>JAVUNC010000005.1:48049540-52969806 GCA_032173965.1 Sitta carolinensis | reverse complement strand
AGTTATATCAATATTAATTATAGTTTTAATTTATTTAGTATTAATATTTTGTGTAAGTCATTGTTGTAAAAGATCAGTAGAAGAAATTTCTCATGTAGTACTTCCGGTTCAAACAGGAGGGGGAATTGTTGGGGGTCAGCAAGGCTCTACAGCCTTGTCTGTTCTCTTGGGGACCAAATTTACCCCCAAAGCTCCACAAGAAGGTTTTGCCATCGAGATGAGCCCTTGGGAAAAGCTGCCTCCACTCCTGGGTGAACAGCAAACACCAAAAAAATGAGAAGCTGAATGTTTGATGTGTTGTAGAGAGATAGGTTTGTAGTTTTGAAAATGCCTCATATATTTCTATGGGGCCAAGATGGAGATTTTAGGGAGTCGGTCCTCCCTTCTCCCTTTTCTCCTTCTTTTCCTTTTTCTGTGACCTCAGTTCCTATCATGTAGCCATTAGTAGAAAGAATTTAGTTTAAAAAAAACCTGTTAATAATAGTGATAGTTATTAAATTTAAAGACAAAATAATGTACGTAGAACTTTTCTATTTGATAATAAACCTTATATAAACTCTCTGTACTATACATTTAACAACCATTTTTGACACCTAGGACCAATGGTAACACTGTGTTCCTGACCTTTGATAACTTTAAAATAAACACGATAAAACAGCCTTGAAACAGTTTGTTGCTCTCCCTGAGATGAGAGATTGAAAAGAAGAGCCATCTAGGCACAAACCACCCTCGTAGAACCCCAGCCAGGTCTCCACATGCTCTGACACAAGCTGCACATGAATGAGTCCCCAGGGGGGACATGTTTGCATTTGGGTTCCAATTACTGTAAGCACATGCATGGCTCAGCCATGTGCATTTACCCAAGCAATGCTCAGGGTCTGTGAACCCTCCTGCCTTTCCCTGTCTGCTGTGACAAGATGTTGGTGCTCTGAAGTGTCAGTGCCAGCCTTTTAGCATTAGAGGCCCATGCAGCACACCAGTAAGAACCCCATCATCCTTCTGAGAATACCTTGTTGATTGTGGCTGACCTGCACAGCAGCAGAGACATCCTGAGACTTTGTGTTACGACAATAAGAGAAAACCAAAAAATGTCTGTCTTTAAGTATAAAGGAAGCAAGCTAATCCCTTTTTGATTTTATATTAGGGGCAAAGGAGTCCCTATATAGGGAGAGCTGAAGCAAGTCACCAATTCCTGTGCTGGGTCAGTCTCTCAGAGCAACCTGTCTTACTTAAGGATACATGGCAACCACTTTGCTAAGGGCTGAGGGCTGAAAGTGAGGCGATGTGTAGTCTGATTTTCAGGCCTGAAGTTTCTGAGTTTCTAAGTACCAGTTTTTCTAATCTTTTAGTTTATTACAACTTGTTCCTAGAGAGGGAATATAAACAACAGGACACTGTTTTTTCTAACAGTATTCATGTTGTAAATTCTTTCTAAGAAGAAGAATTCTCTCTTGATGTCCCTCTAGTTCCATCAATGTGAGTGAAAAAAATTTGTCTTTCATTCACCAATCACAGTGGTCTGTAGAAAATTATATATAAGAGAACAATCCCTAAAAATAAACTCATTCTTTCTTCACACAACCTGAAAAAAATCACAGAAGTCTGTGTTGTGTGTGTCATCTCTATGACAGCAATGCATTCTGAAGAAGAAGTGATGCACACACAGCTTCCCTCCCTTGTCTGGTGGCTCTCTACACACACAGGTCCTGGTGTGTCACTGCAGGAGCTCAGAGCTTCACTGCTTTGGGGAAATAACAGGAGTGGACCAGCTTGGCCAGCCAGCATTGGAGGTTGCTCTTCATGGGGGCTTTGCAAACTTCCAAAGGATCTAGCCTCCAAAGGAGAAGGCTGGATTTGCTTATGGAATTGGACTAATGAGCTAAGAAGTCTGGCTCCATTGCCACTGATGCCTCTGCATACTCAACTTTCTTCAAGTCTGCCTGCTGCAAATATTGTGAATGTAGCTGGACCTCTAAGTAGTGTTTTCTTATTCATTGAATTCATCTTCTAGGGCTGGGGAACCTGGAAGTCCTGTGGCCCTGTCTGATCTGCCTGCTGCCCTTTCAAAGGGGCCACCGACATAGGAGGTGTTTGTTATCCATATGATTTTAATACACACCTCCAACATTAAAATAAAGCTTACTAGCGTACAGATTTTTGAAAACCCTGTCCTGCAGGAGCTTGAATTTAAGAACTGCCTTCATTTATTTTTGCACTTCAGTGAGATGTGGTGAAAGCTGTGCCCTGCTGGAGCAGGAGAGAGGTGCTTTGTCCATGTCTTTGTGCACACATGTTTCGGTGATTGCATAACCCCACAGTGGACATGAGTAGATTCTGTTTAGTAAGGTGGTGACATTGCCATCATTGGAGACACTCATCTGTAAAGTCTGGTCTGAAAAAGAAGTTCCTTATACCACAGTCACTATGACTTCTACTAACTGTCCGTCTCTCCTGTCATAAGACCAAACTCTCTATCCATGAACATGGAAGTTTTGGGTGCCTGACCCACACCAGTCTCCTCAGATGACAAAGTACAAATCCTATGGCTCTGGTAAAACTTGGACTAATGTTGTGTGCAGAAAAAGGACTTCAACATCTAGGAAGAAGTTCTGAATAATTATCCTTAAAATAAAGTGTTATTTACATTGAATTATTAATATTAGAATTTTCAAATGTTAATAAAAACAGTAAGATGGATTGAAACTTCTTGGTTTGAAAAGCAATACACTTGGAAGACAGACAGGTAGTTCCTTTCTGCATTGTGTGCCCTGTTTTCATCAGCTATTAGCTATGGACTGAGGTGAAGATAAAAAGTTTTGATTAGGGCAGTAGATCTTGTTCCAGTGGACAGAAACACTGTTGAGATAGATCCCTCAAGCTGGTTTTAGACTTGTGGGCACATCTCCACTTTGAGCACACAGAGGGAGGGCGTGGGTTCATCAGATCTCAGGCACGTGACCATGGCACTGTGATGTTTGAAAAGGAACTTGGAAAGATCAGCAACTGGACTGTTGTCAATGGCTTTTGGACACTTCTGGAGACCTGCAAAAAGATGGAATTTCGGCTTTGGTCTCAAAGAATTAAACGTCTTTATAAAAGCTGCTCTACTTCGAGATGAAAATTCTCTAAAGGAAAAGTCAGGGCTGGTTAATTGGTGAAATCACAGTGGTGCCACCAGCCTGGAGGATGGATGAAATGCTCTCCTGTTCTGGAGAGAGAGATGGCAGCAGACAGAGACATGCTGGGCCTTCTCCCTGTAGCCTGGGGATGGAGGTTTGAATTTCTTTGTCTCCTTGGAATGTGTTGTGCATGCTCAGGGACACAAGAGAAGGGAGCAGAGAGAGGGGAGCTGCACTGAATCAATAGCAGTGTGCAGGCTGGATGGGGTGCACGACCAAAGGTTTCTGTGCAGGGAATGAGCTCAGGCTCTCCCAGGGATGCAGCAGTTGGAGGCTGCCTGGACTCACAGGGATGGCATGTTTATCTTTCTGTGTGTAATTTGAATGCTAATAGACCATTCCTGTGGTTTGCTTTGTTCCATGGAATCCGAACAGTGTTTCCTAAGTCACTTTGGCATCTCTGCCAGCTGGATGAGAGGAGCTCTTCCAGTTGGATGAGACACTTGGTGGAGGGCTGAGAACTAAAACAAACCAGAGGAAATGCCAGCCAGAGAACACAGCGGGGATTGTGGAAAAGCCAATATGTTACAGCTACAGGGTTAATGCTATTACCAGGGGTAAGAATGCTCCAGGCTGCTCCTTTGGAATGCCTTCCTTCCCTGTGAAAAAAAGGGCTTGGATCCAAGTCATGACATGTAGGCATGAAAGAGAAGGAGCTTGGAACTGGATCTCCTGAACTCATCCATTCATGTCAGTGTAGGGAAACGAGATCATATGTATGTCCTTGGTGCAAGTATCTGCATACTGGCATGTGAGGCTGTATGCAGTGTTTCCAGGAGAGACCTGTTGGGTGCTGACCTGGGGAGCTGGCACGGGATGGAGCACTGTGGGCCCAGTTCAGCACAGCAGAGCATTCAGCACTCGGGAGGATTTACTCACATGCTTAAAGCCAAGCACATGTTTAAGTGTCCCCTTGTCCCAGGGCCCACAGGTGTAGCACCTTGCAGAACCGACTTGAAAGTGCTGGAGTGGGCAGAGCAGCATTAGCTCATGTTATTCCACCCAGTGCCTGGAAATAAACGGACTGCAGTAGCCTTAATCCCTCTCCTCCTGGTGTGGCTGTTGTTCTTCTTTTTCTTTTTCTTCTCTTTTCCTCCCTTGGCAATGCTCCAAACTGAGCTGGGAAAAGTCCTTGTAGGAGCAAACCCTGTATCTTGCAGGCTTGTGCGAAAGATCTTGTTGACTTCCCTGGTGCAGAGATGGCAATTGGTCCTTGAGAGTCTGTCCAGCAAGGAATATGGATCTTGTGACAAGGGAAAGGCTTTGGTGGCTCTGCCTCTCTGTCAGCAGCTCAGCAAAGGTGCCTTCCTTGCAGTGGCAGATTGTCAGCTGCTCTGTGGCCTCTGGCATGCTGTGCTCTGGTACAGCTGGCTTCTGCAGGCTGCAGGGAGCAGCCAGCACAGAGCACTGCCCCTGCAGCCAGGCAGAGCCCTGGGCCTCCTTCCTCATCCTCCCTGCCCTCGCCAGGCAGTGCCACCCCACCCTCCTCAGGCAGGCTGTCGCGGAGCCCTCTAAGAGTGCCACCTAGTCTTGATGGTGCTACCTTAAATTGCCAGGCCCCAGTCATTTCTCAGGGCAATACTTACAGTCGTTCTGTTTGGCTGGGAGCAGAAACGGAAGACTACGGCGTCGCCGCGAGTCTCTGCTGGTTCGTGATGGCCGCTACAGCCATCCTGGCTATTTAAGAGGGAGTTCAGCAGTTCAACTTGAGTGTTAACATACTTAGCACAACATTCATCTCAAGAAATGACAATTTGGGGACTATTTCAGTAAAAGCGAAGAAATTTGGCGGGTTCTTTCGATGCTGAGATATGCAGTTCCTTGGATGGTGATAACAGTGAGGCAGATATTGATAAGAGGTTAAAGGTAGCCCATGAGCAGCTGTGAAGAATCCGGAAATCCACGATAAGACATTGCGGAATTTTCAGAGGACAACAGACGGCAAAGCAAGGCAGACTCTTGCTGCTGGTGAAGGGCATGCAGGTGTTTGCTGTGCCAGTGTGAGGTGTGCACTTGATTTTGTCGGGTAGTGAGAAATGCATGTAAGAGCCTTCATCTGAGAGTGGTAAATGGGTAGCAATTCAAGCCAAGCGGAGAAAAAGAATTCCCAGCTCAATGGTGACACTGGAAAGTCAGCCTTTCAGTCTGGCGGCTTGCATGGAGATGGATCTTGACTGTGCTCAACATGGAGAAAATACTGGCAGAGTAGGCCTGAGTTCAGATCCTACTTGTATTCAGTCCTACTAGTGTGATTCTGCTCCAAAGCTGACTCGTGGCTGGATCCGGGAGAACTGCTCCTGCGCTGGCTCCCGCAGGCCATTCGGGACATGGAAAAGGCTTTCCTCTCATCTGACTTGTAAAAGTTCTCTGATAGTCTAATGGCTAGGCTTTCCTGTAAATTGTAATGGATGCTTCTCAGGGAACTGGAGGAATTACAAGGTTTTTGATATCTTGAGAAAGGAAGATCTAAATCTTAATCGCACTGTCAAATCCCATTCTGCTAAAGCAGCACTCAGTTCCTCACTAACAGTAATTAAACTTTCTGTGAATGTGCAATCAAAGGAAATCCTAATCTTCTGATTTGCTTGACTGTACTCTCCATGCAATCTTGAATAATGCCTTCTTAAAATGTCCTTGACCCCATAAATCTAAATGTACTTTTACTGATTAGACTTGGCCTAGTATGAAAAGGTCTTAAGACACTTTATTCTGGTGCTATTGAATTGTCAAGTGCGATTGACGGAATGGCATTTGAAGAATAAACCTTACTTTAAAAGCCTAACTGATTACAAACTTTAGTATTTGCCGACAATGTATTGGACTTGGAAAAGTAATTCTCAGAGTGAACTTTCCAGGCATTAATTAGTAACTGAAAGACATCTAAATGTAACGGTTAAATTTACTTAAGTTTACCTACATTCAACTAGTGTGTTGTCACTAACAGACCTTGCCACTTCAAATATAAGCTATGTTTATATTTTTATTGTGAACTTTTTAATGAGACGAAGCAACAAATTTCTGAAAAAAGCACTGGCAATATGGAATCTTAGGAAGCACTAAGTTTGCAACAGAAAAGTGATATAGGCTAATATCTTTTTTAGTCATATAGCATTCTTTTGTATAGACTGAAAAGAGACCAAGAGACGGTTATTTGGTTCAATTAAGACTCTCTGCTTATACCCAAGAAATGTCAGTTCATGGACCCATTTTCTGCAATTTGGAAAGATGGTTCAAGTTCTTCCACCTTTTACATAATGAACCATGCACACCATAGGTCAATTATACAAATCCTGAATTGCTACTAAGCAACGACATGTGAAATTCTTTTCAAAGAAACCAAATGTTGCTTAAGTAATAGTGCAAGCTAACTTTTCTGCAAGGCAAACTCCCTTAGGATACTATGACTCACCCATCTGGAGGCCTCAGAGCTGCTTGCTAAGAACAGGCTACCATTGCAAGGTAGGCTAAAATGTGTTGATACGTAAAGGAATGTCCAGTTCTAAGAGAATTTTTTATCGTTAGTCTTAAAACCTTTCTAAGAGGATATAACAACCTGTCTAACAGTTATGTTGTAATCTTTAGAGAAATTCTCTTTAATTCCTGTCAATCATTTGATGAAAAAAATTTGTCTTTATTAACAACACGAGTTTTTTAAATATATTGAAACCACCCAAAAAAAGACTTTTCCTACAATTGATAAAATTCGAAAATTGTTTGTCACATATTCTCATTGAAAAAGTGAAAATCCCAGTTACAATTTGACCACTTTACAAATCTGATGTGAAGGTCCTATGACCAATTCTAAAAATGAACACTTCCATCTCCTGTCTCTAGGAATCAAATTAAGGTAGCCTCAGAAGCTATTGATATCGGAATGACTCTTCACAAAGTTGGTCTCACATGCTCTCAACTAAATTTTCAATCTTCCTAAATAATGTGATTGTGCTCGAAAGATTACTACGAATTCACTCCAGCTGGGGAACTGATCTGACTGTTGACTACTGCTGCACTTAAGATGGCACTGAGAGTGTTTATATGAATTTGAATATAATCCATGAATAAAGCTGGACTCATTTTGAAACTGCCTAGAGTAATTAAGACGCTATGTTTTGCTTAGAGAATGTAATAGTCCCTAATTAAAAGGACTTCAGTTGGAACCATGTGGTATTAATTAAACCAGCTAATGATTTGAATGAAATAAACACATGAGTGTAACTGTAAAGTAGGTGAAAAAGCAGTCCGTAAATTCTTTGAAACAACTGCGTCTACTGTAGACAACTTCTGAGAAAGGAATTTTGTGGGCGACTACAGTCCTGAGACAAAGTAGAACTGAGTTCTGGTAAATGCTATGTGCAGAAAGGGTCACACAGGAGGTGATACATCTTACAATGTATTAATGATAAATATGGATTACTGCTAAAAAGAATAGTTGAACTTCTTGGTTACAATTACTTGGAAGTAAGACGTGATCTTCGATTGGAGCTTTGAACAAGGTATGACTAGGTAAATAAAAGAATGGCAGCAGAATGTTGGTGGAAACCAGTTGAAATCCCCAAGGTATTCTAGTGGGAATTCATTTGAACAGGAAGTGCCTTCTAAAACAAGTGATAGACATGCTGTGAAGACTTGGAAGACGACGGACTCTTCATGATTGGGAAGGTCATGAATCAGATACTAGACTGAAAAAGTGGAACTTGTTAGCAAATGACGCTTGAAGCTGGCATTCGGAGAAATTCTTAAAGGGAAATCAGTGTATGAAATAGCTACACCAGCGAGTGGATGAAATCTTAGCATCAGGAGGAGTGAAGACGACAGCGGGCCATCGACCTGGACGCTGAATTTCTCTGGATGTTGATCTGGCACTGAGCGAAAAGAGTGAGTCTTACCCTTAATTAGGTGCAGCTATGGTACAAAGTGCCTGTAGGAAGTCAGGCCCGGTGAGCATGGCAGTCCTTGTCAGGATGGCAATTGTTCTTGGAAGAAGATTGGAGGCTTATACCTGGGTTGTTTTTGCATGGAATCTATTATTCCATCAGTTTGTTGCCGCGATCATGTCTCATTGAGCATGTGAGTAGTTGACTAAAGACAGGGAAGGCCGCACAACAGCGCATGGAAAGGCCTGCAGACAGGTTGGCTTCCAGGAGAGCAGATGCCCTGGATGCTCCGCTGTGCACAAGCTGGACATTCTACTGGTCAAGGCTGGAGGGACTATCGACACTCGGCTGCCAGGGAACAGTCCTAATTCCTGCTCAGGAATGCAACGGTCTAGGAGTTAGAGGTCAGGGAGCCTGTTGGTGCTTACCAGGGGAGCCTGGCGGAGGAGCAGGGGCAGCCGACGAGAGGCCAGCACGGGAGTCTCCGCAAAGAACAACTATTTAAGCACCTGCAAGGCCCCAGTGCGCCCGGACGACTTAATGCAGGTGGGGCGGCGAGCATCCGAGTTCCACCCGCGGGAAAAACGGTGACGCTGACCATCTCGCGCTTCCTTCGGCTCTTCATTCCTCCTGATGCTCCAACTGAGCGGGAAAGTCCGAGGCAAACCCTGTCTTCAGCTTGTCGAAAGACTGTGGCTCCCTGGCAGGATTGGCAATGGTCCTGAAGTCTGTCCGCAAGGAAGGACTGGACAAGGAAGGCTTTGGTGCCTGCCTCTCTGTCGCACTCAGCAAAGGCCTCCTTGCAGTGCAATGTCAGTCTCTGTGCCTCTGGCATGCTGTGCTGTACAGCTGGTCTCTGAGCGCAGGAGCAGCCACAAGCCTGCCCTGCAGCCAGGCGACCCTGGGCCTCCTTCCTCATCCTCCCGCCTCCCAGGCGGCCATCCCCTCTCAGGCAGAGGTGGCGGGGACCAGGGTGCCTGGCAGATGCTTCCTAGCAGGAAAGGAGTTCCACGCACATGGTAGCAGAGAAAAGACACCAGGAAAGGGGAAGCACCCTCGAGACCGTTCAGAAAAACATATTTCCTTCTCACAATAAGGTTTGCCGCCCGCGGACGCCTTGGGTGGAGAGTCCAGGCCAAGGCCTTCCTTTGCGGGGGCCGGGCTCCTCGGGCAGCAGCGCCTGTCCGGGAGAGGAGCTGGGCACCCCTGGGCAGAGGGCCGCTGCGCCCCCGGGCTCCTCCTGGGCTGCTCCCCCGGGGGACGGCACGGATGGGGCGCCCGAGCCCGCGAGGCGGCGTCCCCGTCAGCCTCGTTCCCGGAGTACGGGCGAGGGCCAGGAGGGCTGGTCCCGCGGAGCAGACGGCCAGGGTGCTGGGACTCTCCGCGTGCGCTGCTGCGCGCGCCTGCCTCTCTCGATGGGAATTCGGAGGTTCAGTTGCGCATCATGACGCACCTGTTGCGCAATTGGGCCGGTGCCAAAGCCACCGTCTGCTCCGCAGCACGGGGGCAGTTCCCGGACCAAGGCTCTCACTCAGCCTACGGCACACGGCCCGATGAATTCGGCCAGAGCCACTCCCCAGGGACGAGAGCCCGATACCCTGGCCCAGGGTAGCAGGCTCGAGAATTTCTGAGCGATCCTGGAAACGCCCAGACTCAGGTGAGCCGCTCGAATCCTGGGCACGGCTCTGCAGCCCCCGCTCATCCTGGGGCCAGCTGCGAGTCCGGGGCTGATACTCTCCAGAAAGCTCCTCTACCGACAGAGTAATGTGCTGTTTATCGCCTGCCCTCACAGGGCACATGGCTTCGTCTTGACCCACCGCAATGCAGCCCAGCGAACAGTGGACGCAGGTTTACTGAGCATTCAATGGAATGTCACCGATGCATCCACTCTGCTCCGTGGCCAGTTTGCGTGTTGCAGCAGAGCTGGGACAGCGGGCTCTCTTGCTGGCGTGACAGCGCAAAAGTCATGCGTCCAGAGTGGGCAGTAGAAGACCACCCTCAAAAGACACTCAAGTCTCCCAACACCCGCCACCAGGGACACCTGCAGGCACGTTCTGCCTTCTCACTGGCTGGCAACACCCACATTTGGCTCTGACCAGGTAGGGCTAAGGGAATGGCAAATCCGAATGAGACTAGAGTTGCTGCAGCAGCTCCCAGGACCTCACAGGCTTCAGTCCTCCAGGCTGCTTGCCAGAGCCAGGGATGAGAGCCAGTCTGCCGTGCCACAACTAACGGGAGGATGTGACGTCACAGTAATGGTACTTGGTGCACAGGAGTCTCAGCCCGGCACGGAGGGCTTGCCCGGCACGAGCGTGTGCCGACGGAGCGGCTCAGCCCGGCACGGAGGTGCCAGAGCGGGTGCCGGCAGGCGGCTGTGCCCGGCACGACGGCTTCGCGAGCGGGGCCCGGACGAGCGGCTTGCCGACGAGCGGCTGTGCCCGGCAGGGGGCTGTGCCGGCACGGGGTCGCGGCTGGAGCCTTCCGGACGGCGTGCCCGGCCCCGCTGCCAGAGGAGAGCCTGTCCCAGGCCTCGGCCGCTCCAGCGGCTCGGCAGCGCCGCGGAGGCTCGCCGGGGCGGCGGGTGCGCGCCCGCCGGGCAGCATCGATCGTGCGGCCGCGGACAAGACGCAAAATCACCTGTTGGGGATTGAACCGGGAAAAAACAACCTGAGAAACTTCGCTGTGCGCTCAGACTCTTTTATCTAGGAGAGCTCTTAAATCAGGTGTTCAGAAAGCTTAAAACTTCTGGTGCTGTAAGCAGAGAGGCCTCAGTCCATCAAGTGAAGGCTACAAAAGGAACTGAGCCAGCGGCTGCACCAGCCTGGGTTGTCTGCGGCTCAGTTGCTGCCAGCCTTAAGCCTACCCAGCGGTGTCAAATGAGCCCGAGCTGAGTGGTGAAGCGTGCATCCACGGCTGTGAGAAATCTTCCCAGGCCCACTGAGTATGTGCACCAATCCGTTTCCTAAGCCCATGGTTCCTCTCTCAGGGCTAGCCGTCAGCAGACTGTTTGCTGGGGCAAAAAGCTGATGCTGGGCAGCTGTCCTGTGGCAGCCCGGGGTCACACGTGGGGCTGGCTGGGTCTCCTCAGCACTGCAGTGCCAGTTCATTTCTCAGGGAATGCTTAGCTCTTTTCAATTGGCTGGGTGCAATGGCCTCTTGAAGCAAAAACCAACAGCCTGTTCCTCTCCATGAGTTCCTGTGGCCCGGAATGTTCCTCCTTCTGAAGTCCATCACCCCTGCTCTAATTTCTAAAGAAGCGTGTTTCATCAGTTTCCAATGTTTTAGTGATGTTAGGAAAAATACTTGTCAGCAGAGTCACATCAACACAGAAAAGCCGAATGTAATACTGGGTAATTTTCTATAATAGGAAGAGAATTCTGAGAATCTTTCTGTATCAGCACAGACTAAGTCAGGATTCATTGTCCTGGGTATTACAGCTGTGAGGCATGGTGATCAGCTTACAAGTTCCTGGGCTGTTCAGTGCCGGGAGAGCTGTCACAGAAGCTCCCAGCATTCAGACATTTCTGATTTTGAGCAAGTACACAAGCTGAAGCAAAATGCCATGGACTCATTGTCTGCAGCTGAGACAGAGAGAAAAGGCTTTACTTCCATGGTCTTAGATGTAGACCTTGATTTTTTGTACCTGGTATAGATGAAATCAAGATGAATAAAGATGTCTCATTCGAAAAGTGGTGAAAATGGTAGCCATCAAGGCAAGCTGAGAAAAATGAAAGTTCCACGTTGAAATTGCACTAGAACTGCTCAACATCAGAGCTCCTGGCTGGCTGGACACAGGAAGGGAGCTCCTCTTGGCTTGACCAAGGGCCCAATTCCTGGGGCAAGCAGCAGGGCTCCATGCCTCTGATTGTGCTGTTTGCGTCGCCAGATGTGACCTGTGGATTTCCATGAGGACTTGAGTGCTGACCCATGGAAGCCTGCTTTCTAATGAGTGGCTTTGCTCCTTCAGGGGACAATGGGAGGACATCAAGGAGACCTTTCCTCAGCATGTCATATCCCATGACTCTTGTCTTAAAGGCACTTCAGCTTTTTTTTAGTAAGCATTCAATGCATTGTTTGTTCTGCAGCACCTGAAGAAATAACCAGCTTGTTGTAGTTGAGCCTGTAGCAGAAGCTACTGCATTAAAATCTCTTGAATATGTCTATGCCATGACAGTAAATTCTCTACAGCTGAAATCAGAGCAGTTCACTGAATCTGAATTAGGACTTCCTGAGATCATGGCCATACCCAGCTGTGTCCCTACATCTTCCTGCCATTGCTAGTCTGTCCCTCTCAATGCTCTGACTTGTAGAATGGACTTTTATCTTGAAATAGCTCGACTGTTTCAAGCCCAGTAAAATGTTTAGCATTTTTATGATTCAATGGCTGGCTCATGTGAAATGAAAAATTAGAACAAAGGTAATATTAGCAGAATTGTACTCTGAAACAAATTGATGGAAAATCAGTGTGTCAAAATCAAAACTTACTTAAAAGCTTAATGAAATTATCCAACTCTTTTGATTTTGAGTCAATCGTTAGTGCAATTCATTCAAAGATCATGCACTCAAGAGGATGATCTTTCTCTCTGTCCATTAATTGAGTGCACATGAAATAGCAGCAACTCTCTAAAACTGAACCTGGAAAAATTGTCTAAGATCTTTCATGCCATCAAAGACAATCATAATGTTTGTGACTAAGTACTTTGCTTAAAATTCTAAATGCAATGCTTTTATTTTTTTTATTTGCTGGGATGTTGACTAGGTGGAAGCAACATAGTTTCTGAAAAGCACTGCATTGAACGGGTGAACCTTTGTGAGAATTGCACTGAAGCAGTCTATGCACCAGAAATGTGGATTAAGGACAATTAATGCCAATTTGTGCACAAAGGAAATCAAGCTCTTTGGCCTGAAAAGCTGCCATGAATGTCCCCAGGGGAATGTTGATTTGGTTCCATTCTGAAGACATGCTGGTCAGCATGTGCATTACCCACAATGCTCGGGTTGAACCCCTGTTCCTCGTTGCAAATGTTGGTGCTCTGAAGTGTCAGCCAGCTTTACATAGGCCATGCACACACCTAAGACCCATCACCTTCTGAATACCTTTGATTGGCTACCTGCACAGACAGGACATCCTGAGACTGGTACGACACAATAAGGAAACAAAATCTGTCTTAATAAAGGAGCAAGCAACTTTGACTTAATTAGGGCAAAGATCCTTAGAAGTGAACAACTACCAATTCTATGGTCAGTCTCTCAGAGAACCTTCTTACTTAAGGATAATGGCAACACTTTGCTAGGGCTAGGGCTAAAGTGAGCGATGTAGTCGATTTTCAGGCTGAAGTCTGTTTCTAAGTCCAGTTTAACTTTAGTTTTAACTTGTTGAGAGTATAACACAGGACTGTTTTCTACATATCATGTTGTAAATTTTTCTGAAGAGAACTTGAGTCCCTATTCCATCTTGATGAAAAAGTCTCTACATCAAGTGTTGTAAAAATTTATAGAGAACATCCCTAAATAACTCATCTTTCACTGAAAAATCACAGTCTGTGTGGTGATCTCTTCACTGTTCTGAGAAGAGTAGCACAACAGTCTCCCTGTCGGTTTAAACAGTCTGGTGTCACTGCAGGACTCAGACTCGTGGAAAAACAGAGTGAACTTGGAGCCAGAGGTTCTCAGGGCTGCAACTTCCAAAGGATCTACTCCAGGAGCTGTTTCTTGATTGCTAATGCTAAAAGTGCATGCTGTGCTCTGATCAACTTTCAGTCTGCCTCTGCAATATGGAGAGGGACCTTAAGTGGTCTTACTGAATTCACTCAGGTGGACCGGACGGTGTTACGCTGCCCTTTCAAAGGCAGAAGAGTTGTATCGTGTTTTAATAACCCCCTTAAAAGCTACAGCTACATTTGAAAGGCAGGAGCTGATTAGAACCCTCATATTTCCTTCAGTGAGGGTGAAAGTGTGCCTGTGGAGAGAGAGAGGCTGTATGCTGTGCAAATTGGTGATTGCTACCCCGGAAGTGTCGTAAAGGGACTTGCCACTGGAGACACTCATTAAGTGGTTGAAGAGTCCTTTCCCACACATGACTCTCAACTGTGTCTCTCAAGCCAACTTTATCCTGCAGGAATTGGCCGACCAACCTCTCCTCGATGACAGTCAATCTGCTCTGAAACTGGAAAGTGTGCGAAAAGATCCTTAGGAAAATCTGTATTACTTAAAATAAAGTTTTTCTTATTTTAAATTAGAATTTTCAAGTTATAACGAAGATGGATTGAAACTTGGTTGAAGCTCCTTGACAGCAGTATCCTCTGCAGTGGCGTTTTCTCAGCTTTGTATGGCTGAGGTGAGTAAAGTTGATGCGGCTGCAGGGACAGAAACACTGTTGGAGACTAAGCTGGTTTTAGACTTTGCCTCTCCACTGACACCAGGAGGGGGGTACAGTCTCGGCAGAGCTGCACGTGAGTTGAAAGGATGGAGACAGAACGGACTGTTCAAGTGGACATTCGAACCTGCAAGTGAATCGCTGTTATTCTCTTTAAAAAGGCTCTCTCGGTGAATCTCTAAGGAAGTGGGGGTAGTGAATCCAGGGGCCGCCGGGGTATGAAAGCTCCTTTCGGAGAAGAGATGGCGCGCGGACAGCGGGCCTTTCCTGGCCTGGGGGGTTATCTGCCCTGGATGTGGCCCGGACCAGGGGCAGAGGCTCACTGAACTACAGTGCAGGCGGGGGTGCGACAGTTCTGGCGGGAGAGCAGCTTCCAGATGCGCAGTTGGCGCTGCTCAAGGATGAGTTTATTCGGATTGAATGAGCCTTCCGTTGTTGTCCTGGAATCCACGTGTCCACACTGCACTGCAGCGAAGGCTCTTCCATTGATGGACACTGGCGAGAACTAAACACAAGGAATGCAGCCGAAACCGGGTTGGGAAGCCAGTTCAGCACAGGTATGTATACCAGGTAGAAGCCAGGGCCCTGAAGCCTCCTCCTGAACAGGCTATCCAGCAGCTGGCTGAGGAGGCTTGAACTATCTCCGAATCTCCTCATGTAGAGGAAAGGATCTTGTTGCCTGGCAAGACGCAATGCTGTACGATGCAGTCAGGAGAACGTGGGTGCTGACCTGGATGCACGGGATGGCACTGTGGGCCGTTGCCGCAGCATAGCCTGGGAGGATTTCTCCTGCTAAGCAGCATGTAGTGTCCTGCAGGCAGTGAGCACCTGAGAACCACTGAAATGCTGAGTGGCAGAGCATAGTCATGTATCCACCCACCTGGAATAGACTCGTAGCTTACCCTCCCTGGTAGCGTGCTTTTCTTCTATTCCTCCCTGGTAGCTCCACAGCTGAAGCCTGTAGAGCAACCCTGTATCTGCAGGTTTGCAGTCTGCTCCCTGGCAGAGATGCAATTGGTCCTTGAGAGTCTGTCCAGCAAGAGGATCTTGGCAGGAAGCTTGGGGCCGCCTTCGCACATCAGCAAAGTGCCTTCCTTGCAGGGCAGATGCAGCGCTCTGTGGCCCGCGCTGTGCTGGACAGCGCTTCAGCTCGAGCGCCAGCACGAGCCGCCTGAGCAGCGAGCCCGGCCCTCCTCACCCCCGCCTCGCCAGCGTACCACCCCTCAGCAGGTGCAGCTGGATCAGGTGTCCTGGCACTGTCCTAGCAGAAGGAGTTGCCGACAGTGGGGAGGAGAGGAAGACACCAGGAAGGGAGAAAGCAACCCTCGAGCCGTGTCAGACACCATTTATTTCCTCTCACAAAGCCTTGTGCGCGCCGGCGGACGCTTTGGGTTGGGAGAGTCGAGGCAGAGGCTCCTTTGCGGGCCGGCTCCCGGGCAGCAGGCCTGTCCCGCAGGGAAGGGCTGCGGTCACCCGCAAGGGCCTGTGCCGTCGGGCTCCTGGGGCTCACCCGCGGACGGCCGTGGGAGCGCCCGGACCTGAGGGGCGGCGTCCACCGTCCAGCCTGCTCCACACGGAGCTCAGCGCGGGGAGCGTGGGCGGGAGTCCACTGGGGCGACGCCAGTGGCGTAGACTTCTCCTCTGCTGCGTGTGCTGCGCTTTGTCTTTCCTATGGTCGGGTCATTAGCATTCAACTGCACCTCTGCAGCAATGTTAACGTGCACAAGCCACGTGCTCCCGCAGGTCAGTTCGACCAAGGTCTTCCCAGCAGCGCACAACTGCCACATGATTCTGTCAGAGCATCCACAGGGGATCGAGCAGCTCCGACCCGCAGCAGGGTCAGGCTCGAAATCTGCATCTGGAATGCTGCCCGACTCAGGTGGAGCCAGCGTAACTGGCATGCTTGCAGCCCTCTATCTGGTGGCGTGGCTGCTGGTCGAGGGCGAAACTTCCAAAAGCTTCCTCGACCGAACATAAGAGCTGTGATCGCCTGCCTCACAGGCACATGCTTCGCTTACACCACTGCACGCAGAACGTGACAGTTTACTGAAGCATTCTAGGAATGTACGCATGGCAGTTCCATTGTCCCTGCATGTGCTGTTGCACAGACTGGCAGCTCTCTCTTCTGGGTACACTGAAAAGGATTGCTTCGGAAGGGAGTGAAGACACACCTCAAGAAGACATCACGTCCGACACTCGCCCGCCAGGGACACTCAGGCAGTTTCGATTCTACCTGTGCTGTGCAAGCACACCCAGAGCTTCACGAGCTAGGAATAGGCAAATTCGTGAATGGAATGAGAGTTGCTCAACACTCCAGATCAAGCTCATCTCAGTTTGCCAGGTCCAGCGAAGTGAGTGAGCAGTTTGCGTCCCACAGAGGGATTGACTCAAGTACTGTACCTGTTGCATCATAGGAGGTTGCGCAGGACGCTGTGCCCGAGAGGGCTGTGCCGAACGACGAGCCGCAGAGGCGTGCCCGCACGGAGGGCTGTGCCGGCAGAGCGCTGCCGACGGCGGGCGTGCGGCCAGGCAGGAGCGGCTGTCGCGAGGCCAGCGCTGCGCGCGGAGCACGCTGCTCCGCAGAGTTGCGTCAGGGCCCACCCGGGACGCTCCCGGCTCGGCGGCGCCGGCCATCGATTTCCTGGGCAGGAAAGAAAGAAATCACCTGGGGATAACGGAGAAAACACCTTGATGAAAGCTTGGTCTCTCAGAGCTTCTTTTATTCAGAATCTTACAGGCTTCCAGAGACTTAAACTCTGTGCTGAGAGAGAGGGCCAGGCTGCCTCATAGCACCTCAATGGATGCCCGCTGGCTGCACACAGAATGGCTTTCTGCGTCAGTTCGTCCCTCAGCTTGAATCCTGAGCCATGCGTTCTCAGAATACATGACTGCAAGGGTTGATCACAGGCTGGACTGGCAATCTTCAGCCAGAGGTGTGACCCCACACTACTGTTCCTGACCCAGTTTCTCAGGCACTCAGAGATGTTTCTTGAGGGCACAAGATGAGTGCTGGGCTGTCTGGACCCAAGGTCAGAACGTGCTGGGCTGAGCGCCTCAGCTCGCTACGGCATGCCATTCATTCTAGGGCAATGCTTAGTCTTCTTATTTGGGCTGGTTTGAGGCCTTGAAGCAAAGAACCCAAAGGCCCTGCCATGAGTCCTTGTGGGCGAATTCCTCTTGACATGTCATCACCCGTAATTTTTAAAGAATTGCTATTTCACATTTCCATAGTTTGTGTTGAAAACTTGGCACAGAGGATCCCAGCACACGAAGCACAATGTATACTTGGTAATTTTCAAGTATAAGAAGGAATTCTGGAGGATTCTTTCTGTTCGACAGACTATGAGGATGCATTTGCTGTTATTTTACATTGAGCAGGGAGTAGGCTACAATTCTCGGCTGTTATGGGAGACTGCACAGCAAGCTTCCAAGACTTCAGAATTGGATTTTTGCCAGAAGAAACAAAAACCTTAGACAAAATGCATGGATCTTTTGAGGCTGAGAAGGAAAAACAGGCTTTAGCTTTGCATGTCTTTGAGGATTGAAACTTGATTTTTGTACGGATGGATGATCAGGCATGAATAAGAGTCTTCTAAGAAGTGTAATGTGTACCCTGTCCAAGCATAAAAAAGAAAGTTCCCACTGTTGAATGTGAACTGCGAACTCAGACCCTGCAGCTCTGCTGGTGAAAAAGGCTGCTCCTCCTGGCTGTGAAAAGGGCCAATTCCCTGGGAAGATCAGGCATCCCATGCCCGAGTTTGTGTGTGTTTCTTCTGTCAGATGTGAGACGTGATGGTTCCTGACGGTGGTCTACCCATGGGAAGCCTGTTTCTAAGGAGAGGCTCTGCTATCAGGGACAATGGAAGAGCATCAGGAGTTTCCTCTCAGGCTGGATCAAGATCCCTGCTCTAGTAAGGCACTTCAGGGCTTTTTTCTGAGTAAGTCATGCTAATGCAATTTGTTTTTCTCAGCGCCTGGAAATATTGTGTGTAGTGACTGAGTGGCATGTACTACTGACTCTTTAACTCAGAGATAAGCTCTGTGCTGACGTGTATTTCCTGCTGACAGGAACTCACCAGCAGTCTTAATCCTGATAGATCTCAGAATCAGTGGCCTACCCAGGTGTAATTCCTGCCATTGCTATTTGTCTCTCTGCAATGCTCTGCTGAGAATGGAGCTTTACTCTTGAAATGTCGGTGTTGCACACCCAGTAACTTGTAGATTTTTTGATTAAGGTGGCTCTATTGAAACTTGGAAAATTGAGGAAAAAGAGGTTATTCGCAGTAATTAACTCTAAAGCAGATTATGTAATGCAATTTAATAACAATTACTTTAAGCTTTCTGAATCCAGTACTTCTATGTTTAGTAAACTAGATAGTGCAATTCATAAAGCTGCATCTCAAAATTTTTGTATTAAATTAAGTAATAAATAAATTTAAATGTAATAAAAAATTGTTAACTCTGTAAGCAATATGAGACATCTTGGTGTTGCTCACAGTACTTTGCCTATAAAAAGTAAGCTGTATTTTCTTAGTGTGGCTGTTTACTGTAGTTGAGCACATTATTGAAAGAGACGGGCATAGAACGTGACCTGCTGAATTGAAGAACTGAGACACAGGAATGTGATATAGGATATATGGCCAATTGGTCAAAAGTCAATCGCGAAAGCTGCAATGATGGTCAGGGACAGTTGCATTGGGATGAACCTGCTGGAGAGGATCAGATGCTTTGTCCCTCCTGCTTTCTGTCTGCTTGAAAGTGTTTGCCTGAGTCAGTGCAGCTGCATAAGCATGCAGCACGTAAGACCATCTTGAGAATACCTGTTATGGGTGACGAGCGGACTCCGAACTTGTTAGATAAAGACCAAATGTTGCTTTGTAAGAACAACTATCCTTATCTTATGAAAGAGTCCATTGAGACTGAGCAACACAACCTGGGCAGCCCAGAGAACCTGTATAGGAAAGCAAATTTGCTAAGTAGCTGAAGGAGATGTAGTCTTAGCCTTTCTGAGTTCTAATACATTTAATAGTTATACTGTTCCAAGAGGGAAAACAGATGTTTTTTAAGTATCATGTGTATTCTTTTAAGGACTCTGTGCTCTAGCCTCAGGTGAATGCTTCATCACTCCAGGGATTTATAGAACAATAATTATTTCACACCGAACACAAAGTCGGGGCTCATCTGCTGAAAGACAAGCTTCCTCCCTTGTTGTCTCTCTCCCCGTCCGTTGTCGGGCAGTCCGTGGGGAAAACGATGCACTGCCTGGTTCTTTCAGGGCTTAAATTCCAGATTGTAAGGTGGTTTCTTAGAACATGGAGAGGGCTCTGCCTGATGCTCTACTTCGCGCGCAAGAGACGCCAAGGTGTTCTATCTGAACCACGGACTGATGGCGCGATCTGTCTTCAAGGCCACACAGGTGAGAGTTAACCAAAAAAACACAGGAGTTAACCTCCCACTAATTCGCCCTATTTGCTGGAGGAGCGGCTCTGCGGGGCTGCAGCTGGAAATTGTCACCACAGGCTGGTATTGTAAGGAGCATGACCACTGATGTAGATTCCTCCACTACTAGTGTTGCACCACTCACAGACAGTTGCCCCCCTCTATGCTCTCCTTGCTCGAATGATGTTCAGAAGACTCCGAAGAAATACTTATAGGTCAAATAATATAAAACTAGATATTCTGTAAAGACCTGAGCGCTTCGCAGTGTGCTTTCATGAATGCAGTGAAAAAGTTTGGCTATTCTGGCGGTCAGTTATTAATCACGACAAGGAGGCTGTCATGGTGACCTGCACGGATAAGACTTGAGAAATGAGTCATGCTTCACTCTGCTGGTTGTGCCAGATAACCTTTGCGCCATCAAGAATTAGAAGCAGTGTAATGGAATCACAGTTCACACCAGGGATCTCCCGTCGAATGCAGCACAAACTGCTTCGTGGAGGTGATCTTTGATGTTGTCAGCTCAGCCAGGGAGAGAGGCGCTGATCTAGCATGTGCAGTGAGGTGCAAAGGTTGCGGTATCAGCCGAGCTGAGCCGACCCGGGCTCTCTGTGTTTGTGCAGATTCCGGCTGCAGCGGTTCGCGCTCCAGTCGGCCGGAGGACGGCGCGGGTGTGGCGCTGGTGGGGGACGAAACTGTTGACAGAGAAACTGAATGTCTGACTTATAGATAGAACAACAATACTGGCAATTCTCATGAGCTATGAGTTCGGAGAGCGTGGTGGACCGGTGCACGGGATGCACTTCCACCCAGGCATCACGTTACCCATGCTAGCGCAGTGTGTCCGTCAGGCCGTAGCTGAGCCTGAAGCGAGGCAGCAGTTCTATGTTTCCCATCTGATCGCTCACACCCCCTTTGTTTCTCTTCCCCTGAGTCTGGGAAACTCTGATCAACTTTTAGTAATGTCTTTGTGAGAGGCAGGCTGGTCTGTCAGAAGGTTAGGATCTTGTCGCTCGTCGTCTGTTCGTGAGGAGGCGCTGCTGCGAGCGCTCCATCCTCGAGGCCCACCCAGCGAGCAGCTATCATGCTCGGCAGAGCTCTGCAGAGGAGTTGACCATGGTGAGGAGAAGCCAAAAGGGGAAAACGAAAAAAAATCTCTTAAGCCTCCCCACGCTGGTGGGAGCGGGCGCTTTTGGCGGTCGGCAAGAGCTCCCGGGGGCTCGTGACCGGAGGCTGCGCCTGCTCGGCTGCTCATGGGCCTGGGCACCTAGCGCGCCCCTCTCCAGACAGCTCAGAGGCCAGAGCTGGTCAGCGGGAGAGCGTGTAGATCCTCGTCCTGTGCTTCTCTCATGATCGAGTCAGTACGATGACTGCATCCGCTGTTCGATGCAGTCTCCGCACGGTGACCACTTTGCGCGACGAGATTGTGCAAGATACGGTCTGACTGAATCTGTCACCGTAGCAGGTGATTTGACGATTGGAATGCTCAATCAGTGAAGCTACTAATGCACCTTGGTGCTACCTGGCTGTGATCAGGCTAAATCTCCTCCTTAACAGAATGAGTTATGCGCTGAAGGGCAAGCGCTTACCCACGCAATAGCGAACAGGACCGTTACGAGCAATTATGCAGCTGGCGTATCGTGCCAGTTGTTGAGACTGGAACGGCTGCTGCTCGGGGACACGAAATGATGCAAGGCGTGAAGACATCGACCACTCAGTCCCACACGCCAGAGCACAGCACTTCCCACTCTCACTTCTGCACCCACAGATGTCTACAGTGCTAGATAAGCAATAACACTAGACCACGCCAGCTATCTCCAGCCTGCGTCAGCATATCAGCAGTCCGCACTGCAGGGTGCCGACGGCCCAGAGCTAGCGCAGAGCTTGCGACGAGGCTTCCACGCGGCGCACGCGTCGACGGCTCGAGACGCTGCCGCGGAGGTGCCGCAGGCTGCCGAACTCCGCGAGCGTGTGGCCGCTGCCAGAGCCGCTCCCGGCTCCTCGGTCGCAGCGACGCTGGCCGGGCGCGGCGGCCCGGGCACTCCCGCGCAGGAGAAGCAAATCCTGTTGGGTATTGACGAGCTTGAATAACTTTCGCTGCATTTATTGAAGTCTTAACAGGTTCTGAAGCTTAACTTGGCTCAGCAAAGGGGTTCGATAGCCCTACAAATACTACAGTGTGACGCCGCTTGTGCGGCTCTGCTGAGTGACTGCCTGCGTTGCAGATGGCCCAGTGATGCACTGGACAAGCTGTATGAAATCTCAGGCCCACGAGTATTCACCACACTTCTACCAGTCCTCTCTCGGACTAGCGACGTTGGTGGAGCAAGCAATCTGCCTTCTGGGGAAAGGTCACCAAGTCGGCGATGCTCGCTATATAGTCATTCAGGGGACTGGTTTTCTTGGGGGTTTCAGCTGACACACAGCTGGCTATAGTTTGGGCGAGTCTTGACAGAACCTGCCCAATTAACTGTGCACACATTTAAATATGTAAAATATTGCCACAGGTAAACGAAACATAATATTAGTAATTTTGTTACAGAATCAGATCACTGTATTACGTGGCAGTGATTAAGTTGGCAGTGCAGCGACGCTTCCAGCTGTTGGTTGCAGCCAGAACAAACGCTGACACTGGATTGCGCAGGCAAAAGCTCGTGCCATGGCTGGAGTATACTTTTTTGCCTGTTCAGGAGTGAAGTTTTCTGGATATGATAGCATAAAAATCCACGATGCAAGTACCGTCGGTGAAGTCCTGCTGTGGACGGCATCTGCAGAGGCGGAGCCAGCTGATGGCTGTTGTGCTTGCAGGCATTCGGATGGGCTGCATGTTAGAGGGTTGCTGCAGGACAGAGTTCACACAGTACACCTGACTTTCAAGATATTTTCTGAACTAACATTTTCTACTGGAACCACCTGACTGGAAAAGTCCTTGTAGGAGCAACCCTGTATCTCAGGCTTGTGCAAGATCTTGTTGTTCCTGGTGCAGAGATGGCAATTGGTCCTGAAGTCGTCAGCAAGGAATATGGATCTGTGACAGGAAAGGCTTTGTGGCTCGCCTCTCTGTCACAGCTCAGCAAAGGTGCTTCCTTGCAGTGGCAGATGTCCTGCTCTGTGGCCTCTGCATGCGTCTCTGTACAGCTGCTTCTGCAGGCTGCGGCAGCCAGCACAGAGCACTGCCCCTGCAGCCAGGCAGAGCCTGGCCTCTTCCTATCCCCCTGCCCCGCAGGCAGTGCCACCCCACCCTCCTCAGGCAGAGTGGCAGGGCTGCAGGTGTGCCTGGCAGATGCTTGTTCAGCTTAGCAAGGAAAGGGGTTGCCACGCACAGTGGTGTGAGAGAGAGGAAGACACCAGGAAAAGGGAGAAAGCAACCCTCAGAGACCGTGTCAAAGAACAACCATTTATTTCTCTTCTACAACTAAGGCTCTTGTGCGCCGCGCGGGACGGCCTTTGGGTGGGAGAGCGGAGGCCTAGAGCTTCCTCTTGCGGCGCCGGGGCTCCTCGGCAAGCGCGCCTTCCCGCCGAGAGAGGAGGGCTGCGGCTGCACCTGGCAAGGGCCTGCGCGCCCCGTCGGGCTCCTCGGGCTGCTCCCACTCCGCGGGACGGCAGAGAGAGCGCCCGGACGCCTGCAGAGGGCGGCGTCCACGTTCCAGCCTCTGCTCCACATGGAGACTACAGGCTGCAGGAGGAGCCAGGATGGCGGGAGTCCCTGGCGGGAGCAGACGCAGGTGGCTGTAGGACTCTCTCCTCGCTGCGCTGCTGCTGCTGCTTCTGCTCTCTTCTCATATGGAATGGAGTTCATGTACGCAGCATTCATGACGCACCGTCTGCAGCATGTTGAGAGCGTGCACAAAGCCACCGCTGCTCCGCAGCACGGGCAGTTCGACCAAGGCTTCTTCACCACCATAGCGCACAACTGGCCCGATGATTCGTGCCAGAGCCACTTCCCACCAGGATCCTGACAGCTCCATAACTCTGTTCAGCCAGGGTAGCAGGCTCGAGAATTCTGAGCGATCGGAAATGCTCCCAAATCAGGTGAAGCACTACTAGCCTGGGCATGGCTCTGCAGCCCGCTCACTGGCAGTGGCTGTGAGTCCGAGGGGCTTGAAATAACTATCTCCGAAAGTCTTCCTCTGACCGAACAGAGTAAATGATGTGTGATCGCTGCCTGCCAGGGGGCACGATGGCTTCGTCTTGACCACCGCACAATGAGCCCAGCAGAACAGGTGGACCAGGGTGTTACTGAAGCAATTCATATGAATGTCACGCAATGGCAGTTCCACTCTGTCTCCGTGGCCATGTTGCGTGTTGCAGCAGAGCTGGGGACGCGCTGCTGCCTCTTGCTGGCGTGACACGCGCAAATGGTCACTTGCTGTCTAGAAGGCAGTAAAGACACACCCTCAGAAGAACACCACAGCTCCCAACCCATCGCCCACGCAGGGCACCTCAGCACGTTTCCTCACCTTTACTGTGCTGCTGCAAGCACCACCACAGTATTGCTTCCTAACCAGGTAGCTAAGGGAATAGGCAAAGTTCGGAATGAGAACTGAGAGTTGCTGCAACAGCTCCAGCACCCCGGCTTCCATCCAGCGTGCTGCCAGGACCAGGCAAGGAGTTAGCAGGTTCCCGTGCCCAACTAAGCGGAGGGATGTGAGCACGACAGCTGTGCCACCTGGGTTGCGCCAGCGAGGAGCCTCCAGCCCGACGGAGCGGCTGCCCGCACGGAGCGGCTGCCGCAGGAGGCTGTGCACGGCCGAGAGCGGCTGTGCCGGCCCCGCTGCCGAGAGCAGCGTGCTCCGCAGCGAGCTCTGCCGCTCCACGGCTCGCAGCGCGCGGAGCGCTCGGCCGGGGCGCTGCGGGGCCGGCGCGCGGGGCGCATCGATTTCCCCGTGCGGCCGAGGGACAAGGAACAGCAAAATCACCCTGTGGGTATTGAACCGGAGAAAACAACTTGAATGAAAGCTTTCGTCTGTGCGCTCAGAGCTTCTTTTATTCTAGGGAGAGTCTTAATCAGGTCTTCCATGAAGCTTAAAACTTCTGGTGCTGAAGCAGGAGAGGGGCAGGTCAGTGCCATCAGAGTGAAGGCACCTACAAATGGAATGAGCCCAGCTGGGGGTGCACACAGACATGGCGTTGTCGCGGCTCCATTCGGTCCCTGCACCCTTGGAAGCTCTGACCATGCGGTTCGTCAGGAATGACCGAGCGGAGCTGGCAAGCGCTGTGATCCACAGCTGTGAGCTGGCAAAATTCCTTTCCCAGGCCTGAGGTATTGCACCACATACTGTTTCCTTAGAGCCATGTCCCTCCCTCAGGCGACCTCAGGCAAGCTGTTTTGCTGGAGGCAGCAAGCTGTGGGGCAGGCTGGTCCTGTGGCAGCCCCCCCCACAGAGGGGTAGCCCCAACCGTGCGGTGCTGAGTGGCGCTCTCAGCCTCACTACTGGCAGTGCCAGTTCATTTCTCAGGGCAATGCTTCAGGCTCCTTTTCATTTGGGCTGGTTTGCAAGGCCCTTGAAGCAAGAAACCCAACAGCCTGTTCTCTCCACTGAGCTTCTTGGGGCCGGAATGTCCTCCTTTGACATGTCCTCACCCTGGCTCTAATTTCTTAAAGAAGCTGTGCATTTCATCAGTTTCCTTGATTTAGTGATGTTAGGAAAATACTTGTGCCAGCAGAGGATTCCCAGTCACACAGAAAGCACGAATGTAATTACTTGGGTATATTCATGTAATAAGAAAGAATCTGGAGGATTCTTCTGTACAGCACAGACAAGTGCAGAGGTGTATTTGTCTGGTGTATTTTACGCTGTGGAGGGCAGTGGATGATCAGGCTACAGAGGTTCTCTGGCGGTTTCAGTGCGGAGAGCTGTGTCACAGCAAAGCCTTCCCAGCACTTCAAGACATTTCGGATGTTTTGCGCCCAAAACAAACAAACAGCCTGCTAGGCAAAATGCCATGGACTCATTTGTCTCAAGCTGAGAAGGAGAGAAGAACAGCTTTAGTGTGCTGCCCATGTGCTTTGGAGATGTGTAGATCCTTGATTTTTTTTTACTGGTAGCTAGATGAAACAGGCAGATGAATAAAGAGTCCTCATTCTGAAGAAGAGGGGTGAATGTGTAGCCATGTCAAGGCACCTGGAGAAATGAAAGTTCCCACTGTTGAAATTGGACATGCAGAACCTTCTCGACATGCAACTCCTGGGCTGGCTGGGCACAGGAGAGGGAGCTGCTCCTGCCTGGCTGTGCACACAAGGCCCAATTTCCTGGGCAGAGCATGCAGGCATGCCAGTGTCTCTGATTGTGCTGTTGTTTGCTGTCTGTCCAGAGTGAGACCTGCTGATGTGTCCTGACTGGACATTGGGAGTGGCTGTATCCCATGGAAGCCTGCTTTCTAATGGAGGAGGGCTTTGTACATTTCAGGGACAATGGAAGGCACAAGGAGACTTCCTCTCACTGACATAGGTACTAGATCCCAGTGACTCTTATCTTAAAGGCACTTTCAGGCTTTTCCTGAGAAAGTATGTCTAAATGCAATTTGTTTCTGCAGCAGCCTGAGGGAAATAACCAAGGCTGTGTGTGTAGTGACGAGCCTGAGATGTAAGCTACTGCACTCTTTAAATCTATTGAGAACGCTCTAGTGCCATGACTGATAATTTCTGCTGACAGCTGACACTCAGCACCGCTCAGCAACTCCTGGATAGATTGCAGGATCCATGCCAACCCGTGTCCCACTCTTTGCATTGCTGATGTCGTCCTCTGCCAATTCTGACTTAGAGGAGCCTTACTCTTGAATACTCGGACTGTCACGCCATAAAACTGTGTAGTATTTAGATTCAATAGTTGTTATGTAACTGAAAATCTTAGAACAACCAGGCATATTGGTATGTAACTGCTAGAGCAAGATGGATGTGAGGGAATGTGTAAATCACCTCTTTAAAGCTTTATCAAATTACCAAGTATTTCTGTTTTTGCAGTCAAACTCAGTATATGCAAATTCTCTCCAAAGAGTCTGCATCTCAATGAATCTTCTCTCGTCCATTAAATAGAGGACATAAATACTGAGCAATCTAAAGTGAACTGAGTAAATGTTCTTAGACGCTTATAGCCCATCATGAGAATATATGCCTCCTGGTGTGGCTGTTGTTCTTCTTTTCTTTTTCTTCTTCTTTTCTCCTTGTAAGCCCAAACTGAGCTGGGAAAGTCTTGTAGGAGCAAACCTGTATCTGCAGCTTGTGCGAAAGATCTTGTTGGCTTCCCTGGTGCAGAGATTGGCAATTGGTCCTTGAAGTCTGTCCAGCAAGGAATATGGATCTTGTACAAGGAAAGGCTTGTGGCTCTGCCTCTCTGTCAGCAGCTCAGCAAAGGTGCTTCCTTGCAGTGGCATTGTCAGCTGCTCTGTGGCCTCTGGCAGCTGTGCTCTGGTACAGCTGGCTTCTGCAGGCTGCAGGAGCACCAGCACAGAGCACTGCCCCTGCAGCCAGGCAAGCCCTGGGCCTCCTTCCTCATCCTCCCTGCCCTCGCCAGGCAGTGCCACCCACCCCCTCAGCAGAGGTGGCAGGGCTGGACTCAGTGTGCTCTGGCAGATCTTGTTCAGCTTAGCAAGGAAAGGAGTTGCCACGCACAGTGGGGTGTGAGGAGAGAGGGAAAAGACACCAGGAAAAGGGGAGAAAGCACCCAAGACCGTGTCAAAGAAACAACATTTATTTCCTCTTCTACAACTAAGGGCTCTTGTGCGCCGCGGCGGACGCCTTTGGGTTGGGGAGAGTCCGAGGCCTAGAGGCTTCCTCTTGCGGGGCCGGGCTCCTCGGCAAGCAGCGCCTGTCCCGGCGAGAGAGGAAGGGCTGCGGCTGCACCCTGGCAGAGGGGCCTGCTGCTGCCCCGTCGGCTCCTCCTGGGGTGCTCCCACTCCGCGGGGAGGGCAGATGGAGAGCGCCCGACGCCGCAGAGGGCGCGTCCACCGTTCCAGCCTCTCTTCCACACGAGACTACAGGGCTGCAGGGGGCCAGATGGGCTGGGAGTCCACTGGCGGGAGCAGACGGCCAGGTGCTGTAGGACTCTCTCCTCTGCTGCTGCTGCGCTGCTGCTTCTGCTCCCTTCCTCAGTATGGAATTCGGAGTTCATGTACCGCAGCATTCATGACTGCACTGTCTGCAGCAAGTGATGACCGGTGCACAATGCCACCGTCTGCTCCCGCAGCACGGGTGCAGTTCCGACCAAGGCTTCTTCACTCAGCCCATAGCGCACAACTGCCACGATGAATTCTGTGCCAGAGCCACTTCCCACCAGGGGATCCTGAGCAGCTCCGATAACTCCTGTTCAGCCAGGGTACAGGGCTCGAGAATTTCTGAGCGATCCTGGAAATGCCTGCCCAGAACTCAGTGGGAAGCCAGCTACGTAAGTCCTGGCATCGCTCTGCAGCCCCCTGTCATCCTGTGCCAGTGGCTGCTGATCCGAGGGGCTTGAAATAACTATCTCCAGAAATCTTCCTCTGACCGAACAGAGTAAATGATGCTGTTGATCGCCTGCCTGCACAGGGGCACGATGGCTCGTCTGACCCACCGCACAATGCAGCCCAGGCAGAACAGTGGACCAGGTGTTACTGAAGCATTCATATGGAATGTCACGCAGATGGGGCGTTCCACTCTGTCTCCGTGCCATGTTTGCGTGTTGCAGCAGAGCTGGGGACAGCGCTGCTGCCTCTTGTGGCGTGACACGCTGCAAAATGTCACTTGCTGTCCTAGGAGATGGGCAGTAGAAGACACACCCTCAAGAAGGACACACTCAAGCTCCCGACACCATCCCCACGCCAGGGACACCCTGCAGCACGTTCCTGCACCTTCTCACCTGTGCTGCTGCAGCACCACCCACAGTATTTGGCTTCCTGAACCAGTAGGCTAAGGAATAGCAAAGTCTCGTGAATGAGAACTGAGAGTGCTGCAAGCAGCTCCAGCGACCTCACAGGCTTCCAGTCCTCCAGCGTGCTTGCCAGGAGTCCAGGCGCAGTGAGTCTGAGCCAGTTCTGCCCGTGCCCACACATACAGGGGGATGTGACGTCACAGTACATGGTTCACCTTGGTTGCCATCCATGGAGTCTCAGGACGGAGCGCGCCGACGGACTGTGGCGAGCCGTGCCCGGAGGAGCGGCTGCCCGGCACGAGCGCTCGCCCGGCACGAGCGCTGCCCGCACGGAGCGGCTGCCCGGCACGAGCGGCTGCCCGGCAGGAGCGCTGTGCCGCACGGAGCGCTAGCCGGCAGGAGCGGCTGTGCCGGCACGGAGCGCTGTGCCCGCACGGAGGGCTTCGCCCCCCCCCCGGCTGCCAGCAGAGACAGCGTGCTCCGCACGAGCTCTGCCCGCCCAGCGGCTCCGGCAGCGCCGCGGAGCGCTCGGCCGGGCGCTGCGGGGCCGGGGCCGCGCCGGGGCAGCATCGATTTCCCGTGCGGCGAGGGGACAAGGAACAGCAAAATCACCTGTTGGGGGTATGAACCGAAAAAAAACAACCTTGAATGAAAAGCTTCGGTCTGTGGCGCTCAGAGTTCTTTATTCTAGGAGAGCTCCTTAATCAGTGCTTTCCATGAGAGCTTTAAACTCTGGTGCTGAAGCAGGAGAGGGCCAGGTCATGCATCAGAGGTGAAGGCACCTACAAATGAACGAGCCACTGGGGGCTGGCACACAGACACTGGCGTTGTCTGCCGGCTCCAGTTCGGTCCTGCCAGCCTTGGAAGCTCCTGAGCCCATGCGTTCGAGGATGACCCGAGCTGAGCTGGTCGAAGCGCTGCTGATCCCACAGCTGTGAGCTGGCAAATTCCTTTCCCCAGGGCCCACTGAGGTATGTGCACCCACACTCACTGTTTCTAGAGCCCATGGTTCCCTCCTCCAGGGCTGAGCCGTCAGGCAGAGCTGTGTTTGCTGTGGAGGCACAGCAAGAGCTGAGTGCTGGGCAGGCTGGTCTGTGGGGCAGCCCCCCCCACAGAGGGTCACCCAAACCGTGCGGTGCTGGAGCTGGGCTCTCAGCTCAGCTACTGGCAGTGCAGTTCATTTCTCAGGGGCAATGCCTTCAGCTCCTTCTTCATTTGGCTGGTTTGCAATGGCTCTTGAAGCAAAGAACCCAACACCTGGTTCCTCTGCCCACTGAGCTCTCCTTGTGGGCCCGGAAGTTCCTCCTTCTGACATGTCCCATCACCCCTGCCTCTAATTTCTTAAAGAAGCTGTGCTATTTCAGTCAGTTTTCCATATTATTTAGTGATGTTAGAAAAATACTTGTGCCAGCAGAGGATTCCACAGTCAACACAGAAAAGCACGAATGTAATTACTTGGGGGTATATTTTCTATAATAAGGAAGAGAATCTGGAGGGGATTCTTTCTGATCAGCACAGACTAAGTGCAGAGATTCATTTGTCCTGGTGTATTTACAGCTGTGGAGGCAGTGGATGATCAGGCTTACAGAGGTCTCTGGCGTTTCAGTGCCGGGAGAGCTGTGTCACAGCAAAGCCTCCCAGCACTTCAGAGACATTCGGATGTTTTGCAGCCAGAAGTACAACACAAAAGCCCTGCTAGAGCAAAATGCATGGACTCATTGTCCTGCAAGGCTGAGACAGGGAGAGAAGAACAGGCTTTAGCTGTGCTGCCCAGTGGTGCTTTGAGGATGTGTAGATACCTTTGATTTTTTTGTACCTGGGTAGCTAGGATGAAATCAGCAGATGAATAAAGATGTCCTCATTCTGAAGAAGAGTGGGTGAAATGTGGTAGCCCATGTCCAAGCCAAGCCTGGGAGAAAAATGAAAGTTCCCCACGTGTTGAAATGTGGAACTGCAGAACTGTCAGACCCATGCAGAGCTCTGTGGCTGGAGCACAGGGAGAGGGAGCTGCTCCTGCCTTGGCGGCACACAAGGGCCCAATTTCCCTGGGGGCGAGCAGTGCAGGGCATGCCCAGGTCCTCTGAGTTTGTCTGTGTTTGCTGTCTGTCAATGTAGACTGCTTGATGTGTTCCATGACTGGGACATTGGGAGTGCTGTATCCCATGGGGAAGCCTGCTTTCTAATGGAGGAGGGGCTTCTGCTACATCTTCAGGGGGACAATGGGAAGGAGCATCAAGGAGACCTTTCCCTCTCAGCTGACATAGGTATCATATGATCCCAGTGACTCTTAGTCTTAAAGGCACTTTCAGGCTTTTTTTCCTGAGTAAAGTCATGTCTAAATGCAATTTTGTTCTGCAGCAGCCTGGAGGGAAATAACCAAGGCTGTGTGTGTAGGACTGAGCCTGTAGCATTAAGCTACTGCATCTTAAAATCTCATTGAGATAATCGCTCTAGTGCCATGACAGTGATAATTCTCTGCTGACAGGCTGAACACTCCAGCAGCAGCAGCTCAGCTGTAACTCCTGAATTAGGACTTCCTGCAGAGATCAGTGGCAACCCCAGCGTGTCCTACATCTCTGCATTTGGCTGATGTGCTGTCCTCCTCCTGCCAATGCTCTGACTGTAAGAATGGAGCACTTTTACTCTGAAATAGCTCGACTGTTGCACAGCCCAGTAAAACTGTTGTAGCTATTTATGATTTCATAGCTTGCTCTATGTGAAACTTGGAAGAAATCTTGAGGAACAACCAGGCTAATATTCTGCAGGGTAATTGTAACTGCTGAAGAGCAAGATTGGATGTGAGATGGCAAGTGTGTAAAAATCAACAACTCTTACTTTTAAAAGCTTATCTGAAATTATCAAGCTACTTCTGTATGTGTTTTGCAGTCAAACCAGTATAATGCCAAATTTCATCTCCAAAGAGTCATTGCATCTCAAGAGAGAATCTTTCTCTCTGTCCATAAATTAGAGTGCACATGAAATAGCTGAGCAAACTCTAAAATGCTGAACCTGAGTAAAAATTTGTTCTTAAGGACTCTGCTTCAAGCCCAATCATTGAAGACAATCAAGTGGTGTTGCTGACTACAGTGACCTTTGGCCCCTACTTCAAATCTAGAAGTGCTAATGCTTGTTTATTTTTTCTTTTATTTGCTTGTGGCTTGTACTGTAGGCGTTGGAAGCACAGTTAGATTTCTGAAAAAGAGCACCTGGGCAATTAGAACGGGTGAACCTTGCTGGGAAAAATGCCACTAGAAGCAGTGCTTAGACACCCAGGAAATTGGATTAATAGGGACAATTAATGGCCAATTGGTGCCACAAAGGAACATCACGCTCTTTGTGCTCTGACCACGCACATGAATATCCAGGGGGACATGTTCATTTGTTCAATACTGAACACATGCAGCTACCATGTGCATTTACCCACAATGCAGGGTCTGTGAAAGAGAAGGACTTGGAACTGGATCTCCTGAACTCATCCATTCATGTCAGTGTAGGGAAACGAGATCATATGTATGTCCTTGGTGCAAGTATCTGCATACTGGCATGTGAGGCTGTATGCAGTGTTTCCAGGAGAGACCTGTTGGGTGCTGACCTGGGGAGCTGGCACGGGATGGAGCACTGTGGGCCCAGTTCAGCACAGCAGAGCATTCAGCACTCGGGAGGATTTACTCACATGCTTAAAGCCAAGCACCTGTTTAAGTGTCCCCTTGTCCCAGGGCCCACAGGTGTAGCACCTTGCAGAACCAACTTGAAAGTGCTGGAGTGGGCAGAGCAGCATTAGCTCATGTTATTCCACCCAGTGCCTGGAAATAAACGGACTGCAGTAGCCTTAATCCCTCTCCTCCTGGTGTGGCTGTTGTTCTTCTTTTTCTTTTTCTTCTTCTTTTCCTCCCTTGGTAATGCTCCAAACTGAGCTGGGAAAAGTCCTTGTAGGAGCAAACCCTGTATCTTGCAGGCTTGTGCGAAAGATCTTGTTGGCTTCCCTGGTGCAGAGATTGGCAATTGGTCCTTGAGAGTCTGTCCAGCAAGGAATATGGATCTTGTGACAAGGGAAAGGCTTTGGTGGCTCTGCCTCTCTGTCAGCAGCTCAGCAAAGGTGCCTTCCTTGCAGTGGCAGATTGTCAGCTGCTCTGTGGCCTCTGGCATGCTGTGCTCTGGTACAGCTGGCTTCTGCAGGCTGCAGGGAGCAGCCAGCACAGAGCACTGCCCCTGCAGCCAGGCAGAGCCCTGGGCCTCCTTCCTCATCCTCCCTGCCCTCGCCAGGCAGTGCCATCCCACCCTCCTCAGGCAGAGGTGGCAGGGCTGGACTCAGGTGTGCTCTGGCAGATGCTTGTTCAGCTTAGCAAGGAAAGGGAGTTGCCACGCACAGTGGGGTGTGAGGAGAGAGGGAAAAGACACCAGGAAAAGGGGGAGAAAGCAACCCTCAGAGACCGTGTCAAAGAAACAACCATTTATTTCCTTCTTCTACAACTAAGGGCTCTTGTGCCGCCGCCGGCGGGACGGCCTTTTTGGGGGTTGGGGAGAGTCCGGAGGCCTAGAGGCCTTCCTCTTTGCGGGGCGCCGGGGCTCCTCGGGCAAGCAGCGCCTGTCCCGGCCGAGAGAGGAAGGGCTGCGGCTGCACCCCTGGGCAGAGGGGCCTGCTGCTGCCCGTCGGGCTCCTCCTGGGGCTGCTCCCACTCCGCGGGGACGGGCACGGATGGAGAGCGCCCGGACGCCCTGCAGAGGGCGGCGTCCACCGTTCCAGCCTCTGCTTCCACACTGGAGACTACAGGGCTGCAGGAGGAGGCCAGGATGGGGCTGGGAGTCCACTGGCGGGAGGCAGACGGGCCAGGGGTGGCTGTAGGACTCTCCTCCTGCTGCTGCTGCTGCTGCTGCTGCTTCTGCTCCTCTTCCTCAGTATGGGAATTCGGGAGGTTCATGTACCGCAGCATTTCATGACTGCACCTGTCTGCAGCAATGTTGATGAGCCGGTGCACAAATGCCACCGTCTGCTCCCGCAGCACGGGGTGCAGTTCCCGGACCAAGGCTTCTTCACTCAGCCCATAGCGGCACAACTTGGCCACGATGACATTCTGTGCCAGAGCCACTTCCCACCAGGGGATCCTGAGCAGCTCCGATAACTCCTGGTTCAGCCAGGGTAGCAGGGGCTCGAGAATTTCTGAGCGATCCTGGAAAATGCCTGCCCAGAACTCAGGTGGGAAGCCAGCTACGTAAGTCCTGGGCATCGGCTCTGCAGCCCCCTGCTCATCCTGGTGGCCAGTGGCTGCTGAGTCCGAGGGGCTTGAAATAACTATCTCCAGAAAGTCTTCCTCTGACCGAACAGAGTAAATGATGCTGTTGATCGCCTGCCTGCACAGGGGGCACGATGGCTTCGTCTTGACCCACCGCACAATGCAGCCCAGGCAGAACAGGTGGACGCAGGGTGTTACTGAAGCAATTTCATATGGAATGTCACGGCAGATGGGGCAGTTCCACTCTGTCTCCGTGGCCATGTTTGCGTGTTGCAGCAGAGCTGGGGACAGCGGCTGCTGCCTCTTGCTGGCGTGACACGCTGCAAAATGGTCACTTGCTGTCCTAGGGAGATGGGCAGGTAGAAGACACACCCTCAAGAAGGACACACTCACAGCTCCCCAGACACCATCGCCCACGCCAGGGACACCCTGCAGGCACGTTTCCTGCACCTTCTCACCTGTGCTGCTGCAAGCACCACCCACAGTATTTGGCTTCCTGAACCAGGTAGGGCTAAGGGAATAGGCAAAGTCTCGTGAATGAGAACTGAGAGTTGCTGCAAGCAGCTCCCAGCGACCTCACAGGCTTCCAGTCCTCCCAGGCGTGCTTGCCAGGAGTCCAGGCGCAAGTGAGTCTGAGCCAGGTTCTGCCCGTGCCCACACATAAGCAGGGAGGGATGTGACGTCACAGTACATGCTTCACCTTGGTTGCCATCCATGGAGTCTGTGGGCTGCTGATGTCACCGTCCACTGTTCTGTACTGGAAGCCTTGACTGTCTTCCAAATCTGCCATAGGAGGCTTTTCTCCCCTGCAGGTACATGGCAACAGGAGAAAAAATGGAGTGCATATGGGCCGTGCTGTGTCATTTGTTCATGCCTCTGTCTTCTATAATCATTTTGAATGAAAGAACTTCTCCTTTAGAAGCATGTTACCTGCTAGTTTTACTTCTTGTGACGCATGGGTGCTGTTTACATCAGGCGCATGAGTTGGCCTATTTAAATCTGGTGAGATGACAGACCATATTCTCTATTCTCAATGCTACTTGCCTGCACCACTAGGAGAGGTAAGCACATCCTAACATTTCATGCCAGCCTCTGCACAAATTTCTTGCCAGGTTGTTTTTAAATTCAGATTTTTTTTTCCTTCTCTTACGGCTCCATTGCATTGGGGTTGATGGGCACAAAGGTATGGTTGTTAGCTCAGTGACCATTAAAACCCTCTGTTGCTCTCCTCCCATTCAAAAATAAAGTTGAAAATGCATAGATAACTGAAAAATAAGCATCAAGCACAATTTTTGGCAAACAGGTAAAAAATGTGGAGGAAATCTATACTGTCATTTTCTTTTAATCTCTCCATTGTTGCTTTAATCTCCTTGCTGCAGACTGGGTCACCCAAGCAAGGACATGTCTGTCCGTTCTTGCTGTGCTTCCCAAGCTGCTTGGCCTGCAGCTTTCGGGGAGCTGTAAATCACTCCATCCAGGCTTGCAGCTGGGCATTTTCTACCTCCTTAGTGTGTTTCACGAAAACTAGTGGGAAGTGATGAAGGGAGTTACCGTTTGAAACCAGCCTGGGAGATAAGGGGATTTTTAGAAGAGTTTATCTTGACCATCTTCTCAGGAATATCTTCTAGGGGAAAAGTCCTAGGCATATCACAGGATCATCCCTACCTTCTTGAAACCTAAAAATACATAACCTCAATCAGTGTCAGCTGGGCAGGAGTTTAGTTCATGTTCAGTGTGAAGTGAAACTTCTAAAAGCCAAGTTCCTGCTTCCTTGATGAATGAGCCAGGGTTTTCTGTTGGGGGAAAGCAGATATGTGTGTGTCAGTCTGAGCTTTTTCTTGGCTCTTTCCCTGCACTGACCCCCTTCAGTGCTGAGGGCACCACCAAACTGTGACCTGGCCCCTCCCTGTGCCTAGGCCATTGTCATTTTAAAAGGCATGATCTTTTAAAAATCCCTACAAGAGTTTTGGTTTCTTATGAGAGGGAAAGGGTAAAAAACCCAACCAATCATCTATCTCTTTGGATGAGGGACTTACCTGAGCATCCTTGGAGACTATTGTGCCAGTGGCACTTGGCCTGGCTGACCCTGGGTTGTCCTGTCCAGCTGTCTCTGGTTAACAAGCAGGATGGGATGTGGTTCTCCAAGGAAATTTGTGCTTCCACTGGGTCCATTAATTCCAGTGCCCACTTTCAGGATGGCAAATCAGCACTGGGGTCAAGAAGGAATTTCCCCCCTGGGCAGATTGGCACTGGTTTCTGGGGAGTCTGCCTTCCTCTGTAGCACTGAGCATGACCACTGTTCAGGGCTCCTTCAGTCCCTTTTGGCTGAGTAGCTGCCTGCTGCTCATGCCCCATCATGAAGATGGCCTGTCATGCCCTGCAGCTGTGGGCAGGAAGCTTTCCAGACTCCCAGGGTGGACCCCAAGGGTAGCTTCTTGGTAGGGGGTTGCTTCTTGTCCTCCTGTGTTGCTGTTTCATATAACACGACACAGACTCTAGTGATTTTTCACAAGGCTAAAAAATGGCTCCTTTATTAGGGATGGTTCTCCCTTATATACCGTTTTACACAGACCAATGTGATTGGTAAAAGAAAGGCAAACCTCTTCACTCACCTTGGTCAAACCAGAGGGACATCAAGAAGAAATCCCTCCTCCCAGAAGGAATGAACAACGTAGATATTATTACAAAAACATTACAGCATATTTATCACACTTTCTGGAAAAGAACATCAGAAAACCAGAACATCAGGCCTGGAACGGGACTACACTCATGTAGCACTGGGCACAGCCCCCTGTCAGGGCTCCTCTGGGCCCCAGCGACTCCACTGTTGCCTGCTGCCTTCATACCTCCAAGGCACCACTCCTGCCTTGGCTCTCTCTGGCTCCCTTGCCCATTGTGAGCTTGGAGTGGCACTGAGCTCTGCTTTTCCCTTGGCTCCATTTCCCATGGAGTTCTTGCATCCATCCAGAGCTGCCATCTTTCAGTTCTTCTGACTGTAAGCACAGGACAGACATGAGAGTGCTTTTCATGCATCCCTGGCCTGAGAGCACAGCAATGAAGCAAATCTTGGAAAAGTGTCTTTGTCACTGATCCACGTTACACTTTTGGAATGTGCCCATGGTAGTGCATACCTTTCGTGTTGTTGCTTCTGATTCTGATTCTTCATGTTCTTACCCTTCAGAAAAGAGGACCTGCTGGGCCTGTATTCCTGCTGCTACATTCTGTAGTTCTGTCACTTGCCTTTGCCATACTACAGAGGATTTTTCAAGCTAAAGTGAAGAACACATACATGCCCATTGTGGTACTGGTTGTGATCATCAGTTTTGAAACTGATTCAGAAAAACAAAAATTAAAACAATATCCTATTTCCAGTTTTAACCTGTGTGTCATGTGTTCTTGAATATGTTTTTGGATCAGAAACTCCCTGGAACTTCACACAAGTAATAGCCTAACCATCATTTGACTCAAGGTGAGTGCAGGGAATAGAATAGGACAGAGCAGTTATGCCACATCAGACCCAGAGCTCTGCATGACAAGGTCTGACCCAGGTCTGAGGACTCCACCCTGGAGAGCAGCTCTCTGCAGTGAAGGTCCCAGGCCCACCCAGGAGACAGGCAGGGGCAGAGATGGGCACACACAGAGCAGGGCTCAGGCAGAAACTGAAGGTCCTGAAGAAGAGAGGTGGGACATGTTCCCATGGCCCTTGGCAGGAGATGGTGGGGCTGGGGGTCCCAGGGGAGGCCAGACCCAGCCACTGAGGGCTGTGAGCAACCCCAGGACCCTGTCAGGACTAGACTTCAGTGCTCATGTGCTCTTCTTCAGACATCGGTGGTTGGACACTTGAGACAGAAAAGGAAAGAGAAGAGAAAATGGAGGAAGGAAGTTTAGGAAGGTTGGAGAAGGTTGGAGAGGAAGGAAGGTTTGGGAAGGAAGGTTTGGGAAGGGAAGGTTGGGAAGGAAGGTTTGGAAGGTGGTGGGAAAGGTTTGGGAAGGGAAGGTTTGGGAAGGTTTGGGGAAGGGGAAGTTTGGGAAGGGAAGGTTTGGGAAGGAGGTTTGGGAGAGGTTTGGGAAGGTTTGGGAAGGTTTGGAGAATGGGAAGGTTTGGGAAGGGTTTGGAGGGAGGTTTGGGAAGGTTTGGGAAGGTTTGGGAGGAAGGTTGGGAAGGGAGTTGGAAGGTTGGAGGTTTGGGAAGGGTTTAGGAAGGTTTGGGAAGGTTTGGGAAGGGAAGGTTTGGGAAGGTTTGGGAAGGTTTGGGAAGGTTTGGGAAGGTTTGGGAAGGGAAGGTTTGAGGAAGGGAAGGTTTGGGAAGGTTTGGGAAGGTTTGGGAAGGTTTGGGAAGGTTTGGGAAGGTTTGGGAAGGGAAGGTTTGGGAAGGGAAGGTTTGGGAAGTTGGAAGTTGGGAAGGTTTGGGAAGGTTTGGGAAGGTTTGGGAAGGTTTGGGAAGGGATGGGAAGGGAAGGGAAGGGAAGGGAAGGGAGGGAAGGGAAGGGAAGGGAAGGGAAGGGAAGGGAAGGGAAGGGAAGGGAAGGGAAGGGAAGGGAAGGGAAGGTTTGGGAAGGTTTGGGAAGGTTTGGGAAGGGAAGGGAAGGGAAGGGAAGGGAAGGCGAGGTAAGGGTTATGTTTTGTTGTTTGTTTTCACAAACAACAAAATGTTTTGTTGTTTGTTGTTTGCTCTTGCACATGTGAAAAAATTCCATTGTTTCATATGCTTATTGGAAAGATGGATAAAACAGTGAGACAGTCTGTTGGTCTGTTTTAAATCATTCAGGCTGTCTGCTCTGAATGTTTGACACTCCTAAATAGCTAACCCCCATAATTTCTGAGGCAGAATTCTCTACTTTAGGTCTAGGGTTATTGTATCATCTTCCCAGATAGTATCAAGGTGATATAAACGTTAGCTTTCACCCCAAAGTTTGCATGGGCAATGACATGAATGATTCTAGTTTACTTTTAAAGTTAGCAGCTGCCCCAAGAACAGCCGCTGTGAGGGCAGTTGAAGAATGACAGATTGCTTGCAACACAAGCAGTGTGAATTCAGTTTCTGGTTTCATCTTCTTTGGTATGACCTCTAGTGAATTTTTTTTTCAAAGCTGTTTGCCAGAGAATTTTTGTAGGGAGCTATTGTGGCTTGAAACAACTCACAGACCTTTTTCTAGGGACCAGGCATTTCGTGTCAAATTCAGAATAGGTCCTTATATGAAGCTGCTCCCTCAGGTGGTTCCAGCATGCCTGTGTGAGTAAAGGTCTTGGTACATTTAAGTAGGGCTCAGTCAGCAGAGGAAATACATTCTGAGTTAAGAAACAAGGTGATCGTTCTGAATATTTGTGAACTTGGTAGTTAAAAATCTGAAAAGTCCTCTGTGCTCTGAGTTTGTGCAGGGCAGCATACACCTTCCCATCCATGGATAAAACTGCTTCCACAATGGATGAAATTGCTAAACAATTCAACCACTTAAATCCTAGCCTGATGACTTTGGAAAGCATAAATAGATTGCTTTCCCAAAGGAATTGGGGTGAGTGGCAACCATCTCTCATCAACAGGCAATAAATTTGTTTCAGAAGAGACTGGGCTTAAAAGCCAAAAAGCTGTGCTTTGACTGTTTGTTTATAACTGCCTGCACTAACTCTGTCTCTTAGGGCGAATAGTCCTTCCTTCTAGGTGTTTATCTCCTTTCATAGAATCACAGAATGATCTGGCTTGGAAGGGACCTTGCAGCAGATCATGTAGTTCCAGCCTGCCCGCCATGGGCAGGGACACCTTTCCTAGCGTCTAACTAAATTTACAGAACACTCTGATTTCCTGTTACACTAGACAAGTCACTCTCTGCCAGTCTCCTCTGAAACTGAGATTTCAGTTCACTGGTAATCCTTATAGCCTTTTCTGAATTCATTTTTCTCTTGAATAAGAATGATCAGAACAGATCATTAGTGTTAGACCACTCAGTGGTCTAACAGTGATTTAATGATAACATTAATATTTCTCAGCTCTTTAGGTGTATGGGTTGTATTTGACATTTCACTGGTAAGTCCACTTGTGTCTTGATCAGCCAATACATGGGTCTTTATCCTTCCCTGTTTTTTCCAACAGCTGAGTTCCCAGATCATTGCAACATTCTTCTTGTTAGAAGAACAAACATGGATATAGTTAATCTAGTCAGTTTTTCCACAGGGCCTTGGGAAACATGAATTATTGCACTCTAGTCAATAAACAATCTTAGAGTAAGATACAAATACAGCTGCAACAAAGAAATAGCAGAGGTAGTAACAAAAACTACACAAGACAGTATATGTAGACATCAGACTTTTTTTGTAAAATGGTTAGAAGACGGGAAAGAATACAGTACATCAGAGAGTAAAAACGTTTTCTAAAATTCCATATTTATCTAAAAACCCAACCAAACAACAGCAAAACATACATCACTAAATACATATGGAAAACTGACTGAAATAGCACAGCTTCTTTAAGAAATTAGAGGCCAGGGGTGATGGGACATGTCAGAAGGAGGAACATTCCCAGGCCCACCAAGGAGAGCTCAGTGGGGCAGAGGAACCAGGCTGTTGGGTTTCTTTGCTTCAAGAGGCCATTGCAAACCCAGCCCAAATGAAGAAGGAGCCTGAAGGCATTGCCCCTGAGAAATGAACTGGCACTGCCAGGTAGCTGAGGCTGAGAGCGCCAGCTCCAGCACCCGCACGGTTTGGGGCTGACCCCTCTGTGGGGCGGGGCTGCCCCACAGGACCAGCCCTGCCCAGCACTCAGCTCTTGCTGTGCCCTCCACAGCAAACACAGCTCTGCCTGACGGCTCAGCCCCTGGAGGAGAGGGAACCATGGGCTCTAAGGAAACAGTGAGTGTGGGGTGCACATACCTCAGTGGGCCCTGGGGGAAAGGAATTTTGCCAGCTCACAGCCTGTGGGATCAGCAGCCGGCTTCGACCAGCTCCAGCTCGGGCTCATTCCTGACGAACCGCATGGGCTCAGGAGCTTCCAAGGGCTGGCAGGGACCGAACTGGAGCCGGCAGACAACGCCAGTGTCTGTGTGCCAGCCCCCAGCTGGGCTCAGTTCCATTTGTAGGTGCCCTTCACCTCTGATGGCACTGACCCTGGCCCCTCTCCCTGCTTGCAGCACCAGAAGTTTTAAAGCTTCTCATGGAAAGCACCTGATTTAAGGAGCTCTCCCTAGAATAAAAGAAGCTCTGAGCGCCACAGACCGAAAGCTTTTCATTCAAGGTTGTTTTTTCTCCGGTTCAATACCCCCAACAGGGTGATTTTGCTGTTCCTTGTCCCCCTCGGCCGCACGGGGAAATCGATGCTGCCCCGGCGCGGCCCCGGCCCCGCAGCGCCCCGGGCCGAGCGCTCCGCGGCGCTGCCGGAGCCGCTGGAGCGGGCAGAGCTCGCTGCGGAGCAGCGCTGCTCTCTGCTGGCAGCCGGGGCCGGGCTGAGCCGCTCCGTGCCGGGCACAGCCGCTCCATGCCGGGCACAGCCGCTCCGTGCCGGGCACAGCCGCTCCATGCCGGGCTGAGCCGCTCCGTGCCGGGCACAGCCGCTCCGTGCCGGGCACAGCCGCTCCGTGCCGGGCACAGCCGCTCCGTGCCGGGCACAGCCGCTCCGTGCCGGGCACAGCCGCTCCGTGCCGGGCTGAGCCGCTCCGTGCCGGGCACAGCCGCTCCGTGCCGGGCACAGCCGCTCCGTGCCGGGCACAGCCGCTCCGTGCCGGGCTGAGCCGCTCCGTGCCGGGCTGAGACTCCATGGATGGCAACCAAGGTGAAGCATGTACTGTGACGTCACATCCCTCCCTGCTTATGTGTGGGCACGGGCAGAACCTGGCTCAGACTCACTTGCGCCTGGACTCCTGGCAAGCACGCCTGGGAGGACTGGAAGCCTGTGAGGTCGCTGGGAGCTGCTTGCAGCAACTCTCAGTTCTCATTCACGAGACTTTGCCTATTCCCTTAGCCCTACCTGGTTCAGGAAGCCAAATACTGTGGGTGGTGCTTGCAGCAGCACAGGTGAGAAGGTGCAGGAAACGTGCCTGCAGGGTGTCCCTGGCGTGGGCGATGGTGTCTGGGGAGCTGTGAGTGTGTCCTTCTTGAGGGTGTGTCTTCTACCTGCCCATCTCCCTAGGACAGCAAGTGACCATTTTGCAGCGTGTCACGCCAGCAAGAGGCAGCAGCCGCTGTCCCCAGCTCTGCTGCAACACGCAAACATGGCCACGGAGACAGAGTGGAACTGCCCCATCTGCCGTGACATTCCATATGAAATTGCTTCAGTAACACCCTGCGTCCACCTGTTCTGCCTGGGCTGCATTGTGCGGTGGGTCAAGACGAAGCCATCGTGCCCCCTGTGCAGGCAGGCGATCAACAGCATCATTTACTCTGTTCGGTCAGAGGAAGACTTTCTGGAGATAGTTATTTCAAGCCCCTCGGACTCAGCAGCCACTGGCCACCAGGATGAGCAGGGGGCTGCAGAGCCGATGCCCAGGACTTACGTAGCTGGCTTCCCACCTGAGTTCTGGGCAGGCATTTTCCAGGATCGCTCAGAAATTCTCGAGCCCCTGCTACCCTGGCTGAACCAGGAGTTATCGGAGCTGCTCAGGATCCCCTGGTGGGAAGTGGCTCTGGCACAGAATGTCATCGTGGCCAGTTTGTGCCGCTATGGGCTGAGTGAAGAAGCCTTGGTCCGGGAACTGCACCCCGTGCTGCGGGAGCAGACGGTGGCATTTGTGCACCGGCTCATCAACATTGCTGCAGACAGGTGCAGTCATGAGATGCTGCGGTACATGAACCTCCCGAATTCCCATACTGAGGAAGAGGAGCAGAAGCAGCAGCAGCAGCAGCAGCAGCAGGAGGAGAGTCCTACAGCCACCCCTGGCCCGTCTGCCTCCCGCCAGTGGACTCCCAGCCCCATCCTGGCCTCCTCCTGCAGCCCTGTAGTCTCCAGTGTGGAAGCAGAGGCTGGAACGGTGGACGCCGCCCTCTGCAGGGCGTCCGGGCGCTCTCCATCCGTGCCCGTCCCCGCGGAGTGGGAGCAGCCCCAGGAGGAGCCCGACGGGGCAGCAGCAGGCCCCTCTGCCCAGGGGTGCAGCCGCAGCCCTTCCTCTCTCGGCCGGGACAGGCGCTGCTTGCCCGAGGAGCCCCGGCGCCCCGCAAAGAGGAAGGCCTCTAGGCCTCCGGACTCTCCCCAACCCCCAAAAAGGCCGTCCCGCCGGCGGCGGCACAAGAGCCCTTAGTTGTAGAAGAAGGAAATAAATGGTTGTTTCTTTGACACGGTCTCTGAGGGTTGCTTTCTCCCCCTTTTCCTGGTGTCTTTTCCCTCTCTCCTCACACCCCACTGTGCGTGGCAACTCCCTTTCCTTGCTAAGCTGAACAAGCATCTGCCAGAGCACACCTGAGTCCAGCCCTGCCACCTCTGCCTGAGGAGGGTGGGGTGGCACTGCCTGGCGAGGGCAGGGAGGATGAGGAAGGAGGCCCAGGGCTCTGCCTGGCTGCAGGGGCAGTGCTCTGTGCTGGCTGCTCCCTGCAGCCTGCAGAAGCCAGCTGTACCAGAGCACAGCATGCCAGAGGCCACAGAGCAGCTGACAATCTGCCACTGCAAGGAAGGCACCTTTGCTGAGCTGCTGACAGAGAGGCAGAGCCACCAAAGCCTTTCCCTTGTCACAAGATCCATATTCCTTGCTGGACAGACTCTCAAGGACCAATTGCCAATCTCTGCACCAGGGAAGCCAACAAGATCTTTCGCACAAGCCTGCAAGATACAGGGTTTGCTCCTACAAGGACTTTTCCCAGCTCAGTTTGGAGCATTACCAAGGGAGGAAAAGAGGAAGAAAAAGAAAAAGAAGAACAACAGCCACACCAGGAGGAGAGGGATTAAGGCTACTGCAGTCCGTTTATTTCCAGGCACTGGGTGGAATAACATGAGCTAATGCTGCTCTGCCCACTCCAGCACTTTCAAGTTGGTTCTGCAAGGTGCTACACCTGTGGGCCCTGGGACAAGGGGACACTTAAACATGTGCTTGGCTTTAAGCATGTGAGTAAATCCTCCCGAGTGCTGAATGCTCTGCTGTGCTGAACTGGGCCCACAGTGCTCCATCCCGTGCCAGCTCCCCAGGTCAGCACCCAACAGGTCTCTCCTGGAAACACTGCATACAGCCTGACATGCCAGTATGCAGATACTTGCACCAAGGACATACATATGATCTCGTTTCCCTACACTGACATGAATGGATGAGTTCAGGAGATCCAGTTCCAAGCTCCTTCTCTTTCATGCCTACATGTCATGACTTGGATCCAAGCCCTTTGTTTCACAGGGAAGGAAGGCATTCCAAAGGAGCAGCCTGGAGCATTCTTACCCCTGGTAATAGCATTAACCCTGTAGCTGTAACATATTGGCTTTTCCACAATCCCCGCTGTGTTCTCTGGCTGGCATTTCCTCTGGTTTGTTTTAGTTCTCAGCCCTCCACCAAGTGTCTCCTCCAACTGGAAGAGCTCCTCTCATCCAGCTGGCAGAGATGCCAAAGTGACTTAGGAAACACTGTTCGGATTCCATGGAACAAAGCAAACCACAGGAATGGTCTATTAGCATTCAAATTACACACAGAAAGATAAACATGCCATCCCTGTGAGTCCAGGCAGCCTCCAACTGCTGCATCCCTGGGAGAGCCTGAGCTCACTCCCTGCACAGAAACCTTTGGTCGTGCACCCCATCCAGCCTGCACACTGCTATTGATTCAGTGCAGCTCCCCTCTCTCTGCTCCCTTCTCTTGTGTCCCTGAGCATGCACAACACATTCCAAGGAGACAAAGAAATTCAAACCTCCATCCCCAGGCTACAGGGAGAAGGCCCAGCATGTCTCTGTCTGCTGCCATCTCTCTCTCCAGAACAGGAGAGCATTTCATCCATCCTCCAGGCTGGTGGCACCACTGTGATTTCACCAATTAACCAGCCCTGACTTTTCCTTTAGAGAATTTTCATCTCGAAGTAGAGCAGCTTTTATAAAGACGTTTAATTCTTTGAGACCAAAGCCGAAATTCCATCTTTTTGCAGGTCTCCAGAAGTGTCCAAAAGCCATTGACAACAGTCCAGTTGCTGATCTTTCCAAGTTCCTTTTCAAACATCACAGTGCCATGGTCACGTGCCTGAGATCTGATGAACCCACGCCCTCCCTCTGTGTGCTCAAAGTGGAGATGTGCCCACAAGTCTAAAACCAGCTTGAGGGATCTATCTCAACAGTGTTTCTGTCCACTGGAACAAGATCTACTGCCCTAATCAAAACTTTTTATCTTCACCTCAGTCCATAGCTAATAGCTGATGAAAACAGGGCACACAATGCAGAAAGGAACTACCTGTCTGTCTTCCAAGTGTATTGCTTTTCAAACCAAGAAGTTTCAATCCATCTTACTGTTTTTATTAACATTTGAAAATTCTAATATTAATAATTCAATTTAAATAACACTTTATTTTAAGGATAATTATTCAGAACTTCTTCCTAGATGTTGAAGTCCTTTTTCTGCACACAACATTAGTCCAAGTTTTACCAGAGCCATAGGATTTGTACTTTGTCATCTGAGGAGACTGGTGTGGGTCAGGCACCCAAAACTTCCATGTTCATGGATAGAGAGTTTGGTCTTATGACAGGAGAGACGGACAGTTAGTAGAAGTCATATGACTGTGGTATAAGGAACTTCTTTTTCAGACCAGACTTTACAGATGAGTGTCTCCAATGATGGCAATGTCACCACCTTACTAAACAGAATCTACTCATGTCCACTGTGGGGTTATGCAATCACCGAAACATGTGTGCACAAAGACATGGACAAAGCACCTCTCTCCTGCTCCAGCAGGGCACAGCTTTCACCACATCTTACTGAAGTGCAAAAATAAATGAAGGCAGTTCTTAAATTCAAGCTCCTGCAGGACAGGGTTTTCAAAAATCTGTACGCTAGTAAGCTTTATTTTAATGTTGGAGGTGTATATTAAAATCATACGAATAACAAACACCTCCTATGTCGGTGGCCCCTTTGAAAGGGCAGCAGGCAGATCAGACAGGGCCACAGGACTTCCAGGCTCCCCAGCCCTAGAAGATGAATTCAGTGAGTAAGAAAACACTACTTAGAGGTCCAGCTACATTCACAATATTTGCAGCAGGCAGACTTGAAGAAAGTTGAGTATGCAGAGGCATCAGTGGCAATGGAGCCAGACTTCTTAGCACATTAGTCCAATTCCATAAGCAAATCCAGCCTTCTCCTTTGGAGGCTAGATCCTTTGGAAGTTTGCAAAGCCCCCATGAAGAGCAACCTCCAATGCTGGCTGGCCAAGCTGGTCCACTCCTGTTATTTCCCCAAAGCAGTGAAGCTCTGAGCTCCTGCAGTGACACACCAGGACCTGTGTGTGTAGAGAGCCACCAGACAAGGGAGGGAAGCTGTGTGTGCATCACTTCTTCTTCAGAATGCATTGCTGTCATAGAGATGACACACACAACACAGACTTCTGTGATTTTTTTCAGGTTGTGTGAAGAAAGAATGAGTTTATTTTTAGGGATTGTTCTCTTATATATAATTTTCTACAGACCACTGTGATTGGTGAATGAAAGACAAATTTTTTTCACTCACATTGATGGAACTAGAGGGACATCAAGAGAGAATTCTTCTTCTTAGAAAGAATTTACAACATGAATACTGTTAGAAAAACAGTGTCCTGTTGTTTATATTCCCTCTCTAGGAACAAGTTGTAATAAACTAAAAGATTAGAAAAACTGGTACTTAGAAACTCAGAAACTTCAGGCCTGAAAATCAGACTACACATCGCCTCACTTTCAGCCCTCAGCCCTTAGCAAAGTGGTTGCCATGTATCCTTAAGTAAGACAGGTTGCTCTGAGAGACTGACCCAGCACAGGAATTGGTGAGTTGCTTCAGCTCTCCCTATATAGGGACTCCTTTGCCCCTAATATAAGATCAAAAAGGGATTAGCTTGCTTCCTTTATACTTAAAGACAGACATTTTTTGGTTTTCTCTTATTGTCGTGACACAAAGTCTCAGGATGTCTCTGCTGCTGTGCAGGTCAGCCACAATCAACAAGGTATTCTCAGAAGGATGATGGGTTCTTACTGGTGTGCTGCATGGGCCTCTAATGCTAAAAGGCTGGCACTGACACTTCAGAGCACCAACATCTTGTCACAGCAGACAGGGAAAGGCAGGAGGGTTCACAGACCCTGAGCATTGCTTGGGTAAATGCACATGGCTGAGCCATGCATGTGCTTACAGTAATTGGAACCCAAATGCAAACATGTCCCCCCTGGGGACTCATTCATGTGCAGCTTGTGTCAGAGCACAAAGAGCTGTGATGTTCCCTTTGTGGCACCAAATTAGGCCCATTAATTAGTCCCTATTAATCCACATTTCCTGGGTGTCATAAGCACTGCTTCTAGTGGCAATTTCTTCCCAGCAAAGGTTCACCCGTTCTAATTGCCCAGGTGCTCTTTTTCAGAAATCTAACTGTTGTTCCAACGCCTACAGTACAACAAGACCACAAGCAAATAAAAGAAAAAATAAACAAGCATTAGCACTTCTAGAATTTGAAGTAGGGGCCAAAGGTCACTGTAGTCAGCAACACCACTATGATTGTCTTCAATGATTGGGCTATGAAGCAGAGTCCTTAAGAACAAATTTTTACTCCAGGTTCAGCATTTTAGAGAGTTTGCTCAGCTATTTCATGTGCACTCTAATTTAATGGACAGAGAGAAAGATTCATCCTCTTGAGATGCAATGACTCTTTTGGAGATGAAATTTGGCACTTATACTGAGTTTGACTGCAAAACACATACAGAAAGTAGCTTGGATAATTTCAGATAAAGCTTTTAAAAGTAAGAGTTGTTGATTTTTTACACACTTGCCATCTCACATCCAATCTTGCTCTTCAGGCAGTTACAATTACCCTGCAGAATATTAGCCTGGCTTGTTTCCTCAAGATTTCTTCCAAGTTTCACATAGAGCCAAGCCTATTGAAATCCATAAAAATAGCTACAACAGTTTTACTGGGCTGTGCAACAGGTCCGAGCTATTTCAAGAGTAAAAGTGCTCCATTCTTACAAGTCAGAGCATTGGCAGGAGGAGGACAGCACATCAGCCAAATGGCAGGAAGATGTAGGGACACAGCCTGGGTATGGCCACTGGATCTCTGCAGGAAGTCCTAATTCCAGGAGTTACAGCTGAGCTGCTGCTGCTGGAGTGTTCAGCCTGTCAGCAGAGAAATTATCACTGTCATGGCACTAGAGCTATTATCTCAATGAGATTTTAAAGAGTGCAGTAGCTTACATGCTACAGGCTCAGTCACTACACACACAGCCTTGGTTATTTCCCTCCAGGCTGCTGCAGAACAAACAAATTGCATTTAGACATGACTTTACTCAGGAAAAAAAGCCCTGAAAGTGCCTTTTAAGACTAAGAGTCACTGGGGATCATATGATACCTATGTCAGCTGAGAGGGAAAGGTCTCCTTGATGCTCCTTCCCCATTGTCCCCCTGAAGATGTAGCAGAAGCCCCTCCTCCATTAGAAAGCAGGCTTCCCCATGGGATACAGCCACTCCCAATGTCCCAGTCACGGGAACACATCCAAGCAGGTCTCACATCTGGACAGACAGCAAACAACAGCACAAACTCAGAGGACACTGGGCATGCCCTGCACTGCTCTGCCCCCAGGGAAATTGGGCCCTTGTGTGCACAGCCAAGGCAGGAGCAGCTCCCCTCTCCCTGTGCTCCCAGCCAGCCCAGGAGCTCTGCATGGGTCTGAGACAGGTTCTGCAGTGTCCACATTTCAACACGTGGGGAACTTTCATTTTTCTCCCAGGCTTGGCCTTGGACATGGGCTACCACATTTCACCCACTCTTCTTCAGAATGAGGACATCTTTATTCATCTGCCTGATTTCATCCTAGCTACCCAGGTACAAAAAAATCAAAGGTATCTACACATCCTCCAAAGCACCACTGGGCAGCACAGCTAAAGCCTGTTCTTCTCTCCCTGTCTCAGCCTTGCAGGACAAATGAGTCCATGGCATTTTGCTCTAGCAGGGCTTTTTGTGTTGTACTTCTGGGCTGCAAAACATCCAGAAATGTCTCTGAAGTGCTTGGGAAGGCTTTGCTGTGACACAGCTCTCCCGGCACTGAAACACGCCCAGAGAACCTCTGTAAGCCTGATCATCCACTGCCCTCCACAGCTGTAAAATACACCAGGACAAATGACATCCTCTGCACTTAGTCTGTGCTGATACAGAAAGAATCCCTCTCCAGAATTCTCTTCCTTATTACTATGAAAATATACCCCCAAGTAATTACATTCGTGCTTTTCTGTGTTGGACTGTGGAATCCTCCTGCTGGCACAAGTATTTTTCCTAACATCACTAAATACATATGGAAAACTGACTGAAATAGCACAGCTTCTTTAAGAAATTAGAGGCCAGGGGTGATGGGACATGTCAGAAGGAGGAACATTCCCGGGCCCACCAAGGAGAGCTCAGTGGGGCAGAGGAACCAGGCTGTTGGGTTTCTTTGCTTCAAGAGGCCATTGCAAACCCAGCCCAAATGAAGAAGGAGCCTGAAGGCATTGCCCCTGAGAAATGAACTGGCACTGCCAGGTAGCTGAGGCTGAGAGCGCCAGCTCCAGCACCCGCACGGTTTGGGGCTGACCCCTCTGTGGGGCGGGGCTGCCCCACAGGACCAGCCCTGCCCAGCACTCAGCTCTTGCTGTGCCCTCCACAGCAAACACAGCTCTGCCTGACGGCTCAGCCCCTGGAGGAGAGGGAACCATGGGCTCTAAGGAAACAGTGAGTGTGGGGTGCACATACCTCAGTGGGCCCTGGGGGAAAGGAATTTTGCCAGCTCACAGCCTGTGGGATCAGCAGCCGGCTTCGACCAGCTCCAGCTCGGGCTCATTCCTGACGAACCGCATGGGCTCAGGAGCTTCCAAGGGCTGGCAGGGACCGAACTGGAGCCGGCAGACAACGCCAGTGTCTGTGTGCCAGCCCCCAGCTGGGCTCAGTTCCATTTGTAGGTGCCCTTCACCTCTGATGGCACTGACCCTGGCCCCTCTCCCTGCTTGCAGCACCAGAAGTTTTAAAGCTTCTCATGGAAAGCACCTGATTTAAGGAGCTCTCCCTAGAATAAAAGAAGCTCTGAGCGCCACAGACCGAAAGCTTTTCATTCAAGGTTGTTTTTTTCTCCGGTTCAATACCCCCAACAGGGTGATTTTGCTGTTCCTTGTCCCCCTCGGCCGCACGGGGAAATCGATGCTGCCCCGGCGCGGCCCCGGCCCCGCAGCGCCCCGGGCCGAGCGCTCCGCGGCGCTGCCGGAGCGCTGGCGGCAGAGCCGCGGAGCAGCGGCTAGCTCGCTGCGGAGCGCACGCCGCTCCTGCGGCAGCCGCCCGGCCGGGCACGCCGCTCCGTGCCGGGCACAGCCGCTCCGTGCCGGGCACAGCCCGCTCCGTGCCGGGCACAGCCGCTCCGTGCCGGGCACAGCCGCTCCGTCCGGGCTAGCCGCTCCGTGCCGGGCACAGCCGCTCCATGCCGGGCACAGCCGCTCCGTGCCGGGCTGAGCCGCTCCGTGCCGGGCACAGCCGCTCCGTGCCGGGCACAGCCGCTCCGTGCCGGGCTGAGCCGCTCCGTGCCGGGCACAGCCGCTCCGTGCCGGGCACAGCCGCTCCGTGCCGGGCTGAGACTCCATGGATGGCAACCAAGGTGAACCATGTACTGTGACGTCACATCCCTCCCTGCTTATGTGTGGGCACGGGCAGAACCTGGCTCAGACTCACTTGCGCCTGGACTCCTGGCAAGCACGCCTGGGAGGACTGGAAGCCTGTGAGGTCGCTGGGAGCTGCTTGCAGCAACTCTCAGTTCTCATTCACGAGACTTTGCCTATTCCCTTAGCCCTACCTGGTTCAGGAAGCCAAATACTGTGGGTGGTGCTTGCAGCAGCACAGGTGAGAAGGTGCAGGAAACGTGCCTGCAGGGTGTCCCTGGCGTGGGCGATGGTGTCTGGGGAGCTGTGAGTGTGTCCTTCTTGAGGGTGTGTCTTCTACCTGCCCATCTCCCTAGGACAGCAAGTGACCATTTTGCAGCGTGTCACGCCAGCAAGAGGCAGCAGCCGCTGTCCCCAGCTCTGCTGCAACACGCAAACATGGCCACGGAGACAGAGTGGAACTGCCCCATCTGCCGTGACATTCCATATGAAATTGCTTCAGTAACACCCTGCGTCCACCTGTTCTGCCTGGGCTGCATTGTGCGGTGGGTCAAGACGAAGCCATCGTGCCCCCTGTGCAGGCAGGCGATCAACAGCATCATTTACTCTGTTCGGTCAGAGGAAGACTTTCTGGAGATAGTTATTTCAAGCCCCTCGGACTCAGCAGCCACTGGCCACCAGGATGAGCAGGGGGCTGCAGAGCCGATGCCCAGGACTTACGTAGCTGGCTTCCCACCTGAGTTCTGGGCAGGCATTTTCCAGGATCGCTCAGAAATTCTCGAGCCCCTGCTACCCTGGCTGAACCAGGAGTTATCGGAGCTGCTCAGGATCCCCTGGTGGGAAGTGGCTCTGGCACAGAATATCATCGTGGCCAAGTTGTGCCGCTATGGGCTGAGTGAAGAAGCCTTGGTCCGGGAACTGCACCCCGTGCTGCGGGAGCAGACGGTGGCATTTGTGCACCGGCTCATCAACATTGCTGCAGACAGGTGCAGTCATGAGATGCTGCGGTACATGAACCTCCCGAATTCCCATACTGAGGAAGAGGAGCAGAAGCAGCAGCAGCAGCAGCAGCAGGAGGAGGAGAGTCCTACAGCCACCCCTGGCCCGTCTGCCTCCCGCCAGTGGACTCCCAGCCCCATCCTGGCCTCCTCCTGCAGCCCTGTAGTCTCCAGTGTGGAAGCAGAGGCTGGAACGGTGGACGCCGCCCTCTGCAGGGCGTCCGGGCGCTCTCCATCCGTGCCCGTCCCCGCGGAGTGGGAGCAGCCCCAGGAGGAGCCCGACGGGGCAGCAGCAGGCCCCTCTGCCCAGGGGTGCAGCCGCAGCCCTTCCTCTCTCGGCCGGGACAGGCGCTGCTTGCCCGAGGAGCCCCGGCGCCCCGCAAAGAGGAAGGCCTCTAGGCCTCCGGACTCTCCCCAACCCCCAAAAAGGCCGTCCCGCCGGCGGCGGCACAAGAGCCCTTAGTTGTAGAAGAAGGAAATAAATGGTTGTTTCTTTGACACGGTCTCTGAGGGTTGCTTTCTCCCCCTTTTCCTGGTGTCTTTTCCCTCTCTCCTCACACCCTACTGTGCGTGGCAACTGCCGGCTTTGGGGCACAGCCATGGGCCTCTGGAGCCGCAAGGCCACATCCGCGGCATCTTCTGCAGCAAATCCCGCTGCAGCTGCGGGCGGAGCGGACAGCAGGGACAGCTGGTTTATCAGAGGAATGAGAGCCTCAGCCTGCACCCAACTCTCTTCCCTGTCCACCCACTGTCACTATCTGCTCTGCTTCCTCGATGTCTGCCAGGGCACCCTCGCTCCTCGGAAGGCTCTCAGGGAGGCACAGAAAATAAGCGCAATGATCGGGGCCGCCCGAGCTAGAGACAAGACTTGAAGTAACAGGATTTGGGGGAACAAAGGGCGAGGCGGGGCGAGGCAGGGCGAGGATGAGGGTGGGGCGGGGAGAGGCAAGGCGAAAGGGCAGGGGCAGAGGCAGGTGGCTGAATTGTGATGCTGGCAGCGCAAAGATCTAGAACGCTGCCGGGGACAGAGCGGCGTTCCTGGGCTGCCATCAGCCCTGGCTGTCTTTAGCTTGGAAAGGAACGCTTGTGTCTCAGCAGGACCGGACACAGCAGTCATACAAACAAAGGGGCACGGACAATCGTCTTTCAGCCACTGCAGGAAGAGAGCAAACCTAGTCACCCTTGCACAAGCTGCAGTGTGCTGCTCGTTTGACTCACTTGCATGTACACACATAGGAGAAAAACGCTGCAACCCTCCTTGCCTGCTTTCTGGATTTTGTTCACTCGTCCTCTGAATCTTTGTCTCCTCTTGGCCCCCAGCACATTCACGACCAAGGACTTCCTCCCAGCTGGATTTCTGCTCCGTCGAGCCCACCTCCTCCAACAGCCCCCACCGCCTATTTGGGTTTCATTGTTTTAGCACTTCAGTAGTGTCCCAAGACAAGACAAGACAAGACCCCCAGACCTTTCTCACTGTGCTGATCATCAGCCCTGAGCCTCAGGAGTGCTTTCAGTGGGATCAACCTCACGGGTACAGCTGGGTCTGGTCACTGAGTTACATCTTGTTGCCCTTTCGAGCACCTCAGGCCTTTATTTCTACACATTGCAGAAAAACTCTTCAGTTCACCCCTAATTGCTGAGTTAAGGAGACACTCCTGGGATTTCAGTGTTTCTCTTTTTCCCAACCATTCCCTGGATGAGACATCACACAAGCCAAGTCCAGGAGAAGAGAAGATTTCCGTGCTGTCATGGAGAGAGTCTTATGACTCTTGCTCTTACCCTCACCTCTGCTGTTGCTGCACAGGGAACCTGCCTGCAGCCACTGAGGGGCTTTGCAAGTACCAAGACCCCAATTCCCTGTATCTGGTTCCCTTTCCCTGGCCAGAAACTCAATTTGCCACTCTAGTCTCAGTCAAGATGTCATTCCTTAAATCCCCTGCTCCATGCACCTGAAATGTGTCCCCTGCAGAGAAAGACTACAGGATTTTTCTGGTAATGGTCAATGTGAAAGGAAGAGCAGTGATGAATTTAATGCTTCTGCCTAGAGTCAGAAGAGACTTGTGCTAAGACACATGAATCACTGGAAAGAACATATCATATGGGGGAAAATGACAGTTTCAAGTGAGACAAAAACCAGCTGTTTACACAGCGAGATCTTCAGTGTGCGAAAAGCTCACTTGAAGTCCTTGTAACATTTGGATGTTTGCTAAAATACCTACCAAAAACATGCAAGCTGCTTCCAGGGCTTTCTGTACAGGTGCACTGGCAGCTGTTCATCCCTGAGAGTGGGCACTGTTAGAATTCATTATGTCAAATGAAAAGAAGCACAGACACGGGCATCCCCTTGAGCAAAAAAACTCTGACCCACCACCTTAGCACCTCTGCATGTGCAGAGCCTGGGTCACATGGCTTGCTATGCCTGATATTCCATCCCCAATGGAACTGCAAACATGATTGAGAGTTCACAAAAGTATCCATATCGTTGCTTTTTAACAGGGAATGAAATCAGGGATTGTTTGCTTTTCCTACTTTAAAAAAAAAAAAAAAAAAAAAAAAAATTAATCTCATTTCCAAGCTGTTCCTGGAAACAGTCACAGGTTCTGTGGTTTGAAAGAGATAAAAACCGACAGAACAGAAAACTGTTTTGCTAACATGAGTAATGTTTTTTGGCATTGTAATGAAGTCAAGCTACAGGTTGCTTCTCCATCTAGAAAATAGTAATTTCCACTGAAGAATTGGAAGGACCATCATTTCAAGAATAAGCAACTCATCTACATCATTAACACTCTGTTGTTTTTCTACTCACCTCCAAACTCCCCTCCTTCCGCTTTAGCGTGCACATAAGAGGTGCAGAACTTTTAGCTGGTGTGAAACACATTGGGGCTGTGTTTTTTTCGGCAGAGAAAATTCTTTGGGGCAGCAGAAAGGAGGGAGAGGGCAGAGAGGGAGACCCAGCCCTTTGCAAGCATTGGAAAAATCCACAAATTCCAGAAAATGGAGAGAGAGGAGTCCTGCACTTTTATTTGAATAAAGAGAGGGAGTCCACCAGGGCACACAGCCACGGGGTTTGTTCTCTCCAGGTCTGGGAGGGCGCAGCCTCCTTCTATCCCAAACTCCTGCTCACAGGTTGCCCTCTTCCTTTCCCCACTGGCTGAGGCACAGGGAAGGGACAGCCTTGTCATTGTGGTGAATCAAAACACGACACAAATTCTCCAAGACAGCTCGGAGAGATGAAATCTGACTCCAATTTATTCAAACAAATGACCCCTTATATACATTTTCCACAGACCACTGTGATTGGCGAGAGAGCAGCAGAACTCTTCACCCACATTGGCCAAACCAGAGGGACATCAAAAGTCCATCCCACAGAAAGAATTCCAAACATGAGTTTTGTTACAGAAACAAAACCTGATATTTATGTTCAAGCTGTGAGAACAAACTTCAGAAACTCAAAACATCAGGAAGAAACAGAACTTTAGAAACTCAGAGACTGCAGGCCTGGAAAACCAGACTACACAGCCTTCCAGAAACACCTACCATGTGTTCCCCCCTTGAACCCATCATTTTACCCCAAAGTTCAAAAGCTCAGGCTTGTGCAGACCCTTGTGATTCAGGAGCCAAACTCTCTGGGCTCTGCAGCAAACCCAAAGACAGCAGGGACATGAAGCCCCATTTAGACACCCATCCCTTCACCCATGGGATTGTTTGTCAGGACAGGAGCTTCCCTCTCCCAGGGCTGCCTGCTGGCCATGTGTGGGCTCCCAGCCCCATGGTCCCAAAAGCCTCACTGACAACAAAACTCTGCTCAGCTTTCCCTGGAGAAGGAGCACTGAGACATTGTTCAAACAAAAGTCCTTTGCTCGAGCGTGAAATAATGCCTTGTGGAGCTAGAACTGAGGCAAGACAAAGACTAAAGTGAATATTTATTAAGGTGCCTTCAGGGCCCCACCCTGGCAGTGCCACAGCTCTGGTTCTGCCTGGATGGCTCCAAGATGGAAGCAAAAGAGGGTTTGGTCACAGGATCTCACATTTTTACATGTTTTAGTCCATTTGCATACAGGAGTCTCTTGCTGTGGGAAACAGAGGAACACACAGCACACACACAACAGGTGTTTAAAGTATTAAATAAGTTTATTGTTGACTTTGTATATATAGATTTTTGGACAGCAATTGGATAGAGATTGGGATTGGATAGAGAAGTTACTACTTTTCCAATCCCACCGGTTAAATGAGAAGTTTTTCAAGTAATAAATAAGGAATGTAAATACAGTTTTTGTTTATTTTATAATTTATGGGAAAATATATTACAATTATGAAAACAAATTAGGTTTTAAATTTCAGGGTGACAGGAGACAACTGTCCAATCAGTAACCTTGAACCATGAAGTTTTATCCTCCTTGCATGCCCATTTGCCCACCCCCTTCCCTTCACATTTTTTACGCTCTTGGCCTGAAGTTTAGAGAGATTGCCCTTGAGTCCCTAACTAAAATAAGATTATTGTGTCTTCACCACCCTGTGAAAAGATCCCAGTAACCCTTAATATAAAACTAAAAGCTGCATGCACACCAATGCAGAATGGAAAACTTAAAACTCGAGGCATCACCAAGTTTAAAAGCTGTTTTCAATGGATTTCACTTAAGTGATTCAGCCAAGACTAACAAGCCTGTGGCATAAAGAAGGCTGGAGTTTATGATTCCCAGCCCCTCATGTCTATTTTTAGCTCTAAAATCAGATAAACAATAAAAAGTCAAAACCAACCAGGCAACCAACACAGAACCTGCTGAAAAATAGGAGTTGCGTACTTTGGATTTCTTCCACAGGTAGCTACTTTTAAATAATAATAGCAACAACAGGAAAAATAAAATTAAAGACGTGGAGAGAATAAATGAGTGATTAACTGTTTTTACAGGCTTGTCATCTGGGTGGTTAGGAAAACTACACTTTCACATCACCCTCCCAAAGAGTGACTGTCAACCCAAAGGCAGGTGCTGGGTTCTCTTTCCGAATATCTCTCCTACCTTGCTGTACCTACACCAGTTTTCATGAAGCAGAAAGGGTAGCACCCTTCTTGTTCTCTTGAAGTTTATTTTAACCCATTCAGCACCATGATGGAAGCTTTTGAAATCCCAGTAAATTACAGTAATGGCAAAACAAAATAATTTGAGTTACAGCAATCTGAAGAGTTGACTTTTTCATTCTGCATTTTAGACAGCAACTGACAATCCTTGGGAGATGTTGCCTTAGTTTTATGATGATGATGATGATGATGATGATGATGATGATGATGATGATGGTGATGATGATAATAAAGAGACAGCTTTCAGTAGTTCAAAAATAAGAAAGGACATTAAAAATTGCATTTTTATTATCAAACTTGCACACAGGCAAGGAAAGCATAATCCTGGGCAGCAAATTGGCCCAAAGCAAGGATAAAACAATTATAAAATGAATAAACAAGCATTTGCAAAATTTCAAGAGAAAATATACTTTTCCACAGATACCTAATTAGGTTAATCTATTGTAGCATAAAAATAATACTGATCACATTCTCAAAAAATATGTAATAATGTAAATATATCATGAAGAGTAATTTTGGTATTCAAATTTTATGAGCATGAGAGAATGAATCTTTTGATCTTATTTATATCTTATTTATAGTTTAGTAGTGCCTGAAGTGCATTGGGGGTCATAAGAACACAGCAGGATACAAAAATTTATTTTAAGTTATCTTGCTTTCAAGACTTTACAGAGTGCCCAGAAATGGCTGGTTGCCTTTTTCATTGCAGAATAATAGTAACATTTGTAGAGGCTACATTAGACCAGAGCTCTAATGAATCACTGGACAACAGCATGAATTTCTCTGTAGAGAAAACCTCAGGGACATATTTCTATGGCTTAAAGGACAATCCGAAGTAGCCCCATTGCATCATTTTTATATAGTCTAATCTTTGAGACTTGACCTAAAAGCTTCTTTAGAGGCAAAGTTATTTAAAGTAATTTATGTCCTCAAACTATAACTTTGTCACAGATGGTACCAAAGTGAAAAGTAGTACTGTTAGCATTCTCACTGCTTAATATTTTGTAAAATATCATAACCCCTCATTTGAACACCAGCACTTAAGAATATCTATTAAAATGAAACCCTAAAGTGAAAAATAAATGACCACAAGCTTTGAAGTGATTGGTTAATTAATCTGGGAGATTTGGGAATTTGGACATTTGGGAATCAGGATGGTAGACATAGAGCAACTTTTTTCAAAATTTGAAACAAGCGTTTTGAAAAAAGGTGAATTTTTAGCTGCCAAAATTACATGTATAGATATTATGAAAACAAAACTTCAGATATTGCCCTCTTTTAAAGAACAAACAATTGAATGTTGCAGAAATGAGAATGTTAGAGGAGTATCAAGGTTCATTACAACAGATTCCTTACATATTTTTAGTTTGTTGGATTGGGGTTTTTATAATCCTAAATCCCCTGCTCTGGGATTCTCTCTCATCAGAACACCTTTTCTGTTAAGTACTGGCAGAGGATCCAAGCTTCAGGCAGCTGTCATTGCCATCCAAATCTGTAAGGCTCTTTCCCATTTGAAAGAAAAGTATCACATTTGAAGAAAGTTATTATGAGCAATAACGAGAAATTTGCTGTCCCTGATCAAAGCTGTTTCTCAAGGCCAGGCATGGTTTGCTGACCTACTTTGGTCAAGGATTTTTTCAGCCTACAGCCTGGAATGAGACTCTGAGGCTGCTGGGAGAGCCCTGCAATGTGAAGCTGATGACGGGATGATGATTGTCACCAGCACAGCTCCGAACATGAGGCTTGTCCAGGAGGCACATAAAAGGAAACTCAGTGCACTTTCTTGGGTTCTGCTGCTAAGAGAGCAAGGGATGCAGAAAAACAAACCTCAGCACTGCTTAAGACTTTGGCCAGCCAAAGCCCAGCCCAGCCTCTCCAGTGTTTGTGCTGTCTGCTGTCCCGGCAGGGGATGATGAGGTGGGGACGATCAGCAACGCGTGGATGCTCCCTCGGTGGGTGCGAAGCTGCCAGACCTCACTGAGAGCAACAAAAAGACAGTGGGATCAACAGAGGGAGTGTGCCATGGGTGTGCCCTTCCACTTCACCAGTCAACCACCTCTTTGTCCAGGCCCCTCTGGCTATTTGCACGGGCAGGCAGCATTGGAGGTGCACTGCAGAGCCGTGTGACACAACCAGAAGGCTCCAGATGGGGGGGTTCCAAATTATGAAACTACACTCTGTGTGCATCAGCCAGACTCCACACCCTAGGCAAGAAAACATATGGGTCAAATATCAGCCACTGTGAGGAATTTATTTTTAGGGTAAAAACTCTACTGGGAGTAATTTCCCTTACCGTTTGCAGGTGAAATTGTCACAGGACTGCAATGACAGAACACTGGATACTGCTAGCATTTGCCATGTTTAATACAGGTATTTGTGATACTGATTCCTTATGCTGCTCCGTTTGTCATCATTTCAAGCCACTCCATTTCAAGCCCTGAAATGTGGCCAAGCCATCTATCCAACTAATTTACCAGTAATGCTTACTCTTGTTCTGCACATCACTGCAGGAATGTGATGGAGACACTTACCCACCATTTTATGCCTTCCAACTTTGTAACACAAAATTTGAAGGGGCTTGCTGCTGTTGGCTGGATTAAGTTTGGTTTGTTCAGAGTAGCTCAGACGTGGCTGTGTTTTTTGCTGTGGATTTTTTTCTGGAGATGGTGTTAGTAATTAAGGGATGTTTTCATTATTGCTGAGTGGGGCTTAGAATTGAAGCCATTTCTGCCTCTTACTATCCCACCAGCAAATGGACTGAGGGCTCACAAGAAGCTGGGTGGGAACACAGCTGGGATAGCTGTCCACTGACCCAGGGGACATTCCATAACTGCACATGAAGCTGGGGAAGAAGAACAAAGGAGAGGACTTTCAGCATGGTGGTGTTTGTCTTCCCAAGTCAATGTTATGTGTGCCAGAGCCCTGCTTTCCTGGGGATTGCTGAACACCTGCCTGCCTATGGGAAGTGGTGAATGAATTCCTTATTTGTCACTGTGGTGAATAACACATGACACGAGATTCCTCTGAATAGCTTGGAGAGATTAATTTGACTCTGTTTATTTTAAACAGTGGTTCTTTTTTTATAGATTTTGCTACAGATCACTGTGATTGGTGAGAGAGCAACAGAACTCTTCACCCACATTGGCCAAACCAGAGGGACATCAAGAGAAAGTCTGTCCAACAGGAAGAATTCCAAACGTGAATATTGTTACAGAAACAAAACCTGATGTTTATGTTCAAGCTGTGGGAACAAGCTTCAGAAACCCAAAAGATCAGGAAAAAACAGAGCTTTAGAAACTCAGAAGCTTCAGGCCTGGTAAACCAGACTACACTTACTCACTTTGGTTGTGCGTGAAGCTTTTGCTTTATCTCAACCCATGAGTTATCTCACCTTTTCAGTTTTCTCTCCCATCCCACCAGGGAGGAGTGAGAGTGGCTGCATGGCCCTCAGTTGCTGGCTGGGGCAAAACTGTGTCAAGTGGGTGTCATGCAGGAGCCAAGATGAGGTTTCAATGTCCTCATGGATGATGGAGACTCCTCAAACTGTGCCAGCACAAATTTCAAGATGACACAGTCATACATGCAGTAAATGCTCCTCCTGGAGAATGATCAGACAACTTTGTCCCTGTTTCAACCCAAGCTGAGAAAGACAGCTGAGTAGTGAAGTGTTCAGTGTCCAGCAGCACCTACATGGAATGTTCAGCTGAGCATGGGTGTGAGCCTAGCCCTTTGGGAAAACACAGTCTGTGGCAGAGGTTTTTTATGCCAGAAGTTGAACTGTAGATAAAAATGAGAAATAGTACCAGAAGTGCTGCAAATTATAAAGAATTATTCTTGCAACAAACAACGAAGAAATGTTTTTGCCAGGGATTATTTTAACCAACAAGAAAAAAAAAAAAAAAAAAGAAGAAGGAAGCATGCAATTTAGTTTAAGCTATACCAATTTGTTAAAGATTTGGATTAATTTCAAGTGTATGAACATATATGCTCCTACTACCAGTTACCTTTTATTTTGTACCTCTGAATGAGAATTGTCTGTGATTGTTTGCAGGCAAGGAGAGGTAAACTATTTACTCACTGGCTCCAACGAGAATTTGGCTTCCTCTTGAAATTCAAGGAGAAAAATATAATGCTGCTCTTGAGAAAATATTATCATAAATCAAAACTTGTTTTTAAGTAGTGATTTTCAGGGTTCTTTTCACAGGAAATCTTGGTTTTCTCAAGAAGCAAAACTTACACAAGCAACGATGTCTTAAACAAAGGCTCGTTAACAGTGCTGTGTAAATTCTCCGACTATTATTCATCCTATTAAAATAATTTGGAATTAAAAAACCCTCCATCTCTCCTGGCTGGCACAGTTTCCTTATTAGAAATTAATTCCCTGCCAAAAATGGTTTGTTTCTTTCTGATGATCTGAAGCAGTTCCTTGTAAAACCAAAAGAATTTATATATTTATTTATTTATCTATTTATTAAGTAACGCACGATTTGGAAGAGGAAAAAGGAGCAGGCAGCTGATTTCATGCGAGACTTCAAACATGGAGTGCATTGTTTTAATAACCAGATACTTGGAGTTTGATATTATTTATACATTATGATCTGATTAAACCTTTTCATTTTAGAGAAAGTCTAATGGTTAATTTCCCATAAGCATGTGAGGCTCCTACAAACTAACCAGGTAGTAGGAGTCCTTCCAAGCTTCCTCACAGCAGCATCCTTTGGGGAATGCAAACCTAGCTGTAGGTAAGGAAAATATTCACAGCTCAAGGTTACAGACTCCAGTAATATATAACCATAAATATGCTATTAGATATAAGCCTGAAGGTGTGTGTTTCCTCCCTGATGTTGTTTTTTTATGTGTGTGGTTTTATGTTTGCATACCGGCAAGTAAAGTTTGATAGTGACACAGTGTTGACTCTCCAAAGCTTGAATACCTCCCTGACTGCAACAAAGTCTTGCATTTTCCAGCAGTCTGGTATCCTCCATAAAACTGTTATCAAAATTGTTATCAAACATGACAAATATGTTAGCAAATATGACAAACTAACTATCATCTGAATCACAACCTCAGCTTTTTTGGGGATGAAGCCATCCTGCAGATATCACTGAGATTCAGCCAACACGAAAAGTGGGCAACAAAGGTGAAGTGTAGAATTTAATATTTCACATTACTGCCATCTCCTGTAACACAGGAATCAAAGACCAGAAACAAAATTCTGTGAGTGGACAGATAATTCTAGAGGACCAATAAGGTGCTGTGACCCAAACTAATCACTTGCACAGTGATCCATTAGTTATATAAGAAATCTAAAATACACAGCGTAACTAAATCAAAGCTTAGGTTACATCTCTACCCTGTTTTTTTCAGATGGCTTCATTTTTCTTTTAGCATGTTCTGTAATCTATTCTTATACTAATTCTGTTAATTGTGTTTTACATCTGGGGTATTCTCTGAGTCTGCACAGAGATACATAAACTAAGGGAACACCAACAGAAATATTGAAAGAGACGGCAGGATATTTATATATCTTGGTAACACCAAAAGGACCTTTAAGGTGTATGGGCTCAGTACACTGGACATCAAGCAAATAAAAATGAGACAAGTTATTTCCTAAAAGATTTGCATTCTCAGACATCTGAGGATTGGAATGACCCGATAAGCCAACTCTCGTTTCTCCTCCGTCTTAAAACAATTTGGCAGCTGTCTACTTCTTTATTTTCTAGAGATTAGAATCATGGAGAAATGTAGCAGGTAGTTAATTAAGGTATTTCCTTTTTTATATCATCTTCTGTTCCTAACCTCTTTCTACATCTGTCTTCACTGCATAATAATCCTCATTCTCCTGTGTGTTTTCTCCTTTCTGGCACACAAAGCCCCCTTTTATCCAGGCTTCATCCTGTGGCATCTTTCTAATTCTTTTCTCAGTACAATTAGGCTAATGAGAGTTTCACTGCACTTCACAGGATGATCTAGTTCATGAGCTGAGTCCTATCTTCAGCTATCACTATTTTAATAGTGACCAGATAGTGACCAGTACACAGAAGGTCCCACAATAGGGGTGATGGATTTCTGCTGTCTACTTCTGTTTTTGAAAACCCCAGTTACAGCAAAAATTGTCAGATCAGGTAAAATGAAATAGCTCCTATAATGATAAACCTAAATTTTGTGCTTGACTGTCTTTAAAACAAGGGTTGAATCATTTAGCCCAACCTCAAAACATTTCCTGCAATACTGGAACACCATTGCTCTATGGAAAGTTTACAGTTGTTATTTTCTTGGTCTTGTTCTAAATGCATTGCAAAACAAAAATAGTCCCCAAATCCCCCTCCTTCAGCCTGTTCTCCACAAAGCCAATTCACCTGGAGCGTTTAAATTGCTGTCAATAGGAAGCAATGACGATGTACTGCAAAACACCCAGGGGCTGTAACCAGGTAAGAGCTTCTTTCAGTGGGCACACACAACTGAGAAACTGTGGTAGCAGCCCGTAATAATTGTCACTTCTGATCACCATGGGAACCAGAGGTCTGCTTTGCAGAAAACAGATCAGCACTGACTCACCAACTGCTTGGGAAGCATGATTATTGAGAATTGCTAGACTTGTGTGGGTGACAGGGAATAGTGATGCCATTTCAACCATAGTCCCATACAGCAGAGCCTCCTCTGTCAGACATTCAGGATGAAAACAAGTAAATTAGTACTTTGTGTTCATTAAAGACTAATTTCACCTTTACGATTTTCTGCAGCTTCAGCCTTGTGTGGTCTCTTTGCTCGGAAAATATTTCATTTCTAGTAAATTAAGTTCTAACTGAGTTTACACTGGCTTTTACCAGGTCCTCTGCAACTCTCTTAGTGACAAGATTTAACCCTTGAGCAACACAGAGGTTTAGAGTCGTCACATGGTCTGAACCACACTAGGATGTGTATGGAATATAAAAGACAGGCAGTATTTCTGTCTGGACTATCCAGAAACTGAGAGGTTGGGCCCTTACAACAAAGCTCCAGGCCCTGCATAAGAAAAAAGCAAAATGAATGCACTGTCTCAATAGCATTATTCAAAAGGGAAGCTGTCTTTGAGGTGAAATAGTTCGTCTGAGACCAGAATTTATAACAGAAGATATTTTGAGTGTTTTTCAGCTGGTCTCAAACTGTAGTTTCAATCTTGTGCTTTCCTACTCCATAATTTTTCAAGAATCACGAATTCAAGCATAATATTCTGGGCTTCCAATGAATCTCAGATCAGAGACTCTGAGATTCTAAAGCCCAAATCCACTCTTGCTGAATTATCTTCACTTGCTCCTCAGCTCTAGCTGGAGAAACAGTAACCACTGCAAGAAAAATGGTATTACAGCCCCAACATTTAAATGTTTATTTTTCACAAATGGTAATTCAAGATGTTTTGACAAAACCAAAGTATATTCCTTAATAATAACTCTGTCATTCAATGGCTCCTTGTATTCTGTTCTCAGTTCTCCCATTGAACCATCATTTGAGTGCCTAAATATTCTCCAAGGATGCCATCATATGCACAGCTGGCAGCTGGCATAAAGGGTTTCTTTTCTGTTCCTCCTCCTAACAGAAAGATCCATAGATTGTAAGTTTTGAAAGAGTAGATACACTCATTTCTCCATGAAATGACATGTGCTTTTATTAACAAAGGCTGCTCACCATAGAGGAATTTTCATGAGCAGAAAATCAGTTCCCTAAGTGAAATTTGGCCAGGACAGAATACAGCATCCTGTCACACAGTTTCTATATCCATGGATCCTTGGGAAAACAAAAGACAAGAGTCTGCAAATTGAAGACAAGGACACGGCCCTAGTTCTTTAGTTTGATGGGTACAGGTCAGCATAGCATAAATGAATGCATGTCTGTTTTAGAGGTTCCAGTCCATGATGCTGCACATTTGTCAGCTGGTCAGTAAACTTTTGAGATCAAACAACACAGAGGAACAAAATTATCAAGAAACCACTGTACCTCCCACACATTCAGAGGATGAAACATTAAAAGACCAATTCTGCAAAGTGCTCCAAGCTTCTCTGTAGCTCTGCACAGGAAAAACAAGCAAAGATGTAAACCAAGGAAAGTGCCCTTTGCAACTGTCCCACCACCAGCTGCCAGGAGCTGTTCATCAGCAATCACCTCTTTCCTCCCTCTGCCCACACACAGGGCTTCAGACGGCAGCAGCACAACAGGTCATGTTCCAGTTTAGCCCTGTCCACCTTTCTGATGATTCTTCCGAGCAACTGAAGGATAGAAGTGGGTAGACAACTGGGTTGGTTACTGGCATCTGCTGTTGGCTTTCTGAGCACAAGCTGAACACTGATGTATCCTGTTACTGTGATGCAGAGAGGAACACACAGTAACACACACAACAGGTGTTCAGGCAGAGAAGAAGAAAAGAACTCCCCCATTTATTGTTGACCTCGGATATATAAAGTTTCTGGACAGTGACCAGAGATTGGACAGAGAAGTTACAACCTCTCCATCTCCACTGGTCACTTGAGAAGTCCATCAGGTGAGATCTTTTCACAAAGGAATGCAAACATGATCCTTGTTTATCTTACAATTCATGAGAACTGACTCCATTATACTAAAACAAATCAGAAGGCTTATTTTCAGGGATAACAGTGTCCTAGAATGACTGGTGCTTTTTCTGCTTTGGGAAAGACAATTGTGATCAGGTCAGGCATGGCCCTAATTGCCTTGTACTAAATAAACTTGTGCTGTGCAAACCATTTTGTCCATTTGTGGTACATGTGAAGTGGAAACTATACCCTCATGCTATGGTAAGCAGGTAGGAGAAAAGCCTGCATGTTTATCACCCAGTGCTACTAGAGTCCTCACCAGCCTGGCTTACAAGAACAAAGACTCTGCAGATATCATCTACAGACTTTCATTCATCCTGAGAGGTATTTTAACACCACATCTTAATCTTCAAGCTTATTTCATCTCGCTTTGAGGTCGATGGTCAAGAATGTTTGTCTTCAGGAGCTGGGAGCCTGAAATCGTTGATAACCCAAGTAGCAGATTTCTAGAGAACAGCAATAAATAATGTCACAAATAATTAAAAGAGGACAAGCGAGGAATACTTGTAAATATCTCTTTTTGCAAGCCTCACATCAGACTATTTAAAAGTGAACTGGAAATCATAGTCAGTGGTAGTTCATTGGTAGTAATAGGGATGAGTGAAAAGGGCAGGAATTTCATGGTTCACAGTGGCTTATTTCTTCATGTCCAAATTTTCTGGTTTGCTTTTTTTTCTTTTAATTTTAAAAATGGTCATTAATGTACAGTAATATATTAACGTCGTGCAGATTGGTTTTGGTTTATTTTTGTTTATTTGATTATTTAAAGTGTATGGCATATCAAGCCCCATTAAAAAGAGTTTGACTAAAGAATTATGCAAAAGAATTTAATAATTTAAATACTCATTCAGCCATCTGCGAATGTACAATCTGTTTTATGTTCTATGTGAAACTTACAATTGCTACTAACTTCATGAATTTTAAAACCCCAACAATTTGCTAAAGCAGTAATAACACTTATTCTGTTTCAATTTGCCATACTGGAGATGCTTACAAGTGAGACAGGGACACAAAACTTTAATAGTGATCAAAAATCTCTACAGGTCAGGAGGATGCAGCACTGGAGTTTAGTCTCACTCTCTGAAAATAATATCACTTCATCCTTATGCAAGGACATATTATTACATGGAATGGAACACATAATAGTTAGTTTTGTTACATTACATGTAATGCTTTATAAAAGAGATATAGCTAAAGAAAAATATAAACAGATGTAAATAATACAATGAAGTATATAGTTCTTATTTGAATCAATTTCCTTGAGCAATATCTTTTTACAAGGTGAAAATTAAACACTAATATTTGTCTCATGGTATAAAAGGGACAGTAATAATTATAAAGAACCTTATGGCCTTATGCTTGTTTCATCCTATTCTTAAGATTTCACAGCAAAAATATTAAAATTTGCAATATTCCCAAAAAGATCCAAACTTGTCAAATATATTACTCTGAAGTAAAATAACTTCATTTACAGGAACCTACCATAGAAACTATTGAGTGGACAGTAGTGATGCTTTTCTATATAAAATCTATCAAAAATTGTTGGAGAAAATATATGAAGCACAGCTGATAGCTGATGGAATCTGCAATATGGCCACAGAGAAATAAGTTGCAGATCATCAAAGTTAGCTCTTGTGCAGAACCATCCACCATGAGTTCACTAATTTCATCTTTCACTGGAGAACAGCAGGAGGTTTCCATAATGCAACTATCACAGGAAACTGAATCAACGCTGTACTTTAAGCTTTACCCGTAGTTGGCACTTGCAACAGTTTGGATTTTTTGGTGCTCTGATCTCTCTTGCTCTCTGGAAGGCTGTGTAAATATCAAAATCTTCAGCACAAAGACAGCTCTCTCCAAAGCACTGGCAACTGGTCTTAGTAGACTGTTAAAAAAAAAAAAAAAAAGGAACAGATTTAGGTAGGCTGGTAAAGCAATAGTGAAAAAGCAATACAGGAACATTCTATACCAGAGAACCAGGTCATCACTGGAAGCTGAAAGGAGATCTGTAGTCTGTAAACTGCAGACACACATGCACATAAACCACATAAATTTGTGGAGCTCAGAGGACTCTTTGCAGAGTTGAAGCTGCTGATCTGTGTAAGAATTGAGTCAGCAGCTAAGCTCTGATCTTGCATGAATGAAGGCAAAGCGCACTTTCAGCTATTTTAAATATCAAAAAAGTGTCAAGTGATTGATTCTATCCAGACTCAACATTCAACTAAAGCACCTAGACAAAGACCTAAGTAATTCAGACTCTGTTCTCTGTTCATAAACCACAGATGGAAAGCTGAGACCTCAAGATGGTGCTTGAGCCTGGTCAAGTGTGATGGTATTTCTAGCTTAGACATGTCAGCCAGGTCACTGAAATTAGCTGTGAAGACCACTTGAAGTTCTCCCTGTTTAGGGCTGCTCCTAGAAAAGTTCTGGGGCTCTAACCACTCATATAATAAAGACACTTATTATATGTGTTCTGCTCTACAAGGCCTGCATCCAGCACTGGCACCAGTCAAAACTGTTTCTTCACCTAAATTAGGAAAGGGCTCTGCTTCTTATGGAGATTGCTGGCAGCTTAATAATTTTCAGTTCCCCACTGGCTAGATATCAAAACAGTTCCCTATCAAAATTTGTCAATGTTTATTTAGTTCAAGTGCTGAATGGAAACTTTGTTTGTTTTTATTTTTTCTGCAGACATGAACTTAAAAAGGAATTTTTTTTTTTAACTTACTTAGTAAAAACTCTTCACTCAGGAATAGAGCCTATAAATCTTGAATGTCCTATTTTAGCTGGTGGAAAATGAAGCCCCCATATATACTCCCATAGCAAGGGGAAAGCTCCAATTCCTTACTTAGTGAGTGACACACGATGGTCCTCAAGGTCCTTCCAAAAAAGATGTTTCCTAAGTGTAAAATCCTCATTCCTAAAAAAAGCTCTGTCTCTGCAGATGCTGAGCTAAGCACTGCTGATGTACCTCACCTCTCACGGGAGGTCTGAGAACCACAAAGGACATTTGACTTTTATATGCTCCCAAATGAAATAACACAGTTTCTCTGCTTCTCAATTCTCACCAAGAAGGCAACTTTACAATATATCTGTAATATATCAGATATATTTTATATCTGCACCCACTGAGAACTGGTCCCTGGCCCAGCCTTTAGAAGTTATGATGCAGCTGGAGATGGAACTTGGTGGTTCCCAGACCAACTTAGAGCATCACAGGGAGCTTTGCTACCTTGTTCTGTTCAACAAATACATGCCAAGCACATAATGTTAATCAAAACATACTGTACCTCGGGCTGTTTGCATCTTGGTGTCTTTATTTCCTTCTAATCTTAATTAGAAAACAAAATACAAAGATGGTTAAAATCTTAAAAAAAACCCCAAAAAACAAAAAAACCACCCCCATGCAACTAAGTTAGTATTGTTCCAAAATCATCTACTTTTATTTTGGTTAACAGTGTTACTGTTTTTCATTTTCTTGTTTTGCAGCAAATTTTGGAAGCACCAGTCAGTGACTAAACCCTGTGCTGTACATATGTGACAGCAGCATTTTTTTTGTGTTAAATCAAAAGAATATTACATTATTTCATAATTGTATGTTTATGACTTGTCAATTAAATAGCTATAAATCTAATGCTTTTTCCCACTGCTCAAAATAAAACATGGAAAATAAACAGTTTCTGCTGGGTTTCATGTAGGAACAGAAATAAACCTGAAAGCAAGCACTTACTAACAGTTATTACTGGAATTCACCACAATGCAAGTAAATACCTTCAAAACTAAAATAGCACTGGGGCTCTGCAAGTGCATCTATCACAGCCTCTTAGTCCTAACAGGGTTTTGTTTTCCTTCAATTCACAGAGCACTCAGAGTGTGGAGAAGCTGCTCAGAAGACCATGTACCTACACTGTCAGCATCTGCTCTAGGATCCTCCTGCAAAAGCATGTTAAATTTTAAACAAATGGGAACAATCCCTTTGACAAGTATAAGCAGCCCCACAGCCTCAAGAGGCTTCAAGGCTAGCCAGCCTGTCTGAAATAATAATTTTTAAAGGACATACATCCTGCCAGTACCTTTGGGTGCAGCTTTCGTCTGGCTGGGAGCCATGGCAGCCGCGTCCGACGGCAGCCCCACGTACACCCCACCATAGTTCCTGGGGGAGAAACAATTGCAGGCACATCAGAGATCACTGCTGCAGTCTGGTTTTCAGGTCTGAAGTTTCTGAGTTTCTAAAGCTCTGGTTTTGTGATGTTTGGGTTTTCTGAAACTTGTTCCCAGTAAAAGAACATAAACAACAGGACATTGTTTTTACAACGGTACTCATGTTGTGAATTCTTTCTGGGAGGAGGGATTCTCTCTTGATGTCCCTCTAGCTTGAACAGTGTGGGTGAAGAGGTTTGTCTTTCTTTCACCAATCACAATGGTCTGTAGAAAACTGTATATAAAGGGAAAGGCCCCTAAAAAAGAATTCATTCTTCATGCAGCCTTTGAGAGAAAAAAATCACAAACAGTCTGTGTTGTGTGTTATATCTACAGCAACACACTGGAACATTTCTCCCTGTGGAAGGAGCTATTTTTTTCACACAAGTTCCTGATATTTATCTTGGGACTCCACCTGCCCAGTCTCTTCTGAGCGTATCCAGCAGAGGACAGAGCTAATCTGACACTGATGTTTGGCACTGGGACCACCAAAGCACTTCACTTCAAACAATGCACACCAATTAAATAGCGCTTTGACCTGATTAATAAATGCAACCTGCCTGCCCCTGCTTTGGGTCACACTTGGAGTAAAGTATTAGTAGAAAAGAGCACAAGTGTCTTAGGTACTTTCATAGCCAAATCCCCTCCTTTTCATGGACTCACAGAGGATACTTTCTGGTTCCCAAGAGCCTGTATGAAAAGCAGATGAAGGGAAGTAAAAAACTGGGTCCTTAAAGCCTCTACTGTGCCTGAAGTTACTTGAAGAGGCTCCCTTTACACTGCTCTGCCCTGTTAGGTACTGAATTAATCACACCTCCTCCAGCTCCCGGGGTTCTGAGCCAATTTCTAATTTGCTTGATGATAGACTCATCCTTCCTTCAACTTGCAGCCCAGCAGAGATCTCCCACGAGTGCTAATGGCCCCTTCCCTGGAGGTGCTGGTGTGGAGGCTGAGGCCACCAGCCCTTATCGAGCACAGCACCTACAGCTGCAGGATAAAGTGCTCTTCTTGCCACAAAGTTCCCACCTCCCCAGCTCAATAACAGGCTAGGGGAACTCATCAATACCCAGTTCTGTGTGAGATTTCCTCCTCTCTTCCCATTTGTCCTTGGCTTTGTTGGTGTTGGTGGGAGTTAGGAGGGGGGAAGGAAGGATGCAGAACTGGTGGCAGAACTCACTGCAGCCTGTTGCAAATAAAGCTAGCCCTGGTTGAACAGAGAACCTACCTCCTTTTGTCATCATCTGATATGGATTCTTCTGCTCTGCAACATCAAAAGATACAAAGTATGTTAGCAGATTGTTTCTTTCAGGTGCTCCATGACCATCTGGGTAAATTCAGAAGCAATGGGAGAACTATTATTGACCCCAGTTTAATTCAGGACATCCACCATTCAACAAAGTACTCACACAGGAATTAAAAAAAGGACAATTTTCCAATATAATGTACAGAAGAAATAAAGGATTGAGAAAAGATGCAGCTTACTTTTTATGACCCCTACCAGTGAGATCTGAAAGCAGATTTGGGAGCTGAAACAGGTAAATTAACACTCTTCCTGAGTGAGTCCCCACACTATTTCCCACATAAAAGGAACATTAAAGCTCTGCATGTAACAGGAACAAGTCTGGACTGCTATTCCCTCAAAAGAGGAAAGAAAGGGACTGAGTGTCTGTGCTGGCATGTGAGTGAGGATAAAGAGAGAGAAACTTTCACAGCAGTTCTGCCAGAGGCTGTTACAGGGCCTCTCTATAAAACAAGGCACTGCAATTCCTGAATTCAGTTGTTTGCAAATAAATGCTGTTATTAAACCCATATAAATGGGAAATTACTTTAACTTTAGGGTAAAATCACAGGTCAGTCTATACATCAATAGAGAATCATGGAGGTTTGATTCCTCCCACTTATATACTGCCCAGTTGAACTGGAGCAGGGCTTAAAGAAACCAGCACTCATGTGAAGGCAAATGTAATAAAAAAATATAAGGAATTTATTCTTACTCCTTCAGTGCACAAAGTGTGTGCTGCAGTCTCAGTCTGTGTCTTGACATCAGTCTTCAGACAAATCACTCACCCACCTTTGAGTAAAGATTTGGATTTTGAGCTCTATTTCCATGACTGGGTGTGAATGGGGCAGCAGCTGCATTTCAGCTTGGTCTGCAACCAATTTATTTATTCTAAAAGGTTGATGTGCCTACTGTTTAATCACTGGGGCTCTATGCCCTTACAGGGCTCTGAAGTCAATGGGATTTTGGCCTGAAGACCAGAGGGCTCATAGCAAGATGCAGTCTTCAGTGCAAGAAAATTCCCTTAAACATCCTGGGAGGGAAGCAAATGCCTTAAAAATACTGCTACAACTTGGAAAGTTTCTGACATCCACCTTCTTTCTGAGGAGCAGAACATTACCAACTATCCTTTCTGCATCACCACAGTGAATAAGGGTACACAGGCCCTTTTAATAACACAGGCTTGGAGTAAATCTTATCATTCTGCAATTTTGCTAAATTATATTTATGCAGGGCATAGCACTCCTCATCAGCTGTCTTTGCCTACATCTTACCACTCAAGAAAGACTGATCAAAGAACTCCTCATCTCCTGGCCCTCCTGCCACCCCTTCCTGGAGGAACTAGAGCCATTTCAGAAGGCATTTCCCATCTCCTGTGACCCCATGCAGTCACCTAAGTCATCTGACAGTCCTCACACACAGAGCCAGAGAATGCAGAGACCATTTTTCTGGAGGACTGTGAAGTTGCTCTGTCCTAGTGTGGGCCAGTTTCTCCTGAAGAAAATGGAAAGCCTATGTATATCAGTGGGTGGAAATGAGGATGCATTTTTAGGGAAAAAAAAAAAAATTCTACTTTAAGAAAGGGACTTTGGGTCCCAAAAGATCACAAACAGTTATTTCTGTTGAACCAACTGAATGTGTCACAGAATTGATTTTCTCATACAATTGGGAACATTTTCCATAATCCAGGTTAACAATTGTCCAGAGAAAAGAGGCCTTTAAAAGCACCAACAACTTCATGCACAGCTTGAAGCCTCTGAAATGGAGTTGTAAGAATAATAATCAATATTGTCCAGCAGGAAATTAATGTCAATTTAAAAAAAAAAAAAAATCTAGTAGGAAACAGGGCCATTTTCTTCCGTTCCAGAAGTGTTTTGTAATGTGGCATCACAGACCATTACTGTAATTCTCTCACCAAAACAAATTATCCAGGTCTATGATTAAGCAGACAAGAGGGGTTTTAAACATTTCTCTTTCTTCCTTTCCTCTTACTAGCTACAAATCAAAGTAATAATTTTGCAACACCTTTTGCTTCAAATGCACGACAGCAAAAATAATCTGGGATTGTACAGATGACAGCTTTTGGGCTGGGCAGTGATTGGGGGCAAACTGTTGTAACCCTGCCAGAAAAGAGGGAGCGAGCAGAGATAGGAGGAACATGGGAGTGTGAGAGGCAAAAAAAGAAACATTTGGGTGGTGGCACTTAAGAAATAAGCCATTTTATACAACTTTCTGGGGGCTCAGGAAGGAATGCTGCTCCAGTTTATTTACTACACATATTCACACACCTCTTGCCTTCAGCCACGACAGCTCAAGACCCCCTTTTGAAAGGTGCCCACTTTTGCATAATCTTTTGCATAATTAAATATTTTTTCATAATTAAATAGTGCATAATTTTGCATGTTTGGTGTCTGCTGAGCCACTGAGGCAGGTGCTGCTTCTGTGCCCAGGCTGGGTGAACATAGGTGGCTCTGGGGAGCAAAGCTCCAACAGCCACACTCAAACACGTGGGAGTGACATTGGAGAGAAGTGCCTCTGGTTTCGGCTGTGCTCCCATTGCCACATCTCCTGGAATCACAGACATGGACACAGAGGTCCAGCTGTCCAGGGACAGCAAGCTAGGATAAGCTTTTCTGCCCCAGGAGTAGACAGCAAAAGGAACTTAGCAGTCCAAGGTGCTTCATGTTGAGCAGTGTCACTGCCTCAGATGCCGGCGACATCTGCAGAGGAACCGAGCATAGTTTTCAGCAGGCAGCCAGGGCACAGTCCTGGAGCCAATGGGCAGATTTAGCAGCAAATCCACACAACAGCATTCTATTTTCAGCTGGATAAGTGTTTCTTTTGGTAAGGTTTTGTCCCAAGAGTCTTCCTGTCACCCAAAGTCTGAAAAACATGCTTTGTTAATCTGTTAGCTTTTACATCAATCAGTCCTATGTCCATTTGATGGTAAAAGAAGCTGCCATTTCTCACATATTTTAAATGTGAGATGACCGGCATTCACCCTAATTCATTCCATCCACATTTTTCTTACCTCAGCTTTTGTGGCTCTGTTTGTGCTGAGCATTATAGAGACTCTTTCTAGCTGTGCTCAGTAGCCCCACCAGAAATGATTCGTTGAACTTTGAACAAGTGACAGACAACTACTCCTCAGATTCTTGGTGTTTCTTGGGAACAAGAGCCTTTCATTTGTATTTGATGTATTTCATCTCAATATTTTGAAACAGGCTGTGTCCTTTCCTTCCTGCTGTAACTAATCCTCCTCCACACTTAGCCATGCACTGAATACCACAGGCATTGCATTACTTTCTAGCATATCCTTTTCTTCTCCCACAGCTAAGCTTTTCCAATTAGCAGTGATGAATGTTTCTTTATTAGCAGGGCAGGAGCATGGGCTGAAGCTGGGTGACAGATTCTGGGCTAGAGCACAGAGGGCAGACACGTTCTCAGAGCATGTGTCCTTCTCTCACCACACAGCCCTCAGAGAGGAAGAGCCCTTTGCAGAGGAAGATCATATCATCATCTCTATCTTATTGGCAGAGAAATTCCAGGCCCAGAGGGCAAAGCAGCTTCACCCAGGAGGGCTCAGAGCAGGATCCAGCCCTCTCCTCTTCCATCTGGCTGCTCACTCCACGAGACATGGTGCTTTGGCAATGAGTCACAGTCAAGAAATGAGAAACCTCGAGATAGAATAACCAGATTTGGTATCAAAAAGCATGTAACGGACACACCTCAGTGCTTTTGTGGATCAGAACTGATATGACTGAAATTTGACAGAAAAAAAAACCAAAAAAAACCCACCACAGAGTTATTTAAAGAGAAGTTTTAGCTGATGAAAGTAAAAAGCTGTAAAAAAAGCCTTTGTGGATCTATATTAGCTAATATAAATCTGCTCTGTTCTTTTCTATGAAATGAACATAATCTTTCTGATAGTTTACTTCCGTCATAAAAATCTTCTGTTAACTATCAGAATGCCTGATTAGGGCTTTTGGGTCATCACTGCCATTCCTCGTTAGTAGATGTGTGTTGCTAACATCTGATTAGAAGGTCCAACACACTATTACACATATGGGTTGCTTGGCAGGCTCCACTATCCTTCATCTGCATGAGTAAGAGCTCCAGGATTGACCCTTTCACTTTGTTGAAGACTGCACTAATAATTAATTATTTTCTAAGTTATCTTGATACTATTTTGAAACATTACAGATGAATTCACACTAATAAGCAGGATGCTCCCATTTTATCTCCTGCAGCCTGGCTCTATGAATGCTTACACACACATAAACACAGTTCTACACATCCCCATAGCTTTAAGCAGAGGAACACACCTACAACATTCATAATTTAACAGTGCATGTGATTTTGAAATTTAAAACTACTGATGAGTAAAGAGAAAAATGCAGTTCTAAGTCAGTCCTTAAATCATCTAAATTGAAAAAAAAAGATGCCCTAATAGAAATTAAACCAGTGGGCTTGTAAATACAGAAGTACTGAGGGCAATGATGCTGCAGGCTGCATCAAGGAGAGCTTCCTTGTAAGATTGCCTTCTGTAATTTATTTATTGTTTGTCACTGCAAGCCCAGAAAACAGACTACAGAGGTAACACAGATCTCAAGAGTATCTGTGGCAACAGAATTGATCAGCCAAGTGACACCTGTGGTTAGTTCTCAGCTGTGCTCTGTAATAGCAAGGACAAGCCTGTTGTTAAGCTCTTCCCTCCACTTGTTTATCTGACTCGACTGCCCTCATTTCTACACCAGGATTCCTCCATCTAATTAGAGCAGTAATTCTAAGTGAAGTAAATAAAACAGAAGAATGTTCCCATTGCATAACATATCAATCTTTTCCAGGTCCCTCAGTGGCAAACTCTAATGGCAAATACCAATTACATGAATAGAAGAAGGCAAGACCTTGGGAGGAGCTCTTTATGCTTTTTTTTTTTGTTAGAAAAAATACATCTATGGCTGAATAAAGCTGTTTCTGTACATTCCTGTAGCAGCAAATAAGAATACTCTAAAAAAGACCTTGCACATTTAGAGAAAAACAGGATGGGCAGGGCTGACCTCTGCTACCCTGTGTCAACCTTATAGATACAATCTTTAATGCAGAGAATAACTAGAGAAGGTGGGTACTTTGAAAAGGAAGTTGGAGGGGTTAGTGGGTCTCATGAAAAGAGGAGGAATTTGTCTCAGTGGCTTTCTAAATCTCTCACTGGGCCTGGTGGGAATTTATGTGCTGGTTTCATACAGTTACATGGCCTTTGGAAAAAGGTGCACTGGCACACGATGTGGGAAAGCAGTCTGAAGGAACACAACCACCTCTGCTAGACAACTGTCTCAACAGAGGCAGGGAAAAGAAATTTTTGTAGAGAAAATAACAAGCAAAGAAATCTGTAGATAAGTAAACAAGACAAGCAGTTGTTTTGTGGAGTTGAAAGCTGTCACTAAAGACAGTAAACATCTGGTGGTGTTGATTATGCGTTAGAAGCCAGATGAATCATGTATGACTAAATCTAGTATAAGGCTAGTAGGACTGAAAATATGTCCAGGGTTCTGTGTTTAAAAGAGTAGAGTAGAGTAAGTACTTACACATCTTTAGTAGTCCCTGTGGCACCTAGGAAAAAAAAAAAAAAAACCAAAACATGTTTACCAGGCAATGACATAATCCTCTAAACCAACCAATAGTGCAGTAACTGTGTTTCTGTCTTTCTGTCCTAAACAACACAGAAATAGCAACAAAAATTTGCTACTGTAAGAGAACACATTTCTCATGATTGTTCAGTTTATCCTTAATGATTATCCATACTATCCCTTAGATCTATCACATCTGGGCCAGACTCTCAGGGTGTGAACATGATGCTGTTGTGGAGCAATACCCAGGCGTAGTCACTCAAGTCACTCAAAAAAATCTTTCTGAATTTTATATGCTTCAGTTTTCTCAGTCCTCTGGTGGTTTTGTCTGCCACAAAGTTGGCACACCTACCCAGGCAGTTATTCCCAAATGCCTGATTGCTCTGCCACTTGAGGCAGTTGTAGAGCTGGCACCACGTGTGCAAAATGTTGCCTTGTTCTTCCTGCCAGATAAACAAAGTTTTATAAAATGATCGGACAGAACTAATATAAACATTGGGACACAACCCATCCAAAGCCCCAGACACCTGACAAGATCAACCACCCCTTGATTCATCTTGCTATTTAACAAAAAAACACAGAGACAAAAGCTGCCACCTGGCTGCCTGGGATAAGTGCCTGACTTTTTCGCTTTGGTGATTCAGATGTTTCTTGCGGGGACACAAACATTTTTTACCGAAATACAAACTCTTTCTTACTCCTCCCAAGTTACTAATGTTCTGTTGCTCTTGCTAGTATATAGTTCAGCTGAGTAACAAGTAAATTATCCCTTCTATTAATTATGGATGTTAGGACAGACATTAGAAAAACCTTTCGCTTCTTTTGTCTTAGTACTTAGCTGGAAAAGGTGATCTGAGCTCACTCTGAAGAAACTGAAGCAGTCAGCCCCTGAGATTTTTTGAGTTTGGAGTTAGGCTGTGATTTTTTCTCCCACAGTACTTCATTTTTTGGAAAACTTTTATTTCTTCTGCTGCTGAAAAATATACATAAACAGCAAATACCTTTAATCTCCCTTTGATGTGTACGAATATGCCTTTTCCATTCTTATTTTAAACAAGAAAGAAATAGACCTGCAAGACTTTCCCTCTCTGTCTACCTGAATGGATTGATTGAATGGCAGAAAATCTTTACAGCTAATTCCTGAACATAATGCCACTCCCATTTCCTATCACCTGACTATCCCTCCCAGCAACAACACAGACCATACTCGTATAAGACTGTACACATTTCTTCTGTTAGTTTTGCTTCCAGAGTCAGCAAAATCTCAGTATGGCTACGTGTATCAGCAGAAAGCCTTAATTAAGTTGGAGTGTCTCTAGTCACAATAAGCTCAGGCGCTTGCTTTAACACCTTACTCCACCAGGCAGCTTTGTGAGACTTTTTGGCTCTGCAGGCACATCGATGAAGCACTCCATGCAAACCTCTCAAATTAATTGTGTCCAGGTGGAAGGCTGGCATTGCTGTGCAATCTCAATCTCTGCCGATGTAGGGAGACATTTTCTGCTACCAAGGCTAGTTCACCCAGAGTCAGCTCAGCAATGACCCTCAGGGCACCCCCTTGTACACCTAGACAGAGCCCAGGCATCAGCAACATTTCAGATGACACGTGTTTTGAGAAGCCTAGCTGTAGCTAGCAGGATTTTAAATTTTTTTGCAGAAGACACTATTCCTTTGCTGTGCCTGTTCTGCAAGAGGACCACAACTTTCTTACTTTCAGTCTAAACTCCCTGCAATCAAGATCAGTTTCTCTAAAAAGGTTCATGCCCCTTTTTGAGGCCTTTGCCAAGACTTTTTGGAGTCTAAGCACATGAGATTCCCATCTGAAAAATGTGCCTTCCTTGCAGGAAGTACAGCAAAAGCAGTGTTTAGTACTTGAAACCTCAGGCTGAGTGAGAAGAATTATGTGCCTGCAGTACTGCTCCACTCCCCAGAAATGATGCTCAAGTTCCAGTCAATCACTGCGTGCACTTGAGTGCCATATCCATGTTCAGTGCCCTGCCTGTCTTCAGTGCATTATGGTACAAATACAAAAAATTTTGTACAAGTACAAAAAATTCTCACTCTGGAGATGGGAGACGTCACTCAGACCCATCAGCCTGGGCTTTGTGTAGAGCTATACAAACCTGTGTTTGGAAATATGCCACTAATGGTCACACATGGCAGCATTTGTTTTCTTGGAATATTAGCAGGGGTACCACTGCTGAAAAATCACTGCAGTGTTTTGAAATGCATTTCAAACAAAAACTTTGCAAACTGAGTATGATAAAAACCAAATTCACTCTTGAAGAGATCACTCTTATAATAAATTTAAAAATACATATAAAAAGAAATACATTGTTTTCTACTTTTTTATAAGCACAGCAAACCAGTTTATCCTCACTTTCATTGATGGGGTTCCATTAATTTCAGTGGGGTTATTTCTCATTCTCACTAGCAAAAATGAAACAAGTGTTTGGTTCAAATTCACTCAAGTACCACTAAGGTACCAGACGTTAGATCTGAGAGTGTTTCCAGTTGACAAAGGAGTTTTCTTCGTGCAAGAGTTCTGGGCTTGCAAATGAACATTATTTTAGGTAGGTATGCTATAAAAAAATTCCTATGTAAAAACTTCAAAGGTTTTGTTCATTAGGGAGCCTGAACATTCCTTACACATAGATATTATTTCTCAAGGAACCAAAAAATTCAGTTCGTAGAGTCGTGTTTATTTGTAAAGTCCAATCCATTCACCCTCACCCTGTTACTTCACTGACATATTTGTCTAACTCTTGCATGTTTAGTGAGCAACACAATTTTATTGCTACTCAAGTTCCTTCTGCCAGAAGTTCAGCCAAAGAATCTTGCTTACTACCGATCCACAAACACTCTCCAGCTCAATCCATAGCAGGAAGGCTTAGTGCTTTCATAGATATGATGCTTTCCATAAATGACTTGGGAAAAGGCTCACATTTTGGAGCTTGTCCATTTTTCTCACTATAAGACCTCAGCCTAAAAAAATGGCAGCACTTGACCCTACAAGCCTTCTCTTGATAGGCTCTTGTTCACTTGGTTTTTCAAACCTAACCTCAGCAAGAGACTGAAGAGCAGCTACAAAGCCACATCCATAAAAAACAGGCAGTACTGCATTGTCCTGAATGACCTCTCTGCTCACACCATTTACACAGCAGGACCAGGGGTGCATTTTGGCATTTCAGAGCTGCAGAAGGAGAAGAAAGAGAACAGCCTGCAAATAAACATGGCCCATTCAGCCACACGTTGCTCTGAGCCCCAGTGATTACAGAAGAAAAGCATTCTGTCTAGAGCAGTGGAGCTGTGATCCCTCAAAAAAAAAACAAAACAAAAAACAAACCAACATCTAAACAGTCACAAGCCAAAAGGAAGGAGAATTTATCTCAAAGCATCTTCCATTAGGTGAGAGGGTTTTGCTCTTTCAAAGCAAAGCAGCTTCTCTTGGAGACACCACAGGATTTCAGTAAATGCAGGCCTAATGCAAAAGATGGTGGAAAGACATTGACAGCCACAGAGGACATTCCTCTGTGCTAAGAAATGCATAATGAGTGAAGATGAGAAGCAAAAGCTTCAGAAAAACATAAAAAGCATGAGAGGCAATCACTCACGTGAATAAAATGAATACAAAAAACGCCAGGACCTGACTTTTGAGCAGATTACAAAATTTTTCCTAATATTTTAATGAAAAATGATCTAGGACATTTTCTTGCTCATCAAATTGTTACAAAAAGTATAAAACCCCTACAAATTGCACACACGTACATGTAACTGTTAATGAGTTTTCTACTGAAGGCTCCTTTCTGATGTGCTCCAACAGTCAGCAAAAGGAAGCACGTTCTAACATCAATGAAATTTATTCTATTTACACCCCATTGTAGCTGAGGACAGAATATTATCAATTTGTTTCACACTGATTATGTCTTTATCAAGTGGGAGTTCTGTACACAGATTCGACCCAATCAGTAGAAAGGCACGGTGATTTCCTGGGCATTGCACCAAACTTGAAGTCAATAAATCTGTTAAGAATTGGTGTGAAAGTTCTCCTTCATCATAACTTGACTGTACTTGAAGCTTTCCACAGACTAACAGCTTCTCTATATATTTAAATTAAGGCTAGACTGACAGCCTCCAAAGTGTACCATAATTTATGGTACTGCTTCCATTGCTGTCATTGCTACTACAATAAATATGGAAAGGAGGAGGCAGTTAAAAATTTTAGTGAAGAATCATTAGAATGAAGGGAAATTCCTTAACTCATAAAAAAAAAGGAAATTAATATTTAAGAGCGTATTTTTAATAGACAAAAAAAAAAAAAAAAGAAAAAAAGAGAGAGAGAAGAGCTATTTTTGAGCTTCTAAAACTCCAGGAAATAACATGAAAGAAGGATATGTGAAATGACACAACAAAACATAAGGAAAATGCAAGTTGAGAAGTAAAAAGTAACTAATACATAGTTAAAATAGCTAAGTAAATTAAGAAGGATGATATACATCAGCTTACTTGGATAACTGAAGTTGCCATTTCTCAATTCAAGAGCTTTTTGCCCTGTCTGATACTCTGGAAAGAGCATTTGAACACTGAGTTATACTAGTGTTCTGGAGTACTGCAGCACAGACTGAAATGTTATTCTAGATCATGTCTATTAGTTTAGATCTCACAGACCATAGAGCTGAAAGCTCTGATGTCATTCTAGCCATGCAACAGAAGGTAATAGCATTAGCTGAACTATCACCATATATGCATCTACTTGGGAAAAATCAAATTAGGCTACAATAGAAATTTTACCAGAGTAAGAAAATGGGGATTGGCATAACACATTTAATGTGCTCCGTGAAGTATGCTACAATATTACACTTAGTCATATGAAAGTGTAACAGGTTAATTACATGTTATGTACATCTAGCTTTGACATTTCTGACTACAGAACAGTCATAAATTCAACATTAAAAATGTACTCATGCTGTGCATGCCACAGAATTTATTTGTATTAACACAGTCTTCACATCTTTTGGTAAAATAGTGACTTGCATTTTCCTTAAGAGCTTGAGGATTCAGAATAAAAATGGTAAGTCTTCTCCTTCCCCATTATAAAATAATTTTATTTTTATTAGACACGCTTTGCAAGGAACAGTAAATGAAGTAAGTAAATAGCAGACATCTGACATCTTACTTTTATTACCAGCTGTTTATTATTTTAAGACCATAGACTGCACAGATTGATTCCTGACTGACAGTGGAGAAAGTGAGAAAAGAAATAGACCTTTCAGAGCTGCACTGGATTTGGAGAGGTCTATCAGTGCAACAATAATAATTCCATTATACTAATGATTTGTTTGATGTAGCATTGTTGGTTTTTAACTGCACTACGCCCTTGGAGATCTGTGGAATATTTCTAAAGAGCATGCAAAAGTTTACCAAAAAATGCAAGTTCAAATATTCTGTGTATAATGTATAAGTAAGTTTAACTTTCCAAGGGGTTCGGACCTTCAGTGAAAATACTTTATTTATCTGCAAGCCAAAACCTGTTGAAGACAACTACCTCTAATGCAACAGGACACATTTAAACAAACTTTGAGTTCAAAATAATACTGCTGTCAGAGTTAGTCGCTTTGACATTTACCCATTTGTACCCTGGTACAAGTTCCACAGGGCAGTTAGATCAACATTAACTTAGAAACTACCACAAATGGACTAATAATCGACTCAACATTCTTGACTGAACTTCTCTGAAGGTTGCACTGGTGCTTTTACCCAGCAAATAGAACTGGGATGTGAACAAGTATCACCCCAGTGGTATGGAGCTAGAATGGTCATATACAGAAAAAACTTCCAGTCACAGCAATAATGGGAAGCAGCTAAAGGGAGAGAATTCATGTGTGCAAACAGGATAGCTCTAATAACAATACTGAATGTTCAAGCAAATTCATACAGTGCACTCTTTATGGGTGAGAGAGGCCTCTGATAGACAGACATAGTACCTAAAACCTGACTTACAATCATTTAACAGAAACCTAGTAAGGAATGGCAGAATCACATTCTCCTCCGAGTGTGAAGTGCAGAGTTGAACAGGCAAACCAGCAACACACCTACAAGCACACACAATATGAACACCCTAGAGAAGGCAGCATCACTCACACTCACAGGCAGGACCAAGTCAGGACTAGCACCACCCAAGGCACCACTGAAGCTCTGGTTAAATCAAGTCAAAACAGTAAGAGATGGGGACCCAGTAATTCTAAGCAGTCCAACCATTATTCTGACGTGTATTTTCAAGAGCTGAAAGCTCACAAGTGCCTCTGAAAGACTTGATAAAGGTACTGGAACAGGTGGCAATGTTTGCCAAGTGCAGCTAGGATGAAAAATGATTGAGAAATGCTCATAATTACAGGGTGAAAGTCCACTTATCAGTTTCCATGTACTTTCCTATTCTGCAGGGGCAGGGGGGAGGAAGAGCACAACAGCACCATCTTCACAGATCTTCTCTCTTTTGAAAATAGCAATGAACAAATAAGGGAGCCAGCTGGACGCACCAGCCAGCGGCGCACATTAACATGCACGAAACCTCAATCATGGAATATCCTCCAACTTCTCCAACAAGCAAAAGGAGAAGATGCGGCACAAATTCAATTCAGAAGTGGCATTCGTGGCCTTATAGGGAAGCGAAGAGGATGGAGCTGACTGCCCCGGCGGGATCCTTACGTCCAGCTCCCGGCCTGGGCTGGCCGTGCCCCGGGCAGCTCCTGTCGGAAGCGGTGATTTCAGCCACAACCGGACACCACAAAGCCGCCGCTGCTCGCCGCAGGCCACATCACCCTCTCCCCTGAGCGAGCGACTCAGCTTCGGGGGAAAGGAAGATGCTCTCGCAAGAGGGAGGGCAGCAATCCCCGCGGCTCGGCCGGCCATGCCCCGAGCCGGGGGCTGCGTGCCCGCCAGGTGCGGGGCGTGCCCGCCGCCCGCTGCCCCGCAGCGCTGCCCCGCACGGCGCGGATGCTCGCCCCGCCGCCCGCCCGCTCGGCCCGCGCCCGGCCCGGCCCGGCCCATGGCCCACGGCCGCCCTACCTCGCCCGCCCGCGCCGCCGGCCGTGGAGTTGCCGCAGCCCATGGGCGCTGCCCTGGCCGGCGCTGCGCCCGCCGGTGCGCCGCGGTCACTGGAGAGAGCCGCCGGCGGGCGGAGCCGGGTGGGAGATAAAGCCGCGGGGACCCCTCCTCCTCCTCCTCCTCTCCCCACCTCCTCTCCCCACCCATCGCCCAGGAAACCGCCGGCCCCAAGCGCCGCCGCCCGGCTCCAGCCCCGGCCCCTCACCGCACGGCCGTTCGTTCCAAGGAGAGCCACACCCGCCTGCCGGGCTGCCCCGAGACCCCGCTGAGCCCAGGATCAAGGACTCCGAACGACCCCCAGCAAGCCCAGAGCCTCCCCGGGCAGTGGAGATGATCCCGGGCTCACGCGTTTCACGGGAGCTTTGGGACACCCCTCATTCGCCAAGGGGAACATTGGTGTAACCACAGGACCGGGCTGCAAATCTGCTATGGATAACACCCTGTTCACTATTTTAAGCATATCTTTATGACTAGTTTGGTATTTCTCTACAAGAAACATGATGGTGAAATTGAGGACCCCTTGAGTTGCGAGGAGCTACATATTCACTTTTCCCAAGTAATATCAACCACAATGAGAAACATGAAAGATAAGTTTGCAAATTCTTCAAGCAATCATTTTCATTCAACATTTGTGTCATTTACCAAAAAGAATTAAGCTTTTTGTTATCCTGAACCTGTCTTCCACACAGAGAAGTAAAATATTTTAAAACCTTGATGGTTTGGTTACTCTTTCCCCATCCTCAAAAGACCAGGAAGCTGAAATCCAATGCATACATCAAGATACAACTGCAAACACGATAGATAGATAGATAGATAGATAGATAGATAGATAGATAGAATAGATAGTATATAGATAGATAGATAGATAGATAGATACTACTGCTACAACGAATTTGTTTAAGTGCTCAGAAAGATGTTTTAGGGATGACATAGAAACACCAGAACAAGCATCACATATGCATATGACTGATAATTGTCCTCTACAAAAGGACCAGGTATAAAGTGCTGCTGCATCATCTTGCAGACTGTTCACAGAAGGGGGAAAAAAAACCCTTAACAATTCTCTTACAGGTTTCCCAAGAAGTACACGTTAAAACAAAGCAGCTCCCTAAGCTGCAGAGACAATAACATCCAGTCTCCTATGGATTTTTTTTTTCCCTGGGGAGAAGATCTACATGGGCTCACTGATGTTCACCTCAGGACAGGAAGTAAGATCTCCCACCTCCGACTGGCCACCTGTTGTCACATCAATTGCAGAAAGCCAGTATTTTCAGTGTCTTTGTTTATACCTTCTCAACAAACTGCCTGAACCTGAACAATCAGCTCAAATTTAACAGGACAGGGCTAAAGGGCACACAGGTTCCTTCACCAATCCCTTCACCATCCTTCACACAATTCCTTCACCATCACTGATCCTACAGCAGACAGACAGTGCAAATGTGTGCATTTTTCTTCAGAAAAAACCCCAAAACCTCCAAGGTTCAAAACCACCTCTTATGATGCCCATTTTTCTAAAATTCACACATCAAAAAATAAATAAACCCTCAGGCCAAGCTTTCAGCACCAAGCATTAGCCCAAAGCGAATTTTTAATAGCAGAGTTAAGTAGCAAGAAAGGGTGCTCTGAAAGCAATGCTGAAAGACACACTCCTTAAGGCCCCATGTGGTTTTCTAATATAAAAATGAACAAACAAAAAAATCCCAGCAACCGACACTGGCCATAGGCTTGCCACATTTTGAAGTATCTATGAATGTGTTTTTGTAGTTTACCTTGGAGGAAGCAGTTATGATGAGCACAGAAATCAAATCATGTCCTCACATATTAGAAGAGGCAGCTGGGAGGCAAAAATCCCCTGGAGATGCCTTGACACCAAGCCATTGCCCTGGCCACTGGGAGAAGATATGAGGATGGCTCAGAAACCTGCAGTGGTGTTAAGGATGGGGGGAAGGTGATCTAAGTGCTCTCACTCCTACAAGTTCAGCATAGCACACACAAGCCAAAACAAAGTGTGCACAAAGGGCTGCATTTAGTTCATTAAGGCAAGAAACTTCCAGCCCACCCCTCCAAAGCTGAAGTTAGTAGCACTTTCAGGGGACTTAAGACAAAGGAAATGTGATGTATTCCTCTCTTTAGTGTCTGGAATTGTAATGAGTCAGCCCCTCTCTTGGCAGCTCTATTGTAGTTGCCTCCTACTACAAATGGAAAGACACACTTTAGTTTCAACTTTACTTGTGTTTTACACAAACAGAGCATTTCACTTTATTACTTAAAATAACTGGTAGCAAAATACAGTCACCTAAGTTAATTAAATGAACACTTGACATTAAGGGAATGGAGCGTTTGCATCAGCAAACTCTTGGTGCCTGCACACCCTGTGTGCATCATCTCCTCTGAAGAAGGCTGGGAGATGTATGGATGTGAACCTCTGTAAGTATTTCAGAAGAGGTAGTGAAAAAGGATAAAGGGATTTTGTTATTCTTTCCCTAAATCAGCAAAAAATTTACCCAGCTGGGGAAACAGGTTGATTGGTGGGATTTTCAAATCTGAAATTCCAGTGATTTTCCCCTTTTGGACATTTTTGCTCATCTGAGTGCTTAAAATCCAAACAATCTGTCTGTCCAGCTAGTATGCAAGTCTATGGAAAGGATAAACCCCATTTCTTCTGGGTATTAGGGGACAGCCTTTATTTGCACAATAATGTATATTTTTCAAAATCCTTTTTTATGTAAGTATCCACACAGAAAGAGTATGCATCCATGATTTCTTTCTAACAAAGCATTTGCTTACAAAGGCTTGGATCTCAGTTTATGCAACTATAAGAGCTAAACTTTGATGATCCTTGTGGGTCTCTTCCAACTCAGGATATTCTATGATTCTGTAGGAAAAAAATACAGTGTTAATTAGCATCTTCTGAGTATTATCTTTTGAACAGTGTCTCTTAAACATGGATGTTCTTGAAACTGCAAATGTCCTGAAAAAATTGTCAGTTCTTCATCAGTAGTTAGCACTGTGAGATAATTTTTCCCCCTAATCAAATCTACAACAGGAATTCAATTTAGACCAAACTTGCCCTGTTTAAGAGTGGCACATTGCACTGCAAATACATAGTCAGAGTTTGCCAATGTAACCCTGCTGTTTATGGCTGATTCTCAATTCCATTGTTTTCAAGTTCTAATTCCCATGTTTTCAGGCTACCCTGTATTATGTTTCTCCCTGCCTAGCTTTACAGTCTTGCTAGAGCACTGTTGGTTTATAGCTGGCAGCCTGGGCTTGTAGGTTTCACTGACTTCGATTATTATGGTACAGCATAGATGGTTCTTGTGAAGCTTAGCCAGTAAAGGATAGAAATTTACAACCCAATTTCCCAGTAAAACTGCAAGGATGATTCTTCTTGAAAAATTCAGTAGTCCAAGCCCCGGTCTAACAAAGAAGAAGCACTCTTGTGTTTGCCCTTGAAGCCCTTGAAGTTGCTCACTACACGGCAAAGAGAGAAATTGAGAAGATGTCTACATTGCTGGGAACAACCCATTCTTAACAAAAAGGGTTAACTAATTTGATTGGGTTTCAGAAGCCAAACGACAGTCATAACAAAATCCAGAGGGCAACAAAAAGAAAAAACCTGCAGCCTCCCATGTTTCTACACTATTTCTTAATAATGGGTGTATTGTGAAAGCACTTGGTCACATCAAGTGACCCCAACTTTGCAAGGTACTAACTGGACACATAATGAATGTTCATCTTTGCTGGCAGTCAGAAAGACAAGAAATAGTTGATGGATGAACTAGTAGAGAAGCCAAAGTAGGAAGCAGTGAGATAGCATTACTATTTATGAAATGGATGTGCCTAACAAGAACAGGAAAAAAAAAAAAAGAGAAAGCTGTATCAGGTCAAAGGAAAGATCCACCTTATTCAGGATTCTGTCTCTGACAGCAGCTGAAAAGAACATCAGAAACTCATATGGTACCAAAGTCTTCCCTCTTCCAGCATTTGCAGGTCACAGTCTGCCTGAGGCAGATGTGGTTGCCATGTATTTAGTAGCCCTTAACACATTTCCCTTCTATGAATGTCTCCCACCAACCTTTGGACACATACAAGGCCCTGGCCCTGGCACTCAAAGCATCCTCGGTTCCACCTCTCAGCCACATGTGAATTGAAGAACCCACTTTTGTATGCTTTGAGCCTGGCTCCTGCACACTTCAGCTGTTGGTGTTTTTTTCCTTGTATCAGAATAAACATTGAAGAATCAATGCCCCACCTCACACCTTTTTTGTTCTTCATAGTAGAATAAACACCAAAGAATCAATGTGCCATGTCCCCTACCCTCACCTTTGGTTAGCAGCAGTGACAGCAAGCTGTCATTTTCTGACAGTTGATCAATACATAGTTAAAACACTTTGAAAGAGATTTTCTGTGAGAGGATTTAGAAACCCCATTCTAGAGACTAGGCTCTGCTGGTAATACCAAGTTTTTATGAGAAGCAGTGCAGGGACCTTGCATGAAGGGAGCAGCTGAAATTTTTGCCCATCACAGACTTACTGTCCCCCCTTGCATTCCTTGTTAGCCATGAGAAAATGTGGGAAAGAGCTTTCTACATGCCCTTTCTCCCTTTGCTGGCTGCCTGGCAGCCCCACACTCACCACGGGAGATTTTCAGCCCAGCCCTTCCCTCCTCTGAGCTCTGAGCTGGTCTTGCCTCACCTTGAGCTCACACCAAAGTGAGCAGCCCACAGAGGGGCCAGCTGCCATCTAACCTTAAATGATCCTCATGGCATTATTTATCATGGCAGCACAGTGAGGAACAGGATCAAACTGCAAGAACTTCGGAGAAAAAGCAATTTGTCTTTCTCCTTGCAGTGACAGTGGAAAATTTGACTTGAATATTTCTTTTAAATGAAAATGATGTCTCCTTCTATTAAAAACCCATAAAACGGTAGGACATGTAGGTTTATAATGATCTGTGGAAGCAGACTTAAAAATTATGTTTTAAATACCTCACTTTAAAGCAAAAAAAGAGTATTTACCAAGACCAAGGGTTTTCTTTCATCTTAAGTCAAGATTTTAATTTATCTATCTGTTCCTGCTCTCATGAAAGTCACTAATAAAATTCCCATTATTGTGCTAAATCAGACATGAATTGAGAAAAAAATCAATGATTTCTCCTAAAACATCTAGTAAGCAATGAACAAGGAACCCACTGGCCAGTCAAAAAGTTCCAAAGTAATGTGAAAATTCTGTTAGTGGATATGCCAGCTTTACAGAAATTTCTGTGCCCTTCTCCTTCCCAGTCTCTGGTGGAATAATTAACAATTAATTAAGCAATAATTCTTTCTGAATGTGATTATTGTCCATAGTCATGAAAACCCCTTTGTTTTTAAAAGCTTATGGGGCATATGATTCTTAGCTGAATGACTAGGTAGACATGGAGTTCAGGACTAAAACTTTCAAAGGTAAGTTCATGGGGAAGAAATAAGTCATAATTCAATGCTACTCTGTTCACATCAGTATTATATCTGTTCCTAAAAAGTCTGGATTTTAGCACACAGACCTGAAGAATTTGCTGTTGAGCTCAGGTATTATCCCCTCCCTGCAAAGATTTCTCTTTCAGAGTTATTTTCAGGTGTCCTTGAAAATAAAAAATGGCCAAATGCTTAAATTGGTATACTAAGAGACAGTTTGGAGTACTTTCTGTGCCCAAATGGTTGATATATATGGTGTATTAGGTTCTTCTATTAGAGGTTTCACAAAAATACAAGATATAAGTAAGGGTACTTCTTACCTCTGAGATCCCTCAAGCTTCATTTTGCTGTCTCTACAAACAGCCTCCCAAAGCTCCATTCCAGAGGAGAAAAGCATCCTACTCTCTTTTTTTAATATGCTATGCAGACCGATTAATGTCTTTCCCTGTCTCTCACTTCATAAATTAATCTGCAAGATGCAGCTAAATCAGCTTTTACAACGACAGCATCACAAAAGGAAAAGATAAAAAATGGTCAAAATGCTGGAGAAAGGACCTTTATGCTGAGCTGTCTTGAAGATGTCAGTGCAGCCCTGCATCTTTTTGAAACATAGTGTGTGCATCTCTTCAGGCACACGTGTCCCTAAAACACATTTGCTCCATTTGAAAAGCCTAAATCAGTACTCAAGGAGTGTAAGACAACTGCATTTAGATCCATGAGAGGAAGCTCTCTGTCTCAGAACTGTGTATGAGAAAGGCACGCCTCGTTTGGAGTCCCACCCTTTTATTTCAAGAGGCCCTTCTGCACACATAGCTCTTATTTGTGCAGTACTGTGGGAAGATAATATCCCTGCTTTATTATGTTTTATTTTCATGTACTTTTTCACATGCCAATTCTTCCTCTGTTGTTGATATAAATTTCCATTAGAGTTTTCCACACACAATAATTGCTTTTGCCCTATATTGGTAATGATGCCAGCCAGCATAGTCACTGCCTTGTTTTTGTATGCAGTGTGCCTGCAGACTACAGAAGCAGCAGACACATCCTCACAATGAAAAACGTCTTCAACAAAGCTGCATGTTTATCCACCTCTGCTTAATTAATACCTTAGCTTTTGAAAATCTAGTGAAGCTAAACTTTGCTGGTCTTTTTACAGTAGCTATATATAATTTACACTGACTGGGACTTTCATAACTTGCATGTGCCATTTTATTGAAAGAATAGAAATCTGCTTCAGCAAATACCAGCCAGACTAAGAAAAGATAAATGTACATCAAAACAGCACCTCTCTATTTAAATATGAGTTTAATACAAGAAGCTGTTAACAATTTTGACTAATCCAAACTTCTGTCATTCTAGGCATACAGTAAACAGAAATTCTTCCCATTAGCAATATGGAAGCAATGTGTATTATGTCACTAAAAAGAAAAAGGCACCCACAAATACCAACTATATACTATGCTTTGGCTGCTTTTAACACACAGAACATGGTTCTTGACAGATAAAGTACTAGCAAATTTTAAGCATTTAAGGAAGGCTCTTGTATGGATAATTTCAAATATTTGTAGGAGCAGAATATTTGTACCCGTGAAATAAAACAAACTGTAAGCAATCAATATAGTTATGTGATGTCCTCACGTGATGTTCTCATAGGAGACATCCTTTTAGCACCTAAATAAGGGTGACAAACTCCTCTCATTTATATCAATAAAGATTAACCAATTCACCCTTGTTAAACACAGAATCAGCTTTTGGATCCACAAGTAGAGACAAATGGTAGAGACACACGTAGAAATGGACAGTTTGGGAATTTCTGCCTTAAATATTTAATCTAGTTTCATTTATTCCAGGTTTAACAGCAAAATAGAGGCAGCACACCCAAACCATCTGTTCCTTCATATATACATGGAATTGCTCCCAAAACACTGGTATTTTGTTCATAAGGATTTGTATCGTATTTCAAAATTCATGACTTGGGGCTCCTAAAATGCACAGAATTGTGTGAAAATAATGAACATAGTTTAAAATAATTGCTGCAGAGATTTAATTCTTTGGTTTCTGATCGTGAGCATTTAGGATTTAAGGACTTGCTTTTCTCTTTCCTCCAGAATGAGAAGGGCCAGTCGTTTTCCAACCAATCCTAAATCTCTCCTATCTCGTAACAAGAAGCACATGTCACTTGGGGAAAGGTCTGATGGAGCTGACAGCCTGGTAGCCCCTCACAGCAACCTGCCCTAGAAGGCTGAGACATGGTGAAACCACTGGTGCTGGCAGCACCAGTCCAAATATACAACAGCATAAACAAGAAGAGATCTGGACTCAAACTTAACAATGACCAGAGCACTTATTTGAACGAAGCCACTCTTTTTTGATTTAGTTTTCAAAGTACTGAACATTGCTCCGTTTGGCGATGCTACAGCACAGCATAAATCAGAGCTAACAAAACCTCTGAAATTCTGTATGCACAAGCAGTTCTGTTCAGGGGAGGGATAAAAAACTCTGGCAACTTCTGTCACAGATTTCTTTCAAAGCTTTTAAGTTAGTTTAAACACTGATAAGAACATTTTCCATTGCATTATTATCCATGTTCTCGCAATCATAGATATGATACTACTCTTCTGTTTGGGGTTTTCTTCCTTTTTCTATTTCATAGAAGTGTGATCTGAGAGGGTGAAAAACTATTTAGAAACCATTGGTCCCTTCTAAGAAAAACCTATGCATATTACTACGTGCTGTTGACTCTGTCTGCATGCTTCATGGTTTTCACTGAGAGATACTTGCTGACCTAGGATCTTGTCCGCACTTATGTTTACAGAGTATTTAAAGATAATGACTGTATGTGACCCTTGAACTAAATGTTCTGGTTTTAAAATGTGAAAGAAAAACAAGGAAAAGCAATATGTTACCATAAATGAATTTGAAAGAACTGGGAAAGTATTTACTGATCCGGCCAACATTTAGATGCCTGATTAATCTCCAGGAATCTGACAGGCTAAACACAAGTCTCTAAGTTTGCAGGAGTGGAGCTGGGTTGTCAAGTGCACAGGTAACACACGGCATTGCTGCAGGGCTATAAACCACCTGCCTGCATGGCAAATCACATGGGGGAAAGCAAAAGGGCAGGACAGCCTCTCGGCTGCAAGGCAAATTCTGCACAAGTTCAGGTGCTTGAGCAGTCATATAAGGTGGGCAGTTTATAGCCCAAAATCTGCCCACAGCCTGGTAAGACAATTCACCTTGCTTGTACCTTGCTCACAGTGACCTTCATCCTAGGAAAATACTGAGAGGTTTGCCAGCTGGAAGAATTATTTTGCTAACAGCAGCAGTCAGGCCCTGCTGTCAGCCTCCTAGGGGCTGTGCTCTCTCACCCGTGCTGTAAGGGCAGCACACCTCTGAAAAGACACTACAAAGCCACAAAAGGCAATGATAATATGTGGATTGCAACTTCTATAATGATTCAACTCTGCCTCCCTCACTGGCTCCTACTAAAGCAAGCCACAGCAACAGCTCTGCCTCCAGCAGCAATGCTGGATGGAGAGCCTCAGTGCACATGCTGCAGAATTCCAGCTTCCTGGCAAGCCCTTCATTTGCAGCAGTAGGTCCAGTCATATGACAGGAAAGGGTTCCCAGTATTTGGCTTTCTCCAGACAGCAGAAGAACTTCTAAGCAGCTGCTACAGGAAGAAAAATTGGAAACATCTGATCTTGCAACACTGGACGCATCTGAGCACTGTGGAGGAGCACAGAGCTCGTGAGAGGGTTCCTGCTGAGCTGGCCTGGGGGCGCTCAAAGCTGCTGCCTGGGCAGCAACGCAGCACTGCATTTTCCTTGTATGACTGCACTTGCTCGTGTACTTGTGCTCCTGACATTGTCCCAGCAGCCTGCTGAGAGGAGTCACTGCCCAGCAGGAAACAAACAGATCGTGGCATCAGCACCCATTTGGGTGCTGCCTAGAGTTCCCTTATTGCTTTTTGTATCATCCTCTGGGTTTTTGTTTTTTTTTTTTTTTTTTTTTTTGCTGTTTCTCTAAAAATACAAAATGACATCCTATTGCACCACCACATCCTGCTCTGCCTTTGCCCTTGAGGCTCTGCTCAAGGGGGAAGCAGGCAGGAGAGCTGTTTTGGGGCTTCTGTGGTCTGCAGAAGCCTCAGTTCTGTACCCAGACCCACTGTGTATGGAGAACAAAAAGGGTCCAAACAGAAAACAGAAAGACCAAAAAGGATATAATCACGCTGGCAAACTTTGGTGAACTTCTAATGGGCCTTAAGGTATGTTCTGCTATATATAAATGTTAAAGACATGATCATTCAGATGAAGATGAAGGGAAAGATGAATCAAAGGGAGTTATCAGAATTAAGAGCACATGAATTTTTCAGTTGTGTTGTTCAGAAAGAAACACAGAAGTGCAGGGCCTGATTAGTTTGTGTGATCTCATGATAAAAAAATTAGACGAAGAGCTGGCTTTAGACACAGTGACATTAAGTGCATTTACTTCTGGTATTCGTATTGATGTTGCAAAGACTAAAAAAACAGGTTCCCTCTGACACTAAATTGATGGTCTTTTCTGCAGATCCAACCTGCATTTGAATGTGGTATTCTGACTTTTGGTAACCTTTATGCCTAACAGGTTATTTATTGGCACTTCATAATCATATGTCAGGCATTAGAGGTCTCTTGTATTAGTGTACAGAATCATACCAGATATGCATTTCTTTGATGAAGTACCTGCATTATTCTTTCTGTCACTTCTAGTATTTCATACAAAGATTTTTCACCCTTTCTCAGACAGCCCTGAACTCCATTAAGGACCATCACCTTAAGCAGGTTAGGGAGCAACATACATCACGAAAGCACAGTTAGAAGGAAGAAGAAGCCTGTATATTGACATTTGCACTGCAAAAACATAAAAAAAAATTAGCTTAAAATATTCCATTAATTCTCCAATGAACTACCCACTCTCTCATTGTTCCTGTTTCTTGCAAAGCAAATGCAAACTGTTAAATCAGATGCCCTCCATCAGACAGGCCCCCAAACAAAAAGTCATGGCAACACTATCTCAGTCCACAGAGTGCAGGGCAGAGGCAGGCATGGAGGAAGTGGTGGCAGCACCTCTGGCTGGTATTGCCATCAGTGACTCCTGCATTTGCAACCATATTTTCATTCTGGATCTGGGTGGAGGCTGCTGCTCTGCTTGGTTACAGGAGGGGAGTTAATTGTCCTTAAATTACATGAAATTAAAGATGGCAGTTATACCCTTCACCTTCAATGAGATTTTAATTAGATCCATCCCACCAGCCAGTCCATCTGTGCATATCCATTTTGGCATATTACTAACATGTTTAATGGAAATAAACAAAGCCATGTGTTTTATGTTAAAACAGAGAACACGACATCTTGGTCCCATAGCAATTAATAATTTCAGTGGAATTTTATTTCAGTCCAATATTATGTTATGGGTCATACACCAAATCACAAGATACTGGTTTTCTGTGTGTCCAAGACATCAGATGCCCTATTATTTATTTAACCAGTAATTTATTCAGATACTATTAAAAATTTTGGTTTGGGATGCTTCTGGTAGTGAAAGTACTAAGACTTTTTCACATCTTTCACTTGTATTCATTTGAAGCAATTTATAGCAACTATCATATAACATATCATCTGTATTTAAATACATATTTATACAAAGCTGTACAACTTATGGTAAATTATTACACGTCTAAAAGTCATCTGTAGTTTAAAGATTTGTTACTGAGCACCAAGAAGAATATGAGACACTGTTAAATGCATAAATAAACTCAGCTGACTTAGCAAACATGTGACTACCACACCACTGCTCAGAAATTTCTTGTAAAGTATAAGGTAGGAAGCCAAAAAGGAAGCATAATGCAATATGTTCCTTAAAGTTATAATGGGACATATGAGAAAGAGAGTACAATAGAGTATGACTTACTCTGTAACTAGTCTAACCAGAAAAAAAATTATTACAGTCAGCTCTCCATTAATACTGGGTGGATTATCAAATTTGGAAATAAATTAGGCTAAGGATGCACAGCAGCCACCCTGTTTCCAAACAGTCCAATTAAAGCTGGCAAGGCTTATTATCTCTGGCACAGCACCATTCAGGCGAGGCAGTGCTGCTTCCAGCCCTGAGCTGGTGCTGGACAGTCAGGGGGGAAGCACTTGGGCAGACCTGGAAGCGTGCTGCCAGAGTTTCCCACTCCCACACCTCTCTCCCCTGACAGGGGAGGCCTCTTTTTGTAAAAGTCCTCCTTAGGAAAGAAGGCAAACAGGACTCTCGATTGTTCTTATTCTCCAGGCTGTTTATTGTTTTATCAGCAATCTCAGCACACCAGGCTTTAGACCAGCTTAGCGTGCAGAAGAGGGGCAAAAGGGCTGAACACACAGAATCACGGCTCTTTTAGAGATAATTGACCCAATTAACACCTAGAATGTACATTATTTCTATTTTCCTACCAATAATCAACGAAATTTCTATTTATGTGGCTCTAGACTTTGGCAAATTCCAGCCAATCGTCCTGTGTCCCAAACACAGAACATGGAGGAGATGAAGAAGGAGGAAGAAACTTAAAAACAACAAGGATCCTCCATCTTGTGTTCATCTCTTTACCATACTAACAAACACAAAATCTAAATTTCTTACCCTGTGATAAATGACATACTATGCTACTGTCTAATTTACATTCTTGAGAATTCTGTTTCATCCCAAAGCCTTCATTCATTTCCATGGATGAAGGTTAAAGGTAGTGTTTGTCAGGGGGTTTGGACCCTTCAAAACATGCAGGAAAATATTCTCTGCATTCTGGACTCCAACACGTGGCACTGATACCTTCAGCCCTGCAGAAGGGACAGTCCCAGCTGCCACCTCACACCCTGGTCCCTTCTGTCACATGGCCAGACTAGACTGGCTGCTTACCAAGGGATGTTCCTGGCCCTCCTCAAACAAGACTGTCCTGTGTAAAATCCCAGTTTCAGGTTTGAAGATGTACCAATTTCTGTGGACCTACAGTAATACTGGAAGATTTTACATCATTTTGCCAAGAGATTCGTTTAGCGGATAAATCTTGAACTTTCAGATGAATTCAAACTTTCTTCTTTTTTTCCTTTAAAATTGATCATTCTCCCAACTATGAGATTGTTTTTTTGCTACAGTCAGGCTTTTGCTGGAAGGAAGCATCGGGTTTTTTTAGAAGCAATACATTTAGTTTATGTAATTAATTACTTCATACTCAACACTCAATTATTTATTGCTAATACTTGATACTATGATTTCTTACTACTTTCATAAGCAGTATGGATCTGTTTAATTGTGGCCCTTCTGAGTTTCTTTCTTTAAGTTTTCACACTCTCAGAGCCATTTTTTCTTAATGTAATTGAGTCACCTGTAGGCTACAGAATACACAGATACAAATTGATTGGGCTGCTTCCTGGAAGTGATCTTCAGCTCAGTTCACACTTCCATGGCAGGTCTTTTGAGCAGTCAGGTGACTGATTTTGGGTACTGTGCCTACTGTTTCCCATTTCTCTTTCCATGTGGTTCCTTTTCATAAGAAAAGAAGTTTCTAACTTCTTTTAATAACACTGCTAATGCTGTATAAATAAATTGTTGAAATATTTGGTGGAAGTACTGTGGGTTATTTTAATTATTTTAGAAACGTTTTTTTGAGTTACCAAAACTGAAGAATAATTCCGGAGACTCGATAAAACCAAGTGAAATTAATTTCAGTTGCCAATAGGAAACTTTTTGAAATTCAAAACCATCTGGACTGTATAGGGAAAGGTCAATAAAAACATTTTGATCACTATAAATAAGCAATCTGCCAAGTTTATAGTTGTGCAAGAAATGATGCAACAAAGAAACAACTAGTAAAAAGCATCACCCTTCACTAAGTTAATGAAGTGCTTTTCATTTTATTTAAATAAAACTAGTAGAACCTGTTCTGTAAATAACTATCCTTAACTTTGGAATGACAACAGGCTTCCACTCTTGAACCTCAGACTAAACAAAGCCATCAAAAGGAAGAAGACAAAACCTTCCAGGTTATTGCACTGATGTGAAAAAAACCCACAAACCACCTCGATGCTTTCCTGGTGAAGGAAATACCTTAAGTCAGTGGGTAAGAGCTGTTGCTGAACTACTTCAAGACAAGAGGGGGAGAGAAAGAGGCAAGAGTTGTAAATAAACTAAGTATGTGGGAAATATTTAAAAATGCCCTGAAGCTACTTTAACAGATACAGAAAATCTGATGAAGCATGATTTTCTTGTTTTTCATGAACTTCAAGTAATGTTTTCAAAATCTCTGATGAAAGAAACACAAGACTTTACAGAAACTGACAAAATTGGCTCAGATGTGATCATGGATTCTAAGCGATCGTGGATTCTTAAGCTTAATGCCTAATTGGTACCCTTATTTCATATTCTGTTGAAAAAAACCCCAAAACTCCAACCTCTTTTCACCATTCCAAAATTCTCTGAAACATTATTAAGATAAATCCATATCTATTTTTATTTTCTCTTTATGTAAATACATACTGTCATCCTGGGTATTTTTGTTATTAGCTAGAGATTTTTATTATGGTTCAGTGTCTTTATTCAGACAGGAAAAGGAACTGAATGTGAGACATCTGTTCGTACTCCAAGGCCTGGAACAGGGAGTCCAGCTTCAGGAGTGGTGAAGCAGTCCCACTGTTACAGCTTGGCACATTGGGTTAAAGGTCCCATCAGAAGCTTCAGAAGCAATACCAATCAATGTCAGACACGCAGAAATACCTTTGCCAAAATTACAGGGTTCAGTGGTCTTTCTCATACATAATAAAAGCAAACAATCATCCTGCAAAAAGTCTTTTAATCAGAGAAAAAAACCCTCAACCTTTATTAGCAATCACCTTGTCATATAAAATGTTTGCTATTGCTTAAGAATGACAGAAGTGGGAAAATTAACTGGGACTTACATGCAAAAAGCTGGCCAGTATTAATGTGGTTCTTTTACGATTCAAGCTGCATGTTATAAAATTATTTTTCTTCTTTCAAAAGAGGGCAGCAATGTGAGTTAGCTGAAGATTGTGACATTTCTTTGAAGATGGTAGCATCTTACAGCCAGTATGGTTGCTCGTACATTCTGTTTAATTGGCAGGATTCTTCCTATAGTCTTCAGAAGTGTGGGTTTTTTTTTTTTTTTTTTTTTTTTTTTTTTTTTTTTTTTTGTGTGTGTGCCTTTTTTTTTTTTTTTTTTTTTTCCTTAAATGAGAATCTGGATTTCAGTATCTCGATTTTTATCTCAAGGCACACTGGAGGAACAAAAGCTACAGCTGACAAGAATGGAGCAACTTCCCTGCAAGATCTGTAACCCTGGAGAAGCTAAGGCATCTAAAAGCAATGGACACCCTCCAAAAAGCATGTACATAATCAAATACTCACAGATCAAGCTGTGCTTACTTTGCAAATACCAATTTTGTTCAACTAAGCATCTGAATTAATGTCCAAATGATGGAGTATTACAACATGATTACGACAGCATCAAGACATAAAAACATAGCTCAGTACATGAAGGATTAGCAACATAAAACGCATCCCTTCTAACCCCCCAGGTGTTATGGGGTTATGGTGTTAGGGGCTATGGCTGTGTGGGGATTCGCCTGTCTGGAGCACAACGAGGTCCCACGGAGTGTCCAGGGACAAGAACAAATGCATACGCCACAAAGGAGGCTCACTGATAGCAAGCGACTGTGCTGATGCCAGCAAACGTCCCTGCCGCGCACCCGAGGGGAGCACGGCAAAGGGCTCGCCTACAGATGGAGGTGCCCAAGGCCCAGGAGCTCAGGCCGGTGTGGCTGATCTCTCCCTGGTTTGTATCACACTCACGCATCCTCACAGCCTCTCTCGGCTGCGGGGGTATCCACGGCCAGGCTGCATCCCTGCTCTGCGGGAGCGGAGCTGGGTATCCACGGCCGGGCTCAGCGCCGCGCCGCGGGAGCGGAGCTGCGGCAGTCCCGCTCCATGTGGGCTCTCCGCGCCGCTGTCCCGAGCTAATGGCGGCAGGAAGCCTCCCCCCACCGGCCCTGCCCGTGACTCGCTTCCTCCGGCGGACGGGAACTGGGCGGAGTGAGCGCCCCCGGCCCCGCCAGCGGAGCCGTGCCCGGTGCCGTGGCCGCCCCCGCGGGGCCTGAGGGAGGGAGGGACGCTGCCGAGCCCCGCCGCCGGGGCGTGCCAGCGCCGCGCACTCCGCTCCTGCCAGCGCTCCGCCGTGCCGCAGCGCCAACATGCCCGCCGTCGACAAGCTCCTGCTGGAAGAGGCTCTGCAGGACAGCCCGCAGGTACGGCCGCTGCCGGCACAGCCCGTCGGTCGGTCGGTCGGTGTGACGCACCTGAGCCGCTCGGGCAGCCCGCGGGCCGGGCTGGGCTGACAGCAGCCGAGGCCGGGCAGCAGCGTGCCGTGGCGGGGAGAGGGTGCCGGGGCGTGCGGGGGGCACAGCGCGGCGGGCGGGCAGGGCGGCCGGAGCCGTCGGGAACGGGGATGCGCTGAGGCGGGCGGCCGGCAGCCTGCGGCCGCGGGGGAGGTCTGGTGTCCCGCGGGGCGTTCGTCGGGGGAAAAGCAGGCAGAGAACGCTCCTTGGAGTGTCCTGGGGCGGGGGCTGTGTCCCAGCGCGGGGGGCACTGCGCCCTTTCTCCCCACCGCCCTTGGAGAAGCTCGCGTGGCTTTTTCCTCGCCCTGTCCCGTGCGGGGTGCGCTCGGTGGCTGTCGGGGCTGCCCTGAACAGCCGAGGTGTGTCGGGGAAGGACAGCTGGGCAGGGCTCGGTGCGCTGGCTTCCCCCGAAGGGAAAGAGCCACCTGTGCGCGGTGAGTCACAAAATGGGTTGGAGCGGTGTCACCGCCAACGTGCCCGCTCCGCAGGGGCCGCAGTTCCCATACAGGGCAGCTCTCATGAGGGTAAATGAGGCGGATCCCACCGAGGATAAATGACCTCCTTGTGAAGAGGTCCGAGGAACCGGGAGGTCGCTGCCCTTCTCTTCCCGAGTGTAGGCCGGGGAGGATGCTCCTCCCTTCGGCCCAGGGCAGCGGCCCGTGCCCCGCCGCCGGCAGCCGCGACGTGCCGCAGCTGCACAGGGCACTGCGGAAGCCCCACAGGGAAGAACGTGCCATGTCTTGATGTGTTCAGGGGCTGGTTGAGTGGAAGAGAGGAGTAACAGGTAGGGGAAGGAGTGGAAATTCCACTGGAGGACGCGGAAGGAGCGGTTGGGGACAAAGCGTGGTGCAGAGATACAAAAGTAGTTGGTGAAGCAGGGAAAGAACAAATGAGGGCAGGGTGGGTCCGTATGGTTCAGCTGCCAGGTAGCCCTGTGTTGTAATCCTGACTTGTCAGCTGGTGGATCAGGAGGAGGAACGAATAGGTAAGCTGTGGAGCAGATTGCTGCAAAGCGTTACAGAGTTTGTCTGAGACGTTTTGAAGGAAAGATTGGAAGTGCACCTGTCAGGACTTAATGAGCCTTGGGTCTTATCTTAATTGCCTCATTTTATCCTGTTTTTTTGTAATTTGATGAAATCCCATTCTAGTAAGAAGGATTTCCATCATCTGTTTGACGTGGCATGTTTGTAATCATCCTTGGGAGTTTTAAACACTGGGCTGGAAGAAGTGTTGAGTAACGTGATGTTACACCAAAGTCAGCCCTGCTTGGAGCAGAGGTGACCTGCAGAGCTCCTTACCAGCCTGAGCTTTCCCGTGTTCCACAGTTTACCAGAATGTACCAGATTTATTATGGGTAGTTAGTAACATTTTTAGTGTTAACCTACCCACTGCGTCCTAAAGCTGAAGAAATGGACATGCAGGAGAAGTGAACTGATTTACCTCTTCAGTCAACACTTCCCTCAATGATTAAAAATGTAACACTGACTGAGAGCAGCTGAATCACGCATTGAATTGAATTTGGAGGCCGTTCTCTTTCCTGTGTCCTGCAATGAAGACTGTCAGCGTCTCCTTTACAGTCACTGGAATACCAGGCAGTGCATAAACCTGAGTATTGGAGGTTTTGCTTTGATTTGGTCATTGCTTTTTGTTCAAGCTCTACAGCTTTCAGAGGGAAGGACTTTAATTTTTATAATGGCCCAGTGTTGCTAAAGTATACTCTTTTGATTCAAGGAAGCAGGAGTGGGTTTTTTCAGTCTTTTATATTTTTATTAATTTTTTTTCCCACTGGAGAGAACTTTAGATTCACAAAATCAGGGCAAAAATTTAGTCTCTGTTCCACAGAAATAAGTGGCATAGCATCTTATGGGATCATTTACTTCTGTGAGAAGGAATCCGATTCTCTCCTGCTCTGTGCAATCACAGGAGTGCAAAGGGATGGTGAAATGAGGCTATAACCTCACTTTGTATAATCTGTGGGAAGTATGTGATTTACATGCAAGACCAAGGAGAATTAGGCCAAAGTTATTTCTTCATCAGGTTTCTGGATCTTGATTTATCTCTCCCCATCAATATAGTATTTTTGTCTTGATTTGTCTCCAGGCACTGGCTGAAAGAGGCCATAAGAACTGTCTTAATTTTGAAGTGCTTGGCTGCAAAATAGAGAAAAATTTATGTCAACAGTCATGCTAAAATCAAGGGAAGTACTTACATGAAAATAGAAAATATCTTCCTGTCTTTCCAGAAGCTGAGATAATGTTGTGAATAATGGGGCCTCCTAAATGTTAGCTTCATATTTGGATTACTGGTTTATTTCAGCAACATTAGCTGCTATTCCAAATCTTGTCAAAACGGCAACAAAGAAAATATGGTATTTTGTTGCAGTGATTTCATATGGTATTCTTAAATGTAAAAGTTTCCAAGAATAACTTCCAAACTGTCTGAATCATTTATTGGTTTTATTATTTTTGAACAATGTGCTAATAACAGAGGCCAAAACTTTCAGAAGTTGGTTCCCGGAGCTGTTCTACCTCAAGCCATATTTAGACAAATGAAAAATCTGAACTTGCAAAAATTCAGTGAAATTTATGAATGTAGCTGACATTCCTGTATTCGGGAACCTTTTCCAGCAGGCAGAAGTGTGTGATTCGTAACCTTTCTTTGTAACCTTTTAGTTTTGACTTGAGATTTGGCTTGATAAAGATTGTATCAAGTTTTATAATTTTCACTTTGCCCAGATTTATTTTTTAACCATCTTTGAACCCTGTACATTTCATGTGCTATTGTAACACAAAACAGGTGCCATTGTAACACGAGTTGAGCACTGTATAGATACAAGATAGTCTGTTGACATTAATTTGTTTGTTTCAATACATCATTGAAGATAAAACATTTAAACGAGATATTTCTGAAAATCAATATGTTTTCAGTTACTGAAATAATACCTTAATGTGGAAAACTATCAAAATCATGCTGCTGTCCTTAGAGGGAAGTTCTGTACAAAGGTCCTTTTAACATTTGGGTTCCTGGTATCCATTTCATTGACTTGGATTTCTCTCCACTCTCTGGTTTTTACGTTCACTTTATTTGAAAACAATACTTTGTAATGTGTATTCCCTTACATGCTAGCATCTCCAACTAGCTTCCCAAGCTGCCAGCATCTCTCAGGTAGGAGGTGTTGCAGCAGTCAGCACATCTGCAGAGTGAACTGCTGACAGCCTTTGAAGTTACTCAGAGTCAGAAGGTTCTGAAGAGAGCCCAAAGAGTGATTCCTGGGCCATGTATTTTTTTACTGTAGTTTCTGACTTAGATACTTCTCAGCAGAGAGGAAATGTTAGTTAATCATAGACCAGGATTCTTGAAGGATGCTGATGTTAAGTGTTCCAGGACAAAGAAAGTCTGGGCAGAGACTTTTGCAGAGAAGAATAAATGCCTTGGGGAAATGCATGTGCCTTCTGTTAAAATAGTGGGGTATCTTAAAACTTTGAAAATAAATTTCCCAAATTTGAACCTAGATACTCCAAGTACATTAGAGATTCCTTTATTTATCCTGGGGGATAAATAAAGCACTTGCTCTTTTGCAAGTCTGACATGTCTATGAAAGTACTGGAGTTTATGTATGCTCCTCATGTAAGCAGATGAAGCTCACTAATGTCATATGAGTTTGCTGTACAGATGGAGAGACATTTCCAGTTAGGCTCAAAGAGATTGGATTTATCAAAGCTAAGACTAAATATGGGTCATGACTTTGTTAAAGGGACAGTCTTTCCTCCTTAATTATTGTAAAGATCTAGCAAATTCTGGAGCCCAGCATTATTCTGAAATATCTTTTCTTTCCCGTCTTGGGAGCTGTGTCAGCAACAAAATTCTTTATTCCTGACGATTGCACCAAAACTAACCAAGGGAATTTGTGTCCTGTAACACAAGTTCTTCCTTCCCCTTCCTGCTTGCAGGCCAGGATGAGTTAGCAGAGTGAAGAAAGTACAGGGTATCTCTAAGTGGGTGGATCCTTGTGTGCCTCTCGGAGATGAACACTCAGTTGTTTGGTCCAGTGACATCAGCTCACTTTGGCCGTGGCGCCTTAAGAGTTGCTCAAGACAGTGGGGAGTGAATAACAGAGTGTAAATTATCTCACTGGAGAGGGATGCTTACAATGCAGTCTGACACTGGAGAAGGAAAGTGAGCAAGCTGTGGTGTTTGACCCCCAGTCCTTAATGTGGCTTGAATTACTGTCGGCAGCAGGGAGATATTCAGGATTTTTTGCATTCCTAGTTATGTTGGGAGGACTGTCTTTTAGTAGGGGCAAGAGCCTGGGTGTCAGAATGTGGCCATGGCATTTTATTAGTTTGCTTCCTTGTGCCTCAGTTTACCTGTCCATAATAAAAGGACTAATTTCCACATGTTTAGAGATTTTGAATAAACAGAATCATGCAAGTCAAGAGCATATTATTTCTGATTACTTTTTAGTTTTTACTGCCATCTCTTTGTCTTTGTTTATGGTTCTTTTTAATATTTCCACTCAGGACTAAAAATGCTTTTTTTTTCTTTTATTGAAGACTCGTTCTTTGCTCAGTGTCTTTGAAGAAGATGCAGGAACCCTTACTGAGTACACAAACCAGTTGCTTCAGGCAATGCAACGAGTCTATGGTGCCCAGGTAATTTTTCATTTGTATTTCTTTTGTTCAATGTGGAGTAGAAGATAAGTTGCTATTATGATGCTATTATTTGCATTAAAGTTGCTAAGTATATGTACCTTCTGTGGTTTAACAGGAGTTGTGGGTGTTTTTCATCTGATAGCTCAATCTCTTCCTGCCTTGATGCTCAGGAAACTCGTATTCATGAAAAAAAATATTTATTTGCTTTGTCTCCAGACAATTAATCAAAGTAAAACTGTGCTGTGTCCTTACTTTATGGTACATTGGGAGGCCAGTCTTGACAAAATTGCTTGCCAAAATGTAGGCACCATTCCCAGGTCTGCACACTGACTTTAGGCACCTAACTTTGATGCTGTGACTCACCTCATGGAGGGAACTGCCCATGTCCATTGATTATGGGGCAGATGTGCTCTTTGGGTCATACTAAAGTTGTGTGCCTACAGTAGTTGTGAAAAAAAAAACATGAGCAGGAGCCGGAAAATAACATTTTCTAGAGTGTTTACATGACCTAGATGACTAAATCCCTTTGAAAGTAAAACCTGTAACAGAAATTTTATCCAGTGCTTTTGGAAAATGTAAATCTGAGTGATTTTCAGTGAAGCTAATTCCCATGTGGATAAAATTAAGTGTTTCAAAATGCCATATCTGGGTCTTTATGGTGTCTCATGGGAGTTTTGCAAGTATTTATGTAGGTTAAATTCCTGAGTTCACTAGAAAAACTTTTCTGTTCTTAAACCAGTAAATTGGAGTACACAGAGAGATTAAGAGCTTTGGGGTATTTTGAATTTCCCTGAAGAGTTCCTGGTCCTTATATTATTAGAAATTAGCTCAGCTATAAGCGTACTGTCTGTTTGGTGGGATTGCTCTTTGGGTGACTGACAGTTTGATGTGGAAGAACCATTTGCCCAGGATCTGGAAGATCCAGCTTTGGAGAGCTTTTAAGTCTTCACGTGCTGGATGTTGTGGAAATGCAGAGCAGCCAGAGTTCTGCAGCACAGCTTAGGTACACAGGAAATGATGCAGGACTTGAAAGATGCATGAAATCAGCACTGAAAGTCAGGGATAGGCATTTTGGTAGAGTTACTGTGCTTTAAGGGTAATAAAGAGTGTGGGTACATTGGGTAATAGGGATCTGACAGCAAACACTGGTTATGAAATGTATGAAGAAGGGAATCAGGAGATAAATCTGTTTTTCAGTGTCCAGCTTGTGGGCTGCATGTCCCTTTCTGCTGCTGATGACATTTTAGGATGTCATTTTAGGAAGTGGTTGCTCTAGTCTGTGATTCCAGGAAAAAAAATGCTTTATCTGCTTTTGTTTGCCTCTTCATCTTGGTTTTTAGCCTTCTCCATTTCTGTTTAACCACAGTTACATCTCCTTTTTCTTCTCATTGTCTCAGTATTTACCCAGCACTATTTTACTGAGTCCACTTCATTTTTCCAGCACTTTCTCACCATTTCTTTCCTGAAGGCTGCTTTAGTTTGATGTAAATATTCAGTCACTTGTGAATACTGGATATATTCTTTGAAATAGGTCTTTGGAGTTTGATGCAATTTTGAGATGTAGAAATAGAAGGGTAATGCTGAATTGCCTACTGAACATAAATGGACAGTTAAGAAAATGTGGTTGCTATTTCTTGGCTGCCTAATCGCAACTTGGGAGAAAAAGCACTTTTGTTGCTGTGTTATCTGAGCCTCAATAGCAGCCTATTAAGAGGTGTTACCGACTCTGTAAAAGCTGAGAGTATTGCTAAACCACTTTCTGAATTTACCTTTTTATTTTCCTGACTTAAATTTTGTCTCTACAAAGTCAGATTTTTCTCTTTGCAAAGTAATTATCTAAGTTACTGCTCTGATTTCCATATCTGAAAGATAGGAATTACAGTTACTGACCTACTTTAAAGCAATGACCATAAAATGACTGGGAACACAGTCATGGCAGTCAGACAAAGCAGCAGTGGGTAGTACCAGTCTCCAGTACTGAAAATTCAGGGTTTATGCCTGCTCAAAACACTTATGACAGTTTAAAAAAAATTGTTAATTTTGTTTTCCTGCATAGTTTGTTCTGAACTTTAACATTTCCCAGATGTCTTAACCACATTTTCAAGATCTGGGCTATCTTACTAGAAGTTTGATGTTTCTTTTGATGAAAACTCAGATTTCAATGTAATTCAAACCACTGTAGTTTGTGATCAAATAACAATAGATAATGGTTCTGAATTGATTCAGTGCAAAGTCTCAGGGGAGTAGCAATTAGTACCAACTGCATGCTGTTAATTAACCATGTGCATATATGCATAGAGCTGTCTATAGCTGTCTCAAAACACTGCTCTGCATGAAGAACCACTCTAAATTTGTAAAGTGACAGCTCAAACTGCTTTAAGCACTTGGATCAGTGCACTTGAAAGGAGTGTGAAGAAGAAATGTTTTCCCATGTATTTAAAAAAACATTTAGGAAAATAGAAATCCTTTCAAACATCTTTTCAGACTTACATGTATTGGAGCAGGATTTTAAAAAGCATGTGAGAAGGGATGTGCAGCATCCTGTGCAGCAGTGGCTCTGCTGCCTGGGCTGCAGCAGGGGGATGCATGGGTAGCAGATTGCCTTGGCTGCAAGGTCCTCGGTGCTTTCTTCCAAGCCTCTGGTTGCCCTGCAGGATGAGGACAGTGCTGTCACCTCCCTGGGCACCCACACCACCTGGGATCAGTGAGTGACTCTTCTGCACGTGGAGCTCTTTAGTGAAAAACAGGCAGTGGTGCTACAAGGCAGATGCAGTGTGTGATGCCCTGATTAAGAAGTGCCAAAAGTGGCACTTGAGGAGTGAGGTTGCCCTGATTAAGGAGAAGTCACAGAATCCAAAATTAGCCCTGGAGGAGTGAGGTTTGGTTGCTCTGGCAAACCATTGTGATTAAATACAGTAAAGCATAACGAGTCATTTTTATATTGATCAAATAAGCCACACCCATTTGAGTACATATTATAGTTCCTGCTGTAGATCTCCCAGCTGTGCTGTGATACCCTGAAATAGTTACCACAGTAGTGATCTTATACAGGAAATCTTCCTTACAGAGTTTATTCCTGTAGTGCTTCCTCCCCACATGCAAGCTCTGATGCTGCTTCTGGCATTACTGCTGATTTCTGTGAATGTTGTGTTTGTCAGTCTGGATGTTTTATTACCTGAGCAATATTATAATGTAGCAGCAAGCAAGGACTGTTAGAAAATTTAATTTGCTTAATTTTCAGTGCTGAGGTTCTTTCAATGGTGTATGAGCAAAGTGTGCCCAGTTTACCTTCCTGACCACTGTCATAGTAAATTGTTTTCAGAGCTTTTCTATCATTTCCAGTTCTCCATCATGCTCTAGAAATAGCTGAGCTGGGAATCTTCACTTGAAGCAAACTGCTTAGGAAACTTAGGAGACTCTTGTGTCTCTACTGACTATTAGAAGGGATAAACAGCTGAGCAGGTGAAAGGAGAGTAAGATGCAGTATTTTGTCATTGTAAAGAGATTTCATCTCACGAGTCCTGACAAACTTGTCTAGGTACAGGAGCAGTGATGTCAGAAGAAGAGTAAAAAAACCCACGTGTTGTCTTTATCAATATATCTTGAGGGGGAACAGCATGGGAACTGTGAAGCATGATTAATCTTATCAGCATCTCTGTGAGTAGCTGTCTTGTGATTGCAGAGGCACACAGGCAAAGCAGCAACAGCCTCTGTGGCTCACTGCCTTGTTACATCCAGACTCCTAGAGAAACTTCTGACAGTTATGGAATAGTCTTTGTTTATAGGAACCACATCTCATGGGTGTCAGGACAGCTTGAATCTGTCAAACTATTTTAGGTAATGCTTCATAAGTGTTACTTCTCTCTGCAAATTCATAATTCCTCATGTCTTCATTTTTCAACAGTGCTGCTTGTTTGATTTTCCTGTGTTTTGCCTTCAGTAGGCAAGCTCAGAAGTTGGGTGTCAGGCTCTTTAGGCTACGCATGGACTTTCGTATTTATTATGTTGCATAGCTAAACCAAAGTCCTGAGAGTTCTTGTTTAATTAGGAAGTAAGAACTGATACAGCTTTTCTTTCAATTGTTTTCTTTTCATGTCTAAGGGAACAATTGTGTTGCCTTTTCAAACTATAAGACCTTTTCTCCTAAAATGTTTTGATGGAATAAAAATTAAGTTAGCATTTTATAAACTTTTAGTTCAACATAGGGAAGCTTCAACAGAGTGTTAGAATGGGACAAACATTTGCAACAAATTACAATTGTCATCCCTGACTCCTGTGAAATACTGTGTGTATTATCATCATACCTCTTGCCTTCCTGAGCATATTCACCATATATTGTTGACAGAGATAAGCAGAAGATTACCCCATGAGAACTAATGTATTTACAAAGGCATGGGAGTTGGGTTTAGTGCTGCCTATAAAGTCAGCATTGTCACTGTGCCTGGAAGCAAGTTATCATTGTGCTGAGGAGGATCTGGAGATCTGAGGCAGCATAAATATATTGGTACCCTGCTGATAGCAATTGTTTTGACAGAAGAGGTTCTTTCTGTACTGAGCTAACCATCCTATTGTAGCTGCTTTTGGTGTTCTTGAGCAGAGCTTCTATTCCTTGGAGCTGTTGGATGATCCTTTGCTGGACTGTTCACATTTGTAAGGGTGGAATGCCATGCTGTGAATCAGCACCAGGGCAAGCCATATGCTATCCTGATCTTGTAAAGTGCTGTGCAGCCTGAGCACCCTGGTGAGGCTTAGCTTCTGCAACCTGGGTTCATGTTTCCAAGCCATTTAATTAAACCTAAGCCTGTAGGGCTGTGCCATTTACTAGATTGCTGGATAATTCTGTTTTGTAGGAAGATAAGCATATGTAAATGGAGCTGCATAAAAAACTGCTGTATCAAGACCCAGTTCTTTCTGTGCTCTGCCTGATTTTGAAGGTAAATGTGTTGCCTAGTTGTGAAGGCTGCAACTGCCTCCTGGGTCTTCAACCACATACCTGGGTCTTTTTTCTCTTTGATGAGGCATTAAGTTTTCCCAGATGTAAGCCAAAATTTATTATGTGTCATTCTGCACGTAGAGAGTGCATGGATAAATACCTTTACCAGTGTCTTCCTTGTTTATATGAAGCAGCCTTTAGCAGTTCTGTGTGATAGTTACTCGTAGTTTTTAAAATGCCAGCTGTAGCTGGAGTAGGAAAGTTGCTTTGCAGAAAGCTTCATTATATTGGGATTGGAACTGGATGTGCTAGAATAGTTCTGTGTCTTTAGAAGTTAATTTATAGCTTGACTTAATCCTTTATATGCCCTCAAATCTGTAGTCTGTTAGACAACTGTCTACAGAAATATCTTTGGATTTAAGCAGATTAGTTCTCGGAGTTTATTTTGGAAAAATACAGAGACCCTAAAAATGGATGGACTGCCTAACTGGGAAATTATGAATGACATGAATATTTTATTACAGAGTTTATAGAAAAATCTGTCTCTTCTGATGATATGAACAGCTTAGTGAATAAAAGTGATAATGAAGAAGGTAGAATCAACCACATGTCTTTACTCTGGACACTAGCTCAGAAAATAAGCTGGACTCCTTTTTTTTTTTTTTTTTTTTTTTTTCCCAGTGACTTATTTGAAGGCTAGATCAGGTAACTAAGTAACTTAAAAATTAAACAATAGTTTTTAAACTAGATGGTTTTCATTTCTGGTAGATTAAAGACACCACTTCCATTACCTAATCCATTTGAACTGGACTTACAGAAATCTATCCCTAGGGCTATCTTGGAAGCCAGGGTTAAAGAAAAGGGGGAAAAAATGTCAGCACGTCTGTGATCACTATTGATTTCATTATACTTATTTCCTTTTTTTTTTTTTTCTTTCTGGTACACTTTTTTGACATCAATGCTGAAGAGATGTCTTCCCTGTTAAGTAAAACCATCTAGTGCAAATGAATGTATTTGCAAAGCCCAGTACTGGTTAAGTTTGCCTTCATTTAGAAGGCTTCAATTTCTGTTCAGAATTTTGAGTTTTTGCTTGATATATCATCTCATTGATAGCTCTCCCACTATCCCACTATATAAAAGCATGATGAATTCTGAAATGGCAAGATAATGTGGAGTCAGGAATGTATTGTAGTTTTTCTTTTGCTGTAGCGTATTGAATTGCAGTCCTTCGGGACAAAGGAAATCAATGTTGCTGTATCCATGGGAAAATGCCTTGGAAATAGACCAGAACCTGTTAAAATAATTTGCCTGGATTTAGTGGATCTGTCAACTGAAGCAATGCAAATAACTTCTAAGTCTTGGAACTGAATGGTAGCAGGGCAGGGGGAGGGGAAAAGGCTGATTAGGAAGAGATGGGAGGAGGATTAAACCAAACTTTCCCAGATTAGTGTGCTTAGCAATGCAGTATTACCACTGGGTCAGCGGAGCACTTTGCCTGCTTCCTGTTCCTTATGCAATGGACTGTATTTCAACTTGCTAGCTTAACTTGCTTTGTTTACAGTTTTTGGGAGTGTGTCTGTTTTCTGTTGATTTTTGTTTGTGTTTTTTTTTTCTTTTTTTTTTTTTTTCCCAAATGATACAATGGTTTTGTACCTCTAATGGCAACTAATTCTGGCAGGTGTTGGGAGGGAGGATGAAGGACCCAGGATTAACTTTTCTGCATGGGTAGGGATAGAGCAACAAGTTTGTGGTGTTCTGACACAAAGAACTGAGCCAATAAATGAAAAATGTGACTAGCTGGCAGCAGTGGATTGTGAGTAATGCATGGGACTGTTGTCCCCAAATGAGCCTAAAATCCCAAAATAAGTGTTGTGTCAGGCATACTTCTCAGTTTGTTCTGTATCTGGAGTAGTGGGCTGTGAATGTCTGCTTGGGCTCTGTAATTAACTGTTGTCGCCTGATTGTGTACCTGGTAAGGTGTTGTTAATTTGGGGTTTGTGTATTCTCCCATTATCCTGTGATGTACTGGAGATCATTCCTGGGGAGTGGTGAGCCCTGGAAGATGCTGATTCCACACACGTTTTTACGCTGCCCATCTTCCAACTGCCCCACACAGATGAGTAGTGATGCCATTTGAATATTAAGTGAGGAAACTGAGGATTGAGTCTAAAAACCAGACTGGTAGAAGCTTTGAGGATGGCAAACACAAAAGAACAGGATGGCTTTGGCCAGGGTTTTTTGGGGTTGGGGATTTTGTTTGTTTGTTTCTTTCTTTCTTTCTTTGCTTGCTTTTATCAGCCCATAATTCTGAAGCTTCTTTTAGTGTTAGCAAATTTAAGCTTGTATTTTCCAGATTCAGGGCAGATCACAAAACTGCAGACTTTGCAGGAATAAGTAAATTGAAACAAATGGGGAAAAGAGGCATGTTTCTGATAATTGGTTTATTTCAAAAGATTTATCTCACCCTGATCCAGCTGTACAGCTTAGAGGTGGCATCACAGTCGCTGTATGAGGACTTAGAGCTGGGTAAGAACTACAAGAAGACTATCTTTGAGGTTGTGTTTATGAAAAAGATGCCAGGTCTGAGAGCCTCTCCTTCTTTTTGTAATCTTAATTTCCTCCCACATGCATACAAACAAACCCTTTCAATGTCTTCTGTACACTGGCAGAGAGTCCTGACCTCCCTGGCATAAACTCATTGCTTGCTGGCTCCCACTTGGAAGGTGGCAAAGTGTCTCTGGTGTTCTTACTGCTTGGGGGCAGATAATTAAGGCTCATTCCTATCCATGCCTGAGCCCTTAACAGGTTTTTTTTTTTATTATAAGCAGAACATCCTTTTCCATCCTCTAGCTTAGGAACTATTTAAATGCTAAGTGTTCGTGTAAAGCTTTTTCCTTTTAAAAACTATGTAAACCTGCAAATCTTACTGGCACTATTGTTGTATGAAAGCATAGTGCTTATTACTAATTGGGCTGAGACAAGAAATAAGACTAATCCATCACTGTGAAGTGAGAATAGTCATGGGGTGTGCATTATCTCAGCTCTGAACTCGTTTGGTACCTTGGAAGGCCTTTGCCATCTCCTGCCTGCGAGTGTTTTCACCATGGTATTTTAAGGTGCTCAGAATTACCTCGTTCAGCTTTTCCTGTCCTGTGTTCACACTCAGCTGCTGGTGCCTAGGCTGTGGCTGGTTTGGCTGGTTTTATTTCCCGCCCTGAGCCCTTGGGCACTCCAGCAGTGAGGGGCTGTTGTGCCCTGCTGCCCACTGAAGCCCCTGGCACAGCAGGGAAGCCCCAGGCTGTGATGCAGGGTGGCACAGGTGGCAGCAGAACAGAGCAAAGGGTGGCTCAGGATCCCTGGCCCAGAGAGTTCACTGTGCTGGGCTCTGCTCACTCAGGATGACAAGGGACAATTAGGGAGCACACAAGCTCTGTCCCAGTTTTAAGGGTTTTCTGTATCAGCCCTAGAATAAAGGGGTCTGTTAAAGCAGTTCAGAGATTTAATCCTAGCTTCACAAACTTTCTGTGGCCTTATATTGACGCTGTGGTGAATAACACATGACATGAACTCTTCCTGAATTTTTTTTTTTCAAGGTTGTTTGAAGAAATGAATCTGATTCTGTTTATTTCAGGGATCATTCCCTTATATACAATTTTCTACAGACCACTGTGATTGGTGAACAAAACACAAACCTCCCCACCCACATCGGTCAAACCAGGGACCTCAAAGGAAATCTCTCTTATAGAAAGAATTCTAAACATGAATATTGTTACAAAAACAGTGTCCTGATGTTTATGTTGTTTGCTGGGAATGAGTTTCAGCAAACCAAAACATCAGAAAAACAGAGCTTTAGAAACTCAGAAAATTCAGGCCTGAAAAACCAGACTACATTATATATTTGGAGACAGGAAGAGTTTGTTAAGGTTTACAATTAAATTTAAAGCTACTAGTTTCCTGTGTTTCTGAGGACAAGAAGGATCTGATAGGGTTTAAGGCAGATGTCAGTTACCCCCTTCCCTTTTTTCTTTTATTCTTGTCGTAACTCCTTGTTAGCAAATCGGGGACAGAGCAGTTGATATGCTAGTGTTAGGAATACATTGATTAAAGACTGGCATATCCAAGTGCTTGTCTGGTTTTTCCAGCTGTCAAGTGAAATGACACCTTCCCTACAAATCTTACCAGGTGTAAGCACATCTTAAGTGCATGGGTACTTCCAGGAGAAGAGAGATGTGCTGGTTTGTGCTCCTGTAGCCACTGAAAGTGCTGTAATTACATTGGTACATTCCCTGAGCATGAATGCATTATGGGGGTGCATGTACTGGTTCACTTTATTGATGGAGGTTTTGGGGAAAGATGATTAACCAGTATGAAACATTCTTATGGCAGCCTATGTGTTTGAGGTTGTTCTAGTTTTGTGATTTTCTTGTCCTGGTGGGAAACCCAAGCCTAAAACCAAACCCCCAAATCTTAGCTCTATTCAAAGTAGATAAACTGTAGATCTGAACTATGTACTTATTGCTTCTTCTCTGTTGTCATGGTTTAAGTCCAGCTGGAAATTCTGCCAGCCCCATTTCTGTCCTGCTTACCCCAGTGGAATGGGGAGGAGAATCAAAGTAAAACTTGTATTTTGAGATAAAATAATTTTATTAATTGAAAATAAAGTAAAATACAATAATAATAGTAAATTGTAATAATGATAATAAAAAAGAAAAGAAAAAAGCAATGCACTTTGCAATTGTTCACCATCCACTAACTGATGCCAGAGCTCCCTTCCTGAATCCAAACTGGCCTCCCTTTAGGGTACTTGCCCCAGTTTATTTACTAGGCATGATATTCCATGGTGTGGAATATCCCTTTGGTCCTTTGGGGATTGTCTGTCCCAGCTGTGCTCCCTCCCAGTTTCTTTTGTGTACCCTCTCTCTGGCCGAGGGTGAGACAAGGATAAAAAAAATTCTTTTATTCAGGATAAACATGACTGCACAAAAATCCAAAAGTCGGTGTGTTATCAGCACCATTCTTACCCTGAATCCAAAGCACAGCACTTTAACAGCTGCTGAGAAGAAATGAACTCTATCCTAACTGAAAGCAGGGCATCTGTGCAGGTGTTTTGGGACTAGCTGTTTGCACACAGCTGAATGTTTGTGCAAGTAGTTTCAGATTCAGTCAAGAAGCTGGTAACAAAGCAGTGGTAACAGCAGCACTAGGGACCTTTCATTGTTTCTATTAACATGTCATTTTTATTTGCAGAATGAAATGTGTCTCGCCACACAACAGCTTTCGAAGCAGCTCCTTGCCTATGAAAAGCAGGTATGTTCAGCTCATGACTTTGATTTCTTTTCTGCCTCTACAAAAGTCTGTAAACAGTGTGTTTCTGGAAGTGCTCAGGGCATTCGCTTTACTTGGTTTCATGTGAAAGCAGTTGTGAATTTGCCCAGGATGTTCAAGGGAGTTGGGTCATTTCTGAGAATCTTCGAAAGAAAAGAACCAGCCAAGCAAATTAAAACAAACAAACAACAAACAAAAAAAAAAACCCCAAAAAAGTTACAAAATCTGACTTAATAAATCTATCAAGATACAAGACAGTTTGTTCCAGTTCTATGACTTTAAAATGAGTACGGTAAGAATTAAGTGTTGTCCAAAATCCATTCATTTAACACAAGAAGAGCAGGGTAAAAGCATATATATTAATGAGTTTTTGGTTTTACATTTATTTTTATCATTTGTTGCATTTTGTAGAAATATTCGTTAGCTTTGTAGTAAAATGTGTTGTATTTTATATTAATCTTTATTGATTTATGGACCAAATGGGTGTTTCTATTTCCAGCATTTTGCCTTAGGTAAAGGAGATGAAGAAGTGATATCCACGCTACATTACTTTTCAAAAGTTGTGGATGAGGTAATTTGAATTGCTAATATTCCCTTTTTACAATACAGAGTATTAGTGGTTTTTCTTTGGGTCTATCTTTTGATTCAGAGCCTTCCCACCGAAGGCTAGATTGTGCCTGGGTTTGAGAGTCATTTAATTCTGGACAAAGAATCTTGATACCACCCTTCCATAATGGTTAGAGCTGTTTCTGTGGCTTCATCCCATATCCTATCCTCAGAGCAAAGCTGAATTTCCTAAGGGAACTTAAAAAGAGACTAAACCAGGATGTGTCATCAAGGCTGGGATAATCTTTTATTTAATGCCATTTTAAAATGGCACATTTCTAAGCTTTAAACATTGCAGTTTGAGCCAAAACTTGCCAGGTATGGATGCAGGGCAGCTGTGAATTGCTAAAGTTGCAGTTTAGTTGCTGTGAGATCATGCAGAATCCAGAGGTGTCTAGGGAAGGCTGCAGTATTGTATGGTGAAGACAGTGAAGCTGTGTGCGATGAATACCCCCATGCCCTGGGGGTTTCTGCTAAGTACTGGGAGTGTTGGTAAATGCTTTTGTTAGACCTGCCCATATAAGATTTTAATGTGGCCTTGGTATCTGGGTCCTTCTTGCTTAGGTTTCATTTGTCACATCACCCTCTCTGCTGTGAGCAGTGCTGTGTTGTTGTGAATGACACACGACACAAATTTCTTTAACACAGCTTGGAGAGATGATCTGACTTTCTTTATTAGAAATAAATCATTCTTTTTTATACATTTTGTTAGAGACTACTGTGATTGGTGAAAGACAGCTTTTTTTCTTACTTTGGTCAAACTAGAGGGACATTGAAGAAAGTCTGTCTCACAGAAGGAATTCTAAACATAAATATCGTTACAGAAACAAAAACTTGATGTTTATGTTCAGGCTGTGAGAACAAGCTTCAGAAACCCAAAACATCAGGAAGAAACAGAACTTTAGAAATTCAGAAGCTGCAGACCTGGAAATCTGGACTACAGTGCTGTGCCATCAGAAAAGTCTGTTCTTGTTGGTCTACTTCTAACTTTGATAAAGAAGGCACAAGGCTGCACTGAGGTCTGCTGTTTGGGAGGGAAGAGGGTTGTGGGACAAAAAGTTAAAAATTTTAGAACCCATGGATTACTCTAATGATGTAGTGAGAGGAATCCCAAAGATTTACCTTTTTTTAGACTTTTCTTGTTGCATGTGTGTTCTCAGGATACTTGAAAGGAGTATTTGTTATCACAAGTCTTGTCGTTGATTATGTGAACTCCACATAGATCAAAACAAGAACTTTCTCCTTCCCAGGTACAGAGAATGGTGCCATTTGGGAGCAGAAAGCTGAAAGCCTCTGCTCAGTTCTTTTAGTCACGTTTTCCCTCACGAGAACTTGTTCCACTCCTTGGCCTCCTTTCATGTTGTTAGCTTCCCCTTGTGCCTCTTTGAGTTGTCTGTTCTATCAGCATTGAATTATATTGTCTCGTGGGAAACCCTGACCTCATCCTTTCCTGCATGAGGCTGCCTGGAGGTATCCAGGACACTGAGCAAACAGGCAGGATGTCACCTTGACCTGTGGCACCCTCCTGGTGCTCCAGCAGTGTGGTTGATGGCTGTCCTGCCTGCACCCATCTCATATTAATTCTTAGCATGCTGCTGTTGACATGAGAGCCTTGCCTACCTTTGTCGTAAGTGGTGTCACATGGGTGCTTTAAAACAGCTCTGTGCTGAAGTTTAGAAACACAAAAACAGAAATGGGGAACTGCTCTGAAGGGAAAATATTGGAATAGGATCTTTCATTGTGGTTGCCCCCTGTTGTGATTGTGTCCTGAGTAACCCTTGTTCATGGAAAGATGCTGCTGTTGTGGTGGTGGGACTGTAACTCCATTGAGACTTAACAAAAACAGGTTAATAAAGGATAATTACAGTATAAATCCTGTTGGGTTAAGCATTAGAATTAATGGTCAAGTGAATTGCCCTAATCGTTATGTGGGAACTGAAAAGTTCTTGGATCCTTGGGAAATACCAGGCAGGAGTGAAGCATTTAGGGAGACATCCCCATCTGTCTCAGATACCTTGAGAAGTGTATTTTAAGCATTGAAGTACATTATATCCACTAGGCACAAATGGCTGGTGTGTTTTGGTGTTCTCTGTAGTTTGGAGTTGTTATTTACATTGTGTCTTAGAACAATTCTCTGTTTCAGCTCAATATTCTTCATTCTGAACTGGCAAAACAGCTTGCAGATACAATGGTTCTCCCAATAATACAATTTCGAGAAAAGGATCTCACAGGTAAATTTTATTCTAAGTTTCAGTTTTCCTTTTATGTTCCTTCTTGTTTATTTCATCATAAACTGAGACATAATGCCACATATTAATTTGTTCTTTGATGATTCACAGAAAAGTTTTGTTGGGTTTTTGTTTTTTTTTTTTTGCTACAGAATTTCATTGACAGGTGCATGCTTTTACTCAGACAAAACCAGTTCAGGTTCACCACATAACATTTTATGCACCATATGGTGCAAGTTTAAAAACACCCAGCTTTGTTCTTTGTTGGGTCACTGTGCTTTTACACCAGTGCAATTTCACTGAAGTAATTTATGTTATAATTGCCAGAAGGGAAATTTAGCAGTGAGTTGGGTTTGCTAACAGTATTTATTCCACTTCAGAAATTTGGGGCTTTTTGACAAGTACAAGCAAGAATGTTGTTTTAACTTCAGAGAAGAGTATATTCCCTCCTTTTTAAGGAACCAGCCCTCTTTAAATCCTTGCCATGCAAGGGTCGTTCCAAGTTACCTGATTTCATGAATATGGGGCTTCATTACTTAAACAGCAAGGCAATAACACAAACATTTGATGTAATTTCAAAAGAAGCAAGCTCATATTTAAGGTCAAGGACACTCTTACCTACTTAAACAACAGAAATGTGAGTTTTTGTAGAAGCATTGCCTTCCTTCTTTTTTTTCTTTTTTTTTTTTTTTTTTAAAGCCCACTGCTCTTTCACTTGTCACAGTCCCACTTAATGTCCTTCTTGTAGACATCATTTTGATGTGAGACAAAACGACTACAGCAAAATAATGACTGGATTAAGTTCCTTATAGTATCTGATTTGAAATTGTGAAATTTCTGTTGTCTATGTTAATGAATGCATTGTTTAGCATACCCTGTCAAATATACAGCAGGATTTGGATGGTAAGATGTTGATTCTATAAACACTACCCCACCTCTTCAATGTGACCTCGGAGATAGCAATTCTGTTTCCTTATTTATGGTTTCTTCCCTCTTGTTAATTAAAACAAGATCTGAAAATGCATATGAAGCCTGCAACCAAAGCTTCAGCTGCTGCATGACAAAAACTGAAAGTTTCTTCAACTTCCCTGGATGTCAATTTTATTTTTTTTATTCTATCCATCACGTTTTTTGATGCAGTCTGTAGAACAGCATTTTTAGTGAGACCTGGCCACATCAGCATTTCATGGAGGGATTAAACAAGAGGCAAGGAAGAACAACTGTGTTACTGTTTTTACTTTTGACCCTGTTACATCTATACATTGAATATTGTAGAAACATCTAGATACAAGTTAGTTAGAAGTGGAAAAATCTTCTTTCTGCATCTGAGTCATAATGAAGCATTCTGTGAAAAAAAAAAAAAAAAGATGGAGTGAAGCTGATTAATGAGCAGGGTGTTAAAAATAATCAGAGACCACGATGACATCCTACAATTTCCCCTTGGTATTTTCACAGTTGCATAATGTCTGCTCTTGTAAATGTGCTTTCTTTTTAGCTTTCTGACAGAATTTTGCCAATTGCAGCATATGTTGGTGGGAGCATTGAGTAGCTTGTGCTTGACAGTTAAGTTGCCTGTTTAGTCTGTCTTCTCTCTACCTGTATCAGCATCTCCAGTGTTTGTAATGCAAGCATCTTACCCAGCAGTCAGGTGTGTTAGATACAGATTTATTTCCACAGAGCAGCTTAGCAAAAAATATTCCACACTGAAGATGATTCATGTACAGGAAAAAGGCTTTTGTTCATACATCCCTGGGTCTTAAATTTCTCAGAATCAATAAGCACTGTCAGGTTGTTCAGAACTGCTGATCTTGTATGGTAGTGGTGACCTTTTTCAGAATAAACATATGAAATGGTGCTTCTTTGGAGAAGTGACACTGCTGGCAGATAAGGCATCTTTCTCAGAGTGACAGCTTGCTCAATAAGATAAACTCACTCCACCCTTAATTAGCTATCTGCCTATTCATTTCTCTAGCAGCTGATCTGTTTAGCATTTTCAAGACAGGCACAATGTATACATCTCTGCTGTGGAACGTTGGAGTGACTTGGGCAGTAAATGTGCCATGATTGGTCTCAGATGAACAAAGTGTTAACAGCTGGTTTTACTTTGAATATCTGATTTCTTTTCCAGAAGTAAGCACACTGAAGGATCTCTTTGGCCTTGCTAGCAATGGTATGTGTCCCTGTTTTGTTTCTATTCATATGCAACTGTTAGAGCAAAAAAGACATATTTAATCTGTGCGTGTACACATCACATTTCTAAAAAAAAAAAAATTATATTCCTTGTCTACAGAACATGACGTGTCCATGGCAAAGTATAGCAGGTTACCGAAAAGGAAAGAAAATGAAAAGGTAACAAATGTGAAAGGGAAAATAGAATGTTTTCATCAGCCACTCTGTCTGCATCCTTGTTCATTGTGAATTTTGGAGAGTTCATTGCTTAAATTCACAGTAGCTCAAGAATACTTGTGATTTCACTTCCAAGCAGACACAAAGCTTTTAAACATCAACTCAGCAGTTACACCTGTTTTCTCCAAGTTAGGCAAGTGATCAAATATTGTGCTCAACTAGAGCTCTTCAGATCCATGGGAGCTTTTCAGATAGAGGCAATCCAAGTGACTATAAATAGCTTTGTAAGGGCCTACTGTTGTAGAGCTGAGGTGGTGATGCAGTGTCACTGAGGACAATTCATTGTGAACTGCCTTGAAGCCTTGTGTCTGCTGTTCCTAAATCATTCCATTTCTTTGCATGTACCCTCCTGTTAAATTATTCTGTATGGACTGTCATTCCACTTAACAATGCACATAACTCTCTTGGTGGGATTGCTCTACATTCCTCCTTCTTTGCCCACTGGACTGCTATTCTAAAATACATCCCTTTGTCAAAAAGTGTGAGTCTGGCCCTGGCCTGAAAGTGAATCCATTCTACAGGATGGTCCTTGAAAGGAAGTGCTTTATGGAACGCAGTGTGATATAGCATATTGTCAATTATTCACCTCTGAATTCTGCACTTGCAGGCTTGTGTTGCGATCTCAGCTGCAAATAAATTTCTTGCACAGAGATCTGATCCAGATTTTCAGTGGTGATAGTTATGTAGTTTGTAGTCACAGGGGCTCCCCAAATGCTTAAGTATCATAACAGAGAAGGGCTTGAAGTACTTGCCTTGGGATTGTGATTTGCTTTCTTTGTTTCTCATCCTTCATTTTATCCTGGAGAAGTTCTGTAATGAGAATGATTTAAAAATCTATATACACAGTAACATTCTGTCAACCTCTTTTATCATTTTTTGTTCAGCTTAAGGCAGAAGTGGCAAAAGAAGTGGCAAATGCAAGAAGAAAGCAGCACCTTTCATCCTTGCAATATTACTGTGCCCTGAATGCTCTGCAGTACAGGAAGAGAGTGGCAATGATGGAACCTATGCTAGGATATACACGAGGACAGGTACTGACAGTAAGGTGTCTATATCACTTAGACATGTTCCTGGGAAAAGTAAAACATGTAGTTCTGGATTTATTTTGAGAACTGACAAATTACAATGAGGGGGAAACAATTTGCATTCAGCTTGCCTAGATTCAAACAACAGATTTTGTTTGTGGCAGATAGTTGATTGTTTAGTTGTTCAGGAAAGACACTAATGAAAAGAAAATGCAATACACTTCTAAGCAAAATCAGCCTAGGGTTATTTTTTTCACAGCTGAGCTATCAGTGCAGTAGCATTTACTTCCACTGTTTACTCAGTCTGCACAAACTCTCCTATGTAGCAGTTCCTTCCTGGCACATAATGTTCAGCATACTGATGAGGAGTGTGCATGATGAGGAACAGAGCATGCTCTGGAGAGCTGGAAGGACAGAACAGTAGAGAGGATTGAGCATAAAGCTGGAAATTTTTTTTTTCTAATTTTTTTTCTATCAGCAATTTGATAGAGCATTTCTCAAGTCTGGAAAATGTAAGACTGATAGTCTGACTCTCCAGGATATCAGGAGGATCAATAAACCAGTATTATCACAGCACTTGATTCTCACTATCACCCATTTGATTTTGATTTAAAAAGTGTTTGGAAAATTACAATTGGACTACAAAAAGAGGAAAAATGGCTGTGGTACTCTGTTTGAGATTGTAGTATGGCTCATCATCATCTACATCATCCTGTCTTTTGCAATTTATGTGCCTCATTTAAAGTAGATAGTAAATGAGGATTTAGTCACTTTCCCCACCACAGGATTTCACACTGCTTCTCTGCTGTAATTACCCTAAGTGTAAGAACTGCATTGGTTTCCTTTACTGGAAGCCAAACAGAACTTTCTTTCCCTGTGCTTCATCTGGCAAAACTGCCTTATCTCAGTGCTTTATACAGGGAAGTCTCAGGTTGTCATGGGAATGACTGAATAACCAGAAGCCAGTTGATGTTGATGCTTAAATGTTATTTTTGCCTTTCAGCAAAAATATGTGCTTTCTTGATTAACTATTCAAACATGTTGTCTTCAGTTTCACATTTCCAATAAATGAGTAGGTCAAATGGAATTTTTGGAAGAAGCAGTGGCTAATAGAGGGCTCATTTGACTGAAAACTGGCATCAGCATTTATCATCAGTGGAATTTAGAGCTCTTTCCTCCTGAAGCAGGCTTCAGAAATAGAATTGGTGAATCATTCTTTAGGAGGGCATTCTTTCTCTCCTTTGTAAAGGGAGGCTGTGTTCTATAACATGGTTGCAGAATCTTGGGACTCCTAGGTCCCAAGGTTAGAGAAAAGGAGTGAAAACACAAGTAAAAGTGCATGAAATTGCTAATAAATTGTTTAACATCTAAGAATTTGCTTTTACATCTCTTCCCAGAGTAGATCACTGATTTTTATGTGTTTACCCTAATTAATTGCACACACATCCTAGCTGTATCCATGTTTCAGTCAGTTGCCAGTAGGCTCTAATGATGATTGTGCCCTGCAGCAAATAATACAAGGTCAAGTCTACACCAAGTGCTTTGCTTCTATTGTGTACCTGCTGAGCCATGCCAGCTAAGAGAATTAATCTTCTGTCACAAAATGTGCACTTTGGCCCTAGTACCTTTTTTTTTAGCTCCTTCAGTAGAACAAAACCCATGATAAAACTACAGTTGATACAACCAATTGCCCTGGAGGCTTCTGCAAGCCCAGCTGTACTTTCCTGACTGAGTTTGCTACAGCACTTTGCAAACTTTCATGCTGGAGTTGGTAGTTCAGGTTGGACTGCTAAATCTGATGGTGCTTTGTGATTTGTGTCCCATTCCCTTTGATAGGGTGGCATTGCACACAGCAGTTCCTAACACCATGAACGCCAGCCCTGCCCAGTGTGGGAGAAGCTACCTGTTCCCTTGTTTGAGTCATTTAGCAAGTTCTTTGGAAACACACCTGGAAGCAGCAGCAGCAGCTTATCTGTGTGTGTGAAAGGGTGGAGAGTTGCAAAAGTGGGAAGTAGCAAGAAAGGCAAGGCAGCTGTTTTGCCCGTGTGTTTGATCGCCCGCCAAATGTCTCAGTCATAATGGGAGCACTGTTAGCACTCCCACAATCTGCTGCTTGTCTGCCAAAGCCAAGAGAACCTTCAGTGCCCTTTTTCTTGGTATTTTTCAGATCAACTTCTTTAAGAAAGGAGCAGAGATGTTTTCCAAAAGAATGGACAGCTTTCTGTCATCTGTTTCAGACATGGTTCAGAGGTAACCTAGTGCTTTTGTTTGCTTTTGTCATTCCGTTAGAGCACCAGTAGTGCTCTAACCTTCAGCACGTACCAGAGAGTGCCTCTTTTTCTTTCTAATTAGATTCCTTCCATGCTTACATTGCATTGTTGGGCATATTTTGTTGAAGCAACTGGTAGAAAGGAACTGTTTGTACATGGAAAAGAAAATGCTGTCTGTACTCTGAAGAGAGTATTTTTACAGTGCAGTCAGAAACTATATACTGTAAAGTGTTCACGTGCTTTCTTACATCCCTGTGTCTCTTCATGACGCATGAATTTGGGTTAACAGTATTAATATAATAGACTTAAGGTGCTTTCTGAATTACAGGTATTTTTATTTACTGGTCTCTTGTAATAATACAGCAACGATGACCCATTAACCTCTCAAACAAGGATTTAGGGTGTAAAAGTGTTTGGTGGTGTAGCTACAGAAGGCAAGCAAAACCCCTCACCCTAGGGAACATACTCATTGCATCCAGTGTAGGCTGTATTAGTCCACTGAGTTCAACCTGTTTTAGCAATGTCCTAAATTTAAATTAACTGCTTTTGTACTCCTAATTTTGTGATCATTTTTTCTTACACCTTCCCCCCCACATCTTCTACTTGTAGTGAAGAGTTTCTTTATAATTAAGTCCCTGTAAATGTAAACTTTACACTTGAAATGTAGTCATAATAGAGAGAACATTATTCATAGAATCATAAAATGTTATGGGGTTGGAATGGATCACAAAGATCCCAATGGGGTCCTTGACTTCAATGCTTCATTCCTTTCATATCAAGCTGTAGCCAAACCATTACTTATTCTCACTCTGGTGGCACTTTAAATAATGCATACTTGTTAATTTGAGAGCCATGCTACAAACAAGTGCTCTGTACAGTACATTATTTCTCTAAATGATTCTTTACTTTCTGTACTTTTATACTTATATATCTTTGCACACTCACTTGTGAAATAAATTCCTCTACACAGTCTATACAGCATTTGTATAGACTGGAGGACAGATTTTAAATGCCATTGAAATAGTGTCTGTTGTTTAGTAAGTCTAAGGCATCTTACTTGTGTCTTACAGGCACTGGGAGGATCCTGCCATTGGATCCTCTCCATAGAATAAGCCCTTGTTTTCCACAGTCAGATGGATTTGAGCTCTGGACAGTGTGCAGTAGTAAATGGAAACAAAAATAGGCTGCTCAGTTACTTTGCTGAGTCTGGGTTTTATGTTTAAAGTCTGTCACACAGTAAAGCCTGAAAGTACAACTCAAATGTGTCTAGTAAAGGAGTGTGATGTCTTTGGAAAAACCAAAAGAGAAGCTTGTAAAATTCTGAATGGCACCGTGCAGCAGAGAATTACTGACACAGGACAGGGTTTGGTGACCTCAGTTTGCACAGGCACTGAAAACTGTGCTGCCCACTCCTCCCCTTCTTAGTGCTGGGGATCACAGGCCTCAGTGAGTCAGATCTGCTTGCTAGGCAAGCTAAAAGCTTTTCACTTGTCAGATTTGTTCTTTTGGAACAACAAGCTGATGTGACCCATTGAGCAGCTATAGAATTTCAGTGCTATTTAAAAGCATTTTCATTTTTACAGTGAATATTTCTAATGATGTTAAAACACAGATGGTATCTACACTAACATATTCTCAGTAACCACTTGGCATAATTGCCACAAATGCATATAACTTAAGAATTGTCAGCACTTTTCCTGCCTTGGAGATGGGAGAAGCACATCTTAGGAAGAGAAAAACAGTCTCATATAGCCATGAAGGTGCCAGGGAGGTTTTGTCAAAAGTATTTTGTTGTGTAACAAAAATGACAGAGCAAAAGATTCGTTGAAGTAACACTGAGGTAAAAACTGACAGCATAATTCCATTGTATTTAAACATGGAATTGAAATAATTCTTATTCTGACATTCAATGATGGAGTAGAAAGGTATTAGCTTGCAATATATGGTCTAGTTTAATTCAGATCTGGTATTTCCTGAATCACACCAAAGCAGAACACAGTATTATAAGCAAAAAATCAAAGCTAAAGTGAGATGTGAGCTATAGATTTTGTTACTGTATTGTTCTGAATTCATGAAAATCCATGCCCAGTTAATAAGTGGTGTTCAGGCAGGAATTCCTGTGTGTTACAGACTTGGAGGCATTAGACAGAGTCTGAGAAAGCCAAGAGATCCTCTAGTACAGCCTGCTTTGAACTCTGCCACTGTACTAGGGCAATGTCTGTGTGTCTTCAACAGTGTCAATTCATAGAAGCATTACTTTTAGAAGCTGTCCCTCAAAAAATAAACTTAACTCTGCTTTCTCAACACTTAAACATTCCTCATGTGCTCATTTCAGTATTATAAAGTAGTATTTACTAAAAAGTCTATTAGAAAAATAAACTTCATCTTTGTATTACCCTCCAGGGTAATCTCAGATGGTATTTTTGTTCATTTTGGCTCACAGATGTTAACTGTATCCTGTATAAATGGCTTTAGGTTTCTTTTTGTGTTGTTTTTTGGGGTTTTTTTTCCAGCATACAGGGAGAACTGGATGCCGAAGCTGAAAAAATGAGAATATCCCAGCGGGACTTAATTGCAGTTAATGAATCTGTTTACACCCCAGATTCTGATGTAACTTCACCTGCCATCAATAGAAACCTCATCCAGAAGGCTGGTTACCTTAATCTTAGAAAGTAAGAAGATCATTGTTATATGTTGGCTTGTTTAGTGGCTACATTTTTTGGGAGGGAGGGTCATAAAGACTCCTCAGGTATTGATGTTTGAGGGTCCTAAATCAGTTTGGTAGCTCTACTTTTCATCCTAACTGTCATCTTTGGAAATGTGTTTTTGAAGCTTTAACCAAATTAGAGGCATTTGAGGCAAATTTTTGTGAAAACAGAATTTTCTTCTGATTGAATTTACCTACATGAATAATTTCCTGCATTCAAGTGGCTAAAAATTAAAAGCTGATGAGGCTGGGTTCAGATTGTTCCCAGATCTTAAAGAAGCCACAGTGTTTACAAAAGCAGCTATATATAATATATATATGTTTTCATAAATGACCTCTTTTACATAAATAAAAGCTTTATGCACAATGCAAGTTTGTAACTTTGAATGTGTATCACATGTGGAATGACCTCTGCAGATTTTACATATAAAATTTCCCATAAACTTCCACAGATGTTAGGTATATTGGTGGCATTTAACAACCCTATTTATGTGATTGATTAAATATCAGTTTGTTATTTTGTTTGTCTAGTAATTTTTTTCTTTGAGAATGTACATCTTTTAATTTCTCATAGTATTCCAACAGCTGGAGTACACTGTAGTAGGACTCTGTAGCTAAGCAAGAGATGGACTCTGATACTTTTCCACATTGTGATTCTTTTTGCTGAAATTGCTCATAGTATTTCATGTCAGTTACTCAATACTCTTTTATTCCTTAACTAGAAGATATGATTTTTAACTTGGAAGTTTGGAATTAATTTAATTTTTCAGTTTTCATTAAGGATTAGTTTCTGCTAGGAACAGATGCTGCTTTTTCTTCTTAAGAGACCCATCATTTAAAAAACAATGCCAGGGTGAACATGAAGTTCTGATTAGCATCAGGATATGTTTGCTGTTTCATACCTGTTTGGAGTTACTTCTAAACAGTAACAAGTCTTTATCACTGCATCTTCTCATCAGTAAAACAGGTCTGGTGACTACAACTTGGGAAAGACTTTATTTCTTCACTCAAGGTGGCAACTTGATGTGTCAGCCAAGGGGAGCAGTAGCTGGAGGATTGATTCAGGACCTGGATAACTGCTCTGTTATGGCTGTGGACTGTGAAGACAGAAGATACTGCTTTCAGATCACTACTCCTACAGGCAAAGCGTATGAGACAGGTTTTGTTTGAGGACAGCCAGTCACACCTACCCCTTCAGATGCTCTTTCCTGTAAAAATTGCTTGGTTATAGTAGGAAGCTTTTCTGGGTTTCCAGAAGGGCGCTTCCAAGTTAAAAGCTTACTCCTCCCCCACAGGTGCCTAAGTGGCACATGTGGTGTCTTTTAGCTGCAGCTTATTCATGGTTTTTGCTCCTTTGGTGGTTAACTGATGTCAAGCTTGGTGATATTACTATAAGCACTGGAGTCAAACAGTCTTGGTGCCCACTGCTAGCACTTATACACTGTATTTGTATTTTAGGGGTATAACCCTTCAAGCAGAAAGCAAGAAAGAATATGAAGAGGTAAAAATATTTTCTTAATGTTATTATTCTTGCATGCAAGTTAGCTGGAAGACTTCAATTTCACTTTTCTCTTCCAGTGGATATGTGCCATCAACAACATCTCCAGACAGATCTATCTCACTGACAATCCAGAGGTGGGAGCTTGTTTCCATCTTTCAGTCCAGTCCTTCAACTTGCTCTCCCATTATTCTTCACATGGTAAAGTGAACTACATGTTTAAAAGAGCTGTTCTGTCTTGTTTTCACAGGCAGCTGCAATCAAATTAAATCAGACAGCCCTGCAAGCAGTGACTCCCATTACCAGCTTGGGAAGAAAACACGAAGCTCAGCACCCCAGGTAACGTTCTCCCTTGCATGGAGCAGGGACTGTGTGTGGTTGTGTTGAGCCTGGGGCTGAGGGGTCTTAGGAAGATGTTGGGGTTGTCACTGAGAAGTGTAGACACAAGTCCAGGTAATGCAGCTGTGAATATGAACAGGGCAGGGAGACAAAAACAAAAGACCTATTGCTGAAAGTCAGCCCACGCTCAGAGTTGATCTGCATTCAGGTTTAATGTACCAATGTTTACTTTTGTTCTAAATAATATTAGGTTAAAAAAAAAGATTTTATTAGAGTCCTCAGTAACAGGTTAATAGGAAAACATGTGTCTGCATAGTGGTTCAGTCTTACTTTGGATTTCTGAATAATCTTGTCTCCCTTCCAGAGCAAAGGTAGGGTGTCACTGACGGATCAAAACATAATTTTTTTTTTTTAAATTTGCACTTTAGCCAGACTGTAAGGGATATGGAAAATGACAAAATAATTCCCAGTGAATCAGCTGGCATTCAAGACTCCACACAACTCATTGCTCCTGGAACACCAATTCAATTTGATATCGTACTGCCTGCCATGGAATTTCTGGACCAAAACAGAGGTGGCAGGTATGGCCAGAGACAGTGATCCACCACTGTAACAGTGTGAATTTAGGGGAGATGAAGTATTGCAGCATCTGTTAGTGGTGATGACCAGAATCTGTAATTAAAGTTTTAATTCTTTTTTCACAGGCGTGCAAACCCATTTGGGGAATCTGAAGACAGCAGCAAAGATGAGGAGGAAGGTTAGTGCTTCTTTCATCCAGACAAAGTCATGATTTCAGCTACCCAGTGTCTCTTAAGAAAAGCACCTGACACTGTGGAGCAGAGGTAACAGATCCATACTAAAGTGATCTTCCTATACTAGCACGTGTAGGGCTTGGCCCTAGCTGTTCTCCTCTTCCCCTGTGCCTGGAAACCACAGCCCTGACAGAAAACTGCTTTCAGAACCAAAGCAGTACCCAGTGCTCTGAGAATTCAGCCTGCTTTCCCTTGCTCACCACCGGCCATAAAGGGAGCCTGATCAAGTGTTGGCTTTGCTGCATAGTTGCTACTTAGTTGGCATTAAATCTTATGGTGACAGTCAAGGAGCAAGGAGGGATTTGGGTAAAACCTCAGTGGGCCCAGCTGCATTCAGAAGGACATGGAAGAAAGGGAAGAATGTACAAGGCTTAATGGAAGCCAAGGCTTGTGCACGGTCCTAAATTCATCACAGTTTATGTGCACCCGATAGCAAAATAGGCAGGGGAATTTCACTAGCTAATCAAATGAAGCATAAAGGACCAGACACACTTTTAAAGCTTCCAGGCAACTGCAGTAACATCCTTTCCCATCTCCACACTGCTGCCTGTTCACACAGTTTGAAACTGGGTCAGGGCACTGTGTGACTCATGGCAGAAAGCCACCACTCATGACGGTCACCAACCACAGGCTTGCTGTTGAATTTCCAAAGTGAATAAAATAATTCCATTGATACTTTGAGCTACTGGAAGATTGAAGTGGCACAATGAAGGAGGTCATGGCTTTCCTCTTGCAGATTCCCTGCTGCAGCAGATGTTCGTGGTTCGGTTTTTGGGGTCCATGGCTGTGCAGTCTGACGAGACGAGCGAGGTGATATACGAAGCCATGAGGCAAGTGTTGGCTGCTCGGGCCATCCACAACATCTTCCGCATGACTGAGTCCCACCTCATGGTCACCAGCAGGAACCTGAGGTACTGCAAAAGCCTCAACTTGTCAATATTCTGTTCTCTTCATCCAATTTGTGATTAATTATGGATCGTTGATTTTGTTTTTCTGAGACATGCACCCTTTGAGGAGGCAAGGTCCCAAGAGTCACTTTACCTAGAAAGAAATGTCTCTTTTCTTATTCCATGGTACCTGGAAATGATCCTAGATTATGTTGTAAGAATGCCCTATCAAAATCTAAGGGATGCAGTGGGGCTGTAAGACCCTGCAAAGGTACAAAAAAAGATGGAAAATGATGGATTGTTAGATTCTTTTTCTTAACAGTGTCCTTTGGCAGCAGTGTCATTGTAGAATATTCTGGTATTGGACATTCCCTCTCGCTGGGGTGTGTTTATGTCCCTCTGTATTTTGTGTTAGCCCAGGCACTCAGGATCCTTTCCAAGTGACTCAGAAAGGTGCTCTGACCTGTACTTGTCAGGCAGCTGAGAGTCAAGGCCTAGATTTGAACCTTGCCAATCACAGCTGAAACACCTGATTCTGTGCATGTTTCCTCATCTGTAAAACTGCTGGAGTTATTGCCTTTCTATTATAAAGCCCCTTGAAACTACCAGGAATCACTCTAAAATAATTTTCTTTTTTCTCCCTACATGTAATTGCAGGTTAATAGATCCTCAAACCCCAAGTTACACGAGCAAGCGTAAGTAATTTTTTCTATCACAGCAGTGACTGCTCAGTCACACGAACCTGAGCTAACCTGCTAACTTGAGCTGGTTAAAGCAAATAAATTATTTATTTTACTTTTGCAGTTTGAACTCACCACTGTGACACGGTTTGCTGCCCATCAGGAGAACAGGAGACTGATTGGCTTTGTGATCCACCTCAGTGAGACTCTGGGAGAAGAATCCATGAGTGCATATGTTTTTGAGAGCAACACAGAAGGGGAAAAGGTTTGCCTGCCATTTAATGAAATTCTTTATTTAGAAAACAGGTCTGTGGCTTCTTGGCTTACACATCTGGGAAACAGTGCTATAGAAACAGGAGCAGCTCAATTTCTGGCCAAGAACACCTGTGTGAACATGCAAGCCTTTACTGGTTTCTGTCTGAAAAGGAGCCAATGAACAGATAATGCAGCAGCACGTGTAAGGAGGAAAGGATGGGATTGCTAATCCCAGCATTAAGAGGGGAAAGTGCCGTCCAGCAGCAGCACTAACAAAAGGAATGTCAGCTGTGCTGAGGCATGGACAGCTGGGAAGCTTTCACAGACAAGGCTATGTGCTAACACCACAGGCTCTCTGCTGCCTGCTGTAACAGAAATAAGGCGTGGGATGGAGACCTTTGGTCCCCACAAACACTTACACACACTTCCCCAAGTGTGAGTATAAAGTCTGCTGACTAAAACTAACCAAACTGAGTACAAAGATTTACCAGCCTCTGTGAGCTTTGAAGCTGAACCTGAGATAGTTTTCTTTATTGGTAGTTAGCATAGCAAATTGGTATTCCAGCTCTGCTTTCAGACCTGGTTTTAAAACTAAGTCTGCACTGACAATTGTGGGGTTTACTCCTAATTAAAGAAAAAAATCAAACCAGAACTAAACAAAACTTTTACATGTATTTCTTCTCTGTAGATCTGCTATGCCATTAGCTTGGCAAAAGAAATTATTGAGGCACAGAAGGTAAGTTTGTTTCATTTCCCACATCTATATGATACATCATGTTCTGCCTTTCAGCTGCACTGTCCAGGTACCTCTGGTGTGCATAAGAAAAAAGAACTGCTACTCTTGCTAAGGACCAAGTTTTGCAGACATTATTTAACACAGTTTAATCAAGCAAACTCAGTCTGATTTCTCAGTAACATGATTTGAGATAAAATGTGCTACCTCAATCCAAATTCAAAATTACACAAATCCAAATGTTCATGGCTGGAAGAAGGCTGCGAGCAGTTTACAAAAAACCAAACCAACTCTTTGGCATGATGTGTAAATCACACAAACTGCTGTTTAACTTTCAGAAACTTAACATTCTTTCCTTGCCTAAGGATGAAAATCACAGTTTTTCCACTTAAATTGAATGGCAGAGTTACTCTGTCCCCTGTAGATACATTTTATCCACATAGATGTTACATTATTATTTGCTGTATCTTTTTGCTGCTAAAATTTCAAAACAAATTGGGGAATGAGGTTTCAGTCACAACCACTAAGCATGTTTTATAAGAAATTCTCGAGACAGTTACTTTTCTCCTTGCTTTTCAGTAACTAAAGAACAGCAAAATAAAGGCTCAAAATTAATTACTTGTTTTTTCTCCTTAAATACCCAAGGGTTGTCCTTACTTAACCAAAAGGTATTATTTATGTTTCAAATCTCTATTGCACTTCTTGTTTAAAACCAAGTTACAAAAGCTTAGCAAGAAGTACTGGGAAATAGATGTTCCTCAAAGGCAGCTGCAGCTGGCTGAGCTCTCTTCTTTTTCTTCAGGATCCAGAAGCATTAGCTCAGCTCATGAAGTCTGTGCCATTAACAAATGATGGGAAGTTCATGCTTCTGAACGACATGTCAGGAGAGGATGGAGCCATGCATGAAGGAGGGGAGGAATCAGAAGCATGAGCAGCTCCTGGCCCTTCCTGCAGCCCGTGTGGGAGCAGCAAAAGCAGGGAGTGGTTTTGCAAGAATCCCCAGGTTTCAGTCACCTGTGCACACCTGAGGCCAGCTGCCCTTGCCTGCTGGAGAGCAGTGGGGTCCTGCAGGGAGTCCCTGTGGATTACCAGTGGAAACACAGCAGGACTGTGCCCTCGAGGCGTTTTGTGTTTGTGAATGTGCAGTGTGGAGCTGTGCCTGGGCAGCTGGAGCTGACAATCCTCAGCGATGTTTCAGCAGGAGCCCCGTGGTGCTACTGCTGGGCAGGAGAGCACAGCTGTCAGCCACCGAGAGTTAATGGCATTTCTTACATTTACAGGGCCAGCAGCCTCCCAGTCCACTGAAATTTGTGTGAGCTGCCAGCTCCTCTGAAAAATATCAGGCGTCAAATTTCCTACCATAGTCAGTTTTCATAGTTTGCATGATTATGTGCATCTGAATGAAGGTTAAAAATGCACTATCTACTTTATTTCAGCTGAAGCAATTTTTAGTCTAGTTTAAGTGTAACAAGATTTACCTTTTGTGTTAGCCTATTTACAAAACAATTTGTTAAACACTAAATTTTTCCTATTAATATAATCTATTTTTATATTGTATCTAGAGTAAGCTTACAAAACAAATCTAAGTGCCTACTCTTACCTTCCAGGGGACCGCACTCTCACATTCTTTAATTAAATAATGGACATAATGTACCTCCTTGATTTATTATTCTAAATACCACTGACATGCAAACCTCTGAAGTAGGCAATGAATGTGGCATGTTAGTTGTGGGCAGTTTTTTATTGGTTAGATTTCTTGTCAGAGATGGTAATAGTAGGACAAATAAGTACTTTTATAGTAAGAATTCTTTGTATTTTTAACATTGTGGTGACATGCAACAGCTGAATCTACCAGCAACCTTTGGTTTTAAGAAACTGAGCAATAAAATGTTAGATTACAAGTCTACAGTGCATTGACAAGTCTCATAGTACCTTCCTTGGACTAGACACTAGAGCGATCTGGCAAATAAGTTTACTTTTTTTTTTTTTTTTCCATCCTGAAAACATCAGCAACATTACTTTGCAAGAACAAACACAATGGACAAAATAAAGAGCTGTTACTGGGGAGGGGTGTAATCTGTAGTATAGTTTATATTAATCAAGATAAGGTACCTAGAAAAAATGGCTGAAATTCCTCAAACTTAATTTAACTCTTCTCAGTCACCAAGAAACTAGATTTTCCATAAGCAGAATCTGTGCAACAGTATCTGAAAGATCACAGATTGGAAGTGTTTGATGTGGAATAAAGCTAATTTAACTGGTTATCGAGTGTTTAAAGAACCGCGGAAGAAAACTTAGTAACTGGCACAAAAACTTCTTTGTAAGTAAAAGCTGAAGCTGTCTTATTAAAAAAATTAACACCCACTGAACTGGTGTTACTGAAAACACTGGGAATGAGGTTCTCAAAATTGCATTTATTAACACAGTTTTATGTACATAATGTTCTCTACTCACAAACCAAAGAGACTGGAGTAACAAAATACCCTTTTGTACAATGAGTTAGGAAACATTAAGTATTACATTTGGTCCTTTGTACCTGAGAAGCTGAGAACAGCTGTTGATGGACATCTGATGCAACTCAAATTTCCTTCTGGTTCCAGGCTGCATTAGGACTTGCAGAATGTGCCCTTCAGGACCAGGAGTTTGCAGCAGCTGGGGCCATGCAAACCCTTGGTGGCAGGGCTGGCAGGGAGCTGGGTGTCCACATCCCTGGGAGAGCAGCTGCTGCCACTTCCAGCAGCCTTGGCACAAGGCTGAACACTTGAGGGTAGTGGTGGCAGCTGCCTGCTGTGGCTGAGAGCCTGGCCTTCAGCCTGTTCCAACCCTGTCCTGAAGGAAAAAAACCCTAGACATGTTTTATGTCCCTGCAGCAAACTCATCCTCGCTTCTGTCACCCCTGGGAACTTCTGAGTGAGCACGTTTGGTTTAATTTAGGGGATTTTTTTTTTTGTTTTAGCTCCATTGTCTCATCTCCAGACAACCAGTTAGGCTCCATTTAGTTCCTGTAATTGCAACAGGAGGCCAAAAGCAACAGAAAGAGTAGTAGCACCACATCATGAATTTTGCCCCCTCCTCCATATCCTTGTAGGGCGAAAAAAGGATTTAATGCAACAAATGTCACATGTTACATCCAAACCCAGGACCCACCTTGGATTTCACATGAGAAAAATCTTTCTGCATGTCTATGCTGCTACATGAGAAAGAGAAAGAAGGAAATACAAACTACAGTCCTGAATTAGCAAGAATAGCTCTATTATCACTGTACATATTTGTGTATGCATATATTTTTGCCACATAGAGTATACATTCAGTTCTCCCAGATGATGCAGGTGTCTATAAAAATAGGCTATGTCTTTGTTCTAGAATTTCCATCACCAGAACCATGTGACTTCAATAATCACTGTACATGAAGACAGTGCTCAGTTCACGTTATGTTCAACTGTAAAGTCTTACCTTAGCAAGAAAATGTCTCCCCAAACAAACAAACAAACAAACAAAAAAAAAAAAAAAAAAAAAAAAAAAAAAAAAAAAAGGAGAAGGGAAAATACAAGTGGAGACAAGAGTGTGGGCTGTGTCTTGGCTGTACACAGCTCCCTAACAAGGCCATCCTGGGGAAAGGAACACCATGTATGGGTGATTCTGCCATTGCTGTGGAAGAAGGAAATGCAGCACACTTCAGCAGAGGTGGGAATGTGGAAGGATGTGCACAGCAACTGCAGCAGGGTGGGAAGCAGCAGCAAGAATGCTGATCTCAGCAGTGCTACTGAGCGTTCAGTGTGGGCGCAGTTTGGTCAAAAAAAACATGAATTAAACACAAATTAAAAAAACCCCAAAACCCTGTATCAAAGTAAAAAAGCAAAAATATAAATCAAGTAATGCAGCATAGTTTAGGGCAGTTATAATGAATTAAAAAAAAAAAAAAAAAGAACACTTTAATGAGCCCAGCTGATTTTAACAGTCCATGAAGCTTGTGTGTCATGTTCTCAAGAACCAACAAACGGAACGTTCGAATCAGTCTGGTCTTTCCAGTTGCGACAAAACATTCATCCTTGCTGTCTGAATGCTGGAGTGACTGGCAGGAAAGGGCGAATCAGAAGTACATCAGGAATTGTTTTAACCAACGACCCAAGAGCGGGTGGAACAATTTGAACCACTAAAACAAGTATTAAAGCAAGTCTGGTCTAAAAAATCCAGTTTAAGAATGCCAAACCCCCTCCCCCCCAGGGTAGTTCACTCAGCTGGACTGACTGGAGTTGTTTATTCTGGTTGGTTAGAACTAGAAGGGTGTTATGTTCTGGGAGATTAAAACACACCTGTATATTTTAATCAAAGTGGTGTTTTCTTTTAAGCTAAGTCTAGCTACTTAAGTTAGAAATGCAAATAACTCTTGCACAATCTAGAACCTCTACTTGCAGGCATGGACAGATGTTTAATATAGAGTTCTCACAGTGTTCAGCAGCTTCTGAGCCTGCAGTGCAATTATTGTTAATAATCAGGCATGTAAGACTGTATGAACAACACGTGGTACAACAGACCTACAAAGGCTAGGAAATACAGAATTGAGGCTGAAACTTGCAATTAGGCACAACAAATTCATGAACTGTAAGATCACTTAATAGTTACAGACACCCATCACAGTGTCTGGTCATAAAAGGAAGAGCTGATTGTGGTTCTGTCTTGGCTCTGGATTTCCTTACTTCTGTGGATGCAAATCAGACCTTCAGTATGAAATGAGAAGTAATTTGTTATGTTCACTTTTCTTGGTTTCCTATTCTTTGATAAGGGGGCAAAGAAAAGGAGAAAATAAATGTTTGAAGGGATCCTAAGTTCCCACAGTACAAATACTGTCTATAGTAATAACAAAGGGGTTTGGAATAAAACAGCAGGTAAGCACTTCCATTTTGTGTAAGAGATTTAACATACATTCACAACATACTCTGTTACACTCACAGTGTAATCTGTGACTGCATTAAATGCAACAGGACTGCACAATGATATGTCTCAATTATTTTTTTTTGGACAATAGATGCACCCAATATCTGGATTCAGGGTTTTTTTCCTGGTTGAAGAAATGCCAGTTCAAATCTTGGACCAAGAGCCGATGAGTTTGGGGTTTTTTTAAATGCTATGACAGAGATGCGAGAATGCATCTAGAAATTAATAAGGACTTTTTTATCTGTACTTTAAAATAACTACCTCCAAGGTCAACATTTTATTAAATTATTTCCAGTCTAAAGGAAGTGCTGTAAAAAATGCAAACTCCTGAAAAATAGGAGCTTCTACAGGAAATAGAGACAAACACAGAGATAGCCTCAGTGGATTGCTAGTATACTATTGTACATTTTCTCTTGGATTTAACAGAGTAAGTAAATCAAATCTAGAGCTTTAACCCCTACAGAGTGTTACTGATGAAGACAAGGACAGGAGTTATTTGAGTAAGTAATCATCACCCATACCAGCCATGTCACTTCACAACAGGCTCTGCAGGCATAGAGTTAGAAAGATCTCCACTGCTTGCTTTACCAGAGTCTTCTACAAAAAAAAAATAAAGGCATGGATCATGTTTAACACTCTATTCAAAACAGAACCCCTCAAATCCTAGCATATATATATATATATATATATGATGCTGATGTCACAGCAACACCTCATGCAGTATTTCATGGTCAACATATGCAACCTGACCTTGCAGCACAAGAAATTCTGGCCCTATGAAGAAATTTGTATTTGGGGTGAAAGGTTCTTCAATCAGCAGTACTTGTCAAAAAATTACATATACAATGCTCACACATTTCTCAGAGTCCAAGTCCAAATATCATGGTAGAGGGCACAGATATTATTACTAGATATTACAGTAGATAACATAGATATTATGTTCAAAACTTTCCACCATGGTATGCATTTCCAGCTTTTCACACTGCACAACACATTGCCTGGGGAACTGAACAGGTATCACAACAGAGAATATTTAACCTAAAATATAATTAGCTGATGTTCTCCAGAATGGTCTCCTGCAGACTCCAGAGCAGCATGTCTGTTCTTTCCACAATGCTTGCAGTTCTTTAGATTTAATTCTTTTCTTTTTCTTCCACTGAATAGTTATCTGAGAAACTTCGCTGAATATGATCAAATATAAATTCTTGCTAAAAACATTTTTCTTTACAAACGGTTTATCTAGTGCAGAAGAAAACTAATTTTTTTTTCTCCAGTGACTGTAATCTCACAGGTCACTTGTGCTTTTGTCAGAACTACAGTGGAGAATTATTTACCAATTCAATTTTTAATATACTGTTCCCTGAGTTTCTAAGTAACCTGTGACTGAACTGCATTCTACATCTTGATCCCTAGGAACACTCTCATTTCTTTGGAAAGAATTTTCCCAAGAGAATCTTTCAGAATCCATGAGGAGAATACACAACCAGGAACAGATATGCAAAATACACTGGTACCTAGTCAAGAGACCACACCACAAATTAAGATCTTACCCTTTGAATATAGAATTCAGTGGGAGACCAAGCATGTCATAAACATCTGAATATCTACAGTAACTGCATCATCTGCTGTGTAAGTTGAAAACCAGCTGGTACAATGGGTGAAAACCACTTTATCAACACCACCTAAGGTTGTCATTGTCAACACTGGTAATTGAAGACATAAGCATGATGCCGAAGTTACTGAGTTTAACATTACTGCAAGTATGCAATTCTCCCCTGTTCCAGGGTTTTTCTGTCAGTTAGGTCTTCTGTGGTGTTACTTTTTTTTCCACACCCAGAAGCCCAGCTTGAAATTCACCTATCCCAAAGAAGGATTTCTTGAGCTGCTCTTGCTGAGTCTCAGTCACCCATGACCACATAAATCCCTCTCTGGAATACTTAATCAACCTATGAGCAAGAACGCAGCTATGAAAAAAACCTCTACTAAGGCACACAGTCTCATTAGCCAAAATGTTCTACATGTAGGATTTACTCACCTTCTTTTTCTTTCTTTTCCTGGCTTTCTTCTGCTGCAGTTTTATCTGCTCTGAAAAAAATTCTTGCACTACTTAGTGAGAAATAAAGGAGCTCAAATTCCTAAGGGAAAAGATAAAGAAAAGGAGCATCAGTGTATCATAGTTTTAGACAAATATCAGTATCTAAATCACTTAAATGCTATTGAAAAAATCTTCCTCCTTTCATACCTTATTCATATGCATTCTACAAAGCAAATGTCAAATGACATAAAGGGCAACCTCAGCAAAGCAGCATCGCTGCAATAAATCTGTCACTGATCTACTGAGGTGTGTAGCAGCAGTGAGAACTTAGACCAACTTGCCCATGGAAAATCATGCAAGCAAATAATTTAAACAACCACAAGCTTGATCAGTGTCTGAACAAGGTTCAGTGATGTGGTTTTTTTTTAATTCAGATGACCAAACAGGGCCTTATCTATTCCAACAAGATATTACAGAATGTAATCATGGGCTGTAAAAACAGCCCTTGACAGATATGCCCCATAGGCTTCTCCAATTAAGAGAAAGCACCATACCACAGATAAAACCTGAGCTGCTGTGCTTCAACATTCAAATGCACCTTTCCTTTATTTGATAGCTAATGCAACATTCAATTTAGCAGCTCAGAATTAAAACACAGGCAACTCTGAGGGTTCGCGGAATTATGTACAATCTTTGTTATAAGAAGTTTAACCAAAAGATATTCTCTCCTATTTAAGCATTTATGGTTTAGTTGCATTAGATTTCAGACTCCGTGGGACAAAGAATTTCAATGAACCAGGTCTTCAAATATCACAAAAACTGACAACATTCCCTTCAGATCATACACTGCCACAGTTCCCGCACCTCTAGGGTCCCTGCTGAGCTAGCACCAGTCCCTCAGAGGGGGAACTGTGGCAAGGATGTGGATAAAAGACTAAAAGGTGCTCTTCCTATTCAGGCACGGTCCTGCTGCTTTATTACAGAACGTACTCCATGAAGAACCTGATGGGAAAGACCCGCTGGGCACGTGGCCAGGTGGTTTTGTGCCCCCTTGGGAAAGGGGAGGGGGAAGGGAGGGTCTGCTGACCAATAGGGGCAGACTCCAGGACAGGTGGGAAGGGTGGTATCAGGTAAAGGGGCACAGAGGTTCATGGGAAAGTTACATCTTTTGTGTGGATATACAAAACATCCAGTACAATTTAACAAAACTTAGTACAATACAACAATACACCTTAAGTCTTTACGCTCTTTTTGCTTTGTTGCTGTAGACAATGCTCTGGATTTTGCTCTCACTGAGCTCCACCAGAGCACAGTTACATGATTTGTGATGAGTAAGTGGTGACCCCAATAGAGAACAGAAATTGTAACCAGAACATGTAACCAGGCCTGTGCTGTACCTGTAAACAAACTTCCAGTCGCTTGTGGGTAAGGTTCATAGTCTGCAGTAGTTTTTCATCTTGATTAGTGGACTGCACGTTCTGTTGCTTAGCTACTGCTCTTATTTCCTTCACATACTTCTCTCTAACAGACTGGAACCAGTGCAGAGAATCAAACTCCTGGTACTGATCCAAAAGCTTCAGAATGTAAGCCACACCTAGTCATTAACAAACCATGTACTAAAGTCAACATGCAATTTGCAAAACATTTTGTGAATGTCTTTAATGGATGAGTCTAAACTGATAATTCCATGCAAATATAACTTAAATTGTTACTAACTTACAATTAAACCATCAGGAAATATCACAATAAAGAATTAAATTTTTTAAAAACATCACCTCTCCAAATACTTGCATTCCTTCTCATCTGGATGAAAACCAGAAACTTGGAAAGAAAATTGGAAACACCAATATATGTTAAAACTATCTGCTTCCATACACAAATATTCCATGTTTAGAAAATTCTGAACACAACCATATAACCCTCAAATCCATTTTGGTGAAGCAAAGACTAATCCAAATAAACGATGGAATTTTAAATTACGGGAACAGACAAAGGATAAACAAAACCTGTCTTGCAAATGTCCACTATGTTGGCTTACGCAAAGGCTGGTGAGGGTGCTGAAACTTACCCATGGCAAACCCATCATCAGTGAAAGCTGCTCCACTTTTGTTCTTCTTATTCAATTTCTCCTTGCAACTGATTGAATGCTCTACAAAATTGAGGGTCTGAAAGAACGAAAGGCTGTCTTGGAATCACAAAGAGACTCACAAATGCCACAGGGCACTGTCACAAATGCTCCTACACATATGTACGTCTAATACAGAACATTTAAACACGACCCTGATGTGACAAGAGCTTTTTGAAGGAAGCCCAGTGCAATGCAGAGCTCACCAGGGGGGGCACAATGATGTAGAAGTTCCTCAAGTGTATGTTCTTGGGGCTGCGGAATTCGGGAGCAAACACATCCACCAGCATCTTGAAGTACTCTGTTCCTTCTGCAAAGTTCCTGGTCAGGTCACTAAGCACAGAGTCCAGCTGCCTGCAAGGGATGAGCAATGAGTTACCTGAAAATCCCTTTGCTTACCCACCTCTTGGGATAACAATCCTCTCTTTGCCCTTTGTCTACGTCCACAAGCCAGGATTTGGGGGGGTACCGTCTCTCTACAGCCCATTTGAATAGTGATTCTTGATTTAATTGTCTCCAAAAGAGGCCTATGAATAGAATACTTGCATCTTTTTTTTCTAAAACCCTGAAAATTTTAAAAGTAGAGCTCAAGCAATGAGCTTGAGGAATGAGGAAAGCCTGTTAGCTTTTAAACAAGGATTTCTTCAAGAAATCAGGTTCTAGGTCTATTCCTATCAACAGTACTTCACAATTTTAAAACAACTGCTTCTATTTGCTTTGCTTTGAAACAAGTAATTTTACATAAAGGCAGCAGGACTTTTAATACACACACACACAAATAACTAACAGCTGCATTTATAAACATAAAATGACAATTCTCTCATCCCACCCTGCCCCAGACCTCAAAAGCATGATGTTAGTGTACCTTGCTGCTTTTTGTGTTTCTTCTGAGAGTCCTTCTTCTTTCACCAGCTCTTCAAAGTTAACAATATCTTCCAGGTCAGGAACAAACCTGAAAACTTACTGTTTGTTAGGATTATGCTCAACTGTCTGTGTTCATTGAAGTATCTACCCTAATTTATAATTTACTTATTTTAATCTTCTGGGCTTGAACTACTTAGTTCAAATTATGTCATATTTGTCATACATTCTCATCCAGACATTATTAACCTCATTTCTAAACACACACACATCTTTATTTGTACTGCTGTTTTTGCTGGGCTATCATCTCCTCTCTAGCACTTGATACTACTCTTGGTAACTCTAAGTTTACTATTATTTGGAAGAAAACCAACTATTTCTTATTATGCAAAATTTACTATGTTTTAACGACCTTTCATAAACATAGACAAAATCTATACAGAAAAAAGTATGGAAGGATTGTGTTTTCCAAGTACCTCAAGGTCTGTATTGTATTTCCTTAATGCACCCTTGAAATTATTTAAGATCACAAATTGCTGACTTATGGACTAATGCCTTAATAATGTGTACATTCTATTAACCCTTTTGCCATGTTTTTCCATAGAATTTGTTTTGTTTTTAGTTATTTATGTCCATGATTGTACAGTGTACGGTCTTCAATAATTCCACTTAAATGAAAGCATATAAATGGATCTTTCCAAAATTTATGGGGAATAGGCAAGGGCATAGGGAATATCAGAAAGACCAGAGAGCAAGGGGAAGAGAAGGAGCAAAAAGAAAAAATTAAATATTTGTGGAAATACCTAATGGCACTACTGCAGCAGTGAAGTCCACCAGATCTTATCATTCGTACATAACCCATAGCATTGCCTTTAAAAACAAGAAAAAGCAAGAAAAAACAAGGAAGCAATTTAAAATTACTTACACACACACACACTCTTCGTAACTCCTATAGGCTCTGAAACATAACTTAAAGTTGCCATGTTGTCCTGGCACAGAATTTGGCTCTGAAAGCCAAGTTCTAATAGTTAAATTGAACCTTGCTGTCAAAAGTCTACGCAGAGAAATAAAACAAAAATGCATGATCAAGCAAGGTTTTGTTCACTTTAATACAAACTCCTTCCACTGGGCACATTAAACACTTTTAAGTTCAGATCAGTTCTGCACATTTACAGCATCAGTGGCTGAAAATATCATTATTACATCACGCATCACTCAAGGATACTTCAGCCGGATATATTTTTGAAATACGTGAAGTTAGCACTAATAGGTTTTTACAAGGAAACACACTCAACATGGATAAGAGTCAGTTCCATAACAAAGAAAAAGTCTGAAAAGGGAACAGGAATCTATGCAAGCTCTAACTGTATTTTAGACTAAGACATGCAAAGGCCATTTCTGTTTAATTAGATGAGAGCCTGTACTCAGCAGGGGCTACAAAGTGAACTACTTTCCATCTGACTGGAATTAAATCTAGTTTTAGCCTGAGCTAAAAGGTCAGTTACTAGGTGATGAAGATCTCTTCCATTTAATAACATTTCTAGCATGTTAGATAGCATTTCATACCAATTTGACTTATGAGTTGTCTGAACTGGTCAAGATAGCTCTGGCCATCTGGGGTGATTCCAAGTTTTCTGATGCCACGGTTGAATTTATCTGCTCTTTCAAAGGGATACTAGAAAAAAATTTAAATAATTTGTAATAATTACCTACCCTTAGAATAAAAACTTTTCATCACACCAATAAAATTCTATTTGTAATGTAGGTTTACACCACATTTACAGCTTTATTTTTCTTATAAATATACAGACCTGCTTGTCTGTACTAGTTCCCAAGAGTAATTTTACTAAGTCACTTCTGCAAGCTGAGAAGTGAAATAGTTTTACTGTGAAAAAGAAAGTATTCCTAAAACAAATAAGCACTTGACATGCAAAGAAGCGAGCAGTCTATTTTACTAAATGCATTGTCACAATTTTCTAGCCTGGAAAATCAGGCCCTCATTCCCAAATCCTGACATACTAGAATGAGTGCTACATGATCACATCATTTTGGATTCCATTCAATTATGCTTATTATTCAAAACTGAAAACTGTTATGCATGAGTTGAAGTTTAGAACCTCCAATAGACTACAACTCCCAACTCTAAATCATCCTCAAGTCATGAGAGAATGATTTTAGCCAAGTCCATATTTACAGGGCAGACAGAATGAAACAAGGCCCTCCTGAATACAGACATTGGTAACACTGCATTTTGCCAGGAAAAAAGCTGTCCCTTTGTCTAGGGATATACATATTTATACATATTTAAATAATAGGAGTGTTATATTTGGTGCACCTTCAGTCACATGAAAGTAGCACTTCTTTTAGCAAATTACTCTTGAGCCTTCAAAAACTATTATACCTTGTGATCATTTTGATCCTTGACTTCTCTGAAGAATCTGATGTCTTTGATAAGTCTGGATTTGATATGTTCATCATACATGAACTGGCTAAAAATGTAAAACTTTTTCCTCAAGAATTGGTAAGTGAAATTTACCTAGAAGGCAAAAAGAAAAAACCCAGTGAAATCAAGAAAGTTAGCAAACTAAACTAGGACAGTAACAAAGACATCTAACACCCTGTTTTCACCACACGCCTGAGTAACTTCTAATGCAAGTTCTCAACTTACTTTAATTTCACTGTCTTAAAAGAGTAAGGAAAAATGAAAAAACCCTCTCCTGGAAGGCCTACTCTCTTCCAGGAAAGGCAGAGGGACCAAGGGACAAGGTCAGTATTTCAGGCGATCACCTGCCCTACACAGCCATTAGTTTTTCTGGAATATTCTGTAACTGTCCATTTTGAAACAATACAAACATCAAGTTGAAACAGGCAGACACAATCAACTTCCTCAGTCTGTAGAATATGCATAACCTCCTGACACAACTTTTTCACTTCCTCAAAGTTTTCTGAAATACTTTCTCACAGGGCAAAAATTTCTACCCTACGTATCTTGATACTTCTCATGTCTCCAAAAATAACTTAACTCACAATCAGAAGTGAATGTATCTACCTCACCAAAAAAATGTGAGTAGCAGCATTTTTTGACAGTCCTCACTCTCAGAGGAAAGAAGAAAGAAATCATTAAAGCTTTATTCTTAGTAATTTCCACGTCTAAAATAATGACTTGAGAGTGAGCTCAATATTTCAGCAAGTTTTTTTTTTTTTTTTTTTGGTTTGTTTGTTTTTGTTTGTTTGTTTGTTTGTTTATTTTTGGTTTGTTGGGATTTTTTAATAGAGCCAGAAGAATAGAAAAAAGGAAACAGCAGCAAGGCGGAACTTAAGCAGCAGACTGAGCAGACTGGAAAGCACTGACCTGAAAACACCTTTATCACTGTATCCAAATTTGAGAATCCCAATGATAAATTCCTGCTGTAGCAGACACAATGCACCTCTTTGCATTTACCTTGCAAAGAGGCAAATGCCTTTGGCTGGTTAAAAATCCCCACCTACACCTCACACATCATTAAAAGCCTTGCATTAAGAATTCAGTTTTCCAACAAGTGATCAGAGGTCTGTAGCTTTATTTTGCAAAATGAAAAGCTGATATTTCTTAAGTGTAACGATTACAAGAAGAACTTAAAAAATTAACATTGCTTTTTTTCAAGATTTGCTTTAAGTGCAGCGAAAGTATCTGTCTACTAAGTGTCAACCAGAACATCTATCTCTCCTTTGATATGGTTTTAGATCTTTTCCTTAACATTTATGTAACTGGAAATGATAACACACTCAAAAGACTGTGATCTTGAACTGTGCCTCATCCAAGAACTGATTCATTTTATTAATTCACACAGAACATTATTACTGCATTATTAAAACTGCATAACAAAATAAACTATTAGGAGATGCAAAGTTTTCTGCACAATCACAAACAACCCAAGAGCAGCAGTGCAAAAGACACTCACTGTTGTGTTCATGATTCCTGTTCCGTGAGTCCGAATGGAATTGGCAATGTGTCGGATATTGATGGTGTTCAAGTGTTTGTTATTACTCGTTCTTTCAATGAAGATCTGGGAGAAAGGGAGGGAGAAATAAAGTTAATTACCCAAAACTGTGATAAATTATTGATCTATATAGCCTATATCCTATTTCTGAGAGCAGGTGATAACTGGTTATTAGGGAAAGACCAAGAAAATACAGCATGGATACAATGAACTTTATCCAGTAAATTCTTCCAATTTCTACACAGTTGTGATTCAACAATTGCAAGGCAGACATTGCAGTAAAGACTCCCATACTTAAGATTATATATTACAATAAGTAGTCTAAACTCTTCTGGCATCTGTTTACACTTTTGACCCCACATATACCACAGCAGTGAGTTCCACTACTGAATTATAACCTATGAAAAAAAGTACTTTTCTTTCAGGAAGCGGCTCATTTTTGTAATGGGCACCTCATTCTCAGAGAACCCCAAAGGTTTGTTACCTGTCCATGTTCTCCATGTCATTCACTGCTTCATCTCTCCAATAACCTGTTTTCAGATTTTTTTCAAGTTCAAAAAACACATACTTAGTATGTTCTTATAAAGCAGCCAATTACACTTGCTGCCTTCTAGCTCCACTGGAGAATTGACATGCAGTGATCCTACTGGCATAACATATCCAAAACATGCTACACATCACTCTCCAAGACCAGGCCACAGCATCCTCCAAGATGTTTTTCTAGAGGACCAATAAGATTTTATAGCCTCTCACAATGCATGTTCAGCCTGGGCTTTTCTTTCACGTACTCTACTCTGCATTTCACAATCCCTTCAAATTGGATCCAAATGTCAGGAAAAGTGTGGGATATACCTTACCTGATTATTCAGATTGTAGAGGTAGCGGGATACAAAAACATGAATGTTTCTCATGATTTCCAAAACATCCAGACCCTGAAACAATATTATTTATTGAGAATTACTATGATAAAACTTCTCAAGAACTACTGACACACCTAATTGCTAAGGTGTAGAAATACTGTTTCTGCAGTTACTAGAAGGCATTTTAGAAAGCAGTGTTTTTCTTTGCAAAAGGAAGAACCTCTTAACAACTTTTGTTCAGTGTCTGTAAGATAATGCTTAGAGGAGAAAAAAGCAGCTCAGCCCATGTTTTAACATTTGCACTCCTGCCTGTTTTTTCCCAGCTTCTGCTAAAAGTAAGAAATCCTCCAGCCTATTCCACAAGGAACAATTACACAATGAAAAAATAAGAAATTGACATTTATCTGTTTTCAGATTCTAAAATACAGAATCTTGCCTTAGAGATTTCTACAGGCATATAGATGTCTACAGAGAAATAAGCAACTAGCTAATTTTCAATATTGTTAACCCAACCTGTATAAAAGACTGAGGTTTGCTATTTACAATATAAATTTTACAATTGTTTACACTTTTTCCTCTAAGGAGTCCCTTAATTATCATTGTGCCTTGAGATGATGCTATTTAATTTATATACCCTATTTCCAATTGTGCCAGGGATTTTATCAGGCTTTTGAGACTGGGAGGTTATGAAGTGTAGGGTGTCTTGGTTTTGAAGTAAAGCTCATACCAGAATGAATGTTATGAAACCAACACTGTGAAATTGTTTAATTCTTAGAAACAATGAGCTGATCAAATATGGCAAATAGAAAACCAAAGCTGGAAACAGAAATTGATCTACAGCACTTTTGTGCAAAAAACAGCTGAAGTTCTTATTTCTATGCTCTCTATCAACTTAGGAAGACACAGCCATCATGAACATTAGAAAATAAGGAGCCTTCACCAGTGTGATAACCCAAATGAGGGAATGAAGCAATCTGCCAAAAATATCAAGGATATTAAAACTCTTGAAGGAAAGTCTTCAGAACTATGCAATCAGTGAATATCTTCACCATTAACTTGATGACACTACAACTTTACTCTGAATGTCACCATGCTTAGCAGCTTTTAGGAGGCTCTAAGCCTCTCTCCTAGAATTCACAAGTGTCCCAAAGTCCTCTGTGTCCAGCCTATGAAATAGTTTCTCTTGATGATCACTAAGCAGAATCTGCTGAAAAGCTAGCAATAAACCAGGGAAAAAGACTCACCACTCAAAGGTCATTCTAGACTTGTAACAGTTGTCTGGATCTACTGCTTGCCAAATTGCTGACATTAAATTTTAAAGAAAACATTCTCTGACTTAGCATACTTAATTTAATTATCTAAAAAAAATGAACTATATAAGTCCAACATGATATTAACTGATATCAGTGTGATCTCCAAAGGAAGATAAAGATCCTGCCTCACAATTCAACCAGAAATTAAAGGTAACTTTCTCCAAACAGTTCTCTGCTCTTGGATACTTTAATTTCAGTGACTTGGGGGAATGGTTTAAATTCTACTCCTGCTCTGTGGGCACTGTACCTGTTCCAGAGTCTGGCTGGGAAGGTGAGCCTCAGTCATACTTAAACCATAACGCTGGGTTGCCAAATTTCTCATCTCACTGTAGGTGGCCCAGTCATGAAGAGCTACAGTTGTTAAGTTGTAGAAGGTCTTGTCCAAATAATGAGTTACATAAGCTGTGAACACAAAGGAGGAACTCAAATAATGCTACCTATTTAGTTAGGAAAGTGTGGAAAGAAGTGAAAAGATATACAAAGCCAAAGTATAAGAGATGAAAATAACAGAGCCAAGGAAATTTATTGCTCTTCACCTTTTATGTCAATGAAGCGATTGAAAAACCGTATTGGGTTCAGAAAGAAGAAGTGAGCCAGGTCCTTCATGCCAACTCTGAAGGGGTTTCTGTCATCCAGCTTCAGGTGGGTGTGAACTGATAAGCGCAGGTCCTTTTCTATCTCTTTACACAATTTGTCCAGCAAGTGCTATTCAAGAAAGTGAAAAAAAAAAGAAAGGAAAACCCACCAAACAAACACGAAAAAAAAAACAAACCACAAAAAAAAGTCACGTTCAGTGTCCATTTACAATGCTCTGTTAGCAGAATCAACATTTCTCTCCAAAGATATGTGTAAGACTGATTAAACTAATGAAAAAGCTTTGCTTTGGTAGGGCCACACAAGTCAAAGCGAATAAATACTTGGGAACCAGAAAGATACTGATTTCCTGTGTTATTGTCCTAGTACACAATTGCAAGAAAAAGGTACACAGCACAGAAAACAAAGATTTACCTGACTAGTGACTTTTTTTACATGACTCAAACTTCCACATGGGAGTTACACAACTTACACTCAAGTATTCTCGCTTCTCATTTTAAGGGGAACTAAGCTTAAGGCTATCTACCTAAATAGTAAGAACAAAATCAATGAGGAAGAGTCTTGCAACAAGAAATTTGGTCTGATTTACTGGATAACATGTAATGTTTTGTCTTGAACTAGCCAAATGAAAAGCATAGTTCAAAGGTTAAAACAAAGACTTGGGAAATCCAAATTTGCATTTTCTTTGTCAACCTTCCTTCATAATTCTAGATAATAATTCAATCAGGAGGCCACCTGTATTTGCAGATCCTTCACTACTAAAAGCCACACATGCACACTAAGAACAGCAGCATTTATTATTTATTATTTATTTAGGCATTCACTCAAACGAAGCTAATCTGACAAAAAGCACTCCTCTGTCTGCACAGTCAAATCTGTAACTGAGGTTTTGTTAACTCACATAATCTAGAGTGCTGTATTTTCATGCTCCCAGCCAACAGAGATACCATTCTAAACAAGTCTTAAATAACCAGAACCATCAGTCAAACGAAACACTTTCTTATTTATTCAAATACTTCACACCAAAGCTCTCTGTGCTATTTTTACAGATCATATCAGATTTGCTACAATAAACGCTAATCTGAGCTAAAGATATTTCAAGCACATTGGTGTGTTTAATTCCCAACCACAACAAATTACCTCATTGAGCACTTCCATGATTTCTCTGTCATAGCATTCCAGAAGCACCTCATGGGATTCCAAGTGTCTTGCATGTATCATAGCAGGTACACAGTCCCGTAGTGCACTAAACATGTACTTATTAAAAAATATATATTATTAACAGATATGTCACCAGCACCTCAAATAGGGTTCAAAAGCTAACAAAAATCAGAATCACTAGTCCACTAGTTTAATTTTTATTAAAAAGGGACTTCATAAACCCTACTGAAGTGTCCAGTCCTTAATCTGAGGTATTATTTGCTACTGACTGGAAGATCCTAATTATTAGCTATTTGATCAGAAATTATTTGCACTTTATTCATTTCAGTACTGTACAATCCTGGAAGAGATGTTTGATTTTTATCAGGATTATCATGCCAAAGATGATTCACATCTGCAGCAAGTACACAGTACTTCAACAAGGGGAGAAGAGATGAAGGGTGGAAAAAGCTACAGGACAACTGTCCAACACAGAATCACTGAACACAGTGATATCTGCTTTAGAAATACGTAACTACGAAGAGGAACAAAGGCTTTTAATGTTCAAGTCTAGAAGGTGTTCATTTCAAATTAGAATGAAGAGAGGAACAAAGAGACAGACACAGAGTTAACAATAGCAACCCGAGATTTTTTAAAGAAATCTAATGCAGAGATTTAGAACAAAGATTGCTTTTATATCCTCCAGAATGAGAAGAAATGTCTGACTCAGTAGTAGTCAGGGATTTGCTTTTTGAGCTCTTCCTTTAAGAGCTTCAGCCTAAGGTTTATCATCTCTTCATCTGAATCTGCCACAATAGTTAGTAAGTTGTAACATTATTACTTACATGTAGTCTAGCAGAATCCACTGCATTTTCATAGACATCATCTAAATAGATTGGAAAGATGGCTCGATGCCAGTATAAGAAACAACAGTCACATTGTGCTTGAATCCTGGAATAAAAGATGAATTGTTAGACACAGATTTGGAAGAAAACATTCTTCTAACACAGAGTTAGAACTAAACTAAAGACAAGTGTATTTCAAGACTAAGTTTTACACCATTACTTTAATGTTCCGGATGCACTGACCTTCAGAAGAAAGTTCTTTATTAAAGAACTTTCTCTTTTTTTCCACTAGCCTATTTATAAAAGGTATATGCTTTAGAGAAAAGGTTTACTCAGTCTCTGAAAGACTTAAATATTACATTACAGCAGAGTCCTAAATAACTGTCTTCTTATTATATGCAATTTGTAACCTAGAGATGAAACATATACTCTAAATTTCTCCTGTAAGTCAAAGGAGAAACAGGTCTCTCTTCATAAAATCCTGGGATAAATGCAGACAGGTTGTATCTCATGAGTCAACTGCTAAAGGTGTTTGTCTCTCCTAAAACTACACGGAACCCAGAGATATTCACCTGGCTCACAAATGGCCAGCATGATGTAACTTGAGTGTGCACTGAAACCAGAGAGGCAGTAAAACACAGGTCACAGGGAAACTGGCGGCCAATCTCCCAAACAAACTGGTACTAACTCAGAAATTTTTGGGGTTGGGTTTAGGGGGAACAGCTTATCATAAAATCAAATCAACCAAGAAAGTGACAGAATTTCTAAACTATCAACAGTCAGGTGAAATACAACTTGGCCAAAGACAAATGAGCTTCTGGCTTAACTCTGGAATTCTTTCTGTCCATTCCCAGTCTACAAAACATGCAAAAATCACCACCAGCATGCAGAGACCAGATTTTGCCATTCACACAGTGAGCATCCAGCTCCCCCAAGACACTATGCTACCTTCCACATGCTGCTGTCACTGCTTACCTCTCTGTAAGCTCACTGATCAAGTCCAGTTTTTTCAGAACTAACTGAAGGGGAATAAGTTCTTCATCTTTAAACGTTTTCTGTAGAAGTGAAGAAAAAACACCCCAAACCATGAGACCACAAGCTGTTATTTTTTCATAAGACAGTCCACCAAACAAATGAAGGGCTGGAACAATCATGGCACTTACCATCTGTGTTCCCACACTCAGTGCAAGGGAAACAATCAGTCTCCTCTGTTTTGTACTTGGCCCATTGAGGGTGTTCTCGGCCAGCACCAAAGCAGACAGCACATCCAGGCGCTGCTCACTGTACTTTTTATCAGAAATTACCCTTTTCTTGAAGACAAAAAGACACAAAAATCCAGATAAAAGTTAACTAAGCCCAAAGGCAACAGCTTACTAGTTCTTCCCAAAGCTTATGGACTTGTCATAAATTGAGTATTTCTCCAAACAAGTTATGTTTTGTGAACAGAGTTAACTGAATCCAGATTCACTTACTCTGCCAATTCAGTGATATTACCTGTCTAGGCTCTTGGAATATGTGCAGCCAACATGAGCATAGGTTAAGTCATACCAATGGATCCTTCCACTTACCAATATTTGCCTTTTTACATATTTTCTGATGAGCAGTCAAAATATCAAGAACTGTTTGCACAAGTGTTCTTTTCAATATCCTTCAATATAAAAGTTTTAGCAATTTTTTATTAATTTTAAAATAACCGTAATGTAATTACAGATATAATATGAAAAGTTTATGAAAGTTATTTATATATATATATGTGTGTGCGTGAAGTGTTTGAAGATATACATTTTTTCTTAATGACTTTGAAGTTTGGTACCTTTTCAGTTCATGCTACTCCTGCAACATATATATATATATATATATACACACACACACACATATGTACATAAGTTTTTTATAAGTACAACTATTTTTTTGCTTACCTAGAAAATATAAAGATGCCAGATACATAAATTGAGATTACAGCCAAATACAAAGGAAATTTAATAGCTGCACCAATAACAATACCATACATCCTTTATAACCCTGCTACTGAATGTGATGAAAGAATAAAACTAATCAGTAACACATGAGAACAGGCATACTAAAGTTTCATTTTCCCCTTTGCCCTGAATTCTGAAATTCAAGGTTTGACAAGCAAAAGAAGCCATTTATCCCACAGTGAAACAGAGAATTTATGCCCACAGTAGGCTCCTATAAGCCATCATGCTATTTTGCCAAGAAGACAAAGATTTAAATAACAGCCTGTTTGCTTAGACCTGCAACAGATTGCTTTATGAATGTGCATCAGAAAAGAGGTAAGCAAAGGTAAGTTTGTGAAAATTCACTAGAAATAAAATCTAAAAAGAACACAAGAAGAGATGACAAGAGATGCAGTAGTTTAGAGGAAGAGGGAACCATTCTTGGTCAAAAATCTGGAAACCATCTATGCTGTACAGTTCTCTAGGAACAAGCTTAGAATTACTGGAAAGCTTATATATCTCTGGATTATGACAGAGCATTACATTGCAGATTTTGAAAAAATATGAAAAATACTTAAACTTAATATTTTTAAAAATACTTAGAGAGATTAATTATTACAACTTAGATTACATACCTTGGCCACAGAGATAGAGTGAAGAGCCTGATACTGCAGATGCTGAGTGATGTGTGTCACAGAGTCTGCCACAACCATGCTTCTTCGGTAAAACATATGTTCTATTGCCTGAGGTCAATCCCAAAGCACATTAGTTCAGGTAGTTACCAAAACTGCTGCTTCTAGAATCTAGCTTTATGCTGTGTGACTCATCCGCACTGCAAACACAGACTCTTGCCATTTTGTAACATGCTGTTACTAGCAGTTACAATTAACCCAAACCAAGAAATTCAAACTATTCAGGAGAATAAAAAAGTTTCAGGACTGATCTAAGGTTGGCTTTTTGGTTTGGGGTTTTTTTCAGTTCTGTTCACCACTGCATTCTGGAATTTTTTTTTTTTTTTTTTAATACCAGGAGAAATGTGAAGTGCCAAATCTGGGGAGAAACAATCTCCCATACACCAGTGTATAGCAGGAATTATCCAACTGGAAAGCAGCTAGGAAGGGAAGGGAGGTCCTGGTGGACAGCAGGCTGAGTGCAAGGCAGCAACATGCCCTGCACTTTGGGGTAGCTTTGGCTCCACTGGCTAACACTTTGCTGGCAGGCCAAGTCAGGTGACCCCTCCCCCTATTCAGCACTGGTGAGGCCACATCTGGAGTCCTGGGTCCAGTTGTGGGCTCCTCCTCTCCATGGACACACTGGACAGAGTCCAGGCAAGGGCCATGAAGATAATTCACAGATTGGAGCATCTCATGTGTGAGGAAAGGCTGGGAGAGCTTGTTCAGCCAGAGAAGAAAAGGCTAGGAGGGGATCTTATCATTGTACAAAGTACTTGGAGGGAGTGGTGCAAGAGATGGAGCCAGGCTCTTGTCAGAGATGCCAAGAACAAGGGGCAGTGGGCACAAACTGAAACACAGGAGTTTCCCTCTGAACATCAGGAAACATTTCCTTACTGTGAGGGTAACCAAGCACTGTCACAGCCTGGCTGCCCAGAATGGCTGTGGAGTCTCCACCCTTGGAGATATTCAAAAGACATCCGGACACAGGTCTGGACAACTGGCTCTAGGGGTATCTGCTTGAGCTGGGATAGGCTGGACCAATGATCTGCAGAGATCCCCTCCAACCTCAACAGTTCTGGGACATCAACTAAGGAAGCCAGCTAGAAACTATGAAAAAAAAACCCCAAAACAAACAAACAAACAAATCAAGTCCTAGCCTTCCAAATCTACTCTCTAACTAAACCACTCTCAAAACAAGAAGCCATGCATTCAAAAGCACTTCCCATCAAAGTTTGGTTTCTTTTTTAATATGGGATGTTTGGTCAATGTTCTCTGTAATTCCTACATGAAATAAATAATTTTTGTCTAGTGACCTACCTTCAGAAGTTCCACAAGTCTGCACAAGGCTTTTACTGAGGTTTTGGTCATAGGTTTTTGCATTGTCATATAAAGATTCATTGTAGTTTTAATGGTGGTGCTAAGACTGTATGCATAAAGAAAACCCTAAAAATAAAATGAATACAAGGGAAGAAAAATTAAAAATCAGTATTTCCACATGTCAATAAAATAAATGCTCTCTGTTTTGTTCTATGCATGACAGACAGCTCATCTTTGCCCCTGCACAACAGAGAGCTTACCACTCCACTACACTAAGCAAGCCTGGGATCCCAAAGCTGGATGAAACCCTTTTATTAGCAGACACTAATATGCTAATTGTGCCTATGACTCATTAGATCAGCTGATTAACCTCTTCTAAAGCCATTCCAATTAAACAGAGGTTAGTGAGTTAAATAATCACAGAGCCTCAAAGGTCTAATGATTTCAGTCTATTGTAAAACCATCAAACAATTCCCATCTCCCCAAGAAACATCCCGTCATGAAAACAATCTAAACCTTCCAAATTCTGTGGAACAAATACACTGACAGTATTTACACAGATTTACATTTTCTAAACATTTACATTTTCTAAATTAGAAATCTAGAGATTTCTAAATTGTCCATCCCACAATAAAGATACCAATCATTTCTACATCAATGTATGCTAAGCTTTTAAATACAATGTTGATTATATACACCATGACAAACAATTATTAAACTTACTTCAAAGAAAAAGTATCAACAATAAAAAAAAAAAAAAAAAAAGAGACAAAGAGACAAGGAAAAGACAGCAAGTGGTGTAGCAAACTCTATTCAGTATGGAGCAAATTTTTAACTCCACTGCAACTAATTCAAATGTTAAAACCACAGATCCTAGAATATGGCTATCTTTAGCTAAAGAAAATTCAGGATGATGCTTCTTTCAGACACCTATTCTCATCAAATTTCTGTCAGGTAGATAGATACTTACAAAAATTAGCAAAAAAATAAATTCAAAAATAAGATGCATCTTACATTAAGACTACATGCTGTAAGTAGGCCAAAAGAAAAATAGCTGTCTCAGAACATAGTAAGATTCTTGCAAAGCACAATGAAACAACACAAAACCTTTACTGGGAGTATGTACTGTCCTAAATAAAACTAAATAAACACTGGTTCACCCCATTTTAAGTACCTCATGAGTCAAAAGCAAAGAAACCCAAACACTTTACTACAGCGAAGAGGAAGCTTTCTTGATTTCCTATGTCAAGAGAAAAATCCTAAATTCTAGCCACTGAATATTTAGTCAGATTCCCTTTCCCCACATTCTTTATCAAAAGACTTTTTACAGATTTTCTTGGAAGAGTACTGGGCATTAAAAGCTTTATGAGAATTCCAAAGCTGTGAAACAATATACCAATGATCACAGAACTCCTGTGATTTCTTTTTATGCTCAACAACCTTCACCCAAACATCACTTTGCAAACCTGGATGAAGACATTGCAGCGGTTAGAAAGATCTTCAGAAAACTTCATCGTGCGTTGCTCCTTGGACAAGATAGATTCCATTTTTGTCATCCACGAGCTCACAAAAACATAATATGACTGCATATCTCTGGGGAAGGAAACAGAGAATGGTGCTCACTTCAAGTAAGAAGATTTCTGAAGATTTTCTTATGTCTTTCCAAAACTTTAAATCTTACAAGGGAAATATTTTAAACCTTCAGTCCCTGAAATAACAACTCACCTTCCCAAAAGTATCAGAACCCTATACTCAGTTACATTTTAATTCTCTACAGGTAAGTATTAGTTAGTCTGCCAATTACATCTGTACAATGAGTCAAAAAACATCTACTTTTCAAGAGAACACATGCCGCCCTCTTAGCAGTGCATATACTACACTTCATTAAATTAAAAGGCTATATAAAATGGTTGGAAAATGCTTTTAAACACTAGACAGAAAAGTCCAACACTGGTGCAACTTTTTTTTCATCCCAGTTTGAATTTCTGTTGCTCACACACACACAGAAACAAATATAACTTGTCATTACATCAATGCCAGACTGGACTGCTCTGAAGTAACATAATTCCATAGAAGTTTATCTGCTTGAATTACACTAGTTGTAATTAAATGGTGAAGTAGTGGTAAATAGAGAATTGTGACACTGTAATGCAACTTCTTCCAGCAGTTGTAGCAGGAAAATATTTAGGTGATTGATCCTGTCATCAAAAATTACACTTCTAAAGAATCCTCATATTTAGGGAACAGTCCAATTTCCAAAGGCAGTGCAAAGATTTGTAAACAAGCAAGAAAAAGTTATTTGCACAACTCAAATCAGCAGAGCAAAATCTGGATTTTATTACAATATCCTCAAAATTGTGTGTACGAAGAAGGGCAACAAAGCTGGGGAAGGAACATAAGGCCTGCAAGGGAGGTGAGGGTTTCAGCCTGAAGAAAAGAAGACCCAGGGAGACCCCACTGCTCTCTACAGCTCCCTGAAAGGAGATTTATTAGGGGGGTCTGGCATCTTCTCCCAAGTAACAAGTGACAGGCCAAGAGAAAATAGCCTCAAGTTGCACAAGAGGAGGTTTAGATTGAATATCAGGAAAATTTCTTCACCAAATGGGCTGTCAAGCCCTGGAACAGGCTGTCCAGGAAGGGGTTGGGTCACCATTGCTGGAGTTATTTAAAAGATGTGTACATGTGGACCTTGGGGACATGGTTTAGTGGTGAACTTGGCACTGCTCAGTTAATTTGTGATCTTTCTGGCCTGCTCCAAGTTAAATGATTCTATGTTTCTATGAAATGTATGTGAATTCCAAGATGTTTTTCTGAACTTTTTCTTAATCTTAAGACTTGTACCAGCGCCCAAGACCAGAAGCAAAGCAGCAGTGCAATTATGCCCTAGGAATTAAAGCCCAGGAAAGAATCGCGGCCAGGAAAAAGTAGATTGAAAAAGAAACTGGGCAGAAGTGAAAATAATCTGTCAAAGAATCAGGCACAGAGCTGCTTCTTCCCCTTCCCTCCTCCCCTCCAGCTCAATTCTGCCAGCTTGCTTATAGGGTTGGAAGGCAACATGCAAAATCTAAGTTTTAGTGCCATTCCACAGACCCCAATTTCCACTTTCTTATTTTGCTCTGAAACATAAAAACCTTATCTCTGTTATCTTCCTATGCAGGACACTTGTTCTTAAGACTAACAGCTAAAAATATTCCATCTCATCTTTAAGCATATTTTAGAAGAGAAAGAAGTAAGCTGCACACTACGTGCAGAACACAAAACAAGAGAGGCTTTCTTCAAATACAGATAATTTCAAAGACCATTAAACAAGCAGTAAAAACAGTCACAAAGAAAGAAATGCTTGAAAAGAAAATATCATCACCATGCAGAGGAAAGCTCCACTATAAGCCTACTAGCAACTTACCTCCATAAACACATAGAAAGCAGAGAGCCCTAATAGAAAACAAAGCAGCCCAGGTTACTAGACGCTAGTTTAAAGAAACAAAAGGGAATTTGAAAATATGGAAAAGGAAGTAATTGAAAACAAATATTTAAAACTGCCAGGAACGTTGTTACTTTGGTGTAATAATATATATTTTTCTGAAAGCATGACATGAAAAGCAGCTTAGTTTTGACCAAAATTTTTGCAGCAACACTAGCACACACTCCTGCAGTGAAGTGGAACAAGTGACTAACACCACTGAGAGACACCACACAACATGCTACTATACTGAATGAAAAAGCTTAAAAACTATTTGCCAAATACCATCATGAGGCAGTATTTAAGAAGCATACTTGGTAAGTGACTGTGCCCTCTGCTGTAGAAAGTTCTCCCTTTGTGTTTTAACTGTATGAATACTTTTCTTGTCCAATAGTTTGGCAGCAGCTGGAATCTTCTGAATCAGAAAGTTGTCAGCAAACCAGATAATGTTAGCTGTTAATGTAATGGCTGGTACCTGGGAAGGAAAAAAAAAAAGGAGGAGGAAATACTACCAAGTAGCAATAAACAATTAACACATTTCAGTTTATTTCTGTGTAACTGTTTTCTACAGTGTATTACACTGATACTGATGTTAAAAAAGTTTCCCTAGATGTTCACTAAGGACACCATGGGCAAAAACAAAACCACTCTTAGTGATTCTAAACAATATTAGAGAATTTAATAATTTCTTTGTGTCATCCAATATGAAAATGTACCGGTCAACTTTGCACATAGAGGTCTTCCAAAACAAATGTTTATAGTCACGGTCAAAATCCACAGCATTTATTCAGCACCAGAGTATTCATAATTCAAACAGTTTTTTGTCTTCAGTGCCATATAAATCTTGAGAAGAAAGATTTTAATAGAAATGGCAAGTTTATTTTACGTTTCTGCTATGTGAGCGCACAAAATTTAGACCATCTTTAAAAGAAAATGGCAGGGGGAGTTTTAAAAAGTAGAAAATTCTTAACTCTGTTTCAGACTTTCTTGTGTTCTTTCTTTTCTCAAGTCTGTGCTACGCTATGCAACTCAGGAAATTATCTACTTCATTGCTGAAAGACAAAAGAAAAAAGCATTCACCTTTTTACAGACATCCAACAATGACTTATAAAATTTCTTGTCAACAGTCCGAAAAATCTGAAAATGCAGTACAAAGAGGCCACAGATGCCCACGTATTTATCTCTCTGGTCAATTTCTGAAGGTTCACCTGAAAAAATACACCCTTATGAAGTTTACTCCCACACAAACAATTTTAGAAACAGTGAAGCTGGCAGGAAAAGCATGAGGTTGCATTACCAAGTTTGGCTTCGACATTTGCGAAAGCTGTACGAAGAGTATGAGCAAATTCTTCAGCAAATGTGCTGTTCTTTGACACTGACACTCCACCATTCAAAGAATCAAATTGTTGCTCTATACAGGCCTGAGTAAAAAGGGGGGAAAATATCAATATGTCAAGATAATGCCATGAGTTTTGGACCTTGAAAGAGTACTGGTTTTCAAGAGAATATTGGAAGAGCACACTAATTTAAGACTAACTTTCTATAACATACAGATTCCTAACTATGCTGACATTTTTAAGCATAAAACCAGAAAATATTAAAACACTCTTACACTTGACATTCAAACCCCCATTTTATTTATTTTCCCCTTTCCTTTAAGGAGCATTTGTAAAGAAACCATTTGATGAGCAAGTGCTAAGAAACTAGATGCATATTTGTATTATCACATTATAATATGTTATTAACTGTCCTTTAAGAAAGCTTATCACACAAGTCTCTTGTAGGATATGGCTCATGACCTTGCAGCATAAAATCACACACTTCTGGTGGCAGTTTAAAAAAGCTCCCAAAACCCCATGACAGACAAAAAATAGAGACACATTTCATACTTTCCAAAGAGATTTAAAAAGTCTTTGTTAGAACTGCATCTAATACTTTTAATGAAGTTTTGTTAGGAAGAGGCATTTGCAGGACAGGAGGGGAAACTTCCTGAATGAATTCCAGTCAAATGTTATTGATGTCTCAAACTTATAATGAAGTCTTTGGACTTATACATGAAAAACAGATAGCTGGTAGCGATGTCCTTTGAAAGAATAAGCCAAACTGAACTTAATTATTTCCCTACAATTTCCCTTTTGAAGGCTTTTACAGAACAAGTCCTTTTTCCCTAATTCCATTTAAGATGTAAGACCTGAGCAATGGACTCTACTATGACCAGGTTCAACATTATCCTCTGCCCACGATGCCACAACATCACATTTCAATGTCTGTAATATATACTTTTCTAAAGACATGGCTTCTTGTATGAACATATTTAATTTAATTGTACTGAAAATGTAATAAAAATGAAAATTTAGTAAAATCCTTCTCATCCACCTGTGCCCCTGCATGTTTCAGGGTATGACCCACCACAGTGGTCTCTAATGACAGCAACCTGTCTTGTATACAAGGAATGACAGGTCACACTCAACATATTTTAAAGATTACTGAGGAAACTAATTAATTTGCAGCTAAAATAAAGACCTATGCTATGTCAACCTGCTCACTATTATGTGGACAAAAGCAGAATTCTGATAATACACAGTCCTAATGCCAAGCTGTCTGTGTTTCTCTAGTTCAGCAAAACAGTCAGCATTTACTGCTACCATTCAAAGCTTGGCACAGTTCAAGCACATGAGAAGAACAAGAAAAGATCTTACAACAGAGCCTTTTTTCTCCCAGGCACAGATACAAGAGCCAACTCACACATCACTGTAACCGGAACACAAACAAAACACAAACAAACAAACCAATCATTCTGAAAAGAGTGTTGCATTCATGTAAGCTTCCTCTATAGTACTGGGGAAGATTAAGTTCATTACCTGAAATATCATTCCATCAAGTAACTGGCATTCCAGTTTTAATAGCAGTTTTTCAAATGGCTTTAGTTTATCTTCTTGAATCCCAAACTTAGAAGGGTTGTGATGCACTGATTTTAGCAGCCTGTAAGGGGTAGGTGTAGAACACACACGTACAGCACACTTAAAACACAGTCACAGTTTTATCATATCCTGCACTACTTTGGTAAGAGATTTTGATTCCCCCCTCCTGCCCTAAGCAGCAACCCCAAAATAAAATAAATTTTTTTTAAAAATCCCACAAAACCCCCTAAAAACAAAACAAAACAAATCCACAAAAACACACTAGGTCCGTATAAACAATTTGTATTTGAGTACCATCCATTTATTTGGGTTTTCAAGGACAGAATTAATATTCCACTAATTCAGCTACCTTTATAATTTGTTGACTCTTCAGCTTTTACTTAAGGTACCATCCCTTCTTAAAGCTGTACACCCATTCCCATGATCAATATGGGCAGGGATAATCTTAGCTCAGTTCTTTACACAACTAAATTTTTTACTGAATATTCTTTAAACCCCACCAACTATTACATTGTATACATTCAAATACACAAAATATTTACTGGTGCTCTTAGGAGGACACTGTGGGAGCTTAACCTTGCTCTTCACTGAAATTTCTGGAGAGATTACCAAAACCCATGTTCCCACACTGACTTTCTTGGAACACAGACAGATGCATATGCTTTGATCTTTTAGATTGTGGGAGTGTATTTCACCTCAGAGACACACCTCTTGTACATGGTCCAGTGATCTTTCAGCGTGGCATGATTGTCAATTATTTCATCCAGAGTGATTAAGATTGTGAGCAACTCTCCTAGATGCTCATACATTGCCTGTGAAAGAAAAGAAAGAAAGAACAGAAAGAACAGAAAGTAAAGAAAGAACAGAAAGAACAGAAAGAACATGAGTAGTTTTAGAAAGCTTACTGCAGTCATATGTGGCACATAAAATCTCAGTTCCTGTCAATATATTTTCAGCCAACAAATATCAGCTAGAGAGTTAAACAGGAGAATTTGTGGTTTGGCAGCTTATAGATTTTACTTGTAGAAACACAAGAAATATTAAAGGGGTGTCTGCACACAAACTAAATTCCTTGATCTATCTTGACATTGAAGACAATTTTTAAAACTGTCTATATGCAGAGGCACAATTGCAATCAGGGAGCATGAAAACACATTGTTGCTTAGAAATTTAGAATATGACGAACATGGAGACACCAGGCCTTCCTATATAGAGGCCAGAAAAAACTGATTAATAAAATAAAACCTTTAAATTGAAAGCTGTACTCAAAAGTCACTTTCATGCTGTTTTTCTCAGGATTAATCATCAAGACCTATATGTATTAACATAAGCAAAAGAGTTCCAAATCATTCCCACCTGAAAATGAACTCCAGATGTCTCTATAATTTTAGGTGCGTTCCTGTAAACAAAATTAATATTTTAATGCCTTTTTAATCCTTGTAACAGATCATATTTATCAGTTCTGTATCATGGCGTGTTCTCTGTTTCCTGGGAACGTTTTTCTTCATTAACACAATAACTTCAGGAAATACAAAAGAACATCAAAACCTGATTAAAAGCATATGCTATGTGAAATCTGTATGCTCTGATCAAATTTAATACTGTATTTTTAAAGATACAGCATGTGACTGGTTGAAACCACCAAGTGCTTTCAGTGCACACATGTGTCAGCAATTCCCAATTCAATCATGCCTTGACACACCCAGAGAATAAAATCACTTTGTATTTAATCAAGCCATGTCCAAGCTACATATCCAGCACCATGCAGGAAGTCTGCCTTGTGCTGTGGTATAAGCCAAAAATAAAAGCAACAAATAAAACTGAGAAGAAGGATGCTATCCTACTGTGGCATGGGGAAGCAATTGAGAGTCCTACAGTGGTACTCAAAGCTAACTCCAACAATCCTATTCAGAACCAAACCTTCCTCACAGTTTTCAAAGGAGCTAAAGCAAACAGCCCTTAAGCTAAATTTCATCTGTTAAAACCAAGGCGGTCCTGTGAAGAATACATGGCAAGATTTATATTTTCAAAATAAACTGTAGAAGTGATCTGATTTTTAAGCTATGTATCAAGCAACTGGAGGAGCATCTCAAACAGAGCAAGGATGAAAAATCAGGAATATTTCTCAAACACGAAAACTAAATATTACGAACAATAACATGCTTGCATCTTATCATATACAAGCACTATTTTTTCTGAAAACAAAACCACTTCCATAACCATTTATGAAGCCCAAACTTGCACAGCAAAGCACTTTATCTCTAGACAACAATGTTCCAAAAATGACCATGCCTTAAACAGAGCATTCACATTTTATACATTTAACTCTATGCAATAACAACACTGCATTTTAGGGAATAATTACTTGTTGTTGGTATACAGAACAGCCAGCTGATGCACTACATTCACCACCACTTCATAACATCGGGTAACAAAGCAAGACAGCTCCTGAAATAAAGAAAATAAAATGCATATACATGTGTAGATCCTCCTTATACATAAACCGTCTTTACTCCAAAAACACTGAACATGAACTACAGAATATGCAGCCAAAACTTCAACTATATCCCTAACCCAAGTCAGTGGACAGACCTACAGCAGGATGGAAAACATCTTACTAACAGCTCTGAAGAAAGATCTCTGACTAAGCTAAGAAACTACCAAACACAAGCTTCCAGTAAAACCCTGATAATTTAAACTATTGGTTCAAAATATCAAAGACAGCAAGAATGACTTGACAACTGAGCCCAAGTACTCTCAGGGACAATATCCCTGGTAGCAGAGGCTGTGCTTTTCCCCCAGTAGATTAAAGAGTCACACTCTGGATGCTGGTAATAGCCAAATTCAAATTCGAAATTACCCAAGAAGCCTGTACCTACTGTAAGAGTGATAAACCACGGAATACTGCTTTAAAACAAACAAAGAAAGTCAATGTCTTTGAAAGGTTTGCCTGAATGAAGGCAGAACTTAGGCTTGATTATGTAACACAAATTGAGTAAGAACATGTCAACTCTGACCATGTAAAGAAGTATCTTCATTTCGATAATGGATTTTAACATGGCATTCCTTGAAGGACAGGACAAATTAATCTGAGTTTCCCTTAACTGCAGTAATATCTGCTCATTAATTTACCTTACAAATCCCATCGGGAAATGTCAGTGTGTGATGAGTATAGTCAGTCTGCACACAGATGGCTTTATAGCAGACAGCCCACACTGGCTGAACAGTCAGCCTGCCAGGAGACTGGCTAACAGCTGAATTATGTCTTCTTCTCCATCAAAAATAGCTCTTATTTGGGCTTCTGCCTTCTATTAGTCACCAGTTTCCACAAAACATTACTTATTATACTTGTACTGCTCTAACAAATGCAGCTGAAATAAGCCAACAGATTCCAGAGGAATGGATTAATAGACAACTGAGATCATGCTTCCTGGGGAGGCAGCACCAGCTGCCATTTTAAAATTTCTGGAAAGTAATCCAATTCAAGAGCACATGCATATATTAGCAGCTACATAATACAGACAAGACCGTAACTTTAAACTAGTATTTCAGAGCATTATTTTGATAATTTTTTTAAAAACTTTTTGACCTTGCAAATCTGAGGCTACTTCATCTAGCTAATCCAGAAAGCCTGGAAGAGCCAATAAAGCAGTACATGGACATTAGCTCTATGAAAGCAACTTTTCACCTTTTGTCAGCTTCACATTTTCACACCACGCCTGGGGATATGCTTATAACACTAACCAGAACAGGATTTCCTAATCTAGGGATGCAGAACACTGAATGGATTTAGGATAACCCAACTGCTGAAAAAGAACAAACTTCATAAGCAAAAGAGAGAATGAAGGATGAAACCTACAAAGTTGTATAAGACAAAGAGCTTGGAAAATGGGAAAGAAAACCCGAGAGATCCTAACAATTCACTGCACTTCAGCATGGTAAAGGAAGTTGAGAAATTACTTCCCACAGCATCTGTCTTGTCATGACACAGTAAATGATTAGTGCCATGCTGCAGAATCAAAACAGGAAATTTAACTCTTGTTAAACCAGAATTTGTTTAAACATTCAGGAAGCTTCCTCTACATTCTCTACTTCACTGCAGCTATTTCATTACAAGCAATATTGCACAAAAATAGAAACGTTTTTGGGAATGGGACAGTCACTTAAGTTATATTAAGGACAAAAGACTCCATAATAGACTGAAACTGATCCTGTTTTTGTGCAAAGGATCCTGAACAAATAAACTGTGTAAGAAATAAGTGTTCTTCCAAAAATGTTTGAAGGCTACAGAAGCATTTTTTTTTCAGGTACATACTTTGATTTTGCTTTCTTCTACCAGCTAAAAAACACCCAAACATATAAAAAAATTAACCCATTACCAACGTTCAATGAACACTAAAACTTGCTAACCCAACTCATAAAACCAGCTATCTTTAGTATCAGATGAAAGCAACCTCAATTTATCTTCTCCTACCGAAATCTTTTAAAGTGAATTCTAATTCCTTCCCTCATTAAGACTTCCAGAGAGAAGTATAAAAAGATCCCCAAACAATGTGTGATACGTCAGCTGGTTGTGACAGGTCTGCAGGCAAAACATAGTAACATCTCAAATTACTGCTATGCCTTTCAGCAAAATGCAAACAGGATATGGCAGACTGTGAAATCCATTTTGCAAGTAAAATGAAGATTATAATTGCTGTCAAACAATCACAACATACTCTACCTGCATGAAAGAAACAAATCTTCCCATCTGTATTTGGCAATCTCCCTCCACCATGCTGGAATCTGTGGCTTCAAAGAGAAACATCTGTCAACATTTTCTAAAGCCTGGGTTGTACCTGTTAAACTAACACTGAAGCTTGCTCTCCAAGTCACTTATTTGTCATATTAGTAGAGTGCACCGTTTAAGTATAAATAATGGAGCCTCAAAACCTCTTAATTTTGCTTTATTAGGGTGGACTTATTTTTGGACTTCTTTTCTCATTAAAAATTACATGGTTTATAAATTAGATACGAAGCTGGGAAAAGTCTCCTTTATCTGAAAGAAAAAGGATAAATCCCTTAATTCTTTAAGGGCATATGTATTATGTACCTTCATATAAATGTTTTCACTTTTATGAAATTTGCATGAAAATACTAGGTATTTATTCTGCAAGAAACATCCAGATGATTTTTACTGAAAGAATATACTACATGATTAACCAGAACAAATTAACTTTCTTTTTCCTACATATCCTTCTGCACAAAAGAACAGGCTCACCACCATAGCTTCACAGCATTATCTGTATGACACAGAACACAGAAATACAGTAATTACATCAGCCATGCCAAACTGCTTCAGTCATCTGGAGAGGCTGGAACATCACCTGACAAAATACTGTCCTTTCAATGTGACAACAGACAGATGCTATAGACTTGAGATTTTTCTTCTGGGTCACTTTGAGCAAGAAAAACTCTCTTCAAATTACAAGTTTACCTGCCTAAGAAATGTAGGTCTTCTTGCTACAAAAAATATATTCTTTTACAGCTGTCAGAGATTAAAGGAGACTCCATATTTCTGTAATATGGAGCTCTGGGACAGGACATTAAACATCACATTGCTTCCCCTTCACACATTTTATGTGACCTTTAATCTCCTTAATGTGTGTCCCAAAAAAACTCTGTCCCACTACCTGAAGTTCCTAGACTAGTCCTGGCCACTGCAAAGACAGGATGGGGAAAAAAATTAATTCACATAAATGGAAAAAGCCAGCATCATAGTGTTTGTTTAAATTTCAACCATCCTTGAGGAAGTAACTTGTCCAGTTGTTTAAAGTAAGCAAGTTTGCTGTTATCAAAGAAAATGCTACAAGTAGGCATATGGAAATAGAGAACATAATTTCTGCATTCCTATGTAATCCCCAGAAGGCTGACCTCTCAGTTCCTGCCATTCCCAAGCATTCCCTGCACAACACCCATCAGGAACAAATTACTGCTGTAATATAATAACCTGCTATACTCTGACTTTTTCATGTTAGAGACATGGAAAATTCTGAGGAATCTCCCAGTATCATTTTGGCAGCATATGACTTTAAAACATTTAAAACTGTATCTGACAAGACATGCAAGTCTGCTAAGAAAAAAAGGAGAAAAAAACCCAACACACACACACCAAAAAGCCTCACACATAACAAGCTAACAAATCCCCCAATTTTCCATGCTCCTTAACCACAACAGTTACCTTATACAGCACGTAAAAGAATGATAAACAGTTTCAAGATCAAAGATTTCACATTCCCTGATATTTCTGTCATACTCTCCTACGTCTCTTATGACCAAGATCTGTGCTTATCCCTACTCTTGTATCCCTTAAGGTGGAAGCTTAAGGCCAGTCATTCAGGAGTTACCAGTTTAACACCAAGACAAAAAAATCAGCTTTCACCTAAAGCAGTGTCTCATGATTTGTGAACTGACTTACAATTACTTGTGCCCATCTTATGCCATGGTCTAAACATGGAGTGTGAGTTACCTGCACTGGAAGGGCAGATGACATCAATTCCATCTTCTCTTGGAATACCAATTGCATAAGTGAAGAGGGCAGGACTTTGGTCAAGTTATTTATTAATGGCTTCATTGTTTTACTACAATTAAATCACAGATTTATTGTTTTACTACACACTACGTCAAATCTAGTCCCAGAAGGAAGTAAGTTGGTTTAGGATGTGTTTACATATGAAAAATGTTTTCAACGCCATACCTTGCAAAATAGCTGCTGCAGTAGAGAAGCTGTACGTAAGACATTAAATACAACCTCAGCAGCTCATACTCCCTGCTTCCCATGTAAATAAGGCTGCAACAAAATTTCCTGTTCATGTATCAAACCCTACTGCAGGGCTTTAAAGACAAACCTTATCATCTTAAGCTACGAGACACTAACTACACCCTCAAAGTTCTCTACTCGGTGTGCATCGCAGAGAAAGCATGTATCCATATTAAAAAAATACAGTTATTGTAGCATTCAATATAACCTGTAGCAATAATACAAAACTACATACTTTTACAGTAAAGGGAGCTACTTACCTCCTTCTCCATAAAACAAGAGGCCATTATAAAATTTAGTTTCTGCCTAATAACAAAAGCAGAAATTTGTTTTTTAATAAATAGGATATATGTAATCAAGCTATAAAAATTACTTAGACATATTTTGTTTCTTTACTGATAAAAATAAATCTATATATCAGCTTGCCAAACTGTTCCCATTTAATATGCAATAATAAAAGTCAGCTGAATTTACCTCATATTTTAACTTCTTGATTTCACAGCAAAGAGCAGCATACACAGTTATAACCTTGTTTAGAACCTAGACTCAAAGTGAGGGAAAAAAAATCACACAGATTACAAACAAGTTCACATTTAGAGGGCTTAGGTTGAGATTGAATAGCTGGTTTTTAACTTTAAGCATCAAGTGCTTACCTTGTTTTCTGTCTTTATGAGCTCCAGTAGAGAGGACTGTTCATATGGCAAAAGCTAAAATTAATGTAAAAAGCACAAAACAGCCAAACAGAAACAATAAATTAGCAACTTTAGAAAATACTAGTCAAGAATACATTTATCCAACTAGGCAAGTATTCCCCCCAGCTTAATCTGAAATAGGGTCAGTAATAAGATAGCCACGATTGCATATTACTGGAAACCTGCACTGCAGGAATCCTTCACTCTTCACCTTCACGTGGAAATACCTTTCCTTTCACTTTAGGCAGACAGGCAAATAACTAGGTTTATTAAATAGCATTTACAACAATTTATTTACAAAACTTGAAGAGCAAAAGCATGGTCATTATGGTGTATGTAGGAGAAAAACAGCTCAGGAAAACTAGAACATGAATTAATAATCCCAAATGCTGGAAACAGGAAGCAGAAAATACATCTGTATGCAGGCACTGACAATTTTTACTTAAGTCAGCCTGATTTTGACTAGTCCAAAAACATGCAGTACTGTAGTGGCCCTACACATAATTTATTCAAATTATTCAGAGAGATGATTGCTTGAGAGTGCATCTTCAGCACAGACAATTTTCATATAGCAAAAATATTGCTTTTAAATTAAGTATGTAAATTCAGTGGAGAGGAAAACTAATGCTCCACAGAGGACAGAGAACTCCACAGAGTTTCACTGTGAACAAGAAAACAGCCAATACTGTACCAAGGCCATTAGGGCAAAACCCAATCTATAAATACACAGTTCACACTGCAGTTTTACAACTATTAGTGAGCTCTCCTGGAACCCCAGCCCCCAGATAAAAACACTAACAGTCACAGGGAAGAAGTCTGCTGAAACCAGCCCTCCCAACACATGAAGGATTAGAAATTCATTTAACTTCTGTTAGTATCCATAAAACTACAAAGTAATAATATGAGAACTTCTCATATGATATGCACCAATTTATTCATTACTTGATATTTAAAATAGTATTGGATAGTTTTCTCAAACACAAAAGTCAAAATTTTAAGAGCACAAATGCATCAAGCTTTTTCTCCTGAGGTTTTGAAGGAAAGGACAAACTAGGAAAGTAACAGCTGCAATGTATATTAAACATATGAAGACCTTTAAAGCGATGGGATCAAGACTGAAGTCCCAAACATCTCCAACAGAGTCATCCAAAGCATCTTCAATTCTTTTCAGCTGAGATGTATACTCCTCAAGAAATTTTCCATAATTCTTCAACTGCACTTCAGCATGAATTTCTGAGAATTGATAACATTGGTACAGTTTTATGGACAATAAACTTCAATATCAAAAAATGTTATTAAAAAACATTTCACCTGTTGCTATTTAGCTTTAGTCCTGTATTCCTCATCTTGCTGTGGCATTTTTCTTTAATAAAATGCAGATTTAATACAAAGTTCTTACTTGCTTAAACACAATCCTATAACTTAGTATTGGTTTAAAAGAAATTCAAATACTATTTGAAGAGTATCAAACATCTAAGCAGTATGCAGAAAATTTTTTAAAGGTACATGTATCGTTAAATGAAGACCTTAACAATCACATAAGGTGCTGAGCAAAGAAATTACTGTAGAAAGTGTAACACAGCAGGTGACCCTACCCATCAGCTGAACCAGTACACATGCATTTATATAAGAACTTTGAGGCAATGGGTCTCATCATTTCAGCCTGAGCAGCAGTTGAATTTCCAGCAATCCTCTTTCCACTTCTCCCTGGTACCCCTCAGTGAGTTATTTGAGCATTACATGGAAAGATTATGGCTTTTAGTAATTTTCTCCCACTTGCAAATTCACCCTTCTCAGGCAGAATTTTTCTTCTGCTGGGCATTGAAAGGCACAGCTGTCCTGTCAGTGTCAGGGACAAGTAGGTTCAAAGGGACAAATAGGTTCAAAGGCTAACATTCAGCTGGTCAAACACCAGCAACATTGGTCTCTAATTAGCAAAGTAAAGCTAAAGGCAATTGGTGCAAAAAAGAGTTTCATGGTCTCTATACTGATCTTTTATTTCCCATATTAAGATGCTCCCCACTCCTCCCCAAATTATACACAATTACTGACTGCACAATCTGAACCAGAGAGTAAAAGATTACAGTTCAGGAAGTACAATCCTTTTTCATGTGAAGACTGAAGTATCTTCCCCATAATCAGATAACAAATCTAACAGCTTGTGATCTTCTGCTATTTGTTGAAAACAGGATTATCTAAAAAAAGTTAGAGAATGAAGGTCAGCTGAACAGCTGAACTTTTCTTACACAAGAATTCAGCTGTCACGTAGCTTTATACGTGCCCTTTTCACATTTCAGCAAGTAGACTGGCCTAGAAAGTCATAAATAATATATTCTTGTATTCTGCACGTTCAACCTCTTACTCATCCTCATTGCAAACAACTGAGCCAAATGGTAGCTGATGGCTACTTCAGTGGGAGAGCACTGCTGAATCAATTATCATTGAAACACTTTTTGCAGAAAGAAAATATCTGACTGAGAAACTGCACCAGGCAGAAAGGGAGGAATGAATAGACAAATTGATATGGAAAAGAGGAAAAGGACTATGTACAGGGAGGTTGAGCCTGAGAAGGAGAAATGACTGCAGTGAAGATCTGAACAAATTTTAAGATAGTGCTTTGAAAGCAGCAGCAATTCCAGCCATAAAGGCACACAGACTGCAAAGCCTAGCCAAGGAGCACAGCACACTCTCCCACATTAAGGCATTGGTGCCATTGAGTTCTGCAGTACCTGCAGCCCAGACAGTGCACAGGCATTGTCAGGACCAGGAGACTGAACTTCACATAGGAGAAGAAGCAAGAGAACAAAACACACTTCATCAGCAGCACTCCAGGCACTGATGTGTAGCCCTTAAATTGTTATCATTGTGCTATTCTATTCCATCAAATCCATCTCATTCTTCAGGTCCTTCCCAGTGCATCTTCTGCAAGCTCTGCTGCAGCAAACCAGTAAAACACTGAGAGATGCACAGCTGAATGGATTTTAACCAGCCACCATGTCAGCTTCAGTGCTTTACTGCTGGAAAATCTGGAGTAGGGGAGACACTAAAGAGGTATGCTCTGGTACTTCCCCAATCACGCCTCCTCCCTTCATACAAAGGACAAACTAAGAACAAAAAAACTGACAAGTCACTGGGGCTTTATAGGAAGAACAGAAAAAACTTCAAATTCATACAAGTGTAGGAAATTTGCACTGCTGTTCAAATCAGTTCCCTATGAGAAAAAGCAAAACACTGAGCATTCCTCAAACAAAACTTCACAACAGCACTCTGCTAGAGATGCAGACTGTCACCTTTCCAGCAGACAATCCAAATGACGGATTACAGCAACACTACAGCTCATTAAATACTTCCAAACACTTAATTACTGATAGCCATAATTTACTACCTTGTGCTGGTCACCTATAAATTAAGAGACAGGAATGATTTCTTATTTTCTTAGTGAGACAAGTGAGTGGAAGCTCTTAGCTAGCCAGAGATATGCAGAGTTGCAGACAAAAAACTACTTGGAGATGAGGGAAGCTTTCTAAGAGGCAGAACATTTTTCCTAAATAAACTGACTCACTGTCGTAGTTTGAAAAAAATGAGTTTTTTGAACTTCAGTGGTCAAACCAATGAGTGCTCAGGTTTAAAGACTGGCACCTGGTGTGGCCACTGAGGACAAGGATCCGCCTCTGAGAACACAAGGGGTTCAAAGCAGAGGGCTCCCCGGAAAGCTCTCTCTTGGTTCCGGTCCCTGAGGACGGAGGGATCTCCCCTGCCCAGCGGCTGGCTGGGCGGGGAGGGGAAGCCATGCGGCCTGGGCGAGGTAGGCTGGAGCCTTGGGCACAGAGGGGGAGAGGGAAATCCTGCAGGATGGAAGGGTGGAGAGAGTACAAGAACCTTGAGAGGCATCAGGCAGCCTTCCTTTCTCCCCCCCCCCCCCCCCCCCCCCCGAAGAGAGAGAGACTGAGAAACCGTGTCTGTGATCTCCGTCACCTTGAAATTTGATATCAGCAGCTGGGCAGCACGGCCGAAGGAGTATGGGGGGGGTGGCGCGAGAAGAGTGCCCAGCAGCAAAGATACCGTGAGAGTTCTGAGGAAACAAAGCCCAAGGTTTTAACCCTTTTCGTAGATGATGGAAACTTTATAAATGCTAATCCTCCTAAATTTGAAGAAGAAAGATAGAGAGAACTAAGCAAAGCTGATGGAAGTTTGTGCAAGTGGAAGATTGTCAGAGAATGCTGAAAAGAATCCTAGGTGGGAAGAGATGATGGAGTGGCCTTTGGCTGGACTTTTTTGTATAGCCTGAATGGACTCATTTCTTTCCTGTAACACAGAAACTGCATCTGGGAGAGGCGTTGGCTTGGAGCCAAGAGTGGACAGTAGTGTGAACAGAGATGAGAGGAAGAGCTCTGTTCTCAAGGCCCCTCGGCCCCAGGGGTAATATCGGGGGGGACTGGTGTCCCAAAATTTGAGAAGCTGTCGTCTCCTGGAACTAACCAAAGCATCTTTAAAAAAAAGAAACCCTAGAAGCAGCTCTGGTCCATGCACAGTGGTGAGAGCACTGGACATGGAGGAAGAGGCCACGATGTGGTGCAAGGAAGACTCCTATCTCTCCTCAACGAACTGAGTACTGATTATCGGAAGGGTGGTAATAGACTAAGGATTAATTATCTAAAAGGTGGTAACGTGATGGGGAATTTTCAGTTTGTTTTGTTGTGTTGAGAACTGGTGGGGGGGGAGGAAGAGTGTTTTTTTAGTTTTCATGTTCTTCTGTATGTGTCTTCTTTGCATATTATAAGTAATAAAGTTCTTTTTCTTTTGCTTTCTAAATTAGAAACTGTTTTGCTCTGTTTTTGGTCACATCTCACAGCAAATACCAGGGACAGTATATCGTCATAGGGGCACTGGCCTTGTGCCAACGTCAAACCTATGACACTCACACAGAGGAAGAAAATGAAATCATAGAAAGCAGATATCATCCTTTTCTTCAGAGGAGCATATATATTTCATAAGGTATAATGTGTTTACAATAAAATTTGATTTAGTTTCTCCTCAGGTGAGAAAACTAAAGCATTATAGCTGGAACAGTGCAAGAGATCAACTCAGCAGCACAAATCCCTCAACTTAATTTCTTCCATAAAATCAGCAATATCAATATTCAATGAATCATTGGCAGAAGGATTTGCAAGTGCCATAGCCATACATATCTAGGACAGAGATGTAAAAAAGTGGAATTACTTCGTATCTTACGTCCTCAGTTGAGAAATTGTAATTGCTAAATGTTAGTGATACAAAGTGAAAGTAGACAAGAACAAAAAATGCCTTTCAAGTCATAAGATTTTTATTTGGCTTTTCTCTAGAACGATGTGTGCTGTTCTGGATGGAAGATCAGCCTGTCTCTTCACCCTCAAGATGGTGATAACGGGGCACATTAAGTCATGCAAATTTTTGGGAGCTGCACTTCATATCCTGGTCAAACTAGCGGAGATGTGACATTTTGAGTAAAAGCTACATTTTCCTTTCCACAACTACAGAACTGATAAAAAGTTCTGCTGACGACAGCTTCAGTTTCCACTGAAATCCAGACTAAACGAACATGGCATAAACAGCATCATCCCTTGGAATAACATTATATGGGAGAAAGTTGGTCCAGGAGCGACATATTTTCACAGCAACACCTGGTATAATTAATTTGGCACAGCTCAATTTACCGTGTGTATTACAATGTGACAACTATATAAGTTCCCTGTTTAGAAACTAGGTCACCTCCGCAGGCTGAGTAAAACGTGGATTTTGACAGGCACACCGTGAAAGACTTCAGCATCGCAAGATCTTACTCAATCATATTTTAAAGGTGAAATTGCAAGTGACCGCCCGCAACCCGCGCGAGAGATTTACCAATGAAAGCTGAGTACAACTATCAGCTTACAACACATCTTGATGTGACTTCTCTGGATAACCAAGGAAGCCAGTGCAAAATGTTGTGAGAAATGACCGGGAGGGACAGACACACCGTTCGCACGCCCAGCCCGCTCCGCGCAGTTAAAGACAGGGTGGCACAAGCAGCCTGGCCCTCCCCGCCGCACCGGGGGTACCGCGGGCGACTCCCCCAGGGCAGCCAAGGATGAAGGGCTGGAAAAGCCACTCCCCCACCCCAAAACAACCCCGCCAGCCAGGGAGAGGGTGGTGGGAGCAAAGACGGGCACGGCGGCCGCCCAGCCCCGCAGGCCCGGCCGCAGGAGCATCAGCAGGGGCAGGGTCCGCGGGGGACCCGGGCAGGGCGGCCCCGCTCCGCTCCCGCTTCCTCCTCCCTCCCTCCCTCCCTCCCTCCTTCCCTGCCTGCCTCCCTGCCTGCCTGGCTTCCGCTGCCGGCGGGGCTGCAGCGGGGCGCTCCGGGGGGAGCAGGGTCTGCTCAGCCCGCGCCCTCCCCCGCGCCGGGGCGGCTCCCGCCGCACCTCGCCCGCCCCGGCCTCCGTGGGCGCTCACTCTGCGAGCCGTCGTCGAGGCGGTCGAACTCCCAGTCCGGGGACAGGGTCTCCAGCGCCATCGCCGCGGCCGCCCCTGACTCAGGCGCACGGGACTTCCTGCCCCGCGCCCGCGCCGCACGCCGGGAAATGGAGGCGGAGGGGAGCCCGGGCTCCGCGGGAGGAGGCGGGACAGCGCCGCCGCCCCTCCCGCTGCCCTCGCTCCGCCCGCGGGTCGGCGCCGCCTGAGGGGGAGCGCGGGGCAGGCCCCGCGGGGCGGGGGGCGCTGCCCGGTGCCCGTGGCGGGGCGGGCAGTTCGCTCCCGCCCGTCTCGCCGCCGAGCCCCGGAGGCTTGAGGCGGTCGTGCTGGGTGAGGCAGGGCTGGCCTCGGGGGGCACCGGGGCTTTGGGAGCTTTGCCGCTGGGGCTCGGCGCGCCAGCCCGGCCGCTGTGACACCGAGCTCAGGCAGGCTGTGCCGGCCGCAGCGTGACAGCCCCAGCGCTTCCCCTGTGTGGTGCGGGAGGAAGGCAGCGAGCGGTGCCCGGAGCTGTCCCTGCTCCGGGACGTGCTGGAGCTCAGGGACAGATGCAAAGCTCCTGCTAATCATCCCCCGTCATTTCTGGCCGCCGCTTTTTTTTTTTTTTTTTTTTTTTTTTTTTTTTTTTTTTTTTTTTTTTTTCAGAGTCCTAGAGGCTGTAAAATCAGAATAAAAATAGAAATACTTGGGATAGGGAGGGAAGTAGCCATTCAGGGCCATTAGCGGCGACCGCAGCAATTTCATTAGCTCAGCAGAATCTGTAGCATCAGCAGAAAAGGAAATGGCTTTCAAAAAGCTGTATCACCAGGAGCATCAGCAATGTCAGTGGGGAAAGAGCAGGAAAAATAGCAACCCGGATGAGAGATGTATCGGTAAGTGCTGGACCATCCATAAAAGCTAACTCGGTAATGCAACGATTCTAAAAATAGCACCTACTTTCTGGTTGCTTTGTGATTAAAAGGAAGCCATCCTTTGGAATCTATTGATCGTAAAGTTTCTAGGGATGAAAGACCTGATTGGTTGAAAGAACACATTTATTGATGAGTTTTTCTTATTTCAAGTGCATTCTAAGAGGCGACCCTGGGGAAGAAGAGATCAAATTTAGCTTTGTATGAAATGAAATGAACAATGTTTGGAATAAGTAGTTTGTTTTGTCGGGATTATTTTACTGGAGAGAACTTCGATTTGGAACATGTTGTCAAATAATCATGATTAAAATATGTCAATACATCTCCTCCACTCATTGCAAACTGAAGATGTTTACATTGGGTTTTATTGGAACTGGAAGTTTAATTGTGCAGGACATTGACAGCTGGCAGGGAACACATGTGTCTCTAAGGAGATGATGAGTATCACACAAAATGAAAACACAGCTTATGCTACATTTTAAGGATTTCATTCTATCTGTGCAGCTTTAATTGAACTCAGTATAGCTGCTGTACCTTTATTCGAAGCCAATGTATGTCTTCCAATTTTGAAAAATGAAACAAAAAAAGGAGTTTTCTTTACAAACTTTCTTTGAAACAAACACTGTTTTTTTCTGCTGTGTAAGACTGCGCATGAACGGAGGCTTTCAGACTGCTTAAAAAGTAATATCGGGCCTTTTGCTCTCTGTCTCAGAAAAAGGTGTCCTTCAATTCTGCAGGATGGTACCAACCTGCAGAACTGGCACTTGGTAGAGCCCTCACTTCCCACATCTAAACTGAATTTGTAAATATTGCAGGGTTGCTTATTGCAGGCTTGTGAGATGGTCAAAACTGGATGCAAGGTAATCCAGCTGTGCAGTGCACAACAAAGGACTGTGATCCCCACAGCATGAGTGATGTAGCCCTTATTTTAAATATGGAAAAATAAATTTATTTCAAAAGAAAATGGAAATATACCGTTTTCTTGAAAATGGAGCAGGAGGGTCAATAACTGAAAAAAATTTTGCAGTTATACTCTATTAAGTACACTGGTTAAATTTATGCTGCCATTCATGGTACATTTATTTAAATGACTGATAATTGGCTTTTTCCTTTGGCTCCCTAGGTGGCAGTGTTTTGTTGCTCACACTGAAATTATTTAGGTCATTTGTAGATTCTGCTAGAATTTCTGTTTTATCTGAAAATCTGACTTAGACTTTATCTTGAAGCTTACTGACAGCAAGGCTGGCTTGGATTTGATTGATACGTTTGCTGGGCTGTCTTATCAGTGAATGGCTTTATGCTGTTTGCTCATGTGAAATTACTGATATTTTATAAACATAATTCCTGAAAGCTGGGAGACACAGCTTCCATTTGTATCAGGAGGCTTTTATGTGGTGCAAAATCATAGGAATTGCTAAGTTTGCTCAAATCTTAGAATCTTCAGGACACAGAGTAGTAAGAAAAGTATTTAGACTTTGTTTAATAGACAGTGATTTCTAAGCTGACCATTACTGAACAAAGACATAATCAATAAAACAATAATTTCTTTTCATCAGACCAAAATGATCATGAAATGAAATTTCATAATGGACTTTCACAGGAGCAGAGTAAAATGTGAACACAAATATGTTCCAGCAGAAATTACTTGTTACACTTGAGTACTAGAAAAGGTAGATGAGAGAATAAAGTCCAAAATATAGCAGAATTAATACGGTACTATGGCTGTTTTATTTATGAAGTATTAGGTATTTATGGATTCATAAATCAACAGGGGCCTGATTCCATGAGGTATTAAAAATCCTTTTTCCTTTGAAGTAATCCCAGTTGGAAATATCATACTACAATGGACAATACAGTTGCCTGGTATTTTAAACAATATTTTTCTATGGATATTTGAAACCATCCATCTAATATTTTAACCATCCAAACAGAAGCCATTAGAAAAAAAAAAAAAAAAAAAAAGAAAAAAAAGAAAAAAAAAAAAAAAAAGAAAAAAAAAAAGAAAAAAAAAAAAAGAAAAGAAAAAGAAGAAAAACAAAAAGGGTGGAAAAGCACCCAGAGCAGATATTTCTTCTCGTGTATATATACAGGCAAAGCTCCACCAAGATTGACAGTTAGTAATTACTAGAATTATAATTACTTCCAGGAGAAAGAATTTGACTTGCTGTATCTGCAGAAACCCAACTATTCTCTGTGCTCCTTGTCTGTGGAATGTTTGATGCTTAGCTCTGAACATTTTAAATAAAATCAAGATCTTGCTAAAAGTTTTTGTGGCAGAATTCCCAGAAAGGATTTACTATCTGAGATCTGCTCTTTGCAGCTCCACTCCACTAAGATAGCAACAACTTTTGCAGATGTAGTTTCTACTCAATATATGGAACCTGAGAGAATTCCATTTACCCATGTGAGTAAGGCATCCACACATGGTAGTTCTCACCACTTGTTAAATTGAAATTATCTCCTTCCCTCATCAAGTATACGCCTCCTTTCAGTTAGTCTGGAAAAATGAAATGTCAGGTATAAGGTTTTATATGGTTAATGTCTAGTTAAGATCCTCTGGGGAAAAAATAATGCAAGTTTTAAACATAAATGCTGCAGAGATAACAAAGTAACTTTCCCATATAAAATAAGCAAGAGTAAAAACATGCAAAAACTTTTAGTTGAAACTTGTCATGCAATTAACATACTTAGTGAACAACCATACAAAGACTTACTTTATTTTTTTTAATTACTCAGTCTTTAAAACTGGGTGAACTCTAAAGTCCTCTTGAGGAATTTGAGTCTGAACTATGACCAAATCTTTAATCATCATGAAAAGCCCCATCAAGGCTGATTTCCAACAACAAAAAGCCTATGCAGAGGTGATTTAGTCTATTACTAAGTCCCAGGGCATGATTTTCAAAAGAAAGCAAATCCTGGAAGATTCCGAGCAGTTTTCCAAGCACTTCAGTATGTGCATGCTGTGCAGAACAGTCTTTCTTAATAATCTTGCCAAGTCTTGATGATGTCTTCAAAGACAGTGAGTAGCTTCTGCTTCACAGAAATCAACAAGGATTTAAAATATTCAGCTGCATTTGTTCTGTACATTTCTGCATGTGCAAGCACGTTTTGCACATTTTGCTATTGTACAAGCACTTTTAACTCCTGAATAGCTTTTGTAAACATATTCCCCCCATCAGTTTTTGCCCATTTGCTGACATGCATCTCTTGAAAATTTGGTTACATGAAGGAAAAAGCTCATGCTGAAAAGCTTGCTATGGGTAGTTGCAGGTTTTTTCCCAAAGCTAAACTTTGGCTGTATGAAAAAGGATCAGAACTGGAAGGGAAACAAAATCCAAAAAGGAAGCTTAATGTATAAAATGTGTTCCAAACAAAATAAGCACCAGTGCTCGGATTTTTTTTTTTCCCAGATGAGCAAGAAATGTATAATTTGCAAGGTACTTCTCTGACTGTGGTACAAAAATTAACAGGTAATACTTTTCGTCACTTTTTCCAACAACATAAGGCCCAGATGAATGCAGTGTAACTGTTACTATATTTAACACTGATGTTGGAGTTTACTATGTCATACAAGACTATCTCAAAGAGGTCAGCCTAATAATTTTCTGGATACCAAAAGTCTTGGCTGTAACTATTAGCGCTTGAAATTCTACACAGGCAATTTTTTAAGTGGTTGTTAAAACCCTTTTTTATGAATTCACCACTCTGATGACAAGTGTGCAACAGATGGTATGAAGATACCATCCTTGTCTGCCTTTTAGCACACCTCCATGGCCATTCATGTCCCTGCCCCTCTTATTGCTATGAAATCTAAAATAAAGCCCACATCCTCATTCCCAGATCTTTATATAGCTCTTCTTACATGCTGGCAACAGACACCTCCTCTTGTGATTTCTCCCTTTTGTCACCTGACATTTTAGCAGTCTGTGAAGTAAATGGAGGTCTGTTATTGTCTCACTAGGTTAGGAATTGTGGTTGGAAATGAAGTAAACCTTGGTTTTTTACACTTGCATTGTTGTACTCTCTATGTTGTGTGTGTACAGGGAATAGAGCCACAGGTTATTACAAATTGCTTACCCAGGAAAACCAGGCATTGTGCCAAAAGCTTGTGTGGTTAAATGCCAAGTGTAGTGTTTAAGTTGGAGAGGATTTTGGATCATGAACCAAGATTTGAAGTTCCATGAACCTCAGCTGTGCTTTAATCCACTTCCAAACCTTGTATTTTGGTGCCAGCTGTTATAGTAGAAGTTGATTGCACTCTGTTTTATGGAACTTGTGCAGCTTCCGTCAGGTCACAGGAATGCTACACATACATTCATTTCTCCTGCTGTCAGAGGCAGTGTTATTATTCCTTTAGTGAAGACTGTCAATACTTCTTGTTTGAGCAGATCATGGGTTTGCTTAGCTACAGAATGAGCTGTGCATGAACCTGTATAATCCTTGTATTGCTGCAACATGACCTATCAAACTGGGTAGTTAATCTTTCTGAAAGAAACTGCCAATTCAAAAAAGAAAACGATATTAACAACAGGCACTTCAGACCAGCAGCTCCTGCAGAAGTTAAATTTTAGTCCAACGAAATTATGAGTTTCTTTTGTTTTATTGTACAATTTAAACAGGGAGTATTTTAAAGAAATTTAGAAATGAAATTTTGTAGTTTTTCTGTGAGATAATTGGAAAATAAGAGGCTGCATACCCATGGAAGTAGCCAATAAAAATATTTTAAGAATAAGCCACCAAGCAAAACCTTTTAGCTTTCTTAATGAAATCCAGAATTACTGTACACCATTCTTTTTAAACCCACAGTCCCCACCCAGACACTACAGAAGGAACCACTTGTATAAACATATTGTCCCACTTTGTTAATAGAACTTTTTGATGAATTTTGTTTAGTTTTTAATACTTCCTAGCAAAGAAAGTTGGTTGATTATTCCATAATCTAATAAATCACCACACACTCCACATGACATCATAATGAGAAGAATTGTCACTGAAGTGGACAAGTACTCCTGTAGCTTTTTCACCCCATAGAAAAGAAATAATAGGAACTGACTAGTGATCTTTATTTGTGGAACTTTCTTCACAAAATAAAAGTGCAGTGGTTTATTTTAATGAAAAGTTTTTGTTTTAATTTCTGTTGATTCTACTCTGTGCCACCTCCATTTATGGGACCACCAAGAGCCTTAAAAAAAGGACAAGATATAGTTTTTCTATGCAGGACTAAATCAGGGAATGAAAATGGTATGAGAGCCATAATGCAAACCCTTGTGTAAGTTTACTCGGTGGGGGGATTGTGTTGTGCCAAACTGACTTCCATGAGGACTGGCACAATTTACCAGTATTGTGCCAGTGGACAGAACAGCAGTATTGCAGCAGTCCTTGTCCTTAAGGTACTTCTCAACATCTGAAATACCCTGAGGAAGAGTCTGGGGGCCTGGGAGTTAAAGTGGTGATTACTATTGCAGTTCTTTTGCAGGAAAGCATAAAAAAGAGATATCTCATTGAGATATGGATGTTTGCATGTCTACTCTATTTTCAGCTGTAGCAAGGTGACTGCAGGTCATAATTTTGGCTTAATCATTGCCTCTGACCTCTCTGGCATAGTGTTAAATCTCCTTATTGTAAAACCTCCTAGGCAGATACCTGCAGAGGATTGCTGCCCTCACACAAAACACAAAACAATGAAACACAACTTGGCAATAAGGAATTTTTTTCCATTTTTGTCTTCCTTGTTTTCCTGACAGGAACATCAGGTATTTCAGTTTATTACACCCCCACGTTCTTTTTGTTGCTGGGGTTTAAACCTGGACTAATTTGCAATGATGCTTATATATTACTGCCATGCTGTCTAGTCTTGCTTTTGCTATTTCTGTCCATTTTGGGGTCATTTTCACATGCTTTCTGGTCCTTTTAACACCTTGAATTTGTATTTTCAAGATCTTCTCCACACTTCTGACAAGAAGATTTTGATCTTCCAAATAATTTTGAAGCTTCCAAATAATATTGAAATTGAAACACTTTTACTAATAGAACTCAAGAGGTAGATTTCTAAGAAATGGTTAAGTAGAGTGAGCTGCTTTAATAATCCTTGGCAAAGGTGGTGATATGGATTTCCAGTAAGTCATTAATGTTTTTTAACCCCATTACTGGCATGAAATAAACTAAAAATTAATGCTGATAATCTACATGATCTTTGATTGCCACAGCAGAGTCAAGGGAATGCCTCGCCAACAGCCGCGGTAAAGAGGGCAAAGGTGAAGGGGAGGCGTTCTTGCCCCCCCCCCCCCCCCAAGCTGTAAACGGCTGGAGCACTGCTGGGGACACCGCACACCTCTCAGACCACAAAATGCCACCTGTGTGGCCGTGACTACACGAAAGACAAGGAGTTACTGGACTGGGTGCAGTGGGGAGCCACAAAGATGATGAGGGGGTCTGGAGCAAGAGCTGCGGGAGCTGGGTCTGTTTCAGTCTGGAGAAGGCTGAGAGGGCTCATTAACACCTACTCAATTAATACCTCAAAGACGGGTGCTTATACGGTGGTGCCGGACTCTTCAGTGGTGCCCACCAACGAGGAGCAATGGCCAAAAACAGAACCACAAGAAGTTTCACCTCAACTTGAGGAAGAACTTCTGTACATTGGCAGTGCACTGGAACAGGCTGCCTAGGGCGTCTCTCTCCATGCAGACATTCCAAACTCACCTGGACGCGTTCCTGTGTGACCTGCCCTAGGTGACCCTCCCTTGGCAGGACTGGATGAGGCTGGAGTGGATGATCTCCAGAGGACCCTTCCAAACCCAACGATTCCGTGACTCCCGCGCTGGTGGGCCGGGAGCCCCCGCTCCCCCCCCGTCCCAGCGGTGCCCTGGGGCCCCGCGGCAGCGGCGGGAGCGCTCAGCCGCCGCGTTGGGACCGGCGGGCAGCGGCTGAGCGCTCGCCGGGCTCCCACCCCGCCGCTCCCCTCCCTGCTCTCCCGCCGAGGCTCGGCCCCGCGGCTCCCCTGCCGTGCCCCGGCGCCAAGGGGGCGGCGGAGCGGCAGGTGCGGGGCGGTCCCGCTCCGGCGCTGGTCGCGGGCCGGGCGGGGTTGCGCCGCCGCGGATGCAGGCGCTGGCCCGGCGCCAGCGGCTTCGGCGCGGGTTGCATCAGACGAGGCAGCTCAGCCGCGGCCGCGGAGCCGGCTCGGTGTTGGCCGGGCGGCCGCAAGATGCTGCGGACAGCCCCCCGGCTGCTGCGGACCTTCTGCACCACGGCCACGGTGAGTAGCGCGGGGCGGGCGGCCCTGACCCGGGTCGTGCCGTGCCGAGCCCGGGAGAGAACCGCTCGGGGGGCAACCGGGGATCGAGCAAGGAGGGGGATGGCGGGAGCGGGTGTTTTCCAGGATGTGATGAGTATTGTCTGTGCCGGGGATTTAGCAAAGCGCGTTCAGGCACGGCGGGATCGGGGAAGGGCTCGGTGCGGGAGCAGAGGCTGCGTCTCGCCCGGCTGTTGGGCGAGCGGGATCGCAGCCATCATCTGGGCGCTGCATCTTGCAGGGATGTGCTTGGAAGCTGCGGGGAGCGGGCAGCAGCGATGCCGTGATAGTGCCCCGTAAGCGTGTGTCAAGAACAATGTGATGCAGCCGTTCTCTGCCTCCCGCATGCCGGATTTGCCCTGCCAGGAGCTGAAGGCTGTCTTCTCGGCTGGAAGGGACCGTGCTCGTTCCCAGTGCCAGAGAGAAGCCAGCCCCCCGCTCTGGCCTGTTTCGTTTGTGACCGCCTTGTCGCCGGTTCATAGCTCTGGGATGGTGGTCTGCTCGGGGTGGAAGTTGATGGCCTAAATTCCTCTGCACCCCGTGGTTTACCCTTTCACAGCTCTGAGCATTTCTTTCAAGCCGTTTTTCTTTATGTCTTGTTACATACATAGACTGCAGAACTCCTGCAAGGAACCTCTCCCCGAAAGGCTTGTCCAGCCCAAATTGTCCAGATGTGTCGGTCTGGCAAGTTTGAATGAGGCTCGGGGGATTTTTTTTTTTTTTTTTTTTTTTTTTTCTTCTGTTCATTGTTTCGTGTTTGGCTGCTCAATTCCGTGTGAGGACAGCAATCCTCCGCAGGTATCTGCCGGCAGGCGTTAGAATAAGGAGATTTAACAGAAGCCTTTTGGAACCAAAGGTGCCAGAAGTGAGAATGAATGAACGGTGGGGACACATTGCCCTGGATGTGTATGTAGGCGGGGGCGGGGCTCTACTATAGGTTTCTATTCGCAGGCACTGGAATTTCGCACATGTAGGGGAGATCTCAATAGAAATAAAGTTGCAGTACTGCTTTTCAAAAGAGGCATCTTTCTATGATAATTTAAAAAAGATGTGACTTTCAAATATTTTTGGCTTTGCTAAATTCTTATGCAAAATAAGTGAAGTACTGCAATCTTTTTGATAATAAGGTTTGTACCCAGAGTAGCAGTTACTAAATCTTAATTTTCAGGAAATTTAATTAGAAGTTGGTAACCAATTGAAGTTTAGATGCACGTACAAAAGAGGCAGTAAAAGAAAATTAATTTTATTTTAAAAATAATTATTCTCCTGTGGAGACATTTTGTAGCTTTAGACTCTTCTTACAGAAGAAAAGGTAGACGTTGGACTTATCTCCCGTTTCCAGGAACTAGAACTTGACAAGATAGTTACCAGCATTTGCAAGGCTGTGCAGTACTTAATTCTGTTTGTTACTTTTATTTCTGTTTAAGTATTTTGGAGGAAAAAGAGAACCAGAAAGGAATCAGACATTAAAATGCTGTATAACTTTTAACGATCTATTTTAAAATAAATTCCAATATGGTATCAAGAGATCATGTGGACAGAATTTTTAAATACAGAAGTTAAACTTAAATCTTTGGGTTTTTATTGAGGTGGTGAACTTTCAGAAACGTTGCACGTTCAAGATAAGATATTATAAAACCTTCTCAGACTTTATGCTTTATCTTATTTTCTCATTCTTCATCCTTTATCTTATTTTCTTAATTCAAATCATGAGTACTTGAGTCAAGGAAACATAATCACTGTTAACCTGTTTTTTGTTATAAACAAAATAAAAGATTAAAGAAGAAACTTACAGTTCAGACAGTGTAAACAACAGAATTACAGTAGAGTGAAAACTAATTTTCTAAAATCTTGTATTTTGGCAGTATTGTCATAATAACTGTATTATTCTATGATTAGTCATAAAAGAAAGGCCAGATTTCCCTAAGCCACCTGAACTGCATTGTTTACTCTAACTAGGAATTGGGTAATCTTACAAAAGTACAGCAAAAGATCCACTCTGGTGCTACATGACCATTAACCTTCACTTGCATTGTTCATGCATGCCACACGTTCATAGTCAGCCAGGCAACTGCAAAAGAAGTCTAATATAATCTCTTAACATCATTGTCAAAAACAATAAAAAGTTTTATCTCTGTGTATATACTAGTTGGTGCCAGAATGTGTCATTTCTGTAAGACAGAAAGCACCAAACTCTTTCTTCTCTGTGTTATCTTATATAACTTTCCATTTTTATTGGATTTTGTGTCCACATTAAATTCTTCTCCAGAAATTTCCCACTTCCTCAGGTCTGACTCATTTTAGGTAAAAATGCTAAAGGAGAGTTTCCAAAAGAAGGTATGAATGGCTGTAATGTCTCATGCAATTGTTCTACTGCAATTTTTCAAATAAAACAAAAAAATGAAGGACTGAACTTGTGGTCTGAGCATGCAAGCCCTTCCACACGGATTTCTTTCCTTTTTTTTTTTTTTTCACTCAGTAGAATCATGTTCATGGCTGACTTGTGGGGTTTGTGTCCCACTTTCAACTGATGGCAGTGAACGTTAATACACGACAGATGTCATGCAACACTTTTGTACCATTCAGTGGAGAGAGAATTCAAGAATCACTGGTCACAGTTACCAGATCCATCTTGCCATTGAAACCAGTCCCCAGCTGAGTTACTTTCTCTAAGTGTGAGACAGCAAAGCTGATTGATTTACTGCCAGACTAATGTTTTTGTGCACTACAGATTTTCCCATTCTGCAATCTTCTCAGTCTTGCCACTTTCATTTTGGGTTTGGTGAAGGCTTTTTATTTGTTATTCATTTGGGGACTGTTTGCTTCTCACCATTTGTTGATTCAGTTCCACAACTAGCACAAATTAAATGTGTAGCTTTACTGAAAATACATTGATTTACAGCGACTCATGATTTGGAACTGGAACTGCTATGCCATGCCATGTAATATGAGAATCAGATTTAGTCACAGGGCAATATGTACTGAAAGTTTAGGAATAGAGGGTGCATGTGTTATTAACACTTTGTGAATAAACTCTTTGTGAAAAAGTAGCTCTTTAAGTGGTGGTAAATTTTGACTTAAAATTACAAGAAAATTGTCCAAAAGCAGCAGAGTAAAGCAGTGAATACTTTAAAAGTGCTTTGAAAAGGAGGTCGGGTAGATTTATAAAAGCAAACACATGACATGATTATTTGTGATGGCAAAGAAGAAGATTTATTAGCTAAGATCCCTTCCAGTCTTGTGTTCTTACTGAGAGATGATAACGAAAGGACAGAAGAAGAGTAAGCAATTCTCATCTGGACTATTTTTAACATGTTCAGTGATCCAGCAGGTTAATCTTTCTCCAATCTGCCTGCTGTAGTTAAAATACTTGGGAAAACTCTAATAGTTGTTTCTTGTAGTGCAGCAGCATTTCTGCTGTAAAGGTAAAGGCATCTGTTTTTATGAGCACCACTTGCATCTGTTTGGCCTTGCTGGAGAAGGATTGCAAGGATAAGTTGTAACTCAGAACAAGGTCTTGTCTTTGTTAAGAACAGAAAAGTGGACTGTTTGAGGTATAGCTGCCAGCAGTACAGTGTTGGTTTTTAATATCATCATCACCAGTCTCACAGATATTTTTTACTAGCCAATTATAACAATCTGATTATGCAGGGGCCTGAGTTATGTCCACCTTTGCATCTTACAGCTTGTTTCCACTGCAGTGGCACTAGTGCTGAGTAATGCTGCAATACAGGACAGGTTTACGATGCAGTTTCACTCTCAGGGAAATTATTGTTTCCAGTACAAATAATTATTTCAATTGTTTTATGTAAAAAAACCCAAAAAGCACACTTCAATATTCCTGCAATGGAAGCTACCAATTCATAACTCCCTTTTCTGAAGCCAGCTGCACAACAAAAATGTAACTTGAAATCAGTAAAACACATCCATAATATGTCAGCTGTGAAATGAATTGCAGTGGATTGTGGTTTTGAGTAACCTGTTTTTCAGGACATTTCTCTTTGTCATACGATCTGATGGGCAGTGCAGACCATTTGTCATCCAATCAATAACTCACTCAAAGTATCCTCATGTTGCAGCACCCTAAGAAAGGGAAGAGGAGGGAGGATATAATTTGCAATTTACAAGCAAAACAAATGTCAGTGGTTAAAAGATTGGTACAATGCTTTGATTGCTTTGATTCCTCTAATAGGTCATAAGGAAAAAATGGAAGTCAAAGTCCAGTTGTGAAAAATGAAGTTAAAAACAAAGGTGGGGAGTGTGTGGATTTATTTCCTACCTTTCATTCAGGCCTCCTAAGAGGAGGGATCTGTATGGTTTGAGTCTAGGAATAGTTTGTGCTGGATTCAGCTTTGAGGAAGGTACATTTTCTGTTTATTCAGTGTGGACCTTTCCTTTTTAACCAGGTCTGATATTCCATTTGTTCTTCAGAGGTTTCCAGTTTTCATTTTCCAAAAGCTGACTAAAAATACAAAGACAGTACGTATAGACAGTTCCACCCTTCTGTCATGTTTCCATGCTCATCCCTGCTGCCCTGCTGGCCCTATGTTAGGACTCATGGCAGTGCTATAAATTAGACCAGTGAATAATCCAGTTAGGAATCAGCCACATTTTTTCACGTCTTTGCCTGCTTCAGTACCCTAATGCAGTTCTTGCAGTTACAGGAGTACCAGTTCTGGGAAAAAGGAGCTATTAGTGGTGAGGGACTGGAGGCAGGGTGGGAGAAGAGCACAGCTGTCACATAAACCTAAAAGGACTTTGAAGGAAAAAGTGGTTTTCTCAGGAAGCAATCACTTGAAAAACATAGCCATATCTGATATTCTGATATCATGGTAGTGTTGTGATTCTATCATAATTTTTTTTTAAAAGCGGAGGTGGTTGCTTGCACCTGCTCAGCCTGAAGAAGCTTAAATCACATGTCCAGTACCCTGGGATCCAAAGGCAGCAGGCAGTGGAAGTCCAGCAAGGGACCCTCACCTTTAGCACCTTTTTTTGCTTGTAGGAGGATCAAATGGACGATCATCACCTTTAACTTGGCAGGAGCAATGCAAGTTTGTCTTCTTCAGCCTGTACATGTTAACCACAAATAATATCCCTCCATTTAATTATGGGGATTTAGAGGGCATGTTCCAGCCACGTAAATTATGCCTAGGAAAAGTGTTTTATGTATGTTTCAAAAAAAAGTATTTTCATTTCTGGCTATGGATAGGATCATGCAGCCTCTCATAAGAAGCAGTGGGTCTATCTAATGAAAATTCTAAAAGCACCACATTAACATCAGTGACAGAATCAGAAGATACTTTTATGTGAAGAATACTTTCTCTGAATTGTATGTTGCCTGTCATTAATGTCGAAAAATTATTATTATTCCTTCAAAGGTGATTAGATTAAAAAATACTATTCCATTTTAAATCAAACTGCAAATTGACAAAGAAAGAGCAAGACAGAAATGTAAGCAGCAAGATATTTTCTTTGCATCCTAGAACATGTTTTGTTTTAATTCTTTTTGCCAGGCTTATCAACATAAACTGAAGCTAGCCCTTATAGGTCAAAGTATTTTTGGACAAGAAGTTTACAACAAGCTGAGAAAAGAGGGACATAAAGTTGTGGGTGTGTTCACCGTGCCTGACAAGAATGGACAAGCTGATCCTTTGGGTGAGTGTAACTTGAATCCAAATGTTAAAATTACAGGTGTGCTTAACAAATCTGCCTTTTCATAAGAAGGTTATATCTATATGGGAATGACTTGCATATATTGCCTTTGTTCCACTAAATCCAGTACAAAAACTATGCTTTAACAAACACCAGTCCCACGACCAGTTTAACCTCATCAGCTGGTCAGTGCTTTATAAAGCAACTTTTAAAGTACTTTCTAAATATGCAGGGCTGTATATTAAGATATTGGAAAAAACAAAATTAATCTGGGTATCTCATTTGAATGTACACCCTAGAGGTAATCATTCTGAGCTAGATCTGTATCTTACAGCCAATAGCTGCTGAGCCTGTATTTGAGTGCAAATGTCTGTCACCTGCTTCACTGTGCTGGCTGGGACACTCAAGGCATGGGGCCAAAATTGTTTATCCCTGGCTTGCTGCCCTTTTTGACAAGTTTATATGTGGCAGTGTACCTGCAGAGCCTATTTCTCTTCCACCTGGACTGTGGAAAACACATTCAAGAGGTTTTTCCATTGTCGCGGTGCATAAGGACTTTCTAGGCTTACTAAAGAAAGAAGTTTTGCTCATTCAGAATTGTACTTATTGTACTCGGAACCCAGCAGGGCAAAGAAGCTAATTTGGAACCACCTGAATTGTCACTTTTCCTTGGCTTTTGTTTCAGTGACACAAAGACAGTGAGTTAATATGATCAGTAAATAGAAGTGCCAGAATGGAATGTACCTTTATGGATAACCTGAAATCAAAACTACAGTCCATGAGCTGTCTCAATTCTCTCTTGGTTTCAGTTGGGGTTTTTTTTGGTGGTTTTTTTGTTTGTTTGTTTTGTTTGTTTTTGTTTTTGTTTTTTTGGTCTGGTCCTGACATGTTTTTTCAGAATTCTCATGAGGGAGGAATCAAACATAAATTTTGCTTATCGGTGCTGTGATGTCCACAGACTAGCATGTAATTATCAACTCTACCTCATTAAAAGGTTTAATCACATTTTGGAAGAATTAGAGGAGGTGTAGAAATAGCTTAGAAAATGAAAAAATGGCTATCCATGTCTGGTTGGATTACATTATATAAAAATTTTATATACAGCGTAGCATAACTTGTTTACATTATATAAATGATTCTTGTACAGTTATTATACTAACAAATGTAACTAAGTATATCTTCCAATCTTTCAATCATATATTCATTTTCACTAAAACTGCAGGATTAGTTTAGTCTAATCTGTCCTTATTGGGAAAAAAAAGGAAATGAAATTATTAGATCACTTTTTTTTACTTCCAGATGACTCAAAAGCTTAAGTCTTGAATCAATGTTTTCTAAAGTTTCTGTGCCCTCAGCCAGCTATAGTCTTTGCTTCTAAAAGTAGCTTCAGTACACACTAACTTCTATGGAATGACTTTTAAGTAAGTATTTACTTAAGACCTAAGTAAACAGGCTAAAGATGCTTCAGGTCGAGCTCGAGATCCAATTTCACAGACAAAAGAGAAAGTAAAGTATGAGTACATGTCTTGTCTGCTTTCATTGGAACTTACTAGCTAAGTCATACGAGAGAACCGAAAGTTGGGATTGACGGAAGCTGTAGGAACGAGAATCAGTGACAGAATGAATAAGATATATCCAAGCACAAAGGTTTTTAAACAGCGTACAGAAGGGCACTCTGTAGTCATATACTTGATGATCTGCTGGAGTTGTCATGCAGTATGTCTCTGATTTTAGCTTGAATTGTTAACACAAAAGGAAAAAACAAATAATCCTGTTCTTGCCCCTCAGCACTGGCAGCAGAGAAGGACGGCACTCCTGTTTTTAAGTTCCCCAAATGGAGAGCTAAAGGCAAGCCTATCCAGGAAGTAGTTGCAGCCTACAAATCAGTTGGAGCAGAGTTAAATGTCCTTCCATTCTGTACACAGTTTATCCCCATGGATGTCATTGACTGCCCCAAACATGGCTCTATTATTTACCATCCATCCATCCTACCGCGGCACCGAGGAGCTTCTGCAATCAACTGGTGAGTTCTGCGCATCCAAACTGCATGTTTGTCACTTAGGATGTTGGTCTGCACCCATCACCCTTGCAAATGCTGCAGTTCTGTGGATTTGCATCTGCTCTGAAGGAACTCCTCTGAAGCAGCTGACTATTTGGTACATGAACAGCCACTCATACCCAGGATTCGTTATTATCTCCAGTGCGAGTTCAGCTGTTACTCTGGGAAGATCAGTGGTGTGATCTGTGCATTCATATTTTTTACTCACATGCACAAATCAGCAATCTGGAGTTTCCATAAGTAGCACACAGCCCTTGTGGCTCATCTGCACAGAGTCTAGATAGCTATCACAGGAGGGTTTGATACAGACCCTAAGATTTCACAGGGTTTGATACAGACCCTAAGATTTCACAGAACAGAAGGGAGAAGAGAGAAGAGAACCCACAAAAATAAAACCTTATCTCACAATGCACAAGGCAGCTTCAAATTGTCACCCTGAAAGAGCTACACTGCAATAATGGGCACCATAGACTCAAATCTGGCCATCTTGTGACAACAGAAATGACATTACCACAGTGTCTAAATTCAATAAGAAATTATCTAAACATGAAAAAACAATTTTGAAAGAATCTTACAGGCAGCATGATTATCTGAATCCACAGTGTTGTGGATTCAAAACAAAAGAATACTTAGTTTTGTTCTGTTAATTGTAATCCTTCATAGGAAAAGTGAAAAAGCTGAAATACTTAAACATAGGTGTTAAGGAGACTATTAGAGAGGTAAAGACTTCAAAAACTGTAAGTTGTGTCCAAGTGTGTAAAGTAAAATAGCATAAACTCAGTGGAAAATGAGAGTGAGACAGTCCAGAAAAGAAATAAAGAACCAAGTTTTTAAGGCACAAAATGTAACAACAATTCCTCCAAATATGTCAAAGTTGAGAGGTATAAAAGTGATAGAGGTATTTGATTTAACAAAAGTTTTTATCAAAAAGAAAACTACAGTAGGAAGTCTTTTTGGTATGCAGGATGGAGGAGCTTAAGATGTTACTATCCTACAGTCCTTCTTTGTGTAGAATAAGTCAAAACAATTCTCTTGAGCTGAACCGTGAGTAGAAGACATTTTAGTGAACTGATGAAGGAATAAGAATCTCTTTGTCAGGACCATGCAACTTCAGCAAATTTAAAGCTACAGACTTGAGATGACATGCAACGTTTCTGTTTCTTAAGATTATGTTGATGCGGGTGGCTGGGAAACAGCAAAAGCAATACCTGAGGCTAAAAGACAAAGCCTCAGGTAAAAGAGGCTGAAAGACAAAGCCAGGAAATTTTAGATCAATGACTGATTCCAATCTGTAGTAAGGAATACACGTTCTGTGCGAATGAGTGAATGTGATAATGTGAGAGTAAGAAAATGAGAGGTCAAATTCAGAGTTAAAAAACATAACAATGCACACAAGGGGAAACACACACACACACACACACACACCCCCAACTATATGTAAGCATTATTAAAGTTAATTGTTGTTACTCAGAAAAGACACCATGGAAGGGTCCATTCATTCAAGAGTTGGACTCGATGGTCCTTGAGGGTCCCTTCCAACTCAGAATATTCTGTGATCTTAAATACTGTCTGCATCATGAACTAGCTAAGTTCAGAAAAGGCTAAAACAGATGGTCAAGGGTATAGGACAGCTTTCACATGACTGGAGACAAATGATGTAGCCTTCAGACTAGAACAGGTATCCTTGGGAAGGACATACACTAGCTGTGTGTTCAACCATGAAAGACATGGAAAGGTGAATAAAGAATGATTGCTCATTCTAATCAAAAATCAGGGAGCAGCCAGCAAAGACATCAGGTAGTAGGATTTTTCCAGATTAAGGTACTTTTACTCCATGCTGTCTGTTATTAAATCATGCGACCTCTTATCTAGAGAGCTCTGGAAAGATGCTTTTATGATTTATCAAGATGAATTTCACAGGAAGTTGTAGATACCAACTCTCTTCCAGGAAGCCCTTGAGACAAAGGTTTGCAGAAATGGGAATGTATTGCAGTGCTGTATCACTGCATCATGCTCTGTTTTGCTATTCCCTCTGCAAAAGGAATATCTCTGCTCCTGCCCTTCTCACATAAAGGCCATTGTCCCAAAGCCTTTAAACTAAACCAGAATTTGGCCTTGGCTGACTGTTCTTGTGTTTCACCCTCTCAAACCCTTGCTCTAATCACTACTGTCACATTTTGTGGCTACAGCCCTGGTGCTGATCAGACCCTTTATCCCCACAGTATAACCGAGACAACCTTGGAGAATTAGGCATGGCTAAACATAGCCAGGTACAAACAAGGGCCCTACACCTTCTACAAGGGGTGTAGAGGGTTCCTCACTCATTTCTTTTACAGCCTTTTCCAGCAGCCCTTTGTGGACAGGTAGACAGAGGAGGGGACACACAGTAGTTCTTACCTTGTCACCTATTCAGCATCAGAGACATTTGCTCATAAAAACTTCTTCTCCGTGCTGAGGACATCCATTTCTCACTCTTTCAGAATCTTTACATGGTAAAAAACAGAAGAAATGCTGCTTAAATATGGGAAATATCTGATATGGGCTAGCCAAACTTCTGTAAGGTTTCACTTCTGTTGTACCTGCCAGCTTCCCCAGTTGTCTTTGGAGTTTGTCCCGTGTTCAGCCTGTATGTACTTCAGTGTACTTCACTCATTTTAATAATGTAGCTTTCAGTGCTTATAAATAATAATAATGAATTTTCCTGTGCATAAGCCAGATCTCAGACAACATGGCCTGCTGAGGGAATACTTACATGAGATATGTATTACTTGAAATAGAATTGGTGTTTGCATGAAGACAAATGGCTAAAACCATGCAGGAAATATTTTTCTCACCATTTCTGGCTGCTTCCCTAAACACACTTCAGTCTGATTTTCCATCATTCTAAGACACATGCCAAAGGAGAACTGCAGAATTTTAGGTGGCCGAAGTTCCCTTTGGATGCAGAGGCAGATTCTGAGCTGAGGTAAACCAGCACAGGTCTAATGTAAGCATTGCTATGTTCTTGCACAGCAGCTGAGAATCTGGCTGGATAGCCTTAATTCCCTTAATCTCTTTTCCTTAAGCAGTTGCATTTCCATCATTTACCACTCTGAGTTTAACTCCTTTTCAGCTGTGGGACAAATGTACTTTCCTTGTTGACCTACAGATGAGCCATGAGGCTTAGCTAGTTACAGTAATCATGAATTATGAAGATGATATTCTGTTAGATGCTTCCATCTTTCAAATTCTGTCATAACTGTTGCACACCTTTTGCTTTGAGTGTCTTACCATTAATAATATTTTAAAAATCATTATCACAGTGAACTCTGTGAGACAGCCTGGGTTCAGTTGCAGTATTTCCTGTGTCACTTTGTGAAAACCACACATCAGCAGTGTCAAAACTGTGTGTTCCTGACTGTGAAGCGAGCAGTGAAAGTACAGCAAAGATTGTTAGGATTTTCTTTCTTCCTGAAGAAAATGAATCTGTAACACGTGAGTTGATATTCCTAACTACTTTCATTTTGTCTGTATTTACTGTTAAGTCTTTTTTTATGCCCAGGACTTTAATTCAAGGAGATAAGAAAGCAGGATTTACAATTTTTTGGGCTGATGATGGTCTGGACACTGGACCAATACTTCTGCAGCGAGAATGTGATGTTGGCCAAAATGACACTGTGGATGACCTGTACAACCGTTTTCTCTTCCCAGAGGGAATAAAGGCTATGGTATGTTTAGCTGCACTAAATGCCAGCTTTTTAAGAGGAAAAAAAGCTTGAAAGTAAAGGAAATATAGACAAGATGTATGCATTTGGAAAGACAGAGGTTGTGATACTCAGCCATATCCTAGATTTCACTGGAGCTGTGCAGCTGCACGACAGCTGAGGATGTGACCTCAGAATATTTGTTGCTGACAGCAGGCAGAGCATATTCTGTTTCCACAGATGGCAAGAAGTTGAATTTTTTGCAATGTGGCTCTTTCCACAGGTTTCTTAAATGCTTTTACATGACAAAATCTTTTAAATGCTCAGCAACAAAAAATACATCAGGTGTGAGATTTTTAAGAAAAACAGGAAGTATGATGTTTGAAGCTCAGAGTTCTGGTGGATTGGCTTTGGGTTTTCTATACTTGTCATTTTTTTCTAATTTTTTTTGAAGTGAATAAAAGAAAATGCACAAAAAATACTCAGCATTGCTCCTTAGAGATTTTTTTTCTCCCTCCATTTCAATGCAGAAAAATAACTTTTTGCAGAGAGAAAAAGGAAAAAGTTGAAAGCAGTCATACTGAGCCACATTTTTGTCCTGGAGAATTCAGGCAGCCGCTCTAAGTTTGGTGACTAGGTACACCCATGAAATTCTGGAGGCTGTTTCTTTTGTCAGAGAAGCTCAAGGAAACACACATATTTAATCAGGGCAGCATTGGTCCCTTAGAGTTTGGAAATACTAGGGTTAAAAAACCCAAATCAGTTTACCTTATGGCAGAAAGTCTTTTGCTGTCATTCCTAAGTATGTCTGAGGAAAAGAAGGTGAACCAAGCTAACATTAAATCTTTTATTTTTCACGTAGGTGGAAGCTGTTCATCTAATTGCTGATGGCAAGGCCCCTCGTATACCTCAGCCTAAAGAAGGGGCAACATATGAAGGGATCCAGAAAAAGGAAAATGCAGAGGTAATGTGGAGTAACTGGGGTTTTGTGCATAGCACTAGAAAAGTTACTAACTCAGATTGCAGCAGTTGTTATGAGGTTATGAAGTAACTCATGAAGTTTACATGAATTTTAACTGAGTCGTTTCCTCGCCTCTTTTTCCTGGGATACCTCTTAGGATGCAAGTAGTAGAGCCCTAGGTGAAATTCCATTTTCCTTTCAGCAGTTACATGTGTTTAGAGACTTGGTGTCCTACTCAGGATCAGGTACAGGCAGCTAAGAGGCAATTTCAGTGGATTCTTAATAAGCCACCATGCTTGTGAACACAACATTGAATCAACATCACTCTCTTTGTTTGCCATGTGGAATTCTCTACCAGAAATACATTTGATTTTAGGAAAAGGAAGTTTTGGCACCTTTCCTTCTAGTGCCAAAAAATAACACAGACCATATAAATGACAGATAAAAATATTAATTGAATTCCCATATGAGAATTATTTTATTGAAGCACCCCTACTGCATTAGATGATCTTGTTTGTGGTTGGGAAGGGGTGGTGGTGCATCCTGGCATGTCTTGATTTCCTAGATCTCCTGGGACCAACCTGCAGCAGCTTTGCACAATTGGATTCGAGGGCATGATAAAGTGCCTGGAGCATGGACAACAATAAATGGACAGGTACGCCCTGAAAAACAGTAGCATATTCTTCTCTATGCCTACTTTTTGACTCTTTTTTATTATAAAGTTAAAGATGTCTGCATACAGGAGAATGCAAATGGCTGTTACATTGGAGTAGCTATAATTTGATGACTATATGTTTTGTTTGTAGCTAGAACAGGCACCTAAAGAAATACACAGAACACAGTAGTTAGAGCTTTTAAATTGCAGATTCATTTAATTTGCAGAAAGATAAGTACAATATATATATAATAAATTTAAAAAAAGAAAAAAAAAAGAAAAGACATGGAACAAAGGTATCAAGAGTAGAACCAAACTTTGCCAGTCATTTTGGGAAGCAGGTATGCATTACAGGGTAATACAGCCCATGTACAGCAGCCAACATCACAGTATTGACAACAAAATGAAACACTGGGAGCTGCTGAAATAACAGGCAGGGGGTTTAATTTTAAGGAGAATTGTGCCTAGATAGTTTGCAGAAATAATACGAAATTTTATAGAGTGAGTGGTCCCTCACTCTGGGCATGCACTGACAAAAGGTGCTCTCTTTCCTGCACTGGTTTCAGCATGCACATCATTACAGCTCAGCTGCTTGATAGATTTAGGCAATTTGCAAAGTTTTACCCGTTCTGAGTTGTAAAGATCTAGAAATGTTGTAACATGTTTTCCATGTGTAGGTAATTACATTTTAATTCTATTATATTAAAGCTTCAAACCAGTACCACGAAACTGTTAAAATTTTACAGTACATTAAGAACCCGTGTGCTTTTAATTACATTTCTTTTTAGGTGGTTACTCTTTATGGGTCGTCATTACTTGATGCTTCAGTGCCTACTGGACAAGAGCTGACAATAAAAGGTGCCTCAAGACCAGGACTTGTGACAAAGAATGGTCTAGTTGTTTTTGGAAATGATGGCAAGATGGTAAGTGCTCAGTCTGGCAAACATAAGCATGGACGAACAGTTTAAGCAAGAAGGGCAAGTAGGGTGGAATGGTCAAGCTAGATAAATCCAAGCTAGATAAATCCAGGTGCTAATGACTGACAGCTAATTCACATGAAGTTTATCAATCCTCTACCATCCTGAATGGCTTTCCTGAGAGCCATTAATTTCACTATTTTGATCACTATTTATGTCTAAAGTCTCTTCACCCAAGGATGTGCTACCTCCCAAACAATTTAAAATCATATCCTCTCATTTTTTCAGGTACTAGTGAGAAATCTGAAGTTTGAGGATGGAAAAATGATCCCTGCATCTAAGTACTTCTCTGCTGATGAAACAACTGCCCTGGAACTTACAGAAGAGGAGAAAAAGATTGCAGAAGATATCAGAGTAATACACTAAACTTCTTTAGTAGGATATTATTCAGAAAAAAGCATTAAATACTTATTTTTGGCAAGGCATATATTTTGCTTAGTCATGCAAATAAATTTTTTATAAAATATACTCAAAATATACAGGGGTGAAAGTTTAGTTATTGATATTAATTCAGGTGGAATTGGGAATTCACTGATGTATTTGTCTCCCTTTACAAAGTTTCCTTTCAGATACAAGTGATACAGAAACAGTGAGTGCAGGATCAGTAATGGTAAATATCTATGAATGATGAAGGTGGGAGCAAGGGAAAACGAAGAGAAGTGAGGTTTTCACCACTGACAGACTCAGTCCTTGGAATCCTTTCTTCTCTGTGGTGTTCATCACTGGGATGTGCTCAGAATGGGCTCCAGGGAGCTTCAGAACAGCCTTCTGAAAGCAAAAGGCAGCAGCTTTCTCTCCGGAAAAAGAAAACTTTTTACAGTTTCTGTGCTGCCTCTTCTGCTACAGCCACACTTAAGGGTCTGGCTGCCAGAGGGATGGGAACAGCTGGAGCAGAAAATTCTCATAGCCAGGGAGGAGCTTTTCTGCCCTCTCCTGAAATCCATCCCTCTGTAGTGTCAGGGGCTTAGCTGACAGCCACATTTGTCATTAAAGTTTTGTGCCAGAGCAAATGAATCATAGCTGTCTTCGCTTGTGCTTACTCTGCTGCAGGGTTATTAACTTTTGGCACAGGTCAGGCTTCATGTACTAATATTTTAAGTTTCTGCTTCAAGATTACCTTGAACCTGCTTGCCAGCAACCTAAATGCTGCCTGGAGCTATTGGATGACTGAGGAAATTATGAAAAGAAATATAAACTCATCAGTTGGTGACACTGCCTGCTAACACTGAAACTCAGTTATAATTAATTGAAATGTTACATTACCAGTCATTTAACTGTTTATTCTTCCATCTCATGCATGCAGCTTAAACTACTTCTAAGCTTTGGCCAGGTGCTGGAAATGCCATCAATCCATTCATAAAGTGCTCCAGGCTGTCCTTGCCTATACTGATGACACAGTTTGTAATGTGGTGGGAACTTAGTATTTGGAGGATAAAAAATCTTTTTAAAATAGGCCTGAAAATTTTTAGCATTCCATCACTCAGGTTTCTTGTCTGATTGGGTAAAATTACCATGGACAAAATACTATATTTTGAACGTCTGATTATACTGGAAAATCTCGTCAGTCTCTAGACTGTTTTAGACCCTCTCATAATAACTGTGTGTTTTAGAAACCTTTGAAATAATATATGTTGTAGGCACAGATACCATAGAAAATACAGTTTGATAAATACTTTTTCTATTAGAGGATTTTCATGATTGCCTCTGTTATCGTTATGTATTACTAGGCTATTTGGAAGGGAATTTTAAGCAATGTTGCTGTGATTGAGGATTCCACAGACTTCTTCAAATCTGGAGCATCCTCTATGCATGTTGTCAGGTAAGAATGTTCAAAATAACAAAAATTGTAAAGCCAAAGTTAATGAAAAAGGTTGTCGTGGTGCCCTTAAATCGATGGCATCAAAAAAATAATCCCTCTATGTTTTCCAGTACTCTTACTATTCCCTTTCTTACCTGTACAGTTAAAACATGTACAGTTCCTCTCCCAAAGTTATGAGATATTGATGTTACCATGCTCTTTCTACTGAAGGAAAATTCCCCTTAACTTCAGGAGCATCATCCCCAGGGGAGCCTGGCGATGCTCGAAGATGTCTGTGTGCAGCCTCAGGTATCTCCAGACCAGGGGACTGGCTGGGAGCCTGAGCAAAGAACTCCCCAGAGGGAAAAGAGAAACCTTTCACAGAAAGAATTGAGCCCGTGCTTAAAGGTGCACTGAGTTTGTCATGGCTTGGGTCACCTCATTTGCCTTCTTTTTACAACACAGACCACAATATAAAAATATAATTTTTTAAACAAACTGATTATGGTGCTGATTACTTACCAGTCTCAATGTCCTTCTGTATATTGGTTGGAGTGGTCCCAAATATTGTTTTATAATGGCATATCAATATCTTCTTGTAATTGATTTTCAAAAGTTTACCTAAGAGTATTCCAGAAGTGACCTTTTTTTTTTTTTTTTTTTTTTTTTTTTTTTTGTTTTTTGTTTTTTGTTTTTTGTTTCAAAGCATCCAAAATTAAACCAACAGATTTCAGGAAAATGCATAATTTCTGTGCCCTTGTCAGAGAAACACACACACATATCCACAAGCATACAAACTGTGGCCCAGTTTTGATTCCTTTTGACTCAATAATGAAGGTCTCTTCCAAGCTAGTCATTCTGTGAATTCCGAGATCTCTAATGATTCAATTAGCTGGAGAGTTCTTTCACTTTTAATTAAACTTACGCCTTCTTCAAAATCTTCAGAATGCTAGAAGAGATCAAACAGAAGCACAGTGGGCTTCAGCTACAGAACGAAGATGTGTACATGGCCACTAAATTTGCAGACTTTATTCAGATGGCTGTCAGAAAACTCAGAGGAGAAGACAAAGAAGAGTTAGTCATTGATTATGTAAGACCTTTTATTTTGTACTAGCTGCTTAGCCTTTCTTGGGTTCTAGGGAAGGGCAGACAATGCCTTTATTGGACTGCTTGAAAAGCAAACAAATATTTGGTTATACAAACTTCTCTATATCTGCATTGGGTTTCCAGTACATTTTACTTCTAACCGCATATACAGGCTAAAATGTGTCTGGATATTGGCTGTAGATATCAAAGTTTGTTAAGCTGCATTATAATATTAGTTGTTAGAAATTTAAGATAATTTGTTGTCTATTTCACCCAGGTTTCAAAAAATATGAACAACATGACTGTGAATATGCCATACCAGTGTTTCATAAATGGGAAATTTATAGATGCTGATGATGGAAAAACATATGACACTATAAATCCAGCAGATGGATCAGTAAGTAATTTCTAAATATGATTGATACCAGTTTATTTCATTGGTTTTGCCTATTAAAAAATCTGAAACATTGCCTGAATATTGCTAATTTTAAAACAATATACTAAATTAAGCAAGCTCTAGAAATAATTTTAAGTTTCAAATTATGTCACATTTTACATATTCTACAATTTTTTCCATTTGAGTCAAGCTGCAAAGCAAACATAACCTTTTTCCCCTTCAATTATCACTTTTCATACCCAACTGAATATTTTACCTTGATTTCATTCTTGTTTAGCTATGCAAACAGAAATTGCTGGAGCTTATTTGCTAAAAAAGTGTTTCTTTTGAAATACTTTATTGGTATTGATATTTGGTACATTTCCTGTCAATAATCAATTTTTTTTTAACTTTTTTTATAAATCTGATGCCTAGAGTAAGTTTGACATTAAAATGTCCCTTTAAATTCCCAATAAGAAAAATAACTTTTCAATAGGAAAATACATACTGTTGCACTTCAATCCTGAACTACCCAATTTTAGTTGAGCAAGTCATAACTATGAATTATAAATAAGTGAAGCGATTCTGATTTCATGAAGCTGCCATTTAATTCTGGAGTAAATAAAATCTTCTGAAATCAATGACACAAATTTCATTATCATCAGAAGTCAGACTCTGATGCTTTTCCTGAAACTCATTATAGAATGGAATAAAAGTCATAACAATTTTTTATTAGGATTTACAATGTGTGTATTTATAGAACATGGTCATCTTAAAATACTGTGTGTTTATGGTGGTTTAAGATAACAAGCTCTATTCCTTAGAAATGGAACATGTGGGAGTTGTTTTAGCATGTTTAGGTATTAGATTGTGATGCCACATATAAAGAGTCCCACATTTTACATATCACATTTTACATATGGAAAGAGAGGGTGAGATCCATTGGGACATTGCACCTTGCTTTGAAGAAGAAGAGAGTTTGAGGAGGTCCCTGCAGTGTCCTCCAAATTCTGCCACCTCAGTTGTGTCTGAGCTTTTTGCAGCCTGGCTCACCCATGGCAATATCACAGATGAGGATATTGAGTAATTTGATTATTCCCAGCCTAGGAGTTAGGGAGGAAGGAGTGACACTCTGCACCCCAATGTTTCTTTTTGAGCTAACACAATGCTGCCTTTGCACAGGTGATAGCCAGTGTATCTTCTGCCTCACTGTCTGATGTTGACAAGGCAGTGGCAGCAGCAAAGGAGGCATTTGAAAATGGGGAATGGGGAAGGATGAATGCAAGGGAAAGAGGGCGGCTCATGTACAGGTATGTGCAAGACAGCTTGCTTTTGTTTCATTTCCTCAGATCTTGTTCTATTTCTCTGAAGAATTGTTGTACACATTTTCTGAATGTGATGGATGTTCATAATCCCACTGTCAGAGGATCCAGACTAGCCATCCTTTTACCCCCTGATTGATTTCAGTGTACCAGCCTCAGCTGGCTAGCCTTTGAGGTTAGCTGGCCAACCTTTTTTGGTGCAGACAAGAATCTTGTGGTCTCTCACTGCCACCATTCTTTCATTATTATTTATGAATGGAAGCAAAGAATTTGAGGAAATTATATTTTAAATACTTGATGTCTTCATTTAATCTATATGAGTTTCATTTAAGGGATTGAGAATTCCCTTGTAAATGCCCATCCTTCCATACAAATGAGGCTTAGCTTTAAAAACAGTGTACCTGAGTTAGGTAGGCAGAGATTTGACCTTGCTAAGCCTGCCTGCATGTGCACTCCATACAGTAAATATACAGCTACATTTCCACTAATTTTGAAGTAGACTGAAACTGATGCTAGATTTTTCCAAGATGATATGCCACCATCTGGCTAAAGACCTCCTGTAGGAGATGTGTTATTGTCAGTAGTGAAAGAATTGTCCTGTGCAGGAATTCTCTAAACTGATTCCAACATTTACCTGAGACACTTTTATCTCTTTTTTGTCTCACTGTGTCTAGTCAATGCCTGGTTCTTATTTTTGGCTGTGTTGCTATTGGTTCAGAAGACAAGCAGAGGATTTGTTGAATCAATGGTATTTTAATGGTGAGGTTTGAGTCTTGAATAGGAAGAGGTGATCTTAGAAAGATGGTAGTGCTGACTAGATAGTGTGAGTGTGATACTGGAGGCAGCTAATAAACCCCCAATTATTATAGATTCTCCCTATGCAGAATGATGCTTCTCTCAAGCACTGTCTTGCAAACTTCAGGTGACCAGAAGCATCAGAGCTTCTCTATAAAGAAAGCCTCTTTTGTGGGCTATATGAAAAGCTTTCATTGCTTTTTCAGGTGTAAACATGCAAATGAATGAGTAGACAGGAGTAAAGAACCTACTTTTTCAGGTTGCTACTCCTGAAAACATGCCACATGTTTTACAAGACATTGCAGGAATCTTAGCAAAAAAGAATGAAAGCAAAGCCAAAAATCCTGCTTTTCTTATAAAGTGTGTGACCAGGCCATGGAAAAAGACCTGCAGGACTCTTACACAATTAGCAGTCGTCACAAGAGAAAATGGGCAAGTCAGAACTGAACATTAAGTACACCTGGTCACTTAAGTTTTTACAAGTGTGCACATATTCGAAGCATGCATAAACTTGTGTTTAATTTGTATAAGGAATGTAGAGTGCCTGAGAGACCAAGTTAACTCTGCCCCAAAGAGAAACTTTTAAGGTGTGAAAACTTCTGCTCTGTTTTACACTTGGAAGATTTATAAGAATAGCTATATTAGATATATGGAAAATACAGTTCCCCTGCACTGTGTAGGTTATCCCTGCATTAAATGCTTTGCTTAGGGAACTCATTCTCTAGGATAAAACACCAGAGTGTTCATGTTGCAAACCATTCCCAGTGGTTTGGAATGCTCTCTCTGAACCACCTTAATTGAAATAAGGGCCCTTCTTCTCTGGCCTCTGTTCAAACTGGAGATTTTGAGTGTTGAACCAAAGAGAATTATGTGTGCCATTAAAGCTCCTGGCTCTGCTGCTCCATCTTAAGGAATCATTAATAGAAGATATTAAGCACACTTTAAATGGAACTTCTCCTTTGTCCTTGACATGCCCAAATCCATTCTCTTACACAACACTGCCAGTGCCCTGACCTGTAGCTGGGTCTCCAAAACACACTTAAAACAGGTATTAAAGAGCTTTTTCCCACATCTCTGCAAATGCTTTAAATGGCCAGAATTAACAGAGTGGAAAAAATTTCACAGGTTTCACAACTAGTTTTGAATACTCTTTACAGGATCAAAAATGCACTTTTTTAACCTCTTGAAATCACATGGGAGCATTGATTATGTGTCTGAGTACCAAATCAAAGAAGGAAGCTGAAGAAAAACATTAATACATATGAAACAATGCAAAGGACTGAACATAAAAATTCATTGATGCAAATAGACCTGAACAGGGGACCACTAACTAATAGTAATGACTCAGAAGCACAGGTATCAATCTGTGCAGATGCATTTTTGAGACACTTTGATAGTTATTATCAACTTAGTCATACTTACTACAGTCTTACTTATATCTCAGATGAGTTTGCACAGTTCATGTGCAGTTCAGCCTCTACTACAGCCAGTGTGAAGACATTTGCAGACTAATGGGCAATTGTTCAACCCCTTACTGATGTGAAGGAGCAGTGGCTCCACCCCCAAATTTAGTGGGAATGCTATTTTGATTATGCTTCTTTGCCACACCTAATATAATTTTAGGCTGTCATTTCCCTTTAATGTGGATTTTTAATATTTTATTAAAGACTTGCAGACCTGATGGAAGAACATCAAGAAGAGTTAGCGACGATAGAATCTGTTGACTCAGGAGCTGTCTACACTTTAGCTCTGAAGACTCATATTGGAATGTCTGTGCAAACATTCAGATACTTTGCTGGATGGTGTGACAAAATTCAGGCAAGTGAATGTGTAAAGGAAATGATCAATGGCAGTGCTTCTCTACACTTCTTTTTTTTGTTGTTGCTATTCTTCTGAAACAGTGTCAAAAAGTAGTAAAACAAAAAAGTAACTGAGGAATCAAAAACTAAAGCAAAATTGGAATTTTACCTAGAATAGGTCTCCCTGTCAATATAAAAAGATAGTCAGCCTCCAGGTGGAGAATTGTCTCTGTGATGAATGACACACAACACGGACTCTTTGTGGAATTTCTCTGGAACTCTCAGAGAAATGAATTTGATTTTGTTTATTTAAGTAATGACTTTTCTTTTTATACATTTTTGACAGGTTACTGTAATTGGTGCACGAGTGATAGGACTTTTCACTTACATTGGTTAAACTAGAGGGACATTAAAAGAAAGTCTGTCCCACAGGAAGAATTCCAAACATGAGTTTTTGTTACAGAAACAAAACTTGATGTTTATGTTCAAGTTGTAGGAACAAGTTTTAGAAACTCTAAACATTAGGAAAATACAGAGTTTTAGAAATTCAGAAATTGTAGGCCTGGAAAATCAGACTACAGATAATATGGATTTAGAATGTGGCTGTAAATATGTAAGAAATCAGCAGAGGTGACACAGTGGATATTCTTGCTTGGTCAGCTCTTAGTTATTCATGGGACAGAATGCCACTGTGCCCATCATGCAGGTAAGTGCACAGACTTGTGCTTTGCCACAGTCTGACCAAGGCTGGTGAGTTTGCTTGATGGCAAACAGCTCATGGCACACGTTCCAGAGCATTTCCTCCAGCATCTTTAAGACCAATCAAGAATATTATCCAGCTGTTTTTTGTTCATCAGACCCTCACTTTATATTCTCCCATCCTTTTGTTTATCTATGCTATTATTTTATCCAGCTGACAGTAAGGGCTTGATTACAATATCCACAGTAGGAAATCATGCAGTAGAAGCATCCGTGCCTCTTCCCCTGATGCAAAAATGCTTGTGGTTTTGTAGCCTACTCTGTAGCTTTCTGAAACATACTTACATGGCAAATATGTTTGTGACAAAAATTATAAATCAGTATGATGATCTGTCCCTCCTCTGTGTTTTAGGGTGCTACAATTCCAATTAACCAGGCCCGGCCAAACCATAATCTAACATTCACCAAGAAAGAGCCAATTGGGTGAGTATCACTTTTTCTTCTTGGTGACAGCCTTGACATGCAGAAAAGGCATTGAAAAGCTGCCATCAAATATGTGATCTTTCCCTGTTTTTCCCTACCTGAAGTGTCTGTGCAATTATTATCCCCTGGAATTACCCACTGATGATGCTTGCATGGAAGAGTGCAGCATGCTTGGCCGCAGGCAACACCCTTGTACTCAAACCAGCTCAGGTAAGAGCAAAAAGAAATATACAGATGGCCGAGATGCCCCTGTTCAGACAAAATTATTTAGGCAATATAGCAGATTTCACCTGTAAGTTGATCTGTAATAAGCTGACTGTGTCATATATTTGAAAGTGCATTTGTAATAATACAGCCTCTCACGGTGATACAAATTATTGATTGGATCCAATTCTGCTCAGGTGCTAATCTCATTTTCGAGAATTAATTATCTTCCACAAGAAGTCATCACTTCTAATTTGCCAATACTGTAAGAAGGTGAATATTGTAAGATACATTGAAAGTAAAAGGTATCATTGTGCATTTGATTAAAATAGGAGATCTAATCTAAATGTTTCTACTTAGGTCACACCTCTGACTTCCTTGAAATTTGCAGAGCTCTCAGCTAAAGCTGGATTTCCTAAAGGCGTTATAAATATTCTGCCTGGTTCAGGTAAAACTTCAACTCATCATTTTTCTAGGAGAGGTCATGATAAAACTGGTCAACTTCTTCACCTTTTTGAATATGTATTACATAGGTATGTTCATAGGTACTAGCCTTGCATCTTTTCATGCAATGATTTCACATGTTTCCAGAAGAGAATTGGGAAAATCTGGCTTTAGTTAATGATAGGAGCTGTCAGCCTATATCCTTTACAAGTTCACACAATTGGCACGAACAATCTGGAAAAGAATGTACTACAGAGAAACATGTTTCACTTGATTGAAATCTTAATTTTCTTCTCCTAATTTTATCATCAAATGTGACTGTGAGACCTAGAACAAGCTGGCAGAATGCATATTCATAGTCCACGCTGTGTTGCCTGATGTCACCATTTTCCTTCTTGCCCTAAAGGCTGTAAAGTGACAAAGTAATTATATGGGGCAGGCTTGGTTACAAATTAGATTATTCCACCTACAGTGGAACATTGAGAAGCTCTTTAGTCCTGACACATGGGAAAGTTTGGAGACCCTAATGGGATCCAAGTTTTTCATGCTCATATGAAATAAAGCTGCAAATATAAATAAGGATGTGATACTGTATTTGATTTGTGGTGTTAGCTCCTCCTGGGTTACAGTGCTGCTGCTGCAATAGTGAAATTGTCCATGTGCCATCCAGTTACACTGCTTTCCTCATCCTGCTAGGTGGCTTAGTGGGACAGCACCTCTCTGAACATCCAGACGTTCGCAAGGTTGGATTCACTGGGTCAACACCAACGGGCAAACAGATCATGAAGAGGTACTCTCAGCAAAAGAGTCACAAATGAACCCTGCTTAGTCTGCTTCTGAAGTGTCTGACTAGATATATTGTGCCTATAGCAGTAATGAAAAAACATAACTACATATGGCTCTTTACCACTATGTAGAATTCTACCAAGTCACTACTGGACAACAGAGGTTTATACATTTCCATTAGTTATGATACAAAGGAAATGATGGAAAATATGTTAAAAATTGGGTTTATATGGCTATTTTAGGTTTATATGCCTATTTTTATTTTTTCAGTGCAGCTGCTAACCTGAAGAAAGTTTCTCTTGAACTTGGTGGCAAATCACCATTGATCATATTCAGTGACTGTGAACTTGACAGAGCTGTGAAAATGGTAACGTTACTCTGAAGTAAAATTTATTCAAAGCCTTTGTGGTACATCCTCACATTATTGCAATATTCTTCTTGACGTGCCAAGAAACATACCAGGGATCCTTAGCATGAAAAACCTCCAGATCTGTTAGAAAGCAGACTCAGATGTTTCTTTATGCCTGCACAATTCAACTGTTCATGCTGCCCCAAAAAGGCAGTACCTACAAGAAATATACATTAGAAAATACAACAAAACAAAGAATTGAGCTCCCTATTGCCATATAGTTTTTAGTTCATCAAGCAAGCAAGCAAGCAATCATTCATCAATTATCAATCATAGTAATTCATCTTCCCTACCACCCGTATCATGTTCAAAGTTCATAAATAAGATGTTGCATTGGTGATAGGCTTTTACATAAAGCATTAAACTTCTGGGGTCACAAACACTGCATGCAACCCAAGGGAACAGAATGGAAGGGAGACTGAAAAAAATGCATCTAAATTTTTTTTTTTTTCCTGATCAGGGTATGGGAGCAGTATATTTCAACAAAGGAGAAAACTGCATTGCAGCTGGCAGGCTGTTCGTGGAAGAATCAATTCATGATGAGTTTGTTAGAAAAGTGGTAAGATATTCAAGGACTAAAGCTCAAGCATATGTTTTACTGTAGCAGAAATTTTATAGTTTTATAGACACTTGTGTTTCTTATTTTCAATTGCTTAATTTCTCATTATTGCTTATGATAGACAGTGCTGCTTCTCAGGAACCTCTTACAGGGTTAAAAGGAAGCATTGAAGGAAGATATTTGCACCAGTAATGCACAGATAAGTGAGAGTTAAATAGATACTGTACCTTCAGCAGTAGTTCATATTTGACTAGGAAAATAAGATTACAAATAATTACTGAACTCAGGTCAACGTGATTGAAGAAGGCTTCTGCAAAGTTAAAAAAAAAAAAAGGGAATATTGGAAGCATAGCTAGAGTAATACAAAGGTCACTATATTCAATATCCAATAGTCACTATGCTGTGCCACTGGAGAATTCATTTATTTTGCTGAAGAATAGGAAATCACTGTCTTAAGTCATTTAGCACTGGTAAAAGTTAATATTTTATGTGCCTGTCTTAATAGCAGGAGAGAATACACACATGAACAAAGCATCAAAAACTTTCAGAAGCAGTTAGAGATTATGAAACAAAAGAAAAAGCCTCATTTTAAAAAGGGAGAAGCATTATATATAAGAATCCAGTAATTTCTTAGATTCAATCTTCATAGCACCAAAAAATGCAGCATTCCAAATTTCTGGTCACTTTAACAATATTGCTGTTATGTAACTTCATTTTAATTGGGTAACCCATAGGTTGAAGAAATAAAAAAGATGAAAATTGGTGACCCACTTGACAGATCTACAGATCATGGTCCGCAAAATCACAAGGCACATTTGGAAAAGCTGCTGCAGTACTGTGAAACTGGAGTAAAAGAAGGAGCCACTCTAGTGTATGGAGGAAGACAAGTACATAGACCAGGTAAAATACCTTGCAGAAGTATTTAGAATTTTTGCACTTTATGCAAGACTGTCTCAGCTCTATTTAGTGGAGCTGCAGTATCCTGGGAACAGTACCAGGGAAGCCTGGTACCACAGAGCTTTCATGTCTCATATTATGAGAAGCTGTGTACATATGAAGTATGAGATATTTATGTAGATCTTACAATCTATCTTCTTGTTGGGTAGCAAGAAAAATTGACTTCTGTGACTTGCTGTAACTTTGTCTTCCTGCTGTCAGAGCACAGGGTCTTCCCCTGAGGAGTCACCTGGGCTGTGGCATGCAGACCTTCCAGCCTGGCAGGGAGCAGCAGGTGTTGTCACTGATCAGCACAGGCCATCCTTTGACCCTTTGGTCTGCCATTTCTCTTGAAGTGCATGCATTTCCGTTCATACTTCCTTCCTATCTGTTTTCTATTTCAAGTTGCAAGTTATTTATGACCTCAAAGTATGGGACAGAAACAGCCTGGACAACAGCAAACCCTTAAGCACTTTTCCCATGCTCAAAGGCTGCTCCGTACTCTCTTTAGGTTTCTTCATGGAACCCACTGTATTCACAGATGTTGAAGACCATATGTATATTGCCCAGGAAGAGTCCTTTGGTCCTGTGATGGTCATCTCTAAATTTAAAAACGGGTATGTTCTCCTCTCGTTACTGTTAGAAACTTAATTTTCCCATTTTCACCCTAAGTGAAGAAATGACGGCATATGCAGTATTTTGTTAAATCTTGCTAGGCCAATCTGAATACCTAGTAGTATTCAGTGAAATGTTTTAGTGAAGTTTGTGTGGTAATTACAACAGCTTGATCAAATTACAAAATATGTATTTTCCCCAGTGGAATTATTCATTTTTGCTGTTAAAGAAGACTGAAGTGTGTATTGTGTAACAATGGCACATTACTGTTGTAAATGAAAATTCCTCTGTATATTTTGTAAACTGTCATTTCTAATATCTTTCATTGCAGATCATCAGAATTATTTAACATACAGATGAGATTAAAACCCTACATAGAAACTTCACATAAATATTTCTGTCAGGTTTCATCTTCTGCAGTTTGATAATAAAGTTAAGAACCAGCCATGTACATAACCTTTTACATGCATAACTTCTGTAGTCTTAAGGGACTGTATTGAATTTTTTAAACTACCATTGATTTTTGAAGCTGTATGGAGATGAGATGCAGATAGAAAACAGCAGTCTGGAAATGGCCTGAAAAGTTGTCTCTCAACAGCAGTTTAAATTCCAGCTTTTATTCTGCATTAAGTTGTAAATCTGGATAAAATTTTAGCAAACCAATTCATCATCTGCTGCCATGCTCTGCTTTACAGGCATTTTAGCATTGCTCTAATTCCCAAGTTGTACAGCAGCAGCATTTCCTGTGGCATTTCTCACTATAAATATTAACCTTTGAATTGTGAGCTTACAAGCTTCACAAGCTTGAAGCAAGGGTGTGAATTTCTGTGGGTCTGTCAGATTGACACACAGATTTGTCTTTAATAAGCCATCTTTAAAAAAGCTCACTGGAGAAGATAGACCACGTGAAAAGTTGCTTCAATGTTACTGAAGGTGGAATTTTGAAAAGTTGTTTTATTTAACTTTTAAAACTTTTTAACTATTAAAAGTTGTTTATTTTACCTAGCTGCAGTTAAATTATCTCTTTCCCCCCAGGGATGTCGATGGAGTGTTGCGACGGGCAAATGCCACAGAATATGGCTTAGCTTCAGGAGTTTTCACAAAGGACATAAACAAAGCTCTCTACATCAGTGAAAAGCTAGAAGCTGGGACAGTTTTTATTAACACATACAACAAAACTGATGTGGCAGCACCATTTGGTGGATTTAAGCTGTCTGGCTTTGGGAAAGATTTAGGTAAGTTGTCGCCTTCCCTCATTTCTTGTCTCAGTCCTAATCAATGAAATTGATCACTTATCAATCACTAATCACTTTGCCTGCATACAGTGTATCTGGTAACACACCAGCTATGGGTGCATCTCCTACATTCCTCCAATTACAGGAACCAAATTCCTCTCCTTCCCTAAATTTTCCCACTTCAATACCTCCCATTCAGCCTTTCCTGTACATTTGCTAAATAATACAGAATATTCCTCTTCAACTGCTCTGAGAGCAGACAAATAAATTACAGCTTGTCCAGAGCTCTGTACAGGCTACAAAAGGCTGTCAAGTTATAATGGCATTGGCCAAAACATACTTTCCCTCAGAGAGAATGCTAATTTAGGTTTCTCCTCTAAGTAAGAGCATGGGAAACTTTTTTGTACGTTAAAATGTCACCAAGATTTCCCAACAGCCAAAAGAAAAAGGTGCATTAAAAATATTTTCTTTTCAAAACAAGTCCACTCTGTCAAAGAAGCTTCACAGGTCTGGATAGATCAAGCTTCATGGCAGAGAAAAAAGGAAACCCAAATTTCACTCACACAACAGATTTTTGCTTTTGGAATCTCCAAAGATATTTCCTGAAACCAAATTGAGTGATGGTGTCAGGGAAAAAAAGATTACTGATTTTACATTACAGAGTTTATTATTTTTTTTATTTATAAATTAAAAGATTACAGAGCTTCTCTACCTTTAATAGAGGAGAAGCAAAGTTCATAAATTCAGTGCTGTCTAAAGTGCTGCTTGGGGAGTGGCTTGTTAAATTCCTTTTTCTTCCACATCTGTTGGGTTTGGCCTCGACAAACCAGGTCTTTAAATCACAATGGGAAGGTAATTAGTTTTCATTGTTCCTTAAGAACTCAAATATTGGCTACAGTGTTTCAAATTTTTTAAAAGTAGTTACAGTCTGACAAAATTCATTAAGCTGCTGTTCTAACAGGTGAATATTGTGCTTGTACAGGTGAAGAAGCTCTGCATGAATATCTCAGAACCAAAGCCATCACTGTGGAATATTAAAGTAACAGCTTCACTTGGGAAGTAGACTTCCAGCAGAGTTTGAATCTTGATGACTACACGAAGCACTCGATACCACACCTAGGATAAGCTGTCTGCAGTGCTACAACCAAAAAAACCAAAACAAAATACTCATTCCATGGACATGTTCCTATAAATTAGGTCCAGATTTTAGTCTGACAGACAATGGCTTTTGGAAATCACCCTGAAGTTATTTAAATTGTGTAGCAGCAACAGTTGGTAGCACAATTTCCCCCCATCCTTCCCCCAGAAATATGCTCAGTTTTTTTTAAAAATAGAACTGAAGAGTAAGTTCTCGCATATTTGAGTCATATTCCTGTGACATAATGTTTACATGACCATTTTAAATCCTTAGTCATTAGGCTTCTAAAGTTGAACTAAAATATACTGATTATGCCATTTTTGCTATAAAGCAGTTCAGGTTTTATGGTAGCAATTAAACACTCTGCTCTGGTGACTTTTCAGAAGTACAGAAAACCTTTGTGCCATAAGAAGTAAATCAATGCAAGGAAGTGCACTTATTATGATCTTTGTATAGTACATACAGAGTTTGATATCGGTGTTAAACTATGCATATCACGCTAAAGTTACTGAAAATATTTTCTACCTTTTTGTTGATATGGAATGTGTGATCTGCCTGCAATTTGAAAGGTGGTTACATTAAAGTCACTTTTTGTGTCTGTGCACATGGACTGTAATCACTGTTTCATACTGCATGATTATTATTTTGTATTTTACACTTTCAGGTTCTTTTAATCTGTGGGAAAATCCCTTGTAGGATGACCAAGGTCAGATGTTGCTTTCAAACTTTTTTCAGTTTGGAAGAAATTTTCTATAGATTAAGACCTTATTTAACTAAGCCTGTTAAGACGCCTTGCTTTCAGAATGCAAAAACACCCAAAGCTTTGTCTATCTGTTGTGGGAGACCAGGAAATCCTTCTGATTGTCCTGGGTAGATTTATAAGTCACAAGAATTTGGATAGCATGATAATTAGTATGTCACACAGTGAAAAAGTAGAATTTGTGGATTTTAGATGAGAGATCAGGGGGCAAAGCTGGAGGTAATGGGTGTGTCCCTGGGCTTCTTCTTCTTCCTCTTGTTCTCCATCTTCTGTGGTGGTGTGGCACATTTGGATTGGTTCGGAAGAAAAGTACACTGTACAACATAGTGGATAGATATTGGAGAATTGTTATAAATAAAGTACACGTAATTTTCAGTATAAAAGATAGTGCCCTGCCAAGGGCAGGCAGACGACGAAGATGACACATGAAGAGGACCGAGACCACGGACAGACGAAGGAAGATGACTAAGGACGAAGATGAAGGAAGGACAGACGACAGGGGGAGAGAGCACTGGCCTGCAGAGAAGCTGTGGCAGGCCAGGGAACGAATATGAGATAAGCAAAGAATAAACAAATTCCTGAACACGAGAAAACAGACGACTCGACCTCTTCTTCAGACGCAGAGCCAGAGAGAAACAGAGACAGAGAACAACAAGAAGAAGAAAAAACACACATATTTTTTAGTAAACAACAATCTGTGGGCTGCTATTAAAGGTAGCAGTCTGATTCTTTGATCCCCATCTTTCCCCTTCACTAAAATATTCCATGGTTAAATCAGTAAATCATGTCTCCATCCTATATTTAAGCCACATCATAAAAGAAGGACCAGAATCCTTGTTTCTTACCACAAATACACCAGAAACAGGTATTAAAATAGAACTTCCACTTTTAAGGATTCAAAATAAATTCTACAAATAACTGCAGGTTTCAAGTCATTAAGTTTAATATTTGAGCAAATACAGTATAGAAAATTTTACTTTAATGGTCTAGAAAATACAAAGTTCCTTTAAGAAACAATGACATCTCTGGAGCATGACAGATACTTCTGAAATGCAAACTGAACTATGAAGTAAATGCAACAGCCCAAACCACTGTAATTTGACCAGTCTGATGTAAGTATGAATGGGACACACTTTCACTGATTCTGCTTTCACATTCATGTCAAGCCAACTTAAGTACAGGCCAGCTGAAAATTCACCTTTTCATCCTTCTGCCAATGACAATTAATAAACTGGAGATTAGAAACATGGCAGGGAAGTTATGGGATAAAAAGCGTAGCTTAAAGCTTTTGTAACACCCCAGAGGCATCCTTATCCTTTGAGTATGGAGGGTGTTTGCAGCACAGCCACAAACGTTTCCTACACGAGCCTGTACCCTCCCAGTGCTGGTGTGGAGCTCAGGGTGGACACACAGAGTAATTAATTAATAATTAACCCTTTGCTGAACTCGCTGGTCATGCTGTCCTTACCCAGCTGGCTCAGCTGGAAATGAGCTCAGCCCTGGCTCTGGTGTTCAGCAGTTGCTGCCATGAATGCAATGCAGACATACCTCTGAGCTATAAGAGATCATGTTTAATAGTGAAGAGAGTGTACATAACATTTCACAGGACATGGAATATAAAAACAAAGCTTTTTCCTAGTTAACTCTTTCCTGCCCTTGAAACAAAAACTATCTTCCTATAAAAAAAAATGTCTTTCTTCAACAAAGCACCAGAACAAGAATTTTTAACTTTCAAGTGTCCATTACTCTAGCTGTTTTCTTGGTATGATCTACTATGGAGTGCATTTCCCTGTTATTTGATGGATCACATTGCACTTAATTCTTCAGAAATCCAGCCTTCCCCAGTCATGAGTGGATCATGAATTTTCCACCATGTAAACTATAGCTTTTCACAGGATCCTGAGAGATGCAACACTGGGAAACAAAGTGGTCCTAAGAGCCAACCCCTTACAGTGAGAAAACATCATTCGGTTGGTTTGGGGTTTTTTAAAAGTAAAATAAAATGGATTTACTCATTTGCTTTGCTGTCCAAAATTTCTATTTTGCCCTTTTCTCCCTTTTGTTTAGGAAACTTAATATTGTCTACTGTCACTTCATCAGTTACAGAGTCATCTTCATCAGATTCTGAGTCATCTTCTGAAGTCAGCAACTCTTCATCTGTATCAGAATCACTCAGTTCAACTACAGCCACATTCTGGAAAAAAAACATCTTGGTTAACACAATATATATACTACATATACATACATACACACACAGGTTACAGCACTTCTATCACTGGAGTAAAGCAAGGCAAACACATTAAACAGCCTAGTGCCATCAGAAAATCAAAACCACAACAAAAGAGACTTTTGGGTTTTCCTAGGATTTTACAAATTTCATGGAGAGATTCCTAAATATTACTGGTCTGTAGGAAATCTAAGGCCATATTTATATCACTATCAAAGAAAGAACTATGTCAATAGCTGAACTCAAGATTGTCTAAATCAGGTATTTAAACTAACAAGCAGCAGGCACCAAAACTACTTTTCAGTAAAAAAATTCAAATTAAATCATTTAGTGTATAAGGGATCATTACAAATATACAAACACATGTAGATGTGATATAGATATTTTAATATAGCTCATGTCTTATAGTATTCAGGGCACTACAACTACTCTAAAACAGCAAGCAGTTTAAACCACAGGGTATTTTTGAAGGGATGTCAAATGGCTCCTATGAGCCATAATTTTTGAGGTCTGCTTAGCCAGAAGGCACTTTGGCTGAGCCATAGACATACATCAACTTCATAATAAAATATTCTTATACGAGCACGTGGCTACAGCACTTCAACTAAAACCAGAAAAAATATTCATGTCACTGCAAATAAATAGACAAACACCAGCAACAAAGGATCACAGCAACACTAATAACTTTTCTAAACCCAAGATCTAGTCTTTCCTAGAAGTACCAACAGAGCAAAGCTGAAAGCCAGTTATTACTCTAACACTAAGGCCTTCTCTTATGCCTTACTAGGCCTTATATTGTCCAGTTTCTAAACCGAATCACCTAGGAGGCATTTAAAATACCATTTGTGACTTTTGATTCAGAGTTGTTGATTCAAAAGCACATCTTATTCTGCTCTTAAACTACATTATCCCCAGTGATTAAATTCTGCGAGTATGAAAACCATGATGTAAACTTCAACCAAATAAGTATGTTTATTATATCTATGTTTTGAATTAGAAGATCAAAGACTGTGGTAAAGACTTCACAGAAAATGGTAAAGACTTCACTTTATCATATTATTCATTCTAAGATCAGAGTTATTTTAATCCCATCTAGATTTATATTAGAACGAAAAAAACCATACCATTTCTATAACTTTTTCTGTTTCACTCTCTAGATGTTCAATATCAAACTGATGAGCAGGTGATGTCACCATTTTTCTTTTGAGCTCATCATTTGCCTGGGCCATCTGTGGTAAAAAGCTCTGTACTCGGTCCAAAACTGAAAAGAAACAATTATTATATATATATTAAATATATATAAAAAAAGTCAAAGAGATGTTCATTAGTGTTCACATTTATACCTCAGATACGAGCCTTTAAACAGATTCCGTTTCAAGTGTAATTTCCAGCTGTCTAATTAAGTACAGACTGAAAGTCTCAAAGAAGATGGAAAAATTAGCTATAACATATGCCATAATAGACTAATGAAAGGTCAACATAATTAACAAAAGAAACTCTGAAATTAAGATGGTGGGAGAGAGATGGAAGCGCCAGGTTGAAGTATAAAGTACTTATCCTCTACAGCTTAGTGGGACTTCACAAGAATTTTAGGGTAATCATTGGAATTAGGAGAATCACACTCATATCCCTTCCATGGAGGAAGACAATATTTTCACCTCCAGAATTTCTTCAAATAAATTGCTCCACACATGCAGAGGAGCGAAACACTAGTTTTCTTTCTTTGAGAAGAGTTACTATTCCAGATGAGCTCCACAAAAGTCTAACGGATATAATCTACCTATGAAACACTATCATCTTTGCAAAGACTTTTATCCAACAAAGAATCTGATGTAACAATCTTTTTAAATTACAGCTCAATCACAAACCAAAAAATAAAATAATGTGACAGGAGTCCTTTTTAAATTAAAAGCCTTTATACAACAAATACATCATACAGAGAAACTATTTCTAAAAAGAGATAAGAAGCCCAAGCAATAACTCCATGCTGGGAAAGAACAATCTGTCACTAGAAGTTAGAGCTGTCATGCCTAGCATTGCAAAATCTAATTTACCAGCAGCAGCAGCAGCAGTTAAATGACTCACCAGTGGCGCATGGAGCTGTAAGGGAAGGAGGACCTACCACCTGTAGAAACTGAACACAGAAGTTTCTCCCTTTTTCTTTTCAAGGAAAGCACTGAAGAAACCGCTGTCACAAGTGTTACCTACGACTTGACACAGTTCCAGGGATAAGCTCCTCCTTACTCACCATTGCTCCTCGGCATCTTAAACGTCTGTAAAGTTGTGGCCTTCTTGCTGCTACATTTTGAATTAATAAGCAAAATGTCTTCCAGCCCTGAAAGCAAACAAATGAGTATTGAAGTGCTTAAGCTGACAAGTTCTCCGTAATTATCCTCTGCTTTTGCTGCTCTTGGAGGAAATACTGGGCTACACGGGCCAGGGGACTCACCCTGCACACACCTCTCGCACACTCCTTAAGTTTAAGCTGAAGTTCCTTAGGCTGCTTTTGAGCCAAAGATCGATTAAGGGAGAGCTGTAAGGCATAGAAAACCAGCCTCCAATACCCCACAGCAGGGCACGGTGAGGCGGGAGCAGTGCGCCAGTCGCACCGATTTAAATCCCGGCGCCAGCAGTGACCCCCGCTAACTGTGGGCAGCGACAGCGCCCGGAAACCCAAACCCTGCCGGTGAATCCGGCATCAGTTATCCTCATTAATCCTATGACAGCCAACGGAGCCACCAGCCCGGTATCACTAACTAAAGCGCAACCTTCTGTTTTCTTCTTCTGCTTCTTTCTTCTCACTTTTTTTTTTTTTTTTTTCTCACAAAAACGTCTGCCCATAGTGGATTTCCCCGCTTATTTACTTCGCATTACCCCTCCCCGGGAGAGCAGCTCTTCAAAACCCGCAGGATGCAAACTCGAGCGGGTCACCAGCAGCCCCACGAGCCCCTCCCGTGGGATGCGGGGCCGAGCCGAGCCCCGCCGGCTACCGGCCGGAGCCGCACTCGCTCTCTCGCCCGGCCGGAGCCGCACTCGCTCTCTCGCCCGGCCGGAGCCGCACTCGCTCTCTCGCCCGGCCGGAGCCGCACTCGCTCTCTCGCCCGGCCGGAGCCGCACTCGCTCTCTCGCTCGGCCGGAGCCGCACTCGCTCTCTCGCCCGGCCGGAGCCGCACTCGCTCTCTCGCTCGGCCGGGCCGCACTCGCTCTCTCGCCCGGCCGGAGCCGCACTCGCTCTCTCGCCCGGCCGGGGCCGCACTCGCTCTCTCGCCCGGCCGGAGCCGCACTCGCTCTCTCGCTCGGCCGGAGCCGCACTCGCTCTCTCGCCCGGCCGGGCCGCACTCGCTCTCTCGCCCGGCCGGGCCGCACTCGCTCTCTCGCCCGCCGGGCCGCACTCGCTCTCTCGCCCGGCCGGAGCCGCACTCGCTCTCTCGCCCGGCCGGGGCCGCACTCGCTCTCTCGCCCGGCCGGGCCGCACTCGCTCACCGGGCCGGCGCCTCACGTCCAGCAGCTCCCGGGAGGCCGCGGGCCCCTCCGCGCCGCCGGACGCCGCCATGCGTCCCCGAGCGGAAGTGGAGCGGCCCGCGCGCTAGGCGCTGGCGCGCCCCCTGCCGGCGGGGAGGGGCGCCGCGAGGCCCTCAGCCCGGAGCTGGCCGCGGGCCTGTCCGAACCTCCTGGGACCCGGCAAGGCAAGCGCACGGAGGTCAGCGCTGTCCCGGGCGGCCTTAGGAAGGGCATGGCCTGCAGGTCGAGGTTGGTGGCCCTGCTCCTCTGCTCAGCCCTGGTGAGGCACATCTGGAGTGCTGCGTCCAATTCTGCGCTCCTCAGGACGAGAGGGACATGGAGCTCCTGGAGCAGGTCCAGCGGAGGCAACAACGATTATTAAGGAAGTGAAACATCTCTTTAAGAGGAGAGGCTGAGGGAGCTGGAGGCCTGTTTAGCCTCGAGAAGAGACGACTGAGAGGAGATTTCGTCAATGTACGTAAGCACATAAAGGGAGGGTGACAAGAGGATGGAGCCAGGCTCTTCATGGTGGTGCCAAGCAATAGGACAAAAGGCCAGAGGCAGAAACTGATGCACAGAAAGTTCCACCTGAACGTTCCACCTGAACGTGAGGAAGAACTTCTTTGCTGCACAGGTGACCACACACTGGAACAGATTGCCCAAAGACGTTGTGGGGTCTCCTATACCGAAGATATTCAAGAACAGTTTGAACGCAATTCTGTGCCAAGTGCTCATGGACAGCCCTGCTTAAGCAGGGAGGTTGGACCAGATGATCCACTATGGTCCCTTCCAGCCTGACTGATTCTGTGACTTGGCACAGAGAGTCCATCCCATCCTCATGAAGAGCCATGAACAAGTGGAACCAAGCTGCCAGCAGGTAACATGACCTGAACACCTGCCAGTATCTGCTCGTCCCTCAAAACTCTCCCATTTTCATTTTCTGAATTTGATAAATGAACCTAAAATGAAATATCAGAGCCTGAGGGAGTTTTAATCATCGTTTGGAAAAGAAACTTACACAACCACCAAGTTCAGCTGATACTGGCCAACCTGTTATTCAGGATTTGTTCTGCAGTTTCTGTCCTTATCTGTTCTGCAGTTTCTGTCCTTTCACATCTGAGCAGTGTGAAAACTTCAAAAGGAAAACTGAATGGTTCATAAGAAAAGAGATGGGAAGTCCAAGATGAAAATGAGAAAAAATAGTAATCACGTAAGTGGTGTTTATAGGCACTCGTTGCAAAGGACACAGGAAAAAACCCAACCACACAACCACCCAGATCCCAGTATCTTGGAATTAACATGCTTTTTATTAAAGCAAACCTCTTCAGGGCCTCAAACAAGAGACCACCCTGCTGTTTTCCTGACAGATGGTCCTGAACAAGTGTCCTCTGCCACTTTCCCAGCCCACCCACAGTGCCTTCCACTGAATTTGCTACCTAGTTTGCACTGTTCTCCCCAACTATGCTCCAGAATTTCCATTTCCCAGAAAAATCCCATTGCTAGCTTTAATGACTTGAAAATGAAAAATCTTGAGGGCTGAGGTTCTTACTCAGAAAGAGTGAGTTTTTCCAGATTTGTACACTGCCCAAAAGAATAGCGTGTGAGCCTCAAACAATATATTTCACCCATGGGTATCAATGTGATTTCCATGAAGGGCAGGGCATAACAGTGTCAAGGAAGCTGTAGTAGGGAGTGATGAAGTGATTGCCCAAGATAACCAGACAAGCAATTAGAAAAGCCAGAAATAGCACCCTCAGGTGCTATTCCCAAACCTCAGCTTTACAGTCTCACCTGTTGGCAACAGAGGCAGATGTGATCTTTATCTGATCTGTAGGGTAGCCTCAGCTCATGCTGAGCACACACAGGCCATTGATATATAGGGCTGCTACTAGGATAGAGAAGCTACAGCATCTTTAGCCTGAATCCCCAGTAAATTCAGGCTTGAGACAGCTGAATTACTAGCTCTGAGGTATGGGCTGCTTCATTCAAGGTGGTATTGACGTGAGTGTTCAAGCTGATCCTGTACGTTTCACTCTCCTAGCACAGAGTGTTTTGGACCCAGTCCTGCAAATACATTTCCCTGTGCTTAAGTTTCTGCTATTCCACGTATCCCCACTGCAGGTAGCTCCAGTTTATGGCAGACACCTGGTGACTTGCCCATGCTGTATTTTTTTCTCTCTGTAGGCAGGGAAAGGGATGCTGTAAGCTTGGATGCTGTCAACATCATTAAATCTCTTTTCATCCTCTTTCTTCCTTTCTTCCCTTTCACCTTCCAGTTAACGCATCCTCACCACTTCAAAGTGTGGAGCAACAATTGAGGAGTAATACTAGTACTGATAATAAACAGACAAATTTAGCTGACTTGACTGTTAATATTGTTTTGCAGAACGGGAGTCCAACAAGGCCTTGGCTCCATGCTTAGTTAAACAGAGGCAGTTGATATCAAGGGAAGAACTCGCAGACTTACACGCTGTTAGCTGGGCGTACAGTCTAGCTGGGCAAGAACACGGATATACCAACTGACCCAAACACTTAAAAAAATTGAATTCCTGAGTTAGCTGCTTTTAGCCAATTGGCAGGAAAGAGCGACAACGTCCTGCTAGCTGGCACTCAGGACTCAGTACAAAACGGCGACTCCTTTGCTACGTCGCCAAGAAAGCCGCTGCCAGTGGAAGCCAAGGCGCCGCCAGCGCCGGCGGTGCCCGGGGAGCGCCCTGGAGCCGCGCTCGCCAGCGCTCTGTTGCCCCTCTCCGGAACAGAGGAGCAGCCGAGCCCTTGCGGGGGCAGCGTGGCGGGGGTGCCGCTCCGCGCCCCGCTACCGCCAGGGCCGGCGGGCGCAGCGGGGATGGGAGCCGGCGGGTCCCGCAGCGCGGGCGGCCCGTGTCAGGCAGCGGGGGCCCGGCTGGGAGCCGGGCTGGGAGCCAGGCGGGCACGGCGCCCCGGGCCCCGTGCCGTGCCGTCCCCGGGCGGCGGCGCTCGGCTCCTCCCTGCCCCGCCCAGCAGCGGCCGGTGGCGGCGGCGGCTCTGCGCATCACGGGCCACATCATCGCGGGGGCCGCCCGCTTCCGCGCCTGCTCAGTGCCGGCGGGCTCACCTAGCGCCGAGCTGTCACCGCCGCCCGCCTGCTGCCGCCCCGCCGCAGCGATGGAGCGCGACCCCGCCGCGCTGCCGGCGATGCTCCCGCCCAGGTGAGGGGAGGGCGCGGCTGAGCCGGGGCAGCGGGGCCGGGCGGGACGAGGACCCGCCGCCCCGGGCCGGGGGTAGGCGGCGGGGGCCGCGGGCGGGAAAGTTTCCTGGCGAGTGGCGGAGTCCCCGAGCGCCGCGCCGGCCCGCCCCGATGCCGGGGTGCCCAGGGCGCCCGGGGCTGGGGGGCACTCGGTGCCGCCCGCCTGCCGCTCCGGCCGGCGTTCCCGGGTGCCGCGGGGCTCGCCCTCCCGTGCCGCCGGCCCCGACGCTCCCGGCCGCCCCTCTGCCGGCCCCCGGCGCCGGGCGGGCTCCGCCGCTCCCGGGCGGGCCGGTGTCCTGCGCCCCGAGCGCGGATGCTGCCGCGGGTGGCCGCGGGCGCCCCGGTACCCTGCGCTCCCCAGAGCCCCGCAGCGCCTTTCGTCATGTGCGCGTAATTATGTACTGCTCCAGGTAGCCTGGACAATGAGCCTTTTCTTCGGTTTCTCCGTGCCTGCACAAGATCTGCCCAGCATTCCCAGTAGCCCCTATTCCTTGGAACTCTTTACATCCGTATGTGCAGGCAGTTCTGTTCCCACCTTTGCACCCATCAAAATGTGCCAGACTGTCACCGCAGATGCAGTGCTAGACAAGCACGGAACTTCTACCTGAACAGCACGTCTACCGACTTCAAAGATCATGTCTTTTTTTGTTTATAAGTGTTGTAATTAACGTCTGATGGCACATTTATTCTCTTTCCATACTTTTCAGCCAAAACATAGGAGCTTTTTTTGATTTATTCTGCTTTACTTTCTACTCTCTCTATAAATCTCCATTAACTTCAGGTTGTAGCTCCCTGTTTTTTTAGTTTCAGAGAATGTTATAATTTCTGCTTCCCCCAGCCCATTTTCCTGGATATAGTTGTGTCTTATTCACTCACATTTGAAGCTAGGTTATAGACCACACTGCAATACGTGGATCATGTAAAATAAAGTAATTGTTTAGTCTTTAGGAAGAGTCCTAGCAATGTTTAGAATACATGCCTAGTTATCCTCACCTTACAAGTTTAGTAATGGGGGTAAAAAGATGAGAGGAGATAGGATGACCTGTTTTGGCAGCATTCCCTACACCTGCTCTAAAGAGATTGTGAAACTGCATCCATAATTACTGCTGTATGCCTGGTAGACACCTCAGGAAAAATAACAGCATATCATTTTCTTTTCAAATACCTGTATGATATTATCCACAAATACAATGGGAAGTCTGATCCTAGTGCCTGAGCTAATAAGTAATTCATCTCTGCTTGGTGATGACAGTAGAGACCTGTAATCAAGATCCCAAAGAGTAGTTAGGATTCATCCTGGTGAATATTTATTGGTTACTTAATCTAGAGGACTGCGTTATCTCTTATATTTTATACGTCCCCACCTGCTTTTGATGGGCTGAAGGATATGATTTGCCTGGTATTTTTCATGCTTCCATGAATGCATTCCATTTGGGTCACTTTACAGCCAACCTTATTTCACAGCCTTGTTGCTGTGTTTTGACTCTGTTTTGGTCTCTTCTAGATGAGTTGCTTTGAAAGTGCAGAGTCTAACCAAGTCTTTTTCTCACAGCTGCTTTTCTCTTCCTCGGGGCCAAAATTGAAAGCTGCCGTGTTCAAGAAGTGGAATGCAGCAGTCTCAAACTTGTCTGAAAACTGAGCCTGAGGGTGGCAGGTCTTTCAATGTCTAACTGTCAAGAAGGCATCTGGAGGTTCTCCAGTCTGGTTTTTTTCCTCATTGTTTGTTTCTTTTGCTTTTAATTTAACCAGCAACTTCCATACAATAAACACAGTGGTAACCAGTTTACTGCATAATACTTAAAAGTGGTATGTAATGCTCTTGTATCTGTCCTGCATGCAACATTTGTAAATTTTCAGCATGTTCTACAGCCTTTTACACTCTACAGTCAGTATCTGGTATAAGTAAACTTAGCCCAGTGTACCACATTGGTTTCCAGATTCTATGAATGGTTAATGATAATACAGCCTGTTTACTCTCTGTAAGGCTGAGGTGATATGATGTAGCTTTCCCTTTCTACTGATGTGCCCACTACACTAATGTAAATGATTAGCCATGGCTGTGATAAGAGTGTCAAATGTGATACTGACACTTGTATGTGTACACAACACAGTAGTGGAGAAGAGGCCACGAAGATCCCTGTATCACCTGTATTCTGAACTTAAAGAATGCCCCCAAACCCACACAGTTCCAACTTTGTAGAATTGCAGAATTGTTGAGGTCAGAAGGAATCTCAGGAATTTTTCTATTCAGCCTCCTCTGCTCAGCGTAGGGTCAAGAAGTACAGGTTGCTTGGGGCCATGTCCAGTTTGTTTCAAATATCACCAAGGATGGAGTCTCCAGAACCTGTTTGGACCAGTGTTCAGCCACTGTCATGGTAAAACCCCCAGCTTTTTCTTATGTTCAAATGCCATTTCCAGTGTTTCAATTTGTGTCTGCTACCTCTCATCCTTTCAGTGAGAAGAGTCTGGCTTCATCTCTGAAGACACTAGAAGAGTCTTTCAAGCCAAGGAATAATCCAGCTTCATCTTTGCTTATTATGGCAAAATATTAAAGTTCAGTGTTTTGTTAGCGTTTCATATTACTTTCCTGAATCTCTTTCCAAGGCTTATTCTTGTCCTGAGAGGCATTTCTCAGACAGGCATGTTTACACAATTGTATTTTATTGTGGACTGCCTAGAAGTGCAGTGTAGAGATTAATGCTTTAAAAGATCACCTGTAAAAAAATGTTGGCACCTTTTAGAAAAAACAGGTTTTGACTATGGTTTGATTAGCTTTGGGTCTCATGAAAGGCCTCAGAATTATTTAGATAGCTGTTATCTTTTGGTTTTGTTAGCCAAGCTCTGAAAGAAATCAGAAATTTCCCTAGACTTAAAGTTCGGTAAGTGTTTGTTTTAGCTTGTCATGATGTTTACTCTACAGAAATTTCATGCTTGATTCTTCCTCCTTCCCCTTTTTTAGAAGGTTCTTAAAAGGTCATGGTGATTTATTGTGTTCACGCTTTAATTGTTGGCAGTCTTATATCTATCCGATCAAATTTAGCTGTAGAATCCAGTCCCTTAATCCCGCTAAGTGCTAGATGTTCTTTAAACCAAGGTGAAGTATGGAAGAAGCATTTTTCCCATGCTCTTGAAAAGAGCATTATAGGTGTATCTGAAACAGTGTGGACAATTCTTTGGGCAATAGTGAAGAGAATTCTTTGAGCTTCTTCCTGAACAGTTTAAATTTTTTGCTCATTTCATCTTTCTCAGATGAATCAAGCCAATCAAAGGTGAAGGATGGAAAAATGTGATAATGATCAGGTGTTCAGTTTCATAGCTGAAGTACCTGAGATTTTTCTAAAGCAGTTTTGCATTTCCAAAAATCAGCATCTCTCCCAGCTTGTGGTGCTGTTTTCTGCAGCATTTATTTCTGCCAGTCCATCATGTTTACTCTCTCCATGTGTATTTTTTGAATTGCTGTGTGCATCAGTTGTTTTAAGTCTTATGGGTAAAATTGGCTTGCTCTCTTTTGGATTGCCAAGTGTCTCATTTTTTGGGAACACATCTTCAGTGAATGGCAGGGTATGGCTGAATTTTTTATTTGCTTATGTTTACAGGACTGTTTGTTTAAGTTAATATGCTTGAGAGAGAGGTGGGTAGTACACAGTAATTGTTATGTGCTATGAAATATATGAAGGAAAAGAAGAAACAATTAAAAGTAGGTACTTAGGAAACAATAAGGAAGAAGGAATTCTTATTTTCATAGTTTGGGCACAGCTCATTATTTTGCCTGCTGGGACAAAGACAAGGTGTCCTTTCATTTCATATATAATATGCCAGCTATGATAAGTCTGAGGCTGCTTCCTGATTTCTCAAAGGATCTTTGTCTGTTGCTCTTTTTTTTTTTTTTTTTTTTTTTTTTTTTTTTTTTTTTTTTCCCTTCAGTTCTTTGTCTTTTTTTGTAACTTCCAGATTATATGTCAAGAAACCAGAACTACTTATCTTCTCTTCCGACAGAGACTGGGAAAGATTTTTGAGATTTTAACTGCCTTTTCTTCATGTGAATACTGGAGCAGAGTTTGCTCCTTTAGCTCCCATATCTTCTCTAGACAACACAACAACATAGGCATTTTTCTTCTCAATAATAAAGCTTCTCAGGAAGTTCTTGTTGTTCCTTAGAACAACATGAAAAACAAGGTTTGCTGCATCTTGTAGATACAAAACCCCCCTGAAAATATAGCAAATATTAGCATGCTGTAACTTAGGATAAAAATACTGCATCAGATGTCATTTAAAAAATAATTTTTGTTGGAACAGGTTTTTAGAAATGAATAATTGCATTTAGAAGGGTTCATAGTTATCTTCTCTCTGTATGCTCTGAAGGAACAATTACTCTTTACTGTGTATTATACTAGACAATACGTCTCCAACGTAAACAATTTTATGATTTTATATTTTTCAGTTTATCTTCTTAAATTCTCATTTTCTGGCATTTATCATTAAGTTCACATTTTGTCATTCTAAGTCTTTGTGGTAGGAAAAGCATAAGTGGCTGTCATCCAAACTGCTTTGTACTACTTCAATTGTTAACCTCTTCATCTGTTTGGAACTTCACCAAATAATTTTGCTGTTCCCCTTTTTTTCCCCTTTTAAGTACCATTTCTATTTGTTAATACTTTCCTATATTAAATGAAACCCCAGTCTTATCAAAGGATTTGTTTCTTAAAAAAAACCCAAAATATAAAAATTGAAAAGGAGAACAATCCATATGTTAAAAAAGATATGGATAATTAACCCAAATATTTTTGGCCAGAGTTCCAGGGCAATGAATAACAAATAACTTCCATGAGTCACTGGTCTAGCACTCTGGTGATGTGACTGGAGGACATATGGGAGAAACTGCAATGAGATCCAGACTCTGCCTTGTTAAAGCTGTCAGAAAATTTTCTCAGTGCATTTTCCTGGGAGTGAAATGAAATCCTTCATTTTCTTCTTCTCCTTCTTCTCTGTCTTTCTGTAGCACTTAACAGAGCACCATTTTGACCTGTGGTTAGAGCTGCTCGGGGATAGCAGCAAAAGTTGCTTTGTTATTCCTAATTAAAGTGTACAGAAACCAGAATTGAGGCCTAGGAGTTTTTTTATGCACTGAAACTGGAAGGTTCAACGTAGCATAATCTGCTACTGAGTGGCAAAAGAAATCGCAGGAATCTCAGCTTCTTAAATTCCTCTGTGGGTTTTTGGCTAAAAGATTGCTGTTTATTGCAAAACTTAGCTTTTTTCTAGATCAAACCATAAATTCCATTGTCATTTTAAAAATGTCTGTGTCTTGGTCAGAGCTCCCTTGGCTAAAGCAAGTGGTAGAGGGCAAATCATCGTGTTGCTTCTGAGTCACCTTTTCACTCAAACCCCCCAAATCTAGTAGTTCAGCAGGAATTTTGAAGTTGACCTGCTCTGGCTGTATTGGAGTGAGTTACACTAGCTAATGTTTGAAGACACAAATTTGGATCTCTTACAAGGCTTTTAGTTGCTAAAAGCTTTGATATCTCCACTCCCTGTAAAGTCTATTTAAATTTCTCTGGAAATACTGGATGACTTAAAAGCTTTGAAACATAGGGAAGGGAAGTATAGGAATCATAACATAAAAAAATATGATCGTAGGAGTCTGAGTTTCTTAGGAAATGCAGATTAAAAATCCTCCAGCTCTAAAATATTTTTGTTTCCTGCAGTCTGTAAAATGTTTTCACAGCTTTGCATAGGTACAAAGTCATGTGGAATTGTGTTATCCTACATTATGCTGGTGCAGTCTCCCTGACCTTCGTTTCTCTGCTTATGCCAATCATTTACTTCTATATATGGAGTTTAGTAATAACTACTGAAGTCAGCAAAGCTTTGAGTCAAATTAGAACTGTTCTTTTGGTAAATTACTACAATTATTACCACAACTTGAAGACTAAAGAAAAGGAAGGTAAAGTGGCTTCTGATGGAGGGAATGTGAAATGACTTGAGACTGTCAGTATATCATTGCTTAGTTTCCTACCATGATGGAAATGTCAAAGTAGAAGCAACTTCACCTTAAATCACGGTGAAGAGAAAAAAGATTGTGATCTGAAAAATTAAACCAATATCTTGTGTATTCTGTAGAGTTAAAATATTTTAGAAGTAAATATATAGTTTCTACATTTTTGCAGATCCAGTCTTGCTTATGGAATCGTTGAAGATCTGAGAGCAATGAAAAAACACTTTTGCTTGCAAAAAAGGAACATTTTGGTCCATGTGTAAGTGTGGCACGTGGTGACTCACCTGCAAGATTTCTTGGCTGACGTCTGACGAACGAAGTGCTTTTCAACCTGTACTTCTGTAGCACTATGACTAACTGTAAAGGCAGATCTACCATCTCCAAAACAAATAGCAAAGTCCATGACAGAGAAGGCTTTGTAAACTGGACCATAAATCTTAATACAATTCAGTCTGATAAATTTTTGAGACTGCTTTTAAGCATGGTTCCCGTCGTTTACCAGATAAACCAAGAGGAAAGACACAAAAAGGTGAATGGTGTCTGGCAAGATGGATTGCAACCAGCAGGACACAATTTCAACGTTAGGTCTGAACAACACACAGAGTACCATCACTTCTCAGAGCCAAGCTTTCATGGTAGCAATGGACACAGTCCATCCAGCTGTAGCCCTAAATATGATGATTTTACCAGTTATAATTACTGTGATGGAAGGGATGCTTCAGAAACAGATGCCATGTTGCAGGATGACACTCTCTCTAGTGACAGCAGTGAAGATGTCATCGTGGAAGGCAGTAGAAAACAGCCTAAAGAGTCAAGTAGTATTATGGCACTGCAGATACTCGTGCCTTTCTTGCTAGCAGGGTTTGGAACTGTTTCTGCTGGCATGGTTTTGGATATTGTACAGGTTGGTATTTGCTTTGGGAGACTTTTTTAACGGGTAGCCTGTGAGGTCTGTAGTTCTAACATGTGACACTGTAGATGTCTGCAATACTGAGATGTAATTAGGTCTGTGTGTGGTTCTGCTGCTATGAACTTAGTAAAAAAGTTTGAAATAACCACAATATTTAAACAGAAATACAATACAGAAATTAATCTGTGTGGATTTCCCCCTTTTGTTGGGTTTTGCTTCTTTCAGTTTTAGGGATTTCTTTAGCTACACTTAAGGAATTTACAAAGTTAATTAAAACAGGAGGAAGAGGTGACAATCTTTGTCACTCAGAATCTTGAGAGAGTAAAGGAAGGTTGGACTTCATTCAATTGCAATGGAAAGAGACTTTGTTACCTCAAGAAAAAGGAAAATAAAATTTGGCATACAAACTTTACTGCTTCCTTGGGCTGTTCGTCACCAGTCTGGAGCTTTGTTCACATACATCTTACCAATTTATTCTTTGTACAAGTGCTTTAATTGAATCCTTTTATTTTTATTAAAATAATTATATATATTATTGCAAATTCCTGAATCAAAAGACAAATCACAGTTTTGCTAGTTTACTAAAAGTTGGTAAATGATGACAAATTAAATACATGGGTTGAAAGGACATACAAAGTAGTACATCACTTTAGTGCTGTGAACTTGATGCACAAAAATAGAACAGTTTTTTCTAAAAAAATCTGATTTTTGGAAAGCTGTGATATTGTAAATTTCACACTTAGAGGTAAAAGAATAAAGACAAGATTTTTTAATTACCAGCTCTGTTCAAATGACAATTCCTTGCTGGATTTATGTGAGGTTTCTGCACAGCTGGAAAGGAAAAGATGAAAATATTGTTGAAAATTAAGAGCAGAATTCAAGAGCAGTCATAGTATCTGGGACTATTTTAAATTATGAAAAGCAAATACTTCAAATTAATGATATCTTTTTTTAGCTAAGTTTGTTTTAAGGCCAAGTTTTGTATCTCTTGCTTATAGTCTTATCTTTGAAGTAGTAAAATGCAGTCATAAATCTGTTTTATCAGAATAGGTAACAGGTCTGACTTCAGACTTTTTAGTTCTAATACAAAAAGATTTAAATTTTTTGGAGGGTTAAGTTACGATTTACAGAATTTTTTTTAATATTTTGTGAATGGTCTAAAGGGAATTTTTCAATTAAATGTTGCCCACTGTATCCTTTGTATAGCACTGGGATGTGTTCAAGAATGTCACTGAAGTCTTTATCTTGGTTCCTGCACTTCTTGGTCTCAAAGGAAATTTGGAAATGACCTTGGCATCCAGGCTGTCAACTGCTGTAAGTAACTTTCTCTTCCTCTTTGCTCTTCAGATACAAGTTCAAAATATTTCAAAAAGGAAACAAATCTTTTTGAGACAGGAGTGCTTTATGTTTATGAATTCATCTGTCTGTTATGGGACAGTTTAAATCTGCTATTAAGTTGGCAAAGTTAAAAAGGTGACCCTTGTCTCCACACATCAAAATTTCACTTCTAAAGTCTCTTCTGACTCATCATTCAGAACAGATAAAGCAGATTTTTGAGAGTCACAGGCGTATTGTGTGAGGTGGAGAGATATCTTTGAGCTTGAGGGATTTCAAATAGGCTAATAAAATGTTTATGTTTTAAACACATTTTTGAAAGACCATTAGTGTGGCACCAAAATAAAGCATTGGTAATGCTGTTATTCTAGAACCTCTGTTGATCAAACTGCAAGAAATTTTTATTTTTTTAGTTTTCTGGCTAAACACATTTATTTATTTTTGTTTTGGTGAGGTTGTTTGGGGTTTGTGTGTGCTTATTTTTTGTGTGTGCCACCACTGTAACGTAGCATAACTAGATTTCTTTCTGTGTGTTCTTTCTCATGTATTTGTTACAACTGTTTTTTCACATTTCAGGGGATGTTCTATCTCTTCTTTTTTCTAGTCTAAGTAAGCCAGATTGCCTTCCTGTATAACTTTTGTGTGTGTGTGTGTGAATAACTAGTGATTAGATCAGTCTAATAATGTGGCTAGGCTATTTCTGATAGCTGCACTAGGTATCTCTCTAAGACTGCCTAATGCAGTGCTTCTGTTCTCCAGCAAGGCCCCCACTCTCTGCCTCTTTCTACTTGAATGAATTTTTCTGGTGCATGTCTGGTCAAAGGTGTACATTACTCCAGATGAGATTTTACTATGTCTTTGTAGAATATTGCTCTTGAAACTTTCTAGGGTTTTATGTGCTTTCTTGCTTAGAAGGGTCAGGTTTAGACCTCTCAGTCCCTTTGTGATCAGAGGCTGTGCCCTATTCTTTATGCTTTTGTTCATTTCCAGCTGTCGCTTCCATCTTCTGGCAGAAGTACTATTAGTCCAAAAGTGCATGGCCTTGCATTTCTACTGTTAAATTTTATCAGCAGGTTTTGCTGCTGTAACCCTCAAGGACATTCAGTTTTTGTATTGTATTACAATGCTTTATATTGACAAGGTCTCCCAGTGTTCTGTCATTAATAAATGTCATTGGCACATTCTATTGAGTTGTTGCCTGAATGCACACTGTGATGGACACAGCCTTGGCAGTCCTGTGAAGGTTTGCTTGTGTCATGCCCATTACAGAAATTGATTACTTTCATACGTAAAAATTGACGTGCTCTATTGTATCTTTACCAACAGCATCCTTAGTCATTCACTCTTGTTTTCTGTTTGATTTTATTGCTTACTTTTCTGAGAATTCTTACTGTTTCTTAACAGTATTTTGTGTTTAAACCTTTCTGTCTTTACTGTCAGGCATGAATGTTTTTGTCTATTACCTTTTGGGTTTTCTTGACCTGTTGCTTAATTTGTTTCTGACTGGTACAATTTGTGGCCTGAGGATTAAAAACGCTAGTATTGCATAGTGAAAAATATACTAAGTCCAAGATCTACCAGTGCCTTACTGAAGGTTTAAAATAAGGAAGGTCAAAGTACACTTCACTTCTGCTTTAGTTAATGTGATTTTTAATTCTTTGTCTCAATTGAGTTTATGACTGTCGTGGTTTCAATTCGAAACTGGGTGGAAACACCAATTTCTGTTTTGGTTCGAGTTTGCCAATTTCAAATTTTCTAATCAGAGCAAAGCAGGCTTAAACTTAAAAGTAATAAGACTTTATTAACTAACAGTAAAGAAAGAAAAACAACAAGAATGAGGATGGAACCTTCAAAACACTCCTCCTCTCTCCCCACAACCTTTTTTTCTCTTAACCAACAATGTAAAGACAACAACACTCAGAAATCTCAGTCAGTTTTCCACCTCTAAAGCAGTCTTTTTTCAATTCACTTAGGGAGGGAAGCACCTCTCTTTTGCTATGGCAAATTCCCCCAGAAGAAAACAGTTCTCTTGTAGATCCATTCTTCATGAACAGCAACTGCCAGGATCCTTTGTGTTCATGAAACTCCTCCCATGTTCACAGTGGTGTCTCTGGGCCACATCGATGTATGGGGTCTTATTTTAAAGATAACATGTTCAAAACAGAGGTTCTCTTTGTCTTTGGGACCACCTTCACCTCCAAGGAACAGAGATTCACTTCTTCTTCGAGGGCGAAGAGTCTTTATCACTTCATCTCTCTGTTCAACTTCTCATGAAATCAACAGTCCCCTCAACATTTCACTCCTTTGCTCGGGTCTACAATTTGAACTCTTTTATCTCCCCCATATTTCGTTATGGTTTAAAGGAAATATCTCAATATGTTATAGCCAACCACCATAGCTTGCAAGAGTCTTTTACAGCTCAGAAGCAACTTTCCACACTCCTTCCACCTGGACTTTCACTCTTTCTTGACTGACTTTGATGCTTTATGTGGTCTTTACACATCTGCATTCTGATTTTCTGTCACTGGAGAGAGGATGGAGGCTTTCCAGGTCCCATCTCTGCCCTGACTCACTGACAGAGTTAACAAGAGGCAGTGTCCGGCAGCAGCTCGGCCGGGCAGTCCATGGTGTCACATTTCGAAGCTGTGCTGAGGTGAGAGGGAGCAGCTCCCAGAGGGGCCATGCCCAAAGGCAGCCGCTCGCTGGTCTCCTGCGGCTAGGGGGGAGAGTTGGACAGGTTCCCAAATTCCTTTTCCACCCCTAAGCCTAATTCAGGTGTTCCAGCCTGTATCATCATGTTCCCCCCCCACGCCCCGCTCAGCAGACGCAGCAGAGGCAGGTTCAGCTGGGGCCAGCAGCAGAGCAGACTCTGTGCTGCAGATGTTCCCAAATCAGCTGAGGCCGGCCTGGCATGCATGGCCTCCCCCTCCCCACACTGGGCCCAGGGCCAAGAGGGGAGAGATGCTTTTTCCTGACAGCCAGAAGGAAAGAGACCTTCCCGGGCTTCTTTCAAAGGGAATAAGAACTAGAAAATGCTTTCCCATTGCTCCAATAAAATGGCAATCTCAAAACCAGCCAGCTCACTTCTGTGGGCTGGTCAAACCAGGACAAATGACCTTTGCCAGATCACAAATCCTGAACTTGTCTGGGTCAGTCAGTGGCTGAATTCCCCATCCTCACCAGTGCCATCACGTTTGTGAGCATCACAGCTCTCAGGGGACATTTGGAAAAGGGTCACACAGATCCTTTCTCTGCACTGTGACTCCTGACCTAGGTGATTATGATCCATCAGCTGTTACCAAGGCAGGAGCTGATCCCCCTCTCATGCACACAGATGAGGGGTAGTGGAGTTTCCACAACACAAGGCTGCATGTCCAATGGATAAACTAAGAGAACAATCCTGAACAAGATAAGAACAGTATAGACAATTTATTACCAAGGGTGTGCTAACAAGATCATATTTAAGTTTTATACATTAAAAAAAAAAAAAACAACTAAAAAAAGCAAACAAATAAATAAAACCCCAAACCAAAGCTGTGGAAACCTGTTGCAGGTTAGACCTGCAATTTATGTGCCAATTCTCTCAGAAGGAGGTCATTCTGACATTTGCATTCTTCCCATTGATTTTATTGACCCCTACTCTCTTTAGCCACCCAACCTTTAGTCCTGTCATCCTCATCCTAGGTGAGAACAGAAGAACATTAATTCAGAGTATATCTAAACAGTTATTTGGAACCTACTTGTCTGATTAAGCTTTCCCTCACTGGCCTCCATTTGCACTTTCTGGCTCCCCAGCAGACACCTGCCTCGAAGTAAAAAGCAAGGCTGTGCCCCTGTGACCAGCTTTACCTTTTGAGGAGGAAATTTCTGACATGAGTTCAGCATTGCAGTTAATTCTTTCTCTGCTTGCTCATTTAGCTTATAATTGCATCTGAATTTGCAGACATGTCTGTGCTCTTGGGGCTCTAAACTAATTATCTTTGCTTCATTGTTAATTATGTGGTCAGCCCAACAGTAGCGTCTTCTTAGCAAGTTTCTTATCCATAGTACATCGGTTTCAAGCATTGTCTGGTCACTTCCATTCATCTTGTTGCCCAGATTTCTCCTTTTGCTGCATCTTACTGATCACTCACAATTTCCCATCCACTTTAGAATCAGTTATTTCACTAAATCTGTCTCAATACTGTGTTTTTCATCTACCTCAGGGCATAGCTTGTACTTTAGTGTCAGTTTAAACTCTTCATACTCTGGCAGTCTTACTGATTACTGGTTTTAAAACATCATTTTTATCCCACCAGAAATTACTTCATATGTAGAACACAGACAGCAAAGATCAAAAAGGTGCTTCTGGAATTCTACCTCTGTAATCCCTTCTCCCTCTTCCCCCTACTGTGCTGGCATAACTGTGTGAGGTGCAGTTTGGTTAACTGCCCATTCAAGCACAATATTTATTTTGTGTTTTGTGTCCTTCAGTTCTTCAGCTTTGTTCTGTTCTTTGGGTCATTCTCATTGTCTCAATCCACACTGCTGTCTTTTCTTTCTATTCCTTTTCCATTTTTTTAAGAGCAACAACAGCAAAAAAAGTCTGAAGAAATGACCCACCACCAAAACATCAGTCATTCCTGTAAATTTGTGCAGACTCTTGTTCAGATTGTGTGTTATCACTGTTGAGCATTAGCTGTATGACTTTACAGAGCTTTTCTTTAGGTCCAGCTATTTCACAGTATCTCAATAAACTTGATCTCAGCTTATGGAAATAAAAGCAGCTGCAAGGAGTGGTCCTGTTCTCTCTCCCTTCCAAACCCTGAGAGCACTTGTGCAAGGTTACATGGTGCGATGTGATGGATCAGATCATTTTATAGCAGATAACCCCTTCTTGCTCCCTGAAGAAAAATGTTTTCCATCAAATCAGCACATTTTCGGTGCCATGAACTCACTCATGGAGCTGGTTCAAGAAAAAAAATGTGAATATGTAGGTGACAGCAGGAGAAAGAAGACCTGTGGCATTTGGCAGGAGCTCACCTTCAGGCCAGATTAAGCATTTTGCAAGATTACTTTTTTTAACAGGGATTTTTTGGGTACTTTCCCAAAACTTTTTCAAAGGAAAAAAGAAGTCAAACTCTACACAGCCTGCCATTTTGTTCTTTTAACATATATATATATATATTTTTTTACGAAGGATGTAATGGAGATTCTTATCAGCAGTTCCTGAAACAACCGCTGTACTATTTAAACTTACTGGATGTATTTGCAGAGCTTTCACTGTAGTTTTAACATTATAAAATATTTATAGTGTGATGGAGATAAAGTGCCTTATTATATTTCTGGTTTTTAAATTAGCATTTCTTTTAATACTTTGTTCCTTTCAAGTCACTACTATCACAAAATGAAACAAAATGGAAAAGAAATTGAATTGAAATCTACTGAAAAGGAATTAACAAAAGATGAAAAATATATGCATGAAGTCTTTCTGTTTTTTGAGATTGTGTTATCTTATAAAATAGTATTGTATGGGAAAAGCCACTAAAACTTATGCTCAACATGTAAAAAAATGTTCTGCTATCTCAAAAAGGAAACACAGTCATATTGCAGTAGTTTGTATTGTTCATCAGAACCTCTAACTCAAAAAAAAAGCAAAAGTAGGAAATGCATTATAAAAGGCTATGTATGTACTTTTAAATTTTTTAGAATAATTTATTTGCTATCTTTCAGCTACCACCTTAATACTGGACTTGCATCATTTATAGCATCAGAAATCTCTAGCTGTATTGTATAAATGAAAAGTTAGACTGCTAAACAGTATTGGATTTCAGAAATTTTTTATTTTCAGAATTTAAGCACCATAGAAACAAGCTCAGTCTAAAGGGATCTTTTCAACCGCTGATCTAATTACTGCTGGTGCTGGCACATTCCAGGAATGTAAGGTGGCAAGCTAATGTTAAACAAGTTACTATGTAAAACTGCATCAAATTTAGCTGCTGTAAGTATGATTTAAAAAGAAAAGCAATGCTTGACTTCTAAAATATATATATATATATTTTAATCAAAGTATTTTACTTTATTAGCTGAACTATTCCTGGGTATTTTCAAATTAATACCATTTAAACACCAAATGTCTCAATTTCTTTTCTAATTTTGGTAGGTAAATATTGGAAAAATGGATTCTCCCATTGAGAAATGGAACCTAATAATTGGCAATTTGGCCTTAAAACAGGTAAATATTATGGGTTTATTGGATTAATTCTTGTAAGTGAAATTATTGAAAAAGTTAAATCACAGACATTGGTAAATATGGAAATGAATAGTGTTGATGGGAAAGTAGCTCTACTACACTGGCCTTCTCTAAAACAATATGAGCTTATATTATTTAGAAGAAGAGGTAAAATATTATTTCTGACTGGACCAGGGGTATTTCCTTTGTAATTTTTCCTGAGAAAGGATCTGAGGGTGATTAGAGAAAAAATTCAGATTTGGCAAAATCTTTTAAATTTGACCTTTCAAATGTTTCTAGTACTGTATTTGTATTAAATTCAGTGTTTAAAGGAAGTGTGTGATGGAGCTTTTGGATAATAAACAGTATTTTAGACAGCTGGGTCATTTGAGGAAAGGAGTGCATGTTCTCCAAAGCTATTTCTTATTCATAACTTATAATGTAACATTCCTAAAACACAGGTGAAATATTTATGTTGTGACTTCCCTACTTTAAGTGGTTTAGAAGCTTCTTTAGGCATTGGCTTCTTGTAAATCCTGAGCTCCTCTCCCTGATTTTACTTTTGCTGTTCTGGAGTCTGTAAGTGCTGGTAAAGCCTCTTCTGCTGGCCTAAGATTTTTCTTCTTAATCATACAAGGTTGTCATCCTCTCTACAGAATAGATGAGCATGCTGCTGTTATAGCTGGCATGTAAATGTCGATAGGAGGAAAGGCTAACAGAAGATGATTCTGTGATCCTCCTAAGTCTGACAACTATTTTATGAATTCCCTTTCTTTTCCAGGTTCAGGCAACAGTAGTTGGTTTTCTGGCAGCAGTGGCAGCAGTTATATTGGGCTGGATTCCAGAGGGCAAATACCACTTCGATCATTCACTCCTTCTGTGTTCTAGCAGTGTAGCAACTGCCTTCATAGCTTCTCTTCTACAAGGTAAAGCGGGTGCACGTGTGACTTTGTGCAGTTACTGATTTTTCTGTGGATGCAGAATGTGTCTTAGGTTGCCATTCCTTTAAAATTTAAATCTGGTAAGGTACAATACATCTGAAAACCAGCTGAGGATAAGATGCCCTTTGGAGATTTCCATCTAGGTGGGCATATTGCATTCCTCTCCTGTCACAGTCTTTGGAAAGCTTTTGATTTGCTGACCTCTTGAGCATATCTAAACAAAAAATTATGGTTTTGAGACTTCACCTACTATGATGCAGAATTTCTCCCCTTGCCTTCTATATTCATTAATGTACAAAATATATTCTCAGTACAAAGCAGGTAAAACTTGCTTGTAATTACACTCAAGTGATCATGGATGTTAGCTGAACTGAATTCAAAGTTCCAGGTTGCCCCTGCTGCTTGTGTGTTAGTCTGTGCACTGCCTTGTGGCTGAAGTGAACAATTTGGCTCATTATTTGATGGGCTTGGACCAAGTTCAAGTCCAGCTCTACAAACAGTGCCAGTGTCTGTCTGGAGCAATATGGCATGAGAAATTTAATTCTCTTAATTCTCTTCCTAATTGTCAGGAAACATTTAACCCTAAAAGATTGTACTTAATGGATGTGAAGGGGAGGAGAAAAGTTCCTCTGCTTGTGACATGTTCTTAATGAAAAAACATGGCCAGCAGTCTTAAGAATAGTAAGTCAAGTGGAATGGGTAACTTCCTTGTTTTACTGCTTTGCTATGCTTACTTATGTGAAAAGTACAAAATTGTTAAAGTTTTGCATGGAATCAAGAGCACACATGCTTTTTTTAGTGACAAGAAAGCCACTGCGTTGGGTCATTAGCAGAATTAAGGACAGCAAGAGAACTGGGGAACACGAGTGTATTTTTTACACTTCTCATGTATGATTTGGACATGAAGAGAAACATTGGATTTTGTTCTGGTGATGGGCCAGTACAGGAAATTACTTTCTAAGCTTAGTCCTTCTACATGTGAAACAGGTTCTTTTGAAATATGGTCCTACAGGATCATTCCAGTTCTTTCTTTAGAGAGTTTCCTGGTGTATAACTCCTTAGGCAATTTCTCTGGGAGTGAACTCCACATGTAGCATTCCATACATAATATAAAATAAAGGGTAGCATATACAGATTAAATTCTTTAGTATAATGAGAGGGAAGTTACTCAGGTTGTGCCAAAGACTGTAATAATGTGAATTTTTAGTAACCACCTGCATTTTACAGGGAGATTACTCTTCAAAAGTTAGTGTTGATGTTTGTAGGAAAAAGTACAAATTAACACCCTAATTATTTTTTTCAAGTGTGTAGCAAGTAATATATTTTATGTGTTGTCTTGGGTTTAATTTGTTATGTAGCTTCTTGGTGTTTGGTGCTAACTCCATGATAGTATAGTGCAATATCAGATCTCAAAGTATTTAATCTTACGTTGTTTTCAGCCTAGGTTAATTTAAATGTCAGTCAGGTAAAGTTAACAGGGCTGGAAAAGAATACAGTTCACATGTTTTTCTTCAGGAAACCGCTGCTTATAATTTCAATAGTGCTAATTCTAGTCATAAGCAAAGTAGTTTATTGTACAGGTGGTTCTTGAGGGTCTTTATGTCTGCTTACTGTGTTGTTTTTTTTTTAATGTATGTGTCCATTTTTAAATATAGCTAAAACTTGAAAACACAGTCATCAATCAGGCAGGAAGACCAATCATCCTGGGGAAAAAAAAAAAAAAAAAAAGCACTGACTTCTTATTTATTAAGTTTGAAATTGTTATAATCTTGGAATTTTCTGTGGAATTGCAACAGTGGCTACAGTGACTGTGCTGTCTTCTTTGTTGACGTTAGGAGTGATAATGGTTGGAGTTATTGTTGGATCTAAGAAGACTGGTATTAATCCTGACAACGTTGCCACTCCTATAGCAGCGAGTTTTGGAGATCTCATCACCCTTGCCATACTGGCATGGATAAGTCAGGGTCTGTACAATTGCCTTGGTAAGTGTGCTTTTAAATGTATATGACTCCCCAGGAACCTTTTTTGGGTTGGGAGGCTGGGAGGGAGAGGTTCAGCAAACCTTTAGTCTGATTTGCTTTTTTTGTCAACATTTATTCCATTAAATGGTAAATCTTAGAGTGCCATGATTTTTGTTTTTCTTTTTTTTTTTTTTATAATGAATCATAGAAGTCACTAACCTGAACTTTGGCACAATCTAGGAATATCTGAAAAACTTTGACAATATCACAGTCAACCTATGTGAAACACAAACCATAATAATGAAGAAACAAATAATGTGAAAACATTTTCTCACAGTGGGAAAAGAATGTTAAGAGTCTTATTCAAAATGAAATCATTGGTGCAACTAACTCATTCCAGAGAAACTGTTAAAAGTTTATTGTGTTTTAAAAGACATAATTGTAGACAATTATAGTATAATATACCACAGATAAAATATTTCCAGAGATGCTGATATCATCACATACATACAGTCTTTACAGCTCATTGTTCAAACCTTTTCATATGGAAGTAATACAACATCAGCCAGAAAAAGTATCTAAGAAGACTCAAGCTACCATGGTGTGACTTGTGGTTTTTTTATGTTTAGGAAGTGTTGTCATGATGTCAACTTAAATGTATCAGCATGCAAAAGAAGTATTTTGTAATATTTTCTGTATTTTGTTAAAACTTAAATATAGTTATTTCATAATTATATTTAAATCTTTCATATTATATTCTAATTCCTGTATTTCTCAAATACTTTCTTTAAACTCTTCTTTTAAGGAAGTTTGTATATTTACAGTGAAAATTGATGAAGATCTTTTTTAGCACCTCTTCTGTTTTTCTTCTGATGAGAAAAACTCTTATAACATACTATTCCTTTTAATCTATCAGTCTAAACAAAAAACACTCACCCCCCAAAAAAAGATGGGTAGAGAAACTTGGACTTCTCTTTTGGTGGAGTGTGTAATTATCTAGTTACCACTAAAATGACTCCTTCTGCTCCTTGTTTTTTTTTTTTTCAATGTCTTTGTATTTCTTTCTTCTTGGAAACAAGAGAGTCTTTCTAAAGAAAGAACATGCCACAAAGCCTTTGGAAATAGGTGCTTTCCAAGATGCATGCATTTGAACTATGAAATAATAACAAGGAATAAAAGTGTGGAGCACCTTCAGCTCAGGAGAGGTATCTCAAGTTGTGAGTGTCAGGGAAGAGGCATTCAGGGAATGGGATTCGGCAACAGGTTAAAAAAAGTTAAGGCAATTTTTTTTCACAGTATGTGAGTGGGATGTGAAACTTGCTGCTGTGATGTTTAAAAGGACCAGAGTGATTTTAGAAAACTTTGGATAAACCAGAGAGGAACCCTTTGAGAATTATTGACCAGACAGATGCAGGCAGAGACTTGAGAGGTGGAATCCCTGATGCAAACCTCATCAGAAGCTGGCAGAGCATGCTGAAAGAAGGATCACTCTAAACCTGTCATTTTCCTTTCCTTCTCTCCATAATTGAACTGCTGACCATAGTCTGACAAAGGATAATGGACTAGATGAGAACTCTGCCTAATCCTGCACAGATATTCTTATGCTCTTTCTGCTTTCTGTTGTTTCCCTGCTTTCTCAGTGCTAAAATAAGAAGCCCAGTGGGAATGTTGAAAAGAAATCTGAAGTTTATAGGGTGGTAATGAAAGTGGTGGGATTCACTTCTGAACTGTGTTCAGAATTAACTATTTTTCCCTGTGATTTATTAGCCTAACTAATGAAATGGTCTGAAAAAAAAAAAAAAAAAAAAAAGTTTCTGGCTGCTCTCTGCATGGGATGAGTTGTTTTCAGATAACAGGACTGAAAGGATGGAAATTATTTGTATACAAGCTTTGTGTTTGTCTGTAACAGAGGTGTACAGCCTTGGGGTTGATACAATACTTTATGGCATACCCTGAAGAGACAGGGAAAAGGACTGTAGCATTTTTACCTAGGCCAGGACCAAATGAAACACCTTCTTTGGCCACCAGCATATATATAATTTCTTAAAGGTTCATCTGAGTGCTTTAAAAATAGTGGCCAAGTTATTAAACATGGGAATTTAAATAGCAAAGGGTTAAGAGTTCTTAACAACTCCCTGAATCCTGGTTAAATAGCTGGAGAAAGCACTAGAGGGCTCCCCAGGACCATCACTAGGACCTGGCACATTTCCTCCAACACAGCACAAGAAGTGCTCTGGAATAGGAACACAGTAAATTTAAATGTGAAGATCTGTGTTACCTATTATTTGTCAGTAATGATTTGAATACTTCTTTAAAGCTTTGCATTTTTCGCACAGAATATGCTTTTAGCTCCCATATATTCTTGATCTGGGTTGAGAAGACAAATCGTGTGATTCACGTTATTGTTTTCATGTTCTTACCAGTTGTTTTGAAGCAGTATATTTCCAATTTACCTCTAATTTCTACTAGGGGCTGCATTATTTGAGCAAGATGTCTTTTCCTGTGTAAGCTGCCTGCTATAACAAAAATGGAGTGAAATGAGCCCTGAAAGAGAATTCATTTATATTCTCTTCCCATTCTTCAGCCATTGTAAAATGCATTTACTTCTTCTGTGAATTAAATATGAAGAGGAAGATGTCTATCATTCCTTTAAAGAGGCATCTCAAGGTTAATCTTTTTAGATTTTTGTAGTAAGATGTTCTACCAGTAGAGTCTCCCATAGATTAAAAAACAAAAGTTTGCCAGAGGTAGACTGGAGCTGAGTATTCTCACTGGTCCACACCTTAGGTCACAAAAAGAGGTGGAAGGGGGAAAAAAGGGCCCCACAAGGGAAGAGGGAGATAATGCACTGTAGAGTAATTAGATAAGGTCAGGAAAAGATATTTTTCTTCTGGGCTTTGTCTTGTTGTCATTCTAATAGCCTTCTACTTTTAGTTTGCCCAGGGAAACATAACTTACTATGTTTTCTGCTGGCTTTGCTGCTGAGGTTATTAACCAGTGCAGAAGGGTAGTAGCTTCTAAAAATTCTACAGCAATTCTTTCAGGAAAGCCACTAAGGTAACATCAAAGTAGTAATTGCTTGGATTTGCAGCCACTGTAATAAGCCATAAGGCATGGGTGAGAATATTTTTTATATAGTAATTACTCCTCTTTGGTAGTGTTTGAGTGATCTGTATTAACTATTTCAACCTGTTAATTTAAAATATATTTTGCTGTAAGACTGGTCTAAATTTTGAAGGTTTCAACAAAATTTGTTTTGACATTAAGTACATGACCACACTTCTCATAAAACAAGTATTTAAAAGTGGAATACTCGCACAGTTTATACGTATATATTTGCCATTAGGAAAATTTTTCCATTATTTACCTCACTGTTGAATTAGAAAGCCTTGGATCACTGAAGTAGCTTCTGTGAGGATGGGATTATAAAACCAAGTAATCAGAAGAAAGTAGTGCTCTTTCTGTGGGGGCAGCTGTGTGCTTTATGGTCTCAGCTTTATGCTGGTACTCACCAGGGTTTGCAGTTGTATTCCTCGGAAATAGGATGGAATTGTCATTGGTGGGTGCAAGCAGCACAATTGCCTTTTAATTTTCAGACTCAGACTGGCTGTGAAACAACTGAGCTACTAATATAAATCTCAGTTTTGCATGTTGTGCTTGAATCTTTTTAGATTTGCTGTTATGTACCATATTACCTCTTTGGGAAGAAGAGAGTATAAGCTAAGAATTTGGATTTAAACAAAATGCATTTTCGTTATATTCAGTTTCTTTTAAAATTTTTTCTTCAGTTACAAAATAATGTTTTGTATTCTACATCCTTACTGTCTTTTTATCATAAAGCATCATACAAAAATCCTCTTCAAAATTCCTTCTTTGTACTGATGGTTCTGTCCTTGAGAAGATGAGAGACAGTGATCACAGATGGCAGATATTAACCGTATTGTTTAGTGCAGTAGTTGAAACTTCAGGTGTAATAGTAACAAAGACTATTAAAATTCTTCAATTATATGGCATAGGTCATACATTTATTTTAGAATTCTAAATAAAGGAAAGCACGTAGGAACAGCTGGAGAGTAAAAGAGGTTTGTTCTCTATTTTTTTTTTTCTTTCTTGTTATTTTAGAGACATATTACTATGTATCTCCTTTGGTTGGTGCCTTTTTTTTGGCTCTGACTCCGATGGGGATTGTCATAGCTGCCAAACACCCAGCTACCAGAACTGTCCTCCATTCAGGATGGGAGCCTGTTATAACTGCCATGATTATCAGCAGGTAGGTCTGCTTGTCTTGCTGCATGGAGAATAATCATATTTTGGTAGGCATCCTGTATCTCTGTGTATCTTACTTGATTCTACTTAGGAGACACAATTAAGGAGCCTCTAGAATTCAGGCTTTAGAATTTTAGCACTGATCTGAGAGTTTATTTAATCAAATGAAAGTAATGAATCTTAAAAGTAGAGGAATTGGCTAAAAAGACTCTGTGGTCTTTGTTGTACAAGAAGCCAATTTTAATAAGTGAATAGCTATAGTGATGGTAGTCTGTAGCTCAGAGGGAGGTAATGGCTCAGGGGAAAGGTGCAAGTCCTGCCTTGAAAATGATCTAAGTCAGATGGCCACAAAATGTTTAAAATACTGTTTATAAATTGCTTGCCTTTAAATATTGTACTTTGTTTTCAGTATTGGTGGTCTTGTTTGAAATACTGTTTATATAATGTCTTGCTTGCCTTATTCTAAATATTGTACTTTGTTTTCAGTATTGGTGGCCTTATTCTGGACACAACTGTATCTGATCCTAACTTGGTTGGAATTGTTGTTTATACCCCAGTAATTAATGGTAAGACTCTGACAGGATTAATTGCTACTGTATATCAATTGATATACCTTTTTTGAGAATTGTCTATTGCAGTAAATTTCTCTTGTGCTAATTAATATCTGGAATATTAATTTCAAGTTTTGATTTTGATGTCAACAGCTGTTTATTTGAACACCTGAGAAGTGCTTCCTGTTTTCACTACAACCACTAAAACATGATAGAGGCTGTGAGAAGTAGAAACCTGAAGTATGCATTAAGAAACTGAAAGTGTCAATACTGAACGAGTGTATTCAAATTTTAAATTGTCAAATATTATATTGAAGCAGTTATGGCTGGGAAAATATAGATAAAATTTTATTTCAAAGGGTTTTTTTTCTGAACATCCAAGGACAGATTTTCAAACAATAATTTACTATTGACCTGTAATGTATATAGATACAAGAACTAAGAAGCATACTGCAGGCAAGTAATTACATTTCTCAAGAAAAATCTGTGTCCTTCTCAGATGTGTAAGAATTAATTTGTGAAAATTTGGTCCTTAAGTGTTCTATCCTCTAATGATAAGAACAAGGCAAATTTTAGAAGAATAGTTAATATCTTATTAGACTGGTGCAGTTTGAAAATGCTTTTCTTTCCTAGTAAAGTACCACAGGATTGATACCTATTTAGTTTGCAATAACTATAATTACCAGATCTGTTCCCACTGTATTGCTGCCTAGCTGTTCTTTCTTCTTTTTGCATTTTTCCATTTGATTTCTTACATTAATATGCACTTTTATGTATTCTTATTAAAACCATTTCTCTAGTTACCAAGATGATTCTCTTTTGACTTAAGTTGGCTCTTGCGTATTTCACATGAATATGTTCTATTCTGTTTTCTAAGCTATAATTTAAATGAATTATGGCCTCTTCTTTTCCACCCTGATAATAAGATGTTAACATGGTCACTAGGCTTTAGTTTTGAACCACATTGCCTTGATAGAACTAATTTTCCAGACATTGTTAAAGGAAATGTAACACTGGATAGCTCCCAAATGTTTTCTAACCTTTACTGTGGTTTAGAGTTAGTAGATCTATTGCTGCAGACATTACACAAGCTGTTCAGTTAGAGGCTTTGACAGAAGCATGGTCTTGGCAAATTTATGTCAGCCATTGTTTTACAGATTTCAAGTCTTCTGGATGCTTATAAATTGTCTTTTTAAAAATTTGCTCCAATTCTTATTCAGGCACATAAATGTCACTGACATGCAGTTTCTCTGTACCATCCTTTTTGACCTGCTTTAAAGATGTATTTTCTGTTTTCTCCACTACAGCCCTCAGGTATTCTCTCACCTCCAAAATAATGAGTTTGCAAAAACGATCACTAATACTTTATGGATTGTTCATTTAGCTCTCTAGATGCAGTAAATTTAACTTAACCCCCAGGCCCTGACACTCATCTACTTGTGACCAGGTATCACCATTTTTATGAAGGCAGTAGACAAAGGAACTGAGTATTTCAATCTTCAGCAGAGCATGTTGCTTGCTTCTCTTTCTCATCAAAGCCCTCTATTTCCTTTCTTCTTACTTTTAATGTGAAACGTTTCTATGTTGCAACTCGAGTTCCTTGCTAACTGTAAATTAATTTTTACACTATTGCCATTATGTTTCCTTGCCTGTTCCTTGCCTTTCTACAAACTGAAAATTTGAAATAGTTGCATCCAACTTTTGTGTGTTTCCATTCTGATATCCAGATATCTAAAAGGCAAGGCAGACACGTTCACCTTCAGCTTTTTGTTGTTTTAAACCTGTAACTTTTCTAACAGGAGTCCTTTTTTGGCTAACCCCCTAGATTTGCTTCCTAAGAGAAGAGGACTTTTTTTATTCTTTTTAGGCAGGTGTACCCAAACCAGTATTAAGGCAATGCCCATACATTGTTTTGAACTGTCTTTATGGGAGAAGAGCTAGCCAAAAGCTGGAGGTTTAGCTGACAGGTCAAAATATCTTTGAAGAGTTAGGCAGGTGGAAGAGAGGGAAAGCTGGAGCAGGCAGGGAGGGAAAGAGTTTCCAGAAAGCTGGGATAGCAAGAGGCATGCTTGACTCAGAATTCTAAAGAATTTCTATTGGAAAATATAGAGAAAATATGTTCTGTGTAGAGGATGCAGGGTTTTATGGTACACCTCCTGGAAAAGGGAACTGTAGGTAGGTAATTTTTTGGGTTGCTGTTAGATTAGCCTCTCTTGGGTTTCATAATTCTACTGACACCTCTTGATATTGCCTCGTCAGTACAGTGTAGTAAACTGGGGGTAAGGAAGTTCTTCAGTTAAAAAAGCACATCTGTTGACACTCATTTACTGACATGAAAGGTGTGTTAGGTCACTTAACAGATGGCTTTTTAAAAATGACTGTTTCAGAAAGTTTTCTCTGTCTTTCTTGGCCTTGGAATTCTCTTTATAAGCCTAAGTAGTGAAAGAAACTGAGGGTTTTCCCCTTCTGTTTTCTTTTACTTTCAAATTTGTTGCTCCTATGGCACAGAAAACCTGGGAAAAAAACCCAACAACAAAACAACAGGGAAACCTGAAAGAAGTATTCTTTTCTCTTGGGAATTTGTCCAGCCAAAATTTGAGGACATTGTAAATTTGTCCAGAATTTCAAGCTGTCACTGTTTTCTCAGGGCTATTTGCTGTGTCTTGAACAGCTGAACAACATTGACTGCAAAATGGTCAGTGTTAGGCTTCCTGTGCACCAGTTTCATCCAAGTCCTCTCTAGATAGTTTGCTTATTCTTAGATGTGAGACAAGGGACTTTAATCATGTCTTACACTGTGGAACCATAAATATTTTAGAATGTTGAAGAAATACTGGTCTGGAATTTGAGCAACCTCAAAGGTTTCCACCCCTATTAACAATTACTACAAATATTTGCCCAAAATATTAAAATAGCTTTTAAGCAGAAAGGCATTTATATTCGGCTTTACAGCTGGTGCCCAGATATATTTCACAACTGTTTTTTCCATTTCCCCACCGTTAAACACATTTCTTGACATGAATAGTTATTTTTATGGTGGGCTGGGTTAAGTTGCATCTCTGCTTTTTGAAAATAAATAAATGATTTTGTTGTTTCAGGCAACTTCCAGACTACTTGAGATTTAGATGTCTCTTTGATGTACTGAAGTTCTGAATAAAATAACTAAGCCCAAGTGTGGCCGTGCTTCACTCTAGATACTCAAGTTGATTTTGAGTTGTGTTTTCTCATGAATGGGATGGTTAAAAATTGCAAATCCTCTTACAGCATCACAGCATATTGAATTTGGCTCAGGATTTGCAATTTGCAAGTAACCAAGTTCCTTTTGTGCAGAAAAAACAAGATAATATCTTTAACAATTATATGCTTCTGAATATGCACCAGAAATGAGCTAAGGTGCAGTCACCAGATAGAGCCACTTTCCTCGCAAAATTTTCATTGTGTGCTTATACAAAACATTGTGAGATACTTTCTAAGTATTTGCATTTCAGAAGTTACTGGGTAGTAACCAAAATGTCAGTAGACTTTATCCCATTTTTATGCACCTTGAGGAATGACAGTTCTGCAAATTAATTCTGAAAACACCTGGAATTTGGAAATACTTCATATCAAAAAACTTTCCTTTTGTGGTTTCAAGGTGGTTTGAAGCAGTACTCTTTAAAGGTAACACAAACCTGTTGTAATATTTCTTACTCTTGGGCTGGCCATACTTTAAAAGTATTTGCTGTCTGGAGGGAATACATAGGTATCAAGGAATATGAGAAAATTTAATACCAAACGTAATGAATGTCAGTTGTCTGGGAGATGAAAATTAAGCTTATGCAATACATTCCCCAAAACATCCCTTTTTTTATTCTGTTAGTAGGGTAAATTGAATGACAGACTTTCAGGTTTTTCAGTGAGCTTTTACTGTAAATTATTTAAAAGAATATAAAAAAAAGATACCAAGAAACCACTCTTCCTCAAAAAGTAAAATACATATTTTAATATTATTTTATACATTTTATTTTATATATATATAATTCTTATTATTTTTAAAATTTATATATTAATATATTATTTTATATATTTTTTGTTATATAAATATTTATATATATTTTAATTTCTTTTAGCATAGTTGTACTTTGATTTTTCTATTTGATTATAATATAATATTATAGATGTTATTATATATTATATATATTATATATTAGACTAAATTATTCTATTTGATTAGAATATAACCATTGTCTCAGAGAGCTGAGCATCTGAAATTTGCCTTTGTAAATCACAAGGGAAAACATTGGTGTACCTGGATGGTAGTGGAACAACTTGGCTGGGTAGCAAATTAATTTTTCTGCATCCTGAATTGGAAAGAATGTGTTAGTCTCAGAAGGCACCTCTAGTATATGAGAACTTTATAATTCAGTCTTTATTTTGGTATGAATAAGGAGGAGGGTTTTGATTTTTGTTGTTTACTTCTGATGCATTATTGGGTGATAGATTTACTGCCTTCTAGTTGCTAGCTTGTACATGTAAATCTGCATATTTACTTTTATAGTGTGTGATCTTTCTTTTAAGCCTTACTTGTAAATTTGTTAGAAGGTTTCAATTATAATTGTGTCATTTTCACAACACAATTATAACCAGAGCATTTTCATTTTTTTGACAGTCAAGGAACAATTTTTTAATTAATCATAGGAAAGAAATTATTTATGAGTCAAATCAAACATGGAATGTAATAGTTGTATATATAATAAAGTTTTCTCTTAAAAAGCATCCATCCAAGGAAAGCTAATATTTTCCATCTGTTTTCCCCAAAACATTTGTAAGTCTTAAAAGAAATGCTACAAAATAAAATGGAAGATGAATGAAAAAAAACTATATGAATAGGTAGCTAGTTAGGTTTCTAATCTAAGTATTTCATTTGCATAAAACAGGATTTTTTTAAAGGTAATGGCAGAGAGGTCAGGGCAAAAATTAATTTTGCATTTTCTGAAAGATAAGGTGATTATTCCAAAATTCAGAGTTTTGGGTCACTATTGTAACTGAGATTCTTTTTCTTCCTTTTAATTTCATTTTTATGTTGCAAATGTTGACCTTCAAAAAAGTATGCTTTGCAAAACTGACTGTTTTGAACTATGGATTGTGCTCAGGCATGTGCAAAAGTGAGAATCTTCTAGCCTTCCCTCTCTTGATAGATTTAAAAGATCAATTTGGGAATCTTGTTGGCCTAATTCTCCCCTTATGTAGATATTAGTTGATTTTAGGCCCATTGCACAAACTGTATTAAAGGTGCTTGGGAACAACACAATATTCTGTAAGTGATTAATTCCCCTCCATAGAACTGTGTTTCTCAAAGTCTTTAATCTCAGGTGTACTTTACCTGTTCTTACAAAATTTTTTGTGTGCCTCATCATGGAACTGTTTACATTTTCATGAACAGTCATAGCAGTGGTCATTAAAGCTGAGTGTGTTCACTTTATCTCAATACACTCATTGGAGGCGTTTTCTACAGGAACAATTCTTCAATTATATGCATTTAAGGAAATGAACAAAAGAAAAAGAATGAGATGGGGACTCATAGGAAAGGAAGGGACTTCATACATAAGGTCGTTGAATACTGCTCTGAAAATTTTATGTTGCCTATTGTACAGTTCTTCCCTTGCACTAAACAATCACTTAAACCACGATTTTTTACTGGTTGGTAATGACATGATCCATGGGAGTATTCTGCTCAGAACTTTGCACTTCCTTTTGTTGAATTTCAGGAGATTTCTCTGACCCAGCTCTCCAGCCTATCCAGTTCCCTCTGAAAGGCAGCACAATTTCCCTCTGGTTTTTCCTTCCAGTATTCCCTGAAAAACCTTTCTCCAATTAGCAAAAAGTGCAGTGTGAGATCCGAGGAGAGAGCCAGCCCTGTGCGTTACCAGAGTGGAGGATGATCTCAGACTTGACCTGCGAGATCCAGCTTCCCTTAACTGCTCCCTTTTCCACCTGCACTGAGTTTGGAGACACACATTTGCTTTGAAGTGTTAAGTCTCATTGATGTAAAGTGCTTTCATGTGGTTTTCTGAATAGCATGGTTAGTTCTATTATTAGAAAAATTTCCTTTTACCAGATGATGATGAATGGAATCGTGCCCATAGGCTTGTTGGCGAATATGGCAGGGTTTTGGCTCTACTTTCAATATGGTTTCCTGTGCTTGTTAGACAAAAGACCTGTGATAACGATTTTTACAAGAAATGTTCCTTCTTAGCCCCTAACTACCTTGATGAAATGATGAGGCTTTAAATTTTCTTTTAAAGTTGTATGTTGGTGTGACATCCTTTGCACTTTAGCAGACAACATCTCTTCTGCTTATTGACAAAACAGCACTCTTGTGCTGAAGTTAAACACATTTGCTCTTCTGATGGGAATGAAATAGTAATTGCTGGATTTTACCATTGAAATAAATACTTTTCTCCTATGTCTTAGTTCTCACAAAGAAGAAAGGAAGCTAAAGAATGAAGTCTTTGCAAATTTAGTATTTGCTACCATGGCTGCAGTAGTGTTTTCCAGGAGAAAAATTTCTGGATTAATCAAACATTCATGTAAACAGTCCTCATATACATCCACGGAGCTTTTAATAATATGAGCAGCTAGTGAGCACGTGACCATTTTATACATTAGAAGATGCTGAGGAGTTAATCAGTTTTGCGTATTGACATCTCGCCGGCCTACGCAGTTTTATCTCTTTTCTGTTTCTTGCAGGGATCTGATTAATCTGGTGCAGCTGGGATGGTGACTGCACATGCACAGTAGCTGCTGTTACCAGACAGAGTATCTCAGTACACATCCAAGTGATTCATTCAGCCTTATTAGAGCCATTCTGTGACCAGCAGAATAGTGACACCTGGTTCTGCTCTCATTTGGTTCCTGAAGTTTTTAGAAAGCCTCTTTAACCTTTAGTGTTCCCTATTGCCTCATGTTCCTGCTAGACCCATTGCTCACAACATTCTCTCCTTTCCCCTCTGCTTTCCTCAACATTGCCGTTCCTCTTCTGTCTCACTGGGTTTCTCAAACTATTTACTCTCAGGTTTGCTTTGCCTGTTCTCACACAATTTTTTGTGTGCTCATCATGCAACTGTTTACATTTTCATGAACAGTCATAGCAGTGGTCATTAAAGCTGAGTACGTACACTTTATCGGGTGCTCTCAAGTACACTCATTGGAGGCAGTTTTCTACAGGAACAATTCTTCAATTATATGTATTTAAGGAAATGAACAAAAGAAAAAGAAGAATGAGATGGGGACTTATAGGAAAGGAAGGGACTCACTCCAAGCTGCGTGCTGACTGGCCAGCTGGCCTGCTTATATTATGCCATGAGCTGTGTATCTCACATTGCTGTCTTTGTCTCACTGAGGACACGGGCTTGGATCTTTTCCTTTATTTATCTACTCACTGTTTCCTTTTTGGTAGATTGTTTAACCGTGCCTGGCAGTAGTTAGCATGTCTGTCCTTCTGCCAGACATGGTTGAAATTAGCCCAAAGGTTCAAAGTAATTAGCAGAGAGAATTGATAGGTGAATGGACAGAACTAAGATACAGTGTCACTGCTGCTGTCACCACCGTATGTTGTTGGCTGGCTGAGACTGAGCTGGATGTGTTGATTCTAGAAGCATTTACACTTCACTATATCTGGCTATCTTCTGTGATTTCAAATTAGACCACTAACATTAGGTTATTGAGGCTCAGACAAATAAAATTTAAAACAATTTTGCTGAACATAAAAATATTGCATTTCCAGTTAGCTAAAATAGATTGTGCAACTCAGCTGTAATTAGTTACACCTCTTGAAATCACACTCCACACTGGCTGTTTTGGTTAACTTGTCAGCTTCCTTTGCAGAGCAGCTGTAACCTCCTTTACCAGTATTCCATGGCTGGCCAGCTGGTTTTAGAATCACTTTTGATACTTGTAATTAATTTCTTTCTATGGGCTTGGGAATACTTCCTCTAAACGATGGTTATAAAAGTGAAAAGATTTGTCATTAATAGCTGTCCATCAAAGGATTGACAACCAATCTTAAACCTTCTTCCATAGACTTGTCAATGTCTGTTGTCCAGACAGATTTTTTTAATCACCATTTCAAGTGAATTTATTTCTGTTTTCCTTAATCCTTTTATCTCATTCAGTTTCCCTTATTAACTGGGAGAAAAGTCCAGATCACCTATCTGAGTGTCTGAATCTGTTGAAGCAAATCATTATCAGTTGCAAAAAGAAATTAGGAAATATTCAAAATCTAGAGAATTGTGCTAAAGTGGTTTTTAGTTGCATTGCTACAAAACTCAAACCAGCCCTGTGTATTTCTGCCTTTATTTCTTTTTGAAGTCCTATAAGAGAAGCAGGTAGTAGCAGAATATTTTACTATTTTTTTTTCTCTTAATATTGTTGTGAATATATTAGTTATTGCAGTTGTTAGCCTGATTATAATTACCCAGATTGCCTTTATGTCCTCGATTTTAGCAGGAACTGTTTCATATGGCACCATCCCCAGCTTTGCAGCTTATTAAGAAGCCTTTTTACATAACAGCCTTTTCATAATTCAGTCACAGAAATTATCTGATCCCCATCCAAATGCAGTATATTGATCCTCTTATTTTATTTCTGTCTCTCTTTCTGTACCTTATTCTCCATAGTCAGAAATCTCTAATTTATTGTTCTCAATCGAAGGACCTACTTTGAGTCCTACTTAGATTGGTTTTAATCTTTTAAATCTCTCCTAGTTTAGATAAATCCCTTACTTTGGTACTTTTCTTGTAGTTCATCTGAAAAAAGAATTAATGTTATTTTAATTTTCTCTGTAAACTTTGACTCAGCCTTTTGGTAGTTCATCTTTTATCCCTGTACCTCCTGACTGGGAACAGGTATTTCCTGATTTGTCCCTGAAGTTTTTGCTTGAAAGACCTTCTCCTCATCAGCTTCAGCCATTTACTGTCTTTAAGCAGCAGTGAGGCAGGACATCTTTCAGATCTCAGACCTTTGTGCCAACCACTCCATAGTCGCCAAAAGAATTTGGCAAACAGTGTCTTCTGGTCACTGTAAATCCTTGTTCTGCAACCAGACAAAGCCCTAAGCATCAGATAAACAAATTGATTCAAGTGCAATAACCAAGGCCTTTCTCCTTCTGAAGTGGGGACAAGATTCCTTCTGCTGCTTCTCAGACCAACCCGTTGCTATGTAAAGCATCTGAGGTGGGGAAGGAAAAAGCATGTGCTTGATAATAATGGGAGGGTTTCTAGGAATTCTACACCATTCTGCAGTGTGGATATAACGAGTTGTTTTAGCTTTCTGTTCATTGAAGTAAAAATTCATAGAACATGAAACAGCCCAGAGTGGAAGGAACCTTGAAATGTCATCTGGGCCAACCTTGTGTGAGAAAGGGAGCCTGGTTGAGATTTTCTAGCACTTGGTCTAGTCACATCTTGAAAACCTCCAGTGAAGTGGACTCCATCACGTGCCTGGGGTGGTTGTTCCAGTGAATGATTGTTCTCACTATAATAAATTTCTTTTTTATATTGAGACAAAAGCTTCACTGGTACAACTTGTGTGCATTGCCCCTTTTCAGCAAGCAAGCAGAATCTCCATCACCACCATTCATTTAACAATCAGCTATTCAGACACTCATCTTGTTCTTTCAGTCTGAATTCTGAGTGGCAGAAGACTGGAGTTACTCATGCTTTGTGTCAGAGGGGAGTGAATGTTTTAACTCTTGAAGCCTTTTCCAGCCATGTGGTTCTGTGTGAAATCTGCATTTATGTTTGTGGTAGAGAGGGAATGTGCTTTCATTACTAACCTTGACCAGGAGCACTGACCTAGGGAGGAAATCCAGCAGTGGCACAACTGTGTCATTCTTCTGGTGATCCAAGAGGGATTTCCAAAGAAGAGGCAGTGATAAAAGGGGGTTTCACATGTCTGGTTTTCCCAGGCCTGCAGTTTCTGAGTTTCTAAGTTCTGCTTCTTCACGATGTTTTGGGGTTTTGAAGCTTGTTCTCACAGCTTGAACATAAGCATCACAAAGAAACAGAACTTCAGAAACTTAGAAACTACAGGCCTGGAAAAACCAGACTACATCCACCTATGAGAAGGCATAAGATTGAACCTTCTGGAAGGTATTGTATTTTTTTGCACCTACCGTGACTCAAAATTGATCTCCAAATACCCAGTGATATATTCAAATGTAGCCCACATCTTTTGGACTTATTTTAATGATTTGCAGCCTATCTGCAACGAATATACATTCTAAAGATATTTCTCATTTTGACTTTTGTATGTAAGGTACTCTGATAAACACAGAGGAGGTTGGTAAATGTGCAAAAATATTGTCTACTAGAGGAAAAATAAAATAGTTGAGCATTTTTCATTGGTTCCTTTTTGCATTTCAGGTATTGGTGGCAATCTAGTAGCTATTCAAGCTAGCAGAATTTCTACCTACCTCCATTTACATAGCATTCCTGGAGAGCTGCCAGAGGAGGCCAAGGGCTGCTATTACCCATGCAGAACATACTATGGTACAGGTAGGTGTTAGTCAGTTAAAAATCCTGTCTCACATTACCCCTGTGTGCCACCACTTTCCAGATGATGGAGTAGCTGTGGTGAAATGTGATGTGCCATCACCATGGATTGCACTTCCAGATTTATTAAATGAATTGGAACAGATGTGAAGGTGGTAAATGTGGGATTACTTCTTAGAAATATATGGTATTTTTGAGGATGTCTTGAATATGGAGTCCAAAAAAGCCTCTTTCCTAGTAAGACTTTAGGAAGTTGGAAAATACAGATGGTATTACATGAGCACAGAATGAGGGCATTTTGCACCCTCTTCCAGAAGGGCTCTGCTTAACTTTTCTGGAAGACAGAAAAATTCCTCAAGGAGTCTTCTAGTGGAAAATCATGCCTGCTGTTCCCCAGTAGCCAATGCTGAGGAATTTCAAAAATGGGAGTGTTTTTGTACTGAAATGAATAAAAAGCTAATACAGTAATTGAAGAGCTTAACCAAATTTCGGATTTTTTTTTTTTTTTAATTGTAGGAGTAAATAACAAATCAGCCCAAGTTCTTCTTCTCTTGGTGATCCCTGGACACCTGATTTTCTTGTACACTATCCACCTAATGAAAAGCGGACATACTTCCTTAACCCCCATCTTTATAGCAGTGTATTTGTTTGCAGCTCTGCTACAGGTAAGTACAGCTGTATAAAATCAAGTTCTTGAAGAAAATATTTTTTTTTTCCTGGTAACTGGAATCTCCTGAATGCTACAAGAAGGTGTGGTTTAATAGAGGTTTTCAGCACAACTCTGAAGTAGCTGATTATCTCCACAAATATACAGCTTACACAGGTGTCCTGTCGTGAGTGCTTTTCAGAGCACACTTGACTGCATTATCTCCTTGTCATGCATCTTTCACGTGCTTTTGGAGCCATTGCATCTCAACCCCCATCATTTTCATAATTAGAGGGGAAATGGAAAGAAGGAGAGGTAGCATTTATAATAAGGAATAAGGAAAGTCAAGGAAAACTCTTAAAGAAATCTCCTGAAGTGGTTGATATTATTGTTTTAGTCCAGTAGATGAAAATATTACAGCTTCCTTGGTGTGTTCTTAAAATTTATTAGTTTAAATTAGCAAGACTGCAAACACTGTACAAGAAATTGTAACTGCATTAATTGTCAAACTTTGTTACCTTATTTGGCTGTTTTACCTACTGGTCTGTTCATACCCACCCATGGCAGTTCATGAAACGTGTTTTTTGAAATAGCAATGTCTCAAGGTGAAATGATTTCATTTGAGAAATCACTAATACAAAATTAGGAATTTTATTAAAATCACATCCAAGTTTTAGGTATAATCTGCCTGAATTAATGTCTCATTGCACCTTAAACCCAAAAAGTTTGCGTTACTCAGTAGAAGTGCAGTTGAAATATCCATATTTTAAATGCACACACTGCTTTGAAAGATGTGACCAGTGCAGTTTTAGAATACAAACAGCATTATCAACAATCATTAAAAAAAATTACAATTTTTAGTGTTCTGATTTGTCCTATCATTTATCACACTACTGTTTCAATAAGGACAGGTTTCAAAAACTGTTACTATTTTATATGAGAATTTTCTACTTTTCTGGTAGAACATGACTGGTAATGTTTCAATCTTTGCAAGAGAGAGAGAATGTTACACTGCAGGACATAAATTACTTTTCATTTTCCTCTTAGATAATATTCCTAGTTTCTGGCCTTATCACTTGTTTTAGAATAATGTGTTTTCCTGAGGAAATGATGCTATTCCTTTACTCCAGCTGCTCTCTCTGGGCTGGGGCAAGAGCCCCTAGTAATGGAAGACTGCAGTGTGATTTCTGTCAGTATGAAACTTCCAAGATTTCCCATGGGAATCAACCTGAATTCATAAATCCACTCTCCTGCTCACAGAACTGCAATGACAGAATGTTTAGGGACACTTTTTCTTCAGCAGCAAGACTTGAGAAATGCAGTTCACCCCAAAAGCAAGTTAAGGCATTGTGGCAGCACTTTCAAATGACATTGTAATTCAGACCCAGCAGCTGCGTGTGTGCAGGTGTAAAGTTGCATTTTCATTAATTCAGGATCTGATTGGAGTATTCAGAGTTTAGTCTTGTATCTCTGTTGCAGTACATCAGGCCACACCTGATTTTCTCGATTTTTCACCAGTAAAACAGACACAGAGCTTTTTTCTTCTTTTTCCCTGTTCCCATTTATGGTTTGTTTTTTCCTCTTTATCTAATGTCTTCAGTCATAAAAGGCATTTTGAGATGTGTTTACTTGGAAATTGAGTTCCAGTATTGCAAACTATAACTTCTCATGGGTCTTGACATATTTACAATTTGAAACACCTTGGTTTTTCAGACCTGAAAATATTTAATAGATTCCTTTCCCCATTTGAATTACTCTGGCATTTTCCTAGCAGTGATTATTGTAGTGTTGCCTACCTCTAATTGGAGCAGGTTTAGTTTTCAGAGAGATGATGTTTGCTTTAATCCTTAAATCTTCAACCCATTTTATTTACCTGTCAGTCTGAAGTACTTCCATGCTGCAGTTTCATTCTTTTAAGTTTCTCCTTTCTCAAGGAAAGCACTTAAATATTTGTAGTCATTCCTCTTCCCTTTCACAGTGATATCATCTATGCACCTGGAAATAGCAAAATACAGTTTTCAAGCTGCCATTTCTTTTGGCATAACCTAACAGCTGCTGATTTTATTTTTCCTGAACTCTTATGGGTTTTTTGTCCTCTCAGTGAGAGCTTTTCCAGTTCTGCTGTAAAACTGAAAAACCTCATAGCTAAGTATTATTATTTCAATTAACAACAAACCAAATGCATTAACAGTCTTTTGAGCAGTTTTTTTGCCATTTCTTACTTGTGTTGAGCTGGGGGGCAGAAAGTCTTGCTGAAAATGATTATGGAGATATTCCACCTATGTGTGTTTTTCTTCACTATGTTAAAAAATAACACTAAACTAAAAAATAACAGCAGCAATTAAATAAATTTCATGTCTTTAAAATTCAAGTGACTATTGTAAGGTGTTAAATTATGTAATAATGACATATTTTACAGTGGACTGCAATAGATTGTTAATTGACTTTGATTGTGTTTATTATTTCTGATTGTCCCCCTCTGTTTATTTAAAATGGAGAGGAAAGGGTTAGAGAAATGGCAAATGTAGAACTCCAAATGAAATGCTGCAGTAAATGGGAAAAAAATCAAGAAAATGTTAATGGAAAGACATTGATTATTCCTTTTATATTTCTCTCTGTCTCTTTCAGTTTATGCTATCCCACATTATCTCTACAGTAAAACTACAACATATATATGAATTCTATTTTACATTTTAACAAGGCTTTTTCAAATTGCCTGTACAGTTCACTATCCATCCCAAAGTGATAAAAATGGAATTTATTTGCATTGAAAGCTCTGTGCAGTATTACTGAAGTTTTAGTCAGAGAGTTAGTTTCATTTGCATCTAAATCTGATACTTTCATCGTTTGATTGTTGTTTTTTCACCCCCAGGCCTACCAGCTTCTTTCTTCTCTTCTACTTGTTCTGTTTTCTCCACAGCATGCCACCTAAATAAGCTATTTATGGAAACTAAATAATTAATATGCCATTATGTATTATCAATAGTGTAATTCAGTTTTTATTGACTGAAAATATGCAGGGTAATAAAACAAAGTACAGTTTCACTGAATATGTAGTTTTTTTCTAAAAATCATTACATTAAGATATTTTAAGTAATATGAGTACCCAGAGCTACTCATTCTTTTGAATGAGAAAAAGAAAAAAAGAATTTGCATTCTTTTTGATTCACTGTGAACAAAACAGTTCTGGGTTTCTAGGCTTAAGAAAAATTAGAAAACATTTAATTTCATTTTCATTTTCTTACCCTTAATAATACAGCTGTTTCTGTTCTTTAAATAAATATATAGTCTTGAAATACTCTTCAATTAAATTTATGAATTGATTGTAGTGACATCGAAGGCTGTACTCACTTCATCTTTAGAGGGGCCGGTATTTCACAATTATTTTTCCATAAAGGAGGGAAAACTGCACAACTATTTATATTAATCTGCATTCAGGAAAAGCTTTTAGGCTGAAGTTTAAAAGGTCTGAATTAGCTCTGTAGTGAAGAGACTGCTCTGTGTTTATGGATGGCAGCACCAGAGGCAAATACAATTAAAAATGCTATTTTTAGGGGATTGTACATCCTTTAAGTATGTAGGGTGCTTCACACAATGCACTGTACAGTACCAGGGCAAGCCAGAGTGCCTGATCAAACACAGAATAATGTTTTGGATTTGGGGAGTGGGCTCTGCTGAAGAGGAACACTCTTTCCCTGAACAGCTTACAAAACCAAGCCACAAACACTCATCAGCACACCATGTGCAGCTACAGCATCGTGTAGTCTGGTTTTCAGGCCTGAAGTTTCTGAGTTTCTAAAGCTTCTGGTTTTGGTTTGCTGAAACTCGTTCCCAGCAGAACAACAGAATTGTTTTAGTAACAGCATCCATGTTGTGAATTCTTCTGGGAGGAGAGATCTCTCTTGATGTCCCTCTGGGTCATCTTCAACCCGATGTGGTTGAAGAGGTTTTGTCTTTCTCTCACCAATCACAGTGGTCTGTGGAAAATTGCATATAAGGAGAATGATCCCTAGAAATAAAGTAATTCGTTTTTCATGCAGCCTTGAGCAAAATTCACAGGAGTCTGTGTGTTACCGCAACAGCAATAGGCTGTATCAACTGGGAAACAGCCCTCCTCTTATTCCTCACCAGTCTTTTTGTCCTGTATGAGGCTGTGCACCAAGCACAGTTTCATCCCCTGTCTTGTCAGGCTGCAGCAGGAGCAGAGCAGGGCTGGAATTGCCAAGCTGCCCATCCTGGATGGTCAAAGGCAGCCTCTGTCCTGCATGTTCTCAACGAGCCAGCCAAACGCCCTCCGAGGAATTTTCACACCTACTGACCAAATCTGAGCACACAGTTATGTTAAAGTCTCGGGGACTAAACAAACAATAGGAGATTCCCAGAGCTATTACCAAGCAAATAAGTAATTCCAAAGTTCTTCTTAACTGTGGAGGTCAGATGTACACAGCTCTGAAGTCACTTTTGCAGTGGTTCAGGGCTGTTTGGGGCGGTAGAAACCCTAGAATTCAGCAGTGCTCATAGCAACTTTCTGCTCACATCAAAAAAATCCTGGATTTCTCACCAGTGTGAGGATTCTAATGATACTATGGCCTCTCTAATGTGGAAACATAACTCGTGGGATATGCTGTACCTTACAGAGAAAAGAGGAAGGTTGTGTTTATAGACAAAATATTGACGCATTTTAAATATTGCTTTTTCTAACAGGAAGGGTCATTTCCGAAAGACAGAGCCTATATCTATCTGCTAAAGAGACTGTATTTCAAGGAAATATGGAAAGTCAAGCCCAAATCTGGATGGTTCTGTATGTTCAGTGCTTTCTCATTGCAGCATGACAAGCAGACTTGCCAGACTCATTGGGGTCTGGCCATGGGTGCCAACAGCTTCTTCCTTTCCAGGCATGATGCTGTCTGTATCCCAAGTCACAGCAGGGATTTATCATTTGTGCCTCCAGAAGGCTGAGCTCAAAGTGCTTGTGTACGTACTGAGTTGCACTTTCTGGTCTGGGTTACACATCCTAGCAGATAGCTGAGAAACAGCCTGAAATTAGGACTATTTTGGTCAAAGCAGGGTGTCTGGCAAAGCTACAAAGAAATCAAGATGACAATCTGCAAAACTCAATTCAAACTGAAATCTAAAAAATAAAAAAAATAAAAAAAAAATGTTGCTTTCTTCAAAATTACGTCAATGTAATGAAATTGACTCAGAAACAACTTCAGCTAAAGAGATACTCCTTTTTTTACTTGAGGTCTCAGTCTGATACCAATGTCTGCTGTGCTGTCTGGGTACTTGGATACCTTAGAGGAGCTGATGCCATTTAGCTACAGCACAGGCAGCAGCAAGAAGGAAAATCAAACTTGCTGTTCAGTGGCTTGCTTGCAGCCAGGCATTGAAGGAGATCTTTGTATTTTTGGAGGAAGCAGTGACTTGTCCCCTCTGGACATGAAACACACCAGGTATGCTACCAGAGGAAACCCTGCAGAAAGATGTCTTGTGAAAAATGTGTGAAAAAAGTCTCCCTACTCTGAAAGTTCTCTGGCTACAGATTGCTGGCTGCAGACAATGGAAACTCAGCGAGTTCAGTGTAGATCTATTACAAGCACTTTACAGTTACTACTTCATCAAAAGCCATTAAAAATTAAGAGACATGTAATGTATAATTTGAAAATTAACTTAATGAAGGGTCAAAGCCACTAGAAGACCTAAGTCATAACGCTGGTGAGAGTGACAGTCAGAACACAGCAGTCTTTAGAGATTCTTAAATGGGATTTTTTTAGTCATAATTAAAAAACCCAAATAAATAAACTTACCTTTGATTTTCAGAGATTTGTAAGAGTTCTTATTCAGTAATTGCAGGATCTTTTCATAGTGAAGTTATGGGTAAATTTTGAGTCAATATAGTTTTGAAAGTAAAGAGACTTAAAATACATTTCAAAAGAAGTTACCTCAGTTTATTTACATCTGTGTTTCCTGGCTAAAGTAATAGAATGCAACTATTTTGTAATGCACCTTCATATGGAAAAAATATAAGGTAGAATCATCAGTACTAGCAACAGGCAGTTTAACAGTTTAATTTTCCAGCTTGACATCGGAATTCTCTTATCACAGCAACTAATGTATAAATTAATATAAAAATGAACAATTCTCCTCTGCTTTACAAATATTCTTCATTTGAATATTACACTTCTATCACTGTGAATTTGTCATGCATCCACTGATGCATGATGAACATTCCAGATGAAAGAAACAATAAAAATATTATAGCATCCTGTAACTTATTAATTAGTCAGTAGGAAGCCTAAACAGTATTAAGAATGGAAGGAGTTATGTATTTTTATTTTAAATAATACAGTTTCAGTCTTTTCCCGCTTTAGGAATCATAAGAAATTATTTCCCTGAGAAAATACGGATGTGCTACATGCAAAAGATCAAAAATAACTTTTCTTCACCTAACTTTTCCTTGTTATTTATATCTAAAGATCTTGAAAGACTGAAAGTAAATTTTGTGCACAATAACAAAGGAAAAAAATCCCTGCTTTGTAGTGAGTGATGTTCCCATTTCTAGCCCTACAGTCATAAGATTTGAACTTTCAGAATAGTAAAGCTTGCTCATATTTAAGTGTTCATGTTCAGTTTCACTTCCAATCTGAAATTCATAATTTGAGTCAGGAAGTTCATTATTAAGAATTACTCTCAATTTCTGTCCTTTGTTGTACAAGATAATATGAGTACTTATATTCCTTATTTTTAGATTCTTCATCATTAGGATTTTTTAAGCTTTTCCCTTCCCTTCTACTCTTATTGCTGTATTCTGCTGCTTCTGAGGACTTTTTTTGACAGTGAGACTGAAGGGTGATTTTAGAAATGCAGTCTAAGTCTGATCATGCCTTTAGATTCATTTTCCTCTCTCTTTATTGTGATTTTTTTCCCCTGAAATAATGATAATAATATAGCATGATTTTCCTTTTAAACTACTGAAACATCTGGAATTTTGTTTGTATTTTTGCAATCCTGTCTCTGGGGCTTTTTTTTTTTTTTTTCTTTATCAGTGACTATTGAGTGTCTCCCTCTTCTTAGCCAGATCTTTTTATAGAGATAGATATTTAGTTCTTTTTTCCCTTTCTTAAACCCTGCAGTTATTTCATCCTTCAGTCTGGAAGAATTCCTAGAGCTTTGTTTCATAATTCTACCACCACTTATCTCCTTTTTTGCAGAAAACTCCCTATATTAAATAATTTCTATACTAAATAATTTCAGCTTGCATCTTGAACAGATCTGCATGTATTTACAAGCTTTTCTTACCAATTTTCTACAGCATTTCATGCTAAACAGCTCATTTTTGTACTGTATTATTAGGCTTTTTTGTGATGGGTTATTTCCCCCCCCCCCCCCCCCAAACCAGCTGGTTTTCAGCTGGGAGAAGGAAGGCTTTCTCCTTCATAGCACGAGTGCAGGGCAGAAATGCAGTGTTTGTACTGCTCTGCTGTCTGCAGCAATTTATTGACAGACCTCTCTGTCACTGATAAATAAATAAATCCCACTAAATGTGAAGTGTCATCTTGCAATGTCTCTTTTACATTGAAATGACTTGATTTTTAACTGCCAGATCTTTGTGAGTCACTTATCACTTTCAATTCAAGACTGTCTTTCAAAAATTCAGCAAAGTCATAGTAGGATGCTTTTCTTTTTTATTCTTTTTTGTTCTTTTTTTTTTTCTTTTTTTTCCCTTTTCTTCCTTTTTAAAAATTTTCTTTCTTTCCTTTCTTTTCTTTTTCTTTTCTTTATTTTCTTTTTTCTTCCCCAAAAATAGTCATTGATTGATGACTTTTATTGCCTTAACAGTGTTGAGAAGCAAAACCTCCTTCAAGTCTTAATCACATTGATTCTGTCTTGCCTTACAAACTGATATGAGCAAATAACTCACCATTTCCAAGGACTGAGCCCTATCATATTTAAATGGCAGTGAGTTTCTAGCCATGAAAATACATGATGGATGATAGCATTACTCCTTCACCAAAATAAGTGAAGGCTGGAACTGCAGGCTCATAACTTAATCTGTAAGCACTAAGTTCCATGTGCTGTTACAAGCACCAGTTAAATATTATCTGTTATAAATTTTTCTTATGACTTGCAGAATGAAGGCTTGTTATAATTTGCATTATTTGTTGTGCACCCATACATTAACACAGGTAAAATAATTATTTGGGAAGGTTCACAAAAGCTTCGTTTCCAAACTGCCCATTTAACACTAACTCAGTTATTTCAGGATGGAAAACATCACAGCCAACTGAAAGGCTTTCATGTCGTGATTTTTGAGAGTCAAAAGTGAATGCTGTCATCTAAATTGGACTCTGTGTGCTATGTCTAATTGCTTGTGTTATATAAATGTATATTTTTCCTGGAATGGATGCTCTCATCTTCCAGTGCATAACTTGGGGATGTGGGGTGCAGCAGCATCTTCTGAGCACATCCTGGAGGAGATGGGAATGTACAGGATCCTTTATAAACAGGCTGCTTTTTGTCTCTGGAAGAAGGAGCTGACTCAAGGAATCTGATAGTCTTCCAAAGCAAACATCTGTTTTAAATATATTTGTTTGGATAACAGTCAGCACACCTAGGACTTGCATAATTAGCTTAGACTACAGAGTTCCCTTTTCAAAAGATACATTTATATAAATAAGCCATGCATTTTTCATTAAGCAAATAGTCCTCCTTTCTCTCTTTCTCTCTCTCTTTTTTTTAAATTATAAATTCAGGCTTGTATTTTAACATACACTTTTGCAAAGCAAGGATTAATTGAGAAACTTTTTCAACACAATGATTTGTATGACATCATTTTGCTGAACTTACAGTGGAGACGTGTCTTGCAACCATCTGATCAATATTTCAATGAATGAGTGCATACATTTAGAAGCATGCTTTTGATGCCAATAATCGATTATTTAGTATATAAAATGTTATTGTAGTACTCTTTACTACTTTTGATAATTATTTTGGTACCTACATTATGTTAAATATAGACAACAGAGTTTTTTTTAATGAATTGTGGTAGTACATGTGTTAAGTTTACACTTCTTAAAGATCTGATTAACTAAAAATACCTAAAATACAGAATTTATTTCAACTTAAACAGCTCCTTAGAAGCTACAAGAAGAAATGAAACTCAGCTAGTGGCCCTTTCTCCATTCGTCTTGTGCCATTCCACACCACATGATTCCACTGAACCAGGATCCCTTATCAGACAGCTGTGCAACATTAAAAGGATTCTTTTCTAAAACTGGGTTAATAATTATGCATAACTTTGGTATGAAGATGAAGCCTCTCAAATGTTCAGACACTCACAGCTGGGAATTAAATCTTTTACTTTGGGACAAATTCAGCCTGGAGTGACAATTTTATGATATATATTGCAGGTGTGCCTTATTACAGAAGTGGTATTTCAGGCATAAGTGTGGGTTCTAGGCTCTTTTGTGTAGATTACACTACCCAGGTGAAGCTGTTCTTAATTTGACCTGTTATTCTTTATACCACACCTGATGTCAGGTCAGTGCTAGATCTGTGCCAACAGCAGTTAAGCCTGGGTTGAGTGTATTCATGAGGGGCAACATGATTTGGTTCTGAATTATTTCAAAGCCCTACTTACGGTCTCTGTAAAGATTGATGTGTTATGTGAGAAGTGCAGTTGCATGTTAGGTGGAACTTTTTTTGTCTTTTCTTGCCATTTTCAGAAGTCCTCAAGCATAGTCTGGGTAAAAAGTGCTGTCAGCAATTTAGTGTATTGCTTCCAGCAATGCATGTGATTGAGTGAAATTGGCTGAGTGTCCCTCTCTCTGTTGTGGGGAGCTTTAATAATCTGAAATTAATCCATATTAATTATTTATATTATTCAAAAACAGCATTCTTCAACACTTTGGTCTAGTGTGGAGACAATAATGTTGGCTGCTGACTTCCTTTTGATGTAAGTTACATGATAATAATACAGATTTTGTTTGTTTGATGTTGCGTAGGTGTTTACTCTGCTGTGGATTGCTGACTGGATGGTGCACCACTTCTGGAAAAAAGGAAAAGACCCTGACAGTTTTTCTATCCCTTACCTTACTGCACTGGGAGATCTGCTTGGAACTGCCTTATTAGCTGTAGGTTTTCATTTTCTGTGGCTCATAGGTGACAGAGATGGTGATGTTGGTGACTAATTACTCCAACGGATGCAGTGACTTTTCCTGGAATATTGACAAGACCAGTCACTCCACTTGAGGGTCCTCAGAGTGTTTGTTCCTTTTGCTCTAAGTAAACCCAGCTGACCCAGACATAAAACAGCCTTAATGATTTTAGTTTGCTTTGCTTTTAAAATCCTGGATGGAACTATGGCACCTGAGAATTCTGAGACCACGGTGAGTTGGTGGGGGCTGGAGGAATCTGAGGAGACACAGTGAAGGGCACGTGGATCCTTTATCACCTTTTCAATTGCCTAAAGAGTTGATGATACATTTCAATTTCAGTGCTGCAGCTCTCTGACCATTGCAGACTGTTATGGTCCACACGTTTTGACACAGGCTTTATTTTCTGTAGAAGAATATGACCATCAGCGTTTATAAAATTAGACACTGGAAAAGTGTCTGCAGGACTGAGCCCATTTTCTTTGTGCTAAAATGAGCAACCTAATTACTTTTCTGTTGGGATTTGTTAGGAAAAAAAATAGTAAAGGCAAATAATAATGTGATACTGACCTGGTCAATAATAATGGGTGAATGGTTGAGACTCCTTGTGTTGAAAAGTGTATGTTCATTTAGCAGCTGAAAAGATGTTTATCTAATTGGTATTAATGGTGGTGTGATGGCCAGTATCCTGATTTTCATGAAGTATTTAGAGGTGTTGATTTAACTGTATATACTGATCCCTGCTTGAAACTTGCAGTATAAAAGATGAAATTTCTTTTATAGGCACTTAGGAAGTTCCATAGACTTCTTAAATTCCAGAGCTGTGTCATCGATTTCTAAGCAGAAGCCTCTGCTTTCAAGCCGTGCAAATAGTATGGTCAATAAGGAAATTCATGGCTTCTCAATGATTTCTCTTATTTGTAAACCTGAATATTTCAAATAATACATTGATCATGAGGACTCTGGTTGCCATTTTGAGAAAAAAAAAACCTACTAGTTGCTCTATTTTAAAATCTGCTGGGAGTTCCTCAAAGCATATGTTTTAAAAGATTATAGCTTACATCTTAAATGCATAATGAAATAAATGAATCCTATTTTAAATGTTGTGATTGAAAGTTTTAAATTTTGAGACTTAAATTAGACAAATGAATATACATCAGCATATAGATTAATCCTGTAAACATCAGTGCTTTTATGCATACAAATGCTTTTTAATTTGATGGACCTACTCAGATGAGTAGATTATGTGGGTAAGTATTAATGGGACTTCTATATGTGTTGGTCACCTTAAACTCTTTGGAAGTTCAAAGTGTTTGCAACTTTGAAAATTAAACCAGCTCTTCAGTGCCTACACATGGCTTTAGATGCCTGAACTTTAGCTCTGTCATTTAAACCTTTTTATTTCAGCGTTTTCTTACTGTTATTATAATATAGTTGTTTGAATGAATAATATGTATTGTCTTTTATTATGTGAGAGAAAGGTGAAATCTTTCTAACTTCAGGTTCTCTGATTTTTTTTTGTTTGTATTAATGTTATTTAAAATTGTTTCTTGTATGTAGCATTGCAGGAAATATTATTAAATTGCTTAAAATGGAAGAGAAGTAACTAATTTTTTTCCAATAATGGTTATTTATTTTTGATACAGCTGTAGATACAAATATTTTTATTTCTGTTAGAATTGCCATCTGAATCAACTGAACTGACATTTCAAGCACTTATTAGAGTTACTGAACTTTAAGGTAATTTTTAAATGAGGTGCAGGATTCTTAAAAATTAAAATTTCTTTAGATGCTTGTGATCTGTGCTTATCTAATGCATGAGGGAGTTGTAGTATGGCAGTATCCTTTGTGATTAGTATTGTAAATATTTTCCCAGTAAATAAGCAACTGATGGTACAGTTTGACTGTTTAGATCACCAAACTGGGGAAGAAATGTTACGTGGGTGAAATTAAGTAAAATTTTAAAAAGTGAAATATATTGCCAGACTGAAATAATCTGGGCTTGGAAACAATAAGTGATGGGAAAGTATAATGGGAAAATTTGGTGCTCCAAAAAGGGGACAGTCCATTGCATGGCTGAGAGAGCAAAACCCATATTGTGGGAAAGAAAAACTTTCACCCAGCATTCATTATGAGAGGCAAGGACAAAGAGAGGGAAGTTATTTGGAGAAAAGAATCAAAAGACACAGCCAAGCTTGTTTCTCAGGAAGGGGAGAAAAATATAAATTGTGTTGAAAGGACTTGGGGAAGGGATGTAAAGGAGATACTTTGGGGAAGGGGAAAAAAGAACACTCTCAGATATGATTAAAGAGGAGCTTGAGTGAGGAAAGAAGTGGTAAAACAGGGAAAACCTTGACATCTGGAAGAACAAGGAATGAATAATCTATGAAGTGGAAAAGGGCTTGATTTCTATGTGAAAGGAGCATTCTGGGAACTTACAGGCTTTGCAAACTCTGCTGCCTTGTGTTGAGGAGGCAAAAAGCTCTTACCACATTTCAGGTATTCCAGTGGTGAGGATAATATGGGAGGAGGCACAAAGGAGTGCTTGGATACCAGAGGATTTTTTCAAGTACTCAGACGCTGGACTCCTAAACCAATTTTAATTTTAGTCAAGTCAGCCTCTTCACAGTGTTCCACCTACTTGATTTTTTAAACACAGCCCAGTAATAGTGAATGACTTCCCTGCATGTGTAGGTAAGAAATGTTAGCAGAAATTCTGTCAGAGACAAATTGTGTGCTTTTTGTACTGCTTAAAACATACAATTGAAAGGGATATCCTGAGATGTTATTGTCTCTTGTTATCAAAGCAACCATATTTTAGAATCCCGCAGATAAAACGATGACTCTTGGTATTAAAATTCATTAAGCCTTTTCCTTCTCTCAGCCTGCCAGAAGATTCTCTCAAACCTTCCTTTATAATCTGCCTAATTAGGGCTATGGCTGATTCACATCCCTTTGCTTTTGAGTCAGCATGGAGCACTTCCTTTGATTCTTGCTTGTATCAGTTCATTCACCTCATTTAAGTTGTGGGTCACCCTAAAGCTCCTCCTGGCACTTCTTGATCCATTTTCCTTCTGCTGATGAGCTAGACAAGCCAGAAGCTGCAGGTGGTTTGCCTTACAACTTGCTGTCTGTAACCTGATGCTGAGCTGCTCTTGTTTGGCCATTCTTACTCTTTTTTTTTTTTTTTCTTCTACTCTGGAAATATCTCTAAGGTAAGTAGAAGTAGGGGCAGGTTATTTGAAATGTGTGTCATTTTCCATTCTGAAGGGCTCTGTGAGCATCTCGATGGCTCTGTGAGCATGCATGAAAAGGGAAAATCTAATTTGCAAAGTACAGCCAGGTGCAGCTTTAAAGTGTGGCGTCAGTAGTGTTTCATACCATAGGTGTTTTCTTTTCCTGTGCAATGCTTTGACAATTATCATTTTAGTGAGCTACTGAATGACTCCAGCTTCTTTTTAGAGAAATTATATATCTAGGATTGTTCCTCTGCTTTATGATGCTGTTTGACATAGGGGAGGATTCTTCTTTTAACATATGTTGATCAATATTTTGATTTTTACAGCATTACTGTACACCTTGTCTTAATCTGTGATGTTTAAAGTGGCAAAATTATCTCCCACTCCCATGTTTCATATATTAATTTCACTGGGATTTTTAGAATGTTAAGAAACTGGTGAGCAGCAAATTAATTTCACTCCTTTTTACAATTTGCAAACAAAATTAGGCTTTTCTCATAGGAAGATTAGAACAGCACGAGGATTAAGGCTTTACAAATGCAGTATAGTTTGCAGAATCAGGGTTCAAAATAAGACCTATCATCTTTTTAATGTATTTGCTATTTCACTTCAGTTGTGTGCATCACAAAAAGCTCTCTTAAGTGCAAGAACAGCTTGGAATACACGTCAGGAAAGAGGAGTGTAAGTACTCTGTGAAATGGAGTGTTTGAAATTCCTTATTATTATTGTAATGGTAAAATTGCTATAGCAAATGAGATAAGTCTCTTTAGAGGTGCAGAAAATGGCAACAGAATCTGGTAATTGAATTATAATCTTCTTGAATAAAAGTAAGGTAATATTCACAAACAATACCAAAAGGACTGGAAGCGCTGGGAAGTCTCTTAGTGGGATTTTTCTTTTCTTTCCAGCTAGATTTCTTGTGATACACTACATTGTTTTAATTGTCTTCTCTAATCCATTCCTAGTCACATCAGCCTGTTGCTCAGGAATCTCTTGGATTCTCATTTTCCCTTATGTATTTGAAGTGAAAAAAATCAGTGTTTTGTATGTGTAGTTTGGTAAAGAACTAGGAAAGAGGGGTGTTCTGTCATTAAAGCCTCATTCTGATAGTCCTAAAGGAAAGTCTTTCTGTTAAATTTAATGAAAATTTGATCATCCTGCATGCTGTGTATGAATACTCTGGGAATCCAATATTAGCAAGACATGAATAATTCACAATTAAAGCTAAGAACCAGTATGTTTATTAAATATACAAGATTGCCATATTCTGGGTGGACACTCAAGAGCAGAGTCATTCAGCATTAGCTGGGCTGGAGGAGTTTACCTTCTCTGCAGCTAAAAAATTATTTGATTTCAAGTCCTGCTAGTTGTTTATTTAATATGCAGGCTAGTTCATCATATCCTCTGTTTATGCTTTTATTTCTCAGTTCAAACTGTACTTGAAATATGCTTCTTCCTTACTTAGCATTCTTCAACTTGCTCTTTTGGGAGATTGTTTCCTCCTCAAGAGTTGCTTAAAGTCTTAAAAGGTCAAGAAAGTGCTTTCCTTGAATAATTCTAAATCTGCTTTTTGCAAGTGAAATAGGGTGCAAGTGAAATCCTGAATGAACTATATGGTAGACATCTTCTGACTTCTGAACAGATCCTGAGGATTTAATAATACTAAGTTCTCAGATTTACATTCTGAGTTTTACTATGAATAGGATCTTTAAAAAGATTTTGTCTGTTTACTGACTTTTTTCTGTCACCTCCTGGTTCAGATTAATGAAACTATTGCCATGTCCCATGTACAGTATAATGATATTTCAATAAATCTGACATTCTAAATGGGATTTCAAAAGTTATGAACAGCACTTGTTTTATACTTGAGAAGCAATCATCCACTTCTTTCCTATGAATCCTCATACTATGCTTCACTTTAGATCATCCAAAGCCCTTTCTTCCCCCTCTTTGTTTCTGTTTTCTCAGTGCTGACACAACTAATTATTTTATTACCTTATGGTATCCAGAGTTCTGGAGGAACATCAGAACATACTTCCTGTCACTTGTTTTGAAGACTGAACAAATTTTTACTCAGTATATAGGAAACCAGACATGTGTGATTAGTTCTGGTTCTAGGGAGATGAAGCTTTCATTTAAAATAGGCGTGTACCTCTGAAGTTTGGAGGATTTCCAGAGTAAAAGTGAGCTTGCTAAGCTTGACCACTTCTAGGTAACTGGGATCAGCTCAGGAACCAATTTGTGGACAAAAGTTTGGATGATTTGGAGGCAAAAGCAAGCCCTGTATTTGTTTGGTACATGAAGATTGGCCCATCAGCTCTCTCTCTTCCATTTAGTTTGTCCTCATGCTTTGCTATTGCAGCTTCTTTACACCCAACCCTAAGGCCACTAAATACTAAGGTAGTGTTTGGGGACTGTGGTCCCCATTTAAGAGTGGACAGTGAGGCCTTTGACAAAAAGAAACCTTAAAACCCCTGCATGTTATTTGTCCAAAATGAAAGATCTAAGATGCTGTGAATTCACATCCAAAAAGGCATACTTATTCCCTGGTTTCACTTCTTGCTGGCCTTTGCTCTATTCCCACATTAGAAAGCTGCTTCATTTAAAAAAAAAAAAAAAAACAAAAAACAAACAGACAAGTTTTTGGAAGCACTGTGAGGTTCCTGAGCCAAAGAGCAGGAAATTCAGCTCTCTTAGACCCACAGGTGGTTCCATGCCCTGTACATGAGGCTGACATGAGCTGGGACAGCATTCACCCCTCAGGGGAAACAAACCCCCTGCTTTGAGCCTGACTGGCATTAAAACACTGCTGAATGCACTCATACCTCTGGAATTTGTAGAGCTTTTAGGCTGGCACTAAGAGAAACAAACATTTTTAGCACTCGTTAAATGGAGAAAAATGTCCTATTACCATAGGAACCCTCTCACAAGGACACGAGACAAAACTAATGAATGTTCACCTTTCTGGTTGTTGATGCTCATTGAGCTCTAACTACTTTGCATCCAGTTTTCTGGCATATTATGGAATGGAGGTGTTCAGCAAAAGCTCATTTTTTGTTATCTTTTTCTGGTCATGGTCAAGCCTCCTGCTAAATAAGGATATCTATTTGTAACCCCTTTCGGCCTGTCCATACCTATATAGAAAGCTCCTGCCCCACATAAAAGGAGATTTTTTTCCCCTGTATGCTTCTTCTTTTGGGAAGGTCTGGCTTACAGCTCTGTGGACTAGGCAAGACCCACTGTGTATGCTCTGAGGGCAGCTGTCCCCCTGTTTGCAGGAAGCCTCTGAAAGCCACAGAATCATCTGGAATCCCTTTTCCAACACAGGACCAGAACAGGAGGGCTATTTCTGCTTTTCTGCAGCTATACAGACTTAATTTCTCACCTGAATTGCACTCAGCTGTGCCTCCTTCTAATCTTTGCACCGTTGACTTCAAGAGCTTTTTTCATTAAAAAATCGTGGATTTAATTTTTGAAATTTTTCTAAGGGAAAAAGGGAGGCTTTAAAAGCATCTGCTTTGGGAATTCTGCATCTAGCATGTAAAATCATATTGCACACAGAGCAGGAACATTTCCACAATAAACCAGAAAAGCACATCATAAAATTAATTCAAGCTAGTGAAGTTGTTATGTCCTTCCATATAACTGAAGGCAAATTTCTTAATAAATCATGAATAGCTGTAATTCCTGAAAGAAATATATTTTGTTTTTCTTGAATGGAGGTCTCAGCATTTACCTGGACACCTCTGCTAACAGTGCTTGTCTCTCCACAGCGTGGCTGCTTGCTCTGATTTCACCTTTCTTTCTAAATTAATTTCTTTGAAGTTTAAAAACCAGTAAAAAATGCAGTGACTGATTTAATTCAGAGAGCAATAACTTTTTAAAAAACCCTTCTCCTTTAGACATAAAACTAAATCAGTTTTAGCTAGAATAGTTATCTGCTAGAGGAAGTCTGAATAAATTAAGCCTAAGAAAGGCTTAGGTAAAGGTTAAACCCTGACTTTGCACAAGCTTTTATGGGAAATTGGGGCTGCTGTGGGTTGCAGATTTTGACTTGATGTAGGGCTGCAAATACCTGCTGACACCACAGAGACCTCTTTCTGCTAAAAAGTCATGAATTGCCACAGTAAAATTCTAGTTTTTAGAATAAGCCAAAGCCTAATGGTTGAACTGTTATTATTCAGCTGTATGTTACCCTGACAGCTTTATGTATTAGAGAAAAAAAGAGAAACCAGGGCGTAAACTTTGGATTGATTTTTTTTTTAATCTGATTGAGGAAAACAGCTTTGCTGGTTGTTTGTTTTTTAATTAAAAACTCTGATTGAAATGAGATTTTCAAACCCACATAAATTTTACTGCAGATGCTATCTATGTGTCATTTTCCAAAATGATCTATCCATTTTGTTGCATAGTGATAGGATGTGTGCTCCTGAACACCTAATGGAATGTTAGCTCAGGTTGCTTTTACTCAAAAAATATGGACAGTCAATGTCAAAGTCAGTAATGTTATTAAAATATTGGCAAAACATATTTTAAACAACATATAAAGGAACAATAATATTTTCTATATTTTTTCCTCCAAGAATAATTCACTACTCTTGGTCCTAAATGCCTGACTTAGCCAGCAGAAGTTTTTTATTGACAGTGAGTTGAATCTCACAGAGGCTCAAGCACACCAGTAGAGTGATATTTCAAGCACTAGGGGAAGCAGTTGGCTTCCTGTCATGCCAGTAGAGAAGATGAAGCTGATTTTTCTCTTTTAACATAAGATTTTCTTTTAAAACTGATTAGCAAGCAGCTGGGGAGGTGGCATGTGGATATGTCTTTCAGTGCACTGAGGAATAAAACCAGATTCTAATATTTCAAATTTTTCAATCTTTGCCAAAGTTGTAAGTGCAACTGGAAAAGCAAGATGTTTTTGTGTGGCATCAGGAGTGGTGATGTGTAACACAGCTAGTGAGAAAGGCATGCTGCTGCTGGATGGCAAGCATATGCTCTGCTTTCTGCTCTGCTGCTGGCTGCACTTGCTTGATTTTTTTCTCTCTTCCTTCCCATTCCCCTTATTTTTAATTCTTTTGTAATTATGGTGGAATTGAATGAAACGTGTTTTCATCCAAAGGTATGGATGTGTTGGAGTTCATGCCTGCACAGGGAGCATGTTATGACCACAGGAACAGCCTTTCTTCAAACCTTCCCTCATCTCTACTGGACTTAATCTCTGATTTGGGCTGGAGGACACCCCAGCTCTGCAGGATCCTGCCACTTTGTCACATCCCCTGGTGCTCCACATCCATCCCCCAGTACCAGCCCTGCTGCTGCCAGCTCTCCTGTCCGTACCACAGAGCAGCTGCTGGGTACCAACAGGAAGGGATTTTGTAAACTTGCAGTTATTTAATGGAAAAATTGAGGCTTGCCAAAAGGACAGTTTCCTTCCACTGGTGCAAATCCAGTTTTGTCACTCTCCATGGCAGTATCAGGGTCTTTTCTTTCTGCTATCTTAGAAGCAATGAAGGAACTCACTCAAAAGCTGTGCACCAAGGGCTGTGCAGAGAGGCCATTTCTTACTCCATTTCCCCAAAAATGGAAGCTTCTGGATTTGTGTGCATGTGATTTCGATTTTGTAAAGCCCCCAGCTCCCTCCCTCCCTTCTTGGTTGAGTTCTGCAGCTGCTGGTTCCCTCGTTGGTTCCCTGGCTGCTCTGCCCACTGAGCCCCACCCCACCAAGGGATTTCTTCTCCTGCTCCACAGTAGATAATTTTAAGTTTTCAGTGAATCCTGCCTACGATATACAATAAAGCAGGTGAGAAAGCAAAGCTGTGCAGACAAAAACCCCACCCTGAAAAATCCCACCCTGAAAACATGAGCAATAAATAAAGCACTCAGAGAGGAATTTTCTTTCTTCAATTTAATTGAAGTTACTTAGAAAAATAATCAGGCTTGAATGGCTTTTTTAAGGAAAGATTCATGAGCAGTTCACACTTGTGTTTGCAATGTATAATTTATGTTTTTTTCTTTATTAACAGTATATTTAATTATGAGGAGATACTTTTCTACAACAAGCCTTCTACTGCATACAAATAGGTTAAAAAAAAAAATCCAACCCCACATCGATGTTAAATTATTCGTACACATTGTATTGTGCATGCATGTAAGAAAATAACACTCTCTGTAACAAGAGTAATAGTAAGGACAGTCCCTTTTTGTACCTGAAAAGTGCAGCAGACTACAGTGAAACCCTAAAACATCTGGGGTCAACTTACTTCTAAAAGCACTTCTGCTCGTGGATTATTTATTTCACTCGTCTTACACAGCGCATGGTTCAGGCAGTTTGCACGTTTCTGTCAAACGGATGTGGCTTGTGAAGAGGCTGAAGCATGGACTGAGCCAGCTTTGGGGGCACATCTCACCCCCCAGAAATCCCCACCGCGCCCAGATGGGCCAAATCCAGCCTGCAGCCCAGGTTAAGGTGCTTGGGGCCATCTGGGGGAATGACCCCTCAGCTGTGGGGATCGTGCCAAGGGCAGAGCCGCCAGCACTGCTGGGCTCAGCGCTGGCCCTGCCCGATGGCAGGGAGGCAGCAGCTGCTCAGAGAGGAGGATCACTGCTCCAGCAGCTCTCAGGGGGCTGGGGACAGAGGTGGGGAGCAGCGGTTCCCCCAGTGGGGCCTCTCTGTGCTCATAGAATTAATGCACACCCTTCCACAACAGCAGCCCCATGGGCACATCTGCATTTTACATTTGGCTGCTGCCTGTTTGTCTCCCAGGGGCAGCTGTGGCCACAGCAGAAATGGAGCTGGGAGAGAGGCAGAGCTCAGGAGCAGACCAGCCCCTCTTCTCCTGCAGCTGGAAAACCCCATGAAGAGTTAGAGGGTAAAACCAACCCGGTTTCCTGGCTGCCCCCCACTGCAGGTGGAGGCTGCCAGCTCACTGAGGTGAGGATGAACAACCCTGAATGTCCTCCTGTGTGGCTGCAGTGGGAAGATATTTTTTTTTTTTTTTTTGCTCAGACAAAACAGCACACCCAATAGACCAAAAGAAATGGCTCTTCCTTAACTTTTGTCATCCTGCTCTGAGCTGCTGAGGGCTTGCTGCTCACTGCTCAGGACCATATCCAGCATGTCAGCTGTTCATTTTAAACACAGATCTACAGCCCATTCACTGCACCTCAAAATACAGATAACACACTAAATAGCCAGGTTGTAGTAGTTTGGGATCAAGGTTTTTCAAAAGCAAGTGACTTCAAGCACCCACTGAGGTCCATGTAAAAGCCTTCTCAGTGCTGCGCATCCACCTGCAGAGAGACCCTCTGTGGGGAGCCAGAATTTGGGTAATCCAACCCAAAGCTGTTGCTAAGAGTCCCAGCTGGTGCAATGGTCACCCCTCCCACCTCCTGAACACGATTTTCACCTGAAGCTTTTCTATCATGGCTACCATAGAGGTTTTGTGTCTCCAAAGCTGTGAAACTACAGAGAATGTTTCAGAATGCATAAAAATGTAGTGATGAAGCCAGAGAAAAGTAGCAAAAGAAAGGGGGAAGCACACCCTGTTCTTTAAATATTTACTTTCTGAAGCAACTTTTATCTTAAACAGAAAGGAAATCACATCACATTCTGTTGGATGTTGGACAAAAACATGAGCACTGTGGGATGGAAGATCAACCTAGCACACAAATGGCTTGTAGGAAGTATTGTGGGGAAAGGGGAACCTGCCTCAGACAGTTGTTTTTATAACAAACATACAACCACTGAACTAGGAACGTAGGAGAGCCAGGGCACACTGTGAGAGGCACTTGCAACAGCTCCATGCACTCTGAGTGAGACTAAACTGCTTGAAAGTAAAACAACCACGAGCAATCAGCAATGCATCAGGAATTCAGAGGGGTCAGACACAGCCAGCCAGCCCCTTGTCAGCCACTGGGCAAGTGCCCAGGTTATAAATAGAGCCTGGGTTATGAAAACTCTGGCTGTTCCAGAATGGATAAGAGATTTATTTGTATGGTATGATAGAAAAAAATAATGACCCAAATCCTGCCTAAGACCAAATCTAATTGTAAAAGGACTTCAGTTGCTGTTTGTTATGTTAATTTGTTTTTCAATGAGATTTATTCAGCAACTTATTTTTATCAAATAAAATGCAAACTATTTTTCTTCTTTAATCACATCTGTGTCCTGGAAACGAATATAATTCAGTGGATATTACTGGCTACTATACAATTTGACATTTTTCAGGATCTGGCTCTGACACTGTTGAAACAGCTCTACTTTCAGCTGAGTTTATTTAAATAATCAGTCATTTTTGAAAGGGTTTGTTTTGATCATAAGATTGACACGGAGGCAAGTTAACCCCTCCATTTTTAACCATCCATTAACTTCAAAATAGATTTTATATTTTTACTGCCTCAATTTAGCCTCTGCCTCCTTTTGCCCATCAGCTGCCTGAGGTGGCTACAGAGCATTGCCTCATCTGCATCCAACTGAAGCAAACATCTGGAAAAGCCTCAACTTCTGCTCCCACTAGCTAGCTAACAGATTCACACTGAAATCCCATTTTTTCATTGTTTATCTGCTGTGTATAGATTACTGTTTGCTTACCCAAAACAATCTGCCATCCCAAACGGCTGTTAAACACAAAACAACTGCTACTGAGACATTCCCCTTAAGGAAAAAAGGTCATGGTCTTACACTAGAGATGACTTAGACGAATTTCTAACTCACTGGAACTTAGAAAAATTCCTGTCAATGGCATTTAGGCATCAACTGAAAAAATGAAGGCTGCTTCTTCTCCCTAGGGAAAAGCCATGAAGCTAGCATGTAGGAAGATGAGACCTTTTTTATTGCCTTGCATGCTTAGAGAATCAACCTGAAGAAGACTGTCTGAATTTTCAAATGACATGCCCAGATTGTTTATAGCAACATACTGCGACCAATTGTTTATAGCAATTTTATAGCAGCATGACCAGTGTCTTTCCAGCCAGTTTTAGTTGCCCATCTTAGGATCAATTAGGGAGGCATGACTTGAGGAGGGTGGAGGTCCCCACAGCTCCATCCTGGATATGAATTAAGTCAATGCAAATTGCTCTGGGCATTCCAAAAATCTCTTACAGTCACTTTCCAAATGCTGATTCTTTTGTGATGGACCATCCCCAATTCATTTGGACTGGGAGGCTTCAAATTAAGATACAACTGGAGTGGTCATATTCTCCATAAACTGATTAAGACTTGTAAAAGGCTCATGGTTTCTATTCCTAAGGAACACATTCACATTTCATCCAGTCGTGGGTATTAGATATCATGAATCTACCCAAATCTGAGTTACTTTTCTTTTTCAGGCCTAGAAAGATAGATTTTTACTGGTATTGAGTGCAACATCACTTTCTAAAGAACTTATTTTCACCACTCTTCTTGAAGGGTGTGTTATCCAGAACCATTCCCATATTTACCTGCATCAACGGCTAACAGAAGATTATTACAGAACAAGCTCAAACGAGGAAAGCACAAAACCAGACTCCTTTTGTCCACGTTTTTCTATCTCTGCTGCTGAAGTGAAACCTACCAAGAAACAATGTTTTAAATAAGTATAAATAACAGTAATTAGAACTGGAGAAATGCAAGATCAATGAAATTCACCAGAACACAATTAACATTTGCTTAAACAGTGCAGCAGTATTATTCATTTCTACAGCTAGATCGTCACAATCCCGTTACCCTGCAAAGAGAGCTGTCCTTTCTTACAGTTGATTTAAATAATTTTGACTGTGCTGCTCGCAGCATCATTCAAAAAAAAAGAAAATATTAATTTACAAAATAACCCATTCTCCATATTTATTATGACAAATAAAAATCTTAAATAAAACAGGCTTTCTCTCCCTCTTTTCCCCCCCAACCAATCCCTCATTCCAATTTCAGGTAGCTTGGCACTGAGTAATTAAACATTAAAAAATCAAGTTTGTAGACTTCATACAGCTGCGTTTGGTGCAAGGAGCTGATGTTCTGGAAGAACTCTGTGGTCATTTCGTCAGTAGTTCTCGTAGACTTTGCATAGGTGGGGAATTTCAGGTAGTTGCCTACTCCCGCCAGCTGGAGAATGTAATTCGAATCCTCTTCGAGCGTCTCGTACTTTCCGATGAGGTCGTAGTGGATGTGGCAAGGGTGGCAGAGGGAGTACACAGTCTGCCAGTGCTCGTTGAAGGGCTCTTCTCTTTGGGTGTGGGGGTCGATGAGATACGCCACGAACTCTTCGAATTTCACGTCGTCTCCTTTCCGCAGCGCTTCCTGGGTTGCGTTCTTCCTCTGGCGCCTCACAATTTTGGTGCCGTAGCGCTTGTGGAAGGAAGTGTTGTACTTCTGGGTGAACTTGTTCCTGTAGGCTGACACCAGTCTTTCAAAAGGCTCGCGCACAAAGAGGAACTTCATGTAGTTTTTCAAGCGGTGGTTGATCTCTGGGATGCTGTACTGGTTGAGGGTCTTCAGGTTTGAAGACACGTGGGCTTCGTTGGCTGGGATTTCCATGGGGTCGCTATACTTGCCTCTTCCCGTCAAAACCATCATGACTCTCTTCCAGTTGGTGCAGGCCACTTTGGGGACGTAGCAGTAGATCATTTCATGGTCTTCATCCACCACCAGGTGCTTGAGGTCGTTGGGTGTCAGCACGCGGCGCTTCCTGCTGGACACGCTGTTTGCTCGGCACGTGTCTGTCACCTGGTCTCGTCTGATCTGATGGAGAATTGCTGTGTTGGACAACTGCAAAGGAAGCACAAGCACCAGTAGGTCAAGGGCTGGGAAACTCTCAATGCCTTTTTTGCTTGTTATACAAATTCACAGAAAAGCAGATCTTTCCCTGTGTGGAATAATTCATTATGTGGCTGAGTACAACTGATACGATTCTAGAAGATGAACTGTCTTTGTCTTTGTCTGTTTTGTCTCCAAACTTCTTGATCCACACTGATTAAATGCTGTTCACAGAGCAACCAGAGCTTTGCTTTGAAGACAGCATGAAGGAGCACCAGTGCTCACACAGCACGGTGGCAAGTGTATTTACAGAACCCTTGTGCTGAGATGTGGTCACTGCTTCTCTTAGGCCTGGAAAACAAATCTCTCGCCTCCGCTCTGCAGTCCAGCCCACAGCTACAGCAGTGTTGGACCTTCTGCTGCTGAGATGGGGTAGGAAGACACTGGAAAGTTTGACAAAATAAAAACTGGTGTCTTTTAGGGTAGAAAATTTAGTAGTCATGGCTTGTTTCTTGGCTATGACCTCAATGACCTATGGCTTATATGGCTATGGCCAGAATAAATGAAGCCCATGAATATTCCTGCTACTCTCCAAGGGAAAATTCATTCAGATATGATGACTATGCTAGTGCAGGGCTCCTGTGTTTGGTTATTCAGAGGTGTCTCTGGCCTGGGGTTTTACTGTGTAGCCCTATCCTCACTGCTACAAGTACCTTATTACTTATTGGGAATAAACTGCATCAAAGCAACTGTGATAAGATTTTAGTAATGTTATTTACATTTATTTAACACCATTTACCAGTGAATTTCAAAGAGCCTTATGCTCAATAATTAATTTAGCCTCAAAGACAAGAATTAAGGCATGTATTGACCTTCCTATTTGATAGGCAAGGAGGTCTGAGACTCCTTCTCATATGCTGAGTCCTTCAAAAGTATTTATCTCGTACCTTCTTGTTGAATTAACATGAATCACAGGACACTGAAAAGAAGCATTTGAGGCAATGTATACTCTATACACTTGCTATGTGTGTTCCTTTGGTTATAGGGGTCTTTCCCCCTTGCCAGTACACCAGACAAAACCAGTACATGCCAGGCAAAACCCTTTGTCCTTGGCAAACAATTTTGCACCAGCTTGGGAGTTCATACTGAATATCCAGTTCCTGCAGTCACAGGTCAAATCTGCTTTCAAGAGCAGTACTTAGCCATGATTCATATTTAAAAAATCCATCAAAACTCAAAGAACAGGATCCAAATGAACTTTAGAGTCAAAACCAAATGAAACTCCAAAATGGGACCAAGCCAGTCACAGGATTTCTGAGCTTTGGAGAGAAAGGAAATAGAAATTTCATTGTTGCAGACAAGTGCTAAGAGCCCAAGTTTCACTCACCCAAGGGGCAGCAAAAGCTTTTGAAGCCCATGAGCAACAGAGACTCTCCCTCTGTCTGGGCTGTGGTGGGCTGCAGAGAAATGTTTCCAAGCAACACCAAGGGGCAGGTGCAGCTCAACTCAGGGCAGGAGGACTTTTACTTCCAGAGCCTAGGACCTCTGTATTTTGTACAGTGCCACCCACCACTTCTCCTCTGAATACCCCCATACTTTCCTCATTTCTTTTGCCCCTCTGTTCAGTAAAATGATGGCTAGTGGTAAAAATGTGCAGTAGCCCAGTGGAGCTCTTTTAGACAGCTTGGCTTGTCTTGTGTGTGTGTGTGTGGTATCCTCCTGGATACCTCCCAGGTGTACTTCAAGGGCAGTTTTATGTTATAGTCAAAGAGATGAGAAGCCAGATGTGAAATGGGCTTCGTGCTTCCTAGGAAAACTGACTGGCAGGGAGTTTCCAAATTAGATGTTAGAAAGCAGTTGTCAGGGACCACACAGATTTTTCAAGAAATTACTTTTTCTGTAAAAAAAAAGATAAAAATCTCTATTTCAATTTCTGATGTCCCCAAGCAAAACAGAAGCAAGGGATCTCAACCAGCTCTATACTGTTTAGTTACCAGTCAATAATTTTCAAAGAACTTAACACAACCCTATGCAAACACACAGACATACAAATTCTCCTTTGTAAATAAAAAGCTGAAATCTCTCCTCCTGCAGCTTTTCATCAAAAGCCATATAGCACAGGAGTGCTATTTGCCCCAGCAAAAAAAAAAAAAAAAAAAAAAAAAAAAAAAAAAAAAAAAAAAAAATATATTGCTACATTATAATATGTTAATGCACTGTATCTGATTTTCTGGTGCTGTTCTTAGGATAAATACAGAATTAAGTGGATGAGATTCTATGGTCTGTATTAGATAGAAGGTCAGATTTGATAATCTAATGGTTGCTTCAGACCCTAATCTGCAGATGAATCTTTGTAGAGCTGTGCTCTGCTCTTGATTTCATTCCTCCATCAATAGGCTAAGCACTACTCTCCCATACATTAACATTAATGAGATTTTCAGACATTTAGAGTAAGGGGGAAAACGCAGCCTTAGTATTTGCAATTACCAACGAGCTTGTACTACATTAAATTCATTTAGAAGATTACACTTGTGCATTTTCAAGTGGTACTTTCCTCTCACTCTTTTTACCATGGAAAAAAATAAGAAGAAATGGCATAAAAGCTACATTTACTAAGTGTATATAGCAACACCCCAGGGTGAGCCGTGCATGTGCTCTGGCCTGCCTGGGGACACACAGAATGCATATTACATAGCAATGCAACAGTAAAAGGGGACTGTCTGGTTCTCATCAATGACAGCACCCTTTGGTGTGGCTGATGGATGAAGGGCCATGTAGGAAACCGAAAGCTCGACTCCTTTTTACTCTATCCTAACTGACTTAGGTTTACTAAAACAAAACCAAAAAAGAACAAAGGCAATCTAGTGACTGTCTTAGAACAATGCCAAGTGTATCAAAGCACATTTCTTCTGCAGCTGACTAACACACCTGATGCACCCTGGAAGAGCTGACCTACTTGCTTCCCTCAGAGACACAAAGAGCCCTGCTGGCTCTCCTCCAGGTTTGATGGGAACAGCCCTCTTGCTGAAGGAGTGCCTGATAGGAAAGCCACATTGACCCTGCGCTAGTTAAAGGCCAGGCTAAGGCACCTGAGAGCCTTTAATGGAATCCTGAAGGAACCACCAAACTCTCCTTTGCACAGAGGACATGCTCTGTGGCCCTAGAGTCTAGAGCACCATGGATGGTAATCACAAGAGCATTTTCAGTTTAGTATTTTGAAACTATACATTAACAGTGAGTTAGCAGACGGTAATATGTTTCCTTTTCATTTAAAGTTACAGGCAAGGCTTTTAAGCCACACAACAATTTCACTCCTGAAGCTGCTGAGGAGTACTGGGGAAACAATAAGTTTAAATGAGACTGGAAATATGTTTGTTTAAACTAGAGGTCCACTTGGCCAGGGAAAAGTGCAAATGTGCTCACAGCTAATAAAGAAAATATGCCCCACAAATGTAAGCAGCCAGAGAGAAGATCCAAGGAACAGATATCTTTAAACCCATGGGTGGTGAAGGACAGGACAAACTGTTAGGGTCATGGACTGTCTTCCTCCAAAGCTGTAACAGATGTGGCTACAGCAGAGTCGTGAGCGCGCAGCTGCTGCCTGGACAATGATGGCTGTGCCTGTGCTTATTACTGGAGGTCCCTGCTGGCCCCTCAGTTCTAGAAACCACAATAAGTGATGGCCTAAATCCACCTGGGGAGAGGACACTTAAGCCTGTGTGCAGATTACCCTGAGGGCAGTGTGGGGATGGTGATAAAAGTCAGTGCTCGGGTGTGTCCTCTGACAGTTCAACTTGGACTTCATCAGGGCATTAAAGGTTTTGGGAAGCCATCTGATAAAAGCAGCTGTTCTTCCCTGAAAGGGCTGACACCAGAGATGCACTTAATCATGTTTTTGTTTTCCTGCAGAAGTTGTAAAGGGGGACAAGAAGAAGGGTATTTCAAGATCAAAGCTTTCCTTCCTTTTCTGATGCAGCAACCAAGTTGAACAGTGAAGTGACATGAGCAGCAGGAGACTTCTAAGTTCAGCGGCATTAAAAGAAGAAGAAGAAAAAAGTAGCCTGGAGACACTCTGATCCCACAAGCTTCTCATCTCCATCAGTCCCTAAGTAACACAAGGAAGGAAAGTCCAGCACACTCTGCTCATGTGGATGTCTTCTGTTCAGGGGAAGGTGGGGGGTGTGTTCAGGGGTGAGCACTAGAGAATATACTGACCAGAAATGCATATGCTGACCAACTGGCAGTCATCAACTCATTATAGCCAAAGGCAATTCAAAGTAAACCAGAGTAATGAGATGGGAGGTATTTCCTTCTGGTTACTTAGGCACAGCAGGTTAAAGTAATCTTTGAAGACCTTTCCAAGCCTGACGGCCAAGCAGCAAGTTTAAACACAGGGATTTTTTTTCCCCTGAATATAGTAGTGTACTGAAAACTAGGTGCAGAGATCAATTCAATTCACAGGTACCTGCACTGAAAGCAGTTTTTTGATAGAAGGATGGAAATACAGAAGTGTCACTCAAAAAGTCCATTCATTAAATTCTGTCTTACTATAAAAATGATGGTGGAAAGTGGTACCCTCCCCATTTACCAGGCAGGGTTTTGTACATTTCTATTGCATTGCCTGCAGCTAGTGCTGTATTACTGTAACCAGGCTCACAACCAGCCTATGCTGGGACTGCTAACATGACATTTGATCATGGCAGACTGAAGGGCAAAATTATCCAAATTACTTTAGCATGGAATAAAGAGGATAAATATTGTGAATGGCGTTTGCAGGCCCATTCCTTGCTAAATTGATTTTTCTCTTCAATTTTGCCCTAACAAAGACTTTTCATCTGCCTTTAATTCTTCAGTCACCTTCATGTTTGGAGATTTGGTTTGTGTCCTATGCTAGAACTGTGCAAGTCGCTGCAGAGTTCCCCTCATCTGTGGTGCATCAATTAAAAACCAGCTGACACCCAGCTGGGTCTATCCAGCACTGTTAAAACCAGAGCCCATCTCCACCAAATTCTTCTTAATAGTACTTGTTCAGAAGGGTCGTGTGTAGGAGACTCAGAATCCACAGAAAGAAAGGTCTTAAAGTGAGAACTGTCAGGCAGACTAACTATAGGTGGCACTAATGGTCCTGGTTGTGTGACATCGAGAGAGTCAGTTGCCTGAAATCTCAGTTATTATCAGCTCTCCTTCCCCCAGCCCATCAATAACACCATCTGAGTTCTAGGAGGTGTTCATTATCCAATATACAAAATGTTTTTCAGTATTACTTTTGTTTACCCAGATGCTAAAAGGGCGGGGGGATTTTTGAACATGAGGTTACATGCAGTCATGTTTCTAATCCTGTTTTCGCATGAAAGGTGTGAATAAGATTCTTGCAACCTTGATGGAGAGCCTTGAAGTTACAAACATGGTTTAGACTATTTTTAAGACTTGGCTTTTACAATTTGCATCCATAAGTACCCTACTTAGTGTATATATATGCTATACACCAAATTCTAGATTGTATTCTTAGAAATGTTCAGCATTAGACAATAATGGGGAACCAGCAATTTTTCATACTTGATGGTCCAAGCATTTCTCAAATATCACAAATAATTATTACTCTGTGCAGATTTCAGATGACAGTCAGACAATTGTAGCTGTCTAAATCAAAACACTGTATCTAAAAGAACAATTGCATTTTTGATTAAGGGATTTTATTAAACTGACCTGAACTTCAACATTATTTTTTAAAAACTAATAGCTTTGCAACTTTTCATACTTGGATTTACTTCACATTTCATAGCTTATTATTTTTGACTTAACTTTTTCAAAAATTCTGAGCACTCAAATGAGGAGCACACCAAAAATTAATATTAATTCAGAGAAAGTACACTGTGTGCCCTGGAGATGGAAATGTTTAACATCTTCCCCAAAAACTTGTGGACAGACAAACTGGAATATGAATTTGCTACGAAAATGTCTGTACAGTGGCTGGATAATAGGAGATAAAACTAATATTAACTTAGCAGCGTTTTTACCAAGTGAGAACATTTTACAAGCAAATTACATCCTCTGAAGGAAACTCTCGAAATATTACAAAAGCTGTCTTCTTTTCTCCATTTCATGCATTGAACCTACTGCCCTACGGAGAAGATTAGGCTGAATATGCTTTTTTGTCCAATTCTTTGTATTGCGAACCAAGATAACCACACAATTTTCAGTTCCCATCACAAAGAATGCACCAGGGTTATGAAAAGAAGGATCAAAGCTCTTGAAAGTAAAACAGTCATACAGAGTAGCTGCTAACACCATATTGCCAAAAATCCTGAATTGCTTCATACATTCCCTTCTTCTTCCTATGCACGCCCCCAACTTTGTCTGTGTGTGTGTGTGTGCACTCAGAGAAGAGTGAGATCATTCAGCATTACTGTGGGGACTACAATGATTTGATTAAACCCCAAACCTACATGAACTTTGGCATTCAGTCTCCTTTGTCCAGGTACTTAGACAAGTATTACTTGGGTGCTAGAAAAAACCAAAACACCGAACCAGTCAAAACCTGGCAACAGACAGACATGAAGCCACAGATGCTGGTACTTTCCTGGGAAAACTTCACAACTAGGTCATTAAGTAATGGCCTTTTCATCTTGGAGAGAAAGTAAAGTACCACAGGGAGGCTATATGATGCAAAATCTTGAAAAATCAGACTGACACCAAATGGCACAGCTGTATATGAAAACCATCTTTTTAATCAGGCTAAAGCTGTCACACAACAAGGTATGGATCCACAAAGAAAAGAGCCAGCTCCCCTCCAATGCCACCTTCTCCTATATAATCCCAAATATCTTGGGAAGCCTGTCCATTCCCATTCTCCCTAATAGGAACTATTTGGTATCAGGACTCATACCATACATAGGGTTTGGGGCAAACAAGATAAATGCATACATCTTGTAAAGTGTCGCCTCTGAACAAGAAGGAAAAGCTGGAAGTGCCCAGGGAGATCAGGCAGAAAGCCCTATGGGTTGGCCATATCGAGGGTGAGGGATGTGCTGCTGTGCATGTTGCTGTTCTGAAGCTCTGGGGAAATATTACAGACACAGGGCAGGCAAAGCTGAAGTGACTGAGTTTAAGTGTAATGCATACAAGAGGTAAGAAATCTTCAAGGAGGGCTGGAGAAGTCTTGAGCTGAGAACAATTTAAAGCAAGCAATCTTCATGCTGGTGGGTTTATTGGGATTTAATTTATAGAAGATGGGTTTGGAGCTTCGTGTTGCGTGTACAAAGAGCACTTTGCACTGTCTTTCCAGCAGCCAAAGAAAAGAAGGGGAGAAAGGGAACAGATGGTGATGGTCAATACTTTTTTTTAAATTCTCTCACAACAAGAGGGAACGGATGAAACCCAGGCTGCAGCAGCCGTGGTGGGGTGAGGGTGATGGAGCTGTACTGCCTCCCCACAGCAGAGGCTCTGTTGGCAGGACCTGGCCTCTCCGCACTGCCACCACAGCCGCTCGCTGCTGCTCTGGCACAAAGGGATGGTGTGTGATGGATCTGTTTGCTCCTGGCTCATTCCCTAAGGGCACAGATAAATCTCTCTTTGCATGAAAAAGCTGAAAGGTCTGGCAATCATATGAATTTAATTTTAAAAGAAAACTCTCTGTCCTTTCCCCTCCAACACACACCTCAGAGGTGTGCACATCTGATGGCTGGAGCTGAGCTTGTGCTCTCCAGACCTGTGTGTGGAACCTGTAACACACAGGGACACAACCAGTGTCTTTCTAACCCTCCTTTCCCAAGGGGGCACTACTGCTGCCCACAGCAACTTGGGAAAGGGCCAGTCTTGCAGAACTGTCTCCAAGTCCCCAGAGACTGCATACAGGGTCAAAGAGGCTTCCACTTTTAATCTCACAACTGCCAGGTTACAGTCAGGGCATAGATGAAACATTAACTGGGACAATCCAAACTCAGGGACAAGCACATGAGTTGGGAAGCTCAAAGCCAAGTGAGTGAACCTGTAGCTGCTGCACTCTGATATTACACCTTTACTGTGGGAGCTGTAGATATGATTTTTAAGGAAAGGTATGAGAATTGGTTGGGAAAAAACATGCCACGGACGTCAGCAAATGATGCACCAGGAGGAGCACTGGGCTGGGGAAACATGGAGTCAGCCAGGGTGGAGCTGGGAGGTGCCCTTAAAAAACAGAACAAGAAACAACGTTTTAACATAGCTGACATCTAGAAGACAATGGAAAAACTGACATTTGTTTCTCTGTTGCAAGGAGTTGTGGTTGCAGAGGTGAGATAAACTGGGTGGAGAGGGAAAACAAGAGGGAGTAGATACATAAATACAAAAATGCATAAGAAGTTCCACAAGGAGGAAAGGAATAATTTGGACTCAGTCTGGTTAGGACAAGTAGTAACAGAGCTAAATAAAAGAAAATCTTACAGAAAGGTAAGGTAGATGTGTGCTGAAACAGAATGAGGCATGACTGGCCTTGGGAACATCCATCTACCCAAGAAGGGAGAGGGACTCAAATTATCCCACCACACAGGCAGGCATTGTCCTGCAGGTCCTTCAAGCTTTGCAAACATGGGATGGTGGCTTCTGTAAGCTAAGCTCCCTGTCATAAACCTCAGTATTCCACACACTCCAGGAGCAAGGCTCTTGGCAAACTGCAGAGCCATACAGGCAGGGACCAGTCATGCTGTGAATGAAACCTCCGTGAGGAAAAGGCAACACCATCCAACTCTGGGTGGGCAGAGACCAGCCAGGAGCTCAGACAGAAACCATGTGAAACCCTGCACAGGATGTGGGGAGGAGATGCAGGAGGTCTGAATGCCTGGAGTTGCCTGGGACACAAGTGCCCTGCTCCCCCCAGCAGCTCTGACCTGGCAGCCAACAGTTATGGATTTCTCATTAACCCAAATCCTCCTCCTATACCTCCACCTTAGGTGTCACACAGCCGAGTAGAAATACTTATTTTTTTTCTCAGCAGGATATCAGCTATTTTAAGTGAATACAATTTACTCAGTCCCATGCTAAATCAGAGTAATATGTTTCCAATTTTTAACTCAGCGTGCAGCACACCAATATTGCTCCAGAGCTTTTGAAACCCAAATAGGAGAAACAGAAGAGAGCTGCTGCATAGCTGGTTTCCTTACATATAATTCATGGGCTTTAGCAACCCCCTCGAGGAGAGGGTAACCCTGCAATTACGTGTTTACCATGTTGTTTAGTTGTTCCCCAACCCAAGCAGGCATTTTGTTGGCATGGGACACTGTGGGATGTCCCTTCCAATATCTCTGAGCAGCTCAGGTGAATGCTGCTCCTGTGTCTCAGGGATGCAGGTTCAGGCCCCCGCCAAGAAATGCTGTGTTGTTATTTTTAAGGTAAGGAGCTGGAAGTAGGATGCTGATGTATAACCCTGGTGTAAGCTCTGCCCTGTGAGCCTTGCTTCTGTCTAACTGGGCGGTGCTAAGGCCCAGAGGAGACAGGGAAGAGAGAGCTAATCTCACCCTCCTAACAGGGTCAGTGCCAGAAACAAGAACAGATTCCATCTCCTATCTCGATATGGCTCTCTTTTCTTGTAATGATCTGCACGGACTCATCCTGACACAGACTGGCAAAATACCTAAACCCTTTAGGTAATGATTTTCTTCTCCTTGACTAAACGATCACAAATTAACATTAAATTTATTTTGCTTCCCCTTGGTAAGGTTATATTGTGCTCAGACTAAACCTTGCTGTTCAAAGGTAACTTTTTTCTGGCATGTTTGACTGTGCTGCTCACTAATGCTCCCAGAAGGTGACTAACCAGGGTTGCTCATTCTCCATGGCCTTAATTACAGTTAACTGGAAACTTTTCACCTTTCTGCTGCTGTACAAAAAGAATTAGATTAACTCGTGCTTGAAAAGACAAAAGGCCTCTTATACCAAAATGTTAGCATTCATTTATAATCTTAATTACAACAGGCTTCCCAGGAAACTTTCCTGCTGCAGAATGTAGCACAGAAATAAAATTCCAGGTTAACACAAAAAGCCTGTTTCATCAGTAGCTTCCTAGGTCTGATTTATTCTTTAGTGAGATAAACACCAGTGACTCCAACCCTGAGGGATGAGCAGTTCCAAACAAGACAGCAGCAGTCCTTTAGCCCAGCTATAATTCTGTCAGGATTGGGCCCAAAGACAGATCAAGACAAAAGTCAGAAGATGAACCATGACACAGGAGAGGAAACAATTTGTTTTTTTAGTGTTTTCTGGTTTTTGTAAAACCCCCAGCTGTTTCAGTCTTTGTGCACCAAAACAAACCCACTGCCATAGCCAACCACAAGTGATTCTAGCAAGGCTTCTCTAGGAAGCAAAGAGCACACGCCTGAGTCCGCTTTCCCTGTTGGGCACCGACACTTCTCCCCAAATGCCAACATGCTCCATCCACTGGGCCAGCTCCACACAGACAACAGGGGGCATTCTCTGGATCTGACCACCAGGCCCTCTCTGGAAACTTCCAGTCCTCCTGGGCTCCTCTAAATGCTCAGCACAGAAATAAAAGAACAGAAAATACACCTAGGTAATCTTCTTTACATCCTGACAAGCCTAGGGTGACTTGGTTGCATTTTTTAAGCATCTGACTTGCTACACTAATTCTTCTTATGTCAGAGAATGAGGACAATGTTAAAAGTCCCTTTCCTCAGCCATTCAAGACAAATGGAAGGTAAAAATACAGGCATGATGCCTTATTCATTTCCCACACCTCTACAGCTGTGTTTATTGTGATTTGCAAGGGTTCTCTGTCTCATCTATAACAGATCTATTTAGGGACTGCATACTAAATGTTGCTTTATAATAGAAGAAAAAATTTTTAGTATTTCTTGAAACGGCAGCTATTTTTTTCAAACTGTTACCTCAGCTACAGACTGAAAGAAATTGCACATCATCTTATTTTCCCTTTTTTTTAAAATGCTCATTCTTTTCTAAACTTCCAAAGAAAATGAGCAGAAAAGGCCCCTCTGAGCTCAGGCTTCTGGGATCCTTCTCTGGCTGCAGCCAAGCGCCTTCTCCTTGCCCTCTGCTCCTTTCACAGATGCTGAAGGCATGCCAGCCTCTCATCAGCTCCCTCTCTATCTGCTGAAAGGGCTGGCTCCCTCTTCCACGCACTCCTACCCTTGTCATCTGCCTTATCCCACCTGCAGCTAGAGCATGCCAGCAAAGATCGGAAGAAACAGAGCTCCAGGACTGTTTTCAGCCAGCTCTTGCTGTGCATACAAAGCCCCTCGGAGCAGTCCCTGCTGTCCCTGAGCACCAGGCCGCGGCCTTGGCGGCTGTGGAGGGCACGGAGGGCCCGGGAGATCTTGGCCAGGCAGAGAGGGGCCAACAGGCACCGTCTGACAGGCGGGAGTGAGAGAAGGCATTCAGCTGCGGGGCGAGCGGAGCCAAGAGCGTGTGCTCCGTGGCCAGGCGCCCGTGTGCTCCATGGAAACTCACCCACCGCGGGAACAGCGCGGCTCCGTCTGCACACGGGGCCGCCCGGCCCGCGCTCCTCGCCCGGCCCGGCCCGCGCCGGGCCCGAGGCCCGCTCACGGCACGGACTGCGCCGGGCCCGAGGCCGCTCACGGCGCGGACTGCGCCGGGCCCGAGGCCGCTCACGGCACGGCCCGCGCCGGGCCCGAGGCCGCTCACGGCACGGACTGCGCCGGGCCCGAGGCCGCTCACGGCACGGACGCGCTCGGCCCTGTCCGCCCACGGGCCCACGCTGGGCCCGAGGCCGCTCACGGCACGGACTGCGCTCGGCCCTGTCCGCCCACGGGCCCACGCTGGGCCCGAGGCCGCTCACGGCACGGCAGCTTCTCCTCCGCTCTGCTCCGCGGAGCCCGGCACTTTACACTCACTGGGCTGTTGGTTGTTATTGCAGCCTTGCGAATGTGCTTATGGGGGAACTGATTGCTTGGCCAGCAACAGCCCAGCTACCCCCTGACTTCTGCTTACCCACTGTGAAAAACGAGGTTCTCTTTCCTGGTAAAATTTAAAAATGTTTAATAGAGACAATAAGAGAAATAATGAAGCAAGGATTAAATATGGCTGGCCGGGTATGCCACGAGCATGCCGGTGTCTTGGAACCACCACCACCACCACCACCACCACCCCACCCCCCCCCCCCCCTTTTTATCCTGTTATTCATGCATGGACTTAGGCACATTCACTTTTCCAGGAACTGTTCTGCATGGTCCCTCCTTGGGTCCATCAAACGCAGTTCCACTTTTATTCCATTCTTATTATCTTTTGATTTGGGCTATGCCCTCTTTCACAAGCGGTGAATGCTGACAGTCACTTGGGCCTCTTTTGGAAGTTATCTTTTCTATTCAGGCAGCTAAAACACAGTAAAAACTACAGAAAAAACCATCATACTTATAACATTCATTCCAATATTTGCAAAAAGCGAACACCAAAATACGTATTTATAACACCCACCCTTACCAGTCTGTTACAGTTCCCAGGACTTTTGCTTTCACAAGGTGCTGATTTTCTCTTGGATGAACAAATAATGCCAAGAAGCTGGGCAGGAATGTATGCATCTCTCTCTATACACACCTATTGGGTACATGTATATCCCTGTCCACATCCAAGCAGTCAGCACTAGATGGCACACGCATTTCTGTGGGTCACAGAGCAGGGCTAATGGGTGCTCCCAGGCTGTACTGAAGCACTGAAACACATTCTGGTGTGTAAGTAGTGGGACTGAAAAAATTCAGTGGCAAAGGGGAGGGAAAAAACACACTTGTCGCTGATTTTTCTTAGTAGGATGGTGTGAGAAGCATCCATGGTGCCCACTCAGTCAGTCCCTGGAACTGCACCACCTCCCTGATGATCTCAGTCAAGCCAGCAGAGATGTCTGATGGCTCCTGAGAAACACCAGCAGTAGATGATGTTCTGGCTCATTGAATAGAGGCTGTCCTTCTCCAGAGCTGCCAGGTGATATGGACTTAGGAGCAGGGAAAAGTGACAAGTTCACATAATGTAGGAAGAGCTGATATTCCTGACAGAACTAGTACACCTAAACTACAGTTTCTTGCTAAGAGAGCTGTCCTTTTAGACTCTCTGCAGGAGCTTCCACCCACTGGATCCATGAATGAAGAGCTTGAGATTTCTCCTCAAACCTGCAGCGTTGCTGCCTTCTCAAGGCAGGGAGAGCTGCCAAGTGCTCCGTGCCCTTCAGCTCATGGGGTGAAGAAATGCCATTCTGCCATGCATTTCCATGGCAGAAATGCCTCCACAAACATGCTGGTAATTAACAGGAGATTCTGCTCTTTGAACATGTCCTGTCTTTTATGAGATATATCAGCACAGCTGACCTAGGGATTAACAATGACATCCAAAGTGCTTTCAACCGTCTTAGTTTTGCATTTCAAATATAAAACTGATTTCATGAAAGTCTGCTTATCCTGTTGTTTCTAAATCTCTTCTGATGGTTGATCCTAGCTGGAGCAGGTCACTGCACAAAGGCCCATTTGTAAGGACCACACTTAAAAACTTTTGATCTGATGTTTGCAACTCTATGTCCATTCCTGCAATCCATCCCATGGGTATCTTCCACTGATGTGTATCCCACATCATGAGCAGGGAAGATTCACAAAGCCTCTTCCCAACTTCTCTGACTGTTTTTAGAGATACTCACTTCCTGCTTCATGACCTAACTTTATCTCTGGCTTTGTTTGTTTAAAAATAAACTTTGTTCACAGGGGAAAGCAGTACATGGGATTCACTGCTTCCAGGAACAAACTGTAATTTCTTTCCATTTATTCTGCTTTCCCAGGCACTCTCTTACTCCAGATCTCCACCACCTCTCTTTATGCACCTGCAAGTCCAAGCCCACAACTTCAGTCCCTCTTCCCAGCGCCCTTCAGAAGTGGTTATGGCCCCTTAACCCACCTTATTAACACCACTGTGGTCACTCAGCCCCTGGTTAATGCGACAGAGGTAATCCCAGTTATGTTAAGGTTAGCCTTAGCTCTTCCTTCCACCTGAGTTTCTTTTCCACTTGTGCCTCTCACTGCTCTTCCCTCTCTCTCTCTCCTCGACTGCTCTTTATTTAACAACCCCTTCTGCAAGCTGCCCTCAACACCACTGGAGCTCAAGTTAAACTTTCAAACCCGTGGGAGGCTGGGAGAAGAGTGCATGCAAACATTTTCAAAGGAAGACACGGATGTTAAACAGGATGAGTAGAAGGCTGCTCCAAAACACACGTATTCTTAGGAGACTGAGACAAAGCAGCTACCATACACTGCTACTTTAAACCTGATGCAGAACACCTGCTCCTGTTTTGCTTTTCAGGATTCATGTCCTCTCGTCTGCAGCTCTGGAGAGAGAAGGACCACCTGAGCAGAGACAAACTGCTGGTTCACTCAGACTATTTCCAGGGGAAGAAAACACTTGCCAAGATTAACTGAGAATACCTGAACTGCTCAACACCCAGCTAAGCTATGAAGAGCCTGCACATCAGTCTAACAATATTTTTGTTCCATCTTCACCCATTGCAGACACGATTGGGCCCCTCCTATCCTCTGGTCACCACTTAATTTTTGTGGATCAACTGAGTAAATCTCAGGAGCACAACTGCAGCCTCAAAGTGCAGCTTGTTAAAAGTACTATGAGATCTCTCAGCTCCCTGTGGTGAGGTAGTGGGGCAGACCTGAGACCAGTAAAACATGGGCATATTTTAGCTCTTTTAGCATATTTAGCCTCTTTAGGGACAGAAGGCAGCGGATGTATTTTCAATGGGAATAAATGCTTATTCCCAAATAAAGCTCAGATAAACTGCGGAGGGATCTGCAGGTGCTGGCAGGATGGATAACTTCTCCTGAAGCTGCATCTGGAACCACTATTGCAGATCAAGGTCTGGATAAAAATAACACTCAGTATTTAGCTGGTATTTTTTCAATCTGCAAACTTTAAAGCATGATCTCTGCTTTCCAGATGTGAGAAGCCAGCCACAAAGAATCAGTTCAGTGTTGCTGCATTCTTCTACCATCTTCACAAGCTGAACCTTGTCCTCTTCCAACACCTCTTCTCTGTCCAAGTGCAACTGACAGGTTCAAGACACTTCAACCTAATGCTATCAGCACTTTCAATTTTCTGTCCTCTTGCCTTTCTCTTAAGAGGGGAAATGGGGTTTATTTTTCAGCCCAGGCTCCTGGTACTGCTCTGGGAGAATTTCAGAACAAGATATATCTCCAAATATTTGTCCTCCCTGAGGTTTCTAGTCCTTTCTGTTACAGACGGGTTAAGTAAACAGATTAAACCAGAGACTCAAGATTCAGACTGAGAAACTGTGGCAGTAAAGAATGATGGAATCAGCAGATTACAGGTATTCAAAGCATTCAGTTTAGGTTTACACCTTTCCCTCCTTGTCATTTCTTCTCTGAACAACACTGGGGAGATTCACCTTTGGGTGTATGTTCCATGGCAACTTGGTGTCTATGAGACATCAATAACAGACATTTGGCACTGCTCATTGTGAAATATTTAGCATGATCTGCAGTACCACATATAGCCTTCTGTTTATCAAAACGACTATCTTAAATGCCACTGAGATCTCACAGAAAGACATCAGAGTTAAGTACAGTCAGAGCATTTCAGGATGTACCAGGATTTTAAAAAATCACTTGGTACAAAACAGAAGGGTTGCATGTGTTGGTCTGTGTTTAATTTAATAGTATGAGTTTGCCACAGCCCTGAAAATCAACTTGTATGTATAAAAGAAAAACCAAACCATAAAGCTCACTGATCTATAAAGCTCAAAGCAAAAAATAAAAGTTAGATTTTTTTTTTTTTTTTAAAGTATTGGTTCAGTGCAGAAAAGAGAAGGGTAAGATGCAAACAGTTTATCTGGAATAGGTGGACAATATTAAGCCAAACGAGTCAAATTTGGAGAGCAGCATCAAGAAGCTGGTTAGTGGGTACAGCTTAAATGTAGTACTACAACTCTGCCTACCTGTTTCAGCTTCCTACAACTTACTCAATGGCACTAAAAATAACTAGAAACACAGCAGAGAAGGTGAAGGAAAACAAGCAGTCTGAGCAATTCCATTAAAAAAAACTCCAAATAGTAACAAAACCACAGCCTGCCTGGGGAACAGCCCTCTGGGCTTGAATGGCATCTGCTAAAGCAGCCTGATACCTCCACATCAGTGCAAAGATGAATGGATGGTCTAAAATGTCTGCCCATGGATGACAAGAGAAAATACAACCTTGGTAAAGTTGTGCCCTCCAAGGAATCAAGTGAAATCAGAGCCTGGCACTGGTGTTAGACAGTGAAGGGGAAGAAACACAGAGAAGGAAACAAAATGACACCTAGCAAAAATACTGCTCCTGGGCTGAAGAGCTTCCTTGCAGAATCTCTTTCTTTTGATGGCAGAGGATGACATCTCTCTGGGATGAGAGAGGAAAGGAAAACAGAAAAACCTCTGATAGATTAAAACTACTAAACAAAAGAGACTGTCTGGGGAATTAATATTTATGAAATGCAAAAAAGATTGTAGTAAAATAAGAGATAACACAAATCTAATAAAAGCAGATTTGTTCTGAATTAAAAAAAACCACAGATGCCTGGCCTGCAATCTGGTGCTGTACTATCAAAAAACCAATCCCCCCCCATCTTAGGCAATGTCAAAACAAAAACCCCCACATATAGGCCCAGTTCAAAAGATATTGGAGTTAATAAAAATTTCCTCTTGATTTCCATATGCTTTGAAAATTTGATTCCTTGGGAATTTCTGATGTTATTAAGAGATGTATACCAACATTACCACCCCCAAAAGAAATCCCACAGCTCACACCATGTTACCCAGAGATTCTACAGGACAGAAGGGTTACTACCAGAAGTCTCACAGCTTCTCTGCTCAGTAGAGGGTGATGGCTCATCCCAAATCCTGGTGTGGGGTGTTAGGGAGTGTTATCTGCAGTGTTACACAGATATTATTTTTGAAACTGCATATGGGAGTTACTGCACCAGTGGCTTCTTAAAGCCTTTGAAAATTTTTCCCTGTCAGAGCTGTGAGCTAGAAAAGATGTTTTCACTTCCTGCTGTGGAGTATCATAGTGTGCCATATTCAATGCATCACCTAATCTTGTTTTTGAAGGACTTTTGCTTTAGGGGAGGAAAGTATTCTATAATCCTGATGCACCCTTCTGTTGAGAAGCATTTCTTCTGATATTCTGCTCAAGTTTGTTTCCTTCCCCCCCTCCCCCCCATTAAATATACCCATGGCCAGAAGATCATGAATGTGAAAATGTTTCAGTTTAAAAAGGCTGAATGAAAACAACTGTGACAGACAACCTCAGTTCTGAGTTTGTTGCTCTCTATGTGGGTTTCTTGGATGGGGATTTCATTTTCAGTAGTGTTGTTTTTCATTTCCAGGCATGGTTTGTTCTGGTTTATGCCCAAGAACTTGCAATAACAAAGCCTGATGGTTCTGTGAAAGGAGTATAAACATAGATGCTAATCACCTGAAAAGGTAGATCTGTACAGAGAACTGTTCCTGGAAATACTGGCTACTTCCTAGGCAAGAAAGGGTGAGTGTCCAGAGGGAAATGCCAAGTCACAGGGCATTTCAAACCTATTAATATAATTTAGAAAGAAAAAGAAAATCCACACTGGGTTATTAGCATCAATCAGGTGTTAGAGTGCAGGGAAGATGCATAAAACACTGCATTAAACTATGACAGTTTTGCTCTACCTCAGAACATAAAGTTTATTGAATGGCTCCCAGAAGAGGGAAAAATGGATTTGGCATTCAGCAATAAAGTCTGTAATTACTTTTTTATAGAAAACCCATGGACTGTGTCCAACTCCTGGCAATTTTTTATGGTGTTGACTCGTGAATGCTCTTGTCCAGTGCCACCAAGAGCAGGAGCAAGACGTGCAGCTGGAGAAGGGTCCTGAGCTTGGAGCCAAGGCAGACAAAAAGCTCACAGAGGAGCCCAATTCTCCCTGTCATGCTGTTGGAAAGGAGCAGTGATGGGTCTCATCACCTGCCCAAGGTCACCCAACTACCTGGAGAGCAGGGACAGACCAGGGAGAGGCAGGGACAGTGACCCATCCGCTGAGCTCAGCCACACTGGAGGAGCCAAACTCATGGATGTGTCTGTAGAAAACCTGGTGTTTGGTGACTCACGGACCCTCGAGCATTTCTAACCATCTGGTTTCCCAGAACTGGCCAATCTGACAGGTTTGCTGCCAAATTAACAAAGTTAACAGGATGTGCGGATATGTGAAATCGTGAGGATGCAGCTAGGGATGTGACATATCACTTCATGGAGATGTAAAAAGCACTGCATCTGGAAGCAGACAGGTTGGGCAGAGGTGGGATGACTAAAAAGGTTCTCCAGCACCACAAGAAAACACTTTTGGATGCTGCTCACACAACAAAATTTTATGTTCAAGGATGCCTGAGTCATTTGATAGGCGGCTCACAGCTAAACAGCTACTGTGAAGAGCAACAAATACAATTTTGGATGAGAAATTTATAGATGTATTTTTAAAATGCTCATGCTGACACCCTCATTTTACTTTTTCTAATTGCCCTGCTTTCTGTGCATTCATGACCTCCCTAAGCCTTGTGTGAAGTTTGAAAGGACTTGTAAATAAGTGCCTCTTCTGGACATTTAAATGGCAAGTGATTAAAACTAGAAAACAAACTACTCAACTAGTTCTGATTGTGGTCATCAGGCATTGCTCCCTCTGCAGCTCAACAAAGCAGAGAAAACACAGATTATTCCCAGGTTCATCCGCTGTAAGTCTGAGTCTAGACAATGCACAATTACTCACAACAACCTATCTTTTATATTTAACTTATCAAGACCTGCAAATTGAGAAAACACATGCTTTACTTAGAGATTAAGGAAGAGCACTCAGCAGTGCTCTCACTGCTGCACACCAAATAGGTTAACACCAATAAAAACATGATTAGCCCAAGCCCATCTGTCATGCAGTCATAAAGCAGCAGCCTTTCACTGGGGACACTTGTGAACACACAGACAGCTTATGTCTGTGTAGGAGCATGGGCAGTCCCCAGAATTACAAACTCTCAGGCTCATTGTGAAGTATGTAAACATTATCACTGCCCAATAAATGTGAAACTTGGTCAGGTTGACATGGTGAGTCTGTGGCAGAGCCAAGCCTGACACTCAACAGTGTCCTGGTCGCCTGTCATCAACATCAGCTTCTGCAAGCAGTAAATATACCAAAATAGCAAGACAATCAAAGTAAGGCTTTCCCAGTCTCTTGTCCAACTTTTCTCTTTCTGCATAACACTTTTCAATTTTCTTATTGAGTTCAGTGCTCAGTGAAAAATGTGCCATTGACTAGGCTGGAATTACGCACAGCACAAGTTTCTACCATGTCCACATTTCACTGCAAGAAGACTGTGGCTTGAAATGAAAATTAATGTCAAGCTTGTCAGTGACTTCAAGGAATTCAGAATTTCCTCCACTGTGCTTGTGCAATGTCCAGAACCACAAAAGGCTGATTGCTGCTGAGACCAGTAAGTGCTGTTCCAATAAATAGCAAAAATAATGGAGAAACTAAGCAGACCCAAATTAATAGGCAAAGAAAATGAGAAGCAGTGGGAATATAGACAAATAAAATTAACATGCTTTGCCTCTTTATGGCAATGTTCTTGTCATTACAAAGCCAGGTGTAAGAAGTTTTCTTTCAAACGCCTTAGGGTAGAGCATCAACAGCAGTTTCAGAGGAAAACACCACTTTGTATAATGAGGGAATGCACAAAAGTCTTTTGTAAAAAAAACACCCCACAAAACAAAAAAACCCTACAAGTGTTTCCAGATTCTATGCCTCTACAGGGCTGCTCTGTTTCATCAGTCTCAAATGATGGAAACTGTCCAGTAGTTATGAAAATATCTACCTGAGAAAGTTATGAGAATTCTTGCAGGATGCAACATACCCTGCTGAGGGCTCAGCAAATGACCCACTGACATGAGCAAGATTTATATTATGAGGACAGCTGCCCATGGGTTTGATTATTAAGTTTCAAAGCCAAGTTTTCACACATAAGGAATTGGGAAAAAAAAAGACAAATGAAAGTATTTTTATATCATAAGTATGAGTCCAGTGCTGAAAGTTTACATAGTGATGTGACTGAGAACTGCAAACAGATGAGAAGAATCTGATGTCTAAATCAACACACTGAGAGTGCTCTGCAGGTGCCTTCTCTGGTGCTGGTGTTTGTTTTAAGATCTCTTGCTTTGAAGAACATAATAGAGACATCAAGGGCTGTAAGTTCTGACCTGAAGACATTTTCCTAACCTTGCAGGTTATTTTTTTCTGCCTCTGCGGACACCAGGAGCCAATGGGAGGTTCATGCCAAGGCAGTTATTTCATGTTCTGAGTAACATTCCAATTTCTATAATCAGATTTTTGGAACAGCAAGTTCTTATTTTGGGCAAATCCCATGTGAAGGGCATGCTTCAGTACACAGATGGATATCCTCAACTTATTGATATAGCATAACTATTATTACATGCACATACAGCTACTGCCTTGTTGTGCTTCATATGTTAAAAACTAGTAATGCAGAATCCTGTTAATGCAATACAGATAACTAAGTGAAAGAGGAATGCTCTTATTTCAATATCTAATTTTGATCAAAAAGATTCAGATGGTTCAGATGAACTGCAGTGTTTCTCTAAGTAGCTGAGGAGACTTTATCATAGGTAAGAGGAAGAGATGCCTCTACTGGAAATTTGTGTATTACACAATCCCATCAATTTCCATATTGTACACAATAGCTACAAGACAGAATATTGTCTGGGGGTGCATGCAAGGATATAGGAATGCCCAGCCAGGGGATTAAGGGCTCATCTGTGGAGAACCAGAAGAAAAACCTTCCCCTTTCTACCAGTGATTTGTACAAGGCTGCAGCAGGCTGACTTTTTTTTTTGTATGCACAGACTCAGGCAACCTGAGCACAAAATTTCTGCTTTCAGAACCATAACGCACAGAGGATTGGGTAATGTCAATGAAATTCCCTCTTGGGGACTAAATACAACACAAGAGAGAAGGATGGGTACAGAGACCCGAGAGTGAAATTCTCACCCTGCAGTTGGAGAGGCTGAGTTCTGGATGGTGCTCAGGAAAACACCAAGCCCATGCCACTGTCAGTCACTGCACAGAAAGAGGCACTAGGTTTCCACCACACTGGACCCTCTTCCAGCCATATTTATGAAGGGGAACAGATTAAAATTTCCAGCCTTTCAAGGAGGCAGCCCAGCACACAAATGGGACTTGCACCAGAGACAGGATTACGCCCTGTGTTCAAGCCCAAGGTGGGTGTGACTTTGAGCAATCAATGAAAGGTGTCCCTGCCCACGGCAGGGGGTACAACTAGGTCATCTGCAAGGTCTCTTCCAACCCCAACCATTCTGTGATTTTGTGAACAGTAACCTGCATTACAGCAGGCCAGATGGACGTAGTCCATGTTCATCTCTCAGACATGATGTGTTTGTTTGTTTGTCAGGCCCACCAGATGGGGAATAACCTAACAAAATGACTCTGCAACATGATACCAGCATTTCCCTTCCTGTTGAGAACCACAGAACAGACAGGGGAAACAGCAGGATCTGGATGATGCAAGTTAAGGTTTCCTGACCCCTGGGCATCCAGACCTTGACCCTGGAGAAGAGCCCATGGTTGCTACCTCATCTACACCACCAGACCCAGCTGGGCATGCTGAGTTTGGTCAAGTCTTTTAAACCCCTTTAGGGGTGGCAACTCCACCACTTTTCCAAGCAGACTGTTCCAACGCTTGACAACCCTTTCAGTAAAGACATTTCTCCTAATATCCTATTTAAAACTCACCTGACACAACTTGAAGCCATTTCCTCTTGTCCTGTGACTGGGAGAAGAGACTGACCACCACCTAGCTATGACTTCCTGTCAGTTAACTTGTGGAGAACAAGGTTTCCAGTGTGACTCCTTTTCTCCAGGCTAAACAACCCCAGCTCCCTCAGATGCTCCTCACAGGACTCGTGCTCTAAAAAGTACATGTAACTGCCCCAAATATGAAAATCAAAAGTAACAAAATTCACCAGGCTTTTTTCCAAATCAAAATTCAGTCTATGAAAATTCTACAAGAGATTTTAGTTGAAAATAACTGGCCTAGTCCAAAGCCTATTTAAGATTTTACCCTGCTGAAATTCCCACAGCCTGGACACACTGTCAAGCTGTGCAGACTTTACCACACATTGCTGCTCTGTGTGTTAATAGCGCTGAGTGTTGGCCTGAGCTCTGCTCCCACCAAAGTCATGCCAATGAGATTAACTCACCACTTCAGTGGGGAATTAATCAATATAATGGTGAGTGCTTTTTGAAAATCCCACTTCTCTTGTTTTGCAGGCTGGTTTGGTTTTGGTTTTTTCTTAATTCTTATATTTCAGTCGAGGAAGGCAAAGTTGGTAGAATTAGAGAAATAATAGCAAAGAAATATTGGAGTCATCCCTGAGTAACTGGCAAGACTCATCTGACCAGTTCCTCGCCATCTAAATGGGGTCTGTAAATAAGCATTGAACAGATATATAACCCATGTGCTGAATTTTATTTTTGCTATAATAATAAAAGCCATGGAGAGAGATTCATGATAACATGACTCCTCACTTGACTGCGCACAAACAGCATTCATTACATTCGGATGATGCATTCAGCCCTCAGAGTACAAAGAGAGTTTTATCTTTTTTCCTTTCTTTTTTTCCTGCACCAATTTGCATGAGAAGTACAGAGCATTTAGTCTTTGAATTAATCAAAATATCTCTGCCTTCACTAAATAAATATATTTGAATACATGAATAAATAATATATTGAGTAAAATAATGAAACTCATTTAATATGTAGCTGAGAATGAGGTCATCGTTTTTATTAAATGTGACATTTTCCACAGTGTTTACACTGCAAGAGATAATGGCCTACCTATTTTAAAGTGGGTAACACACCATCAAAAATCAACTTTAGATAAATTAAAGTAGTTTAATTTTCAGCTGGCTCTGGGATTTTAACCTGACTTTCTGAAAGTCAGGTTAAGATAATTCAAGATCAAACTTGGGCTTATGTGTCTAGGATGAAAATCTTCATTTAAAATCAAGAGAACCACTTAATTGCCAGGCAATCCTAAGGACTAGAAGTCCAATTGAAAGGTCAATCTTGCTAAAGCTGTCAGGCACCTACCCTCAGATAAAAATATTTCATCTAGTACTTGCATTTCAGCAACAGACATACCATAAGTACAATATACTGATTATAAACAAAAATGTTCAGCTGTACAAAGTCCTGTTCCTGGAAGCGAGCAGAGAGCAAACAGGAACTGAACTTGAAAAGCTCTCATTAAAAACCACCAAGCCACATAAAAATGTATTCACCAACAGTTGACTTGAGGACAAGTCTGTTTTATTTGGCTGCCTAAAACCATTGCTTGTATAGAGAAGTCAGCAAACAAAAATGTGAGTGAAGCAGGTATAAGAAATGAGCTCAATTAATTTGGAAATAGAAGAGGAAGAAAGGAAGAAGATAATAGATACCTGAAAGAGTGCAATCCATGGAACAGACCCTGTAACACTGCCACCACCTCACTCCATCTCTGGGATCCCAGCAGTCTGCAGTGAGGAAAAGCTGGACACAACCAATGCATGGTAGCAGCCAGTTGCCAGATTGTTCTCATTTGCTGCTGTCTGCCCATAGTTCATGTCAATTAGCACAGGCTAATCAGTATTTCATTAAAAATGTAATGAAAACCCTAAATCTAACACAGATTTATATGGTTGCCTATTACCACCATATTTGAGTGCTGTAATTAAAACAGACCCTCATTCCTTATGCTTCACCTCTTGTAACTGTGACCCCATAAGTTTCATAATATTTAGCGATTATGTCAAACACCCCTCCATGATCTGTTTGTTATCAGCCCCAAGTTTCTCAGATCAAATGATCCAACAGCATAGAAGGATTTGGGGTAATTGGAAAGGTTTGTCCTGCCCTGCTCTTTCTTCCAAGGTAGTGGTGGAAAGGTTACTTGACCACCGATATATTGTATATGTGCAGTCACAGGCAAATGGGAAAAATACTGAGACCTTGACAAAGGTACCTGATTAAGGGGATTGATATGCCAGCCTTTTTCAGCTGAAAGTGTTCCAAGTCCAAAGCTACTCTATATACTGACCAGGTGGGCCAAACTCAGTCCTGCAGCTGAGCACTGCCATGTCCATCCCTGTGGCCAGAGCCATGCAGCCTTGCCCCAGATGGTCCCTGGGCACGGTTCAAGGGTTTGCCCACCCTGGACCATCTGGATGGTCTGGACACGGCAGTCCTGGTCAGGAGGTGAGGTGGCTGAGCTGCAGGAAAGCAATCTGTGCCCTGACAGCTCATCTCTGGGCCACAGAGCAGAGACTGGCTCTCTTTGCCTGCTATTAAATCCCAAGCTTTTTGTTTTCTCTGCTCTAAAAGGCAAAATGTTTTGATTTATATTCTGATACGCTTTGGAGTTTAAAAGCCTTTTTGGTCTTTTGGTTTGCACTAAGTAGAACACTTGATGTTGCCCATCAATTTAACCTTTTCATTGAAACCTTTATAAATCTAATGTATCTCAATACACTAGATTTTTCACTCAGGTGGAGTTATTTGGCTAAAGCAAAATAACACAAAGAATAATGCAAGCAGTGATCTTGGGAAGTCATTAGGAGTAGTGACAAAATGATCTGCAACACGGCTGGCCCACGGAACATGCAGAGAAAGAGCTCAAAGTTGTTACCTGGCTATGCATAAATCTTCCTCATCCACAAGAAATTATTCATTTAGTCCCACAGTAACTCAAGTTGAAGGCTGCCTTTAGGCTGTGGTAGCCCCTCTCCACCTAGAAATCCTGAGGCCAGCAAGCCCTCCCTTCCCAGCAGTCCTGAGAGGAGCTTCCATGGCAGGAATGCATGAGTGGTTTCCTCTGCTGTGTCCAGGTATTTCAGCAGCTGAGGAAGTGGGGGAAGAGGAGCTTGGGAGACATTCTTGGCAAACTGGGGAGGCACGGCAGACAGGAGCAGCACAATTTACTGACCCATGTGAGCAATCCAGGCTGCAAGTCAGTGCCAATCACACTGCTATGAATGGTGACAAAGGAGTCACAGAAGCAGGACAAAGGTGCTTTCTCAGTTTCCAGATGGCAAACCCCAATGGTTTATCCAAAGTCACTTTATTAAACCTCTGCCTTTAAGAATAATTAGGTAAAGGAGGTGAATGAAGTACAACCTCCAGTGGAAAAATCAGTGCTTTCTGGATACATTTCACGTAGCTGGCATTAGATAAAATAGCACTGCTTTAGGGCACCCCTCCATCCCAATCCTTCCTTTTCAGTCTGAAAAAATATTACCTTATATCCCCTTTAATTAACTCTTGTTTAGCCAATAATGCCCCTAACTGCCATGTCATAACTCTTGTTTATGCAATTAGAAGCTGCTTGATACAAGCACAGAAGTCCAAAAATACATGTGCAAAACCCTTCCAATAAGCAGCCCTGCTCAGAGGGAACCAGATAACTGAGACCCCAGTGGTGTCATTAGCATTATTAAATAATGCCCAGTTTGCTAAATGCCATCCTCTGTTACCTGACATCCCCCTCACATGCTCTGAGCTCTAAGTGTTCACTGTCACCTTTTAGCCTCACATGGAAGCATCCTCATTCTGGGACAAGAATGCAAATTCAATCCTGAATTTTTGTGAGGCTGAGGTTGGGATTGGACAGTGCTGGACAGTTAGACCCCAGTCATGCTGGGATTAGGTTTGAGAGTCTGTGTGAAGCCCCCTGCACCAATGTAGTGAGCTTCAGACATTCTCCTGAAGCTTCTTGACAGAGGTTCTCAGGTAAAACTGCCTGGAATGCAGGTCTGTCCTTCAGGTTGAAGGTGCCTGGAGTATGTGACTCAGTGAGAAGTTAAACAAATTAAATTAGATTTTTGGTTGTTTGAGGTTTATTTTACCTCCCCACTGGTTTCTGGAAAAGCTATGCATGATCTTCCAGGATAGGGTTTGCCAGCAGGAGGTGCCACCTGTGATGTTGCCTATGACTGGGTGGCAGAAGCCACCATAATATAGACATCTAAAGGCAAATAAATGCAATGTAAACTGTGTGAGTGCAAAGATAAAAAAAAAAATGAACAGAACTGACAACCTAGAGGCACAACCCCTGTTTACAACCAGGCACCAAGATGGAGTGCACCCCAGTGGTGTTGACAGAAAAGGAAGGTCTCCCATCCTGGCTGCCTCCTACCAAGGTGAGAATGGGCAGATGCTATGTACATTTCAGGAGAAAACATGGATTAAAAGGATTTAAATTTTCTAAAAAAGTGTACTTGAGAATAATGCCTCTTATGACCAAGTGCTTTTGCAGCTCTGGATAAGGAGCATTAATCTTCAGTCCCAGTTTTCTCCTCCTACAAGATGTTGGCAATTCCTGCTGTGCATCACATGGAGAATAGTATGCATTTTCCCAGCGTTTATAAAATTAAATACACCATGCTGCTTGATTTATTCCTGTTACTCTTGATACAAATCACACAAGGCTGTGATTCGTGTTTTAATATTGATCCTGTAATTAGTTCAGTGTAGGTAAGCCTTCATGCTAGCTGTAGTCCTACATTTACTCACTTGGATGCCATTGTGTTTAGATGTTAAACCTTTACAAAGAACCCTATCTCACACTGTGGTAACAGCCTGATGTAATGGTGCCTTACCTGAACTAGACTTCTCAAGCAGCTTGCATGACCCACATCCGGATGGGACATGAACTGCACCATCCTCATCACATAACCCCTTTTTCCATTCCCTGGGGATGGATCCTTCCACTGAAGAGCATCATGGGATTTGGAGAGTGTGGAACCCTGGATCCCACGAAGAGCCATCCCACTGAGTGCTGCCAAGAAGCCTCCACCTCCAGCCACAAGGCTGCCAGGCTGCCATGGCCAAGCTTCCGTCAGCACTATGGGTGGCTGGTGGAGACGTGTGGAGCGCAAGCACTTCCTTCTGCCAGGCTCTGGAGCAGCTCAGTTATGGCCACTGAACCCAGCAGCATTCCTCCACCCCTACAAAGCCTCCTGCCAGGAGCCCCAAGGAGCTGAGCTCTGTATCAGATGGTGCAAACCTCCTACCCCACCATCTGAGCTTCCCTGGCCCATCGTCACGTTACGCCTGCACAGGGAGCCTCTCCTTCCTACAGAGACAGGAGCAGAATTTTCTCTGCAGTAAAGCAGCTCTTCAGCTTCAGAGAAATTCTTCTCATTTTAGATACCAAGAGAATTAGAAATCCATTAGGTGAAGCCTAAAAAGAAAAATGTATATAATCATAACCATTCTGGTACGGTAGTGTGTGTATAAAGTTCCTGATCAAACTGGACTTCTGGCAAAAAACACCACCACAGAAACAACAACAACAACAAATCCTGCCCAACTTTGCTCCTCGCTGGGAAATTATCATTCAGCAGATTAAACCAAGTCTATACATCCAGCTCTTTCACCTCCACCAGCATATGTCCCCAAACTAAATACTAAACACCCATTTTATCCATTACACCTGAGTCCTTGGTTATTTTGGGCTTCATTTTCAATCGCACTCACAAAGCACAACTGCCTATTTTCATTCAGTCGTTTTCATAAAGGTAAATTCTTCTCATGAAAACTGATTTAGAAGCAAATCAGAGACACAGCCAGCAACACAGGCCCATTTCAGACATTCAACACTTCTACTGGCATCATGCTCTGAGTTGGAATAAGCTTTGCCTTTCATTCAGGAAAGAGAAGGGAGCTGTTTGTATGGATGGACATTACAGGCACTGTCTACTTCAGAGCACACAAGCATGAAGTGGTGCTCAGCTGATTTAGTTAATGGCCTGCAGGGATCACGTATTGCAGATCTTCTAATTTACATACATTTTAGAGAAAATGTCAGACTCCAACTTAGCTCATCATCTTGACAGAGCTATGCACTTAAGCGTGCGTTTAGCATTAAGCCTGTACTTAGTTGTTGTGAAAATCAAGCAGCTGTTCTGTCACTTTGAAGAACTGTGCCTTCTGCTTTTTTTAAGGAATAGCTACGAAAAGTAATAGAAAAAGTAACTCCATCCCCTGTTTCGTGCTAAGAATTTTGGAGGCCCTTCCAAATTCATCACCATCATTACCTCTTTCCATGACTGCTACGGTTTCTCAACACACCAGAGTGCAATTATCCTCACACTTTGAGGGCAAACATGTGATTCCAGAGAATCTTGCCACGTGGTATGTGCCACTTATTTCTCATAAAAAGTATTAGCTGCCAGACAACCATCATCCTCTATTGCTATTCCCTTTAAAAGGTTAAGAAGTACGTGAGGAAGGCTTTGTGATCCGAAATGTTGCTACAAACTGGAGATGGAAACCAAGAAATAATGCTGCACTAGATCCAAATTCATAATTCTCATCTTCCCAAACTAGGCAGTGGGAAAGGAGAATTACATGTCTTGGAAGCATGTGCCTTCCTTGAGGAAGTTTTCTTGACACTGGTTGCTGATGTGTTTGAGAAGGATTTGCTTGAGGTGATAGAGTCAGCGAAATTGGTAAGTCAATCAGAGAACAGGACAATAAATATGCCAGTTTGATCAGGCTCATCGAGGCTTCAGCTCCAGACTCTGGTGCAGGGGACCAGATTTTTCTATGCTGTGATGTGTAAAACCACATTCACTCCCATCAGCAAGCAGAGAACAGCACCCCCTGCTAGTGCAGCAGTCACACACTTGGGTGTAGTCCACGTATTCCAGTCCTTTTTGACATCCAGGTGTAAGAGAAAGGTGAGCCAGCACCATTTGACCAATTCTTTTCCTGTGCCAAATCCCTGCTAGCCATGGACTCTGCCTGTCCCCTGCAGTGGATCTGCTGTGAGGCACAGATGAGAGCAGCCACACTGCCCACACCTTCCCCACACAAGGATCAGTCCACAGCAGCATGGCGTGACAGCAGAACCCTGTGCTCACCAAGCATCTCCATTCCCAACACACGAGCACTAGAATCCAACAAAAGGACATTTCAGAGGGGTTTAAAGCTAGATGGCTTGCCTCCTTAACCTTTTGCAAAGAAAACCTGTTTCCAGGCCTTGAAAAATAATGCTAGGGATGGGTAAATGCATAGTTTTCCTTCTGTTACTTCAGCTGTAACTTTAGTTACTTCAGTTACAGCTCTCCCAAAATGTTACGTTTGCACTGTGATTTAATTACAGGCTGTTTTGCTTACATGGTAGACAGAAAAGGAATTATAATGCCATATGTTGCTTTCTGTACTTCACAGAACCATGGAATCATTTGCTCAGAAAAGACCTTTAAGACCATCAGGTCCAACCCTCAATTTGCTCTCTAATGTCTGTGAAAGAGCACCCTGAGAGAATCCTCCCCTTGTAAGCTACTGGAATGCCATGGGCAAGGCCTTGAATGGTTCCACACGTAGACCAGCAGCCCAAGAGGCCTCACATCTTTTGTTCAAACAAAGGATGCTGGGTGCCCAGAGAAGGAAGGCTGAAGCACATGCCACTCTGGCTCCTGTCCTGAGCCACGCATTAGTTTGGCTCAAGTTAGAAAAGCTCCTGGGTCACATAAAACTACACAATCAAAGTCTGTTTTATAACACCCAGAGGGACTGTGTTAAGGTCACCAGGCTTCTCTAATCCTGCTTTTTCCTCAGTTCTCAGAGACTGACTTTTTTTTTCTTGCATTCTTGCATGCAGCCCTGTTTAACCTGAAGTTAGTGATGACCATGACTTTTAACAGCAACAGAACAAAGATGAGTCAAGGGAGCATTTGTGTTAAGGCAACAGGAGGGGCTCCAGAGAGAAAACTGACATCCTCAGATGTGCTAAGAAAATTGTTCTAAATTATATTATTTGTGAAAAAATTTGAGAAGTGTCAATATAGGGAAAATTACAAAGATTAAGGAGAATTATTTCCTTTAGTCAACTACCCAGGATAAAAGATATTTTGCTAATCCCTTTAAGCACTCTACAACTTGAACGCATGCAAATGCACTAAATTCTTACAGAATACAAAGAGGTTTTCTCTCTGCAAGAACAACAATGTGGGTTCAAAAATGCATGATCCTCAGGATGCTGACTATTTTGGTCAATTACTGGAATGGGGACAGCAGGTCATGAGCAACAATAGAGCTCTTATTCTTGGAACTAAATACAGTTATTTCCAAAGCTGAACTCACAAAACTGACTCGGAGACCTGTCAGTCGAATCACGACCAACATGTTCCCAGATATAGCTTAACTGCAGGAAATAAGAACAAGTTACTGCTCAAGGGGCTCTTTTCAGATGAAGTTCACCTCTGGCAGACCATTGTATCTCCTGGAACTTCGGGGAGGGACATAAAGCCAACTGGAGACAAACGATGTCTTGAGAGCTCAGGGTTTATCCACTGTCAGTTCTGCTCAATCACCAGCTATTTAACCATAGTGCTTCTTCCCTGGGGCTCTGACCCGCAGATCTGTGGGCTTCAAAACCTTAAGGCAAGGTCAGCTTTACTTAGCTAGAATAACAAAAAACCAAAACAAACCAAGACCAAACAAACAAAAAAAAGGTCTGGGAAAAGCTGTTTTTTCACTTGTGGAACAGACAGTCTCAAGGCTGAAGGCAGTGATACTGGGATGACACCAAACTCAGAGCTAAAGCTTGACCCAAGAGGGCAGTTGGCCTGTGCTGTTGGTGCAATCAGCTAGAAAAAGACATATATACACAAAAGAAGTATCAGAGCAAAACTGTTCTGTGTTGTCCATGGGAATAAATGCTTGTAGCCTCATGGAATTGTCAGGAACTCAGCCACAGCACAACATTTACAGAGATATACACTGAATTACAAAGGTACAACTGAAAATCTGAGCTATAGCTCTAATCCTATTGCGTGATTTTATTAAGCAAAAGTCACATTCAAGATAACAGAACAGTCTGTGCTGACTTTGATCACTACAGATAAGCCTCTGTTGCCGAGTTAGCTCAGGTCACTGGCTGCCTTGCTCAGCTGAAGCTGATTTTGAGTGGACATCTGCAAAACTTTACTAGATAAAGTACATCCTCATGTGTACATCACACAGAGCAACAGACACAGCAAAGCCTTGAGGAAAATCACCCGATCTCTTGGGCTTCCACGAGTAGCTCTTTGGCAGTGAACAGAGTGAGGTCCTGTATTTCTGGGCACATTGAATAGCAAAAGATCCTGAGGCAGTATTGATGAGAAGAATGTCCTCGCTTGAGAAGGGGATGGTCTTTGCAGGACCTTTGTTGCAGAGAGGGCCAGTCAGCATCTGGAAACAAAGTTGTATCTGAATATACTGCCAGGTGGGCCTGCTGCCCCAGCTCCCACTCACCACTACACCCAGAAGGGCAGGTTTTGTGTGTGGCCAATGTTATAAATGCATATTTTAGTATTGGCTTTTCGCAAATGTTGGAATTAATGTTATAAGCATGATGGCTTTTCTATAGTTTTTAGTAGGTTTTTACTGCCCGAGTAGATGTATAAGGTTTCTCTTTGCTGTAGTTAGAATTTAGGTGTAGTGTGTTTCAGCTGCCTGAATAGATAACTTCCAAAAGAGACCCAAGTGACTCTCAGCATTCACCGCTTGTGGAAGAAGGGACCAAAGCCCAAATCAAAAAGATGATAATCGAATAAAAGTGGGATAACTCTTGACGGACCCAAGGAGTGACCATACAGAGCAGTTCCTGGAAAAATGAATATGCATAAGTCCATGCATGAAGACCGGACCCAAGGAGTGACTATGCAGTTCCTGGAGAAGTGAATGTGCATAAATCCATGCATGAAGAAAAGGATAAAAAGGGGGGGGTGAGGGGGGTCCAAGACACCGGTGTGCTTTTGGCAGCGGGCCAAGACACCCAGTCGCGACCGTATTTCTTTGCTCTATTATTTCTCCTATTGTCTTTATTAAACATTTTTAAACTTTACCAGGAAAGTGAACCTCGTTTTTCACAGCCAAGCACTCAAGAATCATTTGAACTGATGCTGCAGATAAGATAAAATCTCAGCCTGCAGCCCACTGTAAGTTCTCAGTTACCCGAATTCAGTTGCTGAAACACGAGACAAATGGATGATATTCCACACACCTGGGACTCACCTAGTGCATCGGCCAGAGCTGTTAAAAGATCAGCAATTAACATATCCACATCTCACTCTGTGAGAGGTCACTGTATTCAGGCCAAGGCTGAGATCACTCCCAAGGACATCTGTTTACTCATTCCTCAATCTCCAGTAACCACCGTGTAAGCACTGCACATCACAAATTGCAGAATATATTGCAGGCCAATGCCTTCATGGTCACTGCTTTATGCAGAATCAACTTTTAGATAACCTCTACTAAATGAGGCTGTAATGTATGAAAGGGTTCCTCTTACTTTCTGAGTTCTCAGCATAACACAACAGCTCAGTTTAATCCCAGTGGATATAAAATGCAATGATTCTGCCACAGCAATTTATGCACTGGATATTATAAGCCCCTAACACCAGCCATGGTAATTACTGCAGGAAGTGAATCAGAAACACAGGGCCTGGGAGGGTCTTCCAAGGAAAGAAACACATCAGCCTCAGGGCAATGGGGGGCTAGGCCATGCCTCAGTGCCCCTCACTTGCCCTCAACCTGCCATTACTTGAAAGAGCTAAAGAGGCTGGATGATAATGTAGGAGCAGAAATGGAGGTAGGCATGTGTGCTAAGGCTGAGAGCCATTGTTTAAGGCACTCCAATTTTCACCTGCTTTGCTTCTGTTGGCCTGTCCACACCAGGGCTGCCCCATGCACATGTGCTGCTCAGAAGTGGGTGGAAGAGCTCAGGGTGCCTCTCAAGGCAGGCTGGAAGGTGTTTTGGTGGAGCCTGTACTGACACGACTCACTGTAGGCACTTTGCTGTCTGTTCTAAAATCACCGGGACTTCAGGGTGAGCACATAGCTCTGTCAGGCACATCTTACATGTATTTGTAGGTGCTTCTCCACAGGCTGCTACCTCTACAGAAGAGGGAAAAGCCCTCAGAAGAGGCAAAATTAGTAAAAAGGTCTTCTCTGGGTCTTAAAAGAGGACACAGATTATGTGCTAGTCTTCCACGGAGGAATGATTTTCACATGACATTTCCCATCTTCTCATCAAGTACCTGATCCTGGTTTTAGCCTCCATTGCTATTTAGAAAAATACTCCTCCTGTATGCCTGTGAAAGCCCAGAGTTAACTCTTTGGTGGTTTGGATTCACAGAGGGTCTTTGTTGCCTGTTTCCTGGAGGCAAGCACAGATCGTGCCCTCTGAGTTACTTTTCCTTCACACATGCTCATCCAAGGACAGGCGAAGCTTTTAAAGCTTTGGGCTAACACCACAGTACCTTTTACAAATTTTTGAACAAATGTTTAAAGCCCAGAAAGGAGAGCTAAGAGGCCATCATAGGGCAGTCATTTCCTAAGCAAACTCACTTATCATCAAAGGAGAAGAGAAAGGAATGATATACATTGATAAAAGTCAGCGAGTCCTTAAGGAAAGAAGGAGAAATATGTAGATGGTGTTTAACATACTTTGAAGGATCCCCAAGGGATCTAACACTACACAGCATGTATTCAGACCAACTGCTCTGCCAGAGGTAAAATAAGCAGATCCTAGACAGCTACTCTTAATTAAGCCTGTGCTTGCTCCAGAACAGAAATGCCAGATGATTTATTTGTGGAATCTTTTTATATTTTCACACAGATGCAAGGTATTCAGCAGCTCTAACCCACATTAAGATGATTCCAGGAGATGACAAAGGTGGCCTCTGTGTGAAATAACAGATCATCTTATACTACCTGGACATCAAAAATACAGACTCTGTAAAATGAATTGCAAACAATGAGAAGGATTGGTTAACTCCACCTAAGGCTTGTCCAGGAACCTTACTCTACCAGCATGTAAATGTTACCTCCCACCAGCAAGAACTCTGACAGGAGCTAAGCTTCCAGTTAAGAATAACATTTCCACTGTGACCTTCCTTTTGATGTGCAGCAGTCAGACAACCTGCAATTGCATAATCTGTCCTGTTTGGACATGGAGGACATAGTTTGGTCCCCCACTGCAGACACCTGTGTATGTTTAAGCGTTCAGCTCTTCAAGAACTAACATCACTTTGCAATGCTGTTTTTCAGTTCTCAAAGCTATTGATCCAATTCCATTTCAGAATTAACGAAGAGGGCTGTAATCAAAGCAGGTGCAGCACAAGAGAATGAAGGATGTGCTTCCCTCTTTCCCAAACCAGGGGCTGCACAGACCAGCAGGACCTGGGAGAAGCTGCCTCCCAAAGAGGCACTGTGACACCTGGCAGCTGCCCACCAGTATCCTGCCTCTGGGCAAGGCTCACACTGAATTTCAGACCCTCTTGGACTGAACATCACAACTCCCATCTCCTGCACTGCATCTTGGTGGCCGTGCCAAATTTTCCTGTTCCCTGGCATACCTGTTTCTCTCTGTGTATTCAAAGGCAGCAAAGCAGTCTGAATTAAATGACATTCAGAAGTGCAAATTCTGCTCTCCATGACAGAGCTATCAGCCAGAGCAATCTGTGTTAGAGCTTTAGGATGTGTGAGGGAGGTCTCATGTCTGAGCTCCCTGCCTTATAACCCCAAACTGAAGCTTGTTGAAGTTAGAGGAAGTCTTTCATTATTTTCAGCAAGTGTGGATCAGCATCACTTTAAACCCAAATCACAATACCCTCTAAACACAGCCTTTCATACCTGTGCAAAGCTGAACAAAAGGAATATGCTATATATAAACACATGGAGGAAAGCATTATAAAATTCTTTATGTTTCTATAATGCTCTGCCTGAATGGAATCTTTTCACTCAGTGCCACATCGTGATAAGAGCCCATCATTATCCTCCCGCTTGCAGGATGAAAAACTAAACGTGGCCTCACTTTCCTGTACATTTTCATTCTTCCTCACTGCTGGAATACCGGCTACAAAGGAGAGCACTAAACGTTCCAGCTAGCAAAATCAGAGTTTGAGTCACTGTTTAAAAAGATTATGTAACATTACAAAGTCTCACATGCCTGAATCTCTTCTGAATTCAATGCAGTTTGGCCCAATAATTGTCCTGAAGCAAAACCAGAGAAAGACAGTTAATAAAATCCTCCTCCTTTGCCATCTAATGCTCCATCCTCCCACACTGCCAGTCAACCACTCTTAAAACTGCCCTTCACAAAATTTAATTCCTAGCTTCAGAGGGCTACAAATCCCCTAAAAGTCTAATTATATAATTTCTTGAGCCCATGAGACTGATGCTCTAACTTCTTTTGGTAAGGCTAGGTGCCACATAGAAGCAATTGTCTGCAGACTGATGGCCCTAGCCCAAAATCAACATGGAGAAAGTCAGAGACTCTATATGCAGCTAGAAATTAAACTTAATTTTAAGAACACACGGATATATTTTCCTTTCACGCTCACACAACATTGTCTACAGTGTAACTGGCATACTCCAGGCTCTTTGAGGAAGGCAGGAAGCACCACACAGTACCTGCTGTGTGATTTAATATTGCTTCATTTGTCTAAGGAAAGCCTCACAAATTACAGACAGCATTTGATGGGGAAATTAAAATACCATCTACACTGCAACTGGTCTGCCGCCAGCTGTATGGATTGCATTTGAGATGCAGCTGCTGGATAAACAGAGCCATTTACCAGCTTCACCTAAGGCAGACAGTTAAGTAGGTTTCAGCTGCCACACAAAAGATTGTGAAGCTTTACTTGCCTGCAAATATAGTCTCTGCAGAGCCATAAATGTTTTGAAGTCGTGTTGCATTTCAAATCCCCCAAATTGGGCCTGAATGGGCTGAGTATATCAAAAGGGTATTACCCAGCTCTTCTGTTGTTGGTATGAATGCTAAAAGAAGCACTGTGGCCAAACTATGTTTTCTTAAAAGAAATTTGGAGTTTCAACTTTCTTATCTCTCATAATCCTCACAAAGCAGGATAGCATGTACCCTGGGAGGTGTTTAACTCGTTGAAACAAATACGGATTTCATCAGTATTATGTCTTTTACTTGCTGCAGGCTAAAAAAAAATTCCGTGAACAGTCCCATCAAGCTGTTACCTTTGGGTCTCATTCTGACTGCTGCCTCCCTGCTCTTGGAGCAAGCTGTTCTGATAAAAGAAAGAGCATGAGTAGCAACTGAGATAAAACCTAGATAGATCACACTGAGCTGACCAGTAAATTTTATTTCAGTGCCTTCCCCTGACGGTGTTTCATTTGTCTGCGGGACGTGCACTAGAACAGAGAAGCATTCAGACAAGGAAAAAACCTGAAATACAACACAAAATTTGTCTGTGATTTTAATACTAGCATTTGATTCATGCCATGGGAGGGCGGGGGAGCAGTTCTGTGGCAGTCTGAGTAACAACGATCATTTTTTTCCAGCATCACCGTAGCAACACTGTAGTTATTGTCAATGAAGCACTTTCACTCTAAGGTGCTATTTTTAGATGATTTTACCTTTCCAGAAGAATTACCCTCCGGGCTGCAATTTATCATGTTTGTTCCTTGGCCCATGGGTGAATTTTAGTGGGACCTTTATTTTATTATTAAAGCAAAACCAGCAGCTCTCTTTCCCCCACTCCCCACAACATTTATGCACTCAGCTCAAAGTGTCTCTGCTACAGTTCAGACCTGGCAAGTATCACTGAGGGCTGAGCTCCTGGAGGAATTAAAAACAAAATACCAGCCTCCCTCCCTCCCCCATCAACCACTGGTAAAGACAAAAGGCAGAACAAATACATTTTCAGCACATGAGAAAAAGGGGCTGAGGACGGGAAAGAAGGAGAAGTGAGATCAGCTGGAGGGAGGCTGAATTCCCAGCCTTCTCCAAGGCTGGAGCTAATGAGGGCAGCAGCCTCCTTAGGCTGGGCCTTGTCCTTTCCCAAATCTCAGCCTTTTCCCCATCACTGCCCTGTGGCAGTACCCCAGGATGCTCCTGCTTAGGTGTCCCATTAGCACAATCCCAAACCAGCCTGTCCCAGTGGCTACCCCGTGCCACTGTGGGTGGGGAGGAACATTGGGAAAGCCACCTGGGGATCAAGTGCCACTGAGTGTCCCCAACACACCACATCCTGCATTTGCAGAGATGAAATATATATTTGTACTGCAAATACACAGGACTGAGATTGTTGCCCATGTCCACAAAGTCCTTTCAGAAGGACTAAATTGACATAGTAATGCCTCGAGATCTTGCCTAATCAGGCAGCCTTCAAGCAGAAGCTGATGACACACATCCACTTATGAGATCCAAATAAGCTCTCTGTTCCTACTGCTGTAAAGTTAAATAGATTCTGCACCTACTGTGTGTAACTACATCCACATGAGATGTTGAACTGGTACAACTATTTCAGTATAAACCTGCGTCCCCATGTGAAACACAGGTAAAATCTCCACATTACACAAACTCTAGGGTTTCTGAGGGGTTGAGGAATGGTTCAGAGGGCTTGTGATCACACAGCCAGGGTAACAGCCCCAAAGCAATGCCACAAGACAAGAGAATAGAGATACCCAGGCACACAAGACACACCTGCAGGGCTGCTGAGGAAAATGTCTGCATAACTCTGGTCCAGGCACAATCATTGTGCTTAGCACTGCTGAAACCTCTAAGAAGGCATGGTGCAAGTCCCACCTGACAGTGACAGGCCAATGATGGAAACCTGAGGGTCCTTCATGAGGTTTTTTACATCCAAACAACACTTCATCCTCAGAACCATGAGAGCAGTGGCACTGCAGAGAAATGTTGTTCTGAAATGAAGCCAGCACACAGGTGGGGCACGGGGCCCAACATCAAATGTGCACACCATGTGCAGTGATGGCATGAATCCCTAGAAAGGCAGCAACTATTTCCTATCCACACTGCTGAATAATATTATCTGAAACCACAGTCTGCTTTTGGGGTCTGAAAACAGCTCCAGAGTCCCATGGTTTCCTTAATTCTCTCTCCTGTTGCACCCCTCTGAGCTGTGCTGAGCACAATCCCTTGGCATAAACGACATCCTTGTGCATCCCCCATCCTGGAGCAGGATTGGGGGCAGCCCTTGCCCTGTCCCAGCCCCACAGCTCTCATCCAACCCGTTGCAATCATCCTTTGCTCAGAGCTGCGCTCTCAAGACACCAGGCATGGAAATGGAAGTTTGGAAAAGGCTAGTTTGGCTCTCAAATTTAAAACACCAGTTGACCTATTATCTTGACACAGCTTTTGTATGAAAATGCATAAAGGTTGTTCTTGAATAACTCTCCTACAAGTGTAGGAGAACTTAGATTATGGAGAACTATTAAGAAATCAAAGAATAAAGTATCTGCTACTTCCTGTGCAGCCACAATATTTCTATGAAATGTATGCTATATATAGTCACACATTCTTCAAATCTAAACTGTGTTTATGGACTAAGAGGCTCATGAAATCACAAAAGTCTCTGACACATAACAAGAAATTTACATTGGACCAGTGCTGTAAACAGGACACTTATCACAAAAATTCTGTCCTCCCCTTCTGCTAGACATTTTATACCCCATAGGAAGAAAAGCAAGCACTTTTCAACCTTAATTATGTCTCTGCAAGCTGTAGTAAAGCAAGAAATTAGGATAATGTCACTGTTCCTAAACAGCTCTGTCATCTGCAACAACTAAGAGCCCCTCTTGTTAAGTTTTATTTTCATAATTAATTGAATACCTTTATTCTGCTCTCACCTTGTGGAAGCAGTAACAAAAAATCCTTTCTGGAAACTCTCTTTTCTGAGAGCTGCCACCTTCTTCACTTGTGGCCTGCACATAGGAGAATAACTCCTTGAGGCACCAGTTTATCAGCTGTTTGTGGTGATTAGGGGAATGTGCTACCATGCTGAAGTTTCTAATCTAAATAAAGTAATGCAGCCTCATCATGAGATAGCATAGGATGGAAATCTCTGCAGTCCTAAGTTGATCTGAGTGAAACTTGGCCTGATTTTATTGATTGTGGGTCCAGAAGTCAGTGCCAGTGCCCAGCCAAGCCAGCAATATACATGAGAATAGAAGTACCCAAAGAAAGCAACACACCAAATCCTTCTGCTCACTGTGTAAAACTGTAATTACGGCATTAAAAAAAAAACCCAACAAGCTGAATCACTCCATCTTCTCCTAAAGAAAACAAAGTGAAGTGGAAATATGTAACTAGTGTCCAGGGAAGCAGAAAGGACTGTAGTAGTGCTAGTTAGTAGGGCAAATTTCCTTTGCAGCAATTCTTTTTCCTTCAAAATATACCTCAGGCCAAACAAACCTGGCCACAAATTCCACAAACTATTTCAATCAAAAAGGGCATATTTGTAGTGGGCAAGAATTTGAAATGTTTATTCAATGAAAACATTTTAAAGTCACTGGCAGGAGAAAGAAACCTAGCCTGCAAGAAATTATTTTTTTATACCACAAAAGAATCATTCAGCTTGGGCTGAGAACAAAAAACATAATTCATAATCCCTTCATTTTGGATTTAATTTTAATTGGGAAATCCCTTTCTTTTGTTCACCTCAGATAAATTTTCTGTTATTTTGTTGGATGGCCAACCAGATGAAGAAATCAAGTATTCAGCTCAACTACTACCAAGCCTGTTATAATTCTAATTTAAGGTCCCTGTATGGCAATTGCTTGGTGATGACATGTGCTGGGTTTTGCAATAGCACAGCCTACATCTTCTGCACACTTGCCAATATTTCAAAAACTATAAATGGAAATCTTCAGAGAGGAAAGTAAGGACATACCTAAGGAAATACACTAGTCTTTTCAAGATTTATTTTAAAAGTCAAAGAGGAATGCAAGTCAAAACTTCTAAAAAATTGTAACCTGTGCCTGGAAATTATAAGGGTTGCTAATTACTGGTTTGGGGGCAGAACTTTGCCCTAAATTTTATACAAATCTATTGCACAGTTCTGACTCCATTTTGGAGCAGAGAACTTTCTAAGCTTCTTTTTATAAACTGGCAGCATGCATATCTACCTTTGAGATCTCTTCTACCAATATGTGGATGACAAATGCACTAACCCCAGAGTGAGCTGGCTGCCCTCATGACAACAGCTCAGCTGAAATCAGTATTACAATTCACATGCCTAAACCCAAGGTTAAATGCAATCTGCTGGGTTACAGTCTATTTTGATCTGCTGTTCCATCCTCCAGCCCTCACTGTGGTTTTTCTCCTTTTTAGCATACAATTTTGATTAGTTAAAGAAATTGTTTAAATTTCTTTATTTAAAATTCTTTAAAGAAATTCTTTAAAGCTACTTCAGTTGAAAGTCAAATGCTGGTTCAAATAGTTCATCATTAGGCTTAAACATTTTAAAATGAGTGCCAGAAAACACTCCTGGTGATCCAGTGGCCAGCTTGTTAATCATGGAAACAACAAACCCCAAAGCAGCCAGGGTCTTCTGGCACTTCTTCCTTGGTCCTCACATCTCTTCTCTCAACTGCTACAGCTGGATGTTAGCATGCAGGTTTGGTATTTTGCTGTGGTCACCATGCAGAAACTCTCATGGGGAACTGGGCAGACCCTAAGGGTTCAAGATTCCCTGTGCAGGAAGGGACAAGTGAGAATCTTCAAATCCAGTTTTAGGAAGGCCATATCCCAACAGCATTCCTCAACCTCCAGGATCTCTAGAGACATTATGGTCACTGCATAATCCACCTCAGTACCTTGCAGAGATGGCACCCTGGATATGAGAAAAAAATGAGACACATGTAAAAAGCTTATCCCAAATGTGCTGCACATCTCAACATGACTCCTAGACTCCATTCATATATTTCAGAGCTAGCCTGGGTGTCTCAAGATCCCTGCAGAAATCTTGAGAGGGGCTAAGCCACATGGTCCGGCTATTTGCTACTCTGCAGGAAAGAAAGGAGTCAATGGTAGGGATGGGCTCAGGGTTCCTCCCCTCCTGCATGTCACTCAGTTCAGTCTCCTATCATGCAAAACCCACTGGATAAGAAATTTTGGGTTAAAGGACATCCCCAACCCTAAAATCTGTCAAACACTGAAGCCAACTGTCTCAATAAGGTCTATGTAAACATTTTAATTAAAGGAAATTAATCACATGTACTTTTGCTGCACATCACCCTGTAAAGTGTACAGTTTCCCTTTGCAAGTCTGAAATCATTCATGTATTTTTTTAAAAAATGCTTTCTAGATACTTGTTTTTTCCTGCATTTACGCATCCAGACAGAATAGCTGGGTCCTGCATATTTTCAGCCTTCCCATGGCCACTGCTTGTCCTTCTGGAAGTTCAGCTACAGCACCAAGTGCAGGAGTCATCCTGGGCCATGCTGGGGACCTGGGAATTGCTCCCACCGCAGTGCCACAGCTCCCAGGGGCTGCTCTGGCTCTGGGCACAGTTTAGGACCTGAAGGTGTATGGTGTATGGCCTCCCCTCCACCTGAGCACACTAATACACAAACTAGGCAGTCATATTAGCAATACCATTGCTATGGTTTCATGTAAACATTTAAAGCTGTCTTTTAAGCTTTAAAAATTATTACAGCCCTGTGTCCTGGGCTGCTGTGTATTGGCATAGATCACACAGATCTGTGTGCAGCTGGTGGGTTTGCCTCACCTCCATAAAGGAAGAGCACTGTTATGTATCATTTTAGAGTGCTGCTTTGGGCTGCAAACATCCACTAAACCTATTGTTTGTTACAGGTCTGCCTGCTTCTGCATTATAAAACCTAAAAAAGTTTTATGTTTAATTCCTAATGGAAACACTACATTACCTGCACAAGTCTGATCAAACACTGCTGCTCTTTATGTCCTGTCACTGCTGACAGGCATAGCAATATATCCTGCCTTTTCCAGTACAAACTCCCTTCCAAAGAACAGGCTTAAGGTGGGGTATTTAAAATGAAATGCTGTTCTTCACAAGGTCTTGCACCCCTTGACCCCTTCACAGGCGTCTATCACTTGATCAATTGAATAACTCTTTGTTTCCTGCTGTCTAGGCGTGGTTGTTTTCGTTTTGGTTTTTTTTTTTTTTTCTTTTTCTAAAGCAGTTCTGTGTGTTTTCTGGTCTGCTTTCTGTAATGACTATATTGACTCCTCCTGCTATGGGCTGATCATTTGTTTAACCTAGCTGCTGGAAATAAAAGCTTCATTTGTTGTAGGTTGTTTCATTTACTTTTTAATGGTGGCTAATAAAGACTAAAACACATACATGCTATACATTAAAAAAAAAAAAAAAAAACAAAAAAAAACCAACAAGAAATCAACACAGAGGTGCAATTTTCGATCATTGCTCTGGAGGGGCACAGGAGGGAATAGGGCTATTGTCAGGAAAGCCTGGGGTGCTTTGGTGGGGTGAAGGAAATGCCTTGGCACTTGCCAGCATCATTTCAGGCTGCTCTCAGTCCTGCCCTGCCGGGGATTGGCTTTTCACGAGCACTGAAATACCTTCCCCTTTTAAATACCTGAATAAACAAACAAACAAAAATAAAAGCAGCACTGCCTGAAATCTTGCAGGAGCAGGAAGGGGTAATCTCAATGTGTCACTTATTGCAATCCAAATGATCAGCCAAATGCTGCTCTGAGGAGTTTGGCTCTGAGCCCTGTTGCAGAACAGTCATGCTCCAATGTCCCACTGTTTCCAGTCTGCTAAGGGGCTGACAGAGCTACCCAGACTGTGCAGTCTGCACATCCTAAATCTGTGGGGGTTTCTGTTTGCTCTGCTAAAATTGTATGATGGAGAGCTGGGTGAGTAAACCTGTTGTAGACTTTCTTGCACACTGGGCATAACTCGTGCTGCTTTATTGATTTAATTGATGTTTGCAGATTCATGCATCCATTCCCAAATAGTCACTCTTTCCTGCAGCTAATCCAGACAAAATTAAGAAGAGAAGAAAAAACCCCAAACCCTAACTAGCCTTTAAGAATGTACTGGTTTGTAAAATTAGACTGTGCATGAGAGATACACTTGTTATCATTCAGCCTCTGAAGTAGTGAATCTCCAAGAATAAAATTTACAAAAGATTGATTGTTCTATCAGGAGCCTGTACATATGTGCTCTCAAAGTTCTGGAAATTTAGTTTTGAATTAATTTTGATTTTTCTAACACAGACTGCATTTTGAAGACCCAGGATTTGAGAACATCTTGCGGTCAGCTGCTTTGATTATAAGGCAAGCTTCACAATCCCAGTATGCTCTGGGAGAAGGGATGAGGCTACCTAGATGACACTCCAAGCTAGATGACATAACCACGTGAGACCCACCAGGTGGGGAAAAGCAGGACAATTCCCTGATGCTTGCAGTCACACAGATATGTAAACCATAAAAATTTAAGTGGAAATAAAAGCAAACATATCTTTAGAAGTTTTGTTTTAAAAATATGCAACTCATAAATTTTTTTTTTATTATTTGGGAGCCAGTGATGGCTGGGAAACTTGGCCCTTGGGGACTGCACCAAGAGTTTAAGAGAGCAACTGCCAACCTGAGTATTTTGAGTTAGTGCCAGAGAGCCTCAGCAGGGGCAAAATCACTCTCCTGTTACAACCCTGTGCAAGTTTGTACCCAGCACACAAGATGTGACAGTGGATAAAGTGAGAATCCATCCCACCCTTCATCATACCAGCACCTGAGGGTGGGGATGGACTGAGGATGGATCTGGGGTAGGAAACCCTTCCCTTCTGCCATGCCTCTGGATGGCAGTAGAGACAGAAGCCCCAGGTACCAACAGTTTGCTCTGGAAAAACAGGAGATGATCTTGACCTTCAGATTCCATCAATGGAGAAGAGAGATGTCCCAGCACAGATGAGCAAATCAAACCTGTGCAGCAGCAGGCAGCAGAGGCATTGCAGCAGCATGGGTTTGGGAAGGGTTGCAAGGGTTTGACACAGCTCAGGCCTCCAGGGTGGAGCTGCTTGGCTGTTTGGATAAATGGGGGCTGACCCGATAATATGGAAGAAAAATGAGGTTAATGTGTGTCACCACTGAATGGTTAACTGCGGAAATGACAAAAATTAAAATCTGCCTGAAAGATCAGAAGTTGCTTTGCTGAAGGGGCAGAGAGGTAATTCCTTGGAGAAGAGCACTGACTGAAGGTGCTGCTCTCCTGTTAAGAGCTCTCTAGGAGCAAGCGACTCACCAAAACCAGTTACACGGAGTTTTCTGTTTGTAATATACTGAAAGCTATAGGGCTTCATTCATAAACACTGACAAATCCATGGGAGTCCACGTGATTCACTCAAATGGGCTTTGGACCAGATCCAGGTTTTCTTTTACAGAGGGTCTCAGAAAACCATAAATTTATTACTCAGATATAAGAGCACCAACTTCCTGCAATGGGTATTAAAAAGAAAGAAGAGTTTTTCTGGTAAGGAGCAAAACTTCACTGTTGCAACAGCCACACTCCACAGGGAACTTAACATCTGCTTGTATCTGGGCTTTTTGAGAGCTGCCAGGGTAAGGAGGCAGGGACAGAAGCAAGGCTTTGTTCCTTCATGCTCTCTCCCACCACTCCAAAAGATACCAACCCCAGCAAGCTCTGCCCTGGCCAAGCTGGCATAGAAGCCAGCTAGCACCAAACAATGGCTGTGATAACTGGCACCCAAACTCACTGAATTCAGGAACATCACCATGTCTCTGCTGGTGACAGCTCCAGAGAATTGGCCAGTCCAACCAACATCATCCCTGGCTCACATCCCACCACCAAGCGAGGCTGGAGGATGCCCTTTCCTGGATCTGCTTACTCTGGTACTTTGAGGAACTACCCCCAGTTTCCACACCTCCTGGAACACAGACATACTGACCAGACTCTGAGGAGGTTTCTGGGGTCCAAGAAACAGCCCAACAAGCCTGGGATGTACTGAGACATCTCAGCCCATTCCCATCCAGGCACTGTGGGTCTGGCACACGAGGATCTCAGCCCTCCAGTTCTGATGGGGACACCACGAGTCATTGCTTGGTCACTCCAGCCTTGACACTGGCTCGAGTTGAGGACCTCTTTGCCCATCTTACCCCTGCAGAGCCTGACATTGATGCTTTGAGTTGGTATCACACAGTTCTCCCCCGAGAGCAAGCCTGCACTTTAAAGCCATGGTGCCCTCAGCTGCTGCACGCCTTCTCTTTAATGCAGGGGAGAGGAGAGTTTTCCTTTTGGGCCAATTCTCCTTTCCAAAGAGGAAAAAGAAAGGAGACAAATGCCATACAGCCCCACCCTTCAGAGGCAGTGTCTGCCTGGCACCAGCCATCAGTGTTTTTATTCTGCATTTTTACACGTCCTGAACTTTAGGAACCACATGTTCAGCTGTGGCAAACACACCCATTAATCTGCACAGTCCTGTGTTTGTCCTCGTCACATCCCTAAAGGGAGGTTAGCCTGCACGCCAGAGCAAAAGCATAAACGCAAATAAACTCAGAAATTGGTTTTCACTGCATTTAACTATCTGCAAATAAACATTAAAAACATATTTCCACACCTTATCAAGCTGTTTAATATTCCAAAAGTATGCAGCCAAGTTTTCCAGACTTGTATTAATCCAAACTAGAAGCATCTCTTTCTAAGATCAAGTAAGCATTTGTCATGTAAAAATAACCTCCAAGTCAAAAAGACAGTACTTGAATAACTAAAATGAGGGAAGAAGGGATTCATAAACAAACAAACACGACTCCACAAATAAAACTAGAAAGCTAAAATTACCCAGTTCATTTCACAGATCTCACAGAGAACTTTTTCCAACATAAAAACAAGCTCCTGATTGTTGAGGCTTAATACCAAGCCCATTAAAAAATGGAAAATGCACTAGAGGCACAGGAACTTTCAGCACAGCTGGTCTAATGTAAAAACAAAGTATGTAATTGTTGGCGATTAACAAAATTGTGCCTTGAAGAGTTGCTAATTTATCCAAAGCTCAACTCTGAGCAAGGACTGACTACCTAATGATTTTCATTTTTTCCAAAGACTCTCATACCACAAAGAAGTTGGCTTCTTAAGCAATGGCTTCAGGGCTGGATTTCTCCCTGCGATACAATAAAAGTGGACTTCTTGACCATCCCCTCTACTTCTCTGCTTCCTTCAAGGACTGTCTGCACCTTTGAAAGAGCAGTGACAGAAAGAAGAGTAGCCCTAAAATTTTGGTAAGCAGCATAAACTTCAATTCCATCTTCACCTTCAGTGAAAGCTGCTGTGTAGGAAAACAGAAGGGAATGTCTCCTGATTGGTTATGGGGGACCACCTGAGAGAGTCCAATCTCCTGGGGAGCAGGCAGGAACCAGGGACATGGTCTGCAAGAGAAGGACAGGACCAAGGGAAATATTTAATGGCAAGTGTCTCCCCCCACAGATAGGGTGAAGCCCACCACACTTCCAAGTGGCAGTGACATTCCTGGAAAGCCTGCAGCACCTGTCAATCACGTCGCACCCAACTGCAAGTGTGGTTGCCAACAGCAAATTACCAGGGCCTCTAATTTGTTGCTTTTTTGGTATCAAATTCTTTTTCACTGCCAGAGTGCTGTATGAACCCAGAATAAACTTGTTTTCATCTAACTCACTGCATGTTACTGTGCACCTCACTTCGTTTCTGAGGTGCCTGCAGACGACTTGCTTCCTATGGATTTCCTACAGCAGCATCATGAGTGGGAGGAGGGCTCACACATTAACCCTTCTAGTGACTTTTACATTTAGCAACCAAAATCAGAGTCCAAACCAGGGGACTGCATTAGCCCACATGACTAACACAGGGACAAAATGAATTACTCTTCTTTTTTCCCCAGGCTGAGTTTCAGCAGAATGCCTGCCAAGAAGGATGATGCTCAGAGAGACGCCTTTCAGAAGACATCCACGCCAAGGCCAGTGGAAGGGAAATCATTCCCTTAAGATTAAGAAAATGAAATTCCAACCAGAACAAGTGCCCTTCTACCATCTCCCACAGATTCACAGGATTAGGGGAGATTACCAGGAGCATCGAGCCCAAGCTACTGCTTCAGCAGAGTGCAGAGTTTCACAGACAGGCTCCAAACCGAGTAACTTGTCTAGGTGAATTTTTAATGACTTTTTGATTGCGAACATATGCTGTGGCTGGGCTTGCTCCAGCTCCCAGCTGAAGTCAGCTGGTGCCTGTCAGGGTGCAGCTCTGTGTCACGCTTCGTTCAGTTCAGTGGGGGACTCCAGCCAAGGCAGGTAGCCCTGCTTTCCTTGCCCTGTCCAGCCTTTCCTGGATCAGATCTGCTCCTAGAGCAGACACTGGGGACAGTCTGTGTCCAGTTACCCACAAATATCCAAAAACAGTGCCACAAATGCAAAGTCACCAGGGCTCCCTCTCCACTGTGCAGGGGCTGACCCTGCAGGAGCATTCACCCCCCACCCCAGGAGTTACTGCCTACCTAAGTGTGCTCCAGTGGGAAGAATATCAGGAGCTTTAAAAGTCAGGAATTAAGAAATGAGCCAAGGGCAACAATCAATGCTCGTTGTTCAGCTTTTGCACTGTTTGACTATTCCATTTCCAACACAGGCATCCTGTACTTATCTCTGTGCTTTTCCTCCCAAAGAACTTTTCAATACATTTTAAGACATCAAGGAATAAAAGCAGCCTGAGGTGACTTCACACAGGGAGCGCTATCAGCAGAAGCATTTTGTTAAAGCAAATACCTTCTGCATTCACCCAGGAATGCACCCACTACTTCTTACTCTGCCAAGTGCAAACTGTATGGAATGTGGGGTCAAAATACAAAGAGTACAAAAATATAGTTTCTGCCAGGTACTTGAGCCCCCCAAATTTTCTGTAAGCAGAATAAGAACTGGTAGCAGTGGAAGCAGTGAGGAAGCTCAACAAGCCTGAAACAGAAACCTTTGCTTGCAATTTCAAAGGAGTTTAAGAGGAAAAAATAACAACTCCCATTGAAACATCACAGAAATTAGGTGCCTAACTGTTTCAGGTGCCTGTGAAAACGCTGCCTGTTACCTCTCTTTTTCTTCTCTTCTTTTGTGGTTATTAAATTCCAGAAATAAACACCCTGAGACACTGAAATGGAAAGCTAGATTGCGAGAGAACACATCACACTTCTCCCAATGAGCAGGAAACCCCTCCTCCCCACTCTTACTGTTTTTACGTTTTTCAGTCTCTTCCCAGGGAACAGTTGATATTTGTGATAGCTTTGGCTGCAGCTTGTAGCAGCTGTGTAGTATGAATCACATTAAATACACTGGTGGGTCCTGCACAGTCATTCTGGCACCGTTTCTGTTTCATACAATGCCTTCAGTTTTTCTACGTAACCTCAATCATTTATCAATCATTCACCAATGCCAATAAATCAAAGGGTCTGGGGACCCTTAAATGTAAAAATAAGGAGCTGTAAAAAAATATTACTACAGCAATTAAAGAGTCAAATAGTAATAAACTCTACTTGCATTACACTTTTAGAAAGCCCCAATGAAATTAAACAAACATCCAATATCAACAATATGAAAGGGGCTTTTTCTTCTAGTTTATAATAGCTATGGGCTTATCCAGAGCAGAGGAAAATTAGGGTTATTTTTATAGATCGTGGAGACTAAAATGTAAAAAATGGGGGAGGGGAAACAAAGTAGAGAAAAGCAAAATAGTGATTTTTTTATTTTTCCAGAAGATGAAAAGAACATGTACGAGAATTTACAAAATAAAAGTGAATCTTTATCCACAAAGTGTAATCTTTGGTTTGGATCGAGACTGTATGGTTAACAAATCTATTTTGAGTCAACCTCACAGCTGGGTCTTTTGAAGAAAGTTTTCTATTTTAATACATAAACTTCTTTTTTGTTGTTTTCCTCAAAAGGCTTTTTTATTTTCCAGAAAAGCCTTTTTTTTTTTTTTTTTTTTTTTTAACTGCCACCCAAGATGAGGGAAAAAAGGTTTGCACCACTGAAGAAAAGAAAATGACAAATATGAGCCAGATGGGTGAAAACAAAATCATGAACAGGCCTAGAGATTGCCTTAATTAAGATTGCTGCTCAAATCCCTGATGAGAAAGGAGCATTTCTCTTTGGAAGGGGTGATGAGCTCCAACTGCTGGGACAGTCTAGGACTGCATTTACTGTAAGGTCCTGACCATTAATGCCCACTAAAAGCCACACTGGTGTCTAAGGATTGCCATCTTCCCTCTCAAGGGGATGGGAGCCTGTGACTACACAAGGTTTTTCCACCAGGAAGCTTTGGGAAGTGTGCCATGAAGTGGAGCTGGCTCATGCTGCTAGGGCAGGGCTCTCCCTGGGCTTCTGTCTTCCATTCACTAGCTGAGGGCAAACACTTGTTTTGAAGAGGAGCTTTTCATGACAGTAAAAATTCTGCAGGGGACCCAAGTGCTTGGATTAATGTCTTTATTAAAACTTACCACTACCACAGTGCTGTTGGTTTGGGTTGGCTTTTATTACTTGCCCACCACAACTACTGCCAACCCCAAGGGGCTAATGCAATAAACCGAATAATAAATGCTTTTTACCCTTTTTTCTTTTCCCCTGCTCTTTTTTGCTGGAGCTTTTTTGATGGGACCAGGGTGGAACATCCCTTCCCTGTGTCTCTGCACTAGGGCTACAAGAGCTGGAGGTGGCTGCACCAGCAGCCAGATCTGAGGAGATGTGGAGAGCCCCATCTGGGAGCCTTCCTGATGGACCCCAGGTCAGGGCTGTCATGGAACCACAGAATGCAGATCATGGGAAGGAAGGGACTTTGAAAGATCATCTAGTTCCAAACCCCCTGCCATGGGCAGATAACTTCCAGGAAATCAGGTCATGCACAGCCTCATCCAACCTGGCCTTCAGCACTTTCAGATGGGCCTGTTAAACATTGTTCTGGCCCAAAGGAACGCATTTATAATTTCTAACATTTATCAATCACCTCCAAAGTGTGCTATTTGAAAAAAAAAAAATTAAAAAAAGAGGAATCATAAGTATTGATTTCATCTGAAAGAATAGTTCTGGAGCCTGAAGGAGGTTTGGTCTGGAGGCTGTACCTAGCTGGATTTCTGGGACCAGTGGAAATTTCCTTCATGCTTTTTTTGCAACAGTATTCTCTTTCAGTAGTTTCCTCTCTCCTACAAAGTGTGCTTTTATTATACCTGTGTTGAGCTGGTTCCAATGACGCACCTAAAATAGATGAAACTACCCCAGTGTGCTTTCCTGTGTCCGAACACCAAGCTGTGCTGTCTGCAGCAGTGCTGGCACCAAGGCCAGGCATTCAGCAAAGCCATTACCTGTGCCAAGCACAGGTACTGCCAATGTCGCTGCCAAGACAGGGCAAATAAATCCAAACACGCTGTGCATCTCTTATCTATACTCCCTCTGTGCTCAGAAATTCAGGGACTTCTTTTCCCAGACAAGTCAACACCCATCTCTCCTCCTTTCAAAGCCCAGGCAAGCTGCAAATCTACAGGAGAAGGACTAACAGACTCAGCACAAAGCATTAGAGAAGCTGAAAAACTAAAGGAGTCCTCGGGAAATCAGCTGTAGGCTTTGAAGACAGCTGCAAGGATGCCTGGCACAAGGGGGGATGATGACCTGCACCCAGCCACTCCAGCTGGAGATCTGGCTGAGGAGGCTGCACTGGGCATGCAGGGTGGCCAGCTGCCTGCCAGCTCCTCACATTCAATAAATTAGCACGGATAAGGATAAGGAAGGCAGGATTGGGTTCTGAATATACACAGACCTCGATAGGAAGGTGCATAAACGGCTCTGTTTGAGCCTGACTCATTGTGTCCTTATTACGTTGCTGGTTGCTTGGAGACTGACTGAACGCACAGCAAAGATGCTGGCTTGGGAATCACTACCCTGCCTTATTTTCTGCGCACATAATTTTCCTTTAAAGGCTTGCCTTGCCTCTTCAGATTGCTTGATTCCCTCTGCCACTGTGGAAAACTACAGCAGAGGAGACAGCCGGGTGTCTGGGAACACTGTTGGTGTTGTTCCACGCTCACCTCCCAGCCCCAGCTCCATGCACCGCAGGCGCAAAGAAAGCGTGCCTTTATTCCTCTACAGGCTCGCCTGGAAGCTAAATTTTACCTCAAGCCAAAGCAGTCACAGATTGCTTATTGAGAGACATTTCCAACAGGTTACCCTGAAATCCTCAAACTTCCTTAGCTGGGAATAAATACCTACAAATCCAAGAAAGCGGTGGAAATGCAATGGGAAACTTGAGCGTGTTCCACTTTTTCACAGGCATGGCACAACTGAGCTCAGATGGTTAATGTGAAAATCTTGCTTGGCTCTTTCCTTACACAAAACTGAGCAGAGTGGAGACAAATATTCGTAATTTAACAAGTGCTGAAATTTAATGCCTGTCGTATCTTGAGTGCTAACAGTATCACACTTCAAAGCATCAGCCTCTAAAATATAGCTGGACTTTTAGGGCACTGTTAAATTACATGGGCTCGAGTCTACTTTAGGATAAAAGTAAGGATTGTGTGTCCACTTCTGACAGCCCTGTATCTCATGTATTCTTAATAGCTGGAAAGCAAGCAGTGTGAGGTGGTGCAGAGTAATGAATGACCTCTTACTTCTCTGTTTTAACAGGTCTTTATTCCCCTCATCAATCTCATCATTCACACCAGGGGAATCAGCTAAAAGCTCTTTAAAAATACATAGGTGAGCTCAGGGCACATCCTGCAGATTTTTCTGAAAAAACAATTTCTGTAAATAAATGATTAAGAAGGAAGCAGAAGAAGCAAAGGTGGGAATTTCAAGGCAAAGAGGCTTTGGTGGGAATTTCAAAAGTGTAAAGGTTCCCTCTCTGGGCAAAGAGAGGCAGACCAGCCTCCGAGCCTTGGACTTCTCTGACCTCAGAGCTGCTCTCTCTACCCAAAGAGGATGTCAACTGATTTTTGCTGGAAGTAAGAAAAAAGTGGCAATGAGTTACTTGGAATTTCAGGAAGGAAAAAAATTCTAGCAACAGTGAAGGAAGGAACCTTACAGAGTTAACTTACAGTCCACTCAACAAGAATGGAAATGCCCTGTACTAAGTCAGCCTCAAGACTGCAGGGGCACATTGTACTTGCAGGCAGGACTACGTGGGTGGCAAGATGAGGAGGGGTTTTGGGAACACTCCTCTGAGCTTTGGGTCTGTTCTGAAGGCTGGGATTCAGCAGCACATCACTGCTGCCTGAGCCACCCTGTGTCCCCAAGGCACCGAGGTGGCACAGCCGGCACCACACTGCACAAACGAGGCATGACAAGTCTCAATTAGCTCAGACTAATTACACCCTGATTTTCTCTCCTTGCCCTACAGGTGCTCCCAGCAACTCAGCCTGGGAAGGCTGACATGTGCTTGGTCAGTAGTCAGCTAATGTGAGCACAGCAGGATGCAAAGGCTGGTTTAAACTGTGCTAGTCCCATGGATCTGGGGCTATGGTGCTTCGATGGTAGGATGCTAATGGTCCACCAGTGGTGCTGTGCCCAGCAGGATCTGCTCCCCCTCTCTCTGCAGAGACATAAAACCTCAAAGTAAGCCAAAACCCAGTCCAGAAGCAGTTTTTAACTTACTGTCTTAATTGTCAGCAGAGAAAACCAAAGCTTTCTGCAAGATTAAACAGCTGTTAATAAAAAAAAGGCGGGGGAAACCCTTAACCAAAACATGGCTTTTACAAAAAACTATATAAAGGTGTGCAAGTTAGTTGCATGCTCTATGGCAGGGTGGCCACAGAAAGCCTTTACTGCAAGAAAGGTGGGCTGCAAAGTGAAATGTGTAAAAATCAAGTCAACTTAACACTGATGCTGATGGTGATCATTCATGGCTTTTTTTTTTCTTGAATGATCCAGATACAGTTTGGCTGAGGGACAAGACAAAAGGAAGGATGAAGTGGCTCTTTTAATACCCACATTTGTCCTCCATATTCACTCACAGTGAAGTTCTCAATCTCTGCTCTGAAGAAAACCATAAAATCTGACCAAAACCACTTGTAATCGTCCAAAATTTCATCAAAGAGGTATGCCAAAGAAAAAAAAGGAGTACAGAAGGGTAATCTGGCAGGCTTCCCTGTGCAGGCTGCTCCCTGCAGCAAATGCTGGTTTTGAATAGGGTCTCTCATTGCATTTCTCCATGGCAGTGGAAGCCAGACAGCCAGCTAGTGTAGTCTATAATAAATAAACAAACATCTCCCTTACCCCCAAACACATGTAAAAGATGGGATTTAAATCATTACAATTTACTTAGCTCTGAAAGGGAGTAATTTTTCAGCAGACTGCAGAAAACCCCACTGCAATGGAGGGACTAGGGCTGAGATTTTCAGAAGAAATGGAAGGAGTTCAGGTACCCAATTTCCACAGAATTTCAAGGTAATTTGGCCATGGAGCTCCCTTGTGCACCTTTCCCTGAGAACCTTGCTTACACTCAACCTTAGATTTTTACTAACTTGAAAAGAAGCAACTGAATAATAAGGTTACAAGTTGCTTTTAAAACAGCAGTTTACAGAGGGCTTGCTTTTTCGTCCCCACTACTGTAGAGTTGCAGAAAGGCCCAATCAGCTCTCTGGACATAATATGGGATGGGGAAAAAAAAAGGGTAAAACTCCTTATTCTTCTGCTAGCTTTTTGTACAAACTTGGGCAGCCTGTTGGAAATTCCTAAGGATTTCTGTGTCCAGCAATGCATTTTCAAAAGTGCTTAGATTCTTTGGATTTCAAACAAGGACAACTAGGCAGTTTTAAACTATTCCTAAATTAAAACTTCAACAGGATTTGCAAACACTCTGTTGATAAGAGCAAGGATTGCTTTTTACAGCTGGAACTTTCCATCCAAATAATACCAAAGCTCTTTATACACAAAAATGATTAAGGATGAGAAATATGTCTGTTACATAGGTTCATTATTTGCTTATAGCTCAAATTTGGAAAAGCATGTAAGCCCTCCAGGAGGGGGGCCAAGGTAATATTTCATCATGGCAAGACTGAGAGGACTCCCAGGACCTCCTCAGGCTTCCTCTGTGCTATGCAAGGGCTACACACAGGGGAGATCCTCCTCAGCAGCCAGACTGTTGGCTCATTTTGCCAGAATCTCATCCAAGTCCCAGACAAACAACTCTGCATGCATGCATGCAGGGAAGCATGGGCGGTTTCTTCTTGACCAGTGCAGCACTGAACCACACGCTACATCAGGAAGGCTGATCTCATGTGCTGTCTCTTGCCTAAGTGGACCTTGATGAAATTACCCCTTAGGCCTCAGTAAAAAATTAAGTAGCCCATGTAAATTCAAAGAGGAGAGCCTAGAAGTAATTCCATCTTCATGCAAATTTCCTATGTCCCTTTCCTGCCTCAAGGCAAACAATCAAATGCAACAAAAGGAAATATAAAAGTCACCCAAGAAGCTTCAAACAGCCTCGACTTTCTTCATGCAACTACCTCTGTCTCTTTGTTTCATTATTCCTGGTTTCTGACATAAAGCTCGTACAAATGAGGGGGAGAAACAGAGAAAAGGCAACACCATCAAGCATCCAGGAGCAGCCAGACTGGACATAAAACAGCAAAACTCACAAATAGGACTCCAGGTCAGAAGAACCTTCACAAAGTACTCAATGGCAGATGCTTCTGCCCTGAGCACGCAGACGTGCACCAGGGAGGACACTAACATTTCCACGACTCTTTGCAGAACTGAATTATCTTGTGTTTGCCTTGATCCTTATACAGATGGATCAAGATGCAGCATGCAAAGGTGGCCTCCCACACCTTATGGCAGATCCCTTCTCCGAGAGGCTTCACAGCATGTCCGGGTGGCACCACCACACTCACAGAGGGTTTCACACAACTGGAGGGCAAGATCAACAAGGCACCTTCTGCAGAAGGCCTCTGCCAATTTGCACTGACTAAAAAGGCAATTGCTTTTCATTAGAACCAACCCCAGCAGCTCCTTAACCGAGCTGTGCTGCACCCTTTGTGAATTGGCCCCTGAGGATTGGATCCTAAATGTAGCACAGCCTTTCAATCAAATTCCCCTTATGTGCTGAAGCAGAAGCTTGCCAAGCAGTAGGAACACTGAAGCATTAAATAAAGAACATTTTCAGCAGTCAAGGCCAAGGTTAAAAGCATAAGGAATGTGAAAAGTTGTTTTTGCAGTGAATTTATTACATAGGCAAAGTAATAAACCATTTGCATTTGAAGGATCTATAGCATAATGATGTAGATTAGTAGTGGTTCTGTTGATTTATTTTTTTTTACATTTTTTTTTTTTAAATACAGGGAAACTCACTGTTGTCTTCTACAGGGCTTTGCTCATACTCTTTCAGCTACTGTGGCATTTGGGTGAAGGCAATTGTATGCTTTGCAGTGGCTGGCTCAGAGCAAGCCCTTTTTCCCCAAACTTCCAGCATTCCTTAAGGAAGGATGTCAGTTGACTGTCTTTTGTCTTTTTACGCTAATATTTCTAAAGTATAATTTCTCTAATAAACTACTTTTAAAAAACAAATTTAAAAAAGCATTGACCAGGCTGAACACTTTATCCCTTTTTTTTTCTGGATACAAGCACACACAGGCTCTGGTACAGTCACTGAGAAGCAGAAGGCCCTATCTGCAGATGTCTGCATACCTGGGGTTCCCACCAGCAACTACTCAGGCTTGCAAATTAAAAACCTGACACTATTCATGCACTCCAATGCTTTTAAGAATATGGGTTTGATCCAAAACTCCATTAAGGCAAATGGAAAGACGAATTGATTTTCCACTGACTTCGTATTAGATGCTAAACTTGCAGCCAGGTCTAAAGACCATCTCATTCCCTCAACATTTAAGGCAAACCTATTCAAAGCCTCAATTTACAAATCCTGGTATTATAATGGGGCATTCAAATGCTGCTTGCAGATTCCCAAAATTAGCTCTTTGGGCTGTAAAACATGCATTAACCATACCTTGGTGCCAATATAAACATCCAGCTGCAGGGATTTCTAAAAAAAATCTCATTGTATTTGGGCTCAACAAAAATAGGTTACCACTTGTGACTATTAAAGTGAGGGAACCAGAGGAATGAATGAGAAGGCAATGCTGAGTGACCTCACTCAAATTCCTCTCTATCTGCTGCTTTTTGCTTGCAAATCTTGCCTGGCAAGGTGAGGATGGCTGACAGCTTTCCAGAAAACAAGGCACAGTAAGATAGGAATTCATTGGTTGCTAAGGTATGCAACTGGTGATCAAGAAAATGGCACTCTGAAACCAGGAAAAGATTAAAAGATACCTTGCAAGGTGACAAATGGTACTGAGAGGTATGAAAGTGTATGTATTTAAAATAAGAGCACTTGAGCAGAGCAACTGCTAAGTTGCTTGTGGCTTACAAAGCTGCAAAGTCCCAAGGGCTTCCTTCCACATGAGGGCTGACTCAAAGGCCACTCTAGCATCACTGTAGCAGTCCCTGTCCAGGCCTGGCGCTGGAACTAGATGGTCTTGAACATCACTTCCAGCCCTGGCCATTGTGTGATTCTGGGTCTAACCTAAGACATGTCTCTGTTCCCCAAAACACCAGGGTGAGTCTGAGCCCTCTGCCCATTTGCAGTGTTGAGACTAGTGATCTTTGAGGCAAAAGCCACTTAAATGGGAACGACCCAAAAAGAAGTGGAAAGCAAAAGACTGAGAGGCAAAGAAGAGCCGCGAAGTTTTCCTACCTTACAAGAAACGGAAAGCACGTATTAAAATTTACAGTTAATAAACAGCATGAAAGCTCTCTACCAAAACTAAACGAAAACAAACAATTAAATGCAAAAACTGTTTTGGTAGAGCCCAAACTGCTCTACCTTTTCCTGTAGCTTTTTCTAAATACACAAAAATCAAAATTTAATGAAAGCCCGATGCTGCCAAGTTTCCAAACTTAAGCAAACAATACCAGGTCAAGAGAGCATCCGATCCCAAACACTCCTATTGCTCCTCTCCCTGAGAGGTCCTGTGTAACAAAAAACTCCTCTTTATTTAAGAATGCCAGGGATGGCTCTCCTTCATCAGCACATCACTAAGGACTTTCATGAGATACTTCCTTATCAGCTCTGTGTTTACCAGCCATTGCTGTCCCAAGGAGCCCAGCATGTGCTGTGAGCCGCAGCAAGGAAGTCAGTGCTGGAGCACTGAATGGAGCCTTTAAAACACTGCTGATTGCAGCAGGAGATGGAGACAGACTCCCTGATTATGGAGTTCATTCCCTGAGAGTGCAAAATACACTGTCTGTGCCAGGAACTGTGACTTGAATTCAGTGATGTTAGACCTCTCCCAGCAGGAGAAAACAGGGACTCATCTTCAGGTGGTGTTTGGTGATATATCTGGATCTCACCTCTATTTTTCTGCAGTGTGTTGTGAACCAGGTGCCGAAAAAAATCCTTAAAGAAGTGGTTGACATAAGACAGCAAAGCAAAGAAGCCAGCATCCCTCTGGGCTGGGATTATGGGCCCCAGTGGGCAGAGCTCTGAACAAGAAAAATGCTGTAATGACATCTTCACTACTGTTTCATATCAAACATTCCCCCCAGCTGATGGTGTTTTTCAATTTACTAATGGAGACGGTGGGGAAAAAACCCAGTTCTGAGTAAAACGGCAATCTCAGCCTCTTTTCGCTCTCTCGCATCCTCTATTATTCCCTTTGGAACAAATTATATGGAAATACTCAAATAATTGTATTGGTACTGGGAAGTGAGAAGATACGTCAGAGAGGGCCTTTGCCAGGCAGAAATCCCCAAAGACAGATGACTAGCAAATGCTTACATGCTGCTGACAAAGCCCTCTGATAATTTTTACAGCGTGTTGCTGAATGCCTGATGGGGACACAATGCCTGCTATTATGCTCAGCTCTCCCTGTTAACACATCCACACCAGTGCTGCACTTCATTGTGCACTGGGAGACTGAAAATTTCCAAGGACAGCAGGACTTGAACAGACCAATGCCACTAATTTCCACAGCATCCATCCAGCAGCTTAACTACAAACTACCCCTACAATATTTTCCATTTTATTTAACAGGCCGTTTCTCACGGGTCAAAGGGGCAACTTTCAAGGCTTTGCATGAGTGATTTGGACACCCAGCAATCCATTTGAGAAGGTGCCTGGCATACCCTGTTGCAATTTGTTTTGTCAGAATATAGTTTTCTCTTCCCCACATACATTACAGCTGTTCTGAATGATCTCAGTCATGGGTATATCTACAACACATCCTCTGCTGCCAGGCAGAATGAATTGACCTGCTCTGTGATTGACTATTACCATCACCTAAATGTGAAGCTGCTGCACAGATCACAGTGCTTTACTTGCTGTGTATATTTTCCCTTCCAGGGCTGAAAACACGAAGGATTGCAAACATGCAGAGCTCTGTCTTTGACTGCTGTGTCAGGCTGAGGATTTTTAGTTGGCTCTTTGTTTTTAACAAAACCCTAAACATTACCGATGAAAAGTGAAATACCTTTGCAAAAATTTGTTTTCAGTCAGAAAGCAATTTTTCCCTGAATGCAGAGGTGGCCTGAGTGATAACAGTATAATAAAGAACCATGCAGGGATCTAAATGCCAGACCTGCTTCAGTGCATAAATCACCATTAAACTGTGCTGGTTCTGGGGAAATTGGTTTTAACAGCACACTTCAGCACAGGCATAATAAAAAAGGATATTTTTCCACCCCTGTTAGGCTGTGCAGGTTAAAAAGGGATTTGGGGTTTCATCCAGGAGACTTTGCTTTCTCCTTTAGGCTGTGGGATGAACAAGCAGCCACTCGTTTCAGTGCTATCATGTATGGCAAAGGGTGGTCTTGCAATTCTCGTCAAACCCCTAACGTTGACTCTGGTGGGTCCCAGTGTACTTTAGGAACAAACAATAGGAACAAGAGAAAGAGAATCACTTAATGAATCCAAATCTAGGCTTAGGACTGAGGTCTGAACTTCCCAGCTGCTTTTTATGCAGGTATTCACCCTGCAGTCTCACAAGCCAGACACAGGAGATACGGTTACAGGACACCGACTCCAACTTAGGCTCATTTGCAGACACCCTTGTCTTTCCCCTTTGCCTCCTGAGGTATCACAGAGAACGAGACCATGAGAGTTGTCTTTACCCTTGCAGAGTTCTAATCAGATGTCAAAGTAGGAAGGAAAACTATTAAAATATTTTCAGTTAGATTTAAGCAAAATTCGGTTTTGCTCACTTAGGAGATTCCTAACTATGACACACTGGAACAGTTATGGGGGTTTTTAAACAACATTTCAACAAGTTAAGCATTTGAAAAAACTGGATTTTTAAAATCCAATTTGTCATTTTTCATGGAGGCTTAATGACATGAAGAGTTCTTGTAAGCCTATTGCAGCATCTCCTAAGGTGCTGGAATATATTATCAATAACAAGTTTGTCTAGGTCTTGCAAGGAAAAACACCATCAAAATAATACATACATTATTTCCTGAAAAACAAACAGTCCAGGAAGCTAAGCAGTACAAACTAGAGAGACGGTTTTTGAATACTTTGAGAGCTTTTAGAGAAAATAAAATTTCACCTCCCGACCTTCAGCTTGCATCCATAATTCTCCCAAATAACAGGTATTGTTCAAGTGCACCTCCAGCACTTTCACTGTCAGCAGCAGACAATCCATGGGTAGGACTGTCCAGTCTGTTACTTCAAATACATACACTGTCTTGCAGCCAAGTCCATCCCTGAAGTTAACAAGAATTATTTCTATTGGCATTAATGGGGTTTTAAATCAAGCCCTGCTTCTTATCATCAGCTGCACATTAACTGTTTAATCCTTTAAGTGTCTGGTTTTGCAAAGTGCCAGCAATCTTGAGAGAGGTGTGGGCCAGCTTGTAGCTTGTCTCTTTATTCTTTAATGATTGCATCACATACTAAAGTATGTCTCAAAAGAAATAATAGATTAATAACAGAACTCATGTGCCTCATTAGTCTCCCAAGCTTTTATGTTCCAAGAAACATTCAGCTAAACCCAGTGGGTTTAATACTGGAGGCTTTAAACAAGCCCAACTCCTTTTCAAATCCACGGCTAAGTAACACCCAGCCCACAGTGAACAGATCATGAATTAAAGATTATTCTTCAGGAAAGCAACAGATGAGTCAAGTTTCCTAGTAATTTAGGGTGTTCCTTCAGAGAAGGCTGCTGTCATGTATGGAAGTGACACTGAATAGGAAAATGGATTTCAGAGAACTCTCGGGAAATTGCTGTTGAAAATCCTCAGCAGATTGCACCAAAGCCAACATCTACCTGCAGCTAGGAAAGGGCTCATCTCAGCATAGAAATCCAGCAGGACTGTTTTTCCAGATTTCATTGAGCAGAGCTACAACACGGCTCCACTGAAAGATGGAAAAGTCAAGGCCAGCCCTGGTGTGTCCTGAGCTCAGCCTTGTCACTGTGGTGTAGTCCTTGTGGCTGGATTTAGAGGGGACATGGCAAGGGACGGGTGAAAGACAGGCTAAGGACACTCGACCACACTTCAGTGTGTCCTTCAGATCAGCTGGACAGGTCTGTAACTTCCATCACAGCTTCAGCCATCATTAGTACAGAAAATACTGACAGCTACTCAATCTACCAAAACCATGACTGTTTGCCATACAGAACATCAAAAAGCCATCAGCTGGTCTCTCTCAGCTTTTAAGGGATCATTTTTACAAAACTCAGAATGCCAAATAATGCTGCCAATTAGGAGCTGCAGTCAGGCTGTCTTCTCTGAAGGGTTAACAGAAAGAGACTCAGGTACCTACTACACTGAGAAGAGCAAGTGTTGGTCCAAGTTTTTGCCAGTCTCCTTATCAGAAGCTACAGGCTGTATAATGGTTCTTTACTTTGTAATTTATTTCATTTTTGCCTCAGAAGGGTGAGATGAGCATGGCCCTGAGGACAGACACCACCTTCACCTCTGCACAGCACCGTGCAGCAGAGCCACAGGCACCAAGCTCTGCTCTGCCGCGACACAGCAACAAGAGGTGATACATTCTTCTCCACTGCCAGATGTGGCATTTGCTGCCAGTGACTCTAATTATGTTTGCAGACACAGAAAACCACTAACAGATTTGTTAAGAAGTTAGGAGGGATATTCACGGTAATTTAATACAAAGATAACTACTGCATTTTCTCATTGCACGGAGTACACCTTGCCTTTCTGCACCACCTATCTACTAAGCTACCTTCAAATAAATTTAATTTATTATGCCTTCAAACAAATCCCATTACTTGCTCAACACACAGTTTTGTTTTCCTGTCTGGGCAACCCTCCAAACACAGGCTGCTGTGTATGCTTTTGCAATTACTGATATGCATGCTGTATAAGAAACTATGGCATGTTTCTGACAGACTAATTAAAGGTGAAGAAGAGCCTTCCCAAGACCTTGATTCAATCGTTATTCGCTCCTTGGCTTCCCCTGTGATCTCCACCAAGCCATGGAATGTCTCTACACTTCATTTCCCCACCTGTAAAACAGGCATGGGAACCTCTCATCTGCCTCACGACTTAGAAGATGGGATCTCCACACAAGGGGCCACGGTCCCAACTAACACCTGTAATCAACTAACACCTGTAATTCAGGTGGGGCTTAACAAAGACACAGGGCAAGCCCAATCCTTCCAGGTTTTGGTCCCACTTAAGTGGTCCTGAGGGCTCTCAGGCCCCAGGGGCAGATGCCCATGAAGCAGCCTGGGAAGGAGCGCAAACCTCAGCTTTAGAGGTTCCTAAAGAAGTGTTTATGACTGGAAACCTAAAAACAACCCCTTCTTCGAGTCTGTGTTTTAGACTAAATCATAAATTTTCTACAGCTCAGCTGTCATCTGGTCTCTTCACACAGTAACACTGAGAGGCAATAACTCTTATCCTCACTGGGAGACCCAGGAGTGAAAAGAGGAAGGATTTTAAAGCCTCATTACAGAAATTCCTCTGGGTTTTGCGATATCTTTGTGCAAATTAAAATGAAACGGCTGTCATTTGAAACCAAACGTCATGTGGACTTGCATTAAGTATTTCATGCAAATATAAAGTTTGGAGGAACAGTTAGAGTTGAAATATCAAAGCTGCCTCCAACACCACTTGCCTCAGTCTACTAGTTTTATTGCTGATCCATTAGAGTAACACAGCTTTTCTTGACTAAGCACAATTTTTACCCAATTTGTACCATCTAAACCCTATTGTATATGCATAATATTGACAATAATAATAATTATTATAGTTTGGTGGACAGATAATGCTATTCAGTTTCAGAACTATTAGAAAGAACCGATCTTTTCAGAAGCAGCAGAAGACGGGCAAATATTAACAAAAGCAGAGGTTAAATTCTGTATCAAATGTCATGTGGAGAAGCATTCAGTACTGTTATGTCTATTAATTGGCTAAGTATATGACCTTTTCTTCTTAATACTTTTATCATCCATCTGAATAAGCTCTCAATGTTTGCCTAATATAATTTTCTTTATTTTACATGGATTGTCTGTGCTAAAGAAGGGTTAATGCATACAGGCTATGCTGGGAGGTCTAATTTTCTCTATTCTCTCTTCAGGTATAGGGGAGATGGAAGAGTGCTGTTGATAGAGAGCAGAAATTGAAATAGGATGAGAACATTGACATTATACAGGCTAAATGCTATCTAGCGATCTGTATGTTAATCTAAGCTTTATTAAGATGTAGACTAAATTAAACCCTACAAAGTAGGATCCTGACTTAAAAGAACGATTTTTTTCTGAAATAGATTAAGACACCAAAAGAAAAAAAAATATTTATCTTCTCAACACGATACCAGTATTTTTAATCAATTTTATAACAATTTGGCAAATGTAACCATGTAGTATGCTATCTGGACAGCACAAAGACCATACAAATTAGAAGCTACAGGGAGAGCACATTTGGAAGAGCTTTTGCAGCTCCTAATAAGCCAGAGGGGAAATACATTCAGTAATGGTGTTTCTAAACAGGATATCCATAATCCTGACAAATGCGGGATCGGGAGTCCCCTGGAGCAGCTCAGAGACCCTGGCTGTGGTAGGTAAAGCACTCCAGCCGTAATGAGCTGCTGCTACACTGAGCCTGGCCTAAGAAGATGTGGTTTTTTTTCTTCTTCAAGCTATCTTTTCTTCCTCCTACACTTCAAGCCTGAAAAATACCAACTTGCTCTTCCCATCTTCGACGAGGCATAACCTCACTGTCTTCAGCTACATCCCCTCCATGCAACTTGTCTGCTCCAGAGCTATGCCTGGGCTAATAACTGAAAACATCACCATCCTTCAGACAAATCCAGTCTCAAAAGACTATTCTTTATCCTTTCCTAGCAGGCTTTTTTCCCTCACCAACCTAAACAAAGCAGGAGAATATGGCAGGCTGTAAACGATGCCAAAGGGGAGCACGGAAGGAGTGCCTGTGCGATCTCTGCCTGACAGACAGGTCTCCCCTCTTTGCTGTCGAAACTGCTGGAGGCATTAACAAGGTGAACAGGACACAAATACAGTGGCAAGAAATTTACTTTGTACGAAAAGATTTCCACCTCCTTAAACATCCAGGCTGCTGATGACATAATACAGTATCAAACTCTGCAAGTGTCACCAACACGGTCTATATTTAATATCCTGTTTCTGGAGAAAGAGGTGCCTTTAATACTTACCTCTGGGCAAATCCACATTAGTCTAATTTTTACAGAAGCAGAAAACACAGAAAGAAAAACAAGAAAGAAAACAGAAGAAGAGGTCCAATTCTGCTTTCCCAGAAATACTTTCACTGACTTTAAGAAGCCAGCAGAGCCCATGCAAAGGAGGACTAGCTCTGTTTCCATTAGAATATAAACTCAGTGTTCTAAAGAAAAATAATGTGTATGCACAATAGGAAGAATTATATCCCTCCAGGCACTGTCTGCTTTTGCTGTAAAAATCTACTACCTTTGGAGTTTCTAGTGCCAGGCATGTTATTCCACCTGTGTGTTTTTCTTAGTAACACATTTATGTAAAGCTGATGATTTGAAAGGAGGACTCCAGTGAACAAGCACAATTTACATGAAGGTTTGTCATTAAATGTTATTGCTGTTTCCTTCAGAACACTGTATAGGTTACAAATACATTTTACTTCAGCTGTTACGCTGACAAATGAATTTTCCCTTTACACAAAGAACTGCTCAGGAGACAGCAAAGCATGATTTGCAGCTTCTGCACTTGTGCCTTCTGCACTGAAACTGCTCCAGGAGTTGATTCCTGCTGGTCAACACTGCAGTCTTGAGGCAGAGGGTACCAGCTGAGCCCCTTGGTAAATTTAGCAGATATAACTACAAAAGAGATTTTGACCTCCCCAGCCCCATTATTCCACCTCTTTGTATATAAAACCCTGTTGACCCAGTGGCATCAAGTGCTCTGCTGCGCTGGCAGAGGAAAGAGCATGCAAGGGGCAGAGGAGAGACAGAAGATTCTGTGACACTGTAATTTCTAGGGTGGAAACAGCAGACTCACCTGTAGCTACCACTGCAACTTTGTTATATTATGAAAGGTGAGTAGGAAGAAAGTGAAAAAGCTGAAACACAATAGCTATACAGAAGCGTGCTGATAAGAAAATGACTGGCATTTCTGGGGAAGATTACTGACATTTTCACCATGCCTATTTTGTCAATCTTGAATAGGCCTAGCAATTCATCAGGCATTTAATGAATCATGCAACACATCACCTTGTGAACTGACTGCAATCAAGATCAGGCAAATGGGGATAGATTTCAATGAACGTGTCATCAGTAACTCCTTACTTGATGAAAACATGCGTAGGCTCGTGCCAGAGCAGCATTGAAACTATCCCACTAAAGGGCACCGTGCAAAGACTGATGAAGAGAATCAAATATGAGGGAGAAGTGAAAGTCCTCTAAAGATGAAGCTGAAAATTAAACCTTTATACTGCCAAAACTGTTAGCTCCTCTCTAAGCAATGATCCTTATTTGCAAACTACACTTTTCAGTGTTTAATACTGTGACCACTTCAAATCCTGCCGATTCCAAGTCTGCTCAGTGCTACAGAAATTTACCCACTTTGCTGGAGATACTTCTAATGGTTTTTCTCCTTAACTGCAATCTTAAAACTTAGGCGTTACCTAATAAGCCTAAAAAGCTTATTAGATAAGACATAACTTCATTAGGAAGGCTGCTAGCATACTGATCAAATCAGGAGTCCGGAGGCAAATTCAGATGAAGGTTTCCATGAATTTAGAGATACTCTGTTGGCCTAATTTGTTCATTCTCTCCTAAGTAAGACTTCATTTATTTCAGTTTCTTAGATCAAAACCTTTCTTCTCTGTGTTACAAATACCCCTTGCTTTATTTATAACATTACATTAATAGCAAACACCCAGAGCTGTTGAAACACATCTGCAGAAATATGCAAATTATTGCCCAGTGCAAAAATGAGACGTTTTCAACCAAACCAGATATTTTATTTCCCCAGCACAGCACTGGAACAATTCTGGCTACGTGCAAAGAAAATCAAAGCAGTTAGAAAAAATGAAGTGCCATTTTACCCCAAAAGGGCAGTGAGCAATATGTGGGACAATGGATGGTACTGTGTCTCTCACACTCACTCACTGCTCAGTTATCAGGCAATATGCTTGTAGCCTGTTTGGTCTCTGTGGTAAAATTTCATACAATCAACATCTATTTAAGTGGAAATTAGATCTAAAATGTCTTAATTCCAAAAGCTAGTGTCCTAGTGCTGAGAGGGACTTTTGACAAGGACATGGAGTGATTGGGCAAGGTTTAAACTGAGAGGCTAGATTTAGACTAAGATTTGTTTTTACAATGAGGGTTGTAGAACAAGTTGCCCAGAGAGGCTGCAGAGGCCTCATCTCTGGAGGTGTTCAAGGCCAGGCTGTACTGGGCTCTGAGCAACCTGACCTGGTTGAAGATGTTCCTGCCCAAGGCAGGAGGGCTTGAATAGATGAGTTTTAAAGTCTCTTCCAACCCAAACTATTGCATAATTCTAAGTCACAGACCTGACATTATGTCCTTCAGGTTGAGAAACATTAGCTACAATCACCAAGCTCATGAGTAAGGGAAACCCACCAGTAACTCTCCTGCCAGTATTGTGAATCTAACCCTGAAAAACAAAAGCTGCTGGTAGATGCACCTGGTCTAGTGGAAAGTGTCCCTGCCTGTGGCAGAATGTTGAAACTAGATGATCTTTAAGGTCCCTTCCAACCCAAACCAATCTTTGATTCTAGGAAGGTTAGGTGGCTGCTTTCAGTACGTTGGAGAAATGATCTTAAAAAATTAAAGTTCAGTGCTCCAAGGGCAGCATGGAACACACTTGCCCACTGGGCAAGACACTGAACCAGGAATAAAAGTGCCCCCAGAAAAGTGAGAGGATGCTGATTCATTGATGTTCACACAGTACTAGAGATCCTCTGATTGAAGGCTGTACAGAAGCATAGAGAATTATTAACTACAGAGACACTAACTGTGAATTTATGAATAATGAAGAGAGCAGAGGAAGAACAACCACACAGTTCAGTTTCCCTAATCACTGCCTCTCCAACATTCACCCACACTGTCAAGATTGGCAGCTGGCAACTGCAGCTAATATCTTATGTAAAAAGGACAGAGATTTAGGAATACAGCATTCCCCATGCAAGCCTTAATTTGGCAATTTTTTCAAGTTCGCTCTTGAAGCTCACACTTGACTACAAACTCTGCTGAATGAAGGTCTCAGCATCCAGCAGTGCATGAAGCCAGGACAACCCAGAAGGCAGCAGAGCCCAGGAATTACGGTGAGGGAGCAATAATCCTTAAAACACTGACTGAGAGCCTCACTCAATACAGCTTGAAGAGCCTCACAGTTGAACAGCACCCTGGTGATGCCCTGCTCTTTGATGTATTGAAGGATACATTAAGTGTGCTCTGTGTTGTTAGAAAGGTAGAAGGGCTTTCACTGTCAGTTTTCACTTGAACCCTCCTTGTATCACAATATTTATCTGTTGTGTGCACCTAAGCAGCTCATGACATGTCACCAAGGCTCCTAACCTGGGAATGTGAGCACAGGATTTTTAAACAGCAGTAATGGAGAGGAGTCTCACAAGCAGTCAACTCATCAAAAAAGGGTCAAAAGAGAGAGCTCAGGAAGCAGACAGCAGGAACAACATCTGGTAAATGCAATTCTATCCTATATAAGACTGAAAATTACTGCACTGAAAACTATTACACAAATACCAGAGGTTCCTTGCCATTTGGGGGGGTGGGGGGACCGACAGAATTATAAACCTTATTTATGGTTGTAGAGGCAATAACAGACTTCTTCTTTCAGGTCTTATTAATCCCTTCTTAGTCCCATATTAATGGGTAGGAATCTCATCTCTGTTCCACTTTAAACTGACTTAGAATATATGATTCACTGCACACTGCTCAAATGCAGGGTTATAGCTGAGAAGCCATTACTTACAGAAGCAGCTGCCAATGATAAAACAACTATTGTACTGCTGTGACATGGGTTGACAGCATAATGCAATTTTTAGGACTTCCATTTTGGGTTCGCTAGGATGTCTGCAATAACAAGGAAAAACAACCAAGCAAGAGAACTGGTATTCTGCAAGTGTTTTTCAAGGCTTTTATCAAAAGATACAGAATTATCTATGAAGGACACGTTTTCCATATGAGCTTAGATACTAATTTATATGGCTATCTGCAGAGATCACTGCTCATCAGATCACAGTGTCTCAACTGGCAGAAGCATTAAATATTCCAAATTCAGGGAAATCCTGTGTTGTTCTGGGTTTAGCCTTGAACTGGGAGTAAATGTTTCATTTTTAATGGTTATCATGGTATATCAACCCAAATCATGAAAACACCATGAGGCTTTTACAGAAGCTAAAAATGACAATTTTCTTCCTTTGAAACATGCCTCAGTTCTGAAAAACTTTCATGCAGATACGACACCACTCTTCTTCACTAACCTGCTTATTTTTATACAATGCCAAGTGATTAAAAACACAGCCCAAGCTCCAACATCCGACTTCCTGCAGGATTTTACTGTTCACAACCCTTCAGAATCAGTCCTGATTAAAAAAACCACCCAGCTTACACCCTATTTCTCCCTTTTCACCATCAAACAATCCTGTTGAGAGTATTTCAGACTCAGACAATTACTGGCACACCAAAGACAAGGAGATGAGCCAAGCTATTGCACTCCACCTCTGAGACAAAAAAATAGACCAAAATGGAAATTTTAGAGCCTGCACCAACCTCTCTGTGGATTTTATTTGGGCCACTGAACATTTTCTTTTTTGTTACATTTCGGAGGGTGAAGGGAGGTGGGGGAGGTAGGCAGAAAAAAAGGAAGAGACAAAAATTTTTCCAGTTTTCAGAACCCAAATGGAGCTTCAAAATGAGAAACTCAAGAAGCCCTTGCCAGCATCAGCTGAGAGCACAGGACCCGCATATTTAACATTTTGGTGCAGCAGTTATTTTATGTCAGGACTGCGCTTTGAAATTCTCCACAGTGCTTGAAGCATTTACAGCAGTCCTAGAAAACAAACCTTCACCCCTGTCTTGCACCACAGCTTCAAAAAGCACATGGGAGAAGCACAGGCTCCTCTCACCATTCTCAGAGTATCCCATCCAAAGACCATTTAATTCAGTGTGCCTCTCACCTTATCAGTGGCAAGCGAAGGGTGGGCTTGGCTCCATGAGTAGGGTTAGTAATTAAATATCAACACCACCAAAAGATGGGGCCGAACAACGACAAATGCTTGCTTTCAAATTTAAGTTGTGCAGATCTTAAATGGGTCTTTGATCACAAAGTAGTCCACCCCAGTCTTAAGGACAGAAATCTAGATCTTAAGTAAATCCCCTGCAGCTCTCTGTGTAAGAGCTGAAGAAGTACAAATGGTACCCAGATGAAGCAAGAATGTGATATACAAAGGACATTGTGCAATGCCCTGGTAAAATACTCTTTAGTGCCCAGTGGCTGTAAAGGAGGGAAAGGACACAGAAAGCAGATCAAGACCTAATCAGGTGATTCAGTCGGGTTAAAGGAGCGATAGTTCAGTAACAAGAAAAACACATTAGCATTTCCTCACCAAGGCTGCAGAGGCCAGGACCAAACCCTATCACAGTGAGCCATCCAGGTGGGGCTGCACACAGCCAGGGGACTGGGAGCCACTGAGAAACAAAAGCAAAACAAGGACGCTTCACTTTCTAAAACACAATCAGAAGAATCTGAACACTGCTTGATGGAATGATGCACTGTTCTCTGTAATTGCGTGTTTGATAAAGAGCAGGCAGGGCAGTTACGGCTCACATTTTTAGCCTTGAATTATTGCCAAACTGAGTTATTTTGTGAGGTAGAACTGAATCAGCAGTTCACTTATAAAAATTAAGCCCTGGAGAATGTGAAGCAGTGAAATATTTCTGTTCATTAAATAAGCTATTGGTACTGATAGTCAGCATACAGCCACAACCCAGAGAGGTGGAGTATTTATGTGTCCAAATCACTTTTCCTGAGATTCATCTGATATGCAAATTTGGCTGCTTCTTGATAGCATCTCTTAAATTTACCTCTTCTACAGACTTACAGCTGTGTCCTAATCACTGCTTTCCACCACAGGGGCACAGTGCTCATGCACAGCACCTGACTGGGGTTCTCTGCAGAACCTTACTCTAAAATTAAGCAGTGGAGACAAAGGTTAGTTCTGCACCAGATGCAGTGTTAAAATTTAGGAGTCATTCAGTGGTCCATAGAAACAAACATCGTGGTTGCAGTCCCATTTGCCACGGACACACGTTCTGATCCTCCAGACACAGCATTACTTCAGTCACAGAAAATTACTGCAAGGCTTGATACTGCTCTAGCCTGTCCCAAGGGAACAGCAACAGATCTGATTTGTGGTTAAATCCATATCTGATAGTTCCACATCCTTCAGAAAATAAAAAATTCATGTCCATAAGTACAAGTAAATTACTTTTGGAACATACAGAATAAAATAATTTGGAACACTTAACATAGATAATAGTAGCAAGAGTAATTTACTTCACAAATAAAAATTGTGCGTATTTCCCTCTACAGTGCAAATTCATTTCCCACTGGATAATATTAGCCTGAGTTGGAATATGTGCAAATTTTAAGTCCAAGACAATTACATGTTTTGGAGCTGATATTTCACAACTCATCAAAAGGAGAGACCAAAGCTTTTGATGCTTTAAAAGGCAGCGTCTCATTCTTCCAAAGAGAATTACAACATCCCTTTCTAACTTTCAAAGATACTCAACCATCAAACTTCACTTTCAATTTTGTTACAGTTGAGAAAAAGCTGTGCAAAGTAATTTGTAAGAGTTTCTAAAATTTATTTTAATTTCTTCCCTGTCTCCTTGGAGCCTCTGTGACTACTGGAGACTAGTTTTAGAAGTGGAACATTACTGATCTAAGTCGAGAATGATGCAAATTTGAGAGTAATCTTAAATCAATGCTGAGAAGTCCTTATATCACACCTCAAGTGTGTACCTCTTTCTTTATCTGTTAAGTGCTTGGCATCTTGGGAAGGATACATCTTTGCATGTATGCCCAACCATGCCATTATTACATTTAGAAATCAGAATCCGTGAGTTTAGAACAGGCAGTAATGAAGGAAAAAAAAGCCTATAACCAAACGGATAAAAAAGGAAAAAGTGTAAAGTGGCAGAAGCACATTATCCTAGGGAAAAATTAATGAGATCCAGCATATTTATTCTTGCAACTCTTCCATGCTGACTGACTGTCAGGTCCCCAGCTTCACCCAGCCCTCAAGTGAACCAAGTGTTAGAAAAGGGAGTCCTGCCCAGCAGTGACCTGAGTCCAGAGCAGGACCTGAAGAGCCATGGACAGTTCCCTGCCCTTCTCCACCTCTGTCCCCAGTGGTCTCAGCCTGGTTGTGCTTCAAAGGTCACAGCTGAACAGGATCACAAGGAGCACATGCATATCCCAGAATGGAACACACTGAATTGGAATAATGCAGTTGCTATTGTGGAAATTCCTTTCCAGTGCTATTTTTAATACCCAGTATTAAACATGCTTATGGATATTTCCATTTCCAGCACAGTTATTACTCTTCAATTGCCATTAATGTAAATGGCCAGGGCTGGTTAATGCCAAGCCATGTGATGAAATTATTTCCTTTCCCGTCTGGGTTCCTATAGTCTTAAATAAAAAAAGACACCACAGAGATCACAGCTGAAATGTTCATTCTGATCCCTACCAACAACACACAATTTTGGAAGAAATCTCTGTTTTTAGGATAAAGCACATCACAGGCATTATCCTCTCTATCCTACATAATGCGTAGTGGATACTACAGTTAAAAATATTAATGAAAAATGACTAATGGTAACTAAATGATTCACTTAACTTGGCTCCCTCTGTAATGTATTCTTCATATGACAGGCATTTATTAGCTCTCACTGATGACTCCACAGACACCCTGCTATGCACAGAGTGCCTGTCTACACATTAAAACTTAATGCACAGAGCAAGAATTATTGATGTTAGCTCTGTTCTAACAGGGCTCATCAGCAGGACTTTTTTTTTCCTCTGCCATGGCTTTATTTTCCTTAGCTACTGAATAATCACAGATTTTAAATTTTACTAGATCCTAGTGCTCAAAAAAAAACACAATTTCACCACAATCTTATTTTTTCCCCCCAACTTCTTGCTTTTTGTGTGATTGGTTTTTTCACAGACATATTAAAATAAGTTCACATGTGATGTTTCAAGACTAAAAAAACCAGAATGGGGATGCTAGTGCTTGCACATTGTGTGCTCTCTGTATGCCTGGGGAAGCATGGAGTCTTAATGGACCTTATGCTTTCCTTGTGATTTCAGCACTTGCGAGAACAGTCCAAGGCTGATAATTAATGGAGCCAAACACTGCATGAAGTTGAATACTGCCTTGAACACAGAACATACAGCTGTCTTCACTTAATTGAACATATTTATAGGCTCTGACTGAGCAGGAGCTGAGTGCTTTGCTCCTGCACTGATCTGACCAAGCATCCCACGTGCCAATGTAACAGCTCAGCTTTGTACAGGCCTTCTCCACCTCAGGTGCTGCTGACTGCCCTAAATCCCAGGCTTAGCTTTTAACATTGCTATTTGCCCACCAAGACTGGTGTTCATGAATGGTTTAACTGCCTTTTGGAGTCCCTGAGTGAGATTTTCAAGTGCTTACATCCTAGGCACTTGGGAATCTCAGAAATCCCCTGGTATCTCAGTCTTTTGGGAAAACCAACACCAAGTGACTATCTTTAATTATCTAATTATCTTAAAACCAGTAAATACTCCCCTCCTTCCCGAGCTAAACAGACCTCAGGCATGAGACACAGCTTTTTAAGGTGCTTGGCCATGGCTGAAGGAGATCCTCTGATCCCCAGGGCCTGTTTAGCTCTCTCTGGTGCAGCACAGCAGCAGATCTGGAGTGCCAGCACACACGGGGTCAGGATGGAGCCCTGGAGAGCCTGTGTCTGCTCCTGGGGAAGGTGGGTGGTCACCATTTCCCTCCATACCTCAGACAGCTGGACCACAGAACAGCACTTCCTGCAGCTGGACAGATCCTGCCTGGAAAGCTGTGGCTGGAATCTGTCCAGAAGCAAACCTCAGCCAGGCTTATCTGGATATTACTGCTGCCTTGCAAGGACCTACAAGAAGGAATCCAATTGTGGCTGCTTCAGGCCAGCCCTCCTCTGCCCTGAACTGCTGCAAGCCTTGTGCCACTGGAAAGTGGGCAGAGTGGATGCAGAATGATTCTGGACTTGGCAGACTAACGCACCAGGGTTCCAGTCCTTCCCTACGCAAAGAATTTCAGAAAGCCTCCACATCAACTGGGAAAAAAATAAGCCTCCAAGTTGAGTAGTTGAAGGGCTCCCTCCTTTCTTCTGAGTGGAAACAGAAAAGGAAGCACTTTCTACAGTGCTGGAGTGTGCCTGTCCCCAGTTCTTAACCACCAGAAAAACCTGGATGAATCACACACTTTTCTAATTGCAATAGCCAGGCTGGAAACAGACTTCAACCCTAAGACACACAAGTTTTTACCCTAAGTAAGTCTAAATATAATTCCCATTAACAGTCTGTGCTACACCGCCTTAATACAAATGACAGCTTTGACCAGATTTAGTATAATCTTCTAGCTATGTTTCAACAAAAGAGAGGTCAATAGGCTATTTACCATAATCTATTTTTAGGTTTCATGAAACTACAAGAAGAAGAAATAAATCAAGCTTGGCCTTCATGATTAGGGAAGAATGGCTTTCTGTGTGTTTTTCTTTTAAAAACAGCTGAATATGGAAGGAAATAGAATGATTTGTTAAATGGATATGTTTGATAAGGGAATATTAATGCATTTTCCAATAATAAAAGTGAAGAATGCTGTTCCAGACAGACATTCCTTTTCATTTTTACTGCACAGACAGTGCTTGATTACAGTTTAGGGAAATGAACTGAAAGAACAGATGTACTATTTTTTTGATAGGTAGTCAGAAGGGTATTTTATGGAATCTGAGCAGAGTTGGAAGACAGATGATTCAAAGGATAATAGAAGAATGATATTTGAACAGGTTACATTTGTGCCCTCGGGCATTAAACATAGAAGACTTTTTAAATTCTCAACACGGGAATTCGCATGGCTGAAAAGCAAATGAACACATGGAATAATTTTGTTTCAGAGACATGCAGTAACTGCTGGTTAACAAAAAGGGAATTTTCCACCATACTGGGAAACAGCAACATTTTATCTGAAGCTATTTAGAGTAAGGCAGATGTTATTCAGCTTAATATTCATCAACATTTGTTAGGTTACAGTACCATATTTTCAGTAGTTTCAGAACAGAGATCAAAAACACATCAGGGTAAGACAGGCAACAGCAAGAATGTGCAGAAACAGCCCCAGGTGCAGGACTCTGGCTCTCTGGAGCTGGAACTCAGAGGCAAAGGTCCTCTGCAGCCTCCTGGGACACAGATCACAGCTGGCCCTTGCCTCTGGGGGCTGAGGCTACTGCTGAGAGCTGTCAGGCAGGTGGCAATGCCCTCCCCAAAGGATCGGATCTGCACAAAGCACCTCATCCCCTACTCCTGCTGCAAGCTGGGACTCCCTTGTCAGGGCAAGAGGGATACTCAAGGTAGGGCAAGATACATTATTCAAGATACATTTTTGGTGTTAATTTTAATATCAGGTTTCAGGGGGAAAAAAAAAAAAACAAAAACCTTTCTAAGGGTTTCAGTCCTCACTAATGTGTGCCCTGAACAGCAGAACAGCCTCTGTATAAAACCCCTGCAGGTCTGACACTCCCATAACCTGCTTAACAACAGAGCCCACATTAATCCTCTTCAATAAAACCTAGATATATCACTTAGTGAATTTCAGCGGAGCATACACCCTACATCCACACCATTGACATGTTAGTGCATCATGATTAACGCCGTGCATTTCATGCCAATTGAATTCCTAATGATTAGCCACTTAATTCTGAGCTGAAACAATTACTCTTCCCATTGAGAAATACTTGTTTCAGCTCAGAGCTCAGCAGCTGGAGCACAGAAAAGGCATCTATAGCCAGCCATGCAAGTACATCTCATGGAATCAAAATGCAGGTTTACTAATGCCTATTTTGTATGCAAAACGAAGCACTGGGCACACAAAATCATCCCTTTTCAAGACTGCTACAAAAGCTGCTGGCAGGACTGAGCACATCCCTAATTCACAGACTTCAGCAGCAGCCAGAGCGTACACACGCTCATGTTCATATTTGTGCGTGAGAAAGCAGTTTGCCCTTGGTCCATAAAGGTTTCCACACAAACATTGGTTCTCCCTGAAGTCGCTTAGATGAGCATTTCAGACTCAGTACATATTGGTGGAGGCTGCAGTGACAAAGATATATGTCAGAAAAATCAAAAGGGTACAGCTAAGATAATTATAGAAAGGAGCAAATACTTGGCTTGCCTTCAAGTAAAGAGAGGGGTTTAAGAAGTACACCACATGGCAGCTGTGTAGTTTTGGTAGATGCACAATTTAACTTGTAACCAGTAATTACACTTGTCATTTTTTATGATCAAAACACTATGCAGACAATAATTACACCATCAATGTGCCCCTGAGAAACAGATAAACAGGCAGAACTGCTACAGGCATTACAAGTGTATCAGAGACACAAGGATCTGATGACAAAAGGCAGTAATGGCAGAACTATTACTAGGAAGCATGGTGTGCTGATGGTGCGAACCAGCTCAGGCACTGCCTGGACACTCTGCAGCAGGGCAGGAACAAGAACTATGCCTTGCCGGGCTGCTGCTGCAGCGACTGTGATGTGGTGCTGATGTCTGTATCATCATTTAGATGGGGATTCAAGGAAAGCATTAGTGTTGCCACACTCAGAGGCACGGGCTGAGTAGTGCTGAACAGACGGGAGTTCTCCAGGAACAGTTGCTCAGTGTAGTATTTATAACACAATCAGAGCTGCTAACAATGTGAATGGAGCATTTCTCTAAGGCTCTCAAACTAAGGGACTGTCCCTAAGGCAAACTAAGCCACGGGGGAGTCTTTCTGCTGACTTCAGTAGCCACCGAAGGTGGCTCTTCTTTACGTGTGATAAAACGGGCCGCTCTGACATCTGCAAAAAGATCTCTGGTGACTTTCAAAATACACCAGGCCATTTCATCACCTACACGCTGAGCCACCCCACAGTACAGTATTTAGATTTCTTATTCCATGTGGACCTGTAGCTTTGCAGTGAAATGCACTCTAGCACTTCACTGTGTAAGGGATCCAAGGCTGCTGTGTATGACAGTGAAGATTCACAAGTGTCGCTGTTGTGTTAACACAAGACATAGACTTTTGTGAAATTTTTAAAGGTTGTATGAAGTAGAATCTTTATTTCAAGAACTCATTCTCTTATATACATTTTCCACAGACTACTGTGATTGGTGAACGAGAGACAGAACTCTTCACTCACATTGGCTGAACTAGAGGGACATCAAAAGAAAATCCCTCACACAGAAAGAATGAACATGAATACCGTTATAAAAACAATGTTCTGTTGTTTATGTTCTTTTCCTGGGAACAAGTTTCAGCAAACCAAAACACAGCTTGAGAAACTCAGAAACTCTAGGCCTGAAATCCCAGACTACATACAAGGGAGTGAACTATTCCAGGAGACCACTGTGGTGTCCAGGAGATGTTACTTGGAGGAAAGTCAAAAACTGCTGCTCAGAGTTAATTCTGCAAAATAAAGCAACAGTAGCTGACAAGCGTAATAGATATACAACTCCCAATTTCTAAATCAATGCACCTTCGGTGTCTGCAAGTGCAGACTGAGCCCTTGCCTTTAGTTTTATCCTTGCTTGGCCTCTGCAATTACCCTCCATGCCCCATTTCTCCAAGACAGAGCCCATGTGAAGAAAAACACAGTCCAATATAAGTACATTTTCTAAAGATATACACGCTGGCCCAGCTGCATTCAGACTACTTTCCTATCCCCTGTTCTTATTCCTCAGGCCTGAGTTTTCCACATGCTTTTAACAGAGCAAAAGAAACCACAACAGCAACAATCTGGTGGGGCCTGGTGAGTGACCCGAGTTAGTGACCACCCATAGTTCTGTGACAGGCCAACTGGAAACACACACCAATATCCACATACCCTGCACAAAGCCAGAATCATTTCAATGTACAGCTTGCAAAGACAGGAGCAGGCTTAGCAAGGAAGGAAGCTTATTTAGGCTATTTTTGGGTGCAGATAACAGATTGAGTACATGGATTTTTATCATGTTGGTACTTCCACAAGAACAACTTGTTAGTGACACGACAGATCCTGAACCCGCACAACTGCAGGAGAGCCTTTAATAACAGATGACAGTACTTTGCCAGTGGTGGGATAAAGAGATTCAGTGTCTTAGTGGATGATACCTTCTGTCTTACTTCTCTAGCCACAGATTTAATTACACCGATAATGTCATGAGAAGCAAAAATCAATTATTCATTAAACCTGCCTAAGAAATCATTCTTTTATCCCACGTATTTTGTTTCCAGATCATTTACACTTGGGTAAAAAGGCAGTTTTCTTCCTTCAGTGTCAATATTTTATATAGTAACTCACTTAGCAGCCCAAGTGAAAATTGAAGTGGGTCTCTCAAAGAGGAGCAGCACATGATACTCCATGCAAAGCATGAAGGATGCTTGAAGATTCCACCAATCTTCCTGTGACAGATCTGTGGCTGTGTGACTCAGGGATGGTAAGCAGGATAATGGAGAGATCTGTTACATCCCTTTTGAAAACAAACCCCTTCAATGCATTTACATCCCAGTGTCCCATGACTTCTTCAGTGGCTGTTGGGAGGTGAAATGGAAGGTCTTGTGTGGAGAATATTGTGGAAGAATAGTTGAAGAATAAGGGACATATTGATTTACAACAGCCTTCAGATGTAGAATTAACTAAATTTAGTACTCAGCCTAATCCTGAGGCTGACAAGGGCACTGTGCCCTTGTAAGTGATTGTTAGAAAAACAACAAAACATTGTAATAGGGAAAGAATGACTAAAATGCCCACTCTGATTGCAAGAATGTAAACTTAGGGGGAGTTAGTGGTGGTATGAGTGACCAATGATGAGCTTTACTTTTGCAATATGCATGAGCTAATTAACAATAATATAAATGTAGCCTTCTGATCCTAATAAACGGAGACTGATTGATCATTATAGAATGGTGTCTGTCTCCCACTGTTCTCCCACAGTCTTGCACTACTTGTTTTCTAGCTCCCTCCATTTTAATAAACATCTGGCCTGTCATCACTTTGGTGACACACTTTCATGTTATTTTTACCAGAAAACAGATAAAATATTTTCTTTTACCTGGTTTTTCACTAGTTGCCTAAAATAAACAAATAAGGATGAAGTTTTCAGAGGGAGAAGTATCTCCTATTCATTTTTTCACTGTGTAGCTCCATGCCTTTCTGACAAAGCCATGACCAGAAACCTGCATAGTAATTCATGTAAAAAATATACTCATTTTTGTAAGATAAAAAGTAGGAATGGGAGAGAGAGACTGAGCAGAGCTGAAGTCTGAGAAGGATGGAGGCTAAGAAGAAGATTTCAGGGCTGGACGATATGGCAGGAAGGAATGGAAAGAACAGAGACGTAGGTCTTAGTGAGGAGACAACTTGCACCCAGCTGCAAGTTCAGCAGCAGTTTATTAACCCGAATTTACATGAAATAAAGTACACAGAAGCAGCTGCAGAGAAAGCAGCAGGATCATTCCTGTCCCTACAGTGAGACACCCTGCACAGAGTAACTGAGCCCCACGAGGCTGTCTGGGGGCTGGACGTGCTCCTCCATCACTCTGCCTGTGGTGTGACATTTCCTACCAAACACACACACCCACACATCTGCATGTGCACAATGCATTCGTTTTTAGCATTACCCCAGAACCCCTGAGTTCCTGCCAGAGTCCAAGCCCTACCTGAGCTAGAAACTTTGCAGGGACAGAGCCAAAAGCATATCTGCAGATTCCTGACTGTGCAGCAGGCAGGGAGCTGAGCAGAGCGCCCATGTTCTTCAGGTGCAGACTCAGATTAGCAGAAAATCATGTACAAATGAGAGTGCCATAGAAGGGGTGAGGAAAGCCTACAGATCCAGGGCTTACTCCCACAGTGACAGCATGCTCCAGCCTGGAAAATGCAGTGTGAAAGGATTTGTTCCCAGGATGTAAATAAGAATAAGAAAGTGCATGGTATGCTTTTTTAAGTACAAAGTTACGGAAATAAAAGAACAAAAAAGCCTCTCCTGTGCTCAGAATAGTGACTTTTGGCTATTACTTTATAGAGATATGTAACTGGCACAACAATCTCTTACAGAAAGAAACCGGTGCCTAATATTGCATATCTCACCTTCCCCACAGGAACCTTCATTCAATTTACATTAGGTAAGATGTTACACTTTTGGAGAAGTAACAGTGAGTTCAGCTTCCTCTTACTGGTTCAACTAAACATTTTTTTCTCCTTCAGCTGAGCTTTTTATGAGTATTTAATGTATCAAAATGAACTGAAAGCTACCACTATGCATCTGCTCCGCAGATCTTTCAGCCATCTATTGTCAGCCAGGCTTGTTTCACAAAATATGACACTAACTATATTGCTATGTAAATACAACTCCTTCAACCACTATTTCATAAGTCAAATATATGCAAGGCAAAAGCCAAGTCTGACTTGAACAGATGAAACTGTCCTCTCCTAACTATAGAGATGTCTTTGCTACTTGGGCTCCTGATCTCAATTCCCCCTTTCCAGCTTGTACGTTCATCGGCTGTCCTCTAATTGAATTAATATTCACTTCCTCTTACTAATCCCCAGATGCTTGTCTGAAATGATCTAAGACACAGCCCACATTTACAGGGAGAAAAGATTTATATTAAGGCATGAATTTGATAGCTACAGAGGTTGCTAATTTGCTGTGCAGCCAGGCAATCTGACTGTGGGGACGTTGTGATTTTTTACTGTTCCTCTAAAACTTGGATGTAATGTTTTGCTTTTAGCCCCGTGCTGGACAACGCTCAGAATACTGTTCAGATGTGATTTAAGGTTGAAAAGAAAGGAACACTCCTTCCTGGATTTTCCAGGCACCAGAAATACACATCAATTTCAGTGCACTGTAAATTTTCCAACTCTCTTTGGTTTGGCTGTATTTATTATGTCACTTCCAGGGGAAAAAAAAAGAGAATTCTTTTTGGCATAAGACCTTCAATATTTTCTAGTGCAATAGAATGTGTGGAATGATGAAAAGACAGATAAAAAAATACTCACAAATATAGCTCCTTTCTGATCCCCTGGATGAGTTCTTTTAACTCAAAGTCTGGCCTCTTTAGACCTTAGGAGTTTTGCCATCAATTTTCAATAGCTCACGTTTCATTTTTCTCCCAAGGTTGTAACTGGAGAGAAACATTACACTGACTGCATGCTGGAAAACCTAGAATACAAAGCCATTCCTCCCTCCAAAGCAACTACACAAAAGAATCACTGTGGAGGAAGTAAAATTTTTTTTTCATTCTGCCCTCACATTTTGCCATTGCCTCATGAACATAGGAATGGTTCAAATACAAGATCCCATCCACACCAGAATATACAACTTTGACAGGTAAGTAAATCAACAGTAATCTCCCTGCATGGCTTCAGTGGGATAGGAACTATGTTATTTATAGAGGAAAAAAACATACACAATACAAACACTTTTTTTGTTGTGTTCAAATGCTGTACAGGTATTACCTTGTAAAATTACTTTTTTCCCCTTTTCTTTCCTCACCTCTTCCATAAGTAAGAAGCAACATCTGAAAACTACCAAATAAAAGCAGTTAAAGTGTGGCTGGCCCAGACAATGATTAGTGAAACAACCAATCTTTCAGTCTGATGATTAAACAAACAAATGTAAAGACAACGCCAACAATCAGCACCTGGGTGTTTACTATGCATGGGGCACATGTCCTTTGTTTGCAGGGATTCAGATGCCAGTTCTGAAGAGCACCCTGAACACTGGCAGGAATAGCCCAGGACCCTCCAGTTTGCACTTGGGACTCACTGAACTGTTAATTACTACTGTCACAAGGGTTTGATTTCACCAAACAAGACTGTCAGGCCAAGGCAGAATTTTCTGCTTGCTTTACCAGCTCAACAGAGGAGCACACAAGTCTTAAATCAGCTGTGGCTGTTATTCTGTTCTGATCTCAGTTCATCCTGATAAAGGTTCAGTGAAGAGCCTGCCAGCCTGAAATCCTGCTCATTTCTTCTGTTTAGTTTCAGAACGCAGGACAGCATGAACAGGAGAGACCGAAGACACTCTGCACTGTGTCACCTGATACACGACAACTGCAGCACCTGGCTTGATCCACCTTACACTCCCCCACAAACTTCAGCTAAAAGAAAACTTCCTTAGAAAGTGTCCTTAAATGACCTGTGCTCGATTTGATGATTTACACACTTGCACAAAAACTCTACAGCCTGTCTCCCCACAGTACCATGAATTTCCTTAGTATAGGAATCCCAAAAGGCACACTGGCTCCTGCAGCCACATCTTTCAAAGGGCAGTACGTTCATCTTGCTACGTCTGTGGCATTCACAGAGAAACATTCCTGAATTTCTCTGCATAAACAGACAAGAAGATTATGGTACTTTTACTGAGGAAAGCTTTGTTAAGCTGCAGCTCATTACATTATTGAGGTTAATTTATATTGTACAGAGTGAAAAAGTGAATGAATAGTACATATCGACATTACACACAATATCAATGGATATTACAGGCCATTTTATAGAACTTGAGGTTCCGCATCAGATATAGTTAAGTCTGCAAAAATGGGACCTGGGGAATCTAATCTCTTGAAACAAATTGGAAATTTCCCAACTTGTTCTGTCCCACCTTAAAATTAAAGTAGTAACAATTACAAGTAGCAGTGGACAGACTGTATGTCTGTATTCTCTGATTTTCATAGTTACATCTGTTGGGATACATTATGGTCCCTCAGGGGAAAAAGAGGTTAGAGCTGGGCTCTCAGCATTTAAAGAGATCATCTGGCCCTGTCACAAGCGGGCAACAACTCTGCTGCAGTTAAGAAACCTCTTAAACTAAAAAAAACCCAAAAAACCAAACACAGGGAAAAGAAGGCAGATGTTGACCCAAACACAGCTGCTTTCTTTCACACAATGGAGAAAACTGCCCCCAAAACTACTAGCACCAGAAACAAGCAAGAGAGGCTGCAGTTTACAAGGTCTAGGCTGAAAACACTGGGATAGATACAGCAATTTAGCCAGTGCTGCTGGAGCACTTGGATGGTTTCTGATGCTTGGAGCACAGGCAGAAAGGAGACACTCTGCTCTGCGGGGACTGGGGGCAGAAATCAGCACTCATTACAGCTATTTGCAAACACTGACATCCTCCCACTGCCCTTTGCTTCCTCCAAACTGCCATATCCCCCTGCATTCTGAAGCATAATTACCCAGCTTTTCTGGTCCAAAACATAAAAATGGGGAGGAAAAATTAGGTATTTCATGCAGAGAAAGAGGCAGGCGAGGTGATCGATCTGAATGTTACTGAGTTCAGAGCAAGCATTTAACTGAACCAACATGACTCAGGTCTCCAGAGGTCTGATTGGAGACAATTAAACACAAAAAGCCACTGAATGGCAGCAGGTCAGAGTGCTGGAGTCCAGCTCTTCTCTCCACCCAGCTGTCAAGTGCTTGTCTACAAGAGAGCCCACACATTGCATACAGATAGTTTTGAAAGCTGTGTTATCCTCTTTCAACTCCACCACACAAAACCCTTCTGGTTTTGGCCATGTCTTTTGTATTATTAAACCTTTCCTCTCATACTTTTATTCCTCCAGAAATCTTTTATAGTAAAACTCGTGTGCTCTCAAAATAATAAAATACGAATCAAGGACTGGAGAAATTAAAGAGAGGTGCTGGTTCTTTTTCTATCTGGGAAATCTGAGCTACTTTGAGTGAGGATATTTTCTTTCATTTCATGCAGGTAACAAGTCTTTTATTAAATACAGGTGCCCAAAAATTCATCCCAATACACTGCAGGAACTTGAATGAGCATGTCCTGGGGATAATTCTTGCCTTGAGTGCTGGTAGTTAGTGTACATACTTGTCTGATTAATTCCTCTTGACTTACAAAGGTATCCATCATGTCACAATGAATGATCTATGAAGCACAGCATACCTGAAACCTTCCCCTCCCCAAGTCATTTCCTCAGCATCTAAACCCAGCTCTTCTCATTTGTAATCGGTAATTAATAACAAAGCATTCTCACTAGAGCAATTTTTCTGCTAAGGTTAATGTAATATTTCATCCAGGCCAGCTGCTGTTTTATGACTTCCAAGCATGACAGTAAGTAATGTCTCTGCATAAGAAGTCATCCACAGAGTAAATCAATTATCTCCTCTTTCATCAGCAGGCATTTTGCTGCAGCAAACGAGGCTAATTACATATGAAGTTGTTGTTTACCAACAGGAGTAGGTACCTAAAGCTCGGCACTACACATCAACTGTTTCTTCCTTATGACTCCATTCTGTACCTTTCCCATTAAGAAGTCTTGAATCTATGATCAATCAAATACTCTGATTATGAGCTGTGCTTACCATGCTGTTATCATCTGCACAGATTTGCCTACAAAGACCAGCATCAATCACACAACATATGTTTTCAGTACTGGTAGAACTCTTGGGCCACTTCTTGTCCTCCATAAGGTCACATACATATTTATGACTCAGTTGCAAAACATCAATAACTTCTAAGACACTGTTCTTTAGATAAACTGCACTATTTCTCATATTTGAAAGTTCACTTCCTAGGACAGCTATATGTCTGTCTCAAGGAAAAAAAAAGTGAAAACCAAAACATATCTACGTGAAAACTGGAGAAAAAATAATGGATAGCACTGGTGCACAGTGCTTGTGTAATTTTCTTGCCTTACTGGAATTGGCAAGTAACTCTAGAGATCTACTTTTTTTCTCCCCTTTGTAACTGATATAGTAATTGTCAGTCATCTCAGGCTTTTCTTGCATGATATAGCTGACAAAATCACAAGTCTGGCTCAGGATGCTCAGGACCCACAGGTTGTGCTCTGGAAGAGTATCATGAGTTTTTCATCTTTCTTGTGGTCTGGTCACTTGCTGCTGAAGACAAACCACCAGGTGACCTGGGCCTCTCCTCCTACTCAATGACCTGCTCTTTGGTCGTTGCGTTTCTGAGAATGAGAAGCCAGAGCACACTGAAACAAAGTGCACAGTGCTCAGCACCTCAGGCTCACCAAGGACAGAAATAGCAGGTCCTAAGTACAGGAGCCTTTGGTACAAAGTACTGTGGATGGTGTGTACACAGAGCTCAGCCCACAGAGCTCTGTCCAGGAATGGGCACAGCTGCCCCCAGAGTCATCTGAGGGAGTGGAAATCCATTGAAGGCAGGAAACTACAACCCAGGTGAGTGATGTGGGCTGAACTAGGCTGATATTTGCTGGTGCTACCCAGGCAGTCTAAGCCACAGATAATCACAGGGTAGCTCCCAAAAAGCAGCATTTGTGGCCTGAGGTCACTGAGGATGTATAAACACTGCCTGCAAGGCAGCACTTCACTTGTTTCCCTTCTCCTGGTGGGAAGGGGAGGGGGGGGGGCAGGAAATAGAAGTAATAAAAGAAATAGGTCAAATTGGAATAATGACTACACAAAACCAGTCCAATAAAATTTCGTAATACAAAGGCAACAAACATAGTCTAAGCTCTGACTCGCCAGTTTTAGCAAATCACTAGACCTGGCTCCAGCTACACCAAAAGCAGACACCTAGACATACCTCTCCTCAACAAAAAGAAATGTGTTTGCAAAGGCAAGTAACATGGACAACAGCGTGACCTTTCGCAAAACAGGTTGATTCATAAATTAAAGTCAGGTATTGTCAAACTAGAAACTGAAACAAACTCACCCTTGGATTTGGATCCTGATGGATACACAACTTTAACTCTTCTGTGCTTATCTCAGAAGTCTAGACAGACTAAGCAATAGTGCTACTTGTATTAAATGAGAATTACATGTTAATCTTGACAACTAGCAGACAAAAATCTAACCCTGAAGATACAATTACTTCCCATTCCTCCAACATTTGGTCTATTTTGGCTTGAAACTTCTTGTAACTCAGTAGTACGTTCACTGTACCAAATAGATCAATGTTAACCATAAAAGTGTGAGCAGTGTTACCCAATTCTAAACTTCTGGTGACTCCAGATCATGGGCTGACCCACAATTATCTGTTATTCTTGGAGCAGTGGGGCTCTACAAAGCCATGTAAATTACAAGAGACAGTTGCATATGTTGTCTTCTAAGAATATGTCTTGCAATTATTTGTTTACCCACAATCTTAAATTCCTGGGGTTTCATATGCAATAAAAACCCCACAAAATCCACCCAAGATAAAATGTGAGGTTGTGTCACATTCCTTCATCTGTGTTCAGTTACATCTAGATTTTCTCCTCTATTTGTTTTGTGTTTGAATCCTCTTTCTCTCTCCATTTATAATTATGTGGCTTTTTAATAAACTCATTAAATAAACAATACATTTCAGCCCTCAAAATTCGCTACTGGTATCTCTGCAGCTCAGTACTAAACCTCCACCTAAAAATGAAAGGCAAAACAACAGATAATAGGGTCTGAGATGTGCTCCACATTGCCTTCTGTGTATGAGGAGACCACAGCCTGGAAATCCACTTACTGCTGTAAACCCAGTTCAGTTATATTGATTTTTCTTTCCCTCGTGGTATATTAGTGCTCATGAAAAATCTTGCAGTGAAAGCCCTAGAGTAGAAATTTTTTGTCCACAGACAAATGAACTTCCCATCTTCTGTTTTATTACCACAGGCAAAAGAGCAAACGTGTTGTTCTTTTACACTAATCACAAGGCCAGACACCCAGCTAAGGCATAAAACCACATGGGCTTTGTCATGGGCACTTTCTCAAGTCCTAATTCAAGTGCCATCTCTACCCATTTGTCCTCTCTTTCTCCACTCAACATAGGAACAATTATCGTTAGCCCACTGAAAAATCTGACTGCAATCCTAACATTTAGCTCCTACAAACAACCAAACAACCCATTCGGTCACCTTCAGATCATTGCTACATTTGAATTTCCTGAAGTCCAATCCTTCTTTCTGCCCCTTTCTTTTACTATTTTTATCTTTTTATTTTTTCCTTCTCTTCTTTTTTCCCTTTCCTTTCCACAATCATTCACCAGGCCAAAAAAAGATTCAAGAGACAAATGAGGGCATCTGCAAACAACTCAAGCAACTCCATAGAAGGAAACAACAGGCCAGGATCAGAGAGGCTGTTATATGTCAACAGAGTAAATAACCACAGTCATACCCTCAGCTGGTGTAAATCAACCTGTCTCCAGTTTTATGAGGGCAGTGCAACTTGATAATAAACACAGAGTAGAAAAACATGATTCAAGTTAAACTACAGCATCTGAAATTCCAGTATTTACCCTATCTGACACCTATTTCAGTCCATGGTCAAACTCTCATCTCCCCAGGCAGGGAACAGCCAAGAGCACAGAGAATGCAAGGCAGAATGGGCCCTTAATCTAGCTGAAATTTAAAGTTTCCTACCCTTAAAAAAATCACAGCTATACCTAGCTTGTAGTAATCCAAAGCCATAGCTTCAGGGCATCTTTCAGTGGCCTAAGTTTGGTGTTTAAATTACAGATATTACTTTGAACTACAAATATCTGCTGAATCAGCTTTGCTCTGAGTCAGCTAAACTGAGTGCCAGAGAGTTTCTGTGATGGCACACACAGCCAGTGGCACCCAGGAGAGAAATGTGGATTCAAAACATCCGAAGTCCAAGAGGTTCTGATAGTCAGAGGTTAAAGATCTAACTGTTTTCATTACCTATGTCAGTAAGAGAGAGATTTTGGCCAAAAATCAAAGAATCAAAGAATGGTTTGGGCTGGAAGGAACCTCAAGGATCATCTCGTTCCTACTGCTAGAAGCAGGAGTACCTTCCACCAGAGCTTCCATCCAGCCTGGCCTTGTCTTCTTGTATATTTATTATATATTCACTTCTGAGCTGACTTGACAAATGGCTGACAGCAACTGCTTCAGCAAGGAAACGTGAGAGATCTCATCTGCATCCCCCCACCCTTGCAAGAACAGGTGAACTCTTGAGGAACAAGCACCCTCCTGCCAAAACACACACCAGTCTCTAATCTGCCACCTCAACAAAGGGGAGACAGACATCTCTTTGGGCACAAATGGAAAAAGAAAGGATGAACCATGTATCTGATGAAGCATTCTAGGTGTTATCTCCAGTTTGTTCTTTTCTCTGGCAGCCTCTACTCACTGCCATTTCTTGTTACTGTTTTCTCATATTTCATGTGCTCATTTGTCTGTCCCTCTAATACTGAGGGCAGCATGCAAAGCACCTTCCAAAAAAATCAAGCACCAGCTAAAATCAAAGAAAGAAACCAAAATTAAAAGCTTGATAAAAATGGTATCAGCAAGCTGATGGAAACACTTCTGCATAAAAAGCATCATCTCTTTAGTACATCAGCTGCCAGAACTGCCTCACTTCCTCAAACATTGACTTTCTGGCTGGCTCACAGGTGAGCCCCAGAAAGGGATGCTAATGATTCACTTGATCAGGGTACACAGAAAGGAAGGAGTTGCCAGCTGTCTGCTTCCCCTGCTTCAGGAAATCTTTTCAGTTGTCCAAGTTTGCAAGGGATCTGGGATTATGGCCCTTCAGTGAATGGGGAGGTTTCTTTCCTATGGCTTGGCCTTTAATAATGTTAAAGGCCAAAAGGTTTTGGCTGACACACAGCAGACCCCAGAGAGACTAATTACTCAGCCAGTCTCTTCTCCCTTACCACTTTCTCTGGAGCATCTGCAGAGTCTTTAAATTTGACCTGCAAATGCTAATAGATTTCCTTTGCAGCACTGGATTGTTCCTCTTCAGGACTCCTGCATTTGCTTTCCACTTCTGCAATGCTGAGTCCCATAATGATCAATAAAGGGCAGTGTAATAGTATGACAAACTTATGTTCCCAGCCATGCCCAGAATTTGAATTGAATTAGAAAGCCAGCCTGTGTTCATAAAAACAGCACTAACGAGCAAATGGAGCTTTACTGCACTTCATAACAGATATCACGTATCTTTGGGTTGCTGTCAATTCTTTATGTAAATACTTTAAATCCCTCAGACTTCGCTTTGCACACTATATAGTGAGTCTCTTCATAATCAAATAGTATTTAAAACATTTACTGCCTTGTTAAATCTAACAAGTTAGATTTACTGGGATAGTCACTTTCCCTAATAGCCAATTTAGTAAAGCTCAATGTATTCATTGATGGATAAATATATAATAGGCGGTTGTAAAACTTTAATAAATATGTTTAATAGTCAGCTGGCATTTTCTCTCAATGGCAGCACTTCCTCTCAGCTGCCAACAGGAAATGCTTCTCCTGAATGTGCCAATTCAGCCCACATGTAGGGAATAAATTGATCTAGAGGAGCAAAGAGGAGCAGGAATTTCAGGTAGTTTTCCTATGCCGCTTGTCACAAGAAGAGCAATACCTGAGGTTATTGCTCTGAGGTCCTAAGCACTCATCAAGACAGTCAGGTGTTGAATAGCACACAGTGTAAGGAAGAACACGAGCTACAGTGTTTGTCTAGACTCCATACAAGCCATGGATCAGTACAGGAAAGGCAGCTGGCTACCTAAAAGTCAGACAAATGATATTTGTGTATTATTATTATTATTCTTCACAGTCTTACTGCACTCCTTGTCTCATGTAGATCATGTCACATTCTCTCACCCCACCCTGCCAGTCTGTGTCAACACAATGCCTTGGCTTCTAGCTAGATCTAAAAAATATACCCTTTAAAGGCTTTAGGGTACTTCAGAAAAGATTTTGGAGGAGCCCACATCATTGAGATGACTAAAAGCCTTTAAAAATCAGGCTTTTAACTCAAACTGTAGAACATTATAGCTAAACTCTGCAGGTTTCAGGATCCATTCTCCCAAATGAAGGCAGCTGTTGCATGTAAATAAGAAAAACAGACCAAAATATCATCAAAAGAGACTGTATTTGTATGCTGCATTGGGAAGCTTAATTATAGCCACAAGACACTCACCTGGGTGGGATTATACAGTTCCTGGAGTGGGCTTCTGGATCCTTTCCGACAGCAAATGTCCATCCCGAATGGATTTCTACGCATTACTGCAAGGGGAAATTGAAATTAGCACAGGTTAGCAACACTGGTTAGCAGAAAGCAATTGCAATATCTACAGCAAGAAAAGATTTTCTGACAGATCATAGGATTCTAGGCAGTGTTGTCATTGAACTCCTGATTTTCCTTTCCCTAGCAATTGTCCAAGAATTAAATCCTTTATCTATTGTGGAAGTCACTGAAAATAAAAGCTCCCTGATAAAAGCTGTTATGCAGCAACTCTCAGTTTGAGTGCACAAAGATTCAAGCATGGGGACCAAAGCAACACAATTTTCAGCAGTGCCAGACACCTGTTTCTCTGATCATCAGGGAGGAATCAGATGGATTCCTATAATCAGCACCTCTGAGAGGCAATGTCTGAGCCTCTCTCAGCCTAAAAAACAGATGTACACAGGAACCTCATACAAAAATGCATGATTTTAAAGCTTTTGGCCTAACTCTTCTGTTTCTCCTAGAATAGATACTCATCAGTACACAACACACATACAATCAAACACTGCTGCCCTTCTTGCCACAATTTTGCTCTACATATTACAACTGGAAATTTGACTGATCCACAGAACAACAGGCACCATGTTGTACCACTAAACACCAGCTGGTTTTCAAACCAAAGGCTCTGTCAAAGGTCTGATCAAGGAGCATTTTGGATGACAAACTTTTCAGGAGAGGTGTTGACCTAAGCCCCAGCAGGGCTGGAGATCCTGAGCGTCAAGTTAGACCTTTGTGGCCATAAAACTCTGTAAGAAGACATTCTGCTCCAACCTCCTTCTACAGCCAGGAGGAAAACAAGAGCTTGCTGTGCTTCCAATCTCACATGGCCCACGTCATCCTCTCCTAACACTCTTGTGCCCCCAGCTCACCCTGGGAAGTACAGAAGGAGCATCAGGCTGTCAGACACCCACACCCGGCATCGCAGCAAGGCAAGACTTGTCTCATCGACGTTTGATTAAGACACAACCCAAAAAAAAAAGGAAAAAGATGTTCCTGCTGGGAACATCAGGCATGCTTTTACCACCTCTTGCCACGTTTTGTAACCAGAAACTATTGAAGTGTCCTAGAACAATGAGCTGCACCACTTGCAGGCATGATATTGTGGGCTTCAAGCCAAGTCAGATGACACAGGCCAGAAATGTTTTAACACTGAGGCCTAATACGCAATCATAATTGATACATCAAGTAATATAAACCACAGAAAACTGTAAACAGTCCAATCTGGAGCCATAATTGATTCCTTCACTCACTTCATATCTATTTTTCAATAGAAGGTAATTATCTAATAACATGCTGAGTTGCTTTTTCCCTAAGCAGACAGATTCCATGGGTCTTGTGGCAGGAGGCAGACATGCTCAGTAAACAAACTGGCTTCAATTTTCTTCACAATCAGGACAGCAATGCTAGTAGAGGCAATAATTTTATTTGACACATTTAAACACATGATTAAATTCTGAGCATTTTTAGTCATGCAGACAAGTATTGCGATTTCTCCATTTCTGTGCTAATGTCCCTTTTTAAAAGACAACTTACAATGTGTTTTAAAAAGTTAAAACTTTGAAAATATTTCATAGTAATGCCAGCTTCCAGAGCCTGGAAGTGGCCTGGAAAAAAGAAAATATTGAAGTGAGGATGTGAGATATCCAGCAGCCATTCTAACTACAGAGTTACCATCCACCTCATCGTTCTCCATGCCCTTGTACCAGAACTGTGTCCAGAGAAGCTTTCAAAATCATTCTGTAACCCCTTCCTCAATAAAGAAACCTTTCCAGAATGAAGCCTTCTACTCAAGGGCAAACAAATGCCATGGCATTAAAACACCACAGCAGGGGAAAGGGAGAGGGGAACATTTCAGTGTATCTAGCTCATTAGACTGTGATTAGCTAAGGTCATGTAACACTGATACTTTGTTCTAAAATGAAGAACAATAACAATTCTAGTGTGATGTTCCCTAACTTGTTATTCCACTTTTCATTTCCATCAAATATAGCAAATAGTACTGTGCATAAATGTATCCATCCCTTCCTGCTTCACTGAGACAGCAGGTATCAACACTTGATATACAGCAGTAACAGCCATAAAGACTAAATTATTTACACAACATGAAAGATTTGTTTCCAGACGTAAACAGACAGTAAAAAAAGCGATCTCCCCAGCAAAAGCTAAATGCTAACGTAGGGCCTTAATCATAGAGGTGATTCAACCTATTTTATCATTTCCAGTATTATTTAATTGGTTTGTTTTTTTCAATAAAGCCTTTAGAATCAGACTGTGGGGTTAGCATAGCAACACTGCCCTCGATTTCCTGTTTATTGATGTCAGGAACAGCAGTCCCTGATACAACTGCACACAGCACATCTGTGCACACCTGGAAAGAACTTGAGCCTGGAATTTAACTGCAGCCTCAGAATAAAGGTGGATACTCCCCTTTCCTCAGCAGAAATCCTACCTGCACTGTTTGTACAACTGCCCTCGAGTGAATAACTACCAGGAATGTTTTCATATGGTTCAAAACACTTTCTGGCATGTGTGGGGGCACACTTACCTCTCAGGACTCCTGCAACCTGTTTTCTACCAAATCAGCTTCTCTGAGGCACTGCTTCATCATGCCAATGACAAAACCCTTTGGGCCTGAACCTTGCCTGTAGCAATGTGCAGTAAGAAAAACTGTACTAAAGAGGGCAACTGAAGTTCTACTAATTTTAACAACACTTTTGCTAAGGATCCGTCACACCATTGTGGAAGTGAAAACTAAAAAAAAAAAAAAAAAAATCAAGCCCTTTATCCTCACCAAATCTTATTAGCATAGTAAACATCTAAATCTACATTTTATGGCTTGGGCTGATCTCCATACATAATTACAGTTAATTATAATCTAATGATAAGTACTGCATATGCATGGCTCCAAGAACCGTTCAGAAGATCACGTTCATGCACACCAAGAGTGTGAAGCAGCTGACAAAGAAATTTAGAATTGTCCAGGTTGTGAAAGACCTTTAAGATCAGCAGCATTCAGTGCCTTTAATGATTCAAGAGTAGTGCTAATTCTGCAAGTGCAGCAAGAATATGAAGCCCCTGAATTTAGCCAGGAGTGTGAGCAACTGGATGAATCATGAGTTTGTTACTTAAATACAAGAACTGTAAAAACAGGACCTTGGTTCCATCCCCAGGAAGGACTTGTTAAAAATGCAGTCTTGGTCCATCTTGCTAAAATGTGTGGAACCACTAGCTATGAATCTAATAAGGAAGTTTGTAGAGGATGCTATCTAGGCACCAAATTTCGGTTTCTCAAAAGGGGAAGATAAACAGCCCTGCTTATCAACACAACAATCAGCTGTGTATGCCTACTTAGAGAGGAGTGTGCAGACCTCAAATCATCCCAGAACAGAAGCATCTGTGCACAGCTTCAGCTCCAGAAAACAATATTAAGACCCCCAGTACCAAGAGCAGGAATTTGACCTGTGAATTCCAGTGCACTGGGCACAGGAACACTGAAGATCATTCACATGGAAACATGTGAGCCAGGCTTAATCTGTCACTTCTCCTTGGCAGAAGGCATTTCTAATGCACCTGGTTACCTTCAAAGACACTATTCCAGAATGGGAGACCTCTGGAGAAAATACTGAATATAAGAAGTCACATCAATAAAATTTCTGCCTCTCCTTGTTAGGAGCTACAAAAAATTGAGACAGGGCACATGGTAGTGCTTCTGTTGGGAGATTACTGGCCTAAAATGTATGTGAACACTGGGACCACCAGACAAAGGGAAAAGGGGGTTGGGCAGAAATCATGGGAACCAAGATTTTTGTAGACTGAAAGCCATAAAGATGATCTCACAAGGCATCAGAAGGACAAATCAAACAATTCCTCACAAGTCTGTGTGGGATCAAGCCCCAGAGGAGACACTGCTGGAAGAGACATAGAAAATAACTGCCACTTCTTCCTCAGCACTGAGACAACCAAGTGGCATTTCAAGTATGGGTGCATAAATTCAGCAGCCATCTCTATCACTACCACTCAACTATCTCAGAGATGTCTGAGGCTCCAGTTTCCAAGACTTCTGTATATTAAAACTTCCCCAGCTGTTATCTAGCAACTGCCTCCCTACTTGGTAACATTTAATTTACATTGCTTGGACTATTCTAATTACTGGCATGATAACAAAAGCCAAATGTAAAAATTTTACCTCTGTTCACTGCCTCTTAAATTAAATCTCACATTACAAATATTTGTGAAAAGTTCTGAGGCCATATTAATATTTAACTTTTCATTACACCGGTCTAAAGTATAAAGAACAAAATTCCCTAATACAGCATTGCTTAAAGCTGACATACATAATTAATTCCTCCTATTGGGATACAAGTTTTCTCACTGAGGGGGAAAAAGTATGCACTGGCAGCAGTACGGTGAGACTCTGGTTGAGCATCAGATCATGGGTTTTTGTAAAGAACCAAGTCCAATATTTGGTGTTTGGTACAATATTTTGGCGCAATATTTTTGTATTTATTTGGTATAGTTTTTGGTCTGATTGCTCTTCATTTTTGGTCTGATTTCTTCATGAGAGGCTGAAAATGGTTGCTTCTTTTGGCTGAAGTACACTGCTCTCCAGCTAACCCATCACGCTCTTCCTGCCCAACCACCACTAATTTCAGGCCAGAGTTAATGCTTTCCACGGAGCATCTTCTTGACAGCAAAGAGCAAGTAAAAAACATGGCAGCTTTTCCTTGAGCTGTAACCCACTGGGTTAGGGTCAGCCATTCACCTAAACATTCCCTACCCAACCTAGACAGAAAAATCAGCATTACTTGGTCAAGGCAAGATAGCAGCACCAAAATGGTTACTTGCACCTTTGCCATCTCTTACACAAGCTACTGCCTTTAAACTTCCTGAATTTTTAAATCAAAGCAACAATAAATAATTATCCCCATACTGAAAGTTCAAGGGATAAAGACCTGGACATGGTTTTTCTTGCATAGATTTCTCCTACAACCCCAAAGCAACACAGAAAATTCTCTTTGGTATATAGGATGAAGCACTGAATACATATGTCAATGCTACACCAAACACCTCAGCCACAGCGAGACATCCATAGCCCAATTGCAAACATTCCTCTGTAAATGGTATTATGAAACAATGCTCTGTTGGTACTCTCAAGAATTATGCTCAAGGCAAGCTGGTCATATGCAAATACAAACCAAGCAAGGTTCAATCCAACGCTATTTTGCACATCCAATGTTCTTGAAGCATAACACTCCGGGCAGAGTTGCAAAAAGTGACCCAAGGAAGTAGCCCTTTCCCAGAGTTCCTCAGAGGTTAGACTGATTTCTTTTTTTTTTTTTTTTGTTCAATTTGGAACATCTTGTCCACATACCTTTCAGAGCATTAGCTAAAATCATGCTGAACAAGCTTGTGATTAATAAACAGCTCATTCTGCTTAAGGAAAACAAGTCTTCCATAATAATTTACAACAATTTGCTCTGCAAGACTTCAGACAAGTTTAAACCACAGGCAAAACGGGAAACTCAGTAACAAGAAGTCATTTCAAATGTCATTAAAATTGCTATGCTCCCTTCCACAGAGCAATCAGGCTAAGGACACCAAATTGTATGAAAGGGTTAATTTTTAACCAGCAACCAGAAACATGAAGAATGAATGCAAATGCTGTCACCCAGCACTGGCTACAAAGCCTGAGCAAGGAGACTTTGAGATGGCTCTCCAGGCAATGATTTATGAACACTAATCCTTCAGCAGGGGTTCACAAAGATCAGTGGATTGATAGCAACATCTTGTGACATCTGGGGCCTTGTGCTTTGCTGCATTTCAGCTCAGGATTTTGGACTAAATTATTGGTCCTTCATCTGGAGACCACAGGTACAAGGATTTATGACTAAACTCTTGTCAGGCCTCTTTTGATTTCTTAAGGCAACACTGCAGCTTTCTTCCCTGGAGCTTGAGAGATCTATTTATAGAAAGTAAAAATCAGATTAGGTATTGTATATAAGCATGCTGAAGTTTTAAACCCAGAGAATGTGACAATTTCTCTTTATATCAGTGGAGAACAGATTTTGCCTTACACCAAACAGTAACTACAAAAACAAGGGTTTATTCAGCCTGAGAAACAAACAAAAATGGATGCAACAAAAGCAAAGGATAAAAAGAATGAAGATATCACACCTTAGTGAAATTATTTTGGCTGAGAAGAGCAGGAAAACTACAAGTTATGGGACCAGGGACCAGCAAAGTAACAGTCCTCACTTCCCAAGTCAGAAAAGTAGAGGTAAAGACCTCAAAAACTTCCAAACCTATTAGCTGCTACAGACTGAATCCATGTTAGGAAGTGAGATTTCTATAAACTACTCATTTAAACTCCTACAATTAACAGAGATTGCAGAGATGTGTCCCCCCCCCCCCCCCCAAGGGGTTCTGGGGGTGGGTTCCTCTCCTCTCCACTGACCAGCAACCCTAAATGGTTGAAGCTATGTGAAATAAATCCTGGCACAGTAAAGAAAGGAATCTCAACATTTGTTTCTTGGCTTTAATCACTTATTACAAAAATTGTAAATGCCCTCCAAAGAATAGAGAGACATTTAATTCCTTTTCGCTTTAGACAGTTTTCCAGAAATAAATTTGTATTTTATCCTGTTTGTTCTCAGATTAGCATGGGAATGGATTTAATTGGGCACAGTGGGGAAGTTAATATCCTTGGGTGAAATTATGCAGACTTAGATCCTTGGTCACCCTACGGACATGGCATGTGGCATAAATTAGCACAACATCGTTCCTGTTAATGAACAATGAGAAACTTTTTTCCAGTAATTTTTAAAAAATGTTAATCTATACAGCATTTCTTTAGAAGCCTCAAGAACTTACCCACCAAACCTAAACAAGAGACTTTTCCACAGGCTTTTCTACTCCCATGAGGAGAGGTCTATTTTGTTTATCTGAAACACACAGGCTTCTTTAAACACCCCAAATTTTTGGGGGTGAAAACTACAAACTATATTAGACTTGGTCAGAAGTCTCTGATACAATTTTGTTTCTCTGGCATGAAATGCAGATCTGGGGACATCACAATATTTCACAGGTCCATTCTAGGTGGGCCTCAGACCATCTCAGCTGTCAGCTCACCTCTGAGAATGCTGTAATTTATGTCATCAATTAGCAAAGCCAGATATCACAAAATATTGATCAAAACAGTATATTTCCTTTCTCTCTGAACTACTTCTAAGTGCTCATAAATAAATAAAAAAAATTTTTACTACCTACATCAACTTAAGAATTTCTTTGTTTCATTTTTTTTCCACCTCAAATGCAACTTTCTACAAATGAAGTTTGGAAGCTTAGGAATTATGACTTGTACTGATGTATTTCACAAACAAACATATGCATTATGAATTTGCATGAAGGGACACTGCAGATCCAGTACATCAAATGCAAGGAAAAACTCTTTCTTGACATTGCGATTTTTCATACTTTTCCACTGCAAGCTAGGCATGTGTTTGCCAAATAAGACTGCAATAATCTGGGAAGGTACGAAGATTTCTGATGAGGCTTCCAGGTTTCTAAAGATGCCTTCCTCCTCCAATTTCTAGATACTCATTGTAACAACATCAGCAGGCACATCTGCTGCTGGGTTGTCTTTATAGCAAAGAGCTAAATGCTCTACTCTGTTCTCCTTATCAGCCTAGTTTTCAAGCTTGTAGATAGTTGGCTATATCCCATCTCTCTGATGTAAGTTCAAAAGAAAACTTTGTAAATGTAGATCCAGGGGAAAAAAAAAAGCTGTACATTTGCATTGTCCTAAAAAAAATAAGAAGCTGGATTTCTCTTTCTAAATTTCCCACTACTTCCATCACACTGTTCTGTTAAGTACCAGTCTACTTAACAAAAATGATTTATGAGCTCACAAAAAAAAAAAAGAGGGAGAGAAAAACCTTTAAAGGAAGAAGGCTTCTTTAGAAAGCTGTAATTTTAAAAGCATTTATCTTGAATCACAGTCAAAATGAAAACGACGGCTGCTGCAGCTGCAGTCTATTTGAGCTACTGTTTCTCTGCTATTCTTCAACAGATGTGCACAGAAGATGAAACACAAAATTATATTTGCAAAGGATATACTGAAATACACGGCAAGTCTTCTCACAAGCCAAGTAGAATAGAAAATAGAGCTGCAGCAGTCTTTTTAACCTGGAGCAATGAAAGGCTCAAACTTGTGGTGTCTGAACTTGAGGCAGAAGCAGTGCACACACACGTATGAACACCTGACCTGACAAACAGAAACCAAGGGACATTCCTGTCCTAGCAATGTGTCCAGATAAACCAAGATTTACCCCCTCTCAAGCAGTGCCCCTGGTATATTTAGTGCAGTCACAGCCCCCTGATACTTTACTGTCATTTAAGAACAACAATTTTCTTTACAAAAAAGAAGCACTAAAGAATTTGATAAGCAGAAAAGAAAGTCTGAAATCCTGCAGTAATCGCTTCCAGAGCAGTCATTCATTATGGCAAAGAGGATTATGACTGCAGCTTGTTGGATAAGCAGATGAGCTCGCACAAATTAAGGATGCTACTACCTCCTTGGCAATGTGAAGGCCAAATGCTGATATTAAAAGGAAGAAAATATCACAGATCTGAAAGCTGTCCGAACTAATAATTCATACACAGCTGGGCTTACTGTCTTATTCCAGGAGTTTATTCTGTTTAATGCTTCTAAACTCCACGTAATCCCAAGGCACAGAGACGCAATGGGTTTCTCTGCAGAGAAACCATTCTGCTGTTTATTGCCTTAGCTGACTGGGATCAGCCCAGCCCCAGGTCTACAGAGCAATGCTGGCCCCACGTCCTGCCCCACTGGACCATGGAAGTTCTCAACACTCCTGCCTTCTCCCAGCAGGATCCACACATCCATAGGGGGAGGCTGGGCAGCTGCTTTCACACGCTTCTCTCTCAGCAATGAGTGTACACAGATAATATTGCTTTCAGATGTACCAATCCCCTCATGTGGCACTTGTGAAATATCCCAAACCACAGATCCTTCACAACATTTTACATATGAATAAGACATTGTCAGCTCCCTCAGACCCAGGCTGCAATTCACCACACAGAAGAGTAAAATACACATTAGCACTATAAAACTTCATCTCAATTAGCATAATCTGTATTTCCATTATAGAGCCCAGCTTTACAGCCAGCTCGGGGTGAGGCACTGAGCACTCTGGATCTGTCTTTCTCTGAGGAGAAATTCTCAAAACACAAGAAAACCATTCAGCATGGTGAATGCACAAGGGTCTCACTGCCTGCTTATCTTTATGTGGTCCTACTCCCTTCATCTGTCTCCCTTCATTGCCCCCATCATTTCAATGACTTTAATTAAACCTTCTGATGGACTTTTGTCTTCAGTGAGGAAATGCAGCCACGCCTCACACATACACAAGTGGATGAGCCAAGCACATCAACTCCACCTCCTGAAGGCATGTCCCAGAGGAAAAAGGAGTGAACAAGGAATGATATTTCTGTGATTTTTACATCCAATGAGTGCATTTAAAGGGAAACCAGAACAGGCCGCAGTGTCAAAAGATTCTGGTATCACTAACAAATAGGATAGACTAAAAATCTTAAATTGACTGGGACTCTTCCTCCAAACAATATGGATATGCTATACACATATAAAAGCAACATGCACAAATAGCAGGAGGCCACTAAGGCAAGGAGCTTTCATCTGCATTAGATAGGAATGCAGAGGACTCACACAGCACTCCAACATGCACTAAGGCTCCAGAACCTGGATACCTATGGGACCTCTACTGGCAATAACAGTATTTAATAATTGGCATGCGAAATACTAAGTTCTGGTTTCAGAAAAATAGCCTGCCAACTGAACTGACAAACTCTGCTAGTGTTGCAGCTGGTAACCAGTAAGTGGCTAAAACCCAGGATCTCTCTGACAGTATCATTCTGAAGGAGACAGGCAACAAAACTGCTTCACAGAGCCATGGATTCAAAAAGTTCTTCTATAGGGAACAAATGCTGTTCTTGCCATTGTGATGTCTCATGCAGGGAAGGACAGAAAGAGCAGGAGAGAAACAAAGGAAAGCACCCTTTTCAGAAGATTTTCCTAAAATAATTCCCAACTAAACAATAGTTCATCTTTCAGAAAGACAACTCATCTTGTTTCTAAATTTGCCAGGAACAGAAAATACACCTTGAGAAACTGATTTGATGTCAAATTTTCCTCCCCAGCCATACCCTTTTGCTAAGCTGATGTGACCTATCTGCACTTTCCAGCCACTTGATCTTGTGGTACATCTGTCTCCTCACCTCTGTGCATGGAAGTTCTGATCAAGGCACCTTCTAACGTCCCTTAATTCTGTGACAAGTTTTCCAGGCACTTTATCACTCCCCCTTCTTGTGTACACACTCAAAGCTAACACTGCAGCTTGCTGACACCACCAGGGTGCCCCACATCACACAGCACCCCAGCAAAAGCTGTGGCAGGACCCACAGGATGGGCAAGTGCCACCTCTCCTGTGCGCCAGGCACCAGGCCAGCTGGTGAACCATCACCCTCAAACCCTTCCAGACCTCACTTCCAACAAGAAAGAGTCCTCTACTATGTAAGCATCAGCTAAATTTTATTTCTCTATGCATTCACTTCTGCTAAATGACTAAATCTGGGCTGCCACCCAAGTCACTGGGTATTCACAATTCTGCATTAATGATTTGCAGTTCTCTTCCTCCCCATTTACCACTGCCCTAACTTTTGGATCCTCGGTAAATTTGATCAATAAATGAGTATGTTTTGTTCTGGATGATAAATTAGAATATCTAACAAGCATCAGACCAAAATCTGGTCCCCCAGGGATCCCATGGGAAATATATCTGCTTAGTAATAACTTCCCAGTTACAGCTATTTTTACAAAGTTTTTTAAATCAGCAATATGTGTGCCAAATTGACATGCATTCACTTGCCAATTTAACTTTCGGGTTGTTCATTCCTGTATCACCTGTATAGGAGTAATTCTGACATTCAGATATTTGTATCATTAAAACAAAGCATCATCAGCTCGGCGAATTAATTTTCAAGCATTTATTTTTGAAAAGATATTTAGGCTCACTGCCTGTCTTTAACCTTCCAACACTGCAGTGAAGGTTTCCGTGATGCATTCCACTCTTGCTTTGCTCTCAACTCTGCATGGGTTAATTTTATCACAAGTTCTTAAAAGCTGGAACATCAAAACTGCATTTTAATTGAAAGTACTTTATGCTTTCAGCTTAAAAATATAGAGCAGAATAAAAATTACAGTCTAAGTGATGCTTTCTCCAGCCACAGAGCTGAATGGCAGATTGTTCCCCCCTGATCATTCTTATCTCAGATGGCTGCTGCTTTTGGGGCAATTCTTACACTTTATTCTGAAAACTCCATTTGTCTTCATTAAATATTAATCAGCCTTTACCAAGGAGTATATGTAAAAGCTGTGTTAAATAACAGAACACAACAAGTGAAGAAAAAAAAAAAAGAAGCTGATTTGATTTCAAACTTACAATAAGGGGTTGTCACAGATTATCCCTTTCCAAGCTGAGATAAATCATCTCAGCTCCATGGACTCAAAGAGACCTCTGTTCTTCTGCCTGGTTGGGAATTGCACCTGAGCTGTGAAAGGTGAAAGAAAGATGTACTGAGATTGACTGCTTGAGTCCTGAGAAGGCAAAGCAGTGAAATCACTTTATTCAGCTGGGAAGGACACCACTCGTGTGCTTATGTGGAGCTGCTCATGCAGGCATGATAGGAGTGACTAGATTACACCCATACATGAGTGAGTATATACTTGCATTACTGATTGATGGTGACACAGCAAACCAGTGTTTAACCCACTGCCAGATTCTGGTTGGGGCTTTTTAAATTTATTTTGAAAACAATTTTCAAAAGTTGTAACATGCTGCATTACATTTTACTAGTCAAATGCAACAATAAAACAGCAGTTTATTTTGGTTTCTCCTTTATCCAGTCTCTGTATTTTGCTTCTCTCTATTTCATTACAGAGCTCCCAGAATGAAAGCTTAAGTAATGTTCAGAGAAAATGGCAATGTGAATTTTTCATCTGATAGTAGCCTCTTACTTAATAACCTTTTATTTCCAGAACACACGACTTTTCAACTACTCTATTTAATCAAGCTCTTGACATACTATTTTCCTGTCAAAACCTATTCTATTTTTCTGGAATCTTTATCCTCTCTTTATTCCTGTCTGACCTTTTCTGTTCTCCCCTCACCACACGATTCCCTTTGGCACTCTGCTGCTGCTGCTGCTGCCCCTACACACCTCTACCAATCTTTTAGGCTGTTTCCCAGCTAGCCATACCTCTTCCCTCACCCTTCTTAGTCTTCCACCACACACTCCACTGCTCCATTCTTCCACCCTTTTTATGCAACAAGCCAAGAAAAATCCTAATTATTCGCTAATCTAGCCACCATGCCAGGAACCCGTGAACAGAGCAAGGGTGGTGAGGATGAGAGGTGCTGAGCCCTGGTCTCACTTCAGCTGCTCAAGAGGAAACAAAAAGCAGCACTCTCCCCTGTGTCCCCCTTGGTTTTCAGGTTTACTCTCATCCTGAGTCTGGCAAGCTATTTCCATGACTTCTGTGCTCCATTCCCACCCAGTGCTGTCACTCCTGGCATTCCCTCTCTGCTCCATCTACCCAGGCCTGCATCAGCTGAAACCAAATAATGAACAAGAAGCTTGAGAGGCAGGCAAACTACAAGGCCAAGAGCTACAGGGCAGGAAGGTGAGGAGGCATGACTGGTCTTATTTACAGCTTTGACTCGAGGCTTTGTTTTTCCTGCAGTTCAACAGACGAGAGATGACAGAGTTCGAGGCCAGGAGCGGAGCATTGTCACAGGCACACAAAGGCACAACCAGCCAAGATGGTTGGCAATGACATTGCTGAGTGCTTTCCTATTTCTCAACAAACAGCAGCTTTTCCTTTGCTTTTTACATATTCACTTTCAGTTCTCTATCCCAAATGTTTGAGTAAGGAGCAGTCATCCCTCAGACAATTAAAGGCTGTGAGAATGGAAAGTAGTCCAAGACTTGACATACTACTTTCTGATAGGGCGCATGAGAATTTTACTCTTCCCATCAAGGCTGTGCTGCAGCTAAAATCAGTGTTAGAAAAAAAATTCAGGTAAATACAAATGGCCTTAGAAATTAAGACTGTCTATTACCTCTACCATGGTTATGAATGTTTTTTTGTAATGGGAACCCCCAAATAGAGAAGGAATTGAGAACACCACAAGTTGACTACCCCACTGTCGTTAGCCTTGCGGAAACTGCATTTGTAGTATTGTGTTTGTGGCTACCACAAAACATGTGCTTATTTCAAAGGACAGCTGAATATATGCATACTTTAAAAAATCAAATTCAAACCACTAGCACCACCTAATTTTGCTCAAGAACTTAGCTATCTTTTTTTTTTTTTTTTTTGTGTACTGTTTTATACTGCCCACAAAATAATGAGGGCTATAAAGGCTGTAGAGAAGGACATGAGTGAAACTGAAAAATAAGTGCTTCTGATGACCCCAAGATAATTGCAATATAAGTAAAGAGTGCAGGGTGAAGGTAACAAGTGATTTCATTTAGATCCTCCCCACATGAACAGAATTAATTCCATGCCCTGCAGATGTTCATTTGTGTCCTACTTATCCTATGACGGAATTAAAACAGAGGGTGGTTTGCTGTATACTCCGATCACCATGTTAAGACAATTTCACTGTTTCTCTTGCAAATATGCTACTTCCCTTTTCAGAAAGGACAGCAGCCCTAAAGCCTGCACCCTCCATCAGCCCAGCCCCAGCACAGAGGCCCTCATACCTCACTGTGGAATGTCCCTTTAAGCAGGAAGCTCTCCCTACCAGTGTCATCATGCCATACCAGTAACTACAGAATCATGGAATGGTTTGGGTTGGAAGTGACCTGAGAGATCATCTAGTTCCAACCCCCCTGCCATGGGCAAGGACACCTTCCACTATACCACCTTGATTAAAGCTCCATTCAACCTGGCCTTGAACACTTCATAGATGAGACATCCAAAACTTCTCTAGGCAACCTGTTCCAGTTCCTCACCACTCTCACAGTTAAGTAGTTCTTCCTTGTATTTAATCTGAATCTACTCTCTTTCAGTCTAGAGCCATTACCCCTCGTCCTGTAATGCCCTTGTAAACAGTAATGCTAGCAAGTACTGAAATTCAAATAAACTGTCTTAGGCTAAACTTCAAGGTCTTAGAAATAACATGTGCCAGGGGATTTGGTGTGAACTCTTCCATAAGCTTCTTCAAAACCTGATGGCATCATCCAGCTTTCCAAATGTCTACCCCATCACAGCTACAGCTAAAAACCAGTTTCCAATTGGACAATGCAACAGCAACTATCTCTTTCCAAACCTGCTTTGCTTCACTAACTCCTGTCAGAGACAGTTCTTTGCATCAATGCTTCTTTGTGTGGAAAAGGGTGGAAATGCTCCAGTTACATTCCCACCATTTTGCATGCAAAGAAGCTTCAGAGAAGCTTCCTCATGGTCGTGTGGGAGCTGAATCTTCAGCACACCCTTGGGATGGTGCTCAGGGCTGGTGGCAGGTTGAAGCTCATCCCAACTTGCTCTCCCCAAAAAACAGCTGTCAGTCAAGTCATCCCTATCCTTAAGTCAACCCCTAATAAAATTGACAGTGAGGGGAGAGAAAAGGGGAAGTGAAACACAAGCACAGCAAGCCCCAACCAAATATTTCAGGTTTCTCTCCCTCACTTTTTAGCTCTTTGTACAGCCAAGACAGAATTAAGGTAGGGACATGACTAAAGGTTTCCAGCACCAGGGGTTTCCCAGTGCTATTTGTCTAATCAAAAAGTCAACAAGCTCCATCGTGGATTTTTATCTGTAGGACAACACTGAAGAAAAACCACAAGACTTCATTTCCTTTCTCCCATGTTTTTCAAACAGTATCTGTTTGCTAACCGCAGACAAAACACAACACAGGCTTCTTCCCTCCCTTTAAACTCGAGATTAAGATACCCAGATAGTCTTTAATATTGAGAAACAAGTGACCAAAACGTTTCTTCCAAACCCAAGCAGCATTCTTCTTCCCCACCATCCAGACACAATACGGTCACACCAGTCACACAGTCTCTGCAATCTCCTTCCCAGAAGCTCCCTCCTAGCAATGCCATTTCTCCTCCCCACAACAAAGCTTAGATCAGGATTAAAGGAGGGGAGGGAATGCCTGAAATACAAAATGTTTTTTACTGGCCACATCAACTACAATATGTGAGACATAAATGATAAAAGCCAAAGGAAGAGTTTCAGCTTCCCAGCAAAAAGTAGTCATTAAAAGCAGTCATCAAGGCCAGGTGCCAAGCTAAAAACACACAGGGTGACAGCCAGCCCTACCACTTGTCACTTGGTAAAATCACTGTCTCTGACTTAATACCTCAAACAAGCACCTAAAGACATCCTGCTCCCCAAATCACACTGAGAGGAGATAAGCAGGATGAACTGCGGGACACCTGCAATGGTCACAAATGATGCAATCTATTTCTAACAGATATGGCATCACAGCAACCAGCATCAGTGCTTGACTTCAGAAGTGTAGAACACAGCAAGAGCAAAAACTTCCTCCCTAAATCACCCCTTCCTCTTCCCATGGCTTTTCTCCTGAAAAATACGAAGAAAGTGATAAAGTAAAAATAAGACTAATAAAAAGCTGTCCCTATTTGGCACAAATAAAAAGAAATTGAAAAAAAGCTTCCCAAAAAAACCCCAAGTTTCTTTAAAATACCTAACCATATCCTGCTATCTTTCTCTTTTTCTCTTTGCAATGGCAGCCATTCCAGGAAAGAGTTGCACATTTTCTTACCCAACTCTACAATTTGACTGCTGTCACTGCACAGGCACCAGTAGTACTGAACTTACATGGAGTCACACCCAGAAGGCTATTAAAAATACAAATTACACAATCCAGTGCTGAAAACAACAGCTTTCCTGAATTATGGCCGTTTCCTAAAATAGGAGCTGGCACCACACTGCCAACTGGAGCCAAATGCAGGACCAACCCATGTCTATCCAAACCCCTTCAAAAGAGAGCAGCAACAAGGAGTGACTGCAAAGCAGGGACACACAGCCTGAATTTTGAATGCAAGCTTGGGTTTATTATTAGGTTGTTCTTTTGAGTTACACAACCAATGCCTTGGCTACACTGGATAAAAATAAAAGCACAGTGCTGTAGAGATCACCTGCCTCTCGACGCAAGCTGCTGCCCGTGCTGCGCAGAGAGAAGGAGCTCCCAGCTGAAGGGAGGCACTCAGAGGAACTCTGTGGCTCCCTGCCAGCGCTCCCAACCACAGCCCTGGGCGACTGGGAGCAGAGACTGGGTGACACAGGTGCCCAGCTGGCTCCCACTGCCACTGCCCACACTGCAGAGCCCTTCCAGAGGAGAGCAGAGAGTGATGGAGAGGTCCAGGCAGGAAGAGCACAGGGCCACAAGCCAAGTTTGAGCACTCAGCTCTCAGCAACGGGAGAAAAATACTCCCCTTAGTGCAACAGTGGGCCAAAGAACATGGGGGAAGACCCAGAGTAGACCTAACAATGCCACTAGGGCAAAAGATGATGTTAAGCATTATATCTGTTTGGAAGATATAAGCAAGCTAGTCATTGGTAGACAGGATTAATTTTCAATGTGTAAAATCTGAACTCCACTGTGAAGCAAAGAGAGCAACTACGACTCTCTTCAGGAATCAGCAAGAGCGGCAAATCTTGCTCAGATTCTCAGATTTATATACCAACAGCTACTCACACCACTCAGCACTGGCTGCCTCTCACCTTCCTCTCCTTCCTTCCTCTATGAGTGACTTCAATGACTCTTCTCTTGGCCCAAAGAATTTTTGAGTTACTAAACTGCAAAAGAGCAGCTATTGAAAAACGAAATAACACAGCTGATGACAAACAATACCATGCCTGAAACAGAGCATTCAAGAACAGCTTCAGCAAATAATACTTGGACTTCAGATTCCCTACTGTAAAAAAAAAGCAACTTTTACATTCCAACTCAGGATATTCTACAACTCTATGATCATTATTTGCCTCCATTTAACATCCTGAAAGAACAGCTCTTGTTTACTTAGCAAGAGTTAACCAATTCAACTTGAGAAGTGCCTAATCCCATCATAATATTCCTTCACATCATCGTTATACACCTCATGTCCTGCTCTTAAATCTAGATATGCACTTCTCAAAGTCCATGGGCAGGACTCAAGTCTTGGGCCAAAATTCTTGCCCAGGAAGCAAAGGTGCCCCACAGCTGTTACCTCCCACTGGAGTTTACTTCTGGCTTCTACTTTTGGTCCCCTCACAGTCTTCTCGTGTAACCTTGGGGGTACCACTTCAGCACAAATTCATCAGTATACTGAAGCCCTCCCTTCACATCATGCATATGAGTTAAAAATCAATGCAAGGATATTGATACGGTCATGACTTGCTGAAGGTCAGAAAACAAACTGGTGACAAAGCTGGAAGCAAAGCAGAAACCTCCTGATCTCAAGATCAATTCCTTTAACCTCCAGGCCACGTTTGCATGAATTAACAAGGGAAACAATTCATCTGCATGTGGTCTGAGTCATTTTACTGATCAGGTAATGTGTCCCAGTTCTGTCATCATTACATTTGATGGCTCTGGGCTTCAATTTCCACCCCCATGCCACTTGCCCAACAATTTTTGTCCTTGGAAAAAAAGTAATCAAGTACATAAGGATGACAATCATAAATAGCTTAAAATACAGGCCTGCTGGCATGTATTGAGAACACATTTTTATATAAAGAGCTAATGCACAGGGAGCAAAACGAAAGCAAGAGAAATTTTAGATTAATTGCCTATGGATATCCAAACCCAAATTATGAGAAATCATAATTTTAGGAAGTGGTAGGAATTCCCTTTACATAAATTACTCCTTTAAATATTTAAAATCCCACTTCAGCCTCACTAAAAATTAATGTTTAATAGCTGCTCTTCTGTAACCTGACAGAAGTATTTCCAAAATGCATTTTGCCTGGTCAGCCCCATCCTGCTGTCAAAATATGGGCAAAAGAAGAGGGACAAAGACCAAACTAGGCAAGAAACAATCTGATTTGCTGAGCTACCTGTCACAAAGTAAATCACTTTCCAGAGAAAAAGAATAGACTCAGATGCTTGAAGGTGACTCTTTGTAACAGCAACCAGTTATGAATTATATCACATTAGCACCACTTCTGTGTTTTAGAGATTTTCTTGTTCCGACCTATTTGTCCATCTTCTGCCATTTTTCACAGCTAAGCAACTACCGGTCTGTTGGAAGGATGCCAGCTGTCAGTAATTCTGAGTGATTCTGTCAAAGTGACACTTCACAAATCTGTGAGAGTCTGCATTTCTGATGATGAATTCCTCCCCACGTGTGTGACAGGATAAATTATTGCCAGCAATACCTACAGAATGACTGACCTACCTGACTCCACGGGTCAGTGGGCTTGATGGAGACGGACAGGCAAGGTGAAAAGCACTGCCAAGGCATGACAACTGCCACGTTGGGGGATTTAAAGAGAAAAAAGAGTGTTTGTTTTCTGACCTTCACTGAAACCCCAGCTATCAAAATACTGCCAGCACTATGACCATTGCCCATTACATCAGTAATATGTGTGATAAGAATTAAGCAGAGACAAGGGATATATCTTTATCAAGGAAGCCTGAATAGCAACACCAGGTTCCTTTTCAACCACACTGATAGAACCTCTCAGAGGACCAGTTAAGGACAATAAGACTGGGTAAAACAACTCTTCTCAAGGGTTTCAATGTTGTAATTAAACACCCACTAACTTTTAATCCTCTTGTCCACCCTACAGTTTCATATATCAGGACAGAGATAAAGAGATTGATGTCACACTGATAAAACACAGATATCAAAGCATTATCACAATGAGCAGTATTTATCATAGTAGTGTTGGTTACATGTGTCTACTGTATAAGCCTGCCATGGAAATTACCCCTAAACTTGCCCTAATTCATGTCTTTTCCAGCCCCACCAACACATAAAGTCAGCACAAGTAGTAAGCCCTGGTGGGTTTCCACTCCCTTGCCCTTCTCACTGCATTTCAGTCTAAGTTACACATTGTCCCACGAGGTGAGGAGAAAAAGACAGTGCGGGGTCAGCCAGCTGATGGATAAAAAGGGTTTATTTAATCAACCCTTACTGAGCAGAGCTTGAGCAAGTAATCTGTGCAAGTGCCCACCTCTCCCACCAGTTCCTTTGCTGAGTCTCTCCTGAACAACTCATTAAACAGAGCAAGGAAGCATCACCCTGGCGGGATGATTAAAGTCCCTGCATGAGGAAGCAAGGAACCCTCTGAGATCACTCAGTGTGCCTGTAATAGGACTCACAGCCAACAGAGGCTTCTTTCCAGCTGAGGAAAGAAATGTGATGGTGCCTGTGATAAAGAAAAAAAAAAAAGGACAAATCTCTTCCCTTGTTCTTTTAATGACTTCCAGTGCTATCAAAAGACACAGAGGCACACGTACAGCTGATACAAATCTCAGCAAATCCACTGACTTTGACAACACCACATGAATCCAAAGCAGCTGAGATTTTGGACCCAAAGTCTTAACAATTACAAATAAAACTGTAACACCCTAAATTTTGGTTCCCATTTAAAAACCTTGTAACACCCTAAATTTGGTTCCCACTTAAAAACCCAGTGACTGCCCCTGAGGAAACTAAAAATACTGACTTAGGTTTCTACTCACCCAGGCAAAAATGTGCTCAAACCTAACAGAAAGAACTACATGCTGCTTAAAATAACAGCAACCACTGCCTGCTGCCTCTACTCCTATACTCCTACAGTTACCTTTCATTACTGGAAGCAAGCAGTCATTGTGCTTAAGTTTTCTGGACAAAGCAAAATCAGAAATAAAAAAAAAAAAAAAAAAAAAAAAAAAAAAAAAAAAAAAAAAACAGCCATCATATAAGAACAAAAATGTTTAAAACAAAACAAAAAATATTGAGTTATTTAAGTTAAATATTAGTCACACAGATTCCATCAAAATTGTTACTGACTCATTATTACTAATATAGGATAATAATCTACAGGCAGCAGGCAAAATTTTTCCTTTTCTAAAAACACAACTTATATATAAGTCCATATATAATTTATTTGAAAGACTGTGAAACCACAATTGAAGGGAAGACATACGATACAAAAAAAAGATAATACAATTTCTTTTTAAATCCCACAAACTGCTGAAACATCTGGTTATTTCCAAAACAGGATTCCCACAGTAAATGAAAAGCCACTGAAAATAGCACAAAGACCCCCAAACAGCACTGAAAACCTGATGGAAGTAAAGCCTCACAGGAATGTGTTGTAAAATGTCTAACTACAGCTTCCCTAAATAACTCAGCCACACGTGGATGATATAAATCATATTTTTAACAGGACAGAGCATCACAGGCAAGTGTAAATCAATAGGACTGCACATGTACAAGGGAATGCTGAAAGCATTAGAGCAAAACCCTTTGTGTGAGGGAGACCTTGCAGCTGCTCCAGGAAAACACTGGAGCAAGCAAATCTATGGAGCAGAGTGGAGTGTGGTGGGACAGTGTTCAGATGGTGGAGTCCAAAAGGCAGAGATATTTCCCTGATGTTTTGAAGGGTCCAAACCCCTGACAAACACTACCTTTAAACCTTCATCCATGGAAAGGGCTTCCCAGGCTTTGGGATGAAACAGAATTCTCAAGAATGTAAATTAGACAGTAGCATAGTATGTCATTTATCACAGGGTGAGAAACTTAGATTTTTGGGTTTGTTAGTAAGTAAGTGGATGAACTCAAGATGGAGGATCCTTGTCATTTTTAGGTTTCTTCTTCATCTCCTCCATGTTCTGCTGTGTTTGGGACACAGGACGAATTGGCTGGGATTTGCTGCAGTCTAGAGCTATGTGAATAGAAATTTAGTTGATTATTGGTAGGAAAATAGAAATAATGTACGTTCTAGGTGATAATTGGGTGAATTATCTCTAAAGAGCCGTGATTCTGTGTGTTCAGCCCTTTTGGCCCCTCTTCTCTTGCACGCTAAGCTGGTCTAAAGCCTGGTGTGCTGAGATTGCTGAGAAGAAAACAATAAACAACCTGGAGAATGAGAACCACCAAGAGTCCTGCTTGCCTTCTTTCCTAATGGGGACTTTTACAAAGAGAGGTCCTCCCCTGTCAGGGGAGAGAGGTGTGAGAGTGGGAAACTCTCACATTCAGACGGCACAAGGGAGCTGCCAGCACTGAACCCCCTGCAGAAACACCCTGACTTGGGCTTTTGAGGTGAACAAGGAAAGATCTGGAGCCATCAACCCACGCGCCAGAGCCAGCTCTGCCCATCCAACTGGAGACTGAGCAACAAGGTAGCTGCACTTCCATCATAGCAGGGAAAGGTTTGGGCTTGCTCCCATATGGAGCCTTGATATAAGGCTCAAAAAAAAGAGGGAGTGATGTCATTGTGGCTGTATTTAATATGGGCCACATCAACCACATACAGATGCTGTCAAAACCGAGCTAGGTAGAGGCCTTATATGAACAACCATATTTATGCAGAAATGATGAAAGGCATCCTTACAATCCAAAAGCATATATAGAAAATCTGAATCTTGGACTAATTCCTCCCAAATTTAGGCTAAAAAAAAAAAAAGTGAAAACTATTAATTTATTTTTTTAGCAACACATTCTCCCGTAGCCTATTCAACCCAGCTGGGACATGCAGAAGGTCTAAACTGGTACTGACTACAGCTTTAAACTAGGCTATATTTAAAAACATGTTCAACGGGTGGAGTTCGGTCTCCTCTCCTGATTCAGGGTATAACTAGACACATACTGACATTTCTTTTCAATGTAATAAAAATAAAACAAATGGCGGGACAAAAAAATGGAACTTGAAAATTACATACCAATCTTCTAAACCTAAACAAAAAAAAAAAAAAAACCTACCTGGATTAAAATACTTGATTTTTCTAATTTAATTTACCTCGTTAAAACCTGACACTGGAATAGCACAAGCTGTGAAATGGAAAGATACAGCACTCTGCCCCTAGCACATGAACTGAATATAAGAAATAGAAGTAACATGGAAAACTGGATCACAAAAGATGGAAAGTACTAACAGAAGAAATAGTCTCTACAGCAGTTTTATTTTTTAAAAAAAATCAACAATTACAACATATAAAATACTGCAGTTTTCAAATCTGGACTGAAACTTCAATTACTGCAACAGGAGTCTGATAAAGACAGGAGACACAAGAGACCCCTTTCTTGACTTACACTGTCAGAACTAAGGAAGGTCAAAGGTAAGCAGGGAGAAGAGGAGAGAGGAAAGACTCACTAGCTGATGCATCAAGCTCCAGGTGCAGCTGGGAGCCAGGACTGTGGTAACTGGTGAAGAAGCCTTTAGGCAGCAAAATGAAGGACATGAATTCGAGATCCCACAGCAAGGTAGGTAAGGACACTTCCTGGGAACATACAGGGATCAAAGAAAGGGCAAGTGCTCTCAGACTGGTTGGATCACAAGCACTGAATGGAGCCAGAAGTAAAAAGAAACATGAAAAAAAAGCAGCTGTCATTAAGGAGGAATGACATGACATGTTGGGACAAAACACTGGAGGAAGCACAGGCTGGATTCACTGATGAAAAGAGGACAGGCGGCAGATACAGGCAGAGCCAGAGTACAAAGCCAGAAGCAGTCTGGGAAACCTGATAGCACAGAGCAGGGCAGAGGCTAAAAAGGAGACATAAAGGAGAAAGCTTTAGCAATCTAAACGACCTTGGGAAAAAAAGCTTTCTGAGAAGGAAAAAATCAAGAGAAAGATGTGGACTCACATCGTCTCCACTTCATAATTCAGGGCAGGAAACCTACACAAGAATAACAAGGGTATAACTTGAAATAGGAATATAAAATTTGCTGTAGAAGATAATTAATCCATCTAAGCATCTCACAGCTTACTGTGGCCCCATTTATGTTTCTACAGAAAGAATCCAATTAAACATCTGGTGCTTGGCTGAATACAAAAGAGAAAATTATGTCCTAACACCCACCATGGTCTTCCAGTGGTGATCACATCATTACCATAACCAACCTAAGCTTTACATATCTGACAAGGGAAGGCACTGTGAAGAACAATAGTAGACCGTTTCTCTTGCACTTTTAGCTTCAAACAATTGCTTTCATACAATTTGATTTCACTTTGACAGAAGGAAGACTATGCCTGGTGAGACCAAAGAATGGAATTTTTTTCTCCTTTTAATCAAGAGATCTCCTACTTCTAGGTTAAAAACACCCTGCATGCCATGCACATACTAACTCATTACACACTCTTGCTCATATGTTCATTTACTCAAGTCTCCTTCAAAGAAACTGTCCAGATCTCTCTCAAATCAGGTGGTGCCAGCCCTGGTCCCAGACTACTCACCTCCAATAATGTTACTTAACTGAAGAACTCACTCCGTGCTCACATTGACTCTCCACCTTGCTTATCACACATCTACTTCCTAGTTTCTAGCTAAATTGCCTCTTTCCTCTGTGGCTATTTATATTCCAGAACAGCTTCCTTTAAAGGGAGGCTTCAATTTCGAAAATCCAAGTCAGTTACAGCCTCTAGGCCAATTTTATTTACCATTATGTGAACTTGCTCAGGTTGTTCTTTGCAGATGAAAGGAACCCTTGCAGAACCAGAGCACAGCTCACACCCTTCAGGCATTAGCACATGGCTGGGCTGCAGCCTTGCTCTGACCAGCATGCTCAAAGAAACCTAATTTTGAAAATATGACAGTATTTTACCTATGAGAAACTACTCAATAATTAAGGAAACAGCTTCATCTGTTCATACTTGGAAACTCACTAAAATAGAAATTGCTTTTCCAGCCTCGATGGCAGAACTACAGTGAAAACTTTTGTTTTCTTTCCCTCAACTGCCAATGATAATAGACGCAGACTCTTAATAATAAATCCTATCTAGCCACACCCAGAATTACTCACATCAAGACCATTTCTGATGTAGTTTTCATAAGAAAAGTGCAAAACCAGATTTTCAAGCCCGCTGGACACAGAGAATTCCCCCTCCCTCCTCGCACTTGAGAAGCTAAGCTGCCTTTCCTTCACAGCTTCCATAGCTGGCACCCTGATTCCATTCATCTCCCTCTTTTCATTTTCCTCCAAAGAAGCTTTTTGTACTCCCGACCTTCCCAACACCAACCTCATCATCCAACATGAATGACACAAGGAAGGGAGGCAAAGGGCTTCTGTATGGAGACCAAAAATCTCCAGCTGGTGTGGTTCTGCATTTCTGCATTGCCCCATGGTTTCTGGGAAGCCCTCTCTGCACATACAGGAAGCTTGTTAGCATCCATCAAGAGAGCAGGGTAAATAAACACTGATGGGCAGCTTACCTGCTGGAATTACAGCAAGGACTCTATTTAGAGATTAAACCCTGGCCTGAATGCTACCACGGCTCAGCCTCTCTGCGCCACTTACATTAATAACTGACATTTGTTGTGCTTTTGGGTGGAGCTCTTTGAAATACCCATCAGCCATTCCCACGTGCAGGGAAGAAGAGGGGAGGTGGTGTATATCCTCTGGAAAAATCATTGTTAACAGAACACACAATGCATCCATTTTAAAAAATACACTCCTTACAATGATAAATAATATCTCAGTTCCATTAGGTTTCCTGTGCTTATGTATTTAAAGGATTGTTAACCACATCCCTCCATCTTCAAGAGCTGCTTAAACTGCAGCAAATTGTGAGAAACCAATTGGTTCTACAAAATACCAATTCATTACACTAGCTAAAAAACAAACAAGACACAACACAAAATCCCTGACGGCTATCTGGCAAGGGTGTAAACTTCATTAGCTTCATGTTTTGCTTACATCTTGCATAAAATGAAATATTGATTGTCTCACCACTCGATGCAATGTAAAGATGGTATGGGTGAAAAATATAAATATTTAATTACAGAACTAACCAAATGCCAAGTAAAGCTAGATTAATCACTTTTTTAGCTTGCTTTTGTGTGGATTTTTTCTTCTCAATCAGAGCAGCACTGAGGTCCTGCTAAACAGGAGGAATAACACACGTGCACACACTCTGCTTTTATTTCCAATTTGCTTTGTTTTTAAATTGAGGGATACATATTAAAATGAAATACTCCAGTTTTGAGGAAATGGTTAAGACCAGGCTATGGCTGTAATTTGAAAGTACAGCTGCAGGACACACAGCCACTGTTTGCTCAGGGAAAGGGATGACATTACACAGAAAGGATTTAATTTCTCAAAAAAGATTTTCTCATCACTTTGTACATGCTGCTGCAATTTAACCTTCGCCATCTGGTTCAAGCAATTTCCCAGGCTCTGTTAACCTTACTTTTGGGGTGAAAGGAAGCAGGAGTCATTATTGTTTACTGTGCTTACCACGTTTCTGCAGCAGAGATTTTAATTTGGGGGGCATAAGGAAGAATGTTAAGGAAATAAATTGCTGTGTGGTCTATAAAACAGAGTCAATCTTAGCAACCTTTCCCAATGAGACTCTGAGGCTGACTTTATCCTCTGGGTGAAATATTAAAATTGACTTTATTCCCACATGCCTGCCAATTTGGATCCTGCACTTGCTGACACAAAAGCATAAAGAGAATATGCCAGTTAATTAGATGAATTATAATGATTTTGAAAACATGGCTTAGAAAGGAGGTTGAACATACTTTCACTTGAGGGATTTGCTACTTCTCTGCAAAAACTGGCAATTTCCAAACTTTCCAAACACAGCTCATGCAGCTGTGAAGTGCTGCAACAGAGGCTTAAGGGATACGAGGACATCACACAAATAACTAGAACACTCTCCTTCCTGTGACTTTGATATTTTTGCTACAACATGAGGGCTGGAATACTAAAGTCACTTTGTTCTGACTTTTTACTGTGGTTTGATACTGGATGAATAAAATTTTAAAAGTCGATAACTCTAGATAGTTCAAATAAAAGAAAAATAAGGTGGGTTTTTTTTCCCTTAGCTAAAGTACTTGTTTGAGGTGAAAGACAAAGCATTAAACAAGATATGCTGAAACTATTAGTTAGAAAAGGTGGAAAAGTCACTGTTGGTTTTCTGTAACTGAACTACTTTGCCTTACTAAACTACATACCTGTTGTAGGGCTACAGTCTCCACATCAAGGGTACCTGAGGGCACCTTTTGCCAAAGAGCCTGGTGCCTTTCACTCTTACTGCTTGTTTTGGGAGAGAGGGTCATTTTTGACAGATCAGGACAGTTATTGAGAAATTCAAACTGTGAAGATGGCAATCGCTAGGTGATATTTTAAAAAAGAGAGAAGGAAGTCACCCTTCACCTGGTCTTTTAAATGTCTTGTATAGACAGCCTCAGGAAAAGATAGGTTAACACATTGTGGATGTCACTTTTCCCAGAGCAAGAAAGCCTCCTTTGACATCATTTACCACATACAGTGCCTTGCTATGATGTTGAATGATAGCAGCTGATGGCACGCTTGCCCTGCACAGCTGACAGATATATAATGCTCTTTTCCCCAAATATAAATAAAACATCTCCTTCTTACCAGCTATTGCAGCCCTGGCAGAGCAGCCCCTGGATATCAAAGCTTCCCTGTATGTGCCCACCTGATTGCTTCAGCTCTGTCCCAGACAACAGGTTGTGATGCTCAGGCTTTTATTTCATTGTTCATCTGTCACCCATTTTGTGGCTTGGCAGGTATGACTGGACTCTCAGGTAGGTTCAGAGCTATGGTTTCTTAAAATGCAGCACAGGCTTATAGCACACAGAAGATAAAGAATTATCTGGCCAAACACAGATCTCAAAAGAGATTTACATTCCCCCCAAAAAAATCCTTTACAGCTACCTGGCAGCTTAGCACGAAGTCAGCAAATCTCCAACAACAGGCACTCTGCTTTCTCAAGTACAAACTACTTTTTTTCTAGAAAGAAAAGGCACTTCTTAAAGTTTACAATTAATCTGTACTCTTGAAAGAAGTTTGTTCTGCTGCTGCCTTTATTAGAGAGCAGTTATCTGAAAAAAGGCTTCTTACAGCTCTTCACTGGGGTACAGAGCAGGAGTTGGTACAGCTGAAAAGGACTGGTAAATCTACAGAGAACGTTTCCATAGGACATCACAGAATTAGCTCTGTAAACCAAAAGGGGGATTTCCTCAACATCACAAAAATAAGAAAATTGATAAACATTCACAAGACTCATTTCAGATAACTGAGTGCTTATTCAACATATTCCAGCAGTGTTTTGTTGTGTGTTGTCTTGGTTTTGTTCAAAATGTACATGTTTTATGGGCTTAAACATGCCCGTATTTTTTTGACATTAGGAGTACTATGGAAACAAACACAACGTTAAACAAAATTGTGAGCAGATTTTTCTCTTTCTTCTTCCAATATGGCAAAATAACAAGTATCTTCATTATCACAGTCATTTTCCTGTGACAAATCTTTCCAGTTTCTCTGCATTAGTTTTCTTCTCTTCCTAAGTTTTCCATCCCTCTTTCTAGAAACACAGGAATTTTTAAGAAATTTTCACATCACTCTTCTCTATGCTTTTCTCTCCTGTACATCTTTTAAGAGTTGTTTGGAATCTTACACCCGGGTTATTCACACCTTTCCTTAGCCACTGCCCTCTGCAGTGGGTGAAAGGCAGAGCAGCACAGGATAAATGCCCAATACAAGAGTGACAGAGCCCTAAGCACCATTTACAAACCCTTGCTGATGGGCTCAACAGGAAAGAAAGCACCCTAGGGCAGCACTAGGAAGGAAAACCATATAGGTTGAAGGAAAATGCTTATCTCTCACTATCCACTGAGAAACAAGGAAGGGAAAAACTCACATCAGCAAGGAGCCTTAATCAATTTTGCTCTCAAGACCACGGTGAGTAAATAATCTATAAAAAGGGACCCTGAACTGTCATCTACAAGGGATCAGGCAGTCACTGTAGTTTTCTCCACTACACTGACATGAACTATATACACAGAGAGAGATCTTTAGAACATAGGCGTTTGATCCAATTTATCCTCACTGGCTTTCTGAGACCATTTCCTCTTTACAACATCACAAACAGCTCCTTTGGTTGCTGCAGCATCTCACTAGAATGTTTGAAAGAAAAACAGTAATTTCCAGAGAAAGCAGATTAAAGACAATAAACCCTGCACCTATCTCTGCACTTGCAAGGCCCAGCTCGTACTTGTTCACTGAGACAAGAAGCAAAACACACAGCATTAAGCTCTTGAGTGGCTGTCAAAGAGGAAGCCTCCCTGGCACTTCTTTAAATTTATGCTGTGGTGTTATACAAGCCCTACAGCTACTGAAGGGATTCTATGCCAAGAGGCTTCAATAACATAAATGTTCAGAAAAATTCTATGAGTTTTCATGCACCTATGTCTGCACCCAATATCGACACAGAAGTGAGACAAGATGTCAGGTTTCGTAAAAACAAGTTGAAGGGATCTTAGAGGATTCCATCACCATAAAAACTTCATGGATAGCCCTTTCTGAATGGTCTCCATCTGGAACAAAAGCACAAATCCGTCTTTAAAAAGTGAGGCTGACCCATGAGCTGCTCCAGTTGGGGCAGAGAGCAGCTGCAACAAGGCAGACAAGACCCAGCACTGAGCCAAGGCCATGTCCTGCATGCTTGGCTCAGACTGCACCCTCAGGCACACTGCACTGGCTTCCACTAGGACAGAGTTTATTTTCTTCTCAGTGCCTATGTTTTGGATTTGTGTTGAAAACACTGTTAATAACACTGGGATGTTTTCATTATTGCTGAGCAGTGCTTACAGAGAGTCAAGGCCTTTTCTGGCTCACATCCCATCCTGTCAGTGTGTAGGCTGGGATGCACCAGAAGCTGGGAGAGGTCACAGCCAGGACAGATGTGCTGTTGGAGTCCTGCTTCATTTGGTGGGCTTTAAATCCCAGATTCTTTGTGGACATATGATTTTACCAAGCAGGGGGTGAAATCAAAAGGAAAAGGTTTTTCTCCCAGAGGGTGGTACAGGCTCCCCAATGAAGTGGTCACATCACCAAGCCTGTCTGAGTTCAAGAGGCATTTTGACAACTCTCTCGGGCACATGGTGGGACTCGTGGCGTGGGTGTCCTGTGCAGGGTCAGGAGTTGCACTCAATGGTCCTGATGGGTCCCTTCCAACTCAGCATAGCCCCTGATCAAACCTTTTAAGAGATATAATCTGAACAGGGTACCAGACCAAAGAGAACAGGGTTATGAACTATCAGACTTTCCAAACTGATGTAATCTGGATCCTTAAAAACAGTACCTTGGCTTTGTTTTCAAAGAACAAACTTAAAACTTATAAAACTTACAGTAGAAAAAAAGAGCAAAACAGTTTTAACTGCAAAGAAAACCCTTGACATGGAGGGATACCACACAGATGCCTTCTGCTTCAGTCTGGCCATCTCACCCCATGGATTTGGTATCAATCCTCACCTCTGAACTGCTATAACTGAGGATGAGGTTCTCTAAAACCAGAGAACCATGTAACTAGAAATGAACAGAGATATTGCTGTTGAAAATTACAGAACTTCATCCAGCCCCAGCTCCCATTTGGTGTCTCCCCCACGTGAGCCCTGGCAGGCTGGCAAGAAGGGACAGCCACAAGGAGAGATGCCCATGGCAAGGTCATCCCCCTCCCTGCCAGTTCCTGCCACATTGCAGCTCCCTACTGCAGATGTGGGATGTGCAGCCCCAGCTCAGACTGGAGCCATGCAGGAGAGCCTCTCTTCCATGGTTTTGGCTTCTGTTCCCTGTCTGTACATCTGCAAATTAGCCAGCAGACAAAGCACTCAAGAATCTGTTCCTGGGACCTCCAAATCCAACAAAACCCATGGCAGATTGCACAGGACTCAGTTGGAAAAGCTTTACCTTGCAGTTAATGGAGAACATATGTACAACTCCATATGCAATCTTTGGAAATTTAATACTCAGAAACCACCCAGTCAAGATAAGGTTGAAGAAAAACAAAATCACTGCTGTTACAATCCAGTTCTCATCTCAGCCAATTTACCCTCCAAGCCTCCTGTTCTACAGGCAGTATTTTATTATACAGTGCAAAAAGGGGAGTAGGAAAAATGTAAACAAAAAACCCATGACCTCTTAGGTTGCCAATTCATTCCACATTTCCCTTACTCTACAACATGACTAGTCTTTGAACACATCCCTCAGCCAGAATTCTGCACACCCACTGCCCTAAAGAGCTGAAGGGCAACAGGGAAAACAAAAAGGGAGAGACTTCTATTCTAGCTGCTGCTGCCAGAAATTGAGCTATGAACCCATCAGAAAAACTAGAGGACACAGAAGAACAGGATGCAGTGTGTTACACAGATTCTGCTTTTGGCTCAGCAGCCCAGAAATGCCTCCTGCACACAGCAACAATCCAACTTGTCTTTCTGGACTGAAATTATTAAGTAAAAGTGTAATTTTTGTTTAAAACCACAGAAAAAACTCTTTGTAGGGTGAATATGAGTTAAAAATTATTCTCCCTAAGATTTGGCTACTGCACCAGAATAAATATTCTCAGGGGACCATTTCTTCTGAGCAGTCTTCAGTCTCTGTTAACATGGGAGCTATTCCAATACACCATATCTGTCTATGAAATTTATAATGATATGGGTGAGTTTTGAAAAGGTCTAGAGGACTCAGAGGAATATCTCCAATTCTTTTCCGAGAGGGTTAGATGCTGAAGTCACTAAAGACCCAACTTTATGAAAAAGCTAATAGATATATTATGAAGGAGTGTCTGAGGTTATACATTTTAAATCAAGTGGATGTAATATGGACCATAAGTCAGTTGCATGATCTAATTTAGACTAATTAAAAGTTGAAACATCAATACATGAAAGAAATATACAGTGGAATTAAACTGACAGAAGTTTCTGAACCTAAAGTTCACTGCTGTATAAACTGTAAGTCCTACACATCAACAAGCCTAAGATATTAGACATACTAAACTTTTAAGTGGATGATCAGGAACATGTACCTTTGTTAGAAAATAACGTATTTAAAGGCTGTAATTTTTTATTTCTTCCTCCATCTTCATGGCACCATTATCCAAAAACCCCAACCATTTAAACAATTAAATTCAAAATTTCAGGCACATTTTTTTGGCTTTTGGTGGTGTTTTTTAATAAACAGATAGATTTAAAAGGTGATATTAAAGTTCTACTAAATGTCAGGACAGACACAGTGTAACCATAGTACATTATCCTGAGAAAGGTTACTTGAAAGTGTTAGTAGTGGAACAGATTTTGCTGCTGTTAAAGGTCACACACATTTTTTCTAATAGTTTCCACTGGAATAAGATAGGGCCATTTTGGTAACTGCTCTGCAACAGCAAAATGGATAGAACTGTGCACTGAATAAACAGTAAAAGCCTAGGAACAGCTGGGTATTTTTATCTAACTGGGCTATCATTTTGTGTATATACTGATATCATGTATTTACACAGCTAGCAAATTATACCTGTAATGGTTACAAAGATACAAGGATTAGTAACCAAAATCAATTCTATCGCTACCAATCTCAATAAATATTAATGTACCACACAAAAATATTTTATCTGCCACAGGGAATCAAAATAATTTTTACTTCACAAAACACTTGTTTATTCCTAAAACTTCCACAACTATTACCTTACCTCGTTTATAACGGGAATTAGTGCAGTTCCACAAAATTGACAGCGTAAATCATCCAAGTGGCATCAAAGGACAGTGTGCTTCCCTCCCTGATTTTACAGTGTCCTTGTTTTGATGAGGAGCCCAAAACTAGAGCTTAATCTTGCAAAGGCAAATTCTGCATGGGTTGTGGCAGTGCAGGAGACTGATTTCCAGATAATTGTTTATACAGTAACTTCAACCAGAAGCTCCAGCACAGAACCAGGGACCTGCTTTGCTAGAGGAACATCCCTCAGGGAGGCAGGACCTCTCAGGAAAGCAGCGGGGTTCTGAAGCACTTCTCATCTGCCACTGCACAGAAAGCAGCTCATGCAGGGAGAGAGGAAAGCTGAGCCCCTCCAATGCAGAGTGGCAGCTGTCACTCACTGATTTTGAGGAATGGGTGCTCTACTTTGAGGACCTGGACAACCCAGCTCTCATTAAGCAACACACAACAGAACTGCAGCTTCCCCTTCACAATGAAGCCACAGTGACAAGGTCACTCGTACTCCAGCCTTGTGATACAAGCCTCCCAAGACACTTGCTAATTAATACTGAGACTCCTGGAAATGGAGAATAAATTAAAAAGATGTGGTACAAATGTATTCTCCATCTGTGACTCTGACCACAGCTCGCTCCACAGAAGCTGGAATTTTTTCCATGTGATTTTAATAAATAATAACCTGGTTGCTCTCAGCTTTACAGTGATCTCATAGCTAAAAACATTTCAAACAGACAAATCAGAGTCTTTCTCCTTTAGTGTCAAATATAACAGAAGTAGCCAAAAACCCACAAGATTTGCAAACGCATAAAATCGCATTTGGCTTTCAGCTATGGAACAAAAATAGAACCAAATCACTGAGGTCTTATACAGTCCCTGGAAGCTTCAATCAAGAAACAAACATGGGCTGCAGCCTTTGCCCAGTTTTTGACAGATCTCCGTTTCCAGCTAAAGTAAAATGGGTTGATGGTTATTGGGTTTGATCTTCTGCATAAAACAAGCCTCCACTTTCACTACAGCTGCTTTTGTTCAACAACTTTCATCTAACGTGGGTCACATTATATAGAATCCCAGCCAATATTTAAATAAACACTGTGGGCAACTGAGGATTTATCACATCACTGATAATCAGTTCCACGGCTTCACTGCATACACTGTTAAAAATATCCTTTTTTCCCCTCTTGACTGAGGTTTGGTGACTAACAGAGAACCACAGGAAGTAAAGAATCCCCCAGGAACAGAGATGCTCTCCCTATGGAGGCAGTTATATACCCTACAATCCAATGTTTTCTTTTTTTATGAAGAAGCCAATACATTTAGTTTAAGTTCTCATTATAAAAACATGTTTTCCTAAACTCTCTGGAGTTAATTCCTCATACAGAGTGGTCTGAAAATCTTGTTCTTAATTAAACAATGCTTCTATTGTACTTTGCATGCTTTCTTAATTATCTTTTTCATTTTTTTTTAAGATGAATTGCTTTGATGTGTGAAGCAAAGCCAATGATATAGTCAGAACGTTTCATATAAGCTCTCCACTTTCCCATGCTTTGAGCATCAATACTGCTATCTGGTTTTGAAAATTTTATTCCAGACAAGAAAGAAATGGTAAAAAAAAAAAAAAAAAAAAAAGGACAGTCTTGGAATGAAAGTAACACTGTTAGTCAGTAAATATGGAAGTCAATTGGCTAATTAGCTAACTAGTAAAATATGAAAGAGTAGATTACTTTCTTGTGACCCATTTTCTGACAATGACAGTTACAACAAAGCAATCCTTCCATCACTAGCAGTCATTTATTACCTGTCTGCAGCAGAAAAGGAAGCCACTCTCCTTCAGAGACAGGCAACTCCCAAAATAAGAGAAGCATAAACTCCAGCTGGCTGCAGCCAGTAAGTGGGGACACGCCAGGGTCTTTCTGATGACAGTGTACCTGTCTTGAGAAGCTTTGTTAGAAGCTTTCCCAATGACTGACAGCTCCTACAGTTTAGGCATAACCTGGGACATGGACCCCAGTGACCATCTAACCTGCCTGTCCACACAGCACTGGGCCCCCACAGGGATCCTGCCCTCTGTTCATTAACTTGGGCTGATGTTGTCCCTGAAAATAAGTCTTCTGATTTGTTTCTGCAGAATGGAGTCAGGTTCTCATGAAATTGTAAGATAAAATAATTTACATTCCTTTGTTAAAGATATGATGTGAAGGACTTCTCATCTGACGAGTGGGATTGGAGAGGTGGATACCTCATTACCCAATCCCTGGTCAGTGTCCTGAAAATGATAAATAGCTGAGGTTTCAATAAACTCGAGTTCTTTGCTTCTTCTGTGCTCTGAACACCTGTTGTCTGTGTGTTGCTGTGTTCCCTCTGTGTGTCATAGTAACAGGCTGGATCTCTGTCAGATGGTCAAACCTCCAAAACTCCCAAAAGACAGAATCTTTCACACAGTGTGTGCATTTCTTCCCAACTGTCTCCTTAAAACGATCTTCTAATGGTCTGGTATCTTTTTCAGGGAAGGCTGTCCAACCCTTCACTCTGTACGACCATGGGATTCCACAACCCAGAGGACCCACAGAACAAATGTTTGAGGTGGATTTTCCCCTCTTGGCTTCATTCAGTGCACACAAACACTCCTGCGCTTCACATTAAACTGGTTTGTCTCCTTCTGCCCTCTGAGTTTGGACATGTTCATGCCCAGTCTTTGTTCAGTGGCTGTGAAATATACCTCCCTGGCCACAAAACTTGGAAACAAAACAAATGTTTGCACAGGAACAGAAGTATTTCATCACTATTAAAACAGATAAAAGAGCCTAAGCGCATGAATGCACAAGTCTCAAGCGTCACTCATAACATCATAAAATGGTTTGGGGATTGCAAGGGACCTCTAAAGGTTCTCTAGTCCAACTTCTCTACAGTGACAAAACACATCTTCAAACAGATCAGGATCCTCAGAGCTCTCTCCAATCTGACTCGAACGTTTCCAGGGATGAGGCATCCAGCATCCCTCTGGGCAACCCTTTTCAGTGTTTCATCACCCACATTACAAAAAACCTCTTCCATGTATCTAATCTAAATCAAGCTTTTTTGAGTTTAAAAGCTGTAACCCTTTGTCCAACCACTACAGGCCCTGCTAAGTTTGTCCCCATCTTCTTTATTAGTCCTTGCCCATTCTTTACAGACCCAGTACAAGCTCATGCAGAAATACGAGTGGGAATTGCAGCAGGAACAAATCCTCTCCAGCTTTGCTTTCTATGGTGACAGCAACAGCAGTAAAAACCATGTGAATGTTTTAAAAATCTGTCAAATCACTGCAGTGCAATAGAGACAAATATCCACCATACACAACAGGACTGCACTACCAGCTAGCACTTCCAGCATATTTTATTTTTTTTTTACTTTGTAAAGTAAAAGCAGCCTCATTTGGAAGACCATTGGGTCCCTGCTGCTCCTATTGATAATGACAGCAGTAACTTCCCAGCAGCAATGGGGAAGGAAGCCCTATCACCAGCACACACTGAACTACTTTGCCAGCAGGTGCCTAACTTAATGTGATTTTTATGTGGATCTGGGCCTGAACAATATGGAACGACTTTCTGACTTAAAAAAAAGAAAAGTAAAAAAGAATAGCAGTGTGGTCAGTTTGTTTTTCAAGAATGGTTTTCATAATGTTCATGGAAACTGAATGAACAAAAAGATCTTGTAAAACCCTATACAGACTAACTTTTCATCTTAAAACTATCTTGGGAACTTCAATTCAATGTATATCAGACAGGATGGGGAAGGGTCTTTTGGCTTTTTCTTCTTTTTTTTTTAAGCCTGACACTGAAGAGTGTTCAAGAATGATTTATTGTTTAGGGCAAAGACAGGCCCTATCTTGCAGTCCTTGCTGCAAATTCCATTACAGAGAACAGAGGCTGGGAAGACAGGAGTCAAATTTAACTTCATATTCTTGTTTTGTGAGGGCTACACCCTTTTCTAGGCTTCAATTCTGCAAGTACTTATATGGGTGCTTATTTTCAGACATACCAATCTTCTCACTACAAGCAATAAGTATAAATTTAAGGCTAACAGGCAGGGGGTTTTATTTGCCTGGGGTTTTTTTTGTGACAGTGGTATGCTGATGTTTTTTTCACTCAATTTCCATGTTTTCATTCTTACCTTTACTAAGGATTAAGACATACAATTACTAAAATTGAGACAGGCATTCTTTATCCCACACCTGCTCTTGGACAGGCACTTCTAAACCAGTTTCAGTGTTGAGGCAATTTGGAGTACTGGAGATTGATACAGGAACTCTCAGGGGCAGATTCTGCCCCTCAGCAAAGTGAGCAGTAACCTGAACTCCTGCAGCTTGCTGCTGGGTTGAGAATTAAAAAACACACAGCTATCAAACTCTCTCCTCCTGTTTCCCCACATTTAGGCCACAGGACAATTCTTTTCCTCCTTGGCACCCACATCACCAGGGAGAAAAAGAACCTTTTAGTTTCAACCCTATGGCTAAAGTGAGGGTGAGCACTCAATGAAAAGCCATTTGTTCAAATGTGGCTGGAACTTTTTTTTTAATGATCTCAAAAGAATGTTAAAATTTTGTGGCTAAAGTGTCTAGACCAAATTTGAGCCGTAAAATATTCCATTTACTAGGGAAAATGCACTCAGAAGCAAGTCCACTCTCAAACAGGATACTCTCCCAAACTGCAGGCACAAGAAATTGTCAGTTTATGTTAGTTTTCACTTCTATTTGTCCATTCCTTTAGACCATCTGTCCAGCATCTTGCCTGTTCTTACCAGATTTGTTATTGAAAGCCTGATCACAAATTACATCAGTTGAAATTGAAGTTTCATCCCTATTTCTGGCTCTCTACCCAGATGCCTTGATCCTAAACAAGTATATACTTAGCTACGGTGTTTTCCAGGGACCTCTCCAGTCCCCAAAAAAGACTCCAGTCTATTGCCTCTTAGTGCTGGGTATGTTATCACATGACTTCTTTTCCCAAAAACCCAACAAAATCAGCTGTGCAAGGCATTAGAAAATCACAGGTTTCAAACAACACATGGCTTATTCGTTCCTGTGCACACCCAGCCTGGACTTGAAGCCCCAGCTCTCGGAGGCTCCGGACACACAGAGGACACTTGCAAAGAAATCAGCAGCACCAGAGAAAACGGTTGAGTGCTCCAAGCCTCTGACTTCTTGTTTGCATAGATGCAGGCTCAGTTTTTTTCTCTTAAATATCAAAGTTTCCTATAGGACAGAAATTGCCAGTTCTTACCATCTCAGTAGATAGGCACTGGGGGGAAAAAAAAGCCAAACTTCTAAGCTATAAACTTCCTCTGCACCAGCCATAAGACATTATTTCTGCGCAGATATAGCCCTAGCTATGCATGTTTCAATTCCTGTTAACTTTAAAGGAACTTTGAACCACACATGGCATAGGAATCTCCAAGCCATCTCTTTCCTGGAACTAGGGAACATAAGCAGCAGAGGAGAGAGGCTCCCAACATTCCCCACAAGGAAAAGGTTGCCGTGTCTTAGCCCTCATTATAAAGCAGAAATTCAACACTGCAGAGGGAGTGCTGACAGGGAAGATGAAAGAAGGACATTAAGAGGTTCCTAGCACAAAATTTACACTCCATCAGCAAGCTTCCCCATGATGGTGCTGGAATGAGTGCATTCTGCTGTTCCAAGAGGCTTTTACACATCTGAACAGAAGGGACAAAGCAGTTCTCTCCAATAGTGTACCAGGATTTGACTACAAACAGTAGTCCCGAGCTAGAAACTGTACCAGTTTAGACTCCATATGACAAAGAATTAAAGCACACACCTGCTTGCTGCTTAAACACATCAGCATCAACTGCTATTGAGAGGAGACCTTCCATGTGCTATCCCTGGATGCTGGTGGCTATAAAGACCTGCCAAAGAACATGTCTACTGTTCAGTGCCTTGCAGGGTTGCTTGGATAACAGATCTCTTGCCATAAGTAGCAGTGATCTCCTTGAAACAGAAAATACCCTCACAGAGATCAACAGCTTTCCAAACTCCTTAAATTATTTCTAAATGTATTTATACACAGTACAGCAGATTTTATTTTTTTTTATTAAGATATCCATCTGAGCCTCACAGGAGATCTGAGTGCTGTGTGCTGGCAGTACAAAACCAGAAGCATGACAAATAATTGTCATTAAAGCATAAAGGTCAGGGCAATCTCAAGCACAAACACAGGCTGGCTGGAAAATGGATCAAGAGCAGCCCTGAGAAGGACTTGGAGGTGTCAGAGGATGAGAAGCTCAACATGAGCTGCAAGGTACACTTACAACCAGAAAGCCAAACCTGTCCTGGGGCGCACCAAAAGCAGTGTGGGCAGCAGGGTGAGAGAGGGGACTCTGCCCCTCTGCTCTGCTGAGACCCCACCTGCAGAGGGCTGCATCCAGCTCTGGGGCCCCCAGAACTAGAAACGTGATGTGGACCTGTTGGAACAAGGCCAGAGGGCCATAAAGATGATCAGAGGGCTGGAGCAACTCCTACTATGGAGACAGGCTGTTCAGCCTGGGGAGCAGAAGGATCCAGGGAGAACTTAGAGCACTTTCCAGTACCTAGAAGGGACCTGCAAGCAAGTTTGTCCTTTTACAAGGACATGTAGTGATGGGACAAGGGGCAATGGATTTAAATTGAAGGAGAGTGAGTTTACATTAGACTTTAGGAAGAAATTCTGCCCTTTCATTTGTCTTCTCTCCAGCTTCCTCCTGTTACACACCTGTGGCTGGGTAAAAGACAGTGCTTCCTCTCCCTCTTCCTCCCAGCTATCAGGGATTCAGACTGAAGCAGATCAATCTTGCAGCTGCCTCACTGGCAGATGACTGGATCCTGCCTCCACCTGGAGAGAGCTGCTCTCAGTGACAGGCCTGGGGCTGCAGGTGAGCTCAGGTGGGTGGCAGGAGTTCCTGCACAGCCCAGATGCTCCTCATGCCACAGCTGCCAGGGAGCCACAGGAGCCAGCCATGTAGAGCCAGGAATCTGGAAGGCAACTCAGGCTTCCCACCCCACAGACCGTGAGGAAGTGCTGCAAGCCTCACTTCTGCAAAAGCAAGGATACAACATGGTTTGGTCTTAAATGTAACATCATTTTCCCCTTTTCTCCATCTACACCAGAAGCAGAGACTGTAAAATGAAAATCAAATTGTGGACCAGCATCTCGAGGCCCCTCTGTCAGTTCTCATCATGGGATTGCTTGCACTGGAGGCACAATAAAGGACACAGGACAGCAGACAAGCACTTTGGCCTCCTCTGGGGCTAAGCAGCAATGGAAGAACAAACCCCAACATACACACACAAAAACCAGACCACATGCAAATTCTAGATTTATCATTAACTAGGATTTAATCTTCTGCTTCTACCCTACATGTTCATGTGGTGTCTCATGGAGCTGACTGAAAAGGATTGCCCAGAACAAATATGCCAATACTTTCATACTCTGAGGGTCTTCAAGAGAGATGCAGTGATTAAAAAGAAAAATACATACTTTTTGTATCTCAATACCTGGTGAATGTATGCTTTTCCTCAACAGTTACAATACACACCCATGAGCCAGAATGTCTAAGGATTATCCTCAACTTTTTACCACTGATGCTATCTGAAAGGACTGTGCTGCTGTGCTACTCTTCAGCTCTCCCAGCTCATTGCAACATTAATAATAATAATTAATAAGATAATAAATGCTCCTTATCAAGATCAGAATACGTTAAAATGTACTGAAATCCCCTGGGCTCGTTTAGAAGAAGAAAAGTGTCAAGAAGCAGAATTTGGGGCAGTTCGCTTAAGGAACACAGATTCACAAAAGAACCTCATTGAAATGAGGTTCCATGAATAATGGACTTTTTCAGTGATCTAGTCCCTGTTTAGCCACCAACAGCAAATCTGAGCATTTGGAAGAGAGAAGGAAGAAAAAGAAAAAACTCAAATCCTGGGGATGAAATCCTGAAATAAAGAATGAATGCCTAAACCCTTCTGAAAAATTGTTTCCTTCATATGTCACATTTCCATACTTGCGACTTGGGAAAGGTGCCTTAGATGAACTCCAAGCAATCTCTGACAATCATTCACTAGAAGAGAGATGAGTATCTTGAACAGTCTTTTTGCAAGTTGAAGAGAGTCTCCTGTCTCATGTTTCTGAACAACATTTTAAACCAAATTTACAAGAGCTGTCTCGGAAACAAGTAACATCTCACACTAATGTAGGTTTAACAAATTCAGAGTCAACAAAACCTTCTTTATATAAACTTTGTGGGCTGAAAGCTGTTAGCAACTTTCTAAAAAGTTTTGGAAAAGAAAGTTTTAATGCAAGAAAATTCAAAGCTTATACCAGCAGATTCTGTAAGGACTACTCTAATGTTTAATAAACTGTGCACTTAGAAAAGTGTCAATAAGTCAACGACACAGCATGAACCTCAAATAAATCAGCTATTGATTTCAAGACAATTCAATTTAGGCAAAGCAAACAAAAAAAGCTATTGCAACTGAAAGTCATCTATCTTTATTCCACAGACACCTGGACTTCTGAAGGTCACATATGAGTGGAGGAAAAGTTCTGTTTAGGTTACAAAGGGGCTGAAGAACAGTTCGAGGCAGTTCAGTCTAAATACTAAATCCCTGCAGTGCAATGCCAGGCCAGGAAAAGTGTCTTGACAAAATGCTGTTGTGGTTCAGAGAGACTTCTGTTTCAGTTTCTGATCACATCATCCTTCACAACCCGGACCTAGCCTTCTTACAAATCTTCACAACAGTAGTTTTGAGGAAACAGGAAAGACTGGACCTGCTGTCTTGACTAGCTAAACAGAGCCTGGACAGCACCTGGATTATTTATTCCAGTTTAAAATACTCTCTGTTCTTCTATAAAATATTTAGGGTATGTTGTTCTGCCTCACACAACGCCTCCCCAGACAGATGCAAGATGAGGTTTCCCTCACACTCTTTGTGCTCAGATGTGGAGCTAACCCTGATGATTTCATGAGTGGCCATGGAAAACAAGACCCAGCATAAAACAACTGAGTGGAAAAGCTGCCCACACCATTACTCCTTCCCTGTGACACAAGTGTCTGAGTGTAAAGCTGGAAAAACCAGACATAGCTGCATCTTCCCTGAGCCCCAGCCAGACCCACCCTGCAGCCCTGCCCATGGTAATTCCAGCATGAAATAGTATCCAGTAGTTTAAAATGAAGACCAGCAAGAGCCATGCCATTCCAGAGTCACAAGGAAAAATGTGAATTACAGCAACAGCAAGCAAGCAGAAGCCTCAGAAATGATGTTTACACCCATCATCACATACACAACCCACAAGCCCCAGTGATGCCCACAGAGCTGGGACACAGACCCACCAAACTGCCATCAACATGCCAGATGCCAGTTAATGTGACCTGTCCCACATTTAAGGACATACACACTTAGAATTTCCATGGAGTAAACTTCTGTCATTCACTGTTGCCTCAATGTAAGTATTAAATAAAAAAGAATTTAGTAAGCTGTGAGTGGAGGGGCTAATATATGCAGACCTGACTGCAGAGTCAGCAGGAATAGCAGATTTTATTTTAGAATAAATTTCTTTCAGAAGAAAGAATCAGATTTATTGAGAAAGAACCGAACTCTTAGCACCCTCTTCCCACAGAATTATCCATCTATTTCTGCCCAAAAGCTAAACTACCTTAACCTGTCTGTGTAATTGTAGTGGCTTCTGTCAGCTGCCTGCTTCCATCCCACCCTCTGAGCCCCCCAGCCAGGCTACAGACCCAGCACCTGCAGTGCTCATGAGGCACAGTCTGTCCTGGAGACAGGGTGGCCACCCATGCACTCCCAGTGCACAGGAGCCAGGGAGCTCCTGTTCCAGGGAAATGCCAAAGGGCTGCAGCAGCTCTTCCAGAGAGACACAGCTGCCATGCACTTCTGAAAGTTTCACTTAATAAACGAAAATACACACGAAAGTTGAGTTGAAAATCAGGAGAGAAAACTTCTGTGAAGATGCAGGACACCATTACTTGGTTTGACACAAAATTGGACTTCATTAACCCTACTAGAGGCCTCTGTGCAAACGCACAGTGAGACACTGGGGAATCAGCTCCTCAGGGTACACATTACATGAGAATATATTTGAGCATGGAGGAGAGGAGGCTGTAGCTGCAATGTCACACTGAAAACCCAGTGGAAGCAGATCTAGATAAATGAAGTAGAGGACTAGTACAGCAGCTCCTATGAGAAAAGCCTTGTCCTTTAACTAAAACAACTACTTAAACAGAAAACAACTGACACGGGAAGAGGCTCTTCTAACCATCACAGACAGAAGGAAATCCACTTCTGCTGGCATACTACATAGGAGAAACAGCAAACTTGACTGAAATACCCCAAGAGGTGTGATGGCTAGAGCAGAGATGAATCGGGACAGAATTATTCACTGTCTGACTCTGCACTGAACCCAATACAATCGTGAACAAGCGACTCAGCTCCTGTGCTAGGGCATCCTTCCCAGCCCCAACAGCTGAAACAATACACATTTTGACTCAGTCCTTGCCTCAAACCACATGAGCCTGCATTTCCTAGGATACCAAGGCTCCTGTAATGAAAATACTTCTAAATGTGTATCTGCCTTTTACTGACAAAGTGGTATCTATGGTCTGACTGTCACTTTGCATTCCCATTAGAAACAAAGGAGATATTTTTCCACTCAGGAAAGAGAAGACAACGTGAGTCACTAGCAAGGGGATGAGTCAGTCTACTTAGATGCTCTAGCTTTGTGATGATAAATGACAAACCCCTCTGCAGTCTGGAGCCTCCTCCAGCCGCAGAGCCTGCAGCAAAGGAGGCCAGATCCTGCCATCACATCTCCCTCCAGCCTGAAGGTCCAGAACAGCTCCCAGATGCCAGAGCCCACGAGTAAAATTACACAGGAATCAAGTTAAACGTGAAAAGCAGTTGTGAATTTGAAGTCTTGATGGAAGAAATCTAAGTTTTCAGTGGAAGGGCCAAAATACTTGCAGTGGAGTTGCTAAGTTAAGAAAAGACATCTTGCTTGTTTCCCAACAAGAAACAAGTGGCAGCTATCACTCCAACCTAACAAAGCCTGACAAAAAACTACAGAAAAACAATTAGGCTGCCGCTGTCTTATACAGAGCAACTCTTCACCTGGACTTTTTAAAATTAATTTACTTTGGTAATGTAAAAAGCCTAAATGGTTTCAAAGCCAGGCACTCCCACAAACGAAAGTAACCAGCAATGCTTTGTTTAAAAACACAAGCAATTTGCAGTACCATGCTAAGAAGCACACCTGGTCTAAATTACCAGCAAAAAATTAAAGAGAAGAATACCAACTATGGAAAAAAGACAGACCACACCAAATTTTATCAAAATTTACCATGGTTTCACATGTCTGACCTTTCCCAAGTTCTATCATTCTAGCCTGGCCTTACTTTGTCACAACAGTGACACTAAGCAGTTTTCTTTTACTGCTACATACAGATAGTGAGAAGTGCCACCAACTTATTCTTTAAAGTTTTTGTTTTACTACATAATCTGTGATCAGAGAGACAGCTGCAAGGTCAAGGAAATACAGAGACACACACTGAAAAGGTAATTATCTGTTTGTAGAAGTCCCAGCCACCAGGCAGAGACGCACTGATTTAAGTAGCCTCAAGACAGGAAGAGATGGTGGTTCCTGCTCCAAAACACTTTCACAGAAATAGGATCCATCAAACAGTAGTTTCTCTTAGATCCAGTCCCTTCAATTAGATTCAACAAAAATGCTGAATTAAACTGGCTTTCTTAGACTTTCCCCACTTCTGAAAAAAGTGGTTAATATTACAGTCTACCTTGTTCAACTCAACAACCAATTTTAACAGAATAATGCTTTTACAGAGCAGCTAATGTCTCATGGGCACATCCTAGTGGGAAGAACAATACACTGTTATTACAGTGATGGATGGCGCTTGGATCAGGCTGCTAGATAAGGAGATTGGGGATCAACTTTAACTGGACCAGGCCACAAGAAAGGGCTCAGCACAGCATCAGAGTGCTCAACCATACCCAGGAGCTTGAACTGGGTTTAGCCACAGATGCAGCCAAATGTTCATTTAACTGATTTATTAGGGAATGATGGTGGTTTGACATCATGGGAGAGATTTAGAGTGAAAACCTGCTGTCAGAACCTTACCAAGATTTTTTTATATTTTCCCACATTTTCAGGATGTGCTTTTTAGTCTATGCCCACACTCTGCCTTGCAGTCCACAAGGTCCCCAAGAGGAGCTGTGATTTGGCCTCAGAAAGTAATCAGCAACATCACCATTGACTGGTGTCATCATCTCATTATATTTTAGACTTTTGGAATTAGTAAAATGGGTAAATTCCTCAAAAAACCCTCAAACCAACCTAGAACAAAACAAAACCCCCACACCATCATAGCAAAGACCCAAGAATAGGTGCAGTTATCACTTATTTGTGTATTACATATTTTGTGGCATACAGATCTAAATCAGCCTTTGTAGTCTGGAAGCAAAGTATCTAATAGTGTTTTCTCTTCAAGCACATAGACTGTGAAACAAAACAGCAGAGACACAAAATTCAGTGTTTGCTTTCACATAAAACCTAAAAATTAACAACTGTAAACATTTTCCAGGTGGACAAAAGCACCTATGACTGCCACAGGGCTCGGGTGTGTTAAGGGATGACTCAGGTTAGTTATTCTAGGGAGTTGTGTTCAGGACAGACCATTGTTTCTTACTACTGCAGGCAGACATATTCTAAGACATTTTTATAAAGTATTAAAATGTTTAATATTAATTTATTTTATTTTTCTTCCTTCTTTGCAAAAACTCTGCTGGTGGCTCATTTATTCATACCTGAAGTGTGGGTTATTTGCCCGTCCTTTTTAAAACTGATCAGGTCTCCCTCATCTTGCGTCATTCTTGTCAGTATGTTTGCAAGCAGCACTCTCCTCTCACCAGAGTGAAGCTCACACTGAAGGAAAATGTGGGCACTTTATAGCAAGGAGCTCTGTGCATTTCAAACAAGGATATTGTGGAGGCAGCTGTCATCATTCTTGTGATGATCTAAGCTTGAGAGCCCACAGGGGAGTCCTAGTACAGCTGCTTTACTGAGCGCCTTTGACCTAAGAAAGTTGGTGCAGAAAGTTCCTGTTGCAGCCAAATGCCAAGCTTTGGAAAAAATCCTCCCCTCTAAACTGTGCAAAGGCTGAAATTTTATGGTGTCGATACAAGAGGTGTGATATTTTGGGACTCCACTTCCAAAGGAGGCACCTCTCTCAGTACAAACAATGCATGCAGGTTTGGAATAAAGTCAAGAACCCACTTTGCTTGAGCCATGGCTAAGTACTTGACTTCTGCAAACAATTCCCTGTCACTAATGAAAACTGAACACAAAGCCAGGTGATCTCCCACCCCACTCAACACACTCAGCAACCTGCAGGTATGCAACTCAAATTCCTTCTTTGTTTCCCTCCATCCAGTGGAAGAGATGAGTTGGGAACTGCTAGTGAAATCATTAATAATTTACTAGGGGGAGGGGAAAAAAGTCGATGCTTTTGTTATGCTTCACTAAATTTTGTTCTTTATTCAAATACTGGTCAATTATTTATAAAAATCAGAATTGAAACCTCTTTCACACACTACTATCAGGGCATTGATTCACCTACATGTCTAGTATCTATTTACCAAGAGATATACAGCATATCTGTAAGAATGAACCTTTGCTAGACAAACACAGGTTTCTCTTAATTCCCTCAAGCATTCATTCATTTTAATGGTGTGTGCTTCACATTGAAATTCAGCCTTGAAGATGTTAATTATTACTGGTGTTTCATTGCCCTTCTGGTGCTCTGCAGCAAACCCTGATGAAATCTGCCATGTGCTTCATTACAGGCTGCAAAGCCTACCACGAGCAGGGTTGGTTTGGGGTTTTTTTTAAACGTTCAGTGCTTTCAGGGTGAATACCTGGTTGACACACCTTTGAACTCACCTTGCTCTTCACCTACATGACTTGATATCAGCCACTTAATTTGCTCAACTCACACACCCAAAGATTGTGCTTTTCACCACAAGTCTCCAAAGGTTCTGTGGTGGATCAGCATTTTACCACACACCTTTCCCTGTGATAGGAGACATTATAGGCTGTAGATCTCCACGTTGTGTTGATACATTTGCCAACAACTGAACTCAGATATTGCCAAATTGCACCCAAAAAACGCCCGAAACAACCTAAACTCACATAATTACTAAGAAGCTTAAAGAATAAAAAGGATGACTTAAAATTTGTTGCTGTGATCACATACCCAGGAACTGCAGTAGAGAAAAGGACAGAAAGAAACATTCCCAAATACAACAGGGACAACAAGAATTAAACTTGCAGCCCACTAGCACTAACCTATATTCAAACAACCTCCTAAACATCATTGCACGATGTATGAGATGCAGAAGGAAAAGCACAGCAAGTAGAAAAAACATGTTTATAAAGGGAACACCTTCGTACTGGCAACCTGTACTTCAAACCCATTGTCACAAATTAACATTTAGGCCCTGCATCCCCTCAGCCAACACGAAGCACATGCCAAATCTATTTCAGTGTTGTTCCCTTATATTAGATATAGAATTCACATGCACAATTCACTGATAAAATGAACATGTAATTACATTCTGGTTCTTCATCTCAACATCATTCAGCACCATTTATTTCACATAAAATTAGAAGATGTTTCGAGTTCCTTAGCAACAAACTCAACCAATATACTGCACAGAAGTGTAAAACATATTGATACAGGCGAATGTCTCCAGCATGAGGTCCTTACCCAGTAATCCTGGGAGTATTCAGCAGTTTAAACCACTGTTTGTACAGCCTCCTGGGCCTATCATCAGACAGTGCTGAGAAGGTTCAGACACCAGGACAATGCCACTCTCCAAGTTCATGCACAACATCCGTCCCATCTGCAACAAAACATGCAGGAAGCATCTTGCACTTGATTGGTTCTCTTATACACAACTTTTGCATTCAGGCTGGTGTGCTTTCTTCAGATATTGGAGTCAATTTAGGTCTCATTTTGCTCACAGACTTCCCACTGTGTCAGGATCCTAATATAACCACAGCCATACCAGGTCTAAGAACTCATTAGTATTTTGTAAGTATTTTACGTATTAAATTCTCTGAATTCCAATGACACTAAGTGGGAAAGCTGAAGGCAGAGCCCAAAAGTGAGCTGCCAAGCACTTTGAACTCTCCCATGGAGAACTGGAAATTTCAGATGCCGTAGGTCAGCCAACTGACAGTGATCCTATAAAACCATGCTATAAAAAAGTCTGTTGTAGCTCACTGACAAAACCATGAGAAACTTTTCTTTTGATTTCTTCATAAATAGTTTTTCCACAATTTTACACACACACAAAAAGAACTTTTAAGTTTTTTCCTCTCTCATTTTGCTGAATTTCTCTAACACAAAGTAGCTATGAAAGCAAGAAACTATTAAAGTGTTCATTGAGGACAGCAATTAAAAGGTGCTGGAAGGGGAGGGCATAATCACCAGGATATAACGTCAATTTGGCTCACCCCCTTGGCTAAGTAGAACAGCTTCACAAGGCAGAGGGGACACCAATCCCCACAGCTCAATGCCATGGGCTCCCTTCTGAAAAATGGGGAGTCACAAAATTTATTTTCTCTGCTTCACTGGGAGCCATCTGAGGGACACAATTTCATCTCAGTTGGGTACAGCAGACAGAACTCAAAGAGTTTCAGCTTCCTTAAGCAAGTAAACTTTGAAAACAAGCAATTTTGCTGCAGGAAATAGGAAAAAGGAAAGGAAGGAATACGTCACTGGAAAGTTAAATAAAGACAGAAAAAGGTCAGTTAAAATAATTTTTAATGGAACACTAACAAAGGCAGTCGGATGAGAGTGCTGTAGTGTTCTACACAGAGAAATAGTCCAGTGATTAAATAAAACAAAACACCAAAGGCAAAGGATTTGACTTACTGTGGAGTCATGCCTGATCAAAAATGTTTAATTAGGACTCTGGGGCTTGTTCAAAGCCACCAGAGACAGTTTGAAACAAAATAAAGTTTTCCTAGCATCACCAAAAACTATGGAGCATAGTGGAGGTCAGAGAGCTTACACTGAGCTTAGAATAACAAAGTTAAATAAAAATAAAAGAAAAAAACCTTTCAGATCTTATTTGTGTCCACATCACAGAGCATTTCCAGGAAGCCTTTGCTTGACAGCAGACCCTAAAGCAGCTTAGGCCAACACATCCTCCTGGCTTTCAGTGCTCTCTGTGCCCAAGGGAGATGTAGAGGTGACCTAGAACCAGAACATTTTCAGCACCCAGTCCACATTCAAAGCCTCATGAAAAATAGGAAATCTTGGACTTATGTAATTACATCATCTCATCCTTGTCGAGAATGCTTCCAAAAAACAGGAGCGATCATAAAATTTGGATCACTAATGAGGAGAAAACTCTTTCTGAGCTATTTGGATCCTGCCAAAAACGACACAGCCGTTATTGCCAAATGTTGTATTCTTTGCAATTTCTAAAACAGACGTGCCTCTTCCCTGTACCAATCTTTAACTGGCTCTGTTACAGTCCTCTCCAGACTCACTTACTGGAAAGGGAAAATAGAAGGAAGGCACTTATTAGAGACAACAGTAAATCTTCTTGCTGAAACTCCTCCAGCTCTGATGGAGTCCAGGCAGGGTCACCCTTGGCAGCTCACCTGGCTGTGACTCCAAAAAACATGATTCTGATGAACTGCTTGATCAAACAGGTAAGTGCCAGAGACGCCAGAGCAGTGGGGCTGGAGGAGACAGAGCAGGACAAAGACAACTGTAGGCAGGTGACACACATCAGGTGACATACAGAAGACCAATATAAGAAATACAGAATGGGTTCAACAAATGAACAGACTCCTCCTTCAAATGCACATCCAATTGTTTTACCCTTGATTTTTTTTTTTCCACAGCACTCCCTGTGACCTCCTGGCAGCCCTGTGCTGTCCATCCTCACCTCCCAGCTGTAGTACCTCCCACAGGTGAGGAAAAGCTGAAGGATACCAAATCCTGCCCAGCCTCCCTCCCTGAGGGAGGGCAGCACATCCCTCCCTACTCACAAATGCTACCTTTGAAAACAGGCAAAGCCACTGCCTTCAAACATCCATCTTTTAACACCCTAGCAACAATTCTCTTCTGCCAGAATTCTCCATGCCACTTCCACTTCTTTATTTTTACTGAGGTCTCTTCTTATAATGCTTACAAGTACACAAGCAGTTTCACCTTCATCTTCAATAAGTCTTTTAAGCATCAAAGACTGAAGACTTTCAGTACAATAGTGAATTTTTCACTTGAAGTTAAAGTATACAACAAAACCCCACTTTAAAACAAGACGCCTCAGTCTGACACTCAAGCTTGAAACAAAGTGGCATTTGAGGCTTTGATCCTCAATCCCAGCTCACAAGTCAGTTTTGGAAACAGATCCAAAGTTATCAAGGACCAATCTCCGAATCAATTTCAAACACGACTCAAATTGTCAGTCTTGCAATTAATATCCCCTCTGCTAAGATTAACATTGTATAAATTGACACAAATTTAAAGTCTCCTTCCACAAATCTAAATTTCTATAGCCAAATCATTTGACAAACTTTCTATTTACAGTTTGGCTTCACTGGAAGTCCAAGCTCAAAGCTGAGCTCTTGGATGCCATGAACTCTGTCTCTTTCAGACTAATGTAAATCAGGAGATTTTTTTTTCCTAACAATATATGAAGATAAAACAAGATTAATTTGTTTTTCACGTCAGAGTTGTATCTGTTCTCTTCTTGCCTTCCTTCAAGGAGAACTGGCAACACCTGTACTTCCAGCACTGTAATAATCCCTGGGAAAGCCAAGCAGTACAACTGCTTGTGCCATTGCAGTTCTACAGCAAGGATGGAAAGATCAAAATAAAAATACCAACAAATTCTCTGCCAGTCTTGCTAGAGGAGTCCTAAGAAACTCCCCTATGGCTTCTAAACATTCTTGGCCATCTTGTCACCTAATTACTTGTGCTTCCCAGACAGCCCTGTGCGCAGGTGGAAATACCTTCCTCCTCCAGAGGTATTGTCCTTGAAAAACATATTACAGGAAAAGGAAAAGCAGTCAAGTACAAGACAGAAATCACAACTAAGAACAACCAGTGGTAAAACACAAACCCTAACTATATTAATCAATAATGCCTCATAAAAATGCAAGCCTTAGAAGTGGAAAGTGGAATACCAAATTGCTCACAAGAAAGGATTAATATATTCCTGTCAAAACGGAATTGAGTGACACATGATTGAGAATTAGGGGAACTCATCCTTATTGCTGAAGATAAACTGCTCTCACTGTTACCTCCCAATTTAATTTGAAGTATGTGTTAACACTGATAACCCAGCCCCTAAGGTGGTGACTGTCAGAATGAAAAGCATGGCAACACTGCAAAAGAAAATTCATTTTCAAATTAACTAAGATACGTGGCAAAAGAATAAAAATGTAAATTAATAATTAAAATTTTACTTATCAGTTTATTATTCCAATAAAAAATGAAGAAATCTGTTGCTAGTTAGGTTGACACTTCTTAGCTGAACCCACATATGCTCATCCTTCAGAAGTACAATTCCCTCCCTCCAGAAGAGCCTTCTGCAGAAGAAAGAGTAAGAAGTCGCAGTGTGCAGCAGCTCCCTTTTTCCATACTTACAAAAAACACTTCTCTTGCCTTAACATCAAGCTGCAGGCAATGGCTCAGCACACTTCCTACATGCACCCAGAGGTTACAGTGGTGTTCTTTATTTCATGAAAGCCTTTTTTTAAATAATAAAAAGAGATTGCTGAACTTAATAATCATACTGAAATTCTGAGTCAAAAAACCCCTACCTGGTGACATATTTCTCCTCAGTACTAATGCCCACTAATGGGATTATTTGAAAACCACACATTTTTTCAAGCAAGATCTAAAAATCCAATTAGACATGTACTTTGATCAGCTTTTGCCTGCTTCACCACCAGGTCCAGCTCAAGAGGCACACCAACATGAACTGTAAGGAATGGCCCAGCATGGAATAGCAGGGAACAGTCTGCATGACAGCACCCCAGAGTGAGACAAAAGGGCAAGCAGGCAGGAGAAGAGGAAGCTACAAAAGCTATGACCTTCAATGTTCTTGCTCATCACCAGCCAGCTCTGCCAGGGATCACACACTTGGAAAGGCAGTCCTGCCCATCTGGGAACACGTGCCAGGCTATGTGTATCCATTTAACAGAAAGTTCAATGGTGGTTAGTAAGTGGTTTGCCTTTGAATAAGTATTCCGGAAGAAATAGAGTCCCTTAGTAGGGATTGTTCCTCCTACGTTATACCTTTGCTTTCAGCCCTCAAAGTATCCTCATATTTAGCATGTGAAATGGAGAAAGACTCAGAACTAAGGTTAACTGTAACCCATTACCCAAAACACAAAACCCTTATGACCACGGTGGTGGAAGAACTGGCACAGAACACTCTTCTCACTGCCTACCACCTGTCTCTGGCCTCCTCTGCAGCACAAAGCCATCTGTGGGGGCATCAGAAGAGCTTCTTCAGGAGATGGTAAGTTAGTAGATCATAAAAATGAGCTAGCCAGCCTACTGCCAGGACCCTGAGGACACCAAGAGATCCCTTGTTTTTTTTGCCCTGACCAACCTCCCTAGAGTTCCACCTCTGTCACCAGGACCATCCCTTCCTTCCCACCTTGCTTGTCCTTTTTCCACTGACATTGTCCAAATACATGACCATTCAGCAGTTAAGTCTGAAGCTTACTAGGCTGAACTCCCAGCTCCTTCAAACACTGCCTGAAGTTTAGGGGCATATGCCAGGAAGGAGGTCAGTTTTACTGGTTTGGCCAGTTTACTACAACCTTGTTTCCCAGCATAGCAGATGACCCACACAGAACAGTGCTGGGGCACATCCCAACACAGATGTCATGAGAGCACACTGCTCACAGACGCAGCCCTACAACGCAGGACACTGCCTGTCCCAGGAAGGAGGCCACAGGACCAACTAATCCAGCACAAGCTACCAGTGCTGCTATAAGGCATTTCAAGACATGCAGGGAAGAACACAAGTGGGAAGCTATAGACAACCAGTGTTTGCTGCAGACATGGGTGTCAATAGCCTTACCCCAGCAGTAGGAAAAGGGAGAGTGTTTTCTCCCCCCATACCTTGGAGCTCCCATGAAGCCTGACACAAAGGAATTGCAAAAGCCAGGTGGTAATTGTTGGGGTCATGCACAGGCTCACACTTGAGTTTGAATAAATCTGTCAGAATTATCAGTTCTGGTAGCTAGCAATTGTTTTCAGCAGTAATTTGCTTTTCTGTTGTGCTGGTGATCTCCCCTCCCTATGTGGAACTGTACAGGTTCAGAGAAGCTCTGTAACACACATCACTATTGCCACTGCACGTCAGACCTATCAGACTCCTGCCCTCAAGTTCTGGTCTGCACTGTGCCTGCCACAGGACCCTGCCTCAGCTGAGCCACAGAGGTGGAGTGTGCACTGCAGAACAGCAAGAACAGAGACAAAAGCAAGGCAGGAACCAACCCCTCCTTCCTGACAGCCAAGTGCTTTGGTCCACTTGAAGAGGAACTCATCTTTGCAGCCTGCCCTGGATCCACACCCTTCACGAGAAGTCCCAGTCACACTTTAGCCATGAGTGAGGAAACATGGGGCTCTCAGACACGTTGATTTACAGCACAGCCCCCTTGCAGCTGCCTTGCTTGCCTATGAGAAAGTGAGACATATTTGGGGCCAAAGTGCTCAACTTGCAACTCTGACCCTTCAGCCTTGAGTTGTACTCACAGATTATTGGAAGCCTGGGAAGACAAAGCTTCCCTGGGGTCAACCTCTTCTCCCTAAGAACCAACTTACAACAGAAAAAGAAAGGAACAATTAAAGAAAACCCGAGTCCTCTTCCCTGAACTTGACAACGTTTTCAAGTGTTAGAAAACTGCAGACCCATTTGCCAAAGGGCACAGGGACAGATGGGAACTGAAAGGGCTATTACTTAAACTAAGCATGTAAACACTGGTTGTCTGCTCAAAACCCAGCTCTTGTAATTTCCATGTGTGCAGTATTTGATGTGGCCATAGCACCATTCCCACATGCCCTCACTTGAGGAAGATGGGGCACATTTATCCAGTTTGCTACATAGCTACGTTGTGCTTAAAACTGCCTACAGCTAGGAAACATGACAAACATGACAGAACCCTGCTATTTCTAGCAAGGGAGTCAAACGTGAAAAAAAGACAGCACGTGTATTTTTGGGCTATAATTGAAATTTTCTAGTGGTCCCTCTCCTGAACATTTGAACAAATGTAGTGTGCAAGCAATCTACTACCAACCACAACTTGTGACAGAGCAAGTTTTTTCATAATTAAATGCAAAATTAATCAGACAGATGAGCAAGAAGCAAACAAACACCAGAACTTCAGACACAGATATTTTTCCCAATGCTGTTTGACTGTGAGGGGGACACAGAAACTTAGAGGTCAGCAGGGGAGAGAAAAGGCAGGGGAAAAAAGTATTCCTAGATGCCTTGCAGTGATGACTGGATGTGCATCTCTTCAAAATGCCTCACTGCAGCTCTCAGTCCTGTGCACTTGTGGGAAACAGTCACACATGTTCAGCAAGATAGATGGGAAATGTTTTGTTTCCAAGACTGAGGTAAAAATATCTTTTCAAACATGTTAAGTAGCTTCCATTTCCCCACCTTGCACTGCATGAACCATTACTTCCAATGGCCAGAACTTGACAGGAACTGAAAAAGAAACTAGATTTGAATCTGAGGCTGCTCTGAGCAAACACATGCATGAAATGTTATACCAAGGTTTTCTTTGTCAAGGAATGAACTTCAAAAATGTCCCACAGACACCACAGAAAGCATGGAGGTCTAAAAGGGAAGGATCTGGGAGAGCTGCAGCCTCTCACAGAGACAGCTGATGCTACCTTCCTGACTTGGACTTTAAAACTGCACTAAGAGAAGAATGAGTGCAGTGTAATGAGTTTACAGAGAGACAATATTTTAGTTTACAGCTATGTTAAACACTGGTGCATGAATAAAAACCCAGGATGCTCAGCCTTGATCAACATGTAAAAGCTTGGCTGACATAGCAAGACCATAGAAAGGACACAGTTTCATTGCATATGTTTTTTTCTTCTTCCTTATTTTAGTAAGCTTATATTTGCTGGCAAAACTTCTAGCGGACCTGAAACAGGACTGTCCACAACAGTCATCCTCACAAACAGAGAGCACACCCAGAAGGGCCTGCAGTGATGTTACTGGGCTGAGAGCTGTGAATTAGGGTGTGCCTCACATCTAGCTTGCACTGTGGTCTATTCCAAAACTATAGGGGACTGCACACCTCAGGTCATATAAGCTCAAGAAATCCACCCTACCACTCACTTTTATTCCTGAATGTGCCACTAGCCTGGTGGGAAACCATCCAACAGAATCCAGCACACATCCCTTCCTGACCATGCCTCAGTGTACCTACTAGAGAGTGAAAAAGAAAGCATGGACCTACTTTGTGGACCGTTTTGAAGCCTTCTGATCAAAGCAAGTATTACTGTCTCAGATGTAGATTTGGACCCAAATTCTCAAAGATTTCCAGAAATGCTGCTCCTAATTTGCTCCCAGTGAAAGCTTTCAACTGCAACAGACAGACAGCAGGAAAGCACAGACTCAACACTAACCAGTATACAACACACATGGCTTGACATTCAGTATTATTTCCAGGCTCCCAAAATGCTGAAAAAGTGCATCAGACATAAACCATTCTGGCAAGGTAAGAGTGGCTGAGGTACAATCTGATGACAAGAGATCCCCTCACAACTGGAATGGGAGCATGAAATAAATCTTAGCCACATCCCATGAATGCAGACACAAGCAAAAGGTCTGAAGAGTACGAAAAAATAAAATAAAAAAAAACCCTAAAGTGAAGGGGGGAAAAGCCTCTGTAAAGACTGACAGTGGGGAAAAAAAACCCAGCTAGTTTGGACATCCAAGAATTATGGTCTGTTTCCCTTGGTGCCCAGGCACACAGGGGGGAATGAGACATTTCTAGCTGCACAAAGAGTCCTCACAGTACTGTGTTACCACACTGGCTACAGCCTTCTGGAGATGGATGAGGTTGTAAGGCACTGACATTATACTGATATATGGACTTCATGCATTACTAATCACTGAGACACAATAGCCCCCGTGTATATTTTTGGTTTGCATCCTCTGCAAATATACTCCTCTCTATACTCAGAAAGTTTTAAGAAAAAGTGTTCAGGAGACAGGCACAGAATGGGGAAAGAGTCACCAGCAATGCTGATGTGTTCTGGGGGGGAGAGAAGAAAAGGAAACAAAAAACAAACCACCAAAAAACCACAAGCTGGCTCAAGACAGACAAATATGAAGACAATTTTAATTAAACCACGTCTGTCTTATAGCATCTATTTCAGCTAATTTAGTATCACAAACGAGTTATATCTCAAAATAGTTAATAGCTCTAGAAGCCCCAACTTTTTCCCAGTTTTTTTCTTTAATGCAATTACGTTTTTGCTGCTGCACCAGAAATATTAATAGCCTTTTCTGCATGAGACAGAGAAGCTCTACAGCAGGACAAGAAAGCTTCGATCCTACTAATGATCTGCATGCTGATGGTTGCATACAGCTTCTCAGTCAATGTAATTTCTACTGAAGCTATTAAATAGGCAGCATGCCTCTAAATACTTCAAGAATGCATCTCTATAGGAAAAAAAAGTCAATTCTCTTGACTGTAGAAAGGACAAATAAGTAGGAAAACAGACAAGAAAAGCTGTTGTTCTACTTTATATTGGTCTGTAGGAAGGACAGATTCTGCTCTTCATTATAGTACCTTGGATCCAGAATTGATCTAACTTAGTCAATGGAACTGACCCAGATTTACAGGGGAGAAACAGTTCAGGGCTCCACCCAAGCCTGCAATCCTCTATTTCTATCTCCAAGGGGAATGTATGTCCTTTGTGCAATCCAAAATCTGCTCTAGCACAGCAGACCTGATCCAGTATTCACTAAAATCAACTGAAAAGCAACCATGATTTCCTCCAGTCCATCACACCGACCCGCGCCATCCACCCACCAGCAAATTCAAACCACTCAGGTACTCCTTTCAGGAAAAAAAAATTTAAAAAATCTTACAGCTTGCCTAAAACATAACCCCAAATCAAACAGCCTAGAAGGGAGCCATGTTCCCTATCTGAGCTTCCCTAACCTTGCCAGATAGAACAAGCAAGACTGGCTTGGGAAGAGAAGGAATGTGTAGAGGCAGAGATTACCTGGCACAGTCCCCAGGATTGCCAGTGCCATGGTGGCAGGAACTCTGCCCAATGTCCAGCTGCTGCTCCTGTAACGATTAATGGACACAGCAATGCCTGGGAGGACAGGCGCCCACAGTCACCCCTGCAGTCCATCACTCCCTGGTGTATTGCCCCAGTGATTAGCAATTACTTCATAATTACGTGCACACATACACGTGCTTAATTCTAAAGAGAAAACGCTTATCACCATCTGGAAACTCAAATGCATTTTAGAAGTTAATCAAGATTAAAATACATAATCAAGACAGGCTTTATCAGTTTTGTATTTATGACCCCAACTGACACATTTTATTAACCACCAAGTGTTTAAAAAGTGTTAAGGCCCTCCTCCTCAGTTACTATAAATTCTCTGCTACCACTTCCAACACAGGCTGTAAAAATACAGATTACTAGAAGGACATATTCAGCTCCTGGTACCCACCAGCGTGGGTGCAGAATGTGCTATTCCGTGTCAGGTCACTTCAGATAATACAGACATTTTTGTTCTGCCTGCATACCAATCAGCTTTAAAGCACTATAATGCAAATAGTCTTTAAAAGGATTTTAACTCCCTAAAGCTCTTTGTTTTAAGACAAGGTATTACAGTAAAGATCATCCATGAGATCAAATTACAGTCACCTTATTAATTATATGTCTACCTGGATGAATTCAAAAATCCCTACAAGCTATCCATTTTAAAGTTTTTGATTCCTTTATGCAAACATTTATCAGCCAAAAAAAATGAAAATTACTAGCTACAATGTCATTTATTAAATGAATTCACAAGGCATTACTCCAAAGGTCCCAAAGCCCACCTTTTTACCCCTACAAAATGTATCTTGAATGTCCACGACTTAAAAATGAATAAAAGCCAAAAAAAAAAAACCAAAACAAACAAAAAAAAAAACCCCATAGTTCTCTGCTTTTTACAGAGTACAATGTGTTCAAGAAGTGGATTGAAACCCAACAAAGTCTTTTATTCCTTGTGGATTTTATATGCGGACTTTGCAATTAAAATTATGTCTCCTACCACTCAGCCAAATAACATAAAAAGACACAAACGTTTGATATTAAGAAGATGAAGGAGGACATATTTTAGGCTGAGACAATGCTCAAAGCATCAGCAGCAGTTCCTTTGGAGATCTGAGCACAGCTGAGGATGAGGTCCTGCTCTTTTACCTCCTGGAGAAGAGAGAAAGGGGGGCTTGATCCTGCAAAACCACACGTTGATCACTTCACTCTCATCCTTGAAACCACGGCTGCCTCTCCCCGCCTAAGGAAGAGCAGACAACATTTAGAGGATGTGAGCACTTCACAGCTGTTTTCACATGGTGCAGTCCACCTACCTCCCTGACACTGGATAGAGTCACCATCTCACAAAGCCACGGAATCACAGTGCTGTGAGAAATTCTGCTCGATTGCATTGTTTGTATTTTCCATTTCCCCCAGCACCTTCTCTCACGTTTTTTTCATAGGAGTGTGAAGCCATCGCAGCAGTGATTGATAGCAATGGAGCAAAGTCATCCCTCAGTGTCTACAGCCTGGCACAAACAAGATGAAGGCTACTGTGAAGAGGCACTCTTACTGTTTAAACTGATGCACTGACAAACCAGAAAAATCCTTGCTCTTCTTCTGCCTACAAAGAACTAATAACATCATCCCTCTCTCAACCTGGATGTTTCCAAATGTGTAAGTTGAGAAAGAGTAGCAGAAATGAGAAACCACACTTACTACTGATTTCAATTAGTAAAATTGCAAAGGCACCTATGTGGAGCCTTGGCACTTCTGGGATTTCTTCTAATAACAAAGAACTTCATACTCCTTACAGCAGCCTTGTTAGGAGAAAAAGGTTTGCACTTCAGAAATCACTGCATTTTGATTGCCTGGGCCATCAACTACAGATTTTTTAGGAGGTGGGAAGATGGATGAGTGTATGTGCACATTTGCACACATTTGTGTGCATAGCCCTCTTTTTTTTTTCCAGTCAGCATTTTGTAAGTGTTCATGCTCAGCTTTTTTAATGCACAGATTCCAATTTGTCAGGGGAAAAGACTTGAAATACTAAGTTTCCAAATCTAGCCTCAATGTCACTCAGTGTGTTCTAATGAACATTTTCCTTCAAATGTTCCAGTGGTAGCCATCTAATTTAATTTCTTTTAAATAGCAACCCTTCTGATGCTTGTAACCTAAATGTTAATGCCTCATTCAGGACCTCATGTCTAATGTGTAAAATTAAAATGGCCAAAAGGAAAGCTGTCATCTGCTTTCATCGCCAACACTGGGCACAGTGTAAAAAGCAACCAAAAAAAGCATTACTATTTTACAATAATTCAAAAAACCCTGGATATTTAAATGTTAAATACATAAGGCAGTGAAATTTCTTTATACAAGGAAGCCTCCCTTGACTCCCCATGGACACAAAGCTTCCTTGCTGCAAATTAACAAATGCTCGTGCTGCACCTACTTGTACCACGCTGTAATCCAAGGTCCTGTTAGCATTTGACAGAAACCAGAGTCCTGTCATCCACTGTGGCTGTCTGAGGCTTGCTGCCACAGAGCTTTCCAATCTCTGAGCTCCTCGAGTGGAGCACAGCAGCTCCCAGAGACACGCCTGCAGTTCCCCTGCTCTGCCCGAGGGGCTCATCGGACACCACAGAACGGGCGGAGCAGAGGATGCCCAGTTCCACGGGATAATCAGCATCCTCGTTCCTTTAATCCCTATGGATGAGGGCTCCTCATCTGTGCACAGCCTGCTTTCCATTAGGCAATTCCTGGTGATGCTACAGGTGTTGTGACAGCCCCACAGGACAGTGGGGAGAGAGCCGTTATCTAACACGGGCCATTCATATGGAAACCTAACAACCACAGAAGGGAATGGATTACTCCAGACAATTTCCCCAACAGATAACTCCTTTATGAGGGAGCATGTGGAGAGGGCAAGAAAAGGAAGCAAATTCATTGATCAGCATTAAATGAAAAGTGGAGGATGATAACATTACACAAGAGAAGCGACCCAGAGCCCAAGTGTATATGCGGTCAAATTTTGATTTATCCATGAAAGCTTCATTTCAGGTGCCAAACAATTGCATAAAAGGGGGGACATGCTGCATCCTCTGCTGATTGCATTCACAAAATTGAAATCCAAGAAAATCCTTGTGTCTGGAGGCATTAGCCAAAGGTAATTAGGAACTGAATTCTTTCACTGGTTCGAAGTAGTCTCACCTTTTAGTTAAGAGCATGAGACTTGTGCCAGAAAAAAAACACTTTGTCACATGCAAGCATTCTGCCCATAACAAAAGGATGCTATCTAAAGCCTGGGTACTGAAACACAAATAATGAGGAATTAGCTGAACTCAGCTGGAATTGTGACTGTAAGGACAAATACCTCGTCCACAACGATCCTAGGAGGATGGGCTACAGGGAACAGGAACATCCAAAAAAAGACCAATATGCTTTGAAATGTTAACCTCGTAAGATAGGTGGCTGCTGAATCTAATTAACCCACCACAGACATCTCTCTGTCTTTATCCTGGACACACCACATCTACACAAGTACATCATTCCTGAACTTAATTTCATTCCTTTAATGTGAAGGGGAAAATTCCTCTTTTCATTGATTTCAACTGGGCCCTTCATCCATGCATCTTATGCTTCATTTTATGTGTGTTGACACTTCAACAAGTCACACACAGAATTCAAACGTTTGCTTTGAACAGCACAAACAATCAGAAGGAGAAAAACCAACCAGATTCAAATCATTGTGTCCCCCATCCCAGCCCTTAACTCCCGCAGGATCAACTTGGAGTTGATACATAATACATATGCATCAGCTCAAAAGGCTTGAGAGGAAAAAAAATGCTAGAATGACATTCACACAAGGACAACTGCAGCAGCCTTGTCAGGCAGGATTTGATATAGTACATCTGGCAACAGAGTCAAACAAAATACAGTAGTGCTGGCTTTGGAAAAAGTAACATGAATCTAATTTCTTCCAATTGTCTGAGCCACTTTTAGAGTTAATTACATGGTACAGCACAAGATAAACTACTTGCCACTTCTGAAAAGTAATGAAAACAATTTTAAAACTCAGAAAGATGCTCATATTTCTGAATATAAAGTAAAAATGAGATATTACTTGCACCCAATCAATTATATAAATTTGTTCATAAAAAGCACTGGGCATTTCAGCTCTATATGCCATTTTGCTAAGCTCAAAACAAAGTTTCCATGCACACTGCCTTATCTCTGAAAAATTTACTTAAGCTAAGTCAAGACATCTGTGAATAGTGTCAGTGCTCTGAAAGTTAGCGCATACTTTCCCAATAGTGATACACAGTAATAATAAAAAAAGAAAGTTTATAAAAACCTACATGGTAGAAAATGTAATGGTGGTACAATATCCTGATAAGTTAAAATGTAATAAGACTTGACTGCAACATAATTACCCAGGTAAGTTTTGCTTGAATACATTCAGAGACACATTTTTATTTCTTCAGTTCAGCAAGCAGTTGTTGCAAAACCCTACTCTCATTTGCACTGCAATAGAAAAAGTTCATCTTTGAATAAGATAAATATTCACTAACCCAGGAGATTTTCACAGATACCAAGAGCAGTTTAACTCTAAACTTAAAGCAGTTCCAGACTACCATTGCCTCTGAGAAGAGTGACCAGAATAGGTTTGCACACACTGATGACAGTTCCATGGAAATCCATTAAAAGCTTTTATAGGGACCCCCAACAAATAGATACAGCACACGGTGGGGTTTCTGGGAGATGGATTTCATTGCATGCAATTATTTGAGGGCCAGTTTCTTGTGGCTGCCAAATGAACTCCATTTCTCTGTATCCCAAACAGAATAATTTAAAACCAGTATACAGGGTCCATCAAAGGAATGCCACACACCCAGCTGCCTTGCAGATCTCATTCTCCTTTGTAAGCAAGAGAGAAAGCGAGGATCAATTGCAAGATGGGAGACTGCTGCATTGATTTTCAAACAGAATCTGCCATCAAAACCAGTGGTGCACTTGTCTTCAGACATAAGGAAAAAAATCTCCTGTGGTCTGAGCTGTTCTGATATTTGAGCAAAGGTAGAGTTCAGCTCTCAGTCGTACCATGTGCATATGTAACTGAGAGATCATGGACATAAGGCAAGACTGACCTGTGAGATCCAACCTTCCTTAGCATCCAGAGGAGAGCAGAACAAGTTTATAACAGGAGATGGAAAATGGAGAAAAAAAAATCCAAGCGGGAGGGGTGGGAAGGGAATCAGGTTTAAAGTTAGTTTCACAAACCTGTCTGAGGTAACATAAAGACAGAATTAATTATCCTGCCTCTGTGAGGAATTTTACACCTTGGGGATCCTAACACACCACCAGTGTGACCCCCAGCCCGGCAGAGCAGCTCCTGCCTCCACGGGGTGACTCACAGATCCCTGTTCACTGCAGCTGAACAAAGCAAACATCTGTGAAAGTGTGGGCAGGCTAAAGACTAGTGAGCAAACTGATTTCACAGGAAATGCAGCAGATAAAACTATGATGGGCTGTCACATAAAACCCCAAGACTGGCCTATTTCACGCAGACAGAAGTTCCAGGAGCATGGAGTAATAATCAGCTTGCACTCAGTTATCTAGATGGCACACGGCAGGAGACTGAAGGGGAAAAAATATTTTGAGCAAAAGAGACAGGGAAAAATCAGCTATATATTGCTATATCTCCAGCTATAGCAAACACTGCAGCATGGGGTTTTTTTCAGAAAAGGCTAGACAGGCAACGGGAAAACACACTGAAATTCCCACTACCACTTCTTTCCTCAGGAACAAACATAACCCCAGAAATGCCACGACAGCCAGGATCACCTCCAAAGTTTTCTTGACAGTGGTCCTGAGCACTGGAGAGCACCACAATTCATCTTCCCTCAACAACAACTGGTTGGGAAACCTAACTTGGGAGGGTATATTCCCAGCTCTTAGGCAATCTCTGACAAAACTCAGACAAAGCAGAGGTGCAATAACCAAACAGCACATTTACTTACCAACAAATAATGGGTGCACAGCCAAAAAGAGAAAAAAGGGGAAAAAACACCTGATTTCCTTCTGGTATGAATGTGTTGGTATTTGAGATACAGCACAAGGATGCATCATATTCTTTTGCAAAGATAAGGCTATGCTCTTCTTCCCAGCTTCAGGCATTGGATGCATTTGTTTTGTTTGGGTTTTTCACTTGTCTGATTTTAAAAAAAGGCTTACATTAACTATGCAATTTGTCTTATTTTTTTATCCCAATGGAAAAAAAACCTATCAGCAGAAATTTGTATCTCACACTTCTAACAAGAGTTCCATATTCAGATGCCTTAAAATGGAAAATCCCTTCTAAGAGACAAAGATTTATCTTAACCCTGGGGGCTTGGACTCATCATCTGGTGGCTTTCTAGCATCTTTCACCTTCACTTCCTCTCACCTGAAACTGATGAGAAAGTTTTGTAAGCGACCTCCTGAAATTCACCAGGAGAACTCTGGGGCTCAAGAAACCAACAGTAAGGACCTGACACTTCAAGTTGAGGACTTACATGAAAATGTTATTTTCTCTCCAAAAGGTTTGGGTGGGAATTTCTCATCTAATTCTGATTGTAAAGTGCCTCTGCTAGAGAGCATGGTAAGCTACCAACAACAATGACACTGGCAAGCCACATGAGGGACAGCTCCCTCTTGCAGCCATCCAAAGATGTTTCAGTGCAGACCAGCTAGAATTCAACCCTCCAACAACAAAAAGGGCATTAACCAAGATTTTCAAAGCTCTTAATACCTCCAGTCCTGGCCCAGGATCTGGCTCCAGTGAATGCTGACACACGAGAAGGGTTACAAGCACATCTTAGGAAAAAGACTTAATTCCTAAAAATGATCAACCACCCGATACATTGACAGGTCTACCATCTCCCTCTCTCCTGACCCTTCAAGAACTCCACATTCATCTACCACTTGTACAATGGCATAACAGATACCTGGGGGAGCAGTTGTCTGTCTGTGCCTTGCAAACTATGAGTAACCCAAATGGGGACACTGTGCAGGACTAGAGTAGGGCTCCAGAACTTCCCAGCAGTTTCTGCTGTGGAAACAGACCACACACACACAAAAAAAAATAAAAAAAAGACTCAGTTATGATCAAAAAAGCACAATAAAGGTTGTGATCTATTATTTTAGATCTACCCCGCTCACACTAACAGCCTAAAGACACATCACACAAAAAATGGGTGCACCTTATCCTCCTGGTGATTTCACAGCATGGCATTCTCTCCTCGGAGTTTATGCTAAATCCTTTGAAATGTACTAAAATCTCAGCCTATTTATAGCCTCACAATACAATGAATATCAGTCCATAATCTCCAACAGTTAACTACAGAGCATATTGAGAATTCTTAAAAGATGATTTTTCTACATTCAAAAATTCACAGAAGAATATTTAGCCTAATCTCTCACTTACTGCGTGCTAAGTTTGTGTTCCAGCAGTATAATTCATCTGAAACAAGGGGAACTAACAAGTCCTGGCCAAATTTTCTGATTATGTGTGTAAACTATATTATCTGTGGAACTCCACCAATTAAAATATCACACTTCTATTAAATTGGTGAAGCTACATTACAACCCATAAGTCTGCATGGTGCCTTGAAGACCAGAAAGAAAGCCTTCTCCGTGTCTGCTAAGGATTGAGCACTCCTTGTGAAATCAGTAAGCACAGGGCAGATTTAGCAGGAAAGAGAATAAATATGCTAATTTTTCCAAGAAGTTGGCAGGTATTAACACAGATGGGCACCGTACAAGAACACATTCATCAAACAAATTATACCAACTCTGGAAGAGCAGGCAGCTGACAGAAAAACACCAAGCAAGACTTGGCTTCACCACAGAACAGCAGATCTCCTGATTCCTAATTCTATCAGTGCACCAAGCCTCTACCTTTTGATGAAAAACTCACCAAAAACTTTAAGGAGAAATCACCTCTCATAGAATCATTTAGGTTGGAAAAGACCTCTAAGACTGAGTCCAACCACTAACCCAGCACTGCCAAATCCACCACTAAACTACATCTCTAAGTGCCACATACACGTATGGCAACGATGGTAGCCACAAACAGGGAAACAGTCAATCTGAATAGATCCTTTTCCTTTCTACTAGACTGCAATTCCCTTATCAGCTACAGCTATATGCCTGCAGCCAGGACGCTTGAGAGCTGGCAGTAGACAATAACAGGTACGGCTGGGAAGACTCGCCTGCTGAGGAGTGTGCCCAGTCTGCCAGCTACAGCTGCTGGCCCACTAAGAGCTATCACTGCCTCTTACCAGCCTCGCTCTCTGCTCAGCTGTCGGACCCCTCCAAAAAGACACTGCAAGTGCAATCCCCACGTCATTTCTCAGGAGAAAGAGGAAAAAGTCAGACAGAAATTTTATATTTTTTTTCGCCGTGCTGGACAAATTTCACCGAGCGGCACAAAGCATCCATGAGGGGTCTGTGCGCACAGCTGACACCGCATGAAGTTTCCACAGCCCAACCTTGTGTGAATCAGTAGCTGAAGTACATGGGACTTCCCTAGGAGCCAGTATCTGCTGTCCCCGATACAGGTCCATCCCTAGCATGAGGGAAACCGAGAAGCTGAAGTCAGGTTAGGTATCCGGGAGCGGGGATCCGAGCTGACCCCTGCACGGCAATCCGCAGCCTGCGTGCCTGCGGACACCCGTGCCCGGCCAGCGGCTCCACCCGGAGCTCTCGGCCGCCCGGGCACCGGGACACGGCGGCACCGGGACACGGCAGAGCCGGCCCGGGCCGGGCAGCCGCTCCGGACAGCCCCGGCGAGCCGGCGCGGAGCTGCCGCGGCGGGTGCCCTTGCTCGGCCGCGGTGTTCCTGACGCTTCCGAAAACGAAAAGCCGGGAAAACGAAGGCCCGCGACCCCTGATGGGAGAGGGGACCTGGGGTCCCGCTCCGCTCCCTGGGGGACCCGCGGGGACCGGGCAGCTCCCGGCGCCTCTCAGACTCGACGCGCTCGCCAGCCGCTGTCGTCTCGCGTTCCCCCTCACCAAACGCACGATATAAAGCAGAAAATAACAGAATTCATAAAGAAACCAACTTTCCTCTCTCCCGCGGGAAGTTTCCTGCGGGGGGCGAGGCGACCTTCCCGCGGCCGAGCCCCGCGCCTGCCGCAGCGGCGCCGGGAGCCGAGAGCCGGGGCCGGCGGCAGCTAGCGAGGGCTCCCGGGGCGCCCGCCACCTGCGCCGGCAGGGAGCGGGGCGGCGCTGCCCTCAGCGGGGCCGGCGATGCCGGTGCGGTTTGCGGTGCCCTACCTGGGTGCAACATACTTTGGAAATAGAAGATGACGAGGATGAAGGAGCCCACGGAAGTGACCAGGACCATCCTGCACACCCGGTTCATCCTCATTACTTCCAGCACCGCCGGCTTCATGGCGTTGTCCGGCGGCGCAGAGAGGGCGGCGGAGCGCACAGCGCTGCGCTGGGAGCCGCTCCGCGCCCGCCCCGCACCGAGCGCCGCCGCCGGAGGATGCCTGGGCGCCCGCGCCCCGCGCCGGGGGGCGTTAATGCCGCGCTGGGCGTGACCACGCCGCGCGCCAGGCGGAGGGGCGCTCTGCGTGCGCGGGGGGGAGGCGGGCCAGGCGGGGAGCCGGGGCGGAGCGCGCCCCCCCCCCCTCGCCAAGGGCAGAGATGGTCCCGCCCGGCGGCGGCGGGCGGGGAGGAACCGGGCGGCCCCGAGGGGCTGAGGGGCCGCGCCCCGACCCTGAAGGCCCCTCACGGCCCCGGCGGCGACAGGCGGCGGCCGTCCTGGCGGTCCCGCTGCCCGTGAACTTGACCACCTCTGGGTCACTCTCGCTCTCTTCAGGGGCTCGGGGTCCAGCATCCGCCCCTGCCTGGCTCTGCCCCGCGCTCCGTTTGTGGAGAGAAATTCTCCCGCTCTCAGCGGTGCCAGCCGCTCCGCTAGCCCTGAACGCCTCCGGCGGGTCCGCCCTCGCTCCGCAGGTTGTGTCACAGCCGGTCCCTGCCGTCGTGTCCTGCCACTGCCGCGCTGTCCCGGCCGGGAGCTGTTCATTTTCCTAGCCGTGCAAACACCAACTTGAGGCGCACGGAACCATCCCCGGGGCAAACAGTGCCACCTGGCCTGACAGAAATGGAAGGGCTTTCTTTGTTTTCAAACCCGAGACTTCTAAGTTCTCTGAATTAACTAAGCGGCTCATTTGTCTGTGACATCAGAAGGTCCTTGCCCCGCCGAAGGTGGATGTACCTCTTGGTAGTGGAGAGCCACACCAGGCGATGAGACAGGAGCCCGTACGTGGCAGGAATGCAGAGGAGCTGCGAGCCACAGAACAAAAGGCGCTCTGCCCAAGCGTGCCTCGGGTTTGGGACAGCTGGGGCTGCCGGGGGCTGCGAGCCACTGCGGCTCAGCTGAGCCCCGAGAGAGGTTTTCCAGCGAGAACACACGGCACGGCTCCCAAACTGTCACTACCCTCCTGCTCTGAACTGCACAGGTGTTGAAAAGTAGAGTGCTGAATGGAAATGTCTCGTTAGCAATATACCATTCATCTAGGTGTGCGGTGGTAACAGTTCTGTTTGTTCCCCTGATGCACCCAAATACCACTGTGCTGTTTTCTTTTGGCTGAGCTGAAAATCATTATACTGATGCTGATACCATCTTCACGTGTAAAAGAATTTCTTTCCCCTCGCGCTTCTCTCTGTTCTTCCGATGAGTTCGGGGGAGGGGTCTTTAAAATGAAAATACCCTAAACAGTCTGAAGTTAAAGCTGGGGAGCAAGTGGAGTAAAACATATTTTAAGCTAAAATAAAACCCTCCCGCCCTTGCTCCCTACCCCCCCAAAAAAGCCAAACCCCATAAAGAAACAACCCCAAACAAAGCAAGCAAGCAAACAAAACCCCAGCCAACACACCCAGAAGGTATGAGTATTCATTCTCTCTTAATTGTGACAGAAACATGCAAAGTCATCAGAGTTAACCGTTTCCACTTTGCAAAAGCCAAAGATTTTACCTCAAGAATAAACCAGTAATTAGTTAGGCACTTGCAACAGAGTAGATTATTTAGTTTGGCCTGAAGTTCCTTTTATTAGAAACAAATTCCATTGTTCATTAAGGAAAGCTTTACACAATATTTTGCTTGCTTTCTCTAGATTTTCTTCATTTTTGTCTTTTAGCAGTTTTAATATGCAATGACCATTTTCTATTCTTCTTAATGTAAAGGAAGCTTTAAATTTTTTTTTTCTCTTTTAAGTCCAAACTGCAAACATGACAAAAAGGCATTCTGTGAAAAGCACTAGACAAAGAGAAGCGTTTCTATGTAATGCATCAAAGTGGCGGATCGTTAAGGCAGTCAGCAAAAGTCAACCAGAAGCAGAGCCTGGCATTTCAGCATCTCCTGTCAATACATGCGCTGCAGCACAACAGCAACTGCGGTATTTTAACAGAGAGAGCTGGACTGTCTCCAGGAGCCTGGGTAAGATATCGAGGACTGAGAAAAAGCTTAGAACTCAACACTCAGCCAAGTGACACAAGAAGAGAAATGCTTTATGCTGTTAGAGAAGGTGGACGGTTTTTCAGTGTGGCTTAACAATAGTTACCTTTTTTTCCTATTTCCTTTTTTTTTTCTTGTGAGCATCATCCTCTAATGGAACGATGGAGAGTTTTAAAGCATTAAGAAGAAAATCACCAGCTGTGTTGCCATTTACTTTTAAAAGAACATTATAAAGCAATAGCATCATTATAGACATTGGCGATTATAAACTCAACATCCACCCAAATGCCTACAGCATCTCTGCAAATTTCCAACAATGACAACCTTCCTGGTGAGTCAGGACAATGAAATGCAGCAGCCTACTTTTGAGACAGCCGGGTTTTTTTGTTTTCCTGCAGAAAAGAGCATAACTGAGGTAACATAAGGAAACACAGTTGTCTTTCCAGGTGGGTGCCAAGTAATAGAATAAGTACATGAACAGCTCAGACACTTCTAAAGTGTGCTTCTCTCTGAGTGGAAACTTCAGTAGCTCCAGAGCAGCAGGGAGTCTGGATAGTACTGTGGGTGTGATCACCTACCATTCCCATGATAATAACCTGCAATCAGTATCTCTGAATAAAAATAGTCCCATCATCCAAGAGATGTCTGGAAAGAAAGACTTAAGAGATTAAGAACCAGATGCCAGTGACATCAAAAGAAGTACAGAAAGTGTTTTGTGGCTTATTTTGTATAATAAAAGAGCTTCACAAAAAAAAAAACCAAAAAAAAACCCCCAAAAAAACCCCCAAAAAATCAAGCAAACACAACCGCCCACATCACTATTTATTGATAAAACTCCAAAAATAGCAAAACTGCAGTTGAAAACCAGCACAGATGAAAATACAGCAAGTAGTAAATTCAGGGTGCAATTTATCAAAAAAATGACAAGCAGCCTGATATTGAAGATAGTGTTGAAATGTTAAATGGAATGCCATTAGAAGATAGTGGTATCTGTGAGCGACATATAGGGTCTGTGCAACTCTTCCTCTCTAAGGAAAGAACCTCAGATAAAAAGTTGTTTTGTTTTATACTGATAAACTTTATCCTTTAAAAACAGAAGGTGACATTTTTACAGAATGTCTAATGTTGTTGAAAAAATATGCACAAGCTTTAGGCATGAAAGCTGCCTTCAGATCTGAAAGAGAATCTGCAAATTTCAGACCATTGTGACTCCAATCCCATCCCAACTCTTAACCACCATAGGCTGAAGTCAGGTGGATGAGAAAACCTTCTGGATGTGTCTTCTGATTATATTCTGTGGGGGTAGTTTTTAACTTCTCTGGCTGAAAGAGCAATATCATAAAGGGACCAGGTCTTGGGCTTTGTCCCTAAGGAAAAAAACACATTGCTTTAATGATCCCAGCCAGTCAGTGGACCTTTCATTGGACAAGCTGCCCTAAAATGTGCTGTCTGAAGGCAGGTAGTCAAATAAATAATCCTGTTAATAGTCAGGCACTCTCCCTACCTCAGCCTGGGACTGCCTGTCAGTCAAAAAGTGTTTGGCAATGTTATTCCATTAATGTATGGTAATGTCTTTTAAGGTACTGATTCTGACTCATCAAAACAAGCATGTGAGAATCTCGCTAATCCAGCTGATTCCAGTGGAATTAGGACAAAGCTCATTTCCCCACATAGATTTTTCCCTACATAGATTTCTCAGTCTCCCTGTCTGCATGAATAAAAGGCCACCCACCTCCAGGAAGCCATCTCCATAGAGAATTGAAAGACAATCCTTTCTGGAAGTAAGCAGATGTCTTGCTCCCTTCTTCTTCCCTCCAGGTAAGACCCCCCCCCCCATGCACCTGAGAAACAACCAGGAGAAGCAATATGTGATGTATTTCAAGATTAAAATAGGACTTTCAAGCAAAATCTAAACTTGATGTAAGATCACTGTGATATTAATTGTAGAGTTCTTAGTTAGACTTGGAGGAAATAGGCATAGAAGTAATTTTTAAGCTTTGTTTTGAAGGATGCAATTTCTAGAGGTGATGGATGTTTACACCTCTGTCCACTGTGATTAATAGCTATAGTGGACCAAACCTAGTGGGCCAGCACTGTCCAGAACAATGTCACTGGCCTCAGAGGAAATATCAGTTTCCCTGCAACAGGTAGTAGTGGTTAAGTCTGCCAAAACACTGGTGTTTACTTGAGACGTTTATTAGGTAGAGCTTGGCTTTTGTCCTACAATGCAAATGGCTTCAGTTGAGGAACACCCTCCTGAAAGTCAAATCAAGAAAAATTCCAATGCATCCTGTCACCACAGTTACAACCACAGCAGCCAATACAAATTCCTGGGCAAAGCAGACATTAAAATATTTGCCAAGTTCCAGTGAAGTTCAGCTCTCTCTTTTTTTTTTTTTTTTTTTTTTTTCTTTTTTTTTTCTTTTTTTTTTTTTTTTTTTTTTTTTTTCCTGCGTGTAGAGTTCCCCATTGCTAGTGAAGGATATTTTTTATGAAGTGAAATATTGGAGTAAAACTTAACAATTGTAAGGGCCAAAGCAGCTGCAAGACAAGCAGAATCCCCTTGTTGAGTTTGTTGCCTGTGTTAAAAGGAGACTTTTAAGTGGACAAGTGTTTTCCCCAACAATGGCAGTGTACTGAAATTCAGATCTCTTTGTCAACTGACCTTGGGGCATCATCTGAAGTGTGACTCAGAGCACACAGAGGCTGAAATAAGAGGAATTACTGGCTTTTTGTAGGGCTGCTCACACCAATTCTATTCTCAGACACCAGGTATTACTCATGCTCTTCAGAACATATTGCTGGCATCCTGCTCTGCTGCTCATTAGACACGAGGGTGTCAGAATGGAGCCCGGTAGCCAGGAAGGCAGGATGTGGTGAGCAGAGGCAGCACAGCACCAGAACAGCACAAACTGGATATAATTTGCATAACACAAACATGCTCCCTCCATGCACCCAGTAGCACTTTCCCAGCTAAAGTTCAAGCAAGCTGCTTTCAGGAGCAAATTGATTTGTCTCCAAGAGTTGGAGTGGTTTATATTTTACTTGTGGGGGAAAAAATTGAATAGGAATGAACACACAGACTAAATAAAACCAAAAAACTTCTTTGCAGAAGACGTGAAGAGGATCCTAGAATAAATTATTATTGGAAGGATTGGGAACAAGGAAAGATCTGCCCCACTCAAAAAGAAAAAGGAAACTGGAAAGCCAGTTATTCAGATTGTCAAGATTGTTTGGGTTTTTTAACTAAAAACCCATAATCATCTCCTGTGTTTGAGATTTTAAAAGAACTTTTACATGCTAGTTTGGCTCTTCTGAAACAATCTCTAATTATTTCTGATTCTATAAATAAATTGCTGGTATTTTCTGTAAAGTGTTTCCTTCAAAACCATTATTATTGTCTCTTCTAGGGTAGAAGCTCTTATATTCCATCCATCTGGTCTCCAACTGGTCAAATGTCAATACATGGTAAGTCAACAGAAAACACATTTACGTGACACAATTCATTTGCCCTGGTTTAGACATCCAAGGTGCAATGAGGTGACTCATGCCCTGGAAATGCCCACTGACTGAAAAGCTCCTGGATGTCTGGCTCTGCTACAGACACCTACACGGTACAGTTAGCTGAAACAAATCCCAACAGAGACTCCTAAATCTTTTAGTTTTGAAGGAAATTATGCCAAATCTCATGATTTCTGTGCTCTAATGTTCAGCTTGTATCCTATTATCTTGTCATCTACATTACAGTCAAAAATGGGAGCCTCGTTTTTCATTGTACTTGACCATGTTAATTTCAGTAGAGGTTGGTTTAGGTCAGTAATATGTCCTCTCTTTTCCTAGATATTTCTACCAAAAAAAAAAATCAAAAAATCAAACTGCATACAAATATAAACATTTTTCTTTATAAAATGTTTCCCAGCAAAAGTATTAACCAATTTTCTGACAATCATAAGGAGCTAAAATCTCGTATGAAAGTATGGAATTTTGAGATAGAGTTTTTTCTTTTCTTTTTATGCCAAAACTGAAGACAAACACATACCCTCTTTGGATACCTGGAGCATGTTCATAAAAATATTTTTAAGTCAAGAGATGCTGGAAAAATTCTTTGCTATTTTTCAGTAGTGAAATGAGTTCTATGCAATTTTTCATTCTCGTTTACATGTATAACTACTACATATTCAAATTACACATGTATTTGATTTAATTGTGTGCTTAAATGTGTTGAATAATTTCCAAAATCAACAGCAAGTCAACAGCCTTAAGTGGAAAGTTACATACCTCTTATGTTGTTACGCTTTTCCTGTGTCTCATTCCTCTGACATTTGGGCTAGGAGAAAAAATCCACTTGAAGCCAGTAGAAGTATGGATGCTAAAAAGAGATCCAAGGTTGAAAAACAGGTGGGTTTTGTGCCCAAAGGACAACTGCACTACTAAAAATCAACATACGGAAGAGGAGAGGCAGAAATTTGTACTTAAAAGTAGAATTTTTCTCAGTCTACACTACAGTGACCTTAGGCTTAGGAAGTGCTATGAGGTGCTTAACTGAGGTGCTATGGGATTATAAAAGGCAGTTTAGAAACACATTTAAAAGAAAAGCATTTTCTTAGAGCTAATTAAATGCTAGGTTTTTTCTCTTTCCCCATCCCTTCTCAATTAAAAGGTGTGACTTCAGGGACTCTTTCTATTTAAAGGATGTCTAGGTGATTTTACAGGAGAGGGAACAGAGATAATAAATCACGCAGCAGCTGTTGAAATAATATTATCCAACCTGCAAAGACATTTTTCCAAATCACTTCACACATCTGTCACTGCACTGAGTGCCACATCTGGGTAACGAGTTACTCCTTACCTTTGCCCTCTGGTGTGGCTCCCTATTCTTAGGAACCTCCCACACTGGAGTTACAATTCCAACTGTGCTTTGAAGTGCTTTGAGAGCTCCAGCAAAGAATCTATAAACCCTGTTGAGAGGTGACTGTGGAAAACCATGGTTGAAACAGTGAAGCATGCCTTGGCCTACATGAGAGGAAAAGTTTAAGTTTACTACTAGTTTAATTATATTAAGAAAAATTAACCCATTTACAAAGGTTACCCAGTTCTTGTAATTTGATATGTCTTCCTTCCACAGTCTAGAAGGCAAAAAGGGATATTTATGTCACCTTTCTTCAGAACAGAAAGTTAACAATGTCTTCCAGAGCAACAGCAGCAGCTACAGTACATTTTCTTGATCCATTCTGGTATGGTTTCAGATCTGATTTATGAAACATGAGACATAATTCTATCACAGCTTATCTCTTCCTGGAGATGAGCTAGGATAACATATCCATATTGACTCTATAACATCTGTCAAAGGCTGATGAGGAACAAATACCATTAAGCTGTCTGCCCAGCCCTTCACAGGAAGAAGAATGACCATTTGCTACATGTGATTCATCATTAAAAAAAAAAACAAAACAAAAAAACCAAAACCCAACCCAAAAAAACCCCACCACAAAAAAGAACTGTTTTCTGGAGGCTTCATGGTGCCTCATTATCCTCTTGTAGTTAGTAGTTAAGTAAAACAAATAGAGAATGCATATGCGTAGTTTGGACAGCAGAAGTTTATGACTGATGACTTTCAAATCTGTATTAGTTCCCTTTTCACTGGTCTCAAAATCAAATAATGTTGCAAATGCATCCTGAAAGGCACATTTTTCCTCCCCAAAAACATGTATCTAACCCTTAGAATAAAGTTTTCTGTAAATGCAACTGGAAACCATCTTCTTTCAATGACACAAAAGAGACTTGAAATCACTTTTAAATAACAACTACTGGCAGAGATTCCATTTGAATGACAGCACTTCAAACTCAGGCTATTGCTAATCAAACTGATCTACTTCTACTGAGAGAGAGTGCCCTTTCTGCAAATGGTGCCATACAACTGAGCTGTTGGAATTACTAGGGAGAGTGAGATTTTCTTAGAGGACATCGACCTGTGCCAATTCATTTGTAGCCAATTAGAAATAAACTAATATGGTGAGAAACAAAGACAGAACTAAAAACCAAACAAAAAAACACCAAAAAAAACACCCCAAAACAAACCCAAAAAACCCACCCCACAAAACCAAGCAAATGAAAACCCCAAACTCCAACAAAATGCAAAAAAAACCCCTCACCTTCCCCCCAAACCCCATTCCTCCAGCTCAACCTCCTGATTGTTCTACCTCCCTCTCTCTCAGGCAGCACAGGGGGATGGAGGAATGGGGTCTGTGGTCAGTCCATATAACAGTTCCTTTCTGACTGTCCTTCCTCCTCATACTGTTCCCCTCCTTCAGCATGGAGTCTTGCACAGTGGATGTGTGCTCTGATATAATCCTCCATGGGCTGCTGGAGGACAACCTGCCCTCAGCACAGCCTTCTCCATGGGCTGCAGGGTGACCTCTGCTCCAGTGCTTGCAGCACCTCCTCCCTCTTTTTTTCATTGGCCTTGGTGCCTGCAGGGTTGTTATTTTGTTGGGGTTTGTTTCCTCATTCCTCTCTCTCACAACTGCTACACAGCGTGTTTTACCCTTTCTTGAACACTTCTCCATTGAGGTGCCATCAGCCTCACTGATTCAGTGGGTCTCTTTTAGAGCCAGCTGTATCCAGCATGAGGCCAGCCCCTGGTCTCTTCTCACAGCCCTCCTGCTGCCAAAACCTGGACACGTAAGCCCAATACACTGAGGAAGTAGATATGATCTTCATTTGTGTATTTGGACTACAAACATTTCTTCATCTCCTTTTCCCTTATTACCACTAGCTTGTGAAGTAAAAAATTAAACAGACCTAGTTCAAACCACAGTGTGCTCACCCACTTTGTAACTGATGGGATTAAGGGGGAAAAAAACCCAAACAACAAATCATCTGTGATTCATTCTAAGAAGAATATAAACCATGACCAGAAAGCACTTTAGAGAAGTGGGTTTTAGCTGTGTGTGCACGGCTTGGATAGACATTAACACAACTTTTACTGAAATGAGATTTGAGGCTTTACAGAACCGAACAGTAGCATTCTGTGCCACTGGCACAAATCCCAGGCTGGAGGCAGGAGAACCACACCATCCCCTCCTGCAGAGGTTCTCAGCAGGAGCAGTAGTGCTCCTGGTGTTCCTCAGGCTGTCTGCTTCCCTGCAGAGCTCCTCCCTCTGAAGGCCAGCCCCAGGTTTGTTCCAGCACGGAAGGCAGAGTCCTCCTTAAGGCGTACAAGCCATTGTGGTAAAAATGCCCTCGCAGGTGCTCAAGTGCAGGCAGCCACCGCTGTGTTTCTGAGGGCTGCTGATCTCCGAGGCTTCATCCTCAGGGAGGAGGGAATATCCTGCAGCATGCTAGGAGAGTGCCTTTCCTCTTTGGGCAGCAAGCAAAGGCTCGTGGCAGCACTTCACTGCACTTTAGGGGACACTGAGAAAAGCTCCCTTGTAACAGAGACTCCTCTCTGTTCCACAAAAGGGATTTCCCTAAAATACTGCAACTTTGTAGCTTCAATTTGATGTTATGTAATTCAGTGGTTTCCGACTGTCCAGGAGGTACAGAGCTGAGAGAAGAAAAGAAAACCAGGTCATTTCTTTAATAACTAAGTTCAGTGGCAGGGCCTGCCTTTATCTTTGCAGTTGTGCTTTTCACTACTTTATTTATAAATTTATGTTAATTTTTGTAACTACCTCTATCTGTCACAACGCTAGCTGCAGGTGCCAAATCCACGTGTATTAAAGCAAATATCAAGTAGCTTTGTAGTTAGGGCAGGGAAAAATAAATCAGAATTAAATTCTCTCTCAAGGGACCCAATCATCCTGCCACTTAAGTTAAAACACACCTGATGAAATGATTGTGCCTCAAATTAAGCCTTTTAATTTGTGTCAGAAAGCTTATTTCCTCTTTCCTTCAGAGCTCCTATATATGTTAGTTCACTATATATTACACAGAGAAAAAATTTGCTGAAAGGTAGAGCTTTTTAGATGGCTCTTCAGCATATCTACATTGTGTGTTGAAAGTACAGCTTGCAGCCAACATGAAAACCAGATCAAAACAGAGGTGGCTCTTCCAATCTGTTACTGTTATGCTGCTCACTAACCATAACACTATCAGTGTGATAGTATTGCCTCCTCCTTTTCTTTAAATTTAATTTTCCCACTCATGTCATGAGCATCCAAAAAGACTTCAGGGCTATTTTTTTCAAACGTTTCTCAGCCCTTTGAGTCATACAGGCAGTTTCCAGACTGGAATTTTTAAGCTAACTTAATTCTTGCTGCCACTAGTTTGCAAAATGTCCATTACAATGTACAGTAGCCACCGATAATTTTGGTTTTTTTCCCCCCAGGGTTAAACAAACAAACAAACAAACAAAAAGGATTAACAAAAAATCTAAAATTATCTAAAGTAATCTGTATTTATTTAAAAGAATTCTACTGTAAACTGGGAGATAAAACCTTTGTCACACATGCTGACAAAGCCCCACAGCCAAAGTCTCTTATCACTCAAACATCCAGACAAACAACTGATGGTTTTATTCCCCCAACAGATGTTCCAGCAGCTCAGGTTAGCAGAATACACACTTCCATCACTGCCCAACAGCAGCAGACTCGAGCTCTTGAAAGTCACCATCTGACACCAGGAACAAAAGGTCAAACCATAGTCTAGACAGAAGCTGTAAAGTGGGATGCTCAAAAGTCACCAGTCTGACAGACTGAAAAAAGAGCCAAGCAGGGTTTTTCTCAACAGATTATGTGCATAATAGGTATCTTATCAAACATATCTTGCTCAGATTTTGGCTCAAACGACAGTCTACATAATTTAAATAGTTGTTTATGCATCCTAGCTTACCCATAAAGTGACAGTTTTCTCTATTTTTCAGGAAGGTATTCAATCATCTAACTTTAGAAAAGCAGATCCAAAAGCACAAGTCGAACACACTGCAGACATATCTTTGTGGAGATGGGATCAACTCAACTGAAGTCACCAGAAGAGTTCCAGAGATTTATTTAGCTCTAGGATTTCATTTACTCTTCTGTCTGGAAACACCACATTGAAGAGCCATGGCAAAACAGAGAACTAAACTACACAACTGTGGCACTTCCATTCTTTTTCTTTCCCAACCCATCACAGCACTGCTAGTGTTATCTCAGCATCAGGTAGTACAGGCACCCTAGTCAGATCCTTGGTACTTTTTATTTGACTGCCTCAGAGCCCAGATTCCACCTGCTTTATAATTCCCTCGTAGAATAGCAGTCTGAAGGTGATGAATGAAAAATGCAGCAAAACTTGCAGGATTTACACTCAGCTTGTGCCTCATTAAGTTTCCAGCTCGCTAAGTTCTGCAGTGGTGGGATGGAGCACAGTTGAACACCTGCATTTTGCTACACAGCTCTAATACATATGCAGCTCTAATACACACTGTGCCCCCTACCTACCCTGATTTCCCCTGCTTTTGGCAATTAACACCAGGAGATTAACAATTGGCTCCAGGACAACTGACTCTAGAGGCAATTAGCCTCTTACAGGCACCTCACTAGCTGCCAATTTCATAGAGGTGAGAGGTGCAGGGGCTATTAATGAATGCATCAGGAAGAAATAACTGAGCTGTCAGTTAGTCTTGGGCCTCATCCATAATTCTGCTCAAGAACAAATGCTGTAATTCCCCATCCCATGTGAATCACAGGAGGCTAAAGTGAAGTCACCTCAGATGGACAGCTTTATTTTGCCCTAAACAAGGGATTCATTAGATGCTCCCATTATGGTAACATCTATTTAAAATTTTCCCTATTTTATACAAATTAAGTGGTAGTGAAGTGAAATTACAAGGACGTGGCTGTGCCAGTTGGAGTCATACCATTTCTGTCTGACTTCTAAAGCACTGATTAGACCCATCTCTCTTGCCAGTCTCGTGTGTAAAAACAGATATCTCCACAGATGAGTGCTGTTTGCAATGCTGTGGTCAGTTTGTAACCAAATCCAAAAATACATGAGCAGTTCCAGGAGCAGAAATACATGAGCTGTTTCAGAAGCAGATGGTCTACTTGAGCCATTAAAACACCAACAAAAAATCTAAGTTTTTTTAGAGGGTTTTTTTTGGGTTTTTTATTATTTTGTAGCACACTATAAACTCAGTTCAGCAATCCTGAACTATTTGAAAACTTAGGTATATTGGCTGTGGGGGTATATATCCTTTGAGAATAAAGAAGATGGCTTCCAGGTTTTTACTGTTCAATGAGCATGGAAATACACTTCAGCAAATCCTCATGTCAGAAAAACAGGTACTGTACAAGTAACACAATGCTGCCACAGCTGTATATCAGAAACCTCTCAGAAGGAAATCTGTGAAAGAAAATAGATGTTTTAACTCCACCAAGGAATCTTCCTATTCTCAGGGGGCAGACATGCTCAAGACTGACAAGGAATAGAGTGCTGTGCCATCCTCAGAGAGTCCTGAAGGAGAGGCTGGCATCTTGCATCTTGTCCCTTTCCATGACTTTATTTCATGACCATGACCACTGGAGACCCCACAATGAAGTTGTTGCCCTTTGTAGCCCTCAAAGGGGGGCTCCAGGAGCAGACCAAGTTCCCTTTGTTGGTGAACTCAGAGAACAGCTCCTTCATCTGCATTTCCATATCTCTGTGTTTAGGACCAAATGGTTTAAAGAATCTTAATCACCTTTACAAAGAGCATTAGCAATTCTGGTTTTTCCTGCTAGCTGCAGCACAAAGATGGTCTGGCTGAAGGACTGCTCCTGTGCAACAAACAAAATGGGTAAATTTTCTACATTTTGAACGCACGTTGCAGAAGAGGATGCACAGTTAAGGCTGGACTTATTTATCCTATGCTAGAGTCTGTTCCAGGAGTTCATTGCCTGCAATTTCACCTGCTCTCTCCCACTCTAAAAACATATCTTAGCTTGTATAATCCTCCTTCAAAAGATGTTTTCCTGTTAACAAATTAAAACTAAGTGCTCTGGAGGCCAACAAAAAGCAGTCTCTTAGTGCAGGTGGGCTTTTTAGAAGGTGCTGAGCATTTTATTTGAGAATTGGAGAGGAAGAAACAGTCACATAAAAATTAAATTACACCTATTTGATACCAGTCATCATTTTATTGCACATAAAACCTGAAAACCAAAACATTTAAACTCTTCCATATCTTCAAGACTAGTAAAATATTGTATTTAGTGTAAAATACATTCTCAACTAAAATTTTAATCTTCCAGTTGCCCTAGACAGAAAGCAAGCAAATACCAGTTTAATGTCCCCCATTTCAGTTTAAAACCTGTAAGCTACAAAGAGAAGGAGGTGAAGTCAGAATCCCCATATACACGTTGGGCTGGATCTTCTGCCAAGATGACAAGCAAGGGATGAACCTGAGGCTGGGACCTGACTGGGACAGAGAAAAGAAGTGAATCCACAGTGCCAGAGCCCTCAGAGGAAACTGGATTGCCTGCACAACAGAGGGAATAGAGCTGCTCTCCATGGCTTGGTTGCTCTTCCATGGTACTGCCTGTGAAACAGACAGTAGAGGGGGAGTTGCACACAGGTGTAAGGTGAGTGGAGAAGAGGGATAGTGTGGCTGATGCTAAGGTGTTCACCTACACAAAACAGACAGGCATTACCACTGTTTAATAGAATTAATCCCCTCTAGGAGAGTGTTTGGGAGGCCTCCTCCATTTATGATGCAGGTATTTCACCTAGGACCATATCCACAACTGGACTGTGGATTCACACTCCTCTTACAGCTAGAATGTCAGAATTTCTAGGCAAGACATAGAGCTGGAAGCAAGCCTGACAGCACAGGGAATGGCAAATGTTCCTCTGAAAACTACATAGCCTTAAAACTCAGCAGTGTCTGGAGGGAGGATCCATACAGACCTGAGAGAAACTAAGGGCAAAGTCCTTAGGAAACCTGTATTCCTACAGAAACTGATACAGGTACCCATTCTCTGACAGAAGGTGTAATAAACCACACTAATTTCAACTGGTCCAAGCTGGCTCCCTCTGCAGAAGACCATCTAGAAGGAGAGGGTTGGACATGTCCTTTTCCAGCATGCAAGAGTGCTACAAAGAAATGACAGCTACACTTCAATGTGTGCTGGTATTCCAGCACATCTGTGACAGACTGTTTCAGAACAGGGACAGAAAAGCAGTGACTGGAGAAAAAAAAAAAAAAAAAAAAAAAAAAAAAAAAAAAAAAAAAGTCATCATTTAGATAGTTTCAAAGCTCTTCAACCAAAAGAGAAAAACTTCTGCAGGGTGTCCAGTGTGTGTGAACAGATCAGGATGCCCCTCATAATGGGAAAATGTGGCTGTGCATTTTTATACCCAAGAATTGGTGTAATGCCTGACTGCCTCACAATAAAAGTCATATCAGAAGCTTAATGGTATGGGGCAGGGAGAAACCTTTGAATTTGACCCTAGTCAGAACAGGATTTAGACTTAAAGGCCACATATATGGCTAAAAAGCACAATCCTCCTGCATGCAGCTTTGGTAAAACAAATAGTCAGAAGAGCTTTGAAGAGCTATTGCTGACAGTAGAGACCAACTTCTGTCTTCTGACAAGCATATTAACCTTTTGAAACTCTGATCCAGGTGCCTCATCAGTTTTGTGATAATTCTCTCTCTCAGCATCCGTGTGCGCATTATGCTCACACTATTCCACTCGCCAGCCAGGTCACAGGGTGCTGCTGCTCCAGACTCATTTATGGTTTGATTTCACACACCCTTCATCCATTTTTTTTTCAGTCTTAAGAAAGCTCAGCTCCTGCACAGAGGCCAGATTTTTTTTTTTCAAAAGCGCTTAAGCTCCCAGAGTCTCCTCTTGTTCTCAATGGAGATGAACCCCTTAGAAAATGTCAAATCTCCATTTAGAATGTGCAGCTCTGCTGGAATTCTGACCCTGGGTGTTTTGAAGACCATTACATACCCACGTGCTATGTCCATGGCAATCATTTTGCAGCTGAAAAGGAGTCCAGCACTATACAACTGCCTTCTTGATGAGTGGTCTGAAATTGGATGAAACATGCTCCTTTTTATCAGCTAAAAAGAATGCAAGCTAGCTACCTCTGAAGAGTGCAATTAACCTTCATATCTAGATAAGAAATCTTTGGTATTTTGTGGTCGTTAGTACACTAATGCCTGCACAATCTCTTGATTGCATTTATCCCCATGTCACCCCTATGGGCTGGTGTTATCACCTCCGTCTTGCTGATAAGGAGCTGAGACAGGGAGATGGATTAAGTTAAATCACCCAAAGTGCACCCAAAATCTTCAGTGAAACTGTCAGCTAGCCCAGGATTCTGCTCAGAGCTTGGCAATGAATGTGGTCTCTTTAATACAGAGTAACCACAAAAAGTGGAACTTAAAATTCCAGAACTGAAAAACCCAGTCATGCTGACCCCATTTGATTACTTTAAAGACTATGATAATATATGGAATTTTAAGGATATAAGGAACTGATAGCTAGTGCCAAGAATGACTCCTGCATTCTAGAAAGGATCCTGATACCAGCCATTATTACAGAAACCTGTAGGCAGATGGAGAACTGCAGTAAGGGTCTCTGAGAAACCTGCTACAACTTTTCGTTTAATACCGCAAAGCTACTGCATACAGCATATCAGCAGGAAAATCCATTGTAAAAAAATCCTGTTTTGTAGAAGGGGAGGGGCTTTTTTGGTTTGGTTTGGTTTGGTTTTTTTCCCCTTATGCCTTTTGGGTATTAGTGTCTATGAATGTTAGTCCTGTGAGCCCTTGGCCCCTTTCCACACCAAGCAAAGCTGCTCACAAGTATTTCTCAAAGAGATTCTTTTTCCATGTGAAAAACCTACAGAATTGGGTTCTTCAAGACTAGAAACCATCATTTCTGAGTTGGATAATAGTAACAGATTTTTTCCCTTTCTGTGAATGAAGCAAGCTAATATTAGAAGGATCCTAATAACCCTTACTGTCTTCTCCAGAAAACCTCTCAGACCTAACTTATTTAAGCGTTCAGGCCCTTTTAAAACTTTACTACACCTACCTTCACCTTTTCTTCCCTTGTCCCCTGGAGCCAGAACCTACCACACTCTAAGTGCATAGCTGTTGCCATTGCCATAGGGCTTCCTGATCTACCAGAGGTGCATTCCTTCAAGAGTCCTCTCACTCAGCCCTGACCCTGGAAATGCTGTTGCACAGCTGAAATCATGCAGAAGCACTTGCACATTTCACTCTCTCTGCTCTGTTTCAAAGGCCATTTCCTTCCTCCTTCCTCCTGGGCTAGGAACATACCACACACGATTGTGAGTGTAATCCTCCAGGGCTGCAGTTTGCTCACAGCAGATGTCTAAAGAGCATTTTCTCACCTGGGTCACCTCTTTAAAGGGATTTTCTCCAGCCTGGGTTTGTAATGTTTCTGTAGAACATTTACCACGTTGCTATTCACCAGTATGAAATCCATGCTCCATACGAGTTCATCAGCTACAGCACAGCAACTTCCTAGACATCCTGCTATGCCTTAGGTGCAATTCTTAAATCCAGTTTTCTCCACTTTAAGGCTGGCTGTCACAGCTTCTATTGGAGACTAATTCAATAGCTCAATTTTAGAATCTGTTACTCCCAGCAATTTTAGCAAGACTGGTCTAATAAAGGCAATTTTTCAAAGGTGAGCGGGTGCAGTTCTTTGTTTCTCCATCTCACTCACAGGCAAATTATTTATGTTCAGTACACACTAGGAGGACCTCCAATTCTGGACCAGCACAATTCTTCATACAGAGTGGTATGTTACCATCATGCCCTCCAGGTGCTGTATTTTCTTGCCCAGAGAAGAAAATCAGGCTGATATTTCTAGTACTGTCACTGCAGACTTCTATTCTGCTTCTACCTCCACTGCTAAGATGCTACATAAGGCCAGCACTTCATCTTCTGTGCCTCAGCTCCTTTACCTCCAAAGGACAGATAAAATGGGTATTGCCACAAAGGGCTACTAATGTTTCAGGAAAGATGGAGGACTTCTGGCTTAAACAAAAGTGGGAGAGCAAGCCAGAATACAGCATCTTAGTGTTTCCATCCCAATGATCTTGCTTGTGTTATCTGTACCTATTTCTCCTACAGAAGCAGTGACCTTCCTCCCTGCATTGTCTGAGTATCACTCACAGTCAGTAACAGCTGAAAAGCATTTTAGGGTCTGTCTCACTAACTCTCCAACGTGTTTCTTGAGTGTGTTCTGCACTCTCTGCTTTGCAATGACTATCCATCACTTCTAATTAGCCATGGTGTCATTACAGATCCCTCATCAGAAAAAGGCCACCACAGAATCTTGTACTGGACACACCTTGAATGAAAAAGCAGCACCTCTCCCAGTGACTTTACAGTGTGCAGGGTCAGTATATAGGTCAGTATATGTCAGCACAGAGCTCCAGGTAAAAGATAAGGACTAGGTAACAGAGCACCAGGTAAAAGATGAGGATTAGGTAACTGTTTCTTTCCCCAGCAATTCTGGACGTTGTGTATGAGTGGTTAATCCCCTTTCTTCTCCTGAATATGAGCTGCGGCTTGATGCATACAACAGCCCAGACAGCTTTAGTCCTGGCTTCCTCACAGGGACCATCTCAGCACATTCCTGACCCCACCAGCCTGCTTAGCCCAGGGCAGGCAGCCACCACAGCTCCCCGAGCAGCAGCTGCTGCAGCCAGGCCGTTTCCTCAGACCAAGGCTCACTAGGGCAGAAGGGACTGCCCTTCTCTCCCAGCAGAGGGCAAAGGCAAAGCTGCAGGGCAGCAATGCCCACGCAGCCCGAGAGGGTGCTATGTTACATCTACATTAGGTAAGGAGCTCTCTGCTGCCCCTCAAAGAGGTCTTCGTTAAGCTTCTATCTTCTGCCCTCAAGCAGATTCATTTACAAACTGGGTCTGGGGAGTGCTGAGTGCAACTCAGAGAGAACGGGTGATGAACATCAGCTGCAAAATCCAGTTTACTGAAGAGATTCCCACAGAGATGGAGAGCCTGCTGTTTCTATAGCCTTAAGGCACTTGGGATTTTTGTAGTCTCCCAGGGCCAGTCCTACATATAATGAAAACCACAATGAAAAACAAAGTCCCTTAGGTCTCTTAGGAATAGAAAATAAGGACTCAGGCCTGAAAATTAACTTCTTTTTTCCCCCTCTTGCCTACACAGAACTTCATCTGCCGGGACTGGAATTCCCCTACATTCTCCCAGTAGGGAGGCCCAGGATCTCAGCTAACTGGGTGGCCTTTTGCTAAACTGCAATTTCCTCCTCCATTGTAAGGATGGTGGAATAGGAATAGATTAAGGCACAGACAAAACTGAATTTTGCTGCCCTGAGAAGTGGGAGGTGATGGAAACCCAAGCTGCTCCTGCTGTCAAGCCCCAGAGGGGACAGTGGGGTTTCCTGCCCTTGGAGGGCACAGAGGAGGTGGCACATGCACAAATATTTAATACTAAGTTTAAATTTATGGCCATGACCTTTTTTTCACCAGTAACAAGGAGAAAGACAACACATGGCAAAGATGCCTTGATGTGATGCACACAAAGAAAATGTCAGTGAAAATTTGGAGAAAAACATCTTTTGTGTATGCTATTGTGATAGAAAAAAGAAGCCGACTATCATTACCAAAATTTAACGTACAATTATTCTTTGTGTGTGCTAAAATATAGCCCTTTTTGAATCACTGCATCAGTTCCTAAGATTACATGGAAGCTAAGATTTTTCTAGCAGCAAAAGAAAGCACATATGTTCAGGCAAAAGGAACAAACCCATAATTCAGAATAAAGAAAACTTCTGTTCGCCGAGGCCCGGGGCGGGCCCGCGCGGCGGCGGCGCCCCCTGGCGGCGCTCGGTGTGGCGGCGCGGCCCGGCGCTCGGGGCCGGCGGTGATTGAGGGTACGGGCACCGTGACCCGGTACCAGCACCGTGACCCGGGGTACCGCACCGTGACCCGGAACGGCACCGTGACCCGGGGTACGCCCGTGACCGGGGTACCGCACCGTGACCCGGGGTACGGGCACCGTGACCCGGGTACCGGTACCGTGACCCGGGGTACCGGTACCGTGACCCGGGGTACGGGCACCGTGACCCGGGGTACCAGCACCGTGACCCGGGGTACCGGCACCGTGACCCGGGGTACCGGCACCGTGACCCGGGGTACGGGCACCGTGACCCGGGTACGGGCACCGTGACCCGGGGTACCGGCACCGTGACCCGGGGTACCAGCACCGTGACCCGGGGTACCGGCACCGTGACCCGGGGAACGGGCACCGTGACCCGGGGTACGGGCACCGTGACCCGGGGTACCGGCACCGTGACCCGGGGTACGGCACCGTGACCCGGGGTACGGGCACCGTGACCCGGGGTACCGGCACCGTGACCCGGGGAACGGGCACCGTGACCCGGGGGTACGGGCACCGTGACCCGGGGGTACCGGCACCGTGACCCGGGTACCGGCACCGTGACCCGGGGGTACGGGCACCGTGACCCGGGGTACCGGCACCGTGACCCGGGGTACCGGCACCGTGACCCGGGGTACCGGCACCGTGACCCGGGGTACCGGCACCGTGACCCGGGGTACCGGTACCGTGACCCGGGGTACCGGCACCGTGACCCGGGGGTACCGGCACCGTGACCCGGGGTACCGGCACCGTGACCCGGGGAACGGCACCGTGACCCGGGGTACCGGTACCGTGACCCGGGGGTACGGCACCGTGACCCGGGGGTACCGGCACCGTGACCCGGGGTACCGGCACCGTGACCCGGGGTACCGGCACCGTGACCCGGGGGTACGGGCACCGTGACCCGGGGGTACCCGGCACCCGTGACCCGGGGGTACCGGTACCGTGACCCGGGGGTACCGGCACCGTGACCCGGGGTACGGGCACCGTGACCCGGGTACCGGCACCGTGACCCGGGGGTACGGGCACCGTGACCCGGGGTACCGGCACCGTGACCCGGGGTACGGGCACCGTGACCCGGGGGTACCGGCACCGTGACCCGGGGGTACGGGCACCGTGACCCGGGGTACCGGCACAGTAATTAGGGGGTACCGGCACCGTGACCCAGGGGTACCGGCACAGTAATTAGGGGGTACCGGCACCGTGACTCGGGGTACCGGCCCGAGCAGCGCTCACCGGGCGAGCGGGCCCGCCGAGCCGCACGGGCAGCGGCTGCGGCCCCTGCCCGGTTCAGCACGGGGATGAGGAGCCCGAGGGTCTGCGACGGGCTCCCGAGAGCGAGCGGCGATCTCCGCGCTGGTGACCAGCGACAGCACCCGAGGGAGCGGCCTGAGGCTGTGCCAGGAGACGGTCGGTCTGATATTCGGGAAAGGTTCTTCACCCAGAAGCTGTTGGGCATTGGAACACGCCCCACGAGCCTGCCAGGATTCAAGAAGCGTTTGGACCATGCTCTCAGACACATTGTGTAACTCTTGGGGCTGTTCTGAGAGGGGCCAGGAGTTGGACCTTGATGATCCTCATGGATCACTTCCAACTCAGCATATTCTTTGCCACCATCAGCTCTCCAAGCTCCTGGTGGAGACAGCCATGGCAGGTCTGCCACTGGCCTCTTGGCATGAGTGGGATAACATAGTGACCAGGTGGCTTTGGGCAGGGACACCACGCAGCTGCAGGACAAAGGCCCGTGGGAAGGAAATGCTGGGCACCTTCTGCTCCTGGCATTCATCAGTGTGGGAGAAGCAGCCCGAGAGGGGAGGCTGGCAGTCGAGTGCCACTGGCATCTTGTCCTGCAGTGAACTCACACGAGTCCCAGCACCCAGAGGCAGAGAAAAGAGCCAGCACTTCAGTGTCGTTCACCCAAAGGCTTCTCCTGAAATCTGAACGGATGGGCAAAAAGATTGAACTAAGGAAAAAGGGAGGGGAAAAAATAATCTCAGCTGTTTTCTTCTCCTTCCTGTCCAAAATAATGACCCAAAACATGAAGCTTGTTTCGGTGATACAGGAGCTTTGTCTGCTTGTTTTGCCAAAGTGGTATTTTGCAGTGAAGACCTGAGAACTTTCTTCATCTTGGACAAAAGCTGAAGCTGCTAAAGCAGTGGGATAACAATGCTGCACTGAAGGTGACTGTGTCTGTATAAATAAAGTTTTACAGTAAAAGTTTCTTCTACCCTGTCTTTTCTGTCATTTTATATTGATAAATAGACTCAATAGATAAATAGATATTGATAAATGGACTCAATAGATAAATAGATGGTCCTTGCTGTCACACCAGAGCATCTCAAAACTGGCTCAGCACCAATAATCTTATGCTCACCTAAATTTTAAAACGAGTAGGCTGCCCACAACACCATGTTTCAGCTGCCCCCCACCAAAGGCACTTACCAAGCTCCTTAACAGGTACTGTGGCACTGCTTTAGAGGTAAGGGGCTTCCTACCACATGTACTGCTCAAAAAAGAACTTACAGGAAAAGGGTATTTTCTGTAATTTCAGAGTAAACTTTCTCTGTTACTACTAATTTAAATGTGATCACCCCTGTGGCCTTTTTGGGGGAGTTTTGACAGGTGGTGGGATGAAGGCTGCTGGTTGGAAATTCTTTCTTGCCTCAGACATCACAAATCCTTGGGAAAGGTTTTCTTGTTTGCATTTTTGTCAGAGGATCATTGCAGAGATCAGGAAGAGATGCATAAGACAAGGAATGTCTCCAGTCTATGCTGGAGCTTTACACTCTGCTACGCTTAACTTGAGCTCAGAGGAAATGAGTGAGATTTGCCCAGAAGCCCCAAACAGAGGAGTAGAAGGGAAAATAAGACAACTGGAACGTAGGGGCTTCTGGACACAGAAATAAGTGTGGGAGAAGTCTACACCAGAGTATTTTATTCTCCCTGGCAGATACTCCCTTTTGAGAGAAAGCGCTCTTCATAAACAGAATATTCTCCAAACCATGTTGTCACACTGAGAAACACACTCTTAACAAAATGCCTTTCTTAACCAGTTTGCTCTTTCCACCTTTACCTTTTGGCAGGAGGAAAGGGAGTATTTATAACAGACTACTTTGGCTGAGAACTACAGATGAGCCCTTGTCTCAGCAGAAATGGAGAAATCCCATTGAGAGGGATGTGACAAGTTACGGAGAGGGTTATTCTGAAAAGTTGGAGTTTTTTTCAAAATTGCCAGTCCTTGCCAGAGAATGTTTTATATGCGGAGAGGCTACAACACAAATGCTCATGCTACAGTGGGCATGCTCACATTGCTTTCAGAATTTTTTTTACATAGAATTCACACATGCAGAGCTGGAAAGGATCTGATGCTTGTAGGGATGAATTTGGTATATGCCATGCTTGACTGACAGTTTTCTAGATGTTTCTGAAAGACCTTTCCAGCACTGAAGATAATACTGTCTTCCTGGATAATCTATCCCAGTGCCTCACTATCATTCAGGGACAAGTATTTCCAGATGTTTAAGCACAATGCCTGGGACAGAAATAACATATGTGGTGTGGCCAGCAGTGATGCATGGTCTTTCATCCAGCAAGGCTGAAGGTCGTCTCAAAACTCCAAACAAATTGTCAACATTTCCAAATGCCCCTTGGCAAAACCTCTGGAAACAAAAAATGTAGGATGTCAAATACATGCGAAACCTCTTCCTGCACTTTCCTGTTGGCACTGCAGAAAACCATAATGGCAAGTCAAAAAGATTGCCATTTCAGGCAGTGTGACACATTCTGAGGAAGAGATGCTGCAAACAAGCCTGTGGATTTGCAGGACAGGCTGAGTGCCTGCAGAGTGAAAGCACAGTGGATCTCTCTCACTGCCACAGCCCAGCTCCCACGCAGAGCACTCCTCCAGGCTGGTGCAGGGTCTGCTCCCTGGTCTGAGGCAGTGGGAAGATGTGAGCAAGTAGCAGCTCCTGCTGCCAGCTTCACTAGGTGTCCCTGGCCCCCAGCTCCATGCCCTGCCTTACTGCACCCTGGGTTAAGAGCTGTAGCAGTGTTCTCCTGCCAGTGACTTGTGCCTGAAGTGCCTTCTCCCTTCAGCACTTGCAGCTCTTGGCTTTGCCATCCTGTCACCAGGACGTTTTGAGCAGTAGTAGATCCCAAATACACATTGCTTAAAACCAAGGGATGCCATGTAAAATATCTACCACAGAAAGATTTCTATCATATTACCAGAAATCTAGGAAGCTGTTTATAACACCCATCCCTCCAAGAGCTCTTTGTTTCTTTATGTTTATACAGACATCTACTTTTGCTGAAGAAACAGGTGTGGAGGTCAATCCGGTTTTAATGTGTGAAATTTGCTACAGCTCCTCCGATGAAACTCTAGACTGACTATTCTCTGAGGTGACATTCCTAACTGGAACAGCAGCCATGCAAGAAAGGTGAACTGTTTGGCTGGCCAACACTTGCATGATCAAATCATTAATCAGCCTCGAAGGCAAAATTAGATTTCCAGTAACTCTGTTTCTTTGGGATTAGATTTTGGAGTGGAAAAGGTCAGACTTCTGACATTGTTATTTAATTTGTAACAAGAAAAATAGGCTTCTATCCAGAGCAAGGTAAGAGTTTTCTTTTTCTTGTTAAGGTTCATTGGGCAAAATCCTGACACTCTCTTAAACCTCCGGTAGTTATTTTTGGCTTAATCCCAGTTTAGTTTCTAGCAGATATTTGTCTGCAATACAGAAGCCCTCCCTTGCCAAAAGCAAATTTATTCACTCTCTGGAGAGAATATCCAGGCTGGACAGTCAGGACCCTCTAAGTTGCCATTTATCTTAGATCTGACCAAGACTGGACTTCTAGCCAAGATCTGATTGTGGAGTTTGTACTGCTGCTGAAAGATGGCAGGATCTATCCCAACATGAAAGAGGAATTCATCTTCGTGTGCTATTTAGCATCTGGAGAATGGGTGCAGTGGGAAACAGTGAGCCTAAAAGCACCTGACCCACCCCTATGGAGCTGACAAGCTGTGATGGGGGTAGAGTAAACCGCTGGGCCACACAACATGCTCACACGACAGGATCCTCTCAGTTCCCTTGGGATGCCAATTTCTCATCACAACTTACACAGATGTAGAGTACAAGGCCTGTTAAATGCAGAAGTTAAGCCCACCTTCAGATGTCCTCAGCTGCTTTGAAAGCAGAGATGAATGGGAGAAAACCCACGGCACTCAGGGCTTCTCCTTCTGTTCATGTGACACTTCACATGCCTTCCCAGCACAGCTTTGACACTAACCTCTGAGTGAGTGGCTGAGTCAATTTTTGATGCTTCCACAGAGCTTTAGTAAGTTTGCTTCAAAAGGGGAATCTCCCATGACCTCCATTACTGCGACAAATTGAAAAATACTTCCTTTGTTCAGAATTACTCGATTGAAAGCATTTATTATTCCTTGCAGCACTTAAAAGTTAAGGAGACAAGACAGACCAAGACAAGGCAAGGTAAGGATGAGAGGATTCTCCATAGTCACTCAGGTCAGTGTCCAGCCTGAGAGACCCAGTCTAGTTTGTGTTATTGTAGTCCCCACAACCTTCAGCCACACAGCAGCACTCCAGAATATTCCTGACAAGCACATGCTGGGAACAGGCACTTTGGCCCTCCCTGCTGTTTACTGGCAGGCACAGCCTTGGAGGTTTCTTTCTTTAACATGTAAGTCCCTTAAGACATGTATGTCAGTGGTTAAAGAGGACAAGCTGAGGATGTAAGGAAAATATATCCCACAGCTTAGGAGTGGTTCAGCTAAACAGCAGGCCTCTTTTCATCTGGTACACAGGGCATTAGCAGAACTGAATGTAATTCATGAGTTGCCTACTGGTGCTAAGCTCAGCCATCACCAGAACTTTCAGTCCTCTCCTTTCCTGAGCAAAGAAATCTTTCCAGTTTGTTTGCTCTCTAAACAAAAAATAAAAACTAGGAAGAGTGGTATTTCTAAGATCTCTATTCACTGCCAGTTGTTTACAGATATGCTGCTGGGACAGCAGAGTCTGGTTTTAGTGACTGGTTGCACTATGAAAAGTCCCAAAGACAAATTTCTGTATTGCCAAGAATAACCTTTCTGTACCAAATTAATTTCCATACTGAGTGTACAAGGAGGAGTGGAAATTTTAGAAGTATGCTTGAGAAATAACACATTCAATTACAAGCTCTCAACATATCCTGGAAACATTTTATTTTTGTCCACACACCTATGTGTTTTAAAAGCATATAAGGCCACAGCATAACTGGAGTACTGTTGCCATCATTTTGAAATTAGGAGAACAGCAAGCAGATTGCATCTTACCAGGAAACACCTCTGAGGTTATATGTAAATGATGCAGGCATACAGATCCACAAGATGTTTGTTGACAGTAAGCTTTCAGCTACTGCTTTTCACTCTTCACAGCTCCAACCAATGTCACTGTCTCTGAAGAACAGGCAGAATAAAATGAATTGTACTGCTTAAGGTACCCAGCTATAACACAACTACCTCTTTTGCCACTGACTGGAATCTTTTCCATTTTTATCTTTTCTTGAGAAACCCCTGACTCCACTGTATTTAGTAGAGAACCAAGAAGCAGGTTGCTGGCCGTGGCATTCTAGTCCCTTTCAAAGATACAGGATCATCTCAGAGAGAATTCATAGCCATGAATTAAGCCATGTCTCAACCACTGAATTACTGAAATGGACTAAACACACCTAAGAACTTGGATGTGTGGATTTTTTCCTAAAAGCTGATGTCATTCACTTGAAATACACAGAAAAAAACCTTGTTTATCTGTTGCTCATAAAAAGCCCAAACTCAAAATGCCTGACAGAAGAGTTTACCAATTCATAACAAAAAGCAGGTCTCAGTCATTGACTACAGCAAAGTCACTCATTTTTTGTCAGCTTAATGTAAGGTTTACACAAGGTATAAATGGTAAGATCTGTTTAATCTGAACAAAGAGGTGAACAGAGGAAAAACTGCTGCCTCTTCTTCACTGATGAAGAAGTGAAGCATGAAGACAGGTAGGACAATGACAATCATGAGGGAGTGGATCTGTGCTGAGCTAGGAAATCCACGTGGAGCAGGCCTTCCTCAGTTGGACAGAGCACCTGGTCCTTCTGGACATACATGTGTGGACTTACTGCTGTGGGTGAAGATACTAAACCACCACTCACAGGATATGTGATACAGGGAGAACCCAACACTGTGATGGATGTCCCCCACCTTCTATTCCCATTCTTTGTGAGGGCTGAGAGGGCCAGACAGGAGATTCAATATTCCAGCTGATTAGCATCTCAGAAACTTCTGAGCATGAGAAACAGTATCTTCCTGGGTGTCCAGGTCCACCCGAGTCATCTGGTGACCAAAGCTTGACAGGCTGTGCATTTCCTGCCTCAGTTGCCAGTTATTCACCCCACTGAGCTTTGCACCAAGCTCTGGGCTGCTGCTCGTGGTGATAGGCATGTTTCTCACAATGTCTGGCATCACTACAGAGATGTAGTCACCCACCTGAAAAAGGAGTAGCAGAAAGGTTTCTCTTCTGCTCTACTCCACTGACATGGCCACAGAGAGCAATCCTTCTTCTGGAAGGAACTACAGAAGTGGAGAAGCCTGCCATGGCAACATGCCAAAGGCAGTGTTTTCTCTGTGAGTTTTATGAGCCTCCACAAGAAGGAAATTAGAAACTGGATTCTACGCTCTCTCCCATTTATAAACGTGTCTGTAATGTGTACGTTGTGCTGTAGGTTAATGATGCAGTTCTCAAGAAAGATTAACTGCTGCTTCAGACAGCCATCAATTTTTTATGATTGCAAGACCATTTCCCTAATAAAAATGAAAGTTACATTCCCCAAGGGTTGGGCTGTATTCAACATCAGTCAAGTGCAGGGTGGGAAGATGGGTATAAAATTAAAAAAAACCCCAAAAAACCACAAGAGAAAGCAAAAGACACAAGCTAGTTCCCCAGATATGTGACTCTCACTTCTGAGCACCCTGAATAAAGTTAAACATGCAGATGGATGTGCCACTGACCATCACTGAGGAGGCCAACTCCCTCTGAAGTGATGCTGGAGGCACTCAGTGCCCAACAGCCTGCAACAGTGACTTTGTACAAGATCAGCACAAGTGTCATCCTGCCTCAAAAGCCTGGGACATTGTTCATGCCTGAGACAGACAGTCCAAAGATTGCTTATGCTACAGTTGAGCTTTCTGCCAAACTTAGCCTATATTTGGCTCAGATTCTGAGATGTCTATGGCTGCATCAGCAGAATGAGGGACGTCATCTCACCCACCTTTTAAGATATCTGTCTAAGAAAAGTGGGAAGAATGGTCCTTTGTAGGTGTCTCTCTCATCCTTCTGCTCTCTGCAACAACTGCAGAAGGGGGCTTGATGGCTAACTGATTACAAGCACGTTTTTAGATGCCTGAAGCAAGGGGAGATGAATCCTCATCTGAAGTACAAGTTTTTGTATCAGTAATTCAGACAAGGTTCATCAGGTACTGGGGTGGCTGAAAGGATCTCAGATACCTACATTGACAATAACCCACATTTTAACCTGATTGATAAAACCATTACTACTCAGTTTGAACCTTTTCAGAAATCTAGGCCAAAACCCACAGCATCTTTTAGCTATATCCCTTTACTGAACTTTGGGCTGGCTCATCCTCACATACCTGCCATTTATTGTATGTGGAGAAATAAATGACTTCTATGCAAAGAACCTTGTGTCCTAATAATCACATCTTTGTTTTGGTTTTGACTAAAGAAATTATGAAAGTTGAAAAAATGAATTAAAATCAGGCCTCATATCACTATCCAACATGTTATATCACCTTTACAGTTTAAGTAACATAAGCCCCTGAGATTTTTATTGAAAAATGGGACGGGAAAAAGTTAAAATTGCAACAACCAGCTCCTAATTAAATGCAATACAGCTACTTTAAAAACTTGTCTGGTGTTCATTCACTGACAACAGCTGGATAACTCTCAGCCAAAGCCCATTTAGGTTCATGCTTAATTCCATTTCTTTCACCCAACTTCTAATCATGCCTGGATTTAACAGCTGAGAACTCTGGGCATCAATAACATTTCCTAGGCACCTCCCATTATTCAATATTCTCAACTGCAGCTATGATTGGGTTGTGCCACTGGCAATTTTTTTGAGGAAAGCATTTCTGGTGTTGCTGTATTGCAAGGACTTAGGATAGAAGGATCCAGATGTAAACTCTCAATTGTACAGCTGCCTACAACCCACACTCACTATTGAGTTTATCTTTCTACTTCAATATTTGCATAGTGTGATACAGCTGGATTATCTTTCAGGCCCCTTAAGCAGTTTGAACAGGTTTCTTGATAAAGCAAGGATGGACTTTGAATTACTTTGCATAGCAAATATTGTTTTCTAGACCTAAGTCAATGAGGACCTTTCTCGTTAAGGCTGAGTTAACAGGATACAGATAAAAGTAAGCTGATGCATCCATTAAGCCAACAATTTAAATATTTAGGAGGAAGGAAAATATTACAGCCAAATATGCAAGGTCTCCTAAGCCTCTGAAGGGAAACCCTGTAAATCTTAGGAGGATATATTTGTAACTACCCTGAGTTGCTACAGAACAATCATTTCCGGGGCAGAATATAATGCAAATATGCCAGATTCTGAACATCAAAAGTATCTCCAGTGAACTGTATACAGGCCAAGGACCAACTGTAAAGGTTATTTCCCTTTCAATAAAACCCACAATCGATTTAGAATATTGGCAATGTCTGTAACTTCACTTGTGAAAGAGCCTGCTCACATATGGGATGGTTGGTGTGAGTCATTCATAGGAGATGTGATGATTTTCAGGGCTGGGGAGTATCCACTGCATCACTGGGCTGCTGAATCCTCACAACACCAAGGTGGCCAGGTCAGGTCATAACCAGAAAGGCCAGACTAACTTCTCCTTCTCTTACTCATCCTCAAACACTCCAGCCAGGACAGGAGAACCACCATAACCAGTCAGTCCACTCCTGAAAGGGCAAATGTTTATCAGTGCTTGGGCCAGGACAGCCTCAAAATACTGACAGAAAAATGGCTTGTGAGAGGCATTTCTCCCCTGTGTTCCTCAGCAGTTTGGAGAACAGCAGTTGATATATTTCAGAAAGCTGAAAGGCTTGACAAAGTAATATTTAAATGCAGGAAGAGTGCCAAAATGATAAGTGCAGGGACTCAAGCTTTCCATTCATATGCAGAACAGGTATAGCAAAAACTGTAGCTACACAAACTTCAATTTATCTATTTCTGTGGTCCCACCATCTCCAGAGTTTGTCAGCTCCCCCTGAGTGCTCTGATATAACAGTAATATTTTCTTCTCTGGCAGCACATTCAAGATAGAATTTGATTAATCCCAAGCTTGTTTGCCTGTTCTGGTTCTGTGTGTATGTGTACATGGAAATTCAGGCACTTTTGCCTGAATGTTTTTGTGCACAGTGCTGCTCAGAACAACACTGGACATCTACAAGCTTACAGGTATAAAAATTAATTTAAAATAATTAAAATCATTTAAAATTGAAATATTCAGAAGTCCACAGCTCCTGAACTGACTCCCTTCCATCAGCCTGGAGTGAAGGAAAAATGTCATTTTTGCGTACAGATAGCAAGAGTTGCTGTCTTGTTTGCCTAATAAGTACAGGCAAACACAGAATTCAGGGGAACTAAGTCTGTAAAAGAATCTCAAACAAGATAAAAGCATTAAACTGCACATGCCACATAAGAGTTGAGGGAATTTTGCTGGTAATTATTTTCATGTTTCTTAATACTACTGCAAGATACTCACTTCACTGGCTATTATACTCAAAAATTGTCACAATGCAGGGGAAAGCAGGGAATAGCTTCTATTTCTAGAAATCTGCCTATCTGTGTATGAAAACAAAAGAAAGCATTTTCCCTCAAGTACCAGAGTAAAAGCTTACATATCAAAACCATTTGACTTAGCCTTGTGAGGAGAAAATAAATGGTTAAAGAAATAGCATTGGAAGGCAGAAAAGCAGAATAATTTTATGGTCATTTCAAAAGAAAAGCAGAAGGCTCAGATGAGGATATCTCACACCATGGTGGCTGGTCCTTGCACTAGCAAAACAAGAAGTATGAGAAATATGTCCTAGTTCTCCTTTTCTCTGTTTTTAATTAAATAATTTCCCCTATATTTTTATATAGACTATAAATATTAGAACATGCTGCACATTCTTCACAGGAGGATCCTGGCAAGCTTATTGTGATGTTGCATAAGTTTTTAACTTGAATAGCAGATCCTTTCCTCCCCCAGCTCAATTTACAGGGAATGCATATTGAAATTTAGGCCCAAAGTTTGTCCCTTTCAGATGAGCCCCTGCTTTGCTTCCCAACTTGCTTGGAGCATAAGAGGTTTAGCTAAGGAAAGGCATAGAATTATAAGGTTAAAGGGAAGAGGGAGAAGAGAACAGCCTGATTGACTGATCCTTCAAACACTTTGGCTATTCTGAATTCTAAATATAGCAGGAATTAATGAGGCAGAACTGTACTTCAACATTAAAATCCCTAAAATTGTTAATGCTCAATCACTGAACACTACACAAGAAACACAAGGCATGCTCCTGCACCCACCTCCACTCTGTCATAACTAACCAGTCTCCCTTTCAAACAGATGTGTCTAAACTCTGCTTGTGATGAAGCACATGAGGGACAGGCAGGGGGAACACAGCGAGCATCAAGTCAAGACAAGAGGGGATGGCAGCACAGAGAAGGAGAGCAGAACAAAATTCTGTGAGTTACAACCATGGGCTTGGTTCCTCCATATCAAGTAGGAAAGGCCACATGAATGGTATTTATCACCTGCATGATATTTACCACCTGCTCATCATTTCTCTTTGTCATGTATCAACAAGTATGAATCACTTTGCAAGGGATAATGATGTCTCTGAAAGGACAAAAAACAAGCCAGGCTGCACTGTGGTAGCTTTTAGGCTGCTCTCCTGTGTCTTCGAGCCTGAACACTCCTGGGTCTGATTAGGGGCTCTGCTAATCAAGCAGCAAACAAACAATTAATTTAATTTACACTATTTTCTAGTTGAAGAAAGGTATTTGTGAGCCTGTCTTTAAAACAGTACATTTTGCACCTGAGAGTCAATAGCTGTGGTATTCAGACCCAGACCCCCCTGAGTCCAGGGAAAAGCAGTGTTGGACTAAGAGACAACCCAACTCCAGTTGGGTTACATATGCCCAATAATTTCCTTTGAGCTGGACTGAAGCAGTTGTAATGTTTGGCTTGTTTCTTGAACAATGCCCCTGACACCAATGACACAAATTAACACAGTCCCAAGGAAATAAGCAAGAAAGACAACAGATACAATCTGCTGCAGTATGAATGCTGAAGACTGTCCCCAAGATATGTGATGACATTTTTAATGTCTGATTCATTTGGATCATTTTCTTTAGGCTCTAGACCTGTGAAGGGAAGCGAGGCAGAAAGAAGTTGAAAAAAGAAAAGAAGCTCTTACCATGGGTGGTTCATGATCTTGATTTACAAAATCAGCCAGAACTCTCCACCTTTGCAATCCAGTCGAGGCAGCATTCAGCATCAAAGATGAGTTTTCACATTTGTTACCATTCTGGATTTATCACTGCAGAGGAAATGAAAATACAACAATGAGCAACCTACCCTGTAGCCTGAGAGCTAATTACGCACCTTTCCTCACAAAGTAAGCACAAACTCATGAGCTTGGAAGATATCCATGGAGCAATTAAACACACACTTGTCAACTTGTCACAAATACTGTGTTTTTACAGTTGAAATGAAAACACAAAATGCCATCTGATTGAACTTCAGAATAATTAGCACATCACAGCACACAGCCACGACAAGTACCTGTCAACAGCTATCAGCACAGCAATGACATTTTCCACTGCGAATAATAATGTCATTTTCCACTTTGGAGTAGTAATGCTATTTTTTGTCCTTTCAAAAAGTGACATTGTTTATAACAGATACAAATATATCCTCCATAAAACAAGATTTTATTCTGCAAAGTTAACGCTCAAACAGAATTTTTTTGCAACCTAGCTTTTATTCTACACGCAAAAGTCAATGAACCTCTAATTCCACATTGTACCTGGAGGAAGAGGAGGATGCAGCTTGTGGGACACTGTTTTGTTAGCCAATGTATTTACTCCCAGAGCACTTCCTCTGTAAGCCAAGCTTCATAACCAGCAATGCTCTGGACTTGTACTAAACTGGTGATTTCTTCCAGGAATAGGACATCTTACACCAATAAAAAAAAATATTACACAGTCAGGTACTGTGGGTGGTTTTCATCAGTTTTCAGGCAAGGTAATAATGTGAGCTTCGATGTGCTCCCAGAGTAACTTGTTAAGAGAAAGGTAAGGAAAAGTTAAAAAAACATTCTGTAAACTTTCATTAAATTTTTAATTGCTCTACTGGTCTGTTTTCCGTAAACAAGTTGGCTATTAATAGATGTGATTTAAAATGCAAGTTGAATCGCACAGACTGGCACACGCACCCTTTTTGGGTGGCTGTGTATAATTTTATGCTTGTTGACTATGACTTTAATTAACGAGTCATATGAGCTTAGGCTGTTTTATGTCTTTACAGTCCATTAAAAAAAGACTGTTTCTTACTAGCAACAACAGACTGAAAATCCTACCAGGACAAGCTTTGAAAGAAAATCTGGAAGAAATCAGTATAGTGACAGCCTTGAGTACCCATGGTAGAGCAGGACCAGGCAGGAGTCAGATCCCTTATCTGATGCAGCTAGGGTGAAATCACTGTGTTGACTGCCTGACGTAGGATGTGGTTTTCCAACCTACAGCACATTGGGCCTTCTTCTTCCATCCTGCCTGTTCTCTGAAAGAACAAAGCACAGGGAAGCACCACATGGAGATACTGGAGTTGGCTTCAAGAGCCTGAGGCTTGGGTGGCAGCACAGAATAGCCGAGCTGGCTGAGCACGGTACCCAGGCTGAGAAGGAGGGAGGTAACTTAGGGGGAGTATTTCTGTCTGATGCTCTGTTGTGACACATAGTTTTGCCTTACATGAGAGGTAAATCAATTCCTGTAGCTATTCCTAACTTGACTTGTCTGCCCACCAGAGTGACAGCTTTTAATGCCAGCTGGAATAAGATTGGTACTATCACAACAAAAATTCTCAATTTATATTAATAGGATTAAGTAACTGATCCATGGAGATGGTTCATCTCCACTCAAAGCACAGAAACCCTCCTCCACAGAAATATGTATCGTTATATCACAGTCCAGAGCAGTCAGTTCTGTCAAGGCCTGTTCCCTAGAGTGGGATTTGTCTCTTCCTGCTTTTAGCCATTCAAAAGGTAGCTTTTCATCTTAAGTTGTAGTGAAGGCTTCTGCTATAACCTGTGGAAAGATATCAGTATCTCCAGACAGGAAAACATCTCACATGTCCTAGGCACTTGCATCTGCAGATTCCAAATTATGCAGAAAGCACAGGATGACCCAGAAATTTGGATCTGGTAGTGTTATATGCCAAGCCAGCTTGGGTCTTGGCTGACACTGGAATTTTAACCAAAGCAATACAAAAAAGTGCATTATGGATGCCATGTAAATGGATTCAATTTCTGACTCACCTCAGTGTGTGAGAAATCCTCTCCCAACTGTGGAAGTCTTACACCATTGGTGCTGTTGGAGAACAAAAGCAGTTTTGCGGAAGAAAATTTCATACCCTTAGTATGACATTCTACTAAATGACACTAAGTATTTGCTATTATGTTTGGTGATTAGGAATGAGCATGGATCAGGTACATAAAGCTGGTTCTCTATGCTAAACTCCCACATCATGTAAAATTCAGATTTTATTTTAAATGTAATGATGAAGATCATCAAGGGCAAGATGCATCTTACTCTGTCTCTATCCCCCTGAGCACTAATCCACAAATCTTTTCACTTCCACCCACTGCAAGGAAAGGGCCAAATGCTACCAAAAGTCTGTGTCTGTGGAATTTAAGGTTTAACAGTGAGTATGAGAAGTTGTCACAAGTAAAGAAGCTGTTGAAATTTCCGACAACTATCCACAAATCTGCAATGCCCCCTGAACTTTTACAGTGACTGAGTTGCTGTTGTGTTGCTGCCCACCTTACAACCTGGCGTCCCAGAACAGAGATGACCAGCCCCACCTGTGAACACCACCACAATCTCTTTGAAGCTGTGGGACAAGGCCACCACCTCCTTCACTCTAAGACAGTGAGAAAACTTGAGTGTTAGGAAGCCAGCACTCAAGAATGAGAACCTTTGCTCTATAATAAAAGTGCTGATTACAGATGGGACCATAATTGCAAGCAGCAGAGATTTCCTGTTTGGTTTTGATTTTGGAGCAGTGCAAATTTAAAGATTCATGCCTTGTGGAGACAAGAAACTTGTGTGGAAGCTTTCAAACAAACCAACTACTGAGTCCCTGTGCCGTGGTCAGTCATTGTATCTCTACAGAGTTCACTCACGCTGTCCTGGACAAACCATGATGAACTGAAGGATAGTAAATCTTCCTTAAAACTAGAATTACCTGGGGGTCTCCTGGAAATTCACCAGTCAAGTTTAAGAAGAAAGTTCCACTCCACAGGCATTAGGCAGTGAATTTTGCCCTCGCTGGAGGTGAGCTGATGTGGGATGAGTTCTGTCACCAAAAGAGCTGACTCTACACTCCTCCCATTCCATCACTTCTCTACTGCTCCTCTGGCTACTTGGTGAGCCATTTCAAACCTCAGACAATTATCCCAGGGGTGAAGAAAAGAGAGCAGAACGCAGCTTCTCATTAATGATTTCTATGCTCTTAACCGATTCGATGGTTTTGTTTATTTGGTGGGTTTTTCCTCTTTCAGGAAAAAAGGGGAGAAGGTCTGAAAAGAAAACCCACCAAATCAAAAAATAGGTGAATGTAGGACCAGCTGGGGAGAGCTCCTTTCTCCAGTGAACTACGTAAGCAGTGAGCTCAGAAGGTAACTCCAGTCTCCAGTACAAATCATCCTTCAAAAACAATTATTGTAATTCTTCTGTGTCCACAGGGTTTGGTGTCATCAACCAGGGCAGACACAGGGCGGACTCCACAGCAGCTGTGCATGACAGAATTCACATACAGGAGCAGTGTTAACAATTCTCTCATCTGAAATATCTAAGGCAGGATAATGTCATTTTTACATACCAGGGACATTGATTCAGGTCATGGCACCACTGAAGGACAACTGACAGTTCTTCAAACAGCAGTATGAACACACTTTGCCATATCTGCATAGTACTAGAACCACTCCAAAAATGGAGACAAAACACCTTCATGTAAACTGCAGGTCTAACCACTTCACTAAAAAATGGTTAAAGGTTATATAAGAAAATCCATACTGAATATATAGTGGTTTCCTGTAGGATTCCTGCCCAAGCTTCCAGCACTTGGGGCTGTAAGGGCATCCTGCACCATAAACTACAGTCAGATTTTACTAACCCCCCACTCTTTACGCATACAATTAATCTCTTTTTCAACATGGGCATATTTTTAGATTATAACATCCCATGACTGACTTGCACTTAGTTATGTGTTATGCAGAAAACCCCAGCCTTGCTTGACTGCTTCAGCCATAGCTCTTCTATGGTGAGAAATGGTGAAACCTTGCTCCTTGTTTACCTTTCCCACAACTGTTATGAGTTTAGGACTGCTAAAAACAGGTGCTGGGAGAACTCTATAAGACAAGTCTAAAACAACAAAAAAGTGGTAAGGAAACAAAGGGAGAAGAAAGACAAGCAGATTAAAGCAAAAGTAAATATGTATCAACTCAGAGTGTTAAAGCTCTGCAACATTTAAATGGGTGTTGCCTCTTGTTCTAAGAAAATCAGTAGCACCTCACATTTCCTGAGTGCACTGCTCTTCTTCTGTCTAATTCGTAGGAGGCAGCATGTCTAAACCAGAGGCACTACTTTAAAGTGCTTTATGGCAACTTCCCCACTGGTTTTATTTTCAGGCTGCTTTGATTTCCACCATGACTTCCCCTGCAAAGGTACTTCACAGCATACACAGCTGATGGCTCAGGTACACATCCCCAGCCTAGTCGGGAGTCTAACTCTTGCTTTGACACACATTTCTTATTTTTATCTTCCTAAATTGAAAGGCACACATGCACACCCCCCCAACATACTTCCCATCCAGTGTCCCAGCCTAATGACTGTGCTTTAATTGGCCTCAGGCATTAAAAAGAGCCCAAGAGCTGTCTGAGCACTGAGCTGTGGCCCCCATATATTTTCCATTGTTTCCTTTTAACATTGTACCTCAGATAGCAGAGAAATAAACATAGGCTTGATACTCATCTGTCAGACTCATTAAAATGACATGTTTAAGAGAGCTAGTAGCATCACTGCTTTGCTTCCTCTTCTGGCTGTGCATAAGAGCTGCTCAGAATGCTCATGAGGGGAGGTGATCTGCAGAAATAGCCTCGACACTCCATCTTTACTCCATCTTCCCACCCTGGGACAAGTTCTGCTCATCAAATATCCTCCAGAAATAACCAACATGTCCATTGTTGAAGCCCTCAGGGAGACTACTCACCAAAGACATGAGCACCTTTCTACCTTTCCTGGATTGTAGCTGACCCTCCTCCAAGAAATCACTGCTCCAAGAAAAAGCAAATGCCTCCACAATCAGGATTACCTGTCCAACTTCAGCTACCAAAAACAAACCTGGAGGACACAAGCTTAAAATGTGCAATAAGCAACAACAGTTTGTAAGTTCAACAGTTTAATGTGAGTGTAAGCCGTTAATTTAGCATGGTTATTTTTAGCAGCTGTAGAGCTAAGGATGAAATCATGCTTGCAGAGCCAAGAAAAACATAAATAAGGGTGGTGTGGTCTGTCTGCATCTCCCCTTGCACTGGCACCATGGGGCTGACCTGCCATGCTCTCTTCCACACACAGCTCCATCATGGCTCCCCACACCCCAGAGGAACTTAAAACAAGTTATGAACTTTTATTTTCAGATATGCTGGTGAAGTTGGGTCCACCAGACACCTCACAGCAGGCATTCTCTCTGCATCTCTGCATCTTCCCTTCTCTCGTGGCATAGCAACCCCAAAGTGTCACCAAAGAGCAAATCTGGCTGCAAAGACCTTGCATTGCCCCATCCCACAGTCCAGTAAAAATATATATATATATATATGTATTCAGATATAGATATATGGAATTGTGCAGAAGCTCCAGAGCATGAAAAGCTATTCTGGGTCATCATGAGTGGTTAATTTACATAGACATTAAGAGGGTAAGCAGATATTTACATGGATGGCAGCTGGTGCAAATAGTGAAAGATTTGTTTCCTAATTATCTTTTATTTTTAAGAATGTCCTTCTCAAATGTTTAACATGTGAAACAAAGGCACATGAAACAGCCTCAAACCCTTTTTCTCAGGGAAATACCTACCTTCAAAATGCAAGAGAAAGGCAAATCGAGCTGGGTTTATCACGGTGCCCTCTTCTGGCCCTTGAATAAACAGTCACCTTGCTGTCACCTGGTGAAAGCTTGAAGAGGCATCAAAAGGAGCATCTGCTTGTGCAAATCGATTTATTTATTAAACTGGCCAGAAAAATACCATCACAGACCATTCGAAATACCACACAAAACACGTTTAAAAATCCTTCCGTTATGTATGGGTTTATAAAAATCACTTGCAACAGTATTTTAGAAATCTCAGTAGTAATACAAGAATTTGCTACCAGGTAGGAATTTAGGTATAAGGCACTCTGCCCACAGGGTGGGGAATTCACCCCCTGTTCACACCACACTACTGAACTCCCAAGGACCATTTAATAAAAGTAATGTGAACCTTTCTGCTAAAAGAGAGGGAAATGGAAAAACAGCTCAAAAAACACATTAATTTCCATTACAAAGAGGCATTTTTGCCATTTCTTGACAAGTAAATACGCAGCTTATCCAACACAGGAGGGATATTCAAGAATCTGGCATTTTCACAAACCCTCTGTTTTAAAAGTATTGTTTTCTTAATTAAATATAAAACAAAACACACATGGAACTAAATAGAACTTTTAGACCCTATCTACACAACAGATTTTTCACTATTGGTTTTTGGAGTTTGCCTGGAGGATTTGTTTGGTTGGTTGTTTTGGGGGGGCTTCTTTGGTTGTATTGTTGGGGGTTTTTTTTGTTCTAAAGGCTCATTAATCTGCAGGAAATCTCAATACTTCTGTGTTCAAAGTGGCCAGTTCAGACCTGAAACAGTGCAGCTTATGACAGCTCACCCGTAAAGAAAGAAATTTACTCAAATTTCATGAAGCTGCACAGAGTTCTTGGAAGTACAATTCATTCAACACTGGAATTCTGTCAGCTCCAAGTCAGATTCATTATAATCACATAAGCTTCAAGAATAGCGAAGATAATCACATCTGCATTATATGCATGATTTCAGGGAAGAAACACAACAACTTTCTGTATCAAAAGGCCTTAATAAATTATTTTCCTTTCTCACTGAGAAGAATGTTTTCACAAATAAGGCTCTCTAAATAAAAAGTCACAATGGGGTCAGTTTGGAAGGCATGAAATACGTTATTTTAGGTGGTACTAAACTTTTTTCCAAGGCTATTTTCTTCTTCATGATCAAACAAGTAGAACTTGCCCTCCGCAGGCATGTGAGCTGGTAAAGTGAATGCTCATGAGGAGACCTTGCATTTGCTGTGTCATGACCCAGATCACAAGAATTATTTTATCTGATACTATTACCTGAACATGGGGGAGATTTTTCTGAGTTGGGAAGTTCTTTGTTCTGGAAAGATCTAGAAAGGAATGTTCAGGAAAGAAACTAGAGAGGAATAAAGCCAAATGAAAACAGTTGTTGTCCAGCTGTGCTAGCAGTTCTTCCATCACTGCCCACCAGACAATGCAGGCTTCAGGCTATGACTTCATAAAAGCATTCATTAAATGCCCTGCTAATCACCAACCGGACAGTCAAGATTCCCATTGCATTGCTAATTGCCAGCCAGGCACCACAAGTGACCAACTCCCACAGAGCTCTTCTCCTTAGCGTGATGGAATGTCCAGGTTAAGCTCTACACATTTCTGCAGGTATCCAAGGGCGACTTCTCCCAAAACCTTCATTCTGAATTCATTCTGAATTGCAGGAGGCAGACACTGTGATGAAAGTCAGTCTCTGGCAATAGCAAGAATGGGGGAATTTAACCTCAGCACCCACTCACAGTGATGCTTTCACCAGAACGCTTAGTCACAGACAGGGTGGTGAATACCTTGAGACAAAGAAGAAAGAAGACTCTTAGTATGGCTAATTTATTCTTTTTCCTAGAAGATTAATTTGGGCAGGATGCTCAAAACAGCAGCCATTTCTTAAAGCAAGAAAATAATAATGAAAATCATGCATCTCTAATCTTTGCCATTAAACAGCAGACACGCATACAAGTAACTTTTGTTCTCTTCATTTTGCTTATGTTCTTCCTTTTACAGTGGGAAAGAAAGAATTTAGGAAGTCACATGGCTTTATACCACCTCTCTTCTTAATGCTCCTAAGTTTTTACAGTGGGAACAAGCTCAGCAATAATAAACTCCAGTACACCTAATGAATAAGTGTCTTTATGGCTCAAAGAAAACTTCTTTGTTTGGGAAAGTGATGTCAACTCAAGGCCTGGCCATTTGGAGAGAATTTTGCCTTTGTGCCTTTCTAGACACTATAGAAATATGGAAATGATTGCTGATGAAGGGATTATGTCTGGGATCTGTGTCCTCTTGACAACAGCTTTGAAAATACTGAGTAACACTAGTTTGAAAAATTCTGATCTTTACTGCTTTCAAGTCACATTAAAGTAAATAACATATATATATATATATATATAATTCCAAAATAATTCTTGTAAAATTAACAGATTAAAATTTGGGAAAGAAAATTCTACAAAAATTTGTTTAATGCTGGTACTTTACTATGCAAATAATTGCATGGGTTTGCATACATATAATACAGAAAGGAAAAAAAGGAAATCAAAACCACTGCTATCTAAATGCTTCAAAGTTGCAATAATTAGTTATCATCAAAGCCATCTCTCAGAAAGAATATCTCAGGAAGGATAACTTAGCATAGAATAAAATACATACACATTTCAGCTATGCAAATAACTCTGAAGTATCTAAAGATAATGGGGATCAGAAAGACCTATATTTCTCTAAGTAGAAGCTTTGCTGCATTAAGGCTGCTAGCAGCTCTTCAGAGAACAACATCAATAAATTATAAACCTCTTGCACTTTCTATAAGCATGTAAAGCATGATGTACAAATCAGGAAGAAAAATGCATGTCTAATACATATGGCAGAAGAACAGTGACTTATATAAAATATAGTGCATGTCTTGAGAGAGGGGTTTGAAGACTATTTCTGATCCACAGCATGACAACATATGGGAGTCTTCATTTATTGTTATTTCACTTCAAAAGACCAAGATTAAAAAGCACAAAATTTATCTTCTTTCCTCCTAGCCAGGGGTGGGAGGGGACCACTCTGCTCCCTAGTAAGCCAGCTGGAGTCGTTGATAATTGTTGGAAATATGTATTTTTGGACAGAATTTGTTTGTTACTTAAGTGAAGACAAAACCTTAGATCCAATGGCTGGAATGTCATCATTAGCTCTCTGGAAGAATCACCCCAGCTTTCAGAAGACAATTTCTCTTCAGCACAGATGATCCATAGTACCCCCCTGAATTTCAAGCAGCACACTGCAGTTGAGACTGAGATGTAATTCTCTGTAGGGCTGAGGTCCTACCTGTTCTGTGCTTGCAGTTATTTGGACTTAAACTTGCAAGAAATTCCAATCTGAGCTCCTGTTTTCTGCAAAATAAAATGCTGCTCCAAGAAGAGAAGGGAAATCTGACTCTAATTTGTAAGCAGTGAGAATGGGACCCTTGGTCTTAAGGTTTTCTTCAAGTGGAATAAAACCATGTTTCACAGGAGACTTAGCAATTAATTAGTATTAGTGCCAGAGAAGATGTCACCACTTGACCCTGTAACACAGCCCCTTTCCTGTTCAAATCAGACTTAATTTTCTTTATCTTGGACAGGGATGTAACAAAAATAACAGTGATATTATCCATCGTTCTATTCATCCAATATGCTCATTCCTCACAAATCCCAGTTTTCAAGCATTTTTCTAATCAAAGAGTGCCATCTTGCACTTTGATTTTTGTTTACTGCTCAAGAGATTAAATTAAGTAAAAGCATAAAAAACCCTTTTGAAGACTGTCACTAAAAATGATCGCTGTTCCCTGGAGCTTTTAAATAGCATATTTCTCCCGAGCCAATTTCTTTCTCCTCCACTCAAACAAATATGATTATCTGAAATTACCTCCCCGAATTATGTCTAATCATCATTCTATTCAGTTTCAATTTTAGCAGCTCAGATGTCCAGAATAAATTATGACTCTCATCTCTCTTCACACTGCATATGCTAATACCCCACTTGAGTTCACAGGTTTGAATGCCTCCCTCAGAGATCCCCCTCCACAGGGCCCCTGGTAAGATAAGGACCTGCTGCCCCTCTTTGAGGGCCTCCAAAAACACCATTAGATGTACTACAAAGATCAGAATCTATATTGTGGATGCTCTGAAGATAATTCCGATTGCCAGCAGTCCATTCCATTAATGGAGTTCTTATTTCACTGCTTTTACTAAACCACCTTGAAAATAGGAAACAAGAGGGGTGGGTGTCACTTCTGCAGAGCAACATTCTGGTGCACCTTTGTAGTGCTTTACTTCTAACACAACCAGAGACTCTGTACAAAGACTTACACAGGACATAAACAAATTTTCAGGGATCCTCAGGTAATATAAACTGGTCCTAATGTTACTAAAATCAATCTCTGATTTACATCTGGGAGGAGCTGTCCCACACCTGCTAGAGAAAATTGAGCTCTTCATTAAAGAGGAACAGCAAGATGAAAAGAAGAAATATTTGTGTCGCTTCATGAAATGAAGCCTCACAGGACAAAGAAAAGATCTTTAAGAGGAGAGAGTTTAATAGAAAAAATGTCATATAGCTGGTCCCCTTTCCCAGTACCAGCTTGTAAGCCTATTCTGAGTATACTAATCTAGCTTTAACAACCCCTTTAGCAGAAATAGTATTTGAAGCCTTCATAATCTTGAGTGGGAAAAAAATTCTGTACTCCCCAGCAGAGAGAGAACTGGATTACAGAAAGCCATAAACTTTTCACAAATGAATACAATAAAAAAAAAATTAAATATCCCAGAGTAAACCTAAGTGTTAGAATTCTAAGTATTAAAGCCAGATATTTTCCTCTCCTTTCCTTCCCCCGACCTCCCTGCAAATTTGGACCTCTTTAACAGAGATCTGTTATTCAGATTTCCAACTCCTTATCCCAGAATGCCATGAAAGCTGGGCTTTGAGGTGACTTGTATACAAACCTCTGCACAGACAGGATGAATTCCTATGGTGCTGTCCAGCTGTTCTTTTGTCAACCCACATTTAATAGCAGCTGCAAACCCTTGGGTGACTTCTCCAGCATTTGGACCAAGGACATGGAAACCAATGACTCTCTCCTAAATGCCAAAGATAATCAAATGCGAGCACAGTCATGAATTCAGTTCTCTTTAGACAATGTGTAAAGTTTTCTTCTTCAGAGTATATAATTTAATCAGCTCACAAAATGTATCACAAATTAATGTAACCACTAAAATGTGAACTATCATTAGCACCAACAGATGTGATGTGGTGTAATTTTGTTCTCTCTCTCTCCAAAGATTCAACTAGGAACTCAGGAGTCAGCTTTCTTACAAAGTTTTGTACAGGAGTACATCAAGAGCATGCAAATTTAACACACCCCATGGTCTGTGTTTAATTACATGTGTCTGAAATTTTATTCAGGTGAGTTATTCCACTCATGCCAGCAGAACACTTGCCTAAGTAAAGGTGAGCACCCTGCACGAAGGTTTTCAGCATGAAAACACAGGTGGTAGGTGGCTACATGGTCTGTATCCACTCAGGAATTTTGAGTTTGATAGTTGCTCACAGGAAAGGACCACAAGCTGAAGCTGTGGCCAACCAGACATGGCAAGAGGTCTGGTATAACTGAGTGACTCTTGTGGCAGTGTTGGCTTTCAGTGGGACACAATATACCTAGAGACTGGCAAAAAACCCCATCCAGCCACAAGGAAGGTACTATTCACACTTGTCCTATCTGTACTCCTGTTCAACGGCAGAACACATCACAGTGCACACGGATCCTCGAAAAACACCCAGCAGAACAAGCTGTACTGACCTGACCTGCCCTCTTAAAGAGAGAAACATAAAAATTTAGCCCATGTCAACTGCTGTGGGCTTCAGTGGCCTTCAGGGAATTCATCAGATTTTGGTGAGCATAGATGTAGCCCAGGTGAATATCCAAAGTTATCTGCTCTTCCTGATAAATATCACATATATTGGGGATAGTGGATACTACTGAAAGATTATTATTCTTTCAGTAATCAGAGGGCTTAGATTTACCACAGGCTTTATTTAAATAAGAAAAGTTATAATTGGGTAATAAGTAAAATGCTATTATCCTTATTTTTCTTTTAATATATAGACATATGTCAAAATAAAACCATAGTAATGAAACCAAGGCAATGGGAGTTTTAATAGTTACTGAACTATTTTTTTCCCAGAGTAACTTTCAACACAACTCCTAGATGTTTAAACACATTTCAAATTTTCAGAACAAGAAGTGAAAATAAATTAACGAAACAATTTAAATCACCGTTAAACCTTTGCATTTTCTTAAGTAACTTTGGATTAGAGCACAGCCAAAGGTTCTAAAATATCTCCCAAACTCCTCCAGAAAGAGGAGATGGGCAAAACCTGACAGGTTTGCAAATTTTACAAAATGGTGACATGATGCTCAGAAAGACTTCAGGAAGATAAATTTGTATCTAAGAAAAATGAATATAGGTAAAGTAAGTTTTGGTTTTTTCTTATAGAACAGATAGCTATGCCACCATCTTAACAGGAATACATTTTGATAGAATATTATTCTTCACAATTATTTATATTATTAAAGTCAACTTAATTTTATTGGACAGATGATGATCATTCTGAGATGGGCACACCAATTCTTCTAACCAATTACTAGTTTTGTTTTTGCTTCAGCAGGTACTGCACATTTCTATGACCAGGAATTTTGATCCTAGTCCAAGGATAATCCTGGCATTATCACCCTAAATGGGATTTGTGCAGGCAAGATACATTATCCTGTTAGAACAAGCTCAAGAGTTTTATGAAAACATGAGTTTGGAGAGGTTACAAGTTGTGATGACTTCTGAGAGACCTCAATTTCAGAGAGAAGAGTCTCCCAGAAAAGAATGTCCAAGTCGGGGGAGGAGAGAATAAACCAGTAAAACTCCTAACCATTTTTACATGCATTGATTTGCTCACTTCTCAAAGTTAATGAAAAGCCTTAAAGATCTCTACTTCTTATTTTACATATATGGAAGAAGTACCATGTACAAATAGCAATGGCAGAATTTTGTATTTTACTGGGAGATGCTTTTGTATACACAGAAGTATGCATTACTATAAATATTTATTACACTTCAAAAGGTAGGCTAATTTAAATTCATTTTAATTTGTTAAAAATAACCTATTTATAGCTGTTGTATCAACAGTTCCTATGATAAACATATAGATATTGTTTTCCCTGGAAGGAAAGATCCACTTACATTATCTTGAATATTGCAAATTATCTTTGCATAGCATTTGTTGTTATCTCTAGATGGCACAGTCCACTCCAGTGGCCAGAAATTACTATGGTACACCTGGAAATAAAACACAGGTTAAAAAAATAGTTGTACAACTTCCAAGTAGAGAGCATGATCTTCCAGAACCTGCCAGATTATTTTAAATAATGAGCTACATACACAGCATTTAAAACATCTGAAATTATGATGATACTCTTTTCCTGTAATGAATGCCAAAGACAGAAATCTCTACAAAACAAGTACTGGTGTCATCCAATAACTTTAAAAGGAGAAGATATAAGAATATTGCACTTCTAAGACACAGTTCACCATGCTCTTATTAAATTACAAAGTCACAATTGACTCAGTAATCTTACTGAGGCTTGCAAAAACAAAAGCCAATAAGGTGACACAATAAAGAGGTCAGAATACACTAAATGAGGACTTAGCCAGAACACAAATGCTTCTGGGTGCACATTTTAAAAAATAAAACGCTGTGAAAATCAAAAGTGCATTTTCAGGAATAAAGGGTCCAGTGTTTCCCATCTAACATCAAGAATTCCACTCAGTAACAAAAATTTGACTGCGTATTTACAAACTTTGTGGGCAGAAAAGCATTTAATCCTTTCCCCTGTGGTCAGGTTAATGGTGTTTTGCACACTGCCATTTTGAGCTGTATTTCCTTATTTTTCTCCACAAAAAAAGTCCAAATGAGAAAATGTCAGCTATGAGGGGGACAAGTTCTCAACTTCATGCACTACCACTTACCTGCCTATTTCTGTAAATAATGCTCCTCGGGTGATATTTGCAGGACATAAAAGTTCAGTTTATGTGAGATTTCCTCCCCTCATGCTTTCTGTAGTGTGGTCAGTACAGCATTTTGGAAGAACAGCCTCAGGCACTAAGTGCATATATTTGTCTAATTTCACTCCTGATCAGCAATTCCAGGGAATGAAAAGGGATTACTCATGTGAATAAAATCAAGCACATACCTCTTTGTACAGTCAAAGTAAGCAGGAAAAATGAGCATAACATTTGGCTTTATAAAGTAAAGAATCACTATGGTAAGGAATTTGCCATGCTGCAGGTACAAAAGCTCCACTTTGTCATTAAAACCAGTGTATTGCTTCCAGCATATACACAGCTAAATTTATCCTGAAGTATTTGCAGACACAAAGAAACCCTTTTTCTATTTTTTTTAAACCAAATATTCCACCTTTAAGCCCCTCTCTGCCAAAAATAGAACATATCTGAAATTAGAGCTATTGGAATTGAGGATTATATTTTTATAACATGTCTAGGAACAGCCAAGAAAGAAAAAAAAAAGTACCTAGTCACCTCTTGTCCTGACATCAGGGCACCAAATGCTGTTTTAATTGACTCTTAACATTATTTTATATTACAAATTGGAAAGCTAAAATCCAGATGAAATTAAGGCATTTACCTCAATGTTTTCCTCCCCAAATTTCTCCACTGCAGTCTCTTCGGAATACCCACAGGCTCCATACTCCAAAGGAGTAAATACAGTAGTTGGAACATTCACATAGTCACACTGTATGGCATTCAAAACAAAACAAAAACCCACACAACATCAGTAAAAGAACAGCAGTCTGAAACATGGGAAGAAAAGTTTGATTATTCACAATTCTGAAAGCTCTTTTGTTTTTTTTTTTTAAATTGTGTCTTAAATTGTGTTTGTCCATTCCAGAGGTCTTAATTAGAGCAAGAACAAAAAGACAGTTTAAAGCCACACTAACATTACTATGCATTGATTATATGGAAAAGGAAATTCAGTCCACCATTTTAAAAAATGTACCAGATCACAGGTCAAAGTGAAGATAAAAAGTACCCTATTCAACCCCTTCTGCAAAGCACATTACTTTTAGTTGGGGATCCTGCAAGGGCACCACTACCATTCAAAACTCATTTTTCATCAGCTGTGGCCTAGGTGATGCCAAAGAACCAATGACATGAAGTAGGGCCATTTGGGGGGAACAGTGAAAATTTGTCACTTCTCCCAGTTTTGTATCATCTCCCTACTTTCTGAGGGTGCACTTGTTCTCGGCATCCAGATCCATTAGTTTAGATGTTAAACAGCACTGGCCCCAAGTCCAAGCCTGTAGCACACCATCAGTGGCTGGCCTCCAGATGGTCTCTGCAATGCTGGTCACAGCCCCTGGAGTTTGTCTGTTCAGCCAGTTTTCAGCCCACCTCACTGCCCACTTACCAGCCTGCAATTCACCCCTTTGTCCTCGACAATGTTATGGAGACAGTGTCAAAAGCCTTTACTAGACTCAAAATAAACAAATGTCCATTGTCTTCCCCTATACATCAAATGAGTCATTCTGCCATAGCAGACTAGCAGGCTGCTCAGCTCTATTTCATTTCTAGCAATTTTATTTTCTACATATTTCAGCCCTGATTAATTTCCTTTGTGACTGGGGGTCCGCTAAGACGCTGATTACCGTTCTTGCCCCACCTATCCATAACACCTCATTACGTTTCAATCGCCTTTTCCAGATTTGTTAAAAAGGCAATGTAAGCCATGTTCCCATTTAAGTAGCTACTCATTTCTTGGATTCATTGAATAAGAATGCTTCCTTTGGCAGCATAATGATTTTTGTACCTTGAGAGACTTATCTGGCATAAAATATAAATTAAGACATATCCGTAGCATTGCAGCAATAAAAAAAATTTTTGGCTTCTGCTACAGTTTCTTAAACCTTGCCTGGCTAATTCAATGACATTATGCACACTGATTCAGGATTCTGTTACTGCAGTACATCCCAATGTAAAACAATCAAGCTCTAAATCTAGCTGATAGTTGAACTTGCTATGAATGCAGCAGGCTCTGAAAGGAAGAAACCTTTACGGTCATGCCATATGTTTATGAAGGTGAGAGAAGCACCCATATCAGTGTAACAGTTCTTTAAAGGCACACTCCTTTCCTTCTGGTCTAAACATAAGGTGTAAATGAGTACCAACATTACTCCCATTTGAACAACCATAACCTGGCTGAAACCCAGAACAGCACTAGTACGAAACATAAACACTGAATGCATTAATTCAACTACTCAGGTATAAACATGCATTGAGTTATTGGTACATCTGATCTTCCTTTGTGTCCATATTCAGCTTCAATTAGGACTCTTTATTACATTGAAAACAGATGAGAAGTGAAAAATAACACTGAAAATTAAAAATATCACAAACTTCTATTCCACTCTATTTAGGGACCGTAGATAAGTTTAGTAAACTGCCTTTGAATTGGTGTTAAAGGATTTAACAGGATGGGAAAGATTGCTGACTTTAAGGGAGGGCAGTAGAATTAAAAACAAGTTAAATGACTGTTAATTTCATTATCATTATACTCTGAGAGAAAACTAAACCCTCTTAATGGGAAAAAAAAGAGAGACTACTGCTTAATCCATAAGGTATTAATTTCATCCTACACAATTAGCCGAACATATCTGCAGTAATATCTTTGCCAGGGGAAAATTAAAACGATCATCAAAGCTAATCCTTAAAAATCTACTGGCTTTTCCATAAGCAAGCAGGCTTGCACTCTGCACTCGGAAGCAGAGCAGTGACAGTGTTTTTGACAACTGGCTCCTTACCTTAGTGGTTGCCCCAGCATAAAGCCTCCGAACTAACAATCTTCCTGCCTGGATTGCCACTGGTGTGAGCTCCAGCTTGTCCTGCAGGATGTCTCCAATGGCATAGATATATGGCACATTTGTCTGCTCCTCATCATTGACAGGAATCTTTCCTGTTCTGCAATTGGAATTAACAAGGAAAAAAGGTCTGTGTTCTGCTCTGGAGGCTGGAGGTGCAAACAACACTGCTGGCCTCTTAGCTTTAAGAGGAAGACTTGTATGTGAAGTATGAGGGAAAGAATTCATATCCATAATCTTACAGTCTTGGGCAAGGGAAAATAAAGTATAGCAAATTTGACCAAAACTATAGGAATTCACACACTGGATAAGGAGGTTGCTCGAGAAACTGCAATTCATCTCCTGAATCACTGAGGGGAAGCATAAACCTCTTTCTTCCTGGAACATCCTCTACCACCAGCTGAGCTGTGTACTGGCAACTTTCAGGATCGACAGGAAGAGACATTCTCCCACTCCATTTGTAGGACAAAACAATTTTTCCACTACTAAATTTTCAGTCCAGTGGCCGAAGCTGTTTATAGAAACTTATCCTTCAGGCTCCTACACAGAGACAGGTCAAGCTGTTACACTTGTCCCTACCTAAGGGACAGCCAGCAAGCTTTTTAGCTGTAAGTGCACTGAGCTAATGGAAGTTTTTAATTATTAATATTTCCTACTTCATCAATAAATGAGAGAGTGCAGTAATCCCCACAGGAAACACATGTAACAGGGAAACCTAATCAGACAGACAGAAACAGTCATACAGTTACTTGAGAGACCAGTGGCAATTCCCATATTAAAAATCCAACTTCCTCAATTTTGCACTTGTTAAAAATTACACAGTTTATGCTAATAACTTTATAGTTCATTCTATTAAGCTAGTAATAGTTGTCCTGACATCAGAAAGATATGTACTGTTCTACAAGCCAACACAGGTCTGTCAATTTTAAGTGGATGAAAATTTCCATTTATTTGGAATATCACAATTGCTCCCCTTGACAATATCAGTTACTGCATTCATGTATAAAAACTCTGCACTGGCCAAGGTCATGGTCCCTAGTCTTTTCTTCAAAGGGAAGATCTATGGGGATCCACATGCCTGCAAGATGTTCTAGTTACCAATACTGAAAATGTTTCTGATAGCTCCACTCCCTGGTGCAACAATCTCACTACATTAAACATCAAATACTCTTCTACAGAAGACATAGATTGTACCCAAGGGTTGCTTCAAGGCAAGAAATAAAAACCTCCCAAACCTAAAAAACATGAAGAATTTCACCTGGGAGTGTAAGGAATGCTACTTGAACCTTATCTTTCAAAATAACATACAGTAGCATTTACATTAAAATATAAACAAAACACTCTGCTCTAAAAGCCTGTATGAACAAACAGATTTTTGCTCCAAGAGGTGATAAAAGCAAGGAGATAATAAAAAGAGAACACAAGGAACAACTGACAGATCCAAGAAAACCCTGCAACTGGAAGAAGCTAAGCTAGACCTGTAAATCTAGAAAGAATCAAACAGACACTTTTTTTCTCCCAGGAATTAGAAATTGACGTTTCAGCAACAAAAAAGCAAATGTAGCAGTACCATGGGAGAAAATGCAGTTATCTGCTACATGGCCTCCCATCAAAGTGTACACAAAGAGGGGACAAGTTTTTCCTCCAAGCTTTTGGAGCTCTCTGCAGCACTGCCATTGTAACCTGACACAAGCTCAGCAGCGAGTGGCAAACACACACTTGTCCTTACCTTCCATTGATATTCACTCCAACTTTGTCCAAACCAATTTTTCTTGTGCATGGATCTCGTCCAATTGCCAGCAACACCTGCAAAACAGAGATGCACATGACTGATTTTTAAAAGCTCAAAAGTGCATTCTCCTTTAGCTATTATCTTCCATATATACTAGAGATTAGGATCTAAGGCTTGGTCACAGTAAGGTGAATACATTTGTTACCCACTGTACATTCACAGGATTTAAGACAAGCTATGTTACCATCATGACCTAACAATAACAGGTTTTAATGCTAAGATAAAAAACAGGCAAATAGCTTTCCCTAGAAGAATACCCCAAGAATATTCTAAACCAATCAGTAGGGACAGATTCTTTATTTCCTTGCAGTTTTACACCAAGGTGTTATCCCGTATCCTTAGCAGAGCAGGTGACCTTGAAACGCTCCATAAGGAAAGGGCTCTTTAGGAAAGAAACTCAGATGCTTAAGCAAATAAAAATATCATAAAATAGCATTTTTTTAATCTGAAAATATAATTCACTTATATAGACTCTCAGACAAGTCACTGTCAAACAATATTTTTTTTTAATATTATTTGTTTAAACATTTGTTCAGACCAGGCCAAATTCTTACTCATCCTATCAACACTGCCATCTTAACAAATCAGATTTCAACTTCTGCTATCACAAGGAAAATTACTACATGCTTTGTAGTCTTGGACAACTGCCCAGATAACTATATAATGCTTCTCATATGACAACTAAGAGCTGTCCTGAAGGAATCCCAAGATCTCCTTCAAGTCTCACAGATCATCAAACACACCACATCTTCAGAGCTGAAGGTCTTAAAATGTAGCACACACAGCTCACAGCTTCTATGAGGAGTGACAGCACTTCAGTGAAGATGTAGCAATAAGAAACCAAAAGTTTCTTTAAATGAAGGGATGGTATTGATTTCCTTGCTAAAAATCTTTCACTATTCTGGACTAGGAAAGCCCCAGTATTACAACCCTGTGCATAAGCTCTTTGTTGCTGCCATTGTTAAACTTTCTCACAGTACTGGCTCCCAGATGCACTGAGGTGTGTCCTTGTTAGAGGATGACTGATGCACTGTACAGGTAAACAAGGTCACTGGCACACAGTATTTGCAGTCTGAAGTCCCAGGCTGGTAAAAGCCTGTCCTTATGTATTCTGTGTGGTTCCAAATACTCTATTTACAATTTTTTTTTCTTCTTTCAGCGTCAAGGCCTATGAAAACGAATGGAGTGAGGTGTGATGGAAACAGTCAATCAAACATAAAATACCTGCACACTGCAATTTTACTGTTTTAAGTGTGTAATGAACTTTCCTGACTGCCTTGCCACAGGGCATTAGCTGTGTTTACGAAGATGTGTCAACAACAGGTCTTGAGATGACATGTCACCTCTTTAACTCCTGCATGGACCATTGCTTTGTGCTAACTACAAAATATGTCCTAATTACTATGAAAGCTATTATAAGTCATTATTTATCATTTATTACAAATATCCCACTGGGAAAAAAATCCTGCAACTGATTCCACGGATCAAGCTCATCTACTCCCATAAGCCAAGCAACAAGTTTCAAAAGCATGAAAACTGATTTGGCAAGACAAAATAACCATTGATTTTGAGACTTTTATTTCCAGATTCCACCTGCTGATTGTGTGCAATGAGCATATTGTAATGACCAAAATAATTACTAAAAATCTAAAGTGTGGATAAAAACACCCCACAAAATATCAACATTTAATGGAAGGCTATTTCACATTCTTCATGCATATGGACAGGACTCACAGTATTGTATTCCCCTTCAATTATTTGGTCCCCCGTTGTGGACTTGGCTGTAACTTTCAGTATTCCAGGAGTTCCTTCCTCAATCTGCTCAACCTACAACATTTTGGGGGTTGGATGGAGTAAAAAAGAAAAAGTTTCAAATGAAAATATACAAATGTATACTTTTCCCACCACATATCATTCTGAGAGTTTTAACCCTGACCTAAAATTAGGCACTTACTCTAAAGATTCTTTACATTTCTACTTGCATATTTTAATGTGTTTTTTTATGACCCTGGATTTATTCTTATGACCAACGCAACAAAATGTCATTTCTGTTTATAAAACTGGACTGATGGTTAAGTTCTTGTCCAAGCTCATCATATGACCTGTTGTATTCACCTGGGGACAGAGGAAGTGAGCAGGAAGGAAACTCTTACAAGGTCTGGAAACACCATCAGACAAATTCTCCAGGTGTTGCCTTCATTCCCTCCACCCATGGGAAGCCACTGCTGTAGAAAGCCCTCATCACTCCATGCAAGAGACATCCAAGTGTGCAACACAACATAATTCTGGGAAATTTTAGTGTTCATCCTACAGATGAAACTACTTTTCAACAACACCCTTATTCCTACTTCATGTTCAATATTTAGAGGCAGAAAGAACAAAGTATCTGATGAAGTTTTTATTTCTGTCTTTTTTTTTTTTTTCAATTTTGAAAAGCCAACTGTGCCAAACCTACCAACCTTAAAGGAACACTGTGCTAAACTGCTTCTGTTTAAAGACAGCATTATTTATAATAATTCATCTTCTGCCATGAAAAGTCCCAACCAAAGGGTTTTAATAAGAACAACATGCATAACCTCAAACACAATGTCTGAAAGAGATGAGAAAATCTGCTAAAAACCTACCCAGCAACATAAGCTGAAGGGTATTCTCAATCAGAACCAGGGACAAATATTTTATTCCCATTGAAATCAAAGACATATAGTGAAGGGACAGGGTAAAATACACAGAAATGCTTTTTGTGACTGTGGTGATGGACTGCTCATCACAGGATGCATGTGGAGGAGCCTGCTTGCCATTGAGTTGAAATGATCTGCTTCAAAAAAATAGTTTCCTTCTTTCTCATTCCCCATTAGAGCTCACAAAAAGCTATGTCTGCAACAAAACCTAGATAATCATCCCTACTTTTCATACAGCATGGGATTTATGCAACAAAAACCTGCATAAAAATATCCATTTTGACTTCTCACAGCAACTCTCATTCTGTTGAGAGAGGCTCAGACCCACAGTAGGAACTGGCAAGAGAATTTTTAAAGCTAAGAGTGGAAATGAAGAGTCTTCACTGAATTGAATGTTTTAATCCCCAAAGTGTTAAACTCAGCAGCATGATGGTTTAACACGAAATTGAAATTGCTAAATACATGATTTGCTATTTCAAAATAATTAAGGACTATTGTGAATAAACTATAAAGAAAAATACTGTTAGCACCCTCTGACATCTTTGATAGGGCAATTTTTGCATTAGAAAAGCTCCAGAACTTCTAATCTGGTTTAAATTTAACCTGAATTTACCTATACATATGCCTATACATGTATGTAAGTAGCTGCATGAATATTCTTACTGAACTCAACAAAAATTGAGCAAGTATTTAAGGACTGCCAAGTAAACAATACAGATGATACTTCTAAAGCTCATTTACTTTTCTGGGTAGTCCACTAATCCTCAGCATATAAACAGTCTTTTCTGGCTGAATATTTAAAAACTGGGAATGAAAAATGGAACTATTTGTGATACACTGGACCCTGATCTTAGAGTAAATTATGTATCTGCTTAATTATGGGCTTGCAAGAAGTTTCACAGGTTTCAGGACAACTACTGAATTTAAGTATACATTTGCAGAACCAGGACGAGCAAGTGTAACATTTTCAGTGCAACATATACTAACCCAACTAATTCAACAATGAACTAACCCAACAATGAACTTCATAATCTCACAAAATTTTAATATTAAGATTAAACTATACCTTTCAAATAATTAAGTTTCATGGAGTTAGTTTAAAACAAAAATTAACCCATTCTCTGTCACAGCAGATACTGTAATGAAAGTTCAACTTTTGTATTAATTACAGTAATTTACATCTTAAAACATTATGATAGGTACATCCCAATCAACTGTAGTCACTTTGAGCCTACCCTGATTGGCACAAAATTCCTGATGAAGTTGACTCCATGTTCTTTCATATATTCACCAATTCTGTTTGCCATGTCCTGGTCAAATCCTCTTAAGAGAATGGATCTCACCATTACAGTGACATCTAAACCAAGGCCTGCAAGAAATCCTGCACATTCCAAGGCAACATAGGAAGCTCCAACCACCAGGGTTTTCCCTGGACAGTAAGGCAGAGTGAAAAGGTCATCACTAGGAAAAAAAAAAAAAAAAAGAGGGAAAAGGAAATTAGAAGCAGTCAGAAAAATTTATTGTGCTTTATATTTATGTAATTTTCTTCCGTAAGAATAGAACTTTATTCCTTCTCCTGCTCACCAAAAAACCCTGCTTAATTTTTTGGAAGTTCATCTGGAATACAAAATAAGTACATGACAGATGAAAAAGTTAGATTTAGAAGTACACATACAAAAAAAAGGAGTATGAAAATTCTGAATCACCACAAAAATGAGGAAAGTTTTTTTAACTGAAATATAGGACAAATTGTTGAAAAAGGTAGGTGTTTACTTCTCCTCTGAATCTTGCTTTAAATATTTTGCTGCAAATTTTAGCTCCTGAGAACTAAAAGAGGAAGGGGTTCAGCTTTAAGATTAAATACCATCATCACTTTGAAGACTTATACTTTTGCTAAAGCATTATACACGCTGACCGATATACACAGACAACAAACCATGGTAACAGGCCAAGACAGAAGTATGAAATTAGGATATTACAGAATTATGTTCCTTTGCCTGCTTTTTATTTCTTTTAACTGCTTCATCAAGCTACATCAGTTCTACCATGCTTTGGACCTAGGCTATAAAACCAGGACTTCTTCACAAAGCCAGGACTCATGGAGGCACCACACTTACTCAGCAGACACTTAGAGTCTGGCAATACAATTCTCTGAAGATTTAAATGTAAAATAAGTGTCCCTTTTTTCAGGATGATGGAATAAAATGCAATTCTTCAATTAAAGGCTACAGCATAGCTCCTGTAGGCCAAGGAACTCAGTAAAGATTACACAGACAGCCTCAATCTGATTGTCTAACTCTGGGATTCCTGACTTCTCAACCTTGAAGCTACTTTAAAGCATCACTTTACAGCTGTATTATCTGTTATCTTTAATTCCATTACTACTAATTAAAAGGGAAACATACCACATGGTGTTCTGGTTTCAGAGGGATTGTGCCAGTTAGTTATTTCTTTGCTATAGGTTTGTAGCCTGTAATTCCAACCTCTGTTTCTACATCACTCTGATATGAAAACATATTTTATCTTCATATAACATTTTTGCTTGGCATCAGCAATTAACCAGACCCTTGAAGCCAGTTTTCTCAAAAGTTGAATTACTTTCACTGAGTAACTAGGAAAAAATTTGTGCTGAGTTTCAAGACTGCCCCAGTGCAAGAAGACAGATTTCTACCAATTTCATCAGCTATGATATTCCCACTTCCCCTAATATCTGAGTACAGAGTTTTCTTTCAAGCAGACTGTGCTCCTCAGCATGGGGAAGCATTTACACACAAGGAATGACTTCATACTCCTCTCTGTTCTTACCTGCTAATGCAATATTCCTTGTCTCCAGGTATACCCAGGTAGCGTGGTCGTTCACCAGTGGCAATGATAAATCTCTCAGCTGTGTACAGCTTCTCAATTCTTTTTTTGTTTGTTGCCTGTGTACAAAGCATTAGTGCAAAGTGAGTGTTTTACAGTCCCACCACAGGAAAAATTACTCTTTTTGAAAAGCATCTTTACTCAGACAGCACTGTAGGAAGACACAGCAAACAATGGCTATGGAATACCTTAATGGTGTGTGGCCCAACAAATTCTCCATAGGCATTCTCATATGTGACCTTCTTGTCTCTCAGTGCAACGCGATAGCCCCAGTTCAGTGACCCGATGTAATTCTGAACAGATTCTGTCATGGTCATCCAGTTGTGTTTGACTGTCAGAAACAAAAGAGGAAGGTTCATTTTTCAGTCTGAGTCTTTCTTTTTCCACAGCAAAACTTCTATTCTCAAACAGATTCTTTTCATGACCCAGTCTTACTGGGTTTGTCTTAATCCTGTTTTATTTCAGGGTAAATCTAATGAAATTCAAAGAATTACATCAGCACAGATAACATGAGAGGTCACAGAGCAATAGGTATCACTTAAAACATTGAAAATTAAGACTTACTGAATTATTGACAGTTTTATATTGACAGTTGTGAGTAGGTGACATTGCTCAACAAATGAAGACAATGCATGTCTAAAAGATGCCTCTGCATGCTTCCAAACACAGGACTGCAGCCTAAATAAATCATAATCCTATAACAATGCATATCAGAGATAATAAAAAGTAAAATCCATCCTCTTACATAGCAGTGACAGACTTTAGGGAAAAGAAATCCTTGCTTGTAACTGGAATGTCACACAACATTCTGGGGTTTTCCCTTTAGATGTTGTGGTGCATTCAGAAATGGAGCAGTACCTTATTGCTTTTATTCACACAACAGTCCCATCAATTACTAACACGGTCAGGAGCTACTAACAAACAGATAAAACATGGAGGCAATAAACCCCATGGCTTTAGACTTGAAAAGTGCATCAATTTATGTGTAATCTCCCTCAAGTTGCCTCACATTGTCAAAGCCAGCACATGCTGCAGTGCAACAAGCACCTGATTGTGACAACCCCCTCAGGATTTCAGTGCAAATGACAAAAGTGAAAATAGAGTCCTTCTTTACCTTCTTCTGTAAACTGCCACCCAAATTTGCGTGAATCTTGCAAGGCTTGTCCCAGTAAAGCTGCCTGGTGCATCAATTTTTTAGGTATACAGCCCACATTTACGCACGTTCCTCCAAGACCTGAGAGAAAGGAACAGAATGTGGTTTTCACATCAGTGTGGCAGATTTCAAACAGACTCTCTGAGCAAAGCTTCTTTATATTACAGGTTTGCAATGAAGAAAAATTTACCCCATGAGCTTCCCTGAGGCGTAGGCGTGACAAAGTCCAGCACCATCACTTTCTTTCCATATTTGGCAGCCTCCTGCAAAACAAATTAAATAAGACACGTATCTAAATATTAGAGGTTAAATTTGGAGTGGATGATAACATCATGCACATCATGCATTGCTGAAAAGCTTTGTGACTTTTAATTAAGAAACAATGAATTATTTGCAAGGAAACAGACAGTCATTAATCTTCTGAATTTATCTGTGCATTCAGCAGGAAAAAGAAGATGAAAGGAAAAAAAAAGGCATTAATCCTGCTACCAACTGATACACAGGACTCTGTGAGTCCAACTCCTCTTCACTCCTCCATCCTGTCACTTTGTTCAGACTATTTCCAAATATGCCCATTTACTTTTAACCTTCTTAACAAATTCCTAATTAATCCAGTTTTCCCTTCAAAGATGGTTTCTCCAGCATTTGTTTGAAAACACATCGGAAAATGACACAAGCAGTCACATGGCCAAGCATGACAACCTTAATGACTCTATGATTCTATATTTCCCCTAAGAAGTTTCATTAACAAATCTACAATTAATGCCTGTAAATGATACTGAGAACTATATACTAATTTCATTGCTCCCTTTACATTTTTTAAGAAAAACGCAAAACCTGACAGCAGTAACTGCTGCCATGGAAAAACACTTAGGCAAGCTCTAGGTAGCTGAGAAACAGCAATGACAGATTCCTCCCATGAGATGAAGCAAAATAAGTTTGCTACTTGGAGTAGCCACAACTATGCTGGCATCATATGATGAGTTCTCAAACATATGAGCAGTAACAACTATAGGGACAGGATATTACTCTAAGGCCTGGGGTTTGGTTTGGGAGGAGCTGGCCAGCTTTCAGCGTTCTGTTACCAGTAATACTTGTTAATCCAAGTACTTGACAATCAGAATTTCAATTTTAAATGTATCTTACTTCATGCAAAATGCAAATCACACTTCAAATAACGCAGGCTGTAGACACCTTTGGAAAATATTGCTGGACTGGATTTCCACTTCCAATAAAGATTTAGTCTGGCCAAGAAGCTAATTCCTATCCATTAGCAGCACCTCTGAGAAAGTTGCTCAGAAAGGCACTTAGGGACTGAGACGTGTCAATAATGCTCCTTTATGATGACAACTCTTAAACTCTGCTCCTTCCCAGGGTTAGCTAAGCAGAAAGCACGTGTTCTCAGGGTTCCCTCAGCTACACGCTCACATAACGCAGCACAGCATTGCATTGCCACCTTGGTAGAGATCACACACAGATATAATCACTTCTGCTGAGTGATGTGCCCACAGCCACAAACCTGCCCTGTAGGCTCTCAAACCTCTCAGGGCTCAGTGCAGTGCTGCAGGAACACGGCAAGGCTGTGCAGGGGCTGTCCTGTGTGAACTGAGAGCAGGGGCACCAGTCTGAGTCTGCAGCTGTGTTGTATCAAGTCAGCCTGGCAAGTGTTTGCACTCCTGTGGAGAATTGCCTCCAAAATGACAAGCTCTGGGCACAATGTAGAGAAGGAAGACATGCACAAAAAGGTGCATGTGTCAGAGTGAAAAGTCTGAAATCAATTTAACCAATTTAACCAATTGAGGTGAACTGCTGCAAACCTGAGTGCAGATATCTGGAACTTTGTATGAGCTGAGTAGCTGGGTTTTTTACTGTTTTGGTTTCGGTTTTTTACAAAGAACTGTCAGTTAATTAATTAAAAAGCATTGAACAACCTAAGTAAAAGTCAGAAGTTTATGTGTATAAAACAGTTTCACTTCAACGACATGAAACTCATTTGAAATACACACATTACTACTGATAGGGATGTTGACTTTATTGATCTACCATCTCTGCTCTACTCAACAATCAGTTGAGAACACTGAGAATCAACATACTTTACACACTAAGTTGAAGGAATTAGGCAGTTTATCTTCCTACTGCACACCTTTTGTGTCCTACAACTGAAAAATTATTCAATAAACATAACTGTGTCAGTCTCGTTATGGAAATTTCTACAGCTGGCTTTGTACTACTGCAAACTCTTTTTGCATTAGTGCAAACTCCAGTTTACTTTTGTTATTCTCTCCCATCCCAGAACATCTCCATCCTCTGAAAACCAGTGTTTGCTTCTCTTTGTGGTTATCAGAATTTTCAGAGATCTTACCTTCAATCCTCAATCCTATATCATGGCAACGGTGCCCCTATCAATAGGAAAGCAGTAAACTACCCAAACAGACTAGAGATCTACAATCCATCACTCAGCCCTGCACATCTCCATTATAACATAAGTACGTCTAAGGGACCATGGTTCACTGTGAATCCAATGCTATTCTAAAATATTTTCTCTTTATTTTTTTTCACTCTGCACGGACCTGCTCGAGAACAGAAGAAATGCCCCCAGCTGGAGGAATAATCCAGCTCCAGGTCTTGAACAACAAAATATTTTATTTACAGGAATACTCAATTCACTTCTAAATAGTTAATCCTAACACAAACAGAAGAGACACAACGTGCCTGACTACTGATGTAAAGGCGAGCTACTGACTTATACTAAATTTCTGCACATTTAAAATATTCGGGATAATGACAGCTCTAAGAGCTGGTATATTTTGTACTGCTGTGAATTCTTTTAATTAATTCTAAATATGCTTCTAATAGCAATTTCCTAGCCAAACCCTGTAATTCATTTGGCTACAGGCAGGAAATACCAGACCCTAGAAATGAAGGGTAAGACCATAGCTTAAGTACAGGCAAAATCTCCATTTATCCAACTATGTAAGCTCAAAAATCACAGCCTCTTCCCCACTGTCAAGAATTAAAACATGATACACAACTACTTCTGAAGAGATAGTACTTCTATACAAAAGTAGATACCTCCTGATGTTAATTTTGAATAGTTTAGAACACCTTTTCACTTATGAGTTGAGTTTAAATTCAACTACTAATAAACACTATTAAGATACCCACCTGCTGTTTTCCAGCAGCATCATCTCCCATAAGTGAGGACCAAGTTTCATTACAGTAAGGGGTGTTAGGCAATATTAAGGAGTATACCATATTTTCCTTCTTCAGAATGTAAGAATATTGTATAATTGACACCAACATCAAAAGAAATTTCACTGATCAGGCAGAAGTGTTGTGCCCCTACAGTGTTAAAGATACCAAATCCAAGACACTGGGGATGTCACAAGGAAAGTGTAAGTGTGTATTTCCCTGCTCATACCTTGGCAGCTGCCAGACCTCCTGAGCCTCCACCAATGACAATGAGATCATAGTCATAGGAATGTGGCACTGGCATAAGCCCGTTCCCTTCCATTGTTTTCTGAGGATTGTCTCCTTCCTTATGTGCCTGAACAGAGAAAACAAGAAGTGTTAGGGAATATTGAAACATTACCCACAATGTTCAGAAATTAGTATTTTCAGTAGCAAATATTGTGAAAAGGGAAAATAATTGCATCTGAATTTTCTGAACTCTGCTTTTAACTAGCTTTAAATTTTCTCTTCCTAATCCATCTGTGAATAGCTCTATACCTGTCACATTACTGAACTATAAATTCTCTTGTTCATTGGAACACTGGGCCTTGCAGAACTTAGGTTTCCACAACAATGCAACCCTAGTACCTCCTCATACCATACTCTAGGATGAGATACATAACTGCTGACACAAGCATTCCATTAATTTATTTTACTCTTTTCATCTGCCCTGGACTTTGCTAATTAGTGTTTTTCCCCTCCTCCTGCATACGTTTGTAGGAAAATACAACAATCCTATGCGACGCTGTGCTAATCCCCAATAATTACCAGCCTTACCAACCGAACGAACAGAACTGAATGAAGAAAGCCATTTCTGAAAACTGTGTTTTTGTAATATGCCAGTGTTTATCACTGCTTTGGTTTAGCATATCTTTGGCATCAAATGGATCAAGTGTGACCACTATGGTTTCACAAAAGATTTTTGTTTTAATCACAGCTACTACCGCAGAAAAACTATTTGATGATCCTAAAATGTATTTTGGAAACTTATGCCACAAAGAACATGGCACTGTCTTCATATACACTTTCTAAAATGAGCCTTCATACTTAATTTGTGAAACTCCAATTATAAGGACTTCAGACCTTCCAGCCTTTGGACTTGTGGCAAAATTTGCAATGCCTCTCAAATTGCAGGACAAGATCTGGACTGAGTAAAAACCAGATTCCTTAGCTAATGTAAATTAGTGAGCATCAACTAAAATAATGAAAAAACTTTTAAGACCGAACCCATAAATTAAGAAACCCATACTTTGCCACTTTACAAATATGTGCTTCTGTCTGCCTAACTTGGTTGGACTTGATTCAGTATTATTGGAATAGTTGTGGCAAATCAAAGGAAAAAAAAGAGCCCAAGGAAGTTTCCCTTGTCTTTTCATCTTAATTTTGTTTTGCATTAAACAGTCCTTTGTACTCAACCCATTCAACTGTTGCCTTCCTCTGGGGTTATTCCCTCTCTGCCACCTTCCTCTGAGGTTTGATTAGTTCCTCTCCATAACTATGTCTACCCTACTGTCTGCTGCCAGAACAGCCACCCCACTGACAAAAATCCCCTATCCCTCAGAGAAATTACACAACAATTTCAGCAGAAATTCAGGTCGTGCGTCTGCCCGAAGAAAGTCAGATTGTAGTAGTATTTCATAACCCAGGGCAGCATGCAAAAAAAAAAAACCTAGAAAACACCTGAGGCTGCTGAGGAGACATTCAAAAATACCTCATTCTCCTTCCTCTTCTCCTGCTCCACCACCCCAACACACACCCGTACTACTGAACGTACTTTGTGCTTGGTTCCCTTTTTTCTATTTTTCTAACATAGCCATTAGCCAGGATCAAACTTCCTACCACAGAGCAAAGGGGCATGTATTGTACTGTGTGTGATATGCAGCTTCACTCCATTTGTGTTTAGAGATGTAAAATTAGAGAAAGGGTGCCATTCTTTTCCAAAGCTTGCCTTCTTGCTTGTTTAGGGGAAATGGGAGTGTGAAGCATAAGGGGAGACTAACTCCCCCCACAGTCATCAGACCCAGCTACTGAGAATGGTGTCTTTATGATGCATAGAAAGAAACCACACCAACTACTCATTTGCTTAGATCACTACTTATATCATGCTACTTTTTTTCCCTCCTTTTAAGAAAAATGCTTTATGTTTTCACATAAATGAATTACACATATATGGATTACGAAACTTCAGTTTTTATTTCCTAGTGTTTGGTTCATTTCTCATTAATTCTTTGTAATAACTCTTTCTGAAAACATATTAGAAGTTTATATTAGTCAAAGTATATTACAAGCTTCCTCTCTTCCTCTTGAACCCTGCTCCAAAGCAGCAAGGCTCTTGACAAGCTCTGCATCCCATTTACTGGGGGAATTTCTTCATGACCATGGTCCCATCCTGAGAACAGATCTACTCTTCACTCATGAACTACAAATTTTACAATATAGTCTACATTCTGATTGTTTTTCAATGTCAAAACAAAATTGCAGACTTCGAAATGTATCTCCCCCTACCTTTAAAGTTCTCTCATGATCTCCTGTTTGCTTTTTCTGTAGGGAAGCAACTGGCTGGGAAGTTCCTGCCGCTGCTCCGCGCTGCCCTTCTCGTGGCTTCGGGGCTCCTCCTGTGAAATAAAGGATAAAATAACCTAGTGTCTGGAGAGACCTCCTTTATGAGGGCTGTGCTCCTCGAGAGAAATGTCTGGGGGAGTGGCCTGGCAGCTTCATCGCTTCCTCATCTGTGGCATGTCTGTCCCAGGGGAGCGTTTCCTAAGGCGACTCATGACTCATTTGCAACGTTAGGATGACTTGCGATATTTTCCTGTTGAATAAAATCCCATGCGGGAGCTGGCTGAGGTTTCAGTACTTTTGGCCAATCTAACAATATGCTTGGATCAAAGCAAGGAAATCATATTTCCTGTGGCTAAGCCTGAAACTTCAGTCTTAAAAGAAAATAATGATTTTTAGCTTTCTTGCCCAGAAAGTGACACTTAAAGTCTCATACATTTTAAACCTAATTAAACGTTTTTAGTTTTCTTCTGCAACTAGTTCTTTCAGTTCAATGTACTGATAAATGTATCCAAAAGGCTGGAAAAGATCAGTTTTCCCACTGGTCATAACTGATCTTATATGTATACACAATACAAAAGTTTAAGCATAGTGAAAAGAAAAAAAAAATTATTTACACAAGATGAAACTTTATTTGATGTGGCATTGAAAGAGAAAAAAGTGGAAAATGTAATAGTTGATTGAAATCCATTATCAGCTCAGCCTTCCTCCACATAACTCTGAATTATGTTATGTTTAGTTTCCAATAAATGGGTCAGTACACAGTTGTCTGTACTTAATCACACACATACTTCACACTGTACAACCAGCACTAATTAGCAAACCCTGGCACGTGCCCATACTTAGAGAAACAGCCATACTGAATGCTTTGTATACATTCCTTGGGCACTGAGCCCACAAACCTGAAAAGCATTCACACACACACACAAATGAAAAACGGCAGTCATTGAAAAGTGGTCTGTAGTCTGGTCATTTCTGATTTCTTCTCTAAAACTTGTTGCTAAAATTCCTTTATCTCACAAAGGTATTGGGAAGAGTACTTTGGTGATGGTGGTAAAGGTGTTTAAAGATCAGAATTGTTATGCAACAGTTAACAATAATATTAGTGACAGATACTACTTTTCCTATTCTAGTTGGTGAACACATGTAAAAAAAGAAAAGCAAGAACACGGGTTTTGAACAGCCTTTACAAAGGATAATTTCTCGATTCACAAAGGATAATTTTTTGCTTCACTATATTAAAACTACAGTCCTGTGTGTACCTGAAGCAACTGAAGGAATATTTTATTCCTGCAAGTTTTGAACAATCCCAGGAATGTTCACCTAAAACTGTATCTTCAGTGAGATAAAAATCTAGTCATCAGCCAACACAGACACTTGTATAAATATTGCTAATTATTTTCAGGCAGATCTGTGCCAGAGGTACCAAGTTTTAGCAATAGCCCCAAAACCCAAAGGCAACCATAGCCTCTGGCAGAGACTTGAAAGAGTTTGTATGTAGGCTGGCTCTGCTTCTGGGGGCCTCTCCCTTGTTGGTTTGGGCAACTTGCCACAGGCAGGATGACAAAGCAGAAACTGCTCTGTGTGTCACCAGCTTACTCTCCATAAAATTCCATCCATTAACGGCAATTGCAATAACCCACAGTACTGGTGAAAAATTGAGACTTTCCAAAAATGAGTCAGCAGACACCTTTGTGCAGAGTGAGACTGCTGAAGAGAACCTGAACCATGGATCTGCTCTGGATAACCCTCAGAGATGTAGTGGTGAGGATGACTCTGCCTAGTACGTATCTGTACCAGGGAAGCCCAGTGAGGCTCTTGCCCTGCACTACCACCAACTTTTGGTTTTGTTAATCCCAGTCTAGGAGGTGGTGCTGGTGAGGTGGCACCTTCCTATGACCTGCCAAGTGCTCCTTGTTATAGGGTGAATCTAGCTAACCAACCAACACTAACAAAAGGGGACAAGTCTATTCTCCTCTACCACGCTGGTTTTTTCCTTCTTGGTGTCTGCATACTTGGCACCAGCTCTGGCAGACTCCAGACCCGCACAGGAGCTAAATCAAATCACTAACCTAGGAGAAAACTGACCCAGGAGAAGTGATGGATGGTTTCCCACCAGTCTAACAAGCTCAGGAAGCTCAGGGAACAATCCTGTGATCACCACAGCTGGTGCCAGGACGAAGACATTACCAGACCAGTAGAGAGTAGGAGGAGGAAGCAACACCTCTTGCTGGTAGTAGCAAAACTGCCAGTTTTTCTCAGAACTTGTTAAACCAGAAAAAAACCCACCTGGGGAGATAAAAAAAGTGAAGCAATGATGGTATTTTCAATCCATATCCTTCCTCACTGGGAGGGAGCTTTGTCACAAACCAAAGTCCTCCCTGGCACAGAGGCCTCTGAACTTTTAACTTCTTGTTGTGCAACTTCTGGCTAGAATGAAAAAAAGGCATGATTGGTTTCGGAAGCCTTTGATCAGGTGGGAACAGGACCAGCCCAAGCCAACAGCCTGAACTATCTTTGTAAGCAGAACCGCTCCAGGATAAGAATTGCCTTACCCTGCAAAAGCAATCCAGGGACCCCACCAGCTGCAGAGGCAGGATATGGGCACCCATGGAAAGCACTTGCCTTCAACTACTCACTCTGGAGGTCGAGAAGTGGTGCTTCAAGGCAAAAATCTCCACTGATTTACCTAGAGTTTCTGTATCACACAAAAGAACATTACCAACAAGAATAAACTTCACAAACTATAATTTAAAACATAGTTGTCTCTACTCCAGGAGTTCAGAAGACGCCTCTAAATTTGTAATGTTTCTGAGCAAGCATGTAATTTTCTTTACAGCCCTATCTTCAGGCATTTGGGAGATACAGGCTATTTCATATGACAATGAAGTGAACTTTGTAGGTTGAGAAATGTTCAGGTTTTCCTTCTTCCAGATTTGCTCATTTCTGCACTGTCATCAAAGGTGTTATATAACCTCCCATCTTGCGCAAATTCAAACATTTGGTAGTGACAGCAACAGAACCATTACATCATTCAGATTACCAGGGAAAAACCCCATGCCCTTAGAAACCACACCTCCAGCCTGGATCATATCACAACTGCACACAGAGGGCTGCCTCGCAATCAGCTGAACTGACAAAGCTGAGAGGAAATGGAAGCCTGTGGCCTTGCTGGCACGGTGTCATTTGCTTTATCTACTAAATTGTCTTTGTCCCAATTATGAGTTTGCTCACTTTCATTCTTCCCATTTTCTCCCAATCCCACCAGGGAGGATTGAGTGGGGCTGAGCAGTCAGCTGGGCTCTCAAATCCAAAACTCACCAAGCTTTAAGACTTGACCAGCAAAAGAATAAAGTGCATTTTCCTAAGAAATCAGAAATTCTCCGAACTATGTTATTGCTTATATTTATCCACTGTGTTGCTGCAAAGCCCTTTAATTTTAATTGCATTTTTGTTAATGCCCTTTGTTATCCCTGAAAATAAGCCTTCTGATTTGTTTTAGTATAGTGGAATCAGTTCTCATGAATTGTAAGATAAACAAGAATCATGTTTACATTCCTTTGTAAAAGGTATCACCTGATGGACTTCTCAAGTGACCAGTGGAGATGGAGAGGTGGTAACTTCTCTGTCCAATCTGATCACTGTCCAGAAACTTATATATACGAAGTCAACAATAAACTAGGGACTTCCTTTCTTCTTCTCTGCCTGAACACCTGTTGTGTGTGTTACTGTGTGTTTCTGTCTGTGTCACAGTAACAGCCCTTTTCATATCCAAGAGCTTAAAACTCCTTCCATTTAAATAAGGGACTGCTTGAATGGGATCAACATCAATGCATAACGTGGAATAACTGAAATTTGTAACTAGTTGAAGCAAGGGCTCTACTTTGTCAGATTTCTGTTAGCAGAGTCCTGACAGTGGTACATAGTATTATTCCAAAATCTATTACACCTATTTCCTTCGTGAAAATATCAATTCTTTGGGTTTATCATTCGAGTACAATAAAGAAAATTTCATAAGTGGGAAAACATATAGATACAAATTTTCTTCTGGAACTTTCCAACCTAAATGTTGAGTTCTCTAAGCCCGAAGAGGAAAAAAATACCCTCATTATTCTCGGACAAACAAATGCAGTTAATATATGAAAAAAGTAGAAAGCAGCAGAAAGCCCCAGAGCACAGTATTTCCAAAGGACAGTAAAAATCTACTGACAACAATAATCTAACCTCTGCATAGCAGGACAGGAATTACAAAACCAACACAAACCAAAGAAGAAACACTGACAGAGGAATGAAGAAAGCCAGATCACATGAAAGACAAGCTTTCAAGTGACATCCATCTGAAAGCCTAAATCAAAGCTCTCTGTACCCAGCAGAACAGTTCCCACTCACAGAAAAGGCATTAAGTGACAAAATTCACCCTTTCAGCTTAATTTTCCAATGAACATCAGGGGACTGACTCAACAACATCCTCCAATTGGCTTTCCACTCAAGATAGGTCAGCTTTGTGTTCGGAGGGCTGCAATCCACCACCTTTCCATCCAAGAAGAACCTACAGCAAAAAAAACCTCAAACACCCCCTTCTCTAACAATCATGCTCTCAAATTTATAACCTGCCTCATCCTATTGGTCTGAAAAAAGAGGTTCTGAAACTGATCTTAGCTTCTAGTTCCTAGTAAAAGAAATAATTCTCACTTACAGGCATTAGTTTTTCTTTTGCTTTACTAAGTGTTATTGCAGCTACCACAAAGTTCAACTGCTTTATCAAAAAGTATATTACTTTAGTGATTTCAACAGGGACATCATTATACTCCTTAGTTTGTTATGAAGTCCTACAAGACCTGTTTCTGCCATAGAAATTACAGAACTTAAAATCCCACTATAACAAGACCTGGGCTTTCTCACAGACTTTCCTAGTAGTGCTCTCACCCACATAAGTTTCTCAGCAATATCAGACAGTGGATGCTTGCCCTTGAAAGTCTTCAGCCATTCTTCATTCCTTATGTGATTGTTTACAGTAAACCATACAGGAATTAGCAAGGTTGCTCTAATTAGCACTAATAGGGGTGTTTTCTGTGAGCATAACATCACATGCTGACCTCAAGTATTTCTAGATCATCTACAATACAAACTCTGTTGGCTTTAACAGAACAAGCTGTACAAATTTAACAAAAGTAAATTTCAGATTCTCTCCTCCTCAATAGAAGGCAGCCAGTTTTAAATAAATTATGTATCTTTGACCACTTTCATCTTCAATTTTATTTCATTGTGAACTAAACTAAGTAGGTTATGAAAATCTTAATATAAAACCTGTCTGCCTCTGGAACTGTGGTAAAAGCTACAATATCTCATATAATGATTTATATGCAGTCTTTATGGAAAATATCATCTTACAATACCAGCAATTTTAACATAGATTTTTTCCCATTTCCTTCAAATTCACAATTGCTTTGGGATTTACCCATATTAGTTAATGCTTTGTCTAATCTAAATCAAAACAAAGGAAGCTGAGTTCTGGTATAACTACCTGTAAAGTGTATCATGCTCACAATGCCATCCATACTGGCTCACCTTTTATTTAGGATGACCTGAAAGAGATGAGCTTCCTGACTTTTCTTCTTGAAATTTCTGCAGCCAACACAAACCTGTGGTTCCCAGAAACTGTGAATAATATTCTTACGCTGCTTTTTTTTTTTTTTTTTTTTATTCCCGGTCAGTAAATAAACAACTCTCTGACACAAGGAGGAAGCATCACCAGCCTCATTGAATAAGTGTGGCACCTGAGGCCAGAGAGGTAAAACAGTACTCAGCAGGGTGGAACAGGATCTCCTGGTGCTGGTGCCATTCATTAAGCCCTACTGCCACTGGCCATGCCTTTATTGTTTCTACCACAACTAAAGCCATTTATTCATTCCCACACATTTCTTTGGAATCAGGCTTGCATTTGAGTCATAGAGAACATAAAAAAAGGTGGAAAACAACTCAAACACAATCAGGCTTTTTGTCAAATGATACAGTATTAAAGCTGAACATAGTTAAAGGAAAACAAGCTCTTTGCAGGTAATCTCCCAGTAAAGGCATGAAGTCTAAGGCAGGTACAGCACCATGGAAAGTATCTGGGTACTTGGCTCAGAAGTCGAGTGGGGCTTTTTTAAGAGGTGAGGAAAAAACCCAGATATTTTAATCCAGAGTGATCAAAGTTTTTTTGTCTTTTTAAAACAAAAGGCTTTGAGTGGAACCGTTTAATCCTGCTTGTAGCAGCGCAGCAAACCATGACACAGCATTTCTGCGAGGAGAGGGAAGCAGTACAGCCTCCTCACAGGTCACTCACTGCCCTCTGAACTCTTCTGCCACCACAGCCATCTGCCAAACCAACCCGCTGCACTCGGCCCTGACTAAGGTCTGGCTGGGAATGGTGGTGAAGGGTGGCTGGAAACCAACAAATACCTCACACCTGTGAGCCAGAACTACCGAGAAGTGCTTGCTTGTGTCAGGCTGTGCAAACAGCAGTGGAGATAAGGAAGTTAAGAGCTTCCTTCCCACCGTACTGGGGCTGCAATGCCAGGACGTAGGACAGGTGACTGTGTCCAACAGCAATTTCTTCCTTGAGCCTCTGACTCAACAAGCAAAACAGACAACTTTGCTAGAACAGAAGAGGAAATGAGGTATCTTGGTTCACTTGGTAAAACCAGTTCATTAGCAGATTCTTAAGAAAAGCTAGGACTACACTAGACTAAGCCACTACTATTTTCTATGGAAATAAAAGTATTTGCATGCTCTACTTACTTCCTCTCTTTGCATTTGATCTCTTTTATGCAAATGACAGTGCTGGGTCAGATAAGGCTGTAACAGCCAAAAATTATCAGGGGGTCACATAATTCCATAGAGTTTATCATAAATGAATCCCTTTACACACTCAACCCTATAAGGTACAAGGAATACATATAGGAAAGGCAATATTCTAATGAAAGCAACAGCTGTGAACTTTTTGAAAGGAAAACAGAAGGTAAAACCAAACTGAAGGTAAGGAAAAAGAGAGGGCATCAGATATAACCAGGCAAATTAGAGGATGGTTCTGCAAAGAAGACCTACAATGTGACACACATTCAAAAAATGAAGATATTTAAAAGTATGAATAGGGAAAAAAAATGAACAAGCAATGGAAAAAAACCCCAGGAAATACATGAGTTGAGCTATAAACAGTTGCATGACAACAGGCAGGTATAAAAAAGCAGATATCAAAAACAAGGGAGGCATTGTAGATGAAATATTCTCAGAAGACAGCAGTGGTAAAGAAAAAGGGGAATAAGTTAGCAATTCAGAATACTAAGAAAGCCACAGTGCACAATGTTATCTGGTATTTGGTTTGTTTTCTACAAGTACAATCAAAACAGAAGCAAGGCACCCTACTAAAGGGTGACTGAGATGGGCTTAATGGAGGAACAACCTTCAGACAGGAACAAGCAAAGCAGTTTTATCTCCGAAGTTTTGAAAATAGAGAAACGATAAAAAGGACTGGAAAAAGAAGATGAATACTATGCACTGTTGAGGGCCAAGCAACGTTTCTGTTCACAGCAGAAATCAAGGGGCTGTCAAAATTTTTAACAAGGGTAGGGGAAGTAACATTAAGCCACATCCAGGACTTGAGTTCACGCTACTTTTTTGCACAGAGTGCTATGACACATTTGTTATTGTTACCTGAGCAACTCACATGTAAATTATACGGTCAACACATTTCCAGGAAATACTGCAAAAGTAAAAATATTTGGGGCCTCATTACTCTGACACTCACCACATGTAAATGTCAACACAACCTAATTACCACTGGTGTTTGTACTACAGCACAGAAGTAAGACCACCAAAGTGGATCTCCTGTTACTCCATCTCACAGTTATGCTGCATTCAGAGGCTCTCAGATTAGCACTAAAGAGGAACAACTACAGTAAAACTACTTTTTTAACTGACTTTGTAGAATCCAACCCAAATTTCATTCCCAGTCTACTTCCCAGGCCCACCAGTGTGTCCTGAAAGAAGCTGAGCAGCTTCAACGTACATCAAAGTCAAACCAAACTAAAACACAGCCCCTCTAATATTCAACTATGAGTCTTCGATGAAAAAAAGCAGCATTTGATGTTATAACAAGGTAGAGTCCCACAGAAACAAACAATATGTTTTATAAAGCAAAAGCTGCAACCCAGGCTACCTTAATTCTGAGATGTGTAAGTTTAGTCCCTTATTGTACAGCTTTGAATTTTGCCCTTAATCCTTTCTGCAGTAAAATGCCTCCTTATAATACATAAAACTAAGTAAGTGTGGAGATAATTTAACAAAAAAAAAAAAAAATCAGGAAAAGCACTCTCTTCTCGGTTACTTCCAATTTTCATACCTTTACACTCATGAAATGTCATAAATACTGCATTTATGACATGCTATTTGAAGACTGAGAATAATCTTTTTGAAAGCACAAGGCAAGGACAAGAGAATGTATTTAAGACCTTTGTTATACAAACTACATATAAGCACCTCGTCTTAACATTTTTACTTTTTCCAGTGCTAGGCACCATTTTTTTTTTTTTGCCAGTTGTGCTCATTGCCAGCTGGCTACTGTTTATTTTTTTAAACATTTTTAGATCTTACAGTGAATTAATAACTGAATTTAATATTGCCATTGATAAAAGACAGAAAGGTGGGAAAAAAATCCAGAGAATAAGAAATTCTTACAGCTATCAACAGCTCAATTTCTTTCTCCTACTACATACATAAGTTTAAATATTCTTCGTCCAAGGAACATATATAGATATTAAAACAACTCTACTGCTTGGCATGACCAACTATAGAAAGGGATTAATTTTAGATTGCTTATGTTTTAGAGCCAGTTAAACAATGAGTAATTAGCATATTTGGATTATGTTTCTGGTTTAATGCAAATTATGTATCTCTGTTCAAATTTCTGCTTTTTTTTTTTTTTTTTTTTGCTTTAATCTTCTATTTAAGTTCTTTGACAGCCCCCAAAACTCCTCTTGTCTCTTGTCCTTGATGGACACCAAAAACTTGATGTGTTTCTTTGGGACATGGACATTGGGTTTCAGATAATAATTTGCTAACTATCCCAGAAGCAAAGCTACCTTGATGCTGAAATACAAACCTTGTCTCACAGTTTAAACCAACCTTCCCAGAGAATTACTTTAAGATGCTGCCAGAGTTGTAGAATAGGCAACAGGGAGTAGTAACATCTTAAATTGAAACACCAAAGATACAGCAGAGCATATAAACCAAAGCCCAAACACCATGTTCTTTTAAGTCATTTAGCCTAAATGAGTCAGCTTCACAAGGCTGAAGATGCTCATTAAGATGCAGGTTTCATTTTTGAGTTGATGCCAGCAGATAGATTGTTGGCCAGAGGAACCAGGACTGGGTACAACTCCAGAGCAGCTCACTCTGCCCCAGACTCCACGCTACCACACCTGCACAGATTACAGTATCTGATTTAAAACTAAATTAGTTACTTCTAAATCATAACACGGTAGTGGCAGCAATAGGTAAGGGAACTGCTGTCAGGTCACAGCACTGACCTGAAAATACAAGGACAACTGGACTCTCTAGACAGTGTTTTGAGAGGTTGTTTGTTTGTTTGTTTTTTCTTCCCCATTCTTTCCTCTTAAGAACAAGAAACATTTATGATGATATAACTGAAATATCTAAGCTATATGGAGCCATAATAATAAGCCTATTTAAAGAATTTTAACTGTTACAAACCTCATCTTTGTATTTGCGAGCTCCTGCAGTGCCTTACGCAAATTCCTACTGCACGGGCAGCTTTACTTTTTGTTTGCCAAGGTTCTGACAATTTTCATCCTGCATAATAAGACTTAAAGTATTATATAACACCTTAAAGCTCCCAAGGTGGTTTTGTGTCAACGTCCTCAAATTACTGTAAGTATAAGAACATGTTTAAAAACAGTCCCCTGTCCAAAGGATTTGGTAGAGCTGAAAACACTCTTATAGCAGTACATGCTCAATGAAGTACTACATCCTAAGAGTGCCTTTTCACTCAGGCAGAACTGCTGCTCAGCGCCAGATGTAAGCATAGGTTCATTTTCAGGCGATCATTACTTCGAGCCCATTATTTAGTCCCTTTCATTGGCTTTTATATACCCAGTGAGAGCACGGTTAATGCTATGCCCATGGAGGATCTCAGGCTGAAACTGACTCTGACAAGGTAAAGAGCACTCAGCTGAAACAAATTTCCCCACTCTGTCGTGGGAAGATGCCTCAATCCTGCTATGCAGCAATCATATCCGTGGACCGGAGGGCAGTTCAACTGCCATTGAACTCCAAATCGTGTTCCTAACGCCAGATCTCGTCCTCTCCTCACTCCGCACAGACATCCTTCGGTGTGGCAGCCCCCGGGGTCCCGCAGGCAGCCAGGCTCTGATGTGCGGGCAGCGGGACGATGCGCACAGCCCGCCCCGCAGGCACTCGGGGTCACTCTTTGGGAAGCGGCGCCCAGCCCACGCGGGGGACCCGCGGTCACCCTGCTGAAGGCACAGCAGAATTGTTCTGCAGCCTGGCGGGTGCCAGCACGGGAGGGGGCCCCCGCTCCGCCCTGCCGGCTGTTTCGCAGAGAAAGCGGAGCCGGTCCCTTGTGCCGCCCGCCCGCTCCACCGCGCTCGGAGCCCAGGTGCGAAGCGCCGCCGGGCAGGCGCTGTCCGCCGGCAGCCGCCGGCTGCCTACCTGCCGGGCGCCGCCGCTCCGGAGCCGCGTCGCCGGGCGCCTGCCGCACCACCTGGCTCTTCCGCAGGGTGCTGCCCATGGCGGGGGCCGGCCGGGACTGGCCGGGCCGGGATGGGACGGGCTGGGCTGGGGAAGGACGGGACGGAACGGGCCCGGATCGCCACCCCGGCGGCGGCGGCGCCCCCTGGCGGCCGCGGCGCCGCCCTCAGCCCCCGCGCGGCCCGGTGCGATGGCGCCGGCGGCCCCTGGCGGTGCCGGGCGGGCCCGGGCCCCGGCTCCGAGCGAGCCCGACCCGCCGCGGGCTGCGGGGTGCTGGCGGCACAGGGGCAGTCGGGAGGCGCTCTGGAAGAGGTTTTGCCCTCACGATTAATGGTTCGTGCTGAGAAACACATAGAAAAGACACTGTAACTGGAAGGTTACCTGCGTAAGGATGGTCACGCTGCTGCCGTCTGGGGTTGGGGCATTGTTTGGCACCATTACCTTACAGTGCTGCCGAGGCTGCGGCCCCATCCTGGTGGCTTACGCTCAAATATGTGGCAAGAGGAGCGTCTGCCGAGGACTGCTGGAATCAGCTGAGGAGCCAAAGCCAGATGAAAGCTGTAACCCTTCAAACTAACACCAAGCCTGTATGCAATGTCCACTGTTACCATGGATCAATACGAGCTTTCTTCACTCTCCTAGTGGTTTGACCCTGGCTGGATACCAGGCACCCACCAAAGCCGTTCTATCACCCCCTTCCACAATGGGACAGGGGAGAAAAAACAGAACAGAGGGTTCATGGGTTGAGGTAGAGTTTGGGAGAGATCACTCACCAAATACCATCACAGGCAAAACAGATTTGAATTTGGGATATTAACTGAATGTATAACTAACAAACCCACAGCAGGATAATGAGAAGTAAAATGAACCTTAGAAACACCTTCCCCCCAGCCCTCGTTCCTCCCCAGCATTACCTCCTCTCCCCCAGCAGCACAAGGAGACTGGGAATGGAGGATACGATCACTTAATCCCAGGTTGTTTCTGCTGCTGCCCAGGGAGAAGTCATTCCCCTGCTCCATCATGGGGTCCCTCCCCTGGGAGACAGTTCTCCATGAACTTGTCCAGCATGAGTCCATCCCATGGGCAACAGTTCTCCATGAACTGCTGCAATGTGGGTCACTCTTGCGCAGGGTGCAGTCCTTCAGGCACAGCCTGCTGCAACCTGGCTCCCTCACAGGGCCACAGCTCCTACCAGAAACCTGTTCCAGTGTGCAGAGGTCTCACCACAAGTCTGCAGGTCCCTGCCTGGAGCCTGCTCCAGCAGGGCTTTTCCAAGGGTTCCCAGCCCTGTCTGTGGCACCTGCTCCAGTGTGGGTCTCCTCCACGGGTTGCAGGTGGATCTCTGCATCCCCATGGACCTCCATGTGTTGCAGGGGGACAGCCTGTTTCACCACGGGCTGCACCACAGCCTGCAGGGGAATTGCAGCTCCAGCCCCTGGAGCACATCCTCCCCCTCCTTCTCTAATGACCCTACTGTCTCTAGAGTTGCTCCTCTCACATATTCTTACTCTTCTCTGTCTCCAATTACATCTGAACAATAACATTTTTTCCCTTCTTAGAGGGAAAGGTTCTGGCATCTTCTCACAGAGGCCTTCCTTGTAACCTCCCACTACCAAAACCTGGCCACACAAACCCAACAAAATGCTTCACATGGAAAGAAATGTGTGATACTACATCAAACAAGGCAATTTATCTGATCAGTAGTTTCGCTTACAGCAAACACTGACATTTGTTTGAAAGGTTTTAAAATGATGCAAAGACAACCACTGATGTTTTTGCTGAATGGGTGTTTTCAGTTGCACTGAAAAGAAGCTGGGCTCTGTGGCTGAGCAAGTGTGAAGGATGCTGTGCCACCAACACATGGCAATGAAATAAATGCTGCAGACCAAGGAATTCTTAGTCTTAGTGACCACTGGGTTGCTCTGTTGCCCTGCATAAGTCCTAAGTATCACCAGGTGTACAATGTGTCATGTCTACTTCTGCCACAAAAGCAATGATGAGCAGCCACAAAGGATCAAAAGAAAGGGGAGCAAGAAAATAGGATAATAACTTTGAGTCTTGATGTTTAAGATGCATTGCCTCCTCATCCCCAGGTTGTTTGCTCAGAGGACTTCATCAATGCCAATTTTTATTCCTGTGTTACTCTTTTACTCTGCAGTGATATCTCCAGTGTCAGCTGGGGTTTCCATCTCAGGAAAAAAACAACTAAAGTTAAGACTGTTAAGTGGAAAAAAAAATCTCTGACCTTATGAGAATTACCACTGTGATTTTAGAAGTGATGTCTTCAGTATAGCTATCTGTAACAGCAAAAACGAATACAATAATGAGGATAATTGTTGCAAGCATACATGGATTATTATGGCTTCCAAAATATAGTTATTAAAATAATTTGCTGAACAAGCTTAGGGAAGGAACCCTATTCCACAAAACTCCATCTCAATATTTTCATTAACTGAGGACTACCAGCTGGCAATTTGAGAAAAATAAAATTTTAAAAACCACCTTGCAGTCCTGTTATTCATTCACAGTGTTTCATTTTGCTTATTCTTTTGCAATTATCTTCTAATCACATTTCCTTTCATTAAGAAAAAGATCTTATATTGCTGCAGTGAAGATCCACTGAAGTAATGGAAAAAATTAAGTTCTACTTTTGAGATGTTTCATAAAACCAGTGAATACAAAAATCAGGATTACCCAATGTCACTTATAATCAAGGAGTCCTACTGTAGAACAGAATCTTGATGCTGCACACAGAGTAGCACACATTTTCACATTCTTCACCCCACTCCTCCCAAGTGGCTGCTTCTTCCTGCCTTGTTACTGGCCCACATAACCTCTTACACCAGTTGTTACAACCTCCTCACAAACACTACCATCAGGCCATTTAAAGTACAGCTGGAGAATTTATGTTCCTGAACTCTTATTTTAGTCAGACTACTTCTGATTTTGGCCTCTTGAAAGATAATTCCTTTATTTTTTTCCACAGGCTTCACGGTCTATTCTGAATCACAGGTTACAAACGACTCCAAGATGCTATTAAATTCTTTTTTTCTTGGCTGATTTACTCTTATTACCTTGATAGATCATACGCCTTCCAGTTTTACCTATTTCATTATCTGCTTCTCCACAGAAGACGTTTGTTCCCTCTCATGGTATTCCACAAGTTAAATCTTTTTTTCTGGGCAGATCTGGCCCTCTTTCTATTAAAATTTTACCTAAAAATTACATTTTTAATGAGGCTTAAGAAATGCTGAGTACATTAATTTATCTTTTAATTTATTTTTAGTTGACTGAATTGCACACATAAATGAGGTTCAGTATTAAACCCCTGTAATATAAGCAGAATATGATGACAAGAACAATGGAAAGCAGAAGGAAAGGATGGGAAAAAATGCATTATATTCCAGTTATTAATAATCTGATCTGATGCCTTGTCCATATATGACATACATTTTTGGCAGTCTCTGCCTTTCTTTCACTTTTTATACTCTTTGGGAGAGAGACTGTATCTTCCTCTCTGTTTAGAAAACACTCGATATTTCAATTTCTACTGCTGTCATCTTCATAAATGCTCTTCATGCTGTCTTTTCCAGTAGTAAGGATCCTAGGAGAGCAGGATCATACAGCTGAAAGGCACCCTGGATCCTGTAGTATCTCCCTGACACAGACACACCAACTCAAACCCCTCTTGAGAGTCAAAGGTAAACCTGTGTACTGAAGTCATTGGGAGAATGAAACCCTATTTCAGTTAGGCACCAGAGCACGGATTTAAATCTGCTTTGGGTAGTACCAAGCGACAGGACAACAGGCAGAAACTGCTGCACAGGGAGTTCTGCCTGAACAGGAGGAAGAATTCCTTTGCTGTGGGAGTGACCAGGCACTCCATCAGGTTGCCCAGAGAGGTTGTGGAGTCTCTCTCACAGGAAATATTCCAGAATCATTTGGACACAGTCCTGTGTCATGTGCTCTAGGATGCCTGCATAAGCTTCCTGTGTTGGTATTAAGTGATCAGCTGTGATAAATTAAATTAATGTGTAAAAAGTCTACAAAATACTTGAAGGACTAATAAAAACAGTAATTACATCAAGATATTGACTAATAATATTCTTTATACATACAAAATATAAGGTGTTTTACTCTGTCTTGAAATCTCATAAAGAAATGTGCTGGGTTTGGCTGGGGTAAAGTGAATTTTCTTCACAGTGGTTAGTATGAGGTTATGTTTTAGATATTCTATAGCAAATATATGTAATGCATGACTGCTGCTGAAGAACTGTGTGACAGAGCTACAATTATCTAAAAGGTGCATCAATGGGAGAGTCCTTCAGTTTTTTTCTAAGATAATTGATTTCCAGCTCCCTGTTGATTATTATAACAGTGACCATTAAAATAGCATTAAATTTCTGTTCCCACAGAAATTTCTAAATATTCCTTCTCTATATTAACTGGGAGGAAGGCTGTTTAAATAAATGAAGAGCCCACAGTGCCACCTTCTTATAAAATATGGAATTCTTGATGTCGAATGCAAAATCACCTAAATATTACATTATTAAAGCTGACACAGTCCTTGCGTTTTCAGAATATTAATGTAATTGAAATACCACAGGTCATTTTTGCAAGCCTAGATTCATTTTCTTACCTCGAGATCTCACCTCCAAGTTTGGCCTCTTGTATAAGCTCTGGATCTAAGCTCCTTCTGTAGCCAACAGAGAAAGACAGGCATGTCCAGGTGTTAACTCATCCTTCTGAAGAAAGGCACTTGTAAAGAGTGACTCTATCTCTAGTCCTTAGCCTGGACAAGTTCAAGGGAAAAGAATTTCAGCTTTCATGTTTAAGTTGACAGAAGTCATCCATGTCTCTGCCTACACTGCAAACACACTGGTCTCACTCAGTATGTCAGTGACAGTTCAGGGGCAGGGCTAAGATGCTCCCTGTGTCACCAAGTGTAAGAGAACAGTTTTATTTCCATCATGCTGCTGACAGAATGGCAATGTACACCGGCCTTTGAAGCAGTGCAGGTTAGGTCCCACATCTACAGAAGGAAACTACAAATACTGACAAATGCCACAGCCTCTGGAAACCTCTGATACTTCTAGGAAAGTTCCAAATTCCTCCATTCATACTGGGTTTGGCTGAGAATGAGTTAATTTTTTCCCTAGTAGCTGGCATAGTGTTTGCTTTAGATTTAGGATGAGAATAATGTTGATAATATGTTGATAACGTTTTAGTTGTTACTAAGTTGTGTTTACTCTAAATCAAGGACCTTTTGTCTTCCCAAGCTTTGCCAGTTAGCAGGGGTACAAGAAGCTGGGGGAAGCACATAGCCAGGACAACTGCCCCAAGCTTGCCAAAGGGATAATCCATACCATAGAATGCCATGTTTAGTAAATAAACTATGTGGTGTTATCCAGAAGCTGCCAATGACTGCTTGGGGTCAGGCTGGATTTGGTCAGTGGGTGGTGTGCAACTGTGTTATGTATCACTTGTTTCTCTAGAGTTTTGTTCCTCTTTCTCCCTTTTTTTTTACTACTAGTAGTATCACAGCATTTATTTTAATCATTAAATTGTTCTGATCTCAATCCATGAGGTTTATTTTTTTCAGACTCTTCTTCCAGCTGAGGTGAAGGGGACTGAGGGGACAGCTGTGTGGAACTTGCTGACTGGGGTTAAACCATGGCACATGCCAAGCAAAACCAAGTGATCCAACCTGTTAGAGTTGTTCAACCACAAGGACACAGCGTGAAAACATGGGCTCCATGAATGTAAATTTTCACAATACAGAGAGAAATGTAGTTCTGTAGCCCACCAGGGCTCCCGCTCTGTAAATCCACTACTGTCAGTGCTGACAGCCTCAAGGCTTTCCTAACTGTAACTCTGTCATCAGAACTGGACTGGGCAAAAGTCCATGTTTCTTCACTTCCCATCTTCATCTGACATGCCTTCTGTGCTCCCTCTGCAGTACCCAAAACAGAGCTGTAATGGAACCCAGCTTCCCCACCCCTGGGAGATGTAGGATTTCACTGCATAGCCATTAGGCAGTTGCTTGTCCTCTTGCAGAGTAGAATTAAATAAGACATCTTTCACCATACTTGTACCATTGAGAAATTTCAATCCCACGTGTAGCTGGTAATAGGGAGAAAATCCAAAACATAACCATAGAATGCTGCTGAATGCTAGTGATATCAAACAAATCCATGTGAATGACCCTTGCAAATGTGCAATAAATTTAGTTATGAAAAACTAAAGTTTTACCAGAGCTACTTAACTCTTCCATTTTATACTTTCTATTACTTGTCATAAGGTTTGAAAGAGCTAAATGACTTCAACCTTTGCTATTTAAAATGAGCATTGATTTTTTTTCTCTTCTGTGTTTTGTGAAGAGACAAAACCAATACTAATGGTTTTATCCAGGAGGTTGTAATGGCACAGTTGCAAAGTGAGCTCTTCTCAGATTGCATCACAAAACTGTGTCATTCCTTTTTTGAAAACAAAGCAGAGGAGATATTGTTAGAGTTTCACCTCCACCTGTTGCTGTATTACTCATGGACAAGTTAGAAGCTTCTGCCAAGATCTCTTCTAGTCCTTCAAGTGGTTCTGTCTTGCATGTGTACTTTGAAGTTCCTATTGCTCGTGTGCAATGTCTGTACTTGATGTTTTAGACATGTCTTAACACATAAATTACCTGATTACAAGTCAGTTCTGTTCCAGCTACCTTTCAAAGGGATTGCTGCCAGCCACATTTAACTTCACTGGGCTGGGATTAACTAGCAAACCTAAACTTCAAGCTGTATCTTTGCATCTATTTGCTTGACTACCCATTCCACTGGTGAAAACAATAAGCTGGTTTTTCTTTTCTCTAAAAGAACAAGATTTAGGCATTAGGTACAGCCTGTCTGTCTTAGCTCCCCCAATAAATTTTGAAACGTTGGTCAACTGTAATAAAATTTACTTAGTGGAATATATCTCAACATACTACATTTCTGTGCATCCTGTGAAGAAAAGGCAGTTGAGCTGCAGTGAGGAAAAGGCTTAAAAATTAGTTCAGTTCTCCTTAGGGATTTGCATATAGCACCTTGGTCTCAAGAAGCCTCCAGAAAATAGTTTCACTTGTCCTTTCTTACCTCTGGTACTCCTACCTCTCCTGCTTTCCCAGTATCCAAGCCATTCACAGCTCAGCTCAAGATAGGAAAATAATATTGCTACTGATTCATTAGATGGGGAATTGAGGCACAATATGATTAAAATTCAGACTTTCACAGGAATTTATGCACATCACAATTGAAATCTGATGGCTTGGATTTACAGTGATTTGCCCAAGGCCATATAAGAAGCATGCAATAGGCCTGGAAATTGTACCCAAGCTTGCACTTTTCTCTTTGGGACATCCTTCCTAAATGGGATGTAGCAATTTCAGAATTGCAACTGCCCAGTCCCCTCTTTGGTGGGAAACCACTCTGCTGTGGATAAACACATCCTTTGGTCCTCATGGCATGAGCATCAGAGCTAGCTGCTCTTCTAGATCTGCCACTCAGGTGCACGGGCACAGTGAAGATTCTGTATGTGTCTCCCCTTCAGAGCTGTGGGATCACATAGCACGAAGGCCACCTGAGCACCCAGCTCCTTCCAAGTGTAGCAGAAATTTGACTGTTAAAGGGGGAATACTATCTAAAAGGAAGGCATGCTTAATTAGCAAAAGAATTTTTCAACACAGCAGCGAGCTACCAATCCTTAGAAAAATAAAAATGTCTTGAACCTCGTTTAATTCCATCTGATCTCATCCCACTCTGACTTGGTTAATTACCTGTAGATAATTTCTTCTGGATTTCCACATTTCATCTTTTTCAGATAGTATTGCTTAGCTCTGTAGCAGATTCAAATATCTTTTATTTAGGATTGTTGAATACAAATAAGAACGCTCTGATCTACAAAAACAAACAAAGATAATGAACATTAGAAAGATCACTATTAAGAATGAATGCCAGTTTCCTGAAGCCCATGGAGTTCACAGTTTGAACCATTTCCAGTCTATTACACTAGAATCTCACAGTTTTGAGAACTCTGGAGAAAGTTAGATGAACAACTCACCCACCCTACATCCGGTGCTGTTTCTACAAAAATTGGAATTTCTTATTTCAAGCACATATTTTTCCAAATGACAGAGTCCACAGCACAAGTAAGGCACATTCTGGAACAAGCTGATATACCTGTTCGGGTTTAAAGAAGCATGCTTGCTCACCTTAGCTAACACCTTCTAAATAGAACAGAAGATATCTGAAGATTTTGATTTCCTCAGTGAAAATTTTAGGCACAAAATGACAATCTCGGGAAGTACATCACAGCCTCACAAAATATGGAGCTTGAGAGTATACTTAGCACAGGAATAAAATAACAAACCAATTGAAGACTGAGTGACAAGTGTGTGGTAGAAATTGTTACTAATGGAGGAATACAAAATAAAATATATGTAAATGGGAATGCTGGCTTGGATTCCCTGGCTTCAGCTGGCTGACAAGTTTAACCACTGAGTGCTGTTCTGTCACCAGTAACAGTGAACACTTGTTCCCACTATGCTGTCCTAAAGAAAAGTGCTGAGTAGAAGTGGATAAGTAGTTTTTCCATCTACACAACATTGATAAATATCAGTTAAAAAAACACAGAAAAAACAATATTCTCTTTTCAAGCTTGAAAAAAAATGCAGTAGAAGAATCTGAGGGCTGTGTTTTCAAGAAGATTCAAAACTAGCGACTAGCAGCTCGAAAAAGGGCACTGTCTGCTCTGTGCCCTGAAAACCCTGCACACTGGTCAGTGCTCACCTTTCTAATCACTTGTGAAATTCTGGGCTGACATGACAAAATCCACCCAAAGATCTTCAGAGTGCATAGATTAATAGTGTATTGTCATGGCATTGTTAACACAAACTATAAAAGAGATAAAAGGGGAAAATGCACTAAGGTCCCAAACTTAGTGAATATTCTTGCATTACTTAACATCTTCTGGGCATTTTAAAAAAATTACTAATTACTTCTCATAAGTACCCATGAGGCAGCATTAAGCTGCATATAGTATTTGCAGTAAAAAACCATGGCCATGCAAAATTCTTCTCACTTGATGTTTCACTTTAAACTCAAAACAATCCAAATACATGGACCTTTTGAGTGAATTGAAATCTTTATGATATATCAAAGCACATGAAACTAATGTTGTTGTGTGAAAAACCACGTGGAAATGTGTATGGTTTTTTGAGTTCTGCTTTGTGTAAATCACAGTACCAGAAGAGAGCTAGGAGTGTACTGTATTTATCAAATATTAACCAGAAGAGGATGCTAGCAGAAGCTATTGTGAAAAGTGAGTTTCATACTAGTCTAGTAAAAATCCTTAAGATCCTCAAATAATAAAGAATTACTAAAGATTATTAAGAATTGCACAAACCAAAAATATTCTTATCACCTCTGTTGTGGAGATTGCACATACAAGTGTTGGTGGCAGATGTGTGGAATGTCTTTGGCTGCCTTTTAGCTCTTTCTGATTCCAGTGAATGGAGGGACTGGTGGATTATGAAGTGTTTCATATAAATGCTTCATAAGAGAGGTTTATAAATCTCAGTGGAGAAGTCAGTCCAACTAATATCTTCACTCAGCAGCGCATATTTCTTCAAAACAAAGCCTAAAAGTGGAAGAAAAATGTTCTCTTTAAGCCCTGCATCACCAGGGGGAAATGATCTTTTGGTTTGCAGTGAAATTTTACTTTTTCCAGGGAAAGGGGTAATAAATACCAACAGACCCCCTCACCCAAGGTTCTGTTCACCTGGGTTCCATGAGCCATCCTCCTTCGTGGAACTCCTCCTCTTCATCAGCCTCTTTTTTTCTCAGGCTGTGCAAAATGTAGGAAGTAGCTGGGGATGTAACTTGTTCTCCTCTCAGCTGGTGACTCTTGATACAGGTTGTATCCTGTAGGACAGGTTGGAATAGATCTAAGGAACCTTCACAATAATGGTGCCTGCCTTGCTGACAACAGGCACCGGCTGCTGAGGTGACAGGGGCGTGAGGCCAGGGACAATTTCCTCAGCCCCCACCTCCCAGGGCAATGAGGACTGGGGGACTGGAGCATCTCTCTTAGGAGGAAAGGCTGGGGGAGCTGGGCCTGTTCAGCCTTTAGAAGAGATGGCTGAGAGGGAACCTCATTGATGTCCATCAGTATCTGGAGGAAGGGTGTCAGAGGATGAAGCCAGGCGTTTTTTGTGGTAACAAGCAATAGGACAAGAGACAACGTCAGAAACTGATGCACAAGAAGTTCTACCCGAGTATGAGGAAAAAACCTTTACTGTGTGGTGCCCACACGCTGAACAGGTTGCCCAGAGAGACTGGAGCCTCCCTCACTGGAGATATCCCAGAACCGCCTGGGTGCAATCCGGTGCCTTGTGCTCTCGGATGCCCCTGCTTGAGCAGGGAGGTCGGACACACTGTGGGCCCTTCCAGCCTGACCCATTTGTGATTCTGTGACACCAAAGCCGCAGGGAAGAGCCGCCACGGTCAGACGCCCCGCTGCACAACGGCCAGCAGCAGCGCCCAGCGGGCCCGAGCCCCGGTGGTGTCAGGGCCGGCCCCGGTGGTGTCAGGACCGGCCCCGGTGGTGTCAGGACCGGCCCCGGTGGTGTCAGGACCGGCCCCGGTGGCAGTCCCCGGTGGTGTCAGGACCGGCCCCGGCGGTGTGTCAGGACCGGCCCCCGGTGGGCAGCCCCCCGGGGGTGGTGTCAGGGCCGGCCCCTCCGGTGGCAGCCCCGGTGGTTGGTGTCAGGACCGGCCCCGGTGGCCGCCGCCGTGCCCCATGCCCGCGCGGGGGGTCGGGCCCGGCGCCCCCCGGCCCGGCCGCTCCATAAAGGAGGCGGGCAGGGCCAGCCCGGCGGGAGGGCGTGCGCTGAGGGAAGAGCCGGCGCGAGTGGCGGGGAGGCGGCGCGGAGGGAGGGCAGCCCGGCTGCGGGAAGCGGGGCTCCGCGCTGGGACTGGTTCCTTCGCAGCCATTTTCCGTCCAACCAAACAGCCGATTTGCGGAGGGAGCCAACCAGGGCCGCACTGGAGGTTTGTGCCTGGCTCCGGCCAATGATTGGTAACCGGTTCCACTGCAGGCTCGAATGAAATGTCCGTCTCCCTCCCCGGGCCCCGGCGCTGCCGCCGCGCCGCCGCCGCGGGCACCAGGAAGTGCGGGGCTGCCGCCCCGGGCCCCGCACCGGCCGCGCGTCGCTTTGTGCGGCCACAGCCGCGGGGTCCGCGCGGCCGGGGAGCCGAGCGGGGTGGGCGGGCGGGCGGGGGGGGAGCGGAGCGGGCGGGCAGGGAGAGAGGCGGCGGCGAGGGGGGTGTCGGCAGGGGCGGCTGTCCCCGCCGGTGTCCCGCTCTCTCCGCTCCGGCTCCATTTTGCGGCCTAGGCAGGGGTGGGGGCAGCAGGCGGAGCTGCCCCGCGGCCGGCCGGCACCCCGCACCGCCCGCAGAGGAGCGGCGGGCGCTGGCGGGGCGCACGGCCTCCCGCCATGCCTCCGTCTCCGCGCTGGCAGCGCTCGCTGCGTCCCGGGGCCGCGGTTTTGTGGCGGCCGCGCCGGGCGGAGGGAGCTCCGCGCTCTTTTGTGTCCGCCCGGCCGAGCCCCCTCCCCTCGCCGCGGGAGTGAGGGGCCAGGACCCCCACCACGGCCCCTGGCCGGGCCGGGAGCCGGGCAGCGGGGCCACAGCGGCCCTGTCTGTCCCCTCGGTCCCTCCCGCGCCGTTGTCGGGACCGAAATTTCCTGGAAGGTTTGGCGGTTTTTGCAGAGATGAGCAGCGTAGGGCGAGGCCCCGGGATGTGGTGCCGGTATCCGGCTGGCCGTGCGGCCGGGAGTGCGAGGCCTTGGTGGGGCTGCAAGGGCGCCCGGCCGGCCTCGGGCAGGTGCGGGCAGCGCGGAAATCCCAGCCGGGGTGACCGACAATAAAGTTGCTGATTAACTGAGGACTCGTCGTCTTGTGCCATTTGTAAACAAGGGGTCACGACAGACGAGTTAGCACTCGAGCAGATGTGAGCTGGGTGCCAGGAAGGCTTGGAGACTGTTGGTGTAAGCAGTAGGAAGGGTCCCCGTGCCCTCGCTGCGGTTGCATCATTGAAGGGCATGAAATCGGCAAATGGGATCGATCGGCTCGCAGTGGCACAGATGCAGCCGAGTGGCATCAGGACTTGTCCTGTGACATATGGCAGATTGGAGAAAGACGGGATCCTGCCATTGTCAATGTCTACACAACTTTGCTGTGTGTGGCAGGTGTTCTTGGGCAGACCTGTGTGTGCTAGTCACTGTTCTGCCTCCAGAAATTATGTAGTTGGTGGTTCTGAAGGGTACTGTCGAGGTTATTCACAGACTATCCTATTGGAAAACAACGAAAGTCGTGTGTTCTAGTAATATTCCTGTGGCTATGCTATATATTCTGCAGTACAGCAGCAGTAGAAAATCAGCTTCTACCTTTACTAATTTCTTTGAGGCTTAACAACAAAGATTTTGTTCTAAAAAGAACTGTCAGGTAAAAGCTGCCTAGTGTGCTTGGCTTGCTTTTGGGATGGTGAGATTATTGATAACAATGAGCCGAACATTTCTAGGCAGTGAGGAACACGGAAATCTGGAGTTCAGCCTGTTCATGGACTCTGTTATACGTGGTAACCTTTTCTTGGCATCTTGATAGATGGCAGTTATTATCAATTTTTAAAAAAATGCAGCTTTCTCGGAAGAAGCTCTGGCAAAATGGTAGGAAAAAGGAGAATGGCAGGCACCACTTTGGGCAGAGTCTGGCTTTAACTGCCTTGCAGGAATGGAGAAATGCTGTCTATATATAATCATTAGCATACTGTGCCTAAACAATAAGCTAGCGGTTGCTTTCTTTTTTACTTTGCTTATGTGGCCTGTGGCATGACAGTTAGGATGTAAAGGCAGGATCCATCTAGGACGCCTGAGATGGCTCAGTCAGAATCATGCTGAGGCCTGTGTGAGTTGCTTTTTGCATACATGGTCTTGGCTGCTGGCATTTACAGCTATGGCATTATATTGGGAGAAGTTAGGAGCACTGGATGTTACTCTTTAAACTCAGGATTTGACAGTCACAGCAGTTCAAAGCTTAACTCTTAATTTGTGGTAATAATTACATGAAGGGAGGCAATGTTCAGAAGTTGAATGAAAAAGGATGTTTAAGATAATGTCAGGATATGAAACACTGAGCACTAAAACCTTGCAAGTCTGGTACCTTGTTTTATCAACATTTTAAAAAGGTTTGCGAGGTTCTTCCTTTAGTGCTTTCAAATGTAAATCTAATGTCGTTTCACCTTTAGAATTTTGCTTAGAAAGAAACTTGACCGTTAGTGCTGACTTTTGCAACAGTGTTTTAAAGAAACTTGGTATGTGAAAATTGATATTTTAGTGGCAGGATTATTGTAAAAAGAGCAAAACATGACTCTATGCAAAAAGCAGGTGTCAGCAAATTCAACCGTTTTGGCTGAAAATATTGGTCTGGTCTGAACTAGCTTTGTAAAACTCTTACTTGCCCTGTTGCTTGAGAGGAAAAAAGCTGCTTGGCATACTTAAGTTACTACCTCAACAAAGGAAAAATAACCTACTTAAAAATCAAACTTCTAAAAAGAAAAAGACAGGATTTATGGATTGCCGCTTTAATAAGCAGATAAGCTTAGTTTTTCACAAAAAAAACACTAGAAAAGTATAAAAAACTTATTATTGAATATGGGGATTTCGTTCAGGTTGCTGAAGGAAGGAGGTGCTGGTGCAGTGTGTTCAGTACTGCTTTCCTCTTCCAGCTTCTGCAAAAGCAAATAAACTGCCTCCATTCCTCTGCTCATCTTATTTATTTTCCCCTCCAGCTTCTCTCTTCTACTGCCAAAAAAGAAAATGCGTGGAAACTCGGTTTCTCCTGCTTGCTTTGTATCACTGACCCACTCCTCCTTGATGTGAAAAATACATGAGGTTTTAGTGCAGCCATGTATATTGGAGCTAACAGTGCTCGTGGATGTTAGTCAGCCTGGGAAGGAGCCAGCAGCTGCTCGAGCCCAGCCGGATCCATGTGGAGGGGGCTGTGGTCAGTGGCATTGGGGGTGGTAAGATAAGACCAAGTTGGGAGATTGTTCTGTGGAGTGGGAAGGTGGAAAGGTGGCAGTGCCCTCCCCGTGGGCCAGGGGAAGATCCTGGTCCAGTCCACATGCTAATGAGCCTTGGTGACACTGTCTGGTCCTCTCAGCATCAGTCTGCTTTTCCCAGGGTTATTCTGCTGTGGGGGAAAACACTGAACGCAAGGGATTAGAGAAGCCTGAGCTGGAGAGAGACTGCAGCATCTGATTTTGTTCTAGCTATGTGCTAGGGGGTTTAGCATTACATTTTTGTGTATCTGCTGGAGCAATGTCCTGTGAATGCATTCACCAGGTGGTATTTCTTGCTGCAGGTGAGAATTCAGTGGGAAATTAGGATCCCTAGAAGTCACTGAAAAACGAAACTCAATTGAAGTTATATTTTCAATTGAAAAACCTTCTGCTTAACAGGAGAGGGTGCAGAAAACTCAAATAAAACTTTGTGTCTCTGCTGTTATGTGCTGATTCACAGCTTTACATCTCTTGTGATAAAGTATGGCAAAATGAATGATGTGGTTACTACCTACAGCTTTAGTTATTGTTTCTGCTTCTTTGGCAGACACGACTGCGTGGAATGTGTACCCAGTGCTTCAGTTCATTTCATATCATTTTCTACTGCCCCTCTTGTAGGGTAGCAATTTTGGGAGACAGTGAATAAATACCTCATGAAATACTTAAATCACAAGAAGCCTTTGATTTGCCTTCAAGAGGGCAGTTTGCAAATCATTGCAGATAACTTCCCCATTCTGAAAACGAAAATCTTGTTTCTTTAATTTTTTTTTTTTTGTCTTCTTTCTTTCCTTTTATACTGATCTAAGCTTTTGGCCCTTCTCAGTGCTAGCAGGTTTGGGCTTGCATTCTTCTTTAGTTATCATTTAGCTGAGCCACTGATACTGCACTCTTAAGAGAGGTTATAAGATTAAACGGGAAGCAAGATATACTTCAAGATACTGATGTTTTGTTAGTTTAGTATAGACATATTATAGGAACAATCTGAGTTGTGGGCAGCTGACAGGAGCAAATGTTTTAGGCATCCTCCAGAATATTTATACCAGGTGTCAGTATAAACGTGTATGTTCATGCACTTGAACCTTATAAATTAACCTTCTTTGATGCCCTTGAAATGTTTCTTGTTGAAAATATTTCTTTGGTTAATTCCCATGCCTCACATAGTTTGTATATCCATAGTAATATTTTTTTTTATTAGACTTGAAAAAGCCAAACAGAAAACCCCTAACAGAAAACATTGTGCTGCTGTGCTCTGTGTTCGGATTTTTCTTTTGCAGTGTAGTGCTGAATGTTTGTGTCCTGTACTTGTTTACTCTCGCTGGTTGTTGATAAAATCAGACAGTGGCATGGTCATTTTAGAGACTGACATGTCACTTCTGATATGCTTAGCTCTCAGTCTTGATTCAGTCCATGTGTATGCATGGAGGAGCTTCAGTGTCTTCCTAGCACTGGAGGCTGAGGATAATGTACAACCTGTAGTAATTGTGTCCTGCAGTTGTGCACAGCACTTGCTGCTGGAGGATTGAAGTGTTGGAAGCTCTCCCTGGTGCAATTTGGCAGCCATACAGAGGTCTTGTATTAAAAGGCATTGCAATGTTTGCATGCTGAAACTGCCATGCAAATATGATGTATAATCTGCAAATGGCTACTTCTCTTTAAAGCAAGTTGTAACAGCTCAGCAGTCTAAAGCAACATCTGAGAGGAGAGTTCTTTCCCACCTGAACCTTTTAGGATTAGATCTCCCAGGATTTTGCCTGTTCTAGCATCCACGTTCATCTCAAGATCTTCCTATTAAATAGGCTAACATAAGAGCTGTTGCCTTTTTAAACGTCTCCCAGTGACTGCAGTTAGTGTAGGCAAGGTGTTGTTTCTATGCTGCATTGGACTGTAGCATAGAAATAACTGCCTTTCCAGGGTAACTTCAGGGACACAATTTAGTTTGTGTCATGCTTTTGGAGGGGTTTTATTTGTTGTTTGGTGTTTTTGTTTGTTTGTTTAAAGGAGGGGGATTAATCAGCAACAGTGTAGTAAGAACAGTGTTTTCTCATTTTCTGAAAATTGTATTACAGAACTTGTGCTGAGCTTGACAGTCAGATAATGTGGTGATTGACTGGAGTTTTGAAGATCTGAAATGAAAACTATAATGTGTGAGTGTGTAACTGTTTGTTATGAGATGACTGGGGTAGGAGTGGCTACATTTCCCTGCAAGGTCATGTTTGTCATGCGTCAGGCTCAAAGAAATTCTAGCAGGGTGACTTGGATGGCATATTAGTTACAGTTGCTATATTCAGATGCCTGGATCTAGATTTGAATTGAATGACAACTCTGGCTGAAGTTCTTCCATCAACTCACTGGGATTGAAGCAGTGTGCAGAGATCCACTCCCTCCCTCACCGTGAGGTCAGCCGGGCTCTGGAGGAGGCTCTGTCCCTGCTGGCCTTCAGGATATGGCTGGAGAAAACCCTGAGTGCTCTGCTCTTAGCTCAGAGCTGGCCCTGCTTTTAAAGCAGGGGTTGGAGTAGAGACTTCCCATGGCCACTTCCAACATGAATTATCCTGTGGTTCTGTATCAGGACCTGGTTACACTGAGCATTATGCAGAGGGGTGTTAGTGCTGTCCCTAATCTCCTGTCCCAAGGTTGTCCTGGCAGCTAAAAATCTTCAAGTAATACTAACAGAAGAAAATTCAGTTGATGTTAAGCTGTCAGTGCCTGTTTTCTTTATCTGAGTCAGATCTGCCTTTTTCTGTTGCAAGCCTTTCCCTGTCAATTTTGCTAAACACTATTTTAGATTCATAGTGCTGACAAACATCCACAGAAATTCCCACTAATGGAGAAATAATACATCCTGTAAGTAGATCTGGAAATGTGCGTGCAGAAAAGAATAGAAGCCAAGTATTTCATTGAGGATGCATTAGTCTGACCAAAGATGCATTATATGACCAGAACTGTCTGTAGATGCAGCAGAGGTTTGAAAGAGATTCAAGCAGGAGTTGTCTTTTGAAGGCAAGCTGGCCTAACGAAAGCAAGATGATTTCTTAGTGTTGCTGGGTTTTGGCAATAAAGATTCAGATGGAGTAGCCTGCAGGAGAGGTGAGCAGAAGCCAGTTAGTTATCACATCATGGCAGAAATTTGAAGAATATTGCAACCCTGGAGGAAGGAGATAATTTAGAAGAAATGTTTCACAGAAGATTGAAAAAAAGAGATGGAAAGAAAGATCAAAGTATTTAAAATACCTCGGAGCTGAGTAAAGACTATTGAGATCCTGAATTAAATTCTAGTAAGAATCAGAGAGCCAAAACAGAATAGGAGTACCAGAAAACCCTAACTTAATTTTGGGGATGGCTTTTGGGATTTACCAGATTACAATTTGAATTGTTTCAAAGTGCAGAAGGAAGAGCGAGACACAATTTTCTTAATGATGTGTGATGTCCATTTTGGTGATCATGACATGCAGGATTGTGATATCCTTGCATTGTCATTACATTAAGCTGAGTAAGCAAACTGCAGGCCCTTTGGGAGATTGAAAAGCAAAGTTAAATCTCCCAACAAAGAGTCTGCAAAATGTGGACAAAGTGAATTTATGTGAAGGCTGGCACGTGGAAAGCTAATGCCTAAAATAGTGCCCTTCCTTTGGGTAGAGCTGCTGTGTAAGAAGTGAAGGTGGTTTACAAAAGCCCAGCAAGTGTGTGTAATATTTTGTACAATGGAGAAGAGCAGGAAGACACTTTTCCTTTTGAGTAGCTCCTAAGGCTCTGTCCAGCTGTTGTTGGAATGCGAGCAGCGCTTGCATTATTTGTGGATCTGTGGCCAAGTGTAACACCAGACGTTGCCTGAAGGTTTCAAAGTGAAACTCGGCCCTGTGGCCACAGGCAAAGTGCAGATTAATGAGAGGTTAAATGCTCATATTTCTGGGTAGGTGCAAAAATAGTGCAACATTGCTTCTCCCTCCTTCCCTCACTCTTCAGGCTAATGGGAGTGCAAAAAAGTGAGCTCTGTGGTCTCACTGGCAACAACCATGTGATCCTTCAAGGATCCTTTGAAGGAGCCATGTGATCCTTGAAAGACACCAAGGTATCCACACAGTGATTGTGGGGCCAGTGAGTGAAGTCAGCTGGGCTCTGCCTCCCCAGGGGCTGTGTGTGTGTAGCTTGTCAGTAAGAAGAGGGGAGGTACAGGCTCTTTTGGCTTTCCTTTTTCTTCTGGCATTTAAGTTACCTATAAAATTGTGACCACCCCCATCTCCAAAGCCTCATGAAGAAGTCTTCTGGTTGGCCACCACATCAGAACATTGAGAGAAGAGCACCTAAGGATGCTCAGAGAGTGAGGCAGGTCAGGGCCAGGGGTTGCTAAAACATGACCCAGAAGGCACACAGGAGTAACTGGTGTCTCGGGGAGGATGAGGATACAGAGCTGGTCCCGTGGTCTGGCTAGAAGTTTGTCAGTGGGCTTGACAAGCCAACGTGGAGGGTAAAGGTGAGTGAAGGAAGCACTCTGTGTAGTAATTAATACATAAAGCATTCAGTGAATAGGGGACTGGTGTAGGTTTTGAGGGCTGTTCAGAGACACCTTGCACGTTCTGGTCAGACTGTGTTGGGAGCTATCTGTGTACTACATGAACCAAATGATACTGTGCATGGCCTGTGCCTCTGGCTGAGTTTTTTGGGAAGCCTCAAAAAACAGTTGAACTATTTCAACTGTCAGTAAAACTCAGGAATGACAGTGGGGATGCTGTTTTCTAATAACAAAATATTTATGCTTTGTATAAATTGATCTCGTAGTTTGTTCTGCATTTTGAGTTATAGCTGCACTTAGTGATGGAATAGTCAGACCTGAAAGGTTTCCTTCTTCTGGTTGTAGATGGATGGTGACAGCTCCACAACAGATGCTTCTCAGTTAGGAATTGCTGGAGATTACATTGGTGGCAGTCACTATGTGATACAGCCTCATGATGGTAAGAAATGAGAGAGTAAATACTACTATTTCTGTGCTTGTTTGTATACATGTATTTTCTTCCAGTACTTGTATCATTCTCTGCTGAGTTCTCTCAGGCTCAGAATTTGCCTTTGTTTTCATAATGCCTCACTATATAAAACATTTTTTCTGCAGCCTGAAGAGGGGAGGTTGGATTTTTTTGATGTTGGCACAGAGACCTCGAGGGGATGACAAAAAAATTGTTGTTCTGGGAAACAGTTTGTATTTTGACATGGCATTAAGAATGGTTGGTGATCAGCAGCCATGTGCATAATGTGATAAAATGCTATCTTTATAAATGTACCCTGATGTTGCATCTGTTTTTAAAATTATTTCTATGATGTTAATACACTGTGCTTTCAAAGGTCTTCATCCTTCAGTGTAAGATTTTAAACTGAATTATTGCCTGCTATCAGTTATCATTTCTGTTAACTTTTTTTCATTTCATTAGACACAGAAGACAGCATGAATGATCATGAAGATACAAATGGCTCAAAAGAGAGTTTTAGAGAACAAGATATATATCTTCCAATTGCAAACGTGGCAAGGATAATGAAAAATGCCATACCCCAAACAGGAAAGGTAATACTGTTGTCTGATAAAGAAAGTCTGTTAATGAGTTTTATTCCTTCCTCTTAGTGAACTTGAGCTCATTAGAACAACTTATTTTTCCCAGTGATGCTGGCTTATTGGAGAAAAGCATTATAAAAGGAAAGGGAAAGCCCCAGGAGCAGGAGGTGATTGAGACCAAGTCCATTTTTCTTAGATTTCTGAAGGCTTTTAGTAACTGCTTTAATTAGAGTGTCCAGAACTGTTCTTCATGGGGCTTTCAAGAGCTTCCTTTTTCTAAGATGTGTTCTCTGCAATGCTCTTAAAGGATCAGACTTGATGACAATCACTACGAATATTTTCTATGCAATTCTCTTGAGAGATTTAGTCTGCTTTCATTGAGGCGCACAAAATTTGGGATAAGTGAATCATTTTGGCTGAAATAGAAATCCAGTGCTCATCCTGAAGGAAGGAGAATGGTTAGCCTTCCATCACCCAAATATTCCCATACCCAAATGCCAAAGTGACCTAAGAAGTCTGCTTTTTACCATGGAGCAGATAAGGCCAGATATTGAAAGCCTTATTTATTTCTTACTTCTAGGAATAGACTTTTAAATCCATTTAGCTGAGCTGATGATTGTATAAGTATTTCATCATTCTACCTGTTCATCTTACACCTTTGCAGGGCTTCTATGACTTGCTGTTTCTCTATTGTATTCCAATACAATTCCAGCCACAGTAATATTTCCTCTAGCTAAAACTGATCTCTCTTTTTGGAGATCCCTCTAAATAGAAGCAAGACATAATTTACTTGCATCTGCTTGTATTTTCATAGTGTTCAGGGCTTTCTGGAGATCTGGATGTTACATTTATAACTTTGCTGTGAAAAACTCTACCCTAGTCCATATTGTCATAAATTTTTAGTGATCATGATGAGATTTTTCTCAAGAATTTAGCATATGGGATGTGGAACTATCTTGAAAAATCTGGATGTTTTTTTGTGAAAAACTGCAAGGGGAGCTGCTGGCTGATAACTTCTTCTGAAAATCTCACCCCACCTGTCTGAAAATATCAGAGGAACTAGTGAAGACTGCACACAGTTACTGATTCAATTTTTTTAGGTTCTTTTCTTGTGAAGAATAAGAACCTTAATTATTATAATCTTTTTGTTGACTCCTGTCAGCTTCCCAAGTAATCATGAGTAATACTTGCTGTAATTTTAAGTTGAGTAAATGACTTTTGTCTGGTTGAAAACTATAGTCAGATTTACTTATTTCATTCTTGCTAGGGGCATATGTTTCTTCATTTGAATTCTCATTTGGTAAATTTATACCAGAATACTAAAGCATTAGAAAGGCTTGCTGCTAGGTGTACATTCTAGTTCTTGAATCTGGGCAGGATAAAAATACTTGTCATTGCTGAATTTGTGGGAATGTACTGCAGTGGGGTTGGAACTCCCAGGTCTCTTAAAAAGAAGAGGAAGTGGGCTATGACATTGTAATGAACAGGTTTGGAGAGACATGGGTAAACAAAGCAAGAAGCATCTGTGTGTAAAAGCTTGTACAGAACTTAGCACTTCAGGAGATCCTGGCAGTTGGCTGTGATGCTTGAACTAGTAAAACATGGGTACAATCACTTTGCAGCTGGTCTTATGTAGAGCAGTGAGGACATCCAGTGGTTCAGTGTGCAGGTGTTGCCTAAATGGGTATTATCACTGGGCTTTGGGATGTTTCCTCTGTTATCTGGTATATTCTTTGGGGGCTTTGTGGTGAGTTTTTTCAAGTCCTGTGTCTTCATCAATGATTTTACAATACTTTTTCCTCACTAGATTGCTAAGGATGCAAAGGAATGTGTACAAGAGTGTGTAAGTGAATTCATCAGCTTTATAACGTCAGAAGCAAGCGAGAGGTGTCACCAAGAGAAAAGAAAGACCATCAATGGAGAGGATATTCTCTTTGCCATGTCTACCTTGGGGTTTGATAGCTATGTTGAACCTTTGAAGTTATACCTCCAAAAATTCAGAGAGGTTGGTATCTATGGGTATTCCCTCATTTTTTTAACCTGGTTGTGTTTATCCTTAGCTCTCTGTTGCTGTAATTGTATAATGGGTAACTTGCACAGTATCTCACAGGTCTTGGTCAGGCAGTAATGTCATGTTTAAAAACATTCCAGAGGATGTCAAGAGAAAAAGGAGGAAGTAAGCATTTTGATTAGACTTGCTGATTCAGAGTAGTTAAAGCTTGCAGCTGAATAAATTCTCTAATATATGGGCAGCAGTAAATTGCTCTGCTCCTTAAACGTGCCTATTAAGAATGTTTAATTTGATCTCTGGGCTCAGTCAATATGCACTGACTGCATCCTCTGAGGAACTGGCCTAATGCCTATTGTTTGTCTGGACTTCAGATCTGCAAAAGAAAAAACTGGTGTTCTCATTTTGGAATAATGATTCACATGGGAAACTATCTGCTTCAGTGGGTTTTTTTAGATTATTTTTTAGCCTGTCCCTCAGTTTGCTTTTGATACAGTACATGCTAGGTATGTGATCCTAACAGTTTAATTCATGCCTTCTCTAGTAGGAAGTGACTTTCTTCCTTTCAGCAATCTAGACCTTTTCAAAAAGAAATTTGCTTCTGCTTGGGTTTTTTGTTCTAGTCTGCCTCCCCCTGTCTAAATTGGCAGTACAGTAGATAAAGATGCTCTTCAGAGTGTCTTTGTTTTGTAAACCTAAGATTTTTTTTTTAGGTTAGACTCACTAATGATGTTTGTTTTGCTGACAGCACTTGAAGCTTCCCCTTCCCAGAAGGTCATTTGCTTGATAACTGAGTAACAGGAGGTGTAATATAAAGTTGGAGTAGTGCTGTGTATCTTTTCCCAGTTCTGTGTAGCAGTTGCACATGCTGTGATGGTGCTGTATGTGCTTTTAGTTCCAGTTCCTACCGAGTAAGTCTGAAGTGGGTCTGTGATACTTTCATTCTTAATTGATCATTTTTGCAGATTGTAGATGCTGTGGTAGCAGAGTAGGTGGATTAGGTTTTAATTGCATGGATGGGTTAAATAGCTTTGCTCATCAGTTTTAAATCACCATTCCAGCAAGGGTGTTTTCAGGGTGAAATACTTCTGTTTTGTAGCCAAGTATTTTGTCTGCTGCAAGCAGTTGCAGAGAATCTTTTTTTTATGCCCACATTATTTTCTTTGATGCTCTTATGTAATAGCATAGAGTATCAAACTTCAAACTTTTAAAACTGCATGCAGATGACTGGGGGCCTTGGCTTTCTGTGCTGATATCCTTTCTGGCTGTAGTCCTTGATGTGGGAGAAGAAATTCCACATCTTGGTTTTAAATGTCAGCTCTTAGTTTATGGTGGTGGTTCTTGTGTGTGGTTGGTAAGCAAATGTTGCACATTCTTCGTAGGTGAGATTCTGTGATTTCTTGAAAATGCTCCTTCTGGATTACCACAGATTTTGAACTTTCTGCAGGGGGTGAAAAGCCTTTCTTAGAACCACATAGTCCTAGTTTGCCAAGTTTTTGTTTCTGGAGTACAGCTAAGATGAAGAACACTCATGAAATATGCACATTCTCAAATCCCATAGAGTTTTACAGGTCTTGGGCTTTCAAGCTCCAACTGTTGCACTATGACTCTTTGGCAAGTTTCAAACCTTGGCTAGAGCTCCTGGGGATTTGAAAAAAATCTCAAGCTTTTTTTCTGCTTTTTTTTTTTTTTGTGCTCTCTCTTAGGCAATGAAAGGAGAAAAGGGAATTGGGGGAACAGTTACAACTGGAGACGGTCTAAGTGAGGAGCTCACAGAAGAAGCATTTAGTGAGTAATACTTTTTAATTTATTATGTTACTACAGCCTTTATAAAAACAGCACTTCCATCAGGCATCAGCATTCTTACTTGAGGAATATATCCTGGACTAGTAATAGCTCATGTCAATTGTGGAAAATTTATAAATACATATATTAGTGCTAGTATTTTTTCTCTACACTTAAACACAGGTTGTAATGTAAGGTCCAAACCTTTCTTTTCTTTTTCCCCAGCAGCTACATATTTAGGCCCCATTCATTCTACTTGCAAGATTACTGGGGAAAAAAGGTAAAATGAACCACTCTTGATGACCTGAGGAGCTCGTCTTTGAGAAATGAGGCAGAGAAGAAAATCATCTTTATCTAAATCTAAAGAACTTAGTATTTCTTACATTCAAAAGAATGCACAGATTGGCACCTAGAAGGTGTAGGGTGAGAAGTATCATGTGCATTCAGTGTAGTTTTTCTTCCTTTTGCTGTGGATTAAAGCCTGACAGTTTTTTGGGATTTGCACTGATTCTCTTGGTGCTGATTTTTGCATGTAGTCTCCACCTTGGCCTTTAAATGTTACGGGCTAGTAATGTTGAACCTGATACAAGAGGAATTAGGAAGCACAGCTCTAGTCATATCTACTGACAAGATTTAGTTTTATTGAGTATGTGATAAATATCTGTCTAAAATCACTGGTAAACTACTGAACTAGCAAAAATTCAAAGCCTGAGGACTAAAATAACCTATTCAAGATTGGAATACACTCTGCTCTCAGTTTGACTTTGGCTACATAAAACAGTGCAGACTCATTGGATCTCTTCTGGCCTGGAAGAGGAGCTTATAAAACTGGCTGGAAATTAAGAATCTAAATATTGCAAGGCTCCCTTGCAAGATTTAGATTGAGATTCTTAATTTCTAGACCTAGGAGTCTCAGAGTGCTCTATGAAAAAACTTGAGGTCTCTGTGACTTGAAAAAGCATCTTTAGAAATGTCCTGGCAGGATTAAGATGCAAAGGAGATGTTGCAGTAGTAGAAGAAAGAAAAAAAATTACGTTAGATAACTGATGATGTCAAGTGCTGCAGCAATTTCTCTCCACAGGGGCAGCTATAGATGTGTTTGGAATGAATGACAGTGTCACTGCAGCAGTAGCAGTGATAGCTGTGCTTCTGTGGCACAACCCTCAGCTCTTTGTGGTGCCCTCACGCCAGGGCTGGGTCAGGGACTCTCCATTAAGCTGTTGGGTGTGGAACGTGCACACTGAAGGGCAGTGAATTTTGGACCTGCCAGAGCCACTCTCACTGTGATCTTAATGCATCTCTTAGCCTGCAACTGAAGCAATTGAAAATTTGTTCGATGAAGGAAGAAGGAAAAAAAGAAAGACAACTCCAACTAACCACAAATCTAATTACAAAACCCTCAAGCATCAGCTTGCAAATGAAAGCTGTTAGGATTATGCTGTGCTTTCAGAATTTTGTATTGGTTCTACATCTTGTTTATACTTAGTAACTGAAAGAACAAAGCCCCATTGTTTGTGTCCTAGGGGAAAATGTGCTGCAGTGACTTAGCCTACAATTTAAGAGTTTGGCTGCTTTGCCTCCAACTAGGACTTGTGAGGTACCTCCTCTGCATGTGAGAGCTCAACATATGTGTTGTGAAGGTTTACCTCAATAGCTCAGAAGTACTTTTTACTCCTTTTGTTGGCCACCTCTTTGCTCTGTGAAATCAGAGCTCTTGTGTGTGCCCTGAAGGATGTGCTCAACCAGTGCAATGTCAGGCCCTGGCAGTCCCCCCTTTCTTTTTTTTTTTTTTTTTTTTTTTTTTGCCATTGCCTGTTCCTGCTCCTCTCTTCTGCCTTCTATGGGGCTTCTGCATTACAGAGTCCCTGATGGATCCCAGTTTATAAATTGCAATGATTTAATTGAGTTCCTCCCTCATGGCTATGCTCAAGTGCTAACTTTGTGTTGAAACAAAGCCGACTGAATTCTCCAGGTTTCTCAGGATACTGAGCACGGGAGTTGGCCTTCTTACTGGTCAGGCTGCTGAGATCAACTCCATTTGCCTGTGTACAGGTGTGGACATTTTGCTTACTCTTGGAGCAAAGTTGGATTTCATGTGTTTCTTCTGAATGGGAATAAACTTGTTCACTTGTAACACTTGGTAACAAGCATGACTATGTGAGTATAGGATGGTAACTCAAGAGATTAATGGGTAGTCCTGGAGTGGACCACAATTATTTAATGGTGACAGACACATCAAACAAAGCTCTGTATAGCAAGCAGTTCCTGCCTAATGTTTTTAAAACGCTCTTTCTTTCAGCTAATCAGTTGCCAGCAGGCTTAATAACCACAGATGGCCAACAGCAGAATGTTATGGTCTACACAACATCATATCAACAGGTATGATCCTGTGTCCTGTCCCTACTTTCCCTTCTGCTGCCAACATCCAGCCACTAGTTCAGCTGCTCTGTTTTGAAAGATGAGAATTCATTTGATTTAGTCCTTTAGTGGTGGCTGTCATGCCACTCCAATGCTGAGAATTCATGGCTGCTTGCTGTGAACTGCTCTGCAGCTTCAGAAAAGGTGCAGTGGGATGTAAGCTTGCATTTTCTTTCTCTAGATCTCTGGTGTTCAACAAATTCAGTTCTCATGATTTTGAAGAAAACTTTCCATCTGGGAACACGAGACGGAAAACCTGTGCAACTCTAACGAAGAGGCAGTTTTAATGACTGGTGAAGAGATTTATCTCTTTGTATATTAAATAGCTGTAATGTAGCTACCAGAAGCTTGACTAATTGAGGTGTGAGTTCTGACTCAAATCTTTTTCATGATGATTTTAAAGAAATAATTGGATTTTAAAGGTATTAAAGTATTTTTGTTTTGTACAAGAGTTTGTTGCTCTGTATAACTCCTGTATGCATTGTATATTGCAATTTATTACTGTCAGAGATTTGTAGACAGTTTCTTATTTTCATATTGAATCATGTTACTTTTGTAATTCAGGTAAACAGCTGGGTTAATTCATGTTTACCCTTTGAATAAAATTGTAAGGGTAAAGTTCATTTTTGAATGCAAGTTGCCTTTATTATAAAGATTGAGTTAGTCTTTGTTATGTAACTTGTCTTGCATGACAACCTCAACTAACTTTACATGTCAGCTTATTTATTGAAATTTTGAAAGGGACTTTTTCCTCATGAAACTAGCAGCTCAAAAGAATTGCTACAATTGTTTTTTCTAATGTAACTTCTGAATTAAAGGTTAATCAAAACCAGTGAATGCTCTACTACATCCAAAGGTTTAGAGCTTATCAACAGTGTTAATGAAAGCACTGAGTGTGCAAGGATTTTTTTTTTTAATTTTTTTTTTTCAGTTTGCATTAACTCTCCTTAGACTTACTTTGATACTTTTAAGGTAGTCTTTCTGCTATTGAAATAACTCTTCCTTTTTATGTATGACTTTTAGAATTGCAAACTTAGAAATCCAAGGGTAGGGGGGGGATTTTGTAGTCCTTGTGGTAAAAGATCCCATTTTAACTTTTTACTGAAATGTTTTACCATTTCTTGTGAGCCTGTGGGAACTCAAAAGTGGTAGTGACTTCTTGTGTCCAGGCTGAGTGTTGTGTGTGTGTGTGTGAGTGTGTGTGCATGAGTGACTGACAGCTGAACAAGTGATACAAATCTGAAATGGAAGATGGACTTCAGGTTTGCTGTCTCTTTCCTGGTTTTGCAATAAACTCTACCTAGGTAATGTAGTTCTGTATATTTAGTGAGCTGTTCTTGGTAACATTGCTGTTTCTTTAATAATTGGGTGGGTAATTTTGTTGCCATGTCTTAGCCTATTAGGGTAGGGGTGGGGGTTTTAGTAATATCTTACTCAGACTGAATTTTGGAACCTTTGGTATTTTTACTGTTTGCAGTGGACTGAAATGTAATATATTAATTATCTTTCCACATACCTGTTATTAATTTAAGCAAACCACACCTTGAAACTGTTGCCCTATGCTTTCTTGCTGGTTTTGTCTTTAAAAAAAAAAAGAAAAAAAAACCCTGATATTTCAATATTAGGAAATTAGCATAACCTAAGCTATCCCAGAAGGCTGAAATAGGCAGTTCTTTAGCTAAACAAAAACTTTATGTGCAGATTTGAGCAGTGTTTCTTCCCAGTCAGCATCCTGCTGGCAGAGCCTCTGGAGCAGTCTGCATGGATGTTCTGACTTTGTGGCAGCCTTCAGCAGCTATGACTGAACAAATGGAGTTTCTCATTAAATGTAAAACTAACACAATCCCTACATGAGCCCCTTCTGTTTGTATTCCATTTATTTCAGGCCAGCACAGCCTGTTCTTGGCCTTCCCAGATTTGCAATGGAACAAAGCTATGATACCCAGCTAAGGAGAAGCTAGGAAAGATTTGGCATTTTGATGTCTAGAAAGAGGATTGAGGTGATCCCACACACTTGCTTGAAAAAGCAGCATTTTTCAGGCTCCCCTCTCTGCTGTGTGTTATGTTTGTGGCTTATACCATCATGTGAGCAATGAAGCTGATACTTCGTTTTTCTTTTTCCTTTCTTCTCCCCTCACCCTCTGAGGGCCAGGGACAAAACTGCAATTGACTTCTCATTCTCTTCCTGAAACTACAGCAGTAAAAGTAATAGTACAACACTTTGTTCCATGTCTCTCTGAAACCATTCTCGTAATAAAAGTTTGCAGGGTACTGTAGCCATGGTACACCAAATAAAACAAACGTGGTCTGAAGAAATACTTGCCTAATTTGTATTAGCAGCAGAACAACCAGTGCATTCTTTCTATTTGTTAGACAAATCTGTGTTCTCATTTTGCTCTTTTTAAGTGTTTGAAGTTTACAAGTAGCTAAGACCCAAGCCAAGAATGACCATTCTTGCTCTATCTCATCTGTTTCTACAAAACTCTTGTCTTTGCTCCTCTGAATGTTTTGTTTTAACTGAGATACCCCCAAACTGATCTTGAGCTCAACACAGCTCTGGCAGCCTATGGTAAGACTTGGAGAAAGACTGCTTGAAATAGTAATGATGCTCAAAGATCTTTTTCCAAGAACGGTGACTTTTTTAAAATGCCTTTTCAGAACAAAAGCAAGTTTTACCACAGTAATTTTTTTTTTAAATGCAGTTTTGTGTATCTTGATCCTTCTGGTATTTCTTTACAGGGTGCTTTTGGTGTCTTTCAAAGCACAGAAATGCTGTTATTGCTAGTCAAAGTGCAGTTATGAGAAAAGCTAATTTAGATGGTGTTCTTCTACATCCCATTTTCCACACAGGCATAATGGGAGCTGAGGCTCTGCCTTTACCAGTCTTGTTGGTGCATTATTAAATATTTTGTTTATTCCCCCCTTCTGATCTCTACTGAATGCTAAAATATGTGGCTGGATGGTGTAGCCAGAACACAGATGGAGTTCTGCCATGAGGTGGTACATCCTAAATACCTACTGTTCCATGTTTATCTGCCCATAGCTAAAAATCAGCCTGAATTATATGGGCTATTCTTTAAAGAGCTGTCTTTGAACTGCTCTCTGGCCCACTGTGGATGCTGTGGAATGATGATTCCTACTGCACAGCTGGAGGATGATGCCCACGAGCATGTTGTAGGCATGGACAGGTGATGTCTCTCTGGCCTTTGGCAGGAGAGGAAGCATCTGGGCCACTGCACACACACAGGAGCTTGCTCAGTGCAAAGCAAGGGGCAGAGCCAAGGGCTACTGTTTTCCCCAGCACCTGGCTGTCATGATAAGAGTTGGCAGCAGCTTTGCTTATAGCTATAATATTCCTCATTTTGCAGAGCTCTGACTGTGATTAATGTTCCCGTTAAGTCACAGAGACTCACTGGCTCAGTTATATTTACAGCAGTAAGACAACTTGCCTTTAAGTCACTGTATTACCAAATGGTGCAGGCTTGACTTTTTGGGGGTTTGGTTTGTACCAAGTAGAAGAAAGGAAGTTCTACATTGAAACTAGTAGTGAGTTTTCTTGTGTCTGTAGATGAAAAAGCCTCCAAAGCTAGATGTAGATTCTGAGTATAGGAAACTGTATTTTATATAGGGCCCAAGCAGTCCTCTTAGGAAGAAGTTAGATAATATTAACTCTAATGGTTACTCTTTATTTTTCCCCTGCCACTCTGGTTTAGTGAAAAGAGCAGTGGGAGGATGCCTTTAAGACATGTGCCTAGTTGAAAATACCAACCAATTTTTTTCCCCTTCGAAAATCAGATATGCTGTTCTGGCAAAATCATTCACACTTTCACCTTTTCAAAGGCTGAAAATACATTTAAGCAACCACCTATTGATCCGTTTACCTATTGATTTGTGAAATTGGCATGGTAATGGAATGCAATGTCACCTCTGACCCTCAGGATGTAAAAGTTTAATGGGAAGCTCCCTGGAAACTGCCAGTTCAGCTGGCAGTGACATCCAAGGCCACTTGCTCTTGGGCTGGATGGCAGTTTGCTGCTCTGCACAATGGTCTCCAAATTGGAGCCAGCTGCACTGAGTTTATTAAAGCCAGTTCCCCAAGGGTGGCTGTGGAGGCAGGGCCAGAGGTGATGCAGTTATACAGCAGCTCTAAAGGAGTTGGCTACCCTGCTTTAAGAAATCTTCCAGGCTCATTTCCTGGAATATTTTACTGTAACACACCAGGCCAGAGGACCCATTTATCAGAGCAATGGCACCTGATTTTCTTATGTGTGAAAGAAAACTACTGAGGGTTTAAATCTGCTGGGCAGAGGAGCAGCCTTTGGGCTGCTAATTTAATGTGTATGTGCCTGATACTTACCCAACCTGTACAGCAACACAAACAAGCAAATAAAATCACCTCCAACAGCACAATCAAGACTCAGTTAATGTGCAAGGGATGTGTCACTTGAAAAAACAGCTGCAGCTGAAGCATTTGCAACAGCACATTAGGAGCAGTATCTACTATTTCTACTCTCTGCACCCTGTGGGAAGACAGTCCAGTGCAGCAGAGCTCACGTCCCAGCACTCTCAAGAGCAGCATGACACAGATAAAGGATGCTGGGATGCACAGGTTTGTTTCTGCACTGTCCAACTCCTTGGCCCCAGCCAGGAAATCCAAACCCACCAGACATCTGAGCTCCCTGTGCAGTGTAACATCCTGGGAAAAGCAACCTGGAGAATAGGCAGATGCCAGGAGCCAGCTGACAGGAAAAGCTAAGCACTGAGGGAGAAGGGAAAGGAGCTGCAATCTCCCCTGCAGCCAGCTGGAGAGCATTTCTGCTCCAAGGAAAGAGGCTCCAGCACTGGGGGCTGAGAACACGGAGCCAGCAGAGTGCTGCAGCAGAGACAGCCTGCTCTCCCTCCATCCAAACCCACAAGCAACAGCCACGCTTTACAAGCCAAGCAGCTGAAACTCATCCAAAATGTTTCTGGAGTAGATGCAGTGGGGTCAAGTTCTGTAGTCACAAGAAAAAGAAATATTGACAAAAACTGGCCATTTTGTGTTTTCTGGCTTGACAGCTCTCATGTTGCTTCAGATGGCTGCGATGTAAGTAGCTGAAACCTCAAGCTGTTAGATTGATTTTTCAGGGTTTTTTTTGCAAGACAGTAATTTCAGAGTTGCTCCCAGACTCCAAACACTTTCCTTCTGGACCAGGCAGCATTTAAAGTCAACATATAAAGTCTCTTCCCTGCTCAGGCAAAATACAATGAAGAAATAATTAGGAAACTGCTACCAGAAAGAAAAGTTTGGGATATTTGTTAATACTGCTCAAAGTTAGAAGATAACTGCTTGTACCTAATAACGTTTTGCTAAAAAAGAATACCAGCACTGAATGAAAGAGTGATGGTTACTCTAAAAGGCAGTTAAGAATCCCTGGCAATAAACATTTAAATAAGTGAATGGAAACAAAAAAATAAGAGGATGCAAACAAAACCAATATTTTGGACTTCCTAAAATGGCATATGCCCAGTGTGCCTCTTTTAAGAATCGCTTTGAAATAACTGTATCTTGATAACTTCCATGTGTGGATAACAGTATTTTATAATTTCAACAGATACAGAAATAACTCTCTGAATGCTAGGACACACTGAAATGCTTCATCTCTTCTCGTTGAGGATACCACATCCTAGCCTCAGTTCTCGTTTTAAGGAGCTGCTGTACCAACTCAACAATTACATAAGATACTAAAAACAGATGCTTGTTAGAGGCAAGAATCTCCTCCAAAAAAAACAATGGCAGCAAACTATGCCCAGCCCCAGTTTGGGAGATATTTTTGCTGTTCCTGTCAGAACTGTAAGCCCAAGTACCATTAAGTACTTCAGGCTTTTGACAGACCAAGTCGAAATTTACCACATTTATAGATGCCAGATTTTCACCACCTAGCACTAGACACATAAGGAGGGAGTAAGACAAAGGAGCCCAGTAGCTCACCCAGATCTCTTGGGCCTTCCTGCCATCCAAACTCCTCTTCCAGGAGCTGCAGGTGCTAGACATTCTCTAGCTGAGCCCCACCACCATTCAGTCATGCTGGGATCCAGCTGGGTGCCCACCCTACCCACCCACCCCACATCACAGGGATTTCCTCTCTCTGGGGAAAGCGCTGGAGCTGCAGTATCCTAAAGACTGTGGATCAAGAGGATTTATTTTAAGCTCATCTTCCTGATACTTTAAGCTGACTACTTGAAATTCTAATAAAAGGGATCTCCACTTCCAGACCCATGGCAAACACGTCAAAATGAAGATTTCACTGCTATTAGCAGGAGGAACACATTGCCCAGAGAGTGCCAGCCGCCAGTGCTCCACCCGTGTCCTGGGAATCTGGAAATAATTCAGTGTCAGAACTGGAAGCCACAGAATAAAAGCCCTAGATATATAAAAACACCCTAGGGACCAGCTAATGCTATAAAGAACAAAATAAATAAATCTGAGTTCTTTCTAAGATAAATTCATACAGCAAATACAAATTTGCCTTCAAGAGAAAATAACTCCTACTCTTAAAATCTTATTAACGGAAGAAAACAGCATGAGGGGGTTCTTCACTGATGTTTTAGGTTTTCCCATTTGTTTTCCACTAATACAAGAATCACAGATAACAAGACAACAGCCATTATTACAATAGCTAGGAACACAAAGAAGGACTCAATCTGGAGCAGACAGCTTTTAGCAGTTTCTCTTGTGAAGTCTCTAAAGGAGGTCTAGAAACAATCCAGGAGACCTTTCAGTTAACCTGCTCCTCTCTGCTCCCCTGTTTGCAACATGTACTGCTTATTCCCACAAGAGTTCCCCATGCTCAGCTGCCAGAAAAGATTTTTTGAGCATTTTGAGCAGAGCTGGACATGAATACAGTTCAAATCCTTAGCAGGAACCTTCTGTGCAGGAGCACTTAGTGTGCTCACACATCTTTTTAACAAACTGCAACAAAACAACACCAAACTCTTTGTCACGCCTTGTCAACAACAGCAACATGACCCCTGTATGAACAGGGGAAGTAACGTCAAAATTTCAGTTCAGAGGCCACAGCCTGCAAGGCACAAAGGTATGGAAGGGGGCAGAGTAATGGTGAGTGCACAGCAACTGCAGAAGGTGGGGTAGAGATATTGGAGAGCCTTAACTAAGGAAAAAGCTCATGAAAGACCCAAGAATTAACTTAGGAGAGAATATGTAACAGTATTATGACAGTGCTTATTGTTAAACCCTCTTCCCCCCAACGTGAAAGATTTACTCACTCTCTGCATCAGAAATTCCAAGTTTGTACACGTACACCTCTGAAAAAACAGATTCCAAGTTTGTACACGTACACCTTTGAAAAAACAGACACACTTCAGTATTTACAATGCATTTGATAGGACAACCACTTTATTACAAAGAACAAACAATGCTTCAAAATAAGACTAATCAACTTGTATTGTACAAAATGTCAGTTTCCTTGTAGAGGTCATTAAGTAACAGGCTGTAAGACTAAGTTCACAACAAATTCGCTATCCTGAAAAAAATCAGATAACAACAGTAATACTTACTATATCTTCAGAGTTTATGGCATGATCATGTGCTCTACTCCAAACTACATTCAAAAGATATTGCTATAATTACTTTGAAAACACAAAGTGTAGGTTATTGTTCACTTCATTTCCACTTCCACAAGAACATTCTGAAGATGAAGCTGTAGCAGTGCCTGCCATAACTGGCACGACTGTCCTATGCTTACACAGTCACAACCTCCCTAAGGAGTTCAGTAAACCTAGACATTTCTACAATATGGATACTGTAATCTGATAGATTTCAGTTTCTGTTACATGTCCTTTAGCAGTATCTGAAATAAATGGATAACATGGAGTCTCAAAGAGCTGGTGTCAACAGTCTTCTAAACTTTAAAATCGAACAATCAATATTTGTCTGATATCTAGTTGACAGGCAAACAGGTGGGATTTAGACATTATAAATACAGTTCTAAAAACAGACCACAAAGTGTATTTTACAGTGTGTACCACAATTTCAGTTTAAAGTAAAACTGTGAGCAACTGAAGAGCTGCATATGATCACTATTCAACGTTACCCAACTTGGACAAAAAAGAGAAAGTGACATCTTATGTCAAGTCAGCTGAAGAAAGCACACTCACAAGGAAATTATACTTTCGTTGAAAACGCCACAGTTTTACCCTTTGGTAGTCGTGACATACCCACTGAAAAAAAGAAATTGTGCAAAGCATGTGAAACCAAGTGCAAAAAAACTCCACCCAGACACACCCAACAGGTTTTATTCTTAAATAACAACTCTACAATCACAGCTATCAACCAACAAAATCAAAGCCACAAGTGTTTTCTCTAAAGGATTCTTTCACAGTACTAATAAGAAAAACCAAGTTCTATTCTTCTAGTTGACAGTTCCTGTGTATGGTACTTTAGTTATCAGACAGTATTGGTAGTGAGATCCTACCTGACAAAATGGACCATTAAAACACAAATATCTTAAAGCCAGTTAACTTCAGGAAAAGTCCTATACATTCATACTATAAACACTGTTTAAAGTGAAACTGGGATATCTGCCATTGTCATAAACACGTGATTTTTCTCTGGAGTCAAACCACATGTGTTACTCCTGTGCCACAATTAACTTATAGCCATTTATGGTCCCCAGCACTTTCTATTTGCTATTGAGAGCACGTTTTGCATTGTGGAAATTAAGGCTGTACCAGCACTTCCTTATAGCCCTGATTGATTCTCAGGGTAGCCAACACTTGGCTATTAAATCTGCTCTGGGATACTTGAGCTGCTAAATCTCTATTATTTTAGTGATACTTCTCCCACCAAACCAGGCACATCATTGATTTTAGTTTATATATTTACAAATGCTCTTAAGACAAATTTAACTGGAAGAGGCTAAAAATTCTACTTGATGTATAATCTTTTGGCATTTGGGGCAAAATTAAAGTGCAAAGTATAAACTTCATTGCACAGTAAATAATTTAGATTTTATTTTAAAATAAATCTTATTTAGGTGCCTCAATCTATTCACCTAGTGACCTTGTCCAACTCAGCCATTTTCCTCTACACTTTGGTAAACATAGTTTTATATATAGATACATAAATAGCATTTAAAATGTTTACCTTTATTTCACTACTGCGAACAATTTTTTTTCTTTTCACATAGGAACGGATCGACCTATTCCTAGAAGTAATGCTTGTTGATTTTATCAGCTAGCTAGTTAATGTAAAATGATGCATAGTAAAAGGGAGATACTGAACTTGATTGGTAGAATATATTGGTAAAGCAAACAAGCACTTAAGAAGATTAACTGGAATAAATATGTTGAAAGTTGCCATATAATATGTGCAAAATTGCTTACCATGTATTCTAAACTTTGGTTAAAATTTTCAGATTGAAGATTTACAGAAACATTATGGAAGCAACACAAGTGATTACTAACACAGGAATGAGGTAAGTTATTATTAGTGCAAAAAGCAAGCATATGCTAAAAGCAAAGCATATGGACTAGGAAAAAAAAAAAAAAAAAAAAAAGAGAATGAATCTCATGGAAGTTTTAATACAAGACCAGAAAGGTCTCTTGTAAACATTGGTATTTACAAGTTTAAGATTTGTACAACTACAAAAGGATAATTTTAAGTAATAGTAGTGCATTTACAATGAATTTACGTTTTTTGTAATAAGAGCAATGGATAAGTTTACCTTTTTCCTTTTAAATTTTCAGGGGATATCTTTCAAGATTAAGATATTTGTTACAAATAGTAGAAAAAATCATTTCTTTACAAAAAAAGTATATATTAAAATATTTATACATTTTAAGTTACTATATAATAACTGGAAATTTTTGCCTTGTACTCAGGCACCACAATGAAGAATGTGGTATAGGGAACCAAAACCAAACAGAATCTGCTCATATCCCAAATCTTATGAATTATCTATGCAAGATCTGTAGCAATCATGGGGGCTCTACCTCAAATATTACTATTTGTGCCAATTCTTTCACTCATTTTTCATTTGAACCTCTGTGTTCTTTACATTTTAACTCATCACTACCAAAAAGAGCTGCTGGATAGAGTGTGATCATCCACCCCACCATCTCTGATATATTTTCTATATGATACTCATACCTGAGCAAGGCTCTATAATGTTGATGTGTCAAACGTAAAAAAGGTTATATATTTTTAAGATAAAAACAATGCAAAAATAAAATATTTGTAGCATTTACAAATAGTACAGGAGATACATTAAACACTACATTCGAAACTTGAGATTTATTAAGTTATTTCTACTTCGAGCCTGATGTTTTCGTATCTGCAAAAAGAAGGAGACATCATTAAATGTTTCGTAATCTCACATGGTGTATTTTCAAAAAAAAGCACTGTTTCACAGTTCTAGGACACAGATCATGGTCAAACCCCCTACCAGTTGACAGCATGGAAATACTGAACATCAGAGAAGACATTTCTTTGTTGTTCCTCCCCATCTTAGAAAAGCACGTATTAGAAACCGAGCAGTGGAGTGTTCAACAGGTGGGTGCCAGCCCACCCCCTGGGGTCAGCCAGCCCCACACCACAGCTCCCTGGTGCCCGAGGGGCTGGGCACTCTGCCCTTTCCACCCTCCTCTGTGCCCACAGCACCTCTGGCTGAGCAAAGCCAGCTCCCAACAGAGCTAAGCCAGAAACGGGAAGGAGCGGGAGGGGAAGCTGGCAAAACTTGAGACCCCAGACTAGCTTATAAGGCAAGCCAGAATTGACCAGGCTAACACTAATTTTATTTTCAGTGGTCCATTCTCATCCTAAATCGTCATCAACCTGTACAAATTCAAGCGCAGAGACAAGATGACAAAACCTCTTCTGGCTGTAACATAGATTTTAAAGTGTATATGCATACAAAAATGCACCTTACATCACCCAATGGAGTTTTTTTTTTTCCATTTAGGAGGCTGAAAAGACTGAAACCCCCCCTGATTACACTGCATGTCATGTACGTGATGCACATAGCTGGATTATTAGGCTGTAATACTCCTGAGCTGAAGTAAATTCTAGGGAAGTCAGAAGCAACAACTAGAATTGCATAAAATTCCCGTAAGGAACAAAACGTCATTTCAAGAAGCACATGCAGTGCTGTGTTGGTTCTGGAAGAAATGCACAGCTCCTGCTGCACTCCAATCCTGTGTGTGACCTTACCTTGGGAGCCCCCAAGGGACTTTATGTCTCCTTGACATCTCCTTGTTTTTTACCAAGGGACTTTACCTTGGAGCCACCGGACCTGCGTGGCGGGCCGTAGCCTCTCTCGTTCTTGGCCGAAATCCTGAACACTATGGCAGGCCGGGAGCTGTAATCCACGTGGGCATTGGAGAGCTGGGCAGCAGTCACTATGCAGGAGGTTTTCAGACCACAGTATATTCTCATAAACACAAGCTGACTTGGATTTTCCTGTAATTGTGTGGAACGGATGGCTAAGTAGGCAGAATATTCTAAAATATTTCCAGAGGGTGAAGCAGGAGGCTCCCAAGAAAGATGAATGCAGTCTACACTCTGAAGAAAGAGAGAAAAATATGATAGTATGTAGCTAACCATAAATATATAAAAAATATAACTCCCCCAAATTCTAAAGATTATCTGAAAATTCTAACCTATCATCACCACTCTGGAGATAAGGATGCCTTTTGACTTTTTTCTAAGACTTGTGGTAAACCCCTATAGATTTAATGATGCAAGACTAGAAAATCATGGGGAAACTATCAATAACTCTTAAAGTAATTTTTTTAGCAAATTTCTTAAAGAATATTATACTGGGCAGAGTTAACCAAGTAAGCATTGCATGCTATTTTATATGATAATTTTAACTTAAAAATAAAACCAACTATAACCAAGAGTTCTGAGATTACCCCAGTGACCAGAATTTTACACATCAGAACGAGAATTACCTACATTTCTCACCTTGGTGATTTTGACTGTTGAAGGAGCTCCAGGAAAACCTGGAATGCACGTCTTGAATTCACTGATTTTACTGAAAGGCCCAACACCACAGCCATTAATTGCAGCAACTCTGAACCTGTACACTGTGCCTGGAAACAGATCCTGTTTCTTGAGTAATCTGTAGTCTAGGACATCTGCACCTTCCATCTGAAAATGAAGCAACGTTTGTATTAATTTTTAAAATATTATAAACACAATTAGCCTAAAAAAGCATGAAGTGTTAAGCTGAGATTAATTAAATTTAATTGAAACAGAAATCTATTTAACACTGTTGTATTTACATCAGAATTTATGAAAAGGTTGTGACTGACACAGTAGCTCATCTCAAAACAGCTGATCTAAGATGCAATGTGAGACTACATCTACAATGACCGTTTTTTCAGTCATTTAAATTAAACTGCACCTTGTGGTTATTTTTACTTGGGAAAGTTAAAGTAGCGTTTTCAACTATAGAAGTTATGATTTAGTTAACATAATCTTCTGTCCTAAAAAATATTTTTATTTCAAAAGCAGTTATTCCTAATGCTAGGAGCTGCAGTTCAGTGTGTAGGTAGTCAAATGTTTTTAAGGAAAAACACAGTAAGATAGTAACAAATAGCTTTCTGGAACATTATGTGCTACCATACTTCCATGATTGAAATATGCATTGACACATCACTGATCTTTACAGTGGAACTATTTTCCTACTGAATAATGTGGAAGAACCACGATCAATGTAAACACTGTACAATGTACTGTGCTCTTTAAAACTAAGACATAGAATATTTATAGTGAAGTGCTTTCAAAGAACGGTTAATGTGATTTTGTTTCTGTCTCAAGAAGACGCAATTTTTGTTTCTAGTCAACTAGGATGTCACTAATTTACAATTTTACCAACAAAACTGTTACACTATTGCAAGTTTCACACTCATAGTTTTCATGTATCAACTTATATGTACCAAACATTAAGTTAAAATGATCTAATACAAAAGCCACTACAGTTCTAGATCTAGTCTTTTTAAACAGCCTAGCTTATGTCTTATTAGTATCTTTAACAATTTTTATGCAAAGATTCTGGGAAGAGAGAAGAAACTGAAACATTTTAATGCTGGACTAAAACAACATACTAAGAAATTGTGGCATTTTCAGTTTTTAACAATTCTACTGGCTTCAAAGTTTCATAAGTTTAAAATTGTTTCCTATGGCAAGAAATAAGAATTAGCAATGGCAAAATAAGATCTTTTGTATTATCATACATAAACAACAAAAGAAAATTCACCTAGTTTATGAAATAGGAAAAAGAGCTGAGAAAAATACATGAGGAACTACTGGTCATAAAATACAAAACTCCTACAAGCACCAGATTCTGCTGCAGTATCAGAAAATCCTGTATTTTGTTGTGAGCTGTATCAGCAACAGACTCTGAAACAGGTATGTGCAAGTTACACCAGAGAAGCAGCAGCTACCTTGCTATTGATGTTGAGTGTCTCCTCTGGCAGCAAGTAGAACTGGCTCACCACAGCACTGTTGTTCTTGAAAATCCCCACATCATACCACCGGCGGTCCCTGCTTTTCACTGGCCTCTGCGCAGCTCTCTAGCATTTGAAGAACAGACCATGTAGATTACACACACTTCAATGCCATGGAAAAAAATGTCATGGTTCTAGTATATGTAAGAGACAACCCCCTTCCATACCAGTGTTACTGTCTTATGCTTCAAATGAATATGCATGTGTTGTTAAAATACTGTGCAAAACCAACTGGTTCTTATAGGTTTACTCAGCCACAGTCTGTCATTTAAAAAGCAACAGCTGGGATTCGTGTCTGATATTCTGAATGGGGAGGGGGTGGGGGAAGAAGCTTAAAGCTGTACAACTAGGTGTCTGTAGCAGCATGTAGTTGTGAGGTAATTTCCCTCAGAGGTCAAGAGGTTTCCCAAGGTGGTGGAACATCAGCAGCTCCCCCCGGGGCTCAGCTGTACCTTGGCAGGCAGTGCAGAACGAGAACAGCCCCCTGCTGTGGGGCCACCGGGATGGAGGGCAAACTGCTCCTGACTGACCCAGAAACACACACTGGCCTTCTCCCTGGGCTCCAGGCACTTGCACAATCAGGTGCCCAGCACAGACAGACCATGATCTGCTAGCATGGAAATGGGGCAGGAGCTGCAGCTGCTCTTGGCAAAAGCACCCCAACCCTTTAGTAGCAGCTGCTTCTCCCCATCCTTAGTTCCTTGCTTTTGGTGGCAACAGTGGCACCTTGGGTTTGTGCATTAAGTTGTAAGCAGGTGAAATAGGAAGCATTTACTTTTTCAGGCAGTATTTACAGCTTGCATAGTCAGTCCCCATCTCCTCTAGGGAAAAACATCAAGATGTCAGTTAAGTTACGTTTCAAATCTATAGAATCAGCAGCTAACACTAGTCTGATCTAATACATACTTGATTTTAAATTCAGTTGTGCATACAGAAAAACTTCTTACATTTGCACATCATGTAGCAGAGACCATTCCACTGTGCCAGTTGATAAAAATGATTCAACAGCTGAAACACGTACTTGGATCTCCTCCCAACTACACAACTGCTACTCAGACTCGCATCTAACCCACACAATGCAATTAGTTTTACAACAGAAATGTTTACCCCTGTATTATTCACTCCAAGCTCAAAATAAACACTGCTTTTCCTTCAGAAATATAATTAAGGGAAAACAGAAGAGCCCTTACAACTAATTAACAGAACAATAGGTAAAGCAATTTCATAATACTTTTTCAGACTTACAGGAGAGTGTGAATCATTTGGCCGTCCAGTATTGACCTTTGTTGAAGGCATGACACAAGCAGTTTCAGCAGCTAAAAACAAAACATTAAATTTTAAAAACTTAGGCAATAGAAAAGAAATTAATACAAAACCCACAGAGTATGAAAGTTGACCTCAATAGCCATTTACAAGTATTTTTTGCACAAGAACATTTCAAACTTCTTTTGCATGCAGTTCTATTTATAACACAAACTAATTTTGGCTCCTGTCATATTCACAGAACAGTTCTGAGAGCCTGGCATTGAAGGCTGCTACAGATAATACAAACAGAAGGCAGGACTCAGAAAATCCTAAAAAGTGACAGGATTATGAAATCGATATAAAATATTTGTGAACAAATAACCTAAATATCAGATTGAGGCACATACTGGGGACATTGTATGAATAGTCGAAATGTGAATTCTTAGTTTGATTGCTTTGTTTCTGACATCAATACAGTCTGAATTCTGAACATTAGCAGTTAAACTGTAAACAACCCTAACAAATGGGAACAGAGCATTCATTAAATTTAAAATGGAATCTTAAAAGACAAGATTAAGTACATGAGTAACACATGGGAGTATTAGTATTCTATGCTTGTGTTCTAGGTTTTGCTTTTAAAATACAACACTGCTTGGTAAAAATCACACTCTACATACAACATCAACATGAGAATACAGTTCTTTAGTTAACACTCAAAACAAATAACAAGCACAGCCTGTTGATATTTGTGAAAAACAAAACTTGAAAAACTACCCACTTATGTTCTGCATTACTGCTTATTTGGGTATTTCCAGCAGACTGTGAAGAGGCCAGCACATTAGATCTGCAGTCAGCTGCCCACATTAACTGGCCATATTTATTACAGAGGTCAGTTGCTTAAAATCAAAATCATCTAAGGTTACTATTTCAGTCTTTTGCTGGCTACATAGACAAGCACTGAATGAAAGCAAATGTGCAACAAGCACCAAAACAGGCTACCAATGATACTTAGAAAATGGACCTCTGCATAAATGAAGATTTTGAAGGACTTTTCACTTACAGGAAACATGGTGATTTACAAATGCATAGAAGGAATATCCTGATTTTAAAAGATGTATAAATCCTAGCAGAGATCATCCAGGCTGCACAAGGTCTTCAATGCCCAAAGCCCTGTCTACATCCCAGGTACTACTCAAGACAGGAATCCCACCACACTAGAGGAACTCTGATGGCCTTAGAAATATATGGCTCAAAATACAGTATGTGAAACACATTTCAAACCTTCAGATTTTGAATTGCATGTTGTTAGTGAAGTTTCATCTTTAACAACTGCCCCATTTGTACTTGATGATTCAGTTTTAACAGCCTGCTGGGTTACCATAGTTTGTGTGCTGGAGACAGTACTGGATACAGAAGCATCAGGATTTACATTTTGTTTGTCCAAGTCATGTAATTCACCTACATTTGCTGATGTCTGAGCACCTTAAAAAAAAAAAAAAGAAAATATTAGCAAGAATTCAATATTGATAACACAACAAATCTCAACTTGGTCTAATGGATTTAATTTCATGTAAGGAATTAGGTTAGAACAGATCTGATCACATTGATTGCTAATGCTTACATTAGGATTATAACTGAACAGAAGTCTGTCTCCACAGTCATAAACAGATGTATGTAAACATTTGTTTTAACCTTGTTAGGTTTTATGTATTTGGTCACAAAAAATTAATTCAAGGAACAAACCCTACTAAAATAAAGCATCCACAAAAATGAGTATCACAGATTTGTAACAATCAATTTAAGATTAACACCTGCAGAAGTCTGTTTCTCACTTAGCAATAAGAACCAAAATTTCCACATCTAATTAAATTACACTGTGAAGAAAATAAAAATCCTACTATCTATGAAATACATTGAAGTCAGAAAATATAAACAGATCAGGTGATTAAGCCTGTATTCATTACCCTAAACTTAAGGCACTTCAGTGAAATGTATAAATCAGAGCCTTGTCATCTTTTACTTCCTCTACAGTCAGAGAGAAACATGCTTGTCTCTACAGTGCCTGAAATTTTACATCAGCCAAAAGCTTTTCACTGCTAACAGACAGACGCAGTGTCAGTTTGGAGTTACTAGCACCATAATGTTGTAAAATGTCATTGGTCCCTTTTTACTTGAAGCTAAAAATGGCTGTTTATGTTTAAATAGACAGATTTGCCATCATAATAATGAATACACTGCCAATTTCATGTACCTTGCAACACTTCGAACAAGTTAAGATTTCAATGTTCTTTGTATCTTCTAAAAATACTTTCAGTAATAACTAACACAAATGGGGTTTTTTAAACTGTAAAGGACTCTTAAATAGTTTTAAATTACAAGACAAGGAACAATCTTATTTTATGCTTTTGAGATGAATTTTAACTCTCACTTTTTAATTATTTTTTTCTATAGTCATCTTACTTGAAGCACAAACAGGCAAAAGAGAAGGGGCATTTGATTCTTTGAATCCTGTAGCATCTGCGTGGTTTTTCATAGTCTCCTGTGTAACCTTGTTTTCAGGTGCTGCAACCTTTTCTTTTCCTTCTACTTTTGAACTGGATGAAAGGGCAACTTGGACCTAACCAAAATAACACATTTGTTAATGTTAAACTGCAAAGTTCAGAAATTTCAATGCAAATGTGGCATGAAAATGCTTGATCATAAACAACAATACAAACTCCTCCAACAAGTCCCCATAGTACTTTAAATCAGAGCAGGAAATCAATCTCTCAATCCTTACCTTAGTCATTATAAAACAAAGACTCCAACACTGAGTTGACTTGGAAGAGTCATATTAAATTTTAACATTACACGGAATTTCAATGCTGTGTATATTTAGCTTACTGGGGGTACATTGGGGGATGGAGAAAATCACAGTTACAGAGGCTTTCAACATTTGCTTTCCTGACATGTACTTGAGATATTTCTACTCTTAGTGAAATTTATGGTATTTCTGCATGTGTTTTCTCCAGGAATACATTATGAATCCCATACAGATCTAAAACTTTACACAACTAAGGAAAGATCCGAAGTTCTAAAAATGGGATCCTTTAGCCAGAGTTTGTCCTCACTATTTCTGTTAAATTGGTGAAGCACAGGAACAGGTACACCTGCACACCAGACAGATAACAACTGGATTTGATCTGCTGTAGGAACTTACAACTAAGCAGACTAGCATAAAACTAAACTAGACTAACAAAGAAGGAATATGCCTTATTCTTTTTGCTTGCCACATTAATGTCACACATTAATTTTGAGAATGAAGAGCATTCCTACTGGTGTCAGGCTCCCAGTTGGCATCGTGGAAGACAATACAGTTGCAATTCCCTTCTGCATTAACAAGAACAGGACTTGAAAGATTGTCTCTCAATCATAAAAGCAAAAAGTATGTAAGAAAACGGACAACTACTTCAGCAGGTGTTTGTCTTTTTGTTTTATTTGTGGTTTTTTTCTAAGACCTAAAAAGCATGCAGGGAGTTTTAAACTGAGAAAGTGTTCTGGCAGTTCACTGTTTTGACACTGAAGCATTTTTCAGTTTACACTTACGTTATTAGGAATGAGATTATTTGTTTGGCTGGGATGATCCATCTTCATTTCTGGATAAGGGACACTAGGCAATGATTGTGGACTCTGGTGGAGAGAACAGCCACCTTGCAGGTAAACAAAAGCAAATTCCCATCAGTTATGTAAAACTTATTATTACCATGGTTTTAACCTATTTCAGTAAGAAAGAAAGAGGCCAAAGTCACCTTAAGGAAAACTTGGTTGTATGTCTGAAATGAAACTGTATGGCCAAACAGTTAAAATAAAATCCTTTCCTCGTGCTTCCTTTCTCAACTTGTGCCCAGCATTTTACAAATATCTTTGTAATTCAGATAACTGGCCAAAACCCAACAGAAACCTCCCAAGTGAAAGGGGAGTTTTCCATAATTATGATGCAGGCATTTGAACAATAACCAAAGAAACAGGGTCTCTCTCTCACAGAATGGTTCTTTAAAAACCAAACTCATATTTGTTCCTTATGCAACCCTCCAGTCTGCCTGTGCACAAACATTAGTGTAATGTGATCTGACTGCTACCTTGGGAACTCAGCACTGATGTCTCAGGAACGCCAGTACCAGGACTTCCAGCCACTGGTGGCACTGGTGAGTCAGCATGTAACTGAAGAAGATATCCTTCCACTGTAGGTACTTCATCCCACTTCAACTGAAAAGAGTTGGTTGTAGCCCTGATCAGCTGTACCTGTGATGGTGCTAGAGGTCTCTCTACAAGAAACCAATAAAACACAGATGGCACGTTAGACATTGCCCTCCCTTCCCAGTTTATTAAATAGCTGCATACCGCAAGTAAAACCAGTCGCCCTTTTTCACTAATGTACATACAATACAGATCAGTCAACGAGAAACCCCTGTCAATGGTGGCAAGTCAAGTCGGAGAATTACAAAGTGTCTTTTCAAAGTGTTCAAAAATACTCCAGTTTTGATACTTTGTTTTTAATGGTTCTGCTGCTGCCAGTAGGCCTTTGGGGTGTAGCTACATAATTGTAGGGATTAGGGAGACAGGAGATCCTTGTGCTCTCCTGAAATGCTGCTGGTAGCTCTCTGGCTCCTAAAGCTTTACATATTCCTCTAATTCACAAATTATTCCTCTTTCTTTCTGCTTGCTCTGTGTAGCTGAAGTAAGCTTTCACTCTAACTTCTTCTGCACATGACTACTGTCCTCTGGACATGACTAATGCCAATGGCTTGCTCCTCTCACGTGCCTCTACGCCAGACCAGGCTGCAGTCTGAAGCACATCCCTCCCCTGCTACTCTTTTCATTTTCTGAGGGAAAAAATGAAATAGGAAAAAAAAAGTTCTATTAATTCCCTCTCACCCAACCCCATCTCAGTGTCCTGCTATCAATGCAGCTGCTAATGAGTGATTAGTCTCCAGAATTCCCTTCATCCCCAGGAACAATTTGGTCCTTTCTTAGAGTGAAGAGCATCTTCTCGCAGTCCAAGAGATGAGGAAGTAGCAGCAGCAATGATCCCAAGAGAAGAATGGATTTGGTGAAAAAAGTAAGTAGCAGCAGAAAAGGTCACTAAAAAGTGAGGCCAGATGTCCTGGGCCTCAGACATTCCACCACTTCTCCTTCACTCTTAGGTCCAGTTTTAAAGGTGCAGAACTTATTTTTGATTTAAACAGTTGAATAGGGATACAATTCAGCATCAACCCAGGACACCAGGAGCCCTGAGTTTAGGCAAAACAGCCTTTAGCATCTTGCATCAACTGACCATGGCATGCAGTGCAGAATCTTGCACAACATTTTTTCAGAGGCTTTAAATAAGCTTTCCTAATTTCTTCATTTTAAGTAACAGCCTTAAAACAACTAGCAGTGAAGCACGATTCGAAAATAATTTTTAAAATGAGATTTTTTACAGCTTTAATGTTCTCATCATCAATCGTGCAAGCTTTCCATTTAATAAAACACAGAACATAGTACAATTCTCTTATTTATTTCTGACTCACCAGTATCAAGGTACCAAAGATCTTTGCAGCAGACTTGATTGTTCCAGGCTTTTCTGTAACCGTCTCTACCACTCCAGATATACAGACGAGTGCCAACAGCTACAGCACAGTGTCCTGCTCTTGGCCCTGGTAACAAGTTACTTTTGTCCTCCTGGCAATCTGAGATCAGACCTATCCATTCTGTGGTATCTAGTAAATGAAACTCGAAACATTTAGTTTCTAGATGTTTTCCAAAACAAGAAATAAAGATGTTAACACGCTTAACTGCTCAGAAAAAAAAAAAAAAGGAAAAAAAAAATAAGAAAATAAACCACCTCTGTTTTTATAGACAACTGCATTTAAAATGGAAATATTATAAAGAGAAGGTCACTTTCCAATTAGTGTGCAAGATAAAATCAATTCATACATGCTGAATTTTCTGACCTCTGGTTATCTCTCTCAGGCAAATAGATGAGAAGTTGAGAATTCAGGGATAGTTCTATCATGCTTAGAAAAACCTTATTTCAGAATCTGTCTCCTGTGTTCTTCTATAAATGAAGAAGGAGTATTTACATTACTTAGTATTAAAGTTGTATTAACAAAGATTTGAAGAAACAAACCTGCTGAATCTTCAGAGAAAAATTAAATAATAATTAAAATATTACATTTCAAGTAACATGCAAAAAACTGGCAACTTCTTTAGTCAGCCAGGATTACAACTATGTATCCTAAACTTTTCTCAGGGTCTTCAAAATACTTACTCTACTCCATTAAGAAAATATTAATTCAAAATACCCACTCCCAGAAAGGCAGAAACACTAACCCAAATTAAGGTAAGAAAATGAACCAGTGCATTTCCATTCACCATCAGGAGCAGAAATTTCCCCTCCTGCTGACTGTGGAACCCATCCACCAAAAACATACATTCTGAAATACAGGAAAAGAGGGAAGAGGGAAAGAGAAAAGAAACGCCAATTAACATCTAGGTCTGCTGCATGTGCTGTCTCAAACTAGAACAAAAGAGAAAATTTCCAGTGTGTTACAGTTTTGGTTCACAGCAAATTTTATTTGTATCTACTGTCTTTATGAAGTACTGTTGCAGACATCTACCTTCTGAAATTTTTGAGTAAACTGACTGATTGAAAAACCCAACCACACAAAAAAACCCCTGGAAACTCCTCAAACAATTTCTTAGAAACCGAAATTAATACTGTAACAACTAGCAAACCATCCAACTGCTACTAATGCTCTCCAAAAATCCCACATACACAACAGAATTTCTACAATCCTTTACTGCAGACCCCTCAGTAAGTCATGCTAAAATTTGATGACTGGCATCTAACTCAGCCATTCAAAACTTTAAAATATAATGCAGGCTACAAACTACTAACATTTTAAGTATATAAGAAAAGCCAAGCTGTTGAATCAGAAATTATAAAGCTTTCATACTTTACTCCCTTGCCTCTTTCTCCTCATGCCAACTTGTAAATTGATACAAAATGGACTGAAACCCATGTTTAAAAATCCATTTTATCAATGCTGCCTTGCCAAAAAAAACCCCACATTGGTAAGAAGCAGAGAAATGAGGGAGAGACTACAGAAAAAGTGGGGGACAGTTTTGCCTGCAACTAGTTTTACTCCTTGAGCTACCTCATGTGTGTGACACACACAGAGGCACTGACAGAGCTCAGGCCCAGCTGAGCTCTGAATGCACAAAGGTTGGGCAGATTGTCCTGCTGGATAGAAACACTGACAGTTTGCTACCCTTAACAGTGGCACTGAAATAGCAGGAAACTACAGGCTGATGTTTATACTGAGCAGTAGTGGATAAGCATCATCATTCCCCTACTAGGTGTACCTTTCTAGAGTTGAGCTTTTAACAACAGACATACTTGTTTCCTATTACATTGGCCGTATGGAGACTGCGAGGAAGTGGGACTGTCCCTTTGGTTTCTGGTCTTGACCAGGTCATGGTTTCTAAAAGAAAGAGAATAAAATCCTCTAAAAAAGTTTATCTTGTTGCTACATGTTTCACTACCTGGATTTTAGGAGGGAACATACCTCTAATATTCAGCAAAACTATATTTCACCTGTTTAAGATGGCTACTTTAAGAAAGAGGATGCAATAACAAGCACTTGGAACTTCTTTTAAAAAAAAATCACAGGAAATACTGACAAACTAAGTGTTTGTCAAAAATATAAATTAATGGCTTCATTATGGTTATTCAACTTTGTTTCTTTAGACTGCTCTAAAGACTATGATATCCATGTCACAGAGTACCCATAATCAGTGAGGATAATATATGCAAACATATACTGCATCTATTTAATTCCAAATATTTCAAAAGGTTAACACTATGGTGCCAATCTCAATAATATCTGCACCACAGCATGCCATTAACCATTCTATACTGTAATTTTCCCCTCAGCCAGAAAGCCCTGACTTCTGCTGGCAAACCAACTCACCTATGTCAAGCTCCCAGAGATCATTAAGCCGACAGCCACACATGCCTCCAAAAATATACATCTTTGGGCTTCCCACATCTTTTCTGCAGTACACAATGGCTGTGTGAGATTCTCGGGGAGATGGCAAGACTCCTTTGGTCACAGGAATACTCCAGCCGACCACGCCAGACCCATGTTGCAGCTCCAGTTCATAGAAATCATTTAAATATCTAGGGTATTATTGTCAAAGGATGAAAAACTCACTTATAAGCTGGATGAAAAGTGTGCTTTAAACCCTGACCACTTCCAAGTATTACAGACTTCTGTCTTGGGAGGGTGTAGAGTTTTAAACTCTCAAAACATTTGATGCATTGTGGGCAGCACCAAATCTGGATTTAAAATGGATTTAAAACCAAAAAAAAAAACAGTTATAACTTGTTGCCGCTGAGAAAACATGCTTTCTTATTTGCTACACTGTAGTACAAGAAAGAAACATGAAAACATTTCTTGCAAAAATTGCTACATATGGACACACAATAAACTGCAAAGCTGTGTGAAACACATGATGACAAGAGGTATTAGAGGGAAATTTCTGCAACTCTTAAGGAACAAAGGTGAGAAGTTGTTTGTTTTCTCTTATTCAGGCTGGCCAATGCACAATTAGCCATTTGTTGCTGAATCTATCAGCAAGTTATTTCTAGATAATGGTAACTGAATCTTGGCATTCACACCAGATACCTCTTGTTTACTGAGCTTGAAATTGCCAGTTTATAGCTCAGTGGATATAAGTGCTCTGGACTGCAGGTGAATGTGGATATAAAACTTCAGCACTATAGCAGTTTGCTGACAATAAAAGCAACTTCAGCTGTTATTGTAAAAAATTTCCAGATGAATTCATAACTGTTTTTCACAGCAATACAGAAGAAACATCCATCATGAATTCCCTGGTGACTCATGAGACTGCTGATTGAGGTAATTCTAACAAACAAGCCACTCTTAAAAACATCACCCAAAGTACTAGGAGAAATACCAAAGGTTTCCCTACAAAAGCGTCAGAGCTGTCACTCAGTGTTCCATATTGTGGGATTAGCAGAAGGAATACTTTCCTCCAATGTAATCCCTTCACTGCACAAATAATCCAAGTCTGAGTACTTGGTGTGCAAGACAGCCTGCCTAGAACGTTCCTTTTCAAAGCTGTCAAACCCAGTAATTTGTTTTTAAAGCCATTCAATGCAAAGACAAATCAGCATACCTGGGAACGTTATTATTTGAATCTTCACTTTCATTGGCCAGGCCACCAAATAAATAGCACTTGTTACCATACAAAGAAAAGCTGTGGCCAAGCCGAGGACAGGGTGGTGAGCCATTTGAAGGAGCTTGAGGTTTTATTTTTTTCCAGAGCCATCGACTTGCCTTGAAGACAAGAAAAATTTATTCAGAAGTAATTTCATTTATGGTCTGTCGCAACAAATAGAATTCATAGAACATTAACATTTGTGTGTTTTCTGAATTATTTTTAGGAGAATTATTTTTAGGGGAATTTGGCTTTTTTTAGGACATTTGTTAAAAGGGATGTGTAAGAGCTAACCTTAATAAAATATTAAATATATTATACTTTATTTAGACTAGATGGAAGTCTATTTCAAAGTTATTTAGAATAAACTTTAGATTCTTAATATGAAGAAAATCTTTCTGAAGAAAAGCAAAGATCATCTAACCTTCCTCCATACTTGGTAAAATAAAATGTTTCTTCATAAACAGATAAATAAAGTAGTCCTGAAAATCAAAACATAGTCATACATTTCCTACCTGCAATTCATACAAATCATTGCTATATCTTCCATATTCAACCATTCCTCCAAAAACTAGTATTCTGGTACCATCACAAACAAATCCATGTGCTGCACAGCCTGGAGGAATATCTCCCCTTACAGCAGGAAGGAACCACTGATTCGTAACTATAGTAGAAAGTAAAAAAAAAAATGAAAAAAACAGAAAAAAATTAGAAAAATATTTCAAACAGTGAAACATGTATTTTTAAACACCTCTGCTTTCTAAAGAATTACCTATTCTTTAGAAATACCTCTATCACACCTCTATCACACCAATGTTACTCAGTATATGAATGAGCCCATGAGGTCACTATAACTAAGTCAGTCGTGAAGGGTCATCCAGCAATTTAATAGACTTGCCAAGAATAGAGGCTAATGAGGAACACAAGTGCAGTTCCACACAAAAGAGATAACCACACTAACTCAGAGGGAGCTAGCCCTAGAAACAGAATTATTAGAGCTACAGCAGCATGGCACTGTGCCTGGACTTAATAGCCCTATTCAAAAACTAATTACACTGTTCTGGGACCCATTTTAATATCCACAGAGTGGGAGAGGAAAGGCACAGAGTCAAGAAAAAGCAACTGAGACTGTCTGATCCAGCAGCAGCATATTGGTGCCTAAACTGTTCTGGAATGTAAGAATTACAGGGGACAATGTCTTTTTTTCTTTACACATTTTTATGAGCATGAAGAGAAGAAGTAGGAAATTAGAAGCTTCCAGTGAGCATTGCTGCAGGGGATTAAGATGCTCTTACTGTGTGCCAGCTCCTTGAAAATTATCACATGCATAGCAAGGGCCAAGGATGACATCCCACACTCGGGCAGCTCGGGTCATAACCCTGCATCTTAAACCCCAGAATAAAAAAGGTCAGTTTGGGCCAAGCGCTCATCCAGAAACTGGAACAACTGAGTCACGATCCTTTCTGTCACTGGTGCAAAGGGGAAACACCTTAAGCAGAAAGTCTGGGAAGAAAGAAAACCAAGTCATAAGACTCACTGACAAGGCACTCGTCGGAACCTCTGTTCTGATGGCATAACTACGTCAAGAGTTTTCTTTGGATTACTTGTCAGAACAAAAAGGTTAAGAGATTATTTTTTTTTTTCCTCCTTCTCCCCTCATAAATGTGATTTAAGGATAGTAGACCTCTAAGCTATCAGAGAAAAATCTGCCTGGAAAAACCTCAAGTAGCCAACACAGGCTGACTGAGAAGCACAGATCAGTCACGGAACTCCCCCGTCTCGGCCAAAGCCCTGAAATTACACGCAAGTTTTCCAGCCTCAGCCAGCATTCCGTACAATAACTATTTAGGCGTCTAATCTTTCACAAATAAAACCGGTCTTGGGCAGCTTCCTGTTTGGAAAGGCTCCCGGTGCCAACACGTTCACTTTACCAAACAAGATCCCCGATCCAGCGCGTTCGGCTGCCGCGAGCCGCCGCCGCCAGAGGGAAGGAGGGGGATCCGGACACTGGCAGGGACGAATCCCGCCTGCCGCCATTCAGCCGGCCAGGGCACCGAGGCTCCGCACCCCGCGCGGCCGCCGGGAAAGCGGCACAGCCGCCGCCGCCGCCCCGGGCCGTTCTCCGGGCCGCTCCCCTAACGCCGCCGCGCCGCGCTGCCCCTGGGAAGCCCGCCGGCCCAGGCGGATTTCCCGCCCCGCCATTTCGGCTCCGGGCAGCTCCTCAGCCCGCCCGCCGCCCCCCCGGCAGTGCCGGGGGAGGGCGGGAGACCCGTCAGGGATCCCCGGCGCCGTGCGGAGCCCGGTGCCACCGGCGGTCGCCACAGCCGGGACAGCCCCGCCGCGGGTCCCCCCCATCCCGCTCCGCCCGCCCCGCGGCGCGGCCCCGCCCCGCGCACCCGTGTTGTAGACGTGCAGCTCGTCGGCGATGCCCTCGTTGCCGCCGCCGAAGATGATGAGCAGCTCTCGGATGGCGACCGCGCGGTGCCCGTGGCGGGAGCGCGGCACCGGCCCCGTGAAGGAGGACACCCGCCTCCAGCTCAGCCCGGCGGCGGCCGCCGCCATCTCAGCGCCGCTCCCACAACGCACCGCGCGGCCGGGGCAGCCCGCCGGGGAGGGAAGGGAAGGGAAGGGGGGGCGCTGACGTGAGGGCGGCGGGCCTGTGTCCCGCCCGTGTCCCGCCCCGCCGCCGCCCCCGCCGCAGCCCCGGCTCGCCGCGGCCCCCTCGCTCCCGCGGCGCCCCCGGGCCCGGCCGTGCTCCGGCGGGAGCCCGGTGGAGGGGCTCCGTGCCCGCGGTGTCCCCGCCCCAGGGGGCTCGGTGGCGGTACCTCTCTGCTTGGGGCGCCCGCCCTGCCGCCGAGCCCTCAGAAACGTGTAGCACATCCTTTATTTTAATTTTCTTTTTTCAGGCTGGCTGATGAGGCAATGCTGCTTGCTGCCCGCGAGGTGCGCGGCGGGAAAGAAATGAGTGGCTGTTAAAACGCTGAAGGCTGAGATTAGTAGCCGAGCTTTCGGTTCTACAGCTGGCAGCGGATGTTTGAGTGAATTCGAAGGTCTCGCCCTGCGGGGGAGAAGCTGCTCTTCCCTCTGTGAGGAGGGTGTTGTGTGAGAATTCAAACGTGCGAGGCTGAGGGGAATCCCAAGGTGTATCTGGTGCTAAAAGTCTCTTCTCGTCGTTGAGTTCTACACAGTAAATGATGATGCCGAGACGTGTAATCGAGGTTGGACATTGGGAGGAATTTCTTCATAGGAAGGGGGATTAGACATTGGAATGGGCTGCCCAGGGATGGTGAAGGTGTTTAAGGAAAGACTGGATGTGGCACTTGTTGCTATAGTCTAGTCGACAAGGTGGTGTTTGGTCGGGGTTGGACTCGATGGTTTCAGAGTGCCTTTCCAACCTGATTCAGTGAAGGTGCTACTGCAGTGCCAGTAATCCCCAGAGGTCTGCCAGGTGGAGGGGCCCATCCCAGTTCTGCAGGCTCATATGACTGTGTGCTGCTTAGAGCTGTTCAGATTCACACAGAAATGCAAGGGAAGGTGAAAAAAACATGGGTGCATTTTGATGAACCTGAGATTAATACAGCTTGAATATCATAACACAGAAAAATATTAATAGTTGTGGCCATCTGCACAAAGCATATAAATGTACGTATAACTCTTCATTTAATTTTTGTTCAAGCAGAAAATGGATTCCTGTATAAAATCACGCACAGATAATACAGTTTGGGCATTTTTGAGGCACAAAGTTGAAGCCCCACATTTTTGGCTCCTGCAAATGGAACAGTAATCTTAATTTAAGATACTCAAGACTTTAAAGATCTTTATTGACTGCTACTCATAAATTTTGCGCTGCCTCAGGATAAAAATATGAAAAATAGTTTAGAGTTGAAGATGTTTATCATTATTCCTTTCAGTACTCATGAAAGTCTTGTGACAAAACAGCGGCTTATCATTTAGAAAGTTCATTTCTAGAAGAGAGTTCAAATAAAGGAAGTGCTGTAGAAATAAAACTGCAAAAGCATTCCAGGAGAGCTTAGGAGGCAGGGTATCACCATGTGCAGGTTATGTTGATCCAAGATCCTTTTGAGTCTAAATCAAACCTGTGGATTAAATGCTTAAAGACTAGGGAATGAGATGATTCAAGTCAAAACGCATGTTCAGAGTAGACTTTTGCAAGTTTCCCTTAGCTTTTGACTCTCAAGAACTCTGCCAACAGACGCTGGAAAAACTTTGGCCTTCTGTTAGACTTTGGCATGTTGTAGTCTGGCTCTTGCACACTAGGTACCTGTTCACATTTACCATAAATAATGATTAAAAAACATAACTTGCAGCTAGACTTTGGAAGTAACTTCTGGAAGAGTTTGTTCCCTCCTCTTTCCCCCACTCCTTAAAGACTTTTTGTCTTATGGGATTTGTTTGCAATCTGCTCGCTGAAGCTCTGAGGCAAGTTTGCCAGATCTGGGGCTGCATCATCACTCTGCACATCTGGAAGTGGTTTGTGTGCTCTCATTCCTCCAGTGCAGCGTCTGGACTCTGCACTATTCCTCAGCAGCAGAGAAAGGGGAGAAAACCAGCACAACTCCAAAGTAAACTCTGAAGAGTTCGAAAAAGGAATTGAATCGTTAAACTGTTACTGTGCCTTGTAAGGCCCTTGTGTGGGTGACTTCAAAGGAGGATGGTGGTCAAGGACGCTTTGGCAAGAGTGCTTGCAGCTGTGGGCTATCTAGGATCCAAGTAAATAGCTCCAACAGCTCTTCAGGAGAGAGGAGTCCCGAAATCTGTGCTGCTTTGAAGAGGTAAAAAGACTAATTAAGCAGGAAATATCTGAGCAGTAATGTCACTGGTTTTGAGCTTTCCCTTCTGCAGCCCCTCGTTTTGTTACAGGATTTGGCAGCTGAGTTAGGGACTGCCAGGTTCCAGGAAATAATGTCTACAGTCAGAAAAAACTGAGTAAATATTTGCAGGGGAACAAATTTACCTCTCTTTCCTTAAAAATCAGTAGGTAATCAATTGGTGTTTCAGAGGCTTAGGAATGCTGTAGTTGTAGAACTCAGACTTGTGTGAGAGTCTGTCTTTGGGTTTTAAAGTAGAAAGCACAGTTCAGTTTGTGTGGATTTAATAATTTCTGGAGATAACATGAAGCTGTGGCTGTGCAGCTTTCATCTTGCAGTGGTCATCAGGACTGTTTGTAGCTATTGTTACAAATGCTAATTCAAAGAGAGTAGGCAGCTCTGTGGAAATCAGGGGAAGATTGTGGTCAGCTGAAGTGGGGTTAGAAAATTAGTCTGAGTGTAGCACATTCTGTTGTTTCTCTGCTTACCTAAATGAGTAAAGTTTTTAAATGTATCAGAAAGCAATACTTCTGTGCAATGCATGAGAGAAAGGCTTTCTCAGCTGTCGTTTTTTCCGACAGATAAGCTTAATTTCCTCTGTGTAAATTAATGCCACATGAAGAGAATGGTCTGCTGGAATGTAGATAAGTAGTGCAGATGTGGAAGAACTTCCAGAATACTCCTTTCTCACTGCAATTTAGTCATTAGCTGTGACTTAAATACATGTGGATATAAGTGGTTTGTAAACAAATCCATGTCTTAGATTTTATATACGTTTTTGTTGTTGTTATTTAACTTGTTGGTCAAAGTAGAGACTAATTTAGGATGCTGCCTGAACTTGAGCACTAACCAATGAGAGGTAGTCAGTTTTGTGACTCAGATTTCAAGAATTCTTGCTGTTCTGTCTGATTTGACAAGGAGCTGGCACAAACTTCATTTTTATGTGTGCACAGAACCCATCTTATATCTTTATCTGTGCTGTAATGTGTCCATATATGTATGTGTGGAAGCAAGAAAAATTATTTTCTGTTCTATGCCTACATAATATAAAGGTTAGATCACACAGTTGGATTTTTCTCTCCCCACCAACTTCTGGGGCTGTTTTTCGTTGTTGGTTGTTGTTGTTTTCGTGGTGTGGTTTGTGTTTTCTTTTATAAACATTAGTTCTGGGTCCAGAATGCAAACGAATGTTGTATTTCTCATAATCCTGTACTTTAGGGATTGCATTCTGTCTTCTCAGACATGGCTGCTCTCAGGCCTGGACTAGAAGCACAGTTTTAGGGAAGGCTACCCTCTTCAGCATCAAAAAGAATATGTATAAATACAAGCCACACTACACACACTAGAAGAATACAGCTGCAAGAAAATATTTTCACAATTGCTCTGAAGTTTTTTGTGGATCTAGAAGACACTGCTGTAGTATAAGATTTCCCATACATTTGGGAATGCATACTCCAGCAAGAGATTAGTATTTGTGATGGTTACCATGTTTGAGGTGAAATCAGAGCTAAATATATTTATAGATTGCATTAGTGGGTGTTTTAATATTCCTTTGCACGCTATCTTAATATGCACTAAAAATCACCTACTGATGTAGATGATCAGATGGGATTTATGCAAATGTTTTTCACAACCCATTAGTTACTTAAATTATTAATAAAAATATTTCTAACCAATCATATTAATTATTTGTTCAAAACCAAAAAAGTATTTACAGAGATTAATTGCAGTTTTACCAGTTCAGCAGTAAAATTTGATTATCCAAAACCTAGACTTTTATATAACTAACTAGATTGTGCTTCTGGCATTAATGATATTTCTCTCTCTTTTTTTTTTTTTCTTTTAATTATTTTTTTTTCTTTTAGTTTACCACAGATCACAGTTCTCATTCAACAGGATACATGGCTCTTTTAAAGAAAAGTAAGAGAGATTAAACTATTTGAAAGACGTATCTTTTAGCAGAGGACAGAAATGTCAAATCCTATTTCTCATGCAGCTGTTGTCACGGTTGCATACAAATTTATTGTTCTAGTATTGCTAAATTATGCTTAACTTTAAGTATGCAAATAAGTCTTCTCCTGTTAACTATGTGAGATAAGTACCACCATAATTCACATTAATTTACAATTAATCACTGCTTTATTGCATGAGGCTGGAGATTGTGAAATTTCCCACCAATACTGCAAGTAGCTGCTGTTTACATGTGAATTGTGCCCAGAGCACTGAAGCTGACTTTTACAGAGCTCTGCATGTTAATGCCCAAAACTGAGGTGTGGCCCCAAGAATTTTGGGGTTCTTATCCCCTGTAAAGGTCAGTGACTGAAAATGGACTTCTGCTTTTATTTACTTATGTGCCCAGTTCTCTTTTTCCTCAGCTGGTTTAAATTAATGCAGGTTTGGTTTAGCAGTTTCAATCTAGTCTCATACCCAGTTCTGGCCAGCTGGCCATTTTGATTAAAATAGATCAAAACTCTTTTGAACACCTTATATACATTTTATGGTGGTGCAAAAGTAGCAAAGTAGTCTGAAGCAAAGAACACCCATCATCAAAGTAATTGTGCTTGGTGAACTGTCCCAACACCTATACATGCTTGGTTAGTGTTGAATGACTTAAACTTGTACAAGAGAGTCTTCTAGGAATTATAAATCAGTATAAATCTAGGAACTATAAATCAAATCAGAAAAATCAAAAGCCCTGCTTTGATTTTACTCACTTAAATTACTCTGTCGAAATAAGTATTTTCAAATATTTTAAAACATTTCTGGTTTCACTAGCCTGGTGTGTTTGCGTTTCCAGAATTTTTAGGGCTTTGCTCAAATACACCTTCAGGATCTGAACATTGAAATAGATAAAATAATTCTCCTGAAGTTTTATTAGGAAGCATGACTGAATGGAAGGGCTACATATGAATAATTAACTGATTAAGTGAGTGTAAACAGACAACAGACTAGCCAGGAAAAAAATGTTCCAAGCTCCTGGTGAAATTCATAAACATGTCCATTTTCTAGTATGGATAACCCATATATATTGTGAGTCTCATGATTTAGTGAGCAAATTAACCATGAAAATCAGATAGTTGGGGATTACTTTAATAGGGGAGAGTTACTGTTGTGTTTCTAATGTAAACTTTTTAGCTTGATCAAATAACATGAGGAAAACACAACAGATACAAGTTATCAAATTCTTCTATCATCTGTACTGTTTGCAAAATGGATTTTTTTTTTTTTTCTTAACCAGCTCTTTGGGAATTAGCTGTAATACTGATCGTTAACACATTCTCCCTATTGTTTCAGTTAACCAGATCTTACTGTTCCTTCTTGTCTTAACCGTGTGTGCTATCCTGTATAACAAAGTTCACCAAGTGCCACTGGCATTAAGAAATGAAACAGGTAAGTGGCTTGGACTTCAGTTTCATTTATGTTCCTATTTTATATTCCTCATGTCTCAACTTGAACAGCACTTTTCACATCACTGAATCCTGTAGACGAGCTACTCACACTGCTTCATATAATTCATGTATTTTTTTCTGTGCTGAAAAATATTTAGCTTCTGAATTACTTGAATAAAATTATAGGGGATTGATAATGATGACTAAGAGTTGTAATTCTGATTAAGTTTTTATCCAGATTACACAGATGTAGATGGATGCTGCAGTATATCCTTACTTGAGCTGAACAGATTGGAGCTGTCAAGTGGTAATAAACTTTGATCACAACCTGCCTCCTTGGGAATGTTCTTGGCCTGATTATTCATTTCAGATAGACCATCAAATCTTCATATTTATAGCAGAAGTTTTAACTGGATTTTTTGTAGTGACAGGAACCTGCTAGGGTTAATAAGGCTGGACTGGTATTAAATGTTTATATTAATAGCTTACTTACTGTTCCCAAGGCAAACAAAGACTATCTTGCTATAAATCATTTATTTTTAGTGTATTTTTGTTGGAGTTGTTGTGACTGTAATTGTTATCTTTTGACCAGTATAATTATATCCTTTTAAGTTCTGTAAGTTAATCAGTGCCAATCAGAGATAAAAATCTTGAGCAGGAATGTGATCTGATTCAGTATAGTTTAGGTTTTCTCCCTTGTATCATTAGCAACTTCCTGCTGATACAAATTTTTGCACTTTTCCTTTCAAGCCAGCTTGCCAAAGAAGTAGAGCTCATGCAATTGCATTGACTCTTACTTACCTCCTTTCTTTGACAGTTTTGGAACCTATTGTTCAATTCGTACTAAATAGAACTGAGAAGTACAAGTCTCAAAGGTATTTAAACGTTTCCAGATTTCATGTGAATAAGAAAACATGAAAGGACATGAAGGACAGGCTGAATTGTGCCCCTGCTGAGTAGAAGATGCTGAGAACTCTCTTACTTATTCTGTTTGGAGGCATCCAACAGTCCGGTCAACCTGAAAGTGGTTCTGGATTAGCAATAGCTCAAGATGTGTGCCTTGTCAGATGGGGATGTGTAGTCTGGTTTTTCCAGGCCTGCAATTTTTCTGAGTTTCTAAAGTTCTGTTTCTTCCTGATGTTTTGGGGTTTTGAAGTTTGTTCTCACAGCTTGAACAGAAACATCAGGTTTTTGTTTCTGTAATGAAATCTTTGTTTGGAATTCTTTCTGTGGGATGGACTTTCTTTGGTGTCCCTCTGGTTTGGCCAATATGGATGAAGAATTCTGTCACTCTCTCACCAATCACAGTGGCCTGTCCATAATGTAAAAAGGGCTCATTTGTTTGAATAAATCAGAGTCAGATTGATCTCTACAAGCTGTCTTGGAGAATTCATGTCGTGTCGTGATTCGCCACAGCTACAGGGATGTGTGTAGGATGTGGTAAGGAAAAATGGAGCGGTGATAAAATGATTCCACTGCTTGTGGTAGTACTTACTGATTTTTGTGACCCAAATCTGATGTAGGATGGGTTTGTCTCTTGTAGTGGATCTGGAGAGCCCTGAGGAAATGGAAGAGGAAATCCCAGTGGTGATCTGCGCTGCTGCGGGCAGGATGGGCGCAGCTGTGGCAGCCATCAGCAGCATCTACAGCAACACAGGGGCCAAGGTCTTGTTCTACATCGTTGGGCTGAAGACAACCATCCCACATGCTCGGTACACACCAGCCTTGCCGTGCTTTGGGCTGTACTCACAGCCATGTTGTTGTTCCCCTTAGCACAGGCATAACCACTTTTGGACTTGGGAAGTGTAGTGGGATTGATGGGAACCCCCAGCATTTTGTACATGATGGCAAAAGGACTACTTTGTGCTCCACAAGGCACTGACTCTGCAAAGGGCTGTGAAATAGCCAGGCCATGCCTGTCTTCTCAGCTTTTTGTAGATAGGCTGCAGAGGAGTCTGAAATAGGGCAAGGATATACTGCCTGCTTTTCACAATCCCACTTTGTGGCATTGCACTTACCTGTCGCTGTGGGCAATGAACAAACGACACGAAACTTCGTTTATGAAAACTTCATTTGACTCTAATTTATTGAAATAATTGTCCTCCTTATATACTTTCTAGAATAGGTCACTCTCATTGGTTAGAAGAGTGCTAGAACTCTTCTTCCCATTGGCTCAAACTGAAAGACATAGAGAGTGTCCGTCTCTCGGATAGGAATTCAAAACATCACTCTTGTTACAACAACACTTGCAATGTTTATGTCAAGTCTGTGAGAACAAGGTCTTCCTGAACTAAAACGTCATGAAGAAACTGAGTCTAGAAACTCAGAAACGTCAGGCCCAGGAGCCTCAAACTACACTTACCCCTCCTCTGCTGCTGGGTCTTCAGCTTCAGAGTAGAAAAGCTTGTTATTGAAAGCTAATTTCAGTTAAGATGATGTATTAAAGTTATAAAAAGAAGCCCAAGAAGTAATGTGATGATTTTCCTTTCTTTTCATTTTGCTTCCTTCCTTGATTTCTCATTTAATTTCTTTCATGAAATGAGAATTCTTCATTTCATGACAGGAAACGAAATCTCAGGATTTCAATGACTGTTAATCTCATTAAACTTCAGTCCATTTCACAACACTTCATTTCATTCCATTCCATTTAGTTGTTTTGATTTCAGAATTTTCTTTCTTCTCAATCTCACTGCATTGTATTTTTCCTTCCTTTCTATCCTTTTTGCTTTAATGCTCCATTTCTCATTTTATGTCCCCTCATGCAATGAAAATTCCTCATTTCATGAAAGGAAATGAAATCTCAAGATTTCAATGAATATAATTTCTTGAAGTTTCATCTCATTTCAATGCACTTCATTCTATTCCCTTTCACTTGTCTCACTTCATTGCATAGTTTAGTCTTTTTTTTCATTTCATTATATTTCATGTGTCCTCTTCTTTTCATTTCACTTCATTCCTTGATTTGTTATTTAATTTCTTCTCATGAAATGAGAATTATCCTTTTCATGAAAGGAAATGATATCCTGATATTTCAATGAATGTAATTTCATGAAGTTTCAGTTCATTATGTCTCACTGTTCAAATTTGCAAACATTGTCTTGAAGAGGACCAAGATGTGAATGCAAACTAAAACATTTCTCAGCAGTTCTCACCTCTGGCTACTTCACTTCTGTAGCCATTGTACCTGCAATTTGTGTCAGGAGAGAAAATAAACAGTGATGATAAGAATTCTGACAAAAACATGAAAATAAAATTAGTTTAGTTTAAAGAAAACATAATCAGGAGGTGATGTAGAAGTCATCTGGAAGAACATAAAGCTGTGAAAGGGAGACTAACCTCAGCTTTAAAAGCACTGTAGATAGGATAAGAAATAATCATCTTTAATTAGACAATGAAAACTTAGAATAATATAATTTATTGGAAGTAATGGTGAAAGATGAGTTGTTTGGGCTACATATGGAGTCTGGTTTTGGGAGTGGTGTGGGGTGTTTGTTTTGCTGGGGCATTTTTTGTATTTTATTTTAAGAGCAGGTTTAACAAAGGTCTGTGTGCAATAGCTGTAGACATAAGTGATTCTGTCTTGGGGTATAATAGATCAAGTGAGCTTTCAAGGTCTCTTATTATTCTCCTAAGTGTCTGTGAATTTCATACTGGAAGTACTTACCACACACTTGGTATTTCTTTTCTCACTTCCTTCCTTTCCATCACAGAAAATGGATTGAAAATTCTAAACTGAAAGAAATAAAATATAAGATTGTGGAATTCAATCCTATGGTACTAAAAGGAAAAATCAGACAAGATGCATCACGTCCTGAGCTACTGCAGCCTGTGAGTCAATGAACGTCACATAACAAATTATTGAGGTTTTTAATACATTTTATGGGCTTCAAAATGTCCTAGATCTGTTCCATTTCATGGAGAGGGGGTGTGTATATGTCTCTTCCAATGCAAGAGCCAATGACCATGAGATGAAATTAGTCAGAGTGACAGCATAAACAAGAGATGTTGCACACTTTTCATGCAATGACTACTACATGTGTAGAATTTCTTGCTGAAAGGGCTTGTGGATGTAAAAATGTACAGGGCTTCAGTTAGGATTGAAGTTCATATTTAGATCACATCTTGATCAGAAAATTCCTTGAGCTGAAAATAGCTGAAAGCTAGGAGAATACATGGAGCAACTGTTCTGGATACTTGTTCTATTTTTATTTTTCACTGAGCATCTGGTTAGGACTACTCTGAAGGCAGGGGCTGTGTAAAATGTTCTGAATTCTTATGGTTGCTCTTACATTCTCAGTCCCCTTTCCCTGTGCTCTGTCCTTCATTGCTGTTGTAGAAGTTATCCCATGTCTGTACCACCAGTCAAATCATTCCTTTATAGTGGACTGATGACACTATTACATTTTGAAATGTTTGGTGTGATGTATGCTGTAAAAATCCAGAAAGGTGCTCCTTCCTTTCTGCTCTGCTCTTCTCTGGTGAGGCTGTATCTGAAGTGCCATGTCCAGTTCTGAGCACACCAGTACAAAAAAGATATGGACTTACTGGGGCCAGTCCAAGATGGGCTGCAAAGATGATTAAGAGGCTGGAGCATCTTTTATATGAAAGGCTGAAAGAGTTGAGGCTGTTTCAGCCCAGAGAAGACGAGATTTGGGAAGATCTTATCCATGTGTGTGAATACTTGAGGGGAGAGACAAGAGACAAAGGGCACAAATAACATGGAATTCCCTCTGGGCTAAAGAAAAGACTTAAAACCATGAGTTTAAAAGTCTCAGGTTGCCCAGAGAGACTGTTGGGTCTGTCTCCATCTGTGGGCATATTCAGAACACAACAGGGCATGGTCCCTGTCAGCTGCTTGAGTGGACCCTGCTGCAGAAAAAGGGATGAACAAAATGATGTCAAAAGGCCCCTTCTAGCCTAAAGGATTCTGTGAGGAAGCAAGAGTTTTGGGCTGCATGGTTAGGGCATAGTAAATAAATAAGGATAAATAATAACAGTATTAGTAGTAATAATACTGGATTTGAGATAGTAGTAAAGCTGTGGAGGAGGAAGCAAATGGTCACTGATTAGTGCTCAATAAAGAGAGAAATTCCAATTGACTTAATAGACACAGAAATCTGAGAATACTGCATTTATTAGGCTTACCATTCAGTCTTTTCCTTTTCTTTTTGTTTAATAGCTGAACTTCGTTCGATTTTATCTTCCTTTGCTTATCCCAAAACATGAGAAAGTAATATATTTGGATGATGATGTCATTGTTCAAGGTAAGCTGTTGTCTAAAAAGTATTTTCTAACAATTAAAATCAAAGTTTTTGTAGCTTTTACAGCCATTTGGAAATACAGAAACTGTGGCAGCTGCTAGGAGTGTTGAACTTAGGGAAGCTACAAATAATCTGTTTGCTTAAATGAAAGTTTGAGGGAGAACTTTTCTGCATATATTTTGCATAATTGTGATCAAAATTGTATGTGGGTTCCATTTTATTTGATTCTGGTCAATTGCTGAAAGATACCGTGGATTTCTCTCAGATGCTGCAATGTGTTAAGTGTGTAGTATGCATTTCCTGCTAGTATTTGAATTCCCACAAATGCTACCAGTTCCTTATCCAGAATTGCTAGTCTTGAGAGCAAGAGGAATTTACTCAAATAAGGAATTTTACTCAAAATATGCTTTTGAGCATCTTCAGCTCAGAATATAAAGCAACTTGCAGAATCACAAAGATTTCAGAGTTCCTAGTCAAGTGGGAGTATTTAGAAGACATTCAAATCCTGAAAAAAATATTTTCTTATTTTCTTTTTTTTCTTATCATCAAAGTAATCTCTTTTGAAGACCATTATTTTTTTTAAGATTAATTTCTTGTGAGTTTTCTTCTGTTCTGTTCCCCAGTTGTTTTTTTTGTTTATTTGGTTTTTTTTTCTGTGTAGAGCAATTGTCTTCACATTTATTTTATCATGTTTTCTTGTTATTTTAGAGCACTTTTTAACCAGAGTATTTGCTTTAACCCTGGTGGGCAACTAAGCAAAATTGGCTTTGGGAAGGACTGAGTATAACTACAATAAACTTTTTGGCCTATATTAGTCTTTGCTGTAAGAACATAAAGACAGCGAATTTACACTCAAAAAAAGTATGATTCTCCACTGCTTTACTGCATCTTTTTATAGTTTTGTCTCTCTAGAGGCAGATTTCAGACCACCTGCACTTAAAGTCTGCTGTTTTTTGCTTTATAAAAGACAACTAACCTATTCTGCCTGTCTCATTTTCATTTGCCAGAGACTTCCTACCACAGTTCTCCAACGTGGGTGTTTCCAGTGGCAATCTCTGCTTTTTGGTTTTGTTGTTGTCTGTCATCTATGGGCAGCAGCAATATTTAACTCTTTGAAAGGCTCCAGGCCTTCATTTAGACTCCAGTTTCATGAGCTGCTCAAGCTGAGCCCTCCATTTCCCCCATCACCCCTCCCTGCACCTGTGCTCACCAGGCTGGGCTCTCTTTCCCTGGGTGTCCCAGCTGAGGGTGGTTGTGGAGCTGCAGGATAAAGGCACAGTTTCACATTACACCTCAGGGTAGGCTGCTGCTGACCAAGTGGTCTCTCCTGTCCCCAGGCAGCTCCTCTCACGTGTGCAACCTACAGTGGTGCAGCTGCAGAAGCAGCTGATCCAGCTGTTTGACCTGGCAGAAGACCAGGAGTGCAAAAAATAAAAGAGATGAAAGCAAAAGGAAAACTGGAAGCTGTAAGGGGTTGGGATGCAGGCTCCCTCATTTGCTGTGGCAGTGCTGTGCTTCCCAGCTGCCCTGACACTGTCTGAACACTTGGACTGACAGTGATGAGTGAGGGGCCAGGCATTACAAATGTTCCCCTCCACCAGGAAGGAGCTGGGTGCGCCTGAAGCCAGCAGGGATGGTCGAGTGACTGGCACATTTCAATCAGCCATTGCTGGGAATCCAGGTATCTTCCTAGGAGGTATATATGCCATAACACCAGGAAAAACCTCACCTGTGCAAGACACTGAAGTGGCACTTTTGTGGGACTTGAAGAGGCTCAGAAAAATTGCCTGTGCTCTCCCTCTCCAAAGACAAGCTCTGTGAATGCACAAGTTTATAACCAGGCTTTTTAACAGTCCTATCAGCTTCTGCTGTAGCTGATTTTGGACAACCAGAATAGGAATGTATTGAATACCAATGATAAACTCTAAAGATAAACCTTAGGCACCCAGGTGCAAATTTGAAAACGGTCCCATACTACAAAATACAATAGGGCTGTCCCTAAAACTAGTGTGTTTATAAGTAAGATATGAGAGCTGACATTATCCTCTCAGCTCTGTAGCAGTGCAGTATGTGTTGTCTGATGCTTGTGACTTTTCTGTAACCAGGTGACATCCAGGAACTCTATGATACTAAGTTAGCTCCTGGACATGCAGCAGCTTTTTCAGATGATTGTGATCTGCCTTCTACTCATGAAATGGTTAGAAGTGTAGGGATGCAGGTAAGATGCCATTCTGGAATTCTGATATTGAATGTGTTTGCCCAGAAGTGTAAGATGATTTTTTGTGTTTTCCCCAATGTGAAAGTTTTCTGTATATAGATGTAGATAGCTTTGTAATAGTTGTACAGGTAATTAAGGACTTAATTGTAATGGTACAATTTTGATGCTACATGACTTAGTGTGGGGTACCAAAAGACAAACACAGAGAGGGAAAAGCCTTATCAAACTTCCATGGTACAATACTGTAGAAAAAGTAATTTAGTATCTGGAAGTATCCTGCCTTACAGCTTTGTCACATGGAACTCACAATAGAAACTTATCTTTGGGAGAGCATATTTAGTCTTCTTCTCAGTGAGAGCGAGGTGCATTTACATGTTTATAGAGATTCACAGAGGATGAACACCTCTTTTTTTTATTTTTTTAGAACACATACATGGGATTCCTGGACTACAGAAAGCAAGCCATTAGAGATCTTGGCATCAGCCCCAGCACCTGCTCCTTTAATCCTGGAGTAATTGTTGCTAACATCACTGAATGGAAACATCAGCGGATTACAAAGCAGTTGGAAAAGTGGATGCAAAGAAATGTGGAGTACGTGTAGAAATCCAGCTTTGCTCTTTACTTTTAATTCTTGATTTACAGTTTTACTTTCTGCTTAAAAGCTCTGACAGGTTTTTTTGAACTCCAAGCAGTTTTTCTTTTGAGATCTTGTCAAATGAAGTAACTCATGTTCCAGCATTTCCATCTGTTTAAATCTGGCCAATTCTGTACCAGGAAATGGCCACTTGGAATTTTAGTCTTGTGTTCAATCACAAACCACAGTTAATCCTGAGGGACAATGAGAACATGTGGTTCTCATTTTGAGTGACCAACTTAGCCTGGGATTGAAGCCACTGAATTCTGAGACTAGCTTAAAGAAGGAGGAATGTTTCCTTCTTTGCCTGGGGACTCTCCTGTTGTGGCATCAGCCAAGCTGTAACTGGACACCATCTTTTTTTTAAATACCAATAGAATGCACTTCTTTTTCTCTAGTAGATGAAATTTCACATTATATCTTTTTGTTATGGACCATGAATAAATTGTTACACAGTGAAACAATCACAATTTTTAAAATTAGTTCCCTGTTTACCTGTATTTGCAAACTTGGTGTTTATTTTCTTTCTCTGCAAAGATTAAGTTGAAATTTACTAAGATAAAATTTACATAGAATATAGTTTGTGTTATTATGCTGTGTCCATTACTTGTTAGCTTCCACCTCTCAATTCCTCCTTTTACCGTGGTTAGGCTTGATCTAGCCCTGGATTTATCACAAAATTCATAGGAAATTCATATTCTTTAGATACTAATTTATACTAACTTTGACGAAATCCAGCTGGAGTTTAATTTAAAGGTCTAAAAGCTAGGGGAGGGAGAAAGAGATAGAAAAGAGAGAATTAAAAATGTGGAAAAATGTACATTTTCTAAAGAAACCAGGCTAAATTATGTTTGATTGCTTTATGTTGACAGCTTTTTCCCTAGAGTTAACTTTGTCAGCCTTGAGAACTATAGTCTGTGTGCAGAAAAAATTGGTTTCATGTTGGGTCTGACTCCCATCTTACTTGATAGCAACAATTCACTCCATGGGAATTGCAAATACAATCAATTAACAGCACAGTATAACAATTAACATGTTGAAAACTGATTTGTTCAAAATGATTTTGAATTTTGCCAGATACTTATTTTTAATCTACCTTTTGTACTAAAGATTCCTTGAGGTTTTGAACATACTCTTTTATTTCTCCTTTTGCAGGGAAAACCTCTACAGCAGCACCCTTGGGGGAGGCGTGGCAACCTCTCCAATGCTGATTGTATTTCATGGAAAACATTCCTCTATTAATCCAATGTGGCACATAAGGCATCTTGGTAAGTGTAATTTCTCACTGTTTGTGAGTTGGAACCAAGGGGAATCTGTGAGATTCCAGTGAAAGACCTTACATGACTTTACCTCATGTGCCACTTATATGGAAAGAATATATGAAATATCTGAATGTAGTGAGAGACTGACAAAAAATCAGTCTTTTTCTAGGTGCTTTGGAAGAAAAGGGGAGGCCTGGCAGTGTTTATTGTCAACATTCTGGAGGATGTAGTTACCTTTCACCTGGGAGTGGTGAATTATCCTAGGGAAACCATAACAGCTTAGCTGGTATGGTAAAATGAATAGATTTTACTTTAATTTTAATCCCAGCTATGCTAAGATGTTAAAAGTGTTCAAAGAGGAAACTCTGAGGGAGGCAACTTGCTGAGATTTTTTGCTGATGCAACATAAGAGGCATCAAGCTGAAAAAAGCTACTCTATCATACAATTAGTTGTAAATTAACAGGAAAGCACACTAATCAGACTTCTGAAAAAAAGTCACCTGAACTGAACTCATTCTACAGTGTCTTCCACTATCAAAAACTGCATTTTTAAATCTTTTGAAAAAATCTACCCATGCAGGTTGGAGTCCTGAAGCCCGTTACTCAGAGCAATTTCTTCAAGAAGCTAAATTACTTCACTGGAATGGGAGATACAAACCTTGGGACTACCCCAGTGTCCACACTGATCTCTGGGAAAACTGGTTTATTCCTGACCCTTCAGGGAAGTTCAAATTAACACATCCTGATAGCTGATACTGAAATACTGCAAAACATAGTGTATGGGATGCATTTAATAGTTTGAGATGCAACATGTTGTATGATTAATTGATTTTAGAAAACGAAGTATTTGCTAAAAATATGAATAACTGACCATCAGTTTCATGTGCTTATGGCAGGAGAGGGAGGCTGGAGTGACCAGTACACAGTTCAGATTATCTTGACTTTCATGAAAGGTGAGGAAACATGTTTATGAAAATACTTCATTGTCAAGTAAACAATTACAGAGGTGAAGTTCAGTGCCAGACAGTGTGCTTTAATTTAAGGTGTTTCTAAGTAAGATTCCAAAGTCTTCTGGTAGAAAAATCTACACAGGAGATAGCTGCAGTGTTATATACAAGAAGTGTTTAGTTACCTAGCCCACATGAAACAGCCTGAACTGAAAACCTGGACACATGTTACTGAGTTCTGTTGGGTGGTGACACTATTTTGTGGCATTTCTGTGTATGACACACCTGTAGTGCACTTAGCAAGATGCAAAAGCACATTCCAATACACTGCAGTACAATTCCTGATTTTATTGTGGAACATTGACAGATTTAAGACAGATTAAGAACTTCTGTATCACTGTAACAAAAAGAGCACCAGTTTTGAAGGAGGACATAGAATTGCAGTATTTAGTGGAATGGTCATTGTACACTCAACTGTACCTTATACCCAGATAACCAAGTGGGTCATTCCATTAAGGAAGAGACCTTTCCCTTCCAATTAAACAGGATAGCCTTTCAGGAGTTACATCCTACTGTGCTACATACTCAGCAGTGCTAATTTCATGCTTCTAATTTTGTTGAAAATAAAACTGAATTGTAACAAATCCCTGATGCAAGATACTTTGAGCACCTGCAGGAAAACATCCATGTAAACAGCAATACATGATACAGTACACTTTAAATAACAGACAAGACAAGTCCTATACCTTTCTGACATTATGTGGAACAGCTTTATGCTGCAGCTAATAAACACACTCAGAATCATAATGCACGCTCACTTGATTTAAGAGTCTCAGAATTAAGCCACATAATTTGGGAAGAAACTGTAAACATCATGCCTGCCTCACAACAGGGTGACAGTGTGTGATCTGTGTAAGAGGTGATACAGCAGGATTAGAACCTACACTTACCACTTACACCCAATTGACAACTGTCACTAGCTGTGAAGAGAGGATAAATTGCACTGGTACAGGAATCTCTGACCAGCATGGAGTGTGGAGATACTGTTTGTGTCTGTTTTCAAGTATGTGAAGCACCAAATGTCATAAGATCATCAAAACTTCAGTGTTTTGATCAGCTTATTGCTTTTACTTCATCTTTTCCTCATAGGATAAAAGAGGGAAAGAAGACGAGTTAGGCACCAGGTTGGAATCTCATTTTTTTTCTCAGTCACTAATATTGGCCAAAAACGTGTATCATTTAGACAGGTTCCTCAGAAGAGAGTTATAGTTTCTACAGACAACTTTTTATTCATGAGACAGCTGTCCCTGTATTCAACTCAGTGGTTTTAAGTGGAATAAAGCACCTTCTAAGGCCCTACAGATTGAAGAGAACTTAATATTAAAAGCTGCTAAATTGCAAATCTTTTTTACCCCGTGCTAGTTGTACGTGATGTAAATAACGTACCTGTATGTGATTTTTAAAGAGAATGCAGTCTTTCAATTCTCTGTCACATTGAAACGGGTTATCTGCTAAAGGTCAGGTGAAGGGACTAACTTCATGGAAATAATGGAGTTTAAATGCCATAGAATTCAAGACCTACCACTGCTGTTTGGTTTTGCTCTTTTTTTTAAGGAATTCCAGTTCCTTTTATTGGAATTTAAGGGGGAAAGAGAGGGGTGGGTAGGGAAACCTTACTCTAAGACAGCGTAGCTAGAATATTTAGGCCTTGTCTTGTGTGACCAAATTTTCCTCCCCATTGCTGTGACTTGAGATGGTGTCTTCACTCCCTTCATCCTGAATATGGTCCACTCACTGAACAGAGCTCTCTCATCCCACCCAGAAGACAGCATTCACAGCTGCAGAACACAACTTTCTACACTTCTTAAGACAGTAAAAGGCAAGCTTAAAAAGCACAATTTCCTTAACTGTGCATGGTTAAAAACACCGCTTACACAAGGTAAGGGCACACTTTCCATTTTCCCCTCTGGATATAAATGTATTACGAGATAGCCAAATATTGAGGCATCAGTAAAAAGTATACTGCTGCTGTTCCTACCACGTTACCATTTATGGAATAAAATTAACACCCCAAAGAAATCTTCACAAATGAGGAAGCAATTTGTCAAAACCTGCAAGAAATGGTATACATTAAATATAAAACTCATATACAAAAAAGGGCTAACTTTTTTTTAAAAAAGTTTAGACAGTTCCTTAAAATTATCTAGTTCATTGATTTCAGCCTACCACACACTTACTTTGGACTATAATAAAATAACTAGGGGAGATAAACCACTATCAGATGCTTCAGTTGGAGAACCAAGGTACCAATCTTGCTGACTGCATTAAAACTGCAGCAGGTGTGCATAGGTGAGAAGGAACAGCTCCTACAGGCTGTTTGCCTCCTCTTCCCGTGTCAGGCCAGCGTTGAACTCTGGGATCTGCTCTGCAAAGGACTGGGTCATCCACTGTCCGTTAGGAACCTCCCCGAAGGCCGACCCTTGGCAGCACTGGGGATTGCTTCCTGCTGAGCAAACACAAAGCACACCGGTTTTAAAGGCACTGGACACCACGGGCTCTTGGCTCCCCAGCAATGGCTGCAGACTGAATGCCCCAAGCACTTTACCAGCTCCATTTGAAGACAAGCTGCACTGGTCAGTGTCATACGGTGCACGGTCACAGTAAGCTCCTCCATACGCTGCTTCATAGCCTGGGTCGTACTTTTCCTCTTTGACAGCCATCTTTTTAGCATCCTCTGCAGAAACAGAACACATCAAGCATTAATGTCTAGAATAAAAATTAGCAAAGAGCACTTTTATCAGAAAACATTTGAAAAAAGGCCACAAATTCTACAAGACAATCCCTGCTCCCCTTAGATAATTTAGGCTGTACTAAAGAGAATGGAATCTGTAATTCTATACCAGGCAATCTAGAGAATCACTTCTCCCCCCTGCTCCCATTAAATTCTTTCTTTCTTTCTACTTGGGAAACTGCTAGTATTTGTACACTACATTTCATTTTAATGAAGTGTTAACAAAATAACAACAATACCTTGTGCAAGTTGCAAGTCAAAGGTGTACTGCACCTCCTGGACCTCCGTGTTGGGTGCAATGCCTTTCAGTTGATCCCTTAAGTCTTTCAGCTTAATGTAATAATGAACTTTATCTTGTGCCCGAGGAAACTGAGCACATCTTGCACTGGATGATGGCATAACGTAGCAGAGCTTGAGACAAAGAGCAAGAAAAATAGCATTGCTGATCCCCGACCTATGAGTTAATACTTAGTGCATTCAGAACTACTTAACAGTTAGGCTCACTGTTTTAAACCATTTGTACAAACTTCAACTAATGCCACAAGTGGTTGTGAAAGGGGCTAAAATGAGTTTTCAGTTTTCCTGGCCAGTCATCTGTCTTGCCCTGGAGACAGGGGCTGATTACATGCTGCTAAGTGAGCACAATTTTCACCAGTTATTTATGTGCTGCAGGAGAAGCAGTACCCATATGTGTTACAAGAGAGAAGAGCACACTCCAGAACTCCCTGAACAAGCAGAGCTCTGAACCAGGGCACAGAGGAGTACGTGACAGCATGCAAAGAGCCCAGACCACTGAGGGAGGCAGCACAGGTTAATTAGCCTGGCTTCCTGGCGAAGTGCATCTGCATGACATCCACCAGGCTATGAAATTGTTGTTAGTAAACGATTTGGAGCCAGCTTCAGTGTTTCCATCTCTGCCAACAGCCCTAATTAAAGGTATCAAGTTAGTTTAGGAAAAACAAACTATTCAATACTTCTATTACCATGCAGCCTTTATGAACAAGGACCAGTACAGGGCATTATTTATCTTTCTTACAAATACATCTACTGCAGAAGTCCCTAGGGAGCAAGCACTTTATCGAATGATTCTTCAGGCTCTAATGGCAGCACTTCCACCTTTAGAGAAAGGCAGCTGAAACTCTCAGCACTAGTAATTGAGGAAGAAATAAGAAGAAAAACAATCCAAACTTTTGAACTGACAAGGTAATGAAGCTTTAGAATAAGCTACCTTGGCAAGTAGCATAATCGCCTTTGCTTTAGCTTGTTTATAAGAACACATTAAACAAACCAATTTCTAATGATACATAGCTGGCCTCTTGAGATATTTTCCAGAACTAGAGGTCTATGACTAATGCACTCTTCATCAAATTGCTTGTTTTAGCATCCAATATAACTTCAAACTGCAGATCAGCTTTAGGAGGCCCAGTGTGATGGAAGTGCTTGGGCGTGCCCAGATCCAGCAGTGCTGAGGGGTCACGTGCAGAGGCACGAGGATGGACTTGCTGTCCTTTAACCCCCACTGTGGCACTGCATGGTCATGGTCAGTATCAAAATCCAGTGATACAAATACCCAGGGCTTTGGACACAGGGGATCAGATGAAAACTATCATAAAAGCAGGCATGTGTTCTATTTTAGGCAGTCCTCAGAACACACCAGCCTACTAACCATAACATATCATTTCTCAAATGAAGTCTGCAAGTCTGAAGAAGCTGCATTAAAGACCTGTCTGAAAACTGCATTACTCCTCTAAGTAAAAACCTTTCACACCTCTTGTACTTCAGTCAAACTGGTGTTATCCTAAGTGTGTTCAAGGCCCGAGATGTCATTAGTTTTTAAATAATCAAAATGGAGTGCCCCTGTTTTGTTCATCAGTCTCAATACTTACAGTTTCTGTATCTGGCACTTTGTGTGGCTGCAGCCCAAATTCCAAGTTCTTAACTTTAATTCCAAAAACTTCTTTACTAAAAATTTCATAAATACCTAAAATGAAAATATAGGGTAAGTGGAAAAAAAAAAAAGCAACTGACAGAAAAAAAAAATCATTTTAAAGTAAAAGTTCTCACATTTTCCATTAAAAGCTGCTATACGAGGTTTATACTTTTGTAACTTCTGCATCAGAATTCGCCCTCCTTCCCGAAACTCTTTGCTAAAAGACAAAGTATTCAAAATTATAATCACAACTATTAATTCATTAAAAAGCCTGATATTTCCCATTGTTGTCTTACCTGGAGAGGTCTTTGCTTCCAGGTGTTGTCCTTTCAACCATGTTTGTAAATCCAATCCCATACTTATGTGGCAAGGTGTGGTCATCCATGTGGTTCAGCTGTTCATTACTTAGACCAGACATGAACAGACACTTCCCTGTGAAGTAGGGAGACAGATATGCATTTGCTATTTTCCAAGGAAAAGAAAACAGAACCAAAAAAATCCCACTCCACTATCAAAGTACTAGAATGCTAAAGGAAGCATTTATTTTAACATAGTAACAGTTAACTTGGGCAGTAACAGTTTACTGCCCTATCCAGAAAGGTTTAAAATACCCAGTATTACTCTGCCTTCTCCAAGAGGGCAGAAAGGCCCTAGTGATCAGGAATTCCTCATCAGGATCCTGCAAGCCAATCTTTTATTCTAAAAGCTCAGCACAGAGCTTTAGATTTTGTGATTCACATAAGCAGTGATCAATATGGATTTGGAGGGAAAGAATGTGGCAAATACAATGTGTCAGCTTTCTTTGACAATCTTGCTTCTTCTTGCACTGGGCCTCTTTGACAGAACCCCGCTGCCTTGAACTCTTATTTAGCATATAAAAACCCCTCTCTGAAGAAAAAAACCCCAAAAAACAACAAACCAAAACCCAGGAGAAAAACAAAACTCAGCTACTTTAATTAAAATGCCACAAGTTCTAACAAAGTTCTGCAAATGCTAAAAGAAGAAAGGAAAATAAAAACGTACAAAAATGGTTCCCAGGTCCTGGGTAATGATGTCCTTTGTAAGCTGCCATCAGGCCAGGGTTTATGCCAATCTACAAAGATACAAGTCCATTTTAACAATGACACCATGGCTTGCTAGTCAAGAATTTAATCAAGCTACAATAAGGAAGCTTATTCAATCCTAAGTTACTGTTAATTAAAAAAAAAAAAAAAAAGTATTAATGGCACCTTCCACCATTATTTAAAAAAAAAAACCCTGACAATTTTGCAGCTGTGCCTCGTGTAGATGTGCAAGGCCAAAAGAGCAGCTCAGAGGGTGCAGCACTTCCAGGAAATAAAGCACTGAGTTATAGGCTCTCATGAACCTGTACTAAACATGAGCCTTAGATTTCTCAGAAATTAGGACGAAGTTACTATGGCTTTAACAGAAAATGCAAAGCAGCTCCACACACACACACACACACACACACCCCACACACACACACACACGAAACAGCTAATGTACTTTATCTTGCAAGATCTTGCCATATAAGCAATATAGATGAGTAAGCAGAAACAATGCAAATCATAACAAGTAAATACAAGTCTTTTCTACCTAATCTTCTAACTCTGAGTTACTCACTATCACAATGTCCAGATCAAAGGTCAAAATGTCAGGCAAAGTCTTGGTCAGAAGTTCAGCTTCAGATACACCATTAAAACGGTCCACTTTTCTTTTGACTTTAAAAGTATCTGTGATCTTTTCTTGTTTGCCTTTTGACTTGGCTGGTTTTTCTTTTTTAGCAGCAGGCTTTTTGGGTTGCTTTGGCTCAGTTGCTTTGGCTTTTCTTTTCCTTCCCCCTTTTTTAACTTCTGAAACACACAACAAACATTGTTTTTGTACATTTTCAGTGTTGCAGTGTGGATATTCAAATAGGCTCAACTAAATGTATGGACACAGAGAGAAATCAAAGAGGTAAAATTACCTTCAAAATTCATTAATTTAAGCAACACACCTGAATATTCCTCATCTTCTGCCTTTTAAAAGTTTAGAGATTCAGGCAGCACAGGCACTGGGCATGACACGACCATCCAGAGATTGCTCTCTCTCTCTCTATGTTCATTAATAATGTTGAGCTGTACAACAGTGTCACTTTCCAACAGTTCATTTTTGTTTAAACAAGCCACACTAAACTAAACAATTCTTAGTAACCAATTCCCTATCTGCAATTAGCACAATAAACTAAGCAACCACTCAAACAAAAATATTTCAAATAAACAGTATAATACTGTACCTCTCTTGCAGAAAGTTTAAAAAACCAGGTATTTCGAAGCCAGATTCTTAAAAAAAACTTCCTTAATACAATATTAAACTCCATGACTTCAGCTAAAATAATGCATTTACCTGTTGAAAAAAAATCTGCTCTTCTTGGAACAAGATAATTGTGTGAGACTGAACAATATGCATACATTCACATGAGTTTACCTCTTGTCTTTTTAACTGTCTGTCAGAACACATTTCTTAAAGAATACAATTAATCAATACTTCTGCAGTGAGCGTCAAGAAAAGGAAATCCAATAGGTCCAAGGAAGCAGTTTCAGAGCAATATTTCTATTCCCAATCAATCACTCTCCAGTCAAAGCACAGCCCAGTCAAGCTACCTTTAGGAGGCTCCTGAGCAATGTTTGGCTCTGGAATGCCCTCTAGAGTCGGCTGCTCAGCCATCATTTCCATGTTGGGCACTGCAGTCATCATCTGATGGAAGGGAAATGAGTAAAACGCTTGAGCTTGCTGAAGATAGGCGTAGTATCTTAGAGAGGGAGAGAGAGGGGAGAAACAATTTATCAACAATTTAGAAACTAACGTATCAGACTGTAAAAATCAAACTTAATCAAGTTTGCTGGCATGTACTGCACTTACAGTCTCTGATGAGTCTGTTAACAAGGCACTAAATTACCCACACCATCGAAGCAGTCTGGCTGCTTAGCTGGTATCAGTTAACCCCAGCATTAACAGCAGAGTTCTTTTGTGATTGTTTTGATGTGGCATTAACACAGCATTTGGAAGGGAAAAGTAGAGGTTTTTTTTTTTTTTTTTTTTTTTTTTTTTTTTTTTTTTTTGGTAAAAACACTGTAGCACAGATTTCCAAAGCAAAAGCAAACTGTCTATCAAACAGATCAACAATTTACAAAGCATGTTGAGCTAAAGCTCTCTGGACTTCCACAAGTTTCCCAAATTTTAGATTTTTTTTTTATGTGCTGTCAGTTGCTTGATTGGGTAAGATACAGAACGGATGAATCATTCAAGGGCTATAAAGCATTAAGAATGCACACAGCATTTGTTACTATGCAGATTATTAAACAAATTGTGTGGCAGATGTTGTCCAGCTATCACACACTGGATCCCAACACAAGTATTGCACTTATTCTACATGGAACTGTTCACGAGCACAGAGATCCTTCCAGTCTCCTTCTATGCATAAAGACATTTTTCCATAGACAGCTCTCTCCCTCCACACATTTATTAGTCATGTACAGCCCTCACACCCATTTCTGCTTTATTCTGTCATTCTGTCACTCCCTTCTACCCACGCAGCCACCTCCTTGTCCATAGCTTCTACTGCCTTACAAATACATAGAAAGGACTTGGTGAACAGCAGATCTTCAGGAAATAATTTTATCATCTCAGAGCTATAATTAAAAACACCAAATAATTTTTAGACATATTTGTCCAAGAAGGCCAATGGCATCCTTTATTAGCAATAGTGTGGACAGCAGGGCCAGGGCAGGGATTGTCCCCCTGGACTTGGCACTGCTGAGGCCACATCTTGAGTGCTGCGTTCAGTTTTGGGCCTCTCAGTACAGGAAGGGGCTAGAGCATGTCCAGAGAAGGGCAACAGATTTGGGGAAAGGTCTGGAGCAGTTGAGAGAGCTGGGGGTGTTTACCCCAGAGAAAAGAAAGCTCAGGGGTGACCTTATCACACTCTCCACAACCACCTGAAAAGAGGCTGAAGCTGGGTTTGTCTCAAGCAACAAGTGACAAGGGGAAATGACCTCATGTTGTGCCAGGAGAGGTTCACATGGGATATTAGGACAACTTTCTTCATGGAAAGGGTTGTTAACTATTGGAATAGGCTGCCCAGGCAACTGTCTGAGTCACCACCCTGGAGGTATTTAAAAGATGTTGCAGATGCGTAGATTTATGGACGGGTTGAGTGTGAGCTTGGCAGTGCTGGGTTAATGGCTGGATTCAATGATCTTAGAGGTCTTATCCAACCTAAATAATTCTGATTTTAAATTTCTTAAAGAAGGGACCATTCCCTACCACACACTGGGTTTTTAAGAAACCCACTGTAAATCAGTCTTATGCAAGAAGAACCCACAATCTTGTGATCAAGTCACTAATTTTAACCCAAATATCTATCCTGAAACAAGATAATAAATATGAACATAGGTCTGTAAGATTCCCAGGGAAGTTGCCTAACAAAGCAGGACATCGGAGATTTTCTGAGTACAGGGAATACCTTAAACCCTCTGCCGGAGGAGTTCCATTTTATATAAAACACCTGTGCAGCTAAAGAACCAAACAAAACTGATTTTCAGATTTGTATTGAGAAACACATGAGAAACTGAGACATGCAGAATCCAGTTCATGATGTAATAAAAGCTTATTCACACAGGCCAGAACAGAGTGGGTAAGAAAAATGTGAAAGCATCTAAGCTAAGACCAGATATCTTTTTATAATACAGGCCTTATTTCAGGGGTATAAGTCTCCTTCTAGTAAAGGGAATAAAATTCCCTTTGAACAGAGAAAAACTTTGCACCGTACCACAAACAAGTCCTCTAACCACTTGCTAATGAGATGAAAGTGAAGTTTTAGCCCTATCTCTAAGTTTCCCATACATTTCTGGCCAGATTTCTTGCGTGGGTTCAGAAATATTTTTTTTTAATTGATGTATATATATTATAGGACATTTAAATAAGTACTTTCAGTATCACAAGGAAAAGGTAGCAATTTGTTCCTCTCCCCTCCCGTCAGTTCATGACTTTTTCCACCCTCCCCCCCCCCCACTTCCGTCCATGTTAAAAACAAAGGGGAAAAAAAAAGAAACAGGTAAATAAAAAGATACTTTCATCAGAACAAAACCAGGCATTAAGCAATTTTCAACCCCCCCCTCGGGACATTGACAAGGCCGCGGGCCCGGGAACCCCAGAGCGCCGGGAGCGCCTTCCCTCCCCCTTTGTGCTCCGGGGAAGGGGAGGGGGCGGCGCCAGAGCCCGGCCCCGGCTCGGCCGGCCCCGGGGAAGGAGGGGAGGGAGAGCGGGCGATGCCCAGCGCTCGGTCCGAGCGCGGATGGGCGCCCGCCGGTGCCGGTGCCGGTACCGGTACCTGCCCAGCTCCGGGCCCTCCATGCCCGCCGCCCTCGCCGCCGCCGCCGCCGCCCCCGGCGGCCTCGCCCACGTGACCGCGCCGGCCAATGGGGGCGCAGGGCGGGGCCGCGCCGCCGGGCCGGGGGCGCGCGGGGCCGTGAGGGGCCGTGAGGGGCCGACCCGCGGTGCGGCTGCCGTGCCGCCACTCACCGCGCCCGGCTCCGCGATGCTCCCCGGCGAGGGCGGGCCTCCTCCGCACCCTCTTCCCTGCTCCCGGCCCCCTCCCGGCGGCGGCGGGGATGACGCACGTCCGGCGCGGTCGGTGCGCAGGGCCCGCCCCCGCAGCCATGCCGGCCGGCGTGCCCTGGCCCATGTACCTGCGGGCGCTGACGGCCAGCATGCTGGCCATGTTCGCGGGGGCCGAGGTCGTGCACAGGTACTACAGGCCTGACCTTGTAAGTACAGGGTGACCTCGTAAGACACCCGGTCGCTGGTAGCGTGTGTGCGGGATGGAGGGTGTGCTGCAGAGGCCGCGCCTCGGAAAGGGCTCTGGCTTGGCCGTGGACAGAGATCGGCCTCTACAGAGGCATTGTCCAGGCCGCCGGGACTGCGCTGTGTCCCGCTATGGGCTCCTCAGTACAAGAAAGACAAGGAGCTACTGGAGTACGTCCAGTGGAGGGTCACGAAAATGATGCAGGGTCTGCAGCATCTCTTGGGAGAGACGACTGAGCGGGAACCTCATTAATGCATATAAGTATCTCAGAGGTGGGACCAAGAGGACGGTGCCAGACTCTTTTCAGTGGTGCCCAGCGACAGAATGAGGAGCAAAGGCCATAAACTAAACTACAAGAAGTTTCACCTTAATATGAGGAAGAATTTTCCATTGAGGATGGCAGAGTACTGGAACAGGCTGCTCAGGGAGATCGTGGAGTCTCTGGGCACATTTCAAACGCAGCTGGACGTGTCGCTGTGCGATCTACTCTAGGTGACCCTGCTTGGCAGGGGCTTGGTCTGGATGATCTCCAGAGGTCCCTTCCAGCTCTAACAATTCTGTTATTCTGTGCCTCCTCTGGGGAGTCACCTCCTCTCTAGACATAGTACCATGTGTCGAGAAAGGGTCTCTGCTGTGGGAAACTGGGTTTTGAAAAGAGCCTGCAAAAGTGGCAAGAAGGGACTGTACTAGATTTAAATAGACTTTGTTTCCTCCAGTAATGGAAATGAAGGCAACCAAAAGTTGACATTAGAAATGACAACAGACAAGGCTGTCAAAGTTACGACTAAACTCTAAACTCTGGGACCACCCTCTAAGGATAATAATGGTTTGGTTTAGCCTCTTGGAGGCCTGACTTGGAAGCTTTCTCTCATCTTCCTGCTTATGTATACTTGGGTTTTTTATTTCTCTGGGCTACTTTCAAATGGGAAATAAGTTGTAAAAAATTACCATGTTTGAGCTGTCAGCTCAAAATTTAAGCAATTCAGTCATTGATGATGCATTAGAATTTATGTGTTTTAGTAGTCTCTGCTGTAGCCTTCATTACAGGCAGATAGATGTATTTATTCAGGGTGACCAAAAGATCTATATCTGTTAAGCAGCACAAATTTTGAGGAGGTGCAGTTCTGGAAATGTCATGTTATCTGGTACCTTTTAAAAATTTTATCTCTGATTTCAGTGCTTAATTTCTGAATCAGGGCAGTAGAAGCAGTGAAACATTTTCTTCTATCACCAAGAATATGTGTGGAAACTTCAACTATGCTAGAACATCTTTACCAAACTCACTTTAATGGCAAAAAGAAGCTTTGCTCCTTTAAAGCAAACTGTCCGTTCTTCCTTTCACCTATTTTTTTTTTTTTTAATTGTATTTTGCTGCTTTAAAATAAGTCAAATTACAAAAAGGTAACAATTCCTAAGGGGTTTTGTAGGCATTATATTCCACTCAGAGAAAAGGGTGATAAAATCACTGTTTAGCTGTCATGGTCTTCCAGAGTAAGCTCATTTACTGTTGGGAGTTGAGTTTTTCATCTGTCACAACACTGATGTCTTTCTCTGTTTCTAATAGAGCATACCTGAAATACCTCCTAAGCCTGGAGAACTGAGAACAGAACTCTTGGGTCTAAAAGAAAGATCAAGCGAAGTTCAGACTTCACAACAGTGACCAGAGTTTATTTTTGTTGTGAAAACTAGAACTGATACTTATCCAGCTGTTTAAGTTGCTTTAATACAAATGTGAAATACTGTGCTCCTGTAATGCATTTTTGCTTTCCTTTAAGCAGAGTTCCAGGCAGCATTAAAAATAAACATACATGAATGCTGTTGGTAAAAGTCCCATCACTTGTGTGCCAAAACGCTTGTGAGTTCTTAAATCTGGATTACATTTTAAGTATCCTTCAGAATAAGGCATCAAACCATGACACAGATGTATCACTGACAGGAAATCTGCGTTTGTTCACTGTAAGGCTGGAATCTTACAGCTCGGCCAGCTCAGTTAAAATGGGGCAAATATGCACAGATTACACTGAAATCAGATTTGTTTGTGCTCCATTTGGGCATCTTCATCTGTCTATGGCTGCTTTTGATAGCTGTAAATATGCAATAACAAATAAAGGTCTACTTTTCAGTCTGGAAATAGAATTACAACACTCACACCAGGAGCTTGAAGATGCAGTCGCTATCCTGTGAAGGTGGCTCAACAACCCAGTTTTGAATGGTACAATATAGAACTTAAGAAGGTTGGGATTACTTTCCCTTGAGAAAGGTGCCAGGAAAAAGCACAGGCTTCATCCTCAGTTGTCTCTTAAGTTTAACTCATAAAAAACACACTCTGCACATTACCCAGAAAGGAAACAAAAAGCTCCCTAATTCCTATTGCTGAAGTACTTGGAAATCTTGTAAGAGCAGAGGGATCCAGAAATGATCACTGAAAGTGCTACATTTACATCAGTTCTGCCTAGGAAGCTATTATTTTATTTGTGCCTGTATAAGCTGGAGTGGTTTTCCTAGGAAGAAAGGTTTATAATTCTTAAGCATGTGTGTGTGTCTGCTCTCATCAAGTTTTATGGCTGTTGGTGTGATGAGCTCCTCTCCTGCTCTTGTGTGCCCATATCTGCACTTTTTATAGAACTACATCATATCCTGTCTCTCAGGCACCTTTATCAATGACAGCAGGCATTGAGAGGCTCTTGTAAAGCAAAGGTGTTAAGCCAAGACAAAATCAGTGGAAACAGCTTAATAGATCCACTTCTGGTGAAGAGACTTTTTCCTTTACTGCACCTAAACCCTCCACTTCAGCAGAAGATAAAGTTTATTGAAAACGGGGAAGTTCAGCAGTATTTTGTTTCCATTCTAACTGGGCAGGAACAGCAGTTTTTTGATGACCCTTTAACAAGCCAGCACTCACCAGCCCTTGCGCTGTTATTCACACTTTGTCAGATTGTCACCTCTTATGCTGTTGATTTCTGACATGAAAGATGCATTTCTCTCTGTTTTCTAAAGGGTTTTCAGATCTAAAGGCTGCAGAGGGAAGTTTCCACTAATTAGGGCTTGTATTTCGGCTGCTACTGGAAACTGAGCAACAGGGAGCTCACCCTCTTCTAGCACTGAAGAAAATGTCCTCATTATTGCCCATCTAGGAATAGCAAAGCTGACAGTGCACCAAGTTTTAACAGCAGAGGTGACAGCCCCAGAGTCAGCATAACTGCAGTACTGAAAGAAACAGTGCTGACTGGGAGACACTTCCACTACTGACACCATTTTGCTTCAGAGCTGACAAAAATAAAAGGCAAACTTACAAGTTCATTTTGTGCTTATTAATAGCAAACACTTGCCACTGCAGGGTGTAGTGAAAAGAGCTGCATCACAGCTATGTTGCACATGATATTCTCAGCTGAAGTATGTGAAGATGCACAAAGCATAACTCTCAAGTATGCTCTTTATTATTTCTGAAATTTATTCAGTTTTGTCACCCTCAAACCAATCAAAGCAATGAGAACTTCAGCTATACAACAGAACAAAATTTGCTTAAATCTACAAGTAATTTACAGATTAAGAATACTGGAAGAGGTGACCCTGCACTTCTAATACTCCCCTTTAGTTTGTTAGGCAAATTCCCACCCGCACAGGAGGTGGAAGTGACCTTTGCTACTCAGCAAATAGAGGTCTGGGTAGCAATGATACATTTGAGTGTATCACTGAAAATAAGTGATATTTTAAGAGGTCGATTGCTACAGAGCACAGTTTCACTGCTATCGTAGGAGGGAGGTGCCCCTACCCTGCCCAGTAACTTCCTGCCAAAGGCGGCTGAGACTTTTGTTAGACCACGCAGCCTGGGCCAGTAACAAGGCTCTCCTCTAGGATACCACTGCAGTGAGCAGAAACCCTAAACTCCCACGAGAGCCCCCCAAAGTAAGCTTCCTTTCCTTGAAATCTCAAACTTCAACTCTCTAAACCTTAACACAATAACCACACTGATACAGGACACATTTGGGGCAATACAGAAGCCTAGTAAATGGAAAGCAAGTTCTTCAGGTCAGTGTTTAGTGCCCTTACCTAATAAGAAAGCTTATTTCACTTCAGACTGCAGAAACTTGTAACTTTACAGAAGTTCTGTTAACAAAACAGAAGAGATTGGTTCTTAAGTAGAATCAATATGCACAAAGTACCATTCCTATGTCCTTTCCCAGGGGAAGTAAAAAATAATCCCCCAAACCCTCACTGTAAAATGCTTTCTATCAGGTTTGTGAAGACGTTTTAAAGTAGAGGCACGAGTCAGAAAATGTAATACTTCATCCAACCACTACACAAAGCTAACATAATGAAGTTCAACCTGTCTACAACTAACCAGGTTTAGTTTCAGTCACATTAAATATGGGCAGTGCTTTGCCATAAGAGACCTAGAACAAGATGGCAATAAGAATATGTGAAAAGAACTTCCACCTTTATAAAACCTGTAGAAAACAGAACTGCTGTAGCTACACAAGTCAAAGGCAGGGTTTCCAAGTGCCATGGAGGATGGTGCCAGCTCACAGGCAGCAGGACAGTTCTGGTGGTAGTTGCCCACATATTGAGTGAAAGGGAATGTTTCTCCCCCCGCTAATCTGTAAAGCTTCTGCTGCCTATTCTATGGAGTCAAGTCACAGAGTTCAGCACAAGCTGTCAGGGCTTCACTTCCCAATGCCATTTCTAAACACCCCATCTCCTCTTTAATCAGGCTTGCTGGAGATACTCAAACACTTATTTCTATTACCAAGTTCAGTACAGCTACCAGGTGTATTTGGCTAAGCAGCACACCAGGTTTGTAAACATAAATCCCAACCACAAGCAGATGCTACACAAGTAGGTGTGGCTGTGCCAGCACTGGAAGGCCCAAGGATTGCCAGCAAAGAGCCTGTTTGCACAAAGGACCTGAACGCTCAGGACCACACCTTCATTTCATTCTGCCCACAAGATGAGCTTGCTAAGGATACATTTGGAGTTGGTGGTGTTTGGGAACATTTTATTTTGTACATGACAAGATTTTACACCAAGTCAGTTAAATAATACAAATTTACATTCATGAGGAATGTTTTTAGAAAAGTGAACTTAAAAAAACCCCTCCTTTACCCTTAAAACCCCATACCATCCCTCAACATTTTACAGTGGAAAAAAACAAAACAATCTAATTCACATTCCCTGTTAACCCCCCAATGTAGGACAGTAGTTGAGTGCAGTTTACAGTTCATCTTTCACATCTGTGGATTCCTGTGAAGACAAAGAGAATCAGAATATTACTTCTTGAAAGTGGATAAAGGTTACAAGAAATGTTCCAGAACAGAAATTTATACTCCTGTCATTTAAGGTTATACTGCTGTGCAAACTAACAGCAGTGGCAACAAAATTAAGTAGGTATAGTACAATAAATACTGTTTCTCAAATTTATCCTTACCTAATCTAATGTTTAACAGTAGGAAATGACATTGTTATAAACTATATATTTACACTAGTCACAGGATATCATCATGCAGGTCTCTTCCAAAAGCAATCCAAGAAAGCAGGGCCAGTTGGGATCTCACAACAACTTCACAAGCTAGTATTATCAAGAAGCCATGGTATTAGAGTTCAGCATATCCATCAAGACATAATTAAAACTGCAGACACGAGCTACGTGAAGGCTGACTTCACATGACAGGTGAACTGTTCAGAAGCAGAGGTGGAGTGTCCCAAGCTTGTATTGTGTGCATTTAACACTACACTCTTGCTGATCTGTTCATGTTTCTGCCCACAAGCCGTGGAAATACCATGGATAATTACCTTCACCAGAGGATTTGCTGCCATTTTCTTGCCACAGGGCACTGTTAAAATCCCTACAGCTTAATTTAGCGCCAGGCTTTGTACATACCTCAGTGTCATCTTTTCACGACACAGTTTAATAAGTTTGTACTGCAGGTTTTTTCCCCCTCCAAGAAAAGCCTAGGACACCTGACACTAAAATCTAGCATCATGAAAGGCAAAGTGAACTTTATTGCCAGGTAGCACCCACAAAGTTGCACATAAATATTGGCAAGAAAGCATCAAACCTGAGACCCTACCTTCTGTGTTTCACTGTCCTCAGCATCAGCATCCACTTCCTCTTCATCCTGCTCTGCCTCCTCAGCTGCATCTTCAGGCTCTTCAGGTTCCTCATCCACCTGCACACAACATAAACTTGCTTTACTTGCTTAGATGGCTTAACTAGTTGGGCACCAGCTAAATACAGGAAGTATTCACTATCATTTCCTAACATTTGCCACAAGCTACCTGAAGTAAAAATAAGATCTGTTTAGTGCTGATTTACTGCAGCAAAAGTTCTTGCAGTGTTGTGAGAACCTGTATTACTTGTACCCACTTAGGAATTTCTCCATCAGAGAGATGGGGCCAAAGGCCTGTGTGTCCAGTTCACTCCTGTAGAGCCAGCACTTAATTAAGGACAGGACTACACCTGAGAAGCATAATGAAATGGCAGAATCTCAAGCAACTACAAAGAAGAGCACAGAAGAGAGACCATGAGCATTAAGGACAGACTCATGGGTGGACTTTTAGTGGCCCACTTAAAGCTCTAGAAGCTGGCAACATTTCATTTTAAGCAAGTGAATCAAGCAGCTGCACTTTTTAAGACAGAGCAACAGTAAGTCAATTATCAGCCCAACTGGAAGACAAACCAACCTTTGCATCCAGGTCAATGTTTAAACTCAAACGAAGCATCCTTTCTATTCTATCTCCATATTCCTTAGTGTCTGGCAACATATATCCTGATCTCAGAGTTGCAGTTTCAAACAACACCACTGCAAGATCTGAAACAGTTTTGTCATCTTCATTTTCCTGACGTGGAAGAACACAAGAAAAGCAAAACAGACCTGTTAAAGCAGGTTGTATGCAGCCAAGCCAGTCAATGTTTCACTACTGTTATTTATTTACCTTGACTCGCCTCAGCATGTCCTTGATCAGTGGATGCCTGGGGTTAATTTCAAATGTCTTCTTTTGGCTGGCATAGTAACTGAAAAGAGAAATTACACACTAAATTTCAAAGTACAGGACCCAATCAGATCTTTAAATCTACATACACTGGTTACAGTCACAGTAACAAGTATAATTCCCCTCCCCCTTTAATACTGGTGCATCTATAAAAAGCATTCAAGTTACTAAGTTCATCTTTTGTTAACAAGTGACAGATACCAAATGCCACTGATGAGTCTTGCTCACCAGGCAGTTTTACATATTGGGCTTGAAAACAACAATAATTTAAGGCTATAAATGGTTGTAAAAGACCTTAAAAACACCCGGGATCATCTGAACCTAGTGGAAGCTTGTTATGGGCACACCAAGCAGGGGAGGCCCCATCAACTGCATTTTGTGTCTGCTGCTACAGAACTAGAAGCTTACTTTGTGGATATATCCTTCCCAGTCTGGTAAGCTTGAGCCTTCATGATTCTTTCCATGTTACCAGACCATCCATACTGACTAGCCACAAGAGCACATGGAGATTGGGTTAAACGTTGAGACAGCACAGCTTTTTCAATCTGTAGGAAAAATACCCCAAACCACCTTAATGTTAGTTCACAGAGCCCTTAATGTTAGTTCACAGAGCTAATAGCTTATACAGTGAATAAAGTAAATAACGCTGCATTTCCCTGTCAATTCAAGAATTTCTGAAAAATATCTAAGACAACATTCTAACTCATTATCTCCCTGAATAAAGATGACATCCATAAAGGTTTATAAATGAAGACAGAGAAGCTACTCTCAAGTCTGAGCTCAAATAATTGCAAGGTACGTTGTAGCAAGTACTACAAGTAAAAATAATCACACTATGTAACACAATATTTTACCTTGTCTTTGAGAGCCTTGTCTTTCATCCAGTTTAAGAGGGGTTCAAATTCCTTTTCCAAGGCTTCCCGACTCTCTTTAGACTTTTCACTTTCTTCAAACTTAACTCCTTCTTTTGCTACATTCTGAAACCTCTTGCCATCAAACTCTGGCAAAGCCTGAATACAGTATTCATCTACAGGTTCAGTCAGATAGATCACTTCATAGCCCTTTTTCAGCAGACGCTCAACAAATGGTGAGGACTCAGCCTAGGATGAAAACATTTAAGGTGTCAGTTTAATTGCATTGGTGGCAGCAGCTACCAAAACCTGTACAACTACCTGGCAACCATTGAAAAATATATAGAAAAACTGAACTGCAGTAGTAACATAAGCATGGAGTCTGCATTTACAGTAACTACACAATTCACAACATTTATGGTACTAGAACTACCAGCTACAATATACTGCATCCCTCCCTCTTTCTTTCACTCTTACATACCTCCTTTCTGCTGGCACCAGCCATGAAATAGATTTTGTCTTGCTTCTCTTTCATTCTTTCCACATACTGATCCAGGCTTGTGAGGTTACTTTCATGGTGAGAAGACTGGAAGCGCAGAAGTTTAGCGAGTCGGGTGCGATTGGAGTGATCCTCAATAACACCAAGCTTCACATTAGTACCAAACTCTTTCCAGAATGTGTCGTTGTATTTTTCCTCTGCAATCTTCTTGATCATATCAAGAGTTTTGCGAACAAGTTCTTTCTGATCACCTAAAAAACAAACAAACAAACAAAACAACAAAAAAAAGCAGCTATACTGAGTTACTGTTACTAACTTAGTTACTAACAATAACTATTCGGTATAGCCCTCAATGCAACCTCACTTCAAAGAGCAGATTCCCCTTTGTATCCCTGATATGAAGAAGACAAAGGTTTCCAGGTCATCTGGAAACAGCAATAACTGAGTTTCCTTTACATTAATTTCAAAATCACGTAACAAAATCCATTAAGCCTTCTAAATCTCACAGCTGTTTTGTGCTTACAATGAAGGAATTTAAAACCAATCAACTTACCTTTAACAATTTATGCTGCTGAAGTGTTTCACGGGATACATTCAAAGGAAGATCATCAGAATCCACCTAATTGAGAAAGAAAGTTTTGAGTATATCTGGCAGTATTTGAAGCTAAAAAGGAAATTAAATGCCTGTATGATTTATAATACTTACAACACCCTTGACGAAGTTAAGATACTTGGGCATCATGTCATGGAAGTCATCAGTGATGAACACTCTTCGAACATACAGCTGAATTACAAGAGCACAGAGCATCCAAATCACTTTCAAGTTTCTTTCTTTTCCACAAAACCATACCCACAACACTTTTCTGTCCTACCTTAATGAAATCACTTTTTTTGGATCCATATTCATCAAACAGTCCACGTGGAGCAGAATTAGGAACAAACAAGATGGATTTGAAAGTAACTTCCCCTTCAGCAGTGAAGTGGATGTATGCCATCGGGTCATCATGTTCCTGTGCAGAAAGAATGCTTTTAATTGACATGGGGAAAACACCAGTGAGTTAATACATCTCCAATAATAACATGAGTTCAGTAAGTGCGTGCAATTATTTTACAACCAATCCAGGTAGCCATGCTTTGCTGGAGTCTACCATGGAGCCAAAATTTTAAGTTACAAGAGCTGTTACTCACATAAAAATAACCTTCCTAGAGACCTCCCAAGTTTTGCTGAATTTAATAAGCAAATCACTAAAAAGTTACCAAGAGGACAAAACCCAATAGAGTATCATCACACCACACTTAAGGAACTCTGGAGTAACACATTACACTGCACTGATACAAAGACAACACTTGTAGGAAACTGTCTCCTTTCTTCCACCACATCCCTCAGGCTAAATACAAATTTGCCCTTTAACATTTAAATCCATCAGTAAGCTCCACATGAGCTGCAACAAAATACTTTCCAAATCTTGACTAATCAACCCTTGGATGGCAGAACCTTCTCTCTGGGAAAAAGATTAATTAATTCCTGACTGACATGTTGTACCTTCCAGACTCTGCAGTTCCATCTACTGACAGCCATTAATTAACTTTTCAGAAATAGTCCATCCTATAAACACTCAGTTTTATTCACATAGCAAGAGATACTATAGCAGAGATCTTGCCATGGAATCATCTTGAGGCCTGGCCCAGAACTTACCTTGGAAAAGGTTTTGTAAAAAGCTTTGTATTCATCTTCTTCAACTTCTTTAGATGGTCTCTGCCAGATTGGTTTTATGTCATTCATGAGCTCCCAATCCCAGACAGTCTTTTCAACCTAGGTAAATAAACACGCTAGTACTAAAAAAGACTCATTCTTTACTTCAGGTTAGGCAAATTAAAGGCACTCTACTGCAGCCAAAACATAAACCAGTATAAAACAGGTAAAACCCCCAAACGTGCTCTTTCTAATTTACAAAATTATGCAAAGACCTAGACATTCTCATTTTACATACGTATATTAGTGCAACACGTGGGAACAAAACTTTAGTCTACGACGTAGTGTGTTCCATGTACGTTTAACACATTCACTAAGTACCAGTATTTCTGTTCTAATGCCACTCTGGAAAAATCTTCCCAGCAGAGTATATTAAATTTAAACTTGTCCACAGTGTCAGGTTACAGAATTCCACTACCATTTCAAGCTGTTCATGCAAGTACTTATAATTAGCTGTGACTACAGCTTCACGAGGCTACTGTCAATCATCTGCCTGACTTCTATCTAGTCTGTTTCATTTACAATCTTCTCTCCTACCATCCCACTTTAAAAGGATTTGCTTCTTGAAAGCACACACTACTGAAATGCATCTCTGCAAAACTACCTAGGAAAATTGCTATCTATCTGACATCAGTTACAGGACCCCAAGGCTAACAAAGCTTACCTTCTTAGTTTTTGGTTCTTTTCTTCCTCCTCTTCTTCAACTGCTGCTTCATCATCTGTTTCTTCTTCTTTCTCCTTTGCTTCCTCCTCTTCAATGGGTTCTTCAACAGTCTCTGTCTAAAGAGACAACCAAAGGTGGGGATTTGAACACCTTGACTTCCTACCAGGTTCTACTAGTGTTCTCTCAAACAGCTTAATCTTTCCCAGCACGAGCCTGACTTCTGCCACTTGTCTGTTGCAAACTTCTCTATGGGTAGTATTTTTCAGTTGCTTTTTCGTTAATGCATAGTTTCCTTCAATACACTGGGAGATCACCACACTCAAATTTAAGTTTTTCAGTGCTTTACACAAAATGCTTATCAGACTTGGTGGATTTTAAGTTGGTGCTACACCAAGAAAACATCACAACAGGCCTGAAATCTAAGTCACTGCCCTGTTTTTTTCAGAAGGGTATCTAGCCATGGCTCTGCTTGAGAACTTAACAGTGCTTCCATCTACCAAAGCCAGTCGAAGAAACATCCTTATTAGTCATCAGCAGTGTTTTTCCTTTGGTAAAGTCCTTCAAGTCAGAATAAAACCAAGTTCCTTTAAAGTCTGTGATTTTAGCAACAGACCAGCATTTGGAGAAAAAAAAAACCTAGTAAAATAGTAGCCAAAGGAGTAGGGAAAAGAAGAATTTTAGAATTCAGTCAAGAAGCAGCTCTATGGCAGGCCCTCAGCTTTCAGGAAAGATCTGGCCAGATAGCTGTCATAACCAAAGATTTTACTGGACAACACTCACTTAAATACACTTACCTTGCTGCTCCACACATAAATGGGGAAGTTTATAAACTGGGAGTATTTCTTCACTAGATTTTTAACAGTGTCCAGCTCAAGGTAATCAGATGCTTCCTCCTTCAAGACAAGGCTAAAGGAAAAAGAAAACAAATCACCAAACCTTTTAAAGTGCTGAATAAGTATTCTGAACAGTTTTAAAGCAGAATATACATTTCTTAGCCAACTTAGCCAGAGCGTGGTGTTAATAACCATGAGTGGGGGTTGATCCACACAAGGGATCATTTGCTTAAGAGCTGGACTCTATGATCCCTGTGGGTCCAACTCAGAAAACTTGTGATTTTTGCTGCAGCCACAGCAATTCAGATTTATGCAAATGAGCTTTTTTATTAGTTCAGCTCCAAATATCTCTTAAAAAATATCCTTACTCAACCAGCAATTGTTTTCACTGGCTGAGGCAGAACACAATATTCAAAAGCTTAAATGAAAACATCAAATCATATCAATACTTATCAAGATCTTGATACAACCTCATGGGCTTTACTTCAAACTAGAGCACCAAGATCGACTTTTTGACATTGAGTGCCTCCTACAGAAAGACATCCTCTAAAACCAGACCAAATAAATTTACCTGTTCATGAAAGCAATGCAAATAGGACTAGCAAACTACCTCTAGTTTGCAATTTTCATCAGACCAGCCTCTCTGATATATAAACAGCAGCAGGTTTTCAAGCAAAGCTCTATAGACCCTGCATAGGTTTTGCCAGGCCAGAACTGTGTTGAGTGACTGAATGAGCCTGAAGGCAGCTGAACTGTCTGGAATTACTTGCTGACAGTTGTCAAGACATTCCTAGTTTTGTTAGCTCATCTAACAGAGTATGAAGTGAACTACACTTCTGTTTGGATGCAGTCTGCATATTTCTATTAAACTGAGTAAAGCTGTATTACAAGAAACAAATCAGTCACAAAGCTAAAACACATATTCCAAGAAGCAAAGTGTACCCACACAACCTTTTTTATTCTGAGACTAAAGAAACTTAATACTTACGTTATGGTTGTGCCACGTCCTAAGGTGTTCCCTCTTGGGTCATCGATCACAGGAGAATTCATTTGAATCTGACTCCCAAATATGCTGAGTATCATTGTTTGTGTTTTGATGTGACAATAACTCTGTCTGCTACTAAGAAAGCAGAATAAAAGCCAACACCAAACTGGCCAATTAACTCAGATGTTGACTGGCTATCATCCTGCATTTCAGTCATCTTGTTTAAGAATTCACTTGTACCAGACTTTGCAATGGTACCCAGGTTTTTAACTAACTCCTCCTTTGTCATGCCAATACCCGTGTCTGTAACATGAAGCATGTTCTTCTCCTTATCACACTGAACAAAAAAAAAAAGACAAAAATGCAGCGTGACTTCACTGTGACTCTTAATACATGCCAAACACAAGTGGCACATAGTAGTTGTTTAAATTCAAACATGCCTGGCTACAGTAAACTGAATTTGCAGTAAGTACAGAAACAAGGAAGACTTTCCTTCAAAGTAGTCCAATACTTCCATTGCTCTTTATAACACCAGAGACATGTTTTTAATCATTACAGAGGAGCATCTTTGATAAATTGAAAGGGTCCTCCTGCAGTACAAGTTTATACTTTCATCAGTATTAAGCCAAAAATAGAAACTAAATCATGAAGCACATTTTTATATTCCTCCACCACTTGTTTGAAAGAGATGTTTGTATCTAATCCTTCTTACCTTGATTTTCACCGTAAGCTCCTCATTGCCAGCAAGAGCATTTTCATCAGTTAATGATATCAACCGTATCTTATCTAAAGCATCTGAAGCATTTGAAATAAGTTCCCGCAGGAAAATCTGAAATAGAAACCAGTAGTCAGGAATGCCAGGAGAGAGACACACGCCCTCCAAAATTCTAATATGATCTGCAGATGAAGGCACTAACCTCTTTATTTTTATATAAAGAATTGATAATTAGCTTCATCATTCTGTTCACTTCTGCCTGAAACGCAAACTTCTCTGACTTTTCTCTGAGTTCTTTGATCTGGGATGCATTTAGGCCATCTAGTTGGATAGCTTCTTCCTCTCTGTTAGGACAACGAAAAACCTGTCAAGGAGTCTTGTCCACAAACATCACAACTAATTGAATTTTATCACAAAGCAGCAGCAATAACACTTAACCAGTAATACAGCACAAAACTACATGATCAAATGAGTCAAGTGCAAGAGCAGCCATTGTCAGCTACATAGCCATAATTCAAAAACTCAAGTGAAAACTCAGGCTTGCAAGTGAATTTTTTCATTAAAAATTCAGGGAATAGTACAGGTAATCTTCAATCCTCAGCACGTGGTGCACCTCAGAGGAGGTGAGGCATGCATGGCCATAGAGTTTTTTCACCCATAAGCACTAAACTGACACCATTTATGACATGCATGAGTAAACTCCAATTAACAGCTATCGATATTCGATAAAAACAAATGGAACTTTTCTAAATCCAAGTCTCAAGCTCGTTTTTGTTTAAAAGGAAACAGTCTTTTACAAGAATGTTTTCTTCCCCCCCCCAGCTGACTGGCTCTCTCTTTGAATAGTGTTCTCCCCTTACTTCTGAGGCATTACTGATACTCAAATTGACCCTTCCAAAACCAGGGTGCCCCCGGTACCAACCTCTGAACAACTTCATCATCCGTTCGAGACCCTTCTCTGCTTTTGCCCAAGTCATCTTCCACAGTCCCATCTACATCCACCTCATCAGCTCTGACCGACACTGCGAAAACAAGGAAACCAGCGCCCTGAGCGCCATCCCCACACTGCGCCCTGCCCGAGTTCCCCACGTCCTCAGGCCCAGCTCTGCCCCTCGAGTCCCCCGCGCCTCCCGGGGGAGCCGAGCGCAGCCGGAGGGGCAGGGGGCGGCCCGCTCCCACCCCTCCGCCCCCGCCCGTGACGGCGCATGAGCCGCGCGGCCTCCTCCCCCCCAGCCCCGGAGAGGGCCAGGCCCGGCAGGGGCAGGGCAGGCGGGGCCCGAGCACCGCTTCCCCTGCCCGCGGGGCAGACTGAGGGGTCCCGCCCGAGACCCCCCCTCCCCTCGGCGGCCTTCATCCCCCTCACCCCAGCACACGGCGGGGGAAGAAAGGAGGGGGGGGTGGGGGGGGCCTGTTGGCCGGGACCCCGACATCCCGTCTCCAGAACCTTCTAGAAACCCGCGGGCGCTCACCGGCCAGGAGCAGCACACACGCCAGAGCGAGCCCCCAGACCGACTTCATGGCGGTCGCAGTGACAAGAGAAGAGCCCCCGGCGTTGCCGCCCCGCGCTCCCGAGCCCGTCCCGCGCCGCAGCCGATCTCGCTGGAGCGGCCGCGGCCCTCCCCCTCCGCCTTATCTACCCCAGGGTGGGGGGGGCCGCGCCCCGCCGTCCAATAGCAGCGCACCACGCCAAACACGGAGCCAATGGGACGCCCGGGAAGGCGGGGCCTGCAGCCGTCGCCGCCAATCGTGACTTTCCATGTGCGGTTTCCTGCGGTCGGAGCGTGGCCGGCGCCGATTGGCGGGCGGAGCGAAGCTCGGCCAATCGTGTGCGTGGGGGGCTCGGCCAGCGCGGCCCCGCGCGGCGCTGCACTGAATGATCCGCGGTGTTTAACGGCGGCACCACGTGGGGCACGGCCGCGGGAGCCACAGGGATCCTGTTCGCACTGAACACCGGCTCCGACCTCTTCCGGGGACACCCGGGATGCTATGGCAACGGGCACTTCCGGTCGCGGCGGCATCCCCGGGTACCGAGAGCAGCGAAAAGTCATGATTAGAGCCATAACCAGCTGGGCCGAGCGGCGGGAGCAGCGCCAGGCCTGGGCCACCGTAGCCGCCGGCAGGGCGAGTGAGGGCCGGAACGCGGGAGGCCGCATGCGCTGTTTCTGCGCGTTGCATGCCGGGAGCTGTAGTTCGCGGTGGCGGTGCCCCGCGGCGCCCCCTGCCCCGGTTGGGTGCTCCTCGCCAGGTGCTCGGGCCCTCAAGGCCCCGCTGTTGTCCTTGCGCCCTTGGCCTTGGCCCTCCGCTCCTCTCTGCGCTTCTAGCGCCTCACACCGCCGTGAGCGAAACCGGCTGGCTTCTGCCGAGCCTCTCTGGCGACTCTCGGTGCTGCGGGAGGAAAAATCCAGCCGGGTGGTTGGCAGATTTCCCTTCTGCCGGTATGCAGCGCTCATGAGGGCGAACATTCCCCCGGAGCTCGTTAGCGCTCCTTAGCCAACCTGGGGGCCTTTGTTTATCCCCCCGCGGCCCTCCCTTCCCCCGTGGAGCGGCGGCTCCAGCAGCCGCCTCAGGTGCGGAGGCGTGCGGGCCCTGCCGGCCCAGAGCCGCCCCGGCGGGCAGGGTCAGTGCGGGCGCAGCTCGGTGCGGCACGCTGAGGGGAGCCCTGCGGCCCCAGCCATGAGACCTGGCCGTGCACGCCCAGCGGCCCTGGCAGCGGCTGCAGCTCGGGACACCGAGTGCAGCCTGTGCCGCTTCTGCAGTGCGCTGCTGCTGGTAGCTTGAGGTAATAAGCTAATTGGAATAACTTAGAACCTTCCTCACCATCCTGAAAAAGTCTGCCCAGGCTTTCATGTGCCAGTAGCCAGTTTTGTCTTACACGTTTAACACTAGACTGGGGAAAAACTCCACCAAATACCAAAAAACAAACTCGCAAACAATGATTTAATGGACTTCGTACTTGGAGAGGAATGTATTTGAAAGAGATTGATCAGCGACGTTCAATGCAAAAAATAAAAGCCCCCACTGCGTGTACAATTTCACAAGCAGAGCTTAGTCTCTCAGTAGCTGGAATTCTTAGCAAAAAGAAGTTTTATCATCTTTAGTTATACAATGGGACAGATAGATTTTTTTTTTTTTTTTTAACTTTAAAACTCAGTGTTGTACCTTTCTGTCCTCCTGATAATTAATGTTTATGGAACTGAAAAGGAGCCTTTGTATTGCAGTAAAGAAAGGTTATATTTGGCTTCTTCTTAATGAAGCGCGGTGCTTTAACCCCACCTGGCAACAAAGCCCTGTGCAGCTGCTTCCTCACTACTCCCCTTGGGCTGGGGGAGAGAGTCAGAAGAGTAAAAGTGAGAAAACAATTTATTAGGTAAGCAAAAGCCATGCATGCAAGCAAAGCAAAGCAGGGAATTAATTCCCCATTTCCCACGGGCAGGCGGGTGTTCAGCCATCCCCAGTTCAGCAAGGCTCAGCACACCCAGCAGTGACCTGGGAATAAAAACACCACGATTCCTACAGCCTGCCCTTCCTCCTCCTTCCCCCAGCTCTGTGTGCTGGGCTGGCACTCTAAGGCCTGGAATGTTCCTTGGGTCAGTTGGGCTCAGCTGTCCTGGCTGTGTCCCCTCCCAGTTTCTTGTGCACCTCCAACCTCCTTGATGCTAGGGTGGTGTGAGGGGCGGAAAAGGCCTTGAATCTGTGCAAGTGCTGCTCAGCAATAACCAAAACATCCCGGAGTTATCAACACTGTTTCCATCCCAAATCCAAACCAGAGCCCTGTGCCAGCTACCGTGGAGAAAATAAACTCTACCCCAGCCAATACCAGCACAAGAAGGCAAAATTCAATTGTGACCTCTTTAAAAGACTCATGGAGCTTTTCTGTACGGTTTGCAGTTTTCATAGGTGTTCCTCATGGATCACAAATTATACGAGAGATAAAAAGGACAGTTACTCTTCCAACATGTATGTGAGAATGATTCTGGAAAATAAATATGTGAGGTCAGTGTCAGGGTTATAAGTAAAAAAAAACAAACGTGCCAGGTTTTTGTGAAGACTTGTGTGAAGTCGAAGAATTGTTTTCTGATGAGTAGTCATACTTATTTGAAAATACAGTTTCATAAATCAAGAGTCTAAGCACAGAAAGTTTCTTTTTCCAAGACTCACCTACAAGCAGTTCTGGATTTGATTTCCTAATTCTGCCTCTATGATTTCCAGAGTGAGACATGTTGCTTTATGACTGTGAATAGGCATTTGAAGGACACAGAGATAAACAGAATAGTTATCTCTGTCCTGTAGAATTCTTGCATTAGAAGATTTTTCTGGCATTTCTGTTTTAGCAGTCATTTTGCTGGCAGCAGGAAAATGTAATGCTTTCTGACAATAATTTTGAATGTTGGTAGCTGGAATAGTAAGAACACAAATCAGTTCTGTTATTGACTGTGCTAAACCAACAGAGATTTTAGATTAAGTTTTGTGGAATTCAAATTTTATTGGTTACTTTGCCCTTATGATTATACAGTGTAGAATGTTGCTTTTGAAGGAACTACAAAACCTGATAAATCTGTGTTTGTCTGTTGAATTTAAAGGCTAGACTAGTAAGAACTGTAATGAGTTTACCAGCATTGATTGCATGAGGTAGATTATACTGTTTGCTTTCATGAATGCCAATTTGGATTACCCAGGACAAAACTGATAGGCAGGAATGAGGCAGCTGAGTACTTGTGCTCTCAGAAAGAATGTTTATTCTCTTTTCAAAGAGGCTGTAAATTGGAGAAAATTTCAGCTTCATTTCTGCTTAAAAAACTTAAGGGAGCTTTTAAGCTCTTAGTTGCATTGACTGCTGCTGCCATTCAAAAGAAGTCTGAGAATTACCTTCCAGGAATTAATACCAAAGGGAAGATGTAACTGTCAAATGGTGATAGTTCTTCAGCAACTTAGCTGCATTACAGAGGTCTATAAAGCAATTAGATATGTTTTGATAATTGTGTGCAAAGTCGATTTCAGCACTGTGCTTTTCTGTTAAGTAAAAATTCAGGGTCATGTGGCGATAAGAGAAATGGAATTCAGGCAGTGTCTCCTTCCAAGCAAACAGCAGACAGCAGGGTGAGCCCTCTCCAGTCTGTAGAATGCAACTTTATCAGTTCATCCCCGTGTCCATGTGTAGGTCACCTCTCTGAAGCAGCCACGTGATTCCAGCTCGATGTCGGAGCTAGCAAGAAGCATAACCTTGACAGAAATAGCTGTGGAGATAAACTGAGAGGAGTTCCTAAGACTTGACTGTGGGTATTGGACCTAACCAGCTGAATTAGCCAGCTAATCTTCCTGGGCTCCATCTGTAACAGCGAGCCAGTGCTCCTTTCACTGCCCTGCTTTGGCTCTGTCAGACTCTTTGCTGAGCTGATTTAAGTCTCTAGCCCAGCAAAAGACTTGGTAGTTAAATCAGCTTATATCAGGTGCAGGCTGAACCAGACAAGAGCAGGGTAAAGAGCAGGAGTTTGTGGCTCAGAGAAGGTGATTTTCTGTTTTTCGTGGTGGTGAGCTGAACCTGGGATGTAAATTACATAGGACAAAGATACTGTCCATAGGTGCAAACATCAGGAAGCCATAAAACTAAATGAGTTTGCAATGTCAGAATATCTCCTCTCTTAGTTCACAGTTGAATTGAAATCTGCAACTAACACAAGTTACATTTTTGTTCAGGGATAATTAAAATGCTTTAATTTGTGTCACTGCTGACCAGCCATTTATGGCCACACTATATTTGAAAAAGACACGTAAGTGATTCTATGTGAGAATAATTAATGCAGTCTGAAGCTTGTACCACCAAATTGAGCCCTGTCTTTCTTACATGATAATGCATTGGAAATATGCAGAACTACTTAACTGCATTCTCTAGGATTTAAACTTCTGTAGTACCATTTAAAACAATGCATTGAGAGTTTATATTCCCTCCCTCTGCAGTGTATGCGTCAGGGACTAAATACTGTGTGTACAGCACAAACTGAAGACATAGCCACTTACATAAGATGTTCTGCAACATCTGGGACTGAGAGTGAATATGAAACAAAAAAATTGCTGCCAGTAGCTAGCTTTTCAAGCTGATTATCCAAATATTAGAAAATTTTAACAATAACTACATACAAGCAGAATTGAAATACTATTGTTTGAAGTTTGGAGGAAAGTGTTTGTTTTTCAGGTATTATTTGGCTTTTGGTTGTCTTTATCCCATTCTGGAGACTGATGCACTGTTGAAAAGTCTGCAATCTGTGGCAGACAAATATTTTTGAAATTTGCAAGGTGTTCCTTGAAGTTTAATGCTGTATCTTTATAATAGAGGAATTCACACAAGAGATGGATTTTAAGGGCAAAATTACTTGAGGTGAATATTTGCATCTAGAAGAATCTTTGTACAGGTAAAATAAGCATGTTTTGCTCATCATAAAACTCTCCTTGAGTCTTCAAATACTGAAACCTCTGTAAGTTTCAGTATCACTAGACATCTGCACCTGCAGCAACATATTTCTGTGGCTAATGCCATTTATGCCCACCGGCATAATAAATAAAATGCCGTTTTGCCCACGAACAGAGGCATGAAGGTACAAAAGGTCTCGAAGAGAAGACATTAAGCTTTAAAAAGTGTGGTTTCTTTTTTGTCTTGCCCTCTCTGACAGCCCGGGAGGAGGGAAGAGCCAAAGCGGTGGAGCTGCGGGGCCGGGGCTGGATTTGCTGGGCGAGAGCTCGCCCTGGTGGCTGGCGAGACATCAGTTGTATTTCTTCCTCTTCCTTTTAGGAACTATTTCATCATCGTATTCTCCTTTTGGCACTGCCTTTATATATTTATAATAATTCTATATTAATTATAGTTTTTATATTATATTTTATGTATTTATATTTATATATTTATCTCAGAGAGACATTACGACCGGGAAGAGGCATTTCTCAAATATTTCAGCTATTCCTTGCACATTATGTACATACACATGTATTCAAAATATTTCTCTTTTTAACAGGGAGAGTATATTTTTTGTAGTTACACAAATTGCCATCTTCTTGAAAAATGTGTCATGATTTCTCCTTGTGTTCCAGAAAGGCTCTTTGCAGTATTGCTGGAGAAAGTTAATAAACAAACTTTCAACAGCACTCATTTATGTCAGGAAAAAACAGTCTTTATTCCTCCATTCAGAGAAATCATAAGTAAACTGAAGTAGCCTAGGAACTCTAGACCTGTTAACTGTACAGAAAGGAGAGCCAGGATCTCTGTGAATAGCTGGAGGTGTACTTTACTTATCTCTGGGTTTTGTTTCTTTTATGTTAGGTCAAATGTAATGTACCTAGAAATAAATACTAAAAGAATATTGATTAGAAAAAGAATATTTTCTAATTAATTTTGTGAAATCCACCTTTATGTCAATGTAAAATCCATGTACTGGTTGTAAGTCCAAATTTTCTTAAATAGAAAGGAGAATCCTATTTTGGGACTGTAAAATGAATTTTAAGGACAACACCACCGTTTTTTAACTTACTTATATTGACCAGGTGCAGATGAGTCTAGCCAGGATGTCACCTTGACCAAGCCAGGTATACCTACAGCAGAGCCTGGAAGCAAACTAGGGCCCAATCCTGAGACTATCTGCAGCTCAGGAGCCAAAGGGTGGGAGGAGTGTGGGTGGAAGCACAGACAAGGCTGTCACAGCTGTTCTCACAGCACCCTGCTCCAGGTCACACAGCTGTGCTACTCAGAGGATGGCTTAACACTGCAGCTGCAGCCTCAGAGCAGGCAGGGAGGGATGATGATGATTATTATTATGATGAAGGTTTTGTAGGGAAGAAAGGTTGCAGGCTCCTCAAGGTAGTTACAGCTTTTTTTGTGGTCCTGGGATTTTGCTTCTGAAATAATTCCTTTTTGAAGTTAGGGGATAGTAAGATACCCTGGATGAGGTGTTCCAGCTCTGCAGACAAGCATGAAATCTCTCTTCTTACTGCTGCTATAGGGTGAGTTTAGGAAACGCCAGTGACCCCTTGTACTTTCATCACTGTAAAAGAACCATGTAGCATGAGCTACTGGAAAGTGAGGTAAGTGAGTAGGTAAGTCACCAGGTAAGTGAGCTACTGGATAATATATTGGAAAAGAAATGAAATATTTCTAGATCAGGACAAAATTATTTTTTCTCTAGGATGTGCAACTCTTCTCCACAGGACTTGGTTTCCTGGTTCTGGAGTACACTAGTTGTAAAACTCCTTTCAGGTTTTCTCTGTGTCATTAGACCATCCTTTCTATTCCTGGACCAAATGATTTAATTGTTTCATGTGAAGTGGAGCAGCTTTAACAGGGATGAGTGCCAGTATCAATTTTAGAATACTCAGGATTACCCGTCCAGCTCATTTTCTCATGTGCTTTTAACCTGACATTTCTTAGTCATCGTGAGAGCTGATTGATTTGACTCTCTTCTATCTCTTGGTGTACAAGTTTTTAATCCATAACTGCCTTGTTACCCTCTTGTATTGAGTGTTTTCTCATCTATGTTGTGTATTCTGAATTATAATATGGATTTGGAGGGTTGAATATAAAGAAGTAGTTTTGAAGATTTTTTGAGGATTCATTCTGTTTGTATCCAACAGTTTATGAAAATGCCTGTAGGAATGATTCTGTAACAAAAGCAGACAGTAATAAAAATTATGATAGAGAAATAGACTTTGGATCTGACAAGATCCTGTGAGATGAAAAGCTGTCATGCCTGGCTCTTTAAATCTACAGGAAAAAAAGGGGGAGTGAGTCTTCTGAATTCTCCTAAAAGACAGAAACAAGTAAAAGAGACAGGCTGAAATCTGTAGTTTTGTAACAAGTGATTCACAAGTTCTCCAGCTACAAGACCTAGATGCTTTTAAGGAAATAAATGCTTCTTGCTCTGAGTTTTTATTAATAGCTATGCAGAATGTACGTTATTTTAAAGAAGCAGAAAAATTCAGTGGATGATGTGGCGAAGATATCAGTCTTAGGAAACAAATGAAGTCTTTCAAAGGATTTGCAGTTGATTTTTAAGAACAAATGCATCTATGGTTTTAGATTTTCTGAGTAAGTTGTATTTTAAGAATGATGTGTTATTATGTTTTAATACATTTTGCTATACTTCTTGAAATAGAATTTCAAAGAACTCCATCATCTGAATTTAGGTCTATCACTAGGTATCCAGATTTTTAAAAGATATAAGTGCTCAATAGGACAAGAGAGTCAAATCTTAACCAAGACTTCAAACTCAGTCTGTACCCAACAATTCCTTATTATTGCTGTTATTAAGTGAGAGCTTCTTAGCATTTAAGAAGTTCTAGAAACATTGCCTACAGTAATTAACTCTTGGTTTAGTCCCAAGAAAACAGAGGTAAAACTTCCGATGATTTCAGATGTGCATGATCAAGTCTTATTTGATAATACAGCCACTTAACCATGTATTTTGCACTGCAATGAGAAATCTGTCATAATTTAACGTGCTGTTTCATGTTATCATGTGGATACTGAGTTTTTCTGAACTCTCAAGTGCATGATAAGTTTTGTTTATCTTCCAATTTTTATCAGGTTAAGCTAGAGAAGACACGAAAATACCTTGAATTATTTGCCAAAAATGGATTTCCATAAGAACTTCTTGAATTTTATACTCTAGAAACTAAGGGTAGATTAGAAAGTAAGGTTCTTCATTTGGGGTGAATTATCACTGATTTAAAGAGTGATGATATTTCCTGAGAGGCTCATCAGAAATGTTTGTAGTGTTTAATTCATGCAAGATAGACACCATGAACTTGCCAGGTGGCACAGTGCCACACTGGATGGCTATAAATGTTATATTTCTTCTGTGTACAATTCTTATCAGTAAGAGGCTTCCAGAATAAACAGGCTGATTGGCTTTATGGTGCTCAGTTCTTTAGGATATTGAGACTTCTTGAATGAGCAACTGCTGCTTAAAATATCAAAAATGGAGAACAAAAGCAAACATGTATTTAATTTTCTATCAGAAAATGTAGAGAACATGGAAACCACTGTAAATTAACTGTCTATTTACTCTATGTGAAATGAAATAGTCTGAGCCTTTCTTCTGATAAAACTAATTACAGGGTTCAGAAATTACTCAAGACTGCAGACTGAAGCTGTACCAATTTTATCTGAGAGATCACTGTAATTGCAGCAGTGAAGTGCCTGCAAATTCGTGCTGCTTAGTAACTCTGTGGACAAACTTATGGGGCTGGATGGAGTCATCCTTTTGCTGACTTTTCTGTTGGAATGTCCTTCACAACTTGCATATCACCATTTTAGCATTATGCTCTGGCAAGGCACAGTTTGTGAGTCCTGTCTTGGAGCTTGTGTCTATGAAGACTTAAGGAATGACTTCGTGCAATAAGGAGCTAAAACTTCAAGGAGACTCCTAAGTCAAGTGTATCTGTACATCTTTGCAGGTTCCAGACATGGTGTAATTACGCTAAACTTAATTATAACAACATAATGTAATATAATGGATTTTTAGTAATTTTCCAGTAATTAATTTCTTGCCATATTTGTATTTTTTTAATCTTCAGAATTTTTTGGGTGAAGGATATTCCCCTTTTTGCTTCTGTACAAGTTATATTTTGCATAGCAAGATGAATCCTTTATTTGGAGGTCAAGTACAGCTGGCAGAGTTTTCAAGTCATCTCAAGAAAAGTCAGGGCTATATATAAATTGTTGAGTAATAATTGACATATTATATGAACATGTCACCTAGATTTGTCTGCAAAGAAAATAATGGGTTTGAAAACTTAAGCTGTGACCTAGTGTAAGTGCTGAATTTCATAACTTTTTTTTTCCATTCTGTCATGCTGGGGATGAATTGTTGGACAATATAATGAACCTAGGGATAGAAAACCCTCTGTTCTGGTGTAAGGCATGATAAAATTGTGTCCTGACTCTTATGGATGTGATATCTGCATTTTGGGACTGCCTTGGCCAAGCCAAGGGAATATCTACATTTCTTTGCCCTGGTGCTTGATGTGTTTAGGACACAAAATTTGAATTACATGTAGTTAACAGTGCCTGGAGGAATTGATTTAGTCCATGACATTTTTTATGAGGGTTGAACAAATTTGTCCAAGAGCTAATGGGAGTGTTTGAGGATGGTGAAAGGTGTTCAGGATGTGCTGCATCCTCCAGACAGTGTGATGGTCTCTGTAGTGTGTTTCTTTGCATTTCCTATCCACTTTGAATTTAAATAAAGACACACTTGCCTCTGCCTGCTTTGCCAGCATTTTTGTTTTGAGATTTGGTATAAAATATTTCAAGGTTGCTTATTTTTTACCTTGCAGACTCAGACTCTCCTTTGGACCAGATACTAGCTAAGTGCTCATCTGTCACATAACAGGTAGCCTGTGCTATACTGGATGTTATGAATAGAGGATAATGACAGGCTTTTAACTCCTCTGCTAAGTTTGCTCCTAAGTGTATCTATAGTCTAAAACATATAAGCATATCTCATATGAAAAGAAAGGTGGCGTGTTTGTTTTCGTGTTTTTTGTTGTGTTTTTTTTTTTTTTTTTTTTTTTTTTTTTTTTTTTTTTTTTTTTTTTTTTAATTGCCATTTAATTTTCTCAATATATGCTTAGGCTGTAAGCTAGGAACTTGGGCAAAAGCAGTTACAAAACTTGCATCCCTATTTAGGATTGCTTGATGTTGATCCCTGGATGGGCCCTTCACTTAAGAGCTGGATTGGATGATCCTTTTTGAGTACCTGTCAACTCAGATTATTCTGTGTTATTACTGGATCTGTCTGCTGCTTGTGTTTTTTGTTTTTTTTTGTTTTTTTAAAGGTCTGTACAAACTGTGTGCTATTTCAAATTGTACTAAAACATATCAAGAGTTTTGGCAAGTTTTTAGGATGCATGATGTAGTGGATGGAATAATGTACAATTCACACTCCAAGGTGCCTGGGTAGTAAAATTGTGCCACTTCAGTTGCCAGGAAATCTCGTAACTTGTTTGTTATAACATTTTCTTCTGGGAGGAGGGACAGCTGACAAATGCTCACCAGGCAGAACTAAACAGTCAGAATCTTCTCTACCCAGATGCATTGTGGAAGTGTAACACTGAAAGTATTCAGATCTGCTTTATATTGGAGTTTTTGAGGAACAGTGCAGACACCACTGTTTCTGATTTCAGTTGCTTTATTTTTCTGCTCTCATTTGAAACATGTATTAATATGCTTGGCTAGTGTGTCCTTATATTCTCTCTTTTCCACATCGAATGTGGCAAATGAATTTAAAATGGTGTCTAATTATTATTGAAATGGAAGCAAGTAAGTAGCTCAGGCAAGAAAGTTTTTTTCTTCAAAGAGTTAGATGCTTTTACAAAATAGGTGCACTTGAACACAATTCCACTTCTTTTTAAGTATTAATACCAAAATGAAAAGCATATCAGGATAAAACACAGGCAAAAATGTGCATATGGGAACATTTGTTAGTGGGAGAGGTACTCTGGCTAAAGGGACTATAAAAGGATATGGTTTCCAAGAAGACCTGGGTCAATAGCATAATAATTTTTGTAAACACATTTAGGAAAACTTACATAAGTGGGAAATATAATAAAGATGAGGAAAATAGCATTCCTCAGATCTTTTAAGGTGGTAAGAGATTGTTCTTTCTTTCTTTCTTCTTTCACAGGAGGTTGTTTCTGTGCTGCTTTGCCCATTCTCTGTCAGTCCAAGGTCATTCACCTCTGTGATAAACAACTGTCTGACAGAATCTGTCAGATAGTTTTATTGCTTACAAAGGCATTCTGTTTGGAACCACAGAAGCTGCAGTAAGACATTGTCAGCTTTCCTAGCATTGCATTTTGATTTCATTTGATGGTGCTTTAATGAATTGCAGTATCTCTTAGCCCAGTCAGAGGCTTTAGTTGAGGGCTGTACAAGCTGATTAGAAATACATCCCTCGGTGGCTTAAGCACAGGAGTGTCTTTATTGGCCAAGAGGTTTCTCTCTGAGTGATCTGAGATGTGGGAAGGAGCTGGCAGGGCTGAGCAGGCTGCAGGGAGATTTGTGTCTTCCCTGTGTCAACAAAACCCGAGAAATTAGATGTCGAGTCTGACCCGTCCTCTGTAATATACATGAAACTCGTGGCAGGTTCTCAGAAGTGTTTTATGTATGCACATGCAGAGATCACAAGGCACCTGTGTCCTGAGACTTCAGCAGTGCTAAGAGAGCTGGTGTTTGTGAGTGACGATACTGGGCAGCCTCTCTCTGAATTACTCCCGGTCACAAAATTCAGTCAAAAGTGAAACAGTTCTCTTTAGCTTGAAAGAAATCATGTCTATTATCTTTACCCAAGTCCTCATTAATTCCACAGGCTAAGAATAATAGTGGGATGCCAGGTATAAATCAGCCTTCGTGGTATGTACATAACAGAACTGATGCCCATTTTGGTTTTAGGCCCATGCTCTCTCTTCTTCTGTAAGACAGCCCTCTGGGATTCTTCTTTGGAGGGGAATTCTTTTGTGAAACTCTTTATGCTGGGTATGGGGTTTTCTTTTATTATTTTTATTTTTTTTTAATTGTCAGACATACCTAAAGAGCTTTCAGTTTGTGCCAAGTAAGTACCATAGGTGTGGTCAACTCTGACAATAAAATGAGGGAAAGTCTGGGTTCTTTTGTGTGCATTGTTTCATCACAGTTAGTCATCTTTAGGATCGCTTAGACTGATGGTTTAGAAGTATTTAAAGTAACGTTAGCCTGCAGGATCGTATTTCATGCTAAGTGCTGTTTTAGAAAACATTCTTGAATTTGAAATCCTCTACTTCTGCATGTTCTCTTCTGCTTAAATAAAAGCTGATTTAAGTATTGGAAGAAGGAATAAAGATAAATTAATTTCCATGTGAGCTTCTTCATACTAGTTTACATTATCACATATTTTCTGGTATTTGAGTGATTACTTGGGGACCAGCAATCACAGGAAAGAACAGAGTTGTGTGAAGTCGAGTTGTTTAACAACTTATTTTTAAGCACCATTACCTCATGTTTTAGTTTTGTCTCTAGTCTCAACTGCTAACACTTAGGGAGTAGTTTGATTTGTGAGAATAACTCGCTGGCCAAACACCCCATGGAAGTTGTCTCACCTAACAGAATTACATAAAGAAAATTACTTGTGTTTGTATTGCATACATCAAGCATGAGAAAAACATGTCTAATATGCAGGGAGAGTGATCTTTTTATTGGTTAGTCCTGGATCTCTGGGGACCTAAACTGTCTGCAGCAAAGGTGGGATTTCTACCACCAATAGTTTGCACATCCAAGACTCTGTCTTTTACAGGCCTGCAGAAGAAATAGAAGTATTAACATTCTAGTCTGATAATATAAAAAAGAAATTAATGTGAAAATTTAAAGCCTTGAGGTTTCGAGGATGAATGAGTGCTACAGAACACTGTACTATTTTTTTTTTTTCCAGATTTCTATTAGACTTTTCTAACCTTAATGCTGGTGTCACAGTGAGGGAAGATAAATCCCTGTCTCTGCAGTATCCTCTTACTGTTTATGGCACAAAAAACGACACCTGTGTCAACACACTGACTGCTGGAAACATCATCTTCATTACTGCTCCTTCTTGTATTATTCAGAGGAGTCCTTGTAATTTTCCTTGAGAATGCCTCACCTACAAAAGTGGTTATTATTTATAATATTTATAGTCTTGGGACTTGGAGAAGGACAATGAGACTTTTTCTATTAATTTCAATTGAATTGCATGTGGGATTAATTAATACATAGGCTGAATTAAAAAGACCTGTCCAGTTATTATTCATTTTTGTTTTGTTGAAGGTGATGAAGAATCAGGCCGACAAGAAAACCTACAATACTCTAGAACTATGCTATAAATTCAAAACGACTTTTTACAAAGTCTTCTAATTTCATAGAAGACTTAATTTTTTTTGTAGTTCTGTGTGCAAAATATGATACTGAAAGTTAAATGGGAGTTTCCGTTTTGTCCGCTGCAGGGTTCTGCAAAAATATTCTCAGACTAGGAACAGCAAAGAAGGCAAGTACCAGATTAGTAATTCTCCTTCAGTTTTGTATAGAATTGCTTTTTTTTTTTTTTTTTTGAGATGGGTGGGGATGAATGGCTGAGTAACTTCCAGACAAGTGACAATGGGGTTATGTAGATCTACTTAAAATAAGAACAAGTTGTATTCAATGTTTACTATACTGGAAAAAGAATATGTTCCTTTTGTTGTTAAAAGTTTCTGAGCACATGAGGAATTCTGCATGTGGAGTTGTAACCACTTTGCTGTGGCAGTGGTCTGGTCCGGTTCTTATTCATCCATGCATCATCTAATTTTATTTTTATCCAGTTATAATAGATATGGCTCAAATTCTTAGACTGGCAGGGTCTACAGCGATCAGTGGCTAGTGCTTCACAAGGACATGAGGGCCTCAAAACAGCAGTAGAACGTGTGTGTATTTTACATGCAGCTTGTGTTTTGAGCTTATTTTGTTACAGATGTAAGCAGGTGTATATAGTAGTTCGGAAGGGCGAGCGGGCTGGAGAAGGCAGTGTTTGCTGTTGGTGCGGTTTGTGGTGAAAGAATCCCAGGCAGCTCCGAGCGCAGCAGAGCCATGTGGCCGGGGTACGTTCCCAGGCAGCTCCCCTTGCCCTTGCTGAGCAGCGCGGATTAAACAGTGACGGCGGGTGGAGGGACGCCGCTTTCCCTCCTCGGCACGGCACACGGGAGACGCGGAGCCGCGCTGCGCTCTTCCCCTCCGGTACCGCCTCTCCGGGCGCAGGCGGCCGAGGGGCCGGCGGGGCGGCCAAGCCCAGCCCTCCGCCGCTACCTGCGGGGCCGGGCCCGCCTCCCGGCCCGGGGCGGGGCCCGAGGAAGTGACTTCAGCCGGCGGCGGCGGCGGCGGAGCGGCTTGGTGGGGCTGAGCGCGGAGCATGGCAGCGGCGGCGGCGCGGGCGCTGCTGGCGGCGGGCAGGGCGGGCGCGGGCGGGGCCGGGGCCGCGTCCTGCCCGCCGCGGGCGCCGCTCCCCTCTGCACCGTGGCGCCGCAGCAGCAGCCGCAGCCGTCGCCCGACATGAAGAGCTACCTGTGGTCACGCTACAAGGAGGCCAAGAGGGTCACCAAGGGTGAGGGCGCCCGCGGGCGGCAGCGGCGCGGCTCCCCCTCCGCGGGCCGGAGGGAACGGGTCCGTGCTGGCGGCGGGGAGCGGAGCGGGGGCCAAGCCTGTGGGGCAGCGGGGGCCGAGGCTCACCCTTGCTGACTCTCTTGGACGCTCCGGCGTCCGTGGGCTCTGCGCTCCCGTGCCGTGCCCGGCGCCGGGCCGACTGCGGGGACACCCTCTCCCGGTGGGTCGGGGGCCCTGGGGGCGGCTGCCCCCTCATCCTGCTGAGCCCCTCACGCCATCGCCGCCCGGGGCCGCGGCTGCTCGCAGACCCTCTCCCGGTAGGTCCGGGGCTGTGCGGGCGGCTGCCCCCTCATCCTGCTGAGCCCCTCACGCCATCGCCGCCCGGGGCCGCGGCTGCTCGCAGACCCTCTCCCGGTAGGTCCGGGGCTGTGCGGGCGGCTGCCCCCTCATCCTGCTGAGCCCCTCACGCCATCGCCGCCCGGGGCCGCGGCTGCTCGCAGACCCTCTCCCGGTAGGTCCGGGGCTGTGCGGGCGGCTGCCCCTCATCCTGCTGAGCCCCTCACGCCATCGCCGCCCGGGGCCGCGGCTGCTCGCAGACCCTCTCCCGGTAGGTCCGGGGCTGTGCGGGCGGCTGCCCCCTCATCCTGCTGAGCCCCTCACGCCATCGCCGCCCGGGGCCGCGGCTGCTCGCAGACCCTCTCCCGGTAGGTCCGGGGCTGTGCGGGCGGCTGCCCCCTCATCCTGCTGAGCCCCTCACGCCATCGCCGCCCGGGGCCGCGGCTGCTCGCAGACCCTCTCCCGGTAGGTCCGGGGCTGTGCGGGCGGCTGCCCCTCATCCTGCTGAGCCCCTCACGCCATCGCCGCCCGGGGCCGCGGCTGCTCGCAGCGCCTTTGGTCCAGCGCCGCTTGGGCCGGGCAGAGTGGTAGCTTTTGGAGGTGTGTTGCTTGTAGGAAAGCGAATGTAGAAAGAAAATCAAGAAGTTGGTCATCTCGTTGATGGCTGTTATATATATGCACAGCACGACTGTTCTGAAATAGGCTGCTCTTCCAAAAAGTTAAAATGCGGTGAAGTTTTGGACAGCTCTTTTCATTTCACCTGTGGTTCCGTTATAACGCTGTGTGAGGCATTATAAAATGCTCACGATACAATCCATGACTCTGGGAAGCTTTTTTCTTCAGCTCAGCCAGGCACAAAGCTAGGGCGGAAACGTTTGCTTGCTTCTGCTCTTGCTCCGATGGAAAGGGTATTACCAAGATAATACTGGGTTGAATATGTGGTCTTCTCTGAGAGCTGAAAGAGGCAGAGTGTGTTCTACAATACCGAGTGGAAGAGCGTGTCCTGCAGTGGCAATGGATAATGCTTTAGATTGCATGTTTTGCCTTTAAAAAAACAAATTTTTAGGAGCACTTAGGAGTCTTGAATGTAAACGGGGACTTGACAGCGCTGGGTGCAAAGCATTTGTGAATGTAAAACAGCGTCAGCATTTCAGAAATGAAGTTAAAAGCCGTGTTAGTGATCTCAAGAGAGGTCTGTGGCCTTTAGAGGATGAGATAAGGGATAGAAAGAAGGGAAGTGCCTTTTATTTTGACTCTATTTTTTCTTTTCCTGTTTTTGGAATTAACTTTCTCTTGTTCTAAGCCACACCAAATAATACTTAAGAGCTGAGGCAGGGTAATCTTGTGGGAAAATAAGTTGGTCAGTGGGTGTGAGTTGGCAAAAGATGAGGCAACGGCTTCTAGAATATTTCAGGCTATTATATTACAAATTAAGTCACCCAATGGCTTCAAGTATATGATATTTCAGTTAGTTATGATGTTAAGATGACAAGGCTACAAGGCTCTCCTGTTTTTTGACCCAAGGTTTATAGCATTCGTGATGCTGTCTGCTGGCCAGAATGTCTAATAGCTGGCAACTGTTTATACTGTCTGTTTTCAGACAGCCACCAGTCAAGCTGGTTTTCAGCTGAAGTATCTTTTTATCTATATATAGCTACGTAAATATCTTTATTTTTAGAACAAGTGTTGACTCACCAAGCTGCACAATTGACATTTGAAAAAATACTTTATAGTACAGAAATGGGTGTTGTAATGTGATTTTGGAAGTTGATTAAAAACTCTGCTTATGGCTTCAAATTAATTGAATGCTCTGTGGCCCTTTCTGTAGAGTAGGAATATTTGCCTTAATCGTAGCATGTCAAATTGCATTTGGTTTGATTGCTGGGCTTTATTTGAAGTATGGAATTAAACTCAGTGAATTTGCTTTTTTTCCCTCTCTTAAAAATGAAAAGACTTGGGTGTCTGCATCTGAAGTCCCCGAACCTCCCTGCCTTGTTGAGGTGTTTTCGGTGCTGGAGCATGTCCTCAGAGCTGAGGGTTTTGAGAGATGCTTGGTCAATTCCTTTTAGACCTATATAGGAAGTAATCAAACAAAGCATATTCCTTTTAATCTCACCTTTTCAAGCACATATTTAAGATGAATGTTCCCCATTTTTTTCCCCTGGTAGGGGAGTCTGAAGTATAAAGACAGTATATGAGGAAGGAAGGAGAACATGCTCATGTTTTATGCTGCCAGGAGAGTAGCATTTAACCTCCTAATGTTGCTCTTTCAAGTTTTGTAAACAAGAAATATAAACACTCTCAATGTTTAGTACTGACATTGGTGTTGGTACTGTATTTAGTATGTCATGGTTTTAATTTCTCAGTCAGTATACTTTTCCATCAAATACCAGCAGAAACATACCCTTAAAAATGGAAGAAGTATACACACGCTGCATGTGCGTAGAAAATAAGCAGAATATTTTTGGTTTTCTGATTCTCTAAGAGGTTAATAAGCATAACAATGTGTATGTAATAGTTATGTACACAGTCACAGTTTATTTGTGTGAGTTGAAATTGATTAATGTGATAACCTTGAAATGGTGAAGCAAAAATTAAAGCAATATCAAATTAAAACAGTGTCAGTTCTACTTTGGGGCAGGAGCTGGACCGAGTAATGGGAGGAAGAGACAAGGCTCCTAGACTAGTAGTAATAATAATATTCTTATAATAATATAATAATATTCTTCAACTCCAAATTGATTTTCAAAAACATTAATAAATGTGTTAATGGAGTTAGCAAAAAATTGTCTGGTGTTCTCTGATAAGCAAGGTACCAAAATGCATCTTCTCTTCAAACTTGGACTGCAGAGGAGTGTACTTTGAATAAAAACTATGGATCACCAAGACAAGTAAGGGGCAGCATGTTCAATAGCTTCATATTGTTAAGGATTAACTGGTTAGTATGAATTAGTTTGATAGTTTCCATCATCATTTATCTATATTTAACAATTGCTAACGAATTTCTGTGTCTTTATTTAAATAAAATTACAAGGCTGGTATAACTTCTTTTCCTTTCCCTTGTTCACAGAGTTGGTTCCTTCAATTATGAGTAACATGCTGAATCCAGATGCTATTTTTTCAAACAATGAAATGAGCCTGTCAGACATTGAAATATATGGGTTTGATTATGACTACACCTTGGTCTTTTATTCTAAACATCTGCATACACTCATATTCAATGCTGCTCGAGATCTTCTTATTAATGAGCATCGGGTAAGTATGATTAATGGAATAACAATACATTTGTGAATGAAGGGTGTAATAAATCATCTTTGAGAGGCATAAATCATCTGTTCATGCCTCAGTCCTAGCTTGGATCCCTTACAGCACATTTGTACAGCAGCTACATATGCACAACAGAAGCCCTGTTTTATTCTCAGCTGCAGTTTTGAGCAGAGAAGAGTCTGTTAAGGAATACTGTTATATTTATCTTATCTTTTGATGTGGGCATGTGGTTTGGTGTTTGTTCCTGATAGTCATTTATTGGAGTCACATTAATAAATTAGAAGCTTAGAAGTTACCATTACTGTGTTTCATCCCTTGCTGTGAGTACAGCAATTTCCCTATGAAATATTTTTTATCTGGACTTCCTAGCAGGGCTTTGATTGCACTGAGTGCTCTGTGTGTACCTGGCATTTCTGAATGCCTTGGCTGAAGAGGCAGTGTGTGCAGTGATCAGAGCCTGGATACAAGGAAGTGTTCAGCTCAGAGCACTGCCCTCCTGCCTCTCCAAGCAGTGTTCTTGACATCCAGGCAATTTGGAGCTGCTTGTTGTCTAGTTTGGGGATGGGCAAAGCTCCCGTGTGTGGGGAAGCAGAGGGGGTGTTGGGTTACTTGGGAAACAGCTGGGAGAAAGACTGAAAAAAATCCCTGTACCAAAAGAAGCAAAATTGATTAAACTGGAGGACTTGCAGGAAAGGAAAAGACAGAAAGTCCATGGAGTATCTTAATAAAACTGCTTGTGTATTTTTATGCAACCTAAATCCGAATGCCTGGTGTTATTCTACTTTCGCATTTGATGCTAAAGGTTAGGAGCTATATATAAACACCTATAAATATCCTTGGAAGAACAAACAAAACTTCATGGGTGCTACAAGCATGCACAGCTTTATCCTCCTGCAATTTTGGCATGTCTTGATAGCAGTTTCTGTGGGATGTGTAAATATACTTTATTACAGCTACGTGGTTCTTGGGAAAACCCATGTTACTGTAGGAGTCAGGATTATTTCTTGTAGACAAAAAATTTAATGGTGCTCTGCCTTTATTTGAATGGGTTTAGGTAGCAGTAGCTTTCCAGTTTGTCTCAGTTAATATCTCCTGAAGTCTACTAAACAAAGCTGTAATTACTTTTTGAGGCAGCTTATTGAAATTGTTTCCCTTTGGAATTTAGCTGCTTATACTGTTAATATTTTTCCTTTACCTTTAGAAAAAGACCCTCTAGACAATGTCCAATATGACTGTCACAGTCAACTTAAAAGATGGCCAATTTTGCTTATGGCAGTGCGAGGCAGCGCATCAAAAATTGTGAAATGCAATGTAGGAAGCAAGTAATTGTCCAAGAGAATAAACATCAATTTAATGCTAATCATGAAGGTGGCAGCAGGTGTTCTATGTAAGCTCTTGCTCCTGGGTTTATTTAATTCCTGATGCACAGGCCTCATGCCTTTTTGTCAGGACATCTGTTTCAGTCCAGTTATATTTGTCCCTACCAAAAGTGGGGTAAGCAAACAGTACCATTTTTATAATTTCTTTGGTTTTTTGTGTGCCAGGGTAAGCTCAATCTTTTTTCTCCATGTATCCAAAAAGACAACTTTCTCGTAGAATAAATGAAAGTAGCAAGCCAAGTATGTGGACATTTGATCGAGTCAGAAATAAATTTCATTGTGGATTCTTGATGTGGTTACTTTGGGGCACATACAGTGCAGGATAGTTTTTAGTTGATCACATTCTGCATCATTCCCTGATGACTTCCCTTGTGTCTCTGCTTCATGTTCCCTGACCAAAGCTACACCTCTTCCATCTTCTCTGTAGGCTTTTGATGCTGTTCTTCATTGGGATCAGTAGTCTGCCCCATGGGTTCTGGAAGTGCTAGTAGGGTTGATAGGACTGTTTTCTTTAACTGTAGATGCCTGCACTCAGTACAAATGCAATCTACAGCAGTTGCAGAGCAAGTCCTCTTCAGCAAGATGGTAACTTTGGGGGGGAAAATGATGGTTTATTTCTTATAAAGTAGCTAGAGGCTCTGTTAAAGCTGCATAATGCACTTTTTCTCCCTGAAGGCTTGTGAATTAGCTATATATGGATGGAGACTTGTAGAAAAACAATATCAGGTTCTAAGGCTGTTGTAACCTGTGGGAGGAAAATGAAGGATTGCCTTTTAGTGGCTTAATCAAAGAAATTATAGTTTTCTCAGGCCTCATTGAAACTACTGAAGCATTTTGCCCTTTAAAAACAAGTGAACAAAATCCTTAGCCCAAGACATGCACCTGACATTTCTTTTCATGGCAACCTGTGTTTAAAGCAGGACAAAATTACAGTTGACTGAAAACAGGCTTGTACTGAAAAATGTTAGACTACACACTATATAATGGTGTGAGCTACTCACACTCTGAGTAAAGAACGTGAGGGGAGAGTACATGACAGGCCTTGAGTTCATGCGCATCTCTAAATGATTTTTTTCAAGTATGAAGAATGTATTAAGAATATATTAAAGTAATTTTATGAACAAGAAGCTAATGTTCAAAGGCAATCACTACAGACTACCTGGATGTCCCACTATAAGCATCAGGATGGCCTTAGATTTAAAAAAAAGACCTTAGATTTTGGAAAAATGCTTGACTTATCTTGCAGACATGTGTTCCTGCTAGTCTCACCAGCCTCTGAAAAATTCTCCTAAATGGTCAGAGCAAATGAGAAGCATAAAAAGCTTAGACTTTTAAAATTCTGCAGAAACAATTTTCGTTGTATTGGTTATGGTTTTAAAATAAAATCTTTGCTCTCTTTTCTTAGTATCCTGCAGAAATAAGAAAATATGATTATGATCCAAATTTTGCCATCAGAGGGCTTCATTATGATGTGCACCGGGTATGTATAAATAATTTTCTGATGAGTTTTGTAGTGCGGAGAACCTAGCCAAAAAAAATAAAGAGTGCTTTTAGGCCTTTCAGCTTTTCACTCTGCATTGATGTGTAAGGATTTTGTTTCATGTTTTTAATAGCAAGCCTTACTCTTTATTATTACTGTTATTATTACTATTAATATTGCTATTACTGGTTTTATTATTAATATTAGTAATAGTAATAATAATATTTTTTAAAATAGCTCTTAAGTAGAATATTAAAAACAGTTTCGGGCATTTCGTCCTCATGGTGGGTGGGGAAAGAACTTAGGGTGCAACAGGATGAAACTAGGTTAAAGTAATTGATAAAAGTATTTTGGAAGCTGTGAAGGAAGTTGCAGGGAGAGTGCACAGGTGTTCTTGAGGCAGAAAGGTTGTAGATAAAATTGCTTTGACTTTTGTGATTTCATGTCAAATAGTTGAAGTATTAAAAACTTCTATTTTTTGACTTGCAAGGCATTATTAATGAAGATCGATGCTTTTCATTATATTCAGCTGGGAACAGTTTACAGGTGGGTCAAGTTATTTTTTCTTTGTGATCACAATGTATGCTTTTATGTTTTGTGTCTTTTAACTGCATTTATTAGTGTTCAGCTTGGATTCTTAGCAGGAGCTGTGCTCTGATGAGCACAGACATGAATGGAAGGTGTTCTTTGCACCTCTGTGTGTACACACAGCCGTGTACACATCTGCTGCCTGATGCAGCACAGCTGAGTCCCCAGTTCAGCCCTGGCAGAATTGGCAAGCTGGTTGGTCACATAGTGCTGACTCACTTTGTTTCCGGTTGTTAAATTGTGCTGAAAGACATCTAAAAATACCCCGATGACTTCTCTGCTCTTGCTTTCTATGTAAATAATTGTCACAGAGTGCCTGATAGCGTGATCTTGGTGTTGTTGTGGAGACGCCTGAGAGGTCCTGCTGTGTTTGCATAGAACTTTTAAGTTTGGACACATCAACCAAATCAAACTTACACCACACTCGGTACAAGATTTTAAATTAGACAAGAAGCCAGGCCACCTTTATTAAAGTCATTGGACAAAAAGACTTTTTCCCAGGTTTATTCTGTTGCACTCTTACTTGTCTTGCCTCACCCACCGTGAGGACAAAACCCAAATTTGGGTCCAAAAGGGGATGTGACCTGGAAATGATGGTTTGCATCAAACCTTCATGCTGTCTCCCCAAACACCTGTACAGGGATGAGGGCAGGAAAGGAGAGGCTGAAGGCCATGAGGGCTGGTGTCAAGATGATGTGTGACTATACAGCTGCACTGTGAACTGTGTCAAGACTTGTGAGTCTTGTGGTAAAGGTAATCTACAGTTTTTCCTGGGCAGTCATCTCTCCACTGTGGTTTTCACAGTGTCCTCTTCATCTGTCCTTAAGTAGCTCCTGATACACAAGTGTTATCTCTAGCAATATTCCAATAGCACTTGGCATAGCTGTCTGCAGACCAGAAGGTACCTCCTCAATTCTGATGGTGTTGCTTGGTATCTGGTTTCCATTTTAGTTGCATTTCTTTGTGCTTGCTGCTGTGAAGGGGGTGATGCTGAACTCTGTATGTTACAAACCCCAGGTATTATCTGCCCTGCTGGTGCACAAGACTTGATTTGAGTGCTGAAGTTCTGCCTGTGACAGCTCAGAGTTGTGTCCCAGCTGATGTGGGGACAGAAGTACAGAAGTGCAGTAAAAGAGCTGGTTAATGTGGGACTCTGCCACCACAGAAGCCCTGAATGAGTCCTTTCCACTGCAAAGCTGGTGTGGACTCTAAGCACTGAAAGTGCTAGGCTTGTGAATTAATTTATTTTTATTTTAATGCCTGGCAATGCTTCTTGGTCAGACCAAGAAAGGGAGGCACTGAAATAAGGGTCTGTTTTACAACCACTGTAAGTAGGTTTGGGAAAAAGAGACCAGCTGATTTGCATTAGGGTTTTTTTTTAATCCTGAGTAAAATCTCAATACTTGTGGCCTCTGGTGAGGATGTTTGCGTGCCTCGGATGTCAGTCTTTTAGACTCTTGATGCTGTAAACATTCAGAACCAAACTACAGCCTTTATTCTCTTGATAGTTGATAAACTCTGGGGAGGTGTTATCTCCTTCTTCCCTAGTTGTTGTTATATTTGAATGTTTTAATTATCAACCATCCTTTGAGTAATATTAAAATTTGGGAAACTGAACTGTTTATACAGTTTAAAAGAAATTCTTATTTAGTGAAAGGCTGAGTATATTTTTGAGTCCCTTAAATCTTCAAGGGCATGCTGCAGAATGATCTGATTTAAACACTATCGTATCATCAGTGCTGTGTAAAAGAGAAGGCAGCATGAGGAATTACTTTGTGTTTAGAAAATGGTAGTTCTAACCACTTCTTAAAAAACCCTTGAGGCATAGCTTTAATGCAGACTAATAAGCTCTTTTCCCATAAGAAAGTAGAAAGAACTGAAAATTGGAATGTGTTCTGTGTGCATGAGCCTGTTAAAATGTTACTTCTTCGGTAAGGAAAGATGCCGTTTTAACTTACAAACAGAAATTTTCCTGTGACATTATTAGGGTTTAAATAGGATCCAGATCTAAGTGTTTATCTGTTAGGGTTTGGCGATTACTTGAAAATTTTAATTTGACTTTTGAACTAAAACTAGTGGTTTTTTGCAGAGGCCTCAGTGTTGTTCCAGATGAAGAAGTCATTGCAATGTATGATGGTTCCCATGTCCCTTTAGAACAAATGAGTGACTTTTATGGAAAGGTAAAACCACAAATCGGTCTTGAAAATTGGGTGAGGTTTTTTTTAGCATGTTTAAATTTTGTTCTCATTATAAGTAGCAGTTATTTTTTCTCAATGTATGATTGACTTCAGTCACTTCAATCAGTCACTTCAGTGCTGTATGTGAAGTTTGCCCTCTAGAGTGACAAGTTACTTTTCTCTCTCCTGCTGGCTGTAGTTTCTCTGCCTGTTCCCTTACCAAGTCATACAGAGTGGTGCAGCACAGAAAATCAAGTGACTTGCTCAGTGTTGCACACAGAATCTGATAAAGGCTGGGAAATGAGCCATATCTGGTTCATGTACTTTACTTTTTCCTGATGGCTTAGCTGGTGTAGCAGCAAGTAAATGTATGGAGGCAAACTCCTGCATGCAAACTGGTGGAGTGACAGTAAGAGGATTTGACAAAAGATGAGTGATGAAAGGTTACACTTCTAAGTTAAATCCTAAACTTTGTCAAAAAAGTTGATTTTTCCCTCTGGTGGGTTGCTTCCCCTTTTCCAAACGAAGGATGAAGCTGACTTTTTGCTAAAAGTCAAGTTTATTTCATCCCTTTTATGTACAGATGTTCATTTCATGTTGGCATGAAAAGCCCATCTTTGTGATGTGGAACATTTTATTGTTGTTGCACTTGTTTTTATTTTAAGGAGCTGAATTTAGAGTTCCTGAAGCTAGTCTCTGCAGCAGGTGTAACTATCAGTCTGGCATTCCCAGGGAGATCCTTGTCTGTTTAGGTCTATACTTTGATCTTGTAAAGGACAGTGGCAGGATGAGGCAAAGGGATGCAAACTCGAAGCAGGAGGTTTCCTCTGAACATCTGGCAATGCTTCTTTTGCTGTGAGGCTGACCTAGCAGTGGCCCAGGCTGGTTGCCCCAGGGGTTGTGGAGTCTCCTTGGTTGGGTACTCAGAAGCCATCTGGACAAGGTCCTGCAGCTGGCTCTAGGTGGCCCTGCTTGAGCAGGGGGCTTGGACAAGATGACCTCCAATGGTCCCTTGCAACCTCTGCTCTGTGTTACTCTGATCCAGAGCTTCTTGCTTTGCTTCCCTTCTTACTGAGAGGTATTGGGGCTGTATTTGCTGCTATCTAATGAGATTCTCTACTTCTGTGAAACATGACTCTTGTTACTGCTTTTGCAGACTAGAAATCTCTTCCTCTGTTACTGTGCTAGTTATTGCGGATCCTTACATCTCTTTGTCTCATTTCAAGGAGGTAAATTGTTTTGCAATCCTAGTTAGTATTCCACTTACTGAAAAACCCGCCAAAGAAAGCCTTCATCCTCATCAATCATTGCCTCTTGTTTGCAGAAGTGCAGACTTCTAGTGAAGGCCTTCTCTTGAGTTTTAGCTGAGCACTGTCTTGTTTTTATGAATTAAAATACCACTCTTAAGAGTGATGACTTGGATTTATTTGGAGAATTAATCAGAACACTTTTGTTGGAGATAACTTTATTGAAGGTCTTAGTTGGAAAACAATCTGTAGTAGTGTGAACAGGGGTGGCAAAAGTTTAATATCTGCAACTAAGCTGAAGTGTTTATATTGAACAAATGAAAGTGTTCTAATCTGAGAAATGCCTGACTTTGTTTTTCTTTCTCTCCATCATTGTAGAGCTCACAAGGAAATACAATGAAGCAATTCATGGATATATTTTCCTTGCCAGAAATGACACTTCTTTCTTGTGTGAATGAATATTTTCTGAAAAACAACATAGACTATGAACCTGTTCATCTGTACAAAGATGTCAAGGTAGATGTTGAGCTTTGAAGATTTAGATAAACTTGTATATTTGTGTGTCTTCTCTGTGAGCACTTCAGGAAACTTTCACCTGTTGTGCTAGCCTCAGTGAAATACCTCACCTTAGGTTTTGTATGGAGTGATTATGGGTATGCAACCATAAAAACATAAGTAGAACTAAGGTAAAGCTTGGAAAAGAATCAGCTGAAATTTCTTTGGAAGCTGACATCTAGGGCTGTTCTTTTTGTAGGTTTGAGGGGTGAATAGGGGGAAGGTGAAGAAGATCTTGTAAGGTGATAAAAGTTCTTTTGATTGTTGAACATACATTTTTTTCTCACTAAAAGGGATTTACCAGGCTATAGGAAATGTAAGAGGCTATAGGGAATTCCAGTTTAGAGCTTTCATTTTGGCTGCTCCACCATCATTTGCTGTCTCATACTTTTGAACTATCTATTTTCCCTGTTTACCTCTCTTCCTCCTCCAGATAAGCTCTAGTACTAGTCTAGAGTAATTTGTCCCTCTCGATTCCTCAGCATGTGTCCTGCAGAGGAGATAAATTTATGTCATGGTTATGTAACATAGAGAAGGCCAGTTCATCTGGTTTCTCTGGAGTGTGTAGAGAAAGTTCTGTACTAGTCAATGTTACAAGCATTTTGGAAACATTATAGTGGTATTTTTTGAGGACATACCCTGTGTTAGTACCTAAATGGCATTTACCACTGTTCTAAACAAAGCTGTCTGGTGCAGAGCTGGCTCAGGAGAGCTGTTAAATGCCTTCAGAGCACCTTATAAGTACTTTGTTCAAACGTTTAACTTCTTTCATCTGTTCATAAATTCCTTATGTAAATAATCAGGGCATTTGTGAGTGATTGTAATCTAAAATCTGTCAGATGTACAACTTTTTTTTTGTAAGGGGAAAGGAATGTGTTCTGCTCCAAAGGTCACTGGAAATCTGTGATGACTCTGCTTCTGCAGAGGGCTTTCACCCCACTTCACCCTCCTGAGCAACCTTTCACAGTTAGGTAAAACAGCCCCTCTGCTATATAGTTTTGTACTTCCCAAAATTAGGAAGTTAATTTCTCAGAAGATGAGCTTTGTCTTTGTCTAGTGGTGACACTATATATATATATACACACATACACATATATATAATTATATTGAACATTACATGGCATTTCTGTAGAATTGGAAGTGTTAAGAAAGGAGTTGTTTTAAGAACAAATTACTATTGCTATTCGGGGAACACGTGAAAAGATGAAGTTCTTTACTGCTCATTGCTTTCCTTACAGGATTCAATCAGGGATGTTCATATCAAAGGAATAATGTACAGAGCAATTGAAGCAGATATTGGTAAGTAGTAATGGTATAAGCTATCAAAACTTTTCTTACTGATAGTGTATGGTTTTTCTGGCTTCCTTATTTAAAGATTACAAATTCTAATTTTTTAAAGTTTGAAAGCGTTATTCCCACTTGTCAGAGGTGTGTTTGAGTATAACCTTGTGTTCTGAACTCTTGGTTGAATGCATACAAAGATTTTTACAAGAATTTTCACAAGTAAATGTTGTTTCCCCCAATCCTCACAGAGAAATACATCTGCTATGCTGAACAAACTCGTGCAGTGTTAGCAAAGCTGGCTGATCATGGCAAGAAGATGTTTCTCATCACAAACAGTCCCAGCAGCTTTGTGTAAGTGAGCAGTTGTTGGCTGTCTAGCTATGCATTCTTCAAGGATGGGGAAGTCAAGGTTCTCTAGTGTAATTCATTTAATTGAACAGGCAAGCACATTTTGCTGCACTTCATTGTTAATATCCCTCTGTCCTTTTTAGGGACAAAGGCATGAAGTTCATCGTTGGCAAGGACTGGAGGGATCTCTTTGATGTGGTCATTGTCCAGGCTGAAAAGCCAAACTTTTTCAACGATAAGCGGAGGTGGGTGTTTAGTCAATTAAGAAGGATTCAAGCAGCTCTTCCATATAAGGCTATAGAGTGTGTTAGGAAGTATTTTCATTTGGCTGCAATGTAAAATGAAATCATATTTGATGAAATCCTGGGTAGGGTCATTACAAAATGCAGCAACACCCAATGCTGAAATCTAAATATTTACCCTTTCTTGCCTAAGAAAGTTCTAGGAGCTGTCACAGGTCTACTGAAGTGACTTAGAGCTACAGAAGGTGTTTTTAACATCTTACTTGCACGTTGGTCAAGTGTGCTTCTCTCCTAATAAACCTGAGAAATATTGATGCCTTTCAGATCAGACCCTTATCTGGAAATGTCTTCCATTGCTTCTGGATTTTTTTTTTCATCACACATGATATTTAAAAGGCCTCTGTCTGGCTGACAGATTGGAATATTAGGACTAGTTGTGATTAAGTAAACACATTTCTAATGTGTATGCCCTACTTTTACCCTTGGAAAAAAGCTGTTCCTTTGTGTGTGCTTATGATTTGAAAGTGAGATGGAGGGAGATAGGATTATTTTCCTGTTACTTTTTGCATTTAATTTTAAAAAAATCTTTGTTATATGTCTTGGCCCCAGTCCTGTGCTCTCTCATCTTCAGTTTTTCAGGTGTGCAAACTGAGGGATTGGGCAAGATTCTTATGCATCTGTGTTTTTGTGTTCTCTCCTCCTTAGTGGCAGGCAATTCATGCTGTTTCTTCCTGTCTGCCTGGGGTCCCTGATTACTTCTCAGCAGTTGTTCTCAAACTGTAAATGTCTTAGGTATACTGGAGAGTTACACTGCTTTTCGCTGGTTAAAGTGGAAGTTTAGGAGTTTTGCTTTTCCCTAACAAATTCAGATGCTAGAGGTTTTGTTTTTGGTTTTTTTTTTTTTTTTTTGAGAGATGAATATTTTTCATGTCAAGACTTTAATTTCCTAAGTAGTGACAGGATTTCTACAGCAGCATGACAATTGCATATCTATTCTAGACCATTTCGGAAGGTGAATGAAAGGGGAGTCTTGCTCTGGGACAAGATTCACAAGCTGCAGAAAGGCCAGATTTACAAACAGGTATGCTTCCAATAGACTCTTTCTGTTGAAATTTCATACCTATTTCCTGAAATCCCCAACTCCTTTGGATATAAAGGCTTTTAAAATACCAGATGCGTTCTTTAAGAGAGTTAATTTAATGTCTGAAGTTGTACAAATTCATTGTTGATATTGTATGTCCTTGTCTCTTAAAGTGCTACCATCACTGAAATGGCCTGTAAAATTTGGGATTCATAGTGTATAAACTGAGAACAAGATTCATGATATGAAATATTTTTAGTGGTGTACTAAATTCTTTTTTCCTGCCTGGGAAGGTGCAAGTCATGTGCTGCTACAATGTCCATGTCATTATTTCTGCAGGGTAACTTGTATGAATTTTTGAAGCTTACTGGCTGGAGGGGCTCTAAAGTTCTCTACTTTGGTGACCACATATACAGTGACTTGGCAGTAAGTAGCTTGCTTTCCCCAAACCAGAGAAGAGATGAGACTTTCTGTTAGTTTTCCTCTCTTCTTCCCCAGTTAGTCAATGTAACACACTTTCATTTGAGATTTTAAAATACAGCAAAATTTGGTAGCTAAGCCATACTGTTTTTTGTTTTTTTTTCTGAGAAGAACCTTGGTGCTGTAAAATGCCAACATATTTTTCCACCTGACTTGTAGCATTTAAGTTGTTTACTAACTGTGGTCAGGCATGTGTGAAGTTGTATTCCTGATTCAGATACTGATTGTGTCAGATGTAGTAGAGAGTAAACACAGATATCCAAATGTACAGGATATGCCTGGCTTGGATGACAGCTAAATTAACTTCTGTTTTGAACGCAGGAGGCAATCTTCCTGTCACTAACTGTGAATGTTCTGCCCAAGATCTTGCTCTGATTTGTATCTCTCACCTGCAGAGGCATTTCCTGCTGTTGGTTTTAAACCTAATGAATTAGTGTTTGTTTACAAGTGCTTGTGTGTTCTTTATATCTCTCTCTTCAAAAATGTAGGATTTGATGCTTAATCTGAAATTAAATTCTATTGTTCATTGGCACAGTTAAGTCCCACTGTTTTGTACTTCTGTTTGTACATAAAACCCAGTTAAATCAGTGCTGCTTTGGGATAAACAATAGTCAGATTCTTTTCTTTTAAGCAGTTCTTTTTAAGACTAATATCTGTATTTTATTCTTCTTGGTAAACAGGACTTGACCCTGAAGCATGGCTGGCGCACTGGCGCGATTATTCCAGAGCTGCGCTCGGAGATTAAAATCATGAACACAGAGAAGTACATTCAAACCATGACCTGGCTGCAAACCTTGACAGGATTATTGGAACACATGCAGGTTTGTGCTTGGGGTGTGTGTAATCAGCTCTGGAGAGCCAGAGGGATCCAGCCAAGTTTCTAAACACTGGATGTTGGTGTTTGCAAGTGCTTTCAGTCTCGCTGAAGTGTTGGACTGTAGATAAATGCAATTATTTGTGTGGTGAGTTAATAGGAGTTTTCTCAACATCTTGAGAAAAGAAATGATCTTTTTTCATTGGCCAGCCTGGATCAACTCCTGCTTTTGGTTGTTTAAAATGCATGTGGATAAGTTCTGTATACAGATCTCTGAATAATTGCTCGTGTCCTGTTAGCTGATAAGGATTTATTAATAGAAAGACTTATTTACAAAGTTATCCTTAGTTATGGGTTATCCATACTTTACATTTCAGGTTCACCGTGATCCTGATTCCCAAATGATTTTAGAAGAATGGAAGAAGGAAAGAAAGGAAATGAGGTAAGACATGGGATAAAGAATTTGCAGTATGCTTTGGTAGTCCAGGGTTCTATGGAATGTCTTCCACAAGTTTGTTTCCATCCCTTGTTTATATTCCCTGGTAGTTACAGGTATTATAAAATACTTTTAAAGCAATATTCTACCTATCTCTCCTCCCTTCTGACACTTTGTACATATGGACTTTTTTCCTTGTTCCCTGTCTTTAGATCAGATGTAACTTGTCTGTGTTAAAAGGTAACATATCAAATCCCTTTCCCTTCGTTTCCATTCTCCTGTCCCTCTGTGTTCAGCTGTCACTGTAGATTACACAGCTTCTGCAGGAATATAAAAGATGTATTCCTTTGCCAAGACTTAGGTCCCTTTTCCAGGTTTTTTTATGTGATTTCCGCAGATTGTGTGTAATGCATCTTAGAATACATAGAAACTGAGCTATATGCTAGATTGGATTTATCACAAAGATAAGTAATAGGTCCAGAAGTCCTAATCATCTATTAGCGTGAAGAAGAAATCCTTAAATGCAAGGGGTGTGAAGTGCACAATTTTCAAGGCCAGCAGCTGTACCACCTGCAGCCTTCCCCAGAAATGTGCAATAAATGAAATGGGAATCATACTTGGCAGTGACTAATGCCCAGAACTTAATTCAAGATATTTTTAAGCTTTTTGTGTGCATTAAACCAAATCTTTGCCTTTTCTTAAGAAATCTCTTATCTTTGGAACATTGGATGTCATTAGTATTTAGAAAAAGGCAAAAATCTTCTTTCACAGTCTCTAGAAAAGAGGGCTTGAGATGTCATGTTTTTGATGTCAGAAGCAACTTATCTCTAGTGAGAGATTCGTGAAGCTTTTCACAACTGTGATTTCTAGACCTGGGTTGTACATGTGCAAGAGATAAACTTCTGTGGTACATTTTGGTGTTTTGAAGAACAATGACAAGAGAATAATGCCTAGAACAGGTTTTAGGATCTGCTTGCTTCAGCTTATGGATGCCAGCTGGTGAAGAGATGTGTGCAGGTGTGTTCACTTTGTTGTCTTTGTTTTCTCTCTTTGGGGGACAGGGAGATGAACAGGAATTTCTTCAATGCACAGTTTGGAAGCATATTCAGAACTGATGAGAATCCAACTTACTTCCTGAGACGTCTCTCTAGATTTGCAGATATCTACATGGCATCACTGAGCTGTCTCTTGAACTACGAACCTGATTACACGTTTTATCCAAGAAGGACTCCTTTGCAGCATGAACTTCCTGGCTGGTCAGACCAGCTGTGCACTGGTACATTCAGAATACCTTTCCTACAAGAGACAGTTCAGATCAAATAAACTCTTGGTGTTCTCCTCTCTAAAATGGACAAATATCTGTTGGTTCTCTTGAATGTACCAGTATTTTATTTAAGTCACTTAAATCTGTTACCTTGGTTCATATGTATTTCATACTTACTCTCATAAGCTTTGTACCTGTTTTTCTCCTCTCCTGCTCAGACATGAGAAAACTCCTCTTATACACAGAGGAGATGATGGACTTCCAAAATGGTGGTGGGCCAGGAGGGAGGGCACATCTGAGGGGGAGGACTGCTGGTGTTCTGGGGTGGTTATTTTTGCTTGTTCGTTAAAAACTTTGATCTGCAGCCTTGTGCTTTACAAAGAAATACCAGCACTCTCTTCTGGCCCTCTTCAGCACTCCAGCTGGAGCCTGTAATGGCTCCTGGCAGAGAAGAGCTTAAATCCAGTATTAGTAATTCAGTGATACAAGTCGGTAACCAGCTTAGGGTGAGGCTGAGAGGGATGGTCACACCTTGTACCTTTCCTTGCTGCTGCAGGTGGAGCCTTCCCTGTGAGGGGCCACGGGCTGGAGTGTGCTGGCTCTGCTGCACCGGCCTCAGGCTCCTGGGTTCTTCCTCCTGTCTGGGCAGTTTCTGCTTTTGCCCTGTCTGTGCTTGGCTGCAGGTGGGCCTCAGCCTAAAACTGAAACTTGCAGAGAAGCTTGGGCTGCTTCAGCTTCTTTCTCTTGACTTTTTGGTTTTTTTGTTTGTTTGTTTGTTTTTTTGGGTTTTTTTGAGTTTCAAAACACTTCAAGTATCCACTCTCTAATAATAGTTGTTTCAAGAGGTTTTGCATTTCAAATTGGAGACAGATCTCTCTGTCAGGCTTTAGTTTGATCCTAAATGCTGCTTTTAAAGATTTTAACAGTGTCCTTATTCCAGTGGTATGCAATGTGGCTTTGCTGTTCCCTAGGAGAGAATGTATTTCCTATAGCCTTCAGTAATGGACTTCTACAGTCAAAAGTAAACACGCACAATAGGCAAAGGACCTAAAGGAAAAATTAAGAAACAGGAAAGTGAAACCCAGAGTTGTCTGATGATGTGTTTTTAGCTCAAGCCCTGAGAGCTAAATTAGGACTGGTATACATTTTTAATAAAGAAAAATAGTTTTGGTATAGATTAGAAGTCTTATTGAATTACTGATGTTGAAGATAATGCATGAACACAAACTCTGGGTAGCATATGTGTTTCAAAGATTTGAGCTGAAAAATATCTATTTTGCACAAGGAAAACATCTGTTGATGTATTTCCTCAAAGAGGCACTTTATAGAACTGCTATATAGTTGTTTTTAAATAAGAATTGTTTCCTTTCTCTGAATCCAAAGGAAATGTTTGATTTTTTTTTTTTAAGTGGTGCTTCTCACCCCAGCCACTTTAGAAGGCATAATATGATAAATAATTCAAAAATTTTAATTATTAAAGGCTTGGTTTTTAAAAGCATATGATTAACAAAACATACAGCATTTGGTATTCATTTTGGGATATCATTTGCTTTCTATCATGATTGTCGGGCAAACAAACTTTTGTTGACCAAAAGTTTTCTGGTTTGGTTTGTTTGTTTTTGTTTCGTTTTTTTTTTTTAACCTGTCTGTATGTGCAAGTACCTAGATTGAATTTCATATACAGTGTGTTTCATGTTTTTAAAAGCATGTTTGCAAAGTAAAGAATGTAATTTAGCCTGCACAATTTTGTAAGTAGTTTTCCTGTATGCTTGAAATCAGTATGAAGTTCTCAGAGGTGGTTTAGATTTTATGATTTTCCTATATTCTTATTTCAGACTGCACTGAAGTGTGTGATTTAAACACCCCTGTGTTTAAACAGATGAATATACTTGAGTGAGTTCATCTGACTGTCCTGCTCTTTTTGCTGGAATAAAAAGATAACCTGTTGCAGGAAGTTAGTTTGACTGCATCAGGAATTGACTTGGTTGGGGCTGTGCAAGAAATATTTAGCATAACTTGATGATTAAATACAAAGACAGGAATACCCTGAGTTGCCTTCAGTTCCTTATCCTAATGCTCAGCTTCAGCTGAACTTGGTGTTACATGTGTGTAGCACCTCTCATGCTCCAGAGATTTCAATGCACTCTTTAAAAAATCAGACCCACCCAAACCACTGTGCATTTGTCCTGTGTTGAGCAGGAACAGTTTAATTGGCTTGGAGGCTTGTATTATGCACATAATGCACGTTTTGTTTCAAGATTATTTCCTTCTCTCAGCCTTCCTTTCTCTTAAGTTAGAAATCAAACTTCTCTACCAAGCTATGTTGCAACAGCCAGCTGAAGTAAAATATTGTTTATATTGCATGACTTGTTGAAATAAACAATGTTGCATGAAAACAGTTAATTATTGAGGGGTTATGTTTCTTTAAAATAACCCAACTATATATAATATAAATTTAAGTGAGAATATTCAAGTGTATTATTTATTTTTCAGTGCTAAAGTGCTGCTTTATAACTTTTAAAAATGTCATGCGTTTTTTTAATGATTTCACCTTGATGCTCTCTGCATTACTCATTTTAACCTTATGCTACTGATTTCAAAGAGATTTTTAGGCATGTTTAATGGACAGTGTCTCTGTACTAATTTTTGCGAGTATGGTTCATTTGAACATCAAAGCAAGAAGAAATTTTTGTTCTGGCCTATCAAAAACACAGAGCTGAATAGCCTGTCAGTAAAAAAAAGAGTTTAATGAACTGTGGAGCTTTTCTCTTTTTTTTTTTTTTTTTGTGATAAAAATATTTAATGATTATTACAAAAATAAATGCTTGGACTTTTATCTTCTGGTCTTTGTGAACCTTAATAGAAGCGTGGTTGTGTTCTAAATTTGCTAAAGTCTGAAAACAGACAGGCTTGTGTAGAGGGACAGGGGAAGGAGTTGAGGAAATTGACTGTCTGTTTCATCCAGCTGAATGTGTATTTACATACACCTTACACACTTCCTTGTGCTTGATAGCTGCATCAACAGCCCTGGGTTTGCCCCTGCCTTGTTCTGAGGGAATTCCTCCTGGGGTATTCGATGCCTGAATGTAGGCATTGCATGGTGAGGGGATGTTCATCTTCATAGTCTACTTTTCACAAAAATGGTTCCTTTGCCTGCTTTCATATCACCTGTGTTTCTTCCTAAAGCTGCCTCAGTTGCTGCTTCCCTTTGTACAGTGATATAAAAAGCACCAAGCCAAGGTGGAGCAAAGACAGAGAAGCTAGAGGAGGCAAGGGGGGGACAGTCAGGATGGCTGTGTTTCCTGCTGCTGACTATCTAACAGGAAAGTATACCAGCAAAAAAATTCCCTAATCTAAAAATAGAGGTTTACCACATGTTCTGTTTCACACTTGCCTGTTCTAATTGTAACAGAGCCAAAATGAAAGCACAGGCCTGGAGTACTAGAAGATTTAGGAAATTTGCCAAGTTAGTGGCCCTGTGTGCTTGTGGCCATTTTAAAAGTCTGTGAAGAAGAATAAAAGCAGTTAAATAGCAGGTGAGTGAAAATCAGCTGCTTTTCTCAAAAGTATCTGCTTCTGGGTAGGTTAGATGAGACTTAATTTTGCTTTTAGCACTTGTGGTTGGTACTGCTCAGATTCAGCCAACGCTTCTGAAGTTGGTTTGGTATCTCTGTGAGCTATATACAAGGCATCTTAAACAAAGCTGTGCTCTTTTGGTTTTTAATTTGTAATAAGATTTTATTCCTTGTAGATGCTTTTTTTTTCACAGTAAATGTAAATAAAAATGTGTTTATTAGATGACTAAGGCCAAATTCAGTTTTTAATTCTGATCATGAGGACCACTCATCACAAGCTGTTGGTCATCTGAATCCTATAGAATAGAATAAAAAGAAAATCAGGCTTGAACATTGCATTAAGAAACAAAATAACTTTTTGGCAAATTTGTCTGTACAGATGGCAGAGTTGGCACCTGACATATTTACCCCAAACAAGTCCTTTTACTGGAAGCCAAATGGTGCTTTTTGATTTTAGACTCTGTGTGTACTCAATGGTGCAATCTTTCCTTCCCTGGATTCCCAGCCCCCTCCCTGCTGTGTTTCAGATTCTTTAGAGTGCTAGCATGAAGACAAAATTAGAAGGCTTTTTAAGTTTGTATAGATGTGTCACTGTCATCCAGTGGCATTTGAAGTCCAGTTTGATTCAGCTGGCTTTGAAGATGGCCTCAGAGATGCAGCTGTTGACCAGAGCTTCAATTTTACTACAAGTGAGGCAACCCAGTTTCAAGCAGGGGGGAGACAGGAAAGACAGGAACTCAAGTGCTGGCTTCTTGAATTCATTTTTCTTTTCCAACTAGACATTTTTCTTGTATAAAAAGTCATTCCCTCTGACCATTGTATTAATAGTGTCTCAATCTCAAAACAAAATGAACACTTACTGAGAAGAGATCGTAAGTAGGTTCTGGTGAAGTCAGTGTTGAGGAACTTTCATATGAGGGGTTGGTGATATTTGAAGGCTGTGGCTTGTCCAGTGACGTTGTGTCAATGTCACCTTTTGACTACACAAAAGCACACAAACTTACTTCAATTTCCTCCCCCAGTGCATTAAGTGGGGCATTTGAGCTTCCCTACCAGCTGGTGCAGTGCTGTGATCCACCTGGCTTTATTGTCTGAATCTGACTCTGGGCAAGAGCTGTGGTTTTGGTTGTTGTTTTATCTCAGGTCACCTAACACTGGTATCTGTTTTCCTCTCCCTTCTTATTTTTAAGTCTCAGCAAAGAATGGGAGAGGAAGTGTGCCCCAAAATGGTGCTTGGGGTAAAAATGACCTGGTTAGTCCTGAGGGCTGGCATTAAAACTGTTTAAAAATAGAAAGATTTCGTCTATAACTTTTGGCTACTGGGCTTTATTTCTATGGGATGATTCATGTTGTGTGCATGGACTAGAACAGGAAAAGATTTCTGTTCACTTCTAGGTAGACTTTATTTGGGCTTGTTCTTGTGTATTCTGTAGCATTTTTTTCCTCATCCCTCATCTCTGTAACTTGGCTGATGCTGACTGGTTTTGCATCTATGTGTTGCTAGCAAAAATAATTAAGAGAAATCAAGCATGAAAGCACATCAGTATAAAAACCTGCCCTTTTCAATCCTGCATTTCAATTTGTTTATCTGTTGGATCTGTCCTTTTTCCTATGAACTGCTTCAACCTCCAGAACAACAAAATTAGTAGTAGTGGAGGGGGAGAACAGGAGCCCTTTCAGTGGTTGTAATTCCTTGTTTTCCTAAGGGTGAGCTTTCTGGGGAGGCAAGGACTTCTGTGCTGCTCTGGTGTAGTTAAATCAGCTTTGGGCCAGTCCTCAGAGTTGGCAGTGTGTGTGAGCAGACACTTGGGAGGGGAGGTCTGAGGGCAAATACAGGCTCATGCCAAGGCAAATGTGTGAGCCTTCCCCACTTTCTCTGTGCCTCAGTCTGAACAGCTCAAGTGTGAAGTGCTCAGGAATGTTTCTAGCTTAACAAAACATATGGAGAAATGGAAAGTTGTGAATATGGGAAGTGCAGGTTTCCCCCCCTAGCTTCATGTTCCCACCTGCCACCTACCTTGAAGTGCTGGAAGCCCATGGTTTTCTTCCTGAACCTGAGGTAAGAATATCCAATAAGAGCCACAATTCCAGTAACTAGGCAGATGCCAAAGAATATTCCTGTCCCAGTACTGGCATGGAGAGGAGCCTGGAAGCAAGGGAGAGGGTGAGTGAGCTGTGGGTGGGTGCTGGTGCGCATACAGCACCCAAGCACAGGCACTGTCCCTTTGAGGTATGCTCTGGTCCTGTTCTTGTGCTTGGGTTTCCTGGTAGGTGTTCCCTAGAGACATTTAAATGTGTCCTTTTGATTCTATCCTTTTGATAGAGTCTCAGAACTGTTTGTGTTGTCCAACTGTTCACCCAGCACTGCCAAGTCCATCACTACACCTTGTGAGGGAGACAGCTGCATAACTGGGAGCTTTGCAGGAATTCATGCAGGCAAATGATACCTGTTTTCAAAACACCTTGTTGTTTTGGATAGGAATGAATGCAAAGGCAAGAGTAAACAAGGTGCCTTAGAAACTTGAAAGTGGAAGAACTAAAATGGAGCTTTTGAAAATCTTTGTTACATACATGATCCCCATTATTTAAAAATCTCTGTTACATACATGATCCCTATTATTTTGTATAAAGAAAACGAATTTATAACTCTGGAAAGAAATTGTTCAGACACATTTTTGCTATCACTGGTACTTTGTTTTCTACTTCTAATTCTCTTTGAAAGTAACCTTTCAAGCTGCAAGCTGCGTATATGTCAGGGAAACTGGGAATATATGAATGTCAGCAATGAGTTTAGGGTAAAATAAGACACATTTATCTCTCATCACCCCAAAAGCCTGAATCACTCTGTACTCACAGGTTCTGGTGGAGCCTTTAAAGGCCCTGAAATGATGTGGATTATCCCATTGGAAGCGATTATATCCCACTCAACAATAGCACTTCTGTCCACATATCGGATCTCACTCTGCCAGGAAAAGAAGGAATGAGAGCTGAGCTTTGACCCTTCTCCCTTTGGTACTGAAATTAAGATGGTTTCCCCACCTCAGTTGCTGGCACCCAGAGAGAAAAAACTTGTGGAAAAAACCGTGGAAAGTTACACTGCTGCCTCCCTGGGCATTAGCCTGGGATAACCCATGGCTGGTTATAGTTCTCCTGTGCATGAAGCAGCCATCATCATTACCTGCATGTTGCCTTCATGTTGCTCTGGTTTTTTTTTATTTATTTTTTTCTTTCTAACTGAAGGTTTTTGTGATCTTTGTGAAGTTGCCAGGCTCTGCCTAGAAGTGCTGTTACTCCTGAGTGTCAGGCAGCCACTGTCACTGTGGAGGATGCCACTTGCCACTCGAGTTTGCTGGCTGGAGTTTGCTTGCTGTGAACAAGGCTCTGTTGGTGGCTCCTGCCCCTCCCAGAAAGTTACCAAGAAACTTTACAAATGACATCTGTTAATGATAAGCTGCTGCTTTCATCTCTTCACCTATCACACAGCCATCTCCCATAATCCTACCAAGCTGATAGAAGAGTTAAATGAATCCCATATCCCCATTTTTCCATTTCTGAAAGCCACTTTAACAGCTTCCTTTGAGTTTGGCAGGTAAGAGATATCCATTTTCAAGCTTGTAAATTTGCAGTTTGCCAGCTGCTATCCTGCAGTCACTGGACAGGAAAGAGCCTTCTCAGGCTCTCATTGCTAACCTTATTAAAATGCCCTCCACATCAGTGCATAACTTGATTATAGGGTACAGCATAAGAGGAGGAAAAACACAAAGAGGGGAAATTTATTACAGAGGTACCTGATCAGCAGTGGGGGCTTGATGCTCCTGACCCCCAGAGTTTGTAATGAGGAGTTTTTTCCCCAGATGAGTTGGAAGGGTGGTTCCATTGGTCAAGTCCTCATAAAAGATTATATTGGCATTAGATAAATGATACTCGATGTCTCTCCCAGAAAGTGTCTGCAAATGAGGGCAAAATACAAGGAAAGTTAATAGCTCTCATGAATCCTTTGGATTTACTAGTAAGCTATGTGCCTGTGACCTTTTTTCCCCCTGTGCTATTCATGCTGCAGCAAGTGCAGCAGCATGAGAGATTATTGGGAAATCTGCATGGGAGCAGTGGGACATCCTGTCCCTGCTGGCCTCTGATGGCTGAACCTTAATTCCAGCAGGACAAAGGATTTGGCTCCTCTGTAGGATGACCTGGTGTGATGAGACTCAGAGATACTCCAAACAGCTTGAAGATGTGAACCAGTACATAAACCCTTGTGAATTCTTTGAGATGGTGTTTGATTGAAGGAAGGAAAGAAAGAATAAAAGGGGCAAGCATAGAAATGAAGTTAGGAATGGATGTCTTTAATATATTTGTGGGAAATACCAAAGCTGTGTGCTGCTTTCTTCAAATAAGTATGCTCTATGCTAATTAGCTAGGACAGTCTTCATCTTAGGCAGACCCCTTCATAGCAGGGTAACTAGAATCCCTGATGGAAAAGTCTCTGTAGTGACTTGAACACTCAATAACCTTGCACCCTGACCATGGAAGGGAAATGGAAACAATTAATTCATGTCTTTTGTCAGCATAGCTTAAATTATATGGGGTTAAGCAGAAGTCACATCATACTGAGATTATTTTTCTAAACTTGAGTTTCAGTGGGATGCAGAAACCCGTAATAGCTGTTTAAGAAGTGTTATTAGAACAAAGAAGGGGAAAAAAAGCAAAAAAAACCCTGACCTCATTTTTCCTTTAACCCACTATCATTGGGAGCAAAGAGGGTGGCGTGCACTGACAGGTCTGTGAGGTACTGCAGGAACTCTCTCCCCTTCTTAGAGGTGTTGGAGTAAGCCATGATGTCCTAGGCAGAAACAAAATCCAGCTTTACTAGAGAGCAATTGTGCACTCCTGTGAGGAGAGTGGAAAAGAAGACCCTGTATAAAACAAAGGAGCTCTCTGTTATTAGCCATGTAGCAGCTCTGGAGTGACTTTCCAAAGGAAGTTTGTATTCCAAACCCAGCTCCAGCTGCTTATTTGATGAGCACATATTAGACTGATTTGCAGATGCTGGGCCTGTGTTCTTTGAGGCTGCTGATACATGTAGTGCCTTTCTAAGTAGTGACAAGGACAGAACTCTTAACATCTAGCCTTTTCCCAGTAGCAATTCAATGAAATTCCAGAGCACAATGCTCCTTGTGATGCTTAAAAAGTTATGCAGAGAGTCTCCTTTAAGCTAAAGCTGCACTGAGCTTTTAATTCCAACTGAAGTTTAGAATGCAGAAAGCTCCTTGGAGCAAGTAGTTTAAAAAGTAGCAACTAAATTCTGGTTTGGATTTAGACCAGATAGGTGCAGATTTGGACCACTCTGCCTTGCTTCACTGGTGTGTTGCTGTTGCCTGTGTTAGCTGGGCTATTAAAGCAAATCCTGGATCCAATACTCAGGGCCTGCTTTGCTCCCCCCAGCCTTTGTTCCTACCGAGAGGAAGTTTGTCAGCGTTGGGAAGGACATCAGCACTTGCAGCAAATTCCCACTACAGGAGATGCCATCCCCCACGTAGCCTGGCTTGCAGGTGCAGTTCACCTCTGAAAGGTACAAGCAAGGAGAGCTCTATGGGCAAACACTCTTTACAAGAAAGATTTAGGCTTTCTTGGAAAGGCCTGAAAAATAACTTGTAAGCAATGGGTTAGGCTTTTTTTAAAGCTAAAAAAGAGGCAGAGTCTCTTGCAATGTTATCTAGCAGCCTGTGGCTGCTGGAAGGAACCAGAATCTGGGCTGCTGCTCTAATTTTCACAGAGGGGTGAGGCAAAGGCTCCTCTTACCTTTCTCCCTGTAGCAGAAAACGTCCCAGGTTTCACTCAGGTTCACTCTTCTCCCGTAGTCCACGATGCCGACGTAGCCGGAGCCACAGTTGGGGGAGGAGAAGGCGGTGGGGTAGCCCACCCTCTCCCCAGCTAGCCAGCCAGCAGAGCACAGGTGGTACCTCGCCTGTGGGCAGCACAGCCAGAATGAAAAAACTCAGGGGAGAAGCTGGGTGCTGGGGCTGGACAGCTGCAGATGGAATGAACAGAGCCCCAGGGGCACTCAGGCAGCACCTGCCCTGCCAGCACGGGTCCAGCCTTGCATTTTGCTAAAGCTGTATCTGAATAGTAAGTGTCTTTCTTCCAGAGTTGGAAGGAACCAGAAAGAGACAGTCAGTCTGACCCACTCTTCTCAAACAAGTTTTGCAAACCCAAGCTGCCACGCTCATCACACTGACATCAGCCATGTGTGGTCTGTAATGTGCTCGAGGCAGGCAATATGGAAATGGGTCTGTTAACAGCATTTGAGAAAAAGATTCCTGGAGGCTTACTTTAAAGAAATAAACTAAGCATAATTCTGAAGTGCACATTTCTTTAAGCAGTGTTAATAATTAAAATCTCCTTGAAAATACTCCGTAAGTCTAACTCTACCTCTCAACCCAGCAAAACAAGAACTTGGCAAGTGATTTCAGTGTTGTGTGAGCAGGCATGAAAGCAATAAAGAGTCTGAAAACTGCTCCCAGCCAAACATACCCGGGGGCCTGGGTGAAGGAAAGCAGGGCTTTTTTGCACAGAGAAGCCCCTTTGCTCCTCCCTCTCCATTTACACTGTGCCTCAGTCCTGTCTGGGGCTCTCCTCCCACCGAGAGGCCTCCTCACCTTCTGTGCATACAGCAGCTGGTTGTAGGTAGCCATGGTGGCCGACTCATTGGCACAGGCCTCCCTGGCCTGCTCGTAAGTCATTTTGTACTGGCCCATGGGGGAGTGCAGGTGGAACACCCCGACCGTGGAGTCTGCAGAGAGAGACAGGGACCAGCTCTTCCTGTTACGAGTAACACACAGCATGAACTTCTCCAAAACGGCTTGGAGAGATCAATCTGGCTCTGTGTATTCAAGCAATGACTCCCTTTTTGTACATTTTGGCCTCTGTGATTGTTGAGCGAGCAGCAGAACTCTTCACCCACGTTGGCCAAACCAGAGGGACATCAAAGAAAGTCCGTCCCACAGAAAGAATTCCAAATATAAGATTTCGCTAAAGAGACAAAACCTGATGTTTATGTTCAAGCTGTGGGAACGAGCTTCAGAAACCCAAAACATCAGGAAAAAACAGAGCTTTAGAAACTCAGAAGCTGCAGGCCTGGAACAACCAGACTGCAGTTTCCACAGTGCACAGTCAGTTGTGCCGCACAAACACACGTGGATTTTGTGAAAGGTAATCAGAGCAGACTGATTCCTCAGGGGCAACATTCCCATCTGGGCTGCCCTCCAGCATTGCTCCATGAGTCTACAGGTACATAAATTCACCCTCCAGCTGTAACCTCGTTGTTTCATGGGCACATCAAGGCCTGAGCAAGCTTACAGCTCCTGGCCACTGGGCTGGGGGCAGCGCTGGTGCTGTGCAGGGTGAGCCCTCACCTTGGAAGTGCAGGTCAGCACAGTCAGCCTCGGCGTGGCACTGCCCGTTGTCCTGCAGGCAGCGGTCCAGGGGCAGTTCCAGCACGGAGCAGTTCAGCCCATCCCCAATGTAGTTGTTCTTACAATCACACTTTCGTCTGCCCTGCTCAGGGAGAGAAGGAAAAAGGCCAAGGCAAGTGTTTAGCTGGTGTTTCAGACAGCATTCTGAACTGCTGGGGAAATTTCACTTGATATCAGCAGGAGTGGACAAACAGAAAACTCCTACTAACAACTAAGCCAACATTTACTTGGGTGCTTTGCTGAATTAACAGCAAAGCATAATTTCATCCACAAAGGTGGAGACACGTAATTCACAAAAACAGATAGCAAACATATAAAAATGATATTTAAATGACTGGGCATGGAAGCAAGCATGGAATTTAAACGCCCACTGCTAGTAGTAAAGGAGAGCTATAAACCAAGCAGAAATTGGTGACATCCAGGGATTGCTGTGGTTGACAGCTGGAGTGGATTATCAGCAAGACTTTTCTAGATCACTCCTGGAAGGCAGCTCAGGCAAGACACCAAGATGGAATGGAGAAGTGATCCTCTTACTTTAAATTTTATAACTTCTTAATATTTACATATTTATAAGTACATTTTCCCATAATTTGTAACATAAAGATTGTTTATACATTTTTTCTAATAAAGAAACATTTAATAAACTTCTAATTTGACCAGTGAAATTAGAGAAGTAACAACCTTATTCTCCAATCCCTGATCATTGTCTAAAATCTTTATATCAAAATAAAAAAAAATAAACACCCTTCTTTGTACTCTGACACTTAAGCTGTGTAAGTGTCATTCTTTTCATGTCCTCTAACAACATGATCCTGCAAGCACTGGGACAAATGCTGGATCAAGTCACCTGCCCGAGTTTTCCCTAACCACACTGACTATTGCAGGTCATGGAATTTGTATCATGTGGCTGCAGAGCTATTTAAGTTGAATTCAAGCAATCAACAAGTGACACTATTCTCCCAGCTGTCCCTTTGTTTAGCTTCCAAAACATTTAATTTTAATCCAACAAATTTGTGTTGCAAATAAGGATAGACAGTTAGGGAAAGCTAGGATTGGGACAGAAAGACTACATATGCAAAACATCCAAGCTTGTGTGCTACCCCATTCCCCAGAGAAAAGATGTCACACAGTTTCTCAGCCTCCAGCTGAAAGCATACCTAACTGGTGTGAAAAGTAGGTTGGAGCTAAGTAAGGGTTGTTCTGGAAAACAGGGATTTAGAGAGGTACAGACTGTGATCCAGCCAGAGGAGGCTTCTGCTGGCACCAGGGAGAAACTCCTCAGCCTTCCTTGCTGGGAACTGAAATCATTCAACTCACGGGTCCTACGACAATGCAGACAGCGTGCTCGTGGCAGCCTCCATTGAACCCATCAGCACAAGGGTTTATTGGCAGGCAGGTGAACCCATCTCCCTTGTATCCCTTCTGGCAGCTACAGAAGACTTTCACCCCATGCTGTGTGCATTCAGCTTCCTTGTGGCACCACCGTTGTTTTGTTTGCAAAGTTCTGCAGCTGCAGGGGAAGAAAAGCAAATTAGTAAAGTCTGCTTTTAAAGATGTTCTTCATAAAGACAAACCATCGCCAGTCATTTCACACTAAAAGTACTAGAATACTTGTTAGGGGGAAAAAAGGCTGTTTCCATTTCCTGAGGCATTACTGAATTTCTGTAAGTCTATCCCTTAGGGCTCTGTCAGCCTTGTCAGGATGATCTTGATTCAGGAGATGTGGAACAACTGTTTCTGTAGCAGTGATACAAGGGAACTGTCTTGCCTATGGGCATCAAAAAAAATCATAGGATCATTTCTGTTGGAAAAGCCCTTTGATATCTTTGTGTCCCACTGTAAATCCTCTGAGGGAAAGCCTGCTGTCTTCAAAACTTGTCTGAAGTACATTTGCTGCCCATGCTCCTGCTCAGTAAAGTCTGGAGAAGTCAGCCTTGTGATTTAGAAAAACCTGAACTCTGTATATCCTAAATTTGTTTCACTTGCTGCATAGCAGAAAGTTTTAGGTTGGACAGGTAGCATTTCACAGTGGGCAGGAACTGCATTGCTGTGTATGTGCAAGAGGGAAGAACCTGCCTTCTGGCCTTGGGTGGGGTGGGAGCTCACCTGTGCAGGTGATGCCATCCCCGTCGTACAGGGGCTTGCACTGGCACGTGTTGTTCTCGGTGCAGACGGCGTTGGCTGAGCAGCTCGGGGAGCACACTGGTGGCAGAGCTGCAGGGAAGGCAGGACAGCTGTAATCAAAGAGCTCTGGTTCCACGGTGCCCTTGTCTCATGCAGAGGGAGAACCCTTCATACCAGTCTGGCTAACTGGAAAACTTGTAAGAATTTTATTTCTTGAGTGCCACAGCCCAAAGCCCCTCCACAGGAGAGGTAGGAACTCATATTGCCATATCATGGGAGAGGAGACAGTGGGGTGAAGGGATCTGTCCTCCATCCAGAGCAGAGTCCCTAAGTGCTCTTAGATGGCTCCTGACATTTATCAACCCTTTCTGTCTGATCTGTGGAAGCCTTCTGTTGAACTGCAAGTAGTTTCAAGCCACAGCTCCATGGAGAGAGTCTGGGGAGAGCAGGCAGAGACCTAGCTTGGTGTCACACAGCCGGCCAGTCCATCCTGTCTCACAGAAACACCGCCCTGTCCCGGAGCGCCCCTCATCGCACTGCCCGTGGTTCTTGCACTCACAAGCTGGAAAAGAAACACAGAGGCCCCTTGCAGAGTCTTTCTCTAGAGGAACATCATCGTGTCAGTTTAGATACAGCACTATGCAGAAATAATTTAGATGAGTCTAACTTCATGGTATTTCACCATGAGGCCAGGGAAGCAGAGGACCAGGCTTTCCAGAGTGGTTGAGCAATTGTCATCCTGAGAGGTTTTCAAGTCCTGACAGGATAAATCCTGAACATGACCCGGTTTCAAGAAGGAGTTGGGATAGAGACTTTCTGAAACCCCTTCCAATCTGAATTATCCTGAAGTCTTATGATTTTATAACTGGCATTAGTTCAATATGCCTCTGAAAATGAAAATAACTATTGATCTGCACATTGCAGTGGAGTAGGAAACTCCACGAAGAACCGAGGCAGGAAAGAGTTAATGACTGAACTGAAGACCCAGACAAATCAGTCCTAATGAGCAGCAGCTGTTAATTGTGGGGAATCCAGATTAAAACAAGGTGTGTGGAGGGAGAGTGCTTGGCTGCTGTGTGGGAGAAAGTCCAGCTGAGTAAGGAAGCCAGACATGAGGTTAGTGAGCTTTGCTTTAAAACATAGACACATTGCCTGTAATTTCTTTTTTTAGGTTTTGGATATTTTATGACTAAAAGCTTTTGGATTCCTTCAGTTCCTTTTATAGGTGAAGCTTTGCTCCTTCATGCCTCCAGCCTGAAGTGTAATGGTCTGTTTAATCTATAGGTCATGTTTTTTCCTTTCCTCTTTGGACCCTGCAATAACTTGTGTGCCAAATCCTTCTTAAAGAATTATTCACAGCTCTCTGTTTTATAATGTCACGCTGCAGCATCTTTTATGGCCTTATCCTTCTCCTTGAAATATTGTTGTTTAGGGAAGAAAATTATGTGGGACTTGTGGAACTGATTTTTTGCATACCTGTCCTGCTGAAAAGGAGCTTCACTTGCTGGCATTTTTGTATTATCTGCTTAGTTAATTATAGTCTGACTTAAACTTACATTAAAAAGAAGGGGCTATAAACCGTTTTTCTCTTAAATTTCATGATTTGGTTTCAATCTAATGGCTGATACTTTTTATGCTCTGGTGGGCTATAAGGCGGATGAATTGTAGATATGCATAATCCTGAGAATCCCTATCCAAGCCTGGTTTCTTTTCTTTACTCCTCCTCCTGTGTGCCTCAGGAGCAGTACAGGTGCACAGGGTTAGAATAGTAGCATTAATGTTGTAACTTCTTATCTGAAGGCTTTATGTCAGGAAAATCTTCAAGTTTAAAGAGAGATACTGATCCTGCTCCCACCTAATTTATATTTAAACCCACATAAAGAGAGGTGGATTTTGGGAGCAGTTGCTTGGCTGTCCCTCTTCACCAACAGCCCTCATCTTGGTGTATTTTTTCTTCTCTGCTGAAGGAGTTCATGGTCTCAGCCTCCTGCATTCCTTGAGGAGCTGTGTTACTAGAATGCTGTCTTAAGTGCTATGGGGATGGAGGAGAAAGCTGTGCTGTAGCTAAAACCACTTGTTGCTGGAGGCCCTGCTTCTGTTCTGTTACTGATGTACTGTGTCAGGGCAGGAAGTTCTGTGCAGATGCAGCTCTGCAGCCTCTACACCTCTCTTTTCCTCCTCCCTTCTGAGACCTTGGCCATCTCCTGGTGTGAGGAGGCACCCAGGAAAAAAAATGGTGGTAAGAGGAATGTACACAATTGGTCGTTTTACAGTCCTTTTTTAAAGACTGACTACCTGAACATTCTTTTACTTCTAGGAAATTTTTTTCATACTTTCAAATTAAACTGAAGTAAACTAGGTCTCAAAACTGTTTGAAGATGACTTTCAAAATTTCTCATTTGTGGGACCCATCAAAGTTTGTGGAGGAAACTTCCTCCACACTAACAGTGCCTGTTCAGGTGTGTTAAAAACAAGAAATGTCAGAGATTGAGACCGAGCAGGCAGTTCTCTGTCTTGTGCCCTTCATTCCCTGTGCTGCTGCAATAGCAGCGCTGTCCTTTTTTAATAGGGAACCTCGTAAATGCGATCTCTACGGCCAAATCTGTACTTTGAACTCCCACTAATTCAAAAGCACGACAAAGCTCGCTCAGAACCCCCTTGCAGACGGAATAGTTTAGGCTGGAGAGGGGCATGGGTGTGGAAGGGGAGCTCGGACTCACGCCTGCAGGAGGAGCCGTATCTGCCCGGCAGGCACAGCTCGCACGCGGTCCCATTGAAGCCGCCGCTGCAGCGGCACTCTCCTGTCCCCGTGTACCCCTCGTCGCAGGAGCCGTGGCCATTGCACGGGCTCTCTGGGCCCCCTGGGCAAGCTGGAAGGTTGGGGAAAAAAAAGAAAAAAAAGTGGCTTTTAGGTCAGGTGCGCGTTTATTCGTTGTCGCTGTTGGTTATCTAGGGTTCTGTGAGAATCGTGGAGCAGGGAATGCCTGTAAATGCGTCCCTCTTGGGGTGTGTAAAAGTGAGAGTGTAAAAAGTCATAGTGACACCTATGACTGCTGCTCTGAATTCCTTGACACGCTCCCACAGCTCCTATCAGGAGATCCTTCCAGCCCTGACCCGTGGATGCTGTTCTCTGGCTGCCTGCTCATTCGGACCCCTCTGCGAATGGCACTGCTCAAACCGAGCCTTTCCCGTGTGTCACTGTGGGTCTGTGTGCTCTCAGGGTGACCCCAAAGGGCAGCTCAGGCTGAGCTGGCCCAAATTGCATGGGATCTGGCATGTGTGACCCCGGGACAAAGCAAGGTGGCAGGGCTGTGTGTGCTGGACCTGTGTGCCAGCAGAGCTCCTGCCCTGCATGGTGACGCTGTGTGCCCTGGCGGGGGACTCCGAGCTGTTCCCATGTGAAGAACAGCTTGGAAGTGTCTGCTAACAAACTGCTGAGATGGAGGCTCCCAAATGGTCTCCACGTGTTCAGAACTACCCCTCTGAGCTTACTCTGCTGATGAGTGCACTTGCCTGTGGCTGAGCAATTATGCACCGGTTCTCAGGTGTGTGCTGGGGTTATTGTGTGAACCTGAGTCTGTTTAAAGGACTTCCAGCTGGCAGCTCAGCAGGACAGCCTTTACTCCGTACACTCACCTGCTACTACTATGGAGTCTAAAACTTGCTCTAAATGCGAAGAGATAATCTGAATCGAAGAAGCAGTTAACACTTTGTGTCCTTCAGCTCTTACAGCCGAGTTCCCTCATCTCGCAGGAGGTCTCTCCTCATGCCCCTTATCCCGATTCTCCCAGTTTTGCCAGCTGGGTGCTGCACAGCTGGGCAGGGGATGGGTGGGACTCGTACCTTGGCAGTCTGGCCCGAAGTAGCCCTTGCAGCACTTGGCGATGTGGATGATCATGGAGCAGTTCCTGCGGCAGCCGTCCCTCCGCAGCCCGTAGAACTCGTAGGTGCACCACTGGATCCCTTCCTGTGGCCAGCGCAGAGAAAGCAGGGGGAGAGCACAGGAGCGTGAGTGCTGGTGCAGCTGCTTTTATCCTCTTTCCATCGTAATTTCTGATGTACATTGAGTCACAATGTGATGTGTGAGACCCCTGCCCTCTCTGATTCCTGACGTGCCAAGTTCTGTTCCTCAGAGTGCAGGGGCTGCTCTGGAGTCAGCTGAAGCATTTTTTCAAATGGAGCTGGGTGGGAACAACCAGCATCCCCCACCACCAGCACCTGGGTGTCTGCCCAGGGCCAACTTTGTCACTTAATAGTGTGGTACCACTGTGAAAGGCTCTCTTTTTATTTATTCTAAGACACCTTTTCTGGTTTGCTGCTGTGAAGTACAGAAGAGCATGTTAGACTGCTTACATGTGAGATTTGAATGTTTTACCTTTGGTTTTGTCCCTGGAGGACATTTAGCATTACGGAAACAACTAGAACAATGCCCCTGGAAAAGGGAAAAAAAAAAAAGTATATTAAAATAATAGCTACAAAAGGCCATTTGACTTGGACAAAAAGTATGTTTTATGAGAGCAGAAGAGATGAGCAGAGAAAAGATAAAGCTTATTGCAGTTAAAAAATGAATGGAAAACTCTGGTGAAACAAGAGAGGAGTGTGACAAAAAAATGGTTGCAGTAGTTTAGTGCCACAAAAACACAAAATAGTTTTGACACAAAACATAAGTTCTGGAAGAGGAAACTGCTCTGCGTTTAAAGGAGGGAAGAGATGATGACTGTTCTTCAAACTAGCATTGATGTGCTCTGTAACAGACCTGGATGTCTAATTAGGAGTACAGAAAAATGTTTGCTTCTCAGGAAGTGCTGATGTAATTTGAGGAAATGATATCTGTTTAATTTTATTTAATGACATCATAAACAAAAGGCAACTTGAGGAGGTGGGATATAATTGCTGTTTTTTCAGTCATTTTTTTAAAGACTGACTACCTGAACATTCTTTTACTTCTAGGAAATTTTTTTCATGCTTTCAAATTAAACTGAAGTAAACTAGGCCTTGAAACTGTTTGAAGATGACTTTCAAAATTTCTCATTTGTGGGACCCATCAAAGTTTGTGGAGGAAACTTCCTCCACACTAACAGTGCCTGTTCAGATGTGTTAAAAACAGGAGACTGAGACCGAGCAGGCAGTTCTCTGTCTTGTGTCCTTCATACCCTGTGCTGCTGGAATACCAATGCTATTCTTTTTAATAGGGAACTTTGTAAATGTGATCTCTATGGCCAAATCTTACTTTGAACTTCCACTAATTCAAAAGCATGACAGAAAGATTTGTCCTTGCTCAAAGTTTTGCTTGCATGTGTAAGGTACTTTTCTTGTTTTTTTTTTTTTTTTTTAATGGTATTAAGTGGAACCACTTGTCCTCTGTGCTGCTTCACATGGATACAGGATTTCTGCTGTGCACCTCTGGGGCATTGTGCTGCACTCCTGTCCCGGGTTGATGCTGAATTGTATCCCCATTTGTCTGTTTAACTCAGAAATATGTTCTGCACCTTTAAAACTGATCTGGGAGTGAAGGAGAAGCGGTGCAATGTCTGAGGTGGTTGTTTTCAAAACATCAAGATAAGAGTTTCCAGCTTTCCTTACACAGGCTGTGTTGTCTGCTGTGTGGACAGCAGGAAAGAGCTCTCCTTTTCTCTTTGTTAGTTTTTGGCTAGCACAGAAGTTCTCAGGACTGTGAGGTTGTTTTTTTTTTTTTTTTTTTTTTTTCTGGAATCAGCTGGGTGAGGAGCCGTTTGGATTTGTTTTCTAGAGGGACCTATTCGGAGGTTTCTTCCCCATTCACCTTAAACCAGGACAACTCCTTAACGTCTCCCTAAGCAGTGGGGCTTTCCTGGCAGGAGCAGCAGAGCTGCCGGGAGCGTTGTTGCCCCAGTGCAGGTGGCCGTGAGCCCTGCGCTGTGTCACTGTCAGGGGGAGGGACCCGAACTGGCACCAACCATGAAATCAATGGTGAGGAAGCTGTCGCACCGCCCCCCCAGGCTGGGCTCGGTCAGCAGGCAGTCGATGCCGTAAGCGATGCCCCCGTCGAACTCCAGCTGCCGCTGCACCACCTTGCACTGCCCTTCGTTGAGGAAAATGGCACCCTAGGAGAGGGGGACATGGTCAGTCAGGAGCTGCTCCTCTTTGGGTTCCTGCTCGCTGTAGGAATCCTCTTGGGGAAAGGTGGTGTGTAAACTATCCTGTAAGTAAAGTTCATGGCTATACGGGCTCAAACCCAGTTTTGGAGCATCTCTTCCTATGGGCAGATGTGTGTCTGGAGTATTGTCTCCAGCCCTGGGGTTCCCAACATAGGAAGGATGTGGACCTGTTGTGTGGAAAGCCAGGACATCCCTCTGACTGTCCTAGAAAATTTATAAGTTACAAGAGTTTAGGTAGAATGATAATTAACATATCACAGGGTGAAAAAGTAGAGTTTTAAGGTTTTACAATGAGAGTACAAGAGGCAAGATGGAATTTAAGCGTGTCCTGTTCTCCTTCTCTGTCTTCTTACCCTCCATCTTCTACTGTAAAAGTGGCGCTTTTTAATTAGTTTAGTGTAAAAGTATACTATTTGTTGTGGTTGATAGGTATTGGAGAGTTACTGTAAATAAAGCATATGTAATTTTTATTATAAAAAATAATGCTGTATTTTTTATAAAAAAGGTGGGGAGTTTGTCACAACCTGGCCTGTGACAAAGACCTCAGCAGGCCAGAGCCAAATATGTAAGACAAGAAAGAATAAACAATCCTTGAAAAAACAAGAGAACAGACAATCTTGACCTCTTCTGCAGACATTGGGCTGGGGGAAACAGAAACTTGCAGAGATAAATTCAAAGTTGAGTTCAGAAGCAAAACAACAAAAAAACCCAGCTTTAAAAACCTGACACTGTTGGAGCAAGTCCAGTGGAGAGCCATGAAGATACTCAGAGGGATGAGGCACCTCTCCTATGAACACAGGCTGAGGGAGTTGGGGCTGTTAGCTGGGAGAAGAGAAGGCTTCAGGGACACCCTAGAGCACCTTCCAAGTGGGGATATGTGAGAGTTGGAGAAGGATTTTTACCAAGGGTATGTAGTGATAAGACAAGGGGTAATGGCTTTACACTGAAAGAAGGTGGGTGTAGATTGGATATGGGGAAGAAATTCTTCACTGTGAGGTTGGTGAGACACTGGAAGAAGTTGCCCAGAGAGCTGTGGATGCCCAGTCCCTGGAAGTGTTCATGGCCAGGTTGAAAGGGACTTTGAGCAACCTGGTCTAGTGGAAGCTGTCACTGTTCATAATAGGGGGGTTGGAACAAGACTCTCTTCAAGGTTCCTCTCAACCCAAACCATTCTATAATCTTTCTTTCCTGAAGAATATGCCAGTCCTTTGTTCACAGGTTTATCTTATGTATATTTAAAATTAAATGCTTGCCAGATATGATCCGATACACTTGGAAAGAAAAATTGACATTGTTCTGGTTTATTAGGCTGTGTGTGTGCCTACAACCTTAGCTTGGAAGTGCTTACACCCCAGAGTTTGCAAGCAGATGCTGCATTCATGGGGCTCAAACCCAGGCTGATCTTAGTGGTTTTGCACTGGTGTTGTAGAAGTTAAAGTGTGCTGGTATTTCAGTTTCAATGTGTCTGAGAGCTGCTTTGAGCAAATGACAGCTCCAAAAAGCCCTGCAAACCAAATGGTCTGCTGCATCTGTTGGTGTGGCTCTTGGCATGTAGCAGTGGTGACCAGTGAAGTTTTGGTGCCCCTGGCCCACCCTGGGGGCTGTGCCAAGGCAGAGTGTGGCTGCAGGAGGGGATCCTGCAGCAGGGGTGAGGAATGGACGTGCCAGCAGAGCGAACACTTACGATCTCTCCGTTATCCCCACAGCTCACGCTGAGGTTAGAGCCCTGCAGGGTCATCAGTGAGGTGGAGGTGGGGAGCTGATAGGCCAACACCTGGGAAGGAAAAGGGGAGATGCAATGTCTGGGCTTGCATGTTTTGGCTGTGGCAACACTCCGAGGCACAAGGGCTTACCGCGGCGTCACGGACAATGTGGAATTTGAGGTACTGCACCAGTTTGTTGGTGTTGGACTTCTTGAAGAGGAAGTCCTGCTGCTCCTGTGGCAGCCCACGGATGGCCCTGTCTGTGGGCCAGAAGAGTGTCACGGGTTTGTGGATGGGGTCGTTGATCAGCCCAAGCAGGTTGTTTTTCTGCAACACAGCAAAAATTGGGGCAGGAGATCAAAGCTCTGCCCAGAGTGACAGTGACCCCGTGGGGTGAAGGTCAGGTGTAACTGGGGTGTGGTGCCCTGTGGGCTGCCTGTTCACCAGCCTGCAAACACCTTGACTTTAAAAACCAGGCTCATTTAGTTGAGCTTGATAGACAGGAGGACAGAGCTGAGTGGGGAAGGGAAATGTGGCTGTGGGTCTGCTTAACATCCCCCAGCCTCTGTGGGAGTGCGAGTGGTGGTGAGCAGGGTTGTTCTGTAATGTGTGGTGAGCCCTTTGATTCTCCTCAACAAAGTCCCATCAGTGATGCCATGTGCTGCACATGTGCTTTTGTCTTTAAAAGAAAAATGTACAGCTTTTTCCCAATGGCTCTTTTATCCTTACCTCTAGCAAAGTGCTGAACAGAATGTACCCATGCTTGGCTGCAACCATTTTAAGACTTTCCTACAAAGAAAAGAAAGTGAGTAATTTACCTAAGAAATACATTATTTGGGTATTTAAAAAGCAGGTAAGAGCTTGCTTTTCTCTGCAAGTTACTTTTTGTTATAAAATCAAAGCTGCTGTAAAAACCCTCTGCAGAAACCCTCTTATACTGTCTTTTATCTGTAATTCTGGTGAATTTGAACTATAATATCTATTTGTTTGTATAAAGTCTTTTTAATTGACTTGACAACTAGTTTAGTGTTGGGGGTCAGCAAGGCTCTACAGCCTTGTCTGTTCTCTTGGGCACCAAATTTACCCCCAAAGCTCCACAAGAAGGTTTTGCCATCGAGATGAGCCCTTGGGAAAAGCTGCCTCCACTCCTGGGTGAACAGCAAACACCAAAAAAATGAGAAGCTGAATGTTTGATGTGTTGTAGAGAGATAGGTTTGTAGTTTTGAAAATGCCTCATGTATTTCTATGGGGCCAAGATGGAGATTTTAGGGAGTCGGTCTTCCCTTCTCCCTTTTCTCCTTCTTTTCCTTTTTCTGTGACTTCAGTTCCTATCATGTAGCCATTGGTGGAGGGAATTTAGTTTGGAAAAGACTTGTTAATAATAGTGATGGTTATTGGATTTAAAGACAAAATAATGTACGTAGAACTTTTCTATTTGATGATAAACCTTATATAAACTCTCTGTACTGTACATTTTGCGGCCATTTTTGACACCTGGGACCAATGATAACACTGTGTTCCTGACCTTTGATAACTTTAAAATAAACACCATAAAACAGCCTTGAAACAGTTTGTTGCTCTTCCCTGAGATGAGAGATTGAGAAGAAGAGCCATCTGGGCACAAACCACCCTCGTGGAACCCCAGCCGGGTCTCCACAGTTTAGCTGACAATTTTTTTTTTTGTTGACTTATATGATTTATATATCTGACAGTAACTGTGGAAAAGCCCCTGGGCTGGGAATGGGGATTAGCTGCACATACCTTCTTGAAGGGGAAATCCTGCATATGTGAAGGGACCAGAATTTGGTTTATGACATGAATCACACCATTTGTGCCAATAGCATCACTGAGTATAATTTCAGCTTTGTTGTTCAAAACCAACGAGTTCTGGAAAGGCAACAAAAACATTTTTTCCTGTGAAAACTATTGGGAAAATGAGACTGATGCTGAATTACCTTTTTATAATGAGCCCTTCTCTTTGCAGAAAACAGTACTTTCAGCTTTAATAAATTGTCCTTTGGCTTTATGAGCATGAGGAGAGCTTGAAAAAGCAGAGTCTGAGGATAAAATAGCTTGTGTCAAAGCAAGGGTTGTCCAATTCCACTCTTGGCAAACCGAGTAAGTGCTGAACGCTTCAGCTGAACAGGCAATCTTATTTGAAATTAATTAATTAATGCATCAGAGGAGGAAAGGAAACCACTGAAGTGTTTAAAAAGGTGAATGAGAGTGGACTGTTGTACTGTTCTGTTCCCTGTGTGTCCATGTTTGGTTACCTGGGAGTAGCTGATGTGTATGAGGTCGCCGTGCAGAGAGGTGACGTTGGTGATTGCTGCCAGGTCCTTGTACAGCAGGCTGGCACAGCCTACCATGTGGTACCTGAGCACCTGAGCCATCACTCCCCTGGCAATCCAGTCCTTGACCTGCAGTGGGGAATGCAGGGGGTGAGAGAGTGCTGAGCAGGGCACCTGTTGCTGTTGGGAATGACCCACGACACGAATTTCCCTAAGACAGCTTGGAGAGATGATCTGGCTCTGTTTATTAGAAACAATTCACTCCCTTTTTATACATTTTGCCCCAGACCACTGTGATTGGTGAAAGAAAGACAACCCCTTCACCCACACTGGTCAAACCAGAGGGATCTCAAAAGAAAGTCCATCCCACAGAAAGAATTCCAAAATATGAGTTTGTTACAAAGACAATCCTGATGTTTACGTTCAGGCTGTGAGAAAAAGCTTCAGAAACTCAAAACATCTGGAAAAAACAGAGCTTTAGAAACTCAGAAACTGCAGACCTGGAAAAAACAGACTACAGGCACCTGAAGCAGCAAGCTCATTTTTACTGAGCCCTTTTACTTACTTGTGGGTCACTGTTCAGGATGTCTGTGTGAGGGACAAACAGGGTGAAAGGGCCAGGGCCTGAGATATCTCTGATAGACAAGGCCTGTCAAATTTAAGAGGAAAAAGCAGCAATGAGTTAGTGCCTGTGATGGCACACAGTGCCAGGGCCTGCCCTGTGCAGGGGGAGGTGGTGCCTGCAGCTCCATTGCTGCCACACGTTGAGTTCCCTTCCCTGCAACACAAGGGTGAGAGAAATTCCTCATGTGGACTTTGACTCCTAGCCTCAGCTGTCACCTTTGCTCACAGGCATTAAAACAGGTTTTGTCTTATAGCCATATCCTTATCTTCTCTGCAAAAACAAACAGATGAGGGAATTAAAATAATTACTCTTAGGAGTACAAATGGACCTGGGCTATTTGCATGCACTTTGCAATGACCACTGATAAGCTAAACTGAGAGCTCTCTTAGAGACAGAGGAAGCCACCTGTCTACCATGGTGGCAAAATTGAAACTGGATCATGGGTCTTTAGGTTAGCAGGCCAGCATCCAGGTCTGTGCTGCCTTGAGGTAGGGCAGCTCTCCTCTGGTAAACAGAGAATTACTGTCACCAGTCTCCAAAAATCAGTGAGAGCTGGCTGCACACTGGATGTCTTGCAAGACACAGAGTATCCTGTGATGTTTCAGGAGGCAACTGAGGATAGTGCCATTTGGAGATGCAGAAGGGGTAGTTAATGAGTGGTATATTGTTGCTTCAGAATTCACAAGAGATGTTCTGGTAGATTTTAGACCATGAAAGGGTGAAAGCTTCAGTTTTATGCCCAGTCTGGAGGCCTTACCTTTCCCTAGGATCTCAGTCTTGATCATTAATACTGTTTTAGTGACAGTTAACAAGTTTACATTAGAGCATCTCAAGTATTAGGTACTGGTGATCCAAATTCAGTCCCAATTTCATTGAAGGAAGTTGGCACGCACCAGATTCTTGCCTGCTTCTCTCCATTCTATGCTCTTGGAGAAAAAAAAGGGAGGAGAACCCCCAAGGGAACCCCAACAAACCACAACCACTTGACCTTTTCTTACCTCTAAGTGGAAATAGAACCTAGATGTGTTGGAGTTCCTGAGAAGTTCCTGCAATTAAGAACAAGGTTGTAATAGTGCTGTGTGGAAGAGTGGTTAGAGAACAAGGGACATGTTGATTTACAACAGCTTGCAGATGTAGAATTAGCTAAATTTAGGACTCAGTTTAATCCTGAGGCTGACAAGGGCACTGTGCCCTTGTGAGTGATTGTTACAAAAACAACAGGATATTGTGATGGATAAAGAATGAACAGAATGCTTACTCTAACCACAAGAATGAAAAACTAGGAGGAGTTGGCATTGATATGAGTAACCAATAACGAGCTTTCTTTTGCACTGTGGATGAGCTTCATTACTGAATGTATAAAAGACGTGCGAACAGAATCAAGTCGAGACTTGCTGATCATTCATATTGAGTGCTGCTTGTCTCCCACCAGCCCCAACAGTGCTGCAAATGTGAGGCAACATCTGTGGAGTGCAAACAAATGCAGCACTCAGACAAGAAGGGGAACTTTTGGTTTGGAGTAAGTGCTTCATATCTTCTGGTGTTGTGTCTGTTTTGTTCTTACCTTACTCTGTCAAACAGCAGGTTTATTTGAAACCTAGAACTCCCTAATACTGCAGTCATAAGTTTTTTTTCTTCTTTTTTTTTTTTTTTTTTTTTTTGTTTGTTTTGGCAGTTAAAGTTATCTTGCAGCATCCTGTACCTACTCCTGTCTTGGATTAGGATAATCTCAAATTCGGGGGTATAAATTCGTCCAAGAGAAAAATGGTGTTTCAACCATTGTGTTAAGGAACTATGTGAAGAAAAATAGGAGACGGGAAACACATGAAGCACTTTACCTGGAAGATGTTGCCTCGACACTGAAATCCATCCCCAATGTAGTTAGGTTTGCAGGTGCAGGTCCTTTCTGTCAGCTCAGTGTCATTACAGATGGCAAATTCACTGCAGCCTCCATTATTCTTGTAAGAGCAAAGTTTAAAATATGTAATTCCTTCATTGCCAGGTGTATAAAACAATTCCAATTCACTACTTCTCTTCCCCCTCTCCATTTATATAATTTAGAAAGGTTTAATCACAAAATCTTTTTGAAACCACATCTTGCTGGAACATCTGATGGCATGTATTTTCTTCCAAACACTAAAGAGCATTTAGGCTTCATGAAAAATAAGTCTCCTTTTACACAGAGGATGTAGTTTGGATTCCCTCCTTATATATTAGTTCATGATGCTGTAAGGATGCAAAATATTTGTGTGCAAATCTCACTCTGCACCTTAGGGATGAGTCTTAGCTTCTCTGCCAATGCAGTGCTGACTTAGTCTAAGGGGAGGTATTTAAATTACTGGGGTGGTACCAGGAGCCTGAATTTATGGAGGAGCATAGCACAGGACTGTCTCATGGCCTAGGTCAGCTGTAACAGGGACTTGTCCTTGTCTCTAAAACATCTCCTGTGTGCTCCCAGTCCAACTTTGGGCTTGGAGCACTGGGTGAATCTCACCCTGCCTCCAGAAAGCTCCCTGTACTAAACCAAGATATTCCTCTCTCAGGAGCAGCATGTTGGGGCTCAGAGCTCTGCTCAGTCACATGTAGGTACTCCCCTGTTACCACCTTGGCTTGCAAGTAAGTTTTTATCCTGGGCTCGACATCAAACTGGGGAAAAATGAGATGCTGATTTTTGCTTCTTGTACTTGTTTCATGGTGCCGTTTCTGTTGTTGATCATCTCAGGGATCCTTTCCCATGGGCCATGAGAGGGAGCTTGACAGGTCAGAGAGATGCCTCGCTGCAAGGAGTGGGTTTGGGTGGATTTCCTGTGGATTTGGCTTGGCTTAGGCAGACTGTTGGCAGCCTTGGCTACCTGTGAAGCTTTGCTGCACAGAGGTTTGGTCATTGTGGAGCCAGGTTAGCCTCTGGTATGACACTGATGCTTCTCAAGATGACCTTTGTTTTTAGTTCAGAATTAACCTGGCATAATTAGTCAAGTGAAAGCAGAGCTGTTGGAACACAGCATAGGAAGAAGCAAGAAAATACAAAATCATAGGGAGCAGTGGCTCATAACTTTAAACTCCCCTTCCTCCAGCTTCTTGTTTTGCCCTTGCTCTTTCATCTCTGCAACCTTTAAAGGTCAGAAAAAGCCAGTGCAGAGGCCAGGCTGGGAGGGTGAGAATTATTGTTACTGCGCCCAGAGCACAGAGGATTAATGTACATGGGGCAGTGGATATGTCCCTGCTGCAGCTTGCCAAGAGGTAGAGAAGTGCAGCTGGTGCAGAGAACCCCCTGATTGCCAATATGTGGCTTGCAGTGTGTGAGCCACTCTGTGCTAAACAAATGTGGCTGATTCTCAGCCTGCGGGGACAAGTGAGGGACAGAATGGGTAGTGCCATGGCATGTCTTGGGTTGGCTGTTGTGGAAGAAAATGGTTTTGTTGGCCTTTTATAACGATAAATAATTCGCTGGCTTAGGCTTTAGCACCACAGATCAGGGTCTGTTTCTCTGGATTGGGTTTGAAGTGAGTTATTTAAGACCCAGTGATGAGCCCAGGCCCTGACTTGTGTTATGTCCGGGCTGTGGTTGAGGTAAAGCCCTTCCTGCTTATTTAGATTCTCTCATAGTGACAGCACTAAAGCATGTACTGAACCAAGAATACTTAAAGATTAGCCAAGTTAATGTAAATTGATTCTTAGCACACCTAACTTAGTTTAGAATGCATACAACCCCAAAAGGGTAATGATTATAATGAGACATGAAATTGTCTCCTTAAATGGATACTCACTTTTGAACACAGACTGATATATGTGCAGGTTTTGCCATCTCCAGAATATCCCTTCAGGCAATTACATACTGCCTACAAAACAAAATCAGAAAACATCCATACAATGAAAAATGCTTGATTATTTTTTTTTTTTCCAGCACACAAATATATAGTTTATTTTTTTCCCCAGATAATTTCATTGTGATGTGATGTGCAATTTATTAACCTAAAAGCACATTATGTCTCCCAGAGCAGTTTCTTGGCCACTATGAGTAATCACAGACAAGGAAGCAATAATTTTCATTAGGCTCTATGTGCCTTTTTCCTGCATTTTCATCTCTGGTCTCCTCTCTGCTGTCCTGTACATTTGAAATGATCTCTCTGACATCTGCACATTATTGTCTTGCTGATAAAACAGGCTAAACCCCTAATTTGTTTCCCTTGTGTTTTTTGCATAGGTTGGTACTCCCTTCTCATCCCTTTCCTTCCCGAGCTTTTTTTTGGGTGATGGAAAGAACCTTCAAAACACACCTGGAATTGTGTGTTGCTGGCAACTTCCCATGCAGGGGAAATGCATCTGACACTTTGTCCTGGTTACTTTATTTTGCGTTTGCAGTTATCACAAAAATGAAAAACAGTTGCAAAGAAATTAATTATATTATTGCTTAAAGGGTCTCAAATTAGAATTTACATTTAATATGTAGGAATTTGAAAATTGAATGAGATTTCTGCAGCAGAAATAAATCTGGGAGGTAGTATAATAGCAGTGTTTATGTACCTCCTGGATGAGTGAGAGCCCTAGAGAAAGCAGATGCATTTCTGTCCTATAAATTTGCCTTTGCAGTGCTGGGGTTTTGTAGTGGAGGTTGTTATTAGTCTGATGTTAATTGCATTCTCACAGGTAAAGAAGACTAAATAAACAGGTAAGGAAGACTAAATAAATCTCCTAGAGATCTGGAGATCAGCAGAGGAGTGAGTGGATGCTGGAATGCTGTAAGCCCTGTGCAGGAGCTGTGGTTTAAGCCATTTTGTTTCTTTGTGGATCCATTTGAACTGTGTGGGGAGAAGGGTTAGTCTAAAATGGATTTTTTTCCATGGACGGTTTCTATAACAATAAAAGAAACATCATCTAGCAATGCTTTCAAACTTACAGCTTTTCACATCAAAACCTCCCAAAGGAGAAAAACAACCTCTTGAAATAGGAAAACACTGCTTTCCTCTGCAGTTTTGGATTTCTTTCACTGAAATAGATTTTTTTTTCGTGTTTGTCTGCCCCTCCCCTCAAATGCCTTTTTGAGGGAAGCATATGCTTTTCAGAATTCTATGAAATTCAGTTTTCTACTTGAAAGCAAAATTGACATGAGGAAATCTTTCTTTACCCAACAATAAACACTTTAGCAGGCCTATTTCTCTTCACTAACAAAGTACTCACTTGATTGGGTCCAGTCTGCGTGCATTCTGCATTTCTATCACATCCACCATGGTTCACCAGACAAGGGTTGATTTCTTTATAAAACAGAAACAGTGTAATAAAGAGAGAGTAATTCTGAAAACCCAAGGAGAATGAATTTTGAGTGAAGCATAGTAGGAATGCAGATTTATGACTAAACTCATTCCCTCAGTTACTGAGTACCTCAGTCTAGGTCTTCAGTTGACTTGGTGGAGGCTTTAGCCCTGCCAGCAGCATTTCTGAAACCAAACCTGGGGGGGTGTGGTACAGCGTCTAGAAGTCTTTGTGATGGTCAGAGGAGTGTGTGTGTGTCAAGCTGCTGGAGGAGGGGTTATCCTTGCTAGAGGTAGATGTGGTTTGATGAGATCTGGTGTCACCCCACGCTGCTGCAGGCGCACGGTTTGCCCAGCAGTACCAGCCATGTGGCAGGAAGAGCTGCCTTTGGCATCAGGGCACACAGCATCAGCAAGCTGCACTTCCACTGAGGGTTGGAAGGAGGATGATCCCCTGCAGGGAAGCTCACTGCTGTGGTTCTCCTCAGTGTGGCAGGAGAGCAGGGCTGTGCTTACCGAGGCAGACGATGCCGTCTCCGGTGTAGCCGGTGCCGCAGACACAGGCTCTGTTCCCCGGGGTTGTTCTCCTGCACTCTGCCTTGGAGGAGCAGCCCCCGTTGCTGCTCTCACAGGCATCAATAGCTGAACAGAGACAACAGCAGAGACTGAACCTCTGTGCTGGACTGGCTTCTTGCTTCTCATGATAATCTGTCTTTTTAATCCGTATTTTAAAGGGATTTACTGGCATTTTTGGAACGCAGAGTTGTCGCTGTTTCATATAACACGTGACACAGACTCTGTGATTTCTCTGAAGGCTAAGAAATGACTATTTTATTAGGGATGGTTCTCCCTTATAGATTACTTTACACAGACCAATGTGATTGGTGAAAGAAAGGCAAGCTTCTTCACTCACATTGGTCAAACCAGAGGGACATCAAGAAGAAATCCTTCTTCTTAGAAGGGATGAATAACATAGATATTATTACAAAAACATTTCATCGCGTTTATCACACTTTCCTGAGAAAGAACATCAGAAAATGAAAACATCAAGCTTTAAACCAGACTACACAGAGTCTTTATGAATTAGGAGGTCACAGACATCATTAGTGCCAGTTATTTAATACCTGCTATTTCAAGAGGGAAAGCTGAAATGATGTTTCTAGTCTGGAATGTTAGAATAAATCCAGGACTGATTTTTTCAGTAACTTTTGTCTTCCAATTCTGCCCATTTCAACAAAACACCAAAAAAAAAAAAAAAAAAAAAAAAAAATTAAAAAAGGGGATGCTTTTGTTTTTCTCTGGTTTAAATGACCATTTAAGAGTTCCCTGAACTTGATATTTCCTGCACACAGATGATTTAACTTCTCTTGCAGGAAGTCTAGAGTGTAACAGCACCTAGTCCTCCTGTGCCAGAAAGTCCTGGTTCTTATTCAGATGGATACTCATATTGTTTCTCCAACTCTGGATGAGCTGGATGCTCACAAGTCAAAAGCAAGGAGGGAGCCTTGTCTGGTCTTCAGTGTGACTCAAATCAGTCTGAAAATTGCTTTAATTTTTGCTTCAAATGACCTTAAATTGCTGTTTCAGCAATTCCAGACCAAGGAATTAATTTTTTTTCTGCAACTAGTTTTGCCCAGGAATCCTTTATATGGTAGCAATGGTGAGTGCAGTGTCACTATAGGTGACCTATGTCACACAGCTCTTCCTACACATGGGGAATTGCCCCCCAGTAGATTAAAATGAATTTGTCTGTCTTGTGCCAGAAGAAAAAATGAAAGCAGGCAGAGTAAGAGTGGCAAAATCTGGGATTAGGACCCTGCCAGCCATTGTAAGTAGAAAAATAAGTTTCTGTTCTGAAAAACATTAGTATTTTAATCAGTTAAGAATTAAGAAAAATTGTAATTAATTATGATTATTGTAGCTGGAAGCAGTCTGTTTTGGATAACCCAGATTCTTGGAGGAACATCTAGGATAAGGTGTTGTTATCCCTTTCTGAGGGTCTCTCAAATCTCTCCAGTCTAAAGAAATGGATTTTACCACACCAGAATACTGAGCAAGTTCAGAAAGCTGAGGAAATGGCAGAGCTGCCTGGCTTCCAATAGCTGGAAATGTTATTGTGCCCTAAGTTGGCCTCTCTTCGCTGGGCTTTGTTGGGAAAGGGAGTAAAAGTCACAAAGCAGGTTTCATTGCTCTGCAAACAATGGTGCTGGGGTTGTGTACGGCGTGTTCCCTTTTCCCCGCTCTCCCCCAGCACAATGCCTCGCTGCTCGGAGATTTGGAACCCTTTGTTTGAGAGCAATCTGCACCTGTTGGGCTGCTTTTTGTTCTGAGGGAACTGGCAACAATTCCTGTTTTTTACTGGTACATAGGGAAATGCTCATCTCTCACCAAGTCTACTGTGACCAGAGAGTGCTTCAAGCATTTTTCTTTGGTTTCTTTTTTTTTTTTTTTTACTTAAATTTTCAGAAGGGAAGAAACAAAGTTCACTTGCCTGTGCAGAATGTCCCGTTCCCTTCAAACCCAGCTGCACACTTGCAATAGGCAGTGCCATTGGATAGGAGAAGGCAGCTAATGAAATAAAAGGAGAGGGGCATCATTTAAAAGAGAGGGGAAAAAAAAAAATGATCAGGTCTTTTGTACAGCCCTTGTTTCTGAAAGTAATGTTGCATAGAAATTACAAAGCATTTAAACATACAGTAAGAGGTAGCTAAAACCATAAAAATGGACCTAGTTGGACCAAGCTTTTCAAAGTGATTTGGATGAATTATTTTAGGTATTAGAATCCCATGCTTTGGTCTTTGAGTAGCTTCTTTTTTTTTTTTTTTTTTTTTTTTTTTGTGCAAGACTCCAGAATTTGCATGGTTACTCACCCAAAAAGCTATGCACAATTTTTGTTTGTGTGCATCCAATTTATGGAATGATGCAGCCAGCACAACTCTTCATTGCCCCTTCCTCCTGCCATGCCTGCACCTATCCTCACACCTACAGGTGTGTGTCAGTGGATGAAAAATACATAAGAGAAGAACAATCTGTGGCTGTCAGAAACAGTCTTGATTCCAGAATGTGTGGGGTCCCCATGAGCAACTCTGAGACTGTAATTTTGCTGATTAATAGTTTTAGTAAAATATTGCTTCTGTGAACTGAAGGTGACAAACACAGAGGGGAGAAAATGACCGATATCTGTGAAAAAGGGGATTTGCCCTTCTGGTTTCTCAGCTCCTACAGAAGAGCTGTGACTGAAAATGAGGAGTCTCTCCTGACATTGCCATCTCTGCCACCTTTTTTTTTTTTTTTTTTTTTTGAGATGTCTTGACTAGTGTAAATCTTGCTGCCTGGTCAGTGGTGAGAGGACAGATGCATTTCAGTAAATGTCAGTAAATGGCTCAGTGGGGCTCACTTGCTCCTCTAAAAACTAGTTGGTGTCGTCCCAATATTGGTGCTGGATTGGTGAGAGCATTTTTTTGTTTGTATATTTTGATGTGAAGAGGAGAAGTTTGAACATTTTGGCCTCATCACCATATACATTATATTTACAATGCTCTTTATCTCTGGAAGGTATGCCGCTGAGAAGGTGGACTTGATTTTTGCCTTTCAGGAGAGGCCCTTTCTCCCCCCTCTCCTCTAAATAAGTATATTTCATACGTACTTAGCGCTGGTGTGGCACGAGGTGTTACATGCATCATCTTTGATTTCTACAAGTGGGGAAAAAAAAAAAAGAAGCAGGGATCAGAACCTTTTGGGTCAACATCCTTCTAGGTTCAGGCTTTTGTTCCCACCATGTGGAGCTGGAGCCTGAGTTCTGTGCCAGAAAACTGTGCTCTCAGTCTCTACAGACTCCACCTGTAGAGTCTGTATAGATCAGTGGATAATCACTGAAATTCACTTGCAAGGAAGAGTTGTGTTATATTGTCAGGGAGACATTTCACCCGTTTTCATTTATCTGTATTCAGTCTGGTCAATCTTCTGTAATATTAGAATTACATGTATATAATATATAATATATAAATAACATAATTATAACAACTTTCTTACAATACTCTTATTACTAATTTTTTCCTTGGGAGGATTAAAAAATGATCTAGAGTTTTTAAAATAATGTGTTTATAACATTCTAAAATTTTATGCTATTAGAAGCAGAGTTTTGAAATAGTTACTGAATACATTTTAATTATGTTGAAATAGAATATAATTTGATTTGGATGTAGGAGCTGTATTAAGCCAGCACAAAATGATTTATTTGCTAATTATTTATCGCATTAGCAGGAGCATAATTTAATATCTGGTGTTTTATAGCTAAATCAACTTATTGGAGCACTTGAGAGGCTTTTGATCCGAGGGTCAAAATGTGCTGGGTAATTGCGCCCTGGAAAACATGAAGCTTTAACGAATGGGATATTCTTTTGGGACAGATGGGGGGTGACACAGGTAGAGAGTTAACCAAGTAAGCATTTCAGTATCATGAGCAGTGTCTCAACCAGCTCTCTAATAATACAGTGATTAATTGCCATAGCACAGCAGTGTGACCCATACTTCACTGCACGTGGGAAGCCGCACTGGGATCTGATCGTGGCTGTAGCCCTGTCATTTTCTGAAATGATCACTTTTTACCTCAGAAAAAAAACCCCAAGACCTGACACTCACCTGTGTCACACCTCACTCCTCTCCAGCCAATGTCACATTCACAGGAGCCATCCCCGTCGACCCCACTGCTGCATTTCCCGTGGACACAAGAGCACACTGTGGGAGAGATGGGGGAAGGCACTGTCCCTGGCTGTGTGTCCAGCAAGGGGCAGGAAACACAGCAGGGATCACCTGCTGATGGCTCTAGGCTGTTTGAAGAAAGGCATTGTCTTGTGCCTTTTGGTTTCTAATTACTCAATAACTCTAAATTCAAACAATGCTTATCTTTCCTCTATTCCCAAAGGCAGGGTCAGAAACTGTATTTTAATGGGAAAGAATTATTATTCTTGCGGGATTATTTTCTAAGTCTGTGGTGTGCCAGAGTGGAAAGCACTGTCTCCAGTCTAGGGATTAGAGAGAAAACACCATAATGGGGAAAAAGGGCTTAATGATGTTTTTAAGGCTGGCCTGTTACGCTGGAGGTGCTCTACCTTTCTAGCATCTGGAGTGGAGATGTAGGAGGTGGCCCAGCTGCAGCTCAAAGGCAGCTAGATCTTAAATCTAAAGTACCAAGCTTTAACTTCAAGCCCTGGGAAACATTTGTTAGGTTAGGGTCACCTCAGAACCCTCCCATGAGCCTTTTAGAGTTATTATGTTAAATAACCCAAGTTCTGCTCCCCTATTATTACTTGGTTTCCTTCTATGGCAATGTTTCTAGCACTTTCCCCTCCCAGGTCTATATATTGTTGCCTTTCCCTTACTAGGAATTAAGTTTGGGTTACTGGTCATCAGAGTTAGCTTCTACCTAGTGTTCCACCTAGCACTGGGTTTTCTGGGCACCATCCCTGTGCTTTCCCTTTTACAATTAAAGAATTTTCTAGCACGTTCCCCTCCCAAGTCTATATATTGTTGCCTTCCCCTTGTTACTGTTTGGAGTTGGGTTTTATGAACCCCATCCCTGGGCTTTCCTTTCACAAGTAAAGCATTTTCCTTTCCAACTACTCCATCACTCCCACTCCTTTACTTCATGCTGCTTTTACCTGAAATCTGGAGAACCACCACCACCATGACAGATTTTTAGAAGATAAGAGGGACAGGTTTGGACACCTGGCAAGGCTGACCAAGCGACATGAGCCTTTTGGAGTTGTGTTAAAATAACCCAAGTTCCACTCTCCTATTGGTTACTTTGTATATATATTTGTCTTTCCCTTGTTACTGGTCTTTGGAGTTGGCTTCTGCCTAGGGTTGGGATTTCTGGGCACTGTCCTTGCGCTTTCCTTTTACAATTAAAGTATTTTCCTTTCCAACTGCTCCATCACTCCTGCTCCTTTAATTTATGCCGCTTTTCCGTGAAACCAGGAGAACCCTGTCACAACAGCCACGACAGATTTTTGAAGCTAAGAGGGGCAGGTTTGGATGCTCGGCGAGGCTGGCCACGCTGCAGGGTGCTGGGTACCTTGGTCACAGCCGGGGCCGTATCTGCCCTGGCTGCAGCTCTCGCAGGCCGTGCCCTCGAAGCCCTCCTGGCACTGGCAGGAGCCCGTGCCCTCGACGCCGTCCAGGCACACGCCGTTCCCCGAGCAGGCGCTGCCCGCCGGCCCCGGGCACGGCTGGCACTGCTGGCCGAAGAAACCCGCGCAGCACTCCCTGGTCTGAAAAGGCAGAAGTGCTGTGCTGAGGGGCGGGGTGGAGGGGAGAGCTGGGTGTTAAGGGTTTTTAGTGATAGGAGAAGGGGGAATGGCTTCAAACTGAAAATGGGTGGGTTCGCGTTGGACGCTAGGAGGAAATTCTTTACTGTGGTGAGGCACTGGAACAGGTTTCCCAGAGAAAGCCCGTGCTTGGGAGTTCAAGGCATGGTTTTAGGGGGCTGTGAAAAACCTGGTCAAGGGAAGGATGTTTCTGCCCATGGCAGGGAGGTTGGAACTAGATCTTTAAGGTGCCTTCCAACCCAAACTTGTCTTTGATTCTGTGATTTTCAGCAGCATATCAGCCCTGCTGGTCTGTGACTACGCTCCTCAATGTGCCAGGACACAAGCTGCCACCCCGAGTACTTGGTGGGACCCAGCTGCCCTTCACCACCACAGGGAGAGGTGAAGAATTGCTAGAGACAAGCATAGGGTTACCCTTGCCAAATCTGTGCTCCCTCTGCACCACATGGACCTTCCTGCGCTGCAGCTACCATCAGTCTCTAACCTTGCCACCTCTGCTGCATCCAGGATAAAGCTGGATGAACACACTGTCAGGAGCTGCCTTGGCGTGCTGTGTGTGCTTACTGGGAGTTAGGAGGAGGGATGAAGCTCAGGGAAGAGGGTTCCTGGTTTTTACCACAATCGAAGCAGTGAACTCACAATGATGGTTTTGGCACACTTGGGCTTGCACCCGATCTGGATGGTGTATTGTCTCATGTGGTTTTCTGTGAGCACACAGTATTTCTTCTCCCCTGCCTGGAGAAACAGATGCACTTCTGAATAATATTGATCATCAGTTTTCAAATGAGCTAAAAAATGGGACATTAACTTCTTGCATGCTGTGCACTGACTCACACATTCACAATTAAAATGAAGGAAATACTTCAAGAAATAAAAATGTATTAGCTAAATAATTTCTAGTGAACATATGATCAGTTTAACCCAGTGTCTTGTGGTGTATTAGAGATTTCTAAGATTGCCTTTGCTTAGAACTGAACAGATTCTATTCAGAAGTTTTGCAAATTTTTTTCATTTTTCACATTTTCTGATCTTTCTAATTCTTCTTGGAAAACTGAGTTATGAAGTTGTGCAAAAACAGCTGTTGAAAAATTGTCTTCTAAGTCTGAGCACAATAGGGAAAAGATTGTTTGCTGAAGCAAGCTTTTGATCTCAGTATACACTTGTGAGGAAATTGAGACAAGAATCCATCCATCTGTTCATTGCAAAGGAAATGTTAATGAGTTTGAGTTTTACCCATGAGGAGTTAAATTTGATTTTGCCAGTCGAGTACTTTGAGATGGATGGGACTTGATCTGATTTGAAATATCATTGCTGGCATAATTAATTAAAAAAAAAAAAAAAGGAAAACATTTATGTAAACCCAGTGGAGAGGCTTTCACAGATAAGTTAGATACCAAGAAACTCTAAATGCCTGCTGTTCTCATGTGTTGGACCTGGGCATCCAAAGTCTCTCTAATCTCCAGATCTTCTTGTGACCATAGCTGACAGCATATTGCTGGGAATGGATTGAGTTTTTCCTTCTGTACATCTCTGATCTGAAGGGCTCAAAGCTGATTCTGTAATTCCTTCTGGAGCAGGCATACTCCAGATCACACTTAACTCCCTTAATTTTGCATGGTAGAGGTAAACTTTGCAGTTTGAGGAGTCTTAGTTGTCCCAGTGCATATGAGAAACTGGCCTTGAAAGAAAAGCTATCTTTAAGCTGCCCTTCTGCTACCTTGATCCCAGGCAGATTTAAAAAAAAAAAAGAAATCTCTGAGGTCAGGGTGAATTGAATCTCTTGATTGTAAGTAATATATATAGCAGACTGAGGTAAATATATCTTTTGTTAAAACTGAGGCAATTGTATTAAAAATAGGATTGAATGCATGTATAATCATTTTCGATATAAAAAAACCAACAACCCTATCATTAACGAAATAATACTTACTATTTCTTTTGTTCCTGGGGGACAACTTGATGGTTGTGAACAAATTCTGCACTTCTCCTTAAGCAACAAAAATGGGAGGCAGTTAACAGAGTGCACAGAGCTGCAGGCAGGTTGTTTCATAGGGAAAGAATGATTTCCAGCCATATTTCTAAATCTAGTGCTTGAGGTCCATTATCAGGATTACCTATTAGGTAAATTTGGTGAGGAAAGCTGTCCTGCTCAGCAAGGAAGAAAATCCCTACGAGTGGCTCTGTGGGGGATCCCCTTCCCTGAGGGGAAGAAGGCAAGATCATTTGGTTATTTTTATTTGTTCTTCTAAAGTGATGCTTCCCACTTTATAAGCAAGTGGTGTGGTTATAAAGACATATTAGATTAGTGCATTACTAATGTTATCCGAATATTAGAGCTCAGGAATTTCTTATTCTTGAGCTATGCTGATTATATTTTATCCAGGCTGTCAGAATGCTGATTTCAGGACCAAAGCTGCTTTAAGAGATGCTAGAACTCTGTTAGGAATATCCTTCATGGGAATTGTATGCATTCCTTGCTGGGAAGTAGCATCCCATATCCTACACATTTGAGCTGTTTGGCTATAGGTCTCTCTGAGGGGCCTTTATGCACCTGTACAAACAGGACCACTTACAATGATCACGGTACTATTGGTATCACATCTGTTCTTCTGGATTTCCAGGACCTTTCCCAGTCCATGAATAATCCCTTTGTCCGTGGCAATGTTTGCATAGCTTATAGGAGCATTGTTTATGTAGAGCTGCAAAAGACATGCAACCAGTTAGAGAGCAGCAGAGGTGTTCCATGGCTCTGTGCCAACCTGAGCAGCAGGAGGTGGGAGAAATGCACAGGGATCACTTTAGGAAAACCAACAACAGTAGATAGCAGCAGGCTAACTTGTTCATATTCCAGCTGCTGCATTTAGCTGCTTCACAGCACAGGAGGGCACAGGATGACTTGCAGCCTGTTGAAATTTCTTAGCAACAGGATTTGCAGGGCAGCTTTTTCCAAAGGGCGTAAAGGCTAATGGAGAAGCAGCCTAGGGCATGCCAAAAAGTTGGTTGGCTGTGTCTGGGGGATGTGGATTTCTTTCCTTCAAGTAAACCCTCCCAGCAGCTGCTTTTTCAAGGAGGATTTTCATCATGTCAGTGCTAGCCCACACTCCTGTCGTGCCCTCACCAGCAACAGTGCCACTGCAGGAGCTCTCTCAAGGCTCAGCAGCCATGGGCAGAGCAAAGAGCAGGGCTGGAAATTGGTGGGTGAGAAGCTTTCTGTCTTCCTTTGCCTGTGCCAGAGAGAGTTCTGGGACAGAGAAGGACCCAGTTCCCTTCCTGACCCCATCTCTTAATCTTGCTGTGCCTGATTATTCCATGAGTGGTGTTGAAAGGCAGTTCATATTTGTCATTCAGTGCTTTGAGCTCTTAGGATGGAAAGAGAAGTGAATCCACAGAAAATAGAATAAATGTTTTATAATTGAGGGCAGGTTTCTAATAGCCCTTGGAAGTCAGATTAATGACTGCTCTGGAATTCAGGCTTGTAGTTGCTATTTCTATCGATCTATCTATATTTATATCTATATCTAGACAGATACCTAAAATTCAATTCTAAATGCGAACAGCACAACTGAAATCAAATTCAATCAAAGATACCTTCAAAGGTGACTTTGAATTAAGCAGATCTGAGACAGGCCTTGCATTTGAGTGACAATTTTTGTGCCTAGAAGTTAATGAGGGAGGCACACAGAGTTCCTTTTGACTTCGTGTCAGTTTAAAAGCTGGATTTGTAAAAAGCAGGAAAGCTGTTTCTCCCAGCAAGTGCAGACGGCAGTACCTGGCTGTTGTGGAGGAAGAAGCCAACCTGGTAGGAGAACCCTAGCATGGTCTCCCTGTGCATGCCATTGTGCAGATTGTTCTTCAGGAGCTTCTCATCCAGCACAACGTGATAGCGGATTTGGCCTTCATCCTGCCAACACACAATTACAGCCAGAGTTAGGTAACAAAGAAGGAAAACTTCCTAGGGGTAGCAGTTTCCAGAGGGTTTAAACCAAACAGATTGCCTGAGTTTAAACAGGAACTTCTCCAGTAGGCAGGTTATTTCATATTTCCTCCTGTAGATAGCCTGCATTCTTGCCACGATGAAAATGTTATTGACTGTGGAAGGTGAAAGGCTCTTGAACTGGGGGGACCAAGGTTTGCTTGAGCCTGTAGTGTGTTCCTGTGCATAGGGCTGGCTGCTGAATTCAGGAAAAAGTCAGAGGACTTTCTAGGGCTCTGAACTTCATGGGTTCATTTGATGTGAGGGGTTGCATATTCATGAGTGTTTTGATAATATTTCCATACCTATTCCTTTGGGAATCCCTGAATAACCTATAGGGGAATAAACTCTAGTGAATTTTTAGAGTAATTTTTGTATGGATGTATCTGTATTTTTATGTCTATGTATCTCTCTCTCTCTCTCTCTCTCTCTCTCTCTCTCTCTCTCTCTCTTTATATATTATATATATATATAAGCTTTAAAGACTCCTTCAGTCAATAAAGTCTGATTTTAATTGCCTTTAATTGAAAAGCTTTCTATGCCTGGTTGGTATAGTATTTGTATTTCATTGAAAAGTGATGAAGTTACTCTCTACACATCAAAATTTTGTGTGGGTTTCCCAAGGCTTCTGCATCTTGTTCTGAAGCAGGAGACTCCCAGAGCTCTCCCTGACTGGGAGGAGGAAGCAGAAGCAGGTTGTGTTGGTGAGAGATTGACCAATGTGAGAGAATCTGGGGTCTTTGGAGAGTTTAGGAGCTGGCTGGCTAACAGACAGTGCTGCTGCCAATTTGTCTTGCAGTAGAAGGTGCTTGTGGGAAATCCTGTTGCTCATTGTCCCCTTGTTCTGAATGTCCATGCTGCTCCTGCTGTTCTGCTCCTTCACAAGTGTGTGAAAGCATGAAGCAGCTCCAGGATGTGAGATCTGTGGTGTTGCCTAGCTGTGCACACAGAGTGAAACATGGCCTTGACGTCTCTTAGGTTTGGCCTTGTTCCACAGATTTGGCAAAGAAATATTTGCAGATGAGAAAGTGGGAATTAAGATAGAGCTAATTTCCATCAGTGTCCAGCCCTGTTTAATCTCCTCACTTTGAACTGGAGGAAAAGCTAACATTGCTCCATCTTGATTTCTGTCTTGAATTCACCAGCAGAGTTAGGGCATCTCGCCTCATCAGGGCCAAGAAATGGGGTCTTCTCCCTGTGCCAAACTCTTCCCTCTGCAGCAGAGTTCTCCCAAGTGTTTCACAAAAAGGTTAAGCCTCAGGCAGACTTAACCTTACAGATGTATTTAGATTTTTTTTTTCTCAGGTTGCCACATCAGACAAAGTTGGGAGGATTGAGGAAAGACTGAGGGAACACTGGTGAGTAGTGGAAATGACAACAGTTTCTCTGTGTGTGTATAATCCAGATCTACTAGGACTGATGTCCTATGTGTCTTTCAAAGTTTGTTATAAATTCTTCTTGTAGTGATGTGGAAATGATGTTGATGTACCAAGAAACAACTAAGATAGTGCTCAAAAAGCATTTGACAGATGGAACTTGATCACTTGTGACTGTGGGACTTTTGCCACAGGTCTGTTGTTGGTGAGTGATTTGGGATGAGTCCTTTGGACCCGGTGCTCCTCAGCTTCCTGGCTGTAAATGGAAACCATGCAAGCAGGGATAGAGTATGGCAGGGTAAATATTTCTGGAAGAGACAGGGAAGAATCAAAGCCATTGGGCAAATCATGGGTGAAGCTTCCTCTGCAAGGGGTGTGTGGCTCTTGATATATGCGATCTATAAAGCTGTTTCAAATTTAAAAAAAAATAGGAAGAAAGCTGCTGGTATGATGCAGAAAAAGGACAGTTTATTTGGGGAAAAAACCAAGAAGGCTGGGAAGGGGGTTTGAACTTGTAAATATGTCAAGGTACAAATGCCAGAGAGAGAGTTGCTGCAGCATTCCTGCAGGAGTGACAAGGCCAGCATCTGGATAGTTTTAAGAAAGAGTCAGAATATTTCATGGTATTATTAATGATGGGGTATTAGTGATGTTAAGGGACTGGAGTTTGTTCACCTAAAAACTCATTTCAGTGTTTTTTCTGGTCGCTCCTCTCCTGATCTTCTTTACATAAAAAAACCCTCTTTCAAAATCCCAAACAAAAAAAATAGTCTACTGACAATATGTCTTGGAAATTATCACCATGTTTTTAATCTAGAGAAGGTCAAAACACAGAACAAATAGCTAAGCTCTTCCAGCAAGTCAGGAGAGTATAGGTAGCTCCATCCCATTTCACCTTCTCTGGTGTTACAGCCAAAATCTAACTTACTGGATTTCTGGGAAACAAATCTCTTTATGTGTCCTCTTAACCCATCCACTTGAAACAAAAATGAAATACTGAGCTGTTAGGACAAGCCTTGTGAGTAATACGTACCAGAGTGGCAGATTGCTTATCCTTCAGGTAACTTTCTATGGCATCATTACTCGGTGCAAAGACCGTGTATGCGTTTGCTGCTTCTATTTCGTTAGCCAGGCTGTATTGCTGTTGTGAAACACATTAAAAAAAAAAAAAAAAATCAGAATGACCACTGATCATCTGAAATGCAAACCAAGCAGAGAGCTTCCTCTGTGCTGAAAACCTTGTGAGCATGATGGGAAAGCTTACTGTGGGAATTATTAAAAATAAAGGGTCTTAGGAAGGCTGTGGAAGCAGGTTTCGGAGATAGAAGAAAACAGAATAATGTAGACCTATGTGTTGTGGGAACCATTAAAAGTAAAAAGGGCTTGAGAAAGTTGTAAAAGCAGGCCTTGAAGACAGATGAAAACAGAAAACCTTAGAGCTATGCTTTAGATGCTGATTCTGAAAGTGAAAGAGTTACTTTAGATAGTGAGGAAGGACATTAGACAATAAGCAGTGTCTTCAATCTAGGTCAAGCAGACCTTAGGATAGCAAAAAAATATATCTGTCAAGATACAGAAAGTTTTAGGCTTAATAATGAAGTACTGTGCATCATACTTTAAGACTAACAAGCAAGCATTGTTTTAAGCAAGTGTTCCTGTATTAGCATTGTTTGGCTAAAGCTCATGTCGAGTAAGCTTGTGCTGTCTGCTATTGGCTAAAAGACTTTTAAAGTACATTGTAACACAGAACTCAGCGGCTGTTGTCTGGGGCGGTAGCTGCAGTCTCGTGCAAAGAGACTTGAAGAAAAACCAAAAACCAGCTCGAGACGCATCCCTCGGCAGTCCCGTTCTCCGGGTTGTACGTGTTTTCATGTACGTTTAGCCAGCGCAGAGCTTACCACGATGTAGCCCCTGAAGATGGAGTAGTCGGGCATTTGCTCCAGGCGGGCCAGCAGCCTCGGCAGGACAGCGCTGCGGAGCGGGGTCAGCACCTGCGGGGGAGCACACACAGCCATCGCCTGCGGACAGAGGCAGCGCAAAACGCAAAAAAGAGAGGAGCCAACCCTTATCAGTGTGTCTCATACCTTGTCAATAACGTGGATGACCCCGTTGGTGGAGGCGATGTCGCTGGCCAAGAAGCGAGCGCCCTCGAGGGTCAGGCTCTGCGAAAGCCACCGGAGAGGGGTTATGCTCACATCGAGGGGTGGTGCTCCCCGCTGTGGGCTTCCACACCTTCCCAAATGCTTGCCTGGGGCTGCTGCACCGATCCACCCCAGAGGCTGGGTTGAATTCTGTGCTGTTCCCTGCCTGCAGACTGGCAGAAGCCCGGGCTCGCTTGGGCAGGAGTGGACACCTGGCTTAGGTGCCCCCTCCTCCAGCCCAGGGCAGGCTGAGCTCTGGGCTGGTCACAACCTGCCAGCCCTGGGCAGCTTCGGAGGAGCCTGCTCATAGCGCTGCCTTTGGAGCATGGAGGCGAGCATCCTCCCGTAATGAGGATGGAGTCCTTCAATGGGACTTGTGCATGCCCAGGAAATCTTCCTCATTACCTGATAAAAAGGGCTGTAACTTTTTGTTATTTACTATTAAAAAAACCCTCAGGTGGTTTAGGACCATCAAGTTGCATGTGTGGAGATGTGTGTTATCACTGCTTCCTCCTGCCTTTCCAATTCTCTAAACTTACTGGTTCATTCATTAATATTATTATTATTACTATTATGAACCAATGTAACAATTATGTATTACTATTAGTTAGTAATAATAATGTTATTATTAACTTAATTATTAATTATCTATTAAGTTATTTGGTTTTCTTGATGCTCTTTGGTTATTGGTTAATAATAATATTTATTTAATATTTAATAATTATTAACAAAAATAATTATATCTCTTGTTATTTGTTAATAATAATAACTTAAATTAAATTAAATTTATAATAACTTATTTGGTTTCCTTGGTGCTCTTTGTCTTAATTTAGCTCACACGGGCTGCTCCAGGTGAGGACTGCCCTTCTGCTTGGTTACAAGACTGTCCAGTGTTTGCAGCAGCTTCTGGGACATTAGGAATAAATAATATTGTGGAAAAATTTTTGTGATGCGAAGTGGTGGAGAAAAACAAGCTACTGTTTATCCCGGAGGGCCCAATGTAATTGAACCATGCCCTTAATTTTATGACAAATTTTTATAAAACTACATAATATCTGTGTGGTTTTGTAATACAAGAGAGTCAGTAACAGTGATGGTCAGGGTTTGGTGAAGGATACCACAGTAGTTTGCAGGTGATCTCACCCCATTTTCTTTAGACAAGTGAAGGAATTTGCTCTGTAGTGATGTTGGCAGCATGTCAGAGGACGATAAATTCTGGAAATCAGCAAAGCTGTAAGTTCCTGTCAGTACGTGGTACCTAAAAGAAATTAACTAGATTTGAATGCTTTGTATTTTCTCTTTTTGTTCTTTCTCTTATTTCAGATAAATGTGCTTAGTGTGTCCAAAACTGTGGTTTGAAGCAGGAATTGCTTCTACAACACCTTGTTCAGCTGTGTTTTGATCTTAGTTTGACCTTTAAACCGTTCTGACAGAATATAAATAAATGCCTTTTTTTTCCAGTAGCCTGACTACAGAGATTTATACCACTTGAACTAGAAGGGGAATCCCATGTGCTTGCTTTAAAATCAAAATACCTGTCTTGCTCTAGTGGCTTCAAACCAAAGGCTTCTTAAGCATAAAACCCAGTTAATTAAACAAGCCAACCCCCCAACCAATTAACGTACTTAAGAAGAGTTGGAATGTTACTTTTTGACATCCAAAAGTCTTTCTCATCTTCATCCATGTTTTCAATTGCTTGCAGAGAGGGCACAAGGACAGTTAGGTTTGAGGTGGTGGACAACACTGAATTTATCTTGGCCTCCTGCAAGAAAGTAGAGGGTAAAATAATTCATTCTAAGGATGGTCTATAAATAGTAGCTGGTGACATTTTAAGCGAGGTGGGGTGTGTGACGTGCTTTGTGACCAGCCTGGAAAGGGAAAACCGATTATCCTGAGCAATGACTTGAACAATAGCACTTAAAGCTGTACAAAAATGGAAAACGAGTGTCTGTTTTCTACAGCATAGATTGCATTCTGCATTTAAAGGGCAGAAATAATGTTCAGGTCAGAATTGTCTTTTATTATGATATACATCTTGCCTGTCTCATAGGTTTTGTATCAGGCACTTTAATATTAAAAAAAATAAATAGTGGTGATAAATGCTAGAGGTAACTGCTGAATTGAAGTAACTTGCTCTTGCAGAACACTCCATGCTGTTTAATAGCTAGAAGGACTGTGAACCATGATATAAGAAACTCCCATGACACAGTGTTCCCATTTGGAACAAGACTATTTAACATGGATGGGATTTTTTTCAGGATGTCCAAGAGCACTTCAGTGGAGGTTGCTGCTGACAGCTCTAATTTTAGATGGAGATTGTGAGATCTGTAGCATGCATGAATCAATTCATCTTCCATGTTTTTATCTGCCTTAAGGATGGAAAGTGTTTCCACTGTAGAGGATTTTTCCAGTTGTGTGGAATTTATTTTTGTTTTTGAGTAAAAAATGGAAAGCTAAATATTTGCACGTGATCTTGCTGAGGATAGGGTTCTCCAAGCTTTTCACAGGCTCCACAACTTGCCATTTTTGATACTGCAAGACTTGAGGGAGCAATATGAGCTTGAGTTCTACCATTTTGCAGCTGGTATGCTGCCTGGAAGCTGGCTAGTCCTTCATTACCCATATTGGGTTTTAAGGCAAGAAGGAAATCAGCTCCCTTAAATAGCTGGGAATTTTGTCTCTGTTAAGATCATCATTCTTTCTAGCCATCATCCCTATCACCTTCCAAATATTTAAATACAGAAAGAGCAACAAACTTCCCCTTCTCATCCTTCCTGACCAGCAAGCAAAATATTTGGCTATGAAAAGTGGTAAACTCACATTCCTGCTCAAGTACAAAGTTACAAACTCACAGATGGATATGCCTCCCTATTTTGCTCATGTTTGTGGTTACCCATGCTTATTTTAAGTGATAGCATTTCTCTGAAGTGTAGCAGAAATTTCCACTGCAATAGATTGTTTCAATAGATTATACAGAATCTTCCCTCGGATTTGCACCCTCATTATCTGAAGAGCACATTAGCAGGTGAACAGCATTTCCTATTGGGCCCATTTCTTTAAATTCTTTAGTTTCTCTATACAGTATCCAGTGCCACAATCTGAGCTCAGGGTAGGGCAGACAGCTGACTTGATTTAGCCACACTGAACTTCTTAAGAAGCTCTCTGAGATGTTCCTTGCAATTATGTACTTTAATGATCCCCAAGCCTTATCATTTTGAAAAGCCTTAAAGCAACTAATGTGCTGTGACTTCTGCTCCTGCTGCTATTCATGAACACATCCCTGTCCTTTTTTGTTCCCCTTGTATTTGCTGTACACTTCTTACATTTAAGTTTAAAAATCTTTGTGAGTGCAACTGTTTTTGATCTTTATTCATACAGTTCCAATCACAGTGGGGTAGGTCCTCTAATGTTACTGCTGCTCCAGTAAAAAATGTGAAAATACAAAGTAGATTTTGACAACCAGTGTATCCAGAGCTTTGGCGTTTAAAACCAAATTTGGTGTTTCTTCCATAATCTGAAGCCAAACAAATTAATCTCGTTCCTCACTGAGGTTGTTCAGCCTGGAGAAAAGAATACTCCAGGGAGAACTTTTGTGGCCTTTCAGTACTTGTAAGAAAGGGGGGGGAAGACGTTTTAGCAGGACCTTTTGCAAAGAAGTAAGGGGTAATGGTTCTAAACTGAAAAAGGGTGGATTTAGGTTAGATATAAGGAAGAATATATATTATATATTATATATATTATATTTTTTTTTTTTTTTTTTTTCAATGAGAGTAGTGAAACACTGGAAGAGGTTGCTTAGGGAGGTGGTGGGTGACCCATCCCTGGAGACATTCATGGGCAGGCTGGGCAGGACTCTGAGCAACCTGATCTAGCTGCAGATGTCCCTGCTTATGATAGGGAGATTGGACTAGATGGTCTTTGAAGATCCTTTTCCACTCAAATCATTCTATGATTCTATTTCCTGCACCTCAGACAGGCTTGCACAGGCTGAATCTTTTCCTGCTCTCTCGCTCTGGCAGCAGCACACTGTCCAGCCATACACTTGCATTCTCACTTTGCACACTGAACATGGGGGGAAGGCATTGCCTTCTCTTTCCACTTGTGAAATTATTGGATGAGAGAAGCTGAAAGGAGACACCTGGGGTCATGTCCAGTTCCTGCTCGCACACTGCTGTGGGTCATCTGGACAGCAGTGCTTCCATGCAAAGCTAGTCATGGCTTATGCAGCTCCCTGCCTCAGAGCACTAGCTCTGCTGCTTGTGGAGCTGCCTTGCTCACTGAATTTAGGTTCAGAAGTTGGTTTACAGGCAGAAATAGGGAACCAGATTATCACCCTCTTCATACGATTATCAACCTATCCACCTCTTCTCCAGGGAAAGGCACCTGATGCCTCTCCAGGTCTTCAGCTTCCTCTCTCTGATGGAAATATTGCTGTGAAGTTCCCATTTCTAAACCCTACAAGGCTTATGTGTTTCTGCAGGCTGGAGCATATTACAGAAATTAACCACAAAGTGTACTTACATTAATCCATTGGTTAAAAGCAGCTGCTTCTGACAGAGTGGACAGCACCTGATTAGAAAGAAGAGAGATCAATGAGTTTGTAAGCTATAATTAGCTGTACCAAAGTGCTCCTGACTGTGGTGCAACCCACTTTGTTTGGCCTGGCTGATGTGACATGGAGGGGAGGTTTTTCAGTATTTTTTTTTAATAACGTATTTTTTTTTTTAATGCTGGTACTTTCTGGTAATGAGAATGATGAGTTACCAGTTCTTGAAAGTCAGGCTATGGATTGCTGAGGTGTGTACTCAACCTTGGTGTGTATTGTGTACTGACCTCAGGCTAAGCATTAATTTTGTGTGATTTTAAACTTAATTATTCTCTTAACTCCATGTAAAATTGATTGAAATATATGTTGTTCTAGCTCTTATTTGTACAGCATCTTGCACATCATGCAGCCCTTATTCTGCCACAGTACTTAGAACAGAGATAGATGATAGTATAAGCAGGGGTAGCAGATAGTGCTGAGAGCTATGTAAGATTATTGCCAGGAGCTGAGACTGAGGACACTTTCATTTTTCCTGCACTGTTAAATACATATTTATTTCACCAATTGAATTGCTTTGGTTTTATCTGCCTGTTGGTCAGTACAGTTTGTTTCAACATGATAAATTGATCATTTCCACTGAGAGAGACTGCAGGGCAGAACTTCAGAAGAGTGAACTGCTTGGTGCTCCCAGGTGGGACTGCACTTCTGCAGGCCTGGACGCTGGGATTGGTGTTTTTCAATTTGTTTTCAGTTTCAAATTTTCAATTTGTTTGAAGTCAGAAATATGCTCTGATCCCTTAGGCCCCTTTCCAAGCCATGTTTTTAAACTCAACCAATCAGTTATGAATCAGGCAAGTGTTCCCACTGGAACATTCTTTGCAGAGATCACTGGTGGGCATCACATTTTTCTGACTGTTTGTAAAGGCTTTGCCATTCTCTCTGGATAAGATCCAGAGGGTGAGAGGGTGAGAGCTGTGCAGCAGGTGCTGTGCCCAGAGGAAGTGACCCCATTACTTACATCTGCAGCATTTCCATAGCATATCCTGCCATCCCCCTCGTAGCCCTTGGGGCACACACATTCCCAGCCACGAGAAGACTCAAACTCACAAGTTGCCTTTGGACCAGAAAGAGAGAGAATTTGTCAAATACTCAGGAGACCATTCCAGCAAGGATGGCCTGTGAAGCCTCTTACAAGGACAAACATAAACTTATAAAGGATCTTTTTACTGTCTTCCATGGGTGTTCTCACCTTCCTGTAGGACGTATTCCATCATCCCAAGCACTAACTCCCTCCCTTACCTACCATGCACTAAGTCTGTAGGAATCTAAACCCTTGCTCCCCCTTTTCCTGTTTCCTCCCTACATATTCTGGGCCCTATTCTTTCACCTGAATACTGGCAGATCCACCCTCTGCTCCCCAGTGCTCCTCAGCTCTGTGCCTGTGCCCCACCTGAGGCTGGGACTGCAGAGCACATGCAGCTACTGATGAAGCGGGTAGATGCCTGAGTAGAGATGCTTGACTTGGGTAAATATCCCAACAGGTTAATGGATCCAAATTGTAACTGCTAGTAGAAAAACAGCATTATTCCAGGCTCGAGATAATTCTTCTGTACTGGTAGATTTGGGAGCAGCCCTTGCAGTCTATCCTCAGCTCATGTACCATACTGATGTGGTTCACAAAGTTTTTGGTGCTTGTAGAACTGCTTGGAAAGTGCTTTCTCAAAAACCCCCCCAAAGCTGCAGGCTTGAAATGGCAGATAAATTCTATGGTGTGCGCAGGAGGCGAGGTGTGATATGTATCTGAACACTTTGTTCAGGGAATGATTAATTACTCACCAGATGATGGCATTTTCCATTTTGTTCCAGGCACGAGTTTATGGGTGTGCATTCAATTCCATTCCCCTGAAATCCATCCTTACACTTACAGTCATTCTGTCGTTTCAATAAAACACAGCAATTCATTAAAATGATTAAAATAGTGTGCATATTCTAGGCATGGTGAATTAGTTTCTCCGTGTTTCTGTAGCTTAGCATTGACTTCAGTGGAATGACACTGACTAATATCTGCAGAAGACCTTTATACCTGACACCTACTAATGTATTTTCTAAAAATGAGTTGGCTGCCAGAGCACCACCACATAGAAAGGAGGGAACGCTGGGATTGGAATTTAAGGAGGCTGTTTTGGGTAGAGAGCAGCATGTGGAAATAACATTGTGGCTGTGAGGGAGAGGAGGCTTTGGGGAAGAAAACAGGGTCAGAAGCCTAAGGTCTGGCAGAGGAAATGGTTGAGGACATGCCCTGGAGATGACATTGAATGTGAGGACCTACCTGGCCTGGGCCGATGTACATGCAGGTGGCATTCTGGTGGCACGTGGTGGGCAGCAGGCAGTTGTTGATGGCTGAGCAGTCCCTTCCATCACCTGTCCATCCTGCCTGGCAAACACACCTGTGCTCCCCTGGGCCTGTCTGGACACACTCAGCCTAGGGCAAGATGCAGAGGCAGCCATTCAGGACTCTTAGGCGACATCTGGCTTCAGCCACAAGGCTTGTCTGAGCTCTACAGGGGAAAGAGCCTGGAACCCCAATGAAAACTGTGACTCTTCTGCAGAAGCTTCTGGCCAAACCTTCCTCTTTGTTTACCTTTCTGTGGGAAAAGCACGTACTTACGTTGATACTGCAGCCACCAGGGTTTAAAACAGCACAAGGATCAACTTTGCTGCAGCTTAAGCCATCTCCCTCATAGCCAGGTTTGCAAACACAGCTACAGAGACAAGAGGAGGAAGGAGGCGTTACACGTGACAGGACAGCTCTAAAGTGAAGTGATTGTTTTCCACTGCAACATGCTATTTATAGGCAGCTAAAAATCAGGAACCTTGGATTCGTGATGCAAGTAGCTCAAGTGTATACATCATGGTTTTTTTTTTTTTTTTTCTTCAAAATGTTGACTGGATTAATTGAGTCAAATTAGGGATCGTTCTCTGCATACGAGACAGGGAGTGAAATTAATTCTGAGCTGATGTTATCATTGCAAAGTTGAGCTAACAGAGCTATACTATTTATGGGCTGGCTGTGCTGTCTTTTAGTGACCCAGGAAATGTCTCTCTCCCTGAAATGGCTGCAAGACAATGAGCCCCCTTCTTTCCCCAGGTCCCTCCCCAGGATTAGCCTATATTGGAGAGAATTACTTAAGCACTCAGGTTCTGCAGCATCCCCCATTGTGCTTTGTCGTGCCCCATTGTGGGTACACTGCAGCAAGAGGCAAACTTGCTGCATGTGAAGGTGAGCTTGAGGCAAGTGAAGGGCAGCTGAAGCAGAAACAAAGTTTTGTGACCAGTCCTGGCAGGGCTGGGGAACCTGTGCTGAAGTCTTTGGTGTGCAAAACATACCTGAGCTGACAAGAATGGGATATCTGTCCTCAAACAGTTGAGAGTTTCATTCTTTTTCAGCAAGGCTTAAACTCCTAAATCTCTAAGGGGTGGTTAGAAATAAGAGCTTCCTAAAAGCCTCTATACATGCTGGTAGGAAGGGAGGCTTTTAATCAAGGATCAGATTTGTATGCAACCATCCTTCAATGTTGAATATATAAGGCACAGGGTATTGAGAACTCATAATTATTATCTTGCAGCTCAAGACTGATGTGGTGCATGATTATGCTTATTTGCTGCATAGCAGGACTGCAGTGGCTGCTGTCAGTGCACTGCTGCCAGGAACTGTTTTAGTCAGGCAAATGGGAAAGAGCTGCAGCACAGTGAATATTAATTTGATGCAAGTTCCTGACTTACCTCACTGTGCCATCGCTGAGCTGGCAGTCTGCATGTGCATGGCAGAGCTGTAGGGAGGGCTCACAGGGAACAATCTGCTTCTCACAGAGTTTCCCTGTGTATCCACTTCTGCAGGATCCAGGCAGACAGGTCCCATCACTGTCTATTCGGTTATCACACTTCCCATAGATGCAGAGGCACTCTACCGGAGAGAAATTACAATGTGCAATTCCATAGAGGAAAAAGGCATTTATACTTGCATGGTATTTCTTATGAATCAGCTCTTTTTTTTTTTTTTTTTAAGAATCTAAACTTTTGTATTTTTTAATTTCACTTTGATGGGGGACTTGTTTGTTAATCATAGCCATGTCTTTTCAGGTGTGTTTTATGGGTAACTATTTAAAACCTGTTGTATTTTTGCACTGCTCTTATCAATAAATTTCAAAGTGCTTCAGAGAAGTAGGAACAAAATGCTGTGACTCTTAAAGTTATTAATTTCATGACTTTTGCTGTGCTTTCAGTGACAGGGCAAGCCTTTAAACATTGATCCCACAGATCCTACAGATTGCACAGTGCTGGGTACAAAGAGCATCAGCACAGACCTACCAGCACTGTGCTAAGACTGGGTGGATTAGTGCTGCTGGAGACACAGCAATGTGCCCAAAGGACACAGCAGGAAAGCTTTGTGCTTTCCAAAGAAGTGCCAGTGGTGACTAGTAAAGCAAACATTTCTTTGCTGGGCCTGGAGTTTAGGAACTACCACCATTCCTTATGGAATTTGTGTCTTAGCTTTTGTCTGTGTACCTCTGAACCTTCAAGTGAGCTCTGCTGCATGAATGGCAGGCTGTTTCATAACAAAAAAGACTAAAAATGGTTTTGTAGATGAGGAACGTATGTATGTTTGATGTTGTATATGCTGTAGACTCTCGAATGCAGTATGGTTTGGCTCAGTAGGATTAAATCTGTCAGTGCAGGACTATAAGCTATAAAATAGGGCAGAAATTATTCAGTAAGGATATTTGAGAGGCCTAAACACAACCTGTTTATAGATCTAGTTGTTCTTTGATTACATATGTTTGCCATTGCAGGCAGAATGTTCTCTTGTGGGCAATAGCAGATGGGAACAGAATAGGAAAGATTTTATTTCAGTTACTTGTGTGAGGGAGATAGAAATCAGAAGAAAAACAAATTAGAATAGAACAAGCTATGCCCCCTGCAAGAAGTCATTTAAAGTATTTACACTGACCCTTGCCTTATGATATGTCCTTTTGAAACAAGAAATGAAAATACCCCAGGAAGATCTTGCCCATCCTCCACAGGGACTGTTTAGCACCAAGTTAACTCCTGAACTACCTGAACACCTCTGTGGTCCAAAAGAAATAGCCCATGCTCTTGTGCTGAGGCTGTACAGCTGCACTCACCTTTGTCACACTGAGGTCCATATTTGCCAGGGTCTGAGCAGAGCTGGCAGCTGAAGCCTTGAAATGCCTCAGAGCAAACACAAGTCCCATTTCCATCCAGGCCATCCAGACACTGTGACATGGAAGGGAGGTGATTGTTATGTGTGAATTCAAACAAATCTTTACCCTAGAGAAGAGACTACATGCTTGTCTGTATTTTGTGACTCTGACAGACTCTCAGGTAGAACCCCAGCTTTGCTGAAAAAGGTGTTTCAAAGAAAAACTTCCCTTATGCCTTTCTTTGCTACTATATATTCTACATTTCTTTGCAGTTTTTATGTAAGAATAGTGAGCTGGGCCATTACTCTGTGCTGTGCAAATTAAAAGCATGAGAATGCAGTCAGCCTTGCCTGTGTGCTGTGTGTTGGAGCTCTGGGAATCTGCAATTTGGACATCTGAGAGGTGACAGAGTCATTTTCCCTCCTACCTATAACTGAGCCTGAAATTCACAGCCACCACTGGACACAGATGGAGGGGGCAGCCCTTGTGGAGCCCACATTCCTGTTGTGCAGAAATGCTCCAGGGACTTTTGGAACACAGCTCATCCTTCCCCCAATGGAGTGCAGGATGCTGCTGGATACTCTGCTTACCTGCCCATTTCCTGAGCAGGGTTTGGAGAAACCTCCTGGACATGGTCTGCAGTCAGGGCCAAAGAAGCCTTTGCAACACTTTGGTTCCTGCAAAATAAAGAAAATATCCTCTTTTTCAGTGCCTTATGGCAGAGGCAGTGAATAAAGACTAAATCTGTATGGTGTTTTGGCCCTCTGGGGAAGGCCCACAGGGATAACTGTCTCTGAAAAGCCTTGTGTTGGACCAGAACCAGCTCTGAAATGGCCTCATTAAAAACCAGGAGGGCTGTTGACAGTTCAGTAATGGGATGCACAAACCACCAGGTATTGCCCTTGTTCTCATCAGACTCAGGGTTAGAAATCCCCCTCCTGTCCCCACTTATGAACATGATACAGTGGCTAGCTGCTCATATTACGTGCAGTCTCATATTTGCCAGTGGGAGTGCAGCAGAATTAGGATGTAGGCAGTCTCCTTGACTCAGATCAGGAACCTCAGAGTGTTTCAGCCCAGGGAGATGCTGTGACAGCCAGCCAGACACGCTGCTTTGCTCTTCTCCTTCCCCTCTGCACCAGGGGGGGTTTAGCCACCATACAGCTCTGAATGGCCTTTTCAGTTGTATCTCTTGTTTTATTTGTGAAATGGCTTCTTGATCAGTTTATTTAGTAAGAGGAATCGTGTTAGAAAAGACTCATTTGCACGTGTGATTCAAGAGAACTAGGAATTAGCAAAAGGCTTACAAAGCTTACAGTTTTTAGGCTTATCTGCCTGTCACTAAATAGTGCTCCTGAAGTGCAGAAGCCTATTTAGGACTGCCAGAAGGGCTAATAACTTCTGCAAGAACCAGATTTCCCAAGCAGTAGTTGGGGTGTGGTTTTCTCACTCATTGTTAGCCAATATCATGGGAAGAAGTGGCAGGGACCAGGAGAGGATGACTTGTCCTGTTCTTCACGGGTGAAGCTGTATGGGAAAATGAATACATCTGGGCTTGAAGCTTTGTGTGAGAACTCCTGCATGGCAGAGGATGAGTGTGCTGTTGTCAGTAACACACTGGATAGCAGTCTGGATTTTCCCTGATATTTAGCTCTGAGATGTACATTAGCTCCTCTCAGCCATGAAGTACATGGAAACTACATGGATATTCCCAAACATTTCTCAACTCCAGAAGTTAAGTTGACCATGTATATGGCAATATTTTGGAAAACTTTTACATACATTTCACCTCAAGGAGCTGTAATTCTATAGCTTTTTTGTTGTATTGCAGGCTCTAGCACAGCCATTTTTTTTGAAAGGTTGGGCTTTCAATAATGCACCTCTGCTTTGAAAAAGGCTGGAACATGCACAAAAGGGAAGCATTAGTATTTCTAAGCTATGCAAAGTATCTGTGATACTGTCTTAATATCAGAGCATAATTTACCTGGAGAACAGAAAGCACATTGCTGGTATTGCATTTTAAAATTTTATTAAATCATGTATTTTTCATGATATTAACTTTCTTTTCATTGTTTCTGACTACTGACTTACAGGACTACTATCAGTGAATTTTTATAAAATGGAGAATAACATTCCATGGTAGCTAGACTTGAATTTTCTACGTGGAGAAATATGCAGCTAAATTTGCATCTCTTAGATAGAAAGCAGATGGGAGACCTTCAATCCCTCCTGAACCTGCATCTGCAGACTGTTACTTCAGGGAAGATGCTTAATCAAAAGGAAACTTTTAACAGATGTGGGGTCTATTTTAAATGTATTCAGTTTATTAGCTCTCAAAGCATCGTCATAGTGATTCTCATTTCTCACATCTCTCCTCTGTGACTTGCTTCACCTGAGAAACAAGTAAGGGCTTCAATGAAATATACAGGGAATTTTGCAACAGCAAACAAAGTAATGCTGAAATTATCAGATGATTCCGTCATTGCCAAAAAGAGAGGAAAGTACCATCCGTATTTGTATTTTTATGCAGTCCCCTCTATTCATGTGTGGTTCTTTTGCTCTCTGTACTGGCAGAGCAATAACCAAAATATGAGCATGCCTTCCCCCGAGCCTTTTGTACAACTGGTGAGTCTGTTGGGAAATGCCACTTAGGATGGGCTGTGCATCCCAGGGACAGGAGCCAGTGCACGTTGTGAGCAACCTGCACACATCCCCTAGATGGAAACAGTAGGGATAGGGATTTGAAAAGGCAACTGCTGAGATGCATACATATGGATGGTGTACCCTGTAAATTTTAAGTACCTCTGTTTTATGACTTCTAAGTGTTACAGCATGAATCTGGAAAGGGCAGCACCAGAGCTGTATCTGCTGGCTTTGGTTTTTGGAGAATTTTGAAGTTCGTTTCCACCTTCTCCTTTCTTTCCCGATTTTTCATTTCCTCACTCCCTTATTTTAAAGCACATGAAGCTTCCTCAACAGAAGAAAACAAGGGCATGAATGCACTGGTGTCCTCAACTCAGTATAATGAGTTAACCAATATTGCCTGAGAGTATAGTGAAGGCTACACGTTTAACTTCTATGAGGATATTTTATTTCTTCCTGGAAAACCACAGATTAGTTGAGTCTAGAATGCAGTCACTGTGAACAGAAATTTGTCTTGTGTATAGGTGGCAAAGAGAAAAATATTCTTTGCTCCCACATTGTAGATCCTGTACTCTGTTATAATCCAGTGGTACATAGATATTTTTTTTTTGTCTTCACCGTTTGGTTGCTTTTCTTGACTAGCTAATTTATCACCATGTGGTGGTGACAGAGGCTGGCAATTACATTACTGAGGAAATATAAACCCCATTGGCAGTTTTAAAGGTGAATTCCCTACAAGCTCTACATGCAATAACTTCAGAACCTTTCTGAGTGTGGATATGGAGTTTGTCAAAGCTGCTGTCCTTGTGACTTGTTTTTGAGCCAAGTTAGCATAAATCCTAGAGCCAGCATCCAATGTGTTATGTGACTCTTTTGTAGCCATTGAACAGAAGAACATAAACATGAATTATGGCACTTCTCCCAAAGATTTATCACTGGAGCTGTGGGGAAGAGGCAGGTACTCGTTTGGATTTAGTAGTCACTCATTTTACAGGACTTAAAGGAATGAAGGACCAGACTTACAAAAGCATTTGTGCAGCAAACAGCTGAGATACCATCACTGTTACTAAGTTTTAAAGGATGGTGGGTCAGATATATATTTTTTGGCAAATACATTTAGATATTATAAAGGCTCTTTTACTCATAATCATGTCTGAAGCCAACATAGGGTCTTGCCATTGTTTCTGAAAATTCCTGTAAATGTGCCTTTGTCTCTTTAGAAGGTAAAAAATCTGGCTGATTGTTGTAGGAAACGTTTCTCTCTGTTGATGTTTCTCTCCTTGCTGCTCAGTGCCACTTGGTGTCACCTACTCTCAGTCCCTTTCTCCCCCTGGAATGATCCATGTGCACCTGCTCCCTCCTTTTCCTGAGTGATAGAGTCTGGTCTCCCTCCCCTGCCATGCCCAGGGGAGGACAGAGACAAGTGTCTGCGCCTCCAGGTGAGGTTTTCAGCAGCAGACTGATAATGGATAATTGATAAACTTGCCCTTACACTGAAATAATTGGAGCACAGAGATATTCCCATCAAACCTGCCACGGGGGTGATGATCTCTGGGGGAGGGTGGAGCAGGGTTCAGCTGCTCCTTCAGTGCTCTGAGCACAGCTTGTCAGAGATCATCCAAATGGGCTGTGGTTCACCCATCAGGCAGGTACCAAGGACCTGTTGTCCCTTCTGTGCTCCTTGTGACATTAAGAACAAGCCCAGCTGTCCTTCAGTTAGGCTCAGGTACAGCTTTCAGCATTTGGGAATGGTTACATGGATAAGTATGCATTAGCCTAAAGGTTTCATCTTTAGGGATGCAAAGTTCTTGTAAGTGTGCACCAGTTACTAAGAGGTTTGAATCTTTTAACTCTTTAAATACAGGTAGTATATATTAGGTGGTACTGCTGTTTTCTGAGAGTGGTGGAAATGCTTGGTGCAGAGTAACAACAGCAAAAGCCATTGCTCCTTTGTGTTTTCCTTGCTAGCAGTGCTCTGCTTAAATCTTGAAATATAGAACTATATTTTTAATTATGTATGAAGTTTTCAAAGCTGACAGAAGTGCCTGACTTAAATTTGGGGAATAGTTTTTGTGACCAGCAGTGTTTGTTTTGTCTTTAAATAATTTTTTGTCTCTCGCTTTAGGAAGCATTGATGTTGGACACAATTTTTAGGTAGGTTTTTGGTGAGGAATTCAGAATACTGGAGTGTTCTGTGTGTGGATTGCTTTTTGCATCAGAGATTGCTGCTTGGAGCTCTGCCTGGTTTATGATTATATTGCACATACAGCACTTTGTAGTTATTGCCAGAGGTAATAGATCTTTACTGCCGGTGTTTTCTTCACTACATTTTGATGCTGTCCAGCTCTGCTCTTTCCAGGCTGTGGTTCTGGACTGTTGTAAGGTAAGACATTAAATATTTTCCTTTTGTACCGGAACTCTTACTGGCCCAGACATGGGCTTGAACACGGTCCAGAGGCAGCTCGCTGGAGCTGTGCTCACTCCAAGTGAAAAGTCTGGTCTGACATTCAGCCCTCTTACCAGAAATAGCAGCTGAATGTTACCAAGGAAAGGCCTGTACTGTGTTACCTAAGACAGCAAGGTTTGTCAAAATCCCCCCCTTTAAAAAGGAACAGTTTTGTTTCTGGAGGAAAGCAGGGCTAGGGGAAATTGTGGCTGCTGGAAATAACGTATTTCTAATAGAAAAATATAATAAAATTATTATGTTAATATTTTAACTTACTATTTCCTTTCCATGTATATTTAGTAGACATAAAAATATTGATCTGAAGTAGTTTCCCTGAGAAACAGGGCGTATTTTTCCCTGAGAACATGACACTTGTAAATTCCCATGTACTTGTATGCACAGATGGGATTCAGGAACTGGAGCAAAGAGTTGGACTGGAGAGACAAAGGGTATTTCAAAGGGTTAATGTAAAAACTAGATTTTAAAAAATGGTATAGAATGTGCTCATATGAGTTCCCTTTTTGCAGTACTGCTAGGCTGGTGGCCACTGATACATTTATTTCCAAAAATACCTCCTTCAAGTGGATGATATCAGAGGAAGTTAGTAAAGAAAAGAGGAAGCTGGAATGCCTTGTATGGAAGAGTTGGAGATAGAGATTAATTGTGATTCTCTTACCTTTGCGACCTGACTTGTCTCATCACACCAGTGTGGTAGGATTGGAACAATTGTGGGTGGGATGAGAACCCCCTCAAGGATATAAATACGACCATTTTTTGCAACAATATCTGTTTCTTCTATTTTTTCTCCACTCACCAACACTTGTCCCTATGAAATAATAAATGATTAATAATAGTGTTTTTTAGTTCCTCAATTTCCAATGATTTAATTTTAAATGTTTTAAAATTACTTTCTAGTCATACTTCTTTTGAATTTGCTATCTAATCTTTATTATGTTTGTTTATGCAAGAAGCACACATATATTGTGTATTTTCTTGAATGTTGGTCTTCAACAGAGGTATTTAAAGTTTTTCTATGAATCTGCCCTGTCAGCCTGTGGAACTGGTGATTAACAGACTGGCCAAAATGAGAAGACTATGATGACTTCAGGCACTGATTTTAGTGGGTTTAAGCATCCCTTGGTGTCCTCTATGACAGAGGAGGGGGAAAGTGAGAGAGAATCTGGGATCCATCCAAATTCACAGGAGAGGAAAAAAAAAGTACTCTTTTGGCATTTACTCCTGCAGATGCTCTGCCCTTACAAGAATTTTTATAGGTGCATCTCTACTCCAGAAGAGAAGGAAGCTAACCTAACAGATCAGTTTGGTTTAGCACAAGTACTGACAGATTAACACTTTTAAAAATGTGTTTACTAGGTACCTCAGGATCAGAGACGATAATATCAAAAAGAGAAAAGGAAGATTTTTATCTACACTGAAAAGTGTTTAAAGTTGCTAAAATATGCAACAGAATGGTACTAAATATTTTAAACTTTTTTTTTTTCTAAATAGGGCAGAACGTGACTGAGGATCATTTCTGGGTTGTGGATATCATAAGGACAAAGCCCCTGTAGGCTGTCCTTTATATACCAATCATTTGCTCTGCATAATATTAATGTTATCATAATAATATTTATAATATTATAAATATTATAATGGTAATGATACTCATAATATTAATGTTATATCAATATTATAAATATTATTATGGTAATAATATTTATAATATTAATATTATCAGTAGGTGGGAATGAGAAGTTGAAAATTCCTGCCTCATTAGAGCAACACATTCCTCTGCTAATGCTTCCCCTTATCCCTTTTTTAATTCCCCCTGCATGCCAAGCTGCCTGGATCAGAGTGAGCTGCTCACAGGTGAGGGCTGTGACTTACAGTGCTGGTCCTGTTAAAGTGAATGAACTGCTTTGCCATGGTCCTGATGTGCTCTATTGAGACAAGGCTGGCAACCTCTAGCTGAAATGAATATAAATTGGTTGAGAGAAGTGTAATATCATTACTCTTTACAAATCCAGACAGATTTTGCAAGAAATACTTTCTTCAGGATGAGAGAATTATTATCAACGTGGTCAGCCTTGCGCTGACTAACCAGCTTGTGTAACAAAGTTAGGGTCATTAAACCATGAGCTTGCTGGTTCCTGCTTGTGAATACCTTATTGCTCAAAAGAATATTAATTTTTCTTCCAATTATACAATCAGTCTCATTAAAGTTGATAACTGTCTCTAAAAACAGCCCTGTTTGCATCCATAGACCATTGCAGTGGTGCTGGTACCATGAAGCTCTCATGGCTCTCATGTTCCCTGTGAAACCACTCTCTGTGTTGGGAGTCACCACCTCAGGTGATGTAAACAGAGCCTTTCACTAAGGAGACAGTCGCTGCTTTCCTTCCTTCCTACCCCCGAGGCTGGGGTGGGGATGAACTCACACTCTGGGCTGGCAGAGCAGCCGTGCTCACCTCAGTGTTGGAGACAATGTGGTATCTGACCAGCTCCAGCAGCTTCCAAGAACCCTGTCAGTGCAGAAAAGAGGCTGTTTGAGCCCAAAATGAACCTCAGAAACCCAGTCTGGCTTGTTGATGAGAACAGCATCACTGGTTGGTGCAGCCGAAGGCTCTGGATTTGTGGTGGTGCTCAGCTTGTGGCAGGTACCCTGGCATTCCATGCCCTGACCCCTACACCACATTTTATTTTGATATGGGCCTTCCATGGCATGCAGGGAACAGGCAGGAGGTGTACAGGGGACAGGACACCAATGTCCACTTCCTGGGACCCCATCAGCACTGACACCCACCCAGTGGGTGTCTTTGTGGCAGCTGCTTCCCTTGGCTCTTCCCACCAAGGGGGATGCATTTCAGGAGAGGTTTTGGGGCTGTTAAGCAAAAGCAGAGGACTGGGGCTTGGTGTGGAGGAACATCATCCCTATATGTGGTGGGAAACCCCAGATCCTCTTCCTTCCTAGATGTTTTCTTGATCTTTAACTGATGCTTTCAACATGGCTTTCATCCTTGCTCATAGGAGCTAATTTAGATGAACACTGGACAGTGAATGTATGCATCTCCTATCTGGGAAAGATTTGCCTTATAGAAGGGGACTGTACCTCTGCAGAAAGCAGGTAATCCAGAACCTCAGCTTTCATGTTACTCAGAGCCTTGTTACTTGGAACAAAAACAGTGTAAGGCTGGTTGTCCTGCTGTAAATCCATTCCTAGGCCAGTTTTCTGTTTTGGTTTAAAAATAAAATTTAAATTACGTATTAATGTTGAAGAACATCTGAAAGTAGCTTTCTGTAGTTACTTTTCTGGCTCCTTACCTCTATTAAAGATGTAAATTGGCTGTACCTTCCATTAGCTTGAAGTACTGACATTATGGTGTTCTGAAATAGGATAAAAGTAAGATTTGATTAAGTTTGGAACATGAAATAAATGCCAGTTCTTATGAGACATTTATTGATTGACTGTGTGAGTCTCAGCTGGATGGAATAAATTTCATCTGGGGGGCTGGTGATGCTTGGAAATGAATGAGATGGTAGCACTTTTTTCCTGGTGGTTTATAGTTAGATTTTGTCATTGTGCTGAAATACTGGGTGGCCACAGGAAACACAGCTGTGTGTGTATGGGGAAAGGGTTTTTAATCTCTTCATTCCCACTAACAAAAGGTAGAGGAGTAAAATATTTGAAAAACACAAGATAAGGAAGGGAACATTTAAGTAAGCGTGATAAGCTGGGCACCAAGAAACCCAAAGCATTTAAAATCACCATTTAAAAAAAATTATTAGCCTTTTGGGGGAAGAATTGAAACTTTGAGTACAAGTCTTGTCTGGTGCCTGTCCACATGTTCCTCCTTTTACTATGTCATTCTGGCATTCAGTGAAAATCACTGATCATAACTGCCAGTTTTCCAAGGAACCACTCAGATACGGTGAGAACATCCAAACCCTCCATGGGCCAGCTTGGCAGAAGGGTGGATGCCTATTTTCTCTGGAAACTGTGTCATTACTTTTCACTTTGAATATTGATTCTGTGTAGAGAAACACTCTAAAACTCAGTAAGTTTTAGTTTCTGTCAGTCATCCTCCTTCATGTTCACTTGCTGTGAAACTATTTTGAGAGCAAGTCTGACATTGCATGTGTGTAACTTATGGCTCACCTCTTTGTTGCTCTCAAATGTTGGCTCCACGTTGTCCATGGCTTTGTCAATAATGTGCAAAATTCCATTGGAAGCAATAATATCTCCCTGCAAAACTTTTCCTTTCCCCTTTCCTCCTTGGATTCTAATCCTTACTTGATTATCCTGAAAGAAGTCAGGCAATGGATAGTGAATTCTTTATTAGGAAATGAGAGGTTGAGTGTGCTCTAAGACCCCCTCCTAAATTGCCAACACGTGAGCAATTTAAATCTGAGGAGGCTAAAGATTGTTTCCAATGCTTATCAAGGAAATGGAAAAAAATTCCGTTGGATCAGGACCATGATCCTTCAGGACAGCAAAATTCAGAAGAGAAACAGAGATAGACCCTGAGGGGAAATCAGTGTACCTGAAAGTGTTCTGGTGACTGCTTGTAATAAAATCTGCCAGGAAATGATTTAAAATATTGTTGTCCTGGAAAGGTCAGCTCCTACAATCTTACAGGACTCCAACTCATTTCCTTATATTCTATGTATGTTTAAAAACAACAAAATGTTGCTGATTCTGCACTGTACTGAAGCCTTCAGGAAACACATAGGGCTCAGACAGCAAGGATATTTTCCTGTTACAAATGGAGTGTGTACTCACTGAACATACAAAATAGATATCTCTGCTCAGATGCCACTGCTCTACTGCAAAACATGAGGACTTGATTTCAGCCTCCACATAGACCCAATCCATCAACACAATGGACCAAGAACAATGATTCCAGAGTACAAAATCCAGTGTATCATCCATAGACCACAAGCTTTTTATACTGTGGGCTCAGACTGCCCTGTTGTTTACTGGTGTTGGATAATCTGGGCTAATGATGAACTTTGTTCTGTATTTTTCATCAATAATGGCCTGTGTTCTCTCTCTGCTGAAGATTTCCATTTGCTCCATGGTTCCAAGGCTGCTGATGCTCAGGTGGGATCTGCAGCTTAGTGCTTGCTCCATGTGAGCAACATTCACAGGTTTCCAGCATAAACTCCGGGTTTCTTTCTCCCCCTGCCTCCTCTTACTTCACCTGGGCTCTTTTAGTGCCCCTACCCTCCACCCCCCAGCTCTCTTGGTCTTACCCACAGATTAAGTTATCTCCATTTTAGCAAACATTTTAGACCAGACTGTGCTAGTCTGCCAAGACACTCAGTGCTGGTACACGTCTAAAAGTAACTTTTTTATTTTCCTGGTTTTGGTGGGAGCTTTGGTTTCAAGTTTGACTTGAACTCCTTGTAATACATGGCCACAGCTGTGGTTTTTCATCATCCAGCAGTTATTTTCACCCTGATGTCCCTGCAGAAAGAGCTTTCCTACTCCTTGTGGAGGGAACAGAGAGCTCTATTCTTGCTGTGGGAGGCTGAAAGGCCACTTACCTTTTCTCCCTTTGACACTTCTCCTGACTTGCCAGTCAAAGTGTATATTACATTAGCATTATTCAAGCTACTGGTGTTCAGTTGGCCTGCAATAATATGGAGTTTAACGAAGTACTGGGCTTTCTGTTTATTTTTCAGAAGATCTTTTATCTAGAAAAGCAGAGGAACAAAGATTTATCTCAATGCAGGTTTCACATAAAAAAAATATTCATGGCGAACGCTCTTTTGTTCTCTTCAGTTGTTACATTCTGAAATTACTTATTTTACCCTGAAGAGATGTCTGAAAAAAGAGACCTCTCTTGGTTTCAGTTCAGCTCATGTTTGCCTTATGTCCCTGCATGAGCAGAATTGTCCTTATGTCAATGGAAGGTGCTACTTAGGTGCCAGTCTCTTTTTTTTTTTTTTTTTTTTTTTTTTTTTTTTTTTTTTCACTAAGGCCATTTTTTTTAATCCCCCTTATGTGGCAGGTGACCTGCAGACCTCACTGCTGACAGTCCAGATCTTAGTTCAACCCCTGTCTCAACTGAGTGAAAAGACTTTGAGCATAGTCATGTAACACAATCTAAAACTTGAGGTGTGACAGTGTTCTACCCTAACTCACCAAATTACTTTGTTTTTCTTTCAAGGGGGAGAAAGGCAGTCTGCGACCCCTAGATTTAAATCTGCCCAGAAGCCTACTAAAAGCAAATTATCTGTATCTGCTGGATCAAAACACAGCACAGATGAGATTTCTGCAGAAGCCAAAGCCCCCCAGTGTGAAACCTTTTCTCTTGTCTACTTACATTTGTACCTTTGAGTCCCTTGTTTGTTGGTACAAGCATAGTAAATGGTCCCAGAGTGCTCAGCTGCCATTCATAGGTATTTTCTTATGAGAAGAGGGAATAAAAACAGTTTAAATGCCTACTGAAAATCTCCTTGGGTTAAGGCACTGTGCAAAGCTGTAAGGGGAGAATAAGCAATAATGCTATCTGATTATTAAATATTAATTTAAGATTCTAAAGTCCAAGCCATTAAAAGATGAGAGGCAGATGGAATGTGAAATCCAGGTGCTGCTGCATATTTGACACAAAATGAGGCAAAACACTCAGGATGCTTCTGGCAGCCTGGATTCTGTGGCGTGCAGAGCAAGGACACGCAACCAGCAGTTTCTTTGGAGATGTGTCCTTACAGGAAGACAGCCTTCTGCTTTAAATCAATTCAGTCTCTGTGGGGTGAGAAACATGCTGCTGATTACCTGCTGGTGCTGCAAATATCAGCAAACACATGACTGGTAATCAAAACTGATACACTGAAAGTTAATTAGAATTCATTTACTACCCAGAGGCTATTTCTGTATCCAAGACAGCAGCATGAGAGACCAATCACTGGTTCTGCAGCTGAAGGCATTAAATATTTCTGATATTCAGCTCTTTTTCTAAAGGTATAAAGTCAGAACTGAAAAAAATCTTTACAGTTGTTACAGGTGTATTGTACAGAGAATGCATCTCAAAATTAATATGCTGCCCTACAAAACATCTGTAAATTCTTAATGTTTGAAAGACATCAGTGTGGAGTGAACATGTTGTAAGATAACCTGTGTGGTTAATGTGTCTTTGTAGCTGCTGAGCAGTAGATCATGTGGCCCATTTATGCCCAAAACTTGACCAAAGAATCTGGGTCGTTGGTAACTCAGCATGCTGGGCACTTTTCAGACACTTGAGGAGAAATGCATAAAGACACTGCAACCAAACTCTCAGTGTTGAGGCAGTTGATCTTCAGTGCTGAGTGTGAAAGTCACTGCCAGGTTTTGACCTTGGCCAGCTATGGGGGATTCTTATTCCACTAAGTTCAGGAATTCATGGTCTTTGTTTTAAATGTTGGGCTCCATGGGAGTTATGAAAGTTATATTAAACAGAAAGATTTTTTTTTCCACATTTACATGTTTAAGTCAAAGATCCAGCTCAATGCTGCCAGTGTTTGTTCATAGCTCAGATTTTTGGCCATAGAGAAGAGGATGAAGGTTTTTGATGGACTAGTGTGTGTCATTCTAGACCAAATCTCATTTGTTCAAAACAGTGGGGACAGGGAGAAGAAGTGGGGTAGTCCCACTGCTTACAATGTGGGGCAAAATCCACTGGTGATATCAAATGGTGTTTGAGGGGTTGTGGAAACAGGCTTGGCACTTCTGCCTGGAAGTTTTTGCAGATTGCACTCATGGTGTGAGGAGCAGAGCAGCTTTAGGTGGTCCGAGGGACTCTGCAGTGAGCAGCAGGTGTGCTGTGTCCTGCTGTGGGTGGCACTTTCCTGTCACAGGGGGTGTGGGGGGAACACAGGGCAGGATCAGCCCCCTGGGCAGAAGCTGGCTCTGCCTGTGTGGGGTTACTCACCCAGGAGCAAGAGGCTGGAGGTCAGCTTGCCCTGCCACTGTCCTCCCACCTCTGCATTGAGCTCTTGGAGGCGCTCCATGATGTCCCCATAGCACACAAACCCGTTCCCCACGGAGCCCCCTGGCACGTGCACCTGTGAAGGAATTGGGACTTTAGCTGTGGCTCTCAATAAAGTGGAACCAGGTGTTTTCTGGAAGCACCAGTGCATTGTAGTTCATTCTTTGCTTCTGTGTGCTGTGAAGTGTGTCAGTGTGTGGGGCTTGGCTGATGTGGTAGGCCAGGAGACCTTTGAATAAAGGCTCTGTGCAGCCTCTGGTCCCAAAATGTGATTGCTGGAGCCCAGAAATCCACAGATCCTGCCTCTCTGTGGGTGAGAGGGCACAGCACAAGTGTATGGGACACTGCTTTTGCAGCAGGGAGGCTGTTTTGTGAAGACCTCACTCATGACATGGGATTTAGCAGGATTAATGGTAGTTAAAGGAGGTGATGGAAGCTCATCCATCAATTTGAAGCTCATCCAGCTCAGTTCAGCTGCATGGATTTTGTGGAAGAAGCAGACTGGTGTCAGTCTTTTCAACAAAGCAAAGTGGTGTTTTTTCACCCTGTCCTTTAAGTAATGCCACCATTTTGGACAATAATACTTGTACTCTTACATTATCTTCTTTTTTTTTTTTTTTTTTTTTTTTTTTTTTTTTTTTTTTTTTTCTGCTGCAGCACAAAATCTCCTGGTTTTTTTTTAGATATTTGTGTTGCTGTAGTCTTTCTTCTGGAAGTAGCATCTCATGTGTAGCAGCCTGTGTGTCTCCTGGGGCCTGTGAGAGAGATGCCAGTGATGTGTGCCTGACCCAGTATTCCACATGTCTAAAGCAGACTCAGGTCACAGTACCCATGAGATGGACAGACAGACACTGGATTTAATAGCACCCTTCCCAATTAAGTCTGCAGTATGTTCAATATTCATGTAAGCTCTATCCACAATGATTCATCTCTCTGGATATTTTTTCCTAATGGCATCACTAGAGAAGGAACATTACTTCACATCAGCAAAAGATGCCCTTTCTATAATTAATCATTAGCATGTGCTGGTTGTTAAAAACACACACCTGCCACTAACACCCCACAGTAGCATCAGCCTGATGCCAGACCCTCTTCTTTTTCCCATGTATGGTCTCTGCTGTAGCTGTTTCTCTGGTGAGAGCAATATTATTTGAAAGTCCCCACAAGTCCCTGCAATCTGGGGAGCTGCATACAGGCTCAGAGGAGTGTTGAAATTTTGGCCAAGAGTCTCAAGCTTTGACTCTGATCCTGGGTAAAAACGACAGTGTAAAAGCATCCTAAATTTTTAGGATGCTATTCTGAGGGTGAATCCACTTCTTTTTAAGGGGATCTCTTGAGCACAGCGAGCATGACAGTGGAGCCTGGATGAAGGGTTTACAGCTGGGAGGGAGGAACAGCTGCTCCCTGGGAGCTGATCCATTTTTTCTGGTGGGGAAAATGATGCTGAGTTGCTGTAGGTAGCTCCTTTCCACTTCTGAACAGAGAAGAAAACAACTGAGGCTTCAAAGGAGTTGAGAAATAGCATAGTAGAAAAAGAAACTACCCTTGAAATATGGCACAAATGAGATTCAGGTTTCAAAACAAACTTCTCTCTTTTTCATCCAAATCTCATAAAGAAATAGGTGGCTAAAGATAACTTTTTTTGGCTATAATTTCTGGGGGCACAGTGCAGAAATGCCTGCATAGTTTGAAACTTCTCTCCTGAGAACAATATTGCTCATAATCGAGTGTGCATCCGAGTGACATAGTTTGGGTTTGTGTGCCAAAGGAAAGCATTGAGCAATTACAGATCATCACCTCTTGCATGAGATTGAACCCTTCAGCCTGTGGGTTTCCTCACTCCTCCTGATGGAGGAATTGGCTTTTTGTGGCTGGGCATGGGGAAGACCAGCAGGATTGGAAAAGATGGGAAATGCTACCACTTCAGCTTACTCAGGGAAGAAAAATTCTATTTCTCTGGAAGTAGAAAGCTCAGCTTTCTGTCTCTGTTTTACCAAAACCCTCTATAATAGAGTTTTGGTTTATGAAGCTACTAATTTCTACATTGAAGGCCTAGAGGAAAAATAAGAGTGGGATTAAGAGAGAAAATAATAGAGTTTAACTGATGGTAAGGCAGCTCTCCTTGGAAACCAGAGAGGTTATGATCTAATAAGCAGTGTAATTCTGCACTGGTTGGAGCTTCATAGCTTCTGGGCAAGGCTGAGCATGATTTCTCTGCTAAAGCAACTCTATAGAAAGTGTCAGCACTCAGGAAAGATCTACCTGGGAACGTAAGACAGAGGCAATTGTGATTTTTGAGGAGGTTGCTGTGTTATATTCACAAAACAAGTGTTTGGGTTTTTTTTACTTCCTTGCCTGTCTGAGATTTATTCTTGTACAAATAATTTGCTTCTGGAGAAGGTAGAACTGTCTATGTGGGGAAAGCTAATAGCACAACTATATCCTTAAAAAAACTAAACCAAAACAGAAATAGAAAGGAAAGAATGCAGTTTTGTGGCCTCTGTTATAGCGTTGTGTTTTAGAAAACAAACAATCAATAAAGCCCTCCCAAATACATTTATAATCTGAGATGCAGCCAAAATACAATCTGTCACTTACCATGATCTATTTATTGTGCCCACATTTACAAATCAATGCTTTTCTTTGTAAAGTTCCTCTTTCATAAATGGATTTTCCTTAACTCAATTCTTATTTCAATCCATTCTTCTGTACTTTTTGGCCATTAAATATCATTAAATGAATGATGTGCAAAGAATTTTTGTTGTTCTTTTCCATCACCAGTAATAAATTTTTAATTTTCCCACTCTAAAATTCCCCAAACCTTCTCTGCTTTCAAAAATTGTTTTACAACAGTGAAACAGTGAGTAATTAGGGAAAAAAGTTCCTGATTTGGAATGTTGTTTCAAAATTTCTTGTGACATTGTGTAGTACAGTAGTACTCTAAGTGTTGTGTGGGTCTATAGTAAGCAGTTTGAGTAGCACATTATACTGTAGAAGAAAACTAGGGGATATTTCACATAAATTTGTTTGAAAAGCACAATAACTTACACGGAAGTGGTGCTGATGTTACCCTGCAAGGGAAAGCTGCATGATGACACAAGGACTGGCAATAAGAACACTCTCCTGAATGAGTGCTTTCTGACTGTGGATCTATGTGATAATTTGTTCCTAACTTACCATGAATGGCCTGTATTGTCCTCATGTTCAAGCTCTCAGCTCCCAAAAACTGTTATTTCAGACACAACCCTTTAACACAGTGCCTGCCATCTCTGGGCTATAGAAACACATAAGCCAAATTCTGTGGTTTATGAGAGCTTTGTAGAGTTTAGTGCCATTTGTGCCTTTTTCCCAACATCCGTGTAGCACATTGCTGTACAGGAAAAGCCAAGTCTGCCAGAGGTTTTGCAGTTCCCCACCTGCTTGACTTTAAGGAATCTGCTGGTGTTGCATTCACAGCTTGGGATGCAGATTCCCTGGTTGTATCTGTGTTCATACACTCAGAAGGAACAGGGCTCCAATGCTATCCCATAATTAATGCTGATTAATTTTCACCATGCTGCCTGCTGTGTTTCTGGCCCACACCAAGTAGCATTTTCCCTGGCAGTGCCCAGGCACAGTTGAAGGGATAGCATGTGCCAGGGACTGCTGCCAAGAGGCAGTTACTCTGTTTTGGAAGAGGCTTTAGCTGTGAGACAGACAATGCTGCTTGCCCTGTGGAAAAGAGGTTTTGGTCCCTTTTATTTACTAGTGTAGCAATGACCTCTGAGTGCTTTAGAAATAAAACTTACTAAGGATTAGCAAATGGCCTGATGAAATCTAGCACTATGTTAATTGGCTGACCCTAACCCCATTAAATCTTGTGATTTGTCCTTGATAAAGAAGCCATTAAAGGCTTCTAGAGGTGTCCATCCACAGGATTTGTTTTAGCAGCCCATTCACTAGGGAAGGAGGGAGAAACTGTGGGAAGCTTTGATAAGCAAAAAAGACTCACGTAATTTGTCCCGGTGCAACTGTTAAGCATTTGGCTTTTTTGTGGCAGGGGTTGTTTGTTTCACAGTTGTCCACCATGCTGCAGCCTTTCCCAGGTACAAAGTTGTTATAATGCTCCTTGCATTCACAGTGGGACTAAATCAGAAGGGTGTGAGAGGGGAGAGAAGATTAGCCGAGCGAAAATGATGGATTTCAGCATAATTTCTGGAGCTAGGGCTTGAACACAGTGTCACTCCCCTGGTGAGTTCAGACACAAATTTGAAACTTATATTTGTACACACCAGCCTGTGTTTCATCCATGTGCACTTCACTGGGACATGACATGAACTGCAAAACAGCCCTGAATGATCAAGTCCCTTTTGGCTCTTCAGGGTGTCCAAGCAAACCAAGCCTTTTGAAGTCTTGCTTTTTTGGTGGTGCAAGTTTTACACATGGAAATTGGAGCCAGTTCTCAACATTATGAACGATATACAGTCTTTGTAAAGTTCATTGATTGCTTTCAAAGACTGAGATTGCTTCTTTCTTAAATAAACTAAATTTAGAGATGTATATGTGGTACCAGTATAAGGACCCTGCTGGTCCTACAAGTCCCCTGTGGTCAGAGAGACAAAATTTAACTGGGAGAAGATTTATTTCAATGCCTCCATTTTGGGGGAGGCAAATCTGAGCCAAAACAGTCCCTGAAAAAACAATGCTATTCCCATGTCGCCCTGATTTTTACAGCCTTCTGATGTTTGCATATTTGTAGTGCAATTTTTCATGGATTGCAACATAAACAGGTGATTGTTTTCACATTCCTCTCTGAGGAAGGGGCAGTTTGACGGACTTCTACTTTGACCAATAAAGTCAAAAAGGTAACCACCTCATTCTCCAATCCCTAACCATTATCCAAAATCTATATAAACCGAGGTCAAAAATACACACTCTCTCTTTGTATTCTAACACTTAACAGTATGAGTGTCATTCTTTTTGTGAATGACGAAACATGGCTTCCTTTTGGCAAGAAAGCATTATTTCCTCGTGGGCAGTTGCACTGACCTTCCCTGGGCCGTCGTAGATGCAGATGCTGGACTGGGCAGGGCAGCCCCCACGTGCTGCCTGACAGGGGTCTATGGGCAGGCAGATTTGTCCATCCCCTGTGTGACCCTCTCGACAGGAGCATTTGTGCTGGTTCGGCCCCAGGTAGATGCAGTCGGCATTGGGATCACAGACCTTCGTGGAGCACGGGTTGATGGCTTGTGAAAAAAGAAGTGAAGTAAACAAATCATTGCCCACAGCTCTCGAATTGAAGACAAGGATTTACCAGGGCACCTCCATGCCAAACAAAGCCTGGGCAGACTAAACTTTTCATAGCAGCCAAGTCTGAAATGTTGTAGCCTCACGGAGATGGGAGGAATGTGTTTATGCTAACGTAGCAACCAACTGTTTGCTTTTGAGCAGAAATGATCTCTTAACTTGGCAAATGGAGTTATAAACAGATTAAAGCATGTAACGTGCTCATTAAAATATCACAACTATTTCCTGGTTCTCTGGTGGATTTTAACTAGAGGTATGAGGTCTGTGCAAGCTTCAAGCACCTTAGATCAGTTGGAAAATATTTCTCAATACAATAGGCCTTTGCTGTTTTCTTTCCGGTAGTTAAACAATATAATGTCATGGGTTCAGCTGTATGGAAAACTGTCCGGGAACTGCTTTAGTCTTCCACACTCTTCTACTTTCCGGATGGCACTAGAAGTTCACCTAGTTATTTCCATGAACCATTTTTTGAAGCAATAGCATTGCTTGTCCTTTTCCAAAATCAAGCAGTGCTTGGAGAGCATCTTCTCATGCCTTTGTGTTCAGGTTAGGTTATGGTTAAGCACACGTATCTAGAAGATGGCATGCCCTGGACACACCTAAAAAGTGGTGCTTCTCACTGTTTTCTCTTTTCCTCCCTTTCTTTTCCATCAGCTGGGGCTGATCTGGGCCACTCTCCTCTAAATTGTGCTTCTAGCATCAAACTAAACCATATTCTTTGTAGCAGTTGGCCTAGAAAGAAGAACTGGTACCATAAGACATAAAGTGAGTAGGGAAAATAAAATCTGGACTCTTAAACAGTGAATTTGGGCATTCAATGGCAAGTTGAGGAGTCTATAAAGACACCTCTAAGGTAGATTTTACCTCTAGGTGAGACACTATTAGCTTTGTTTTATGAAAAACAGGAAAGCTAAAATGAACTTTACTTGCCTGTAAAGTTTGTGCTTGCTCACAGAACTGAGCTGCCACATGATAGATGCTCAATAAATATAAGCCCTTGGTTGCTGTTGTTGATTTTTATGGAAGCAAGCTATGAGGCTGAACTGTACCAAGCAGAGGGATACAACAGCAGTGGATTTGTAAGCACTGATGACCCAGCACTCACCTTATGGATTTCAAGGGGGTTAACTAGCTGATTGCATGGACTGTAGCTTATTAGCAATTGGATGGATGGGCTTCTGAAGCACATTTTAGGATTTTGTTTCAACCTGAAGGAATCTAGTTTGTGTTTTGGGATACAAGCCAAAAATTAGATGGCAAGATGTGGCTCAAAGCTCATTCCCATCTCTGAACTGTAACCCTGATGGTGGTGTATTCAAAGACAGCTGGGGCAGACATGGAAAATTGAAATTACTCACGTTCACATCGTGTCCTGTCCCCGTGGAAGTTGGGCAGACACGTGCACTGCAGCTGCCTCCCATCCTCTCCCGAGGCAGCACACCTGGAGTTCTCAGGGCACCGCAGCACCTCGCACTCGGCTATGGCTGGGGGCACAGGGGGACAGGTCAAGCTGTGCCTGCACCCTCTGTGCCTTTGAGGTTCAGGGGATCTGGCTGCTCTTGCACGACTCACCTGGGACCAACTCATCCTTACCAATTCCCCCTGTGTCACAGCTGTTGAATACACCTCAGATGGAAAATGCTACTTACGCTGGTCACAGCGGAGCCCTTTGTATCCAGACAAGCAGGTGCATCTTCCATCCCCTGCAATTCCACTGCTGCACACCCCGTGAACGCAGCCACAGACTGTAGGGGGAAATGGATCTACTTTACTGAATAAGAAAGCCATCCTTAGTGGTTACTCACAGCAAGGAGTGTCCCAGCCAGCAGCTTTGGCCAAACTAAGCTCTGACCTGGGTGCCTGAATTTATAGGCTTGCCTTCCTGAGGCGATCCATACTTGCAGCTGCATATGTCAGGAAATAACACACGAATTTTTGGAGGCTGTTAAGGGCCTGGGGTACGAAAATCCACAGAATGCACACTGTAAACACCAAACTGACTTGTTGCTAATGCCATAAAACTTGTAAAATTGGACACACGATCTGAAGCTAAAATTTGCCATAATGTGTAACATAGACCTCTTTAATAACAGTTGAGCTATTTGTTTTTGCTTCAACACTGTATCTCTGGAGGAACTCAAGAAGAGATAAATATTGTGACTATTTTTCACCTCCCTAAACAGAATTTGTTTAGTTAAAAGCATAATTAATAACTGTGGAGGTCTCAGGCTTCTTTCTTCCTACAGTCTCTCATTTCTGGTTATATTCTGGTTATAAACCCAGTGACAATATGCACACAAGATGATGCATTCACAGTCCAGGCAACTGTGAGACCCTTCTATAAATCATTTTTGAGGCCTTAAGTATACTGCAAAAGCTTTATCGTTATAACTGTTTGAATTACGGCAATTATACTTTTTAAAAAGCCCATTTAGAGTTACACTTGGAGAAGCCTCAAAGAGGTACAGAATTATATTGCTGACTTCATGTTTAGGTTGCAGTAGTGTAGCATATCCTCTTCCCCTAAAAAAAAATAGCTTGTGTTCATGCAAATCACCTGCACTAATTAATTAATAACTTCCTACCTGTGTTAATAGTCATAATATAAAAACCAGGAGTGTCTAAGGTACTACTGAAAAGCAGTTAGCCATAAATGAACATTGTTAATATTTTATTTATTTTAGAATAACTTGGAGGAGCTCAAATAGCTGAAAGCTGAAGTGTAAAATATTGCTGACATTAATATGTAATTGAATCCTCTAGTAACTTCTTAGAAAATAATTACATTTATGATATTAAATTCATTCAAGTGCCTTGTTTCCATGAAAGTACTGGCTCTGTTACAGTTCTGTGTATCAACACTGGCATCCAGTGGACATCTTGTGGAAAAAGGGCCTTTGAGTCAGCAGTGGTGTAGGATTAGTGTAGAAAGGCCACACAGATTATTTAAATTGAGACCATTTGTGACTCCTTAAAAAAAAAAGTAACATTATGTAGATCTTGAGGGGAAAAAAAGGAGTTTTATTTTGATGTAAGCAACTATTACCATTTCAGAATAAGACTGTTTTAAAAAAAATTTCAGGCAGTTTCCTGGTTTTTCAGTGTAATTTTCAGCAAGGGTCAGGAAGGTAAAATAGCAGAGACCATTAAGAAGCAGGCAAAAGTGGAAAATGTTCTATGCATATGTACACTTGTGATATATAAACATTTTTAAAAGTGTGCACAGACTTAATTGCTCCTTCAGACTTCCACTTCTGATAGATGTATGGCTAATCAGTGAATTCATCAATCACCCCAAAACTAAACACACCCTTTTTGATACTTTGGACAGAATTTTAGATCTCCTTGGCACAGAAGAGAGGAAAGAGCTCTCTTTCCGTTCCCCATTGTGTTCTCTGAGGCAGGCAGCAGCTCTTACTGGGAACTCTTTGGGCCCTCTACCCAGTTCACTGTGATTTCTTAGAGACTGAACACAGCTTTCCCTCCCTTCTTTTCTCTAATCAAATTAAGCAAGTGGATACTACCTGATGTGCAGTCAGGACCAAATAAATTGTCTTCAGCACATTTTTCACAGGCTGTCCCACCAAAACCTTTCTGTGAATTACACAATGGAAATCAAAATTTAAGTTTCTCATCTATCTCTATCCAGATAGATACATGCTTAGCAGGCTGAAAACAACATCTTTTGCTGCCAAAAGAAAATAACAGAGAGTCCCAATCAATAGCTACCACAATCTAGAAAACATTGTCTTTTGAACAATCTTGTCCTCGCATATTTTTTTAAAATCAATTTGTGGATCTTCAAACCAGATGTTCTGAATATCAAAGTGAAAATGAAGTACAGTAATCAAGCCTGATGTCCAAATCAGGCTTACAATTGTTGGGTTGTATTTTCTGGTTACTTCCACCTCTGTCCCTTTTTCACATTTACCCAGATGAGGACTTTTGATGCAAACTAAGGATGAACCAGTAGAGGGGGAGGTAGAAAAATTGATTTTAATTGTTTCTTTAAAATCTATTTGCCTGAGATTAAGCACTCCACATTGCACTCTCAGCAAAGGAACTATACAAGGAAAATATAGCCCCATGTATAAGTACCTTCTATTTAGGGCAAAAAGTCACAAGCAATAGCACAATCCAAAACCAAAAAAAAAAAAAAAAAAAATAGAGGAACTCAAAACACCTGCTTCAGGAAGGCAAGATGAAAGAACTTAATAACTCCGCCTGAACGTGCTCAACTCTGGAGAAATAATAGTTTGAAGTTTAAAGCAATCCAAGCAAAAAATGAACTCCAAGCTGCTCATCACTGCTGTTTCTGGAATGCTTTCTTTTAATGTATCCATACAGTAGAACATATGTTACTCCTTAGGACAGTTGCGTGCTATTGTTGCACTGTTTTTTCATTTACGAGGAAGGACGTACCTGACACGTGCACGTTCCATTCCCAGTCATGCCCTGAGAGCAGTGGCCTCTCCCGTTGCATGGTGCTGCAGCTCCTCCTGGACATGCTGGAAATGACAATGTTGAAGGCATCAGTCACCTTGCTCTGAGCCCTGTGCTCCCCTTGCTCTACAGGTGACCACCCTGGCAGCTGCAGGGTTTGGGGCTGAACAGAGGCTTGGGGGACAGCTGCTGTTTCGCAGCAGCCTGGATCTCTTCACTAGAATCAGCATCAGCAGAGACCATCACCCTCTCTTCTCTGGGAACTTAGTGACTGTAGTCAAAGGATTGGACAAAAAGTAATTCTCTTATTCTAAAGTATCATATGGTTTTGTCCCTGCTGATCCACCTCTGCCTGCCACACCCTAAGCTGTTGATTTTTCTGCTACAAGCTGAGCTTGCCCGACCACTCCTGGGTGTTGATATAACTCTGATGGATTGATAATTTGCTCTCAGGTTTATATTTGATGCTAAGTTAGAGTTTAATAAACCTTTTATTCCCCCATGAAAAAATTACATCTGCTTTACGTGGGAAATATTTTCTTTTCCCTGCTTCCTTCATAGCACTGTGATAATTGATTCAAACAATCTTGGAAACTGAAATATCTAGATATCTCACAACCAAATCCTGTCCAAGGGGCTGTGGCCACTAATGAAACTCTTGTGCCAAAGGTGTGTTATTCTCTTCAGTGCCTCTGGTGCTAAAACAGGTTACAGGCAAGGGTATAGACAGTCTGAACAAGAACCCCAGCCAGAAGGATAAGAAAAAATAACCATATTTATAATAAAAGTCTGTTTTTGTCTGAAAAGTTTCAAGATTTAAGTCTTTACTGAAAGACTGGCTACAGGAAATGTATATTATAGTGGTTTTTAGTCAGATCATTCTGTCTGGTTTTCTCTCCTGTAGGGATACCCTGATTTTTCACTGTTGTCCTGCCCCTCCTTGGAAATTATTTATTAACTCTTTCCAGAAGCCTTTCCTTCCTGTAATTAGAATCCCCATTAGGTTCAGTAATTTTGATGCAGGTGGTATCTAAATGTATCAAACTCTGAGCGGCCTCACAGGTACTCTGCTGTATTTTACTAGTAGATTTATTACTTTTAAAGAGTCTTATAGTTTGTTCTGTGTGGGTGAGATAGGCAGCACTGGATTTATGCTCCCCCTGTCTAAGTTAATGCTGATTTAGAGTATTTAAGTAATGTGGAAGTTTTAGTAAAAATGAATTTGATTTGGATACGGTGATGAGCAAATAAGTAGGTGTGCATATGAGTACACTTAATTCCACTGTAAGTTTTGGCTTTAAACCAGTCTGTTAATATTTCTTAATTTATTCCTTAATGTAGCTTGAGGTCTATTGCATCTGTGTAAGCTTCTTTTGAAAAACCAATAAATTTAAAGATGAAAATTTTGTGCTGTTTATCTCATGCATACTGAAATAATAAGATGTTTTATGAATTTAGGTTAAATAACTACAGTTGAGGGGAAATAATAAGTACATATACTTTAATCTTTAAAGTGGCTTTTAGTGAATCTTGTTTCCTGGCTACCATACAGCAGTTAAATCTTAAGGATTCATGCCAACTGTTTAATATTTACACAGAATGGAAAAAATTATTTGCACTGATGCTTTTATTGAATGTGCAAGGTTAGAGAAAACTCAGAGTTCACGATATAATTCCTAGGAAAATTTACTTTAAAATGGTTGATGAATACTGTTGGCATTCATTACACTCCTTGTCTTCACTACATCTTGTCTCTTGTTGTGATGCCAGCACCTAGGGACAGCTTTATCAGAAGCTGGGTAAATTACAATACTGTTGTACAGGATTTACCAGGTAGATTAAGTGTTTCCTGCTACCAGCAGGGCCACAGGAGGCAGTGCTGGGACATGGAGCAGTGCTGGCACAGTCACCTGCTGCCACCCTTGGGAAGGGCGAGACCTCTGCTTTTATTGAGGATGATTTTTGGAAAAGAGTAAGAAAGAGATGCTCTTGCTTATCTCTTCAAAGCTGTCAGAGTCTGAAGGCCAAATATTTGAACCTAGGCCAAAAGATCATAATTTTTTCCCTTCATGGACTTAAATTCAGCACTTTCAAAGTGCTATCAAATAAGTCCTCTTAAAAATACTTCTCTTCACCTGACTCCCTGTGAGGCTGAAGCAGTGAGTACTACTTGAAAAGAAGTATTTTGAACCATGTAATTTGAATAGCATTAAATTTAGCATCTTTCCTCTTGTCCTTTATTTTTTCTTTTGACATTTCCCATCTTTATTCTTACAGTCCTTTCTACTCAGTTGGTCATGCCATGCACCTTTCATTGGTACCCAGGCTTTTGTGTGGAGCCATGGAAATATTTGCCCAGAGTGGAGGGAACCTGTGCTGGGGCTGGTAGCAGCTCCTGCTGCACCTGAGATCTACCAGCTGTAGTACCTGTGGTTGGATGATACTGGCAGTGTAGAAAGGCTGTAAGTTCTTCCCCCCTGGATCTTTTCTGACCCTGTGCTTTTCTCTTTTGATTTTGACTTTTTACAGAGGGATTGGATGGCTTGGTGTGCTTCGTGGGAGGGCACGGGACAAAAGACCTTCCGTTCACACCACGTGTTTCAGCATGTGCTATCTTTAAGGAAGTCAGAGTGCTAGTTAAGACCTAATTTTGTCCTTGCCATCATATGCTAAACGTGAAATAAACCCCTAGTCAGGGATCTTTGCCCTGCCTCAGGAAGGACTGTCTTTCCTCCAAATATTTCAACTCGTGCCGTATTCCATTACAGAGGTTGTGATAATGTAGAGGAAAAAAAAATTTTTTTTTTTTTTTTCCTCCAAATAAAAGCAGAAACCATGCTGAGACCTTGATCCTTTGCTTTTTTGGGGTCAGGAAGTTTGTCCAAAGGAAGAGAAGCCTTCCTTGCCTTTTCAGCCTCCTTCACAGAGCGGTGCGGGCAGGGCTCTGGGGCAGGGGATTCTGCCCCTCTGCAGAAATACTGCTGGCCCTTGTGGGCTGCCAGAGCACCCTGCTAATGGAGCATGGGCACTCAGGCTGCACTTGGAGATGGGGTGGAAAACCACTCCACAAATCACTCTCTTCAGAAGACATGACCGTGTTAGTATAGGGTTAAAATGTTTCTGAAAATCCTGGGGAAGGAATGCTGTGCTTTATTTTAGAGGACCATGCAAAACTGCACCTGCAGAGATTATAGTTAAGCATATTAATAAGAAAGCATTGTTTGGGGGTGAAATATTTGTTGCTTTGGGGATCATGAGGATCGATGTTTAGAATTTTCTATAGAGGAGATCATGTTCATACAAAGGGACAGTATAAGTACAGTTATTATAGAAATCGTGTTGCTTAAACAAATATGTAGTTATATACTCATAACTAAAATGGTATAAATGTGTGCATTCTGAACAGATGGAGGGATCTACATACCTACAGCCCTAGTTCCTGAGCCCTCTGTTAATAAAGCACCTGCACATAACCCACCTGTGATTATGTATTTCTGAACACTCACAACCACACACTACACACTCAGATCTGTGCCTGTCTTTTCTCTTGGAGTTGCTTTGAGCTGCAGTTGGACTGCTTGCCTTTAGTAAATAGATAATTGGTGTTTAAATTATTTTCCTTTAGTAGCAAATGACTGGTATTTAAATAAAAGCTCAGGCTAAAATTATAATTTCTTAACAATCTATTTTGCAGACAAAGGACTTCACAAAAGGTTGAAACAGACCTTGAGGGCATTAACTAAAGGAGGAAACATTCTGGCTGAGCAGGGAAACTTCCTCTGTGGGTCTGGGTGCCCATCTTGGTAGTCTGAGATTTGATGCATTTGTGGAGATGCTGAAAAGCTTTTCCTGAGGAAGGGGCAGCAGGAATCAGCAGTCCTGATTCCCTTGCTTCAGGAATGGCCTTCAGCATTCACAGGCAGTTTGAGAAACTGCTTTAAGTTGAGCTGAAAGAAAATATCCTCCCTGCATCACAAAGTCAAAAATTAAAGAGAATTGGAAATATTTCAGATGCCGATGGCGGCAGTTTTGACCTAAAATGAGACATTTAAGTTTGTGGTTTGAAAAGCCTTAATTTTTAAAATCCATTTTGGGGATCCTCCCAAATGAAATAATTTTGCAAATATTGACTGTAATGATTTGTTTTGGAAAATCTCAAAATCTAGGAGGTTTTCTGAGGCTCTTTTAATTTTTCTATGGATTTTTCTTTTTAAATGAAAATTTGAATTTTCTTCAAATCCCCCAAGTTTTAGCTGAAAACTGCTATTTATTTCTACTTTTACAACAAGCTCTGAGGAGCAAACTTCTCACAGCAATAGTTTCTGAGAAGAAGAAAATTTCTGCTTTATTTCTCTTCAAATTCTATATGAAAATAAAATTCCAAAGCCCAAAACAACTTACCCATGCAGTCTGGGCCCCAGTGTCCCTGGCAGCACTCAGGCTGTTCAAATTCCCTCACACAACGATGCCGACAGCCCGGAAAAGAAAGTGTGTGTGTTTTAATTTCCAGGTAATACCTGTGGGAAAGAAGTTAAGAGCTGCTTTAAAGTATTTACAAGCCTCCTGTGGGGAAAAATAATATTCTTAAGTTCTTCTTCTCTTTCAGTGTCAGACAAGAGCAGTTTACGCTTGGTTGCATTGGTTTATGTTTTTTTCTTCTTCATTAAAACATACATTGAATGTCAAGGTCTAAAAAGATCCTTGGAGCTGTTTGTTTTGAACAGTGTATTTATCTTCCTACCCCAGCCTAAATACAGCACATTTCTCTAAGTTTTGATATAAAACAGTATTTTTTAAATTGTTTAATATCAAGATTTCTTAAATGCTAAGTAAGCTCAAATTAGTTATATTTTCCCTAAAGTAGTTACTTTTTCCCTAAAATAGTGCTTTTTTTTTTTTTTTTTTTTTTTTTTTTTTTTTTAATTGGCATGGAAAGTTGTCAAATTGGTATTGAGATATTGCTTCCTGCCCTTCACCTCCACAACTCCCCAGTCTAGAAGAGTGAAAACCACTTTATTTATGTGATATATAAGATTAACACATAAATGTAATATAGTAATATATATTTACCATATATTTTTGTACCATTTATATCAAGGATGCAGAATAAATATAGAAGAGATTATATTCTAAGAGAAAATCTATTTCACCATTAATAGTAATGTTTATTTTCCTCTTATATCACTTGCTGTCTAAGCATCAAATACCCTGAATGCTGCTTGAGTTGTGGAGTTAGGGAAGCCTGTGGAAGATATTCCATAAGAAAATTGCGTAGACTAGAGAATTTTTGACATGCATTAATGTTTTCTAATTACTAGAGAACAACATTCACGAGAAAAGCTCTGGCAGAGGAGGTACCTGCAGTCTGGTGTCCCAGTCCCATTGGTAATTTTGGTGTAACCAGCAGGGCACTGGGTGTCGAGGTTTAAAGAGCAAGGTACACATTTAGTTTTCATTTTAATGAGCAGCTTTTGATTACACTGCTTTTTCACCTGCAATAGAAGAAAAATAATCAACAAGAAGGAAAACCACTATCCCCAATGACATTGCTGAAAAATGACAAGTTTAGCTCAGTTTTGTTCTCACAGCTCTTTTCTGTTCAGCAGGAGCTCCTTTTTCTGGAGTTAACAAGGTAATAGACCACATATTAGTGCTTTGCAGAAGCTTTGTGTGCACAAGATATGTCCAACCACTACAGGAAAAACCCTTTTAAGTGTAGTATTTTTCCTTAGAGTGCTTTATCAACAAATACTAAGTTTGTCAGATGTAAAAGCCAGGTTACAGAGACAGTGCCAGCCTAGGGAGTGTTACTTCCAAAGTTGCTGACAAAGTGCCTTCCCCACTCAAAGGCAGAATTAGACAAGGTGTGGAGGAGGCAGAATTAAATCAGCACCATGGTATTGATCTAAAGGGCTATGGCTGGTATTGTCAAATAGGTGTTAAAACATCTTTGCATTCAAACCTGGGGGAGGTTTTGGGCCTGACCCCACCGGAGCACACTGAGAAGAGCAGCCCCATTTTATTTTTTTTAAAGTTGTTTTTATGTGCCTATTGTAAAGCAGTAAGTCTTTGCTGAACTGCATCTAATGTTGGCTTCATCTTCTTTCTTTCTGGTACTTGTAGGCGTAAGTTCATCATTCACAAGTGGTGAGAAATGCCCTAATTCAGAGCATGTTTTTTAAAAGGCAGCCACATCACCCTGTGCACCCGTGGGATGCTGCAGCCTCTGCAGAACCTCACAGCTGCCCTGGGTGTGTACCCTGGCACCTTGGGCAGGATTTCTACCTGTCCTATGGTGGTCCTGGATGAAGCCCTCACCCAGCAGATCCTTCCCTTGGCAGCTGGACATTGCAGCAGCAATGTTTGTGAGGATGTATCACAGACACTGACAAGGAGATTTAGCTCCATAACCTCTGAGCCACTACATGTGACTGCCACTAGCAGATTTCAACATCTATTTAGCTGTCAAATTTTTGTCTTCATAAGTGCACTGTTGAAATCTGGTCTGGGATTACACTGAAATATTTGGGTAGAGAAACCCTCTTGTTGTGTTGATGCTTTTCAGGTGTCTTTAAAGAAAAAATGTGACCTTTTCCTAGATGTGGGTATAATGTGGACACAGTTTGAAAAGATATTTGATTGTCCTCAAAAAGGCACCCCACAAAATTTCTTTTTTGAACAATAAAATTCATTGAGTGTTTTGAAAAGGAAAAAATGAAATAAAAATAACTTACACCCTTTCTTTGCCACCAGCTGTTAAAGATTATTTTTTTGGAATGGTAACATAATTTCCATTATTTCTCCCAATTCCTTATTTTCCATTTTTATTTTAGAGAAAATGGAAGAAAGTTGACTTTTTAGTGTCTCTTCTTTTAGTCTTTTAAGAAAAAGAATAACATATTTCCCAGTACTTTTTGTACATTTCAATGTATGCTTCCATTTAAAAACTGCAACCAACCAACAATAGCAACAAAACACCCGAGTGTCTTCCTTTTCCCCCTTCTAATTTCTCTCTGTCCTTTTGTTTCCTCTTCTAAATCTGTTCTGCCTCTCTACAAGAGTGGTGAAAACAGATGTTGTGAAATTCCACAGATTCATAGTGCTTGAACATGACAAATACACCACTTCCCCAAAGGTCTACAAACCCTTTAATTATGTTCATAAAGTATAACATACTTTAAATAGATCAATTCCTTAGATTTTTATCCCTTACCTGTCTAAAACAGCTTTTCATCCTTTTAGTTAGTAGGAACAGATGATTTTCACCATAGAAAAATTTCTGCTTTCATCTTCTGACTTAACAGAAGTCCGAATCAATTTCTTTTGATAAATGCATCATTTACAGTCTTTTGCCACATGTGCCAGTTTTAGATGCTTTTTCAGTGTACTCATGTATCTATCACTTGAGCTCTATCATATCTCATATTATTCGGCATGAGAATTTTACTTTATGCTCATGCAGAATAAACAGATGTATTTCAGAACTCTTAGAAGAGAGGATTACAGAGCACTTAGGTTATAATACATTGTCATATGCACCAGTGACTGTTAAAGTGGGTTTTTCTGCTATGAGATACAGTATCTGATAACTTCTCTCTATAACACAGTAATATAGACAGATAATAATCCATTACATAAAGAGCTGCTTCTTACCTCATCTTGGACTTGTGATGTCAAACATAGTTTCATTACAACCAAGAAAGCAAAAAAGAATAAAAATCCTGGCCTTTTTTCCATTGTGAATTGGACTTTTTCTTCCAGAGCCGTCCAAGCATGAAAACTCAAATTCTGATGTAAAATGATTGTTAGAGGTGCTGTTTCTTCTGCATTCTCAGGCAAATACTTTTAACAGGACTCTTGTCTTCCCCAAGGTAAAGGAGTGAAGGATAAGGCATGCAGAGCTTGCCCAGGCAGGAGAGATTCCAAAATGCAGGGGTTTTGCTGACAGCTTTCACTGGAAAGCTGAATAAAGCCTCCCTCACTGAATGACAGGATATCCTGACAGGGCTCCCATCATTTATTCCTCTCTCTGGAGCTGTTGATAGTACAAAACCAAGGACACTGAACTGTTATGACAGAAGAGGATTTATTCTTTTAGGTGAGCATGGATAGGGGCTGGACTAGCTACTGTGCTTATTACAGTTATTTAACTGACCTAAGGGAGAGCAAAGGATCTCTGGAAGTTGGCTTATCAGCCCTAATAACATAAGGATAGGTCACCCCAATGTGGTTCTGGGAGAAATACTACTGATTTGATCTCAGGAGGCCAAAAGAACACCTTCCAGATTTGCTTAGCTAGGTAAAAAGGGGCATATTTTTTCCCCCTTTTTGCAATTTTTGTTAAATCATTTTGACAGATTTTCTGGAGTTAAGCAATGGAAAATTGACTCAGCTATATTACTTCAATACAGTTGGGAGAGATGAATATTCAGATTTGCCAAAAGCATTTTGATTTTGCCATTTCGATTTGCCAAAAGCAAGACTTTGTCTTTTTTCTCAGAGTTTTTCAGCTCATTTTGAGTGCTGCTCTTTACCACTACTCTGGTCAGTCTTGTAAGGGCAGGCTCTGTCATGTCTAAAATACCCAATAATGTATTCTGACCTTAGAATTTTTTCTGTGCTCCTTAAGGGTGCTTTAATACAAAGCTGAGGTTCATAACACTTTAATTCTGTGTGGTTTTATTAAAGAACTGAGGGTGATAAATGTATAACAATATCCAAGTCTATCTACTTTTGTCATATGCTCTAAAAGAACACTGCAAAATTGCTGGAGATGACAGGGCAAGGTGTTTCCTGCACACTCATCAGATCCTGTTCCTTTCTCTGTGTGGGGAGGAAAGTAAATCATTCCTTGTTTGTGCAGACATGATAGCAGCCAGGGTTGTGATGGACGTGCTGACAGCAAGTACACTCCTAAGAAGGGCACTTTCTTTTTTCTGAGGTCAAGGTTTCACATTTCTTTGGCTTTGCATACAACATACCGTCTGGCCTGGTGGGAGGGATGGCTCAGGTTTTACTCCAAAAGCAGAATTCTGGAGGATCTCCAGATGCCCATGCCCATGGCCACATCCTGTTCTCTGTGGGATGTTTGGGAGTGAAATTTACCCTCCCTCTTCTGCAGAGGTGCCTGTGGGAGTGTGGCAGAGTGCCTGTCTGGGCAGGGTCTGTGCAAATCACATCTGCCTGGTGCCTGTGTGCGTGCTGGCAGGAGCTGACAGCTCCTTCAGCAGCTTGGGGCAGCCTGGGTCTCTTGCCTGTTACCACTTCAGGCAGGGCAGTGGTGAAAGGAGCTGGAAATGCAGCACGTCCCTTTCCTGTCCTGTAGACTGAGATAAAAAATAACAGCATCAGCTCTCTTGTTATCTGCTCTTGCCTCTTGTATAGGCATTTATGTGAAGTAAACTCTTTTTCCCTTTCCTTCCTCTCCCTTCCCATCAGAGCGTGGCCTCCTCCCTCGCTGCTGTGATGCCCGCTTTCCTTATTCCAAGGGCACCAGCCACCCTTTCCTCCTGCTGCTCCCGGGCATTTTCCTTCTTCATGGATGTCACAGGCTGTGCCAGGCTCTGACTACAGCTCTACCTGGCTGGCTCCTGCCCCACTTTGGGCAGAAATTCAGGCTAAAAGGCTCGCTGGGCCCCTGGGGGTGGCAAGGTGCTTGAAGCAGCCTGTGCAGTGTGGCAGGGTGTGTGCCCGCCAGCCAGGGAGCTGGCATCCTGAAAGCTGGGATCAGTTTGGCATGGGGAGCCCAGCCAAGCCTCCCTCCTCAGAGGCCCTGTGTCTCAGCTGCTGTACCTCTGAAAACTTTCAGGTTGCAAGCAGCCCGGTGAAAAAGTTTATTAAGAGTCACTGTGTGTGACTTTTATACTTTAATACTGCAAATACCACGTGCTGGGACATTGCCTTGTGTGTCACAGTTTTGCTCTGCTCTGCTATTGCATTCCTGGACTGGATGCTCCTACTTTAGGTAATCGTGAACTAGTTGTCTTTTTCCTTCCTTCATCCACCTTCTGCCTCTCCCCAAGTTACTGCTCCTATTTCTGTGCTGTAAATGCCAACCAGAGAAAACACGATGGCTCATTTATGTAGATGTCTGGGTTTATTTCAACATCACAATGAGGTAGTTGGTCTTTCTCAGAGCCAGGTTTGTGAGGTCAGTTCAAAAGTAAATCAAAATCAGCAGAGATACAGGACATGATGGTTGCAGCACTTGCTTTGCTGTACAGTTTTGATGACCGCACGATTTCCTGCATTTTAAAAAATTTTAATTGAATATTGACAACATAGATTGCATTGTATGTTATTACCTTTAACTTTCAGAATGTGAAGTTCTCTCAACAAGAGGTGACTGAACTTCACATGAGGAGGTCTCAGAGACTATACAATTCACAATCATATTGCCAAAGCACCATTTCAGAGAAAGGAATAAGAAAGCAACAAGACTATTTTGAAAGAAAGCACTTGTTGCATCCTGAACATTTGTGAGCTCTGCATGCTAAAAGTTGGTATTGCTTTCCTGGTATGTTCTACCCTACCTGCAGCTCAGCTCCTCTCTCAGGGGTGCAGCCTATTTAGTGAAATCTTAGAGAGTGTCGAGGGTGAGGGCAGTATTGAGCTAAATTTGATACTCTTACTTGTTAATTTCGAAGTAAGCAGAAAAAAAAATAAATGAATTATTGTTTTTTTACTGTATGTGGCTTCTGTTTTAGGGCCAGTCACAGCAGGAAAACTGTCACAGGGGTGTTTGAATACAGTTGGAGGCTCCACATGTCTGAGGGAAGTCACTTTGCTCTTTGTTTTGAAGCTGGCTAAAGCACCTTGCAGAGGGGTAGGGAAATATAAAATGTGTTCATAAGAAGAAAGCTTCCTAGGGAGAGGGAGGCTTTGGCTCTGCCGAGAGAAAGGTCTGAATGCTAATTGTAGGTGGGAGGAAGGGGGGCACAAACTGTCAAGTTGCCTAGGAGTAGGCTTGGGGAGAGGAGAGGGGGAATATTTGGGAAATACTGCCTTTGATTAACACAGACTTAATTGGAACATAACAAAGAGAGATAAAAAAAAAGGGCTTGGCAAGTTAAATCTTTCCAGTGCCGTCCATCTGAGGAAGCCAAGGGCGGCCCATGGAGAGCCTGAATGGGCAATGTGGAAAGTGCCAGGGGTGTGTAATTTTATCTGTGGGGTTATGACAGCCATCATTTTGAAACACGGTGACTATCAGAACTAATTAATTCTCCAAGCCCAGAGGATGCATGGGGATGGAGCTGCAGCTGGTATGCTGAGGAATGCTGTGCACCCGGCAGAGGCCAGCGCTTTTATCCATGCTAATGAGGGAGAAGGCACAGACAGCTGATCTAAACCCTGTTGCATACAGCTGATGGCAAGGCAAGGGGTGGTCTTAGCCATAGATTAGATCCTCATAGGGGCCTCTTCAGCTTTCTTTCTTTCCCTTCTGTTTTGTATTTTTTTTGTTTTTGTTTTTGTTTTTTTGGTTTTTTTTTTGTGTGTTTTCAAAAGAGTCTTTCAGCTGGTGAAATTGTAAACAAAAGGCATTCTAGCTGAGGCTGTGGCCAGAGGGCTTTGCTAGGGAGCCATGAGGAGAGTGGTGTGTGCAGTGCTAACTTGGACAGTGATATTTTCCACAAGTTTTCAGGTCCGTGTAGGGTTGTGGAGCTGTAAGGCTGAGCTTAGGATCAATATTATTCTCTAAAAGTGAACAACCGCAAAATCAGGGGCTGGTACATCTGCTATTCATGTTACTTATAATTGCCAGTTGCCTTAAAAATGGAAGTCATCCTCAAGGAATGGGACAAGTCCCAGGTTGTGTAGGCAATGCTAACTTGGACAATGATATTTACCACAAGTTTTCATGGCTGTGTAGGGTTGAGGAGCTCTAAGGCTGAGCTTAGGATCAATATCATTCTCTAAAATTGAATGACGCAAAATCAGGGGCTGGTACATCTGCTATTCATGTTATTTACAATTGCCAGTTGCTTAAAAAAATGGAAGTTATCCTCAAGGAATGAGTCAAGTTGCAGGTTTTGTAGGTTCTGAAGGATATAGGACTTATTGATAAGTCCCCAATTTCTTGGGAGTGCTCTCTGTGTACAGCTGTGAGACAGGTGTCCAAAGGGATGAATCTACAGGGTTCCTGGGCAGCAATGCCACGGGGCAGGGGAAAGGACTTAGTAACCTGGATCTGGAAGAGCAGGTGGTCCACAGGAATATTAAAGACATCTTTGTGTCCCTGTGTCTTCTTTCCATCTACTGCCTTGTCATCCTTGATAGACCATACAGAGACTCTGATCCCATGTTGCTGCCAGCTAATGGTGTGATAAATGGAGGAGGTACTGCCCTGGTACAAAATCTTGACTTTCTTTGAACTCTGTAGCTCTTCCTGCTGATATAACACACTTCAGAATCATTAAATCTCATGTTAGATGGAGTATAAATATAGCATGTACTCCTTGCAGAGATTTGGAATAAAATTAATTGCAATAATGAGCTTCTCGGTAAATACACTAAAATAAATTTGTAGTTTGAGTTAACATCTGGCTGTGTAATGCCAGCATGTAAGGAGCTTCAGCTTTAAGATATGATTAAAGGATACTGGAAGCTAGGAACAAATAATGGGCTTTCAAAGTTGGGTCAAATGGATCATTATGGCACTTCTCAAGCAAACCTATTTTGCAATTTATAAACATCCAGGCAGGACAGTGGGGTTGTTTGTATGTGCCTGGTACTGCAGTTCTGCTAAGGTTGCAGTATGTAAAGCAAAAATACTAGGAAAGCCCTGAGATTCTGGAATTTGGGATGGGCAGAAGGATGCACAGCATGGATTTCTGGTGCTGTAAATGTTACATGGATTTTTCTGACCCTATGGTAGAGAAGCAGGATGGAGACCAGCACGTACACTTCAGATTTTAGCAGGTAACCATGGGTGGGACTGAGGATGCTTGGGATATCCAGGCACCATAATTTGAGGGATTTTGTGGAGCTGAGGGCAGGAGCAGAAGCTGTGTGGTTGCTGCAATGTTATTACTTGATGGCTTCCTTCCTTGCTCTAGACAAAGCAGAGAGCTTGCTGTAGTTTTGGCCTGTGTAGAACTTGTATGCTTTCACAGTAATATTTTTGCTTTGTCTAGTCAGACTTAAACAAAGTTAGATTACAATAGTTAATAATTTACTACAAATGGAACTGAATTGCAGAAAGTGATATGGAGCAATCAATCCTCGATCAGTTTTCTGGTTTTTTTTTTCTTTTTTTTTTTCCTTTCTTTTAAAAGCATCCTTTAAAGCATCATCCAAATTCATGTCTTTGTGGCCATAGTGGATTGATTTCAGCCAATTATCTCGTCTAGGAAAAGCCATGTCCAAATCTGATTGAGAAAGAAAAACATGCAGAAAACAACATGGCATGATTCCCACTAATAGAATAATAACTCAGTTTTGGTTTTCGTTGTCTTCCTCCTTGTTATGTGTAAACTTGCCACGGTTTACATGGAGTTACTGGGCTGTGTGATGTGCTGTGCTAGCTGGGTAACTCCAGAATGGGAATCCCTGAGCCAAGGCTGGCCATCTGGCCTTGCTGGGAAGAGCCAGGAGTGGCATTCCTGGCCCGTCCTAGGGGGCTGCAGGAACTGTGCATACCCCTTGTGTGATACCAGGCATATGTGGCTGAGATTCATCAGTGTTTCCAAATGCATGTATAAAGCAGCTCAGACAAAATCTCTGTACATGTTGGTTGGGGCAGACAGTGGAGCCGAGCCAGGAACAGCCTCATTGTGTTGTAGGCTGAGCTAGTTCAGCAGTATTCCCAGAGTGGCAAAGGCCCTCAAAACTTTGCAGCTCTTTGATAATTGCTTCACTGAATTCATTGTGGTAGGCAAACAGCCGAGTTTCGCATGCTGTTTTTATTTCAGGTGTTCTCCAGTAAAATTATTGAACATCTTCTGAACGAGATAAGAACTCCTTTTGAAATGCATTTCAAAAATATCTGATTAACCTCTCTTCTGTTTTGGGTTCATAAATAACTGATGCTCAGAGAGGGCTGTGACCTTCAAGACATTTCACCCTGCAAGGAGATGACTTCCCACCTTCTGGAGAAGAAAACCTGGATGCCTAAGCATGCAGTATCCCCTCCGTCTTCCATTCAATTTAATGCCTCTGATAATATTTTCAGAGAATAGGCTAAACTAGTTACAGTGAAATGAGATATTGACTCTTTTATTTGTAATAAGGTTTTTCTAGATGTAAAAAATGAAGATAAAAGCAGAGATCGTGAACTGCTGCTGTAGGAGACAGAGCCCAGCTTGGGAGAAGTGAGCTCAGGCCGGGGTTTTGGCTCCTTTGCTTAAAGATATGTGCAGAAGCCACACTCCCTTCTGCCTTGGCTGTGTCTCCTTGCTGCCTCTCGATGGTTTCTGTGGCTTTCACCACATGTGTGTGTTATAAATTCTAGTTAATTAAAATTTTATGTATTAAGATTTTATTAGGAAAAAGGATAAGCAAGCCGTGGGTGCACCGTGGAGTCATTGTTCCAGCATTGGTACACAATCTTAGTACAGAAGTTCTCCCTATTTATAGGGTTCAAAGCTCTTATCTCTTTGGATCTTCTTCTCTTTTTCTTTGAAGTAATGCTTCTATTTTTTTCGGATCCTCCTCTCGTTTCGTTTCTTCGTTTTGAGATTGAGTTCTTATTTTTTTGGAATCTCTTTCATTTATTGGCTTTGACGTCAGTTTCTATTTCTTGGAAGCTCCTCCCCTTTTCAGTGTCTTTTTTCTGACCTCTTTTTTATGTACAATTTAGCTATATTACTCGCAAAAGTAATTATAATTTGCACTATGGCTACAATAGAAAATACACGCAAAAATGGTTGCAATCAATAATATTTTGTAAAAGCAAATACATGGGACACAGTCATAGACTGTTCAGTTATTAGGTTCTATAATACAGCTCTTTATGGTCTTTAATGTTAATTTGCAGTCTGTACACTAACACGTGTAACAACATGCTTTTGACAGGAATCACAAATACATTCTTGACTTGTGTGTGTGGGTGCCTCCCAAGGTGACCCCCGAGGTGAGGCTGGCTCCTGGCGAGCAAAACTCCACCAGCATCCTGCATCCTTCTTCAGTTCAGCGCCCAGGACCATGGAATGCCGGGCGGGACCCTCCGGAGGGCAGCAGAGCCCAAGCCACGGCTCCGAGCCCCGGAGCCTCGGGAAGCAGCCCCGGGAAGCGGCTCCAAGAACGTCTGACAGCAAGTGGGTGAAAAGGAATATAGAAAAGAAACAGGGATTAAAATATATGATAGGTAATAAGCATATCGGAAATAAAACCATATAAAATCCGCATAAAATCAATATAAAATCCATATAAAATCCATATAAAATAAAAATAAATATAAAATTAATTAAGTAAAACAGATGCTATTATGAAAATATATGAAAAAAGTAAAAGGCAAACAAATATATAAAATAAATATGAAAATGCATCAAATAAATATAAAATTATCATAAAACATATAATAAATCTATAAAATAAATATAAATATAGAGTGAAGATATAGAAATGTAATTATGGCAATATTCGAATGATGCATGTTTAATATTTGGAAACTGTCACCTGTTGCTAAGAGTACAAAGTACATGAGGTAGAAGGGAGAGGATATAGTCAGATACCTGCACAAACATATGCTGTATGTGAGAAAATGAGCAGCCAGGGAAACTGTTCACTTTCCCTTGACTCCCTCAAAGTTGTATATACACAGTGAGTAAGAAATCTGATAATTTCAGCTACATGGGAGCATCTGCTGAAGGCTGATCCAAAAGATTCTGCTTTGTGCCTTCTGTGTTGAAGACTAAACTTTGTTACAAAGTTTACTGTTTGGGTTTTTTTTAATTTTTTTATGGTGAGGAAGTAAACGCACAAGGATTCTTTCCACTTGTACAAAAGGTATGGTAAAAAGGCTATACTTTGTGTTAAACACATTGGAAAGTCTAAATAAACAGAAAAATGCGAAGACAATGTTAATGGCAATGAGATTAGGCTAAGCATATGTGCAGCAACAAAACCAGGAGGCACTTGTGAAGGACTCTGCAAAGTCCTTGTCTACAAACAGCTAAGTTTTGGATGTGTCTAATGTAAACCAAAAGAGCTACAGTTTTGATGGAGAAGTCAAGTATTTAGAGCTATGAACAATCCAGAATTAATTGTCTTCTCTAAGGCTGTTATTCACTTTAGCAGTTGGACAATATCATGAAGTAGTCCTCTAAAGAGAGGAAAGAAGTAGCTTATGTAAGGGTGATAAAATAGAAACTTTCTAGGTTTGGAGTGCTTGTTTACAAATTTTAAGAGTAGCAATGCTGGGGGTTTTTTTATTGCTGAGGTTTTTTTTGTGGTTCTTGTATGTTTGGTTGGGGTTTTTTAAAAAGTTTTTGGAAATGTTATCAACTAAAATATTGAAAAAAGAAGAGAAATCCCCAAACCTACCTATAAATAAAGTTTCAATGAGTTTTTTTCAAATCCACCCAGGTTATTAGCTACAGAAATGAGGCTGATGATGCAAAACTCTCAGGAGGGATAATTCACATCTTTAGGCCCAGTATCAACACTGGTATTTGCAAATGCATCTCTTCCTGGTCCTGCCAGATGCTCTTCCAAGACTCTCATTCAGCATTCTCTTTCTCTTTCTGTGATTGCAGAGTGTATTTTAATACCATTTAACATGAGCAATGTCAAAGCAGTGTAAAGACAAGTTATTTCACATTCACAACTTTTTAGCCCCCTCTTTTTGCCCATCATCTATGACACTGAACCAACCAGAAAAGTCCCTGTAAGTGTCCATACATGACAGATGCTGTCTGGCTGCCCACAGGTTTGTAGGACAATGCAATTTATACTTCAGGCTATTGGGGTTTTTTTCCTATTTTGACCTGCATCTGTGAAGTTATATAAAAAACTTCAGGAATCATTTGGGGAAATTACATCATTGATCTGGGGGGAAGAAACATCTACTTCCTAGAATAAAACCAAACAAATAATTAAAAATACGGCCTGAATATTTTAATGACAGAGATCCTCTTCATTCTTCTTCTAACTCTAATTTCCATGAAAAATGTAGAAAGATTTGGAATGATCTGGAGAAATAAAATGGCAGATATTAGAAAATTAGGAAGTGATAAATGTCTGTGTGGAGTAGGTAGAAAACTAAAAAGAGATAAAATTAATAGAGGCATTATGATGTGTGTAGAAATCATAAACAGGAAATTCTTCTTTTTTTCTTATTGTAATTCTACAGTAAGAGATTTTTAAAAGAAAAAAATAGATAAAAGTTTTTTCTTTGTAAATAAGAGGTGAAAAAGCTTTCAGTCATTTCTGCTAATGCAACTTCTCTTTTTCCTATTGTGTAATTGTAGGTAGGTAACTCTTCATGTTTTAGAAGTTTGTGGTTGAGAAGAAAAAGACAGAAAATTGTTTCACAGACTTTCTATGCAGTGTTTATCTAGAGTGTTTAAGAACTAAACTCTTCTTTCTTGTAGAAAGTATTTGGAAAAACTTTTTAGGTGAAAAAATTTTACTAAAGGAAAAACATGAATGTTCACTTTTTTTGCCTCGGTTGCTGGATAAGGCATCTGCCTGGAACTCTGGAAGCCTCAAAGATGCAGTAGCTTGGCTCAAACTTTGTTGAGGAGCAATTCAAGTGCCTAAGCACTGGCATCTAGGGCTGCTTTAGATGCCTTTGGTACTAGTGAGTGCTGTGACTTTCTGGAGTAGCATCTGGCAGCCACATGGGGATACCAGGAGGCCTCTAAAGCAGCCCTAGACAACCAAATCACACCTTGTGGGTACAAGGACTCCATGGAACTAGAGACCTGAAAGCATCAAGATCTGCAGAGTTAATGTGGCTACTAAAGGCTGGGTGTAGGATCACCACAGGTATCTCCTTTCCAAGTCCCAACAGACAAACAACTATAGAATCACAGTTTTTAAGATGCACACAAATTTCCCTTTTTCTTGCTTGTGATTCCACAAGTGGCTGCCTGGATGTCCCTAGAACTGCAGGGCATGGAACCAGTGTTCTGAGGGGAAATCAAACTAATTCCTTCAATCAATATCTTCGCCCATAAAAAAGTTTTTTTTGAATCCAGGTTTTTTGTTGGGAAATTGATATAACAGAAAAGTCAGTTTGTTGTTGATCTGATGTGGGCTGCAATCAGAGAGTAGAGCAGATATTCATCTGTCCCATCAACCACTACTGAGTATTGAAATACTCATGTATTTCAATTGTGTACTCATTGAAATACTCACAGAGGTGTTATGAAGCAAGTTTTCTGTCTGAGATCCAGCTCTCACCGGCTTGGCACTCTCAGCTGTTTGTTGACTAGATTTCCATAAGAACCCATTTTCATTGTGAGTATTATTACCAGGATTTCAAAAGATTTCAACAGAATGAGTGCTGAGCTCCTTTGAAAATATCCTGATAATTATTTAGGTGAGTAAATAGCATCTTAGTCTGGTTCTAAAAGCTGATTCTTTCTAGAAAGTCTTACCACTCAGTGATATATATTATCAATTTTTCATACTCCGGGTATAAATTTGCCTTTATAAATTTTCAGCATTTGGGCTGCTGTAGATGCAGAACTTCAGCAAGATTAGAATAGCAGAGCAGCCCTAGATTGTACTAGGGGGCAATAATTCAGTATCAATGAACTGCAGCCTTCATAATTATGGATTGATCACATTAAAACTTGAATGCTATTTTTGAGCAAAGTTTCCTGAGTTGCTGATAAGTAGCAAGAGAAGGTAGAGGAGTGAGGGGGAATTCTTCACTCAGTATTAATACCTCAAGACAAAAGTCTAGGGTGAAGAGAGACAGTGCTGATAGCAGCTTTGCCTCCAAGGATGACAGCACTGGGAACAGAAGTGAAGCTTTTAAACACTGTGTCCATTACAAAGTTGGATTTAACTAATTCCTGTCACAGTGCTTAAGAGGCAAAATGCCCAAATTTGTGTTCTTGGCAAAACTCCTGAGTGAACACGTTATTCTGAATTTAACCCTTGAGATTTGTCAGAGTGCAACAATATAGCAACCATGTAAAATCAAAGGCTCAGTTGATGTCTCTTCTTGAGAGTGCTCGATACTGAAGATTGAGCCAAAGAGTATAGGAAACAGGCCAAAGGCAGAAAAATGTTTTTAAAGTATTTTTTTATGGGTTCTACCTCTAACCAGTTATTTTCCTCTGGTTTATACCCTTTCTATTCCCTCCATGGCATCTTGTGGCAATGACTTCCACAGTGTAGCTGCACCCTATGTGAAAAAGATTCTCTGTTGTTTAAAACCTTTTGTCAGATGCTGGGGTGTGAGAAATAGTTAATAGTCTATGACTTTGTGAAATATGTAATATCCCTCCAAACTCTGCCCCCTATTAGTTTTTTTCCAGGACAAGTGCAACACTTGGTGTAGTTTCACCTCACACGTGAGTCTCCCTGGACCTGAGTTTTGCCCTTGTCTGAATTAAAACCTCTTCTGGTTCATCTCAGTAGCTTTGGAAATGGGAAAATCTAAGCTGCCTGCAACAGTCAAGATGTTTGTGCCTCATAGATTTCTCTTGCTATATAAATGTTTTTTCTTCCTCATTCTCAATTCACCTTAAAAATCTGAGCGTTGTGTATGCTTTTCTGTCTCCACTTAAAGATGGAACTCATAGTATGGAGGGGGAGGCACAAGGGTGCCATATTTTATTTTTGGACTATGAATATTGGTTTAAAGACTGTTCTTGGGTCATGGTTATTTTTTCCATGCATGTGTGGATTAATGCAGGATTTCATTTACTGCTCATCCCCCTGGCTTCTTGTGAAATGCTCTTGCATCTCTCCAATCAGTCAGCCTTACAATCAACCTCTCCAAACATTTTCATAACATATTATGTTTTGTTGCCTCATTAACAACTCCATTTTCACCTCTGATTTCAGCACAGTAAGGCATCTCACTTGCTGGCCAGTATTTTCCCTCTAGTGTGAAAATCACCTTTCCTTCATTTCCTGTATTTCAGTTAACTGATAAAACACTTGAGGAGCTTTTCCCCATAACCACTTGGTTCCTTTCAGAGGCTTAGGTAGGGGGCAATGCTGCTGGGGAGCCTGAATGCTTGGGTCACATACATGGCTACAGATCTGATGGAGCTGGGGATCTACACTCCTTGGAAGAGCAGGTTATCTGTCAAAGAATCCACAATCATTCAATTGTATTCTTTTGTTCTTGCAAGTACTGCATAAGGAAATCTATTGTCTCAGTTCCTTGACCAAATGCTCAGCACTATTATCAAGTTGCCATAAAAAATTCATATTTCCTCTATTGTTTCTGTAGCCAAAAGCAAGGTGTTGGTGCAGATGTATAGCCCCACTTCCTTTTACTCTTTGAGGCAGAGAGAAATGAGAATAGTTTGGTCATTTGGACTCATGCAGAAGTATGGCAGTGATACTGTAAAGTGAAATATTGATAATTTTTGTTTCAAATTGGGTAAGAATATCTAAACTATATAACGCTGGTTTCATGAAAACTGTCCAGTGAGTAGTGTATTGCTCTATCCTTTAAAAGCAAAGGTGGCACAATAGATAGAATTACAGGATTATTTTGAACCGTCTTTGAATAACTGGTTTTCTGACTGGCTTGTTGCTATAACCTCATGCTGCCTCCAGTGTATTGTCTTTGGTTGGAAATTAGATACCTGCACAGAGCTAAAAACATCATCTGCAGAACAAGAAATAGAAAATCTCAAATGTATTTGGAGTGAGTCTGCCCTATATATTAGATACAAAGAAGTGTACTTTGAGACGTGTTGTTGTGGAAGTTGCATTTTCTTCTTTCAATTATTTAAACCACTTGAGCTTGTCTCTCAAACTTAATAACACTGTGAAAATCCCCTGGTGAAGCTACAGTTTTATGATACCAGATAGGGTGTATTTTATTTTCTATTTCCTAAATTATTATTTGTCAGCAAGCACTCTAGATTGCTTTTCTGTAATTGCCTTCCATGTGATAGGTGCTCCAAGATGTTTTGTCTCTTAGACTTGGCTATGGAGAGCTCTTTACAAAAGAAATCTCTCTCATTCTGGTTTATTGCTGACTTTGGAAGGGGTTTGAGTTTTTTTTCCTCTTTGCTGTGTTAATGTTTAGAAAGTGTTTGGATATATGTAAAGCACTTCTTTTCTTAAATACCATGTAAAATTCATGGGAAAAAGAATCATTTTAATAAAATAGTTTTTCTTTTTGGAATATAAAGCATAATTAAGTTTTTTTATGAAAAGCTTCATATTGATGTTGTTGGTCTAAAATGATCAGCCCAAATGTTTTGCCTGCTTCTAATATGACCATTGGCAATTATGAATTCTGGAACTAACACATAGAAAATAACATAGGTTTAACTTTTATTGATATTAGAAAATAATTGCCACAATGAACTAATGAAAATGTCCTAATGTTAAAATGTAACTCTTGGAAAATCTGGCTTTATGCAAGAGATTCATAAGGTTAAGTCTGATTTATAAAGGTAAGGCAGTAATGTAGGAGGAAAACAAAGCTTAAGAATTTCAGAAGAGAAAAATATTGCCTATTTTTGTAGTTGAGGCAATTAGTCAGGATAACAATCTGCTGGAGTGAGCTGCATTCTCCAGGCACCAAAGGAAGATTTTTAGCTCTCTTTCAAAAGCAGATGCTACAATTGTATGAGTAACTACTGAGTTATGAGTGGGACTTAGCACTGTGCTGGAGGGTTTAGGCTAATTGTGAGGACTGCTCTGTAACTTCTGTTCAAGTTGTGCTTTGGGGTTTTAGCCTTTTTGCAAATTTTGGCTGAGGCGTATGTTTGAATTCTGATTGGACAGGACGGCGCCTTTCACTTAAATCACCTGATTTTGGGTTGTTGTTGGAGAGATGCTAATGATGGCAAAGCTGAATTAATGAAATAGGCTGGATACTATATTCATTGCAGCCCCAAAATGTGGAGCAGAGTAGAGAAATCATCCCTGCTTGCAATTGAAATGTTTTCAGCGCAATGAAAGAAAAACTGATCGGTAACTTAAGGAGGTATTTCCAAAATCCATTCAAGAACAGCTAGAAAAGGGACAGCTAGTTGTAAGAAAAGCAGCAATTTAAAAAAGGGAGTAGGTTGTTCACTCTACTAGGCCTAAACATGTCATAGGTAGGACCCCAACAATAATTAGTATTGTGTCCATTGCTCTGAAAGGCATCAGTAAAATACAGAAAGCTGCACAGTGGTGTGATGCAGCTTGGGATGGCTTTGTGAAGAAATCCTGTTGCAAACTTCTATGCTTTTATCGCTATATGGTCCATCTTGCAGCAGGACTCTTGTGAAACCTGGAAATTCCTCAGCCAGACCAAAGCTACAGGAAAACTGGGACTTGCCACTGTCTAATTTCAGTCTTGGCTAAAACTTCCTTGCTAAAGTCATGGGTTTACTGTGGAGATAACAAACATGTTAATAATGCAGTTCATGAGAATGTGAAAACTCTCAGGGAGTTATGGGTTTGGAAGTCAGACTTAGCAGGAAGAGTGCATAAAACATGGTTTAGGCCCTGCTGAATGGGAGGTCCAGCAGCACTGTTGCTTCCTCTCAAGTGATGGAGGTATGTGTTTTGGTTTCAAGGACATGAAATTCATCCTCTGGCAACCTGTGTGGTATGGACCACTGTAAATCCCTCTCTAAACTTTCATTTAGAGAGAAGTGCTGGAGTCTGTCCACAAAAGCTAACATTCTGTTTTCCCCAGTGATAAATTACCGTAACATTTGATAAACACAGTATGCCATAAGAGGATATATCAGCCACTGTTATCAAAAGTTAATTTTCTAGACTAAATATTCATTTGGATCATTAGAGCTATTAAGTCCTGTGTCAGGTTTTAAGGAGCTGGCTGTGCTGGAGTGCTAGGAGGAGCCTGAAAAGAATCATATCCTGTCAAGATAAATGATTGAACTGTTCAATGAACTCTTTGACTGGCATTGGTTCCAGTCATGCCAGCTGAAGCTCAATTCCTCTTTGTCTGTGTGGTCTTGTTTTCACCTTGCCTGTGGGGTGAAAGCAGTTTGATGTGATCCCCTCGCAGACGGAGGCATGAGCCTAACCTCTATTTACACCCTGTCATAATGGGGAGCTGGCAAACACTGCTGCTTGCTGCTGCTCTCCTCGTTTCCCCTGTTTTTTTTTTTTTTTTTGTCAAATAGTTAGAAGTTTGCATTCTAATAATAATCTAATTAGCATAGTAGGCTTATAACATCTTGTTTATGTTGTCTACTCTGTTTTGGACAGAAAGAAGCACAGAAAATATATTCTTTTGTATAGCTCAAGTACTGCCTTAGGGACTGTATATGAGGTGGAGCAATAAGGTAACTAGATAATGTATGTAGAATTTTGTCCCTTCGAAATTAAAATTTGAGATGTGAGCTAATTCCATAGTGTACAAAGCCTGAGGCTCATGTCCTGATTTGAAAGTTGGTGTATGACACTTGATACCTGATTTATTTCCTGGCCTTCAGCAAACCTTCTCCTACACAAGTTGAGTTTGTTGATAATGCTGTATGTTTGCACTGACTCTAAACTCGGGGTTTTTTTCTATGACGGTAAAACTATTGTTCAGCCCTTTTTCTCTATGGCCAGACTTTCTGTGTCAACTACTGCCTCCTGCTTCCTCCCTCCCTTTCCCTCTGCTTCACTGATTGTTTTTTTGGGCCAGACTTGGAGCACCAATACAGCCAAGTATCCCAAGATCTCCCTACCCCCTGCTCTGACAGCAACTGACCTGGAACACTGGGGGTCCCACAGATTCAAAGGAAACCTGCACGTGCCCTGGGAAATAAAAGGGAGGAAAAAGTCACTGGGGAATCTTCTGGAAGATAACTGTGTGATTTCAGGATTTTCAGATGAAGTGAGACAGTGCAGGTCCACTTGAATATATTTTTGCATTTTCGTGGGGAAGGGCCCTGTTTTACTCTACAGTGACTGTCTCCTGACAGTGATTTATCACCATGATGTGTAACAAGTTTGTGACCTACAGCAGTGACTGATAGCTCCCCTAGAATTCACAGAAGGGAAGAAAAGCCTTATTTATAACTACAAAGGAAAGAGGTGATTCTAAAAAGAAAGGGAGGAAGGAAGGAAAAACGCGCTGATGGATCTCCTTTGCATTTTGAGGGATCATTTCTATCTCTACAAGGAGATAAGTTATAAATAGAACAACAAATATATACCATTCTTTTATGTCTACATTAAAGGGAAACAGGATGCAAATGAGATGGAACGACTTGAGGAGACAGCTAGAAAGCTATCACATAATATATGCAAATATAATGTCAGGAAATAAAGAATCTCTTTGTAAATAATGGAAAAAACAAAATAGAAGATACTTTTCACGTATTCAATCTATAATTCAGATTGTTAAATTGATTTGAAAGTAAATCCTGATCTGAAGAAAGAGAGCAGGGGCAAGATAGGTTTGTTCCTCTTGAGCAATTATACGTGTGTACCTACCAGAGGGCGGATCTAATGACAGCTGAGTCACAGCACTGCTGCTACCATGCAGCAGGTTGAAGAAAGCCCCTAAATTTGAGGCTGTGGAGAGAGACACTAAATGAAATTGCCTGAAAGGATAAAAGTCATTGTCATCTCAGGGTGTTGCTGGAAATGGAGGAGATGTGTGGGAAAAATCTTTGGCAATGCTCAGAGGGAGCCTTAGCAACTCCTTCCCCACATGCCTAATCTCTGCCTTCCAGGTCCAGGAGATGGGGAGTGATTTAGATGATGTGTCTGAACATTGAGACCAGCAGAAGGTTTCTCTTCATATCTCTTACACTGTAACGCCTCAGAGAGGAAAATTTCTCTCCCTTGTCTTCCTTTGTCCTGTTTGTATTGATCCTGGAAGGTAAAAATATGCAAATTAGTCTATGGCTTTTAATCCTGTTTCAGACCTGCTGTCATGTAAGGTAGTAAGGTGTTGCATATTCTGTAGCACTTCACTTTTTTGGGTCCAAAGATTGCTTCTGCTACCATGAGTCATTAGTGAGTGTGGGGTGTGGGAAAGTAGCACTTCTGCTGTGCCAAAGCTGCCCTGTATCAGTAGTCCTGAGTGACTCAAATGCTATGAAGGACACCTGGAGTCAGCCGTAGATGGGTGTATGTGTCACAGAGCTAGTTAGACACCTCCAGAAAATGTTCTTCTTTCCTGTGAGATGATACCTAGTTACAGAGAAGACTTTTTTAAGGAAAGAACAAACCCTTGAAACTGCATATTTCAACATTTTCTAGATGAATTTTTTTCTTTTTCTGCTTTGGCACACTTGAAATTATCAAAAGGGAACATTCTAGCTGGACTTCCCCTTCTTTCTCTGCTTATGGCCATTGATTTGCAAACTTTTTCAGGATTTTGGCTTTTTGTTCCATTGAGAAAAGGAAGGGTTTGGCTCCTCGGGTTGGCAGTAGGGAGGAAGGCTGCCCAGCTTATCTCACACCCCGTAATGTGGCTGTAAGGATTCATGCACATCAGCAAGGCAAAGCCTTTCGGTGTGATACCCTGGCTGCCTTCTGGTCCTCGAGTGGGGCTCCAGTATGGATCAGCAGCTCATGGCAGGGCAGTTCCATGCTGAAGCCGTTTCCCAGAGCAGCTTTGCATGCACAGCAAAGCCTTTTTACTTGTGCTTTCCTCAGCAGCTCGGGTTTTGTCACCTACATTACGATGAGCTTCGTGCTCCCTGGGTTTTGGAGTAAGCCATGAACTTAGAGCACCAATTGCATTAATTGTTTTCACGCCAGCATATTTCCATTGTGGCTGCCATTATAGTTGTGTAATGTTTCTTCTCTCTCTTCTTTCATGGCTTTCTTTGCTTTGACAGGCTCAGTCAGATTCCCTCATTCACATCTGCTAATGTGAGGGCTGAATAGAATAAATCTATGCAACGATGGCTTCAGAAAAGATGGGAGGAGGATGGTGGAGGGAGAGCTGTCTCAAAAAATGATTTCTACTTAATAAGTGCAATTTCAAAAAATTATTTCAGTTAGCTTATCCCAAGCAAGATGCTTGTGGTGCGAGTAGTAACAGGGCCCCCTGTCCAAAAGTCTTATTGCTCCCCTGTTCTTTTTTCCTCAAAAGTCACCACAATGCACAGATTACTTTATTTGGCTTCATCAGGTTTGCCAGGAGAGAAGAATGCTGCCAAGCTCCCCAAGACAAGCTATGCTGGGTGCTTGCCCTTGTGCCAGTGTGAAGACAAAAAAAAATCAGGAGCCTTGAAAAGAAGCTGGTGCAGCACATGGCTCTTTCCCACTCCTCACAAATGACGGCTGTTGTGCTCGTTAACCTCTTGTGGGGCTCAGTCAGTTCACGCTGTGCAGCAGCAGAGAGCTGAATGAAATAAAAGGCTCACAGGACCCATAGAAATGCCATAACTCCTTCATTCCCAACACACAGGCGAAGTTCGCCGTCCCCGTGGAATACCAAGTGCCTCTCGTCACAATCTTAATAAGTCAATCCTGGCTCCATGTGCTGGTGACAGCTCGGATTCCTGCACAGGCGCCTGGGGCCAAGCCCTGCTCCTGATTTACCCCACTGGCTTTGGCAAGACACCTCAGGCTCGTGCTTGGCTTCCCTCTGTCCACACACTAGATGAGTCTGAGTCTTCTGCAGACATGGGTTCAGCTCAGTTATACCAGCCCTGTCTCTGTGCACAGCCTAGTCCCACTCAGAGCCTTAGCAGGGATCTGAAAGGAGACACGTAATGAGCTTTTAGCTTATAAGATCATTAAATAACTCCATAACGTCCCTCATAAAAAAAAAAAAAAAAAAAAAAAAAAGGTCTTTTTTATCCGAGTGGCTACGGTTCTGATAAATAAAAGAGAATCTCTTCTTTGTGCTTATAAATGAACAAAGGGGACTGTACAGGCTGATCCAAGGCCCACAGAAATGAAAGGAAAACCAAAGACTTCAAGGCACTTCAAATGTAGGCTCTTCTAACTAGTAGCCTTTGATTTTAAGGATTTTTATCTCAAACTGAAGAGGAGAAAGCTACTGTTTTAAAGGAACTATGAGCAGTTGAAGGGCATGATAAACTCCCATCTGAGTCTGTGCAGCAAACAGACTAAGATATGAGCTCTGATATTTAAAACAAAAGGGGAGAACATTTGAAACAAAGCCTACAGCTAATTAGGAAAACCTCAGGAAACATACCAACAAAAAACCCATCAAAACTCTAGCAATTTGAATGATACAGGACAAACACATTGTACCACAGCAGAATTTTTTCCTTTAATGTTTTTCACCATTTTCTCCTGAGTTTATATATCAAAGGGCAAATTAGACAGAAAAAATGGAAGAAATTGTCATTGCAGAAAAATGTGAAATACATTTAATGGTGTAGTATTGATGTATTGCCTTGGACCTCAGATTACAATATTATCCAGTGTTTTTTAGATGTCAGTGAGTGCAGGATGAAGAGCTGCTTTCCATGTCTTGTGATTCTGTTGCCCTTCTGGGTAAGGAACTCTTTGTGGAATCACCCTTTTCATTTTTTACCCAGCCCAGGTCCAAATCACCACTGATTCACAGAATTCTGTGAGCTTTTGGATGGTGTCCCTTCTGTTGAGTCAGTTCATACCTTGTTTTGCTCTCAGAGGATGAAGGATTTGTTCCTTCCCCTGATCCCTTGGACAAGCTGAGAAAGCTTTCCAGGCTCACCATGTAGTGAAAAATAACCAGATCAGGAGCTTCTATAGTAGCAATTTTCATTTTGAAAACTATATAAAAATTATTTTTTTAATAATCCTGTATATCTTTAAAGGAAATAGCATCAGAAAGTTTATAGCTTGTCCAACTTAACCTTGGGGAGAAGCATGTAATTGAATTTACTTTTGTTTCATTTCAATTTAAATCCATGAATGTCTGTGTGCTGGTCTTATGCTTGGTATGTAAAAACCAGAAAGCAAAGCCTAGTTAAGAGAAGCAACAGCAAAATGGTATGAGTGTTTCTAAGGGATGAAAAGTGTGTGGTCTTCATTGAGATTTCAAACTGGTTTGACCCCATGTCATCCTATTGGCTTTAGTTATTGTCCTGATTTATGTTAGCACAGACAAGAGCAGGATTAGATATAAATGTGGTAGTCCATTGTTTAGATGAAACATGTTTGTTTTCCACAGCAGCATTCAGAGAAGCTGACTAGAACTAAATAATTTAAAATATCTGTTTTTTTTTTTCTAGAAAGAAACGTGTCTAAACCCATCTATATGCTCATTTTATGCCAAATTTAGAATTAGAGATTGAAACATTAAAAAACCCCATAATCCTAGATCATTAGCAAAGCACTCTTAGACATATTTCTATCTTGTTTTTCAGTAATTAACATACATGAAAAGATGAAGTTTTTAAATGAAGTATGAATTTTATCATCTGCTGTTGGTGGGATTATGCTTTCAGTGAGATGTGCCCAATTAACTTAAAAATTATTTAAAAAGTGCTGTTTGCCTTTTCATGTGTACCTAACTTACGAGAACATTGCACTGTCACTAAAGTTCACCTGAGTGTGCAGATTCTTATAATGAGCAGCTTTTCAGACAAGAGAGTAACCGCTTGCAAGCTGAACATGAAATAAGGGTGGCTTAACTTGGCTGACTTTTTGAGCTTTAATATAGTTAGGGAAAAGATATTTTCACTTGTGTACCACCCTGCGGCCACTGGGATTAATTAGAGTTGCCGAGTGTAGAATCTGGCCCTTATTTTAAAGTCTAATATAGCTTAAAATTGGAAAGCAATATGAATAATATTTATCACATTTGTATTCTTAGCCTGGGCTGGTGAAACTTGGTGAACAAGCAACAGGGAATGTAGAGCCCTCAGGTGTATGGGGCAACAAGAAGAGCCCAAGGGAGAATGGCAGCATGTCAGGAATATGTTGGAGCATGAAGACAGGCATGAAATCCATGGAAAAGAGATCTCTTTAAAAGGCAGGTAGGGGTAGGTAAGTATCAGGTTTAGATTTGACGCCAGAAAAAATTTCTTCATTGACAGGCTTGTCTTCTTTGGAACAGGCTGCCCAGGGAAGCGGAGGACTTGCCATCCCTGGAGGTATTTTAGAAAAGATGTATAGATGGTGGAGCTTAGGATATGGTTTAGTGGTGAACTTGGCAGTGCTTAGCGTTTTTGGTCTTGCCATACTTGGCAGTTTATGGTTTGAATTGATGATCCTAAAGGTCTTTTCCAACCTCAATGATTCTATGACTATATATTGCCTTGAGGCTATATTTTATGACCTTCAGCTTGTAACGTGGTTCCAATAAACAAAGCTTTGTGGAGTTTTCCTCCCAGAATGATGTGAGACAGTGATGGAAAGAAATTATCTTCTTTGTGCTATCTCTTTCCCATAAAATATAATTGGAGAAATTGAACCTGATACTGTGTCGAAGATACAGCTTGTCAGATAATTGTGCCTCTGGGATTTATACTTCTGTTCCTAATTTTGTGTAAGCTCTTTAAAAATGCCACATCAAATTATGCTGAGAATGTAAACATTTTGAAAAAGATGTGTAAGAGTTAAGAATCACTGCAGTTGAATCACCTTCAGCAATCTCCTGCAGAATATACGCTATCATGTTATCATACAGCTTTTAATTGAAGAGTGACACTCCACTTGCGTTTGCAAAAGAGTCCCACTGAATAGGCCATTTTAGAAAAGCTTTTTAAGAACACTTGTAATTTTGTTTGGTTTTGGTTTTTGGGTTTTATTGTGTTTTCTTTTTTTTTCTTTTTTTTTTTTTTTTTTCCCCAGAAAGTCTGGAAATGGAGATTTAATAAACAGGTGAACTAGAAACCATGGTCATATGATATTTAATGTGGCTAAATTGTGATGCAACAGTGTGACTGCTCCTCCTGCGGCACAGTGGAGCTGCCGCTTAACCTGCTGCAGTGGTTACTATTGCCATGTAGCTGTAGCAGTGTGCTCTCAGCATGACAGAAGAAATAACCATTTATCCAGATTCTTTGTGAACTTTGGAGCTTGCATTGTGCTTTGTGCCGCTGAAGCCTGGGTGGTTTTAGTGCCTGAAGTAGCATCAAACTCCATGGTGACCTGCAAGCACTGCCTGCAGGGCAAAGGCAGCCTCACTGTCAATCACTGAACTTGAACTTCATAGTGAAGTTTCTGAGAGATGATTCCCTCTCTGGCTTAAGAATTGCATGTACAGAAGCATAACCTCTAACTCAGAGTGCCCATTACTGTAAGAGGGAAATATATGGCTTTTTTGGTATTTTGGAGTCCCTTAAGGATGCAGTTTCTTGGGAAAAAAACCAACAAAGGGAGGTGCTACAAAGACTCTGTGCCTTAGCTTTAGGAATCGGACTGATTAATGCAGAGCTTCTTCAGGCAGAGCGATGTCCCCAAATACCACGGTGTGCCAGAAAGAAAAGCAATGAAGAGAAGAGCAAATAAGTTCTCTGCCAGTGGTGAAATTCTCCAGAGTATGTGAAACCTTAAATGGGGCACCATTTTGTGCTTGTGAGCAGTGTGGGCTTCTAAAAGAGGGCTGCACAAAAAGTCTCATTATTTCTGTAGGTGATAGTTAGCTCCATATTCTGGCATGTTTCAGAAGTTTCAGTTAAATCTGGCAGGGCAGACTTGGTGTGAAATTGTGCTGAGGAATGTCACACTAAATCTGTATCAGAAACCAAAATGAAAAATATGAAACCAAAATGAAAGTTTTTGAGTGAGCTGAGGTTATACCTTTCATCATTGTGAGAGTCAACTAATTTTTGAGGGTTAGTTCATGACTGCACCTCAGAGCTGAACACTTCACAAAGTTGAACAATTCAGAAATAAAGCCAAACAGCATAGCTAGACTTCGCCAATCTAAGAATTACCCTTTTCTGGATGAAATTTATATGAGGGGATCAACAGTTTCCTGAAACACGGTTGTGTTGTGTTTGCAGTCAGAACATCAAGAAAGAGAGGTTGAGACTAAAGCTATTAGGAAAGGTAGCTGTTTAATTATAGTTTTCTCTGATTGAAAGATTGGAAATACCCATTGAGTCTCCTTCCTTTGCTGCATGATTCTCAAAACAATGTGGTAAGCAGTGTCTCTTATAAAGAGAGAATTGCTGGGTTATGCTTGCTAATTGGGGTTCTGGTAGACATTGTCGATTGATTTGTCTATCAGCCTCCTGATTAACATTCATATTTCTTCATGAAGAAAAGCACTGAAAGATAGCTCGAGTCTTTCTTTCCTGCTGTCAGCTGGCTGAGCGAAGAGAAGAAACCATTGCTATGGGTGCCTGCCTGGCTCCTGGGTGTTTCCACGTTTGAATTTCCTGCTTGTGACAGCATAATGTGATTTTTCTTTTCTTTGCCATGTTTACAAACGTTTCTATTATCTGAGGAATCAAGCACAACACTCATCTATGGCTGCTTGTGTTTAGTTATTAATCTCGGGGCACTCTGACAGAAAGTTGCTCAAGGCATTGTCATGGACAGTAAAAAAAGCCAATTCAGCCTACAGTTTTTAGAAAATGGTGAATTTAAATACAAGGCAATTATTTATGAAGACAAATATTAGTGTAGGGTTGCCCATCACCAGCTTTGTTTTGATCATTGATTCCCAAGTGCAAAGATGCACTCCTTGCCCGCTTTGGTAAAAGAGATTATGAGATGTTATTTTTAGTAGTAAGCAGAAAAGAAGAGGCATGGAAGAATATGGTTGTTACTTTGTTTTTTTGTATTTGTTTTCAGCAGTGCCACTTAAGAGGAACTCTTCCCTTTAAATAAAAATTTCCCTTGCTGTCAGCTGATTTCTTTACATGATTTTAAATCTTTCTTATAGTAAAGAAAAAGTGAATTGTGTTTTTTTGGTTCTATGGCTTTTGTAGCAACATGGGACAGAAAAATAACCCATGCAACGGGCAAATACAGGATAGGTGGAGGATACTTTAGAGCAGAATGATGCACAAATTAAGAGTAAAGTAGCAGGAAAAACAAGTTAATGGAAGAGACAAGGACTCTGAAATTAAACCCCAGATAAACTGCTAAAAAACCAAACCTGCAAGTTCAAATATCTCAATTGTCTTATATTTGTGAAAGATGCAGTGGATAGTCAGTCATGTTTTCCATTTTTGTTTTGTCTTTCTTGAAAAGGCTGTTATCTTTCCCACTAGCATTGATCAGTGCAATGGAAAGCCTGTTTCAAATAGGATCGTTTTTCAGAGGCTAAAAAAGAAAGGAGGTTATCTCAGGAAGTATTGACACTGTTATTGAGTCTGTGACCATGGGAGGTGGGAGAACATGAGAAAAAGAGGCCATGTTAATGGACTGCAGTAACAAAATAACTCTTATGTATTTAGCTGTCTGGAAGATGTTTTTAACAAGCCATACTGTAAAGGGTGAGAAGCTGTTTATTGGTGAAGGTCAGTGTGTATTTGCTATCCTGGTTTTGCTCTGCACCCAGGGTGAAATGACTGTATGCACAAGTCATTGCAACCCATGCCAGGCTCTGGAACTGAAGTGCTGCAATTCTAGAGACTTAGAAAAAGAGCTCCTAGCTTCCTCTACCGTACCCATGCAGCCCTTCAGAACTGGTGCATGAACATTTAGACCTCTGATTGCAATTTGTCCTATGCACTCACCTGCATTTATATTCCTTCTCTGCAAATGGAGGGCAGGTGGTACTTGGCTTAAAAGGAGGTGGACATCACCCCTTCTCACAGGGTATCCATGACCTCTCTTTAGTCCCTGCTCCCTTACCCTGAGCAGTGACTGTGATTCTTAAAGCCACTGAGAAATGTAGAAGTCCAAAACCTCAGAGAAATATTTGAAATTTGCATTTGTTAAAAATGCTTTTGTTGGTTTTGAAATGGGACATAGGCCGTACAGGACATGCTTGTATCAGCTCTTTCCTTACATCTCCAGAGATTATTTTCACAGGCATTGTAGACCAGTCATTTACACCTCTCCTAGAGAAAGACAGGAGATGATGTCAAGTGAAACTACAGAGTTCTGGGGCACACTGAGTGTTATGATTTGATACATTCAAACATTGATGTTGCAGTCTCATCCATTCTCTCCCACACACGCACCCAAGAAATACTGAATTGGGATTGTATGTCCTCACCCAAAACAATGAGTTAAGACATTCTTATTGAAAAAATTGAGTGACTGGCTGACAGAATGAAACATCTGACCCACATAGCAAATACAGTGTATTTGTCAGTTGACAATACATCATCTCATTGTCATGTAACAGACAGCATGGGGAATGTTAGTCTACATAAATATCCAATTTGCCTACTTGTGATGAAAATGCTGTTTTCTGGGAATGCTGCTGCAGTGTTTTACATGCTCTCTTGCTCACATGCACATGTTATATGAAAGGATGCTCTTTTCATAACAGAAAAATATCACTGGAGAATAGGCAGTTTTATTAAAAGTGCGTCTCCTGCTGACAGTTTACATATTTTGACAGCCTCTTGGAGGGCAGCAATAATCAACTCGAGGCCATGCTGTGTATGGCCTCAGTGATGCATGGCAGGAGCACGGAGACCCAGCTCCGCATCCCGCCCGTACTCACCCCCGGTGCGCTGGAGTGGAATTCCAAGTGCAGCTCTGCATTCATTACCACCTAATTATCTGCCTCAATGTCTTTCAAAGCCATTTTTCCTCATGGCTGAGCTCGGTCCAAATATTTTTATTTACTTGTGCAGGCAGATTTTCATATGTGGAGTTTCATGTTGTCTCAGTTTGCGTGCTCGTGGCTCCAGTCAGAGCAGAGGCAGCACTGGTGAATTAGACTAAAGTCACCTGGGGACAAAGTTGCTCTGCTTTCTGCTTGTCAGCCAGAAGTAATTTTGCACAAAGGGGAATAAGTTCCAGGCTCCCCTCTCCATATCCAAATACAGTTTGAACTATCACATGCATAAAATTAATAATAATTTATTTCCCCCAAAAATATTAATTAAAGCAAATCCTTGGCCACAGAGTAAAGGCAGTAAGAGGGTGACAGCACAGATCTATCACAAGGAACAGTAGGTTGGTTTCTACATGGACAAGCTGTTATCTTTCCAGTGCTTAATTTTTAGACATTAAACTTTTAAAAGAAGGCCTTTGTTATTGCATGATTTTTCTACTACTTACAGGTGGATCCTTTGAGTGCAAGAGAGAAAAAACACAGCGTTTTTGTGGTGTGGTGGTGGGAAAAAAAAGAAACTTTGTTACATTTGTTACATTTGTTACATTTAAGGGATTTATTAGTGATTTTATAGATAATTGTATGGAACTTTTAAACAACAAATTTCCAAGAAATGGTAGTGGAGGGAATGGAATCAGTTTTGAGAATAAAGGTATCCCATACAGAGTTGCACAGATGTGATCAATGGGATTAAAAAAAAAAAAAAAAAAAAAAAAAAAAGATTGTGACCTGTAGTATCAGAAATGTTGCCTGTACCATAGTGCCATATTTGGCTTTTCTTTGTTGAAAATACTAGCTGAGAGCAAATGATCATTAATTCATGTGGGTGACAACCTGCACATATCTGGCTGGAGAGACTAAGAAATTTTACTGATGTTACCCGCATCTGTTTCTATGGACCATTTCAGTATTTGTTCCTTTTCTTTAAGGTATACTGCTTTAGACAAGATAAACTTTTTTTGATCAGCAGTCCTTTTCAGAGATTGTCTGATAATAGTAACCAAGGGATAACTGGAGTGACATGGGGCCCTGAATTCTAATTTAGTATAAACAATGAAATTCCTGATAAAGGTGAATAAGTCTCTACATTTTCAGAAGGAAATACAGGATAATTCCTGTTTTGTAGCTGGTGCTATCAGCAGGATGTCCTGCTGAGCCTGGTGACAGGACAAGAGACAATGTGTACAAACTGATGTACGTGAAATTCCACCTGAACACAAGGAGGCACTTCTTGTTGTTGTTGGAGAGTTACCCAGGAGAGGTTGTGGAGTTTCTGTGGGAAGATACTCAGCCCCATCTGGACACATTTCTGGGTTACCTGCTTAAGCAGGAAGTTGGAACAGGTTGTCTAAGAAGGTGCCTTCCAGCTTCAATTTGGGAATTCTGTGATGACTTGTGGTTTAAACAATGAATCTGTTTTTGTTATCTAATGCACGTCACTTTCATTTTGTTCAATGCTGGTTTTCCTCAAGGTGCCAGGGTCCACTAACTTATTCACAGAAATGTCCACTTGGTTCCTCTTGTGCAGGCTAGGTCTTGATGTTCTGAATTCCAAGGTTCAGACTGGAAAGGATGTTCAAGATATCACATCCTACAAGATGGAGTTGTACAAATGCCTTACTGAATCTGTGCATAAGAGAGAAAAGAAATAACAGAAATCCTTTATTCATATAAACCAGAATATTTCTTCAGTTTTCTTGTTCTGATGCTTTGCGTCTTGAATTGTAGACAATTAATTAATTACTTGAAATACTCTTTCTGGGAAAAGATGAAGTCCAGAATTCAAATACTCCATATTCCTCCCGTGAAGATTGCTCTGAACTATATGGTAGTTAAAAGAAAAATAATATTCTGAGAAAAAATATTCCATCTTTAGGAGTCCTGTTTCTTCTTTTTGATTCATGCAAGCAGTGAGGGCTGATTGTTGCTTTTGTCTGCTTTTTTTTTAGCTTTACAAGGCATGATGGCATCCAAATTCAGTTTTTTGTAATGAATGTGCTTCTAGATTTTTGTCTGAGAAATCAGCTCCCTGAGGAGTGATTTGTAGAGAGCAAAACTCTGCAGGGCTGAGAGTTTAACCTGGCTTCTCTTGCACTCCTGTTTATAAACCCCTCGTCACTACCTGGACCTCCTATTTGGGGCTCGGAAAGCTAAAACATGGCTGATGAGAAACTCAGCATGCCACCAAGATTTGCCAAGGGTTTTGTCCATTTGTTTAGTAGGCAGCAGAGTGTGACATTGTCCTAAAATACTGGTGTTCTTGACTTAGAAGTGTACCTCCATGTGAATCTTCAGTGATTCCAAAGGGGGAAGAACCTCAGGGTGCTACTGGGAGAAGTTTCTCCACGGGTGAGTGTAGTCTGGTTTTCAGGTCTGGAGTGTCTGAGCTTCTAAAGCTCTGTTTCGTCTGATGTTTTGGGTTGCTGAAACTACTTTCCCAGGTAAAAGAACAAAACAACAAGATTATTTTTGCAACAATATTCATGTTTAGAATTCTTTCTCAAAGACAGACTGTTTTTTTGATGTCCCTCTAATTTAACCTACGCGAGTGAAGAGTTCTGTCGCTCATTCACCCATCACAATAATCTGTCAAAAATATATAAAAAAGAAACCATCATTTAAAACAAACAAAATCAAGTTGATCTCCAAACTATTTAGAAAAAATTTCGTGTCGTGTGTTATTCACCTCAGCGACAGGTGAGGTTTGAAACCAAATGCCTGAGCACAGTGAGCCTTGGGGCTGGCTGTGATGCAGCTGTAAAACACGGAGAGCAGGCGCTGCTTTGGCAACGGGGCTGTGGGTAAAGCAGCACAGAGGGTCATGAGTGTGTAGGTGCAAACATGCACCCCTATATGTACATGAATCTCCATGTATGGATATATTTCCTTCCCCCCAGTCAGTGCAGCTATATACAGCACAGAACAGTGTGCTCACACAGCTGGGGCACAGTTGCCCCCATGGCCAGTGCAGGGAGGAGCAGCAGGCAGCCCAACCCTCGTGCACCTACCAAAACCAGGGTACCACACCTGCAATGTTTAGTCTCCTCTGACAGTTTTGAGGGATTGGTTGAGTGCTTTGATAACGCCCAGTCTGGGGTCCAGGGAGCTGTAATTTATCTGCTTATTAAGTGGCTGGTGTTTAACGTCAAACATGTCCAAAATTTTTAAAAAATCAAGTAGTTTAGGGTCTGATGCACAGACTCAACAGCCTATTTACATTTGTTCCTGTGCAACATCTGATGGTTTTTCATTTTTTCCCTCTCCTTGCATTCAACCTGCAAAAATGCCCCAATTTTGTGGTGGTATTAACAAAATATAAATGCTCTTTCAATATCTTCTCCCACAGTAAATTTTCTCCTGGGGTTGTGGGAATTAGAGAGCGCTGTGCGTTGTTTTCCTTCTGTGACTGTGGCGGTGAAGTGCCTGGCTTTGTGGGGATCCCTCGGCTGCCCTTTCTTCCCTGGGTGTCCATTGTGGCGGGCTCATTCATGCATCCCTAAATCCAGCGTGTGCAGCAAAATGCTGACTTCCAGGGGCAGCAAGGGCCTTCCTGAATCCGCCCTGCCGGCTCGAGATGCTGCATTTGTTTTCCGTCCTCTGGAAATAGCAGAGCCCGCTCGGCTCCCCACCTACCCTGTCCCAACACAGGGGAGCAGCCCCTGGCTGGGCCCCCTGCCCCCTTAATCCCCCCGCCCGCGTTGCCCGGCCAACAGGCCAGACGAGCAGGTGATGCATTGACAGGGAGCAGATGGTCTCCCACCGAGGTAAGCGGGGCTCAACAATGAAACCATATTGATCATATTGCTCCTTTTATCTGCTTCGACTCCGGCGCTGAGGTTTGTCTGCTAATAACACGCGCCCTCCCCCGGCCACCCTGCCCCGTCATCATCACGGCCTTCCAGGCCCGCGCGGGCCTTCATCCTGCCCGCCCTGCTCTGCCTCTGTTTCCTCTCCTGCTGGAATCCTGCTGGGAGGAGGGAGGGCCAAAGGGTGCCCACCATTTCCCTACTCCCCATGATGCTTTAAGCTTGCTTCCCTCGCAACCCTCTGCCTCCTGCCCTCTTTCCCATTTGGCGAGGGGACGCTGAGGCCTCTCTGCCCCAGCCTGACCCACTGAGGCACAACATTGAGCACTGCCTCATTGGACACCTCTCTCTTCCTCTTCCTTTTGCTCCCTTAACCTTGTTTTCGTTCATATGTGTATAAAGCAGGACGAGGAGATGATTAATTTGCTCCCACCTGCCCTGTGCAGGAGAGTGCCAGGGGCTGCTCTCCGTTTGCAGTCCTCCCCTGCACTGTGCCTTGGCCACGACCCCTTCAGTCTGCTCAAACACGTTTAGATGGAGGCAAAACCTGATGCCTTTCAAACCCCGTCCCTGTCACTTCCTCTCCTTGACTGCGCACCCTTCTTCAGCAGACAAACAGCCAGAAACATCCCCCGTCTCTCTTGGTGCTCACGTCCTGCCCTCTCTCCATCAGCATGAGAAGGAGCCCTGGAGCTCTCATCTTGCTCCTTCCGTCGGGTGCCCCCCTGCCCCAGACGCTGGTGTACAGATAAACAAGAGAGCCCAGGCCCTCCACCTGCCTCCCGCCTTGCTTCCCTCCCTTTCAGCAGCCTCAGCCCGCATTCACTGCTGTGTGAAGATGCTAAACACCAAGGGCTCGAGCACTGTTAGCCACTATTCACAATTTTAATACTAGCTTCATAGCTGTCACATAAATTCATTGCCGACTGCAGGCTTAGAATAGCAAGAGGGAACTTTAAAATAAAGAAAAAAAAGGAGCATGTAAGGAAAGAGAAAAAAGAAATCCTAAGGGTGGTTTGCTATGGTATCTGCGCTTGTTTGCAGGTGGTTTTGGAAACTATAACTACTGTAACTCCACAGTGTTCTCTAAAGTAGCTGTCACATTGTGTTGGTTTTTTTTTTTTTTTAATCTATTATGCCAGCACACACACGCACACTTTTTTTTTTTTTTACAGTAGATAAAAATGCCTATAAAGGCTTCACCCCTCTCTTTTTTTAATAAGAAAAGAAAAAAAGAAAAAAAGAAAAGCAAAGAAAGAAGCTTGTGAATGAATGAAAACCAATGCAGGGTCACAAAGCTGTCGTAAGCTATGTCATAGTGGTGCTGCTGGGCAGGCTGACAGAGGACTTCTTGTTCCTTGATTTTTATGGTGATCGGTAGAACGCATGTAGCACTTTGCGAACAGGTTCAGGACAAGCGGCAAAGAAAAGGCTCCTCACAATAAACTCTTTTCTACAGCACTGGGAGCATTATGCCTGCAAACACCTGTAGTTTTCAAAGAAGGAGCTGTAAAAGACACAAACAACAACAACAAAAAAATATAAATAGCAAGGCAAGACATTGTTTTCAAGTTGCACTGCATGTCACAGTTGCTCACAATGGTGATTTTTTTAACTCATCTGAGACTGTGGAGTTTAAAAAAGCCACAGAAATATTATTGAATACAAGTGCCAGACTTCAGAGGATGCTGAGCTTGGGAAACAGAGAAATGAGAAGAAAAGAGAAAAGGAAGGTTCAGCCTAGTGATCTGGCAGTTTATCAATACTGCTCTGCAACGGTCCTGCAGGAACCAAGAGCTTGCTGTTCCCTCTGAAGCATGTGCCTGAAATGGCCACCAAGTCCCTGTGACCTGTGTAGCCAGGACCTGCCCTGAAGTCCCAGGGGCACCCTTACATATGCCACTCAGCCCAAAGGCTCAGTATTACAGTCCAGACTTTTTTGTCTAGCTACTAGACACTAGTTAAATATGACTGGTTTAGACTGTAAAAAGGCATTTATCTTTCTCTTTAATGTTGGAATAAATTAACAAAATATCATTAAGAGAATATATGAAAAAGGGTTCCTGGATTAACTGACACTGAGATTGATGAAGGGGACATCTCTTGACCCCAAGATTCCTCATTCCAGTAGATGTGAGCCTTCTTGGGGTGAAGAACCCAGTTCACGTCAGAGTAGGCAGCTATTTTCTTTAAAAACCTGTTACAGAGGTCCTTATTAGTAGTCAGGAGAGCTCTACACAGAGAGAAACCTCTTCTCCCTCCAGAACAGCCAAAGTGGTTCCTTATTTCACAAAATTAAAATTTTGTATGAAGCAGACTTTTCTTCATTTGAAGAAACTAATATAACTTATTATGATTCTCTATGTCCTTCACTGTGCCCCATTTCAGTCCCCAGTTTTCCTTTGGGATTCAATTTGTTAGAGCTCCTGCAGTCTTAAATTTACCAAAACCTTTTATTTTGACAAAGTTATAAAAACCCAACATTCGTTGTCTTGATTGTTTCTGGTGCTAAGAACTTTGTTTAAAAAAGGAAAAACTCAATTGACTCCAAACTCCATCTTACCTCTTCTTACTATTTTCAGTGATAAAAGTAATTGTGCATGCGATTATAGTTGATTGAAATATTGTATGTTTGTATTCAGATTGCTGAATATTCTATTTGGAAAGTGATCAGATATCTTGTCAAGGACATTAATCAAAGGTGGGGAAATGAGAACATGGTCACCCATTTTTCATCTGACACTCCTCAGTGCCTTGAACTATCATGTCTCGTTTCATTGGGCAGTGTCTGGACTCAAGCATAACTTACTAAACTGGTACACATATATCAGGTTTTGGTATTATTTGATAGAGGGTTGCATTTCTGAGGGATCCACAAAAGTAAACTAATGTTTGGCATTTTCAGATGCCTGATATCTGCAACTCCTCTGCACAGCTCTTCTGCAAATTAGAACAAGATGGAAGCCACTGTGGTAAGGGTTGAACTGGACAATATGATCTACTTTATCTTAATAAATGAAATAATCTTCTCTGTTCCCTAAACAATTTAAATATGCTTTTAGTAAAAACAGGGAACTTTTTTCTTCTTTTTTTTTGTTCTCTCTTTTTTTTTTTTTTTTTTTTTTTTTTAATTATTTTTAAAGATGGTTTGAAGCTTCTTGGCTATATCTAAGAACCCTGAAGATACATGCACAAGAAGAATGTAATATGAAAATTATAGAGTTGCAATGTAATCTCATAGGGGTCTGGCTTATCCTATTGAACCTACAGTTCAAAGTGGTTCAAAATATTGTTTCCTAGTGCAAAACTTCTTCTTTTCTAGTAGTTATCTTTTGTATCAAGATGACAGGAATAAATGTTTTTTAGCTCCTTTGATAGACCTTAATTGTAGAGTTGAATCAAAGGACAATGAATTTTTCTGTTGGCCTCGGGGAGCTTTGAATCATTTAAAACTTCATTGAAATGGCTGTGCAGGGCCATATTGCTCTGATTCTGTGAGCTTTTACCCCACTCAGTGAGTCTAACCAGAACAGTAAGTGTATTGCATCTGGGAATTTCAAATCAAATATACATCCATGTGTTCCTGTCCTGGTGGGAGTTAGGTGTGATTATCTTAGGATTAATTACCCTGAGTTAAACAGCTATCTGTTATCTTTGGCTAAAGCATAACCAAATTTTTTTTGTTTAGGACAAGGTTTGGGATATTTTGTGGAAACTTGATTCCATCTTGGTGTGCTGGTGATAACATCATCAATCCTAGACCTTAGCACACACAGCAGCAGATGGGACAGAGGAGCTATTGCTGTTCCCAGTTTGTGTGGGCTCTGCCACAACAGGGTTGTGAATAATTGGCCTTTTCCTTGCAAATTAAAAGACATTCCAGTGCCACATGCAGTCTGGGATTTTAGCACCTTAATCGTGTTAACAGCTGAACTATGGTTCCCTAATTCCTCTTGAAATGCTGATGTGCTTACCTGCCCTTTGTGATAATGGGGTTAAATAAGTTCAGTGTGAGCAGCAGTGTTTTACTAGAAGGGTCTTGTTTTGCCTGTAAGAACTTGAGACCGAGAGCTCGATTGTGTGGGGTAGATCTGCTTTCTGTATGCTTTGTTAGTTGTTGCTTGAGCATGGACCGAGATTAAGATATTTTCTTTGCCTTTGGATCTGTTCCAGGCACTTTTTTGGACATCTCTGGATCGTTCATCTTTCAGAAGTCCAAAGATATGTATACTATGGCCTATTTTGGTCAACTTGAAGCTGATCAGACAGTGAACCTCATATTCAAATGGGTATTGGCTAGGACAATTACAGCATTATTAATTATCGCAATTTATCACTTTGTAAATCACTAGTCTGCAGCCTTATCCAGGAATTCTTTACAGCTTTGTATAGTTCTGTTATTACCAATCAGGAGTGAAACCATGAGGCCAAGACCTTTCAGGATTATCCATCTGAATACCTTTATATATAAATAATTACTAAGGTCGATGAGACCAGTTAAAAGTATAAAACTATGGAAATGGTTGCAGCAGTGAATCTGAAATGTGCCTTTGTTCATTATAAATTGCTTGGTTTAATTTGTTATATCTACGAGTACCTTCAGACATGTATATTTATATATGTGCTTATGCTTGTAAGCAAAGTTTATCTTCTCTTCCAGAAGTGCCAAAGCAGAACTTTCTTGACCACAAAGCAAAGAATGAGTCAAAGGTTTTTAAAAATAGCTATTATTTGTGCTGTCATTTAGTTTTGCAATGCCTGTAGTCATGCTTTTTTGCTGTTCTGTTTGGCTCTGGGGCGTTTGCTGACTGTGGAAAGACTATTTTCTTTGAGATAAAGTCTTCCTGATGCTCAGAATATACTCTGACCTATATCCTTTATTTCTGCTTTCTCATATGCACACTATTCCTTTTGTTCATGGCTAGGAAACAGATTAAAGAGATAGCAGACAGTGTGAATTTTCAGCTCTAACAGAGCCTTGAAGCATCATCAAATAAGATTATTACTTGAGAAGGGCAAGGAGGGCTCTTGGCTCAGCAGCCTGACAGCCTGTATTGACTTGTTCTTAAAGGTGCTCTCCTGGGCAAGAATTGGTACTGATGAGCTGAATATATCTGACTAAGGTGTGCTGTAGTGGATGCTGCAGTGTTATCCACTACAAAGCTTTTAGATTCAACAGGGTTTCTCTAACAGGGTTTGTGTGCCTTGACAGTATTTTAACTTCCAAATGCTTTAAAATCTAGCCCAGCCACGTCCCTGGTGACTGCAGCCATCAGTTTCTGCATTGTGGCAGCAGCCTGGTTGTGTGAAGTAAACTGAGGGACAGGATCCCAAGTTTCCTAATTGTTTCCTGACTGCACAGAACAGGGAGCCTATGAAAGAGTTGGGATTAAATCTGCATCTGAGCAAAACAAACAAGTCCCATTTATTGTAAGCTGAAAGAGGCAGACTGGCTATAGTTTCTGGCTTGTGCATTATTGTCACCATGCTACGAACACCATGGCTGCTTCCTTCATGCTGACAATTGAAAACTCCAATATTCCATACCTTAAAAATCTAGTGTTATAGTTTGTTGCATGGTTTTCAACTCATTCATGTTGCTCCTCAGTAACTTAGCAATGACCAGTCAAGATATGCACACACCATATTGTTTTACGTGTTTGACTAGAACGCTGACAGATTAATAGGAAGGGTAAATAGCTCTGCACTCTGTGGTGGCTCAGTGTGGGCTGGCAGGATTGACTGCTGCCAGACTTTGTTGTATTTGCACAGAGGAAGCCGCAGCAAAAACCTGCTGGGGTAAGGTGACGTAGGTCATGGGTATTTGTTTCTCATCTCTATAGAAAACAATTGTCCTCTCAATGGAAGACAGCTTTTGGAAACTACGTGGTTCCACTAGTGGGCAAGCATTTGTACTTCCAGAGCGCTAAATAAAATGCAGCTATACAGTGGCAGATGTGTTAAGTGTCTGCAGTACCCTGCCTATCGTGCAGGAGAGTTTGGGTTCATACACTGATAAATTATTTGCATCTATTTCTTTGACTTGCTCAGTTTAGAAGAAAGAGAGTACTGCTCAGATTTTCATGGGTATTTTCCTGAAAATTTATTCTATGCTGAATACTTTTCAGAGACATCTTCTTAAGAAGAGCACAAGGGCTCCATTTGTCCATGAAACAGCTACTTTGGTTATTGCAAAAATCATTATTTTAACAATTGCTAGAGCATCTCCATGGAAGGCCACCTGAGACCTCACCTTTACAGAAGTAGATACCATGAAAATTTGCAGTGACACTGAGCTTTTAAAGTGATCACATATCAAGCATCTAAAGTAGTATATTTTTACTCTGGTTTCCAGTGTGAGGTGCATCACAACGCCAGTTTTTGACAGGTTGACATACAGGTCTGAGGTCCAGAGTCAGGATCATGGCTTGTTCAGCTGTGTGGGTTCTGGGAGGGCAAACTGAGGCACCCATATTCCTTGGGTAGATGGTCTTGGTCCCTCTCGAAGAGGTGAAAGTCCTTGTGAAGGATGTGTGAACATGGGTCACCCGGATAAGCATTAGGTAGTTTGGGTACTGCTGGTGGCGATGTTATGGCAGTACAAACTGCTGGAATAAACTCACCTAAGAGGTTCCCATGTGCTGGTTCCCAGGCTACCCCTCCTGGCCCCACCAAGCACCTGTGCTCAGTGGCTGGCCCTACACTGGGGGTGCATCTGCACTTAGTACAGCTGGGTTATCTGGCAAAGCAGGTGCCATCTCCAAAGGTCACACAGAGAGCCCTGCCCACAGCAATTTTAAGCTGTAGTTTCTGAAACTCAGTCTTGTGCCATGACCTTCCTCCTTTCCTGAGTTATCCTTGAGGATATTCTCTGTTTTGCCACATAGTGCAAAGGTGCAGAGACTTCCCACTCTGACCACTGCAAAGTGTGTTGATTAAACAATGCTAGGAACTTTTCTGTGTCTACAGGTTTGTGTGATGTTCACCCATGAGTTGTCCTGCTCTCTGTTTCCTAGATATGGTTTTATTCTAGGTAGGGAAGTGGCTGCATGCAGTGTGCGAAGAGTGTCAGCCTCATGCAGTGTAGGCATATGCCCATTGGAATGTTGCTTTGTCTTACATTCGTGAAGTTCATTTCCTTGAGGAAAAAAACCCCAACAAAACCAAACCAATAAAACACCTGTATGGCTTTAATTAAAATAATTTTTGATTTCATGAGCCTCACTTTAAATAAACAGTAGTGGATAGAGAAACTATTCACTGCTTATATATAACTCTCAACAATGTTGACAGCCCACAAGAAAATCAGTGTGGGAATCAACCCCCTATTGTCAGGATAATGTAAACACATGACAAAGGTCTTTAACTCCAAAAAGGGAGGAAATGAGCAATTCCTCTTCTTCCTTCCTGCAGTGTTTTACCCTTTCTCTGCTCTGGGGTAATTGTTTGCACTGTAGGGAGGTGGCCATAAAGTATTATCACCCTGAAAGTGGTGGCATGAACAGATTGCTGTGGGGTGGGGTGTGAACTTGCAGAGCCTCACAGACACTGCCTGGTGACTTTCTCTGTTCCAGCACAAGCTGCAAAAGCTATTTTGCGTTGCTCACAGGATAAAAAATCCTGTGCGTGGACTGTATACAGTAATATACTATATATTCAAGCTCTAATTTTCCTCACTGTACTTGTTTTGTATAGAGGTGATCTGATGTGATGATGTTTTACGGTAGCTTTGTTGAAATTACTGCAGAAGATGTAAGAATCCAGACTGAGCCCCAGACTTCTTTTTTCTCTTCAAGTAGAATATTTGAATAAGTTAATGGCCAAAATAAACCTGTGGACAGTCCTGAACCACATCATGATGTGACAGTGATTAGTTGCTGCTGTTTGGTAATGGAGACAAGACTCTCTTTTTCCCTCATTTACAATGACCTTGCCAGCTGTCACTGCATCTTTTCAGCATATGCAGAGACACTGTGAGGCCTCCACACAGTGGAGGAGGGTTCTGGGTTTTGGTCATAGTGAATTTTACTGAGTCTTCAAATGTTCTTGAACTATATATATGTGTAGTTTACATATAAACTATAGGTATATCAAATTTCAGGCAGTACAGTCATGGAGAAATTAAATGTACCACTGCCCTGAAATTTATCTTTCAAGGTTTCTGGGCTTGCAAAAGGTATTTTCAATTTGTGTGATGTTAAAGGCATGATACAACTACAACATAAATAATCTTTACCTTTATTCCTGGTGTGCCAGATTGTAAAGTCTGTAGAGTCAAATGGAGAAGAAACATATACAAGAAGTGTTAGTGTCAAATAGGGAGATGGAATGATTTCCTAACAATTCTGTGCTACATGGCTTTATGCACCAGTATTCAGAAGAGACTTTACAGAGGCTTCCCATGAATTTAGGATGCAATTTCATGTTCCCTTGGAAGACTTTCGCTAATAGGGTTTGGTGTTGACCCACCACAAAAGGGGTGGTATTTTCATCCCAAATATTCTAGTGTTTCAGATGGATCTGTTCCAACACAAATATGCCATGCAGAAAACTGCTCTGGCCAAAGCACTGGTTTAAATTTGAGCAAAGAAGTTACTCCTGTGGCCTTAGAGCCCTAATAATTTCCTCTTGCAAAGTAGTTTTGGCTGTGAGGGTAGGAGGAGTGAATAGATACATGCAGTAACTGAAATATGAAGAAATATACAGGAGGTCTGACAGTGTAGGGAAATTGGGATTCTTAGAGAGATCATATCCTCCCTTCCTGGTGTGACTTTTAGCTGGTTGGATCTGTACAGCATGATGGAACAGCCTTCCATTGGTATCCATCATATTATTGATGGTTCTTCACCTGAATTATACATGGTAGTATCTATCAACATCTGTGTGTTTAGCATTGGCAAAGAATTAAAGTGAACAAAAGTTGTATCAAATTTTACTGCTACAATTGGGTTTTCTTTACAGGTGCCTGTTGAAAAGTTAACTGTTTTTCATGGATTTTAGTAATACCATTTGTTATTTCTGGACAATACCTCCCTATTTAATTTTTTGAGGCATTGCTTCACTGAAGACATTGAAGAGCAGATTGGATGCAGTTCTGTGTTATGTTCTCTAGGCTGACCCTACTTGAGTTGGAAGGTTGGACCAGATGACCCACTGTGGTCCCTTCAAACCTTACTCATTCAGTGATTCTGTGGTTGTTTTTGCTGAAACAGGTGATACAAACTGATATTGTCAAAGAAGTCACTGAGAGTTAGACACCCAGACCCCAAGGATCTTAAATAACACTGTGCAGGAAGGTTGTCTCCTGGTTCATAGAAGTATATTGGCATGTACTACAATAAAAAAGGGAATAAACAGTCACCAATTTACATTTTAATGAACTTGCAGCCAGCATCAGTGCAGGCAGCAGGAAGGGTACGAAATGCTGCAGCATGCATGCACAATTCCTGCTTTCTACTGTATGTTTAATAATTTTAAATCAATAAAATACCTTGAGAGAAACCGACTAGCTCTGGAAGTAACCAGGCAGACATTAATTAGTTATGAGATGGACTCAAAAAATCATGTGAGTTCTATTAATTTATTATTAATTTGCTGCTTTTGCCAGGAAGAAGAGGAACATAAAGTTGCTAACTTACTTTCCTTTTGAAGCATTTGCAGGAACAGGGCATTCATCAGCAAATTTCAGCACCACCCTCCAGGCTTTCCTGAGCCCATGTCAGAGGAGTTGCTATGTGGAACAGGGGCTGAATTCAGACCCAGAGAGTGAGAAAGAGGGCACAGGACAGAGTATGAGCCCTGTTGTTGTAGGAATAGCCCCAACCACCAGCATGGCTTGGAAGTTTCAGGACTGGGAAAGGTGTATCACATTTGAAACCAATTCTGGTATCTTCCAAATGCTATTAACAAAGTGGGTGATTAAACCCCACAGGATTATATTCTGTGCCTTTGTTAATTTTACTGCCAGTGGTCCTTATTAAATGGTAATAAATGCAACAGAAAGGGGGGATCTAGAATCTGGAGTTCCCTTCAAATGTATGATAGAAAGGACTCTGTAACATGGATTACACCCAAATGGTTCAGCAATTAAAATTACAATTAAGACACAGGTGAAACATAGAATCCAGCAGCAGAGTGGGGCTGTAGAAGTACAAAAGGAACTTGAGTAAACCTGTCAGATTTAGAAATTCAGAAAGAAAGCCTTGCAGAGAGGAGGCAATAATTCACTGCAACATGAATTATTTGGCAGTGTTGTCACCCTCCCGAGCTGTTGGGAAATGTATGAGCTCAGGTGGAAGCCTGGAGTTCTGGATCTCCAGCCCAGTCCCTGAGCCTGCTAAGCAGAAAGTGCTTCTCATTCAGGCTCTGAGAGCTTTCCCTCTCTCCTTGACTTACAGTGCTGCTGGCTCTGGGTTTCACATAAATAATCCTTGAGTCATTACCCTGCCCTTTCTGTCGATATGATAGCAAATGCTGACAGCAAACCCATTTGTTACTGGAGCGCTGGTTCTTAAAAGGCTGTGACTAACCCCACTCCTCTCCTGCAGAGCAAACATTAGTGATAGTTTTCTGCCACAGCAGTTTGTACAAGACAAACTGGAAGAAAGTCAAGATTTTTTAAAGAGGATGGGTTACTCTTTACTGGGTTGCCAGTTCAGGAGATATTTTTTAGGAATTTTATTTTTTGCAATATGTCCCTAAATTGAGAGGCAGGACAACCTGGTTTTTTTCGAGGACCTGCTTGCTACCTACTGCCACTCATTGCTGCAGCGTTCTCCTGATCTGCATGGAGTGGGGTGAAGAAACCCCTATGGTTAAAGGGAAACTGCAGCCATGGCATTGAGAACTGAATTTGGGTTTCTGCATGGAACTCACCCTACTATTATTAACAGAAAATATCTAATCATGATATTGTTCATTCAGGCTGAAATTTAATGGAAGCAAAGTTGTAATCGGTGTTGTGTTTTGGGGTTTTTTCCCTTCTTTTCATAAAAGTGTCTTGAACATTAGTGTTGGTTTTGATCTTGTTGTATATGTTTTTTTGGTGGATGGTAATTTCTTTTTCTTGAAAATACTCACAGATAAACAACACAGCACCATTCACAGTGCTTATAAAGGCCAAGATTTCTTTATTTGCTGTGCCATATTCTCCCACTGGTCTTGCAATGAGCAGGAGGGGTCAGTTTTTATGTGGCCGTGTTGTGGATCAGTGGCATTGTCTGTGGCTGTGGAGACAGCAGTCAACTTGTATGCTATCAAATTAGTTCCTGCAGAATTTAATTAGAGAGGTCTGTCTGCATCAGCAATTTTTCTGGGTAGCATTTTGGAAAACCCTTCACATAAAAATATCTTGCCTCTTATGTGTCTTTATTCCATTTTGGGTGTTCTTTTAATCAAAGCTTCTGCTGCATTGAAAACCTGCCTCATGTACAAACTTGCTATGACGTTTGTAACTGATGGGAGCTCATTTCAGAGACAGAAGTGCATCTGAAAACATCAATGTTTTTGTGAAACAACCACCTCTTGACAACTAGCAGCTTCTTTCAAAATCCAAAGATTTGGCTCTTCTGCCACTAATTTGTTTGCTTATTGGTTTTTCAGAATATCAGTTTGTTCCTTCAAGCGCAGCTAAGTTTTCAAAAGACAGATGTGCTGGGGTTTTCCCTGAGCTTAAAATCCATTTTCTTTTTGAAGCGAGCAAGCAGAACTGCAGACTCCATTTGCTTATGGTGCTCTTCACTGGGAAGCAGGGCCCAGGGCTCTGTGTGAGTGAGAGCTGTGATACTGAGCTAGCTGAACATTTTCTCTCTGCTAAATTTCCACATGGAGGGTGTTTGTGTGGAAACAAATTCAAGACCAGCTGCCTGAATACCGGGCACGAGGGCAGCCTGGTACCTCACACATCCAAGTCCTCCAGCTCCCTGCTGGAAGCGTGTCACGTATAAGGGAAAAGTAAGACACAAAGAATAATTATAGATCTTTGATGGGTTTCTGACTCTGGAAGGACCCAGTGAAAATTTGTCATCTGACTGTCCTGAAGAGAGGAAAAACACTTATCTTAGTAAAGATTCACGATCTGAGAGCCCGATAGGATCTGCCGTTTCCATAGAGCTGGGCCCTAGATTTCCCTTTAATGTAATTAAGCCTGAAGATTTATGAATACAACAGGCCAGAACTTGATCCATGTTCATTTTCAATTACTGCAGTGAAAGGCCTCCATCCAGATGTCTCTATTTACAGCATTCACACAGGCAGGACCGGGGGCTGGGGGAGGAGGGACTGCAAATTGTCACACTTGTTAATTCTTCACTGAGGACACTCAGCAGAGGTCTTGGCTTTGACCCTGTGACAAAAGGCAGGGGTCTGCTGGAGCAAGTGCATCAATGATGAGGGGGCTGACCCGCCGACCTGCCAGGGTCACTCCCTCTGCTTTGTAGGTATTTGGGTAATAATGGGGGTTCATTCCTTATTTTTATTTCTGTTACAGTGCCGGGCAGGGAAAGAAAGAGAGGAGCTCTGATGTGAAAGACAAACATACATAATGAGAGGATCAAGCTTCCCCTGGCAACAGTAACGACTATGAAATGCTACAGGGGAAATACACAGCACTTAGTGACCCACATAATCAGGCCTATTTTAGCAGCATTGTTTTATTTTTCTTTTGAACATTTTTTTTTTCCTCATGTTCCCAGATCCATATCTTAGTGCAATGAGCAATGTTCGGGCATAGCATCTTTTCTCCATCACCAGCCCTAACCCGGTGCCAGGTAGGCTTTTCATCAGGCATGTGGTGGCTGGTACAATACCAAGTGTTTTACTGTCTGTCTCTATTTTCATTCCAGTTCCTCAAAGCTTTTGACAGACACATGCTAGATGCTGTTTCTCCCACTTTAAAAATGCTTAAAGCAAAATAACTGAAGTGTCACTGTAAAAGAAAACTGTACCTTTTAGCCATCTACACAGAGCTCAGGGCTTTGTTCATCTTTGACAAAGCCAGTGAAACATTGTGAATTCCTAAAACCAGCAGTTTCTCTCTCATAACAGCATTTCTATTTTCACAACACAAGGAAGAAGGCTGTGACACAGTAATATTGTTTTCACTGAACTATAATTGCATGTCATAAATTAAAATATCTTCATTAGAGAAAGCCCCTTTACAAATTTTCCAAAAGGATAGATTATTTCTTGAAATGACAGAAAGTGTTCCACTCCATTAGCATTTCAAAGAGATTTATTTCTTTTGCCGTCTGAAGCTGTACCTTTTTGACTTGCAGATAGGCTTAGAGGTTTTAAAGGGATTTGAAAAAACTTTGCCAAATGTGAAATTATGAGCAAAACCAGAAGCCAAAAGCATCCTTTCTGCCTTCAGGCAATGAATAAAAGCTGCATAAATATTGCCCAGGAATGGCTATTGTATAAAGGTATTTGGAAAAGAAAAGTAAAAAGGAGGAAGGAACACCTGATTTTATCAAAACCAACAAATTTTTTATCATTCATTGAGGTGAAATTCAGAAGTTCCTAAAAGAAATTGAAAACAACCCAGGAAGAGTGGGTGCCAGTAATCAGAATAGCCACAGAAACATTGATTCATGTAGGTTTCAAAGGACCTTTTAGATCATGGAGTCCAGCCATTGTAAACTGTGTCTCTGTTGTAATCAGTTGGCTACAGGGTTAAGAGTCTGAATGTGATTTATATTCAACTGTTGCTCACACCACAAGGTGTACTGTAGCTTTAGGCTTCAGACCTATATGAGCTTTAGGCTCTCTTGTTTTTTTAGCAGAGATTTTCCCTGGTATTTGTTAAGACTTGTGACTCTAGGTTTCAGTATAAGGCTTTTCTTGGATGAGGCTCCTCATTGTCATAGGGGGTCTGCAGTCCTACCTGGGAGAGCAATCATTTCAGTCTCCACACAGGTGCACAGTTCTTGTCCATCTGTTTTGGGGTGGAGTCCTCTTGTTGTGCTCCTGGTGACCTTTCCCTTCTAGTCACTCTGAGAAAAGATGACAAAAGTGGCCACAGGTTATCAGGAAGGATCTGCTGTTCAAAAGACTGATTAACAAAGGAGAAAAGCCGCATAAAATATTTTTATTAAAAAAAAAAACCACCAAAACTTGCTATTCTTTATCTCTAGGGTGAAAAGGTAAGAATCTTCAAAACTAGCGTTAAATTGATCCCAAATCATCGTAATAAAAGGGATGGGGAGGGAGTGGTAGAAGGAGTAAAGGAAGTATCTTTCTTCTCATTAATCATGGACTGATCACGACCAGGTTTTTTCAGCTGCAATTTGTAACCTTTTTTCCATAAGAAACAACCATTTTACTTCCACATAGAAAAACAAAGATTTATTTTAGAAACTAATTAGTGAAGACGAGGCTATGTGGCTTGATCTTGTTGCACTCACCTGTTCAATTCTTGCTCCTGTAATTGTTAGGGGAAGGATCAGCCAGTGATGACAAGGTTTTCCATCATCTTAAATAACCTCTGACTGTGTCTTACAGAGCAGTCTGTGCTGGTCTACTGAAAATTGAACCAGCACAGAGCATTTCAGAAAACCTCACTTGCAATGGCCTGTGATCAACATTGCAGGTGTAGAAAAATTGGTTTAGATATACACTTACAGTTTCCATGCTATGTTGTTCAGTTAGTGCTTGTATTTTGTTTTACTCTGGATGTCATCCTGAACAAACTTCATAAAGGTTTGGTTTTTGTAATAATAGAAACTCATGTTTTTGGTTGTTTCTGATTAAAGAACATTGACAAAAAGATGACAGAAGAAAGCCTCAGTTTGAATATTGTGATGTGAATATCTTGGAAAAGAATGTATGTTATTTATGAGATTTGTCCTAGTAGAGAATGCTTTAACTTGGTATTATTTGATATCATAGTTGAACATTATTACATCTTGACTACAGGGAGTAAAAAAGATACAAAATTTACCTTCATTCCCTTAAGGAGATTTTTCTCAAGCAGTGAACTGAGGCAGTGCAGTTCAAGCTCCACTTTATGGAGGAGGGATTTGAAGCCCACAGTGTAGACCCCAGCCATCAAATTGCATGGCATTGTCAAAGCATCCCAGGGGCTGCTCTCTGCCCAGGATTCACTTGTATTAATATTCAAACTCTAGTTTTATAGCAGGTTCTCACAGGAGCATGGCTCTGCTAGCGTTGATGAAAATGTGCTGATTTAAATCAGTCGTTTTTTCTTCTTCCTCAGTTAACAATGGTCTTGTGTCCCAGGACTTCAAAATACATGTTCCAAAGCTTGATATTCAGAAAGTTGCATATTTGTTTATTAGGAGCTGAATGTGAACTATTACTAGAATGTAATTACAAGGAATTTTTTTTGTGGACTCTTATATTTCTTTTCATGGCATATCGAGACACTTTTAACTTCTTTTGATTTGTCTATCATGATTTATCTACCTTTTCAAAGGATTTATTCTAAAATACATTGCTTCTGTGTATTTGAATTTTAAATACTGTAGTAGGGAACATGTCTAGTTTTCTCTGCCCTGCCCTTGGTGAAGGGGTAGGAGTTCTGCTGAGGTAGGGTTTCCAAGGTCGAACATGTTAAACCAAGAAAATTTAAAAAAACAGCTTGTCAGTTGGGTAAAACTTGGCAGAAAAAACCGTGGTGGGTGCTAGTTTGTGAATGCAATTGTCATGAGTGACAGACAATGTAGCTGACAGGTGTGACATTGCTTCTAAACTTGCATAGTTTTGGTGACTAATGGAGCCCAGGAATTTGAGTGTTTGAGGGCCTGGTATCTGCCTGACAAAGGGTTTACCTGGAAGAGGGCAGCAGTGCAAACCTGCCAGCTCTTCAAAAGGGGACACGTGTTCCTCTGCCTCCTCCTTCCACAGGTGGCACTGGCATTGGGGACCTCTGTGATTAGACTGGTCTGTCTAAGCCAGGCCCTTAGGGAGGGTCCTGGATTTGACTTTGGCTCTTCAAAGAAGGCTTTGGGGCAAAACCAGGAAAGGGACAGTGTGCCTCAGGTGTGAAAGGAAGCCTTGTCTCTAAGGATATACCAATATAATTCTGGTACCATCACCAATATCCTTCTCTGCAGTAGAGATAGCTGTGGTTGCCAAGGCTTCCTGTGTATGCCCAGACTTTATGCTTGTGTTTAAACCTGGATTTATTTGTTTGGACTTTGGGACCATTCTTGGCACAGGTGTGGTAGCACATATCCTTTGCAGATCCAGACTCAAAGCTAATAGGTCCATCATCACATCTCTTCCTTACACAGTTAAATTTTCCTCTTGGTAAAATCATCTGAGGTGATGTAAGCTGCTTTATTAATAAACATAACCCTCCCTTTCTCCCATACTCTCCTGAATGCTGCTGCAGGGATGACTGAGTTTATCCTAGATAATCTCAGCAACGAGATTTGGTTCCTTTAGTCTCCTTGGAAAGATAGTGTAAAAGCCTGAGAGGCCTAAAAGATCATGATTTGCTGCCAGCATCTCTGACTGATGATAACACACCGTTTGTTTTTCAAGTGTTCCTATTTATTTTTGAGTGACACACAGTAATGGTATCTTGAGCTTTCATACATTTGACAATTTCGATCTATTCTTCTACAAAATGTTAATTCAAGTCTTATTGTTATTAATTCTTTGAACAGCCAGCCTTTATGCCTGTAATCACATTTATGGGCTTTCATCAGCTCTCAAGAGTGTATGTTTCTCCTTTAGTTTAAAATTTACATGATGAGCTCATGCCTGAAAATACCTGTGAAAAACCACTTGGCTTAGACTGGCATTAAGTGGATAATGATCAGGTAAGCTTCCCCTGTCGCTGTACTGACACTCTCTGAAGATTTTGGGCATCATGAAGATTCTGAGCCACAGCCCAGAAGATTAAAATACACTGTTGCAATAATTTGAAGCACCAGCAAGCACACATTTTGCTTTCTCATAGAAATTAGACCAAATAATTTGCTTTATATCTGAAGTATAAATGACTTCTTATTACAAGGAAGAGGAAAGATGTATTATTTTCAGAGGGACAAGAAAAATCTTAAACTGACCAGTGGCTCAATATGGCAACTTGGTCACTTGTTTCAGAAAAATAATTTGAGCAAGTAATACTAAAGAACTCTATTTAAAACAGAGTGAGCTGTGGTGAGATGGTACTCACTTACTGTCTCTACGTCTTCTGAAGGCCAAGATATCTGTAAACCTCTTTAAAGTAGCCTCACATTCAGTGCCATAAAAATATTAAAAGTGTTTTCTTAACCTCAACTGAACTATACAGTGATATGAAGGACTGATCAGGCTTTTTTAGGCCTGATCAGCTGTGTTTGTTTGCTTACTATTTTTTTTCCAAATGTGCTTTTTATTAAAAACACTTGATGCAGGAGGTGGACTCAAAATTTCTTTTGTTAATCTAACATAATTGCTGTTGTGAGGATGGTTTTACCTTGTTCTCTGAATAGAGCTGGAGCCTGTGGTCACACTGGTCTGTTACAGTGCTCCCTTCAACATTCCATTGTTTTATGAAAGTAAGAGCTAGAAAATTAAAGTACTGAAGCTGAAAATCCCCAGTGCAAGCTCATTTTGAGATGCTGTTGTTCACTTGTATTTTGCTTTTCTCCTTGTGAGTTTGATAAATGAGGCACTTGCTGCACCAGTCGAAATTTCAAACTGTATTTTGCTGTGAGGTTTCAGATGAAGTTTATTTGCTGCCTAGGTAACAAATCCAGATGTGACACTTGTCTGTGTATTTTACTGAATTATGTTGAACAAGTTGAGGACAAACTCAGGAGACTGTACTCAGTTAAAGTGTATGCTGTGGTATCCCAGTTTGTGTTACTAGGGAAAACAAATATTGTATCCTTGTCATTTGGATTTGTCTGGAAGTGAAACCAGAAGCTTGGCATTTAGACATGAATAACTGCCTGTATGATTTCCATTATCTTTAGCTGAGCTAAGATTGTTTTACTTCAGAAAGTAATTGCTTGGCGTATTGATTAAAGCCTCATGACTACAGTGTTTCAACAGAGAAGAAAATTCAAGCAGAGGGAAGAACAGGACTGATTCCTGCTGCAGAAAACTAACAGTGGCTTGTGTCTTCTGTTCTCTCATAACTTTAATCTTGGATCTGATATTCTAATTTTGATTGACTTTAAAATGTATGTTTCTGAAGAGCAAAACTCATCTTGCAACTGGAATTGATGCAGTTATCCATAATAATTTTGTACATGAGTGCAGTACAGAGATAATCCTTCTTGGAAAACCAGCTGCATTTTCTAGAGACCAATTTACCTGGCAAACAAAACCACTAATACTTTGCTGCTAAAGGGATTTACTGAGAAAAAAGCCAGGGTCCTGCCATAACATATCCAATACTCTGCTCTGTGCTGCTTAGCGTGGTAATGTCCTGAGATTCAGTATTATCTACATTTGGAATGTGTAAAAGTTATTTTCTCTATTTCTTGAGGTTACAAATTAAGGTAATATTCACAGGACAAATACATTGTGTTCCTATGTACCTTGAACTGTACTGATTTCAGTGGGAGATTTTGCTGTTTTATAGCCCATTATCCTCCTGTTACTCGACCTCTCCTTAACCCAGAAATGAATGTGACCCAACAAGGGGGTAGAATCATCTCTCTTTATTTTGGTGAATGGCTCAATTGCTAAGAACAAACAGGGGTTAGAAGCTTGGATGTTTGTGGTGACTGTGGTCTCAGGCTCCCTCTCTGGGCTGAAACTGCCCCTGCTTCAAGCCTTTACAACTCTGCCTTGGCTTTAGGAGCAGGGTCGAGTTGATCATATTTCAGAAAGCAGGCTAGGGGCAAAGGAGAAGGAGAGATACAGAGCTGGATTTTGAGGAAAGAGCTCTGATAAGTCCTGTCTCCATTGAAGTCTGTGGGTTTTGATGTGAACTTGGAAAGGTCAGGCTTTGGTGTGACATGATGAGGGCATTTATCAGCAAGGCTATGGATGCCATCCCATGATGCACCTGAAGGAAGCTCCTGAAAAGATTCCTATGATAGGAATTATCTTTGATAATATTCAAAGAATGGAGTTTGCTGGGCAGCAATCAGACAGAGAAATAGTCACAAGGGACAGGAACTGAAGAAATTTGAAATAGTTTAAGGAAATAAAACCCACTGCTCCACTTGCATCTTCTCAACAAAAATGGATTCTAATGTTTAAAGTTCTTGCAATTTAAAATGATACAACAAAATTTGAAGGCTGAAAAACTCCATTTTACCTTATCCTCATAACTAAATTTCAGAGGCAATTTCACTCATATTGATGGAATGCTGTAAAGTTATGATCAGGGTAGCAGTGTAATAATTGATGTTCTGAAATCTTTGGCGTTATAGTGATTTTTCCCTTGGAACCTTCAGGAGAAATCTCGAAGGGATCCTGTCTCTTCTGCATTCTTTGATAATCACAGAGACTGTAGGAACATTTGCTGTGACCAAAGTCACCTGGAGGAGGTTGCCTCCTCAGTAGTTCCACTTTGTGAGTGGTTTAAATGTGGATTTGTACATCTATGTTGATAGCTCTTCTATATATCCGATAATTCAGATTCAACATGGATCTGAATTATCTCCTATATTAATAGCCAGTTGTTTGACTTAACAGTGGTGTCTTTGAGAGGCTCCATAAGGTAATACTAAATTTCAAAAAAAAGTGCACATCTGTCAGCTTTTGACAGTAATGAATCTTAAGTAGGTTTGCAAGTTATTTATGGGTATCAAAGTGATGTTCCTATTGTAGATCAAGAGCCATAGTGTGCTTCCCCTCTTTCCTGCTTTCCCCCTTGCAGTGCTGTAAATCTAACTTCTGCCCATCCCATTGTTGGAAGAAAAGCAGCCATATTGTGCTGATTGCTATTAAATTAAAGCAGAAAGGGAGGGAAACAAATGCGGAAGCCAATCTTACCAGCAGGGATACCACTACCTTTTATTTTGCCTTTTGGGGGTCACAAAGTCATGGCAGGCTGCTGACCTCTGATAACCTTTTCAGTGCCACAGCATGCAGTTTCTTTCGGAAGAACTTAATTAAACACAACTGAAGATCCTGGCTAACATTTGTTGTGAAAAGGGTTGCCTTTGATTGGTGTTTCTGCTGAGGAGACAACAGAGATGAAGCTTTTGTTTGGGGGAGAAAAGTTAGCATATGTTAGTTAAGGATTTGTGGTTTCCTATAGTGGTGCTGGGTCTTTCTAAAAATTCACTGAGGTTCCCAGCTAGCAACGAAGCACCACAGCAGTGGGAAAAAAGCACAACAAGCAAGTCTAAAACTCATTTTCAATGAGAGTATTCTTCCTAATTGATGTGTCGCATGCTCCAAAGTAAATAAAATTATGTTCTCCCTATAGAGTTGGTGATAGATCTGTGTTAGACCATGTCTTTGATATGAACCATGCAGTATCAAGCATGTATCTACCAAGGCTTGGCTGTGAGCCTGAGCAAGATTAGTTGAAGCAAGATAAGATTTATTTAGTTTTTCTGTTGTGAAAATGTGCTCACAACGCAGGAGAGAATAAACAGTTTTTATGGTATAGGTTATAAATCCTGAGTACTGACTGAATTTAGCAGCTACAAGGTAAAGTGTGTCAAGCTCTTTTGTTGGAGAAATGAACAGATATAAGTAATCTTCTGTATGCTTCTCTAAGTGTGATCAGATTGGCATTTTGTAAGTGCAACCAATGGGAGAACATTTGACTAGAGAGAAAGACTGTTAATAACTTGGAAATGTAACCGTGTTATCTATTTAATGATTACAGAATGCTTTTGAAACAGGAAATATTACTGACAGGTCTCTTGGTCTAATTCAGGATGTGTGAGCTTCTGCATGAGTCTTTGATGGAGACAGGCTTAAAATTTTAGCTTTTCTCTGGTAGCAACAGGCAGAGAAAATACCTTTCCTTTTCTTGGTGGCGTGATTTGGGAGATGGCAGCACTCAGGTTACTGGTTTGGGCAGGGAAGAAGGCCCAGCTCTCTGACAGAACTGATGTCCTGACAGAAGCTCTCATCAGCTTCTACCTGCTGCCATAGCACAAGGGGGCCTCAGTTTGCAGCGGCTGACTTTGTTGCCTGGGTCAAACCACAGGGACTCTCTGTCAGCTGAGGTCCTGCTCTGCTGGCAGTCCTTTCTCCGTGGGACAGGAGCTCCCTGTGAGCTCTCAGGGCAGCCAGGAGCAGGGCAGCAGCTCCTGCACTGGAGAATCGTCCTTGGTGTTGCCATGGGAGGTAAAATGGCACTGCCTCATTGAGAGCTGTGGGAAGGGCTGTGGAAGGGACTGGGGAAAGGAATACAACGTGCCATGGAAGATCCCTTCTCCTTTGCTAGGGAGATACACTTAAGCAAATCCCAGCTAAGCAAAAATTTCCCTATTTTTTGCTCTGCAGCCTTCTTCCTCCTTTTGCCCCTGATGTTTGATACTGTGAAAGAGATGTGTGGAAAGTGTTTGCTGAGGCAAAAGAGATGTGTGGAAAGTGTTTGCTGAGGCTGTTTCACCTTCCTTGAAGTTAATAGGTGTCTGTGCAGGCAAAGGGTCTGGAAAGCATCTGTTTTTGTGGTCGGGGCCACACTGCAGAAAGGATACTTTCAAAGCTGCCTGGGAAGATCTGGTTACCAGCTCATTAGAGGGAATGTGTCCTGGTAACTGTAATATGAGCTTCCATATTCCCTCATTTCTAGCATCTAATTTGCTAGTTGGTTTCATTTATTAGCATACATTCAAGTGTGTGGGCACTTGTATGGCTCTTTGTTTAAGAAACAAAAACATTAACCTCCTAGCACACCACCTGTTTGCACTTCATTGTCAACTGTGAGGGGTTGTTTTATTGGCTTATTGTTTTGCTTCTCATGATTTTTTTGTTATTAACATACAGGCTGCAATCTGAGTTCTTTGCTAGAAATAGACTTGGTTTGTCATTAATACCATACTTCTGGCTGTATTTCTTTATTTAAAAGAAATAAAGCTTTTCTTTTATGTCTAGTCTTTATATCTCTCCTTGGTCTACGCCTCAGTCCTAGTGGCTTTCCAAATGTACTTGATTTAGCTTTTCAATATGTAATTAATGCCAAACAAGTTAATTACTTTACAAGTGTCCAAAATTCCCTCGTTTCATTTCTATTCATTTATCAACCTTCATTATACAGCCACTGTTCCACATAAACACAAATGATTGTTAATGAATGCCTAATGTCGTATTCATTAGAAAATCAGGTTAATGGCTAGTAATGAATATCTGAGGTACTTGTTACTTTCAAGTATTTTTTTTCCCTTGTTGATTACAATACATTTTTAATCTACAAAGAAATCATACCTGTGTGATAGGCCAACTGAAACACGATGAGGTCAAAACTTTGCAAAAGCCCCCAACCATTCCCATGTTACAGATGCTTTAAGTGGAATGCTAAAGAAAGATATTTGGCAAAGGCAGTCAGAATGTAACTGCTAGTTTATCCTCAGTTTATGATTAGTAGACTTGTGGGGACTGCTAATGTTATTAATACCATTTGATGCTAATCAAGGTGACAAAGATCATTCCTAGATACATTTCTATTGTCATGAGAAAGTTAATGGTTGGGCCTGATGATCCCAGAGGTCTTTTCCAACCTTAATGGTTATGATGATGCAGGATTAGTGTCTGGCACATACTGAGATGCATAGTCATTCCAACAAGAAAGCATGTTTGTCGTTGTGAGTGTAGGGGTGCAAACTCTAATGCTTCCTCATAGTTTTGCAAGGTGAGCACTCAAATTGCAAGCTGTTTTATACTAGCTAAACTTTGACTAGATAGTACTATTTCACAGGCATGTATATATTCATGTGAGGTTAAGGATCAGTGGGAATGAGCAGGTGTTAAATGGTTTAAGCCACAGATCCTCAGCTGCTGTGTGTTGTCTCAGCCCAGGAGAATGATCTGCTGCCCTGAACTTCCTAAAGCAGCATTGGAAGAATACATTTGTACAGCTGTAAACCCTGCTCTGATAGCTGACGTTGTGTGGAATTCTTCTGGGAAGTGATCTGCTTTATTGTAGTTCTGGACATGAAAATACAGTTCTGCTCTGAATGTAGGATAGGACCTGGAATCTTCAGAAAATATTTTTTCTTTTGGGAAGGACCTTCTTTGAATCAAAGGTAAAATTGGGTTCTGACTTCTTCTGTAGTTCAAAATCTTGAAGTTATCCAGAACAGATATGAGATTCTGCCCTGACCGAATTGTTTTCTAGCTAACAGCATTCTTTAGTCCCTCCCGGAGCAGTGCATTTTTACTTGAGGTCTTTATAACTGTTGCATGCTATGTTAATTCATTAGCATGGTTTCCATCTCCTGCCCCTGTTCTGTTTGTGTTTTGATGGATGAAGAAATTCCTAGAGTTTGTCTATCGTGAAATGTTGTGTTTTGACCTAGCAGGGTTCAGTAACCCTGCTTATGCTAGATTATCCAAATGTAAACGTGTGTACGAACATGCATGTGCAGTGTCTTTTCCTAGATATTTAGAGAAAAATAACATTGAATAATATCTCTTGCCTTGCTTTCTAAGGGACTGCCTGCCAAAAAAAGATCTGGCTATTTGAAGTTATATATCCACAATAACTGGGCTATATTTCATATTTTGTTTTATAAAGTGTTGGCTCATTTTTGTTTGCTATTGCTCCTGCCATGGTAACCTGAAGGCCTGGAGATCCTACAAGCATTCAAGCTGGAGCTATAGCTCTTCTGAGAACTCATTTTTGCATTGATGTCCACCAAGAGCCTCCCTGTTTTGCCTTATTAGGCCTTTTAGGAACTTCACAAACAGATTGAGCATTACTGGTGATGAACATGATCCCACTGGACACCCCAACTGCAACGCTCTTTACAGTTAAAAAGAAATTCCTCTTTTCTGGTAACTAAACCTTAAAAGAACACATTTTCCCTGATTATAAATAGAGTGAAAAAGAATCCCCAGAGTAACTCTGCAAACTGCTATTTGTCAGGCATCCCAGATAATTTAAAAGAGAAAGAGAAACACAATACAATTAAAATGTAATTGATCTTTATAATGTTCCTGTCAAACAAATTGCAACATGAAAGAAGACAGGAGACTTCCTGTGATGAAAGACAGTAAATTTTATTTATTACTTAGCAAAAGTATGTAAGTGACAATGCTTATCAGAGGGCATTATCTGCTTCCAGTTAATGTTGGTAGTTTGGTAGTAACCCCAGTCAGGATTAGAGTCCTACATCAGCACCACAGCTGAGTGTGTACATGAGTTGTTTGACCTCCAGCAGGAGTAATTAACAGTGCTTATTGTCAGAGTGATTCACAAGGGTGTATATCATATGTTGAAAGTCAAACACGTGCTGTGGGACTTTTCTGAAAAATTTCTACTGGCATCTCAGATTTGATCAGCCCCCTCTCTGTGTGCTTAGCACTTTGTACGACTGAGCTTTAATGAAAGTGCCAAAATGTAGGCAGGTGCTGGCATTGCTCATCAGGCAAAGACAGCTTGGAATGGCTTCAAGATGCAACATGGAAGAGCATAGTGATACCTCAAGGCAAGTGTTTTGTGCATGGCTTTAGAACACCTGTAAGATGGGTTCTTGGGTTTGGCCTGGAAAAGGAAAGGTGAGCAATTATTTCTAACATATGAATAACAGTGAGTTAAGTCACAAGTATCTGATTATATTTATTTAGTTAGTTATGGTTCTTTTGAGTGGGTCAAGAATATCAGCCAATATAAAATGGAGCAATCTCATGCTTTGTCTCTCAGGTCATCCTGCCATACTGCAAACTCACATGAGGCAAGACTAAAACATCAGCTAAAATTTCTGTTGTGACATCTTAGAGCCTCCTTAGGTCTGTTATTTCTTTGAAATCTACTTTATAAATCTCTCCTAGAAGCAGTGTGCTGAGCTTACAAAACCAGAGTAGAAGTAAACCACACTACTTTTTAAATGCATTGCAGGCTGTCCCTTGTTGCAGAGCCCATGTGGATGGAGTGTCATGGGTTGCAGACATTTTCTGCTGTGCTCTGCCTATAGTCTCACACAGAGTCTCCCTTTTCCACCCACAAAGTTAGCTGCTTTTTATCTCATTATTTAATAAGCACTATTTCTACATCAGTAGCGTACAGCATATCTAAAATTCCCATCATATCTGTGGGAGATGGCTTTGCTTATTTTTTTTGTGTACTTCATTTCTCATGGGGTTTTTAGGAATTTATGTTCTGATCAGGCTTGGAACAAGTGTTCTTATGCTGTTGGATAGCTCTTGATCTTCTGACTGATTAAATAACCCCTTTTCCACACACAAGGATTATAAAGCAACACAAAACAACAACAAATAAAACCTCATTTGGTGCAATCTCTAGCAGTATTCTAGTACTATCACCTTCTGCATTTAATGCGCTATTCAGATGCCCTATGAAGAATATTTTAGGAATACATAGATGTTGAAGCATTGATTTTATTATTCATCTGCTGTGTAAGAATCAAAATCAGCTTTATAGGTGCAATTTTCTCTTCACTAGAGGTACAAAGACCAAAAATTACAAGAATAATTTCATCTTTCTCTTTCAAATAAAAATAAATAGATGAGTTCATCAAGGAAATTGCTGACCTGTTATATTTTTTCTTTCATTTGCTAATGATCTCCTTTTTCAGTGAATGAAGCTTGAGCCTGGTGATTTTTCCTGCAATGTGTACATGTATATCTGGTAAATTAATGGCAGTGTGCTGGGGAAGATGGTAGCCATAGACCAAAGCTTTCTGTTGCCATGGATCCATTGCAGACCCCTCTGATTGTAGCTTGTTAGGGCTTTGTTTAAACAAGTGGGAACTGGGGAAAAAAGAAAGGGTTTTCAGCTATTTCTGTCATTTACATTTTAACTGTTCTAATTGTCCTAATTTCCTTCCTATTTACAGTGAATGGTGAAAGGAGTAAGCCTTCAGTGGTGACCGCCACTCTTCAAACTCAGGCCACACACTCTGTCCCTGTTTTTTTCCCTGGCATGGAAGGATTTAGCCTTCCTGGGTCTGGCTTTGGGATACAACATGCAGTACCTTAGATATGTGCATGCTCACATTGTGTGAGAACTGACAGTGCTTTGGGGCTTAGTTTTGTGAAACAGTGATTAATTGCACTTTGGGGGAATCCACCATGGTCAGCAGTCACTTGAATTCCCCAGTGTTTTAAACAGAGAGAGACACTCTTCAATATTGTGCACTGCTGTTTGTAGGGAGCCCAGGTTTATGCTGGACACAGGCTGTCCTGTGCAGGTACCCAGCTGTGCTGCAGCCACTGCTGATGCGTCACTTTGGGGCACTGCCATGGTGACAAAATGTCAGGGGGCAGCTGGCCTTGGATAAAACCTCTGTGCCCAAATGTGTCCCCCAGTGCAGCCTTCCTGTGGCGTCCGCAGTAAAAGGTGGGAAATCTGTGAAATTCTACCAGGATCTGAAGAATCAGATTTTTGGTATTTAGTTTGCTCTGATCTGAACTTCACCTCCACTGCAGGACCTGTTATCTCCACACATTGCCTCTCAGGGGCCATGGCAGCCATGCCTATACAGAAATGTTTCCCTTCTCTTTCTACAGACCTTCTCCTGTATCAGCAGAGAAATACTGTGAATCAGAAGAGCCACTACACCTTGCTTTCATTGCAGCTAAAGTCCTTTTTACTCTAGTAATTTAGGAAAATGTAGTGTGACTTCAAGAGATGTAAATCCAGTTTACTGTTATGTTAAAAATCATTTTTATTCATCAAGAGGGAGCATTTGTTTTAATGTAGATGAATCCAGCTTGTTTCTAGGTTTAGAAGTGGTTTTACCCTGATGATGAATATTGCAACTTTGCTGTGGCTGGAGATGTTAAAGGCTGTTCTACTTAGAAGCAATATTTAGTAGTGGTGCCAAAATAATATAGGTAATTATTATCAATTTACTATGCATAATTATATGATTATTAATGGTGCTAATAATAAAAGCCAACTTATTGGCTGGCTTTCATTTATTCAAGGCTGTGTGAAGTGGAAAGTGGGACCCAGTCTCTCTCGTTTCTTTTGTTCATCTGTAACATCACATCTCACTCAATGACAGTATCTAAGCTTTTAAAAATTGCATGTAACCCAAAAGACAGTCTGGCCTCAAATAATGATCCAGTGAAGTGTTCCAACAGGATTAGGGCTACAGTTACTCCATTTTCTTCCTCTTCTTCCTCACAACAAGTCCTTTTCTGCATTTCTTCAGCCCTGAGGTTTTTAGGGCAGAGGCAGTTGGGAAATAAAGCTGGTGGAACAGCTGATGAAAAATCACAAAAGCTGCTATTCCTCCATCTCTGTGAACTCTGCTAATAACATTTCTTGTGATGGGGCTGGAACAGGAGTTGTTCCTGATCCCTTGGCTTTGGTATCCCTTCACCTCAGGCAGAGGCCTTTCTGCTTGCCCTTGCTGTCCAGTTACACTGTGAGGTTTCTGGGGCAGGAACTGCCACTTGTGTTCTGTGCAATGCTTTACATGGTAGATCTTGGCTGTTCTTGTTTGTCAAGCTGGGCAGTTATAAAAATCACGTCAGTCTGTCTGGGAGGGGGAGGGAAGAAGATAAAATTTAGCTTAAGGAGTTGCCTAGTCAATGTCTGCCTATATGAATAAAAATCACTATGCCAGTGGGCTCATGCTTTCATTTGCTCAACATATGGAAGATTCCCTACTTGTGTTCTGTCGCCACAAATAATCCAAGCATTTGTGTCAGCTTCTTTGCATTGTGCTTTCCTATTAAAAATGGCTCTTATAGGACAACGCCTAAGTTTCATTTTCTCTCCTAGAGCACACACAAAAGTAAATTCCATAGTCTCACAGCCTTGAGGTGTGCAAAGTGCTGCTGGAGTCAGTAGCCTGTGTGTGTAGATGTCTGTAGGGCTGCCCTGGTTGTTGAAGTCCTGGCTCTCTAAAGCACCTAGAACTAAATAGTTTCTTGCTGGCCAGGGTGTGCAGGAGCTTGCAGGCTCTTGGGGCATGTCTCTATACTGCAGAAGCTGGGGAGTGTCCCTCTGACCAGCTGCAGAGCTGTGTGATGATGGGTTTGGTGCAAATTCTGAGCCTGGAAAGGGAAGTGTGGAGGCAGCGCCGGTGCTGTGGCAGTATAGACATACTGGTAATACCCTCTAGTGGAGACAAGAGGTCTGCCAGCCAGAGGAGGGGGCTTGCCAGCAAATTTAAACTCCAACTCGAACAGCTTCAGGACAGCTTTATCACATAATGCCAGCTGCTGTAGGATCGTGTAGAGAACAATTTGTGATGGACAGAGAATATGATTTATTTCCACGTCTCCTAGCCACTGTTACTAGGCAGGGAGAGCTCTGTAGCATGGGTCAATGTTTTGCTGCATCATTCTTAATATATACATGGGGATAAAGCAAGTAATTTACACTCAGTTTGTAATGCATAGCTGCACAGGATAGAAGTATTATCACCTTTTTTTGATAACTTTTTTTTTTTATTTTTTTTTAACTGTGCTTTCCTGACAACTACAAGTAACAGACTTGAGCATTTGTTGTGTGGTCTTTCTGCTGCTATTATTCTTCCACATCTCTGAGAACTCCATGGGAGTATTGGAATTTCTGCTGTTAAAATAGAAAGGGAAACATGTGGATTCAGTTGAATAAATAAGTAAACAAGAGAACAGCACCAAATCATATTCCCCCCTGCCCAAAAGTCATTTGCAAGTGCAAAGTCACATGGCATTTTATCAAGATTTATAGCAATGTTATACTGGGATAATTGGATATTTTCCAATAATTAATACTCTGGCATATCTACTACTTCTTTTATAACCCACATTAATTTCAGTAGGAACAGAACTAAGATATGTTGCTCTTCTTTGATGGTCTCTTTTGTTATGAGATAATATCAGTGTCATGGAAAAGGCTCAAGAAAAGGGCTAATATACATGAACCAGAAAAATCTCTAGTCTTCACCTTGAGTAATTTATCAGCTAAGTAAAGGATATTACTTTAAACTGGAATATGTTATGTTGGAGGAAGAAAATATGTTGGAAGTCTATAATATTTGGCTTCTTCAGAAATTTTACAGTTCAGCTTTCACTCACAAAAACTATATGAGAAATTGTTTATTTAATAACAGAATAGGAATAATTTGATATTATTTTATAAGATTTTTATCAGCATTGTAAGCAGGGAAACATTTCCACGTAAAATATACCAGTGATTATAGTATTAAAAAAAACCCCCAAAAGTATCAAAATGCTATAGGTATGGCAGAATCAAAAATAAGAGGAAGAAGTCAATACTGATCCTTTAGTATCCATACTTAACATATCAATATTTATCCTGTAGTTGTACTTTCCTTTTGATTATCCAGTTAAGTGAGAAAATTTTCCATGACTTCTGATTTTGTTTGCGAGCAAAAAACAACATTTATTCTGCTTTCATAATTTCGTTTTGCAAGCAACTGTAAAGGTTATTAAATATGACCTTGGTGTTCACACCCTGAGACAGTTCTTTGATCTACAAGTTTTTTGTCCATGGTGAAGGTACCAAGGAATCAGGTGGGATCTGGTGTAATTTTACTGAGGAGTAGCTCCACATTTACACCTCTGAAAGGTGTAAACAAACTTAATTAGGCCTTTTGGATCACCTGCTTAAATTCCTATGAACCCAGATATTAAAATTGCTTTTTAGGCTTTCAGTCAGGCTCAGATGGGGATGGCATTTCAAGCAAATTCTTAGCATAAGCTTTAAATAAAGTGAAAGCTTTGAAAACCCCATCACCACTGTCTGATTGCTATAGCCAACATGACTAACTGTGCGTAACTACACTGGCACAGCAGAGTCAGCATCTGAAATTTGTGGGAATGCAACATAAAACCAGCAGTCAAGTTGACTTTCTGAACAGAGTGAAACAGTTATATTGGTTTAAGGTGCATGGATCAAGACATGCTGCTGAATGAGATAATGGCACATTGCTGGAGCCACTCTGGAGTGATGAACTCTGTGATGATTTATTTTTTTAAAAAACTTCAAGGGAAAATCACACATCTAAAGACGAAATGAGATGAAAGTGCAGTTTAGAATTGTGCGAGGCTATTACATATTATAAGGTGTGAGAGGGATAGATGGTGGGAAAAAAAGATGCAGTGGTAAAACAGTGTAACTTCCTTCCAAGTATAAGCAACTTAAATTCATCTGCCAGGTGTATTTAAGGCATTGAGACACTCCTGTTCATGGCTGGCTCTGAAGGGAATTATTTCAGCTATGATCTGAAAGGTAGCCAGTCTACAAGTTTTCAGCATGCTAGTTTATGTGTTTTCATCACGGATATCTAGAGGTTCTTTTGCATTATTTTTATTAAGAACTGCAGAACAAACCCCACAACCCTGAAATCAGAGGATATTGGTAAATAGGAGTAAAATATTTGCTGTATCTCAGTTACCACTTTGAAAGGGACTCCTTTGTCTTCTAGAACCATACAACTTGTCAAGCTCAGATAAAACATGAAGAAATTAATCTGCTGTGATATTTTTTTATAAAGCTGTTAGAAACTGAAATTATGAGTAGAAGATGAAAATTATGACAGTTTTTACTGGAGCAGCTGTGTTGTTTACTCTGAATACCCCGACTGAGCAGTCATGGCCATGAGCTGAATCAAAGGGTGGAAAGGTGGGACCATCGCTCTCCTGTGGGCAGTGCATCACCCTCGTATCCCCAGCCCAGTAACCACAGATGCTGCAGCAAAAACTGTGAAGCAAATTGCAATATATGGTTACAGCCAAGACACAAGAATAGCTCCAAATCCCTCATTTTCTATTTAAAATCCTGGAGGAGTAACAACCCATGTTTTGCATGATGTGAGATGTAGAGAGAAAAATGCAGTAGGTTGTCCTGGTGTTTTTCATTCTCTGTATGGAAAGGTATGTTTTCTCTAACAAGAACAGTCTAAATATTCCATTAATGCTTATGTATATTATTAGCAAAACCCCTTTCAGGATAGATTACAGTATTTTGATTCATTACTCATCAGTATGTATAATTATCGTTTAACAATGTTATGAAGGACTGATGAAGGGGAGCAGGTGTTTAAACATGCTGTACCAGGAGTTTGACACAGCATTTAATTCTCTTTATTTGTGCTTTTTAAAGACATTTATTCAAAGAGAGAAAACAGTGAGGCACCATATAGCCATGAGTGTTTGCAAGAGAAATAAGAAAGACATTTAATCAATTTTTGGAGCAAGCATTTTATAATTAGTAACAGTGAGATTTTTAACAGTACTCTAATATTATATGAAGCTAGTGAAAGTAATGAGATGTGTTACAATTTTAGATAGGAAAAAATTTATATCTCGCAATGAGCTTTAGAACCATAAACTATTTCTGGCTATCATGGTAACAGAAACTGAAAAGCCTGGTGTGATTTTTGAAGTTCACATGCTGGAGGGTGCTGATTCCAGGATTGCCAGGGCCATGAGGAAAGGCAGTGCAGCCACATGGGTGACATGCACCCTGCCTGGCTCACGCTGGGCTGAGCTTTGTCCATTATCTCTGAGACATCAGCATCCTTGCTCGACAACATGGGGGGCAAGGACTATTCCTTCAGAACGCTATCAAGTTAGGAAATCCAGGACCAAAGAGTCATGTGAACTGTCTGAATGAATGAGAAGACTCCCATTGACCTCCAGGTAATGCTTTCTGGGAAAAAGTGCTTGAAAATCTCTGTGCTTAAGAGCTGATCTTTACCAGTAGCAGCGGTCGCCCTGATCACCGCAGTTTGCTTTATACTAATTATTATTTATCTACCAAGTGTAAATTAATATAAGCTAATAGAATCTTTTAAAATAATCATTATTTGGGTTAAAAAGATGTGCCCTGCCTTATGGTGGAAGTCATTGTAAGTCATCCTAACAATCCCTGTCAGCCATTAAGTGTACACATAAAACATAGATTGGTCTTTCATGATTACACCTGTTTCTCATTGCCTGATAATTTTGATTTCCCTGCATGATACTCTAATATTAATGAAAATGGCATCTTTTTAAAGTGACGAACTTCATAGGCAAACTAGATTTTCTTTTCCTATATTTACTTTGTCTTCTAATTGCTGTTCTGTCATTAACAAGGAGGCTGGTGGGCCAAATAAGCTGCCTTTTTTCTTTCATTTTTGATTGATCACCTTGTCCAAATGAGTTCTCAGCGTGTTTTACAGGGATAGAAATCTTTCAGCTTGCTAGTGCTTTGTTTTCATTAGGAAAATTTATTTATAATTTCAAGGGTAATGATTACAGTGATCAGAATTGTAACTTTGAGCAGGTGTGACTGTATGTACTGAATCAGGCTCTGGGCAGAGCCAGTTTGAAGAACCTTCTTGTTCATCTTGCAGACTCATCTTTCCTACCTTTGAACAGGCAAATGGAGCAAGGTGCTGTTCTGCTCAGCAATCAACCCCTTCAGCTTCCCAAGAGTTCAGTGCAAATCCCCTACAGGTGAGGGTGTGAGGCTGCAGTTTTCTTTACAATAGGGTCTCTATCCTGGTCTGACCCTGCCAGAAGTTGAAAGAAGTGAATCTAACAGTGTAGTCTATCTGTTTTATACACATACCCTAGTTTTTAACGACTTTCCTGTTTTATTCTGGGTGTCAAATGCTTTCATCAGGGGATCTTTTTTCCCTGCACGTGCTGTTGCTTCACTTCTCACCTCTAGTGTACATCAGGCCTAATCAAGTCTTTTAGCTACCATAAAGCACAACACAGAATTTGCAATCATCGTTGCCTTTGTTAATACCATCTCCTTTAAAGGCTGGGTCTGAGTTAAGGAAGAGGTTTGGGGTTAAATACAGGGGTGTTACTATTGTGGTAACACACACGACACAGACTCCTGTGATTTTTTTCTCTCAAGGCTGTGTGAAGAATGAATCAATTTATTTTTAGAGATTGTTCCCTTATATACAATTTTCCACAGACCACTGTGATTGGTGAAAGACAAACCTCTTCACCCACATTGGTCAATCCAGAGGGACATCAAGAGAAAATTCCTCCGACAGAAAAGAACTCACAACATGAATGCTGTTACAAAAACAATTCTGTTGTTTATGTTCTCTTCCTGAGAAAAGAATTTCAGCAAACCAAAACATCAGAAAACCAGCACTTTAGAAACCCAGAAACTTCAGGCCTGAAAACCAGACTACACAGGGGGTCAGTAATGATTTTTGATAATCAGTAATGACGATTCCTGGCTCATCAGGTGGCTGCTGCTTGGGGTTTGGCAGTCTGCACTTTTCACTGAATTTCCTTCTCTTTTTCAGTGGCGATTTGAAGTCTCAAAGAGCATATCCTTCAGACCTCAGCATCAGTAGCTGGCCTGTTTTTCCTGGTGGCATAGGTGAGTCCTTGCTGCTGCTTCCTCACCTGGTCATCCCTGAGGCTCCTGGGGCTCATGCCCAAGGGGTGCTCAGCATAGGGTGGAAGCAGCTGCTGCAGTTTCAAGTGTCTAAGTCAGTCCCTGCTCTGGTTTGTCTGCCAAAGGCAAGTTGCCTTATACTGTAGGGTTTAGGCAGCTGAGCCTCCTTATTTAGTCATCTAAATAATGTACTTGCTGCTTTATTTCCTGGGGTCTGTATCAAAGCTAGACCCCTGTTGTGGGACCCCAGCAGGGATGGTGTGGCTTCCAGCTCCCTCCCTGGAGTGCCCTGGTGCCTGCAGTGCCTGTGCCCCCCCTGCTGCCAACCCCTCCTGGCCAGGGGGCTGTTCCTTCCCCCCCAGTCCCTGCCAACCTGTTGACAGAGAGTGTCAGTTCAGCTGCTTCCTTCAGGTGAGATCTGCTGCCTGGTACAAGGAGAAGTTCCCAGGACACAGAGCTCGTTTGACACACCACATCAGTGATGTGATGATACCCAGGAAAGCAGAAGCTTTTATGGTGAAGTATTAGCATTTTGTCAGAGGACTCCAACACTTAAAAGTTAGCCAGGCTGACTTCAGTGTGAGCAGAGAGTTTTGGGCACGCTGCAGACAGTCGGCCCAAGGAGCAGATCCTGCAGCAATGGGCCTGAGGTCATTTTAATGTGGCTTTTGTGTCTTCATAAAAAAATGTAACTTCTGGTGTTACTTGCATGAGAGTGGATGTTTAACTTCTTGGCCTTTAAGAAATTATAATTTGACATGAATTTTAACTTTCCTGGCTAATAAAATCATCATGATGGAACAGCCCAAGTAAATAATAGATACAATAACTCTTCTTTGCCTATTGTGTGCTTTTACTATTCATAATTTTTAGGAGCACAGATATTAGATACACTTACGTAAGACTTAACGAACAGTAATTATCTTTTGGCTAAAGCAAAAGCCCAAACGAATGCTAAGCTGCATTATCACTTGGCTTCTGACATGAGCTGATAATCAGATTTTCTTGCTTAAATCCATGGTGCTTGAACAATGCTCCCCACTGTCTGTCCTTCCCGATATTACCCTTAATTAGAAAGAACAGAAACACAAATCTGAATTATTTCAAAATCTGGTTTCCATGGTCAGTGGTTGGAAGGGCTTAACTTTATTACAAATAAACCTGGCTTTATTTACTAATGAAATCTGAAATGCTGGGCCTGTCATAGTAGATAGTCTAATAGTATGGTGTTTACATGCTGAAAAATCTTGTGTGGGCAAAGTATTTTGTAATAAATCGTTAAGTAATTGAATTATGATTCTTTTATCCAATTAATAGAGCAGAAAGGGAGACCCACAGGAAGCCCTATACCATAGTTTAGGCCAAGTAATGACACATTGTTCTCTTGCCTTGTTCTTTTTTGTAGGACTTTCTTCTAAGATACATTTGGCAAATGCCTGTTTCTGCCTTTCCAAACACTAGAGACTTTAATTTATCTTTCTTTCCTAATCCTCTGTATTTACTGGCTCCATGTTTCTGAACTTTTAATGCACTAAAAAACTAAAAGCTTTTCTTTTCTTTTTCAATGTATAATGGGGAAATGATCATTGTATATGGCTCTTTTTATTTGCTTAGAGGCCTGGAAGCCTCTTTTCCATCACTAAATACAATCTTTTAATTTGCAGTGATAAATTTTATTCTCTGTAGAAAGCCACAAATATTATCTTCTGCTACCTGATCTCTCTAACTCCACTCTGATATAATTGCAAATATACCTTTATTGTAACTGTTGTAGTAAAATGTAACTTTAACAAAAGATAACTTTAAGTCTGCGAAAAAGAAAAAAGCAGATTAAGAGTACATAAATGATTTATTTAGTGAATGCTTTTTGTTTCATAGCATATATATGTGTAGTTCTTGTTAATGTACCAGAACACAAACAGTTACAGTTTTCTGCAGCATTTTCAAGCTACCTTCTTTTTCTAGTGAAATATTGTTCATCTTTAATAGATATTTTGTGCATAATAAATAGTTATTTAACGGAAAAGCCAGAAAGAAAACTGCAGTGTTCTTGGCAAGCCAACAATTGAAAAGTACAGGTGCTAGGAGTGGGTATAGACCTAAAGTAAATAGTTAGTTGTTTGGTTTTTTTTAATCAAAAGAAGGTGCCTTTCATTCCGAGAAATTTATTTCTTTTAAATATTTGCAATCCACAGCTGATAGCACATAATGCCACTTTTCTTTCTTCCTTTACAAAGGGAATAGCTTTTGGTAACAAGCAGATGCTTGAGTGGGCTGTGTGGCATGAGGTGTACCATCAGCCAAGAAAATCAATATTTACTGTTCTGGTATCTTTGCGGTGTGGGAGTTTGCCTTGTTTAGAAAGTGGATTGTGTATAATATAGAAGGCCTTGCTTTTAGTTGACCAGAAGAGGGGTGTTATTGAAAAGGGCATGTTCTCTGCAATGAGTCACACTTAACCCTCCATGTCCTATAGCTCTGCTCTGTTCATTTATCACACAAACCAAAATCAGATGGATGGTTAGATCTGAGAGGGGCTTGCAGTTGTTCTCATCCTTGAAGCTGGACATCTTCAGTATGGTTAATAACAACAGTAAAAACAGTAATTTGTTCAGCAGCAGAGTGAGTCCCCAGCCCCCAGCAGAGACCCTCAGACCACTGCCTCCTCGTGGTTTGCAAGAGGGGAGTTCCCCTGGCAATGATTGAAGTGAGGGCTGGTGGGGGAGGCAGCAAATCTGCATTTTACTGTGTGGAGAAATACAGGTCTGTGCACTCACTACTTGGGGAAATAAACTTTTCTCCTCAAGGAAATATTCATTTTGAATAAAGCAACTAAGAAATCTCAGGAAGGGTTTCTCAGTAACAATGGATTACTTTCTGAGATTGTATTTGACTGGAAAGTCTTGGATCTTTGTTTTGCACTTATTTTCCCCTCCTTCACCTGCATTATAAAAAGAGAACATTATCCATTGCAATAAATTCTCATGCTACCTTTTCCTGCACTGAGCGTGTAATTTTTTAATCCACAGTGGTGGAGCACAAATGAGACAAAGAAAAGGTGTAGGGAAACTATGAATTCTGCTGGCCAATTAGGTAAAACAGGAAGGCACTTATGCACGGAATGGAAATGGTTGCTCATTTCACTGTTCAGCTTTGCTCTTCTCTCTTTTCTTCCTTGGTTTAATATGCAGGTACTATTTACAATGCCACACTTCAAATGGTTATGAGTTTCAGTTATGCAGAAGCATAAACCTCTGCTCTGTAAAACTCTTGATCCTGTGCAAGGCTCTTGACTGTGTCAGAGGTTATGAGTGCTTCTTTAGTGGAGAACTGGAGTGGTGAAGAGCTTAAGGGTTCCAAAGTTCCCTTGCTGCTATTCAGTGCACTCGCTTTTTTTATCTTTGCCAGGATTTGGGAATCCAGAGAGGAAGAGGGAATCTGCATGCAAATAAATGAAGGAAATGTTTTTGAACATGTTATGCACCGAAGAGAAGGATGCTAAAGGTGTCTGTTCAGTGTCCTGGGAGCTTGGAAGCTGCAGGAAGTGCAAGTCCTGAACCTGGCTCAAGGATCAGAGCTTGGCTTTGGAGGCTGGTGGAGGGATGTCTCCCACTGAGCTACTGCTTCCCACTAACTCCCCACGAGCCTCACTGCCAAAATCTCATTCATTGCATTTTCTCATGGTTCTCTGGCTCATCCAAGACATTGGGGTTAAATGCCCAAGGTGCAAACTGTAGGGCTGGCATACCTAATATAGGCAAAAGTTATTTCAGTCATTGATGTCTCTCTTGACAGCCAGAGGGTTGAGAAACATGGAGGGGTGCAGAGGGGAGGTGGAATGTGTGACATTCTCAGGGGACTGGTCAAGGTCAGGGATGCTCACTTAGGTCTTAAAGCTGTGGGGGAAGGACCCAGTGAGAGCTGCTGCAAACACAAGAGAGCTGATTTGCCAAGTTAAATGCACAGGTTATGTGCATTTGAAAAACATTAGCTCTGTATAAACCAAAACAGATTCTCCAGTAGTCAACATGCCGTGATACTTAATTGGTCTGTGTGGGGCTCCTGGGAATCTGTGGGCCTTATCTTGCTTAGCTTCTGATGCTTAGACCAAAAAAGGTCATCTTAAAATATGAAATTGAAGTTTTTTGTTTGAAAATGAATGTGAGATAACAAGAAGTGAAGATGTCTGGAAAAACCTGTCTAATTTTCAGACTGTATCAAACCCATATATATCTTTTTTCTCTTTATAAACTTTTTTTATGCCTGGAATTTTAAAAAGGCAGAATTTGCTGGAAAATACTTCTTACACCTCCAATTCTGTGCTGTTTATCCAGAATAGAAGTATAGTGTCTCATGCAACACGCAGAGAGATGTGTGTAATCTCACTGATGTTTCTCTTTATAGAGCACTCAGAGAGAAGTCTTCCCTGCCTAGTCCTGGATTTGTGGTTCTGCTGAGGATGTTGTGTGATCCTGGGCTCAGCACCAAGTTCCAGGGCAATCTAGCTAAGCAGGGGAGTCAAACCTGGGGGAGGTTCCCCTTTTCAGGAAAATACCTGTGGGCACATAATTGTGTTGTATAAAAAACCCTTCAGGGATTAGTGTCCAATAAGGCTCAAAGTGGGGTGGAATTATTTACTATAGCTATACTTGTGTGATAAAATTATTCTTGCATTGTGTGGCAGCATCATCTTGTGAAAGACACACAGTAGAATCAGATCACATGCCATCTTTAGGGTAATTTTTACATTTTCAACAATTGCAAATGGCTAAATAAACTGTGACAATGAATTTCTACTTCGTGTTTGTTATTAGCAGTATAAAGGCATCTTGTGTTGCTTATTGAGTTGTTTTCTTGCAGCCCTTGTCTTTTTAGAAGTGATAGTTATAATTTACCTGAAGACACCAGTGGGTTTTTTTCATGCTAACAAGAACTATTTCAATTTTCTGGCTTAATCTTCGCTACAGTCCAGAGCAGATCACCTGGTGTATGCCAGTAGCATTGAAATAGAGCAGTTCCATCTCCATTTATGGATTCTCAGGAGTGAGGAGGCTGCTGTGATTCTCCCAAACCAACTCTCCCAACAGCTTGTCAGCACCTTCTGCTTTTCTGTCCACCTTCCCACTTTTGGAGAACACTGTGTATTTATTGATCTCTCAGAGATAGACACCTTCTAGATAATTTCTCCAAGTAAAAATGTTGGCCTTTTTCTCCTGCCGTGGTGAGGTCCATAAGTGAAGAAAACTTTCATTGTGGTTTCTCTTTTCCATCTTTCTGTATGACTTTGACACAAAATTCCATTTTTTTTTTCCAAGGTGGGCTGGAAGTGCACCATAAACACTTCATACTGATTTCCATGAATGCCATATTCTGTGTCTTGGAAAAAGGCATGATGACACCTCGGCATGCAGGACCTACTTAGGAATATTGCCTGGAGTTGTTAGGACTCAGCAGGAGGGGCTGTGTAACCTTTTAGCTTACCCTGAAAAGCAGAAGGTCCAGTTTGTTTCTTCCCAGTAGTCTAGGGTCAACTGTTTGCTCTGCAGGGAGCAAGAGGTTTTCTGTATGGTCTCCAGCTTCAAAGGAGAATTGGCGTGAGGCCAAATGCCAAGTGTTTAGAAATTTCTCCTGGTAGACTAAGGGCTACAGTTTATCTCAAATTATTGCCAAGAGAGGGCAGATATTCATAAGGAAAGTTGTCATAAGAAGCTCAAATTTAGGGACTGAGTCAAATCCTTAGCAGTAAGGTGTTTGGAAACATATGCTGAGAACAGGAGAGTACTTTCTTGATATAGCAAGTCTGCTGTTTCCTTAAGATAAATTTGGATTTTTATGCCTTCTAGACTGACAGCTGTGAGAATCTTTTGCATTTTGAAAGTGACAGAGCAAGTGTGACCTATGCATACAATTTCCAGTAATACACAGGGCAAAATAAAAGTGAGCTTTTTGTGTCAGGTTGCAAGATTATTTAGCGTTAATTCACAATCTATTAAAATGTACTCAGACTACCTCTACATATAGATTGAAAGTCGAATGCCTGACATAAGAGAACTGTCATATGAAAAATAGTTGATATGAAAAATAATTGATGCATGGTCCTGAAGAAGAATATTGGGAAGACAGACAAGCTGGAGCATTCTGAGTGGTTTTCAATTTTTTATATGAACTACAACCTATGCGAGTGTGTAAATAAGCTCTAATACCTAGAATAAGAGGGAAAAGGATTTGTTGATATATTAATTATCAGACATTGCTTCTGCAATTTGTAATCTTTATTTGTTGTTGTAAGGTATGGACATACTACTCTTTAAGTTTTGTGTAATCAGTGGTGGAAGGCAACAAGAACACATTACCAAATTTTAACTTCTCAGGTTCAGGTTTTTTTTTGTATCTGTCAGCCCAAGACAGAGTCTTGTTTTTTTAACAGTTTCAGTTGAAAACAATCATGCTGCTTCTGAGAAGTGTCAGGGAAACTTTGCTTGGCTTTAGGGGGGAAGAGTGAGAATATTTCTTAGAGAAACACCAGAGTTCCTTGGGAGCAGGGACTAGATTCAAGCAGGATTTATGCCTCTGTTCAGGTTTTGCCTATTTCCAGAGACCTGAACTTTGCATGATTATTTATTTGTTATTATTTAGAGCTGTGTTAACAGAACTCTTGGTGTAGTCTGGTCAAGTTAGCCTTTGTATTTGATAGCATGTGGAGATTTTTCCCTTGTTCTGAGCATAAGAAGGTTGATAGTGAGCCAATTTCCCAAGAGAAAGTTCACCTTGATTAAACCCAGCAAGATTAGGGAGTCGTAGGGAGAAGCTACATCCAAGAAGTAGGAAAGAAGAAATTCACAAGCAAAAGAAGAATTTACAAAGAAGCCTGAAGACAAAATTCAGAAATAGATGTAGAGACTGCTGATGGTTTCAGAGCATGGCAAAGCAGAATTTATACACTACCATAGAAAACAAGCTGCTGCAATACTGGAGGAGTTTATAAACTCTCTTATGCTTTTCCCTAGGTGCTTAGTAAATAAGTGGTCCTCTAAATGTAAGTGGGATGGCTCACTGGAAACCAGATGCTGAATTTTTTGTCAGGCTGAAGGGTTGTCCCTTACACCTGATTTAGTTACAAACTAGCTGTTGCAGGTCACACTCAGTTCAAACAAGTGGAAATTCAGACTCTCTACAAGAAAGCATTTGATCACAAAAAAAACCTAAAATGCAAAGCAGTCTGCCTTTAACCCTAAACGTAGACTTAAGTATTTTGTCAGTCCCATGTATGATGCCCGAATTCTTTGCCTTGCCAAAAAGAAGTCAGCTGAATTGTGTTGTGGTTTTCTTCCTCCCCTCCAACATAAATTTTGAATGTAGCCAGTGTTTCTAATTATTGTCTGGTTACTTTACACAGGTATGTGCCTGATTTATAGAAAGCTCGCTTAGCAGCACGACTGTCATTCAGGATTTGCAGAAACAGCCTTCTATTATTTGGTAGTGGTTTGGTTTCTGAAGGGCAGGCTGTAGACACAAACAAGAGACGTGGCCCTCAGAAACATTCATGCAGCATCCTTCAGGAGGGGAGGGGAGGTTATCCAAGTCTCCATGCTGCTGTACTCATATAAATGCTCCCTCTTTTGTTGCTGCTGGACTCCAAAGAATAAAACCAAAACACAAAGCAAAGGCAGCACCACTGAGCAAATGCCACAGTGTTCCCTTAATCCATGTGGATCAAAAAACATGAACGTTTTGATTCTGTAAAGAATCTTCCTCAGCATGCTGGATTAATCACATGGATTAATAAAACACTGTTGCACTCACTCAGTGGTGCCTCTTCTGCTTTGTGTTTTCTTTTATTATTCTTTGGAGCCCTGCAGGAACAAAAGACGGCGTGTTTATAAGAGTACCATAGGCACTGGGAATTCTATAAACCTCTCCCTCTATAAGGTATGCTTCTTGAATTTTCCCCCATGGATCATACACTGCAGATTTGTCTGCATACTAAACCCTGCGCCAGTGTCCTTATCTGCCTGAAATACACTCAGTTTAAACCCAGGTTTTTTTCTTTCATTGTGTTTCTGTTTAGTTCTGCAGAGTGTAGCAGGGAGCACATGTGGAACACTCTCATCTGGCTGCTTTTGTGAAGCAAATACTTTAATGTATCTTTTCAGTCACTGGCTGGGCAGGGGCAGCTTTGGAGAAACACACAGTTCTAGCAGCTTCCATGTACAGAAGTGACTGGGGAAGTACAGACTCACACTTTTCATTAATATGTGCTCACACATGAAAATGCATGCTAATGTTAGCCTTTGGGAAGCTGCGTGATAAGCTGCCAGTATCTGGCACCTGACTATTACACTCTCTCTGTACACTGCTTCCAGTTCTCTGTATTTTTTTAATGACCTCTGCTTTCTGAAAAGCATTCTTTTCTGCCTCATAGATGAAGGCTGACCCCTTCCTCTGCTGTAGGCCCCACATTCTTTTCATTAGTGCACAACATAGGATGAGAAGTAATCAATCTTGTGGTATAGATAGGTGAAAGGTCTGAAATTTCAGGGTTTAGCAGAGCTAAAATGGAAGCATTAACCCTTAAAAAGAGAACATATGGTCCCTGGATGACCCTAATGGAGTTAATCTCAAAGATGCAAAATAACTTATTTTTTGTGAGTAGAGTATTCTTGAAGATTTTTCATGTGTTTGTCAGTCATTGGGTTGGGTACATAGCAATGAAAAAAAAAAATAGTCCTAATAAAAAATACCTTGAAGGCTTTGTAAAATATTCTGGTCATGACTTGCACATCCATGTTTTATCTACATACTTTCCTGTGTTTATTGTTATCCACCTTAATTAGAGATTCTAGCCTTTGTCTGTTAGTTCAGTCTCACAGCCATTCTGCCTTTCAGGACACCTGGGTTACATTGAACCTAACAAATTACAGTGTCATGGTCTCTTACAGAAACTTAACATGCATATGAACTGATATCCTCTACCCTAGGCCTTCTGGAAGATCTGTTCCAAAGGATGTAGGTGCCACAGCAAATCAGTCCAGCAGACTACTTTTCCCAAACAGTGAGTTTGTGTATCTGCTTGGAGATGGCCATTTCTTCATAGGGCATGGGAAGCATCTTTCTGGCTCTATTCCTCTTTTTTTTTCTAAAACCAAATCCTTTCTGTGCCCACCTTCCTGCCCATGTCTTTGTCCCAATGTGTTCTGCAGCCCCCGTTTACAAACCCACTGCTGCAGTGCTGGGTGTGTGTCATGTTGCACCCACCACCTACAGAATGCTCCAGGGTTCAGCTTTCAGTCCTGCAGCATCCCCCAATGTCACAGCACACAGGCCTTCAGGCTCCTTTTCTCTCTGTGCCACCATTTACTTTTGCTAAAACCAGCTCTCCTTCCCTCTGTCAGAGATGGGAACTTGATTGACTGTAGCCTTAAACCAGCAGTGGCCTGACTTTTTCTTTTCAAATGCTGCTCTGAAAATGAATCTCTTTCTGGTTGATAAGACCAATTTCAAGCAGCAGGACATCCTGCAGTGAGCTCCTCCTTCACTTTCATAGTTTATCTGATTTGCCCAGGATTCCCTTCTTTATAGCCTGCTTTATTCTTTGAATTTTAGAAATTCTCCTCCAAATTGTGTTGTACAATTGTTTCATACTACATAATCATTTTTCTGCCATGGATTGCAGAAATTGTGGCACTTTATTCTGTGATTTTAATTGTGCTGAGCACCCTCTTCTGTTATCATATTTTGTAGCCAATAATGTTAAAATATTGTTTGAGACTATTGGTGATGAGTGATTTCAGGGTTGTGCAGCATCATTTTCTATTAAAATTCTAAAAGCAAAAAGGGTAACGACATGGGTAGAATTGCTCAATAAACAGAATTTTAAACAGATAGAGCATAAGATCTTCCACTCTGTGGTAAGTGCCATTCATTAATGATGAATGTAGAAACACAGTCCCTACAGGCTGGTGTCATGTTAGTATCCACTATAAAGCCTTTTACATTTTCCCCTTCACCTCTTAGGTGCTGAACAAAATCCTGTGGTGAAAAGAGAAGCAATGTCCCTGATGAAATGTTAAGACTGACATACTGCCATTTGTGATGAGTTGCAGGGGAGTCACATATGATATCTGAATACAGATGTCACCAACACGAGTGACAACTGTACAGTCACATTGCTTAACGTGGGACCCATGACTGCTGGGTACTGCAGTAATGTTCCTTTTTTCAAAGGCATTTCTTATTCACAAAATTGAAAAAAAAAAAATCCCTTCCCCAAGTATTTGTATCATAAACAAAACGTGTTTACTCCTTTCTGTTGCTAGATGAGAAGTGTTGAGCTTTTGAGAGCAGCTGATGTGGCACCACTCCCCTAAGCAACCAGAGAATTATAGCCCAGGTGATTCTAGAAGGACTTTGTGCAAAACTGACTGCTCAGGTATTCAGCCTGATGAGCAGCTACAGTTTGCAGACTTGATAGGTGTGAGATGTCCTGGCAAACACTGTGCAAAGACTGTCTGCACTCCTCGGGCCTGGTCACTGGAGTGTTTAGTTCACCTGGGTTGCAGATGGCAGGAGAGCTGTAGTGCCTACTCTGGAGCAAAAAAGATTATAAGACTCTTGGCAAATCAGGGAAGAGTCTTTAAGAGCATGAAAGGTTGTTGCAAAGAAGAAGGGAGTAATGTTTTGCTTCCTGTCCATGACTGACCCATGTAGAAGTGTTTCTTGTGTTGCTGTCATCATATTTCCCACCAGGAATGGAGTAGGCATTCTGCCTCTCATCAGGCAAAACCTCATAAACCCAAGGTTTTGTGTTTTGTTTAAAGATATGGGGTCTAAATAAAGTTATTTTCTGAACTGACTGCCTTGGGTTAGGTTCTAAATCCATATTTCATCATCTAAGACATCTTTCACACCTGTTGAGGTACCAGTTTACAAAAGACATATTCTAACATATCAAATACATTTCTGGTGAGCTGGCAGGGGAATGGTAATATAATTTTAGTTTGATTTTTTAAATACTAATTTGAAGCATCTATGTAGCTGAAAGGGCCAATAGCAAAATCATTGCCCCACTCCATTCTTTCAGTGTTTTACTTTGTTCTTGTTGCCTGAAATTAAAAGTTAATGTACTTAAGCCCAGAAGAAGCAATGTAAGTCAGCTTTAGGTCTGTTTCATCTCCTAAAATTCAAAGGACAGTCAGTTGAAGCTGGATTCACAGGTTCCCAAATTATTTCCTCACTCCCAGATGTACTACCTTCAGAATTATAGATCTGGGTGTTTTTTGTGTGCTACAAGGCATTTGTCTGCTGGTCCAGGACAGTAACTATGTGGTCATTTGTGCAATTTTAGTGCCTGTATGATGAACAGCCTATGGACTTTTATGCAAAATTACTATGATCAAGGTTTGCTCTGGCTATTCTGGTTACTTGTAAATGAAAGGACCACTCTGGCTGTGGAGGATTTGTGCAGTGTCTTGAGACAGAGAGGGAGGGTTTCAGAGCCTAGGGCACCTGGTGGACCATCAGAGGGAGAGCCCTCAAGTACCCTGCAGCAGCCCTGGCCCAAGCTCTGCGCCACAGGAAACAGGCCAGAAACAGCAGTGCAGCAAAGGGAGGTAAAAAAAAAAGTAGCTGCCTGTCTGTAGTGAGATAAGGAGCAGCTGCAGGACACCCATGTGGGTTTGTGCCTATTCCCATAAGAAAATAGGGCAGTGGAAATCAGGTGTTGCTCTGTCTTGTTCCATTAATTTCTCTAGGTGTGTTATTTTCCCTTCCGGGATTTTAGCTATCTAGAAGTCAGGCAACTCATCTGAACTAATCTACTTGTCCAAACCCTTTTTATATACAGGAGAGAATGACAAACACCTTCTCAGATGACCCCAGATCTCTGCTTTTGAGATATCTGCCTTAGAAGGAGGAGTACAGGGCTCTGCCCAGTGACCCTGCATGGCTGTCTTGTCCTTCATCTCAGGTGGGTTCAGAAATTACAGAGAAGTAGCACTGACTTGTTGCAAGGTCAAACATGATTTGGGCATCTCTTTAGGGTGGACAAAAGCTAGAGCAGACTGGGATATGGAAAAGAGATAAGAAGATAGAGGGGAGTGAAAAGCCTCAATCTAAGTCACAGGTAAGAGGAGTGTTCCTTTAATAAAGAAGCCTCACAGGCTCTGTAAAACTTGGCAAAAGTGTACAATTGACCATACTGCAAATGGCCCCTCTTGCTGGGGCAGTGACAGTTTTCAGTGCAACAACGAGCACTAGAAAAACTAATTGCTACATCCAGGAATGGAGGGGAAGAGTTTGATTTTGCTGGGTCTTTGTACTGAGACAATGTGTGTTACAGGTATAAAGAACCAATCCAACCTCCTGAAGGGATGTAGGAAGTTCAAACTGAGAATAAATAGAACTGCCTGATAATACAGGTCTGCTTACTGAGAATTCAGATTGTCTTTGTGAATTTAACTTCTTGTGATGTACTTTCACGGGTTTTTATATTTTTCAGAGTCAACCCACCATTATGCAGGGTGAGGAGTACAATGCAATCCTAATGTAATGTGTCTTTCTTCCCTTGCAAGTCATAACAATAGTTATGACTTATTAAATCGAGATATTACAAAAACACATCAGTTAGACATCTTGTAGAAATCTTGACAATAACATCAAGATGTTATTTTATATGAAGAGCATGAAATATTGTCAATATGATCAAACTAAGAATAAACTGAGGCAATTTTTCAAGAGTTGCTCAGAGCAGATGTTCAAGCATCCTGTATCCAGCTTCAGTGATTCATGTGGTTCTGAGCCATACAACCATGTGTTGATGGTGACAACAAGTAATGACTAGGAGGAGCTTTTTCAGGCCCTGATTAAAGAATTTTTAAGTGCTTTTAAGGACACGTTGAGTTGTATTCTTTTCCAGGAGGGTATTTGAATGGGATTTAATCCTATGCTCAAGCACTTTTTCTGAAAGTGGTTGTCTTCTGGAATCAACTTTCATTTCCATTTGTGGTTTAGTGACAGCCCCCACCTGGGTTTGAAATGAGGTCATTTGGCCTGAAAGGTGGGGGTAAAGGTATCTAAGTAGCTTTCATGGAGACTTACTCTGTTGCCTATAGCTACTTTCATCTTAAATAAGGAAGTGTGGCATGTTTGTATTCACAAATCCCGTTGTGCAATGTTCTGTCTCAATTGGGGCTGTCTGTGTCTCCATATTAATTCTCAGGGCAGCTGCAATTTCCTCCATTTCATGCAAATTAGCTTCAGCCTTAAAGCTCCTGGCAGGTCGCCAGCAAAGCCCTCTTTGGCAAAATTTGGATTCATCAGTGGAAGGGTATTAGCCTTTTCGTTTTAAAGGCCTTTGTTTAGGCAAATATTTCACTTTTTTAAAGGCAAATACTTAAGAAAATCTCTATCTTTTAGCCAGATGCATTCTTTACACACTAGAAAAGTCCTAAAGATAGTTAGATAAACTACAAATAACTAAAATAATTGTATACAATCTTACAGCTTATCTTGAACATTGCTATAAATGCCACTGCACCAGTGCCATTAAAATGCATGTCAGGAATTTTCTTGACTGCCTCTATGCAGCCTTTTAAGATCATTTAACTACATAATGACTATTAAAGATATTCTTTTTGAAATGGAAGGGCTTTTTTTCAAAGCCTAGCTGAAAAAGGTATTCCAGAGATTTTCAATGCAATATCTTAGTTCCACCTCTCTGATTGTTTTGAAAAGTTAAACTTTTTAGTCTGCACAATGATTTTGTGATTTTGTGTGTCTTGCAGGTATTCTGAGAATATTTGTACCTTTTACATCATTAGGAATACTCTCACAGCTTTTTGTTTTGTTCTGGATATATGCTATCCTTAAAAGTTAGATTTTTTTTTTTTCTGTAAAAAAGATTATAAGGGTAATAAGGGCCTTCTATTCTTTTCACAAGAACCACATTTCATAGATTTCCCAGGAACCAATTATTTAAATTCTAGTTCTACCTGAACAGTGACAATAAAGCAGCGTGAAATGTTCTGGGTTCATGGTGAGACACTGGCTTTGAATTTAATTAGGTAGCAAATAAGATTTATCTTTTACAGATATCACTGCCATATAGTTTCTTGTCTGTTGAGATTCAAGATGTGTTTGTCCTGTATCACCAATAGAAGTAAAAATCCTCCAGGAGAAAAATAGATCTGTGGTTCCACCTGTGCAAAAGTGTTATTTTTACCTGGTGCTCTCATGTCCACAAACCTTCTAAGGCACAGTGGAGTTCCACAGATATTACCAAATTCCCATCTCAAGACTCTGTTTATCATTGGAATTGAGTGAGTTTTCTCTTTCTTATTACTGTTGACATGCAAGATGATATGATCCCAGGCTGTTTGTAATAACTGAAGTGTTTTCCATGGCTAGTATTTAGAAAAATATCTCCATATTTGCACTCTAGTAACTGGAGGAATTTTGCAGCTGACTGTCTCCTTATTTTTGCAGGTGTTGAACAAACCCTCACAAAAGCCCTCCCAATTCTTAGGCTGTTTGTTGTTTTGTGCACTTTAATCATATTTGTTGTTACCTCCTCTCAAAGATAAACTGTGACAATTATTTCAATTTTTTTATTCTGTGTACTTCTCTGAGTCTCTGTAGTTTCTTGTCCCTGATCAGCCATGGAGAGCCATCTCTGCACACAGGAGTGAAGGCCCTGGTCTGCCTGGAGATTGTCCTAGGTGATAGAAGAACTATAGAGACATTCTTTCTTTGGGGATAGATTGAAAATTTGAGAGTAATACAGGAAAGCATGGCTTTTTGTTCAGCAAAATAGGGTTGGCTTTTGTAACTGCTGTAGCTGGTCTCCTGGCTGGATGCTTTAGGTGGTTGGATTTTTAGAAACATTTAAATGATGGTGGGCAGGAAGTAGTTTTACTTGTGCTGGAAAATTGGTTGTTTATCTCTTCATAAAGGGAAGATACCAAAAAACATACCAACTTTTTAGGGACACTGAAATACCCATTGTGACCAGCCACAGGCAGCAAATATTACAACCACAAGGTGACAGATAACTCTCTTTGAACGATTTAAAAGAGCCTGAAAACTTGTTTTGTTATTTGAAATCTTGTAATTCTAAGAAGCATACTTTTGCCTGCACAAGGGAAGAATTTGCTTGGAAGTACTCAACCAAAATTAAAGCTGGCAGATCATAAACTCTTTAAAGGGTCACCTTCTTTAAATCATAATGTGTTTTTAAATGGATATTTGCTTACCAGGCAAATTCTTTTACAGGGAATTGGGTAGTGGCTTGGGTACAAATGGTATATTTCGATTACAATGAATCAGAATTTGATCTTAATAAGATACAGAATTTCTCAGGCCTGAAACACAATTGTTGATGTTGTTCTCAATGTATTTTTGTATGTAAAAATCTTACTAATGTATATCCTATTAATGTAAAGAATTGAATAATTCCCTAAGGCTTCAGCCAAATGTTATTTTGCATGTCTATTGGTACAACTAACCTTTATTTTGAATGCTGGGAATTTTCACAGTACAAAGTCCCACAGCTAATTGCTGACTGGAATGAAGTGCCAAGGCATTTTTCAGGAGTTTTTTAGGTTACATTTTTTTTAGCACAACATTTCTATGATCAGGCATAGGGGAGGATGTGGTATGAGCAGTCTGAAGGCAGTAGCACAAATAAGCACAGAGGACAGGAATGCCTTCAACCAGGTTTGCCTGCAGTTTGAGTCATGAAACTGTACCCTGGAGTTTGATCTAGCTTGATCTCAGGCTGGGCCTGGCTACTGGACCAGAGTTCCAAACCAGAGTCCTGACATTCCAGCTCTTGCGTAGACATAATTCTGCTCTGTGTTCTTTGTATGTCATTACTACTCATTAATCAAAATTAAGATACTGTCCACAGAATGTCCAAACCACTCACATACACTGAAAAATGCTGGCCATGTCTAAAATAGGTGAGTTTGCCATAGGGAGGTGCTACCAAGGAGCTTATGGCGTGAGATAGATTTAATTTTATAGTTCTGTGGTCCTTTTCTCCTGCAAATTTTAAAATATTTTAAATTTGTAAAATTTAGTAGTAAATTTTATTTTTCAAGAGACAATACCAATATTTGAACTAAACTAGGGGGTGGTCTTGCCTGTGCTGACTGTTACCAGCAAGATTTAGTGGAACATTCTGCTGTCAGATGATAATTCCTTGTTTTGATACCCTCACACAAATTAAATGGGACACTCTGCTCGAGACTGCACCAAATGGAGTTAAATCTGCAACCACCTTCTGTTACTAAGAAAAAAACAAACCCAGCAGTGCTGTTTGTGCTTGTTAGTGTCCAAAATTTGGGAAAGTCTGAGGAAAAAATGCCTGACTAATGACAGGCATAACACATGATAAAATAACAAGTGCAGATACAGATTTCAAGAGCTGCCTGCTAGTCAGATCTGGAGAGTGAGGTCATACATGTGTACAGCTGCCTTTTGAGGTCCAATTGACTTCTTACTTCTGAGTTATTCCTATAGCCAAAAAGGTGCTCTGGGGAGAGAGCTGGGCACCAACTCAGTGGTACAGTGGTCTAGCTGGGCCACGTGGTGCAAACACATGCCCAAAATTTTGCCAGTGACAGCAACAGGATCTGATCAGGGATCATACTCTGCACCTGACTCTGCCTTTCACCATTGAATCTATATGAAGGAAACTGAGATGTCTTGGCAACCTGTACTGTTCCCTGTCTTCTGAAGGATGGCTTTCATCTAAGGTGCTATAATTGTGATGCATGTTAAAACATCTTTACACACAAAATGTATGTGCCAGAGTTGTAGTCGTCCCCAAGACAAATAGTTGTTTCCTAACAAGTCTATTTGTAAATAGTTGCTTTTATTTTAAAGTGTCTCTGGGCTGCATTTGAAACACTCCTAATTACAGGCAAGAGTCAGAACCATCATCTTTCCTGAATGTGGTCATTATTTTATGACTCCTGCACCATATGGGGATATTTCATCCTACACAAGAATGTAGGGAAGATCTCTTTTTAATTAGAGGGCTAGTAAAAGAAATCACTTCATGGAGCAAAGTGTACTTAGAGGTCTTAACTGAGCTTTTAAATCCATTTGGGGGAACTATCAGACATATTTACCAGCCTTGGTCCTTGGAGGTGAGTGTTTGCTCAGCGGTCTGGGACTGACTCCTCAAGGGGCTTGCCCACTGCAGGTACTCAGTATAAATTCATATGCATCAAGCCCTCAGACAAAAGGAAGTGTGGAGGAACCTGCGTCTTGGGTATTTACACAAAGCTCCCCGATTGCCCGAGAACAGAGGAGGTCTGTTTGGGAGCTTTGCATTGCCAATCCTTTACGTGGCTGGAATTGATCATTTCAAGAAAGGGAGCGGCAAGATGAGAGGAGTGGGATGGTTTATTGCAAAGTTCCTTTAGTGTTTGAGAAACGGAGAAATTTGGATGAATTGCACTTTTCAGCCAGGACTTGCTGCCATCCATCTCTCATTTCCTTAAGAGTAACTAGGATTTGTGCAGTGAGTGCAGCTTGCTGCCAGAAAATCTCAACTTTTGTTAATGTATAGGCATTCATCATCTGCTGTTCATTAACACACATATTGCTAATGCCTGGCAATGGAGCGAACATTTTTCTAGAGTGGGGTCGAAAAACTAATTATTCACCATATGGTGGCCGGCTCAGCAACAATTGCTGAAGCCATGGAAGCAAAAGGAAGTTGGCTGGTTGATTTCTTTGGACAGTTTGCACAGTGATGACTCTCTTGACACATGCCATTCATGTGGCCGCTGCATAACAGATGGGCTGAGGCTGGGAACTGTGGAAAAATCATGGCAGAGATCTGGTGGCAGCCTCTGTCTTTTTATCCTTCAGAATGACTTTGGGTCACATGGGCTGTGAAAATAACAAGTAGGGGATTGTGCTCTAAGGATTTCCCTGCTTCTTTCATAAAGCCAGAGCGTAATTTTGACTGCCTTTTCGTATTTTGTTTATTAAAGGGATCAGGGTTTTAGATGAAAGAGATTACTTGGTTTGTGGTAGGGGGCTGTGCTGTGCCCATGACACTCAGCTCATTGTTAGCAGGAAAAATGCTGGCAGTTTGATAAGGGATAAGAAAATGGAGGGGTTTTAAATTAAAATTTAAATTACTCCTTATTTGTTCTTTTCTCATTTGTAAATCTCACATAGGCAAGTTTAGATAAGAGCTATTTTAGATTCAGAATACTCAAACCTGAAATGAGTTAGTGTTTTTTTCCAGAGGAGCTTAGTATGGGAGGGTAAGATTAATTTGATCGTGCTGCCTTTGCAACTTGTGTGCTTTCTGGATTTCATATCATTCAGACAGTGCCTGAACGGGGAAGGCACTGAAAGTTTCCATGCAGAGATTTTTTTGAGCTTCAGTGAAATTCAAAATTAAATTGGGTGGGGTTGAACTATCTGCAAATTAAATTTTAATTGATTACAGCAAATTGTGTCAGTTGAGAATTTGCTCATGTCTTCTTTCACAGGAGATAGGAAGAAGAGTTGACAAGCAATGAGATCCCTTGTGAAGCTGCACAGCCTTCCCAGGGGAATGCTGGTAATACTGGTTGTAGGACATGGAGGATGGGAAAGGAAAAGTGAAGTGAAAGACTGCATGAAACTGCCCAGCATGAGGGAGAGCTTGCAGGTGAACCATTCACAGTCAGTTGGGATTTGTCAGGAACAGCACAGAGTTTCTCAGGTGGAATGTGATATGTGAGGTCTCGATGCAGGATTATTGTTATGTAAGCATTCATCAACATCATATTTTGCATAAACATACACAGGACCTCTTCACTCCCTGCTTCCCCTTCCCCCTCTCTCCAAAAATAAAAGCAGAAAGAAATGAAGATATCTTACAAAGCCAACTTGAAGCAATATTTTACGATTCACTGGGTTTGAAATTTCTCTTTATAACTCTTGGCTGTTTACAAGCAGCACTGGCTTTCCTGTATGTGTGCTTAGAGATGACATGATAGCACAGAATCACAGAATATTCTGAGCTGGAAGGGACTCACAAGGATCATCAAGTTCAGCTCTGAAGTCAACAGCCCATATGGCAAACTCATGACCTAGGCATTGCTGGGCAGGCTGTCGAGTGAGCACCAACCATGTGGCTTCCAGGGTGCTCACATCAACTCCCAATTTTCATTCTTACATACCAAAACCAGGCCTGTTGATTCCAGAGTTGCTGCTCTTGCGCTGCTGCTCACAGGTAGCGTCTGCACAGGCTGATGTTTGATGCAAGCACACACAGAGGAGACTGAGCAAAAAGAAAATAATGTATTTTTATCTTGAATTATCCTGTTGCTATTTTCTGCAGGTGAGGTGGTAAATAGCACTATTTTTCATGAGGTCATGATAGTTTTCCATAGGTGTGCAGGGGAACACATTTTATTTTCTCTATCTCCTTTGTGAGGAGGAAATTCACTAGCTCATAATGTTGTCAGCAGTGATTATTTCTTCAGAAATAAGAGAAAGAGAAGGAGAAAGGAGTAAGCCAGTGTGTTTTATGTGATGAACCTCCTTATCAACTTTTTTTTGCCCTGCAGTGGTCAGAACAAGCACACTGTGAGGATATGCTGCATTCCCCTTGGTCCTGTCCTGCATTACCTGCATTTCTGGACTCTTGTGATCTTGCTTCATGACTGCTGCTCTTTTCCTCAGTCAGTGCACATCCCACTCCTCCTGAGTGATTTCCCTATCTGTGTTAAAGACAAGGGATGCTTCTGGTTTTAGCAAGAAATCAGTCCAGCAGGTTAGGACCACTGCTCAGCAGATGCTGCAGAACATCTGTGTCTCAGTGCAGCGCCAGTGTGACACTGCTAGACAGAGGGATGGAATTTCAGACCACAGTTTCTCCTCAGCCTTTGGAGGTAATGCCAAACTCCCAGGGCCTCTTCAGGTGTTTCTCCATGTGTGTTCCACCTGCTGCCCATCTCGAGCTGCAGAGTTCTCTGCTCACCTGGCTGGAAAATGTCCGTCACATTTTGGGTAGAGATTTGAAGAGAATTCTAATAATTGCAATTTATAACCTTGAATGCCTGCCTAACATAATGGCCAACAGTCTCTTTTTCCATGAGAAAATTCAGTGAGCGGATAAATTCTTGTTAGGAAACTTCAACAGAATTCCTAAAGCCTCAGGTCAGGTGTTAAAGGCATTTTGCAAAATTGGGGAGAGGAGAAGGTGACATGAAAATGTATCTGTATGCATATTTATGCTTAAAGATGCAATATACATGCATACACATTGCCAAACCATTTTCCAGACATGAAGATATACAAGAATAGCAAAATAATTTATTTTGAAAATAAAAGGTACATATGAACAACATTGTGTCACAAAGGGCAAAGATAAGGAACCTGAGTGCAAGAGCAGTCCTTTTTTAAAACACCAGATGTTGTCTTAAGACAATGATGGAGAAACATTGCAAACCAATTTCTTCATAAAGTGCTTCTAATCCAAAAGATGATTTTGAAGTGATTTCTCCATGCACAACTACTCACCTCTTTGTTCTTAGACAATTTTATGAGCATTTTATTATAAATATGTTTTATTCTTTTTTACAGGGCATTTAGTAAATTGTAATCTGTTCCTCAACTGCTTTTGAAATACATTAAGTATGTAAGGCAATCTTTAGACTTTAAAATCTCAAAAATGGTTTGGAATGAATAAGGTAAATGGCCCAAGTATTGATGCCCTAGATTATGTTCCAGTTGCAATAGACATAAATTAGTTCATTTCTCTGTTAATAACTAATGAGATTTCAAATGATACATTTTTTCTTTTGTAATCAGCTGGAATACTACAAATTGTGGGAAAGACAGGATTCAATATTTTGACTGCATTTTCGCTTGAAGTGATCAGAAGATTGGAATTTGGAGAAAAACCTCCTAAATAAAAATTTGCTGTTGATTGTTCAGGTTCCTATGTGAACTAGAGAATGGGGATGGGTTGTACAACATTTCCTTTTTTGAAAAATAGTTTGTTTCTGTGCCTTGATACTTCTGCTGTTCAGAGTACAGTTTTGGGTTTAAAGTTTGTTTCACAAGAACCTTATCAAAGAGTTCAGATGATGATAGATGAGCATAATGTTTTGGTTTATGAAGGAAGACAAGTTGCAGGGAAAAGTTTTGAGGGTTCTTTTTGCTGAACTAAATTACAAACACACAGACATTGAAATGGAGGGTTTAAGTTTAGCTTTTGATTAGCTCCCTCTTATGCAACCTGCAAGAGAAGACCTTTGAAGCCCCAGATATAATGAAATGCTTTCTTTTTTGTCAAGGCACAAGATCTGCCATGACCTTCATACTGGGAACTGGTGAATACTTGCCTGGCAAGAAAAAAAGTCTCTATAAAATGTCAAAAATTCTGGTTACAGAGCAATGGAGACATTTCTGGCTGTGCCCTGGAGCCCAGATATTTCTACTGCATCCAGTTTTCCTAAACCATGGCACAGTCCTTTGCTGAGCTGATGAACTCACACATTTGGATAGGATGTTCTGTTTATTCTGTTTCTAGGGTAAAATGCAACTCACTTTAAGAACAGCTGAATTGTGTTGCTCTCATCCTGGTTTAATACACATCTCTGTAGATTATGTGAATCAAATTGACTTAAATGGGAGATTAATGAGGGATGTGTGGTGATTATATCTGCCAATAAACGTCAGGTTGTGTATTTTAAATCTTGCAGAATATTTTTTCTAAGTCCATTCACATAGAGAGTAATAAATCCTTAATCAGAATATAGGGATTTTTTTACTGAGAAAACATATTAAATACTTTTGAATTAGGCTTGTTTCATCTTTGTCAGCCTTGTTTGCTGAATCATCACAAATGTTTATTGGATGTTTTGGCTTTGCTACCATGTCCAACATGCTGAAGTGGGCCATTAACTCCATAGAGTTTGGGAAAAATGCACTGCTGTTCACCTGTCACACATGAGAAGTTTCAGGGTCATAAAAATGAAAAGAGAAAAAAAGAATATTTTTATTTCTGTATTTCCCTCTATTTTATTTACACTGTAATTTTTTTTCTCCAGCAGTTATGTTCAAGCAGATGGTTTAAATGGGAGATTAAGCAAGGACTTTGCAGCTCCTTTCTTTTGGACTCTCAGGCAAAACTCCTGTCCGTCTTTCAGGATGTGAATCAATCTGAATTTTATTTTAATTAAGTTAGGGTTGGAGAGCAAACATCCCTGATGTTAGTTATCATTTTTCTCTGAAGACAATTTATCACAAAACTAACACTAACCACTGAATTTCAGATGGTCAGAAGAGACCTCAGGGTGTCTGGGAAGCCACAGATGTGTATATTATATTGTATTATATTATGTATAAAATATAACACGTGTATGTACATATTACATACACATATTATATAATTATATACATAACATAAAATGTTTTATAGAATTTATGTATTTGTATATGAATCCTGACTAATCTGTCTCATGGGTTGGTGGGGGCCTGCAGAGGTGGGTCTCTGCAACCCCCTCAGGCAGTGTAACCCTGTTGCATGTGTCCTTCTGGCATGGGACTGTTTCATGGGTTTGCTGCTGCTCTTGAAGGTGGTTTAGCTTGGACCCCTGCAAGACTTTTTGGGTTGCAGGCAGCAGAGTCTGGTAGTCAGAGCTCAGAGCATGCTGCTTCAGGTTAGCTGAAGCACAAGTAGGGATGTTTCTTCTACTCAGATGAGGTTAATCCCATTAGTGTGCTGTCAGTACCTCTGTGGTCTCACAAACCACTGCTCCCCTAATGCCAACAAATCACTTGCTAGCTATTTGAACTGGTCCCCCCTACGCATATTTCATTTGATGTCTGTGTCAGCTTTTTGTATCATTTTGTCAAGTGTACCTAAAGAAGATTGATGATAAACAGGTCTTGTGGTTTTCTTCTACTTGCCAGGGAGTGTGCAATACCATTCCATTTACAGTAACATTCTCTGCATTTTGCAAGGACTGGATGATGAATTAGCCACGGATATGAGACCAGCTTCTGCTCTATGACTGTGATCACATGCTTTAGTGTTGCTGAAAGTTGATAAAAACACAAAAGCAGAAAGGCTGGGGAGCAAATTTAATATGATAAGAGGAAGGGATTTCAGAAAAAATGTCAGATGGTTTTATAGATAGCTTGAGCATAGATCTATATATATCCAGCAATTAAATAGAGGAAGTGCTTCTGGTAGGTTGATTTTATTTATTGTGTAGACAAACTTGCCAAACACACGTTGGACGCTGGGATTGACAGAAGCAATGGCAGTGGCAAAAGCAGGGGTGTGTTGAATTTCCTAATGGTCTAAATGACAGTGGTACCCACATGGCCCAGCAGAATGAGAATCTAAATATTTGTGCCCTGTATATTTTGCATATAAAAAGACTCAGTTTTGGTCCATCACAGTTCAGCCAACAAACATCATCTTTTTCTTTTCTCCATGTAGCTTAGATCTCATGCACACTTACCACACTGAGTCCTACAAACTTTACATGTATGGTCAGACATGAGCATGCAGATTTCGTAAGTGTCAATAAATTCTGAGCTTGTTGGTAAAACTGTGTGATATGGCAAGACAGGAACCTAATTTTCTCTGGTCACTTAGTGCAGATGATAATTTTCCATCATTCAAATGTTGTTTCTGGCACTTATCATCACCCTGGAAATCCTCATGAGTGATACTGTAGGGGAAAAAAAAACCCAAAAAAACCAGAAACTTGAAGAAAACTGTGATTTTGAAGGTAGAAAATACTTCTTCCCTATCCTACTAATGAAAATTTTACATGCTTTTGTTTTTTTTTCAAAATATATGACTTTTTGGGGGGGGAAGAAATTGATCTTTCTCAAAAAGTAGGAGATGTATTTTGACAGCTGAGATATGTGGATGTAGGGGCTCTTCTGTGTAGTTATCTAATTTTTGTTCTGAGAATGTTACATGAAGTCAGGCACTCACTAATCCAGCAAAGGACCCAGTGCCAAAGCAAATTCCAGCTGTTAACAAGCAATCAGTTCTGTGGCTCAAACAGGGAAGTAACTTATGCCTAGATTTGTTTTCCATGCACATTTGTCTATTTGGCTGCTCCTTCAGTCTTTGAACAAGTGCTGTTTTGCAGTCGATGGAGAATCTGACCTCATCATTATAATAATATTGGAAATATTTGTTGCACGGGATGTTTGGCTTTGCATCTGGGTTTTATTAAGGTGACCTGAGCAAAGGCCTCTTGTATGATTGTGTTATTTGACTGGCAGGTGGGTGACCACCTGAAATGTAGGTGGGAGCCTCGTTTTTGGGGGCAGGGAGCCCTGACCTCTGCTTGCAGCCATGGAGTGTGGGATCAGCCGTCACCAGGGGTGGATTGAGAAGGTAGTGACCAAACCTGTCCTTTGTTCCTGGCAGGCACACAGGGAGGTAAGAGCAGTAATGACCAGGAGCAGCATATCTGCTACTGGGTTTTATGGGAAACAGGGAGCCATAAGAAAAGTCTCTGAAAAGCATTTCTGGACTCAGGGAGCTCAGCCATGCATCCAGGGGCTTTGTCACAAAGTGAAAGGCACTTCTCTGCTGCCACATCAACACTGCTGGAGAAGCCTCCAGGAGCCCCACTGCTGTAGCCCCCTTGCTGGAGGGGTTTGGAGCATGAGCCAGGTTCAGCCTTGCTCACACAAAGTGCTTGTGAGTATTCCAGTATTGTTCCTTTTCATTATAAACAGTCTTCCCAAATTAAACAAAAAAGGGAAATTTTACAGAAATTTAATATTCAGGTTTTCCATTTGAATGTGTCTCTACAATTCAACTGTACATTGAGCAGTTGTTAAACCCAAAATGACCAACAAATAACATTTCTGGCTTCCAACTGTTTAGTGGGGCAGAAAATGGTTGGGAAGCCAGTATTTGTTCAGTGAACAAAGGAGTTAAATTATTTAATTTACCTAAATGAATGGACACTGATAATGGAATTTTCCTGTCATCTATTAATTTTACTAAAGAGACCTCTGAAAATGATTGTAACAGTTTTGTCCCTTCCATGCCATCTGTGGGTCAGACTGTGAATGTCATATACTGGGAAACACTTGCTGATATAAGTAATACGAGTGACATTTAACTGGTGTAACCTCACTGACATTATTTTCACGACTACTGAAGGATCAGTCAAAGATTTTAGCCAGCTGCATTACAGCCTTTTTATTTAAATTTTCAGGTGCTTTCACAAGTGAGCTGTGTAACAGTGAGCCTCAGAACCAGAGCATTGCTGACTACCCATTACTATTTAATCAATACAAGCATGATTGCAGAGCTCTAACTTATAGAAAGGACTGCTGCTCAACCTTCTAAATGCAGATTATTAGATTAATCTTTTTAATTGAGTAGCCTAATCAAAGTAGCCCCCCTACTTGCAGTTAGAAGACAATATCTATTATCTTGTATTCTTCCTCCACTGCCCCTCTACAGAATTGCTGAGGAGGAGGAGGAAAAGAACTGTTCAAAACGGTCGCTGCACTTGTATCAGTTGCCAGCTTTGAGGCTTATTCTGAACATACCATGTTCTGACAGATTTTTTTAAAGCATTTTGCCCCCTGTTTTGGGAGATGATGGATGCTCCACACAGATGACCTTAACACATGGCCGCATGCTAATATTCAGGACCGTGCTTTTGTTTGTCTGCAACAATGGCTGTCATTAAGAAAGCTGAGTTTGCCAATATGCCCCCTGTCCCAGTGCTGGACGCGTCCTGATTGGGCACCAGGAAGCATCATGTGCCTTTGACTGAAATGACATGGAAGATGTATGGTCTGAGTGCTGTCCTCAGCACCACTGCTGTGCTGTGAAGAAAACCACGCTGACCCAAACAGACCTGCGCTCAAACAATGTCACACCAAACCAAGACAGCATATTGGGAAGAAAAATGCTTGTAAACTCTGTGTGCTGGAAGATGTATTGGCCAGACGGCCATAGGGCAATCTTTGAACTATTGAAATCTTTAGAAATATTGTTTAGTTCTTGAAGAATACTTACAAACCTAATTAATCAAGCATAGATGGTTATTTTCACTCTTTACATACTGCTTCATTTTGGGACAAGAATAGGGCTGTCACATTTATTTTGCTGACCACTTCCCAGGTGCTTGCTGGCAAAAATGGAGTTTGAACATACATTTCCACAGCAATCCTCAAATAACAGACTTAAGAGAGCTCCTGGCCTTCTCCTAACCCTTAATATGCTTCAAAACTTCCTGAGTGTATCCATTTTTCTGTTTGTGCACATCTTGGGCTATGGCATTTCATTTTCTTTTTGGTTTGACATCATCAGAACAGTATTTTAAACCTGACTGAAATCAATGATTGACGGAGAAGTTAATGGTATAACTTTAATGTCAAATCAATTGTATATGCTCCTCTCAAGATATGTTGATAAGAAGGCCTTACAAAACCTGTTGTTACTGGATTTTTTTTTTCTTAAAGCTTCTACTACAATCTTGTGGAAGCTCTTGGGAAATGTTCTTACTGTGAATTCCTCTTGAATTGCACATAAGCTGAGGACTTCAATCTCTGATCCACCATCCTACTGATTTCTAAATTCTGGTATCTCTACATTTAGATTATTGTTTTTATAATAAATGTTTACTGGTTTTATTTTTTTTTTTTTTTTTTTACATATACCATGTGGCTAAAGCCACTTAGAGTACGTAAAATAAATAACTTCTCTTTTAAAATTTTTTTAAAGTTATCAAGTAAGGCTTGAAAATAATTTGTAGAGGCAGTAAACAATTTATGAAAATGTTAAAAATTTACCTTGAACTAAAATATATAGCAAGAACCATAAAATATTGCCTTTTGTTACAATAAAGATCAATGAAATTGCATTTTAATCGTTTAATTCCAATTATTTAAATAAACATAACACAAATTATTATTTTATACTTATTTTAATGTACTATATAGTAGTATATTTTATTATATTGCAATATAATGTAATAGCATATTATATCACATCTAACATGGAGTGATTCCTAGGGTTGTCCTGTGCCAGGAGATAGACTTCAGTGAACCTTGTGAGTTCCTTCCAACTCAGGATATTATAGGATTCAATAGCTAGAATATCGTAATTTAATACAAATTGCAATTCTTATATGCTTTGGAACATAATAATCACAATAATATGTTCAGGTGGTCTGCTAAAAGAAACTATTATTCAAAAGAAAAGAAAGCTATTTTAAATCTAATCTTGGACTTGACTAAATGAAGTTAAAAGCATGTGCTTTAACTGCCTTCAGAGGCAATATTTTCCTGATTAAGAGATTGCTTACTACAGAAATGGGAATCCTCAAGAACATTCTTCAATGTGTTTGAAGGCAATGCAGCAAGATATGCCCAGAAAACATGGAACTGTTGAATGCACCCAGGAACTTTTGTGCAGTTTTAAGTGCATATAATAATGTAAATTGCATGTTTGCTTTTTTGAAAGCACCATCCGTAGCCTACCCCAGTAATATAATGTATGTGTGTTGAACATAATAAACTGTCCGTACAAAAGTATGTCCCTCCCAGTCAGGCTGGAGGCAGTGTGGGAAAATATTCAGCCGTTGCTTGTCAAGGTCTAGTGCACAGGAAACATGAGGGTTCACTGCTAGGAATCTTCCCATTTTCAGAAAAAAATTGAAGTAAGGCATAAAACCCCTCTGTTTTGATCAGGCTTGAAACACTGAACTCACCCAAAATTAAAAGCAAACAGAAAAAGTGACAGACTGGGTGGGGAGTTGAACTGTTGGCAGCAAATTGTCTAAATGAGGAGAAGGGAAATTAAATGAAGAACATATTAATCTATGATTCTGTCTGGATCTTACAGGGTTTCAGCATACAACCTGATTTTTAAGTAGGGATAGCTGTGTGGATATATGGGCTAATCTTAAACATTCTGAGCTGCTGGATTGAAGGAGGCAGCATTTCTGTCTCCCAGCACTCAGAAATCCTCTCTTGGCTTTTAGAAATTCAGGTGCAGTGTTTTCATCTAAAAGGGAAGACAATTGCTAACTTTAGATTAGTGGTTGCTACTCTGTTGTATAATGTTTGGTTTTTTCCTCCATCTGTTTCAGTCTGTTTTAGAGGATGTCACAAATCGTGACGCCATCGTGATCGTGGCATTTCCAAGTCACTCCCACCCAGGGTGAGGACAAGGAAGGACCCAAATCTCCTTTTACCCTGTGGGCCAGGACTGGCATGACTGGCACTGGATGAAAGTGCTGCTGCACTGTGTGCAAAAGCAAAGCTTTAGGAGGCTGTGGCTGGGTGAGAGCAGAGGGGAGCTGTCCCCTGGGCTGTGGAGGGGCATTGCCCAGGTTAATCAGCTGTGAGAGAGCATCTGCTAGGCCAGGGACAAATTGGGTCTGTGTTAGTTCTCTCCTCCTTCCTTGAATGGACTCCTTGGCTCTTTCAATCTCATCTTCAACAGCACCAAACCAAGCCTGTTTGAGATTTCTCTGTATCAGCTAATATTCTAATATTCTAATATTTATATCAGCATGTTTCAGAAAACAATAACCCCATTTATCATGTTTGGAGTTATTTTCCAAAGCTTGGAGCTCCTCTCCCTTTCCTCCAACATCAATTTAAATACCGATTACACTGGAAGATGAGAATTTCTATCATAAGGAAGCCTATATTGAGGTTATTGCAAAAGAAGAGGAACTGAGCTGTAACCCTCAGCAGTTTAGCTGTGAGACATTACTCTGGCTGTTCAATGGTGTAAGAAGTTCAGGTCCCAGTGACCTTATGAGTAATATGAGGTTTTGGTCACTGTATATCCACCTTCAGGTGAGGGTGGAGGTGGCTTTCTGGCCTCACTATGGTAGGAAGATGGTCTTCCTTTATGTTAGGTGGTCTACAGACACCATTTCAGTGGTCTCCACCACTCACAAGCCTTCTGCCCATGCAGATTATAGGTATTCCTGTATCCCTGCAGTAAGAATAATAAGTCTTTCTGTTTCTTTTTGTGTGTGTCTATATGTCATAGTTGCTAAGATAAATCTGCAGTTATATTTATTTTCCCATAAATTTGCTTAGCTTTTGCCACATTTGCCCGTGTCCTCTCATCCATGGGTGAGGAAGAGGGCAGGAGCAGCATCCAAACCTGACAACCTGAGTGTCATGCAGTCTGTGTGTGTGGGTGGCCAAGGGTGGTGGCACTGCTGGCAGCCCCAGAAGCCCCAGTTTCCATGGCACTGAAGACATTCTCCAGCCTTTTTCATATTCCACAAAAAAAAAAAAAAAAAAAAAAAAACCCCAAAAAAAAAAAACCCAAAAAAAAAAAAACCTCAGGGCAAACACCTTCTTTTGCAGAAATTTGGCATGACCGTCTCCTTCGCTGCTTGCCTGTTCTTCCACCCATCTTCCCACAAAGAGGTTAATAAATGTTTACTTTTTTTCTTGTTTCCATATGGTTTGTTCACAGGCTTTTGCTTGTGTGTGTATGAATGCTCACTTGCATTGACTGCTGTGAGGGAATTGTTCTACTAATGCTGGCCATCTTCAAATCAATGCCTGCACATAACAACAGAAAGTGCCTCAGATGTAGTGGTTTCCACAGGACTATTGTTAGGCCTTTGTTAGGCATTTTTGAACCTAATAAATAATGTCAAAAGTCTCTATCCTAGCCAAAAATGTTCCCTTTGAAACAGTTCTAATAGTATTTTTGTTCTGCAATGTCTCCCAGTGTTGTGAAGAATTTGTGCCTCACAATAGGAATCTGGTATATCGCGTGCCGCCTTTTTTTTTTTTTTTTTTTAATTTATTTTAAGATGTGAACCCTTCGTTCCTGAGCAGGCATCCCTAATTCTTTACATAAATGTTGTTTTTTCTTGAATAACTGTACCACTTGGAACTTCAGTGCTGTAAATGCTACTAAAATTTCATAAACTACAGGAAGAAAAGATCTTCATAATGATGGAATGAAGGGGAGGAAAGCAAATCATTGAAGTTAATTATAGGCTATTTCAGTGAACCTCCTTTGTGTTTTGTTGCATAACTCATAATTAAATTATATCTAAAGTAAGGTTTTAACAATTGATTTATGCACTGAAAAGCAATGATAACAATGGTCAAAGATAATTACAGTAGTCCCCTCTGGCTGTAATATCTATTAATCTAGACTATAATGACTATTTATTCTGGGAAAAAACTCTAATTGGAGACTGTCTGTGATTCATTATGCCTGATATAGCACATATTAGCAATACATTTAATCTGTCCTTAATATGAAGTATAATTTGTGGATAATATTCCCATTTCAGTGGTGCAGTAGCATGTAGCAAATCAAGCTAGGAGAAACATATTTGCTAGACATATTTTATTTCTGTGCATTTTACTTTGCTTATTTTAATTGGGTTCTGGGGAAAAATGTCAAAACCCACATTTCTCTGCATTCATTTTCTCTGTGGCACCAAAGCTGTTGGGTGCTATCTGTATTCAAATAACTATTCATACTGTGTGGTTTTATTTAGTTATCTCATTTCGCCTTAGAGATAAAAGAGACACTTAAAATTGTTTTTTCACTATGGTTGAAATAAATTTTAGATCGACAGTTGGAACTGCTTATTTGTGGTGTTACATGGGTCTTAAACAAATTTTACTTCTATAATTGTGATAGAGAATGAAACTCACTTGCAGGTTGATAAATCAAGCTTCTGATTCTCCCAGTGGATTTAGGTCTGTGTTCATTTCTTTACAGCTGACGTTAGCAAAACAGCTTGGACTTCCAGAGGGCAGACTGTGGCCTGCTTAGGAGCATCTTTGGCAGTATCCATTGGGAGGCAGTTCTGAAGAGCAAAGGAGTCCAGAAAGGATGGGCATTCTCCAAGAAGGAACTCTTAAAGGTGTGGAAGCAGTATGTCTCTACATGCTGGAAGACAAGCAGGTGAGGGAGAAGATAAAGAGACAAAGGATGGGGAAACTGGAGGTACTTAGTGCTTTCTTTGCCTCAGTCTTCAATAGTAGGATAATCTTTAGATACCAAGCCCCTGAACTGAAAGTCAGGTACAAGGAGCAGAATGAAACTCCAATAATCAATCACCAGTCAGGCAAAGGAGGTGATTTTCCTGCTCTGCTCACACTGGTGTGGTACCACCTGGAGCATTGTGTGCAGTTTTGGGCACCACAATATAAAAAAGGCATTAAGCTCTTAGAGAGTGTCCAAAGGAGGGCCGTGAGGATGATGAAGGGGCTGGAGGGGAGGCTGTATGAGAAATGGCTGAGGACACTTGTTTGGTTCAGCCTGGAGAAGACTGAGGGGAGGCCTCATCATGGCCTACAACTTCCTTGGGAGGGGAAGAAGAGGGACAGGTTCCAATTTCTTGACTTTTGTGATCAGTGACAGGACTCAAGGAATCGGCCTGAAGCTGTGTCAGAAGTGTAGGTTGGATATCAGGAAAAGATTCTACATGCAGAGGGTCGTTGGGCACTGGAACAGCTCCCCAGGGAAATGGTCACAGCACTAAGCCTGACAGAGTGCCAGAAGCATTTGGACAACACTCTCACACATGTGGTGTGACTCTTCAGTACAGGACCAGGAGTTGAACTCAATGATTCTTGTGGGTCCCTTCCAATTCAACATAGTTTATGATTCCAGGAAAGGGGAAATGGTCAGTGACCTTCTAAACCACTTAGACACACACAAGGCTGTAGGGCCAGATGGAATCCACACCAGGGTACTAAGAGAGCTCACAAAAGATACTACCAAGCCACTTTCTATAATTTATCACCAATCCTGCCTAACTGGGGAGGTCCCAGGTGACTGAAGGTTAGCTGATGTGATGTCAATCTACAAGAAAATCTGGAAGGAAGATCTGGAGAATTACAGGCCTCTCAGCCTGAGCTTGGTGCCAGGAAATGTCCTATAGGAGATCATCTTGGGTACTATCAAACAGCCCACAGGACAACTAGATAGTCAGGCCAGCCAGCATAGGTTTGTGAAAGGCAGGTCCTGCTTGAACAGCCTCATCTCCTTCTATGACAGGTGACACACTCAGTAGATAGAGAAAGGCTGTGGGTGTTGTCTGCCTGGACTTTAGTCCACCTTGACACTGTTTCCCACTGCATTATCCTGAAGAAACTGGGTGCTCATGGCTTGGATGGGTGCACTGTTCAATGTGTAGAAATCTTTCTATCCAGACAGTTTTCTGGGCCGGGCCCAGAGAGAGGAGGTAACTGGAGTTGCATCCACCTGTGACTGGTGAGGAGTGGTGTTCCTGATGGCTCAAGACTAGGGACAGTCCTGTTTAATGTCTTTATCAATTATCTGGATGAGGGGATGCAATATACCCTTAGTCAGCTTGCAGGTGACACCATGTTGGGTGGGAGTGTTGATCTGCTGGAGGGCACACATGATCCAGTGTCTGCCTTTCCCACACAGAGGAAGGAGCTGTGTCCTGCTGAGGTCTCTGCTTTCAAGAGCAAGGAGAGATTTAGCCACAATTCACCTGGAGGCACAGAGGATGGGTGAATATGAGCTTGCTTTAATAAAGTCAGCTTCAGAAATGTGCTGTAGAAAGGGCTCCAGCAAGTGTTTGGGCAGGCATCCTGTGCTGAAGCGGTGTTTCCTTGGTACTTGAGGTGGCTATCCTGACTTGAACATGTGGGTCTCTGGGTATAGTCACTAATCCCCATTGGTACATTGAATTTCTGCTGCTCTCTTGCTCAGTTCCATGGCTAACGGCTGTTCTTTTCTGAGTTCACATTTAGCTGCTCTCAGTGTGAACGCATCGCTCGCCAGCAGAGCCCCGAGGAGGTGCTGCTGGTGCTGCTGAGGCTCCAGGAGTGTGGGGCTGGCTGGTCCTGAGCTGGCCAGGCAGGTGGCCAGAGCTCTCCTCTGGCAGTAGAACAGGAGCTGCATGAAACTCAGCCAGGAGCTTGGCTGGTGTTCTGCATCTGCTCTTGGCTGTGTGCTTTTTGTGCCCCTGCTGCTGGGGCTCGGCTGGCAGGACTTCGGCATGTGCACCTGGCCCTGCTGCCTTTTGGACCTAGCTTTGAGAGGAATGATTTGGAAAGATGAGGAGGAGACTGTGCAATTCCTTGTTCTCTTTGCTAGACAGAAGCAAAAAAATAAAAAAAAAAATCCTGAAATATTAATTTATCTAGTCAAATTAATGATGACAGGAGAGCAAAGTTGTATTTGCTCTTCTAGTGACAGAATCGAATTGCATTGTGACAGTCTCCTGAGACTGTGATATACTCCTGAGATCAGATGAAACAGTCTTTTTTTTTGTGAGGAAAACCCCGATACCTTATGAAAACACTGAAAAATCTATCCAGAGGGTTTTTTTTTTAAATTTCTCATCTTCAGAAGTGGGTCTGAAATGCACTAGCTGGCTAAAAGATTCATTTGCAATGACATTATTGGGTGGACTTAGCACTTCTGCTCTTTAGTAATTAATTAAAAGACTTTGGATTTTTGAATATATTTGCTACCTGCAAAAATTGTAAGCTTGTTTCAGAAAACTTACACCTGTATTTTTTGTGAACTGTTCCTTCTGATCCACAGCTAGTTATTATTCATGGACTATATTTGCTTTTCTAAAGTTATACATGGTTTTCTCCTTCCCCTTATGTAAGTATTGGTCTTTCTATAAAGAAGGATAATAATCTGTGATTAAAGCTTGGTTTTGGTCACATGTTCATAGATGAGTACAGGAGAATGGTCAGTATTTGAGAATATGTCTGCCTTAACACTGTACAGATGGACATGATAAACACATGATTGTAGCCAAGTAGGGAAAAAAAGACAAATTTGCTGCTTGTCAGCTGCCTTTCACAGAGACACACCAGCAGAAAAATTGACCCAGCATTTTTGTGTTATCTACAGAGTGCTATCAATCACAGGGAAATATAAATCCTAATTATATTCTAATTAGAAAAAAACCCATAAACTCAACCCCACATTTGTCATGAAAAGCCTTTGTACTTGATGCTGAATTTTCAGTTTATTCAATATATGGTGCTATTAGTGATGTCTATCCACATCCACCATCACAAATTTTTTTTCATTTGCACCACTTAGCCAAGCTAATATTAAAGCTGATATTTCTTTTGCCAGGTGTTAATGTTAGGATAAGACATTTTGGAAAATTTCAGCAGGCATTATTTGCCAATGTCCTCCAATAGAAATAGATATGGGCAGGATTTTGTTGTTTTGTTTTTTTTTTTTTTTTTTCAGTGAGAAAAATGTATGTGACCATGATAGTAAGTAGGAAAAGGGAAAAAAGATTGTGTCTGTACTAATAGTTGGAACTTTATACAGAATATGAGTTTAATTTCAGTCTTAGATTATGGAAGTAGGATTTCCCATGAGTACTGTTGTTACTGTGACACAGACAGAAACACACAGTAACACACACAACAGGTGTTCAGGCAGAGAAGAAGTAAGGAACTCTCTAGTTTATTGCTGACCTCGTATCTATCAGTTTCTGGACAGTGACCAGAGATTGGACAGAGAAGTTCCCACCTCTCCATCTTCACTGGTCACTTGAGAAGTCCACCGGGTGATATCTTTTACAAAGGAATGCAAACATGATTCTTGTTTATCTTACAATTCATCAGAACTGACCCTACTATCAGAATCAGAAGGCTTATTTTCAGGGACAACCTACTGTAGCTCTTTTAAGAGTTCAGCATTTCATTCTCTTGAGCTGTCACTGACCCTGAGCACAGAGAGTATGAGAGGAAGTGCAGGATGGAGGAGGAAAACCAGAATAGTGACATAACCTGAGTTGTCCCACACTGCTGGTAGGGGGAAGTTTTGTACTTTGACCCCTGCCAGACATTTCTTGTGAAGCTGGTTTAGCCATATATGTCTAAATTGCACAGCATGTACCACTGGTTGTGTAACAATAATTTTCATTATTGATTTGAGTGGTCTGGTTTGATACAGCTTTTGCAGCAAGCCTAAAAATCTTGAAAATAGTTAATTTTGAAAGAGGGAGCCATAACACTACTGTGACTCCCACTGCATTTTAGTACTGGTAATAATTTCCATGAGGCTTTAAAGGGATCCTTGAAAAAACAAGTTTGAAATTCAGAGGAAAAGAGCGTGAAGTATCAAGGATAAGTCTATGGGGTTTTCAACTCAGCTTATATTAATAGACCGGTTTGGTGCTGGTTGAACCCTGAGACATCAATATTTTTGAGTATTTGATTTTTTCTCTTGGAAGTCAGTATATGGACATGAAGTATAGAAAACAAGCATATAAATTGGGATTTCATTATATCTCTAAAAACCGACCAGGACTTCTTACAAGACGAGTTTCTAATGTTGTTTGAGATGAAATTCTTTGTCAAAAAGACAGCTGAAAGAGATTTTTATACTGCAAAAGTGACTTTGCAAACTCTTGAAAATGTTTGGCTTTGATTAACATTTTAGGAATATCTGGCTTTACAAGAGAAAAAGCATTATAGAAGTTATAGGTGATTGAAGTTGCTTTTTCAGTAGGAGGGACAATAATGGTAAATAATGTTATGTTCATTATTTTGCAGTCTTGAAGAAATGGCCCTGGGGTGCATCAGATACAGCATCACCAGCCAGGTAGGGAGGGGATTGTCCTGCTCTGCTCTGCACTGGGGTGGCTTCACCTCCAGTGCTGGGGGCAGTGTTGGATGCCACAATAAATTGAGACCTAAAGTTCTTGGACAGTGTCCAAAGGGGGGCCATGGAGATGGTGAGGTGTCTAGAGGGGAAACCACATGAAGAATGGCTGAGGGCTCTTGGTCTGTTCAGCCTGGAGAAGAGTGAGGGAGGACCTCACTGCGGTCTGCAACTTCCTCATGAGGGGAAGAGGAGGGGCAGACTCTGATCGCTTCTCTCTGGTGACCCGTGGCAGGACCTGAGGGGACTCCATGAAGCTGTGTCAGGGGAAGTTTGGATATTAGGAAAAGGTTCTACACCCAGTGGGGGGGTTGGGTGCTGGAACAGGTTCTCCAGAGAGGTGGGCACAGTACCAGGTCTGACACTGTTCAAGGAACACTTGGACAATGCTTTCAGGCACATGGTGGGAATTCTCTTTCTGTTCAGGGCTGGACTCAATGATCCTTTTGGGTCCCTTGAGACTCCTGCTAGTCATTGACCTAGTTCAGAGGTTTGCAAATCTGCAAAACCAGAACTGACTCCTTGCCTCCTGTGGAGTTGTTGGAAGTTTTGCCACTACCTGCAACAGAACTGAACTTTCGGGGATTTTTCTGTCTGAAGCTGCTCATAATGGAATGGCCCTTTGCTACACATGCAGATGCAAATGAATAGCTTCATGGCTAGCTCTGCTGAACTGAGGCTTTTTCAGACTTGGTGATTATATTCCTATGCAATGCTGCATTTAAGAATCAAAAACAAGTCAAAATTTGATTAACAGAGAAATTAGACTTCTGATAATAAAAATGAGAATTGGATTTGGATAAATAAATGGATTTAAATGAATCTTTTATTTAATGGAAGATTTACCTAAGTAGTTTGGTTTGTGTAAATTAAGTCTAGAAGCTTTTATGAAATGGCAACTTCTATATTTCATGTAAGCATGAAGAGAACATGCATGCTCAAAGAGGTTTCAGTAGGCTGTATAAGTATTGATTTGGATAATCTGCATGAGAGCAAAAATATTTTCCACTTTTTTTCCTTTAAAACATCTGTTATATACAAGTTAATAAGTCCATTTCAGGACCTAAGATGTACCCACTGCATCTAGCCATGCAACACACAGTGATTCCCAAAGGCATGTTGTGAGAATTGGAAGCAAATGAAAAGTTATGGAAAAATGACATGTAATCCTGTCAGAGTTGCTGTTGTTTTTTCCCTTTGTTAGTTAATTTGTATATCTCTTGCCTTTACTGTGCTTTGGATGTATGTTGCTAAGAACTGACATATCTACTGAAATTCTGTTTTTCCATTTGTACTGATAGGGGCTTTTTATCTCCATTTCACTATGACATTACATCAGCATTTTGTGTGTGCCCCCCATACTTCCCCAGCTTAAAGATGTGCTCTTTTAGATTTTTTTTGTGTGTGTGACTTTAACAATGTTCTGTTCACTTTTCCTTGGATAGACCCAACAATTGCTTGTTGACCCATTTTAACCCCTTTTGAGCATCATCTTCAAAGTGTAACTGTCCTTGACAATGAAAGAGACCTTCCTATTGTCTGGTCCTTCCAGGCAATCTTTAGCATTGAGTTAAATAGCTTTCAGATGGAGGAGTTGGCTGGAAGGAGGGAGACAAAGTGGTCTGTTGTTTCTGAGTGACTTTGCTAGAGTTTCCCTTTTTTCTTTTAGAATGGTGCATTTCTATAGAAGATGACAGACATTTTGACAGGTGCAATATGCTTTGAACTGTTGTGTCAGATAATTCTTTTGTCTTGGTTTTTCCCAGCAGAGTGGTACATCTCCTTAGGATGCTGATATGCATATTGTTTGCTTTTCATTTAGTGTGGTGAAGCCTTCCATCCTCCTTTTCTTTCTCCCTCTCTAACTTTTTAATGGCTCTTTGCATACATGTAGCTGTCCCAGATGGGAAGGCAGAGTGACCATGACTTAAACCTCTCTCTCCAAACTTTTCATCATGATAACTGACACTTAAAACTCAGGAAATTATAATGGTAGTAGAGAAAGAGCTGGCAAAGACACATAAAGTACTACCTCAAATAAAATTGTGTTAAAATCTCATCCCTGACTGCAATGAACTGTACTTGGGTGAAAAACATGGTTTCAGGGCTCTTACTTCAGAGCAGGAAATATTTAGCTTTGTTCATCTGAACACTGGCCTAGGTGAAAACAAACTGTAGTCCTATCACATAAACAGAAGAGGTTTGAGAGGAAAAGGACTCTGAGCTAAAGTTTTAATACCTGTATTTTGTCTTGCTTCTAGTAAGGATGCTTTATTTCTTTCTTAATACTCTTACTGAAGAAAATATTTCTAAAGCAGATACATTAATTTATTTGGAGTATGCAGAACATGTTCTGTGTTTGCAGCCAATGTTTTTGAAGTGTCAGCTCAGGGATTTTTAGCCCTGCTATGAATTACTGTGTTGTAAATAGCAGAACTGGTAAACTGGTCATGCAGAGAACATATTGTGACTTCTGCCTGATGTTATCTTTCTGCATCAGTCCCTGCTTCTGCCTTCTGCCTTCCTGCCTGTTTTTGACTTAAACAGAGATTTTTACTATTACCTTTGATGTTTTCTTTCTATTTTCAGAGTTAACATCCCTCCTTTTGGTGGCCTGGGTATGACTCTCATTCATTGTGTCATGAATGACATCCGTGTTACTGAAAGACAATCTGACCCTGAAAAATTGAAAACAAGATCTTCTTTTGCAGTTGCTTCACATGGCACAGACTCAATGGGGCAGAGAGATTTAAAGGCTGCCAATCAAACAGAGGAATGGACAACATAATTTACTGTAACAGGGAGAGGTGACTTGGAAAGTGCTGCTTTATGAATCCTTGCATAATATAGGAGAACTCAGTTTAATAGCTCATGGAATAGGTGCTTAAAATACTTATAGCAAATATTTTATTTTTTTTTAAGTCAGGGACTAGCAGCTAAATCTCTGTAAACCATAGCTGGCTCACCTGGCGGCCTGAGTACTGAAAATGGCAGGAACCCATCAAACTATGCATTTCACAGAGTGAGAGTATCTCAATCTAGAATTTTAACCTGCAAGACAATTTTAAAATTGTGTGTTTTATGATATATAGTAGGTAATCTTGAACTGGAAAAAAAAAAATCTTCTGAATGATAACATTTATGCGAAGGTCTTGAATGGTGCTTATGATAGGCCTAACAGTAAATAGCTATATTTGTCTCTTTTCTACTAGATGCCTCTACTAGTGCTACAAAGACTTCTACAGCAGTACTTAAGCATCTGAGATCATGGATCTGAAACAGATGGCCAAAACATTGTTTGAAATTCAGTCTACTGCCATAGAAGGGTGATAATAATTGTTGTACTTGACTGTAAACGTGCTTCTTTGGCATCACTAAAATTTTCAATCTCTGCAATTGCCTTTTTTCAGGTAATTCCTCTTTACATTACAACTCTTACTTTCATCAGTCAGTCATACAAACAAGATACAAAATCCGTTTTATTAGCTATTCTTCTTAGCTGAAAACACAGTATTTTTGACATCTCTATTCTCTGCTCACCTGTTACCACAATCTCTGGCTGTAGATTTATTTAGTTATCAGACTAATAACTGTTTGAAACTCCTTATCTATAAACAGTAGAAAATATATTTGCAACACCAGAAATTTCTAAACTGATTTTTGTAGTTATCTATTGTAGTTTTCTGTAGGGAGCTATGAACAGGTTCTCATGAAGATTGTTGGATGGTCTTAACAACAGACCTATTTACTGACACCAGCTCTAATTGGAGTGTGTCATGGGAAGCTCTCGTCTCAGGAGATCAGACATTGTTCCAGGAAGAACCAAGCAGATCCAATGTTAAATTGCTTCAGGCTCTTTTGCAAAGTAGAGCATTTCTGAAGCTGGGAGAATTTTGCCAAGGGACTCACAGGGCATGAATTTCTTGGGATGATGTGCATCACATTCAGTTTTATGGTTTCCCTTTCACTGTTTGAGGACATTGCATAGCTGAATAGATTGAAGGGGAACCCACGCCTTTTTCACAGGAGCCTAGTGTAAGCATGGCAGGGTCCTTGTTATGCTCATCAGTGAGATGGGTATTTATTACTTGATCAGTATCTGAAATTTCTATAGGGTTCTCATAAACAAAATGAAGGTGGTTGCTCTTTTGATCAGGTCTAGTAGGAAAATACGCAAAGAGTTCTCACAGGCTGCTGATGTCTCAAAATATGTCCACTGTAACAATTCACAGGCTATACAAACTTCATGGTTGTCAAGTGTTCTGCTTGCCCTTGCCATGTAGACGTCATGGTTGTCACTGGAGATAGAATGCTGTACCTTCTGCTCCAAACACATAGGCTCCTACTGTCAGGGCTGGTATCGTGTGGGGAGCATGGGCAGCCTATGCAAATTGGGTAACATAATGCTGCTCCTATGGGAGCTGACCGTGCTAATTCCCACGTTAATCCTGTGAGTGAGTGCAATATGAACAGGACGCTCACCCCAAGGCTGGCTAGGGCCAAGCCATGTGTTCCCACCACTGAGAAAAGCAGTGCTGCTCTCCAGGTAATCAACTGGACCCCAGAGTCCTCACTAAAAGGTGCAACTGCCACCTGAGAGCATTTTTCATTATCCTAGAAGTGTTGAGTGTGGAATAATCTTTGAGGAATCCACTAATGAAAAGACATTTAACATCAACTCTGAATCTTTCCACCAATTTGCTAAATTTTGGATCACCCAGTCAGCAAGAGGCCATGTTGGGCTTGCCTTTGTTGCAGGAATCATTTCACCTGTCTGGCAAAATAACAATAGATTGATGCAGCTTTCTTAGAGTGACAGAATGTGAGCAATAGCTCTTTTTCCCTGTTTGATGTTCAGGAACCATTCCAGGCTCATGGGATGGGAAAGAGTCTACTAGTGAGTCAGGCAGGTGATGATAGTTGTAAATCCCTTTCAGATGAAAATATTCTGCTCTGCTCTGCTCTACTCTGTTCCTACTCTACTCTACTCTTATAATGGTGATGTTTGACCATTGAAATTTTTCACCTATGGGGTATTTGTCTTGTGTAGGAATTTAAAGATGAATTGAAAGAGATGATGCACAGAGGCTACTCAAAGTTGCTTTGGTTTCTACTGAAATATTTTGTGTAGGATATAGATGGTTTCTAAAATGTTTCTGAATGACTTTGCTCTTTTTATTTGGGCTGAATGTTTCCTGCTTTGATGTATATTCCTTTTACAAAATATTGATTTTAGAAAAACAGTATATTTCCCAAAATCATACTAATTTTATCAAAATGTTTAACTAAATTTTTTTAGGCAAAATAGTCTTTAAAAAGTGACTTTTTTCTTTAAAGTTCAAATTACTTTGTTCCATGTTTTCTTACTTATCTTTATTTTGTAATTTATTTTAGGATATAAGACAAGACAAAAGGAAATATGAAATATCACCACAAAAATATTTGATGATGTCAGAATGAGGTCCATCATTTTGTGGATCTCTGCAGTAAAATGTTTTTATTCTACTTCAACAGGAAATATCAATATACTGTAATTAAATTAGATGCATAATAGGTGCTGCCCACCACTTTTCCTTTTTGTGTTTCTTTTCAGGTTTCCCAGACTTGAATATGAAAACCAAAACACAATCAGCTGCTGCTTTCTCTTTCCACTGAGTTTAGTTTATGCACCAATTGCTGTTTCAGGAGTTTTTGGTCTTCTTGCTTGACTGAGAATTGAAACCAATGGCTCAGCTTGGCTTTAATCTGCCTGTTTGAAGTCTTGAGAACAACCACTGGTATTAGTAGGGTAATGGATAGGTAAGTTGAAGGAAGCAAGTTTTTATTATTTAACAGACATTTAGTAATAATGAATGCTGGTCTGGGTCACCTGATCTTGGAACAACACTGCTATGCCCTGGCCCTGAAGGTGAAGGGGCTGAGGTTCTTACTCATAGACACCCCTGGGAAGATTAGGGTGAAATAACACTAAATCACTGGTGTTTATATATATATGTGGGGTTTATCTGGTTGCAATAGAAATGAGGTGTTTGGCAGGTTGGGTTATTATTATCTCTACTAATACAGCAGTATAAAAACATTTCAGACTTCAACTGAAATTAATTTTCTGATGTTGGCTGTAGAGAAAAGGATTGCAGGAGGCGTTTTAGTACTGCGTGGCAAAAGGCATTTTAGGGGAGTATTGCAATTACTGTAGAAAAGAGGAATCACATGCAAAAAGGTGCTGGAAAATCTGGGTGCTATTTTGTGTTTATAAATATATTTAGCTTTAACCTCTGGTTTACTGTAATTTAATATTGTGGAATTTTTTCTTTCTTTCTCTCTTAAGAAGTCATAACAGAAGGGATACTTCTTATGAATTCTCTTAACTATTCACATAAAAAACCCCAGCAAATCACTTTAGTGCTTCAGAAAATGTCAGCATCGTTAATAGCATTGTTTCCCCTTTATGAGCTGAGTTTTGAGTATTGGTCATGTGTGCAACAATGAATATATGAATGGATAGGATCAAATTTCTCTACTGGAGTAGCAGAAATAGGAAAAGATACACCACAAAAGTATAACTTAAATGTTTTAGGAAGAAGGAAAAATTTCCAAAGATCTTGCAGCATATAAGAGGCAAAATACTATTGAACCTACTACTGCAATCTACTGTTGAACATAGGTGGTAGGAAGACACATTAATGGGACATTATTTTGAAGTAAATCTAATCTTCAATTGGATAATAATTAAAACATTTTCCTGTAAATATGCTAAATCCAACTATGTGGCAGGGAAGTCACCTGTGTGAGCTGTACAATCTGCAGAGGGCAAGAATGTTTTTACTGAGCTTAGATGCATCTTCCTTTTAGTGAAGCTCTTATAAAGCCAGTCCTGAAAGGCACCCTGTTGTTCCCTTATACAGTCCCTCTGGTCAAGGGTGACTCCTCAGTGGCTGAAGTTGCAAAATCATTAATGCTATTTAGAAATGCACATTTGAATTCATTCTAGATATCACGAGCCTATTGGCAAGGCTCTTAAACTGGAATTTCGAAGCCTGGGAACTCCTTCCTCCAGAAACATTGAAATGCCAACCCACAGGTCGTGTTCTCAAGAACCAGTGCTTTTGTTGGTTGTGTGTACAGTCTTGGCATCATGAAGGTGTTTGAGTGTAAATGAGAAAGGAATCTGGTTATTAACTGAGCTCTTGTACTTCTCCTGTGGTGATGAGTGAGCTCTTTTGTGGTACCATCACAGCTCCCAGGGTCAGTTAATGACATTAATTTGGGGCACAGACACAATTTTCCTCAGATTTGCTAGAGCCTTACTCTCTCCCTTCTCCAAATTGTACCATATTGTCTTGAGATGCAATTTAAAAGTTTTTGCTGCCTTTGATTTCCTATTATATACACTGTGGGAGGAATTGAACTAATCATGACATAGTCATGTCTGCAAAGAGGAAATTTACTTTTGGTAAAATAAACTGAGGCACAGACACACTGCATGTGTAACAAGTAAAACTGGGACATAATCTACACTTGCTAATGAGTTGTTTCATAGGGATGTACAACTTGAAAAATTAACACCTAAGTGATGAGCTATCTTTCTCTGTCCCAGCATTGCTCTGCTGGAATGATGCATACTCCTGGAAGAAATGCAGATGAGATTAAAAGCACATGGCTTTTCAGCCTCCATTCTGAACATCATGCACTTTTCTGGATATAAAACAGATGAGAATGTAGATCTTGTGCAAGCTTTAAAAAAATGTTTCTTAAATGGTTTTCTTGATAGCTTGCAGGTAGGTTTCCTATATCAAGATGAAGATTCCTGATGATGAAATATTTGACTTATGGCCGAGTTTATATATAGAGAGATTATTGTAAGTTATTGTGATGCAGGAAGAGGAATGACATTGATCATCTGTTGTTCAATTTAGTTTAAATTTTTCTGATGGATGAATGTTGAAAAAAAATTATTTAATTTTTATGCATCATCACTTCCGTGAAATGCTGATATGGGTTTCTCTAGTACTGATGACTTGGATAAGGTTGGGGTTGGATGTCCCAAAGTAATATCTATATTTTTTTAAAAATTATATGCAAGAGAGGAGGAAAATCCAAGACCTGTATTTTCCATAGCTGGCAAAGCACAGATTATTTGTAAAACACCTGGTTTGAACAGGGTTTTTTTTTGAACTGTCTCTATATGAGCAGGACTAGTTTTGTTCCCAAATCATGGGGGACAATTACAGCAAAGCACATTTGCAGCGTGTTTAATCCTATTTAACTGTCTGAAAAGGGTCTCTGGTTATATGTGTATGCTTGATCCTGCACCACTGCCCAGACCAAATAATCCAGGCATCTTTCCAAGGCCAAGACTTACAGTTATCTTTCAGAATATCAATGACCTGGCTACCTAGGAAAGAACACACCAAAAAAGAAGGTTTACTTCAACCTGCAAGGAACATCCTTGTTCCTACCAAAGTTTTGTTCCTGGGAAGGAAAATGTCAGTAGAACACTGCCACTCTTTGACTGTAACTTGCCCTTAGCTGCCTCAGAAGGCAAAGTTTTCATGACATAGAGTGCTTATAAACTTATATTTTCCCCACACATTCTATTGAAAATACAAAGGAGAAATAAAACATATATTTCTTTTGCTTTTATTTGCTGGCTTAGAAAAGCACAAAGTCTAATGTGTCTAAGAACCCATTAATGAAACACTTTATTTTTGGTCAGCATTAATGACAAGCTTCTCACTCAATCTGCATTTTGTGCAATATTTTACTCACCTGTAGGTACCCAATTTCAATTTTGCTATAAAGCTTCTCTTTGTTTCTCACATAACAAATTGCATTAAATTATTTTAAATTTTTTCTCATAGTAGTCCAAATTCAGTGCAATAAGGGATAAACGAAAGACAAGGAAACTTGGGACATTCTGGATCCTCTGTCACTTCTGGCTACACCATGATCCAGTAACTGTTCAGTCAGTTCAGCCAGGGAGTAGCACTTACCAAAATGGGTAGGGGGTTTCAAAATCTAGGCCATACTTCTTTGCAATTATTTTTATCATTTTATTTGAACTTTTTAGCTTTAAGATTACTCCTCCAGAAGAAAAGCAAGCAGTATCATTATTATTTAGTTCTATGGCTTGTCAATCATAGAACTGAACTTTCTTGTTTTCCAATTCTATTATATTTTGTTTGTAATGAGACAATGGATTTTTTTTTTTTTTTTTTTTTTTTAGATATACTAGAAATTATTATCGAGAAAGGAAATGGAGCCATTCTGTTTAATGGGGATGAGAAGTTATTTTCTTCCTAGTTTCTTATTACTATACTGCTTAATTCCTGGCAGCATTGCATTAATGTTAAGCACTGGTCCCCAGCACCAAGTGGCAATTTATCATCTATCTTGGCAGGCTTCCCTGCTTCATCCTGCACCTGCCTCCTTGAAAGAAAACAAGACATCAGATACTTATTCAAATAATGCAGTAGCTGATCAACAGAGTATCTACACAATGGTAAGTTATCCATGATAAAAGGACAACTTTTTCATGCATTATATGTGACATATGTGTCCTTTCTCTTAAGATTTATGACATTCATGATGGTGACTATTGTTACTATAATCAAATCTTTTACAGCCTAGCTGCAAAGGTTCAACTTATTGTCAATAGATTTCTATATGAGTCAATCATGCAATTTCATAAATGCTTTGAAACACCTGCACTCTCCTTGGAAGTGCAGAAATAGCAGTATCATGATCTCATCTTTCAAGTCATGAAACTGCTATGTCTCAGTAATTCCCTATTGGCAAACAAAATTGGGAGGTGAATCAAAACTGTATGTTCATTTGCATTTGCTCCATATGATACATACATCTGTCACATATATACATGAGTGTGTATATTTATATGTGTGTTTGTACCCACATATATAAATGGGTAATAAGTGGGGGTGTGTGTGTGTGTAATAAATTTTCTGAAGAATAGATTATGGCCTTAAAGCACAAATAAAGAAGAGATCAAAGGAAAGCTGTATTTGTGAATCAGAATGTGAGGAGAATGGCAGGAATTATTCATATAAAGGATAAATAAAATCTTATTCACAAATATGAAAGGAAAGGTCATGTGTTTTACCAGGAATTTGCATTTTATAAGCCTGACTGGAAACAAAATGCATAACTGCTAGAATGCAGGATGTCATGTTTCTGCTGGCATGGAAAGGGAGTCCTTTGCTTAAAGCATTAATTAGCCTGAGGTGTGGAAACCAGTTCTCTGTAGTGTCACTGATCCCCTGGACTGTCTTCTGGCTTCTCTGAGCTTCACTCCCCATCTGCAAAATAGTTAAATGTAGCCCTTCCTTCTGCATTGTCTGTATGGGTAGTTATCAGACACACACAGGCACTAGTTAGCTCCCTGTATTTCGCCCAGAGCATTTAAAATATTAGAACAATGCAGCTGCATGTGGCAGCGTGGTGATTGATAAAGCCAGCTTATGTTCCATTAAGGAATACTTTATTATCTATGATTGTTAGGAATCCATATCAACAGCCCACTCTGTTAGGATCTGTTACTAAAGGTAATTCTTTCCTGAGAGCTCTCAATTTAATGACGAAACCAAAGAGGGGGTAGAAACACTCAGTGAAAATGAAGCAATTAAAGAGAAGCAGCATGAGTATAAGGATATTTATATCCAAGTGGTGCAGTTGAAGAGGTACCCTATAGGAGTACCTTGTACAGTGAAGATGCACCATTCAGAGTTGCTCAAATCATTAAAAGACAAAATGCTTCTTCCAGGTACCCATCTCAGAGCAGAAACTTGAATTTAGGAATCTCTGTTCCAGGCAAATATCCTGGGGCTGGAAAATGGCCCATCTTCCTCTTTCTTCTCTGAACTGTTGCAGTCAGACAAAATTTTTGAGTGTGGCAACAGAGAAGGACTGCAGTGGTGACATCAAAGTACTTGTTGGGAAGGATTTTAGCACAGAACTTCACATTTGCCTACTGAAATGCCTTCCACAAGAGCTGTTTGATCTGGAGGTTAAATCTGATCTCTGTCTCCAAAAGAATTCTTCATATTGACATTCTGATTAGGAATTTCTTTTTTTTTTTTGTTTTTCATAGCCTGGTCTGCAGGTGAGATCCTGCTTTATTTTCTGCCCAAAAGGAAGGTTTTCCAGTTGTCTGCAGAGCTAATTCTATAGCTGTCACATCAATGGGTTTCTAATTTGTCATAGAGTGCTGAGCATTAGAAATATTTGCTACCTCCTGAAGATCTGCAGATCTGGTTCTGCCTTTATCCCTGGGGTTGTGAGAGGGTGCCTTATATTTGGAAGATTTTCTGGAAGATTTTTTCCTGTTGTAGTGCTTGCAGTGGTGCAATCAGCAGTGCCATAAAGTGGGAGGAGGGCTCTTGCTGTTGCAGCATGACAGCTCTGCTGGTGTGCTGAATACAAACCTTTTTACTGCTACCTGGCCCCACCTAGAAAATTGGTTTTCATTCTTTCAGGCTGGAATTTTGCTGCATTTATGTGACCTCCATGTTTGACAGAGGCCAAGAGAGCAGAAAAGGAGAAGAAAACCAGAGCATACTGATCACAGTAACAGTACTCTGAACTTCTGAAACCATGCTTTTAAAAAGATCCAGGGCCAAGTACCATAGACTCCTGGAAGCCAGCAAACAACACCGATTTAATGCTTAGACAGGACCACCAAATTTCAAGTGTCTCCTGGGTTGTAGTGGTTGGGGTTTTTGAATGTTCTGTTCTTGCCATAGCACTGGGGCAGCTCAGTAACTATGGACAGGTTTGGTGAGCAAAGGCTTTCTGTGGCACATCATCCCCCCAAAAATCAGAGTACTCCACTCCTCACAGTGTGATCTCGGAATGTGCTGCTCTTGCTCAGCTGGGGCTGGTGTGGGGAGTTGATTCTGACTGTTGGACCTCAGAGTCAAGGAGAAAAAAATACGGGAATGCACGTGGACTTTTTTCTGTGTATATACCCATATACTGTATATATGACTATTTGATTTCTCAAGTTTCCTTATATGTTTGGATGCCCTAATATTCCTAATGAGTCTTTGTGGGCAACTTCTCAGTAAATACCAACCTTAATGCTTGTGATTTAGCAGCTTTGTTCAGTAGCCACAAAGGCAGAATAAATGCATAAGGCTTTGTGTATCTGGTTGCTTGGGCAAGTTGCCTAACTTAGCAAATGCAAAGATATTAAATTTCTATTCAGATGATTAAAAAAGAGCTTCTTCATGTTTTACCGCATGACTTGCTCTGTTTACGGTGCATTAGGTGTTTACTATAGTGACAGAAAAATGGCACCTTCTCCATCTCCCTCTCTTCTCCTTTGTGACAGATGTTTCCTCAGAATGACTTGCTGATCACCTGTATCTCCAGCAGCACCTAACAATATTTCATTTAAAAAAAACCCAAGGTGATACATTAAAAAAAAGATTAAAAAAAAAAAAATAAAGGCGAGCGCCTTTGTTTTGTTAAGTTTTGATTTCTAAAGGTAACAGCTAGTGTCAGGTTTCTCAAACTGCTCCTTCTATTTCTTGTTTTCAATTGAAACAGGGTGCTGTGTCAGCAAAACCTGCATCTCGCTGCCACGTTCTCTTTTGTGTGGCAGTCGTTTGACACATGAAACTGGCAGCTGCTCTTAAAGGACCCTGCAAATTAACCACATTAAAGATACAAAACATGGAGGGAGCTTTCCTGGGAAGCTTTCCTGACTACATTTAATTCAGGGATAAATCTTTACTGCCATAATTAAAGAGAAGAACAAAATCAGAGTGTGTGTTACATGCAACACGATTGCTAACGCCTAAAAGGTGGGATGAGATGGGATCAGAACAGCCCGTGGAGGGGATATAGGCTCAGGTCTTCCAACAATTATCCTGATACCTGAGCTGCACTTGTGTGAACTCTTTGTCTGCAAGAAACAGTGTTCTCTGCCTGCTGTCACTGTAGATATTTGAGTTGTGTCTGGCTCCTATGCATAATTTTCACCAAGGTCAGAGCCTCTGGGAAGAGTGTGATGATGATGGAAACAGTCTTGGACCCCTTGAAGTGCTCCTGTTTTTCAGTGAAGTTGCACATGACCTGTGGGCCTACATAGACTATAACCAGATGCAATCTGTGCAATGCACTGAGTCTGAAAGACTGAAATAGAACCTAGGAGTCAGCACTTGGAAAATGATTTTGTTGGGTTTTTTTTCCCAAAAAATTTATCCAAATCTGGAAAAAGCAACTTTCAATTATTTGGGCAATTTTAGGGTGGGAAGTTTTTATTTTTCTGAGGAGAAAGAGAAGGCCCCATAAGATGAGTCAGGCAGGGGCTTTGTTTTGGGATGGAGTTTTTTAATTACAAAGTGCAGATTTTTACACTTGAGTTTCTGTGAGTAAAACTAACCCTGGTTTAAGTCAGTGCTAGCCCAATCTGTACTTCAACTATCTGTGGGAAGTAAGATGAGACAGCATGGCCAGAGGAGAGGAAGCAACCTGAACATCATTTTCCAGAGGAGAATAGGCAAATCCAGAGAATGAGTACCAGGGAGTCAAGCTACCACTAGGAAGTTATGGTTGCTCATTCCCATTGTAACAGCATCCAGTCTTTTCCTCTGTGCTTTGAACGGGGCCACAGTAACACAGATGGTGAGAAGAACTTCCTCTAGCCCTAAAGGAAAAGAACTGCAAGGTCTTAAAAATCTCCTAAGGACTTGACTCCTGCCAATCTGTTTTACATTGCATATTTGCAGTTTTCACTGCATTGGTGAGCACTTGCCAGAGCTACAAGGAAGCAGCTGTGTCCTCTCACAGTGGTAAATGCACTTAAGTGTCCTTCCTTAAGTAATTCCAGATCAAAGTGAAAGTATAGATAAATTATTAGAGATTTGGAGTGAAAGTGGGGGAATGCATAGGATTCATTACTGTGTTTTGTATTGTTCTTAGAACGTATTCCACCCCTCGGAATTAAAGCCTGAGGAGGACAAAAGCCTTGTACTGCATTTCTTCAGAAGTTTAAAAATGTTAAAGATTGATAAGAAATGTTTAAAATGTGTATGAAAATGACTTTTTCTCTATCCTACTGCTCTTCTCCAGGAGAAGACGTTCTGTTGCTTTAATTACTTTATGGACTGGACCTATAATTTTGATAAATATTAACTGAACCAGTATTTTATCAGAAATCAGAGAACTTAAGGGGTGTAGTTCCTCAGGCTCCCAGCAACCTCTCATTTTAGCTTGTATGGAACATTCACCTTTCATCAGGATTCCATAATGTGGTCTGTTAATTTGTAGTAGGAGACTTTTGTCAAACTTACATATTTAACTTGGCTCTGTCATACGAATGATGCCAACCATAGTGCATTCAATTGGAAAATGCCTGCCAAAGGTCTGTGTCATGAGTGTCCTCTGCAAGGCCAGGAGATGGACTCAGAGATCCTTGTGGGTCCCTTTAGCTCAGGATGTTCTATGAGTCTGGGTATTGGGCAAAACCAAGATATCTTATAAAGCACTTCACACTTGCAAGGGAAAGAGGAAAAATGGTGTGGGCCCCTCCTAAGATCCCAGCAAAGCTTCTCTCCCAGTAGTATGAGCAGCACCAACCCAAGGGCAGGAGAAATATGTGTGTCTGGGCAGATGTCAAAGGTCTGACGACCTTTACCCACTGAAAAAGGAAAACACTCAGATTTAGGGCTCTGCTATCTTTCACACAAAGGTCCAGAGTAACCCAAGAGAAAACTCTGTGAGACATTTCAGGTAGTGTCAACTGGCCCCATCAGCCTGGCAGGCACTGGGTGTCTGGAACAAGAAGAAACTGGGTTAAACCATAAATAGGACCAGAATCTCTAAATCAGCAGAGCTCCATGGAACATGCCAAGTGACCTGTTGTCATTAAACAGGAGGATTTGTGAATTAATCTGTCATGTCCATAGCAGGTGAGGGTGGCAGCAACACATTTCATCAGGACTCTGAAAATAGCTACTTCTTCTTCCAGAAACATCTGAGGGGCTGCTGGCTTCCTATGAGCAGACTTATGAATCAGATTTAAAGCTGAAGCAGTCCCATCTTTTGCAGGATGGCTCTCTGCAGGGTTCTTGGGGTGTTCAGGTAGACCTCTGTGAGGATCACCTTCTCCTCAGCTCCCATCAAGCCTTCGACTCGTGTGGAGTCTTAGAATTTCTTTTAAAGTGATGAGGCACTTCCTACCCCTCAACTGTAGTGAAAGACACTGAAAATTGCAGAGCCTCACCAGCCAAATAATTTTGCATCTCTTCATCTGCTCCGGAATATTTACACCTTAGTCAAGTGAATACCTTGTATGTGCATTTCCCATCCCTGGTATTTTGGTATTTGCTACTACACTGGGACACACAGAGCTGTGTTGTTCACCTGCCTGCAGCAGGGCTGAGGTCACCCAGTATCAGCCAGCTTTGCTTCAGTTCAGCCCCAGGCTCTAGAGTGAGCTATACCAGGGCTGCTTTGACAGGCAGTACAAAAGAAGAAAGCAAAGCAAACTGGCAACCCTGTGTCCATAGCTCACTAGAATGTCACTGAAAACAAAATTTAGTAACCAAGTGTCTGGTGTTGTCAGAAGCAGTCTTCAGTCTTCACTCTCTCTTGCAGAGTTGCCCAGCTTTGAACTTTTTTCCTGACATTACATTGAGCTACGTTTTAAAGTCCTCTATTTAAAAGTCCTCAGGTTATCTTTGTTAACTGCCTATGGTTTTCCTTTTGCTTTTTGAGGTTTTACAGTGAATTAGACCACAAAACCAACATATAACTATGTAGTAGAATCATATATTGTTGTGGGGGTGAAGGCAGAAATAACAGCATGACAGCTTCCTCTCTATGGTATCATATATTTCTGTATGTGACCCTGTTCAAATGACTCTTTTTAAAACTGACTGCTTGGCAGGGGCTGTCTTAGCAGGTAGGAAATGTGATCCTCTTTGTCACAGAATCTGTCAATGTGTGAATGGGACTGCTAAATGATTTACAGTGTTTTAGCACAGCTACTCCTGGACATGTGAGGCTAGAGTTACACAACAATTAGAGTGAAGACTTCAGTGGTATTTTATTTATGAAAGGTCTCTATGCATTCTATAATTAGGCCAATCCAACCACAATTATTTATGAGCTGTAGTTGGCAGAAAATAGTCAAAAAAAGTTAATTACTGTAGACCGTGACTCAGGAAAGTCAGATCTGTAAATGTTTTGCAGCTAAACCAGTGTTACTTATGTAGGGACTTGCTGTAAGAACTTTTAAAATCCTCCCTGCCCACAGGACATGCTCAGAGAGCTCATATAGAGGAGATGATGCTCTTTGACATCTCAAACATCTTAGCCTAAAAACAGGCTTAAAGCCTCACCTGATTATTAAATTAGCTCTTTTTCTTCTAGTTTGCCATGGAGGAAGGGGGTGTACATGCACTTCCAGCAAACAGGTCACTTGGGTTATCTCAGTCTTTACAGATAATGTCTTTATACCTTCTTTGTGATTCTTTGGAAAGCTTTGTCTGTCTGAAGACCAGTCAACTGCATCCTTAACATAAGCTCATATAAAATGCCCCAGTAGGAGAAAAACATACAAATTATAATTTTTTCCTGAGATCCTTTGTAAGCTCTCACATTCAAAACACCAGCATTTTTACCTGCATAAAGTGACTTGAAGGTACAGCTTATTTTGCAAATGATGGTATTTGCTTGCTCTTTATCAATGTGTTACTTAATATTGCTTTAGACTTTTTAGGGTCATCAAGTAGTCATAGGTATCTATCCTCAATGTCCTTTACTGTGGGAAGGTAAAGACCCTTTCTCTCAGTCACGATTTTTTAAAAGTCTAAAGGATTGTGTGTAAAAGCCAAGACCCCTAAATGTAATATTTTCATTGCCTCTGGCAGCAGTAAGGCAAAATATGCTGTGAAAGCTGACCAGACTGGGGGAAGAGAAGTAATAGAAGTGAGGTGACTGAAAGATGCAGCCTGAAAGGAGGTGTTTCAGTGTGAGGGGCATCCTTGTGCACTTGTTCCACGTCTGAACCCAAATTTATGATGTAACATGTGGTTTGTCTATCCAACAACACCCTCACAGCCAGACTGTTGTGTCCCACAGCTCAGATTTGAGGGCTTTGTGGGAGGGAGAGGCAGATTGGCTCCCATCAGTGGAATAAAGCAACAGTGAGTCACATACAGATTTATGGCAGGTGATGGCAATCTGCAGGAATTGCTTCTAAAATTAGCTTTCCACTGTGCTAAGGAAGTGGTCCTTATTGCAAGTACTGGCAAACTGCCTTCAAATGGCTTGCACAGCTCTTGCAGGGGCTGGGGAGAGAAGTGGCCCTGAGGTAGTCAGGTAACACGTGTTTGGTCCTTGCTCTTGAGTCTGCCTCCCCATGACTCATAGGGCAGAGGGTGGCAAACCTTTTGGGGTCTTAGTCTGAGCTAAAAATGCACTGTGTTCATCACTGCATTAGAAAAACTCTGGCTAATGTGTCAAAACTGACAAAGCATCCAGATTAAGGTTCTTTCTTTAATATGGTTTAATTTTCCTTTCTCAGGTGTGTGCATATATATACTAGAAAATTAAAAACAGGCCTCTTAAAAGTTAAAAATGGTTTTAAAGAAAGTAAAATTATTCCACTGATCTTCAAATCTTCTAATGCTGTTATTGTCAAATATTTCTTCAGATATCTTTGGAATTACATGGAAAGTAAAGACCATCATACTAAAATAAGGGCTTGGGTAATTTTGCTGATAAATTAATATTGTTAATATCTAGAAAATGGTAAAAATCCCTTGGTTCTTGCTCAGTTTGTTGTAACACTGTTTTAAAGATTTTCATGTGACTGAACCCACACTGGAGATCTGAGACAGGCACTTTACTGCACAGTTGCTAAAGCCCAGGATGGTACAGGTAAGATAAGGATTTCCTTAAGGCCTTCTTAACTTTTATATATTGTATATATTTTACATTCTTGCTAAAGTGCACCAGCCTGAATATCTAATAACACACAGTTCTGATTCCCTTGATAAACTCCTGGTTTATCTCTGGGTTCTAGTCCCTTTTCTTATCTGATCTCTGCTCCTGCCTGCTGTTGGGTTTTTCTCATCTGATCTCTCAGTTTGTCTTTATTACACATCTCATGGGTTGCTGAATAAAGGCTGCTCTCAAATAGCACTTGATTTTGAAGGCTTGATTGCTTGGTTTGGGGATCTTAAAGCTTTTGGATGGTTTATAATTCAATGATTGAATTTTTTTTTCTCCAATATTACAAATATTTGTGTTTATTCTATCCTTGGCCTTAAGTATAGTGATATATTTATACAGATAGTATACTTCATAAATGCTATAATGGGCACATTTGATTAATTCTTTTAAGATACTGGACATGGCTCTGTGTATTTGTTGGTATTTTTACAATCTCCTGATCACTCAAACATTTCTAAAGTTCCCTGGGCATGAGGTTTATTTTTCTGTAAGTAAAAAGAAACATAGGAAAAACTGCTGTCCTATGAACCTTCATATCAGCACGTTACCACCATTAGTAAAAACTGTAAACCAACTAAAGTTCTGAAATTAAAAGCAACTGGAAACCTTGCTAAACTGTCAGTTATATCAGATAACTTCCAACAGCTTATATTAGCAGTATTTTTCTGGGAAATTTCCCATAGAAAATTGAATGAGAAGGGGTTTTGCATGGTGATAGATGGCAGGAGCATTTTGGTGCAGAGGAAGGTAGTGATTTGATAATTCAGATTGGGACTGTCACTTCCTACAGCAAATAAACGTGAGAAGACAATGGCAGTAGTTGTCAGCAACATGAACAAAGAGGGGCAGGTCTGGTATTTCTAGTGGTGCTTGGAGGATGGGAAACAATGTCAGTGAAAAGAAAAACATTGTCAAGATTCAAAATTGATGACAAAAGCCTTGAATTTGATGGGGAAAGATAAGGTGGGGCAACAAGGTAAAAAGATGATCTCGTTTGCTCTGGGCATTATACAAAGGCTTCCTGACCCTGGCCTTGCTAATGTATAAGGTGATTACTAATGTAGATGCAATTTCAGCGTCAAGGGACTTCGAACAAAATTCCTCTCCTTGTCTGCCTGTTTTTATTCTTTTATGGCCTACTACATGTAAGTCACAGCAACATACACTCCATTGCACACAGGCTGGGCAGATGCAATGCTGGTTTAAGAAAGCTTATCTGAATGTAGTTGCTTTAAGAGATCTGATCATTGTACATCCTTTTAAAACTTCCCCAGCATTTGATAATTCCCTACTTTAATTCCAATAAATGTTTGCATGATTGTTGAGCAAGTTTATATAACTTTTCTACTGAATACATTGCTACTTCAAGCTGCATAAAATGTTCCTGAATCAAGTGCAATTACTGTGCAAATGGGAAAAGAATTCAGACTCTTGGGCAAATATCTGAAGCTTAATTTTTATCCTGATCTGATAAAGGTTACTGTGAATCAGGTTGTAGCAATACTGAATTACTGAAGAGTACCCCTGAAAATGCATGTTAACAATGCAGGTCCATGGTCACTGTCTCCTATTGTATCCCAGGTTTTTTTTTTGCTGAGACTGACAATGGGATTGTAAGACTATGTGGGTATAGTTTTTGTTGTGATTAAACAAACTCTTGCTGGATCTTTTTGACATTCAGCTGTTGCTGAAGATGTTAAAGCAAAAGTAAATGTACTAATCATTGGTAACAAAGCAGCCTAATCCACACTGACCTACAATTTGTTTAGGATCCTTTGGAGCAACAAAGAGATTAAAGTATATAAAAAAAGAAGAGGTAAATAGTGGGTCAGAGATTAGAAGTGAAAAAGGAAAAGGCTGGCTTCCCCCAGACCACACACTGATAGTGGACTTTTGGTCACTGATTGTTAGAAAATGTTTCATGTTTCACTTTCCCCCCAGAACCTTAGAAACAGAAGGTTTGATTGGCACTTGTCATGACTGATAGAGAGACGAAGATGCTTTGGTTAAAAAGGAGAGGGAGGCAGCCGTGTCAAAAGCAGAAGTAGTCAAAGGATGATTCCTTCTTTCTGTGGTTTTGTCTCTTTCTAAATTATTCAAATCTGGGTGGCATCTTAGGATAACTGGCATTTTGACACAGCTTAAAGGATTGTCTCACTAACTCTATTGAACTAAGGCTGCCATCCTTTTTAAGAAAAATTATAAAGAGGCAGATCTTCTATAATCTGATATGTATACAAACCAAAGGCAGCTTGATGCAGGCGTCTTAAATATTTTGGAAGGGGAGCAGCAATTTTATCCATTTTGTGACTGATTGTCTTGTGCATCCATCTGCAAGAATGCTGCTTATTGGTCTAAAAAAAAAAAAGCCTTTATTTGATTTTCTTTAGAATATCCATAGTTGTTTGCAATGCATCTGGTGGTTACAAATCCAAGTCAGGCCAGCTGGATCAGAATCAACAAATGTGGGGAATTTTCTCAGTCGAAAGAAGGTACCTCACCAACAGGGAATCTCCTCTATTGATGGTCATCGTGATTATGGATTTTTCTTTTAGGGGCAATTTCCTTTCTTTCTTTTCAGAAAGGGACCATGTCCCCTCTTAGTGCTTTGTCTGAACCATGCTGGCTGGCTTAAATGGGCTCCCCAGGGTTAGGAGGAGCTCCTCTGTCATTCTAAGCTGCCATTTTATGCTTTGGTGTCCTCTTCACTTATCCATAACCAGAGCCAAATCCTGCTCACATTCACAGGAATCACCCACTGAAATAAATAATTGCATAAATTTTGGATTAGAAGGATTAGTTGTCCAGTGGCATTCTGTGCTTAACTTCTTAATATCATTCAGCAAAGCCCATGATTCCCACACTGTTGCAACCATTGCTCTTGGCTGTAGTTAGAAGGGAAAATATCATCTTGGCCCTTGTACTGATGTATTTGCTTTGAGCTCCTAGCAAGCCAACCAACAGCCTTCATTGTTTGGCTCAGTTTTCAAATTCCTCCTGAAAAAAATCTTTGGTTTTCCAAAAGAACAACTACATTGGGCTGACTCATTGCAGGTACAGTGCTCAGAGGGTTTCAGAGATCCTTCATCCCCATCCAACAATGGTCACCAAGCTGAAGTCTTCCTAATGGACAGTTTAAAGTGCTAAATGAAACTAATTGGATAATCACAACTTTTAATGAGATGAGCTGAACTCTAGACATATTTGTCTGATGGTTTTGGTTTTTTTTTTTTTTAGTGGGCAGTTTATCTTCTAAGATGAATCTTCTAGCCTTTTATGAACAGGACATGGACATCCATTATTCTGATAACACATATCAGGGTAATTGTACAAAATTTCTGGGGAGACAACTGAAATGAGAGTAGTCACAATGTTGGGAATGTCAGGAAGGCAACTTCTTAACTTGACAAGAAAAGTATGGACACTCACCACATTGAACTATTAACATCTTGATTTTCTTAACTGCTAATCGGGGAAGGGCCAAAGGATATGTACCCCTAGTCTCTAGCAATCGTTTTTCCTGGTTTGAAACATCTCAGGAATCTGAATTGTTTCAAATTCCATATCTTTATGTATGATTTGCCTTTTGTTACCTAGTGGTAAAAGAACCAGTTCAGACTCACGTGAAACAAAAGATGGGTTTTTGTTGTGGGTAGGACTACTGAACTCTGCAGGAAGCCTTTATGAGACTTGTGTGGAATTTGGTAGGCTTGCCAACCTGGATTGCAGAAACTCCCAATGTGCAGAGCAGTGAGAGGAAGAAGATTTTCACAAGTTTTTTATTGTTCTGTGCAGGGCCAGGAGTTGGACTCAAGGATCCTGACTAGTTCCTTCCAACTCAGCATATTCTATTTTCTGTGATTCATTAATTCATAAGCCAAGAAGGCTCAGACCATCTCAACTTCCAAGATGGTGAGCTTTAATTTTAAGCTTGTATTTGATTCCCCAGATCAAAGGAGAAGAAGGTAGCTGCACCACTAGAATCAAACTCATGCCTGCACCACTTCTTATTCTATTTCCATACTTCAGATGTGATCGTGATTACCAAATAACCCTTAATCAGCCCAAAACACTTCTGAAGGTTATATCCTCTGTAAAGTGATATCTTTCAAGATAGCAGAAGAGACAGGGGGACTATTTTCAAAACTAAATAATATACTCAAAACCTGAGCAAGCCTTCCTTTTACACAATTGAATCTATTTGTGTCTATAAAATAGTTAGATTGTCATGTGCAATTGCCCAGGAGAAATTTAGATTCTGCACCAGTGATACATGTGAGAGTTATAATTTTTTTGCATGTGCAGTTTAAGCTGCTTGGCTGTATAATCCTGATCCAAGGAATTTTCAAATGCATTCTTTCATCTGATTAGAACTGAAAACATTTTTGTTGATTTTACCCTGTGACTGACAAGCATGATTTGCATTCTTTAATGTGTAAGCCTTCACAGATTCTGGAATTAGGCTCCAAATTTAAATTAGGAAGCAACAAGTAAAGCAAAACATAGAACAATCAGAATATCCCAAACTGGAATTATTTGTCCAGGTTGCTGAAATCTGTAGCCTTAAAGAGCTGACTGTATTGTCTGTATTTTCCCCAAAATGTGAAATTAGATTCCTTTTATGGATCCATCAGGATAGCATGGAGCCATTAGCTACGTCATCCTACACTTGTCAGCCAGCCTTTCCTGATCATCAGGACTGTAAAGCATATTAAGCAGACAATAATAGTACCCTTCAGGATGATTAGGTTGTCACGTTTTCCAGCTGAATAATGTACTTTGCTCCTGAATCCCACAAGCAGCAGAGGGCTTCTTGGAAAAGCAGGTCTTCCGTGTTCCACTTGCATAGGGTGGTTCCAGGGATGTTTCTCTCTCCTCTGCGACTGGGTTTTCTTCTCCAGTTCTTCCAGTGTGGTACATATGAAAGTCAGCACAGATGCCAGGTCTTCAGACAGCCATGCTTCATCTTGCAGTGCCAGCTCCTGGAAAGAGGCTGAAATGTGCTGGCAAGCTGCAGAGTCACAACGCTGAGTGAAAAGAAAGTTGTTCAAACAACATCTAATGGATTTAATCCCCACTTCCTGCCCTTTCAGGATAACAACTGAGTTTCAAAGGCAGTGCAAACTAATATACAGTTCCTAGGAACAGTTTGACAAAGTTAAACATCCATCAGACTGAAACTGGTGGCAAATAAAAGTCTCTCAAGAGACTAGAAAGGTGAAAGACAAATTTCTTTTGTGAGTGTTTCAATCTACTCAGTGACCTGCAGCCTGGCCATGGCCAGGCATGAACACCAGAGCAGTTCCTGACCTCAGCAGCTCCATTTGCTTGCTTTGTATGCCAAGGCTTGGGCATCTCTGGAGCTGTTTTAGTGCCTTGCAGGGAAAATTACGTCTGTGTCCTCTAGGTGTTTAACTTAAGAGGAGGCAAACTCATATCCAACTCTTTGCTGTTTAGAGTCAATAGGTATTTCAGGGGTCAATCTCAGGTTTATCGTTCTTATGTTTGCTTCTCCTGGTAACTTCTCCTTTTATTTTTTTTTTTATGGTTGCATCTTTACAAGGAAAAAAACCCTGCACCTCAGACCCTACTGAGAAGTGCTCTCTGTTGCTTCTGTGGAAACTCTCTCCAAAGGTGGATGACAAGATACCACAGACTTCAGGCCTCTTGCTGTGCAGAAGAACCATGGCTGTGATGCAGTGATGATCTGTCTTAAATGGGTGAGTTTTGTCCTTGCCAGTTTTATGGCATCCAATGTGATTATCATCTGAGCCAGTTTTTTATTTGCCCCATGTCAGGTCTGCTTTACATCTTTTTTGTGTAAAGATCTGTTTTTAGGTCTGCTTTACACTCTTTTTTGTGGTGTTGAGAGAGCATGAGGACATTAGTGTCACATAACTCCACATTGTACCTTTCTGGCTGCCTTGACAAAAATACAACTATGTAGACATGCCTGGTTTAGATCCAATGTGTAGACCTGGGGACCTACCACAGGATTTCTGCTGTTAGTGACCATAACAGTGCCATGTAAATCTGAGGTGCCAACAGGAATTTGAACATTTCCATTACCACAGGGATAGGTATGTGCACACAAATGAGCCTGGGGTTTCTTGCCTATGGTCAGCTGTGCTCATTGTGCCAGTGCTCCTCTTCTGGGCTGGGGCATCCTTCTCCTGAATCACTGCTGACAGCTCCTAACAACACAAGTGGTGGCCCTGCAGCCACTTTTCCCATCCACACTTGCTGTCAGCAAGATTCCCACTGAAAATGCCAACAAAGCAAATTATATGCTATTGTGCAATCATGGTATAATCATTTCTGTAGAAAATGTGCCATTAATAAGTGCATTGCAAGAAATTCCCTTCTCTTTTGTGTTTAGGATAATGAGCCTTCAAGACAGCATTTTAAAGAAAGATAGCAGTCACTAAGCTCCTATTTCTGTTTATTTATCGAGCAATTTACGTTAAGCGGCAAGTATAATTAGCTTTTTTGGATAAACACTAAGCAAACTCAGAGTGTTTTAAAACATAATAGGGCACCCTGCAGTGGTTCTCTTTTTAAATATTTTATTCAGAAAAGATATTCTGGGATGCCACAGGTTCTGCTGTCTGACAATGTTTAATCGCTGGTGTTCCCAGATCCTTTCTCAGCCCTGTCTGCTGGCAAGCAGCTGCCCTCAAGAGTCATTAAGAAGCTTTATCTAGCACAGGATGTCAGGGTGTGCTGCCAGAAAGTTTGGCAAAATTGATATTTTTTAACTGTCTAATCAAAGCAAAGCAACTGGCCTTGACTCATTCAGGTCAGCAGGAGGATTAATGAGGTGGAGCCCATGGCAGAGGTGCAGATACCAAGGGAAGGCTTGTCACTGGTGTTTTCAGGTGTGTGTGGATGGCACAGTGCAGCTCCAAGCCCCATTAAGCTGGTACTCCTGGAGCTCTGTGCCTGACCCTGCAGAGCAAACCTCACGTGTGGAGCTGGTGTCTGGCATCTTGGCAAAGTTCTGTCTCTGCTCAGGTTGTTACAGATAATTTTTATAATGCTGACTCTAGAACTGTCTCCTTGTGACTCCTGTGTGCTGTTCCAAGCTTCTAGATGAGAGTCAGGATATATCTGTCCTCTCACCTCTGACACATCCCTCCCTCTGGTAGAGGCCAGTCCTGAAAAACAGTGGTTGCTCTGTGTTCTGAGCAGTCTGAAGATGCACAGAAGCATCCATCCCTTGGGACTCTGCAGCCCCTGCACTGCTGTTCCTGCCCAGGTGCACACAGTGGGAGCTCAGCAGAGTGGAGACCTCATTTGTCCATGGAAATCTTAAGTTGGAAGTGGGTGTTTACAGGTTGTCTCTTCATTCAGCTGAGTAATTTCACTTGTGCTACCCAAAAAACCTGCTTCTCTCTGCTGGCCAGAGAGGGAACCTGATGAATCCTCATTTAGGCTGACTGCTAACAGCAGCTAATAAGAAGTGTTTCCTTCCTTTGGTGGGCTGCAAGGAAGCTGTTACAAAGACCTCTGAGCTGGCACCCCAGGGGCTGTTAGCTGCAGCTTTGCTCTGGCAGCAATGCTGGTGGGAGCCGTGTGCCCTCTCTGGCAGAGTGACAGCACAAACTCCTCAGTTTTAGAGGCTTGTAAGGAGACACTGGCAGTTCCTTTCACCAGAGGAAAAACAAAGGGAAGTAAGAGGGAGAAGCCGTGTTTATGCATCAGGCCTTTCCTCTTTCACACCTCCACAGTGAGCAGTTGGATGTTGCTTATTTTTGGAACAAACAAAATTCAGTAAACACCATCTGCTTCTGACAAAATGAGCAACACTCGCTTGAAACAGAAACAATAATATGCATTAAAATACCTCTGAAAGAACAACAGGCCCCATAAAAATATAACAAAGGCTGAGGTTTTGTTCAGTGCCAGAAGTGTTGATAGAAAGAAATTTTTGCATTGTCTAAAATAGAACTGTACCTAACAGAATTCTAAAATAAAGTTACTTTTTTTTTTTTTTTTTTCCTGCATGAAGTTCAAATCAGAAATTTAGCAACACTTATAAATCCATTTCCACCATGAAGAATATGGGGTGCCACACAGAATTTACAACAGTTAGAGTGCATCTTTACTTCTGTGGTGTCATGAGCTCGTTTTTGCCTTACACAGAACTGAAAGCAGTTCAATTTGATGGGAAAATTCCAAGTTGTCCTCTCAAGATGTTCAGTGTTGTCTTTCTGGGAAATGTGATAGTCAGTGAATGTCCTATCCTAATCCTTGCTCTAGTGAAGAAAACATCACTAAATGAAGACCCCTGGAGCAGCTTCCTCTCCTCATGCTGGGAGAGTGACCTGATGCTCCTTTGCTTCTCAGAGCGTGTCTCATGTAGTCATCGCTCAGTGTCACAAAGAGAAACTCTAACAATTTTGTAGTTATGAGAATTGCTCTGCTGAGCATGGCATGGCTTTTCACTGGTCCCCTCTTAAGTGGGCCATGGAGAGGGACTTGCAGAATTTTTCTGTGACATTGACATTAATATCACATTAAGGTTATGTGGGCACTGCTCAATTCTGAGGTCAGGTTCTGTGAGCATGTCAGCACCTGGACTATAATCCTCATAAAACACCTTTAAAGTGCCTCAGACAGCTCCAGGCCTCCATCCCTGTTGGACCAGCCAGGTAAGAAGGTGCTCATCCAGGTTCTGACTTTGCAAGACCTTGACAAATTTGCAATATCGTCTGTGGCTATTGTTCCTCATCCATCTATAGTACTGAGAAAAAGTCATGGGCCTCCTTTTGGGAACAGGAGGCAACCAAGGCCTTGGACCTCTAAAAATCTCAGCAAAGGGAGTAACAAAAACAGGATTTTGTTCATGGAAAACTGCACAAGCTGTGGAGCAATGTAGGTGGAAGTGAGTTGACCATGGTGTAGGAGTTTTAGCTAACTTGAGCAGCCTTAGATGGAAGAAATCCTTGCTGAGTGGATGTGTTGAATAACACAATGAGGAAGAGGCACCATCCTTGTAGCCCTGCCTTCCAGGCTGTCTGGACATTAAGGGATAGTGCTTGACTTTGTTCAGTACATTTTAGCTAAATTATTCTAATTATTCTGGATCAGCAGCAATAATACATCAGCTTAATAATACATCATCCTCCTGATCAACTGACCTTCTTTGGTCTTTAGAGACAAGTTTTACTTTTGCTAAATAGGAGTGGACCAAAATACATCTCAATAAATGTTGTCTATTTGTAATGACTTTTCTAGACCTGTCAGCCAGTTTTTAATCCACTGAATTGGTAGCATGATAGTTTGATGTTATTCCAGTGTCTTAATCAAATCTTAATCAAAGTTTCATGTGCTACCAACTGAAATACACAGTAGAAGTCCTAAGTCTATTACCTATATCAACCAAACCAGTAATCTTATCCAGAAAACAAATCAAGTTAGTTTGACAAGATCTATTTTCATAAACCTGTGTTGACTGGCATTAATTATATTTCCCTCCTTCCATTCTTTATTAATCAAATCCCTTATCAGCTGCTGCACTGTTTTGCCTGGGTTTGATGTCAAGCTGACAGGTCTATAATTACCTGGGTCATGCCATTTACCCTCTTTAAACAGTGGCACAATATTAGCTTTCCTCCCAGCTCTGGAGCTTCCTCAGTGTTTGGGAACTGAGGAGCGAAAGTGCTGCTTCAGTTTCTGTTAAAACCTTGGAAATAATTTTCCAGGTTGGCTGCTGTCTAACTTTTGTTCTTGCTTTTTAATACCTCTATAAGCAGCTATTGCAGTGGGTGGCATGTCATAATTATCCTCTGATTTTGTTTACATCAGTAAATGATATAAGAGCTCAGTATAGCAGTTTGGTGGTTTTTCCTAACTGCACCAAAGGGCTGTATATATTGACCATATCTGCTTTTTCCTTATTGCTGTTATTGGCATTTGTGTCCCTTCTTCTTAAACTTGGTAGTGTAAAGCCATTGTCAGGAGCTTTTGCTTCTGATATAGTTTAAGGCTTCTGATACAGGAATTTACCTCAAAGAGGTAAATTTTTTGAGCTTCAGGTGAACAGACTTCCAAAGTTAGAATAAAATAGAATAGAGCAGAAGAATGGAATGGAATAGAATTAGAATAGAATAAGAATAAAAATTAGACTAGACTAGACTAGACTAGACTAGACTAGACTAGACTAGAATAGAATAGAATAGAATAGATAGATTAGGAAGGACCTTAAATATCATCTGGTTCCACCCCCATGCCATAGACAGGGATGTTGCCTGCTAGATGAGGTTAATCAGAGCCTCATTTGATCTGGTCTTTGACACTTCCAGGGAGGGAACATCTGCAGCTTCTTTGGGCAGCCTGTTCCAATGCTTCACTACTTCCAAGTAAAGAAATTCATCCTAACATCTAACCTAAACCTCCCCTCTTTTAGTTTTAAATAATTCCCCCTTGCCCTATCACTGTTTGCCCATGTAAAAAGCTACTTACTATTTTTTTTTTTTAAATAAGATCTCTTGAAATACTGAAATACTGAAATTATCCACAATTTTGTCTAAGGATCTCAGCCTCCTGAATGACAGCAAGTTTCCAGAGTCCTTCACAGCACTCCTGGATTTTGCTACCATGCCCAGTGTAGTATTGTCTGATTCACCAGAAGAGCCAGCCAGGCCTTTGGAGGCTCAACCCACGCTGGTTTCATTGTGCATCCTTTCCTGGGGACAAAACAGTGGTGGTGGTGTGGGTAGTTGGTGGATTTTACTGCTTCCTAACTGATCCAAGGACCAAATTGGTCTTTCCATTCAGTGCCTGCCAGATACCCATTAGAAATATATTTATGACCTTAAAAAAAAAAAAAAAAACAAAAGCAAAAAAAACCCCAAACAACAACCAAAAAAACCAAACCAAACCAAAAAAAGTCGGGGCATGCAGTAATGGGGTGGAAGAAACTCAGATATTAGAAAGGAGGTAAAATAATATTTTCCTTGTCTCAGTGGTGTGTGAGAAAACAGCACAAATCTCTTTTTGCATTCCTTCTGTTTTTGTTGAGGAGTACTCAATTTTGCTGCATTTAAACATTAAAAATACCTATTGGGAAAAGCAAGGACAAGACATTGCTTTTTTAGACAGGTTCTTGCTGTAGATTTTCATTTCATGCTAGGCTGCATAGAAGAAAGCAACCTGTGTGCATGAAAGGCTGGTGTGAGGGGTGGGCAGGGTGCTGGTATTGGGAAGGGGAGGCAAATGCTCAGTATGTAATCAGATAAAGAGAGCAGTTTGGCATTAGTGTGTTAGCTTTGTCCAAGCTCCCAGCATCTCCAAAGGGCCAAACACGCTCTTCATTTGTCACCCCAGCGCACCTTTTGTGTGAATAATTTCCCATTGGTATTACCCAGAGCTTGGAGTGATAGCTGGACTAGCCTCTTTGCTTGTACTATTATTTCCAGCAAGCTTCATACATCTGCAGTAAATCCAGGAGGATTTGCAAGTGGGCTGAGGAAGTATGAGTGACAGAATGAGCTGATAAGGCCTGAGTCTCACTGAAACAAAAGGCTTCCCATTTTGTCCTGACAGGACAGGCGCTGCCTTGGAATTGATTTGATTTGATCAAGATTTTGCCAGCTGACCCCAAAAGTTCATGCAAGTGAAGAATTAAGCCCCCAAGCTCTCTCTCACTCACTACTAAACCTTCACATCAGCGCCAAGGATGAGAGTATCTGTTGTGAGTTTGGTTGCCTGTTTGATTTTATAAAGCAGAATCATTGGGGCTTTTCCTGCTGATGCATTTTTGATGGTAAGAAACTGAAAAGTGTCTAATGACCCACAGCTCTGTGGACAGAGCATCTTGAAAGAAACCTTAGTTGCAAAGCCAGGAATCAAGCTACAATGGTATTGAACTTTAATGCACTCTGAAAGGGTAAGACCTAATGAGGTAAAACATAATAACTTTCTGCAAATCCTTATTCTTGAACTTGTGCCCAACCAGGGAGGCATGAGACAGGGGTAGCATGAATCAGAATGCCTGCCTGATATTGTAGAGCCAGACATTTTCAAAACTCAGCAGAAAGTCTTCAGGAGGGTGTAGAAAGGTACAAGTCTACTTCTACTTTGGCTGAAGTGAAGACAAAGTATAAAAGGAAAGCATGACTGGCCTTGGCAATCATGTAGTCATGTAGTCTAGGGTAAGAAAGGAAAAACTGGTGCTAAAAAATTAAAGCTGTCCAAAAGAATGTGGTCTTGAGAGAAATTAATTTCTTCATAGTAGATATTATTGTTGGAGCTACACAATATGGTAATGTGCACGTTTTATCAAGTGCTGTGAAATAGATTGTCCTGCCCATGGGGCTTGTGGGAGGGGAGCAACACAAGACCTTCTTCAGTTTCATCACATTTTACTGAGAATCTTCTCTTACCTGCACAATCGTTATTGAAGAGATTGCACTTATTATTTATTGCCCAGGGAGGCTGAGTTTGATGATTTACAGTTGAATTTTTCCCCTCCTGGCCTTTCCTATTTCATGGCAGAGCTTTGGGATAGCTGTCCCTTGCTGTTTCAATGGCATCCACACCCTTATTTGCAAAGACTAGGTAACATTTGTGTAACCTAGCAAGAGGTATCCAAAATATTGGGATTTCTATATTTATATGTGTGTGAGAGAGAAAGAAAGAGGGGGAAAAGAGTGGAGAAACTAGTTTCAGATCAAAGTCTGAATCTTAAATTTATAAGGTGTATTTCTTTTTAAGGGGGAATAAAGTGAGTTTTTAACAATGCCTCATGGATTCCACACCTGGAAGTTACAGGACTGCCTGTTGGGGATGCCTGTAAAACGAGGTGCCCTTTGGACCCCCTTAACCTAGAAAAGAGGTCTTCTCTTTCATATGAAAGTGTTGCTGTGTGCCTCAATTTACTTTTCCTTGTTTAACACGAGAGTACAAACTTTACAGACTATTGAACATATTTTGTGCTTTTATCTGCCAGTGGTGGTGTGTTAAATCTATCTCTGCCCAGAGTTGATGGCAAACATTGAAAGCCTGTAAAAGTGTTGGACAGCCCCATTTAGAAAACATTTTTGATTGAAATGTATTGTCATATTTTTCTTGCAATAGGGTGCATAAAAGGGATTTATTTTGGTTCAAAACATGAAATTTTAAAGTCATTCAAATGGAGATAAGAAAGCAATCCCTTTGCATTTACAAAATGTCGATGGACTTTGAAAGGGGCTGATTTTTGGAAAGAGAGGTGTGTGTCCGTGCATCTACTTTTGACATTCACTTTCTATCTTTTCCACAATATTAGTCTGACCCCCTGGTTTAATATGAAATGGCTGGCTCTGAAAAGCAAGTGTGTTAATTCAGAATTATTGCTAAGAGCCTGAAGGTTGGTGTTCCCAGCCCTGATGTTTTTAATGGTCAAGTCCCAACATAAGTTCTACTCCAGCAAAGTTTCTTCATCTTCTTGTAAGTAGTATACTATTTTTAGAATTTAATTGAACCCCTGGTTACTCTTTCCCTTGTAGTTTCCTTTCTATCTGTCTATAAACATCTATGATTGCCCAGTCAACAGAATTACTTAATTGGCTGAAGATCCTAATCCAGCTTTCCTGAAAGGAAAAGCATCCTGGACACAGTTGCCAATTATTCCATTATCTCTATTGACAGCCTGGTGTACTTTGATGTCCTTCAAAGCTCTGACAGAGATATCCCATGGGAGACCATTGTCTCCAGTTAAAGCACAGTGCTGAAGAGCAGTGATTTCTGTGTCTGCTACCACTGTGTTCACTGGCTTTGGAAATGTTACTTCATCTTTTGGTTTCCCTATCTGTATAATGGGAAAAATGTGTTATTCAGGGAAGGTTAAGAGGGTTGATCTTTTGATGTTCATAAAATGTTACAAGATCTTCTTTATAGTTTTAAGAACAGACAACAAGTGTAATAAAAATCTAGAGGGAAGTTATGGAGCTGGGTAGGAATAGAGGTGGGTACTGATTTCATGATATGGCTACCTCGGTTTTTCTCTTGCTTTGAAATGACAAGGCTAAAGTTTCCTGTATCGTTTGACTTCTACCCTCCTTTTTGTATCATGATGTGGCCTTTAAGCATTTAATACTGTAGCATTTTCAATAATTTCCTGGCCTTTAAGTACTTGATTTTCAATTTTAATAGTTTTTAATATGAGAAGCTTACTGCAAATATGAGAGTTTTAGTTTACAAAAGCAAAGTAAGCCACCCTCCCTTCCTCAGGAAGGTGTGCTGCCAAATCTGACGTGACCCATGAGTTCTGCATGGCCACAAGATCCCCAGGCAAGTGTCCCCCATGCCTGGGTGTTCCTCTGAATGTGTCTGGAACCCTCCTGACATTTATATTTTTTCCTTCACTACCCTTGCTCACACCCATTTGCTGGACCGTCTAATCTGCAAATTCAGGACTCTTCTCATGGGTCGTGCCCTGAGCACCCCATGAAGCACAGGGGTTCTGAGAGCAGATACACAGGCACAACCCTGTGCATGGAGTAAATGCTACAGGTTGTGGTCATCTTGGAAACAAAGAACCAAACACTAATTTTCCTGGGTTTTTCACTAGTAATAAAGCTTGTTTTTCTCTCAAGTATAGAGAAAATTTTTTGAGGTATAATCTTAAAAATATTGGACTAAAAGGTGTTCTAGTATTAGTTACTTTTTTTTCTTTGAAGGGATTAAATTTTAGTTTTGCCAACCTCTGCAATATTTTGTTAGAGTCATTTCTGGTTTCAATAAAAACAATCTTTTTAATTCTCAGCATTGGGCGAAAGTACATTATTGTACCTGTACCTAAGGCACTAATAGCCTTGCTACTGTGTCTCTGCAAAGCTGGAATACTTAACCTGCTTTGGAATCAGGGCTTGGGCTTGTCTTGTGCAGATTTGATGGTTCCTGTGGATCCCTTTTGGCTGAGGATGCTCTACGGTTCTATGGTTCATGTTTGGTCCAGGGTGTTTAATTAGCCCAGCCTGAAGGGTGTAGCTCTCTCTGTCCTGTGAATCTCACCTGTTCATGGGGCTGTTTCATACAGACATGCTCAGATGGATTTATTTAGGGTTTGGCAGCTGGGTTTTCTGAGGCTTTCCTCCTCTGTGTAGATACAGGGCCTGAGCATGACTTCTCATGCAGTCACTCTGTGCTCCCTCCCTGGTAAAGGCAGCAAGAGGAGACAGAGCCTGTTGGTGGGAGGGCAGGAGAGTGTTCCTGGCTGTAAAGAGCTGAGCAACAGCAGGAAAAATATGGCAGACCCAATCGTGGGCCTGCCCAAGCCCAAAGACCTCGAGCAGCCTTTTAGGGTATATATTATTAGAGGTACAATGCACATGGGGCCCAGTTCCCCCTGACCTCAGTCTCTGTGACTCCTACTGGGGGCACTACAAGCAAGCTTATATTGAAAGCTATGGAGCTGTTTTTAAACGGTTCTTTACAGCAGAGAATAATTAATTAAACAGGTGGTTTCATGAGCGTGCTCCTAATGATGGCTGCTTTCCAGGATTTCTCTCTCGTGTGGATTTCCAGGCTGTAACAAAGGTTGAGCTCATGCTGAGGTCTTTCCCTCAATGAGGGAATTAATAGGGCCTCCCTCCCTCCCTCTACTCTGCTGCCTATTTTCATGAAACTTGTAGGTACTTAATTCCTGTCAACCCTCTACGCCTCTGTCTCACTTGGTCAAAATTGATCAACGATTTTAAAACTTCCTGGGGATGGGGAGAATAAACAAAGAGAGAGAAACAGATGCATGGGGAACATGGCTGGAGAAAATCTGTTTCCTAAAGTGAAATTATTGCCCAAGATTGGAATGGAAAACTGCTCTTTGTTTGCCTCTTTGGCCATACTGGAGGAAAAGAGTAAGTAAGAGGAGATCAGTGGTGCTGGCGAGGCTGTCCATACAGTTTTGGTGTTCATGTTTTAAGAAGCTGTCAGTGTGTTTTAGGGGGGAAAAGAATCACTGAAAAATCTTTTAAGGAATGGTAAAAATGTCTGACAGAAATGCTTCATTTAATTTCCTCTGAGCATAATCTTTGCTACAGCATCTAAGTAATTCTAAATGGAGGATATACTAAGTAAAGGGTTCCTTAACCTTGCAAAACCTGATTTTTTTGAGATTTAAAACAAGTTCAATGTCATGTAAGCAGAACAATGTACTGTACATCCACATGGGGTTCTCCATATTCTGCCATCTTCAGAGCAGCACAGGAATGTCTTCCTGAAAGCTGTGCTTTGGCTAGGTACGAATAATTTGACCAGTTACACAGGAATATCCTTTGGCCTTTGTGATTCACCAAAGCAGAGTAGATGGTACAAGAGCCTAATCTGACCTTAAAAGTTGCTTAAATAAAAACTAAAGTTTTCTTATCTGATCCTCCATTTCTGGGAGAGACATGACCCTCCATCTTTCCCTTCCCAGATTTGTTACAGGGCCGTTTGGTTAACCACTCAGTTTCAACCCTGTGAAATACTCGATGAGAAGAAACGTGAAGGTTTTATTACGAGCGAAACGACAGATTTTCTTTCATGGTTTGCCGTTTTCCAGAATCACCAGAGGGCGCCGTTGGAGATCTTCCCAGCAATGATGCTTCCTAGAGCGTTTGGAACATCTGCATCTCCCGAGCCCATGCCGGTGTGCAAACTGAAAAAGGGCAGCTTCTGAAAATGCTTGTGGTGAAAACAGGTATTAGGACTGGGGAAGTGCTCAGTACTAAGCACAGTATAAATCTTTTCTGGAACCTATGCCATTAGTGCATTGGTTTTCTTTGACTTAAATCTTTCTTAGTTGCTGACAGTAATAGACCTGTGCAAAACCAGCTTGGCCAGAAATTAGTTTTTTCATTCCTTTCAACATTAGAGTTCAGTTTGGAACTAGGAAGAACACCACATGGTAACAACAATCTTGGAGCATCTGTCAATTTGTGCTTGAAATAGAAATCTCTGCTGTTGTTTTGACATGGAAAGCCAAGGCATTTTTGTTGTTCTTATCACACAGATTTGGAGTATATAGGATAAGAAACAATGGCATTCAGACATCTTTATTTGTCCTTTTGTACCTTTTAGGACAAACAATAAGCATTCCCTCCCAATAGGATCCTTTCTTGTACACACCACAAAACACAACCCAAAGACAAACGTACTCTTTTAAAAGAAGCAAGAAATTTATGTTGCAAGCTTGTTTAGATACCAGCCAGAATACCACATTGCCACAACATTGTGATTCCCTTCTCTCTATACAGTAAAATACTTTCACTGATAGTGATGATAATTCAGATATTTTTCTGGCTCAATTTTGCAAGTTGCTATCTCTCTTTTCCAGTTCTCATTCTAGAACAAGAAATTGGAAAAGCTGAGACACAACACTTCTTCCCCATCAGGTCCTGAATTTCCTGGCTGTTTCCCTTGATGTGAAAATAGGGTTTCTTTCCTATGAACGTGGTGATAGAAATAGCAGTCTAAGGACACAGAGAAAGATGTTGGAAAGGAACTAATAAGTCTTAGGAGGAGTTTGAATGCAGAGGTGACATAGTTGATGCCATCCACAGAACTCATGAGCTCAGCCTGTGTTTATGGCATGACCTGACTTTCCCCTCCAATCTTCTCATCCTGCTCCCAGCAGTTTTTCATGCTGTGTTAGATGTGAGGAAGGAAGGCCAGCTTCATACTTTGTCTTCTTGGATGACAGGCCTGGAAACAAACAAAAAACCCTTGAGGATAGGGAATCCCAAATGGTGTTTTTTAATGGTTTAATACCTCCTACTTGATCTCAGTAAGAGAAGGAAATAGGAAAAGGTGTGTCTTTTCTGTGATATAACTGCTTAATACTGAAAGACAAACGATTTTTTTTGTATACTTGTCTCTTCTGACTGGAACAAACTAAAGGAATTTAATTTCTAGTGGTGTCTTTGGGAGAACCTGTGGAGGATGCTGTTCTGCAGATCTCGAGTCTGAAGAGGTTCTTTTCTTTAACATTTAAAACAAATAACAGCAAGCCCTCGCCACACTCCCAGACTACTGCCTGACCAGGATGGAACTCTTGTGCTTTATACATATTAAACATCTCCTATTCACAGCTAACTTTAGCTAACTTTGACTTTGTGCCCTGGGCCAGGTGAAACGACACTTCCAAATAAGAAAGGGAAGGAAAAAAACCAAAACAAAAAACCAACAAAAAAACCCCACAGCAAAACCACCCCAAACACAAGAAGCAAACCATAAATTGAAATTTCTGCTAGAGGAGGTGTCTGTGACCAGTGTTGTTGGGCATCTAAAAAATTAGTTCTCTTTATGGCAATTCACAGAAATTCTTTAGGAAAAGTGGGGAAAGGAGTTCTTTTATGGGCTATATTATCCTTTTTTTGTCTGCTCTTGCAGTCGACTTTTTGGCAAAATACTGCATCTTCAGCCAGGAGAAGTTGGCGATGCACAAAAGGGCTTTTGAAGCAGTAAGTGTAAATTCAGACTTCTTTTCTTTTCCTTTCTTCCTTCTTTTTTTTTTCCCCTCTCCCTGTCCTCCTGTGTCTGTAGACAGCTAAGCAGAAATAATAAGCACCACTGCTTGCAGTACACGTCCCATGAATTACGCTGACATCAAATGTAACTTTAGAATGGAGGCACGCTTTATTCTTTTCGACGAACTGTTCCCCTATCCATTCTTTATTTACATGTCGTGAGCCTAAGCGCTGCACAGCCAGTCAGAACACACACACAAGAGGGGGGAGAAAAAAGGAGGCCATTAAACAAATTAAAAGGGATGGGGATGACTAATACAGTACTCTTGGAATCTGCAATTTGATTAGTCTGAGTTTAATACACAAAAGCAGCGCCGAAGCAGGAGGGGAGTCGAAGTGCTCTTTAATAACCTTCTACAATTAAATTATGGTGATGAATTTAACTATTCTGTGCTTCTAAAGGGGTCTTATTATCTGATTGACTCTGAAAGAAAGTCAGTATTTAACCAGGGTTCTTGAGTCCAGCTATTGGAAGTCATACAGTAGTTTTATGCATTAACAACTATTTTTTTTGTTGTTGCATGCCTCTTCCCATTTGAATTCATCTGTGATTTGAGAAAGATGGCTCTAAGGGTTATTCCCACTGCTTTTGATAAGAGTGTATGCTGGCCCTTCTACTCTACTGTCCAGAGAGTTTAAATGAAAATTGTGTGGTTGGATTTGTCTCCTGTTCTGTATTTTTGCTTGTAATTTTTAATTTTCACTCATAATTTTAGACTCCTTCCCTGTGGTGGTCTTCTCTATTGTCTAACAATGCATCATTCAAATGTAGACTCTGTGTAAAGCATGCAAGGTTCTTTGAAACAGTCTTTTGCCATTAAGTGGCAGGAATATCATTCCACAGTTTACCCAGACTTGTGGTTTTCTCTCTGCCCTTTCCCTTACATGCTTTTTCATATACTGAAGGTGAAGATGTTGCATGCAAAAAATATTAGTAGAGAGGGGAATTGAATGCGTTCCTTAAAATCGTATATTTCTTTTTTACTAGTAAGTATATCTCTTGCAGCTCTTTGATCTTTGATGGAGAGAGAGAAAGAAAGGGACAGAGACTTCATAATTAGCCTGATGTCAAAATCAGAGAGCTGATTTTATTCAAAGTAGAGGGATGTGATGGAGGCAGAATCTAAATTTTCCAGCTTTTACTTTGATGGCCAAAACGCTGGAGCTACTTTGCAAATTTTGATCTGAATATTTGGAGAGGATCTAGGCTGAGGGGATGAAAAGAGAGAATTATGCAGAGTACTGACTATTCAGATATGGCCTTATTCTGATACTTATTTTCATGCTAAGTTGTATCTTTCTCTGCCAGTAGTTTCACTGAAAAAAAAAAAAAAAGGAAAAGAAAAAAAGAAAGATACTATTTCTGGTGCTAAAATGCTGTGCTATTTGAATGAGGGTGCTATATCCAGCACTCATTTGTTCTTGCCCTGAGTGCCCGAGCAGGGCTCGGTGCCTCTGCTCCATCCACGGCAGCTGATGGCTCTGGTCTGGCCCCTGGCGTGGCTGAAGGACAGCAGTGCCCCACTGCCTGCACAGCACCAAGTGTGGTGCTGGGCTTTTGGGTCCTCATCCAGCCCTTGCACAGCTGCTGGCCCAGCTGAGTGAGGCCAGAGTGGAATTCAGAGCTGTGCTGCTGCCCAGAGGAGGGAAGGAGCAATTCGTCTCTTGCCCCGTGCTCCCCACAGTGTCCCCTGAGAAACAGGGTGACCAAGGGGCTGCTTGCCCTCCTCTTGTGACATTTTGCAGGCTGTTGTGCAAAAATGTAGGAGAACCAAGTGTGGTGGTCCACAGCTATGGGATGGCTTGCCATGGGGAGCAAAGGAGCAGTTCATGCAGCTGAGGAGGATGCTGCTTAACCCAGCAGTGAGAGAAAAGTGCAGGCTACATCTCTGGCAGCCCAGTCCTGGGTGCCCTGAGTGTCTTAGAGGGGGTTGAAAAATTGCTCTAATTTGTGTTAGCTGCCCCCAGGAAATGTGAAAGCATCTGGTGGTCACTACAGCAAAGAAGAGACAAGGTTGCATCTCTTCCTTCCTAGCAAGACTGCCCACACATCCTGGGGAGACAGTGTGGGTACCTGTGCTGTGCTGCTGGCAGGACAACTCCCTGCATCCCCTATGCCAAAGGAACTTTTTTACCCTGAGGCTCCTCTGGTCACACTGGCCGCTGCAGGTCTCAGCATGGTGAATCTGTGTGGTCAGGTGCCTCCTGCTTGCTCTGCTCTCAGCTCTTGAGCTGCTTGACTGTCTTGGGGCACGTTTCTGGATGGTCTCTACACCTCTGTTAATATAGATGGAGCTGTGAACAATTCGTGTGCATTTAGAGGCTCTGCTGTATACCTTTCAGGCATATTTTTCGCTCACAATGATCTGTCTTTACCTCTGGGAAGAGTCAAGTAAGACCAAATACTTTAGACCGAGGGCACTGGAGAAAAAGTGTATGAATGTTTTGATATTGCAGTTTATTGTTTTGTCTTAACAGTAAAATCCTTCTGCTTGCTCATTAAATCATGGCAGAAACTTCCTTGTGAGCCAGTGATGACAGGCAAACATGATGTCAGTTTTTAACGAGATGCCAGCCAGAGGTTTAAGAGAGCTGATTTTTATCAGAAGCTTTTATACTACTTGAGTAGTAAAAAAAATACATCATGAGTAACATCCATGGCTCATGTACGGTAAAAAGGGCAGCACACTGCACAAAACCTGGGGATGCTGGACTGAAGAGCGCTTTGTTTTAAGAAGATTGTGCTCCCAAATTAACTTGTTCCTATGCTAAGCATAGCAGAAACAGTGCTGCTGCTAAGCAGAACAATTGCTTCCCCTTTGTAGTCTGCCTGCTGGTTTGTTCAGGCCTGCTTTGTGCTCAGCCTTGGCTGGGTCTGGGACGGTGGTTCAGTAACTGTGAAGCTCTGTGTTTAGATCCTAGCCAAATCAGTGACACACAAAATCAGGGCAGGCAGTGAATCCCCAATGTGCCAGGTTTAGGAAATCAGCACTCTGCATAGATGAGCCAATATCCTGTATTTATTTTGCTGTTTTCTCTACCCATTTCTCTTGCATCTGGGTATTTAATACATATTTCCAACCAGCAACATATCAGCCTTAAATTAAATTCCCTGCTATGAATATCAAAAAACAGGCCCTTCCTTCTCTGTGCTGTTCCAGCTAGCAGCAGTCACTAAGTACAAGACCACACTCCCCCCAAGCCTCCTCCCTCTCTCTTCCCTCCCTCCCTAAAAGCAATTTTAAACTGCTTGACTGAATGCAGTATTTGAATGAGGATTTCAGATATGGGCTCAGGCTTTCTCTTTAGCTCACTGTGAGAGAACAGTGCAGAGAAAGGGGCCCATTGCAGTGAGCACACTGACTGTAATTAACTTCAGTATTCACCAGGTAAAACACCAAGGAATTAATAGGACACACCTAAAAATGAGCATGGTAGTACTAATATTTAAAAAAAAAAATGTTTAAAACAAGGGAGAATTTACCAAAAATATCAATGTGGCCTTCAATCTCCTTCCCCTTAGCCAGCTGTGGTGGAGTCACAATGCTGGGAATATGCAGTGCAGAGAACGAAGCAGGGAAACAATGCACAAAGGTTGTAGTGAAAAGACATCTGAGAAGAAAAAGTTTGGCTTCCTCAGGTGTCCCCCATTCCCCAGGCTGCTGCCAGCCCCAGGGATGTGCTGAACATTGCTGTGTGCATTGAACAAACAAGAGCTTGGATCTGGCCCTTGCTCTCCCTGTCATATAATCTCTTCTGTGGGCTGCTCAAGCTCCTTCTAAAAGCTGTCATTCCTGCTCCCTCTGCACTGATTAGCAGGCCTTTTAAGATGCAGGCTGCTTTGGTGGTAATACATCTATGTTTAATTTACAAAATATATTTGTTTTCATGCTAACACTTCCAGCTTTTTCGCTTGTTCCTTTTTCCACCCGCTTACCTTGGAGGTATTTAGTGAGGTGGCTGTGCTCCAGGTCAGCTGTGGTATTGCCAGGCTGGCCAAAGCAGGTCCTTTCAGTCTCCCCTGTGCTCCTATCATCACCCTGAACCTGCTGCAGGCTGACTCTCTCCTCCTGCACCTGGGCCCAGCGAGGGCAGGAGAGTTGGGAATCCAGGGGAGCAGGAAGGGCAGGGCAGTGGGCTCCCAGCCTCACTGTGGGAAGCAAGGAGAGCAGGGCACATCCACTGGCAGTCACCAGGGTCAAATGCAGCCTCATAGCTCTAGAGACATCCATAGCAATGAGGCAGGTCTGAGGTCAAGCCAAGAAGTCAGACCACAGGTCAGGGTCAACAGTGCCGCTCCTGTGGGGTCCAAGGGCAAGTGTAGGAGCTGAAGCACAGCTCCTGAGCTCCTGCTGGAGGCCCCAGTCAGCCAGGCTGGACAGTGGTGCCACAGCAGGGCTGACCCTGCAGTTCAGCCCCAAGAGCTGGGGAGCAGCAGCAGAGCCTTTTGGGGTAATCAGAGAGGGCTCTGTGGCAGTCTGGAAGGGGGCAAGTAGACCTCCAGCCATCAGCACAAAAGAAGTCATTCCACTGCTACTTATTGATAATCTCTACTGGAAATATCCTCCTCAACAGACCTGACATCACATTTCTCACATCTGCATCATAATTCTAGCTCAAATTTCTCTCTTGCTTGGCTAGTCTCACATGAACTTCCATCTCCTCTGTCCTTTGTCACATCCCTGTCTAGCAGCAGAAAATCCTGTTCTTAATCCTGAATTATGAGCCTTCAGACATGGACCTGAGCTTTGCCCCTCCAGTCCTCCCTAACTTCCAATTCTATAAGAGACTCTGATTCTTCTCTTTTTTACACTTTTGCTAATTGAACAACTGCTTCTCCTGCTAGGTATTTGCTCACCTGAGCTTAGTGCTTCTGGTCAGGAAGAGGAACGATTCTTTCATCCTCTGAATATTACTGAATTTGACAAATCTCACTATAACATATATCATGTGATAAATGACTCATTGTAACACAGAGGTCCTTCTTCTGTTTGTCTCTATTTTGTCCCATACTCTTCTCTTTTCACTCAACCTATTGTTTTGAATATGGAATAATTATAATTGCAGGAGTCACTTTCAGATTAGAATGTTGAGCCTGGAATTGCACTTAGATTTTGATTCATGTAATTTTCAGAATGTGTGCTTGTTATGAGAGTTTTCTTTCTTACATCGTGGTGGGGACACTTTATTGAGTTGTGCTTTGCATAATGAAGGTGTTTTGGCCCTGCTGCAGAAGTGGAAGACCTTCTGTAGATCTGCAAAACAATCACAAATGGGTTTAAGAAAACAAGTTTTCCTTTCAAGAAAACAAGGTTGGTCCATTGTTGATGGCATGGATCATTGTTATGGAAGACTTTCATTTGGTGGGTTGGAAGTTTTAAATCCAATGGAATTCTTAAGGTGTGAACATTTGCTTCCATGTTTCTGATCCTTTGAAAGCTTTGGGTGGGATGAAATTGGACAATGAAATTATTTTCAGGTAAGGTGCCACTGTAGATCTGCTTGAACCTTCTGTTTATTGGGAGCTCATGCAAGTAGTGGAAATACTTGGTTTCTTAAGAAAAATGTTTGTGCAACCTGACAAAATTAAAGTTGTTGTGTAGCACATAAATTGTGAAAGATGTGTATTTGTGTGTGTGTGTGTCTAAAGGAGAGAGAAGTTGTATACATAAAACTAAACCCAGCAGTACATCAACACTTCACCTTCCCCTGCCCCCCAGCATTACCAGCCCACAACATGTTCATCAGTCTTCTGGAATAGAAGGCTCCATTTCAAGATGTTTGAATGTTAGTAGTAGGCAAGCTGATCCTAGTGGTGTCCTAAGTCCACTTTACTCTCTTTCCACATTTTTTTGCAGAAAAAACAATATTTTCCAAGACAATGAAAGGTGGTTTAGTGGACAGGAAGAAGGGACCACGTTTTCTAGTCACTCAATTCCATTGGTTTTACATCGATAACTGAGCTTGCTAAGCACATTCCAAACAACCAAGAGTTTTGTGGCAGAGGAACAAAACCCCCAGTCCTTAATGTGCTGCCAGGCTCAGGCCATCTGTGTGCAAATGACCTTGTGGTGCTGCCAGTGTCAGTAAGACCTGTGTCAGCCTGTGGTCTGAGGGCTGTTTGCACAAACCTGTCTAGCTGCAGAGGGAATTTCTGCACAGTTTACTTCTCTTTCCAAGTGTCTAAGAGGAATGTCCTTGTGTTAATGATGAAAGCTCTCCTCTTCTTTGGAGCCCTGCCTTGTTCACTGCATGTCTGGCAGGTATGTGGAGAGCAGGCAGTGTCCCATGGGGGCACTGAGTGGTCCCCCAGGCACCTGTTGGTGTGGGGTACTCCTGATTTCCTTGCCTTTAGTTCTGCTGAATGGAAAGCTCTGGAGAAATTTGGCTTCTCACCTTTTTAAGGTGGAAACTTACTGGAGCTGTGCATCAGAGCTGTACATCATCCTGGCTGTGTAAAGTGTGCTTTCTGCTGTTGCTCAACTTTTATTACATAATGAATTCATTAGTGGAGGGTAGGGATATAAATGTTTAATGAGAACCTGAGATCATTATCTGTGAGTAATTAGGGCATCTTTTCCTTTCTCCTGCTGTACTTTCTCTGTTGAGAGTTTGTGAAATACACTGGAAGTAACCATCAAAATATTTATTGACTTGAACAGAAAGAGATGCTGGCTGTGTATGCATGTTCTCAAGGGAGTGGATGAAGGACATGATGTGGTGGGATGTGACAGCTTCTTCTTTGTTGATTTTCAATACTGAGCCAAAAGTGTAAACTGCTCCCTGGAAAGGTGCTGAATGGGGACAGAGATCAATAGTCCAGTTAACCTGTAAAAACTCCCCAAGTTTGCTTGATGGCAGAACAGCTACTTGCATATATGACTTGCCTTTTTTTTTTTTTTTCCCTCATATATTACATTATTCTGCACCCAAATTAAAGTGAGCTTCAGTAGTCAGAGATACTCTTCAGAATAAGAAGTCAAGTGCATGATGTTTACTTCACGGACATCTTTAAAACTGAAAATAGGCTCTTAGAATAGATGAGTAAAATTGAATGGGAGTGACTTTCCTCTGGATGGGAATTTGTAAATCCTTTCCCTGTCCTGACAATCTCATTCTCATGTGTGGAGTCCCGTGTTGCTGGAGATGGGTTTCCCTGCTCATCCCTGCTGCAAATCACTGCTCCCCCAGTGATTCTCCCCTGACACCTTGACACATATGATGCTCCACTGACATGCCCGATGCTGCTTCTTGTATTTGAACAAAGCAAACAAAAAAACTCCTTGTTGCCAAGCTACCAATCTCTGCAAGATAAACTTTAACCAAAGGTTGCAACCTGCTGCTTAGCAAAGCTCTGGTTTTCAAACTCCATCACCCCAACACTTTCTTCCGGCTCTCTCTGAACATTTCCCCCTGAAAATATCTGTCACTGCCTGAACCAGCCTGGTCACCCCACTGACAAGGCCACAGCTGGCTGCCTTTGGGGCTGCCTGCTGAGGGTGGGCTGCAGAGCAGGCAGCATGGAGTGCTGATGGTGCACAGTGGTCACCTCCCTCCCTGCTGCCTCTCTTCTTGCTGCCTTTCACTCCCTTGGAGGGGAGGCACAAAAGGAAACTCCACTTTTCAGGACTGTTCCGTTTGCATCAGGCCGAAATGTGTTTTCGACCGAACAATCACTTTCTGTGCAGACAGTGACAGCTCAATTGGTCCAAGGAGGGGGGTGGGAGGGGTGCTAAGGTTTTCTTTCACTTCTTGTAGTGTTAGACCATGTCAAATGAGACTGTTGAAACAACACCCGGTTTGTTTGTCTGGTGGCCTGGTGTGGGTGTGAAATATTAGGACAGCAGCAAAGTGTTTGCCTCTCTCCACAGCTGGAGAACACCTCCCACACAGCTTCTGCCCCTTTCCTCATTCAGTGGGGACCTGAAGAGCACCTTTCTCTTGGCAAAAAGTTCCCCCGGGGGCCAGGTTTTTGGGCTTGGACTCTCTCTTGAGCATCTGAACAGATCAAAGGTATACTTAGAGAGCTTGGCTAAGGCCTCACCCTCACTTGGGATATAAACTTGATTGAAGTAGGATGCTTAAATTTCAGGTTATGCCTGATACTGCTTTTTCACTTGATTCCTCCTTTCTATGTGTCATTTCCTGAGCGCTATAACTTCATTATCATCTTGACTGAACTGCAAGTATAAACCAGTGCAGCTGGTGAACTTGAGAGCAGGGGAGGGAATCCACAACTTTGTGGTTATTAGAAGAATGGAAGGCCTCCATATTTGCCCTCTCTCCCCATAAAACACAAACTATTCTCTTTTTGCCCAGCATCTGCATTACAACTTCAGCTTTTATGTCCTTTTCCTAGAAAAGACATTCCTGGTTTGTAATCAAGACCTACTTTAGCATGGGGAAGGTATTGTTTGGGTTTTTTAAATTGCCATTACTAATTTTTTTTGGAGGTTCTAGACATCATCAGAGGCTGATAAAAGTCTCTTAGAGATCAGTCCTCCCATGATTTAAGCTCTTCTCCAGAAAAGTCTCCCTGTCACTACAATGACAGAGAGTTGATCTCACTTCTAATCTAACTCCTGGAGATAGTAAACAGAAGATTGGACACAAACCTTTAAGAGAACTCACAATCCTTCACCCTGTCCTATGTGGACTGTTGCATCTGAAGAAGGAATGCTTTATAATGATCCTTTGAGGAACATGTTTTTTCAGTAGGTCAGTCTGACTAAGACAGACGATACCGGTAAAACTTCCAGTGTAGTAAGAGAACAATTTGACCGGATTTTCTCCACTGATCACATTTACTTACCTTAATTAATGTAAACATCAAAGCTAATGTGTAAGGATCTATGGCCTAGAGGGAACCAATCCAGCTGGGTGTGAGGCAAAGCTGGTCCAGACTCTCAGCAGCTGTGTTAGAAGGTGCACAGTGTAACATTTTCTGTGGAAGATGATGTGTGTGGGCTCAACAGCAGCACTGCCCTGCTTTGGGACAACTTTGGGACTGTTGTTCCCAAACCCATGCTAGTTGTGGTGGACTATACCCACTGAAACATGTTGGGATAGCTGTTCAGGGCTCCAGCAGCTGCAGAATCTCTGCACTGACCTCCAGTTTATATGCAAACCTGACCATCATCTCCCATGGGACTTGGATCTTTCAAATCTAGTAAATGTACTACAGAGTATGGTAAGGGCTTTTTCAGTCAAAAGCTGTGTGCTTTTGATAATTAGCCAGGTATGCACTGAAGCTGCATGGGAGACAGCTGGGGTGGAAAAAAAAACTAAAAAAGACAAATGTAATAGTCTTGTACGTGAATGACTTTTAAGTAAAAAGGTGTGGTTTGTGTAAAAGAAGCTGTAAATCCCATCAATTCTTGCCTGTACAAATCTTTACTTCTATGTCCCCTCCAGAAGATCATAAAGTCATTTAGATAGTGCAGTACCTGTAAACATCTGGTGTAACATCTCACTGAGAAAAATAATGAATAGTAGCATCTCTGTAGAAAGACTAGTGTATTTTAGCTCAGTGTAATGGAAAGTCATAGACAGATGTAAAATTCCTCCTTTCTTTCAGAATTTCTGTATATTTATAAATTTTTTAAATTTAGTAGTACTGCTACTACTACTGTTGTATTATGTATTGAGAAATGACTAATTGGTGAAGAAGGTGGTGTGGAGCCAAAAGAAGCTGAACTACTGTGCTTTTGTGTTCAGTGAAGGGAAAGAGTAAGAGGTTTTGAGGGTTCCCCTCATCTTGAAAAATGAAAGCAGAGCTTAAGCGTGCATTGTAAAAGCCACACTCTGAGACACTGGAGTTCTGCCCAGAGGGGACTGTTTAATTTTCTGAAAACTAATATTGTGAGTGTTCTTGCAGGAGGATGCTGATGAGATGGGTACTTGAACCCCTAGAAAGTTTTGATGGCCTTGAAAGAAATTGCTCTTTATTGACTTACAGTGTAAGTAAAGTCAACAGATCCATTCCTGGAAAAGTGTGAGAAGGGTGGCAAACATTTCCAGTACTCATATCTTCATTTTTGTCATGATAGTTGGTTGGTCAACACTCCCCTTACATAAAGGAAAGCAACTTCACCGTTGGCACTGGCACAGGTGTGAGGTTTTTTTTTTATCAAACAATTCTATGCATCACCCACTAATAAATTAAGTAACACACGTTCTTTTTTTTTTGTCAGTTTTTGGAAGTAAAAGTGGTGTTCAAGGTCTGAAAGGCCTGGAAAGAAATCAGTGCTCTGAAGGAAGGGGAAGGTCAGAGGTCAGCAGTGGAAATGGGGTGTATGCCTTCATTTTTACACAGATAATTTTGGCCAGGTAGTTGGGATAGAACAAGAAGATAACACTAAGTGAACAATCTGCTCATGCTGCTCAGTGTTATGTCTTTGCATGGATTTTTTTCTTTTTTCAATTGTTAGCTTCATTTTGAAAAGTGACAGAGGATTTGGGATCTGTCCCATTTTGGTCAGCCAACTTGGCATAAGGTAGAGGAGTCTAAATATAGCTGTAGGAGATGTTGATCATTAGGCAACTGAAACCACTAGACAAGATAAAAATATGTCAAATGCTCTGTGGATTTAATTTCAGATTGAGCTAGTCTCCCTGTATAGAAACTCCACTTCTGTGGTAGCTGCTTTTATTTACTTCCTACAGCACAGCAATATTTGATTTTATCTTGTTGTTTTGTATGTACTTGAGTATTAGTAAATTTTCCAAGTGTCACGGTTGTGCTTGAAAGTTGTCATGTCCAGCATTAAAACATTTATTTGGCTCTTCAAATGATGCTGGTTTGTAGGTGATGCACATCAGTGGAGCTGTGCCAGTTTCCTCCAGCTGAGACTTTGGCCCTTCAGTGCTGGCCTTTTTGCAGTTCTCTTATCATGATCCTGTTTGAACCATCCAGACATACAGCACCAACTCTGTTAATGCAGCAAACTGGTACTGGGAAATAGAGAAAAAGAAGGATAAAAACCTCCATGATTTAATCCAAACCTTACAAAGGCGTTGTTTCTTTGGGCACTTTCTTTGAAAAGACTACCATTTCAAACAAAACAGAAGGAAATTAGTAGGAAGTGATTATGGAGACAGGAAATCTGAAAGCCATGAAACTGTAAATAAAGTGTTATTTGTACTACTGTACTTGGTGCCCTGCTTTGCATTCCCAGCACGAAATGTTAGACAAGACTTTAGCACTAGAGCAGGGACCAAGTTATTTGGATGTTTAAAAAAAAAAAAAAAAAAAAACTAACAAAAGAAGTATAAAGGGTCCAACCACATATTTCATATGATTAAAAGTAGAGTCTTTCGGACAATTATTTGTACGGAATTCTTCTGGACAGATTTTTATCTGAAACTCGAAGCCCTGCAGCCAGTCTCCATCACAATTTGTTCCTCTCAGCAAAGGATGTGACTTGTTTAGACATCAAACACGTATCAAGTGGCTCAATGTTAGTATTCTGAAGCATCAGCTCTGAGGCAGGCGCCAGCGCTAACTTCATTACACAACCCATGTGGCACTATGACAATCCAGTTCAGCACTGCCTGCATTTATTGGTTATTTTTATCAGACTTTTAAAGCTCATCCTTTCCATCTGTCAGCATTGTTTTACGTGATCCATTGATACTGCTAAGAGGGATGCATTAAACTCTGCACATGCATATCTGTTAGTGAGCCACCTTAACCTATAGTAACAACAATGAGTGAATGAACACAGATTTTAATTGCTTCCATTATGATGTGCTTGCTTTGGGAGTGGTTACTGTCAGAGGAAGACTTAAGCAGCAAAGTTATCTCTGCATCTTCTGTTGCTTGTATATGTGCATTCAGAAAATATTCCTTTCCTCTCCCTTCCTCAGCTGCCATGTATTGCGTTTTCTTCTGTAGTTTCAAAATTATTGCTCAGAGGGATAATAAAGCAAGGCACTTGAGCAAGAGAGCACATAAAACTCCAGCGTGGTCTGAGGAAATGCTCTGAAAGCACATGAACTTTACAGGAGTGAAGATCGTGTGTTTTCACATTGTAAGAGGCTTCTGAGTCCTGTGGACAGAGACTTGTCCCTGAAAGGCAGAGGGTTGACAGAACCAAAACCTAAAGGCTGCTTGTTGCTTCCCATTTCTCTTCAAGCAGAAACTATTTCCTGGAACTGCCCTAAGACTTCTGATTCTCAGTGGTTTTTCCTGTCAGGAGAGTCTGGGGGTAAAATTTGTACCTTGACGTAGAAGGGGCATCCATTTGAAGGAAGTTCCAAGGAGTCTAGTGGTGAGACCTCCAGTGTACTTCATCTGGCACATCCCCATATGACAAGGAAATTGAGAAGACACCAGCATTATGGTTCTTGCTGGTAGAGTGAGCTCTGCAAGCTTTTAGTTAAAGCAGCAAGGATAAGAACAGACAGAACTGGACAGAGCAGACTAAAAGTCAGCTCATATTAGGAGAGTTTAAGTGCAGCTGTGTGCCTTACCCAGCCAGTATTTCTGCTGGTACAATTTCAGTGGCTGCAGAGGCAGTTAAATGAATATTATGTCTCCTGAGAGCATTTTGCACCAGATATTTTTCAGTCCTTTTTAAAATGTGGACACAAAACAAGACAAGTATGAGGTGGCTGAGCCCTACTTGCAGGTTGTCACCATTCTGATACCTTAAAATCAGCAAACACCTCCTTTGCAAAGGGAGGGGGAAAGGAGGAAAGGAAAAGAGTGGAATGAAAACATTACACTTACTTTCCTGTGGTACAGTAAGAGTGTGTTGTGTAACACAGAGAAAAACATTTGTGGTGGTCTTCTTTACTGATTTAGAGGATGTTCTTAAATTGTCTTCGGTACAGCAATGCCTAAATTACAGCTGTAATTTTTTGTGGCCTCCTTCAGCTTTCCTGCCCTAAAGCATTTTTTCCCCACCAATCTGGTGTTCTTGTCAACTTCTTTGGAGAGGGCATTCATATTTGGGGAGGGGCGGTTGTTTTGCTGGCTGTGCTAATCGGGTTTGTCTCTGCTTCCATCAGGGCTTTTTATCCAGCCTTCCCCCCTTGCCCCTGCCTCCCTCCCTTCCAAGCAATGTAGCAATCTGTTCTTTTTTAAACCCTTCATCATCTTTGCTCTCTCCATCTCAGTTTCCCCAGATTTTAGAGATTGTTGGCTATTATGTAACAGATGGCCTGACAGACCTCCGACTCTTTGCAGTGATGGCTAGCTTGGCGCAGAAAATAGCAGCACTGGAGTAAGCATTCAGCAGCATAGACGCTCATGAATTTTAACTCCTCACTGACAAAGGAATTCGAGGGGGTAAGAGCCAATCTATCAGTAGCCAAAGTAATTAGAAGACTTAGATGGCTCTCTAGTGCAGAATATCCCTTCTCTGCTATGGGCTGTTGGTAGTAGATTAGGATAGTCTATGTCCCATTGATCTCTAAACCATAACTATGCTTCAAAACAATGGGACAGCTTAATCCAGAAATTGAGACATTCGAGCAAGCATCAGTGAGGGCTGTTCTTTTGGCTTGTAACAAAATGTACTTTGCAGCATCAAGCTGGGACAATATATTTTGAGCAGAGATATATTTTAATTTTTGTTTCTGTTGCATTCCTGGTGAGCAGGGGAAAACACTTGCACTAAATGACAAATATTCTGTCTCCAAACATTTAATACTTGGGGAATTAGTTTTCTTCCCCTCTTTACATCTTCTGTTTTCTTTGTTCTTTGTCGTTCTTGCTTCTGTATGTATATTGAAAGAGTTCTTGTAAGTGACCAGAGTTTTGGCACCCTCATATAGATTTTGTCATTTCTAGGAAGTTTCTGAATATATCATTCCCTTTCCCAGAAGTCTAGCTGCTTGCCTTTGAGAAACATTTCTGTGTCTGACCAGTCAATGGAAGCTTTTTCTTAAAGTAGGGGAAATGGGAAGAAAACACAGTCAGTTCAGAAGCGAACATCTTTAAAGCAAATCAGTCAGGTATTCCAAACAAAGCTGGTTTTTATATATTTATATATATTTAAGGTTAGACTAATTAAAAATAACTGGATTAAGTTACTTCAGAAGTACAGGAGCAAAAGTACTTTACGAAAGCAGGGATGAGGTCAAATAAGTCTCCATGGAACTGAAAATAATGGTAGTCTGTTGTGACTTTGCTCTCTCTATGTCAGTATGTAATCTGGCAGTGTATGGCTGAGGTGGGTACTGTCTGTCTCCCACAGTAGGGTTACCAGCTCCACTGGGGCACATCCAAAGGTGCTGTGTCCTCACACCCATGCTCACAGCAGGGATACTAGGACTTCTTTTACACAGAAATGTTTGAATTACCTTGAACAACCTTTATTTTTAGTAGGAACCTTACAATTTTCAGCAGAGGGGAAAATCCAGGAGTGGTTAGTCAACAAATGTCTCCCTTTTCCTCTCTTAGATGTGCTCTGAAACCTCTACAGATAAGGAATGGGCTTTCCTTACATGCTCTTGTATTTTAGGAATACTTGACCCATTGGAAGTCAATAGTAGAAAAGTTTAATTCCAGCCCACAAAGACTGCAAAGAGTAGTTATGTTCTGTATCACTCAGCAAAATGTGTGCTCAGCCTCAGTTTGCATTGGATCCTAATCCAGAGATAGTCCACAGCCCCAAACACTGGTAAATGATGTAGAGTATTCTGTAGGGACAAAATTCTCTTTAAAGGGCTTGATTACCCCTTTTCCACTGCCCCTACCATATGCAGATGAACACATGCAGACACCACCACCCCACCCCCCCTCAGCACATCTCCATCCTCGAGTAAGTGCTGTAATACAGGGAGGCCCAAGAGACCATCCATTGCACCTTTGGGACACAGAAAATCACCCCTCCCCATGCCAGATCTCTGTGCAAGTGCTGAGTTTCCCAAGGATGTTGTATCGAGGAGAGGAGGCACAGAGAGGTCAGCCAGAGGCTCCAAGCTTAGCAAGAGGTAAAGATCTGCTTATGAGCCTAGTAAAGTCATTTAGCAGCAATAAGTCTCTTTTTAATTAGAGTGACACTCTCCCAAATGGCCATTTTAATAAGGTTTAGAGATTCTGGACACAGAGCTTTCCTGCTTTTTCAGCCCATAGTACAACTAGTGAGTTGTGCATAAGGTCAAACAAGAATATCTGGTCAGCAAAGTCTTCATTTTACAAATCAGCTCAGAATGGGACAAGCAAATTATATCATTGTTGTGAAATTGGCTTCTCCATCTCCACCTATCGTTTACCCAAGTGGCACAGCTAAGAAATAACTCCCTCAAAATGAACATCAGCATCCAGTCTTGGACAAAAAGAAACCTTGGTAGATGTTCCAACTGGTTGGAGACACCAAGCAGTGACACTATGGCTCTTGCAGGAGCATTGGTCCCTCATGTTCATGGCTGAGGTCCCTCCCTCAGCATCCTCAGGAGCAAGGATGGCTGGGATTTGGGGTTCCAGGAGGTCAGGAACTCTGCACTCACCATGGGGCTGATGCTCAGCTCTCCTCTGTTGAGGTATCTTGATGCAAATCTGAGAGAAGGTGGTGCTTAGTCCTTCAGGAAGGCATCAGCTCTAAGGTGTTTGAGAGGAAAAGCCATAAAATCCAACAGAATTAAGCTTATGAGTAAAACCTGCACTGTTACTACCCTTAATGGGTCCATTCTGCATCTCAGGTGAAATATTTGGCATCTTTGAATTATAGCCAAATAGGTGACTTCTGTCTCCAACTTCTCTATGTAAGTATTTTTCATGCACTTTTGTACCTTTTTGTTGTTAGTTTGTTATTTTGTTTTTGTTTTTTTGTTTTTTTTTTTCTTGCAATAATGCCTCTAAAAATCTTTCCATATAATTTTTTAGATAACTATACCTTGAACATTAATAGTTTGAGGAACTTTTCTTACTGCTAATACTGGGCAGCTCACTGAGAAACACAGTAAGATAGAACTCTCCTGCTGAAGTCATATCAGACATCCCAGGATTTCTCTGACAGTACTCATGCTATTCTGCTTTATTTTTGCTGGGCTGATGTTTACACAGCCATGTAACAGCAATAATAATAATAATTAAAAAAAAACCCTTTTTGCATTATTTATTGCTGGCTTCGTCTTGTTTAGACAAACAAGTTTCCGAACTTTAGTCAAGTAAATAGATAGAAATAGCTGGCGTCTAAAATCAATAGAAGACAAGTGCAGTGCAATTCATGGCTTCTTTGCGAGTCAAATGTTTCAACCCCAAAATAAACATCTGCAGAAAAAAAAGGTCATTTTCATCAGGTGTCACGTGTGAAAACTACCTGAGGGCAAATAAATGTGGGGATCACGTTCTTATCAACTCTTTCTGTTAATAATGGCCTGGTCACTGGGGACAGTCTGGTAATGTTGGCCCACTGGGTCAGATAAACAATCCTGAGTCTCTCCCTCTCTTCCCCCACTGTGACCTGGCCCATCTGCTTCTCTCTGGCCATATGGTACAGAACTATGTGGACCTGGAGACATTATAGTTTTATGCATCTCAATGCTCCTTGCTCTCATTGAAGTTTTGCTGACACGACATTCCTTTGAAAATTCCTTGACAAGAGTGGGGTTTGTTTTGGTGTTGGTTTTCATCTCAGCATAAATGAACACCGAGGTTTAAATCAACAGATGAGATTTGTAACAGATACATCAGGTGGGTAGGAAGGCTGGCTGAATATTTCCTCCCAGCTTAGCTTAAATGAAATGTTCTTTTTCCTGTTCTTAACTGAAACAGAGTCCAGCATATGCAAAAGAGAAGAGTTTGTTTGTTTTTGTCACAAATAAGCTCAGTCTAACAGGCTGCCCGAGTGCCATGGAGGAAGCACAGTCTGACTTGAAAGCTGTAGGACTGCTTTAGAAAAAGTGAAGGAATTAAACCCACTGGGACAAACTGTGCATAGATCAGACATCCCCCTCCTTCTCCTGATGAGGCAAGGGGGTTTCTGGGATGCTGTTGCTGAGGTCTCAACCCCAGCTCTGCTCACAGGGCCTGTCAGCCATGCTCTGGCAGCACTGGCCCTCAGAGATCTTCATCTGGCCAACACAACGTGGCATCAGAGCCTCCCTGAAGGAGCCATCCCATTTTCCAGGCAGTCCTTGTGTATGGAGAACACACAGGTATATCATATCCTCCACTGAGGGCACATTGCAAATGTCCAATTAGGCCTAATGAGAGCTCAGACCAGGCATCAAAGGAGACAGAGACAATAGCAAATGCACAATATTCCTCCTCAATGATCCCTTTACCAAGAGGAGGATGTAATTATTGTGTGGGTTTTAAAGCCTACGTGTTCATCCTGCACCCAGCATTTTGCAGCCACCACACGCATGACAGAGGACTGAACCAGAAAAGTAAAGTGGGGATTGTTGTACAAATATTACTACAACAAGCTGATTTACAAATTCTCCCAGGCAAGTACTCAATGGCAAAGCTGTCTCTCAGTTTCTGTAAACTTTAAATAGAAATAACCCCCCAAAGAGTCAAATCTGTTTCGATGTCACTCCCTCCCCTTGTTTTTCTCACAATGTGCCCTCATGTTTTCACCTGCTTTGTGTAAAGTCCCACAGAATATGTCATGTAAAGCTCCAGAGAAATATAAAATCAATGAATGTCTTCAGAAGAAGGTTTTAGGCTCTGTTTTCACTTTGTCAATCAATCCTGTCATTTCACAGTTCTAGGGAGGTGCCTAAAATTCATTCATTAAACAAAATAAAAACATTATGACAGGCTCTACTGTCTGAGGCTATGTTTAATGCCTAGAAGTCAGAAATTAAAGAAGAGATTTTCTTGGAACATCTGAAAATTCAGATGTGATTGAGTGCTGGAATTTCATGTAGATAGGCTGCCTTTCCTGCCAGACAAAGAGCCTGACCACCTGCTGCCTCTGTAAAATAGACCCCCAACCTCATGGTGTCAGAGTGAGTTTTGCCATGTCCTGACCCAGCATTTAATGGATCAAAATGTGTAAGTCCATCACCTTCTTCTGCTGAGCCTGTATGTGCTGGAAGGATGCTAGCAGCACTGTGGAGGGAGAAAGGGGAAATAAAGAGGGAGGAAGGGAGGCAGCCTCATCCTCCTCTCCACTCAGCCTGTTGATCAGCGAAGCAAGACTCCCACTACCTGAAAAGTAATACTATTCTTTGCATTAATATATCTCTGATTCCTTTTTAGCTGAGAAAATTTTACACTTAGAAAACAGGGTTTAGAACCTACTAAAGCAGAATGTCATTTCACAAGTTATTTTGCACCTCAGAAGTGATAAAGTTGTAGAGCAATGCTTGCTGCCCTGCTGCTAAAGGGAGAATCACATTCCTGCCACAATCCCAGGCATGACTGTCATTTGGAGGAACTAATACTCTGGATCTAGATTGTGTGTTCTGTGGAAAGTTCACAGCCTGATTTCAAAAGTAAAGAACAACAACCCGCCCCCTCCCAAAAAAAAAAATAAATCTTATGACAAGAATTAAAAGCAGATAAGAATGTGACGCATTTCTTGGGTGATATAATAGCATTTACCATGACATTGTTATTTCCTTTAAACGGGCCATTCCTTTCAACAGAGGTGAGGAGGGAAGAGATAAAAGAAAAAAATTGTTTACTTGGCAGTTGGAGTCAGTGCTGCCTCAGAAATCCTCTGGACCAGGGACTTGTTGTGTTAGGGGTTATGTGGAAGTGTTTTTAGATTCATAGAATGTACTGATGTTATACTGTATGCATCATATCAGAGAATTCTATGAGAAATGTGAATAATGGCTAAAGCGAGTTGCTCAACAATCTGCAACAATCTTGTTGTAGCCATGAGCTACCTCCCTCTTTACAGAATCTTTGTTAAAATGTGCAAATAGAGTTATAAAAAATTTTCAGAATAATGTTCTGCTAAGACTTTATGTAATCTTATGTTTCAATCAAGAAACTTATTCTTAGTTTGCAGTACGACATGTGTACATGTGCTCCTACATAACCTGTTGTGGAACTAAAGTGGCTCTTGCAGAATACTTTTCACAGTTTAAGAAGACATTCTAACAAAACCCGCAATGCCAAATGAAAGTACAAATGCCAAATACTGATCTTCACTCTTCTAATTACAAATGTATATTGCTTGTCTCACCACTCCCTGGTGGGAGAACTCTCACAAGTGCCCTGGGCCTGTAAGCCTTTAGGAGCCACACTGTGCTTTTTTGAGCCAGTTTATACTATGCTGTATCTTTGTATAGTCTATAAAAATCTTCTGTGAACAGGATTTCTTGTGGAAATCAGACTCATGCTAATCCAATATCCTGATGCAAGGAGGGACCATATATGTTGTTTCACTGAATAATGCAGCCAGCCCAGGAGCTGCTGATTATACCAGGATATAATGTGCTCTTGGGGAAAGGCTCTTCCCACACCCATGGAAGAGGGATGATGCCCTCAAGCCAAAGTTCATGTCTCATTCTGACTTTTTGCTTCTAATGCTCGATAGTTTGATTCTGTGTTCTCTTCCCAGATTGGTATTGAGTGACCAATCGAACAAACCAGGGGTTTGAGCAAGGTTGGAGTGAAGTTGAATTAATAGATCATGTTAAGTACTGGGGAGAGAGGCTGATGAAGGAGCACAGAAAATGGGTGAGTGGTGACTCCCTTATGAATTCATTTACAAACATGTTGATAGAAGAGCAATTCTTTTTACTGTTCGCTTTTCCATTTTCTAATGTGAACTTCTCTGCACCAAATCTATTCTCAACACAGGTTTATGTTCATCCTTACATATAAAAACCTATTTTACCGCCTCAACACACAGTCAGGATTTCTTATGGTTTGTGAATACAGGGAAGAAACCAAAATCAGCTTGACACCCATCATGTACAGTACAAAGACCAAGATGGGGTCTGAGCTTGAACTTGCACAGAGCTGAGTACTACTAGACTGTTATCTTGTCATTAAGAATTGCTTTGAGTCCCTATCTGTTCAGCAACTCTAATTAATGATCATTTAACTGTACTGTCAGCCCCGTTTAAATCTGAGTGTTGCCAGTTGCTTCCTTCATGCGGGCAGCCAATAGGTGCTGGGGGAGTCGCTCATGCATGGCATTGTCCCAGTGCTGCTGGGCCTATAGCATCCCAGTTTAATAGGGCATTCAGGGCTCATTAGGGAGGAAACACATCAGGAGTGACCGCTCCACTGCCACACGTTGCAACTAATAGCCTCGCCGAACAGAATCGTTTCTGTTTCTGCTCACTTGTTTTTGAATCCTTTCAATGTCAACAAGTGGTCATGTCGGCAGGAGCCCGCCATTCTCCCCAACAGTTTTATCCGTTGCTCTCCTGAGCCAGACTTGTGTCCTCCTCCATTGTTCCAGCCACAATGGAGCCTGAGCAATCACAAAGGCTTCACAGCCATTCATCATCAGCTCACGAATTCTGGGGTTGAGATTACCCGCCAAACTTTTGGGCCATCATTTTGGCATGATGTGTGAATGCCTATGAAATACAAATAGTTTCTGAAGTTTACACTTGTGTTGCAAATGCATAGGATGGCGGTGGGCAGGCTGTGGTGGGGCGACTGGATGGAGGGAAATAAAATCCAACATTGCTCTGGCTAAAAATAGACAAGGTCCTGTAGAGGCAAGATAAGAGACAATGAGATTTCTGCTGGAACGAGAGGTGTAGAAAGGAGCAACCAGGGAAATGGAGGGGTGTCCAAAAAAAGTATGATCACACTTTTGGCTCACAGATTTGGAGACAATCGCTTGGCTTTGGCAAGAAGGCATGGGCAGCTCTTGCACTGGTGGGATCCAGGAAGTATAGGGAGAGAGCGAGCCCCCTCTTTCCTTTCATGAGGATAACCAGCATTTTTACTGGTTACTGGAAACATGACTGGCAGAGCACTCCCTGGGGGCACACACCTGCTGCTTGTTATTTGTATTAGGTCAGCATTTAGCTAAATGCTAAATGGAGAATGAATGGATGTTTCACACCTGGAAACATGAGATTTGAAGGTGTAGTGGCTTTACCAGGGTCATACTGTTAAAGTCAGAGATGAGAATCAAAGCAAAAAGGTGCATATGTGTGCATGTTTATTTTATTTATTACTTCTATGGTGTCATGTTCGTCCTTACAATTCCAGTGGATGGGCTGAATCCCACCTGCTCGTCTGCTAGGCAAATCAGACATTTATTTATTGTGTACTGACTACTGGCCAAACACACTGCACACCCCCCAGGCATCCTCCAAGTGATCCACTTGGGATGATGCAGAAAGGATGCACTGTGGCCACAGTGTTTAACAGTACCATGAGATGTTGGCTGGGCCCATGGCACAGAGCTTGCTGCACTCTTCCACCTCTTCCTTAACTTGTGAGAGCTCTTTCAGGCAGCTCACATTGTGTTGATTTTTTCCTGAGTCAGGATTAATTGCTAAATTCCAGTGAAGGGACTGATTCGGAAACATTTAGAAATCTCTGTAAGTACCCTACAGTCTCTTCCCAGTCATTCAGTCATTTTAATGTGCCAGGAAGCTATAAGGAGGTTCAGAAGTGTTCATAAGAAAAGGTGATTTTTTTTTTGTCTGTCACTGAAAAATTAAGTTTTTTGTAAACCACAATCATAGTCAAAGATGCCTTTCAGTGCAAGCACTGAGAAATGGTCTCCTATTCCATTTCACATTGTATATCAACTAGTGGGTTTTTTTTTTGTTTGGTGTGTTTTGGTTTTTTGTTTTTTTTTTTTTTGTTGGTTTTTTTTTTTTTTTTTTTTTTTTTTTTTTTTTTTTTTTTTTTTTTTACTTGTTGCTATAACAAAAATGGGGAAAAATTACTTTTTCCCTAACAGGTCAGGATCCACTTTATGGTCCAGATTATCATAAAAGTACCAAGAAGCATTGCATGTGCATCGAACACATTTCCTGACAAAAGTTCTGGGTGTAGAGCTGAAGTGGTCTCCAACACCAAAGATAATGGAAAACATTTTTACATTATGTGATCACTGCCATTCAAAAACAGTCACAAACCACTGATTGTGTAAGTTTTGTGTTTTCTGTTCTCACATTAAGATCTTCTGCAATCACAAAGCAGGCTGTATATGCGATTCTTAGTTATCTCTGGAGAGTTACATCCAGCCAACACTGCAGCAGGGCAGGAGAATCTTCCTGCATTGCTGCATTTTGCATCTTACTGATGGGCACAGGGATCACTGATTGTCATGTCTTGCAGACAAGATAAGCAGGAGAACATCACAACAAGGGATCTCAGCAGGTTCAGGTGCAGTCTAAGTCCATTCCAGACATCAGGACTGTAATGGGCATACCCATGTCAGCACTTCTTTAGGGATCCTTAGAAATACCAGAGCAGGGACCCACCTGTCCATGGGGTTAGGCAGCAGCTTTGCAGAATTTATGTCTGGATGTGTGTAGTGGAGCAAAGGAGTAAAACCCTGACTGTGGTAAATCAGAGGGGGTTTTGGCCTCACTGTGTTTTCAGGTACTTGTCCCAGTCACTCCTACCAGACTCATAATGGTATGCATCTATTCAAGCTTTTCAAGGAGAGAATTTTTCTTTTTTCTTTTCTTTCTTTCTTTCCTTTATTTTTTTCCCCTCTCTAAAGCAGCTTAGGAAAGAGGTAACTGCTCCTTTTCACAGTCAAAGCAGGATATTCTGAACAGAATGTTAACTAGACTTGGGGCCAGACTGAAGAAAGTTTTGAGCTGCTTTCAGATCTGGGTTTTTGGCTTCAGAATCATAAATAATAATATAGAGGGTAAAGTGTGTCTGGAAAATTTATAGGTATCATACTTTGAAGTTTCTTTAGTTATCCTAAGAGTTGGGAATTTTCTCTAAGACAAGGGAAATCATGCTGTGTAAAAAAATTATCTTTTTTTTTTCTTTGTTTTTCTGTAGTTGTTGAATTTTGCAGCAATTTTATGAGATTGTTGATAAGTTGAATGGACTTGAAGGATTTGGAATTGAAAATGTTCCAGGCTGGGAAGGTAAAGCACTCTGGTGCTTTTCACAAAGCTCCTCCCTGAGATGCACATAGCCCTTTACAGCTAGATACCAGACCTCTTAAGTCCTAGTCCAGGAAACACTTAACTGTATGCATCTGCCTAAACATAAACTGCTCATTTGCTTAAAATTCTGCACGTTGTGATGAGGTTTTGGTATTCTGAAACAGAAATTTAGTGAAGTATATGTGAATGCTTAAATTTGTGGATTTGGAGCATGTGTGCAGACAAAGCAATAAACTGAAATATATGCTTGCCTCAAGAAATGGAGGTTTCTCATTCAAAAAATGCCTTTTATTCATAGCTTCTAAAATCACTTCTGAACACATAATGTTTCACTGCATAGAGAGATGATGATTCAAAGTTGTTTTTTTCAAATAAAATTCATAATAGAAGTAACTTGGAGGGAAGTATTCTGAACTATACTGAGCAACTGACTAGGAGCAAGCTTTGTCCCTGAGACCAACCACAGCAGTGAATGACACTGATTTCCTGTACCAGATTCCACACTGGTATTTCACAATGCCACATCGGAACTGTGGCTTCTTATCAACAGCAGATACATTTTTCAGTGGTGAGTAAGCAAATTGAGCACCTGATATGTGACATAGGTAAGTAAGAACCCAAGTCCTGTGTTGCTCAGTCTTTGCATTCTGCATTTGCATGCAAATGTTATTTTTAGGCTGAAAAAGGCTTGAGTCAAATCAAAGATGTCCCTTAGCTCTGCAATGGTGCAGAAGTTCATCACATGTTCTTTTATTTCTTTGCTTCCCATCTGAAGCTTCTGGGTTTAAATAGTAATATTTATGCAATGGGGTAACCTTAGATACAAGAATAGTACAAGATAGCTGAAGAGTGGTTGTGAGAGGGAAAGCTCAGGCCTCAGTAACAGTTCCAGGGAACTGATGAAAGGGTTAATACAATGATCAAGCATTCGGCAACCCACTTTTCACTGCTGCATGCTCCTCTGAACATGGGAGATTGCTGTTGGTGCAGAATTCTACGGCTTCAAAAGTGAAAATCCTTCCACACTTTCTAGGGATGTGATTTTGTGACTTGAGAGTAGTTCTGATTATCTGGTGAGAAACCAAACCCTGTGTTTTAGTGCAAACTTTGTGATGCAGTTGTTAGTTTATCTTTTTCTTTTTTCTTTCTTTTTCTTAGGGCAAGTGACTTAAAGAATAGCCTTTCCCTGTTGGATTGCTCTACCATTCATTGGACAGCATATGGTTTTTGTCTTGGGAATCATCCAACATGTCACAAAGGCAGTGATACTGGACAGTTACTAGGCAGCTTTTGTATACTTTGGGGATAGGGGAAGATGGTATTTTAATAGATTTCCTTGGGGATCTCTTAGAAGGGTAATTTAATTGCTGAAATCAAATTTTGGGCTCCTGTCACAAATCATTACCTTATCTTTCATCCATCTATTCCCTTGTTGTTCAAACTAATAAAACATGCACACTGCTCTCCATTCATGTGACCCCCTTCATACGTTTTTAACTGGTAACCCTGGCTAATAATGGGTAGGTGGTCTGTTTCTGGGTGAGGATTTTTTTGAAGGAATGGATAGTTTCTCTAGCTACCGCATCAACAAGGGTGGTAACACTCATTCACTCGAGATTAAAAGCTACAGAACCACATGAATGTTGGTGAAATTCAAGAAGAAAAACCCCTCAAAGAGGAGGATGCAGCCTGGGGCACTGCCTCAAATATTTGCATTCTGGACTCTGGGAGGCAAATTCTGGGCAACTGAGTCATTGGTGAAATGATCTTGAGCCCCTTCTTGGTGAAGCCATTTGTCACCATTGCTATGGTAGCATTTAATCAGTTGCAGCTTTCACTTCATAATGCTCTCAGAAGACAGATGGCTGAATTTTCTTGTAGCTGTTTGATTGAAGCAGCTAAGATGAGGTGCATTAAGATGGTGGGAAACAGCCTGTGGTCCCCCTGCTCCAGCTGCTCCTCACCTGATCCAAGCAATGTGCCACTTGCAGAAACATTTTCAGGCAGCACCTTCATCTATCCTGTTCCAGTCTCTCCATCCTCTCTAGTTTCTCCTATTCCTTCAAGAACTTACAGCTCCCTGCTACCACTTTGAGTGCTGCATTTTGCATTGCTCTCCTGAGCAGGGAAAAGTGAGGATCTTTATTCCAGCAATTCAGACAGTAAGGAGACAGGGATGAGGGATGAGGAACTCTGAGCTGGCAGAGGCCAGTTAAGGCAAGAAAAAGTGAGTAGCCAGCAGAGTTGGGGCAACATATGCTATGAGGTTAGTGCTGTAGTCTCAGGGCATCCTGAACCCTTTGCTAAAGCTCAACTGGCCTTCAAACTTGTTAAATTTAATGCTTCAGCCTTCTGGCCACCCCTTGAATTTAGGAGTGGAGAATGGAAATTATGCTTATTTCTCACTATTCAAACATGTTGCTCAAATGTCTCTGATTCTGTGAGTGATTGGGTTAAGGGATTGTGATTATTTATAGACTATAGATCATTTATTTATAGGATTTCTGAGCTTGGCCCAGCTCTACTTGCATGGAGATAACTGGGGTTTTAAAGAAAGGAATCACTGCATCATTCCAAAGTCCTCTTTAAGGCCCAGTGTTCCTTTTGCAGACAGTGAACAAGCAGCATCCATCCCTACAGTTAAGTACTTTAAAAAGTATTTATTAATAAGTATTTATTTTTACATCTAAAAAAGCAGAAAACAGAATATTGAAGAGCATCAGGTCCAAAAATAAAAATATGTGTGTTCAGACCAAGGAGGTAATAGGTAGCAGCTGCATGCTGTTTGCTCACTCATTTATTTGCTATAATTCTATGATTATTTCTTGTTTTTCCTCATCCTTCAAATTCTGTTCCCTTTCTTCTTAAAAATATTATTTTGGCTTTGTGAGCTCAGAAAACTTTCTAAATACTTTCTAAAAGTATTTAGAAACACAGTCAATGACTTAAATAACATTTAGACACAATCCCTATCATCCTAGAATGGGAATCATTGCAAATTTATATGTGGGCTTCTAAAATAAAAGGGTTTTTTTTCTGGTTACTTCTGTGAAAACAAGAACAAATCTAGTGCTTTATGCACTCAGGAGCTGATGCCTGCTAAGTGCAGTTCTTACACATTTCTTTATTCCCAGTGCTAAGAAAACCTTACCTTGCTTTTTTTTTTTTTTTTTTTTTTTTTTTTTTTTTTTTTTTTTTTTTTTTTTCCCTATGTTTCATTGAAAATGTTTTTCTGGTACAAACCAAAACAAACAAAACCCAACCGGTCTTTTGTTGGTTGCCCCACTTCCCAAAAGGGTCCAGGGCACTCAGTGACACAGCATCTGTCTTAGATGCTATTGAAGGCATTCAGCCTCTAAATGCTCTTCCACTGACGTTCTTTTATGCTGAGGTATTTGAAAAACTCATACAACGGGGCTGGAGGAAAGGAAAAAGGCATCTTTTGAATAGGGTGGAAAATATTTAATCTTCTCTCCACCTGATTTATCTCTTAAATTCTCAGGAACGTGGCTGTTCTGTTTTTCTACTTTAAGGAAAGCAAAATATCCATGTATCTTTATTAAAATTAATGTTGTTTTTCCTATTAACAACAGCTTGTTGGAATAATCCCTGTAGGATTTTAAACTGAGGTCTTCAAGTCCCAGTGTCCTTTAACTAAATGTGCTCAGGATTAGACCCTAGATCTGTGCTGCTTATTTCGAATTCTGTGTTCACTACTTTTAAAGGAGAAAATGAATTAATGCAATTTCTTCCATAGCAAAGCCTGTGGACTAATGTTTTTTTCAGGACTGTCCCTTTAAACCATCTGAGGTGTTTATTTTGTGTATGAAGAAAGACTTTACTGCTCTGAGTAATGCAATCCTGGCTGTGTGTAGAAATGGTATGTGTATGTGTGTGTAAAGAGGAAGGCCAATGGGTTTTTTTTTGTTCTTAAAAACCAGTGTTCCTTTTTATAAAGAGATTTTACTGTAGCCCTCTGTATTCTCCCTCATTACAGAGAAATCCAATGAAATTGTATCTGTTTCCTCAGACTGCTGTCCTAGATACCTTAACACCACATGGGCAGTAGATGTACTAAATTAGAGGCGATTTATTTTATCACCTTTGTGGAAGTGTTTGTTCTTGTATCTTTTATTTTACTTCATAAAAAGAAAAAAAAAAAAAACTTAAAGAAAGAAAAAGAAAAACTTCACAGAACAGTAAACCTGAGACATGGATTCGAATGCCAGACAGTTGAATGAACAGGATAATCGGGGTATTTTTTTTGACAGGTGCGACAGCCCGCCTATGACTGGCATTATAATCATTACCATTTTAATAAGGCTCTAATAGGGGGGCCGATAATTCAATGGGGTGTGAGGATCCTAATTCAACTCCCAATCCCACATGAATGTGCTAGAATTTGTGGGCTTTGTTTTCCTCTTTTGTACCCCTGAATGCAAATAATTACTGGCTATAGATTCAAAAATTCTTAGAACTGGAAGCTAAATTAGCTCTCCTAATACTGCACAAGAATGTCAATACTCAGGGGGGAAAAAAAAGGAAGTAAGTGGTTTTTGGTTGTTTTTTTTTGTATTACACTTGTGGTACTGCAAAGGTTCTTTAGCTTAAGTGGTTTGGTTGGCAGTGCGAATAATACCAGCACTGTTTGTAAAGGACATGCAGCTCCCTTTCCCCTGCTCTCTCCAAAAGGAAAAGTAAATATATTTGTCTGAAAATCATTTCTGGAAAATCATATGCTGCTTTCTACCTGCCATTTTTGTTGGTGTTACCTTGCTGTGCTCCATCTGTGCCTGTCCCCTCCGTGCCGTTTCAGCAGTGGCAAGTGGCATGTTCAGGATCGGGGGCTGTGCTTTCACAGGAGCCCTGTGTCAGTTTATCCCATTCAGGTGATCCTACAGCACAATTTCAAATCCTGAGGCAGCACCCCACTCTGCAGCTTGAGGCTGTGTGCTGAAGGTACCCTGTGGGTGTAGGAGTTGCTCAACACCTGAGGAGAATGTTTCCAGGTGTAAGAGAATACACCAGTCTCTGCCTAGGACACACATTTGTGTTTAATGGCATTTGAGTATCTGTTTAAGAGCCAGGAGGTGAAGGGGCCAGCAGCCCTCCTTCCTTGCTCCTACCATGTGTCTGACTCTTGGGACACAGGACTAGGTAAGGGGGAATGGATTCCTCCCTCTTTTAACAAACAGAACAAAAAACTTTTATTTTTATCTCTGCTGACCTATGCAATGAATTTCTCTAGTCATTCGTGATCAATAATACATTTTATTATTTCTAGCTAATGACCAGCAGTCCTACATGGGACAAGCCTTTGAAAAATTGAGAGGGATATTTCCACATAACCCCTTGCAGCTGGAATTAGCCTTTCCCCCCCACTATTTCTGATCCTAAATTAGCTGTGGAGTCTTGCCATGCTTTCAGTCCTCTTTCTCTTTCTGCACAGCATTGCCTGATATACAAGGAATATGACCAGCACCTAGTGTATAAGGGAGTAAAAGATAAACAAAGGCACTTTATATCATCTAAGAGTGGGAGATAACTGAGGTGGACAAACCCATCAGTGAAAACCAGCCTGAACCTTTGCCCCAAACTGAAATGCAGAGTTTTGGAGCTTGGCCAAAATCTGGTTAATCTTTCTCCCTCTGTCTTTTAATGGTATTTATGGTTTTGCAGCACTTCCTGGTTTCATCTGGGTCCAAAATCAGGAGACTAAAATATCATTGAAGAGGCTATTCACAGTGTTTCCAGCTGGCTAGGACCATGGAATGAAAGATCTCTCACAATCAGGTCTGTTCTAGAAGGGTTTCTGCCTAATTTCCATCCTGATGAGGTTCTTATGGACAGCCAAACTGTTAGAAAATTACCCTGATTAAATTGAAACTTTGAAAATGTGCCCATCCACAAAATAACTGGCATCCTTCACCTGATGAACCTGTGTACAGAGAATTAACTCATTAGGTTTCTTTTTTGCCTTTTTGTGCAGAAGATGTAATTTTTTCTTGACTTTGGAAGGCTCCTCATGTACTTGATATGTACATAGGCTATCTGTGCTCTCTTTGGGATAGTGTTTATTATACATTTCAAGTTTTCATGGACACTAAGATGCAAACCCAGATAGCTCCCATTTTGGTTCAGATGTTGAAACAACTTCTCAATCCCATGGTTAATTTGAGCAGAAAATGGCAGAATTTGGAAAAGAGCACTGTTTTTCTGCAAGTGCTAGAAAGACTATATGGAGGTCTGATCCCCATTGCACATGGTTTGATTTAGGCTGGATGTTGTTACAGAGCAATCTGAGGTGTTGGACAGGCTGTGAAGAGCAAAACCTAGAGATGGAGAGGGTAATCTTTCCCTCTGTTTTAGCTTACCTTTTGCTGCCACTGTGGCTAATTATTGTTCCTGTGTGTCGATTTTCCTGGTTTGGCTAAAAAGGTTATTGAGAAGTTTGTGAAGAACCAGCAGAAAATGCCCCTCTTCTCTCTTTTTCACTTCTCTGGGGTGCAAGGCAAAATCCAGTAGTTTGGAGGTGACCTTGAGAGTACCCAAAAGCTCTCCCTGCTGACTTGGACCACTTGGAAAGTGGTTGACTTTCTTCTAGGCAATGATCAATACCTTTATTCTTCTCTCTTAGACATCACAGGAGGCTGTGCTAGACTGGCTCTTGTCTGGCAAGCACTGTCCTTTGGGACCCTCTCTGGCTGAGCTAAGGTTACAGAAGAAAGTCACAAATATTTTAAAGACTCATGGTACACGTGTACTTACTGCTATTCCTCTTATCTGTCAAATTTGTTGCTGTTATCATCCCTGTGTCCAGATGCTGAGCATGGCTCTGGAACAGCTGTCCTGCCCCAAACAGCTCAGTAGTCTGAGAAAAATACAGCATGCCTGAGGAACATAAGGGAACAACATTTATTTATCCTGTGGTTTAGAAAAACTGTTTCTAAACTTAGATGATTTGTTTAGGCTATGGAAAAGAGAATACAGGGTAGTTCCTCTTGTTTTATAGCTCTCCATGTGCTCCCTGTTGCCTGTCTGAGTGAGGTTTCTTCTCAGGTCATGTTTCAGCCACTGCACCTACATACGACGTTGAGGAAAATGCCCCTGTAGGTTTAACAACAGTGGCTAACAGACTGAAGTCCATGAGGAAAGACCCAAGCCACCAGAACTCTTCCCACTTGATTCCAGCCCAAATCCAAACCTGCTAAGAAACACAGAACAAAGAAAAGCTTTGCCTTTCCTGTTGAGGGACAAATCAGGAGGGGAAAAAGGGATGTGAAGGTGCTGAATTTCCTTTCCCTAACAGGAACTAGGGAACTAGGCAAGGTTTAATTGTGTTGTTGAGCTTTTAAATGGCTAGCAAACATGCTTGCAGGTGGAAGATAAGTTAGTTACAGTTGTCCCAAAAAAAACAAAAGGAAAGCAAACACTACCCAATTCATATTTTTTAGTGATGTTACCCAGATCCAAAGGGCTATGGTGAAGCAGCCAAAGGAATTATTTCTGCCTATGTCACTGGTTTGCTGTCTGGTTCCAGCATTTCACTTCCTTCTGCTGTAGTTTGCCCTTGTCAAAGCAAAATCCATTACTGAACTGTCCCTCAGCAGATCTGTTCAAGGTTGATGAAATGTTTTGAAGAAGGGGATGCTGCTAAAAAAGCTGCTGTAGAAGTTTTGACAATTAACATTCACTTTGATATATCAAAAGTAACCATTTTCCCCTAAAGCACTGGAAGTTTTATTGTGTTAAGAATTTAGATTAACAGAAGGTTTTAGAAATCATTCACCTTGAAGACTGGCAAAACTGGCATATTCACAGCAGAAGTGAAAGGTGTTTTATCTGTGTTGCCCTTTGTAATTATGTTGCTGAATAACAGGAGTATTATCACACCAGGGCTAGTGCTGGAGGATTACCCAAAGTTTTTAAAATGGGATGGTAAAGTGGTGCAAACAGGTGCATAGACAAAGAGCAAAGAGAGGGGAGGAAAGTGAGAGAAAGAAAGCTGAAGCCTCCTAGCTTCAGTCACATAGCAAAATTAATGGTTTCTCTAAGTGAATAGCATAGCCAGATTACTATTGAGCCTGTAAAATTAGAGGAATGGGTCAGATTCTTAATTTCACTCTTGTTTTAACTTAAGCTAAAGAGGTCACTTTACTTGTGTTTTACCTAAAAAAAAAAAAAAAAATAAATCTTTTCATTGCAATAATTTTGCAGTGCATAAAGTGACTCTTAAGAAGAATATGGACTCTGAAATTCACTTCCCAAGAACTTCCTTTGCAAACTGGGTGCTGCAAATTAGGGTTTCTTTTTGAACGTTCCACATGTATGTATCCAGAAAGAGAGAGGAAGGGATTTCTAAAGGAAGCTAAAATAGCTTTACAAACAAAAGAATCAGCATAAACACATGCTCATTATATTTTGGTGTTGCTTTTTTATGTGTATATATATTTGTGTGTTGATTTATTTGTGTACATTAGAGCAAGATGGCTATTTCTTAACCTCGTCAGAAAATAGTGATGTACTTTTGCACAGTCCCTTTGCAATATTAAACTTGGAGAAAGTTTTCAGTGCCACTTTGGAGTATGAAATGTATCAAGAATTCTTTTCAGTATTTACTGTTAATTACCACAAACAAAGATGTTTAGGCTTTGGATATGGATGTCTAGAATAATCTGGGGAGGGAGAGAACAGGAATTTGAGCATTATGCTGTCTTTCTCAGGTGGTGGCTTCGGGAGCATTTTGTGGTGGGAGGAATTTGGGTCACTGAGGAATGTGGCCCATCTCAGATTTCTGTTACTTCTGTCTGCTGGCTGTCACTGAGAATAGGGGAATATTTTAGTTTACTGATTGCCCTGCTTTTGAGGTAAACCTCCAGGTAACTATAGGCTGGTTACTGCCACTTTGGTCACCACAGAGATCTGTAAGAGCAATAGGGAGGTGAGAAGAGTCTGGGATCACATATCGATGATGCCCCTGACTAATGCCTACAGTGGGACTTCTGTGATTCTGAGCAAGACTTTGAAGGCATCTACGGCTTTGTTTTGTAATTAGAATATGGCAGACTGACAGGAGGTCTCCCTAAAATATTTGTTATAAAGAATTGTCAGTATAAATATCTGTAATTGCTGCTCCCTGAATCACGTGGTGGGGGCAAATCATGGGCTTCAGGGCTATGCAAATAAACAGCAGCCCGGCCATGCCCCGTCCCCTCTGTTTTCCTGTCGCCTCTGTTCTTGTGAATCACTAAAGGGCATTGAAATTGCACAAGTCAGTCCTCTCAGCGGGCTCGGTGCCCCGCTGGCTCACAAGAAAAGGGCCAGCAGGGAGTTTAGGGGCAGCAGAGTACACATGTATGTGCTCGCTGCACATGCACGCCCTGCCTGTCAGCCCAGCAAGACCCGTCACCCTTCTGATTGTCGTTTTGATCCCTCTCCTTCAGCTGACGTGCTCCAGCCAGGGCTGTGCAGGGCTGACACTTTTCTGTCCCAGAAAGAGCCCTGAGATAACGCACACGGTGGACTTTGTGGTCAATCAGATTCCATTTATATCTGAATTTAAAGTGGTGGTGTTGGCTTGATGACAGTAGCTGAACATCGTTATCTTTCTTTTCCGTGTCATTACACAGCCAAGAGGGGACATCTGAGATGGTGCCTAGGTTTAGAGGAACTCACAAATCAGAAATTCATTCCCTTTGAGTTACTTTTTCATTTCTGTGTATACATGTGAAAAAATAGCACTTCTTCATGCTTCGGAACAACTTAACTGGAACAAAATGTCTTGGCATTACCAAAACGATTTTTTTTTTTCCCTGTTCTTAGTAAAACAAAAGAAAATTCTGTAAACTCCATTTTCTTGACAGGGTCTGTATTGCCTAATAAGAAAGTATTTAATTTGCAAATGCGGGTAAGTCTAGTTACATGGTTCTCAGGACAGTTTCTAAGTGGGTGAATATTTCATGATCCTGAAGGTCAAGCTCTGCATGAAAATTCGTGCCTCCTGTGTGATAATGCAGTAGCTGGGATCAGCAGCAGTGTACAAGATAAGACATCCTTTCATTAGAAATGGCTGACAACAAAGCTTGCCAAGCAAAATATTTCTGCCTTGCTGGTTTGCCTGAAGTTTGATCCACGGTTATGTATATGGCGAGGTTCTTTTGTATTCTCCTCCCTAGGAAGCGATGCATGATTAAGCTGGCTCCAAGTCTCAGTTTTTTGAACTTGTCTGCTTGGCTAGAAGAGAGACAGCCAGATGAATCTTTCTTACTGGAATAAACCCTGAAACCTAATCTCAGCTGTACTATTACCAGCAGAGGATCTAAAGAGGGGTGAGGAAAATGCAGATGCATTTGCAGATGCAAGTCTCCTGCTGACCTGCTGGGACAGCACCAGGTTCCTTTGGCCTCTTGTGGGGCATCATGTCTTTCAAGAATGTTCCACTAAGAAGGATGACAGCAAAATGGAGTTTGTTGTCAGCCTGAGAAATTCACTCCTAATGTTTTCTGCAATAGCTTTAAAAGCCACTATTTCGTCTCATTTCATATAAGCCAGACTGCTAGGGGCCATAAATCAGTGGTTCTCTATGGATGATTCCAGTTTTCATTAGCAATGGGGTCTGGACACAGAACTTGCTTAGAGTTTGGATCAGTGTGTTCATAGGACTCATCAAACAAAACTAGGAGAGAAAAGACTGTAGAGAAGATTTCCAGAGGCATCCCCTCTCAGCCATTAAACATTTAAGTTGTAATTGAAGTTCAGACACATTGACTACAAAATGACCCATTTAGAGCATGGAGAATTTTTCTTAAATAAATACAGATGGCTTGGTCAAGTGGGCAGGGACGTACCCCTTATACAGCTAGTAAAACATCAGGTAGACTCTGCTTCATAAAAGAGCTGCATGACAGGAATAAGTAGTGTGTACAGAGCACAGCACTTGTCACAACAGAGAGCAAAACTCTCAGAAGTAATGCAGGAGCCCAGGGAAATATGGCTAATAGTGAAATGGATCCCTGCAAAGGAGAAACAGTGGCTTATTTTCCAGTTGCAAGGGAATAAACAGGATGAGGAAAGTGCTGGCTGTCAGACTGACCTGTGTGGCACAAGAAGTCAGGGTTTCCTGAGGTGCTGGAAGTGATAGAGGTGCTGCTGGGGCAGGCATCAGCCTTGCTGACAGACCAGAGCCCCTGGCTATCATTTCTGTGTCTGCTCAGAACCACAGCCTGCTCTTTGACCACTGACTACAGGGAATAAGCTGCAAACTCACAGGGATTTGGTTTTCAAGCAAAACTTTCACTCCTCCATAGCAAGGGAAGAAAATTAAAAAGGAGACAGGCTGACTTTACCTTTTTTTGTTGGTTTGAGTTTTTTAAATACCTGCTCCTCACTTGAAAGTCGGTTGGTTTTGTTTGGAGTATTTTTCCTGGAGCCGTTTTAAAGAATTCTAACATTTTCTGCCAATATTTTTATTTTTTGAAAGGGACAAAAGCTACAAAAAGTAGTATTCTCACTATGGTCATCTTTACCTCTCAGAGCTGGCTGGAGCAGGGTTCATCATGTCTGTGAGGGCACCAAAAGGAGAGGAGACTTGTACAAGATTATGGAGATTTCCAAAAGAACTGAATAATCACAATTTTTCTTTGTCTGTTTATTTTATTTACATGAATTTATTGAAATGTCCTGGGCTCTGGAAAAAAAAAAAAAAAAAAAAAGGTATTTTTTGCCACTGTCAGATATATATTCAAACAAACAAAATGCTATTGTACGGGAGGATGATAATGCCAGGAACTGACATCTTCCTTCTACTCCATTTATCTCAGCAATGCACTCTTAGTCTGGAAACTGTGATATTGAATATTGTCAGGTTGAGTTTCCACTAATTAATGAAAAACAGGCTGCAAGCACAAAGGATTAATTTGGCCTATTCAATCTGATCACAAACATTTTGAGAATCTGTTTAGCTTTTTTGAATGGTGTGAGGTAAACCGAGGGAAAAAACATCTTTTTTCAGCTAGTCAGCCAGAAAAAAAAAAATCCACATGGATTTACCTAATGGGGTCAAAGCTGAGAAAAGCAGAACATTATTCCTGGGAGCCAGACAAGGCAGTTATCCTCTGGAGAGGGATGATTCTGAGGCTCTAAAAACTTTAGAGCTACTAACCAACCCTGTGAATTTAAGCAAGCAGCTTTGCTCAGCCTCCAGAGGGAGTTTGCACTCCCGGTATCAGGTGGGACTAAGAACTCCTGTGCACTCTGGTTTTCCAGGCCTGACGCTTCTGAGTCAGGCTCTAGTTTTTCCTGATGTTTTGGGTTTCTGAAGCTTGTTCTCACAGCTTGAACATAAACACCAGGATTGTTTCTGTAACGATACTCATGTTTGGAATTCTTTCTGTGGAATGGACTTTCTTTTGATGTCCCTCTGGTTTGACCAGTGTGGGTGAAGAGTTCTGTCGCTCTCTCTCACCAATCACAGTGGTCTGGCCAAAATCTACCAAAAGAGAGCCATTGTTTGAAATAAACAGTCAGATTGATCTCTCCAAACTGTTTGGAGAAATTCATGCCATGTGTTATTTGCCACAGCAACACTCCTGTGCTTTCTGGGAGCCACAGGCCCACTTACAGGGATTTTGCAATGAGTGCAGTACAAAGCATCTGTGTCAGGTTCTCAGCTGGTGAAATCCATGTACTTGATCAATGAAGGTCCATATTCAGGTCCTGCTTGCATGGTGTGGAGTGTCTTTGATTAAACTGTAATCAGAAACCAGCAAAGAGGTAATTGGCATGTGTGTTACTGCAAAACATGCACAGAACAGTTCTGCTAGGCTCAGGCTGTAAATGTGTACCTAGGCTGATGTGCTAGCAATGAGCTGTTCGCTTGCTCCTAGGACTTAATTACATGTTATGCCGATCGATGAAAGGTTGAAACAGTTGAATCAATATTTTATTGCACTGCTGTAAACTGTGGTTATAGCATATTAGACCAGAGTAGCTGGCAAGTTTAAAAGCATGTAACCGAATCAAAGTCTGAGTAAGTGTTGTGTGTGCAATTTAGAAACAGTTAATACCTTCCAATTGAGAGGATTTGTTTCTAATTAATATAAAAGCTGTTTATTTAAATCCTAGGCAGGCAGTATTTAAATACACAACAAGTCACCTGGGAATCCCATCTAAACAACTTGGTGGAAAGCTGCTATGTTGTGCTGAAATAAATCCAGCGTGAAGTAACTGTGCTCTCTTCATTCAGAGTGTAGAGTGGTTTTCTGCGTGCTGTTTTCTTTTTACTTCTCCTTCCTGAATATGCTAAAATATTCTTGGCCTTGTTCCACATGGAGGAATGATGAAAGTTACAGTGTTGTTAGTTTCCTGTACTCTTATTGCCTGCATATCCTCAGTCAGCCATTGGCAGCACTGGTTTTGAAAAGGTGTCATGTATGAATAAAATAAAACACGAGCCCTGACCAAAGGAACACGCAAAGCCAATAAGCTGAATACACCCAGTATGCTGAACAACATTTACAGAGTTTACAAATTATAGTTTTTAGAGCTCCTAGGATACATGAGATCATGACTTTGTTTTTTGATGAGGCTTTTCAAGTGGATTTGTCATTTTAAAAATTTCTGTGAGGTTTGACAGGCTTATAGGTAGTGAGGATAGCAGCATCGAAAGGCCCTATAACCTTGTTAGCAGAAGAGTTGCTGATTTCTGTGACTGATTTTTAAATTTGTTTTACTTTTCCCCTTTGCTTGAAAGAGTGGAATAAATAATGCTTTTATTAAAAAAAAAAAAAACAGCAAATAAGTTAAGATTATTTTTGCATAATCTGGAGTGAAAGAGTTCTAAATACCTTCAGAATTACCTGCCAGTCCATCTTTCACCAGCAGTACATACCTGCCATTAATTTTCTCCAGGTAGTTTCATTTTCTCCCCTCCATTTTTTCCTCATTTCATTCAACCTCTCCATCCCTACCCGGGTGCACTGTGGTGACAATGACACCTGCAGCTCATCCCAAACACAGAAGAAGAAGCCAACAGTACTGTGAAAGGGGCTACTGGTAACTCCCTGCTTCATCTGCAGCTCACAGAGTAGGCTGTGAATTTTAGCACTTTCCTAAAGCAGGGGAGTGGGTGAGGGAAAATTTAATGGTTTGGGCTAGATTTTTACTGTGGGTTTATTGAGCTGGGTCCATGTGAGGAATCAGCAATGATCAGTTCATTTACTGTCTCATTTTTATTGTGTCCATCATGTGATGGACGAGTTTGTCCCTTGCAGACTTGGGGAAGCCATAGCCTTCATATTAATTTTCCCCAGCATAGTTTTAAAATCAGCCTAAAATAACTTTTTTTTGCTTCTTATTTATGTGTTAATGAGGTTTTTACTGGGCGTTTATTCATTCACAACATCTTCCTCCAGTCCTCTCAGCTGAGCTCAGACTCCAGCACTGCTCACCCATTGCCATCTCCCCTTAGTCCAGGGATGCCTGCCCTGCAGGAGAGAGTGATTAAACAGAGATTTTTAGCTGGCAGGTCTTTCAATGGCAAGTAGCATATTTCTTTGAAAGAAATAAACAAATCAGCTGGTTAAGTTCTATTTCTGCAGGGTTTCCCTGCTGCAGATGGTTTCCTTGGTTTGTTTTGTGGCACCTGTATAATGTGCAGCTTTAAAACCTCTCAGGAGAGTAAAAACAGGTAGTTCCATCAGTGGGAAGAACATCGTTGTATCAGGACTGGGGAGTAAGGAATGTCTACCATGTAGACAGTTGTAATTTACAGGCTATAAATGAATCCATTTAGATAACAGAAAAATGAAGCCAAGCCTCATCTCTCTTTTATTTTCTTTTTTTTTAACCCAACATAAGAGAAGTTGCATTGCCTCCTAAGAAACTTGCTTCTGCACATCTCTGCTTTTTCTGTCTGCTGCACCTCTTGGCAGCCACCTCACAGTGTGTCTTAGGATAGATGTGTCACTAAGCAGGGGTAAGTAATTTCCCCTAACAATGATAAATCCCACTGTAAATTGAGGGCCAATCTCTGCATGAGAAGCTTATGGATTTAAACTACTGGCAAAGAGAATCACACCATTCAGCAGCTTTGAGGATGCCTTGGCTCCAGTAACAGGCTGGGTGGCTGGTGGCATGAGGGTTTTCAGGAAGTTAGAGGCCATCCTCAGCAAGGCTTTGAAGAGCCTCTCCATAAAGCACAGGTGCATTCTGTTGGGCTAAGCCCTTTCAGATTGGGCTGCATGCCTTGGGGTGAATCTGGAAGAAATCACTGTCAGTGATCAAATATTGATATATTGTCATACCCACTGACGTTACTGTAACTTGAGTCTTTTATGAGCCTCAGCAAAGACTTAGAAGTGCACTGACTGAGAGCCTGGGTTATCTGTGAGCCTGGAGAGCAGGTGGCTGGGCAGTGCTCAGGTGGGGATTATTGCAGCCCACGGTGTTAGAAATGCTCTGCACCTGCCTCCTCCTCAGAACAAGCACGCCAAAGATAAAAAGAGTCCGGTTCCCTGGCACTGCCAACCAACCCCACCAATCTTTCAAAAACAAATACTCAACCTTGACTGTAAAATTAAATAGAAAATAAGAGTTGCCACTACTTTCTATTGCATGTTGATTGATCTGAGCACTCTCCAGTCGCAAACATAAAAGATTAGATATCACTTTCCATACAGGTGTATGCAAACCAATTTTCATCAAACTGGGAGAACAAATTGTTCAAAGTTCTGGAAAATGTCCGTGTGCACTTTTACAAGTGTACTTATCAAAAGGAAGGCATTGACTTATGCCTTCAAAGGTGGTGATTTACAATGTCCTGTCTAGTGTTTCCAAAATCAAGAGTTTTGTTTCAGCTTAGCAGAATGTACTGAAAGGAGATTTCTGATGCAGTATGTGTTTACAGTGCAAATACAGGCACGGGCTGTTTAGAAATTTATTACTCAAAGTGATCTCACTCAGGAAAGAGCCAGCACCACAAGGGATGGGGCAGAAAGGATCCTCTCCTTCTTAGAGACAAGAGAAACTTCAAAAAGGAAAGGTTTCATGTGATAAAGTCAGTCTTTGCAGGGATGGAGGAATCAGAGTGAAGACACAATTTCTGTTTGGAGGAGATGGACAGCATCCCTGACTGTCATAATAGTTTTGAATTCAAAATTCATTGATTGTCTTTACTAAAAAGCTATGTTTTTTGTGTTGTTGGTTTTTGGATTTTTTTTTTTTTTTTTTTTTTAGAAAAGAAGAGCAAGACAGAGAAAATGAGTCTACATTTCTGTGAAAAGAAAGTAGCCAGACTTGGTAACTGTGCTGAAAACAGCTAATGAAAATTTTAAGATCAATTTTCAGCAAGCATTGTTCGTTTCACTAGAGACTGTTCTATATGCTTCCTAAAATAAAAAATTACCAATGATTTCTCACTTGTTTCTTGAATGGTTTGCTATTCCCCAAAATGTGTGTGGTTCCTGAATTTCTCTTTCAGCCCTACTGAAATGAGACATTTTCAAGAATTAAAGTACAAATTTTTGCCCCATAGTGATGGGTCACCATTGAAGAGGTATCTCTGCAGGTGAATTGAAGGGACAAAAAACTTTGCTTGGACAAATAAATCTTTCTAAACTGGCATAAAAGAGCTAAACAAAAAAGATGGATTCAGCTTTGGCCCCCAGCATCAAGGGGAAATAACATAATTTCTTAAAAAATGTGAGCCCACAAGAAGAGGCCTACCTTTGGACCAGTTACCTCAGCAAAGAGAAAGTCTGTCCCTCTTCTCCCTTCAAGGATTAGTTATTTCAGAGGCTTATTGTCTTAGTCAGAAAGGATTTATTGGTCCAACAGCTGAAAGAAAAAATTGATATTTCTGCCTGGGCAAAGACAGCTTTTTTCCTAGACAAGAGAGACTGTCAGATGGCTGCTGCTGCTACTGTGATCTATCTCCTTGGACTATTTAAAATTAAGGACAAGATTTTCCTTTTCTTCACTGCTGTGTTCACATGGTGTCTCATGACACAGAGCAGCCACTGAGGGGATGCTGTGGTTTAGTTGCTGGTGTGTTTCAGGGCATGGCCCAGCAATGGTCAGAGTCAGTGGGAAGCTCTGGGGCTGTGGTGGACACAGGGTCAGGTCCACATTGCTTCAGGAGGCTTTCCACATTCTCCAGGTCTGACAGACCCCATATCTGGGCAGATGTGTGGTGGGTCTTGGCCAGGTGGGAGTTCTGAGGAGCTGGCCTTGGCACTCTCATATCTGCCTGGCTCTGTGCTGGTACCATGAATCCCTGTGGGAATAAGGCAAGTGGGCATCAAATGCCACCATCACAGCTGAAGTGGCAAACAGCTTTTTGTACAACAAAAACAAGCAATTTTATCTTGTCCTCCTGTCGGATTAATTTCAGACAGCTCTACCTAAAATTCCATCTCTACTCTTTTATGCAGTCACTCATGTATTACTTTGGGGAAAAATGTTCCTAATACATTACTGGACATTTGCCTTTTTTCCACAATTATTTTGAAAATGCTTTTCTATATTTATTCCTTTTCTGGAAAGTTTCTTGACTAATGATTTGGGCTGGGAGATGATAATTTGTCTTTTAAGGTCTTCATTCTTCTTCATCTCACTATTTTCCTTTCAATGGGCTTTACAAATCAAAACTGCCCACCCTCCCTTAAGAGGCTTTTGATTATGTTTTAATTGCCAGAGGATTATCTAGGTAGGAATAGATTGGCTCACATCATTGAAGGCTTTTTCCAATCTTCAGGCTGTAATATTCAGGTTGTTCAGTCCCAGCCAGGAGGTTCAAACTGTAACTAGATGCCCTGTTTTCCAGGCTGCATAGGATCTGTTCCCATTCTGGGACATGTCAGAGCCTGCATCAAAAAGCAGCTGCTCACCAGAGTAGAGTGAGCTCACCTCCAGCTCTGCTCCTCTGCCTTTGGAAGGGGTGTGTTCAATTCTCCTCTCTGAGAAAGCAGATCAGAGATCTTCCTCTTCAGTTTCTTAGGTTTCTACTGAACACACTGACTTGCCAAAGTGTCTGCATCAGCAGGCAGGGGCTGGAGTCCTTACTGCACCATTGGCCCCTGTGCTGCAGCAGGGAGGAGGAGATAAGCTGTTTAAGGGATTGGGCTACTGCAACTTGCTTCCTCTCTGAGCAAAAGCCAACTTGGGCTTTTCAAGCATATGCTGCATCTCTTACTGTCCAGATCTGTATTGCCTGCATTCAGCCTCTGTGGTGATGCCATGAATTAGACCCAAATGCTGTTTGACAGCCTAAAGGCTGAAAATAACAACACAGTAATAAAGCCAGTACTGTGTTACAGCACTGTACATGGTATCTGGTACTGTGCTTGTCATGGAGGATGACTGCAAAGAAATCTAAGAAGCTGGGTTTGGTAATAAATGACAGGAGTGTCTTTCCCTGTCTCACATACCTCACAAAACAGAAAGCATGAAGGGGAGGGACAGCAGAGGGTCTTTTACTCTGCATGCTTGGCTGAGCCTCAGACAGGGTGAGAGAGATCATGGCTGCATTGTCAGGCAGTTCAGTGAAAAGACACCCTGTTGGCTCTGAGGTTGCTAGTTCAAGGCCATGCATGTGTTGACAGAGTGCTGAGCTGAGCCCCAGTGAATACTCCTGGCTCAGAGGAAAACCCATGTGTGTGTCAGGCTGATAAAGCTGCTCATCCTGCTGCAAGTGTGTCTGTGTGGCAGCAGGCTCTCCCACGGAGGGACAGTCCCCCTGAGCACTGTGCTCTCTGGCGGGCTCTGCCCCCACTTCAAACTGATTTGGGAAATGGATAATTTGCTTGCTGTAAAAGGATGGCTGCAAAGATTTCTTTCTCTCACCTGGTGCCCATTTAAACTGTCAGATCTGTTACAGCTGTGAAGGGGCTGTATCTGGCACATCTAAACCCTTATTTCTCATAAGCATTGCTAATTCAAGAGATTCTGGAGGTGTTTATGGATAGATGAACACCACAGAGCACTCTGAAGGGTCTCATGGTCATTGGACAAAATCCATGCTCTGCACAGCACACTCACAGAAACTCAGAGCACCCTTTCTATTAGATGTGTTCTAAAAATCCTAAAGAGATGACCACGCGTGGTATCTGAGAACCAGTTTTAACTGTGCCTTTAGTCCCACATCCCCAGTTTTACAAAGCTCAAGGCTTTTCTGGGTGAATTCTGCTGTTTAGTGCCCAAAATCTGTTTCTTCTATTACAAAAGGAGGTGTTGATACAGCAAAGAGTGTCTTTACAGTTGATCAGAGGAGGTATTGGCTGATACTTGATGCTGAAGGTGTTAGATCAGGCTTTTCCCCTGAGCTCTGTGAGCCTTGCAGAACATCCAGACCAAAGCAGCGTGAGCAGAGCCCAAGGCCAGCGGCTCTCGGGGTGCTGGTGTCGCTCAGACCTGCCTGCCAGTCACAGAGTTAGTTTCTGCTTGTAGACTGTATGTCACCTCTCTATGAATCTGCTTTTCTAAACATCACCATCAGGCTCAACTCATTCAATCCTGCTGCTGAAGCAGGCTCTTTTATGTCCAGGGAGTGAGCACTGAGACTGGAGAACTTGGGTCCCACTAATGCCAAGAGTGCTTTAACCATTACATGCTCAGCAAGAACCACAGCCACACTCACCTCAAAGCTAGGAGTGCCATCTCAGCCAGGCCACCACTTCTGAAGGCTTCTCTGGCTAAGGGAGAAGCTGTTCTTTGGATTCATGCAGGAGCACGAGGAGGGCAGTGTTGTCATGGCCTGTATCACCATGCTGCGTACAAAGTACTAGAAATGGACCTGAGAACACATGGTCACCTCAGGCAAAATGCCTGTGCCTTTGCTGTCCTGAGGTGAAGCATGGAAACAAAGCTTTCTTGATGTGCTCAGCCTTAGGAACATTTTCCTGGTAGGCACAGGAATGTTTTCCAGGTAAGCACAGAAATGTTTTTCAGGTAGGTACGTTTCCTCAGAATTTAAACCAGGTGGTTCTAAAAATATTCCCTTTGAAACCACGGGGGGTCTGCAGGGGTTTTAGCTCGTGCCTTTTGCGGGACCAGGGAGCGTTTCCAGCTCCCAGAGGAGTTTCCACGCGTTCCAAGCCCTGCGGGGAGCGGGCCGGGCCGGGCCGGGCGGCGGGCGCTGTCCGTGGTGCTGCCCGTGCGGGAGGCGGGCGCGTCTGTGCGCCCGTGTGTGCACTCGTGTGGGCCTGAGAGGGGGCACGGGGGTGTGCAGAGGGTCCTGAGGGTGCTTATGTGTTAGATTGGGTTGGGCTGGAAGGGACCCGAGAGATCATTTAGTTCCAAACCCCCTGCCATGGGCAGGGATACCTTCCACGAGGCCGAATTCCTCCAAGGTCCATCCATCACTGCCAGGGATGGAGCATCCACAACTTCTCTAGAAAACATTCTCCAGTGCCTCACCAGTCTCTTTTTATGACAAAATTTTAAAATTGTGTCATTTTGATATAATTATACACAGTCAGGGTCTCAGTGCAACCCTCGCAAGTTCCTTACAGGCCTGCAGTTTTCAAACCTTTTACAACATAGATAAATCAGCATGGACCTGGGAAAACTGTACAAGTTAGTATTGTCTTCATATCCCTTTACTTCCCCTGCTAGAAAACCACACAGAGACATTTTTGAAAGAGATTGAAATATTTCAGAAACCTTTGAGTGATTCTGCTGATTTTTTTTCCCGTCTGCTTGGTTCTGGTAGAAAGAAGGACATGTCCCATCAGTTATTGTAGTATTTCTGTCATATAACATTACTGTTGCTGGTTATTTTATAACTTGCTGAAGAAAAACACCCTTTTTGCTACAGCCTGCCAAGCTTGATTCATTCATGAGACTATGGGCACAGACACCTCTGCCAGTTGCAGCCCAGGTATGGAAATTGATATTTAATAGTTTTGGGGTACCAGAGAAGCCAGTTAAATTGTTGGACAAAAGCTGTCTTGCAGATTATATGTCCCATTACTTCATTTCTGGGCAGCATTTCTCTTGCTGCTCACCAGCTAGAAAACTATTCTGGGTCTTTTCAAGAGGCATGACCTGCTCACTCTGTCATGCTCTGATGGTGACAGGTATCTGTTGATGCCCATGCTCTCTTTTAAGTAGGTAGCTGTGAAGAATACCATTTAGCCCAGCAGGCTTTGCACTGGCAGCAAAATAATGCTCTCCACTGTTAGAATATACAAATGGGTATGAAATTCCATCCCTCCTTGGGGTGGTGAGATGGTTCTTTGTGGAGACCTCATGATTCCCAATGTTCCTTTGCACCTTGCTCCAGGTAGCAGAGTTATCCAAATGCAATCTCAGCTAAGCAGTGGAGAAGCCCAAAGCCCTTTTCGGTGTGTCTCCCCATGTTTTGATGGTGCCCTGTGGGTACCAAATCCTTTCCCAGGATCTTAGCGTAGGGAATGTGACAGAGCCACTAGAGGCTATTTTGGCTCACAGGATGCCCACAGCAGCTGCTCCAGCTCTGGCCAGCTCTGGAGCACCACAGACGCAGCTGCTTTGCACTCACTGAGGATCTGGGGATGTTGTTTCCATTGCTAGTGCTCTTGGTTTGAACCTTTCAGTGTCTGTACGCTGACCTTTGCGTACTTACCCTCCTCTTACTGCAGTGAAAGGGACGAGTAGTTCTTGCCCCTTTGTTTCAGAGAGCAGTTCATTGTCCACTCTGTTTTCTAACACAAAATAAATAAGGAAATCATTTCATCATTACTTGTTAGTTTGGCTGTTTTTTAATAGGGATGTAGGGCAGCTGCACGGAGCTTTGAGAGTTTCCTTAGAAAACCCCAGGCCTTAAATACAAGAAGCAAAGTCTTGGAGAGGGTACAGAGTGACAATGTACTTTGCTCTCTGTGTTTGGCAGGACTGGCAAATGGATATATAATGTGTTTCCTAATCACAAGGAAATCTGCCATGTGATCAATTATTCTTTAATTTCATCACTTTAATAACATGTCATCTTGGATTTGTGACACTGTTGGGCAGCACAAATCACCAATGAGGGGGATTTGGCCTGTGTCAGTGAACAGCATCTGCTCAGCCCCACGCCTGAAGAAATGCCCGAGGGAAGGTGGGAGTTTAACTTTGCTCCTTTCCTCAACACATTCATGTTTCTAGGCTGAAAAGGAGTATAGGATATAAGGGAAATAGTACACAATTGAAAAATCCATTCTGATTCACAATTTAATTCAGTTGGGTTTTGTTTTAGTTAGGAAAAAAACCAAACAAAACAAAACAGAAAAAAACCACAAAAGAACAACAACAAAAATTTAAAAATCCCAGCCCTTCTAGGATCCCTGAATACAGGAAAGGTATTAAATTAGCTTCTTATCTGGCCCATTGCCTAGAGACCTCACACTCCAGTGTTTTCTTCTCCACCACCACCAGAACACAAAATGGGTGATTATCCTTATTTTACCGATGGAATATGAAATACAAGGAGGCAAAATGTAGGGTCAAATTGTAGGCCAAGGCCCCATCTACTTGGCCTTTCCAGCTTGCCTTTCACTATAACACACCTCAGTTTATGCCAACAGGACTCTCTTAGCTTCCCCCTTTTCCCCTTCCAGCTGCAACTTTTGTCAAAGATTGGTAATCAGGGTATGAAAGGTAAATAACGCTTTCCACCAAAGATCTCTGTCGAGATAAATGCCTCTCCATGAATCAGATTGACATCAGGAAAACAGCTGAAGACACATTCTGAAGCCTCAGCCCCACAGGATCGTTAGGAATATTACTGTCCCGACCTAATGAGCTACCACTGATCCTAAACAATGTCTAGGACAAAAGACTAAAGGGGGATTGGCTCCCCTCACCCTGCTGCCTGCAGACTTCTGACAACCCATTAAGGTTATAGCTATTCAGCTCTGTTCAGACAGCCCTTTTTTCCTCCTTTTTTTCCCCCTCTAACAACTCCCAGCTAATGAGCAGACAGCGTTACTTTTATTTTGTGCAGGGAATGTATGGCTAAATAGGTGTCTGTGCATGGCTCTGGAAATTGGAAAGAGGTAAGGAAAGCAGAGGAAGAGAGACTGGAGGTCTTTCAGAAATGTCCCCCTTGCCTTCATCTGTCAGGCAGAACCCCTTGGCTGAGGAATCCTCCTTGCAGGGACGGGTGAGGATTTGAGGCTGAGCCTGACACATGGAGTGGAGAGACAGCAGCCCGGTCCCGCTGATCCCTGGTTTTGCAGAAAGGGGCAGGGGAGGCAAAGTCAAAAGGCATCTTGGCATGTGCCGCCGGCTCTAAACACTCCTTGGACGTTGCCCTTGCCGTGTGCCTCCATCTACTTTTACTATAAAAACTCCCGAAGGCGCCAGTCTCTCCCTGCGCCTGCCCCCCCTTCCCCCCATACTTTACTAAGTGATTGGAGTTGCCCTCTTCCTTTTGCGCCTTCCCACCTCCTTCAAGCTCCCTCTTCAGCGACAAGCAGCATCACTAATTGCTTTTTAGGGTCTCTTTTCTGCTTTCTGTTCAAAATTCATGGGCATTCCCTGGCCCCATTATGCTCCTTTCTGAACCTTTTCAGCTTCTTTTACAAACTTAGCACTTTCTGTGCTTCTCTTATCCTTTGCAAAAAAAAAAAAAAAAAAAAAAAAAAAAATAACAAAAAAAAAAAAAGGTTTCGGATTTTTTTTTTTTTTTTTTTTTTTTTTGGCAAGCGGGCCCCCTCCCTCTGCAGGCCCCCCTCCCTGCCAGAAAAGCACACGCACGGGCCCACCTCCTATTGAATGGTGGGCTTTGTGCAGGGAATTTCCGGAACACAGCCCAGGGCTGGAGGCGCAGTGTGAGTGGAGGGGCTTTGGGCAAGGAGCCTCCCTTAAGCCCACCCCATTACCACGGTCACTGTTTGCCCTGGGCTCTCTAAAAGGACTATTGTTGCCTGTTGCCAGGTATTCCCTAGCAACACTTAAGCCAAGCTGCCTCCTCTATTTATGGCAGAAACTTTTCAATGGTCTCCAAAACACGTGCTTGTCAACTTCAGAGAATACCTTCAAACAGACACAGAGGGGGAAAAAATAATCCCAAGCACTCGCTTTAGTTGAAATATGTGTGTTGGGGTGTTTTTTCGATTTCTTGTCATTTACCTTGGATCAGAAACCCAAACAATCGCATTTCGAAAAAAAAAAAAAAAAAAAAGGTGCCTCCCCATTCCCTTCTCCAGCTCCTGTCCCCTGCTCTGCTGTGCCTTTCCACCGGCAGGTGGGTGGGGGTCATTTGTGAGATGGATGAGCTTTTGCTGCACTTTGAATCTTTTAGCACAAAAGATTGCTTGGTTATTTTAAGACAGATTTTGATTTCTATGTGTGTTCCAGAGCCCTCACCAGAACCACCATACTTCTGGTGTTGTCCACCAGCAAATGATCAATTACTGAGGGGGGTGTAGGGTGGGACGGGGGTCACTAATATACCTGTACAGCACAGACATGGCACCAGCAAGTCACATCACCAAATGGCTGAGGTAATCACGAATGGTGGATGCACACACCTGTGGATTTATTTCAGGAATTACATGTATTACATATATTACATATGGATCTATGCTTGCATTTCTGCAGTCATTTTGTCAGGTACGGACAGTCAGTGGTTCAGTCAAGTTCAAAGAGGGAACCCAGCTGCTGCATCTCCAAAAAGTTGCATACATATTTTGGTGTTCAAGTGTAATGATGTGAGAGAAAAGATTTTTACAGCAAGCCTCACTTGATAGAAATAGTCTTTGTTCTTTGTGTGATGTCATACAAAGGGTTCCATAAACTGGTGTCTTCGCTTCTATCACACTACTTGCAGATTGTTACGCTGAAAAGCACTAAAGTCATTGTCATTTTTGGGAAAATGTTATCACATAACCAGAAAATACAAATAAGGCCAAGATTTGCAAAGACAGCCGAAGCAATGTGGCACCCAACTCATCACAAACGGACCAGGAACACCTCTGAGCTGCCTGCCCACATACCCATGGTCACAGTGGGTGCATTCCCAGTGTTGTGGAGGACAGCACACTGGTGCACTGTTAGCACCATGTCTGGAGTAATAATCTGAACTTTTTCCATCTTCAGATTCACATCGTGTTTCCTGACATGTCCTTTAAAGCCTCAGTACATTAACGTGACATCCTGGCCCTGGGACGATTTTCTCAGCTGTTCCCTCCACCCTGCCATGGTGGCCCCAAAAGCTGAGCTTCCCAGAGCCATGCAGGAGGCAGCTGCGTGTGGTGGGAGCACCATGGAAGCCTTCAGAGCTGAAGCAAAGTCCCAGGAGTGAAATTTGGACTAATAGGGAAATGCTGTGCTGTCATTTGCTGTTCTCTCTCCCTAGCAGAGGGCCAAGGTCAAAGCTGCCTTTCTTGCTCTGAGCAAGAATCTGAAAATATTGTGTGGATGTGACTCATTTCGCAGATGATTTTGGGTTGTGACTCTCTGATGAGCTCTGTCAGGCTTTTAGAAAGATTAGAGCATATAACTAAGTGGTAGTTCTCTTTTATGACCTATAACTATGGAAGCTACTCAGTCAATGAGAATGTGTCCTTACTCCAAAATCACGTGCAGGTTTTATGATAATACATCTTCTCCCAGATGTGTGTGCCAGTGTCTCCACAGAGGAGTGAAATAAATATAGTATACCCATCTATTTGCCCTGGTGTTTCTGCATTCCCATCTGCCATGGAATAGTTCCTGCTTTCAGCTCAACTTTCAAAACTCAGTTTTGCTTCTGTTTCACAGAAGTAATTAGAAGGTGCTAGATTTCCTCTGTTAACATATTCTGCAGAGCTTGACATTGCAGTGGATGTGAATGGTTTCATGAAGTGCAAGATTAGGGCTGTTTAAATAGTTGTTGTAATTGGAAATACGTGTATTATTGTCTCTCAAGATGTTTTAGATTAAATTAATGAAGTTCACGTCTGGAAGAACAGGTATTAACCCTTCATGTGTTTCTGACCCCTTATCTAGGTAATCTGAAGCTCAGATTTCTGGTCCAGCTCCTGTAACACAATTGTTCATAGCTTTGAACAAGGACTATGTTTTAGCCCTTGATATTTATTCTATTAATCTCTGGATTACACTGCTTGTCTTAGAGCAAATACATCAAAACCTACCAGCTTGGTCTTTGGAAAATCTGTCCCAGAGATCCTACTAAAACCAATGGGTTTTACAAGACATAATGGAGAATTCTGATTTGCTCTGCATTTAGTTAGCAACTATATAGTAAAATATTTCAGAAGGTCAAGAGTTTTATTTCTGGAACATTTACTGCTGTTCTTCTGCATGACTAAAGGCAGTGTAGGAAAGAGGCATTCATATCCCTTTTCCAAGTTTTTCTGAAGTTCTTAGCTATTTTAGCCCTATGACCCCATTTAACCTATCTTTAGCACATAAAGGTGCTCAAGTAACTTTAAAAAAGGCATGGATAAAGGGATTCTCTATAGAGGGACTGATCACTGAATACTTTCTATTTATTTAAAAGAGTTAACTTCTAGCTCCTGCCTTTGCAACTGGCTGGCGTGCATCCTAAATGTGATTCAGTAAGCTGGGCAAAAATGATGGTTCCTGAGTGAGCAGAGGGATACAGCAACTCTGGGCAAGCTGTTCTTCTGTGGACAGGCTTACCTAGGAATAGCTGTGGTCTTCCCTGCTTGCCTGTCTCAAATTATACAATTTTCACTTTAAAAACAACCCATAAAAATGGTGTTTGCAATTGTCAGCCACTGTTTGCCAATGGCCAGCACAACTACACCCATTTTGAATAAATTATCAACTAGCTGAGATAGTCTACTAGCTGAGATATTTTGGCAACTACAGATTGATATATATGCCAGTGCTTGAGGTGATTCTGGGGCAGGTTTTTCAGCTTCTGAAGTAATTCAGTTTTCCTGTCTCACTGCCATGTGTAAAATTACACACTTGTCCACATTCTTGAAGGTACAAAATTTGCTTTCATCAAAGGAGAAGTATGACTTAAGTCATTCTCAAGATTCCAAACCAAATAAGTTTACACATCTGTAAAAGTCTCTAACTTCCATAAGACTTGAATCCCAGCACTTGAACTCTGGCTCTCCAGGAATAATGAGCCATCACTGAAGACCACAGTCTTTCCCCCTGAAGCACCTGGACTACAAAAAGATGCCATGAGCAAAGCTGGAGTGATTCTTGTTTCTCCTGTGTCCATAGGCAAGTCATTCTAGGAATATGCAGTGTGTCTCTTGCATACCCAGACACCATGGTCTTCAGCCACCCAAGGTCTCTGGAAATCTCCATCCAGCTCACCTTCAACCAACAGTTCCAACTAAGGTAAGCAAAGAAACAGAGAGGTGAGAGTGTGAAATGAGGTTGAGCTCATCACAGTGCCCAGCAGGAAGTTGCTGTCTCCCAGGAACCATGTTCCACATCCCTAACAGCTGGTTCCAGCAGAAAAGCCAAGGACATGGCTGTAGTGGAGACTCTGTGTCCTTCCTAGTGCCATCTTTTACAGAGGATGGTGGAGGTCTGATGCCACTGGGGACTCTTGCCTTGTTCCCGTCCAAGTTATTATCCATATGGGTGTGAAAGTGCCAAGGAACTTTCAGACAAAGGAAGCACCTAAAGTTACTTTCAAATTAGCATTAATTTTTTGTTGAATTTTTCATCTTTCTCAGAATCACCCATGGGCTCTGAGACAAAACTCTTCCTCTGTATAGGCCTGCTCTGACCCTATTGTTATTGTATGGAAAGTGCATACATTTTTTGCTTCATGACTTCAGTGAAGTCAAAGAAGTCCCAAAATGACTTGGAGACTCCATCTACCTGAGAGGACATCACTGATTTTCAGAGGCACAGGCAGGGCTGAGAGCCAGAGGCCATGTCATGCTGAAGGACTCCCTGCTGCTGCCTTTGCTTCATTCCCTGGGCCAGGACAGTGGTTGTCTCACACAGGCTGATGATCCCAGTGCAGCAGCAGGTTTTTACCTCTCTGAGGCAGTATCTTCCAGCTACCAGTGCTCTCTGTCAGTCCTGTCTAACCCCTACTTTGACCTGATAACCATAGGCTAGAAGAAAAAGCCATCACTGAAAGGTTGTTGACCCTCATCTAGCCCAATCCTTTGCCCTGAAGGCAGTGTCAGCTACACAACCATTCAGAGACTAATAGACTTATATGCACAGCAACACTATCATGGCTGTACAGCAGTCTGTTCACAGCTGATTTTATTTATTTATGTACATATTTGAGGCAAAGATTGATTTAAAACCTATAAACCAGGATATCCACAGTGCATAGCTGTGTGTTGACTCTTGGCATAAGGATGAAAGCCTGGGTAAAAAGAGGGTAAATGTTGCTTTGCTTGCTTGTGTTCATAGCTGGATGTTTCTTACTCCTTTCCCCTATCAGTGGGAAAGGAGTAGGAAACTGTGACTGCTCTGAGTCTTCAAGCTGTATATTGTATTTTTCCTGTTTGTTTTATAGTGTTAAAAATGTTTCTTTAAAGAGGTGTTCTCTAACACATTGTGCTCTGAGGCTTGTTGTTGCCTGCAGTGGAATTGGAAAGGCCTTCTTCCAAAGGCTTGGAGACATCTCTGCCTTCACTCTGGACATAAACTAAACAGTGATTTATTTGCTTAAGCCGGGATGCAAAGAGTCACTTACACTTGCACTTAAATCTGGGACCATGAAGCCTCCCTGCAGTCAGGGTCTCAGGGCATTATGCCCTGGACGAGGAGACAGTGTTCTTCCTGGGAGCTCGACGTTGTTACGGAGCTTCAATATTAGCACAGTGTTTGAAGCTCCCAAGTTTTAATAATAACAAAAACAACCACAACAATAGCAATAACATGGACATGGATAGACATGGGTGCATGGACATGCTATATTGCCCTGCTAGTTTGCAATCCCTCCTGCCTACAAAAAAAAGACAGAAAATAAAACTAGATGAATTATTAAACTGAATGTGACTGCAACCCAGCTAATATGAGAACTCTTTTCTGTCGTGGCAGAATTATTTGGGCTTCATGTAATAACCACAATGGAAACAGGAACATATTTCTATTATCCTAAAATTATTTTTCAGAAGATAACTTGTCTGAAAGACAGGATCTATCGGTAGCTGTCTTCACTTTTTACATTTACTTTTATTTAAAATAACTTTATAAAAAGAAACTGGTTTTCCAAAATCATTCTTATAGAGGCCTATGGTTTCAAAAAAAAAGTTTGTAAAGCAGTTTTCTACAGACAGTTTTTAACTGGATACAGATCCAGTTTGAAGTCCGTAAATAAATCGCATAGCCTGTTTCTGTATAGAAACTGAAATGAAAACAAAGCTTTCACTCCAAAATCTGCTTGGATTTTCAGATTTCATTTATGGCATGGGTTGCCAAAGATTAACTTTTTTGCTTTCAAACTGCATTAATAGCATTAGGCATCAATTAATCAGATTCAAATTTTGGAAACAAAGAAAGTATTTTTTCTGTATAATCACTGAGAGGCCATATACCAGGATCTTTTCTTACCAGCCTTTTTAATGATTATTTCAGTCCAGATTTTTTTTTTTTTTAAAGGAACCGCTAAAATCTAGGCTTTGAATTTTGTAAATGAGCAAGATAAGGGCAGAATGGCATTTGCAGAAATGTTTAGCTATCTCTCTAACAATCCTGCTTGGTTGTGGGCCCCTTGGTAACAGCTTGGCAAATCTGCAAAAGGAATGCGACTATATAGTTTGTGTGTGGATTGTTGAGTCATTATAGCCTCCAAATTGCACAGCAGATCATTAATCATAGGCCAAGATAGGCAATCACTGCAGAAACCTGATGAAAAGGCTCCAGAATAATGCCTGCTAAATCATGTTTAACATGCAGACCTTGCCTGTGCAGATATGGAAAGGGGGAGGTAAGGAAAAAAATTATTCCCCTTTTAGGAAAGAAAACTTCTACTTATCTTTGATTTGCATTCAGCCCTCCCTCAATAGTCCTTAAGCCTGTTATTTAATTCATTTTGGTGCCAGGTCCCATCACAAAGCAAAAACCCTAACCAGGACCTATGCAGTCTATGACCTCCAAACCCCCTGTCTTTTCTTGTCAGTTCTATGTCATTTGTGCAGTTGAACTCCACCAATTTGAAATGCTGACCTCTTCCATAGACAACCTTATTCTCCTTGAGTGAAAGAAAGGGCCAAGGCCTACAAACCACTCAAGCGAGAGATGGCAAGAAAAGAGAAAAGTGGTTGACTCGTAAATCAATTTCCACAGCCCACCCAAAACCCACATGAACAATAACCATGGTATTTTTTAAAAGTTGTGCTGTTGTGGTTTTCTTAATTGAGCTTATTCTTTTTAGAAAAAGTTTTGGGCAAAGCAAAATTGTTTGTTCAGGGGGGAAAATTAGGCCAGATCTTGCTCCCCATCCACTTCAGACCACGGCACATTTATATCAAACCTCCATTCCCACCTGTCATCTGCACAGAAAAGGAGCACAGCCTCACAAACAGGCCTTTGTCTGCACTGGAAGAGGTGGCAATATCTAAGGAAAGGGAAACATTTGGGGCATAAATATGTCCGTGCAGTACTAGCACGCAGGCAGAGCCATGGCACCTGCTCACGTGGAGGAAGCTGTGCCCTGTCCTTGGGCTCTCCCTGCCAGCCCCACGAGCGTGGCTGTGGCCTGTCCCAAGCCCCTGGTGTGCTGTGAGCAGCAGGAGAAGGTGCACACACCAGGGCTGCCCCAAAGCAAGCACACACCCTGTGCAGTGCAGGCACACGAGCGTGCAGGCAGAGAGAAACCTGCCACCACACAGTGGGGCAAATTTTTAAGGATCTATATTACACTCCCTGGGGGTCTGATTCTGCCTGTGTTGCTCTCTCAGAAAGGTTTCCTACTCCTCAGGTGGTCTCATTGGATTCAATAGCTGTGTCTTTGAAGAGCAGATGCAGAAATTGCCTGGAGCACACCATGCCCCAGGCCCCCATGCCCATTAGCATCTTTATGCTTTTCAGAGGCCAGAATCTGGCTGTGCTGTTTCTTGCTGCAGAGCCACAACTCTGGGTTTAAGTCTGGGACATCCTTAAAGAGCATTACCCATCTCTTCCCTGCCAGACCTGTGTTTCTGAGTCCTGCTCTCCCAAGATCACAACCTTCTGGAGCGTGGGATGACTTGTTACTCTCTCAGCAGAGGCAGGTCTAGCCCTAAGGCTGAATATAACAAATGAGTCTTCTACATTTTCTCATTGACCGGGTTCAGTTTTATACACAACCAAAGCTTAGAATCACAACATATTTGTGGCATGGCAGAAAGAAATCTCTGGGAGGAATTAAATACAATATCACTGCCTTGGCTCCTCACATTCTTGAGCTGTATGACACCGAAGGCAGTATCACCATGTGCTTCCCTTCTGTTATTTTTTTCTTTCTACCCCTGCCATTGTCCCTTTCTGGGCTATTCAGACTTTCCTTCCAGCCTCTCTTGAAACAGAATAATGGTACTTTATGATCTGAAATTTCTTGATACCTTACAAGCAAAATACAGTGTGATGTGTTGTTACGAAGGTAGGAAAGCTACTCCATCAGAAGAGAAATATCTGCAATGGCAGACTAACTCCTCCTACTGAATTGGATTTTCTCAAAATTTCTGTGAAAATGCTGGTGGAATATGGTCAATGTGGGGGATTCCTCATCTGGGAGAGCAGATGCTCTGAAGGAATCTGCCTGTGGAGCCTGCTCAGCCAACATGCCCCCACCAGCCCTGTGCCTGCTTGCCCTGGGGCTTACCAGCTCCAAGCCCTTGGGCAGAAGGGGAGATTTGGAGCTGTTTATCCCACTTGACCCTCCATACAGATGACCTTCCATCATCTGGGGCCAGCTGATGCTAAGCAGTAAATTAAATTCAGTGGCATGCTGTCTCAGTTCTCAATGGCAGGGCTCATTACACGCTGCTGCAGCAGCTGGAGCTGGGGGGTGTCCAGCTCATTACCTTTTATAATGTGCCCACCGATGGAGCTAGGTGTGCTCTAGATGGATTTGTCAGAGGCCAGCACTTTTGTCTGGGGTTGAGGCAGGGCGTTAATCTGACAGGCAAGGCTCCACATTATGCAAAAGGAAGAATTCAACAGGAAACAGATGTGTGTGGATAAAAATGAATCAAGGTTTTTGCAACCTGCACCTCTGAATGCAGCATCTGTAGTAGGAGAAAGAATATAAAGATATGAGGAAGGAGAGGATGTAGTTTAGTTTCCTCATATCTCTTCCTCAGCAAACCAAAGCTTATGGTAAGCAGTTTGTAAAGTTTGACTCCTGTTCTGTGAAATCCTTATGTGTTACTGAAATTTTCAGCAATAATTTTGCTGACTTTATTGGTCAGCTTTATGCACGCCGTTGTCAAACCCAACAATTCAGAGATGATTTTGCTCCTGAATTTTTGAAGTAATGCACCAAAATCTTTATTTTACTGCTCTTCTTACTATTCTAGCATACACTTCCATTCCAAGCTCACCTTCCAACACTGTTTTGTTTGGAATGCACTGCAGCATGTTTCAGTAGTTAATGTGTGTTCACCTAATTTGTTGTACTCCATAAAAAAATGTGACATGCCTGTAAGGAAGAGAAAATGGCAAAATCAGAGAAGAAAATTGGTGGTGACCAGATTCCCTGGATAGGTAAGGCACATCTTGAATCCATTCATTAAAATCTAGATCTTTGGGAGAAAAGAACCTCAGATGTATGACAATGAAGTCAGAAGGACAGGGCCTGCAGAGAGTCCCGTGCTGGCTGCTGTCCATACAGCACAGTAGTGGAGAGCTGAACTGGAAAAATCTGACTACAACACATTTGTCATTGCAGACTCTCTTCCTGGGAGCTTTGTTTATTAAGATTTTTAAGGATAAAATGCTCTCTCTGAAATTCTGAGCTCATTAGTACTTATTGATTACGGCACTGGGTTATTGACGGTGCACAATGTCTCTGCTAGAGGAGTAAGAAAAGTTTACAGAGCTAGCAGGAGGTGAGCTCAAGGGAATGCACTGACATTGTACACCTTGTCCTTCCAGTGTGTCCCCTGATTCACATTTCTCACAACCCTGTTAGAAGAAGCAGCCTGCTGTATCATAGGTGGGAGCCTTACACAGGCCCAACACTGGGGCAGTCCATTTTAATTTCCTGTTTTCTTAGAAAGAGGGATGGCAAGGATATCTGTGAGTGGTCTCAATTACAGCAGCAGCAGCAGCTAGCAGGCATGCATTTAACAGTGGTGTTAATAAGGCACATGCTCCTGGTTGTGTCTCACAGAAGTAGTTGCTCAGCCCCTGCTTCTTTTCATGCTGTGGTGTCATCTGGCACAGCTAGATCCTTGTTTGGGTTATTTAATTGCTTCTTTGCCTGCCTTATGCAAACTCCATTTGTATCTGGGCTTTTGGGCACTCGGACCCATGACTGCACTGCATTTAGTAAGCACTCTGCTCTGTCTGTAGGCAGTATTTCACACAGTCACCCAGTGACTTTATTCAGTTTGCTGGTCCCCAACTTTATTGTCACTCTGCATCATTTACCAATACAATTTTCACAAACAAAATTAGTCATTGCAATGTAGGTGTATGGAAGCTGTCCCACTCTGGAAGGATTCATTAAAATTCCCATAATAGTCTCCTTGTCAGGACTCTTGCCTGCTGTCTGGGAAGTATTTCAACAAGTCTGTCCTACTGTTGTGTTAATTAAACATTGTTCTCTTTATAAATGCTCCATTGGTCAGTAGCTGTTCCCCACACAGAGAGAGAGGAGTAGTGCTAACTGAAAGTGAAGTGCCAAGAAGATGGGGGTTGGCCATGCAAAGAAGCCAAGGGACAACCCAGACTGAGCACAGTGCCCCTCTTGGATCTGTCATTGTCCTCATCACCTGCCCTGGGGCTGCAGTAGTCTTCTGGCATTTGACTTGGAGTAGGGGAGGAGGGGAGGAGGTTTACTCACTGCTTTCTCCATCACCTATTTTATTTCTGTTTGTCTGTACATTGTTATTTCTTCACAGTGACTGCCACAGGGTCTTGGAGAAGGTGAAAATATACATGAAAATATATCTGCCTTCAGACAGAGACCAAGTAGCTGAACTAAGGATAAAGCCATTATCCTCCTGTGTTTGTTTCACCCTCCTACCAGCCTTCTCTACGAGGTTCCCTACTTGCACAAACACATCTCTTCTAACATATGCATGAACACAAGAGGAGGGACCTGCCCTGGGTGCTGCTCGCTGCTCTGGAACAGTCCCTGGGGCTGGCACTGCCCGGATGCCAGGAGGATGTGCCCAGCATTGCTCTTTCTCTCTGCCCCTGTTTTACTCATCAGAGCCCTGCTCTGTGCTGCACACAGCACTGCTGTTTGGTAGGGCTTCCTCTCCCCGTCATGATTTCTGTGGCTTTCTGCCGCAGTACCTTGCACTGCATCCTCTGACACTGCAGGTCCATGCTGTCCTCCTTTCTGCACAGGTAGAGACAATTCCCAGCATTTTCACCCAGCAGTATTTCTTTCCTACAGGCTTGCTGGACTCAGAGGCAGAAGAAATTGGCCACCATCCTCACCAGACAGTCCCTAAGGGGCAGAATCCAAACCTTTGGTGAAGACCAGGGGAATTAAGGATTCAGGCAGCAGGACCTGCTATTATATTCTTCTGAAGGGTTCATCTGTGCTTTCTTCTTGGTTTTCTGATCTCCTTCCAACCAACACTTGTTCTCAATATACTGTGTTAGGGAGAGAGAATGTAATAATGTCTACCTGAAGAGGTTTGCAAGTGAATGACTTTTTACCCTGGAAGTCGGTTCAGGCATAACTCTCAAGCTGGTGCAGCCCCAGATATGAGAAGTGGGAGGCCAAAGAGGTAGAAGAGAAGGAGGCAAAAAATTGAGAGCAGAAAGTACAAAGTGCTGCCAGGCCCATCCACAGACACATATCTGTCTAGAACCTTAATTGGCAGCTGAGTTCTGACTTCAAATCATCGAGTGTGCAAAATCTGTGAGAAGCACATGAAGCTCTTGGAGTTCATCTGAGCAGCAACACAGACAGGAAGAGCTGGAAGCATGGAAGTTGTGCTTCTTTTTATTTATTTTTTTTTCCTGAGAGTACCTCCTCTTTGACAGGATGGGGACTGTAGCTGTCCTTTCTAAGTCAGGGCTCACAACTAGGCAGGCCCATATGAGGTGCATAAGAGCAACTTAAAATGAGGTTTGAGATGAAACATAAAACGAGATGAAGCAAATTGTGTCCCACTGCCTGTTTTTGGGACTTTAGGATCAGCTGCTCCAAATGGAGTCTGTATGGCATGGAGGAATATTTACATGTGTATCGGTGCAAGAGAAAGAAACTGCAAGTAAAAGCCTTGGGTCTTTAAAGAACGCCTTTCATCTGAAAGTTTCAAATGGCTGGGTTTTAGTGGTTAAAGTGACCCCTTGCTTGTAAACCAACAGTCCGAGACTATTCCATTTATTGTCTTAAAGCTACTGCTCTCCCACAGAGACACAGTGGGTGTAGGCAGGGCTGTTGGGTTTGTGTCAGCTGGTCCTACCATCATTTGCTGCTGTATCCCCTGAGATGCAAAAGTAAAGCTCTCCAGTACAGAGAGACACTAAAGTATGTGCTTAAATATGACTGCCACTTAAGAGGTGGGCTGGCTTTCTGCCCTGCTCAGGGAAACCTCCCTCCATCACCCTCTTGCAGGCCCTTGGCAAAGCAGGGTGGTGAACCTCTCTGTGCTGTTGCCCAGGCTGTGTTTGTCCTGGATGTGATGCAGGACTTTGCTGTCCTGCACTGTCAGCCTTTCAGGAGCACTGTGTTCACATCTACAAGTGCACACATGAATTATTGTTTACTCAATAACTAATCAAACAAATTCTCTCCTATTCAGAGGAAAGTACAAGGATAAAAGGGAGCTGATTTCCACTATTCTGAGCACCGATTGATGTCTTCCCTTCTCTTGACTGTCTTTATTTCACATACAGGTGGCTTTTTTTTTTTTTTTTTTTCCTTTGGAAATGTCATCACCACTTAATTAGCAATGTGTTGTTACCTAAGAGTAAGAACAAACCTATCTTAGGCCATATGGCAGGGTTTTAATCTGCAGTGTCATGGTGTAATTATGTTGAAATGGCTTCCCTTTTGAGTCAAAACTGCATTTCATACTTTACTAATACAGGGCTTTTCCTTTCCTCTTCCAGAGTAATATAGCCCTGACAGTCCAGCAAGTGCAAATTAAAATAGCTCCAAGCTGTGGCCAGCAGCAGGAGGGGAGAAGTGAGCAAGAGAGTGATGTGACTGGTGGGGAGGGAGGAGGAGCCCATCCAAAAACTGGAACCTATGCTCTTTCTGTAATCTGTTTCTGTGACATCGAACCAAATTAGTTTGGGCTCCATTTAGGAAAGCAAAGGCTTGGAATATGCCACTGGAGCTGGTTACAGGGGCTCTTTGTGAAGTCTACCTTTCCTTCCCCAGTGCTATTGTGAATATATATAAGAAGAAAACATGATAACTATGTGTTTGTGCAAAGCAGGATTGACCAGCAGAAAACTTTGCAATTGGCTGCTGTAGTTGTTTACAGGGTCTAAGAGAAGATTGAAATACATGGTTTGGTGGGCAACATTTTCAAAGGAATTTTACTCTTAAGCAACTTACAGATATCATGTTGTACAACATATACAGATGTTTACTCTGATGTTTTAGGGTAAGTAACTGTCCTCCTCTGGGTGTCCTCTTCCTCAAAAACTGGACTGAATCCTGTTTGCAGCAGGATAAAAGGAATCATCTGTCTCCTAGTAAAATAAGGCAGACTATTAGTATGCACTGGCTCTTCCCACAGCACCTTCCACAAAGCAGAGTCTGGACCAGAGACCTCCTCTCTCTTGCCAGTTTTCTCATGTTCTCCCAACGTTGCATATCCCCAGACATCTGTGAGGATCTACTTATGGTCTCTGTTTAGCACCTGTGGATCTCAGGCTTTTAAAATGGATTGAGCCAGGACAAAGTGACAGCCAGCAATGAATCTAGGTAGCTTCAGTTCATGATCAATGCTCTTAGTTTCCCCTGTCTGCATTTTTACCCATCTTACCGCTCTGTAATTAGAATAGTAAGTATCAGGCAGCCAGATAGAGAGAGAAAAGTATCTCTTTTACTTCTCCCCTCTCCTACTGGTTGCTTGTGTTTCTCCAGGACAGAAGTGTCAGAGCCAATGAAAATACCAGTTCTCGTGTGCATCCTTCAGGGGACACATCTGGCTCCAGAGCTGCAGGAGATCTCTGCCTTCTCTGAAGGAAAGCAGCAAGTACCCTTTTGCCTGGATGTACTGTGCTGCTCCAGGGTGTGCATGGGACAGAGGGTTGGGGTTCCTGTCCCCAAGGTTAGAGTTAGGATGTATAGGAATCACACAGCTCTCTAAGCACGGGCAGTCTGATGTCTTTCACGTGCTGTCTGAACGGTGTTGCTGTATCCCTTTACAGATATAAACCCTGGAACACCTCAGATCGGATGGTTGGAGGTAGTTCTTCCCTTCAGTCACATTGTACTTTGATGGAATTTCATTTTTTCAACCCCCTTATGAATACTACAATGCACAGCAGTAGTCTCCCCCACTCTTTCCCACCCAGCAGAAGGCTGAATATAGAAGCTGCTCAGTGCTGATCTGCTCCTTACCAGTTATTAACATATACATATATTCTCAATGAGACAACAAAAGCAACAAGAGCAAAAGTAAAAAAAGTATTTAAGTGATGGTCTGCAGTTTTGCTCACAGTAAGGGATGAACCAGAGCTCTCTTGTTATTTAAATGACGGGTAAAACTGTGCTTTGGGCAGAAAAGTCAAAGTCTAGATGTTCACTTACAGAAATCAACATCAGTGAAGCAGAAGCTTGAAATATTTCAGTGTTTTTGTCAGTAGGTGTTTAACTAGGGAAATGGACTGGAGCATACAGGTTGTTCATCTGGCTAGTTAAAACTGTACATTTGAAGCATATTTAAAAAAAAAAATTCTCAAGAGTATGATAGTTCTGGTGCTATACATAAGCAGAGCTTCTCTGACATGAGGTCCTTCAGCCCAGCTGCAGGTTGGCCACACTGGACATCTGCATGGTTACAGACATGGAATCTTAGAAATGAGGCTGGAGGGAGAAGAAAGCAGAAAGTGGGAACATCTCTGCTGGGCTGCTGTTTCACCAGGTACCTTGTGTGCTTTGCAGGGCCCATGCAGGAAGGAGTTGAAGGTGCAAAGGGAGATATGTGAGTGCATATACGTGTGTGTGTGGTGGCCCTGAGAGCAAATATAATTCTGGAGCGTGAAACAGAAGGATGAATATCAAGCGAGAACATCCAGCTGCAGGTCCTTTCCCCTTCTTTTTCCAGCTTTTGGATGAACTGCAAAGCCAAGGGGACTGTTAACTGCCTGGGCCTGTCCATTTGTCTCTCTCTCTTTACTTCTCTGTCCCTAACCCCCCTTCCCTCTCCCTCCTGCAGCTCCAGAGGGTGGAGGTTCGATTCGCTATGCCCGTTTTTTATTTCCAGCACGCTTGACAGGCTGGGCGAGGAAGGCGTTAATGTTTTCTGACAGGCCCCCTCTAATTGTTGGAGCTTTTCTTCTCTCCCTTTTCTGTGAAATTCTGACTTAGGCGAGCAGCATAACAAAATGCTCTGGCATTGAAATGTGCGCTTGCACTACACTGGGCTCGGGGAAACAGCATTATTCATGAAGATTTTCAGCTGTTTTTGTCTTTTAACTAACCTTTGAGTTTGATCAGAGCCTAGCCGGGCTCCCTTTCTCAAAAGGCGGTCTTGGCAACCCGACAATGGAGCCAAACTGTTTTCCCTGTTAAAGAGATAACTATGCCGTTGAGTTGGTACATGGGGGAAATTAATCTTCAGGCGCATACAAATGATAGCTTTACCTCGGTCTGCAATCGCCTGCATGGGATTATTAGTAGGACGGGGTAAGGAGCAGGAGAAATTCAGACTGGGGCAGGGAACTTAAAAAAAAAAAAAACAACCAAACTAAATTCACAACCCCAAGCCCATCATCCCTTTGACTGCATAAAGCCTGCGATTGATTCTTCACCACTTGCCTTTTGCAGCAGGAATTAGCCCCGCATTGTGAGGCCTGACACACTAAGAGCTCGCTCGCTTGGGAGCTCGAAGTTGCTGCGCGCTGGGACGAACTGGGGGTTTTGGGGGTGGGGGCTTGGAGGGGAGAACGCTTCTCCCCGTTCCCCTTTCCAAGAGGGAGACGCAGGCCCGCTTCAAGCCGAGCTAATCCCTGAATGCGCTGAGTAACAGGCGCTGCGTTAGGGAGCGGCGAGCCAGGCCGTGCCCGCCGCTCCTTGGGCAGGTGCCCGCTCCCCTCGCGTGCGGCCCGGGCGGAGCGGAGCGGGGCGGGCGGAGCGGGGCGGCAGCTGCGGCGGGACGGGCGGGCGCACGCCGCCGCCCCCGGGCCCCGCGGAGCCCCCGCCGCCGCCCCCGGGCCCCGCGGAGCCCCCGCCGCCGCCCCCGGGCCCCGCGGAGCCCCCGAGCCCCGCGGAGCCCCCGCCGCCGCCCCCGGGCCCCGCGGAGCCCCGCCGCGCCGCCGCCGCCGCCGCGATAAAGGCTGCGGCACGCCACGCGCGGCGACAGCGCTGCCCGCTGCCCGCCCGGCCCCCGCCGCACTCCCCCACCCGCCCCTGCACAAAAGGCAGGACCTGCGCCACGGGGAGGGGCAGGGGAGGACAAGGGGGAAGGGGAGGGGGGACAAACAAACAAATAAAAAAAAAATAAAAAAAAAAAAAAAAAGAAAAGAGAGGGGGAGAAAAGTTTTCTCGAATGGGGAAAGAACTCCCGGGTACACCAAAAGCTAGTGTTGGCGGGGTGGACGCCTCTCTCTCTGAGGGGAGGGTTGGGGGCAAGAGGAGGCTCAAAGGGGTGCCCACAGCCCTGCCCGAGGACAGGGCCTGGGGGGTTCCCCCTGCATTCTCACCTGTGCGGGAGGGCGCGGAGGCTCCGCGGGGCCGGCGCTGCTCACGCGTGAGGCAAGAAGTTTGGGCATAGGAGAGCATCCCGGGGAGGGCTGTGCGGAGCAGGAATGGGGAGTGAGGAATGGGCAGGCTCCCCTGGCTCTGCGGGGAGGCTGGGGCAGCGCTGCCCGTGCTACCCCGCTGCCCCAGGGTCTTGGCTTGGGGCAGGGCACACACTCTGCGAGAGGCGTTTGTTAACGGGACACTTTTCGTGCATTACGATAAATAGATAAACACACAGGTAGACAAGTTAATAAATCCGTGACCGAGCAACCTTCATCTGCACGCATATCTCCTCTCCGCTCCTCTTCCCCCCCCCCCCCCCCACACCAAATCCTGAGTAGTTCTAAAACTTATACTGCGCCCGAAGAAGTCCCTGATTTATGGAGTTTACTAATGCTAACTGAATACTGTCTGTCAGGCAGCCCTGAAAGGCTCTCCGCGCTAATACAAGAAAAGGCTTTGTGTTGCTAAGCGATTAGAGCAGATGTAATGAGATTTACCCCAATCCTGCTTTGCCCTTTCCCTATCTTCAGTAAAATTGTGTGTGTGTGTTTTCTTTCTTTCTTTCTTCCTTTCTTTCTGGAGGGGGCTGAGGGGAAACGGGAGGGAGGAGGTGGTGAATTTCTGAGCCTGTCTTATACATTGTAGCGAACAACAGCGTAACTTTGCCTTTAGTTTAATGAGTCTGGATATTTACTATTCAGAAGTGAGCAAAAAAGAACACCTGTCTACACAAGGAAGAGAAATTTCGCCTTTGTAACAGAATGAAACATTATCCTAATGTTATATTCATAGCTATAAATTACTCGCTACACTTTCTTTGCATACCTTATCTGTACACTTGCAAAAGTGGGTAAATAAAAAGGGAGATGCTGTAAAGGGAGAGCGGATGGCGGCATATAACGGTTATTATTTTCATAACTAAACATTAGTTCCACGAGCGGTTAAAACAATGAGTGTTTGTGCTAAAGTAATGAGGGATTTCGTGACCCCACCGTGTCCCGTCCTCCCGTCCCGTCCTCCCCCTCCTCTTCCCTCCCTCCCTCCCCCCACCCCCCCCCACCCCCCCCCTCCCGCGATTAAATCACGTATTGATCATTTCAGGGCGTGGGGGAGGAGGCGAACGTGTGTATACTTTTAGAGTAATGCGGGAAGGACTATACATTGACATACATACGTATAAACGTCCTTGTCTGCATATGCATCCGTGCATATCATCTATCTATCTATCTATCTATCTATCTATCTATCTATCTATCTATCTATCTATCTATCTATCTATCTATCGTTACACATACACACACACAGAGGGAAAATTCCGGCTCCTCCAACAAAGTTTTTCCCTCTTCTTTTTTAAAAGTAGCACATCCCTCGAAACTCGACGGCACATTTATAGCAGAGTGGACTAGTTTTTTTTTTCTTTTTGCTTCCGTACTACACACTGTCTCTCCACGGTCTTTGGGTTTCTTTTTTTTTTTTTTGGTTGTTGTTTTTCTTTTTTTAAATTATTTTTTTTTTTTGTAAGATGCATTTTGAGCTTCGCTTTCCGCTTGGCTTGGTGCACGCAAACTGAATTTGCAAGTGATGCAGGAGCCAGGCGAAAAAAAGGCGAATTCTGATCACGTCCTTGCTAACTGACAACAAGCAGGCTAGCCAAAAAAAAAAAAAAAAAAAAAAAAAAAAAAAAAAAAAAAAAAAAAAAAAAAAAAGCGGGGAATGGGGGGAAGAGTCCAATTTCTTTTTGAGTCTTGGTAATTGGGTACTTTTACAGGCAGATCACGCTATTTGGACAGAATAACAGGTTTGGAAAGACCAATATCTCTACGCCGCCACCGATTTCTACTACTTTATTTATTTAATTTTATCTCCCTTCTCCTCTCGCTTCCCCTCTTCCCCGCGATGGTTGTATTTACACAGCGCCCCGTGTTTTGGGTGGCGGCGGCTGTGGCATCCCCCGTGTTTTCCTGCCCCGTTGGGTCAGAGCCGCGGAGGAGCATAGGGTCACACCGCCGAAATGCGGGATGGAGCGCCCTCTTTTTTTAAGACTTGGGCTTTGGGGGGAATTCTGTAATGTGCAGTGATTTCAAGGACAATGCAATCATTAATCATCCCCTCGCCTTTTGATTTGTATACACATTTGCAACACAGAAGGGCAAGAAAACACTGGTGATAGCGCTAGATCTTTGCATATTTATATAGAGATAGATAAAGATATATATGTTACATCCGTCAGATACAAACACTTCGTATGCAACTTAGCTCCGGCATAACATCGATTAACATTCTGTCCTTACATTCATCGTTGTCAATGGCAGAAAGAAAAAAAAATCGCATGCGGTAGGCAGCCGATCATTTTAATTTAAAAAAAGTTTTATTACGAAACTAGTTTGTATAAAATAGGGTTATACAGGACCTTTGTAAGTTTGTAATAAAACAGTAAGAAAGGCAGTGGTGGTGGGGGGGGTGTTTGTTTGCTTGTCTGATATTTTTTTTTTTTTCCAAAAAGGCAGCATATGAAAACAAATGGCTACCGTTTTGCGTTTGGACAATAGCTGCATAAACTTCGTTCACTTTGAACATTGTTTAATGACATTATTAATACATTAACAAAGTTTCTATAAAGTAAGACACATTGGTGCTAAAGTACATCTGGAGGAAATCCAAGTCCTTTACAAAACCACGTACAAAAATGGCAGCTGTAAGGTAACGTTGACTACGAGTCTAAACATGAAGAGGTAATAAGCATTACATATTAAAAAAAGTATCAAGATATACACATTTTAAACCATTTGTACAAAACCTCTATAAATCTCTCTCTCTCTTATGTACAAAAATAGCTTAATATATCCCCAACCCGGGTTAGGATAGATACAAATAGATTTTCTTATCATAAAAAAATTCACAAAAAAAAAAAAAAAAAAAAAAAAAAGGATTGGAAGCATTCTATGATGGAAACGAGTGGAAAAGCTTGGATTGAGGGGAGGGAGAGGCACGGGAGACGGGGAGGGTAGATGGAACTCCAGGGACTTCTTTGAGTACAGCATAGCTTAACTTCAGCATCTCCACAGACATCGGGAAACTAACTTTGTCCACAGGTGAGGAGCGCCAGTCTCTGAAGGGCCGCATCTCCGAGGCGCGGCGATGGGCCGCCTTCCTGCTGAGGAGCAGGAAGAGGAAGGAGGGCACCTCCGGCGGCCGAGGAGCGCAGCGCCCTTGCCCGCGGCTCCCCCGCCGTTCAGCCGCTCCGCCGGGATGCAGTCCGTGGCAGCGCGACGGAGTGCAAAGGCCGGCCGGGATCCGGGCTCCGGGCCCGGGGGCGACCGCCCCGCCCGCCCCCGCGGCGCGCAGCGCCGTGCCCGCCCGCCGAGAGACGTGCCCGCACCGCCCTCCGACGGCAGGGGAGCTGGAAACGCAACAGGTTCTTCTTCCGCGTGGATTTTTGTCTCTCTGTGTGTGATCCGGTTTCGTGTGGGGTTTTTTTTTTTTTTTTTTTTGGTTTTTTGTTTGTTGTTGTTGTGGTTTTTTTTCCCCCTTTCGCAGCTGTCCTGTAACAATAAAAGAGAGAGGAGGAGATCAGAGCCGCGCCGGGAGCAGTGCAGCGTCGGGCCGCCGAGCCGCTCGTACGAACCACGGGACACGCGGGGGAGCCCCGGCTGCGCCCCCTGCCCCGGCGGCTGCGGCCCCGCCGCCCCCCGTCCGTGCCCCCGCCATCCCCCGGCCCTCCGCGGGCCCCTACCCACCTGCCGGGAGGGCGGCCGGTGTTCAGAACCAGCTCGTGAAGTCCAGAAGCTCCTGCTCCTCGGGGCTGAGAGGGTCGTAGGAGCCCTCGTCGGAGGAGTAGGAAGAGACGGGGGAGCCCGCCATGGAGTTCATGTCGTGGGAGTAGCTAGGCGAGATGGTGGGCGAGAGGACGCCTGCCTGGAAGGCGGCGCTGACGGCGTCATGCTCGTCGAGCAGCTGCTGCAGGGCGCGGATGTACTCGACGGCGGAGCGGAGCGTCTCCACCTTGCTCATCTTCTTGTTGGCGGCGCCGTTGGGGACGTGCTCCCGCAGCGTGGCGAAGCCCAGGTTCACCAGCTTCACCCGGTTGCGCTCCCGCTCGTTGCGCCGCGCCACGGCGGCCGGCTGCTGCTGCGGCAGGCTGTACCCGAAGCCGCTGAAGTTGAGCCTCCTCTTGCAGCGCATCAGCTCCGGCGAGGCCGAGCGCTGCCGCTTGGCCGCCCGCGGCGCCGAGGGCTTGCCGCCCGGGGAGGGCTGCCCGCCCGCCGGGCTGAGCTGCGGCGGCGGCGCCCCCGGGGGCGGCCCCGGAGGGGCGGCGGCGGCGGCGGCGGCCACCGCTGCGGCGAAGAAGCACGCCGGCTGCAGGAAGGGCGGCTGCCCGGCGGCGCTGGACATCCTGGCGGGGCTGCCGCTGGCCATGGGCGAGGGGGCGTCCTGCGAGGCGGGGGCGCCCGAGTGACGGTCGGTCCCCGTCCCCCCGCAACCACCACCACAAATAAAATAAAATAAAATAAATTCAAAAGAAGAAGAAGAAAATCAAAAAGAGAAAAAGGAAAAAAAATTGCGACGTTCAGTTTAAATTAAAAAGAAAAAAATAGCTTGAATACAGTCGGCAGGGGCAAGGGAAAGCGGCGACCGTCGGGAGCGGACGGCGGGCGGCTCTGCCCGCCCCCCTCCCTCTCGCCCTCCGTGCGGCGGCCGCGGGGAGGCTCGTGGCGCTCGCGTGTGCGCAGGCTGCTTTGCAAAGCCCCTTTTGCAAAAAAGTGGCTGAGGATTGTCTCTCTTATAAGGGGCGGACGGGCTCGCCCCCCCTTCTCCTACACACACACACACACACACACACACACACACACAGACACAGAGACAAACCTCCCCCCGCCACCCCCCGCGCTCGCACACACACACGCACGCCTTGCGCCTTCCACGCTACCCCGGCTTTGCCGGCCGCGGTGCGCGGAGCGGCGCCGCCTTTTCAGCGCGGTACACGCACGCACACACACACACGCACGGACAGACGGACGGACGGACGGACACACACGCGCGCCCCCCGCCACACACGCGCTGGCGGCCCCGCCTCCCCCCGCGCGCCGCCCCCGCCCCCTCGCGGGGTTTTGTTGTCGCAAGTGCGTGCGCCCGGCGCGTGCCGCGCTCCCGGCCCTGAGCAAACACCCGCGCCGGGGCGCCGCGCGCGGGGGCGGGGCGGCGTGAGGGGAGAGCGGGACGGGCCCGGGGAGCCCGGCCGGGCCCGGGGGAGCCCTGCCCGCCCGGGGGAGCCCTGCCCGCCCGGGAGAGCCCTGCCCTGCCCGCCCGGGGGTGCCCGGGACGGGCCGCCGGTGACTCCCGGCGGAGCCCCGGGCTGTGCCGCCTCAGCCGCCGTCTGGAGGGGAGGCAGAGCCGCGGTGCGGGAAGCGCAGGCCCCGCGGCGTGGGCAGGCAAAGCGGTGCGCGGGGAGAAGCGCCCTTGCCGTTGCGGGGAAACTTCGCGTGCGGGACCTCGGCTCCTCCTTGTCCCTTGTCCCTTGAGCCGGTATCATACGCTCCCTTGGCTCAGCGAGCGCTGCCAGGCTGAGCTCCGTGAGTGTCCGAGCCCCGCCGGCGGGGGCTGTGGTCTCCCCCCCCGCTCGCAGCGGCCGGACCCGCGTGTGCCCGGCCCCGCACACGCCCCGCGGACGGCCTGATGGCTCTATTAGCCAGCGACAAGCGCCGGTGAGCCGGGCTGCGTGACAGGAGGAGGGCGGCTGAGAGCAGAGCAGGGTAGAGACTCCTCGGGAGAAGTCACCTGGAATTACCCCTCTGGAACGCTGAGCGCCACAGGGTGAGCCTGTCGGGAGAGAAAGAACAAGCCACTCTTGGGCACGTCCAGCACGGCGAGGGAGGAGGTTGGCCTCATAAAGTAAGGGTGTGTTGGGCAGAGGTGGCAGGTGTGGAGTTAGCCCACCCTTCACTGCCAGATCCCGTTTCCCAGCCACACAGCCTACTTGCTGGGCCAGGGGAAGCCACTGACCTGGCCCCCTGCTCCTCCCGTGGCACCCTGCAAAGTCGAAGAAGATCGCCAGCTTTCCAAGCAGGCAGAGGCATTGGACTGTAACGGGAGTCAGGAGGGACCTGGCCTGTGCAGGGGAAATTGTCACTGCTCCCGGGTGAAGTCTCACTTGTGGTTTAGCACCAAAAAGGAAAAGCAGCTCTGAAGTGCTGAGAGTTTGAGGCTGGTGTGCCTTGGGAGTCACACTGACCCTTGGGGGTGTGGGCAACCGGAGAGGCATGGCCAGGCTCAGCACCAGAGAATGCTGATCTTGCCATTCTCTCCCTGCCCTTCTGCCCTTCATATATCCGTGCATTTCTGAAATCTTTAGGATATTTTCTGCCTTCTACTCTGTCCCATTTCCACTTCTCTCTGCACCTTTCTGCTCTGTAAACTCAGATGTGTGTGCTCTCTAACCCACTGGAAAGAGCAGAGCCATGATATGACAGCCTTGTCATAATGATATTATGGCTCTAGGAAGTCCCTGGCAGGTGGCTTTAATCCCTGGTACTCACACCAGCTCCAAAGCACGGAAGGAGGGGACCTGCACAGTCCATGTTAAAGTTTCAGTGGAAATGACTGCAAAAGTAAGCCCTGTGCTGTTTACCTCAATTACAGCACCCTGTAGCTGTAGGAATCACTCCTCATCTGCCACTGGATCTCTGACCCTGACTGTGTATGTGAGTTTAAAAAGTGTTAACCAGAAACATAGCACAGGAGAACCTCAATGTGCACCTGCTAGGTAGTGTTTTTATAATTTTTTAACATGTCAGCTTTTAATGCATGTGGGATGAAAAATGTGAAGTAGTTCTGTGTGGTCATATTTATTTTGGGGTCTCTTCACTGATCACTGACCGGTTTCTGAATTCTAGCCTACTGTCTCATCACATGGGAAATGTTTTAACTGATTTTATCTGCCCTTTGGCAGAACGGCCAGACCTTAGCAGGATAAAATGTTTGCTTTTATTTCCTGTTTGGGGAGCTCTCCTTCTTCAGTTCCAGGTCTCCTGGATGGTTTGTTCAACATCCCTTGTCTGATGACAGAATGGACTGCACTGGAAGCAGTTGTTACATCACCAACTCTGCACTGTGACTTTGGGAAAAAATATTAAATCACCAACTCTGCACTGTGACTTTGGGAAAAAATATTAACGTATTTGCAGCCCTGTAAACTATATTATATATATATATTTAAACAGACTAATTCTTCTGGAGCAGCCCACTTCCAGAACTGGTGTAGAAACACCATATAGGGATGCTCCTGCCCTTTTTCCTGGAAATGGCAGAATAAGACTGGAATTTCTGGGTCCCTTCTTCTCCAGTCTCAGAGGGCTCTCAAAAAGGCAAAACCTGTGTGTCCCAGAGGTCACCAAGTGTAACCCATGTAATTGTGCCCCCATGGCCCTGTACACCATACCTGGGTCATGGTGTTTGTGTGGGGGACGGATGAGGGGGCAGAGCCTTTTCCTCTCTTGTCTCCTTCCTCCCACTGCCACCTGGGAGCAAGCTCACCTATCACATCTGAGGTAATTCCAATCTCACCAGCTCCTCTGTGTGCTCACTGCACAGAGTAAGGGGCCAGGTTCCTCGCTAATAAATATTGTTCCAAAGTCCCCTGTCTCTACACACTCCTATGCACAGTTCTGCACCTGCACCTTAAAATCCTTAATTTTAATATAATGATAAATAGACCTTGCCCTTTTCATTTGGCACTTTTATTTTGGTATTTTTAAATTTTTTTTAATTTTTGTTTTTAATCTCAAACAGTCGTTATTTTCTAGTGACTTTTTTTTGTGCCACACTCATGAGGTCTTTTGAAGTCCTTGCCTTTTTTAAAAAAAACCAAAACAAGTCTGGTATGCTTTTTTTTTTGTTTTTTTCTTGCCACTTCTTTTCTTTTTTAAAGGCCATTTACGTTATGATTAAATGCTGTCTTGGAAAAGCAGAACGAAAGTCGTTAATCTATATAGATCTTCAAAGAATCGATACATTCGGGACTTCTGTAGGATTTGTTACACTCCATTTTGTTACAGTAGGCAGCTCGTCTGGATTTGGGCACATGTGTTTCTCTCCCTCCCCTCGCCCTCCCCCTCGCCTTTCCAGCTTCCCCCCCAAGAGTGAAAATAAAGTAAAAGGTCTTTCATGGTAAACAAAACCAGCTTATTCTCCACATAGAACACATGAATAGCTGGAAAAAAAACTTACAATAAATGGTGCATTTTTTTCTCTGCTGGGTATAGCATTCAAGATCAGTCCAGTATTCAAGAAGCAGTCCATTTTTTGCTCAGCAAGAGAGTTTAGAAAAGAAGCGTGGGGTCTATTCAAGGATCTTTTCCCCCTTCACAATTGCTGGGCTTTATGAAACCTATCTTCCATGCCTTGTCAGAGTATTTCTGGGGACCAATTAGTGCTTTGTTGCAAGGCTTCTTTGCTGAATCTTTGAGCAGCAAGAAAAAGCTCTCTTGAGTCTTCCCTTATTTTGACTATTTCAGTCATTACTCAGTGTAATAATTAATATGACAACTGGACGCTGAAGTTTGTAAAGAAACACCTCGGCTACAGGAGAGAGCGTGCAGTGGGTGGTAACAAGCTACAGATCAGACTGAGAAGCCACACACACAAGGAAGGGGAGAAAAAAAGAGAGGGAGAGAGAATAATGAATGAAAAGAAAGAGAGAAAGAATAAAGATAAATAAATAGTTGGTGCGGCCCGAAGAAACATAATGCAGACTTTGAAGGAGAGAAAAAAAAAAAAAAAAAAAGGCACTAGAATGGAGGGGGGGGGGGGAGGGCTCGGTCAACCCCAGAGTGGTAAACTTATTTTGAAAGTTTCCATGTGAATATAATTTTTTAAATTTGCTGCTTTCAGAAGTCAGGAAAATGATTTTCTCCTGAAAAGGCAAGATGTTCCTTTGGGTAAATACTTTTTAAGGACCATGTGTTTGCACTTTTGCGTACTTGATAAAGTTTATTGCCTCTTCCTAAGCGTCACTTTATGGAAATAAGAACTTAACCATGAAACCTTATTCTTGAGTAATTGTTGCCCGTTCTGCCCAGGGTGGAGAAGACTGGTTATCGGGGCAGCAAGTTCGAGTTTTCTTGGTGTTGTGTCGTCTACAAGACGAATAAAGCCTGTACCCCAATGAAGAATTAAAAATGACATTTGACCAGGGACACTGCTGAATTCTCCTCGAAAGGCGTCTTGGGATGAACACTCACTTCGCAGACATTCCTTGGGCTGCCAATTAGGGCATAATAAATAATTAGAGGTTTTAAGCATATTAGATACAGCTCATGCTAATGAGCTACATCAGGTCTTGGTCTTGTGCTAACCTGAAGTGACAGTTTGCATATAGGACTGCAAAAAAAAAAAACAACAAACCAAAAAAAAAAAAAAAAAAAAAAAAAAAAAAAAAAAAAAAAAAAAAAAAAAACAAAAAAAAAAAAAAAAAAAACAAAAAACAAAAAACAAAAAACAAAAAAAAAACAACCACCCAAAAAACGAACAAAAAAAAACCCCCAACAACACACAGGGGAAAAAAGGAAAAAAAAAAAAACGGAAAAACAAAACCCCCAAACCAAACCAGCCGCCGAAGCAGCTTTTCCCCCCGCGGCCCCGTCCCGCTCGCCCCTCCGCGGGTCCCGCCGGTGCTGCCCTGCCCTCCGCGCCCGCGGAGCGCAGCCCTTCGCCGCCGGCTCTGCCGGGTGGCCCCATTGTGCTGCCACGAGCTGGGCGTCCGTCACAGCTCCGGGGGATAAATCACACCGCGCTGCCCTCCCGCAGACCCGCCGCGGCACTTCTTGGAGAGCGGAATTTTTGGGGTGGGCGGTGGGGAGTTTGTTCCCGGCTCCTCCGAAGCGGCAGGAGGGGGTTTGGGTGATGTCTTCGCAGGCTGGGAAACGGATCCGCCGCTATCCGCGGGGAGGGCAGGCGCCGGGCACAGCCGGGTCCCCGCTGCCGCCAGCCGTGTCTGCCGTGGGGACACAGTGACACCTCCCGGCCAGCCCGAAGGGAAAGAGCCGGGCAAACGCGGGGATGGATGGATGGATGGATGGATGGATGGATGGATGGATGGATGGATGGATGGATGGATGGATGGATGGATGGATGGATGGATGGATGGGATGGAATGGATGTGTAAGGAATAAGATCCCAAAGACAAAAGCTCTTAATATGTGAAGTTATTGTTAAATGTTGAATGTTCTAGATTTGCCTTTTGTTGTTGTTGTTGAATGTTAAGATCCCCTGTGAAGCTTCAATCCTGTATCTGTTACCCTGTATCCATGTCCCTTGTCACTCTGTACCCATGTCCCTTTTCGTCGGGAAAACCACACACACACACACACACACCCACGCCCACACACACACCCACCCTGCTCCCAGAAGAACTTGGACAGGAATTATATGCAAATGAAGTGCCTCTGGTGCAATTAGGACCCTGAAAACAACAAACCAGCATACAATTAGAGAATAAAAACTGTAACTCCAGCCCGGCAGGACCACAGAGAATCATATACCAGCAACTGGAGGTTCCCTGCCGTCTCCGTGACTTCGACAGCGCTCAGTGTAAATGACAGCCCCAGAGCACGAGCCGACGGCGCCTTCCCGAGGACTCTGGCGAGGCCGGGAGGCCTTGCTCTGGCGGGAGACAAAGCTGTGCACCTGCTGCTCAGCGTCGCCCAACGGGAGCGGCGGCGGGGGCGCGACCCCTCGAGCCCTGCCCCACCTAAGAGCTGACCTCAGTAAAGGGTCAGAAAGGAGCAGGTCTCCTTTGGGGGCTTGTCCGGTCAAGGACGCTGCTCCTTTCTGACACCTTTACTGAGGTCAGCTCTTAGGTGGGGCAGGGCTCGAGGGGTCGCGCACCCCGCCGCCGCTCCCGTTGGGCGACGCTGAGCAGCAGGTGCACAGCTTTGTCTCCCGCCAGAGCAAGGCCTCCCGGCCTCGCCAGAGTCCTCGGGAAGGCGCCGTCGGCTCGTGCTCTGGGGCTGTCATTTACACTGAGCGCTGTCGAAGTCACGGAGACGGCAGGGAACCTCCAGTTGCTGGTATATGATTCTCTGTGGTCCTGCCGGGCTGGAGTTACAGTTTTTATTCTCTAATTGTATGCTGGTTTGTTGTTTTCAGGGTCCTAATTGCACCAGAGGCACTTCATTTGCATATAATTCCTGTCCAAGTTCTTCTGGGAGCAGGGTGGGTGTGTGTGTGGGCGTGGGTGTGTGTGTGTGTGTGTGTGGTTTCCCGACGAAAAGGGACATGGGTACAGAGTGACAAGGGACATGGATACAGGGTAACAGATACAGGATTGAAGCTTCACAGGGGATCTTAACATTCAACAACAACAACAAAAGGCAAATCTAGAACATTCAACATTTAACAATAACTTCACATATTAAGAGCTTTTGTCTTTGGGATCTTATTCCTTACAAATGGATGGATGGATGATGGATGATGGGTGGACGGAGGGAGGGAGGGAGGGAGAACAGCCTTGAGGTGTCGGGGAGCCCGGCTCTGCAGCGAGAGGGGATAAGGCCAGGAGGCTTTGCCAGCACGATACAGAGGGAGGTGTGAGGATATGCTGCCTGTCTGGGCTGTGAAGGAGAGCTGCAGCACCCTGAGATCTCTGGTGAATGCATACAGGATATTGATAAGGGGGATGCCACCCTGCCCTGCACACACACACAAACCACCTAAGATACTCATGGAATCCTCATCTGGGATTTTTTTCTACCAGCTTCTGTTTTCTTTAGAAAATCCCCCTTCCACTGCTCACTGCTCTCTCATGTGCACTGGGGCATCCTGAACCAGCAGGGAAGGCAGGGAGTGGCAGGCCAAGGAAAGACCCAGTGCGCTGGCACAGGAAGGGACATCCTCGCCCAGACACAAACACTTGCAGCTCCAGGGAAGCCGCCACTCTGTGAATGGGCAGCAAAGAGCAGTCTGGAAAGCAGCCAAAGTCCGTGGCCCCTTGAACTCACATCATGCCGGCCAGGGGAGCCTGCCAGCTTCAGTGCAAAGAGCCCTGTGAGCTGCGGCTGAGAGCACAGCCAGAAAGGACTGCATGTGGAGTGTGCATGCATGTGAGTGTACCTAAAGAAAGGGTGTTTTGGAGGCAGAACACGTGTTTTTAGGCAAAGGCATGAAGGAACATCTGTGCATATCTGCATACAGTTGAAATGAGAAGGGGGTGCAAGGTGCTGCAGCAAAATCCCAGGGCAGGACTAACAGACTTAAAGCTCACACTGGCCAGGGAATCAGGCACATGAGGAAACTTGAAACCCAAGTGGGAAAACCTGGCTGGCAGTGTCATTGCAGGGGGATGATCCCGTGCTTGGTGTGCTGAAGTAGAGGACAGGGAGGCTCCAGCAGTTTGGGCTCTGAAATGGCACAAGGTAATGGATGCTGATGTGACTGCATACTCCTAGGGTAATGTCACTGGGCACACACATACCCCCCCCCCCCCCACACACACACACACCCCACTTTGCTCCAAAACAAGAGAATTTGGGAATTTTTGGGAATTCTTCCTGGCTAGACAGAGCTTTGTTTCCTCCAGCCAGTCCCTTTTGCTACCGGGCAGCCTCTGACAGTGCAGACTGATTAAACAGTGGACTGGTGGCAATACCCTGGTGATATTATTATGATTGCGTAACAACAAGGGTAAGAGATAATCTTGTAAAATAAATACAAAAAGCAGGGGGTAGGAGGCAAGATAGATAATTACAAAGATTTGGCATGAGCAGTATTTTGAGTATTTGATATTTGACTTTGTCTTGCCATTACTGTTGGGTAGAGTGAACATATGTAAGCAAAAGAAATGGAGAAAGGGAAGGAACAAAGACCAAAAGCATGTAAAACCCACAAAGAAATTAAAGAAAGATAAAATATTAGTGAAAAGAGAAGGGATAATGAAAGAAAGAGGAAGGCACAAATGGAGGAAAGAATAGTTTATCCCACTGAAAAATACACCAGGTGGCAAGGCATAGTGTGTGGGGAAAGTAAATAAAACCAGTTGCTGGAGTCTGTCTTGACCTGCACAGGGGCCATAATCAGAGCTGTCACCATCCTCATCTCACTGTTATTTTTTTCCAAGTTGGCCTTCAGTCTCCCTATCATGGATAGGGTTGTGCCCTGTGCTGCACAAACACAGGACACAAAACACTGGCTACTGTAATGAATTTACTAGCTGAGTAGTTAAAAAACCAGTAGTTTTTGTGCTGCTGGCAATGCTTCCTACTACTTCCTACTCTTCCTACTACTCTGCCTTTCCTTGACCCATCCTACTGCCATGTGAGCAGGGTCCACTGTGTTTAGCATGCATCATATTTGGCTATCTCGATCTGCCAGCCCATACCACAGGCTCGCTGATCATTTCAGAAATTAACTTTTTATTCCCACAGGCAGTTTCAGGATGCACAAAGAAGCAGCTCTTCTGAAAAAGGTATGCATTTGCACCCAAAGCACTGAGTTACTCCAGATGCATGCTATGTAATTGATAATTTCAGTGGGATGGATTCTGACTCCACAGTCATGAGGTCCAACATGGATTTGGACTGAGATCCTTGAAAATGGCTCCACTCAGTTTCCCCACTGTAGAACACTGCTGGGTTTTGGATGTATGAACAATTTACAGTAAGTCTTTGCTAGTGTTCACCAATCTGAGGTTGCACAGGTGTGTGTAGTAGAGTTTCCCTTGAGAACAAAATAACTGTAAAGAGATTTTGTCTTCATCATGAAAATATAGCAAGATTACCTGCCTTGGCACAGTTTGTCTCTGTAAGGCTCCATCTTCTCAAACAGCAAGATAGATACTTGCCTAGTTGCTTCATTTTTTCACCTGCCCTCTGTGCTACGGCTTTCCAATTTCCTTTACCCCCTTTGGTGACTCTTATTAAGCCAAATCCAGGCTCTTTATATCAGTACCTTACTAACCTTTCCTGAAATCATTTATGTGTTTCACCCTGTTGCCCTTGTGCCTCCCATGGCTGACACCATGTGCAAGCACACCTGCATCATCTGCAGTTCTTCTACAACTTCCTGCCCTGGAGCTCTGACCTACTCCTTCCTGCTCCTTTTCTTCCCTTTCCTTCTCCCCTTTCCCCATGCTCAGGCTCAGATCCTAGTGTGAGGTTCATGCAGCTAATGCATCTCATGCTTCCCTTGTGCTGGGTGTCCCTCTCCAGTGTCCAGTGAGTGGAGTGGTGTCTCCTGCTCTCTGACCTCTTTGGAAGCAGCCCCAAAAGGGCTAAAGGACAAATCCCTCGGCTGCTGTGCCTTGCCAAAGCCTTCTGTGCCAGACAGAAGAACACATCCTGGAGAATGTCTGATGTCTGTCCAAGGGAAGTGATGGCAAACCCACCTGAGACTGAACACGCAGCTGCAGTGGGAAGGAGGCTGAGCTGAAAACGACGTGTTGACGTGAAAAAAATTGAAAACAGCTGATGTCGATCAGGAGGGGGAAGGTTGTTAATTCAGAGCATGCTGCTCCCCCACGCTGGGTGTAGACAGAAACAGTCTGCTGGAGAGCTGCTCCACGCAGGCGATGGTTACTCCATGTGCCAGGGGTGGGTGTGCAGGGAGAACGCCCCCTTGGCATGCTGTCCAGGGGAGGGAGCTGGGGGAGGCATGGCTTTGCCTCGCCTGCTTCACTTTAAATACCTTTGCACAGATCTCTGGCCACTGCACTTAGGTCAGAAGGCTTCACCTTCTGCAGTGAAGGGGCCTCCCTGTGTGGGCATTGCTGCCTCTGCAAGATGGACTCACAGCACTACAAAATGAATGGTGACTCTTTCCAGGTAAGCGATGGGGTCTGTGCCCACTTTTTGCAGAGGGTCAGGGGTGTCCTGCCTCAGTCCTGCATTCCTATACTGTCTTCAACTCTCTGAGAGGCAGTGTGACCCAAGAGGGGAAGAATCAAGGGGGCTTGTTGGGATGCTTTGTAGTACCTGAACAATTTTGGCAGCCTTCCATACCTGTCTGCTGTGTATTGTGCTCACAAAAATGCAGTGAGAATGCAAACAAACATTGCAACAGTATCCTTGCAGACATGGCAAAAAGACAAAAAAATCAGAAAGGACCAGAAGCTTATTAGAGATCTTAAACGTGTGTGATGAATAAAAGCTGTCTTCTTTTGTTGAAGGAAAACAGATGAAGTTGTGTACTCTTCTGATGGAGCTTTTTGTTAAATTTTGAGACTCTCTTGTCCTCTTTTTTAATGTTTTAACTGACTGACTTTGAACTCTTTGCTTTGGGAAATACAGGAATGACCTGAAGTTCATGCCTTTTGAGAACAGACACTGGTGTTATTGCAGGGGCAAGTGATGTAACACGAGGTCAGCATGGTTAATTATTAGGACAAGATTCTGCACTTATGTGTCCTATGCAAAGCTGCTGAAGCCAGAGACAAGCCACATCAGATGTGCAAAAAAACGGCTTCTAATTTTTATAAGAGCAGAGATGCCAAGGAAGCCTCTATTCCTGCTGCTTTGTGTGTTGAGGCTGAACTCCCACAATATTTCTCTAGGGTCTCACCTTGTTGCTCATCCAAGTTGTGTAATCGCTTGGTTCCAGTGTCAACTGCAGTGATCAGCATTTAAATGCCTTTAAAAATCTGATTTGGAAACTAGTTCCATTTTCACAAGTAACTTAGAAATCTTATATTTTGAAATATCTTTCCTTTCCCCTCCTTTTGCATATCTAGTAAGTTTGAACTTTACAACAGAGAGGTGAAAATTTTATATCACTGAAATTGCAAGAAAACCTTCTCAGGCTTTAACAGGGTTGGAATTCATTCTGAAGGGCTTTAGCTAAATGGATTAGAAGGCTGACAGGATTGTGTTATTGACCCCTAATACTGCCACCTGTGTCAGAATGATAATGCTTATCTAAGTGCAAAGTGGCTAACTTAAAATGCAGGTTTGTGTTCAAGTAAACCTATCCTTGTATCTCCATAACACTGTCTTTGAGATAATATTAGGTCCAGGGATGTTTGTTCACGCTCATCAACTGGTCCTTATTTTATTTCCTGGAAAAAGCAAATAAAAAAGAAGAAGGAAGAAAATTAGAGCTGAATTTATTGCAAGCTATAAATCACATATAGATATCATGGAAACAATATATCAACACAATAAAATTATTTCTTTGACTCTGAATCATAAGCACAATAGTGTCAGAACAGTAGAACAACCCCAAAGCTGCAATTCTTCCATGTATGTTGAGGAATGAGAAGTTAAAGTCCAGAATGAGAATGGAAAAACTGCTCAACAGTTACAGCAACTATGCATAAGTACTACAAAACTCTCAACAATGATGTGAGTGCCTGTGTTTTTGCTGCTATCACCTCCAGTGTGTGTGCTGAGGTTTTTTGTCTGCAGTGTGTATTGATGCAGGCTGCCCTCATACACACTGATAAGAACTGGGTACCAGGAAAACAATCATTTTAGTCTTCTCACCCTTTGCCATGACAGATGTCACCTCTGTGACAGGCTCATCATGGACTGATGCTAGTTAAGACTTTCCAGGGAACCGAGTGCATATGCAGATGTGCAAGGAATTAGGCAAGTATGAGGCTGTTTACAACATTAGTGCCTACTCCCTACTGCAATGAGTCTTTCTCTTAAGCACCAATATAAATCAAGTTACAAGACTGGGAAAATGGCTGAGGACAGATGGGAAGGAGCTGATCTCAACAAATCAAGGCAAGTGACCAATGAGTTTAGAAAGATTTTTTTAAGGCTTTTCTGTGTAATCTCATGGTACAAAGAGATCAATTATTATCATCAGAATTACCTTGCAGGACTTCAACTTTGCATTATATCCCCGCAAATATCCAAACCGCAAATTCTTCATTTGTCACACGAATTCAAGCTAATCTGTCACATAAGCTGGTTCTCACAGCATGACTTGTCAAGAATATTTTAAATATTTAACTGCATGTCTTTTAGAGCAGTTTCATTGCAGGCAGTGAAAACCCAGAACCTCGATCCATTGGACAGACAATGGTGAAGTCACCTCTGTCCTTAAGATCAGTTTTGGCTGTGGTAGGTGAAAACAGAAGGAAAAATCAATGCAAAGAGAGTATTTGAGGTGACAGTTTTGGTCACTCTACCACAGAATTTCAGTACTACAGCCATTTGTTTTGTCTTGCCAGACTCCTGTCATCGTTTTCCCTTGTGGTTGCTGGAGGTGTAAATGGGTTTCATGAGCCACCTGACACAGCACTTCCAGCTGCTTTTCCTCTTGGTCCTCCCCATGTAAGACCTGGGCTGACTGCCTGGCTGGATGAGGACTCAGGAGACACAGAGATGGTGCAGGAAGTGGCACAACTGAGCAGGTGACAATCTTCCTTCTGGAGCATAAAGCCAGCACCTCTACTACAGTTCCTACTAGAAGTGCCTCATAAAGCTGGAAGACACTTGGAAAGTCTTTGCAGCCTCTGGAAACAAAGCCAGATAGAAAAATGTGTGGCCAGTCTGTTAGCAGCAACCTTGGAGATGGCTTGAAGAATTAACAATTATTTACTTTACAAAAGAAGGCAGCTCTTCATAGCTCTGCCTCAGGAAATGTAGGCCCACCAAGAACTTTATGGCTTCAGGGTAGCTGGATTGGATTGCTAATTTGTCTTCTACAAAGGCTATATTTACTGAGGACAATATTTGTCCTGGGACTCTTTTTAATCTGATTTATATGTTCAGTTGAGCAATAGCCATAATGAGGGCAAGTTCTGCCTGAAAATACAAATCTTTATAAGGAATATTTGAATGGTACCTTGAATTGGGCTTTAACCCAGGACTTGTTACACCAGGAATTGTGTTGTGGATGCCTAGTGTGTTCTTTAAAATACCAACCACAGGCAATTTGCCCAAGGCCAGTAGATGTTAAAAATGAAATAAACAAGCACATAGGACATTAATGTGGCCTCCAAAAGTTTTTGATGGTTGTGCATCAAATTTACTCTGATACCAGAAAAATGAAGTGATTGAAATCTCAGCGGACATTTACCAGCCGTGCCAAGTACCCAACTTTTAAGATCTGCCTCCACTCCAGGGCTCAGTTTCCTCTTTCAGGAATAGCTCTTTCCTGCTTAACAGGGCTTTTGTGAAAAGAAGCACATGTAGAGACACGCAAAGACATTCTAGTAATGAGAGCCATGAAAATAAGCCTTTGAGAGTAAATTGGAAATTGCCTTTTGGAATTTGCAGAGCAGAAAATCAATAAGAGAAAGGGAACAAACATAAATGAAAACACATATTACCCTGAGTCTTTACTCATTCTGGGATTTAGGGAAGGTCTAAATGTTTGCTCCAACAATTTTTTTTTTTTTTAATTTTATTTGCTTGATGTTGTTATTTTGTTTTAAAATCACCTTCCATATCCTTCCTGTGAATACTTCCCCTCTCCTGGGGATACCTGGAAGGTACAAGCAGAACTGAAGGGAAATTAAGATCATGGTCTGCATCTCTGCTCAGAGCTCATCTACATTGCTCTGCTTAACCCTGAGTGCTGGTGGAAAAGAAGCCTGGGGGAAAGACTTTGCACTGTAGCTGAAACCAAAGTGCAGTAATTATTTCCAGTCATCCCTGAGGGGTGAAGTGAGGCAAGGATGGTATTAGGCTTTATTTGTATCTTCTTTTTGACTACCTTGTTCTCATGAGAGAAGAAATTTGTGTCCCTACCATCACAAATCATCATAAATCATGCTTCCCGCAGCAGCACTTGCCTTGATTCCCACTTGGGGCCATTTTATTCCCTTTTTAGATTGCTGGTGCTGTGCAAAAGGGAAATGGAGAAAGGCAAAACTGACTCCTAGAGTGAATGGTAGTAATTTTTGTTTGTGTACTTTTTCTTTTCAGGAATCTAGGTACATTGAAGACTCCCCCAATAAAAATGGTGTGATTTCTTTGATTTTCTCTCTGAAAGAAGAAGTTGGGGCATTGGCTAAAGTCCTGCGTACGTTTGAGGTAAATATTTTCCTTCAGGTTGTTCTTTTTTTTTTTTTTTTTTTTTTTTTTTTTTTTTTTTTATTGCAGCTACATCTTCTTGGGGTCTTGGAGATTGTGTCTGTGATTTTATTTCATTGCTATTATAGTATTATAGGGGAAAGCAGCCTGCATTTTTTTTTTTTTCTGAGCTTAAAACCCCTTAAAATCTTGGAGCAGAAGTATCTTTTTTTTAAACTAAAACCTCTACCTTTAACTGAAACAAGGGTGGGAAAAATGCATTTTTTCCGTTTAAGAGGGAAATATTTGATTATACCTGCTGTAGTAAGAGGTAGGAGTGAGTTGGGCTGTGACCTAGGATTTACTTAAAATCAATTAGTTTGCCTTATAACTTGTAAGGCAAATAACCTGCAAGTGAGCCATGTGACACTCAGTGCACATTGCAACATTGCACAAGGTATTTCTGCTGGGGGCAGCTCTTAGCTCTTGTCCACATCAATAAATCTGATATCAAAAATTCTACCATCTCCCACCTTCTACACAGTGGGTAGAGGGTGCCTACAGAACAGCATAAAAATGACAGCACTTTTTTTTATACCAAAGGGACTCGGTAACTTATGCTGAGTGATTTAGAAAGCTTTTGGGGATAAAAAGGAGCCATTTACCTTTCAGGACATTGTGTGCCTATTTATTCTTGCAGAAATATTTCCCAGATGTCATGAATGTTGTTTGAAAAACACAAAATCCTTGCAATTCAGGATGGTTGTGTTGCAACACAGAGAGCTGTGTACTCTGTGCTCCCAAGCAAATATACTTTTATATCGGTTCTGTGGCTTTGATTTTTTTTTTTTTTTTTTTTTTTTTATGTAATAGCTGTGCCTGAAAACCGCAATTTCTTTAGAACACTCTAAGAAGTTGTGGTCTGCATATTTTCCATTCATAAATTGAATTTACTATGAAATGAAAGGTTGTGTGTTATGGGTACAAAGGAAAAATAATTATGAATCATAGGACATATTTGATTCATTAAGATAAAGGAAAATTCACACCAACAACAGAAGAGCAAGTCTAAATCTGTGAATTGGCCAGTAAAATCCTGCAAAATGTCCATATGTCAGTGACGTGCATGTATGTAAGTGAATTAATGAGATTGTTGATATTCTTTTATTAAATGCATTGCTGTCTATGAACTAAATTGCTGTCAGCTCTGAAAAAAATTTGTGGAGGAGCTAGTATAGGAAAAAGAAAAGTAGCCATTTAATGGATGAGACTTTTCTTGCCCCAAAGCAGATACCTCAACTAGACCATCTGAGTCATGATTTTTCCAAGTGACCCTGGTTGCAGCTGAGAGGTTGGGACTCAGTTGATTTTCATCCCAAAAAAAGCCAATTCTTTCTGTGCTAACTCACAGCCTCCTCCAGCACCAAGGCTTGACAAGAGATCTGGCACAGGTGCTTTTTATATCAGTTTTACATTTGGAATTGTAGTGGGGAGTTGGATGGATGGATGGGATTTAATGGTACAAAAACAGCTCCTCAGGGCTGTTAGTGAATTCCTGGAGTAAACCAGAGGTGCCCTTTGAGCTGCTGTAACTCAGCTCCAAGAGCTGCACAGAGGTGTAAGTCTTACACACGTGCACGGTTGAGATAACCTCCCCCCTTTTCCATCTGTGGTGACTCAGAGAAACAGACTTTGTGCTCAGTGACACCCACAGGACAGACCGGGAAAGTGGTGATAGGCAGGTGAAGAGTGGAAACAAATAAGAAGAGATTGAGGGAATTGTTTTCGTCTTGTACTCCTTTGCTGCCTAATATCATTAACTGTGAGATGCTACAGGAGTTAGCTCAGACTCTCTGTGGGCAGGGAGATTCCCAGCCTCATCCCCTGGTTTGAGTCACCAGCTGGTTGCTGGCTTGTGGAAACGTGGTGGGTTTGTCTCAGAGGGGCCTCACAAGAGGAGATGTGAGGGTGGCTGCTCCCCTGTCATTGCCTCAAGCAGCCACGTGCAGAAGGAGACGAGAAAACTGGGCAAGACACAGATTGGATCAGGCTGTTCCCAGGAGCACATGTGGTGCTGCAATTGTTGACTTCATGGAGGGGGTCCACACCTTGTGCTGGTGCTGGTGACCATGTGCTGCATGTCTGTCGTGGTAGAGATAACTCACGACACAGACTCTTGGATTCTTTCGAGGCTGTGTGAAGAATGAGTTTATTTTTAGGGGTCGTTCTCCCTTATATACAATTTTCCACATATCACTGTGATTGGTGAGAGAGAGAGAAACTTCTTCACTCGCTTTGGTCAAACTAGAGGGACATTAAAAGAAAATCTTTCCCACAGAAAGAATTCACAACATGAATACTGTTACAAAAAACAATCCCGATGTTTATGTTCCTTCTCTGGGAACAAGTTTCAGAAAACTCAAACATCAGAAAACCAGAGCTTTAGAAACCTAGAAACTTCAGGCCTGAAAACCAGACTACACATGTCTGTAAACTTCCTGCTCCTTGCTGAGGCTGAGCTGCCCAGACTCCTGGCACCCTTCTGGGCACTCATGCATGGGAGTGCAGGCAGAGAGCACAGCTCAGCCCTCTCCTCCCAGCTCAGATTTGGCAGTGAGGGACAGTGCCTCCAGCACTGGCTTTGTGGATTTTGCCTCTTTTCTAGACAGTATGTAAAACTAGTCTGGGACATGAAGGGGAGAGGAGGAGTGTTGAATGAACTGTAAACATGAAAGACTTGAAAAATTGCCCTCTTTGCCAGGGAAGGAAGCATGGAAGCAAGATCCAGATTAGGTCATGGGGAATTGAGGGGTTACATAAAGAAAGGAGGGATCTTGAGGTGCCATCAGCACACTGGATGTCTTTCTGTAGAGAAGGTTTCCATATGGACCTGTGAAGGTTCATCCTCTTAAGTTTCGTTTAAGAACTGAAAAAAAAAAAAAAATTTGTTACTCTGGGAGTATTGTTCAGGCACTCCCAAGTCCCTTCCTGGGATGTACTCCCAGGTTCACATCCTGCCTGTGTCCCATTCCTGTGCTGGGGTGAAACTATCCAGACTTTGGCCCCGTCACATCTTGTTCTCTGTGGGCAGCAAGAGCCCAGAGGGAGTGCTCTAGCCTGGGTCTGCCCCTGGATATCATGAGGTCCAAGACTTCTGGCTCATCAAGCATCATGGCAGGTAGAATCTCTACTCACCCACCGAGCAAACCACCCAGGAAAGGAATGTGTCCAAACAGAGCCCAGATGGAAGGGGTAAGCCCCCATTGTGGGAGCCAGGATGGACTGAGGCAGGGGAGCCTCCTCCAGGTAGGGGGAGGCTCAAGGCTAAGGGCTACAGAGTGCTCATGGCACAGAATTATCCTCTAACTGAGACACCAGGTTTAAGAGAATTTCAATGTGTTTCGTGGAAAAAGTAATGTTTGTCATTACTCAAACATCCCTCAGGGCTGCTCATGCAGAGTACTGCATGCTTTCACATTTGTTTTTTGCTCAAAGGCCCAAATTCTAGTTTTCTGTTCAGGTGCCAGTTGCACACAAGTATGTGGCTACAGTGACAACTCTTGTTTTCCCTATGTACCTTGAATGTTTTTTCCCTGAGGAATCTCCTCAATGAACTGGGCACTCTTTGTCTGCCGGCTTTATATCCAAAACATCCTTGATTATTTCCACTTTTTTCTTATGTTTACTTAGGAAGACCCATCTGAACAGCAGACCTCAGCAGGCATCTAAGCTTTTCTGATCCCTAGCTCTTGTCCCTTCTCTCTGGTTGCCAAATCTTTGCCTGGCTGCATGAATCTGTTCCTCCTGGACTGCTCTATGCCCCTGCTGGGAACACAGCCCCTGCAGCCCCTTCTCCACCCGTCCTGTGGAGAGTTGTCTGCAGGGCCAGATTCACTCTCTGATGTGCTGTAAAGTGCTAGCGGCTCAATCGTTCTCAACAATTAGCAGATCGCTAAAACTGACTCCACTTTGCTTCCTCACCAGCTGCTGTGTTTGTATGTCGGGATGTGGCAGAAGTTCACTCTTTGCTTGTCAAACCAAATTGTTTTGCACTTGAAAAGCCCCTTTGTCACCTCTGTCCTCATTGCAGGCTTGAGGGTGGCTGTGGGGACAGCACAAATCCACCAGCAGGGTCTTTACACTACTTCATTTTAATGGGATCTGCTGTACACTGAGGTGCTCCTTGGTGCCAACCTGTGCAGTTTAATTTGTGTCACAGAAGATGACAGCTAGGCAGCCAAAACTTGGATAAATACATTGGTCTGAAATAGAACAACACACGTGAGTAAAATATCATGCTTAAAATCAGGAAGACAGTACAGTCATCGTGAATTGTGTTTCCTTTTTGTTTCACTGGACACATAGAAAATGTTCTCAGTATAAGTTGAGGCAAAAAAAAAAAAAAAAGAAATCTTCCAGGTTTCTTATCAAAACTGAAAAAGCAAAACAGCACTTTTGATTGACCCAAGTGTTATACTTGGTAGAAATATTTGTTTTTCTGTAGTGATAAAAGCCTATTGAAATTGAAGTAGCTTATTTAAACAAGGTTCATTCTGAAAGAAAATAAAAAGTGAAGAAAAACCCACATTGTTCCCCCTCAAAGGTTGCCTTTTCTGTAGTTAAGTTAATCATTAAAAATACCAGAAATAAGAATTTCCATACACAAAAAGGATTGCCTTCAGTTTCAATTGTAGATATTTCACATGAATTTGTGAATACACTAATCTTCTCTGAAGCTCTTTTTCTGATGGATTTACAAGTAGTAGATCATCAGCTGTTTTAAGTGGCAAACTTTGGAATACATTACAAGTTTTCTCAACCCATTGTCAGAGAAGAGCCTTTTGTCATTTCCTCACTGGTGGGACCTCCTCAGACACAGAGCAGGATTCAGTGCAAGGTGCAGCCATCAGTGGGTAGGGCTCTAGCTCAAAAGCAAAAAAAAAAAAAAAAAAGCTGATTTACACCAGGTGCTCCTGCTCCCAGCGTAAGTTACTGTCCCATAGGCATGAGTTACTGCTCCATGGAAGGATGGGATGGGAGTAACAGTAAATAGACCTGCCTCTTTCAGAGTCAGCAGAGGTAACTCTGCTCTGTTTCTGTTTAGGAACTTTATTCCACAGCAAGTCTAATGTGACTCTTATCTCTTTGACCCTGGGAAGGTATTGGCTCTGTGGTGGTTGGGGTTGGTTCCAAATCAGGGGAAGAAAACAGTCACTTTGGCCAGGGGTGTGTTGGGAGTGTCTGCAGCGAGAGGTGAACAGGTCAGGCTTGCCTCTACCACAAGGTTTTCATTATACTGTACATAGAGATCACTTCATTACACTGCTCCAATCCATACCCTTGGATCCCTCCTCTTCCTATGGCCACAAGAGCAGGACTTCTTGATCCAATGACCCCCATGGGTTTAAAGAGAGCACTGCCCACTTCACAGATGCAATGCTGCATGCTGTCACGTGTTTTTGGCTTGTTCTGCTCCACGTGTTTTGTAGCCAGGTTCTGCTGCAAGGCTCATACCAGATTTCAGGGTTGGAGCAGAAGTGCTGAGTGAGGGACACCAGGGGCTGCTCCAGAGCTGCCCTCTGACTCTCTTTGCTGGCAGGGTCCTGCTCTGAGACCCTTTTCCTCCATGAGCTTGGAAGGAAGACCCTAGCAGTTGTGAAGGAGAAGATGGGGAAGCACTGCCTCCAGCTGAGAAGCAGGCCCTTGGACAGTAAAGCTGAATCAGATGGCTGCCTTTGCCTTTGCTTTGGGGATCCATGGCTGAAGGCATCACTGTAACTTTTGAAGTCTTCTCTGGTCTATGAAAATTAAGCACTGAGCTTATACTTGTGCTTCAGAAAGTGTCCTCCTTCAGGAAACCCTGGATTATACCATGGCAAGGGTTAAAAGAACATCTCTTTTTTCTTTTTTTTTTTTTTTTTTTTTAACCAGAAAGTGCGAGTAAAATCTTCTTTTGGGAGATTTTACCCAAATTATCACTTAGTGTTGATTAGTGGCACCACAGTGTTGTCAAAAGTTCTTCATCTGGTAACAATGTGAGGTCTCCTGATGAAGCCAAACTTAATTAATGACAACAGCCATGAAAATAAGCTGCAGCTGGATTTCACAGCTGTACTTTGTTTTAGAACCATATATAGGAGCATTTAGTGATGAGTGAACAGAAGGATGTGTGAAAGCAGTAACTCTTAATATTTTCAGAAAGCATCCATTCCTATTGAAAGCTTCCCTGTGTAGCTATGAACACACAACTTCACTTTTCCAGTGACAAGGCTATTAAACAGACAGTGGGACCAAATTCTCTTGGCATTGACCTCAGCGAGACTGCTGGTGTAGTGCAACACCAGTCTCGTTTTCTGCTGCTGGCATGGGGCAGCTGCAGCATTGGTGGTACTCAGTTAGGATGGAATAACTGGAATAACCCAGGCAAGGGGCTGAGAGGGACCTTGAGAGGGAGCCAAGGCTGTGAGGTAAGGCAGGGAGGGACACGGGCAATCTCCTCCCTGCATCCACCATTGTCACTGAGGATTTTGCCTCTTTTCTAGACTGTAAAACTAGTCTGGGACATGAAGGGGAGAGGAGGCGTGTGGAATGAACCATAAATATGAAAGAATTGAAAATTTGCTCTGTTTTAAATTGATACTAGTATTGCTGCCTCCTTCTAACTTGGTTAGAACTAATTCTAACTTGTTTGTTGAGCTCTGTTCTTGAGAACATGTCTTGAGACTTCCTTCTCTAATGGGCAGTGATAGAGGAACAGTTGATTTGGATATTAAAATAGCAAGAGCTGAGTTTTTCCACTCCAAGGAGTGGGTGTTTTAAGGAAGGTTTTAAGAAAAAAAAACTACAACAGGCACATGACAGGATGTGTCCATAGGGGACAGACAAAACCCCTCCTCTGGTCATAAACCTGAAGAGAAGGAGAGAAGTACCAACCTGCTCTCCAAGTTCCTTGCAGCTGCAATGGGTGGTGGGATGAATTCAGCAAAGACACATGTAGTCGCACTTGATGGGCCTGTCTGATTCCTACCAGTTCTAAAATAGGAAGGACAGAAGAGATCCATGTTAATAGTTCAGGTGGGAATCCAGCCACAAACATGTGGCAGTTGAGACCTTCCAAAGGTGTTAGGTTCCATCAACAAAAAATAGCTCATAAAACTGGAATAACTTTTATTAGCTGACGGTTGAAGGCATACATTGTCAAGATGTCAGTCTCTACTAAAAAACAGAGACTGAAAACTGCTTAAAATGTACAACTAAACAAAAAAAAATGCCCCCATCTCCTTTCTCAGGTAACTATTTGTCCCCAGAAGTTGGAGCTTTAAAGAAAACATCAGCTATTGGGAGAAACGATGCAATAGCAAGATTTGGCAATATCAAGGATACAAAAAAATCCTGAGCAATGTGAGACTATGGAGATTAAACACTAGGTGGAGTAGTTGGTCTAGAATGAAATCGAGATTTGTAAGGCAGCTCTAGTAACAGAGCCACTGTAAATATTTTGAAATCAAGGGCTTAGGAGCAAGGCACAGCACACGAGAACACATTTCTCCAGGAGTGCCAGTTCAGGGAGTTGGACATATGCTGCTAGAGTCTTGCTCTAAAAGCAGTCACCAGAAGGGTTCTTCCTTCAGCTTCTCTTTTGTGAGGTCCTGAAGTCTCAGCACAAAGAGGTAACAGGTTGGCTCTGCAAGTTGCTGAGTGACAGATATCCCTCAAACAAACAGCAAAGCAGCTTGACACTCTGTGGGGAGCTGTTCTGCTTCTCTCAGTGTAAGAAAGGAGGTAACTTTCTCCATGGGCTCCTTCTTCCATCTTCATTTTTCCCTCTCTTTTTCTTAGGTTGTGATAGTTTGAGAGGTGTTGTTACTCCTGCTGCCTTAAGCATGTCTCACAGCCACCCTGCAGCTTATCTCTTCATTCCCAGCCCCTGCATCATTCCATTCATTTTGGGAGCACTGGTGTCTGTGCAGCTGCTCACTGAGCCCAGCTGGAGAGCTGGTACAGCAGAAGAGTCACCTGATCAAAAGGCAAAGGGATGCAGTTTAAGGAGCCTTCAGCCTAGAGAAGAGAAGCTGCTGGGGTGATCTTATTGTGACCCTCTAGCACTCAGAGGGGTCCTATAAGAAAGAGAGATGGGGACAGAGTTTTTAGTGATGGAACATGGGGTATTAGTTTTAAATTAGAAGAGTGTAGATCCAGAGTAGGCACGAGGAAGGAAACTTTCAGGATGGTGAGACACAGTGAAGGCACAGCAGCTCCCTATGCCTGCTCTCTGTCAGGAGCTCCCAATGCCTCACCACAGGGATGGGACAATGTGCAGTCTGTTTAGGAGACAGGGCTTTGGAGGCCTAAAACAAACTGTCCCCGGGGCCAAGGACAGTGCTGGCCATTCTCTCCCACAGATGGCCCTGGGGGGACGGCGTCTCTCGAGAGCAGCAGTTGGTGAATGTGCTTTTGACCTTTTAAACTTATTGTATTGGTATCTAGCCAAACAGTTTGAGTTCATCTGTAGTGTGCAATGGTCAGGAAACAGAGTAGTGACATATATGTTTCCTACCAAGGAATAAACTGCCTTTTGTGTAGGAGTAAATCAGGCCTTTGCTGCTGATGGCCAGATGCCCTCCTGTGCTGTGCAAGCACTGAGAGGAGCAAAGAAAACCCTAGAGAGGCTCAGAAAGAGGGATGTACAGTTAAAAAACCTTCCCTTGTTCTTCCTTGTAGGTCAAAAGTAGATCCTCACATTACTCTGTGGATGAAGTCCTGACCCCATTGTAGCAGGGGTTTGGACATTGACACCAGCAGGGCCATCACTTCACCTTGTGTAGTTTGGAGTCTTTAGCTTGAAAGATAAAACCCAAAATTTTCTCCAGGGATGCTGATCACCATGTGTCAGCACCTCTGAGTCTTCTGTGAGTAATGATTATGTGATCTTCAGGCCCAGATTTCCTCCAGGAATTTGTATATTCCTCCCAGGGGACAGAAGCCCAGACCTGGCCATGGCATGGTGTGTCTGCAGCACCAGTGTGAGCCTGACAAGATGGTCAGGTGGAAAAGTTAATGTCCATGGAAACCTGTTTAAAAGGTTTTTCCCAGGGGGAAAAAAAAAAAAAAAAGGAAAGAAAGCAGTGTTTTCATACTCAAATTATAGTGCTCAAGAAAATATTCGAGTTCAGTTAACAGGGGTAGATGCAACTGGACTTTTCTTTTGGACTTTCTGCTTTGTTCCCTAGACTTTTTTTGTTTTCCTGGACTTTCTGCTTGTTTTTTGTTGGAAAAGTAGGATTTTTAGCTACTTATTGCTTATGCATCAACACGGCAGCATGTCTGAGGTCAGGCTCCCACTGGCTATAGTCATCAATGCTACAGTTGCCAATGATCTCTTTCTTCAGCACTAGGACACACTGCTGATGGTCAGCAAAGATATTTGGTGAGACAGAACATGAATTTCTGAGCTAAGGAAAATAATCCTTCCCTGTGACAGTGATTAGCAGCTGCCCAGAGAATCTCACAACTTGACTGGACATAGCCCTGGGCAACCTGAGCAGATTATTGTACTTGCTGATCTCCAGAGGTCCCATTCAACCTCACCAACTCCATGATTCTGTGATTTAAAACACCCATCTTTTCATTTGCACAAACCTGGGCTGGTTTGTGGGTTTTTTTTTTGGTGCAGGTCCATGTTTTCCTTTGGATCTTTGCCCAACAGCTGCTGACAGCCCTGGAAACTGTGCAGGTGGCTTTGCAGGTGCAGAGGCTTGGCAGAAGCTTCTCTCACAGGGTGCCCAGCTGCCTGCTCATCCAATCTTCTCTCAAGATGCTCATCAAGACAGCATTCAGTTTCCCATGAGAGGGTCCTCTACAGGTGGAATGCCTTCTTCCTGTGTTTATCCTGTGGAAATGTCTCTCTGTCAACACAGACAAGCTCTCATTATGTGCTTGAGGTACTGGAGTTGCTATTTACAATACAAAGCCTGTTTCCAACTTGTATCCTGCTCCCACCTTTCCCTAAGCCTCCAGTAGTGCCCAGTCTTTGTGATGGTGCTCTGTGCAAGGGTGAATCCCACATTTTTCTCATTCTTCTTTTCTGTTTCTCCCTCTGCTGTGAAAACCCTCAAGTCCAGTGGCTGCTTTTGAGTTATTTGGATGGTAAAGTATGGTCTGCTGGCTGACACATGTATTTATCCAGTCTTTATGTTCCTTCCCCCAAAAACCACGGGACCAAAATTTCTCTTTCTCATAGGAAAAAGGTATAAACTTGACCCACATTGAGTCCCGACCTTCCCGTCTCAACAAAGATGAGTACGAATTCTTCATTAACTTGGAAGGCAAGAATGTCCCTGCACTGGACAAGATCATCAAGTCCTTGAGAAGTGATATTGGAGCAACAGTCCATGAGCTCTCACGAACAAAGAAGAAGGACACTGGTAATGATATGCTGACAAGGTTAACACTGACACGGACTATGTACTGAAATAACTTATGATCCTCTTGGATCTTTATGGCTACGTTTCTCTCTCTCTGTCTGTTTTTCCTATACTGTAAAATTTTTCATTTGGAGGTTTTCTGTCAGTGTAAATTTTTGCCATGATTCTGACTACGTCTCCTGGGAAACTAGGGAGGCTCTGCCATCCACTTTGGTGGGAACATGACTAACTCTCCATTACTGTAAGAAATCTCAGAGAGGTCAGATAAAGTTCTGCCTTTGGAGGGAAAAAAGGAAAGATTTTGTGAGTTGTTCATGCTCCTAATTCTCAGAGATTTGCTGGAGTTCAGGGTGCTTGGTGCAGTGGTGACTGCCCAGCAGATAGTCTGAGACAGACTTAAATGCCTCTTCAGATAACAGATGTGATTTTAATAGGATTTCAGACTTTAAATGCTTTAGGTCTGGATCTTCCTCTTCCTTCCTAGGAACAACATGAAAGGACATTAATACCTTCTTGAGATCAGTGCTGGTAATCCTTTTACCATTTCCTTTGTGTCCTACCCATGACATTACATTTGAAGATGAAAAAGAAGAAGGCAGATTCTCTTTGGAGCCAGTTTTCTCCATTCATAGACAAAGGGACAAAAGGTTGATTAGGTGATTTATGATCATGTCAGATCGAAGAGCTTCAGTTTTGGGGACTTTTTTATTTCCAGAAGAAAGCTACAGGACAGGACCTACCAGGGCTGTACATTAATTTTTCTAGTTACTATAAAAAAGTTAATAATAAACTTTATTAAATAATAAAGTTGTCTATAAACATATGCCAGAGTCAGACAGAGATATAGCTCTAAATATCACCCAGGAAAGTTTTGTGTGTGAAATTCTGACCTCACAGAAGTCAAAACTCTTGTGGTCAGCTGTAGGATTAGGATTTCACTGCATGTTACTGTGTTGATCAAAGGAGTTTTTGAGCTAGATTATCCTGTCAGTGCTTCAAAAAGGGACTTGATCCTCTTCTGTCTGAGAGGATAACTTGTGTTTGTTTGTTAGTTTCAGCAATTCAGAAATAGTATAAAATGGGAACAATTTATTGCCGAGGAGAGGAAGATTGATATTTCTTTCTCATTATTTTTCTTTTTTCAATTTCAACTCCTCTCATGAGTAATAAGGGTCCAGTCAAACTGAAATTCCCAAAGGATCTTATTTTGAAAGGTCAAACAAACTTAGGGGATGAACTGTGGGTGGCAAATCCTGGGCGGAGGCAGCTGCAAGGGCAGAGGGAGATGGAAACAGCCCGAGCTGTAGGAAGTGTGGTGAGATGCTTGTCCTTTATCAGGGACGGCATTAACAAACAACAGGCCTTGTGGTGCATTTTAGGCCAGCTTGTCGTTTCAAATGTATCCTCCTGGCAAATCTGGTCAGTCCACAGACGTGCTTGTGTGAAATCTTATTCCCAAAACACAGAACAAGAGCACTGTGCCTCCAGGGGGCAAAATCTCACACAGATGGTTTATGGGGATGTTGCCACACTTGCCTCAGTGGGCAGGTAAAGGCTGGGAAGGGTTTTTTCCAGAGGCAATCTGGGATCCTGTGAGACTGATTCTTTTACTGCAGCCTGAGATGCTCTCATTTTTTCCCTGCAAAAGATTAATTTTGCTCCTGCTCATGATTTGAGATTTTTCTGTTATTTTCCTGTTGTTATTATTATTATTCTGTTTCCTGTGGAAGCACACAGTGCTTATTTTTCTGTTATTTTATTTATTATTCTGTTTCCTGTGGGAAGCACACAGTGCCATTCTTGGGGTACTGCTTTGTGGGCACTCAGAGGAAATTTCTGTATTCTGTTCCTTCTGTATAGCTCAATGTTAAACACTGTGTTTATGTGATTTATTGGGCAAGGGATAAATGAATGCCTTTTCCTTAATTTTTTTTTTTTTTTTTTTTTTTTTTTTTTTTTTTTTTTTTTTTTTTTTTTTTGTGGGGAGGCACTTTTAACTGCTTTTAGTATCTTGTCTTAACTAAATGCAAAATTTAATTGACACATTTCAATAATTACAAATATCAGATTTGGATCAACAGTGTAATTTTTGGTGAGAGCAGGCCGGCAAAGTGATCTAAATCCAAGTGTAGCTTTGGAGCTTCAGATGAGAAGGGCTGGCAGTTGCTGAGCCAAAAGGTCTTTGTGTCCATGGAAAGATTTGTCATAAAAACACAGTGCATCTCTTAGTGTCTCTTTTTGGAACCAAGATGGGTATCTGCAGTCCACTTGGAGCCCATGAATAAAAATAATTAAATATTATTCTGTTGCTGCATTAGGGCAATGCAGACGATTTATTGCATTTCTGAAACAAGCTGGGAGCTGAGGATCTGTAGGGGCCTTGTTTGCTAGACCCTGAGGCTGGCCAGAGCATTTGAGAGTGTTTAAAAAAGGGCTAAACCTGGACCTTGAACTGCTATAAATTGCATAGACCTATCTTTGACCCTCCTCACAATGGTCCAAGTGGAGGATTTTGCAGAAGTCCTCGCTGCCCCTGCTTTGCTGCCTCTCATATAAATGGCTTATTAGCATTCTGCTCAGCATTTGACCCTACGGTAATTTGGTCACCACTTGGGTGTCCAGCACCATCCCAAAAATGCTGTTGTTTCACTTACAGGCAAATCAATATTTATTACTGATCAGGCCACGTTTGCTCCTCAGCCCCTCACAGAGGCCCAGTGTTGCAAGAGCTCGCCCTGGCAGTTCATTAATGTGCAGACAGACAGCCAGTCTGGCAAACGGGCTGCAGAAGGATGTTGCAAACAAAATATGGGATAGATTCAGCCCGGGGGTAATTTGATTTGATCTTTTGAATAGTTTCTGGGAGGGGTGGGGAGCATCACATCACATCCAGGCAGAAGACCCACCAGCAGCCTTTTTTCACCCTGGCCATCGATGGACTCAAAGCAGTGTTTTTGCCCCAGAACTGTGCTCAGAGTCTGATTCTTGTTTCCATGAGAGCTGAGAAAGCTCAGCACTTTCCAGGACCCAACTTGACACCAGTTATGCTGGTGCAAGCAGCACTAAATCTCCTTGGGATTTCCCTTCCACAGCCTGCCACATTCATCCAACTCTGTAAGCCCAGAGTGCTCTCATTCAGCTACTACTGGTATTTGGGTAGGCAGGATCAGGACTCCATGCCAGGAAGATAAGTTGCTGCCCCTGTGTAGGGGAAAAGCAAGTGACCCATCTCCACACCCAGGACTGACACCATATCAGCCTGGAGACAGTTTTTCCTTGAGTTTATAATGAGCTCTGCACCACGTACGAAAGCAATCTTGAGAATAAAATAATTAATGAAAGTAAGTCAGCAGTGGTTCAAACCCTGCCAAGCAAAACTGAGGCCAGCAAAGACCTGCTGATATCACTGCTGAAATCCAGTGCTGACTTCAGCCCCCACCAGTTTTTCTACACAGCCTGGACCCTTCAGGTCATGGTGCATCGCTGAGAAGAGTGGTTCTCTCTAACAAAGAGAGAACAAAATTTTCGATCTGAAGCATTTTCTGACAAAATTTTCTCACTGACAAATCCTTTGCTGTGATGCTGCCAGGCAGTTTCTTTCTTCCCCAGTGCCTAACACAAAATCATTCACGAGTGTGCCTCACCCCGGCTGGTAGTGGGGAGTCTGAAGCACAAAACAGTGAAACAATTCCCCACCATCACACAAAACTCAGTGATACAACCAGGAGATAAACCAGAAAGAAAACGGGCAGGACATGGTGTTGACCCCTCTCTGTGGATCAAACCCACCTTTTTCTACGCCCCCCGCCCCGAGGCTAGTTTAAGTGAAGGGGCTGGAGGTGCAGGAATCTTTCTGACAGCGAGGGGAGAGGGAGTTTCTGGAATAAGTAAGAGAACCAGCGGAACATCCAGCAGCAAAGCCCCTTCGGGGACCTTCCCGGGTCTGCTGCTGCCATCTAGTGACTTGCTCGGGTCTGGGTTTAGGGCAGAGAGAAGCGTGCGCCTCCGGAAGAGGGGCGGACCAAATCCCGCTTTGCTGAGCGGGAGAGGGGGTACACCGCCGGGGTACCGCTGGTGTCCCTGCATCCCGGGAGGCTCAGGCTTCCCGGGACCTTCCTGGCCAGCAGCAGCCAGCTGGCAGCTGGAAACAAACGCGAAGGCTCCCAGCATGGAGCCAGGCTGTCGAGGGGACAGCAGGCAGGGGAGTGTGGGCGCTCTCTCTGTGCCTGGGGCTGCGGTCCCCCAAAGCCAGCCCTGTAAAGGTGCTGCTGCTGCGCAGGTGCCTCGCAGAAACCCAGTGCCTCAAGCGCCCTCCGCGCTGCGTGGCTCTGCACAAAGCACGGCTGAACAGCCCTGGAGACAGAGATCCTCTTATCCTGTAGGTGGTCCGTCAGGTCTGGGATGAGCCCCATCACCATTCAGCAGCTGCTGGCCGAGGTTCAGGTTCACTTGGCACAACCCCCAAAATAAGATGGGGAGGTACGGCGAAGCAGCAGTGCTCCCAGCTGAGCAGGGAGCAGAGGGGAATCAGCGGTTTTCCAAGCACTGGCTGAGCAAGCAGCACCCATTTGTACAAGAAAATCTCTCAATGTATTGTATACTTTTTACTGATAGAGGCTGCCCCTGTTCAGTCCTGGTATTGAATTGCCATGAAGATGATTGACTTACTCTTTTTATATCTCAACACATCACATCTGGAAATCCCTGTGCTGCTTCTTTGTCCTTCACTTTATGTCCTTCTGTAACAAGAGGGTCACATGGGCATTACACTCTGTGTGGGCAACATGGTCCCTTCTCACCTGCTGGCTGTGCCTGAGACAGTGTGTATAGAATATGAGTTACAAGGCAATAGAGAGCCAGACCAAGAAAGTTAATCAAGCTAATGCCTTATTGTTTAATGACTGCAGTGATGTGCTGCTAGTCTGAGGTATTAGGATGCTATTTATCATTTTGTTTCTGAATCCTAGCTCAAGTGGGGCCACTTAGAGTGTTTCAGACAGCCCAAAAATTCTTTATTCTTGTTATGGGGTTTCTTGTCGTTCCTTTGAAAGGGATGATTCTGGCTTATTGTGAAAAATTTCTACATTTTGATAAGCTAAGAGACCGGAAGTAATAAACAGAAAATTGTAAACATTACAGTCCAGCTCTGCACCAAAGGTCAGATACTCTTGATGCTCTGTATTCTTCCAACAGTGTAAAACAATCACACATTCAAGACAACTTGCTTAGTTTGATCTTGTTTCCTACTACAGGGAAAAAGATTGAAAGGATTTAGCCCCTTGCCTATGTTTCTTTACATATATGAGGAAAAGATGAAAATGTGAGAAGAAGGCCCAAAATCAATGAACAAAGAAGTCTCTATTTCTTTTCTGTTTTGCAGTGCCTTGGTTCCCAAGAAGTATCCAGGAGCTGGACAGATTTGCCAATCAGATCCTGAGCTATGGAGCAGAATTAGATGCTGATCATCCTGTAAGAATGATTTTTAACATTTTTTTCTAGTTATTGGCACTGATGTTTCTCTCATTTAAATTTGGTCTCCTTTAGTACACATTAAATCTCACGTGGTACAGGACAAGAGGGCCACCACATTTGTAGGGTTATAGTCAGCCCAATCCCTGGCTATGGAGTAAATCAAACCAAAGGTGGCTATAATTGAGTAAATGCCAGGAGATCTTAAAAGTTGTAGTGGTTTTCAGAGCACAGGGCCACTGTGAGGACACATCCAGTCTCTGATGCAGTGATTTCAGGATCGCTTTGTGTATCACTAACAAGAAAAAGAAGCAACATATCATAGCCCAGAGAAAGAGAAAGAAAGACCTTTTTTGTCCTTGATTACATACACATGATTTAGCTCAGTGTATTGTTATGTGGATGCTAAATCTGACATGGTACTTTTATGGTGAGACAACAAAAGAAAAGGTTCTTGGTTCAAAAAGTTTGTGGTTTTCATGGTAGCATCAGAAAGTTTTGTTCATTGACTTAACTGATAAAAAAATTTGTTTTGCGGTTTTTCAGTTTTGTTCAGATACAAGAATATTTTCCGCCTCTATTCCTTCTCCAAGCAAACAACAACTACTTTCATTTGTCAAAACACACTGAGTTCCATGCAGTGCACTAGAAATTGCTGCTATTAGTTTAATTGAGATAGGGTGATTATAAATAAATTACATGCAGTGCACCAAAAATTGCTGCTATTAGTTTAATTGAGATGGGGTGATTAGTCATTCACTACCTATTGCTTAATTCAAGATGTGTTATGTACCATGTACAATGATTCATGATGTTCACTGTGGTCATATGAAAGGCAGAATGAAAGGAGGTACACTGAGCCAATGGCCCCCTTGTGTGTCATGCAGGAATAGACCAAGATTGTATTTGAAAAAAGAACAAAAAAAAATTTAAAAAAAATATATATATATAAAAAGGAATGAAGCATCTCTCCTCCAGTTCCTCGAATTAGTTAGTGAGCACTTGTGCCTTAAAAAAGAAAGCCAGCTGCTGGGGAAATAGGTGTGACAGTCCACAGAATGCAGAAAAAGAGAAATTAAAGGAGACCGTGTTTTCAGTAGTTTAGTGATGCATGGAATTTAATCACAATGACATGGTTAATCTTGGACAGCACATTTTTTGCCCATTGGCTACCTCTTTTTGCTTCACACTCTTGAATTTACACCCCACTTCAGCTGACTCCTGTGCTTGGTTGTGTTTTGTGGCCCCTCAGCCCGGTTGTGCCATTCACCACCAAGAGGTGCATTTATGGGCTGCTGCAGTGCCCAGGGAGCTGCTCCTGTTTGCCCTGCAGGTTTGGCACCCCAGCTTGGAAGGAGGATGTTTCTGCACTCCAGGTGGTGAAGGCACTCCTGGTCCTGAAGATCTTTTACTCTAAGCAGCAGGCACACTGGAGTAGGAGAGTGGTTATCCCAGATGAAGATTTAGAGGGTTTATTTCTTATCTTTGGTTTTATTGCTAATTAGCTGCAAAGGTCAAGCTCCCAGCCACAAGGTCTATTAGACATTCTTTGTAGTCTTTAATTGCCTTCAAATGGTTGAATTTGTACTACAAATAGGGGGGGTTGGCCTGCTAAATGGCTGCTGGTCCTCTAGCAGTTTGAAAATGAGCACTTTTAAGAGTGGTTCATGCTGAAAATCTGCCGAAAAGGTCCGATTGAGTTGAGGAATGTGTTTCTAATGTGTTTTGGTTCTGCTTCTCCAGAGCAGCCCAGCTCTGCCAGGGACAGCAACAAGCTTCAAAGGAAACCAGAAGGGCAGGGTTATCCAAGCACTGGGAATTCCGGGTTGCTCTTGCCGGGAGCACCTCATCATTTCTGTAAAGGAACAACTTCTCCTATCTTATAGGAAGTGGGAGTGAGAACAGGAAAGGCCTTGGGGGGTGAGGGGTGGTGAGAGACTGTGGCTGGCTGGCTGCCCCTTGCTCAGCAGCCCAGGAGGGAGCAATGCCGTGGGTGAGTGGAGCCTGGCAGAATGGAGGCAGCTTTCCCACTGACCTTGCTGCTCTTCTTGGATGCACCAGCTGTGCCTGAGGGTGCTCACTGGGAGGAAGGCTCTTCACCATTTGCTGACCATAGCTGTTTCTCTTCAGGGCTTCAAAGATCCCGTGTACCGGGCCCGGAGGAAGGAGTTTGCAGATATCGCCTACAACTACAGACAGTGAGTGCCCGCTGCATGGGCACAGAGCAAGCCCTCATCTCCTGCCCTCTCCTAGGCTCCTCACCCTGCTGGCCAGCCCTGCTTCTCCATGAGCATCCTCCTGCTGTTGGCTTTTCTCTGCCATTGTGGTTCAATCCTCCTGTTCATGCATTTATCCCCAAATCGCAGAAAAACAAAAGTAAATTGTTCCAGGCAGACGTTCAGAAGAGACATCATCTCCCTTCTCTCCCCACAACACCCCTCTTTCCCAGCTTTGTTGTCTAATTGAGCAGCAGACTGTTGCTACTACAAAGACCTGAGTATTGAATAAATCTGGCATTCCCCATTAAACCAGGACTGGGGGAGGAGTGCCTATTATTAACATTAAAGCAGGATCTGCATACACTATTAAAATAATGAATAACTTATGGTTCTGATGCTAATCCAGTGTCTGTTACCCTACTTTTATCTTGTCTAATCCAGCTGCAATCAGCAATTTAGGCTTTCATTTCCCAAGAAAAATAAATTAATAGCGATGATAAATTCAGTTAGAACAGGCTTATTTGATTGCTTTCAATGATCAGATCTGGAGGAGAAAAAATTTTGTTCCCAGAGACACTCACATGTATAGATCAGTACTACTGGGCCTGATACTTGCCTGGTCTGGTAAAAACTGTGTTTGCAAGGAAAAAATAAACATATATTGTAAATTTTGGGCTACACTTTGCACAGGACAAAAAGATAGCCCCCAGGCTAAAGAGCTAATAATGTAATCAGAAAATGAGAGACAAAATTGGACTGGTTGATGGAAAGTACAAAATGTCAGGTGAAAAAAAGTCAGAAACCCAGTTCACAGCTAGAAAATTTGGATACTATTTTGTGTCCAGATGTGAACAGGTCTAATGTCCATTCTTAGATATCCCACAGATGATACAGAGAAGTGGGCAGGAGGAGAGGCACAACCAAAGTTATCAGGCTTCACTGAAAAGGCAAGAGTTCTTAAGTTGTGAAGGTGCTGCACAGCTGCTACAGTGATATGGGTCAGTGGTTGCTTGCCTTGTATTCTTCCTAACATTAATTTAATCCTTTTCTGCATCCCTTCTTTTGCATCTGTTCTGTCCTCTTCCTTTGTGCTCTTCTTTGCCTTTGCTTTTTTGCCTCCTCTCATGATGGATTTACCCACTGTTTTTGTTGAATGCTCAATTTCCTTTTCTTTGCTTTTAGCTTGCCTCTTCCCTCTGCCTTACTTTGCTTCTGGCCCTGTTGATCCCTAGAATTTTTTTTTAATTGAAATTTGAAAGGTTTTAAAGCCGTAGCTTCCCCCTGTAGCCCTGGAAGGTGGTTGAGGATTATTTAGGAGTGCTATAGGAACAAGAATCCCCCAGCAATCCTCATAATTCAACATGATATTTAAAGCTCCACAGATCAAGGAGAGCTGATACAGAGAGACAGAAAGTGATGGTTCTCCAGAGGAGCTGCCCTGGGGCTCAAGAGAAAACTGACAGAGTGGGAGATGGTGGGGAGTCATCCAGAGTTTAACAATGGGTCTCTAGGGCTTGGAAAGCTTCAGCATTATTCCAGCAGTGCAGTTAACCCTATTAAGTCGCTTAAACCCTTTTGATTTTTCAAAGCTGCTGGATTCACCTATGGCCTTAACATTTTTGCTAAGGAATTGGTTATTCACAGCAGGCCAAACTGCATTGCTTGTGGAGTAGAACTCCTGTTAGCTTCAACATGAGCTGAGCACGTGGAGGCCTGAGGGTGGGATTTAACTCATAATTACTCCTTACAATTATAAAAAGTCAAGCTGGCTGGAGTCTGCCATCTGTTATGGCACAGAGCACAGATCAGAATTTCTCTGCCACTGCAACAGAGTTTCATGGAGCTGATGGTTTCATGTTTTTACAAAAACAATTTAAATAATGCTCACTAGAGCAAAGAGTAACACAGCTCCTTCATATCTAGAAGGTAAAATAAATTGAAACCAACAGCCAGCAAGTATTTTTAGAAGAACACCTTTAAAAGACAAATAAACATTGATTTATTTTTAACACAAAAATGCAAGGAGCTGTTTAAAAACCATTAAAAGCCAAGGTCAGTAGAGTTCTCTCCAGCCAGTGCTTAGGGGCAAGTGAGGCTCCTTTGGCACCTGTGTGTCAGCCCAAAAGCAGCTCCCCTCCTGGCCAGTCCTAGTAAAGCTGCAACGTGAAACAGAATAAGAAAACTGTTTTGAAAATGGCAAGTGGAAAGGACAAAGAGCACAATGTTGATGGCATAGGACATTTTTCTGTGGCTGCTATTGAGAGTATCCGTTTATTTTCCAGTGGCCAACCTATTCCTCGTGTCACCTATACAGAAGAAGAAAAGAAAACGTGGGGCACTGTCTTCAGGGAGCTGAAGAGTCTGTATCCGACTCATGCTTGCTATGAGCACAACCATGTGTTCCCACTGCTGGAGAAGTACTGTGGCTACAGGGAGGACAATATTCCCCAGCTTGAAGATATTTCAAATTTCTTGCAGAGTAAGCTTGAAGCACTTAAAACAACCAAATGAAATGAAAGGTGTCAGCTCTCAGTGGGGGTGGGGCTTCCAGAGAAGGAAGAACAAGCCCTGATTTATCAAAGGATCTCTCTGATGTTTGGGCTCATCACTTAGACCTGTGTCCCAGGTCCTTTAATGATTCTGGGGGTACAGTGGGACAGATGCTCAGATACTGTGCTGGCGGTACACCTGGGCAGAAAACTGCCTGCAATTAATCTCTATTTAACATAAGGAGATTAAAAAAAAAAAAAAAAAAAAAAAAATTCCCACTGTGAGGAGCCTCGATAAGGACAAATCAACCTCACCACCATCTGCTTTTACGATGCTGTCTTTCTGTGCCTTCAGGCTGCACTGGGTTTCGGCTGCGTCCCGTGGCAGGCTTGCTCTCCTCCCGGGATTTCCTGGCCGGGCTGGCGTTCCGCGTGTTCCACTCCACGCAGTACATCCGCCACGCCTCCAAGCCCATGTACACCCCGGAGCCGTGAGTACTCTGCCACACTAAGGCTGGAGGGCTGCAGCATGCTGTAGTCTGGGTTTTCAGGCCTGAATTTCTGAGTTTCTAAAGCTCTGCTTTGGTTTGCTGAAACTTGTTCCCAGGAAGAACATAAACAACAGGACATCGTTTTTGTAACAGTATTCATGTCATTCATTCTTTCTGTAGGAGGGATTTTCTTTGATGTCTCTCAGGTTTGGCCAATGTGGGTGAAAAGTTCTGTCTCTCGTTCACCAATCACAGTGGTCTGTGGAAAGTGCATATAAGGGAAGGAGTTCTTGAAATAAGGATTCTACTTTTGAAGAAATTTCACGAGAGTCTGTGTCGCGTGTGTTATCATGGCAGCACACCACCAGCAGGGCCAGTGCAGCTGGGAGTCACTGCAGCACTCCTGGGAAACGAGCTAAGGGAGAGCAGCCAAGGGGCTGCTCTCTCCTGAAGACATTTATGGAGAGTGTCTAGTCTGTTTAACAGTCTGCACCCACTTCTGAAAGTTCTCCTGGGGCAGATGAGATAGTTTTGCTACTGAAGGCCTGCTAACGTGGTGACTGGGGTGCAAGAGAGCAGTGAACAAGGGCATTTAGCTAAGCTATTAGCACCCAAGTAGTGCAGCAAGGAAGCTTCTGGCAGTAAGATAGAAGCCCTGACCATTGAACACATCTCTTTTTCATTTTAGAGTGTTTCTCTCTGTCCCTGTCCATTGTCCTTGTCCTTTTCCATTTCATATTCTGCTTCATAATATCATAATATTGTGATTCTTCTTTGGTTTATTTGCTTCCTACTATCCATGAACTCTTTTCCCTTTTTTTTTTTTCTCTGATTTTTCATCCTGCTTTTATTTACCCCACTGTTGTCATGCCAGGCTGAAATGTCTTCCACAGACTTGGCCTTTTTTGGACACCTTATCCCCTTCCCCTTTCCATCTCATCAAATCACTGCTCTGTATTTGAAAAATCAAACAGTCCCTGCTACTGAGGGATATATGACCCAAAAGCACAGAGAACCCTGGGGTTTGCAAGCATTTCCATCACAAGAATAATTTCAGAGCAAAATGTTTTCCTGGTATCTGCTGGTAAGAGCAAATGCATTGTGCTCTTGACTGTGTGCTGGTTATAGGGCATTCCTCCAACATTGCTGGACTTTTCCTGAGTCACAGTTATTCAGATGTCATGTTTTCCTGCAGTGATATCTGTCATGAGCTGCTAGGACACGTGCCTCTTTTTGCTGATCCCAGTTTTGCTCAGTTTTCCCAGGTGAGTTACTCAGTGGTTATATTAGTTATATAATTGAACACACAGTAATTCAAAGGATGATCCAAGAGCTGTGAAGGGTGGTGCAGATTCACCTTTAAGCATACTGTGTAAGAGTGGCTGAGATGGTTTATTTATTGCTTGGAATCTGGACACAATTCACATAGGTGAAATCATAAAGTGCAACTCCAAACATGATCTTGTGTGAGTTGCTTTCTGACAGGACCTGTGAAACCATCATCTTAAAACCTTCCCACAGATGTTGATCCTTCTGAGTAAAGTCACATAGCATATGAGTCAGATGGATTATTACCTCACCATGATATTCAAATGTTAGGGAAAGTGGAGATATTGTTTTGTTTTCTTTTGAAGTGACACTGGAGGCTGAGTAAAGTGAGGAATTGTCTCAGTGAGCATGGGAGAGGAGATTTCTTTTTGGTAGTGTTAATGTCTCTGGAAAAGCAGCCAAACCCTGGTGAAACTGTAAACTTTTGGCTGCATCTTACCAGAAAACATGGAAATACACAAGGAGAGAAAGGCATAAAGACAGACAGAAAGAGAGAGAGAGTGAGAGCAAGAAGAAGGGAGGGAAGGAAGGGAAGGGGGAGGGAAGGGAAGGGAAGGGAAGGGAAGGGAAGGGAAGGGAAGGGAAGGGAAGGGAAGGGAAGGGAAGGGAAGGGAAGGGAAGGGAAGGGAAGGGAAGGGAAGGGAAGGGAAGGGAAGGGAAGGGAAGGGAAGGGAAGGGAAGGAAGGAAAGGAAAGGAAAAAGGAAAGGAAAGGAAAGGAAAGGAAAGGAAAGGAAAGGAAAGGAAAGGAAAGGAAAGGAAAGGAAAGGAAAGGAAAGGAAAGGAAAGGAAAGGAAAGGAGAGGAGAGGAGAGGAGGCTGGCTTGATGTACCATCTCAAAAGACAAAAGTAAGTTAGTCAGTAAGTTTTCAGTATTGCCCTCAGGCTTTGCCCTTTCCCAGAACTGGTGTTTCCTTCCAGTTGAGAAAATTTCTAGAGCAAATCAAGAAAGTAACCTGGTTATATGTAGTCTCATGTGTCTGTCTTTTGAACCCAACCTCCTGGAAAAATCTCCATTAGCTCCCAAGGTATGAATAAGCTCTTTCAAATCATGCCCTGTCATTTGAAAAAATAGCTCATTCAAGGTGCCAGGAAATATCCTTTAATCAGGACCCATCAAAACAAAGAGAAATACATAAGGTGTGTAGGTGTGATTGATTTGCCTCCTTTTGTCCTTATCATTCTCTCAGATGTTCATTGCAGACTCGATCAAAAGCCTGTCAAAGTAAGAGGAAAATTGTATTTGACCTCAATGGGCTTTGTACCAGGCACAAAGGATCATGCCTTGTAAATGACATTTGGACAAGACCCTTTGTTCACTTTTGGAGAGATTTCTGGTTTAAAATTGATCCTGCATGGTAGGAACATGTCCTGTAAACATTTGTGTGTGGCAGTTAGCAATGGTAACATTTAAAATGTGAGCAATTACATAATATGGGGCAGGAAGAATGTTTGCAATAAACAGCTTGAAGAATAATGGTTTATTGTTACAGGAAATTGGACTGGCATCTCTGGGAGCTCCAGATGATTTCATCGAGAAACTTGCTACGGTAATTTAATAAATGAGGGCTCAATTTTCCAAAAGCTCCCTGTGTTGTCTTAATTCTGCTGCCACTGAAGTCACTGATAGGACTCCCATTGAGCTGAATGGGATCAGAGTGAAGACCATGATTGGAAAACCCCACCCTGAAACAGTTGCACTAAAGGAAAATAGCTTTGGCACCCCTTATTCAAAGTGACAGTCGTGATTAAACACAGAAGCCCAAACTAGATTTCCTCCAGCACAAACATGTTGGGCAAGAAAAGATTATATGTTACTATTTCCCCACAGGAAATTTCAAGAGGCAGCTTCTGTAGTTTTACCTTCAAGCATCTCTTCCACTTTGCCAGGCAGGCAATATCCTCTGTAGTCAACACAGATGACCAGGATGCTACTCTGAGATTACTGAGACCCAGGGTTGCAAACTGAATAAAACCAGGGGTATTCCTCTGAGATTAGTGTCTCCAGTGCCAAATGGGGACCACCTGGGCAAAGAATTCCACCAGCTTTGACACTTCTGATAGATGGGGTACTTTTTTCTGAGCCAGGGCAGGTATGCCTTCAAAAAAAAACAGATTCAGGAGTCAAATTAGGCCACACACCATCTTCTTTCCCCATTGCACCAACAGCCTGTTCATGCCCTTGCTGCAGTCAGATCCCTGTGTAAGCAGGACTCAAACTTTGCTAAACTAAGGTTCAAACTTCCACTGGGTTGGCCAGCCAAAGTAAAGCTTTATTGCTGTAGTTTCTTTGCCTCTGCTGACAAAGATAAGCAAAGTAAAAGACAACTTTGTTTGTCATGGAATTGAACTGATTCTCACAGAATCTAGTGCTGTGCTTCTTCCAGGAGAAGAATTTCAGCCTGCAGGGACATTTATTGCATTTATACACTTGAATTTGACACACGGCAACATTTTATATAAAAATGAAAACTCCAAATGTATTCAGATAAATGCTGTACACTTATTACTTTTTATCAAGGAATCGTAAGTTTCTGTCTCATTTTCCTTCCAGGTTTATTGGTTTACAGTTGAGTTTGGACTGTGTAAGGAAGGAGATTCTCTCAAGGCATATGGTGCAGGGCTGCTGTCTTCATTTGGGGAGCTGCAGGTGTGTTCTAGAAAATATTTCAAATATGTTTGTTATTATTTAAATTTCTTTTCTGAATGTCTTAGGGTCTTTGGTTTTGCTTCATATTTTGTGTATAGAAGAAACATGAAATGTAATATACATTGTAGAGCTCTGATAAATATCACTCTTTCACAGCATGTTCTTACTCTGAAATAAATTTCTTACCTTTTTGTTCATAGTATTGTTTATCAAGTAAGCCTGAGATTCAGCCCCTTGTCCTGGAGAAGACTTCTGTGCAGAAGTACCCTGTTACTGAGTTCCAGCCTATCTACTATGTTGCTGAAAGTTTTAAAGATGCAAAAGAAAAGCTAAGGTACTCCAGCCATTTTAGAGAAGAACCCTTTCTTGTCTGCTGCAAATACAGTGGATTTCATTGCCATAATGGGTCTTGGGTTGACAATCATGTTTTGAGAGGCATTAGCGAAATTTGTGAAATGCTTAAAGATAATAAACATTTTATATCCTTAGAATCTTGGGAAAAAATAAGTAGCAACAGGAATATACCTTATGCATGAAGAATGATTGGTACTTAGTGTAACTAAGAGCTTCATCTGTCTAACCAAAATGCAACAAAAAAAATTATCCGTTCAATTGCAGTGATACCATAATTTAAGGTCAAATCTGGCTAATTAATGCAAACCAAGTAACTTTACCATTACTAGAATTAAGAGTCCTTGCAAAAAAATCTCATAGTATCCACTCCTTTTCCTCTGAAGTTATGTCTAGGAATAGTCTTGGAATAGGAATAGGGCTCATTATGTCTTGGAATAGGAATGGCTCAGCCTGTGTTGAGGTTCAGGTTGGTTTTCACCATGACAGAATTCCTATTCCTGTTAAAACACCAACACCCCACCATGTTTCTGGATGTTAGTCAAGCCACTGGGGGTTAGCCTTGGTTCACACTCAACACTTTTTTCACCTGGAGATGCCACACATGGACTTGTCCAGGCCTGCAGCCCCTTATCTTTCTGCCATGCACACATGAATTGTGCTACATCCCAAGATGTTCTGCTACCTCAGGCTCCCCAGCTCTGAAGTTTACTTCTTTAGTTGCCATAAGTCTGCAGCTTCTCCTTGTGCCCTTTTCTCTGGGGAAATACCTGGGAAAAATGGCCTTCTCTTCTGGGCTGTGCTAGTAATTCCCTGTACACAACTTCTATCTTCTCTGTGTTCATCTCTAACTGAGTAGGAGTTCCCTGAGGAAGTGGAAAATGCTGCCTTAGCTGCAACAAAATATCTTGGAGCTTATTTTATTTGTTTCAGTGAGCAAATTGAAAAAGCGATTAAATTAAAATAGAGATTCTGGGGGTTGGTCCAGCACCGGTGTTAGTGGGTTGCATCTGGACATGTGTGTTTGTGGGCAACAGAATACCTTTGTGAAATATTCTTCTGAGATTGACCTGAAAGATCTCAGCTTAAGGCATTCATCTTCTATCTGGGATCTTACCTTCAGCTGAGGTTTAGGAAAGCCATCTTCTAATGTGATCTCTCCTCTTTGACGAACTTTACCAATGCTAAATTCATCATAGCCAACCTAATGTTTTTTCACTGTGGCCTGTTCATATGGAATTCAGTTTGAGACAGTGTCCTTAGCTGATAATAATTAGGTTTAAACTGAAGAAGCATTGTGGGGGTGTCATCCAGCATATTCCACTGTTCTGGGCGTATGGGATTTACCCTGCTGAGTCACAGACTGTGTAGTGGGGTTCCATAATCAACTCCTGCGTGCTTCCCTTCCTCTTTCAGCAATAACTTCAGTAATCCAAAGCAGATATATAAGCCAGTATCCTGCTGGGGTCTACAAGGAGCCTGGAACAATAGCTCTGACCATCTCATCCCATTCAGAGCCCTTCTTTCCGCAGTTCTGTGGTTATGCAAATTAATATTTTCCCAAGACACCAAAATTTTAATGCTTCTGACATGGAATTAACTATTTTGCAACAGAGAGTTCTTCTTCACTCCATTAACTATCATCTAGCTCTTAAATTACCTGGAAGCCAGCAGAAGTTAGGTCTCTGCTTGCTCCTTGGCATACCAGGATGCCATAGCTCCTTGACCTTAATACCCCAGAAGCTCAAATTTGGATTAGAATTCCTACATTTTGCATTAATGAAAGGAAAATGAGGTTTTCAAGCTTGGCAGATCCCAGTTGCTACATAGCTGGCCTATACCAGGAACAGTGTTGCCATGCCAATACCTTAGTTAGTCCTGTTCAGAAAAAAGCAGAGGTGATAAGGACAAATGCAGTGTCAAGTGTGTTGCAGAACATTGTAGGTCTCAGATCAGTCAGTAGGCATTTCAGTTACTTACTCCAGTAGATTTTCTTATCCTCACAATCAACAAATGCACACAGCAAGAAAAGAGTTTTAAAAATATATATGTTTTCAACTGTACATTTGTTTATGTTTCTTCCCTCAGGAAATTTGCTCAAACAATCCCTCGTCCTTTCTCTGTCCGGTACAATCCCTACACCCAGAGGATTGAAGTCTTGGACAATGCAAAGCAGCTGAAGAATTTAGCTGACACCATCAATAGTAAGGAATTGCAGATTTGTTACCTTGAATTCCTCAAAACTTTGACCAGAAATAGGAACCACAAGGTGGATTCCATCTGGTTGCACTAAATGCTCTGAGCCTATCTAAGATGAGGCAGTACACCTCCTTCCTCATGAAAAAATTGCTTCCCAATTCTAGCCAAGCTTCAACAGTATTTCCACTTGACTGTAACTTGTTATACCTGAAAAACTCAGTTTGGGGGGACATGCTAGGAGATGGCCTTGAGGTGGATCCTAGCTGTTTTCAGGAAGGAAGAGAAGGAGAAGCATGGCTTTGATCACATTCCCTCCCTCACACTGGCTAGTCAGCTTCCCTGATCCTGTGAGCCAGCCTCCTATGGGTAATGATAGCAAAGGGATGACTCTGCAGTCCTAACTCCAGTAAATCCCTAATAAATGTGTCCAGTTCAGCACTTCTCTGCTCACCTTATTCTTTAAGAAAAGGGATATAAAGGGTAAAAAACATACAGGAGTGTATGATGTACAGGTGTTAGAGATGGGCTAGTTCTGGAATTAACTGCTCTGATTATTTCCTTTGCAGGTGAGATTGGGATCCTTTGCAATGCCCTCCAGAAGATCAAATGAAGATTTGCTGTAACTTGCTGGTGACTAGAAGCTATCATGTGCAAGTGCCAGACTTGATGTAGCCTCAGTCTATTATCTTCCAGTGTACTGCATTAATACCTATGTAATAAATCTTAATTATTAGAGATTAACAGAAAAACAGGCACCTTTAGGTGACCCTCAACTCTTCTGGCCTTCAGACACTAATCCATTTTTTCTCTCACTAATGTATAAAAATTACCTTATTCTTGGGAATCTGGGGGAAGTCTGTGTGTGTTTTGAGCCAAAGGTTGGCAGAAGGAGATTTTCACCATGCAGAGCTATAATCTGTGAGGTCATGCAGGGTGTACAGGGAGGTCTTTCAGGGTACAAGGGGAGATTTCTCTTAACAGGCACACCCAGCTACTCACAGTGGGGTGGCTGATATGCGAAGGCTGTGTTATAATTTTTGTGTGTGTCCTTCCCTGAGAGGTGTCTCTTAACTTTCTGATGTCACAGCCTAGAAAGTGGATTCCAGCACCTTGGAAATGGAGAGGAAGTGCCTGTTACAATGCAGGGCATTGGAGCCTTCCAGCTCCTAACTCACTGCAGCTGTGGCTGAAGCCCACACCAAGGCCATGGCTCAGCTGTGTCCCAGTCTAACTGCATTCAAACCCAAACATGTTAGCTTTCAGACAGGTCCTAAGTAACAACACCTTTTCGTATCCCCATATGAGCTTTAATCTCCTTTTTTATTATTTTTTCCTGGAGTTAACTGAGCAGCAAATGGAACCAAAAGTCCAGCTTAGCTCAATGGCTGAGCATGCAGAGAGAAGAGTTTTGCTGTTCAGGAAGCTGTTTCTGTAGTTATCCAATAAAATTCACTCAAATCAGCTAAATGTGGACTGGTCCACATTGTGTAATGCCTCCTTGCAGCTCCCTGGTTGAAGGAGGGAACTTAGTATTGGAGCATAGGAACAGAATGGAGCAAAGCAAAGCAAAACAGCATTTCCAGCTTGGAACAATTTTACATCATACACTAACATGGCTCAGGGGTCACATTTCTGTTAGAAGATTGAAAGATGGAGAGGGATTTGAAAGCCCATGAGTCTCATACCTGCCATAGTACTAATTTTTTATTTTTAGTTTGAAAGTCAACACTGCTTTAATGTAAGCATCATCCCTTAGGAAGATAGAAAGTGTGGTTCTTTTCATTGTATATATGGTGGGTAATAACATTAATCTAAGGATACCAGCTGGAACCCTTTTCAATAGACATATAGTTATGCAAAATGGTATAATTTTGGTGCTTTGAAGTTACCTTTATTATCTCAGTATCATTTTACTCCTCTTTTTTCTCATCACAATGTCTCTCTAGATCTTCCAATCCCACTCGACATGTATTTTCAGTGTGAAAGTAGCCTGTATTTTTCTCTCTTAATATAATAGGACCCATGAGGTAACTGTATGCTACAAAGAGACAATTTCATCCCGAGGGTAAGGTCTTTCAAACTAATCCTCAGACAGCTTTCCAAGCTCCTCTGCTTCTGGCTGTTGCTATGAATGACAGCAGCAGTAGTTCTATAGTGATATTGAGAGCCCAGGGTTCATAATTTTCTTTTATGTGCAAGTGGACTAGTTAGAAAATGTTGATGCCACATGTCTTGATTCTCTGTCCCTTAACACAGGTTTAAATGAGCACTAGCTCCAGCCAAAGCAGCATAGCATGGCTGCTCAGAAAGGCAGATGAGAAAAAAATAAATGTTCAGCGTTTTAAAAGCAGAGGAAATGTATGGAAAGCAGGTTTTCTTGTAGAACAAATAATCTTGTACATAACTACTTTAAATACTACAAATAAATCACATTTTAAATAGTACTCTGTAATGGGTGACTTCTTATTTCCAGGCTTAAAGAAAGTTCCAGGTGTGTTGGAAAATGCTTTTTTTGCATTATCTGACCAGTGTAGGTCTTCCTCGTATGGTAACCAGAATTAAACACCCACGTAGGAAGGAATGCTCATCTGAGGTGTTCCCCAGCACAGAAAAAGGCTCTTTTGCCCTGGCTGACTGTCACTCACCCAGCCAAGGTTATGTAAGCATTCCTGATTGTGCCATCAGGAATGCACAGCAAAGCCCAGCTTGCTCTCTCTTTGCACACTCCCTCAGTCTGTGCCTGCTCTGACTATCCTACCCCAAGTTCATCTTTCAAGCAGCCCTCCTCTCTTCTCTCCCACTCTGATCACATTTCTTGGTGACCCCATCTCCAGCTCGGTTTCAGGTGGTCAAAGAAGCTTTTCTTGAGGCCCTTTCCTTTACAGTGACCTTGGTCCAGGTCAATGGCTGTGATGGAGTGAGGGCTTGTTGGCACTGGTGGACTCCTCTGGGTATCTTATGATGCCTACATCTGACAGCAGCTTTGGAAAAGAGACATTTTATCTCCCAAAAAATGCAGAAATCATTGAAAAAGGGATTAAACACAGGAGCAGTCCACAGGAATGCCTTCTTTTAAGAAGAAAAAAAAGAGAGAAGAAAATGTCTTCTCCCTCTGCTGCTTCAAACTGTGCTGGAAGCTGTCAGAGAAGACATTTTGATGTTCAGATGTAGCCATCTAAATTAACCTAAATAAACTAAAACTACTAATGCTGCATCCATCTCAAATGAGCAGCGCTCTGCTCATACAGGATAAAGATACCTGCAATGGTAACAGATGAAAAAAAGGGCAGGTTGGTTGTGATGATCAGACGTGGCCTTCCTCTCCTCTGCCCAGCCTGGGGGAACGTGGGAGTGGGAAGAGCTTTTTTTTCCTCTTAAAGCCTGATTCTCCACCTAGCTAATTCAGTTGCAGCTGTCATTCAGCCATCTCTGAGGTGCTCCCTTGCCCTCCTGGAGGCTCCTGGGACACAAGCCAGGCCTGGAGGGTGCTGCAGTGAGCATGAGGGGTTGGTGCTGCATCAGGGGTGAGTTCTGCATGGCAGCCAGTGGCCTGCCCCATGGCCCCTGGCTGGGCATGGCTGGGACACTCCTCTTCCCAGGCTGGCACTCACCACTCCCTGCAAAGCCCACTGTGCCTGAGGTCTGGAGGAGCCACCATTCCTCAGGATGCTGAGACCTCCCTCCTGGGCATGGTGCTGTGAAATTCACCTTGGGTTTGTCTGCCAGCTGGGAAATAGATGAGGAATCCAAGACCTTCCTTCAAGTGCTCTGTCTTGGCCCAAGGGAAAACATGGTGCTGTCATGACCCTAGAGAGCAAAATTTCCTTGTACTGTCTTTATCTACCCTGGCCAGGGAAGAGGTAAAAACACGATAACACTTAGGGGTGTGACTGAGCCAGAATAAGCTCAGGGACACATAAAAATATCTCCATCTGCAAGGGGAGGCCAGAGGGGTGGTCTTATCTCTGGACCTGCAGGATGGCCTTCAGAGGGGGTCTGGCACACTGTAACATAGTATGAAGATATGGGAGCTCGTATCCAGAAATACTTTTTTGGTGTCAAGTGTAAGGGAAGGGAAGGTGTGCCTGCCCTGTGAGGAGCAGAGCTAAATCTGCCTGGAGCTTGTCCTGCCACCCACAAGAAAGATGTGACCCTGGTCTTTGTGAGAGCCTGTTTCACTGGCTATAAAATCTTGACAGAATAAAGTTCCAACGGAGGAATTTAGCCTGGAGGCAGCATTCCTCTCTGGGAAGGGTAGGGTAGAACAGGTTCAGATCTTGTGGGTAGGAAAAGCATAGAAGCAGGCAATGAATTCTGACTCCGGCTGAGGTCTCTCCGGCACCTCCAGAATTTCGTCCGTGCAGAGGAGACAACACTTGTATTGGGCCATGATTTGGGAGAAGAGCCCAGTGGTTCACTGGGGATACGGACAATACAGAGAGAGTCCCACTGAGGTAAGAGAGAGTGGGGATGAAGGCAGTCTCAGACATTGTGCAGGTCTGTCCAGACTGGGAGATGGAAGTGGAGCTCGGGCTATTTGACTGCCTCTTCACAAAGGAAGGCCTCTCCTGGGCTGAGCAGCTTGCAGACACCTTCAAACAGAGCAGGAGGGCTGCACTTTGAAGTCACCCAGGGGAGGAGGGCCACCTTGGGCTCTTGCACACATCCTACACAGGCGGTTTCCCTTGATGTGTCTGGCATGGCCAACATAAATATCCCTGTGCCCAGCACACAGTAGCCAGCTTGTGTCCCTGCTTCTGGCAGCTCTGAGCTCACCACACACAGACACACTGCAGCTCCAGTTCCACCGGTTCCCCTGGCCATTGCTCCCACATCCTCAGGCGGTTTCCACTCAATATCTGGCTATTGCAAGCCACTCACCTATCTCCCAATGAAGACTGATTTGGTGGGGATGTCAGGCCCAAAAGAAGAGGCCAACAAGGAGAAGGAGATGTGTGGCATGGAGCCCCTGAACAGCCAAGGCAGCCTGGACTCCAACAGGGAGGATGACAGAGCCTCTCTCATCCTGACCCTCACCCTCTACAATGTGAGGAAGATTGACCTCTCTAAGGCAGCTGAAGCCTTCGAGGTACAGCCCTCAATATCCCCTTCCTTTGCTGAGCCCTCTCTTCTGTCCCTGCTGCCTTCATGTCTCCCAGTCTGCATCTCTCCCCCTCTCCCCCTTCTCCTGCTCCTGCCTGACTTACATCTCGTGCTGCTCTCCCCTTTTCTCACCGCCCTGGTTTTGCTCAGGCTGCTCAGAGAGGTGGTCTGGTCTCATGGCAAAGAGGGAGAGTGCTCTGGGAGCATCTTTTAGGAGAATCATCATTTCATGCAAGGGATGTTTAGAGCAGATACCAATCAGTTGTTTTTTTCCAGCAGTTGTGGTGACTGGCATTTCAAGTACTCAGACTATAGCGATGTTAGAAGCCAGTGAATTTTCTCTGCATATTTGGCAGGAGATACAAAGACTATAAGAGCTGTGAACCACACAGGCATTATGCAGACTGGGCACTTGAAGTACCCTACCAGGTGCTCACTCTTAGCTGGGAAAATGAACTACTCTAAACAAAAGTACTGCACTTGCTACTTATTTTTTGCAATTATTTAATGATTATGGTGCTATTATACATCAATAGATCTGCTTTCATTTTGGCAGGGTTTTAAGTCACCCAGCCAGTCGTTTGCTATTTCTGCACTGATGAAATTCTACAGTCAACAGTATCTCATCTTTCATCTCCTTCTTTCTCTACCCCATGCTATCGCCTTCAATCTTTAGCTCTGTCTGTATTTAAGCTCCTTGTAAACCAGATATTATTGGACTTCATTGCTTAACATGCACTTCTAGCTAAGACCTCTTTTAGCCACCTTTTAAAGGCATTGGAGAAATGTGTGTAGACTTACCTGGATTTTCAGCCTTTGGAGAAACTTCATCATATGAACACTTGGCTCTTGCAGATGCTTGAAATTCAAATCTATCACTTTGAAACCCGTCGAGCCAAAAAGCCCAGGAACTCCGTGGATGATCTTGACATTTTTGTGGAATGTGAAGTTCACAGTGATGATGTTGGTGTCCTCGTCACCTCCTTAAAGAGAGTAGCAAAGGATGTGAAAACCAGCAGAGAAGACAAAGGTAAGAAACGTACGCATCTCAGTGCAGTTCTTTTGGAGTAACTTTTTTAGTTTTATCTTCAGCCTCGTAATAGGAATTCAGATTTGTCTGGAAAGCCAGTGAGTGTGCATTCATTATTTATCACTGCATGGCTGCTTTCCATTGCCATTGGTGCAGAAAGAGGCGCTTCATCACAGCCAGTGGAACTGAGGTGAGAAGGGTTCCAGCAAAGAGGGAGATGAGAAGGATGGAGCAGCAGGAAAAAGAGCTGAGGAGAAATGAGAAGCTCCTCAATGACAGGAAGATTGTGTGCTGAAAGCTGTGCAGAAAACTGATTGCTTCCAGACAAACACAGAGGCAGACAGGTATTTTTCCTGTTTTCAGGCAGGACTGGGTGAATACAGCTGTTAGAGACCTTCAGTACAACCCTGAGGGTGACAAATGAGAAGGTCCAGCTTACAGATTGAGTTCTCTGTATACAGAATTGCCATGGGGTTTCCCTCCCTTGACAAGGCCAGACAGATATTCCCAGTGCACTTTTAACTTCCACAGTCCTTTCTGGGCACCTTTGGGTTTTTGGAATTCACTGTCAGTCTAACAATGAGAGGCAGTCCTTGCCAAGCTGCTCTCAGAAAATGTGGGCATATCAAAAGGGCATCACTGTTATCAGGGCAACTGGAGAGCCACAGAGGGATTTGGACCTGGAGAAGCATTTCTTTAGGATTTCATTGGAATTTGAGAGGTTTCAGATATGCCAGAACTTGGAACTGCAGTAAAAACAAGGGACTGTTAAAAGAGGGTGAGTTTGTGGTTTTTTTTATGTAGGGAACAGGCAAGATGGGGACACAGTAGGGCAGCTGTGGTCACGTACAGGTTTTGAGGGGATATGGCAATAGATGGCAGGAAAGGTTCCTTGCATGCAGAACCACTGGTACAGCCAAGAGACAAAGGCTCAGAAAAAAGATCTGGGTGCACATAAGGCATCTGTCAGACTGGTATTTCTTCCTGCTTGTCACAGAATTGGTCATAAGGCACGAAAAATCTATAATTTCCCCAACATCTGTGGATATTTTTAGATTTGTACATCTCTAAACTTGATGTGCTTGGATCTAATATAATACAGAAAAAAGTTAAATTTACCATTCAATGGACAGATGTTTGATGTCTTGTCCAGTATGAGATTATGACCCCAAATGGGCTTTTCTGAGTTGTAACACAGAAAGTCTGATTTCAGCCTCAGTCTGACCTCAGAAAGCAATATCAACTTTGTGTTTTTCCAGCACTTCTTTTTAAATTGGTTTCTCATAAATGCTGGCATTTAAGTTAAAATGATCACACTTTATTTTAATTTCAGTCACTGGAAAAGCTTCCCACTACGTTAGAAGGAAGTTGTTTGGAAATACAGCTAAAGAGTAATATTGCTGGGAAAAGAAAAAAAACGCCAGAAGGAAAAAAACTTGAAAATTCTCTTCACCTGTTAGGTTTCTAGAAATTTTTTGAAATGTCATGTTTTCTTTTTAAAATATTGTTTCACTTTTAAATGTATGAAAATGTAAGACTGCCTTTTTAGACAAGATCAAAATATATTCTTAAATCTAGAATGCAGAAATAAATTTGTTGTCCTGTGTCAAACAGAAAACACATTTGATCTAAAAAATACTTTTGCCCTTAAAAAATGTTTCTACCAATTAAAACTGAGACATTATAAAAGCAAGTTAATTTCAGATAATTTTTCATCCAATCTGCCAATTTGGTCAAGAAACAAGTCAATTACTGAGATGTATGACAATTATGGTAACACGTAGATATGAGTATTCTTAGATACTGATGAAAAGAAAATTTGTAATGTTCATCACAGTTTTTACTTTCTCTATCTTCTAAAATTTATTTGATTCTCTCTCATTTACTTCTTTCTGCTTTCTCTCCAGTGCCCTGGTTTCCCAGAAAAATCCATGATCTGGACAAGTGTCACCATCTGATCACTAAATATGATCCCAGTTTGGACAATGGTCACCCTGTAAGTTTAACATTACTGTTACTGTTATTTTGTCTTTAAAAGAAAACTCTCTGTAGGGAGATTGTTTTAAAGGAAATGTCAGGAGAAAAGAAATACTCATGAAAGAAGAGAAAAAAACCACACAGGGGCAGATAAAATCTCATCTCCAGTGGAATTAGGGACTTCATGAGTCCCTGCAGGAATGGACCACAAAAAGGGTTTTACTGTATTAGTAAAATATTATTTGTGCACTCTTAGCCATGCCCTAAGCACAAACTCTAGGAGAGGGAAAGAAAATGCACTGTAGAGTCCTGCTCTAGTGGTGATAGTAAGGCAAAGTACTGGGAGCAAACAGACAAACAATCAAACACGCATTTCTCATCCCAGTTTCCCAGCTCTAGTACAGATGTTAGACACAGACACACAAGGGACTCCAAAATGGCCATTTGTCACTTGACAAGGCAGGTCACAGAAGTGTTTTATTCTGTCAAGCATCACACAGAAGGGATGCATAGAAAGGAAAAGAAGAAGACATACTTTGCACTGAGATGATGTAGATGTGTGTCAACAGAATCTACAAGTAAGCTTTTGTCATTCTCTTGTCTACATGTCTGAATTGTACTTAATCCCTTTCATTAACCTGCACCATGTTTTGTTGTGAGCTATTACAGTCCTGAGTTAGACTTATAGACTTGGAAAGGTCTATTTCACATAACTCCTATTTTTGAGAGCAGCTTTTTCCATTATAATGCTCTAGGAGAGCCTCATGCCCTCCTTAACCAGGACATCTTTCATCCTTCCTTATTTCTTTCTGATACAAACAATCCAAGTGTTTGTAATTTTCCTGAGCTAACTCTCAGGCTGTTTCTCATTAGATAAATGAGCACACATAGGGAATTCTTTGAACTGGACTAAGCTCCCCTCATCCTTTGCCAAATAGAAGGTGTGAGCCCTGGAGAGGCTGAGAGAAAGCAGCAGTGGTGCTGAGTTACAGAAGTATTGAGTGGGGATAAATCTAAATTGCAGAATGTAGGGCAACTTAGGCATATCTAACAAGTTGAAAACAAGTTTCCTCAGGCTCTGAATATCACCTGTCTGTGGCAGGAGAGAGCAGAGCGTGGGCTGATTTACCAGGCTCCTGAACAGGGCTCAGAAATGGAGACGAAAGCACAAAAGAAGCTGATGGACAAACAGGTAGCTCAGCAAATGTTTTGCATATACATTTCCTACCAAAGAGACAGTTTGAGTTGTTTATCTCCACACCTTCAGCTTGTTCTTTACTGGCCAGAACAATCAAACTGATGCTACTGTGGCACCAGTTTCTGAGCGCCACAAGGGAGGCTCCTGGGTGGGTATGGAGCCCACAGGGACAAAGCTGAGATGTCACAGCACCTGTGTGAGTCTGGCCCAACAGCTTTCCATGTGTTTTGCATGGGCTTGTTGCAGCCGCTGACAAGCAAGGGTGGCACCTGAATGACTTATCCACAATACGTGACAAAATAAACATGCTTCCAGATTCCAGCCCTTCCCTCAGATTCATGCACACAACACTCGTTTAATTCAGTGTTACTGGTGTTATTGCTACAGTAAAAATTATGTGAATAAACCTAGGGGAAAAATTTGGCTTGTAGAAAGTGATTTCAGTAAACTCTAAATATTTTAGGATAATAAATATTTGTAGAGTGATGCTGATCAACGCTGTTTTATGGATTATATTAGCACACAGTTCCAGATTTAAGTTTTAATTCCTATTATGAATGATGTAAAATTAAAAGGAATGTGATCTCATGTCTGTATGCATGTTCAGTATCTGGCAAAGCCTGCTTGATGTTTTAATCCTAGAAAACACAGAAGGAGCAGGAAGAAAATGCTGGTATTCAGTAGGTAAACTTCTTCCCCTTTAAACAGATCCCACTGAGTCTGTCTTTATCACAACACAGTAATAAATGGGCAGGGAGAACTGGGTGGGGAGTCTGTACTTCCCACACATCCACTGGTGGTTCTGATGATTTCTACTTATTCTCTCATCATGTAAAACCTTCTTTTCCTAATTATTTTCTAACCCAGGGGTACTCTGACCTGGAGTATACCAAACGGAGGGCATTCTTTGCTGAGCTGGCCTTTAATTACAGAGCGTAAGTACAAGGCTGCTGAAGGCAAAGTTCAGTGGTCCACACCTGCTTTCAGACCTCATGTGCAAGAAATGTTCAGTATTTTGTCAATGTATCAGTGGGGCCACTTTTGAGACCACAGAATTCAGCCACACAAGCTTTCACTCCGTACCAAATAGACTTTTGTGGCAACACAGCAAAGACATTTTAAAGCGATCTTAAGATTGCATTCACATATCCCAATCTAGATTTTGTTTTAGCAGAAATGATTGCAATAAGACCTTTTATTTCAATTTTCAAGTTCCTTTTAGGACTCGGTCCTGAGCTGAGGCTAATTTTTTAAAAGGAAGTTTGAGGAACAAAATTTACTAACATAGTTTTGACAGTGGAAAGCAATTTACTATTTTTATTATTTGCTTTTTAGAATGTCTCTGTCTATGCACACTACTACCTAAAAACATAAAAAGCTCTCAGTTCTTGTGTAAGTGATGGAAAATATTTCTACCTTTATGAGTAAACCTTCACCAGAACTACACTGCTTTCTGATAGGATAAATCAAAGCTGTAGGTACAACTGGCCATGGATTATCAGCCTCATGGTATCCAAGAACTGGTGAAGTCTCCAAAGTCTTGTGAGACTTCTGAATAGAGTTTTCTCTGTTCCATCAACTATCAGCCAACACAGTTCAGAACAGCCCAAAAGCAGAACTGAACTCAGATCTACAAGAGAAGCAACAGTGAGGACAAGGAGAAAAGACCTGTAGCCTGGTTTCTCCAGGCCTGCAGTCTCTGAGTTTCTAAAGTTCTGTTTCTTCCCAGATGTCACTGCGGCGAATTACAACAAAACGCGAATTCTTCTCAAAGTATGACCTGACTCTGGTTTATTCAAACAAATGACCCCTTTTATACATTTTGGACAGGCCACTGTGATTGGTGAGAGAGACAGAACTCTTCACCCACATTGGCCAAACCAGAGGGACATCAAAGAAAGTCCATCTCACAGGAAGAATTCCGAAGATTTTGTTACAAAAACAAAACCTGATGTTTATGTCCAAGCTGTGAGAACAGGCTTCAAAAAACCCAAAACATCAGGAAGAAAAAGAACTTTAGAAACTCAGAGAGTGCAGGCCTGGAAAAACCAGACTACAAAGACCACCCACCAGAGAATCAGTGCTAGCCATACAGTGAACCTCTGCTCGTGGGGTTATAAAAGCTTCTCTGGGCTGGCATCTGCTGATCCCACCCTCCAGGCACACACTTTGTTTGGCTTGCTAGATTTCCTTCAGCAGAGGTGATGGCAAGCCTGGAGGTCTCTTATTCCATCTGTGAAGCAGAACACAGCTCCCTTTCTTACATATCCCTCTGTTTCCTCCCCACATTGTAACAGAAGAGAGAACACCCACATTAGGGCTGACCCAGACAAATAGATGTTCATTATTTACTCTTTTGCTGTTTCTCTTTTCATTACGGCAAAAATTCATAATGTGGGCAAAAAAATCCAAACAAAACTTGGAAACTGAACTTGAAATCTTGAGATGTGTCATCTTTCTTCTCTTCCTTACAGAGGAGACCCTTTACCTCACATTGAGTACACAGCACAGGAGACAGCAACTTGGTGAGTTTGGTTCTTATGCTCCAACTCCTGAGCCACTCCACAGCAGCCCCAGGAAAGCCTGGAAATGTGAGACAACTCTAACCCATTTAAAATATTGCTCATCCACCCCACATTTTACTCTTTGGTTAAATGTCATCTTTTGGTCATTTGTTTTGCAGAAAGCCATTCTCAGCGCTGGTCTTAACTATTCACTTTCTAGATCAAAAGGTATTTTCCTGGCTATTTCCCTGCCTGCCAATCCCATTGGGATATCAGAAGCCAGGAAACACCTGGAGCCTACAGAATAATTTTTTCTAACTCTAATTCACCAGCACTGTGATGCTGGCAGAAATGTCACTTTTCCAAACCTGTTACCAGGGGAAAATGCCCACTCAAAGGACAGAAATTCACCCTAAGGACATGGCTAATTCACAGTATTCACAGGAAGGAGATCAAGGAATACTTGATCTCCTTCAAGTATTCATTGCTTTTAATGTGAATAAGTAGCATTTTCTCAAACTGAAGGTAGAAGAAATTTGGAAATACCCTTCCAGCATATGTTATTTACATAGCAAAATGGCCTTAGATATCATATGAAATGATGGTAAGTTACTTCTACAAAGGTACAGCATTTCTTCACTGGGGCTTTGTTTCTCCTGAAGGTTTGCCTTAAAAAAAAAACAAAAACAAACAAACAACAAAAAACTCCAAAACACAACCAATGAATGAAACAAAATTAATTAAATTCAAAGTGTTTTAGGTGTTATGTGAAGTATGTGGCAGATTTGAAAGAGAGCAGAGTTCTTATTTCAAATAAGAAATAAGTGTTTCTACTTTCTCCCAATAACTTTAAAATATCAGTAATCAGCAGTAATTCCTCATTTGTGTGATGCTACAAAGCATTAATAAGTCCAAATGTCTCAAGTAAGCGCAGAATCCTGGGATCATGCAAGGTGCCACAAGTGCACGAAAGAGAGAATCTTTGTTCAGAAATTTAAATGGAAAGAAGACCTAAAGGTGGGGGGGAAGGAAAAAAGAAGACCAAATTTTCTAACTCTGCAGCTGAAAACCCTAGAACATAAATACTTTGCCCTAAATCACATGCAAAATTTATTCCAATGCCAAGATTTAGATCCATAGAACTCCATGTCTCATGCCAGAACCTCAACCACACTGCCACCCCATCTCTTTCAATACTCACTTTATTTTACATAAAATCTACTGTGCCAGAGAAATCCATCAGCACATAAAAACCTGGCATCCAGCTCATCCAGGAGGACACATTTTTATTGAGCTTAAATAGGTTTTTATAGCATCTTTCAATAGTCAAAGATTGATTGTCAGTGTCATGCTCATGATTACTACCACCAGCCAACAATCTTGGCATGGGATGGCGTGTGGGAATGCCGTGTTTAAGAAAATTTAATTTTGTGTTCTTTCCTGTTTTTCTCTTTTGCTGCCAACCTTCGTCATTCCAGCTCTTCTCCACCTAGAATTAGACCCATTGTGGCAACAGAGGAGACTTTTAAAGGAGTATCTGTGGATAAAACAGCCAATCCCAGCTACCCAGGTCATCTTGTTATGTAAAGCTGTTTCCAAAATTAGCCTTCCCAATTGTTATCACAGCCCCCTGAGGTCAGCTGCATTAGCTTAATTGAGCACTGTGCAATCGCAGGGGAAGTTTGTAGCACAGGCTGAATTCCCTTGGTGTCACTGAGGAGTTGCTGGATGCCTTCAGTTTGTAGCAACGTGGTTGTAAAAATGAAAACCAAGCCAGTGAAGAAATATGACTTTCAGAAAACAGAGGGCACGGATGATCTGAGCTTTTGTTTTCAAAACGGCTTCTTGGAAGGCCCTGGGAAAACATAGTCAGAGATGCCACATGGGTAAAAGCTGTGTAAGAAAAATGGAGAATTCAGGAGAAAATTGTGAGGATGCACCTGTCACATCTTCATAAGGAAGCTGATTAGCACCACTTTTTTTTATTTTTCCCTGAACAATAAGGAAATTTATGTACAATGAGGTTATTGCCTTTAAAGCCTTTCAGACATCTGGCTCCATCTTTTGTTAGGATGCTCTTTTCTAGGCTGTGCTTCCGGGAGTCCTTTCATACCTGCTGCTCTCTTGATTTTGGAGAGTACTCAGGCAATTATCTCAGAGGAACCCCTATCTTTGGATAGTTCATCCCTGGTCTCTGTGATTTCTGTGGTAGCCAATGTTTGGACACGCAGCAGAATGGCACTTTTATCAAAGAGCCCCGATGTGCAGAAGTGCAAACCAGCCTGCTGTCTCTAGGCTCCAGTCTGGGCATGAACCCTGCACTGCTGCAAATCCCACACAACCCCACTGAAGTCAGTAGTATTTTAGGAGGAAATAAGCCAGGGCAACACTTGAACTTGAGTCCTCCTCATTTTTTCCTAATTCCTCCATGGAAATGGCCCAGTGTTCTGTGGCTTTTGCAATAGTGACAGCAGCCACTGTTTCCCTCTGTTCTTTTAACTTTTTTTCCTCCTAAGGTTTTCCTCCCCAGCTTCATTCTGGTTCATTGCTCCCACACTGTGTAAGACATTTGTACAAATAAAGAGCCATTACCAGGGACTGGCTATCACCTCCATAGCAACAATAGCATACAAAAAAAGATAATAATAATAATAATAATAATAATAATAATAATAATAATAATAATAATAATAATAATAATAATAATAATAATAATAGTAAAAAAAAATATTACAAAACCAATGAAAGGTCATTTCCTGTACACAGCATTTCCAAGAATTATCTCAATTTTCATCAAACAATGTTTATAAAGTTGTTGACACTCTGGGGGCACGTCTGAACAAAAATAACCATTTCTATAAGGTTTTTTGCCATCCTATTACTACTTGCTTATTTTGCAACAGCTAAATATATTCCAAACCACAACTCTAAATCCAAGTACCATCAAGTTTGTGAGAAGCTTAAAGCCAGTGCCCAAATCAGTTTACATACATTATTTTCAGCTGATCTCTTTTCGTAGAGTGGGATAAATGCTTCAAGAATCTGGCACATCTGTCAAATACACTGCCCATGCCAGGCATTTTGAACTGAAAAATACAAACCTCTTCACCTGTCCAGAGATTACTCGTCAGTATCAGAAAAGGTGCTTTTTCCAGAGGTTTTTAAGAGGCAAATCTAGGCTAGGCTTCAGGGTGGAAAAGCAGGGACCAGCATTTCAAGTTGTACCCCAACACAGAAAGGGGGAGAATACCTGATTCATGCCATTCCTACACTGAACAACAGAGTATCCCAGATTCTGCTCTCCCCCTGGGATTTCCCTGATGCCTCCAAAACCCTAAGCAAGAAGTTGCCTAATCCTGAAACGCTTCTGTGTCAGAATTAGAGTCCTGTGACATTAAATTCTGAAGGAAAAGTGAAACAGAAAGCCCTTATGGTTTGCTACACCCAGCCAGCACCAGTTTTGGATCACCAGGTGTCCTGAGCTCGGATTTTCAGACCATGAAAAACCCCCATGCTGGGTTTTACATCTCTCTTGGATCTGCAGGTGCAGTACTGCTTTGCTGAGGTGTCTCATGCTGTGGGGTGTTGGATTTTCAGGAGAGAGGTCTACAGGAAGCTGAGGAGCCTTTACCCTACCCACGCCTGCACACAGTACCTGGATGCTTTCCAGGAGCTCGAGAAGCACTGTGGCTACCGAGAGGATCACATCCCTCAGCTTCAGCAGGTCTCCAGGTTTCTAAAAGGTCAGCCATTAGAAACCATGGTTTATTCTAGGCTTCCCTGCCCCACAAACCATTTCCTAGGAAACAGGCTGGTGGGCAGAGCTGAGGAGCTGCAGCATTCCCTCGAGCATGAGGAGCTGCAGCAAACCAGGCACATCAAGGGACCCAACTGTAAGTTTGTGCCTCTTCTGCGAGTGCCAGCAGCTGGTGTGGCACTAACAGCTCACTGCTAGCAGCTCTGCAGACACTGCTCAGCACCACTTCCACACAGCCTTTCTGTGGGTTTGGCTCTGGTGTGTGCTTCCACAGCAGTGCTGATAGCAAGACCCAAACACAGGCAGAAACCTCTCAAGTATGCTCTTGTCCTGATCCACCAGGCAGGATGGGGATGTGTGCTAGAGAGAATGATTTCCAGGAGATTCTGCTAGTCAATCAGCAGCTGCCTTGAAACAGCTCTGCTTCTTTCTGTCTTTCTAGCACCATTGAACTTTTTGGTGCCTACCACGTGGCTGATAGGGGAGCACAAAGGCTGTTGGGCTAGTGCATAGAGGCACGAAGATGTAACCTCAGAAGAAGGTCACACAAGCTTGCTAGGCTGACCTGTTAGCTGAAGGCTGGAGGATAAGGGAGCTGTGCTATTTTTATGAGGCCACAGGCTTCCCAAGGCCAGGTGCTTTGTGTAAACCACCTGATTATCAAGAATTTCTAAAGAAAGGTGATCTTTAAAGCCTCCTCCTCAGTTAAAAGGTGTGCCAGAGAGAGAACAGCTTATCACCCTGATGAAATAAGCAATAAAAAATATGGCTTAACTTAAATAAATTGTATTTAAATACAATACTCAGGAAATCAAGTGACCTCCATAAAAGAGCAGTTAGCTTGAATAAGCTTTCTGTGTCTGAAGAGTTTCTAAGACTGGCTTTTCTCATGAAGATTAAGCTGTTTGATGACAAGGTTTTTGTTGCATGTTTAGTGTAAGAGAAGGGAGGGTTCCATGTGAAAAGCATCTTCCATGAACAGCATTGCTCCCAGCTGCAGGAATTTTTTCACACATAATGTAGGCATTATATATTTTCTCATGTACTCTCACTTCTATTCAACTACCCATCTCATTTCCCTCTTAGGCTGAAAAATATTTTTTCTCTTGAAGTAGTTGATCTCAATTTACACAGTAGCTGACAGCAGGGAGCTCCAGGAATTGTGATTCTGACATGATTATCACAGATATTCATATCCTTTAAGTGCATCAGTTGATTTCAAAGTGGGAGAATTTAGGATAATGGGATTTATTGGAGTCCGCTCTCTTCCTTTACAGGTTCTGGTTCTAAATTTTCTTTGTCATAAACAAAAACAAAACAAAACAAAAAAAAAAAAAACCCAAAATAAACAGCAACTCTGGAAAACCTGCCAATAATGTTTGCAAAGATGTTCTCAGTGAGTTTCAACTCATTTACTATAAACACAAGGTGTCTACTATAAGCTAATTGTATGAGATAACTGAGAATGAGTATCAAGCATTTCAGAGGCATTTTATTCCATTCTGAAATGGGCAGCTAAGGAAAATGTTGAATAGTTCTTGGGACCACTGGTCCTACCCTCATTAAACTGTGGATTAAAATTGGATTATTTTAGCCTACAGGTTATGCATGAGTGAAACAATTTTTTTACAGAAGAGCTGTGTTAACAGCTAGACACAATTAAGAGTGAGGAAGCCATTTTAGTCCCATAAGATGAGGCTTTGAATGGATGTCTTGTCTTGCTTTCCTCTAATGAGGTCATTTCACTATGCAGAATACTTTCTAGAATAGCATGAAGATTAACATCACTGCAAGGCCCAAACTCAGTCTGAGTCAGAAGCATCTGCAAGGTCTAAAAGCTGACCAAAAGTTAAAGCATGTTGTTCGGGGTGTTGTCCAAACTCCTCTTAAATGCTGTCAGGCTTGGGGCATTGACCAATTCTCTAGGGGACCTATTCCAGTGTTTGACCACCCTCTCAGTAAAGAAATGCTTCTGAATGTCCATTCTGAGCCCCCCTTGTACAGCTTTTAAAAAAATAAACCAGAGGAGGCAGAGAGAGAGAGAGAAGGATAACCTGGGAAGGAATTGATCATGTTAAAACCAGCCCACACATCCTCTCTTTAACTTAGCAGTATCTGTGAACTTAGGAAAGCCATTCCTTCTGATTCAGTATGAGATCTGTCTGTTATTACCTATTAGTGAGGCTGGTTTGAAGAGAAATGAAGTGTACTTCATAAATATTTCACAATTATTTTAATTGAGGGTTAACAGTGTGATTGTTTATGCATAGCAAGTGCTTTTCTGAAGGGTTAACTAGATGAACCTAGGCACATCTTTCTTTCTAGTAAAGATGTTTGGATTTAGGCAGTCATTGTGCTCCACAGCTGGAAGAAATTACAGGCAGTGAACTCAAGCAAGTGCACACTACAATGCACTGTATACACCAGTTTTTAGGCCAAGAATTAAGTCTTGCAGATCACTTTAGGTCAGCTGCTCAAAACCTTCTCTGCAGCACACGTTGATTTCCCAGATCTTTGGGCAGCAGGTCCAGCCAGCCCCACCCCCAGTTCTCTACTGATTGCTGGCTTTATTGTGTAGTCATGAGCTAGAAGTTCAGATTCTGCAGATATTACCATCAACAGATAACTTTTTCCTAGGGCTTTTCAAGGCAACTGTCCAAGTCTGTTCCATCAGCAGACTGATTCACTGGCCTCTATTTAAAAGGACATTTCAGGAAACATAAGCTGTAATTTTAATTTTCCCTCCTCCTCCAACATGGATGCTAAAGCCATATAAATTTCCCTAGACTCTTCCATAGTCCTTCCAAAATTGAGTTACTAAGGTCTTGGTTTTCATACAATATATTTTTCAGCTAATGCAATTTTCATGCAGAATTCAGCCCAAAGATTCTGAAATTTTCACATTCCTCTGGATTGGACCAGCAAATAGACAACGGTAGATACATAATCTCCTTTTTTATAATTGTTTATTTTTGAGGCAGTTCTGTACTATTTACCTTTGAATTGAGTGGAACAATAGAAGATAACTGTGGCAAATACCCACCCCGTAGTCCATCATAATGTCGGAAGAAGCACTCCCTGCTGCCCTCTCATTCCTATATTTTCTCACTTCCTTGCATTTTTTTCCTTTTTTTTCTTTCTCTGGGTGTATTGGTTTGTTTTGGTTTGCTTTTTAATGGGAAAAGTACTAATAGCCTGACAGAGTAAGACAAGTAATTCTGGAAGAAACATGAAAAAACAAACCAAAACAAATCTTGTAAATGGCCTTGTTTCTGGGTGGGAATTTTTGTTTGTTTGCTTACATAAAAAAGGGGAAAATAAAGGTTATATATTTCATGACACAATAGAATACAGATAAAGTATTGAGAATAAAACCATTTCTGATTTGTTTAAAATGCAGTTTTATACTTTAAAGACGACAAGATATCATTTATGGGAGCTGAGAATGCAATACAGATTTTGAAATAGGACTTCAAAAAGATTATCATTGGCTCGCTTTGAAAGCAGTGATTTTCAATTTCTTAGCTTTGCAGACCACCAGCATGTTTCCCATGGAAATGTAGAGTGTGAATTCTATTGACCACCAGACTGGTTATATTTTTGTGTTGTTGTTGTTGTTGTCTCTCACAGTCCTTTCATGGTAATTCAGAGTGCTCTGGGGTAATACTGGATGTTAAAGCTGAAATCACAGTGCAAAAGTGTTGTGTTCTTCTGTCCTGTCCACAGCAAAACACCTATGATCACATCACTGTGAGCCTGTGTAGTGAGTTCTAGACAAACATAATGGTAAAAAAAAAAAAAAAAAAAAAAAAAAAAAGATAAAAAACCAGATGCAGTTCTGTTCCCTGCTTGATCGTCAGGACCACGCATGACCTCAGGCACTGTCATGTGGAACATAGACAATTGTGTGTTCGTGTGAAAAATGTGCCCTGGGGTGGGCAGTGCTGCCACACCTCGTGCATTGCCATGGGAATACACACAGGATGGAAGCACAGGGGATTCCAGGCTGCAGGAACTGGTCCTACACCAGCACAGGGGCGCATCAGCAATGACAAGCCAAGGTGTGCCTGCTGTGCTTGGTGGAGGGAACCATTCCAACAGAGAAGGAAGGATCCCTGAAACCAAAGTGAATGTGCTGTGTAGTTAACCCTAGAAACAGCTGAAAATTTGGTGTCACTTCCCTTTGCAGAGAGAACAGGTTTCCAGCTGAGACCAGCTGCAGGCCAGCTGTCTGCTCGGGACTTCCTCGCCAGCCTGGCGTTCCGCGTCTTTCAGTGCACGCAGTACACAAGGCATTTCTCCTCTCCTATGCACTCCCCAGAACCGTAAGTTGGATGCCCTGACATAGTTCCATCCCTCTGAATGTGTTTGGGGTCATTCTCTTGGGACTGGCTCTGCAGTTCCATCCAGTAGTCCACAGAATGAAACAATTTGAGGAACTGGTAGCTGGAGATTTAGAAGGGGAAGTCATGCATGAGAGGGTGTGGTTCTCTGTCTCTCTTGCAAAGTTGTCTGGGGAAGGAAAAGGCTGAAGAATATCTGGTTTAATCTTTTCATCCTGCCTTCAGTTACCATCTGCTGGGGTTTGATTTCCTGCTGTGAAACTCTCCCAGTAAGTGCTGGCCAGACAACAGCAATTACATTTCATGAGAAATTACAAGTTCACACAGATGCTTTTGTTGTATGCTGGGACAAAGCAGGGACCTTTCAAAGATGTTGTGACATAGAAGGGTAGTGCCCATGCCATCCCAAGGAGACAGAAGACAAGGTGGCAGGGGCAGGAAGGAGGGAATGCTCTGCTCCTTGCAGAGCCAGGCCAGGTGTGGAGGCAGCCACTGTGGAGCAGTGCTCACACCAGCTCCCTTTGAGGTCTATAGGCTAAAGTCCTTCACAGGGAATTCATGAAGGGCAGGAAAGGAAGCCATTAATAAACAAGAAGGTCACTTAATTTCCAGAGACTGCTGCCATGAGTTGCTGGGTCATGTTCCCATGCTGGCTGACAAGGAGTTTGCCCAGTTCTCACAGGTAAGAACACTTTCTGCTGGCTCTTTCACCAACTGCTCTGCATAGCAGGCCAGAGGTGCCTTAGGCACATGCAGCTCACATGAAATGCAGTCCTGGGGGTGGATTGTCCTGAGCCATGACCTGCAGGCGTGGCGGGCAGGCAGTGACCAGAGGCAATTCCTCCAGGGGAGCAGCAGCTCCCTATGGACACGGTGTGAAAGGAAGGGCAGGCAGAGCTCAGGGGACTCCTCTGTGGGAGGGCTGTGTCAGTCTGCAGAAGGATGTGGGGCTGGAGTCTGAGCTGCTCCCCTGAACCACATGAACCTTGGCAGCACCAGCTGCCGAGCCTCCGAGATGGTGCTGCCTCTGGATGTGCATCCCTGTCTCACAAGAGACTTTAATTGTGTCCATCACCAGGTCATTCGTCAGAGTTGTTTTTCCCTTTACAGCTCACCAAATTCTCACTGCATTGCTCACACTGGTGAGGAGGCTCCAAAAAGCAAACAGAGCTTCTTTGTACAAAAAGGGGCGATTTAGTGTGAGCAGTCAGTGTCAGACCCAACTGAACTCAATGACCTCTCATAATTAAAGACTGCAGAACTATGAATGTTCCTCAAAACCATAGCAGAGGGAAGAAGATATCTCATTGTCCTGGCTTATCAATCAGTTGCCACTGTGGAAACTGGCAATAAGATCAGAGGGGTAACATGACGTGGGTCCCAACATGACTTAGGTCCCTGAGGAAGTATCTTTAACAAAAAACCGGTTCACCTCATATGATGTGGTTTCCAGTTGTATCGACTTGAATACATGCCAGTTACCATTTTGATCATAAATATCAGTTATTAACAGAATCAGAAGAGTAGTACTTTAAGTACCTTAATCATCTTTATTCTGGAAGAAACCTCTTCAGTTCAGTTCAACACTGAAAGTTAAGACACAATAGAAATAAGAGATTACAGCAATTTCAAAGCTTTTGATTTTCTTCTTTTCCTATCAATAACACAGACTATACAGCATGAGATCACATTCAGTGAATTTTCACATTTCACTTTTTTGTCCCCAAAAAGTATTTTCACAGTTGAAATTCATCCCTTGAAAAGTCTTTTTTTTTTTTTTTTCTTTCTCCATTCAATATGAGACGATGAATGGTGAAAATGCCCTAATTTTGTTTGTTTGTTGCATGATATGGCTCCTGGGATAGCAAAAAAGAGACATCTACAGATCCCTATTGTGAGAATAACATTTAACAGGGAGCACAGATGAAAGCAAACAGAATCACCCCTGCACAGATCTGACCCACTCACAAGGGCTGTCAGAAAGAGTGAGGGACAGAAAGGCAGTGGCAAAGATGAAACCCACCTTTGCTGTCCTTCCTTCTCCTGCCTCCCTGTAACTTTTTGCCTGCTGTAGATAGTCCAGCATTAAGACAAGAGATGGTTAATTTTACACAGAGAACACTGAGGATTAAACACTCATCTAATGTGGCTCCCAGTGGTATGTAGCTGGGGGCCAGGGAGAGGTAGGCATCCTGGAAGCCTTGGAAGGTCATTTTGGGTGACAAAAACAATGAATAGTTCATGCTATTCATGCTAGAAATGATGTGGCCCTCCCCCTTCCCCTCTTTCTCTCCCTTGGGCTGAATAATCACACTAGTGTAACACTGTCTGCTTGCTTACATGCTTTAGGATATTGGACTGGCTTCTCTTGGATCATCTGAGGAGGAGATTGAGAAACTGGCCACAGTAAGTACAGATGGCAGTTTAGTATTGGAGGCAAACCCCAAACGATTCACTGCATGCCCCTTACTGTGCAGGGAAGGCTCTCTTTGTGTCTCACCCTGGCTGCAGAAATGGGAGGACCAGCAGGATGGTTCTCTCCTCCCCCACAGGTTAGGAGGGTGCTGGAGCAGGGACTGGAATCCCTCTGGGGAGCCCAGAATGGTGTGATTCCACCTGAGGAGATGCTTACACTCCTTGATTTTATAAGAATTTATTTCTTCAGCTGAGTTTTTACAATTTCAGACACAGGATGGTCCCAACTCACATTCCAGATACACCTAAAACACTAGATACCCAGTGTGATACCTGTATTTTCTCCTACCCAAGGTACAGAGAACCATCAGAATTTGGTTCACCCCATATTCTTTAACCTCACCAAATAAGAGAGCACTTAAAAGCAATTTGAAAGCAGGTACTGCCATTCAATTCTGAGCCACTAGGCTGTCTACAAGTGTCAAAATTGTTTGTACAGCCCCTTACTGCCATCTTAACTTGTTCTGAAAGACATCTGGAGGCCAGGTGATTTTTTTTTTTCTGATAATGGCAGCCATTTACCAGTCTTGATGATTTTTTCAGAGGAGAGGAGCCTTATCCTCACTGAGTGAGATTCATTTAATACAGGTAGTAAATGAGATGAGAATAAGAACTCCTGAAGTTCCTTACCCAGACCACAGTCCCACTCAGGATGGGGGCTGTGGCTCACCTAAAATCCATCTGCTCATTGGGTTAGGACTGAATCTTATCGTTATTTTTGAAGAGTGCTACAAATGCTGAATCCTTTGTAACTACATCCAGGTCCCAAACTGCTGATGACAGTGACAGTCCACATTTCCTCTTCCACTGTCTGGGTCTAGAGAGGCTAGAGTGAGATTAAGATCCATGCCTTTGCTAGGGTTAAATAATTCCAAGTTCCAGAGAGTCATTTTGCATCATTCCCCAGGTCTTGGTGAGATTTGGTTCAGGCCTGTGGTTTATAAATCATTCCTCTGCAAGAAGCTCTTCCTGATCCTGAACTGAATAGGCTTAGACAAGAGATAGGGTTCAGATCAGAAGAATAACAGGTCTCATGTCAGAAATTTTCTTAGCATCATCTAGGGTTGGGGGAGGTAGAACAAGAGCACCTTTTCAAAGGGCTCTCTGCAGTTCAGGGTCTGTGAGAATTTGTAATTACAATTTTGTAAGTGCCATTCAGGTATTCTGAACAGCAAACCTATTCTGGATTAAAATCCCGGTATCCAAATGTTTTAAATTTATATACCTAATTTAGGCTTACTGTTAGAGTTCCTTTTCTAAAAAGTGAATATAGAGAACATGAACTGTATGCATTATCCTGACATGAAGGTCTAACACAATTTCTGTGTTTATCTCTGGAAGTCCCTGTCATGTCCTGTTCTTCATAAAGAGAATTTTGATAACTAGCTTAGAAGCTTCTTTAAAGAATCTCAAAACTGTTTGTTGCTATGGTCTAAAACATTTGTAAGACAAATTTGAAATGCCATTATTTCATTTAGCCCTGTGACTTCTCTAAGCAGGTGCATCCATGCACCAGAGATGGGAAACTGCCAGTGTCCTTGTCATCCAGAGTGCCACTAATATATTTTTTGTACTCTGTAAAAACACTGAGAGCTTGAAATAACCTCACTAACCAAAAGCCAAATGCAGGCTATCTTAAGAAACAATAAAAAAAAAAAAAATCTTCCTCCTCCCGTGTCTCATTTTGCAGTCAAAAGAGCCTCCTGCAAAATGAGAAGATACTAAAAAGACTTTTCACTGTGAAATAATAAGAATCAAGATTATTAACAGAATATAAACATGTGATTATTTGCTGAACTGTAGAGAATGCAACTCAGGATCCTGCGAAAGGAAAGATCATGGAATGTTGTTCCTTCAGTGATAAATTTGAAGGCTAAAACCAAGTCACCAAAATGAAAAGGAGTGTGAGGGAGGGTGAGAAAAAGAAAGATAATGTATGAAAAAGGTAAAATAGACAGAATAATAGAGAGCTTCACATAGTTTTTCAAATTGCCTGTGGTTCTTTAAGCAGGGTCTTGAAAATGCCACACCTAGGAAGCCAAGGTCCATCCTTGTGCATGAGGCAGCAAAGTGCTCTGTGTCTCTAAAGGAACCTGGAAGAGCTGTGACACAAAGCCATATTCTTGAAAAGTCTCATTTACCACGTTTTCCCTTTGCACAATGCCCATCCAACTTCTCAGGGCATCAGGCTGTGTCCAGGGCTTGTCCTCCACTGTCCATTGCCTCAAATTTTATAATAAGGGAAGCACTAAAAGTTTGGCAGAGCCAAGAGTTGCTTTTGTTCACTGTCATCCAGCAGGTAAAGGAATTATGGCCCTAAATATGCTTTTATCACAAGAAAAGCTCAGAGAAATGTATCTTTATTTTCTGCTGGAGCGTGACAAAGATCTAAGTGGCACAGTATGGAAAAAGGTGCTTTTCAATTCTTCTGGATGAGATCACACAGAAAAAGAAGAAAGGCAACTCTCCTTTCAAGTACTTTTCCAAAGGTCTTGAACCCTCTGTCAGGATCTGCCTGTCCTGGGGACTGTGGGTGGAAATCTCTCAGCTTCCACTTGCTGTGGTGAGGCTCTTGCGCTAAGAGATTGCAGGGTAATTTGGAACATCTTCCAAAGATAGAAAAGGATATGACTTTATTTACCCATGTATTATCATTCAAAATTTGAATTTTTTTTCTTAGTAGGACAACAAGTTTTGAAAAAGAACCCAAACAACATTATGTTCAGTATGCGTTATATGCTGAGGGAAAAAATAATTTTCTTAAAATACGCAACAATAAAATTTGAAGATACAAAGATATTAAGGAATGAGGATAAAATAAAATTAAAGGAGAGATGAGAAGCTCAGAAATTTCTGCCTTTTCACAAGTTGTTCTTATTCCCAGCTTTACTGGTTCACTGTGGAGTTTGGCCTCTGCAAGCAAAATGGATTGATCAAAGCTTATGGGGCAGGACTGCTTTCATCTTATGGGGAATTGATGGTATGTGTCAAATGCACAGTATTGAAAGATTTCTATAATCCACTTTCCTGAGCTCTGGTAAAAGCAAACCATGTCTTCCTACAAAAATTAATAGGATTTAAAATTCAGATTTTTCTTTTACAAAGAAATAATTCTCCCTTCACAGAAGGTACTGAGTAGGGTGAAAGCTACTGTGGTGTGTCTTTCATCTAAAGAGATGAAATGCAATGAAAACAACCATCCCATAAAATATTAGATTTGTTTTTTCCTGCTTCTGGCAGTAATAATGCAGCTGCCTTTGACACAAAACTCATGTTCCTTTCTGAATTACTCACTAGAGGGCAATATTATGCCTGTTATGAGTTTGGCTATTTTGTTCATGCCCTTGACATTCACGCACATATGAGCCAGAAAGGCAATGACTGACTGGACCAAGAAACTGGAAATAGCGTGGACAGTTACAAAAAGAAATTGCTTCAGTACTTTTCATTCCTAAATACACCTCAAAACTAATGTCAGCTCTAGTTTTACATAGATTAACATCTGTGAGCATGGGTTTCATACTGCCTTGCTTAGGCAGATTAACTGTAGGAGAGAACTTGTACACTTCTACAGAAAGTGGGTTTCCTCTCCTTTGACTAAACAGCTGATAGGAGAGATATTAATTTCTTTTTAATTTTGAAGAGCACTGATGCAGGTGATCACTTCTTAATTACAAAAGCCCTAAACTGCTATCGGCAGGGCTCAAATGTTTCAAGCTGTGAAGATACTGGATGTTTTTTTTAAAAAATTGGTAAGAGCCAGAGGAAAATAAATACCACTCTTTTCAAGCATTTTTATAAACCAGAAACCTTTTTTTCTTTTTTCATGTGAGATATATTTTAAGCTTAACACATAAACTCAGCAGCCTAGCAGCCAGATACATGATGCATTCACACGGAATTGTGGCTGAGTTAGCAAGGCTTAGACTCCCAGAACTGGAGATAGTTGGGTTGTCATGACAATAAACATTTTACAAAACTCTCCCAGTGTACAGTTAATTGACAGGAGGAAAAAACAACATTTTGATGGATCTCAAGACATTTTAAGTTAGAGTCCCCACAAAAGGGCAGCTGATATTAACACAGAGAAAGGGGAACCTTCCCAGATATCACATTTACCGCTTGGTGAATTTAGCATTGTTTTTCCTTACAACACCTGCAATTTGGAGATTTTTGTGAGGTAGCTCTGTGGAGAGCTTTGTCTCTTGATAAGCTGAACGGTCTGCATGGTCATTAACCCTCTAGAGGAGTAAGGGTGACTTCCTTTCTACATAGCAGCCTGATCTTGGCCTGATTGCTCATCAACTTCACACTAGGTACTGGTGAAGCTACTGTTTATCTGGGAATCCTTCAGTACTTGTTATATTCACTGACAACAAACAGGAAACAAACTTGCTTTCCTTTAGCTGGTAAAACCAGAAATGTCCAATCAAAGCACAATTCTGCCTGGCATAGTATCTTATGGTTTTGAATCCAGTTCATTTACACATTAAACAGGATGCTAAAGGGCAGAGGTAATCATAACTGTTTATATTTATGTAGCTTTCATAGCAAATATGCATGACAAAATCTATCTGCAAGTGGTTACCTCCTTTCTCTGTTCAACTCAAATGAAGGTAAAAATCTCATCATAAATGCTCACTTTTGGTGTCTGGAGTCAAGTGCACCAGGCTCTCCTCTCTTTCCATCATTTTCTTCCTCAGACACCAACAAGCTCTTCTGCTTTTTGTTAAACCCATAGGCAAGGACTGCTTGTGCACAAAATGGTGCTATATAGAACTAAAAAAGACAACTGCATCTCAAACCCCCTGCCTCTGAGGCTGAAAGTGAAAGTCCTAACTGTCCTTGAGCTGATAGATGGCAGTTTCTTGTCATGACTTTTATCACTGATAATTGTTGAGTAAAGTTACTGGAAAAACTTTTGGTAAAGCTGGGTCTACCTTTGTCTTCATACATCATATTACTGAAAATACATGCAGGAGTGCCTGCATTTAAATGCAACAGGTAATGGATAGGATTATTCCCCTTTCAGCATGTTCATCTTGTGTACAACACCTAAATCTGAACATGAGCAAGCAATTAAACAGGAGTTCTGCTATGCACCCTGCAGAATCCCTTTGTGAGCTCTCTTTGTGTGCCTATTTTGGGACAATGGCTTAGTGGCTCTGTGCACTTCACCTTGAGCACCTGAAACTTGTTGTACACAAGTTAATTACATCCATGAACTTACATGCTGAAGTTTCCTTCTTTAGCTGATTGATTTCATCCCATAGATTTTTACTTAGAACAAAACAAAACAAAAAATTCCATTTATTCATTCTAGGCTGCCTGAGTATCTGAGTCTAACTTCAGTATAGGCACTTGGCAGTGTGGGTAAAGTGGTGAGGTCCAATGCCTAAGTGCCTGTTAGCTAACTGCAAACCTGAACCAACTGCTTCTTTTACAGTTGAAAATATGTGTAGTGCAGTGCCTGTTTCATAGAAGGTGTTTTTTTTTTAGAAATAAAGCAGTGTCTAGACAGATCTTTTAGAGAAGATGAAGACTGGTAGATAGTGAGGCTCATGATAGACTTCAGTTTATTGCTCTAGATAAGTTTTGTTGCTGCTTGGCAGAAAGCCATTATCCAACCTAATAATTCTCTGCCAGTCTTCTCAGTGGGCCCAGACACAGACTTCTGCATGGAGGTCCCAGGCTGATCAACATATTTGGCAGAGGCAGTGAAGTTTTGGCACTTTGTTGGCAGTGACTAAAGCGAATACTGTAGGAATCTCACTGCAGGACGTGTGTGGAAGGAGACACACTGCAGCAGCCTGGGCAAGGGAACGGTTTCCTTGTACCTGGAGGCTTCTAGGCCAAGAGTACCGGAATGATTCAGTCACCAAGGAGGGAATAAGGGCATGAGTTACTAAGGTTAGATGGTTGGCTACAGCTGGAGAGGGCAAGCAGCAGTCATCTAGCTTATGTTATATGAGAACTTAGCATCAGCAAGAAGCCTGGGAACATCCCATAGCTGCAGCCTGGGCTGTCTGTGGGTGTGTGACTGTAACCAAGGGAACCACATCCTGACTATGAAATCTTCAAAACATTTCCCTTTTCTCCACAGCACCCACTCCTACCAGTTTGGACTCAGCTTCAGGTAGATATTTTCTGTGGATGAGTTTATCCTGCCCCAACCTAGGGCGTAATTTGGGGAAAGGCAGAGGACAAAAGGTAGAGCTGGTCACTCTCTGCATGAATCTTGCCCTTGAATCCCTGTTATCTAACAAAGCATTTAGTAACAGCAGCTAGGTATCAGAAGGATAACCATCCCTGAATCTAAGCGGAGCAGTTGTAATGGGTCTGACTGCTGGCCAAACTTGCCTCCTCTGAACTGTAAGAATTCCTCCCCCAAAGCTCTCAGTATTGCACTGTTTATTTCACTATATTCTGTCAGCTGTTCCACATTATCCCAAATGCTTCTTCTGTTAACACTCAGCTGGACTCTGTCCTACATACTGTAAAATCTTATGGCTCATACCACACTTCTGGCAACACTCAGAGCTACATATGCTTTTCTTGCAGCACACCCAGTACTTAACTTGTAGAGGCCTTTAAGGCCATCCGGTTCCAAGCTGAACTTCCACTGAAATCAAGGGGATTTCAGTTCTGCTTCAACACTGACAGTTTAGTGGGACCCCTGTCAGGTTTTGAGTTACCGAAATCTTTTCCCATTAGTTCCCCAGAGCTTCTAAGATTCTAAGAGCAGCCTCATGTTTGTGTCTACCAACCATCTTAGATTGTACGAGTGTTATCCAAGGTTTACTCTTCAATTACACACTGCAAATGAAGAGCAAGAAAAACACCATCTTTTACATATTCTTGGGGGGTTTGGATTTTTAGGAGTTATTTTGGTTTGGTTTTTTTCTAAAGTCTGGTATTTATTTCTGCACCAGTTCATCGAAATGTCTAAATATGTACTTAGGAGTACTGTCTGAATTTTTCCAGCTAGCAGATTGAACTGAAAGTCTCGAGCATCATCACCCACTCTACCAGTTATTTACAAGTAGTGCCCTGAGAGTTGACATCTGGATTATAAAATGGTGAAGGAAATCTGCAGACTGGGAAGAAGAGAGAAGGGGAAGGAGGCAGATCTCGGAGAAGGGCGTGCACTGAGAGACTGTCCCTAGGTGAATGAGGCCCACTGTCCAGTCTGAAGGTGGAAAGAAAGGTCTCAACATTGATGGGATGAGTCCTTTTTCCTTTTGGTTTGTACCCAAGACACTTCACCCTGGAGTACCCAACCAGCTTTTAGGCACATCTGTGATGCTGTTCAAATGTCACTGGGGCTGAGCTGGGTTTAAAGTATTTCACTTGAGTTTCAGGGCAGATAAAGTGCTTGAGAACTTCCTTTAAGCCTAATCAGAGCAGCCTTCCTAGGACTGTGTGCAGGTACCAAACTTGTGGCTGGTTTAAAAGGCATTTCCAGTATATGTAAACAAACAATATAGATGTACCTATGGACTGCAGTGTGGGCTTCTATAAACCTCCTGTTTGCTTGGGGGGGACAATGTCAAAGAACTGGAGAAGAACATATAGAAGAACCTCTGTGGGTTCAAAAATACCAACGTGAGCATGCAGTATAGTGTTTATTTATGTCTTGGATTTCAGGGGAGATTTCAGGCTGCTATACTGGCCTGGGAGCTGTGCATAAAACAGCAGAAGTATTCTGTCTTCTGTTCTTCGTTGTAGCAGGAAGCATGGAATTTTTGACATGGACTAGGGAACTCTAAAGTAAGGCTAGACAGGACTGCAAAACTGGGATACTATTTAAAAAAAAAAAACAGCTTGATTTTTTTTTTCTTCTGGATATTTATATTTTGGGGGGTGGCATAGACTTTCCCCTCCCCATCTGAGAACGTGGCTATGCTATCCTCTTGTACATCATTGATATATGGGAAATATATATTTATTTTCTTTTTTATCTTAAAAACCCATTTATTATTTGGTTTATGAACTGCTAATTATGCAAATAAATTATGCAAATAAAAGAACAAGACTTTATATTACCCCTAACTATTCCCCAAAGAGAATTTCACAGTTCAGCAGGGACTAATTCTTTCTCTGTTCATTCACCTGCTCTAAATGGTGTTCCTGCTGCAAAGTATGCTTTGTCAAACAAGCCAGAGTACAAGCCTTTTGATCCAGAGGTGACTGCACTTCACCCCTACCAGGATCAAGCCTTCCAGCCTGTCTATTTCATAGCAGAAAATCTGGAAGATGCCAAGGTCAAGCTTCAGTAAGTAAAGTGTTTGTGGGTATTTTCATTGAGGGGGGCACACTGGGTTGATCCTTCATCTCAAATACCTCTATTACTATTGCAACAACCATGCCAGACTGTCTGGCTGTGTCTGCAGAGTGGCTTTTGTGCAACACAGTTAAGCACAAGCTTGTTTACCTCAGAAAAAGTCCACAGAAATTTGGGATTTATTTTTGCTACGCTCTGTCCCACGCTTCATCTTAACAATGCTTCAGTTTAGCACCTTCTGAAGCAAATTCTGTAAGTGAACTGTGAGAGTGCAATCCCACCCTATGTGCTAGTCCATGCAAACAGGAGATGGCGAAGAGCTGATTTACCCAAGGTCATGTGGAAATTTTATAGCAGTCGTTGGGATTAACATGAATCAGCAGGGGTCTTAAAAACAACGTTGCCTTTCTGATTGTAAGTGCACAAGAATCCAGAATCAGCATCTACGGGCAATCTAATTTCTGCAACCTAAATAACATTATTTCAAATTAGCTTGAGGTGTTTCTAAGCACATTTCCTTAACTGTGTGATGTTGTGCAGTAAGGATGTTTTTTCTTTTTCCTTTTTTATTTTAAAGTAAGCAGGGTTTAAATCCTGGCCTTCATCTCCAACAGTTAGAACAACATGACCAATTCTGGCTGGAGGCAGGATGTTGGTTGTGGAGTGAGCTACTGGGGAGCATGCAGGAGCTGAAATGAGGAATTTATTAGAGGAAAAGGACCTGAGCCAGACTCCTTCCCTACTCTCCCCGCCTCTTCCCCAGAAGCACTGTCTGCTGGGGCTATAGCCATGGCTAATTAGGCACCTCATCTTAAATCTGAATGCTCACATTAAATTTTTAATATGTGTAAAAAACGTGGGTGAGAACTCACTGGCAGAAGAGAGAGGACTTGCAAAGCATTTGACTCAGGCAAACCTGCAAAGAACGTACGAGGACAGGGAATACACCACTCTCAGGCATGAAGCTTTTTCATACTTTTTTTCAAGACAGTTGCATAGCCAAGGCTGCTCAAAATAACTGAAGGCACAAGAATCTGTCAGCACGGAAAACGTAAGGCAACATCAGTACAGGGGGTTCCTACCAGTGTGTACTTAATGGAAATATTGTCGAAAATGGCAAGAAATCGTGTTTTTTCTTTTAATAGAGGCAGAAAAATAGCCCAGGATGCCTGGTATCAACAGGTTTTTAGAATATTACACAGAAAGGGCTGCTCCAGGTTATTTCTTGGAAGCGAGGGCGGCAGACATGCTGTGCTCCTGCATTCCTCAGCTTGTGGTTGTAATAACTCTGAGCTGTGTGAAGGCAGAGCTGTGAGAGCACAGACGGGGCTCAGCCAGGCTGGGACCAGGCACTGCAGATCCTTGGGGCTGAGGGTGGTTCAGCCGTGGGCAGGCTGTGCTGCAGCAGGCACAGCTCAGCAGAAGCAGGCAGGAGGTGGCACAGCACCCTCAGCCAGGCCCTGGCTACACCCTGAGAAGTGAGGTCCTGCAGGTTTTGCACTTACGGAAATTCCTTTTGAACTGACAGCTCTGTCCTGTCTCCCCACAGGAACTACGCACTGAAGATCAAGAAGCCTTTGACTCTGCACTATGACCCCTTCACCAGCAGCATAGAGGTTTTGAACACGCCACAGAAAGTCAAGAGAGCACTCCACCAGATAAAAGAGGACCTGAGAAACCTCTGCTTGGCCCTTGAAAACCTCTCTTAAAACCACAGCAGAACATCTCACCTGTCACTGGAATACCTGTAGGTGATGCTAGCTCTTACATGCAGCACTTACTGAATCTTCGATGCACAAACCAGATCAGTTCAGGTAATCTTTTCACTGTAATTTAGGCTGCTGACTTAAAATAAAGCTCCTGCTTAGAATGTTTCAACAACAAACAAGACCTACTCCAATTTTTGGTAGATGGTATGAGCTACACCTCTTTGTAGCATATTTATGTCTTTTGGGACTCTTACTGGTTTTTTTTTCATCCCTTGCCACCTTTTCAAGTTTTCTCTCACAAAATGACATGGTAACTTTTCATCCACACAGTGCTGTACTTGCTGGCCTTAATGACAGGATCACAACCTCTTAAGCTGGCTGGCTGCCTACAGTCAGCTAAATCCTTGCAGCTAAATCCTTGCTGCTAGCAATTAGCATCACCTATTGCCCACAAACTATGAATGGCCTCTAAAAATACACAAATGCAAGGGTTTGTTAGAGGAACACTTCTGCTCACATTTATTTTTGAGTACTCATTCAATGGCCTTGGAATACAGCAAAATGATTTCTTGTCACATTTAAGATCACAGAATATTTGTACCTTCATTGAAAGAAAAGGCAGAAAATAAAAGGTCTGAGATACTCTGGCTCTGTCACATACAAGGATGCCTAATTTGAATGGGAAATTAAACTTCTGGGAAGGAAATCCTTGTGTAAGGAAAGACTTGTTAAAAGCCCTTTAACAAATAGGCTTCCATTGCTTTTTTTCATGGAATTCATATTCCCTTGGACACCATTAGAAATCTTTGCCTTTTATTGATGTCATAATGATTGTAGTCATGACCAAAAGGCCAAATCTATGGAACACTTAGTAGAAAAACTAAGATCAACCACTAGCAGCTGTATAGCCTTGCTATGGAAAAAATATCTGGTATGTTCTGCAACTCCTCTCGTCTCCCTCCCCAGCTCCTGAGATGTGCCTGAAATTTATTTACGTTCCACAGGTCACATTTCCCAGAATCACTCTTATTTATTACCTATTCCAGACTTTTATGCTGTTTGTGTCCCCTTTCCTTCTTCTACAATGCACAAATAGAGGGTAATTCAGGTAAAGAAGATGATGCTCCGGGCCAGAAGGGTTCTCTCTCCTCTTAGCAGAAGTGCAAAAAGATGGGGTCGATGCAGGTTACAGGCATGGCATAAGAATGGAAAATGTGGATCTCCAAAAGCTGGGTGACTGTTATCTACAAATATAAAGGTAGATTTATCCTGTGCCACCTATAATTTTGAATAAATAAGTAGAAACTCCACTTATTTATTCAAAATTATATTTAGCACGTGGCTGCCTTGTCCACTGCTGCCCATCAGCTGCCAGAGCACGAGGTCTGAGCTCTGAGGAAACTGTGAGGTGGTTTGGCTCTTGATGGAAAAGGAGTTTTTGGGAAATGAGTTAATGAGTTCCCATCTCTGCCTGAGCTGCTCGCTGTGGGATAGGAGCACGTACACAGGCAGTCACCACAGAGGCTTTTATTTCATACAGACCTTATCTCACTGTAATTTTTCCACTTGTCAGGTTCTATAGAAACTGTCTTATTGACATTCAATAGAATGCTGGTTCTTACAACTTCATGTCTACAACACTTCCAAAAATTTTCCCATGAGCAGCAATATTCAGGATCTGTGGATCTGCTGCAACTGCTCCATTTTATTTAAATGTGGTGATGCCTGAAAAATTTGGAAGTATCTTGGCAAAAATGGCTATGAGACCCCCTTCCTCTTAACAGTAGGAACAACCCAAGCTCCTTATTTTAATTTTTTGTTAAAATTCTACTCTAAGAGAACACTTGCATATCATAAACCCTGCTTTGCTAGAAATTCAGCCAGGGACAGAGCTGAAGTGAGTTCCTTTGCTTCCAGTTTATTTCTGCTGTGATGGAAGATGATCTCTCAGCACGCTTTTATGGGTTTAATTCTACTTATCCTGCTCATAAACACACACACACACACACACACACACACACACACACACACACACACACACACACACACACACACACACACATACTATTCCTCCTCAGAGCAATTTGTTTTTTTACATATTGTAATAATTTATCTGCCTGCTTCTTGCCAATTGGTGCATAGGCAAAAATATTTGATAGCTCACAACAGATTGTTTTCAGAAGTATTATTTTCATCAATCAGTTCTTTTACGGTGAAAATTGAATCATGTGCTTCAATTCTGTGTGTTTTCCTTTTCTTTCTTTTTAAGTGGAAGATAATGCCAGAGCGGAAGAGCTATCAAAATATTTTCTATAGACAGACTCTCTGGGCCATAGGGTCTTTTTCATGTATTCCCTCTGAAATGGTTGAATGTGGAATTTAGACTTGAGTTTGGCTATTACTCAGAACAGACCTATATTTGGAAGAAATGAGAGACCTGATGGATTTGTTTTGCCCAAGGCCTCACACTTTCTTTGGAGGGACTCCAGGCCCGCCCACACACCCTTGTCTTTTCCAGATCCTGTAGCAAGGAGAGAAAAAGAAACCATTTTGGAGCCAGATTCTCCCACCCTTACACATGCTGAGTAGTACCCAACCTCTCAAGCCATCCCTGAGCCTGTTTGAGGTGCTGCATACAGGCAATAAGAGCAAGATTATCAAAACCACTGTGGGTGTACTCACTTTTTCCTTGCCTTAGTGACAGCCAGCTGCCATCCTAGGCTGCAGTGAAACTTAGTGAAGCTGCAAAAGTAATGGATTTGGCTACCTGAACTTTTCAGATATTTTTCCAAAGGAGGTGAAGGTTCAGGCAGAACCTACCCTGGGCTAGCTGTGTTTGACACTCCCCTCCGAGAAGGTCCAAATTCTTTTCTTTTGATTCAGTGTAGTGACAAAACAAAAACCTTCAGGGTTACATCCTTGTGAGTTACACTGGTCATTCTGCTCTTCCAATAGCTGTTCTTCCATTTCCTCCCAGAAGCCAACAAGTACCTAATCCTCCTGTCAGTCTAAGGCAGCAGTGATGGGAAAGGCAGCGGAGGGGCCTCCCGATGAAAATAATGGCACAGCGGAAAGAGCACCAACCAGTAAAAATATGTCTTTTTGTCAGTTTGTGTTTCAGCAGTTTCATATTAATCTTGCACAAAAATGTTCCAAAGCCAAGTAAAACACATCTTGTGACTTGAAACTGAACTGATGAACTCCCCATGGGCCCTTTGCTTATCCCGATAAACTTATTTTTCCTAGATGGAGTGCATTTAGAACAAAATAGTGTATGTTATTAAATCTGTATTGTGCTGTTCAGTTATACATGGGAGAGTTAGTAAATTCAGTTTGTGGGTTTGGGTTTGTTTTGTTTTTTGGCTAACCAAGTCTGTCCTCTACCAATTTTGGTCCACCTTCAAGCCTCCAGCTGCTTCACTGCTTCCCTGCAGATTTGCTTGTGATGCCAAGGGTACCACTGTGTAAGGAGAATACACAGTTATGCAATTTGGGGAATTTGGCAGGACAGCAAGAGGAAATTTAGGCTAGCCTCCCACCCACTCCCATGAGAAATAGTATTGTATTACAAGGCAGAGCTGTCATCCTCAGAAAGACCTTCTCAATCACTTTTTTCTGGTTCCCTTAGAACTTTGATCTTTGTACTACCTGGTGAATATAAACCTTCCCGAACCACTTCAAGAAATGCTGGGGTGGGGGGGGGGTTGAAATGAAGAAGGGGCGAGTCAAGAAGGAAAAAAAAAAAAAGAAAATCCAAAATGACCTTCCAAGAAAAGAAACTTAATTTCCCTCAGTCTTCGTTTTCTCTGCTGATCCAGGAAGAAAGAAGAAAACAAATCAAGCTTCCATGGAAAAGATAGTGTATTCCCAAAGAAACCTGCATCGTTAAATTTTTTCATGTACTACTTCACGAAAACCTCCTTACACCCATCACTGAAATGCCATAACTCCCCCAGTGAACCATGACCATGTATTAACTGTGCACAGAAGTGTTACATGACTTCTTGAGCCAGGAAATGAAGGCACCAGGAAAAACCCTGCTCCAGCTTTGCAATACCCACCTACTGCAAGAGCAGAAGGTTCTCTGGAGCCTGCTTCCATAGATATCCTACAGTATGGAGAAATTCCAGCTGGCACAGACACAGAGGGGTCCATGCACACAGCCCCAGCAATCTCACCCACCACTAATCAGGAGTTTATACATGGGCTCTGAGATTTAGACAGGAGACATTACTTCGCAGAATTCTTCAGCTGGCACATGATCAGAGGTTGGCAGAAAGGGTTATTGGCTGTATCATATTAAATTTACATCAGGTTTGGGTAAAGCTGGTGGCTGAGACCCAGAGTGGAAGAAAATCTCTGGCACCCTCTCCCACCACACAAATTCCCCAGGGGAAAGAAAGACCGACTAGAAAAGGAGCAGAAAGGTTGACAAGTGGCAAAGCAAAGGGATGAGGAACAGAAAGGACCAGTAGATATGCCTGACACATGTTTGCTTTGCATAGGCTGTTTCATTATATTTGAGAAACATTTCTGTCTGAACAGGAGCTTTTTAGCAAAAAGGATGAAATTTTGTACCTGTGAGAGCGTGGAGGAATTGAGGACACTTAAGACTTTTTAACCCTGCCCGAGGAATGTCAGCCTTAGCTAAGGCATTTAGCTCTGAACATAGGCTATAAAAGATAGAGAACAGAAAAAGAGATCTTTAGAAAAGAGGTTTCTTTGTGGGGTGTGGAAAACAACACACCAAAGAAGGGCAGCAAGTCTTGTGAAGGGTCTAGAAAACATCTCATGAGGAACAGCTGAGGGAGATGGGTTCTCTTAGTACCAAGAAGAGGAGGCTTGGGCCCTCATTGCTCTCTACATCTCCCTGAAAGGAGGTTGTAGGTAGGCGAGGGTCAGGCTCTTCTGCTGTGCCTGCAGTATGCTAGGTGCTGTCTTTTACCCTGTTTAACCATTTTGTGAAGAGCTTTTTATTTCCGTTAGTTTAAAAATGTTATTTATCGATCCCTTTGCAAATGGAGAAAATCAGCTCATTGAACTCAAGAAAGTTCAAGATTATTTTTCCCAGGATTTTGGGTGGGCAACAAACCCTTGAGCAACACATGGACATTCTTAAACCTGGCCCTTGGTGAAGGCAATTAAGACCTGGCAAAATGGCTACACTTGAGTCAAGAATGTGACAGCTACCATCTGATGTATCCAAAACAAATCTCTACTCCCATCCACAACCAGTGGTGTTAATCTCCAAGACATTAACTTCAAACATTAACTGTGATAGATTTAAACATAAACATCTAAATATAAAACATAGCACCTAAAACTTGTCAGGTACAGCAATTTGAAGAATCCTGCCTTAAAACAGTTTTGGACACCATTTACAATGGTGTGTTCTATGTTGGCTGTTGCTGAAGTTGTGGAGTTTGGGCATGGTGTGCAATAAAACAAGATGTACTGTTGACTTTAGTGAAGCCAGTTTGATCTCCCTTGCAGACTCAGAATCAACAGCTAAATTTCTGTTGAGCAGGCTAATAGCTAAAATGTGGAAGCAAAAATAAAGGATCCATTTACTCCATTTACAGGAGTCACATCACTGTGCAGATTTAGTACTTTCCTACTATATTTACTGACAGAAAAAAACCCCAATTGTCAGTATTATGAAACATTTCTTGAGGTGGTAGACTGGCACACTTTAGGTACTCTGATATAAACAGACAATTAAAATGAATTCACAGAAGGAAAATATCTATTAATCTGTTAATTAAAAAATGCTGTATTTCAATATCCTCTCACAAGATGACACAGATGATCAACGTGTTTTGTACAAGGCTGTTAGGAATTGACTCAATAGAATCTGTAAAATAATTAAAAAAAAAAAAAAAAGAAAAGAAAAAAGGAAAAAAGGAAAAAAAAAAGGAAAAAAGGCCTGTTTTTAAGTATTTCCTGAATGAATCCCAAAACTGATGGGTTAGAAATGGAATGTGTGTTGGATGATGATATGAATTTTGTACAGTGTTTAATTCTTGTACTTCAGACATTTCAATTTGGTTCTGACTCTTGAATTAGTTCATGTTTCTTGGTTTAAATCTGGGTAAACAAAATGATTTAACTCGATTCCTGTGTCTCTGGTGTCCTACAAAGGCAGGCTTTGCAACTGAATCTGAGGTTTAGCCCCTTTGTGAAACACTGTGTGAGCTGCAGGGAGGTTCAGGAGGAAGGAGTGTTGTAAATGAAACTTGCTAGCCACTGTTGCTTAGTAACTTTCCTCCAATTATAATCTTTATCCTTGGGCAGAAAACAAATTAAAGGTCACCACAGTAGGTTTCCTGTTACAAATGTACCATCCAATATTGCTATCATGTGCATTCACAGTTTGGGAATGATTCCACCCCATCACTAACGTGGTACTGGTTTTCTGATGATCTTGGCTGTCTGGGAAATCTCTCTGTACTTTGTGATACATCATTAATTTCTGTACTGCTGTATTACTTGGTTAAATGGAGCTAAAGATAGATTAGGAAAAAAAATTATGGAGAAAATGGACTTCCCATTTCCTTGATGTCTCTATTTGTTCAAGAACTAGACTGAAAACATGAAGTAAATTATGCAATGATGTCATTACACAGAAAGCTAGAGGAGACATCACTCTTTACTGCTTAAATTGAAAAGATGGACTCTACAAAGGATTTCCTGATGAACTTCTGCAAATTCTTCCTCACATTCAAGAAGTTTACCAAAGCCTTAGAGTGTTGACTAACAGATGAAGACACTAAAATTTTTACAGAGGACTGTGGGGCCCCATATGATTCGTACTGATGACTTGGTTCTGTATTAACCTGACAAAAAGTGGTATTGTGACAGAATTTCAGAAGAGCTGTCTTAGGCTATGCTGTATGGTGTGCTGTGTTGCATGAGAATTCAGGCAAGGAAGATCATGTCTTCTGCTTTCTAATATAACAGATTTGAGATTGTGAAATCCTGTTTATATTTGTGTGCAACACAGAGCAAGGTAAATTAATTGTATCATTTAGGAGACACGGAGCAAGAGGAAATATTTTTTTACATAAGGAGCAGCACTCATATAAGTGCTGAAGAAGGCACTCATGTAGCTAAGGGCACCAACAAAACCCATCAAGAACTGTTTTACTCTGAATTCCTCCTACAACACCATCCCAGTCTTCTGCTAGCAATTTCTCTCCAGAGAAACAGGTTCAGCATTTGTCACATTAACAGACTTCCACCCTCAGCAAAGGAGTTATTTTGAGCATGACATGAAAATCTTTCACTAACGAGATCTTGGTAGATGAAATTAGCACATCTTCAAGATATGTAGTACACAACCTGTTACTCCACAGCAGCTCTGCTATTTCACACTGTTGGTCAGTGAAGAGAACAGCCAAAGCACAGCAGGTGGGAAAAAATGGGGGAGAGTCCTGCATACATAGAAGTTCTGAACAGCAATTTTGCTGTGCTTGAAGCAGAGTAGGGGTGTGTGATCAGTCCTGAGTTAAAGGATCACTCTCAGAACAGTGCACAGTCTGTTCTTCATGCCTCGGGCATATCCTGTGCTTACACCACAGAAAAAGATAATATATTCTTTGGTCATTTCCATGTCCTTGTAAGACAGAGGCTGGGGACAGAGATGAGCTGTGATGCTTCAGTAAGTTTCCTTGGGCAACAGGAGTAGGGCACAGCAAAGTGCTGAAGAGAGCATGAGGATCACTTGTATCCCACAATAACTGTGGCTGAATGCTATCCTGAAAGCAGAATCAAAAGATAGAAGTGTTTTTCTTCTCTGCCAAAAAGGGAAAAAGAAATAGTAAATAGAAGCATTGGTCCTATCAGAACTGTGCCTGGAATAATAAATGTGTTTCTGTACAGAATCACAGAGTTGGAAAGGGACCTCTGGAGATTGTCTGCTCCAGCACCCTACACACAGAGGGTCTACTAGAACATGTTGCTCAGTATTGTGTCTAGCCAGGCATTGAATATCTCCAAGGACAGAGACTACACAAACTCTGAGGGAAGCCTGTTTTAACATTTGACCATTCACAATAATTAAAAAAAAAAACAAAAAACCAAAAAACAAACCTACTTTTAAAATTTGAAAGGAATTTCACATATTTGATCTTGTGCTTGACTCTTTTCACAGGATACTATTGAGAAGAGTATCTATCCTCTTTACTGTCTCCATCAGGTTCTTTCACAGACTGTTCAGATCCCACTGAGCCTTCTCTTTCCCAGGCTGAAAAGAGTTTCAGCTTTCTCAGTGTCTTCCTGTATGTCACGTGCTCCAATCCATGGATAACCTTCATGCTCCTTCAAATATTTATGTTCCTTCGTTAGACTTGCCCTGTATGTTTTTGTTCTTATCCTTGTGGCTGCAGCACCCCAATATTCCACTCCCCCAGTTTGTTTTTTTTTTTTTTTTTCTTTTCCTGTAAATACACTCATAGAAGCCCTTCCTGTTTTCCTTAATATCCCTCACCAGATTCAACTCCAGTGGGGCTTGCATTTTCCTAACCTCATCCTTGTGTGATATAATGTGTCTGTATTCCTTATGGGAGATCTGAAACTAATTCCACCTCTTGCATGTTTCTTTTTTTGTGTTTGAGGTTTGTCTGGAGCTCCTGTTTCATCCATGCAGGCCTCCTGCCATCTTTCCTTGGCTTCCTGTCTGTCAGGATGGATCATTCTTGAGCTTGGAAGAGGCAATACTGGGCTAAATGCTCAAAGTGCCTTATGAAAATGTAGAGGATGGAGGAGGTGAGAGGAAGGAAAGCAGAAAGAATCTACTGCCTTCTACTAAGGCAACCTGTAGTCATGTTAGACACCGAGTCTTCATGTGCTTACTCCAGCAGACACCTAATTCACTGTGTGAAGAGGACTGCTGTAAATAAACAGCAATTGAGAAAGGCTTGTTCTGCAATATCAAATTAACCAGGCTTATTGGACAGATTCTCTGGAAGTGGAAATGCTCAGTAAGATTTTGCATCACATCCTGCCCCAGAATTTGGCACTGGTGTAAATCTGGAACTCTGGCCTGTTGACTAACAGGAGGCTCAGTTCCCCAAAAGCTATTACTTTCAGCCAATCATAGAGTCATAGAATCGTTAAGGTTGGTAAAGACCTCCAAGATTCAGCCTTTGACCAGCTGTCACCATATCAACTAAAGCACAGCACCGAGTGCCAGGTCGAGTCGTTCCCTGAACAATTCCAGGGAGAACTTTGGCATGGAACAGTTCTCAGAGAAACAGTTGTTTTTCAAATCCCTTTGTAGTTCTGTGTGAGGAGGCATGTAAGACAATACAAATCTGATTGTGCAGAGTCTCAGATGTTCAAGGAGATTCCTTCAGATTCCGAGAAAAGTAAGATAATGTTTTGAATACATCTTCTGTTGGAATCTGTTAAGTGCCATGGGTTACTAAATCCTTAAGGGATGAAGAGGCTACCAATAATATTCTTATTAATAACAAATCCAATAACTTGACTTTTAGGTGGCTTTCTTAATTCTCTTCTTCCCTGAAGCACAGCACTGAAACTCAAGAGAGCTGCAGCAATCCTGGAATGTGGAGAGAAGACCATGGAGGTGTTGGTACTCCAAGGCAACACACTGCCAAGGCACTTGTCAGTGGAGTTGGCAGGTGGAAGGCAGGCAAGGCACTTTTAAGTAGCTCTGAGGATTGTGGCTAAGAGCAGGCAGATCAGAAGAGTTGCTTTATATAAAGGCATCGGTACTCTAGTATAATGGGAACATAATCTCATCCTACTTGCTTCTCTTTATATCCCACAGGAATACCATGCTGCCACATGCCTTTGGAGGGTACCCTTCACCTGCTATCACACTTCAGAGCTCCAGCAGATTTCCACCATCTGCTCGGCTTCTCTCGGCTGCCCAGATGCCCAAATGTCTCAGGCTGGAGGATCCAGGCTGTGCCGCCCCGAGCCAGCAGCCCTGCCCCGCAGGACGCTGTCCGTCTGTCCCGCAGGCCCCTGTCTGTCTGTTTGTCTGTCTGTCCCCGGGCAGGGCAGCTCAGCGCTGTTTGCCTTTTGCCCACGAGGTGGTAGCGCAGCATCAGATTAATGTAAGCGCTGAGCCCCTACCCTCCTACCTGGCACGCTCCCGCTGCTGGAAAAACGTGGGCAGTTTTCTTCCTCTTCACTAACTTTCTAATCAAAGAACAGCGTGATATATCAGGCCAAAGGCGTAATACATCTGTAAGAATAAATATTTGAGAATAAAGAAGAGATATCTATTCCATGCCCCAGAGGGCTGTGTGGAAAGAATGAGTGATAGGGATAAAATCATGTAACACAGCTTGGAGATTTTGACTTGTTTCCAGAACTGGGGAGGCCAGATATTATCAAATGCTGCTGCAGGGGGATGAACCAGTCTGGGCTGCAGTGGTCCCTATCATCACACTCGAGTGGTTGCAGAGTGTGACAGATTGTCCTTTCGAGGCCCACCAGAAGACATGTCCAGCAGCTTGTAGGACAATAAGCTGGGCATCTCTCTAGTGAAATATTTCAGCTCTTTTCTAAAACTAGTTTAAGTGACAGTTTTGTCCTTGGCACTACTACTTCTACTACTGGTTTCAGACAGTCCCATCTAAGTTCTCTGGCTTTCCACCACTTGTTGCTGCACACCACACCAGGCAGCATACCTATGACAGAGCAGAAAACTACTTTGCCGTTATTATTCCCTTCCTTATGCAAAATGATTTTCCTCAACTGAATTCCAGCAGTCCAACGCAGGTTCATGAACTGCTGTGCCATCACAAACAAGCAGACACTCTACTTACAGCAGAGGGTCAGGAGTGGGGAGAAACACATCAAACCAGGGCTAAGTCCATGAATCCATTTTATCATGGACCTATGCTTAGTTTCTGATGGTGAACAAGCTCTCCTGTTAGGATTTGTGTCTCATTTTTCAGTCTGTTGTATTACACGAGGTAAACTTTCCTTTAAAACATGTAATTCCCCTTAATGGTACAGAGATAACTACTTAGAAAGTTGCTTAACAACAAAGTAGCTATTCGTTTTCATACCATTATTAAAATATAGCCAAGCCAATGAACACCTCATGAGGATTCATACATGTTAAAATCCTCTTCATGAAATTGGGTCACAAAATAAAACCAAATTTTAAGAGTGTTTTATTGTAGTCGGTCTTTTGTTCAGTAGAAAATCAGAGTAAAGCCTTTGAAGTGACATTGTACCCCAGAAAATTGTGCTCAATTCTGGGATATATAATCTAATCAAGTAGTGATTTTTGCTGGAGATGAAGAGGTAGGAAGACAGCTTTATCTCCCAATTAGTGTGGTCTCTATCATCATATCACATAAGTTAGGGCTGATTAGTAGGACATTCTCTAAAACTCTTTGCCTAAATTGCTCTCTCTTTCAGCAGGTCACCAAACAAAGTGTCCCTAGCCTCAAAACCACCTGGTCTTCCTGCACAAGGTTGAGAGGACATGGTGTGTTAGTACCAAAGAGATCAAAAGAAGGTTTTCAACCTGGCTGGTTCCAGAACCTAGTACTGGAACAAAATTCCCGTGTTTGAGGTTATTTACCAGTAATTCTAGGTGGTCTGCCATCAAAGTGCTGGAAAGTGCTCCTCAGTGTCATAGTGACTGCCCACAATCCTCACAACCAAGACAAAGTGTTGCACAAACTACGCAGGCTCTTTGTTCCCCAGTGCATCACTACATACCACGGGTCTGACTGCAGTCCTTCATCTCTTACTGTAACTGTAGTAGGAGGCCTTTATTTATGTCAGAGTACCCTTATAGGGTGCTGATAAAATATTACAAAGTATTCCAAGGAATGGACATAGCTGTCTCCAAGAAATGGAGCTGCTGTTCCAGTCTGGTGAAACTATCCAGTTGAGTGCAAATAAAATGCTTGTGCTGATAAAAACGGGTTTGCCGGTATGCTCATGCCACTGCTGGGGAGCTCACACTCCTGACAGACAGAGCCTGGCAGGAATTTGGAGCCTAGATGGGACCTAGATCAAATGAACAACTTGGAGTTAGAACCATATAGCAATGATCCTTTCAAAATGCTTTTATTTACAGAAACCCTCAACTGAAATGAAGTCTCTTAACAGGAGGTCTTGATTACTTTTCCATTTCCAAACCACACATCATAATGGGGATGGAATGTGGTTACCATAAATTGTTGGTTTACAAATCATCACTGACTTGTTAGCAACAGCTAGGATGTTAGAGTTAGAGCAACAGTTTGGATGTGATAAAATAGCAAGGGCCCATTTTTCATGGCATTGTTGGAATGAATATAAATGAATTCTTCCCAGAGATTCATTGTGGTGGTTGTGGTAAATAACAAACTGCATATTTCCTGCTGATGTTGAAATCAATGGGAGTTTTATTATTGGCATCAGGAGAAGCAGGAATTGACCTTAATAGAAAAGAGAAGAGGAAAAGAGAAAAAATGAGGAAAAGAGAAGAATGAGACGGAGAGCTCTAAAATGACTAGTGCTTCAGTTGCCTGGGTGGGGGTACTTCAAAAGAGGACTCTGAAAAGCAGAAACCTGGGGCCCCTTTTCATTTGGATTTTCTTCCAAATTTTCCTTTGACTTCTCTGTTTGAGAACATTGAAATTGAGGAATAACCAGTAATAGTCACTGCTGAAAATGCAGATTTTCAAATTTTCCTTTTTTCTTGGAAATGTTTCTGCCTCTAATGGTACTAAAGGGTTCTCTTATTGAGAGATTTGGTTTTAGATGAAGCCTACAAAAATCAGCAAAGGCATTCTTTCAGGGAAGGCAGCACAAACTTCCATCCATACTTTATGTATTTGTGCCATGACACAGATCACTATCAGCCATTTAACCTTGCTCAGGCAAAATACATATTTGTTAATAGGCAGAATTAGCAACCTTGTCTCTTTCATAGAGGTAAGTCTTTATCAGAGAAATTCTGCATTAGAAATATAGAAACTAAGATCTAGCCCAAAAGAGGTCACTACTATCATTTAACTTTAAAACTAAATTGTACGAATTTATGTATTTGTCAAGTGCTCTATAAAAATAGATTAAACCAAACAAAATAACAATGTATGCATTCTCACCACATGGAACAACACTTTACCAACTTTTGTTATCACGTGAATTCAAAGCACTCACCAGCATCACAATTCCTAAATATTGTTGTTTGGACACTTAAAAGAGCAACACCTGGTCCTCTAAAGTTGACAGAATATTTTCCAATTACTTCACAGACACCAGAAGAGATAATTAGCTGAGTAAATTTATTGTCAGTGGTGTTATGTTAGTCTCTATTAGCTGACCATGTAGTGCTTACCCACTTAGATTTTAACACAACAAACATATAAGCATCCTTTCCAAAGTGTAGAAGTCCTTAAAAGTAGCTAATGGGGTTTTTGAGTAAATAAACAAAGAGCAAATTCAAATAATTCTTCTGCCCAAAAGAAGTATCTGTCCATTTGAATAATGCTTTATCCTTCCATACCCACAAACCACATCTCCTGAAACACAAGTCTATATCCAAGGATTCTGTTCTTTAAAGTTCACCAAATTACTTCTCATGCAGTAATGCAAGGCAGGATGAATTTAACCTTTGCTAAAACCCCCCAGCATTTGCAGCACAAATTAAATGGACTCTAGCACACGGAGAGGGAGAAGCCAAGTCCAAAAATTGTAAAGGGCTTTAAATTGTAAAGGGCTAATGGAGTTCATTATTTCCCATCTGACATAATTTTTTGGTTATCTACGCAAAATTCTCATTAGTTTCAAGACAGCCCTTTAAATAGCATATGTCGTCCCAGTCAGATGAGGAAGGTTTGCACAAGAAAGTTGCATCTAATAAATGTCATTTTTCCTTAACAGATTCAGACGCTGTTGAACTCTAGCATGTAGGAGCAGATGATCCAACTGAGATTATCACAGGAAATCCAAGAGGAATTTTATCCAATCCTTTGAACTTTGAGTAATATTACTTAACTGTGAAGTACACAAGGAACTATGTTGACTATTGTCGTATTTGGCTAAAGAGCCCTCATTTTACCAAAGCAGTCTCTAGAAAATGATCCTTTATCCCCATAGTTTCTGTTGTTGCTTGAAACAGACAGCAAATGCAGTTGAGACTGATTTTGAAGGAGGTGGTCTTCTTGAAGGAAATACTGTGTTCTAAAAAGTTCTAACCAGTCAAAATCTCCCCCTCATGGGGCAAAAGGTAGTTTGTGCTTCTCAGAAGATGCACTTAAAATTTATTACCTCTATTTATCTTTTGCCTGGACAACTTATCCCAAATCTAATCACTTGAGTACACAAGATCTCTACTGAAGAGGCAGCCATTGCCCATTTCATTAATGTGATAAATTTGTTTCTCATTCCTCCAGAGTGGAACAGAGGTCTTGGGTCCAAAATAGCAAAATGCATGCATTCCACAACAGGACAACTTTTCCTTGTCAGTGCACTGCTCTACAGAGGATTTCAGAAAGAAGCATCTCACTACTTTCCCCTGACCACAGGGATGTTCAAAAGAGAAGCTTTCAAACTGGTATCTTGGAGGTGTGTGGTCTCCTTTTTTTTTGGAAATGGATTTGATTGCACTAGATTGAATTAATTACTGTGACTATTTACACACCGGATAAGTCTGGACTATGGTTTTACTAGGTGGTACAATTTCCCAGACTCATAATGAATAAAGGTACTGCTATTAGAGGAATTTCAAAATGTTTCAACATTTCTCTACGTGGCAGATGGAATGATTTTGCAATGTAAACTTATCTAACCTAAGCTGCCTTGCTTGCACACCGGTAGCTGACTCACTGTGCCAGCAAGGAGCTTACTCAGGGCTAATTTGCCCATCTTGGGAGAGTTTTGCAGCCTCTGCTGAATTTCCTGCTCCCATGACCAGAATTGCCCTGCTGGCGCTCATCTGCAGCTGGAGGCCAAGTCTGCCACCTCCACGTTTCAGTGGAATCACAGCTCACTCAAAAATCACTCCTAAGACGTTCTAGTATGTGCCATAGGAATACCAGTTAATAAAGTACTTGCCTGACCTACATCAGTTTTAATAAGAGCAGAACAAGGCAAAAAAGCAGGCTTGGGACTCCAGGAAATATGGAGCAGAATATTTAGAGGCTGTGCAGACCTTCCATGGCAGAACAAGTTGTCTTTGAATGTACTAAAATTCAGGCATAACAAAGTTATTTTCTCTAACAAGGCGTTTAGGTCCAGTTTTCCCTAATTCTCTGCTTTTCATATGTTTATTTGCCAGTAGCTGGGCAATTCAGATAATGATGTTATTTCAGGATTATCCTTTTATCCACAAGCACTTCCACATCCCCTTTCCACTATGTTTCTCTCCTTGGACTCAGTTCGTGGTTAGAGAATGTCCATATTTCAGCATCCTGGGGCCTAAGAGAAATGTGCAAGTGCTTCTTAGAAGCCACAGTTAAATGCAGGCAACTACTCCCAGTCAAGCAGTGGGCTGGGAGGAAGGTTCATTGAGACCTCACGTTTGGGAGGCACTGAGGGAGGCAGCCAGCACAATCCTAAGGATGCCCAAGAAGTTGACAGGCTCTGTAGAAACGCCTGTGGAGATCAGAAGATGCTTCAAACTGAGCGCTTCTCACATCCTGCTCGATGGATATAATAGCAACTGTTCAAGCATCTGGTAGCCCTTGGCTATGTTCTTCCAAAGGAGTGTGTAGTGCTGCACAAAGGCTCTTGGATCTGTGGTTTATAAACAATGCACAAGCCAGAATGTGGTATTTGGAAAGCTGATGTGTTTCTAATGTATGTAGACGTTGTTGTAAGCAATATCTAAATTATAAACACTCCCCTCTCCTCCACCTTCCAAACCGAGTCCAAAGTACCAATCCTTGCCAGGGACAATAAAGTAACCCAAGTTTGGAGCTTCTCGGTCAAGATAGTTTTGAGTCATGACATTTCTTTAAAATAAACATCAGGAAATTTTCCAAAAAGTGAGATCACCCCACTTTGTAAAATATCTTTTTATCTCCCAAATATTTTGCCTAGGATCAGTCACGTTTTCCTGGAAAATTGTAGTCTGACATAGAAGGTTCCCTGTGCAATTTCAGGTGGATTAATTTCAGCTTGAAAAAGTCAGGGTGGGGCTCAAAAATCAACTTTAAAATGGAAGATCTCACATCAAACTAAATTATGGAATAGCTTCTCCATCTTGTATTTTTTCTCAGACAGCTCCCAATAACTGTGCCTCTACTACTGAACATCTGAGCCAAAAAAACAGAAAGACAAAAGCCAAAGCCAAACCAAAAGACAAGAAGCAGAGACAGCAAAGAAGACAGAGAAAGAAGAAAACAAAACTACCTCATATACAGACCTTACTTTGAGAGCTCAAAGATAACAAAAACAGCCTCTGTAAAAGACATTTTCAACATTAGGAGATGACAGAAGAAGCAGAGGTGGCAAAGCACCTAACCTGACCTACGGTCAAGAATAGCTAATAAAAAAAAAATGGGAAAAATATGGGAAGCTTGTCACTCTAAAAGAAAAAAGTAATTTTTAATACTGATTGTATGCGAACCAAGAAAATACTCAGAAGCTGGATCAGATCCATATCAAAGTAACTCAGCCTATAATTACATGAGAATCAAAAAATGCCAAAAACGCGTAATAAAGATACTGTAGAGTACTTTGTCTTTTGTGGAGCAAGACCATTCATACCACCAAATAAGGAAAAAAAGTTAAAAGGAGTTCAGCATAATGATGCCAAAAGGGAACCATAATGGATGGGAATGGGCAGAACTGGGAAGGAGAGAAGAAAATGGGCTGAAATTAACAGTGGTAGTGAGTGAAAAAATGAGACAGCTGTGTATGAGACTGACACCTGAGAAAAATCTGTAACGTACAATCACATCTAGAAGAAGTCCCCATATCTAAGTTTGCAGAGAGAGATAGCATCTCACATCAGTACAACTAATACCATTAGGAAAAGAACATGTCTTCAGAAAAATAGATTGACCTTCAAGTATGAAATGGGAAATGATTTGAAATGCCTTGAAGGTTGTTCAAATTTCCAACAATATAAATTGGAGTAACAAGTATACCAACACTTCCCACAAAATTAATTTTGCCTGTATACTCCACCCATCATAGTTGTATCAAAAAGTCACTAGGGATCCCCAGAACAGAGGGTCAGATATAAATTGGTCCATCTGCACTGAGTAAAGTGAACGCACATCTAATTTCATCAGCTGAAAAATCACTTCAGGATTTGCCCAGCAGCAATGCTTAGGCCTCATTCCTTGACAGGGAATGCTACCAAATATGCTCATCGTGTATCTTTGCTCCTATTGAAGAGAAAGGAAACCTTAACCTGTCATTTTGATGGGATCAAGATAAGACCAGCTTTGAAAAATCATACCTACTTCAAAGAAAAAACTCTATGCCTTATAGATACGTCCCATCATTTAAAAATCAAACACCAGAGTGCATGAATTAACTCCTTTTTTGTGTATACAGCATTAAATATTTTTCACATTTCTTCATCAGGCTTTGAACTGTATACCAAAAGAAAAGAAATGGAGAACAGGAGAGCAAAGTTATCACTAGCTGTTCTACCCAATGGGAAATGGAAGGATCAAACCCTTGACCAAATAAAGCCTACTGTGTCTTCAGATTGCACATTCATGCTGCAGGTACAGCAACCTTCTGTCCCCAGAAGCAAGTTTTTATTCTTTTAGACACGTCATTTAATCTTGGAACATAAATAATAATCCTGATTATTATTTAATCCTTGAACATAAATAATGCAGATTATTTCTACATTTTAGCCTAGATCTACTACTGCCATCAACGGGAGTATTGAAAGAGGGAGGCATAGGCACTGGGCTAAAGCTTTAGGCTTTTAAGGCCAAGTCCATGCCATTTTCTCTGTCTGAAAAGTGCCCACAATTTTATGGGTAACCTATAAAAACAATTGCAGTAATTGTGGTGGTCTTCCATTGTTTAGGTTGTTTTCTTTCCACTCCCCAACCTTGTAATGTGAGCAGAGCCATGACTATGATCTATGAGAGCTGGGGCCAGCCTCACTGCAGAACAGTTAATATGACCTGAGAACCAAAATGCAGTCACAGCCCCAAACAGCTCAGGGGTGAGATGAATTCTTTGTCTATCCTGTATCCTCAATGCATTCAAATTATTCCAGTATCCATATATCTATGTGGACCACTTAACTCCCTCTTGAACTCTCCTCAGTGCTTTAAATTGCTTGTCAGCCACATGTGAAAATATCTAGCTCATCTAAAATTTACATTCCAGGGCTTTCTACCGCCGATTTCTCTCAGCAGTAAGGTTTCTTCTGATCTCTGCCACTGAAATGGTGGGACTGAATTTTGCACAGATACTCAGAATTGTGTGTGGAGCAGAAATGTAATGAGCCTGGGTCAGAATTTCAGCAGTCCCTTATTTAGGGCATCAGCGTGGGGGAGGGCTAGCTGAGATAACAAGGTAATATGATTGCTGTTGCTGGCAAGAGGACAGATGTCAACATTGCCTCTCCTTTTCATGGAAACATACCTGGCTTTATGAAGAATAGATTAGCAAATATTTTAATACAAATAGCAACCTCAGCAGAGCTGCCAAAGCAGGCTCCAAAGAGACTGACTTGTTTACAGTCTGGACCAGTGCCTTAAAACCTGACGTGCTTATTCAACAGAAAATTAACCCCAAAACGGGTATCATCATTACTGTAGGGAGAAGCTCCAGAAAGATAATATCCCAGCTCACTCCAGCTGAACTCAGGACATTGTCCATTTTTTATCACATCCAGTGCCCTTGTAGTCATTCAGAATAAACAAGCAAATAAAGAAGTGAGGTATATCACATGTGATAGCTTGGGTCACTGGGACTGCATAGATGTTTGGATCTGGCCCAGCCTCCTGCCTTCACTTGAATTACTACTGGAATCTAACTTCTTGCATTGTTTTAAGAGACTAAATTGTTCTCTCTATGTACTTTGGTCATCCCAACTCAGATGTTATCTTTTTCATTCCCACTCTAATTTTTGGCCACAAAAAATATACATGAAGAAGAGTGCTGAGAAGAGCCTTTTTTCCCCAGCTGCAGAGTGTGTATGTATGTGTCTATGGTACTGTTCTCTCTGAAAAGCCTTTGACAAAAAGTGTCATTTATGAGGTCATTTGTTTAAGAGGTTACTGGTGATCCTCATGAAAATGAATACTGCTATAGATTCCACCTTGAAAGCAACATTAGTAATACCAAACTGGTGTAGGTAAAAAAGGAGAGAAGAAATTGTTTCCAAAGTTGCTGTAGACATGCACTGACAGAAAAAAAACTTTCACAGGGAATGATCACTGCTCTGGAAAAGTCACTCTGCAGAGGTGTCATAATCTTTAGCTATCAAATTTCTTGGAAGATAAAGACCAGTCCTGGAATTATTATGCAAAGGCCTGTAATACTGGATTTACCAACAGAAACCTGGGTCAGCTGTCGTTGCACAAGTCAGTTCATTTTGAGCAACCCCAGGGGGGAACAGGAGAGACAGCTGAAGAGGGACAGGTATGAGCCAGGGCTTTCCTGGGTGACCTGATCCCAGAACTCTGTTTGCTCTGCAGCCCAGTTCTTTGTGAGAAACTGACCTCAGACCTCCATATGACCTGGAAACTAAAGGATTGGGATTTCATGCAAGATTTTGTTTTTTCCCCACAGAACTTTTACCAAAACCATAAAAAAAATGGTGTTTATTTTTTCCTCCCAAACTATTGCTATCCCAGACTACTGAGATAATACCACTGATGTTAAGAGACAGCAATTGTGATCTAGAGGAAAGGGGGAATACAGGGAGTTATTGCTAGGGGTGGCCAAAGGTGATAATAATTTGTAATGACAACCCTTGATGACCAGCACAGAGGGATGTGACTTATTTCCCTGTTCAACTACTCTTTCAGTGAACTTGTAGCTGGACACACAGGCTTTCTGGGGCTGCAGCAGCATGCCATTTCTTGTAGGGATGGAATAACGACCCCTGTCAAAGCTATGAACTCTTTAAGAATGCAAACCTGAAGCAACCTGCAGTTATCAGGTCACAGGAAGTTTTGTGGACTAAATAAAGAATCCAGCTGGGATTTGGTGAGAACTGAAAGCACAGACTTGCTGCCACTGCCTTCTTTGTACTGAAAGTGGAACAGAATGCAATGAGAACTAAAAGATTTCTCAGAGTAACCTACAAAGCTTTTTAAGAGAATTGTATCCCTTTTGTAGAATTCTGTAATTGTTTAAAAACAAAACCAGAAAAACCCAATACTGCTTCCTCTTGTGTCTGTATTTTTAGAATATTATCCGCAGAAACTTCAGAGCCAACACCACTAAATTCCTTACAATTGTCCCACAAGGGTGGTTCTCAAAGTGAAAAAGGAGAAAAATGCTGGCAGTTTATGTAATGTCTTTTTTCACTTATACAATCTGAGAAGATATCTAAGAATTTTAATGGTGTACAAGTCTCTGGTGACAAGAATCAGTCTGGAGAGTTTTCTCTACAAACTCAGCCTTGTTTATCTGCCTGTCCTCTTGTACACCCTTGTCCCATCTCTTTCTCTGCTCCTGAGAAGACAAAGAAAAAATATGCATTCTCTTGAAAATCAACAGATTGAACTAGAATGCAGTATTTGAACAACTGAGAAACACCTTTATACATTTTATATGAGCTGCTTCTGGGTCTGTTTTTCTTGAAACAAATATTAATCTACCAAAAAGTGTGGTTGGGTTCAAGCAGCATAATAAAATGTTCCTGAATAATCCTTACTCAATTCCCTGCCCTTCCTATAAGAAACCCAGCTTCTTTAACTTTTCCTATCAAAACTCAGGAGCACAATCCCCTCCTCTCTCCCCTGCACCATACATAATTTGGAATTCTGGGCCTTGAAATGCCCACCTTGTACCCTTTTGCCATTAAGGTAGAGCCTTAATGACTCTACCCCTGTGCTGTTTTTCTTCCTCACATGTCTGATACAAAATGTTAAGCATCCTTGTGACCTTTAAACATCCTGCACAGTTCTCCAGCTCCTCTTTACATGATCCAGACTCATCTCCACCTCCTGTTAGAAAATCCTGTGCGTGCACCTGGCTTGATTACATCAGCATATCTTCACACAGCTGAGCTAACACATTTCAATGATTCTATTGCAGAGGCAAAGGAAATGAATACCTCTCCTTCTGTCTGCAATCCAACAGTTGCTCCACCATGGTATCAGTTTGGCATTAAATGAGAGTTATCTGTAGATGCATTTCACTGCTACCTGAATGCCATGAAAAGGAGCTGGAAAAGAACCAGCCTGACAAGATTTTGATGGTGGCCACTTAAAAATAAAACTATTTCATTTCCCCACACTTGAAATATCATCTCCTATTGATGTTATTGGTTTTTTCCTTCCTTATTTACTGCATGAAGTAGCCACATATTCCAGGAGTAATATGTGAGTAAAGCAAATGTATGAGAGAGACACATACCACTCCCTGACAGCTACTACAGAATTCACATCCAGACAGCCCAGCAATTATGTTCCTCAAGAACACTGCTACAGAGATGGCATTTTTCAATGTTATTTTACTGCACATCAGTAGGTGATGCCTCTTTCTTTAACCTGGACAAGGAGCAGGCAAGAAGCACCAGAAAGAGTCACAAGGGTCATATAAATGCACAGCTGAGCATTTGATCTGTAATCCTGAGTTTGTTTCACTGTGCATACACAGACCTTTTTCCTTCAAGGGTAGAGGGCTGATGGATTACAAGGTTCTGTAAATAACTTCTGAGTTCTGCTGAGCAGGATGAACCAGTGAACAGAAACACGTGTTCATCACAGGCACTGGTTAGCTGAAGGAGAGCAGCACTGTAGGAAAACAAGTGTTACTAGGAATAAAAAGTCTGCTCCAGATTCTTGTTCTGAACTTGACACCAGAGTACCAGGAAAGTCTCTGTGGGAGAGTTTGGAAGACTTCAATGCATGTCTGGTGGAGCAAACAGCAGTTGTAAAATCTCAAGAGATGAAGGCCACCCAGAGTGTGTCAGTTTATCAACTGGACAGCTGTGGTGTGTCTACAAATGCCAAACCATAAGCACATTGGCAGGGGAAGCAGGAATTGTGGCCAGCACACAGAGAAGTGGCTCCTGACTTTCTGAATTGCCTGCCTCTCAGAGCACACTTCTGGTCCAGGCCAGGCTGCCAGCTCCAGCAAGGCTACTGTGCAGCAGCCCAGGGACATAAACACGCCTCACACCTGGCTCCACAGCCTTTGGGAAGGGCTCTGGAATAGAGAGGATGGCAGTTTGGGAATACTGCAGCACTCAGCTCGAGTCCCTGCATTGGGTAGGGCAGCAAGATAGCAGTGTGAATGGAAAGGACTTATAGCCTAATTGCTCTCCAACTCAAAAAACAGCCCTTTGGGAGCTATGAGCAGCATAAGAAAGGGACTTTGTGGTGGTGGAGAAACCACTGAGAGACTTGATCAAATGCTCTGGGATCACAGGACTGGGAGCAGAGCAGTAAAGCCGCTTTTAGGCACCAAAGTTGTCCTACAAAAAAAAAAAAAAAAAAGAGAGCCACGTGTCTTCCACTGAAAAGTGTCACTTGTTGCTGATGGCCATATTTTCCACCCACTGGAAAGCTGAAAATCAGAACAAATTACTCAGGAGAGGGAGGCAGAGAATTGTGTCTCAAAGAGAAATTTGAGCTACATTGACAAGATAACCAATGTCAACATCAGATGCCCATGGAAAGTGAGCATGAAGTAGATTAAAAATTGAATGAAGTGTTATCTAAAATACACATGGTATTTTATATCAGTCCTAGGAGTCCTTCAAATACTTTATAAGCTGTAATATTTGTGATTATTGGTGTTTATAGTAGTAGCAGTAGCAGCATTAATGTATCAATAGGCTGTGAAGAGATAAACTCTATTCCTCATGTATTCCTAATGGAGTTCTAGTAAATCCTAGAGCATTCTACCTAATCCATTCTGAAGACATTGACTAGGGCTTAGTTTGTCAGGATTTTAAGTTGCTAACACTGGAAGCAGGGGCAGAGGATTATCCAGGCCTCTTAAAATCCTCTAACCAGTTAAGAGTTAGGCAAAGGCAAGGAAAAATAGAGGCTGTTGTTGCTGATTCTCTGCTATCCTCAGGCCTGGCTTCATGGGCTCCTAGATATTCTGGCCAGAAGCTTCCTCTAGCTTTTCTTTACTTTCTCTGGAGAAGAATGCAAACCAGCAGGCTGGGATGGATGCACCCTGGAAATGCTTGCAGCTCTTCTGAGGTTAAGGGAGAGCGAAGGAGGTCTTTAGAGACTGACAAGAGATCCAGTCTGCCTCTCCACTGACTGCTTTCCTTGAGAAGAACCAGTGTTCCAAGAATCCTTGAAGTAACGTGGACACTTCTTCCCTGCAAATACAGAGAAACAGCCTTGGGGTATTAAATCTACCAGGAACCAAGGACTGGTGGTGCTGGATCCTATTGATAAAAGTTTTCAGCAACTACTCAAATGTCCCAAACTCCAACTTAAGGTGATTGTCATGACCACAACAAAGAGAACAGCACAGACTGATTTAAATTTGTTTCCCAGAGAGAAGATGAATCAACACTTGGCCAGCATCAGGTGAGTTGAACTAAATGGCCATTAAAGGTCCCTTCCAATTCAAACCATTATATGATTCTCTGCTCTCTGCAGTTCCTCAATAGGCATCTGGAGTTTGAGAGATGGGTCCATTAGGAAGCAGGTGGTGATTTGGGGTACCAGGGAACCTTGAGGTGTGTGCTACAGAGAGAACGAGGGGACCCCTGACTGTTCTGCTTTTCTGTTCCTCCACGCCCGTGGATTGTGTGTGTGTTTCTTCACAAGTGACCCCTGTCCCAAGCAGTTCCTCCAGGCTGGGCTAAGCAGGCTCCAGCTCTGGCCACGAGCACAGTTGCCAAGTGGCACCATCGAGGAAAATGTTAATTGTCTGAAAAATGTGGTTCTGCCACTCAGCTGATGAAACCTTTCTCTCTGTCAATCAAGAGGATGTGGAACATCTGACACAGGATGACTCTGGTCATCCTAATCCCTGGATCTCTCATCATAATCACAACAAAGCATGAAAAAGGGGGAAAAACACCACAAAACCGACCTCACTTGTTAATTCTTTACTTGTAAATGCTGCACCTATTAAAAGAATATTTTGGCTACTGGGATCAGAGTGAGAAGAATTTTGCCTAAAAAGTGTGAAGAGAATGAACTTCCCCTTTGGAACTCTTATGGGAATAACAAAACACTGCCTTGCAAAAAAAAAAAAAAAAAAAAAAAAAAAAAAAAAAAAAAAAAAAAAAAAAAAGCCAAACCAAAAAACAAAAGTATCTTATTAGCTAGAGTGCATAGCTACAGATCTTATTAGGACAGCTCTAACAGGACAGAAGGGGAAAAAGGTTGAGGATTAGCCATTAATGAAATGCAGCCACAAAGAAGATGACAGCTATGACTCTAGCATGTCTTGTTAAAGAAAGGAAACATTATTGTAATTCCAGAAAGCTTTGGCAAGCCTCTGCTCGGAACACAATACAATTCTGACCACCCATGTGTGGCAGAGATGCATTGAAAATGAAGCAGGTACAGAGAATGGCCATACAGCTGATCAGAACCTGCCTGGTAGAGGAAGACCTAAACCAACTGGTTGGTCTGCCCAGAAAATCAAAGGAAATCAAACCAAATCGAATCAAATCAATCATGTCCCAATGATTGTAAGTTCAGCAGACATGAAGATTAGTATAGAACTAGATAGAGAGAAGAAGTTTGAAAATCTAGACAATAACAATGTCAGTGGTTGCACATTGGCTAGGACTAAAGTTAGGCTGGAAATTAAAAGGTTTCAAATTTCTGGAAGAATAAGTGGAGCTTGGGTGCTCCTCTTCCTGCAATCCCCACTCTCTGCTGTTCGTGGTCTCACTAAGTGGCTATGGGTATTTCTCCTAAGTATCAGCCAGGACTACTGGGAATTGGACAGAATGGGATCTCCAGATTCCATGGTTCCCAGGAAATCACATTCAGTGACTAGCTGCTCTGCCTCAGTGCACTAGGAGTGAGCAGGGTTTTCCCTGTCTGTTGATGCACAGTAAAGTCAAATGGCTCACATTCCATCTCACTCTTTAACACAGCATTCAGATTTACAGAGCATAACAACACCCTTCTGTTCCTAAAAAAGAAAGACCACAACTCTTAATGGCAAAACCACAATGTTTTTTCCCTGTAACAACGAAAAAGACATATGGAAAATTCAGATTTTTAATAAGGATGTATAATTCAACAGAAGTGCTGAAGATGAGGCTGGATACTTTAAGATTATCCACCATCCAGCACAAAATATGTTTCTTATTAACTGCTCCATCCCAATTATTGAAATATCATTCATCCATTGCATGCACTGCTTTCATCTCTGCCTCACATTACAAAATGTAATAGCAGAGATAAGAAGCCATCAACAGCAGCTCCACTGCTCTCAATAAATCTGCTTTCTACTCCTCTAAGAAACAACACCAACATCTGGATTAATCTTTAGTTATTTGCAGTAGCAAATCCTTATCTTTAGTCTGAATTCTGGAATAAACTCATATAAACAAAGACTAGTGTAAGAATACTGAAGTGCATTTTATTTGTCTGCATGGGAACATGCTATTTTGCCCATAAACAAGGGAACTGTCATATTTAAATATTTCTCCAGTGCAGTCATAAATCTCTCATAAATGAATGTCTGAGCTCTCTCTTTGAACTTTATCTTGCCTTTACAGAAATGTATTGTCTATGGTTTGGTCTTTTGATATTGTTTTTTATAGTTGTTTGCTTGCAGTTTTGTCTGCTGTCTGTCTTACAGTTATCTGTGACATGTTGAGTAATCCTATGTTACAAATGAAGACACTGTGTCTGCAAACACAGGTATATAGGAGGATTTACACTGGAAATACTATATACTCATCATCCTTATCCCAGGTCCAGTAAAGTCAGAAGCAGGTTTTACCCACTCAATTTATTTTTAATTAAGCCTTCTAAAAGAGACTAGTTTTTTCCCTTCATATTAATAGAGCTGATGTGTAATGTAAAACTCAGGAAGCTCAGGAAAATTGTTAGAATGTGTTCCATAGGTCTGGCAAAATGTTTGTCTTCATAGCTTAATACTATAGAAAAGAAGAACAAAAACAGAAAAAATGAAATGAAATGAAATGAATGAAAGAAATGAAAGGAAAGGAAAGGAAAGGAAAAGGAAAGGAAAGGAAAGGAAAAAGGAAAGGAAAGGAAGGAAAGGAAAGGAAAGGAAAGGAAAGGAAAGGAAGAAAGGAAAGGAAAGGAAAGAATATTTCATTAGAATCTACTGGGTCTTGAAAAAGCTTGTACTGGAATCCAAGAATTTCACTCATTATGCTGTGCTACTATTCAAAACACAGCAGCAGAAAGTTAAATGGTGATATAGTGTTATTTATTCTATACTGCACTAATAACAAAAGCCAAAGTCAGCCACTTCTGTAGCAAGGTTCTCCTCTAATCTGTATACTCCATATATCTCCCCTGAAATCTCTAAAATTTCTATAGGGAGGTTACGTTTTCACTTTCTGTTCTGCTGTCCGTGATCAAATGTTAGAGTGCCAGACGTCATTGTTGGCCATGAAAGGATTAATATGTTCATAAAATGAATGGATAGTATTGCTTTGGGACAAAAAGCTGAGGGAGGGAAAAAACAACTCTGCTAACAGCACCAGAGAAATCAGAATCTTGATAACCAGTATCACTGCAAAGCCTATTTCACCACAGCTTTCAAAAGGACTGTATCACAAGACACTGGCCTTTGCCAGAGACAATCCCCCTCATTATCCAAGGCGAAGCCTGCAGGGAAAGGTTGGATAGACTCTGCTGGCTCACTGAGGTAAGTGCCTTGTTATCCATTCTGACATAAAGGAAGTGGGAGTGATCCCCAGAGAGGGGCTCCAGAAGACAGGCGGAAAAATCTGGCGGAAGGAACCCTACAACCAGACAAGCCTGGAGAATTGGCAGAGTATATGTGAAATTATTGCTAATGCAGGGATAAGTAACAAAAGCCCAGACCAGATGGGCTCTTGGGATCCAGCTCCAGATCCAATAGGAGTACCATTCCCCATCCTCTAATCCCATGCCACCCATCCCAGGCACTTTGAGGGCCGGTAGGGTTCTCTTCCGATGTGCTTGAAGCACATCCAGCCATTGTCGCTGTCAATACCTCTTTGTAATGTCTGCAGCCCTAAAGACACCCTGTAGGAAGCAGCTGCTGTATGAAAAGGGAATGAGCTTCCACTGGAAAAAACCCCAACAACTTCTGTTATTGAAAATAGTCATTACTTCACCACTCAGCGTGCTAAAACATTAAATAGAGGAAATTGCCTCTCTCAAATCTAGTATTGCTAGACATATCAAACAATACATAGGATGTGCAGGGCTCCATCTTTGCTACTCTCAGTTTAAAAATCAACTTGGGCCCCCTGTGGAGGAAGCAAGCAACTCTGTGAGTACATCTAATGACGTGGACACTAGCAGCAAGGCCAGTGTTAATGTAGTCTGCAATTAAGAGAATTATGAAGATTAAATCTTCATTAAAGAGCAGGTCATTCCAGTGGTGACAATCATGCCTTCTTCAGAAGGCCAGAGCCCAAGAAAATTTTCATGCACCCATCTGTGCAGGTCATCAAAAAAAAAAAAAAAAAATGGAGTGATGCAACAGAAAACCCAGCAGACCTCCTAGATCATCTCAAAGGAATATTGTTCCTACAGTATTACCAGTGCCTTATCGTGATGTGGAGATCTTTCCAGTCATGCTCTCTAAGGACTATTTACCTCAAGATGATTATTTCAAACCACCACAAAGCACAAGCCAAAAACCGTGAAAAAATGTCAAAAGGAATTTTCCTCAAAAGGCACTGAAGTCTGAGTAAGAAATCCTTGCAGCTTTCTTTTCATCCTTTTCTTTTGGCCATGTTTTTATGTCTTTTCCCTGGATATGTACTATCCTAACTCAAAGCCAAAGGAGAAACAAATGTATGTACTCATACGTAGTAGGGTTACTGAATGTTGAGGAGGTGAAGGAAAATTTATCAGGTCAAGTTTTCAAATCAGAACTAGATGGCCTTCTAAAAGATACCATGGCAATCAAAATGAAGAAATATGTTAAATAAAGCAATTTCTGGGGAATAATTTATGGCTGGGATTATACAGGAGGAGAAAGATTCAATACAGGTCAGTAAAGCAGGATCCAACCCCATTTGCCTCTCAAACAGGGAAGATTCCATCCCCGTGGGAGTTGGGGCATATGGTAAACTTTGAATTCAGCTGGATCCAAGAGCCAGTACCACTGAGCTGGGGCATGACCTCTGGCCTGAGGCAGCTGCTCCTGACCCCCAGGTTCCTCTGAGGTCTCTGCTCAGGGAGAGAGGCAGCCAAGCTGCTCCATTAGGCTATAAGCAGCTCTTCTTTTGGGCTTGTGGGTTTTGAGTTGGTTTTGCCATAAAGGAAAGCAGTAACTGGGCATCACACCAGTGTGCTAATAGACACAAGCACAATCTCAGGAGAGCTCTGCTAAGATCAGTAGCCTAGCTCTGACAATAAATGCCTAGTTAACTCTTTAAACTGAAGGGAAAGTACACTGCATCAAACTCTCAGAGCTCCTCCAAACTCTGCATTTGGTAAAAGATGTTCTGATAGTGCTGCTCTTCAAGAAATACAGAACACTGTGTATGGGAGAAGTAGCATCTCTGAGCCAGCACGTGTCATTTCCTCTGTATGGAAGTTCTTCATGGCAGCAATCACTGAATCGTTGATTTTCTGGGATACTGTAAAAAAGAGATATCTCAAAGGATAATACACTTGCATTTAAAAAAAAAAAAAGAAACCACAACACACCACAAACTTCCATATTCCCTTGAAATACTTGCTGTCAAAAATCTGATTAAATGAACAGCAGTTATTATTTTCTGCTCTTCTTGAATTAAAATCTGTGAATTCCTATTATTTATTCACCTTTTCATCATGAAATGTGTAGAGGGACTTAAACCTCAGAAACCTCAGGAATATTTTTTATTGAGACAAAAACTCGTTTCCGTTTCTTTACGTACAACACAGTAACTCATCTCAGTTTTTCCTGCATCTGATCTCTATCACTTCTAAGTCAAGGGCCAAGTCTGAAGTAGGAAAAAAAGAAATCACTTTAATCTATACTGGAAAAAATGAATATTTGTTCTAGTTGACAGGCTGGCAGGAGCTCAGTAGAACAATATAAGAGACAAATCTCAGAGAAGGTTATTTATTCTTGTTCAACCACAGTACAAATTTCCTGATGAAGCTCGAGTTCTGGAATGCTTGACCAGATCTCTATGAACCTTGTTACCAAGGTTGAAATTATCATGAATTACTGTTGTACTCATTAGCAGAAGTTCTTAGAGGCATTAAGTCACCTACTGGCTGACCTTCTGAAGTAGTAGATTTACATTACCCAAGACTCAAAAAAACCCCCAATATCAGCATTTAATCACTAAAGATTTTTATTTAAAGCTTGCCAAGTAAAATCAAAGGATTGAATATATCAGTCTAAGAGATCACTATTCACACCTGCTCAAAAACCTCATTATTGATTAAATTTTGCTGGCTGGGTTTCCTTTTAATAGATTTATGCCAGGTTAAAAGTGACAGCAATCCCTGATGGTATAATACAACTTCAATCACTTTTTAAAACACAGATCATTTTTGCATGTAGGCAAATGGCCAAAAAGTTCATTTGAGTTGGGACTAGAAGCATTTGAAACATCAGTGGCTAGTTTACATCTGAGAAAATGAGAGTATAGGAAAGTTGAAGAATGCCAAGGGTAAAATCTCAGCCATACTAAGGTTAAATGACACCAGAACTTCTACCTTGAAGAAGTTTTTTCAGCAAGAGCTCCCTCAAAGTTTTGTAAAAATTAAAGTAGTGTGATTATGACAGTTACGTACATCTTAACAGTCAAGAAGTTCTCATAAATGTTTGAGGTTTTGGGCTAGATTCATTTGAAAGTAAGTAACAAAATTGGAACAATTAGTCCCTTTTCTTCCAGATCTCAAAAGTTCAGGCAGTAGTTGGAGATCAGATCTGACACTTATTTCTACCTTCACAGTGGAAGCTCTAAGTGTACCAAAGAAAACAGCACTCTCTTCATTATGGTGTCTTAACAGATCCTTTCAATAACTAATCACATGGATTTACTAGTGACTTTCCTTTCTATTTCTTTTCCTCAAAATGCCTGATGTAACTTTAACTTACCCATAAAAAAATAAACATGATTCCTCTTCCCTGCTGTTCACTTTTAAAATTCTGCAGCTTCAATCTCATACAATTCTCTGGCTTTCAAGCTATCAGCAGAATTTCCCTAGATGTGTACAGCTACAGCTCCAGTATATTTTGTTCTTCATTTGTGTTAGACATGAAATTTTAGTTTGGTGTTATGCATTATGGAGAGTCTGGAAGGGAAGGTTGTTCTCTTTGCACTTGGCCCTGAGGGTTGGCAGCAACACTGCAAAATTACTTTATCCCCAAACCAGATGTTCAAGTTGTTTTAATAATATCTTATGTTTCCTTCACAAAATAAAACAAAAACTCACTGTATCAGAATGTTCCAGTGTTACAGCAACGGGATTTTTGCTGTCTGCATTTTGCCCACCAGATGGTAGCACTGAAATGAAATCAGAACTTTTCTTATCTAAGCACTTATCACTCTCATAGGCTGGACAAAATTCTTCCTTTGCAGCAGTTAGTAGGGTTTAATTGCAGGTAATTCCCTAGGGCATCCGTATCCTACAAGCTTCTCTATCATCTGAAACAATACAAACATAAGTAAAATGGTATAAGATGGGCCCTCTTCTTTCAAGGATTATGTGTTGTCTAGTTTACTTGCAGTTTATATCCTTCTTATTTTTTTTCTCCACCATTTCGATTTTGTTTCTCATCATTATATAAGAGACTAGCAGAAGGAATTTTATTCACATAATTTCATGGCTAAGATTAGCAAACTAAATTCAGTGAAGTTGAAAATAGCATTGATTTTCTATGAAAACCTTGTTCTTGGTCAGAGAAGGCTAAAGGCAACCAGAGGACTGTTAAAAACATAGAGTGTAATGTGTTGTCTTAGAGAAAAAGTACTTTTTTTCTCTGTGCTATCTGCTTTTGTGTCTTTTTCATGGACTAAAGGTGCTATCCTGATTCATGTTTGTGATAAGAGCATTGCTCAGATGCTGTGAAGAGCAGTTTTTCCCAGCTCATAATGGATAACAGGCACCACTGAAACCAGAGGTAACAAAATTTCTACCTGAGATCCTTCAAGTACTCTGTGCATATAAGCTTTTAGTTAGAAAAGAGCTTTTAAATACATTTGGTGAATTCAACTTCTTATTTTTTGTTTTGAATGCTTCATTCAAGGGTCATCATTAGGAGATTTTCCCAAGAAGAAAGGCTTTATGTTTGAAATCACAGTGATTTTTTTTCACCTGTCTTAATTCCAAGCTAATGGCTATCTAGTTCAGGCTTAAGCACAGCACTCAAATTCTGTGAGGAAAGCAGTGCAAATATTTTCAGTGAGATTTGAATCAGGATCACTTTTTCTTTGGGGGTTTGCTCGTTTCTTTTGCTTTGTGTAAGTGGCCAATATACCATTATATGGTATTATCTTTTTTCTATTAAAACGCGTGTTCTTAGCAGAAGTGCAGTATAGTTACAACACTATAATACACCTGGCTAATTTGTTTGACATATTTGTGGTATAGTTTCCTGATCCACATCACCCAGAGCTGCTGTGGACTGCTGCAGTCAGGATGGGCCCATTCTCCTTTCCTTCTTCAGGCAGGAGCCTTCTGCCCTGCCTTGTGCTGGAGCTGTGCAGGATGAGTCAGCTCTGCTCACTGGGCTGAGCTTCATTCAAGTGTCATCATTAGCAGATTTTCCCAAGAAGAAAGGCTTTATTGAAATCATAGTGGGTTTTTTTCACCTGTCTTAATTCCAAGCTAGTGACTATCTAGTTCAGGCTTAAGCACAGTACTCAAATTCTGTGAGGAAAGCAGTGCAAATATTTTCAGTGAGATTTGAATCAGGACCATTTTCTCTCAGGAGGTTTGGTCTTTTCCAGGCTTTTGCTTTGTGTAAGTGGTCAATATATCATTGTTTGCAGACCTTTATCTAACGTTAAGTTTTAGCAAACACATTTTTAGTCCACAGGAAGGATTATTGTCTCACATTCCACCAGGAAAACAAGGCTCCTACATAGTACTGAAGATGATGCTGTCAACTGCTGCAAGAACAAGTCTTCATGAAGTCTAGCTCTACCAAATTACTGAATTGCTGCATTTCTGCAGTCTTGTCTTTTACAGGCACTGTAGGCTGATGTCATACCGTTTAGGAGAACTCTTGTATTTAGATTAGATCTTAGCATTTTTGTCTCCTTTGTTGGGGCAGACCTGTCTGAAATTAAAATCCTTGAGAATAAAACTCCAAGGAACACAGGAAGTCATGAGTTTTCTGGTAAGATCAACACAAGTCCCTGAGGTTTAAATGTAAATGCCAAAAAAAAAAAAAAAAAAAAAAAAAAAAAAGCTAAAAAAGCTTAGCAAATGCTTTGGTGGAGAAGACTACAAATGTCTGGTAAGTATCTTGGTACTATACCATTTGAGGTAGCTGCTGGATTCCTGCCAAGCTTTGAAAGTGAAATGAACCTAGAGTATAGCAGGTTTAAAATATTTTGAATCTGTGCCATCAATCTGGAACTCGAACGGTATTACTCAATTTTCCATACTTTCTTTCTGAACCTGGCTGCACAGTAAGAAAATTTGAAGTGGTTTTCTATAAACCTGGGTGGCTTCATGTTTTTTTATATAGAAACCATCTGAAGTGTTGTTTTCCCTAGGTTTTGACCCCAAACTAGGCAAAAGTTGGTCATTTCAGCTGAATTTCCTTTTGAGGTTTTGGATTCCTTCCAACCTTAAGCTCTCATTCAGGCTGTAGAAGGCTCATATGTGCCTTCTTTGTGAACCTGCTGAGTTCACTCATCTCACACAGTCAGAACTCGGAGGTTCTACCAAGAGGTGAAGGGAAAAGATGTATAAAGAACAAACAGATCAAGCCTGTAGTCCCTCAGCATGCAAACCTTACATCAATTTTGTAGAGACAATCATGCATGGTGCAGATCTAATCATCCCCCATTCATCAGGAAGGGCGATGTCACGGGACAAGGACTCAAAGTTCAATTCCTGTCTCTGATGCAGACTTCCCCTACAATTTTGCACAAGTTAGCCAGGGTAGAATTCCAGGTCACATGGAAATGAATGGCAAAACTCTTATTGACACGAGGGCAGGATTTCATCTTAATCTACTTGCACTAGAGCCCTTGATCTTTCACCTGAAGCTCTTTACTTCATCCTTTTTGTTGTCCCAGCCATTTGTGCTATAGACTAAGGATGAGTCTCTGCACAGTCCCTGGAATGGGCAGGAGCTGATCTCAGGTGAGGCCTCTGGGTGCTCCTGTCATGCAGGTGACAGACAGTAATAAATGAGGAGCATGTGCACTTGACCTGAGTGGAAACAGATGGAGAGCACAAGGCCAGAGGGCTCCACTGGACAAGATCGCAGCACCACACACTGTTAAATTCTCCAATGTCCTGCAAACATGCAGGAGCTGCCTGTAGACTCTCATTGCTAACAGAGTAAAACAAAACCATTTTTAAGTATATTAATTATAATTTTATAAAACATTTTTCATCAACATGTGGACTTTAATTTCAGGAAGAAAACCATGAAAACTTTGTACTTCCAGGTCTAGTTGTACCGAACATCCAAGTACCTCCACCAGATTATCTGCTTATTTGCAGGTTCAGCGTTTGCACATTTCCCACTATATTCATATTGCTTCTAGACTGTATGTTCTGCCTACAGCAGAATAATTCACTACACAATGAGCACAGCCATTACAGAGGAGGATAAACAAGTAACACTGTTCACTCCCATGTCTGATATTCTGTCCCAGTGCTTATAAGCACAGAAAAGCCTGCCCATGCTATCACCTGTACAAATACAGCACTGATATTTTCATCTGGGTAGGCAATGGTTACACCATATCCAGGTACAACTTCAGTTAATTCCCCTCCACACCCTAGATTTATACATGCATTTCCAGTTTTGTAGTTTCCCATTCTTCCATTGCCTGGAGGGGTTTTACTGTTTTGTGTGTGTCTTGTCTCTTCTCTTTCACATGTTTCTTCCAGAAGCTTTCTAGCTCTACCTTTTTCTGTCTAAAGGAAGGTGACCTTGTTCTAAGCTAAAGAGCAACTGCATCCTCTCTTTTAAAGAGAAGCAACAATGCACTCTTTGCCTGCATCCATGCTTGTAAACTAAATGTGCTAAGGAATGTTCCCTGGCCCACAGCAAGATCTGGCACAGAACAGGCTGCCTCAATCCCATTCCCTTCCTTTACCAGCCAAACTGGGGTGAGTGCATCCAAACTGCCTCCTGGGAGCTGCCCTTGGCATGCACCAACTCCCCAGCCACATTTAGGAATCATCTAGGGCAGTGCTACCTGACCTGGGTCAGAGTGCTGCCAGCATCCATGCTGAAAATTTCATAGCAAAAAGTGGTCTTCAGCTCTCAGGAACGTTTCCCTGGCATGGCTTAATTTGCTGGAGTCAGTCTGGGCTTGTTTCCTGTGCTGCTTGCTAAGCACACACAGATGACACTGTGCACAGTTGTGTCTTTCTGGTTTCTGCACACCTAATCCTCTAGTGATAGGGCTGGCTATCAAACCAGCAAAGGCAGAGGTACAACAGCATAGACAGGGAGATCAAATTGTCTGCAGTGGAATAAACAAACAACAGAGGGAAAAAAAAAAAAAAAAAAAAAAAAAAAGTTGTTTCATTGCATGCCTTTCACCCCAAAATACCCCAAAATACTCCTCTTCACAATTCATTCTCTGAGCTCCTGATTCTTTTCTCATCTCCATGTGTTTTCTGCAGCCCCTGCCACTTCCTCTGCGATCTTTTTTCTCCCCTTCACACCTACTCGAAGCTATTATTTCTGAATCAAATTTGACACACATTTCTCAAATCATTACTTTTCTTTCCTATGTTATGTTTCTCTGCTTTAAATTCCCCTCCCCTACATATTTTTCCTCCTTCCTCAAAACTATCAAAAGCACTTCTGTTTGATTCACTTACTCCTTTGAATTGTTTTCTTTCATATCCTTGATCATATAGTGTTCAAAATCTAGAATAATTCTTGGACTTCTTCCTAATCTCACAGTTACTTATTGCCTTTTCTTGACACACTTTTCCTGCACCCATCTTTTAAAATTCAGGATACCACAAAAAAATCTTTCTTGTTTCTTTCATAATCATAACCCAGTTCCATTGCCCCTTGTCTTGGTGCCCCTTGACTCTTCTCTCAGACTTTCCATTATCCTTTCTCAAATAAAAAATAGTAAGGGAGAACACCTAAGCTATTGGCAGCCAAGGGGAGCGGGATAGTTTCTTACACCAATGCCAATGGGACTGCAGCACTGGTGCCAGGGTAGAAAACTTGGTAAACCTTGAGATTTTGCAGTGAGACCTCAGGGAGAGTCCACAGCCTGGCACCTATTTTCACCCAAGAGCAGCAGTTATTGCTGTTCTTTGGGGTTTTGCCTCAGATGTTCAGTTAGCATTCGTGTTCCGTTTGCATTCAGTCCGTGGATTATGCTGGTTGGTTGTGCTCCCAGAGGCACTGACTCCTCTGACTGATGCATCACATTAACTGAGGTCTAGAGTCAGTAAAATATTTAAGCTTGAATCTAAAGATATCTCTGTTCAGCAGTGAGAACAGCTGTGCAGAGAGACCTAAGGTGCCTCAGGCAGGAGTTCATCAGCAGCAGACTCAAGTTCAGCACAGACAAAATGTCTAAGCACTGACCTGGGTCCTTGTGTTTTGCAGCCTGGAATCCTGGTGTCAAACCCAGGTGTTTCTGAAGGAGCCCAGGAAAGTCTGCAGGGAAATTCAACCACTCCTGGGAGCGCCTTGTGAGGTCTAAAGAAATTACAGAGCATGCCTATAGCTCTCCAGTCTTTGTTGCACAGTAGCAAGATTATCAGTCAAGTTTCAAGTGGTAATTGACAGCATCTGCCAGCCTTGGAAAGCTCACAAACAAAAGGGAGGGCCACAAGCAGTCCCAGAAGTCCCACATCTGTTGGGCACAGTAACTAAGTTCAAGCAGGAATAACTGGTAATATGCTATGGTCTGCAATCTACAGGAAAACAGAATAATCTGATGGTCTGGAAAAAACCTTTTGACATTGTTCATTCATATGTGGCTTGAACTACAAAGCTTTTGTCAAATTTTAAATTAAATTTCAATTTTCGAGCCCATTCTTTTTCTTTGGACAACATTAATTTTATTCAGCACAAAATCTAATCTGTGAGTTTTCAAAGATTTCTCTATTTGTTACATTGAAGCCTTTTCAAAGCTGAGAAACAAACAAACAAATACCCCAGTAAACAAAGAAAGAAAATCTGAAACAAAAATTCAAGAATGAACAATCCCTAGACATTTAGACTTTACATTGCAAAAAAAGGTAGGGTGCAGGGAGGGAGGAAAAAAATATTAATAGAAGAACAAAATATTTGTTTCCACTTAAAACAAAAAAACCAAAAAAACAAAACAAAACAAAAAAAAAAACCAAAAAAAAAGAAAGAAAATATAGAAGAAACTGAAAGCTTTTCCTGAAAGTTCTGGTTTTGGAAAAAAGCCATTTTATATTGAAATGTTTTACTCCAAGTATTTTTTCCATCAGCTCTAGATTAAACTGTTTGAGTTGAACTTTTGCTTCATTAGCTGTTTAGCAGTTTCAGGGCAAATCAACAAGACACAGACAAGTCTTAGTAATCAACCCCAAGTATTCTTTTGTGGTCCAAACAACTTGACATTTTTTTCTTTGTATGATTTTACCCCTCCTCTCAATTTTAAGAGCACTTCATAGATTTCATTTGATCTCTCTTGGTCTTTGGGCTTGCAGAAAAAATTTTGTTGAGATTCTGTGATAGAAAATTAGGGATTTGGCAAGAAAAACAAACAAAACCAAAAACTTTTCACAAGGATACTTGCTTTCTGTAGGGGATATTTTTTTTTCCTAAAAAAATACATTAGAAATGCATCCCATTTTCTGGCCTGAAATCTTTAAAGGAAAAGGATTTCCAACAGAGCTACTTAACTAATTTCGATGGTGAGTTTTTCATAACCTTTATAAGTAAAAGAATGTGTTTCAGCAATGACAATTTCTGTCATAAGTCATGCTTTCTTATTTTTATAAGCAAGAGAGTCCCACAGAGATCTACTGAACACCCTCCATTTCCACTTAACTGGGGGAGAGTTCTCAGTCATGCTACAACCCCAGGCATGTACAGCAAGAGCTACTGGCTTAGCACATGGTTTCTTTGCAAAAGAAGTGACTTCTGTTGCTGGTAGTGATACCAGCACACAATGGAGGGTTGAGTGATTCTGAGAGATCACACAGGACAAAGTGAAACATGACTTTCAAAATCATGCAAGTTATACAAGCTGTTGACTGCAAACTCTGCCAGTCTTCTGTTGCATTCACTTTGTCCTGCACTTGTTCTCTACTTTCATTTAAAATTATGCCGAAGAAAATTTCCAGGGAACCTGGGGACTGTGTGCAATCTGAGGAATTTCAGGGTGGAGTTAAACAATTTACTTATCAGGGTCTAAGTTATGCTTGGCTGGACGTTCTTACAGAAGTGGTCCTCTACAAGGATGAGGGGCCTGGGGAGGCCAGCCTATATTCCCGACCTCTCACTTTTCCCCCTCAGCCCCAGCACACTTATTTTGTGTTCATTTACTCTTCTCCTACTTGGACATTTTTGCTCAGAGGTGGATACAGCTGTAATATTGCTGTAAGCACAGTGCCTCAGTCCTTATTCCCAGCCTTCAGAGCAGACACAGCCAGGATGGTACTGGTGAACAGAACAAAGCAAAGCATCAGTCTTCTCCCTCAGGAAAAGTTAAAAACTCCTGCTTCTCTTTCAGACACACAAAAGTTTAAAAAGTGACAGTTAGGTGCCTTCCTTTCTTTATCTTTTAATTGCAAACACCAAATGCTTATGATCTCTCCCAGTTGCTGACAGGTCCTTTGGGACTGTAACAAACCAGTGACATACTTCAGTACCCAACATGCAAAAAATATTTTCTTTATGCCTGTGAGAGAGATCTTCTCTCAAAACTTTGTATTATTTTTTTATTTATCAAGGTCATGGAGTTGCTGAGTCCCATCTTGCTGATTTCTTGGCTTGTAGCTAGAAATCTTTTCTGGCTCCCTACCCAGCCAGCCAGCACTTATTCTCTCAACAGCAATAATCACATCCAAATTAGATTTGCTGTTAAACAACATCCCATTTCTTTCAGAAACAGAAAAAATGAAAACATGTATAGGAAAGCCTTTATTCTTATTCACAGCAACAGGATGTGGGGTTACCACGGGTCATGCAAGCATATGGTGCAAAAGGTGAATATTTGTTGAGAACCTTTGCTGTTGAGATCAGACTGTAGAAAATGCATTTTCTCCATAAGGGTTTGAGCAGGCAATTCCTACAGTCAAGGACTATTTGTTTCAATTCACACAAAAATTTGATTTTGGGCTGACTGCAGGTACTTATTTATTCTGGGTTTAACCACTGAACCTTCTCCCACTAGCTCTAAGTAACATTTGAAAGACAAAAGGTAGCAGCTTCTGTAATTGTAATCCAGAATGTACTCCTAGGTCAGAGCTTCGCACTGCTTCATCCCTCTAAATTAAGGAGTCCCTGATATTTTCTTCCTTTTTATACCCAGCCACTTGTGCTCTGAAAAATGCAGGCCTACACAGTGACTTGAATAAGAGTTTGGGCTGGTCTTTGCTGTAGACATTTCTGACAAAAGAGCTTCTGTTACTAAGGAAAGCTCTAGGCACTGGGAGAATAGAGGGATTCTGTACAATTACCTTCTCTAATGGGCTTCTCTAAGCATCTGCTCTCAAAATCAAAGCAAAGAACCTGATGAAGCCACCATGTGGTTCTGGTGACTTTTTCTCAAAAATACCCCAACAAAACCTAACCAAACCAAGAACTAGAAACAGTATAAAAAATACGACAAGAAGAATGAAAAGCATGGGGTAGCCTGTGTTTGAGGAGAAATCTAGTTCTCTTCAGCCTTGAAAGAGACAAATGGAAGGTAAAGACATGCAAGACTTTCTATGAAGTCACTTTTCTCACTGCTCATAATGAAATAATGAGAAGTCACCAAAAGAGTTCTAAGTAACTAATTGAAATATTGAAAAGTATTTTAATGAAGATGGTGCAATTTAACAGTGAAACAGCTTCATCACTTCCATTTACATGCAGAAGATACCACCTGAGTTCTTTTATTTTCTAGGAATATAATTACTAAAGTTCTTGTCTAGAATGTTTGGCTTACACAATATAAAAATAAAGGTTTTCTTTAAGGGTGAATGCATACACATACAGAATGAATAAGATTTTAGGGTTCTGCAGTAGACCATGAAGGCACACTTTAAAAAGCAACTTTATTGGAAAACACTGCAGCTGTCTCATTACATTAAAAATACTGATCAATAATTCAGGACTGTTTGATAGGCAATAATTATGTCCTAATATATCTTGAAAATATTTTTAAATATTTCTAGGCAAAATTACTCGTATCTGAGAATAGTCACAGACAAAACACCACTGAAGGGTTAAACCTGATGGGTTGGCTTTTTTTCAGATACGTACATTTCTTTGTTGAAAAGGGGTGTGATGTGCCAGAGGAACTGCTAAGAGTTCATTCACACAAATATTTATGGTAACATGCCCCCAGTAGTACTCTGTGAGTGGGTACCAGTAATACTGAGACAGCAATGGATTAGAGTTTGGAAGGTGGGCAAAGATTCTGAACTGCAAAGTGAGCACCTCAGCCTTTAATGCTGTACATAAAATTACTGCTATATGTTTATCCAAGGAGCTGCTGAAGGATGGTTTAATGTAATGAAAGACAATATTCTTTCAGCATTTTAGATCTTGCAATGTAACACAAAGGAGGGCTGGTATTTTCTGGCACTAGCCATAGGATATGGCTAATGGGTCTAGTAGCTAAATTATAACCCCTTACAGTCCAGATATTTTTAATCTTAGAAAATTTGATAAGAAAAGCAAATGTTTCAACCCAACCTAAGAACTGCTAAAGATGAATTCAAGCAATTAGTAAAGAATAAATCAATAACTGTAGAAGAGAAGACAGGGTAAACTCTCAGAATTCCCCACCGTCATAAGCAGATTGTAGTGATGACTTTGAGATCTCTGTTAGCAGTAATCACCTCTGCTCCCCATGGTTTACCATCATAGTGTTGTTGGAATTCAGAATGCAAAGAATATTTCTCTTCATCTTCTGAAGGATCTGAACCCCCTGACAAACACTACTTTTCATCCACGGAAAAGGCTTCCCAGGCTTTGGGATGAAACAGAATTCTCAAGAATGTAAATTAGACAGTAGCATAGTATGTCATTTATCACAGGGTGAGAAATTTAGATTTTGGGTTTGTTAGTACTGTAAAGAGATGAGCACAAGATGGAGGATCCTTGTTGGTTTTTAGGTTTCTTCCTCCTTCTTCATCTCCTCCATGTTCTGCTGTGTTTGGGACACAGGACGATTGGCTGGGATTTGCTGCAGTCTAGAGCTATGTGAATAGAAATTTAGTTGATTATTGGCAGGAAAATACAAATAATGTACGTTCTAGGTGATAATTGGGTGAATTATCTCTAGAAGAGCCGTGATTCTGTGTGTTCAGCCCTTTTGGCCCCTCTTCTCTTGCACGCTAAGCTGGTCTAAAGCCTGGTGTGCTGAGATTGCTGAGAAGAAAACAATAAACAACCTGGAGAATGAGAATGACCAAGAGTTCCATTTGCCTTCTTTCTTAACAAAAACTTTTGCAAAAAGGCCTCCCCTATCAGGGGAGAAACGTGTGGGAGTAGAACTCTCACACAGTGCCACCATGCACTCTGGAGCTCACGAGGCTGCCCAACCAACTCTTTAGGTGGGAGCACTTCTGGAGGTTTCTACCCTCATTTCCTGTGGTTTTCCATTTCTAAGGGATGCATTGGATTTATATTTGTTCTTAAGAAACAGAAAGCCAGTGACTCCTGAAATTCTTTTCTGCCAGCATTTACCATGACGAGTGCTTACAAGAAAGGGCATTGTTAAGATCATCAACTTACTCCCTCAGCAGAAGTCCCATGGATTTGCCTGAAATATGCTCTGAGACATTAATGGCAGCTATTGTGCGTTCTTGGAGTTTGTTTTCTGCCCTATTCGTCATTTTTGATGTATAGTACTTTTGGCTAACTGTGGTTAGCCACCTTCGGTTCAAGAAACCCATTACATTCTGGCACTGAGACCTCTGTTCTTCTGCCCTGAAGTCTCTAACATCATCTCTGTGCACTGAGATGTCTGATGTTTTGCAACAGTGCTCAATGTGAATAAATTTGTTAAACGCTCCAGAATATATTCTCATAACCAAACTATTTCTGCTAACCCATGCAAATATTCATAAAAAATTGGCTGAAAAGAGTAGAAATTTATGGACTGCTGAACACAATTGGTTATTAATTCATCTGGAATCCTGTATGTGGGGGAAGGGAGAATATACTACAAATTCATAAGTGGTTGTTTTCTGAGATGTAACATACAGCAATTTAAACTTAAACAGAACCTTTCTCATTAAAAAACAATGTAATCCAAAATGATGAAACAAATTCAGACAAAAGAAAGCAAGATCTTCCTATTGTTTCAAGTTCTTGTTTGTTTATTAGTATGCTGTTTCTTAGAAACCTGTTAACACTCAAACTATTATAATGTACTCAGGTCCTTGGAACAAAGAAAGATACACATTATGAGACCTAAGGAGCAGAAAAGATTATTTAAAATTCCATTAGCACTTCTCCAACAGTCAGCACAGGGACATTTTGACAGTACCTAGTGACACCCTCCCGATCTCAGCATGTTCCATTTCACTTCCAACACCTTTGCAAAAATCTATGCTTAGGCAAGGATCTCCCTGAGAAGAGCCCTCATAGACCACTTCATGCTTCCTCTCATAATCATGCACATTCTAATCGTGCCCTTTTCAAACTGAAGGCTTTTATTTTATCAATTTCATGATAAATGGATGCCTTCTGAGGCTAAAAGGGTGATCTGTGAAGTAGTTTCTATCCCATAGATTCCCATGGTAATATGGTCTGTTTTTACCTCAAGTGATTTATAGACATGTACATGAAACCACTCCTAAGTCAATCCAAAAACCAGCAGTTGCATTTCCCAGTCTGAGTAGAGTTCTAGTGCAATCAAATCTCTGTGTCAAAAGGATATGTCCCCACATCATCTTGTTCCAGAAGTGCAGTCTTTAATCCACATAAACTTGTCTCATTTTGGACTCATTCTTAAGTGGAGAAAAATTAGCTTCAGCTCCTTTGTGGCTGTCTCCTGAGTCTTTCCCCTTGTAATCACAGGGGTCTTCCCTATGGTCCCCTAGCAATATGCTCAGTGGAATATTTATAATAAATCAGGGCATAGGTTTGCTTAGAAATAGTAATGAGACTGTGAATCTCTGTGTGGCCTCTGTCTTTTGAAGTCATTCCACTTGTCCAGTTACCTTCCTGATGTTCAGTCAAATTCCTTTGTCATGATGCACAAATCATGGTAGGTTTCCTAAATAACCAGTCTTACTCATCCCAATTGGATATTAGTTCTCACTCAATTTAAGGCTTCTTTTTTTGCTTGGCATGCATTGCATAGAATTTTATAACACATAATAATTTCTGTCCCAAATAAGCACATCATCAATTATTATATCCAGTCAAAGAGATTTTGGAACATCTCATGTGTCAGTGGAATCCTGCAATGAAAGCACTTTAACTTATCTGCCTGAGGAGAAGACTCTAACTCAACACGCCAAAACCATAGACTAGAGGAAAAAAAAAAGTTAAAAATTAAAATAATTTAAAGAAATAATATAGGTTTGGTCTTTCCAGCTTTTCTCACAGACGAAGATATTACTTGATGACTTTGTCTCCCCTCTAAATATACACAGTGGCCATACCATCACTCAAGTTCACTGACTTCTGACTTCATTTAAGTCTGCTAAGCCCTTTAATGTCCTTCCACAAAGCTCTGAAAGGATTATTTGCACTGTATATGTGTTTGGTGGAAAACTAGGGTCTTAATTTTTGTGTTACATCCTTGGTACATTTCTCACCTTCAAATGATAATTGTAGTTTACACATTTATAAGATTATCTATGCCTCATCCAGTAGACCTGCTAAACACCTTATGGTTATCAGAATGACATTCAACTCTTTTAAAAGCTGAGTGCTGATCATTTAGCTTTACGATGTTAATGTGATTTTTGTCACTCAGGTGCCTATTATCTTTGCTGCATAAAAAAATTTTACTTTTCTAATACTAAGTAACCACTAATCTTTCTGTTAACTATTAGATATTTCAATTACAATATTTTGAAATTGATTATACAAACACTGCAGGTATTACAAAAACATTTTAAAAGAGGCAGGTATACCTCAACAGAGAATAACCACCACACCCAAACACTCTTAGAAAGAGAATGCACAGAAATAGATTGCAACTCACCTCTCTTTCTCTCTCAGGGACCTTCTCATCCTGGTTCTTGAGAACGTCATCTGGGAAAGCAATTTTCTTCTGTTCTCTGCTTGCCCAAGGAAGCCTGTAAACCAGCTCAGCAGCTCCTGCTGCCTCACAGAAGTGTTCTTTAGTAGGAGAGTTGAGTAGCGGCAACCTAGGAGGACTGGAGGTTTTCAAGACCAGACTAAATAAAGCTCTGAGCAACCTGGTCTGACCACAGAGCTGGCCCTGCTGAAGAAGAATGAGAATGAGAAGATGTCTCCTCCACCCTGAGTTTGTCCATTATTCTACACTTCAAAACATGATAGAGTTTTATCTGCTTCATTACTGACTTTAGAGAAAAATTATAAAACTAATCATGACAATCCCCCTAACAACACTCCTAGAAGCCCCATCTTCCTTGAGGTAGTCAGTCTTAATTTTCCTCCAGCCCTAACATTGCAATCAGCTGTGGATATCAGCAGTCTGGTGTCTGCTAAGCACATGCTGACTAAGATGTTATTCACAGATGTATCCCCTTTACACAATAACCATGGTCCTCTTCTTCTGATTACTGACCCATTATTATGATCATTCAGACAGCAAATGATATGACTATTACTTCCCTTAAACTTTTTTGCATCTTGATTTTAGAGAAGAAGTATGCCAGAAAGCAAGGTCTGAAAAAGAGCACAAGATTACAGGAAAGTGGTCTGAAAGTCCCTAAAGGACACTTGCAAACATAAATGTATTCTTTATGGTTTATATCAAGGATATAAACTCATATATCATGGATACCAATGCAAATCTGCTGATCCCAATTGGAAGTCAATGAGAATGTCAAGTTCCCCTTGCCCAGAGAATCTTAGCCTGATAATATTAACATGCCTAAAACTTTTTCAGATATGTTAAAATTAAACCTGCATTACATATTTGAAAGATTAATCCCCAAGATCTAAAACATGAATTTATTTCTGGCTAGACAATGTAATAAACTGGACCAGAGTCTAAAATAAGATCTAGATCTAATAACTCCCTCCTGCAAATTCATAAATATCTGTCCATATCTGAGCAGTTACACTGAACCTATTATGTATGCCAGTACCTTAACTTCTCACCCCTTTTGGGGAATTTGACTCCAAATATGCTACTCATTTAGGTTGATGGCTGTCCTAAACAAAATTGACCCAGCAGCATACCAAATTGTTGCAGAACAGAGGTTTTTACACACTGGAATACAGACACTTATATGAGAAAAAGCACTCTAATATTCACAGATATTGCAGTGTGAAATCAAGTTTGCATTTCTCCTACCTACTGTTCAATGTCTAAAATAGTAAGCTTTCAACATGAAAAATCCTGCAATTACAGATCCCTAATTTTTGTTTTCATTTACATACATTTTTATATTCATTTCTGCATACAGATAGGCGCAATTTTCTATGTATATTCACTAGTTCTATGTCATCTAAGTATGTTCACATTGATTTTTGTTTTGTATATGGATTTTAAATACCACAATGACAGGCAAGTCATTCAAAAAGGAAACTAAGATAGAAGTGCCGCAAGATATTGTCCCAGAAAAATCTCTTTAGCAAAGAACAACTTCCAGACCTTAACTTCCAAAAAAAAGCCAAGAATAATTCCACCAAAGACAGAATCTTGAGGTTAGAAAAATAAATCTAACCAGTGATTTCCTACATGAGACTCGAGTCTAGCCTACCATATCAGGCTTAGTATTTCTATGTTCTTGAAGTGTGAAATATTTCCTGAGCATAATTTTTGTAGTAGGTCTTCCTGTATGTTTAAATTCTAATCATTTAGGAGCTCTATCCTCCCTTTTAAATCTTATTTTCACAATCTTAAGGCCTTGGTCTGGCTCAGCTCATCATTTTAAACTACTGCTGGAGCCTCATTTTGAGCCTCTTAATTCTTAGATAAATTTTATAACCCCTAATTTCACTATATGCACTGGTGAAAGCAGTGGTTTACTGTGATCACCCTGCAAAGCAATGGTTTGTGATTCTTAAAAGAATCATGCCTTGATGGCCTGTATATTCTTATTCTGAGTCTTCTTCCAGAATTAATTTCCCTCCACTCCGTATAAACCTCTCTGTGTTGAGTAATTACTCCACTTATTTATATTATTATTATAATATTATTATATTACTCTATTTATTTGGCATTTATCTGACTACCTCAGATATGAAAAATAGCAGCTGGCCTTGCAAACCTGTCATATCAAAGAGCCAGTTCCACGGATTCTGTTTTAATTTTTTCTACTTTTAGAGTAAATCAGAAATTCCACAAGGATGAGCTGGTCATCCACAATACAGGTCTTGTAGAAAGGATTTCTTCAGTGTGAATGGAAATATTAATTCCTCACTGTTGATTTAGGGCATACATTTTAGAAGAGCCCATAGCTTCCACTCTGACCCCAACTTTCAATATTTGGAAGAGTACTTGATTAATATCTAAGTCTAGTTTCTAAAATGAAAAACTCATCAAGAGTTGCACATTTCCAGGCGAAAGTTTTCATGTTCAAAAATAAATGCATTGTACCACCTCAGCAGATATTATTTTCAAACAGATGTGCTTGTCTTTTTATGGATATTTCTTCATATGTTTACACAATTTAAAAAGGCTGTGGTTTCTTATTTTGGATATCTAGTTACTTCATAGGGAGCACTAGTGTCTTTTCCTTAGGCAAGCAGGGGGCAAGGACAGGTGAGTGCAGAGAGCAGAGACCAGTTGGGACTGAAGCAGCACTAGGAAGGTTGCTAAAGCCTTAATGATACACAATACAAGTTTACAATCATATTCAGGCAACTCTGGCAGCAGGGGAAGGAGAGGTAATCATAACTTCAAGCTCTCCCTTCTCCAGTCCCTAGCGAGAGAGATTCAAGAGGGATTTTTGGTCCTGTTACTGCCACACCAACCTGACTGTCTATTTGTCTGCAAGCATGGTGGATATGTGCACAGTCCAACTCCCACTTATCTCCAGGGCTGGGTGACATTTAGTCAGTCTTCAGTGCTCCTTTTGAATTCACACCATGGATCTTAAATTTTCCCAGTAGATGGTCCATCACTAACAGGTCACTGAACGTAACAGGCTACCAGTGTCACCCTCTTTCCACTGTGTAGTTCCATAATCAGATAAAGTTTTATCTCAATTTTATGTCCCATAGTGATGACAATCTTTTTCTTTTTTTGGTAGACACTTCCCATTATTTCTTACTTCTCCTATTTTTGTCTCTTATACGTGAGTTAAAACAGATGGATAAGGCAGCACAAGTATTGTGCCACAGTATTATGATGGTCTACTCTCAAAATCACTCCTTTGGAAGGCCCTGGGATTCTGGCAGACACCATAAATTACTGTTTGGTCACTTTCACACCTTTAAAAAACGTTCACAAACACTGCTCATTTCAGTATTTGGCTGAAATGCCCATCTGTCTTCACAGCCCAGGATTTTAGCATACCTTAAATTGAGCCTAGTCTGTTCTTGCTGACAGGTAGTCTTACTCCCAAACTTTTGCTATTCAATAGACAGCAACTTTTTTTTTTTTTTCTGATATATTTGCGCCTCACAATTCTAAAACTTCCCACTCTTCCCTATAACAAAAGTCTGACTCAACCCAGAAGTATCAAGATTCTTTAATCAAAGAACTGTCTCTGGTGCATAAGGCAGGTTGGCTGTAAAGGCTCGTTCCACACTCTCTGAGGAACAGAGGTACATTTGTAAGTGTAGTCTGGGGTTTTCAGGCCTGAAGATTTCTAAAGCTCTGTTTTCCTGATGTTTTGGGTTTCTGAAACTTGTTCTCAGAGCTTGAACATAAACATCAGGATTGTTTCTGTAACGATACTCATGTTTGGAATTCTTTCTGTGGGAGGGATTTCTTTTGCTGTCCCTCTGGTTTGGCCAATGTGGGTGAAGGGGTTGTCTTTCATTTGCCAATCACAGTGGTCTGTGAAAAAAATCTATAAAAATCTATAAAAAGGGAGCAATCCTTTGAAATAAACAAAGTCAGATTAATTTCTCCAAGAGCTTTGGAGGAATTCCACAAAGGTTCACCTTGTGTGTTATTCACCACATCAACATGTAAGCTCTGGTGGCAGCACACAAAACTTTGACAGGCTCCAAATGAAGGCATTTCTTGACCTGTTCCTCCATAACTTCTGAAAAGCATCCTCCCTTCAAACAGTACAGGACTTGGTACAGCAATGCTCCTAGTCTGGCCTTCCACCAGACTGTGAGCACATACTGCTGGTGCCACCAGGTCTGCAGGGGTGACATTAAAATTAGTGGGTTTCCTTGCTTTTCTCACAGCAGGAAAGCTTACCCTGCTCCTCTTTATTCTGCCTTTCTTCTTCCCTGTGGCTTGACTACACCTTATTAGCTGATTAACATCAGCCAAAATGAATTATTACTGCATAATTGTGTGTAGTAACTACCCCAGCTACCTGCTACCTTTGAGACAATGGAGCCTTGCTGTCTACCGACTTGCTGTTTGGGTCTCAACCAGCCTTTCCAGAGGGGCAACCAAGACATTTGAAGCAGCAGAGTTTACCAGCATGAGGATTAAAGAGCCCGTGCTGAAAAAGGGAAAAATGGCACCACACACTTAATATAGGAAGATTATTTGTCCTCATGTGTCTGAGAATTCTCTGGAACTAGTAAGGAGCTTAAAAATAAGGCTTGCTGGGTCCTCAGATAATTGTTGAAAAAAAAACCACACAGAAAATAAAGAGAAAGCTCTTCAATTCTTACCTTTAATTCTGCTCTAACAGTCAAAGTAATTAAAAAACCAAACAATAATTATGTCCAAAGTGGCCTTTCTGTCCTTTGGGAAAGTCTGCTCAGCAGGTACTTCTACCCTCACCCTTGTAGCTCTCAGGGATTCTGGACAGTGCCAGAAACAGCCTTGAAGGTGCTTCACAAAGGTCTGGGGACTGTAAAGAATTTTCTATAGATAGCCTATGAGCAAGGAAATAGGACATCTGCCAGAAATTTTGCCCTGACTCTTCCAGAAACCTGGCAGACATCACATGGCATCAATTTCTGCTCTGATCAATGACATCTCACACAACTTTAGGAACTCACCTTCTTCAAGCATTCATTTAATATTTAATCAGCCACCTTCTTTCTCCTGTTTCTCCCATGGCTAAACAGGATTTTGGCTCTTGAGTCAACAAATCTCATTCTCTCATTCACTTTTTCCCCTCTCTATGATTAATTTTTCCTCCTGGCTTGCAAAGTGATGCTGTCCCCTGTGCCACATGCTTCTCTAATTTCTGTGATCTTTGCTTTTTCACAATTATCTGACCTCCAAAACTGTTATTCCTGCATAATCCTATTACCAACATCTCCCTAATTTCTCCTTATTTGCACACAAACCTAGTCACCTTCATCACCTCCTGCAATGTTTCACCACTACCACTTTGCCCCAAAGGGGACTGGTGGTCCATAAAGAGTTGGAAATTTTTGTATTATTGACCAGAACACAGAATCTTAGCCTTCATCAAAATACTGCCACTTATGAAAGCATTTCAAGGGTTCTTAAAACACCATTAATGTCCTTTTTGCCCCAAACAAGAAGATTTTTATTTAGAAGTGTTTTATCCAGAGACTTCTTCCAGAGATGAATCATAAGAGATCAATAGAAATATACTCCAGGAATAGAATAACCAAACTCCTTTGCATTTCAAAAGAATACAGAAAGCCATCTTTTCCTTCCAGCTGAAAAACAATATGAAATAATTTTTTAATCCCAGAGAATTACTGCCATAATCTTTTTCATTTCATCTTCATTAAGATCTTGATGACATGTAAAAGAAAGGTTTTGTGGTCCAAATTTCAAAGTAGGGCTTTATGATGAGGGACTTGATCAACCTATGAGACAGACTTTGAAACCACAGAATTAAAGCAAAGAAAATGGATTAAACACAGATGATTAACGTAACAGCAGTCAATCAAAATGATGACTCATGGGCTATAAATGCTTAAATGCTTTTTTTTTTTTTTTTTAAATCATTCAGGTCCCTGGGGCTTGACCTTATTACACTTTTTTTTTTTTTTTTCCCAGAGATGCCGCAACATAAACATGAACTTAAGTGACTTGTGAAATGGTAAACTTTTCTGGACTGTAGCCTTAGACTTAATTTGATTGTGAGTTCTTCATTCATATTCTTCCAAGAAAAAAAAAAAACAAAACAAACAGATCAGTTAAACCAACAGCTTCAGGTGCAAAGGCTTTAAAGGAAAACCAGGAATTGCATGGTAGCACATGTGGAATGCACTTTTAAAGAATAAAGGTGTTGGGTCACTCACACTGACTTACAGTTGCCTTGGGTAATAAAGGCTTAATTTTCTCTCTCTTGGAATGGACACAATTTATAAAATGTTCCTGGCCTTTCATTCCCCTTGGACATTGATCACTATGAGGTGGAAAACCTCATGCATCATTCCTTTGTCTTGGGACAAGGAGAACGGAGGCATGTGCACGAGTAAGGCTTTCTAGGGATCAGCTAGAACAACTAATCAGGCTGCACAGCAACATCCAGAGGGGCTATCCCAGGAGCAGAGCAGGGAAGGTGGAATTGGTGCTTCTTTTCTCTCTATGAAAGGAAAACACGACTTTGTCCTTTAATGGGAAAAAAACATTACTTTCATCTGTGTACACAGGTGCTGATCCAAAGCCGCTGAAATCAACACAAATATTTGCATGGACTTCAGAGGACCCTGAATCAGACCTACAGCCACTTGCTCCAGCTGGCATTTGGAGTGGGAGGCAGAGTCAGGTTCCTTGCATTCTCATGGTTCTCTGCCCTCCTGTTCACCCTCACAGGTGAGGAGTCCCTGCAGCACCAGCACCCAGGCTGGGCCACTACCCCAGGGGTAAAAGTGGTCAGGGAACAACAAGGGCGTCAGATAGAGAAAGTGGTGGGGGAGGGATGATGGGAAGCTTGTTCTCCAGTTGTGCTGAGTAAGGATTGTGCTTACTTTTCCCATCTGATCACTACAAAATTATTTATAACTGTCCTTGTGGGAAAATGCACAAGACAATAATGAGTACTATACAGCAAACAGCTGAATCACAGTGTCCCAACCTCACATTCTCCAGCCCTTGAGCTCAGACATCTAGGAAGTGCCAGAAACTAGAATGCATTTTTATAAAAGAAAGTGCTCATATCTTTTAGGTGGCCAATGTTTGCCTGCCATTGGCTGCTGGAGTCATAGCTTTCATCTAAATTAAGAGTGGTCACAAATATTCTCATAAACTCAATAGTCAATCCAACTGTGTGGTGTGAGCCTACAGCTGTGTGACACACAAGAGTCAGAAGAGAACTGGCAGGTGAGCCAAGGAAGTTTTGGCTGTCCTTTGGAAAGGAAGACTTCTGCAATGTTATTTAAGTCTTCTCTGAAATCAGCTGCACTGCAGTGACCAAAATAAAATAAAATAAAATAAAATAAAATAAACAAACCCAGACCTATTTCATAAGTCTTATGAGCCAGGAGGAAAACATCCTGTGAGATGGACTTTGCAACCTCAAATGCTAGGTCTGTTTGTTAGCTAAGAGTTAAATTCAAATGTGCAATCAGAAAATATGGCTAAAAACCTGATTCCCAAATAAAAGAGCCCCATTCTCCTGCTTCTAAGTTCTCACAGCCTTTCCTAGCTGACTGCCTGCATTTGTTACCACCTCAGCTTTAATGCTCTCTGTTGTCACTTGGGTTTCCTCCCATTTTGTTACATGACCATCTCTAAAACTGTTTCCAAACAGAGCTGTTAACCAATAATATGGTTCCCATTTATCATTTAAATAAGAAACATTTGGTTTAATATTAATGGATTGCCACATGTTTGTCCAGGGAGAAGGGACATAGAAGCTTTGGAAATGAAGTTTGTCATTAAAAACTTTTCCCAGCTGATGCTTACTGAACTACTTATAATTAGTCCCATAGGACAATTGTAAGGTACTGATGAAGTAAGATCATCCTGTAGGTTAGATGTTATCTTTGCCCACAGAAGACTTTCCTGTGAACTCCACCATTCTTTTTAACCTTATCCTTCCTACAAGGCAATTTTAGATTGCAGACTCAAATACCCAGAGGCAAACAGTTCCAGCAAGATTAGTATCAATGGTGATGCATCCAGATTTATCCAGAACTAGGCTGGACTGAGAAGAAAAGGGATAGGAGGAATGGCTGAGATGAGAGTGACAAATTGTGGTATCCAGAGGCATGCAAGAAAGAGAGGATGTGAATGTCCAGCAGTATCTGCAAAAAACGGGGAATGTTCAGACCCTGATGGAACAGAAAACCACAGAAAATGGTATTTACTGTCACTTTATCATCACAATGTTTGGGACGTGTTTTTAACCATTATTACATGTATTTGATATTTAGTTACAATTACAAGCCAAAATTAATAGCTGTACTTATAAGCAATGTAGAGTCAGATCAAACAAACCATTCCACAATCCAGAATAAGGTTGCCTAGGGCAGCTCAGAAAGCTGGAAATCACAGAAGAGAAATAGTGATGTTAAATCAGACTTAGTGTGAGTTAGCCTTTCAGGCCTCTGCCATATCAACCCTGTGGAAGCTTCAAAGTACAAGGTGTAGGTGTTATAAAACATACATATAGGATAAAAAGGCAATTGTAGGGCAAAAGGACAAAAAACATCCTTTCTTTTGTCTTTCAGGAACATCATATTCTGAACATCATAGATACCAGAATGCTGGTCAGAAAAAATAAGAAAAGTATTTATTATGCTTCAGAAAGATTTAGTACAGGGATCTCAGTCCAAGAGCACAAAAGTTTGTCACTGTGAAAGAGGAACTTAAGTTTTCGGAACTCCACCTCATCCACAGCCTATAGATTGTGGGACTGAGGTTCAAAGTTCCTATATATCTTTAGGTGTATCTGTGACAGAGGGCAGGAGGCAGAAGCTGCAAAGTTATCAAAAGTTAATAGAACCCTCCCATGGGAGAACTTCTCAGTGCAATTTAGGGACTGGAGTTCAAAACTCCAAATTATGCCAATACATCCTTTAACCTTTGCGATGATGAGTCTGTCCCTTCTACCTTCTCAGATAAAATGGAACAAGATTTGCTATCTTATTTCAAAGTGCTCTGATCGAGTATAACAGTTAATGAATACACAGAATTAAGTTACTGACAACAGTCAATTGTGAATATTTTCTCAAATTTATTACCTTGTTGTTGGATTCCCACATTATTAAATAATAGGATTGTAGAAGAGATAGGATTTTACCCTTGTTAAGCCTTTCTTGAAATGCTCAGATTCAATCATTTAGGATCCATGTTTTCATTTAATCCAAATGAATGAAATCAAACTAAAGCAACCCCTGGCTGCTGCCATAGGACTTACAATAACAGGTTGCACCTAAATCAGTGGCTTGAAGGAGCCCAGATTAAACAACCTAGATATTCCTGCTGTCACCTGTGAGATTTTGGAGAAATCCTGCTGCAGCTGCCTGCACAATGGCAACTATAAACGTCATTCAGACTTGGAAAATTTTATGGCAGCAGGAATAGTTGAACACTGGAATAGGCTGGCAATCCTATGGCATGTCTGTCAACAAAGAATCATAACCAGAAGGCAGATCTGTTAAGAATGACTTTGTGGCTTGTTTGGGTCAGAAGAAATCACCTGGATAGACAACATATATTTTAAGCCTATCTTCAATTATTTATTTTGTTTGAAAAGATTGATTATTGAGGGATTTTTTTGCAAACTTCAGGTCTTGCTGGATGTGACTGTGTTTGCAATGTCACCTGCAACACCAATCACATAGAAAGGACAGGAAATAGAACTGGATCTCCCCTAGCATGAGAATACAGTTTTCTGAGATCATATGCTTTCTGTCATATGATCTTTCTTTCATAAGCTATTGAAAATCATTACTAAACCACTCAATATTCTTTCTCTACCCTTCCACTACATTTTTAGGTGCTAACAATAAGGAGGTGGCTCAGGAAGCTTTCTAATACTTCAGTGCAGAACACAAGAGGAAGGAGTAACCTACCAGCAGGAGTACTGAAAGGCCAGTTTTCTGAGTTTCCAGAGAAGAAGGATGTATGGCAGGCTGGCCCTAAGTGTGAATGGAAATAGAATAATTTATCTGAAATGGATTATTTGGATTGTAAGTGAATTTATACCCATAGGTCAGTTTTACTGGTAGACTTACTTTGAGAGCAGTGCATCAAAACCATAGATGTTCTTACAGGCTTAGCTCACAGATAGAAATAGTTTAATAGATGGGAAATTCTGTCAAAGCATACATGCCCACACATTATATATATATATATATTTGGGTTTTCATTCATTTATTGCTGATACATACTGAAGTATGATGCCATAGAACAATCCTATGAGTAAAGCTAGAGAAGGGAAGGGTTCACCAGGTTACAATTGTGGTTTAAAAATATAACCTGGGAAGGTGCTTTATTTCATCATTTTAGCCCAGCTGAGTTGTAGAGAAATTTCTCTGCAAGTCCATAAATGAACAAGGAGCTCATTTCTGGAGGAATCTAGGACAGACTGGGAATGTAATGGAAAGTAAAAATCCTGTTAGAGAATCCTTTACATTCCTAGTGGGGTTATCATTCCTCATTGAATTCTGCAGAACTCTTCCATAAGAAGACAGTACAAAATGAGTTAATGGGTACATACAGGGTTGGCCATATTAAAACTAGAATAAAAATGGGCAGCTTTTTTTGAAGACATATCTAAACCAAATTCTCTGGTGATGCAAATCATCCCAAAACAACTGAACCTGATTAATAGCAAGTTAGGAATACACTCAAAATTCTCTCTCATTGGCTCAGAAAAAATCAGCAGTATTTATTTTTCTCCCTATCTACTGAATTCATGTAAATTGAAATTTTAAGGGTAACAGAGTTGAAGCTGACATACTGTCTATGTAAAGGACAAGATATGAGCAAACAGAGATTTTGTAATTATTTTTTTTTAATCACAAAAGATGAGATTCAGTGGGTTAAGTCTACCTACAGGGTCCTAAAACATAGCATTTATTTCACAACTTCATTGTGTCATGCCTTTGTTACATCTCTAAATTAAGTGGCACTTGGAAAAGATGCTCCTTTGACATCATAAGGACATTCGATTCTTGAAAATGTCCCTGATCCTTTAGGAAAAATAAAATGAAAAAGCAGCAACAACAATATCCATGTGAATTCACTGGGACAACTGAAAAACTAAGCAATGAATATAAATTCAAAATGAAAAGACCAAAAGGGGGACAGGTCCTGTACCCAAAATCACGGGACTAATCCATCCTAACAGTCCAGGAGTTACCAAGGGAAAAACAAAGATGAAATGCTGGCAATGAGTAGAGAATGATTTTGGAAGCACGAATACCAGAGCGTTTGATGAAAGAAAATTTAAAGGCAGTGGGAGTAAGGTATTGGATCACAAAGGGAAAAAGAATGGGCTGAGGAAGAAACACATAGGAAAAAACATCTGCAAGCAGCACTAGTGATGGGGAGAAAAGAAGCAGGAGACACACACCCAGGTGCACCATTGCCAAGCAGCCCGAAACAAAACCCAGCATCGTTTGTGTGGGGATTATTTCTCGTGCTCGCTCTTTAGATCAAAAGGAGAGCAGCAATGCAATCTGCTCTTTGCAAAGAGCACTTTCAGCCAAGAGAAGGAGAGTGCATACACTGGAACATCTGTTCCAAGAAGCCACTTGAAAAATAATCTTATAATAGCATGGGGAAAACATCTGTGCTGCATGCACCAGACCACCAGTAGTGCAGCAGTAGAGGAGTAGGAGGGGGAAGGAAGACAGGAGGGAGTGAGGGAGACAAAGTAGAACAGGATTAGGTCAGGGGCAAGTACCCCAGTGAGGGGCATGACCCACATGTGAAGAAACTGGTCATTTGGTGTCTTTTCTCTTCTAATCCTCAGCAAGAGGCAGACAGATTTCTCACCCACTGAGCTGTGTTTATTGGCAGACATTACTCAACATGTGCAGCTTTGAAAAATCCCAAACTACAATCAAAGCGTTTGAGAGGCTGCACAAAAACTCCCTGCCCGTGGCCTCTTATGTAAACCCCACCCCTTCTCCTTAACTTGCTTTATCTCTGCTGATAGTAAAATAAATGTGCTTGATAAACAGCCACTGCTATCTCAGGTGAGGAGAACCAGGAAACCAAACCACTTTTACACCGTTGGTCTATTTGACCTATTGTGACCTCAAGTAAAAGAGAGGTCTACTTGTTTTCACCTTCAGTCTCAGAGCAAACAAATTCAGCAAGAAACCACTGCTAGCCATCACACAATGCATGTGCAGTGTGCACTATGTTCTTGGCTTTTCCCTTCTTCTGTTTTATTTCAAGAGAACTGAACCCTTCAAGCTGCCCTGTGCAAACTTCTGTAGCATGACAACAATCAGGATATTTCCTCCAAGTACTGACATGTTTTGCAGGAGATTTAGAAGGAAAACTGTGTCAAATTGACTGAGCCGGTGTTTAACTCTAGGTTCTCTAAACAAGAAGAGCCTTCCCAAGATGTGTCTTCTTGACAATGAGAAAAAGAAAGCATGAAACCTCCATACAAACATTTAAGTGATCAACATAACAGAGGACATATTAGGACATAACCAAGGATCAGATGTACATATCCACAGAGGTGTAGATGGGATACTGGGTAATTAGATTGCTACATTGGCACATAACCATAGTCAAAATTGAACACAATTACAGCTGGTAAAGTGAACCATGCAAAGCTCTTCCTTATATCTGTCTTAGTGCTGCTCTAGGTGCTTATCACCTCCACACCATGGCTACAAAAAGCAATAAGCAAAGACACCAAAAAAATACAAAAGACATACTGGGAAATTAGGAAGAGGAGCTGGTAGCATGATGGAAAGGAAGGCACAGCTTCCCTGCAGGTTACAGACCAATAAAGGTCTTAGTAAGTAGGCAAAGAGTGAGTAACCAGGAAACACTGAGGATCAATTTTTTCTGTTTCATTCACAGGGAATCAATTCCCCTTTCATGCCCCACTATTATGTTACTGGTGTAGGTCTTTCTGATTTCTAGCAAAGTTCTGAGAGCTTTGTTTCAGTTGGAAGACAAGACATTTATTTATTCTTTTCAAATCTCAGAAGTGTAAAATGGAAGAAAATTGTTTTCTTGTTAACACTCATATTGGCTCTCAAAATGGTTTTATCAGCTTAGCTTCAGCATGCCAATGCAAACTAATGCATGTATCATAGGCTTATACAATAATAGGAAGAATACCCCCAAAGAAAGCTGCTCTGGTTTGATTATATTGACCTAAAAATATGTTAGCTCAATATAATTCTATTGGGAGTATAGGACTTGCTACAGAAACCAGTTGATTAAAATAAAAATTATTTTAATCAACCAATGTTTATTAAAACCAGTTTCACTTCAGTCTTTTCTTTTGTCTACCACAAATCCTGTGAACTGAGGTCATTTCCAGATCAGAGATGTGGGAGGGGGAGTCAGAGGAAATGAAACTGAATATATAGGCAGGAGCACACAATAAGGGCGTTGTAGGTAAAGATGAACAGCTTGAATTTGACATGGCAAGTGACAGGAAATCAATGAAGTGCTAATGTGTGGGAGGAAATGAGTATGACTTTAGCAGAAACATTTAGGACAGATGTGAGGGAGAAAGCAGAGGAACCATGGGGCCAGACAGGAGAAGATTACAGCAACCAAAGCAAAAAACATCTGAGACATTGACAGCAACCTATTTTGGGAGTTTCCTCTTTTCTCACTCAGAGACAAGTCAAAAGTTAGGTGAACTGTTAGGTGTCATGTGAGCTCTAAATTTCTAACAGTCCAGAACTAACTTTTTTCTTACAATGTATTGTAATTGTGCCATGAGTTTCAAACAGAGAACATCATGCAAGGCTGTATCTCCCCTGTCCCCTAATCTCATTCATCTGCATGGTTATCCACTGTATTATCACCCAAGACATCAATATTTTGAACACCCTAGCCCTCATTTAATTAGTAGAAGTATCAGAAATCCCATTCTTCAATCCTTTGGCTGGGAAGCATTTGCTCAGGGCAAGCCACACTATATCTTTCACCAGCATTAATATTATGAGTGTTTTTCTCTCACCCTGAAAAAGCCTTTCATTAACCTAACAACCAATATTCCATGAAGTCTGCATTTGGCAAGCTCCCTGCACAATACCTCTAATGCAGTCTGGACTGGCATGATAGGCATGAATACCTGCAGGAGGAAACAAACATTTCTCCACCTCCTTTGTCTGCTAAAAGAACTCTTAGAAAAATGGGGATCCAGAACAAGATCCTTCCAATCTTGATAGAGATGTCTTATTTTCAGAATAATCGTGGGTGAGATGCCTCATCCACTGAAAATCTGCAGAGTGTTCTTTAAATTGGTATCTTTTATGTTAAAGGTGAGGCAGCATCTTTTTCCACAGCCCCCTCAGACTGATATGCCACAATACCACATCCTAAGAGTGCTACCAGTTACTTGAGTAACACATTTAGCACAAAGCAGAAAAGAAACACGGAAAAGTAAAGCCACCAGTGGCACATGGCTTTGTTCCACAGGTAGCAGCATGTCTCCCTGATAGCACAGCAAATTTTACTTGTTCAGGGCTGCCTTGCTCATAATTCATCAATACTTTGTCCCCACAGCAGGGTAAGTGATTTGCCTGCGGTATATATTTAGAATTGTCTCACTTAAACATGAAAAGCATTGTAATGTTCAATGACCAATGTCTTCTTTGCATAACCTAAGAACTCCTTTACTGCATTTTTTCTCCAGCCAGGCAAAATATGTTTTATCCCTAAAGATATGGGGCATATCAACTAAAGTAATGTATTACTAGGTGTTTTGTCTTTTGAAAGAATCAGAGGACAGAAGTTGAGCAGAATGTTTTTACCATTAGCTTACTGTAATATACATAAAATTGCCACCAAAAAAGTAAAACTTGGTTGATTAACAGAGAGAAAAAATATGCTTTAACTCCAGTAAATCTATCGAGCTTTCATTCATACATTCCTTTTACTTTTTGAGATGTTAAGGCAGAGGGGACTGAAAAGTATACAGTTCTGAAGTATGCAATAACATACTAAAGAAAATTTTGAATCAATTCACTCAGCCAATCATCACTCCATGTTTGAACCTTTTCAGCCCGCTAAAATTTTATTCACGGATTAAAGAGGTGTGAATTTTCACAGACATACAACATTTGACTGTAAAAACAGAAATAGTATGAAAGAGAATACAACCTTTCACTACTCCACTATGATTACAAAAGCCTGGACCATCTCATGATTTTTTGGAACCACTTTAAATAATCTTCTAAGAATCAGGAGAGGCTACAGACTCATCTAGAGGAGATGAAGACAATAGATTCAGGGCACTGTAGTTCATTAAGTGGCACTTATCTTTAAATAAACTCCAATTTCATTTGGGCTGAAGAAGATAGGTAACTGGTTGCAAGGCTGTGTTCACAACCCAGACCCCTGACAGGTACCACTGAGTTTGCCTGATTGTGAAAAGATTAGGCTAATAAAATCTGTAGGTATGTGTAAGAATAGACTCTGACCCTAGGGGACTGATGATGAGTTTCTTTCTTCTTGGACTCTCAAATGAAAGAAGCACTTTTTATCAGTTCTGAGGGGTTGAGGAATCAGATTTAATTATGTTGTTGTGAATACCATAAGACTGGTTTCTCACTTAAGGAGCGTGTTCAAGAAGTCATAAACCAGGAGGCTAAACAGTAGCAAGAGTGCTAATGACCACTTGCAGTGTGCAAGGATAACAGCCTAAATAGTCTCTTTGGTTATGGTGAGAACAGTGAAGAGAAAAATAAAATTAGTTTCAATCAGAAGAAAGAGTTTTCCTGGTCCTGTAAAAGGAGTATACATTACTAGAAGAATAATTTCCAGTAGGCAAAATTGTTCAGAGACCTTTTTCTGAATAGCAATAGTCTCTGTGTGGTCATGGAGTGGCCAAAAGAGCCTATACAGTTGGATCAACTGTTCTCAGAAGATACAATTTTTACTCCAGTAGGTGAATACCAAAGGCTTCCTGCTGTTCCTGATGATTTTGTGTCATCCCAGGAGCTCAGCACCGAGTTATTCTTAAAAACATACATCTGAACCTCCTCAGGGCCGACACAGCTACAGCTGCACAAGCAAATAAAACATCTCAGGGTCCATTTTCTGTCCTTTAGAAGGAATGGCATGCTTTTGAGAGCAAGCTTGTGCCCTCCTAGCCATGCACTATAGCTACCCCGACCAGGTGGTTTTATCCATCTTGTTTCCTACAAACACTCCTTGGCCCTTACAATAACCTCAGCCCTGACTGAATGCTGCTTTGGGGGATGTTGGTTGTCATGCAAACCGTGCAAAGGTGTGTGTTTTTAGCTAGACACTGTGGATTGTAAGAGAAGGGTAGCCAAATTCTAAATCATGGCCTTTTACAGTACACTTCTACAGATGGAACCTGTGGGATCACTAAGTCATGAAAGTTAAAAAGCAAGGAAGAAACAAGAGACATTTATTTGAAGACTTTGGATTAAATTATCTTCCTTGAACTCCCTATGCACTCTATTGCACCAAAGGAAAACTACTCAGACATTAATGAGAAAAAAAGGCCTTCCAAACATAGAGTCCTTGCCCTCTGAATTGCCCCACTGGTGTCTGAAGAAACCCTCAGAGATTCCCAATTAAGTCCAAGAGATGACACTGAAGATCTTTTTCTTTTATCTGAGCAAGTGAATGACCTGGAGTTTGCGGAATCTCCAGAATGAAGAATTCTTTCTGAAAGCAATTATCTTCCTGACAATAAGGATTCTTCCTGACACATGCCCTCAACACATGTGATGGGAAGTGCAAGCAAGAATAACTTGTCACAAAAAAGCCATATGGGATAGGGGACTAAACTGTCTGAGGCAGGGAACTAAAAGGCTATTGGAAGCCGCATGGCTTAACTCAAACTGAAAATCTCCTCTTTTCCCTGTTTGCCAAGAGGAAAGTTCTTGGCAATAAAAAAAGGCTGGGAAAACAAAGAAAATTGCTAAGTAACCAATGAACAAACTAACAAGCAAAATGACAGAAAAATGATCACAAGGCCAAAAACATTGCAGCCTGTGATGAGAGCAGAGCTACATCTGAAGCCAAAGGCAGTTGAAGCAAACCAAGAAAGAAGAAGCCTGCGCCACTCTTCATAACCTCAGTGCAGAGCACCAATAGAAATAGGGCATGTATATGCTGTTCAGGCAATCCACAGGCAGATTGTAATCTGGTTTGAGAGCAGAAGGCATTTTATCATCCTCCAGTAGATGCACACATGGACCAATGCTGAATGGAGCAAGATGGTGTTTTAATATAAAAAGGCTGAGTTCTCCCTATCAATGTAAAACAGAATGCAACCTTAAATATGGCCCCACAGTGGCTCCACCATAATTGCTTGTTCCCTGCTGTGTTCCCCATACAGCAGACCTAGTACTGACATCTGGTACTAATTTAGGGTTCATCTGTTCTACAAAAACAAACATATTGTGGGGCCTCCTTGCAGCATGCTTGCCCCTCAACTTGGTTAAACCATGTTCCATCTTGTAAAGTAGATGTGACATAACTGTTTGCATTTTGGCCCTGAACCACACTACAGATGTTACAATGTTCAAGAGCCTGAAGTAGCTTAAACTGCAATGCTTGGGATCTTCAAGGAAGCAGCAACAATTCCAGCTCCTTAAAGAGAGTGGCATTAACCCTTTCCCCCCACTCTTTAAGAATAATTCCGTGTTGTTAAATATACTCATCTGCACAAATCTAACACAAGGCATTTTAATTTTGACCGTGTTTTAAGATGCTTTATTTGATATCAGTCAGAAGATATTGTGGGAAGTCTGCTTGACCCCACACATAAACACATTTGCCATATATGTGTGAAAGGCTGTACACCAAACTTTCAGGGAGACAAACAAATTCATTTAGACCTAAACACAAAATTAATTTGTTTTGGGGCCAAATGAGGGGCTCCGTGAGATACACAAAACTTCATGGAAAGTACCTGAGGGGCACCCACCTGCCTTAGCAAAGGATTGATCCCAAATGCCTGAGTACCTGAATATTAATTGTGATTTCCTTCTTGAGCATTCCAGTGTGTACATCCCCACTTAGGGCTCCAGGGACTGCATGCTGACAAAGCTGCTCCAGTTCCAGTTATTGCAGAAACTTCTCACGCTCTGCATGCTGTTCATTCTCATGTGGCATTCTCTTTCACTTTTTTTTGCTCCAGCTACTGTTTCTCTTGCCAGCAAAGATTAGCATAACCTTCAAGAAAATCTGGCAGAAGGTCACGGTCATTTCAGGGAGAAGCAAACAGAGTGAGGAAAGCATAGAATGGAATTACTAGAAGAGCATAAGAACTCTTTGCCCACTACGTAGAGGCCATGCTGTCAAGCAAAAATATATTGGTATTTAAATCAGTTTAAACTTATGTAAACTCTGCTAGATAGCTGAGAAGTCTGGAATTCAGGACTGCATTAGACCTTAAAAACATTCAAAACCTACAGTCTCTTACTCAATACAGATTGTTTTTCCATTAGTTGGGGTGTAAGCAACAGAAGAAATAATCTGCAAATATTTGGAATGCTTCTATTTGTCATTTTTAAATCAATACATATATCTTGCTATTCTCCATAGGGTTTCTCTCTGCCTCTTATGTAACTGGTAAAGCAGATTTTTACTTTTCCTCTAAGAAAAAAAGAAGTTGATCATATCAGTCCAGGACTTTTTCCAAAAAACCTGGAGGCACTGAGGTTTCCATACACCAGGGCCAAAATACAGATGTTTGGCCTAAAATTGGTTTTATTATTTTTATTTTGGATTTTGGAAAAACAAGCACACAAGTCTCCACAAAATAACACAAGTACATGTGTTCTCTCTATTACTCTGGAAGAAAATGCAGCAACCAAGAAGAACAAAATGAGCAGGCCTGCTTTCAGACATGGAAAAACCAAGCAGGCAGAAAACAAGTGTAATGAAGGGTCTCTGACCCCACAAGAATGCCCGTTTTTTCCAAATGAACCAAACAGTCTAATAAAGGATATTACCTTCCCTATAAATCTTGCTTCTCAGAAAACAAAGGCATAACGATTTCAAAATACTTCCACAACAAGGAGTAGAACCAAGCCATGGAGCAGCCAGGGCGACAAACAGGGAGACCAAAGGTGGAGCTCAAGCAGCAGATCATTGTGAGAGGAAAGTTGGACACATGGCCCAGTAAAACCCTCCTGTTTGGGAGTTTCATGAACAATTACAGGAATAGGTCGTTGATTTTCACACATACTGCCCGAGGTGTGTGCTCTTCCTCTGGTGTTTGAACTCTGCTGACAATTCTTGACACAGGATGGGATTGATTTGAACAATGAATAAAAGCTAGCTAATACAGACACTGTGAAATACAAATAGAGGAGTTAGCAGCAGAGTTTCCATCAGAATTTGTAGAGCAGTGTTTATAAGTTTTGCTGTATACATGTGGTTTTGCTATAGCAACAAAGATGAATAGTCATCATCTTCTGTGACCAACACCAAATCTACTATTATCTGTATCCTTCCTTGTGAGTAGAAATGATTTCCCCTCTACATGAGGTTCACTCTGGTAGCCAAAATAGGGAAGAAATTTGTGATACTGAAGTTAATACGCTGGGATTCCCCAGTGGATCAGCTGGGTTGGTATGACAGCAGATCTTCCAGTTTCCTAATGACAAGTAACTGAGTCAAGTGAGAAACTACAAATATTAGTCTGTTTTCACTCTACATTTTGAGAGTCTCTAGAGTCTATTGCTCCCAGCTGGAAGTATCAAATTACTACCTGATAGTGTGTGAAGCATCAGAAAAGAACAGATCTGTAAGAACTAATCTATTAATTTAGCAGAGGGAAATTCAGAGAACTGGTGTTCAGCTCAAACCAGAGTACACAAAAGTGCCCCAGAAATATATTGGGCACGTGCCTAAGATGTATTCCACAGTACACAACAGACAACAGGATAATTTCTCCCACCTAACAAGTAACACTGCAGGCATTTTAAAAGCTTTGAAGACAGGATTATTTATTTATTTATTTCATGAGATTTTCACCCACTAAAAACATAAATCAACCAGGCAGCTGAGAAAAGGAGAAAAAAAAGCTACCCCAGCTGATACTTTAAAAAAACTTAAACTCATTTTTTTCAAGCAAAATTAAAAAGCAGGCAGAAGATAATGGAGTTCAATAGTAGGGGTGGTAGGTGAAGTAAGAGAAGATTTTGGTTCTATAAAACAGCAGGGTAACCTCTATAGAAATAAAAGATTGCATGGTATCATGGCTTTAATTTCAGCAGAATATGTGCCAGTGCTCTGGTTGACAGATGAAGTAGTCAAGAAGACTTAATCTACTCAAACTACATGAAAGGGGAGAATCATGATGACAGAACAAGACATACATATCCAAGCACATAGGCCAAATAAAACCATCATTTTTTATGACAAAACAAAAAACAAGTAAGTATGCTGAGAGGTAATATGAGTACTATCGTGTGGAGCCTGGAGAGTCAATGAGGGTAGTTGGAAATGGTCATGTAGGAGAAAAGAAATTATGTGATTAATAATAGAGAAACCTGATGGGGTAAGTCCAATAGGTTTTGGGGGATTGTATTTCATGTCTAATGTGTTCCATAAAAGCTACAGTGGAAAATCAGATAAGGTGGTGGTGATATTTTGCATCCAATATCCTGCTATATGATTAGAAAGTCATAGATGGCTGAGTGAGTGGGCTCCACAGTGTTCGTGGTTAAAGTACTAATTAGCTAAACAAACAAAATCAAACTAGGTCTCTTCAACAGACCACCACATTTCACAGAAGTAGAGGAGCTTCCCCCTGAAAAAATCTGGTTGCTAAGAGCAGAAAGGAAAATGCTGTTACCTAAAGTGACTTTCATCGTGCAGATCATTTTCTCAGTCTACAGACAGTGTAGACTTCAGAAATTTCTAGAAGTAATGGATTTTTTCTTAACACAGAAATCCTGCATGGGATATCAAGTAACTCAGTAATGTCCATTATCAATTACTCACCGTAATGGACCTCATTATGATAAATAAGGAACAGTTAATGGCTTTTACAAAAATTGAAAAATTGAAAAATTGCCCAATGAAATGAGGTTTGATTTATTTAATGCAAACAGGATATGTCACCAACCTGAAATATCTCTCATTGGATCTTCTAAAACCTGCAGGGTTTTGAAACTGAGAGGAACAGTTGAGTTTAGAGTTGGGAAAATCCATTTAAATGAAGAAGTGTTAAAACAACTGGGAATTTTTCAGGAGCATCTTGCAGGATGCCAAAGAAGCCAAGATCCCCCAGATTCAAAAAAAGTATAATTGAGTGAAGATCTTCTTGGTGAAAGTAATCACATAGATTTTGTGTTTACACCTATATACATACACAAGCATATAGAGCATGTATGTGCATGTATATATGGAGAGGGAATTTAAAAAAAAAAGACAATGAAATTACTGTAATATACAAAAGAAGTAAGTGGGTAATGAGGTTAGTAACTCAAATGAATGTACGAGTTACACTAAATCAACAAATTGTAATTTATAGGGCAATTAAAATTATTCCAGGAGCAATAAACTCAGTGAATTAATTATAAGTCTAAAGCTAGGTTCAGATGGTGAGATGGTGAAGTGAGATCAAGGAACAACAGAAATGTCCAGTATGTATTTCAGTGGAATTTGGAAGGAAACAAGCTCTGTAGCTACTTCTGAATGTATTACTGAGAGACCAAATAATTTCCCATGCATAAGAAAAGGAGGATGTGAGGCAGCCTCTGTGACAACTAAATGTTTACAAACTTGGATATCTTAGGCTCAGGAGTCTAACGTCAACTAGCTGAGGAAACCTCTAAACCATTAGTATAATTTTCTGGCTAAAATTAAAGGGTAACTAAATAGTAAAATTAAAGAAGATTGGAAAACTGAAGACATTGTCATTGAGAGAATCTTGTAGCTAGTTTTCATTATTCTGAACAAAACCCTGAAATTTACTAAGGAAAATTACTGACTATTTTAAAGGTTATCTCAGATACAAAATGTGAACTGCAGACACCTGAATAGTGAAACTAAAAGAATTTATAACTTGGCCTTAGAAGATAAAAACAAATGAAAAATAAAATGGCAAGAAAGAATATCATTGACTGTTACAAAGATAAGCAAAATAGATATATTACCCTTAAAAAGATGCTGATGTAAACAGCTCCATTAAAATAACTATCTGAAAGTCACATATTAGTATTATATAGTAGTCAAAGACAGCTAGATTGAATTCGAAACAATAAGCTGAGCCTCAAAATGAAGTACCAACTCAAATAATTACATAATTTAAGTGCAGATATTTTTGATTAACCAATCCAATGAGATGTTCTCTTTCTTTCCACCCTTGCCTCTTGAAAATGTAAGGGTAAATTTCAATAATCTAAGCAACATCCACCTGGAAAAGCAGATAAAAACTGATAGTAAAACAGATCAACCAACAGGCATTGTGGACAGACAGAGGGGTAACATGTATGAATCTGAATCAGAGTTCTGTTGCAGCATTTAAAGGAAATACCCCACTTACCCTTGCTTACCAGGTAATCAGTTCAAATTGTGAAGTCGGCCTAATGGTCCAAAACAATTGCTGATTATAGAACTGCTGGTGAGGTGACTGCATTATTGTGAAGTCTTCCGGTTGGACCAAAGAAATATATAATAACACAATGCCCTAGTGTTGTCCCTGAAAAGAAGCCTTCTGATTTGTATTGGTATAATGGAGTCAGTTCTCATGAATTGTAAGATAAACAAGAATCATGTTTGCATTCCTTTGTGAAAAGATATCACCTGATGGACTTCTCAAGTGACCAGTGGAGATGGAGAGGTGGGAACTTCTCTGTCCAATCTCTGGTCACTGTCCAGAAACTGATAGATACGAAGTCAGCAATAAACTAGAGAGTTCCTTTCTTCTTCTCTACCTGAACCCCTGTAGTGTGTGTTACTGTGTTCCCTCTGTGTGTCACAGTAACACCCTGGTACTGTTGATATCTAAAACCCTGGATCAATTCTCATACAATATATAATGACAAAATTAGCCCGTGCCTTTATGTGGCTGTTGTACACTAGCTCTCAAGACTGTGTGACTGGACTTCTCCATCTATCCAACCTTTCTGCTGCTTCAACATGGCATCTTTTTCACCTGACCTTGGTATTTTTGTCCCTGTACTCAGACTCTTTTAATTATCCTCTCTTTTCTCCCATCACATTTTAAATTGCTGTTTTCCCTAGCATCAAGGGGAAGTTTCTCAGATGAACCTCCAGGATGTCCCCTAAGCCTCCAAAGACACAACACCTGTCAGCCTGCAAACATTCGTCCCACAGCAGGATTCCCCAGTAAAATCATCATGGCTAGTTGTACAACAGCTACTGGGTCTGAGAGAATTGGTGATTCCCTGAGAGCAGGAAGGGATGGAGAAATTGTAAAAACAGCAGCCTCTGTGACACTTTTGGTCTTCCTCCAAAACCCTTCTTCTTTGGCCAGTATGTGTTGGCCAGCTGCAGGGGACACCAGAGAAGAAAACACAGCTGAATCCTGATATGAGATCAAATCACAGAACATTAAGAGGTTGGAGTGGATCTTAATGATCCTCTAGTCCCACACCCAGCTGCCATGGGCAGGGGTATCTCCCACTAGACCAGGCTGACAATGCCTCATCCAACCTGGCCTGGAACACTGCCAGGGTTGGGGCAGCCCCAACCTGGCCCTGGGCAACCCACTCCAGTGGTTAACAATTCTCATAGTAAAGACTCGCTTCCAAATATCCAACAAACTTCTGCTCTTTCAGTTTGTACCCATTGCTCCTTGTCCTATCACTACAGTTCCTGACAAAGAGTCCTTCTCTGACTTCCCAGTACTCCTGCTTAAGATATTGGGATGTTGCTGTGAGGCCACCATGCAACCTTCTCTTCTCCAGTCTGAACAGACCCAATTTTCTTAGTTTGACCCAGGAGGAAAAATGTTCCAGTCCCCTTATCAACTTCATGGCCCTCCTCTGGAATTGCTCCAACAGTTCCACGTCCTTCTTTTGTTGGGAAGGCCTGAACAGTGCACAGTACTCCAGGTGGAGTCTCACTCTCTCTTCAGTACTCAGAAATACTCCTTTAGGCTTCCAAATTGGCCCAGGGAAGGAAGGCATGTCAGCAGGGTTTACACAGAGGGGCATCTGCTGGTGCCTTTCTAGTCCTCTCAACAATTCTGGTGTGTAAGAAATGTTACGCTGGTATTTTGAGGGTTTTAGTCCTCAGCGGACTGAGCTATCTTACTAAGGAATATCTGAGTGGGCATATTTACTACCCTGATCCCTTTTCTATTTCCTGTTCACTCACATCCCCCCCAGATCTCCCTCCCTCTTCATCCTCTGGCAACTTATGGGTCATGTTTGCCCTCTCAGGGAATAAAAATTTGTTGTTTGAACACTTTTGCTGACACATTTCTGTTCAGCTGCAGGTGTTCCTCCCACTCGGATTTTTGGCTGTCGCTAATGCCTGCTCCATGGCTTGTTGAATAGTGGTCCCTTTCTGACTTTGCAGGGGAATAGGCATGCAGAGAGTTTGGCTCCTGAATGCACCGTGAGTGGGAGGATGGAGGTAGTTGCTGGGACTGAGGAGGTCCAGCTGTGAGGACCTTGAAGGCAGGGTGTGCAATCCATGGGGTGTTAATGGCCCCTCATTAGGCTGGAAGGGCGTAGCTGCTGCTCTAGGAATAGGTGTTTCAGCCAAAAGCATAAACACAGGACAGATTAATCATTTTGCTAAAGTAACAAAAAAAAAAAAAAAAAAAAAAAAAAAAAAAAGAGGGAGCGGAAGCAGAAGGAGAGAAGCTCTTTTTCCAGTAGGGGTAAAAGGCTTCCTCTTTGAGGGCACCTTTCTGACCCACATGGCACAATCAGATGGGGCAGTGCAGTTGTCTTTGACAGTCATGCAAAACCAATACTAGCCTTATCCAGCTTCCCTTCCTTCACACCCCTTTATCCCTTACAATCTGCCAGTGAAATGAAGAGCTAGCAATGCCCATTCCCTCCTCTTTTGTTTTCTCACTTGTTGCCTTCTGACATTTTTAATCCATCCTGTTCAACAGCCAAAATAGCCAACATTTATCCTACCAGTCATTATCAACTTTGACTCATCAGTAGAACAAATAAAAGAGTTTAGCATTCAAAAACATACTTAAAAGTACCATTGTAATATACTGATACAGCTCTACTTGAAAAAAGAACAAGTATCTTCAATTTTGGCATGGTTTTGAAGTATTTGACTTTTCAACTACAATGCCCTTTTGTAGAGAACCAGAAGGAACAGGTGGTTGAGCCCTGGAAGGGAAAATTCAGTCCAGGAGGAATGCCCCTCTGAGACCCAGGGGGAAAGGGCCATCTGCCCTAAGGTCTCTGTAAGCACGAGTTCATTTGCTGAACTTTATTCGTTGTTGGAGTTGGTGCCACTCAAAGTGGCTTGGTTCATGTCTGTTTACCTTAGTTCAACCCAATGTTGCCTTATATGTACCTCTCCTAGAATGTTCTCCCCTTCCCTGAACCCCGTTGGTCCCAGTTTGCTGAAGTATTCCATCCCTTGTCCTGCCCCTGCTAACCCTTTGGTCAGCCTGCTAACTGCCCCTCCTCTGCATCAGTTTTATCTGCCTCCATTGGCACTTGACCCTCAGGTACACCCCTGCATTCCCATATAAAACCCCATGTTTTTCCCCTTCACTTTGTCTTTTTCCCTGGATTTCCTTGTAGCCAATAAAGTGCTCTTGGATCTCCACATTGAGACCTGTACTTTTTGCCTTTATCATCAGCTACCTTAAGAGCATCTGTCGAATTCTGCACCTGCGGGTGCTTGCAAGGTTCACTGAAGCTGGCAGAGCTTCAGCCTTGCAGTATTTTTAGTGTAATTTCAAGAAATTTATCTTGTAAACTACAAGTCTGACCTGAAGTAGTCTATTGGTCCTCATCTGAATCACAATTTTATAATCACAGCACATTTACAACCTGAGTTAATACAATAAATGGCAGGAGAAGAAACTGAGAGAGTTGGAACTGACCTTTAAAAATCATCTAGTTCATTCCCCTAGGGATGTCTTTCACTATCAATTTGCTCAAAGCCTCATTCAACCTGACCTTCAACACTTCCAATGATGGGCCACCCACAACTCCTCTGGGCAACCTGTTCCAGTGTCACATTACTGTAATTGTTAAAAATTCCTCATGCACAAGTTAAATCCACCACTTTAAAACCACTTCCCCTTGTACCACCTCTAAGACCTTGGTAAAACCTCTGATTGGCTAAAGCAAATTTCTCAAAACTATGTTGGCTAGGGAGGATCAGCTTTAGCCTCCACTCTCTTGCTTGAAGATCCTTTCTCCACTCTACCTTCTCCTTGACATTTTGGGAGCAAGAGCAAGATTATTGAGTGAGTACAAACAGGCAGTGGATATAATTATAGCAGGTGAGGGAGGAAAATGAAGATAACCCAAAGTAGCTAGCTAAGCCAGGATCATAAGCAGCAGGTCAGCACTATGTAGAGGCAAGAATAATTTTACTTGCTCTGTGCAATGCAGATACAGCCAGTCATTACAAGCCAGCATGGAAAACAGTAATATTTTGCACGGTGTGGATGTTCTTCATGCAATCAATGAAAACAGGTATTTCCTCAATGAGATTGAAGATGTTTCAAACAGTATAAATTGCCCATCCCCTCTCTGAGAAAAATAAGCATGCCTTAGACACAGGGAATATTCATAAAATGCGTGTGAAAATTTGTTAACAAAACTCTACTGAGGATGTGTAAATTAAGACTATTCAAATAATTATAAGTTAGCCAAAACTGAACAAATTTTCAAGGGCAAATAAATGATCCATCCCCAAAACTCAAAACATCCTTCTTTCACATAACAAGTGCCTGCTCCAAAGGCTACACTCATGATCATCATTGTCATGGCAACAAGAGTAAGATGTGTAAAACTTATCTTCTGTGAAACTGAAACTTAAAACGAGCAAAACCAGCTCCGGTCAGACAAGGAAATTTCACCCCCAGCAGTATAATTCCAGTAAAGTTAAAAGCAATTAAAAAAAAAAAAAAAAAAAAAAATAGGAAAACACCTTATAACGGAAAATATCAGAATTTTCCTGCATACAATGCTGCTAACCTGTCAAAAGAGATTCAGCTGTCTGTATAAATTTCTGCAGCGTACAACTAATTGACAATAATTTCTTTCACTGTACAAAACATTAATAATTTTCTTCTACTTTTCAAATCACAGTGCAAAATTGAATATCATATTATTTGATATTTATTGCATCTTACTCTCTCTAGCACCTTGGGTACAAATTTGGGTCAAGAAGAATCACTGGCCCCAAAAAGACACGTTGTGTTTGCAGATTCTGTGATGCAAAAGAGTAATAGAGGTGAAAGGCAAGGTGAAATAAGAATGGAAAGAAGAAAAATAAATTTGAAAGAATTTCTATGCCTCAGAGACATCACAGCAGATGAAAATAAGAGCAGTAAGAAGGGAAGATAACTTAGTCTGGAGTATTTACAATTTCTTTTGCACTTATCAAATTACTTAATTAAAAGAAAAAAATGGTGGATTAGTTTATATCAACACATCAACATACAGGACTGTTTTCATGCATTTGAATTTGTTCTAAGAGATATTTAAAATAGTCGAGGATCTCATAATACACTCTTAAGTCCTACATGTAATTGCATTCTCCTACTTCAAACCTGTGCATTTACCTGAGCCAAAGGTGTCTTCCAGCATATAATTCCTGTTCTGAAGTTTCTCTTTTTTTTGAAAAAAAAAACCCAAACCAGAACAAATTACACAGAGGAATGTGCATCTGAATCACCACACTTGAAAAAGTCTAAATTAACAGTAACTAAAAGGAACTCATAAAATTGTGAAAATAAGGCTAATTCTCAGCTGATAAGAAGGTAGTGTGTCCTCTTATTTTTCCATGCTTTGAAGTAATCTTCAGGATCTATGGAGTAAATCTTTGGTCATTATTTTTTAACTGACTGAAGAGCTTTCTTTAAGAGAGAGAAGTTACACAGTAATTTTCCCTTGGGGTATGTTGGCTTGAAAATGGATATAATTTCTTTTTTAAATAGAGGAAAAAGGAATGAGAGTTCTTTTCCCACTAACTTCCTTGACAGTTTTGTCTTTGTGAGCTTACGGATCAATTTAATTAGAAAGTAGCATTTTATTATTACCAAATTATATTTTATTATTATTTATTTATAATTTATTATTACCAAACAATAAAGAAATAAAAAGGACTCCTTTTTATGGTATCCATCAAGACTGTCAGGTCAGCAAACTTAAATAATTAGAATTAGTATCCTAAATAGCTACAAATAAGTCACATAAATCCAAAAAAGCTTCCAATGTTGTTTCAGGAAATAAAGTCATGTTGCACTTATAAATACCAGCATGAGAAGCTTCACAGCCAAAGTCCACCATAGAAAAAATATCTGAGTAAAGAAGCCTTGAGTCATTAATTCAGATTCCAGGGAGTGCAAGGCAATTATTTTGAAATCTGACACAATACAATAATAGATTGTGAATCTGAAGTCAGGTTTCATACTTTCCCTTTAGTGTCTTAAAGATAGGGATTGCTTTAAATAAGGCGAGGCTCATTTGATCTGCACTATATATACAGGTGTTTAGAGCTTAAGAAATGATCAATAAACACAAAAAATAAATTATAACAGATATATGTTTCAAGGGAAAAAACCACTAAATTTTATGTCAAGTATAAAGTAGGATTTTTTTGTTTTAGTTTTATTTCCAGTATCAATCACTGAATAATCAATTCAAAGACAGGAATCAATTTATTATATATAGAATATATATAAACTAAAAATATTTCCTTGAAGTCCAGAACTGGCTATAACTTGAAGGTATAAAACACATGTAGAAAGTAGTCAAGACTGCCTTGAACCTCATGTGATAAAAATATTGGAACCTCATGTGGTAAAAATATTGTCAGGTAAATGCTACCGAATGGGTAAATGGTTCTGAATTTCAGTTCAGAATTTTCCGTTAATATTCTAGTATTTATTTGAATATTTTCAAGTCAAAATACTTGATAATATCCAATCTTGGCTGTCTATCCAAACAGATAAAAATGGGCATTTTGAAAATAAGCCTGATTAAAACTAGGCTTTAGAAACATAATATGCATGATCTAACATTAGCTGTTAGGAAATGGGAAACAAAGGTGTGCACCTGTCTCCTAAGCAGTACTTTTCAAGCTATATAATGATTCTGCAGCAACAGAAAATACTGGCAGAAATATTTTTCAGAGAGTCTCTGTAAATCTCACCAGTGTCAAGTGAAATGTATAGATAAGAATACCAGCAGTGAAACTAATCTTACACACTCTTTTTTCATCAGTGATACGACCAGAACTAATACGACAGCAAAACTAAAATATATTCTCAAGGGCTCTGGGAAATAAAAGGTCTGCTGCTTGAGAGAATGAGTGAAACCCTTTTATTTAGCTGTCTACAATCTCCTGTGTAAGTAATTTTGCAAAAGATGCTGTGGAGATGGGATTGAAAAATCGGTGTATTGCATTGGTGTGCTGGTTTTGACTGGGGTAGAGTTATTTTTCCTCACAGTGGTTGGTATTTTGGATTTGTGCTGAACACAGGGTGGATAGTGTAGAGATGTTTTTGTTATTGCTGAGCAGGGTTTACACAGAGCCAAGGCCTTTGCTGCTTTTCATGAGGCTGGGGAGGAACTTGGGGGTGCACAGGAGGTTGGGAGGAGACAGAGCCAGGGCAGGGGACCCAAACTGACCAGAGGAATGTTCCAGACCACATGACATCATGCCCAGTGCATAAAGTGCAGGGAAGAGGGAGGAAGGGGGGCTTTTTGGAGTAATGGTGTCTGTCTTCCCAAGTCACCATGATGTGTGATGGGGCCCTGCTCTCCTGGAGGTGGCTCAACACCATGGGATGAGAGGACTTAATTCCTTGTTTTGCTTTGCTAGTGTGCACAGTTTTGCTTTCCCTGTTCAACTGTCTCTATCTCCACCCACGAGTTTTCCAGCTTTTCCCTTCCAATTCTCTCCCTGATCCCACTGGTGGGGAGTGAGTGAGGGGCTGCGTGGGGCTTGGCTGCTGGCTGGGGTTAAACCATGACAAAAAGGAATGATGCCAGGTTGATTTTTATGGAAGCTAGGGGCAAAATGATAATCTCCCTGACATCACCAGTAAAATGTGTATTTAATTCCAAAGAATCTTTAGCTGAAGACTTTGTCCTCCACAGCATGACTACGGTAATGAGCAGTAAAAACGTACATCTCACTTCTGGCTGTATCAAACAGGAGACACCAAAACAGTGCAGATAAAACTGAACTTCAGATGAAGGGAGAAATTTCTCCTTGATTTCTAGTGAACTTCTCAATTAAGGTTGGTTTTAATGGCTCTTTGAATTGCACTCAAGTTCTGGGGAAAGTTCTCACACAATAAATGAAATTTCTGAGTTCTTTAAGTTGCTCTCCAGATAATAAAGCATTTTTGTTGCTACAGAAAATGCAACAGCAACTCAAAACTGAGAGACTCATTATATAGTAATAAAACTCACAAGATGATTACTTAAAACTCCTAATATCCACTCTCTTGGAAATCTAGGAAAGAGCAAACCATGTGCAGGTTTGACACTTGCTCAAGTGTGGCTTTTAAGTCATAGCTTAGATCCAAGCACTCTACAAAGGAATTATTAAATTTCAAATCTAAAAACTATAAAATTTACCTTGAAGTGTCATTTGGAATGTTCAGCTAAAATGTACTGCAGTATTATGACCCTACTGAATAGGAATACATAATGGAACTAATGTATTCCACACGTTTACAGTATTTTCTTTCTCAAATACAAAAAAAAAAAACAAAACCAAGAAGCCCTAAAAACAAACAAAAAGATAATCGTACTTCCAGGTTTTTGAGGTAGAGGTAATTTCTGAAGAATTTTCCAAGATGTTCTGCAGGTTTTTTTGCTGTTTCTGCACTTTAGCAGGAGAAGCAAAAAATATTCTTCAACAGTTTATTGGAAAATCAATTATAAATTATGTGAGGTATCTCCAAAATTTTCCACAGGGATGGGAACATATCCATTCATTTTCTGTAAAACAAAATGGAAAAGTTTCCTGCAAATTTTTTCCAATTTTTCACCTCAATTTTAAACTAGACTCCATGATATTCTTATTTCATTTGGGGTTAAGACATCTTTCAATGAGAAAGTTTTGTTTTGTTTTCAAGTGATGCTTTCCCTTTTCACTTAGGTGGTAATTTTAATTAAGTAATGCCCAGGAAACCTCTTACCTTCAATCTTCCTGAAACTGGTTTATCCTTAGCAGTGAATATCACAGATTTTGGATAACTGGACAACACAGTTTATTTGAATAGTCATTTAAAAAGAAAAAAAAAATAGATTTCATGTAGTGTTTGTTGGGCTTTTGATGTGTGATGAAGGCCAGAAAGTGGCAGGTGAGAATTTTGTATTTCAAATGGCCAGAGAAGTAGAAAGTCTGAAAATATGGAATAAATTTATGCACCTGTCTGCCTGAAGAAAAGGTATTAATTCAGGTAATCTAAATATCTATTTTATGAACATCCATAACCCTCTTCAAATTAATGAAAATCTCGTTTTGGTTGTAAGTGGAGTCCATATAAGCAAAATAAGCTTAAAAATAAGCTTCCATTTTTATAATTAAAAAACAAACAAAAAAACCCCAACCCAAACAGACAAAGAAAGAAAAAACTTATTATTAAAAGCCCTGGCATTAATGCATTACACACTGTGTAATGTAAGAAAATATGTTAAACATAAAACAGGAGCAAATTAAAGGCCTTCCCCCCTCCATTGATCGAACATAGATGTAGGATTTAATAGGTCATGGACACGAAACAAGTGAAAATCCATGCAGTTTATATGCCAAATGACTTCATATTTAGAAAACTAAGCATTTGCCTTGACAGATAATTCACTTCAAGTGTCAAGAAACAGAAGGAATTGCCCTGGTGCTTAACATAATGGATTCAAAAGCAATTCTCCAAATCCCAGGAAAATCAGCCTGCATTCTAGGCCACGAAGCCAGCACAATCTTCCCAGGTGGTAGCCAGCTCTTACAGCTTCAAGTCCTCAGGGGCTGAAAAAGAATACCAGCTGTCACAATCACTAGCAAAAGTTAACAGAATCCTTCAGCTCAGGTTTAATTTTTTGCACCTATTCCCTGTCTGGTGTAAAAACTGTGCTTTTCAATGCAGTCTTCAAAGCTCGTTTTTTGGATACTTACACTTTGGGTGACTCCGGTAATATCCTCCAACACGTGTACCTTAATTCTTGTTTTGAAGAGAACAAAAGTCAGGGATCTGCCTTTCTTCAGAAATTAAAAAAAAAAAAAAAAAAAAAAAAAAAAGCAGCTCTTATTAATTCCAGACAGAATAAAAACAGCCCTTTTGCCTAGACGTCTCAAAATGATGCTATTCCTTAAAGCTCCTTCTCCAGATCATCTTTCATATTCTACCTTTTCTATTCCTACTTGTTGATAAATCCTTGATCCAGGCCCACATCATCTCATCTTGGGATTCACTTTATCCAGCTGTGGCCTGCTAAAAATTTATCTGATCTAAACTATCTGCTTTTGCTGTCTATATATAGTTAGGGTATACAAGCTGATATGTTCAGGGGCAGATTTATCCCAGCCCAGAACAGAGGTCTCAGATGGCAAAGACACATGCAAAGCCTGGATGTGAAGGTCTGGACTCAAGCCCAACCCAAAGGCTGAGCCTGGGTTCTGGGGCTGAGTAAACAGATTAGCATTATTCATACTGATTAGAGAGAAGGCAAAAGGGATTAACAGGAAAAAGATTCAGTTTTCATTTATCCATGTCAGATTTGAGGTATCATCTGGAAATAGGTAGAGAGAGACAGAAATTAAAGTCAGTAAAATGAAGCACATTTTAAAATATCTACTTGGAGCATGACCTTCACACTATTTAAGTCTGGCATTATTTTGCAAATTCAGTGTTTATTTTCATATAAAAATCATGTGGAGGTACTATGAGAAATATGATCACTATCCAAAGGACAACTACTACAACCCAGCTCTCTCCAGTTCTTTTTTATTGATGTCCAATGCCCTTTTTAACACCTAGAAAACAAATTCACGTGGCTTTCGGGAAAACAGTGCTTTGGTTCTCTGCTAGGCAACAATATACATGGTTTCTCTTAATGGCTTTCTTTTTATTTAATCACTGTCACTGGCATGTCTCCTGTGTCCTACCACCAAAACTGTGTCATTAAGCTGGAAAAGGTCAACCATAAAGAAGAAGTTTAAATTGAGTTAAGCACGGTTCAGGTATATTATTCTATAAAAATACGTGAGAGACATTCAGCACACTGAAGACCTATCTAACCTTTCTTTTATCTTTCCTCTTCACAAAACTCTCACAGATTGGTGCATCCCAGAGGGTCTCTGTTACAGTTTCTGTGTTTATTGCACCTCTAATCCATTGTGTCTGTTTCAGTGGTCCCAGTTTAGTCTCAAAACCTGGAAATGAACAATATTTCGATAATAAATTTATTTTCCCTCCATCCAGGAGGAGATTGAGGCAGTGAGACTTTGAGAGGGTCTATGCGAGATTGACTTAATGAAGGAAATTTTACCCATGTTGTCCCTGGAACTAGTAAGTGCAGAGTCACATGTAAATGTGTTAATCATCTACACAGAACAATAAAAGCTTCAGAGACAACAACTCATGAAGCAATGAAGGTCCTCTGTGCACATCTATCAGCAATCATCTTCTACACGAGGGACCCAGAAAGAAATATCAGAGAGCCTTTTTAAATTCAGGTCTTTCCACCTGTCTCTTTGTTTAAAGCAGAGCCTTGCTCAATACTGGAAGATATAGAAATATATTCCACAAATGTCAGTATAGACAGTTTGTAAGAACATGATCTGCTGGACCTCTTTAATCTAATCAGATCAGCATGAGTTATTTCTCAGAGAAAAAATACTGTGGATCAGCCTTGGCAGCTGAGGTTAATCACCCGAAAACCTCCCCGAGTCCGTGAACTTTCCCCAGTAACCTTAGTTCCATTAGAAAATGTTCCTTTGCCACCTTTTTTTACACAGGAAGGTAGTTCCTGGAAATCTCAGAAATATTTGCTAAGATTTACAGAATTAGTATGATGCTCTCCAAAAGTCCTGCTTTCAAATAAATGCAAAGCAATTTATTTTGCTTCATTCTTCAGTATATAAAGCTCCACAAACTGCAAGACAAAGCCTAATTCTAGAATAGCTTCATTACTAGAAGAATTTTAGTTAAATTACTTTATCAATACACTAAATTACAGTAGTATTTCTAATTTATTAGAGTATACACTTAAGTTTCTTTCCCAGAAAATATGAATTTGGAATGCTGCATAGGGTGTTCATTTATGATTATTCGTAGACTCTCTATCAGACACACTTACCTGTCTGAATTTATCCCCAGAAAAGGAAATGGGAAAGATGAAGGCTTAAGGTTCATTCACCCTGTTATGCAGAGCATCTCCTCTGAGATTGAGAGAGTTTTGTGTAAGTCACTGAGTGACTTATTTATTTCTTAAACTCAGGAATATATTTCTTTTGTTTTCAAGTGGAAGGCAGAGTACAGGTGGCTTTTAACCATTCTCCATAAGGCTAACACTCTTTCAGCTTCTCAGCTTCTTGAAGTGAGGGAAAATCTAGCCTTCCCTTTATGTGGCAGTGATGATTATTACTTAATTATCCAATTTATCAAACAATAACAGCAGTCAGCCTTAAAAGAGGCAAATTCTAACCCATCCCCAAATTATATACATCGCAAATTATATTCTATCAATTTTTGCATGAAATGGGAACCAAATCCAACAGTATTCTCTGGCCAAAACAGGTAGGCAGACATGCTTCCAAGTAATATTTTTTCCCCCCAGCACTTACATTTTAATTCTTTTATCAGTTAAGAACCAAACTGAAAATGGTTTTGTTCTGAATCAGGTACCAAAATCAGAGCTGCCAAGCTAAATCTGCCTCCTGTTCCTACTGCCCCTTGACCCATGTACTGGATTACTGATATTTGGTTCACCAAGCAGCTCCTTCCTCTCTCTGATCCTGTCACCTCAGACTTGTTACCTGAAGGCCACTATAAGGAAAAACCCAATCTATTCCCCCACATCCCCACCTCTTCTGACACACTTCAAATTGTTTTGATGGCAACTTTGATACAAATTTGTTCATAAATTTCAGAGCCTAAATCATTCAGCTGTTTATCTGGCAGAGCAAAAAAAAAAAAAAAAAAAAAAAAAAAAGAAAAATGAAAAATGGTGGGGAAAGGGGGAAAGGAAGGATACTAGATGAATTCTCTAAAAAGAATTAAAATCATCACAGCTCCAAAGCAAATGCTAATTGTCTTTAATCAGCTTCCAAGAAACATTATAGAACATTTCTATCCATTAAACATGTCTATTCCTAACAGAGCCTGATACCATGTAAAATGTGACTTCTCCATAAAATATTTAATAAAAGAAGAATAGCTGATAATGGTCTGCCTCTGAAAATCTATGAAAGAAGGATTTAGTCAGAAGATTTCATTGCTTCCTGACTTCCAAAACAGATTATCCAAACAACATAGCTTATTTTTTCATTCATTTGCAAAAATAATTGTTTCCATCACCATTGGGATGAACCGGTTTCAATTCTCATTGAAATTCCTGAAGGTCGATGTAAATAAAGAATTTCTGTAATTATAACATCTCTATAGCATTTAAATATTGCCTATGTTACTTATACCTTCATCCTTCGATGAATTATTGTATGTAAAAATCTCTCCCATATAAGCTAGATATTGAAAAAAAAACTTGTTCTATGTAGACACACCTTCTTAGGAAAGTTCTGCTTACTTTATTCATCCCAAAGAAAGAAATGTAATAAAAATTCCAGCATTCTACATAATGACACTTGCATAAATCAGGCTGGATTTTACCCTAAAGTTAAAATGAAATAAGTCCCAGAAGGAAAAAAGAAAAATTTAATATAGAACCTATCCATCAATCAATAGTGAAAAATCTCCTTAGTTTCCAAAGTCTACCTTAGAAGCTATGGATATTAATTGGTTTCTCATAAAGCTAAATATTTCTTTTAAACTCAATTAAGAACTATGAATTTCCTAAAAATATAATATACCAGAAAAGGTTGAGGAAAAACTAAAATCCCTGTGAGCTGAAATTTAATAGATTGCAGTTGGTTGCTCCAAACTGTTTGTGGTCAAAAGCATTTTAAAAGCACGGTGTTATTACACAATTATTAAGTCAGGTCTTCTTTCCTTTGTTGTATTTTTTTTTTTTTGTTTGTTTGTTTTGGAGGGTGTTTCTGGAGGGTTTTCTTGGGGGGGGTGGGGGGGTGGGGGGGGGGTGTTTGTGTTTGTTTTAAGATCTCTAGTGTAATTTTTTTACCAGGAATTGTTACCTTTAGCAAGTCTTACTTTATGCCAGATGCCAGATGTTAATTTCTCTAAACTGTTTTTGTGTGACTGCCTTTCCAGAAGCACCATGGTAGCCACAAGCCCAGTTTCAGGGGTGCTGAGCACCCAAAAGTCCAGTTAAATCAAGGGGTGGCTGTGGATACTGGGTGGCCTTTATAAATAAGTTATAAGGCGATGCTGCTGACATAAAGAGAGAAGCCCTGGAAGCTCCTAGCTCAGAGAACACCCATTGACTCATCTGGTATTTCCATACATGAAAGATTGGAAAACTGCTTTTCTGTTCTCAAATCTTACAAGGTTCCTGGACTACATTCAGACTTATTATGAATTTTCTTAGTTTCCATCTCCCAAATACACTTACGCATTTTAAAGTAAATTAAAACTAACCTCTGTGGTTTTGTGCACTTATGTCTGTCCATACATAGACACACATTCCTTTGTACTGTACTGTATTTTGAGGGAGCAAACGAACTCCTCCTGCTACTTAGAGACCAGCCCAAAAGAATGGAAACAAGAAGAAAAAAGAGGATCTGCCAACCTGGAGATGCAGCAAGACAATGACCTTACTACTACTCACCAGCCACAATATCACCCCTGTTGTTTTGATGAGATTATTTAACTTTGAAAATCTGGGAAGATATCCTCTTTACGAGAAAGTTGCCCTATTTTTGACAAATTCACAGTCTTGTGAACTTCTGTTGTTTCTGCAAAACCATACAGATGGAAAACTGAAGTTTAATGACGCTTGCACCAATTATTAGAAAAATATTGGTTCAGCCTGGGATTTCAAGAGCCCTGTGCACAGTTCTGCTAGGCACCAAAAAGGTGGGAGAAATAGACCATGTGGTTCACCACAACAATCAACAAATGTATTTAAAATGCTCCTATATGATAAAACTCCAAACCAGCTCAACTTTGTATTGTCAGAAAAGTACAAGTGATATAAGGGATAAGTGTGTGGATCTTCTAACAGGTGTGAAAACCTGGAGTCCAATGTGACAAAAAATTACTGCTTAATCTGCCAAAATTTCCCAACTGACATTCAGGAGTAAAAAGGTATTGTTTCTTCTCCTTATTAAAAGATGCTCTTCAAAGTGAAAGCTACATCAGACAGCAGAGGGTTTATACAGGTTTAGTTTAATGAAAGAAACACTTAAGACATTTTTAAGTTGCAAAAATGAAGCTTTCTTAAGTGCTCCTTGATGAAATTAGACCGAAGTGAGACACAAATCTGAGTAAAAGGGATTTCTTCTGCAAATACAGACCTTACACAGTATTCTGAGCAATCCCTTTCAGACAGTGGCTGTCAGAGGTAATGTCTTCTAGAACTTAATTCTGACCAGTCTGCACAAGGCTAACACTTTTCCAGCTTCTCAGCTGCCTAAACTGGGAGAAAATCTGGCCTTCCACTTATATAATTTGATTATTGCTTAATTATTCTATTTATAAAATCAAAAAATAATGGCAGCCTTAAAAGAGACAGATTCTAACATATCCTCAAATAGTATATTCACTACAATGCCCAGCATTACAAATTATATCCTATCAAGTTTTGCACAAAGTAGAAAACAAGCCTGATGGTATTTTCCTGGAAAAACAAAGGTTCAAAGGCCTAAAAATCACAGGTTCTAAACCCACTTCTCTCTAAATGTTTTGAAATGCTGAATGCTTATATTGTTCTTTATGACAATATAAGGAACCAAGCAAATTGCAAAAAACAGTTGTCTGTCCAAATATGTCAGTGTCTTCTGACCTTCTAGATATACAACAAAAGTTTTTGAATTACAAAAATGATGCCAGCAAAGATTTTGATCAGACAGGGAGCATTCAGCTGTTGAAGATTTTTTCTGACCTCTTTGTTTATGGAATTCCTCCTCTCATGCAGCTTCTCTCTGAGGCTGTATGAATTAATGAGGATGATGCAGTTCATTCAGTGGTAAAGGAAAATGACAGGAACATACTGTGGGAAGGCTGGGCAGGGTGAGATGATTCAGTGACAGCCCCCAGTCATGTTGCATTGAAGGGATCATAAGATCACTCACTCACTCATCAGCATGATGGTGGGATAACCCTTGGCTTTGGAACTTTCTGTTGCCTGTTTGTGTAGGGACACGAGCAGTACCCACACATTCTTCAAGATCTTATCTTTTACAATTTTCCTTTCTGATCCCCTCATTCATTTTCTACCATGGGTTTCTCCACTCCTTTGTTTCTCATGACTCTGGGTTCCATAAAAGCAGGATAGGATCCATCAACTCTCTCCTCAAGGAAGAGGCATGTGGATTTGTACATATTTTATTCTGCAGGCCATCAGTGCTACCCAGAATTGGTGCGATGAGGATTTTTTTTTTAATTAATGTTTGTGTACACGTGGGGGAGGAAGAGCATTCTGATGAAAGTGATTTGACTTCCAGAAACACACTTCAACTCTGTGACCTGAGAAGTCATTAGGAGACAGGACTTCACATCAACAACTGCACATGGACTTATTTTGTTATGTGGTGTAATGTTACTTAGACAACCAAGGACTATGGCTTTAATATAAAGATATTAAATAGTACTTACTGGTAAGAGGCAGATTTTGGTCAATGTGAATGCAGTCTGTAGCAGAAAAATATTTGACCATTGAATAATTATGGAATCAACCAAGGAAAATCAAATTAAAGGACAAGAAAAGAATTTCTGGTGAAAAAAATCAACAAACTATAAACAGGTCTTTTCATATGAGTAAAACAGAAAGCAGGAAAGTATAAGGAGATTTTTGTTCATTTGTTCACCTTCAATGTTCAGGAGGACAAATAGTCTACAAGTTGGATGTGGTATTGACATAAAGAGTATCATTCTAATTGACGTGGAACACTGAACTTTTACTGAAGAACAAGAGCGATGAGTGCCGAATGGTGACTTTCTGTTTAAAATATTTGGAAGACAGGCTCATACTATGACCTGCTTCCAGTTTCCAGTGGTATTAGGGATGAAGCCAGTATAAATCCAGTTGTCACAAAAGAAAAAGTTATAGTATATATTAAACCACAAAAAAATACTTTCAAATAATATTAAGGGTATGACTTAAGGCCACAAAAGCCAGGAAATTCAGAGTTAGGGCTGCAACTCTGTCCTCAACTCACCCCATTTTGTTTAGGTATTATAGCAGATATGAAGAGAGCTACCTGAAGCATGATGATACTGGTTTACAAGGGATGGCCCAAAATTTCGTATTTATCTGTGCTGGGTAGGGTTTGCTTGTTACTCTAGAGCTAACAAAGCCTTCTCATGGAGTGGAAGGCTATATGACAAATAAACCCCTTCATTTAATGTTAATAATATACATCCCTGTATCTGATTAACCTTGTGATCCATGTTTCTGGACTTCACACTGGTGATTTCTTTTGGAGATGCCTGGTGAGACTCATAAGAGTGGTGAACTAACCAGAGTCATACACAGATCTGGACTGAGTGATCACAGTGACTGATACCTGAATATGCTGAAGAAAGAAGCCAAAACACCAATGAAGCAGTGGACAGATAATTAGCAATGAATCTCTAGGGGAAAATATGTGATCATCTGATGAAAGTGACAAGATACAACAAAAAAGACACTTCAGGAGAAAATCAACCAGTTAAGGTACAAGTTCAAGAAGCAACTTGAAGCAGAAAATTAGCTAGAGATAAGTTGAAGGAGACTTTGTTTGATACCCAAGAAAAATATAAATTGTATCAGTTTGAGTTGAAGGTGTGAAGAAAGGGAAACAGAGAAACACACACATATGTTTTATTTAGTTATAACTGTGTCTTATGCTTGCTAAAGCAAAGAGTGAAACTGCTTTCTGGAACACACTAAGATTTTGTATGTTTGCTATCACAAGTTTAAAAATATTCAGTGTTTTTACCAACTGGATTGTGGCCAACCTTTAAATCATTCTAGTAAATATTATGAGTAATTCCTGCATCCCTGCAAATATACCATACTTCAGTAGTTTATCTTCAAGACGTATTACATTCTGAGGTACAGTTATGTGGAAAAATGTACCTTTGTGCTGACTTAAGGGTATCTACTCAAGGTTTTCCTAAGTATTGTTAACTCAAGTGACTTGTAATTTTTCCACACACTAAATAATGTAACCTAAAAAAAAATGTACACAGGACTTTGGTTTCATGTTTTACACTATTTTTAAGGAAGTCAATAACAACTGGTTTGGATCCAGTAAATAGTGCACAGGAACACAACTGGGACTTCATCACAGCAGAATCATGTGGTGTCTGGCCCCCAAAGTTCACTCAGGTATTGATTCATGCTTTCCAAAAATTCAGACCTTGAATTATTAAGGTTTCCAAAGTATTTCAAAGAGATGGAATGGGTCTAGAATTCACAATGATTTTCAAAACTTGATGAGTTTTAATTCTATGTTTCTTTATGTGAAAAATTCAACAACCTGTGATTCCATATATTTTTGCAACAGTCATGCCAAATAGGTCCATACTTCTTGGGTTGTGCTTAGTATTTCAATTTCAAGACAGTTTTAATAAATGAAATATGCTTCTTTAAATCTCTCATTGTTAATCTGAAATTGCAATGATTATTACCATCTCAAAGCACATGCCTAAGGTTTGATTTCCTCACTCCTTGATCAAACTGAATTCTTTTAAACATGCTTCTATCTATTTATTAAAATAACATAAATTAACTGACAACTTTATTTTAGCTGCTGTTCTCTCACCCATGCTCAGAGTGAAAATGATGGAAGTACAAAGTTGCTATAATTCTCCCATTTGCATTTAGAGATAAAGAATGAAACCTACTCCTCCCATAGATCCAGACTAATTCAGCTTTCAGAGCTAGATTGCTGAAGAATAGGCTTTGGTGGTTTTGGTTTTTTTTGTTTTTTTTTTTTTTTCATTTAAGCCTATAGGTTTGCATCAGATAAAAAACAAAAAAAAAAAAGCTGAAATGGGCAGACTTGACATGTTCCACTCCAAAAAAAAAAAAAACAAAAAAAACCAAAAGGTTTGTTCTGTATTTGCTGGAAATCCAGCCTCTTTTGCCAAAATGATTTGTAGTCCTTGATAAATCTATGAGTTGGAGTCCATTTACCAGAAGTTTCATAATATTAAACACACACCATGAGAGATAAACTTTTTAACAGCAATCTGCATTGCTGTCATATAGACAACCAAGTTACCATATACCAACTGAAATTCTATGACATTTCATGTTTGCCTTGTTAGCTAGCCTCCTCCACGTGCATGGCAATATAACCTTTCTCCTACTTTTTCCTTGAGACTTAAGCTAGGTTTCATTAATTTATGACTGACTCTAAGAGGACACACAAAGTCAGCTACCAAGACTTAAAAAAGCTTCTGTAATTCAACCTGTGCCTGAACATTCTTGTTGGATGACCTTATATTTGCTTTGAGCTGAGGACATCCTCCATGCTGTAACTGTTGCTCTGCTGGTGCATGATGCCTTGTTGAACTTACGTGACTTTTTTGTGAGCCCTCAGCCCAACCATGCTGAGCCCAGTGTGGACAAGGCAGTGTTTTCATGAAATCACAGATACAGGTGTTACTGGAAAACAGACCTGAGTTTAATTCCTTATGGAGGGATTTTCATATGCACTAAACTTAATTTAAATTCGACCTTCTGAACACAAAAACAGTTTCACTTTTAACTTCAATCACTAACTCACCAGAAGAAAATGAACAGGAGTTATCTTACAATAGCATATTCTGAAACATTAAAAAGCATGTTCTTTTAACTCAGGACAATGTTCTCACCTCCACCTTAAACTTTTGAATTCAGAGTTCCTAACAAGCGCTAAGTACGACCAATGTTCCTTGAAAGGACTGCAAATATTCTGAACAAGCCATGACCCAGTTTTCAATGCAGTTGAGCCAAACTATTTTTGCTGTTTAAATAAAAATAACAAAAATGCACAGTTTTGCATAGTTTCAGCACAAAATTTGAGGGGCAGAAAGGGAAGAGCTGTGGGCTGAGATGAGTTTCACTTTACAGTTTTGGAACAACCAAAATTCAGAGCTAAATGGGCACGGTGAGTGCATAGAACCACAGGAACCAAAACCAAAGAAATGGCTGGGATGGAATGTTATTACAGCTTTTATATATATCATGGTAACTAGGTACTATCTGGCCCCTATGGCAATAGAATTTAAATAATGAATAATTTTTTAGTGATTTTTATGTGTGATTCTCACCAATGAGACCACTACTAGAATAGTGGGTGTCATTCTTGTTGTTCAGACTTAAAACAAAGATGCAAAAAATTTGTGCAGGGCTCAGGAAAGCAATGTAAGAATGAATCATAGCATGGAAAATTAGTCATAGAATGACAGAACAGAACAGCTCAGTCTAGTCAATTTGTCCAAGGATAACTAGATGACCTGATAATAGCTTATTAGTGATTAAATAAGAATTGTTTTGGTAGTAGTTCTGTAGTAGAACTGCAGTTTTGTCATTTGTTGGGGTTTTTTTAATTAAAGAAGATAAATATCAAGAACAAACAACTGGAAATTGAAGCTTGACAAATTGAGAACAAAAATAAGGTGCATGTTTTGGATTATCAAGATAAAAACAAATAAGTCACAAGTGTTATGGTGAAGTCATTCACCACTTTAAGTCATTGAATGAAAAACAAATGTCTTAAACTGTTTTTCCTAAATCCATCAAAAGGGGCTTAACAGGTTATTAAGACAAGATTGCTAATAAGATTGTGATAACCTCAGTCACAAGACATGAAAAACAGAATGGAAATATTCCCATAAATGTCAGTACCTGAAACCAACAGATGACAAGTGAAATTTTCTATTTCTCTGAAATTTTTAGGTTTTTTGTTGGTTTTTTTTTTTTTTCATTCTGATCTAAATTCCATCAAAGGTAATGCTACTTTCCTTTCTGACTTGAAAATGCATAGAGCAAAATAAATTTGAGGAGTTCTGAAAGTCTTGCCTTATTGTCAACAAAAGCTGAATACTGTCAAGAAACTGGCTGGCTTTCTCCTTTAAATTCTTTTCATAATAAACTCTTTAAACAATAAAAATGTTAATAATAGTTCTCTTTAAGGTATTTTTGCTTTGAGAACCTAGTAACCATGCATGCAGCCAGACTAGAAACCTTAAAAACCAGTCTTTTATGTCATATTTCATGCAACACTATTTCTTCCAGAAATATTACAGAACATATTGTTAACTGACTGTCATAAACAGAAGAGGAGAGAGAGCCCCTGTTTTATGTCTGTGAAATACAGCCATCCTTGAATGCAACACACCAGTTTCCCAGTGGCTTGCTCATCTAAAATTACAGTGAATTTGAGGCAGATAGCTGGATTAGCAAAAGTAATCATCTTGCAAGAACATGCAAGTAATTTCCAAATAGATATTGTTTTATTGAAAAGCACTCCAAAATTTTACTCTTGCTCTCCCAGGATGCAGCAGAATAACTCAAAACCTCAGCTAGTATATAAGCACCCTGCATCACCAGCAGCTGAGAATATGAAATCAAAGTGAAGCTAGAACATAAAAACTGTTCTGAAGAGGGTTTTTAGTTACACATTTTTAGACTCAGCTCCTCAGGATTAAGATATTTTCCCTGTGTATCTTGCAACGAGACTAAGCTACCAGAGGTTAACATGGGACAATGACTCAAGTTATGTAGTCAATTGAACAAAAGTTCCCCTCAAATTAGTGGGAGTTCTGCTCAGTTGAGGGACTCAGAATTTGGCCCAGCAATTAAGTTATTCATTTTTAGCCCTGAGCATTCCTCTTCCTCAGTGGAGCGTGCCAAGAAAACTAAAAAAACTGAACAGCACAGAAGTAGTATTAAACTTTAACAATGCTTTGCACTGACACAGGGGGGAACATCAGAGCTATTTAGAAACAATGGCATGATCTCCAATGAGAGCCAGAGAATTCACAGGGTATGAAATGCACAGATGTGCTTTTCATGGGGATCATCCCTAGTTCTCATATGCTGAAGCTCTTCTCATGCCTCATGCTCCTATGCACAGCACTTGACCTGACCACTTAAATCTCTCTGAAGCTACTGTTAGTTACCGGCCAAAGGCTGTCAATGCCCAGCTGGAAAGGGAGCAGCTTATTTCTTACACTTTATCCAATGGAAGTTAACACATATCTACTGTTTATATTTAAAGCATAATTTAATTGAACTGTATGATAACATTGCTTGCTTTGGCCTCAATTTGACAAATACTTAAAAATCTGTCTAATTTTCATTGTGTAGTTAGATCTCTGCTCCAGTTAGCCCACAGCACATAACACCAAACAAAGCATGACAATACTGCTATACACTGCAATTGATCAGATTTAGTTTAAAAACAAACAAAAATACTTTTGAATGTTTTAGGAAGTTATTTATATTTTGCAAGGATTATTTAATCACAAATATTTTCTACTTTTTAAAAATAATTTCAAGATATTCACATGCAGCAGTACAACAGCATACTTGACTGACATGTACTTGCCTGTTCATTTTTTCCTCCACTTAGAATGTGGGGAGAGTCTATTAATTTCATTTTTCCAAGTATATCTGCCTTCTGGGGTTTTCTACATAGGCCTGTATAACCTTGAAATTCAGGGAAATATGCTAACCTTGAAGAGGAACAGTGTAAATTCCCACCTGAGATCTCTCTCACACAGAAACCATAGCATGGATGATGATCCTTTAGGGATGAACTGAGTGATAATTCTCACTTTCAAGCGCTTGACTTTGAATCCATACTTATTTTTTAAAAACAGAAAAGTAGGGAAATGGCAACATCCCTTACACTGCACTATTCTGATACCCACGAGTGGGGCTGATACACCTGCTTCATGGCACAGACTATTCATCTGCAAAGAATTAATTTTTTAATTTACTTGATACAGCAAGGTGAGCATTTCTAGAGCATGGTTAGTCCTAATGACAGATTTCTTAAAGAGGTCCCAACCTAATAACCCAACCTAATATTTCATTGATTTCACTAAAGGGAGTCAAGGTGGTCAGGTCAGCTTCCATATTTTACATTACAGACATTTAAAATAAAAATAATTCCATCCTCTACAGCCAAATTAAATGAGCAAATCAGGCAGTCTGTAACACAATAAAGGAAATACAGACATAAAGCAAAATCCCTATGAATATCCCTAATAATTTTTAAGGAGCAGATACTTATCTGAAGTAGCAAGTTCACAAGTTGTTGACATTTACCAGCCATGTCTTATTCATTAATCTCTATACAGACAGGCTGCTGACTGAATTTAAAGTTATATATCATTAATGGAAAGGTGAGGAGGACATGACTACTAGTATTAATTAAAGATAAATCCAGCTGCTGCCTGTATGAGTTAGCATTCCCCATCCCTGCCATTGGGACCTTACTCCCACTTCTGTGCTAGCAGCTTCATGGATACAGTGTTAAGAAAATAATTCAGCTGAAAAGTTAGTAGTCCTCATCTGGATTACTTCTTTCAAAGTCAAGAAGCCACCATTGTCTGGGGATAGGTGAGGTCACCACTTTTGGCAGAAGCATCTACTTAGATCATCTTCAAGTGATTGTGAAAGCATAACCTTAGCTGCATGCAGAGCTAATTCTCATTATCTTCTGCCTTGCCACAGCGTGTAACCACTCATTCTCAGATTCCTGCTAAAATGCAATGCAAAACTCAACAATGAGTGTCATTTTTTAGTGTCTGAGAAGTCATCTGACAATGGGGGAAGGACCAAAAGAGGACTGAAGAGGCAAAAACCTCGGTGCTCAAGAGTAAACAGAATCAGACCAGTGGAAAACTTCATTTTTAAGTGGGAAAAAGTTAAGTGAAGAAAACCTGCTTCTAGAACACCTCAGAATATCCTGAAAACTTTTTTCAAAACAGAAAGAAAGCAGACATACAGCATAAAGATCCCCTTTTGACAAATTTTCTATTCCTTTTTCAAAACACAGTGATTCAGATGTCACTAAAATAGTTGCGTTTTTTCTTCTAAGTTTCTTAGAAATTTTCTCAGAAAATCCTATCTGAGGTAGATACATATAAATGAAAAGTTCCCATATGTAGTTTAAGTTTAGCTACTGAAAACCAGAGCTTAGAATGAGATAAGTCTGAAGTCTGTAATACTAGGCACTTTCTCCAGTACCAATAATAATACTTTTATTGTAGGAACCCGTGTGTGAAAACTCTGGTGTGGAGGTGAAAACCAAGCTGTGCAGCAAATACTGACTTTTTAAGTGTTCTTTCCATAAGCAATACATAAGCATAGATAAAATATATTTTCTGACTGCTATACAGTAATAATAAAAATATTAAGTACCTCCCATGTAGTACTCATCCTTGAAAATATATATGGGATGCAGAATAACGGGCATTCACAAAGAGCCCTGCAAGTTAAGCATATGGAATTGTCATGGTGCAATTGCTTGTGAACAAAAATCTACCCCTCAGAAATAACTTCTAACTTTAGCTCTCATGTCCAATAAATAAATATTTAATATTATCAATACATATCACAGTATTTTTCGGAGTGTGCAGTAAGGCATTGTATGGACAGTGAAAACATAGCCCTTGTCTTCAAGAGCTTGCAGGATTAAGTCTAACCTATTTATCATAAAGATGCTGATCCGTATATTCATAGGGATTTTCTGGAAGTAGTGCTTTAGTTGCATGTTTCTCAAGAATACATATCACTTCAGGATCTTGTAGGTAACATACTGGTAAAAGGAAATTTACCACACACACCCCTCTAAGCCTGATGAGGGCCCAAGAGCTAATCAAAAACACTACAGGCCTTTTAGCAACAAATCTGAATTAATCAAATCATCCCTGCTGTTTTTTGTTAATGTTTGGACAATCTAGCTTTTCTGCAGAATGCTCTTGCCGTCTGAGTAGAGGACAGGGAGCCAGAAACTCCTTGAGTTTTAATCCTGGCTCTGACGCTGATTCTCTCTGCGGCTTTGGGCAAGGAGTCATTGTTCTATAGTAAAATGCTTGTATTGGCAAGATGATGAACTACTACTGTAGATGATCTAATAAAATTTTTCCATCTTTAATTTCTACAATTCTGTAATGCTAACAACATAAGTTTCAGCCACTCATCTGAATAGAAGAGATAAACACCCAATTTGCCTGCATATGCAAAGAAGAATTAAAGTTACAGGATAAAAAACTTCACAGAACTGAAGCTACAATGCTTGATTAACATCTTGTTTAGTACCTTGATAATACATAACACCTATAGGGACTGTGTAAAACAAGGCCAGATTGATTATCCTTCTTTCCACTCTACTAATTATTGTCTGGGCTGGAGTTTGTTGGAAAATTCAGTCTCGTGCTAATTGTATACCCCTATTTTTTGTTTAGGCATTACTTCAGTAAAATGATTCAAAAGAGTAGAGCAACCACTAAGTGGTGAACTTTTTTTTTCTGGGAAAGGTAAGGAAAAAGGGTAAGCACAATAGGGCAAATTTCCAAGAGTGATGCTTACGCCAATGCACACAATGACACAGCCATTGTGGGAATGCCTGCATTTCACAGCTGCTACCACCAGCTCAGTTGCACCCACTGGTTGCTGACTTAAAATGAAGATCCTTATGGGGGGCTCTAACTTGACCTAGGGAATGGCCTGAAGAATAATAGCTCCAAGATAACACTCTAAAAGTAGAATTATAATAGTCTGCTTCTGAAAAGTGTAATTTAAAATATCTAGGTCTGTAAAGAAGACATAAATTACAGAATCACAGAACTATAGAATGGTTTGTGTTGGAAAGCCAACCAACTAGACAGATGGTCTAGTTCCAAAACCCCTGCCATAGGCAGGAACAACTTCCACTAGACCAGGTTGCTCACAGCTCCATCTAGCCTGGCCTTGAACACTGCCAGGATGGGACAGTAAATGAATTATCTTACACCTGTAGATATGCTTCATTCACTATCAAAGAATAACAACCACAGTAACCATTGTAGTCTACAGCTATGGTCCCATCCTGCATTTCAATGAATGTGCAAAAATCTCAGAGTGCTGCTGATAATACTTAATAAATCTTGCTCTTCAGCTGTACAACCCTGATCAGATGGAAGGAGACAGCAGAGAAGAGTAACCAGAACATGTTTCAGTGAGGGACAGTTACAAGCAGACCTACCTAAGGACTTTCTCCTTTTCCTATGACAGTGAAATCTGGCTCATGCCAGACAATGCACAAAGACAACTTCTTACAGACCTGGTTGCAAGTGAGTTATTTCAACATTTAGCAGGGATTTCCCTCTCATTGTTTCGGTGGGATATACTGTTGTTTCTGTAACTGAATTTTCTGTATTGACTTATTTCCTTTGTTAAAGGATGACACCTTGAATCCATTGCTACACATCACAGTAAGGTAGATAAAGCAGGAAGAGTGACCCTTGCTTGAACTGTGGCCAGCAAGTAGTTGGACTTGCTTTATTCCACAGAGAGTAAACAGGAGACAGCAATATAGGGAATGTAGAGATGCACAGAGATAGACTGCTGCCGTTCAAGGAGGGTATGGTGATTTGCAAGATGAATGTTGCCAAACAGCAATCTATCAGACTGGCAGGGGTAAATAGAGAGATGGAGATGATTGCTGTCTCTCTCCAAGTTACATTGCATTTTGGGTTTCTTTACAATATGCCAACTGCCAGAGAGCTATCCATTGCAAAGCAGTGTTTATCTTGATATGAAAATACCAGCAATGATAATACATTGCTCTTATAAACTGAAGTTCTGCCAAATTAATTTTCAGTCAAGACATGTTTTTGCCATACTATTAGATTAATATGACTTCTGTCAATAGACATTTGCTACCTTAAATTATTCTGTAACAAGACATTATTATGAAAAAGATGTATAATTACTGTTATTTACAGAAAATATTGGTGGAGTTGTTAGGTTAAGCAATCAGGACAACTACAGAGGAATGGTTGGTTAACCAATTATCACATTTTCTTAGAAATGAGTGCATAAACCTCAAGACATACCACAGTTAAAAGTTATTTCAGCCACTGGAAAACAACTGAAAGACATCTAGAAACCTCTGGAAAAGGATACCCTTCCCCCCAGAAAAGAAATAAAATTCATGCAAGTCACAAGAAAGTTATTATCCAAGCTAGGTCGCTGACAAGAGATGTTATTAATGATCCCATTGAAATTATTAATGCATTTAACAATCACTTTGCAAACTATAATATTATATCCTGGGAGAATACTGAATCATGCTGGTTACTTGGATGAAGATCAAATAAGCTTAGGATGAAAAGATCAGACTCTGAGAAAGTCTAGAGTACTTTGTGATTAATAAAAATTAAATGCCAGAACTATTTGATTTGCATTTAAATCTACAAAGGTGTTGACTGGACTTTAACACATGATTTAGAATTATACAACAAAGCACACCTCAGCACACACGAAATATTGACATGGATACAATACAGGGTTGAGTCTTCTGCTATATTTATTTACAAATATGTTAGAAGAATATCGTGTGCCAGTGATGCACAACAGAAACTTCTCTCCAACTCACAAAATAGTCCTCGCTGCAACACTTTAGTAATTGTAAAACCTCTCTCAATGATTTTTGAGTGGTCTTGAGAATCCAGAGAGGTCTCAGCTCACTAGAAGATGGCAAACACTGTCCCAGTTTTCAAAAGGGCAAGAAGGAGAACCTTGGAAACTACAGGCCTGTCAGTGTCACTTCAAGAGATTTTCAAAACCCAAAGCAATAAGCGTTCAAGTTGGAACAGAGCAGTGTTCAAAGATATTGCTATTCAGCAGTGAGTGAAACACACAGCTAAATGTACTGTTGAGGACAGGTACTACTTAACTACGTACTAATTTTTTGTGCCGAATAAAGAAGGCAAATCCCTCTCAAACTCACATATAAAAGAGCTAAGGGACATCCTCAGTGATGCAGGTATTTCCCTCCTTCATGCCTACATTTTCTTCTTTATCCATTCTTAAATTGTAATGAACAAGCAGAGATAATTATCATATTTCTGTAGTGACAAAGAACGTGCACGTGCTAAGACAGTGGCATAATTTGATATTTATGAAATACTTCTTTATTTATGAAGCATCTGTCTTTAAATTTAATTACCACTACCACAGTGCTTCATTACAATTCTAACACAGATTAATAATGAACAAGATTTCTACCCAGGCTATTAAAATTTGAAAAACGAATACTCTTTGATGAATTCAAACCACCACCTCACACAGCTACTGTGTGAAAGTCTTAGTACTTTCATTTATTTTTCTGTTTCCTATGTCAGTCAGAGAGGTTAAAATAGGAAAGCCAAAAGCTGGAAAAGAAACAAAATGAAAGAGAGACAAGGGAATGGGTGTGTGAAAAGTTAGGGAGGTTTAGAGCAAAGGACTCAGATTACAGTGCATAAAGAGGCCAGAGAAATATTTTTTACAAATTATGAAGTTTATAATATTGGACATGGAATATAGAAAAAAAAAAGCCTAGAGAAACAGCATAAGTGTAGATAGACGACAGATGTGGGTGGGTGAAGAGACAAAAAATAGGAAAGGCCAGATCGTGTTTGCATGGAAGTCAATGGCAAAGCACTTGTTGACCACAGTGGGAACTGGAAAGGCTCATATGAATGAAAATTCACTCCCAGGAGGGTGAGAAAGGGTGGAGAATTGGCATTAATAGAAGAATGAACACACATAGGGAAATTAAAAGCTGAGAGCAGTAACTGAGGCCCAAGGAGACACAGCCAGAAGACCTTCCATATTTAAGGCTGTTGGGAAGCCAGGGGCCCTTGGCACATCACAGGACTGAGGGCCAGACTGAGACCCAAACTCCAAAGCTCTCCCAACCACCAAAGATCCAAGAACTGGGACTTTCACATCGCTGTTTTGGATTTTGGAAAGATCTCTGACTAAGTGTCAGGTCATGTCACCTTTGCTCCACAGCAATTGGATGTGGAAACAGCTGGGATGGTTTGCCCCATCAGCTGCTATTGACTGCAGTGAATGCACTGAGAGAGCTATGAGCCACTGTGTGTAGCACCGGAACTGGTGTCCATGGTCTGGGTAGCTCAGGGTTTTTTAGCTGATAACTCAGCTTTTAGTCACTTAAAAGTTATCTATTTCACCTATCCATATGCTTTTACTGTACATCTTGAAATACATGGTGTTCTCCTTGAAGTCCTACTTTTTTGTCATTTCCCCCTCGTAATCACAGAAAAAACAATAAAAATTGACCTAACCACTCCCAGAAGCTCACAGAAGTACAGACAGATAAAAGGAAACAAGGCATCATTCTTGGGGTGTATTTCTGTTTTCGGGCTATGACTTTCTTAATCCTTGCCTTACGGCCAGTTAACCTACTTTCCCCAAGTCTCATAATTTGTACATGAGCTAGGAAAGATTTATTAACTCACCAGCAAACTATGTGTATCCATTCCCCCCTAGTGGAAGATAAAAGCCTTCTGCTACTACAAATTACTTTGTCAGCTCAAGTGCTAAACAGCTGTGTTCAAGAACACAGACCCACTGATGACACACATGAGGATCCACCATATATGGCAGGATTGAATGTGCTCTGTTTTTTTGGTCTGATTTTTGTTCCTGTGTTACTGCATTGCAAACTGCTTTAGGAAGCTGTGATGTGCCTCCCTCGCTCACACATAGATACAACCAAAATCTAAGACAATGTAGTTCTTCCAAGTGAAGCCAGGCCTGACAGTGTTATGGTGCTCAAGGCTCTCTGTTGAATGGGGAGAGCTGCCCAAGTTTTGCTATAAAACCTAACATTGAGACTGAAATATGCAGAAGGCAGAAGGATGTCCTCAATGCTGGAGTAGTTAAAGCTTCTCTTGGGTACATTGATTCTGTCCCAGAACCTAGGTACAGCTCTTAGGTGCTGCTGGGATAGTCAAAGAATCTGAAATTTTCTGAAGTGGCCAATATTGTTGCTCTTTCTTGTGCAGTATGAAACCACACAGCAAGTGTACTGAGCTCTTACTCCTGTAACTGAGATCACTGGGACCAAAGAGGTCTCAGGATGAGCTCTACTCTTCACTTACACTGTTCATATAACGTCAACTAAAACATCAGCCTGGCCACTTCATGTTCTTTCACTGTTTTATCTATAGTCTGTCATAGTTCTGTGATAAAAGTAGTCTGTACTGGACAGGACTGTCATTAAGATGAAATCATTCTGAGCTCTTATAACATCCCTCTGTTTCAACCCAATCTTGAAATCACCTCATCTCCATGAGTCTCAATAACCTCATAATGTAACAAGAGTCTAAAATTCTACTTTTGCTTATCCACTGAGAGGTATGTCACTATAAATAGGGCCTATTCCAGTCTAACATGCTTTCCTCAGCCTGATTTGGCTCTAGAGACTTCCATTTTTATCTATTAAAAAGCTTACTCCCACCAATTTCTGTCAAAACCTAACTGACCAAGAAGGTGGTTCCTCCTGTTAGGCAACAGTCTAGTCAACATGGCATTCCTTGGGGATGTAGGAGGTACAGCCTCAATTTTCCTTTTCTTCTGAGGTGACTCATACTTAAAGCTTCCACACAATAGACTTCGGGGAATGTAAGGAAGGGAGGTTAGAAACATTGGTTCCTTTTGAAACTCTGCCACAACATGAAAAGATGTTCATAAAGTTTCTGGACAGGCTTTAGGCTCCAGGCAACAGCAGGACTGAATCAGAAAGCTCTGGATTCCAGTGTAGGTTTTTCATAATTTTTTAAGGACTCCTCATAGGAAAAAGCAGCATAATAGGTATTCCCTATTTTGAGTAGTGGCTGCTCAATCGTTTCCTCCTTCATTCTCAAATGCATGCTCTAGCCATTAAATTAAGAAATATCGGTTCACCTTGACTTCTTTCTTGTCTTTTGGAGTAAAACTTGCTTTAGTGCACAGTGGAATGTGTGTTGAGCACACTTTTTATTCCTCTATCAGAGTGAGATTGAAAATAATGAAACCTGGATTTCTAAAATGGCAAGTGAATGCTTAACTAGCAAACTGCTGCACAACCAACATCACAGTAAGTGTACGCTCAAATCTTTTGCTGCCTCCTCCTCTAGTCAAATTCTGAAATTATAATGTTCCCTGTTCTTTATTGAATGCAAGAACTTAGATACTTCACCAAGGGTGAGGGTTAGACTTCTGTCCAAAGTGCAAGGATGTGTGATCTCATACTCTTGAGTAAGATTAAGATTTCACAGTGGAAAGACTTTAAATGCATTTTTTTCTTTTCAGTAACCCTCTATGTGTCATCCCCAGACAGCAGTCTACACAACCTGAGAGTCAATCCACACAGCTCTCTGAAATATCTCTTCCCTTTACATCACATGTGGAGTTTGGGCACCTTAACTCCAGGGTTCTGAAATGCTGTCTGGAGTCACATATTCTCTTTGAACTGATCCATTGGCACTAATGCAAGAGCCCAGTAGAAATATTTCTGTACACAGTAAAATTTCTATATTCAGCACAGGGTTCGGATGGCACATAATAAATAATTTATACAATCATATATATTGAAAAATGAGACTGTGAAGAACTGCCAGATAAAGACCAGTCTTCAATGAGCACCATTTTTCATAGTCATTAATGAGGCTGGAGTTCTGTAGAAGTGGGCTGTCTAATTAAAAGTGCTGTGTAATATAAACTGATATCACGTCACATCTGTACACAGAGAGCAAATTTATATTGGAACAGCAACTTCACTGTTTGCAGTTCCTGTTTTCCTCACACCCTTCAGTAAGGTGTTTTTAAGATATCAGTTGAGACAAAGAAAGAAAATTGTTGAAAGTTGATATAAGGTTGACATACAGACATAGAACATCTCCATATGCCTACTGAATAAGAAAGACAACGTTGTACTGCCTGCAGGTGCTTAAAAGCTGTCTTGGATTTCTTTTTTCTTTTTCTTCCAATGATTAAAAAATATATATGGGATGAACCATTCATTATAATTATCATATTGAAATAAGGTATTGCACTACAATGATAATCTTACACACTTGAGAGAGCTCTCATGAAGCTTAATGGATTTATTGTCCTTGTCTTGCTTTACGTCCTTTCAAGACCAATTTTTATAAAACATGCACAACTAAGACATTAAACATTTCTTGACATTTTCCAATAAAAATATTTTGAGAAGTACACACTAACACTGCATATGCTGTGCTTTTAGCTTAAACATCAGTACAATTACTTCCTGCAATTTCTTATGTATTTTGCCCCAGTCCTGCCACTCCCCAGGCTATCATTTTCAAATTGAGTGTCAATGATTCCCAGTGGTCTTTATTAATTCTTTTTTTCTTTTTTTTTGAAAGACGGAAGATTAAAGCTGAATCCATGAGCTATTATCAGATGGGAAATATTAATTTACTAAAGCATCTGAACATTTGGAGTAAATTTGAAAACAGAACCATCTGTTATATAAACTAATCCAATAGACTCCACACTTTGTATAGCCAGCTGCTGTCAAGTAACAGATTATGAAACCAAGTAATAAATCTTAATTCAAAAAATGTTTCTGCATTTGAAAGGTTCGAAAATTTATTTTTCCTCTCTTGTTTTAATGTAAACTTGATTCAAGTTGGCAGAATTCTCTGACCTGTTGGGGCTCTAGCATTCACTCAGATCCCTGTGGGAGGCTGTGATGCAGTCTCACAGAGGTCAGCTGCAAGGCAAGTCCTGTGATACCAGCCTCTTTTGTGCATCAGTCACTCGTACTGTGACAAAAGCTGCTCAGTCTGCTTTGGAGATGGGCACCCCAAAGTGACCAAATTCAAAACAGGGAGGGCATCCACTTTTTCTAGACTAGTCAAAATGAGGAAAATAATCTTTCCTGCAGCCAAGACTTAAACGAATAGTTCAGAATTCTATTCACCCTGGGTTTCAATCCCTGCTAAAGACAAAGCTCCTTTGTAACAGTCAGCATTCAGATGGACTCCATACAGTTTCTCTTTTCTTCATATGATGATTATGGGTCCAGGTACCAGCCACCAGCAGATGATTCACACCAGATGCCAGGAACCACTCTGCTCACGGCACCTGGTTCAACATGTGGAACCCCACAATTCCCGTCTCTGATATCACTAAGCCTGTCCTTTCCTCCCCTCAATGACATGGCAGAGAACCCTTATCCTTCTAGTTTTCAGGAATGGTTTGTCCTCTCTACCCACATCACAACAACCTAAAAGAATTTGTGCAACCCATCTGCCTTCCTTTTAGACTAATTTATGCACGTGTGCGTCAGTGTGACACTTAGAGAAGAACTTTATATATACATGTATATGTATACTTTTACTGAGTTGAACAGAATTAGACCATCAGGATCCCAAACAAAGTGGGTTTCCCATGTACAAGAAGTCCTTAATATTTGGTTCTTAATATCTTAACCCAAAATTAAACAAATGTCACATTATAGTAGAAGAAAAATAGTATTTTTGGTAGTTGCTATAAAAACACTTTGCATTCCTCATTTTTGTCTTCAGAGTAGTTCAGCCATAGATTTGCCAACAGGTACAAACACATACTTATGTGCTTAACTAATAATGAAACCTGTGACAAAATGTGGGCATTAGTAGATGAGGCACTGTAAATTCATTGGGGTTTAGGTTGCTTTGGTTTAGGTCAGTTTACAGGTCGGTATTGTAAGCCAACAATTGGATTAACCAAGGAAGGAAACTTTTCAAAGCACTGTGGTGATATAGATTGAAAAGAAAGTAGAATACTAAAAGAAGCTTTTAAACTCCTCACCTACTCTTCATCTTTAGATGAAGAACAGTGTTACATTTCAAGGCCTTCTGCTGCCTTCAGGTATACCACCTGAAAAGTGACATACTAATTGTTATGAGCAAAAGAAGCAGACTCTTTCCCTAATGTGACATATCTGATTGTATAATTGGTCAAATTCTATGAAACTTCATACATTAAATGGAAGAACTATACTGTTAACAGAACTACTCTTTTTTTTCCCATAACTTCTTTACTTCTCTGAACACCATAATCAAAGACTGATTAAGCTATTCCAGCATTCACCGAATCCATTAATCACCCAGACTGCTTAATTCACTGTCCAAGACAGCCTTTGGAATACAGTGTACAACTGTTTTTCACTTAGGGGAGCACTTTCTGGTGGAATAACATCACTGACAATCTAACCATGTTAGTGATTAAGTGATTCAGGGTTATATCATCTAGCCATTTGTCAGCCGTCCGTATTTCACAATTAAGTACAAAACTCTGAGTTTCTAGCCTGCATGAATTAGGCACATTCTGCACAAACTTTTCCAAAAGTTTTCATATGCTTAAAAATTCTAAATAGCAAGAAAAAAATTGCCAGTGGAAAACTACTCAAAGACATCTGTTCTCCCATCCATTTATTCAACAATCGCCCGTTAGCATGTACACCAAAGGGAGAATAGGCTCTGCAGAATGCAAGAAAAATGCGTTTCACTAACTAAATAAATTCCTTTATATATTGTGGCAAGACAAATAAATAAACCCAGAGATTTACAGACAGCCACCTTGGCTGACATTTCAGAGAGCTGGAGCCTTTAGCAATATTTTTTGCTTAACTCCATCCTAACAAAGCCCTATCTCTTCTCCCAAAACCTCATTTCTCAATTCTCCCCTGCTCTCCTCTTTCAGGCCCTCTTCCCAGTTTCTTTCTCTTTTTCCTTCCAAGGTGTGATTGCTCTCTTTGCTCCCCAAAGTCTCCTTCTTGATTGTTTTTCTCTGCTTTAATGAGTCCAAGTCTTCGCTCTACTCCAGAAATTGCATTTACCCTTTTTGTTCCCAAGCACATCTGTCTCCTCCAAGCTTTCTCTCCTGTTCTGACCTTCCTGCACTTCAAGACTTTTTTTGCCAAGTTTATTTCCCCTCTGTCTCTCTAGCCTCCTTTTACTTCTCTACTTTTTTTTCCCTACACTTAGTGCACTAAAACCTTACCACTATTTCTTCTTCTTTTATTTTCCCTTTAGCAGTGACGAACTAAAACTGGGGAATTCAGATTAATAAGAGCAATAAAATAGCAGTCATTGTCCTATTTTTTTGTTCAGCCTAATATGTGGAGCAAAGAGGGAAGCTTTTAAAAACTGATCCAATCTGGACATGGCTAAAAACAATAGCAACTTGCAAGCCTCATCTGTGATATTTTATGCATAGAAATCCATATGGAAATGCCATTTGATATTAAACTTACATTTTCTAATCCAATAATGAAATAATCAATGCTGAATGTAGTAATATCAATTCATACAATTCAGATTTGATAATGCAGTATTATTTAGAAGCTAATTATTAAAAGTCTCTTGTCCTATAGGTTTGCCATTTCTTTCATGTATACTCTAGCACATGATAAAAATTGAAATTTCTAGTGACTCTAAAATGAACAGCATTTCTACCTTGCCCTTCACTGATGGACATGACTAAAAAAATTCTGTTAAGACTTCACTATTTTGATCAAAATTAACATTTTATAGGCTATTTGCAGATTACTTTAAATTTTACTTCCTATCTAATAAATTAATTCATTTATGCCAGAGGAGAGGGGGTCCTTCCCTGTTCTCAATGATGCTAATAAACTTCTAGTTGATTCATTGTAAACAGGATTAGAATGTAGGGCAACACAACAGATATTTCATATTTAAATTAATTATTTTCCTAGTGCTCAATGTTATGTTCCTTAGCCAAGCAAAACTCCTAGCGACTTCCTGTGTTAGGTCCATCTTTATTATTTAGCAGATTGATAGAACCAGAGTGGTACCATCTATTACTACTGGCAAATAACATTTGAGTTCATCTTCCTTTTATTCACGGGCTGACTCACTCTGTGTCGTACACACTTCATTTTTGATTTATGTAAGACATACATTTTAACATCCTTTCTGAGACTCAATTATTTAATCTATTTTTGTCATTCTATTCATTTGCTTATTCAAGCCATTTTGCATTAATAATCAGTCTCCATTCTTCTTCATTATTTAGTATTATTTGGTATAATGGAGTGTGTGCCAACTACGACTTCTTGATAAAGCTTCTGGATGAGTGACACATTTACTGCTGAAAGTTAAAACATATAAAACTTCAGACAGCAAAAAAGCAAGATATTTGTAGAAGTACTGTCTAGTTTTGAACATCATAATTGTGACTTGAGCCAAATTACTAATAATAGTATGCTTTACCCAGCTATTTGTCTCCATACAAGAAAAAAAAAATGTTATGCCAAATAAGTTAATACTGAGAACTGGAAATGTAGCTCTATTCAATTTCCAAAATACCCTGTAGGGTATTTCATGGGGAATGGGAGGTGTTACTTTAGCAGAAGCCTTATTTATTAAGAGACAAAATATTCTCCATCTTATTAATAAGTCAATATGTGTGGTGCACTTTTTCTGTAGGAATACATTCTCATGAAAAGTGAAGAATGCTTAACTGTTTCAGACTTTTGCTTTGCATGTAATGCATATGGTTTCCTGTAAAGAGCTTAATGCCAAGACAGCTCTCAAAACTTTCTCATGGGCTCTATAAAAGTGGAAACAAAATGGGCTTCTTTCAAAATACTGCCCTGGCCACACTTATCTGCTACCTGTGTACACAAGCAATTTGTCACAACCTCAGGAAAAAGGTCAAGGTTAAATTCTTTTGCACTGTGGTCCACAAAATGACATTTTGCTTAATCAGACAGATTTTCTGACTGGCTTGGTCATGTAAATCATGACAGTGGTATGCTGACATCCTAGACTTCATAGTCTGTGAAGAGTGTGTGGAAAGTGTAGTTCTTGAAAGTCATTTCACAGAATGATTGAATCATTGGGACTGGAAGCAACCTCTGCATATTGTCTATCAATGCTCTAAAAATTTCATTTTTTCTCCCCTTACACACCATCCTTTTGGTTTGTGTAGGGTCAACCAAAGCTCCTTGTTTGGTTCTGTCTCCATGGGGGGTTTGAGTGTCCCCAAGAACAGAGGCTCTGCAATCTCTGTGGGCAACTTCTTCCAGTCCTTGAACACATGCTGAAAACCTTTCTCTTGTTTTACCTAAATATACTGGGTTTCAGTTTGTTTCCATTGCTTCCTATCTTTTAGCAGGACATCAGTGAGAAGAACCCAACTTCATTCTCGCTCCTTCTCCCCCTCTTCCACTTTGAAAATATCCCTCTAAGGCTTCTCTAAGTTTAACAATTCTATTTCTCTGTTTCTCGTCAACACCTCAGATGCTCCAGCCCCTAAATCATCTTCATGCCTGTTGCTGTTTGATATAACACATGACACAGACTCATTGTGATTTTTTTCAAGGCTGTGAAAAATGACCTCTTTACTAGGGATCATTCCCCCTTATATACAATTTTACACAGACCAATGTGATTGGTGAGAGAAAGGCAAACTGCTTAACCCACATTGGTCAACCCAGAGGGACATCAAGGAATGTCCCTCCTCCCAGAAAGATGCACAACATAGATACCATTACAAAAACATTTCCTGTTTATCCCACCATTCCTGGGAAAGAACATCAGAAACCCAAAACAACAGGTCTGAAACCAGGCTACACATGCCCTTTCCTGGCATGTAAAATGGTATCCTTTTTGTATATAGGGGAGTTCAGGACTGGAGTGGAAAAAGGGAAGGGTTACTTCCCTCCATCCTCTGGAAATTATTTGGGCTAATGCAGCCCAGAACTTGGCAAGCCTTCTTTGCCACAAGGTCACAGTCTTAGCCCATGGTCCACCAGAATCCTCAGGGCACAAAGTTCTTTTCTGGAAAACAGATTTCCAGCTGGTTGATCTCCAGCCTGCATTGGTGAATGGGCTTATTCCTTGGTTCTGGTTCTGGCCAGGACAGGGTTTCATTTTGCAGTAACTAGGAGGGGGAATGGCCAGGACCCAGTGATTATGCCAAACCACCCAGGTGGGGAAGGAAATCTCTTCGGGAAGAAGGGGATCCTTCCAGAGAGGTAAAGCATGGCAGAGGGAGCTGTGTGGTAAGCCTGCTAGAGCCAGAGGGAGTGATGGGGGAGCGTGGCAGCAGGAGCCATCTGCAATTGTCTATGGTTGGTGCTGCCACAGTGAGCAATAGCATTTTTTCTTCTACCCTCTGTCATTAGCATTGCTGCTGTTACTGTTTGTTTACTAATTTCATTGCTGCTTCCAGTAAATTGTTCTTACCTTACCTGTGATCTTTACCTTTTGTGCCTACAATTCTCCTCTCCAACCCACTGCAAGGAGCAAACGAAAGGTGCATATCTTGGAGTGCATTAAGAAGAAGAATTAAGTTGGAGAACACAATTTCTAAATCATAAAGCTTCACAGGTACAGGACTTTACATTTCTCTTTGTTAGAAATCATGAGGTTTCTGCTGATTCCTTTCTCCAGCCTGTCAAGGTCTCTCTGAAAGGCAGCACAACCATTTAGTGTGTTAATCATTCAAATTTTGCATCATCCACAAACTTGCTGCGTGTGCACTCCGCCCATTTATCCAGATCATACACAAAGATGTTAAACAGTTTTAGCTCCACTATCCCAGTCTTGGAGCACACAAATCATGACTCCCCTCCTGCATGCCTTCATGCTGCTTCCCTTTGATCCCAGCTGTTCAGCCAGTCTTCAACCCACCTCACTATGTCATCCAAACTTCAGCAGTTTGTCCATGCAGACGATATAGGAGGCATTACAGGAGTGTTGGAAGCCTTATAAAAGTAAAAAAAAAAAAAAAAAACACAAAAAAAAAACAATATCAACTGCTATTTTTTAATCCTTCTTGAAAACAGGAGTGTCCTTGCTGTCTGAAAGTGAGAATTTTGCCCAACTGCCATGACTTTTTTAGATTTTTTAGAGCAGCCTTGCAATGATGTTGGATGGCTACATCAGCACTCTTAGATGATTATTTCCTCAGCAGTGTTACACCACACTTAGAAAATATTATTAAAGCATTCCTGTAGCTGATTTATATGTATATGTGGGAAAAAACCCTTGAATTGTGTGACAGCAGTGTTTTCTGTTCTATGTTGCACAGGTAAAGAATTTAAATCTATTTCAGGTGATTCTTGCACAAGCTATTCTTAGTGAAGCCAGTAATTTTTTATTCTCCCTATTCTTCCCAAGATGATAAGAGCATCACCTGAGTTTAAATAAATCATGAAACAAAAGCAGAAGAAAGCTTATTTCACCAAATAGGTGAATTTATCTTAAATTGCACATGGTGGGAAAGGATTAGCTGTGTAAACAGTCAATGAGAAGAGACCTACTTGGCTGCTGCAGGTTTAAGAAGGAAAAGAAATAATTGAATATCATGTTAGCAGACTCTCACTTCTCCTACAAAAGGGTATACTCGGAAGGAATAACTACTCGGATTTGTGATGCTCATTATAACATTGATGGCCATTATTGGAGACTTTTGTTTGGCATTGGAAAGATACACTTACACTCTAAATTAGCTATAAAAAGGTGTCAAACTCCATCTAAAAGAATATAATTTTTTTTCCTACACAGACTTGTATGAACTAGCTGCCTAATTTAGTACCTCACCCTTCATTATTAATACATACATCTCAAAGTTATATGTACTGTGAAAACCCCAAATATCTTTTTCTAAGGTATTAACAGTAACATCTTCAGCATGACTGGTTTCCAACTCTTGCATGTTCAGCCCATGTCACTGTTTCACATACTTCTATATGCATTAATTTTCTGGCTGCTTCTGCAATTTGAATTCAAAAACTATTAACCACTCTCGTCACACTAAAGGAATCAACCAATGATAGTCACAGTCTTTTAGGGAAACATATGTTATTTTCCCTGATTTAATTCTGTTATTCCAGTAATCCAACACATTGTCCCACCACTAAGAAATGGGCCTACTTTTGGTAATTATTGCATCTGCATGTAAATCAGTTTGCTCTGTAAGTTTTACCAGGCATACACTTTTTTAGAACATCTCAGATAGCTCTCAATAAAGACTCAGACACACCATCAAGTTGCTTGACAAATTATTATACAACACATGATCTTTGTTTGCCAGTTCACTCTGCCAGAAACAACGGGAAATTGCTGTGACTTAGATCAGTCTACAATGAAAACAACTAAAACTGAGACTCATTTCTGCTCATGCTAGAGGCTAAGAAGCAAGAGCTTTGCAAGAGCTCAACTGAGAGAAGACAGCATGTTATCACTCCATAACTTGATTTAAAATTCAGGCTGATAGCACAGTACTGGCTATAGAGGACCTTCAGCTATGCACTGAACATACAGGTCTGTTTGAAAGCCCTGCTTATTTTCATGTCTTCTGGAATATTTTGTGGGGAGGATGATTTCATCCAAAAAGCTAAGTTAAAAGCCAGTAACTAAACTAGTAACCTGGAGTGTCTTCTGAAGCACAGAAGAGTAGGATTGACAACATTAATCCTATATATAGACACACATATATGATTAGAGATGTGCTGATGCTGTTTGGGTTTTGCTTTTTTACTTTAACATGTTCTCTGTATTCTTCACACGTATATTTGTAATACTGTCACCCATTGTACTAGTGGCTAGTTTTCCCAGCACTTTTCTATGGCCTTTCCCTAAGCAGAAAGGCAAAACAAATTCCAGAGCTCCAAGCCCTAGGAGGTACAAGGCCCAATGCTATCTTGGTTCTTCCTGGGAACCAAGGCCCAGAGCAACTCTTTGGGATACATTCTCATGGACAAAGTAAATTAGTGCTTAATGGGGGGCTCCAGAGCATCATTATTTTAGATAACACACGACACAGACTCTGTGATCAGAAGGTTAAAAAAAAAATGACTTTTTATTAGGGATGGTTCTCCCTTATATACCATTTTACACAGACCAACGTGATTGGTGAAACAAAGGTAAACTTCTTCAATCACATTGGTCAAACCAGAGGACATCAAGAAGAAGTCCCACCTGTCGGAAGGAATGAATAACATAAATATTATTATAAAAGCATTCCACCATGTTTATCACACTTCCCTGGGAAAGAACATCAGAAAACTAAAACATCAAATCTGAAACCAAACTACACCAGAGAAAGGGATTCACCTGGGGAGAAATTGCATCACCATTTGTCCTCCTAATTGGTGCCTTTTTATCAATTATACTAATTTCCTAAAATCTATAAACACATACTCATCCCTGTAGGGGTGGGCTTTTGTGGACATCTTTCTACAACTGCACCTGAAGTGATTCGTTAAAGATCCTTTTTCATATTATCTCCTTGCTAAAATTACCTCAAGTTTCATTCCCAGGTTAGGCAAGCAGGCAACAGTAGAGAGGTATTTCTTGACTGGAGCTCTCCAAAACATTTGCTGTCTTTCTCCCAGTCCCTTTTTCTCCAGATATTCAATGCAAGTCTTTATGTCAACAAATTTTGATTTGGCAGTGGGTTAATGGTTGGATTCAATTATCTTAAAGATCTTTTCCAACCTAAAAGATGCTATGGTTATTGGATTATATTTTCCCTGGGATCTTTCTGCATAATAGTATGTAAAGAGTTCCTCACAATGAAGCGTATTCCATGCACGATTGAGATGTTACTAGCACAATGTAAGCTAACAAACACCTAAAAATGTATTGAAATCTTTTAAATTGAGAAAATGTTATACAAGTTTCAAGATTGCCGTTTCCAGTTCAATTAATTTTGAATATTCTTTTACTAATTTGAGGGGACTCTAAAAGTATTAGAGCTCTTAAGTTCTGTTTGGCTAAAATTTCATGCAGTGGTAGGTTAAACCTTTTCAATGATCTCAGGATTAGCCTTAGCTTTCAAAGCTCATACAAAGGAAAGTTCTATAGTCCTTTCATCTGAGATGTTATTTTCTTTAGGATTATGAGATAATGCATCTGGAACAACATTCATTCATCCAGGTTTGTGGTTTAGCTGAAAGTCAGTCCCAATTCCTGTAATCACAAGTGACATCTGGCTAAACATGCACTTGGGTCAAGTTTAGACCTCAGCCACTATAAAGGGCTGTGGTTAAGATAGCATGCTCAACCTGACACGTCCCAAACAGTGAAATACATGCTCAGTCCACACCAACATAACAAGTTAAAATTACACCTTTTTTTATTTTTTTGTTTCTCGTAGCTCAACATTCTCTTTCAACAGCCTTCAGGATATTTTTGTCAAAAGACTATCTAGTGTTTGTATTGTGCTTCATACAAGAACTTAGGCTAAAAAGTGCTCAAAATCTACGTGTGATGTACCTTATGTCTCCTAGTGTCAATCAAATCATAAACCAGAATTTCAGAGTGTTAACCAGTAGGTCCAAAGACAAGAAGCAAGTTACGAAATCTGAGAGGCAATTTATGAAAAAGAAAATAAAATTTAGTGTGGAGGTAAAACACATAGCAGAAAGCCTATAATTCAAAGTGAACTAAAAATTCAGCTGTACCTTAATCAAGTTGTAACGAAACTGGGGAGCTACTTAGCTACTTGCACCAGATGTTTCAGACGAGACTTAGTGACAGGACGTAGCTTTTTCTCATTACCTATTTTCTGTGTGATTGTATACTGACCTTCTCTCATAATTATTTTCTTTGGCTCTGAATGAGAGACTGAATTTCATCTCATAGTTCTTTCAGGGTCTGGAACTGGTCAGTCTTGCCTGCATTTTTAAGGGTTCAGAAAGAAAAATTGCTCTTTCTGGATCAACAGCACTGACAAATCTCTTTCTGCATCTAAGATGTATATATCAGTGTAGAACACATAATTCCAGTCCTCTCAGCTATTTAGCAACACTGAATTCAACACTGTTCTGTTGAGCAAAGGCCATAAGAAAAGTAAAGCAGGTGACTAGATCTAGCCACAATATTAGACTCCCAGTCAATACCTATTCATATTATATGGCAGAAGTTACAATTATGGCATTCAATGACTGGAAGTCCCTCATAGCAAAAAGAAACAAAAAACCAAAAAAACAAAACAAAAAAAAAACCAAACAAAAAACCCCCCACAAACCCCACAAAAAAAACATAAAAATTGTTTACTTAGGAGCAAAACTTTTTTAAGGAAAGTTTCTTGTATACCTCACTCCACCTGAAGCTCATTATTCCAAATCCTCAGTATGGTAGAGTTAGTAAACAGCAATGAAAAGGAAAATTAATGCTAAAGGATGCAAATCCAAAGCAAATGGTAGAACATAACACAGAGGAATCACAAAACTTGTGGTGCACTGCAAGTTATAGAGTAGGAGAAAAAGAAAACATAGGAGAAGAGAAAAAATGTGTCACAAACACACTCTAGGAAGATTAAAAAAAAAATTTAGATATATGTTTTATTTAGGTTTTGTTGGGGGGTGGGGGGGTTGTAACACCTGATTCAACTTCACTTTGGACAAGTCCTAAGCTATTTCTACACTTTTTGCTTCTAAAAACCTGTTTTTTTTTTCTTCTGTACATGTATATTTTTTATTCCTTGTATGCTCTCTATTGCTACTACTATTTTTTAAGGTTGCCCCTCTTTGTTATTGTGTTTACAGCTCCATCCTACTCCTCCCCAGGGCACTTTTTTAAGTGCCTCCTTTTCCCTTCAGCTCCAAATTGAAAGTAACACCCACACTGTTGATGGCTTGATCACAGTCTCAATTACCCCCAGCTATTTGTCCAGGAGGTTTTCTTTCTGGAATTATAACTTGTTTGTACATTTTTCTATTGGTCAGATGTGGAAAAGCCTGTAATCTGAAATAACTGTATAGTAATTCATGTATTAACCAGATCATCTTCTGTTTACATATAATTTCCACTTAGCATTCTCTTACTCTCTTAAAGATAAGCCTCAAGGTCAACACTTTTTTCATTAGGCATTTCCTAAAGGTTTTCCTGGGATTTGGTCCAGCACTCATTTATAACAGCTTTCAGTATATTAATATCTGGTAATACTGCAAATAGAGTTTTGCATGGAATAAAGACTTCCCAGGTAGTGTCATTGAGAATCATAACTTTTTCTCCCCCTAAACTTCTGCTCAGGTTCCTTGCATTGCCAGATACAAACAGGTTTGTGAATGGAGCATTTCCAGAATTTTATCTAAAAGTCTTTAGAGTAATCCTTTCTACCATATGGGGTAAATGTATAGGGTGATATGGGGTAGAATATTTTAAACTGAAATGATACAGAAATACATAACTTGGGCAAGTTAAAACTCTTTCCAGTAAAAATCAGTTTACACAGAGTTAAATACCAACTATCCAACATTAAGGCTATGAACACATTCTTTAGCTCAAATTCTCTGTCTGTTCTTGTCAGTATGATTAAAGGCTCAGATTCAATGTAACTGATGTCTAAGGAACTGTAATTTTCCTTTGATAAACTGACAAAAAAAGTAATTTCTTTAATCTTAATCCAAAGGGCACAATGTTACAATGGACTCCCTGTGAGCTTCACCAAAACATGTGAAAATCTTATCTCCAGAGCCCTTTACTAGAAGCCACTACAACACTCTGCCAGAGACAGGGCTACAGGCAGTGGATTAGTCTGGAGCAATTAGCTATCAACACTTGGTAGTTGTTTCTATGGTAAGAGAGAGGTATACATACAATTTCCCATAAAAGCGACAGTAAAATAATAATTGGTTCAGGATCAATTTAGGTGGAACAGAGAAAATATGACAGTAAGTAGGAGAGCCCTAGGCCCTGAACATTAAGTATGGGTTCTTCTAACTGGTATTGGGGGAATGTGGGAGAGTAGAGGAAGTGTTTGAATTTTAGGTTCTACTAATTGCGCTGTTCTGTCTCAAAGTCCTGTTACAATTGTCTGGACAGAAACACAGACAGTCTTAGAATATTTTGTGCAGAGTTCATTATACGGGATTTACAGGATATGAAGACTATATCAGAAATGAAAAAATGGAGTTTATAACGTGCCAGTGCTATAATGTAGTACCACCATTTTACCCCTGTTCTATTTCTTCTCCATAAATGCACACATACTCCTGAAATGTTCATACCCACATTTTCTGTGGACACGTACATGCAACATTTATCTGTGTTTTAATTTGTTGCCTCTTGTATTTTGGGCATTGCTCCCTTTAAGAAAAGATATAACATGAAAGAAGTTGGGCTCAAAGGAATTCATCATGTCTGTACCATCACTGGAATGAAATGTCTCTTTCTCCTATCCCTTGTTCCCATTTTCATTCAAATTGGACGGAAGAAACAGTCCTAGCAGATTCAGCTTGTCAGCTATATTACTGGTAAAAATCTGTTTGGAAACCAGATTCCTCCACATGAAAATGTGTGTGTTAATTAGCCCCTTTTGTGTCAGCTTGTTTCTGAGCCAAGTCTGAAGAGTCATTTGAGGGCACAGCATGTCTGTTCTGAAGAGAGGCTTATGCGATTGAGAGTGTCATGACCACTTGAAAAACTTTCTTCAAGGATGAGAACTTTTCTGTTGGCAACATGTTATCAGGAACATCTAGTCCAGCACCATCAAGGATTTCTCTGTTTATTTTAAAAACATGCAGACACTACAATCCCTTTGGTTCTAGCAATACAGGGATTTGAGGGCAGAAGAAAAAATGCTCAGATTGATCTAATGAACTAAATGCAATTTATCATGAATAAATGCCTTAATTTAAGTGCCACAAGTTTACCTATCCACTCCTGCTCCATCTGTAATGATTTTAAGCATAAACCAAAGCCAAGAAATACAGCTATGACTTAGGAATTCCAGTCCCTATTAAGAAAACTGGCAAGGATAAATTGAGGGGCGGTGGTCAACTTTTACCAGCAGAAAGAGTGAAGTACAAGGGTATCTGCATGAAGTGTTCCCATTTTTATGAAAAGCCTGTACTTATATACTTTCTCTTTCTGGCAAGTAAGGACCAATGTGTTCCAAACCCTCCTGACTTCACTGCCTGATATAGGGTCTCAAACCTCCAGACTGAACTGGAGTGAACAAGGCAAAATGAACCAATTTCCTAAGAAACCCAGCAAGTTTCTTCACTCCCTTCGTCCACACCGAGTCCACGTACTCACTTTATCTTTCCCACAACTCTTGCCTCAAAGAAGCACAAGGGTTATTTTTTCTCATAACCACCCTAAACTGCTTTTCTGAGAGGACACTACTTCCTTCCATTCTCAGCAATTTCAGAGGCTGCCCCTCTTCCCAGAAGTGGCTCACAAAGTCAACAAGCAGTTTACCCTCTAACTGTTTTGATGTTGGCCTGCCTTCCAGCAATTCTCAGTTGGCACATAGTCTCCTGCAGACTATAATCAGCTTGGCACATGTTAAAACACCCATGCCAGGGCTATGGCCAGAACGAGTCAAGTCAACTGCTGTGTTGCAGTTACAGTTTGCCTTGTTACAGTTTCAGCAACACACTCAAGACCAGACTCTCTGACTGCCCACATTGTCTAGCACTTCACATCTCCTTTATGTGAAACTGAGAGCATTGCAGTTTTAATGTCAAGAAATAAACCTTAAGAGAATTTTCCTCCAGCATGCTCTGAATTCCTTACACAGCTTAGATGATCTGCATTCCTACCAGCCCACCCTAGTACTCCAAAACATCACGCCTAACACAGCACAGCCCATCCTGCCCCCATCTCATATCAGACTGCTTAACCCCTGGAGCTCTACATAAGATATGTCCTTTCCAAAACCCTGCTGAACAGAGCAAACTAACTGGCAGACATTTTTGTCCTTTGGCGAGAAGGTGTGACCATGATATCTGGGACAAGCAAGAGGAAATGGAGTACATCATTCCCTGGGAGGGAAATTCAGTGAATCAGCTGTCCAGGTCTACAGTCATGAGGATGCATTATAGGCAGGGAACAGCTCTCCTATCTACACGGCCCCTGTTCCCTACACAGGACATTCTGTTCCCAGTCATATACAGAAAATATGACAATAAATATTTTTTAATGAACACTCAGTGGAGAATTCAAGAGTTTGTGTGACAGAGAAAGCTAGTGGCACTCGCTCTTTGCCCATTGTTCTTTCACAAACACATAGGGCTGTTAGGAGACAAATTTTTTTCATAAATAGTTTTGAAAAAACACAACCTTGTCACTGCAAGACTGATATTTCAATTTTCTGGTTTTCCCCGAACTGCAAAATTTGCTAACACTATAAAACTATCAAAATAAGGCAGCCCATCAAGGGCATAAACATGTTATAGTGCTTCTAAAAAAAGTCAGTGCTTAATCTGACTGTGATTAATATGGGTAGCCTTTTTATATAGATTCTGTCTGTAATGGCAAAAATAATTTTATGCCTTTTGGGGAAGAGTGTTTGCATTTAACAACTGAGAAAAAAAGGCCTGTCTTTCAGATTTGAATGTATTTTACAACTCTTTTTTCCATGTAAGGCTAATAAAATCATCTTAAATTGTAAAACAGAAGTGAAATTGCAAAACAGAAGAGACTTTTATGCTTGACAACAAAAAAAAAAATGGTTTTGCTCTTTGCAAAGAGACTATTGCCTTGTCATAATGCCCAAAATACGTTGATACAGATGATATATTTCCCTTACCTTGCAAGAGCAGTATCCACCAAGGTCAAGGTCTTCCCTGTTTTCATATAAACAGTGACAATCCGTGCTCCCCTGAGAGGCATATTGAAGAGCTCTGTAGTCCTGAGTGATCCTCATAGCACTCTCTACACTGCCAGTCCACCTGCTTGACAGGCTTTTGTGCTTTGACTACATTGGAGGAAATCTCAGCAGATGTGTAGCACCTGTTCCTTGTAGCTAAACTCCTTGTAGTCACCTCATTGGGTAGGACAGGGCATACTGAGAAAGCAGGTCCAGAATAACAAGTGCTAGGGCAGAACAATACTGCTTTCTTTCTGGGCAGTAGGGTCAGCTCCTTCCTTGGAGCCTCCTGCTCCCTTCCTCACTCCTCTTCAATGCCATGGCCAGTAACACACAGTCACAGAAAGGCCAGAGGCAATGTTGAAAGGCAGCAATCAGAAGGCTCATTTATGCAAAGCAACATGATGGATCAAAGAGTGTTTATGGTACAGAGCAAAGAAGGGAGGAAGTGTCCTGACAAGAGATGCCTGCATGCCAAAGACATCCTGTGAAAGTGAATGGTGCTGTTGAAGTCATGTGGTCACCTCCTGTGGTCACACATTCACTGTGGTCCTGTATACATCCTCTGCCTGGGGTATCTTCATTGCAGAGATCCTCTGGAGCAATGCAGAGAAGTATACAGCTGTAGGGTCTAGAACCCATAATGAACTTCATTCCTTTCTTTGGCCTCGGGCAGGAGAGTTGCTGGGCCATCATACCTGTTCCTATTTTATGCAGGAATGAAAAGTCGTTGTAGAAGGCATTTCTTGCAGTCTATTGTAATGATTAAAGATATTTTCCAGTTACTGCAGCAGAGACTTACATGCATAATGTTTCCCCACCTCCAAAATTCCATCTTCTTTCCTGAAGAGATATTCTTTAAGATAAATGTTTATTTAACATTAGTAACAAGCCTGGACATGTCTATTTATTATAAATCTAGTGAAATGTACTCTTCTTATTGATGAGGCATTAAATGTCAAGTTTATCTTGGATGACCCTTTGAAATGTAAGCAACTAATAAATAAATGCTTTGTTTTTGTAAATATAGGTCACTTAATAGTACAGTTTATCAAAAGTCAGTCATTTATTGGTATGCCTGAATCTGTGTGTGGTTTGCTTTCTTTTTTCTCTTTTGATACTTCTGGTATTAGCTCAATTTCAGAGTTCCTACAAATTTACTGTAAAAGATCTGTGACAATGAGAGAAGAAGTTGCCAGCCATGCCAATTATAGTGATTTTGTGGTGTGGGACTTTAGGCCACTGGGAACTAAATTTCCATGCCAGATTAAAAAAAATGCTTTTCTAGGCATCTAGGTTTCTTTCACAATTGTATTCACATATCCAAGCTATGGCTCAGTAGTATGTTATCTAAAGAAAGAGATTAGGTTCACATTAGGACTTTTCCGACTACTTGATATTAAGCAGGGTTATAGAAGAAATTTTTTAATTTTTTTTGCCTAGAAAAGTAACATCTGGAACAAATAGAGTCTTTAACTGATTATCATTAACACAATTGTGTTGTGTTCTCAAAAAGCTATTAAAAAGTGTTAACATGGTTACATCATGAACTTCAGCTGGTTCTTATAACACACAATCAACTCAAGCCAGACGTGTACACATATGCATATTTAAAATACTGTATCGTAAGACAAGATTGTGAGAACATTTTCATTAATATTAGGATTACTTACCAGTTCAAGCAGTTGTTTTGAGGACATATTTCACTACCCATTTAATACTGAACAGTGTTTAAGCTCACATGTGAGCATGTCAAAAGTTCTGTAGGCAATAAGGAAGCCAGCAACCTCTTTGAATGAAGAGAAAAGTTTTTTTCTTTTTGTCAAACCATTCTGTCTCACCTGTTATTCAAAAAATGCCTTTCAAAAAGAGCCACACACGACCAAAAAATCAAGTGAGGACTTCATTAGATTTGATTATGTCAGAATCTTAAAAAATATCTCCCTGTATAAAGCCCAAGTGGAACACGACAGCTCTTTTTTTCACAATGCACAGCTTGAGGTACCAGTGCAAGACAGGAAGGAAAACGAAAAACAGCCATCTGCAACTACAGGGATAATATCAGGGACCTAGTTAGTACCTGTCATCCACACCAGTGTATAGCCTTCACGCCTTTAGGGAGAATAAAACTGTTGGTTAAGCCCTTTGTTTTTAGGAGACAAACCCCCTTGACAGAGCTTCCCTGTCCCCAAATTCACACCCTGGTTAATTTGTCACATACAGTAGCGAGATGGCCAAAGGCCATGTGCAAGCTGAGCCATTCCGTGTGTTTGGAATGAAGATCGCTCTAGACTTCTCAGCCCACCTGAGAGCAAAGAAAACCCAGCAGTAGCTAGCAAATACAAGTAATTAGTACACAATGCATCTGGATCACATTGGATTTTTTGATATGCAAGGTCATGAAATGGTTGCCTCCAGGAAGACCAAGACAGATAAAAATTCTAGGAGGCTGTTTCTCAGGCAATCTTTAGTCTGTGAGTTTCCTGCAACTACAGAGGTATAGTGAAACTGAGGACTTTGGAGTTCCCCAGCTGAAACGTGCATTTTGAGCCTCAAGCCAAGACCTGAGCATGCTGTGAAACCTTCTCTGCTGTGATTTCCAAAAAATGGTGGTGCCTGGGTTGTCTGCCCAGTGAAACGTAGGCACAGCCCCCAAACCCAACATTGCTGCTAAGTATGGCACTGAACAAAACAATACAGGGTGTTTTTTTCCCAGTCTTTGGGCACTGCATACCGTGTGCACCCATGGAGAAGCAATAATAATTTTACTAAATATTAATGAGACACCATTTTTATGACAGAAGGAGTAAACTGTGAAGAAAAAGAGTGAGTCCCATGCTCAAAGCTCAAGAAATTATATGCTCTACATTCAGAAGGAGAGTGGTCTTGGAGATGACAAATATGTGCTCACTCAGGTAGCCTTGAGTCCTATTAGTCTATTACCTACCTAGAGTATTTCCCCAAAAATATTCCATTTTCATTCAGGAAAGAAGCTGAAAGCACAGTGGGGGCTGATGAAAGGGTTCAGGTGCAACTGTATCTTATTTAATTTAGAGTGAAAGGGATGTGATTTTTATGCAGTGACAATGTTATGGATTCTTATGATGGCAGAAATACTGGCAAAATAGACAAAAGTTTTTCCAGTAATGAACTGAACAGTAAGTTTACATGTATTGCAATATGATTAGAATCAAATATAGCTATCAAAAAGTAGACAGAAAAGCACATAGAATACTCTTTGTCTCCCTTCAAACAATGTTTCTGAGAATAAGAGTTAGAAGAAAATGATAAAATTATCAGTATATATTAGAACAAAAGAAACAAGCTTAATGCACTTATCGGGATAATGTAATCTTCTGTAATGAGTACCAAAGATATTTCTAGAATTTCAAAAACCCAATTGATTCCAAGGCAATATATTCTTATCTTGCTAGAGACCACGGTTCAATTATTGGTACTGAATATTAGGGCTTCTAATACTAGATAAAAATATTCCAAGCATACATGACACAAAGCTTCAAACAAAACTCAGTGTGCCTGTTAAAATTTGCTGGAGTTTTGACAGGTTAATTCTGTACCTGCAGTCTTTATGCCAGCTCACATAACAATTGCCTTCACCCCTGTAATGTTATGAAGAATGAAATACCATGACTCCTTCTGCAACCAGCACAAAACCACATCAACGCTGAATTCTGCTCTGCTTTATTAGCTGAAATGTGATCTTGTGTTCACAGCTGATCTGGCTCAGACGTGTGATTCTGGATGACCTCGTCCCATACAGAGCCACTACAATGACTATAACCACAAAAAAGGGTCTGTTAAAATATGAATCATTCACCAAAAGGCAGAAAAATATAAAAAAAAAAGTCCCAAATAAATACAAGCATTGCAAAATATAGGTAGATACTGTGCTTACATGTACGCTTTCTTTTATGTCAAAAGGAAAAAGAATGGAAATAGAAATTTGTAAAGGATGAAAAACCTTTAAAATCAAATACTAAAAAAGGTTTTTGCTTCACTGATAAAATCTGCTACACAGCCTGCTAGGTTTTTTTAATCTCAAAGTGTTTTGAAACATTGAGGATGTGTGATGATCTCAACACTGCACCAATATTCATTTCTTTTCTATAATGCTGATGCTCTTGCCCATTAAAAAAAGTTTTCAAAAAATAATTTTTTTTAAAGAAGCAATAATAAACTTTGATGTAGAAAATATTCTGTGTAACAAAAAATCAAGAAAAATAAAGATTTAGGAAGCTGAATAGGAGGGCTGTAAAGTAGACGTAGAAACAGGAAAGTCCTGTTTAAACAGATAATACAGAATACAAAGTAAATGTGCTTTCCTTCTCTTAATTTTTTGTGAGAAAAGCTAAAATTCCAAAAAATGAAAGAAAATAGCTTAAGATTTATTTCTCATCATCATTTAAACTTCTAGCCCATGATATTCCTCATAGAATTTACTCTTTTTAACAAAGTTAAAACATGTTTTCTTACTTTCTTCGTTTTTCATATTACAAAACCTTTCATGTTCATGTTTTTTTTTTTTTTTTTTTACTTTTTCTTTTTTAATCTACAATTTTACATAACACTGAAGGAAAAGAGGCCGAACTATCATAGAAAGTGTGCACGGGATTCAAAATGATCTTGCCAATCTTAAAGTGTAGTTCCCATTTATTAGCACCAAAAGAAGTCCAGTTAGCACTGCAGGTGCTCATTACCACTGAAAAGCCCCTAGCCAGTAACCTTGCCAGAAAGGGGATTTTTTTCCTGTTCAGGGGCATGGTTCAACTCACAGGCAGGTTCAGAGGCTGGAAAAAATATCATGATCATGAGTCTGTTTGTAGAATGAGGACCTAATTCTATAAACCAGTCATGTGTCCATATTTAGACTGAGAATTAGTTAATAAACTGTCCCCTTACATCCTAAGTAAAACATAAGCTAGGCATTGGTGTCTGCCACCTCATGGGATGCAGTTCCCTTTCCAGTTTCATTTCACTGGTTTTAGAGATGTCACTCCCCTCTTACTCAAGTTTAAATAACAGCCTTTCTTGTTTGAGCAGTATAGTAATGAAGCATAAACTTTTATCATACCTGATTGTACTTGTATCATATAAAAATCATTCCAGAAAAACTTCTGTAAAGTAGGGCTTTGACAAGAATGCTTGTGAATAGTGTAATAGAAAAAAAAAATAAGAAAATAAGTAAAAGGAAGCATCTGTTGGGAATTCTTCCAGCTGTGCTTAACACATTTGGAAGATGACAGAGACATAATATGTGCAAGGCTAACACAGTAGCTTGTCACTTCCTATAAACATACAGAGGTGTTCTTTCAGCCATGATAACGTTTTCCAAAAAATACATAATATGGCTTGCTCTGCTTTCCCTCTATGAGTCTCAGAGTACCTAAAGTAACTATTTTTCCTATCTCACAGACAGGAAAACATGGAACTGGTTGAGGAATCACTCAAATGGTTCAAGTCATTCAAAGGCAGGGATTATAATAATAGCCAAGTTCAATGTAACCATATTTAAGATCTCAAAGTTCTTAAAATACGATATCAATAGACATCAAAGGTGCGTTTTTGTTTGTTTTAATTCATTTACATACAGGATGTCCTGAAACCCAGAACCACAGGTTTGCAAGATTGGTCCAAATGGCCTAAGCTGCCACTGCCTTTCAGAAAACCTAAAACCACATCCAATGACAAAATAACATTACCAAAGCAAAGCAGATAAAAATAAAGGGTGTAAAACACATCAAGCTTACTAAGCAGATATTGCTCAGAATCACAAAATCCTTGCACGGGTAAAGATCATTCTGCTATAGTTCAATGTACTTCATATTTTAAGATGAAAATAGGGAAAGGAAATCAGAATTGGTCATTTGATCATGACAATTCTGTTCAAAACAGTGAAGTCTGTTGCAGAGGAGCACTCATGCATCAGAGTCAATATAGCTTTTATTTGGAGAAACTTTGTCATTCTGTGGGTTCTTTTTAGTACTTAAATTATTCAGTAGTTTCTTGATAAAAGCATAGTTGACCAAAATCTAAGAATCAGAATTAGATGAGGTTGTTTATGGGTTTGGGTTAATTTTTTTCCATTAGCTTTTAATGTTTTGTTTAAAATAAACCAGAGTATCACTGTATCGATAAGCCAAACTGGAGGTGACTGATTTATCTGTAACTTCTATTTGAAGAAGACATACAGAAAAATGCCAGTGACAGAGCTCAGTATTTGAATTTGCAGAACATGTTGGCTTCAGTCCACAAAACACTGCATAAATTTAATGGGATAAGCCCCTTCTGAGTAGTAAATCATGAGAGTGAAGAGAAACGAACCCAGAAGAAATAGTCCTAAGACATACAATAAGAACCAGATTAATTGTAAATTAAATAAATTTTAAATGGTCAAAGCAGATGTTCTTCTTTGTTTAGGGACATCTTATTTCATCTCCAAAGAGAGTTTACTTTCAAGTAAAATAAAAAGTAGTTTCTGAAGTACCTAACTCATTCAAGTACTCTTCAGGCCAAAATAGGCATTTTTGCCATTTTCTTACACTGTTTGCTTTGTATGGACATACACAACCTGCTTGTAATAAATTTACAGTAGTCAGTTCTCTTTACAGTTTTTCCTAAGTCAGCAAATAAAAAAAAAATCACACATAGGCATTGGCATTCATGTGTCTAACTTACAGAAAAAGCAAAATACCATTAAACATATGTGCTAGATCCTATTTTGTAAAAATCTATAGCACAAATTTAATCTTGATGCTAATGATGACTCAGGAAAAAAAAATTAATACGTCTCTACATTTCACCTAAATGTGGAAGAAACAGTCTAAGAAATTAAGGGAATACCTAAGGTTATGTATTTTTCTTTCTGTGACAGAGGCACTTAAATGACTCATAGAAATCACCCTTCATACACATACATGTTGATGGTTGCCCATCCCAATTCCCACTTATTTTACCTTCTTCCTATGCATGCAAGGACACAGCTTATGCAGTCATATCTCCTAAATTTCTTTCTTTCTTAATTCTGACTTTTTACTGCTTTTAGGAATAAGAAAGTAAGAAATTTTTTGAGCAAAGATGACCTATTCAGGACTTAATATTGGGAAAGCAAGACTACAAACAGCTAAAACTGGGAATTTCCAGTTTAATGGAAAATGCTGGTATTTTGATTATTCTGAATCAGAACAAACTATTTCAAAATTTCCCACAAAGCAGAAACTAAAAAAAAAAAACTTTAAAAATGCTTTCAAAAATGTTGAAACACATTTTTTGAGCTTCTTGGTTTTGTTTATTTAATATTAATTTTCATATTTTGTATTTTTGTTTTACAGTCATAGCTATAGCTCATCTCATGCCACTCAATTAATGTGTAACTTCCATAATATATTATAATTTAAAAAATTTTAATTGCTCAAGTTATGAACAATTATACCTAACTGTTGATGTCTACTTCATTTGAGTAGATAAATAAGATCAATGTTTGGCTTTGTATTACTCTCATTATATTTGTTTCAAAAAGCAAGGAAAATCCCATGTTAATATAAAGATTTTCAAAACAGTAGCTACTTTAATTAATTCTATACATTAAAATTTTGAAGTAATTTTATGTTATTCATCACAGCACTTTCACCATATACCATCAGTTTACAAGTCCATAGATTAATTTTGAGCTGTTACTAACATCAACTTTTTCTACCACTGCAACTTATAAGCTGTAATTCCGGGCATTCTCACACATCCAAGCTTCTCTTGAAACACTCATGTTTTTCTTCATCGGCAAATACAATGGATTTCAATTTATGTGATCCTCTCTAAAACTTAATCATGAAGCTTGCACTCTCCCTGTTGTGTCCAAATGAGGAACTGTTTCTCATGGTGCTGCTCCCTCCTTGGTGTCTTTTCAATACTGACAAAGTAATGACAGCCCTCATCCTTCCCATCGAATTTTTGCCTTGTATTTAATCTAGTGATGATGCTGCTTAGGTCACCATTACAAAAGGTGTTTGAGGCTTTTTAAAGAAAAAAGTTCTTTAGCTCAAATAAATAAGGAAAATTATTTTTTTTCTTGACTTCTCAACTTTTAATTTGATGAAAGGTATTTTCCACCATATACTTGACTAATCACTAACTTTAACACAGAATTCCATGTTAATAAAATACTCCATCTCTTCCTCCAAAGCCAAGCTTGTCTCTGCTATTTTATATAATGAAAAACAGCTGTTTGCCAGCCACTGTGTTTATTGCCCTCTTTCATCCTCTCTGCCCTATCACCCTTTCAGTGATATCTGTTATAGTGGTGATATCTATTACAGTGGTTCTATCTACTAGAGTGGTTCTGTCTTGGTTTTCTACCAGAAAACTTGTAATCCGAGTGTAAATAAACCCAAACAACTGCTACAAATAATTGCATTTGGTAAGAGTGATCTAACAGAGAATAAAATAAGACAAAGGCACACTGGTTCAGGAATTTTTAGGTATTGTGGCAATGTTCCTACCTTTTAAGAAAGGTTTAAGTGGGAACAATATATTAATTAGGATAATTGTGTATTTGCTGTCTTCTATAAAACAGAGCTGTCCCTGGAAAAACTGACACACAAGCTCTATAGCATTAGAGCATGTTAGTGAAGTCATTAGACTATAAAAGTACAGAAGATGAGGATCAGGACACACAAATTCCTAAATACCTAATTACTCCTCTCACACATATCATATTGCTTTGTGGCTACTGTAATACTGAAGGTTATTCTTAAGACACCAAACAAGGATACATAAGCTATATATATATACTTAATGTAGAATAGCTACACATATTCCAGTTAGGAAACTTTTCTGATCTGTACATCTTTTGTAAATACTCTGAAAACTGCTATAAACTCTGTAGTTTACAGGTGCATTTTATTTAAGGGAATGTATATAACAGAATAAGCACACAGTCGTACAGGACTAAGTGGATTAAAAAGTTACCATATTTAAAAAGGGAGAAAAGAACCAACCTCCAATAGTTAACTTACTGCTATACTGACTAGAAATATTATCACCAGCATAGAAGCTATATTTTAGGAAACTAGTGATCAGTATGACCTAAGGGATTTTTAATTTTCTGTTTAAAAAAAAATGGAATAACTTCTTAGTGAAGAAAAGCACTGCACTAAGTCTAAAAATCCCTAATGGAAACCTTTCTTGAATCTCTTCTGTTTTCTTGCATTTTTACAATACTACTTTAAAGAACCAAAAGAGAGATGTGAAGTGCAATAGATCCTTGGGCTGGTCAGGTGCACTGAGGAAAGATGCTGAGAATGGCTCTGTGGAAAGAACCAGAGTTACCAGCTGTTCAGAGCCACTGTGATTCTCTGATCACCCTGACAGCCCAAAGATGAATCTTGTACTGCATGCTGCTCTCATGACCAAGAGAGGCCTGGTGAAACCTAGGAGCAAGCAAGCAGCGAGGAGTGAGAAGAGAGTTTGAAGCCCAGGTAGAAGGGAGGTTATGAAGGAGTGCATTCCTTCTCTTATTTAGGAAGAAAAAGCCAGAAGTGTGTGCACACATCTGTAGTACTGTAAAAGAGGGAAAAAAAAAAAAAAAAATTATTAGAGCTTTCTAATTTGTCTTCCCACATTCTTCTCTAAGGCTAGTGGAACGAGTGATACATGTCCAACGAGTTGCAGCAGGCTTCATCAAGGTATGTGCAGAATGGTGCCACCATTCAGGGACCTCTGATGCAGAGGGGAGAAAAAAACAGACCAGAATATTAAAACACCACACCTGTGGTACAAATGTGTATCAGAATACTTTAAATATTAGTATTGTCTGAACTAAGCAAACTTATCTCAAAGCCCCCTGTGCTTCTGCCGTTATGGTACATTAGAAGAGATCTCTTCCAAAGATTAATCAGTTTAGCAAAGCCTACACTGTTAAAACTGCACAAAGCACAGTATTAGTTATTCATAGAGGATACAAACAACTAAATGTGTCCTTTCTGCCTGGCAAGAACCCTATAGTTCAAGGTGGATCTGAAAACTAAGAACAGATCTGAGCCAACATGATCTCAATTGTTATTTTCAATAATGAAATACAGCTAGCACCTCAGCATGCAACTCTCACTTAGTGGAAGTGGACAGGGGCATAACGCAATGTTCTGAAACAGCTTTTATGGAAATCATGCACTGCTTGTGACATGTGTTTGGTCTCTGGAGCTGCAGCCTTGTTTAGTCCTCTACTTTTAAATGCCATCTTCCAAACCCAAAGAGTAACAAGTATAAACTGTGTCTATAAAACAACATCACAACTTTATTCTCAACAGCTAAGTATTGAAATGCAAGCATACATTATAAATAGAAAAACAGCTGGCTTGGAGCACATTGCAAGCCACTAACACAGTTGAGGGATTTGAATGACATCATAACCCGTGAGAGCATGTTGCTGGCCAGCTGGTGTTATTTATAATATACTCATAATTGAGGAAAAATAAAAAGGCAGAAGTTGGGTATTGCAGAACAAATAAAGTTGAATTCTCTCTTTCACAGTGTCATTTAAATTGTTATCAAGAGAAATTCGAAGATTACTACTAAAAAGGGGGGGGTAATCACTTTATAATTACAACAGCAGATATTTAAGATAAATGTCATGGAAGCCCCCCAAACTGGCCTACTTGAGTTACTATATTTGTAGTACTGTAAGTTGTAGAAAATTACATTTTTTCTCCTGTGTGGTTGTTGAAAGATTACAAAGCTATTTTGCCTTATTTTCAAGTAGTTCTCCACAATTCTTTTTAACAAATTACAAACTGCTGATTTAGGGTTAATCGCAGAGAGAATTGGAGGTTTTAATTGGCACTCAGCATATAGGCGTGCCAAGTTTAATAATGTAAAGACACATTAAGGGAAAAGTAGATAACTGCCTGCCTGCCTGCCTTTCCTTACTATATAAATAAAATACCTATGCTGCTATGCATAAATAAAATGTGTGTGTGTGTGTATATATATATATATATATACACAAAGGTATGCATATATACAAACATTGCCCGTAGGTATTTAAGTTTTTATGTATTTGAAATGCATACACACATAAATACAAATGCACACACAGCTACCTGAAAGTTAACCAGAATACATTTTCTTATTTTTCATGGCAGCACAAGCTCTTTTTGTCTGCTAACCCCTCAGTCACTAATTCACATTCTTTTAAAGGGAAAAAAATATGCTTCTGTGCTCTAGTTTTAAAATGCAAAGGTATGATGTTATTTGTCACCATGCCCAAAAAAGTCCTTACTCGGTAACTTTGCCAGAAGAGGGAGAGAGAGAGAGGCAAATGCTCCCCCAGCTGTTTCCTGTCTACAGTGTCTGTGTAATGTAGATAAATGTGAGGATTTTCTCTAAATCCCTCTTCTGTTTGCTAAATCTCACTGTCACTGCTAAAATCAGAGCAGATAGAGCCTGCGCAATGGAATAAAGTCCTCAATATTGAAATGTGACATTGCTCTCAACATCTCACATCTCTCTGGATTTCTTTTTTCTCATCATTACTGCTAACAAATTCATTTCCAGACTTTGCACTTTCAAGAAGCAATGGAAAAAATCAACAGTCTTTCAACACAATTAGTTAAGTGCTGCTTGTGTGATTTCTTGAAGGTAAATGTTTATTACTATTTCAAATAATTTTTTAGTTTTATTTTGCTGTGTATTGTCTGCTGCTGGCTTGAGGAGTATTGTGTACTTTTCAATAACATTATTTTAGAACTGAGAATTATTTATAAATTGCTGAACATGCAATTTTATGTGATCTGGAAAATGGCTGTATGTAACAGTTGCAATTACATAGATAACTGTAAGGGTAAACTATTGCAAATACATGTCTTAAATTTCACTTCAGAGAACTTTGTAATATTTCAGTTATGTCATTATTAAAAGGTCCACTTACATCACTGTCTATATTGTTAATGAATGCTTCTGAAAACAAGAACTTTTAGCTATTTTCTGCAGGTGCAGGGTTTTATAGGAAAAAAGGTATTATTCACATGTTAAGTTTCTGCAATTTTATTATACACAATTATAGAGAAAACGTTCATGCTTTCACAAGGAAACTTTTAAGGGATGTTGTCACTGCAGCAATTTTATGGCAGCATCGTGGCATTTACTTGGTTTTTGCTTTCATAAATTAAAAGTAAATGAGAAGTTCAGTTTGTTTTCTACATTAGAAACCAGCTGTGACTCTTGCTGACCTTGCATATTTGTACAGCTTAAGCAATTGTACATAAAGAAAATGGAAATTCCCTTACATGTTCATCTCCAAGTTTTCTCTTCTAGGGAGGGCTTTTTCAGCAAAGTTTGCATGTGAAGTTTGATGTTATGACCCTATAATTTCTGCACAATAATATAAACTGTCTTAAGGTAAATTTGACTTCAGTAGGTGCATTGACCTCTGTTTCTGTCAATTGGCTCCAGTCCAACTTTCCATTATCTGCAAATTTATATCTTGCAAGGACATTTATGTGGCTGAAAGAATTATCTTCTTTTAATTGTTTAGGGCCTAATTATTTTTTTTTAGTTGGTCTTACACTTAAAACACACTTATCTCATTCCTTAATGACCTAATTACAGGTCTGTAATCACAAGGGATAAAATCATTCCCTTAATGTATAAATGGGCATCCTTTCAATATACTTGAAAGATGATGGGTTGTTTTTTTTTTGTTTGTTTGGTTTTTTTTAAAGTATTGAGCAAGGCACTAAGAGACATAAAAGTAATGTGCTAGTTCCTCAGCTGTGCATCCTGCCAAGCTTCCTTGGAATCAATGGAACATATTGATTTAGGTTAGCATGTAGCCCAGATTCTTTGCTCAAAGTTAACAGTATTTAAACCTTGATCCTGGAGTATATATGCTTTATTTATATAACAATTATTAGTGAATACTGATATTTCATAATAATTGCACATTTCTACTATGGCTTGATAATCAGGCCAAATCCCTCTGGAATAAAATCTAATTTTGAATATATAACTCTGGATTTCTTGCTGTAGCATATACTCTCAAAAAAAATGTTGCCTCCTTCAAGATACTTATAATTCTTGCAGATGTTCTTACATGTTACTAAAATGACCAAGCATGTGAAGAATTCTTATGCACAGCTTGTGTCAAGTGATAGTTTGTTAAATGAAGGGGACTTACACTGAAAAATTAAGAAGTGAATGAGATGTAGAGTGTTCATATATGACATTCCTTTGTGGTGTTACTTCTCTGGACTACTAAAAGAGGAATGTAGCAAAAGCTGGCTATTTTACTGAAAAAAAGGAGGAAATTCCAGCTGTGAAAATATGGTCAGTCATTCTATGCCACTAAAAGAAGTGATTAACCGGGCTCATCTTGAACCTGTATTCAATTTCCTAATGTGATTAGATGCTTCGATAAACTCCACCCACACGCCAATGCGTTTTCTTTTAAGCTCTCAACTTTCTAGTCAAATTGGGGATAATGTAAGTACTCTGCTTGATTGTAGAGAACCTGAAGCAATATTGGATTACAACTTTGTATTTTCTTAAGAATATTCCCCTCAGATATAAAGGGGTATTTTGATTTTAGCATGAGCATACTGAATCAATTAATGTTGTGTTTAATTAAAATGATGAAGTAAAGTTAGTTTTAAACTATGTTTTGGAATTTGCTTTGATGAAACAGTACTTAATTTATCAAGTAATTGATTGAACCCTAGAAACATGGGAGCCTGTTTTCTTTTCTGCAAAGTTTTTACTTGTTTGAAGGTTCTTTACTGTTGTAAAATTTGGAGATAAAGTTAGAAATTCTCTGTGGTTTATACTTTGCAGCCTTTTTTGGCTTCCACTAAAGGAAAAACAGTAGATAATCTGTTTTGTCATAGTTCAGTGCTGATATTTATCTGAAAATGCAAGCCAGCTGAGAAGTCTTGAAAAATAAAAAATTGTTAAACGTCTAAAATTTATGTTTATTTCTAGACCAAATGTTATACGAGAACAAATTGTTAAATACATAATGTTCTTGTATTTGTAATGTCTTTCAGCTTTCTAAGGCAGTGTGCTAAACAGCTTTTGCTTTACCTCCTCAGAACTGGGAACCATCTTAAACTGCAGGTGCATCACATTTATCTTATAAATTCAAAAATATGGCAAACGAAAAAAGAAGTTGCTGTTAAGATATGGAATCATTACAGGAAATAGTGTCTCATGTTATCATCATTCATATATAATCTGATCTTTTTCCATCTGCCATTGAAGTCATGTCCATGCATTTGAGCTTGTTGGGGTTTGCATGGCAAAGTTGGCTAAAGACACTTGTGAATGGGAAAATAATTATTCTTTCTTTCCTTTTTTATGATATATCATGGGATTTAAAATTCATTATTTTCACCGTGGAAATAAGGGACTCATCCAGCAAGGCACTAAGATCTCTTGCCAAGAAATAAGAATTTTTAAAAATTATTGACTAAAAAAGGCTCAATACCCCACTGGATCAGATCCCAATTGATCAGAAAACAGATAACTTCGTCTTCTTTTAAAAAGTTCAGTGATGCAATATTAAAGATTAAATGGTCCCTGAAACCCTGAAAGAAACTTTAGGGAGGATTAATCATTTTACTTCAATTACTTTGCACTAAACTGCTAACACAAAACAGTTTTAAGCCAAGTTTATCTGTATGTGGAAGACAGATTTGTAACTTCTTACCTGACCGCAATGCTAATGTTAACCTTGAAAGAGAATGAAATTAAATTCAGATTTACACCTTTCAAAACTATAATTTTTGGCAAGTGATCTAAATAAGTTCAGAGTATGCATTAAACACATTACTCAGTGTCCTGCTGCTATACATAAATAGCATTTCCTAGTATTAAAAGAAAAAACTATCCTCTTTGCCTGTTGGGTAAGAAATTAGGTGGACATAAAGGGATACAAAAAGAAGTGGGTAAATGGATTGGTGCAAATTTACACCCATTGAGGACTGGCCTTTCTTCAGTCATAAGTACAGGAAAAACATAGTTTGTAACCAAATGTAAATGAGGAAATAATTATCACCTCTGTGTAAACCTCATGGCCACAGCTGCCTAAAGAGGGTGTTATGAAGGTCAGTGAAGTAGAGCTGCTTGCAACAAGTGAAAATACAAATCTTTAATGGACTAAAACTCACCCTCCTGTTAATTTCTCAAATGTTTCCAAATGTTTGCCTTGGGGTAACAGGGGACTGTAAGAGTCACTGGATGTGGTGTTCTGCTACAGAAATCCCACAACAACTCCTGTAACTTTGGCAGTTGAACCTTGCAACATTTTTGGTTTGTCCTGGTGTTTTCCTTTCTAAGGTGGCTGGAGAACTGTGGAGTACTAATAATGAACTCCTTTTCTACTGGCCAAATTTCCTTACAGCAAGTTTAAAGTCATTTATTCTTGCAACAATGTTGGTTTCAGTTTAAATAGCTCTTCTCCATCTTATGCCACCCCCATTTCCCACAGTACATTGGAGGGCACCTGTCATCTTCCCTCTTAGTTTATCTGGTCTGAGACAAACCAATTCAAGGAGGTTTTCCTTATTCCTATTATTCCAGGCTTCCAAAAGCAAATATGTCATAGTTATTACAGGGTTCCCTAACTAGATGTGATTGTGAATATTCACCAGAATAAATAATCAGTTTCCAAAATACATGGAATAGAACATGTAGGCAGTTGCAAAATCATGCTGAGAGATTTCCTGATACCATATTTATAGTCCAAGAAATCACAGTACACATTCATTCTCATTCACAAGGGTGCAGGAGTCATTTTTTGTAGGACTCTGGGGAAATTCTGACACAGCTTCTGCTTCCTTGGCAGGTGAAGATGCACACTGTGTCCTACATGCATTTCTTCTACCTTGGCCTCTGTTTGCTTACCTTAACCAGTTCTGTTGCTGCTGGCCCAGAAACGCTCTGTGGTGCTGAGCTGGTTGATGCTCTTCAGTTCGTGTGTGGAGACAGAGGCTTTTACTTCAGTAAGTCCACCCTTTCTTTCATTTAACTGCTAAACACTTTCATGTAATCCATTGGAGTCTGCAACTTCTGTAAATGAGCTTAGCTATGATCATCCAGGCTGCCAACTAGGACTGGTATCCTATATCTGGAAGATGCTCAAGCCTTCAGTTACCATGAAACCTCAGTAAAGAATAAAGTTGTGCCTGTGTTCAACCTCTCTGAAATTCTGACAAATTTTCATTTTCAGACTTGTTATTGTTTTTCACCCCTTTCCAGCTGTCGCCATTCCACCTGCTGTATTACTGCTTTCCACTGACTTATCACTGAAATTAAATGAATGAGAGCACTAAACCCAAGACATTCATGTACCTGTTATGTCAGACTACTAGAAAACACTTTAAGTACACACTGTATCATATTAAAAACACACTAAGCTTCAACATCTGGTTTGAAAAAAAAAAAAAAAGGAAGAGCTGGAAGGCAGCAAGCAGAAAGTTACCACATCCAAGTATCCGCATGCTTCATCATTTAAATACAGGTGGAGGAAAATTCATGCATGGTGAGATAATAAAGACTAACACCAGAACAGGCAAGAGATAAAATTAACTCTGCAATGGTGAAGATCAAGGAATTTTAAGTAATAGAATTCTATTTCTTATTTTCAGCTATTTGCCACTTAAATAGCAAAGCTAATGAAACATTTAGCTAGGAATATATTCATTCTTAATACATTCATTAATATATTTTTTTAAAAAGCATGACAGAATTTATACTCCTATAGCTGCTGAAGCTAGCATTTACTTTTAATAACAATATGTGCTTCTCTGATATTCTTGATATTTCTTCATGGCTGAAGCTTCTTGTCATCTAAGCTACCATTTCTGGTTTTCCGATCATTCCCACCCTATCCCTATTTATTTCTCTTCATGAAGTCATTACTTTCAATGTTTTCTCCTTGCCTGCAATAAAACCAGAAATTCAGACTCTTGCACTTCTAAATTACAGAAAATCCTAATTTCCTCAACATAGAAAATTATAGAGATTTTCACTGTCTTCTTGGCACATTTTATTAAAGGTCACTTTTGAAACCTTAGTTTTATGTACGCAAAGCAATCCACTATTTTAAAAAAAAACCTTCTTTTTGTATTTAACACCTCAGCTCTTGTTAATAAGCACCTACTCCAGGGTGCTGTTTAGTTCAGTATTCTGGTGCTAAACACAGTATTAAAAGTACTGGAATCTCTCATTCAGGAATTTGCATTTTCCTATGAACTCCTCAGGTGTCCATTAATACACTGAGGTCTGTTGCATTTATAAGCAGCAGAATTAGGGATTGAGTGTCCTACAAATGTTTTATTGCTGGAGTACATGTAAAGACTGTCATCTCCCCCTCCTGTTTCTTGACCAGAAAACAGTGAGACTACATCCTTAGAACAGCAGAGCAATTGTTCTTTTACTGTGCATGTATCTCAGGTGTTTCTCTGCCAGCAAAATGTTTGCTGCTGGTTCAGAGACCTCTCATGCTTGCTTTCCACCAGAGCAACTGTTACTGCCCAGCAATCAGACCTTCTGCTAGGTGTACTTTCTGATCCTCAAGGTAAGAGGTCATGTGAAATGCTAATCGTCAGCAACAATTCCCGTTGGTTTCAATCTCAGTTATTCTAAGGTTTCACAATCTGTTTCAAATCTCTCCCCTAAGCTAGGTCATCCTTAATATAAAATACCAGGATGGGTTTCCAATGTTTCAAAGGAAGTCATTACGTTTTCAACCTTTATCTGCTGTCAGTTTAGACTTTCTCTCTAGTCTTTGGGTTTTTTGTGACATTCTGAGTTTGCACTTGAAATAATGTAATGACAGCATAAATCTCGACCTTGTTTTATATGGAAAACTATGGGAGGTTTTACTTATGAAAGACCACCCTATTTTAGGAAAGCCTTGCACAGTTGTAATCAGTAGACTGCAGTTGCATCATTCAACAGGAATGTTATGAAGCTGGTATGTATGTGCCCCTTGGATGCCAAGTAATGTGTGTGCTCTACCTGGCTACTTCTTATTCGTCAGGAAGACATTTAATCTGTTTAAACCTTCTCCCTCTTATTTGTTAGAGTTCAATTTAAAATACAGAACTAGAGAAAATTAAGCCCAGTAACACAGGTAAAACAAATTGAGTTCCTCATACCAAATGTACTATGGAATGGAGCATGCTATTAGAAGTTAAAAATATTGCTTGATTTCTTGGGACTTTTTAAGAATGTCACATCATTTGCAGAGGTGAAAACCCAATGAAATTTTTCTTTTGTTATAGAGAGTATGTCAATGAAGGTAATATTTTTAGCCTTCTATTTTCATACTCTGGTTCCTTTAAATAATGTATAATCAATGGTAGTGTTTGCCTTTAACTTGCGCAGGAAATACCTGTGAGGAAATTTTTTTTTCTTCCATCATTCTGTATTTCACTAGAGATTCCAAATATAAAGAATACCTTTTGGCTGAGGTGGAATTCCTGGTTCAGAGTCAAGGTCAAAGCTTCTAACTATTCCTTGGGAGTTGTGGGTGGAAGTGAAGATAGAAATAATTGTATTACTTTCTGCTGAAATTCTGTACTTCCCAACCACAAGGCTATATCTATGACTAGGACTGGAACACAAAAATTTTCCTTTATATAGTCGACTCTGCTTAACTTTCTAGCTATAAAAGGAAACTCTCTACAACTTCTGAGGAGATGCCCCAGCTGCTTACCACACACAAAGAGAACTACTGACTTCAAGAGAAAGTCAAACGTGGTTTCTACCACTTTCTTTTGTCTTGAGATAGACTGATAAGGAGCATTTTTTCAAAGTTTTTTAGGGGAAAACACGTTACAAATCCCCAAATTGAGCCTCTACCTTTTTCCCTTGGTCACGTTTAACTTCAACCAGCACTGGCTACTCCTCAGACAACTTTTTGTCTCCCGTGATTTACCAGAGAAAAGCAGATCATTGCCAGCTTTTATCTAGGGACATCTCTCTAGAACTTCTGCCCCTCGGGTTCCTGTGTGCTAGGTTTTGCAAGGAAACGGTGACAAAAGACCTGGTCACAGCTACAAAAGTGGTTACACTTAAACACAGCTTTTCCCAATGTTTCTCCAATCTCAAAACCTCTGGATCCAACAGTCATGAAGCCAAGTGGGATGGCTTCAACATTCACTTGAATTTAATGTCTGGAAAGGTCTACCATGGTTCACTTCTTACAAAACAACACTGAGAGTAGAGAAGGTTGGAAAAACTTAGAGGAGAAATTACAGGAAACTTACAAAATTGAAAGCCTAAGAGGGGAGAAATTTTCCTTGGAATATTATAGTCTTATCACAAGAATTTACTTTGTAGACTATTAAAAAAAATATTATTTCTTCACAAAGGTTGGATTTGCTGAACAATCATTCATTCTTGATCATGCTGTTTTCTGAGGGCTATTACTACCATGAGAACCAGTAGCTCTGCTTCTTCTAAGGAAAAAATGTTATATTCTTTTCATCTAGTTTCTTCTCTCTTGAAAATATACCTTTTCCTTTAGCAATAAGTACATAGCAGTCTTGCTAACAACACACAAGTACCAATAAACAAACAGATTTTTTAATTCCTTAGACATTTTCAGTCTTCTAATTTCTAAAGCCCATGTTTGATGGCAATATTTATTTGAAACCATGACAATCAACTTCATGAATTAAAACTCCATCTTTTTTTTCCTGCTAAAACCGGTGCTTTAGTCTTGAGGTGAATCTTCTGAACCATCACTTGCATAAAAATAGCTGAATTTAGATACTTGAGACACTGGAGTCCCTCCGATATTCTTAAGAGAATGGAGAATGATCTAGCACATGTTTCCAGTGTAAAGAAGTGAATCCCATAAAAGAGAGGTTTTCCTAACATCCAGCTTAATGCTTCCTGTGTCAACTGCTTTGTGGAGAATTCCTGCAGGGTTTTACCATGTTTTTTGTCCACTGAGACAATCAAAATTGTGTGTTGTCCTTGGGAAAATCCCCAGCTGTGCACATTGTAAGACTATTAGTTTATAATCATCAGAAAACCAAGATAAGCCCATGAACAAAATTTTGGGTAATGAGAACTGTCATGAGATCTCATTGCTTTGTAGAACTAAGGTGTATGTGGAGGAATTGCTGCCTTAGAAATGAGGAAACAAGTAGCAGAGCAATAGGCAATTACACTTTGCTTCTTCCATTTCCCTCTAGTTAAGAGATTCTTGTTTACTTCAGGAAGTCTGCTTTTAAGACGTTATTAAAGTTTCTAGGCCTGTCAAACCTATCAGCATAATTACAAGAGATGGCATGGCACTCAGTTCTTTAAGTACTCCATACCTGTAGGAGCTATGAGTCATTAGCTCTTCTCTGCATCCCTGATTGAAAGGAAGGTTAATGTTAGAGCCCAGCAGAGGCATGCTGAAAAGCTGCCACGGACACACACTGTCTCTGGTGTCACTGACAGTTTAACAAATCTTTGCAAACAAATGCTGGTCATCTTGGCTGTGTTCACAGAACAAGATCTGAAAGTGTTTTTAAGTTCCCTAGTCTGGCTACGTGCCCCATTCATGTCCAAATACTGTATCTATGGAAGATTTGAGTGTATTCCTCTATCTATCCCTAGTTTCCTTACTTTTTACAAGAAAGCTAACCTGGAAAAGGAGCTCAGACGTGCTTTAGTCAGGTCTGCAGGGTTAGTGCTCAGGGAACCAGAACTATAGGCACAGCTACTGATGTATCTTTTCAAGAAGGAAAACAGCTCTGACTTCTGGAATGATGTCACTGTATAGTCAAACAGCCTGACACAAGTTTGCTGTGGGCTTTGTTACCCCTGGTAGTAAACATTGAGGAAGTTCTCTGAAAATAAGCCAGTCTTTGAAAGAATTTTCTCATTTTTTTACCACATTAAGAAATGGTAAGGAGTTTCCATAAATTCTAGCCTTAGTCTAGTGAGGTTAATCTTCTTACGTTACCTCTTCAATAACGGAGAGAGAGGTTCTGTCTTCTTTCTCCATGGATTGCAGAGTAAGTCTAGGAGGATTTAGCTTCTTACATACAGCAAATTTAGTCCCTGCAAACAGGTCTCCTCTACAGCTAGTTTCTCAGGTTACCAAGGATTTTATAATTTTTCAACCTTTTCCTTCAGAGGGACTGCAGTGGTGATGATAATTTTAATGAAGTGACTGGAAAAAACCATTGATCAAAATTTCAACAAGAAACATCTCTGCAAAAAGTGCCTACTATCAAAACCAAATAAGTGTGTTTTCTCCAGAAATTCAATTTATATATGTCCTTATTGGCTGGTAGATATTAGAGATGTCAATGCTTTTTATGATGTTTACTTTTTTTTTTTTTTTTTTTTATGCATAAGACCAAGCTTAAAATTTGGTCTCAAATAACAGAAAGCTGTTACTTGACATTTGATTCCTTAACTGCCGTATGTGTATTTAATACATTGTTTAGTCTTCATGTTGGATAAAGTCACTCAAAGAAGAGCTTGGCAAGATCAACATTAATTCTTGGCATAGCTGCCCTCTAACTTTTCCACTGAATCTTAAATACCAAGAAAAACCCTTCCCTGACTTCAGCTCTGGCACACGCTCCATGCAATCAGCCAAAACCTTTGCGTATGGACCTCTTTGTTCTGGTATCAATAAAGCATCTGTGATTCTTGATCAACAGCAACAGGAGTCACAAAGCAAATCACTCACTTTGGCAGAACCACACGCTCTGTTAATGAAAACCTTTTGCATTTACTACCTATGTATGAAGGACATTCTATATATAATGCTCATTCAAAGGCAGAAATTCACAGAACCATTTCTCTAGGGCTTATTCAGCACTTTAGCTCTTAGGCATGTTTCAAACCCTTTCACATCACTGAAAATCAAATAGAGACTTAAAGCCACCACAGAGCTTTGCTAAAAAAGGATGGATTTGGACTTGTTTATTGAAACATATCCTAATGTCAGAATATCCCTGTGACACAAGCTTATTTGTTCAAAACTATGACAACAAATGCAAGGGATAACCAACAGTTAAGTAATTTCTCAGTCTAAAAATCAAGACAAAAGAAATACCACAAATGTATACTTATCGAAGAAATTATGCTAAATTTATCTCTGGTAATAACCACAGGAACTTGAATGTCAAGAGAAAGGAAAGACCATTAATTCCTACTTTCTATGTGGTGCATTTAGTGCAAAACCATTTCAAAAGATAAAGCCCAAATGCTGTGTCTAAGTTTTAAGTAATGACAGGCATATTTCATGTTTGCATCAGTAAATGAGGTTCTGAGAAAAAAAATTCTAACCCATCCATAGTCTTTGGAGGGGCATACCATATAATGACCAGTAGATGAGTCCAGCTTGTGTAAAGTTGCTTAAATTCCTATAAAAATCCAGCCCTAGTCTGAGATACAAAAAAATACTTTGTTTTCAATGTCCTTACTCTTACTAGGCAGAGCAGAATGTGTTTGCTTACCTCATGTTAAATCCTTTGCTAGTGAAAACTAGAACAGCTTCCTTTTATCAAAGAAACTTTCTAGGGCTCATGTGTCTCCTGCTTTATTTTTTCTCCCTTGAGTCTACAGCATATTTAAATATTTCCCATCTCATTTTGAAATTCAGCTGTGATCCCAGTCTTTCCATTTATGTAATATATCTCTTCTAGAGTAAGACGATACTTCCAGACAGCAGGCTCTTCTGCTCCCTTATGTGCCCATAAAAGTGTGGAAGTAGGGAAAGTGTCCTCTTAAAGCAATTCCTTTGGGAAATTATGACTCACACAAACCTGAAATTATATGATATTTTTTATACAGAATTATTTGTTTATATTGTTTGTGTCTTTGTATGTTGGGCAGAAATTTACACAAGGCTGAGTATGCAGAAAAAAGAGGGGGTTGGCTCAGACCATTCTGATTCAATCCAGCACAGCGAACTGTTTTCTTTCTGAAAATAAATATTCTAGGAACACTATTTCTATCTCCAAAAAAGTAAACACTTAATACCCCCAAATCCTATAAACAGCAGGTTCTAAGTAAAACAAACACTACTGAAAATTGGTTTGACTTCAAAAGAAGGTTCATTAACAGCCATATCCCTCAAAGGCAACAGATAAAATCTTGAATTACGCACACAAACTCTGTATTTCACAACTCTGCATTCTAAAGAAAATTTTAAAATGTACGGTTTATGCAAAGGTATAAAAAGTCAAAGTGTCTTGGGAAATATTGTAGGGAAGATGTCGGTCATTCTGCTTGTGGATCTGAAAAGATGGTACATTCCTAATTATGTTTGATGGCTGTTCCAGGCCACATATAATAAATCCAGTTTACAAGAGGGACTTTTTTTCAGACTCTCATTAACTATACTGAAGGTTTCTTTTAACTCAGCCCCATCAAAACAACTGGATGTGAGCTTCTACTCATTATAATGAAAGTTTTGCAGCTTCTTTTTGTAAGTCTTCATTGATGACTTCAGATTACATGAAAGCTAATAAGGATATCTATTTTAGGTTAACATAGCAGGTTTAAATTGAATGTGCTTCTTACCTTCAAACTTCTGTGGACAAATAATAATATTGTTGCAATAATTTGTCTCTACATCCCCTGAATTCCTGAATTACTAGTCAACAGGTCTTCCATGAAAAAAACTTAGTTTTTCCTACGTATTTCAAGTTTTATGTTTCTTTCCATTAAAGTTTCCAGCCTTTCACAGACATATTTAGTTTGGCAGGAAGAATCTGGTGACTCATAGACTGTAGAAATTTGAGAGCAAGCTACTGAAAATGTATCTAATTTCTTCTTGTGTAATTTGGGAGCAAGCTACTGATAGTATGTCTAATTTTCCTAGTTTAATCAAATGTATTATTGGCAAATACATGTCCTGAATAAAAGCCATGTTTATTTCTGAAATATATAGCTAAGATTAAATGCAAAAACACCATATATATTTGCTTTTAGAACACTTCTGGGTTTTTTTTCTAATTGTTTCTGGCATTTTACTCTAAATTAATGGTCACTGAATGAAAAACAGAGGCACTAGTTAAAATAATTTGCATTACAATCCTACTTACATTTTGGGATCCAGTAATATAAGAGCAGTTTTTGTGGTGTTTTTTGGTTTTGGGTTTGTTTTTTTTTTTTTTTTTTTTTCTTTTTTTTCAAGAGAGGAGAGAGGTGTAGGAAGAATAGATGATATTATTATACCTCCATGATTTATAAAGACAAGGATAGATGTATTCAGAAAGATCTCATTTCTATTTTATGCTATTGACTATACTGTTTCTTTCATGTCTTTTCAGACAAAAGACTTTTATATTCAGACCTTTCTAGACATACATCATTTTAATTTGTCCACATACAGAACAAACTTGATTAATCACTAACACAGAACAGAATGTGCCCTGAAATAAGGAGATTCTGGTTCAGATTCAGTCCATCTACTTTTGGGCACTTAAATGAGGATCCTACTCATTTCTACTCATGTCAGGAGTCTATTCAAGCTCATCCTGCAGTCAGTGAGAGGACTAAAAATCTTTCAGGGCTCTCATTAAGTTATGAATTTTCCCTAGAACATACTTTTCCTTCTCTACTAAACTAAGCAAGGAAGCTGTAGCGATTGTATTCTTATGCTTGTTAAGTCAGTTGAGTAAGGACCCTCCATTAGGAGTCAAAATTTTGGTGGAATGAATCTGTGTAAAACCACACAATGAACTTCCATGTAGAGGTAAGGATGCACTCATACAGATCCCATTTTAGATCAAAGCAAATCCAAGCTTATTTTAGCTGCTCTGGTATAATACAGTTAAGCAAAGACCCAGAAAGTGCCTTGTGCAGGTAACACCAGTTAGAGCTGCTCCTCTAGCTCTTAAAACCTCCCAGGCTTTAGTCTGACTAAGTGTGAATCCTGTTGGAGAAAGCACTCCAATTGGACACAGTAAAAGTGCAAGGGAAAAGCTTCTCTATCTTTTCTTTCTTGGTATAATAGATAGAATATACTCTAACATGGTACAGCAAGTAAAACTCCCTCAGGTTTTATTCCTGCAAAATAAGGTGTGCTTTTCCATGCATAAGTAATGAAGCAGTTTTTTATACTGCTTTTCACACAAGATCATTTCTATTCCTATGAATATTCATTCCCCAGTAGATTTTTAAGAAATTGAGACAATAATAATATTTATAACCTACAGAGATAGCAAAATATCAAATGTCATTAAGGAAGGATTTTCTCTGTTAGAGGGCTGTGCCTTCTATCATGGTATTGCCATGGAGAAAGGACACAGAATGATGCTCAAGTACAGTTTTGAGATACTCAGGCAATGAAAAGTACACAGTCAGGTTGGATGGGACTCTGAGAAACCTGATCTAGTTGAAGATGTTCTTGCTAATTGCAGGGGGTTGGATTACATGATCTTTAAGTCTCTTCCAACCCAAACTATTCTATCAGTTGGAAGATCTAAAATATAGCTACTGCTGACCTAATGAACTCACCTATGAAAGCAGTAATGTGACTGAGCTAAGAATAAGTTCCACTTGAGGCTGTAAACCCTTCAGTGAGTTGAAACAACACCACAAAATATCTCTGCCTTCCTCACACCAGTACCCCTCTTCATCCAAGGCAATACAGAAAAGCAGAGAACCACTTCAAAGACATTGGCATTTCATGATCTTCTCTAAAGTGGTCCCTGTGCAGGGAACAGTAATCACAGTAGACAAAATTTCCAAACCATGTATGGGGATAGGAACTGTTCCTGAGGTTGTTCAGACATTGATAATCCAGTAAGTGAATTGTTTTGAAGCAGAGAAAAAACAAGCATTAAAATACAGAAATAATTGTTTATACTTGCTATGAATAAATATGCATATGACTTTGCTTATTTCAAGGTGCTCTTACTATTGTGCATTTTACTATTCCCAGCTGGTTTGGCTTGAGGAAAATGGGGTAGAAATTAGGCTCTTACTTCACATTTGCTTCTGCATTTCAAAGACATAAAAAGTGTTCTTATATGAGACATGAAATTATTTCAGCTTTAGGAGTTCCACTATTTCAGGAATTACATACACTAGATTTACTATAGCTCTTCCATGATACAAACATTTTAAAAAGTGGAATAGTATAGAAAATCTGTTCATTTAAAATAAATAAATAAATAAATAAATAAATAAATAAATAAATAAAAGGTAGATGTATTGCAGAATTTCACCCTTGTCTTTCTTTATGCAAAAAAAAAAAAAAAAAAAAAAAGGAATGAAATTCCACAACTGCAACTACAATGGCATCAAGTCAACTCCTCTAATTTTTCTTTCCTAGTCATTTCATTTTAGTTTTTGAAAGCAGTAGGATTTGATGCAATAAAGTACAACTATTTCCTGTTATCACTAAGATGAAGACTAATAAAATGAGCAGAATTCAGAAGTGGTGATATTCTTACTGTCTGCTGTTCTTTTCAAATAGAAGTTTATACACTGATATGAAACAGATGAAATTCAGATCTGTGAAAAAAGAACAAAACTTTTTTTAATAAAAAAGGCTTTCTCTGCCCCCGTCAAGAACCAAATAACCTGCAAGAGATTTTGAATGCAAAGTGATTATATTTGAATTATGAAACAGGTGGAAATGCCTTGTCTATTTTTTAGTTTAGGATGCAATATTTTTAAGGTGTATTTCTACTTTTTCATGTGGCAAAGGGAAAACGTTAAGGAAAATCTGATATGTAGTATAATAAAGAAGGGACAAGGCTGATGCCAGGGAAGGAGAAAATAGTAATGTCAATAACCCAGGCTGGCCCTGTCCAGGAGTTTCTTCATAATACAAAATTATGAGTCCATGGATACTCAGGGTTATCTGTTAACTTCAAATGGCTTTAGCTCATTGAGGATAGTGGGAGTTAGTCTGAGGAATTCTATTTCATGAGTTCCCTGTGTTATGCTCACTAAAGAAAACATTGATCATCGATTTTCCTAGGTCTTTTGGCCATAAGTGTCATTACACCACAAATATTTTCCCTTGACTGGATTCCCGTTGCTTTCTTACTAGTCACCTGTTTTTCCTAAGAACTACCCGCTGAACTTCTAATATTTTTCTTTCTGTGTATAAATACAGCATATAAAGGCTCTTTTCAGCAATCAATAGATACTATTTGTTCCTGATTTGAAAAGGGTACACACACATCAAAAAACTCCCCATTTTTAACATTACTCAGACCAACCTGAAAGGTTTGTAGTGTAATTTTAGAGATCATCTACCATTAAGTTCTTCAGAGAACCATAGAATTTGCTGAGTTGGAACAAACCCATCAAGATCACGGAATCCAACTCCTGACCTGCAGAGGACACTCCAAGAATCCCACCATGTGCCTGAGAGCACAGTCCAAATACTTCAGGAACTCTGCCAGGCGGGTGCTGTGACCACTCTGGGGAGCCTGTTCCAGTGCCCAGCCACTCTCTGGGTGAGGAACCTTTTCTTGGTATCCAACATAAACCTCCCTTTACTCGGTTTCAGTTGTTTCCTCATGCCCTGTCACTGTCACGGAGCAGAGATCAGGGCCTGCCCCTGCTCTTCCCCTCATGAGGAAGCTGTAGGCTGCCATGAGCACTCCTGTCAGTCTCCTCCAGGCTGAACAGACCCAGTGCCCTCATGGCTTCCCCTCAAGGCCCTTCACCATCCTCATAACCTCTTCTGAACACTCTCTAACAGCTGTTTATATCCTAGCACCCCCAGCACTGGAGGGGAGGCCGCCTCAGTGCAGAGCAGAAACGCTGTAGGCCGCCACGAGCTCTCACCTCATTGTCCTCCAGGCCGAACAGACCCAGTGCCCTCAGCTGCTCTTCATGGCTTCCACTCAAGGCTCTTCACCATTCCCATGGCTTCTTCTGAACACTCTCTAACAGCTCTTTTATATTGTGGTACCCAGAATTGCCCCCAGCACTGGAGGGGAGGCTGCCCCAGTGCAGAGCAGAGACGCTGTAGGCCGCCATGAGCTCTCCTGTCAGTCTCCTCCAGGCTGAACAGACCCAGCGCCCTCAGCCGCTCTTCATGGCTTCCCCTCCAGGCCCTTCGCCATGCCCATGGGCTCCTCTGAACACTCTCTAACAGCTGTTTTATATCGTGGCACCCCCAGCACTGGAGGGGAGGCCACCCCAGTGCAGAGCAGAGCAGAGCAGAGCGGGACAATCCCCTCCTTTGCCCGGCTGGCCATGCTGCGCCTGATGCTCCCAGGGCTGGCCCTCCTTGTGGTTATGAATATTGAGTGGGTTAAGCTGTTTATCCTCTAATAGTATCTCCCTGTTAGCCCCCCCAAAAGCTTGGTTTATCCCTGGCTGGCCACACCCTGTCCCACTGTACCTGTCCCCCGATGGTAACACCCCCAGGAGGACTCAGGATAAAGGCTTGGGCTTTGGAGTCCTGCCTCCTCTTTTGCACCCCCTTTTCAGAAGAATAAACTTCCATGCAAAAGTGCCTTCTCTGATCTTTGCTTCCAACCTCGGCACAAGGGATGAGGAGACCAGAAGGAGGCAGAGAGCCATCTGCTTTCTATCATTCCTTGACTGTTCTCAGCCTGGGAATGGCTTTCCCTGGCCACAGCCAGTGGACAGGGACAGCCGGGCTCCCTCCAGACCTGCAGCCACACCTCCTGGCTGCCAGGGGACTGCTGACCCACGTTCAGCTTGCCATGGACCAGGACCCCCACATTCCTTTCTGCTTTCCAGCCTCTCATTCCCCAGTCTATTCACACAACCACGGTTGCCCCATCCCAGGTACAGAGCCCAGCACCTACCCTTGCTAAGCTTCATGTAGTTGGGGGTTGCCCATCTCTCTAATTTGTCAAAATTCATACACAATTGTTTGCTGAAGTGTCTAAATTAGTCTTGATTTTGTGGCAGGTAGATGGCTACACGTGAAAGACTGAAAACTAACTTTTGAGAAATGTTACTCTATTTTCAAAAATCACCATGAATCTCCTGAACAGCCAGTGAAACCTTTGAAGCTCCTAAAAGCATATGAGTCAGGTTTTTAGGCACTGAAGAGACAGATGGACACTCAAGAGATTTTTCAAAAGCAGTCATGTAACCAATTTCCACTAAAATCAATGATAGATGAACCTAGGAAGGTTTTATTTGTTTTGTTTTGTTTTGTTCTTTCTAATCCTTCTAGGCATATGCCCGTGTTTTTAGTTGCCTCAGCATCTTTGGAAATACAAGTCAGGGTCCTTAGCTACTTGTCTAAATTTTGCTTATGGACCTTATTGACTACTTGTGAAAAAGTTATCACTATTAAAAGCTCTTCAAAATAAGAATTGGCATAATGACTTGGCTTCCTCTCTGACGTTAAACACACTAATACGCTTAGTATGAAATCTTCTTATTTCTAGCATAAATATGTGAGGCATCAGATGAAAGCTAATAATTTCCCAAGCGAGCTAAAAATAATGATGGCTGAATTTGAATAAATATTCTAAGAGTCATTTTGGAACAGACAGTGGTTAATAAGTACTGTAAATGCTACCTTTCTACTAACCTCATTTGCAAGATGCCAAAGCCTAAACATGCACCACAAACAATACTGGATGAAAACCAAACATGAGAAAAATTATAATCACTGCAGAAAGTTGGACACAATGTATGTCTTATCATTTTCTTTGTCATCTAACCAGGAAAATTTAATTTTAATTCTCACAAAATTCTTTAGGATGTCTTATTTAGGAGTTTCAGATACTTGTGGCTTAGACCTTGTCTCCCCTGCAATTCAGCAGCACCTGAGAGCACCTAACTTGACTGCAATAATTCAATGTATATTGTAATATAAGGAATAAGTATCATTAAAAAGTATTACTTTGTGTAGCAAGAAATAATATGGGAATATGTAAATTAAACACACTTTTAAGCATCCTGCAATGCAAACAGAAGAGTTAAATGGAAGAAGCAGTAATTGAAGACCACTGTCTTTAGGAATTCCTTAAAATCAGGGAATATTAGCCTGTTTGGTCACAGACCCATGTATTTTAAATTATGATATACAGTCCATCACTAAATGACTAAAGGCTTTATAGCAAGTAGCACTTTCCCTTAATACAGGGAACAATGAAGGATAAAGACCAAACAAAAGCTGCAAGTGTGCCCCTTCCTCAAAAGCAGCTTCAGCAAATGCCCCATCCTACCTGAACTAACAAAGCATTTTGGCCAAAAGTACTGGAAAAAACGCAACTTAATCCTCTTCTGGTTTTGTTTAAATCTAAACACCTTTCCAAAGGCTCGTTAGTTTCTTTCTACTTTCATTGGAGTGACAGAAGTTGCCTCATTCTTGTAAGCTGCAGAAATTCCAGAGCTACTCCTTTGCAGGACCTCAGCAAAGCTCTGACCAAGAACAAGATCCGCTGCCAAGTGGCTGGTGATAAACAGAAGTCAATGCAAAAATATTCCAAGTTTTAAATTATTGAAATCTCTTGGTCAAGAGATCTGATTTTAGATGAACAGGTTAAAAGCAATTAAGAGGGAACATAAAATGATTAAATTTCCTTTTCAGCCAATGAAAGGTGGTATAGAAGGCCCCTAAATCTGTTCACTAAAAGTTCATCAAGTACAGTAGTTGTGTTAATACTTCTCAGAGTTCACAGAATCACAGAATTCTTAGAGTTGGACAGGACCTCTAGAAATTATGTAGTCCAAGTCCTCTGCCAAGGCAAGGTCACCTAGAGCAGGTGACACAGGAATGAGTCCAGATGGGTTTGGAATGTCTCCAAAGAGGGAGATTCCATGATCTCCCTGGGCAGCCTATTCCAGTGCTCTGCCATCCTCAATGGAAAGAAGTTCTTCCTCATATTAAGGTGAAAACTTCTTGTGGTTTAATTTATGGCCTTTGCTCCTCATCCTGTCGCTGGGCACCACTGAAAAGAGTCTGGCACTATCCTCATGGCACCACCTCTGAGGTATTTTATAAACATTGAGATCCCCTCTCAGTCTTTAGAAAAAACAGACCCAGTTCCCGAAGTATCTCATAAGAGAGATGCTCCAGACCCTGCATCATCTCTGCCACTCTCCACTGCACCCTCTCCAGGAGCTCCTTGTCTCTCTTGTGCTGAGGAGCTCAGAATTGGACACAGGACTCCAGATGTGCCTCACCAGGACCGAGGAGAGGGGGAAGATCTCCTCCCTCGACCTGCTGGCCACACTCACCCAATGTACTCCAGGATAACCTTGGCCCTCCTGGATGCAAGGGCACACTGCCAGCTCAGAGTTTCCTTCTAAACCTGCAGCAATTTCCTGTCTTCTGCAGTGACATGAATTAAGTTTATCCACACAGGTAGTCAGTTGAAATTACCTACTGGATGAGCATCTATTTAAGTGATTTATGATGTGAGTGTTTAGCAGAGACCACCAGTGAATTTCTCAACATTCACCATAGAAATTCACACACCAAACCGTGTTTGCAATGAACAGTAAGTTGCTAAATAAAAAGCCACTAGGTATGTCACCTGGTTTCCTCCTCCTTTTCCCATTCTGCATCACTGTATTGTACACAACACTTGGAAAACTGGTGGTTCTGAACAACATAAACATATATGTTGGTTGATTTTTTTGGTCAGGTCTGCCTAAAGTGGAAACTGGCCTCAATTTGTCTTCTTTCTTTTTTCCCAGACAAAGGAATTGATAAGCTGTCATTGCCAAAATGCCAATATAGATTGATAATATCTTGCTAAAGTTTTCATTTTTGTGTTTCTCTATAGTCTCAGGAGATGGAGAGATGGCTTGGAAAGCTAAAACTTCATTTGCATCAAAATTAGATTGTTTTCTTGCTGGAAAAATTACAATCACATAAAACTGAAGCATTCAGCTGAAATCTGAAAGTCCCGTCATTTCTTATTTTGAGCCAGTACTAAAAATCCGCTTTTCCTTTGAGCCACCTCTACCTCTTAAGTTTGTATTATATCCTCATGCTAAGTTAAAAGCATAGTCATAATGCTGTCTTAAATGTCTGTTTTGAATTCTTTTTAGACACATTCAAGCTATACTAATTTAGCTGATGGCTGCTTGATTTCAGTGCAGTCAGAGAGAAAGCAAACAATCCAATGACCCCAAGTTCACTGTGATTGCTGGAAAATGAAAACAAGGGATTTGGAAGGCCAGTGCTTCAACACATAAAGAAATATATTGAATACTTCAAAAGATATAAAATTCTTAGAACTGTTGGACAGGCTTCTGTGTGTGAACTTTCCTGTCCAAGTGGCATTGCTAAATACCATGGCACCAATCAGGGGGCTGACATCATATTGTTGTGTAACTCATAACCATAGCAATGTCACTTCTTAAAATGCATTATATGTGCATTCAGCTGCTTAAAATCTCAGCTGTGTCAGCTGTTAAATAAAGTATAGTTCAGGAGATTTATTTTGAAATATGAGCTCTTTGTATTTTTTTTTTTTTTTATAAAGGAAACAGAAAATATAAAGCTTGTTAAGTCCATGTTAACACAGGAAGTTTGGATTCAGACAACAGGCACAGTAAGAACAGGTTTCATCACCAATCTAACTCACAGTGATATAGTCTAGTAAGAGAGCTAATCACGATCATTTTAACAGACAGCAATACACTTGGGCTTTTACATTACAAATGGGCCAAAATGCACCAAAATGTACAGTCAATTAAAAATAACCAAACCCAAAGCACACTCGAATTGCCAAGTAAATGGTGCAGGTATCAGCCCGAGTGAACTTAATACAGGTTTGGTCCAACAACTGCAAGCAATGGACAACTACATGTAACAGAAATTGGGAATGTAATCCTCCTCTCCTTTATTTCAACCCTAATTGCCCTTCTAAAGAAACATTTGCCTATTCCTGCTCTCACTGGAACAACAGAAATTGCCTTGTTCCTGTGAGCTGCAGAAATTCCAGGGTAGCTGCTCTGCGGGGCAACAGCAAAGCCCTGACCAGGAATAGTCCTTGTTGCCCAGTGGCTGGTGATAAACAGAGCTCAGCATTGCCAGGTACTAGTAAAGGGAATGACATGTACCCTTTGCCTCTGGAGACACATGGTGCAGAGTAGCTGGCGTTACCTATTATCCATCTTTTTGGAATATCAGCATGTTGGAACTATAGGCCAGAGGAGCCAGTGTTGGTCTGACTGTGCCTTTCTGTGTCCACAGTCAGCAGAAGTAGTGTAAGGTAGCCTTTGCCCTCCTGATAATCTATCGAGAACACTAGTACTGTCTTTATGATGTGTAAAAGTATGAAATAAAGCTCACTGTGCCCCTTAGGCTGCCCTGCATTCAGTGAGATTTGAGGCTATGCTTTCAGAAGATAAGTGATGATGTGTTCCATGTAACATCATCATCTAGAGTAGACAATATTGCAGCTCCTTTGGCAAAAATAAAAATACCTGAATTTCTCTGGTAACCAGATCACCATCATGCCTTTCAACACTGGGCAATTATAATTATAAATGCTGCTTAATGTGCACAAGACTTCTGGACACAGATTACTCACAGAATCAAACCCACAGTCACTTGACTGGTATGCTGCATTAGATGATCTTGTTGCTAGCCAATTTCTCACTGTACAGAAAATTTAATTATAAATTTTGCAACCATGAAAGAGAAATTAGTAGATGTTGAAATGTAGGAGTCCAGCAGTATACAATTATAACCAGCATAGTCCCTTTCTGTGCATTCCAAGAATCCAGAAATTACACAAATATGAGAAGTCTAATTGCTATAAACCATCTCCCACCTTCTGTATTTCAGAGAACTAAGTGTTTCTTTAGATAGAAAATAGATAAAAAGTAAGCAGGTGGGAGGGCTAGGACTATTTCTGGCTATGGGACTAACTAGTTTACATAACCTTGAACAAACTAATTTTATCTGTATTTGTCTTACTTTCACCATGTGTGAAAATGAGGCAATGATGTTTATTCACCTTTTAAAACTGCTTTTGAAATTCCCTAAGTCAGGTAACAATTCAGATCCAACAAAATACTACTTTTTAGAAGCTCACCAACATATACCCCAAATACTGCAAGGGTTAAAGTTTTAAGCGAAATGTGACATTGCAGTACTGGTGATAAATTATAGGTAATAGTCTATCAAACTTAGGAACACATCTCAGTAAATAAAAAAAAAAATAAATAAATAAATAAAAAGATTCGTTTACATAAGGGATACAAATGGGCTACTACATTCAGTCTAGAAGTTAATATATGCCATATTACTGCAGAGAATCCTGCAAACCGTTTTTAAATAATGTTACAACAGTTTACATAAAACTTAATGGCAAGTTAAGTAGATCAGCCCAGCAGGCCCTCTGCTTACTGCAGGAATATGGCACAGAGTTCATAGGTTACTTGAGACTCATTCTCTCAGCCAAACGAGTCAAACAATAACACTTTTAGGCACTGAAACACTTTTCCTCGGTTTTCAGCAGAAGCAGATGTGGGGCTGACTGAACAGTGAACAAAAAGAATACTTTGAAAAGAAAATTACGGCAAAAACATAAGCTCAGTTTGCAGTTTATCTGTAATCATCCTTGCTTTTCACCTTGATGCTAACTTTCTAATATCACCCTCCTCATCTGAAGCTCAGTGCAAAGCTTCAATAACTTGAAGGAAGCTCATTTTTCCACATTTGCATCAGATTTCTCTTCTAAACAAATTGGTGCAGTGTTTCAATCTTCATTTTACTTTGGGGTGTAAGTTCTGAGTCATCATCATTTAATTTTCTCCGAGCCTCCAGCTCGTGTTTTCTGTTTTTCTTCCTGGATGTGTCATAACAACTAAATTGTACCACCCCAGTAAAATGGTGAAGCCTAGCACACATCTGCCAGCAACAAAATACTGTGCTCTCACTCTAATTCCCCACACATTCCACTTTTCACACTTCCTTCGCATCCTCTCAATAAAGTGAGCCTAGTAAGCAATTTCTTTTATTTTCCACAACATTCTGCCAATAAATCAGAATTACCTCAGAGAAGAGCACACTTGCCTTGCATGCTCTTTTCCTAGTCCCATTTCTATCAATATTCCCATGAGGTTAATTTTCTGAAGTCAGGGACTTGAAGTTAGGTTATCTGTCAGTTCTGGGTCAATACTGTGCTGATGAGCTGTGAAGGCATTATTTTTCAGAATTTCTAAGTAATTTTGACTTGGAAAAATCACTTGAGAAAAGTTTTACTCTTTCAAATTTAATAGAAATGCTGGTCAAAAGTTTTCAGTGTTCTTAATGTAGAAACAATAGAATAAAAAGTCTTAGTCTGGGCTTTGAGATATCCATCATGAATTTAAAGGAGTCAATACTCTAGTATATTTCTTTTAAAAACATTCATTATACAACAGAATTTCATCAAGGAGAAAAGAAGGTGAGAATTAGCAATAAGAGAAAGGTGTTACAAAAAAAGCAGAAAAACCTCATCTAGAAAGAGGTGAAAACGATGAATCAGAAGAAAATATGATTTAAGACAGAGGAGCCTTTAAAAGTTGCTAACAAAGTTCTGTGTTTGGCAGCTACCTTACCTGAACTAGGACTTTGACTCCTTTGAGGGTGAATCATGTTTGAACCAGGTTTCAAGGACAGTTCTCCTCTCAGGAACACGCAGCACATGCAATCTTGTCACATTTTTCTTACCAGATCTGGGTTGGGCAGTGACTGCCCCGTGTAGTAGCCATTGCATGTCAGTGGACAGGTACAAAAATATAGATTTTGCAGCCCTGGTTAGTGCAGACTGTGAAGCATCTCTCCAGAAACACCCACACCAACCCACCTGACCACAAAGCAGCCACACCTTGTTTAACTTCAATACCAGTAGATTCCAAGAAAAAATGTTTTTAAGAGAAAACTCACGTCAATGTTCAGATGGGGAAATGTCAATATCAGACAGCAGGTTCACCTATGGCAGCAGTAACAAATGATAGCAGCCACTCTAAACAGCAGGAAAGTCGCTAGATGACAATTCCTTGAAATTATGGTGAGGGGAGTATAACAAGAAAAACATCTGAACCTATGTAATCTCCAAGGGGGTTGGAACTAGATGATCTTTAAGGTCCCTTCCAACCCAAACCATGATTCCTTTTTGCCTCTTCCCCAAATTCCACCTTCACATGGTAGAAGCACAAAGGTTATTCAGTATAACAGGCCTACACTTCAGGGAAGAGGGGGTCCCATTTTAAAAAAGGCAAAATCATCTAGCTTCCAATCTTACTGTCAGAAATTATGTAATGGTTTTAGCTGCACCTTTTTATTTCCAACTCCTCTACAAGAAGCAAACAAAACACCTCATGAACCTATAGAACATGCACAATTCACAAGACCTGAAACCCAGACAGCTAAGGTTTGGTTGTTACAACAGCATTAAGGCAGAGATTAAAATTAGAAAATGTCAGGCAATCTGAAGATTAGGTGTCATTACCTGCTCCAACAATTAGTGGCAATATTACCATGCCAAACAATCAGAATTTATGTGTATGATTACCAAACTTCGTGGTCTGTTGCTCAGCTGATGATAGTGGATATTTAGTTTGATTTTGCAAAAGTATTTAATTCTCAAACACTTATATGCACTTTGTGCAATGAGTCAGGATGAATTGCTTCTTTAGGGATTGGGCTGCCCCCCACTGACTCCAGTTTGAGCTATGGCAGATGCCATATAGCCCGTCCAGAAGAGCTAACTCTTCATCTTTCTTTTTCTACATCCACTAAGTACAACTTAATATAATTGTGCCAGAGCAACGAGACAATAATGAATGAATTGTCCATGAAGAAGTCTGGAGAGTTTTCAGCAATTTCTGTAAGGAAATGAGTCAAAATGAATCTGAGCAAGATGCAGGATATGGTACAATAAGATCTGTTTTCTTTCGATTAAAAGGAAAAACAAGTGTCCTGTCACTGATACTTTCTCCTGATCCATTATGGTGTCTAATGTGAAAGTTTAAAATGTGAAATAATAAATTAAAAATGTCTTAATGCTAATAAATTAAAATTAGGAAATAAGTACTCAACAACTACTACCAACTTCAACACAAAAATTTAACAATATTTTGAGTTTTTAAAGACTGCATTTTTAGCAATTTTTCAGCATATCACTTTGAAAAACCTTATGGACACTTGCCAGATGTGATACAGTGGTAGAGGAACTTTACAGCAGAGAGCCTATTTATCCTTAGATCACCCCACTCTTTTCCTCTCCAACCAGAGAAATGATTCCTGAATTTCCTAACGATCTCGCAAGATAAACATTGAAAATTAGTAGAGCTAGAAATTACTATATTAAAAGGAGCATTATATTCTTTAAATCTAGTGCTAAGAACATAAACCTTTTCTAAGTCCTACTTATCGGTGCAGTGACGTCATGCTGGAGTAGGAGAAAGATAATCTTCCTTGTTGCTGCATTATTGGAGAGAGGCAAGGGGGTCCTGACAAATGTGCTGCCCATCGTGCAGGGATATTTAAATGCAACCAGCACCCAACGGTCTTTTACATAGGATGGAACACGTTGTGCACATTAAAACCCATGTGCTGTGTTCTTTATTCCTGGCATGCTTTCTGCCTACAACACAGGAACATGTTCCAGGCGGTTTTTTTCAGTGCTTTGTCTCTGCTCTTTGCCTTTTTCAGGGCTTCTTCTCTCTCTCTGCCTTCACTCCACCAGCTGTCACTGCAGTGACATTTCCCAAGCATGAAGCTGACAAAGAGCAGGGCAGAGCTTAAGTGCCGAAGCTGTGGAAAACAGTAGCAATGTTTTAAAATATCAACACAACTCAGTGCTTTGGGAACAATTTCTGATATTTTTACTTGAATAGACGCTGTTTACTACACAGCCTCTCATGCTGAAGAGAATTCAGTTATTTAAGAAAATTTAAAGGTTATTGAAATGTAGCATGAAGCTATTTTGTCAGCAAAATCCAGGCGTTTCTGCCATAATACTTCCTTTAAATAAGACATTAAGAAAGCCCAATCTCATAAATACTAAGAAATTTCTATATAGAAAATTAAGAAAGCTAATAATATCGTGAAAAAGAGGACAGAAAACAGAGAACAGGATAGATATTTGGGAAGTGTTTTGCTTCCTGATTTACACATCTTCTTTATCAACTTAGTTTTCAAATTTCAGAGCTGTATTTACAGGCCAAAATGATCTGAAATTTTAGTCTAAAAAAAGTCAAAAGAAGTTATCACGTGGACATACCTTCTTCCAACAGTTAAGCTTTCTTCTAATGTTCTAGTTATTTTCTGTTATCTGACCTACTGTAGTCCAAGATACGGATGCCGACAGGAAAGACTACTGCAACATGCAGAATTAGCACAAGCATTTTCCTCAACCTGTAGAAAAACACAGGTCCCTAGTACTGAAATTAAATCAAGGTCTCCACTCCAAAGGCAGAAAGACAAGTCCACATGATTTTCAAGCCTCCAACAATCTTATGTAATTTTAGGAAACATTCAAGGTGAGATTTCCAGTTTAGCCACTGGCTTGATTATGACATTTACTATTCTCATGAGTACCTTTAGGCTGAACAGGAAGCAAATCTTAATTTCTCTTGGTCAGAAATCCATAGTGTTTCTTGTCTTCCCACCTTATGTGGTAAGAAGGAGAGAAAATATTACCACAGGCCATTCTGACACTGCTCATGAGGTGACAGTGTTACAATATGCAGAAGCAATTTCAGTGAGGGGAAGAAACTGTTATGTCCTGAAATGCAGGCAAACCCTTGCACTGCAGACTGTTTCCAGTGCTCTGACTTGTAGGTGCTACCACACTGCTAAGCAAGTGGGAAGGAGCCCTCTAGTGAGAATAAGAAATGGACCTACAGCCCATAATTTGCACACAAATAACACAGGAGAACAAAGACTAGAACAATGTCACTGCCAGCCTTCAGGCGTTTCAACACACTGCCCAGGAGATTCAACAATTACAATGCCTCCTGGACCTCAGCCCTGAAGTCAAACAAACAAACGAACAAACACAGGAAAAAAATCAAGCAAAAAAACCAAACATATGTATATGTCATAATGTGATTTCAGGGCTAATGTACGGCTGACCATAAAGACAATCTTAATTGAAAAAAGTTTGAGAATTATGTAGTAATAAACTGCAGCCCTTGTCAGATCAATATTTTGTTTAAATTTTTCAATAGGCTGTGACCCTAAGAACAATTGATATGAACCATTTAAAGGACAGGAAGCCTTTTTTAAATCTTATATACCAGGATAAAATATATCAGTTATCACAGAACCATTCAAATCTTCCAGAGACACAGCCAGTTTGCACTATAGTATAACATATCCAGGAGATTCCAGTGCTCAGATCTGTTTGCAACTGGTAGCATGGCAAAAGATCACAGCCATGCAAGTAGAGCTAGACAGACACATAAAGAGAGAAAGATATTCAGTCCCACACAGGTCCAGAATATGCAGCTATTTCTGCATAAAAACATTTTGGCTTATGCCTAGTATCACCAAGATTAGAAAAAAAAAAAACCCACAGTAAGGATGTTGTTTATTTTATTGTCACCAATTCTAAATGAGACATACATTAAATGTATCTGATTTAAAGCAAAACTGCTCTGAAGCTGTATAGAGGAAACCATATGCAATAATTTATTTTTTGTGGGTTTTGTCTTTTGAGTGATCACAGTTGATTGCATAGCAGTTTTATGATGCTGAATGGAAAGTCAAAACAACTATGAAGTTTAAATTGATAGCAATGTATTTAATGCCCTGCTGTCTAAACTGCTAAAGGGATAAACAAAGAACACCTAGAATGCTGGAATGAGTTTAGGAAATTCATCAGAAAAGTTATGAAGTGGTATCAGATGAAGTCAAGAAGGAACACAAGAAAGACATAAGCAAGTAACAGATGATGAGAAATTGAGAATAATTAAGCCAAATCACAAGAGATTCAGTTTAGGTAATCATTTAGAAACAAAGAAAGGAAAACTCAGACCCATTTTAGATAAGAAGAATTGTGAAAGTGACTTCAATGTACTTCCATTTAGGATTTTATCCTGGATGCAGACGTGAAACTTTTCTAAATTTCATGAGTGGGGAAAATGAGTGAACAGCCACTCTCACTAAACTTGCTGTACTTCTCACTTCTGGAGAAGCTGCACAGCCTCCTTGGGTTATTTTGGCACCTCCTCTTCTGGCAAGCAATGAGTATTTTAGAGGAATTTAAAAGAAAAAAACAAGGGATAAAACTAATCCAACTTTCCCAAACCACAAAAAATTCAATTTAATTTGAGAGATACATTTTGCCCAAAGTTTCAGTGAGAGCAATGGTCATATTTTATCCAAAAAATCCCTCTCAATGGAAAGAACTCTAAAAGGTTGTGCTACAGAAGACCTTAAAGCATGAAACTTTGTACTGCTGGCACCTGTATCCTCACTAAAACTGGATAAATACTAATAGTGCAGAAGGTTGCAAGCATTATTTTTTTCAATGACATTCGAGTGGGTAATGACAAAGTTGATTTGGATATGTTAGTAAGTGAAAATTTCTTCAGCTGCACATCTAAAATATCCGAAAAATTATTTAACCTCACCCGGACATTCTCCAACTCAGATAGAAGAAGTAAGCATGAAAAATTACAAGGATTTTTGTGTTTAAGTGGATGTCTTGTATGGAAGCCTTGTTTTCTATGCTATTTGATTCAGTTTATGTGTATCAGTACCAGATTTAATTGTAGGATTAACTACAATTACCTACTTAAGGCTAGTTACTTGAAAATATTTATGATCTTATTAGGTCAAATTCTGGGTACCAACAGGGTATGCCTGAACATAATTTTCCTTTGTACATCTTAACTCTTAATTGGAATACTGGGTTCTTAATCTCAAATACAGCTAAGTAACTTGTAACCATAGAACTAAATACCTAAAGACTCACACCAAAGATATTCATACGGATGCCTATGTCCAAGAGAAAACCCAGAATCTCTGCTTTCAGATGATCAAAAGATTTCTTCAAAGTCCTCCAAGCTTTGAGATTTATTAGCGTGTAAGAGAATGAAAAATGAGTGATAGATGTTGAAGACTTGAGAATTAAAAAGGGTATTGATTTTTAAGAACCAGCATGGGAATAAAAGAGATCCCTTAGAAATGCATTTTATAGAAATTGCTTGATTCTACTTTCTCATTTGTTCTGATACCATGTAAGCCCTCCACTGGCCAATGATGCCAAAGACATGTGTTTTTTTTCCACAATTCCTTTTTTTTTTTTTTTTTTTTTTTTTTTTAAATAACCACCATAGATCCTGAGCAGGGCTAAACTCAGACTGATAAAGAGAATGACATGATTTGGCAAACTTTGGTCCAGCACTGGGAAGAATGATTTTACAGACAAAGTGCATCTAACAGGATTTATAGAGTCACCATTAAGCTTACACATTATGACATCTATGAGAAAAATTAAAAACTCTACACAATTGTAAGAACATTTATTCATCCTGCTGCTTTTCTGCTGAACTGGATTCACATGCTTAAATAATTGTGGATGTTGTGGCTCAAAATAAGTCAGTGAGTACCTAAAATTTAAGGGCCATAGCCCTTTCAAAGTTTGTATTCCCATATGACCAGAGAAGAAGCCTAGTGAAGCAAAAGGACTGCAAGATTGCAAAATAAAAGAAGCCATTCATAAACATCTTTAACTGATGCAAAATTTTAAATCGTTAATCAAATTAAACAAGGTGGAAAGGAAATAACAAAAGAAAGGAATAATTCTGATTACTTCTAGAAAACCTCTTTTAATGGAAATGAACTTTTAAAACTTTTGGACTTCCCTGAAAAGGCCACTGAAACTTAGCAAGTGAGAACTGAAAAAAAAATTACTCAGAAACTACATTCCCTTTGATAAACTGTGACCACAGAGAGCATTGTCAGCCCCATTAAGGACGGGTTGCATCCTCTTTGTTTCATAAAACACTTTTACTGCTTACAAGCACTTCCATTTTCAAGGATTCTACAGAAACGGCAGTTTTGTTATTCAAGGTGTTATACTGGAACTAATTTCTTCCTGCACTCTTCCAGTGTTCCCTTATAATCTCCCTGCATGTCTTCAGCAATAATAAGGTAAGCTGGATGGACAAGAAGAGTAAATGTAGTTTCATCTGTTATTCAGCACTGACTTCTTTTTCTTTATGTGCCTTTCACTAGAATTGATTCTCCTAGCTCCTACTCACAAAACTTAATCACTAAAGGATGGAGCTACAACTGGTGGAAAACCAGTGTGAGTAAAAGATTAATTAAACGTAACCATCTTTTAGCTAGTTTTAGTTCTGGTTTTGTTTCCAGCCACAAAGCACTGCCCCTTTCTCATCCCAGTGACCTCATCCTCACTCCCTAATGACTATGCACTCCTCTGGAAAGTTTCACTTTTCGTTTATCTCCTTTGACAAATTTAACAGGAGCATCATGACCTCAAATGTATGTTTCATTTCAAGATTGTATTTTTACATGTCCTAATGACTCAAAAATACAGTTAAAGAAAGACAGGTATATAGTCAAAGCCTGGTGCTTATGTTGATGTAGATTCCATTCCTGGCACTGACAGAGCCTTCTCTGTGCAAATAATTGATAGCTAGATCCCATAAATATTACTCAAATTAATTTCTCATCTTTCTCTGCAAAGAGCTCTTGTAATTTAGGATACAGTACTGTTTAGCATCAGAGAAGATAAGAGAATCTGTTTCTTAATCTTTCTGTCTTAATTTCCCTTCTGAATGTAGCGGTTAATTTGTACTTTCTCATCAGGAATCTTGCAAGCAATCTTCACAAATAAAAGCATCCCAATATGGCAAAAGTAGCAGACAATAAAAAATAATTTTTCTGGGAAATGATTCACATCTAAAGAGTTGGCTGTAAGAAAACTACATGCTGGACTTTCACCAAAAGCATTAAGTCATCTGACTGTGCCTAAAGTAACTTTTGGAGCAGTTAATGTAATTGTACAGAAAGGTTAAATAACTGAAAATCTAAAGAAGATTCAGGACTTCATAGGTACAAACTGAATCTTGTTTATTCCTTAGGCCCTGTTGCTGCATCACTGTACAAGGCTGGATGCTTTTCACTGGCAAAGCCCTTGGCAATGATGTGAGATCTTAATAAACAGAGATTAGAGCTCATTAGAGCAAACCTACTAAAATTAATGGTGCCAGTGAGCAGTGAGCCAGGCCCTTACTGGCCTTAGCTTCTTTTCTCCTACTACTTTCTCTTCTATTGCCACACCTATAGAACCATTAAGGTTGGAAAAGACCTTCAAGATCATGGAGTTCAGCATTTGACTGAATACCACCTTGCCCACTAAACCATGTCACAAAGTGCCTACAGGGTTTTGGGCACTTCCAGGAGTGGTGACTTCACCACTCCCCTGATCAACCTATTTCAACACTAGACCACCCTTTTAGTGAAGAAAATTTTCCTGATTGCCCACCTGAACCTCCCTTGGCACTACTTGAGGCCATTTCCCCTTTTACTTGGAAGAAGTAGAAGACAATCGACCCTCATCTTGATACACAGGTTTTTTACACCTTGCTCCTTTCAGGTGGTTGTAGAGAGTGATGGAGTCCCCCCTGAGCCTCCTCTTCTCCAGGCTGAACACCCCCAGCTCCCTCAGCTCCTCCTCCTCCTCCTCAGGCTGGTGCTCCAGACCCTTCCCCAGCTCCAGTGCCCTTCTCTGGACCCCACCTCAATGCCTTCCTTGTGGGAGGGAACCCAAACTGGGCACAGCACTCAGTGTGTGACCTCACCAGAGCCAAGAACAGGGGAACAATCCCTGCCCTGCTGCTGCTGGCCACTGCTCCTGGTACAAGCCAGGATGTCACTGGCCTTCTTGGCCACCTGGGCACACTCTGGCTCATGCTCAGCTGCTGTCAAGCAGTACTTGTTTCTAATAAGGGAATGAAAATTGTCTACCTCTCTCATAAATGACACTGGCCTGTGCCCACCTACTTATCCTCCTGTGAGAACTATTCTATAGAAATAAAAAATAAAATTGTAATCTGCGTCAATATGTGCACTCCTGGACAATGGGAAATGTATTAGATGGGACTTGGAACAGCCATTCCCACCTTCTGCCCCTAATCAGATAATGATGCCAAAATGCAAGAGCAAGAGTACCACGTTTGTCATTTCCTATTTGCTTTCATTTCTCAGTGTACAGCTGAAAAAGATGTACTATATAGAGAAAAATTCTGATTACAAAGTGCAGAGCAATGTACTGCTTGTTATGTGGTCAGTGGCATTAACCACATTTCAGTCACTCTGCTTCACACAGTGCATCAGTATCCTCTTATCCTTACCTCCTTCAAGGAATTAATCACACCCGTTCCCTGCAATCTCTTTAGATGCCACTAAGACAGTATTTACTTACTGAATTGTAATGCTGGAAGAAAAAGCAAGTGTTCCATACCAGCATTTTGAAAAGCTCCCTAAGGACAGTGGAAATCTTTCCATTGATTTTAGTAGACCTTGGATCAGGTTATACGTAAGTAACTTCTGGCATCTGATTTATGAAGACATAATCCTGACTGCACTAAAATATTTACCAGTGACATCAGCAATGCTACAATTTCACCCAGTCATAGGGTTTCATTGCTATTAGTTTGGTAACCCAAATAAAATGCAGTTTTACATTGGCTTGGGATAAAAGGAATATGAAAGGTTCTATCATTCCTTCTGTTCTGTTCCTACTTCCAACACACACAAGGATAAGCAGTGATTATTTCCTATGAGAGCATGTATAAGAAGGGGAGAGGATGTATTCCTATTGTGGATGGATGTCTGTATTATCATTGCCCTCCTCAAGGCACTTTAAGGGGCAATATTCAGATGTAACAATTACCCACTGGCTTCTAATTATCTTGTCCTAAACCCTGATTGACCTGGCTATTCTTGAAATAGAGAATTTCTCTTCAGCAAAGCGTTTCCCTTGCCAAAGCATATATTTTTTGGCAGCATCTGGCACTTTCCAGCCCTGGAATCTGATGTAGGCTTGCAAATTATGCTAGGTCAGCAAGGTTTTCACCCTTCAGAGCAGTGAATTGGTATAAAATAAGACAGTATATTGTTTCCCATTCTTTTTCCTTTTTTTTTTTTTTCTTCAAAAGTATCTAAACACTGAATTTCCTGCTTCGTATTCCAGCACAGCACTCAAAACTATAGCACTTTCTCTTCACACATTGCAAATGGCTTGGGAATTACTGTGTGAAGCATAATGGATCTGTCATATGCTTAATACCCTTGATGGCCTCCAAAACAGCTATTCCATAGCAAGGGCAGGGTACAGCACTCCTGTTTGTGAGAGGAAAATGTTACAAGTGCTGCACTTTGGAAATATGTTTAGGGGAAGAGAAGAATTCCTTCCTAATTCTACAATGAAGGAAAAAAAAACTTTTTTCTGAAAGGATATTTCTAGAAGAAAAAAGAATATTTAACTGTCTGACATACTAAATAAACACAGTCATACAAATTATAAACTAAGAGCTTCTGGAAAAAAGGTACGCTTCTCTCATTGACTTAAAAGAAGTACAATAGTTATTTTACTCTCCATTTGAAATATCAGAGCTATCTTCTTTTCAAAAAGTGAAGCTTATAAATCTCACATATTCAGGCAAAACACTCTGTGAGGCCTTGATAGGTTTCTCTTACAGATCAATACTGAGTGTCCATATTTTCCCAGTCTTACTTGCCTAGGATTGCAGAGCAAAGAGCAAACATCTTCTTGCATTAGACTGAGTAGTTAATACAATCTAGTGTTCCACTAAACTAGCTGTAGTGCAATATCTCAATATTAACAAATGCAGATGCTTTCATAAAGATTTTACTTGTGCATACTGATAAAGCTTATCCTCTATTCTCATGCATATTAAATTAGATTTCAGAGCTAGGGCATCCATTCATTGAGCATTTATAAATGCTAATATATGCTCATTTTGATGAATACAAACAAAAATCAGTCTAAGCATAATATTTTTTTTTTTTTGCATTAACAAAACACTGAAGGAAAATGGAAGCTCAATACTAAATACTGTCACTTCAAAATTCATGTAACTTATTTACATGAAAATCAGATTGCCTACTTTGCACATATAAACCCTGAGGTATTTCTGGTAATGGACTTTACAATAATCACCAAGATTTGTTATTTGCTTGTTTGTTTATTTGTTTGTTGTTTGTTTTAACACTTCATAGAAGTATCAAAACCCAGGCATTTCCTGCTGATTGAACATTGACTCATAATTTTTCAAATACAGATCAGAAAATCCAGAGCACCCTCAAGAAGTATTACCAATATAACACTAATCCATTTGTTCAAGATTACAAGGAGATAAAAAACTATATCAACAGTCTCTTATTTTGCATATGCAGGCATTCATAATGCCAAAATAGACAGTACTAGACTAACATACAGAATGTAGTCAAAGAGGTACAGAGATACATAATTAAACAGCACACTGGCTGGCATGTTCTTTAGAACAATTCATCATTATACATAGTTGTTAAATTGGAAATGAAAGGGAATGGTTTTGTACTCCACCAGGCACATACATTCTGTGATTGAAGACAAATACTTTTTAATTTAATTCATTTTCCTTGAGTTCAATTTCCTAGAAGAAGCTGTGCATGTACACTAAGACTAGATCAATAAGCTTTATCTGTAGTTGATGAAAGAACACTGTTTCCTTCAGAGGACAAGAAAAAATTTTAAGCAAAACATTCAATACAGGAATAATTCACTCTCCATACACACCTGCCTGTTGACTTCACTATCTCAAACTAGGTCCCTAATTTTCAGAGAGCAGAGACGAGCAAGATGAATCTCGAACTCAGCATGCCTAGCCTTCTGTGCCACCATTAGGCACACAGCACGTGCACCTCAAAACCTCTCCAACCACCAGCTCCCAGCCTGGATCTAGCACACAGGGTGTGCTTGTTCAATTTCTGGGCTTCAATACAGCACCATAAATTCTCAGCCTGTTGTTCAGGCCACAAGAAAATCCTGACTGACTGACCTGCTGCCTTACAGGATGCTCCCATACATCCTGAATACGTAAGCTGCTGTCAGTGTTTCCAAATTGTACCTTACCCTGATGTTTTGATGGAAACATTTTGAGTTTCTGGCTACAGCAAGAAACTAATAGGTCAATGGCCTTTCACCATACTTTAAAAGCTGCAGTTGAAGCTAAAGATTGACTCTAATACTAATTAGGATTAAGTCCACTCTTTTTCAGATTGGTGATGTATTTCTGAACTACAGTCTACATTGCACTCTGGAGTTCTACTACTTGGCTAAAAAAAATACATCAGCAAATACAGAGTCACATAAAAGTTCCAGGACAAATGACCCCAGTTCTTTCCTAAAGTAGATTAGCTTTGCATTTATCCTGGACTATTTCTCATGTACTTTCTAATTTTAATACTACAACAGCAGATTATGATTCTACACAGAATGCCAAGATAGCTTGACATTGAAACTTCTGTAGTCCACCTACACCAGTTCTTCTCACATTGAAACCACTGGTAGAACAGAACCAACAGCAGGATATTTCAGAGGGGTAAGGAAAAACAGAAAGAAACCAAGTGTAACCAAGTCCTGCTGAATTACTCCTCTGACTTTGCATCATTTAAGGGGAAGTGCTGTTAGTGCAGAAGCCAGCTGTTTAACTATTGGAATCCTACACCTCGGACTGCTTACAGGGGACATCGCTGTGACCAGACTTTATATCTGCTTGTCACACACAGAAAGAAACATCCACAGATCTGATGAAGTAGACTAAATAGGAGCCAAATATTCTATTAAGTAGACTTTGAGCTACAAGATATGAAATTCTTTTGAGCTAGCAACTGACAAAAAAGGAAAGAAACCTCCAAGGAAATCAGTGTACATCAGCAAAAAGCAACACCTAGGACTGTTGTATGTCCACAGGCAGCACTTTGAAGGTTGTGTAAATATAAGAAACTTTTGGTAATGGCTGGAAGGCAACACTCAAATTATATCAGAAAGATGAGAAGAACTATATGGGTTCTCAGTATAGGGACCGAGAAGGTGCATCCATACTGAAGGCAATATAATTTTTTTAAAAGTTAAGAAGGAGAAATTATATTAAAAATGCAGAACCAGCAGCCACTAATTTATCAATATGGATTTTTGTCTAGAAAGTAACTAAAGTGCTTAGTTACATCAGTCCCTATGCAAGAGAGCACTCAGGCATGTGCTCAGTGTTTAATATGTGATTTAATCCAACACACCACATAGGAGCTTGAACATTTGCCTAGATCTAAGTGCATATTTTGGTAACTTGATGAACTGGGACCACCTGATCCTATAGTCCTGCCAGAACAGAGGGCCAAACAGTGATAACCTCTGTAGAAGTGGTGGTATCTCTTTGTAATTCCTTATCTCATCTTTCTCTGTGATAGCATCTTTGCATTCTGCAGCACTTAAGAGGTCAGCATCAATTTAAAATCCATTGCTTTAAAATTACTTTAGTCATCAGATACTTCTCAATCATGATTGCAGATCATGATTACTGAAAAGGAATATTTTTTTTCAGTTAATTTGCTCTCTGTTGTACAGGCCTTTAGGCAATATCACTTTCTACGTCACGCAAATTTTAAGTATACTTGATTGCTTAGGTCTTTTGAAAGCCTTGGGAAAACATTTCTTGAAGGAAAAATTACGACTTCTCAATACTAATATTATCTTTATATAAAGGATGAGCATTTATTTTGCCATGTGATGCACAAATATTTAAGCCTATGAATAAGTTAATGTCACGTTTCATAGCTGACACCATCACTGGTGTGATAGATTCCATTCCCATGTTGTCACATATACCATACAGGCTTTTGAAAGAGCTATTAGACATTATATAATCCTCTACAAAATTATTATTATGTAAAAAAGAAAAATATCTCATAAATATCTTTCGTCTGGCTATACATATAAAAATTATTTTGAAGTACTCTGAGATTTTTACCAGAAAGATTCCAGGATTCAGGATTTGTATTATTTATTTATTAATATTTATGATAGCATGGAAAACTGTTGCTTCTGATTACTAAATAAAGAAGGGAGCAGACACAGGTTAGTAAAGGTATTTTATTAATTTTATAAATGATTGAATTTGAACACTGAAGGGTAAAGTAACTTGAACAGAAGCTTTTAGGGTATACTTGCTTACAAAAAATTGACAGACTGATAAAAGAAAGGGAAGCCTAACTAGTAAATTCTTGTATCTATAGTTCAGCTGGATCTGGACACCTGCATATCCAGGAACAGAATTTGCCCTTCCGTGCTTTAAATGGGAGCAAGATAAAATGTGGCTCAGCTGTCAGTATACTGCAAAGGAATGACACTCCACACTTTATCAAGAGGACTAAACTTGAAAAGTATTAGGCTACAACAACCAGATTAACAGATTTCAGGGCAAATCTCCAAGGAAAAGCTTGAATTTCTTAATATAATTCAGTGAGAGAAAATAATTTGGGGAAAAAGAATAAATAAACTCCACATCTTAGTATTTGTAATACTTATCAGTGATACACATAAAACAACACACACACACACACACAGACAAACCAAAATATTACTGTAATCTACTGTACTGTTTAGTCTTATGAAACAAATAATTTAGCATGTCATTACAATATACAATATAGATGTCCCCAGTGGATTGCAATATACAAAGTAAGCATGTTTTTCTTTTTGTTTAATTTATAGTCCCTGGGAAAAAACCAAACCAAACCAAACCAAAACAAAACAAAAAAACCCCACAAAACATTAAAAAAACTGTTTTCTGGGTTTACAAAGCTCATAGGGATAGTTAGTTCTTGACTGGCTGAATTGCTGGCTAAAATGTGAGAAATACTGTACCACTAGAGGACTTGTCATTTACTGCTGTCCTAAGGCCTCGAGAGTTCTTCATCAGTGGATACATGCTTTAGTCACAGGGAACAGTAAAATGTAGTGCTGTCTTTTCTGATTCACAACTGCAGGACAAACAGATGGATATCAACATAGACTTTGCTCTATAAGCATTGGGGGGCAATAATTTCCCAAAGAGAAACTGAATATTCATCTTTTTTGATATCCTTATCCTTTATTTAACTTGAGTAATTCTTAAAATGTAAACTCCTGCCAAACTCTGTGAATAACAGATTTTTGGGCTCAGTGATATAACTGAGAGAAAAAAAAAAAAAAAAAAAGGCAAGAAAAGAAATTGGTAGAGTTGATGAATTGAGTTACTTCATTTTTTGGCTCCTGGCATGCTTGTCTTTTTTTTCCATATTTTTCAGTTCTTAACCAATGTGGATCATTCTGTAAATGGAAACATTTAATGCTGAAAATGTCAAAACAAAATACTTAATCTTTTCAGAATTTTACTGTCTAAAATCAAATTCTACCAGAATTTTTAAATACATGTAGTAAGTAAACAACTACTTACTTTTTGTGAATTTGCTGTTCCTTCATTTCTAGTTAGTCTTAACAGGGCAACTGCACATTTGACTTGGTTGTGTACAAGCAACCTCAGGAAATGAAGGGCCTTGAGTCTCTGTGTAGGACAGCAGAGAATTCAGCAGTTACTAAGGAAATCGTAAACCAGAGGGGGAAAAAAGACAAAAATATAAGTGTGTAAGAGTTGTATGAATAAAAATGTTGGCCTTTACTGGAGCTGAGTGAAAAATGCAAAGTATTTGCCAATTAAGTATTTTCCACAGATGCCTGGTGCAAATGCAAAGCACAGAAAACCATGCTATATCCAGTCCCATTTCTTACCTTGTGCAAATCTATGGAATATATGGAAATCTATGGAATATAAAAATCTTCTGCTTTTATCTGTTCCATCAACCTTCCTATTTCATCAGTTACTTTGTTGCTTCAATTCCTGCTTCCCAGTTTTGAGCTTGCAAATCTTACAGCCTATGCAGTGGTAAACAGTATTTATTTCCCCTTTGGAACACGCTGACTTCACAGAGTACCTTTTTTAGTAGGAAATACTTGTCTACAACACAGTCATGATCTATGGCTTATACACACCAGCTACCACAGTTGGCTCAACAATGAGTTTTTATACAAAAGCTAAAAGGCAAATTTCCTTTGTAAGGTGTCTAAATGTCAGATTTCAGCTTCCTTCCTCTCCATTTTTGGGCTAATGCAGTTCAAGAAAACATTTTAATAATACTTTTCCAGGAAGGCATAGGCTTGCTCAAATGCTTAAATAGCAACCACACATAGACAGAGATCAAAGGTGTCCATTTCCAGGACTATCTGGAAAGGAATATTCAAAGGTGTATCTGTGAACAGAGTCTTAGAATGGTCACTCACAGGCAGCCTCTACAATGGCCATTGGTGATTCAGCTAACATAATAATACATCTTAATAACACAACTGCTCCTGAGATCTTTGAATTTCCTTTCTAACATAAAAGCTTTCCCTTTGTGTCTCGAATAGGCAAGCCCACGGGGTATGGATCCAGCAGTAGACGCTTACACCACAAGGGAATAGTGGATGAATGCTGCTTCCAGAGCTGTGACCTGAGGAGGCTGGAGATGTATTGTGCTCCAATAAAACCGCCGAAATCCGCACGGTCCGTACGCGCCCAGCGTCACACCGACATGCCAAAAGCACAAAAGGTAGGCCAGGCTGGGGAAAATTCACAGCCACCACCAAACAACCAAACCAGACTGCAGTCTGGGTTCCCAGGCCTGAAGCTTCTGAGATTCTAAAGCTCTGGTTTTTCCCTGATGTTTTGGGTTTCTGAAGCTTGTTCCCACAGCTTGAACATAAATATCAGGTTTTGTTTCTGTAACAAAATCTTTGGAATTCTTTCTGTGGGATGGACTTTCTTTGATGTCCCTCTGGTTTGGCCAACGTGGGTGAAGAGGTCTGTTGCTCTCTCACCAATCACAGTGTCCTGTCCAAAATGTATAAAAAGGGAGTCATTTGTTTGAATAAACAGAGTCAGATTGATCTCTCCGAGCTGTTTTGGAGAACTTCATGTGGTGTGCTATTCGCCACAGCGACACCAGACCGACAAAAAAGGAACCAAACAAAAAAACCTCTATGCATTTTAGGGAAGGAAAGTTCTATCAAGGCTGCAAACATAGAAAACAATTGATATGTTCTGCCTACTAGATTTAGCAGAACTTTGCAAAATACTTGCCAAGGTGGGAAATAAGTGGGAAGTGGTGCATTCCATCTCATCTCTTACAACACTGAATAAAACATGGAATTGCTAAACTAGTAGCTGTGAGCTCTTATCCTGCCATAGGGTAGTAAGCGACAAGTACCCACATCATCCAATTTTCTTTCAAAAGAGAAACTAAACACTAAATGCTTAACAACTCATCTACCCAGAATCTCTTCTTTCTCATCCTCACCTTTTAGGCAGAGGTAGAGTGAGTGCCCAAGAAGGAAAACAGACACTCTGCTATTCATTTTGCATTTAAATGAACAACTTTTTTTTGGGGTTTTTTGGTTTTTTTTTTTTGGTTTGTTTTTTTTAATTTTTTTGAACTAAATTAAATGGATAGTCAATAATTGAATACTTCATTTTAACTATTTAAAATTCAATATGTATATTCTCCAAGCCACTTGCAATATCGATTGTAATTATTTATATAGCTGTGGAGTTCTGAGTATCCAGATTTTTGTTCCTCTGATACCAGATATGCTGTACATATATGTATCAACAGAGCCTATAGTTCAGAAAACCCATCTCAGACTAGACTACAATTAAGCTCATGTTCAACTATCTCTGCTGTTTGAGGTTTCAGCATCTGTTTTACATATTATCTGTCTTCTGCTGTAAGTCTCCTGTGATTTATTTTATTGCTGTTGACCCTGTCTGTCCTACACATGTGCTGGCACCACTCCTGCAGCTATCTGAAAATTTTTGCTTACAAGATCTGGAACCTAAGATTTCATAGGAAGTCAGGAAACCAGTGCTGTATATTAAAATTCTTAATATCAACTTTATGAAAAGAAGTATTGTAATCATTCCAGCATCCATTCTTTTCCATAAATCACTCTATAGAACGGAATCCTTTCCCCGTTCTTCCTCAAGACTTCTCCAAAAATCAGTGTCTGTATGATCCTTCCTGGGCAATACCACCTCGAGACCCCAAAGGGCAACAAATGAAGATTTCTTCAGGTGGAGCTCTGCAGAGAAGAAACCCCTGTTTTAGGATTATTCCTATCTGGGCACCCAAACTTAAGGCTTGCTGGAAAAGAAGAAAACAGGCTTGGCCAGGAATCCGTGTGCTCCTTCCCATGCTTGTTGCTAAGGCAATGGATAAAACATTGGAGTAAAGGAGACAAGATACCTGCCAGCTCTTTGATGGATCTCCACACCACTTTCCTTGGAGGGCTAAGGAATGATGTCATCTTTGGGCAGCTGTCCTCTTCCCAATTCAAAACACAGGCAGGGGAGCACTGTTTTTCACAGGCAGGAAAGAACTTGTATCTTCCTGCAGCATCAGGGGAGGTAGCACTCAGTAGGGGTACTGGGAGAAGGAAAGAAATAGAGGGAGTATGTAATTGAGTAATTGAGACAGCATAGCTGCACAAGAAATCATCCTGGAAATTTAAAAGGGAAAAAAATCCAGAGGTGAAAAAGGCAGTAAAAGGACAATGAGGAGCACAAGAAAAAGAAAAAAAAAAAAGCGGAGGGAATTAGATCAAAGAGGTCGAGAAGATGTACAATATTGGACAATTGAATGAACTAACATCTCACAAATAAAGGATGGAATTTTTAGAAAATGGAAGAGAAAATTAAATTAGAGACAAATTAATATTAAAGAAAACAGCTTTAAAGAAACAATACACGAAAAGGAGCGTGTTGAACAAAATAAAAGAAATGATAAATGCTTCTCAATAGGAACTTGGCAATAAAATAACAAATCTGATGGGAAAGACAAATTTTCATTTTTATCTGTGGATGGAGAAAATTAGATTGAGGAAATGAAACTACAGAACAGGTAGGAGAAATTGCTTATTCAGATTTATGATAGATAAAAGGGAAGTACACTGGAGAGAAGAGAAACAGAATTCAGTCGGAAAAAACTGGTACATCTTCTCATTTAAATTCGTTTCTCTTTTTTTTTTTTTTGAAGCTAGTTGTACATGCCACCATTAAGGAAGGCAACTATATTCAAATTATTTTGGACACGCTCTCCCAAGATGAATGTGTTTAGCTTGTTAATAGTGTTGATATGCCACTGATTTTAACTAAATTAATAGATATAAGTCAAATTATTTTTCTGTTAAACAATTTGTATCTCTCAATATATGTTATATATGAGATCTATATCTTATTCATTGAAAGAGTATATATACATACATACATATATAATATATTATATTATTATATATATAAGCAACCTCTACAAAATTTTCATATTTAGATGCAAGATGTAAGGTAGGACTAGTACAACATGTAAGATGCTGTACAGTTCCTCTTAGATTTCATAGAAAAATCAGTTTCTTATGCATTTCATACATCTGATAGTTTTTGTTCAGCATCTCCTCGTAATCTTTTAAAATTACGAATGCAGGATTTGGGGTTTTGTTTTAGTGTTTCTAATGCTTAAGTAAGTGGTCTGTTTCCCTAGTTCCTTGGGCAGATGGTTCCTGTTAGGCACAATTTGGCAGATGATCTCAGTTCAGTGGAGTAGGGATCTTCAATTATTTACAGTTTTAGTATTTCTGCTGGAAAGCAAAGTATTGGTTTCTCCTAGTTTTACACTATATTTAGAGTTTAAAAGTGCAAAGCAAGAGCAGGAAGGGGAGTTTAAGTCTTCAGTGTCAGGCACCATCTAACTTTTCTTTTTTTGTTTGCTTCCTTCCTGAAAAATGTTAAAACTTTAGTCAATTACCCTTAAGCGAATTAAATTTTAACAGCAATTTGGAAAACTATTGAGTAGCTCTTTGAAAAACAACTACCAAAGGAAACAACTGAGCAATTTCCACAACTGCACACATGAGGGAAGACTGTGACCTTTTCAAATGAAGCAATGTCACAGAAGCAATGTCACAAAGTTCTTATGAATTCAAGATTACAAGGTACCTTGAAAATTACTACTGAATGTGAAGGCTGGTAAGGCTGATTTTAAAATCCAGTAAAAAAGAACCATAAAATCATTTAGGTTGGAAAAGGACTCTAAGAACAGTGAGTCCAGCCATTAACTCAGCACTGCCAAGTCCACCAGAAAACCCTGTCCACTAAGTGCCACATCTACATATATTTTAAATAACTCCATGGATAATGACTGCACGACTTCTTCTGGCAGCCTTTTGCAGTGCTCGACAACGTTTTCTATGAAGAAAGTTTTCCTGCCATCAACCTGAACCAACCCTGGCACATCTTGAACTTGTTCACAAACACAGTGCCATGCCATCCCCTTGCAACCTGAGCAAAAGGCAAAAAGAAGTGCATTATCTAGACAAAATTTTGCTTTTCCTCAGATTTTCAGTCCTTATTCTTCTTTAGGCCTCATATGTGAAAAATAAACACAAACAAACATACCAACAAAGTATGAATAGGAGGTGGATTCTATCAAAAATAGATTTTGTCAAAAATAGATTCAGATTTTATCTAATCTTCAAAATTTAAATAAATGCTGAGTGGGACTAAGAGAGAAAGGGAAAAGATTAGTATTTTAAGAAAATGCCATTAAGAAAACAGAAAAAGTATTGCATTATTTCTCATTAATTTTTCTAAGACCGGCAGATTCTTTTGTAATTGGCTCAGTATGAAATTATTCATAGGCCAAAATATGCACCACGGCACCAATCCTAATTTCTGTTGAAGCCACGCCACATTACCAAGCCAATGAGTGAACTTTTAGGTGTAACAGATAGAAGGACTTGGCCTTTTCAGAGAATTATTTTCTCCCACTGCTTGCTTTGCAGCCCTGTTTTTATGTCAGGGATCACACTGCCCACAGAACTAGAAAGCTTTCAAAGAGACCCCAGAGAATTCATAGCTAAGGTATCATGCCCGTTACCACAAACATTAGAATTTCCATTTATTACCAGTAGATCAAGAGAACTTTCAATGCCAATATGAGGTTTGAATGTCTGCCCTAATAGGATAAGAATGCTGCTTATCCTAATAGGACAAAAATTACTTCCCAATACCCTTCCAGCTCAGTCAAATGACCACTACCATCACCAAGGTAGTTGTTATCCTACTGTTAATGGTGCCTTATCTCCAAAGATCCACACTCAAAGTGGTGATGGGTTGCAAGTCTGCTCCCCTGTTCTTTAGCTGACTGATACATGGCTCATATTTTGCATGTCTCATCCTGAAATGATGATTGTTTTCATCCGAATTTCAACTCAGAGCAGTTCTATTTCTAATTACCTTCTTCTCAAGGAAGAAACAAACCAAACCTTTCTGTACCAGCACAAACGCAGGTCTGAGATCCTAATTCAGTCATTCACACCTGTTCTTGCAGTCCGTGGGATTTTCCCCCAGTGGTCTCAGCATTTCATGCCTGAAAAAAATGCATTATGTGGGCCAAAGCATTTTTTGGCATGCATGCTACTACCAGTACACTTATTGGTAGTTATTTATCAAAATGCTGATTCTGGAGAAGAAAGTGTTCTAAAAGCAACCTCCCATCTTCCTCCAATTTCAAAGCCATTCTGTATCATGACAACTCTTTTTCCACCTACATGTCAGTATTAAAATCTCTAAATGAAAGCTTCCTGCATCTTAGTACCTGCTTTTTTTGAATGATAAAGCCATTTCGAAGTTAGACAACAACATTAACAGAGAGAATTTATATTTTCATTTGGGAAACATATAGCTAATTTTCAATCTAAATATACTTTGAAAGTCACCACAATGCAAAATGGCTGTTGTTTCATTTTAAGGCACACATTGTCCATTTTAGAGACCAAGAATAGACCTATAAATAGATCTATAAATAGATTTTATAGATTAAGAATATAGTGCTTTGGCAAATAAAATGAAGCTTTTCTTACACGCTGGTAAACTCTCTTCAAGGAGAACCACCTAGGGTCAGCACTGAGGAGAATATTTTGTTTTGTTGCTGTGTTGGAAAAAAAACCCCAAACTGGGCAGATGAGTAAAATTCCTGTTCTCTTAGCTCGTTGTAACCAATGAATTCACTGGTAGAATAAGGCAGGATCCTTAGTGTTGGCGGACTCCTGTGAAATGCTGCAATGATGATTTTAATGAAAATCAGTGAAAATTTAAGGGTTCGCCCAGAATGAGCTCTTCAGGGTGAAAACTAAGGTATGACTTAGGAAAAGGTGAAGGCAGCAAAGGTCATTTTGCTGGAAGAGTAACAGACAACGGAAAACAAAATATATTTTAATTTAAGGATAAGCAGAATTCTGTTGACATTCGTGATTCTGTATTTGATTGATGCTATTCTGCAGCAATATCAGCAAAACTGGATGAGGACAAGCTAGTATCCTCCTGAACTGTTCACAGGAATAGTGACTAGATGACAAATCTAGTCTATAAAGGCATATCCCTAACAAAAACATTTGTTCTTTATGACTATTTTGCTGTTAACAACTTTGGCTTGTCAGTGATGATAAATCCTATTTTGGCTCAATGTTTTATACTTAGTGATGGTATAATTAATTTAACAATTAGTACTGCCTAATTTTTGTCTTACATACTCAATAATTCCTCTCATATCCATCAGAAGCCAATGCTAATCCAGTGAAAATTAATAAGCTCTCTCTGAGTTCAAGTTTTGTGATCCTTTGAAAGTTTGCGATTTGTTTTACTTTTAGTGTAATTTCTGATTTTTATTTTTATTAGATACTGAAGGGAAATGGAAAGGTTATATGTAGAAATTGAAAGGTCATATGGGAAATCACTAAAAACCCCCATGAAACCAATGCACCAAATTAGCTTCCATTTTATTGCTGTCCACTAGAAGAGCAAGAAAATGTTCTCACTTTTTAAATTTTAGAGGCTCCTTATTTTTGGGGCTTAAATAACAGTGATTGCACTGGTGGAGCTGTATACACAAGGATTCACCTTTTACTAAGATTTTTTTTTTTTTAATTTTTGGCTTTTCTTGGAAAAAAACCCAAAACATCATTTCAGTTAACTAAGAATTTGACTTCTGATGAGTATCATAAATATGGAGAGTCAGTTAAAAATTCCGGCTTTAGTCTGATACAAAATATGCAGTCCTGGACCTGGCCAATATTTACTAGAGTGGCAAACAAGGTAATCAAATTGAAATGTATATACCACCCCATCACGGCTGCTGAAGACTGGCCTATGTGAGGAATGACAGGGAAATGGGGGCATTATTTATTCCAAAGCTCTCTTGATTTTCCTGGCACATCACCTTGCCTGTTTTGCAAACACAAATTATATGGCTGCAGCTCCTACAGTGAGCACATGATTGTTTTTTTCCTCCTCAAGGCCTTATCCAAAAAAATCCAACACTTCTAATATGCCATTTGTGCAATATGTAGCTCACAGAGCAAGTTTAAAAATACCTGGTATCAAAGCCCAAGAAATTCCATAAATCCTGCAGTTACAACTCAAATGTTCCCTGGCCCCTACACATCCTGCTTTTGCAAATGTCTCTGGGAAAGAAAGGAAATCTTTGGTACCTACTGTATCCCTAAGCCCATCGAGGTTCCAGCAGCAGATGTCTCCTCTGCCAAGATCAGGAGTGACAGCAGTCAAAGTGTTTATGTCTAGGAGAACAGGGAATTTCAGGTACAGAAGTTCTGCATAGTTAAGTTCTCTATAGATAACTGAATTATTGATTAAAAATGCAATTATCTAGCAGTTCCAGCACTCTGGACAACTGTTTTCCCATTGTTAAAAGTTTTGTGATCACACAATCACAAACCTACATATGATATTTATAGTATATAAACCTACAGTATTTAAAACCTACAGTATTTATAAACCTATAGTATTTAAAGGTATTTAAACCTACCTATGATAAATTTTTCTTTCTAAACTTTCAGGAAGTGCATTTGAAGAACACAAGTAGAGGGAACACAGGAAACAGAAACTACAGAATGTAAGAACATGCCATCCACAAGAATGAAGAATGAATGTGCCATCTGCAGGATACTTTGCTGTAAATAAATTATTTGTTAAACATTGGAAGACTTAAAAAAACCTTTGTTTTAAAAAGCTTGATGCAATTTCAACCAATGGGCATTCTCCCAGTGAACAATGCAACTAAACATTCCAATATTAAGTCTTTAGAGAACAGAATATTTTAACCAGCCCAGAGCTAAAAAAATTCTGTGGTTGATATATTGCTGTTTGTTAACCTGTTTTAAATGTCCTGCACGAAAACTCTTAAAGCCCTGTGCCCCTCAAAAGCCTACAAATTTATAGGCCTTTGATGGATCCAATTGCACTAAATTAACCTATGAACACTGGCTGCTGGAGTCATTCATCAGCCTTGTCTAAGTGGTGGTTTTTTTATTTGCACTTCTTTACAAGCAACAGGCTGTTTGTTTTACAGTGTCTGAAAACATTGTTTGTCTACCCCTTCATATTTGCACAGTTTGACATTCCCAGTAACAGCAGCAGTAAGGTAACATATACAGTTTTAAATATCCATTAATTCCATCTGTGGCATTTCGACAAAATATGGGTTATAGCTGCATTTGTTTTAAGACAGTTTTATTCTTCCTTCTCTTGCAAATGTGCAATTTTTTTTTTGCAATTTGTGAGACAAAAGATTTTTAAAAGCAGTTAAAGCATACGTAGGCTCTCGAACCAGTAATGATTCTTCCAGGTAATTATTTTGCAACAGTATAGGTAACTTCTTTCTTCCTCCATATAATGCAGTATGTAAAATTTAGCATATCAACAATACACATATATCAAACAGTATGTAAAAAGAATCTCTGTTTTATAGTACAACGGTGCTATTTTATAGTTTGCTACATGAAAGGGTCTGGCCAAAATGGTAATAGGTAAAAGCAAATATGGAAAGACCAAGCCAAAGATTAAATAACAAAATACCTTCAAAAATATTCAGTTTAAATCAACTAAAATGGCTTCAGATTTCAACATCAAAATAACTTTACTGTCTTCAAAAGAAAATTCAAATACTTGTTTCTTTTTAGATATTTGAAGGGTGGTGTTTTCACATTTCATTACGTGGAACACAAAGTCATAGATATCTAGGCCCAGAGAAAACAATTTGAAAAACAGCCCTCAAGTGACTTCAAAGAATAGTCCACCAGGGCCTGAATGTTCCTGAAACATCAGCATTCAGATCAGCCATAAAGGGGTACTCAAGTTCCCCTCCATTTTAATTCTTCCCACAATCAGGTGTGGCTTACCTGACCGTGAGCTGGGCTGCTGCACCTCTCCTTAAATCAGAACAGTCAATCTGATCACCAAATTCCTAGTGCAGAATGAGCCCTCAAGGAGAGATTAACCATGGCATCCTTACACCCTGACCTACAGCTGCCAGTCACGAGCTCTGGTGGGAGACAGAGCTCCCAGATAATCCCTGCCACGTAACTTCCATAGGCAAGTTGGCTCTGCCTTGGATAACACCATTTCCTCTGCTGCATTTTTGTAAATCAGCCCAGCATAGGTCGGCCAAGAAGGGAAGGGGGCTAGCTAAGCAGCCAACAGCATCCCAAGGTGAGCATTAAGCCTGTCTGTGAGAGAAGGAAGGCAGAGGATGATGCACTCTTCCACCCTGTCCAAGAAGTCAAATATGGGCCCGTTCAGCTTTTTCCCCCTCGCCATGCTGCATGTGGTAGACTCAGGAAAGGGATGAAGCATCTCTTGGTCAGGTTCAAAGGAGGCCTGGAAAAGAGTGTATGAAGGGAGCAGTTAGGGAGGTGGTAGATTAGATTTATAAAGGAAGTATCTCCTTTTGAAGGCTGCTCAAATCTGCCTCACTTTCTACTGCAACTGAGGGAGTTGATAACTATTGACTTAAACATGAGAGAAAGTTCTCTCCAGACTGCATATGTACAGCTCATCAATAGTCCCTTGTGAAACAAGCAGGAAAGGTCACAAAAGTCTAACAAATTACTGTAGTTCCTTTTCTATTCCCATAGAAAATTTGTGGTTTGTATTTTTAACAAGTGCAATGTATTCCTCTACAACTCTTTAAACCCTCTGCTTTCTGTGAGATGGATGTCTATATGCACAATAAGCTGCCATAGCAATGTAAAAGTAGAACAGTAAATGAATAAAAAGAATATGTCACAGCTCTCACTGACTGAGATAGTTATGTTGAAAAAGGAAGAGAGTAAAGAGAAACAGGTGTTGAAACTAACCTAAATTATTTACCACCAATGCAGTAAACAGAGTTAGCAACTCTGAGACCTGTCACAGCTCCTACAGGCTTTTCCTTCTGCAGGGGGGATGGAGAGGGAAGGACTTTTACTTGAATGGCTGCAAGAATTCTGCAACACAATCTAAGAACAAGCCATTATTTTGATGTCACACATATAATACAAATTTCCATTTCATGCCCCATGACCCTTTCTGTCCCCTGTGTCTTCTGAAGTTCTAAGGGGAAGAGGGAAGAAAGGTGTGAGTGTAGAAAGCAATTTGCAGATATCTGTGGTGGCAAGCTTCTTTGTAGATAACTTTTTTACTGATGCGCTTTTAACTGAATAACTACACATCATTTTGCATTAATTTCTGTAAATTAATTCAAATATTTGGTCTTATCTTGGGATTCACACACATTCATGCCACCATATTTCTCCAGTTGAAAAACCATAATTAGAAAATGTCACTCAGAGGCAGCAATGTTTATTGCAATTTGACAACTGTCTAAACAAATTAGAACAATTCTTGAAAGCAGCTAAAATAAATACGGAATAGCTGCAAACTTCAAAGGCAACACTTTGCTTTACTAGAGAATAAATGATGCCACAAAACGGAAAGTAGCTCCAGCCCCACAGAGGTGAGAAATGCATGGGTGGGGACTGCATTTTGTATAAGAAATCTTCAGTCTTATGGCAGGGAGCACATGATAAACCAGTTAGTGTGACAGATAAAGGGCTGCATTAGCTTAATAATGACAATAAATCCACTACTTAAAGAAGTTGGAGCATGAGCCAAAGCATCTCCCTCCTAAAAGTACAAAGCACTCCAGATATTTAGGAACAGGGCTCCCACTTGATGCTATTGATTCTCATAAATCCCTGAAATCGTAAAGAAAAGCCCATTTCCCATCCTTCCCTAACGTGTAAGTCACATGGCAGAGATCACAGATCTTTGCTTTTTACAGCAGACTTAGAACTCCAACGATTACACAGAATATCACTGAAATGCATAAGTAAAAAAGTGAACTAAGACTCATTTATTTTCAGTCAGTCCAAAAAGCACTGCAGATCTAAACCCACTGAAGTTAGTATCTCTCCTCAAGGTAGCAAAATTTAACTCTCGTCTCCATAGTAAACTTAATTAGTCATTAACAGTTTAGGTGGAAATGAATAAATTCTTTACTCAAAATGTAACCCACACTTCCATTTCCATGAAGGACATGTATGAGCTCACTTGCACCATTCAGCCAAGAAAATCAATGCCTGGGATATTGAATATTGAATATTGGGATATTCCTGGCAGATACAGGAAGACAGGCCCCCTTTATTCCATATTTCTTTGGTGAGATTGAAGGGTGAATTCCTTTGGGAAGCTTCCTGTAGAGAAGTGAATTCCATACACAGCTAGGAGCCATGCTCAGTGTCCCCTGAGCTCCTTGCTCTCCCAGAACCAATGGTTAAATCTGATTAATGAAGGCTTTAGGCCAAGCACTCTGCCTTCTTGGCTCTCCATTCAACAAGCAAGTGTGTGATATGACAAGATCAGAAAAGTGTATTTGCATATTTGCTTTACCTGTTACTGATTTGGCCAACAATGCCAAAGTGGTGCTATTGTTTTGTTTAAGAAAGTACTTGACTAAAATATAAGAGAAAGCATAAATATTTTTTTAATGAAAATGACAATTGCATAGGTATGGTTGTTAAAATAGAAATAAAACTAGCCATAACTTTTCAACTTTTTGTCACTCAAAAAACAGCAAAGTAATCTTCTATTGATGCAGGTGGGGCAGGAATAAGAGTCAAAATGCCACAAAAACTCATAGGCTTTAAATGAAACTGAATCATTACCCCAAGTCAGAAATTCAGATGAAGAAAAGTGTTAGAAGTTAGGGAACTGAAAGCCATGAGATGACTGAGAGCCTTTCAGATCAATCAAGTCCTATATCATACCAGAGATTTTTTAAGCCACACTCTAGCCTGAAATCTGTAGAGTTTGGCTTGGTCAGTGGCATGATATGATTGATATTTTCACTGAGCACACCTTTTTAGTTTTACCTGATTACTTTCTCACTCATGGCACAAAATCCCAAACAATGTTCTTAAAACCCACAAAAGTTGCAAGCGCAACTGAATTTAACAAGAAATGAAAAAAAAAAAATTATTCCTAACAGGAAATTGTTGGGTTTTCTAATTCTCACCAGTTCCAAATTGTGAGAAAAAGTTGAAATATATGGCTAACAGTCTGTGAATTCTTTTTTTTTTTTTTTTTTAATTACTTTATGTGGTCACTATGAAAATCCTTACATGCAAAATTTCACATATCTTTTTTTTTTTTTGTTTTGAAATTATGCTAAGTTAAAGTCCAAAAAGATATTCTTGGAACCTATAGGCCAGATAGAATACTTGTTCTGATGAAGGTATAATCAATATATTTAAAATGTTTTATTTTTAGTCTGAAAAGGAATAGTAATAATTTATTTGGGGAGGGGTCAACTTATACTGGTCCCTCTTTTTAGGATATTGGTCAGTGGAAATTGGTCTTCCAAACACCCAGCTTCTAATCAAAACCAACGCTTATTCCTCCCTCTTGCTCCACCCAGCAAACTTAGTTAAAACACGATTGAAACATAATTTTATTGTTTGTCTCTTTGTTTGGGAGGGTTGTTTTGCTTTGAGTCACTTTGTTTTGATTCTTGGGGGCAAGGGGTAAGGAGGAGAGATGAGGCTTTCAAGTGATATTTCTTCTCTTGGGTACAAGCCGCATAAAATAAAGAATTTTTCTTAATGAGATTACTAATTATCCAATTCATGTGTGGAAGTGGCATTCAGTAAAGCAACTAGATTAAATTAGTCTTGAAAGAGGGAAAGAAAGCTTTCAACACAAAGTTGTCACCCGCTCTACCCCTACACTAAACATTTTGCTTCTGGCAGCATTGGAATATTCTACTGGACTATAAATGCCCAAACACACAGTATCTGATATATAGAAACCTTCTTTGACCCTTTTTTTTTTAACTCCAAGGGTGTTATGAGAATGTCTGAAATTGGATTACACATCACCCAGCAGAGACATGCCATTCTGGCAGAGGCCAAAACAGGAAGGCCCTCCCTGATGGAGGAAATCTCACACCAGTCGCATAAAAGGTGTAGTTGTTTCTATACACACATATATAGACACATGTACATATATATATATATGTATATATATGTGTATATAGACAATGCTACAGTGTGGGCATGTCTATGTGCACGTGGGTGTGCACATTATGTGTGTGTATATTATGCTTTTCTTTTTCCTGTCAAGTAAAATTCTAAACGCTTGCTTCTTTCTCTTCAGATCTTATGGATTATATTCAGTAATCAACTGGAATCTAATTTTGGAAGAATATCGTGTAATATGGATGGCACAATTTAGATCCTGTCTTTTTTTTTTTTTTTTTTTTCATACCTAAAGAAATGAGCAGATATTTAAGCCATAAGACACCTCTGCATTGTCATAAGGCAAATTCATCTGTTTACACACAGATATAAAATACTAATTCTGAGGGCCATATTATAAAAACATTAATTAAAATTTTATCTTTTATTTCATTTTTCTCCATAAAACTTCTAGTAAGTGTGATTTTTTTTTTTTAAGTGTAAGTTTCTCTTCGAAGTAAGAATAGTGGATAATATAAACAGAGCAGAATGGTAATTTCTGTCATCACCTCAACTATTAATTTATCATTTATATGTATTTTGTAAGAATAATTCATCCCTCTCTACAGCACCCTTAACTATATCAGAAGTGGAAAAGGCTTAGCAAAATCTTATATCCCAAATTATTTATAATAATTCTTGATTTCTCTGTGTTCTTCAGTAACTTTTTTATTTTGCCAGCTTGGCTCACAAAAGTCATAAAAAGCACCAATGTGATACTTCTGCTGCTAAACATTCTTTCCCACAAGTACATAACACACAGCCACCTAAAATACCTACATATTCACACTGTATTGAAGTTCTTAAGGAACAAAACAAATACAGCTGAGAGATGATTTTTCCCACCATTTTTTAACTAAATCCAAGGCATTGCATTTTATTGTATTTTCCATTCATTAGTATAATTTCATCCCTCCAAAACGGCAACAAAATACCTGCAGAACAAAAAGCACTCTGTCCTGACAAATAGGATCATGCTTCACATACTCATGTTAAAGGAAAAGGTTTAGCCAGATAACTGTACAAACAACTGATAAAATGAAACTCATATTTTTTAGTGAAATATTTAACTTCATGAATTTAAAAATCAAATGAATGTTCCACTCTTCCTGGTTTACTGGCATTAACCTGACTTATGGTGTGAAAAAAACCCTGACCTTAACAATGATCAAAGACAAAGGATCCAAACCCAACAGACTAAAGTGTTATCAATAAAAAGGTAAAATGTCCTTATTGTGTTCACAGCGATGAATTCTATCCTGTTTTTATTTACTCTAGAATTTCAAATGCAATTGATACAAATACTGCATAAGAATTATGGTTTTCTTCATTGTTTCCACTTAGAGACAAGTTAGAATATAATACAGCACATGCAAGTGACAGTGCATGACACAGAGTATAAATCATATATTTTCATTTATTGCTATTTCTAAGGAATTAGTCCAACAGAATTCCACAGAAATCCCAAAAGGTAAAAAAAAAAAATAATGCTCAAAAATGTACAATGATAATAGTTGCCTGATTTAACTAAGTGTCATCAGAAATGAGTCATAAAATGCTCCACTGGAAGCACACTGGTACTTCATAATGTTCTAAGCAGCTTCACCTGCAGTCTGACACCTCTCCTTGCTTTTATCAGAATGTGATGGCTCTGTTTCACAGTTTCTTAATCCCTGGAGTCTTAGGGTGAATATTAAACACGTTTATCAAGGCCGAGGATTTCAGGAAACAAAACGAAAGCAGAAGAAGCAGCACCACCTGCTGCTGATAATCTAATCATGTAAAAGCTTTCTTTTCTCCCAAATTACTGCAAAGCCACCCAGAATGCTAAATGAAGAGATTAATAGCACTTGGTTTTCAGGACAGCCTTTCCATAAGGAGCAACTGTCCTCTCATTCTTCAGTGTTGGACCTCAATTGGTATCCTGACTAAAACTGGGGTTTCCATGATGCAAAGCATGAATGTGGATACACGAGTTTCTGATTTCACTACTGAATAATCCTACTATTAACATTTCAAGTCATTATAACCAAACAGTGACAAGTGTTAAGTGTTCATTTACTAGAAACCATTTAAATATCTATTAAAAGTTCTAACTGGATTTATTCTTTCTTTTTTATTTTCTTGTGCTTACTCATAATACAATGTCACTACTTGATGACAAATAATATTTCATACTGTGTATGTAACATCATTGTGTTGCAGAATCCCCCAAATACCTCAACAATGTCTTTGTTGCGCTATTCTCCCCATTTAGCACTTATAAGCTTTTCTAGTAACAACCAATAAATCAAAAAAATGGAGCTCTTGATATGTACAAATATAAAAAAAAAAAAAAACCTCAAGAAGTTTTGCTAGTTTGCAGTTCATGTAATGCCATCTTGACCATTCTCTTCCCCTCTCTCTATGAGCTGTCTAGAACAGTAAACTTTGCTCCATAAATAATAGTGTATTCATGCTTTTAAAGGCTTTTATATGCATTTATGGTAGGTAAAGGTTGGAAGAGGTAGCTGACTGATTTTCACTTTTATCTACTTTGATTTCAGTAAAGGGCTTTGTCACTCTGTATACATAAAGGCTAATGCACCCTTTGGTTTGTAGAATGTACTGAAATGTTTGCAACCCTCTTGGTATCAGGTCCAAAATGTGAAGCATTACTGTTAAGAGGGTATCTTTCTAATGTATTTGTATGTATAGTTTACACCTCTGTGAGGTCTAATAAAGGATTATGGTTAATAAAAAATGCGTTGAAAATTCATCATCCCTGCAGATTTTGCAGCAATTTGCATTCTTCCTTTCTCTTCCCTGGCATATACATTTCAATTTTCTCAGAACTCACCAAAATCAGAACACACCTTAGCAGGGTGATCAGGCTCCATTCATCCTAAAATAGAACTGGCATGGAAAGTGGCTCAAGAGCCTCGATGAAAGGAAGTGTCAGCAGATGAAATTATGGAACCTATAGATAAAATTGGTAGAAGTGAATGACCAGGAACTGACTGCTCACACACAGAGGAAGATGACTGAACTCTGGCATACAGAGCTCTCTCAAAAGCTCCTCTCTGCAACAGAACTAAGTGGCAGCCAGTATCTGGCTTGCATCACCATCACTTCTTAAGAACAGAATCTGTGGCTAGGTGAATAAATACTGTATGATAAATATGGTATCTTGCAGGAAAAGGAAGATGGTTGTGAAGGTAAGATTCAGAAGCCTATTGGGAGATATTTTTTTTAAAAAAAAGGACAGGTGAGGAAGAACAGGGTGATCTGGTGTTTCCTAAGTGTTGCAATTAGGTCCTTCATCCAAAGTTCTCTTGAAAACACTAAACTGTCATTGAAGTAGAGTTCTTCATACCTGCACTCTGTTGATTAAAAAGCAGCAAAGACACCAGCACGAATGGCCAGCTGACAGTGGAGGGGCACCATATGTGAAACCTTGCTGCAGGCTGTTCCAGCACCCCCAGGGTCCAACCTTTCCCTGAACGAGCAGGAGAAGTGGTGGGCAGTAAGAACACCAAGTTTATAGGGGATATTAAGGCAACCAGACTGATAAAGCATGATGAAGGTAAATCTATGCAGATTGCTCCCAGCTGTCAACTTGTCCTCCATGTGCATCTCCACAGATCACGGCCCCCTTGGGTGGGTGCAGTATTTGCCTTTTTCACTCACTAAGCTCACACACTTTCCTTGATCTTTCTAATGGGATAGAGAACAGCCTCACACCACCACCTCACCACCCTCCTGTGGATCCCACGTGGTCCCAAACACTTGGGTGTCTCCTTTTGGCTGAAGTGCCTCATAATTTCATCCATTAGTTGTGGGAAACGCTCTTCCCTGTCAGTGACCTCTGGTGCTGGAAGGCCTGAGGACAGCCTTACCGCAGCAAAAACTGACCAAAAAATGCCTCTGGCCCAGCAAGTCCCAAATTTGGGAATCTGTAGAGGGTAGGAGTTGCACTGCATGTTGCCTTGTTCTAGTATTATCCCCTAGATACTGATTTTGGCTAAAGGGCAAAACGCTTCCCTGGATTGATTACCCCATCTTATCTTTACTCCAACTCCTGTGTTTTTATCTTGCTGCCACAGTAGACATTCTAGATTCTAAATGCATAATCCCTGAAGGAATATCCTGCACACAAAACTCTCTGTATTTAAACATTTACAGGCAATAATGCTTAAATCCATGCTGTCTTATCCTAATTCTTGAGCAATTTAGGAAGATTTTGGTTTAAAAATAATCACTCAGCAATATTCAATGTATTTTCTTTCTTGCATTTTCATGACAAGACGCAATCAACAGAGATCACAAATGGAGGGTTTGGCAATGCAGCCAAGGAAAAGTTTAAAAATCCATTATTTGTAATCTTAATCACAATTTTTTAAAGCTGTTAATAATATGTATTGCATTACCACAAGTTTTTAGCCTTACATGAACAGCTTGTTAATAAATACAACTGGATTGCAAGCTATTCTAACATCAGCAAAACAAGAACACAGATTGAAGAAATGTACAAGAAATTATTAGTAGTTCAGAAAAAATAAAAAACTTCTGTGTTCAGCCTCTTTCTTCAATTGTGTACTTCCTCAGATACAGATAATTTAACTTATAGGAATTTTGATCTAAGAGTTGCTGCATATTAGCCAAACCTGGCTTACTTGGAAATCATCTTATTTATTGCCCTGACTTGAAACAGGTTTTAGATCACAACTAAAGGAAAAAAAAAAATCAATCTAGAAATCCATTGCTACACGAAGGCCAGAAGGACTTGGGGAAGTTTAGTGACAATTAGGACTCTCAGCAACAGCAATTAATAACAGCATGGAAGACATTCTTATTTTATTAGTGCAAAATTTACACTGAATATGGAGAACTAAACTGATTTTTTTTAATACCTGGGCACTTCATTAAGCTATGTGTGGTTTTGTCCTGTATTTTCATGCTGCTTTACACTTGGTTTCAAACACATTTTATTCTCACATCATCGCCTAAATTTTGTCTGGTACAACTTTTATCTAAAAGTGCATACAAGAGCTATAGCAAGTCAAAAATTAGTGGTGGTTTTAAGGCAATGTTTCATCCCTGTGAAGGGGAGATACCTCTGAGAATGTTTTCCCAACAGAGAGGGTGGCAGAGCTATTAGCATTCCCCACGGCTCGCACATGTTGCTTCATGCATCAGCTGTACACAGAATTTCTGCAGGCTTTCTGCAAAGAACTCATTTGTCATCTCTCTATTTTGACAACCAAAACGCTGAGAAGAAACTGAACAGATCAGGAGGAGAAGTGTTAGTCAAACTGAGATAAAACAAAGAATAAAGCGGGATTTTCAGATTACCACTGGGCTGGTTTTGTTTGTTTGGGGAGTGCTTGGACTTAATCTTTTATAAAACAACCCTTTAGATTAAAATGCACTGTCTTTGTACCAGACTCCAAGCTCTCCAGGACTTGCTTCTCAGCATGTACTCCCTCCACTAAGTAATGTTTTCACTCTTTTTGTTTGCTTTTTCCTTCTGTTCCATATACCACCTACTCTTGCTCCGTGGTGACCCCATGCAATGGGAAAAGTGGCAAACATCTTCCCAGTCCTTGCGACAAAAAAACCCTGCTAAGTCTGCTGCTTTGGGCTTGCTGAGACACTAAGGTTTGAATGCCACCAGGCTGAACATGGAATGAAACCAGACCTCCCACTGATTCTGCACAAACCACAATTAGCTTAAAATCTGGGGCGGGGGAGACGCAAAAAATTGCAAAAAAACCCAAACAAACAAACAAACAAATTTGCAGAAAATTGCAAAGCCACAATGCCAGAGTTTTTGGGGTGCTCAGTGCTACACCTTTAAGCATGCCCTCAGCCTCTCGTGGCACACAACCCAACTATAATCACTTGCAGATATTTTGGGTTCAAAAGCAGATAGAGCAGGGAAAACCAGTTATTTCCACTATTAACAGGCCACAGAGAAACTGCCAATATTATTAATTTTTCCAGTTTTTGTCTAGGCTTTAGTATTTCAGATTTAATTTCCCTTAATTATTTAAGTTTCTGGCACATCTATAATTTTTTTTTCTAATTCAAATTACAGGGAATCAGTCTCTTACCTGTGTTTGAATTCATATGGTTTTAATAAAAACTACCTGCCTGCAGAATCCCTATCAGAATTGGTATTCATACTGTGCAGCAAGGGGGAAGAATTTTCTTCATTTCACATTCTTCAAACCCTTACTTTCCAAATAATGCTTTATATCATTGCTTTTCCTGCAGATCTTCATCTGGATATTGTTATCATTGTTGGTACTTCCCAGCTTCAAATATTTTTTTGCACACATAATTCCTAGAGCCAAATCAGTCAGTAAATTTCTTCGTAATTTAACATGCTGAAAACAATCCTGCACTGCTTTAAAGCACATTCGGATGTTGTTTTAGTAATCAATAAATAAGCAATTGACTTCAGACAAAACACTTCAAGTAGCCTTTTATGCAAATAAATCTTACTATCAAACACATTCCCTGCTGTTCGTTTTGTTTAAACAGCATTTATGTTTTTTTACCCATCTTTTAATCTTCATTCAAATATTACATATTCTCTGCCATGCCAGTCAGAACCACTGCTCCAGTTAATATTTAAACACGTCTTCCTAAAATTAATCTCACTTTTTGCTCTACCTACCTCACCATCCTGACTGTTTGAAATCTCAAAATCAAGATAATCTGATGGCTGAACTTGCAGCAAGACAAGCCTGCCCAAGACCTCCAGTGAGTCAAGGGATTTCACCTGCATCTTACAACCTTCTTCTGCATAAAGACTTGTGTAATTTTGAGGATAAAGTCAACCCTCTTTCTAACCATTCCATTCTGAGACAAACTGGAACTTTCCTGGTCACTAAATAAAGAAAATCTCTGGTTTGACTGATTTCTCCTTTAGTCTTTCTGCATTGCTATTTCCTTTCTAAAAGGAAACAGACTGGTTCTTTAAATTCACTTATTCTGAGCTCCAGTGCAGTAACAGAATTACCAGGATGAAATGCCAAGCAAGTCTTTGGCCAAGACTCTGTAAGGTATTTAAATCAGTATATAAATATATACCATGAGTAGGTCTATTAAAAAAAAAAAATCTTTCTCAATTATGAAAGTGATATTGATAAGAATATTAAAATTCTTACTCCAGAAGCATTTTTCCCTGTAATGTAAATTTATTAATATAGACATATTACATTTTTTCTTTATGAACTCATGGTATGACTCCTGCTATTTCAACAGAAAGGCTTTGCAATTAGTTTAATTCTTTTTTAATTTCTTCTTTTTTGTTCCTTCACTGACATCCTTCAACAATATTTAATACGTGGCACATTTAATCCAAATTTCATTTAAGGATTTTAAATTACTATATGTCTTTCAAATAAATCACAAATTATAAATTTCAGGCTTCCTATATTTCATATAGCTCAAGGGTTTTCTCCTGCCAGAGCAAAACTCCCTTTTGTTAGTCCAGTTTCCATTTATGCTGTCTTACTATTCTCCACTGTTTTGTTTTCTTCTATTCCCTTGTCCAGTGTAAACCGAACCAAAATTAAATAAACAAAAAAACCCAAACCAACCAAAAAAAAAAAAAAAAAGAAAGAAAAAACCCCAACCACCCCACAAACAAAAAACAAAACAAATGAAAAAATCCACACAAATCAACTCCTTTTTTTCATTAATTTTTGAAAAAGCATTCTCAAGGTGTAAGGTTATTCCATGGCTCCTTGCAACACACAGATTTTTAATTTCCTCACACCCTCTGTTCTCTTTATGAAAGTGGATCTTTGCTTTTCAGGTAACATTGTAGACTGAGGAGCTGCCACCACTATTTGTTGAAGTCAGCGTCCTAGAAAGAGAATATTTATTTTATGCATTTTTAGGGATTTTTTAGGGGATAGTTTTTTATATACAATTTTTAGGGATTGTATTTTTATATACAATTTTTTTGACAGACTACTGTGATTGGTGAATGAAAGATAATTTTTTTAAATTTATATTGCTCAAATTAGAGGGATATTTAAAGAAAAGGGTTTTTTGCAGAAAGGAATTTATAATATGAATAATGCTATAAAAACAACTTTGATGTTTATTTTTTTTCTTGGGAAAGGAATTTTAGTAAACTAAAACATCAGGAAAATAGAGCTTTAGAAGCTCAGAAACTCTGGGTCTGAAAAACAGACTGCACTGTGTAAACAAATTTCTTTGTACCAAAAATATCAATGCTAAACATTCTTTCCCATCCCTCATATTCTAATAATTATCCATCCAGAGAATCTCTCAGAAAACATTTTTCCCACTATATGCCTTTTTGTGTAAATCTAGGCCATGAACAAGAAACTTCGTCTTTCTCCTTGCAGTGCTTTCTATTTTTTCAAACTTCCCAGCAGCAAATAAACACAGTAATTTATTAACTTAGAGCTGAAAGTTTCCAAAGAAGATTTTAAAACCCTCCTTCATTATGCCTCTCATGTTCCCAAATGTGAGAAATTAATCACACTGTTTTTATTTTATTATGGATTGGACAGAATAACCTCCCAGTATCACTCAGCACAATAATGTCAGATACAGGTAAATTGCCCCTGGGACCTTGATTAAAAAAAATCAGAATTTAACCCATGACAATACAATACTTTTCCAGTATCTTGTGATTTCTTCCTGACTTGTTACATCAGTTTCTTAAACTCTCTCAAGCACCAGAAAAAGCAAGAATCATTAGATGTCTGCAGCACATGCTTGTGCAGATGAGAGATTCTCCAGCTGCACAAAAAGCTGACTTAATGTGCAATATACAATTTGAAAAGGGTTATCAATCTATCAGTGCAAACAGTGGAACAAACAAATGCAATTTTTATTTGGGATGTCTCTTCCATTCTAAAAAAATCTTGTTCAATATTTGACTAAAAAGAATTCACAAAAGAATTTATAATAATACAGTGGATTCTTTCCTATCCAGCTTGCCCCCTTACCCAGAAATGTCTATTATTTGTCCAGTTTCAGAATGTTCATACAATTCCCTGCTCAGGAAGGGAATAAATGTGCAAAACTCCAACCAAAAAAGTTTCAGGAAACTGAAAGGCCACGTGCAAAAATGTAAAAGCTAAAACATAACAGTAAATACATAAAAATCCGTGACAAAAGCCCCTCTAAGACTCTCAGTTTAGAAGTGTGTCTCAGATTATTGAAGCCTGAACACATCATCAAGGTGATATACCATATAATTTGAACATAACAAAAAAGTTGACAGTAACTATTACAGATAATTATGTTATGAGATCATGGAGGAATAATTCTTTCCACTTCTGGAACATAACACAGTGTTTTTCAGAAGAAAATGAAGCAGAATTATCTTCTTTTTGCATCAAACAAAAGGGAAAGAATGAATTCTAGCTAATTTGCTAAAAACCAGATAATTCACAACAAAACCAAGAGCACACAAGAATTCCAACATGGGTTTTATATTCACTGCTAAAACCAAACACTTTGCTGCAGCTGTGTTATTATACTAGAGTTGAGAAATAGAGCATCAGGTGTAGGATGGACCTGATGAGAAAGGTGCTGACACCAAGAGGAAGTGCTGCCAAGGTGGTTGACATTTATATGATGTCCTTATCCAGTTATCTTCATATGTTTATGGATATATATGAATTATATGTATACAAATTTGGGACAATGCCAACTGACTCGTTCAAGTTTGGTGCTTGTGTCTTAAAGTTTTACTTTAATCATTGCTAATCGCTGTTTTAAATTCTTTATTTGCTGAAGAAATTTATTAATGAAGTCAACCTAGGCTTTTCAGGTTAACTTGAAAAAAATTAAGCTATTGCATTCATTCGAACATGGTGTCAGACAAACATATCAGATGTGTGTATACATATATATGGAATATATTTATCTCATTTATCCTACAAGTTAAGGATGCCAGACTGCATTTTCAGAAGGGGAAGGACAGCAAACTGCTATCCTAACATCAGCCTAGAAATCATACTGAAAACACCACTTAGTACCAGCCCCAGATATCAGAGGTCTGAAAAGCTAAAACAAGTACAGTTTTCTACAACCATTGCAAGCACATGCATTAGTTTCAATTGCAACCTGAACTATACATCTACCAATAACAGGTCAATTTTTAACATTCTTCTGTCAAAACAGAGCCTCATTGGTCTCCTGAAATAACATTGAAGAAATTCAGGTGCCAAGAGAAATGGTAAGGGGATTTTGCCTCTCTCTCTAATAATCACTTGAGAAATCTATGTCTAGATAGGATCGAAACAGGAACTTACCTCATGAAAGTAATGAAGTTATATTAAATTAGGAGAAACCAGCTATGGCTATATATTTATCAACCTTCTCTTTGTCAGAAAGATAAAATCTCTGTTTGCTGCAAGACAGAGACTATGCTGTAAAAATGGCAAAAATTTTACAAGAGACAAAAAGCCTGAGATAGGTCAAGGAAATAAACCAATATTTTTGAATTGCTAACAGAGACCCCTCTTCTGACCACCATCTGGCCAGTACAATTTAGGAATCTTGTATTATAAGGGAACCAAGATCTTCAGACAAACAAGCTGTAATAACTACACTCCAATTTACCAGTTGATTCAAGTTTTCAACTTCAAGTGAAAAAGAGAATGCTTTAAAAAAATCTTATTGTGAATACAATTCCTTGAGGCTCTGGGGAATAAAACTTTACTCATATAAAGGAAAGACTAACATGCAATTTAAAAATTACTTACCAAAACCAAATGGAGACAATGAAAATGTGAATATTCATTTATATTCCTAATGCCATTCACAGAGGGGTTTTATGCTTAAATGAGATTTGGACAGTTTTTGAACACGGAAAAGTCAATGCACTAAATTCACATAATTATTTGTCATGCTCTCTGCTCAGAAGAGGACCAGGATTTTGCTCATTTTAAAGACTTAGTAAAGACATCTCTGCTTACATACTGGGTCAAGAAGAAAGCAGTAAGAGTATGGAAGCATATCGTTATTGACTGAAGAGAAACATTCACAGAATTGTGAAATGCTTTGGGTTGGAAGGGACTTTATAAATCATGTGGTCCCAACCCCCCTGCCATGAGCAGAGACACCTTCTAGGAGACCAGGATGCTCAAAGCCCCATCCAGTCTGGCCTTGGACACTTTCAAGGATATCCCTGGAAAATATGCTGTGGAATATTTCAAGAATTTAAACCTGTCCTTGTAAAAAATGTTTTGATATAGAAGATCAAGTGTGACATTTACATATTAGCAAAGTAGTGTATTGTTTTAGTGTTTGTTTCATGGTTCTAGAGGATGCAGAGGAGTTCATCCAGGGCAGAAACTGAAAAAAAAGGATGCCAGCTGGCTCAGTGTCAGCTTTGAGGTAAAACATCTAAATTTGGTTGTCTATATAAACAAATACACACACCTATCTCTGTAGAAGTTTGGACATAATGAAATTATGATTTTCCTTTTTGATTTCTGATTTCTGCTAACTTTAGCTTCCCATCTGCTTGATTCACCATAGAAAAAAAGTAAGAGAAGAATTTCCAAGAAATTTCTTTCTCTCCACTGTGCATTTGCACTCAATTCACCACAACTACACATAACTCTTGGAAATTCTAGTTTTCAGGCCTGGCTCTTAGGCAGTGGAGAAAAACTTCCTCTGAAAGTGTCATAAATTCATCCTGCCATAGATATGATGAGCTATTTTAAATATTAATGATTCACCTCCCTATTAGCACAAAATATAGAACTGAGAAATAGTAGCAAGGCTTGTCATATAGTAATTTAGAACACCTTATCACTCATGTAACATCATGCTATAGATTCAAAATTACAATCCCCCAGTGATAAATTTGTCACACCCTAATACAAAAACACCACAATAAAGAAAAAGAAATTAAAAAGGCTGTTTTATTTTGCACATAAATTTCATTAAGCAAGGAGAAATATTCTTTGTCTTTAGTAGACTAAGTTTACTTCATTTCCAATGGAGCCAATCCATAGTAAAATGAATATTCAAAACTAGGGGAGGGAGAATAGAAGATGGAAAGAAAATACAGCAGCTTCCACTGGAATGCTGTACTCAGTTTTTGGATCAAAGCCCATACATGGTCTTGAATGGAAAGTACCAAAGGGATGCAAAAATAACCACTGGTGTAGGAAACATGACATACAAGAAAACATGAAAAACGTGGGTTTTAGTCCTGGAAAGAGATGGCAGAGTAAATGAAACACATAAAAAGACTGTTTCCTTCCATTAACTGCATTGTCTGACAGGCAAATGAACCAATGAACCTACACAGCATTAATAAGTTATTGAACATTTAGCAGAATATTATGGACATGCATAAACTTGAGTTCAAAATTCAAGATTCTGGACATTTCTTTTTAATTCTTCAAGGAAGATGCTGAAATCTGCTTTGAGAGTAAATTTTGAAATCCTTTATGCACACATCATTATGCAACGTAATCTACTGGAAATTAGAAATAATCTACCTATACTTTTTTTTGCAAATGTTCCACTAAACTGTAAATGTATGTGACACAGAAAGCTTTACTCTACATCTGAAAAACAAGAAACCTTTGTGCAAAATCAAGAGCTGAAATTTGAAGGAGGCATAGATTTCAGATGCATGCAGTATCCTTTCTATGGCTATATTATTTTAGGATCTGTACGTGGAGCAAATTCCCAGCAGAGACTCAGGGCTATGCATGGCCTGCAAAATGTCTGGCTCTCTAAAATAAAATTTTTTCTAAAAAATGCATATTTTTGGTGACTTATCTTTCAATAACACAAAAATCAAGGCAAGTTCCCTATCTCCATAGCAATGAAAATCCTAGAAGTTTATACACATATATTACAGTGCCAATGTGAAGATATTTACAGTTAATAGGGCATTTCACTGTTACATTGTTGTTTATTGAGGAAAATAATACTGATTTCTCCCCTTGGAATTCCACAAATGCAAAGCAGCCAAAAGTGAAAAATTTTGCATAATACAGAATTAAGGAAAACCAGACGGGAAAGAAAAAACAAATATATCAAGTGGAAACGGGGAAAGGGGAGGGAAGGTTTGGGAAGGGAAGGTTTGGGAAGAAACTTCAGCCTGCTCTGAGCAAGAAAGAGGAGCAGTATAGACTTCCAATATCCTGAAGAACTAGAGAGGAGAGGATACTTTCAGTATAGCTGAGTGTATGACAGCTCAAATGTGATGCAATTCTGACTAATGGAATAATACCACTCATATATTATGTGCAGTAGATGACAGCAGCTTGGAATATTTCAATTATACATTCCTTATATTAAAAAACATAAAAATAGCTCAGCTATAAACCTGCCTAAAAGCCCCATCCAAATTAAAGTATGATCAGTTGAAACCTCTCATGTTAGTGGAACTAAAGAATGATTTCAGGTTGACTGGTGTTTGGTTTTGTTTGTTTTACTAGAAAGACACAGAGCATGACTATTCTGCAAAGCAAATATTTTTACAGTCCATCAACCTTGTAACAGATAAGTAAAAACACAAGTTGGGGAAAAAAAAAACAAAACATCTACAGTCCTTGTGAATGTGTTCATGGCATTCAATTCAGAGAGGAAATCAAGCCCTTCAGCTTTGATGTCTTGTTTTGAGATTGGTTAACTGAGCACTTAGTGGCTTTCTGGACAATACCAGCCACAGGTTTAGCTCCTACATATAACTGGTGAAGGCACAGTCAAAAGAAAAATCCTGAGTCTGTGCACAAGAATAAACTGGAAACTTATCCCTCCCAACATTATGAAAAACACACTCATGATATGGCACTGAGAAGAGTGCTAACATTCCAAGGCTCATGCACCAGGCAACATTCCTGTCAGCCAATTTTACATGCCAGATGTCTTAGAGGAAATGAGATCCTGGAAGGGAGAAACCAATAGAAAAAGAATACTAGATTTATTTCATGAAAACATGATCAAGTTCTTTTAGTACAGAGAAAAACTGCAGTCCAAATTCTGAAGGTCTTAAACTGAGCAAAAATCCCATTACAGTCCAGAAATTTACCTATTATAAATCATAGATTTTGGCTCGATATGATTGGGGCAAGACAAGGCCTGTAGTAACATGCAGTTAATGAAAATATAATATGGACAGCATAACATTTCCCACAATCACTAAACTCATAAACACATAGGGAATGGGAAAAGAGGGAAAAAAAGGGATTTTAGATTTTTAACCATTATCTTAAGTGGGTTTCTCAGTGAAGCTGTATTAGATAAATGAAAACGTTACCTAAAACTTAAGAAGACATGGGACAATAAGAACAGCAAGATAGAAGAAAACCCCTCTATTTCCATAGCTAACCCTAGAATGGTTTGGGAGGGAAGGGACCTTGGAGATGATCTGGTTCCTGTCCAAGGGCAGGGAGACCTCCCACTAAACCAGGTAGATCAGAGCCCAATCCACCCCGGCCTTGAACATTTCCAGGTAATGGACATCCACAACTTAATGGACAATCTGTTCCAGTGCCTCACCACCCTCACAGTGAGGAATTTCTTCTTAACATCTAAAAAAAAATTCATGTATCTTTATTTTCAGTCAATCTGAAAAAACGTCGAGGATATTGTGTCTCTCATCCTGCTCATCCTGAGCACTTGATCAATACCTTGATATATTTCAGAGTAAGGTGTTTTATTACTTATTTTTACATCCTGCTATTTGTATGAAATTATGATTCTTGTAAGTCATGCTTCAGTGGGGAAAAAAAGTGTTCTACTCTTGACATTTTTGCAGTTTTCATTTGTGTGTGTAAAATTTTGCAAGAAAGAGACTCAAAGCCTTCCACGCATTTCTGCAGGATGAGATTCTAAGATGCTTGACCAGAGTATACAAGAAAGAACCTGAATATTTTTACTAGAGTAAAAAAAAGGTTAACTTTTAGCACTTGTTATTCTATGTAAGCCCCATGAAAATTTTGCCTGACCGGTTTCATTTGAAGTCACATTTTTTGTCCCTCACTGACCTTTACCTATTAAAAGTGCATAGGGAAGATCAGATATTAGTGTAAATTTGCAACAGGAAAATATTTATCCTTACATAAATATTCAGGGGAAAGAAATTTTGAAGAAGAATTAGGACTCTGCTAAGTGTTACTGAAAAAAGAAGTTAGGAAAAAACACAGGAAGCTGCTGTCAGTGGTTTTGCAGTTCAGAAAGGTTAGATTGGAGATCTTTTATTATTTATTTTCCAAGGTAATGCAGGCATGCTGGAAAAGGCAGAGAGAGAAAAAGCTTTTTGGCCATTTTGAGGGAGTGAAGAACAGTCTATCAACCAAAAGAAAATGATTGTATGAACAGGGTGGGCCAAGATAAGGTTTTTCTAGTGCTGGTTATGTGAAAGGATATGGCAGAAATCAAAATACCTTTGAGATAAATGTGCTTTAGTATTCCACAGTATTAATTATAACCACTGCACCTTAAACATTAAACAACTAAAGCCATTTACTGCATTTTTTTCATTCTTTAAATTGTAATGAGAAATATTCAATCATTACACACACTTTACACACTAAAATGACACAAAGAGGTCCTAGAAGATACTTTAATAGGGAGGGGGGAAGAATGTGATGACTTTAGGATCAGCATATCTATAATAAAATTATTTGGAAAAACAAAAATTTATCAAAAAGGAAGTTGGGATAAACTTTAGAATTGTATTTAAAATATCTAAAATTCGGTTTCCTCACCTAAATAAAATAAAATTCCAGTTTTTGACATATGAGGAAAGAGTGAGACAGCTAGGATCATTTAGCCATGAGAAGAAAGATTCAGGGGAGAATGTGCATAAATCTCAGATGCAAGGCAGTACAGAAGACCAAGCCAGACAATTTTCAATAGTACCCACTGAAAGTTAAAGAGGCAACATAAAATAGAGGAAATTGCTCTCATATGTAACAAAATCCCTTTTTTAATGTCTGAGAGTTGAACACTAGAACAGGCTGCCAGAGAAGTTGTAAAGTCTTCACCCTTGGAGATATTCAAGCTCACCTGCAAAAGGGCTTGGCCTCCAAAATAATGTGCTGTGGTTGACTCTGCTTCGAGCAAGGATGTTGATCCCTTCCCACCTCAGTGAGTCTGTGCTTTTGTAACAGCTGAATAAAAATAAATGAGGTTCCTTTAAAAATTATAGTCGCTAATTAAATTTATAGCAGCTAATCAATGACTTGGATTTATATTTACCAAGTGAAGTGCAGTGGGAGTGTAGATACTTGAGCAAGAAGAGGACAAATCTCAACAGCAAAGTTTGCTGTGTCTCTTTCCAAAATGACCAGCCTCACTCACTCTAAAAGAACTATGAAAGCAAGATTTTGAATTTCTAGGTCTAACAAGTAGCACAGAGATGTCACCTTACAGTATGTTCAAAGCAATTTTAGTATATTTGATGGTGTTATTCAACACTATCTGCAATGGACTTGCCTTAGCTAAATGAAGAATATGACAGAGCGTTGAGACAATCTGATATTCCTCTGTCCCATAAGGTCTCTGTTACAGTTTCTCACCTATTTTAAAGCATTACCTGCTGATCATTTTGTATCTGAGCTTCACCAAGTTCATGATGGGTTATTATTAAAAAGAGGTTCCTGATTAGCTAGGACACAAACTGCCTCTTGATAGCTTGGCCATAAAAACAGAATCCCACTTTCAAATAAGCAAAGGAAATGCCAACAGTGTGATGCCTTCTAAATGGAAATGTCCAAATCTTTTTGGTTTTATTGCCAAATTTCACAGAAGTGAAATGCAGGTTGGCAGCTATCAATTTGTAGATGTTCAACATTGCAGGAGAATAGGTGAATAACAGAATATAGGAGGCTAAAATGTGCTAACACATCTCTATAAAGAACATTTACTTGTGTTACAACTATGTAAATCCCTGGAGTGAAGTGTGTCAAATGCAGACATTTTATGTCAACACAAAGATTGAAAGGGACCAATATTATTTCTGGTATCCCTAGCAAAAACTATGAAGAAGAAAATTAAAACTATCAGAATAATGAAGAATCATCAAAATCACAAGAAGAATATTCCACTGCTTCCACAAGGATGCTTCATATTTGGATTAACACACACATTCCCACCATGGCTGAGCCTTGCCCAATATTTTTTAACATCTTACTTGACCCACATTTAAAACCCAACACTGAAATACTCACACTCCCCGTGTTTGCAAATTAATAAAATTCTCCTAGAAGTTTCAAGTCCAATGTCCTTGAAAGCACTTTGATGATGAAGAAAGCAGTAACCAGCTGCTGCCTCACAGATGCTGAAAAAGCATGGAACAAACGATCCTGATTGTAATGATATGTTGCAAAGGCAATAGCAGTGGAGCACTTCTGTTGAAGACAGCCTTCCTGTTAAACAGAAGGCCAAGCACAGACTCTTCCTCTTGTTCTGTACAATATGACTGCCACAGATTGCAAATCTCTGAAAAAGCCAACAGGGTTTCTGACTAAAACTGAAAAGAAATTAGAAGGAATCCAGCTAAGGGCCAAACAATATGAGCTGAGACTCCAGTGTTAGTGGAAATTATATGAAGCTTTCAGTTAGCTAGTAGGAAATGGGAATTGCAATCAGACAACATCCAAGTACAGATTTCTTAAATTTAATTCACTAAAGTTAGTTTATTTTCCTTAGCTTTTGCTTGAGACTGATTTCTACTGACAGCTACAAATCTTACTTACCTTCCTGTGTTCTAAAAGGTACATTAATTTTTCTTAACACATTAAAACATGCAAGGATATTTGATTGAAAACTGGAGGTTTTCTGCTGCCTGGAAAATGCCAACATCAAAAAAACACCAAAAAACACCAAAAAACCAAACCAAAAAACCCAGGGAAGCAAAAATCCAGGTAAGAACAATATAAATACCAATCAAGACACAAGATTACACAAGATTTCAGTTCCCAGTAGAGAAAAAAAAGTGTTCTTACAGAGTATTTGTTGGCCCAGACTTAAACCAAAATTTGACATGGTGCAGAATGGAGCCATACTAAAATCTTGGTGGAAATACAAGATGTTGGCCATTTTAGGAGAAACAAGTAATTGAATCTCTTTGACCAAATTTTACGCACTTGGAAAGACTGACAATAACATTTAATGTCTTTTAAAAACGTTATTTACACTGAAGCAAAGTCCTTTGTAGAGCCTCTCAAAATTTATTACATTTGTACAACAAAGGTAAACATGCAAAGGGTTACTACCACTCACTGAAGAAATATATAACTTACAAACTGGGAATGGTGAATTGTTAACAAACACAGATCTTACATTCTCTACAAAGGAGAATGAAGTTTTGGAGTTGATTGAGTGGGTAGGTAAATAATTCAATAGAAGAGAAATTCACACTCCTTGGTGAGGATGATTACAAAGTTTGGACCATCTCTGAATAGTCAAGAACCATTGGCTAAACTACAAAAAAAAAAAAAAAAAAAATTAATAACAAAAAGGGAGGCCAAAAAATGGGAATAAGTGAACACTTATTTCAGACAAACTCAAATACCAAGAACAAAATCATGTCACCAAAGGGCATGTACAGAATTTATCTGCCTGTCTCTTGGGCTCCCAGAACCCTGACTGGAATTTTTCATTTCTGAACATATATTTAATTTAGCTGATATTGCACAAACCTGATGGAATCAGGTGCATGACTGAGCAACACCTACACTGGGTTAATCTTTTTAAGGGGAATCAATCTGAAAAGAGGGGAAGAGCAGTATTTTCTGTCAAAAAAGCCCAGTTTTGAGATTAGTGACAAACCTGACAGATAGTCATTTTAAAGCTTATTGGAGTCCAAGATGCAGTTACTGTAGGAGTTGAATGCCAAATAAAGTAATTTTTTGGCCTTGTTGTGACTGAATTATGCCACAGCTAGGGCAGATTCAATCTCTTAACACTTAATTCACTGACTGATAAGAGGTGAAGATCAGGGACCCTTAGGGGTGAAACTGCTCTGTTTATCCCTGTGAGAAATATCAGCACTCTGTGCTGTCTGTGCCTGATTTTGGACAGGCCAATACCATATGAACCTCCCCAGACCAGCTTTGGGGGCTCTGCAGGTATATTTCCATTATCACCAAGGCCAAAGGTGCTGCAAGACTTTATACACATCTTGACAGAGACAGGCAGAAACTGAGGCTTGATTTAAAGTTTTTCAAATTTCCTCTGCCTCTCAGTTGTAAGGAATGTACTTGGCCATCACACTGCACTAGGTACTCTTTGATAGGGCTCACTTGACCTTATTATTCCTCTGCTGCTGACAATCTTTTTTTTTTTTTTTTTTTTTTTTCCCATTTGCTGATTGCACATGAGATGCAATAAAATTTCAGTGACCTTAAATAATTTTGCTTCACTCAGGAAAATTCCACGTGGGTAACTCCATATACCCACCACAGCTGGAGCATTCCCAAGCACCAGCTCCTTCTTGCTGACTTAGCTGCTCACAGGGGGCTGCTTCCTAAATTCTACAAGGGAAAGAGCTGTTTAAAAGAATTGAACCCTGGTTTTTAAACCAGTTGCCTGCTTTCCCATTATTTAATTGGCATTTCCAGAGGATTCTCTCTTAAGTGTATTTATAACTGCAGATGCTGGCTCGTGCCTGGGGACCCAAATCCCCATGCCACCACCCAAAATCAGATCATGCAGCAGAAGCAGGTGGCTCTCAGCAGAGACAAAGAACTGCCCTGACAAAGCTCGACATCATAACTCTAAAAGAGAAACCATCAGGTGTAGATTTTTTCCTTCAAATGGTCAGTTTTAAAATCCTTTAAATATTTCCTCCAACTGCAAGTTTCTTACTGCGTTTTCATAAAAGTCAAGATTTCAATTACAAAATTTCTTTATATATATATATATATATATACACACACATACACTCACATATGATTAATTCTTACTGCATCTAGAATTGTTTGCTGCTTTAATCAATTCTTTAAATTTTAGGATATTTGCTTAGTAAAGGTTATTGTGGGCAGACCAGACAGATAGACTTCGAATGCCTGCAGCCAAAATTTATAAAAAGAGGACATAATTGAGTCAGAATTATGAAATAATGCAAGAAACTAAATCTAGTCATTGGGTCTAGATTCTAACTAGAGCTATTTGAATTATTTTTGAATTTTGAATTATTTTTGGCACCAAATATGGCTAAATATTTATTAATTGTCATAACTATGCATTCATCTGGAAAAGAGATATTAATGTCTCTGGCACAAAAAGATTAAAAATCTAAGATGATCCTTCCCCTACAATCTTTTTCAGTGTTTTTCCATCACACTGAAATCCACATTACTCCTATAAAACAAATAAATTATTCTACTAAGTACAAAATAGCCAGACTCAGTGCAAAAATCAGCTCTTCTGACTAGTTCTTTGCTGTTAAAAAGGAAAAAGTTGAGATGTCAACCAAAAAAAGGGAAGGAAAATAAACCTCTTACTTCCAATTACCAAATCAAATAATTTTTTATCATCATTAAATAAATAAAATTCTCATCTTTCTTGCTACCAAAATGCTACCATGACAAATAACAAACTTAAGTGATAAGAAGCAAAAAAGTCCATGAAGAAAATTAGTTTTGTCATCAAGTCCAGTCATAAGTCATACACTTAACTTAGAAAAAAACTGGTGTGGATTTTCTGTTTTGACAGCTATTAATCTGAAAAACTCCATATTTAAAGAATTATTTTTTCCTTAGACTTCTAGTAACTTCCTAGATTTTTGAGTCACCCAAACTCACCAAGTTTGCAGCAGCAAGTAGCTACAGTGATGTCCATATCCTTTCTTGTAAAAGAAATATATTTAAAAGTCATAGTAACTTCAGTAGGAGTAATTATTTATGCTTCCAAGTCCTGTTCAAGTTTACTCAAGTTCCAAAGACATATTTTTGGACTATATTGGAGCACTTTTAGACAAGATTTGGAGGCCAGTTTTGATCCAGTCTAAATTTAGTTTTAAGCAGCTCTGGCCTACCCAAGCTACACTGGATCCAGGCTGATGCAGTAAAGGTTGGGGTGCGGGGTTACAAATTTTGTTTTCCTGTTTAACAAATTAAAATAGTTTTTAAAAGAAAACAGCACATAACCGTGTTGTAAGAGATGTTAGAATAGCCTAACTTCTTGTGTTTTAACTGTCTAGGCTATGCTAAAAAGGCTGATATATTTCTGATTTCATGCTTTGTATGGCTGCAAGCACAAGAAGTCTCCAGGAAAAAAAGAACCAACCATGACAGTGTCATGAACGCTGGGCACAATAAGAGTTTGTGAAGTTTGCAGCAGAAAGAACTGGGAGGTTAAAACTGGTGTGGGGGATTATCCTCTCAGTTTTTCACAAGACATGAATCTGAAATAGATTCATATGTAACAGCTTTCAGCAAGCAAAACTCTAGATGCAACTTTATCTAGATTCAAGATCCTGAACTAACAGCTGCTAAGTCAGGTGCACATTTATTTTTACTGAATATTCCCCACCTAGAAAAAAAAATCATAATAGATGGGGCTGTTGCATTAATTGCAGTGTAGGATAATCAAAACTTATAACTTTGCCAAAAGAATTTGTTTTATCTGTATTTGGCCAAAGTATGGTAACTTCATCAATTTACAGAAACTCTACTTCCATGGGATGGACCCTAACTTTTTTTTCCTCACTATAAATGAAATCACAGTCTCTTTCACTTCTTCACTTCCAAATTAATGCTTGCTTTCTTTTCAATAATCTTACGTGCAAAACTATATACACAGTGAATTCTAGGGAAAGATCTGTGTGTGTCAAAAAAGCAATGGATGTCACACTTCTCATATTCCCAGTAAAGGCTGCCTAAAAAAGCAAACAGCAAGTCAGAAATGGAGGGATGCCCAGTCTCCTTAAAATGCTACCTTGCCACATAAAGGAACTCAGGGTTAACTGAGGACTAACTTTATTTGAACACCTGCAAATATTACCATCATGATCATACTCATTAAAGAAATTTAGCCCATTAAAGAAACAAAAAATGGAAATTGAACTCTGACACAGCAGCAGTAGAGGCACCACTTTATCCTACTGACCATGGGAACACGTGACAACTTTGACTTGCCACCTAACCCAGAGGCTGCTGTGCATTTATCACCAGCCTAAAGTGATATTCAAGGTACAGGGCTGAACTGCAGGGCGAAGGTCACAGCTCTGCTGTTCTGTGTCTGTTCAAGGACACAGGGAAAGTTTCAAAACTGAGTCAGTACCTTTTACCAGCACTAAATTCATATTTGGAAAAACAAGACATAAAAAGGCAATGATTACAACATACTAAATGAGAGGCAGCATTCTAGGCTGACTATTATTATTTTTTCCTTCAGGCTGCAATTCATTATGCCACTAAGCTTCTGGTGACTCACACCATCATATTGTACCAACAATGGTCTCAAAATGCAAATTGCTAATGACTTCTTTTAGCCCAACACAAACCTAGGAAACAAGTGCAATTCAATGCAGTATTTCCAGCAGGGCCATAAACATCTTTGCACATAAGTTTAAACTAATGGCACTCAAAGTTTTATCTCGTGCCTAAAGCTATTGTCATACTGAATAGCTGTGATATAAGATTTGGAAATGAGCAGCACTCTTGCATATGGCAGACTGCTTCACAGAGTTAACATACCTTTTATATACTTCAGTGGATATCAGCAGAACACATCAAATGTTAAATAGATTTCTATGCTTTTTATGACTCCACCGTTTTAAAGTCATTTGCCTTATTGTGAGCAACAATTTCTGGGAAACCAGCCTGTACACTGATACCTGTTGAACTTGGAATAAACATGAGGAATTAAGAGATCTGTGTGCTGCAGCAGGACCATGATATTGTTATGCTCAAGGAGACATGGTATGATTGCTCATACATCCACAGTGTTGAAACAGACGGAAACAGGCTCTTTACAAAGGCCAAGCTATGAAGATGAGGCAGTGGAAATGTCCTTTATGTGACAGAACATTTGGAATGCATGGAGGCAACAAAGAGCATTAAAGAGCAGCCCCTTGTGGGTGACATTACACTGGATGTCTGGCAAGGGAAAAACAAGCACATGAGACCTTCTGCAGACAGCTAGGACAGGAGCTCTGGCCAGGGGTGCTGTTTTCACTGAGTGAAAAGTAAAAGATGTGCCAACAGAACTAAACAGCACGCAGATCGCCTGACCCTTGGGCCACAGGTATGAGACCAGCAACACATTAATTTTATGCCTTTTTCCCACTATTTTGAGATCTGACAAGGTTAGGTAATAAACTCAATTTCTATTCAGACACAATGCTAAACCACAAGTACATTTCTCAGTGAATAATCGACAGGTGAATAAATTACTTCGGTCTAGTGAGACATTTGTAAAATATGCAGTGCAAATGTGCTCACTTCTCATCAGTTTCTGGAGCCAGACAGATAAAAACTTAAGAACTAAACAGGATGGTGGGTGCCAGAGAGAAGTACTTGTTCCCCAGCCTTCTGCTAAATAATAGTTTTTTTTTCAAATCAGTGTTAGATGTTAGATTAATGTATTTTTTTTTTTCTTTTGAGGGTAAAATTAAATGCCAGTGACAAGAACTACTATTCACCATCATTGTACTAAATTTCCCTGATTACATATGAAATCATTAAACAGGACTAGGAAAAGACCTGTTTTAATGTTGCTGGCAATACCACTGTTGTGTACTACCTGTCCCAGCTACAAAACATCAGTTGATGAGCAGATATACACTGACATTAAAAAACACTTTTAGGAACCTTGATGGCAATAAAACATTTAAATCTTTATAACATGGAGTGCTAACACAGCACGGAGTTACCAGAGTTAATCACTGGTTTGCTGTTGACATGACTAAGTTAGAAATGGGATTAAGTGCTTCGCTGATATAAACCCACTTTACTTTTTATTCTCCAAACACGATGAAGCAAATGTGATTATTTACTGTCTCATTTGCAGCAGTTCTTTGTCACCCTTTTCATAAATAGTATTTCTGCTACTGTAGTTTCTCACTTTTGGAAGCACTTAGCACAAATACAGAATAAATTCTTAACAACAATTATTTTTATGGCTGTGTTTATATGTCTTTTACATGAAAGATCACACTGTAGCAAGTGTCCTAATTAAAATGCAGTATATCTGTGAATGCTTCACACAGACCTTCTTTTGATTCTTATATTTAGTGCTCAACTAACACACTGCACTTTTGAAAGGGACAAATGAACCCCATGAATAAATTACCCAAAATCCAGTTTATTTACCTCACTCAAGCCACTGCACACATCAGGGAAGTGAAGAATAAAAGAAATTACATGATTTACCTCAAAGTTTCTCTGATTAGCTAAGTACAGGCCCAGCTCCTCTTTTAAACTTTGCCACTCATAGTTTAAACTCCTACCACTGAATTACTCATTGCCTTATTAGTTTAGAAGGCATAATTCTCCAAACTCAGAATATTTTCAAGGACTACAGATACATTATGTGGTAGAAAAATGAACTTTAAAAGAATAAAATGTGTTCTGTAAATTCCTAGTTTCTTTTTTGCAAAATTATCCCCCCAATTCCCTTTTAAACCTATTCTAATTCACCATTTAGAAATTATCTCAGTGTTTGCAACCTCTTTTCCTTTATCTTAAAAACAGGTATTGTACATGTAGACAACTATAAACCCCCATGTTTCTTCACTAGCCTAAAGCTAAAGCGATCTAGCCCCTATTTTAACATTTCTGGAAGTGAATTTGAAACATGCCAGAATAATGGCAAATTACTGAAACAGATATAGAAATTACACAGAGAATTTTACAAACTTCATTTCTGGCAGTTTTTTTTCTCTGTGTGTGGAATAATTAGGAAACCTTAAAACTACAATGCTTCTTACGAAAAATGCAAGAATGCTGTATTGGAGAGAACATCCCAACTCCAGCAATAAACAACTCAGAAGCAGTGGAGCGTGTTACACTAATGAAAAAATGACAAGAGACATAAAGAAAGCTTAAGTTGTAGACGTGAAAGAATGGTTCTTAGCATCTGGAAACATAATTTTCTATGCTGCATGCCAGAAACAAAATCAAATGTAATACCTCTTGCATACCTACCTATGGCAAATGAAAAAACAGCAGAGTTCACATTATTGCTGTTAAAACTTCAAAATACAGCCTCTATTCTCTTCACTCCAAGGAGTTTTGCTTATATACAAAAAAATCAAATACTGGGCTGCAGTCACACTCTGATGTGCTGTGCATGCACTAATCACCTGTGCAGTTATTTCTTCTGTTTACAGGATACTTTTTCCAGTGGGTGAATATGCAGCCAGTCATGCTAAACGAGGGTTGTGAAGTAGCTACTGTGCAGGTCAGCTTTGTAAATATCAAGCACATGAAAAACTACGTAACACACTTCATGCTGACTCAATCTTTACATGGCAAAATAGAGAAAATAAAATCTGTTTCTGCATTTACTTGTATCTCAGGTATAATCTTCACTTTCAACTCAATGTTAATTTGAAAAGTACATTTCTTTCCTAGGTTCTGCAAACAGAATATCATTAAACAAGATATATTCCCAGTGGTCTTGATTTTAATTTATAGAATAACCAGAATATTAGGGAAGGGCACACCATTTAAAAGCAAGCTATGTTTATAAGAAAAGAACACAGAAAAATGAAGAAGGAGGACAATTTTTGTGAAGGTGAAGAGGAAAGGAGCCATGGTCCTCTTTGCGCCTGCTAAAATTACGTCAGACATGAGGGGACAAGGTGCTACCAGTAAGTACAGAGAGGTTGTTTGCTCAGCATGCAGGGGTCACATCAAGAAAGGACTTAGAGATGAACAGATAAAATCAGCAGTAATCAAAGGAACACTTTCACTCAAACAAGAAAAAAAAAATATATATAAGCACTCTTCAAATAGGACACAGCATATGATCAGCTTGAAAGGGAAAACATCTGCATTTACCTCACAGTAGAGCCTTTCCTCATCAGCAAGGCCCATGAGCCTCTCCAAATCACAAAGTAACCTCACAAGCTCCTGCCCTGCTGCTTTCCTCAGCACCAGCTGGCAGAAGTGATCTTCCAGGCCTTCCCTTTGGAAGCCTCCAAGGACACGTGTTCTTATGCCCAGAGTAGTGAACACAGCCCTTTCCTACGGACTGGAGTGCTCACTACCAACACTTACACACTCACCTGGCATCTGACCCTTCTTTTAGAAAAGGAGCCAGCTGTCTCCAAGATCCAGAATGGCCAGACACTCAAAGGGAAGACAAGATAACAAAATTTATTACTGACCTTTGACTGCATTGTCTACCTTTGGACACCCTTTGTCAACAGGAATGTGCTTGGCATTTGGGGATTCCAGTAACTGCTGTTATTAATTCCATAAACCACATGACACTTCTCCATGTGAATTTTCCCCCAAATACTCTGACTCTAGCCCGACTTCTATTCAGTCATATGCCAACAACATTTTTTTTTATTAAGCCTGTGACATTTTAACGTGCAAGAGGAGATATTTCATTGTCTGGCTAAGCTAGAAATGTCAGGGCAAAAAAACCTCAATGAGACTCATTTTTCAGTCCCAGAATTCTCAAAGAAAACTAAAGTTACTATGTTTTTTAATATGTGTACTTCAAGGCAGATGGTTCTACTTTAATGAAATGCTATTGCTGGTCAGTACGAGAAGCATTTTGGATTTATATTCATTTTTTACCTACGAGGTCTTTTGGACTACTACTAATTAAATATTCTGTCAGCTTTTCTGACCAAGGAATGGAAGCAAGATGCATTGAGACCTTTTAATTCTGAAAACAATTGTTCCATAGTAGCAGATGGTATTCAGGGAATGCATTCCATGAGCCCTCTTATGTATGTCATGGATTTGACATTTGTAAGACCCGAAGACCTTGACCTCCAACACCTGAAATTTCTATATGACAGAGAACCTCTACACTTGCAAATTATTGTAAATCTTGGAACATACACACAGGTTACGAAACACTGGATTTTCATTTGCAGACTTAATTCAACATTTATGATACTTTTCAAAATAAACCATGAAATACAACATCCACGTAAATTTCTTATATTTGTATTTTAGACTGTAATTCACAATTACTTTTTAACATTAATAAACCTTACTCTTTCTCCACCTTTTCACTATTCCAGTTCAAATCCTACTGTTCCTTAGAACAGGTATATGTCTAGGTCTAATTGTAAATTTAACTTCAGTCATCTCTTCTGTTGATAAAATGCTTACTGATTTGACAAGCTTCATCTCTAAATTATTATAAGAAGAAACAAGCCAGTGTTTAAAATTGGAAGGAAATGTTACTCAGCTTCTCTTGACAATTAAAACCAATTTTCATTAGGCATTACAGTGAAAATATGTAAAGTTAATGACAATACCTAGCAAAATGTGGAGCTTGATTATTTCTAATGAAAAATTATGTAAAGAACTGCAATTAAGTCATCGGAAGCATGATTTTGCATAATCATCATGTGGAAAATACTGCAGGGATGATCTTATTCAATATAATCAATGTCATATGTAACTGTTAAGCTTTTGCAACCGTTTTAGGATGCTGATGATAAACAATTTCCTTACCATTCTAGAAATGTTTGCCTGTTTATGAAAGAAAATTCGACAACAGGAAAAAATCTAGATGATTGCAATTGACACATTTTCCTAACATAAAAACACTGTTGGTTTTATGGATTATCTGTGACTCCATCTACAAAAATACTCAAGAGATTATGTAATCAGAAATAATAGTGCAAGGAGAAAGCCAAAAAAGGACTAATACGTAATTGTGCTTAAGCAGCAGCTTACTATCAAAGTATCATAATAATGCTTAGAAACCTTGTTTTCTCTTTCAACGTACATATTTAAGGAAGAGGGAAATAAAACAGCTTGGCATCTAACCTGGACATTTATACATCTTACCATAGAGTTCTTAACTTATTACTTCATGAATCTGAGAACAAAAATATTCAGTTTAGGGACAATATTACATATTATACATAAATCAGAAATAAAGACAGATTCAGAAGTCAATTCTGGTATATTCTTCACAGAAAATTGCCCAGAAGCATAGAACTATACCACATGATTTAAATTCTCTTTATTTTATTCAACTTCAGTTTCTATTCATGCTCAACTCCATGGAATGTAATAAATAGGAATTTGTTGCACATTCATTAAATATGAAATGAAAAAAAAAAAATCTCTTCACTACTTTCCACCAATATTCATTATGTTTAAGTATGTGGCAAATACAGTAATACAAAATATGTTAATGCAATTACAATTTAAAATAAACGTCATGATAAAGGTGTATTAATCAGAAATCAAATCCCACAAGTATAAATGCTGAGAAAAGCTGTCAATGATTTAAACTGTCTATGCAGAAAGTGGTGACATTGCAAGACAGATTTTTTTTTTTTTTACTCGCAAGACAAAGTAAAAGTTTGTCACTCCAGGTTAAAAATCCTTATGGTAAATATTAAAATTTATGGTCACTGCAGACAAAGCTCAGACAATCTTCATACCCAGTTCCTAATTATTTGCACCAGGTCCATTAGAGGGCTTTGCCTCATCAGGCCTTAAGTCAGCTTGTGTCAAGAAGTCATCAGTGCACTCCAGATATCAACTGTGACTTGCTTTGTGGTCCTTGCAGTAGGAAGGAATTCAAAGATTTTATCATAAAATCCAATCTTAAAACCTGATTGTTCCTTGCCAGAAATTGCCTAACATGTTTATTTAAAATTAGTGTTTGCAATTACAGGTGGCAACTCTGAACCAACAGCTAGTGGTCATCAAACTTGATCATGACTGCATTATTAGTAGTGTCTTAAAAATTGTAAACTAGTTCAACTGAATCCAATCTTAGCAGCTCAGAAAAATAGCTAACAGCTGAAGAGTCAATAAATACCAATATTTATGCACAAAATCTATGAAGTTATTAGTAGCTCAAGTTTACACACACTTTAACTTTGGCATGGGTAAGCATTGGGTAAACGTAATCTCTGCTTCACATCTTGGTCAAGAAAAACATTTGTCAAAAAACACAAATGAGATTTCAAGACTGTACCTACATAATAGATCCTTACATAATTAAGGTAGTGGTTAGATGGTTTTCTCCCCCTTAGTAGTCCCATTATTTCAAAGGGCTAGCTGGTCTTAGTGTGATACTGTAAACAAGAACTCAATACATGGTAAGGAACATTCAGATCCTAAGTACAACAACACTGGCAAATCACAATAGATCCAGAAAGAACTTATCAGTGCAAGGTCGCAAAAAGCCTTCTGGCTGAAGCTGTAATCCTCACTGGCTCTGTTCTTTGCATACATGTAGCACTTCCACCTATAAAAATCATGATTTCCCACAGAACTATCACAAGCACTCAGCTGCCTCGTACCGGTAAGGAGAGCACAGAGGGCAGGAGCCCTTGCTCACCTAAAAGTCACTTACAACTCAACATCCACAGCAGGCAGTGCCAGCAGAAATGGAACCACAGGGGAAATGAAAACAGTTAGGGGAAGTGTGCTGATAACATCTCAGAGGATCAGACATGCTCTCAGCAAATAATTATTCTTTGAACGTGAAGCAATGTGGATGCAACAATGAATGGCAGACAGCATCCTCCAAAATGGTGAGACAGAATTATTTCAGCTGCAAATAACACTTCTAACCAAAACCTGGCTACTAAATGAATGACCAAGCTGAAGTCATAATATTTGGCAATGGTTATTGCAGCAGTACATTTATCAAAGAAGGTAGTTCTTGTTGATTTCCTTTGGGAAAATGACACAATATTCAAAATAGGAGGCATATAAAACAAGTGCTAAACATAGGGATATCCTAGGTTAATCATTTTAATTTTTTGCTTGGAAATAACTAAGTTTTATAAAATACAAAATTCTGGCTAAAGGAAACCTTTCATGATCCTATATCAATGCAAATGATGATTGATATTTCACTGACAGCAGTGCTATCTTCCATAAAAGACGTGCGATTAAAACAGCACTAGACCATAGCTAGAATAAGATAATTTAAAGCAGGTTGGTTTTGCTTCTAAATTAAATAACATCTGATGTAATTCTTTACATTGTGGCATTGCTCTTTTTAGACCTTGATGCTTGTCTGTCCAGTGGACTGCTGCCACAGCTATCAGTCCTGGCACCAGTGCACATGGACTTGTTCAAAGCCTGCAGAAAGCACTGGATAACAACAACCCACCCATCTGGATTGTCAACACTAAAGGAGCACACATCTGCCAGAGCAATTTGGCTAACTCTGACAGGCCCTCATTTATGGGAATTACCAGGCATGCTGGCATAGAGGGACGTGGTATGTCCAGAAACTTAGCTGATTTCTCCTGGACAGCTTCCACCAGAATCTCCAGTGTGACTACCATTCTCTCTTGAGAGCTTTTATAAGTATCTGGCTGTACTTTTGAGTATCAATGGTAGCACAGTCTCTTCTGCAGACAAAGGTAATACACACTAGAAGCTGTGTGATTAACAGCCTGCAATTCCTCTTCCTCAGAGTCTGTGAGACAGATGTTCCAATCATACACAAAGTTCACCTACTTGGGATGAAAAAGACCTGACTGGAATTGATATAACAGCAGCAGGTACAATTTGGTTAGATTGCTGGCATTGATAATAAAGAAAATATGTCCAAGGATACAAGAGTCACTCATAGTCCTTGGATAACAACCCCAAGCATTGCAATAATTAAGAGAACACACAATGTAACATTCTGTACACCACCATTGTGCTAATACCATATGAATGGCAGAGCATCACAGAATGGTTTGGTTTGGAAAGGACCACAAAGATTATCTGGTTCCAACACCTTGTTGCTAGAGTAAAAAGTAGAACAGCCAAAATCACAGACTGGTATGGCAAACCAGAGAGAGAATACCTGGTGGGTCTTTGTAGGGTTTCAATTTTTAACTTCAAAATAACAGAAGTGAAAGAGAACTGATTCTTTTTCCAGAATGCATAAGGAGAAATCCAGACCCACACCTTAAGGTATGTGGCTCAGCTTACCATGTAAAAACTATACTAGAGCATTTGTGTGTAAACGACTCTGACTTCTGTGTTTATTTAAATAACTTAGGCTATTTTGTATCTCAGAAATGTACCTGACATCCAAAACAGTGTAAAAATATTTCATGGACTCATAACGTTAACATTATTGTTCCTAACTACCAAGACTGCAAACAACTGAGGCTTATACTCTGTTATAAGAAAAAAAAAAAAAAAAACATTAGTAGAAACAGTTCAGGTGAAAATGAAATTGTGTTTAAAAGAGAATGAAATGTAAAAATAAAAATAAAAAAAACCCAAAACAAAAAAACCCAACCAACCAAAAAAAATCTAAATAAAAATTGACATTATTGGTAAAAAATACCCAGGTGAAAAACAGTAAATTATTTGGATTTTGATGAAGTGCAAAGTCACTGAATGCTTGCTTTGCTAAAAAGAAATTGTGTAGAGTTGGCTTCATTCTTCTATCTCCAGAAGAGCAGCATCTTATCACACAAATTGACACAGAGGATCCAGCTCATCAAGAGATCCTGGCCTGATGTGTGTGGGACACAACAACATCATCAATAGGATTCATGGATACCATGGACAATATTGATAATAACATTCCTTTGCCTTACCCAGACACCTTCCACATAACAGCAAAAATGTATCAACAGTAATAGTGAAGAGGAAAAAAAAAACAAAAAAAAAAAAAAAACCAATCACAGGAATTTTATCAGGCTTTCACTGGATAGCACAGACATCATGGGCTCAAATGCAGCTGCACCTCACATCCTGCTTTTTCCTCTGTTATTTTCTTGGCTGAAATCCTCTCATCTGCCAGCAAAGCAAAGGGGCCCAGGCTTTGTCATCCTCTTGATTGCTCTCATAAGGATGTTCCTGCTGTTGGTTGGTTTCAGAATAATTGACTGTGCCCTGTCCACAACAACTTTGTGGACTTCTCTCAGAAATGCAGATTTTTATATGTAAACAGATTATTTCACTATCACCACTGGTTTTTTCCTTAATTAAGAAGCTACTAGGGCTTGAGGAATGTCCCTCTTTTCCTATTTCCACTTCATTAATTAATTTGACATCTTTAATAGTCTAATGTATAGCCTGTTTTGTAAAAGGTCCTTCAGAAGAAGAAACATTTTAGGGGAGGGTTAATTTTTTTTTGAAACAGGGAATCAGTTAATTCTAAACATGGTGTATTGGCAAATCATTCCTACAGAAACAGACCATTTTAAATAACAGAAATAATTCTAAAAAAGGACAGACAGTGACCAATATGCTGATCACTAACTTTTCTAGAAGAAAGTATGTAGATTTTTCTCCTCTGATGCTGCACAATTCCTTAAGAAATATTTGCATTTTTATGTACCTCTTCCAAAGGAAATTCTGAAATGCCATTCAAAACAAACAGTAGAAAATATTTTAAAGTCTTCTCAACTTTGATTTTAATTTGTAACACAAACAAATGTAACGTTTCATCCCATAAACACACAGACTATAATTCTGCAGAGGACTGAAATGGAGACCCTTAATCTTGGGCAGAAATTGGGTAAAAATTATCTAGTTTGTGGGGTTTCCCACAAATTCCCCTTTTCTTGTATATTCTCCTGACACATTTACAGAAAGTGACTTTTAGGTTCTCCAAATATTTGGAGCTGTCCTGTTACATGCAGCATTGTGCCTATTTCATGCTACATCATTTTTCTGCTTTTAGGTGACTACCAACTCAGCAGGAGGAACAACAAAACAGTGCAAGTCTTAATTTCCTACAGACAAAAATGAAGTGTGCTAATAACCTCTTATCTGCCCTGTGAACTGCTGATACACTCTTTCCATTATTAGCACAGAGAATCTCCACTTTAACACCTGCTTGTTGGGTTGGGTGGGAGAGGTTTGGAACTAAAACCCTGAGGCATTTAGATAGATCAATACACGAGAAGGGATTAGTATTTCCACAACTCAGACTGAAATACAGCTGTTTGTATAAAATGTACAAGATCCAAACTAAAAGTAAACAAGCCCAAACCACCTTTTAAAATCAGAAGCAGTAAGCCCCTGGGCAAATTAACAGTGACCAAATATTTTTGTGCTATTTTAAGATGCCCTAAACTGATTTATTTAGGTAGCCTAAACAGTTTCTCTTGCACTGTGAAGCTTTTCAATTGTGATAATAGAAAATAATTGACTTTATACAATACATACCAGCTTGATTCTTCAGTCAATGCTAGGAATAAGGTTTGAGCACTCATACATGGTAGTTACAGCAGTTAAAAATCCAAATGGAACTATTACACTCACACGTTTATAAGTTTACAATTTACAAATGTATAAGTTACAATTGTTTTGTAACTTATTCCTAGAAAAATTCAAAATGAGTAGAGAGAAATTCCAGGCATGTTATCACTTAGATTTAATTTACTTACATACACCACATGAGATTTTGGATGCTAAGAATTGATATTTTGTTCAAAGTAGAAGCAAGAAGAATGTCTCAAAATAATTGTTATTGTTCTGAAAGCATAACTGGGTCAATATATGCTATTTAGGTATTAAAAAAAAAATCCCAAATAATAGTAATACATAGAAGCTGATGCATTAAAGCATTTCAAATGTTTACTAAGATTGAAAGCTGCAAGATGAAGAAATAAAAGTGTAGACATCAGAGTGCTAGGATTCACAACAGCAGTATGAACAGCTGTACACAACACACACATTGCAAATCTGCAGGTGTACAGATGTTTTCTGCCTATTCAGAGCAGTTGATAAGTCATTGAATTTACAGACATTGTGCTCTGGATTTCTAGGCAGCCTAATTAGAAGTTTCTACTCATTATCACTAGAATCACCTTGAATCTTCAACAAACCTTAAAAATTAACAACTACTTCAAGTAATAGCAGAAGATCCTGGGGCAACTACCATAAGTTTCCCCTCACTTCATATTCTTTCACAGACATCAGCTTGTGTCTCATAGACTATAGTCTAGTTTCAAGCCTGAAGTTCCAAATTTTATAAAACTCTAGTCTTCTGATGTTTTAGTTTTCTGAAATTCCTTTCTCAAGGAAAATGGATAAACACCAGAACATTATTTTTATAATGAAATCCATGCTGTGAATTATTTCTGTAAGAAAGATTTCTTTTGATGTCCCTCTAGTTTGACCAATGGGAGTGAAGAAGTTTCTCTCACCAATCACACTGGTCTGTAAAAAACTGTATATAAGAGAAAGCAATATAGGAGAGAATAATTGAACAAATACTTAATGTGAGGGAAAGATACAAATTAGCAAACAGAGACTGGGTGCAAAGTGCTTAACCATGTACAATCAACTTTAAAATTTGTCTTCTCCATAGCCAGGCAATTAAAGTCAAAGGAAAGAAAACACTTCAACTGGCCAAAGGCAAGTACAGGTTCTACAGCAAGGAAATGAAAACAATGAGAAGCAACAGTTCTATTTGTGAGAGAGGTTTTGCCCAGAAAGGATTAAATGCACTTTCCTCATTTAGAGAAAAGAGGGTACACCAAAATGTTTCTTAGTCAAAATCTGCTTATTCCAGCATGGCATTTTCCCATGAGACATTTTACCAAGAAGTTACTTTGGCAAGGCAGGTGCTTTTCCAGGAAGTTTAGCAGGCCAATTTCCTAGTGCTTTGCCTTGAACAGCAGCATGTCTGGTGCCCTGCACTAAGCCAAAGGATAAAACATGAAGTACTAGCTAGGAGGCACACAGCCACTGAATGTGTGGTTTCTATCACTGACATTAAGAGATTAGCCAAATTTCAACTGGCCCTGTTTGCTTTCCAGATAAGGCAGAAAACGCCAAACCAAACAAAAACAGCCAACAACAACAAAAAAAACAGCGTGCAGAAGCTTCTACATTTCCTTCCACAGGGTAATAGATACCTTTCAAAGACATTTTAAATGAAAAACTGAAGTTTATTTTTCCTTCTACATTCTTAGCAAGCATATTTATGTTATATTTGTAGCAGAGAAAAGTCCACTTTCAGTAAGAAAATACATACATACTTTATTAGGTACTAATAAACATTTCTAGTCATTAAGTCTGTATAATGCAACCTGACATAACTGAAATCAAACTGCAAATTAATTATTTCAGCTTTAATACAGCAGCAGTCCAAACTAGCACCAAATCTCAAGAATTTCAGCTCTAGTGAATCCAGTTTTGATAAAAAGCTATGATGCATCACTCCTTTATAACAGCCCTGCTTACTTATGTAGATTAGTTCCTCTTCTTAAATTGCCTTTACCAGAGGTAAGGCTTTATAAACACAAATGGACATCCCTTTTTCTGGGAACTTTGTTATACTGATCCACCAAAAGGAACTAATCTCTTCTAAAACCATACAAAGAAATGTTTTAGTTCTAAACAGGTGGGATTAGAAGGATTATAGAAAAGGTTACTCCTTAATATGAGTCATTTTAAAAGAATGAACTCACCAGCCATTGAAGCAGCTTCCATTCAACCTGCAAAATATATAAAGTGCGCCATCCCAGAAATGGAAAACAATTATTTACCACTGGAAAAGCTTTCTTCAAATTTGAGAAGTGCTGAACCCCTATGCAAGCATTAAATAACTAAAAAATGTGCATCTCCTCATATATCCTAATTCTCTCCCTTCTCTCTCTTTTTTCTCAAGGTTTTCTACTCTCAAAACCTCTGCAAGAGGTGGAAGATGAAGATATGTTGATAGCTACATTAAATCTAGGAAAAACTCTACAAAATGGAGATAAAACTATGAGCAGGGGGGCTATACCTTCACTGAAACACTACAAGACTGAAGACAGCAGTGTTTTCAATGATAGGAATTCTGGAAACATGAAGTTTTTGGTGAGTTCAGTTTTAAATTTTGACTTAATTGTAAAACTGAAATTCATTTATACCCCTTTAGAAAACAAGTTCAACAACTTAAAGTAATAACCAGGTAAATATACAAAAATACCAGTTTAATATAAATGTCCAGAAAAAAAAAATTCAACTCTATATATCTAATGCCAAAATTTTAAATGTGTAACTTGAAGAGTTGAATTAAATTTGATTTTCACAGATAGCAACCAAAACCAAGAATGGGGCGGGGGGGGGGAAGAAACCTATATTTATATTTGATGCATGTCCCTGTATGCAGCAACAGGTTTTAAACTTTGCCAAACTTGAGACTCATTATTTAATTATGTCCATTAAACCATTTTGGCCAAAGATGTAATGCAGGTCATGGCTTTTAAGGTATGATTTTGAAACATAAAATAACTGCACTGTTGAAGTATAAAGTACAAAATGTGAACACAACTGACTTGAAATATTTAAAGATAAACCTCTTGTCTTCCCTCAAAACAGGACAGAGGTTCCAGACATGATTTCTTCAATTATTTTATGCCAATCAAGTTTGGTAGAAAGCAACTACCTTATTCTGCACTGAAGGGAGTCATGGCTTTTCCAGCTGACAATGAAATTCAAAATATTGAGTCAGTACAGGAAAGAGAGACCACAGATGAAGAAAATTCTGCTAAATTCCCTATAGGAAGAAGAGATTTTGACAGTAAATATATTTTATTCTTACACAAAAAAAATTATTTCATTCTGGTAAGGTACACTGCAATATCAATATAGCAACTTAGTAAAGGTTCATTAACACTGTTATGTTTCAGTGCATGGGGGAGGAAACATTCATTAAATTAATATTTCCAGAAGCCATAAGGATTCTGGTTTTTTAATGATTTCAACTTCCTGGCTCTTTTTTTCTTCTCTTGTAGTCCTCAGGTGTATGCTGGGAAGAGTCTATCGACCTTGTTAGCAAGTGTGAAAATTCCTCATCTCCACCACCTTCTTTGAAGATTAAACATTTTATTCTGAATTTAATGTAATTTGAAGTTATTGAGTGTTAGTATAGCTGTACATACGCATCCAAAAATAATTTCCCATTTCATTGTAGAGGGACACATAACTCATTACCAAAAATAACATAGTGTAATCATTAACAATGTATTGTTACTAAAAAATAAAATACTTCAGCATAATCCAGACTTGTAAGTAGTTGTTTAATATAATACACAAGCTACTTTCAATTATTTACGTATGAAAGGAAGTAATGAATGAATTTCACCTGTTTTCTTGCAAAATTTTACAACTAACATACCATGTATGTGAAAAAAAAAACTTAGAGTTGAAAAAAGTGAGTTAATTTTGCCTGACCAGCAATCAACTTATTCTTACTTGCAGTTTTGGTCTGTTTTCTTTTCCCACCAATTTTGCTGTCCAATTCCTTCTTAGAGCTGTTTGAAATCTTAAGTCTTTTAGTATTTTTTTGCAAAGATGGTTCACTTTCCTTGTCACAGATTATTTTGTCGTTATTCAAATCCATCTGTTCATTCTCGGAGTTCTTGTTTCTTGGCTGACAACTCAGCTTTCCCATTCCTGTATAACTTCTAGTCTGGTGAACACTTTCAGAAATAGTTCCAAGCCCTGGTACATCAAGACATGAATTTGTACCTTCTGTCATGTAGAAATATCAAAAACATATGTGAAGAAATAAAAAGTTACCTGGGAACATACATCCTTTTTTCTATAAGGACTGCCATGCTGGTTTTTTTAAATCAAAATTAATGTATTACCAATAAAACTAAGCTATGCTGGTCATTGCTATTACATTTGCTATGTGTTCCTAAGTGCATTGCCAATTCAAAATTCCTCTGCTCAAAAACATGTAATAACTAAGTTAGAGAAGAAGATTTATAACTTTAAGATATTGGAAGAGAGGGTTAAAGGGCATAGAAATTTTATATATGATATCATTTACTAGAGCAGTAAAACAAATTTCTCCCCTTTTAACAGCAACAACATAAATTTCGCTTGACTTACTTCTGTAGAATACAACAAATATGTCATATATGCAACATATATAACTTTTTTACCTCAAGATAGCCACAACACATTCTTCAAACATTTATATTTTCAAAGCACTGGCATTACAATTTTATTGCAAAAAGATTTAACTGGCATATGAGATATTGAGAGCAATGAGACATTTTTATTCTTCTTCTTGGAAACATTTATTTTGAGTTCTCCTAAAGGCTTTCTGGATAGCATTTAAAGTATTACCCATCACATTTATTTGTTCAATCCCACCACAGCTTACCTGTGTGCTTTCCAGCTTTTAAATGTTGCTTTGGTACAGGATGTTTGCAGGTTGGAACTGCATGGGAATGCTGACCACTCACTTCACTCAAATCATTTTTATAGGTACAGGCAAACTGGGATTTAATCGAAGATTGCTTCATCTGCAAATAGAAATTTGCTGTTAGCTTTTATTATTTACAAAAGTGAAAGACAATACCTGCAAGAATTGTATAATAATGAGCTTTCCCATACTTTTCACATAAAATACCAGAAAAATAGATACGTTCACATTAGAAAAGAAAATTAGATATTCATTGACAAAGCATAAGGGCTTCCAAGAGTTATCATTTTTTGTTCTATTAAAAGTACTAAAATAATTTGTAAAAAATCTTTTTTTCAGCTTTTTCAGAAAGGTACACATTAACCCTTAGAGCTTCAAATTAAAGATTTCTGTCTTAAGCAAGCCCCCTCTTCTGACAGATTCCACTGTTTTGAGTAGGTGTAGCTACTACAGTCAATTTTCATACTTCTGCAGCTTGTCATCTATACTTACAGCTGAAAGGGGAATATCAAGTACTATTTCAGATTTCCCATTTATTCACAAAATGAAGCCATTTTACCATTGAATGCCAATGTCTAACTCCACATTTGCCAAAACATACCCATTTAGGTTCAAGGCACAGGTAAAGTTCAAGTCACAGGTAAAAGTTCCTCAGCTTATGCTGAAGTTACAGCCTCACATCAGATGAGAATTTCAGGTCAAGCTTTGTACTTTCTGTACAATTGATTATAAATGCTACAGATAAATTCTGCCCTCACTTCCATTTGAAAGTGCACTGGATTACATAAATTATATTGAAAGATGTAGCACAGAGCAGAATACTACAATGCATCTGAATTTTAGCTAATAATTCTATTACAACTGCACACAGGCAAATTTAAATCAATTTGAGCTGAACAGGGGCTACAGTAAAAACATCAGAGAAAAGAACAAGTAACAAACACTGTTACAAAATAAATACTGCTACATAAATAGATAACAGGAGTGATTTGTTGAATAAGAGGTTTACAGCCTCCTGATTAAAAGGTTTGCGTTACGCAAGTCTACTTTTCTTCTTAGCAAAGCAAGATTAAAACCTTACAGTTCAGATTTGACCCTTAGAGATGTAATTTTATTCTAATTCAAGTTTTCAGATTTAGGCAGAAGGAAAAAAATATATTGTTCTGAGAAACCTCCTTTCACAGAGGCCTTCATCCACAAAATTCAGTCACAATTGATGCCACTTTGATCAGATCCTGCTCTCATAGGGTAACACTTGAGCTTATCACTGAGATGCAACCTAGATATCTCTTCATGGTACTCTGTTGATGGTCAAGTGAATACACTGAGTATTTGGGAAAAAAAACACCTCAAAACAGTTCTTTCTGGTTTAATATGACTGGACATACATAGTTTTACTTTAATCCTCAGTATTCCCTTCAAGAGTCGCAAAAGGCCAAGTTTTCCCTGTTGTCTATCACTCCCAAACTGCAATTGATTTGGTCCAGATAACTGACTGGGAAAGAAAAGGAGATTTAACAGGGCAAACTAGCAAGCCTGACTCTCAACAACTCCAATCTCTTTCTAGTGTTAATCTTGGTACTTTAAAATATTTACCACAAAATAAGACTACATACACAGACATTTACAAGGTTTGTACGCTTCAAGATTATGCCTCAACTCACTGAGAGTGCCCTTCTTAATGAACAAACTTGTCTTGCAGATAGAAATGAGAAATTGTTGGTCACTCTAGAACATAAAGACAGAAACAATGACATGAAAACCTTGTTCTGGGGGCAGAATCCATGCTCTGGAGTGAATACACTTCAAATAATTCCCTTCTCATTTATGCAGCTTCCAGAGGAAGGCATGGGGATAATATATTTAATCAAAACTGGAGCAGGTTTCCTGTTTCTGATATTGTTTATCCCTTAGATAAACAATATCAGAAACAGGAATATCTACTATTCTATAGTAGAACTATAGAATATGCTGAGTTGGAAGGGACCCCCGAGGACCATCAAGTCCAACTCCTGGCCCTGCACAGGACACCCCAAGAATCACACCACGTGCCAGAGGGCATTGTGCAAACGCTTCTTGAATTGCGTCAGGCTTGGCAATGCCTGCGGAGCCTGTTCCAGTGCCCAATCAACATTCAGGTGAACATCTTTTTCCTCATATCCAACCTAACCCCCTCAAAAAGCTTGATGCCATTCCCTTGTGTCCTATTGCTGGTCACTTGAAAAAAGAGATCGGAGTCAGCACCTCCTCTTCCCCTTTTGAGGAAGCTGTAGAATGTATATTTCATTATACTCTTGTCAGAAAGTGTTTTGAAGGACAGAGAAGCTGTTTAAGTTTAGTCAGCATTGTATTGTACAGTTAGAATATTAAGAAGATAAAGGGCATGCATTTCCTTTAAGCTTCAGGTTACTGTAATGTTAATATTCCAGTATTTCATACACTTCTGAAAAACATTTTTAATCCTGTACAAATTCCTCAATTCTAAATTATGGTTCAGTAAATGACACACACCAAAAATTATGCAACAGTAATTTGAACAGCTTTCTATCACATTCATATGGCAAGAGACAAATAAGCTACAATTTTGCAAAGTTGATGAATCTATAATAAATACAGCATGAAGAACATAAATTTTGAACAAGAAAGCTTGACAGTTGCCATTCTATAACCAACAATAAATGCAGGGTTTCCTTAAGAAATGGTGTTTCTTTTTACCACTCCCATCTGACACTTCACTAGTTCAGTTTGTAGGGACAGAATATGTGGGGTCAGAGGAGAGAAGCTCAAATACTGAAAAACTCACAACATAAACCTACCTGTGTTTCAACTTCTTTGAAGCAAAGGAGCACAAGTCTAGTGCTGAATTAGAAGGTAGAGCTTCCCTGGAATGTTTTTAAGAAGAAAGATCAACCTAAAATTTACTTGAAGCACAAACTCCTAGAAATAAAGCCCTTAGAGTTCTTTTACATCAAATTCCCTAAAATTCACAGCTTTAAGAGCACCACTCTAATGACCCACACACAGCTCTGGGAGAGAAAAAAAACCTGATCTCTGGGAGATCAGTTTGCTAAGTGAGTGGCTGCACACAAATGGAATACAACAAACCCAGCCTTACTATTCCTTCTCCTCTTCACAAGCAAGTTGGATGTTGCTCTTATCCCCATATAAAGAAGGAAATTCTGCTGCATTCCAGAAAAAAATGGTTCACTGTTACCACTCTTCAGCTGGGAGAAAGTAAGATAGAATTTACAACTGTTTCAGCATAAGTAGGTCACTAGAAGTTCTAATAAGCAGATAAAGCAGTGCATTCTCCCACCTTAATGTCTGTATCTAAAAAATTGTTTCAGTTGTTCAAGATGCCCATATAAAACGTTCACTTTTATGTGAAATATTAATGGTGCATGCTCTATTTATTTCTAAAAGTTAGATTATAATCTGTTCCAGATCCCCTTCCAGCATCTGCATGCAGACAGTACTGCCAATATTTAGTCACTAAGAATGTTGAGATTTGGTTTTTATACACTGGAATGGCATAATAGAGTTTGAAAACCTACATCAGTAACAACAAACACATGTTTTTATTTTCTAGCCAAACAACTAGAGTACTATTTGGAAGTAAAAAAGAGATAAAAAGAAAATTTATTTTCTCCATCCTTACCCTTATCCTTTGAAATAAAAATATTCAAGGTAAGTTGAAAGAAGTTAAGGGAAAGGCATACAAAGGGAAGAGTAACAAAACAATAAATGATATCTTTGCCAAACCAAGGCATGTTATTAAAAAATATCCTGGATAGCTCAGGTAGTAGCAAGCTTTCATTGCACTGAAACTAACATTTCTTTTTTCAGCATGATATTGTACCAACCTTTTGCTATCTCAAAATAACCTGCTACTGTTTTGAGAACATAAACGTCAAATCACCTCATTATTGTCTTTCAAACAAAACTCACAGCTATGGACACTAAACAAAGTAGTTTAGGGGTCTTGTAGAAATAAAAATGGTATTTTCTACACAAATCTGGTTTATCAACTGACACCAAGTCTTTCCTCAGATTTTGTGCTCAAGATATAAACTTTTAATTCCCTTCACCTCTCTACTAAACTACCAGTCAACTTTGGTGTTCTCCATAATTATATTCCACTTAGGAAATAACTATTCCATGCAACAATAGATGAGACTACCACCTGAAGAATATTGTTTTCTCTATTACTATGACTCTTCTGTTCACAATTACAGTGGGCATACAAGAAAACTGTTGATAACTTCCTGTTGATAGCTTTCCAAGTCACAGTTTATTTGTACTGGAATCACAAATAGGAAAACAATTCTCTCAAGTAACAGCATTTAGAGAACTAAGCAATGAAAAATAACAGCAGTGCATGAAGCTAGATATTAAGTCATTTTATAGAGACATGAAAAAGTCACATGAGAAAGGCAGACGAGGATTTTTGCTTTGTGGAGCTTTTTTCTTGGAAGGATTTCTATACACAGTAAAATTACAATGAACTTCAAGCACGCCAAGATTTGTTAGAGTTCTTAAGCCACAAATTCTTCTTAAAACTAGAACTGCAGCTATGTTCCCAACTGGAGGGAAATAGTGCCTCATATAGGAAAGGTTGTCTCCGGTTACATTAAGAAAAAAAACACACCAAACTACTGAAAGTCCTTGCAGCTGTTTCAGGCTAAGTCTGCTAACAATGGAGCAGGATTTCTAAAACAATATATCAAAAGGCCAAAACAATGTTAATTTTACAAAAAAAATATCTGTTGCACTCTCATATATTGCATGCTTACAGCCTAATAACTTTGGTTCTTCCCTTAACTCCTAAAGTTCTCAGTTTCACTCAGTCCCATTAGTTCAGGAAAAGTATTTCACCTACAACTTGAAAGCCTCCTTAATATTTTGCAGTGCAGAACAAAGATGAAAATCTTATTATGCAACATTTTTGTTGTCCTAAGTTGCTCCTCAGCCTAAACAAAATAGGTTATTGTAACAGCTTGTTCATTCCCCTCTCACACCACTAAGCAGGGCTTTAAAACCCTATTGAAATCAACAAAATATTGATTTTGGGTCAACAGGCTATCTACTCATTTCACATAAATAGAAACATGATTCAAAAAAGCAGACATAAGGCTGGATGAACACTTTTCAGATATAATTACTCTCCCCTGTCCTGCTTCTTATGTATTTCTATAAAGCAGAAAGGAGTGGTAAGGACAACTGACAAGAGCCATAACTCAATACATGTTCCCCAGACCTTTCTGATTTAGACTGCTTCTACAAAGTACCATTCACCAGAAGATACTTCACTTAAACTACAGATAAACTTGAAAATAAATTGTCTCCCAAAGGAAACCCAAGTTTCATGTTCTTATTCTTACCTCCTTCTGCTAGAAGAAATGAAACAACACAACATGCTTGTTCCCCAGACTTCTTTCTCATCAAGCAATAAGAGCAACAGCTTTGCTTCCTAACAAATGCCATTATAGTTAGGTGATCTTTGTGTTTCTTCCAGTATTTAATAAGGATTGAAAGACAAAAAATATTTCTTTGTCATTCACTGTTGCCAGGAATTTATTTTGGCGCAATGGAAATATCCACGAGATTTATTTTATTTCTGAACACCAATTCCAGTTCACAGCTACCTGTTTATTTTATTCACTGTCTTTATTTTAGATACTAAAACACATGCTGATGATGTGCCCTAGGTGTAAATATTATCAATCTGCATTCCTCCATGTAATTCCACAGAAATTGAGAAATCTGTTCCTCTTAAGGAAAGAGAAGGCACAATAAGGAAAGAGAAGGCACAATAATGTTTTCTCTCTTAGGGTTTTTTAAATTTTATTTTTAATTTAGGTGTTCCTTTTTTCTTACTAAATTTTCCTAAATTTCTTCATTTACATATAGTGACTCAGCATACAACCAAACTAATGACCACTACTGCGTTTTTCTCCCCATCTCAAATATCATGGAAAAGGTAACTTTTATGGGACAAGTCCTAATGAGACAGCCTTAATTTGTACTATGGACTAACCACCTAACACCTCTCAGAGGCAGCATGGTGAAAAGGCCCTTAGGGCAATCTTTTGGAACTGAAACTGCCATCACACATATGGCAAAATAAACTTCTCTGAAAGATCACAGATACTGAGGAGAAACCTCATATTGTTAGTCCCTTATTCAAAAAACAAGTATCTTGAATATTTGAATCAATTGCTAATATGAGTGCACTACGCATAACAGAATTTGTAACTGTGCATTTTACAAGCAACATGTACACATTTCAAGGTGGTTGCTGGAATAATAATGGAGACTGAAATTAAGTATAAGGTGGTAAATATTACAGCACTTCAGATCTATAGCCATGGACAAGGAATTCTTTGTGCTATGTGCTGTACAGTAAGGACAGACCAAAATTTATTTCTACCAAGAGACATTACAATCCTAGACAATAAATACTAGGATTCACAGAGAAAGGAACTGAAATTAGTCACTGTAATGGGCACTTATCTCAACAAAAAGCACTGCTAAGATCTGGGGAGAGGTTGATTTAAGGATACTCAGAAAGGTTTGAAAGGAGTATAATGAGCTCTGCAGATATCTATAGGAAATCCCTCTAGCCATAAGAAACAGGGTAAAAGCTAAAAGGGTCCATCTGAAAATTAACAAATGAACAGACTGGTATTGCAGGCTGAATAGAAGCAAGGACAGTGCAAAGCAATTCATCAATGGCTTCAGGCAGGCTAAAACAAATAGTTTATATGTACCACAACTTAAAGGAACAGACTGAGATGCAAACAGTAGGATGGCATCTAGCGCCTAATCACTTGGATAACAATTTTTTGAACAGCAATCTCAGTGAAGGAATGTAGGCGCAACTTGCAACTAATCAAGTCCAAGAAAAACACACAGCAGCACATCAAAAAGTAAAACCAACACCAAATAAATTATACTTGAGTAGACAAAGAAAAATATTCCGGAAGTGTCATGGTGTGAAAATATAACGCGTACAATACCTTCTTCAGTGTTATATAAAAATATACCAGGAAAGACAGAACTAACACCTAAAGATCAAGAGCTGGGTATCCACAGTGTAGAATTAACCGAAGAGATCAATTTTGACAAAAGACCATTTGTTTCATAGCTGTCAATTGTAATTTCTAGCCGATTCTAAAAGAGTAGATGTTCATGAAGGTTCGTATTTGTTTTCACACACTGCAACTAAAAAGTAACAGGATTTTTTTTTTAAATTTTGTAAACAACTTGTGAAAACATTTGAAGGAAAAACAGTAAAAGAATATATATAGCATTTTCAAATAAAATCACTCATGAACTTCTAAGCATGCTGTAAGCATCTGTTGGAAAAACTCATTCCAAAGTCTCAAAGAAATGAACATTTTCTCAGCAGAATGGTATATTATGCAAATTAAATACAGTCATCCTTTGAAAACACACATGCCACTGTGGTCACTCCAGACCTGTGAACTCTTGATACTTGAAGTCCTGTTTGTAGATGCATGCAGCCACAAAGAAGGAACAGAAGGAGAAAAGAAGAGGAAGATCGGGACTTAAAAGTTTTCATTAAAAAACAAACAAAAAGTAATATCGAGGAGTAGAAACATGCAAAAGAAACTGTAGAAATTGTTACAGAGGTAGAGAGAAAAAAAGCCCAGAAAAATAAAATGAGATATCAATATTTTAAGAAAGACGTAGAATTTTATGTGAGAGGGCAGAAATCAAATATGAATGGCAGAGAACTGAGTCTCAATTATAAAAGTCATTAGTTGTTCAGCAACAACCATTTCAGTTGACTCATATTTTTGCTTGTTTCTGTCAAAAACATGTCAAACCAGTAAATGTCTAAAATGTGACAGGTAATTACTTTTAGATAATAATTTTTTGCACTTTGACACTGAACACAGCTGTTCGTGCATCCAATTACAAAACTTTCATTAACAGAATGGTGTATTTCAACATTTTATGCAAACATCATGACACACTTGTGCTATTTGATGAGTAAAGCTGCAATTTAAATATGTTGTTTACATAAAATAAAGAAGATCCTTTACCAATTTCCCATAATTTGCCTATGAGTTTTAAATTAAATTTCACCCTAATCAGTGCACGTACCCAAAATGCTCATCATTGACCAAATCCACAAAAAAGGACTCAGAATGAAGTTGGAGCATATTTAAAATGCATGCTGGAAATACTGACAGTGCTTTTCATTTTGATGTCTTTCTACTTCTTAGACATGCACTGTGTTCAAGTTGATCTAATATATGTCCAGATTAGATCCAGTCTAATGTCAAGTGAAAGATATTTTCCATTGTGCTGTTCTAGAACCAGTTCTGATGGCTTAGAACACCTCTGCCTTACACACAAATTAGATTTGTGTTTTTACCTATTGTCAGGACTAAGTCTGTAAAAAATATTACGCCACTACTTTTATTTAAGCCTTTTGTTGAAATACTGCAGAAGACAAGCTCTGCCTGCATCCATAGACTCAATATTCAAGTCTGCCAATTATAAGGAAAAATGCTATGTAACCTGCAGTGCACTGAAAGACAGCAATTTTCAGAAACATTTTTTTTAATAGAGCCCCTCAATACCAACATGCTCTTGTAAAGTTCCATTTCATCTACAAAAAGCAAACATTAGCATCTTTATTTTATTGTTCACAAACCAATGTTATAGAAATGTCCTCAGATTGGTACAAATCAAAAGCATCAAAGAAAAGCAACAAAATTTATTATTGCACTTTCTCAATATCTATTTTATCAGAACTAAAATCAGGTGCCTGTATTCAATTTTATCTCTGTTTTCAAATAGCTTGGTTTATTTCTGTGGTCATATATATATATATGGTCAAATACACAGGTAAATGAGAGAGATAGATTAATTCAGTACACCTTCACTAAGAATTCTTCATTAGGAAGTACTTTAAAGTTTCTGGAGTTTAGATATTTCTATTCATATGACAATATGAATAGAAATTAATATTTCTAGAGTTCTCTCTTCTGGAGTTTTAGATTTTTTTCTGTTCATACTAAAACACTGCTCCAGTTGGGCCAATTACCACAGGTTAATCACAAATACACTTCTTTAGCTACAGGATGAAAATCTCAAATACCTGGCTGAAATGTAACACTGTTACTTCTGTTTTATCACTATTATTACAATGCTTCTAAAGTTGCATAGCAATTCTTACAGAGTACCTTAATAACTTTTTCATCCATAGATTTCAGAATACGTTGTCTAAGAGGTTTTGGAGAAGAGCCACTGGATCGTGCTGGAGATCTATATTAAACAGAGGTAAGTATTTAGAACATGTAAGAGCAATCCATTAATAAAACTTGTTGCCATACCAAGTTCCTCAGAAACAGAAAGGTGAATACTTCTACTCTCCAAGCTTTATCTTAATTTCTACCTTTTTAAGGAACCACAATGTACTTGTGACAACTGAAGAGAGCATAACAAAAGCCAAACCTGCAGTTCCAATTCCTGGCACTCATTTTGCAGTGTGTCTCCAATATTGTAGCTCTACAGACACAGTATTATTGTTATCACTATTTGTAATGCTGGTGATGCTCTTCCAAGCTACCATTCTACTTACAACCTCCTGAATAGCACCTGGTTGATATTCAATACAGTTTTCCACGTATTTGCAGACTTCTCAACAGAAACATTCACACAAAATGTTTTCACTCTTACATGTAATTATGTAACTAGTCATGTAAATGGATGAAAAAATTTGATGCCTATAATGAAAAAGATTAATGATGCACATAAATGGGATTCTTTTGGTCTTGAAATAAGAACTATTATATGCATTTGTAAGTAATTACTTCTCTGTTTAAGGCCATGATAGATCAATGAGGACAGGTTTTCAACAATAATTCATTATTTATTTAGCTCATTTTATCCCTTTTTTTCATAAATAAAATTTTGTTTATTTAGCCTGTTCTTCGTTTTATTTATTTCTAGTTGTCTGTGGTGCAAAATTTCTGCCAGCCTTGCAATGGTTCTCCTATCTACATTACCAAAATATGTAGCTTTAAAATAGCTTCATCATGTTACTGTCTATACTATTGTTCTGGTCCATGAATCCTTGCAACCAATAATGTCAAAATTCTCAGCATCCTGTTTTTTCAAAAACTGATGATTCCTCAGGACCAGTGACCAAACAAATCATCACTGCTTTTTCAGTACATGGATAGGGCAGTTTCCTTGTTGGTGCCCACAGAAAAGGGTTTGAGTGTCCTTCCTAGAGTTTGTGCGGCCCAGAAATGTACTACCTCAAAAAAATCCATGTTACAAAAGTATCTTGAAAATACAGAAAATGCAAATGAAGACTTAGAAAACTCTTGAAAACTCAGAACTGTTCTGAGATTGCTTTCCCTTTACACCTAATCTCACAGCAGGCTGAACGTTGGTTATTTGCTTTGTGTAAGTAACAACAATGCTTTGTTAGTCTCTCAGATCCTTAAAATAAGCCCAAAGTAACACAACGAAAGAAACCTCCTAATACTCACCTGAAGAGTGTCAAAACAGAGGTGATGCCACACAAATTTAAGCTTTCATTGTCACACAACAGATCTGCTTTGTTCTGGGTAGGAGGACTGACAGCTTCTTCGTCCAGAAGAACAAGCAAGACCTTTACAGTATCTCTGCCACAATATGCAGTGCCATGATTTATGGAATGCAATTTTGGCTGAACGTAAAGAAAAAAGAAGGAACATAAACCAGCAAAGTTCAACAAGCCATACCAATAGCTCACCTCCAAAATCAATCCACATCAGCACAAGGTGTGAGAACTCCCTCCTTCCCTTTTGCAGTAAGCATTTATGGGGAATTTCTCCATGGGAAAGTTTTTCTCATCCCAAGTAGTTAGTGGAGTTTAGATCACTGACAGCTACATGTATACACTGATGTGCAAGTCTCACAGAAAAATACACAAATCTACCCTGAAACTGTGCAGCAGGAATGAACATTCTATTTTTTGGTACACAAACACGTTCTGGTGAAGTCCAACCACTCTGACTAACAATCTGCTGAAGCAGTTAGTTAAAAGTGAGATTTCCATCAAGATTTGACAACAGAGTACTTGGCACTATTTCCTGTTGTTTGGGTGAATTCCTCATGATTTTCCACAAGAATAAAGAATTCCTTAAAGGAAAAAAAACCAATCTGCATCTGGAAGTGCTCAATGCAAGAGTCAGCAGTACAGAGAGAGAAATCCATAGCCACTGTGGGACTTAAAAAATTGAAAGTTTGCTATATTTTTCTTAAAAGGTACTATGAATTCCACAGAGAAATTTAGGGCTTAATACATAGTTCTTAAAAAACCCAGAGGCTCTCTTATTTACTAATACACAGAAACACTGAATACTCTGACTATTCTGAAGGGCAAGACAAGCAATGAACTGCATTTATCTAATCAGTTAACTGCTTTTAAACACAGTCTTGAAAAGACCAAATTCTATTTTTCTCTCTATTTGATTACATCAATTAGTGTATGTAGCTTTCAAGAAACCATAGCAACACGTCAGTCAGCTACTATAAGTTATAATCAATATCTAGAAATAGCAATTACAGAAATGGTTGTTACTTGGCTTTACAGAATTGGCCTATTTCAGTGCCATTTAATTTCCTCGAATTTTATTCTGAGCCTCTTCAGTCATTACATCACCATAACATAGATTTTTATTAAATGTCATGTGTGTCATTGTGAGTTTGTCTTAATGAAACAAGGAGAAATTTGGCATCATCTTGACTGCTGATACGCAAAGGAGAAAAAAAAAAAATCTTTAGAAGTAACTTTCAGAAATCTCAAGTACTACAACACCAGAGACTCACTCTGCATACTAACCATGGACAGAAGTCCAAAGCAAAATAAGAATTCTAGGTAAGACAACAAAAAGATCTCGACAAGACCAAAAGAAAAAAACCCTTGTTTATAAATAAGTATAATAATGAATCAAATTATTTTTTAAAATAAAATAGTTGCTCAGTTTTTCAAGGGTAGTGACCATTAGCTACTCCAGACTATTCTGGTTAGTTCCATCCAGAAACACCAGCCAGATTCCATGTACAGTAGTAATTTTCTTAGGAAGAAATAAATCATAATTCCTATTAATCACTTGTGCAGGCTTCAACACAAAATTGTGCTTCCTGCTGCATAGAGTTATAAATTTTCCTGGAGCTCTAGATTCTTATAAACCAGGTATTGGGAGAAAAACTGAGCAATGATGGAAGAAAACTTCCACTGCCAGGAGAAAAGCAAATATTTTTCTAACAAAGTTACTCTTTTCAGGTATATTTTAAGAGGAAGCAGCCTTACCAGGAACTAGTGGATTTAAAACTCTTAAGATCATATTTTAAATTTGCACTCAAAGAAATTATTCAATCTCTTGCACAGGAAAAAACCCTAACATCCTATCAAACCAGATCTTAAACTGAATGTAGATAATTTTCTTCTGAAAAATTATAGCATTAGGGGGTTTCCTTATTAAGTGAAATCAAAACAAAACCCCCAAGCTCTATGTAAGAATCAGAACAAAGCATTAATCTTTGCTGTCCTGAGATCCTAATAGAACAACACAGATACTCTAATTTCTAATAGAGCTTGAACTAATTTGGAAAACTTACTGGACTTTGTCAACTATGCTTTCTTTTTTCATGACAAAAGCCAACCTATCCATCCATATGTTTAGTGAAATGTTCCTCCACACCATGTTCCACTAAAATGTGCCATTTGATATCACTATACTAACATTTGTCTAAGCTCCCTTTCTACCCCTCAGCTCTCTGAATCATCTGCTGAAGTGTTAAAACAGACATTCATGTGAAGTCTGAAGATTGTGATAAGTCAACAAAAAATTACCCACACCAAAATAACAAACACAACACTGACAAAGGCAAACAGTTCACATATATTCTACCCCTCATCCCTCCACAATTACAAAAAACCAAAAATTCCCCACACTTAGTCTGCTCTCTACCAATGTTCAGTCCACACTTTGGCCATTACCTCTCTCAACCACTTATCTCTAATTCCTCAGGGCCCACAAAGGACTCTGCTGGTTGACCCTGGCTAGCTGCCAGGTGCTCACCAAGCTGCTCTATCCTTCTTCCTAAACAGGACAGGAAGTGAAAAAAACCTGGTGAAAAAAAAGCTCATGGGTGTAAGATGAGGACAGGTTGTTCACTTACAAATCACAGGCAAAACAGATTTTACTTTGTGCAATTAATCTAATTTATCGACATTTAATCATAATGGGACCCCTTTCTTCTTCCCAGACTCAACTTCATTCTCAACTTTTCCACCTCCTTCTGTCAAATGGTGCAGGGGGATTGGGGAATGAGGACTGCAGCCAGTTCCTAACACTAAGTTTTACTAAGATGCTTTTACCTGGCTTATAATGATCTACATAACTATTTAAAATTTTATTGGTAAAGCAAGTAGATAAATAAACACAGAAATGATGATAGTTTAATTTTCTCAGATGAGAAAGAGGAAACAATAGAAGGAAATGAAAGGGAAACAGGGAAATACACTGAACAAATATTGACGGCAAACAGGAAAATGAGGATTAAATATATATCCAACATACTCAGTGGAAACACATTTAAACCAGCTTAACTGGCCAATAGGGTCTGGCTGGTTTTAGCCATTTTAAATAAAAAGGATCCTGAAGGTTTCATTTAAATTAAAATTAAAGTTAAATATTTAAATAAAGTTAAAATTTTGTTAAAAATCTTCTGGTACCATGGCATAAATCAAATGACTTCACAAAATAAAGCATCCTAACAACTCTAAACACACTCAAGGGGTCTATAATTTTTTCTAAATTTGCTAGAAAAACAAATGACATTGGATATCTTATACATCAAGAATGTACAACAAAATAATTGGAGTAGGCTGATTTTTTCATCACGAAAAGATTATAATCCAAACCTGAGTAGATTCACAGTACATGAGCAACAAATAGAAACTCTGTATTATGCCCTGAACAACTGACTTACAGAATTTTAAATATCCTGATTCCTTCCATGAAAACAAAGTCATTAAGTTTCAGTAGCATCCTGAAACACCAAAAGATAAAAGCTTATACATTGATTGTTTGGGGCTTTAATTCCTTTCCCACCCCACATTTTACCATATTTTAGATTTCTTACATATTTAACCTTACTTTGAATGCCTTACCCTTTGAAATACTTGATGCTGTACTAGTTAAAACCTGTATATTTTAATAAAAAATTACTGATGCATGTTCTCAAATCTTAATTCTACTTTCACGAGGTTCTTTCGTTTGGAAATCTGTTATAGATTTAATGCTTTGAAATGAGTGAAAAATCTGACACTTCTAAGTATCTACATTTATAATAGCTGCACAACCAAATTAAGCTTTGAAGAGTATTTTATTTGCAATTTGGAAGTAAGAAATTTAGTTTATGTAAATCAGCTGTTTGATATCCCTAGTGCAATCCTCAAGTATTAAGTCTTTCAACAAGTTTAAAATCACAGCGTAGAGGAAATGACTACTTTTATACAGTTAGGAAAAAGATGATACTCCATAGATTGTCCTTTAAAAATGAAAAAGAAACAAAACAGGCCAAAGATATTTGCTTTCTTATAAAGCTACATAGTAAAAAGAACAAAAGAAGTCCCATTACCCGTGCTGGACTGACTCCAGTAGTGCTAGCAGTCAAGGTTTCCTGTTGAGAATCGATAATATTTTTAATCTTCAAATCCAAATCTTGTACAACTTCCTCCACTGCCTGACAGAAAGGATCCCCATTGCTTCGGCCTTTTATCAAATGCATCTTCAGTGTTGACAGAATTCTCCCCCCTGCAACTCTGAAAATAGGCACAGGGTCATCTCCCCATTAATCTTGGCAACACTTGAGTGTACCTGCTAATGCTGGACATGGCCAGCTTTCACTGATCACAGAGAGAGCAGCTTTGATCTTTTAAAGCAAATTTGTGTTACATTGTCCAACACAATAGCTGGCTAAGAGAAGAAGGAAAAAAAAAGGAGATTATACAGAAAGGTAATGAATTCAGCATTTAGTAATACTGAGTTGCAATACAAAAATAACTTCGCCTCTGGAGTTCAAACAAAACTTTCTTTAAACCTCTGCTTATGGTTTTGCTCATCAACTATTAAGTGTAAACAAAATTTTTCACTCAAAACATGCATTCCATGGTTTAATACCCCATTAGATTTTACTCTTTTGTGCTCTGTGAAGGTGCTTCAAAATCCCAATCTTCTTTCATTTTTATTTAAATAGATGGCAATTAGACCACATGAACATCACTATTAGCTATAAGGGCACACTCCATTGACCTCTTTCTTCAGCAAATGTGCCTGACTACTTTTAATTAAGATTTTGTGAAGGAGACAATAAGACCCTTGAGTTAAAAGCTTAACTTTTTTTTTTTTCCAGTACCTAAACAAAACAGTTAAGTATGTTTCACCAAAGAAGATTAAGCCTTACAAGAACCACTCCAGCTCTCCTATATAATAATGCATCTCTTCACAAAAGCTGGGCTATTTCCCAAATGAGGTGTGCAGTTCACATCAAAGCAAAAACACAGCATCCTAAGCTGTTATTGGCACCTACAGTAGAATTTTTAGATACATTTATGATGTTGCAAATGACAGCTCTGACAAAACCCCAAAGCAATGGCTTCATTATTCCAGGTCACATAGCCAAGAGTGACATGATGACTCAATTTTCAGTTTCCTCTATCCTACTGGTTTCCTTCATGCTCCTGCCAGCTTGCCCTAAAAGTGTATCTTGCAAATGCAAATAAAGATGTATTCTGTACACATTAAATTCTGAAGATAAATTCTAGAATTCTATCTGGGAGAACCCTCATCAAATGCAACTCTGCATGTCTACATTCATATAAAATAAAAACTAAAATTAAAAAAAAAAATCAAAAATAAGATACTTGGGCAGAACTAGGTAAGAATAGGAATTGAGTAAGAGGAAAACCAGTTTGTTTATATTGTTTACACTTAAAATACATGGAGGGAACTGGGCCAGGGACCTTACTGCTTTGGCTTATTATGGCTGAACAAGACTCCTGTAAATAACTTGAAAAACCTGATGTTAACATAAAACTTTGGGGAGAGTATTGGTTTGTTTGATTTTTTTTAACCGACTAAAGGTCATACAATTCACAACAGATTTTCAGGTTTCATTAAACAGAAAAATTTATGCTTTGAAGAAATTTAAGCATTGTGTATACACTTGGTCAAAAGAAAAATCACCATGTCACACCAGTCTGTAGGCAGGTCAAGACCCATCCAGATCTTGGAAAAGCCAGTTTGAAAAAAAAGAAATTTTAAAATCTATTGTACCACTTCTCCAAACCCCACAATTCAATCTAACCATGAAAGAATGAAAAGTTCAAAGGGAGGAAAAGAAAAAAATCCACTGCAAGTTGTCAAGGGGGAAGGAGAGACCACTGTTGAAGATTTCTGTTTCAGAGATGCATGTAGGAACTGATAATTCTTGCCAGACTGATCTGTTTTCCTCAACCCTAAACTTCCATTTTCCAAAAACATATCATCAAATGAGAAAAGGATTATATCAAATGAGAACTGAACCTAGAACTTCACGAGAAAGAGCAGGTGAAGGGATTGACTGAAATTCCCTGTGAAAACCAGATTCAGCTATTTCTGTCTACAGACATGTAGAACTCACTTGTAAATAAGTAATAAATTTATCATTTCCACACATTTAACATATATACCCATATGGATGCTGGAAGAAAAAAAATATCATATAACTAGTACTGGGTACTAGCATGGTTAATCAACATAAGCATGCCCTTAATTTAAATGCTTTTCTCTGCATGTAACTCAATCATACTGACCTTTATAGATTGATAGATTTTCAATGGGAAAAAATAACAAATCTTTCACAAAAATATTTTCTATGTTTATTTTGTTGCCTCTATTGCCCAATACTAAAGATACTTGCTAGTAGAAATAAAGTTCATTTCATCTCTTCTTCTCCCCATATTCCTCCTCCTTTTCCAGGAACGAGTTCCAGTCTCCTATCAGATATACAAAGTGCTAACTGGAGCAAGGAAAAGGAAAAGTTTATTTATACTTCAACTAGAATTTATATCAACAGGCCAAGACACAAAATGCTGATTCAATGTGCGTGGATTAGCACTGAAATGTCCTGAAGTGTCATTTTACACCAGAATACAACATAAGTTGTGTTGTGTCATTAGTCATACATATATATTTGTGTGTGTATATATACATATTTATATATATATATATATATATATAAATGTTGAATCTAGTTATTAGATCCATTTCTAGTGAGGTTCAAAAAGATTAACTAAAAGCATGATAATAAAAGGAAAATGTGTTAAAAAAGTACCTGGGGTATTTGGAGTTTTGTTTGCTTATTTTACAACGATGACACCCTATTAGAGATTTATATTACTCAGAAGATCAGCTGAATTTGAATGAATTTTAAAATATCTGATATTGCACTAAAAAATATTTATAGGAATAAAATAAAGTTGGAAGCTGTTATCCAGAGGACCACAAAGGTTTGGTTTAAATATGGAATTACATAGGCATCTCTTATGATAACTTTTACAGCAGCAGAAGTTAAGAATTGTTGGGGCTTTTTAAATTCTGAAAGAGGAGCAAAAAACTAGTTGCATTCAAGAATGAACTTGATACATCAAACAAAGCAATGGCATTTGTCTAAGGTAATTGGAAAGACCTTACCCCTTCTAGTCAGTGCTCCTGCTAAAAAGCTTTCTGTGATGTTCCATTCAGATCTCAGGCTGTTAAAATGAGGTACAACAGGATCAAGTGCTTCAGTATCAGAGCCACAGTCTTTTAAACTATATTGAAGGAGGATTCTTATCAAATCCAGTCAGCAAATATAGTCATCAGTTGCCACTATGGCAGAGGTTGTAAAATAGCATTTTTTAAAAGCTAGTAATATGATTCTGTTCAGTCACATGTAACATTTCTTTGTTCAAAAGGTAGGAACAGAAAAAAAACTCAACTAGAAAACCAATACCTTTTTCCATGATAAAAATAGCCAAAGGAAATGCATCAGTGCAATTATAAATGGAAGAAAAAATCCTTACACTTTAGAAACAACCACCTTCCACTGTCCAACAGAATGTTCAACACAGCTGCCTGAAGTCAGGAGCAGAGTGGCAATCCTCCAATGAATGGATCCAAACGTGACCATCAGCATGAAAACTCACAAATACTTTAGACCAACTGATAGGAGTGGCTTACCTTCTTCAGCTTTAACCAGCACTAAAACAGACAGTTCAAGCAGGATTTAGCTCACCTGTCTTGTAGCTAGAGAGAAACAAATGTCTACATATAGATAAAATGAGTCATATGTTAAAAATGTCTTATTTGTACCAGTGCTTCTAAAAAGAGTTAAAAATAAGGTAATGTAAAACTCCACCTGTTGCCCAGGCACTGGACAAATCTGATCTTTTGTCACTGTTTTTTTTACTAAAAGTATTCCTAGATCTTGTGCCCACTTGAACCCTTTTTGCCTTACATCATCCAAGTCCCAATCTTACCCTTTCTATCTCATTTTCCTTACCAAAACATCTTTTCTTATGCAGAAGTAATTAATTTATAAGAAACTAATAGCACACCTTGTCTGTTTTGTTCTTACTGAGATTGTCATATAAACAAGCTTCTCTGCTTACCAAAAATCTCCTCCAGAATTCAGGCCTTAGTGTGAAAAGTTAATATGATGCAGGGGCACTTATATTTATTTTTGGAAATACATCTTTTTTGGAAAAGACTAAAATAGCATAAGCAAGGGAAAAAAATGTGGAGGATATGGACAATATTCAAAACCTGATAAAAAGCAGAACAGAGTCCTGAAGTCTACTCCAAGAACAGAAAAGAATATATCAAAATTCTATACACTAAGGTCAACATTTTTGTTCATTTATCTCAACTTCAACAGAGGCAAAAAATAGATGACAAATATATAACTATCTGAGCTAGGTAGTTGGAACAAGTGTCTTAAAAGAAATCACAAACCCTCATTGATCACAGGGTAGGAGGAGATCACAGACTTTTTTCCTTGTTATAGATTTAAAAGATGCTTTAGAACTTGACAACAACTGATTAGTTATGCAACTTTTAAAATTTTGAGGTAGTTTTTGATTTTAAGGAAGAGAGCAGCGGGAATTCCATTCTCAAAAACAAGGTAGCAAGATGTCAACTAGAACTCAATTTACCTGGGTAGAAGAGTGGGACAAAATTCCTCTAAGAAGCAAAACAACACAAATGCTTCTAACAAAGCAGAAGTCGTGCTTTTAAAGTAAATCTGAAGGCTTATTTCTCACATTATTGACACACATTTAAAAAATTAGCAGTTCACGTTCATTTAGATTTCAAAATTTCAACAATAAAATCATATCCGTGATCTTATCTAGGTTTTAAATATATCTGTAAAAGAAAAAATCATATCAAAGCACTCATAGTACTTAAAAATTCTACCTCCAGCAAAGGATGTATGATTATTAATCTAATTTTCTAACAGATGCTAACATTATGTGAAGACTCTTCCTTAGACCCTTTAGCATTTCACAGATTATTATACCCACAACAAAAACACAGCAGAAAAAGAAAACTGTTGTTCCATCTTGCTGCTGCTGCTTTTGCTGTGTTGGCTAAAATTTCTCTTTCAGCTTGTTGGAAGAAACTAGAGTGACTCTTCATATTCTCCATCCCAAGCTTTGCTCCCCAAGTCTGGTGACAAAGCTACTATTAAAGTAAACAAGTACTCTTCCCAGAATAAGTCTTAATAAGCAACCACTGAATTCCCTATGAGAAAGTTCTAAAAGGCAAAGGCGCTCAGGCAAACTGTTATTAGTTATAACAGCATAAATTATATTATACTATACTATAATAATATTACAAGCACAGGACCTTCCATCACAATTCTTAGGAAAATATGCAGAAATATCAGCAGATGAGCTTGACTAAACAGTGAAATGATGACAGAACTTGAATGCAAAAGGGCTTCACACAGAATGGTGAAGAAGGGACAGATTACAAATGAGCTAGAAATATCACCCAGGCATTTAGGGATGTTATCAGGAAAACCAAAGCTCAGCTGGAGTTGAGAATTACAAGGAATGTTAAAGGAACTGCACCTGCTGAACAAAGAAAATGAGAGACCTTTGCTGAGAGGCAGATTTTGCAGCAGTGTATGCACAGCTATAACAGAAGTCCTCTGAGCCTTCTTTGCCTCAGTCTTTACCAACACTCTGACTAGAGAAAATTTCAGAACAGAACTGCCAGCAGTGGATAAAGATCAGGGTTCACTTGACACTACTAAGTATGTTTAAGAACACTGCATCCAAGAGCCTTAATAGAACTGGAAAATGCCCTTGTAAGACTACTTTTTATCATCTTTGAAAAGTCATGGTGACCAGGTGAGGTCCCTGACAAATGGAGAACAAAAAAAATAATTTCAGAAAAACCCTAAAAGGACAGTTTGGGGTACCACAAGTTCATCAGCCTCACTTTGCTCCTCGAGTAAATAATGCAAAGTCTTGTAAGAACACATCTAGGATGGTAGGTGGTAACTATAAGCATGTAGTTATCAAACATAAATTATGCCTGACCAATCTGTTCTTCCCCTATAATAAAATGACTCAATTTGCAGACCAAAGAAGATTGGTGGGTGCCATTTCCCTTGATGGTACTGAGGCTTATCAACACTGTCAGAGAACACTCTCAGCATAGGAGTGTTGATGCTACAGTCTGGATGGATGGACAGTCAGAGGGGTTAACAACTGGTTGGATCATCATGCTCAGAAGGTAGGAAACATCTTGTAAAAATGGAGTAATCGAGGGTCCTACCCTGAAACCTGGGTTTCTTCCTATTATCTTTGGCAGTGATACTCTAAAATTACATGCTCATCAAGTTTGCAGATGACACCAAATTGGATGGAACAGTCAATACGCTCAAGGGCAGTTCTGCCACGCACAGATACTTGAACAGACAAGAGGAACAGGCTGACAGGAACCATATGAAATTCCACAAGACATGCAAAGTCTTGGAAAAGGAATAACCCCTTGCAATGCTACAGGCCGGGGAGCAGCTCTGTGTAAAAATCCTTGGTGCATGTTCAGCAGGCGAGCCGCAAGCCAGGAGCATGCCTTGGCAGCAAAGAGGGCCTGCAGTATCCTTGGCCACATCAACAGTAGCGTAGCCAGTAGTCTGTGGAATGTGATTATCCCTCTCTAATCAGCACTCGTTGGACCAAATTTAGAATACTGTGTCCAGTTTTGGGCCCCCAGTCCAGGAAAGACACTGATAAACTGGAGCAAGTTCAGCAGAGGGCTGCCAAGCTGGTCAGGGAGACATGCCCTGTGTGAGAAGCAGCTATGGGAACAGCTTGTTCAGGCTGCAGAAGAGAAGGCTTCAGGGGGATTTACTCACAGCTTTCCAATACCTACAGGGTGGCAACCAAGAAGATGGAGCCAGACTCCTCATGTTGACAGACAGTGAAAAAAAGACAATAGGCAAACTGAAACAAGAGGCCCCAACTCAATAAAAGAGAAAAAAAGCCCCAATTTTTCACTGTGAGGACAAAAGCAGTGGAATAGGCTGCCAAAAGGGAGATTAAAAACCTCCAAGGATGGAGACTGTACAAAGCTTGTCTGGATAAAGCCCTGATTAACCTGAGATGACTCCATAACTGACCCTGCTTTGAGCAGGATGTTGGACCAAAAACTTTCTGATGTTCCTTCCAACCTGAATTATTCTATAATCCTAAATTTAAGCAATCGTATATACAGCGTTTTGCACATGCTTGCACAACTTTCCAGCGGCTTCAGACCACAAACCTCCAGGGCTGCGTGAACACCGTCCAATTAACTCCAACATCCAGCACGAGCCTAGGTAGACTCCAACGCGCTTTCCCTCCCCGAATTCTACAGCACCTCGAGACGCAATCGCGGTTTCCCAAAGGGAAGCGCGTAAGAAGGGGCATTTTCCCCGCGGAGGGGAAGCAGCAGCGAGGCGCAGGCGAGCCGAGCGATGCCGCACGGAGGATGCGGAGCGCTCGGAGCTCGGCTCCGACGGGGCGGGCGGGCGAGCGCTGGGCGATGCTGACACCCAGCGGCCGCTGCCTGCGCCGAGGGCAGCGCCCGGCCGCGGGGAAAACACGCTGCCAACCGCCCCGCTTGGCTGCCCCGCAAAATCAGCGGCGGGGTTTTAAAGGGTAGGTATTCGTACGCACGCCCCGCACATGCGAAACATCAGGAACATCGAGAAGAACGCATCAAGAACAGTGACCAGCGTGACAAATGTCCTTCTGCCCCGTGGTTTTAAGTCACGCTTCTTTAACAAGCTTGGGAAAAGTCATTTCAGGCGTTCTTCTGTCCTAAAAGAAAAGGGTTTCCAGAATGATGGATTAGAACAGCAGCTTTTTATTTATACCAACAGGAAAGTTTTCAGATCCTAAATGTGTATAATAAGCATCCATTTCGCTGACAAATCCAACACCGATAGGCTCCTTGTCAAGAAACAGGTCTAAAAAAAGTAGAACATCCAAGTTCTCCATTTACTGTATTAACATTATCCAAGTCTTACATGTACAAATCTATAAACAGTTTTAGCACTACAAGTTTTACACCACCCCCAAATGTTAACAAATTAAATATTTATAAATAAAAATAAAAAATGTCACATGACTGATTCTTGAAAGATTAGTGACACCTTCCAGTATTAGGCATCTAGAGAATGAGGACAGGCAAAAAATTTCAACATGCCTGATATTCATAGGAACATTCAGTCTTCAGTGAATACACCTTCAAACTACCAACTTTCATTTTGCCTATTTCTCCTATCAAGAGTGCCATACTTGAACCAAACCACCATAGTTTAATGAAACTTCCACTCCGACAGATTTCCCTTTGTTCATCTAATCTACTGTTCACTTTCTTAGCCAAATGATGGGGAGACCAGAAACAGTTTTCATATTCTTCATAAGTTAGCAGATACTTGGTTGCTCAATATTGCCTATAAAGCCCAAAATGTTCTTAAGCACTTCCCACTAATGTCCAAGATCTTCAATTGGGTTTCTAGATTCCCAAAGCAAAGGAATCAGGCAAATGAAGGAACCTCTTTTCAACATGTGCCCCACAGTGATGCACCATTTATTTGGCTACTTTGTAGTTTGGGTAATTACAAGTTGCATAAGATCTGCACTGTAATGAAATGAAACTAAAATAACAGATTTCTAATCATTTAGTAAAAAATACAGCATTTTTCTTGTGGCATAGCCAATACACAGACCTGTTTAATGCAGGTTGGCTAATCTCTGCAACAGAGAAAGAGCAATGGCGCAGAAAGGTTGTCTAGCTTGCTCTTGGATTTCTCTTTGGGCTTCTACAGATGAAGCAGCTCAGGATTCTGCTGCATTGCTGCCTTTTTCTCCCTCTGGTTTATATTTTGCAGCAGTAACAGAACTACAGAAAACTTTTTTTTGCATAGAACTGGATCCTCTGGAACTTCCAACAACTGCCACATGACAGGACACAAACACAGTCCTCATCCATGTGACACACCAAACACTTGAAAACATCTATAGAGCCATAAATGTAAAATAAATAAATATAGATATTTATATATCTATAAAAAAATATAGATACAGGCACCTTCCACCCCTGGTCAGCAGGGCAAACAGCAATACTTACATGTAAACAGCCAACTTAATGCACACACCAGAATCTGACATTAACAAGACTTATATCCCAAAATAAATGGCATGGCAGGTGCAGCAGGGAAAGCTACACAATAAACATCTGAATGCTAAAAAGCAATTCCAAGCTCTAGAGAATTCGCCCAGTGAGAAACTAATAACTCCCAGCAACTACCCCACTCTGATTTTTCTCACATTTAAACATTCTCTTTTAAACAGAGGAGTAATTAACTAGATACAGCATTTTGTTACACTTTTCTGAACTGTATTTTTATGAAGCGTTCATGAACATATTTTTCCATTTCTCATTTTTATCAATCTACAGTGCCAGATATTATTTAAATGAAAAAAAAAATAGTATATGCTATATGTTGAGCTAATAGTTTTCTTTAATCACCAGCACAGACAGTATGTCTCTGGCATCCAGGATGTTGAAATGAAGCAGAATAAAAAAAGTATGACAAAACTGCAAAACAATTTCAGAAATACTTCCCACTTCCAGCTTCAATGGAAACTGAACATTAACTTAAATAATGCTTACTTATAACATTTTCTTTTCCACTGTGAGGATTAGACCCAATTCAATCTTTAAAAAAAAAAAAGCATTCTTTAGTATCAAGGACAGAACTATTATAGCTCATTTGCCAGAGTTTTGTATGGAAAAATCACTGATTATAAATGAAAAAATTATGAATTTCTATGGAGCTTAAGAAAATAGCTCTTCTCTCTGTAATAATGCCAGCACTTACCAATTCAAACCCGTGTTACATTTACACTTCTCTAATTAATCACACACTTCAGTTCTTCAAACACATTTAGAATCAGTGACTCTACCAGATCCTCCCTAAGAAATAATTCCTAAGCCTCACTTACACAGATAAAATGAAAGAAAGTAAAGGCTAAATAATCAACATTGTCATTTGTTAGCAGCAATACAGACTCCTTTACACAAGGGTAAACAGCATGAAATGACCAAAAGGAAGGAATTAACTAGTAAGAAGTAAAGCATATATCCGTTTTATATACTTACCAGATTTCACAAGATAGAAATCTTCATAACTTCATTTACAACTAGGGAAGTAACCAAACCACCACACATACATAGATTTGATAAAAATTTAGTAAAAAATAACCCATTCAAAAATTCATAAGCTTACCCCAACTGTTTTTCAGTTATATTTTCAAATAAGGTTTAACTTTTAAACATTTACTCTGAATTCTTTGGTAAGTAAATTATTTGATTTTTCTTTTGTTCCTCCTCATTGGGACACAAGCACAAGAAAACAAAGTGCTCACCAAGACAAAAAACTAACAGAAAATCTATTACCTTGTATTTAAGATTTCACCAACAATTTCTTGCAGCTTGTCAATAAAATTAACAAAGCTGGAAAGCCCTTTGACATGGACTCTTAAGGGATCATACAAAGAAGATGCAGAGTCTCTTCCTCCAAGTTCTATGGTCCGGATAAAAGATGTTGCCATCTATTAGGAGAAATAATCAGAAACATCCAACTGTAGACAGACATAGATTGTGCATATGTTAAAGTGAGCCTTTCCTACAGGTCTGTAAATTGTGTAACAGTTGGCTGACAGCAGAAATAACTTACTTGAAATCAAACAACAGCTCTTAATTGCAAGCTTTGTACATCTCGCCATAAATATTTGCAAGATCAATACTTAAATAATACAATAGTATTAAAAAAACCCAAAAAACAAACCACAAGCCAAAATAAAAATAATGCAGCTAATTTGATGTTTACATCAGCCTTTTGAAAGCTTAGGACAAAAAACTTATTAAAACATGGTACAGAACTCTTGTCGTTGTGCTGGCCTCACAAAAACTTATCTTATATTCGGAGTGCTCTCTATGACCCAAGGACAATATTAACACAAGCACATAAGGGTTGACTTCAGCTTATAACAATTTCCAGAGATGCAAATAATGTATACTAAAATCTTATCAAAAATAATGACAGCTAAGGCTCCTGTCATCCTGAAAGTGTCCATATATTTTTATATGCTGTAACACAATGAAAAGATGTGTCAAAATCATACCTTAGAGTACAACCCCCAAAATTTTAAGGCAAGAGTAAGAATAAAAACCCTAGCAGTTGTCCAGGAAGGTGAAAGTAGGGATAACAATCCAATGCACTTGACACGGATGCAGTAATGTTAATTCTACACATAAATTTTAATTTCAGAGTACAGCGCTAAATCATAAAGCTCTTAGGACTGGAAAGAGAAAAGCTTAAATTCTCTAGCACAGAAAGAAAACCTGCTAGTATCCCTGTCTTTGTGCTAAAGATTTCCTATGGATCAAGTACACAGTTCATAGGACCATGCCTTCCCAATGGAAAATACTTCAGTTTTCAAGATTTCTACAAGACACAGATGCCAGAAAAGATGACTTCTTCACAGAGTAGAGAAGTTTCCCCTCTGGCAGCTGTGAAGAAGACATGCTAAATCCAGTTCAAACACATACAGTTTTTTATACAACATCAACAGAGCATTAGGAGCTAAAATAATGAAACCTGGAACAGAGATTTCCCAAATTTTCCATATTTATTCAACCATAAAAGTTTGGGAATGCAGCGGCTTCAGTGACTACATACCCATGCTGTCTTTAACTGTTGTTGAAGTTGTAGTCTGTACTGAGATTACACTGCATGCAAAATTTAATGACTGTTTTAATGAGGGACTACAGTGGTTCTCTGGAGAAAGAATTCTTCTTTCAGCTATTTTTGAGATTGCTCTGTGCTGACAACTACTACAAGATCCCATTTTTGAACTCTTCAGATGCACAAGCTTTTTTCTGTCCAGCTTGAGATCCCATGACCAAATCAGCACCCATTTCTCCCCACAGACTCTGTTGTCTTATTAGCTTTAAAATCATGTTCATGGTGGTATTTGAGCATTTTATAATAGATTAAAGCCACATTCTCTGTTTAGAGACCTACTTCATTGACCCTGACCTCCAGGAAGATTCATCTGACACACATACCAAGAAAATGGACATTTTTTTCTCCTGTGAGGCATGCTTCAGGTTAGTGAAGGCTTCTCTACCAAGTCCTCTGTCAGGAACATTTAGAACATGAGCCAGTGCCAGATCATCCTTAGAATTCACCAAAAGGCTCAAATATGAGCAGACAGATTTCTTTGCCAGGATTGTCACCTGCATGAGGAAACATCACACAAATTGGTCATCCCACTGCTGCATTATGTTCCAATTTATTTTAAAGTTAATTAGACACGTACTGATGTAGTTTTTGGAAGAGTAAATTCACCTTGCATCATTTCAAAATGCTACTTTATGCATGAGGATTCTGGAAGTCTTGATGAAAACAAACAAGACTAATAAGTTAGAATTGCATATATGATACTTGAATATCCACATGTTGTTTGAGGCTTATTAAAACTGGTTATAAAATTCTATTTAGAAACCTCCTCACAGACATCCCTTTTCTATCTCAAGGCAAATACCAGCACCATTGTAAGAATTTGTCATTAACTTCAAAAAGACTAAGATTTAAAACTACTTGTCAGCTCTGCCACACATTCAGTAATTTCTTCTCTTGGCTTTCAGGGGATTTCAACCAAAATTCACTGACTGACTGACTTTGGATATAAATTGTGACCCAGCCCTACCCCATAACCATTTCTTCCATATGTAAGGAAGTACAAGCTAATAAAATGAAATCAAAGGAAAGTACGTCATTTATTTAATGCTCAGTCAAGACAATGTTTGAGTGATGGTGTATTTGTAGAAAAATTTGTTCTACATCAAGTGCCTCCCATTCTGGACTGCATTTCAGAATATAAAATTCAGGACATAGCCCCACACACATCTACAATATACTCAAGTGATACAGAGTTTGGATACTCAGGTTTTATTTTTTTTAACCCAGCCACATTTGAATAATAATAATTGGAAAACAAAACTATGCTATATGTCATCTTTTCAATAGATAGAGAACATTACAGGAGACAAAAATCATTTTTACCTTCTTATGTTCCTGGCCCTGTCTGTTGATTTGTGTAGGAGTAGAAGGAACAAAACCATTATTTTCTTGTGCATTCATTACACCAGAAATAAATTCCAACAGTTGAGCCTTTAATGAAAAGATCAGAATAAGCTTAAATACTGTCGTAGTTTAAAAAAAATGAGTTTTTTAAACTTTAGTGGTCAAACCAATGAGTGCTCAGGTTTAAAGACTGGCACCTGGTGTGGCCACTGAGGACAAGGATCCGCCTCTGAGAACACAAGGGGTTCAAAGCAGAGGGCTCCCCGGAAAGCTCTCTCTTGGTTCCGGTCCCTGAGGACGGAGGGATCTCCCCTGCCCAGCGGCTGGCTGGGCGAGGGAGGGGAAGCCATGCGGCCTGGGCGAGGTAGGCTGGAGCCTTGGGCACAGAGGGGGAGAGGAAAAATCCTGCAGGATGGAAGGGTGGAGAGAGTACAAGAACCTTGAGAGGCATCAGGCAGCCTTCCTTTCCCTTTCCCCCCCCCCCCCTCCCCAGAGAGAGAGAGAGAGAGACTGAGAAACCGTGTCTGTGATCTCCGTCACCTTGAAATTTGATATCAACAACTAGACAGCACGGCCGAAGGAGTATGGGGGGGTGGCGCGAGAAGAGTGCCCAGCAGCAAAGATACCGTGAGAGTTCTGGGGAAACAAAGCCCAAGATTTTAACCCTTTTCGTAGATGATGGAAACTTTATAAATGCTAATCCTCCTAAATTTGAAGAAGAAAGATAGAGAGAACTAAGCAAAGATGATGAAAGTTTGTGCAAGTGGAAGATCGTTAGAGAATGCTGGAAAGAATCCTAGGTGGGAGGAGATGATGGAGTGGCCTTTGGCTGGACTTTTTTTGTATAGCCTGAATGGACTCATTTCTTTCCTGTAACACAGAAACTGCATCTGGGGAGAGGCATTGGCTTGGAGCCAAGAGTGGACAGTAGTGTGAACAGAGATGAGAGGAAGAGCTCTGTTCTCAAGGCCCCTCGGCCCCAGGGGGTAATATTGAGGGGGACTGGTGTCCCGAAATTTGAGAAGCTGTCGTTTCTTGGAACTAACCAAAACATCTTCAAAAAGAAAAACCCTAGAAGCAGCTCTGGTCCATGCACAGTGGTGAGAGCACTGGACATGGAGGAAGAGGCCACGATGTGGTGCAAGAAAGACTCATATCTCTCCTTGATGAAATAAGTACTAATTATCGAAAGAGTGGTAATAGACTAAGGATTAATTATCTAAAAGGTGGTAACGTGATGGAGAATTTTCAGTTTGTTTTGTCGTGTTGAGAACTGGTGGGGGGGGAGGAAGAGTATTTTTTTAAAGTTTTCATGTTCTTCTGTATGTATCTTCTTTGCATATTATAAGTAATAAAGTTCTTTTCTTTAGCTTTCTAAATTAGAAACTATTTTGCTCTGTTTTTGGTCACATCTCACAGCAAATACCAGGGACAATATATCCTCATAGGGGCACTGGCCTTGTGCCAACGTCAAACCTATGACAAATACGAAGATGACTAGAAAGCAAAAGTGGTTTCAAAGCCTGGTGTAAATCTGTCACCTTGCTAGTGGTTGAGGTTAGCACAGCCCCTACCACCTACTTTTAGTTTTAGTCTTTAAAAGTACAACTGTTCTAATAGAGAAATAAAGCGTAAGAATAAAATTAACTTAGAAATTATCTCAAACAGTTACATTATACCCTTGCACTAAAAGCTTAACATTTTAGAGAAAATTTAATGTTATGCCAAGTTTAGGAAAAGCTCATTAACCCACCCAAGTTCTCTATCTTCCCCATGAAAAGCAGGAGGAAAAGAAAAACACATTAAAAACGCCAAACAAAAGACCTGCAATAAACCACAACAGAGCTGTGGCTGAGTGGTTGAACTGAAATTTCTGGAAAAAAATCCCTAATACACAAATACATGTATTATAAAGAAGTTCTGTTTAAAGAGCACAGTCTATTCAATGGTAATAATTAAAAATATTTTGGCTGCACCTCAACATCCAACCAAAACTCCATGACATGTTAGTTACTAAGCTTCATTTCAGTTTTATCAACTCTCTACAGTTTATTTCTCAGTCCAATTTATGGCAAGGAGTCATTTATTCATAGAAGAGTTGTGGGACTTGACAATCCAGCAAGACAAGAGAGAGAAATCATTTTGGAGTGAATTTAAGACCTCTTTATAATATTTAGCAATTAAAACTCAAGTGCTTCAACAGAAAAACCAAGTAACTTGTGAATAATCCAGAGCTCCTGTGTATAATCAGAAGTGGCATAAATCCATAACTGGAACCAAAAATATGTCAAAACAACATAAGAGGTCAAACAAACATAAATACTTACAGGGGATATGCTTTCATCTTCAGCTAAAAGTCCAAGACTATAACACTTCTGATGTATGTCAATTAAATCTAACATATTGCTTCTTGCTAGGAAGGCATGATAGGCTTTTTTCACATCTGCATAATTTTCAGGTTCTTTCATGTTTTCATATAATCCCAGTTTGTCACGTAACAAATAGTTCCAAGTTTCCAACACATCACTAAGTGATACTGTGAAGTCTCCATGATACTAAAAGAACCAAAAAAAAGCAAAAAATACATTTCGTATTCAGCGTAGCTTTGAAAATAAATTTGAAAGAAGCTGCATATATATTTGAAAATCTATCATAGCCTAAACTTATCGTAAAGTCTTACTTAAAGTTTTCCCACTGCTTTGCATTTACAGTTGAATTTTGTTATATTCTGTCAGTATTTGTCCCTGATCTTTAAAATACCAGGCGCGTATATCAAACTTGACACGTGAGAAAATACAGTGGATGTTGCAGGACTACTTCTTGCATAATTATCTTTATTTGTAGAAATAGTTTCAGCATGGCAGGCATTTACTTCCCAAAAGTAGTAAATACAGCTCCCTTTCTTTGTTTCAAGCACTAAACTGGGAAAATATATGTCAATTTAAGAAAGGAGCTTTTCTTTCTAGTGCTAGTAGAGTTATACTTTATGATAACATCAACAATGTGGCTCCACAGTTCTAATAAATACATTAAAGCCATGCACACTCCCCTGTTAGTACTACTAAAATTAACATTAACTATACAGTATGGATTATATTCCTCCTGTCAAAATTATTTGATTATGTTCCATGTCCCACTCTGCCTTCTCCTCCAATTATTTTATTTACTCTTACCACCTTCTCTTTCACAACTCATCCCCCTCATTTTTGCCCCCACTCTGCTCTTTAAACTGAGTACCAGTCCCCAATTGCTGCTGGTAAATTTTTGATACACGACTGGTATCTAAAGCATTCACCAATATAATATATGGCAGCTAAAAAAGGTGTTTTTCACCATGTAACATGAGATAAATGCCCTGTGACCAAATAACAAGCCTTGCTTTGCACTGTCCATAATGGCAGATGCCTCCTGTCTAGAGCAAAGGTTTAATTCTATTTCATGACATTTCCACATTAAGCAAACAAATTACTTATAAACACCATTAGCAACAGAATGCATGAAATAAGAAGCCATGAGAAATTCTAATAACTTAAGTTGTTCTAGCCCAAATGTTCCCTTTCTTTGGGTTCCAACATATTTAGCACGACCTTCTCAGCAGACCTCATTAAAAACTCGAGTCCAAAATCCTGAGAGTCAACCATTTTGATATTTTCTAGGCAAAGAACTAGGAGTGAAAATTATAGAACACTCACACATATTAGCTTCAGAGCACATTTTTGCCTTCTAATTTGTGCTGATAAATCAGCACTATGTACAAACATATTATTCCATATATCACCAGAATATTAAAACTGCCTATGTGTTTTCTGAAAAGCAGCTGACTTTCATTTCAGCCCCTCAAAAAATTAAACATATAATCATATTATAACCCAATTTGAACAGATCAAAGCAGCAGTATATGGGGGAAATTGTTGGGTTTTCACTTTATTTTGAATCAAAATCTTTCAGGAGTACCAAGTTAAAGTACAACTTCATAAGGTATCTAATAAATCAAAACCTTTCCTCACCAGATCAAGGGCCTGCAGAGATTAGCAAAGTTTATATTAGTGCTGCAAAAATATTTAAAATCCAAATACTGCATTCCAGATATTAACCTTTGTGATGAGGCATTCCCTGTGATAGCATATTCCATTACTTACAAAGTCAGTCTGTCAAGTCTCTGGTTTTAAAATTAATTTTAAAAATACTGTAGCGTTTTGCAGTAAGCATTTGTCAACTGGCTAATAGTTTAAGGAAGTTCAAAAAGTCCTATGTTTTCATTCTATTCTAGACAGAAAAAGTATTTCATTTCATAGGACAAGAACCAATAAGGTACTATAAAGCATCTTCACTTTCTGGCAATGCAGCATTTCAAGTTACCTTGGGACTCTTATTTTAGAATGTCTGAAATCCAGTAGCATCATTTCATGCTCAAAGACACCATTTTTTTAACTGTTTTGTAGGTATTGTTAGTTTTCTACTGCTAACTGCATAGCAAATTAATTTCTATTTCAACAGCAAATCCCAGAAAATTGTGCATTTCAGCATCAAAACGTTGGCTTCCACCTTCCCCAAACAAAGGCTCACCGACCCTTTTAGGAACTGCAGTGCTTAACCACCACCTCTGTGTTGGGTCTATTCTTTCCAGGCACACTCCTAGACTGCAGCATTGTTTTCTGGCTTTGTCCCTGAGTTGTGCAATTCTGCACTCTTGTCACCTCTAGTCCTGCCCAGCTTATTTTGCTTCCCTACACTCTCACACAGCAGAGGAGTTGCCAAAGTGTGGCACATAAAGCACATTAAGGCAGGACTAAGCAGTGTTTTTAACAAGCTTCCCATCATGCTGCTAGTGCTGGGCACAGATTGGGAAACTGGTTCCTGTGCATACAGGCATGAGGACATCTCACAGCTGATAGGCTGCAAAGTGCAGAAGCAGTGAAGTTACAGGCTGATAGCTCAAGCTTAGAGAAATGACAATATTATAAAATAATAGTACATAAAATGACAATATTATAAAATAATATAAAATAATAGTACATAAAATGACAATATTATAAAATAATAGTATATAAAATGACAGTGGCATTCAATATCTTTTTCTTTGGGTGGTGAGGGGGTGTGTGACAAGGGCACAAGAGAGTAGAAGGGAGAAGAGTAGAGAGGAGAAGTAGTAGAGAGGTGTTGGATGTATGGGTCAGTAGAATAGCAGAATCATGGAACAGGCAAAGTAAAAATTGTACTCACACAAACACCAAACCAGCACTTTCTATCAATTATAGTGGCAATAAAAATACAAGATTGAAAATTCAGAACCCTGCTGGTTAGAAGCAAATGAAACAAAAATAAACCCCACACATCCTTGTTCCCTCTTCTACCCCACAAAACAGATACCTGTGATACCAGAGAGAGGGGTGGGAGGGAGAAGAAAAGGTCCTATTGATAAGCTATGGAAGCTGCATCAAGACTGAAGTAGCAAGAGTTTTAACACAGTTTAAACACCCCCAGTTGTTAAGCAAAACAAAAATACACGAAACCAACTTATAGTTATGATTTGATTACGCAGGGTATGGGAAAGACAGTAGAACAGCCTTAATATATAATTTCCTTTAAAAAAAAAATCCAGGGAAATATTTATTACTCTAAATTCTTTTCTACAGAGCCTGTTCCTTGTGGAGAAGGCTAATCAGCACTGGTAAGACCACATTTAAGTAATGTGTCCAGTTCTGGGCTCCTCAGTATGAGGGAGACAGAGACATGCTGGAGAGAAGTCCAAAAAAATTCACATATCATCCACAGACATCACTAAGGGACAGGAGCACCCCACATATGAGGAAAGGCTGAGAAAGCTGGGGGCTGTTCATCTGGAGAAAAAAATGCTCAGGGAAGATCTCCTCACTGCATACCAAGATCTGAAGGGAGGGTGCAAAGAGGATGGAGCCAGGCTCTTTCCTAAGGTACCCAGTGGTAGGAGCAGAGGCAATGGGTACAAACAAACACAGGAACATCAGGAAACACTTGTCTACTTCAAGGATGCCTGAGTACTGGCACAGGTTGTTCAGGGAAGTTATGGAGTCTCCATCCTCATAGAATTTCAAAGACACCTGGACATAGTCCCTACTTGGGGGAGGCTGGATAAGATGACCTCCAAAGCCCCAGTGATTCTGTGAAAAATTAATCATGAGGAAGAACAGCCAAGACAACCTCTCTTAGTAGCATCATTACAACATATTACATGCAGCATATCACATAAAGCTGCTACAAAGTTAGTTAGGAGTATCTCATTACCAAAAGGGAGACCAAGAGAACAGTTTAAGGGAGTAACACTGTAAAACTCAGCATTTTTCTTCATTTGCCCACATGGAAACAGGACAATTTGGGAAATCATTTCAAGAAACACAAGACACTAAACAGAACATAATATTCTTCAGCTGGCATACAAAATGCACTCATGGAAGCACAGAACAGAACCAAACCACACACCAAAACTGCTTTTCTACAGAATCGGAAATATACAAACACAAATTTTTAAAGGGAAGATATACTTCTAAAATCAACAATGAAGCAGTTTTTCCTCCAGTATCAAAGCTCTCATTCTAGAAGAGACATACAACACAGTCTGACAACTTAAACTCACAGATTCTGAAAAAATAATTATTTTATACACTTCAGTTTCCCCTCCCACTAGCTAAAACAACCATAGTCTGAAAATGACCGGTGATTATTTGACCTAATAACTCATCTTCTACCCCTTCTGATCCACAGGTACAAACAGTCAACTTAAAGCAATTACTCTCAGCTGAACTTCACCTTGAAAACCATTATTACTATTTCGAACCTTGAGGAAGGTTCATCTCCTTGAAAATGTTCCTAGATTTTAGATTCATAGTAATCAATCTAGGCGAAAGGTATTTGCTTCCACTACAGACCTTATGCCACTTGGCTACAACTGTGCTACAAACCAAAGTATTTTCAGAGGAATTCAGAGCATGGATTTTTTTTTTTCTCTCATCCCTGCTGTTCGCTCAATGTTTATCACATTGTTTGCTACCCTTATTCTGGTGAAATTTAAGATTAATAGATTATGAAGCTTTAAAACTTTTCTGGAGTTCTCCAAAAAGCTCTGTTATTTTTCATTTCCACTGCAGAAAATTAAATTAGTTTCAAAATTAAATTAGTTGAAAATAACGGCTATGATTTTTGTTAGATCACCTCTGAAAGAAAAGATATTTATGGAAGAGAGGAATATTATCTGAAAGAGGAAAAAAAAAAAAGGAGAAAGTAGAATAAACTAATTACCTCTAGTGGAAGGGAAAAACTTATTGTAAGGAAAACAGGGAACAATGAACCATAACCTTTTCATGTCTGTAAGTTTTGGCATACAACAGAAAAACACGTTTTAGTTCCCAGAGCTGGCACTGGAAAACTGTTTGTAGTTTTGCCTTGAGAATCATAACAAACATGATAAACATTCACCCCCTCCTTATGTAATTTTGCATTATTGTCTTTTATCAGTTCTCCAAGAGTTAATTTTGATGCAGACTAATTTTCTCATTCTACCTACATGGGTATTGTGAGGACACCAGGCCCCTGGCTGGAATATACTACATTCTCTGAAGTACAAATGTAGTATCTTGGATTCTAGTATCCCTGCTGTAATGTCTCTGACACTGGGGATGCTTTAATCAGTTTTATACTTAATCTTTAGACAAGAGATACCCCCAGTCTGCACATTTTAGACAACAAAATTTTTTCTGATGCACAAACTGAAGCAGGTTTCCTGTTTGGTTGGTTTTTTTGTTGGCTATGGGATTTCACTTGGATGTGGTTCTGTTGTTTCTGGTATGTTTGTTGATTTGGTATGTTTGTTTTGGTTTTCTTAAACTAATGCTTTGTACTACAAGTTTTACTTACTATGCAACACTTGAGTAAGCCTTCCAACAACAGTCAGTATTATTTTCATCAACAATTAGGTTAATTGACCTAAAAAGGTATCTTTAGGTTATTAAAACAAGTATTGCAATAGTTCTCAGATGAGACACAGGCTAATTGTATATTGCAACTGTTTCTGGTATGTTTCAGACTTCCTCCAGCTTTGACAAGCCATAGCTTCTTCCAAAGACACTTCAGGGCTACGCCTCCTCTTCACCATTTGACAGACACAAAGATATACAAATAATTCCGACTGGTACTGGGTACACACCCACAACTTACATGTCTTTACCTGTTGAGTGCCAGGAAAAGCAGCAGCCAAGAATGGACTGTGGCAAGTACAACTTACACAAACTATACCAAATCAGTTCTATAATCACGTTCTTCACATGTCATTCAAAAACACTTTTGGAGCACACAGAAAAAAAAAAAAAAAAATGCACCCCAAGTGCCATAGTTCTCCCACCCTGATCTGTAGCACAAAAGAAACATTGATGGAAATAAACAGAAGTTATAAGCAGAAATACTCTAGTGTTTGGAGCTCAAATACACACATAAAGAACTTCCATCCTCCCACCTGTCTTGCAGTTCCTCTCTCTAAACCCTGCTTCAATAGTGCACTTAATCATAATAATTTTTTTTTGCCTTGCTGCCTCTGGCCCTCAGACACTTTAACAGCAAGGAAGTGACCAAAGAAGTGATTTCAAGTTGGTGCCTAAGCACTAAGTGCAACAAGGGAACCAAGTCTGAGGTGTACCAGGTACTAAGAATATACTAAAAAAAAATGCTAACCTGTTTGTTGACTTCAGCCATGGACAGTTGTAAGGCCATCAACATGCAGTCTGCTCCACATACAGTAGTCCTTTCAGAGTTGGAAAATAAAGGCCATTGTCTTCTAAAACACTTGACCAAGTGTAAAATATTTTGCTGGAAAGTAATCATTGTCCAGAGCAGAAGATAAAGACAATCAAGAGAAAAACGAATATAACTATGCCAGGAACATACGCAACTCTTCACCTCCCAACAAGCTGTGCAAACTGTGTTGTATCTTCTTAAAGACCAAGTTCCTAGAATAAACTCTTCTGGCCAAACCAGACCTTCCTCACTGTGACAGCAACTGTGAAGATAAAGGGTTAAAAGTGCTTATGTATGTCACGCCTTCATGAAGCCCTTACTTCCCTTGTTATGCCAACATAAAGGAATGTTATCACAAATATGACAGCCTTTGTCTCCAAAAGCAGCCTCAGAGTGCCTTCAGTACCTTCTGCATTCGCTATACATTCGATGAGTGTCTATGAGGCTGTTTTAAACCTGGAAAAAAAGATATTAAATATTTCTAAGACTTACTAACACCGAGAACTCCAAACACTTTTGTTACCCATACAGTCTTTTCACTTTGTTTCAAATTTGGATTTTTTTTTTATTCTATAAGCCATCATCTTCTCTGGCAATAATTGGACTACTTCCTGCTTTGGTCCCTCTCGCCTTCTTGCGTTAGTCAAGACAAGGTACATGCCGATGTAGTACAAATTTGCCTTTAAACTTTCTCTTTTCTAAAACAAAGTTCGCTAACACTGCAGTGACAGTACAGGAGCAACACCCATTCCATTTACTTCCAGAAGACAAAACTCAACCTTTGACGTTTTTCCACACAGCTCAGAGCCCACAGTGCGTTTGTTTTTCGGTTATGGGCACGGCTGTAAAAAGTGAGGAAGCGTGGGCAAGGAGGACAGGAGACACGGGGAAACAAGCACGACTGCAACAGCAACTTCTCCCTCTTCAACACGTCTGAAGGGGACAACCCACTCTACACCGTGAGCGTCGCACGGGGGCACAGAGGGCGAACAGGCGGGCTGCGAGGCAGCGTGGGGCAGAGCGAAACCTCTCCAGAGGCTTCTCTTCCTCCGCACCCCGCGAGCTTCCCCAGGGATCCACACCTGCCGCTCCCAGCCAAAGAGCCCGAACGAGCCCAAACCCCTGCGAAGCCGCCCCTAACTCCCAGAAGCCGCAGTTGGCATTACCACCGCCGCCGCCGCCGCGCCGTCCGAGCCCAGCGCGGCGCCGCTGCCGCTGCCGCTGCGGCGGGGCCAGGGCGCGGCGGCCGCGTTCAAACCCGCCCGCGGCCCAATGGGCGCCGCGCCGCTGCCCCGGAAGCACCCGCGCCGCGCCCGGGGGCGGGCGCTGCCGCCGTGCGGGAGCCGCGGCGGGAAGGGAGCCGTGTGGGAACCGGGGCGGGAGCCGGGGCCGTGTGTGAACCGGTGTGGGAGCCGGGGCCGTGTGGGAACCGGGGCGGGAGCCGGGGCCGTGTGGAACCGGTGTGGGAGCCGGGGCGTGTGGGAGCCGAGCGGGAGCCGGGGCCGTGGAGGTGCGTGTGAAGCGGGGCTGTGCCCCGTCCCGGCTGGGGAGCAGCAGCCGGGCCCCAGAGGGGAAAGGAGCGCCTAGAAGGGCAAAGGATGCGCATGGATGGGGGGAGGTAACGCGGGCCCACGCGGCTCGGTTTGGCCTAATGGCGTTTCCTAAAGAAATGGAGGTAATGATACTCTGGTGTAGTGGCCGATAATTCAGGCTGAGGAAGTTGGGGTTGCTCAGCCTGGAGAAGAGGAGGTTGAGTGGAGGTCTCGTAGCTCCTTGCAGCGTCTCAAGTGGTTCTACAGGGAAGCCGGAAAGGAAGTGTGGTAGTGATAGGACGAGGAGCAATGGGTACAAACTGAAAGACGGGAAACTTGAGTTAGATGCGAGGAAGAATTCTTTACTATGAGGATGGTTAGCCACTGGAACGGGTTGCCCGGGGCCAGGTTGTGGCTGCCCCAAGCCTGGCAGTGTCCCAGGCCAGGTTGGATGAGGCATTGTCTGCCTGGACTAGTGGGAGATAACCCAGCGGGGTTTGGGACTAGAGGATCTCTAAGATCCATTCCAACCTCTTAACATTCTAAGATGCTATAATGGCTTGTGTTCATGGGAAGCCTTGGAGGAAGGAAACTTTTGATAGGATTAAAATTTGCATTTGGCTTTAGGAGCAAAGCTGTGCAAGTTATATGGCTAAAGTATTTACTGTGATGTAGTGGTCTGTTGTATGAATTCATAAATAAACACACAACTGTGGAGAGCCTCTCTGTGTTTGAGTGATGCCTCTGTCAGACCTGGCTGTCTCCCAAGCAAAACATTCAGCCTTGGATGCTGAGACCTTCAGATCGTTAACACACCAAAATCTGTCAAAGGTCTGAGATTTCAACTGGTTTTCCACGTGGTGTATAGTTAAAGGTCTGGATTTCCAAAAAGACATAAACTAATGTCAGATCTGTACTGGGACTAAAAGGACTTGATTCTGAATTTAATTGTCTATCTTGGCATCTTGTGTTCTAGCACAGAAACCTGATTTTCATGAAAATTGGTTAAAGGCGTGACAGTATTTTCATTTACAGTTTTGCAACCTTGGTTAGCTCGGTTTTTCGTTAGACACGTGGTCTGTAAAGAGGTAGACAAGTAAAGAGAATTTGAAGGTAGTGCTGTATTGTTTCTTGTCGTTTGGTTGAAAATGTTAAAATGCTGTGTGTTATTCTTCTGATGTGTGCAGTTACTTGGATTTTTGTATTGGTGTTGGGTTGCCTATGGTGGCACAAAATCTGCAGCTATTGCTGAAGTCTGTAAGAGACAGTTTTGAATGTGTTTAGTGAATATTTTGATTGATGAAACAAACAGGCTGCATCTAATAAGCTTAAGTGTAGCTTTCGTGTTCTTGAACATGTTATAGGAAATTTTGATTTGCTCTGCCACAAATACTTTACATTTTTTATTTATGCAGATGATTCATCTATGCTTTTTTAAATTTTTGTATAGGAATGTAGAGAAGACATCACTTCTGTGATACCTTGACTTAGTTCACTGAAAATGAAGCAAGATTCTACTAGAAACACTTCTTACACTGTGGATTGCGAGGATTATGTGCACGTGGTAAAATTCAATCCTTTTGACAGTGGAGATTCATGTTCCCTCATTGCTTATGGTGGCAACAATTATGTGGTTGTTGGGACTTGCAGATTTCAGGTTAGTCTGTGTTATTGTTGGTTTTGTTAGATGTCCCCAAAACTGACTTTGCCAGCACCTCTACTGCAGGAAGAGGTCACTTTCCTGTTTCCTCCTCTCCCTGTGGTAAACAAGGGAGAATTTTACTTGTTCATTTCACTAACAAGTCTATGATACTTGTTCTTCAGGAAAATATAAATATATAGATATGTAAAATACACACAAGGGAGAATTTTACTTATTCATTACACTAACAAGTCTAGGATACTTATTCTTCAGGAAAATACAAATATATATATATGTAAAATACACACCAACACATCTGTGCTAGTTTTATAGGTATTGTTTTTTAGTGATGAATTGTAGAAATACTTACCTAATTTTTTTTCTCCCAATTGTTTTTACTGGATCTCCCTCACAGGCTGTTGGAAAGAGTAAAATTTCTTACATTGAAATGTATTTAGATTTATATTGTGAAAAATTTTAAAATATAAAATACTGAGTATTGTATAATTTTATACTGGATACAGTGTTTTTCATTAGACGGGATTTTTTGCCCAGATGTTTGACAATCAATTGGAGACAATTGCTTGGAATTTCTAAGCTTTTTTTCTTCATCTTGCTTCTTTATTATACAGTATTATTTTCGTAATTTTTCTATTACAAATAATAGCATAGCTGATATTTTTATTATTATTATTGTTATTCCCCAAGGTCTTACTGTTGGAAATTTTCTGACAAACATCTAGCACTAACCACAAAAACATATTGACATTTGTGTTGCTCTCTACCTTGTTTCTGGTGGAGGCCTTGAAAAGGAAGTAATTAAAATTTTAACAACTGGCACAAGGTGTTTTTTTTCTATAATTTTCATATCCTCCTTTCCCTTCCATGAGTATTTCAGAGTAAGAGAGGGAAATGTTATTCTTTCTTCCTGTTGAGAAGCATTGAAAAACTGTGGGTAATTTCATGCATTCTCAGCTGAGTTCTACATTATGTAGAGGACGTACAGAGAGGTTGTTTCCCTTAAAGCAGAATTGTGACATAGAGAAAATTGTGTAGGAATATCTTTGGAGGTGTTCCACTGGAAGTTCTGAAAACTTTTAAAAGCTTTTTAGAGGATGGAGTCCATAATTGCAACTCTTGTTTTATTTTTCCTGTTATCTGGTGTTCTCACCAGTAGTAAGAATAGGCAAGCTTGTAATTAGGATTAGATGACAGAGGACACCTTTTTATCTCCTGCTCTGGAAGTGGCAGCATTTTTCCATGGTGTAGAAACAACTCAGAGAGAAGAGAGCTTAAATTATGTGCTTGCTTTTGTTGTTGTTGCTTCTTCTCCCTGCAATGTGTGCTAAATTGCCATGCTGTTTTAAGTGGCTTTAGTTGTATCTGTGAAGATACTGCTGGTACAGAGAATGAGCTCAGCATCTTCATAGCTCAGTTCTGATTTTTCTGCTCTTCACTGGTCTCTGGCTTGAGGCTGTAATCATTTAATGTATTTCTAAGTACTTGCATATTTCAAGTGAATGCTTTCTCTATGTTCCAGGTTTTCACTTTGACCTGAGAAGAGCCCAATGTGTAATTTTGAAAGCCTGTTCATTTCATAGCAGTCTGATTTGTTAGAAGTCACCAAGACTTTGTTCTGAATCAGCTAACTGCAGTATTTCTATAGGAGGAGGATGCAGAAGTGGAAGGCATGCAGTATAAGCCACTAAGAACATTTCACCATGGAATCAGAGTTGATGCCATAGCATGGAGTCCTGAAACTAGACTTGATGCCATACCTCCCCAGATAAGGTACTTAACAATGAACAACTACAGTGAATCCTTGTCTCTTAACCTGTTTTCCCTAAGTCCTTAATATTGGGCTGTTCAAAGCTTATGAGTGAAATCTAACTCCTTAGAAATCACTGATGAAGTCTCTGAATTCTTCAGTAGAATATTTTCATTCCTACAGTCTTTTTTTTGTTCATTTGCTTGGTTTTTGTCCTGCATTTTCTACCCCTTGACCCTCTGCCCTGTGAACAACCAGTAAATAATATTTTTCTCATTATTTTTATGGACCTCTGTTGTCCCTGAAAATCAGCCTTCTGATTTGTTTTAGTATAGTAGTGTCAGTTCTCATGAATTGTAAGAGAAACAAGAATCATATTTACATTCCTTTGTAAAAAATATCACCTGATGGACTTCTCAAGTGACCAGTGAAGATGGAGAGGTAGTAACCTCTCTGTCCAATCTCTGATCCCTGTCCAGAAACTTACATATACGAAGTCAACAATAAACTAAAATCTCCTTCCTTTCTTCTTCTCTACCTAAACACCTGTTGTGTGTGTTACTGTGTGTTTCTATCTACGTCACAGTAACAGACCTCAGACATAGTTTCTTTCTTTGTACATCTGTGAAGAAGCATTTCTTTTAAAAGCTTTAGTAAATGTGAGATCATTTGAATGGCCTCCTTTATAAAGATATTTGTAGTGATTTGCATAATATGTGCTGTGTTTCACTATAGCTTAGATATTATTTGCGAGACTCTTTGAGATGTAAATCTAGAAAATCTAGAAAGATACCTATTAAATATGAAGTTCTGAATTAAAATGTACTCAAGTTCGTTTGATTCCTCAAAATTGCCATAGTTGCTTACCACTCCATTTTTGGGAGTGGTCTTTTGGGTTAAAGTGCATTGAATAGAAATTGGTTTATGAATTTTATATTTCGGTATTTTAAAACGCTGATAATGAGGGTTGTTTTTTGTGCCCTACTACCACTTAACTTCTTCCAAGGAAAGTTTCAGCAGCATTTTTGAGAGGTATTTCAGGTAACTGCTAATTGATCCAGATTTAGCTTTGTAAAATGTCTTGCATTTCTTTCTGTGAATAAGTAATCTTGGCACTTGATGCACTCTGTTTTGCAGATAAGCTCCAGTTATAACTCTGCTTGTTGCCAAAGCAGAAAAGATAGATGCTTCTGTGTTTTTTTCAAAATCTGATTTTTTCTTTGCATTTTCAAAATGAAGGAAAGCTGATAAAAAGTCAATTATTGCAATGCTGATTGACTGAAGGGCCTTTTTTTTGTCTGTTGAGTATAGGTTTTGTACTGCGGCTTCTGATAGGAAGTTAAGGCTCTTTACTTCTGACTTACAGGACAAGAATGAATTTAAGGTAAGGGCAGCTAATGTGATTTTTAAAAGGTTATTTAGTTTTTAGTGAAGTCTAATCTTTAACTATCCTGCTCCATTTGTGACAGATCCTAGATCCATCATCTCTAGGGATATTGTAAATACCTTTCTGTTTTTCAAATGGGAATAACTGTAATTATCACCTACATGATCTCCTGATTTCCTTCAAACTTCTTCCTTTGAAACAGTGTCCCAGTCCACGTACTACTGTTAATTAGGTGTTTGTGTTAGCCAGTTTGAAGTTTTTTTGGTGAGGTCTTAGCCTAACAATAAGCAAAGCTAATTAACAAAAAGAAATTGGGGAGAGTCTTCCTTGGCTTTTACTGTTTTAGATTATGATAATACCTCTGTTGATGAGAGTGGTTTATTTGGTATAAAGGAGAAAAAAATAGACTTTTTTTTTGGTGTGTTAGTTTGTATTAGTAAGACAATGAGGTTTGTCATACAGAAATTAAGTGAATTGTGGATGTCACTTATGTGGCTATACTGATAACAGAATGAATAAAGGCAGTGCCTGAGGAGTAAAGATGGATGCTGCTAAATGTCTTGAAAGAAAATGCTTTTTGTGTTGCTTCATACACGAACATACATTTAATTTCCTTCTTTCAGTGTCGGTCGTCTTACATGATTTTGCCACTGAGCAGTGGGATAGCTGACATAATTAATCAGCTTGGTGGAATATCTGACAAAATAGTTCTGAAAGTTCTTATGATCTTTGCTTGTGAGTTGATGTCTGTCATTCCATATTAAAGTTAACTATTTATGTAATATCTGCCAGTTTTGTGAATTTCAGACAATGGGCTTTAATGGTAAGCCATGACTTAAATCTTTTAACTTAACAGAATGTAAAGTTTCTTTAACATCAGCTAATGAATTGATAATGAGTTGAAATAATGAAACAATGGGATAAATTTGGTACTACAGACTGTAATGAGCTAAATTCAACATCTAAGTTCTCATTTTAATTTATTTTGGATTAATAAGGCCACAAGAAATAGTATGGTCAGCAGGAGTAAAGAAGTGTTTGACCCTCTGTGCTTGGCACCTTGAATCCTCTGTTCAGTTTTGTGCAACTCAGGACAAGGAAGACACTGAGGTGCTGGAGCATGTCCAGAGAAGGCAGTGGAGCATTTGAGGGGTCTGGAGCAAAAGTCCTATGAGGAGCAGCTGAGGGAACTGGGGTTGCCCAACCTGGAGAAAAGAAGGCTCAGGAGGGACCTTATTGCTCTCTACAACCCTTGAAAGGAGGCTGTGGCCAGGTGGGGGTCAGTCTCCCAGCCAGCAGGTGATAGGACAAGAGGAAATGGCCTCAAGTTGTGCCTGAGGATGTCCAGATTGGATATTAGGAAAAAATTCTTCTGTAAAAGGGTGGTCTAGCTCACTGTGTTCCAAAACCTCATAGATGTGGTGCTTAGGGACAGACCTGGCAGTGTTAAATTAGTGTTTGGACTTGGTGATCTCAGAGGTCTTTTCCAACCTTAATGATTCCATGATTGTTTGGTGCATATGCAATACAAATGAGAAGTGTTGGCCTGAATTTAACGGTAAAGCTATTAGCTTTGTTTATGTCAGCTCCACCACTGAAATTAGCTGTCCAAGAACTTTTTTAAGGTTGTACTCTGGCTGATGAAAAAGTAAAAATGCATATTGTTACTGGGTCAGGCTTGGTCTAATGTTAAAAATAACCAGAAAACAGCTAAAAATACATATTTTTTTACCTATTAGTGAGGAACTCATTAACAAAAAGAAAGGATGTAGATTAGTGTTTATGTCAGTAAAAGTCCCTGAGACTGTCTTCTGGGGTTTTTTGATATGAAGTGTAGAAAACCCTTTCTGGCAATCATCTTAATATCTTATATCTGGACAACAATTGTACTCCAGATTTCTTGTTAAGAAAAGTAACACCTAACTCTGATTTAAAGCACATGCAAAATCCCAGATGTTCACAAATTCTGGGTGTGCTATGCTGATCTGACTTTCATAAAGTTTGATACAGTGGCTTCTTCTTAAAAGTTAACTGGTACCTCAGAAAACCTATTTCATAAACCTGAGGTTGAACTGACAATGAACATGTGGAAAATGTTGATCCATTATACCAAGCACACTTGACACATGGGATCTTCAGGAGAGTCCGGAGCATGGAGGCAGAGCTGAAGGAAGTGTGTGACTACGTTCAGAATGTAACCTCTGAACATTTTGTCTTTTATAGTAAACAATTAGTATGTGTTGCTTCTGGAGGGATAGATGGAGTAATCTTACTCTGTTTTCCCCGTGGAAAAACTGTCTTGATGTAATTATCAACAAGGAACTTGAAGCACACTTGAGTTTTCCATTACTTTGTCGACACAACTAATCCAAAATTTATGGGTTGGATCAAGCCCAGAATAAAAAAACAAAAGGTAAAATATGACTGATGGATCTTTGTGAAACCTTTTTCTTCTTTTGAGGTTTTCATTTGGAAATGAATTATGGCTTCCTTGTCCTGCTTCAAGTTTTGCCTAATAAAAAGCATATTTCATCAGGACTGTAGAAGTAAAAAGAGGCAGGATATTTTAATTCAGAATGCTGAAAATTGTCAAAAGACTTGGCTTTCTGTCTGAATAGTTTAGCATCATCTTAGGGCCTATTAGTTCAAGTATAATCCATTAGGTTTTAATAAAATAGTGACTTATTGGAAAAAAGTAAGTTGGCTGCTGAAAATGTTTCTGTATTGAATTGATGAGGCATTCTTAAAACTTTTAGAGAGGGGGACTTAGTTCTTGTGCATGCTTGAAATTTTTTTTTATCAGTTCTGCATTTGTTCCTCAGAATAGCTACACTAAAAGGTGGTGTGTTTTTTCTTTCAGAAAACTGTGGAACTTGTTTTCATTCAACCTTGTTTTCCTCTGAAATCTCTTGGTCTCATGCTGTCATTGAGAGGATATTTTTATGATACCTTGCTGGGCAAAGCAAAAGCAGCAGTGCCTTGAGACTTAATCAGTGGGATTGAGTAGAAGAGGCTGGAACAGTAACAGATCCATCTACATATGGAAATTTGCCTGACTTAACATTTTGTGAGATTTCTTTCAAAAACGCCATAGATGTATTTAATGAGAGATTCAGAGATCAGAGTTATTTACCAGTAATCAGAGTTCTTTAATGTAGGGAGATCATGCATTCATTGCCTGGTCCTTCTCCTCTTCCTTTCTGAGATTTACTACCTTCTACCTTCAAAATTCAGTGGTTGAAAAATGATAAAAAGCTCTGATGTGATTTCACTGATTTCTGTCAAGCAAAAGCATTGAACTTACCTCTGTGCTAGCTACAGTGAGTGTGGGGGGTCTTTTCACCTGCAGTATGAATCTACACATGAATTAGATACTTTAAAGAAATCTAGTTACTGATAAAACCTTTTTTTTACCTTCTAATAAAATGGTAATTGTATCTTAACACACATCTTTCCATTAGCAGGTCTGTTAAATAAATTGGTGGAACAGTCAGCTCTAAGGTAAAAATATTTCTCTTTTCTGGTTGGCAGACATTTGATGGCCACTCAGATTACATTAATGATCTGGTCTTTGCTCCCAATGAAGGTCAAGAAATTGCAAGTGTAAGTGATGATCACACCTGCAGGTATGCATTTTGTTCAAAACATAAAGTTTTTTTTAAATTTTTTAAAAGTTTTAAAGTATTGGAGTTTTTCTATCTGTGAATGTTTTATATGTACACTTAAATAAATAAGCATTTATGTTTTTATTTTTTGTGTGCTTTCATGACCCTGTAACAAGACTAGTCCATTAACGGAGACAAGAAATGAACTATTGTTGTTAACTTAGGTGGTTGACTGGCTTTTTGTTGTGACTTGTGGGTTGTCTTTTTTTAAAGCAATTTTGAACCAGCTAGATTCAAAGTGAAGAAAACTGTTGCCTTGGATTTGCATACACTTATTTTCCCCCTTCTGGGATAGGAATAAAATGAGAATAGGAGAGAGCAGATGTGCATAGCTCAGCACTGAATTATAGACATCCTCTCTATGTATTCTGTGTCAGGTGGGTCAAGTTTAAAACCAGTATATGTATGTGAATTTGTCCATTTTCCCAAAAATGTTAGCCTTACCAGGGGTGGGATTACATAGCCCAAAGACAGCACCATCCTAATACCAAAATACCATGATTACTTGCTTCAAACCAAGCTGTTGGGATACTTATAACTGGGAGTAGAAGGGAAGCCTGGTTTGATGCTTTGAAGCATGCTGGGCACAGTTTTTTGATGCAGGAGTCAAAAGGTCACCCATCTTGTAGCAGTGTGTATGAATGTGTTGAGCTGCTCTTCTTGCCCCTCCAGTGCAGTTGGAGAGATCAGGAGGGCAGCTCTGCAGGCTTTTCAGGTCATTGCAGTACAGCAGCAAGAGAGCTGGGAAAGCATCACCTTTGACAGTAGTCTGGGTTTTCAGGCCTGGAGTTTCTGAGTTTCTAAAGCTCTGCTTTGGTTTGCTGGAACTTGTTCCCAGGAAGAACATAAACGACAGGACATCGTTTTTGTAACAGTATTCATGTCGTTTATTCTTTCTGTAGGAGGGATTTTCTTTGATGTCTCTCAGGTTTGGCCAATGTGGGTGAAAAGTTCTCTCATTCACCAATCACAGTGGTCTGTGGAAAATGCATATAAGGGAAGGAGTTCTTGAAATAAGGATTCTACTTCATGCAGCCTTTGAAGAAATTTCACAGGAGTCTGTGTCGTGTGTAGTGTTATTGCAACAGCCCATTTGACTTTCTTTACTCTGATGATGAGAAGGCAGTTTTTCCATAGATGTCTAGTCAGTATTTCAAACAAAATCATATTTCAAACAAAATCATTAGGAATGAATAGTAGAAATGTATGACTTACCTGTATCTTCTTCTGATTTATTTCCTATCCTTGATTTCTTCATTAAATCTAAACTCATATTTGGCTTATTTGGCAAAAAAATGTTTGACTCTGTGGCCTTTTCCTGTTTATTTTATGAAGTTCTCAGCTTTTCTGGGATGACAAAAATCTGTTTTAAAACCAGTTGTCTAATTGATACTAATTTAAAAGGAAATAAAATTTATGTAATTAATATATACTAACAAGATTTCAGCTTAGTAACTGGGAAAGACATTTTATGTCATAAACCATAGTCTTTGGTTAAAAGCCATGGGAAATAAGTAGGATTTTTTTTGGCTGCTTGAGTTCTTATTTTTTCCATTCACGCATGTGGGGCATGAAGACTTTTTCTATTGAATTTAAAGGTTACACTTTCAAAACTAATGGAAAATGCATTCCTTGGGACTTACCAAAATCATTCTTTACTTACTCTGTAATTTGCTTCAGTAGTAATGTAAGAAGAGGAATAATTCTTCTGTCTGTACTGAATTTCTATCCTGACATTTTTCTTAGGATACAAAATCTGCTAATGCCTGTGGAATAAAGTTCTAGAACAATTAGTACAAGTCTTGAGTTCCACTTTTTAAGTCTTAATAAAGTTTTAAAACAACTTTTCAGTAGGTACTGACTATATACAAGCATGGTTAGGTATTCCCTGGTTTTCACTCAAGAGAAGGTTTAGGTCTAAGTTCATCAGAGACCTCTAAGGAAGTGAGATTTTCACTTTTCATCCAATAAATAGTCTTGCCACAAGCTGCTGCAACTGTGACATGTCAGAGTGGGGTTCAGTCATTTTGGTTGGAGGACAGGCAGTGTAAGCTGGATACTGATTATATCCAATGTTCTTATCTTAAAATTGCTGCTGTGTCACTCAGGAAATCTTGTTATTTCTTGTATGTGGCCTTTATTGGCCTTGATCTCACAACTCAAAACTTTTTTGCAGCTGTGAAGTAGAACTGCACTAAAAATGCTCTTGCATAAAAATAATTGCAGTGGTCATCTGTGTTACAATAGCTTTAAGGAATATTTCATTTCATTCCTTGAAATAATAAGGCATCATACACTTTTTTGAATGATTGCATTAAATGTAGGAATGTGTGCATCCCACTTTGTTTATGACATCTGTGTGCACAACTCCCTGTGCAGCACTCTTCCAAAAAAAAAAAATACTATTGGCTTTTTCATTGTGATTTGAAAACACAGTCTAGGAGTCTGCACAGATTCAGATGTACAAATCATTTTGTTCTGATACTTAACAAAGCCAAGAAATTGTGGGAAATGTTTGGAAAACATCATGAGTTCAGCTGAGACCCTCCACTGTTGGTGGTTACAGACACTATCTGATGTTTCTGGAATTACTTAGTGCAAAATACCATCCTGTCAAAACCCACTAATCTCATATCCATGCTAAATATGAACCTCTTGACTGTCAGCAGGTTAATTCAATCTGATTGATAATCCCTCATACTCCCTCCTTGTGTGGAACTGAAAGGTTATAGACTGTGTCAGACCCTTAAAAATATCAGCATGGCAATTTCTTCTGGCCTTTGAGTGCTGGAATGGCTTGTATTTTGAAAAGCTGAAAAAGACTCATCCATCCCTTTGTCTCCCTCACTCTCTTTTTCTTTTAACTATTTCTTAAGCTACATCCTCTTCCTCTCTTTTTGAGTGCAAAACAATGTATAGTTGAATTATCTTCCACATTATCTGTGACTATACTTGCCCTTTGATTCCCTTTTGAGTTCTGTTCATTTCCTTAGGCCATGGCTCACATCACTTCATAGAGGACTTTGTGAATTTGTCAGTCACTGTGACGTTCAGCCTTCTCTGTTGCATGCAGAATAGATGCCAGTCCATGGGAAGATTAGTTTTGTTCTCTAACCAGGGATTGGGGGCAAGGTTTGACGTCACTGAAAGCTAAATTAGCTAAGTTTTAGAATGTTTTGTAGTGTTTCATCTGGTTTTAGGGGGTTTATCTGTAGCATATTTTTTACATGGTACTCTCATGCCCTAGGTATTTCATGTAGATTTTTCTCTAGACAATGTGAAGGAAAGTTAATGGTAACTCCTAGGTTTTTTTTGGTTTTTTTTCTGGGTTTTTTTTTTTTGTTTTGTTTTTTTTTTTTTTTTGTTCCTGTTTTTTTTTAATATATTGCCAGCACACGTCACATTTCAATATTACCTTGATTATTCAATAAATATTTCAGTTTTTTGCTATATTGAAAAGTGATCTGTCTCCAAGACTGTATCCTATTTACATCTTCCCATTCCTAGCACAGTCAAGTGTGATTTCTGTCAAAAATTTTATAAAAGTTGTCTTATTTCCTGTTGTTCTTTCTTCATCTGTTTGTATGACTGGATTTTCCAGTGTCCCTTCATATAAAAAACGTCATACTAAAATATTTCTTCTTCCTGAGATATGCTGGTTACATTTTATCAAGCTAGTTGATTTGATTTGTCATTAAATCAGTTTTTCATTTAGTTCATTATAATTTATTAAAGAAGTATTGAATTTTTTTCAGAGTCCAGTCTTTGAATTTGCACACTTATATACATCCCTGTATGTCCCCCAAATGTAGTCTTACACAATTCTGTTACATTGTACAGCTAGGATGCAAGTATTAACCAACTGGTTTTGGACAGTGCAAGAATTAATTGGTCTCCTGTCAGCTTTAAAAAAAAAAAAAAACAAAAAACCAACCAAAGTTTCTGGATCAAATGCTTGGAACATTTTTTTCAGTCTGGTCTTAATAAACTTTTAGTTAGGAAGTCTTCAAAATATGAGGATGATGTAGTAATTTCCTTTGTGACACATTATGTTTTATATTAAGAGTCACACAGCCCTAGAATGTAGTCTAGGGTATAAATTGTTTTTAAATAGAAATCATTGCACTATATTTGTTTAGAAGTTTTATATTTTAGAAAGCCATTGGCAGAATTGGTAGTTGGGTTTCTCAGTAGCAGTCATACCACAGAAGCATTTAGTTTTATATCTGCATTGGGAACAAGAAGCTGATAGCTCTTAACAGCCATTTTTAGCTCTGGTTGAAAGGACAGAACTGAAGCTTCACATTTTTTTCAAAACTGCTGCATGGTCTCTGGTTTTACATTAGATACCTTTAAAGGTATTTCAGTAGTAGTAGTAGAAATGTGTATTTCTTGGACTTAGTTCTGAGTGTGCATGGCCTGAAATGTGTATTAGTGAAATGGAGATACTGCACTGCATCTTCAGCCTCTACCAACACTGCAGGGTGTAATTGCAGCCCACAGTTAGCAGGGAGAAATAGACCAATGCTGGCATATCCAAGAAGATATACAAGAAGCTAGATATAACAAGTTTTTAAATGCCAAAATCTGAAGTACTGTAAGTGCTAATTCTTTAAGAACAGTGACATTTCCTTTGATCACCAAAAGAAAATGGTGAATGTGGGTCAGCTTTCTGAAGGAATATTTGTACATTTCCTCTGTGAAAAGACTATATAAATACTTACATTCTTTGTCAGTAAAATAAAATTAATTGCTAGAAATTACCTTGGATATTACATCTTTCTCTTCTTCTGACCAGACAGGAATTTCTACAGTTCCTCTTCAGCCTTTCATGTCCTGCTTTGCAATGGACAGATCCATCTGGAGCTGGCAGAAGACCTTAAAGAAAGCCAGTGTTGGTTGTATTCTCTGCAGTTTTTCCTAATCTCTGCACCTAATGTTCCTTTTCTGAGATCTTCTGAGATCTTCTCCTCAATCCTTGTGCTCAGTGAGGAGCCACTTCACTCTGCCTTTGTGTGATCTCAGGAACAGGAATCTTGACCTTCTCCATAGTCCTCTAGGCTTTTCAATAGTCATAGGATTTTCCTCACACGTGGAATATGTCTGATGAAGATACGAAGAAATGTATTAAAGTTAGATGATATTAAAAAAGAACTAACAAATCCATGTTGGACAGGTGTAGTCTTTGAGTGGATAGTTGATAGTTGATCATGCTTTGTGGCTGGGAATCAGATGTGAAGGTTTCTTCTAGCCCCCAGCCATTCACTAAAATTGTTAGAAATCTTTTGTGGAAGAATTCCCATTTTTACTTCCATCTTCTGGGGATTTGAGAAATGCCTGAAGATTGCAATCTGGTTTAGTTCTTTTACTATTGCAAATGATGACTTTTATCCAGTTAGCAGTTGGTTCTGCTAGTTAGAATTATTCATAATTCAGAAAATTAGAAGACAAAATAAGGATCATCTCCGTTGCCACAAGTTTCCAGACTTCTAATGAGGTACTTTGCCAGCTGTAATAAAAGTCCACTGTATGGTGAAATTGCTGCACATATGCATCCATATTCATGCATACAAGATATAATATAGTTGATACAATGGAATTTGAGTATCTTCAAGCTACGATATAAATTTTCATTTGTTTATTAGTTGCAGGGTTTGAGTGACAAGAAAGGTTCTAGCATCTCAAGAAGTTTCTTTAACAGCATTTGCAACTATCTGTATTTGAGTTGGTTTAAGTTTTCTGAGTACTGCAGTAAATAATTTCTTACTCCTTAGTTACTTATAAAACATTATTTTATTGAGAAGATTACATGTTATTTTTGAGACTATCCATTAATCAAACTTGGTCACTTACTTCAACTGTGTTTATTCAAACTTTTCTCCAATAATTGTTTTGTGGAACTTTTTTTAAATATCAGAAGAAAAGTACCACAAGCTCAGTGACAAGTCTATGCCACAATGGTTGGTTGGAAGAGAGGAAGTGAGAGAGTGACACATTGCAGGGTTACAAAAACTAAGGATGTTTGGAGAAAAATAGACAGAATCTTTCTTTGGTATAAAATCATGGGAGTGTTAGTAAAGTTTGAAGAGCTTTGAATGGGAGACAAAATCCTCAGTCTTTTTGGATTGATTTACGTGATAGGAATGTGGACAAAATGGCAGCATCTGTGTCTAATTTGGTTATGATTACTGAATAATTTAGGAATTGAAAATCAGTTTGGCTAAATTTTGGGGGGTTGCATATTTTTTACTTGGGTTTTTCACAAAGGAATATTGAAAATAGTTAATTGAACACATATGTAATTGCACAGACATGATGCATTCAGACAAGGATCTATCTTGATATGTATTACCTGGTTTGTGTTTTGGGGGTTTGGGGTTTTTTTTCCCCCAAAACTAAATTATATCATCTTTGGTATCAATGAAGAAAATATAAAAGAGACTTTCATCCCTTCTCCTCCCCATACTGTTTGTTACTAACAGTCCTGCCATTCTTATGAAGAAAAAAATACAAATTTGGTAACTTTATAAATAGCAAAGTTATGGAGGTAAAAAGCATAAATTTCTGTCTCAACACCTAATAACATCACTCACGTCAGGGAAGGAAACATAATGGCATATTCTTTTTGCCAAAATGATTCACCATCTTCTGTTGTATCATAATTTTCTCCCTGCACAGTAAATACACATGGAAAGTGTTGATTTGACTTGGACAAATCTACAAGGCAAAATTTTTGGCAGTAGAAGAAAGTATTGTATGTTTCTAAATTACCTAATCAAGTAGATATTTCATTTTTAAAACACTTGTCAGGTTTTTGTTTTGACTTTTTTAGTGAGGACACAGATTCTTCAAGATTAGAGACCCTGTGTTTTCTACGGGGAGAACAAATATTTGATCTATTGTGGTTTGGCATAAGAAAACAACATTGTTCATTAAATATATTTACTTTATTCCCATATATTTTGTCTAGACTTATGATGTATTAGTTAAGAGGTTTTTTTAAATGTCTTAAATATAAGGCTCTAAGCACCCTGGTGAGATATAAACTGAAAAAGTCTAAAGGAAGTCAGCAAAAATCCTCTAGAATAAACAATAATAGTATGTAGCCACTCATCTAGCTCAAAAGACTGGGCAGAACACTACTTTAAAAATTGGCCGTTTCTCAAGTTTTGCATGTCAGAGAGGAAGGATATATGTGTATGTTTCAGTGTCCAAATGTATATAAACAATATGTGGCCTCATGGTTCAGACTGATGTTTACAACTGTGATGTCTTTGTCCTACAACTGAGCTGCCAATTTTGCAGGAAAATAGGGAGTTGAGCAGTGGCTGTGAGGTAAAACAGGCTCAGTTTTGGGTTTGTTGCATTTTAGAAACAAAGTAACTCTATGGCTCATTACCACTCACATTGAACCCATCCAAAGAAAACTTGCCCATCACCTGACCTAATTTTAGTGTTTCAGCATACACTTTCCTGTCAATCCATATTAAATCCTGTTGAGTATTTAATTTTTTTTAGAGGGTTTTGCCCTTTTCATGGCAACGTGAATGATTTAAATTGTTTGATACCTTACTTCAGGTTCCTTGTATCAACTGGACCAACAGTGACTTTTCCTGCTTTGTACTGCCTCACTGCTATTTATGGTATAGTACAAAGGCTGTAGTGTTGACTTATGAAAGAATGGGAACATCTCACTGAGATTTCATGTCTAGATAACTAAAATGTCAAATTATTTGAATAGTAAAATAGAGGCTCTGCCTAGCTTATCAATGTTAAAATGCATTACCTGCAGGACTGGCCACTTTCACTGACCTTCAGATGATACAGCATGATCACTATTTCATTTGGTCACTTCCTCTGTGAACATATTGAGGCACTGAAAGTTAATGTATTTGCAGTCAAATGGCAATAGTTTAGTACTTCACTTTTTTCTTTCTTTCTTTCTTTTCTCCCCAGGGTCTGGGACTTGGAAGGAAATGAGAAGGCCCATTTTGTTTTACGTTCTCCTGGAATGAGTGTTTGCTGGCATCCTGAGGAGGCTTTTAAGGTTGTGGTTTTCAGCTTGTCACCCTTACCACCTTTAAAATAACAGGAGGGGAGACACACCTAAAGTATGAATCTTTGATGCTGTAGTAACATTGAAGTTTACACTGTAACTGGATATTAGTTGGATCTGCTAATGTGAAGTGACTGTAAATGAATTCTCATTACCATTCTTGTATTTTACCCTCAGTCCCTTACTCCTCCCATCAGAAATATTCCTTTTTGATTATGTACATCAGTTGTTGATAACAATTCTGCTGATTGCATATGAACTGACAGTTACCAAAGAAGAGCTCAAGTTTTTCTCATTCGTGGTAACACGCTTCACCAATAATGCAGACTCTTTATAGAACATGCCAAGCTTTGAAAAGTATCTGTTTGAAGTTAACAAGGGACTTTTTTTGTTGTTGTTCCTGCTTGAAGTGTATGAAATACGTTCTGAAAAATCAAATCAATAGACAGTTTTATACTTAGCTCGTTATTGTACTGGGAGGATTAATCAGCTGGTATATACCCAAATATCCAGGTTCATTAACAGTCTAGTCCCTGCAGTCTTGGATTTATTATTCCTGTTGTGCCTATCAATAACTGCCTTAAGCAGCTACAAATGGTTGTTCAGGCTACCACAAAAACACATACTTAAAACAGAGAAAAGCAGTCAAATAAGATATCAAAATATTTACACAGCAATAGGGAAGAAGGATCTCTAATCTCATCATGCTTTCCACCAATATCAATATCCGTCCTTACTAAGAAAGGAGACTGTTAACTAGGAAAACTGTTGATTCAGGTGGCATCAGAATTTAATAGCTTAGCTGTTGTTTGCTACTGGGCAACTTTGTTAGCACAACAAAGTTAATAGATTTTCCCAAAAATACTGCAATAGTACACCAGTCTTAGATATTATTAGCATGTCTTTTCTTTGACCATTATCAAAGACAGGCACAGGATTTAATTTTTTTTAAAGAAAAGCTCATAAAATTTGACAGACTTAGTTCTTGCTGAAAAGCTTATTGCAGGTCAAAATGCTTACTGCTCCATGACCTTTAGTTTGCAGGAAAACATGTTTTGGTGACAGTTCTGCTTTTCCAAACAAACTGGTATTATTGGAGTTTTTTTATGCTTCTTCACCTTTATTAATTATTGTTCATGACTGTCTGAAAACCATTTCTGCTTTTGAAGAAAAATCTCGTTTCATCATCTGGGCATTGAAACAAGTTGTCCTAAGAAGCTGTGAAGGCTCACTCCTTGAAGTGTTCAAGACAAGGCTGGATGGAGCCCTGAGCAATCTGGCCTGGTGGATGGTGTCCCTGCCTATGGCAGAGGACTGGAACTAGAGGATTTTTAAGTTCCCTTCCAACCCAATCCTTCTATAATTTAATCAGGAAGATCTTCCTGCAATACTTAAAAAACAACTGCTTGAGTGTATTACTATAACAGAAAAAGTTTAGATAAAATCTGTTGCAAACTATTATAGGATGAAGTAAGAGATGTGATATAAAATCAGTAATGGAGATTCTACAGACACACTAATTAATACTTGCCTTAGAATGATAGAATCATTTAGGTTGGAAAAGACCTCTAAGATCCTCCAACCTTTGATTGAACACCATCATATCAACTAAACTATGGTACTAAATGCCACGTACAGTAATTTCTTGAACACCTCCAGGGATGGTGATTCCACCACTTCCCTGGACAGCCTGTTCCAGCGCTTGACAGCCCTTTCTTTTTTACAGCACTGTGTGTCAGTCAGTTCTTTGTACTCAGAACAGAAGCTGTTGAATGTTAAAATAATAACATTTTTCTGTATAAAAGCACAGTACTTTGGTGGTTGTGAACTGGTGTTTCTAATCACCAAAATTATACAAGAGATATCTATAGATATATAGAAATAAAATAGTATAATCATTGTGTATAACAGTGTAACAGTAGTACAGATTAAAGTGAGTTTTATTTATTGGTTAAAGAGTGTCCAGGAGAGTTTTCTGGTATGAAGTGAAAAACTGCACTTCATTTAGTATTTTTAATATTTTCTTGAATGTATTCTAGGTTTTCTATAGAGTAGAAAAAAATTAATTTCCATTACATGCTAAGTTTACCACATTCTATTAATTTCTTTTAACAGCTGATGGTGGCAGAGAAGAATGGGACAATACGATTCTATGACCTGATTACACAGCAGGCCATTCTCTCCCTGGAGTGTGAACAAACACCACTGATGTCAGCAGACTGGTGTTTAAAAAATGCTCTTAAAATTGGAGCAGTTGCAGGCAATGATTGGCTGATCTGGGATATCACTCGCTCCAGGTATTTTTATACCCATGGCATAGGTTTCTTTATTCTCTGAGGAATATTCTGAGGAAATGCAGGTGCTTGGCTAATAGAGCATGGCAGGCACAGGATCACAAATATGTCAGCTGGAAGGGAGCACAGGGTGTCAGCTGGTCCCACCTCCCTGCTCAAGCAGGGCCATCCTAGAGCACAAGGCACAGGATTGTGAACATCTCCAGTGATGGAGACCCCACATCCTCTCTGGGCAACCTGTCTCAGTTTCTGGTCACTTGCAGAGTAAAGAAGTTCCTCATCTTCAGTGGAACTTCCTGTGCATCAGTTTGTGCCCATTGCCTCTCATCCTATGGCTTGCAGGGAGCAGAGCCTGGCTCCATCCCCCTGACACCCCCCTTGAGATACTGATGGACATTCGTGAGGTTCCCTCTCAGCCATCTCTTCCCCAGCCTTTCCTTGGAAGAGGAGCTCCAGCCCTTACTCAAATTTGTAGGCCCAGTGCATAAGCTAAATAAATGAACAATTATCAGGAATTACGATATTGATACAGACCATTCCATGGTACTCTTTTTTTCATCTTTATCAATATTTTCTGTTAAAAGTCTAGTATTATCTGCATGATATATATTATATATTATATATAATTATATAAATTATATATAATATATATTATCTCCATTTGTGATAGCATCTCACTACTGTTTACCTCTCACTGTATGCATTTGTTAAAATTTCATTCCAAGTCATAAACAGATAACTATTAATCATAATAAACTGGACAACTACTTCAGTTTTCCTATTCCAAATTGAGATTAAAGCTGTAGGAATGCTCTCATTTTCCCTCAGCTGCTTCACAGAGAGTAGACAATGTGTCCCCTTCACTGTACTTATAGTATGAGCTGTAGTTGCTTGCAGAACAGTTTTTTTACCCTGAATGTCTGTTTTAGTTATCCACAGGATAAGAGACCTGTCCATGTCGATCGAGCCAGATTATTCAGGTATAAATGTTGTCTCTGTTTTGTGGGGTTTATCCATTTAAATCCATGTCTATGCAAACAGTTGTGAGTTTAGTAACCTGGTTGTGTCTCACTTAAGTCATCTTTAGGGGGACTGGGTCTATAAACTTTGTGAAATTTGTGAATGTAGCATTCATGTGACACTTTTTATTATTTTTCAACACTGTGCATATGGGGCTGTGGGTGGGGAATCATTTACAAGCTAATTCATTAAATCTATTTCTCTGCTGTTAGCAGAATATGTGACATCATCACATAGTCCCAAGGGAGAGAACTCATTCACTCTGTGTGCACTTCTGTTGGTATGACAGGGGTGTGTGGAAAGTACATCCATTTTATTCATAGGTGGATTACTTTTATTCATAGGTGGTCCCGAGTGAATGAAAATCTGTTTGCAACCACCGGATATCCAGGAAAGACAACGACTCAGTTGCTGGTTCATCATTTAGGACATCCCCAGGTAAATTTTTGACTGGAGTTCTCCTCAGATCAGACACATGTTACTTAAAAGCTATAATTAAAAGCTAACCCAAACCATCCAGAATTGCTGCTTGGTGTACCTGTTTATTTTATTTTGGGTTATAGCATTCATGCTAAGGAAAAAAAAAAAATGGCTGCACACTAAAACTGGTGTTTTAAAAGCTTCTTGATCTCTATGTTTTAGTTTGCTTTGCCATATCAGTTTTAAGGGGAAAAAAACACCTTTAACCTGATACTCAATAAATCTGGCAATATTTGTAGTTCTAAGGAGGCTTAAGAACACCTAGTGGTGTGTTTTTCTGGTTTTAACTAATTATATTTTATATCATTAATGAAAATGCAAAGCATAGGAAATATTTTGGTTTTGCTGTAATGCTCACAGTAAAAACACTACCTCCAAACATACTAGTTACAAGTACATTGAAATAACTGGAAGTAATTTCATTTAAAAAGGTTTCTGAGTTTGAGATTGTGCCTTTATAATAATAGTGTTTATACTAAGGTAAAGAGTTGAAAATATTTGTTATTATGGAATATTTTGTTGCATGTTATTTAAATCTAGCAAGTAGCTACTGGAACTGTGTAGCAGAGAATCACATTTTTCAGTAGAATTTCTGTTGTATTTTAACTGTATTTATTAAGGAGTATTTAATCTGTGGTGTTTATTTGTCTATAAACAAATCCACATATAGGAACCATTTATAAGGGAAGTTGTACTGATATTTTTCTCTCTCTCTCTTTGTTTTTTAAAGCCCATTCTTACTGGAACTGCAGCTGTAGGATCTGGTTTGACATGGCACAGAACTCTTCCATTATGTGCAGTTGGAGGAGACCATAAAATTTTCTTTTGGGTTACTGAAATGTAAAATAAGCATTTGCCTTCAATATGGAACTTGACAGCATAATGCCTTTTTTCTAGTAAAATGAAGAAATTTACTCTTTGTAATGGTTTTCACTTGGACAACAGAAGAAGCAAGCAAGATATAAATCCTTTGTGTTTGATTTTTAGCTTGCAAGTACAAGAGTTTGTAAAATCGGTTATCATACACCTGGTTCTTTGTTATTTCCCTTAAAATAAAATGTACTTTTTGAACATGGTATTTGGGGTGAAATGAATTTTTAGGGAGTTTTAAAAGAGATTTTGTCTTTTTGAGATTTTTAAAGAGACAGCATCTCTATCTGACAATCTCACTCAGTTAACACAGCTCAAATATCTGAAATTGTGCAGCATACCTACAGAAAGAATATCTCTCTATGTCAACTTTCCCAACTATGACTATCTTGTAAGAAAAAAAAATGCAGTTGTGTGCTGTCATAAAATGCTGTTCCTGGATGTTTTTGAATAATCTAGTTACCACTACCAGTGAAGAAGCTAATGGTAAAATCAGAACGATCTTTTGAAGTAGTTTTCTCTCTTGAAAACTGACAGAGATACTTATTTCAAGCCTGTCAAACAGCGTAGTGAGGTTTTTTTTTTCTATTTACAGCCTTTTCCTTCCAGTCTTTACAGGAAAATCAAAGGCATTCTGCTTACTAGAAACATGTTTTTCCTGTCCTTCCCGTACAAGACCCAGAACTGAGGTAAAAGAAGAAGACAGATAACTCCATGCTTTTGCAAGTGAAGGGATGTCAGGGTGTTTCAGCTCCTTACAGCATCAGAGCCAGCCTTATCAGCTGTAGTTAGATTTTAAAATGTTGGTTCCTGTTTATGTGGGACACGTAAAGCAAATTGAGCAATAGGACCTCAATAAGTGAGATTACAGTCACCTTTTGAAACCTAAGTCCGTATTATCTTTCTCATAATCCTTTATCCTTGAGAACTTTTGCTTTTCAGCTGTCACCAAAAGTTACCTAAAATGAATATAAAGTTCCTTTTAAGTTCCAGTGGACTGGTGTGTGCCTGAACTGTAAAAGAGGCAGATGTTTCAAGATAACAGGGCACTGTTTATCTTGTATCCTTTGTCTGTCCAGAGATAGCAGACTTAAGAGGAGGTTTAATTCACTTGCAGCTAAAAATCTTCGTGGGTCAGGGAGGAAGGATTGGCCTGAGGCACTGTTATCCTTTTGGTGTGTAATGAGACTGAAACAGACGTGGGTTTTTCTGTCCTCAGAGCAAACTCCACACAGCTCCTGCCTATGCAGAATATATCCACTATACTCAGGACCCATACAGACAAGGGCAGTTTTGTACCTGGTATGTGCAGGTGCACCCTTGAGTGAGACTTTTTTGGTTCAGAAATGCTTAAGACCCAAGAGGGCAAAGGACAATAATTCTTTTGTTCTGTAGTTAATTCAGAAACCAGGATGTTTGCTTTTCATACTCTGTTTTCAAGGATTATTTAAAACTCTTTACCCAGGAATGATCTTGCCAAGTTCAAGGCTCTTCCTTTTATACTAGAAAGAAGTAATATGGATATTTGAATAAATAAATAAATTAGAAAGAGCTGCTAATGTTTTTAGCATGTTCTCCATGCTCTTTTGTACAGAACAAAATAATTAGTTAATCCTCCCATGTTGCCTTAGCACAGTACTTGGAAGACTGAAACTTGACAAACCATTTTCAGAGAACTGCAAACCATTTATCATTTAGTTTCCATTTTATTTTTTTTTTAAAGAAACCTACATAATACCTAACATTTGTATTTCTCAGTCTATTTAACTGTGAAGGGTCGATCGTTCTCTGAACTGTTGGCAAGAGTTGTACAAATTCTGGCACACTGAGATTACTGAGACTGGGGGAGGGGCCATTGCTTAAATTCAGTGTAGAGAAAAATCATTGAGGCAGTATCAGTTTCCTAGAGAAAACTTTACTAGAATACCCTTTGCAAGCATGGATTTACAAGACTCCATGGGAAATCAAGCAAATGCTAATCCACACTGATCTTTTCAGCTGTTCATTGGACCACCTTATTAAAAACAACTATTGCCCCTTGTGGAGGATTGGGTGACACCATGTCTGGAAATTTTTTGGAGCAGCTTTTTGTTTAACTTGTCTCTAAGTTGTATAAGCTCTTTGAGTTCTGGGCTGATTCTAACCTGAACATGGTGTCCTGGGACCTGTAACAGTATATAAGCACACAAGATGCATATGAAAATTGTAAGCTACAGTAGCACTTGCCAGTTTTTCTCAGCTTGTGCAGCCTTGTTTTGCAGTTCACCCAAGGCTCTGATTCTGTGCAATATATGGAGCAGATCAGTTTCAATGCTTTGAAACCCATGTTCTTGCCTTTTCTGTAAACCCTAATGACAAGTCAGGTATTTTTTACTAATCATAGAGCTCTGATCACTTTTCTGTACACATGGCTTTTCCTCTCCATTTTCCTCAGCATGGAAAGCTGACCTCTTTGAAATACTAATGTTCAAGCAAACTTCATTTTGGTAACTCTTAAACACTCTTTTAATCTCTTTTCCTTCGCTGGAAGGTGAAGCTACACGACAGGGCCTTTAAATGCCAGCATATATATGTACACATGCACAGGGTATAAACTGCCAGCACTTACATACTCTACAGTATTTATTCCTCTGTCTGACATTTGTCATCCAGCATGGGTGCAGGTAAAAACATATTTTCAAATTATACACACTATATATCTGTATGTTATCACTCAAATTATTTTTTTATAAATCCTCTCCTTGGGAGTTCGTCATTTATATTTAAAGCTGAACAAGGTAGTTCAATTAAAACATTTTTAAGAGGTTTTGGAAAATTTGGATCATTTTCCTCCATTCTCTGTTTTTCACTTTTCATACCCTGCATTTCCTAACTCCAGCTGGGAGGAAAAAGTGCTGTGTTGCACTTTTCTATGCAGTATTTTTGGGAAATTAAAAGCAGGAAGTACCAGAAAGTTCACAGAAGAGCATATTCTTGGGAGATTTCTTATCCAGCTTCACAGACCCAGACATTCAGATAAGATCTGACTCTGCATTTACATTAATTTTCAGTGCCATTGCCTGGAAAAATTGTATTGTAGACTTTATGATAAATGAGACTAATTCTTCTTGAATATAATTTAATTGGAATTATAAGGTAATTAAGGTGGCAAAATAAGTTAAACAGCAACATTGCCCAACACAAATTTGCACAACTCCTCTAAGCTAGGAATTGAAAGCTAAACCCACTGAATTTTTTTAGGTTAGCCTGCTGCTCTTCCTTTGGGAGAGGTGAGAAACTGAGCCAACATGTCTGTGCTCCAAAGCAGAGGATGAATCACAAGTTGTTCAATAATTCAATTTGTATGACCAAAAAACTTTGCTGTACTATCTTAGTAGGAGAGTGATAATGACGTGCATATGACTGCCATTTGTAATAAATACGTTGTGAAAACAACAAATAAAAAATCTGCTTCAGTAAATAAATGATAATTTTATGGCAACTTGAGTAACAGAACTAAGTGCTCTGTGTACAGCCACCACCGACTCTGTATATGGATTTTTAGAATGCTTTGGCAAACTGTAATGATTTGGAAGTTAACTGAGAATTTTGGTAAACTTCAAACCAAAATTAACATAGTACATCTGAGGTCTAATCTTAGTATTACAGCAATTGGTGGGTCTTGGTTCATCTCATCACAAGAGAAGTTTCCCCCTGACAGCCTCAGCCTGTGATGGTTTCTTAACTGTAAGGGTTTATTAAATGCAGCCGTATTTAGATGTAACCATGGAAAATTTCCACTAACTATGGAAATCCACTACAATCTATTTCGATTTACTGCTGTTAACAGGGACTCCAAATTTGTCTTCTTCGGAGGAACCCAGGGCCATTCACGGCTCCTTATTTTTACTCCCCACATCCACAGTATGCCACTTCCCCACTCAAACCATGCGTACAAGCACAGGAACTCTTCCTTCACTGGCTTTTCTCCTTATTTCCTTGATTTTGACCGCAGGGAACGGCAATTCCCAAGCGCCACAATGCAGGAGCGGCCTGCGCAGCGCGGGCAGTCGGCGTGAGCCCACCGGGCCCCTCAGCGGCTGTCACCACCTGCACCGCAAAGCAGCTGCCCAGAAGCTCGGGGTTTATCCCCGAGCCTTCATCCCCGGGGTGGGTTTATTCCCGGCGTTTTTACCCGAGGTTTATCCCCGGACAGAGCCGCCCAGCGGCGCCGCGGCCGGGACTACGTTTCCCAGGAGGCCGCGCGGGCGTGCGGCGCCCCGCCCCGCGGAGCCCGGGGTTTGTTTCCGGGCCGAGCTGCGGAGTGGGGCCGCGCCCGCCCGGGCCCCGGCCATGGACGAGGACGGGCTGCCCATCGTGGGCTCCGGCATTGACCTCACCAAGGTACGGGCTGCGCTCGCCCGGCGCTGCCGCTGCTCGTCCTGCGCTGGCCCTGGTGCCGGGCGAGCCCCCCGGCTGCCGGCCCGGCCTCCCCTGCTCTGCCCGGGCCGTGAGGGGCCGCGCTCGCAGCGGGAGCGGCGGGCTCTGCCCCTGGCCTCCGAACGCAGCTGTTTGCCAGAGGCGTGTCGCTGCAAGTTCGGTTATAACGTTGTATTGGAATACTAAGCCGCGTCAGACATCGGTCTGGAAGGCGAAGCCCGTGCGAAGCTTTTCGTTCCTTTTAATGTTGCAGAAGCTTTCTTTCTAAACTTCTTTTCTCAATAGAGAGCGTACAGACAGGGCAGTTCCAGTTTACCCAGTGTTCTTCCATGCTCTGTGCCACCCCGCAGGTTTCTGCAGATGTCATTGTCAGCCGAGCATTTGTCACTGCTTGGCAAATTTTGGAACCACGGAATTGAACTTGAGCAGATGCCATTGTACAGGTGCAAAGGCTGAAGGCTCCAGATAGTAGCGACAAAAGTCTCACTAGATGAGATGTTTTAAGATGACCATAGTGAATTGTATTGAATGAACTGATAAATCAGACTTAAAGAGGTGAAGACCAGAGAGTTCCTGCGTTCACAAAAAAAAGTGCAGCAGAATCTTGGCTGCCAATAATATTCCTTGTAAATCTTCCACTTCAATCAATGACAATTTCATAGGCTAATTTCCTCTGTGAAGGTTACGACTTAAAGCAATTGGCCAAGGTTATTAACCCTGAGGCGCTAAAATTTTATGCATACACTTTCGTGTGAAAGTTCCTGATTCCTGTGTTCTCTAATGGTTTAAATAAAAATGCCAGCTCTGTGTTACAATATGACCACCATTCTTTTTGGCACGCATAAGATTCTACAATTTAGTCTGGAAAGTTATGTGAGTATTGAAAGTGGAGGATATTTTTTGGTAATTTTAGAGTAGCCTGAACTTGCAAATGAGAGCCAGTAGGGTAGCCACTAAATACTCAGAGAGCAACATCACTACACTTTAGTTTTGGTCATGGTGTAGTTTTGGTCATGGTGTTGGTTGTAACTGAGTATTAGTATGGCTGCCAAGTTTGCTTTTCCTTCTTAAACTCCTGAGGGAAAGATTCTGATTTCCTCACTGTTTTTAAAAAAACATTAACACTGATTTTCAGGAATATTCACCATTTCATCTAAAGGTGTTTTCTTTAATATTACAATCCTTGATTTCTTGGGTCTTTTTGCCTTTTCTATGTGTCCTGTAAATTATCAGCTGTCATGTTAATATATTTTTAGTAGCAAAGGATTTGTATGAATGCATATTTGTATTAGAAAATGGTCTGTGTATGTATGCATTCATAGCAGGCATACTTAAGACAGATTTCCAAAGAATCTCTTCTAAAAAATACGTATTTTTTTAACAGATATATCAGTCCCAATATGAAAGTTGACTTTGATGTGTAACCTAATTTTCTTGTATTTTTTAATGCAGGTTCCTGCTATTCAGCAGAAAAGAACTGTAGCATTTCTAAACCAGTTTGTGGTTCACACAGTGCAGTTTCTCAACCGCTTTTCTACTGTTTGTGAAGAGGTATGTTCATTATTTTCCCAGCTGTCCCTTTATACAATAAAAAGAAATTCAAGAATTGAAAACCATTCATTTAAATATTTTTGATGCAGTAATACTGGTAGCTTAAACCAAAAAATGTAGTCTGCTTTCTGTTCAAGGGTTCTTTTGATTAAGGGCATAAGGCAGAATTTTTCCCCAAGGGAAGTCCTGATTGTGCCACACTCAGTCTTGTTTCCTTAAATTTTGCATTTGGCACAGTCTTTGAACCTTTGGTACAGGGAGTTTATTCTGAGCAGCTTCATCTCTAGCTCTTATCTTGTTATGAAAGAAGGATGCCGTGTTCTTGTGGTGCATCAAAACTTACTTTCAGATTTTACCACCTTTAATTTAAAATAGTGATATGTTAAGCACTGAATGTAAATAGTTTTTATGTTGAAAAAAGGACATTTTTGGCAGCTGATTAGTATAGGACAGGAAGCCCTTAACTTCAGTTTCCTGGAAAAAGAGAGAAAAATAAAAATATTTAGGATTAATAAGTTTATGTGATGACTTTAGTGTCAATGGAAATACACCAGACCAACAAGTTTAGAATTGTCCACTGAACAGGACAAGAGTCCTCCTTGTAAAAAGGGTGCTTTCTAATGTGGCTTTGAGTGCAGCCTTTTGTCTTTAGAGGTTTTTTGTACGTTTTCATTAGTTTATTGAACAAAGAATGCTATACATCTCTATCCAGCTGAGCTAGGGCAGCAGTCAAATCCAATTAGACTAAGCCGTGTAATCTGAGAAATTCTGTTATTTGTTGGTGTAGTTTAGAGCCAGACTCGTGACAAATATAAAATTTGGCTACTACATGAATATATGGAGCTTTAGAGGAAAAAAAGTAAATTTTTCCCAGCTTTTCAGACTTGTAACTTGATAGGTGGGACAGTGTAACCGCCTGATGATGCTGTTGTCAGTTGTCCAAAATTCAGTTGTCACCTGATCTCAGTATTCCCTCTTCCACGGGCCCTGTGGAAAGCAGAACCCAATATTTAAAGCCACCTTGAGCAAGCGGCAGCCTGGTGAAGTCTGCCTATTCAAACAGTTAACCAAAATGTGTTGTTACCCAAGAGACTAAATAGTTGCTTTATATACTCCATGAGAAGCTTTCCTCTTCATGAAGTACAGAAGTGTTTTTAATGTGAAAGGTCATGGTGTAAGTCAACAGAAGCCAAGAAACTCCAAGTCAGGGCTGACACCATCCTTAACTCTAAATTTCTTGGCTCTTGTCTAGTCAAATAGACCCATAAAATTCCATAATTGTCTCTCATACATCTTTTCTCCCCCTTATCCAGTTAAATGTAGGACACACAGTTCCTTCCAATAGGAATCAGCTCCTCTTCGTGAACAAAGGACCATCTGTAAACAAGTCAGTGCACTATCCAAAAAGACTAACTCCTGTCAGTCTCCTTCTACTTTTTCTAGCATATTGGCAGAACTGCCATTTCCTTAGAGTGTTAAAAGTTCTGCTTCAGAGCCAGGCAGAATCTTGCCAAGGTGCCAGGAAGCTGTCAGAATGGTACATATCTGCCAGCCAGCACTCTAGCCAACTTCACTTGGACAGGTCTGGTGGAGTGTGGTAGTGATTAGTTAAAAGACTGGCAGTTCTTATGGAGTAATTTAGAAAAACTTAAGTCGTATTTATAACAATAAAAAAAAAAAAAAAAAAAAAAGTTAAAATTTGATTGAGGTCACCTGGAGTATATAAAGTATCTGGTTAGTTCTGATTCATTGTGGATTTTGACTGTATCGGCCTTTGAATCACCTGCTGTATTAATTACCAGATTTTCTCTTTGTGTTTGCTCAGTTACATACACACGCATCATCTCTTTTCATCTTCCACATTTGGAAAAAGCTTTGAGGGAAGATCTTTTGGTAACTGAGAGAGTACAATATGTCTATCATTATTCTCCAGTTGCCCAAAGTAATATCCTATTTACTTGGCTTTCTTTTGTACATAGTCTGTCTTCATTTCTGTCATTGTATTGGAAAACCAGCTGCAGAGTAAAATTATTTAAAAAGTGTACTGCTGTAGTTATTGACTAAAAAGGGTTGTCATTGCTTCATTTATTTCATAATGTGATTATCTCATTTACACTGTACTCTGCCTTCAGCAGGGAGAAGACAAAGGTGATTTTTTTTTTAGCTAGATGCAAACTGTTTTATATGTCCAAGTGCATAGGGGAGTGTTGTCACATCCTAATTGTTTTCTCTTGTAGAAGTTGTCAGCACTCGCTCTCCGTATCCAACAAATTGAAACCACGCTCAATATTCTGGATGCAAAGGTTTGTATGGATATGGATTTCATCTTCTAACAGTGATTCTTAGACTATGTGAACTAGCTTTCTTTCTACAGTCTGAATTGAGCACATGAGTTTTCATAATGATTTGAAAGAGCTAATATAAAATCCTGATATCAAAAATTCTCTGTTTACATGCCTTGGTACTTATACTGTGGAACATTTGAATATGTAATTGATACAGAAGGAAGGAACCAACAGTACCTAGTGGAAAATTTAAGTTTGTTAAGCATGTGGGACAGGAAAGGAATGTTTTTTGCCATACAAACTCTAATAAGGAAAATCTTATCCCCTTTGTAAAAAGTGTCTTTGTATGTTACAGGACTGTAAGGACTTCAGCTGATATAAGTAACTAGATAGAAGCCTTGTAAATATTTTGATGTTGAAATGCGACCTGAAGTGGATCTAAGCTAATGTAAATGTGTTTGATTTATCTTCTTTAACTGAAATGACAAAAGGATATATCTGTGGTCTTATATAGGAAATTTGGTATTTCATTTACTAGAAGAAAAAAACCAACAAAATCCCAAAGTCAGTAAATCACCCGCTATAAAATTTTAACAAGTTCTTCTTTCAGTAATGGTGGAGGCAATTTCACTTGGCTTTTCTGGCAGCAAGGGTGGGATATTTTGAAAGTGTTCATTAAGATCTTGATCAGGAAAAAAAAGTGTAATTATACAAGCAGAGTTTACTAGCTCTTCTTTATTTCAAAATATTTAGAAATTATCCAAATTTCTGATTTTTGCAGAATTCTTCATAATCATATTAAATAGAATTTCCTTCAAGTAGATTTGTGGTGTGTTTAATATCCACTCCCCGTGTTTCCTTAAAAAGAGTGAGAGGTGTAGAAAATTGAAAAATTTGTAACCAGTCTCCCATCTGTTAGGTGATAGAGCTGTTCTTGCCATGATTTCTTTCACTGTAGGGGAAGTAGCAGAGATTGCATGGCTCTCCTGTGGTTGATAAGTGCAGCAGCAAAATGCTGGGAAAGCCTTTCTTGCTCTGCAACCCTGTGTTAACAGTGAAAGTTTTTGTTGTAGAAGGCAGCTGAATAGAAAGATGATTTTTTTTTCCCCAATCAAAATAACAAAATTAGGGGCAAAAGTTTACAATTTTACTAATGTAATACCTACATGGCCAATAAGTGGTAAGCAGCATGCTGCAGATTTTGTTGTACATGTAGACTTGTGAAGTGCTTATTTGAGGATGCTTTTTGCATTCAGTTATCCTCAATTCCTGGCCTGGAAGATGTCAAATTTGAAGTGCCCAGTGCAAATGTGAACAGTGTTACAAATGGTCCCGTGGCACAGGCTGCTACAGATCAACAGACAGCTGGATCACCTCAGTCTGGAGTAAGTAATGAAGAATAACTCCTACCTTGAAGGAACAGAGCCCTCCAGGTCAAGTTTTTAATGTCATTTGAAGTAGATAGAAGAAGCAAGTCTACTGGAAGTGAGCAGTCAACTGTAAAAGTCAAGGCTTTTCTCTGCTTGATCGCTGTTTGAACAAGTGACTTAAAAAAGGCTATACCCTTTCTTAAGTATGTGATTTAAATAATTAGAAGTAACTCAGATCTAATGCTAGATTTCTCCTTCCTCTTTTTCAATCACACTAAAATATGAACATGAATTACATCAGGGGGCTGGGAAGGTCACAAATGAAAATAACAGCTCAAATCATATCATTGCAACTCTTTTCTTCATTCTTCAGAATGTGAGCTTTTAGCTGAAATTGGAATTTCTAGCATGCTTTATTCTGAAGAGTTTATTATATTGAAGGCTTTCTGTATGTTACCCTCCATGTACAAAAATGCCAGCTTACAACATGCAATCAGCATTAAGATGCTATCCCTGCAACCAACTTTTTGTCATTTTGGGGAATTTAATATGTGTGGTTGGTTGATTTTTGAACCCAGACATTTAAATCTCATGATCATCACTTAACTGAGTGAGGCTTTCTGGCCCATTTGTAGATGAAATTCTTTTTCCTGGTTTCCTCTTACAGTTTCTTCTCATGGAATCCTCAGTTCTGCTCCTTCTCTTACTTGGTGGAGAAGCAGTAGCTGGAGCACTGCTACTTTTCCCTCCTGTTGTAACTCTGATTTGCAGGCAGCAGCAGGGGAGTTACTGGAGAAGGACTCACCATGAGTTCATTTTCTTTAAAATGTTCCTCCTCACAGATATTAAAGTATATGAAGTATATTTAAATACATAAAGTTCATATATTTCTGAAAGGATGTTCCCGTTGCTGCTTTCAAGTGATTAGTTTAGTAAAAAAATTCAGTTTTCTGTGTTCTTTTAATAGTACTAGAACTTCTTGAAATTTTTCATTGGATTTAAATTAAATGCTTTCAAGGAATCTTTTATTTCATTACATTATCCTTTAAGTAATGATTTATACTCAAAAGTATAGTTTAGAAGTTACGTAATCTGTATGAAAACTGTGTCAGGAAACCAAATAATTAAAAAAAAAAGAAAGTCACTGGACTGCTGGAGGAGATTTATAGATATACTCCTTATAAATATTTTTAATAAGAAGACCATTTACATTTCATACTGTATTATTCATTAAATACAACTTAACAGAGTTATTAGGGGATTTTTGGGTTGTTTTTTTTTTTGTGTCGTTGACTAACTTAAAATTGTATCTAAAAGTAGAAAGACACTCTTGTAACAGTGAACAACAAAAGAGCTGGATTTTGTGATCTCATACATCTAGGATACCTCTAATTTTGTGAGTGTGGATCAGAATAGTCTTGATGGAGAAGGGTTGCACTTTTCCCCTCACAACCCCAGCTTTATGGATTGGAATCTCCATGGGTGTGGTGTGTACACCCAACCATTAACGTGTCTGTTCTTCACAAACAGCAGAACAACGCACAAGAAGAAGGCTTACAGAAAACAGAGGTGGTAACAGAAAATGTCACAACTGTGGCCAAGGATCCAAGATATGCCAGATATCTCAAAATGGTACAAGTGGTAAGTCAGTTCTCATGTCATTCTTTGGCTAAGGTGTTATTTTTTGGTGGAATGTAAGCACGCATCTGTAAGTGAGCCTTAAATGTCTGAAAACATAAATTGCAATGGTAATCTTTAAGGTAGGATAACGTCACAATATTCTAGCACTTCTTCTCTAATAAATGAATTAATGCAATATATTCCCTCAGACAGCTTCTGGCAAGATCTTTCTACAAAATTCTGCTGGTAGACTTGTGAAGTGAAGGTGTGAAATGTGTAAATGCAAAGTGGTATTAGCCGGAGGCACAGAAGATGCCACTGAAAGTGGAGTTGTCCTGGCAATTGGAGTCATTCCCTGCATACAGACTGATTACAGTCTGATTTTACCGCAGGGTACAAAATACAGCTTTGCAAGTATAGTCCAGAACAGGAGTACTTGAATGTTTCTGTAAGGACCAAAACAGAGATACAAACATTGCTTCACTATCTGGTTCTGCTCTAGTTTCCTGTTATTCATGATGCAGGATTTGTTTACGTCTTTATCTGTGGTCTGTGCTACAGATAAATAGGAAATAAATGATTGTAATTCTGATATTAATATGTGTGAAATCTAGTGAAAGAATGAGGTGACTGGAGACTATTTGTGATGTTTTTAAGAGGTTGTTTCACATTCACAAACTTAAAAATGAGATTGGAAACAATGAGTTTATTTTGATTTATTTTCAATTTGTTAGAGGAAATTTTCCTCTAAAATATATACTATAATTCTGGAAAGTATGACTGTATCATAGTACTAATAAAATGTTGCTTATGTTAAAACTAACTTCATGGTTTCACTCAGTCTTCAGAGAAATTACTACAATTGGTCTGCTTCATCCTTTGAATGATGTTCCAAACCTTATTTTTCACTTGAATCATAAATTGGCGCTTTATGGATAGCTTATTACAAACCGTTTGGAAAACCTAGCAGTGGGATAGTAGCAGAGAGTAGAACACTATGTTACTGTATTGATTTAATGCCAGACTTCAAAGTGGATTTGAAAGTGCTGGATGGTCTAATTACTTTGAAATTTTTTTTTTTTTTTTTTTTTTGTGACTGTTAGAGGAGTGAGATCTCACTTTCCACATTTCTCCTGTGTACTGGCAGTTGCTGGTGGCTCCTCTGCCAGTTGTAAACAGTGTGGTAGGAAAGTCAAACTAGCATACTACAAATTAATGTGTGTTTTTGTATTTGCCAAACTTGTCTCCTTGTCTGGTCAAGTATTTCAGTTAGTGTCATTTATTTGCCCAAATTAAGTTTCTAGCTGAAGATTTGTTTGAACTGATAATTTATTTATTACTCACAGTGTTTGTAGTATAACAGAGCTAAAAGTAGCTCTTCCGTGAAATTGTGACAAACTCATTTTGGTGGAGTGCAGTTGAGGATACTAAATTTTTACTTTTTAAAATTATTCCAAGAAATCCTGCAAAAGCAGAACCCTATTTGCAAATTAAAATTTGGGAAAGCATGAAAGGTAAAGTGATTGTAATGCCCTGATTGTATTATAAACAGATATAGGTACAATCTTAACTGTTTTCCTTCAGATAGGAAGTCTAAAAGGGCATTTTGATTAAACTCCAAATTAGTTTTGTGAATCTGTGGTATATGAGGGTACTGAGAGGATATTGTTCTTGCCGATTTTAATGCACACAATGTTGGAATAAAGCATACTCCAAGTGTGAACATAAAAACAACCCATTCTTAGAAGTCCTATACCAAGTTCCCCTTTGACCGAAATGAAACATGAATTCTGCTTTGCCTGATCTGACTCAATTCTGTTTTCACCTGGTTTGAGTTGATGCATAAACAACTCATCAGTGACTTTTGAGGTTTGGGAAAAGCACCTTAAGAGAGGTCAAGCAGGAGAAAAGAGTTGGTACAGGATGGTGTGCAGGCACACAATCCCAGGTGTCCAGATCTATACTAGAATAACTGAATTTTTAAGCTGACATGAAATACTCAAATAAATATTCAAAATATTCACCTCTGTAATGCACACTAATTGTGAAGTACTGAGAGTACTGTGACTACTTTTATTTCAAGCTATTACATTGCAGCTTTAAGTGACCTTTTTAGCCCTTATGCCTGATAGATTTCTGGAACTGTGTACCTGTGTGTGTGCTGCTCCACAGTGCTCATGCACAAGCCTTGATTGTGATTCTCAATGTGTCACTAAAATGTTCTTTCTCTGAGCATTAGTCATGGCTGCCCTTTATTTTAGCACTATTTTGCTTTCTCTTGGACAAAAGGTACTAGTCCTACATCAATTCTCATTTAGAATTTCTTAGACCACCAGCAACTTTGTCCCTTTTGAATCAGAAATTGTATACTTATTTGGTTTGTGGGTTTTTTCCCATATCCTATATTGGCATGGAGTGATCCAGGTGGTATTTCTGATGGTTTCCAACAGGAGATGGCAAAGCAACAAGTTGCCTTTGAGCAACTTTAGTAGAAACAGAGGAGCAGTTTGTTGGAATGTATCTCATGAGAGGATGTGGGTCTTGGATATGTGATCCAAGATAAGGGGATGTTTAGGTGTTGATGAATAAAATAAAGTGCAGGAGCTGTGGAAGGACTTGCAGTGGAGGGGAGGAATTTTTTTAAGATGTACGTACTCTGCTGAAATCTATCCACAAGTGAGAGAAGATTCAAGCCTGACTGCACAAGCAGTTGTATTCAGAGAAGTCACTTTTAGATTGTGCTTCTGTTTTCATGTCCTGTTTGCTTTTTTCTCCATGCTTTTTAGACTTACCCAGTTTTTATCACTGCCTTGAGAGATCCTTCTAGAGTAGTAGCAGATGCACTTCCCTGGTTTTCCTCTCTCTCTTGAGTATACCTTCAGCATGCCCAAGATTTTCCTAGCACAACTTCTCTGCTGTTTTTGTGCTACTTTGTGCTTTATCCACATTCTTACCCATACAGAGAACTTCAGCTTCATGATTTTGTCTGCATGAATTGCAAGTATGTCCCTCCAGTCTTGGGATCCTCTCCCTGCAACTTTCTCTAGATGTTTGTCATAAATATAAGATGGATTAAAAGGGCCTTTAAACTCAATCATTTCTGGCTTCATATTGATGGCAAGTGAGATTATTGTTCCATGTTGTTGCTTGACAAGTGACATGCATAAATTTATATGAAAGTGTGGTTTAAAAGTACTTGTGTTACTTAACTCACCTGTTTGTGTCCAGTAATTTTGTATTATTCTTCCTCTTGCTACACAGGGTGTTCCTGTAATGGCAATACGAAACAAAATGATTTCTGAGGGGCTAAATCCAGATCTTCTCGAGTAAGTAATTTGTGACTCTCTGTAGGGCTGCAGTGCAGCTGTGTGCTTATAAAACTTGGAAAAGCATGTGCTTAGAAAAAGTTGTTCAAGGTGGTGTGAGCTATAGCAGTGACAAGCTAGCATCTGACAATGTGCATTTAGCAATGAGGACTCAAATAAAAGGCCAGTAGCCATTTTCACTGTGCTGTTTAGACTGTGAGGTTTTTTGCTTTCAACACTCCAATAAGCAAAAGTCATTATTGTAGAGTAGTGAGAACAAACACAGTTGTTTCCAGATTCCCTCAGTAGATGTGTACAATTTGACTTCAAAGTTGACAGTGTAAATTGAAGTCAGCAGTTTAAAATTTTGGCTGTTGATTGAGTTAACCTGATGTGAAGACTCCTAAGAATAGATAGTAATTTTCAAAGCTTCTTGTCATTTTAATTAATTAAATTAATTAAACTAAAATAAAATTAATTAACTAAATTAATTTTAGTCTTATTTAACAGTTGACATTTATTTTAGTTCTACAGTATTATTTCACAGAATTTGTTAAACTGATGGAAGTGTTAACTTTCATTCTTACATTATACACACCAAAATGTTTGAAGTATTTTTGCATTCTTTTCAGAAACTGTCAGGGTATTAAAAAGTCCATTTTTCCTTTCCAGTGGAATCTTTTTACATTTTAAAAAGGCTTATTCTGAAATCAGCTACTTGTTAAATAAAGTGAACCTGAAGTGTCATCATATGATGAGTCACTTTAGCTCCCAGCAGCTTCCTGGTCTAGATAAGCCTAAAGCAGTTATTCCTCAGTTGGTTTTTTTACTAATTGAATGAGAAATAAGAAAAAGACCCTGTGCAAGTTGGAGACAGGTTTAGTAAACATGGGTTTTCTGTATGTGTGTTAAATGTATTGTACTACTTGCTGTGCTTTCAAGTCCATACCTTTCTATAAATGCTGCTGTTTCTTCAAGTTTGGGTGGGCTTTTATAGTAGATAAAACAAAAAGATAATAGGTTAAAATTTCAAAACCTTTTTTAAACAGTATCTGCTTTTGGATTGTCTATTTTGTGTTAAGACAGAAACATTATTGCTGTGGATTGAGGCTCACAGAATATGTTTGGATCTCAAAATCCATCTTCAAAGATCTGAGCATCAGTAATGTTTAGTCAGATTTTCTTTAAAATGTTATTGGTTTGAAAACTGCTTAAAGAAAGCTAATGATTTGGCAAGGTGTTTAGTGTGGAACCTGTTAAGGTATTGGGGGTGACCTTTCAATTTTCTTGCTTTCTTGTCTTGCTATTATAGGCTTCATCTTTTATTTGTATCTTGCCATTCACACCACATTCCTTGGGTCTTCAGCTTCCTTAGGTCTGCTCACTCAGTCCCAGAGAAAATTAGGAAAATGTACACTTGGCTGTGTGCTCAGTCACTTATTGCAGACTCCTCCAGCTCCTTGCCATTGGCTGGGCATGGCTTATTTGTGGCTGTGGATGTGCTAACTCTAATGATACAATATTGTTTCTACACTCTCCTCCTGGCTTTTCCACCTGTTATTGCTCCTTTCTCACCTTTTTACAGCGTTTGGTAGCTGCCTCTTCTATCAAGCTCTCAATTTACCTGTCTTTAACTTTTGTTTCTTATCCTTCCTCTCTTGCCTGTCTTCAGTTCCAGAAGAGTTTGTCCTGCTCTCGTGAACTAAAGGAATTCAGCACCATCTTCCTCTTCTTAATAAATGAGAGGTTTTGCACTGGTCTCTCCAGATGACATCTTTGCACAGCTCTTGTGTTTTGTCATTACCACAGCAACAAGGAATAATATTGTGAAGTGGTATTTGCATGAGAAAGCAAATGCTTTCTTCATTTGTTTTAGAGGTGTGCAGGGGGAGGGAGGAGGCTCTTCTGCAGTTCTTTAACACACTTCTCATCTTTGCACCAAAAATGTTTAGGAACACTTGAAAGTTACCTTAGGGATTCCCACCAGAGAAATTATACTAAACAGAACTAATGTTGGAAAAGAAATTCTATATCCCCAAGATAAATAAGAACAGGATGATTAATACAACTGTCAGCTTAGTTTAAAGGGCAGTACTCTATCCAAGAGATGTTAACTGTCATACAGGAAGTGAGTTTCTCTGAATGTCATTTTCCCCCAAGCATAATTATGTGTGTGTTTTCTACCTTGCTTTCAGCCTTTATCAGGCTCTGTATTGCTTGTATGTCAAATTCATGACATACTTTGGAGGGAGAGTCCATGAGAGCCAGCATCTTCAGGCAGTAATGCTAGTTAGTCTTTAGATGGCTTGCCTCTCTCACCTTCATTTCCAGTAGACTCCCCAAGCAAACGTTTTGCTAGTGTTAAGATCCATCCTAAATATTCTCTTTAAAACTAAATACAAGAGGTCTGATCATTTGTAGTCAATAAAAATCCCATGGCTGCTCCTGCATGTCAAATTTAACCTAACATTCTAGCCAAATTCCACTCTGAGTAATTCTTTTTTGCTTCACTAAATTATCCCTGCAGTTTTAGTTGGATACAATATCATTCATTTCCTGTCTTATTTTTTTCATGTACTATTTACTCTGCTCAATGGTGTACAGAATGTTCCTTTCAGCCCTAGAACCTCTGAAGAGTGAAAAAAAATTGAATTAATCATTATTGCCTGCTTTCAACTCTTTCTACAAGTGTTTGCCACTTCTTAATGATCTGTCATCATTTCTGATGGCATCAAAGGCGTGCATTCACCCTGGCATCTACAGAAGTTTTGATGTGCAGTGAGTTACAGTTTCTAGTGTTTGCCTTTTAGTTGTAGGTGAAGCAATAGCACTGAGGTGTGAGTTTGTGAACCATAAACAGTTAATGTGTTAAATGTTGTGGCAATAAAGTGCCTGCAGTTGTGCTGTTACGTGCTGGGCTGCTCGTGTTCTCAGCTGGGTTTGCCACAGGGGATGTTTTTGTTGCCTGCAGGACCCCAGATGCCCCTGTGCCTGCCTGGGGAGAAGATGGCAAAGCAGAAGACAGTTCTGATAGTGAATCTTCATTCAGTGACTGAAGAGACTGGTTACAGCCTTTGTTCAGTGCTGGGTGTTTGGAGCTTTGGCAGACCATGGTTTTGTGTGGATCACATGGGTGACCTGGTTTATCTGAGGGCGTTTTTAAGAACTGAGATCTGCCATGTTTTCTTCCAGAAAGTTTGAACAGGCACTGTGTTTGAACCTGAACCCTTCCCCCACAAAAATGAATCATGAAATCCGTGCAGTTTTTATGCTGCATCATGTCAGATTCATTTCTGATTCTGCTGAAATTACTCTGTAGGGCTCTAAGAATTCCACACCTATAAACCTCTAAAACTGCATTCTGGTCATTGTTAGATTTTTTGTGTAACACATTTAACCTTCATTGCCTTCTTTCTACCCCATAACTTAAAGGTAAATTAACTTTGGAAAAGGAAAGTGTTGCATTGGTGAACTGTACTTTTTTCTTGATATCCTATGTCTGCAATGATGCAACAAGAATTACATGTAAGTCAGCTCTTACGGTGATTGCAAATCAGTGATACTCAGATTTGAAAAAAAAACTAAAATACAAGTGAAAAATACATTAAAACTCATTTTGAATCTATTTTCAAAGCATATACTGCTATTCAGTGCCACATTAGAGTCTGTCATATGAAGCTGTTAGAGGAACTCCTGCTCTTGAAGGGTTGATTTATCCAATTCAGGTCACAGTGTTGTAGAAAGGTACAAACATGGCAAGGCTGGTTTGAAAATGACACTGGGAAAAAAAGAAAGGGACTGGGAGATCATTAATGGAATCTCACGACTTGATCACTTTTATGTGGGTCAGTTGAAACCATTTTCTGACTTCACTGGCCTTTCTGGAAAGAAGCTGCAGCTGAGCAGTTTGCCTAGGATGGGAAATGACCTCCAGGTTGGTGCCTTTGCTGATAATTTCAGCAAAGAAGGTAAAATTCAGTTTGTATAAGGATAAAGCTAACTTGGCACCTCTTGAAGCATGCATTGAGGAATATAAAGAAATGCTTTATGTGCCCTGAAGATTCCCCTTAAAATTACTTGATGTACTCCGTGACTCAAAAATGATATTTCATTAGAGAATCTTCTTTAGCACAATTTATTCCCCATGAACTCCTTTGCAAGCCATTTGAATTCCCCAGATTGTTGTGATTGTACCAGAATGCTGTGTGCCAGGCAGTCATTAACTTTCTGGTGTTTCACATTCTTGCTGTGACCAAGAGAGGATTAAAACTGAAGCTTCAAGTGTATAAATTGTTAGCCTTTATGACTGAGTCAGTACCTTCTCTCTCAGCTATTTGTGCCACTTCAGTAGGTTACCTGCTTCTTTTTTTTTTTTTTTTTTTTCTGTAACTTAAGCATGGCTCCCATTTCAGCCTAGCAGATGTATTTATACTCTCCATAATCTGTAAATCAGAGGAATGCCTGAATCCCTACAAAAGCATACATGCACTAGAGAAAGTCAAGAGATGGTATTTCAATGATGGGTTGATTACTGTTTGAACTTAAAAATGTGCTTACTAGTTAACACTTGGTAAAACACAAAAAATATTAACATATTAGCAATAAGTATTTCAAATGTAAAGGCGATGTTGTTATTTCAGAATGTATATATGGAAACGCTTAGGACTTTTTAAAATCTATATTTGAAAGCTCATTCAAGCAGTCTGTATAATAAAAGCTATACTTTGTAAACCAAAGTTGTGGGTTTATTTTATTCCTGTGTCTTGTTCTAAATAAAACAATGAGAATTCTTCTGAAGTCTCTGCAATTCGCATTTCTCCAAAACTGACTTTGCTGAAGTTGTATCAAACTGCTGGCCTAAAGGGAGAATTTTGAAAATTGGGGTTTGGAGTTGAAGTTAAACATGGTGGCACTCTGACTACAGGAGAACTGAATATCCTATAGCCACTCTTCTAAGAAGCAAATTTAGGGAAGGCTGAAATTAATGATATTTATATGTTTGATACTTTTGAACTAACATGAACCGATGTGGGGAAGTAGCATGATTTAAAGAGTTGAATTGAGACATGGTAGTCAATTACTTTTCTAAAGAAATAAGCAAAATTACCAAAAGACATTTAAGAAGGTTCAGTTGTTTAACATTCTGAAGAAACTTTTCATGTAAAATAGTTTTAGTTAGAAAAAAAAACTAAAATCAATTGTCTTTTACACCACTGCAGATACACTTTTACATGGAATGAAAAAGAAAGACTCTGGCCCACAGACACTTGTTAAAATAAGGGATAATTGATCAGTAATTATATATGTCACAGAAAAACAGTTTCATTAATGGGGATTGTGAGTTTAACTGCTTTAGAATTGGATGATTTTTTCAGCGTAGAAGTTTACTTTGGAGTAGTGCAACATTGGTAAACTTGCAGAAACATTAAGAATAATCTTGCCACTTTGTCTCCTCTCCCAGTTGAGTGGTGACAGAAAAAAGTATAAATGTCTAAATTGTGAGGAACTGGGGGGGAAAAAAATAAACCCATCCCTTTTTCCATTCAGTGTCTCAGCAGCCACAGTGCTTCCACTACCTCTGGACCACTTCAGGCTCTTCTCTTCCTAGGCACATCCCTTGGCTCTTGAGCTGTAGCCAAATCCAGTCTGAGATGTTTCAGCTTAGGACAGGCTGACACAAGGAGCTGGTAAGTACGAGAAGGTTGGTTTGAGACTGAATGATGTCAGCTGTGCTGGTGCTCCTTGATCTGCAGCAGTTTTCTAAAGATGTGGTGCTAACCCAGAAAGTTGGAGAGTCTGTAACCACAAGCTAAGTACTGTCAGTGGAGAATATTCCAAGGTGCTCATTATTTGCCATCTGTTTTGGAATAGAAGATGGAGGGAGTATTTCAGCTTGGCAGCACAGTAGTCAGATATATGTAATACTTTCAAGGGAAAAAGTCCATTTTTAAAAGACTTTTTTTTTAAAGCTTTCAACAGCAATGCACATTTTGAAGATACAATAAGTAATTAAAAAGTGTCAGTAATACACATCTAGTATAAAATTTTGCATGAATTTAAACTCATCTGGCATTTGTAGGCATGAAAACTGCTGCAGTGTTGCTGGAATAACCACTGAATGCATCTGTTAATACTAATTATCTGCTACTAGTAAACTATATATTCTCAGTTTAAACTTTTTTAACCCTACCACGATAGTCCTCATTTTGCAGGTGGATGGGAGCGTAGAATGCATAAAAGTCAGTTTGTCAATGGTATTACAGGCATTTTAAATGCATGTAGATGCCGTTAGACTAGATGCATGTCTGTATTTTGTAAATAAAACCTCGAAAAACTGTCAAAGGCAAAGCCAACATCTGGACATGATGATAACTTTATAGTGAAGTCCTGGTTTAGCAGTTGTAATCATTAATCTGTTCCCTCTCAAGTTCAGCTGCATTTGAGAGGAAAATTGATGGTTCTTTTTCCAAGCTGAGTCTCTTCCTCTCCCTTGTTGTTCTTTCCAGTGAGTGTTATTTACACCAGTGAGTGAGTGTATAGTTTGACATTCTGTGGAAAAAAAAAATAGCTATAAGAAACTATAACCTGTACTTGGAAAAAGAGAGTGTTACTCAGATCAGCACTTTGTGATTTGAGTTTTGCTTTCCATAGTGTTACATAGCAAGAAACTTAGGTTGACCCTGGGATCTGTCTGGAGATCCAGTTTTCTCTGTGAGAGCCAGTCTGAGGTCACAGTCCTACAATGAATTTGTCTGCAGAACAGGGCACGTAGTTTCTTATTCTTCAGAAAATTCCGCATCCTGCTGTCTGAAGTGCCTGCACTGGTGTCCAGTGTTGCTCTCCTGATGCTTCCTGTGATGGTGCCTCCATTCAGGGCACTTTGCAAGCAAAGCAGGAGCTGCCACGTTACCTGGGGCCCGTGGCTTGCGTGATTGTGCAGTTCTGTCTCTGCTACAAGTCAGTCCTGAGGGCCTCGAGGGAAGATGTGAGGAGCACCACAGTGTTCCTGCAGCCCCTTTTCCTGCCACCAAGGCTTCACTCCAGCCACGAGCAGAGATTGAGGTTCGATACTAAATTACGAGTTTGTCTGTGCTTCCAAAAATGATTTCATTAATTTGGGAAGCTGTGGATATTCCTGCTTAGCGTTTGAGTCACTGATTTTGCTAATACAATATTGTTTTTAAGGGAGTTCCATGGATTTGTTCATTATGAGGGTGAAGAAGCAGAAAAATTAAAATAATATTCCTCAAGTCATACAAAAAATGAATGATAGAAACAAGCTTAGCATAGGATGTGTCATATTCTGAAGAAACAAGTCTGAATAGCCATAAATTAAAGTTCACATCATTGGGCAAAGACAGATTCAGCACAAAGCACTCTGTTTTATTTGCTTAAAAAAAAAAAAAAAATTAGGGCTGTATCTTGACCTTAAACTAATGGTTTATTTTCTCATTCAGTATATTTCCCATTTTTAGGTTAATGGGAGGAAAGGGAAATTTTGAATAAACAGTCACTTTGCAGAGAGTTGGTTTTCTTTGCTTCAGACTTAAAACTGGTGCACTCTCCCTTGAAGGAATGAAATGGTAAATAATAGAATTCTCTGACTTAGATAATACACTCTTTGCCTCTCAAGCTCTTGTACGATCTAGAATATGCACTAGAAATCCCTTCCTGGATTTCATCATGGCCTCTTGCCCTGGTCTGTAGAAGCAGAATTTGTAGTAAAGTAAGTGCTAGACCAGTCTTTTACTGGAAAGAGCACATATCCTTGTGCTGAAAATAGAAGGCAGAACAAAGGGATCCGAGAGTAATTCTTTGCATTTATATGAACAGTTCTGTCTATAGGTGATGACCATCGACTGTTTGTTAAACCTCATCCTTTAAGTCACTTGTGGTGAGAAGTTGAGTACACATGAGCCAACCTGCTGTGAAGAATTGGACAGTGGAAATAAACTTCTGAGGCCCATTTTAAATGAAAGCTCTCCTAAGAACTGTGATTATCCCTTTTGCCTTCCAACAGACGGTCTGTAGTGTTCAGCTGACTCCATGCTCCCAGCAGATTGCATAATCCTGGTGTGATTTCCTATAGCACAATCCAGGACATGGGGAATCCTTCCCCAGTGAGAGCCAAACAGTTCACAATTAACATCTTGCAGTATTGCTTTCTCTTTACTAATTCCCAGCAAGTCTTTGAAAAAGAACACTTCTGTGTGCTGAGATGAGCCTTTGGTCTTCTGGATCCAGTTCACCTACTTTTAAAGCAGATCAGAAGTAGGGAGGGAAATGAACAGAGAAAATGAGTTGTCTTTTTCTCAGCTGTTTCATCATTTGCTTTTCCCTCAGGGGACAGCCAGTATCTTTGTAAAAAATGGATTAGGTGAAAAATGGTTCATAATGCTTTATCATGTGTTTGTTGTGGTTTAGGAAACTGATGTTTAGAAGCTTGCCTGCCTGCACAAAAGCATATGTCAAGAAGATAATTTCAAAACAGCTGAATTCAGTTAAAATTTCACGGGTGGGAGTTTATTAGTAGTATTTTTGTTACTGTAGCTCCTCCTTGCCTCTTACTTGGCTTCTGTATTTGCTTCCTCTTCTGTTGTAAATGTGAGGCTTTGTTGCTCTCCTTTCAGCCTCCTGGCATCCTTGCTCTTCAATCGTTTTTGAGCTGGCCTATTACCATATTTGTAACCAAGCTGTTTTGTGAGCTCTTCCATTTCACAGGATAACTTTGTGATGCTTTCTGCATATTTTAATTGTGAAAAGTGTTCAGCTTGATTTATATGGAAAAAACATCACTTTATACACGTGTCTGTCCTTAGTTTCCCTCAACTTTCAGAACCCGTTGGCTAGTTTCAGTCACATTTGGGTAAGGATGAGAGGAAGGTGTCCCAAAGAATGGGGATTTATGGATTTGATGAACAAAAAAATAAATAAAAAGGAGAGATGGTGTAACAACAGCTTTTGAGCTGAAGCATCCCTGTCTGAAGGCTGCTTATACCCCAAGTGGTCCATGCCACAAAGAGGTGTTACCCAGTACTCCATCCATGCTTTTCCCTGAGGCTGGGCCCTCTCAGCAGAAGCCTTTTACCCTCTCTGGTTACAGCCCTAACTCAGCTATAGCATCGTCACCTGGATTTTCTTTATTCAAGCCACGTGTCAATCGTCAGAACACCACAACACTGATTCATTGTCAGCGAGGTTATAACCAGTGGCCACTGGTCTGACCAGCAGGTAGAACCTGAGGTGCAATAAATTTTTCCTTTTTCCAGGGTGCCCTGTAACGTTTTATGAGCATAAGGCTGTGTGGTCTGTAGCTCTACTGCAGGAAATGCACACGTGAACTTGCATCTTAGAAACCAAAGCCAGTCAGGCACATGCTCGAGCTCCCTAGGAAATCAAATTCTGTTCATTTCCCTGAACTTCTTGCTCTAAGTATACAGTTACCGGAAAACATTTCAAAATGTGACCAGCTTGGATCAGGAGAGATGCCATGCTTTTGTGGTGACTGAAGCCTTGGCAGAGAGGACAGGAACAATAGGACATCTCTCTTTGGGAATTATTTATATTGTGCTCACAAGCAGACCATGCTGTGCTGGTGTTGGGTGAGGCAATTCTCAGGAAATCAGGTGGGAGTACAAACTTTCCTTTTGCCGTGTAAACAGAGCGTGTTGCATAACTCAACTTGTCTTTCTGCTCTTAGGGGATGTTTTTTTCCATTTCAGTTGTTGTGTCTATATCATCAGACATATCAGCCCACTGCTGTATTTTCCAGGACCTGTCCCTCCTGGGCATGCATCCCTCTGCTCCATTCCATGCTGTTCCTCTCCCCAGGATGTCCCAGCTTTGCAATGAGCCTCAGCCACCTGCAGCACCAAACACAGCTACCCATCGACAGGCCCCAGCTGGCTGCTGCTCCCTGTGTTGCTAATCTCACCTCTCCCGGGGGCTGAATTGCTCAACCTTGCCCAAGCATTTGACTCCGGATTCTTTTGTCAGCTGCCTTTGCCGGGACAGTGTGATCAGTAATGGACACGCTGTCAGGAGCAGGGGATAACACACAATGGGGCTCTGCTGACCCAGAAACTTGACTTCAGGGGCTGTGAGCCCCACCTTCCCCTGAAAGGGCTTCCTGTTTGAAAAGAGATTATGATTATGATTTTGATTTTGTGTGTGTGCGTTAGCTTTTAGTATGTTTCTGTTGGGCAGCTCACCTTCCATTTCATTCACACACTGAGCACACAGTCGAGCTAGAGCCCCAGTTAATGTCACGCAACCGAGGCAGCAGATGTGCCATTTTGGCTGCCATCCTTTGGCCATTTTCCAGTAGGTATCTTTGTGGTGGGAGACTCCTTATCACACAGGAATCCCCTGCCAAGAGGAATGCCCTGTCATACAAGAGAGATTATGACCAGCAGTCATTAGCTCATCCATTCCAGGTTTTGTGTCTGGCAGTTGCCAGCAGTTGTCACCAGTGCATTTCATGTCCTTTCTTCAATGCTCCTCAGCTTAGCTAGAGGATAGACAGCATTTCTGACTTTAGGTTTGCATAGCAAATTCACTCTTCCTGTAATAGTTTTGCTTGATCCTTTTCTCTCTAGTTTACATATGCAAACACAGTGAACTGGGGAGAAAAAAAGCACTCGTTGATGCTTAACTTCAATATGGACAGAATCTTTAACCTCAAATTTTGAAAGATTTTATTACATGAGCTCTTTCACATCACAAAAAAAAAAAAAAAAAAAAAAAAAAAAAAAATGCATCCACACATACAGGTTCTCACATACACACTCCCGACATGTTTATATTTTCAGTTCCAATTTGTGACACTTCATCTGTCCCTGAGCGGTGCACATTCTTTATTTATGTTCAAGATCCAAGCAAACAAAATTTCTTCAAATATCTTTCTGAACCAGAGAAGAAATGACAGAAAAAAGAAAAGCTAAACAATTAAATTCTCCCCCACTTATATGAAAATTTTACTGAGGCTTGTTTTGTTACATAGTGTTATAGTGAAAACAGATGATATTTGAAACTTGGCTTTGAAGCAGGCCTCCCTTCAGCCTCCACAGGCAACCAGAAATTCCCCTTCTGCACATCACTTCCAACAGCTCTTTCGTGCAAAACATTCCCTGCTTATCCTCCAGACAAATTACAATTGCTGGTCTTAAGTCAGTTGTGTACTAAGAAAAATGATGTGTTGTCAACCCCGGACCCCACTCCTCTTTCTAAAATCCTTTCTTTCGTAAAGAATGAAATGAAGAGGGAATTAATTCACTGCACTTCTTTCTTTTCTTGTGAGGTGTTAGGGTGGCTGCAGTGGGATCAGCTGCTCTGTGCAGCCTGTGTGCCTTGCCTGGTGCCCAGGCTCGGAGCTTCAGCAGCTCTGCTGACACCGGGAGAGAAAATCCTGCATTTCCCTCCCCTAATCTGTGTTCTTTGTAAAACGGCTGTGAACTGTTTAGCAAAATGTTTAGCTTGTTTTGATAGCTGGATTAAATTGTAAACAAATGGTAACCACGTGTTGTTCACGGCAGAATAATTTTGCTTTGGTTGGTTTTATGACAGCATTTACACAGTATTTTTTTGCAACCTTAGTGACCTACATGAGGTTTTGGTCTACAAGGACTACTCTTTTTCTTTAAAAACAAAGAATTAACAAAATAGATTATGGCAGGTTTTGTTTTTAACTATAGCAGCTGGTAAGTTGATGGAAACCACCCCCAGTAAACTTCTCTTCAGTTTTAAGAGAAGTTAAGGTGTTTTAAGAGATGAGAACACTTCTTGCTGCTGTCCCAAGAGCCTTTAACAATACTCAGTTGAAGTTCATTAAGTCAGGGAGTGATGGCAGTACACATTACTATTCCCCATAATTCCTGCCATCGCAGACCATTTTCTGGCTTCTCCTCACCTTGCTCTGAAGTGGTTTTTCCTTTGGTTTACAGTGGATTTTTTGCTCCAGATTTGCAAAGAAGGGGGTACATTGTGATGAAACCTTCTGTAAAATCACTGGCACCATCACACTGCAGTTACAGCTCTGGTCCATTTGCCTTAAGGCACAAGCCAAGAGCAGATGGTTCTAGATCAGAAAAGAAGAGACAGGGAGGTCAAAACCACATAAAAGCTTTTCTTGTCCATTCAAGAGACCCAGAACAAATCACAGATATGTTAGGTCAGGGGAAAAAAAATTGTTACAAAAATTGTTCTTTAGCAAAACACAAGTAAAAAGAAAAAAAACAAGACCCAAAGCGCTAGGGTGTTCAATATCTGAATTATTTCATGGTAATGCTGGGAAAGCAGTAGCAGAATAATTTTGTGGTTTGGTTGTTGTTTTCAAGACAAGACAGCTTTGTAAAGTTGCATGAGAGGGAACAGAATCTTGGTTAAGATTTGTAAATAGAAAACATCCTAGGGCTGCTATCTCTTTCCTCTTCTCCTGGACCATTATTCTCAAGAAGCTACCTGTAATTCTCCTTATAAGTGGTCTGTGCTGCATGAGAAACAAGGAAGAAAGAAACTGGGGGAAAAAAATCAAGACAACAACAAAAATCAGAAAAAAATTTATTGAACAAGACACGGTAAAGTAAGTATTTCTGAAAATGCTTGATTTTCAAGGAGGGGCATCTCCAGTTCTTGGTTGTCAAGTGTGTGAGGAGGGGAAAGTTACAGCTGCTTTAACCACTATCAGCTCCATTTTACTCCCAAGATGACATTCTTACAAATTGAATTTATAATTCAAACATAGCAAACACCAGTGCTACTCTTTCTTAGTGTTTCTCTATGGGTTTTGTGACTTATACGTAGAAGCTTTTTCAGTGCAAGATCATCATGAGTAAAGGCTTTCTTTTCCCCATAGCTAAGTCACTGAGATTAAACAAAGGCTAAAGTTCAGGGGTCTGACTTAAGAGTCTCTCCCATTTCTACTACCCCTGGTGTTTTGTCTTACAGGCTGTCACGTTTGTCATTCCTTCTAAACCCTTTCTGCATGACATTAATTTGCATAAACAGTCCCTTGGCAATAGCAAGAATAATATTTAGCTCTCTAAACCAGACCTTTTATCCATATTTCCCAAAAGTATGTCAGCTCTGAGCACAGCTGGTCAAGATGCCACTTGAAATTCCTGCCAGCTCTTACACAGTGGTGGTGAACCTGAGCTGATGGCAGCAGCTTGAGTCAATTTTCATGTCATTTTTCTTTCACAGGAGCGGCTGGAGCTCCTGGAGAAGAAAGACTGGCCTGCTCCTTTTGCTTCCTCCAGCTCCTTCCTGAGGCCTCACTGACTTGCCTTGTCCCCTCTTTCTATGCTTCTCCTCATCCCCTGCATCCATTTCCTGAAAAAGGCCAGAAAAGTGTTTATAAAAATTTCAGACCCTCTTAGAGCAGATTTTTAGACCTGCCACGTTCCAACCATTGGGATGAAATATTCCAGACCAGGTGCCCTGCTTGGGATGATTTTTTTTTTTTTTTTTGGAAACTTCTGTTTCAAAATTCTTTCTCAAGAAAGTTAGGGGGGGGGAAAAAATCAGTTGGTTTTTTTCTGTAGTTTTTTTTTTTTTTTTTTTTTTTTAACAGTGCTTTTTTAAGGTTTCAGTGTTAGATCAGAGGGAAGGCCTTTGCCAGGCAGCAGCAAGGGCAGATTCTCTTCCCCTAAGGGAGAACTGAGGCTGGTGGCAAGGCAGGAGCTGAGCTGGTCAGCACCAGCAGCCCCACAGACCACGCAGGAGCAGAGCAGGCAGGGTCCAGACACTGGGCCCAGGTCGAACTGAAAGTCCAGATTATAGTCTGGTTTTTTCCAGGCCTGCAGTTTCTGAGTTTCTAAAGCTCTGTTTTTTCCTGATGTTTTGGGTTTCTGAAGCTTGTTCCCACAGCTTGAACATAAACATCAGGATTGTTTGTGTAACAAACTCATGTTTTGGAATTCTTTCTGTGGGATGGACTTTCTTTGAGATCCCTTTGGTTTGACCAGTGTGGGTGAAGGGGTTGTCTTTCTTTCACCAATCACAGTGGTCTGGGGCATAATGTATAAAAAAAGAGTGATTTGTTTCTAATAAACAGAGCCAGATCATCTCTCCAAGCTGTCTTGGGGAAATTCGTGTCGTGGGTCATTCCCAACACCAGACCACAGGCAAATCCACAGTGGTGAGGCAGGTTTGAAGGGTAATTGAATTTGCAATTCACATTGCAGAGAACACTGGGTCATTGCATGTCGCAGTGGTCACCAAGCATGTTTGCAAGCTAGAAAATCAGACCAGAGGGTTTTCCTTAAGGATTTCAAGACTGGTGATTGTTCTCAGTTGTCTCTCTCCTCCAGAGAGGTGCAGCCCCACCAGAACTTCAAAACCTTCAGTAAAATCTTTGTGAATCCCACTTTTCCCCTTGTGAGGACAGCAGCCCTGTCAGGTTTTTTAAATAGAAAAATAATGGGTTTTGGTTTGTTTCTGAGCTTGGCTTTGAGTTGATTTCTGTCTCTGTGCAAGTTTCTGTTTCTCCCAGCCCAGTGTCTGAAGAAGAGGTCGAGATCGTCTGTTCTCTTTTCTTTCAAGGATTGTTTATTCTTTGTTATCTTACATATTTGGCTCTGGCCTGCTGAGGTCTTTGTTGCAGACCAGGTTGTGACAAACTCCCCAAACTCCTTCCCCTTTGTGATGGCATTATCCTTTATACTAAAAATTACCTATGCTTTATTTACCATAACTCTCCAATGCCTGTAGAATATATTGAACAGTGAACTTTTACTCTAAACCAATTAAAATGTGCCCCCACCACAGCAGAAGATGGAGTCCAAAAGACCAAGAAGAAGGACAGGGACACATCCAATTTCCTCCATCTTTGCCCCTTAAACTCACACTCTAGAATACCAAAATTCTACTTTTTCACCCTGTGATATGTTAACTGTCATTCTACCTAAATTCTTGTAACTTATAAATTTTCCAGGTCAGTCAGAAGGATGTCCTGGTTCCCACACAGCCCCAGCCTGGCATCACAGCAGCAGGAGTGAGAGGGATGCAGGACCTGTGCAGCAGCCCACAGCAGGGATTTCCCTGTCCATTTCTGCTACAGCATTTTCTGCTGACCTCCCGTCAGCTTAAAAACATCAAAACACCATGTACAAGAATTGTGGAAGCACTGGCTACCCTGCACCACCACACAGGAAAGATAACAGAACTGGAGGCTCCCTATGGGAATATAGAGCATACCTGCAAAATCAAAACACAAAATAGCATTGCACTTGCAGAGGAATCTCAGGTTTTACTCAGGTTGTGGGGGTAGCTTTAAAACTGACAATTTCCAGCTTGCATGTTTAGGGGAAAAAAAACATAATGGTCTCAAAGCCCAGTTTTGGCTTGAAACTGTAATACGTATATGCAGCAGAGAGTGAGAGAAAAGGGTTGACTCCCTCTTCTTGTGTGAGGAGGGATAGTGTGGAAAAGATACCAAATAACACCTAATAAAAAATAGGCAGTGATGCATATGAACTAGATGTTGGGAAGAGGTCTGGTAAAACTTTATTTTCTGGCATTAGTAGTACACCCCAAAAGGCTGTCTGAATACTGGAGGGGTTTCTTGACAAAAAACTGAAAACTCCAATGGTAATAAAAGGAAATATTTTTCTGACAGAGCAGTAAAAAGGTGCAACATCTGATGCCCTGATAAATATACCCAGTTACCACAACGCATCCCCTAAACACGTTATTTTGGCTGGTGAAGTGGAAAAGTGGGCAAATTTAGGATTAAAGAAAATTCTATTCCACTTCAAATGTCTGGAGAGTGCCTGAACAGTATAAATTGTGTATCTTGGCCATCTCCAAATATATAGGTAGGCACTTGAGGCAACGTGTTAGAACTGCATTTCCTCAGAGGCAAAGCTCAGTTGCAGCTGTCAGTAAACTTGTATTTTTCCATCTGACGTGGATAGTAACTTGGATTCCTGATGAGGAAAAAAAGATAGTCGTAAATAATTAAACACAGAAGTGGTGACACGTGCCCCTTATAGCAGCAAGTTTTCTCTAATTGGTTAGGTGGAACCGTGGAGATAAGAAAAGTTAGTGTTTCCCTTATAACAAAGCGCACAAAGAAACAAACAGGAGATCCACCAGAATGACTGTCAGCATGACTCTGCATCATTTGTCTGAGCACTACAGGGGCAGTAGCTTGAATTCCACAACCGCAAAGATGTTCATCTATGTTTGTGCAGCTATTTTGTGTTCAGCGAGTTTCAAAGATTTGATGGAAAGATTTAATGGGAATCTCTGGGAAAAAAAAAAAAAAAAAAACCAACACTTTTTAACCAGTTTTCTGGGTTTGAAAGACTCAAGTCTACTTGCAATATAATATATATACTCATACTTGAGATACAATTGATATGTATGAAACTTTAAAACAGTTATTTTAGTCACATTCCCTTTAGAAAAGCTTTGTGGTCAGACAGAAATATTTGTGTAAAGCTGCTAATATCGCTTTAATGCAGATACAATGTATTTTGTTCTCTTTATGCTATGCTGTGATTTGGTTTGGCTTTCTTTTTCATCCCAATTCTGTCTTAAAGTCAAAAATAGGAGTAGAGAGACTCATATTTGCTCTACATATGTAGCTTTTTAGAATAATTCACACTTAATCCAGAAGCACTTTGTTACCGAACCCCTGAGTGAACAAGAGGGCCCACACATACCCTGTGTCATATTTAAAACATGCAAATAGGAAATACCACCGAGTCATAGAATCACAGCCTGGTTTGGGTTGCAAGGAGCCTTTAAGATCTCCCAGTCCCACTGCCCCTGCCATGGGCAGGGATGCCTTTCCCTGGACCAGTTTGCTGAGAGCCCCATCCAGCCTGGCCTTGAACACTGCCAGAGATGGAAGTGTTGCCTGGTTCATGTTATGTGATTTCCCCTCTTTCAAAAGCTGTGAGTCTTTCTAGTCTTTATTAACACCATCAGTCTAAGATCTGCAGCATCTGCCTATTAACTTCCCCGGGACCCTCGCAGTAAAAAAACGAAAGGCTTATACTTGCAAAAGGATGACTTGGATTGCACAGCAGAAAGCATTTCTGATTGACAAAGTTCTACTGATTATTGCATTCACTCCTTTTCTCATCTACAAAGAAGATGATTTGCCACATGAGAGAGAAAGACTTGAGGGAAAAGTGGAGCTGTGTGTGCTGCAGGTATGAACTTTTTAATTCTTCCCATTGCTTGCTCTGGACATATACCCATCATGGCAAGACAGAAAGAGAGGGAGCAACCTGGAGCAGCATGAGAAAAGGTGTTTGAGGATCCCAGGAAGGAAGGAAGGAAGGGAGGGAGGGAGGGAGGTCAGCATCTACTGGTCAACTTCTACTGTGCAAACCTTTGTCCTACACCAGGACATGTGGTCGTGTGACCAAAGGGTGACTGCTCCAAAAATGGTTTTGGTATCACCTGTTTTCAGATAGCAAGTACAATAATGCCCAAGTTGTTGCAAAAGTGCAGACATGATGCCTAAATAGAAATTATTGTGTCTGGCTGTTTCAATATAATTAGGTGAGTATATGACAAAATATGAAATTCTAGATATCACGTGAGGCAGGGACTTTCCTACCGTCAGATCGTTGTAAGGAACTTTAAAAAAAAAAGATTTAATATTTAATTTTCGTTTTTGTTTTCCTTAGATGTCCTAACTGGGCAGCATTCAGTTCCAAAAGTGTCTGGTTTTGGTACAAATGACTCATAAATAAAATCTTACTTTAGAAGGTTTAAAGCTGGTGTGTAGTTTTCCACAAAGCAAAATCTTAAGGAGCTTACTCTCAAAGTGATGCTACAAATACTAGAGTAAATACACAGGGTGACTGGGGGAGTGGGATGGAAGACAGAAAACCACCTCAGTGCAGAAAAATTAATTTAAAAGGCAGGGGGATTTCTTTTTTTTTCCTTGCTTCTATGCTTCTTTTAGAAGACAATCTGTCCAAAAGTATCCAGAAATTCACATTCGATCCAAACTAATTCAAATTTGAGATGCTTGCATTCCTTTGTTACTGTCTGAATCAGAGATACAAGTGCTGGATCAAGGAAACGTGCTGAGAGGTGCCAGCAGAAATGTGGCAGACAAGTCAGTAAGAAAACTTTAGTGATAGAAAATCAGGTTTTGCTGCTTTATGATAATAACTGGAGACTGGAAACAAGCCTTTGAATAATTTCAGATTTTCCACATTTCAAACTTTTCCAGCCAGTTTATGGTTTCTGTACTTTAGCTTTCTGCTAAAAATAACAATAATTACCTCCCACTGATTTTAATCCACCAAAGGCAGGAGAAGTTGGAGTCCTCCTGCAGGCAGGCTGCAGGGAGTTGCCAGATTTTGAGCTGCCATTTGGTCTAACTTGCAGACAACAGAGCTCTACCCAAGCAGTTGTGCTGCTTTACCAAGTTAGGTGTTGTCAAGAAGACACTGAAAACAGCAACAAAGACAAGCATGGGAGCTGACAGGAGAATTAATGCCAAGTCTTGCACTCTAACAGCCTCCCTTGCCAAGACTGCCATAGTGATGAAGTGAAGGTGAAGGCAGCAGTGAGGAAGACTGGCTTTTTTTTCATGGTGCCCAAGAGTGGCTCCTCTTTGGCATTTTGTCCTTCCTGTGCTCACCTTTCACAAGTGGCATGAAACTTTCTGGCAGCTGGGAGCCCAAAAGTGTCTCTTCCAGCCAGAGTTTAATAGATGGGACACCCCACGTGGACAGCCCCACTATCCATCTCCTCCATCATCATCCATCCATCTCCATCCATCCATCCATCCATATCCATCCATCCATCATCCATCCATATCCATCCATCATCCATCCATATCCATCCATCCATCCATCATCCATCCATCCATCACATCCACTCCATCCTCCATATCCATCCATCCATCCATTCCATCCATCCATCCATCCATCCATCATCCATCCATCCATCATCCATCCATCCATCCATCATCCATCCATCATCCATCCATCCATCCATCCATCCATCCATCATCCATCCATCCATCCATCCATCCATCCATCCATCCATCCATCCATCCATCCATCCATCCATCATCCATCCATCCATCATCCATCCATCCATCCATCCATCCATCCATCCATCCATCCATCCATCCATCCATCATCCATCCATCCATCCATCCATCCATCCATCCATCCATCCATCTCATCCATCCATCCATCCATCATCCATCACCATCCATCCATCCATCCATCCATCCATCATCCATCCATCCATCATCCATCCATCATCCTCATCATCCATCCATCCATCCCATCCATCCCATCATCCATCCCATCATCCATCCATCATCCTCCATCCATCATCCATCATCCATCCATCCATCCATCCATCCATCCATCATCCATCCATCCATCCATCCATCCATCCATCCATCCATCCATCCATCATCCATCATCCATCCATCCATCCATCCATCCACCCATCCATCCATCCATCATCCATCCATCCATCCATCCATCATCCATCATCCATCCATCCATCCATCCATCCATCCATCCATCCATCCATCCATCCATCCATCCATCCATCCATCCATCCATCATCTCCCCATCCATCATCCATCCATCCATCCCTCATCCATCATCCATCATCCATCATCCATCCATCCATCATCCATCCATCATCCATCCATCCATCCATCCATCCATCCATCCATCCATCCATCCATCATCATCCATCCATCATCCATCCATCATCCATCCATCATCCATCCATCATCCATCCATCCATCCATCCATCCATCCATCCATCCATCCATCCATCCATCCCATCCATCCATCCATCCATCCATCCATCCATCCATCCATCCATCCATCCATCTCCATCATCCATCCATCCATCATCCATCCATCCATCCATCCATCCATCCATCATCCATCCATCCATCCATCCATCCATCCATCCATCCATCCATCCATCCATCCATCCATCCATCCATCCATCCATCCATCCATCCATCCATCCATCCATCCATCCATCCATCCATCATCCATCCATCCATCCATCCATCCATCATCCATCCATCCATCTTCCATCCATCCATCCATCATCCATCCCTGTCACAGCAGGCTGCTCTCTGTTCTGCTGCTCATCAGCTGCTGCTGCCTCTGGCCATTCAACTTCTCTGTTTCCTCTAAACCACAGCTGAAAGTTTGTTTTGGTGACCTTCAAGATAAAGTAACTGTAGCGTGGCTCCATCCTTCCTGCCCCTGTTAGTCTGGCCAGCCATGGAAACACCTGTCCTCCTTCATGTCAGCAAGCCTGTGGAAAATAACCCCTCTGACCTCTAACTTCAAAGAGACTCAGGCAGCCCATTCTCTTTCCAGTTAAATGGAGCGAATCACTCAAATTCTCATTTGTCAGCTTCTGTATTTACTGATCTGTCGGCATATTAGCATTTCAGAAGTACACTCTGTAGACTTTCACCCATTTTCTAAAAGCAATTACATACACAGTGCAAAATAAAGCCTGTTTTCTCCAGGTAAAACATTACTCACCTATGAAAAACCTGTCTTATTTCTATGTTCCTGCAGGCAATTTGCAGTAGTCGGCTAAGTAGTAAGGACAAAAAAAAGTGCTTAAAGTCCTTAAACGGTATCCTGTGGATAAAACTCAGTGAGATACTTAACTGACTGCAGAAGAAATTTTTCTCTTATGAAGAAGAATTGAGAGACAAAAATATTCCACAGTAAAAATTAAAAAAAATAACGCAATGAATTATTGCCAGCCTGCAGATTTTGTCTGTCAGGAGCCTGGACTATCAGTGGTTCTGAGGATTGCTGTGGATGACTAGTAGTTCGCAAATTCTCCTTGGGAATCTCTTTTCCAAATCACAGCTGAAATTATGACAACTTTTAAGTCCAATTTGGTTTCTATATAGCAGGCAGGAATATGATATCACTGTGTGATGTTTGGCTGATTTGGTTTTGCTGGGGCTTTTTTCATCTCTAAGGACAACTGACATTGTGTTTTTCTCTGGTGAATGACAGCAGTGTCTGCAGCTAGGATCAGGTATGGATTTTCTTGGATATGGAAATACTGATGGGCTTGACTTTCCTTTGAAACCTGAAGAATGCTAAGTCAGCATTGTGACAGCTGTGCCTCTGCTCACGTTTTGAACAAACTTTGTTTTGGATTCCTGGGCTTGACTGATTCTTAGCATTATATTTATTTTGCACTTTGAAGTTCCTGTTACAAGATAGGTGCTCCTGCCTCGTTTTTCTCCATTTTGTTATAAATAAACAAATCTCAGCATCATACGAAGTTCACAGAGTTTATAGCTCGATTTTCTTAATTTGGTTGGCCCATCTTCACAAAAGTTTTTGGGTTTAGCTGTATTCACTCTGAATCAATGGACTTTTCTGCCCAGACTGATGCCATTTGTTCCACAAAAAGCCTAAAGTGATTCCTGTAAGGACATCTTTCCTCTTCCATCTCATGAGGTGTAGCCTTGTGTTATTACCCCCCAAAAAAACCTCCCTCATTCCCAGAGAAGACTTTGCTTGGCTTTATTCATAAACCTTATGCAGTACTTTTCTAGTCTAGGGTATTTAAATGCTGGGCTGAGAGTGCAGATTTTCATAAGAAAAGCTTGTCATCTATGTTATTTTGCTTCTTTGTGACAAGAACAGAAGGTTTGCCACTGAATGGCATTGGATTACATGCAACATAACAGCCAGAGGGGATTTTTTTCACTGCTACTTCCCCCATTGTGCAACAAGACTGCAAGATCTGTTTTCTAAATGTTCCCAGGGGGTACCTGTGCCTCCTGACTCTGATCTGGGACTGCAAGAGAGCTGAAGTGCTGGACAGGGGAGAAAGGCAGCTCTACTCTTCAGAATGCCCCCTAAAAAAAGGCAGAAGATTTGAAGCCCTTCTGCTTAGCAGCCTTCCAGGGCTTCTTCCACAAGAATATTGAAGACTTGCTGCCCCAGATCGCTTCAGAAGACAGGAACTTAGCAGTTTTCATCCTGGCACATAAAAGAATTTTCCCAGTCTAATATAATCACAGTGTAAGTCTGTGGAGTTTGGGTATGCCATTGAATATACAGCTAATATACACTGGACTTTGGCTGATCTCTGGTTTTCTGCCTCCATCCAGTATAATTTTAAACACAGGACTGATTAAAAAAAAACTTTTAAGAAAAGGGAGAAAGTAACCATTTAGAGATTTCATTTCATTAAACCAAGACAAGCTTCTATTAATTAGATAACATCTGATGGAGCAGTATCAGTCACTAAAAAGGATAACTTGGAAATTCTCCATCCAGCAGTCCTTACTGTTGAATCTGGATCCATGGTCCAGCACATATTTAGATAGTTCTGGTAGGTACCTATGAGATAAGATATGTTTTTTGACACTGCTCCCACAGCCAGGTCAAATAAGGAGTCACATATGCAGGCTGGACTGTCAGAAAGAGCTATCCCAGACTTCCCATCTGCAGCCTTATGAATGCTAAACCCTTGGCCTGCCAGCTCTGCTGGGCATTTCCACACTGTTACCATGAAGGTATCAGCAAGCTCTGTAGTTTTTGGCAGGGTCTAAATGGACACAAAACCTTTTTTGGCTTTGGCTCTGGGTTTTCTTGCACATGAATACTTGTTATTGGTCCTGCTGCACATGGAGTACCATTTCTGGATAAGAGATTGGAAACGATGATAAATGAATTGCCAGGTGTGACTTGCTAATTGGCCCAGGGTGTCAGGGTGAATAGCCCAGGGACATGGTGCCAGCCAAGCTGATCTCTGTGATACCCTCACTGTTCTGTCACTGGATAGCACAGGTAGTTTATTCTTTCCAGGAGAAGCTCATGTTTATTTGTGTCTCGCAGAACCCATGGCCAGTCGTTCAAACACATGTAGGGGCAATGATAAGCCCATATAAATCTGTACAGCTGGAGCCAAATTTCTGTTAATGCCTTCAACTGCTTGACAGCTGATGATGAACAGAAAGCAGAAATTACCCAGCCCAGCCCAGTTACCAGCAACAACTGTGCACTGAGTACTCCAGTGCTCAGCAGATAAAAGTGGTGTTGGTAACCACTGATTACCTGCCTCACAAGTCACTGTCCACCAAAAATAGAAAGCAGCAGGGTTCTTCTCTGCAAATGTCCCTCGAAGGCAGTGAGCAGATGAGCATGACAGGAACAGAATGTGATTTAAATTTGATCAGCATGGAAAGATTCCACAAGATTTTGATGTTGTTGAATGAGCCCTCTTGTAAACAGCCTTCTTAACGTGGTACATGCCATGTAACATGGTAAGATTTTGTTTTCCTCCTTGGGCCAAATTTCACCCCCATGACCCCCAAAATCTACTCTTTCCCCTCCAATGAGCATGAAAAGGGCAGCTTCTCAGTCTAGGTCTCCATCTCTCATAATTGCACCATTATCACTCATAAGGAACCCATTAATGTGGAAGAGGTTTTGAAACCAAAGCCTCTCTTTTCAGAACCCTGATCTAGGAATGGTTTAAGGGTATATGCCAGCTCGAGATTCAGATTCATTTTGGTTCTGGGAATCAAACCATAGCCTCTGAAAAACAATGGAATTCAGGAATTCATGGCTTGTTCCAGAAAGTTAAGCAACAACCTCAGTTTTTTTTTGCTAAAAAGAAGGCTAGTGAGGCTTGAAGTAACATCAGAGGAGCTAATTCAGAACTAATAACAATACTTAGTTTTTTAACCATTCAGCTTTAACACAGTTTCTCACTTCAAAATTTTCTTTCCTAGGGCCTTCTTTGTGGAATATCCTACAGACCAATGTCCTGCTTAGCAGGGAACCCCTCATGTATTTCCAATTTCCAGCTAGCTTTAAGTATTTACTGGCTGAGAACATTTCACCCAAAGAATCCTCTCTTTCTGTGAGGGATGCCAGATGTCAACTGCACTATGATCTGCAGAACCACCCACTGTCTTGAGGTTATCTGGGCAGTAGGATGATGGGCTTAGCCTTTCCTGCCCTATTTGAAACAGTTCTGTCCCTTTGTAGAGGTAAAAAAAATAAATGTGTACAAAGCAGCGTGTTATGGGCAGAGCTGAAAGTCCAGTTTTTACTGCACCAGCAGAAGAATTCCCATGGACAATGTGTAGAATCAAAAGCAGCAGCAAACAGGACATGATCTCAAGGGAACAGACACTTCCATTTATATTTTAAGCTTAAGAGGATCCATTATAAAAACAGTTGCTCCATCACTGTAAATACAGATAAAAGAAGTTGCCAGCTGTTTTGACTTTTATAAGCAGCCAGGAAGTACCAGAAGCCTAAATTATTCCAGTTTGTTCTAGATTTTACATTGCAGCCCTGATAAGTGCTCACAGCTAAGGGGGTGAGGAAAGAGACAACACCAACTGGAATTCTTTAAAAGTAAGCAGGTATAAAAACAAAGTAAAAAAGTGAGGAAAAAAGTGACAAAAATGACTAGATTTCTGAAAGGAACTTGCACTGGAATTCATGTGCTGCTTGCAATATCTGCTGTGAACTTTGGCCTCTATAGCTTCCTGCCTATAATTTATTTATTTATATATATATTTATACACAAAGATTATCTGGTGTAGCTGTAGGCAGCCCAAACAAAGCCAGCTCTGTGTGCCTCTTCACACTCAGCATTGCAAAGCAGAGCACCAGCAGTAAATGAAGTTGTTTTAAGGAACAATTTTGTGATTATACCTTAATTACTAGTGAATCAGCTGGCCTTTGTGCAAATCTGTGCAAATCTAAGATCAGTAAAGTGGCTAAAAAAAATATTTTATAATCCTAGGAAGTTAAAGGCACTGAAGTGGCCATAAATAAATGTTAAAGAGTAAAACTAGATGTTGAAAAACAGACTCCCCAGATATGTTGGACAAGAGCCTATAAAAGCCTTCAAAAGAATTTTCTTCAAAACACTATGAAAATTAACAGGAAACGCTCTATAGGAGATTTCACAATAATTATAAAGATGTTGTTTGGCACTTTCTGAATAATGTGTTCTCTTGTTTAAAGAAAATTGATACTGACAATTCTCAACAGCACAAAAAGAAATGGGTTCAGATTAGCAATGTTTTCTGTTAAACAGTGATTTATCAGTAGCCCAACAGAACTGCCTCCTGTGTGGAGTATTTCATAGATGAGCATTAATTCCATAGGCTTGGTTGGGTGAAGTATCCCTGCACATTTGATTGATTCCAATGCAGGCCAGTAAAAACACTGGTAAGAAAAGCCATCTTTTCCCTTTTCTGCTGGAGTCTGTGTCCTCCTGATCATCAACAGGTGTTTTATGACTTTATTACGTATTATTTGGTAGGTAATCATTTAGCTTGAGGCTCTTCCAGTTGCATCAACATAGTCCTCTTCCCTTTATGTCTCCCCAGACTGGTACTGGTCCATTAGACTGACCAGAGGTTTGTAGATCTGCATCTGTTGTATTTCCAATTTCACTGGTTTTCTTTTTGTTTTCTTTTTATTCTTTTTTATTTCAGTGATGAGCATGGGGTTTCAGTCTTCCCTTGCTTCTTTGAGATCTATTTCAGCCATCACTTAGCTGCTGGGAATGGAGAACCCGTCTCAATCAAGCCCTCCTTGCACCCCCAGTGACACCCTGTTCAGAGTCTCTACATGGCACTGGGGACAAAATCACCACAGCCATCTTGTGTAGCTCACTCCTCGGTGTTCCATTACAGAGACACTGTTCCTCTTCTACTCTGTGATTTTGCTGGCAAAAAGTCTCCCCTGTGTTCCCTGTGGGACTAGGAAACAATTGGGTGTCTTCCCACCAGAAGCTAAGTGGGGACAACCTCCTTTACTCCAAATTCTACACTGAGAATCCACAGAAAAAACCACAAATTTTACACTGAAAATCCACTCCTCCTTCTGCAATCTGAGAGCAGGAACCTCTTCTCCAGGTCCTGGGACTGCAGTTTCAGTATAAGTTGACCCCAAGGAACCTATCAAGGTATTGATCCTTAGCATCCAGAAATCAGAGGAAAAGTGTTTCCTGATTCCTCTATGCAATTTGATGCCATTTAATGCAATTGTTTATGGGGTAATCTGTGTTTCTTCATTTCCACTGAGGCCAGTTGTAAGTGTCATGTTCATTTCCACAGACTTTGAGGCAAACTCCTACCTTTTCCTTCCCCTCTTTTCTTATACAGGGACTCCCGCCTTTGCTCAGCCATTCTCTCAGCTTCCATCTTTAGCCCTGTTTCTGTGTGCCTGCCAGAGAGTAACTGACAAAACTACCCCAAACACACAGGAACTGCTGGTTCTGCAACACGATCCAGATGAAGGCTCATCTCCAGCTCCCCTTGGAGAAAAAGACATCTCTAATTCCCATTTGGCCTTGCTGTCTAACTGCTACTGCAATTTATGGGATGGTTTCAATAACCCATCCACGGTATTGCTGGGATTTTGGTTTCCGAGGCTTCTGGTTTTTCCTAAACCTCTTTTCCAAAAGAGGTATGTGCAAAGGCAGAGTTTCTGCTCTTCCTAGAAATCCATGAGAGACTTATCTGTCCCCAGTCCTGAGCTGAATGCCTGGTGCCCAGGGCTTTCTGCTCACTGAATTTAACCAGGTGGCTTGGGGGTCAACCCCCTGCCGTCCCTCAACCCTACTCAAGAAGATTCAGTGGTCTGCTGAATTGCATTTTTACTCCAGAAATTGTTTTTTTATTTGTCTGTTTGTGCATTTTTCCATGGTGAATTACTATCTGACAGTGCAATGAACAGTTTCCAATCCTGTCTTTCTTTAGTTTCCTCTCACTCCTCTTTAGTCTTAACATTGTTAAATATTTTTTGCAACCAGAAGGTATTTTTGGAGTGAATATACTGCCATGACTCTCTGTTTTCAATGGCAATGCTCAGTTCTGGCTTCCACAAGCAGACACAAGATGCCATGTAAAACTGCAAGTTGATTTTTAAAAAACATGATTATATAATGTTGTACCATTCCTTTTGGTTGAAATTCCAGGAAAGTAGCAATCAGGATTTTGTATTACCTACCCTAAACAGTAAGCATGTTTTAAATTCAGTTCAAGACTAAAGAACTATGCTAACACAATAATAGTGTTCAAATGTTAAAGCTGTTTGGCAAGAAGGAGTACTGAAAAAATGTCAGTTTCACCTTTTGACAGCACTGGCAATCACTCTTTAAAATCTGCTATAATACTATAATTACCCCAAATATTTGGTTTAAACACTTTTAAGCTAACCAGCCATGCCAGCTGTAGGCAGGATCTCAGCTGAGAGTTGATTTTGGTCTGCAGTCAGGTCAGAGAGCACCCATGACTTACTACCTGCACATATTCAAACTCCCCAGACATCAGACCGAGACCACAAAATGGAGGAAAGCAAGGCTAATTTGTTGACTGTCATGAAGAAAGATGATTTCTGGAACAGAATCACAGAAACCACATCCTAACACTAACATACTGGGAGAGCTGTTTGCCAACACAATTTGTGTGAATTGAGTATTAGGTAACACAGAAGGACAGAGGACAAAGGCAGAAATAAGAAATGGCGCCATCTCCATGCCCCCAAAACCCAGAGGAAGCCAAGCCAATGGAAAGCTTCCACACTCCTGAGAAAACAAGTGCTTGCTGAAGCTTGGCTCCTACTCCCTCAGCTGCTTCTAAGACTGTTACAGCTCCTTGGGGGTGTCTCAGATCTTGTCACAGTGCTGTCTTCACACAGTTGCGCTGAATTTCAAGTTAAATGTCACTAGAGGTTTGATCAGAACTACATCCTGTTGCACTTGTGATATTGGTTCTGAGAACTCAGGGCTAAATACTTCACTTTGAGCTCTCAATTTCTGTTCCTTCAGCTGGGTTTGAGGAGCAGAGGCAGAACAGGCAGAATCTTAGAGGTTCATGTCTCCTTCAAACTGCTTACAGGGAGAAAACTTGTTTTCTAAATTCATCCCTGAGATTATTCTGCTGACACCAGAATCTATCCAGGAAACATCCCCAGGCTCTGTGAACAACAAATGCACTTGCTCAGCAAAGCAAGAAATGCAAACAGTTAAAGCCGGTAGAAGGCTTGTAATTTGATTTTAGTTGATTAAAGTCAAGAAGATCACTTTTCCTTCAAGTGAAGGTTCTTATCTCCCATTGAATTTTTATCCTCAAAGGCTAAATAGATCTCTATAAGAAAAGAGGGATATTTCATCAGGTGGAATTTCTGAATATTACATTTCTGCCTGAAGAGCAAGACTTATGCTGAAATCCTTTCTAAGTAGCAGACAAGATTTTATGTGTAATCCCACTGAAATTTCAAATGAGCACAAAACTCTATTTATAATTTTTTAAAGGGAAAAAACCCCCTCAGAAATCCTTTTATTATCAAAAAAATCTTCTTGAATAATTCAAACCAGAAGCAAAAGCTCCCTGCAAGCCATCTAGTATGTTTGATGCAGTGTGAGAGGAAGGAAAGACACTTCTTTGCATGGAGATCCATCAGCTGCTGGTACCTCTAATAAAAACAGAGTGACAGAGAATGTTCCTGCAGGTCTCATGATGAAAGTCTAGAAGTTCATCAAAAACTTTCTTTGAAATGTACCTATGATGAATTTTAGGAGTGTGTGTGTGTTGGAGTAAGAAAGTTCTACTGTGTTTCTAACTAGAAACTAGAAACTAGAAACTAGTTTCTTTCTAGTTCTTTCTAGTAGAACTAGAAAGTTCTACTGTAAAGATGTCTATCAATAATGAATCACTCATATTTTGTCAGAGCACTTTCTATATTTATTTTTTTTTAAATCCATACAACATTTTGGTGGGAGTTTCTCGAGAAACATCTGTGCTGCTCAGCACAGTTTATTTCAGATTGTGAATGCTAAACTTGTATCATTCAAGATAAGATAACATTTGACAGCCTGCATTATTGCTACACTTCACAGAAGACAATGCTAACTGTTTTGAATGGCAAGGAAATAACTGAAAAAAAGACATTTTACATACAAATTGCATTTTTAAATAGATACAGCAGCTACCTTTGAATTTTTTCTTTTGCAACCAGGCATGTGGCTTTTTCTGGGTGCAGACTGGCTGCAGTTTTGAAATGCTAAAACCTTCTTCTTTCTGCATTGTCTCATAAAAACAAGGTCTGTATTGTCATCAAAATCTCTGCTGCAAACTGACAGGATTCTACTGAAGCAGCCAAGTGAAATGTACCTTCTTTGTGATAGGGCAGGAAAAACTTCCCAAGAGAAGTGGCATAGTAATGAGAGCTGGATGTCAGCTTGTGCCAGTGGTAAGTGGCTCCTCTGGCTTAGACAAATCAATTTGGAATTGGAGCTGCTATGAGATCTATGTGTTGCAGTAGCAAAATTTATTTACTCAAATGAAGGCAGGTAGGGATGGCAAAGAAACTTAGATCTGACTTGTTTTCCACAAAGGCACAATACAAAACTCATTTAGCAGGGCCTCCAGATGACTATTAGAATCAGCTGAAGCTACCTACAAAACTCCTGTACATGCTTGCCTGAACGTGGGAAATAAACCCAAATCATGTGGTCTGCTAGTGCCATCTATTGTGTACAGGGAAAAATACAGATCCCACATGTAGGACTTGCCTATTTTCTCCTTAAGATGAGAGAAATGCCCTTTCTGAATTACATTACCAATCCAAAAAATAGCCCAAGCTCGCTAAATCACTGTGGTTGTTCATAAAATACAGCCTGTATTTTTATTTCTGTGTGTTACAGCAGCATGCAGGACTGTGGCCCCTGCCAGGCCTCATCTTGCCAGCACAGTTTTGTGTCTGCACCTGTGACCATATGGGCACTGGCACCCACACAAACACAGTGAAAGACAGACCCAGCTCTGAGAGTTTTTAGTAAAAGCTACAGAGAACTTATAAATTAAAGCCTATTGCTACTTTCCTACATTTCTCCCAAATAAATGGACAGTGACTCATCTTCCAAGGAAACAAACATCATCCCATATTAAAATGCACACCCCATGCTGCCTTTCACTGTCTCTTGGAGGAGAGCAGCTCTTCCAGCCTCTCCCAGACACAGTATTTCCAGTGGACATTGTATACTGCTGGGGACCAGCCTGAAACCTTCTGCAGTCTTCAAAGAGACTCTCTAAAGCCTGAAGGCTTGTGAAAATGTGGTCAATATTGAGACTAAGCCTGTACTTACAGAGAAGTTTAAAATACCAAGCTCCTGAGCGTGTTTGCAAACTTCAGGCTGGAATGCCCAAAATTCACTGAGATGTTGCCATAACCCCTCTAATGTGCTTGGAAATTTTGCTACCAGTAGTAAGAGCAAGAAATAAATACCTTCCATCAAGATGATTGTACCACTGTCAAACATGTGATGCTGTCACAGGTAAGGCAGTGTGCAAACTGAGCATTTGAAAATTAAATTTTAAAATCTTACAGATTTTAAAATTAAAGTTTAGAGTGCCTCATGGAAAAAGCCAGTGATAAGGTCATCATTGGCTTAGTGCACATTGGAAGGCAAAGCAGAGCAAATAAGTGTCCTAAGACAAAGGGGGTTTTAGGTATTTTTGAGATGATAGAGTTTCATCCTTATATGATCTGAACTATGGCAGAGACCACAACAGTGGTGTTTCAGCAGCAGCTCAAGCTGCACAACCTAGAAAAATGAGTTTTTGCACTTTTGGAAGCAGTAGAATGATTTAGCATAACCACTAAAAATAACAGCAACTATCATGTGATTTACTGTAGTTTCTGCAAAAGGAATTTCTCAATCACTCCTGATGGGCTGACAAATAGAGATCATGCAGAGTAGATGATGAAAATATTTCTAGCAGAGCTTCCAACAAAAAAAATAGCTATTTCTTGTTGCTACGAAATATGAAAATATAGAAAAAAGGACCTGTAGCAAAGCAACAAAAATGTGCTGTGACATTATCAGTGATCACTCGCCTGTAAAAAATTTAAGTGCAGTACTTAATACGAGTCAGCCACAGCTAAATTATGCCTTGGTAGAATATTATTTTGGCAATTGCTTGCATCTTGTCAATTCACATTTCAGCTGAAAAAAATAGTTGGGTTGTTGAGTGAAAATCTGCTTGAAGCCAGAGAATATTCAAAGTGTTTTCAATAGTTGTTCACTGCAGAAATAAAAATGTAATAATCCATTGCCTCTATCTGCATGTCAATGCAAGCTGAGGTCTTCAATGAAAGGTGCACTACTGGTGCATTCTTTTGCTCATGAATATAACTCATATTCAAATGTATCACAATAAAACTCAGAAAAATGGGAAGGGTTTCATTCAGTACTTGAATTTACCTGTTGACTTCAGGGAACAAAGTGATGTTGATTCAGCCACTTTCTCTGAAAATATTATTTCTTCCCTTTAAGATACTGTAAGCACTGTAATGGTTGGCTTTCATTTGAAATAACAACTTCAAGCTTCTTATGCTTTAGTTTATGAAAGCTAAGAATAAAAAAAACCAATAAAAGAATAATACACAATGCACTAGGAAATACAGTCTTTTCTTAACAGAGCCTTGGAAATAGCATGATGTCACTTTTTGTGGTTGATACACAATTTTTTTATGATCTTCACTTGAAGGAATGTGTGTCCCTTACAGGAAACCAAATCAGCAAGACATAAGGTCCTTCCTTCAGTCAGTACTAGATTTGATTTTTTTCACTTGGTCATAGCTATGAACCTCTGCAAGATAACCTGGATACTGTGGAAAGCAAATCTGCCAGTGAAAAACACTTTTACTGTTTTTATCTGGAAGAAATTATAAAGAAAACATCAACTCTTGAAATTGTGAAACAGCTGAATTTAATACAGTTTAAAATACACATTAAAAGAAATATCAACAGATGAATAAGCTTAAGACATCACTCTCCAAAACACACATTACTTAGTGGATATTAGCAACTGAAAATCATCAATATTTCTGCATAAACTGTGATAGAGTGTGGAAAATGTAATTTTCAGAGAACATAATTGACAACCAGGTGGTTAATGCACCGAATGGAGGTGGTGAATCAGTCCATGAAAGAACCTTCTGCCTGCAGCTACTTGTAACATCTGACTTCTCAATGAGTCCCTTTCTAGGTCTTTCATTACAGAAGTAACTCTATAGCAGCAAATATCTTCATTACAGATGCTCTCCACGTTTGCTTTTTAATTCAGTTTTATGTGTATAATACTCATGCATTTATTTCTAAGCACCTGAAAACTACTGGTGCCTCTTCTTATTTTCCATTCATTCCCAAAGACTTTTTTTGAGACCTTCTTAACTCCATTGTAAATTAAAACACGGGTTGGAAAATTCTGCTTTTACATCAACCAAACTGCAGTAAGATTTCTCTTTAGTATATCATGCTTACATGTAAATTTACTTTCTATTCCCATTTCTGTTTTTTTTTTTTTTGTTTGTTTCCTGTGGCCATCAGTGCATAAAAGGGAAAAGGGGCAGATTTTTACAACATGTGATGGTCTTTCAAGCAATACAGTTTAAATTTCTCACAGGATTTGCATTTGCATTACAGTGCCCAGTATCAGAAATATGTAGCATAATGTTGACATCTACTAACTTCAAATTTCTTCAAACCACGATGCCCACTCCTGCTCTCACCATCTTCTCCAGCCCTTGCAAATTAACAGAGTAGGAATTCAGTCCTGGTGATTTCCATTGCCTTTACACTTCCCTCTTTGCAAAATGTACTTTCCTGAGTTTAAAACTAATGCTACTAATCACACTACAGCAAATTAAAAAGCTATGTCCAAAATAGGTGAGCTGAAGAGATCAAGTCCTTGAGTGATTTTCTGGTGCTTCTAGATATTGCTTTCATTACAGTATTTTTAATATACCAAACCATATAAAAATTACAAAATATTGCAAAAAGGCAGGAGGAGCCTTGCTCTGAGTTTTTAAAAATCTTTTGGTGGTTGCTGGTGCAGAGTTAATGGCATGGGTTCTTCACACAACCTTACCAATCCCTTTCCCTTTGCCTATAAGTAAAAAGAAACCTAGAATATTCATAGATAAAAAATATTGTTTTTTCACTACCAGGAGTCTTCATGTATTTCTGTTGATATCCTTACAGAAAATCTCTAAAAGAAAAATAAAGCAAGGTCAGCTTAAGATAATTTAATTTTACAGTTCTGCGATATAAAGTACAAGGAGATGAAACAAAAGAAAAAAAGTGTTGAAGTGAAATAAATACTGTGGGAAAATTAGAAAAGGTTTTATTTTTCTTAGAGTATGGCAGGGATTTTTAATGCATTAATAGTTTGAGTTTCTCTGAGCACTGGTTATAACAAAAAAACGGGAGAATCTAAAAAAATCTTTCTGTCATTGTCAAACACTAACATTGGATTCATGCTATTTTATAGCATGTAATTTAAAATGTCCACAATGAGATTTTGGTTAATTTCATTACTTTCTCTTATTTTAATAATATTTATATTTAGTGAAATTTTTATGTGTCTGAAGCAGAATTATCAGCTAAGGATTGTTGATAAATGTTCTGAGGATTACTGCACTGTCCTGCAAATCTCTGTCTCTGAGGGACATTTGCAAAAGAGATGCCACCATGTGCACAGACATCAGAGAGTGATGGACTGGCAATAAATACCTCTCCCCAAAAATGATGCAGGAAATGATGATTACATTTTGGAATGCTTCTTCAGTAATTCTGTCAGTTTTATAAAGCAATTATATACCTTTAAGATGTTGTGTAATTTTGAACAGCTATTTTTTTTTCCAAAATAAATGTTGTGGGTTTTTTTTTCCTAAACCTAGCTTTTTTTTTTTTTAATTATTTTATTATTTTTTAATTTATTTTTTTTAAATTAAGGAAAAGCCCTACAGCCATGGTCTGTTCAGTACTTAGGCAAAACTAAACAGATGGAAATCTTCGCTATCAGTTAGCAAAATAGATGTTAACTCTGAATCCAGCTACCCAAACCAGAAGGCTTTTGTGTCAATACTTTTCCAAAAAGTATTTCATATTCTTTGCACTGTGAGGAAACATATAGGTAATTGTGTAAAACACCAATGGCTGAAATGCTTTGGATTATTATGTAAAATCCCTCAGGCAGAAAGAAATGAAGTTTTAGTTGCATCATTTATTTTGTTATTTGTCACCTTTAGAAGGCTTCTTTCTACAAAAAGACTAGTAAATAAGAAGAATATATTAATTGACTATTATTAATTTTCAAGACATTAAACTCTTAAACTGAATTTTATGTTTTATATTCAAGGAGGAGAATATTCATTATGTAGACAGAAATCAGTTTTGTGATTGGTAAAGTTTGTGTTTGTATAGCTTTGATGCATCCACCTAGGTAAAGAAAGGTAATTTTCTACTGCATTTTTTTGTTCTACAATTCATAGCACTTAGTCACTGCTAAAACATGTAGATACCAACCTGAAAATCTCTAATGAATGTTAAAAAGAAGAAGATGAAACCAAAGGCCACCGTCCATTCACAGATTGCACTCATGAAGTGGTAAGTATAATCCTGATGGAATGAGACATAAAATAAATTGCCAGATAAAACAGCTAAACCAAAATATGGGTGAAATGATATAGACATTTCCTTCTGTAAATTCAACAAGATTTATAACTCATCGTCCCTGTTGTATAAAAGTCAATTCACTTTTTTTTTTTTTTTTTTTTACAGAATGGTGAGTAAATTTATCAAGGTTGCAATGTGTTACACCGAGCCTTGTGCAGCAACATCAAAGTACAAGAAAATCACAATTAGCACAGACTCCAAACACAGGTTGAATGTGAGATAAACCTGCAAACACTCAGTTTGTTAAGATTACTGAAGTGCCCATGCTCCAAGCTTTCCCTTTTCCCTGAGCTCAGTAATTCTCAAACAATTCTCACCATGTTTTGAAACGGAGGGCTGCCCTTTATGACACTTTCTGACAAGACTTTTGTTTTTAAGGCTGTCATAGAAAACCTAGGTCACACAAACAGAATGCAAAATGTTTCTTTACATGCTATCCACAAATATTCCATCTCTCTCAATAAAACCATTTTTTCATCCTTACATCTCATAAACACCCACAAAAACTCCTGCAGATTTTACTAAGATTGTCAAATTTGCAAAGATTTATCTCACAGCTGCCTTGCCACTGTTTTTGCCATTTGTTAAGTGTGCTCTTTTTAAGATTTTCAAGCAGGAAATTAATCTCTGAATTATTTAACCTGTTTTTTGAATACCTCCTTTTAGCAAAATCGGTCCAAAAATAAAATTAGCTTTCATAGTTTTCGTTCTGGAAACACTGAAAACAATTCAAATACCTAAAATTAACTTTAGTATGTTTTAGGTCAGACTCCAAACATTTATGACAGTATCAAAGACTATTTAATAAAGAAAGATAAAAAAACTGAGAAAACCAATGTTGTAAAACCCCTCAAAAACTACAGAATTAAATTGGTCTACTTTTTGCTTCATGTGAGTTCATTTTCAAGAAAATCGACTATAAAAGGAAGTAGAACAACTAATTTCCAGAATATGTCTTTGCTTTTTGGTTTTTTGTAGTCTTTTTCTATGGGAAACTTTCAAATTCTTGGTCAAAATGAAAGTCAAACTCTTTGAAATTGATCATCCATGACAGCTTTTCTTACCCACACCGCAGACATCTTTCTAATGAAGAAGTGACTGGAAAACAGCACTGCAAAAAACTGCTCATGATAATGTACTATTTGAAGCCTCTGACATGTTTGTAATGCTTTAAGATAAATATAAAAACATTTCCCAAATAATATCAATAAGGTAAGTTGGCTACCTAGCAAGATTTTACCTTTTCACCTGGAGTCCAATCGATTTTTGTCATGGAAATTTTTGAAGCAAACACAATCACTGTGAAAAAACAGTGTAAAGGAAACTATACAATGTTAATGAGAAAAAGTGAAAATGTCTGCTTGCAAACAAACAAACAAACAAACAAACCAGACCATCTTCCCTTTCTGTAGCACAGGAGATCCTAAACAATCAGAATATCAAATCAAAGTATTAAGAATACAAGTAAATGAAACACATTATTACAAGGCAAGTGGTAGCAGTAATCAAAACACATTTCTGCACAAATGAAGCCTTCTGAAGGTTCTTCCAAAGTCTAGACAGCAAGGGAGACACCCCAAACCTTAGGTGGCATTTGTGACCAGGAACTGTGGGAGCAGAGTCCCGCAGTGCTGGAAGTGGAACAATGCTGATTTCCAGGGATGCACAGCGAGTCCTTGATCTGTTTGTACAGTCCCTTCCTCTTGGGACTGGGGCCCCCTTTCAAAGCTGCTGAAACCATCAGCAGGCTTCAGCTGGCTGACTCATGTCATGATGAGCTGCTGCAAGCAGTTTCCAATGCTGGCAGATCACCCAAGGCCAACAAAACCAGTGAGTTTAATTATATATGATATAATTCTAGCATGCCAAGGGAAGAGCCAGGACACTGTGCAGCGTGACTTTACAAGAGGTGACCAGAGAGGTCAAGAACGAGCAACAGGATCAAAGTCATCTGCTTAGGCTCGTGTGCCACCTGTGTTCTTAACTCCTGTGTGTTTAGTTCATGGTAGAAGCAGTGGCTCTCTTTTTCAGACCTTCCTCCCCACTGTCCTGCAAATGAAGGAGGTGGGAATGTTGCTCTGGCTTCACTAGTGTATGGTTCTGTGAAGAACACTGGGGCATTGTTTTTAAATATACCACTGAAATAAGAGAGAAAGCTTTTTAGAAGCTCCCAAACTCATCTTTATGCTATTAATAGTGTCTCAACATGCTATATTATATACATTAGAGAGCCCTAAGTAAAGAGTGTGACCTCCTTTGAATTCTTTATCAGCAATGTTTTAACTTAAAAGGAAAACCATGAGCACATAAAGGGAAAACCGTGGGATAGACAGTAAAGGATACTGGGAATAAAAGCAATCCATGATATGACAGATATGGCCATCCTTATGTGACACACAAAGTAAGTGTTCCATCGTGGGCAGGACTTGTAAGAGATCGTAGACTGAAGTGTGATGTACACAACACCTGAGCCAAATGCCACCAAAGCTCCAATGTCATGGACACTGGGAACAGCCAGCTCCTGGAAAGAGAATCAGCACAAGGGTGAGCTGCTATTACCTGAAGAAACTAGCAGGTAGTGCACATGAATGTAAATTTTCTTCACGACATACTGATTAGAGGAACTAGACTGAATACTAAGGAAATAATTTCTAATTCCAGCTTTGCTTTGGTCTCCTGACTTGAAACATCACCTGGCCTTGAGCAAATCTCTGTTATATCTCTGTCTCTGTTATTCTATTGGCAACGGGGGATGTACTGCTCACTAGTTGTACACACACAGTGAAAAGATGGAAGGCTTGCAAGCCACCCTTTCCAGCTTCCTGGGCAATTAGGGATGCTTGAAAATTCTGCTAGATCAGCTGCTTAGTTAGATTAGATCCTTATTATGCTTAGAACCCTTTCTACAAACTGCACTTAACCTGGAAAGCAGGGTCAAAGCAGAGGAAACAGGAATTAGGTGAGGAAGGAGTTTATGGACTGGCAGCGAAACACAACAGAGATTAGATAAGAACCAGTGTTATAACTGTCAAGGAATCCCTTTGGAAACATTTGGATCAAAGTTTCTGCTTCCCTGACTCTCACTAATTATTTTGCATTCCTGATCTGTCTTTTCCTTATTGAAGCCGAGTTTGTTTTTCATTTCAGTCAGGCATCATCCAACATTTTTTTTGTGCCACATCTTATCAATAAGAACAGAGATATTTTTAAGTAAAATATGATTAGAATAGCCTGAAGTATCTGTGGCGTTTGCAATCCACACACATGGCTGGATGCAAAGCTAAAAAGAGCAAGTTATCATCGTAAGGCAGAGGGGATTTTTGTCTGAAAATACCATTTCCATTACATGTAAAACTGTACTGGCTGTTGAAGCCTCAACAATCTTTATTTTCAATTTCTCTGTATGCCATCATGTCACTATATGAGCACAATAGTGTTTAGCAAAATGTTCTAAGACCATTCTTGTTCCATGACCACAGATTTTAAGGCAATATCTCGAGCTACCTTTCAGTTAAACTAAACTGGATTCTAGGCTGAAGTTTTCAGTGCAATTGTCCTATTACTCATATCAGAATCTACCTTATTATGCACGTCATCACTAGAAAAGGTGAAATGAATAATCTGTTCCAGTACTTTTTCTCCCTGTTGATTTTTCTTTCACACTGAGGGGTGGACTTCGGTTTCTAATGAGAAGTCTAACCCTTTCTTGCAAAGTAAACAGCAGTTCTACACATCTCTAGCAAAATACAAAACGTTGTTATGCCATCTACTACAGACTCAAAAGTTTAACAGGCTGATATGGTGCTCAGTGTTCTAACCTGTCAAATAAGATTAGTTTATTTTGTAGAAAATGCTGCTTGTGAGTGTGCCATCAGTCAGCCAAAAATGCAGGTGCTTTTGTTAGTCTGACTTATTCTGCCCTACCTGATTATAAGCGAACTAAACTTGGAATAGTAAAGTTTGTTACATTCAAATTTTCACAGAAAATAATTTCCAGCAAAAAAGTCCATATAGTACAGACCTGTTACAAGACAAGCACACAGAAAACTTCTTAATGGTAAAACTGCACAAGCAAAAATTATCTTGTATAGGGAGGAAACAAATCTGTTGCTGTAAAGCTACTGAAAAAAGGCAAGAGCAAGAAAGGCATTCTTAGTCCATTCTTCAAGGATCCACGTGGGGATAATGTTAATCACTGTTACCTAGTTGAAATTTTTAATGGTAAAACAATCTTATTTTCATTTTTTGTTGTGAAATTCAAGGTCATACCTGAAAAGTTGCAACTATGCTCATTCCAGTGCAGCCCATCAATCCCATACATAATGTAAACATATTGCATGAAGACCTAACAAAGTGTGATGATTCATTTTGCTTCTCTATTAATAAATATCTGATGTACATTGTAATTGCAGCTGAAAAAACAAAGAAATGTGTTTTGTTCAATGATCACATATTGATTATATTTTAACACCTTTTCCTGTAACACATGACATGCAGAATAAAATTATAAACATAATACAATAGATAACACTACCTTTAACTCTTCTGGAATGAAGAAGTTAATTCAGATGAACTTTCACATAGAACTTCAACATTACCTTTGTCTTAAAATTGCACATTATTGCTATCTAGAACTAACTGCACATCGGTTCAAAAAAAGCACCAATTTAAACCCATTCTCCTGCGTGTTTTGGGCACAGAGGCATTGCCATTCCACATTAGGAACAGATTTTACAGGGAGGTAAGAGCCAGAGGCTGGAAATGGGAGGCTTTATCCTGCTCTGAGGTGCAATCTTGTACCAGAACTACATGTCCTTATACTGGATGGTCTGAAGAATTAATTCCTTCTTGCAGTCACTGCATGCCTGGCCCTAATATGCAGTTCACTCCTGGCAAACACCTGCACTGAATTAGGAAATCATGGTTCTTCAGGCTATAATAAGCTGTAGACTGAATTCCACAGTGCCATAACACAGAACACAGTTTCTACAGTTATCTACAGTTGGAAAAATAAATCAGGTAACTTTGCCCAGGCACTATGAGGTTACATGAACCACTCCAAGATAATGTGACTGAACGAGGCTCTTATGAAAGGTGAAATACATGATTTTTACTTTGCCTTATGGCCATCATAGCTACATGTATACAGAGGTACACAGCTCTTGATCCTCCATCCTCTAAAAAATAATACAAAATTCCAAACTTCCTGATTCACATCAGTCATTTTGTAGAGAAGTAGGCAGAGAAAACCGGGCATTTCTTCAACACTGTTCTTCCCTTTGCTGCAGCATCTTAGAACCTAAAGTTTCCCTACATCAGAGTTTTTGCAGAGTAACTATGCCATCTTTGTTCCACTTTTATTTCCAGTGTGTTGTCTTCTTTGCACTGATGAGGTGCTCTGAAGAGACACAAGTGCCTCTAAGCCTGCACTAACTTCTCCTAAGGACCCAACTCTCCAGGAATTACTTACACCTGACACTGCCATTTGACTGTGGAGAAGTTTTTCTGCAGAAGACTGAATACATTTCTGTAATTAAAGCAGGCAGCTTTCACTAATTCTCATTTCTTCATTCTGGTCAATCCAAATACCTTATACATACCTAGAAGTGCTGAAATATTAATCATAAAACCAAAGACTCCACTCTCCGGAGGTTTAGTTCCAGTGTCACTAAAGCAGGAAGAGAGACAAATTAAAAGTTAATTGAGACCTGTGAAACATAAATGAGACAACTGAAATCCCAAGAGAAATAAAACTTGTGTGAAATATCCTGCTGTGTGTGTAAGGCAATTCATCTTCTGCTGCAGACTTAGCCTCCATTTGTAGTAGAGAATTCTTCTTTTCAAAAAAAAAGCATACCTTGAAGGCATACTCTTTGAGCTGTATTTCTTCCTTTTCTGTATGCAATATGCAAATATGTGACAGACCTGTGCTTTGCTCATGCATTACATGATTACATAAATGACATTTTAGAATTAACATTTCTTTTATCTGCTGAATTGACACTGTGATAGAGTAAAATATAACTAATGGCAGTCGCCATATTAAAATGTGAGAGAATTTGGTTTAATTTCCTTAAAAGGACTTTAGCCTATGAGAGAAATTGTGTTCCAATGCCCAGGAATGTTCCTAGCAACTGTTTAATTTACTAATGTAGATACAGCTTAAGAGTACTCCATCTCCAAGGTGTTGTAAGTCTCTTCTGATGAGACACTTCACCCTTGTAGGGAATAATTAGAAGTTCAATGGGACAGAGTGTGAGAATTTCTACAGAATTTATATACATATCTACATACATGTCTATATATATTAGAAAAACACAATGTATACAAAATATTTGCTTTGTAGAAAATGGAACACCTTCACCATAGAATCCCTTTCCCTCTTTTCCCTACATATGTGCAAACACCCACCCCTTTCCTCTCAGAGTGAACATACTCCTGGGAGTATGTGGGCTCAAGCAGAACTCTTCTATGGAAGGTGATTGCTCTGCTGAAAGAACAGTACTATGATCTTGTCACCTCTTTGTACTTTTTTTTTTCCTCTTATGTCTATTTTTTCTCGTTCAACATACAACCAGTTTGAACCTATTTGATCAGGTTCTGTCGGTCAAGCCAATGGAAAACATCTAATTCTTCAATCTTTACATAATTTGGGTGTGAGCTAAGTTTTCAGTTACTGGGCAGTACCAAGAGGCAGGATAGTGTGTTTGAACAGAGGCACCCAAAAACTCTACTGTCAGATATGTGACCACACAAGGGTTTTAGCTAATGCCAAAGTTTAGTGGGCACTGAGCAAAGATTCTGAGAACAAACCTTCCTCCTAGAGTGGGAGTGTCAGTGGAGGGTAGGAGGGCTCTGCAGAGGGATCTGGACAGGCTGGATTGATGGGCCAAGATGAGTGGCAGGAGGTTCAGCAAGACCAAGGGCTGGGTCCTACACTTGGGCCCCACAACAACCCCAGGCAGCGCTGGAGGCTGGGGGGCAGTGGCTGGGAAGCTGCCCAGCAGAAAAGGACCTGGGGGTGCTGGTTTGACAGCAGCTGAGCATGAGCCAGAGTGTGCCCAGGTGGCCAAGAAGGCCAGTGACATCCTGGCTTGTACCAGGAGCAGTGGCCAGCAGCAGCAGGGCAGGGATTGTTCCCCTGTTCTTGGCTCTGGTGAGGTCACACACTGAGTGCTGTGCCCAGTTTGGGTTCCCTCCCACAAGGAAGGCATTGAGGTGGGGTCCAGAGAAGGGCACTGGAGCTGGGGAAGGGTCTGGAGCACCAGCCTGAGGAGGAGGAGCTGAGGGAGCTGGGGAGGTTCAGCCTGGAGAAGAGGAGGCTCAGGGGAGACTCCATCACTCTCTACAACCACCTGAAAGGAGTCTGGAGCCAGGGGGGGATTGGCCTCTTGGGTGACAAGCAATAGGACAAGAGGAAATGGCCCCAAATTGTGCCAGGGGAGATGTAAACTGAATGCTAGGAAGAATTTCCTCACAGAAAGGGTGTCTAGACACTGGAATGGACTGCCCAGAGAGGTGGTGGAGCCCCATCCCTGGAAATGGTGAAGGAAGCCTGGACTTAGTGCCATGGTCTGGCTGACACGATGGAGCTCAGCCATACGTTGGAGTCATTAACCTCAGAGATCTTCCCCAACCTCTGCTGATTCTGGGATTCTGTGTATAATGGGACAAGTAGGTACTAGCTAGGAATAATTTTTTTATGCCATTCAAGAAGATGAACACTCTTCATTCCAACAGCGAGGCTGGATTAGGTTTCAGTGCTCAGGTTCTGAAGCTACCACTGAGTACAGCCAGAATGACCTCAGCATGAATGCTCTCCACATGCAAAAGAGAAAGCACTCTCTACCTGAGCAATCAATCTCAAGGATTTTGACAATTTTGTTAAGTTCAGGACAGAAGAGTATGACCATCTCAAATGACTTGATTATTTTAGAAATTCATGTTTGCTCTCCAGCCCCTTCTATTTTATAGAAGGATTTGTTTAACAAAAGTTGCTAAGATAATTCATCAGCAACAGAAGGAAGCTAAGGATAAAGATAGAATATTTTTCTATGTAACGCTGATGCAAAAAGAATTAGAGAAAATCTATATATTTCTTTTTACTTGATTGGTACCAAATTCTCAGACAACAAAAGTTTGGACCGGGCTTTTAGACAAGTTTTTACAACTTGTCAGGCATTAGGAATCCCTGTTCACCTGAGTTTTCTTGTTGTAATGCTTTCTGAAGGCTTGTTCCAGCTTGTTGTCTGTATTAATCTTGTTTCTCTTTGACAGTGACATTGATGAAAACAGTAAACTAAGTTTTTTTTGTTTTCTTTCGTTTGTTTGACACACCTGAAAATCATCTTAATGTTTCATTTAGCCCATTTTTTTAACCTCGAACTTCATCTCTTCCTTTTGTTTCTGGAGTGTTTTCATTAGCACCACAAAGGAGTCCATTTAAAATGCGGGCCACTTGTGACAATCTTCAAGGACTTTTTCAAATCAGAAACCACTCTGTGGTAAGTACAGGACTGTAATCACTTCAAAGTTTTTGAAGGGTTTTAGGTGAGAAGGGAATGGAATTGGCACACACATAGAAAGCCATTTGAAGTCCTTGGAACACATCGTAAGAGCAATCCAAATAACCTGAAATTTCACTGAACTCCATTTTTCTAATGAAATATTTTCTCAAGCTAAAGGTTTATATTTGCTGTTTGCTGTTGTGGATTTTTAAACTCAACAATCTTAGATTATGCTGTAAAGAAAATTCATACCAGGAATATTATATTACAATCTATTTACAAAGTACTGCATTGGACTTTTAAGGACACAATCTTCTTAATGCTATATTTTCCATTAAAAAAAATCCCTGGAGTTAAATGAAGACTTGGGTTCACATTCATGTTTTTCAAGTCTGGGGAAAAAAAAGAAGAGATTAGCAAAAAAAAAAAAAAAAAGGTATTGGTGACAGTTCCCTCCTCTTCTTATAAAAAAGAAAAAAGGAAATGGCATATTTGAAACAAAACTGTGCTCACATATTTGACCTGGTGCATAAGTGACCTCGACCACCATGGAAAAGTTGAGGAACCCTGTATGAAAATGACAGCATTTGTGTCACCAGCTCATGCAGAAGAATTTTAAAAACAAACAGTCTTCTGAAGAGTGGAAAGACAAGAAGGTGAAGGAGGCAAGGAATAAATATTATAGGGCCAAAAGATTCGTCATCATTGAGTTTTCTTCAGAGCCATCATAAACTATTTCTCTTCAAACTGAAGTCCCAAATTTTTAAAATAGGAAGATTCTATTCCACCCACAAGGGTTCTGATTTCTCCAGAGGTACCAACTGGTGGCAAATACCTTCAGGAAAATTTCCTTTACTCTTTCACTGAGAATTCAAACAAGCAAACGGCCATCCCAGCACATCCAAATTGGTTTGGATTTTGAGCAATATGAGTAACAGGACTAATTTGGGCACAACCTTGTCATCTTTTAGGACTCAGCTGCTGGAAAACACAAAATCATATTCATTTTATCTACCAAGAAATGAATTTATATGGTTTACTTGATGAGACAATAGCACAGCCTCAATGACTAACTTAGGTGTGGTCTCGCTGTGACAGCTGCTACACTATAAGCAAATAAAATTAACGTTACTTCAAGGCATAAACAGAGTACTTGGGAAATGTATATCAGAATTACAGAAAAGTTGAACTAAAGTTTGTCAGTATTCTTCTCCTTTGTGCAACTGGAATTTCCCCATATGAGCTCTATTTAATTTTTATAGTTCATTTTAAGATATTGCACAACTGAAATGTTGCAACATTCTTCCTCTTTTTTAACACTCTTAGTTTTACTAAATCACATTCTCAATCACATGATTCAGATTCTTAGGCTAAAGCAATGACCTGCAAATGAAGAATATGAATATGGTATAAATATTGTACTTAGAAGTACTTAGAAGAAAACCTTGTATTATTCCCAAATGTATCTTCTATGAAATTCTTATGCTTGGACCATGTGCCTTTAGAATTGTTGCAGGTGCTTCACCAATAGTCAACATATATCCTGAATCCAAAAATGGTGTTAAAAGGATGTAATATAAACAAGACTTTTAAATAGCTTTACTAGTAAATGCAGAGGGCCTGAAATGTGAGTGGGAATCACTGCTGCAGCCTCTTAGGTCTTTTGTTTTGTTTAGGTGTTTTAGGGCATAGGGACTTTTATTGTGATTCCATAGCTAAAGGATGTTTTCTGGGAGCTATTCCATTAAGTTGATATAACTATGGCAGCTATGATACATTCACTAGAGTTTTACAGTTGTGACTTAAAGGTTTGATCCATCCCTTTCAGAAAGAATTAATTAATTCTTTCTGAATGAATAAATAATTAACACAGTTAAGATACTTCGGCTGTCAAAAACTTAACCGCAAACAAAACTATACATAAAAAAACCCACATCCCATTCTCTCATATATTTTATTCTATGACATGCCTTCAACGTAAGAAACGTAATTTGTCAAATTTCTTACTACAGGATCTCAAAATATTTCGGAACAGAAACCATGTACAGTTATATCAAATTATTTGTTTTTGTTAGCTAATAATGGATAAATTGCACTGATCACAAGCACTTTTGTGTTAGTAAAGCTTTGGTGTAATCAAGGATGAGCAGTAGGGTATTTGTTCAAGTACTAGAACAAGGCTTTCCAAGAGCTTTCCAGATTTGTGCAGAGAGTCTTAAAAAGTTTTGCTAATATAAGCATGAAGCCCAAATTTCTCTGGCTCAATTTGAATGAAACTCAGCTATCTTGTGGGTTGTGGTGTCATTTGCTCTTGCCTATGATGACAAACCCTAATTTTCAATCAAACTTTCTTGTGTGTGCCAATCAGGTTAGCAGTCTTCTGAAACTATGCATGTCCAAAAAGTCCTTCCAGGAATTGGGTCTAGATGCATCTTGAAAAATACATTTTAAAACATTGTTTGGATCTTCTATATAACAAAGACATTCTTGGATTTCTGGTTAACCTTCGACCTATTGAGGGTAAATACTAACATTTTCATAGATCGGATTTATATGTTAACATGAGCCATGCATAAAGAATGATTTACACAGAATCACCTTAAGAGGTGTGATATAACCAATCTTCTTTTTTAAAAGAAAGAGGTTATAGAAAAGAGATGCTAGGCATCTCTTGGGAAGTCTTTTAAATCCACTGGTTCCATAGTGAAATATAATTTGTGGGGGTGTTGTGTGTATTGCAAAAGCCATCACAGGGCTTTGAGTCCAGCCATCGTCTGATGTGCTTTGGCCTAGTTCTGGAGTTATACAAACAAAATTCCACTTTCACCAGGTAACTGTAACGTTTTTTAGGATCGGACCCGCATTGGCTGCGGCAGAAAACTTCCCCGTCCTTTGCACGGTGCCTGCAGCGTCTGTGCCCCGTGGCTCTCAGCGGTGTGACGGGTGCCGGGCGTCCGGTGTGTCCCCTGTCCCCGCAGATGCTCCTCCGCTGCCCGGGGACCCCACTCTCCCTGCGGGGAGCCCCCGCGGCCACCACCCAGGGGCTCACACCGCCCGGCCCTGCTCACCTGATGTAGGGCACCAGCGGCTCGACGTGCCCCGCCAGCACGGCGATCGCGTAGGAGATGATGAAGGCGGCCGAGGACCAGCTGACGAGCAGAGCGGGCACGAAAGCCAGGCCGGGCATGCAGCACAGCATGGCCGGCGGCTGCCCTGCCCGGGGCATCGGCGGTGCCCTGAGCGGCGGCCCGGCAGCGGGCACTGGCGGGGCGCACCCGCGCTCGGCCGCGCCTCCGCTCCCGCCGGCAGCGGCGCTGCGCCGCCCGGGGATGCCCCGCCGAGCGCTGCCGGACCTTCACTTTCGGTTCTCCCCTGACTCCCCGCCCCCGACGGCGGCGCAGAGCCAGGGACGGCCGTGCGCCCCTTCTCCTCTGCCCGCTGCCGGCACCTGAGGCGCTTCGGAGAGCTGGTGGCCGCGGGGAGCCGCAGCCCGTGTCCCGGCCGCTGCCGGCTGTGCCGGCCGCACACGCCCCGTCGGGGCAGGCAGGCGGGCGGCGGGATGCGTGCCGGGGTCTGCGGGTCGTGCCGGCGGCTTGTGCCTTCACAGCTGTCTGGAAAAGGCTAAAACGGGGGTCCGGTGTGAGCGTGCAGGGGATCTCTGCAGCTCCCGGCCGGGGAGCGGCCGTGGGGGTTCGGAAACCGGGTCAGAAACTGCGGGTCGCATTACTGAGTCCCGCACACACCTCATCCGCCTCGGACTTTCGATTCAAACACATAATGTAGCCTTGATTTGCAAGTCTTCCCTGAGATTCACTTTTCCATGTGCTTAGAGGGAAACCATAGTTTAATTCAAAATCATGCCAGGTTCAGCATTTCCTCTTCGGTTTAACCTGAAGCCGTGGACAATCCATCAAGGGTGTTTCTGTTTCCTTCGATTGTTTGTAGTTATCAGCCTTCCAAACCAACACCTAACCGAAGGTCACAATTCTGCTATAAAGATGTGTGTGCATACTCTGCCTCTCTCCCCGAGAATGTCTTGAGGCTCTTGCCTTCGGTGCCCATTCCCTGTGGGGGATGCACACAAGGTGAGTACTTGGCATGCCTTTGAAGGGATCGGGAAGGGAGATAGAAATGACATTAAAGGACTCAGGACAGTGTATCTTAATGCCAGTACAGAAAAGTAATAAAAAAATTTATTCTACCACTAAGACTGGGGGTAGTCTACAAACTTCTTTTTGGCAGTAGCAAGTTGTTCATGTTCTTAACGTATAAATTGAGCATAATAGTTCACACCATGACACAAATTCATACTTCTCATTTCCACAGCTAATCTGTCTTCTAGTAATTTTGAGTGACAGAAGTTTCTGACTGGAAGAATAAGTTTATTTCTCTTTATTTTAAAGGTGAAAAAAAAAATGGAAGGAAGCTAATATTTGAGTTGTCTTAATATGCTGGTTTAAAAATTTCTGTTTATGCCTCAATATCAGGTATCTTGGGGTTTCTTTGCTCTTGAAACAGAAAATTAAAGAAATGCTATACAGGAATTAAATCTGGTCTCTTTGGTAAATAAATAAATGGCAAAAACGTGTTGATGGTAATTGTATTTATAGCAGTAGAATTTTAATTTTTTGTGTATTAGTAATTTAGTATTACGGTTCAGTCCCTTGCAAAAAGAATACAGAATTCACTTTATTTTACTGCATCAACATTTAAGTCACATTGTTGGAAAAAACGTTCCATCCACAGTTCTGCAAGTTCCTTGTACTACCTCTAGTTTTGCAAGTAGTAAATAAATTACTCTTAAGTGTGAGCTAAGTATTTAAATTATTCACATGACTTTTTGAAGTGCCTGAACCCTCTTTGGAGTGAAAGAAAAGGACACGTTTGGCTCAAGCAGGTGGCAACTGACTGCTTGGTGATCCCTAGCAAAGGCTCTCATTGCTATGTAAACATTTATTGCAGCTCACATGAAGTTTAACTTTCTTTATGTAGAAGGGAGTAGGTAACAACAAAAAATTTGAGCAGTGATCTTTAATCGGTGTTTAGCAGAAGCATGTTCTTTAAAGATCATTAGAAGTTACACGGAGTAACAAATACAGTTTACTCACAAACTTGGGAGGAGTTGTTTGGTTTACTGGACCTGAAAACACTAGTGTGATATTTCAAAGCAGGTCTATGTTTTTTAACTTATTTTGCTTTCAATAAATTATATTAAAACCCTAGCAGTATAAAAATATTAAAATCTATGGATTTTAATATAGCTCCATGGGATTTTTTGTAGCTGAAACGTTAGATATGAGTTAGATATGACTGCACCTGCAGTCCAGAAAACGAGGTGTATTCTGGGCTTTATGAAAGCATAGAAAACATGACCAGAGGGTGAGGGAGGTGATCCTGCCCCCCCGTTCTGCTCTGGTGAGACCCCACCTGGAACACTGCATCCAGCTCTGAGGTCTCTTGCACAAGGAAGGACCTGTTCCAGTGGGTCCAGAGGAGGGCCACAGAATGGACCAGAGGGATGGAACACCTCTTTTGCTGAAGAAAGGCTGAGAGAACTGAGGTTGTTCAGTCTGGTGGGGAGAAGGCTCCAAGGACAACACACTGAATTATTTAAATGGGGCTTAGAAGAAAGACAGCTAAAGACTTTTTTTACCAAGATCTGTAGTGACAGCACAAGGGGAAATGGCTTTAAACAGAAAGAGAATAGGTTTAAATTACACATAAGGAAAGAATTCTCTGTTCTGAGGGTGATGAGACACTGTAGCAGCTTGGCCAGAGAAACTGTGGATGCCTTGTTCAAGGCCAGCCTGGATGGGGCTTTCAGCAATCTTGTCTAATGGAAGGTGTCCCTGCCCATGGGAGAGGGGCTGAAACTAGGACATCTTTATGGTCCTTCCTGAACCAAATCCTTCTATGATTCTATGGTTTAACAAAATGATCAGACCACTTCAAATTAGAATTATTAGAAAAATAAATATGTCAAGATGTGCAAATAATAACACACCCATGTCAGTGATTTGAAAACATATGAAGGTAAGGAAATAATGGAAGAGATCTAAAACAGTCTATGCTGCTGGTACTTGTATCCCATCTTTTCCCCTGTTTTACTCAAAATCTGGTTTCCATGGATTTTACATTTTTTATATATAAGTATTTCTTATCACATGTGTATTTTCCAAACTAATTCGTTATGAAATTACCTGTAACCTGAAAGACTCAGTTAGAAGAACCCCCTTCCCCAAACATATTGGTTTTTTAATATCTCTGCATGGTTTTTACATTGAACCTGTACAGAATAGTTACAGTAACATTTACTTCCCTGATTTGGTAAAGAACCTGCTGGAAGGTGGAAGGATGGAAGAACAAGTGAGACAAGAAAATGATAAGCAGTAAAAATTTGGAATGAGAGCAAGGCAGATGTAGTTCAGCAACTTCTTGAGATCTGTTGCTACACAAGCACTAGGAGAAAAAGCAGCCTTAATCTGTGACTATAATGCCTACATTCTTTTATTAACAACTGATTAATAACTGGTTTATTAACACAGGTTGCACCAGGATTGCATTTACAGAAGGAATCAAATACACTACCTGTAACTTCTTCAGATTACTGTGTGAAAAGTTCAAGCTGGTATCTCTTCCTTGGCTCTTTGGTCATGGGTCAGTATCTGTAACCTCCTCCCAGTAACAAAAGCAGGTGTAAACTATTCTCCCTTCTGACACGAAGTTTGGAATGGCAATAGTAACAACCCACAACATCCATGAAGTTCTTACACTGTGAGGCATTCATGACGTGATGTTAGTATTTTTAAAAGGTACTGTGATGTAGTTATAAAGCAGTTTTCAGGTGTTACTGTTTAAGAGATGGTTTATTTTGCTCCATTTGTTTTGGGTGCCCTCTGTAGATAGCCAGATTATGTCTAAATGTCTAGCTGAAATGCAGTTAAAAGATGTCTCAGCTGTCAAAAAGATTGGACAAGTAAAAATCTGACAGGTCCCTTTAAAATGAAGAGAGGTAACTACTGTGTTGAATTTGTGCAATTTCATCTCTCAAAAACCCCCAACCCAAACCCCAAAAAACAAAACAAAAAAAAAGCCAAACCCACCAAAACCAAATGAAACCAAAAAACCCTAACCAACCAACCAAACAAACCCCAAAGAAACCCCAAACAAACAAAAAATCCCAAAACCAAACCAAACCAAACAAAAACCCAACCCAAACCAACCAACCAACCAAAAAAACCTGAATAGAATCTTCCCCTGGTGCAGGACAGATTAATATCTTGCTATAGTGATGAGGTGTAGAAAGGTTTATTCCAGGATTTCTAGAGATTAGCTTTTAAAATGCACTTTTTTACTACTCCGCTCCGTATTTTCAGTTACTTCTTGGGTGATGTTTTTTCAAATAAAATGTTTATTGGGAGAAATTTTTGTGTCCAGAATGCATAAGCTGTAGACTGACAAGGGCAGTAAAGGGCAAGAGAAAGACTGTTCAGCTGCAGATGAACCATTTTCCAGGGGCTTTGTTGTCCTTCATTCTAAATGAGGTAGTGAACATGCTGAAGCAGTTAGTGGGAGAATTTGGCTCTGGCATTTTTGATAATTTTGCCAGTACATTTTTGTAGAAGCACATTTTTAGTGAAAAGGAAATCATTCAAAGTGAAATGGGAGCTTTTTATGTGGCCTTGTCATCTGAAAGAAATACCTTTGCAGTTTTCTTAGTGGTACACAGTAGCTGGGAGTAAGTTGCTTGCTGAAGATTAGGAGAAAGGAATGAAATTCATGACCTGAGTCAAATTAGAATGCAAAGGGATTAAAGGAATCAGACTTTAAACAGGGAGAATTTGATCAATCCTAGGAAAAGCTATCAAAAATATCTTTTTACTCACTGCTGAAAAATCAGATTCTATTTCCATATGTTAATCTAGATTTGCCAGCAAAATTTATGGGTGTTGGTTTGTCTACCTTTAACACATCATATTATTAAATATAGGGCACTCAATTATTTCTTCCTGTATGCCATGCTCTGCACATTGCTGGCTGAATTACTCTTTGCTTCTTTCACAAGTTTCCTTTTTCTGTGTCTAGCCACAGCTGACACCAAGGTCTAGCAGGCCAGAGAGAGCTGCTACGTGTGCCTCAGGGTAATATTGTGAAATCTGTTTATGTTGAAACTGCTTGATTCCAGCTGATATATACGTAACAAACAGACGTACCTAGCAAAACGCAGTTTTACAAAACCTAAATATTGTGTCCAGTTTTGTCTTTTCAGTTTTAACAAACTGTTCTTTCCATCCTTTCTTGGGTTTTGTCTGTGTCCTTCATAGTTCTTCTATATCAAAGGTTTGTGGTGCACAGCAAATCTGTTATGACAGCAAATAACATGAAAAAAAGGCAGAAGGACTGCTCTTGTTCACTAAAAATGCAGTGAAATCAGTATCATGAGGCATAAACAAATGCTCAGCTTTGTAGCTGGCAATGAGCACTGCAATAACCTGCAGAGCATCACTGTTTCTTATTTGTTTGAGGAACTTGGGATTGAGGAACAGCTGGTGCAGCTTGGGAGTCCCAGAGGAAAGATCATGCACTATACCTGTGTCTTGTTTGCACCAGCTCCTTCGCACTCATGAGCAGCAGGTCATGGCGGGACTGGATGGTCTTAGAGGTATTTTCCTAAATGATTCTCTGTGTTCTGCAATAAAATAGATATGAAGAACAGCTAATATGGCTTTCCAAAAAGGTATTGTAGGAATTATTCCCACTCTACTCTCTATGTAGTCTCTTAAGCATTTTTAAACTTAAAAGTGTATTTTTAACTGCCAAAGGAAATTGTTCATCCTAAAGAGGTCCTTTAACTATTCAATCCTTCTGATACTGTGATCCATACCAAATGATGGAGAGCTAACTAACCAAAATTAGATGCTCTTTTAGTGCTCTGAGTCTCCATCTCCCTGCTATGATGTAAAAGGTACATGCTATTTGATACAGCCACAAAATCCTGCTGACCACTGTAAATCACTAAAATCACCTCCATTATTGTCTGCTGTGTGCTGCTGAGTGGATTTAAAAGACTACCCTGCCCATTTTATCCATCAAATCTATACAGTCTGTTCTCTGTGCCATTGAAACCTGGCAGGATTAACAAAAGAAACTCAATTCCATCACTACAGTGTAACAATGCCATCAGGCTCTATGTTTCTAGTGTTAAAGTAAAAAATAATACCTTTTTGCATTTAGAACAATCAAACATTTCACAGAACCAGTCTCCTGTGAGAAATTCTATTTTACCCTATTCTATTCTACTCCAGTTCAAATGATAGTTAAATATCAAGGATAATAAACTCTAACTGCATATTTTCAAAGAGAATGATGAAATATAATATTTAGAAAATAAGGTTACATTCATATATATTTCCTAATATACTTTAAATATATTAAACCACAGCCTGGAGAGATTTTTCAGGATATTTCATCTGCCTCATTAGGGACTTTGGAAACAGACATATAGATATGATTTGGTTTGAAGGCCACTGTCTATTTAAATTTTAGTTTACCATTGCTAAGAGCATATCTCTTTAAAAAGCAAGGGATTTCTACAAAGAAAACCAAGGACAAAATACCCAACATCCCAACAAAAACAACAAAAGCCCCAAACCAACCAAAACCAAGAGCAAATGCCAGATTCTGCAGAGTTTCAAAAGGTTTCTGCTGGCTTTGTACAAGCATTTATTATTTTAGTTTGAAGTGTGCAGGAAATAACAGATCTTTCAGAGTAAAATGTTGGCGAATATTATGCTTAGAAAATCTGATTTTGCTGCCAGGTGCACATGCTGCCTCAGCTTCATCTAGATGTTCACTTTCAGAGATTTTTTCAAATGGCACTGTTCCAGTCCTTTGCTCTCTAGGCACTGCTTTTTCATCTGTTTCTGAGATACTCCTGTGTTCTCTTTAGTTATACCTTATTTTTACCAGCCATGCACTTCAGATTATTTTAAATATTCTTTCAAGCATCTGCACAAATATAAAGGAAGTGGAAAGGGTAGGAACTGACTGATGTTTCAGAGAAAAATTTTTTTCCAGTAGAGAAATGGGTATAGTATAGAAATGGGTATGAAGAAAAAAAAAAATCATAAATGTTCCTTGCATACCTGTCCAGAGGGCTGGGAGCTGAACATCTTGAGGGTTTTCAAAAGTACTGAAATAGTGAGCATGATTTTAAAATCTCCACTTTTGCTGAAGTACTAAGTGAAAACTCTCAGTAGCTGCATATAATTAGAATGCATTTGCTGATGAGTCTAAAATTACAGTAGACTGATTAAGAGATAATCCATTACAAGACACAGCAGAGAGGTCTAACAGTGTCTCTCAGAAACCAATCACTTATATTCAATCTCTATTTTAGAGGTGATGGCAGTGGGATTGAGCCTCGCCAAAGCCTAAGAGCTCTATAAATGGTGAGTCAAAATGAGATTATTTGTTGAAGGATAGAACACTGCTCAGTCACTGTCTTTTCTCTTTTATGTTCTGACTGACCAATGTGATTTAATTATTGCATTTGATGGATAGTGGTACTACCAAATTCAGTGCCATACTAAGCTATTAATTCCAGCATGCCTAAGGCTACTGCTTTAAATTTCAGCACTGTAGATATTATAGTTTTTTGGGAGGGTGGAGTGGCAGGGAGAGAAGTCCTTGAAGGCCCTGTTATTTCCCAGTTCCTTTCCATAGAGAGTGCTTATTCACCTCTTCAAAGTAGTGACAAGCTGTCCATAGGCAAGTCGCTCCCCCCTACTCTGAACTTTTACCTTCCTGACTTGAGACATCTCTGAGTGCTCAGGAGTTCAGAGCATTCACAAGTGAGACCAAAATCCCTAAGAGGGAACTGCTGGGCTTTGAGAGAACTACAAGTTATCTCCTGTATTTTGAAAATTCAGACTTCAAGTGGAACACACATCGAACTTGCTGAATTTTGTCTTTAACTTTGTGGTCAGTAATTTTTGCCTCATAGAAGTGCTACAAGTTTAATTCATGTTTATGAAAGAGACCAGACAGAGACGATACAGGAAACCTATGCTGATGTTAATTCTCTTTTCTTTAGAACAAGACTCACAAAATGTCCAGTGAATAATATTCTTGGCTAACAGAAAAGCTTGAGATGCTTGGTTGATTATTTCTGGTCTTCTGCCTCAACCAAAGATAATTACACTGTTGCCTCAGATGTTTAGCTCTTCCTGCTCTCCTTTCCCAGCAAATGAGAATGCAAAAGACCTGGAAAGAGCTACTACGGGACAAGCTTACCATGTCCACTAAGAAGTTCTGCCTTCCTCAAGATTCTGAGCATTACAGAATCCCCATTCCCATTGAAAGAAAGTAAATATTACTTTCCTTATTAAAGTAGCTTCTACCCCCTCTTAGAAAGGTCTAACTGTAGTAAGAAAAACAACAAAAAATCAGTTTTCTAAGAGCTAGGAGAGGAAAAATACTGGTGAAGGCACTTGCAGAAAATCAAGATCATGATAAAGTGTGTTTAGAATTATTTGACTGTTTATTTAGATTACATCATAATCCACAGGAGGCATGCCTTTGTGTTGAGTGCTGCTACATGCACCTTTGAGTTAATACAAATACAAGAACAGTCAAGTAGAATATCCCAAGAGCCCAATGGTTTACATGGATAATGACTTGGCAAGGCCCTTAAGTATATGTTGGATTATAATGGCAGCACCTAATTTTTACATATCCTGACATCTAGTGGAATTTATTCCTCCTAGCAGAATATCTGGGTTCATATGCATCTCCAGTGACTGGGAGAAATGAAGAAAGTTAAATATTCCGTTCTTGGATACAATTATAAGGTTCTCACCTGGAGAACTGTGTAAGCAGTGCATTAGATGAAATGTGAAAACAGAAGAATTTGACCTAAGCCCTTCTCCTTTCAGACACATGCCACAAAATCAGCTGCAAAGAGATACAAGGTCCCTGCTCTGGTTTCTGGTTTTCAGCTGGGAAAAAATTTCTAGTGACAGACATAGAATAATCCCAGATTCATCAAGGTTGGAAGAGATCTTAAAGATCATCCAGTTCAACCATCAGCCCACCCCTAAAATGCATCCCCAAGTGCCCCATCCAGATGCCTCTTGAACACTTCCAGAGACAGTGACACTAACACCTCCCTAGGCAACTTATTCCAGTGCCTGATCAGTTATTCAGTGACATTTTAATCTAAACCTCCCTGGCACAACTTGAGGCCATTTCCTCTTATCCTTTCATTTGAGACATGGCAGAAGTTAACTCCCAACTCACTACAACATCCTTTCAGATGACTGTAGTGAGCAATGAGCTCCTGAGCTTCCTCCAGACCAAACAACCTCATTTATCTGGAATAATTAAAACTTTGATGGACTGAAGATGGAAGAGCCTATGGCAAAATGGAATATAGGGGAACATCTGGAGTATAGAGTCCTGCCTGTCACAAGCTGGTTAGGCTGTCTCTCAAGGCTTGATAGGTATTCCTGATATTCCTATTTGAAATATATTCCAGAACATGGTTTTGTCTCGTTTTGGTGTTTTGTTTGCTTTGTGTTTTCCTGTGTTTTGTTTTAACCTGGAGACAGCATTGCATTTAGTTTAGGTAAGTTTCTGATCTCCATTCCTGTGAGGTGAACAAGTCAAAACCTCTTAGTGTCTTTTCAGACAGTAGGATCTGGTTGTTCCTCTTCATGCACCTATTTCAGTTTAAATATATATTCCTTGAATATAAGTATTCTATAAGAAAGGACAGATATAGTGCCATCACGATTAGCTAAGACTTTTTTATGTCTGTGTCTAATGGTATGCTTTTCCTGATACTTTATAAATTAATTTAAAGATTATGTGAATTTTAATGGCTTTATCACATTGGTATCATATGGTAGCATTTATTAGTCTGTATAAATATATAATCTCACACTTCGTACTAATAATTGTGCAGGTCTTGAAGCAATTCAGGCTTTCCCTGATGGGTGATATATCTCTCAGCTTCATCTTTTCAGCACATTCAGTTTCATTTCTGCATTTACACTGGATTGTTGACCAGAAATAGATTTTTTTTTGCCCAGAAATAGGGGTTTTTCTCATAATCTGCCTATGTGCCATACCTCGGTTCTCAATGAAAACCTCAGCCTGCTGACTCAGAATACCAGGCCATCACTGGCACTACTGGCACAGTGCTGTAGGCGGTGGTAAAGAGATGCTGCTAGTCAGGAATAATGGCTGAGTAATAATAGTTTAATAATAATAGCACAGCGCTAGAGCAGGAGGGGCAGGTGAGGGAATATGCAAAGTTTATATTCCCCTAGGGCAGTACTTTGGCATGTGGGTGAGAACAAGTGAAGGAGAGAAAAGTTTAGCTAGAGTCTTCTGTGTACCAAGCCTGGAAGGCTGGGTTATCACAAAGGACCAAATAAGTATTATCAGGCTGATAAGACACCATCAGGAGGAGGAACACAGCACTATGAGGTGGGCTCTGAGGCTCTGCAGGTAACCCCTGGTGAATTCGCCATCCTGTACGACGGCCCATTGTCAGGAAATTCCACAAACGCCAGAGGTTTATGTCCAAAGTGGAGAGAGAGGAGTCCTGCACCTTTATTCGAATAAAGGGGGAGAGTCCACCGGGGCACACAGCCACGGGGTTTGTTCTCTCCAGGTCTGGGAGGGCGCAGCCTCCTTCTATCCCAAAATCCCGCCCGCATGTTGCCCTCTTCCTTTCCCCACTGGCTGAGGCACAGGGAAGGGACAACCTTCCAGAACCGCCTGCCACGTATTCCCCCCTTGAACCCGTCATTTTACCCCAAAGTTCAGAAGCTCAGGCTTGTGCAGACCCTTGTGTGATTCAGGAGCCAAACTCTCTGGGCTCTGCAGCAAACCCGTTGCCCAAAGCCAGCAGGGACGTGAAGCCCTGTCTCAAAAGACACCATCCCTTCACCCATGGGATTGTTCATAAAGACATTAGCATTCCTCTCACCCTGGAGAAAGACAAAATGCTGTGACACTAAAAATAGAAGGGCTTAGTGGCTTGGGAGAGCTGTGCCAAAGAGCCGTGTCCCTCTTGGACAGTGCAGCCGGGTGCAGCCCTCTCACACCAGTACTGTGTAAATATACTGGGGCAAAGTTCCGGAAAGGGTCAGGCATTTTTACTTTTGTTACTTCAAACAGAAAATATAAAATCACAAGGACAAGGTTTGCGACTCCGGAAAGTCCCTGCGGGGAGATTCAAGAAATACTCAGAAGACCTTTTGATGCAGGGACAGACTACAGAGACAGAGCTACAGTGCTCGGCCTCTCCCAGGTCTCTGAGCCCCATCACTGCCCAGGCCTCTGCCTCATCAACGTTCGTCATAACAGAGCCCGTCCTACGCGGGTGGCCGAACTTCACGGCGCAACCCAGTGTGCTGTCAGCTACTGAACGCTAACTAGTTTCTCCTATTTTTTCCCCAAGAGCTGTTCTTGAAGAACTCCATAAGTTACCCTCTCCAGCCTGCTGATTCCCATTCCACGAACCAATTCCCGCACGGGCTGCTGAAATTAACTCTCAGCACGCAGCTCGGCTTGGTTCCAGTGAGCCAGTTCTCGTCCTCCTGAGCCGCAGCCCGGGCGCTCCGTCCCCCTTGAGCCGCAGCCCAGGATCTCTGTCCCCCTGAGCCGCGGCCCGGGCGCTCCGTCCCCTGACCGCGGCCGGCGCTCGTCCCCCCTCAGCCGCGGCCCGGCGCTCTGTCCCTCCTAGCCGCGGCCCGGGTGCTCTGTCCCCCTCAGCCGCGGCCCGGCGCTCTGTCCCCCTCAGCCGCGGCCCGGGTGCTCTGTCCCCCCTCAGCCGCGGCCCGGGCGCTCTGTCCCCCTCAGCCGCGGCCCGGGTGCTCTGTCCCCCCTCAGCCGCGGCCGGTGCTCGTCCCCCCTCAGCCGCGGCCCGGGCGCTCCGTCCCCCCTAGCCGCGGCCCGGGGCTCTGTCCCCCCTCAGCCGCGCCGGGCGCTTGTCCCTCCTGGCCGGGGCCGTGCTCTGTCCCCCCTCAGCCGCGGCCCGGGTGCTCTGTCCCCCCTCAGCCGCGGCCCGGGCGCTCCGTCCCCCCTCAGCCGCGGCCCGGTGCTCTGTCCTCCTCGCCGCGCCGGCCTCCGCCCCCTGCCGGGCCCGCCGGGGGCGCTGTGTCTCCGCGGCCGCCAGGCGGCGCCGGCGCTGCCGGAAGCGGGGCGGGCGCTGGGCCGGCGGCCCCGCCCGGCGCAGGCAGCGCGGGGAGCGGGGCCGGGCCGGGCCGTGCGGGGCGGCGGCCGCCGGCGGGCCATGCTGCTAAAGCTCCTGCAGCGCCAGACCTATACCTGCCTGTCGCACAGGTATGGGCCCTGCCTCTGCCTCGGGGGCCTCGTCCTCATGATCGTCTCCGCCCTGCAGTTCGGGGAGGTCAGTACGGCGCCGCGCCGGTGCGGCGTGGCTGCCCCCCTTGCCCTGCCTGCCTCCGTGCCGAGCGGTGTCGGCGGGACTGCCCCGCGGCTGCACGGCCCCGGGCGGATTCGGGGCTGGTTTCCCTCGGGGGAGCTGGCTAGTCGTGTCGTCCCGCGGGCAGCGAGGCGCCTCTCCGGGGCTCCTTGCGGGTGACAGCTCCGGCCCATCGCGGCGCCCCGTGCCCTGTGCTCCGCTGCCGCAGGCCCGCCGTGCCCGCCGGGCCGGGCTGGCTCTGCCCGCGGGGCCGGGCTGGCTCTGCCCCCATCCCCGAGCGCAGCCCCGCGGCCGCTCCCGCTCCCCTGGGCGCACCTGTTGGGCTGCGGCAGCGCCGGCGGTGGCAGAGCCGGCTGTGCTCTCGGGGCTGTCCCCCCGGGGCTGTCCCCCCGGGACTGTGCTCTCGGGGCTGTCCCACCGGGGATGAGCTGCGGTCTGACAAGGGACACAGCCTGAGCTCTCAGGCAGCTGCTGTTTGCCGCTCTTGGGCAATTCTTTTCCACTTCCCTCATCAGGTGACTTATTAGCGCTGTGTTTTTGTTTGAGTCTTTTAAAGCCTGCGCTGGATGTCGCCTGCCCACGTCGAGCGGGAGTGACAGAATCTTTCGCTCTCTGGGGTTTCAGGGGTTAAACGCATCCTCCCTCCGGGCTGCGCAGCAGGCTGCTTTGCTCGCTGCTTGCTACTTAGTTCTCTCGCATTATTCTGCAAATGATGCAATGTAATTGCGCATTTTCTAGATGTTTTTTTACGAGGAGTGTTGAATGTTTAAGTCTTCGTTTCACGTTGTCCTTTTGGTTTGGAAATCATCAGTGAAGGGATCTGGAGAGGAGAAAATGAATCTTACTTCAGCGCAGTGTTATTATAACGAGGAATCAGGGAAATCAAGAATTTTTGTCAGTCTGAAAGGATGTCAGCGTTCAATACAAACAGTGGAATTTCGTGATTCCTAAGCTGTTCTTTTTTTTTCCCCTTCTCTGTTTTAATTTGATGAGCTCTTTCAGATACAGGGGGAAAAAAAGAAGAGCCATAAAGAGTATTATCTGAAACTCTTGCGTGTACAACAGTCAAAACTTTGTTTTGTGTACTAACACATCTTTGCATAAAATACTAATCTCTGCTTGCAGTGACCGCAAGTTGCCGAAACACTTCAAAGCCAGCAGATTAAGTAATTGCAAAATACTCGTAGGCTTCTGTTTGTACATGATTATAACTTGGATTGGCGTAGTTTTTGTGGTGCTGTGAAACTGATATAGTTTTGTGTTTCTTCAGAATGGGGACTTAAAAACACAATTTTAGGATATCGTAGGACATTGAAGGTTTTCGAAAGTATTTCAGTAGTTGTCTAAGTTATGGCTGATTTTGGTGGGTATCAGTCAAAGCCACTGCTCAGATTTTCCTGCTAAAGCTTAGTTTGCTCCTTCCAGCCCTTTAAAAGCTTGGAAAGCTTAGATACAATTTAGACTGAGCAAAAGAACAGAGAGGGAAAAAAAAAGTGACTAGTAATGGGTTTTAAAAAAAAAAAGCTAAAAAATGCCAATGAAACACCTGCACTTTTTTTTTTTTCTTTTTTTTTTTTCTCAAGGGTGGTGGAGAAGTCTGGTGAGAGATGTTTGCATGCATCTTGCTTATGAACACTGTTAGACCTCTTCTGACAACTGTCATGTGACTGGAAGATGCTTTTCTTCTTCAGTACAGAATCTGTGAGGCAGCAACTAATAAAAAACTGTAAAGCTGTTTGGAAAACGAAACCAAGAAGTCTTTCTAGAAATTAACAGCTTAACCACTTTTAGCCATCTGTGGGAAACTCAAGCAATAAAAAGCAGTGTGAGGCAGTGCTTATCAGACCCTGGTGTCTTGAACAGCATTTGCAGTTCTGCTTTTCCCCCACCCTCTGCTTTGTTTTTGTTCTAGTAGGCAAAATTAGGTCTAATTTCTTAGGTTCACGCTAATACCAGTATTACTGGTGGAGTAAAAAAGGATGGTTAGGGCGAATAATTTGAGATTCTTCTCACAGCCAGAAGCTGCAAATTAGCTTCATTTGGAGGAAAACCTTGAGCTCAGTGAGATACTAGGGCATTGAACGTGAGTGAGAAATATTTCTGCAAAAATGTACAGGGCAGCCAGGTCTAAGTCAATGCTGTTCCCTGTTTGTAAGGTGAACTTTATTAGGATGGTTTGATTATAAATAAACCCTTCTTGGCCGTCCTTCTGTAGGTAGCTCTGCTTTGTAAAATGCTTTATAAGCAGAACATGCCAGAGCTGCTGTTATCATGTCTGGTACGATATCTCCTAATAGGTGCTGTTTCTCCCCCTGTTTTTTAATGTTCTCCTGGTGGCTTTATAATACCACTGGGTGAAGTTGAAGCAAAACAGCCTCCAGGCGTTATTGCACGATGCATAATGTGTCAGGAAACAGTTGCAGGGAAAAATTTATCTGGTAGGAAGAGTTTTCAGCTTTTTTCCTTAATGTCTTCTTAAGAGATCCTCTTCTTTTTGGCTATAGTTACACAAAAGACAAAGAAAAGGTCTGGAATGATTAGTGTTGTTCTTCTGTAGAGACATATTCATATAACATATTCTTACTCAAATACTTCTGTATTTCTTCTAGACACAGGTCAGTCACAGTGTATCAATTTGTCATCAGTAGGAGCAAATGTTTCCACGTGGATATGAAATTCCAACATATATTAAACCTGCCATTTGCCAGAAGGACTTAATGCCTTGTGCATTAAAAAAATGAAATAGTTGTGTCTTTCTAAGACAATCCCTGACCTTGGTACTTAAGGGAGGAGATTTTTATGCCGACCTAGGCAATCTGTGTTCTTTGTGTGGGGAGAATGGAAGTGCGCTGATGTGATCTTGGTTACAAAGAGACCTTTTGCAGCTCTGGCAGGAATTGTGTGTGTGCTCTTGTCACCCAGGCAGTGATGGACCTCCCCTGCTCTATGGTAGGCTTTCATTTGTTTCAGTGGCAATGAGGGTAGAGGGATGTGTAACCTCTTAAGAGGGTTTGTTTATGGTTTTGAAGGTGACCTTAGAGAAATGGTATATTTCATAGTTCCCACAATACAAGAAATAAGTGATAATAACACTTAAATCTGGGGAGAGTGGTGTAAAGTACTATAAGTACTATGCTTTCCTGGTTTTCTTTTTTTTTCATTTTGTTGTTTTCATTTGTTTGTTTGTTTTGGTTGGTTTTTTCCTTCTCCAGTACATACAAATATGTACTTATCCCAGTAAATTAAGCCACCATGCCTTCAACTCTAAAACAGCACAAAATGCCACTGTAGTTTTCAAGGTTGGGCTTCCACTGTAAAAAATGTCATATTAAGTTTATTTCAGAGGAGAACATATATGTTTTATATTACTGCTACCTCAAAATACTTGGAGTTCTTTGTTATGTCAAAGCATAGTTACCACTTTTAGTGTTGAAAAATTTTGGGTTTTTTTCCCTGGATGTTTGTTTGCAAAGCTCAGAGTTTGGAGGTGTGTTTAGTATATCACAGAATCCTCAGTTTGGAAGAGACCTTCAAGATCGAGTCTAACCCAGCCCTAACACCTCAACTAAACCATGGCACCCAGTGCCACATCCAGTCTTTTTTAAACGCATCCAGGGATGGTCACTCCACCACTTCCCCGGGCAGACAATTCCAGTACTTGATCACTCTTTCTGTAAAAATCTTTTTCCTAATATTAACCCATATTTCCCTTGGTGTAGCTTAAGACTGTATCCTGTATGAGAATAGAAAAAGATGAGAAGAACTGTGCAGGGGTGTGTGTGTGTGTTAGGGGTTTCCTGCTTGTATGGAAGTATATTTGATATAGGTCTCAGTTTTGGGAAAGCTTTCCTGAATTTTTAATTGCTGAGAAACAAAGGGGAGGTGACCTAAAGAAAGGTTTAAAAAGTAGATCATGAAATTAGTTGCAGAGAAAAGCAAAGTTTGTTTAAGTTAAGTATGCTCTTCAGTTCTGGGTCTGATGGCTGCCTCAGTGTCATAATTTAGTTGGATTGTGCTCAGTTCATTAATGCATAGATCCATTTGAATGAAATCGATTGTGGTTAAGTATTTCAAAAGGTGAGAATTAGGTATCTTAACTTTAGAGGGTGGTGACATCAAGTGGTTTTTGTTTGGTTTTTTCCTCTGCAGGTTGTCTTGGAGTGGAGTAGAGACCAGTATCATGTTATGTTTGATTCATACAGAGACAACGTCGCGGGCAAATCATTTCAGAATCGGTGAGCTTTACCTGGCTTGACACTATTGCACATTTTACTTTCTAATTAAATATTTAAATAGATTAGTTGAAGTAACATTCTGTTGAGTAGAACTTATTCTGTGGGCTCTGAATCTGCAGCGAGTTTTAAACTTTGTTAGTGCATAATCTCCCAGTTTGGAAGATTGGATTTTGAAAGCTCTAGTCATATAATAAATTTATGTTTTAAATGTGTTTAGTTCATCCAGTCTCTAATGAAACACCAAAATGGTGACAATGTTACAATACAGAGAGGCCATGACATCTTTTCGAAGTTAAGATAGGAAAACATAAGTACTGTTCCTATGTGCTTAACATTTCAATAGTCAGTGTTTTGAGAAGTTATTTTTAAATTACCTTATGTTGTCTGTGATGTCTTATGAGGCTCATTATTTAGCAGAGAAGTCACAAAGCTAGTAAGAAGCTTTTAAAAGCTGACTGCCTGGGAGAATCTCTCACAGGAGGTTGGAAACTAAGTCATATGGGTTCTTTATTTCAGTTGTGTTAACTGCTGCATGACTTCCTGTGGTTTCATCATTCATGTCTGAATAGCTATGGGGTCTGTTGCTCAGGGAGTAGGTGGACTGTGAGTTTGGTGGGTGGAAGAAAGCCACTAAGCAGGTATCATCTGACTCTTAATATTGATACACTTGACTGGGATAAAAAGTAACCCTGAGAACAGAAGCTTTAATCTGCCTCGAGGTTTGTTGCATCATGGAACAGGAGAAATGATCAGACAATTTGTCATGCTTTAGTTGGTGTGAGATAGCTCCGTAAACTGCATTGCATGGTGTTGGTGAATACTAGGAACTTTTACAGTCTCTTCTCCTACTCCTCTCCCCCATTTTTCAACGGGTGACAGATAAAAGCAGAGTGATGCAGCTCATATGGTTGAAGAGCTTAATGTTTGCATGTTTTAGCAGTACTGAAGTGAGACATGGCAGTTTGGTCCTGTCACTATTAAAATGCCTGACTTTGTGATAATTAAGTGGAGTGTTTTTATAAAACCATTGACTTTTTCCAAAACAAAATCACAAATCTTACTGTCTTGGTGTAGATATAGGCAGTTCCCATTTCTGCAGTGTTTCCTTACTTCATTTTGCTTGTGTAAAGCACTCCTTTGCTGACGTTCATTTCTGTGGGTTGTGAGCAAAACATCCAGTGCCTGGTGAGGTACTATTGGCTGCCTGCTTATTAAGGTTTTCATGAAGGGTGCTTAAATTATTCCAGTTCACCCATATGCCTTTAACAATCTTATGTCAGGAGTGACAGGGAAGTTTGCTGTGATATTTGTGTGCAGCTGCCAACTTCCTCTAAAAATTCATACCAACAAGAAGTCTTTGAGGAGACATTTGTTAACATTTAGATGTCTATTCTCAGGGGTTCAATGAATTAATCTTTCTTCTCAAACTTCACAAATGCAGTAATGGACCCTGTCTTGCAGCAGGCACTTGCATCAGTTGTGGTTTGGAGGAGTTGTCTAGGCTGATGTCAATGCAACATCTAGAGCTACACATAAACTGAGGACTTCCAGGCTGAATCTAGCTTGTCCAGTGATTTTACTCAGTTCCTATTTTAGTGCTAGAAAAAAATATCCAGAATTGGACAATGGGAGGCTTGTTGCTTAGAATATTAAGCAGGTGTACTTACTGCTTTGTGGAAAGTAAAAGGTGCATGGCCTTTGGGAAATATTAGTGGGCTTTCAATTGAATTTTAGTTATGTTGTTCTCTAGGAGCTTTGCAGGTAAAATTCTCTGTTCTTTCCAGAGAAGCTGTAAACCTCACTGTGAATTGTAGACCACTTTGTGTATGTGGGCAAGCTCCTTATGATGATAAACTCAAAAAGCTCCTCACACAAAAACAGTGACATCATTATTAACATCTCTGCCAGACCAAGGCAGACTTCTGGCTTTACCTTGCAGTTTAGCAATTGCTTTTGGTTGTTCATCCTTCCTGTTGCAAACACTTGGCATCTCAACTGGGGCACTTTTCAGGTAGCCACATCAGTTGCTCAGCTTGCTTCTTATATTGCTCAGGCTCTTACACAGCTTGAGAGAGGGCACCAGAAGTTTCAGGGCTTTTTACCAAGGCACTTTATCCAAACCATTTTTGAAGACTAAGTTCTGATATGAAAAAAAAGGAGAAAAGGAAACTAAATAATTGAGTTCCATGCATGAGTGTTTTGGATAAGGACTGCATTTTATTAGTCTACTTGCAAATGGTTTAGTAAGTATAGTTTACTTATTGTAAAGTGTAACTTTGCTATTCCAGGATGTCCTGTTTAAAACTCAAAAATCTGTATGGAAAGATGTGAAGGAATAATCCCCATCTTTTAGATGTGCAGACTGATTTCAGTATGGTGCAGCAAGTGAGAGCTGTCAGTGGTTGGCCAGCCATTAACTGAGGTGAGTGAGGCTGGAGAGAGGAAAAAACCCACAAATCAGGCAGCAGGAATAGCAATGGAACAGCTGAGTTACTGTTAGTGCATAATTACGGAGCTGGAACAGGCAGGAGGGCTGGGAGGTTTACTAGGAGCAAACTTAGACTTCTGTTGCTCATAAAGAGGCACAGCAAGGTTGGAGATCACCATATGGTAGCTTGGGAGAGATCCAAAATTTGCTGTACTCCTTCAGCAACAGTGGATGTAGAGACAAAAGTTTGTCTTCTGCCTGCAGTCTTAGCTGTGATGATGGTTCTCTTCTCATGTAAACACATCATGGTTGTGGGAAGTTCCTGCCAGCAAATGTTCCCCTGTCCTCTCTGGGGGACTGGTGGCTCTGGTTTTGTCTTCATGCAGGATCCTATGGATGTTTTTAGATTTGCAAGTAAAAATGCCTACAATTTGTAAAGAGAAAAATGTAAAAACTTCAATTTATTGTTTGTGAGTCTCCAAGGAATTTTCCAGAGTGATGATTTTGTGTAGAAAGGTGTTAAGGTAATTCCCACATGGAATCAGTGTGCACCTTTGAGTCACATCTGTCAGTGAACCAGAAGTGAGTCATGTCAAAGAGGGGAAAGAGCTGATTTGAATAGAGGCTGTATTTAGTAAATTGACTCAGATCATCTTGGGCTTAACCTGTTTGCCAGACTGGTGTTTCTGATGAAGACTGAATGTATAAATCCATGTGAAGGAAACAGAGCTACACAAATTCCGTGTAGAATTTTCGAGCTTCTCTGAACTTTAACAATCTGCAAAAGACTCCAGATGTTAAGATAATGTTTGAGAATGATATTACTGAAGTGTATTATCAGTTCCTTTTCATTTTAAACCATTTTACAACAAAATTCCAATACATATTTCTGTAAATATAAACTCTCAGTGTACTTTAGGAAGCCATGAAATCATCCAGAAACCTTTGGCCAAGTCCAGAAAAGTGCAGTTTTAACAGAGTTGCTTGGCTTAATTGTAAAGAAGAAGTTGACTTGGGATATCTGGTTTTTATTATTATGTTTGATAAATATTACTTTCTGAAACAGTATGTGCTGTAAAGGTGCATTAAGGAAATTAATTGATTATTTGGATAAATTTTAGCAAATAGACTAGTGGATCTGCAAACAGTTCACTTTTTTTTTTTTTTTTTTAACTGGTCTGCCTCTATTGCTACTGATAATGAAGAATGAGCTCACCATGCCAGGATTGATTGAATTGACATACCAGCATCTGACCAAAAATGCTTTTCCTCTGGAATTTACTAGCTTTTGGCTGCGTGTGACATAGTGTGGGGAATTACATAGGTGTATGTGCTGCTGCATAGAGACACACTTTGAGAAAATGGTAAAATGGAGAGACTTCACAGAGGTCAAAATTGCCTCATGCCATAGAAGGAGTCAGAGTTCTTTTGGACATACTGACTTCTTCAATGAAGCCTGGGTGAATAAGCTCTGCACTTGGCCCACACTGGTGAAGGTTGGGCATTTTTGAAATCTGCAGACTTGAGTCAGGTGCTTCCACCTAAAACACTCCTTTCTGAGCTGTAGCATTCCAAGGACTGTCAAACCAGTAAATTTCACTGATGACAACAAACGTGGAAAAGCTGGAAGAGCTCCTGCCATTGAATTTCTACTCCTCTGGAGGATGTTTTAGTTCAAAACCTAAAATGCCTTGTAAATGAACCAGAACTTAGTTATCTCTGGAAAAAAAATAGTGAAATAATTGAATAGAAGGGTAATTGTATTCAATAAATTGACTTTTTTTGGATAGAAGGGTAGCCTCCTGCAGATGTGAGAGGCTTTCAGCGTGGTGCTGCTGGGGAAGGCAGCACTGCTGTTGAGATGCTCAAATTGTTCAAATTCAGATGTCTCTGAATGCCCCACCATTATTCTCTGAGTGTTGCAGCTCAGTTAGGCACATGGGTGAATTGAGTATGAAATGTTTCTGCCCATAGTGCTGTGACAAGCTACTGGCTGACCTTTTACCAAATATGTGCTTCAGTTGTTGAGTCTGAGTAGAAAACAAAGCTGGGTGCGAGCTCTCTGCATGGCATGCTGTGCAGGGGCAGGTGGACAAAATACCTGCCTGTAAGCTCTGTCTCCCTTTGAATGCTTTTGGAAGGATGCCGTGGATGGAGAAAGACCATCTTTGAACCTCTCTGAGGCCCTCTGAGATCCATAGGGTCACATGATGATGGTTTCCAGTGTTTGCTAGGCCATCTGCAGTTTAGGAAGGTATTAAATAGCTTGACAATTGAAAATAATAACTGGGTATCCTCTTGCTGTATGGGACTCAGATTCACCTGTGGCAGTAGCCTGGAGTACCTGCTGACACAAAGCTGTGGGCCTTGGAGAGGAGGCTGTCATAAAAAAAAAATAGGAAAAAGGTTCCCAAACCCCTTCCTTCTGCCTTGTGCATGCTAGGAAATCTGTAACTCTCCAGAAACAGCTCCAGGATATTTGGTTGTGTCAAGAATTAATTTGTCTGCGTTGTCTAGAGTCTGAATTTGAAAAATATTTGATGGGTTTGAAGGAGGTGGGACATGAGTTCGAGTCAGTGAAATTTAGAGCATGAAGTTAGGATTTCCTTTAGGTACTGAACAGTTAAAACTGCTTTGTATCCTTTTGTTTCATGTCTGTGCTGTTTTGTCAAAGGCTTGTGTATAATTAAGACATGATATATATATAGCCAAAGAGAGTCTTTTTCTTTGTCTTGTTTGCAGCCCAGACACAAGCACTTCTGTTGTTAGACAGAAATTGCTATTGCAGGATGCCATGCACTCTTGTAATGTAATATTAAACAGCTCATGTAGCTTTCCTTTGAATTATGTAGGCTTTGTTTACCCATGCCAATTGATGTGGTGTACACCTGGGTGAATGGCACAGATGTGGACCTGATCAAAGAATTGCAACAGGTCAGGGAACAGATGGAGGAAGAACAGAAAATAATGAGGTAATAATCTTAGATATTTTTTCCCTTTAACTGACAGCAGCAATCTAATGCTGTACTAGTTTTTATTTGTTGTTATTTTTTCCCATGTTACTCAATATGAAAATTAAAAGCACATTTTCTCACTTCTTCATTTGATTATTCACGAAACCTCGTTTCTGTTCTACTTTTAGCTGTCAAGTGCTGTCTAATTAGAAAATTGTTTAGATAAGCATAATAATTAAGGCTGTTCTGTCATGAATTTGTAAAATGCCATGAGGAAAACTGTGTATTGTTTATGTCATTTTGTATTGATTGCTAAAACAGTTTGTAAATAATAATAAAAAACTATGCCTCAAATATAAAACTTTTCTTTATCCCATTTTTCCTCTCTCCCCACCCTCCTGGTATTTCTTTTTATAATAGGCTTCATAAAATCTTAAGTGTGCTTCTTTCTTAAGTTCTAGTTTTTTTATTAGATACATAGTCTCACAAATATGGAAACTGAGAAATGGGAAACTAATTTATGCACGTTATAAAGGTATGAGTTGGCCTTTGTCTATGGAAGCAAAGACACGTATTGCTGCATCTGTTGTTGCAGATTGTGCTATAGAGTTCTGCAAAATTACTGACCTAAGCCTTCAAACAGGCTGCTACAGATACCTTGGATTATGTCTTGTAACTGTTGATTTAGTTTTTGATAAGGAACTCTGCTCACATGACCTGTTTTGTCCAGTAAATATGCTAAATGGAAGGGCAAGTCTGTATTTTAAAGGCTATAATAATGATTTAGTTCAGAATAATGAGAAGTCCACCAGTTAGTGGATTGATCTGGTTTTTGGCATGTTATGTCTTGCAGTTTAGGTACAACTAACAGCATGATCTCAAAGAAAATTCTTGATCTTTTCTTCATTACCTAAACACTGGAAATATTAGAACTTTAAATTCCTTGACCTTAAACATAGAGAGTCTCTGCTCTGAAAAGCTTTCCAATTTATGGTAATATTTTCCTAGCAGTTCATATAGCTAGTATTAGTGGGTTTAGCTTTGTCATCACTCGTGCTGTGATTCCTGTTTCAGGAAGGGAAAAATATGTTTTTTTCCATAACACTGATTTGGAAAGTTGAGATTAAGCTTATGAATAAGACTGGTGTCTATACCTTGTTTGCTATCTACAGGGACACCTGGTTCTCTCCCATATAGGCAGTTTTTTTCATGTCCTTTGAAATCAATGAGCACTGCTATAAAAAGAGCTGTTTCATAGACCTTATCAGAATATTTATGTTAAGCAAAACAATCAAGTCAACCTAGTTTCAGGTCATTTCATCCTGGTTTTTTACCAGTGTTTCTCACATCAACATTGCTTTTAAGTAACCTAATGATAACCCCATAAATTCCTGGGAGCAGAAAGAGTCTTGCTGCCCCAATTCTCAGCACAGGCAGGAATTTTTGAGCTCCACACTGCATGTGAGCAGTGAAGGGCATGTGTCAGTCTTTGCAAGGCAAATGGCAAGGCCTTAGCAGCTTTTTATCTGGATTTTCAGTGTTTTGGCACGGTGTCCCTGACTCAGTTAACAATCTGAAATTAGACTCAATTCCTTATTGTCAAATCAGTGTTGTTTAATATACTTGTTTTAACTTTGTAATAGGGAAATCCTTGGAAAGAATGCAACAGAACCAACAAAGAAGAGGTGAGTTTGTGGGATTTTTGGGTGTAAATTGGAAGAAATTATATTCTACTCATTGTTAGCTGAAAGCAGATGCTGGATGGGAGGTAGTTTGGTTTTCTATGGCCTATGCAGGCTTTCCTATTTCTCTTTAAGAGCTGACAGCATGATAATATATGTGCTGAATAAAAATAACACTATTGTGACATGTATGAATGAGCTTCTTATAACAGTTTCTGGAGGTTGGAATGCATGTCACTGTTAAGGGAGTATGAAAAAATTGTCATACTTTTGAATCATAAGACTCCAGGTACATATGCATTAAAAATTCAATGTTGCTTTCACCTGCCATTTGTGTACATGGCACTGCAAGTAATTGTCTGTAGAGTCCACATCTCTTGTGGCTCTGCTGCCAGGACCAGGTCTGTCCCAGTCATTTTGCTTGGTCTTTTTGTAATGTAGAGATTTTTATAAGATCTCTTCTGTGGGCAGACTTGGAAATCTTGGAAACTTTGGAAAAAAACAATTATGGGAATGAACTAAACACTACCAGTCAGATATTTGCCTTCTGCAGGAAAATAAACACGCTCTTCAATAATTTCCCCTTGCCACAGCAATTGTTACAAATAATTAATCAGATTTTACAAAAGCTTTTCCCATTGCATCCAAGATTGATTTTTATCTTAAATTTTCTAGTGGTGTTAAACATGCCTTTGGTATTTTGCCATAGTGAGAAGCAGCTGGAGTGTTTGCTGACACACTGCATCAAGGTGCCCATGCTTGTCCTGGATCCTGCCCTGCCTGCCAATGTCACACTAAAGGACCTGCCCTCCATCCACCCTGCTTTACAAGCTGCTAACAACATGTTCTATGTAGCCAAACCAAAAAATCCTTCCACCAATGTGACTGTGATTGTTTTTGATAGCCCTAAGGACGGTAAGAAGCTCTTTGTCAGATTCCATCCAGTTTTCTAGAGCAAGGTTTTTAGTAAGCTGATGTGAATTAGTTTTGGGGTTGGTTTCTTTTTTTGTCCTCAGAAAAAAGTGACTTTGTAGTTTGATTGTGACTTTGATGCTGATTTTCTGTTTGACTTTAGCAAGTCATTCAGTGTCTCTCTTGCCCTCAAACTGTTTCTCTAACTGATGACATTAATGATATTGTTTGCTTATCTCCTAGACAACTGATTACAGATGATTAGAGTTCTGTGCTTTAAAAAGCTATTGCGAAACAGGTTTGATATCTGTATATCTGTGTTGCTCTGATAATCTTGAGAGACTAGGGTTTAGACTGAGGAAAATTAGTTTTAGAAATCCTCTTTTAATTGCTGTGAAGCCTAGTTTGAATAACGTGCAGTAAGTTCTGCCCTTGTTCAAAGGGTTGGCAACTGTAAAAAAAAATTATTCATGTGTTGAACATCGTAGGTCTTCGAGCAGGTATGAGTTTCAAGTCTTGTTTAATAAGTGCCTAATCACTAGTCCAACCACTGTTCCTTATTTTACTACCAAGAATTTTTTATTATTTATAAAGACAACTTTTCACACCATAAATACTCAAATCTCTTTAATTAGCAATTAATTAAATGGAAAAAGTATTTCTTGGTTACTACATTACAGAAAAGAAGTGACTTTATACTGGAAGAAATTTTTGATTTGCAATTTTATGTATTCTAGTTGAAGCTGCCCATTCTGGAATGTTAAAAGACAACAGCAAACAGATAGTATGGAGGGGATACTTGGTATGTACTTTGACAATCTCTTGATTAGCTTTTGTATGTGTTAAACAGTCTGTACATTTTTTTGAAAGTTTCTGTGCTGTTTACTTTCCATAACTCACATGTAGTAAAAAGTGAAAGCTTTCAGAGCAACCCTTATTGTTACGTGAATTATTCTACCTTTAAAATGCTCTTTTTAACCTGTTTTCTTGGTTTTAGACTACAGACAAAGAAGTTCCAGGTCTGGTATTAATGCAAGACTTGGCCTTTCTTAGTGGATTTCCAGCTACATTCAAAGAAACAAACCAGCTACGAACAAAACTGCCCGAGAGCCTGGCCTCTAAAGTAAAACTGGTAAGGCTCTGGAGGAATGAGTCTCTTAGTTGTATTGATCTTTTGGAATGGCTCAGGTGTGGAATCTCACCCACCTAGGAGACTTAGGATATTTTTGAGAGTAATCTGGGGCTTTTTGTGTGATTCTTCCCCAAGTTGTGAGGAGTAGCAAATAGTGACTCAGAGAGTTTCCTGCAAAAGACCAGTTGTTCATTCTGTGACTGCAAGTTCTTAGGCATTACATTTGCTAGCCTGCAGCTGATTGAAAGGCAGCCTTATCAGTTTCCCTCAGCCCTTTGCTGGAGGCCGTTTTCTTGCTGTAGAATTCTAGATCACTGTTTAAGGTGACAGAATTTTGTTTATGTAGATTCTTAGCTTTTTTTCTTCCCTCTTGGCTCTCTTAACAGTAACAGCACTAAATGCTGCAATTCTCTCTGCCTCGTGCTCTGTAAGGCATCAGAAAACAACTTGTGTGACTGCCATTTAGTGCCTTCTGTTCTCCCCTGCTATTTGGACACCTGTTAAAGTTACAGTCAGGTGTAATGGAGAGGTGAAAGTTCAAGGAGTTTGTTAAAAGCACTGGCTTTTGTACTGGAAAGAGATGTGATTCATGGGGTGAAAAGGATTGAGTCCAAGGAGTTAGCAGGGATAATGGGATGCCAGTCCATAGGTAATTTGTTTTAATTAATCTGATGCACACCTGAAAGATAGGCTGATCCACTTTGCAGGTTGTTCCTTGGTGTTCAAATGAACATGAGATCTTTGTCCCTTTTCTTTTGTTTTTTTTCCTTTTGGTAGGCTGGGCTAACAACTCAGCACTCTGTTGCAGAAATTACCTCCTGTAATTCCTTTCCTAGGCTGGTCACACTTCAACATAATGCAAGCTGAAATTCTTCTTTCTTGTCTCAACTTGTGCTAGCTAACTTGGAGCCTTGCTAATGGCAGAAGCCTTGCAAAATAAGCACCTTTGTACCTTTCTTCTTAGTGCCCTAAAAGAGGTTATTAGAGAGAGGTTTTAAGCACTTATTTAAGCTTAAATAGGTGTTTTCTTTTGCCTTTGCATCTCCAGTGTCCCAGCAGTTAAATAACAGTGGATATCCATATGGTTCATTGCTGTCCAGATGAACATAAAGGCTGCATCCCTGGGGTGTCTTAGATATGTTTCCCATCTCCTTGTGTCTTTTGGAAGTGATATCCTGTGCCTATTACCTTTCTATATGATTTTTCCCTTCCCTGTCTTGGTTGTGTTTTTTAATTTGTCATCAGTCATGTGTCATCTATTTGTGCTGATTCCCTTTACCTTGGTGTGTTTTCTGTGTGTAAACATTGCCACTGTGATTGTTCCTAAGAGCACCTCTTCTGCCCTTTGTTTAGGCAGATATATATCTGTACAAATGCAATATTTTCTCAGGTATGCACAATATTCTGAGGTTTTCTTTCCAGTCATCTTTGCTGTCTGTATTTTTGTTTTTTTTTTTCCTGGTGGTAGATGCTTTAGAGCAATTAAATTTGGATTATTATACCCTGCGTGGTCATAGCAGTATTCTTTCCCAACCAGACCTCTATTCTTGATAGCAGCAATTCATGTATGTTATGAAGACACTTATGTATGTGAAGGTAAGAAATGTTTTATTTTCATGCATAAAGGTTTTTACATCAAGTGTGCATGGGGTTATTTCTGTAGAAGCCTTTAGGAGGTTCCAAACTCAGTCAGTTCTTATTTCAGTGGGTGTGGTATGTAGGCAGTAATGGTAAACACAACCAAGTGTGGTTTTCTTCTTTCCAAGGGGAGTTGCTAGGTTTATGCTACAGTTAAGTAGAAAAAAGGTTGATTATTTACAGTCTCCACTGACATTTGCAGCAATTCCTCTCTTGTTATCATTTCTGGACTCTGAAGTGGTGTGAGATGCTTGGTGGAGAGGAAGGAAGTTGCACCTGAGCTTGAACTGGACTTAAGTCTCATAGATGCCTCCTGATGTTTAATGGGTTTCTGTGTGCTTTAAGTGGCTGTTTCTTTCTTCAACACCACAAGTAAAGAAATAATAATAAAAACTTTGAACAATGCTGCTGTTAGAAGGGAGGAAAGGTGGGAAAAGGAGGAGTGTAGTTATTGGAGCATTTGTGTTGTATGTTGATAATGCTGTTTTGTTGGTTTGCTTTAGTTTGGTTGAAAAAAATTCTAAATTCAAGGAAGACCAAACATTGTTCATCTAGACCAGATAATTCTTATAAAAATCTAAATATCTGAGCAAAGCAGCTGAGCTCAGCTAGAGTTGATTAAAATGTGAAGCATCATGATATAATGGATCTATTTTCAAGGTGAATAATATCTGTTAGAGTCTACTGATTTTTGTACTTCTGGCTTGCACTGTAATGTAATGATATGGAAGTTTATTTCAAGATGAAAATTGAGCAGCAGTGTGTTTGCTGGTCACATTTGTTGTCGTAGGTCATGTGTTATGACAGATGAAGTTGGAAGTGATATTTGACAGCTTTTTATTGTCCATGTATTCTTAACTGAGTGTTAGAAAGCCACTAGATGGAGATGTTACTCTGGTTGTGCAGCAGATGGCTGCTGAGCTGTTTCTTTAAGGGTTCCAAAGACCTTACCTTGGACCTGTATGTGAAGAACAACTGAATATTTCATTTTCACTTCCCCCCCTTAACTACATTTCTAAAGGAGACTATTATTCAGCCTAAAGAGGTGCTTGTAACTTAAACTACATTTGTTTAAGAACTTGATTTGTTTGATTTTGGGGTTTTTGAGGCTGTTGTGCTAACTGTTTTTCACTGAACTCATGCACAGTAGTGAAAATGTTTGGAGAAAGTTGATTTTTTTCTTAAAGATTTAATATCCTGATTGCTTCAATGAAAACTAAGAGCTTGTAGATCTCCCTCTTTGCAAAATATCATCTCCTTTAATCCACATGCACACACACATACAAGACAGGTTAGAATCTTAGGAATGTCTTGATGACCTTGTCTTACTGATGGAAGTAAATCCACTTGGGAAACTGCAGGCACAGTGATGTTGGGTGTTTGCTGTCCTCACTGGAGGATGAAGGGGTTTGGGATTCTTGCTGCTGCTCATCAATGTTTCTGGAGCAAACAGCTGGCTCCAGGAGATGGTGTTATGGTCACACAGATGCAGCAAGTTAGCTTTGAAGAAAAAAACTAAGGCATTAAAAAACCTAATGCCCTAAGGCATTGCACTAGTTGCGCCTCAGAAATGACCCTCCTACTATGTCATCCTATAAAGGGCACTTGAGACTTTTGTAAAGACAACAGTGTTTTATATTTGTAAAGCTTTTTATAAAACTTTTCAGCATATGCTTCCTTTCCCTTGCTCTGTAGGCATATGATTTTTCCCAATATCCACACTGGAGTGGGAAAAGGGGAGCTTCTTATTTCCTTAATCATCAGCTTTGGTCATTAAGAAGAGAAGGTACAATAATTTAAGGACTGGTTAGGAATCTAAGTCCCACCTCAGGAAATCAAATGCTCTTGAGGCCTCTTACCTTGAGAAAATGGAAATGAAGGTATTTACTTCTGCATGGAGTGTCGGAGCTCACCTGACTCCTAGTCCAGTAATCTAGAAGAGAAACATGCTGGCTCCATGCTGGAGAGCCTGCATTTCAAGTTCCCTGGTGGAGATAATGCAGATTTCCTGTCTTGCTTTCAAGTGTGATAAAACCTGTGTGCCAGAGGTGGTCTGGGTGTGTGCCTGCAAGGTGTGATCTCAGCCCACTTGGCCTTTGCAGAGGCTCACCTGGTCACACTGACTCTCTGCATCCACCTTCTTGTTCTTCTGTTCTGCTTTGACAATACCTTTGGATCTGCTGACCTGCTTTGGCAGGATGATGTTTTCTGGAAGGTAACATTTTAAGGGAATGGGTGATGCCATCCATCCCTAGAGAGGCGGTTGATACCTGTGAGACATTGAAAAATCTGCCAGGAGACAATTCCATCTTGAATGTACCAGCAACAAAATGCTTGGAGCAGAGCTTGAAATATATTAGAATCTAGTTTAGTTATTTCACCAGATAACTCCACTGAAGTCTGACTTTATTGATAGCCTGCTTAGGAAAAGACTGGTTTCTTCAAATGGTATTTCTGGAAAAAACTCCACTTTGATATAGTAAAAATGATGTGCTCAGTACAGTGGTCAGCTAAACTCTGATGCTGAGAAATGGAACATGTTTTTCCACTGCTTCCTGTACTTGCTTGGAATACTACAAATTAAAAATACTACAGCATATATGCTGTATTAGTAGGGGGTAAGTGTTTGCAATAAATCTAATTAGGAGTTTGTAGTACAGGGTTGTTTTTTTTTTTTTTTGCTGAGTTTGGGAGCAAGTTAAGAGAAAGTAAATGTTCTTACATGCTTTCAGAGCTCTAATATGGCAATATTTTTGGTTTGTTGTATGTATGATTTATGAGACAGATTCTGAGGGACTGCGTGACACTGTTGTATTGCTAAATAAAGCACATACCCAGTGCTGGCAGCTTTGCAATCTGCAGCATTTCAATGCTGATATTTTTGGAGGTTGCTGCCTGCAGTCCGTAACTATACCTCAGCCATTTAGCTTCTGAAGCCATCCTTTCCACCCATAACTTCAGATGATTCCCTGGAAGGTCTGAGATTTATCAGATTTTTCTGATGACAGGCCTCCTAAGTCAGATTGAAAGATCTCAAATAGCATATGAGTCAAAGCATCAACAGCTTTAAAATGTCACAAGTGGAACAGCTGGTCTTGCTAAGGGAAGGGCTGCTAACTCTGGGACAAGTGTTGTTTTAAAATGAGCAGAAAGGGTCAGACTTCATAAAAAATAAAGGAAATAAAACCACTTAAGAGTTCTAACAAAGGGAACTGTGATGTTTTTGCTTTTTTTTGAACACGATTATTCAGATTTGATAGCTTATGAATTGCATTTACACTGAATTTGGTAGACGTGGTTGTCTTATGTTGCCTGAAGGAACAAAAATTAAGCGATAGCATCAAATAAATATTAATGATTAACTGTGTTTATACTTAATTAGACTGTTGAATTGCATGCACTTAGAAAATCAAAATGCAGTCCTGCTTTTAGCTTGATTGGTCTGCTCTTCCTACTTCATATGGCAAGCAGAGCATTTATTGGGTTATGCCATATTCCTGGGGAGCTGCTTTGATGCCCTGTGATCTGCATGCTACACTCACTGTTAGGGTGTGCAGTGCAAGCCCTGATCCTGTGCATTATGAAATCTGATACACAGACTTACTGGTGGCAAGAGATAAAAACAGCAAACAGATCAAACAGTCCACAACTAAGAAGTGACCTTAGCAGCACATTGGCAAGCAGCACTAAGGGTTTGGAGACCACATGGATTAGCTCTGGAGCCCTTTGTATCTCAGATTTCGGAGCTGTAGGTTGAACTAACTGTAAACCATTCTGAACATTTCACGCTCTGACAGTGATGATACATCAGTGCCCTCGTTTTCTGGAAAGATCATTCCTTGTTTATGATGGGAGAAAAAAAAGGACAATTCTTTCAGTCATATAATCAAGCATTAATAAAAGATGAATTTTCTTACTGGAGTGACAGAGTGACAGAGAATGGATGAAAATTCATTTACTCCCAAAATACTTAAAACATGAAAGGATTTAGCATTGCTGGATATTTGTGTAAAGAGACATTTCTTTGCAAAGTGAAAATTAAGCATGATGTGTTGTATCTATCCCATTTTACTATTACTTTTTGTGTTTTTACAAAATTGTAGCTCTTTAAAAACAGTGCTTACTACTCTTATAAGTAACTCTAGTAAAAATAATACAACAGAAAGATGGAAGAGTGCTGCTGGAGTTGTTTTCTCTGCTTGTATAGTTGCAGCTCTACTCAGAAGCCAGCGTGGCTCTCTTGCAACTGAATAACCCCAAGGGTTTCCAAGAACTGAGCAAGCAAGCAAAGAAGAACATGACTATAGATGGGAAAGAATTGACACTTAATCCTGCTTATTTGCTGTGGGACCTCAGCTCTGTCAGTCAGGTGGGTAAATTCTCTTACAGCAGGTAAGTGTTCCAGCATTTCAAAACTGCAAGTAGAGGCTAACTAGTCAATGACAAGGAACATGGGATTTCTTCCAGAAGCTTGGAAGAATCAAATATTTATTAGCTTTTAAGAAAACATCACAAGAACACTGTCCAGTTCTCAAATCAATGGGAAAGAAGGATCAAGCAGTGTGATATTTTACTTAAATTTTCATGTTCTCTACTGAGTGAAAAATGTTGCCCTCTGCACATGTTCTGATAAAGCTGTGTGCAGTCAAGTCCTGAAAGGCTTAACTGATCCTGACTGGCAGATAAGCAGGCTTCTTGTGTGGGATAGAGAGGGTTTTTTAACAAACATGATTATCGTGTTCCAAATATATTTCTTAAACTGTTTTTTGCTTTGCAGCATCATTTATGCTGAGCAAGTGCTAATTGCTTCTCTTTCAAAAATGTTGAAGTTGTGAAATACAGATGTCTGTAAGGAAAGGAGGTTTACTTTAAATGCTTTTGATACAATGAAGGATGTTTTGTTTAAGAACAGGAAATTAAATAACAAGGTGTCTGTTTCAAGATAAGATATTCTGTAATCTTGGGGTTTTTCCTCCTGCTGGAATTTAATTTAACAGTAAATGTCAAGTGGCATGGTTAATGGTAGCCACTCCTGAAAAGCTTAGAGTCTCTCTTTGTATCCTGTGACCTGGAATTTGGGGGAAATCTTCCTAGTTAATACCAACCCTAAGCTCAAACTTTATATTTCCTGATGTTGAAATTACACTTTATTTTGTCAGTGGACACCTAGCCAATGGCTGCTGATGTTGCCAAAATGTTTTCAGTTGTTACTCTTTTTGTGAATCTGAAAGCTGCATTACTGTACATACTAGAAAATTTATGTACAGTGTGTAGAATCTGCAGTGAAAATGGTAATTAGTAAGCATTCAGCTATTTTCTTGAGTTTTCTGTTTCCTTTGGGGTTTAGAAAAGTTCCTATTAGGTAGCCTTACTTGTTGCTTTTAGGGGAGATCATAAAATTTTCATAAATGGGAAAAGGAACATGTTTCATTGTCCTACAACCTAATACTGTTACTTAACTGATGAGTTTCTAACTGAAACATTTTCTATTTAATAAAATGTATGGAAATATATAGCTGTTTGACAGTGAATATTAGGCTAGGTTTTGTTCATTTTCTCCTGCTTAAATTCTTTAAAATGATAGAGCAGGGGATAATTAAAGAGCAGCTACATCATGACACTTCCAGTATATCTCTATTAGGTGACATTTATATACAGCTCATGATGTAATGTGCTTGAAAGGCCTCAGCCTCTTGAAACTGGATTTCTGAAAGGTGATGTTACTGGTCTGAAATGCAGGACGGGGTGTTTCTTCTCCTTCATTCTTCAAGAACTTTTTTCAGCATGATGAGCAGACATCCTAGTGATACCAGAATGATGTCAGAAGGTTGCACTGTTCACCTTGATAATTTGGGAGAATCGATTCTTTTTAAGAATAACGGTTATTATAAATATACCTTTTAGTTTTGAACATCTAAATCCTGAAGTGCTTTAAGCACCTGTGTGCCAAAGCACAGTGTCCTCACCTAGCTGCATCCGAACTTCAGTGTTGTGTTTAAAATGAGGACAGGATGGTTTTCTGTTTGTAGTCCAGGCAGGATGAAGATGTGTCTGCCAGCCGCTTCGAGGACAACGAAGAGCTGCGGTACTCGCTGCGCTCCATAGAGAGACACGCGCCCTGGGTGCGGCACATCTTCATCGTCACCAACGGGCAGATCCCCTCCTGGCTTAACCTGGATAACCCGCGCATCACCATAGTCACCCATCAGGTGAAGCTCTCCAAAACCACCCCTGTGGGAGGACCAGAGGGAGCCTGTTTGATTTGAAAGGCGGTTATCTGTAGTCTGGGGTTTTCAGGCCTGGAGTGTCTTGAGTTTCTAAAGCGCCCTTTTTCCTGATGTTTTGGCTTGCTGAAACTCGTTCCCAGCAAAAGCACATAAACATCAGGAATGTTTTTGTAACGATACTCATGTTTAGGATTCTTTCTGTGAGAAAGATTGCTTTTGATGTCCCCCTAGTTTGACCAATGTAGGTAAAGGAGTTCTCTTTCCTTTGCCAATCACAGTAGTCTATCGAAAATGTATGTAAAGAATCGAGTTTTTAAAATAAACAGTCGGATTCATTTCTCCAAGAGCTTTGGAGAAATGCCATGAGGAGCTGTGTCGTGTGTTGTCCTATTGCAGCAAAAGGCTGCATTTATTTGGAAGAAGTGACAACCTCTTCCCTCTCTCACTCAGGGCTTTATCATGTAAGTCATTCTATTTTGGCAAAACAGATAGCTGAATATCTATCAAGCCTATATTTAATTTGCTTTCCCAAATATTAAGGTTTCAGCTAACATATACCCATGTCTAATTTCCTTATAGAGTCTATTTATTAAAACCTGGGGAGAAGAAAATGTAACCTGAATCTGTAAACAGACTAAGAACCTGTAATAACCTAATAAGCTTTTGTTGAGACAGGATGGATTACAATTACTGGAACTAAGGAGATGGCTACAAAAAAACTAGCTATGCATTCTCAAAATGTTATTTAAAACCAGAAGAGGAATCCTTCAAACTTCCTGGATAAGTAAAACCAAATTCTCTAGTAGCTTATTACAAGTTGAGAAGTAATTTTGGTATCAGGACATGCCATAGGAATGCTAAAGAGATACTTATGCAGCTTCTTCTGCTGTCCATGGTGAAGTTTCTTGAAAAAGATGGAACAATCCTGACTTCTTGAATGCTGCAACAGGTTCAGTTTGCCAGAAATTTTGTGCAGCATGAAATTCATGAGAATTACAAATGTGTACTCTGAGCCTTGTCCAGTACTCACTGAAAGAGGAGCGTGTGAAAGTTTGTGACTTTGTGAGCAATCAGGTGCAGTTCCTCAGTTAAGCCGCAGAAAATGGTTTTGTGTGGGGAAAAAAGTGATATTCAAGTTTTTTTTGTTTTTTTTTTTTTTTTTGCTATAATATCTTTTTTCTTTTGTATCTATCCTCGTTCTTGATAAGTTTGCTTTTAGTAGATAAGTATCAAGTATTTATGTGCCTGACTAAACAGTTTTTGGTTGTTGGGGATTTTCTTGTTTTAGGAAATATTTCAGAATGTGAGTCACTTGCCTACCTTCAGTTCACCAGCTATTGAAAGTCACATTCATCGTATCAGTGGCCTTTCTCAGAAGTTTATTTATCTCAATGATGATGTCATGTTTGGGAAGGATGTTTGGCCCGATGATTTTTACAGTCACTCCAAAGGTCAAAAGGTAAGCCATTATGAAGAGATATTTTAGCAGAAATAGAACTTTTCTACTCTAATGGTAGAAGTCAAAGGAATGCTACTTTGAAAGGGAGAGCCCTCACTCCCCCTTTTATCTCTAAAGGCTCATTGTTCTTAACAATGAGAGAGTTGTTGGCTAAGGTTCAGGGTGTGGAAGGCTCATCTCTCTATTTGTATGTGTGCTGTGTTGATGTTTGTAGGATTACTCTTTTTCATGTTCACTCCTACGTTTTTGTGGTTAAAATGGTTCCTCTGTCAGGATTCACTTCAGTTTCAGTATTATTCTCTAGCTCTCCTACTTTCTGTTGGAGCACTGGTAAGACTGATGTGGTGTTTGGCACTTGCCAGTCTTCCTTCCTAGTAAATTCTTTTCATTTTGTGGGAAATACTAAAAACAAACAAGAATTGACTTTTTTGTGAGAACACAGATCAGATGACTGGTCTGATATTGAAGTTACAATTAATTGCTTCTGTTCAGACACCCATAATATCTTTGCCCAATTTATATATTATCATTTAATATATATACTATATATGTAATGGTTCGCTAAAATAGTAGATATTGTTCCCCGTTTATGGGTGTAAAGTAATTTAGTCTTTCAGCAAACTCATTATCAACAACTGGGGTTTAAGCAAAGAAAGCAGGCTGAGGAAACATTAGCAATAGTTATGCATAAACAATCTGGCTGCCAGCAGGGTTTTCATCCCTTAGCTTGATCTAGAAAAATGACATGGAGGAAAAAACTGAAGATTTATATACTATTATTTCTATTAAAGCAGTGGCTACACAAGGCACCAGAGACCAATGAATTAAACAGTTTATGCAGGCAGATGTGCACACTTGCACACAAATACAAAAATGTTGAGCAAAATTAGTTTAAGCTACATTAAAATAACTGTTTCAGTACTTGGGGATGTTAGGAGGCTTTCAGTTGTTTTAAATCTCTAAGGATGGAGGCATATAACTGGAAAACCATATTGTTACAGCGTTTGTATTGTTCTTTAGTTATTCATCTCAGTTATGATGGTGGAGTCAGCTTAGGTGCAGTGTGGGTTGTGATAACCTGATCAGCAAGTGTTACTGTAGGAAATGTGCTGATAAAATCTTGAAACAATAAAATCTAAAGGAAAATGTGGGGGGTTTTTAATGCCTCCTCAGTTGAAAGAACACACAGGTGCACACTTTTTTTCTTATCCAGGTGATCCTTAGCATTATTTAAGATAGAGAGGATGAGATGCTTCAGGGACTATGTTCAACACGTTATGAGCTGCTTATCTCATAACTGGTTAGTAATGAAGAAACATTTTGAGCCAGGAGAAGGAGTGAACTACAGAGCTGTTTCAGAGTTTAAGTTCACCCTTCCTATCTGACAAAAGAGAAGGTATTAGTTTTTGTTGGAATATAGTTTGCAGAAGTAGATTTGGCAAGTCCTGCTTTCCATTTCTGGCTGTTGCTGCTTTGCTGTATGGCCTTAGGAATTCAGTTCTTCCTTCCCTTTGAAAGAGATAACATTTTCTTCACAGACAATGGGGTTTAAATTCTGTGAAATCTTAAGGCCCTGTCCACAGGGAGACATTATTTTAAGTCTCCATACTCCAAGCTCAGTTGACTTCTATTTGCCAGTCCTTGTCTCAGACTGTTATGTTGTTCCAGGTGTACTTGACTTGGCCTGTGCCAAACTGTGCCGAGGGATGTCCTGGCTCCTGGATTAAAGATGGTTACTGTGATAAAGCCTGTAATAACTCAGCATGTGATTGGGATGGAGGTGATTGCATTGGTAAGGCAGCCATGTTGAATTTAGGAAAAGTCAACTCTTTGTTGTTCCTTACAAGAATAATTCTGTAATTTGTCTTTTTCATATAACTACAGAGTTTGCCTCCTTTAGTAATAAAAAAAGTTGCCTTGAAAGAAAGAAATAAGGTTTTAATCTGTAAACTACAAATTTCTTTGGAAAATGACAGGAAATAATGGGGCATAGGACAATCTTTCTTTAGGTATCAAATTTGACTAGCTGAAAGGAGGGGTGTTGAAATTTAAATTATATATTAATAATAATATACAGTATTATATATTTGGACTCATAATCCAAATAATAATGGATTGTGAAGCTGCACGATTAGTTCCTGGATCAAATTTTAAGGACTGCAGTGTAATAAAATGAAGTGGTACTTCTGGTTTGAGGAAGTGATACCTTTCTAGGAGGCTGTAAAGTAGGGCTGCAAGCACAAGGAGTAGTAACTCAGTTTTCTGCCTGCCTTTTTGATGTAAAGACAAAATATATTGTCACTTTGGATACTCTTTTCACTTAAAGTCTATAGTATGCACAAACTCACAGAGGTTTAGTTAGGATTTGCCCCTTTTTCATTTCAGTGATAATTGTTTAGTGTTCAGTCTAGCTTTAACCTGGAGGCCTGAATGTGCCTTTCTTTGGTTACTTCACATTCTTCCTTCTGGTGGGTTTGTTTTTCCTTTGTTCCCTAGGTAACAGTGGGGGTAATCGCTATGTTGCTGGTGGAGGTGCAGTTGGAGGCATTGGGAATGGCCCACCATGGCAGTTTGGAGCAGGAATAAGTGGTGTTTCATACTGTAACCAAGGCTGTGCTAATTCCTGGCTAGCTGACAAATTCTGTGACCAGGCCTGCAATGTCCTCTCATGTGGATTTGATGCTGGTGACTGTGGCCAGGGTATGTATAAAGCATTGCTGATGGACTTCCTGCGGGGATTCTCTTGAATTGCCTGACCTTTCTTGGTTCATCAGTACTCTCACACTAAGGTGTCCATCTTTACCTGACTGAGGACAGTTGAATTGATGATGTCTGTAGCAGTTAAAAAGTTTAAAGAACCTCTGTGATGCTGACAGTGTGAGTTCAAGTCTGGCTCCAGGCTCTTGCCAAAGGCTACTTTCAATCACAAGTGAACTTGTCAGAAGGCCATTTGGATATGTAAGACAGTAAGAGTCTCTTCTGCATTTCAGCTGGGATAAATGTGTTTCTGGTGATTCTGTTGCTAACAGTGAGGTTCTGTTCATCTGGGAGATGACAGATAATCTGTGTTCTGCTGTGGGAGGGGGAAGTTCCTTTCAGCCTATCTGATTTTGAAAATTTCAAATCAAGATGCAGCACTGTGGCAGTGAACTCCAGCTGTTGCAACGTTACTCTCCTAAAATGTGGCAAAAATGTTAGATGGGCAAGCTACTTATGACTGATACATAATTTTAAGTGACATGATAACAAGACACTTTAGGCTTTTCAGGTAGAGACTGAAAGAGTGATGAATTATACTGGCTTTTAGAATTAGCATGGGAGTGTCTGGTAGCTTTATATGTGTGAATATGTTCTAGTCATCCATTATTGAAGAGAGTGAGCTGGAAGCTGGAAATGAGAGTAAGTGCTCTTTCACAAAGTTGTCTCCCTGTTAATGTAGTGACTGTAAAAAAAAGACTGAAAGATAAATGTCATGCTGAAAATTGACAGACATTGGTTTTGTTTCTTGTTTGTTTTTTTTTCCCCAGATCACTTTGAAGAGATGTACAAGGTGATACTTCAGCTTAATCAGACCTACTATGTTATTCCCAAAGGTGAATGTCTGCCCTACTTCAGCTTCAGTGAAATAGCCAAGAAAGGAATTGAGGGTTCATACAGTGATAATCCAATTATCCGACATGCTTCAGTTGCTAACAAATGGAAAAGTATCCACCTAATCATGCATAGTGGCATGAACACAACTGTGATCTATTTTAACCTTACATTCCTAAATAAAAATGATGAAGAGTTTAAAATGCAAATAGCTGTTGAAGTTGATACTAGAGAGGAACCAAAACAGAACACAACTTCCACGCAAAAATCTAACTCTGATTTTAAAAGTGCAACTTCAGTACCAGAAGCTGAAATGATATTTGAGGATATTCCAGAAGAAAAACGCTTTCCAAGAGTCAGGAGACGACAAAATGGCACAAAAGAGAGCGTACCTGAAGAGCTGATAATCCCATCAGTAAATGTGTCTCTTCTTCCTGAAGATGTCCAGCTAGCACTGCAGAAACTGGACTTAAAACTACTAGATGGTGATATAACTCAGAAAGGATATAACCTATCCAAGGCTGCTCTCCTGAGACCGTTCCAGTTTTTAACCACAGCAAAGAGTATTGTAGGCCTGGAAACAAAGGGCATGCATAATCATTCAGAAGGTCAGAAGAACCAGAGCAGCTGGGAGAAGCCTTATGAAGATGTAAATCATGGCAAAATAAAAGCAGATAAAGCAAAGGAAGAAGTTCCTTCGAGGATTAGGGGAACAAAGGGGACTCTTGTGACAATGAGCACGAATCAACATATTTATAAAATACAGCCTAAAGCCACACTGCCCTCCCAGAGCATGGGGAGAAAAAATGAAACTCGAGAAAAAGTATTGAATGCACTCATATTAAGGGAAACACAGAAATCCAAGCATACTGGGAATTTTAATACTGGAGAAGGCACACAGGGTATGGAAGGAGTAAATGGGCATGAGCAGGTGGATGCAAATATAAAGGAGGTGCTGGTGGGAAGAAAATTACAGTCTTATGGTGGAAACTACCCAGGCTTTTTGCCATGGGAGAAAAAGAAGTATTTCCAAGACCTCCTTGATGTGAGTATCTTAATCATTCCTTACTGGAGTAGTTGCAGCTTTCTGCATTTATTGGAGTGTTGTTAATATGATTTATACATTTGAAATGTGCTTTGCCTTTGAGGCAAATGCTGGGGTTTTTTGAAAGTTAATTTTCACGTAAAATGTGACTTGTTTATGATCTGGGCCTCTCTTAACTAGGTGGTAAAAGCCAAATAACTATTTCTGTTGCCTTTCTACTGCCTTTTCTTGGTCAAATTTATTTTTGGTTCATTGTGTGTTGTCACAGAAAGCTTTAATTTTGTTTTGATTGCATTTGTGCAGGCATGGATTCAGTTTATGTTTAAAAAAATACAGAAAATGGGTATAATGAGAAATAATTAAATTCTAAAAGTTAAATTGAAAGTCTGCAAGGAAACTGCTTATCTAGATTGTGTCAAAAAAATGTATAGGAAATTTCCTCTGCTTCCATCCAAAGCATTTTGGCAGTTTTGAAAACCTCTAGAAGGGAAGATACTATGCTTCAGTTGGTAGCAGCTGCTTTGCCCTATTTCACATAACAAAGGGTTATATTTTAAAAAGACTATTCTCTCTGTTCATCTGAGATTGAATTTTCCATGAAAAATCATTATATTCATAGAATTCAGTTTATCAAATATGGATGAATAATCTGCAAAAAAAGGCAGTATTACAAATAAATCTGATGACAAATAGGGCCCTTAGTGTGTGAGGTGTCAGAGCACAAGTATTAAGGAAGCCTTTTATAGAGTAGTTTTCCTCAAAGCATGAAAGCTTTAAGGAAAAGTTTATTTTATTTCTTTTAAAAGGAAGATATAAGGGATATGAAGAAAAATATTATAAAATTCTCTTCCCATTTTCCGATATGGAAAGAATTGGCAGCTGGCTGAAATATCTTTTTTCCTGTGTGCCTAATGTTTTCTGAGTTTTTCAGTAATGTAACCTAGGTTTATGCCTGTCCTGCTTTTTAGGAAGAAGAGTCATTACTCAAACAAATGTCATACTTTACTGAAGGTAAACATTTTGGAAGGCAGCTGAAGGATACATTTGCTGATTCCCTGCGCTATGTGAATAAGCTGTTAAACAGCAAGTTTGGATTCACATCTCGTAAAGTCCCTGCTCATATGCCTCACATGATTGACCGTACTGTTATGCAAGAGCTCCAGGATATGTGAGTGTGGTTTTGCTTGGAATAATGTAAAACTGTGGGAAATCTTACCTTTCTGTTGCTTTGCTTTAACCGTTTCCACTGTGTTATTGGCTACTCATTAAAATGATACTTTGGAAAAGGAAATAAGAAATTTATTACACCGTGATAGTTGGGATACAATGAGATGTTTGAGGCACTTTAAAAATTCTGGGTTAGAATTTATTTTTAGGTAAGGAAATGTTTCCTTCAAGAAATTAAGAGTCCTAGATGAGTTTTCATTCTTATCTAGGTTTCCTGAGGAGTTTGACAAGACATCATTTCACAAAGTGCGTCACTCTGAGGATATGCAGTTTGCTTTTTCGTATTTCTACTATCTTATGAGTGCAGTTCAGCCACTGAACATTTCTCAGATCTTTGATGAGGTTGATACAGACCAGTCAGGCATCTTGTCCGACCGAGAGATTCGCACGTTGGCCACGAGGATCCATGAGCTCCCATTAAGTTTGCAGGTACTCTTTCCTTACTGATTAACATTTAGAACAACTCCAGGTTTAAAGGTTAAAATAAAACAAGTCAAATTTTTATCCTTGCTTGTAGCGTCAGTGACATTTGGCAATTTTTAAACAACATCTGGAAAACATAGCATTCTGTTTTACTTATCATTGTTTTTTTCTGTGGAGTCTGTGATTAAAACTGAGTTCTAGCAGCTTCATTAAAATAGCTTGCTGCTATCTGAGTTCAAGAAAACAGTGAGTTTGTCCAGAAAAAAGTTCACTGCCAAGAGCTGGATCCTGCTGTGCTTACTATAGTTTCTGCACATAGTAAAAGATAGTTCTTGCTCTCAGGGGCTTGTGGCCTAAAGAAAGAAAGAGAAAAAGGATAGCAAGGAAGTCATGCTAGTAAACAGAGTGGTCATATACAAAGACTCATGCTTCTGTTCTTCTGGAACCTCATATGAGTCCTGTGGTTTTTGTAGGACTTGCATTCTTAAACATACAGGTAGAGAACAAAGTGTACTGGTTTTGCTTTACAGAGAGGAATTGAAACAAGCCAATGAACAATTTGTTTGTGACACAGGGCACAAAATCATAGGTGTGCTCGGAACACAGCCCTGCTTTAGTGTGTTCCTGGCCTGCACCCCACTCAGAAAATCCTCCTTGCAGTTAACTCTTCTGTTGGTTTGCTTGATTTGGAATTTAATATGCCAGTGTTGATTTGGGAACTCTGTACTGTCCTGACATTATTAGTAAATCTGTGCTTTTAATTTTAAAGGAAATGACATTAAATCAAACCTTATCTGGTCTCAAACTCTGTACTGAGCATTTGCTTTACTTTATAGGGAGTCCCTCTGACTTAGCAGTTACTGAAATGGGGTCTGCTGAATATTAAGTCTTCTATTGTGGACAGTGGCATGGAAGTTTGTTATGTAGATAACATAAAGTACATTTGTTCACCCTGGGTTTTTAGAACTATGTCAGTGAGAAAATCCCTTGGATTTTAAGTGTTTTTTTCCCCCCCTTTCTTTCTGTTAGGATTTGACGGGTCTAGAACAAATGCTAATAAATTGCTCTAAGGCTCTCCCTGCCAACATCACTCAGATCCATGTTATTCCTCCAACTCAGGAAGCATATTATGATCCAAATCTGGTAAGAAACGTTGATCTTAAAAGATGCTTATTTTCTTTCCTGAGTATGTATTTACTTTACTTTAAAGCTGGTTAGACTTCTAGAAGTATTTACAAAAATCACTACTTGTATGTGCATGAAGTATTACAAAATGAAAATTTTACAGGCTGCTTCCTAACTTACTAACCTTTAATTTTCTTTAAAAGCAGAGAAAAGCTGAGATTTAGGATGTGTTATAATTGGGGTTTAAAAAGTCATCCTTGTGAAGAAAATTTACTGTTGTGAACCAAAAAGACAGTAAGCCAAATACCTCTTTGACTAGAACTTCCTGATTAGTCTTTATCCGAATTATAACCCATGTATTCAAAAAACACCCTAAAATCCAAAATCTCTGTTGTACAGAGATTGCCTGGCCAGTTTTACTGGTGGCTTTTGTCAGAGGAATACTAGAGAGCTGTCAAGTGAGTTAGAATTTTTGAGTATTTTAATGAGAATGAAGTTGCAGTGTTTTTGCCAAAACGTAATCTGTGTTTTTCATATATTATTTCTAAAATAGGAAATTGTGATGTTATGTACCAATATTGTTATGTTTTTCCAGCCGCAGATGATAACACAACTATTGCTTTTGATTCCAGGAGAGTAAAGTATGCAGGCCTCTCTAGCTGTAATACAAGTTTTCTTACAAAGTGCACTTTTATAACACTCTGTAATTTTCAGTAACCTATAATCTAAACAGTGTTTTCTTCCAGCCTCCAGTGACCAAAAACCTAGTGACAAATTGCAAGCCTGTGACTGACAGGATTCGTAAGGCTTACAAGGACAAAAACAAATACAGGTATGCTGTGACAGTCCTGTGCAAAGAAATACTTAGTGTTGTAAAGCCATAGGAGGAGGGATAACCCAACATAACCCAAATGTGTGTTAAAAACTCTTAGCTCAACCTATTTTAACAGTGGAACTAAAGAAACATGTTGTTATGTATGTTTTGTTGTGTAGAGTGATGTGGGTTTTTTCATAGTTTGCTTAGTAGTCTAAATACTTCCTTGTTGCTTGTGTCATCTTGGGCCATTTCCTAATCTGTGTTGTACAGCCAGAGTATGTTTGCATGGCTAGAGAGTGAGTGCAGTTCAAGCAGCAGATAAAGAAGGAAACAACCTTCCTGTACCTAGGAGTTGTAAATCTGCTTCATCCTTCCTCTACTGAAGCTTAAAAAAAAAAAAGGAAATAACAGAGAAAGCATTTTACTCTTAAGTAACCTGTACCTTTGCTGTGAGATGGAGGAGTGACAGAGGCATGAACTTTGTAAGTGGAAGAGGTTGTCAGGTGAGACTTGAAGAGGCCTTCAGGGTAAGAAAAGTGAAAAATATAAATCTACCACTAGTAAGACTTATAATCTGGAGTCAAATACTTGTACTTTGTATGCTTTCTTTTAGCATTCAGAGCTATGATTGATAGATGGTTACTAATAAATCTACAGAAAAGTGGTTCTGTGCAAGAGCATTAGCTGAAAAATTTAAATGTATTGATAGAAAGCAAATGGCAAACTTTTAATGAAGGTTGGCCAGTCAGATTAGAAATGTTGCTCACTAGTGTTAAATACAAGAGTGATATTTATTGAACCAGACTTTAAGCTGTTTTACTAATGTATAAATATTATTTCAACAATAAGGTTTGAAATCATGGGAGAAGAAGAAATTGCCTTCAAAATGATTCGCACAAATGTTTCTCACGTAGTTGGTCAGCTGGATGACATACGAAAAAATCCCAGGTATCCTGTTTTGATTTGGGTGAAGTTGGGAGATGGTTTTAATTTTCTGATTTGACTCTTTAAACTTCTTTTGTATTTAAAAGATAATTTATTGTCATGTAGTTCTAAACTGTTTGTTACAGGGCAAGACAGATTTGAACCAAAAAGTACTTCGGATTTTTTTCTATTTGACTGAAGCTGACTCCTCTGTCTGTTATGCCAGGGGCTATCTCAGTAATTTGTTACATCCTTGTTTATCTAAAATCTTTGAAAACTTAGAAACTTCAGCTATTTTTGAAGCTTTCATGAAGGGCATGTGGTTTATATTGCAGGGAAATTTATTTGAAAGGAAGAACTTTTTGATCTACTTTATGCAGGTATTTTATGCTAGGAGTTAGTTATGGATTATTTTTACTAAATCAGTCTACATATTCATTGTGCTTTCAAGCTCTTTTGCTACATGGAAAGAATCTTGTTTGTGTCTTCAGAAAACCAGAGTTTCCTGCCAGTTTAATGAATTTGGCTGCAAGTAGAGGTCTGACAAGTGTCAAAAGGCAGAGCAAGGAGGAAAGTAGAACCAGGTACCTTGGGCCAGGGAAAGCAAAGCCTGCTCTTTTGGTCACAGAAAGCTGTTGGGTAATCTCAGCTGCCTGTAAAGCTATGCATAATTTGTATTTGTAGGTAAAGAGTAGATTTCTACTTTTCCCCCAGTACTGTACTACTTTTGCTGGATTATTTATTCAGAAAGGGAAACGCTAGTCTTGAGACATTTTACAGGTGAAGGTGGTTTGTATTTATTTGCTATTCCTTTCAAAGAGTGCCTTCTGGCCACAAAACTGCATTCCAGTTGCTGCAATGATCCATTTTAAAAGAAAAGTAGGCAGTGCTCTAGCTCATCCTGCCGCTTCCAACTATGAGTTGGGTTTTATTAAAGGTAGGGGTGATTTCAAGTCTCGTTGGGCTCAGAGAGGCCTGAGTAACCTAAGTTTCTCAACTTTAGTGTTCATAGAGTGAGAAGCAGTGGATTACCTGGGCTCTACTACTGGGAGTGCAGTATTGTAGTCATTTCTTGTTAACAAAGGAGAGCTGGCACAGTTAATGTAGGCATGCCATTTCCTTCTCTTGGCCATGTTTTCCTTGCATACAAACCAGTAATTATAACCAGTCTCTAAAAGCAGGTTATTGGTGCCTGTCTTGGAATGAACTGAAAGTGTCTTTCACTTACTGATCTCCCAGAAATGTTTGGTTTGCACCCTTAAGGTAAAGTGAGCATTAATTGTCTAGGCATTAATTCTGGAATATCCAAAGGAATGTCATGTTTGGTTTCTTTTGGATGAATTTAAACAGTCTTTCCATTAGGAATGGGCTGATATCCTTATCAGTCCCTACTTTGCTGTGTGTAGCAGCCTCTCAGTCTGTAAGCTGTATCTCTTTTTGACAAAGCTAACCAGTAATATACACTCTAGGAATACAGCTATTGCATTCCCAGGGCTAATGAGCTGCCAGTCCAAGGGATGAGGTCAGGGATAGTCCAGAGTAAACTCCCAAAATGCTTAGAGTGTGGCCATGATTGCCATAGCCAGCTGTTTTGCATAGGATTACTTGATACCGGAGATACAGCCTGCTCATTTTTGGAGATGCATATTTTTTCTTCTCATATGTAGCAGTCTGAATGCCTGGTTATGCATATTTGTAATTGTTTTGAGCAAGGTTACCAATTGTGCCAGATGCAGTACATTGCCAGTCAGTGCTAATGCCCCCTGTGTGGGCTGATGTACAAGCTCCAGAGCTCTGCTTATTTCCACGTTCCTGCAGAAGCCTGAACTTTGCTCTTTGAAAGAGCACACCATACTATAGAGAATACAACTGACCAGAACTGCTTATTTACAAAGGTTAGCAGTGACAAGGCATATGTCACCAGATATGATTTCTGCCTCTGGGGAAAATGGAGGGGTCTTGTGTCTCACAATATAAATAAAGCACATAGCCTTGCCCAAATGTGGGAAGGGGAATTTTTGTTGTCAAGCACCAGGTCAGGGTGGCCAAGAGTACATAGCAGTCTAGCACACTAGCTGCTGTTTTAGTTTCAATTATTTGCAGTAACTTAGTTCTGTGTTTCTTATATGAGAAATAGTTCTCTTCAGGAGCCATTATTTAGAACATTATTTGGTCTCAGTGATTTCCATGTAAATTCTATCCAAATTGCTGCTGCTTATATTTTGGTTGGTTATACAAGTCTGTCTTTGGGTCTGTGGTTCGACAGATCAATTTATATAATGTTCTTAGTAAACCAAAGCCTAGGGACCAAGCTTTGCCTTCTCTTACACAATCTAATACAGTCTTTATGTTGATTTTCTCAGAAGAATTCAGGATGCCCCATAAAACATTAATAACTAAGTACGTTTCCCTGCTACAGGGGAGTTCACTTTGTTATTTAAGAGCCTTTACTCATAATTCAATAGTATAATATATATAATAGATAATTCAAAAGTATAAAAATCCGTACCCAGATTGTAATGCTGTTTTCAATGGGCTCTGGGATGGGGCACACTCTTGTGCCCATTAGATGGCAGCACAACTGTATATATACTATAACTATATTTAACTAGAAATGTGGCCTGTCGTTGGATTTTTCTGAGGTTTTGACTTGCTGTCAATCATAGTTTTCTTAGAATGAAAATACAATTAATTTGAAATAAAACAACAATGAAAGCATATCTGTTTGGTTTAAAATTATATGGTTTCTATTTTGTTTTAAAGAATTATGCTTGTGTTACTGGTTTGGCAATGCCTTTGCCATATTATCAAGGAAATACTCTAACAATGTCCTCCTGTTTTCTAGAAAATTTGTTTGCCTAAATGACAATATTGATCACAATCATAAGGATGCACAAACAGTGAAAGCCGTGCTTAGGGATTTTTATGAGTCGATGTTTCCCATCCCTTCCCAATTTGAACTGCCAAGAGAATACAGGAATCGTTTCCTTCACATGCATGAACTCCAGGAATGGTATGTTCCACAAGTTCTTTTCAAGTTACTGGAGTAATTAATGTATAATTACCTAAGATACTACTAAGAAGCTGGTTTTCCCTCAGTATTGTCATGAAAGAGTTAACAGTGAAAATAGCATGGTAAGATTTGAATGGACTGAAATATGAGGTCTGCAGGATTTGGGTTTTTCTAGTGCTTAGTCATCAATTTTATCAATTGGTCCTAACCTACAGCAAACAAAAGTTGTTGTGTTGTTTGTTTTGGTTGTTTTTTTGTTTTTTTGTTTTTTTTTTTTTTTTAATAAAACAGGAATTCGGGCTTTCTTTAAATGTAAAAAAACACCCAAACCATTGTTACATTTCTTACTAAGTGATTCTTTTCAATCTGTCACATAGCAATAACCATCTGGATAAAAATCAGAAAAGATATGTGTGCCTCATTTTTGCATAATATGTGCATTTTTTGTGTGTGTTTATCTCTTGCTTTTATAAATAACAACTGAAGAAATTGGAGTAGTTGACTTGAGAAGACAAGTGAAACGTTGACAGATACAGTGACAGAAATGACACAAGACTAATAGAAGTAAACCTGTTGCTGATCAGCAAATCATGAGAAACAGCTGTTCATAAGAAAATAGAAAATATTGGAGGAACTGTAGAGGGAACCAGAAGGATAGTAGGTGTGATTGTAGCGCTACAAGCCCTGCTGTAGTAGTGGTGGAGGCAGCAGGAGCCAAACCCATTTCAGCAGTTAGCTTTAGAAATTTGAGCTGGAGGAGTAGACACAGTGTTGGCTCCCTTTTAGAGATCCTCCATCCAGACTTTTTGTAGCTTCAAAAAGACACTTTATTTGGACTTGTTTGTAGCCAAAGATGACTTTACCAGGGTGTGTTAAGGCAGGCTAAAGTGCGGGTGGAAATGAAAGTATTTCAGAATCACAGGACAGCTCAGGTTGGCAAGGACCTCAAAAGATCATCTGGCCCAACATTTCATGGAAAAAGTGCCTAGATGAGACTGTCTGCTGCCAGCTCTCACGTGTCCTGGCTGCAGGTGTGTAACTGCAGCACAAGGGAATTGCAGTTTGGTTGAGAAGGACCTAGTGTGACTGCAAAACCATAGTTGCCACAAGTAGATGTGGCACTTGGGGATGTAGTTTAGGTGTGGACTTGGCAGTGTTAGCTTAGAAGTTGGACTTGATCTTTGAGGTCTTTTCTAATCTAAAAGGTTCTGTGATCTAGCACCTTGAGGAGTCATATCTTGGAAACTTCCAGTGGTGCTGACTCTACCCTGTCTCTGGGGAGACTCCTCCAGAAATGATTGTTTTGACTGTAAAAAAGACTTCCTTATATCAAGATGAAACCTGTTCCAGTCCAACTCATAGCTGTTGCCCCTTATCTCCTCTATGTGGCTCTTCGTAAAGGGAGAGGCTATGCCCTCTTTTTAGTCACCCTTTAAGAACTGGAAAAAACTCTCTTTGCATGTTTTGTGGAAACTCTTTAAATATTTGCATTTATGATACATGAAACTGTTTTTCTGTTTCCTTCTTTCTTTGTCCAGGAGGGCATACAGAGACAAGCTCAAATTCTGGACCCATTGTGTTCTAGTAACACTTATTGTATTCACAGTCATCTCATTTTTTGCTGAACAGGTAAAGTTAATGTCTTCTTATCAAATCTGTGTAACACTTAAGAGATTGTGGAATCTTCAGGATAACATTGCATGGATTTTTTTAAATAGGTTTTGAAGAGTAGCTAGGATTTTCCCTGCATCAAAGAAGTAAAATGTTACATGAGTCATGATTAGGTCGCTTTAATTTTTAAGTCACCATGTTGAGATTCCTTGGAAAGAGAGTCATATGGGGAGAAGGAGAGTGATGGTAAAGTCCATCACCAGTGTGCTAAATTTGGATGCTCAAATTCAGTAATTGTTTTTGAAATCCTTGGTCTGTTAACATGGATATTGGTAGAAGAGTATAATAAGTTAAGAGGAAGGAAAATTACTCCAGGAGGGGATCTTAAGTTACTTAAAGGCCTGATCAAAATCTCTTCCCTAAGTAATTGCAAAGGCTCCTACTGAATTCAAAAGGTTTTGAATCTGACTCAAGGGGAAAAAACCCTTTGACTTCAGCAAACTTAAAATGGCTTTCTTGAACATGATTAGTCCTGCTCAACTCAGAGGGAGTCAATGGAACAAATCATATGGGTAATTCTTTGCAGGTTGGGGCCTTAAGTAACACTTTCCGTGGTCTGATGAAGAGGGTGTAATTCTGGAAAGGTTGGCTTTTGATTATTATTTTTTTCCCACCTGTAACTTTTGCATGACTCTTTCCCTTGATTTTCAGCCTTTTTTATATATTAGAAAATTCCATTAGTAACTTGGTTTTGGAAGGGGATACTAAACTCAGTGGTACAGTAAGGACTCTAAATGCAATTTTAAGATGCCAGCTTTGTGCTGATCTTTTAAAAATGGAACATAGTCTGGTGTTAAATACACAAACTGTCTTTAAAATAATCAGAATAAAGCCATGGTGTGTAGTTCACATTCTGCTTGTATTCTGTTTATTGAGAAGTCTAGTGGAAATGTGCACATCTAATAGATGGAGAAAAAAATGCCTTTGTGGTATAACCAGAAAAAAAGTACAGTACTGAGTATTTACAGATTTGATAGTGTCTAGGATGGAAACCTGATGAGCTGTGAGCCTTTAGTCCAGCAGAGAACTAATTTTTTTTTTTTTCTCTCCTCAGCTAATTGCACTTAAACGAAAGATTTTTCCAAGGAGAAGGATCCAAAAAGAAGTTGGTCATGAACGAATCAAAGTGTAGAAGAGCTTTATTTTGGAGATCAGTCTACCTCAAGCTGTGATTAAGCATTTTAAATGTCTCTTTCATAAGTGTCTTTTCTGGTTTGCCGCTTAACTACATTGATATGAAGAAAAAAAATCATGCACCTACATTCGAATCTCTGCAGTACTCTTCATGAAATAAAAGCTGCTGAAGCTGTGACAATGCAAAATAACAACAAGGAATAATTGCAGGACACCTGTACATAGGCAGTTTTCAACAGAGCTTACTTTACAACTCTTAGTTCATGGCCGTGCTATCCTTTTTTATAAAAAGGGTTACCTAAACAAATGTAACTGCATTTATTGCAGTGGATGTTGCCAACTAGATAAAATGTTGGAAGGAAAAGTTGTTTGGGATCAGCTTAAGAAGTCCTTGATCTTGCATTCCAAAGCATTTTGCAAATTTCTGTCATTGCTGCTTTTTTTTAGCCCACCTGGGAAAATTGAGAATTATGTAACTTGTCAGTTAAGTTTAGAATGCAATTATAGATGTTGACATTCTTTAAAGCACAGTGGCAATTCATCTCCCTATTTGTGGTGTATAATTGGGATTTTAAAGAAAGGTATGCTACTAAAAAATTACACAGTAATAACATCTAATGGTTTATTTGGAAGGTGTTTTATATCTGGTGTATTATAGTCCAAAGAATACACAAAGAAATGGTGTTATTTCCTGGCTTGATTACAAAGAGAGGGTTGTAATCAAAGGAAAATGATCAAGGTAAAATATTTTACAAGCATTGTAAATACAAAAGCAAAAGTGCCTCTATATGAATGGGTAACAAACTGTTTCAAAGTAGAGAAGTATGGGGAGCAGTGTTTCACTTCATAAAACAATATTTGTACTGACATACAAAGCTGTGGTGTTTTTAAATTTACCAGGGTTTGGCCCTGTATGTTGCTGAGATATCGGAGTAGTGTGGTTTTATGTGGGAAAGGGTACTGAATCTTTGCAAACAGAAATTTTTGGTGGTGTATCTTCACTTAATTGTATTAGCAGTATTCAGAAAGCATTAATTTTTGTAATCGGATGCTGTACAAAATGTATGTGCATACATATTGTAAGATACTTGGCTTGCTTTGGAATGAACTAAAACGTGATGGAAGTTTTGTCTGCCGTTTGTGTTTCAGTCAACCAAAGCTCACGCGTTTCGGTAACTTAGCCAGGAATCTGTATGAATCTATGTCAAAAGTTCTTATTTTTGCCGTTAATAGTAATCCAAAGCACGGCTGCGTTCTCCCGCGTGGGACAAAGATTTGGAGCAGCGTGAGGATCGGCGGGCGGTGCCGGCCCCGAGGCGGCCGGCAGAGGGCGGCTGGGTGGCGGTCGGCTGAGGGCGGCGGGCTGGCGGTGGGCTGAGGGCGCTGGGGTGAGGTCGGCTGAGGGCTCGGTGAGGGCGGTCGGCTGAGGCGCTCGGGCTGAGGGCGGCTGGCTGAGGCGGCCGTGAGGGCGGCTCGGGCTGAGGGCGGCTCGGGCTGAGGGCGGCTCGGGCTGAGGGCGGCTCGGGCTGAGGGCGGCTCGGGCTGAGGGCGGGCCGGGCTGAGGGGGCCGGGCTAGGGGCCGGGCTGAGGCGGCCGGCTGAGGCGGCCGGGCTGAGGGCGGCTCGGGCTGAGGGCGGCTCGGGCTGGCGCGCCAGAGGGCGGCCGGGCTGAGGGCGGCTCGGGCTGAGGGCGGCTCGGGCTGAGGGCGGCCGGCCCAGAGGGGGGCGGTGGGCGGTCGGGCTGAGGGCGGCTCGGGCTGAGGGCGGCCGGGCTGAGGGCGGCTCGGGCTGAGGCGGCTCGTGAGGGCGGCTCGGCTGAGGGCGGCTCGGGCGGGGCGGCTCGCTGAGGCTCCCCGTCCTTCCCGCCGTTGCCGGCGGCAGGAGCGCCGTGAGGGCCGCGGGAGCTCGGGCTCTGCGGGCGAGCAGCGCCGTCCCTGCCGCCCCTCAGGCCGCGGGCCCGAGTCTCCCTTGCTGCTCTGAGGTGGGTGCTCACCGTGGAAAGCCCCACGCGGGAAATTCACACGAGCACCGGTTTCCTTAATTCCTCTTTGGGGCAGAGTGGAAAAAAAGAGGCGGGATTCTCGAGAACTCACTGTTAAAACACACAGCCGTGGACTGAAGACGCTCAGATCTGCTGAAACAGGTACCTACATGGCACGGGCAAGGGCGGCGCGGGCTTGTGAGGTGGCAGGATTGTTTTACACCTGACTGAGGGGGACTGAGAAGTTCTACTTTGTAAATTGATTTTTACTAGAAAGAAAAGTGTCTGTACGTCAGGTAAAATAGGTGCTTGCAGTTCCAAGGTAAAGCACCTTAGCAGCACAGGGCTAGGCACAGCCAGACACTGTGGCCGGACTCTCTTCCTTTACATCATGTCCTCAGCAGTCAGTAGTCAAAAACAGAGTAAGTCTTGACAATTTTCTCTCATTTGAGGATAATTCTAATGCAAGGGCTTTTGATTTTCCAGTCAATAAAGACACTTGTTTTTCAAGACACTTGTAAAATCTAAAATTCTTTATACTACATAGAGAAGCATCAACCTCAGAAAAAGCTCGGTATTAAAAAGCACTGTTACTTCCTTAGCGTAGTGTGGCCATGTTTGTACAGGTCCATGGAATTTGGGATTAAAAAACATTTTCACAGCTATTGACAAATAACTAAAAAAACCCCAAAAAAACCAACCAGAAGTAGGAAACTGAGGTGTGGGAGACAGTTGATAATGTTGGGGGGACCTCGCAGTTCTTGAAATTCAAAAGATCTTTAATGGAGTTCTCAATTTCCATGTGTGAACTTAATTTTCAGGTCTGTCTCTGTCCTGGCTAGTGGAAAGCCTACTGATATTTCTTGCTGTGTTGGATTGTGTCTAGAATGAGAGATTTACTAAAGTAAATAAATGAATAATTTTTTTAAGAGGGTAGCCTGTGTGTAAAATGTTTGCCAGTTAGAAATGGCATTACTTATATTACAGAATGCAGACGTGATAGCAATAAAGAACCATAAATCAGAACCTGGAAGTTGCCCAGGACTTTAAAAAACAGCATAAGCATATGTATATTTGTCTTTACAGTGTGGCATGGCTTGTAGAATCACTTTGTTCTCTATGGTTTATCATTTCCCTATTTTGGGCAGTAGAATATTGGCATAGCTTTTTGGGGAATGCAGTACTGGATATGACAAAATGCATAATAAACTGTAAGGAAGCTAAGCTGGCAGATGCCTTAAGAAAATGGATAATTTATCTTTTTTTTCCAGCAGAATCAATTATGTTAGAATTATGTTCCTAATAGCCCTGGCATTTTTTTAGCATGTTCTTAAAAGCATCACTGATGGGTAATGCTACGGAATACCTGAAAACTAAACCAGTTTGATTGCTTGCATATCTTTACAGGTGCAGACTGTTAAAGAGATGCCCATAATGGGTCCATGTAAGCATGAAAACATATTTATTTTCAGTTTATTCTGAAGGGGAAGTTATATCACAAATACAATGTATTGTCTCAGTAGGAAAAGATCTCACCATGGCACCACCAGGAAGAAAGCATGGAGGAAAAGCTGGTAAACCAGCACAGGAAGATCAGACCATACCTACTTTTGACTTTGAGGAGGAAAGAAAAGAGCTGAGTGGATCAGAGGAAGATATTAGAGAAGGTGCTTATATGAATTTTTTTTTTTTTGACATTTGTAAAATGTGAATTTTATCACCTTTGTGACTATGAATGGAAGGGAAGAACAACTGAGTCAGCCAGGGACTGAGCACAGCATGGTTCATAATGCCTGAGACCACCAGGCTCCTACTGTGTAATTTTGATTGGTAACTTTGAAAATAATATAAATATCTATTTGTGATTTTTTTTCTTTTCAAAGGTACAGAATTACAGTACCTGCTTTACAGTAAAATTCAGACTGGACTTTATAAATTTTTAAGTTATTTTTAGCTTTCTGACGATTGCTATACTGACTTGTGAGTAATGATGTAGTAGTGCACAGAGAAAGTAAAATTGTTTGGGAGCAGGGTAGAGAACTCAAAGAGTGCCAGCTCCAATCTGGCCTTGCAGAATAATTCACCAGCATCTGTCAACTCCAGAAAGTTACAGGAGCTGCCTGTGTTACTGATGGGAGCTGAGCCCCATGGGCATGATCAGGGAAATGGCTTTAGAGAAAAGGAATTACGCTTTTAATAACTCAAACCAACACAAAATGTATTTTTGTAAATATTTCTATACTCCTTCTTAAGGTGACATACCAGTAATGGACAAGCATGGAAAGAAAAGACCTCTGGTGACTAATCACGTGGTTCCAGATGATGTGGGGTAAGGTTAGATGTTTGGGGATTTGTCCAAAATAAGCAGGTCTTAAATAGATACCAACTTCAGCTATTCACTGTGCTTATTTTTGCTTTGTTTGGGTTTGGGGTTTTTTTTAGTATTTGATTCAAAAATCAAGTGACAGATAGTAGTTGTAGGTAAAAAAAGAAAACGTAGCATTTAAAACCAGTAACTCTTCAGTTTCTTTGTGGTTTCTTTTGAACGTGCAGAAAAATTTGATATATTTGTGTGAGTTCTTAAAATTTCTTTTAAAAAATTTGTTTTATCCGAAATTGTTGAAAATTTCATTAAATTCCATTAATTTTTTCCTCTCATTTTAGTTGCTTGAAGAGATTACCAATACTTTAAATGATTCACATATTGCATGAAAAATAAGTTATTTTACAGATAGATCTTATAAAAATTTATATGCATGGGCAGTCTAAATGCAATAAAAAAGTACATGCTAAAATAGTTTTCAAGCAGATTATAACTTGGGTTGAAGATACTATTTTTACTGTATTGTAACACTGCCTTACACATTGGTGTTACCATCTTAAAGATGCTGTAAAAACAACCCTGAAATTATTTGCCTTGGGATTTTTTACTGTGCCAGTAATGCTCACTGAGATGGATTTGTTTTCATTTGGTGTTCCAAATACCCTTTTTGTTTTCTTTGTTACAGTGAATAATCAATTTTATTTATTGACTGCCCTCACTCAAGACCTACCAAATGCCTAATAGTGCCTCTTTACTGGGGAGTTTAAAAAAAAAAAAAAAAAGCGTGAATTAGTCTGAAAAAGAAATCTCTCACAGGAGGAGAAAAGGAGTAAAATTATTTTATCTTATGGCAGTGGCAGTTCTGTCACTGCTTAGAAGTAATAGGCATGTGAATAAAATTAGTTTTAAACATATTCAACAGGTCTTACTCTAAAGTCAGAAAATGGACAAATAAAAATTTTAAACACTATTTTGTAGGGAGAAGTTCAGAATATGTTGGAGCGATTTGGAGGTAAGCACAATAACATTCTAATAAATAAAAAGATAGTTGCAGAGTTGGCAGTAATAACTCACCACAAAATAACTTTCAAGGCTTATGTAAAATGACCAATCTCTGTAGGACATTTCAGCATTTCTGAATAAAGCCAGTTTTCAGGAAAAGAAAAGTTATATCCAAGGAAAGCAAAAGCAAAGAAGAGGAGGGAATAACTGCATATAAATGAGTCACAGCTTGTAAGTGTAGATAATTACAAAGGAAAAGGGAAAGATGCATGAGTGCTTTGGATAATCAATTCCTATTTCAAGATGATGTTTAAGAAGTGGTAAATACATTTATATTTAATATAAAAAGAGAAAAGGGACAATATCAGTTTGCTTTTGGTCTCATTTAACTTTTTGTTACAATGACATAGAGGATACTGGGGATGGCAAGACTTGAGTGAGAAATAAGGGGAATGTATAATGTTAATATAAACAGCTGAAGAGAACAAATAGTTGTAATTCTAGACAAGCAGTTTTGGAAGAGTTTAGTAGTGATACAGCATGGGAGAGCAGTCTGTACCTAGCACTTCCAGAAATCTAGAGAACAGGGAGTCAGCAGGTAAGAGTATTTCAGCAGTCAGAAGGAATTGGAGTTTCTAGAACAGCCAGATAACGAGGGTAAGTACTGCCAGTCATCCACTGAAAACAGGGGATTCTGTGTGTCACTTAGCAGGATTTAGTATAGTTATAATCAGATTAATTAATTAACTAATCTTTACCTAGTTAAATTACCAGCAATTCTAGATAGTGACAGATTAGAGAAAAAACACTTTTAACTTGTAAAGAATGTACAATGCCCATCACAGGGTCAGCAAACATCCAAAAGCCATGCAAGAAAAGGAAACCATCTTAATGCCAGCATTACTCAATAGGTGATTAATATTTTCATTGTATGTAATAAACCTGTACAGAGTCATTACCTGCATGTCAAATTTAAGGTGAAAGAGGAGTTTAAGTAACTCCTTAATCCACAAATTAAAACTTTTGGCTGTCACAATATTATATATTTTGTATTACATATTAGAATAATATTAGAGATCTGGCAATTCAGGTAAGAGGAGGATTTCAATGCTAAAAATTATGATTGCTTGTAATTTAAGGCTCAAAAAAGGAAAGAAAGGAAGGATGGAAGGAGGGAAAATGAATGGATCGAGAGGATGCTGTCTTCACAAAATAGTGGGTTTGGCATTAGCAGAAGCAGATGCCTCAGCAAATTAGAGAGGTTTGACAGATATTTCATGAAATCTACAGTGAGAAGGAAAATAAATTACTGTAATAATCTTAAGCTGGGAGTTGATAAATCTCCAAATGTAAATTGAAGTGAAACAAACACAGTAATATATCAATACTTAAAAAGTACTGTCTCTCTGAAGTATAGTTATTCATTCATTCAATATATTCACAGGAATAGTAACCACATACTAACCTTAATTTATTTCTGAAATTCAAGAAATTTGCACACGATTGAAACAGGTGTTGGTTAGGGTGTGTGGGGGCATAAGGGAGCACCGTTCACACCAGTGCCACCAGCAGGCTGAGGGACACTCACCACATCAGCTGAGATCACTCGAGCTTCTTGTCACTAGAACACACCTCATTTGCTTCTCCGAAGTGTAACTCATCAGCCTTTTTAATACATGGCAATGTATCCAGTATGCCTCATTTCTAAATGTTCTTTGACTTTCAGCTGACATTAACAAGGCTCTCTTAGCTAAGAGGAAACGATTAGAAATGTATACAAAAGCCTCGCTCAAAACCAGTAACCAGAAGATTGAACATGTTTGGAAAACGCAGCAGGAGCAAAGGTGATCTTTACTCTGTTTTCCAGCCTGTGGAACGGGATTCCCTTCTGGGTCACAGAATGGATAGAGCTGGTCTGGTGTCTAGTGTTAAAGATCTCCTCGGGGCCTCTGCTGCCTCCCCTTGTGTGCACTTTGTTATTGTGACAGTAAGAGTTTAGCACCTTCTCTTTGGAACAGACAAATTTAAGATTTGGAACTGTGAGAGCAAGGTATATTTAAAGAGCGAGTCTTCTTTTATCTTTGTGGAAAGTGACCTTTGATGTTATTTATATATTTTAAAACAATGTGGAGGGCTTTTTCCCACTTCAGAGTTTTCTGTTTCTACTTGAAAACTGAAAAATGTTTAGTAAAACTTTAATACCATTCTGGTTAAAAAAGTAAGTAATTTTCACCTTGCTTAACATTCCTTTCACCTCTTAAAGCATATTTAATTACTATACATGATACCAGAGATAGATGAAAAAGTGAAAAAGGAGACAGCTAAAAACTAAAAGTCACCAATACTTGTAACTATCTTGGTGTTGTTCTACATTTATTTGTATTTGAAACTTGACAAAATTTTAAGAAATGAGCTTATCAGATTTGCATTATAAACCCCTTATGTTAAAGCAAGCATCTGTAATTGGATTAGAAATACATGGTAAATCTCAGAAAACCTGACAGTTAGGAAGAAGAGTTGTTACAATTTCTTTTTAACCAGTATTTTATGGGAGTGCTGTCTCTATAGATATATTCCACACCACTCAATGTGTGTGTTCAGTTTCTCAAAACATCCAGTATTCAAACGAGGTCGTGTCAAAATAGCCTATTTCTTTATCTATGCCAGCTTTTATTCTATTCCATGTGTACGCTGAACCTCAGCTTTCCTTGTCATTCCCTGTAGCATTTGTCATACTCACAGACAGTGTCTCTTTATAGGCAGAAGCTCAATCATGAGTTCTCCCAGCAGTTTCTGACTTTATTTCAGCAATGGGATGTAGATGTGCAAAAGGCAGAGGAGCAGGAAGAAAAACTAGTGGTGAGTTTCCAGCCTGGCCTGAGTTTCTGTGTTTTCCACAAGGAGGGAATATTGTTGTTACTCAAGAAATGTAAAGACACTTTATATAGTTTAAACATAAATATATGGTTGTTTAAGGTGGCGAGAGGGGTGCATTTATAAACTTTATTGCAAGTTTATAAACACTGTTAAGTGATGTTCTAGGCAGCATATGGCTTGAGAAATGCATAAACTATTTAAGGAGAAGAAAGACGTGCTGTTTCTGTCCATCCATTCCAGGGAACAAAGGAATAAAGGAAAGTAGTTGTCTTTTAGCATATATTGCTTAAAAATATGCCTGTATATAATAAATGAACTTGATAATTGAAAGAGGATGGGAGCTATACAATGGAATGTAATCATGTGCTGTTGCTGTGTTTGTACTTCCAACACATTTGCAAGTTTTGCTCTTCACTAGATAGCACATTCCTCTGGGATACCCTAAGAAGCCGTGGGGCACAGCAGTCCTCATAGGATTTTACAGGGATCATTCAGGTTGCAGGAGACCTCAGGAGGTGATTTGAGGCTTAATCCAGTCTTCAGACTTTCGTTAATAAGAGCCAGGGTAACTTCTCCAGACAGAGATCCACATTACATGGCACAGATTTCCAGTGAAGGCAGAATTTCTGATTCTGAAAAATGACATTGGTGAGCTGTCCAAGCACTCTGGTTAACAACTGATGCAATTGTGTTTTTCTTTTGCTTCTGCTTCAGAACATGTTTCGTCAGCAACAAAAGGTTTTTCAACAGGCAAGAATAGTTCAGAGTCAGAGACTGAAAACCATAAAGCAACTCTATGAGCAATTCTTAAAGGTAATCTTTTTCTTGGAAGACAGCTGATACTTATATCACTTAAGAAAGCTGTATCTATTCAGTGTTTTAAGTCATTCTCTATTTCTTTAACAAAGTACTAACATACTAGACAGCAAGGAAAAAAACTGTTTTGAGTGCAACACAAAAATTTTACTTTTTAAATTAAAGGCTTTCCCCACAAGAGAATGTCTTGTGAGGATTTAATCATCTTCATGACCCATTGCTGGGCTCTGTCCTGTATGTGTGTGTCTCTCTTGTACTCAGGAGTCTGAACTGGACCCAGCACTCCAGCTGTGCCTTCACCAGCTGCATGGCCCCCAGTATATGGGGCAGATTTAAGTCTGTCATTTTCTGACAAACCTTAATTTCAGTTCAAGTCATTTCCTAGCTGGTTTTGAAATTTCAGTTATGATATGATAAGCTTGGTGTTTGGTTTGGGTTTTTTTTCAAGCCTGGTATGTGACAAAAATAAATCTGAAATGGAGCAACTCTTAGTTTAAAACAGAATTTACTAAGTATATTACAGAAGCATTAATAAATAATAACTGGTCAAAAATGTCTTCATCAAAGAGAAAAAATTGAATGGAAGGTCAAGTATTACTTTGATTTTTCTCATCAAAGAGGATCAAAAGGTAGAAGAAGTCAAGCCTCAAATAAGTTTAAATAAATAAAAATTAAGGAAAACGCAACTAGACACATACACAGAGGTAAGTGTAATAGTATGTAAAAAAGTGAAGATAACCAGGGAGTTTTATCTGGCTTATTTGGGGAGAAGTGTGCAAAGAAATGTGTGGGGTATACTCCTCACTTCCAGTCCTGCAAGGGTGTCAGAGTATTGAACCCCTAGGATTTCTGACAGATGTCTGTTCAGTCTCCTCTAGTAGAACTTTTATCTTAATTGAAATGCAGAATAAGTAGCTGAGACCTCACAGAGGTCACTGGAGGGTTCTGTTTTCTCCTCAGGGTACATACTGTTTACATAGGAATGCAGAGTGGAGGATGAAGTGCTGTATGATTCCTCTGCCAAGTTTGTGACAAACTCATCAATTATCTGTGATCACTGGAAAAACTAAATTGTAGTATGAATAATGATTGGTTTGTTTGGTTGTTTTAAATTAACCCCTTGACACTGAGGAATTCTTTATTAATATTATCCTTCACTTCAGAGCATGGAAGAGCTGGAGAAGAGCAATGAAAATCTTCTGGCCGGTGCCCAAACTGAACTTCGCAAGGAAATGGCGATGTTGCAGAAGAAGATTATGATGGACACGGTAAGTATCAGATCCATGAAGTTAGTGAAATGCAAAAATAGAACATTCAGTTAAAAGTCATTTGACATTCATTTAATTCAAAGGAATCATATTGATACAGCATTTGTTCAGCATTATCTCCTTTTCTTGTGACAGCAACAGCAGGAGATGGCAACTGTTCGCAAGTCTCTTCAGTCCATGTTATTCTGACGGCTCAGTGGAGGAGCAACTTGTACCTAAGTAACATGATACAAGTACAGGCATTAGGAGGATGTTGAGATTTAAATGTTTCAAGGTTCCTATTAAACTCTTTCCTGGATTGTTCTAACCTTGTCTGTTAACGTTGTAAGAACGTAGCTTAGTATCTTTCATATCTTAATAAACTTTTGTTAGTGTGGGGCAGTATGGACCCCAAACCATTCACTGTCCGTTCAGCTGATTTTTAAAAATTTCATATCCACTTCAAATAGCATTGGACTTGTAACAAGGGGAAGAATTAATGTAGCATGCATTACCCAGATTTTACATAATAACTTGAGGCCTTCAGGTACATTGTGCAAATAGAAGCATTTCTAACAAGCTGCAAATTTTCACAGTTTCAATGTTCAGTCTGCTGACATATTAGCTGTTATAAAAATTCACAGGGAATGACATAGCTCAGAGAGAATTGTTTAGTGATGTGTGTTATGGCAAATTAAAGTAAATTTTGTTGACTCTTTTGTTAGTCTATCTTTGTATTAGTAAGAGAATTATAAACTGCTGTAATTTGTCCAGAACATGCGGGTTTTTTACTTAAATTATGAGATTAATTTATCAGCTCAAGTAATGATTATTAAACATTATGGATTTTGGGGTCTACTTTTTGTAGAACTACTGCTAGAAGAAATATACCTCATTTATTTAGTACAGGCTATTACAAGCCTTTGAGATGGAATACTACTTTTGGCAATTCCAAATGACTAGCAATTTAGGGAGGGCTCAGTTTGATGGATAAAAAATTTTTCTTTCATGTATCTCATTACAGTAAGTAAGTATAAACTAAACAATTGGCTTAGTGTGCATTACACCTGAACATCTACTTTTAAAAATTAGGTACTTGCCAACATATTTAATGCTTTGATTTAATACAACAGTAGATAAAACAAAAACCATCCACACACCCACACACACAACATGTGATGTTGTCACAACACTGTTTCAAAACCATATTTTTCTTCTCAGCCTACTAGCGTATTTTAGGTCAGAGCCAAGTAATTTGATGATGGCTCTCCAGGTCTGGAAGCCACATTAGTGATGGCTAACTTGCAGTAACTCCACCTATTTGCCTGTAGTGAGTATGGAACGTCTTGTTCTGCCTCTGCTAGGATTCAGGAGCAAACCTGGAAGTTAAACTGGTACACTACTGCATGAGGAGATAGGGGCCTCTCCTGGGCAACCAGTAACAGTGATGATTGGTAATTACAGAGTCTCAGCCCTCTAGGGACAGTGACAGGAGGCTGTGAAACAGGTGACACGTTCTGCTTCAGATCCTCAACAGGAGGTTATTTATTACCTCCTGCTTCGGGTTCTATTTGTTAGTATCAAGCCATGGTGCTGGTTTTCTGAGTGATTTCTGCATTGGTTTCCTATTGTCCACATACCTCAATCATATCCTCAAAACTACTTATACCTACTCTGCCAGGACACAGTTTTGACCACAGTAGAGAACCCACTCATTTCACTCTAAAGATGTTGCCTGTGTCTTTCCATTAGGAGCTTAATTAGCTTACAGTACTCAGCCAAAGTAAAAATGGTCATTACCATCTTTTCTATTTGACCATGGCCTGGATTCAGGCTACATTTATGTGCAGCTGCTGTGTCATTTCCAGCCTCAAACAGGAGTGGTAGGATTCATTCTGAATTGATATTAGTCACTTTGAGTTATATTCTTTTGGCAGTAACTGTTACCTTTATCCCTCAAAAGGATCATTATATTCTTCTTAGGCAGGAGGGGGGTGCATGCTATTTTATTCCCTCCAGACCAGCAGATAATACAGCACTTTACAAGTTCCTTGAACGCCTCAGGAAGGATTTTTGAATTAATAAGCAGGTAGGAAGCTGCAGTGGTATTATTTTTAAAACAAACGATGGCATTCTTTATTGGACAGTTCAGGAAGGACTTCATTAACTCAGAAGCTCAGGTACATATCAGCAACTGGAAGGAGTAATGATCACATTCAACAGCTTTTTACATAAACCATATTCAAATAGTATCTCTTGAGAGGAGCTTAAGCATATTATTGTGTGCAAATAATTTTTTCATGCAGATAAGTTACTTTAGTTCAGCTTTTCTATAATGACAACAGCCCTCTTGTTAGACACACTATGTTAGCTAGTGGGTCTGTTCTTAAAGGAAGAGAGAGGCTGATAATGAGCCCGAGTTCCTGTTTTGGAGAGTTTTACATTATGGTTGTTTTGTGCTTTTTTTTTTTTTTTTTGGATAAAGGACAGTGATAGCTATGAGACAATAGGATCTCTAAGGTAAATGAACACAGTGATAGCAAAAACACCACAGAGGAAAGTACAGAAGGGTGGGCTGCAGTGCTGGAGCCACAGGCATTGGAGTTTATCAATGAACTTTGTCCTTCATTTGCAGAGGCTTACAGACACAAGTTAGTGTGCCTAAAGTTAAGAGTCCTCTCCTTACACAGCTCCCTGTTGTCTAGACAGGGATGAATACAATGAGACTAACCTTACTATGGCCACAGAACCAGAAACTGGCCTTGAAAAAAAGTGCAGCTAAAGTTTTGTGTGGTAGCAGTACGTTGTGTACTTAGATACGAGAGAATGCATGAATTCTAAAGGCACTTATAACAGTACTTTGAAGTAGAAGAAAATTTTCCTGAGCAGTACCTCCTTTATCTACTTATCCAACAGCTTGTTCCTTAGAAGTACCAGAAGAGAGATGGAGTGATTTTTACCTCATGGCTGCCTCATTTTACCAGTCTTAATTTTGCAGGATTTGTCAACCACTTCAGAGCAGTTCCAACAAGACTTTAGAAACTAATGCTACAAGATTAGACTATTGGGTTAGGGAAACATGAAATTCCTCTTCCAATTCTGGTTGGCAGCACCTTGGTTTGCATCTACATTCACCAGAAGAGAAGTACAGAATTAAAGTTACCTTACAGGAAATGGCAACATTTTCAAATGTAGTATTTGTGGTGTGAAACACAGGGAAATACACACTGATTCAAAAGTATAACAGCATCTGCAGAACTTTGTATCTACTAATTTTAACATCTGGTAATATCTGACATAAAACTGTTTTCTTCAAAAGTTTAATCTGTCTTCCCAAAAACAGAGAGGCTGCTTCATTCCACTAACTGCTTCTTCTCTTGTCCTTGACCTATTTAATCAGTCATTATGGTTTTGAACCTGCTCAGGAGCTTGATGAGATGAAATTCTGAAGACATGTATATGAAGATGAGCAGCAATCTGTAGGCACACACCACTGGCATATCTCAGCATATCAAACAAGGATATGAACTTCAAAAGAACAAAACAGAACAGGTTAAAAAAAACTCCATTTTTTAAAATTGTCCCTACTATAAATATGCTATTCTTTAATCAGAATTTATCCAAGTGACAAGCATAACATACATACATCATTGTAACACACAGCTACAGAGTGGTCTAGCTTAGAATTAAAAATAAAACCATCACAAAACCCCAACATCCTAACAACACTAAACAAGATCTTACTTACAAGATAAATTCACAAAATCTGATAAAAAAATATGCTTGTCTGCAGTTCACAGAACGACTTTAAAAAACCCACATGGACTAAACACAATTTCAGGGACATTTATACATTTACTTTCACATCTCTGTTCCAAGGAAAGCAAGCTAGTGAGCTCCCAAAAACATATTTGCATGCTTCCTCTGCAGCGACAGCAGAAATGTGAGCAAGTGAGAAATGGCAGAGCAGAACAACAGGGACAATTCTCAATCCACTCCTTAAAGCATGGCCCAAACAAAAACTATAAAACACTTACCAATGCTATCCACAGAACAATATATTCATCAATAAAACTGTTGAAGTACTGGTCCAAAAACAGAAGTCCTGGCCCAATAAATGCAGAGTCCTGAAGACAAATTTCACTTTTTGTCATGTGAGCCACCTATGTTTAAAAAAATAAATAAATCAAGAAGTGCATCCCTGCGAGATTGGTGTAACTAACCAGGAAACAGGCATCACATCCTTGCCCAGCAATGTCCTCTTGGAAGTTGCATCTACACCCCTGCATTTCAGCTATCTGCAGGGGTTCCCCACTCTCTAGTTTTCCAGCACTGTATTCTAACAGTGAGACAATTGAAAACAAACACTATCCACTTGAAATACTGTTTTCAAGTCTAACCTGAAAATTTTTGCTTTCCCTAGCCAGAAGTTAATTAGGAAGCAGACCTTTTCTTAGGTGGCAACACTAAGAAAAGTTTTCAATGTTTTGTAAGAAAGTCTGTAGATTACCTATCTTCTAGAGTTCTAGTGTTTGAAAAATGTCATCCTTGGAGAAGAAAAAGCATCTGGCTGGATGACTGATGTTAGCAAATATGTAGTAAGACAACTTTTTTAACCCATTGAGGAGTGTTTTATGTACCAAAAAGACGAAGACCAAAAAGACAGAATAGAAACAGTGAAGTTTCTCTCTTCATTTTAATGATCACAGTAAATTCTTATTTCAGATAATTAAATGAGAAGTCACAGCACTGTTTGTAAGGCTTAAGAGACCACAGTCAGGATGTTGGACAATGAGTACATTTCTAGGAATAAGTTAAACAAAACTGAAAGTCCTAACCAGTCCAATCAACAGCAAACACATGTTTTCATCAGTGTCATATATTATCTCTCTGTGGAACCTGAGTCTAGTTCAGTGTCTTAATCACAATTAATCTGGTAACACAGTAGCAAAGCAAAATGGGAAAGCATTGCCCCTGATCCAGTAAGAGTTAAGCCAAGAACCAGTTTAGTTTTAGGAGGTTTAGAGTACTGACTTACCACCAACTTCTGTGAGATTTTGGCATTTACAAGCCCAAATGTCAAGACATACAGGCAAGAATGTTTTTCAAACAGCTGAGTTGTAGACTTTTTATAAATTGTAATGGCCAGTGTGATAAGCAGTCCAATGTGCAGGCCTGGTGAAAGAACACTTGTTCCCTAAGATATAAAGGGATGGAAAATTTGTCTTAAACTTCACTCACACAGTTAAGTCCAATTTTTATACAAATTGCAAATCCCATTAAACTAAACCAAGGTTGTCAAAACTTGTCAAAATCCATTAGCATTACACCACTGATCTTAGCACCCTTTGCAGTGACCACTAATCAATTTTTTAAGAAAATTCACTGCCAATTCCCATGGACAGAAGAAATCCAGTAACAGGCAGAGAGAAGGTAGGTAAAGAACTTTGCTTTGGCCATCTAACACTCACATGCCTGTCTACGTAAATCCTTAAACAAATAAAACCTTATGGATCACCTGAAACACAATAAATTATGGGAATAAATTATTCAAACCTCATTAGGATTTTTTGAGCAACTTACCGCTATTGTAGATCCATTCTTTCCAACCCCTCCACCAAAGATGACACGGAAGTAATTGAAAAAAGAAAGTGCTGTTCCACACAGGATGCCAATAACTGCAAAGAACTTCAGTTCTAAGCCCAGCAAAGGGACCTTAGCAGAACACAAAAGAAACAAAACCAAAACAAAAAAGGAAACAACAAAACAAGAGAAAAATATTAAAAGTTAAGTGCACAACACCTTTTTCAAGAAGTGATTAAAGCAGCCACTCTTACCTACTAAACAAATGTTCTATTTGAACCCTCACTTTTCTGGGAACAAACTCGAGACAACAGTGCTTAAAATTTGTTTCCTTACTAAGAAAACAACATGTATCTTTAGTAACACTTAACTCCACTACTCAGTATTCAGTTCTGATCTTGAAATCAGCTATATCTTACTCTGCTCCTCCTTAATACGTTCTTCAAATATTTTTACTACAGAAGCAAAATCCTGACGCAGACTACTGCCATCAATCACCATGACAGAGGAGCAGGAAGAGGGTTCTGTTCCACTGGATAAACCAACACTGATTCCCAGGAAACACAAACACCATCTGCCTGCTGTGTGTTCTGGCACGTTATCTGTATGCTGTATCTTTGCATATCATGAGACTACCATGAATAGTCTCCAGATACAAATTTTAATTAAAGTTACCTTTTGCAATCAATTGCCGTTTCAAGGAAACTTCCAAAGGCAGCAGAGGATTAAAAAAAGAAGTAATAAATAGAAACTATTTACCATATTTTTTTAATATATAGTTTTTTGAGATACAGCATAACTACAGCAGATTCTAATAGTGAGGAAAAAATTAATCATAATTTAAGTTTAATGCACCTACTTTGTTTTAAAACGTGAAAACAAGCTTTTTGAAAATAGAAAAAAAAAGGCTGGGGAAAGGAAAAAAGGAAACAAAATTTAGCAAAACATTCCTTAATTGCTGAGTAAAATTTTGTACTAGTTTTCATTTCTTGCTGGTTAATATTTCTGTTAATTTCAATTGGTTATCAATAGTATGGAAAAGCAAGTCTCAGCTCTTTACACTACAAAAAATCAGAACTATAAATTTCTGAGTAAAGGCCCTAGAAAGGTTGAAGATCTTTTGATACTGTCCACTAAAGTGTGGACAGTAAATCTTTAAAGATCAGAATACAAGCCAGAGAGATGGAAAAAGTTTTGGGACAGAAAACAATGCTTTAAATAGAAATATTTAGATTTACATGCTGTGACATAATTCTTAAAAATCAGGACATTTTCATCAACACCAATATGAATAACTTAACCAAAACCCCCTGGCTTCATCCCTCAGTTTCATTAGATTGAAGCATTTAATCCTTAAATTTTAGAGATAAATAATTTAACTGAAATGTATGCCTTACAATAAAATATACAAAATATACAAAATATATAAAACCAGAACAAAAACTATTTGCTAAAGCTTAAATATGTGTGGAGCACTAGTTCCAGATCAAGTTTATATGTGGCAGATGGGGTCTTTTTTCCTCTATCTAGCTACAAATCTGTGCACAGGGAGTCACACCAATAGATCTAAGTTAACTATGACATGAAAATAACATAAAATACACTTACACAATAAGCGAAAACAGCATTACACAACTAGTAGGTGTTGACTGTACTTGCACAGAGCAGCTACAAATACCACAGGAATTGTGGACACTTATCAAGAATACTCCAGAGGAGCTCTGAGCACTTAAGACACTCACCTTATAGTCCCAGATTCCTGCTCCTCCAAAGGCAGATATCAAGAGCAGCATTGTTATGGCGATCTGAACTTCAGTTACATCGATTCTGTGAAGGGAAAAAAAAGAGATTTAGTTCAAGGACTTTTTGCTTTTACTTTGCTTTACTTTTTCTTAAGTATGTGTGAAGGGAGGGAGGGAGGTATAAAACCCCCAGTGTCTGTAGTTCAAATTATATAAATATATATATATATATATAATATTAGTTTCCTTAACTAAGAAAGCTACTCTATATGAAGAGCACACCTCTCTGGCTAAGATTTAAAATTAAAGCTATACTTTCTGGAGGAAGCTACATAGAATTTGAAAAGGGGGACTCTTAAATGAATACATTGTTAACTATTTGAGAATTCTGTACAAATTTACAGACTTGTTGATATGTAAGTATCAAATCAAGGTTTAAGGTAAGCTCACAGTAAATACAATCAAACATTTCCATTAAAAGCCCAGCATATAAAAGCAGGGACTGTAGTGAGCAGGCAGGGAAAGAAGGGATTTCTTTAAGCCTCATACCATGAAAACTTGACAGATACAGCCTGCAAAACAAGGGAGGACTGAGTCAGTGGATAGGTAAGCATTTGCCATAATTTTGAGGACATGTAATTGCTATCTTGCATTTCTCCATAAAAGCTGTTTTAGGAAAGGTGGCTTTGTATGTCCTATAAGTCCAGACTCCATATTTCACCTTTTTTTTGTTCTCAGACAAGACAAACAACTCTTTATTGTTGTATTTAATTGATGAAAACCTCACATGAAGCCAAGGCTCCAGAAAAAAAAAAAAAAAAAAAGGTACATTTTAAGCTTTAACATAAATATTTTTAAAAATTACAAAAAAAAAACGTGCATATCAAAGGTACTATGGTACCAAAAGTTTTGAGACAGGTATCTTATCTTCATACCAAAGTTACCAGCAAACAGTGACAATGAATGTTCAAGATTTCTTTTAGCAATTGGAATAAATTTGCTGTTTGTAGGTATGACCAATGTGTACTGCTACTTATCACATGACCTGTCTGCACAGGAAACAGTGGATTTTTAAAAGGAGATAGCAACTATCTCTTGGGTAATGGAAAACATTTATCTGAGCTTAATAATCTCAGTTCAAACTCTCTTCTTTCATCAGAAAGATGGTGATAAAATATGCTAAATTTCATCACAATCTTGTGACTCTTAAGAGTATCCAGAGTTTAAACTGCAGTTAGATGAACAGTTGAGGTGCTCATCGCCTCTTAAACTCAAGAGAATGGGGAGTTCTCTCCTTCCTAAGGTGTTGCATCCCCTCAGTTTCATTTGCTGTAATTTTCATTGGACTGTAAGGTGAACCAGCCCAGCTTGCCAGTCCAGTGTAGGCTTTTCACCTTTGGCCCATTTCGGAGTGGACTGAGGTCTAATGACAGAGTGCCACGGGACAGTGGGGCTGGGAGTGGGCTCTTCCTCCTCTGCCAGGCATGAAGAGCTACCTCCACCCAGCCACGCTGAACTTGCTGGGTACCTTATGCAAAAGCACCCATGTGCAAGTGTTCAGAGGCTGCACTCTGTACTATTAACACCAGGATTTCTAATCTGCATTGCCTTTGTTGCTGGTGGCGGGAGGAGACTCAAACTTGAAGTTGTGCCAAAGTTCAGTACTTATTTTACAGCAGCTCGGACTGTTGGTGGCAATAGAGTCCAAATCAGAGTCCAAAGACTTTACACAGACACTGTACAGTATTCCACACCCCAACAGGGTCACATTATTTAGCTCTCTGATCCTTCCTGGCCATCAGCACTAGGAATCTCTCCTTTGGGATTTATTTCTAAAATCAAGTGCTGCTAATTGAGAAATAGCATCAGTGAAAACTTCCATCTATCTTACTGTGTTACTATCATATTTAGAGCACTATTCTAATGCTTTCTTCACACCTCTATGATTAAGACAAAATTGGGAGCCTTGAAAAACACTGACCTGCTTTCACTGGACAGAAGTTTATCTTGTGGAAAAGTTGTGTCTGTTTAACTTTCAACAGTAACCATGGAACACCAGGCCATTCTGAGCTGTCTGTACTATGCACTATCATTAGATTAAAGTAGAAGTCACCAAGATTTTAACAAAATCTTTATGTGGCAAAGGAGTCTCAGTGCCTTCCTGATGTGGGGAAATCATTCTAATGCTTTTTTGCAAGAAAAGGTACAGAAAAGCAGTCATGTCTGCAAAATGCCAGAGCTCATGGGCTGGTCCACCTCCCTTCAGAGCAGCTTACTGTCATGGACAGAAAGTATCCTATTTCAGCCATCACTGTAAAGCACCTATTTTTGTTTACAAGACGTCCTTTAAAAACAACAGGATGTGCAGACAGGCAGAAGAATTACCATTTGTGTAGTAAAATGCATTACCAGCAAATCCAAAAGAGCTCTTACCAATATCATAGAGACAGCTGCATTTGATGCAGTGTGCAGGGATAGCTGGTCACCAGCCTGTGTGCCTGCTGCTTTGCTAAGGCACTTCTTGCAGGGCAGAGCTAAACAGGACTATGAACAGGTGATTTAGTAAGTGACTGGGATTAGCAGAAGGAAGTCTTCATCTATCCCTTATTTTCAGTTCGGCTGCCACAGAAGTCCCAGACCTTTTCCTCTTTCCAGAAGTAATTATACTAAAGTGAAGCTCATTGCTTAAAACCAGCAAAAGGCTATGCCATGCACTACCACAGCTATAGGAGGGTGCAGCAATCCCTACAATATTAGCAGTTAAATTCAAATTATTGTCTTCTACATGAATGTCATGACTTCTCCTGTGCTGCAGTGAAACAGATAAAATCTCTATCAAGTCATGAACAGCATCACAGCAGTCTCTAGAACTGACCTAACACAAAACCTAAAGGACATCAAAGCCAGTGTGAGCCAGATTTAAAAAAGGCCCTCCCATAAACGTGGGTAATTCTTCAAGCATTGCCATAGACCTGGGGAACTCCTTGAGGATGCAATGGGTGCAGAGAGATCATTCCAAGGAAGACTGAAGATGTCTATGAAAGGGAAACCCATCAGCAGGGGAAAATGCATGTGGTTTAGAGTCCCTGGGGCTGACACTGAGCTGTGGCTGGGAGATTGCAAAGGGAGGCACCCAGATGCTTGCTCCGTCCCTACTCCTACACAGGACACTTGTCTGCAATGTAAACAACACCTCTCTGGCCCGAGCCTGCACGGTGCTTCTATGGGTTCTGACAACAAATGTTCAGACAGAAGAGCCAAATGCATGCAAACAAAGCGTACAGAGCTAAAAACAGCTGCTAAAAGAACAAGTCCTTGGTATTATGCAGAGTTTCAAGTTCTTGTCAGGTAAAACACAAGTCTGCTAGATTGGGAGATGAGAAAGAAAGTGAGAGAAAGAGAAAGCAGGAAGTAAACCAAGAAGAAACTGAAATCGAGGAGCTAACAGTCTTAGATATTAAGCCACATGCACTTCTAAAGATACCTACTTACTTTCCAAACCTTAGTATGCCTGATACGTATGTCTGCCAGTGAGCAGAATAGAACATGAACAGTCCCACAAAACAACAGAAAAACAACCAGTCAGGATTTGTTCCTAGTCGGATTGCTATGCAGGATCCAAGGACAACAAATACTGAAAAGCAGAAAGGAACATGTTAGTCACGGATCCTCTTTGCTTGAAGTTAAGAGAAAATAAAAAAAATAAATAAAAACACAGGACATTTTACATCACTCTTACAAAGTAATGCTATGACTGATCCTTTACTGAGTAGCTGACCCTCAGGGGCAGCCCTGGCAGGAGAAACCAAAACACAGCACTCCTTTTCTGCCAAGGCAGGGCCATGCCCTCTAGCCTAGTGGTTGTTCTCCCTCCTCCTGGCCTTGTCATCTCGTGCTTTTTGCAACACTGACAACTTCAGCAGAAGGGCCAAGCTCAGGGAGACTGGCAGCTGCATCTCACTGGGAAGTGAGGCATAAAGAAGGTACCAACTCCCAGAGCAACTCTTTCAGCCATTGAACTTTACAGAACTACAGGCATTGGCACCACCAGCAGCTCAGTTATGGAAAGTGAAACTGAGCACGGCTTACTTTTTAAGGATTCCCAACTTTTTAAAAACTACTCCTTCTAAGGAATATAAATTACCCTTCTCCTAAGTGCCAGGCTGGATGCCCTATTACAAAACTGATATTTTGGCACCTTTCTCCTAAAGTGGAGTACAAGAAGATACACAGTTAAGCAAGAGCAGAACACACCTTCCCCAATATCTGCCAAAGGAACTTCTAAAATAGCCCCCTGTTCCTGGTGAGGGATGCAAAGGTCAGGAGATGGAGAAGTTAGCCTAAAACACCCTGTTTTGAGCAGGGGTTAGATGATCTCCAGAGGTCATTTTCAGCTTCAATAATTCTGTGATTAATCAGCTGCTCCTGAAAGCAGTTTTAATAAACTAGGGTGGGGGACAGTAAGTTAAGGCTACCTGTGGAAATAGAGTCGCAACCATGATCAAAGAGTTCTCCAAGAGGAGAACTACTGTTTGTTCTTCTGGCTTGCTTCCCATCAATGGCATCCAGAGACTGGTAGATAAAAAGTCCTAGTGCACCCAGGATGTATGCCCAAGAAGGTGCCTGAAAGAGATTCACATAAAAGGTCACCAGGTAGTTCCCAATTTCTGAGGTGATAATTTGTTTCCTTAAAGGTAAAATAATGCTCACCACAAAACTGTACTATATTGTGCTATTTGTTACTTAATTAATGGACAAACACCTTACACTAATTTCTACATGATTGTAGTAACTACTGCAATGAACTACTCCAAATACACCAATAGAACACAGGTCCTTCTATTTATTTAAACAAAAATCCAAGACTTTAGCCCCTCCTCTGTATCAACTGACTTTCTTTTCCACCTTAAACCCACAGTATTTCTGTAATTATTTGCATTCTTTGTGCTGAAAAAATGCTATAAAAATAAAAATAATCTTTAAAATAAAGGAGTAGAAATGCACTTACTAAAGCTTTCAGCAGTTTGTGTGACAGACACTTAGATGATTTGCTCATATTTACAACATCTGGATATAAAAACCCACTAAGTTTTTTTATTAAATAAAGACTACAGCCTTTAGGGAAAGTTATTTTTCCCAACACAAATAAATCCACACATAAATAGGCACTTTGGAGAGGGCTTGAAAAAATGAAGTAATTCACTAAATATGAAAGAGAAACTTATCTACTTAATATACATCATCAGTTTCAAACCAAGCTGTAACATTAACACAACTCTTAGGTTCAAAGGAACTGTTCTGCAGTCACTCCATTCAAAAGCACTATTTTCATATGCACAGTCAGTCTGGCTTTGTCTAGGAATTAGGTTTTGTTGAAAATTATTTAACACACCTTTTGAACAAAGCACGAGCAACATTTCTGCCTCATGTAGTTTCCAGAGGCACCCTTCCCATTCACAAGCACTGTTCATGAAAACAAAGCCAGGTGAAAATGCTGGAAACGCAACTTGCAGGTGAAACAAGCCCACAGGCAATCAGAGCTGAATCCTCTCCCACTCCCTGCTAGGGACAGCTGCTGTGGTGCTGCCTCACCTCTGCAACTCCCCTCCTGCAGCACAAATTGACCAACATGTGCCCATGGATTTCCTAAGACCAGTAAAGGCTGTTAAGCAGATTAGACAACAGATCAGGTCTCAGTGTGCCGAGATTTGTCCACACTCAACTAAACCCAGTGTCACCGCTGGGGAAGAAGGGAAAATGGCAGCCATCTGTCAGTTCAGAGGCAGTAGTAAGAATGAAGATGAGCTGCAGCTGCTCCTCCAGACATTCTGATGTCTCATCATCATTATACTCACTGTCTTGAGCTAGAAAGAAAGTTATGTCTCCGTGTAGACTGGCCTGTCACTGTGGTAAATAACAACACAACATGAATTTTTTTAAGACAGCTCAGAGAGATGAAATCTGACTCTGATTTATTCAAACAAGTGACTGCTTTTTATACGTTTTGGACAGGTTACTGTGATTGGTGAGAGTGACAGAACTCTTCAGCCACATTGGCTAAACTAGAGGGATGTCAAAGAAGGTCTGTTTTACAGAAAGAATTCTAAACATAACATTTTGTTACAGAAACAAAAACTTCATGTTTATGTTCAAGCTGTGAGAACAAGCTTCAGAAACCCAAAACATCAGGAAGACACAGAACTTTAGAAGCTCAGAAACTGCAGCTTGGAAAACCAGACTACACTGGTCACTCACAAGACACACTAAGCAGCCACATGCTTAAGGAAAGTCCAGTTCTGAATAGCATTTTTGCTGTTATTTAAGAATCCCTCATGTATTTCAGGCTGGCTCATACACTGTTATCAAAGTCAAATGCTTGGCTGCTTCACTTAACTTTGAAGGAAAAGAGTCAAAGAATCAGGAACTCGCTTTAGGAGCAAGCTCTGGATTTGTACACAAATGAAAATCTAGAAAACTTAAAACATTCTTCAAAACTGGCAAGACTGTCTCCTCCCTTAATCCAAGGAAACCAAGAAAATATTGTTTTCACAGACCATGTAGGAAGCCTTAAGCAGGAGAAAGAAGATGAGGAGATATTCTTATTCCAATGGACATTTAATGTACTGGTATTTGATAACTCCTGCAAAGATCCCACTATAGAAATCTAGGTCAAGTGATAACAGCAATTCATGTTTGATCCTTACTGATGGAATTAGTCGAGTTTCTTAGGTTTCTTCTCCTTTTTGGTCTAGAAACACAAAGAAATTTGTCTTGGGGGATGGGGTTAAACCAGGAGGGAATTTTTAGCCACCTTTTGAAAAAGTTTCACTCCTCTAATGAAGGGGAAAGGACAGAGCCCGTGGAGAACAAGAGGTGCCTGTGGCCACCCCAGGACTGAGGAACACCAAAAGCCCCACGGAGGCACAGAGAACTCAAGGGTCTCTCCTGCACGAGCTCACTTGGTCTCACCTTGTGCAGGGGGACTGTGGCTACCTCATCTTGCTCTCCATCCTTCAAAAACAGAGGGCTGTCAGTCATTGCTCAGGTACTTCAGAACATAAAAGCACAGTCAGGACTTTGTTAAAGCTGAGATAACTTTAGTTGTGATATAATCCACATACTAAAGTAACCTCAGTACATTCATTGGCTTTCATAATAATTTTGTTACATGGAGAATAACAGAATCTCAAACACAGCAGCTGCAGACCTATGAGCAGAAAAGCCATGAGAAATCACTGTTTTAACTGCTGTCTTTTAAAGGAGTATTTGAATTTTATCACTAATATTTCTGTGAAGTGCCACAAAGGTAATTTGCAGTGTTTTGTGAGGTGTCCTTACGGCAACATACTTCTATTATTTACGAAAAGATAGCTTGAGATTCACATTTAGCTTCTTGCAAAGCAAGCGTAACACAATATATGCAAAAATGAACAAGTACATCAGCTTTAACTCAAACTTCTTCTATTAGGTCTTTTTGAAAAAGCAGTAGCTTTTTTCCAGCTGCAAGTTATGGTGCAGGTATGATAATTTAGGCTGATTCATGTCTGTTTGCATTAGCTCCTACTGGGACAAATCAAAGCAACGGTCCCTCCAGATTCCAGAACTAAAGCACTCTGTCTGCCCCTTGCTGATCTGCACGAAGGGTGAGCATTTTCATCTGCTTCCCAGTAATGATCATCTGTATCCACCAGCACCTGCAGCAGATGTACTGACATCCACCACGGTTCATGAGAAAGGAAAAAAATCCTAGTAAGAACAGAATATGTCACAGATCTCAGAAACTCTATCTGGAGCATTTCATCCCTAGGCCAAATCTAACCCAAAGTGGTAAGAACCAAAATTTGTTTGTGCTCAACAATCATTTAACAGATTAAATGAATGCTCTAGTGTTTTAATCAGTAAAACAAAGCTTTCCAAATCACCAAATGTTGCTAATAACCATGAATTTCCTCTGTTATCCACCATGCCCATACAGCTCCTGCTGCTGCCTCCTTTGCCTTCTCACGTGCCTGGCTGTCCATTCAGGGAGGTCCCCGGATGGCTTCCCACACTGGACCCAAGGAGTTTTCAACTTAGAGAAGTGGGAGCATCTGAGAATGCTGACATGGCTGAGCAGAAAGGTCAGGAGGCTCCCAATAATCATCAGCTTTGCACTGATGAGGTGTTTATTATCTCTACCCAAAGTTATATCCTGCCCAAGCAAATGTATGATTTGGCCAGACTTAGGTGCTATTCTCACAAAACTGGAAGAGAACAGAATCCTGAGGAGGTGGAGGACGCAGGGAGAGAGAGGGGGATTGTCGCTGTGGGCGATGAACAAACAACACAAGACCTCGTTATAAAAATTGTACTTGACTCTGTTTTATTAAAACAATTGTTTTCTTTATATACTTTTTAGAACAGGCCACTCTCATTGGTTAGAAGAGTGCCAGAACTCTTCTTCCCATTGGTCCAAAGTAATGGATAGAGACAAGTCTATCCCACAGAAAAGAATGCAAAACATCACCCTCGTTACAATAACACTTGGGATGTTTATGTCAAGTCTGTGGGAACAAGGTCTTCTGATACTTAAACGCCACGAAGAAACTGAGTTCAGAAACTCAGAAACCTCAGGCCCAGAAAACCAGACTACAGGGGATGCTGCTCTACTTCAATTCAAAGGGATGTCTGAAGGTACTACAACCCCAGAATCGGGTCACATGCAGATTCAATACAGTAGAATTGGTCATTTACTGACCCAGAGCATGTCAAAACAAAGCCATATGCATGTAGTGTTTGACATGCCTCTCCTTCAGGGAAAAATGGGGGTTGAACAGCAAGCATTCTGCTCCCATGATTCCACCCCACAAAAAGAGCAAGGACAGCTGCAAAAGACTCCATATGTCAGGGAAACCTCTTAGAACTCGTTTCAAGCACAGCTCTCAAGTCCAGAGAGTTCAACAGGTCATGCTTTTGCAGTAATTAAAGATTCAGTTCCTTAATTACTTATCACGTTTAGCCATAATCTCACTTCCTCAATCCATGTCGAATAGTGTTGCCCTAGTTTACACAGCCCCTCTCTGGATCATATCCAGAATAGAGGGAGACATTTTGACTGGACTTCCCCCTCCTCTACCCCTAAACACAGATCATTTCCCATGCCTCTGTTCAGCACAAAGCACTGTGCAATTGTACTAATAGCAAGATGAGGGAAGGGGCTGCTCAAACCTGAACTACAGCAGGGAAGACAGCATGGATGGAAAAAAATAAAAATAATAAATCAAATAATCATACCGCAGTCCAAGTGCATTTCATGCATACCAAGGACTCTCTGCATTCCTTCAGCATCCTTGTCTCTCCAACAAGCCCTGTCTGAAAGAGCTCCCATCCTTCTGCGTCAGGATTCCTGTACCTTCTTACTTCATGCTAAATAACCTCCTTTTCCATTCACAACGGATCTGTTCCCTGCTCAGGGGTTTTGGCAGAATTTCCCACTCCACTCAGTGCTTCACATTTCTTTTCCAAGAGAGGTAATGCTTCTTCCTTCTTGCTCTCTCCCCCCTCCCCTCCATGCCCTGTTCATAGCAGCTGCTCCAGTTCAACTTCTTTTCTACTTCTCTACTCCTTCTCCCACAAAGCTCAGCTGGGCCCCTGCTGTTTACATAATATCATACCTGTTGATATCTTTCCCTCATTTTGTCCTCTGGCAGGCCTCTTTCATTTTAAAGGTGGTTTGCATGTTTGTTTGGGTTTGCTGATGTTTTTTTCAAGGTTTTTCAAAGAGAGAGAAAAAGGCATCTCACCAATGTTCCTCTCCCTCCAAACAACTGATAGCAGAGCCAGGTGAAGTCACCTAGACCCTTCCCTGCTTTTTGGTCTCCCTAGATGTATGGCTTTCTAAACAGCACATTTCAGCAAGGAATGACACCCTTTCATAAACTCACTACACCATTTCTTGAACAATCCTACACAGCTAGCCACCACAAGTCTCCCTTCCTTCCCTTAGCTCTCTGCAGGAGAATCCTTGGGCCCCTGCCCCCTTTTCTTATCACTGCCCACAAAACAAATCCATAATCCATGCTTTTCTCTTTCTGGCTTTCTCTGTTCCCAGTTATTTGCTTAGATCATGCTGTAAGTGCTACAAGATTAATTTTCCAACAGTTATAATAATTGCAGTTAGCATGCACTTCTGTCTAAAATTCTAGCTTCTCAAACCATTCTACAATTCTATGACTTTATAAAAGAGGGCAGATTTAAACTAAATATAAGGATTTTTTAAAAATTATTATTATGAGGGTCATGAAACACTGGCACCAGTTGCTCAAAGAGGTGGTGGATGCCCCAACCCTGGAAACATGCAAGGTCAGGCTGGACAGGACTCTGAGCAACCCAATTTAGCTGAAGATGTCCCTGCTGAGGGCAGAGAGTCTGGACAGAATGGCCTTTAAAGGTCTCTTCCACCCAGCTAGATTTCAAAGAGACCTGTGGCTGATTTTGAAGGATTACCAAAGCTAGACTCCTCCACGAGCAACCACGAAAGCAGAGGATCAAAGTTTCTCTTCTCCCTTTTAAAAATATAATTATGTTAGTCAGTTTTCTCCCTGGTTATCCCCAGAAAGGGGAAGGGTATGCAAGATTCCCTTGCAAAGTCTTATGAATTGACTAGGTGCTTCAGAGAAGTCTGCTGGCAGTAGAGCAAAACAGTTCCCTGTCTTATGGTGGGGATAAAATGGAAATCCTCACCTAGAAAGTGCTCCTTTTGCACTCTCATGCACCAGCTACACTCTGTTCACTTAATGTCAGCAAGAGTTTTCATTCCTAAATATTTCCTAAAGAGAAAATAGGAACACAACCCAGGCTGCAGTCACAGTGAAAACAGTATTTCAGTGCTCCACAGAACATGAAACATGCAGGTGGTGTCCTCTCCACCACCACACCTCTATACTGTTTTTAGAGATTGCTGTCCTGAATTACAGAGATTAGGAATCTGGACAAACACTCTATAAAAATGTCCACGTGAATCATGGTTACAACAATGCCTGAGGGGTGCAACCTGCTGATGGCTTAGCTGTGATTAAGAAAGCTTGTGTTGATACACGTACTTACAGGAGACAGTGGTACAAACCATGGTCCTGCTAGGCAAGGAAACATTACTGAAGCAGACAATATTTTATAATTCCAAAACATACTGTGCTAGTGGGTAACAAACTGGCTTTTACTGGCTACTGATACTGATGAAGATAAAAAGGTTAGTGTACAGGGCAATAATGGCTCCATGTTAGGAGAACAAGAGAGCATTTTGTGACATTCATTGCACTGGGAATAAGCAGTATAAAATCGTGGAAGTCATTGCAATAGGACAAAATGGAAGCTGGAAGTACAAACAGGCTCAAAACAACTAATTCAATAGGCAAAATCATGAGGTGCAAAGTGTCTGTGGGGAAACAGATCCATCAGTTGCTTTCTAGTAAGTAACCCAAACAGAATCCCTTGCAAAGAAACTGCTAAACCAGTCTTCTGGAAGCTGAAGGGTATACTGGAGAAAGATCTCCTTTCTAAGCATCTGTTAGCGGCTGCTCTCCAAGGGATTTCAACGACCAGTCCTACCTGTTTTGGATGGTTTGTGCAAACATCAAGACTTCCATGCTCTCAATAAAGTTTTAACCAAAATGGCCCACTTAAGATTGGTTAGTGAATAAAAACCAACCACACAAACCAACTCAAAAAACCCTCCCCACACCAAAACTCAAACCTGCTTGTATTCTATCCAAGTCTTCCATTCAGTGCTCCTACCTATGAGAATATAACAAGTTCTTGTTTGCCCCTCAGGTGATCAAGACACATTCATGATGGAAAGAGGTGCTGTTGAAGTGCAGGAGGGTATTAGTTCAGCCTGTGATTTCAACCATCCTTAACCTAATTTTCAGCTCCACCTTTCCAGCCTACACATCCCAGTCAAAACTACAAGGGAGGTATTACAACAGTGCGTGCAGCACCTGTTAGTGTTGCAACAGTTTTAGCTTCTTCAAAAAGCCATCCAGAAACATGACCTCAGCTAGATGGAAGAAAAGCTGAGTCACTAAACAAGCTGGAGAGAGAATGAATGATGCTTCTAAGTGATGCAGCAAGAGAAAATCAGGGCTGTTCTCACAGAGCAGAGGCAACAAACTCAACAACAGAATAAGGCTGGGTCCACACTGCATATTTATAAAGGATATACTGACAGCTGAACATGAAAGTATAGTTCAAACTATAGGTTCTTATAAAGTCCAACTTCCACAATTAAAAAAAAATAAAAATTAAAGACAGTTCAAAATGAAAAAAAAAAAAAAAACCAAACCCCAACCTAAGTTTTCCTGGAAGGAATAATTCCCTGGATATCGACAGTACAACTTTTTTCTTTTTGTACAAGAGTCCTCAAGGGAAAAATAACTTAAGTAAAATTTACTTTCTGCTTTAATTTTGAATAGCAAAGAGTAAAAGCTAAAATGAGCATTCAGACACATAGCTGGTACAACTGATATTTTCATCACAAAACTACACTAAAGGTAGCAGTACACAGGCATTTCAATTCTGAAACTGTGACTAGAAGACCATCTGTAGTTTCCAGGCATTCACTATCATCTCTGTATTCCCTTCTACTGCCGGCAACGCCTCAGTGCCTCTACCTGGTGATGTGCATCAGGGGAGTGAATAGGGTGAGACCAAACCGAAGTTACTTTCGGTCTGGATCAGTTTCCTGATATGCCTGCCACAAACAACACAAAGGGCAAAGTAAATAGAGAAAAAGAAACGTTCTTCTGACAAGAACACTCATCAGAGTAAAGCTACGGTATTAAAAAAGTCCCAACCAACTGCCAACCTCTGCTGTTAGGATTTAAGCCCGTCAGAACACAAGAAAAACAACGGCCACCTTTCAAGGCACCTTACGTACCTTGCACACAAAGCAATTACCCCCTGCTATTCCCTACCCTAACTACATAAAGATTCTGCAACGGGAAACTTGCAACAGGCTGGGAAGCTCTGGTAGAGCTCCTGAAATTGACTGAGAAACTGAAGGCACTGCAGTTCAAGTGAGAGCAGCACCGGCCCACGTTAACAAGCCTGTTTTCCCTCCAGACGTCGAAGCAATTAAGTATTTCCCACACAAGGACGGGAAACATTTGAGCTGCAGTCAGCTAACCCGTGTGCTACCCAACCCAGCCGCAGCTCTGCCGCCCAGGCGGCATCAGCCACGTCTTGTTGGCCCAGCCCTGTCCTGTTCCTGGGCACATCCCACAGCCCCTATCACGACCAGCTGCCGTTCCCATGTCCACGGACACTCTCGAGGAGGGTGGCATTCCCTCCCAGCCGGAGGCACGCCCATGGAACGCAGGATGTGCCCTGGGGGAGGCGGGGGTCGCAGGTGAGCCCGGCTGTGCCCTTGGCCCCCCAGCGAGCCGTGCAGGCCGGGTGCCCACCACACCACAGCCCCGGCCGCTGAGGGGCCGCAGCTCGTCCGCCGAACCTCGTCCTTCCTCGGGATCCCTCCAGCCTTTTGGCATCCCAGCCCATCTCCGGCTCGACCCCTGCTGCCCCTCGGGTGAGCCGCGCGTCACCGCTCCCCTGATTTCCCAGGGCGAGCCGGCAGCGCTGCCTCAGCCCTCCCTGCGCCGGGACGGGCCGGAGCCCGAGTGACGGGGCAGGGCCGCCCGGCCGCGGGCACTGCCCGGAGGCACCAGCGGGCCCGAGCCGCGGCCCCCGCGCCTGGAGCCGCGTCGGGCGGTACCTGCTCGGTGGCGCTGGGGCAGCAGGCGATGAGCGGCAGCGCCGTCAGGCAGTTCACCAGGAGGCCGCCCATGGTGATGGCGTTGGGTGCCAGCCCCCGCGGGACCTGCTCCACGAGCCAGCCCCAGTAGGGCTGCAGCCACGGCTCCAGCAGCGAGCGCCCGGCCGCGCTGTAGCGGTGCTGCTCCAGGCGCTTCAGCTGCGCCGGGCTGAGGGGCGCGGGCAGCGCCCCCGGCACGGCCATGCCCGCACCACCGGCACGGACGGCACCGGGGTCAAGGAGCCGCCGCCGCCGCTCGGGGCGGGGCTGAGCCGAGCCGGGGGCAGCGGCGGAAGAGGCCGACGCCCAACAGCGGCTCGGCCGCAGGGGAACGGCTGTCCCCGGCTCGGCCGACGCGCGGCCAACGCCCCCGGCCCGGCTTTGGCTCCTTCGCCCCGAACGCGCGGCGCCCTGACGGCCCCGGCCCCGCAGCGGGCACGGCCCCCATGGGGATGCCCGGGCTGGGGATGCCCGGGCGGCGGGGAAGCCTCGGTCGTGGCGGGGCAGGCCGAGGGCCGTACCTTGTCCCCGCGGGTGAATGAGTGCCGCTCTCAGCAGTGATTTGCCTGGGCTCGTTTCCCTTTCACAAGTTTTATCAAGCAGGTAGTGGCCACAGCGCCGGTGCACGCAGCAGGTGGTCAGGAGGATTTTTTGCTGGAGCAAAGCATAAGGGCAGGGTTTGAGCAGGACAGGGCAGTCGTGCCTGCGGGGAGGTGACCCCAGGGCATCAGCCAGGGATCCCTCCATCACCCGGAGGAGACCCATTGCCCGGGGAGTTCTTGGCGTGCTGCGGAGCACCTGCACACGGCGTTACACAGGGCTTACTTCAGCTCCTCGACTTGCTCAGAGAGGGTGCTTCGAAACGAATGCGCTTTTTCAGAAATTGCGGCACGTCGAATTACTCATGTGAAGGATTTTAGCTGTTTCCCTGAATCTCCAGCAAGGTGTGTGGTTTCTGAGTGAAGCAGCCGAGGAAAAGCTGTGTAGCTGGAGTAGAAAGTGAAGAATACAACTTGCAATGGCATCTTCTTAGGATCGGATATCCTTTTTTTTCAGTTACTCCACTGTGAGCCAGAGGGTGCAGCTTTCTGTCTCGGCACTACGATTTCCTGGACAGACCGCTTCCTGTTATTCAAAATGAGCTGATCCGCTTCAACTGATAAAGTTAGGATGTGTTTGAGTAGGTTTCTCTACTGCAAGAGTCGGGAATGCTTGACACGTGTTAAATGGGGATTTCCAAATCCCAGGATGTGCTATGTATATTCCAAGTGCTACACCATTCATTCATCAGCTGATTTCATTTACATATCACTAAAACCAATGTGACGCAGGAATTGTCGTTAGAGGCCAAAGCAGAGGGGACAGGGACTGCTAGCAAAAGAGAAGGTACCGCAGAACATAGTAAGGAAAGGTTCAGTTACAGCCAGCTAGAGAATGGCAAAAGGGATATCTGACAGATTCCCAACCAGTCGGATCCCCAGTCCACTGGAATCACTACATTTGGAAGAAGGTAAAACTCTGTTTCGTTTAATATCCTGTGTGCGACTGTGGTCAATGAACATAATAGAAAGGTATTTACGGAGAGATTGCTCAAGCTCTTTGGATACATGGAGGAAAAGAAGAGAAACTACAGAAAGAGGTCTTCCAGTGCTTTCTCAGTACTCAGGATTCGGTTTGGCTTCCAAAGCAGCAGCTTTACCTGTCAGTCAGGAAAGCAGGACATGACAGTCAAGTGACAGTAAATACGCTGTGCTTAAAATAGAATGCCTTTTGCTCCAGAATCTCAAAATGCAACAAAAGACTTTCATAAAGTAAGGGTCCCTTCAGAATGCTCTGTAAAAGGTGCCAATATTACACTTCTCTTTTTCCTCCTGAAAGGAAGTTCAGGAAGCATTAAATAGTTCTTATAAAAGGAATACTTTTTAAAATTTCTGGCTCTCCTTAAAGACCTTATTAGCAGTACATCCCAATTTAAATAATCTTTTAAAGATTAATTGTCTTTTTTTATTCCTCTCTTTTATATTTGTGAGATTGTTTTCAGTAAGGGAAAAGTGTGTTGGCAGTGCTCTTTCAATGTGAATGGGTAACTGCAGTGCCCATATCAAGCACCACATACACCAATGGAGAATGGAGCTGTATAGAAATACATTTATATGTACATTATATGCCAAAAAATAACCTTCCATGGGCAAAGAAAGAAAGCTAAGAGAAGACCGAATATTTTCCTCTGGCTTCATTAAAAATAAATGATAATTTTTAGAATTAACTTTGATTCATCTTTGTGTATCTATGTGTATTTACATGTGTTTGCTGTCCTCTGTTACTCCTAGGTCTCTTTCAGGTTCAATAACTACCTGAAAATCCCTGTGGCTTTGGAGAAATTTCTTTGAAGCGTTGTGTCATGTCTTCTACAGCATGATATTCTGCTGCTTATATTCCCTCTAAGCTGCTTTTCCTGTAGTTGCTGTCTCTGGTACCTCTTTATTTTCCTAAACTGGTATTAAATGCAGATTTCATTAACATTTTCCTAACTCTGTGTGTTTGGTCACCATTACATCCACCAAACATCATCCCTGGAGAATCCCATAGGGAAAATTGTCATAAATCAAAACTTTGCCTTCTATTATTTTCTAGATAAGGTCCTAGATAAGGTTCTGCAGCCTGTTTTAAATAACTATAGACACCCTTGTGCTGCCAAAGGCAAATGCTGGGCAACGCAAGGCGGGAGGAATTGAGGGCAGCCGAGTACAACAGCGCTTACTGTTCACACAGGGAAAAGAAGCTTAGCTCAGCTTGGCGTTTAACAACGCTGGCATCTGGGAGAAATTAGAGTAGCTAATTCCATCCACAGAGAGCCCGCAGAAGCTGAGGTTGTGCTGGCTTCCAGGTTATTATGTGTGGGATATTAAGACTGAGGGGGCAGATAAACGTAAGCTTGAAGCTGTAAACATTATTTATGCAAAGTGCAGATGGCTGTGTGCCCCCTTTTTGGGCTTACTGACAAGCACAAACTCACAGTAACTGTAGCTTTTGGTGCTGGTACTACTTTAAATGAGGGCCATGTGCTTAAATGCTTAAACCTCTATGGCATTTAATCAAACTGACCTTCTCCTGCAGCTTTCTGTGCTTCAAAATAGATGGAGCCTCAATTCACTGGTGAGATACAGAATAAACAGAAATTATTAATCTTGCATGAAATTCTCTTTGTAGTAGATGTTTTGCTTTCTTTCACCTGTAGGTATGAATGACTGAGTAGGAGAGGATTGATTTTGGCAGGAGCAGTGTGAAATGCAGGTGGGGTGTGTGTGTGGGGGGGGTGTCCAGGATCACTGGGAATGCAGAATTGCTTCCCTGTGCAGATAGCACTAAGGAAGAAATCACAAAGATAAAAGAAGGGAGAAAAGAATCAAATCTATCTATCTATCTATCTATCTATCTATCTATCTATCTATCTATCATCTCTCAGAGTAAGATTCACAGAACAATGTGAGAAAATCACTCAGATCTGCACTCAGGTCCACAAAGCAAAAGAAGTGGGAGCACAACTGTAAAAATACCACTTCAGCTGTGGCAGTTCAGAGTAACACATTCTTTTATTATTGCATAATTATTGTCTGCTGAATGTTTGAAAATGCACTGACACCAAATAAACATCTTGTGAGGTACTACTGGTCTTTATCTTTATAAAGCCTCATTGGAGATGAGTCATTAGCCAGTGAGCACATAACCTGCCCTGTTTGTACAGCCTGAGTGAGAACTGGTAAATAAGTGGCAGGGCAATAGGGAACTGACAACCTGGCCAAAATACGTGTGACCTTGTGTCTCACATGCTTCAGGGTTTGCTGGAGACTTAGGGACAATCACCTCCTCTCCTGAAGAACTTGGAGGCTAATGATGCTGGAGTTGGAGAAGAAATGTAACCGTTCTACCTTGTCTTAGGCACTTTTGCCATGCACAGTGAGCTTACCAGAGCTGAGTCCCTTTCCTGATGTGATAGCTACAAGAGTTCCATGAATTACTGGGGAAAGGGAGTGCATCCAGAATGGTGAAAGCCTTCGTGGTTGGTATTTATCACATTCAAATATTGAAAACACATAGATAAAAAATTGCGTGTGTCTGTAGCATTTATCTTCACTCACTTTCTGTGTCATATATTGAGGTGTAAGCCCACTGGGTTAGGTGACTGTTGATACTGTTTTCCACTCCATGTGGTGGGCACAAGTTCCTGCTTTATTGTAAGTGGAAATAAAACAAGAAATGTGGTAAAATGAGACAGAAAAAAAAAGTAAACAAGTACATAGTAGATCTTAAACACTTCATGTTTATTGTACATTAAATAAAACAACTTCAGTTAAGTTGAGAGACCGATGGGTCAGATTTAGGAAATCAAAACTTCTATAGGAAGATATGTTCAGCTTAAATGATCATTAATTACATATGCATTAGTTACATTATAGTAAAACCATATTCTGTTAAACAATTCTCAGGTGAATAAGATACATTATCAGAGGTATGTATTCCAAGGATCTTATTGCACATCTACTAATCCATGTACTTCCAGTCTGAGAAAGATATGCTTTGTACCACTGAGTACAGACTCTCTGCCTGCTTGTGCTTGTTACACAGCTTCCCCTCTTTCCTCATTAAAAAACAGAACACGATATCAAACAGAAAATAAAGCCGAACATTACAAAAGGTGTGTTGTCTTCAGTTCATTTCATTTCAACATCAAAGCAATCCATGCGTATTCTTTCTTTTTCAGTAAGAGCAGGTAGGGAAAACAAAAGGACAATTCAGGAAAAAAAAAAAAGTCATAAAATCCCCCACCACACGTGTTTTTCAGTGGTTGCAAGAGCTAAAATGTTGTTATTTTATTCTGCTACCAGCTTGCAGTGCAGTGGGAGGAAGCACTGTGGACGGACTCTCACTTCCCTTCGGTTTTGTCTGCCTGCACTTCTCGCATATACGAGTCAATGATATGCGGAGGCACTCCATCCATTAATAGCTTGAAGAACGAAAGCCCACCTACAAACAAGGAAAACAGGCAATCTTCAGGTTGAAGAGCAACAGCTTTGCACCTTGATCCTCTGGCATGAGTGATAAGTTTTAGTCAGTCCCTGTTATCTCCTTTGAGATGTGGTAAAATTCAACCCTGCTCAAAAGTCCACTATGACATCTGACCATTATTTAATTGGTACTATACAGACCTTTCCTGTCCTCTTGTGCAGGGTGAATTTGATTTCTAGGGTATCATATATTCAGTCATTTATCTCACCACATGCAGTAGTTTATGAAAAGCTTCACTTCAAATAACTCTCCTGGCTTTCCATCGCACTGGGTGGAGTATGGTCAGAGATGGAAGTCAGTGCAGGGGGAACAGTGTAGAACACACTGACCAGGATGAGTTGTGGAAAACATGCAGAGATATTCAATTTGTTCTTGTTTTGAGTCTTAAAATGGCTTCTATGTATTTAGCAAAATATTTACCATGTTGCTTGAAAATAACAAGTGGGATGACCTACATGAAAGAATCATAAAAACATCCAGGATTTCAAATACAGTCTCCACAGAGAGAGAGAGAGAGAGAGAGAGAGAGAGAGAGAGAGAGAGATCATGAAAGCTGAAATTTTCATCTGCTGGGGAAGTCTGAGGAATCATTTTGGATTTGCTTTTAAATTCACTACAAATTTTCTCATTTTGTTGGGGTTATTCAGCCTGGAGAAGGGAAGGCTCCAGGGAGACCTCAGAGCACCTTCCAGTACCTAAAGAGAGCTGGAGAGAGACTTTTTACTAGGGCCTGTTGTGATAGGAAAAAGGCTGGTAGCTTCAAACTGGAATGGGGTGGGTGAAGATTAGATACAAAGAAGGCATTTTTTACTGTGAAGGTGGTGGAGCTCTGGCACACATTGCCCATAGATATTGCCCATGCCACTGAAATAAAAGCCATGGAAATTAAACATGAGTATTTCTGTTAGTTTTATTGAAATCAAATGGTATTTGGAAGAAACAGTGGGAAAAAGATAAACATTTTGCTAAAAACTTTACAATCTGCCCTTCCTCCAGACAAAGGGTGTAAATTGCTTTAAGAAAGCCATATACCATTACTATTCCCTTTACAAAAATCTGTGTGAATGTTGTGTTTTGCAAGTTGCAAACCACCCACTGATAGCTGCACTTACCTTCTGAGCTTTTTCTGGAACACACCAAAAGCTTTAAAGCAAAAGTACATTGCCAGGGTGAAGACAACACTCTCTGAGTGCTTCAGCTAAATGCGATTAAGCTGATACTTACATACAACATTTATGCGGAGTACAGATTTTTATGAATTTATAACCTTTATTAACACAGGGGTTATTCAATTAAAATGCTATTAGTTACTAGTGATTATGAGACTGTGCTGTCTCATTTAAAGTCATCATTGTGGCAGAACTTCGCTCCCAGCCTTAAGTAGATGCACAATACAGACAAAAAAAAAAAAAAAGGCATGCTTTTTGGCATTCTTTCAGCTTATGGAGTGCAAATTGTGCTATGAATCATTCATTTTTAAAAGAAGTTAACGCTGGAATAAATGTTTTGTCTATATGGAGGCATATTCCTATAAAAAATAACTTGCTGTAAATACATAATGCTCTTTTTATTACTTGCGTTTTATCCCTGCTAATTAATCATACTAAGTCATGCACTGTTAAATTCCATTGGAACATGCACCATTAGAAGATATGGGATGTACTACTAAGAATTACCTTAACAAGCAATTACTAAAATCTGAATTTATATGCCTTAAAACCATCATGCTGCTAAATTCTAAAGACATTTTCATTAAGTGGCATAATGAAAATCATGCCATACTAGGCAGACATTGTATGACGTATAAACAGACATAAGCTTCATATGCAAGAACCATATGAAAGCTTACCTTAGATGACATTATACATTCAAAAATCCTTACTGTGTAACTAAGGGAGAGAGAGAAAGAGAAGTAACAATTTAATTGCAAACACAAAAACGGAGAGAAAGTGTTGAGTGAAATTATTATTACAATTATGTCAAGGTGGTAATTTAATCCTTAGTCATGTAAAATATGTGGGAATAGAAGCACATGAAGAGTAAAAGGTAGGGATCCAGTTCCACTTCAAAATTATCATTAATATGTAAAAGCTAGATTAATAGGTACAAGTAACTATAAAAACCTTTAATTAGTCTAAAGTATAGATTGGAACCAAATTATATTTATGATAAAAGTTTCCAAATGTAGCTTCGAAGAAGCTAACACACATATATATATATATATATATAGAGAGAGAGAGAGTATTTTCCACCAGGGCGGAAAAAAGGCACACACATAACACTGAAGCATATATATATATATGTTGAAACTCTGTAAGGCAAAATAATCAAGTACAGGCTAATTACATACCTATGCACTAAAGTATGTACTTTGTCATATATCCACATTTATATTACTAAAGCATGCTCTTTACTCTGTAGGAAGCCTTACCTTTAATTAAACATTTTGACTCTATAAAACACCCACACATATACATTTATCTATGTCTATAAACACACTAAACTTTTTACCTATTGTAGCCTTTTAAGAAAAATACCCCAATACTTCAAAAGCTGCAGAAACTCTATCCAGTCTATCTCCTAACGTATTTTAGGACTGAAATTGTAAGTCTGAATGCATAATATATTGCAGACCAGTTTCTGGGCATAACTGTCATTTTAAAACTGCACTGTTAATATTCCGAATTTGGGCAAGATTGCAAGGAAAGAGACATTTCTATAGAAAGAGTCAAATTTTCTGAACTCAAACTTGAATATAAAATAAGATCTAGAAGAAATGAAGAAAATTTTTCTGCTTGTAAATAATGGAATCAAGATTTCATCCTCAAAATTGGTAGGTTAAATTCAGGCATGGATTATCATTCTGAGCACTAATTTGTAACCAAAGAGTAGTCTGTTACAAAGAATGCCTTTTAAGTGCAGAAAATGACTTTATGATACTTCTGGTCTTTCAATAATTCTACAACCTGAGAACTGTTTTTTTTTGAAATGCATATTTCTTTCTCCTGGAGAGATCTAAGTGTTGTGTTCAAACATATTCACAGTTATTAAATAAATTATAGATACATGTACTTTTATCAAATATGTCTAAAACCTTAGTAATTCTGATCTTAAATATCCATGTGATTGGATATTGTCTTGATTAATTTGGCCTTCTTTGCTCATGTGACATAGACAACGTATGCCATGAGACTCTAGCTAGTTTAATCTAAAAAAGCAAAGAAATGCACACTTTGCATGCAGAAAATGCATTTGCATGTGGAAAGAGAGGGTGGGAATGAAATGGAATGTCCAGAGGAGTATGCACATTATAAACCTGATTATCCCCCGCCAAGCTGAGTGGTTCTCCTGGGTTAATTACTCCGTGATAGATCACTGCAGAATTAGAATATTTATAGTGGTATTTATTCGCATTTGAAATTTTTCCCGGTTGATCTTAACACCTTTTAAAGTAAAATTTCTTATACAGCAACTTTACTATCACCAGCCTATTTATTAGAGTGATCACCGACCTTTATTTGACTTCTAAGATAAAAGGTTCTCCAAAGCTGTTTTTTCCATGATAAAAGAAGCAGAGCACCTTATCTAAATCTTTTCATCGACTTCAGTGAAGCTGATAAGGAATCAGTTCTTTAGTGCTTGTAATGGGCGATACAGAGCCAAATTTAGGGATCTACTTCAACAAACTCAAAAGATATATATGGTATTTTTTGTGATGAGATTCTGCATATGTTGTTATCTTTGAAGGTAAATGGGAAAGAGTCATCTATTACACGTCTTTTTACACAAACATATTTACAAAAATAAGCTGCTACATGTGCAATTGGACTGAGTAGGTCATGTAACTTCCATCTTTAAATTCACTCAGCAAAACTTATAACCAAAGAACAAAAGATTCTGTATCTGAAATAACATCAGTACATGAAAAGCCTCTTATGAGGACAGAGTAAGTTTTTATTATTTTAATTGTGCTTACAAGTATCACTAAAATGTTTTCAGGAAATGAGCATTACATTTAGCAACAACGAGGGAGAGTTAATCTTACTCCTAAAATAGTGTAAGGAAATGGCTAAAAATGTAGACAATTATAGCATACTGATAGTATTCATAGCCAGAGTATTCCTAACTAGTCACTTGTTCCAATATTATGCACACTCTGCAATCTTAGGCTGTTCAGATACTTTGAACCGAGCAAAGCATTATAATTTCAGTTCTCCAATATGTCAGAGATGGATGGCTAAAAGTAATTCTAGCCAGCATAAGGAAATACAGCTTGCTACAGTAAATATCTTGCACGGCACAGAGCTCTCTAGCACAACTTACTAGTAAGCAGAGAATTCAACTCTATCTCATCATCTTACAAATCCAGACCTTGATAGTTACTTGCTGGAATAAAGCTGGACCAGTTCAAAGCTGTACATGTGAAAACAAACACACACACACAGACACACACTGCAATTCATTTCCAGTGAGTCAGAAATCCACACGTCTCTGCTCCACACCAGCATGATGAGCAGTCATCTGGGGATCCCTCCTAAATGAACAAACAGGCTGGGAAACTTAAGAGGATGATAAATCAACATGTAAGTCAATAGAAGAGAGAAATAAGATGTAATGATGCCTTTGTACTCTGGCTGTTTAAGAGTAATTTGCTATGTTTGGCTAGAGCAAACCCTGAGCCTATCGTGGTTTGCTAAGCTTCAGCTGCTGTGTTTACTTTGCAACATAACTTGGCTTTTCAGTATAAAAAAAATAGACAAAGCCACCTTCTCAAGTGTTGAGGTCTTCTGTCATGCTGTGAAATAGAAAGTTTGCTTGTGACTAAGGAAAGCAATCTTACTTCCAGGACGAGGACATCACCTTTTAAAGACAGTGTCTTAAAAATAAAAAATAAAACTACAAAATATATTATGCATATTTTCATTGCATTATTTAAGTCTTCAACTTAACACAGACCAAATATTTATTGAAATGTCTTCTTGATGACAAATTTGAGCTGTGGGACAAGATACATCAGAAAACACAGAAAATGAAAACTGAAATGCAAAATAAACACAATGCAATCCATAAAAAATTTAAATATGGTTTTCATTATAGACTAGCATAATGGAAGTAATGTAATTAAGGCCATATTGATGTCACATAAATTTCCTCTGATTTCCTGAGTTAGACACTTCCTTTCAGCTGGCTCTAGGCTGCTTTCCTTGCTTACAACCTCAGAATAATTTTTTGAGAAATACTTAGCTTATTCCACGGTGGAAACTAAGCCTTTGGTGGGAATCAGTCCAGCTAAATATCACCCTATCTTTTCCTAGGAAGTAATTTTCTGAAAAATATGGTCCTGAGCTAATTCATTAGCTGTCCTATCCAAGTCCTCTTTTCATTCATGGTATCCCAGTTAATTCTAAACTACCAGAAATTCATAAAAATTACCCACTAATGGAAAAAAAACAAAACAAAAGAAAACAACTGACATTATTTTGTCCTAACAGAGCTATTGATTAAACCCAGGAAAGTCGAACTCCTTTTTGCATTTCCCTTGCATCCTTTCAGCTCTGCAGACAGTGCTCGGGCAAAGAGGGTGTTTGCAATGTTTTAAAGCCCTTACCTCTCACTTCCAGTTTGCAGTCCACTTCTGCCTCCCCCAGTTCATTGACTGCTCGGCAGGTGTAGGTGCCTCCGTCGTAGGGGCTGGGCTTGCGGATCTCCAAGGTACAGACCCCTTGGTTGCTGAACATCCTGTACCTTGGGTCATTCATTATGAGCACTTTGTTTTTCATCCAAGTTATTTTGGGCTGTGGTAAAAAAACCCAACAAACAAACAACAACAACAACAAAGAAAGTCCAAATGCACAAACCTGTAAATTGCAATATGTTATCCCCTGTTTTGTGGTTTTACTCAGTTAAAGCTGAGTAATGCAGAAATGATAAAAAATAGATGAAGTGATAGAAAGGAAACTGTAGATCAACTCAAAGATAAGCATTGGCTGCATCATGCGTCTGGGTTTTAGCGCTTTTTTTTCAGCGCAGCTCTTATCACCTAATTAAAGTCATAAGTACAAGCCTGTTATCAATACAAGGACTGTGCAATGAGAGCAAGCATCTGATCATTGGCTTTTGACATCCAGTTACTCTAAGTCAATAGGAAAAATATATTTTTCCACAGTAATCTGCACAGTCAGAATCTGTGAAGGTGGAGGGTGAACAGCACTCCAGATTTCTCATTTTACTAGGCCAGTTCAGTTTCTCACACCAGAAAAAAGGATCTCAAAAGGACACAATCCAAAAACAACTGCAAGACATATCTTGCAGTGGGTCTGAGAAACAGCATGGCACCAGAGTGTTCCTGCAACCTGCTAACTTAGAGAATAATTAGCTCTTTTTGTAATAATTATGGCTTTATTTTAGTAACAACTTTTACTGGTATATTAACTATACACCTGTTTTCAGTGAGAGTCCCAGCAAAGCCCAGCCCGAGGTTCTGCCCCTTCACTGAGTTATCTGTGCATTAACAATTGCAGTACCTGTAGCACAGGTAAGCAGCTCCTTTTTTTTTTTTTTTGCATTCTTTAGAACTCACACCTGTCTGTTTGCCTTCAGCCTAGGCTCATGAGTTCAATGGCAAAAGTGTCATTGAGTTTTTGCTGTCAGGTTGAACTGTGTTGTGTTTTAAGTGCTGCTGTCAGCGCTGTGCTGTACCTTGGGGTTGCCCCGGATGCTGCAGTTCCAGGTGGCATTGTAACAACTTTTACTGGTATATTAACTATACACCTATTTTCAGTGAGAGTCCCAGCAAAGCCCAGCCTTTTCCTGAGGTTCTGCCCTTCACTGAGTTAATTGCAGTACCTGTAGCACAAGTAAGCAGCTCCTTTTTTTTTTGGTATTCTTTAGAACTTACACCTGTCTGCCTTCAGCCTTGGCTCATGAGTTCAGTGGTGAAAGTGTCATGTAGTTCTTGGTGTCAGGTTGGACTGTGCTGTGTTTTAAGCCATGCTGTACCTTGGGGTTGCCCCGTACACTGCAGTTGAGGGTGGCATTGTAACCAGCCACAGCAAACGTGTTCACCAGGGGCTGAGTGAACAGCGGCCGCTCGCTGAAGTCAAAGTCGTCGTACACTGGGTATTTGTAGACTTTACCTATGAAGTGAAAATGAAACGTTTATAAAAAGAGCTTTGGCAGGTAGTTAAGCACCCAAGCACATGAAATGGCTACAGGGAGTTCTGATCTGCACTGCTTTAGGTACCAACGTGCCTCCAGTGACTGTGCTTGTAGGGGAGGCTGGAGGTGGGTCTGCACAGTGACTGTAGCTCTTGGTGCTGCCAAGGCATTGGTGTCTGAGAGCTTCTCTTTGTTTCCTGTGCAGGTGGTGCACAAAGCAATACCTGTTTATTCTGTGTCTGTGCCTGCATGCAACAGAGCAGGGTGGATCCTGACCCGTGTACTGCAGGATGCCTGTCTGGCAAGCCTTGCTTACTCTGCTGCCAATTATTTTTCACTGTTTGTTCTGATTATAAACTTCTCTGTATCTGAAAATACATTTTTCTTTCTGCTTCAAACAGTGCACTGACAGTACAGCTACCTGAATGGATGCAGTTTCTGAACAAGGAAGGTATGGTAATAAAATGTATTTTCTCACTGCCAGTTTAGCCCCACTCTGCAGTGGAGATTACCACCACACACTCAACTGGCATTTAAAGTGGCTGGACAGACAGACATCTATTCCTGTGCATAGGTATCATTAAGCAGCTTTGCTTCACTGAAAGCTGATCCAAGCTCTCATACTGGCTTCAGTGCAACTTAGGACTGATACTTGCTCTCATGAGAAGGTCAAGAAAGCAGTGCTGAAAAATAATTCCCAGAGCCATTCTATTTTTCATGACTCCAGGGTCTCTCAGCCTAGCTCTCAACCTGCTTGTACAGGTTGTCTGTCCTCTGCATCGTGGCAGTCATGTATTCCTTCCTTTCAGACAAACTGCTTTGATTTTCTTCCTGTAAGCTATTTTATTTTAGAATTTCCTTTCCATAGGAAAGTTTTGTCTTTTTTCAGCTTACAGTGCCATTTCTAACTGACATATTCTGAAATGTCAGCATTTTTGACTGCAGAATCAGAATTTGCCCAACCCCACCCTCAAGAGATGTGAAGCAGGGGTTATCATGCTTTTCTGTTGCATCCTGCCTGAAAAGGAGGAAACCTGTACAGCTGATATCAAGTCTCCAGTGGAGGGCAGTGACCCACTGCTTCTAACAGAACAGCTGCTTTATTCCTCTCCAGCTCTTGCCAGTTCATATGTGCCAGTGGTGATGTGAGTCTGAGATCCAAGACCACAGGAAACCTCAGAACATGGGTGAAATGTCCCAGTGACTATGAGCTATGAGGACAAACCAAGAAGTCTGCATAGGAAATGCCCTGGCTGTTGTGCCTGGCCTTTACCTCTGCTCACCTTCCAGCCTCTGAGCACCCCCTTCCCCCCTGCCAAGGCACAGGTGATTAACTGACCGTCCTTTGCAATCAGAGCACTCTCTTTGGTCATAGTTGCATCCTCGCTGAGGCCACACATGTTTTCAGCAAAACCCTGAAGTAGTACTCGTTGCCTATGACCAGCTCGTTGATGGTGGCACTGGTGCGGTGGTAGTGCTCGATCACGGTGAACCACTCCTGGAGGGCACAGACACACAGGGTGGGTGAGCTCCCCCTGCACCCTGCACCTCCCAGGCACCCACGGGGAGAATCATCAGGCTTCTGGGAGTTCTTCTCTGGAGAGAATACGGCTAGCAATAATTAGTAATGAGATGAGTGATAGTGGCAGTACTGCAGAGCTCGCTGCTGAGCAGTGGAGGCTGAATGGGAAGTGAGCCCTGCTGCACTGTCACACTGGCAGCTGGAAGGGTTCCTTTGGGCAACTGCGGTATTACAAAGGTTGTGTTGTGTGAGCAAGGCAGGCTGACTCGTTCCTAATCCACTCTGCTGACAGAGAAAGCACAGTTGCAGATAACAAAACTGCATTCCTGTGGGGAAGGCAATAGCATGTGCTGTTCTGCAGTAATGTGCACTCCCAAGAGACCACTGCACTAATCTGCTCTCTCTGTTGCAGGCTGAGTGTTCATGAGAAATGTAGTTCTGTGCTGCTGGTCCTCTGATAGCTAAAGGCCAAGATGGGCAAGTGGGTTTTAGTGCTTTAGTCTTGCAGCAGTAAGGGAAGTGTGAATTCTTTCCTATTACACAATACCTAAACAACAAACTCAGATGAAAGAGGTTACTGCTAAAAATGCCATTAATAAAAAGTGCAATATGACCACAGCAATGTTTTGGCTTTTCTTTACTCTGCCCTAAATAGCTTTCTGGCTTTTCTAAACATGAACTTGTGCTGAGTTCCCTGTACCACAGTTTGCTTTAATATTTGGTCAGCTTTAAAGCAAAAGTTCCTTTGGGAAAAGTTTTTTGTAGAAGACAGCTGTGCCAGAATTGCAAAATGTGCCACCACAGATACTGTGAGGAAAGTGACCTGGATGATCCATGGCACACTGAACCCCAAATGCTGCTTGCTGTTTTCATTTTGTCCTTATCACAGTAATTTAGAAGGGACATTGTTCTGGTCACTGTACCAGAGACCATATCTTACAATCTCAAGAGAGGGAGAAAAGAAAAAAAAAACAAAACCAAAACAAAACAAAAAACTCCCCCCCCCAAAAAAAAAAAAAAAACAAACCAAAAAAATAACAAACCAACCAACCAAAAGAAAAAAAAAAAAAAAACCAACCCCAAAACAATACACACACACAGAAAACAAACAAACAAACAAACCTAACCAAAAAAAAAAAAAGAAAAAAAAAAAAAAAAAGAAGAAGAAAAAAAAAAGATAGCTAGGAAGGAAAATATTAAAATAATGGCATAGGAAGAATGTATTGCTCAGACCATGAAGGAGATCAACATATTAATGTGGGGGATAGGAGAGGACAGCAAAAGAAGGTAGTTCCCAAAATATTGCCCTAGATTTCCAGTGTTTAAATTTGCAGTAAATGTTAAATCTGAGAATCTGACCACTGTCTTTTAAGACAGTGTAAAATTTTTGTTAGTGTAATGAAAATAATTATTAACAATTATAATTAATGTTATAATTAATAATTTCTGTATTGCACTTTTCATTTGTAAATCTCAGAGTGGTTTCAGAATAATCTGTGTGCTGTTTTGCCATGGGTAGTCAGGATGGCAATGATTTGCACAGTGTAACATTGCAGGTTTGAAAACAGCAGCTTTGGTTCACTTTTGTTCTGGCAGCAGCCTACTGAACTCAGAATTAATATTTTAAGGTTTTATTTTCTCTTCTGAGGCAAAAGAAAAATGCAGAATTACTTCTCTCTAACCCACTTATCCTTTCCTGTTTTGGTCCTCCTCTTTGCAATAGTTTGAAAATATTTCCATTTTTAGGCTTTAGTTGTAGTGAAGAAGAGATTTTTAGAGCTTTTAGAGAGTCCTTTTTGAGATTTTTTTGAATGCTCATAAATCAGTGCTTTGTCCACCTGCATAATTTTAATCATGTAATGCTTTTTGTTTTTTAAAGGGAGGTTTCATGAGTACATTAAGCTTTTAAACATCTCCTTATTACTTACCATACTCTTCTTATCTGCTTTCTGAATAGTGTACCCAGTAATGGCAGCATTGCCATCGTCTTTTGGTGGCTTCCATGATAAATTTACATTTTCTCCCCAGACATCCTCAATAGTTACAACCTCTGGTGGGCCTGGGCGATCTGTAATGAAAAGATGACATATTCTTCTGTTTGCTTTCTCTATCTTTTTCCCACACACATCTTCCAATTAGTTTGAATTCTCTCTTCTTATAAAAAAAAGGTCAAAAGAAAGATGTGGTTGCAAAATAATATTTTTCACCGTGAAGGCGTGTCAGAATTACAATACATTTACTAGTTAAAGCTGTGCTGCCAGTTTTTGACCATTATGGAAGGAATAGATTGTAAAAATGAAAATTACATGTGTTTTCTTGTCTGTCTTTCCTACCTTCATGTACTTTCAGTATTTAGGATTTCTTCCACACTACATTTGTGACAAACTTACTATGAATTTGTTACCATTTCTGTCTATGGGTACTGTAGTCTGTGTTCCAGGCCTGAAATTTCTGAGTTCCTAAAGCTCTGTTTTGGTTTGCTGAAATTCCTTTTCCAGGAAGAACATAAGCAACAGGACATTGTTTTTGTAAAGCTACTCATGTTGTGAATTCTTTCTGTGGGAGGGATTTTCTTTTGATGTCCCTCTCATTTGACCAATATGGGTGAAGAATTTTATGCTTTGTTCACCAATCACAGTGGTCTTTGTAAAATTGTATATAAGGGAATGAGTTCTGGAAATAAAGATTCTTTCTTCAGGCAGCCTTTGAACAAAATTTGCAGGAGTCTGTGTTGTGTGCGTTATCACAGCAGCAACAGGTACCACTCTACAGGAAAATCTTGCATGTGGATAGATAAGAACACAAGGGGTCTAACAGAGAAAAAAAGAGACTGACACATTCCAACAACACTACAGTGCATGGAGGTTTCCTGAGAGACCACAAATCTACAGCCAAGTAACTGGACGTGGGGAGATACCGCCGCCAAGGAAGACGCCAGGATTCCCATTTTCCCGTAGCCTGGGAACAGCTGGGTTAATTTCCCTCTCTCTAAACATACCAACGATCTGGATGTCTATTGTGGCTTTGTCCACCAAGTTTCCACCTCCACCTTCATGTCGTACTCCCCGGAGTGGCCCCGCTCCGCCTTGCGGATGAAGATGATGGTGTCATGCTCCGTGTTGCGGATGTTGATGTCGTTCTTGTCGATCGGGGAGCCGTTCTTCTCCCACGACACTTTAGCTCTTGGTTTTCCCTGCAAGGAGCCAGGAAACGATTTTTGTATGGGTTTTTTTTGGTTTTTTTTTTTTTTTTTTTTTTTGGAGAGAGAAGGGAAGAGAAGTGTAGTCTGGTGTGGAATTTTTGAGTTTCTAAAGCTCTGTTTTCCTGATGTTTTGGGTTGCTGAAATTCCCTTCCCAGGAAAAGAATGAAAATATCAGGGTTGTTTTTATTCATGTTGTTCATTCTTTCTGTGGGAGGGATTTCCTTTTGATGTCCCTCTGGTTTGACCAATGTGGGTGTAGAGTTTTGTCCCTCGTTCACAAATCACAGTGGTCTGTGGAAAATTGTATATAAGGGAACAATGTCTATGAATAAAGATTCATTCTTCACACAGCCTTTGAAGAAATTTCACAAGAAATTCTATAATTCACTATGTCATGTGTGTTATCACCACAGCGACAGAGAAGGAAACAGCTTTATTTCCCATTTTTTCCCAAACAGGAAATAAAAACTCTCCTGAAAGAAACAGAATTATTTTTAAAATTATTCACTATTTAGAGATGCAATCATACCAATTCACCTTAAATATAACTTTCTTTCCTTTTTCTTTCACCCAGGAGACTGAAAATATTTGCAATTTCTGGCTATATTGTACAATTATCTTTCTGGCTAAATTTGACAAATAATTTCCAGTTTTCCTAAAGAAAAGGGAGAAAAATTAACCCACAGAAAATATAGAACAAAGTATTTCATTCTTTGGAAATGTTTACGTTCTCTACACTGACAGTGAAAGAGGAAAGTAATAGATTCAACCTCCAGGGATCCTAAGCTCTCTTCTTTCATTGCAAAGGAAGTTGTAATAGCTGTTAGGAAGACTGGATTGATCTCTTTCTTGTGCCATTTTTTGTGTGTCTGAGTGCCCAATCTAGGTACTTAAAGTAGAATGAATTTCACCTGCTTTGCTGTGGGATTTGCCTTCCACAGGCAAACAGTTTGCAGATGCTGTCTGAAAAGGGTAATCTCACACCATTTTAAACACCTTATCTTAGAGAATAACCATAGAATATTCCTTTAATTTCTCAAGAGAAATATATCTTGCAGTGTATTGCTGATCAAGCTTTTATGAGGCTTTTAACAGTCTCTGTGAGGCTGAGTTACGTCCACCCAGTATCTTAAAATGTGCAGACATAACATAGAAATGAATTCTGCCATAATTCTTATATTCAGAAGAAGGATCCTGCAAGGAGAGAGGCAGGTGCTGTTTAAAAGATACAGGAATGAAGGTTAACACCATGCTGTGGGAAAACATGCTAAGTGTTTTAGAAATAGTCATATTACAGTTGTGATCTCAAGCATTTAACAGTTGCTGCCCACTCTTCCCCTCGCTTTTCCTCTCTCATGACAAGGAAGTTATTCAATGCTACTGTTCCACTCTTGATTTAACTGCTTCCAGGGCAACCCCTTTGCATTGTGTTAGCAATTATCTCACATGCAATGTCTACTGTGAAGATTTCTAAGTGTCCTTTGGATGATAAATCAGTCTGTCTGGGTGAGCCACCCAATTCATTACTTGGCTGAATATCATTTGTTTGAGATGTTGGACCAAAAACTTTCAAGCGCCTCTGTAGTTCAGAGTGCTTCCACCTGTGCTGAAGTTAGCTCACTGGCCAAAGTTATAGAGAACTCTGTTAAAAAGCAGCAGTATCAAAAAGAAAAAGGGGGGAAAATAAGGCAAAAGAATTTTTTGGTCAGTGTTTTCAGTTCTTACCTGGAAAGGAATAACAAGATTCACAGTTTCTCCAACTCTTCGAGTATAGGTTTGTTTTAAGTGTCTTGGTAGACGAATCTTTGGAGGTTCTGAACAAAACAAAAGCTTGTGTTAAGCACTTATCTTCCTTTCTAACTGAGGCAGCACTGGTGTGCATCAGTATAAAAAAGGAGACAGTGTGGTCTGAAATTCCCAGAAGTGACTAATGAGTGAGGCATCTTAAATTTCTTGGTCCCCCAGTGTTGCATTCAGGACACCATCAGCTTTTATAACACCAAATGCTACAATGGTAGGACTCAGTGGGAAGCTTAGATCAACTTAAAAAAAGCACCATCAAGTTTAAGTTCTGCAGAAAAAAAAAAAAAAAAAAAAAAAAAAAGCCCTGAAAAACTGAGAAATTAAGGCTCAGAAATGAAACAAAATTATGAATTTTTAAAAGACAGTTTCACAATTTCTAACTACTACACAATGGCTTTGTAAGGCCATGTCATCAGTTATCAATAACAAGTATTAGCCTTAATAAAAAAAAAAAAAAAAGGTGTTAGTATGGAAACAGGGTGTATTTGTGGACAAGTGTAGGCAGCAGGATCTTACCTATCACTTCCTTGACTAAAATGGGCTGTGGGTGGTACTTGGGCTCACTCTCACCAGCAGCATTCACAGCTTTTACTCTCACAAGGATTTTGGAGCCAGTGGGAAGGCCATTGATGGTAAACTTCGTTTTGTCTGTCAGCTCTGGGTTAGCCACGATCCACTCATCAGCTGGTTTAGGGAGGTGAGGGGAGGAGGACAAATCCAAAGAATAGGGAGTTATAAATACATCCACAACATGGATGAGGAAAGTTACAGGACAGTAATAGATTCGTTAGATTCTAGTGAATAATCCTACTTTGTTTTTATAATTATGCTGTAACACAATGTAGATTCACTTTCATGCATAAAAATGTTTCAAACCCTAAAGGGTTTCTGCTGATTACATGTTTGTGTATTCATTTATTTATATATCTTTAAATAATTATACAAATGCTATTAGAATATGTGTATAATTGAAGTGTACAATTTAATTTAACATATGTGTATAATTTAAGTGTACCAGTGATAAAACTGGTTAGATTTTTTAATTCAGCTAGAATAAAGCAAGGGCGACAAAGAATATATTTCCAAAAGTGCCCATCATTGCTTTAACAGCTTCCTTGAAGAGAAATGGGTTTTGCAATTAACTTCAACCATTACTGAGTACTCTTGAAAGTATAACTGAGAAATAAGAAAACACAGAATATTTACACATTGCAATGAAATGCCATCTCTCCTCATGCCTTTAAAAAAAGGAAGGCTGTGTCAGAATTATTCACATAATTACAGCATTCTTGGAGTTTTAATCCTGCCCCCAAGTGGTTGCATGAAATTCACAGAGCGATCACAACAGCACAGTCTTAGAGAACAGCTTCAATTACAAACCATACTTTCTTATCCCCCCTGTCCTCCCAGCACAGACTGCCCTAACACTGCTGGCCCCTGGGCACAGGAGCCAGATCTATGAACCAGCAAGTCAGGATCAATATTTCCCAATTCATGTAAAGCCAGCACTATAAAATGGGCACGGAAGACAAGAGAACTGTTATGAGCTGGAGAGCCCTGCAGACCTCGAGCAGAGTGCTGTGGTACATTTTCATAACTGAGTGTCTTGCTTTTAGGAATTAAGTCCTTCAAGCTTCTAGCAGAAAAGGATTTCAATCAATGGCTGTTTCCCAAGTATCTCCCCCTCCCCTTACACCTGTACAAGAGAAAATTCTGTAGACTATTGCCCCTAAAATTCACTACCAGGAATTTATCTTTACTTTTAAGAAGAGAGTTTTTCTTTTGTTAAAGATGACTTATGTCCTTTGTGGAATACTGTACCTTCCAGGTTAAAAGGTGGCTCCCCCAATTCCTCAGACAGATCTGTCGATATACCTTGAGAGAATCCATCTTTAAAATTAATCAGAGACACCCACTTTCACACAGATGGAGCATTTTGTCAGTGGTTAGCAATTCCTGTTAGTAAGTATGCAAAGATAGATGCTGGGCTTTACAGATTGAGAGAACCCATATTTAGGGAGACTGCAGGGAGAAAAGAGATGGAAAGAGGGCATCTAGATCACAGAACAATTATATGTTATGCCCACAGGAAAGATAAAGGATGAAAGAAGAGGAGGATATAAAGTTGTATGAGTTTTTTGGGCCCCAGAATAGCCCTATAAATATGAAAAGGAAGAGACAAAAGGAACACTTGGAAAATAGAAATGAAACAAAATGACGATGAGAGAAAGTGTAGAAGGAGAAGAAAACACATCGTAGAGGAGATAAAAAACCAGAGATAAATTCTGAGTAAGAGACAGAAAAAGAAGAGGTCTTGGAAATAGCTTAGAGGAAACAGAAGAAGAGAACACAATTAGCTAAAGGTAACACAGAAAGAAGATTAAGGAAACCAAACCCATGGATGATGACAGATATGATGTTAACCCTAAGGCTTTATTTCCTGAACAAAGTTATCACTGTCCTGGATTTCCTGTAATCCTGGAGCTGGCTATTTTTGGGATAATAAAAATACTGTCTAGTATCTTTGCATGGTCATGGATGAGTACACTGGCAAAGATCTCAGCCAAGAGAAGTACTCATTTACTGGCTATAAAAACAGATCATCTGCAGGTACAACAGCCTGTTACAAGCAGATAAACAAATGAGGCTGCCCTCAAAATACTCCACGAGATCCAGTCAGCAGCACACTTTACTAGGGACTGACTTCTCCAGCGTCAACAGGATTTGGTCTGCTCCACATCTCCAGAGCAAAAGGGCCAAAGTTGGATGTTGTACACTAGACCTGGGGAGTTCTCTCTCTATATATATATTCTATACTCATGTTATTCACACCTATGCAATGCTGGATCAGGATACTCATGATGAGACTCCAGTAACATAAGTGGTACATCGTTAAGGACTCCAAGAATCCACCACGCTGATCAAGTTATGTGGTTCTGACTAAAAAGGGAAATACCAATTTTGCAAAGCCAAACCAATGTTAACAATATGTTATTCTTCTAAATTATCTTTATGCATATTTTTTGTCTTCCTATTGTCAGCTTGTGATTTCTCCTAATGATTGATATGTTAAGGAAGACTCTAAAAAGCCCTCTTGAAAACCACTTCAGAGACAACAATGAAAGAATGGAGAATGTAAATACAGATGAGTTTACAAACAAAAAACTAAGAGAAAAAAGCAGCAGAATGAATAGTGACAGTCATAAAAAGTATCTTGAAATTAAAAAGAGTTATTAAACATTATGGAAAAAATTAGTTTGTGGCAGAACAGGCACTGAAAGGGCTGAGAAAAAAGGCACTAAGATATTGCAAGGAAGGAAAAAAAAAAAAAACTGAACAGAGAAAAAGATGAATAATCCAATAACATGACTTTTAAAATTGGTATTTTAAAATTAGCATTTTAAAATTGGCATTTGCTACTTATTTTGCTTCTTCCTAAGCATTTTCACAGCATATATACATAATGTAAATTGTGTATATATAGATGTATATGCATATATAGGAGGCATATATAGATATACATAAACACTCCAAACTATGTAAAATACATTGTACCCATTGTATTTTAACTGAGGTGGGTAACAGTAAAATGACAGACTTGGCTGTCATTTTGTTGTATCTTCATATGCTTAAAACCTATCTGGAAAAAAAAATAAAGAATTTGTCGTTTAACAGGTATACAATGTTCTTCTGCCTAACAGCCCTTTAAAGACAGATTTAGAAGATTCCTTTTCAAAGCCATACTGTGAATTAGCTGTCTGTATTTCTCATCCTCTCTTATCACCTAATTTGGATATCACACACTGTAATGTCAAACACTTTTAACTTTTCCCTGCCGTTCTACCCAATGCTAAACAAAGCACAATATACAACATACATGGAAGTCCTCACATTGACAGTCCCCTTAATCTTCCCCTACAGCTGGCCTGTGCAGTGGAAATAAAATAAGAACAGTATCTTGATGGAAGACTGCATGCTCACCCATTCTGGGCTGGTCCCACAGCTCCCTCCCAATACACAAGGAAAACCCTTCCTACCATTCCAGCTGGCTCTGCCTTCAGGTACTCTTCTCCGGGTCTCTGAGCTTCTTGCAGTCCTGCTCCTCAAAGATATTCATCTCAATACTACAAGATGCTGAGTGCTCCTGAGAAAAGCCAGGAGTTCTTCACACCCTCTCCCACTGGCCTGAGAGAGAGCTCAGGGTACTCTGATGCCATGGCACATGACCACGTTTATGACCTACTGTTTTCCTGGATTGTCTGATTCTGAAACATGTGACAGCATGAATGACAGGTTCTGTCCTCTACCTTTTGTCCAGGCTATGGGCTGCATTCATGAAAAGCTTTCACTGAAATAAATGCCTTCATGGAAAAAACGTGTTCAGCCCATGGCTTGATTTACAGCACAGTTAAGAGCAACAGCAGCAGAGCTGAAGATAACTGTGTCCCCTTCTCCACATCCACAACATTGCTGCAGTTGATGCTGCTGCTCCACAGAGGCTGGGTACTGCACATACCACTCCAGACTATTTGATACTTACCTGGGTGCTGGTGGATTTTACTTTTTGAAAATAGGCTTTATTTGATGCCAGTTCAGGAGAAAATCTGCTGGAAAATACTAAGTTTCTGCTGCTTGATCACCAAGACTCTGTTGTAAAATACAATTTATATTTCCCTGTTCCTTGTTATTTTACTCTCAAAAGTTAATTCAGTCTTTCTTCCTCCTTCAGGTCTTACATATTTTTGTCTTGGATGGACATAGTTAAAGATCCCCATAACTGCACTGAAATGTTGGAAAAGTTAAATATCTAGACATGGCCTTTGCATGCCTAGATTACCTCTGCAGGAATTATTGGAGAGGCTGTTCTCAGTGTTGGCAGCTGGCACTTGAAATAGCCAGTCAGGAAGATGTCAGCAGGGATTGCCACACTGAGGAGCTCCTGTCCCTAAAACCCAGCCAACCTGGACATGTTTTCAGCCACACTTGTAGCCATCCATGAATCCCTACACCTTCATCCATCAATGAACTTTTTACTGCCCTGACACTCATTTAGTATCTAAAAAAGGATGGTTATGAGCACTCGGTACACTACAGCAGATTACATAGCTTTTGATTTGGATTTCAAATCAAGAGTAAGATACATTGTTGAACCACAGTCAGTCCGTGGCATCTGGAATACAAACCAAAGGAAGCCTGAACAAAACCCTGCTCCTTGCGGTTTTCTGCCTGATTAGACTCTGCCTGACAGCCAGAGCACCTGATACCTGTAGAGAAAAAAGGGAGAAAGTCTCACCCACTTCCACTGTGGGTCAGGAGCCCCGGGTGTTCCCACTTACTTCCTTCGAAGCAGTATTCCACCACGTAGCCGTCCAGCCCTGCTGCCCCGATCTGGTCTGGGGGCCTCCACTTCATGGTCACCGAGGTGTCAGTCACACTGTCCACTGCCAGCAGAGTTGGGGGGCTGGTGACAGCTGGAGCCAGCAGGGAGAAGGCAGAAAGCACACTCTGTTACAATTAAAGGTTTGTGTTGGTGCTCTGTGTCCCTCTGGTTTAGTGGCACAGGTGACAGACAGGCTATCCTGCCTACCAGGGTGATTGATTTCTCATCATCCCTGGCACATCTTGCCCAGTTAGGGCCACATTAGGAGAAAGCAGCTGCCTCATCCCATATCTGCTCACAGCCTGAACCAGAGATCGATTCCTCCTGCTGAGGAGAGAGAAGGACAAGCAGCTGTGGCTGGTGGAGCAGAGAAGTTTGGAGCGGTGTGTTCTCCCTCAGCAGGTGTGTTCTGGCAAGAAGGGAGCATGCTGGAACTGTGACAGCCCCCTCCTTCCTCCACCTCTGCATTCTGGGGCTGCTGCTGAGCAAGGGGGGAACCTTTGCTGATCTGCAGAAGACACCTTTCTTTTACAGGGACTCGTGTTTGTCACAATAGTTTGCAAATCTGTTTCTTTATATGAAAAGGCTGCTGAGTTATTCTGTCACTATGTGAATGACAAAGCCTTCTAGCTGTGACACTAATATAAAAATTGTATAATTAGGTGACTGTAATAATGTATTAATGGTTATTTTCTAAATGCATGCCTATCTCTGTGCTCTTGGCTACTTACCTAAAGGAACAAAGGACTTGGAAGGCATGCTTGGCTTGGACATGCCGATGGCATTGACAGCAAACACACGGACCTCGTAAGCAACACCTTCAATCATTTTCTTTGGCTCAAAAGTTGTTTCCTTACACAGTTCAAAATTCAGCCTCATCCACCTGGAGCTCTGTTTCTTTTTCCTCTCAATGAAATATCCTTTTGACCAGAAAAGATTTAATTATAGTAAGTGGTGGCATAAAGGTCAGTAATAAAGTCCAATTTTTTGACTGCCCAATGACATTTTTTTTATCTGGAAACACTTCAATAGCTCCTTCTAGCTTCAGAGTGATTTAGGGGTAATTTTCCCTATTGCAAGCTATCTGATAGTGACCTGTTTTCTTTTCATGGCCATATACCAGCCTTTTTTGGACTTAGGAGACTGCTGTGTTTAGTTTAGAGTGAAAAGGGCCTGGTTCTACTGACCCCTGGGCCCCTCTGATTTTTGTCTTGGTTCAGTGTATTAAAACAGTTTACTCAGTAAATTGTTTCTGAAATTCCTTTTAGCATTCAAACAACTTTTAACAGTTCAAAGTTCTGGTTTTTTATAGGAGATTGTCTTTTAAGCAGGGGGATTGATATTGGGGTAACATACAAAATGACAAATCTAAAAGCATTAGAAAAACAGGTATCAGATAAAGTCAAACAGTAGGGAGAACATTCTAGCTACTGGATATTCCCAGTGCCACTTTCCAGGGCCTGAGCTAAACTCTGATCCTGTTGCATCCACTATTTGGCATTTGCTTCTTCTTTCTATATTACAGAGTCACTAAAAAAACCAAAAAGTATGTACCTAAAATGGGTGATCCACCATCATTTGCTGGAGGTTCCCAGGTCATAATACACCAGTCTTCACCCACCTCAGTCACATTTGGTGCCTGAGGAGGATCAGGAACATCTGTTGTGAACAAAGTAAATATTATTATTAAAAAAAAAAAAAATCTTTTTGCATAGGTTGAAATTTAAAATGCCAAATAAGAAACAAATCTAAACAGTTTTTGAGGTGCAACAGGAATTCCTAATGAGGAGAGAGAAAAAGAGGTTTAGTGGCTCCTGGCTAGTGGTTAGTAATGGATGAATGCCAAGGTCTTCTGCACAGTCGAGACACTTGAGAGGCTCCGGAGGGCATGTGCTGAGACAGAGCCCACAGCCACAGGGAGAGTGGAGAACCAGGAGTGATAAGGGCAGCCTGAGGCACCCAGAGAAGTTCAGCCCCTGGCAGCAGTGGTAATTAACTCCCACTTAAATCCCATCTCCCTCCAGCAACACCCAGCTTTAGTACCCTTGCATCTCAGTTCCACGCCTGGCAGTGGGGACAAAGAGGAAGATGGAAGTTTCCTGAGACTCTGCCACAGTGATAAAAAGCATGGGCACTGTCGCACAGCACTTACCAACCACTTTAATGTTGATTAGAGCTGTGTCCTCTCCAGCCTCATTCTTTAAAGTTATCCTGAAAGCACCTGAATCGTCCCTCTCAGCTGCATCAATGACCAGGCAGCTGCTGTCTGGGTACGTTTCTGCCCGTATTCTTCCACTGTCTGTGACCATCTAGGAACCAGAGGGAAAAGTCACATTTTCTGGATTTGAGAATTAAAATACTCAAAAATCAAAATTCGAAAGTAGTGCAGGACACTTCAACAAAAATATTAAAGCAACTGTAAGAAAAATCACAACAAACCTCAGCGTTTTAGTCACCTAACAATGGCAAAATAACTAAAAGAAGTAAAGCATGGTAACAGTTTACTACTCAGTTAAGCCATTGCACCACAAAGGATGAGGCACTAGGCTTCTGTGAGCAACACACTTTTGTGAGCACCACATATCATTAATTTGATGGAAAGAGAATAGAATTTGATGGAAAAATAACTTCCAAAAGTTAGATCAAAATTTAAGTCATTCACTTTAAAAGTCAGAGTGATTGTAATGGTTTCTTCTCACAGATTTCAAATGCTGTCATGTATTTTGGAATAGGAGCTCTCCTAGAATAATTCCCTGTTTGGACAGGACCACTGTGGTGACACTACAATGAATATTTGAAAAACAGTGGTCACAGATTTGACCAGATAGGTCTGATGCATGCAGCAGTGGTAACATGTCCCAGCTTCACACTGCACAGTGAAAATTTAAATGTGAAAACTGATTATTTTGGTATTTACACATCCAGGGATTAATCTAAGCAAAAGTTTTGCATTAACACACCAGATGCAAGACCTCAATTGCCCAACCTATTGTTTCATTTTAGACTTGAACTCTGTTAGATTTTATCATTCATTTTCCAAAACCAGACCATATCATGGCTTCCTGCCAAAACCTGGCAGCCATTCTGGGCATCAAATAAATAGAAATGGCCTTTTGGTAAATTTTCATGAGTTTTCTTCTGCATCACATACAACCTTCTCCTCTACTATTTTTTTATAGCAAATCCATATCTTTTTCCTTATTAATTTCAGCTTTCCCTAAAAAGACCCAAAAGATACCAAATTAAATAATATTTATCCATTTTACTCTTCTTTTTCGAGCAAGGAGAATTTTTAAATAGAGGGCATCTCCCCCTTGTTTTCTGCCATTAAAATCAATGTCTTCAAAAGGCTTAAGTTTAATATTTGAAGGGAAAGGCTCCTTGATAAGCTAAAGAAGCATCTGCAATGACAATGTACCTTGTCTCCTCTACTCCAAAAGACCTTTGGAGGTGGTTCACCAGTGATGGGGATCTCAAGTCGTAGTTTGTTTCCTGCCACTACTGTCACAGTGTTATTTTCCCCAAGACCATCCAGGTGAAGTTTAGGAGGATCTGAAAAAGGAGAGAGATTGTCCAAGTTTGACACGTAGCTGCTGCTCTGAGAGTTCAGACCTGCACAGGTCTGCAACACACAGAAACAAGATCTATATTTTATTTTCTTGGTATTTTTAAGCAACTGAATTTTGTTTTAAAGAAAACTTGCAAAGAAAAATCTATTTAAGAAAATAGTTGCCTGATGAAAAAGAAATCATGGCACCATAGACATTTTGGAATAATAAGACCATATGAAAAAAACCCACTGCTGTATCCCTGAGGCAGAATTATGTATATTCAGGCAGCTTCTGAGAGCATTTTCCTCTAAGTGGCTCTTGAGAATTTTAGTTGTGGGTTTTTAATGGCACATTTAACCATGCTTCAGCCTTCACTATCCTTACAGTTTAAAAATTTATCAACCCAAATCCTTTTCTGAAAACTAAATTACCCCTTTTGTTACACACTGTGTGTGTGGAGAACAACTGATTAATGTCCTCTGGCTTTTTTTAAACATTAGAACATTAAACATTTTAAACTTTTTTTAACACATGAGAAATATAACAATGGTCATTCCCCTCTAGTGCCACTTCCCTTTTTCATTCTACCTAAATCTCACCAATACTTTTTCTAATATGCAGATATCCCACATCTCTCAGGTTCAATAAAAAAAACATGTTTTCTAAAACTTTGGTCATTTATATTGCTCTCCTTTTGACTTCCAAGTTGCTGGTTGCAGTTAGAAGCTGCTGAGGCATTGCTGTGGGAATAGTCAATGCCCTGTTTTATTTTTGTTTGAAGGACTGGGATTACTGACAAGCCTTCTGCTTTGCTGAATGAATCAAAGCTGGGCAGGACAATTTTCCCCTCTAGATAGCATTTAATGTTTTTAGTGAATAGGTAAATACGTGTGTATTCCACTACTCTCCCATCAAATTAAATCACATTTTGCAATATTAGCAAGCCAGTTCTTAAAGATAGCAGTGTATATCTGAGAACTGGATAGCAGCAGGTGTTTTACACAAATTCTTCATGGTGGCTGAGATTTAGGAGCTCAAGAAGCCTCCCCCAGGAGCTCCCCCAGCACATAAACCATGAGCAGATCCTGGGCACAGGAAAAGACTCTCCCAGCAGCTCAGCTGCCCTTTGCCAAAGCTGCAGGTCCTTGTTCTCTGGTGGGTGCCTGCTCAGAGCATAAAGTGTTTATAATCAGGGGTGTTTCAGAGTGCTTTCAATTTCCAAAGGTCACAGACAGCTGTTCTACACAGGTCACTGTGCAGTATACTCACCCACGATGTGTACTTTGCATGGAATATTAATGTTGTAGGCATCTGGCACAAACATGTATTCACCCTCATCGTCGACAGCAGAAACTGGTATAACAAATCTGTGGATTCTGTAAAGGAATTGAGAAAGAAATGTGTGTAAGCCATTTTTGAAGACTGCTTGAAGATATAAGGAAAAATCTGTGAAAATTTGAGGTGTAAGTGTGTAATATTAGTGATTAAAAAATCCTTTGCTGGTTGCCTAGTGGTATTTTAGGCAATTAAATGCTGTGTGCTTTGTACAAAATACTGTTGAGACAACCACCAAATAATGTGACCAATTTCAATATTGTTTGATCACAGGACAAGGAAAATACAGGAGTGTAATCTTTTTTACATGGGGATTCTATGCTGCCATTCAGCTGCAATTTGGTTGTTCAAGAAAAAATCTGCAGGTGATGCAATTGTGGGAATATTCTGACTATTTTTGGACCATCTTTGTGACTTGATACAAACAGGAGCTCTGAGAAAAAGAGGTGTAGAAAGAAAAGAGAAAAAGAGCTGTGTATTTTTAATACTGTCTAACAATTATTTTATTTTTCTGCTTAATATCCCAAGCCAACAGCAATAGCCATGGCAAGAAAAATCAATAGCTTGAACTTAGGAGGATCGAGGATTTGATTATTGTTCTCCACAGCCAAAATTCACAATATTAAAGGAAAAAAGGAGACATGGCTTTTACAATGACAGAAATTAATATGCCTTGAGGGACAGAGGTTAGGCTTGATTAGCAGATGATTTTCAGTAAAGTCACCCACATACTGGCACATCTCCACAGTGTCATTCCCCCAAAAGCCAAGTCAATACACAACAGGCTTACCTTCCTTTGTGATAAAGCTTTACACGGTCACTAGCTTCTATCAGCTGCCCATTCTTGTACCATTTCCCTTCCACATTCTCAGATATCTCACACTTCAAGTGGATTTCCTGTCCCAGCCTCACAGTCTGGTCTTCCAGTGCAAGTGATATCTTCAGTGGTCTCACTTGGGAAAACAGAAGCAGAGACATTAAAGAAAGATGATGGATCTCAGTAGCCATGGGGGATAATTCCCAACTGGATAATAAAACAGTATGAATCGGTCAGGGTGCCAGTTTGTACGAAATAGTCAAGAGCAGCAAGAGTAATAAAAATGTACATTTATGCAAAATGCAAGGTAACTTCAGAGGACGGATCTGATGTGTTTTGTTTAAAAACACAAGCACAATACAGAGATATTGCACAAACAAAGCTGAGAGGGCTACACAATTGTGCTTGTGCCTAGGTTTGGCTTTCCTGTGAAAACCTGACAGGACTGAAGAAAAGCAGATACTTCCCTTGAAAATTCCCTTTGTTGACTTATTGTACCTTTGGGTGGATTGCTTTATTGTCCATTTTAGTGAAGTGACAGGAAGTTAACGAGCAGAACTAGTTCATGGCCTGCTACTGATAACAGTGTCTAAAGTCATTATTCTGGAGATTCACAGCAAAAAAAAAACTGGTCTGGAAGTTAAGAGTGCTTTTCAGCCCCCAGGGAAAGGGAGGGAAGTTGCCCATCTCTGTATGCCAGCACAGTGTGACACATGAACTCGAGAGCAAGGGGGTGATACTCACAGTCAACTGAAAGCTTGGCTTCTGATTGTCCTCCAGTTGTCATTACTGAGTAAGTTGCAGTGTCATTTTTGGCAGCTTCCTCTATGACCAAAGTGTGTTTTTTGCCCTCAACCTTTATTCGATACCGAGATTTAGGATCGTCAGAAAGCTCTACGCCATTTCTAAACCTAATGGAAAACAAAGAATTTTTATTTTTCCAGAGGAATCCTGTGCAGGTAAGACTTCCATGGACTGAAGCTCCCAGCTTTACAAGACTTTAAGACACTAGAAAAGGTTAAACAAACTCATCCATGAATGTATAAGGGTATTTTTGGTGTCATTACATTTTTGAATAAAGTTTTATTGAGATTTTCTTAACAATTCTCAGGTTTACTGGTGTAAGAAAAGCTGCACACATTTTTTCCCATGATTAAAAGCTTCTGGGTTTTATTTTCATGGCAGCTGTTCAAAGTGTGGCTTACCATTTCACGTTTGCATCATCCTCAGACACTTCACAGCTCAGCTCTACTCGTTCCCCAACATAGGTGCTGGTATCCTCCAGGCCCTTGGTCACCAAAATCGGGGGATCTTTGGAAAGAAAATATTTCAGATTTACAATCTGAGAGGGAAAAGTTAAAGAAATTTTCTAAATCATGCTCTGGAAGGTATTATTATTTTCAAGTTCTAATATGAGTATCAGTGCAGCCTTTTCTGCCTTAAATCAGAAGAGTTGTTGCTCTTTAGAATCCTAGTAGGAAATTTGCTCAATAACAGTAACATTTTTTCATATTCATAGCTGTTCTGATTTGGTAATCAGCACCATGGGAGCAAAGACAGTGATGATATGGCCTCCCATTCCTAACTGTTGATAGAGCCTTCCCTCAAATCAGTGCAAGTGGAATGAGAACTGGCTTCTAGAAAGCCTGATTCGAGGGCACTTGGACAATATCAGAGTTCTCAGGTACCAAGTGTGGTGTTAGGGGAAGCCAGGGCTATGACACACAGGTCTCCAAAGTGGCTTAAACTTTTGAAGGGCACCACAGCCATCCTACTAGATCCCAATGCACAGTACCAAGTCAACTATATCCCCATTTCAGGGTTTTCACTAAGCTGCTAAATACAGGATGAGAAAAATGGCCAGGGATCACAGAAATACCAAGTGATCCTGACAGCTGCTAATACAAATTGAAAAATACACCAAACCAGATCCTCCCTGTTGATTTCTGATGCAGCCAGAGAAGCCACACAGATTTAGAGCAGGTGAAAGAGCACCAAGCTGACATAGTTACCTCTCACAAAGAGCTCTGTGGAGCATTTCTCATCACCAGCTGTTACGTAATAGCGCGCATCATCCGTCATTGTACAGTTATTGATGAATAAAATTCGCTGGTTACCTTTGTGCTCAAAAATGTATCTGTTTGGACAGGAATGCAGCAAAGACACGTTAGCAAAACTTCTGGACCCCTTTTGTTTTATGTAGAAAGTGCTGTAGGGATTTTTAGAGGCAAACATTCTGGGGTTTACACAGTACTGGGAAAATTGTCCTTGGAAGCAATTTCCAAGTTTCAGCAGAGCTGTCATAGACTTCTAGCAAAAAAAAAAAGACCTGTGGTGTAGAGTGACAATGAGCTGCTTCTGGCTTGTTCCAAGATCCCAGGTCTGGGTAATACAAAAAGAAGAAATTAAAAAGCCCAAACAAACCAGAAGCTGGAGTCAAATAATGGCAAATAAAATGGAGTCTGAAACTCTAGATGAGTAAAGCTGAAAATAACCAGTAAGAGGACACCATCACTCATTGCAACATTTTTGTGAAGTGTAATAATAGCCAAAGTTAAGAAGTTAATGTTATTGGTAGGCCAGATGGCACAAGATATCAGTAATGGGATATGGGGTTTTGGTAATGGGATATGGAGCCTTTCCCCTTTATGTCACCAGTTTAGATCTGCTCCAGGTTTGTAATGACCAAAGCTCGTTAGCATCTGACAGCTGCTTCAGCAGCCTGGTAGAAATGCACTGGAGCACTCCATCCAGCCCCTCTTGCTGGAGAGGAACCCACAGAGCTGCCTGCAAAGCACCTCTGAATTGCTCATGCCAGATATAGGGGCTAAAGAAAAGGCGCTCTATTATCTAATTTTTTGTCAATCATGAATTTTAACCAAAATCTTTTACTGATTTCAACAGAATGAAGGAAACCTGCCTCATTTCTGTAAGAGACTTTTCATTAATTACGATATTTTTTTAACAGGTCAGAGAAAAAAAATGTCTAGGATTTTGTGCTGCTGAGAAACATTTGAGGAACATCACGTTGTTATGCACATCTTTCCCAGCCGTGTCTGACTATGGAATGGGTTTTTCTGCATGGGGTTGTAAGAGTTGATTGTGCCCACCAAAAGTACTGGGCTCAACCTCCAGGCACTGCTTTACATGTACTCAAATGTCTGCACTTGCATTTCTAGGACAAGCCAGAGAACAAATGCAGGTGGTACAGGAGGAGAAGCTTGTGCACACCAGACCTGTTGCTCCTGTCTGATGGGGCAGGTTGTTGACCTCAGTGAATTAAAGTTAACAGGGCAATGGGAGCTGAGACAAACCTCACACCCTTTTTCTTGGTGGTTTATGAGCCAGGTGTGTGTGTGATGTCAACATCTCTGCTCTTGGCACACCATTACTGAAGAAAGATTGTGTCCACCTCCAGACACAGGACCAAGGACAAGTGGTTTATTTACTCGAAGTGCTTCCTGATTTTTGAAAAACTACTGAGTAGGAAATTGTGCCACATTTTCTTGAGGATCTCTAAGAGTCCTGTCTCGAGACAAAGGAGATAATCTATATTACATTTAGCCTACAGTGGACTCTTCTGGGTCCTGAGCAATAAAGCATCGTTTCCATACTTTTATTATCTAATAAAATTCAGAAATAAATTTGGTGCAACCTAAGCAAAGAGAGAGATCTATGCAACACACTTGTCAAGGGAGTACATGTGTATCCATTTTATTGCTTAAATATGCTAAGGTCACTTACTTTGCACTTGGTCGTATTTCTTGGCCATTTTTATACCACTTGAGTTCCACTGTTGGATCTGCTAGCTCCACCATGAACCTTACTTTACCTCCTTTGTCCACCTGGTATGCAGGATCGAGGCCTTTGGCAAAAGCTGTTGTGCAAGTCAAGTGTTATATTAGCATGAGATCAGAAAACAAGAATATGGGTGCTGAAATGACATTGCATAAATCTCATCAAAGCTGTCAGAATACATGCATACAATGTTATGCATCATGAGACACTGTCACACTGGTCTGCATGGAATCACCTAGAAGCATTAGAATAAGCACAAAGCTGTGCAGATCTGGTTGTCCTGACAAAGATCAAGGTGTTATCTCTTCAAGACTTTGCAGAGTGACTATACTCCAAATAGGATTGGGCAGATGCATCAAATGAAACATAATAACATGTATGAAATGAAACAAAAATTAACGTGTAATGCCATAACATTTCTTATGATTGTGAGGTAATGGATGAGGAGGGAGAGTGTATCAGGCAGCTGGATTTGTGGAGGACTTTACCCACATAAAAGGGATGCCTCCAGGAAACCAGAGACACAGCAAATGTATATACTGCATCCAGGTCTGAGATGCTGTCCAGGAACAAGCAGGTGCCACAGTAGTATATCATGGGCAGTGTATTGTATTTATATGTGTGTGCAAACATATTCTGTGGCATATACATGTATTTTATATACACATGCATATATGTATTTCTGTATGTAATTGCCCCTCTCATACTATGCAGTAGGGTAGATGGGAAAGACAGGCCTGAATGTCCTCACCCAGTGCAGGGTGGAGGGTTTGTAGCACAGCTGGGATTTCTGAGCAATGGAGATTAAGTGCCAAATGAGGTTATGAGGAGCAAACACTGCATGTGTTTGAAGTGACCTCTGTTGAGAGCAGGAGATATGGTGGTAACACAAGGTCTGTATTTTTGATAAGGTAACACCTTTCCACACACTGGGGGTGTCAGCTTTCTAAAAGATATAAAAAATAATATTTTTTTTTGTTTCTGTGCTTGGCTTTACCTGACTTGACTTTGTCTCTGTCTCTGTGCAAGTTTCTGTTTCCCCCAGCCCAGTGTCTGAAGAAGAGGTCAAGATCATCTGTTCTCTTGTTCTTACAAGGATTGTTTATTCTTTCTTATCTTACATATTTGGTTCTGGCCTGTTGACGTCTTTGTTGCAGACCACGTTGTGACAAACTTCCTGCCTTTTGGGACAGTGTTATCCTTTATACTAAAAATTACCTATGCTTTATTTACAATAACTCTCCAATACCTCTCAAATATATTGAACAGGGTGCCTTTACTCTAAACCAATTAAAATGTGCCCCCATCACAGCAGAAGATGGAGTCCAAAAGACCAAGAAGAAGGTCCTCCAATTTCCTCCATTTTTGTCCCCTGAACCCACATTCTGAAATACCCAAAATTCTACTTTTTCACCCTGTGATATGTTAACTATCATTCTACCTAAATTCTTATAATTTTTCCAGGACAGTCAGAGGGATGTCCTGGTTCCCACACGGGGGGATGTTCCAGATAGATCCAGTGTTTGTCAGAGGGGGAGGGATGCTTTGGGTAAGCGCTGAGTGGGATAAGGTGTTAACACTCCCACCATGGATCAAAGCTGCCTTCTGAGCTGTAATGTGAGAGCTCCCTTGTGTGGACGTGAAGCATATTTGGGTTTTTGAGGCGAAGGGCCGTGTGTGACTAAGGAGCAGAGGAATATCCTGCCCCATCCATACCTGCACTCTTCTTCACCTCCCTGCGCATGCGCTTCAGCCGCTTCAGCATCCCCCTCAGGTCAGTGATGCCGTACTGGAAGGCAATCTTCTCATACTCGCTGGGATTTGCGTTCTTCAGGAGATCCCACACGTCCACCTCGGGCTCTTCCTCCTGCTGTTTGACCTCCCTGACGTCAGCAAAACAAAACCATGGCGGAGGAGTTAGCGAGGATTTATGGCACAGTGAGAAATAGGCGAACCTGAATCTATGGCGAGGCTAGAAATGTTTCGGCCAAAATTTGAGGGCTGTAGTCTGGTTTTCAAGCCTGAAGTTTCTGAGTTACTAAGTGCTGGTTTTTCTGATATTTTAGTTTGTTGAAACTTGTTCCCAGAGAAGGAACAATAACAACAGGACATTGTTTTTGTAACGGTATTCATATTGTGAATTCTTTCTAAGAAGAGAGATTCTCTCTTGATGTCCCTCTGGTTTGACCAGTGTGGGTGAAGAAGTTTGTCTTTCGTTCACCAATCACAGTGGTCTGTAGAAAATTGTATATAAGAGAACAATCCCTAAAAATAAAGTAATTCTTTTTTCACACAACATGGAAAAAAATCACAAGAGTCTGTGTTGTGTGTGTTATCTCTACAAAGACATATTTTTTTTATTTTACTCAGTATGAGTGGAGTAGCTCATAATGACACCCACACCTTACTTTATACTTCTTCATGGCAGAATTTGAATGAAAGTTTTAATTTGTCCCTCTGATACAATTAGTTATGAGAATTTTTATACTGCTTCAATGTTTAAAAAAAAATTCTGTTTGAAAATGCAATAGCATACAGGCTAATCCCACTTAAATCAGTTTTATCTGTTATAAATTGAGTGGAATCAATCGCAATTCATGACGACACCACTGAGTCTAATCTGTGCATTTTAAAACTAAATAAAAATATGTTCAAACCCTGAGTCCCTGTGACTGCTACTGGAGGGTGACTGATGACAGGACATTGAAATGCAGGGGAATATGTGTCTGTTTATAGTTACACCAGTGCTTCTCAACGTTACTTAAAGTTGTCAAATGAATAGGAACTGGAGATTTCCACACCAGCTTGGACTTGAAGGATGGATCTGTTCTCTTCCATGTGTATCTCAGTCTTAAGAGCAGGAAATGTTTTCAGAGGCCTGTGTGAGGAACCACCTTTACACAGAAGTTTCAATACAGTATTTACTATCTGCAACGCCAGGCTAAGACAACCAATAAAGAGAAGTATAATTATTTTCACAATGGCAGCCATTAAATGATAGAACATTGGAAGCATCCTAAACAAAATGATAATTTTTTTCAGATTGACAATTTAGCACAAAAAAGGTGAACTGCTAGAATGATATGGAATTGAAGAAGTAATCTAGATTTTTGCTTCTGTAATATCATTAGGATCAGATCGGGATCATTCCAATTTTATCTAGCTTGTCAAAAAAATCAGTACTTTTGAGAACAGAGTGAGGAAAAAACCCTTTTGAAAAATAAAAAAAGAAAATCGAGCTTTGCAGCAGGCCTGTTAGAGATGAGCTTTATGGAGTCTAAGGCAGGGTTTTCTTTGACATATACAGAAATTGCACTAAAGATCCCTGAGAATCTCTGCACAGTAGGATGGGGAACCATGGAAACCACTTGATGAAGTTTATTAATATTCATAATACGTCTGTAATTTTAAAAAGGAAGATAGGTTCTCCCTGAGTAGTGTTTCAAATACAATAATTCTCAAACAGCACCAGGCAGAGTCTGCCCATGCCAAGGAGATGTGCACCCTGTGGAAATCCAAATAACCCTTTTAAATCAGGCAGTGGTTGAGAATGAGGATCTGTTTTCCAACCAGACTGAAAAACTCAATTTCAGGCTTGTTTTCCTCTTGCATAATTAGAGAACAAATTTTGATGCTTAGAGCAGGACAACTTTGTTCTGAGACCTCAGTAGTTTGAGCTGAGGCCAGAGGCCAAACAGAGCATGGTATTTCCTAAGCAGGCTGACTTAGCCATGAAACCACTTTCAGATCTCTTCCCTAAAAATGCACATTTTGTTGCAAGATGTACTTTAAAACAAAATAAAACAAAAAAAGGAACAAAAGCAAAAAAAACCAACCAACCAAACAAAAAAACCCCAAAACCAAAACCAAAACCAAAACAAAACAAAAAACAAACAAACAAACAAAACCCAAACAAACAAACAAACAAAAAAAAAACAAACACAAAAAAACCAAACCAAGGACCTAAATATTTGAGTGTTTTTTAGCTCTCATGCCTCTTGGACTTTCATGCTGTTGATCTGCTGCGTTGACCAAGCATGTCCAGTCATGATGTGGCTTACTGAGATAAAACTTAATATGCCTGCCTGCCAACCAGCAGAAAATTAGGAAATAGACAGTATATTGATTCTATGCATTTAGGTTTTTTTTTTTTTTTAAAAAAAAACATGTTTCAAGTAGTATGAACCAAAAGGGAAAAGTTATAGGTCTTTCCTTGGTCATACAACCATTAAAAAAGAGGAAAAATCCAACACTGCCTGTTGTAAAAATTGAAATGAAACCATGAATTTGTCTTTGTAATAATGGATGTTAATATCCACGCACATGGATATCAATATCCACACTGTGGCTTAATTAACAATTTTATTCAATTAAGCTCAGAAATGTGAGGTTGCATTTCAGGGCCTGAAGCAAGGTGAACCAATTTGACCAAAGTCAAATAATGGTGTCTGAAAACTAAATATTTGCTTTATCCATTAAACACACGATAGATGTACCATGTTTATAAGGCTGTACAGTATTTATCTTACAAATCTGAAGAGTTAATTGTCAGTGAAGTGATAATGTCTCTTAAACCACACTTCTCTTGCCACAAAAACCCCAAGAACTCTCACATGCGACTCTTCATGTTACTACTGAAACACCACACAGGCAGTCATGAGAACTGGCATGGCAAGCTTTATTAGTAGGGTGAAAAGACAAACTGAAAGTCCTAATTAGGGATGAGAAGATTGAAAAAACAAAGACCTGGTGGACTGGAATTGGTCCAGGTAATTCTTTGTCTATTTTCAGCTTCAGCTTTTCCTGTGTGCTTTAGTTGCTTAAATGTTATCCTCACCCTCGTAGCCAATGAGCCCATTGTGACCTTTTAATGTAATTGATCCTGCAGATTTTCCTCTTTCAGAGTAAGTGGTAGAGGACATAAAGGATGTAATTCCTTTACCAGTTCTCTGTGATCAGCTGCCATTGATTTCCATGGCATATAGAATTTCTCTGCTCGATTTTAAAAGATGATGAATTAATGATCTTGCTGTAATCTGGTGAAAGACTAAACTGGGTTTGAGATCTGAGATAACTACAGACATAGCCATCATAACCCCAGGTTTTCAAGGCAAACCAGAGAAATATGTACCCCAGTTTTTCTCCATCAAAACATTTGCGTTAAATAAAAACATGACTATTCGTGTATAACTATTAAAAAAAAGCTACAAAGAATCATACCAATATGACTTGAAAACATGGTATATGATTTTTTCACTTCAGGATGCTTATAAAATCAAGTGAAAATGTACCTACAGAGACAAATTTAACCCTTGCAGTTTTTTTACTCGTGCACCAGACTCAATTTTCTGAACTGCTCATCCCTGTGTAGGAGATTTCCCCCCTCTGCCTTCCATGCAAACACAAAAGAAATAGCAAGTGAACTAAATGTTATTGGCCTCTTTAGGCTGAGGCTTTTTTTTTTCCAGCACACTCAAATCTGAGGTTTCTTTTCTGCACAATTAGAGGTAAAATTAGCTGAACGTTTGCATATTATATTATGAGAACAACAACAGTTAGAGACATTAAGAAGTTGAAAGGTCACGAAATTCTTAAGGCATTATTAATGATACCCCTGACTGTTTCTGTGTGCAAACCTAAAGGCTTGCAGTCCACACCTGCTTACTGCATCACTTGGTTCTCACCTACGTTTCAGGAGACCACTAAAGTCAAGTTCTCCTGCATCCTCTTGTCCTTCACCGCTGTTATTAACAGAAAAACATCAAATCTTTAATACAGAAAGACCCAGACAACACACATTGAAAATGCTCTATGCTTCTCATACACTCAACACTGTCCAGACACACAAACAGTTGTATAAAATCAACACAAACTTGTATGCTTTTTCACATGGATTATTGTCTCCGTTGGCACTTGTGAAAAATAACACAAAGGTTTGTATTGCTTCTTCTTATACCTTGATGGCAAATTTTTGTAACTGAGTACATAAATTTGCCAAGGTTTGTGTTAAATTTCGGTAACACAAACAAATGGCAGCTAGTCAACACAACCACCTTTGTTTTTCATTTCTGGAGTGGACAAAACAAGGGCTTGTGCTGATCTCTTGCTGTGAATACACAACAAATTTTTGCATTGCTGGGTGATGCTTTTAACAATGCATAGCTCTGTCAAATACTAATTGAAAAGTACTTAACCGTAAAGATTTAACCTTTCTCTAAATGAAGGGAGAAAACAGTTATAAAAGAGAATAAAACAGTATATTGTCTATTTTTACAGATAGAATGACATTCCTATGAAGGCGCATTTCTTTTTATGAAGTGATCTTGAGCAGAATTACCTTATCATAGAGCACATATAGGCAAAAGAAATTCTCTAAGTATTTGTAAAAAGGGAAAAAAAGTGCAAATCTTAACTGAAATGAAGCCAATGTTTAATCAAGATTTTACGTGGAAGACATTACTTAGAAAATCAGAAAATATGAGATGTCTTCATCTGCTTGGGCAGAGTAGTTACTGCATTTTTAAAAATGTGCTAAAGAAGGTAATGCACCTTGAATGTAATATCTTTTGTGTTTATCTTTAAATTAAAGCCCTCTAAATAATATCAGTTATCTCTGAATTACAGCTTTACTTGTAAATTGACAAACTGCATTCATTATCTGTTTGTAAAATATTTTCATTCTATATATTTTTTATATATTTCACCACAAAAAGATGACACCTATACTGGTTAGAATTGCTACTTTATCAGAAAGGCAACAAACCTTAAGACATAATGCTTTATCTTATATTCTCTGTACTATGCTATTTGTTGTTTTTCCTTACTGATGGTGTTTACTGTTTACTGTAAGGTAACAAAGCCAGATCCTCTCTTCTTGAAGTCAATGTGAATTTTCTCTCTGCTTTTAATCAGTGCAGGACTGGGACCAGAAACTTTCATATTGTGGTTGACAGCTTTCAAGAAACATGCAGTAGAATATTTTAGTGAATGAAAATACTTTTAAAAAAACCTCCAAAGAAATATATATTTAATTGACTTAAATATTCAATATTCCTTTAAATTAATGACACTTGTAATTTCACAGTAGGGGTATTTAATATCATATGTACTATCTATGTGTTGTAACTATTTCATTCTACCCACCACCAATTACTCTAAACCCCACTTCTTTAATTTGTATTTACAAACTCAGTTTTATAAAGTACTTGATGCAATTGTCTGACACAAGTTGTGTGCATGCTACCAGTACCCATTACTGAGGAGCTTGACAGGATCACTGAATTACCTTCTTTTGAAAGCAGATCTGATGTCAATGGATGGAGCAGCCTGGGAGGATTCTATGAAATAATGGTAATATAGGAATTAAAAACATAATTTGAATCGTTTACGTAATCACTGTCACCTGGAATATGAAATTTGTTCAGTTTCCTGCTAAATGACCAGTGTTTGTGCTTCCCCTTTGGCATTAGGCTCTGGTATGTGCAAAGATGCTCAGTGCCAAGAGTACCATTCCTCTGAAGCACTTTCTGCAGCTCTGCCTGGGACAGCTCTTTCTCTGATGCCTCTCTCCATTCCCCGCCTGCCTTACTCACAGGCTCTGGCCTTTTTTCTGTCTTCTCACTCCCTATGCTTTCTCCCCTGCTGGCACCTTGTGCTCTCTCAGTCCTCAGCATCACAGGAAGGAGACAGTCTCCCCTGCAGCTACAGGCTCACATTTATTCTCAGGGCAAGGACGAATCCCCCTGGTGTGAATTACCCCTTTGGGACAGCCTGGATCAGGTTAAATGGTTCTGATGCACAGACAGTGAATGGATGGAGCCAGGCTTGCTGGCCTCTAAGCACACACACAAAGCCCTGGGTTTTGTGTGCCAGAGCCTGATTTGAGTTCAACACCAGTGTTACCTGCCAGCTTTTCCAATTTTTGGATAGATGTCTCACAGGGTATCTATCCCAGTGTTCATTTAAGACAATAAATTAGAAACACAAAAAAAATTGTCTGCGCTCTATGCTAAAAATGTCACTCTAGGTATTATTTCATTTAAAGGGTCTGAACAAAATGAAGTGTCATTTCAAATTAAAAAAACAAACAAACAAACAAACAAAAAAAACCCAAAAAACCCCCAAACAAAACAAAATACCAAACCAGAAAAAAATCCTTATAAATTTTTACAAATGGAATCTTACCAGTGACTTCAAGGTCAAAAGAACAGCTATCAAATTTGTCCTTATAAGATACTTCACAGCGATAGTTCCCTGCATAGTTTTCCTTAGCTTTGATGATGTGCATCTCAAATGTGTGAATCTAAAAATCAAGCACAGTTGTTGGTTAATGTGGGGGGTGCATTTGCACAAAGCAGAAGTTAAAACATAAGTATTTCAGACAGGCACCAGAAACAAGGAATAACTCAAATAATGGGCTCTGAAAAGAAACTGGAACCCAGAAATGGCATCAGAATATTTTGATTTCCCCACCATTATTTGTCCTGTGCTGGCAGGGCAGAAAATCTGCTTCTACAGAGGGTCAGAGATCACCCCTGAAATGTGTGTGGGGAAGTCAGGGTTAGACTCCACTGCTCTGGAACTTTTACCTGTTGTCTTAAACTGATCTCTAAGCTCTCTTTGGAGGTTTGCCCAAAGAAGGAAAAGCAAAGACACACCTTAGTGTGGCGCTCGAAGGACTCCTTCAGCTGCAGGTGTTTCCCTGCTTTGCTGGCCAGATCCATCCATTTTCCTTTAAACCACTTAACGTTTGGCTTTCGGAGAAGATCTTTGGCTTCTACTTTGGCTATGAATGTAATATTCCCACCTTTCAGAAAGAGAAAAGAATAATGCAGCTGTTGAGGAACACGTGGTTGGTCAGTTGCATCTCTACAAAGTTTCTTTCACTTCCACTCCCTTCAGCCTCCATGTGTTCTACCACAACATTAAGAGTCAAACAGACTGTGAAAGTACTGCAGTGGAGCAGAGCTTAATGGTTTTGGGTCTGGAAGTTTTCTGCTGCAACCCTGCATAAGATTTTCTTGATATATCAATAACAGTAAAGCCAACAAATAACCAGCTTTCCTGTCCAAAAACTGTACCTCTTACCATTATGCTCAGTAAATTATTACATTTTGAGCTTGTCTCAAATTAAACAATTGGGATTTGTTTCTCTCCATACAGTCCTTTTACCTTCAGAGTGAGTTCACTCCAGCCAAAACCAGAGGCAGTGCTTGCAGCTGAGGGCAGACCCTGAGTGCCATAGGATCTGCACACCCCATTCCCAGCTCAGCCTCAGTCTCTGGGAAGGGCTTTTGATTTTGTTCCTGGGCACTTACCAACACTCACTGTCCCACTCTGAGGTTTCTCGACGAATAAAGTGGATCTTTGGGCATCATCACGTTTTTCTGACTCTTCTGGAGCTCCTTCTCCAAGAGACCACACTGAGATGCAGAGAGAGGAGGAAATAGCAGTCATCTGAGGGTGTTTCTCTCCCTCCAAAGTACACTTACCTGAACTTCCTAAACTCTCTAGCCCTAGCACCTTTCTCTTCAGATGTCCTGAGGATATGTAAGCTTTTGTTCACCCTGCATCCATTGCTTGGCTGTCACATTGAGTGCAGCTCCTGCAAGAATGCTACCTCAGTGGTGGCAGATAATGAAACTCTCGGGGAGGAGGAGAGGGGAACCTGATCAGCCAGGACAGGCACTGAGCAACTTGTATGGCACCAGCATTCAACCATGAGTGCTTTACAGAGGCGATGCACAAGGGTCAGCTCTTTGTTTTTCAGAAGAGATGGAGGTTCTGAAAACACAAACAGCTAGAAGCACAAAAATCCCCACATGTGATGCACAGTTTCAGTGGATCTCTCTCAACCCAGACTAAGTCCATTGTACAAGCTGGTTCTTTCTCTGTCTGCAAAGTAGGGCAGGAATGAAGCTCACTTCTGAACTTTCTTCTTTTCTGCCATGGCAGAAGCAGAGAATTTGGGCATTGGTCAATACCATGCCCTGCCACGTGCATTTCACATGGTAGTCTGTGGAAAAAGCAGCTTGTCAAATGGAAATGATCATGAAATATGTTCAGACACAGCAGCTTCTCTTCAGGGACTGGGACTTTGGAACCGAAAAGGAGCAACAGTACTGAGAGAAGCAGCAAATGAGTGGTGTCCCAGGGCAGGGCACTGTACCAGGACAGCTGAGTGTTTCTGGTCTTTCTGTTTATCTGGACAGCCCTGGCTTTGTGCTATGTCATTGCACCTTGGGTAAAACCACGGCCAAAACTGATTCCTAGCAGAAAGTGCAAGGCAGTGAATGCCTGTCTGTTTTCTGCTCACTTTCTGCAGAGAGGCAAAGCACGTCACATATTCCAGCTTGCAGTCCAAATGCCACATCTCTGTTTTTTGAGGGGTTATTGCCAGTACAGAGAGGAAACTAATTAAAGTTGGAGGTCAGAATAGTCTTTCTGATATGCAGTGATTACTGCTGTGGGAACCTTTTCAACTCATGAAAATTTCTAGCACCCACAAATGCAACACAGCTCATGGCAACCATGGGAAAATGCAAACAAATTTGTTTTATTATCCTAAAAAGGTATCAAAATGCTAGATAGCTCTGCTATAAAACCTTTGTGTTTCAGTCAGTTGTGGGTGGTGTGCCTAGCACCTCTGTGTATGCCTGCTTGTACAATATTTCTCAGAGATAAATACATTAATTTATATACACACATGTATATACACATATATACACACAGACACACACGAAATGATTTACACAGACATGAATGAATGCAAATATATATAGATACATGTCTATATATACTCTCTATAATCTAAATGTTTAGATTATACCACTGTAACATGGCATTATATGGAAACAACATGAGAACAAGTGAAGGTTATTGGTGGGAGGAGGATGAAGTGATGGTAGCACAGGAACTGGTCACGTGCAGTAACAAACCTAACATGCCATGGGGTGAAATGGAAAAAGGATATTAAAGAATGGAGAAAGGATATTAATAAATGGAAAAAAAGCTTACACAGAGTCATTAATTTGGTACCACATAAAAACACCTAAATATTATCATCACCTTTAGATATTAACATTTTCCTCTTTATTAAACAAACAGAAGGGAAGGTGGGTTTGATGTGGGCTGGCATAGGTGGCTATGCCAGGTCTATAACCATGGTTGAAGTACCAGCTGCTCATTTTGTTCCAGAGGCTGCAAATCCTGAAACCACGAGAGTGGGTGCAATGTGAGTTACCTGCCAGGGTAGGAAGAAAGAGGTTATGATGATTTTGCTAAGATTTCCCCTTTGAGTCCTTTGAGGTGTGAGAAGAAGCCACTCTCCTACAGTCTTCTGGGACCTGTGTGTGGGATTCGGGTGAGGCTGACTGTAGGGATGGAATTCCTGTAGGCTGAGGAGGAATGGAACAGCCATGTATCTATCTATACAGAACCAGATATAGATAGATAGGTATGTATGTATGTGTCAAACACTCCCCTGCCCTGTGCAGCACAGCCTTCCCTCACTCCTGGTTTAGCTTCTAGAAACCTAGCTGCCCTGGTACTTAGAAGCTTTTCAACAGCTATAGGTTGCTGCTCTCTAAACAGTGAAAATAAATTGTTATCCTTTAAAAATAAAGACTAAACAGTATTTTTATTACATAATTTTATTACGTATTTACGTAATTTTGTTATGTAATTTTACAGTATTTTTATGATGTAATTTTACAGTATTTTTATGCCATAATGTTTCTCAGGAGCTCTCACCTGAATCTTTTCTTTCCGCTGGCTTAGACATCCCATCTGAAAGGGAAGAGCAATTTAGGTGACACCAGCTCAGGGATCATGGCTGAACTGACCTCAGATCACTGGGATTTAGAGAACACTGATTCCTCATCCCAGATTACACTAAATATTTGGGACCGTATCCATGAGGGTACTTGAATACCAGAAAAAAGTGAACAGCTGAGAAAACCCCCAGAAATCTTTCCCATTTTTCTCTAGAAAATCTAAATTACTTTAATTCTGTTCAAGGGTTTCTTTAGAATGGTTACATGATGCTGATGTTTTTTCCATGATTTGTGTAGTTCCAGGTAACAGATGGATTTCTGTTCCTCAATATTTGTCTGAGGGACAGTATTTTGATTGTTTAAAGCATTATTCATTATTATTTTTTAAATTATTTAAAATATTTATTTATCTGGCGTTGCTTTTGGATGTGTTAACCAATATTTTACATTCCACTGGGCTACTAATCACCTCAAGACTGAACTGGAAAGGGACTTTACTGATAAAAGGGTCTTGTACTTCTGAACAGAGATTAATAAAATATAGGGCACTTTAAAAATTTTTGTAAGCCGTATGTTTTGAGTTCAGCCCATTGGTTTGGACTCTTTCTTCATTAATATTCAAGAGAAAAATGCATACATACATACACACTCAAAGCACTATCACAGTCCTAACCTGCTGGTGGAGTACTAACTGAGGTGTCATCTTCATCTGTGAAAAGAAATACAAATGAAAAAGCACGTGAAGAAACTGAAAGCACAGGCGACCATCTGCTTTGAAACAACTACATGAAAATGTAAAACCTGCAAAAGAAAGGGAAATAAATGGCAATATTCAGGAGCATTCACAATGGAAGCTTCAAACTGATGAGAAAAGCTTTGCAAAATTCAGCAGCTGAAATGGGAAACCTTGATGTTTCAAGCAAGTAAAAAACAAAATGAGATGTGGACTGTGATCTGTGATTAAATCATGGGTTTATATGAGAGCTGCAGAGTGATTCTGTTTGTTAGAGATGTAATCCACAGTAATTACAATAAGAAAGCCGCAATGAAATGAAGGAGAATCACATTTCTAACCTGAGGAAGATGTCATTTCTCTGCTGACCACGTCTGCAATTAAAATGTGCACCACATATGCATTCAGCATTATTAAATCAAGAGATGAAAAGTTAAAACTAGTCCCTTCTATTTATACTTTGTAATTTCTATAGCACAATATTAATTTAAAGTCCAAGGAATACACAACTCAGCTTTACTCATATCAACAGGAGAATAATTTTAAATAAGGAAAGAACTATTATCACCATGCTGGATTTTCCTTTTGATCACACTAAAAGTTGACTGTCATCAAGTATTAAATCACTGCAAGCAATTGTCACCCTGGTCTTTGAAAATGATTAATCATATAGAATAGGTTGAGTCTTATATTTATATAGAAAAAAGCCTGAAAAAACTATGAAACTGGCATTAAATGGAAATATTGTAATCATGATTATTAGAAAACCAGAATAAGGTAAAGACCATCTTCACAAGAGTCTCTTTGAATTTTAGGTGTTGACTAGAAACCTCAGAAATCAGCTTTGATAAAAATAAGCAAAAAGTCTTAGTGTCATAAAATCCTAATGGTAAAAAAGAAAGAAAATAACCAAGGTGTCCTCTGAGAGACAAAAATAAGCTAAATATATTTGGGATTTAATGCAAAGGTAATAACATGAAGATAACATGTCTTTATACAGTACCAGAAGATAGTCTGTGGAACATTTCAAAATGGGGAACAGAGTTAAGAAGAAGAGCAACTTTGGAAAAATATTCAACCACATATTTAAAGATACTTTTTTTGGAGGTTGTATTTTTTATTTCTCTTATTCATGTTTCCATAATCAAATTTTAAATCCGAAGTTATCCTTTGATTTTAACCTTAAATTTATAATTTATCTATATTTTTCAAGGAATAATGGAATAACTATGACAAAAGTACATACAAAATATTATTGCATTTTCATATTGAATTTTTTAGGGTTTTTAAACACTGAAGGGTAATTAAAAGTCTGTTAATAGCATTTATCTACTTTGCCACAACATTTTACTCATTCCTTTTTCATGATTCATCAAACTTTATTTAAAGATCCCTTGGGAGGAGGATGACAGTTGTAGAAGGTATGCCTACACATGAAAGATTAATGTGTTATCTTGCAAATATCTTTTCTTATTCATAGGGAAAAAAAAGAAATAATGAAGGAGTTCTCATGACCTGCATCATCCAATGCCATAAGCAGCTGTTGAAAATGTTGATTTTCAGTAAAAGCACAGTAATGATTAAGTCATGCCAGACATTTTAACACACTGCATTAGCAATTAAATGGATGCAAGGCTATGTGCTTCCACGGCAAATATCTCTCCATATTTCATGAAAGCATTAAATGTACTTTAGCTCTTTTTGTCAATGATGTCGCCAGTGTGACTGATGGCTCAAAGGGCCATTTGGCTGAAAAAAATAATTAAGACCAGAGTAAAACATGTGATGTGATGCATCCTACATGATGATGTATGATAATCAAGTTATGAAAGGACCACTCAGATTTCTCTTTCATTTAATCATCTGAAAAACTAAAAAACCCAAGAAGAAGTTACTAGTTTTGCTGGGGTTTCTCCCGGGTAATCTGTCTTTTTTCAAACTAAATGTTAACATCACAGACAAACAAAGGAAACAAACACGTCAGAGGCATCAAGATGAAAGCCCAGTTGAATGTTTTAGAAATGGCAAGAGTATGAAAACAGTGCATGCTGCAGGGATGGTTTTGATAAATGGGCAATTATCAATCCATCACTCCTTCTGTCTCGGGCTTCTAGGACAAAATGGACTGACTATTGGTTCAGCAGTTATAGCCAATTCAGTTTTTGGGATGAATGACAGCTTATGCTAGCAATAAAGTCTATTTGAAGATAAGAAAAATAGCAAAGAAAGCAGATCTGTCAGTAGAACTATGATCATTAATTCACTACCCTTACCTTCTGCAAGTAAACTTTTAATGGAACATATTTTTCAATCTGTTGCAGGACAAGAGTTTGGTGTGGGGAAATCAATTGATTCATTTGACAGCAGGCATTTGATAAGACACATGACACCATAGAAATCTTTATCTTATTCTTTGTCTGTGGCACACTCTCATTAACATATAGGGTATTTATGTTTCTTTTCCTTGTTTCTAAACGATAACATTAACTGTGGAACAGACTGAGCTGCATCAGGAACAGGTTCTTGTTGGATGAAAGAACTCTCCATCTCTCCAAAGAAGCAAATCTAAACACACTTAGTGTAACTCAACATCAGAATTTCTGACTGCTGGCACAGCAAATGCAGAAAAATCTGTCCAAAAAAGAAGTAATTACTGATGTATATATGAGCTGCTGCTACCAAGAATTTTAGACCTACTCTCCCCTGATCTGAAACATCCCACACAAAATGGAAGCTTTTATTCTGCCATCAGCCACACTGCTGACAAACTTAATGTTGTGCAGAAGTGGCAAAATTATTAATTGTGTATTATTTTATTTTTCTATTCTGCTGTTTACACTGAAATCACGGAGCACAGCGAGACTGAGAGTTTCAAATTTAGTTGACTTCAATTACCAATCTGATTTTCAAAGGGACTTCAGCAGTCCCATCAAGGGGACCATTTGGAAATGGTAAATGAAGCACAGAGCCACAGAGGGGAAGTTTTAGTGGGGAGGTAAATGGATAAATGAAACCTGGAAAAATACAAGGGTGACACATGTGATGAGCATTTTAGTAGCTGGTTGGAAGAAACCTAGAGGGAAGGTATCAGTAAAATATACAGAAATTTTAATAGCTCTCTGAATGGCTGGATGGGACCTAAAAAAAAGGAATGAGCAAATTGATATTAAAATTTGATTATTATTCCAGCCAGTGGGAACAAAATTATAACATATTCAATCTGTAAGATAATACTAAAATTAGAACTGTAGACACAAGCATTTAAATTGAATAAATACAAGACAATGTAGTAAATTTGGAGAAATATGTGCTGATTCACACTTTTTCTCTGGAAATAAAATGATGATCACATATATCCTGAATTTTTACAACATGATTATAGATATTTTTAAACTGGTTTAATTTATGAAAGAAACTTTTATGTTTACTGCTCTGAGCTATAATTTACAGAAAAATAACCATGAGATACAAAGAATTATGACACCGTTTCTCATTTCACAACTTTCCAGTGAACACAAAGGAACATAAATATGTAATTTCACAGACAATAAGCACTAAAAAGGAATAGAACAGTAATACAGACAGACAGATAGGCATGCTCCATCTTCCTAACATCTGTTGTTAATTTTTTCTTAGGGGTGAGGTGAAAATGCTGGACTATGGGATTTACATGGGCTACCAAGACTTCTTTCCTGGATGTCAGGTTCCAGCACAGTCCCATTTCAGGTTCCTACAGTGTCTACAGTCTAGCTCATAAATTACCAGCACAACAGGTCACAACTGCTGGCACACAAGTATTGTATCATTGCTGCAGAATTCAGAAATTAAATGTTTTCCATCTCGTTCCCGTTCAGGGAAGAACCCAAATCTGCTGCTTCTGAAGCTGCAGAAAGTCTTTTACATATAGCTTATATAAAAGCTGACTTCTAGGTGGTTCTGTCATGGTTTCCTTGCTGAACTGTTCATTTTCAAGTGTATAGGATTTTGAACAGGTTGGAAGAATGGAGCCTTTTCCCTTTTTGTGAATTACGCTGACCATTATAAAGATGGGTTTTTTCTGACACACAAACCTGAAGGAATCACTGTACAAAAACTAGTTTTCTCTTACTTGGAGATATTCTGCAATAAAACAAGAGCTGATGGGAACAACTGCACTGTAACTAATTTTTAGAAGTATCACTGCTGAGTCTCTGGCAATGACATCTCCTTTGCTTCACAGAGGTGACAGTTTCACTGGAGCATGGCAGAAGGTCATCTACGTGTTAATATTCAGACTTTCACTGGAATTTTTTCGGAGGCAACAGCTGCCACCATGGACAGAAACTCGGGAAATTTTCCAACAGCAGGATCTCAAACAATATTTTTTGGTAGGAAAACCCTCCTAGCGCTGAGAGTTTTCTCTCAGGAGGAACATTTTTCCCCCTAGAAAATACTTGTGTCCTTCACCAAATTCAAAACAGAAACATAATAATGTATAAGAAAAAAAATAGAAGTTTTGGATAAGATACCTACCATGTTTTCATTTTTATTCAGTGAAATGTAGGCTTGTGAGCAGTGAGGAAATCACCATTCATGTTCAGTTTGGGAACAAACATTTCTCTCACATCCAAATTAAAGCAAGCAGAACTAACTGTTGGAATAGCTTGAGGCAAGACCTTCATCTTTTTTCCCATCATTAGCCATGCAAATTATTTCTGAATTGCATTTCCATTACCAAGTTGACAGATTTGATTACTCACACAAAATTTTGTGTGTCAAAATAATTGCCCAATGCAAGGATAACTGGCAAAATAGCATGCACTGAAGCCTGGCTCAGCATTTTTGTTTTCAAAAGGGTGCTTGAATGACACATTCTTAGTGTTTATATTTTGACTCTGCTGAGAAAAATAGCCATGCATGCCTTTGCCAAATAAATCTGCAAGTATCAAGAATGCATCCAGTCTGTCTAAGAGACAAGATTTTGTTTGGAAGACACCAAAAGCCAAAATACATTTTCGAGCAAGCCATTTCTTGATTTGCCATGAAAAAGCATAACCACGCCAGAGGAAAAGCAAGAATTGTGTCAGTTGTAAGCATATCTTGGTCTGGTTTCACCTTTGAGCAGAATTAAGTTTTAAAAAAAGAGATTGTTCTTTTCAAAATAGCCTGATGGGGTGTTTGATTTCTATTTTGGCAGGGCTCCTACAAAAAGCAGGGGAATTTGGCCCTGTTCCCTCAAAATGTATCCTCCAAACCAGAAGAATCTAATCTCAGCAGCACAAAAATATGCATTAAATTGGAGCTGATTTTTGCATGCATTGCTGTTGGGACAGTGATATGTTCACAGCAGACAGTCCTCACTCTTATCAGAACCTGTAAAGAGCTCAACTGCTGGGCTCCCAACGAGGACATAAAAATGAATGTGTGATTTTTAATTTCAGATGCAAAAAATCTGTGGGGCTTTCTGAAAGATGAAATATCAAGTTTCTGTGGTAGAACAGAAACGGCCTAGAATGACAGTAGGACATTGTCCACCTTATTTAAAAGCAGCCAATGCACACAGCATCTGAGTTTTAGCAAGCTTGGTCAGGGGCAACATCCAGGCTCATTTAAACACAGCTTTCTGCTCATGCAAATCACTTGTAATTCGATCCATTAATTGAACAGGCAGCATAAATACTGTTGCTAAAGTATCAGTCTGGCTTGCAGAATTTTTGAAGATATTCATGAGTATCAGAATTTCCTTTTGCTGGCTAAGTCATGCAGAAAAAGGATCTAGGAGGCCTCACATCACACTTCTGAAATTTAGCATCAAAATTCTGAATTAAAGCTCAGAAAATCCAGCATCAGAACAGGATTTAGGAATGTTTTCTTTACTGCCCATATTTAAAGTATGGTTTCAGACTTACCTTTGCCCTTTTCATTTCCACCCTCCTGTGGTGTTGTTTGCTCTGTGTAGGAAGTACAAGTATAGTTTTGAGAGAATCTTAAAGTAAAAATAAAGACTTACACAGCATTAAAAAAAATGCAAGTTCTGCTAGTATTGGAAAAACAACATAGAAGAATGATTGATATACATTTATATGTAATATAGAGTTGCAACCCCATAAAGCATTTTACAACGTGTGCATATCAATGCAATTTCTATGTTTTGAACAAGTCATGTAAGATTGATGTGCCTGGACTTAGTGAAAGAAAAATGTTGGGTCTTTCAGAAGCAGCATTTGTTAGTCTCTTGTTCTTGGGCTAATTCACCAAAGTTTTTGAAATGATCAATTATCACTGTTAACTGGAAAGAAAGTGGATCACATACGAGTTACTGCCACTCAGTTCATCCTTAAGAAAAAAGTAGGGAGGGTGTATTGAGGATGTTCTGTAATTCCTTATCAACACCTTCATCATTATCAACATAGTCTTGACAAGACTATTTGTATGTAGTTTTCTTGGTCAGAACATCCAGCCTGTCCTCTACTCCAAGCAGGTGAATGTGAATTTTTTTTCAGGTGAGTGTGAATTTTTTTTGATCTCTTCTGTATAAAAAAAACTTGGGCTGTGCTTTGAACAAAACAACAATTTCCACACTTTCTCTATTTCAGGATTTGATGTTATTCCTATTGTTTTTTATTTCCTACTTCATTCAGTCTAGAATCTTGCCAAATCATGTGAAGTGTGCAGTCTTCAAGGTATAAACACTCATCATCCTGTTGCTTGTGAACAATGGCTTGCTGTGGCAAACTCATGACAGAACATGGATTTGGGTGATGGTCAACAGACTAACACTGTTAGGAGGGAATTATGATAATTTTTAATTTTTTTTTTTTGTTCCATGGAGAAAACATCTGCAAGAGCCAGTTCAAGCTCTTATAATCCAGATTTCTAGTTCAAATGTGTGCAGCCACAGTAACTATGAAAATTAAAGCTGAAACTTTAAAGGAAACTCCACGTTCTGGTAGTGTGACAGAGTCATAGATGCTTCTGTCTGGATTCCCTAAATTCCCAAGCTCCAGTCCTCAGGTTGCCCATCTTGGCTAGATGTTTCTTCTTAATGGGACTTTTGCTACACTTTCTTTTCCCAGTAGGAACTGGGATCTGGAGATTTCACTGCTCCTGGTAGATGGTAGCATGTGTACATATTATTTGAAAACTTCATCAAAGTGTTCCACATTTGTGGCTTGACATTGAGATCTGGAAAGACCCCTCACAGTGACCTCCCAGAAATTTCCTGGTGCAGTTCCAGATGTTTGATTGTGTCCAATAAACTATTTGTAAGTTATAAATTTGGAATCTTGAAGCCAATTTCCTTCTTTGTGTATTAGCACTTGATAATCCAAGTGCTGATCTTGAGTCAGGCAGGAGGAAGCCAGCAGTGACTGGCACATCCAGCTTAGAAATGTCCCAGTTTGGGCTGTGCCTAACTATAAAGACCTAATGACACCCTACTTATTTTTCAGAAGAAAAACGGGTAAGGAGAAAAGAAAGGAGGTTATAGAAGTGATTTTGTATTTAATCCTGTGTTTTTAAATAGAAAGGAAGGTGTTGATTATTTGAAAATGTTAATAGATGTTTTTAATGTAACGCTTCAAAGATGCTATTTATTTCTGTGTATAAAAAGCTGTTTCTCATTTCAGTTCTACTTGAAAGTCAAGATTGATTAAAACATGAATTCAAGTACAAAGTGTATCAGGTAAGCCCCTAAGGGTCAAATTAATTAGTTTAATATTAACTGTACAAATTTTATGGTTGAGCAAAATATCGTTAATTAAAACCCAATTAACTTCTCTTGCAAATATATGCAATATGAAAGAGTTCATCACATAAAAATAATATGTGGATAATTTAACCATGAAACTTCTTGTGGCAAACGATACCTTTGTAATTTTTTAATCAAAGAGTGTATTGTTGAAACAAAGACACATCTTGAATCAGCCTTGTAAAATGCCAGTTATCAAGACAGTGAGTAAAGGCAGATTTAACACTTGCAGGATATTTTTTCTGTTTGGAATTGCTGTTTAGGCCACTATACTGAGAATAAAACTCACCAAATGGTTAAATTAGACAAGCATTCTGTAGATACATGTATTAACCATTATCTGAGAATACAACTGAAGTTACTGAATGGCACAAGGCAAAGGCTTGCCCACCCTCTCAGCTCCCACTAAGGAGAACTCTTGTGCCTTGCAGAGATTTCATCTTTACCTTGAGCCCTCATCCTTAGGAGTGATTTTCACCTCACTTTTGGCTTCTGGAACTCAGCCATTCCATTCTAAGACAATCAATCAGACTCCCAGGGCAATTGCCTGCATGTGGGTGTCTAGTGGAATTTTAGGTAGGTTTCCTGGGAAATGCCCACTGAATGAACATGGAGGACCCACAGGGTGTGCTCCACTGGTCAGAGTGGAGCTGTTGGACTACTTAGACATGATATGCAATTTTCAAGGGGCTGAAAGTAAATTAAATGAATTCCATACTTGAGTCTGTCAGCTTTACTCCCAGTGTGCCTCTGAGGTGAAATGAAAGGGAGTATTTTGGTAATTACATGCTGCACAGCATCAAAGAGGAACGCATAATTTAACCACACAATTTAAGCAGCCATGATTTACCTGTATCCTGAAGAACATGTGCAATATTAATCAAACAACTAGCCACTCACAAGAAAAAATTGAGTCTGAAAAATCAGTATTCAGGCAAAGTGAAGTGAGTATACCCTACCTGGGCAGGCTTTTTAACTTTTCTTACTGTCCTCTTACTTTTAAACAGACAATGAACACAAACCATATTATGGCTATGCAGTATCCAGTCTCATGCAAGTGTTGTTAGTGCCACAGCTCAAATTATCATTTTTTACACTAACCTGGAGGTGGCGGTGCACTTTCATTTTCAGTTTCTGAAAAATGAAGAAAGAAGACAGATATTGAGCTTCAAATACAAGCAAATATTTTTCTTACATTTGGCATATGTTTGTTTTCTTTCAGTTCTGTAATATTTAAACGCAGTTGTGAAATTAATTTTGCTTTCACACACTCAGCATGTGACAACGTCAGAGAGTGACAAGGTCAGAGATCTGAAGCTCTCGTTCTGCAAAGAGAAGTTAGTGAAATTATTTAGTGTGGAGGTAGATAATACTCATATAGAAGTAAAATCTTTTAGGTTGGAAAAGATCTTTAACATCGTGGAGTCCAACCACTAACCCAGCCCTGCCAAGTCACCACTAAACCACTTCCCCAAGAACCATATCTACACATCTTTTAAATTCATCCAGGCATGTGCAGTTCTCTAGGCAGCTTCTTCCAGTGCTCAACAACCCTTCCACTGATTAAATTTTCCCTAATATCCCATCTCAACCTCCCCTGGTGCAATTTGAGGCCATTTCCTCTTGTGCTATCACTTGTTACTTGGGAGAAGAAACTGACCTCTACCTGTCTACAGCTTGCTTTTAGGTAGTTTTAGAGAGTGATAAGGTCTCTGACTCACGTGCAAAATTAAGTAAAATTTCCACCAAGATGTGACTTTAACTGTGAAGTGTAATGGATCCATTAACTTAGGGGGATCATGCAGAGTGAATCCAGAGACCTTCAACTCATTTTCCCCACATCGTTAGACCTTGAGTTCAATGTTCAGTGCAAGCAGAAAGTAAAAAAAAAAAAAAAACAAAAAAAAACCCAAAACACCAACAACAAAAAAACCCCAAAAAGAAACAGTTTATCTGTAGGGCCTTCAGTATATTTGGGTTTTGTTTCTTCCAGCCATGATTTTTAATGTAAATCACTTCCCTTTCCAATGTGTGATACAGAAACCAGGCTTTTTATCCTATTCAGATGTTAACCTTTTGGGATGACACGTTCTCCCATCTTAAAACATATGAACAAAGTGGCTAGCTAAAATATATTTTTAAAACAGAAAAGGAAGCTTATTTTCAACATTTAAAAGCTTTAGGAGTCTAGACAGGTTGAAAACAGCAGTATTTTTTTAGCACTAGACTTACAGTTTTACTACTTACGACAAGCAAAGATTTAAAAGACTGAAACCCTGACCTGTAAGAATAGAGGCTCTTTCTAACCTTTGTAATGTTATGGACATTAACCCTTGGGATCCCACCTCAGGTCAGATTCAGGAAAAAAATATCAATCTCTGTCACACAGAAATGCTGGTAAGGCTATTTCTTTACACTCCGTTCTAAATAAAACTAAAACATAATTCTCATTCTTAATAAATCCATTTAATGTTTAAAAGGGAGGAATATTTTTAGTGTAAATATAATTTGAAGCTGAGTGTGAATTTGATATGGTTTAGCAACTTCCAGTCACATATACAGATACAACAGCAGATCCTTGTAGAGGTTCCAAAGAGGATCCCTTACTACAAGGAAAGAGCTTGTGTTTTGTGTTCTGATCACAGAACCCATCACACAGAATGGAAGTGTGGTAAAGACCAACACACAGAGTGTGAAAATAATGAAATATCTTTACATAGGTTCATAGCAATTTAATTTTTTTCTCGTCTAATTACTGACATACTAAGTTTGGGTTTTCAGCCTGGAAAAATATGAAAAATTTTCATATGAAAATTGCACCACAAATAGTATGTCTTGTAATTTATTTGCTTTTCTACCATGACATTTCTCACTGTTTCCACTGAAAGTAAAATATTTTCCTGAGAAAAAAGGAAATTTCCATTCCATTTCCTTGTGGCATGGAAGCATGTTTCTTGCATGGAAAAGTAATAGCAGAAAATTATTGGTTTTATAATTATCCTTGTGAAATTTAATAGCTAGAGACATGGAGTATTCTCATGAACAATGGATTAGAAAATCCTCCCTGGGTCACCAGTAAGTTACAAACTTCTAATTAAAAACTCAACAAATAAAGCAGTTTCCACTCTCAGATGAAAGGCTTATAGACTTCTGAGGGATTTTCCTTGACTTTTCCTTTCATTTTAAGAGGTATTCCGTGGCTTCACCAACACCATAATGCTGCTCAGCACTGCCACAAGTCCTGCCTCATCCAGCAGAGATGTTAGCCAAAGTCTGTGGCACAGACCAGACCTCAAACATTATTTTTGCAGTCTAAACCTCATCTCATGCATGCAGACAACAACAGGAGACATTCAAAACCTGAGCACTCACACAGGCAACCTACTGTATTGGACCCTGCTCCTGGCAGAGAGCTTGGACTAGACTATCTCCAAAGGTCCATATCCAAAGGTCCTTTCCAACCTCAGCTATCCTGCAATTCTGTGATGGGATGATGACTGAAGCCAGACCAAGAAGCCAGTGGTTTGTGTCCTAAACCATAATTCAAAGATGTTTAGGTTATTGCTAAGAAAACTGAGACAAGAATGGAGCTCAAAGGAGAGACCTGAAGTATAACATAGGGAGAGAAAAGAAAAGGGGGGGAGTTCCAGGCACAGGGGCTGGAAGAGACATGGGAGATACTTCAACATAATCTTTTGGCCATGTGCAACCCCTTTCATGGTCATGCCTGGCTTACTGTTCCATTCCTGAGGACAGCCAGGAAAAAAACCATTAATAGCTCCAAGTAGTTTCCACCTCCCCAAAGAATGACAGCCCTCTCTGGCTGACCTCTGCAATGGGCTGGTCAGCCAGGACAGGGCTCTGCACACCCAACCAGCAGCTTGTGGCTGTGCTCCTTCCCTAGGAGGCATGCTCCCTGGAGTCCCCACATGCCATTCCCCACGGCCTGCCACCTAATATGGTGCTCTGGTGCTCTGCCCAGGCATTGTCAGGGCATTGCTGGTGGAGAAAGTCTCCAGCACGCCATCCTCAATCCCTTTGGAGAAGTGCAGTCCACTGGCTTGCAGTGATGCCTCTTGAGCTAAAGGGGAAACAGGCTGCTGAAGGTCCAGTCACCACTGAATTGGCACCATAATGTCAAGTGCACCTTCTACAGAGCAAAAAAAGTTAACTTCTGCTTCAGAGTTTATAAAAACAAAAGGTCTCTTCTTTGCAGTTTTTTGCTGGAGAAGCCGAGAACGTTGTATTTCAATGGGTTGTGTCGTGCTAAAACAGGCCTTGGGTTAGACATTGATTGTGAGACTGGTAATGCATCTGGCCAGATGTAATTCTACAGCAAGGATAGGAATGAAATTAGCAGCCCTCTCCACATGGCTACTCAGAAAAGATAGTGTATTAAGTGTAGTTAGCAAATGAAATGAAAGCACAACTGTCACTTAGGTAACATCTTCAGAAATGCTTTCATGCCTCAGCCATGTCATGGGATGCATTCAGGATCCAGTTTGACACAGGATATGAGCACTTAGAGCCAAGACATTTTTTTTTTTGGTAATTTATAATTATATACGCACACATACTCACTTGAAAACCAGCAGGAGATGCAACTTGACCCATTACCAACAATTTTCCGTCTCTTTTCCATATTTATCATGTTCAATTTTTCAGATAAAATAAGACTTGAAATCTCTTGCTGTGTATATAGATAACTAAGCTTAAAGTTCCATGATATTAACTGATGTGGTAAAGTTACGAAAATACTTAAGAGCCATGTTAAATTGAGGCTATCATTATTTAAAAGTCCAATTCCATTTTAGGTCCGGTTGCACTGGCATCCGACCTGCAACAGCCAGAAGAAGCTTTGGCAGGGAACTGACATAGGGATGTGAGTTTGTGTGTGGTAGCCAGTTCTCAGGGGCTCTGGATTCCCACTTCCACTGCCTTCTCTGGCAGCACAAAGCATAGAAACTCCCTGACATCACATATATTACTTTTCACACTGGAGTGCAATCATAATGAGGCATGATGATGGTTCTAAAACAGTCCCCAGGTCCTGCTCTACTGCTGTGCTGAAAGCAAAGTGTCCTGGAGACCTGCAGTTCAGAGCACTCAAGAACTACAACCCGTCAGCAAGCCTACTGGGAATGAGCTCTGGCTGGGTAACCCTTGCCATCATTCATCTCTGTACTCAAGACCAGGTTTATTTTCGGTGGGCTTAATAACTTTCAATCATTTTTGAAAATGATTAGTGGGTGGGTTTTGGGGATTTTTATCTTAGGGAAATCAAGGAAATGACATTGAACATTAAATCAAGGCTTGCAGAAAGCCTAAAGATAGGATTTCACAGTCATTGGGTTGGAACATTCAGGGGAAGGAGGAGGAAAGTCTCCTGCACTAATTTCTCCCTGCAGTTCTCTATAGATCAGATACAACCCAGCAAAGAATAGCCAAGGGATTCAGGACCTCACCCAGTCTGAGCAGAGGCCTTATCCCCCATTTACCTGGAGAGAAGAGCAGGAGTGTGGCTGCACCAGCATGGACACAAGTATGATATCTGTCTTTGCAACAGCAACATGGTAAAGAGACTCTCATATGTCAAACAGCATGAGGACAGTCACTTAATGCTTTTTGTCACAAAGACCTGTCACCATCAACTTGTGTCAGATTTAAGTAGGTGGATTAATCTTGTGGACACAGCCTGGAGGGATCAGACCAATATAACTGTTACACTGGCATTCCTAAAGTGCTGACTCTGCTGGTCAGACTAAAATAGACAAATTGCTGGTTTGGGGAGAGAGCAGGGCTCCCTCAGCCCCTGGGTAAGGATTGTCCCCCATGCCCAGGACACGAGGACAGTCCTTGTGGCACCAGGCTTTCTCCTGGGAAAGATGCTCCCCTGAAAGGGGTGGGCAGGGAAGGACTAGGGATGGGGAACAGTTGCTTGACAGACCTCATGTCCAGATCAGCAGCAGACAAAAGCAGTAAAACTTATTCCTTTCATTCCTTATATTCCCAGAAGAAAAGGTGTGCTGAAGAAGTGAAACAGCTCAAAATGGTTGGACTGGTTTTTGTGGATCACTTCACCCAAACCACAGTGGCATCAGTGATGTGGGTAAAAGCCATCACCTCACCTTTTGGGAGGCAGGAATTTACTCAACAAAATATAGAGATTACCAGAACATGAAGAACATTTCATTGGGAAACAGTGCTCTTAGCAGACACCAGAAAATGAGCTGGAAAAGAGAGGGCTTGGTTCAAAGCCATTTATAATCAATAAAAGTGAATTCAATTTGACTTAAATTGAAGTAAATACAATTCTTATTAAGAAAAAAAAAGGGAATTCTTATCGTTCTGCAAAATCTGAGCACAGCTATGCCTGGTGCCTCATGAGCCTTTTCTCCACTGAGAAATGATCTGATTTGTGTGCAACTTCTGCAGACAATTCCTAATCTGAGCAGAAGCAAGAAACTACAATACCAGCTGAAATCATTACCTTTTTTATGAATATCCATGGATATTTTCTATTTATTTTTAAAATATACCTAGAGAAACTCTTCCAAACAGACATTGGTCCTAAATCCTGGAAGCAAATTTGTTCTAAAGGACTGAAGTAAATAAGCTCTAGTGGTTTATTGGTGCTCTGCTGGCTGGGCAAATGACTATTATTGTAGCCAATAGTGTGATAGAGCCAAACTGATACATTTATAATGTATTTCTAATTTTTGTTTCCACTCGTAGTGATGGGTTGGACAGATAAACTGCTGGGTTTGACTTGTGACAGTGTTTAAAAGTGAAAACAGCAGCCTTATGTTAAATACTCCCTCTCATTGTAACAAAGTGAACAAATCAGCATGTTCACTGAAAATGAAGTTATTTTATATTCCAACAGCTAAAAGTGTCACAGTCCAGTGATGCACATTTAGGTAGGGACTGAAGAAGAAGCAAAATTAACAGAGAGTTTGCATAAAACTTTAGCTTGGCTTATGATTAAAATTCAAAAAACTCAAACAAGTCCAAGGATAATAACTAGTCCCAGCATATAATCTCACTGAGATTAGTCCCATTTCAGGGTTTTTTAAGGTTTTCCATTATAAAGGATTTTATGGGCCACCAGACCAAATCAAACCATCACATGCTAAGTGTAAAAATGTTCCCTGACTTGACGGCTGAAAAACTGAATGAACAATTCTTACAGAAGTCTGATAATAGGGAATTCTGTGGAATGGACTAGACACCAAAGAAATAGTTTACAGATCCGTGTGAGGAGCTGCAGTGAAATTGGTGGGCCCAGATTTTTTTCTTCACTGCCATTCATAGTTATAGAAGTGCATAAAATAATCATTGCTTATTTAAAATATTTTCCTTGTGGTTTCCACTTTTCTGAAATGATGCTGCTAAATTTAACCTGAGCAGATGTAAGCTTCCACTCATTTCTCATGCTTTCACATAGGAATTAATCTCTAAAGAACACTGTAACCATGACCTTGAACAAAAGTAATTTAATAAAATACATGTTTGCATGTCTATAGTCTTCTAAATTTCTTCTTTTTCAGACTCAAAATTTCATGTGTACTGTAACAGGGATCCAGAGAGCTGCTGAGCATTGACAGTATTTAAGATGGATAGGTGAACTTTAGTGGCTATATTCTGGTTATCAAATTCCCATGCATTCTTAAACTCATTTTTAGCCTACCCAGTCCACAAGACATCAGGACGGAGTAATTGAATTCCATTCTATTTCCATGATATCTTTCTTCTCTTTATATCAAAGGAAATAATCCATAAAAGCTATTGCAGCTAACAGAAAAAAAATGAGTACCTATGCTGGTTATGTCACACTTCACAGACTAGTAGCAGACCACATGTGCCAAGAATAGGTAACAGTCAACCACAGAGAGATGAAGATTCCCTTTTCCTGTATATTTCTGGTTACAGTAATGCCAAATGGCATTGAAATTTTTTACTAAATCTTTTTTTCATTGAGTTTTTCCCAATCACAGTTTTCCAATTTATTTCATCATTAAAACCATACCAAACCAAAAAACCCAACTTGTGGGGTTTTCTAACTTCCAGGACTAAAATTTTGTGATGCTACCTAGCCTGCAAAAAACTTGTAGATAAAGTTCTGCTTGTTAATCACTTAACATACAAAAGGGTTTTGCTGAAATGTGTTAAAGTGTTTACCAGTGTGAGGAAATTCAGTTTACTGTCATTACTACACCTTCATGAGCAGGCTTTGTCAGCACAAATGTACTTGCAGAGCCTGAGACTATTCATGGTGACACTGATTTATATTTTATTCTACATCCTGATGTGTTAAATTTTATTTCCACGTTTGGAAATAAAAAACATTCTATTTTGAAATGTCATTGCAAAACTTGCTCTACAACAAGGTATATGCAATAATGAATGTTGCTGAAAAAACAACAGGTATACATGTTCCTCCTAAAATTCCACTTTAAAAGGCGTTATTCCCAGTTTCCCATCCTTCCTCACTAATAATTTGTTAATAATTTTTCTCTAGAAGTATTTTTGCTTATCTCAAGACATTCCCAAGGGCAAATTGAAAGCAAAAGGTGCCACAGTGTGATACCAGAGATAAAAGTACAGTGACTGATGCTAACATCCTTTTTAAAAGCTAAGAGGTAATAAGTAGACAAGGTTATTGGATAAAAAACTTCATAAACCACAGAACTGCTGCTCAGGAATGAAAGTAATCTGTTCTTCAAATTTAACAATACACTTCCAATGGCAGTTGCACTTCTAATTATAGGATGAAAGTCAGCAATAAAGTTGAAAGGTCATTTATTTCAAGAGATGAGTACTTAATTAGTAATAAACTTCCTTTCAGATTGCCAGATAATTTCCCAACCAGCTCAGGAAACATTTTACCAGTTTGGAAAAATGTCTGTAGCCTTGCTCAACACAAAACACAACAGAGTTGTTGTGCTGAGCTCTCCTTAAATATTTCACTGTGAATTAGGAAAATCATTTACAGTATTGTTTTATGGAAACCACATTATGGACCTCATGCTCTGCATCATTGTGGTGAGTTCAGGGATGACTGTCTCCTGATGTTCAGTGAACTCACAGTAGACAAAGAGTCGTGTGATGATGTGCAGAGAGTGGGAAATGCTTCCACACAGGAAGATTGACTCACAGGGAAAATGGTGACATCAGCATAAGGCCATGAATTCATGCAATCTATCTTCTCTCAGCCAGTTTCAAGGAAACACTTCAGTCATGCTGATGGGTTTCATTTTCACTGAAATTCGAACTAAAACATTTCAGCGATTTAAAATGAAATCCCGCTGGTGCTCCCATTCCATGATTTTTGATCACAGACTTTTCTTTGACATTCAGGGCAATACCAGACTTGCTGTTGTAATAACACACACGACACAGACTCTTGTGATTTTTTTCAAGGTTGTGTGAGGAAAGAAGGTTTTATTCTTAGAGATTGTTCTTTTATATACAATTTTCTACAGACCACTGTGATTGGTGAACGAAAGAGAAACTTCTTCACCCACATTGGTCAAACCAGAGGGACATCAAGAGAGAACCTTTCCTCTTAGAAAGAACTCACAACATGAACACCGTTACAAAAACAATGTTTTGTTGTTTCTGTTCTTTCCCCGGGAACAAGTTTCAGTAACCCAAAACATTAGAAAAACAGTTTTAGAAACTCAGAAATTTCAGGCCCGAAAACCAGACTACACCAGACAGTCACATGTTGGGATTTGCCAAGGAGTGAATCTATCTAAGCTTGTTATCAGCTCTTTGTCAGAGTAATACATGCTGCAACTGGGTCTAAACATTGTCACAACCGTATCCAAATACCAAATAGGAAAAACATTTGCTAAACTCTATTTGACAGTGGGTGACAGCTAATGTGATACTCTGTGATCTTTCCAAGAAGGAAGAGTCTTCTCAGACTTCCTTCAGATAAGAGCACTCTCCTGTCATCTGCACCTCAGCCTCCTCTGGAGGGGCAGAGCCTGGCAGAATGGGATTGTAACAGGAGCCCAGGCTCTGGGCTGTCAGGCGCCTACGTGATTAGGGATGGTTCCAAGGAGTTTATTGCTAATAATCCATTACTCCTTTCACCCTGAATTTTCTTCCCAATGGTAATTTTCAGTCATCACACGTGTGGAAAACAACTCGCTCAAGATGAAAAAGAGCATCCACTTTTTAGTTTGCTAAGGGTAGCTCAAACTTATGGACTACAAAATTCAGTGGCTACTGATTTTTTTGGAGTTTCAATGTCCCAATACAAGCTAAGCAAAGTGGATTTGTAATTAAGTTTGGAGAAGAATGTAAAAAGAAAAAAAAAAAAAAAAAAAAGCCCAAACTGGCAATACAGGAAAGCTTTGTATCAGAGTTGCAGCATTGCTGGTAGTAAACATTAAAAGAATAAGAAATCGACCTAAAACTCAGAAACTTTCTTCTTTATTGGGATTTTTACGTATTGACTTAGGGAGTTCTCTCTCTTTGTAAGCTTGTTTGTATGTAAATATTTATTGTTGCTCAGATCCCAGGGATTCAGCATTGTACTGGGAAACCTTGAAAAGAATTTTGCAGGCATGGAAAGAAGGGACTCTCTCTGTGGGTGGAAATTTAGGACACCTACATGAAATCGTGTGTGTCCCTTTGTGGGTGCTCACATATGAAATTGCAAACATCCCTCGGTGCTTCTGCTGTTTTCTACCTCTCAATCTCCTCCTGCATCAATGGAGATAACTGTGAGAACTGTATGCCTTCACTTAAAAAAAAAGTAAATGCTTAGCTCTGCCTTTTGGGAATGTTTGCACACAGCAGGATGTTTGCAGACAAGCTGTGGGGGTTTGCATCAGTAAATCAGTAAGTGATATGTCTGAGAGAAAGCTCTTACAAAACCTGACAGCAAAATGCATTTAAGATGCTGTTGTGAATTACACTCACAGCTCATGGCATATGGTTTCTCTCCAGCTAAAAAAGCTGTTGGGTAAGAGAGAAAACTTCATTGCAAAACATGGAAATGAAAAACAAGGGCAAAGAAAAAGGGGCACAGGACAGAGGTCAGATTTCCCCTTTAAAAATAGGGCTAAGGAAAGCTTAGATGAAAGATTAGTAAGGCTGGAGGGAATGCCATGGAAAAAATGTCATCAGGCATCTGACCCTCTGTGCCTTCACTGAAGTCTGCATCTGTGGGGGAGTGGCAGCCACAGTCTCCATTGGAATTATGCTCTTCTTTGGGTCTAAAATAAGGTTTTTGACCTAGATACTATGTTCTTATAAAAACACAAGATACCAAATGTGCTACAGTGTGTATATGTATATCTCCATCTACATGAGTATCACAGGGTGAGACCCAGAAGTTATTAGTCTATAAATTACTCCATCTGCATGGTATTCCTCATGTGGTTGTTCCTAGATATCTCAAGCCACAGATATCCTCCACACCACCAGGAGTAAGTGTTTTCTGTAATTTTTACAGGAGCAATGATTTAGTGGCACTGGAAATGGAGAAAGCTGTTGAAAAAGGATGGGAATGCAGTGATGTGCACATCAAGGCGTGCAAATGGTTTGAGATAATTCAGTTCAGAAAACAGTGAAAGGTCCTGCCACACACATTTAATCAGCTCAGACTGATTAGATGAAGTTTTCCTTCCTTCTAGAACTGTTGGAACTGGTTCTAGGGGCCATAATTGGTGCATTTCTTTACCACAGGAAAGATCTTGTGGCAAAGAGCTATAAAAATAAACACAAAAATACCTGAAAGCTGGAATTCACCAGCTGCTCAGCAGTTGTTTTATTGCTCTTTCTAGTCCACTAGCACACTGGAGTAGGTGAGTATCAAGGAGTTAGACCTCTCCCAGCAGCTGATCCAATAAACTTTTCATTTGGGGTCTCTTTCAGCTTTAACTACACTTGCATTCAGTTAATTTTGTCACAACTTCAGGCTTTGAGAGAAGGAAAAATCTGTAATAGACTTTTGGGGCAGATTTGCAGGCTGGCTGAGCAAAGCATGACTGCCCTTTGAGAAAAAAGTAATTGTGCTGTTGTGTGAGTTGCTTTTGCTCAATCACTGCCCATCATGTTCCATCCTGTCAGCTCAGTACACAGAGCAAATGTGTCTGCAATTAATATCTATATACACAGAGCTAAGATTTATAACCAGAAATACATAGGAAAAGGGAATCTTAATCTCTGTCTGCAGTTGACTGCTACCTACTCTTGGCACATATGACCAAAATTAGGAAGATATTCTGGGCCTGCAAAGACAGGATGAGAGTATTTTAATACAGATCCATCTCAGGAAGCATCATGCTACTACTGAACAATGCTTTCAGATGCTTCCCCAAACCACCATTTGATCCTACAGAGAATTAAATTAGAACAGAACTTTCTGTAATAATCACCTGATCAAAATAACTTGCTGGAGCCGCCACATATAAGGACAACTGCCCTCGGAAGTAGATCACACGCTATTTTCAATTAGTAACAGGGCCAGGGAGAGAAAATTATGTAAGAATTTTTTCCTAATTTCCAGGGCTGGGAGAGCAGTGACTGTCTTGATCATTGCTTCAAGGTACAGCAGGACTCCCTTCTTGCTGCACAGTCTGTACACTTTTGGGAACATAGAGAGGGCGCGTGGAGGGGCTCTAAACTCTGAAATGAGTTACCCAGCCATGCTCCCACCCTCTGCCAGAAAAAACACATGTACTAACAGACTTACAAGTTATCATATTTGTCACAGCCTTTCCTGAAACAAACAGCTTAATTCTGTGGTAAACCTCACCCCATGATGCAATTTTTAACAAGGTGGATTTTTTTTAAATTTTTGAACTTTTCTGAGATTCCATCAAATTTGGCTTTCTGTTCAGCAACCCTTCAGCATTACTCCAGGAGGTCGAATGTCCTGAATTAACCTCTACCTAGCACTCAGAGAGAGCAGGGCATGCAGTATCTCAGTATTTTGACATCTAACACCACCATGGCTAACTGCAGCAGAGACCAGTTTTTTGTCACTTTGAACTGCAAATACACATAAAGACACTTGGCCAACCAGCAGAGAGGGTTGTGGGTGTAGGTGGTCTTCAGAAGAGGCTGTTCTAAGCCAGGTGGGTGTAAGGCATCCCTTGTGACCTTAGTCTGGGTCCCACTGACTCCTCTGGAGATGCTGACAGCAATACAGGCACAGGTAATGGATGAGGGAAGTCAGAGAGAAACCACTCCCTTTGGTGTAGGCTGCATATTTTAGGGTCTGAGAGGTTTCTGGGCAGAAATTTATCTTCAGACTGCTTTAACACAGAGTAACTTTCTGTCCCTCCCAGCATACCAGGAAGTGGTGAAGATTAACTGAAACTTTCATCAAAAAAGGAAAGCATGCTTGCTAGAATGGCTTCCTAGGCTTTCTAGGACATCACATCCTGTTGGCCGCAGAACTGGATTTTTTGCTTTAATTCACTCTCTTCTCTAAACTGCTTCAGCTTGGCTGAATGTCTGCTAGTTCAGTGAGCTCTAGGAGCTAAGACCATACCAAAAAAATTAGAGTAAATTCCAGAAATGGAAATTCATGGAGTTTCCTAAATTTTTTTGTTTGTTTTTTGTTTGGGTTTTTTTAACACTTTATAAAATATTCAGAAACACTGTATTATTTTGCATAAAAAGTGGTTTTTTGCCCATGGGTACAAATATCACTGATGTAACCAATCATTCATCTAACAGCATGAAGCTGTTGGAAGAAGGAGAGCAAGCTTGTATAAAATGGATGAAGATGAATTATTGATTTGAACAGGGTGAAACTTTCTGTTTCCTCTCATTAAAGGAAAGCAACAATTTAATTTTGAGTTGATTAAACCACTCAGCCATGAAATAAAATGTATTGATGCCTTCTTATAAAAATAAAACAAGTAAAATCATCAGGTTCTCAAAAATAGCAAAAGAATGGCAGTAGAGCCTTTTTTTATAGATATTATTTTATTTTTATCAGTGCAGAAAGAGATTTGACTACAGAAGGGGGCACTCTTCTCTGCTCAAGGTAATTGGAGCCTAATGTACTCCCTTATTTATGGGGAAGAGCATCTGAGTATCACATTATAATAATGGAATGTAACCCTTTTCTTGTCTTCTTACAAAACTACCCACTGCAGAAAATCCTGAAACAGCAATTGAACAAACTGTAGAGTAGCCCTGCACTCTTATTGTTAGTGCTCAGAAAAAGGGGGGCACATGAATGTGCCTATGATGGGAGCTGGGGTCCAAGCTGCCATTATAATCAGAACTGGATTTTTACTCACTGTAAAACAGCTGCTTCTAGCTCAATTTTCATACACAAGGACACTCAGACCCTGTAGGGTGCCCATCTATTCTATATCTGCTATTCCATGGTGCCCATCTATTCTGTATCCGCTATTCCACAGGTCCTGAGCCATATCTGCCATCCCAAGATGGGTGTTCTGTGATTCTCAGGGCATCTTATGTGGCAGTAGGGCACCTATGTTTGGGCAACTGCTGGCTGGTCAGCTGAGTAGCAGCAGACTGGGCACCTCTGACTTTAATGAGCGGCTTACTCTGCTGGGAGCGGGAACACCGAGTTCACTGGCACATACTTCCAGTTGGGTATCTGGTTCCTAACCCAGACATCTTCTGTGACAGTGTAAAGACCAGCAGGATCCTTGTAGGGTTGCAAAGTTACCAACATTTTCAATGGACTAACATGGACATTCATCTCAGGCATCTCCTCTCGTCCCTAGCACTTAAAACACCGACAGCTCTCCAGAGCAAAAGGACAAAACCTCCTGGGGGCATAAAGGTGGTGGAAGGATGGAAAAATGGCTTCAGCTATCGATTCTCTAACAGCAGTGGAAGAGAGAAACCTTTGTTTGAAGTTTTCAGAAATAGCACTTCATCTGCAGCTGGGAGCAGAGAGAGTGGGCTGGGTGGGATGAGAAGGGGCTGTTTCTCAGCCACACAGTTCCTCAGGCTCAAGGGTTAAAACTGACTGAAGTGGGACTGAGAAAACTCTAATTACAACTGAAGTTAATGATCCTATCTGCTTGTCTTGTCCATTTTGCAGATTTTTTTACATTCAGGACAAAGTCACATTAGTGTCTGAATAAGAACATTTTTTTCCCCTCTTTCAGTCTAGAGCAATTATTAAATTAGGACTGCTAATTCACTGGAATCTCTGCCTTCCCATGAGTGATGAGTCTAGTATCCATCCCTATCCCAAGGGAAATTTCCTCAGGTCATTTATTTTCAAACTTGATTTGCTCTTCCCCTTTAAGGAACACTCTGGATGCCCCTGATGAAACATGAAATACATTCCATGACTTATTTTCCAAGGACTGTTGATGTGTCAGGCAGCTACAAATGCTTTTACAACTGAAGTCCCCCAGATCTCTCTGCTATTTTTTGGTTACGCAACCACCTTGTTTGGTAGTCCCCTGAAATTAATATGAAAAACTCATTCAGTTTTTCATGGAACAGAGGGGTACTGCAGCATGGTTGGTTTTTTTAGAGCTCTCTTAAAGTGATATATTTAGGAGGTATGAGGGGAAAGAACTGGGTAGGCCTTTATTTATCTTCCCAACAGGTGCAGTATAGGGAGGCACAAAGACAGTGTTTGCTAAATTCAGTTTTGCTAAGTACAAAGTGCTCTCTTATCCACTGAAAGGTTGTTCCCTGCTTTCCTCCTAAACTCAATGCGCTTTTCATTTTAGTGTGACAATATTAAATATTTTATTCTTGTGCAGAGACCTACTGTTTTTCACACAGGGTAGACAAGCTTTTCAACTCAAGTAAGAAGGACAGCAAGTAAGCCAGATCAATCTTGCATTCCCCTCCTTCAGCAGTATTAAAATAAAGTCAATGCATTGTATAACAAAAAAAAGTTAGTGCAGTGCCTTAATTTGCACCAAAATAAACCAAAAAATAATAGCCCAACGGTGAATTATCAGTCAAATCAATTCGATTGTAAAAGTTGTCAGAAACTTAGCAGCGGTGGAGGCGGAAGGTCAAAGAATAAACCTGAGATGCTCTGGCATCTCTGAAGGAAGTGTGGGAGCCACGCTCAGCAGTCAGCAATGGCAGGGCAGAGGCAATCTAAGAACAATTCAGTCCCCAGCGTGCCACCCAAGCTGTGCAGGAGGAGCTGCAGCGAGGGGCACGGGGCGAGGGCACAGCCCACCCTCACAGCTCTGGTTACAGCACTGAGGCGTAAGTTTGCTTTCCATTTGTGGAGGGCTTAGAATTGATTAGCTAGAGGTGATGAAGAGAAGCTTTCTGAAGAATTGAGAGGGAAAATAGGATAAGGGGTTAGGATTTCACTCTTCCGTCGTCCGCCAAAACCGCGATTTGAGTATGGAGCTTTGCAAATGATGCACATGGGCCTGACTTGGACTGTGGTAGGGCTCTGGGAATGGGAATGAAGTTAAAAACAGTGGGGATGCATTCTGCAGTCAGTGCTGCAGAGGGGCAATGATGATGGCAGAGGATGGGTGTCTGTGTGCTTTTCTTTTGCATCACTGTGCAGCAGGCATCACTGGCTGCAGTACCCAGTGTGGTGCCATATGAAATGGTTATACAGGTCCAGTCTTCTGCATGGAAAGCACCAAACAATGTTGAAAAATATTTACATGCTGGGATTTGAATATTCAGGAAAACTTTCCATCTGCTGTTTTAGTTTTGAGACAAGCCAAATCTGTATAGTGAAGCAGAATTCCAATTCATCTTCTTTTTCACCTGTGAAAAATTGTCTAACCTTGAAAATAGGATATTAAAAGAAATCTGACTTTAATTACCTCTTAACCAACCTTCATACTTAGTTTATTTTCTCACTGAAATACTGCTCTGCATGTCTGCTTACATGATTTATGTGACTAGTTTGATGCTGACTGCTATCTTGATACACCAGACAGTCATATTATTTAGAATATTGTAAATATAATTCAAATACAATGATAGAAATAAAAATATCTCACAATGAAACAAAACTAACTGTGTTTAAAAGCAAATAGAAATAAAGGCTGTTTCCACTGGGTGTCTTCATGGAGAGCAGTGTTACCATATCTCCAAAGCAGTTTGCCCTGGTATTTAGGTCTGTTTGCCTCCTGTCACAAATTGCTTCATGTTTTACAGATTGTTCTTCTAACAGACAGTATATGCAAGTAGTTTTCTTCACAACTTTTACATCTCAGCTATTTGTAGATTGAATAAAATTTTACTGAAACTCTGTCTTAAGTACACACACTGATTTTAATTTTGATTCCTTGCCAAAATGTGGATGCTCCAGGCAGCATCATTCAAGCAGAGCTTGCAAACACTTAGAAAATGAAGTTGGCAGGCAGTCCATAAATGCTTTGGCTCAAAATTTGGAACGGTCGCTTAACTCATGGCCATGCATTATTTCCTAGACTGGGGAGAATAAATAAGGCAAATTTACAGAGCTGCCTACTGGGGACAGACTTGCACCTGTCCCTGTGGGATGATGCCCTCAAATAGTTTGAAAAGGTTGCTCTTGAGAGACTTGGCACTTTTACAAAAGCGTGTCCAAATGCCATGGCCTGTGACAGCTTAAGAGGGCACCTAATTAATGAGCAGCTCTTATTATGAGTATTGGTTAAAGGAACGGGGGGAGAGGAAAGATTGACTGAGTGATTGCAATAAATTGCAGGAAGTAATTACAGGAGGGAGGGCTATTTTATTAGTCACCAGGAAAGCTAAAGGCTGTTAAATTTAAATGCACTGGTTAAGGTCCTTGGCAACTCAGTCACACCTCAGCCATCCATTGGGATCAGTTAACCCATTGATGCAAACTTGACCTTGCACATATATTTTGAGCCAGCTAAGACAGAACAGTCCTACCACACCATGACCATTTACTACAAAGAAGTTACAGCTGATTTTATATGCAGGAACCTACTTTTTAGGAGTACCATAAAGGCCTTAAATAATTAGTCATGGAAACCTGTTTCTACAGTGACAAATTCCATCAGGCTGAAGCTCTCCAGCACCCTTCTCTAAGCTGAGTGGTGCGTTTAATTTGGTGATCCTATTTGTTAAGAGCGCTTTGTGAGGCTACACTGTCACCAAGTCAGGAATTTTCTCACTTTGTTAATCTAATAATCTTAAAATAGCTCAAAGAGCACTTGGCCTGAAAAAAAAGCCTGGGAAGTTGTTACAGCACTGTCTCTGAAAAATTAAGCTGTGTACTTCAGGAAATGCAGTGATAAAAACCCCCAAATCTGAGACTTGCTAAACATTTGCTGTTAGCCAGTTTCTGATTTCTCAACTACTTGCTTGTGGGTGCTGTTTTTAATTTGCAGGACCCGTGCAAATGAGGACTATTCAAGCAGGTGGCTTCTGTTGGAAATGTGGGAAGAACTGTGCTTAGGTGCCCATGTGATGCAGAAACCCTCTTTTTTTCCCCCCTTTGTTTTCTGTTGTAGTCCTTCAACAAGTTCACCCGAGGGTTCTCAGACAGTCCTTCCAAAGGTAATTTCCAGAATTAGTCAGTCCAAGGTTCACCTTCATTGATTAATTTTCTTCAGGCCTTGATGCCTTGGAAATTACCATGAGGACAGGCATTTGATGATCATGTGAGGCTCTGAATTCTTACTGGTAGAGCTGAGTAGAGCTTGTATGAATAGCAGTATTACACTATTATTGGTACCAAATTCTCCTGTCACTAACACAGTAGATACTCACACCTACAATACAAGTACAGCCAACAGCGCAGGGAAGTTCTTGATCAACAAAAAAAGTCTTTGGGAAGCAGCTAGCCCCTGAAGTACAATAATATAAACCCAACCCCCTGGCTGCAAATAAACTGTGTGCAAAAAGGAACAACCAGTGTGCAACCCAATCATATCACTTCTCCAGAGCTCACTACTCCTCATGAATTCTATTAAGGAAGAATGCTTCAATAAGTTTTAGGTCCTGAGTATTGACTCCTCAAAAGTCACATTTGTTCCACTGTCAATAGAATGTTGTTCAGAGCTGCTAAACTTGTTTTGTAAAACAAACATGGGGCTGCATTGGCAATCACTGCATTGTAAGAATATCTTTGAAACAATCTAATTTTAAACAGAATAAGAAACATGAGCCTCCAAACTAATTTTCTTCAGAGCACATATCTTTTGAAAGTGCAGAAATATTTTAGGGTTGGGGTTTTTTTTTTTGAGTTGACAGCCACAGAATGCATTCTGATTAAAGTGTATAATACCCAGTTAAATAACAGATCAAATAAAAAGGACACTTAATACATGTGTAAATAATTTGAATTACAAATAAGACACTCTAGAAGGGGCTTGGCTCTAGGTTTGATATGGAGGATTAGGCTCTTGTATTAATACGTGCACTTGGTGTAGCTATTTTCAGGAGGATACTTCATCTATCATTGTCCTCGAGCTCTGAGGAGGGCCAGTAAGTAAAGTGATCACATTGCTCTGTCAACACTGCTTGCTTAAGGCTCAGTCCTGCAAAAAGTTGATTTTTGTGTCCCCAGCTGAAAAAGGTGCCAAAAATGAGCAACATTCCTGGCAGTGGCTCTGCTCTTGCCTTCCACAAACCCAGAAAATACTTCAAAAAAGCCTCGTAAGATGTTTGTAAACTTGTAAAAAGCCAATGCTACTGATAAATCATTGTTAAATCAAATGTGCCTATTCAAGCTACATACATCATCCTGGAGGATCTTTCAAGATTGATGGGAAATAAATGCTAATTAATGACTTCTATACTTTCCATAACTTAAAGGTTACCTTAAGGATTAAATTCAGTTTTGCATTTGGGAATACATTAGGGAAGCTGTGTGCATGGTTTTTGTTCACCAATATTTGAAAAGCACATACAGTCTGCATATTATGACTTTGCAAAAGCTCTTTATGTAGTCAACATCAAAAATAATCACCAAAAAATCTTACCAAAACATACAGATTTGAAAGAAAAATGCTAGAAGGACTATAGAAATAATGTAAATAGAAGAAGCTTATTTAGCTTAAATTTTCAAAATGGTAGAAAAATAAACATTAGCTTTTAAAAATTATTAAATAGACCCTGAATATCTTCCACCTTTTCCCTCAGCCTCCAATGGACAATTCTGTGTCTCAGTCGCAGACTACATACTCAGTTTCTTTGTTATGAACTTAATAGCACCACAAAAGGAGCCAATATTACTGACTGTAACTATCCTTCTGAAACATAAAATAATAATTTCTGTAATGTGGCAATATGAATTATTCCAGTTATTATGCGAGCCATACAGAATAACTTTCGACATTCTTCACTTATGCATTTAGATAGAATCTGTTTTCATCAGAACCATAAAACTGTTTCATAAGCACATCCTTCCCATTCAATAACTATTAGAAAACTGCATGAAAAACACATCAATGTCCTGACTCTTTAGATTGTAAGAAAAGTTTTTCCCTTCTTTTCCAGAGTTTAGATAGCTTAGAAGAGAGAAATCACAGATTGCACTACAGAAATCCTGTAGTCTTTAAAAAATGCATACAGCATTGCCCAATCAAGCAGCTTCTCAATAACCATTCAAAGTTACATTTTTTTTTGTCTAAACCAGTTTGTGCTATAGACCTGCCTAAAAGTCATTTCTTAGTCTGAAAAGATCAGTGATCTCTAATGATTTAGTGATGTTACCAGGCTATTGTCCTTAATACCATTTGTGGCTGATATCTGCAAGGTGTTCTAAATGGTGTTTGGTGTGTGTGCACACTCATAATTCCTGCAATTAAGAAACGCTCAGGTAATGTTCTGTCATGCTTACCATCCTTCTTGGTGGGTTCTGGCATTGTTACAAGGGTTCTTTATTCCCAGAGAGTTTCAGCCTTTCAGATGCAGCCTGTAGTAGCCCCAAGCCCAGCAGAGAGTGTGTGAGAGCAGTGTGACAAGCAGAGGGTAAGAAGAATTCCTCTGCTTTATATACTGCGGCTGAAATATCAATCAAAATAGCACCTCCTCTCTTTTCAATGCAAACACTTTGAAAATTGACAGTTATGGGAAACCCTTCACATCTGTTGTCTGCAGCCTCTGCTCCCTTGGCTTTTGGAAGGAATCTCTGCTGCATTGCATGGGGCTGATGAGAACATCTATAACTTTCTAAATTCGTCCGCACAGCTTGCTCTCTGCGTCCCTCTCTGTAACATGCAGACACGTATGCACATGCAGACAGGGGCTGAAAAAGTGACTGCCATGCTATTAAAGAGCTCCTCCTGCCTGCAAAACTTGTAGGAAATGCCTGTATACATTTATGCCTCTTCCCCATGACATAAAAATGACAAGTAGGCGCAGGCAGCGTGCCTGCAGTGTAACCTCGGTTTTTCCTTTAAGAGAACTTGGTGTGCAAGGACAGAGTGAGGAGTGTTTCTCAGTGTTAATGAAAAGTATTATTGTGCTTCTCATTTCAGCAGTGAGGATGTTCTATATTTCCCTTCTGCTTACATATGGTACACTTTCTTGGGTCCTTTCCCTGTAGCCACTCTCATTTTGGCATTGGTAGAGAATGCAATGTTCCTTTCAGCATGAGTAATTCATTAACTGGAGAAATTGCTGCTGAGAGTGGAGATATTCTCTTCTCCACTCATCCAGGAGATCCAACACTGCTGTCCTTTGCCAAGCCAGGAAACCAGACAGAAGGAATGGAAATCCTATCTGTAGCACATGCACAGAACCACTAAACTAAGCCACTGGGTTGCCCTCCTCTTGGTCTCTCACTTAAACTACAAACATGTAGGCAAGAGAAAGGCAAGTCAAAGGAATCTGTAAATCAGTGGGATTTACTTTCTTATGCTCTTTTAGGATTTCGAGACAAAAGTGTAGCAATAAGCACAATAGATGTAGTGGTCCTAAGGGGTTTCATGCTATTGAAGCACATGTTTATACCATTAATCAGGTGTCAATAAGCACTAAGCTAGTAGAAAGACTGCTCAGTGTATGAATGCACCCAAAGGTTATGGAAAAACTTTCTTATATCTTTGAGCAGGATTTGGGGGTGTAATAACAGTCATGTGCCTGGTTATTCTATAGAAGTGCATGAGAGTTTCCTCTGCAATCTGTTTTTTTTTTTTTTTCTGGCTATTTAGGAAAAAATATTAAATATTTAATAATTTAATATTAAATAATATTATTAAATATTATTTATAAGATGCCTATAAAGGACATCTTTTAAAGGATAAGCATTTTGTTCCTTTTTTTAAAGACTATCAATCACCTGACTTTTGCTGTTCTACTCATTGTGGTGCTTATCACTTGACTGATTCATGTGCCTGTAAAATACAGAGATAGGCAAGACTTCTGCCAACAAGAACTTTAACAAGGAGTATTGAAGCTAACTTTATTCCTCCTTTATTTCACTCCACTACCAAGGTAAAGCTGCACTGAAATAATTCCTGCCCTTGGAAAGGAAAGAGCACTGCCCTGGAAAGCTAGCAGGGTTTTGTCCCTCCGTGTGAGTGGGGTGGCAGCAGGGAAGCAGTGGATGAACAGACCTAATAACATGGCAGAGATCACTTTTTATCGTTCCCCTTTCTTCTGCCTGCATCCAGGCACCCAACTCTGTGGTGTCTGGGACCAGAGCGGGATGAGGAGCAGCTGCTGATGCTCTCAGCCTGGTGTTTCCTCAATGGCCCTTTGTAAGATGCAGAGATATTTTGCTTTGCATTCCACCCATCATGTGCCAAGAGGTGCTGAGAACTATGCCTCTGGAGATTCCTGTTAATACAAACAGGATTAAACTATGGTCACACTTTAGTACTAATGGGTTAGAGAGGACCTCCAATGCAGTCTCTCAGTGAGAAAGGATTGGTGGCAGGTGCTTATCCTTAAAGCCTTAAAGGGCTTCCTTTACAGCAAGAGGAGGAAGGATATTCAGGAAGACAGAATCTTATTTATAGTCTACCTTTATGCTACGAAATAAATCAGTACTGAGACCATATTTGCTGGACCAAGTGAAAGTGCGTTGCTCTCATCTGCACAGCAAAATTTCCTCTCCATCCTTAAATTGTGAGACTGCAGTCAAAATCTACTCAGGGAATGGTTATTGGAGGTGCCTAAGTTGTGGTTTGGTGTAGGTGGGAGAAGGTTGGCTGGTCCAAAATGGTACCAGGGAGCCTCTAACCATCTCCCAGGGTTATAATCATAGGACAACACTCAAAATCACTCCCTACTCCTGCTTTATTTACAGATATAGTCATAGACAGAAAAATTAAATTGGCTCTATAGCCAGTGGTAGGCAGGAAGGGAGGAAGATTGGTTATGAGTAGGAAAAATTGTGAAGTACTCTATTCGCCTTTTTAGTCATTGGAAAGATCTGTGCTTCTACAGGTTTCTGTTTTGTAAGGGCCAGCTGTGAGTGCAAGCAAAAGGCTCTTTAGCTGCATGAAGTAAATTGAAACTGTGGAGCAGCAGCCATCAGAAAATTTGCTCGTCCTTTCATTCTTTCCTACTCTTCCATTATACTTGCATAATTCATTGCACTTCATGTCACGTTCTCATTTATTCTGATAAAACATTCCTGTGTTCCTATAATGTAATTTTTAGTGGTATTATAGAAGGTGCAGCTAGAGTAGATTTAGACTGTGATATCTCAGTGTACTGTAGCACTAGCAGTGACAGGGAAAGTAGTTTATTTCCTAAGAAAGTAATCCATATTTCATTTGTTTCAGTCTAATTCCCAGCTGAGTCCTTGCCTCAAGCACCTACAGTTATTTCACACTCTGATTTAGGACAACCTAATCGTTTCAGTTTATTTCTCTCCCTGCACAAATACTGTCACAACTGTGACCCCATCTTGATTGTGCTGCAACAATTAGTACTTTGGTGCTACTGGCCCTTCCATTCTTATACTTTTCCATATTGGCAGAGTACATGATAATCATCAAGCTTGCCTTATCGATGCATAGAAAAGATGAATTTGGCCAACAGCTGTCCAGGTTGTTTTAAGATTGCCAAAAAAAAAAAAAAAAAAAAAAAAAAAAGAAAAATACTGAACAGAAGGAAGTGCCTGGTGGTCATCTCTAAGCTTGTGCTCCTTTGATCACAGAAGTGTCTAAACATGCTTGCAATTGTCCACCCACACAACCTGTACATTCTCTGTTACTAAATGCATTTCTCTATTCATTTTATGAAATTTAGACTTTTCACCATTTTTTCTTGCCATCCTGCTCTGTTTCCCTGTGTATGGCAACCACTCACCTGGTTTGATCCCAACTCATTGTGAGAGGGAGCTGAACCAGAAGAGGAAGCAGTTTACTCCTCTGTGCTGAACATGTGGTTTCTGAGCAAGTGAAAGAGCACCTCTGGACACAGCCACAACCTTATTTACCAAATGACTGAGCCAAGCCTTCACAGACATTCTGAAGTGGAAAAAGCTGAGCTCCACCTTGCTTCTAGCCCATTGCCTCTTGTTTCTGTACCTCAGCAGATAGAACTAAAGGCTCTGGCATCCCCAGCCAGCCTTTCATTAACTCACACTAGTGCTAAGGCACCCCTGTTTGCACAGGCTGCCTCTTGTCTCTGGATGCAAATGCCCCTGTTCATAACTTGTTATTCCTCCTCCATGCCTTGCCTTGTGCCCCTGTGTTTTACCCATCCCACAAAGTGAATATTTCCTGGACAAAATTTATCCCCAGCACAGTGTGGCTTTTGTGTAGCACCACAAGCCCTCTTCCTCCACCACCTCAGGGGCCAAACATGTGAAACTCTCTGAGCCTTTCCCTTCCATGCCTGCCTCAATTAATCTTCTGTGGTCTCTTTCCAAAGCATGACTATCCTATTTTAACTTTCTTCAGCTCCTTGAGCAGTTTCCAAATGGCTGCTAATCAGGGCGTCAGATAATTAAATCGTTCTCTCCTGTCTGTTTTTAATAAATTCCCTCGGTCAAACACCAGAGCTGTATTTACAGTTGCAGCTGCTAGATCTGCATCAATAACTTCATATTTGCTGCTATTTCAAGGACTGAACTCTCTCACTTCAGTCTCTATTCTATTAGGTGCCTGTCTGCTTGTTGCCAGAGAAAAATCTTCATCTTGTCACTGAGCCAAAGGATAAGAACACTCCCAAAAGACTTGAGAGACAAATCTTTGACCAGAGTACTTGACCAAATGGCAGCCATATGATTTAGTTTTAGGTAGTTCTGTGAGGAACAGGAAGTTGGACCCAGTGATTCTTATGTATCCCTTCCAATTTTAGATTCTCCATTTAAAATCTTTCCCTTTAAGATTTTTATTGATACTGAGAAAAGCTAATCAATTGAAATAAGAATGCCAGGCAAAAATGATCAGTGTAGATGAGAACAGAAAAGGATTTCCAGTTCACTAATATGTGTTTATATTAAAAAATAAACAGCATCTTGGGTTTGTTCTAAATAAAGAATCCAGAATTTTGAAGTCTCATGTAACAGAAAACAATCCATCAGCCTTAAAATCTGGAGCTTTGGAGCCTTTGGGAAACATTCATTTACAGAGCCCAAGAAGGAAGGATGAAGGACAAAAAGCAGTAGCAGAGGAGCTTCCCCTCCCGTCAGGAGGAGCACATAAACACATTTATCCAGGAGATACTGGAATGAGGTCCAAGCCCCATCCCAGTCCCAAATCCCCTCCCATGAGGCAAAAGGATGGTGAGAACAGGAAGTTTCCTTAACACTCCACGTCTACAACAGAATTGCATCATAGTGATGACATTTTCTGCTCCAATTCTGCCTTTGCCTCATGGGCTCTTTGAAATCAGAGGTAGGACATTATAGATTTTGGCGAATTTATTTACTGTTACCAGTGATATTTGATATCTGCTGTTATTTTTTTTTTATTTTCTACCACGAAAAAGAAACTCCAAATACATATATATACATACATACATACATACATACATGTATATATAATATACACACATATACACACACACACACACACACACAGACATATAAATATATATATAAATATATATATAAATATATATATAAAAAAATATATATATAAATATATATATATATATATATATATATAATTTCAATTTGTACGATGCTGGCTAAAAGTGAAAAGCTAAAAGTGTTCAACCAAAAAAATGTGCAACCAAAAAATGCAGAACTTCTGCATTTTTGCAAGGGAAGAATGTTGCGCCTTAGAATATCTGTTGCCTTTTAAGACCCCATCTAACTTGTGAAAGCATTCCTTTTTGCCTGGTATCTTAGCTGAACTTCCTAGTGCTGATGAAAAAACACCTGGATTTACCTAGCCAGCTCAATTTAATCACAGCCTTGCACTGTAAACTTGCCAGGAAAAAACCTCTCCTACCATGTCACGCACTCTCCTTCTCTTCCATGTAAACGAGACATGACCTTTGTTAAGAAATGCTTTCTATATTGATGTAGCATCCACAAATGGGGCCTTACTCTATCTAGCAAGACGAGGGAAGATTAAACTCCAAAGCCTACACTGGATTTTTTTTTCCGAGGCAGTCGGCTTGGAGACACTTCAAGGCATGCACAAGATGTCGTTGACAGATAAACACCACTTGTCAGCTTTACCTTCTGCCTTACAGTGACCCAGAGGGTGACATTACTGTGTAAGCAACACATGCCCCGTGGTGTCCTGTAGCAATCAGAGTGTTTCCTTTCTCACAGTAAATCCCAGCGCTCTGAGGCACTCAGCACCAAAGTCAAGAGCTGGTGCCTAGGTCAGGACAGCAGGGGCAGGAAGGAGAACGGCTCCTTTCTGTCTTTCTGTTGGCTGGATCAGTCAGAAAAAGTTAGGATGAGGGCTGATAAGAAAGGGAAAGTGATAGGGACTTTGCCACTGCTCTTCAAGAGAGGCACTGTTATTATGATTTCACTCTGTTTTTAAGAGGAAATTTGAGAGACGACCATGCAGCCAGGAGAGGAGAGAGACTTTGTAGCCCAGGTTTTTGTTCTTCCTTCCACAGGTGAAACTGGGAGCAGCTTCTCGCTTAGGTAAGCAAGACCCGTGCCAGGTTTACATGCTCCAATTTATTGGGATCTGTCTGATTGGGAATGTCTGCTGCAGGATATCAAGCAGAGGTTTCTTTCACCTCCTCATTAAGCATGAGAAGTTACCTCAGCAGCTTACAGAGAGGTTTGACCCAGCAGATTCTGGTGTGTCACGCTGGGATGGCACATCCAGCACTGGCCAATGAAGCCTGGGAGAGGTGAACTTCCCTTCACCATTGCAAACCAAGGCCTCTCATCTTGGCTCCCCTCTCAGAATTGCAATTTTTTTGTTGTTGTTTTCTGATATTTCACCACTGAAGCTGGTGGGTTCATTTTATATTGTTTTCAGTTCACTTGAGCTGTCTTATTAGCGGTCTGAAAAATTTCAAAAAAGTAGTTCTATAAATTTAGCCTTAAAACGTCCTGAAATCTATAACTAGCTCAGCAATAGCACAGATTTTCCTCAATTCTTTTTTCCAGGTCTGTTTCCCTACTGGTTACTTTTGACATGTTCCAGTTCCAATATTCTGCAGGTACCCATTGTATCCAAAGATGTACACCCTCCATGATAGGAAATGCTTGCACAGGGCCTCCAAAGGAAATTATTAGAAATATACTGATATTAGAAACCTTTATTTTACTTAATTTGTTGATTTTATTTATTCTCCTTTAGAAATTTAAATCTTTTAGACTTAAAAGTTTTACAACTTCATTGAGGTAGACACATATTTAAACTACTCAGAATGAATGATGTAAACCCAAGTGTCAAAGTTCATTAACATTCAAAGAAAAATGTCCATATCCCGCTATGAAGGGGCTGAAAACTTTGACATTAACTATTTGATAGCCTGGAAATATTGTGAAAGTGGCTGTCTTTTTTCAGATTACCAGCATCTCAGGTAACCCTTGCGTTATAATAATCCTATGGAAGTACTTAACAGAAATACATTGAATTCCCTGGTGTCTCAAGGAGTTCATGCACATCATCCTAAGCATCTTTCTGAATTCTGTCTTGGTAGACTGGAGTTGATATCCCATTCTTTTAGCCCAGAGGTCTCATCACACCTTCTTTGCTTCTTTTGGGAACCTATGGAGTGTGCACCAGTCCAAGTTTGTACAGTGGAACCTTGATCTTAACTGCTGCCATGATATATTATTACTATCTACACTGCCTGCAAGACACTGAACAGATGGAATGAAAGGTGCCAAATGCTGGGGCTGATATTATCTTTTTTTTTATTAAAACACTTGTTCTTAGCAGAAGTGCAGTATAGTTACAACACTATAATACACCTGGCTAATTTGTTTGACATATTTGTGGTATAGTTTCCTGATCCACATCATCCAGAGCCGCTGTGGACTGCTGCAGTCAGGATGGGCCCATTCTCCTTTCCTTCTTCAGGCAGGAGCCTTCTGCCCTGCCTTGTGCTGGAGCTGTGCAGGATGAGTCAGCTCTGCTCACTGGGCTGAGTGGAGCCAGCTCTCTTGGAGCAGGAGGTGCTTTATTTCTGCTGGCTGAGCCTGCTGAAGCAATGTCCTCTATCAGCACTGTGATCACTAGACGTGAGGAAAAGGGAGCACACTGCAGGGGAGTGGGACTATCTCTCCTAGCTCCAACCTACACACACATAGTGTTAAGTTTAACAGGAAATTATATCCTTGTTGTGTCCAAGGTCCACAGTTTATAAACATCTACTTCCTATTCTGGAAGATAATAGAGATATGTGTGAATTATTGTATACTGGTCTCTTTAATTCCCAAAACATCTGTTTCAGGGAGAGATTTTCTTTATTTATCCAAATCTTTTTTCTTTCGTATAGGATGAAAAAGTCAAATTCCTTTCAAACTTCAGTGAACCATGGGGGTCCTGCTGATTCACTGAGGAGAGTGAGCACAGCCTGCAGGACCTTGACTGAAAAGGCAGGACTCAAAGCAAACCTGCAACAACCAGCCATGAATCTCTGCCTTGGTGGAGGCCTTCACCTTCTCACTAAAATCCAAGGTTTATTCAGCTTTTGCCATTTGCTCTGTGAGCCTGGCCAGCCCTCAGAACTCTGTAGCTCCCCTTGAGCCTGACAGAAGCTGGTGATTTCCCTTCTTCCCATGTACGTTATGTGATGAAAGGAAGGGCATCCCCCCTTCTGCACTAACGAATGTCATCTTTTATGTAACACACTGAATCCAAATGGCTGAATGACAGGAATGTGGTGGCAACACCCTAGCTGTATTTATGAACACCTTCTGGCTTTATCATGAGCACAGTGCCTCTCTACACTAGTGTTTCTAAAGTCTTTGTAACCTCTCCTCACTCTGAGTCAGCCCTGGGCTGCATGCTAGTGATGTCTTTGCAATAAGTGATAAGGAGATTTCCTTGGGGAAACCCCGTGTATAAAAGATTCTGACTCCAAGGTTTTGGACATAATCCAGCATTAATTTTAAAGATAGGCTGTAACTCAAAAAGTTACATGCATTGGTAAGATTGCAAATTAAAAAAGACTGTTAGAATCAGTTGTCAAGGACTTACCGCATTAAGTAAGCTTCGCAAACAGCCTGGTGAAAGCAAGCTAAACAGCCCAGTTAAAATAATCTAGAAAGAATATTTTATATATAAAGGAATAAACACAGATAAGTGATGGTATTTGAAGATCCATGTGAGGTATTGGACCAAAGACAAGAGCCCAGAGATGTGATTTTAGGTCTTTGTCCTTGATTCCTAGTCTGAGGTATATGCTGCTTCCTGGATCTTTAAAACCTGGTAGAGAAATCCCAGGGGGATATATTTCACTTTTGCCCTGGGCTGCACATATGACATTCAGAACAAGCACTTGGTTTGGCCTTTGGGGTGAGATCCCTTGTGCTTAAGTTTTGCTGAGAGCAGTGCCAGCTTCTGCATCTGAACTCATCTTTCCGAGCCATGGAGACAGTGCAGTTCTGCTCACAGTCTCAGTTCAGTTGCTTAAAGATGATCTCATCTGAGAGTGCCCTCTGGCATCTGTCACAGCCTGCCACTGCCCCTGAGGATCATTTGGCTCAGCAGTGCCAAAGCCATCTCTTTCAGATGGCTTAGTAACTGCAGGCACCCCTGCTGGCACTAGACACCTATCTTGAGACACTTCCACTTGTCAAATGAGGTTTACAGAGTGATGCAGAAGGGAATTTTAGGATAAGGTAGCTCATATTTTGGAATTTGATGGTGGTACCCTTACTGTGACCAGCCCATATGTCAGTGCTCCAGTGCAGACACCCCAGAGTGTAGTCTGGTTTTCCAGGCCTGCAGCTTCTGAGTTTCTAAAGGTCTGTGTTTTCCTGATGTTTTGGGTTTCTGAAGGTTGTTCCAACAGCTTGAACATAAACATCAGCCTTTGTTTGGGTAATAAAATTTTGCTTGGAATTCTTTCTGTGGGACAGACTTTCTTTGATGTCCCTCTGGTTTGTCCAACGTGGGTGAAGAGTTCTGTCACTCTCTCACCAATCTCAGTGGCCTGTCCAAAATGTATAAAAAGGGAGCCATTGTTTGAAAAAACAGAGTCAGATTAATTTCTCCAAGAGTTTTGGAGAAATTCCACGAGGAGTCCGTGTCATGTGCTATTCACTGCAGCGACATCTGGAACTCAGGAGCTGCAGGCCTGGAAAACCAGATTACACCAGAGAGCATTTCTCCATGCATCTTACTTTCACAGCGGTTAATGATTCTGAGGCACTCTTAGGCTCATAACTGCAACAATACATTGGATACCCAAAAATAAGGCCTCTCGTGCTCTCCAGCATGAGGCTCCTCTCAGCTGCCCCATGTGTCCCAAACCCCAGTGCTTGTGCAGCTTCTCCCTGAGCAGCCACAGCAGCTCAGCCCAGTTGGGTGTTCCACCTGGCTGTGGCTGTGCACCCCTAGAATTGTGTGTGAGCCAAGTTTCCTCTGTGCAGACATGAGCTGCTCAGCTCCATCCCTTCTCCCCCTCCTGGACACACTGCTGGCAGTGCAGTGCAGCTCAGAGTACAGACTTTACAGTCTGACTATTCCTTTCTCAAAGACATGGGGAAATTAAAAATTTAATTCATATGCTTTATTAAAAAAAAAAAAAAAGAGTTGGTATTGCAGGCACTCTTCTATGGGAAATATTCTTCTTCCAAAAATAAATCCTCCCTGCTCAAGTTAGAGCCTGAGGCTTAGGGTATTAGCAGTCTGGAACCATAACAATACAAACACGTTAGAAGCCCAAACAGGGCTGAACAACATTTGTGCACTCTGCCACCACTGCTTTCCTTTTACCAGCTAAATTTCCCTTCTGGGATTTCTTCCACAGGATTTTTTCCCTGAACATGAACTGCATAAGCAGGAAGACTCTGTGCTATCTACTGGCATCTTAATATGCGTGACAAACGTTTTCCTTCCAAGAGATAATTTTTTAAAAAAATTGCTGTTGCTTGAAATGCACCCGCAGTAAACTGATAATTTAGATTGTTGAAAATGCCTTTTGTACAAACTTCTCAGGCAGGCAGTGGCAGTCCAGGCTTTATCCTGCCCAAAAGGAACCAGCCAGAGTCCCAGACTGTTTGTTGCAATATTTCTTCCTCGTGAATCTTCCTCATGAACCGTTTCTTTGGGCATTTTGGCCAGTTCAGCTGGACGGTGCTCAACACTAAAATAACTGAAAATAGGCCAAGAGAACTTATACTGCTTAATAGTGAATATGAAGAGCAGAATTTCTAATCCTGTCCTCTATCATTGTCACCCAGTCTCTGTTGTAATGTTCATACCTACAGAACTGAGGAAAATGGGTGAAAATCTCCATTTCCATTTGGCAGTGATAATGAAAATCATTTAACTGGAAGAAGTCTGCCGCTGGCTTCCTCACCACTTAAAGATGATGAGCCCAACAACTGGAGTAGACATGGCATCCCCAGGAACTGAGCAGTTTATACAATGGCTTAGAAAGTCAGCATCCTGTGTTCTTCTCCCTGTTGCCATGCAGGTCTGTGGCACACCACACAGGACAGTTTTATCCTGATTTGGGAGTTGTATAAATCTCAGGATGACAGTCATCCTCCTGATAGTTAGATGTCTGTAAGATGTCTGTGTGTACAGGCACACATAATTCAGAGAGAGAGTCTTTTCAGGACAATGAGGGCTTAAGGAAGATTTTAAACAAAATGAAATACTCATGAACTACAAATAAGATGTAATGTTGTTTCTACCAGAGGTTTCAGAGAAAGAAAGAGTTGTAAATGAAAACATTTGGGTGTTGTGATAGGTAGGATGAAAGAGATGCAAGCAAAGAACGTTGAGTCTGGATTATGGCACCTTCAGGGTTTGGGAGAGTGAGAACATGAAATGCAATTTGGCATGATGATGAAGCAGCAAGCAGTGAAAAATTCAAAGCAATTAATTTTTTTCTGAATGAATTAATACTTTGTAAAGTACCAAAGATTGAAGATATCTTATTGATAACTTAAGCTTGTCTTGGGTTACAAAATGAGGTTAAAGCACAAGGGGTATTTAGTCTGAAGATGACATGAATAAGTGAAGGTGACTGAATAAGAGAAATAGCTCTACTGTAAGGCAGCCGGATACAAACAACAAGTCCAGTCAGCAAGGGACTGATCTCACTGAACCCAGCAGTGTTTCCTGGGGCAGATGCTGGTAGGAATGTAGGAAGAGACCCTCTGGGAATTCAAAGAGAATGCAAAAATCTACCATACTCCAAAGAAACTGTTCTACTCCCAGGTAGGGGTGTAATTTCCTGTCCTGTGCAGAAAGAAGGGGCAAGGGTGGCCAGCTCATGATCCTTACAAAAGAAGAAAAAGTGTTTTTTTTAAAAATTCAGCTGTCTCTGAAAGTGGAATTTTCTCAGAAGTCTAAATAGTTCCATCCACAGTTACACTAAAAAATAAGTGTGCATCAGCCATTGTGCTTCCAGATGTTAAAGAACATCCAGCTGCCCATAGTTAGTCAGAAATTGACTTAAACAAGATTTTAACCCTCGGTTTGTGAGATCTCATACTAACAAAGACCACAGACTAAACAGGCTCCGACATGATGCAGGGCTCTTGTACACTTATAAAGCTGGTTTCTAATCCTTCCCTAGACACTAAATTAACCTTTCTGCCCCTAGCATTTTGCATGGAAAAACTGACGAACTTATTGAGGAAAGGTCTACTGTAAATAATACTAGCCCTTAATTTTGTCACTATTTAGTAAATGGTGCTACCCAGAGCCAGCAAGCTCACACCAAGTACTATTTTACTTACTCAGCAACTGAGAGCATATCAAAGAGCAAAGTGTGCTTACTGAGATGGCTGGGGGGATCAAAATGTGCTCTCTCTCCTTCTTACTAACAACATAATACCTAAGTTTGTAGTAATCCCTATCTGGGATGCCCTTTGGACATTTGCATATGTATCTCCGGTTACATTTATTGAGCTGCTTAACAGGTTTCTCATGCTATTTGATAAAACCTTATAATGCCAAGAACTGAGCAATTATCTTACAAAATCTCACAGTTTTCTGGTATTTTAACTACAGCAAAGATTACTGGAATGTGCCTTTAGATTTTCATGGGTTTCATTCCTAGATGCTGTTCTGTTATTGATGGAATAATCCATCAGAGCTATTTTTTTTAAATTTTCCTTCTCTTTTTTGTTGAAGCAAAAAAAATGTCCACCTCAGAATCTGCTACCTTGCATGTGCAGCCCACCACTTTAATGCTGTTCATGAGTCTCACTTTCCCAGACCCCACAGATTTCTGTTTCACAACATTTTATGCAGTGGAGCTGCTGGAAGAAGGCACTGGAGGAGGCATCCCTGAGTCAGAGACCCTTCAAACCCACTGGTTCTGCTACGAGCAGACCTGCACTGAGGAGCCAGGACATCCCTCTGACTGTCCTGGGAAATTTGTAAGTCACGAGAATTTAGGTAGAATGTTAGTTAACATATCTCAGGGTGAAAATGTAGAATTTTTGGGTTTTAGAATGTGAGTTCGAGGGACAAAGATGGAGGAAATAGGGTGTGTCCCTGCCCTTCTTCTTGATCTTTTGGACTCCATCTTCTGCTGTGATGGTGGCACTTTTTAATTTGTTTAGAGTAAAGGTACACTGTCCAATTATAGTGGATAAGTATTGGTGTTATTGTAAATAAAGCATATGTAATTTTTAGTATAAGAAATAGTGCTGTCCAAAAGGGGAAGGAGTTTGGGAGTTTTTGGGAGTTTTGGGAGAGTTTGGGAGTCTGCCTCATCCCAACCTGCAAAGAAGATCTCAGCAGGCCAGAGCCAAATATGTAAGGTAACAAAGAATAAACAATCCTTGAAAGAACAAGAGAACAGACGATCTCGACCTCTTCTTCAGACACTGGGCTGGGAGAAACAGAAACTTGCACAGAGACAGCTCAAAGCCAAGCTCAGAAACAAAACAAAAAATATTATATTTTATATATTTTAAAAATCTGACATTGCACGTCCTCCAGCACATTCTCCAGTGCGCACTGTGCAGCACACACTCAGCTCATTCAGCTGGGGAGGCTGATAGTGCCAAACCCAGCTGAGCAGGTCAAAATCTACCAACTTCCCTTCTGGGGGATGTAGCTCCTTTCTCGAGATCTGGCAGTGAAGCATATTTTGGCTCAACCTTTCCAGACACCTCCTCTTCACTGACATTGCCTTCCTCACTGGAGGTATCACGGGGGTTGTGTTGCACTGGCAGCATCCCTTGGCACAGTGTCAGCCTGACTCATCTTCCATTTCATTACAGAGTCTGAAAACAGCTGCAGCTGTCAGAGGTCTGCTGTTACTTTGAAGCATTACGATAAAACCGTGCTTGCTAAATTATTCTGGTAAATACAGCTTCCACGTTGTCAGAAGGAAGGTACAAAAAATGAAATCTCTTGCAGTGAATTCTGGGCACAATTCCCCAGACTCGTTCGACTTTGAGCAATTGCCCACGAACTCATAACCACAAAACAAAAGCTAATAGCCCTTTGCAGGGCAAAAAGAAAAACAACTTAGACAGAAAATATAACAGAACCACAAAATATAGTAAAACATATAGTGTAATGCAGACATCTTTACAATTTAATCTTTTGCTATTACTAGAATTTATTTTTCTGCACAAGGGGAGATTTTCACGAGTGTAGTATTTTTTCCTTTAGTTTGTAATTTTTTTTTTCCAAAGAGTACAATAACAGGCAATACTTCTTACTTCAGCATTATTCCTGGAAGCCTTAACATCCCAGTTTTATGTATGGTAAATACACTTTTTTATATTACTTGAATTTACAGATATGCACATGCACGCTCTGCAAACTGCTGACTCTGTCCATGTATTGAAAAGAGCCCCATGCACAATATCAGCACCAAGTGAACATGTCAATTGTGTCAATAACTCAGTTTGCAAGAATAGGTCCACTAACTCAAACCCAAGAACTTGCACTCTAGTGATGAGTGCACTGTAGGTCCTGCCATATAAACTTACCCATTTAAAGGACACCTACCTGTTTTAAACTGGGCACTGGCAGGCAGGAATACAGGACAGGCTGCAAAACCCATACAATAGGTTAGATGGATTTTTGGAGGGGTTTTGCAGGCGGTACAGAGCTCTGTGTTTCTGTGACTGTACTGTAATCAGATCTTGAAATAGTTCTCTTAAAACTGATAGCTGTGCATTCAGATTTAATCTCTGAATATCTGGTGGCTCAGCTCTAATCTGCTGTTTCTGAATTGTCCTGAGAACAGTCACAAACCTGTTTCCACCACCCCAGCCAGGAACTGAAGAAAAGGAATAGATGTATTTTCAAGACTAGAACAAAGACAGCTTTTAGAACTTCAATTTTCCTAAATTCACCCTTTAAAATTAGTAAGATTTATCATGAACAATTATTTATGGGATTTCAAACTATGATAATTATGGTGTGTGAAACATGTTTCTGTGAAAAGAACTCATCTTTTACAAAATTGTTGAAGTCGTTACAGGAAAATAGTAACTCTTTGTTGAAGCACACAATGATTCCTAATTAATTTTAGTATTTGTATAGATTTTTTTGCCAAGGATGGTTCTGTCATTCAAGAATAGCCCTGGGTTCCCTTTCTGATTGATGTTTGATGATAACACAGACTGCCTCTCGCTTTTTTTATAAGTGATTTTCCTCAAAACCAAACACTGTCTCAAGACACCTACTGCAGTGAGGGAGGAAGCAGCATTTAGTATCTTTTTTCTAGGACCATTTTTTCAGACAGAATTCTGAGACAAATTAATTTTATGCCAATGTCCAGGACCAGTACAAGCAATGTGAAACTGGCTGGCACCAAGAGGTAAGAGTGTATGGAAAATCCTCCTGGCAGTGTGAAAGAGGAGACGGCACAAGAAATAAAAAGCTAATTCTATTTTGACTATTACTTGCATTGCAGTATTCTACTTCTGCTTAATTATTTGAAGATACCAACATTTCAGCTGGCCCAGGATGAAGCCAGAGCCTCAGAGCAATGCTGTGCTCTCCCAGTGCATTTTGTGCAGGCAGCCAGTTGACATTTAGGCAGTTTTGGAGTAATATATCACAAAGAGAACAAGCAGTTGCTGTTCCTGATGATGTCAAGGTGATGGCACGATGGAAGTCTTCATGCTGTCGTCCCTGGAATGGCCAGGCAGGAGTCACCCTCTGTCTGGGCAGCCTCAGGCAAGGGTTACTTTGCATAGCAGTCACTGAGCTCTTGGAAATCAGAGAGGACATTTCTAAAGTCAGATAAAACAGGATTGGGTCCAAGCTTTTGCAACAGCCCTAGGCGTTCCTGCATGCTGTTTTAAAGGTCTCTTTAATTTGTGTTTATCTCTTTATTCCCCCACTGCTGGCTATGGCCAGAGCTCTGGAGGAAGGACAGCTGTTTCCCTGCTAGAAACTGGAAGCACATATTGTGCCAAAAACACGGGATTTCTATTTAATGAGAGGTTTCATGACAACTCCAGCCAAGAGGCTCTGACAAGACTCGAATAATCACTGCAGCATTGGCACTTATTAAAAGTACAACCAGGCACTGCTCTAGCTGTGTAGTTCAGAGTAAGTGTCAGAGGAAGGAGAAACCTTTTGCTCACAAGAGGGGCAGCTGGGCTCAGGGAGCATCCAACCTTCAGCCCGCAGCTGGGGAGGAAGAGAGGCAGGAGCTGGCTCTGCCCCCTCACCACAGCCTGCCCTGCAGAGAGGCTAAGCTGGTGTGAGAAAGCAGATTACTGACAGATTACTTCCCCTCTTCCCTGTAACTCCTGGAAGCAAGGGTGATGCAAGGAGGATCCCTCTGCCCGGAGGTTTGCCCTGTCCCAGCTGAGATAATCTCTCACCTGTGCCACAGAGCTCTGCACAAAACTGCAGCCTACACACAGCAGGAAAAGAGAAAAGGAGAAAAAAAACAGCACCTCTAACTTTGTAGAGGACAGCACAGCACGGCGCTGATGCAAGAGGATAACAGCAAGAGATTTAGAGTTTGGCAATTCTTAATTCTTACAAGGTACAATAACAAAAAAACGCCTGGACTATCGTTGAAGAGGTGGTATCATACAATTATTGTAGCAACACTGACACTTCTGCACACGTTCAGAAGAAAGCCTAAGCTTGTGTAAATGTCAAAAGTTGGGAAAGAAAGGAAGTGAAGGAACAGAAATGTTGTCATCATTAAACAGACCAGAAAGAAAACTGTGTAACTCTAGATTGGGAGCCTGACTTCAGTTCCAGGTAGAATATTAGCAAAACCTGAGAGGAGCATCTATTTTTACTTGGATAAAGCAGACAAACATATTGGCTTAAAGCCAAGGGGGATTTGTGAATGAGACAATGCCAAGAAATCTGATAGCCTGTTTTAATATGATATCTGAGTGGGTGGGTTTTTTATAAAAAAGACCTGTGCCCTATGGAAACAGTTTAAATAATGCCTGGATAAGAAATCAGTAAAGGGACAGGCAAACACCTTACACACATAATGTGTCCTTACAGAAAGTCCTGTACTTCTTTAAAGGGTATCTTTCTGCCCAGGTATTTTCTTCATGCCAAGGCAAAATGGGTTTTGATCAACATAATTCAGAAATTAAACCTGGGATAGACATAGTAAAAGACAGCAGAGCCTCCTGCTTGACATTTCTATCTCTTTCTTCTCCTCTCCTGTCTCTCTCTCCCTTCCTTCCTTGTCTTTCCCCTATTCTGTTTTTTCTCATTTTCTCTTTCTATTTCTCCTTTTCTTTCTCTCTCCCCTATTTGCCCTCCCGCAATCATGCTTTGAATATACACTCATGCATTCATTCTTCCTTCCATGTTGTTGGAATGCTGACCACAGGCTGCACACTTAGAAGAACTTAAAAGAGAAAACTCAATATTCAGTGTCCCAAGAGATGGAATCAGTGCTTAATTTACTAATAAGTTATACCCATGGATTATTATGTTCACACCAAACTTTTTACTGAGATAAACCCATGACAGTACTGAAGTGACTCAAAACTGCATCAGGACAGACCTCCTCTACTCCACTATGTATGGGATGGGCTTGTTGGAAAGCGTTTATTGGCAAAATCAGACAATATGTGCATGCCCCTACCTGGGCAGAGCCTGTGTGACCTGCCTGGACAGAGCTACAGCAAGTTTGGTTTCCTTTTCCTTGCGCACAGGTTTTGAATTCACAGTGAGAACCAGACATGGTTGTTCTTGTGTGGGATCAAAAGAAATTCTTTCTTTCCATAAGCCAGTAAAGCAATGGAATGGCATGGTAATGTCTCCTCTTTATTTTTATTTTTTCAGATTGGAAGATATTAAAACCACTTTGATTTTTCCTTGCAGTTCTAGGGGAGAACACATCAGAAGCTGCATGCCAGGAAAATTCAATTGCAAAGGAATGCTCTGGTCTCAGCTGCTGCCAGAGCTCAGCCATGGGCTGGCTGCTCTCCCTTCCCCACTCTCCTGGAGCAAAGTGTTAACTGTGTGCTGAGGCACAGCTTCATGCCCCACACACAGCAGGGCAGCAGCCACTTTCCCATTCTCTCTGCTGTGCTCTGCTTTGCTTTCTCCCTCCTGGCAATACAAGGACATTGCACCTGCATTTGAGCAAGATCCAATAAATTTTAATAAATTGATAATATATCACATATCTATGGTTTCTCTGACACAACCTATTTGCTCTAATAATTTTTCACAGATGGATACTGATAGTTTATATATTTCTCTAGGATCTCTGGATGCCTCTAATGACTGGCTGGATGGGACCACAGGCAAAATTTCAGAACAGCAATGTTGTTATAGTTCATGTACTCTTGTCTCCATTACCATCCACAGCAGACACAGAGAGAAAGGTTATGGAAATTCTAGAAAACCCCTTGAAATGTCATCATTGCTTATGAATTTGTATATGGAAATCTAATACATAGAGACTGCCTGATTAGGCATGGTTCTGTGCCTTACTGCTGCCTATCTATGTCTCTGCCCTTTAGGATCTAAGGATGGGGGGAAAAAAAGAAGAAGAAAAAATGAAGGATAAGGTTCTAAAATTGTCCATGTCTGTCCCAGAGAATTTAATCCCTGCTAGTACTGAAAAACTTGTGCAGTCCTTCTGTAAGCACTGTGTAGAACTGCAGAGAGCTCTGAGAATGAGATCTCCTGGAAGTATGTGCACTCTGGCTCTTCCAAGGGCCAGTTTTACTTCCTTGAGGACAATCCTGTGCAAAACTGGCTCCAGTGACTCTCCATGGGAATAAGCATGCTGACTGGAGCAACTGTTTGAGTCCTCCCTGCCCTGTGCTTAATGCAGGAGCCAGTGTGAGAAGCTGTCACAGCTGTAACATGTGCAATGGTATATGAAGGCAAGGTCGTGCTCCCTGCTCTGGTGTGAAGGTACAATTGCCTTCTTTGCTTAGCAGACCCAGAGCAGGACTTGCCACTCAGCCAAACCTGAGAGCCACAGTTCAGGCTGGAGGCTGAGGTGAGCACTGAACAATCCTCCATGCATGAGGATTTTGCTGCAGAAATTGTGAGTGGAGCCAAAGACAGTAAGATGGCAAAAACCTGAAGTTCTTTTCCCTTCTAGAAAATCTTGCAAACATTTGAATGAGAGAATTGTGAGCCACACAGGTGTGCTGCATTTCCCCTCTCTGCTGAGGCTCACCTGATGATTTCTGATCATCAGAATCTTTCAGAGCATACCATCACTTCCAGAGACCAATGGTGGAAATTAAATTCTGTTTAGTTTTCTGAGCTTCAGCCTTCCCAAATGACCAAGGCTTCATCCCCAGCTGATTCCCAACATGCCTAAGCAGGCAGAGCCCTGCCAGACTGAAGGCAGCCTCCTCCTGCACCGGCCAAGCAGAGCAGAGCCTTAGCACATTGTGAGGACAGAACCTACATTACCCAAATATTCATTCCTCCAGCCTCTGATCTGACAAGTTCATCTCAAAGGTGGCCCTCAGTACCTATGTCCACACAGCTCTGCCCCTACACCCAGCCCAAATGAAGATCCCTATCCATGTGTACAGGTGTCGTATGGATATTTACACACACATGTCAGGGGGTGCTCAGAGGGAAGCAGAAGCACCACTAAGTCTCTAATGGCCTTCTCAGAATTTTATTTGTTTCCTTCAGCTGAACTTAATTCAATTTTAATTAAATAAGCTGCAGTATTCATTTAGGTCATCCTTTTTGTGAGTTTTGACACTTTTTCTATTGTACTTACAGGTTTCAATATTTATCAACTGCTCCTATCCTGCAGTTATTACTTAAGAGTACTTATTATTCCTATAAATTATTTGCAATAGCAAAAGCTGCGGCACAACATTGTAAATAAGATAGGGCTAGAAGGAATCTCAAAAGATTGCTTCATACAGTCCCTACCCTAAGGGAAAATCACCTACCATTTTATGACTCCTGGGGTTTTTTCCTAACCCGACCACAAGCACCTCCAGGGCTGAAGGATGTGTACCTTCCCTAGAGATGTCCTGCATTCCTTCCCTGCCCTCACACTCACTCAGTTTTTCCTAGCAACTGAATTGAATCCTGCTTGCTAATTTACCTGCTACTATAGTGGCAAATTCTGACTTTTAGGTGGCAGAAAATATGTTTTCAGGGGAAATTACAGGGAAACTATGGAAGAAAATATTGCACTCTTTATCTTAGCACTTGAGAAATTACTTTTATATATTTTTTGGAGCTGGAGAAAAAGCCTGAAACACTCATGGCAATTGCTTTTTCTGAAGTTTATGTTATCACTGGTGACATTTAATGAATAGGTTGCAACAATCTAAATAAGTCACACAAGGAAATGAAAAAGAAATTAATACAATTATTAAAATTTATTTACGAACCATTGTCTGTTTTATTCCTGCAGGATTTTCGGTAGTTATTGTTATTACAGATGAGACCTTGATACTCCTAATAACACCAAACGTTATTTTGGGCATTGATTCACATAATACTTCTGTAAGAAAGAGCTATGCCAGATTACCAGTGGGATGTGATTTGATACGAACAACTTATCAAGAACTGACATCAGTGTTTCTATTTTCATTGCTAAAAAATTTCTATACAAAGCTATAAAACATTCATGTCTAGCGAGAGGAAAATGCCTTGCACACAGATATGTGGTGCAGTTACTGGAAAGGGGAAAAGCTGATCTGGTAGCACTGCTAGCACACTGAGCATGGAGTTTTCCTGGAGCAAAGGCACACTCAGACTTCCCCTGGGTCCATCCAATGTCAGACATGAACCCACCCCACTGAAGGCTGGTAGACAGTGAGGCTAGAAACTTCTGGAAGGGCTGCAGAGAAAGAGCATTAGCAAGTGCTGGCTGATAGGAATATGGGACTAGAAAGAGCCAAAATATGGGAGATGAGCAAAGAGGAGGGAAAAGGATGGAGGGAAAGGGGTTAGGAATTATGTTAATAGTGCACTGAGCTGAGCACACACTGCCCTAAGGTTCCTTAGAGAAATGCCATATACATGAGCTCATGGACACAGTTAGAACACTGCCAAAATTGCTTTGCACCAAAAAGGGAATCTTTCCTTCCCAATGATATTTGTGCTCCCAAATCTCTGAAATAAAGCTTCAGAAAAATTAAGGAGTGTTGTTTGCATCCTATCTGTCCTTCCTACTGGAAATACAATAAACCTGGACAAGGCTCCTAATGGAACTCTCAGCTCCCTATAAGCAGCACTTGTCAATTAGCTGGCATCTCACATTTTTCCTGAAGAGGATAGCAGAGCAAATTCTTCTGTTCATGTGAGTAAACCCATCTTTTAAAGATAAATCTTAAGTGGCATACAAAGAATATGAAAGGAATATAAACAGCTCTACTGCAATCTAATTTATGCCCTTTATTTGCAGCAGCAACTCATTCTGGTGGTCAAAAGGTCATTAACCTTTAAAAAATGAAGCTTTAACCAAAAGGATTTAAAGGAATTTGGTGCTGAATTTCACAGGCCTTGCCAAAGCGTAATCTGAAGTCTTACATTTTTGCTCCCATCTTCAGCATGCCAGAGCTTGAATCATAAAGCTAGCACTCAGCATCTTGGCTGTGGGTCAAGACAGGAGTCACATGCAGGGTAAAGTGGTGAAGGTGACATTGCTTCTACCTGGTTCAGACAAAAAAAGTGCTGATCTCTGCAGCAACCTGTGACAGACTTAAGTTTATCACAAGCTTAAACTTGACTTAAGTTTGTCACAAACTTACAAGTTTGTGACGAAGACTCTGATTCCAGTTTTTTTCACATCTAAATACTCTGTTCAGTATCCAGAGTAAGAAAGTGTCAGAAGAGCCTGGATGTAAATTATCACTGACCTAGGACATACATTGCTGAGGTTTTTGATCATGTGATTGACAACTGGCCAGAGCCTGCATTGTTTCTCTGTTATCTAGTGAGTATATTTGCAAGGTATTAGGAGCATGACACGTGTTGGTACTGGGCAAGAGAGAAAAAGGGTGAGAAACAATCAGCAATAAATACTCCTATCCAAAAGAGTGCTTCCTGACAACATGAAGCTGAAGAAACAATCAAATGAAAACAAGAATTTTTAATAACCCTCTGTTTCATGGAGCTGGGTCTGAGCACAGACTTCCCAATGTGCTTGTCCCTAGATGGAGCAGACAATCTACAATGCCTTTTGGAATGTGAAGCATCAGTTTTGTGACTCCTAGGCCAGACTAGCCATGACAAGATAATTCATTAACTGGGCGCATTCAGACCATGATCACAGCACTATATGAAGCCTTTGCCTGCCTCTTTTTGCAATGCTCTGATTAAACACTTGTGACTCCTCTGGGAGTGGGTGAGAGCTCCAACCTTCCTGCAGAGCTGCAGCTACCAAATAGCACCAAAGAGGAGATGTCCCTACAAGGCAGGTTAGCCTCTCCATCAGACACTGCCAGCCTTTCCTGCACCTTTCCCCACATCCTGTCCAACACAGGGAAATCATACAAAACTTTAAAAATAAGTTCAAAGGGCAACATGATATGAAAATTACTTTCCAGAGATAAGAGTTCACCTATCTGATGAACCATAGCACAAACAATTGAACATCGTCAAATAGATACAATATTAAAGGGGTAGAAAGGGTTCAAATCATCCATGTCTTTCTCTCTTTCTGCTTCAATCTATACAGAAAATCTAAATATTGACTATTTTGGTGTCCAAGAATTACACATAAACTTTGATGTGCATGTGTATGTACTATCTTAATCAACATAAATGATGCAAATATATAAAAAAATTTATCCATTAATGATGCAAATATATAAACGCTTCACATCGAGTGCTTGAGTTAGGCACATATGTATGTCCCAGCATGAGAATCCACATGAAATAAATGTCATGTTTGGTCATGAAATCACAGAAATTTCATATTTCTTCATCTCCTGATCAGCTAGACTGCATTTAGCCAGTGGGTCTCCTCTGCACAAGCCTGTGCCTAGGACTTAGATGAGTTTTCCACCATACAAAATTAAGACTTACAGATGGAAATCCCTGCAGGACTGAAGCTTAATCTACCTTCCCAGGAAGTGCTGCTGCATTCCAGGCCTCTGAAAATCTTTTAACAGCTGCTGTTGAAAAATTAACTATGACCCAGTAGGATGAAGGCACATGTTCATGCCCAGTCCCAGTGCAGGCATTCATGGCCTTGGCAGACTGTGACTCTCAAATGAGGGCTCCCCTGCTTCCAAAAGGTTCTGGCCCAACTCTGAGGCTGGTGAGTCATTTCTCTGACCCAAACCCAACATCTGTACCTGGAAGCATAAAAAACATAGGAGCAGCAGAGCTTTGCCTCTGGAAAGTAAGAAATTCACCTTCCTCATGGTAGATTAGCGCTTCTTCCTTCCAGTCTCATTAAAAGATCATTATTATAGGAGCTTAAGCACTTTTAAAGGTGTAATTTTTTCAAGTGAACTGGTTGTTATTTTTTCTTGCACTTAAAATGAATGGAGAGCTTTATGGCAGGTGGCAACACCTTTCACACCTTATGCTGCAGGGTCAGGTTTCATGGATATTCGACTTCAGCCAAGTAGAGGGTGGCAAAAGTCTAAATCTCAGCAAAGTGGAAGATTAATGTGGGTACCCTGGAACACCTGCTGCTGAAGGGTGTCCCATTAGTGCTTGGGACACTCTCCTGCCTGCTCTGAGGATGGTGTGAACTGTCCTCTTGCCCTTTGCAGAGGAGAATCAGGCCCTTACTGGACAAGATTAATAGGAGCAAATCTGCCATTGATTGTGTGCTGCTGTCCTCACCATGTCAGAGGGCAGGCTGAATTACAGCTACCCAGGGACTCCAAAATATGAGAAGAAATCAAACTGACAGATACACACTGGAAATTAAAGCATGTTGCATCTGAGAGAAATCAATACAGAAATCAGAAAGACTTATGTTTCCAGTTACTTGCAGCCTGCAACAGTCTAAACCCTGTAGAGAGCTGTTTCATTAAAACATTGCTTTGCTTAATCCAGATAAAGAATTCCTGCCAATTTGACTACTGGCAGTATACTCATGTAATGCTTAGTCTGGAGAAATGTGGATTTCTCAGAGACCCACTGGAATAAGAACCCACACAAGGACAAAAATACTGATGTAACAACAGGGGTTTAAACTTATAGCCTGGCAAATAGTTCAGCTCTGTGGACCAGAGCTATATAAGAAGTGACTTTTTTTCCTCAGAGATCAGAGAGGGAATTAAACACTTCCCATATGCCAAACAAAACCCTGAAGAAGCAATTCCTTCATCTCTCCCTGTGAGTCCATAACCACTTGTAGTGGATGAGTTTGCCTCATTATGAAGCACGTTGATGCTTGTACAGAAGATGGAATTCTCACTATTCTACATCTCTTCAAATCTTTTCCAACAATCTCAGTTCTGCCAGCTGTTGGTTCCCTCTTGAAGAGTGCTAGCCTCAACAATGTTGGGTACAGACTGGAAACATAAAATTTAAGAGCTTAAAAACTAGAAGGCAAGCCATCTAATTCTATATTATTATTATTATTATTATTATTATTATTATTATTATTATTATTATTATTAATCATTGTTTTTAAGCCATCTCCTGTGTTTTCTGGATCTCAGAATGACTAAGGAGGTAAGCCAAATCTGTAAAGAATTGTGTCTTCTAACTGTGATTGAATTTTTCTGCTCCACTGTGGCAGAAAAGTCATCCTAGTTCCTCGGACTACTACACACTGCTAGTGCTCTAAATAGATTTGCTGAGTTTTCACTTCCTCCGAAAGAAAATCTTGTACGGTTTCACCATCACTCTGCTTTGAGATCCTACCACAATGATTAGCTACATTCCACTTTGAACTGTTATTAATATTCCCCATATGTAATTAAAGCCTCTAATTCTACACAGAGATACCCTGACAAACAAGCAGCTGTCTGTCTTTTTTATTCCATTGTGGTTCTTGAACTCTTGGCTCAGGTTATGTGTTTCTGGAATGTCAAATAAGGAATTTACTTTTCCGTCCATCAGTTTGCACTCTGTGTGCAGTTTGATGGCATCTTGCTAATACAGCCTGGTTGCACTGTAATTCACCTTATAATCCATTGTATCAACACTGACTGTTCAATGTGTGACTTCCTAACAAGGTGGCTGGTGCCTCTTAGGTGCTGGGTTGCCTTGGGAGAGTGGTATTTCAGAATACATGCCCAGCATCAAAACTGCCTGGCCTGAAGTTTCCTGACTGTCATAATTAGATATAACTTCTTTCACTAGAAAAAAAAAGCAAAAGAAATGCTCTGCTCAGGAAAAAGGTGTCCAGAGGACAAGAGGAAATTACCTCAGGTTGTTCCAGAGGATGTTTAGACTGGATATTAGGAAATATTTATTCACTGACAGCGTTGCCAGGCACTGGACCTGGCTGCCCAGGGAACTGGTTGAGCCACCATCTCTGGAGGAATTTAAAGGATGCTTGGATGTGGTTCTTAGGGACAAGGTTTTGTGGCAGATGTGGCAGTGCTGGGTTGGACTCGATGATATAGAAGTTCTTTTCCAACAATTCTACAGTTCTGTGATCTCCCATTTCAAATCTCTTGAGCTGTGGAGTTACACAAAAAGCCTGTGCTGCCTCCAGGTGTGCTGCATGACTCAGTGGGCACTGCTCTCTTCTCTTTCGGGCACTTTCAATGCATGGATTGGATTCTGTTAATTATTTTAATGTTTGATGCCTCAGAAACAGCTGGAAACTGGATCAGCACATGGCAGCTTGACTGTTGGCTGCAGGACAGGCTCTGGATGCTGCAATTCTCCTCACCTGCTATTGATCCATGCACATCTGACCGTGCCTCATGCATGCCCTGCTCTACCTGCAGCAATACTGGGATTTTTGCAGAGCCCTTTGAAATCTCCCAGTGAAGGTGAAGGTGATACAAGAAGAGACAGGACAATATCACAATATAGGCACTGTGCTGCTGGCTGATGCACATTTATAAACCAAGGATGAGCTCACAGGTACTGCTGATAGTTTTCGGTCCAAACTATGTTGCATGAAATTCACAGCAAGTCAGCAGGGAAGACAGCTAAAAATTGGGTGAAATCAGATCCAAAACGGTGGTAGACTTCAGCAAGGTCCTCACACAGGTGGAAGTGATGTGACACTTGCAGGAGGCCTGATGGTAACTCACAGGGAACTCTGCTGGACCTAGGAAACCCAAGAAAACGATGCCTCTCAGCAGACGCCCTCTGCTGTCACTATCAACAAGGGATTTCCTTGCAAAGTGCTCTCACTATTCGGTTTGCCAGGTTTCCTGTAATATATGTGAGACCTTAACCACAATGTTTAATGGAATAGTACGGGAAATATTTCAGTATGAAATGCAGAATGAAAGGAAAACTGAAGATCGCTGTCCAAAAAAAAAATATCTAAAATGCAAATTTTGTTTTCTGATCCCTGACTCTGTCCAGTTTCTCAATGAAGTCTGTTCATGCACACAGCAGCAGATACTCACAATCTCATTGCCTTCAGCTTAGTCATGGGTGTAGGAATCTGCTCCTGCAGTTTAGAGACTATGTGGGCTTTTGCCTTGACCTCCTTAAAAGAAAGTTCAGAAACTAGGAAAATTGCCATTAATGGAACATAACTAGAAAATAGCCTGAAGAGCCATCTTGAGCTTCAGTGTTACCTTGACACATCAGAGAGTGCTTGCAGTCAGTCATCTATTAGGCAATTAATCTATGGTTGTTTAGATGTTACCAAGAGTGAAGGGGCAGCTCTCAATAACCAAAAAAAAAGAAGAAAGAAAAAAAGAAAAAAGAAGAATACACAGTTTTGTTTACATGTGGCACTTAGGAAGCTTCAAGAACCCATGGGGCAGTTTCTTGGGGAAAAAAAGTTAACTGTTTGTAGTACTTTCCATTCTTTTTACACTCGGTAATCAATGCACTAATGGTAAACCCACGTGTGCAGGTCTGTGATGTGACAGAAGATCTCAGCTTGTAGGTAGTGTGGATTGGTAACCCAGTGTTGTCCATGAGACAGCCTCCATCTGCACGTGGGGTGGCAGGGAAGCCTGACCTATCTGCCACCAGAACGCACACCTGGTGTCTGACAAGGTGGAGGCAGCTACTTGATGAGTGCTCGAAGCTCTACCAAAGGTAAAAACTTTCACTAGAGCCAAATTCCAGCCAAACTAAATGAAATCAAATTATTTTTCATCTGGAAGCTAGGAATCTCACCTACTTTTGTTCTACTGAACAGCACACACATATGTAGGTACTGCATAGGCCAGGCAAGACCTGGGTAGATAAAAGGGTAAAGCTCAAGGGTAGATAAAATATGTTGCTGAAGTGCTGTGGTTCTGCTTCCTTCACAGAGTCTGTAAGGCTCTTGATGTAATTTCTGCTTGCAGGAAGTCTAAATCAGAAAGCTCAGCTTTATTTCTTCCTCATGCATCACCCTCAGGCATATGGGCTGAGCCAGATTTATTTTGGAGAGGATGCTGAGCTTCAGGTGTAGAACTGAGCACTGTGCACGGCAGTCAGCACAGAGCAGAGTTCTGCTGCCATAACAGACCTGCCTTAGTTCAGGGGTGTCACTGTCACCACTGTGTCACCTCCCTTCCTGCATCTGCCACAGCTGGAACTGGATAGGTGGTGGTTTCCAAAGGCACAGTGCTGCTCCTGCAGCAGTGCTGTGCAGGAAGGTGAAAAACATCAACATGGTGGGGAATTAAAAAAACCCTAAAGGGACATCTGGGGAACAAATTACCTGCGGGCCTGCAAGTGAAAAGCTGTCCACTGGTGCCATCTCGTGGGTCCAGGGCCACCACCCGTCCAAAGAGGCAGAGCTCACTCCACAGAGGTCCAACCCCCTGACTGAAGTCTGGGTCTCTTTTTAGTGCTGTTTCATGTGCTTCATGTTCCCAAGAGCAGACATCTTTCATCTTACCGAAGTACCAGCCCTAAACCTTGGATTTTTCTTAGGCAGAGCGCGTTGCATTGTGTCAGCTACACAAAATTACAACCCTGTACAGGTAAACAGGAGACAGAGCAAGGGGCAGCTATCAAAGTCAATGAGTTTCATCAAACATATCAGGCCACCATTTATACCTCTCCACAGAAATTATTTTTGTCTTTATTAATATCCAGGCCTACGCACTGCAAAAAATGCAGAACTTGGAACTGAACACGATTGAATAGAAATATTTCAGCACAAAAGACAACTCATATGAAGATACAAGTTGATCAGGTAACAGAAGTATGAGAAAAAGTAGATTTATAGGTATTATCCTGACATAAGGGGTCACCACTCTCTTTTTGCCTAAATTTAGTTCTTCTTCCCCCGAAAGGGAATGTAAAATTACTGATCCTTTCAGCTATTCAGCTACTGAGCCATTCCCATTTAGAAAAAGAGCTGGTGAAGTGAAATTTTATTTATAAAGTTATAACTCCTAAAATAAATTGCAAAGCTATGGTTTTTGGGTCAGTCGAGAAATGCTGGATGAAAGTGGAACTCCTCATATTAGTGGGGGAAGAATAGTACAAAACTTAATGAAAAATTAATCAAAAGCACAATCTTTAACTAACTCTCTCATGGTCCCAATGAATCCACTGCCAACAATAAAATGTGCACCTGGAAATTCTAATACCACATGTCAAGATCTGTGCTAAGATATGCTAATTTAAGTGGTTAAGGATTAGCAACTTGGTCAACAGGTGCACCCTCATGTGAACTATCATTCAGCCAGGCATTTACTCAGAAAATGTCCTTTTATAAAGCATATTGGTGAAAAAAGCAGACAGTAGCTTCATGCAGTTGGAAAATCTCTTTGCTTTCTAGTTTAGGGGTGCAGCAAACATGGTACAACATCACCTAAATTCTGATTTGAGATATGCATAAAACTTCCAGTGAGTATTGTCACAATGGGGTCTTTGATGTGCACTAACAGACAAAGAATATGTTTGTATGATATCTTAAGGAAAAGCCACGTAGAGAGAGGTTTCTGTGCTGGAAAGTATTGCTGGGCAACAAAGGCCTGTTTATGTGACAGGTAAGTCTAGCTGTTAGCATGCTGTAATGCATAACCATTGTTGTACATGTAATTATTGTAACTGGTCCAGTCATCTGCACACTGATATTCTTGATTAGACTGAATGTAGGGATGATAAATTGTTTCTTTTCCCAAGAAATAAGGTGGAGCAAGTCTCTTTAGAACAACAGCACTGAACTGGTAGGTCAGCTTCCTACGGATCTTAATGATTTCACCTGTTCTTCCATAATTCCTCAGTGCTCTGGCCATTTTCTGATAAGTCATGATCTTGCGGTTTCCCTTTCTTTCTCCCCACAGTTCTGCAAGTTTCTCCTTGTTTTTGGAGACAAACTGGAAGACACCATTTGGCTTATCCACCCATTGGATGCAGTTTGCCATAGCTGGATCATGGAGAGACTCGTGGAGATATTCAAATAGTCGAAGTTTTTTTCTACCTATAAAGAGATAAATCACAAAAGGTCAGAACGGACCTCATGCTCATCTTAAAAGATGAGCAGTTGTCTTTTTCCTGGAAGGGGTCTTATAGGCAAAAGCATAGCTAAACCTCCCAAATTAAAAGATCAATATAAACTATTCAGTGGAAGACCAGCAATAACAAATGGGATCACAGAGATGTGAGTAGCACAGAATCACAGGTTAGTCTGAGTGAGAAGGGACCCAGAAGGATCATCGAGTCCAACTCCTAAGTGAGCAGCTCAAACAGGGATCAAATCCACAACCTTGACATTATCAGCACCACACTCTAGCTCTGAAGTGTGTACAGATCCGTGGTGACAGAAGGGGATTTGGTCACTAGAGTTTCAAGAGCAGATTGTGTGGGGATCATGACAAATCTCTGGTGACTTCACAGTGTGGTAGGTCTCAGAAGCATCAGTCCTCAGACACATGCTGTGCAGATGCACACTCCAGGAATTCACAGTAGGAAATTACATCCTCGGATAGGGCAGGAAAGAGGTCTGGAGAACCAATCTGGATGGTTTTCAATAAATGGTTTCCTGTTTCTTCAAAACTCAGAGATTTTGAGATGGCTCAGTTTTGTCAGTTTTGTTTCAGGAATGTTTTGAGGATGCAAGCTAGTTTCTGATATGAGAAAGGGTAAGTGGGTGAGCAGGAAGAGCAGTTTAGTATTTAACCAGAAAGCTCATGTAGCCAAGAAGGAGATAGATCTTCTGGTATCCTGGGATACTGTAAAAATCTGCAGAAGTGTCAGCTTGCATTTCCACACAGAATAAAGCAAACTTGGTACTGAAATATTTGCCAGTCAACTAAGTGTTTCCTCCACAGGCTCAGTTCTCAAACTTCAGTTTCCTAGTAAGGCTTATTTAGTTTCACTTTGGTCTTGTGGATTCTCCTCTATGAAGTATTTCTAGTTCCCTTCCCAAAGCCAAGGGTGGTCAAGAAGCTGCTGTAAGGAGGAAGAATTTAAGATTATTATACAAAGAGGAACATTTTGCAGAAAAGAGAATCTCAGCAGAAGAACATCTGCCACTTTAACCAAAGTGGAAATAAGCAGCTGCACCTAAAGTTCATAAAGTCTTGTCTTATGTGACTATTTTAAACTAGGAACAGGGGAAAAGTGACAGTTGCTAAGGAACACTGAGGTCAAGCCAAGACATCTGTCAGGGATGACAGTAAGTCTGTATCTGGTGATAAGGAAAGAGGAGAGAAGTAACAGTTGGACTGGAAAGAAGAAGAGCCTGAAATCAGAGGTACTTTCCAAAAAATTAATAAAGTTTCATTATCTAAATAAAAATTGGCCTGTGACTGGAAGTACATGTTCTACTAGAAATGCATATAGATTCCTAAGAAGCTTAAAAAGAAACCTGTGAAGGACACTGCCTTGTCACAGTGGACACTTCCTAATAGTGACCTCCTTAGGCCCCTTCCAACCTGGATTATCCTACAAACTAATGCAGAACAAACAAGACCACTCACTACTGTGGACTAAATTTCTGCAGGAAAAGGACAGCATAGCCATGTCTGCAGCAGCACCTGATTTAGAGCTGCTTGGCCTCTTAGTTCAGCAGCCATTTCTGCCCAAGTTTTATTTCTAGACACATCACCTTTAGCTGATGTCTCTTGGAGAGGGCTTATACGCTCCCATGTGTTTATGCAGCTGTGTTTCCAGAGCCCAGCTGTCACCCCCAAAGTGCTACACACTAGTTTGAGTTGGGGTCAGCTGACAGATCTTTGCACTGTATCCCATTGCAAAGCCAGTGATGTTCATTTTCAGCCCCTAAACATCAGTCTAAACCAGCAGTTTTCTTATGTGGTGACTGGAGACAAGCAGCTTCTACAGAAGGTGTTTCAGAGCATCTGCATTAGATTTCAGTGCTGAATTGTCCTGAAGCTGCCTAATTGTCTCAGGGAAAATGCATCCAATTCAATTCTGGAGTATCTCTCTTGACGGCCTCCACTCCAGTGAGCATTAGTTCAGATCGTGGAATGGTTGTTTTTGTGAATGAACTGGACTCTTTTCAGAGGAAACCTATCTCAAACGATGCTTTCCAAAAGCATAATGAAGTCAGTGTACCCTTCAGAACTTTTGACCAGCCTAAAGATTGCCCTAAATAAAATTTAAACACAAGATTTGGGCCCTCAGTGCTGATGGTTTCACATACAGATCTATTCCTAAAGAGCCACACTACTTGCTAGTGTACAGAAAACCTCTTATGTCTCAGCAAGAAATTAGGAGGACTAAATTCATTTAGTATAGTGGAAATAGTCCCCAAAATCACAGTTTCTGGCAGGAATATCACCATGAACACAAAGAAATCTCTAAGAGGACACAAAATAACCTCATAAGAATAGTTAGTCACTCTGCAAATACGTGCAGGTTGTCTTCTGGAAAAAAAAAAGATTGATGACAGAGTAAAAGAGATAGGAAACAGGAAATGAAGTCTAACAGAGCTTCAATAATAACTGAAGGTCAAATCAGACATGTAAAATTCCCCAGTGCAACACTGGATAAGACTTGGAAAAGCAACATTTCTGGATTTGAAAGGTTTTCATTTGCAATGGTGAATTTCAGGTATCTGAAGTAAAAAATTGAGAAAAAGATACTCTTCCCACCACCCCAAAGGGTCTGTGGTAGCAATAGTAGTAGTAGTAGTAGTAATAGCAGCAGCTATTAAGTAACAGAGACCATGAGACCACAGGGTTCAGCATCAATGGGAAGACAAACCCAAAAACTGACACCATGTGGTTAAAACTAAGAAAAGGGGATTTCAAAAAAAGCAGCTAAATCAGGAAGCTACTTAAAAAGGCCTCATGGTCAAAAGCAGGTACAATAGCTCAGAGTTGAAGCTGTGAAAATCTCATCCAGCAGTCAACTGGATGCTGAGTCCCTCCCTGCCAAAAATCCAAAAAATGAACGCAATAAAAAAAAGGAAGTACTGCAGTGACAATATCACATGACCAATTCTTTGCAAAATAGATATCAATTCAAGTAAAGTCAAGCAGAAGGAGCAGAAAAATAGCCATAAAAATGCACACTGGAAGAGACAAAAGCTGAAAGGTGATTTGAAAAGTAAACTAAAAAGGCATAAAATCGTGTGTGCAAAAAAATATTCATGTACGTAAAAAAACTTCAAGAAAATCACTGCTTGTTGGGCCACATGAAATAAATTAAGTTGTATAAGTGGATAAAAATGTTACTGACAGCTAGATTTATTTCTCTGCATCAGACTTCATCCTAAATTATTTGAAGTGAAACATATTTCTGTTTTGGTTTAGCTTGTACTAACCAAGGATGGAATAATTTAATAATAGATTTATCACACCTTATAAGATTTAGCAGACTGAAATTAAACACTAGCATTTGTACGCTTGTGACTAGTAAATGTTCACTTTTCTCCCCTGTCGAAAGCTAAAAAATAATAGGAAAAGGAAAAAGCATGATTTGCCAAGAGTTTTTTTAAAGTAACATAAATTACACATCAAGATAATGATCTTTTCACAGACCTTTCCCTGCTTTTGGCTGGCCAGCAGCAGCATGCATCTCTTGACTTTCTGGAGTACTCTGCAGTGTACGGTAGACAGTCTCATCTGCATAGAAATCTGCTGCACTGTTCTTCAGGAATTAAGACAACAAAAAGTTACTAATAGACTACGTTCTCTGAATAACAAGAAACTCGTGGTAATTAATTGCCTGAAGCCTTCAAAATGCAACTTTTCATCATCTCACCCATGGAAGACTTTTCTCAGCCACGAAGGCGTTCAGTGGGGTGTACCAGTAACAAGCAGCACTGATTCATGTCCAGGGGCAAGAGCTGCCCACCAGAGGAAAAGCTGAGAGGGAAAACAGCACAACTGCCCCACTCTGGACCTTCAGCCTCCTGCTGGAGCCAGAGCAGGAGCAGCTTTCGGAGTTAGGAAATGACAGGGGCCACCTGGACTGTAGCCTATCGTTGTAGAGATAACACACAGGACACAGACTCTTGTCATTTTTTTCAGGTCATGTGAAGAAAGAATGGTTTTATTTTTAGGGATTGTTTTTTTATATACATTTTTTTACAGATTACTGTGATAATCACAATCATTCACAATCTATTATTGTGATTGGTGAATGAAAGAGAAACTTTTTTACTTACATCGGTCAAATTAGAGGGATATTAAGAGAATCTCTCTTTTTAGAAAGGATTTACAACATGAATACTGTTACAAAAACAATGTTTTGTTGTTTATGTTCCCTCTCTGGGAACAAGTTTTAACAAACTAAAACATTAGAAAAACTAGTATTTAGAAACTCAGAAACTTCAGGCCTGAAAACCAGACTACAGCAGCCCCTACAGCCTCTGTAGTTCCCGTGCTGTGTTGTTGCTAATCTGCTGGTTGAAAATGGGCTTCTGTGGAATCTGTTTCCCTGAAATTACCTCCCCTGCAATATTCATTTTCCATCACTCCTGGAGACCACACTCACAGTGCTTTCAAGAGTGCCTATGGAATCTAATGGCTGAAGCTGTGCTCAGATAATGCTGGTCTTTCCAGAACTTTTAGAACAAACTGCTGTTAGAGAAATCAAAGGCATGGTTCTTTTTCACAGTGGCAGAAGCTACATCAGGGTTGGAATTTGTTGTTCTCTGCCTGTTCCCAGGTAATGCAAAGAAGCCTTTTTTCCCATAACTAATTCCCTAGTAGGCTTGCTTGCTAGTTTTCATGTTATGTGACGAACCACAGAAGAGCATTAGAAGCAAACTGCTGACTCCTAAAAAGATATCACTAATCACATTTTGCAAATATTTCCCAAGGCAGTTTCATCTGAATCTTGCCTGGCCAGCCCAAATTTCTGTTAGTAACAGAAATCCCAAATGAGCAGTCGGTTTTGCAGTTACGTGTGACTATTATTAGAAATGAGTTCACTCACAATCACATTTCTCCAGCTATACCCTTGCTCCTCCCCAGATGGTGCTGCACAGTAACTGGGACTTGCTCGGAGGTGGTGGTGATGGTTGATCACAGCCAGGCAGCTTTTATAACCTGGGAATTAAGGGGAGGGAGCAAAAACCAAGTGAGGAAAAAAGGGAGAAGAAGGAAGAAAGAAAACCACAACAGCAAATAATTTGACGTGGTGCTGGGCCTGTCAAAAAGCATTTATCCTGTGGCTGCCTTCTAGATAATAAAGTGTCCAGAGCCAAGATGATCCACATCAGCAGATTATCCAGACCCTTGGGCTGGTTTTATTCTCCCTGACAATGGAAAGCAAAATTTTAAAGATAAAATGTCAGATATTTCATAGAATTGTGAAATTGTTTGGTGAGTGGATAACAGAGGGCCACACAGACCACCAGACATAGTGGACTGGATAAATATAGACTCCAAAAATACGCTAGAAAGGAAAAGGGACTGTCAGGCAAGGACTGCAGGCCATTAGTACAATGCAAGTCAGAATCTCCAATGGTGAATGAAATAAAGGAGCATCAGAACATCTGCAGCACCTGAAAGAATGACACAGAAGGAGCCCAAGAACTTGTGATGCTTAAAAGAAGCAGAGGTGAGCACCAGACTAAAGACATTTGGAAAAAATTACCCACTGCAGGTGGTCAGAAGGTATTGGAGGGTGTGGGTCCATCTATTGCAAGTGGAAATGTAGGTGTAGCTGGGCACAGGCTAAACACTGCCCTGCAAGGGTTTAATAACTCCCTCAGCCCTAACAACAGATATAAGGAAGCTAGCAAGTAATTATATGAAGTGAAACCTCCAGCATGTGTAAATTACCAAAGCAGTGAAGCCAAAAATTTTTATCAACAGCTGAAGATGCAGCCCTACTGGTATTATTTACATGTAATTTAATAATAGATAATATAATAAATACATTTATAAAATAAATAATATATTTTAATATTTTTATAATATATTTATATAATAAATAAACTTCCTCATATGAAAGGCATTTCACACAAAAGACAGGAGGTATTTTGTTCTGGGCTTAGAGGGTTTGTAATGTAGCCTCCTGTTTTTCTTTCCTTGCATTTCTGCTTACAGTGTAAAAATGCCAAACACAAATTTTAAATTTTATAGCAATTTAATTACCAAAACCTTGCCAGAACTGAAAGAATTTACGTCTTTCTTGCATTTTAGGTTTTGTGAAGTATACAACTCTTGAAGCCACGGAAAAGAAATTCTATTAATTATCCACTCTCAAGCTATCATTCCTGCATAAAATATTTAAGATTTATATATAAATGCACAAAAAAAAAAAAAAAAAAAAAAAAAAAAAAAAGACAAAAAAACCCCAAGAGGAAGTTAACTTCACTTGCTGAGGTTCTTTTTCCACTTTTTCTTTTGCATTGGGATTTATGGAAGAGCTGAAGCACATTTTTAAGTTCAAGTGTTAAAATTGGAAAAAGGCTGTTGCACAGCAGTCATATATCCTGTGATTATAGGAAAAGTGAGCTCAATGCACCTGGGCTGGTGCTGGGGGGAGGGTAAATAGGGCCAGTCCAACAGTTTCCCTGTGCTGTGACCTGGAAGACACTCACCACACTGGGCAATACTCATGGAGGGCTGGAAACCCTCAAAATAATTTTCTTCCTTTTCATCCTCCCAACACATCCCATTAATCCACTTCTGGGCAATTCCTCTGCCACCTGTATGTTCCCTGTAGAAACAGGAGCTGGGAGATGAGGTAGAATGAGGGTGTTTGTTACCTGGTGGACACTGCATTTCTCTGTCAGAGTGCTGCTGCAGCACTTCCAGAGCATCTTCGAAAGCCTGGCCCAGCACGTCGTGGTCAGGAAAGCTCTGTGAGGACATTTTGCTGTCAGGACCCAGAAAAGACCAGACTGGTTCTTTCAACATTGTCAATCAGCCCATCCTAAATAAACACAGTGGTGGTACAGAATACACATCTATATATTGTGGAGTAGATCTTTGGCAGGCACCGAGGCATCGCCACAATCTTTTGGTATTTTGGGAAAGTTCTCTCTGCTTTGAGGTCAGTGAGACAATTCACACAGGCAACATTACTCAGCTCACTCAGTCAAACGTTTCAAGGTTCATTTCTGTAATTTGCAAAGGAAGTTTACATAAAGGGTGTCACTGCTGGTGGAGCGTTTTACGGCCTGTGCTACAGAGATGTTTTCATCACTCCTGTAACATTGTTTATGAAGCCAGAGTTATCTTTCAATAACATTGACATGACAAACACAACTACACATAATTTCTGAGGCGCTTATGCAGAGAAAATGCTGCATTATGGCACTGCAGGAAAACAAGCGTGGATTTTCAGAAAGCTGTATATTATGACTTTAGAACACTTTGTTGTAAAAAGCTAAAGATACCCTCAAATTTGAGTTTGACTGAGTCTTCTGCAGCATATTTGAAACACTTAATAATGAAAGAGAATATAGGTTTTGTAGACTTACCATTATTTAGATATCAAGACTTGAATCCTGTTTAAAAGAACCAATATTTTTTTAACTGTGTGTTTCAGAACAAATAATTCTCTGAGCATAAGTTAAAATAACTAAATGAAACAACTCAGTATTGTTTCCAGTTACAAAGTAAAATATTTTTAATAACACAGATAAAAGACATTTATTATTAGAAGCTGATACTTAAATTACATTAAATACTTGTTACTTTGTATTTTTTAAATTCTAATTATTTTTGGTTAATAAGTTTACAGTTTCACTAATACTACAACTTTTAAATTATTATTCACACAATTGCAAATATATTTTTAGACATTACAAAGCGAAAACGTGTTATTGTTGACATCGAGTCTTAGCCAACATAAATTCTAATTTCCCCAAGAAAATACTGATTAAATTAAATGCAAGTGTTTAAGTTCCTTTGGTTCACAGCCAGGTGAAATAAGCTTAGAGTTTTTTCCTAATATAGATTAGCATATGATTGAATAAGAACATACATAAACACTCAGACTAATTGTGAGTTCCAGAGGGAAATGTGATTGTTTAATAAAGTGTAAATACACATCTTCAGCCAGTTTAACATGAACAATATTATTCAGAAACATATCCTTAGTACCTCCATTTTAATTTATATTTCTTTAAACCATCATCAGGTTTTGTTGCCTTGCAGATTTTCCCCCCATTATCATTTACATTATTATTTCAAAACTCTAAACATAATAATCAATATATCAATATTTCACTCATGAAATACTTGATTATTGTGTGTGATGTTCCAAAATACAAAGGAAAGACAGGATACATAAATACTACTGAGGAAGCATTTTATCCAACATTAACTGTGAATGTTCTAAGCTGGGAATTTTGACTCAGGTATGTTATAGTGTATGGCCAAATTTGCAGAAGAGTTTTTAAATCTTGATAACCAGCCATATATGGTGGAATCCTAGTGACTCACTGAAATCCCTGGGATATTTCTCTCTGAGTTCAGGGCAATAAATATTTGAATGAGCTGATCCAAACCTGTTCTGAAACCAGAATGAGCAGTGTCAATCCTTTAGCTGCCATGGTGGCTACAGATTCCTGGGGCATAGGGTCAGAGGAATTAAAGACAGGAATCTGGTTTTTAAAGATCCCCACATATAATCCCCCTAATCTGAAGTAATTCACTTTCCTTAAAATGTTTTGTTTTTTGGTTTTTTTTTTAACTCAGACTCCAAACTTTTTGCCTTGACAGAATATCTACAGTCACCTCAATGCTTTGCAAAGTCTAAAACACGCAAGTATAGACAAGGTACTGTTGGATGGTCATACCACTTACACCAATGAATTCATACCAAAGAAGAAAAAGGCACAACTTAGGTAAGCTTAAAAAAAAAACCTGGACACTTACCTAAAAATTCAGTTCCACATACAAGACAAGGATCTGTCTGGTTTCAGAAATGAAAGAAAGACTGCGTTCCCACAGCAAAGGGCTGGCAAAGGGGCTGCATTAAATAGCTGATTTTAGGGAAGTGTTTTGCCTAGGGATTTTTTTGAGAGTATAGGTATAGTAAACTGCTAGCATGCCCCTTCATTCTGCACAAAAGAGGGTGATTTATACTGATATAAACAAAATGAAGTGTTTTAACTATTGTCCAAAACGTGGTGTTTAAGTACTGGGAGAGATTCCTTTTGTCTAACAAATCTGTCACTGGTATCATGGCAGGGTGAGTCTAAGGCAAAACTCCACATCCCACAGAGACTGCAGAGGACTTTGAGCTTTTATCTGAACCCTCTTGTTAGCTCAGTGTAAGGAGTGGACCAAACTAGACTTCAAAATAAGAATTTGAAGGAATTTCAGAGTTCTGCTTCAAAGCTCACGTTTGTAGCCCATGCCCAGCTCTAAAGCATTGACTACAGCATACAGTACAGATCCAGAGAGGCTGATGATCTGCCAAACACTTTCTGAGCAGCTCCAAGACATGATGTTGCATCCTACAGGAAAAGAACTCTGTGTTTTTCAGCTCAGAGATTCTTCTTGCTGACAAAATCTAGTCTGTGCCATAGCTCTTTCCAGCCAAGTCTGTCAGAGGCCCATTTTGCAGAATTTCCTCAGCATTTTCCACAAAACTGCTGTAAAATAGAAATTACCTCTTACATTATTTATGTATATTCCCTCAGCCAAGAACCTAGTCAAGAACTAGCCTGGTAATGAAAGCTCAGTGAAAGCAATTTGAAGCCATCAACCATTTCTGCTGGTTTCAGATGCAGGCTGCCTTCTCAAAATTTCCGCCAAAATGTTTCAGGATTTCTTTTTCTTGTGAAATGCATTAATATATGAATGCCCTTTTTTGAACAGCAGGTTCTATTTTGCCTCCACTTCTGTGGTCTGAATTGGGCTTAGAAAATTAACTGGCAACCAGAGGGGACAAGGAGTGAATGTGACAAGGAGAGAAGCAAGGGAATGAGGGAACGGCAAGGTCAGAAGGGCTGGAGGTGCTCCATAACTGAGCAGCCACAGCACCAAAGAGATTGTGGCCCACAGAGTGACCATACTGGAGTAGAGAAAATTGGTAAGAAGAAAGAAGCAGTGGAAGAAAAGGGTGAGAAACAAGGAGCAGCTGAGAGAAACCACGATGTCTTGACCCCAAACCCACTCATTGCCTCACCAAAGGAACTGAGTATAACCTGTGGAGATAACAGAGGGGAGGAGATGTGTCTGGAGTGCAATTGAGCCTGGGAAAGGGGAAGGAAAAATGCTTTAATGTTTATCTTCTTTGCTTGCCAATACTCAAATCAGTGACTAAATGTATAATAGCAATAAGTTAAGTGAAATTCCCAAAGTGCACAAGGAGTGGTGACGGTGTGCGGCTGCTGGCTGGGCGGAGTAAAAGAGGGTGAAGGGCAGGAGATAAAAGCTAATGGTTTTACCACCATTAAAATGATCCATCTCCCTAAATCAAATTGCTCTATCAGAAAGTTCTTGTTTCATATGAGAGGCCACACTAGAAGGCAGGTCAGCAAAAGGTTTGTTTTCAGAGGAAAAGGGAGAGTGCCACACGCAGCACACACAGCATAAGAACAAGAGCAAATGCTGTCTGGTAGGGGAGTTTTTAACTCTGTAGCCCATTCGTGCATTGAGTCTTTGTCCCAGCACAATCTTAGAGCAAGAGCCCAGCCTACCTGCCAGTAAGTGCTTCAGAAGAGGCAGAGGAAGGTGCAGCTGAGGATTGAGTGTCAGCTGCCATTCACTGCTCACTCCTCAACACATCACAGTGCAGCCAAGACTGGCAGCACGACGACCTCTACTAAGGCATACTATTAGAGAAGAAAGCCTCCTTTGATTTTTGAATTGGATGGGAGGATGGATTCCAGATAAAAGTCTGAGAAAGGGAACTTACTCTTCACGTCTTAATGTCTCAACAATAGATGTGCCTGATAACAAAATCTGAGTATCCGTTAGAAATCACAGCATCGAGCTCTTCTCCTTCCTCCACGTTTTAAAAATAAACTTCAAACAACAGAATTATTTTTTAAGTTTCAGAACATTCTTACATCTCTGCTTGGCATACAAGATACCTCTCAGTGATAGTACAGCAGAAGCATTTTGATATCTGAATAAAACCCAGAACTAAATAGTGTATTACAGCACTTGTCAGAGAGTTTGGGAAAGCATAAAGATTCTTGCATGAGGCATTGTTCAAATATAGAATAAAAAACTGTTTTCCTGCCCTTCCTAAAGGAATTTAAAACTTGAAATGCCAAGATTTCTCACCCAGCATTTGTAGATTTCTTGAATTTTTTTGTACATCAGGCAATTTGTAACTTCCCAAATAGACCCCTCAAAATAGAGGGCACTTCATAAAAAAAAATATCCTGAGCATGACAGCCACAGAGATTTTCTGTGTTTCCGTACTTGTTCTGGCCCTTGTCAGATGCCTTTGCCACTGCTCTTCTGGCCAAGCAGCTCTGTAATAACTTTTGCCTTGAATTCTCATGGGTGTAGATTAACAATAACTACAACACCACAGATAGTGTCTCCCTGAAAATGGAAAAGTCGAATATGAAGAAAATTCTCCTTAAAACAACAACAACAACAACAACAACAAAACAACCAAAATCATACCTCCAAACAAAAACAAAAAGGAAATGAATTCTGTTTGTTACTAGCCTCAGTTCTATTGTTTACCATGATTTTAGTCAGATAATTTAGTAAGAACACATTCAGAAATACCCCAAACAAACTGAAAGGGCAATATAAAAGCAAACAAACAAAAAACCAATTATGGCATCATATCATATTAGCAAATCAGATTATGAAACTGGCTCTACAAGTCTCCCACTTGTGTTGGAAAAGTTTAGTCTACACATTGAAATTCAGTTTTTTATTATTTCAAATACCAAAAGAGGAGGATTTCAAATAATTTCAAATACTTCACTTACCTTACAAATAATTCTACAAATGGCAAACTCTCTGCAATGCAAAATATAGACTTTTATTGTAATCGGTGGAGTTACAGTATTGTTTCCTTAGCTGGTGAAAATTGGTATAGAGCCACCAAAGATCAGTGATTTCTGCAGAGTTTGACACCACTATTATTTTCACTACAGTACGGGGAAACTTGTTGTGTCAGCCTTAATATTGCATATAATTCCCTGAATTCCTGATTTTTAAAATATTTTGTCTACCTTATAAAGAACTGCAGTTGGTTACCAAAAGAATGTAATTTTGGCATTTTAATTCTCATAAGAGCTCTTTATAGTTAATTACTGGGCCTCATTTTTTGAAAGAGCTTTGCCCAACCATTACCTCCAAATACATCTCACAAGTGAAGCTTTTTACCTTAAGACAAAAGATACTGAAAATGTTTTACAAATTGAATTTTAAACCTGAATTGAGAGATTATCTCCATTGGACTCATTTTCTTAGCACTAAATATGACACATTTGCATATCACATTGGAGGTCATCTCCATGTGGATTGTAAGTTATGATCCAACCTTAAGATTTATGTATTTGGCTACTACTAGATCTGTTATAGATTTCACTAAAAACTGTTGATAATTACAGTCATAAAATTCGATATTCAGATAAATTATTGCAGAGGTCATGTCTAAGCATGGAATGCCCTCTTCTAGGGCTTAAAAAGAGAAGAGCAGCATGGAAGCTGAAGTTGCATGAGTGGGCAGATCAGCTTTTCAATGGAAAACCCACATCTAAAGCCCCCATCTCACAACTAGACCCAGTGTGTTGGTCCAAATGCTCATGTCAGCAGGGCTTCACAGGGAGCTTCTTCTTTGGCTTCATCTAACCAAAGGAAGTGAATTTCTGATGGGAAACCCCGTTGAGATAGAAAACCAGAAACCACAACAGAAGCACAAGGAACTAATAATAAAAAGTGCATTGGGAAAAAAACCCCAAGAACCAGCCCTAACTTAAAGAAAACTCTGAAGTGAAATACAAACAAATAATTTTGATTCATTTACAAGTATAGTGAGTACTGTCAAATATTGAGATAAATAAAACACAATAATATTTCAGCAGAAAATTATCAGAGCAAGATGATAATAATATGACAGCATTTTTAAAAACTAGCAATGGATAATGGGAAGAGTTCTACTCTAGATCTTTCCAACCCAAACCATTTTGACTAGATGATAAGGAGGTGAGCCTGATAAAAGCATAAAAGTGAAAGATTTCTCTGAAAATAAAGCAGATAGAAAGCAGATCACAGTATTTAGATAACCCTTAATAGTGAAACTGGGAAAGCAAATAGAAAAAAACCAAAACCAACAATTTTCCAAGTAACTGAGCTACTTGTGGAAGAAACATGCTGTCAGATTCGAAGGGCACCTAGATCACAGAGGATTAACTCAGCACTCCATTTCAATTCCATTCCCCTAAACCATAAAGCTGAGAGGTGAAAAATGTAAAGTCTAGGTGACAGAGCTTTTTCAGCTACAAAGAATGGAAGGAAGCAATTGTGTCTCTTTCTGGAGAAGCTGGAAAGAGAGACATGTAGTAACTGCTGCAGCACCTGCAACCACCTAGAATAAAAGACCTGTAGCAGACACACAGAACAAACAGAATAAATGTAATAGAGCTGTAACATTTTTAAGACAAGACACATCCCAAGTTCAGGCAGACAGACCACATAAGCATCTATTGAAGCACTGCATCTGTAGTTGTTGAACAGGAAGAAAAATCAACTTTCATCATCAAGCAGGCCCTAAATTGCCTTTAAACCTGGAAATTACCAGCAATGGAGGAATATGCCCATAAGAAAAAGTAGTGAAAGTAAATCAACAGCCCAGCCTGAGATCCCCAAGTCCATTGAGGATAGAAATAACGAGCCACTATTAATGAAAATACTGACATTATTCACTAAAAGAATACAGCACACTGTTTTCACTATAAGAATACAAGCTGACCTTCACCTGAGAGGAGATGCAACACTCTACAGGACTAGAGCATAAGGCCTATGAAGTGTATTTATTTCACTCATAATTTAAAAATAGGCAGAAATTGTATGAGACAGCATAAAGGAAATAAATTGCCTTTTAAAAAGAGCCAGAAATGTTAAATTTTCTGTCGCATCTTTCACAGAAAACACACAGTTTCATCAGAAGAACAAGAATTAGAAAAACCAATTGTATATTGGCATTAACCTCCTTAAAGAAAAGAGAAAAACATTTGGGGCTTTCAACCAAAACATGAAATGTTCCTCAGAAGTTTTTCTACGGCTGTTCCTGCTGCAGGTATTTTTGTATTAAATAATTATAAATAGGGCACACAAATTCTGCCACATGCAACAGGAAGGTCAGCTGCCCTCTCCCAGGCAGATCCATTGCAAAGCAAATATGCTCCTTTTGTTTCTCTTAAAGGAAAATGTGGAATCCCATTTTGACATCACCTCAATAGAAGTTATTACCATAATACATGACAGATACCACAGAGTTAAGAAAAGATTTATGCATGCAACCCCCAAATGCAGAGCTGTTTGAGCCTCTGACAGAATCTCCATTTTCAGGGACAGACATCTACATTTATTCCCACCAGAGAGCTGGGCAGGGTCCAGTTCATTTCCCACACAGGACTGAGATGGAAAAAAGTACTTTTTTGAAAAGACTTAAAAACAGGTCATCTGAAATGAAGGAAGCTGAAAGGCTGTGAGGTAGATGGTATTAAATACGTGTGAGAGGTAACCAAATGACCAAATTCACTTGGGAATGTAAAAATATATCTGACCTTATAATCAAATGCCCTTGAGTAGGAGTCATTAGAACACAAAAACTATTTGCAGCCATTCTTGGTGTTATAATTGTTATATAACAAAAAGCAACACAAACAAAAATCTAGCACATTTTGTCTTTGAAAAAGTAGAATGATGTCAAATTTTTGGTAGAATTCTAGATTTTAAAAATACCCTTGAAGGAACTGAAGAGCGGTAAAGGAAATTCCTTAGTAATAGAATTCCTGTCACTACTAAACTCTGTGACTGAAAAACAGCTGTCTCAAATAATGGGGTTTTATGTTTTGATGAGGCAAAAATGATGTGGGCATAAAGTGCTATGACTAGCAAATCAGTGCTTCCTATATTATCAGGAAAGTGCTGAAGAAGTACTTAGAGTTTGGGGATTTTTACAAACTGATGTTAAAGAAATCCTACATCTTGATGGTAAGGTAGGAGGCATGTCAGTAAAACAGTTTTCTGGCCTGGAACGTTTTTTGAAAGAGGATTTTTTAATTTTTAATTTTAAATTTCAAATGAATCTGTCATTTAGCAATGGCTTCATACTCTTATCCATTACTGTCTGAGGTGGTAAAAAGAAGGCCAAGATTCATATGAAAATCTGCACTAATTTTGTGAGACCTGGCTGAAGAGCATAGGATTGGACCAACATATCTTGGATTAAGGGGGGCAAGAAGAATAGTGGAAAGGGAAGACTGAATTTTCAAAGCTAAAGGAAGGAGGCAGCAAGCTTGGAGAATGGAGGGGGAAGGACCAGTGTCCTCCTCACACTCCCAACCTCCCAAGACTACAGTGGAGGCCAAGATTTCCCCTGGACTGGGAATGCTTCCATAGTGTAGCAAATATTGGTGAAATTCCTCAGTGAAGCAAGAGTATAACAACCTGCTATTGTCATCATCTGAGCAGTTAACTCAGTTGGTGGAGATGCAGTTGGCAGACTAAAGGGAATTTTTTGTAATGCCAGGCTTTTCCAAAATGTTATTTGCTATTAACTGAGGTATCAGAAAGTGGAGCATGAGGGATCCTCTCCCTGGAGAATAATATGGGAGTTCCAAAGGCAGAAAATATAAAATCAAAACATAATCATCGCCTTTTCATCCTTCATGAGTGTACATTTTAACATGTTCCTTTGAAGGCCCCTATTTTTTAATGTGCATGGAATAAATTTTGCTCTAATAGTGAGGGAGTGCTCCTGCTCAGTGAGGAGACTATCACATGCAGAAACCCTGCTGCATCTGTTGCAGAAGTTCTAAACTGTCTGGAGGGGATGCTCTCAAAGTTAGAGCAGCTGAATGCTACGCTGGAGAAGTGGGTTTGGGTTCTGAGCCTGCCTCTACCACAGAGTTCCCAGCAGATGCGAGGCAAGTCCCTTTGAGCAAACTTTCACAGGTGGTCACTCACTGTGTGTTCCTCATTTTTGGGACTTCTGACTTGAGACCCCAGCATCAGATTTGCAGAAATGCTGAGTGGGACCAGCTGCAAGTGTAGTCACAGAGTGCTGGCCTGACCCTACAAAGATTACAAGTAATCAAAAGTTAATTACAACTTTTGATTGGCCTGACCCTACAAACGGCCCACAGATGCTGAACTCTCCAAAACAGGAGTTCTTGGCTATCATAGATCAAATACACAAATGAGTGTGTATTTTCCAATTTAATCTCATTGTGCCATCATCCATGTAAAGCAGGGATAAAACTTATCTTCACATCACGATGCACTTAAAAATGTCTTAGTCCTGATGTGGCACTCACACGTTGTAATGGAGGAATTATTTAAAAAAAGTCCATAAAGAGGTTAACAATTCTCTCTTGAAAGCAGTATCTGACAAGTTAAAGCTGTACCAGTCAACTTAATTTGGCCATGTTGTAATTAACTTTTGATTTCTTTATTTGTAATCTTAATATCCATTTAAAGGCGACGTTACATGCATGCACAGACAGGAGGGCTGGGGTTCTTTCCTAGTTTGTTACTGTAGAATATAGTTTTATCTTCCTTTTAAAAAAAATTATATCAGGGACTTCTAAGGGACTTGATTCTTACCAGAGGTGCTTTAAAAGCAGCAATATTTTTTTTTCCATAATGTTTTGAAGACTTTTGACTCTGATAGATGTATTCATAAAAAACAATACTAAAAAAATTGCAACTAGCTAAAAGATCCTTTCCCTCAGTTCTCAGATAATCGGTATACATCTCTACAAAATGGTAATACAGCAAAATCTCAGAATAATTAGAGTCAAAAAGCACATACAGCATAATTCAAAAGTTATAGGAAGGGGAATCTCTGGGAGAGTTTGGAGTTCAGACAACAAATACATTGCTAGTGTTCCATTTGTGAAGTGGTGTGGGCTGAACTTGCTTTGTAGAAACTCCAGCTTGTTATGGGATACAGTTGGAGCTTGAAAGATGCCTGTGGCTAAGAAGCCAGAGTCGGTACATCTGCTCTCCATATTTCATGTTTTTATTAATTTTCAGAAGCCCCATGCCTTCTAACACAAACATGACATAAAAATCTTGATATAGTGTAGTGCAAGATCAAGCAATCAATTTATATACTGATGAGGAAAGAGAGAAATAAGGTCTTTTAATAAGCAGAATTAAAAGCAGGAAAATCAGATGTCTGTATTTCCCTCTGTGTATCATTTCAGACTAATCAGAGTGTCTCTTACTCAGTACCATTTACCTACAGTCAAATATTAGGCATCAGTGATAATAAATCCCACAAGTGGCTGTCAGAGTTTCTTTTTTTTTTTTTTTTTTGTAATCACAGAGTACGGAGACTGATGAAAAAAATATTTTCTTGAGGAAATTACATAGGCCAGTAATAACTTAGAAACTGAAAGGCACCAAATGAAGGGAAAATAAGCCTGAAAAAACATCAGCTTTGATTAAAATAATCACTGTTGCAAGTACGGAATTCCCATTAGAATGCCAGGAAACAATCGTAAATCTACTTTTAGACTTACATGACTCAATGTAATGCTTATTGCAAATCAGTTCCTCTTTTTTTAATAGAGCTTGAAATTTGCTAACATACAGCAGCACAACTCTTGCAGAACAAAAGCAGCATTTCCACATGCTGCATTTCAGCAGACACACTACTTATAGTTTAAGGCTCTTTCGAAGGTGTAGATGCAATTGTTACACCAAAAATACACTGAGTGTATTTTTGTACAGAAATTATAGGGTACTACATAGGTAGATTGCCCTTGTGTGGCAAGAGGGCTGAAAAAAGGGCTAAAAGCAATACAGCTGATAGCCATGCTTGCTGTAAATCCGTGTAGAACACTTGTCTTGCACATATCAACCACAGATAATTCATATTAGCCAGACTATCATGATAGCTGGAATGGGTATCCAGGGGAAAAACATTCTCTCATGCGTCATCATTCAACAAAAGGATCAAAAATGCAGCAGACTTCTCTGAAATCATGCTTTTTTCCTTATCAGCAGTGAACTGTGTGTTACAGAGAATCTTGGCTTTGGTCCCACTGGAAGTGATTTTCTGCAGAATGCCCTTTATCTGATGAATACCTCTGAATAAACTCCCATTTCACTGCTACTCTTCCAATTAAACTATGTATCCTTGAGTATAATGTGCAAGAGAGGTCTCCCTTCACCAAACCTCTGTTTTAGCTGTTAATCTTGGGCAAATATTTAAGACAATATGAACACATTAGTTACACATCTTAGTACACTGTTGCAAGAGGCTTTTGAAAGCACCTGATCGTTGCTTGCTTTTGATGAGAACCTTTGTTTATCCCCTGCCACCACAAGTAGCTGCCACTGATCTCCAAATTAATTCCCTGTGACATCCTGGGTGATGTGTCAGTGCATGAACATTTATGAATTTAGCTGATGAACAGAGAAAAGAAAACGAACTCATAGGAAAAAAAAATCACGAGAATTTTGGAGAGTTTTTACTGAAACAAGGAAGTTTCAATGAAAAGTAGGGACTAGCAGCTGGAAAATAAATCTGGAAGATTTCTTGCAAAAGCAGTTTTAACTTTTTTTTTTTTTTTTTTTTTTTTTTTTTTTTTTTTTTAATATTTGCTTTCCCACATGCAGTTGACTTCCATCTTCAGAGGCTTTGGGCAGAATGTCTGAGAAACATACCCTCTCCTTTTGAAGCCTATTGTCTTCTCCTACAGTGACAAAGATCCTGCTTTTTCCTTGGTGTGCTCAGAGACTCCAGGTCTTACACTTGTTACAAAGCACTGAGGAGCTTCCTGAGGCTCAGGGTGTCTGTGGATTATCCTGTGGATGTTTCTGAAACAGATAACGAAAAGCTTAGCTGCTCGTGATTATGAGCAGCTAGAATTGAGGATCCATTTGAACCCCTGGTGTTCCACATCAGTTTGACCTTATAAAAATAACAACCATCTAGCCATAAAATAGCAAGGGCTTTTTGAGCTGCTATGTGCAGACACTGCTTTTTCATTCATAAATATTGCCTGATGTCATGAACAGATCTCTTCTTAGAGCTGATAGAGGGAAGTCCTTACCAATGGAATTTCATATTTTGTCCAGCATAGGGTGAAACACCACATGGTGAGGGCAATTTCTGTATTGTTGCTGATTGCAGAGCAGAATGAAATATGACAGGATTCAGTAACTGTCCTGATCCCTGACAAATTACTTCTTTTTTACTCACAAGAAACTTTGAAAAAGTGCTGAGTTTTGAAAGGACCTTTTAGCTGTTAGATTTGCAGGCGTTCTTATCTTTGCATCACAAACCACCATGAGTGGTTTGGCGGCAACTCCTACCTTAAAGAAAACAGAATTGCTGTGTACTGTCTGTCAGCAGGGAGATTCTCCCGTCTGAGAGTGGAATGCTTAAAGGAAGAATTAACAGACACATTGAGATTCAGGATGTTAGATGACATAGTTGATAATACAGTAGCAAAAGCAGGAAAAAACTTCTGTGAGAGCAGCAATAGGCTTTTGACTTTGGCCAATTTACTGCTCATTTGAGGATGGCTGTAGTTTTAAAGGAGCTTCTTAAGAGGCTTCTGAAAGGTGGAAGAAGCCAGTGTGCAAGTTGATGGGGGGGTGTGAATACATTACCTTTTTGAGGGTATGAAAAGAAACAAAAGCCTAAGGCTTACACAATAAACAGACATTTACACTGGCACCAAGTAATAAAATCCAACAGAATAAGACTAGAAATGTGCCAGTGAAAAATAACAGCATCATTAACTGTACTGTGAATTTTCACACCCAAATTAGTTTTATTGCCACAAACAAGACCTCTTGAAACATACTTATGTAACGAGCCAAACCATACACAATACAATTTCTTGCATGTTATATTAGGCTGGTTTATTCTTATAAAGCAGACAATTCATCCTAGATCCTGGCCAGACTATACTGTTTGCATGAGAAAATATATGTTTATATTTGTATCCTGAGGCAAGAGTGAAAAATGAGGATTTATCCTGCTCTTTGCAGAGGCTGCAAGATCCCTGGGACAGCCAACAGCCCCACAGTCTGGTGCTACTCACATACTGCAACAGAACTGTTTCCTGTTTCTCGCTTTCAAGTTGTGGGTGCATGAGTTACCTGTTGGATGGTTGATTTTCAGGTTAGCATGTCTCTGGGAGACTCCTGGGGTTGCAGTTGTAAGCTCCATATGCTGCCAATTAGTGCAGATTTCAGAAACACTAGTTGTACGTGAAGAAATTAGAGAAGTACACAGAAATAATAGGTTGATGGGATTCCAACTGTACAAGCCCAAATTTGTCCTCAGATAAAACAATCAAAACTGATTCTGAGCAAAGAACGAATTAAATGTGGAATCCCAACACACCAATTTTGTCTTTGGGACAAAATTCTATCGATTTTGACCAAAGTGGATGGGCCACCTATACTTAACCCAGAAAAGGAACGTATATAAGTGATATGTGTTTGATAAACAGCAAATACAAGCCATTATAAACCACCCAGTTGCAGACGAAATAATGGGAAGTTTAGCTGTGTTTAACCATGTTGTCAGACCATCACGGGGAAAACAATTAACCCTCCATTGTGTGTTTAAATGTGGGCTGACAGGCAACCAAAAACACCTGCAAGCAAACACTTCACCCTTCTGTCTTCTGCCCATTTTCCTTACATCATCTCCCACGACAGACAATACAGGAGTTGCACCATGCTAGCTGGGAGAAAGACTAAAACACGTGGATGGGGTGCGATGTGGAGGCACAGTGCACAATAACAACAGTGGATGTTTTAAAGATGCACAGGAAAATTCACAGGAAAATCATTAAATTACTACATTTGGAAGATGGATGCAAGTAAGATTAGGAAATGATGTCACAGTTTGAATAACACAATTATTCATAAACTGTTCCTAAAAATAAAGATATTAGTCTAATGACTGACATCTGCTAATTTCTAGAGTAAAGTTTTCGTAGCACAATACATCAGATTTTAACAAAGGTGGCTCACTGAAATTGAAGTACTTGAAGTCCCACAATTATTAAAACTCCGTGCTCTGAGTTCAGCAGCTGTTCAGAAACTTTAGGAACTGCTTAGAGGGTGCTTATTTCAGGACCAATGCACACAGCAGTCATCACCTGTAGGCAGAATAGCTCATAAGCAATTATGCTAAAATGACATTTAAGAAAACAGCCTTACCTTTAATTGAGAGGTGTAGAGAAGCCACTTGCCTTAGGTGCCTGTCATGTCTAATGGCACTTAATTTTACAAATGAAAATTGACTTTTCTGTTAGCTGGTAATTCTTCTTCTGAAGAAGAAAGTACAATTTTGCTTATATATAATTCATAGGTGGGGAAGTTCTATCAAATCAAATGGGTACTTTTATTCTTCCTGAGGAACATGCCACAAAACAAACTACAAGAAACTTGTGTGAGAAAGAATAAGCTATGATTTATTTCGGGTATGAATTCAGGGATGGGAAGGTGCTATAGTTCAAAGACAGCTCTGCAAACCTTCTCTCTGCATCAATCATTGCTTGTTTTCATACTTCTACTCCTGTTCACATGAAAAGGGACAGATAGCTCTACTCCAGAGCCTCAAAAAACTGTCCTAGGGTGATGTTTGTATCCCCATTTATGTGTGTTCTGCTATGTTGGATGTTATGTTCTGTGCCTGTGAGACGGGCTCTGAAGGACAAATGTTTTGTTTTGGTTCCGTTATCAGCCTGCTTCCCCCCCCACGACTGGCGGGACACAGAGACGGGGCAGTACATAGTGTGGCTGTTGTTTTTTGCTGCTTTCTTTTCTCCTTGACTCTAGCTCTGGCTGCTGCTTTTGCTCCTGCTCCTGCTTCGCTTCGCTCTTGCTTTGTTTTTTTCCTTTTTTTTTCTTTTTTCTTGTAACTACTGGGACCTGCTCCGGACTGGGACCTGAGAACACCTTGTGGCCGGCAACAGCCATCCCCAGCGCCGGAGGGAGTGACAACAGGGCGACCACCCCCAAGAGAGACTCGCTGCATTTGTCATCTCTTTTTCAGAGCTGTGAAAAAGTGTTGTCATCTGGTATTGTTCATTTTGTGTACTGGGGGGGGGAGGCTGTGCCTGTTAAATAAACAGGTTCTTTCCACTTCTCTCCGAGGAATCATTCCCGAACCGGCTGGGGGGAGGGGCCGTGTGGGTTTGATCTCCGGAGGGAGCTTCCTTTGGAGGTTTTCTCCCAGATTTGCCCTAAACTAGGACAAAATTTGGCGCCCAACGCGAGGCTCGAGAGAGAGTGGAAAAACCCTGTTTTGAGTATATTTTGGTTGTTACTACTTGGTGGTGGTATAAAGCATTTAATAGTCATGTGCTTTCAATTTATAATGTCTCTTGGGGTGAAGGCTTGCCTGTATTTCTGGTCCCTAGGGTTTTTTGAGATCATAATACTTCTATGGTCCCTAGGTTTATTTGCTTATCCTCAAATAGTTCTACTATTGTCCCTAATACGTAGTTTTTACAGCAGAGGGGCAGTGACCAGAATAGCCATACTGCTGGGCTTGGTGGTGGTGATTTGTAAGAAGTTTATAAATCTGCTGGGGGCTGTTCCAGGTATGGATGGTTCATGGCTATGGTTATTTACCCAGATTGTTATGGGAGGAGTAGGGGATGAGGCTTTTCAGTCTTTGCTTTCCTTCTTCTCCTCTGAGTTTGTCACATCACTGTTTGAGAATATTCAGTTTCCCCTGAATGTTAAAGAGACTATCTTTCTGGTCTTTAATCTAGTAAGCTTCCATTATACAGTCCGCAGCTTCTCTAGAATGAGGGCTGAGATTTCTAGACGGGCTGATGAGACCCCTGACCCAGGAGTAGACCCAGGTGTGGAAAATCCTGAGTGGTGTGGGAAATGGGAGGATATGGGCCAAATCCTGAAGGAATTCTCTGACCCTATAGCCTGGGACTTTCCCCATGAACAAATTCAGAACCCAGCTGAGGTAGGGAAATACCTGAAAGAGAAGTACCATGATGATCCTAAGGAGAAAAAGATCATTGCAGTGAGCTGGGCCCTGGCATATGCTTATCGCACACTGCTAGATACTGTAGGACAGCAGACAGAGGAAGGGGGGCAGGGAGATACATCAGCAGTTATCCCGGTCACTCAGGCTACAGCAAACACCCTGGGCTCAAAGCCAGCAGCCAAACCAGATAGTGAGCCTAAGGCAGCAGCTACAGCAGATAATAAGCCTCAACCAATGGCTGTTGCTACTAGCACTCGAAGTGGGAAGTGCACAGACAAGACCGATCGACCAGTGGATGATGATGATGATGATGCAGGAGAAGGACCCTCAACACCTCCTGACATAAAATCAGGAGTCAAAACAACAGGTACCAGATCAGAAGCCAATATTGAGTCCTTTTCCCTGAAGGACCTTCGTGGCCTACGGAAGGACTACACTCGACGACCTGATGAATCTATAATTAGTTGGTTAGTCCGTCTTTGGGATGCTGCAGGTGAGGCTACAATTCTGGATGGCACTGAAGCGAGGCATTTGGGATCCCTGTCACATGATCCTGTCATCGACCAAGGAATGATGAGAGGGGTTAACCCTCACAGCCTCTGGGCACGGGTCTTGGAAAGTGTAGCACAAAGATACCTCTGTGCAGACGATCTTTATATGCAGCAAACACAGTGGAAAACCATAGAACAAGGGATACAACGCCTGAGAGAAATGGCAGTGGCAGAGATTATCTTCTCAGATGACATAACAACTAGGAATCCAGACATGGTACCATGCACGTCTGTGATGTGGCGAAAACTGGTACGACTTGGGCCACAAGAATATGCCTCTGCTTTAGCCATAATGAAGAGGGATGACAGGAATGAGACTGTGCTGGATATGGCAAAGAAGCTCCGAGCTTACGCAGATGCTGTGCATGGCCCAACACATGCCAGAATTGCAGCGGTGGAAACACGTCTGCAAAAATTAGAGGACAAGATAGAAGAAAATCATAAGAAGCTCAGAGAAGAGATTAAAGAAGACCTTCTCCAAATCTCAGCAGTACAGATCAGAGGCTCTGGTACCCAACGCAGACGTTCCCCATATGGAGAGAGAAAATACACCCCACGAGCTGAGCTGTGGTTCTTCCTGCGTGATTGTGGAGAAAACATGAGGAGATGGGATGGAAAACCAACTGCTGCTCTGGCCCAACGGGTGCGTGAATTGAAGGAAGACAAGGATCAGAGAGGAAGTTCCACCAAAAGGAAAGCAGCTCCAGTTGCCCGTAGCCAAACTGCCAAGTATGATGATAATGATGACATGTCCGATCCCCTTGAAGGAACCTCCAAAACATATACCCAAGGAAAGAAGGATAACCAGGCTTAGAGGGGCCCTGCCTCTAGCCAGGTAGAGGCTAGGGAAAACCGTGTTTTCTGGACCGTGTGGATTCGTTGGCCTGGCACATCGGAACCACGAGAGTATACAGCTTTAGTTGACACTGGTGCGCAGTGCACATTAATCCCATCAAGACATGTGGGGACAGAATCTGTTTCTATTGCTGGTGTGACAGGGGGATCGCAGGATTTCACTTTGGTGGAAGCTGATGTGAGCCTGACTGGAAATGAGTGGAAGAAACACCCTATTGTGACTGGCCCAGAGGCCCCATGTATTTTGGGCATAGATTATCTTCGAAGTGGGTATTTCAAAGACCCAAAAGGACTCAGGTGGGCATTTGGGATAGCGGCTGTAGTGACATAGAGCATCCAGCAACTGAACACTTTGCCTGGACTGTCCGAAAATCCATCTACAGTAGGACTTCTGAAGGGAGAAGAGCAACAGGTACCAATTGCTACTTCCATAGTGCATCGTCGACAGTACAGAACAACTCGAGATGCTGTGATTCCCATCCATAAGATGATCCGAGAGCTGGAGAGCCAAGGGGTGGTCAGCAAAACCCACTCACCCTTCAACAGCCCCATCTGGCCTGTGCGCAAATCTGAAGGAGAATGGAGATTGACGGTGGACTACCGTGCATTAAATGAAGTGACTCCACCGCTGAGTGCTGCTGTGCCAGACATATTAGAGCTCCAGTACGAGCTGGAGTCCAAGGCAGCGAAGTGGTATGCCACTATTGACATTGCAAATGCATTTTTCTCCATTCCTCTGGCAGCAGAATGCAGGCCTCAGTTTGCTTTCACGTGGAGGGGAGTGCAGTATACTTGGAATCGACTGCCCCAGGGGTGGAAGCACAGTCCCACCATCTGCCATGGACTGATCCAGACTGCACTAGAAAAGGGTGAGGCTCCAGAACATCTACAGTATATTGATGACATCATTGTGTGGGGGAACACGGCAGTAGAAGTGTTTGAGAAAGGAGAGAAAATTATCCAAATCCTCCTGAAAGCTGGTTTCGCCATCAAAAAGAGTAAAGTCAAGGGACCAGCTCGTGAGATTCAGTTCCTAGGAGTAAAGTGGCAAGATGGACGGCGTCAGATTCCTACGGATGTCATCAATAAGATTACAGCTATGTCTCCACCAACCAATAAGAAGGAGACACAAGCTTTCCTAGGCGCCATAGGTTTTTGGAGAATGCACATTCCTGAGTACAGTCAAATCGTAAGCCCTCTTTACCTGGTCACCCGCAAGAAGAACGATTTCCACTGGGGCCCTGAGCAGCAACAAGCTTTTGCCCAGATTAAGCAGGAGATCGCTCATGCGGTGGCCCTTGGCCCAGTCAGGACAGGACCAGAGGTAAAGAATGTGCTCTACTCTGCAGCCGGGAGCCATGGTCTGTCCTGGAGCCTTTGGCAAAAGGTGCCTGGGGAGACTCGGGGTCGACCATTGGGATTTTGGAGTCGAGGCTACAGGGGGTCTGAATCCAACTACACTCCAACAGAAAAAGAAATCTTAGCTGCTTACGAAGGAGTCCAAGCTGCCTCAGAAGTGATTGGTACAGAAGTGCAACTCCTTCTGGCACCCCGACTACCGGTACTGGGGTGGATGTTCAAAGACAAGGTTCCTTCTACCCACCATGCCACCAGTGCTACATGGAGCAAGTGGATTGCTCTTCTCACACAGCGCGCCCGTATAGGTAAACTAAATCGCCCTGGGATTCTGGAGGCAATTACAAATTGGCCCGAAGGTGAGAATTTTGATGTCAGAGATGAAGAAGAAGAGCCAGTGACACGGGCTCAAGAAGCTCCTCCATATAACCAACTGCCCCCAGAGGAAACACGCTATGCTCTTTTCACTGACGGTTCCTGTCGTATTGTAGGGATGAACCGGAAGTGGAAAGCAGCTGTCTGGAGCCCCACACGACAGGTCGCAGAGGCCATTGAGGGAGAAGGTGGGTCAAGCCAACTTGCAGAGCTCAAAGCCGTTCAACTGGCCCTGGACATTGCTGAAAGAGAGAGGTGGCCAAAGCTCTACCTCTACACTGATTCATGGATGGTAGCCAATGCTCTGTGGGGATGGCTGGAGAGGTGGAAAAAGGCTCACTGGCAACGTAGAGGAAAACCAATTTGGGCTGCTGAAGAGTGGAAAGACATCGCTACCAGAGTAGGGAGGCTACCTATGAAGGTCCGCCATGTAGATGCCCATGTCCCCAAAAGTAGAGCTAATGAGGAGCACCAAAACAACAATCAGGTAGATCAGGCTGCAAAGATAGGGGTGTCCAAGATAGATCTAGACTGGGAACACAAGGGAGAGTTGTTCCTAGCTCGATGGGCCCATGATGCCTCAGGCCATCAGGGTAGAGATGCCACCTATAAGTGGGCTCGAGACCGAGGGGTGGATTTAACCATGGATAGCATTTCTCAGGTTATCCACGACTGTGAGACATGTGCTGCCATCAAGCAGGCCAAAAGGGTGAAGCCCCTCTGGTATGGGGGGCGATGGTCCAAATACAAGTATGGGGAGGCCTGGCAGGTTGACTACATCACACTGCCCCAAACACGTCAAGGCAAGCGCTACGTGCTCACAATGGTAGAAGCCACCACAGGATGGTTGGAGACCTACCCTACGTCTCATGCCACTGCCCGGAACACCATCCTGGGCCTTGAAAAGCAGGTCCTTTGGAGGCATGGTACCCCTGAGAGAATTGAGTCAGACAATGGGACTCATTTTAAGAACAGTCTTATCAACACCTGGGCTAGGGAACATGGCATCGAGTGGGTGTATCATATTCCCTACCATGCACCAGCTGCAGGTAAAGTAGAAAGGTACAACGGATTACTAAAAACCCAGCTGAAGGCCTTGGGTGGGGGATCTTTCAAAAATTGGGAGCAGCATCTAGCAAAGGCCACTTGGTTAGTTAACATTCGGGGTTCCACCAACCGAGCAGGTCCTGCCCAGTCTGAGTCCTTGAATACAGCAGACGGAGATAAAGTCCCAGTGGTGCATGTCAGAGGTTTGTTAGGGAAGACGGTGTGGATCAAGTCTGCCTCGAGTACAGACAAACCCATCCGCGGGGTTGTCTTTGCTCAGGGACCAGGTTGCACCTGGTGGGTAATGCAAAGAGATGGATCAACACGATGTGTACCTCAGGGAGATCTGATTGTGGGGTGAAGATGATCAATATTTGTTGGAAAATGTGTAAGTGTCGAAGGTCTGGGCAAGTGAAAAAATGGAGAAGGAAACATGTAAGTGTCGAAGGTCTGAGCAAGTGACAGATGGAAGTTTTAAAATGTATGATGTGTGGTAGTATAATATGGGGATAAGGGGTGGAATGTCCTAGGGTGATGTTTGTATCCCCATTTATGTGTGTTCTGCTATGTTGGATGTTATGTTCTGTGCCTGTGAGACGGGCTCTGAAGGACAAATGTTTTGTTTTGGTTCCGTTATCAGCCTGCTTCCCCCCCCACGACTGGCGGGACACAGAGACGGGGCAGTACATAGTGTGGCTGTTGTTTTTTGCTGCTTTCTTTTCTCCTTGACTCTAGCTCTGGCTGCTGCTTTTGCTCCTGCTCCTGCTTCGCTTCGCTCTTGCTTTGTTTTTTTCCTTTTTTTTTCTTTTTTCTTGTAACTACTGGGACCTGCTCCGGACTGGGACCTGAGAACACCTTGTGGCCGGCAACAGCCATCCCCAGCGCCGGAGGGAGTGACAACAGGGCGACCACCCCAAGAGAGACTCGCTGCATTTGTCATCTCTTTTTCAGAGCTGTGAAAAAGTGTTGTCATCTGGTATTGTTCATTTTGTGTACTGGGGGGGGGAGGCTGTGCCTGTTAAATAAACAGGTTCTTTCCACTTCTCTCCGAGGAATCATTCCCGAACCGGCTGGGGGGAGGGGCCGTGTGGGTTTGATCTCCGGAGGGAGCTTCCTTTGGAGGTTTTCTCCCAGATTTGCCCTAAACTAGGACAAAACACACTCAGGAGTTCCTGCAAAGCAGGAACAGCCATGTGAACTTCCCTGTGACATACACAATACTTTGGAATGAATTGCAGTTGTGTAAAGCTACCTGAAAACACCCCTCCAACCCTGATCTGACACTGCTCTTCTTTCTTGGTACTCCTCTCTATATAGTGTTAACATTGGTATAGTCATTCATACCCATTTTATCACTAAACACTCCCACATTTCTGCCAAACGAATGGGGTTTTTCAGATGCATGAGGAAAGAAAGTGTAAAAGAGAAATGCAATTGAAAAAGCTACCTGGACAGCACAGGGATGCTGGGACAGGTCATTAAGATATAAAACGTTGGGAGCTGGTTTGATAGGATGGATTTTGGGCACTGGACAGAATAAGTAAATGGATGCTGGGGACAATGAGAGTTAACGTTTCAATGTTTTTTATGCAAAAGGGTTCCCTGAGTTTTAGGTCAGTCATCTCCTACTGATGGGGCAGTATACAGCTATCCACTAATTTGAGACCATTAGACAAAACACCAGAATTAGGAGGCTTCCACCCATGCTCTCTTTCAGTGATGAAAGAGCTGGATTTGCCCTCCTATGGCTTCTTTCCACCGCAACTGTTCTGTGACACCACCAATCCCTAGCAGTGGTGTGTGAGCTCTCTCTTTAAAGTGCCTTTCTACCAGGTGACTGTCAGTGAAAAATGGGACCACCTGCAGGTCTGCCCCTCAAGGAAAGACTGTGCTAAGGAAGAAAGGACAAAGACAATCCAGGCTATGGAATTACTTAGATAGAACAAATGACTAAAACAGTGCTTTTCCTTTGTTTCAGGAAAGCTAATCAGTGGACACTGGAAAGGAGAGATGAAGGACACTAACACTCCACCCCTTCTCGTTGTCTCCTAAACATTTGTTGATGACCTGTCACAGGCAAGCTACAGGTAGAACCTGTAAGTGACCAAGTAGAGCTGTTTATCCATTCAGTGAGCTTGTCAAGATTCTACTTTTTGTCCTTACCCATCTCAAAGGGCAAGCAGGAAGTAAGACAAGACAAGGGGAAAGGCACTACAGAACAGGACTGGCAAAAGAAGGAAGGAGGCAGGACTTTTGTTCAGTGAGAACCACCATCAGTGAGAGTCCCCATGCCTTCCACTGCTAGTCTGACTGACGTTGCTATAAATACATATTTTAGTATTGGCTCTTCGCAAATATTAAAATAAATATTATAAGTATAATAGTTTTTCTGTAGTTTTTTACTATTCAGTTTTAACTGCCTGAATAGATGTATAAAGTTTTTTCTTTGCTGTAGTTTAAAATTTAGGTGTAGTATGTTTCAGATACCTAAATAAATAACTTCCAAAAGAGGCCCAAGTGACTATCAGCGTTCTCCACCTGCAGAAAAAAGACCCAAGCCCAAATCAAAAGGTGATAAGAACCAAATAAAAGTGGGATTACGCTTGAGTAACCCAAAGAGTGACCATGCAGATCAGTTCCTGGAAAAGCGAATGTGCATAAGTCCATGCATGAAGAACAGGATAAAAAGGGGGGTTCCAAAACACCAGTGTGCTATTGGCAGCATGCCAATACGGTCAACCGTATTAACCTTTGCTTTATATTGTTTCTCTTATTGTCTCTATTAAACATTTTTTAATTTTACCAGGAAAGTGAGCCTCGTTCTTCACAGAATGATGGCACTTCGCATCATTGCTCTGACACCATTTGACGCATGCTTCTGAGCCACTGCGATGCAGAACCAGGAGTGTCAAAATGACCCAGACAAAGACACTTAATTAAAAGATGGGCATCCTTCTAAAGTTTGTGAGTTCCTAGAGGACGAGGGCGTTCCTTGGCCACACCGGTGCCGTGGCTGCTGTGCAGGCAGAAGCAGTGGGGTCCCTCCTCGTAGCGGGTGGCACTATGAGCACTGCAGGCAGGGCAGTTGTGTGTCCAGACGCGTGCCCATGACTGAGCTTTCAATTTAAATATTGAAAGGAGTGCGAGAGCAGCCTTCACTATGTATCATCAGAAAAATGGCACCGGTCACAAACTTTAACTGAGGTGTTTTTGACGGCAGAATTCGCGCACCAGCCTTCCCCCTCTAACTGGAGGTGGTGAAGCTCCATTCACTGGGCTGATGCCCCGTTCCTCCCTGCGCCAACTTTTTCCCACAGGAAATGTGAGACCTCGCAGCTGCCATCCCTTTTTGGTGACAAGCGGTTAGAATCGGCGAGTACATCCCAGCAGGCAGGCACGGAGGGCGGCGAAGGGCCGTGCCGGGGAGCGCCGCCGGCGCGCCCAGAGCAGGCCACTCCCCGGGGCAGAGCCGGGGCTCCGGGCCGGGGCGGCCCCGCTCCCTCGCCGGCTCTTTCACTTTCGTTTCCGTTTCCGTCGCTTTCCCGGGCGGGGTTTTCTGGCCATGGCGCTGGCGAGCCAGGCGCTGCGGGTGCTGTGCGCCAGCGGCGGCTGCCTGGAGCAGGACGAGCTGCGGCGGCGGCTGCCGGGCCGGCCCTCGGCCGAGCAGCTGGCGGCCGTGCTGCGGGACGCGCGGCGCTTCACGCTGGTGCGCCGGCCCGGCCAGGCGGCCGAGGCCGAGGTGGCCGTGGTGGTGGCCAGCAGCCCCGTGCGGCTGTGCCCGGAGCACGCCTCGGGCTGCGCGGGGCACTGCGGGCAGCTGCACCTCTGCAAGTACCACCTGAAGGGCTTCTGCCGCAACCGGCAGGCCAGGTGAGCGGCGGGGGGCGGCCGCCAGCGCGGGGGCGCGCCTTGCGCACGGAGTGCCCCTTCAGGGGGGGAAGGAGCTCGCCGTAAAGGCCTTCCCGCCTCGGGAATGCTCAGTGCTCGCCTCCGTTTCTTGTACTTGTGTGTGTTGACGCAAAGGAGGCAGACAGGCGGTGGTTTCACAGCCTTCGGTCGCAGCACTTCCTGCCCAGCTCATCGCCCTGGCGCTTCCCTGCCCGTGGGAGAGCCGTGCCGTGCCGGGGAAAGCTGAGGTGCTGCGGGGCCCTGGGGGATGTGTTAGAGCTGGGTGTGCTGCGGGGCTCTGGGCAGTGTGTAGAGCTGGGTGTAATGTGGGACCTGGGCAGTGTGCTAGAGCTGGGTGTAATGTGGGACCTGGGCATGTGCTAGAGCTGGGTGTTGGGGCCCTGGGCAGTGTGCTAGAGCTGGGTGTAATGTGGGACCCTGGGCAGTGTGCTAGAGCTGGGTGTGCTGCGGGGTCCTGGGCAGTGTGCTAGAGCTGGGTGTGCTGCGGGGCTCTGGGCAGTGTGCTAGAGCTGGGTGTAATGTGGGACCCTGGGCAGTGTGCTAGAGCTGGGTGTAATGTGGGACCCTGGGCAGTGTGCTAGAGCTGGGTGTAATGTGGACCCTGGCAGGTGCTAGAGCGGTGTGCTGCGGCCCTGGGCAGTGTGCTAGAGCTGGGTGTAATGTGGGACCCTGGGGGATGTGCTAAAGCTGGGTGTCCCTGTTCTCGGGGCCCTGGGGGCTGTACTCGTCGGCTGAGGGGGAGCGATGCCCTGAGCTCTGGTGGTATCGTGGTTGTGAGCTGCAGGTCGAAAATGCCGATATTGGCAGAGTGCACTGAGGCTATAACGACTGTGAGTCAGAAGTAGCATGGCAGTTATCCTCAGAGTAATTATGTAATCTACTTTGCAAATCGCTTAATGGCTTTATAGAGGAGCAGTGTTGATTTTTATGAAACCAGCTAATTTGGTGTGCTTTTTCAACTGTTCAGCATAATGCCCATGGGGTAGCAAAATAATGCAGTCATTTTGCTGTTGGCTTTCTTGAGTTATAGGAACGGCTGCAGGTTTGTTCACAACCTCCACTCAGACCACAATCTTCGTGTTCTAAAGCATTATGGACTTGAGAATTTAAACCGTGATGAACTTTGCCAGCTTCTGCTTCAAAATGACCCTTCCCTCTTGCCAGAGGTGAGTATAATTACTCTGACAGCTTCTTAGCCTTGGGTTTCAGTGAGCATCACAAAGTGGAAGAGACTTGACAGAGATGGAGATATTGGGTGTCAATTTAGTTAGCTTAATGCAAATCTAAAAATAAATCTGCATCCTCTGTTCTCTCGCCTGTGGTGGGTTGACCCTAGCTGGCAGCTTAGCTCTTGAACTTCACTCTCTGCTTACTCCCCGTCAAAAGCAGAAGAGATGAGCATTAACCAGAAGAAGAAAAGTGACAAAACCTGTGAATGGAGATAAAGACAGTCTAGCAAGTGGAGGAAAGCAGGGAGAAAAGTGTTGCAAAGGAACACTTCTGCTTCACCACCTGGAAGCAGACTGATGCCCAAAAGTCTCTGAGCAAGTGCTACCTTGTAAGAAGGAGCCATCTCCTCCTTTCTTTCCCCTTCCCTCTGTCTCTTCCCCACAATTTTTTTTTTGAGAATGACATTATGTGGCATGGAATATCCCTTTAGCCTGTTTAGAATATTTCCTAGTTTTGACTGGAATAGTTAATTTTCTTTCTAGTAGCTGGTACAATGCTGTGTTTTGTATTCAGGATGAGAACAATGTTGATAACACACTTGTGTTTTAGTTTTTGCTGAGCAGTGCTTGCTCTAAGTCATGGTCTTTCCAGCTTTTCATACTGCCCTTGTAGCCTGTAGACAGAGTGCACAAGAAGGTGTGAGGGAATGCAGCCAAGGCAGCTGACCCAAACTGGACAGAAGGATATTCCATACCTTATGCCACTATTCTGAGTAGTAAAACTGGGGGGAGGTGGCCCAGGGGTGGTGGCACACTGATGGGGACTGGCTGGGCTTTGGTCTCAATGAGTGGTGAGCAGTTGCATTGTGCATCATTTTTTTTGTCTATTCCTTTATCATCATTATTTCCTCTTCTTTTTATACCCTATTAAATTGTGTTTATCTCAACCCTCTGAGTTTTGCTTTTTTTTCTGATTCTCTTCCTCATTCCCTAGAGTGAGTGAGCAACAGGCTGTTTTTGGCTGAGACAGAGTTAATTTTTCTTACTGGTGTCATGAACGGGGTTATGTTTTAGATTTAATATGAAATATATTTAATATGAAAATAGCATTGGCAACCCACTGATGTTTTGGCTGTTGCCAAGTAGTGCTTACCTTCATCACTACTACACAAAAACCAAGGACTTTTCAGCTTCCCATGCTCTGCCAGTGCAGGAGGAGCCGGGAGGGAGCATGGCCAGGAGAGCTGACCCAAACAGACCAAAGGGATGTGTTATCAACACTGTTTTGGTCACAAACCCAAAACATAACGTGGTATGGTCTGCTATGAAGAAAGTTAACTCTATCCTAGCCAGATCCAGTACCTCTTACCATCAAATTAGGGTAAAAAAAAAAAATTCCAAAACTAGAAAATCAAAGAGGTGTGACAGCACTAAATCCCATTTGCAGAATATCTGTAAGGATGTTGTCTGTTGAAAGATCTTTCTGAACATTAGCATGGGAAAGGAAAAGCTATCAAGTAATCACTTGGAAAACAAGAAGAAAGAAGAAATGTTTCTTTCAAAAGCAAATGTATGCACATTGTAGCTGTAAAAAACCAAAAATCATGTATTCAAAGAGTTTAAATGAGCGCATTGTACTTTCATGTTTAAATTGTTTTTTTCTTCCCCTTCCCAAGATCTGCATGCATTATAACAAAGGTGATGGACATCATGGATCTTGTTCCTTTAAAACATCCTGCACCAAACTTCACATTTGCCAGTACTTTTTGCGGGGTCAGTGCAGATTTGGCAGCAGCTGCAAACGGTCCCATGACTTATTAAATCCAGAATGTTTTGAGAAACTGGAGAGACAGGGAATGAGCTCAGACATTATTGAGAAGCTGCCTTCCACTTACAGAAACATGTATGACATAAAAAATGGCAACAGAAATATGTATGACATAGAAGATGCCAAGTCTTCACTGTGCAAAGGTAAATAATATCTTTTGAATACATCAGAAGAGTCACGGTAGTGAATTTAATATTTTCACTGGTGTCATTAAGAAAGCTGAATTTACATCTTGATTTGTCTTAGGAGGGACCTCGTATCTATGTCATTGACAGAGATCTTTGTCTTGACAAGTGAAGTCAAGAGAGGTTCCTGAGAAATAGTGTTGGTGCTTATGAAATTTTTGAACTTGGGGTTAAAAAAGTATAACGGGAACTGGAAGTAGGGAGCTCTATAATTCTGGAGATTTTTAGGTAAAATACTAAAGGTAGAGACCTGTTTAAGAGTAGGACTGGTGGTTGTCTGATTATAAACTATTTAATTGTTTTTCTTTAATGTAGCAATTGTCTAGCACAAGAATTTACAAACAGCACTATCCTAGTTACTTCTTAGAAGTGTAATATTTTGTTTACTCTTTTCTTTTGAAGTTCTTTAGAATTGTAAGCTAAGCATAGTTTATCAGGTGAAAAGAAAAAGGATAACAGCATGGGGAATTCAAGTGTGTATGCTCATCTCGTCTATTCTGCCTGCAGTTCCTTCTTCCTTAATGTATCGGATTTTGAAACTTTGTGTTTTTTAGCTGCCAGTATGATCAGCTGTGTGGAATGCACAGTTAACTCAAGTCCGTCTGGAAGTATAAAGGCATTGGATTCTGTACTCATTTTGTGGTGATAGCTAAAACGTGTATCCAAGGAATTCAGGGAAATAAGTTCAGAAAGGCTGGATACAAGGAGTATACTTTGAGTATACAAATTTATCAAAGGCTTCCCTGTCTTTCTGGAGCTGAATGCAGTTAGGTGGTTACAAACATTGCCTTTAGGCATCTTCCCTAGGGATGGGAGCACTTTTAAGATGAGTTGTTTAACAAAGTGTGTTAATAGTTATAATTCCCCCCTCTAGACAGAAAACCCAGCACTGGACGGGATTCCTCAGCTACAAAGGGTGATGAATCAGAGCAGATATGTTTACATCACCTGTACAGAAGTTGTGGCTTTAAAGGTAGGTTGTCTTAAGCATCAGTAGCAGACTGTGTCAAGTCCAGCCTGTTTTTCTGCTCTCATAAAGAAGAAGTAGTAGACATCTTTCACAGAAAGGGGAAACTTCAGAGTTTATGCTTGTTTTGTTAAATCTCACTGCTATCTTGAGTGCTGTAGGAAAGTGTGTGACCTGGCACACCAAACAAAGGAGGTGTTCTGTTTTGCTCTGAATCTGCCTGTGCTGAAGATTGGCTACTCCACCTGTTGGTTGTTTACCTAAGGGATTGCTGAATGATAGGAGTCATGTTTCCAAACAGGAAAGATACAAAAGATACTCTGAACTGTACATTCTCCCTTGTTTCTTCTAGTACTTTTCTGTTCCATCTGTCTTAGTTGTCTCCCTTTCAAAATGTTCCAAGGCGTCCAGGAAAAAGGCTGCCTTGCCAGCTTTCTTGTTGATTTTTTTCTTTTGTCATCCTTTTTCTTCTTAATGTTCTTGACCTGTGTACTGAACACCTCCTCGTATGAACAGTGTGGTGCAGTTTCTCCCTGACTTTCGCTGTAATTCAGTCTCCTTTTGTTCTGCTGGTGAAATTGGCCTCGGGTTGATGCACATGAGTGCTGTGATCTCACCTTCAGGCCTGTTGAGGAGTGACTGCACACTGACTCTTTGAACTCTGAGTAACACTTGTGGTACCTGGCTCACTGCCACCACTGCTCTTCTTTGTGGGGCCTGCACCTCTTAGAGACTTAGTGAAGGGCAAAGGACATTGGGACTAAAGGAATGATATCTGTGTATTTATCAAAAGAGAGGAGAGGTGATGGTTGTTAACTGGGTTGTATTGGAAGGTGTGGGACCTAGACATGGTGTAAATAGTATGGAATCAGTGGTGGATACACCCCTGCTTTCAGCTGGGACAGAATTAATTTTCCTCCTAGAAGCCATTACAGTGCTGTGTTTTGGTTTTAGTATGAGAATAGCATTGATAACACACTGATGCTTTAGTTGTTGCTAAGTAGTGCTTACCCAAAGTCAAGAACTTTTCAGCTGCCCATGTTTTGCAAATGAGGAGGTGCCCAAGAAGCTGGAAGGAGCATGGCCAGGGCAGCTGACCTGAACTTGTCAAAGGGCTATTCCATCCCATTAGGACATCATGCTCAGCATGTAAACTGGGGGAGTTGGCTGGGAGGGGCTTATTGCTGCTTGGGAATGGGCTGGGCATCAGTCATTGGTGGTGAGCAGGCATAGTGTGCATCACTTGGATTTCTTGGGCTTTATTCCTCTCTCACTTTTTGTTAGCTTCCTTATAGATATATGAGAATATATATATATGTGTATATCTATATCTAGATATGTATGTATACTTCTACTTACACTTACTATATTGTATTCTGTTTCAGTTACTAAACTGTTCTGATTTCAACCCACGGATTTACCTTTTTCCTGTTCTCCCCATCTCACTGGAAGAAATGGGAATAAGTGGCTGTGTTGTACTTAGCTACCATCTGAGGTTAAACAATGACAGTCCTCCTCCTGTCTTAAAACTAAGCACTGCTGTGCTTTAGATTTTTCCTCAGTAGTACCACTTTGTGATTTAGTGGTTAATCATAAATACATTTTTTTTCTATTTGTGAAATAATAGCCTTGTATAAGCCTGTGATCTTGATTTGTTTTTTGTCTCTGAAACTGAGAATGCTCTGTGCAATTTTAATGTGCAAAGAGAGTCTAGTATGTACAGGAACTGAACTTCTACCTAAGCCCAAAAATCCAAGTGTTGCTTGCTTATGCTGAAAAATTCTGAACTACTGCTTGTAGTGGTTCTACAGGTGAACCTTTCCCTAACTATCCTTTTGATGATTTCACCAGCTGGATATATGGCCCTGAAATGTTAGAATTCTCTCATAGCCTGTCAAAATAATGCATCTCCTACTTGTTTTTTGTTTTTTTGTTTTGTTTTTTTTTAAACTTTTACAGAAAAGTGTATCAGAAACCATTTTAATTTGCCATATAGATGGCAACACTTTGAGGGTAATACCTGGAGGGACTTCAAGAATATGGAAGAAATAGAAAAAGCCTATTGTGACCCAAAAAACATCAGGTATAAACTCTTAAAAAATTTATAGTGTGTGGAGTTTTCTGTATTATACTAGATCCTTAGTGGCTATAAATTGCTACAATTGTAGTGCAGTCATTACTTAAGTAGTTTAATTTGGCATTATTTTACTGACCTTGCTTTGCATGAGATTTGCCCCTCCTTCCCCCTTTTCCCACAGTCCACATTGTGGAACTGTCAGAATACTGGAGAGAGAGAGAGATGTACTCTGGGGAGCAGAGCACATGAAGAATATGGAAATTTTCAGAGTTTGGAACTGGTTAGATAGCACAAAGAGAGTATTGGAAGGGGCTCATATCAGTATGCCACGTCCCATGCTGGAAAATTACCTGTTCCTCTTATATTAAAGGCTCTTTGAAGCCCTTCTCAAGTTATGTCAGAGTTCTCTTTACAATATAGCTGGTCAGCAAGAAGAGGGAAGTGCCTGTTTTCCACTCTTTCTGTTCATCTTATGTAACTCACTAATTTAGGAGAGGGTTATGGTAATTGTGAGAGATATAATACTGTAATGCAAAATATATTCAAACACAAAACAGAGCTAGCATACAGAGTTGTGGAAAACTCCAAGTGCAAAGCACACATTGTGGTGAAAAGTGCACCTTTGTATTCTGCTTTTGGGTGAGATTGACTTAATTTGCAAATTTGTAGTGGGCTTCTGAATCTATGAGTAAACCTTCACAAACAGTTCTGATTTTTTTTCTCCTTTTTTTTATAGATTTGATGATGCTCTTCCTTGTGAAGGGATCTTTTTCTCATTCTATATCTGTTTTCACTCTATGTCCTATGGGTTGCAAAAGTCAGACGTCTTTCTACAGCCTCCTCTGTGACCAAACCCCCTCACTTCATCCTTACAACAGAATGGATCTGGTACTGGAAAGATGAATATGGCATGTGGCAGGAGTATGGGAAACAAGTAAGTGTGGAGAAATAGGGAGACTCCTAACTGAGTGAGACATGCAGAGCTACAGAAAAGTGCACAGTGTTTATATCCTCTCCCTCTTATGTCACCCTCTTTCTCTCACTCCTACTGTACAAATGGACATTAAAGGCCTAATGGGGTCTTTTCCCTGTGATTTTGATTGGTTCAGGTAAGGGACTGATCACTGGTGAGTCACAGATATTATCAACAGACAACTATTCAGTGAGTCATGTCAGGTAAGATCACAGTAATAATACGTTCTTTCCACTGCTTCTGAGAAAAGCCTCCTGCTCTGAAGATCCAGTAGTACTGTGCCATCTTTGTTGGTCTAGTTGGTGAATGTGTGGTCTGTCCTGGTTTCAGGTGGGATGGAGCTAATTTACTCCCTGGTAGCTGGCACAGTGCTGTGCTTGCATTTAGTATGAGAATAATATGAATGAAACAGGTTCCAGTTGTTGCTATGTCCTGCTCACTCTAAATCAAGGATTTCTCATATGCTGATATATCCTGCACCCATCACACATACAAGAGTTGTTGGTTTTTAAACTTGCTTGTCTATAACAGACTAGGAGAAACTTTTTTTTCCTCTGTTTTTGGTATGACAGAATGATCTTCATGCAGCTGCTACTGTCTCCAGTGAGGACCTGGAGAAAGCTTATTTGGCTGGAAGTTCTTCAAAGCTGACCTTCAAAGCTGGAAGACATGAATATGAAATAAATTTTGCATGTAGGTTGCATTTGCTTTGTTCTTCTGTTTTGTCCCTCCCTCCCAGGTCTCTTGTGGTTTTGAACTACTTTACAGTAGCTCAGTTACAGGAGATAGAGAAAATTTGGACTTTGAATTGCCATGCTTACAGAGACAGAGCTTCTCTCAAAGTTCTCAAGATAAGAGCTGTTCACATAAGCAGAGTGGCATTCTATTCCTTAAAAAACCTTTATTTTTGAGAAGTTCTTATGCTAGGTTTCAAAATGTCCACCAAAAAGTGCAAGTATGACACTGATGGTGAGGAACTTCTAGAAGACATGACATGTCAGCTTCTGCCCACTTTAATCACTGGTTTGCAGGAAAACAAACATTTGGATGAGGCGAAGGGTCCAGACAATCCTTAGCACTGCAAGAATTTTGCAGATACTTTCTTTTCATCCTGTCTGGAAAGGGTGAGAAAATACCTTGACTATGTCAAAGTAGGAAGAAGTGTTTCCCAAGAGTTCAGGAAATAAAAGCCACTTGTGATGGCACTGTCCTCTCTGAGCTGTTCCTTTACTGGCATCCTTTTCAAAAGTTATGTAGAACAGTGGTGGGAATCAGCCTGCCTAGACTGTCAGTTTGCAGTGGTTGTCTTTCATCCAGCTCTCCATTACTATCTCATTCTGCATGAAAAAAAGCCAAACAAAAAAAACCCACACCAAAAATCCACTTGTGATTCAGTCAAAAAGCAATGTTGGGAAAACTTGTCTGGCTTAGAAGTGAAAATGGCATATAGAATCAATCCCTTTTCTAAGGTTTGGGCTTTTTTAGTAACTTAGGCAAATATATGCAGTGTAGATGTCTTTCAGAACTTAATTTCTAGGCTTGTAGATGTCTTCCAGAAATTAATTTCTAGGTCAAGAGGGTTTTTTGTTTATTTTCATGTGTATCTCTCACTGAAGATGTGGCCTCATTGTCCTGGCTGATCCTGGCTTCTTAATTGTTAGTATGTCACAGTACCTGAAGAGGTTCAAAGATCCAGAAGGAAAGCCTCTGAAGTTCAGGTCGCTGTGACTTATTTCTCTTGGTGGTCAATAAAAATAAATGGTCTGTGATAGATGTTGGGTTCTGTTTACAGGGTTTGAAGTCTACAACTAAGTGTAGGAAAAAAGTATCTCGGTTTCAAAATGAGGAGGGGGGGAGCCTTTTTGTTGATGCTTTTGCCAAAACAACTTAGTGACACGTGGCTGCAGTGTGAAGGCTTTCAAAAACTCAATCATTTCACTTTCAATCAAAACAAAGATTTCAGTCTGTGAATGTTCATGGGATTTTTTCTGGATTTTTTTTTCCCAGCCATGATGCAGAAAAACATTTGCTACAGAACAGAGAGGAAGATTTGCAGAAGACCTAAATTTGTCTCTCAGGCAGAGGTGGAAAAGACAAGAGCCAGGTAAACCAAAACTGCTCATTCTGAGGTGATGGGTTGAGTGCTTTGTGACTGCTGAATCCTCCATGGATGCAAGCAGGGTGAAGAAGTGGCTGTTAAAGCAATTGTGAAAGACATGGAAAGGGACACACCTTTCTTAAAATTCTGTCTAGCCATGGCAGTGTTGCAGTCTAGCCAGCAGTTTTCAGTCAACTCAGGAAAGAAAATTTGGCCTTGAACACAGGAAGTAGGGATATGTAGGAAATAATTCAACATGTATCAATGTGTTTACATGTACTAGCTCTTTCTGAGATGAGTAATTTTCAAAGCTAAGTGCAAGTTTAGAAAAATTCTTTTGAGAGCAGCCAGACAATCTGAAAGGAAAGCAGTAGTTGTTACAGGTAGAGCAAAAGGTGGGACCCTGCAAGGACATAGAGTTCCATGTAACAGCCAATTTTTGCACATCCCCTTGCTGCACACAGTCCTTGTTTAAACAGTGAAAAGATCAGCTAAACACAATTAAAATTGGGGTGGAAGTGCAGGGGAGGGCTGTATCTATTATGTTTCTGTTATACTGATGTGATACTGGATACATTTTTATTTATGTCCCTGGGTGTAGCAAAGCTTTTGTACATACCTTCCACTCTGCAAGAGAAATCCTTATGTGTTTAGTTCAGAGTATGTATTTCTTTTTTTTTTTTCATCTGGCATCTTGCTTCCTGACATAAGTCTTGACACGATGACTTGAAACAAATATTTTCATGTGCTGAACAGAAATGACAGTTTTAAAATATTTTTGAATATGTTCACTTGTCTGTATTCTCCCTAAGCTTGACAAAAATGTTTAGTATAATATATACATAAAATGTCATGTTTAGTTTTATTTTAATTGTCTAATTGTAATGTCTTATATCTACAGGGGTGTTAAACATACCGAAGGGTTTAAGGGCATTCCAGCTCACTGGGACAAATCTGCCCTGCCTGAACTGGGATTCAAGGTCTGGAGCTTTTTAGTTTATTCTCTGTTGGTTTTGTCATGTAAGGTTTGTTCCACCAGAAGTTCAGTGTTTCTTCTGGCTTTGTAAATGACTGTTTCTATGTAGCATAATACCGAGGTATTGGTAAATTTAAACCTGATACCACACTGGGCAGACCTGGAGGTGAAACTAGACTCAGATTTAAACAAATGGTGACAGTAAAACTGTGGCAGCAGCAGGGACTTTCACTGCTACTATTAATCCCTTGCCTTGGCAAGTTTGCTGTGTTAACAAGATTGCTACTGGTGCCCAAAATACACAGTTTTAAAGTCCCAACATGTGCTGATAGCATCAGAGGTAAATGATGCCTCTGAAATTCAGAGTAGCCATTCCCTTAGCTGTAGACTGTTGGATGTCTCTGGAGAGCTGCTGGAACCAGGGGAGTTCACAGAATCACTCAGAATGGTTGGGCTTGGAAGGGAGGACCTCTGGAGGTCAGAGAGACCAACCCCCCTGCTAAAGCAGGTTCACCTAGTGGAGGTCACACAGGATTGTGTCCAGGTGGGTTTTGAGTATCTCTAGAGAGACTCCACAACCTCTCAGGGCAGCTTGTTCAGGATGGAATCTTTTATTATTACGTTTATTATTATTTTATTCAATCCAAGGGAGTAAACTTGTTTTCCTTTGCAACACACCTAATTAATATATCTGTGGTTTACCTTCTGTGACTCCCTGTCTGCTTCCACCAGTTCCTCTGTCAACTCTAGTAACTGTAACTATAGAAAAGGTGTTATCTGATGCTCCAAAATCACTAACTTGCAAAACGCAAATCCTCAAGAAGTTGTCACTAAGAAATAGGGAAGACTAACGTTGACAATTTTTACGTTCCTACAAAAATATGCAAGTAAACTTTGCTGGCTTTCAGGACTGTCATGAAAGGAATTGATTTTTAGTAGTGCGACCATGCTTTTGCCTAAAATTGCTCAATTAAAGGCTCTTGAATTGATTTAGAAACACAACAGGCAGTGCAGTTGGTGTTCACTAGCTGTAGGAAGTATAAACTAAAAAGATCCTCTGGTTTTCTGCAACATAAATTCCCAATTCCTTTTATATTTATGTGCTCATTTCTGCTATGTATTTAGATACTATTTGATGCATGCAAAAGTATCTTTTCAAACTTTTCCTTGCAGCTGATTGAGCTTGACTGTTCTTCTGAAGAATACAAGAAAGTCCAAGTGGACTTTCAGCGCACAATGCCCAGGGCAGCTATTAAAAAGATTTGTAGAGTTCAGAACCCATCGCTCTGGGAACTGTATCAATGGTATGTGTAAAACACTGCTCTGGTACGTATGCATGATGTTTCTGCAGTTAGCTGAGTGTTCTGTGCTAAAGACAGAGCACACATTCCTGAATGCCTCTGTTTCCACTCTCCCACTGAAATACCTACCTAGTATCAACATTTAGATAGGGGTATCAACATACCCAAAACTCAAGACACTGAGCTTGGAACAATCAGATTCAGGGCTGTGGTGGGAGGAATCCTTGCTCCTGACTTCTGCCAGCTTCCTTCCTGTGAAACCTTGAAGCTGGTAATGAGTCCCATCTAGCACGATGTTTCGCAGCTGGTCAAAACTGAAACAGCCTTCAAAATTACATGCAAAATTCATGGAGGGCAAGCCTTAATATAAACTCCTGTGTTCAGGGAAAAATAATAATGCTGAGATTCTTCCCTCTCTTCAAAGGCACTGAATGAAAGAAAACATTTATAGTAAAGGATTTATGTATAATGAAAGCATGTTTATGTGCCCAAATTAGGCCTTACTGTAAAGATTTTCAGAATATACTCTGTGTAAAATTTTTTCTGAGTGGCTGGAAACTGTGGGGACAGCCACTGTGGGACTGCAAAGATTCTGCTTCTCATTGCAGGCAGAAGGACCTAATGCAGAAGAGCAATGGTGGAAAAGCTGCAGATGAGCGATTTTTATATCATGGGACCAATAAAAAAGACATTGATGCCATCTGTCAGCAAAACTTTGACTGGAGAATCTGTGGTCTTCATGGGACAGTCTATGGCAAAGGTTGTTTTTCAGCTCTTTCAGTAATACTAGACTTGCTAAAAAATTCTCAGTACTCACTGCAGAGGGGTAAAGTTTACAAGGTGGGATTTGGCCAGTCCTGGCCTTCTCTCTATTGTGATGTGGGCTGAGTTTCACAGGGGTCATATGAAGCTAAGGCATTCTGAAAGGCCTTGGCTTCTGCTCTCCTAAGTCCTTGCAAGAAAAGACAGACTTAGGAGAGGTCAGTTCAGGCTTGCTGCTGTTCCAATTTCTCCCAGCTCTTATAGGTAAGCAGCCTGTTTAGTTTTTTGGTTTTTTTACCAGGAATCTAAATGCCATTCTGGTTACAGCCTTTTTGCCTTGTTAGCAAATGATATCCTTTAACATTGTGCTGTTATTACCAGCACATCCAGTGGAATAGCTGAGACAGGCTGACTGGCTGACTGCACACCTTTCTGCTTGAATACTTTGTAACTCTCAGAAACATGAGAGAATCACACCATATTTTGAGCTGGAAGGGACTCAGAAGGATCATCAAGTCCAACTGTGCTGATAAATATTAGTAGCATGTGCCAGGAGAGGAAATGCAATGATATTGGTGAAGGTGGAGATCTAGGGTCAGAAGGAAATCCTTTAGAGGAATACAATAACATTTTATACATTGCTTATACATATGTGTGCTCTGAAAACTAAAAAGTGCCTAGTGCTCATTTCCACTAAGAGGTACATAGAGGACAAGTGAAGGCTTTGGAAAGGCTGTTCAGGAATCACTTAATGGATTTGTTTATTAATTCATTTTCACACAGTATCATTTTGTTCCTGCCATTCTGGTGTCTTATCAACTCTGTCTTGGTGTCTCTTCTGCAGGAAGCTATTTTGCAAGGGATGCATCTTATTCTGACAACTACTGTGGAGCAGACTCACACACCAAGACCATGTTTCTGGCACGAGTGCTGGTGGGGGAATTCACTCTTGGTAGTTCTGATTACGTTCGGCCTCCCATGAAGGACAGCCAAAACTTCTATGACAGTTGTGTGAATAGCTCTTCAAACCCTTCTATCTTTGTCATCTTTGAGAAGCAGCAGATTTATCCAGAGTATCTCATAGAGTACCAGGCATTGGCAAGACTTCTATAGCAGCAAAACCCGTCATCCTTATGTTTAACTGGTTTAAACGGTTTTTTTTTAGTTTTGGCTTAAGAGAGAAAAATTGATTTTGAAGAAGCTGTGTGATCAGATAGGTGCGTGTTCAGAAACACTTTCACTCTGTCTTTTCTGTGCAGTAGAAAACAAGGCATAAAAAGACTTAGAGGATGTTTTAGAATTCCTAAAATCCTGTTTCTGTATCCTATTTTTAGCAGCTTTCCCATCACTGTACAAGAGCCTTTCATAAATTTATTAGAAGAAATTGCTGACGGTTGTAACATGAGGATTGGCCATGACTGCCAAGTCAAACAATAATTTTTAGTTATTGTTTCAGGATAGATTTTATCATGTGCTCACTGGTCAGAGGTGCTGTCCCTCTGCCTCAAAACTGGACAAAACCCTATTTTTTTATTAATCTGTCTCCTGTAACAGTAGAAATTCAGGTGTTTGCAAATGTGATTGTACAATCTCTGCAGTCAACTCATTGCATAAGTTCTTGGTAGCACTCTTTTGTCCCTGCTTAATCTGCACCAACAAAACCTCAAAAATTAAACTTGTTAGAAAAAGAACAGAGATTTATTTTCACTTGAGTTTCTCATTTAAAACAAGTACCAAAGATACAAGCATTAGCAGGGGGTGCTTGGAGCTGTGTGACTCGTTGATTTACTCTCTCAAATAAATACAGTATTTTATGTCTGAGAACACAAGGTTTTCATGACTTTCACTGTGCCTACAAAAGAGTGCTGGCAGGAAGCAGAGGAAGCAACTCACTGTTCTTCTTTAATACCAGATTTAGGAGGGAAATATACTGCTTGTCCTGCTTGCTTATCAGTACCTTGGTTCTGTGGTGAGCTTTATGGCTCCCTTACAGCAGTTGGGAAGGATGGCGAGTGATTGTCTCTCTTTAGGTGTTCTGCCTCTTTGGGTGCAGGAGATCCACAGATTTCCTTGGTACCCAAGCTACCACTGGACTTTTTCAAGAAAAATGTGCTTACCTAGGAAGTGGTCTTCAGCCACAGCTGAAACCTTTAGAATCTGAAGACTAGGTTGAATATTTAATGATTCCCATCAGAAGAAGATGATAGTGTTGAGCAGCCACCTTACATGTTTGCAGTCAAAAAACTTGAGTATCAAATATTTTTTTAAGATTAAAGTTGCTGATGCATAGATAGATATTTTATCATAGGATTAACGTGCTAAGGGTAGGTATACTGTACTACAGAAGCCTTAAATATTTTCTATATGACCTAAAAAAGCTCATCTTTAGCTGCATTCTATAGAATACTTCTTTTTAATTCACCTGTATGATGATTGACAGGTGTTGACTGGTAACTCTTATTACTTCAGCACTCTGAGCCAGAAGCTTGGCCATGATTAGCTGGACTAAGGCTGTGCAGACCTCTTTTTATGTGAACTGAAAAATCTAACAGCACGAAACCTAAAGGAAAATAACTCCTATTTGTGTTTAATCCCAGTAAAACACAGGATAGGGAAAAGCAAATTGACTATTATTTCTTTAGAAATATTTGTAATAGAACATAAATGATAAATCTCATGTCAGCAAATCAACTTGTCAGCAAATAGTACATTCATTGAGGAGGATAACAGTTATGGAAGAAAGTTTTCCTATCTGTGCAGAATAAGCCAAAACAAAAACCATGTTGATCTACAGATGATAGTACTGGTCGTATGCATTTCTTCCTCTGAACATAACCAGAATTTAAGGTGAGACCTAGGATAGCTAAAATCTTGTTAGTTTTCTGCCAGAAAATTGAAACAAACATTCGTATTCAGGCAAAAAGTTGAAATATTTTTATTGACTTTTTTACTGTATTTTTAAAACCTCTAAATTCATTCTTGGAAAGGATGTATGTATGCTTGTGTGAGTGTAAGTAAAATAGCAAATAAAATGCCTGGTTGTAGTACTTTGTCATCTGTTATTTCTCCATTATCACAGAAAAAAGAAAGTTGCCATGTTTTCCACTTTTGAAACTGCAGGGGTTATCTTCTTGTGTGTAGTAAATAAACAGGTACTCAAACCTGTAAATTCCTTCTGATGGTTTTCTCTCTTTGAGTACTGAAATCACAATGTTTCAATACACTCGTGAGTTTAGAGGCTCTTTTTAACAGTAGGAGTCCCTCTACAGCAGCTTGGGTTGCATTTGAAAATGAACAGATTAAAGAGATGTTTGCATTAAGTCCAAACTTTAGGCAAAAAGTAATATTTCTTTTCAGAGTAAAGAGGGTCTCTTTTGGCTACTTAAGACAAGCAGCTGAGCAGGAAGAGTGCAGTAATCTGTCACTCACTCCCACGCCATGGGAGGAGAAAGATAAGCTGTGAAGGTTTCCTTTTTGGGTAACAGGTCCAGCCTGGCAGGACAGACGGCACAGCCGGCAGAAGCCAAAGCTTTGCTGTGCCAGCACTGGGGTGTGGAGCGTGGGGCTCAGGAACCCTGATCCTCCACCTGCTGTGCTGGGAGGGGGCTGGCAGCCAGCCAAAGGCAACACACTGCACCTTCAGTGCCTGGAGCCACCTTTGTCAGGGTATTCTCACTGGATTTTATAAGATGTGGGTGTCAAAATCCTGTCCAAGTGGCAGTATCTGGTTTGGATACCTGCAGCCTCGCAAAGTAGGGGCTGGTGGGTGAGAGGAACTTGGGTGGATGGCACACAGCAGCTACAGTGGTGTGCTCAGTACTGCTGGGCTTGGAGCTGCCTTAGGGCCAAAGGGCAAGTGGAAATTGCAGAAATGCTGCTTCACTTGGAGTACATCCAGCAGAAGGTCCAGGTGGGATGGCTGTTACATGGGCAGCATTCCTGGTGCTTCCCTGTTTTTCCAAGGGATAGACTTCATGGCCTCCATAGCTCCATTGTACTTCTTGCTTCAGGACAATCACAAATTTATCTGAACATGCAGAAATCCTAGCAATTGAGGGAACACTCCCTCCTTGAAAGTAGCCGCAGCCCCCAGCAGTGCAGGGACAAAATCATCTTAGAAATGTGAGATTTTTCAAGGTCAGAAGAAAGCGAGTTGGACAAGTATAAACCAAGCAGTGACAGACAAATTATAAATCAGCTTTAAATTCTTTTACCATGCTTTTTGCTGTAAACACATGGAAGAGTGTGGTATCAGGTGAAGCTATGTCCAGGATGTTTAACAAAGGAAAATGAGAAGGTGATCATTACCTGCAGTATCTCACACAGAAGAACTTCTGCAGTTTAATGCCAGGTAAGAATAGAAAGTTCCAATTTGCAATCCATGAAGCATAATAATTTCTGCCACCGTACTCTGTTTTTCTAGGAATACTATTTTTAAAGTACAAAACTGTAAAGCTTTCTTTCTATCAGCAGCCTCATTAAAAATACCATTTTATACTGACAGCTTTCTGTCATCATTACAAAGACCAGAAGACATATTTAATAGAAGCTTTCCTTTACCAAGCAGCCTTTGCTTCGTATCAGCTGTCAGAGAATGACTAAACCCCTTTTGTAACACAGACGTGCCCGATTTTAAACAAACTCACAGCTCAGCAATGCAAGACAACACACTTGCTGTTTCTGAGGAAAGGAATTATTTTAAATCTGCTTCCTTGTTCCTCCCTAGACCCAACTGCTGCTGACTGAAGCATGTTGTACCAGAATGCTAAATAGTTACCATTACTTAAGGATAAAAAGCTATGTTTTGCTATTGCAACTATAAACATAGTGCTGGGGGTGGGTTTTTTGTTAGTTTTGCTTTTGTTTTGGAGGGGCTTTTGGTAACTTTTTTTTTCTTTTTTGGTGGTTTGTTCTTTTGAGAATGTTTGTTTTGTTTTTTTTCAATGAATTCTAAAACCAGTTCTGCTCAAGATCAGTTTTGCACCATGTTATATCGGTGTAAACACACCGTTGATTACAGTGATATCACCAGTCTCTGTTTTGGACAGCTGCTAGCAATCTAGTGCCTTGTTTTTCTGGAAATGTGTGCTTCCAGAGGCTCCCAGATCCGTGCCACAGCTCACTCTGTAGGTGTGTTGCTGAGCTCACACAGCCAGGGTGAGGTCCAGCGCCACTGAGTGTCCTGGCACAATGTCTGCAGTGTTTGGTGACGGCATCACCAACCCTTAATGAGAAGGAACAAATGGCTTGGGGCTCCTCCTGTATTACTGGAAAGTTGGCAGCCTTTTTCCTGTCTTCTCTAGCTGTCTGTCTCAGCCTGCATGTAGAACAAGGGTTGATGCACTTCCAGAAATCTGACTTCAAATGCAAAAATAATTTCTCTGTTCCATAATGCTACAAACTGACACGTGAAAACACATAACAGTTCCTAAGCAGATGCCTGCAGAACAGTTAAAAGACTCTAGCAGAGACTCAAGTAGTTTACTTGAACACATACTGTCCATGTTCAGTGTGGATGCAGATGGGAAAGACTCTTGGTTCATTTCCAAGCCTGTAAATCGTGACACACACCTGCAGCCACTTCAGGACTGTTTTTTTTCCAGTGGCATCAATGTCTGAAATTATGTTTCACCTCAATGCATCCCAGTCTTACCGATTTGATGCCAGTGCCAGTAAGACATGTATAGAGCCTGGGGAGGGTTCAAGGATCAGGAGGGGAGCACCTGAAGAGCAGCACAAAGGAATTCCAGCCACTCCAGCCCAACTTGAATGCCTCTCTGCAAGTACATGCAGCATGCAGAATAAAAACTGGGGTTAGAGAGACGTGCACTCCTGCAGGTCTGTGATCTCACTGGCCTCACACAGACATGGTGGGATGGCTCCTGTGACTGGAGTGCTGGAATGGAAATACACAGGATTTTGAGGAAGGACAGAGGAGAGGAGAAGGGGGTGTCACCCTCTGTCAGTGACCAGGAGTTGCACATGGAGCTCCACCTGGGGATGGATGAGGAGCTGACTGAGACATTGCAGGTGAGGATTAAAGGGAAGGATAAGGCACCCAAGAAAGTTTGTTAAAATTCAAAGATCACTTCCTCTGAGATCAGGAGTCGTGCATCCCAGCAAAGAGGAAGTGAGGCAAAAATACCAAGAGACCTTCATGGATGAATAAGGAGTAAACAGAAAAGAAGTCCACAGAAGGTGGAAGCAAGGACAGGTTGCCTGGGAGGAATACAGAGAAATTGTCTAAGCAGTCAGGGATCAGGTTAGGAAAGCTAAAGCAAGTCCTGATAGAAATAAATCTGGTCAGGTATGTCAAGGGCAACAAAAAAGCTTCTACTGGTATGTGGGTGATAAAAGGAAGACTAGGGACAATGTGTGCCCTCTCTAGAAGGAAACAGGAGCTCTGGTTACCCAGAATGTGGAAAAGGCTGAGGTACCCCTGGCTTCTGACTCAGTCTTCACTGCTAAGTGCTCAAGCCACACCACCCGAGTTGCAGAGGCAGAGACTGGGAAAAAAGAGTTTATAAAAAATTGCAGGTAAGAAAGGCACGAGCTTGATTTAGGCTTGGCTTATTTTGTCAAAAATGAAGCACATGATGATTTTCTAATTCATGTGAGGAATACAAACAAGCCTTTGACAGATGACTTCAGATGGAATAAAATTCCTGCTCATTCAGGTAGCTGGGAAGTTTTTAGGCAAGGCCCATCCAGCTTTTTGCCAACTGTGTACATAAGCTACACAGTAAATCAGCCTCCATCACACTACTTTTAGGAGGGTAAAAATTATGTATAATGTGCAGAAACTAAGGTAAATACAGCATATTGCTTTTCAAATAAATAACAATCACTCTATCAGCAATTCATATAATCAGTGTGTCTGTAACAGGGCACTTCTGTTTAGCATGCCAAAACACTCCATTGAAAAAGGAACAATTCCAAGACTTCCCCAGTCAGTACCTCACCATTATTGCCCATACAGATCTGTTTAAAAAAAAAAATTCCATGAAAGAGGAAGAGACAATCTTTGAGGAACAAGTTCCAGTAATGTGATCAGTGTTCAGGCAGCATGTGGGAAGCAGGCAGCAAAAGATGCTTGCTGGAGAGAAACTCAGGGACCTAGCCAGGCATCAGTGAGCAGATGGCTCCATCCTGCAGGGAAGCTGAGCAGTCAGTCTCTTCCTCCTGCTGCTGCAACACTTCTCTGTGCACACCACCGAGAGATGCTGTACCTAAGGAACCCTCAAGCAGACTATGGCAAGCAGGCAGAAGGGCGAGACTTGCAAAGAACCAAAGGTGCATCCTTATTTTTATAGTGCCACAAGAATATATACAAAAATATTAAAGAAAAAAGGTAAGAATAAATGAATTTTCTAAAAATGTCTTGGAACTGTACCAATCTCTTCTCACAGTTCAGTTGTTCTGGTTTAACCCCAGCCAGCAGCTCAGCCCCTCAGAGCTGCTCATTCATGCTCCCGTAGTGGGATGAGGGAGAGAATTGTAAGAATGAGAAAACTCATGGATTGAGATAAGGACAGTTTAATAGATAAAGAAAAAGCCATACGCAAAACAAGGAATTCATTCACCATTTCCCATGTGCAGGCAGGTGGTCCACCACCCCAGGAAGAAGAGCTCCAGCAGGCATAGCAGTGGCTTGGGAAGGCAAGTGCCATCACTTTGAACGTCATCCCCCTTCCTTGTTCTTCCCCTAGTTTAATGTGCTGAGCATGGTGCCATAGGGTATGGAATGTCTGTGTCCAGTGGGAGTCTCCCGGCCCAGCTGTGTGCCCTCCCAGCCCCTTGTGCAACACTAGTTGTGTGGCAGGTGAAGGCTCTGCAGGAGGAGCAGGACAGAGGGAATGTGAGGAGCGGAAGCTATGGCTGTTTTGGTTGGGAAGATGCAGTGCACAGTCACACAGCTTGACTGGATCCACGGAGCTGCTGCAGCTGGCAATCAGACCAGTTCCTTCCTGAGAGGGGGAGGCACTGCGGACATGACCTGCTCCAATGTCACAGAAGGAGTCAAGAGAGCTGCTGGGTCTGATGATCCTGGATCCCACTCCTTTGCCACTGGCTCTAGAGCATGCATGCTCTTAATTTCCTTGATTTGAGGAGCTAGACAGGGATGGTGCCAGCTGCAATGCTTGGAAAGGAAAGGCCTCCCCAGGAAGCACACGTGATACCAACACCTTCTGATTACCTTCAAATTTCCTCCAGTCCTCCTGCTTCCTTTAAATTCATATCTTCTTTGTCTCCACCTTTCCAACAGCAGTTCAGCAGCCAGCAGAATGGCTGTCATCTCATTTCTTTGGTCTTAGCTGCTGGAACCTTACTGGTAAGCCAGGGAACTCTTCATTCTTCTTCTGTCATGTCGATGGGATGTGCCAAGTGCAAATTGTTAATCTAAGTATATTTAAAATCACTTCAAAGCATGAAGGAGGTGCATCTTCTCCAGCTTTACAGACAGAGGGAGAGATTAAGCATTGTACAGGAGCCTCAGCTTTGATTGTAAATGGAGTTCATGAAAAAAATCCAATGCACTGTGTCCCAGGTCTTCTGCTGTAACTGCAGTGCCTTTGGGGCTTTCTCTAGGGACTCATGAGTGCATGAGAAGGATGTGTCATACAATGAACTGAAATTAAAATCTACTGTAAATTGTGGAAATTGAGCATGAGGAAAGCATTCTCACAGATAAGTGAAAAGAAGTGTGATGTAGAGAAGCAAATGAAAGTGGGATGCTTCTTTACAGATAATATTCACAGCAATTTGAAAACCTCCAAAAAAGACTGTGGAGCCCATTTTAAAAAAGTGACTGTCCCACGGGAGGGCAGTGAGGAAGCACCTACTAACCATCAGTGGGACTTAGGCTCCTACTTGTCCTTGGAGTTTTGAAAAATAATTATACCCAGTGAATCACTAAAAAAGGGTCTCATTCCAGAAAGCTTCAGGATTTCCTTTTAGCGAGATTCCAGCATAATGTAGACTCCATTCTTTGGTCCAAGTGTGGCTTTTGATTTGAGCTGCAAAGGAATCTGCAAGAGAAAAGAGCATCTTATGTGCAGTTGCATGTGTTTGTTTATGTGTGTATGACACCCCCACATACAGACAGACATTTTTGCTGGAGGACTGGCTCATACCAGGATTACTGTGGAAGCTGTAAAGTACTTGTTTTACAGGGAGCTGTGGTGGTATAACATTAAATAGAATTTACAGCCAGAGGCTGAGGCAGTGGTTACCCAGGAATGCTGTAGATCTGAACAGAAAGAAATTAACTCTGTAAACTCTAGAGCTGGGTGCAATGTCCATAGCAATAGGCATATAGTAAAGTGCTGAAATCCTGTGAAATATGTACACACATTCTCACCCTCTATGAATTATGGCATTTTGCCAGTGGTCTTGCCATACTGCTCTCCACTAAGGCAGAGCTGTGTAACAGTTGTTTTGTTGGAAAAATTATATATCCAAAATCACATTTTGCTTAAAACAAGCAGTCCATGCCTCATCTCTCCTTATTATGGAAGTGTCTCTAACACTTTTCTCAAATGAACAGAAGTCACAAAGGCAAATCAGTTGTCCTGCCTGGCATGCTGTCAACTCCCTCAAGTTAGCAAGTGTGATCTTTAAGTCTCTGCATGTACACACCTCAGTCTCTGGGCAGGTCTTGAATTGAAACTTCTGCAAAATCCTCAGCAGAGTCATTTTTGTCTCCAACAGACCCATTTTCATGCCTATGCAGCCACGGGGTCCTGCCCCAAAGGGTAGGTAAGCAAAGGGATGTCGTTCCTTCTTGGCCTCCTCTGTAAACCTAGGAGGTGCAGAGAAGGTAACCAGTTCAAGAAATGCTTTTTGCTCTAGGTTCCATGTTTATCATTTAAATCTCAGAAGCTAGTTACTTCTATTGATCTTAATGGACAAGTCAAGGGGACTATTGATAGATTATGTCCTGACATTCTAAGTAAAAAGATAATTGACTCGTGGCCATCAGCCTTTGTCAGCTAGTGATTTCAGGAGAGAACATGGAGACATGAGTTTTACTTCCAATCTATTTTAAATGAAAATCTCTCATCTCTTTGGATCCAGTTTCCAAGAACTTTAGACTGATAGACTGTTATTTGGAGCTTTGGAAAAAAATAATATTGCACTAATTCCATCCTCATGCTTAGATAACCTAAATAAGATTGAGCCACTACTCAAAAAAATACTGTAGAGGCCCCTAATTTGAGACTGAAGGACCATTAACTCGTGTACTAAGCACTGTTGCATATCCCATGCAAACAGAGGATTCTTGCCTTGCTCACCCCATACATCACTCTGGTAAATTTAAAGTCTCCCTTGTTTTACTTCTATGGCCAATTTCAAAATGAAATATTGGGGGGAAAGGCTGTAGCTGAATTATTTTATTTTATTTTTTGTTATGCTCTTATTTTATAATTCTTGCTACCATTACCAGCTATACAAGCTGAGCAGAGTGTTAGTAATTATGGATCACTCCTCAGGGAAGGTTCAAAAGGGATTTAATCTCAGATTCATAACAAACAGCACTGTGTGAGTCAAGGGGACTGCAGCCCCCACTAACCATTTTATCCTTTCATACAACTGTTAAAGTGGTGAATAAACAATTAAGAAAGCATTTCCAGATAAGCATTGCTAAAAATACCCACCCCAGCCTTCCAGTTACTGCTAAGATTCCTCTCCAGCAAAATCTCTGGGCTTCTCTAACCTTGGCACTGCTCTTCTTCGTGGCCAAAATATTCTGATGGAGCATATGCCCAGATTTGTTCCAGAAGGAGCATTAGGCAAACCCACCTACACCACACATGTGTTGTCTTACTGGCAAAGATGGTTCTGGGCTGCCTGCCTCACACCCAGTTGTTTATGGAGCAGGCACTTCTTTTCTTAGTAAACTTTTGAATGTAGTGGTGGCTTAAAATGCATCTGCCCACTAAACAGTTTAAAAATATAGCTGCCCACAAAACTAAATTGTGCCTGCACACAGCACCACATCAGCTGTAAGCTCAGCCCAGCACCTGTAGCACAGGGCATGTACAAACCCACAGCTTCACAGGGCTCCCCCATCCACTGAAGATAATAAATGTGAAACTGACTTGCTAAGCAAGAACCAAGGGTTCTAACTCACAGACAGAGCAAATTCCCAGTGGGAGATGGGGTAGGTTCCCCACTCACAGAGTACCCACACTGTTATGTTTCAGGTGAAAAGGGTGCTCTAAACCAGCAGGGACTGGGTGAGTTTCCCAGGTACAGCCACACCAGTGAATATACTGTCCCACTTCAGAATTTTTGCACCCAGAAGAAACATTATTCTGATTTGGATACAGTCTGAAAACCTCTGCCACAGTTCAACCTCACACCTTCTCTGGGATACACCAATATCATCACTTGTCTGATTTAGTAGAAATAACATGTTTTTAAGGCCTAAATAAAACTGTGCTCCTCTTGGTGGAAATGCTGCTTTGGATGAATATGGGTGACTGTGGCTGAGAAAGAGCAGCAGTATCTGGCGCCTGGACTGGACAGGTTGGAGTTCTGTGCCCACAGGTCCATGTAAGGACTTCAACCTAAGGATGAAAAGCATTATTACTCCACATACCTCTCAGGAATGAACTTCTCAGGTTCTGGCCAGAACTCAGGGTTGTGGTGAAGGTGTCCAACTGCAGTTTCAATGACAGCTCCAGCTGGAATACGCTGCCCTAGCACTACACAGTCTTTAGCTGCTTCCCTAGTGAACCTGCAACAACATCATACATCCCAGATGATTAATAAAGGTTAAAAACACAGCAGGAGAGATCTATAAAGGTATCTGTCTTTTAAATGTATCTATTCATCTGACCAAACAATTTCTGGGGCAACATTTTCTCATAGATAAATACACCAACTGTTGCTGATGCCAGCATCTTCTCAGGTTATAATCATCTCCACTTAGAGATCCATTGGTCCAGCCCAGGTGGTTGACTTTTGCCCTTTTCACAGGAAAGCATTTCTGATTGTGTATTGTTTTCCAAAGCATTAACTGCTAAACTGCAATTTTATTGTTGATGTTGGGTTTAGACTCATTTTTATGAAAATTACTGATGAAATGTGTCAGTCATATCTAATAACAGGTAGAAAGGGTATGCTGGCTTGCTTCCAGGAAAAAAAGGATAGCAAAAATAGCTGTGAGTTTGTTTATTTGAGAAGATCCCTGCTGTTGGTGCAGCACCTGAAACTTAGCAAGGGATGGTTTTAGTATTAGGGCTGAGTGCTCTGCTGCTCTGGAAATATGACCAATTCACAAGCCTTGGAAAATCACATTTCATGTATATTCATCAAAGACGGGCATGGTGTTAGCAACAAAACTCTGCAGTTTTCTCCCACCCTGTGGTAATAGGTGACAGAGGAACCTTAGGAACCTGATCATGACAAGATGGAGAAAAACCACCTGCCAAAGCTCAGCTTGTCTCTTACAAAAGATTGTGTGTGGTGATCCAGGTCTTTTGGTGCTTGGGTGGTCACTACAGATCCCAGATCAGCCCAGACCCAGGTGGGTGCCCTGCTGTCTCAGTGTGGGAACTCTTCCTGCCACCATCTGCAAGCACAGGGGTGAGACAACGTGCAGCAACTTCCTCTGCTGCTGCCCACACTCTGCTTAAAAAGTTGAACAAAGACTTCAGCTTCAGGGCTGTCAGTCTGGTATCATTACAGAAACACATTCTTTCCTTGCTGTCATCCATCTCCCTTACAGACAAATAAATAAGAGTCTCCAAACCTGGAACAAAACACTGGCATGCAAAAAAAAAAAAAAAAAAAAAAGCTTGACAAGTTATATTTCGACAAGTTATATTTCTCATTCTTACAAGAATTTGGTGATAATGGAAACATGAGTTCTGGGGGAGAATAGTAAGTCCATTAAAAAAAAAAGCTAAACCAACTCATTTTATAACAAACTTGGCTGCTACTGATTTTTCCCTTAACCCAGCATTATCCTTGTCATAGGCAATTAGCATCTTTCAGCGTCCCTGGGCTGTCCTATCCATTCCACATCCATCAGAGTAAAAGCCAGATCAATAAACAGCACTGACAACACCAAACAAACTTCAGAAGAACTTTGTGCCATTCTCATTTTGTCTCCCATCTGACAAACCCAGATTGTTTCCCAGTGATACAGTCCAAACTCAAAGACCCCTGTTGGCTTAACCAACAAAATAGTTTCCACTTGTGCCCCAAATATAACATAGTAAAGCCCCATCATCTCATCCAGGAGCAGATCTCTTTGATATTTACTCTCTGAACAATCCTGCAGATGCCCACGGAAAAAATCTTGCCTTTCAGTCTTGGTAAACGTATAGAAGAGTGTAAGATTTTAAGCTCTTTTTGTTTTAAGGTGCTTGCAGTCAGGGGTTAAATTTTTCAAAAGCTCTCACAGCAAGCTCAGCCTTGGCTTCTTTCCAGTCATCTGAATTTTTTCCTGAGCTTCATGAGAAGCATTGCAACTGGCTGATCACTTTGAAAATTGTATTTCTTAATATTTGTATTTATGCTTGTGATAACTTGGAGCTTTAGCAATCAAACAGTTTTCTTATTTCCTTTTCCCTTGTTTTCAGTTCATCAATATAGTAGAATGAGTAATTTGTGATTTGGGACAAAACTTTCAAAAGTTAATGGATGCTAACATCAGTTTAGCTCTTTTAGCATAAGGCAGTGCTAAGTGCCTCAGATCAGGGTTGGTGATAACCAACAGGGTGGGGATGGGTTATGGTGTGTATCCCCAAAGCCTGAGGCACATGGAAGCAGCAGCCTCTGGCTTTCTAAGCCCAAACCTGCTTCAAAATGCTGCATCCTCTAACCTTGGGAGATGTGAAAAATGGTGAGGAAGCAACCTTGGCCAACTCACTGTAAAAAGGTGCTTTAGAAATACCAGAATTATCCAGCTTTCCTTCAACAGGCCACATTATATCTTTCAAATGCACAAAGCAGTATTGATGTTGGCACAGAGACTGAGAGGCCATTGGTCTTCCAACAACAGATTTCCATTTTATAGAGCCAAGGAGTTATCCTGTGTAATCAGAAGAGGGAAAAAAGGATACCTGAATGCAGGTGGGTACATGCGCAACGTCTCTGCAATCACCATGTCCAGATAAGGGAGCTCTTGTACATTTTGGTAATCAGGGACCATCTGAAAGGGCAAGACAAAAGGAACAATTACATTCTCTCACATGTAAGTGCCAAACTCAGATTAGCTTTTAAATCATCTGTTTTTTACTAGGCATCTTTCCTGTAGAAGAACTCGATGTCTCATCTAAAACAGTAAATGATAAAATTATACAAAAATGTGGGCAGTAATTAAATGTGTGTGTAACATTCCTTTCATCCTCAAAACGCTTTGGTGCACAGCCCAGCTGAAGGTATAATAATAAATCAACTTGCTAGGCAGTATTAAAAGCAGGTCATTACAGAGAGCATCAACAGCCATAGCAGAGCTATTGTTTCACACATGTCCCAAAATCTGCACAGGACCTTTGTTTCCTCCCAAGGGCAAGAGCAGCACTCACTTTGTTCACAAGAAACAGCAAGTCCTTCAGTTACTCTGAATGTTGGAACAACCCCCCTGTGCTTTCCCAGCTACAGAAATGAAGCCAAGTGCTGGGGCTGTGATGCCTGTGGAGGGGTGGAGGTGGCACTGGAAGATGCTGGAGCCCCAGAGAGGAGCACTGAGCAGTGGTAAATTGCTCTGCCAAGAAGTGAGGTGCCAAGGTATAGCTCAAACCCCACCTGGCAGGACTGCAACAGTGCCTGAGCAGACAAGCCTGTTTCCTCCAACCCTTGCTTAATGCTGCTTAATTTTTCATGATGGTCAATGCCTGAGCCCATGTCCTCACAATCCTACAAAGCCATCCAGCCCTTGACAAGGACTGGTGGGCACTAAAACCCCAACAGGGCTGCAGCTCAGAAGGCTTTGCCCTCTGACTGGCAACAGACAACGAGAGACCCCAAACAGCAGCACTGACACGACTCAGCACAGGGACAAACAGGGAATTTCTTCCACAGTTACCTTCCTTGGAAAAAGGACATCTCCCCTGTTTTATTCAGTGCTCTCAGCAGAGGGCAGCCAAAGAACATCGAATAACCTCATCAGGAAAGTAGAGTTCTGTTTTAAATTAGAGCATCTCCTAAAGACTGACACAGAGTAAATTGGAGAAAAGCACAGACGTCAGACTAGACTAAACCTTTTATGAAGATTTGGGGCCCCTGCCGTTCACAAAGGGGACTGGATTCCATCCTTCCTTTATTTACTACAGCACTTTTCATGTATAATGCATATTTTATTGAATTTTCATGCAAAAACATATGGTACATACTGAAAATACTAAGCAGAGAACAACTCCAGATGGTATGCAGAAAAGGCATACAATAGAACAAGGATACCTTGCTGGATTAGGGTATCCCACTTATTCAGCACTAAGCCACCATGCACCATTTCACATTAACAGATCTTTTCTAGGAAGGAAATAGATACATTCTATTATCTCCATTTTTTGGCTCAGGAAAGAAAAGCAGAAGCAGAGAAAGTCAGTTGCACAGGCTGAGTAGAGCCAGTGTGTGTGCTCCTCTCTCAGGGGAAAAGACTCAACTCAGCTTGTCAATAGATGAAGTATTTTGTCAGTGTATGACAAATATTATCAATACAGGAAGTATGGAGTGCACTGACAGCCTCTCAGTGTGGCTTTTATCTTGTAGTGGTGCCTGCTAACTCAAACCTTTGGCTTAGGTCAGTGTCTATCAGACAAAGGACTAGGAGCCTAAAAGCCATGTGAGAAAAATGGTTGGTGGCTGTGTGAGGAACAGTGCTCCAAGAATTCCAATAGCTAAAACCAAAGCTGTCAGAATGATTTTTATCACCCTTTTTTTACAGAAAGGAATCCAAGGGCTTCCTAATTTTGTGTGGGAAATCAGTAGCAGCGTCTGGAAATGCAGTGTCCAATTTCAGGTCTTCATGGCACAACTTGCTTTCTCCATGCCCACAGAAGTGTTCCACTCTTCAATGTGAATGTCTGCTGTGGTGTGCATTCTTTTATTTTTTTTCTGCCAGTTTTACAATTATCTTTCAGAACTTTCCCCTCGCCTTTTTATACTGCTGCTGTGCATCTCTTTGAATCCTGAGTCAGCATCTGAGTCCTGTTCCTGCAATCCCTTCTGATTTCATGGACAGGCTGGCTGAGGGAAAGAGCCCAGCCTCAGAGAAAATGAGTGGTGGAGCCAAGAGCACACTGAGATGTGTGTGATTCTCTGAACCATGCTCTTTCCACTGGGCCTTCCTGTCTCTCTCATAATCCCTCTACTTACTTCTGGAGTCAATAATTAAGATAATTATATGGTAACCTGATATAATAAGTAGCCACTAAATCAAACCATACATCAACGAATAATATAACACTAAATTATTGGAGCTTTGATTTGCTCTTTCAAATAGCTTCTATACCTTCAGGGGATTAGCAGTTCAGAAAACAACACAAGGTGTAAAACCAACTGATTTTCTTTAGAAGAAAATTCCTCTTGCTTACATAAAGAAGGAGGGGTCAGTCAAAAGGCAGCAGAGTGAACTCTGCTATCATGAGAATGACAGAAACATCAATCATTTCCTACATCTGATGCAACTTAATTATTGGCACTTCCATGCTTTTAGCATCAAAGTAGCTGGACCTAATTTAGAAATTGTTTGCAAGGTCTGACCTGCAGCTGCATAAAGTACACACAAGCCAAGCATCTCTATTTAGGAAGGACAGTTTGTTGCTTTTTTTTCCCCTTTCAAAGAAAATATTTTCCATTTGTTTTTCCACTCCCTCTCTTAAAAATATGCCTTTAGCCAAGCACATTTCAAAGGAACATAAATATGCTTTTCTCCCCTAAATGTCCGTATTTATATCTATCAACTGCTGGCAGGTTTGCTGGGGTGAGGGTGGTGTTGTGCAAACATGCCACTTGAACCCCTGAAAAAAAATTTGTCTAAATTGCCTTGTACTCAAGATGAGGGTTTTTTTTTCACTAAGAAAGATTTGTCTTTAACAAGAAGAGATGGGGGTGCAAGGGAGGATTGCATATAATAAAACATCCTGTATTTTAATTTTGCTGCCACTGCTTTGCACAGCAGTTTTTTCTTACGCTTTGCACAGCCTTGTAGTGTCTTTTCCTGTTGATGTGGAAGTGAAATAGCCATGTAACACCTTGTGGAATTTCTCTGTATGCACGTTTCCCCAGTTTGATTTCTGGAGGTGAGGTGGTACACCCTTATGAATCCCAGACTATTCAATCACTTCTGGCATCTAGTTTGGCCACAGACTCTCCTTTATGACTGACAGAAAATCACAAGCCTCCATTACTTAGGAAAAAGATGGGAAATTAATTCTTCCTCCCACAGAGTACCCTGAGGTGAAATACCAGCAGTGATTATAAAATTGCCTATGTGCTACAAGGATGACGCGTGCTTTAATCCCTACATAAACTCCAAGAGAGATAACTACCTTCAGATCCACCTCTGCTTTTCAGTATTGGTTTTAGCATTTTCTAGGCAGGCAAACCTATTTTTTACCACCGCCCTCAGTTAACTTTTAATTGCTCAATGAAGAGCAAGGGAATCCAAGTGCTGACAGGAGCGGTCTGGCCAATCACTCTGCTGCAGTTTGAGATGTTACTGTTCCCAGTTGCTGCCTCTTTGCTGGCTGTGGCTGGTGCCACCACAGCCAAGTCAGCAGAAGGGAACATATGCCTGCACCTCAGTTGCTTCCATACAAGGTCCAGCATGAACCCATCTTCAGTGACAGCTCAAGACGAGCCACTAGCTTTTCCCCAAAGCAGCTGATGATCACCCTCCTCTCCCGCCTCTGTTTTGGGAATGGTGCTTTGATACACATCAGTGACTAAGAGATTTCCACTCATCCTATTGGCCATGCTCTAGTGATGCTCAGCGTCCAGAAATGAAAAAAAATCAGAGAAAATTTTGTGCAGCTGACAGTGTGATGTGCACCTGAAATAAATTTAGAAGCAGCAAAGCTTGCCGAGACCACATTCCTCACAAGGAGTACTGCTGAGTCATAGCCTGATACTGAACCAGCTGAGGTTTCTGAGAAATTGCAATCCAAATCCAATGGCTCATGAGCAGGTGTGGCTGTGACAAAGCCCAGAGATGACCTGCAGATCTGCTTAAGCACAGAGGCAGATCCATGAGTTATCTGTGTATGCATAGTTACACAGCCCACATGGGCTCTCCCCCAAAATGTAGACTTTGGTCAGCAATAGGAGTCAAAAAAAAAAAAAAAAAAAAAAAAAAAAGCCAGCATGACCCCCAATTGTTCTCACCCAACTCCTTTTCAAATTGCCAAAGGGGCTGCTCAGACCCCAGCCATTCACAAACAGGTCAATAATGTTTTTTCATCAAAGAGATCAAAAGCTGCCCACAGATCAAAGAATCTGCCTGTTGTTTTTACCTCTCTTTGGTCACCTCTAGGAGCTGCTCATACTCTTAACAGAACTAGAGCCTGTGTGCCTCACTCAGCCTCACAGAGGGAAGAAATCCAAGAATGTGAAGTACAAGAGAGTCAAATTAGGGCTGCCCCACAACACCTTTGCCAACAACCCTATCAGGAAAGGAAAGGTTAGAGACTGGATTGCACTCAAAATGCAGCTCAATGAAAAAAAAGGGGTGGGATGGTTTAACAGTTATCTATCTTTAACTTGCTAAAGGAAAGTTTGTCTCATGCGTGACCACTTCCATGACAACATGCTGGAATCCCTGTAAAGTACCAAATTAAAGCCTCCCAACAATCTCAGGCAGCAGGACAGGGACAAAGTTGATGAAGTAAAATTTCTTAGCTTTAGCCTCACAACTTGGACCAAACACTTAAAAAATGCTTAAGGCAGTCCTCAAGCAATCCTTACTACAAATTCTCCCTCCCTGTTGTCTGCACCTGCCAGATGAGATGTGTCCCTAAGCCAAGGCACCAGGCAGAACCAGCCCAGGCTTCTCAGGAAACAGGACCCTGAAGCTCCTGAGTCCCACTCACTCTGGGAGACAGATCACAGCATTAAAATAGAGAAAAGCCTGCCTAAAATTACCAAGTGTCTGCTGGCCACTTCAGTGACAGAGGCCTACAGAACCTTATAGCAAAATATCAAGTTCTTGACTACAGGATTGAGGACAAGGTTCAGGAATACAAAACAGGACAACAAGCCTGATTTCCAGATTGCCTGACTTTCCAGAAAAAGAGACTTTCTGAGCTGCCTAGCACCTCTCAAATCCTTAGAGAACACCTTGATAGCTAGAGCCTCTGCCATCAGGATGGTGCCTTCTCACATACTCTCAGAAATCAACACTAAAGTTCTCAGCTCCATCCCCTCTTGCATCTTTCCCCAGAAGCAAGAAAAAGCTATCCAGAACACGTACTCCCAAGATTTCCATTTATTTCTTTGTTCCATGTGGGTTGCCTGCCACCTCTTTCATTTGCTTGGGTTGTTATTCAAAAGGAAATTTGTCAGGCTCTGACCCCCATCCTTGGTGGCTGCTCACCAGGTTTGACAAAGTTACTTTGCTCATCGAGGCACATCTCAAGATGTGACAACAACAGTGCTTCAAACACCTCAAACAAATTCCTCCCAGCTCCTCCTAAAGACTGTGAGTGCCAGATAAATTCAATCTTATAACTTTCTTGTTCAAATCACCTGCAAGTCACCCTCACCTCTAACTCCACCTCTCTCTGGTTCACTATTGTGCAAGTAAACTGACTGTGCACAGAGGAAGGTGCTGATTTGCAGGCTGAGCTCAGAGCTGGTGGGAGAGGGTGGCCCATCAGTTATCACACTGATAATAAATAACATTACATGCAAACCTTGCAGCCAGATTTTCTCCATCACTTTGGTGCAAATCCACGCATCTTCCTAGGGCTGTATCAGTGTAAGGGAGAGGAAAATGTGGTTCTAAGGATGTACCAAACAGTGCTGGGGAAAGAGCCAGAAGGTATAAGGTTACACCAATGTCAATTCACTTTAATGTTACTTTGGTTTTTGAGTCAAAGAATTCAGCTCCTGAGAGAAGACAGACCTGCACTACCTCCAGTAGCTTCCATGGTGCTAAAACAAGGTCTTTGTAGCATCACTGCTCTCAAGGAGACTTCTGCAGGATAAAAATAATTCCTGAAACTGAACAGTGTCCCAAAGCCAAACAGACAAACATAAAAGCTGCAACCAAAACAGTCAGAAATTATCTTCCACCTACATTACTACTGACACTTGGTGATCAGCAAGAACAGAAAACACGTACATCAGGTAGAAGATCCAGAAAAAAGAAAGCCAGGAAAAAAAAGAGAAAAATTTTAAGGAAATACCTTATGAGGCAAGCAACAAATGAAAAGACAGGAGAAAACAATCTGTTTCTATTTAGGTTTTGTAAACTCGTTAACGTCCTCTAGCACCAGATTGCCAAGAGAAGTGTGTGCCCTTGAATGAAAACTGATTAAATTTAGAGTTCTAAGTGAGACGGGGCGCCTGGGGTGCTCTGCTGTCACAAAGGAAGGGGCAGTTCCCCAGTGTGATGATACTGCCAGGCCAGGCAGTGTTTGTACATAAGCACCCTCACTATGCTAATTTTTATTATTTTACTTAGGCTGTGTGGAGGAGAGCACCTCCCCTGTAGAAATGGCTCCCTACCTGTATGCAATGCATGCCTTGCTCCAGCTATTTGTGATGTGGAATAATCCTTGCCCATGCATTGCAGCAGGCTAAGATCATCAAAGGCACAGAGACTGCCTCTTTCTTGCCTCCTTAAAAAACACTCAGCCCCCAGGAAATCCGCCCCGGGTTCTCTCCACAGCCACCAAAGCTCGAAAGTCTCTCTTTCTACACTTGTCTGACACAATCAAAATTTCTACTTGGGTGGCAGAAATGCTGAATGGTGAAGGATCCCAGTGGGAGGGAAGCAAGGAGGAAATTAAACAGGAGAAAGGACTGCCAGAGGCCCGAAAGGCTGAGAAAGAGAATTATAAAACTGGGGTAGGTCTGTCCGAAGGGCATGTCACCAGTCCAAAGCACATTAACCACTGAAGTTCGTGCAAGACTTAATCCTTCCTGCTACAGAAGTGTCCCTTGATGGTTTCTGCAGATCTACAGGAATAAAGAGGAGGGATTTTTTTTTAAACCTCTCAGTAGACATTCATGGTATCACATAAGAGCCAGATGATTTAATTTAATCATTCCTGCTCCAGCTGGTATTTTCTGTATGGAGGTGACAGTGCTTTAAATTAGGGCCTTGCATATAAAAGGCCCGTGTGTTTAGTTTAATCAAATGTTCATTTCCTCACATTATGTTTATATTAAAAGACATCAGCATGAATTTTCATGCTGCAAATAGAGGCTATCTTATGGTCTATGCACTGACATTGTCTTTGGTTGTTCTTCATCTTTATGGCAGCCTTAAGGACTGAGAGGTGTCTCAGCCCCAGGCATGCAGTTTGGGGAAATATGCTCTGGGGATCACAGTCCAGCCTATGAGGAGATCAGACCTTTACACAAAATAAATTATTTCTGTAATTCGCCCTTCTTGAGCCAGTGGCTGCTTAAGCCACTGGCTTCAGCAATTGCTGGATGAGACCTTTTCTGAATTAGTAAACAGGAAAACATTCGTAGCAGAGAAATGGCAAGATTCTCTCATCACTCAGCAAAATTATTATTTGTTCCGACAAGGGCAGGTCAGTTTTAATACCATACAACATTTATGCAGTGCCTGGTGCCTTGGAAACATCTAACGTACATTAGGTGCAGTACAACAATAACAAGACTTTGCCTTTCCAGAGTTGTTTTTCCCCTGAGGCTGGTGAAGCGTTTAGCAAACATTAATTAGTTGGTCATCTTCCAAACCCATGTGTGAGGTGCTCTTGGTAAATAATCTCTCCCCTACACACAAGGGGCCAGCAGAGGTGCTGAAGACTGAGCCCGTCAATTTACAACCTAAAGAGTTGAGCACCCACCAGCTGGAGTCTTCATAACTAGCCTGAATTTTATTTTTTAGCCTCATAGTGACTCCTGTTCATAAATTAGTAAATTCTGCTTGGAATGTATAGACTTAAAGTGACCAAAAATGAAATAAATCCGTTGCGTGGCATGTAAATAGGACTTAAACAAAAAGGAGCTTTGTTTACTTTCAGCTGCCAAAATCATAACTCAAGGTTCAGCCTGTCCTTGAGAAACTGATGGTACTAAAAGTACAGAATGTAAAGTGCTTCTGGTGCCACAGCTTCAATTCCTTGCTGTAGACTTCTGCACCTCCTATCTGATACAGGCAAAATTTACTGGTAAAAGCCATGTCTAGTCTTAGCTCCAAATTTTAGCAAGTGGCCTTTCTACAAGGCACAAAGGAAAAGTTTATTCCTGTTGAAACTTCACAAAGTTTAACTGAAAATATGAAAAATGGACAAAGAAAAGGGAAAAAAGTATTTTCTAACCAAAGCTATTCAGCCTTTTCCTCTTTTGCTCCCTCTGGAAAGTGCTGACTGCCTTGGGTACAACAAAGCAATTTACAACTGGTACGGGAAAAAAATTGATAGCACTTGAAACAGTTTTCGTGTTTTCTTCCTCCAGTGCATGAAGAAGATCTCTGAAAAAAAAAAACCACACAACTTGTCAGCCCAAAATGCACTACCCCAAGCTCAGTGGGGAGCTGGCTGTGAGCAGGAGTATCTGCTGCCATGACACTAACCTACAACAAACTTCTCTAGATATTCAGATAAACCTGTCTGCAAAGAATCCTCGTGGATGCCTATTCAAGGATCTCTCTCCTTTTATTCCCTGACTCTCCATCTGGGAACACAAACACTAAACCTGTTCATGCTTTGATTTAGTGAAGCCACCGTGTTGTCACGTTCTGGTGCTGGTTTGTGTCTTTGCTCTCCTCTACCCTTTGTAGACCAGCATGGCACGACTGTCCATTTGTTTATGATTTACTTCTCACAATGACTTGGTCCTGATTACACTGAGAATTGATTACAGTGGGTTATTTGAGGGCCAACTGGACCTCTGTAATGACGAACTGTACCCAAGTTGTGGGAACGTTTCAAATCAAAAAAAAGGCCAGTGGGAAAACTCGACTGGATCCTCCCTGAGGAAAACCTTCCTGTCCTTAAGCCCAGGAAATAAAACAAAAAACTTAATTTTTTATCTGGAATTATTTCGCAGTTGTCAGTGCCCAAGTGATCCACAAAAACTGAAGAGAAGACCAGCAAAGAAATGAAGTCCTGGGCCTTTCTGACACTTGAAGATGCATATTCAAGAAGAGATTATAAAGAACAGTATTCAGTTCAGGAGGCCACACATTTCCTGGTCTCCTTTAGCACAGACACGAATCCCTGAGTTGAGAGACCTGTTCCCATGTGCAGGAGCTGAGGACAGAGCCTGGAAAGTGCAGCTGTTTTGGGGGGCACCAAGTGCTGCCAGGGGTAGTAAAGCCTTCCCTCGTGTGCTGACTCACTGGCCCTCGTGAGCGCCTGGAAACGAAGGGGAACAAAAGCACAACTCAAAGAGCTGCAGGATGAAGTCACAGGGTCAGCAGTGAGAAAATACAGAATGCATTTGTAGTCTGAACAAGGTCATTTCCAGCATGCTTTAGGATGATATAAAGTCTTACAGGGAAGGCAAATGGAAAGTATTGCTCACGATTTCTTCTGCTTTATGAGTAAGCTGCTTTGGCCTTTATTTATTTATTACCTCACAGTTGCACAATGGTTCTGGTGTGAAGACCAATTTGCTGTTCTTTCTCTCTTGCTTCTTAAAAATACTTCTGTTTCTTGAATCTAGCCCTTTCCTGTCTCAGTGCCTGGCCACAGCATTCATTTACCTCTGTATTTCCAAGAATACCCTTATTTTTAAAACTTGACACACCTCACTTCCGCGCTGTCATTTCACTTACGGCCATGCTACTTTAATGCCCACTATTTTATCCTTTATTCTTATTATTCTAAGCTCAAAAGCATCAAGTCTCAAAGGATCTGGGGTACAGGGGAACCTGGCCAACACAGTGGCACCCAGCTAGGTTTGAGCCAGCCCTGATGGGGAGACCACTTGATCCAGACACCACTGGGCCACAAAGGTGGCACCCACAAATTGGCACATTTGATAGAATCATTCAACACAAGGAGTGCCTTTTAAGCCAGAAAAGTGCATAAAACATAGTGTTCTGCAGGGGTTCACTAGCAATTTTACCCATATAAAATATCTAATAAAGGATGCTCTACTCTGCCTTTTTATCATGAATTGAGGCACAAAGAACTGCAGATATCTATAGATGGGCTAATTTGTGGGGAGGGATTTTCTGAGTACCAAGACGAAACACAGCTGTAGGCTTTTTCTGTAAAGGGCCTGTCACACACACGAGAGCAGCTAGCACATTACCAATCCTGAGCGCTCAAACATTATGAGCAAGGCCCCAACATACTTTGAAATTGGCTGGAAAACACACAAGATTTATGACAAATAACAGTGTTTTGAACCTCATATGCCTTCTGGCTTCTGAACTTGGATTCATGTTTTCAGTCTTACCTCTTCAACTACAAACCTTTTTCCCTTTTTCTTTTCTTTACTGGTTGTCTTTTGTTTTAATAATGAAATATGAGATTCTGCTTATACACCTGACTTCAGTGTTGAGTGGTTTGAGAGAATACAAAACAAATAACAGAGACTTTCAGCCTGATGGCAGGATGCTGGTAATATTCCATTTACTGAGCACCATGAGCCATCTCTGCCTGCCCTTTGGCCATCTGCTGCTAGCACTCAGCTAGAATCATGCAGACTTTTTTAAAAAGAAAGAAGAAAATCTACAAGACCAGAAACTTCATGTGAATAAACATCAGACAAGCATGAGCTGCCCCTCAGAGTACCCACAGTACAGTAGGACTAATTTTGGGGGAGTGTGAGGGGTGTTACTACAAGGGGGGCCTCAAGGAATAATTATCCAACCCCCTTTTTGAAAATGCCCAAACTTGGTACCTTGGCAAAGCTTGGCACAGAACGAAATTGAAACATGCAGACAAAGTAATTGGGGGGGGGGGGGGGGGGGGAAGTGTGCTGAGTTTATATATAGCATTTTGTTTCTGCTGAGTACTAGGGGGAGGTGGGGAATGAAGGAAGTGAGGGAGAGAGAGGGAAAAGAAAGAGAAATTTTGGTTGTTGCTGTCAGATGAAGATCCACTTATCTATGGCAGAAGCCCAGACAGCTGCATGACTCTAAATGAAGAAATTTAATTAAAAAGTAAAAAAAAAGATAAAAAAAATTAAAATCAGCAGGAAAAAAAAAGAAAAAACAGGACTTCTTGCTTCTCACACCTACCCTGATGTATAAATTGAGACTATGTGATAGATGAAGGGTGCTTATTATTTTTTTTACTTCTATGTGTGTAAAGAAATCTACAATACCCTCTAGTGAACCAGCAGGATGATCAAAAAGACGATGGTATGTTGCTGCTATTCCAACTTTGCTGCTCTGGTTTAAACCATGCCATACAACATTTTGGCAGCCCAAGTCATAGTCCCAGTCATATCATACTTATTTCACACACTAAAAAATAAAAACTGGAGGAAAGTTGGCTCAATTACAAAAGAAAAGATTTTGGGAAGCAGGTTACTTGGGATCATATTCTGCTAGAGCTGCTCTTAAGTGCTGATAAAAGCTGTGAGTGGATGTGATCCCCTTTTGCACCCCTTGCATACTTTGACCTGCCTTCTGCCAGCACAACCTCACGGCTTTTCCTGCCTCAGCTCCCAAGGTATTTGCAACACAGCTCAAAAGAACCAGAGCATCTTGCACTTCTGTCCATACTCACTGTTTTTGCTAACACATTTGCTTCCTATCTCACATTATGGCACAGTAAGAGAGATTAATGTTAGTACTTTTGTCCTCTCTTCATGTGCATGGACACATGTGCTGTGTACTTTCTGTAACACATCCACCTATTTGAAGTGACATAAAAATGACTAAAAAATACATATATTCTTCAAATCTCAGAAGATTCAAAGTGTCACTGCTGTGAAGTTAGAAAATTCATTCCAAGTCCTATTTATCTAGGTCAGGATGTGTGAAGACTCTCTTTGTGCTCTGCATATGCACATCACTGTTTTTGCTCCTTGGTACTACACAGGCTGGGAGCTGAAGAGCCAGAGAAGATGACAGCTTGCTTCCTACCTCCAGTGAACTTGATAGAAAATTCCTTTTTGTGTTCCTTATAATGGAGTCTTGTCTCATTTTTGCCACCAGAGATGTTTTGGCCAGTGTATTACAAACACCGTGCTGACAGTGCCTATATGAAGCTCTGCATCAGCACCACATCACCACTGGCTCTTCTTTAAAGCAGAAGAGCAGAGCACCCTGCAAAGCAAGGAACAAGTTAACAAAAGGCTTCATTTATCTCCAGCTGATACCAACATGACAGTGGGAAATGCAGGGTCAGATTCCAGGCACATTATTGCGAGGGCAGGAGGAGTGTGGGGAGTAGCCCTTGTGTGGCAAAACCACAGGGCCTGCTAGGAGAAGGTCAAGTCCTGACGCAGCTTTCCAAGGGAAGTCTTTTCCTCTCCTCCACCATTCTTAATAAGAATGATAAGCCCTAATCATATGGATACTGCTGGCATGCTCAGAGGACAGCAGCATATGATGCTCGTATCTAAAGCCTGATCATTACATGGTACTAACAACAAATCCCCAGCTCTTTATTAAAAAAAAAAAAATAAAAAAAATATGTCATGAGTAAGTAAGCCCTGGCAGGTAATACTGATATTATACAAAATAAAGGTAAATCCTGAATGGAAAACAAAATTGTGAAAATTGTGGACAAGCTACTAGAACAGAAATGCTACACATTCCTTCTGCGTAAATAAAGAAGTGAACTTAACCCACCATTAAAGCTTTGCTTTACGATGTGCAATTGCTGGGGGAAAATGGTTGTAATGTGTGTTATACACTCACCCACACACCAGCAACAAACCATCAAAGGAACACACTCTTTTGCATGGAAAAACTAGCTGCAATTTAAAGTCTAAGGGATCTGCACTCAAGATTTCTCTAGCTATGATGTCCTTGGGGTCCAAATAGAGGCTGGCATCCATGGGAATTCTCCCTGCACCTCTACCCTCTCAAATGATGAATTGGGAACCATGCAAGGAAACTACTGCTGCTATTAGACCTGCAGAAGAAGAACTGCACCAGAACTGCTCCCAGAGCAGACATCAGGATGGGTTCTTGAAGCCAGTGTCAGGATGTAGAAGGCAGGTTCATGCTGCTCTCATGTCCCCTGCTCCCCAAAATCCAGAGGATCAGCTGTTTGGACAAGGCAGTGCCACACTGTGTGCAGCACTCCCAGCACATCTCTGCTCTGTCCTGGATGGTGCTTTCCTCTTTGATTATTTTTTCCCATATGCATTTCTTACTTCATTAAGGGAGGTATTAATCACATGGCCCAGGAGTGGTGGGGCTTCCCTTGAACCCAACATTACCACAGTGAGGGATGGAGCCAGCATTTTGCCTGGGGTTGGAGCACTCCCTGTCCTCTCAAGCTGAAAGGTGACTTGTGTCCAGAGTGCTGTGCATGACCAGGCTCCAGCTACAGGATGCAACAGGCTCAGCTTGGTGGGAAATGAAAAGGACACAGACTCTTTTGTCAGCTTGACTTGGTCTTAATAATGTTTAAATATCTAAAGGTTGCTAAATTAGAGTTCAGAAACTTGGCACAAAGGCCTTTCTCTAAGATTATCTAGGTTTGCTGAAGTAAGACAACAAAAGGGAATTAACTAAACTGAGCAAAACCAACAGCTGCTGCTGCTGCTGAGAGGCTATTCTTCTCATTAAGCCTATATGCTGAGCCTATAGAGGAGGCAGCACTTCCTGTCTCTCTGGCTGACAGTTCAGTATTAGGGCATGAAGGCAGGTCACTGTACTTGGTGATACGGTAAACAAAGATAAGAGCTGAGGGCAACAGAGTATTTTTTTTAACCCTGATAATTTACTCAGTATGAATTCCATTGTGGAGAGATTTATTGTTTACTTAGAACTCCTCAAATGAGCTTCTTGAGAATGCGCTGGACACAAAACACACATTTCAGCTGAAAGCACTGGCTAGGCCTGCTCAGGGCATCTGCTACTTGTCCCTGCATTCACGTGTGTGAAACATTAGTGAACCTGCTGGAAAAATGCAGCCCCAAACCTTTGCCCAGATCTGCTTCCTAACCCAGGCTGGGAACTTAAACAGATGTCTTTAACGGGCAGCCATGCTCATGAAAATGCTTTGTCAAGATGCCAACAAAAAAACGCATTGCTTTCCTTCTCCACTTGCAAAATGTCTGCAGCAAAGCAGCACAAGAGTGAAAGCCATTGGTGTATTATCTGATGCTCTTAGTAGAAGAAGGACCAATCTTCCCTCTGCCCTTCCCAAGCAAATCTCCCCATTGCCTTCCCCTCACAGCTCATTTCCCTGCATGCAGACACACCACACCACTACAGGGAGGCAGGAGCAGACAACAGCACTGCCAACAGCAGAGACTGCCTTATCTTTTCTGTGTAATGGCTCAGCAGCTTAAAGTAAAGCAAGAGTTTAAACATTTGCTGATTAGGAGAGTAGGGCACCAGATGAGAATTTGGGAGCTGCCCCAGATGAGGTCATTTAATCCCACCATAACTCCCCTTCCCACTAGGGAAGCAGAAATAAAACCTCTCCTTCTAAGTGCCTGGGACCTCTGAAAAGTATGTTTGGTAGTCTTATCCCAGGAATACCAGGCATAACTGCAAACACAACCAGATTAGATTTTAGGCAAACTGGCCTCCAGAAGAGAATAGTCAGGACTGAAGGAGCAACCAGACATTTCTCATGGTTGGTGCTGTACATTTGACCTTCCCTACCTTCTCATAGGATCTCTGTGTTTCAACAGAAACAGCAATCTCTTTCAAGAAAGTTTGTTGAAATGCTATTTTTCTATGTGTTTACTGAGGACATCCTAGGATTGCTAGAGATGGATTACTTATAGCCTTGGGCTGTGCTATAAAGTGGATTGTGAGTTTAAAATGTTTCTTTTCCCTTTTCTGAAAGAGCTGCTAGCTTAGCTGTTGCAAGAGTTTCCAACAGCATCCTTCAGCTTAGCTTTTGTAAGCTGATCTCATCTCCAAAGCCTACACTAGTTCTTGTCCATTCTGACTGCCCCTCTGTATTTCTCTGAGCAATTAAGAACTCTCTTTGGCTCTCACATCACTGCAACACCCACAGGAGGTACATGTCCCTGCTCCTCCTGTGTGTTTTCAGATCACCACTACTCTTGCTCAGTGGGTACCAGTTGCTCTATTGCTTGCAGCAGGCATGTACTTGCTCTTTTTCAGCTGTTCTCAGAACCTCTTTTTAGCAGCTCTCTTGCCAGATAATCTGGCAACTCAAAGTACAGAAGCGAGTTCTGTTATCTGTTCCAAGGGAAGTTTTCCCAGGAGCACTCAAAGATGCCAAAATCACGGAAGAGTTGTTTACAAAGGTCAGTACATGCTGCACCAGCATGCCAACCAGCTTCTGATACTCAGGTCAGCCAGAGTTTATCAGTGTAAAGAGTGGTTCTCGCTGGTTGTAGGTAACTAAGTTTATTGAGCCCAGTCAGCCCACCAACAGAAGCTGAGTGGCTGTGGAGTCCTGAAGAAAAGAGCAGTAAAATTTAGCCATTCCAATGTATTGTTGTGGACTGTGGAAAAGGAGGGATATGTCAACCTATGGTCATCACACCCAAAACACACTGGGGATCTTATCCACTATCTCCTCCTCATTCAACGTGCTTAAGATGAGACAGAGGCTCTGGCCCCACACACCTACACCCTGTGCTCTCTGTACAGTGTACAGCATGTTTGTATTGATGTGCCATCTGATATATATTAGAGCAATATGTACTGACTGGTACAGCTGGGCTGGGGCTGTATCTCACTTTCAGAGTTGGAGGCAAATTCAAGCACAGTCCACTAAAAACCACTGGATAGCTGAACAACTTAGGAAAACTCCATGCCAGTACAAGCACACTTCTACTGAGCCCTTCCCCTAGACCCATTATATCCCAATACAGTGAGCAGAATAAACAAAATTACCAGGACACTTTTACCAGGGAACTGTGTCTGTGCTAGGGCACACCTCAGTGCAGATATACAATAACTAAAGCTGGTTACAAGTGCTGGTGGAAGAACCACACAGTACATCTGTCCTGTGTAAATGTGAGGCTGCTAAAAGCAGCCAAAAGCTTCCAAACAACAGCAAACAACATCCAGATATAAATATGGAACACACACTACACAAATAGGTAGGAACCCCACCTACTGCCAAGAACTATTGCTCCACCAGGGTCTACCTATTCTCATGGATCAGCATTGGATCAGACAAGTGCCCATGTCTTGTCTGCCATTCCTCAAGAAGAGCTTGTTTTTAAAAAGAAACAAAACTACAAACTTAAGGGCAACGTCTGAAAAAACCATGGTAAATGGATTGATATAATTTCTTCAGCTTGGGTAAGCTGTAAGTCTATCTCTGCATAGGTGAGAAAAGTAACCAGCCCTCTTTCAAACAGTGGTGACAGAAAAGAGCCACAGAGCACATTTCCTGATGGCAGACTTGCCTAATTTGGTTAATAGGCTGTTTTAGAATTTGTGCATCAGACAAGAAACAAAACAAAAATATAATTTAAAGGCATCAAACTAAAGATGCTTGCACCGAAAAAAAAAGAAGTTATGTTGATAGAAGCAGTTATATATTTGTATAATTCCACGTATGCTAAAAAGTTGCATGACATTAACTGCATTGGTTTCTAAGTTAATATAGCTATCAGCTCTAGCTATATTATGATGTGTATAGATAAGTATAGCTATATACACATGTGTACACCCACCCACATCCTGTTCTCCCTTCAACACCATACACAGAAATTCACTGTTCTTTTCTGTAAGACCAGCCATTTCTGGAATATGGAATATGGAAAGAGAAATTTATATACAGGATTTTTCAACAAAGATCTTATTTAAAAACAAGACCAAAAAGAGCATAGATTATAATAAAGCACCCATCCACACGGTATTGACTAAAGTTTTCTATCACAAGGCACTTCAGAAATAAGCACCAGAGTCCCACACCACGACGTACACTCACACAAACACATATGCGTGCACACATGCACACACAAAGGCAAGATTAACTGTTATTTGTATTTCCTACTTTGAGAGACAGGAAACCTCCCTTTGCATCTGCTTTTTTCTCACTAAGAAGAATAATTTTAATTACAGGCACTTGGCAGGAAGCCAAGTTTGATTTTTTTTTTTTAATGACATCTGTCTAAGCTTTTTTAAACTTCCTGCTCAATGTAACTTCCTTCATTTTATAGACCAACACCCAGTTACAGCAAAAAAGAGAAGGGAGTAGCAAATGATTTATTCATTTTTCATGTTAACTCTTATCAGGTATATCAAGCAGTTCATTGTTCTGGGAACTGATGGTACAGAAAGCAGATTTACAGGGGGAATTTAGGACTCAAGCAGTCTGGGAAAGGGAAAAAAAAAAAAAAGAAAAAAGAAAAATTATGCATGGAAAAAACCAACACAGTTGTAACTTAACCCTAAAACAACTCAACGGTTCCTGTTTCACAGACTGATTTTCCTCAGTTCGGCTAGGCTTTTTTTTCAGGGAAAAAAAAGAGGGTTGAGAACGGGGTAAGAGTTAGGGCAACATTAAATACTTAAAATATGAGAAATCAGGCTTTGGATGCCAGCTAGGTCAGCTTGGCACAAATTTCTGCTGCATCAGTGAAGCTCCTCTGGGCTTGGGCAGTGCCACAGAGGCAGAGTCTGGACTCAAAGTCCACATCCCAGTCTGGCACAACCTCCTGCTTCAGTCAGACTACTGGGACAGGAACAAGGGATCCCCGAGCACCTCTAACAAAACCGACTGACTGCAGAAAAAGCAAACATTTCATTTTCAGATGCTGAGCATTAAGGCTGCCTTCCCTCCTTTTCCTTTCATTCTGTCATTACTCATGGCTCACAAGGCTGTATTGCATGGCTTGCTGTTTTCCTGCTGCACAGGGAGCATGGGGAGCTGAGAGGTGAAAAAGAGGGGGCAAAAACACTGCCAGAGAAGGAAAGCTGAATAATGCAGGAGCAGGGAAAGGAGACAATGCAGCAGCAGAAAACATGAGAGATGAATTCCAAGTGAGTGCTGTGGGATGGAGGGAAGGAAGCGAGGACAGAAGCAAAGGTGGATGAGGTGTCAGGGGAGCCACCACAGCTCTTCAGGTACCTCAGCCTATCCCTGAGATTTAGTAGGGAACCACAGCTCTCGGGGTAGGAGAAGGCTGGAGTCCAGGCTGAGCTGGAGCAGAGAGCAGCAGAGCTGGTGAGGAGCATGGAGGCCCCCTGGCCACCCACTCCCTGCTGTGTTGGAGCTCAAGCCGCAGGCAGGTAGCCACACCTGGCTAACAGAAGTCCCAGAGGGGTGGGATTTATAACTCACATCAGAAATGCAGCTGGTGTCAGCTGTAAGAGTATCTGTCTTGTGCTGGCCCCACTGCTGGGACACAGGTAAGCCTAATGAATTGTTAATGCCTTGACACCAAAGCTGCATTTCCAGTCTTTGCTCCAGACAACCTAGATTTTATTCTTTTGACTTACATGTTTTCTTAAGCAAGGTAAATCATCTTTCAGGATACATGAACAACATACAACAAACAGCCTGGGAAATCTAAGTCTCCCTTCTGCATTTTTTGCTCTGTGGAGATGTAACCTACAGCCACCCTGAAAACACTGCAAAAGTTTCCATGTGATTTTTAATTTCCTGATCCTGGCTGGAACCAGAACTCTGAATGCTGTGAGCCTCTGGAGGAAAAATTGGTATCGTCAGATTCTGCCCTAATTTTCCAAGATCCAGGAGTTTCAAAGAATATCTCGGCTCTTTAAGTGTTTGGAGACCTCAGTCTCACAAGTGGCTGACTGCCTTCTGACTTGAGTCAACACAGCTGGAAAATGGAGTAAAAAAACCCCAACCCTGAAACCTCACTCAAAACCAGATGTTACCATTGAGTGCAGCTACTGTGTTAATAAAACACTAGCACCCCTGCGCTCCTTGAGACAAAATTAATAGCCCTAATAGATTTCCCAAACTGTGCCTTATGCCAGAAAGAAAGCATGAGAAAAAAAAATTTATGACTTGAAGGGCCTGTGGAGAGGTATGGTTTGGTGCTGGCACTGAGATTACAGTGCAGTGGGAAAGATCTCTATTTTTAGGGAGGATGGGCTGTGTTTGCTATTTGGCAGGAAGTGATCAGGACCAGTGATTGCAACATTATTGCTGGACATGAGTGATGTGTCACAACACAGGGTTTGGTGCAGCACACAAATGTTGCTGACATGTGCCCAGTGTTGTGTGCCACACAGTTTAAGCAGGGTCAGGAGTTTATGTGTACCCCTGGGGCATACACTATTCTCCCAGTGGTACTCATATTGTAGCTGTAAAAGAAAATATCTCCATGCTGTGGGCAGTAAAACAAAGTTTTCAGAGCTGTTTTGCTTAAAAAATAATGGAGTTTCTTTGCATACTCCCATCAAAGATATTTTTCTATCAACTGTGAATGCCTCACAGGATGTAAATGCATCTGTGATATGGTACATACACAGCTAAGCAGGAATGCAAGCAAGAACTGAAAAGCAACAGTGCTTTGTTTAAACGCCCTGTTCCATCTCATCCAGCCATCACCCCATTATGAGCCACAGGGGGCCAGCTTTCTGAGGCCACCAAAATGTCAACAGTTGGAGAAAACGTTTGCTCAAATGCCCCTGGGGTTGCTCTGAAAGCAGCCACTGACATGACATCCTCAGCCCTCTGCAGCAGAAGGAGCAGCGCCGATTTGTTAGCACGCCACTTGGAGCTGCCACAGACCAGAGAAAACTCATGTCTTTGGAGGGAAAAGCTGACCTCTCTCCATTCTATCGTGCACAGCATCCCCACCTCTTCTTCTCCCTGGGCATAGCAGATAAAGGGTCGTTGGAGCTGATGAGGAGCAAAGACAAGACCCACACTCCAAACGGGCACAGCTCAAGTGCCTCAGGTCCTGCACGAGCAGGCTCACGTTGGTTTGGTGCAAACCAGAAGCCAAAAGAAAAATGGGCTTCACCCTCCACACTGCTTTGTTGTGATGGAGCCCCAAGACACTGGCAGTTCTGACTGATTATAGCACTAATTTTGGGTTGAATCACTGACACAGCTTAGACTGCTATGAACAGCAGCGTCCTTAATCCGTGTGGGTGGTTTATGTTTAGCAACGATAGCAAAAGTAAAGCCAAATTAAAAGTGTAAATATGATGAGGTGTTTCAAATGCAGAGACGTGCATAATAAATAATGTGGTGAAGGTATCCTGTGCTCTGGTGCTTAACAAAATAAAAATACGGCATCTTTCACCTATTAATCTTCAGCCATTTTTTAAGAAACAGATGGGGAAGCTGACTCATGAAAAAGGTAAAATGTTTTGCGTAAGGTCACAGATCACAAATTCAGTGCTAGAAAAATCAGTTCCTTAAGCTAATTCCCTTGCTTTGTCACCAGATTATATTGGCTACAGTACACTTGAGCAATAAATTTGACTTTAAAAACTCAAGGGCATTAGCAAATTATAATTAAGCACACATTCTGCAATGAGATGAATTGTTTTTATAATAAGAAGCAGCAAAAACCTAGTGCCTATAAATTACACATTGCAGAAGACCATTACTCCTTCTTAGAGACAACAACAAATACTTTTGGCAGATTTTGAAGATACAGATGTGTGTGTACGCCTGTGCGTGTTTAGAATACAGTAAAAGCAATAACAGCCTGGCTGCCCTCTCTGCTGTGCACCTTGATGGGGAAGATAAGTGATACTAGAATCACTTCAGGGCCTGGCTTAATTCAAAAATACACAATATTTTTAGATTAAGACTGCTAAACATGTGAATTGTATTTCTTGGAGTGGATGATTTAAGCAGAAGCCCCAAGGAGGCACCAACTGTCTTTGATAACTGCATAAACTGCATTGACACTCAGCTATTGTTTCTTTGCGGTTGGATGTTGAATGCAAAATAAGCTATGAAATACCATACTCAAACTTTGAATGAGATGCCAGGTTGGGACAGCCATCTTAAATATGTTTTTTTGGTGTTAAGGGTACTGAGCTTGTGAAGCTTTCATTCACATTGGTGGACATTGCTGGTGGTTGGTCCCTTTAACAAACTTAAGCACCTATTTTGATGTTTAAATATAGAGTTAGGGGACTAATTTTAGGCACCCGAGACTGAAAATATCACTGCCTAAATACTATTTGTGTAGGCTGATGCTGAAATACTACCAGGAACTTTCCATAATGTCACAAAAAGTAGGAGATATACTAAAATTATAATAATATGTTCTCTTCCCTAATGTCCTTTATCTGAGAATCTCAAACACCCATTAAGATAAATACAAGCATGCTCCATTTACCACACAAATAGCCTGTGGTCTTTGAGCAAGACAGAAGTTAAGAAAGAAACAAAGAGCTCCAGTAACTTTAGCCAACTACCACTTCCCTTTCCCTCTCTGTTCTGAGGTGGAGGAACACCATGACTCTCAGCGTGCTTCCAATGGCCTTCCTGAGAAAACCAATCACTGGACCAGGCTGTCCATGGAAGAGGCTGAGCCACCATCCATGGATATATTTAATAGATGTGGTGCCTAGTGGTGCTTGGCAGTGGGAGGGTTATGGTTGGACTTGATGACCTTAAAGGTCTTTTCCAACAGAAAAGACATTTTCCAACATAAACTCTGTGATTCTATGATCATGGCTGCCACTGTCAGGCCTCAGGGCATGCTAAAGTTGAACCAAAAGGTAACCATATTTTCAGCTTAGAGTTTACTAACAAAAACCTCCTACTGACAAAGGAAATTATTGTACTGCTCACTGTGCTTTCCTGATTCGTTCCCCTTACACCAGCCCGAGGTACCACCTTCCCCTGGCAGGAGGGCTGGTCAAACATATGCTGCTGCAGATGATCCCAGTGCCAGCTGGCACAGGGTAAGAGTGGCAGTCAGGCACAAAAAGCCTGGCCCACATCTTCCCCTGACTCTGAAGATGCCTCTATCTCTGTCACCCACTCCAGTTCTTACTTCCTCCAGCTAAGCTGTGAAACGGGGGTCTGTGTCCTGACTTGTCACCTCTCTTTCTCAGGATTAATCATTTAGATGCCACCTGGGTGCAGCTACTAGGACAAGCTTATTACAGCTTCTGGAGGAGTACTGTTGATTAAGCAGTTGAAATACATGCTGCTATATCAATCTAACAAACAAAGCCCATGTTGTTCTTTGATACACTGACAGCACCAAAGTGGTATGCATCAGGTAGAGAAAAGAGCTAAGGGATGTCTGAGCAATCATTAACTTTACAGCTACATGACTTCTTACACACTCAAGAAACTTGAGACACAGGGGTTTACCCCCTGAAATCTTACTCTCTTCCCACTGGAGCTGGAAAGAATTTGACTGCCAGGAGCTCACAGCCAGGGCTGCATGCAGCCTCCCACTCCAGGCCATTTCTGGCACCTTCCTCCTGCCAGGAGGAAGGGCTGGGAGTGATGGGCCTCCTGCCAGAGGTCTCTGGGACTCTCCCTGGGTCAGCAGAGGGACACTTGCAGTCCTGCTAGGCAATTTTTTCCCATCACAAACCACCCGGGCTTTTTCTGTGGGAGCTTTCACTCTGACTAGTTTCAGGGAGTGAGAAAGCAGACCTACATTTAACTCTACAATCTGAGTGGATATGCATCCAATGCTGGATGCAGAGGCACCCTCTGCACCTGGGGCAGGGACAAACCCCTGCCACTACATCAGCATGGCCCTGATAATGCACTAAGTCCTCATTAACAGTGTGATAAACCTCATCTCATCCGCAAAACAGACAGTGTGACGGACAGAAGCAGCTACTTTTTCCCAGCCCTGTTTTTGCCAATGGTTACACTGCTGCTGAGCCTGCTGGCTCTGACAGTTCAAACCCAAAAGCTGAGTTTGAACTGCCCAAGTCCTGCAGGTGGCCTCAAACAGCAGGCAGTGTGCTGCACCCTAGTCCTGGATGGCTCTTGGAAAGCACAGCGCTGCTCCACATGGCTTCTGGTTATTTGTGCTTAAAGCAGGGCAGTTTGGGGGTAATGGGGACAGCCCTCCCTTTCCTGCAACCCTCTCTTCTGCTCCCTCCACCTCCTCCATAAGCAGCTGTTAACAACATACACAGACCCTGCTCAGCGACCGAAACTGCTGCAGGAGAAAGATTGAATGAGACAGGGAAAAACTGCTTTTGTGAATTCTAATACCCAATTTTAATAATATAAACAGCTTGCCTTGCTGAAGCAGCAAAGCCAGGCATTGATGGGTATGTCTACTTCCATTTCACAGAGGAATTAAAAGATCATTGGCACCAGCCTTTGAACAGATGACGTTTGAGGCCTCTCTGTCTGTGCAGCTGGGGCTGCTGCTGTGGACACTGAACAGCTGGAACAGAGCTCTGGGGGTTCAGACCTCCCTGACCTGCAGGTTCCTCTCACCTGCATCAACCCCTGAACCTCCAAATTATTAAATGCTGATAATCCTGCATCAATTCATCCTTTTTCTTCCTCCCACCGTGGAGTGGGCTCCTGTCTTTAGCAAGGTGAGGTCCAACGCCACCAGAACTTTACAACCTTCTGTAAAATCTTTGTAAGCTGCATTTGTAAGCCCCATTCTCCCCCGAGGTGCCTCTGGTAGCACTCAGCCTGGCACCACAACAGTGGAGCCCACGGCAGGGTTTTCCCTGACCACTTCCAGGCTCATAAAGACAGCATATGGCAATATGGGCTGAGCATGAGCATGACACACTGCAAAACCTTACTTGGTCCTTTACAAGGCTTTTGTGCTTTTGTTTTTGATTTTTTTTTCTGTTTGCCAGCATATTGCAATAAATTATTCTTCTCCTGTTTACAATATTTTTGTAATGAATAAGCTGCACGTTTTTGGTTTTTTTTTTGCATAATACTTCTTTCTCAAACTTTTGCTTTACCTGTACATGCACACAAGCACAAGATCTGCCACAAAATCTTCTGGTGAAATCTTCACCAGTTAAACATATTAGAACTACCTCTTGTACCACATGGAAATGTCATATGGGGTTGGCTCTCAGCTCACAGCTCTCTCTGAGCTTTATTCCAGTGGTAAATAAAGTTATTAATACTTCAGACAACATAAATAGCTGAGTATCTATTTTTAAACATCTGTAATTATCAGTCTGCTAACTAATAGTTTGCTTCTTTAGACTTTTCCAAACAGGCTTAACTAGGACACAGACAGTATTTATTTCTCATTTAATCCCAGCTATTTCAATTGGAAAAAGGTGTCTGCAAAAGGTGACTATCTGTCAATATGATATTCTGATTTAATATGAAGGTTATAGGGCAGGTATGCTTTATTATGCTGTGTCCATTTAATGACACTTGCAATCACAGAAATAATAGTGTTGATCTTATGAATTAGAAATAAATAATTGTTAATTTAATGATTGATATCCACTGAAAACAAAATTATCTTTAATGTAATTGAATAATTAGTTATTGATGAATGGCTCATGATTAATTTCAATTTACCTGCCTTAGCAGGATTTTAAAGATCAAGTATTCATTATTTTCAATGACAATGAAGAAAGAAAGAATATGACCATTAAACCTCATGATTTCAACACTATGATTTTTAAAAGTAGTTAAAAAAATCTTAAAACCCTTCCCAATACATTAAAATCAAAACCTGCCTAGAAAAGATGGTAGGCTTCTGCCTCTGGGCTACACATCCCTCTCCATTGTCAACTCCCTGAGCCTGAGGCTTTGGGGCAGGGTTTCAGCTGGTGCAAATCAGCATAGCTCCTTTGAAACCAGTGACACATACAGAAAAAAAATCAATTTAATTGGGCATTTGTAGAGGTCACTGAGATGATTTACACTTTGTAAGGAACCTGGATGCTGAAATTATGGCATCAATGGAAAAATACAAGATAAATAGTTAACAGCTGTCATCTAATCAATCATCAATGGATGCATAGGATTGATTTATAAGACATTACATCACAGCATCACATCTACGTTAACAGTATCCAAGAAGGGAAAAAGGAAGGGACCATGTTCACATATATCAACATCTTCTGAAGGTAGATGTTGCTAAAACCCTGGCTAGGTTTTATCCCTGTTGCTTTCATCTCTGCTTGCAAAAGGAAGTATGAAGGAACTCTGATACTGGCTGAAGAAGCTGTTCAGAAATGCTTTTAAGCTTACAGATGCTACGTGCATTATTTTTCTTAAGATATCCATTCCTTAATTTTGGCTTGCTAATCAGTGTCCTCAGTGCTAGTAGTCCTTAAGCAGCCCAACAACCTCAGAGTGGTTTCATAAGAGGGAAGAGGAATGTCAGATTCATCACCACAGATCTCACCACTGGCAACAAAGCAGTTCATTCATCTAGCACGAAGCATCACTGGCTTTCTGTCTGTAGCCAAGAATGAAAGGAGTGATCCCTCCCAAGAATATAGGAGAGCATCAACTACATGGAAAGTAAAGGTGTGAACACAATAGGTTTCCAAAAGGAATTAATCTGGCTGAAAAAATAGCCCTGATGCAGTTGACTCAAAACCTCTCTTAAAATTCTTTTGTTCTGCAGGACAATTTCTCCTTATCGAACCTCCTCAATTCCCTGTGTTTGGATGAAAAGTATTTCACTATGCTCCTTTCTTCCCCACACCCCCTGAACACCAATTCAGAGGCACATCTTGTCCCTTCCCTCCCCAGAGCATAATTAAAAAAAAGAAAAAAAAAAAGAAAAAAAAAAGAAAAATGTAATTTACAAGGTGGAAGTAATATAACAAATGATGCCTTATGGGGAAACCCCACCGCTCTAATAAAGAACCAGTAGGATCTTGGGATCATTCCTTGTTGGGGAGGGTTAATGGAGGCCCTGCTCCTTTGCATCACTGTATTAAACTTGACATTTTTAAAGGAGAAAACACTCCCCACTGCAACATAAAAGGTTTTGCCCACAGCACTGCCTCTATGTGCCACTGCTCTTATGGCACAGAGCTAAAGCATGGGAAGTTATAAACCACTCTGCAGCCACTGCCAGCAGACAAAGGACTTGCTTCAGAGAAAGCCAGAGATTGTGGCAAGAGTTAAAATAAACCGTTAAGATTACATAGTTCACTTCATTTTCCCTTAGGAAACTGAAACTTCCCTTTCATTCTACTCCTGCTCTCCCTAAATTAAGTTCAACCCACTCATATAAAAGAGCCACAATATAATATCCGTAAGGAAAACATACTCCAACTGTGAGGTGCACTGCTCCTATCTGAAGACCTTGGAGGTCAAGGCTGTGCTAAAAGAGCAACCAAACCACACATGAGCCTGGAGACTTAAGCAAGAATCCTCTGCAGCAGCTGTTGATGGGAATCCAAGGGAAATCTTGTATAAACTGATGGCTTTGGGTAAGCCACTTTGGATTGTGTGATGGCAGGTTCAACCACTGCCCAGGGGGAGCATCCTGGAAATTAAATTTTCAGAAAAATTAGCACTCAGAAAAGGCCCTCTTTTTATGACTTCCACTGACTTGGTAAGCTGTGAATATAATTTCCCACTCTAGTTTAGAAAGATTTCACTCACTTTTTAAAGGTTAATGTGAAAATGAAAACCATTAAAAAGATATCTGCACTCACCAATGTACTAATAACAGCTTTGATCATTAAAGATGAGTTTTATTTAACAAATGCCCTGCTACTGCCAGGACTTGAGATCTTGATCTCTTTTTCTTTCTTCCTGTGATACATTATAATTGCACCTAGTGATGTTTTAATAGAGGTTTCTAATTGCTTATGAAGGCTTGGGACATCTTTTTTGATCCACAAGATGTTGGTGCTGTGTGGAGAAGGAGCTTTGTGGACCCTTTCAAATGGGATTCTGACTGTCTGCTTCCTTGTCAAGGCACATGCTATGACAACCCATGTGTTCTTCCTGGGTTCTTAAGAAGGGGGTCCAAAACTCTAAGATTGCATTTTCCCTTCATGCTACTTCCTAAACTTTCTGAATCTGTTCAAGGCACACTGGAAATCTCAGTACTTGTTGAGAGTCCTCATAAGTTCAGTGTTGTTTTACTGAAGACCAATGGCCCACCCATCTTCTTTTCCTGTGTTAGGAAAAGAGTCAACATCTCTAACATCAATACACAATCTTAAATCCACATTGTTTTGTCAGTTTAAGTACACACTGTAAGCTTTTATGAATCTCTGTCCTATTAGGTTTTTTGAACATCATATGCTACAATAAAATCCAGATCTAGGGTGGAAATTCTCTGTGGTACTGCAGCAATAATCACAGGAATAAGGATTGCAACGACATTCCCTCAGGAAGTCTGCTTTTTTCTCTGGTTCCCATGCAGCAGGGATGTGTAAATTATTAAAATGTACCATGCAGGAAAAGAAGGCTTGTATGAAAATAAGTACAATTGTTATTTAAGAAGAGAAGGAAATAACGAAGAAGGGGCTTTTAAAAACACATCCGTAATTTTCCCACAAAGCAACAAGTAGAATTTTTACCCAGAACTATTTACTGTGAAAGTCTGTTTTACCAGTTCTATAAAAATAGGTATTTTTTTTAAATCAAGAACACCAGAAACAGGAGTACAAAGCAAGTATGAGGGAATTACAAGCAAAAGAGTAGATTTAAAATATGACAGTAGCTAAGCACCCTTTCACTTATTTTACCAGCACAGAACTCTTTAAATTATTGAAGTTCATTTTACTTGGCCTTGCATCCATGATATACATTTCTCTGCTTGTTCTGGCACACAAGAGAAAAACAGGGAATTACAACTGACCTGGCACAAACCTTCAAACCAAGTCTGTGACAGCATTTACAAAGCTAATGCTGTGTGACATGGTTAGCAGGTCAAATGAAAGCAAACCAGCAAGTGGAAGTAAATGATGTAAGAGAATTATTTAATTTGGGGAGGCAGAACAAGACTTCAATTGCTGTGTTGTTGCCTTAAAAATAATGCTGAACGGATTCAGGAGTCTAAATGGAAGGAAAAAAGCCTGCCAGCAGCAGCTGCACTTCCCACTTGAGTAGCCACTGGGGAAACTGGGGACAGGTCCTCAGCCAGGGTAAATTGCCCTCACTCTGAATGGCACCTGAATTCAGTGGGAGTCTATCTGTTCACCAACTTCAATGAGCTGTCAATTGGACCCAAGAGTGCCAGGTTTCCACCATTTCAGAATGTTCTCTTCCTCATTAAAATGTACTTACTAGTGACAGCAGCCAATGTTAACCTAATGAACAAGGAAGTTCATTACTGACAAAAAGCTCTAATGCATTTTTATGTACCACTCATGACAAAATCATCTTTGAAGAAAGCAGGGCAAGATCCTCACCCCTGGCTGGCTTGGACAAATTTCTCATCCAAACATGGAAGATCTCCAACAACTACTTTGCAAGCCTAAATGCAAGTACCACCTTGCTGGGGAAATTTGTGAAGTATTAGTGCTGTCAAGACTTTATCTGGCTTTTTCCTGAAGATCCTGTTTCCAGTCAGATTTCCAAAGTCTGTCAATATTAAAGAAGGTGTAGCCCTTGCCCTGGGGAAGCTGAAATAAGTAAAGGTGCTAAAAGAATATTTTGGGGATTTTTTAGCATACAATTGTTAAAGATTTTTTATTCTACCCCCTTTGTCTGGAAACCTCACCAAGTTTCTTGAAGTCTGTACTGCAGTTAAGGCCACCACAGCCTGTTGTGGGATGTACCAGCTGAGGCAGCTGTGAGCCAGCTAAAAGTAATGCAAACCACACCAGAAGCAGAAAGGTCAGTGAGAGCTGAAATTCACCTGAGTAACTAGAGTAGTGCTCAGGTAGTTATCTCATCCTGTCATCTGGACCATGGTTACTTAGCTAGCCAAAAGCTAAACAAACCCTTTTCTCTTGGTTATGCCACAGCCACTTCACCACACACACTAGTGAGTGTAACTAGCAAGAGCTAGATGAGGACTTGCAGGGGATTTTTCAAGGCATGAATACCTGTTTGCCTCCCCAGCTACCACTTCAACTTTTAAGAAGTAGCTGGTAAAACGTCTGACCTGAATCTTCTCTGTCCAGCACCCTGCCAAAAAAGTCATTCTTTTACAAGCTGAGCATAAAATGCACCCTGATGTGCTTACCTCAGAGCTGCATAAGAAGGAATTACACAAAAGACATACTCCAGGGCATCGGGCTCACCAGCTCCTGAATGGAAGATGAGTGAGAGCACAAGTCTGTAAGCGAATCTTAAAAAGAACTTGAGTCACCTCAGGACAACTCAATTCAAACAGCCCCCGACAGACTGCAGAGTAAGAAAGGATTACTGCATCCAGACACATCCTTTAGCTCTTCAGCATGCTTTCAGTATGGAGCACACTGCAGGCAAAAGTAACAATATTTCTGTACCACACTGATCACACCCAGGAGCTGTGGACACCGTGAAAGACTGCTGGTCATATTTTTGGCTGTGTACCAATAATAAAGAGTGAAAGGTAGGACTCTTAAATACAAATCCAAACCTTAGCTCCACCCTCCCAACACCAAACCCTTAACCAGCACTGGAAGTACTAAGAGTGTTAATTGCTCTATATCTTCAAGAAGTCAACCTCCTGAGAGCATTACATTAAAAGATAATTCTGGCTACCATCTCACAGCACTGTGCTGAGCAAGAAACCTCCACAACCTGCCATAAATGGAGAGGAAATACAGCATTGCTGTAAATACCATCATGTCTCTGAGCAAAATCATAGTGACAGGCACTCTGGTCTGCTGCAGTTTACAATTGCATGAAATGGGGGTGTGGGTAGGGTACTGTAAAAAAATAACAGGTATTCATTTCAAAACAGAGAAACCCATTATTTGCAAGAAAAATGCAGGAAAAAGAACTGAAAGGCAAAGTGTATTGATGGAATCTTAAGTCTCTGGGTGTTGATCTTATTATGCTAGATAATTACTTTATCCCCTTATCCACAACGCCATGTTTATTTAGCAGGCATTAAAAAAAGGAGGAGAGGAAAAAGGGTAAAAGAACAAAACCTACAATGACTGAAGCTAAATTTATACGCACAACAGAGACAGATAAAGCATCCCAGGGGATCTTATCAGTTTTACACAATAACCAACAGGCTGTTTCCTGTATATAGCAGCTTAAGGTCGGCGGATGTTTATTAGAGGCAGAGGGGAAAGGAAATGCAGTATCTTTGACTGACACAGCATGGATATATGAGAAGTGCTATTTATGCTTTTGACTTGAATGAGAACCACAGTGACTCATAGATGTCTTATACTTAATATTCCCATCAGTGCTCCAGGAACACTGAGCAACACTCTACCAAAAATGTGGGCTTGTTTACTGCTCCTGACAAGACATATTAGAGGGTAGGAAGAATTTAGGCTTCTTCAATCCATTACCATCCCTCAGTTAAGAATCACTGGGATAGATCACCCTTTTTTCACCCTCTTTGATTTTTTAAAAAGAGACATTAATTATTAAACATTTGTATGGTGTCCAGTGGGAATCCAGTCTAGGTTAAGGCCACACTAAATACAGCTCTGTGGTGTGCTAGGGAAATTGGCTGTCTGTGTGCTAATTCCTTTCATTCCTGGAAGCCTTGGGGAAACATGAGAAGAGAGGTAGACATTTGGTCCACTGTTTTTCTATGAATCAAGCTAATACATTATTGAAGCAGGAGTTTTGGAAACACAATGGGCATGGGGGACAGGGATATCTTGTTTAACCACAGCTCTCTCTGCTGTGTGGTTATGTTGAGAAGCTCAAACCAGAGGTGGGACAGCAAGAAGGAGCAGTTAGGAGCATGCTGAGGATTTAACTGAAACCCTTCTCTAGAAAGGCCAACACACATTCCCTCGCTGTCACTACACCGTGGTGAGCTTCAAGAGAAGGTCTGTGGAGTTCCACTGGCACAATTTACCTCCGCAGAGAGCCTGGGGGAAGGCCATGGGTGAAATACTTCAGACTCAGAGAGGCAACAGAGCACAGGGTGCTTCAGGTTTCATGAGAAAACAAAGCATATGAAAAACCACCTTGGCAAAATGGGGCAACTTGCTTCTTGGTTGGAAGAGGGGAGATAAGAAGTCAGTGTCTGCTGGAAATTTGCAACTAAAAGAACAATATTTCACTTTAGAGAACATGAACTACCCTGTTGTACGTAAAAAATGCTTCCTTTGCTTTCCCCTCCTCTGTCAGGCAGTAGAGCACAATGACACTTCTCTTACTTGTTTTTAAAACACCAACCACTTCCCACAGTGCTGTACAGAAAAACAGTGGTCACCCTGCTCTTAGGGCTTTACTGTCTTGGCAAATGACATGACATTTTTTGTGATTCCATACAGAATTGACATAGTCCCTGAGGTCAATGGCACAGGATTTTTCCAATTCCCAGTGGGACACAATGATGAAGGCAGGAACAAGGCTGAAATGGAACAACCAGCCTTTCCCCCCACCTCCAGGATTACACAGGCTTGCAAATAAGAAAGGGTGTATGCAACTGTTCTAGAGGGGGTGTGTAACTGGACACGGTGTACAACATCTGAAAAAAAATAGCTGAATATTATTATTCTCTGCAGAAAACAAAAAACACCCCTTTCTTCCATTACCCTGGACAAAAAGACAAATATCCACCCTTTGCCCCAATTGCCTTCCACAAAAGTTGACATGCAAAACTGCACACAGTTTAACCTTATTCTAATACATATTGGTGCCAACCTATCTTCTGGATATGAATCACGCTTCCTCCATGGTGGAGGTGTGTGGAGGGGAGGAAAGCTGCAGCTGAACATTTTTTTAAATATTTCAGATAATATTCACAACAAACTGGGTGAACACTTACTTGCCTCACAAAAAGGACCTCTGCTCTAATTAGGAACACTAATTTCTAATCCTAATTCCTCACTTCAGAGTTGCATGTTTGTACTACAATCCATGTTTGTCCTGGGGGTTTAATTTCTGCAGAAGGTTTCTAAAAGAGAGCTCGCCTCCCGCCTAGGTGTCCTGCAAGGGGAAACCAGATATCTGGTATTCAAAGGGCATGCTGGTATCATACTGGTATCAATGTGTGCTCGATGCACACAGCTGTCCTGAAAGCCCAAGTCTTATTTGAGTGCTTACATGGGGAAAACTTTCAGAGAAATCAAGTACAGTTAGGGTCTTACCTTTCTTGCTCTGCCCCACAAGCTGGGCATCACCTGGGTAAAGTGGCAGCAGGATGGAGCTTCAGGCCAGCTTGGAATTAGCAGCATGGTTCATAAATACTTGATCCAGACATCAAGTACTCCGAGAGGCCCTGCCACCACTTATGCTCTGACAACCCCTCTCGATTCAAAATTCGGGTGGCTTAAGCCCATCTGTTTGTCAGGTGCCCACCCAAAGCTTCTTTATCACTAACTTCTTCCACTAGATGGGGGGAAAATATAATGGAAGGCTTTTTGGGTCAAGATAAGGACCAGGGAATCACTCAACCATTACCATCACAGGCAAAGAAGACTCAACTTGGGAAAATTAATTGGATTTAATACTAATCAAATCAGAGTAGGAAAGTGAGAAGGAAAACCAAATTTTAAAAACACCTTTCCCCATCCCTCCCTTCCTCCTGGGCTCAATATCCTAGAGCTCCCTACCTCCACCTCCTTCTCACAGTACAGGGGGACAAGGAAGGGGTGCTACAGTTGATTCATCACACGTTGTTTCTGCTGCTCCTTCCCCCTCAAGAGGAGGACTCCTCACACTCTTCCCCTCCTCCAGCATGGGGTGCCTCCCACAGGAGACAATTCTATATGAAATTCTCCAGTGTGAGTCCATCCCACGGGCTGTGGTTCTTCACAAACTGCTCCAACATAGGTTCTTTCCAATGTAAGATTGTTCCAGTGTGGGTCCCCTGTGAGGTCACAAGTCCTGCCAGCAGAGCTGCTCAGAGTAAGATCATCTCTCTATGGATCCTGCTTCAGCTCAGGCTTTCCACAGGGTCACAGCCTCCTTTGGCCACATCTACCCGCTTTGGCACAGGGTCTTCCACAGGCTGCAGGGCACAGCTACCTCACCATCATCTTCACCACAGGCTGCAGGGGAGTCTCTGCTCTGCTGTCTGGACATCTCCTCTCTCATTCTTCACTGACATGGGTGTCTGCAGAGATGTTTCTCTCCATGTTCTCACTCCTTTTGTCTGACTGCTGCTTTTATTGCGCTGAGTTTTTTTCCCCTCTTCTTAACCCTACTATCCCAGAGGCACTACCATCATTGCTAATGGAATCAGAATGGGCCAGCACTGGATCTGTCTTGGAGCTGACATTGGTTCTGCTGTACATGGGGGGAGCTTCTAGAAGCTTCTTACAGAAGCCACCCCCACAGCCCCCCCCACTACCAAAACCTTGTCACACAAACCTAATAAAAAGCCTCACCTCTTGAATAGCATCCTGCATGGACACCTCTTTAAAATTTAGTCCAATATTTGTACCATGGAAAGTCACCAAGCAAATGTTTGGGCAAAAAAATCTATTCTCAAGTGCCGATGGCAAGCACTGAGTGGAAGCCAGCTCCTCTGACTATTTTGGAAAGGGAAGGCAGGTGGAGACCTTGATCTGTGGAGCAGTTAGCTTTGGCTGCACATCTCCACCTTTTCCAACAAGGGGAAGTAACATACATCTCTGGCTATGCCCAAGAGCTCAGCCTTGAGGAATACAAGTCAAACAGTAGCAGCAGCACTTCTTGACCCTCACAGGCCTGCTTTGAATAAAAACAGGGATACACTGAATTGAAATGATTGAGGTTGGAGATGGGAATGAGTTTGCTGTGAATCACATGGCTGCAAAAAGGGTATGACGTGCACAGCCTTCTGGATGGCACGAAGGAGGGAAGACAGGTGTCTTGTGAATTATGAGTAAAGTGGGACAATTTAGAGAAAGTTTTAACTTTAAAAAAAGAAAAAAAAAAAAGAGGAGACCAAAAGCCATTAGATACATAACCTTGTAGTCTAATATGGCCATAAATTAACAGCTGCACTATATTATGTAAATTTATGTTAAATTATTCACTACCTGTCACCATATCTCCATAAAAAATCTACATACTGACATTTACGAAAAATGACATCTTCTGATAATAGTTTTGCTACGTATTTCAGTGGCTGCAATTGCCTTTTAACCATCCTGACTGCTGCTGAGGCAAACACTACTGAAACAGAGATGCTTTAGGAGGTCTAATGAGTTCATTAGTATTCACAGGTTCACCCTCCAGGAGGGCGCTGTCCATGTAAGTCAGTGTCCTTAGGCAGCACACTTCTTCCTTTAGCTTCAGAACTTGCTGGAGAGGAGCCAGGAAGGATCACACAGGTCCCTCCATCACTCCAGCTGGAGCTGGAGCTGGATACTCTGTTGAAGACCCTGGCTACACCCATTCAGTGTCAAATGTGCTGGTCACTAAGCACAGCAGGGCCATGCTGGAGAGGCCTCCTTCAGCCATACGTAGCAAAGCAATCATCCAGTTGTGAAAACCTGAATCAGAGCTCTTCTTGAGATAAGATGCTTTAAGAATCACAGCTGGTTTGAGATGGACCTTCAGCTCCCAGCTGTGTGCTTCTGCTGACTGGAACTGACACACACAAGGGGGGTGTCCCAACAACCCTGGCTGCAGCGAGGCACAGCACACAGGGACACGTTATCCACGCTTATTCTAAACTGGACATACAGTGAGTTTGGGAACGGGTGTGCCTCATCCTCCACAGCTTCTGAAGCAGTGGTGTCCTTCCCCACCGATTACAAAGGGAACTCATGATGTGGGTTCACATGAGCCCCACACAGATTTATTCACCCCACACTGCCACTCTGCAGAGAGGGTGGAGCCTGAACAGTAGGCTCTGGATGTTGGTCTCCTCCTGAAGGGGCTAGGTGAGTAGTTCTGGCTCAGCCCTCCAGCCAAAGAGGAAATCTGACTGGTTTCACCATGCATTTTCTGGCTGACCTCTAACATCCAGTCACAGCACAAACAGACCTGCACCCACAGATTTGCACCTATTTGCTACAGGTGGCTCTGCCGTGGCTTGAGGTAACAGCAGCAACTGCAGCTCATGGAAGGACTTCCACTTTGGAGCAAGCCAAGGATAAGGAATATAACTCTGTAGTTCTAAACTAAGAAATGGGAAAGAAGGTCGGCTTCTTCTGCTTCTTCCTGATAAACTTTGAGTACAAGCTAAGAAAAGAAGCAGAGGGCAAAAGATAAAAGAAAATTCAAGCACCCTCCTATTAAGCCAAAACCCATGCTCTAAATGACTAATGTACTTCCAGGGCCACTGTCCCTATTTTGACCTTGCTGCTCTCCTCAGAAATATTAAGCCAACATTTCAGAGATGGGAGAAAGGAAGAGGGGATAGATGTTAAAGAAAGAAAGAAGGGAGGGAGGGGAGGAAGGGAAGGCAGAAGAATAAACAAGCTTTTGCAACAGCAGGAAGCTCTCTCTTAATTCTGAGATAATGAAACGCTTCTAACCAGGCCCAACTGCTGAATATTACAAGAGCCATCATCTCATGTGGATTGCATGCAGCTTTATTTTCTACTCCCCTGCATGGACTGAGTATGATTCACAGCACAGTCACAGGAAACAGTCATTACTATTTATTTGGAGTGAGATGAGTGACTGCTCTAAACAGCATCAACTGCACCTGCGATAGTGCAGAGAATCTTTTTTTATTAAGCACACACATGCCCTCCTTTTTTCCTTCTGCTCTTCAATATTCTCTTCACAAAGATCATTTTATTTCATTGCTGGCTGCATAGTTGAAAAATGGAAGAGGCAAATTTACAGCAATCGTTAGAGAAGATGCAGAAGCATGGCAGCAAAACCCTGGCTTCACCACTTTATGTGCACAGAAACATCCCCACACCGCGCACATGCCACAAAAACAGTCTGTACACAAAGAGAAAGAGACAATTCATGAAGTATAGACACTTATAATAAAATTATAATAATAATTGTCTGGCTGTGGATGAGCCTGCTTTGCCCCCATTTTGTACATTTGCTGCAGCTGGAACATGTCAGAACACCCTGAACTCACTCTGCTCCAGACAGCCCTAAAAAACAGCTCATCTTCCTCAACCTCTGAGCAGCTCCTCTGTTTTCTTTACAAGACACTGCTCACAATTTTGCTGCAGCAATTTATCTCTGGCTACACAGAGAGGTGGGCAGCCAGCTCCACTGCCTGCTGCTCTTTCTCCTGCTGCACTTTAGCAGCTGATGCTGAAGCCTCCCCGGCCCCCACACACCGTAGCTAGGAGGTGACAGAGCCTCAGTCAATTCCCACAACATTTCATTCTCCCCTTTAGCAGTCTCTGCTGATGAAGGTACTCTTTAGACTGCTATTTTGAATTTAACAGACAGTTATGGAGAATCCAGAGCACTCAAAGCATAGACCTCTCTCTCATCACAGCCTTTATTGCCCAAGTGCATGCACCTGATGTGCTTACAAAAAATGTCCTTGCTGGCAAAATCCTCTTAAAAATGGCTCAGCTCTGTTTTTTGCTGGTTTCAGGCCAGCAGTAAGACGAAGCTAAAACCCTCTGCTGTAGGTATCAGTATCTCAAGTACCTGCATCCTGTGATGCCATTAAAAGCTTCAGGAGATTAGAAGTGTGGGGTTTTCTTGTTTGTCTAACTAAGTAAGGTAATTCACAGTATAATGGATTGCTCTTGAAAACTAATGCTCATAATAGCAGCAAACAGATGCACAGACCGGACCGTTTTATCCATTTTAAAGTTGGGTACTTATTTTTTGCAAATTATGTGTGATCTCTGGATGAGTGTGATTTCAGATCACAGCAATTAGGGGAACATCATATTTTGATTTTTCTTGTTCTCCTATATAATCATTCTTATGTCACATGTGACATCATGACACATAGAAAGCCTCCTCACTAAACTGGGTGCAGATCAGAGCCCAGCACTGTCATGGATGAAGGATCATGGTAAGATCAAAAACACAAAGGAGAGAATCAAGGAGGTACAGAGCTTGGAAGTGAGGACAGATAACAGAGGGAAGAAGGGGCAGCAATAGTCACTGGGGTGACTTCTACTCTGTTTACAGTACAACAGTGTGGTAATCACTGGTATAACCACACACAGATGCTACAGCAATTGGTTCAGATAAAAAGATGGTACAAAAAAAAGCAGTTTAGGAGAGCTAATACATAAACTACTAAAAAAGGCTTTGGCTGATTACTGTTCCTAGCCATTACATCATATCAAATTCATCACATACTGTATACTTTTCCCTAGCTGGTATCAAAAAACCTCTTAGTACTTCTTCTCTCACCACCACATACCAAAGGATTACTATAAGACAACTTACTTTCCACCTCGGGTCTCAGCAACAGCAGTCTCTTCCCTGTGAGGAGAGCAGCACAACATTCTTCTCCTCTACCAAGATGAGAGATCTGCTCCACAATGCACATCAACATCCAAGCAGCATATATGGCCGACCAAGAAGTAAGGACACCCATTGCATTGTTGAAGAGTATATAGAAAGTGGAAGCAGTATCATACCAGACAGGTGAGAAACACATCCTGGAGCATTAGGTCTTTTTCTGATTCCAGAGAGAACATTTTAGATCCTAAGGCAAGAGGATCACCAAAGGCAGTCCAAGTTATGCCACAGTTTGTTTTGCAATATAGCTATTTGCTCACTAGGCACTGATCCCAAACTCTTATCACTTCACTTCTGCCTTCAATAGCCATTAGTCAAGCATTACCTGGGGACAGATTCTCCTCCTGGTTACAGCACAATAAACCCCTGAGCTGACAAGGTTATTCCATATTTATACCCCTAGAGTTGAGAGCTAGGTCTCATATTTTATTTGATTTCTGCAGCTGGAGGGAGCTGAGGCACAACCTGGGCAGAGCCTCATGGACAGGAGCAGCACCAGGCTTGCTCACAGGCCTGCACGGAGGGAAGGATCTCTGACCCAGCTGGGAAAGGAGCTGCTCCACCTCCTCAGCCAGGGGAGCTCCCCAGGGGACAGGTCACTGTCACACCAGCACGGTGAGGGCTCCAGTACCCATCCACTGCCCTTGCCATTGCTCTCAGAGCCTTCCATCCTCAGCACCGTCAGGGTGCAGCCTTCCTTGTCAAATTATTTGAAGTAAAAGCCAGGGTTTGAGTCTGAAAGTGCTTTTTGACATGTGAACTCTCAGCCCACGAGCAGAGTGAGAGCTACAGAAGATTCACAGGCTCCACCCTCCCCCACAATGTTTAAATGATTAATTAACAATTTCTAGAAAGCAGTTCATAAAAGGAAAAAGGGCAGATTTTCAAAACTATCAGCTTGTAAATGAAGTAGAGCCAATTCTCTGGCAAACCTTCTAACAAGATTTCACATTATTTGTTTTATGCTTCCTAAAGATCTGTCCCTAGCCTAAATCCCAGCAGGAGTAGACACCATTGGAGTTTAATTAACATTCCACCTATGGGAAACATTCAAGAAACAGGGATCTGAAAATACCCTACAACTTGGTCTAAAAAGAAAAAAAATAAAAATGAAAACAATAATCTGATTAAAGCAATGATATGAATGTACTGTACCTCCCCACCACAGGTTTAAAATATTATCTTCTTACAAGTCTCAAGGCAAAAAGCCAAATTGTTTTGTGAAGCAAACAGAATAGTTATACCATCAATTTACAACACACATTCAGCATTCAGGCCTATAGCTTAAGTAAATAGTTATGAGACATGGCATTTTAAAGGATTTTGGTGCTTTGTTTTAATTTTTTTTTCCCTTTTATATGAACTAGACATGCCACATGCTGTGCTGAAAATCCTTGTGATTCAGGACAGGTTTTATCTCAGAAATAAGCTATAGTTAGTGTTTCAAGGGATTAGCACATGGCCTGTGCTCTCCTGGCTGTGGTGTGTGTGTGTTTTTGCACACCCACCTCACAAACATCTGCCTGGCCTCCAGCAGATTTTGAGGCGTATCTCACCCTGGCCAGGAGGGTGGGCATGACTCGAGGATGTGCACAGCAAAAGCAAAAGGGGGGATTCACTGATCCACAGCCATGGGAACCTGCTGCCATCAGCAGAAGTGTGAAGGAGATGGAAAGAAAACTGCAGGCAGCCTCCTCCAGGTATAATTCTTTAAATCTGGGAAACCCATCAAGCTGAAATATCTTTCTCTGCAGGAACAGGGCAAACGACTCCTGTGCGTTCAGCTGGGACACCTGAACGGTGGACTAGGCAGTGGAGGAAAAATACTGCCTTCTAAGCTGAGAGGAAAAAACTAGGCATTGCCACTGTTCCCCCTTCTGGTACCCCTAAATCACCCACCTCAGGGTTCTGGAACTGGCCATGATGAGACCCAGCCTCAGCACTCAGAGAGTTGCTCCCACGAGGGGCTGCAAAAGGAGCAGTGAGCACCACTGACTGTCTGGAGTCAGCACCACATCCTGCTGTACACAACGGAGAGACTTGCCACTAAAGAAGCACTGAAATATTTAATCATTCCAAACATTCAAGTGCGACAAAATTATCAATGAAACTAATTAAGAATCTTGAGATAATAAGCACTGATGACAAAATGTTCCACTCTAGTGCCTGCCATCAGGCAGTCAGGATTTATAATATCAGTCATTTATAAAACTTACACCCTGAAGGATCTCAGTGCACTTTCAAAACATGTGCCTCCACATCCACATAGCCCTGCTCCCCAAGGTGACTCAAACTACTCATGCACACCCAGCAAAGGTTCCCAATTAGGGTGAGGACTTCAGATCATAATGACAGAAATGTGAGTTTAAACGGCACGGCGAGCAGAGGAGCTGGGAAGTGCCAGCTTTGGTGTCAGCAGGGCCAGGTCCTGAGGTCTCAGCCAACCCAGCTTTATCACAGGCACCCAGAGGGGCAGACCACAGGAAGTGTGAGACAGCAGTGCACAGAGCAGACTCAGGGAGGAAGATGGTCACAGATTCGACAAAAAGAAAGGGCACCAGCGTTTCACGCACTGGGATTTTTCAGCAATTTAGGACAGGAAGTGAACTGGTGTCAGGCGATCAAAACACTGCAGATGGGTCTTTAAGCAGCCAACATGTAAATGGTTTTGGCAAAGATACCACAACTTTTTTTCTTTTTTTTTTTCCTTTTTTGTGAGAAATGCCATTTTTAGGTACAGTCAGAGAAACGTTGCCTTCTGCCTGCTACGAGCAGGTGTACAGATGTCGACAGCGAGTTCAGGCGGGTGCCAGGTACTCAAGAATTGTCACTGGGTCTGTGAGCTGCCTCACACCATCTCCCAGCTTTTGCAGGAGGCAGGTTTTGTTATCTGCTGAGTTTCCAGCGAGGCAGTTCTCCAGCAGACCTTGTCTCTGGGCTCAAGTCCTCGGCACAGCCCGATTTTTATTTGGTCCTTGTTTCTAAGTGAAGCCAGGCCAGCTCCTAGGTGAGGGGAACAGAGGGTCCCTGTGAGTCACCTGCACAGCCCCCGAGGAGCTGCCCACGAGACAGGTACAGCTAATCTGGAATGATGCCTGGTAACTGCAACAGCTAATTTCAGACTCAAGGCACCAATTTCCCAGTCACTTTGTAGCCACACTGTTTACTGTAACGGGTTCTCTGCACAATTATCACAACACTTAGTGAGTTATTCATTTCCAAGAGAGCTAAGAAGCCTTGTAAATTATTTTCACTTTGAAGAAAGCAGATGTAGTCCCCTCTGGAGGAAGTAAAGAGCAAAGTTTTTCACCCGTATTTTATTATTAATGTTTGAAAAATAATATTATCTCGTCATTAGTATTAAAATACCTTTACTTCAAAAGAAAAATGTAATAAACAGGCAAGAATTTAAAACCCAGGTGCACGTGCCATTGTGGCAATGGCATGCATCAGGCACAGGCAGCTTGAATATTTTATACTTTATAATTTTTTTTCTTCAAATAATTAACTACCTTTAACTAGTGATTGTCCAGCCCTACCACTGCTGTAGGTTTAACTGCATATTAACAACTCTGATTGTTCCTTTGATAGTTCTACTTCTCCCTGCTCTGAATCCAGGGCGTCTACAAGCCCTGCTTGATTTTAGGTTAGAGATCTGTTTCCTGCCTTACTCTGTAATGGATGTAAATCCATTTTCTACAGCTTTGCCCCCTGCAGTAGACTCAAACAGCTCCAGTTAAGATCTCTAGTGTTCACTGGCTGGACCAGCATTCAGTCTAGTATCTCTCAGCACAGTGGAGAAACCTGCTTGCTGCAGCTGAATCTACTTGATTCTCTGCTTGCCTCTTGCTGTGCAGAAATGAAGAGTTAAAATCCCATACCTTGGTGTGATTACTGCATTCTGACAGAAATACACAACTGGACCAGGAGACAGAATGTACTGAGCCACTAAAGAGTTGTACCCTTTGGACAAGTAATTGAAATTAAACCTGTTCGCCTAAAAGCTTTTTCAAAAAAAAAAAAAAAAAAACAAATGTACTACCAAAAATGACCTGGTCTATAATTATCACCTCATAGCATAGTCCAGTGTTGAAGGATATACAAGCGTACATATATTTAGATGCATAAAGATGCACATGAGGGCTTGACAGCATTTGCCAATGCACTCACTGCTTAGAATTTGCATATCTGCATGTGCACAGCAAGGGTCTCATGGCTACCACAGTTCTCTGCAAAGTGTGAGCAGAACTGGGATTAAAATTATTATTTCCGTCACCTGAAATGCTAAAAATGCAAAGGACAGTATTCAGATTTCTATTCAGTTACAAACAACCACTATGGCAATCAACTTTGACTTGAGAAAAGATCTGGTAACAATGTTTACTTACAAAACAAAACCTTAACACTCCCCCCCCCCCATTGAGGCAACACTTCCCATCTAATTTCTCTTTGTGCATTTATAGAACTACAGAAACAGAGAAATAAATACATTGACAAAAAGATCTAACAACACTTAGAAACACTTAACTGCGACAACTACAACACTTGAAACCTGAAGGGCACACTGAGCAAAACCAGGTCTGTAAGATAAGCTCAGTAAGATTTCACACTGGTGGAAAATTGCTTTTAGAATCCCCTATGCAATTTTAATACCTGCATTTTTCCAAAGGATGTTAAAAACCCACAGGAGAAACTCTGAAAGCAGGCACGCATACTGTCCAACATCTAAAAATATATATAAATAAATTTAAGAAAAGGAAATCATTTTAGGGGCACACAGTTTTAATACAAGAAAACACTAGCAGGTGATATCACTGTGGTCTATAGGCAATATCCTAATCTTTATTTAGGAGAAGGATAATTAACTTAGGAGAAGAGATGAAGCAAAACAGTGGTAAATTCACTAGAAATTTTTGCCAGAAAGATTTGGGTAGAAGGGCATGAACGTTTCCCTAGCTATTTTTATGCAGGTTGTTAGGACTGGTGGTGAGGTGAACCCATACAGAGGCAATGGGGATCAAAACAGAGCCCAATTCCAGAAGTCAACAAACATTAAAAAAGTCCACATCTGAATGCTGTGGCTTGGATCTAGCTATGGTTTTTTATGTAAAATCAGAGCTAGGAAAGAAAGCAGGATGTTCGCTTAGCACCAAGTCTCTGTGTCCTTGCATTGTTCTCTCATTTAAGTGCATTGCTAAGGCTCCACTGATAATAAAAGATTGATTTAAAAGACCATTCCACAACCTAAGCAAACAGTGAGCCTGGCTAATGTTACATATCATATCCTCTTGTCATTTACTGCTACTCTGTGTGTTTACTGTGCCTCTCACTCCCCCTCAGTTCCAGCCTGAATTTGCAGCAGAGCAGCTGGTCCTCCGGGGTTGATGGCACAACTGCAACCCCAAGCCCAGCAACAGCAGCCTCTTGATTGATTGTAGAAGCACAGCCTGCTCTCAGTTAGGCTCTGAACCAAAACAACCTCCTCCCAAGGCTTTGGGTCGTCTTTGCAGATTTTCTAAATGGCAGGCTCCAATGTCATAAGGTGAACCTTACCCTCCTTTAAGAGTCAAAATTTAATCGCATTATCTACATTCCTCTATCAAAGTTCCTACTTCAGTCCAACAAAGACTATGAAAGTAGGTGGTGTGAACCAAAAAAGAATAAAAAAATTTGTCTCCACAACTCTAACTTCTATCAGAAAAGCTATTACTTTGCATGGATTACTCCTCTTATGTCAAATTCAGTACACAGCATGAAGAAAACAACCATGCTCTTCCCATTAGTACAGGAGGAAAACTTAATGGAGTGTGTTATGTTTTGCTTTGTCTTTCTCTTACCATTCTGTGAATTACTGGTTTGCTTTGTGCTCCTAGCCAACGTCACAAGTATTGCTCCTTTCCTTCAAATAAGTGAGCTGTGAGAACAAAGGATATGTTCCTGGAACCCTTTTCTCAGTTCCACTAAGGTCCTGCCAGGGCAGCAGGAACAGGCCTTACCACAGCTGCAAGCCCTCTTTTGTCAGCATAACAGCAGAAAGGAGGTGATGGCAATCCTGCTGCAGGTGAAGGGTGAGGCTGATGGACACACACCTCGATGGTGTGCTCCCATTACAGGGACAGGAAAGAGGGCATAAACGTAAACTGAGAATCTGGCTTTGCAGTTACCCTGGATACAGTTTGTAGGATTTATATGTTTAATTAGAGCAAAAGGTAGAAACCTCCACAGTCTTATGAAAACAATATGTTAAACAAGGTTTTGCCCAACATTTCTAGAACACCAGAACTTGCAACAATGGAACAAGAACAGCTAAAAAGATTACTAAAGCATTTTGTTTTGCATGTTGTCTTGGGGTCCTTCATTTTCAAGTCAGGAAAGACATTTTACGCCACCTAATTAAAACAACTGGAGGGTCTTGGGTTTTTTGTTTTTAAACAGATACATTAATTAATTAATACAACGAAGTCCTGTGTCCTTGGTTGTACACAAGATTAGACTGCACAATAACAAATTACTAAACTAAAAATGTATCATTTAGTGAACTCATAGATAATACCTCTTTTTCCCCCACTGCAGAGTGAAGAAGAATGTGCTTTGTAGGGACTACTCAAAACATTCTTGAAAACATTTTTTTGCATTTCTATCCTTGCAAAGGGTGATGCACGTATATCCTTCAATTTGTGCACACCAGTAGATCAAAAGTTGACTTTTGTGTTTTGGATCTCTGATGAAAATCACCGTATTTTCAGTTTAATCCACGGGGGAAACACCAGATGATCTTGCAAAGGATTTCTTGTGTGACTAAGTTAACCAGAACATGCAAATACTGCTCTGTGAGTTCTCTATTTCCCCTGCCAAAACTTTTAAATTGTCTGTGCCTCCTGAAGAAACAGGAGCATTAATATTACAGGATTTTTAGGTACTTTTAGAGGTTAGTATTTATGTACCATTTGGACGTTAACAAATCAAAATATCCTAGACTATTTAAAGAAGATACGGTATCTTTGCTCCTGCTGTCACAAGTCTGCTGCACTAAAGTGGCACCAGGTTACCAAACCCAAAGAAAAGAAAATCAGTTGTGTGACAGCTACTGTTTGGGTTAAACATTGTTGAAACCTGTAGGTAAAGCAACCACTTGATTCTGTAATGGAGCTTATCTGCTTGCTATATTTATCCAGAGGGACAAGTCAGGAGGATTACAGCCCCTGTGCAAAGTCGCAGGCGACTGCTGCCGTGCAAAATGACCAGCAAGGTTTTGTGCACATCACCTGTGGGCAGAGTGGTTTGTCAAGATAGCATTCTGCACAGAGCTGTGTGTTCAGGGAAGTAAAATAATCAGAAAAGGAAAACAAAAGAGAAAAGAAGCACCAGGCACCGTCTCAGTAGAGAAAACACTGTTTGGAGAGGGACTGCCTCAGTCCACGCTGCTCCATGGAGCTGTGAGCACAGGAGCCACGTCCTGCTGCTCAGTTCCTGCTGGGATGGGCAAAGGAGACGGTGCACAGTCTTTGCAAATAAGTAGGGTCACTTCAAAGATATTTGGCTCTAAGCCAAATAACCCAAAGGCCCTGAAATTTCAGCTGGCAGCTCAGCTCACCACAGGTGAGCAATGTAAACAGCCAGCAAATTACTGGCATAATGCATTTTTATGGCATAAAATCTGACAAACGCTGGCATCTTTCTCAGCTGACAACATGGCCACATCCACAGAAGTGCACCTTTCAGAGAGTTCAAACTCTCCTTTGGCAAGGGATCAAGCACACCCAGTTTGCACCCAGATTGTGTATTTTGTCTCACATTGAGCTTGCTCAGGCAACAGGCTACGATATTTTAGGTAACTACAACTTACTTCTCAAATTTCCATAGGCAATTGCTGGTAGGCATGACTTTCTTATTACAGAAGGTATCAAACACATACAAAAGTTTTAAAATAACAAGCCGTTGGGGGAAATCCCCAAACACAACCTGTGACACTATCTGAAGACACCCATGCAATTGGTGTCAAGCTGTGGCACTTAAAGCATGCTTTCAGCACCCACCACCTAAGACAGCCTGGCAGTACATATCGGTGAATTCATCACAGGCAGGGAGTAAATGCTTTTAAACATCATCTTATTGCCCCAGGGAATACTCCTCCCAGCAGGGATCTCTGCTGGCTGGTTTCTACCAGGCACGTTGAGCAAGATCACTTCTAAGTAACAGCTTCTCCCACAACTTGATTTCCTTGCCCTAAAGCCTGGTGATATGTATCTGAACACTGGGATACTAGCCCCAAGAAGCACCCACAGCTCAAAGCAAAATATGCTGGAGCAGGATGTGACACCCTGGACTACCCCAGGGTCTGGCAGAAAGCCAGCCTTGGGGTCAACACATTCAGAGACTTTGGTGGTAAAATCCAAAGTGTCTGAACATTTCTGGAGCATCCATCACAAGAAAAGCTGGTTGTGAAGATGAACTTTCTGTTCCCTTCGTGGAAGGGAACAGTGCAAAGCTGGGAGAGTGCTGTAACCCAACAAACGGCAAAAGGGTAGCTGTGCCCACCTCCTTAGGAAAACAGTGGAAAAACTCACCTTTGGGTGAAGGGGCATTAAACACAGGCTGAAAATTGTGCAGTGAAATTCGAGCAATCCCTTGTGACTGCTCCCCCCCTTTCCTGATGCTGAAACAATATCAGAGCTATCTGCCGGTGGCGCTTAAATGCTTGTGTTTTTCACATTAGAGAGGCAGGAGTTTTGGACCCCCTGATTCCTATACTTACATACCTCTGGAAATTAGCATAAACATCTCAGCTGGTTACCGATGTGATTAAGATGTGCCTTCACTTTGCAATTTTTTTCTTTGAAAAAAAGCAAAGGCTTTTGTTTGTTAAGTGAAAATTCCCCGGTGGAAACTCCTCTCTCTTTCCCTCCCATTCCTGACCCCATATTGGGCACTTTAATCTAATTTTGGTTTGAGGTTTTAGAAGCTGAAGGCTGCTTCTGAAGATCACTGAGGGAAAAGAAATCACTGGGAGGAACACCACACTTTGAACTGAACGTCCCTGGCACAATGCATATTGGAAAAAGAAAGCACTAAGAACATTTCCCAATCAATGTAGCTGTATTTTTCACAACCGGTTAGAAGAAATGGAAACCTATGGTAAATAATGCTGCTCTGTACAAGTCCAATTACCCTGAATGATAAATTGCCTAATTATTTCAGCTCTAGAATCTTTCCCAAGTTCTTTATCCTTTTCTTTGTAGTCACTGTCTGCAGAACAAGAGCGTTTGACTGTTACTAATTAACAAGAGAGAAAGATGCAGGACATTTAGTAAATTCACTTCTGTTTAAATCCATCTTACATTATTTTTCCCCACCAAAGGGAAAAAAAAAAAGTAATAATTTATTTAAAAGCTGCTCTGATGGAGGAAATCTTTCTCCATGACTACTCTATGATATTAAAACAGTCAGCTTTTGTTTTTTATGCTCTCTAGAATGCCAGAAGATTAAAGGCACAGCAAGGCTAGATTAACACCTTGAAATTATCTGTAAAGTTCTCTACTTATCAGGCTATTAAATCTCAATTCATGACTGCACAAAATCGTCTTCCTATTGTATCCTGAGTGCACATGAACTTGATGAAACAAGTTCCAAAAAGCAAGAGCTTTTAAAAGTGTTTTGTTCCAGTTCACTATGCAATGACTTTCTGACATTTCATTTCTTCCTTTTTCCTTCATTTAGATCAACAACAGCAGCAAGGGGTTGAGGATAATAGCCCCATGTTCAGAACTTTTTCACTTCTCTATTTTCTCCTTTAAATTTAAAGTGTAGCTAGGAGTATTGAAAAAGTTATTAAAGTTTATTCAAAACCTCTATTGAACCAGAAGATCAAAATCATCTTATTGTAGTCCGTCTTTAAACCTGATAGTGTGTAAAGCATTAAAAAACAAACAAAAAAAGCCCAACCCATTTTTTCCCCCTCCTGCTTATTAACAGAGGCATTTCTGAAATCCATCTTTTAAGATGTGTGAAAAAGCAGAATGTTTTACATATAAAATAATCTGAATATTTTGCTGAATTCTGAAAGCACAGTTTCCATACAGGTGGAAAACATTGAGTCAACTGGGCCAAAGAGTGAATTGTTTGCACAACATGCCTTAATGTTCTCTACCTCTGTGACAGCCAGGGAAAATAATTTCTTGGACTGAGAAAGTGATTGAGTTCTCAGTCTCACTACATCTGAGACCTGACTGAGGATGGAGAGCATGCAAGCATCTATTTATCTACTCAGTCTTGGTTAGAACCTTGACATTCCAACACTTTGAAGTGCCCTGATCAAGGCCCCAAATGCCTTGGCATTTTCCAGTGGCTACTGCAGTGGTGAAATTCCACTTCTGGCCAGACTGCTTGCATAGAAACCCTTGTGGAGTACTGACCAAAACATGACCAGTTACACTGAGGTACAGGTGGATTTTGTTGCTTTAAAGGATTTGATTTTGTAAAACTCTAATAACCTGTCTTATGAAAACCAGAAATCAAATTAGTTAGTATAAGTAAGATTACAACCATGGACTTCAGGAGAGCTAACTTAAGCCTTTTCATGGATCTTCTTGGAAAAATCCCTTGTGAACAGACCCTGCAAGGAAGAGGGGTTACAAGGATCCCTTCCTCCAGGCTCAAGAGTGATGCATCTGAATGAACAAGAAATTGGGCAAAGGGGGCAAGAGACCTGCGTGGATGAATAAAGAACTCCTTTCATTACACAAGCACAAGAAGAAAATACACAGGAGAGGCAGGGTCAGGCCACTTAGAATGAATATAAAGGGGTTATCAGAGTAAGCAGAAATGAGACAAGGAAGGCCAAGGCCTATCTGGGGGACAGAATTAAATGTCAGGAACAACAAGAAAGGCTTTTTCAAATACATCAATAACAAAACGAAAACAAAGGCAATGGGCAGAAACTGATACACAGGAAATTCCACCTGAATTTGAGGCAGAACTTCTTTGCTGAGCAGGTGATCAGGCACTGGAACAGACTGCACAGAGAGGGTGTGGAGTCTCCACCACTGGAGATATTCAAAAACCATCTGGACAGAATTCTGTGCCACGTGCTCTAGGATGACCCTGCCTGAGCAGGGAGGCTGGACTAGAGCCACCCCTGTGGTCCTTTCCAGCCTGACCCATTCAATAAATATTAGTGAAAAAATTGTTCCTTGAGACAGCAAAATAGACTAATTGATTTGAAATGGAACAGTCCTCAGACAGGATGTGTTTCCTACGTTTCTTTGTGTTTTCCTGACTACTCCCTTTGCGCCAGTCTTTCCATCTGGTTAAGTAAGGAAATGTTCACTCATGTCCCTGGAAGACCACTACATTTCTAGAGCAAGGGCATGCCCAGAAGCACCACCTTCCCTTTCTTTCCATGTTAAAAGAAAAGCGTAAGATGAAGCAGGGCAAACAACACAAAAGCCATGTCACGCTGATTAAAAGTAGCAAAATCATATTGTTAGAATTGGAAATTATTTAAATACGTATGTTCTGCCAGGGTGGTAAAGAAGGAAAAAAAAGGGAGAGAAGGTCACAAGAAGTTCAGTCTTGCTTTACATAATCATGAAATGCAAACTAGTTTCCCCTCCTTCTGGCACCAGCTCATTCAGCCTTCACTTTGAATGCTTATTGACAAATAAATGGACTGGTTACTTCCTATTAATGCTTCCTAATTTATGTACATACCTGGAGGAAAAATTCCATTTTGACCTCACATTCATATAAGCTAAGATCATTTTTAAGCTATGAATATAATGAATACAATTTTAATTTCTTCTTGGTTGCTGCTGGGGATTCGCTGTTTCTTAATAAATTAGGCATGTGTTCTCCTCAGCTCAACTTTTGCACCTTATGCATTTAATATGTGCAATTCAAGAGTCTGTGTGAAACTTTCAGATGAAAAGCCTTCTTTTCTTCAGTCATCATTCATTCTCTCTCTCCTCTCTCTTCAAGCAAGCACAGGGGCACAAACAGGATTTGTTGTATCAACTGTTCTCCTCCTCTTCCTTTGCCCATAGAATCATAGAATGGTTTGGCCTGGAAAGGACCTTAAAGCTGATCTTATTCCAACCCCTCTGCCATCAGCAGGGATATCCTCCACGAGACCAGGCTGCTCAGAACTCCCTTGAGCCTGGTCTTGAACACTTTTTTTGTGGATGAGGCATCCGCAGCTCCTCTGGGCAACCTGTGCTAGTGGCTCTCCACCCTCACAGTAAATAATCTCACCTAAACCACTCTCCTTCAGTTTAAACCCATTGCCACCTGTCCTGTCACTACAGGCCCTTCTAGAAGGTCCCATGGAAAGTCCTCATCATGAAAGTGGCACTTGTTTTCAGAAATCTCAGGAGTCACTATTGTCCTTACAAGGAAAAATGCTGTTAAAGTAAGATTTTTACCCCTTGGTCTAGAAAGGCTCTCAGAAGTAGACAGTCCAGTGGAGATTCCTGCAGCAGATGAGGATTACAGGCCTGGGCCAACACCTTGATGCTCTGAAGAATCTGCCTGTCAGTCTGGGGACACAGGGGGATCTCCTCCCAAATGAATGTTAACTCACATAAACCTTGAAAATGCTTCTCTGTTTAGCTTCGCATTGAATATTTTCCAGGAGACAAGTTCCTGCCTGATGAATGCAATTGGCTGCTAATGCTGAGACACAGTGTGGGGTCCTGACACAGATGTCCAAAGCCACCCTCTCTCATTTGTAAGTTCTTTCAAGGGCAGATGGTTTAGCTTTTCTGATTTTTCGCATTGAGGCTGTGCCTCTTACTAGCTATTCTCTTTCTTTGCTAAGTATTTATGATACAGCAGCACATAACTTATGGAAACTTTTAGTGCATAACTTCCATGAGAAAAAAAAAAAATAGTATAACACCTTTCTGGGCTTGACTCCTACTTCACACTGGAAAACACCTGAGGGCTAGATAGGCTGCCACTCAAAGAACAGGAACTTACACCTGTGAAGGCATCCCCATTCCTGAGAAGTCGTGGATGTTCACCTCTTTTCCTACCATATGTAACTCCTCTGGCTAGCATGGTGAGAGTATGTCCCTCCCAATGCCATGCAGAGGAGCAGTAGTGATATTTTCTGTGGTTTAGCTTATCTCCTTGCTCCCTTCTACAAGGTTCAACAGCGCAAAAAATTTGATTGACCAATTCTACCTGGGACTGTGTTCCACCCTGCAAATGATGTTACCTATCTGCAGCTAAAAGGTTAACACTGATATAAATTACATATTGACTAGACATTTATATTGGTATTAATATTGTTTACTTCGTCCCTGAAGGAAGAATGTTAATCACCCTACACAGGAGCAGTTGGGATACAAATTCTGAAGAAAATTGCAACCAGTTTCTTGCTCAGCAGTGATATTTTTCCTTAAATTAAAAGCAAATATTCTCTTTTCTCCATAAAAGCCTGAAATGGAAGGGGGGAAAGGAGGGGGACAAGGAATAGAAAGACATGGAAGATGCATCCTTCCCTTTACTTTGTCTTTAAACAAATCTGTCTAATCACATTTAAAGTGCTGCATTATTAACATCTTCACCATTAAATGCTCCATGTCACTAGAAAAATTTATTCTTTAACATGAACCCTGCACCAGTGATAGTGGATCAATTATTATGAGGATGGCAAAATAACAAGAAAATTCAGGGTGAAAACAAGTACCTGTCTAGCATACATTGCCTGAGACACAGTTTTGCTCAAGAATAGCAATAAGGCAGAGTCACTGAGCAACATGTGACATTGAAAGCAAAAGACAAATTAGTCTTCATGGGCAAGAGACTGATAGGCCTGAACAAATGAAAAAATAAAAGTGAGGGGTTTTTTTTCTTTTTCACTTGGGTGAATAGGGGTGAATGAACTCTGCAGTGTCAACAACAAGAAGTTCCTTGAAATAAAGGTACATTAATTATCTCAACAACACCTCATTCCAGGCCACATAGAATCACCCATTCTTAGCTGTGAAAAGGATTTTCCTAGGAAATATGTAAGATTTGGAAAAGCCAAGAAAGAAGTGCAATGTCAAGATACAACTGGGGTTTAAAATGTGGAATTTGTTCCTATAAGATAACTGTAGACTTTTCAAAATAGCAAAGCCAAACCATTCCTAAAAGATACCCTGACCTACCAATTGATGAACTCAACTCTCTGCATATCATAAATAAGCTGACTCTCCAGAAAGTCTTTACTGTCTTTGAAAGTCTTTATCTCCTTTGCAGAGCAGGCATCTGTAGACACAGTGTAAGAACTACAAACACATGGCAAGCAAGGAGAATTGCTCTCATGTGGCACCTGCCTGGTCACGCTCTCCCTGCCTGCTCATGCTTCAGCTGTGGCTGCCCACAAAGCACAGCTTCTGTAAAGCAGGAACAAGCAACAGGGATCTTCCAGGCAGGCCTCCAGGACAACTTCTCTGCCTGGTGCTAGGAGAGTGCCTGGGGTGGAAAGCACCCTGTGCAAAGAGATACCTGCTAAGGCTCACACAGTGAGAAAAGTGAGCCCAAGATTTTCCACCTTTCCCCTGTGCATTTGAGCCTAGGAACAGGTTTGGTCAAAGTGGACAAACACTTGGTAAGCTTGGACTCGAGACTTTTCTCAGGATACCTCTCTTTATACAGCAGAGGCTCAAGATGGTAAAGAGACCAAAGCCCTGAGTCTCAAAGGTGCTTAAGTGGCTGAAATTCCAGCCGGAAGAGTTAGAAGTCAAAATAACCTCTGTCCAAGAGAGGTGACCTTGGATCTCTTGAATCCAAAGTCTGCATTTCAAGTCAGTATATTCTAGACACTTACAGCAGAGGAGAAATTCAGGGAAAGGCTTATTGTCTTCTCCTAACTTAGCAACCTTTGATGGACATGTATAGGGAAGCACCATGGGACTAAGATAAATAACTGATTTCAGACACTGAGCAACTGCATGAAGAACAGCAGAAATATAACCTAATACTCAGCCTCTTCATGTTTAAAAGCATCTTTCTATTTGTTTAAAACAAAACTCATTGCTGACAACTGACATTCATAAATGATGTGAGGCTCTGCAACACCTAAAACAAAAAGAGAAATCAAAGAGTGTCATTTCGTTCAAGAGAATAAACACCAACATCACACAATATTGTTTGTGCTTCCTGGTTCTGTATGTTTTGTGTGTGTATGTGTGTACACGTGCAACAGCAACTCTCTTCTGTAGACTTTTTACTGCACACTATTTACAATTCAGTCTCCCATGATAAATGCAAGCTTTCACCGTCAGCAATATTTCCTTAGTGAAGTTTAGCCTCTGTAGTTGCAAGCTTCTGAGAGCACAGTGCCTTGAGATACCACATGAAAGGCACCAAACTCATGCAAATTGTTGTAGTAATTCCCTGACAGTGACATCTCTCTGACTTTCACCTCTCATTTCCACTAATGCTCAAAGAAAACTGCCTGTGCTACCAAGGAGACTCTCTGCAGAGACTGCTTAAAAATCTAAAGTACTCCATCAGGCACAGAGACACCTTAAAAATGGTCCTACTGCTCTCTGCTGTGCTCTAGAAATTTTATGGGAAAGGAAAATTCTGAAATGGCAGAACCTCTTTTCAATAAGCCATCTCCATTAGACTGCAGAGTGAAGGAGCTTATCAGTGAAGAACAGAATCATAAGCCAGTGTAAAGTTTAGTACAATTCCACTCAAGTCAGTGGTGACAATTACCCCAGATGAGCAACTGCCACACCCAGTATGTCTGATGAATTACAGTACCAAAATCACCCATCATCAATGAGGAGTTTATGCATTAGTCCAGTTCAACCTGGGCTATTCACAACTCACTACGCATAGCAGTTAAAAAGGAATGAAACAGTATTTTTTCGTAAATGAACCTATGGATTGCAATGCTTTTGGAGTAGCATCATTCAATATTTTTGACATGAAAGAATACAGATAAAGCTGTCTGGTCAACATTTTTAATTAAACATACTGAAAATATTCCTGGGCCCTGAAGCTATACAAACCCAAGTATTTATAGGAACAGGAAGATATCTTTATATTAAAGAAGAATCTCCAAGTCTCCATTTAAACAGAGAGAGAGTATGGCAGGACATTAAACTTTACAGTCTCCAGATAGAGGTGGAAATGTTGGTAAGTCACACCAGCACTGAATTGTTACACTAGTACTTTGTGAGGATAGGAAATTTGATGGAGTAGAGACATGCTGTGTCTTATCCTGCTCTTCATTCCTCTCATACTGATGCTTCTAAATGTCATATCAAGCAGTGAGAAGTAAGAGTAGTACAAAGCTTTTTAAAATAGAATGGAAAACACAGTTACTCTTGCAGTCTCCAATGAATGTTTTATGGTAATAGCTGCTCTTTCATGTATTCACTGTTATTTACTTCTGACTCCTGTGCTCTCCCTCACCTTTGTCAGGGCTCCTGGAAGTATTCCTAGGCATCAGCAGCAAGGAGTAGTGAGTGAGCTGCTACTCTGTCCTTCACCAGATCTGAAGCCTTACATATCAGTGCAGCAACAGGTTCTGTAATGCTCAATGCAACCTCTTCATGTGGTGCTTTAAGTAACAAAAGGTTTGGATAGATATGAGCTAAAAATCCCCAAAACTTGTAGAACCAAGTCTTCCTGTTTGTTAATGCAAGGCTTGGTTGTCTGTTCCTGAGAATATGCAGTAAATGATTCCTGAAGGTGCGATTAGAATTCAGGGAGCTCTTGCTCCAGGCTTTTCTACGCTCTGCACCATCAAATATGGATTTCTTTATTGCATGGAGACGGAGAAGATCATTCTCATACCTCTTTTGCCTTCCTTAGCTGCCCAAAGCATGCTGGCTTACCCTCCTCAAGAAAATGACCTAGTTTTACTGGTTTAACCTGATGTGTTTACTTTGCAACAGATCATGAGCACATACCTACAGCCACTCACCACACTGCACCTCAGGGTAACAAATACCTTCTTATGAGAAGTTAGCTTGATCACCTATGTTTTTGCACTCTGTCTTGTGCCACTACTCTTCCTATCTAAAATTATGCAGTCCAGTAAAACAACACCACCAAAAAAAAATTTATAATTGTGAATGATTCAGGCTTAAGAGCAAGGAGGAGGAAGGGAGAGACATTTTAATGCTAAAATGGGAACAGAGATAAAAAAGAGAGAGGCCCCACATTAAGGGAATCCCCAGCATGGAAGATGCAATTTTTTATGGCCTAAGGTCTGTGGCTTAGGACATAACACACAGAGCAGCTCAGAGCACACAGTGGCACTCTGAAGCGAGTGTTCATCTGCTCAAAATGAATGTATGCTCCAGGCTTGCAATGATTTTGCTAAGCACACACGACAAACAAAAATCAACTTGCTTTTACAATAAAATAATCAGTTCCACGTGCAAAAACTGTTCCTAAATATGTCTTGTGATGGGCTCTTTAAAAACTCTGCACAGGGATCAGTTTTGACTGAAACAGAGAGGGTGAAGACCATGGGTTTTTCTCACTTGGTGAATGTGGATAAAAAACATCTCTTTCACAACTGTATAGCCTCTAACAGTTCAGTGATGGTTAGCCACAAATGCTGTAAAAATAATCTGGTCTTTAAATAGCAACCTTTTTTTTTCCCCATGCCCTCCTTTACTGGTATATACCAGGCTTGCTTCTCAGCTGATGCATATCCCCATACCTGTACTAGTACCAAACATGCACCAGTTTAACCCTCTCTGCTGTCCCAGATCTGTGGTCGCTGCAGAAAGTAATATTATTTTATACAGGCACAGAGGTAGGCGTCCTGCCCCCACGAGTTCATATTTAACTCTCTTTTCATCTTGTTTATTTTGCTTTCATGGTATCAAAGCAAGCTGCACACCCAGCAACAAGCTTGCAGCAAAAAGGTGAATCTTATTTTTAGATTATTGCCCTTCGCAGGGCACACACTGCACTCCCAAGGGATTGATGAAGAGGGTCAGGTCAAAGTCTCTATAATTTGAATTTTTATTTGTGTGTTAGAAGAATTATGCTTGTCTTTTCCAGTACAGCTGGAGCACACACAGGGATTCAAAAGTAGTATGGGAAGATGCAGCGTGTGGTGACAAGTAAACACCACTCGGTATTTTTTCTCTCTGCTTCCCCAGAGATGAAAAGCCCTGCATGCCCTTTCCCTACACCCTAAAGACACAGATAATGGTGAGGGGCAATGTCCTGCCCTCAGCAATAACTGAGGCTGGAGGCTTGTCCTGCTTGCCAGGCTCTAAAATGGGCCAGGGGCCTCTTCTCACTTTCAAGGAAAGAGACATCATGAGGGTGTGAAGACACCTTGAGCTATCAGTCAAGAAAAGACCTAAAATGTCCTTTAGCAAGCAGATGAGGATGGTCCTGGTGGTAAAAAGAAAAAGATGACAACCCATGACTCACTCAGACCCTGTTTTCTGAGGACACTTGCCTGGAAGTGCCATCTCCATAGCATTTTCAGACTGTGTGGTAGAGATTGGCAGGGAGTTCTCCCTGAAACTCTAAAACAAACTTTGCTGAACACAACAGAGCAGAATAACATGGTCATGTCTCTCCTCTGAGCATCTGACTCCCAGCACTGGGACACTTCAGCACCTAGCTTTGCTTTTCTGCCCCACACCGCAGCAGTCTGCACCACGCCTGCCCAGGGATCTCTAACACTGCCATGCCTCAGCTTTCTCCATCCCCTTTATATGTGAGACAGACAAACAAAGAGCACAGCAAAGGCAGGGGTGTCCTCAAATACAGCACCCAGAGCCACCAGAACACTGCTGTATGCCCAGATGGACCAGCCTTGCTCCATTACTGGCTATTACAAGGTCACCATGCTTTGTGTTTTTGACTGGTGTGCCAAAAAGCTGGAGCTGTGGCTGTCATTTATAGCACCTTTTCTCAGATGGCTCTCACATGTCTTTATAAACTTTGGTAAATGAGTATATAAATCACACTGTCCACCACCAAAGTACAATCATCTCTGGGATGATACACAGCAGCTGCTGTAAAATCAGACTGCAGCTCCACACCACAGATTAGGGCAATAAAACATGCCGCATCAGGCAACTGAAATGGATGGAGGACAGAAGGGGGACGTGGTGGAGGGCATTTTGTAGTTACAATTACCTGAGTATAAATTTGGCTGAAGAGGGTACTGTGTTTAACACTTACATATCAGCAAACCAAAACAGTCTTCCACCACACATCAAAACAATCTGACTGTACCATTCCCCATGTTTTGGCCTTCTAAAGCCCTTCCTTTCTGAGAACTACATAGCACCTCGACAAGAGCAAAGCTGATGTGCTGAGTACAAGCAATAACCTAATCAAATTTCATAGCAACTGACTTGATAACTAACTGTGAGCCTGTAGCTTGTGTGTCCCCTCCCTCCCTCTCTCTTGCATGACAACTGAACACAGCGTCTATATATACCCAGTTCTAAAATAGCTTCTGCTCCCGTAACTTGCAAACCGTTCACATAGATCTCATTTTCTAGGCTAAAAGTAGTTAATTGCAGTCACTGAGGGGACTGAACTGCTGCACCCTTTTCCTTATTCTGGGATGGGCTCCTGGAGCAGTGTATTGCCCCCTCCCACCCCCCTGCCAAATCATGAACTGTTTATAAAAGGAAATCTTTAGACGGATGGGGCTGCAGATCTACAAATTTCCTGTTATCAGGGACTGCAGATGAATCATTATCCTTCTCTCCCTCTGTTCTCCTTGGCCATACAACCATGCCTGCACCATCTAAAGCTAAATCTAATCTTAAATGCATAAAGCACAGGGACGTTATTTGAAAGGTCCTTCTAATCAATGACATGGGACAGCACGGTTTGGGATGAGGACACACGTTTGAGTTGAGGCACCCACACCGTGTACACAGCAGAAATTAATTTGTGTGCCAAGTCCCTGCACTGACTTCTCTGCCACAAGTGTCCCCAGCTTCACAACCTCTCCTAGACAGCGCAAAAGCTGAAATTATTAGCAAAATATTCATGGAGAACCAAGAGAGTCAAGAATTAAGCATTTGAATTTGATTATTATTGAAACATGACTAATAGTAAGTGGCAGCTCAGCCAGACAAGCCAAGGTCCATTTAGTTCTCCAGCTTGAATTAGAATCACACCCACATGTGAACCTCTTGCACTGGCTCACCCTGCAGCCTCCAAGTGCACAGCAAAGGCTCCTTTAACTGGAACAGACCAACTGCTAAGGGAAATCTGGTACACACAGAGCTAGCCTTTAACTACCCAAGAATAAACTCCTGAGGTGCACAGAGTGTGTACCAAACAGCTCCCACTACCAGCTGGGCTGGATGATGAATCTGTGCCTACAGGAGCACACTACTTGTCCATGTACACATGGCCATATGCATGGACTCCCTACATGGAGTATCCTTAAGGAACCAGCCAGCTAACGACTGATTGCGCTCAGATTTCTACACACTTCCACAGAAATGTTTACTATTTCACATCCCCATCTACTGAGCGAGATGAATGACATCACACACCTATCCTGTAGGATAGCTCTGCCAGCAATTTCCCTTTGGTTTCCTAGGTTGTCAGGTTTCAGGAACTGAGGAGGAGATTAACCATATTTTCCTTGGGGGTGCATAGCAAGGGGGTTCTGTGTTCAACTCTGCCCCCAGCATTGCCCAGTTAACTGCCCACACTCCAGGCCAAGCTGCACCTTCACATCTTGGCAGGCCTTAAGGAAGTCACCTGAACTCACCAGACATGAGGGCACAATTAGGCCTGCCATATATGAATGAAACAAGTAAATAACTCTAACTCCCAGAAACAAAAACGCCCTTGGAAAATATAGATAGTGAAGGAGAACACAGGATAAGAGAATTAGATATCATGATTTTTTTTTAAAAGCTTAAACATATATTCTGTTAGATGAGGAAAAAAAAAAAAAAGAACATTTAAATCAAAAACTTTGAATTTTATGATTTGCAAGAACACTATGCTCCTACAAAGATCAGTAAATAATATCACCCACAAAAACAATAAAAACACTTGTACAAGAGGAAAAAAAATAGAAATGTGTAGTTTTAGAGCCTGACAACAGCTGGTTGATTTCAATAAGGTAAAGTGTTTTTAAAAGGTTAAGCTTCACTACGACACAAACTTTCTAGGCCATCTCTGTGCTGACACATTTACATTGCCTTGCTCCCTGCACAACCCCCAGAACATCATGTCATACTCACATGTTTTGCAGAGAACTCATCGACCTCCCGAAGCACTTTCTCCTGGCACTCCGGGTTGGTGGCCAGCAAGTAGGTGGCAAAGGACAGCGTGCTCGTGGTGGTCTCGTACCCAGCGATCAGGAACAGGAAAGCTTGGCCTGCTATCTCATCCTCTGTTAGCATCTCCTGAGCCTCCTCAGCTCCCGTGCCAGCCAGAGGCGCCTCGTCGTGTCTGGGAGCAGCAGATGGGCTGAGCACAGCTGAGTCACAGGCATCGAGCATCCACTGGAGAAAATCTCTGCGCCTCTGCAGAACACAGCGGGACAGAGAGCGTGAGCGGTGGGTCACGGAGGAGAGCCTTCCATGGGAGAGAAGGAGAAAGCTGCCTCCTATTTATTTAGTCTGGCTTTTCCAGGCCTGCAGCTTCTGAGTTTCTAAGTTCTGTTTCTTCCTGATGTTTTGGGTTTTTGAAGCTCGTTCTCACAGCTTCCAGATGTCGCTGAGGTGAATCATAACATGAATTTCTCCTAAAAGCTCGGAGAGATGATTCTGACTCTGCTTTGTTCTAACAAGTGACCCCTTTTATACATTTTTACAGACAACTCTGTGATTGTTGAAAGAAAGACAACTCCTTCACCCACACTCGCCAAACCAGAGGGACATCAAAAGAAAGTCCATCCCACAGAAAGAATTCCAAACATAAGTTTTGTTGCAGAAACAAAAAGCTGATGTTTATGTTCAAGCTGTGGAAATCCAAGACATCAGGAAGAAACAGAACTTAGAAACTCACAAGCTGCAGTCCTGGAAAAACCAGACTACAGCCAGCCTTTCACCCAACGAAGAGGCTTCTATAAATCAGCTGGAAATGCCATAACTGACAGCCTCTCACTGCGTTCTTCCCAGTGAGATGAGACTGATCTGCCCCAAATTCACAACAGGTATGTTATGCATCCTTCACAGAGGATTGTTAATGGACAGCTCTGCACAGAGCTTCTTTTATTTTTAGGCTGAGTTCTTGGCACTTGCTGGGAATCAGAGGACTGACATAGAGGCTCTATGTGCAGGCCCCATGTGCATCTGCCAGATGGAGGCAGCACAAATCACGCTTGGAGGAGTTGGTCCATCTGCTTGGATGCACCATCCTCATTGGTTCATATAGTCTAGAGCATGGAACTTGACATCTAAGTTCAGGGGGGCATCTACAATACTTTCTGTACCAGCTTAGTGAGACAGGGATGAAATCTAATCTCAGTAAACTGGGACATCTTTTCAGGATGAAGTACAGTTATGAACACTTGTACCAAGACAGCCTTTTTCTTAAGAATTTTTTTTAAACCGTATTTGCAGAACCATATTAAAACAGTAAGCATTTCCCTACCACAAAACCTGTTTGGGCAGTTTGTCTTTGCAAAATGCCCACTGAATGATTCTAGTGTTATGAGAAGTGCTTTCTTTCACACTAGTTTCTGACACAAAAGCTCTAATAAACAGACCTATGGCCAAGAGTGAGCTGACTCCAAACCAGTGTGGACAGCAAGCTTGATTAGGCTTTGAAATATAACCCAAAAGGTTTGAATTGACTTTTGCGAGTGGGCATAATAGAATTGTGCTGAACCTAAGCCATAAGGCTGTGTGATTGATTTTCAATTCCTCAAATACCAACAGAATACATGATAGCTCAAGGACTTAGAAGTGACTGCAGTGCCAGAACATGACAACTTGTGCAGTGGGATGGACAAAAGGAGGTACCAAGCTTTTCTTCAAAAGAAAAGAATATGCTGTAAATTGTATTTATCTGTTAAAAAGAAATCATTTGAATGATTCCTTGGATCTGATGACTGAGAGATTAAGTAGAAAAAAGAAGGGCCAGAGAAAAAGGACAAGCAAACAAGATAAGAGTAAGGAAGGACTAATTAATTATAAATGTCAAACAACTTAATCAGATTATTTATTTTTCACATGACATGGGAAAAGAGAGCAGTGAGACAAGAAAACAGGAGAAATACTCAGTGTCCTGTGCTTAGCTCTGTTGCCAACAAACTGTTCTGATCGATCTACAGGCAGAGAGGAATGGTTATTTTGGGGTTTGAATAACACAAGGGATTGGCACAGTGCCTCTTTAAGAGCTCCTTCCTTCCATCCCAGAGAACCTTTCCATTATGTACCTTGTACCCGTGAGCATCTTGCAGCCTGGTATACCCAAAAATCAATGCTCCAGATAGCAGCCAGTGCCAGTCATTGCCTGCTGGACTCTACACATTCACCAGTCACACTGAATCACCTCCAAGGCATGCTGCTTTTCCACCAGGAGGTGAAGGCACACAAAAATGCTACAGACGTTTTGCTCTGCAAATGAGCTGCAGCCCTGAAAACACTTCCTTGTGCCTAGACCTAGGCACAATTCCCACCAGCATGATAGGATACTTCTGCTCCATTATGTTACTGTAGATTGGAGGAAGCAAGACTTCATGCAGGCTTCAGCTGTGAATAGCTTGAAATCTTCTTTAATTTTTCTGGGAAGGAGAAGTTTATTCACGTCCTGGGAGTTCATGTATTGCTCAACTCAGAATCCAACTCTTTGGCATAGCCTGTGTTTTAGGGATTTCCCTGGTACACATATTTGCATTAGGCCATGTTTAAAATCTTAAAAAAACAAAACCAACAGAAACCTGAAAAACAAAAAAACCAACCAACCAAAAAAGGCCAACAACCATAAGAGTCCTGTTCCAGTGCACTCATTAGTGTGTGGATAAACCAATTTAATGTCATAATGAACCACATCCACAGAGATTGCACTCTTTATCTGCAAGACTAGCCACCATCACCTAAACTACCTTCATAACATAAAAATGTTTAATTACATCCCTATTCAGTGGAACTGTAGCACTGTAGCCTCCTGCAGCTCAAAAGGTGTAACATTTGCTGTGGTTCTGCATCCACCCTTCTCTAGCTGTGAATTTTCTTGCAAACAAACCCATTGCCCTCTAAGGGTTTTCTGTTCCCAGTCATGAGCTGTTAGATGAGCCTGGTCTTATATTTAGACAATACACTCTCTGGAGACCCTGTAAGATGTTTCTCCAGCCTTAAACAAAATCAGGTCCTGGCCTTACACAAAGCATCGGGTTATTGCTGTGATAGCAAAGTAATAATCATAATGACTACTGAATAAAATTTCATTCATGAGAATTTTGCTGAAAGCAAACTTAATGAATACTAGCACAAGTGAATATTCCCAGGAATGTACTCTGAAATGCCTCTGTGGCCATTTTGAGGAGCTCTTTTTATTACTCACATAATATATTTGGTTAGGAATTTAAAAGCTTGTCTTCCTGCAGAATCTGTTTTTAAGGTCATCCTATCCAGGAACAACTGGATACCTGATCTGTGCCATGTAATTTGCTCACAGGTGAGCAGGGGTTGCTAAGAGCAATGGCTTCATAAACAAACCTTGCAAAAACAACATTCATTTGTAAAGACAACTTGAATAATAGTAGGGTGAAAAAGCATGACATTAGAGAGAAGCAAGCTTTCTTCTGAGCTAATTCTACACAGTGGAAGGAGCAATATTTCAGCAAAGCTTCTCTTCCTTATGCTTCAATCTCCTTCACTTTAGGCATCAGTATAGAGTGCCACATAAAAAATTGTCATCAACCCAAGCGAGAGAAAAGATTTCCAGGGTTATAACAAGTCATAATGAAACATATTTTTTTCCGCATCATCAGGATGGAAAAATCGCTCTGATTCAAAAACCTAACAATGGCAATAGAGGCAAATACTAGCATAAACCCAAATATAACTGGATATATAACTGGATTGTTAAGTGCTAGAAATAAGGAAAAGGCATCTCATGAAAATTCACGGGGGGGGGGGGGTGGTTTCTCCACTTCACTTGACAGCAGAAGGAAAAAAATACATTAAAAAAGGAGTATTTTTTTTAGTTTGACAACAGACCAGCTACTTGCAGTGCAACTGCACAAAAATATTCTTTGGTCATCACATCCAGCTGCTGGCTTCCTTTTTCCATCAGGGACTTTTGTTTGATTTTCCGCACAAAAAGCAGAAGCCCATAATAGCCTCCATCCTGTCCTCTGACACTTGCATAGTTATGTTACAATGGCCTCAGAAACAAATTCCTGCCACAAAAGAATGGTGTGCTAATGTGATGGACTCTTGGTTTGCCCCTGTACAACACAGGCTCTGTCATTAAGCCAACAATAATTGAATGGAAAGCTAGGATTTCAACAAAAAATGTATCATTTGAATGCAGTGTGGGACAGGGCGAATGTCTAACTTGGTGGTGACACAGACATCCCCTTTGAAATATATAAGACAAGCCCTGCTTACAGCCTCCCCAAGACAGACACCTTGCAATATATTTCCTGACACCAGTGTTCTGGGCCGTATCATCCCTCTCATTAGTCTCCTTAAACATCACCTGGCCGTGCAGAGCAATCACTCTGCACAGAGGCGTGACGAGCAGAGCGCTCCGCGCTGCAGGAGCACACGTGTGCCGGGCTGGAAGGACACCTGCTCTCCTCAAACCAGGGCTTGGAGGCCTTGCAGCTGTCCAAGAGAGATGTACTGCTCCAGCACCCACTTGCCCTCCTCAAAGCATGGCTTGGAGGCTTTGCAGCTGCTTGAGGAAGAGAGATGTAGCACTCCAGCACCCACCTGCCTTCCTCAAACCATGGCTTGGAAGAGTGGTGTAGCACTCCAGCACCCACCTGCCCTCCTCAAACCAGGGCTTGAAGGCTTTGCAGCTGCTTGAGGAAGAGAGATGTACCTCTCCAGCACCCACCTGCCTTCCTCAAACCATGGCTTGGAAGCTTTGCAGTTGCCTAAGGAAGAGACGTAGCACTCCAACACCCACCTGCCCTCCTCAAACCATGGATTGGAAGCTTTGCAGCTGCTCAAGGAAGAGTGATGTAGCACTCCAGCACCCACCTGCCCTCCTCAAACCACAGCTCGGAGGCTTCGCAGCTGCCCAAGAGAGATTTAGTGCTCCAACACCCACCTGTCCTCCTCAAACCAGAGCTTGGAAGCTTTGCAGCTGATAGAAGGAGAGAGATGTACTACTCACACACGTGGTGCCGCACAGCTTTTCTCAAAGGAGGCAAAGGACCTGGCAGGTGGAGAGGTCTCCAGCTGTAGTCTCGTTTTCCAGGCCTGCAGCTTCTGAGTTTCTAAAGTTCTGGTTTTACATGATGTTTTGGGTTTCTGAAGCTTGTTCCCACAGCTTGAACATAAATATCAGGCTGTGTTTCTGTAACGATACTCATGTTTTGAATTATTTCTGTGGGATGGACTTTCTTTGATGTCCCTCTGGTTTGGCCAACATGGGTGAAGAGTTCTGTTGCTTACTCACCAATCACAGTGGCCTGTCCAAAATGTATAAAAAGGAAGCCAATGCTTGAATAAACTGAGTCAGGTTCATTTCTCCAAGAGTTTTGGAGAAATTCCATGAGGAGTCCATGTCGTGTGTTATTTGCCACAGTGACATCCAGCTCTCTCCATCCTAAACAGCAAGTTGTGGTTTCGTATCCAAGACTGACTGACCTTCTGGAAAAGTCACCGTGCTTTGGGGATCCAGGGGTCCTTTGGGCCATGCTTTTGGTGGAAAGATTAAGCTACTTAAGATTCAACTACTCTGCAAGCTGAAGTAAAATTTACTCAAGGATAACTACCAAATATATATCAGTTTGAATTTTAGTTCTTAATGGTTTGATTTCAATGATGCTTTCTGCAAATTTTGCTCAAATTTTGTACCACTCTGATAGTTCTGATCTGCATTTTGAGTTCAAAAGAGCCCAGAAAAACAAAAATCTACTTTATGATAAATCGAGGAATCAAAATAAATGACATAATTGGACATAAAGCACTTGCTGTGGTGTAAAAGTCATACAAATGTGCTGCTGCTAACATAATCCAAATCACGATAAACTCTACAGACCCTCCTTGTCTTTCTCAAATGCTCTGATTCAAACTCAAAAAATATTTCAGAATCCTTATCTATCAGGTAGAAAGCTCACATCTTATATTATTTCAGCAAACGTGTACAAACACTGATATGTCAAGGTATATCCAGGAAGCTTTTTATAAGCTTGATTTGGGAACATTCTTTTTAGGTAAGACAAACCTATGTCACCCTGAAGTCATCAGTAAAGCACTGCAGTATCTACCCAGATCCTTCTGAAAAACAAGCACAAAATGCAGTCCCACTAAAGACATCATTTTGCCAAACTTCATTGAACAGATCGAATTCAACCTCTAACACTTGCAGGCTTCATTTGGTTTCTCAATGAAATCACACAAAAAAAGGCAGTTTCTCTGCCAATAAATCAAATTCTAAAACATTCCAGAGAGAGTGTCCTTTTGTCTTGTACTTGAACACAGAAGCTCAAATCACAGGAGAGACCCTCAAATTTGTGTGTCTGAAGGTTGAGGATGTGATGCTCAGCTCTGGAAGGACCTGGACACTGTTGGACTGCAGGGTATGGCCACTGCTCAAGAGCAGCTGGGACACTTTTCAGTCTTTTCTTTTGTTTGCATTTGTTAATATCAGCAGAAGAAAACACCGCAATGTCTTTATTGTGAATGGGCCAAGTCCCTGAGGGCAGGCAGGTCTTACAAAGCTATATAATTTTAATTTTAAAAATGATTACATTTACAGCAAAAAACGAAAAATTCATTGGGTGCTGATTCGGAAAGTGAAGTAGCCTTTTTGCCAGTCTGATTTGATCCTAATATTTATAATTAAATCCCAAAGAGAGAAGATTTTGTAAACTTTGGACTTACTATTTTCTCATATTATCATCACTGATCTTGTATGCAAGTTTTTGACAGTAGTTCACATCTATAAGACAACCCTGTGAGTATTGAATAACTGCATTTGATGTCAGAAGCCACAGCAATGCCTTTGCATGCTACTTGAAAGAAATGTGTCCCTACAATAACACTGCAAAAAGGCAAAATGAAAGCTGCCCCCAGAGGGGCCGGCTTGTCAGCAGAGAGATGAAGGCACCTGACAACACAAAGTGTTAAACATGGCAACAAAACGTATCTTTCCATGTGACCAATGTTCTGCTAAAAAATAAAAGCAAAGCCAAGAGTAAGCCCGGATTAGAATATGATATGGGTTTTATTGGCTGAGTTTGTCACTAAACCTGCAAAGTGGCCAGTATGATTTAGTGGTTAAAGCACTGCCCTCCCACAGAAGCTGAGGTGCTTTAAGCTGCACTCCCTTTTTTTGCCTGTAAAGCCCAGTTATAGCTGGTGCAGCTTCTCTGTCTGTAAAATCGCTACAACAGACATCAAATCTTATAAAACACCGTGAAGAGAAGCTAATGATGATCTGAGAAAACCGTTTAAGGCCTAGGATAAAAACAGATTTACACAGACTCAAAGAGTTTAAGGCAAAAGCATCATCAGAGAGGGGAATGAGCCCTGGAAGAAACTCAGCAAGTTATCTGCTTCATCCCCTTGCCACAAGGCAACATCAGCCAAACCAGCACTGACAGCTGTTTGTCTAACCTGTTCTTAAAAACCCAGCAAACCCTGACTTCCTACAGCATCCCCAGGCAGTCCACCCCAGCACTGGACCTTTGCTGTCACTGCAGAGGTTTCCTCTCCTCCAGTGAGCCACCACAGATATTGTAAATCATTAGATTTCACCAGCTACACCCATAATGTCTGCAACTCCACAGCCTGTACATGTTTATAATGCGTGTATATATGTATTTTATATATATATCTTTAATAAAGCATGTTGATAACATAAAAATTAAACTGCTGAAAAACACAAAATGATTTTCACATAGTAGTGCCTCTGTTCACAAGGGAGAAGAGTGCACAGGCACTGGTGATTTCTTCCTCAAAAAATGTGCATCTTTCTGACCTTTGAAATGCAAAATTAAAGTAAAAGCATGAGTAGTATACAGAGGGATTAAGCCTGACTCAAACTTAAAACAATGCTGAAGGGAATTCTTAAAACCCAGATTTTGTTAGTGACCCATCTCCCCTCATTTTATCCTGCTACAAGTGGCACTAGAGGGCTCACATCTTGAAAGACAGCAGTCTCCTTCTCCAGATGGTCCCACACAGACCAGGGATGAAAATCAAATTGAATTTCAGATCTAACTGTTAGCGAATGAAGAGAAAAAACAGAACTGTTTGGAGTTGATACAATCTTAATATAGGTGTTTACAACTCTTTCAGGAGCAGACTGGTTTTAAGATCCTAGCCAAAAGCCAGACTTGGCTGCAGTGATATGTAGGATATAGAGATACCACAGTTATGGGTGGGAAAAAATGAGATACGCTCCTATTTGGTTGTTTTGTTAACAGGTGGGCCCACAGAGAAACTCACAGCTTGCCTTGAGAGCTGGAAACTCTCCCTGTAGCTGTTCAGTGTAAAATCAGGGCACTGTCTGCAGCCAGCTCTATTTACACCTCTAGTGAACTGGCCATTGTCTCTAACTCTGGGGCGTTTCCCCCTAGTACCAGGTTCAGGTATCTAAGACAAGCACTAAGTTTCCATCATGAAATTTAGTGTAATGGCACAGAAGTGTCGTGGAGTTTGTGGCAGCTGCTTGGCAGCTCTGCCCCGCTGCACTGGCAGAGTCAGCCCAGGTCACAGCACAACAGCAGAACCAGCACAGCTCCCTCTGTCACCCGTACTCCTGGGGAAGGAACAGAAAGCAGCCCAAAACTTGCGGCTGGAGAGAGCCATCCAGCTTTCCCAGTGTCTGCACCGTGGTGAGCAAGAGGCATTGGCAACAAATATCAGTGGACAGCAGCCTCCTCATTCTGTATTTGCAAAACATTTAGGATAACACCACGCTGATAACGACTACTGGCATTGTCGCAGTGCAAGCAATAAATATTGGATTTGTGTGTGTGGTAGCCGAGCTTCTCCTGCCCCACACACGTGTTTTGCTGCATGAAGGGGGAGGAGTGACATTATCAGAATATATACTCAGTGTGGAAAGACAAGAAAAGAAATAACTGAGTGATGGGGGGAAAGAAGAGCTCAGGCCAGGCCCTGCCATGCATGTGGAGCAGCATCCATCCCCAACCCAGCGGCAAGCTGTGCCCCCACTTCACACTGCATGCATGCATCCTCTCCCAAAGCTCATCTGGCCTCCCACTCAACCAGCCGACACTCCTCCCCTCTGCTATTTGCACACGGAAGGGAGGATGCAGGAAGGGAGTATTTTAAGCTAAGTGTCTGACACCCAGAAGCTTGACCCTCTACTGACTCAAACTGCTGACTAAAGGCTGCTGTTGCAGGCAGCCCTCTGCTCCTTTCTACTTGGCACAGATTCAAATTTTGTTTGCTTAAATTTAATTCCTGATTAATAGTAATTTCTTGTTTTAGCAGTTGTCTGACATTCAAGAAAATGCATGGGAAACTCATTATTTCTTTCTCACTCTTTGTTCTTACTGCCCCATATGCTCCTTTTAACATTCTTGCAAAGCCCCACCACTCACTTTGAAGAGCCATCAGGACATTTCGGTGCCATTCAGGGAATTTACTGCTCACATCCTGCCCTCCCTCATCTCTCCACATGGTTTGTTCAAGATCCTTTCTTTCTGCATCACACAACATATAGATTGCATATGTTTTGAGGGAAGGAACAGCTCATTATTTGGTTTTGTGATGGCCTTAATTAATTTCAGGAAATTAAAAAAAATTTCTTTTAACTAAGCTAAGAATGGTTTTGAGAATGACATAAATGGCATGTACTGCTAAAAAGAAAAAAAAAAAAAGTACAGTTAGTGTTATTTATATTCTGTATTAACAATATGGGGAAAAAATTGTCTTTATCACTTCATGCAACTGCTCTCCACTGCTGGCAGGCAATCCTACTGCCAGCTTATCCATTCATGATCACACCTGTACCCTACATTAGGATTTATCCCGGATTTTCAGCTATATTAAACTGGCTTTTACCTAAAGTACATAAATCACATCTCTATCTGACTCTCATGACTTGTGTTCATGAAGGGATACAGGGTTCTAACACAGTGGGTGAAAGCACTGGGAAGGAAAGGATTATTTTCAGCTAACCAGTGACCAATAACAAACTGTGTTATCCTCCACAGTTTCATGGATGCTCAGTTCAGTTATGGGTTTTATCCAATAGATGGCTCCTCAGTAGCAGGAAGGATTCTCCCCCTGCTCTCCTTTCCTTCATGGAGTTTCCATATGACTTTCTAATATTTACACAGCTATTATCTTGCAAATATAGGCATTTTGTGCACACTGATAAACACACAGAAGAAGCACGTGTGTGTGAATTAAAGAACAAAAGGAAAATTAGATGACATTTTATACTACTGCCTGCCACTTTGTCCTCTGCCAGTACAGGGATGCATGAAAAGTGACAGCCTGGAATGCTTCTTAAAGTCAAACTAAAAAAAAAAAAAAAAAAAAAAAATTAAAAAAACCCCAAAAAAACCCCAAAAAACAAAAAACAAAACAACAACCAAAAAAAAAAAAAAAAAAAAACCACCAAAAAAAAACCCCAAAAAAACCCCAAAAAACCAACTAAACTATAGAAACATTAACAGGACGTCAAACACAAGCTGTCCTCGTATTTTTGGGGAGAAAGACCACATCTTACATATCCCTGACTGAGCAATAATTAAGGAACTTACAGGCATCATTTCTACTGTCAACAAAAGATTTTTCACAAGAAAAAACATTCCTCCATGTAATCATCGACATAATGACCCAGAGGGTTCTGTGTAATTGGCAGGGGGCAAGTTAATATAGCCATGAGTAATGTTAACATTTCTGAGACAGTGAAAGTGAATACATTTCTGTTGTTTCAAAGAAAAACAGAATTAATAACCCCAAGATATTCAGAAAAATCATATTTATCCCATATAGGCACTGGTGACTTCTCTGAATCAGAAGAGCAGTTTGCAGTCATTTCTGTCCTGAGATCTACCCTGCATCCCCATCAGATTTGTCAAGATCCTGTCATGCTGGCAGTAAGCTCACTTTGGGAATGTGACCCTCTGGTCTGACCACATGATCAACAGAAAACAGAACACCCACAATAAATAATAAATTGCACAGAAGTCAGACCATGGCTGTTTAAATTCCCATGATTTAACACTTCAATGGGCTCAAGTATAAGCCCCCTGTACCTGCTATTAGCACCTAAAATAATATTATTCCTAATAATAACCTTTATCTTTGAAATATTAAGCTGCTTTGAGAAGTGGAGGAAAGTTACTATTTTACTAAAAATACACATATAAATATGTAGCGTCATAACATTAGCACAATTGCAGCCATAATAACTGTCATGAAAAAAATAACTGTTCCATCCCTGTTCAAAGCTGACCACAATCACTGGTCTCATTTCAGCATTCCAAAAGGACTTGCCTAATTCCATGCCTCGAATCAGCTTTTGGCTGGCTAAAACCTGGAAAATTCAAACCAACAGGCACCTTGCTGACTCCAAAATAATCTCAGCAGCAGCAAGCTTGATCATGGGGCCATGGCACTGTTGCTCTCCTTTATCCCTGAGCAGACACCCCAAGCAGCCCTCTCTCCTTGATGTGTATGATGCAGACAAACAGCAGCCTTATTTAGGATCTGGTGATCCCTCTTTGGCTCTTTGCAGGCTCAAAGACATTGCTCTTAAACTGCATGGAGCAGATTTAATCCCTGGCCAGGCCCAATCATGGTGAAACACCAAAGTTCCATCTTTCCATTTGTCTCTCTCTCTCCCAGGATGCTGCAGCCAGCAGAACTTAGCTAGCCCCAAAGCCAAGCCTGCTGATTTTCCCCACCTTCTCTCCCTTTAAGGGGCAAATATACAGGCATGCAAAAAAATCAGAGTTCACAACTGAAATACTGACAATCATTTTCACCGTGGAGCTGTTTAAAAGAGGCAGCAGTGATATTCATTAAGCTGTTAATAATGGATTGTGGCACAAAGCAATTTATCAAGTTTCCACTGTAATTAAAATCACTGAATATTCGGGCACTTGCAATGCACCTAGCTCTCCCTGCTTCTGAAGCTTTACATTTTAATGTGAATTATAGCTCCCTCTCCCCAGAGAGCTACTAAAAAGCCCATTTTAATTGGTATGTTTTTAATTGAGATTACATTATTATAAAGTGTAAATTTCTGTTGAAGAGACAAAGGAGGTGCTCAGCTCCCTTTTAGTCTCTGTCTCCCTTAGATATAGCTTGCTTATCCCAGCGGGAGGGAAAAGTGAATGGTAGATGCTGTGAAGGAAGAGCAGAAAGCCCTGAACACTCACAGGCTGTGAAGCCAGGGCAAGGCAGCATTGACTGCCACAGATGCAGGATTTTCTAGGTGGATTTTTGGGAGGGAGAGGAATCGCCACCACCGTTCAGGCTGCTCTTAACAAAAGGCAGGGATTCCTGCCTCGTAGCCAGCTGACATTGAGGGCACATTTCAGCAAGCCTCTCCTCGAGGTTACTAGTGACAGACAATCTGTCTCTTTCCACAATAAGTAACTCCAATATTAAATTCTCCTCAAAATCCAGATAGGGTCATGAGCGGATGGGGTCTAGAGAAAGCCTCTGGCTCTGCTGGCTCCAGAAAGCTGGGGGGAGGTGGGGGCAGGTAGGGAGAGGCAGCCCCTGGGGCAGCCTAGACACGGTGGCAAGAAGAGAATTGCCCCAGCAAACAAAGCTGGCTGCCTTTGTGCCTGGAGATGGTCAGACTGACTCATCACCACGTTAAAAAGAAAAGCAACTTCATGCACTTGGCATCCAAACACTGGCCACTCAAATGGTTCTCCTGCTGGCAAGATGGACTGTCAGTGCCTCTTATAAGCAGGAGTATGGATCTGCTAAGGTAAGTAGACACAAGAGAAAAGGGAGAAATATCAAAGGAGTGCAAAATAGATGGCAACAGCTGAGACAGATCAAGGGAAAACCCTCCAGAGATCAAAACACGCCAAAAGATGGACAAGATGGTTGAACAAGAATGAAATATCATAGAACGGCTTTTTCTTAACTGCTTCAGAAAAGGTCATACTGTATTGCAAAAAGAAGGCAGTGTGTGGGGCTGAGAGAGGTCGCTGTAAGCAAACAGAGACGCAGAGAGACTAAGAGACAAACTCAAAGATCACCCACTAACACTAGAAATGCTGCAACACCCCTTCTAGTTCTGGAAGTGACTCAGGAAGGAAGAATGGTGAACCAACAGCACATAAAAGAAAGAAAAAAGGATGAAATGTGAAAGATAAAACTGAGATTGTTAAAACTGACAGAGAAAGGGAAAGCTCTGTTACTGCAATTAGGTCAGTAAATCTGTGTTTTTCTAAAGTAAGAATTTAGATGCTACACTCTAATTACACATGTCAGAGGAAAGTATCCAAAACATGCTATTGCTCTGAAGAGCAAGGTAAAGTTAACACATGAAATTCCCAGTCCCAGTCAATAGGCCCCTTGCAGACTGCGATCCAGAGTAAGTAAGGAAAAAGAAAAAAATACTGTGCAAACAAAGATTAGATCTTATATCCCACCTTGGCATTAAAGACCACTACTCTGCTGTGCAGAATGTTTATCTCCAGATTATTTAATTTAATGCAAGATTCCTTTTGCTTGCTGGTTTGAAAACCCCACACACCCAGATGACAGATCAAGCAGGAAAAGGAAGGGCTTTCAGAAACCTCAAGTAGAATCTTCTGAGAAACTCATGGGAGCACACTGTAAGGGTAACATAAAAAAGAGATGAAGAACAGTAAGAGAGAGAAGTTACAAAAGAAAGGGAATGTGCACAACCTCAGGGTAACAATTTTCCCTTTCAGCTGAAGGAGTGAATACTGAGACCATACCATGAAAGAAAACAAATGACAGGAAGCAGGAAAAGATAAGCTGGGCAAGATTTGCTTTATGCCAACAGAATCACAAAAGGGAAACTGTGCTTCCAAGCCTATAGGAAGATGACCCTGAAAGACAGATTTAACACTGCTTAGGCATGCTATTTTGCACAGATGAAAACATGCAGCAGAAAGGCCATATTACTTACTGATTTGGCATGTACCAACAGATACATGACCACTTCAGATTCTACTCTGAGTGCTATAAAAGAAAGGCAGCTGGATGTGCTTTACTCCCTTTCCAGAAAACAGAGACCTTTTTCTGAACCCTGGACACAACAAAGTCTCATTGGATATGTGGAATTCTGTGGCTCCAGCATCCAGGAACATTTCCCCAAATATATACAGTGAGCCACCAGGCTGCAACAGCCTTGATTCAATTATTTTCTCTGACAAGAGTATCAGGAAAGTTGCTAACTAACTAAGGGGACAAACTTTATGTGTAAGGTCATGAAAGAGCAGCATTGAGTCCAAGGTATAAAAAGTATTAAAGCCAATGCCACATCCTCCTCAAACAGATGGCCTTTCAGAAAGATTTAATCAGACACTGAAATGCATGCTGTGAATACTCATTACTAGCACAGGATCAGGCAGGGACAAGTGGCCAGCACTGACGTTATTGCCTACAGGGAATTACCACAGGCATAAACAGGATTTGCAATGTTTGAACCTCACTCTGGATAGCAAGCACAGGTCCCTTCGTGATCATAAATGAGGGTAAAGCAAAAAATTCATGATGAGGTGGGCCAGGTTTACATTGCAGAGGAGAAGCAAGAGACCCAGGCCCTTATAAGGAGCAATCACCTAATTTCTTCTGCTTTCTTATCCTCTGGTTTTTTTGCCTGTGCTGGTCACACCACCACAAAACTCAGTGACAAAGGCCAGTTTTCTCTGGATCCCACCTTCAAAGCACAATGAGCTCTTGTTCACCTTATTTTAGTGGACGCATAAAATAGAGCTGTGACCACTCCATGACCTTCAGTATCAAGAGGAAAAACAGGATATAGCCAGAACAACCACCATCCAGGAGAAGGAAAAAAAAAATAAAAATAAGAGGACTTTTCATCTCTCCTTCAGTGGTGGGGGTGGCTTCTTTGAAAAAAGCAAGTTTGCCTTTCAATTCTTTCCTCTTCCAGTTTTTCAAAGAAATTTTATTGCAAACATTATTTGGAAGTGTCCTTAAGCTATCTTTTGACCTGTATTTTCAATAAACAGTATTTAAGAGACTGATTTTTACCATGCAAATGTAATTTTTAAAAGTCACTAAAAACCTTGACATTACCAACAAACATGTGAATTTGTTTATTTTCACTCTAGATGAAAAAGCCTCTTTGCAGTGCTAAAACCCTCACCCTTCTCAAATAAAAGATGTTCCTCATACGATGGATATTGGCAAAGCCAAATGTCCATCTTCACTTCCCACACCAGCTAGTGAAAACAGGAGGAAAATGTGCACAAAACTTACTGACAGAAGCATTGAAGCCCTTCCTCCTTTTACCTCTGAAAGTATCCTGTTGGTTTAGTGACTTCTTGCAGATTAATGCTGCTTCAGGGCACAGCATCTGAACCTCCCCTGTTCTGCCCAGAAAGGGCCAAACTTACAATTTTTTCTAAGGCTTTCTGAAGGACCTACACCACACATCTCTTAGAAAGTGAAGTTAGCTTTTCCTGCGTAGATACTCACATTTTCCTGGAACTATCTGCAAGATCATTCTTGGCAAACTGTGGATATGCAAAGACTTCACCAGATTAATCACTAGGAACACCCCGGTGCTTCAATTTAATTTCTGTCCATCAGCACAGGTGTATGTTCTTACAAACTGAAGCATGGTCATTGCCTGTACCTGGCACTGCTGAAGCCCCACATCCAGGGCTCAATTCAGTTTTGGGCCCCTCACCACAAGAAAGACACTGAGGTGCTGCAGCATGTCCAGAGAAGGGCACTGGAGCTGGGGTAGGGTCTGCAGCACCAGCCTGATGAGGAGGAGCTGAAGGAGCTGGGGTTATTTAGCTTGGAGAAAAGGAGGCTCAGGGGGAACCTTATCACTCTCTACCACCTCCTGCAAGGAGGCTGGGGTTAGGTGGGGGTTGGTCTTTTTTTCACAACAAGAGGAAACAGCCTCAAGTTGTGCCAAAGGAGGTTTATGATTGGATAATAGAAAAAAATTCTTTGCCAAAAGGGTGGTCAGCTGTTGCAATATGCTGCCCAGGGAAGGAGTTCAATTACTAACCCTGGAGGTATGTAAAAGTCATGTAGATGTGGCACTTGGTGGACGTGGTTTAATGGTGGGCTTGACAGTGCTGGGTTAATGTGTTGGATTTTACCAACTTAAAGGCTTCTTATAATCTAAATGATTCTATGATTCTGTGGGAGCAAAGCTCCAAGAATTCATGGAGCTGGCTCATGTGCATGATGGCCCTTTGAACCCCAGGGCGTAGCTGAGGTGGGATGTGTGAAATATGAGATAAGGACATCACTCCTGTCACCTCCTGAAGAAGTGGAGATACACTGCAGTGATTGAGAAAGACCAAAAGGGAATGGAGAGAGGTGGAGGCACCAGAAAGGATCACAGACGCCAAGATTATATTGTTAGGGTTGCTGCAAGGTTTGCTGGAGTGGGGCAGACATTATGTACATGTTTCCATCTGCCTACTCCTTGTCTAGAGTCCATGAAGCACTCTGAGCCATAACCAAGGGGACAGTAAAATGGTGCATAGAGCAAAGGGGGAGCAATAGCAAGCAGGTAACCAAGCAGACATTTGCTAACTTCTTGTGGCCATAGTGCCCATAAAGCCCTGGACTCACAGGTGTTGTGAGCTGTAGAACTGGGACAGATGCAGCAGTAATGCAAAACCCTTCCTGCACACCTCGGGGAGGCAAGAAAGCCACCACTCTCGTTACTTATTCTGTCCTTGATCTCTTTTGAGCAGAGAGACTGCAGAGCTGCATTTCATGATGAAAGAACCTCAGCCAGACACTTCAGCCCAGGCCTCAAACCCAAAATCACGTTCGGTAGGCCTGCAGTTGGAAAGATTAACAGCAGGGTGATCAAGAAATTTCAATAGGTGCCCAGAAGTAACAGGGATTTCAAATTCCTTTCCATTCAAGGTTTTATGGCTTTGTTATGTTTAAATACTCACTTCAGAAATCCTGAGAAAGTTATAAAATTCATTACATCTTTAAGAAAAATAAAATAAATATTTTATTTTTTAAATTTTCTTCAAGTGTGGGAAGACAATTTAAACCACAAGCAAATGGCTTGACTTTTAAAAGAAGGTGAATAAGTAAAATTCCTTTTAATATAATGCTACTATTTTTTTTTTCTTCAGAATAACTGCATGCTGCCCAAGCACAAGCACCAGATTAAAAATTCTAAGTTTTTAGCATAATCTAGAGCAATTACACCCATTCTGCTAAAAGTGGCAGAAATAGAGGTTTGAGAACTGTGTTCAACTCCATATTTAACCCAAACTTCCTCTCTATCTTTAAAATACACATGTACTTTTCTGGAAAGTCCACACTTCCACCTGACAAAGGCAGTGGATAATGGGATGATCAAACTTTGAGAACAGCCCAGCAGAACAGAATCACAGCATCCCTACAACAGACTTAGAAAAACAAAAGGACCAAAGGACCAGACTGATCCTTTGTTTTACCGACTTTATTAATCAATAAAAATAGATTATTTAATATTGCCATATAGTGTGTACCCTTAAATGGGCACCACCTTCTTCCTAACAAACAAATTTTGCTTGGTTTTCCACAAAGGCAAGAATACTGCACGCTATTAGAAGGTGTCTAATCCTCCCATTTGCTGTTCCCATAGAAAAATATTTACTTTTAAACATCTGTACTGCATTTACACAGTTCAAACACACACACAGCTCCTGGAATGTACATAGCATTTAGCAAATTTTTAACTAACTTTTCTTTGTAATTGTATAGTTTTCCCTTGACAAGGAGAGGATCAGACTTTTTCAGGAGGATTACCTCTGCTCAACTCATTTCAAGCAGCTCTTGAATAAAATAGTTCATTAGTTCATGAAAAGGAAAGACTCCAGGGAACTAGTGGGGAAGGGAGAGAAAAGAACAGAGTGTCACAGTAATTAGGTTTTCAGATTGTCGCTTATCCTCTAGAATGCAGGTACACACACACATGTCCCTCTTCCCCTTAGGGGAGATCATTGCATGTTTTTTCCCTGGGAATCACTGTTCCAGAGATTAAAATGCTAACCCAGCCATAATTTCCCAGAAAGATATTAAAAGATACCTCTTCTTTATAGCACACTTCCTTTGCTAGTCCATAGAACAAGAGAAGTCCACCTCCTTTTGCAAGTATTTAAATACCTTAGTTTCAGAATTAGTCAAAATTCAGTTTTCTGACCTTTTTAGACTCCCACGGTCAATGCTGAAAAACCAAAGGACTTCCACTCACTAGGAATCTCTCATGCCTGCCCAGGTGCACAGGCAGCCTGGGAAAAGCAGAGCCACTGACTGCAGCTACCAATGATCAGGGAAAAGACTGGCCAGGAGTGAAGATGGAAGGCAAGGGAAACTGTATGAGGTTGCCATTGTTGACCAGAGGACAACTTCTTTTGATCTATACCTATAGCATCTATAGCATCCCAGGGCCACACCAATTAAAAGGAGGCCAAATCATCACCAGGACTGACACCACTGTTCAGTTTCTGTGTGGCTTTATGCCACGGGGCTCGAAGGGAAGCATGGCTCACAGCAGCACAGCCTTCACACTCTTTTCCCTGCTGTTCCTTCTGTCTGCTCTGCATTTGCATCAAAAGCACTCAAGTAGTCTATAAGTCTCTAGCCAGACTGATTGAATGGCAAATTGAGATGCCAGTGAATAGCTCTGGTGATACTTCCCTGTGATTTGCCATCCTCCCATTCCAAATTGACCTGAGAACACCAAGAAGCAGCTGATGGTCATCAGAAACATCATCAGATCACTACTAGCCCAGCATGGACTATGTGACCTTGAATTAAACATTCACAGCAGACAGTATGACTGGAAAAATCAGGAAATATCAGAAGAATGTGTTGAAGCCTCTATGAATTCTCCAATTCTCCTTGTTAAAGGATGTGTACTTTCAATAGTGGATTTTCCCACAGATCTGTTGTGATTTTCCAAAAATAATGTTTTGCATTAGCCTTTAGTTGTTACATTACAGTTGTTGTTATTACTATGGATTACAAATGAAACTCTGAACTTTCATCTGCTGACAGGGGGCTTAGGTTCAACTCACAGTTTTAGAAAGGAATCTCTGTTTTGAGCACTATGAAAGACTCCTTCATCTAGACATCATAATTTAAAAGAAACAAGTAGGTTAAGAACTGAGCTATAATAGGATATAAAAATAGCTCTAACACAAAAACAATTTGCATATCAGATTATTATTAAAAATCTATCAAAGTATCATTCACTGAAGTAAACAAATAGTCTATCTGCCTTGTCTTTGGAAATATTTTGCCTCTGGGAAAAATTTAAACCTGGGCAGCTAATCAGGGTAGGGTATTTGAACATTTAAATCTTGCTGGATTCTTTAAAGGAGGTGTTAAGTGGTGCATTAAATTTGTGCTGTTTCTTCTGAGCAGGGTAAATTTGCTCTTCTGTAAATAGTGAGAAAAGCCGTTTACAATAATTTGAATCGATGAATAAGTGTAATGTATTAAAATTTCTAAAGTACAAGCATTAAATGTTTTTGTACATAAGCCAAATGAGTGGAATATCCAGGACTAAAATTATTCGAGTGACCACAGAAAGATAATATATAATTAAAATGACATCCGCACCACGAACCGGCAGGATGAGAGAAAGTGACATCACGGATCTCATATAGGCTGCAAGCGTATTATTAGATCTAAACCTGGCTGTAAAATTACTATCTACCCAAGGGATTATCTTTAGGCATTCAGAAGCATTGTTTCATTTACTGATAGAACAGGGATGATAACAGGCTGACTTTGCTTGTCACGTTGTTTTTTGGCCTTTCTTTATTCTTTGTTCACATTAGCGATAGATGAGAGGAAGACAAGCTTCAGCTGAATCACTGTCGTGGAGCTTTTCATTGTTTTACAGTTTGTTCCAAAGGCTTTTTTTTTATCCTCCCTACCCCCTCCCCTCAAGAAAAGAACCCAAAAGCATTTTTAATGGTGATAAAATCAATGGGGAGTAAAAGATGCACACAATGTAACATCTAGGAATGTGGCAAACGAAGGAATACCCATTGGCCTAATGCACCTCAGGGAGACCATAAGACTTTGCTTATAGCTCTCATTATTAGCACAAAGAACCAGTGGCTGCTTATATCTTGGCCTTATTAAAATTCAGTGCCAAAACTCCAACTGGTTTCAGTGGGTACATTTCATCATTTGAGACCTAGGACAGAGGACATAATTCTTCACATGCAGGGCTATCTGGGACACCTAATTTCTGCATTAAATTGAAAAAAGCTGCATTTTTTTCTGTTTCACACACCATTTTTATGTCTCTGGCAAATATTAGTTGCCTATATTTGTAACAAGACTTATGTGCCATCAACCTAAAACATTCAAAATTCTAAAAGCATGTAACAAGGCAGACAGTGAAAAGGGAAAAAAAGAAAGCTCCAAACTTTCCAGACACTTTTGAACAATAATGATCCTGAACTGCAAAGGGCACTTAATTTGCCTTTAGAAATCTGTCCCTAAGTGTCTAACTCCTAGCACTTGAAATAGCTCCCATATGCCAGTTTTGCAAACTAAGCAGAAGTCCAGGAGCAGTCAGGTCTGCAGGCAGTCATGGAGCTGTGCACACACTGCTAAGGCAAACATGGACCTTGCACTTCTCTCCACACTGCCCTGGTGGTGGGCAGCTGTAGACTGGTTTTCCAGGCCTGCAGCTTCTGAGTTTCTAAAGCTGTTTTTTCACGATGTTTTGGATTTCTGAAGCTTGTTCCCACAGCTTGAACACAAATACCAGGTTTTGTTTCTGTAATTAAACTCACGTTTGGAATTCTTTCTGCAGGACGGACTTTCTTTTGATGTAGCTCTGGTTTGGCCAATGTGGGTGAAGAGTTCTGTCACTCATTCACCAATCACAGTGGCCTGGCCAAAATGTATAAAAAGGGAGTCATTGTTTCTAAAAAACAGAGTCAGACTGATCTCTTCAAGCTGTTTTGGAGAAATTCGTGTTGTGTGTTATTCACCACAGCACTTCCTCATACCCCTTCCAACAGAGCCTTAAGCCTCTGGCCTATCAGCCACTGTAACCTGCAACAGGCTGCATTATGCACATTTCTGCCTCCTGACCTTGTCACTACAATCTTGCTTTTTTCTGTGTTTTCCCTTGTTTCCCTTGCTTTTTTCTGTGTTTTCCCTTGACCAGCTCTAGCACAGTGAAGGGTTTAGCCCATGATTGAACCCCTCAGTGCTACGGCCACAGAAACACACAGCATTTCATTAATAATGGCTAATACAGCAACCACTTTTAATCCACATTAGGTTGTTTCATTGTCCCTTTTTTCCTTTCATAATTCATACACAGAATAGACTTTCCACACAGACCCCTTTGGCATGAATCTTTGATTTAAAACTGCCCATACCTACAGCCACATCTGCATGCCATCCAAAGGTCACACTGGACCTGTGCAGTACAAATGAGGTGCCTGCAAGCACTTTATACACATCACCACTGCCAGAAAACATTCCTGCAGCACTCAGCCTGGGCCAGGAACCATGTTTATGAATCACAAGTTGTTTGTGGCCAGTGAGTGGTGCTTACCAACTTTTGGATGAAAAGGAAAACAAAGACTGATGAAGGTGGGCTGAAGGAACAACAAGCAGCATGTAGTGATAAACTGCAACAAATGCAGAAGTGAGACATTGCTGCAGAAAAAGTCAAAGAGCAGCAATATCTTTGAATCTAAATTTTATTTTTAAATGTGTTTTGGAAGTAATGTAGGGTAAACCAAAATCCATTTTATCCTGGGAAGTGGCAGCTGTGGGGTGAAACTGTGAAAATAAACTGGGAGGATCCATTCTCACCTGTGCTGTTACTGCAGCAGCACTACCCTTGATCTCAGAGTGGAAAGAAGCATCTCTTACACTTCAATATTAACAGCTTCCTTCATGTGGGTGTTGTGTGTTGCATGCCCATTGTTATGCAAAAATTGGTCTCAGTTACCTCAAAAATGGAATTCTCACCAATATTCTTTGTTTCTCACTACGCATCCATATTCCTTCATGAAAAGAAATGAAACTTCACACAATAAAAGGAAATGAAGTGAGATTAAAAAATATGAAAAGAAAGGAAACCTAAAGAAATGAAATTAAACAAAATCTCGAGATTTCATTTCCTTTCATGAAATGAAAATTCATTTCATGAAAGGAAATAAAATGAAAAAATCAAGTAATTAAATTAAATGAAACATCATGGAATAAAGGAAAATAACATTTTGAAATTTTTAAGAAAATGAAAAGAAATTAAATTAAACAAAAAAATTAAATTAAATCTTGGGATTTCATGTCATGAACGAAAATGAAATGAAAAGTAAAGGAATGAAATAATATGAAATTTAATGGAATTAATTGAAATGAAATAGAATGAAATAAAGTTAAATATAAAGAAATGAAAGGAAATTAAAGGAAACATACCAAAATTGATTAGATCAAATCTCAAGATTTCCTTTCCTTTCACATAATGAGTTTTCATTTCGTGAAAGGAAATGACATACCAAATCAAGGAATGAAATTAAAAAACTGAAATTAAAAAATGAAATTATATGCAATGCAACAAAATGAAATTAAATGAAATCAAATGAAATCTTGAGGTTTCATTTTGTGAAAGGAATTAAATGACAATTCAAGGAATTAAATGAAATAAAACTTAATGGAAAGAAAGGAAAAGAAAGGAAAAATAAAATTAAATTAAAAGAAATCTTGGGATTTAATTTCTTTTCATGCTTGTTTTTTTGGACAAAAGAACAACTTTTGTATCATAGAACCAAAGCACAGGCCTACATTCCAAATGCTCCATATACCAAAAATAGAGAGACTTTCATAAAAATGTGTGTACTTTCACATACTTCACAAAACAAGAGTGATTAAAAACAAACACAAAAAACTCCTCAGAGTGCCTTATGTCCAAAAAAAGAGATAAGGAATGATTGGCTATCAATGGGTAACCATTTGCCTGCATGCTTCAGGTGGTATTTACTTTCTATTTAGCCATCTCAGCATCGAGTGACTGCTCTAAGCAGACATTCAGGTTCTCCCCATGCTCCAAAGCAGCAGGAACTCTCACAGGACTCTCAGAGACCTGGCCCAGCTCCTGGGGAGAGACTGGGTTCAGACACTCAGGGGGGGGCTTCTTTTTCTCTGGTCCTTGAGGAAAAGTAGTGTAGACATGACACATGAGTTTAGGATCCAAAAGAATTCCACAGGCTGAATCTTTCCTTCTGGGTCTAGAAACTGGGCTAAAAAGTCATCCCAGATGCAACTTTTCTGCATCCTTATTCACAGAGAAATACTAAGAGGAGCAATACTGGAATGTGTTAACAATTCTGCCTGATGGTACATAAAGCTAAAAATTAATCAAATCTTCACTTAAAACACTTTCAATGTTCAAAGACATTTGTTTTTCAAACAGAGGCTTATGCCACTTCCAGTTTTTCCACAAAACATTTGCTTATCCATATATTTATCACGGAAATAGCCTTACCTCAGCTGCATCTTGCTGGTGTCTGTAGACAATTGCATTTTTTATGGTTTGGATAAAAAAACCATTCAGTTCCTTTTGTTTCTTGTTGGGAAAAATGCGTAGCAATGGGATCATTATGAATGGGAAAGAAACTGCAAGATATTTTAAAGAAGAAAAATTGAATCAGACTGTGAGGGTATATAATAGTCCCCCTAATTCTCCCCCTCATATTATAAAACTTCTCAAGTGGGATGTGTTCCTTCCATGAAAACTGATTTTTCCTTTTTTCCTCTCCCTTTAGCAACCTGTGGGGGTGGAAGAAAAAGAGGATTCCCTTTTAGAGATATCCTGCTGGCCAGGACTCTCTTTCCAGAGAGATGCCTTCCAAGCTTGTTTCTACAATGCCTCAGGATTTTGGTTCAGATTTTTGGTGTCACAAAGCCACCACAACAAAGGGGAGCATTATTTCCCCTGCCTGCTCAGACAGTTACATAGGGAAGGTGGGGGATCTTGAACTGGCCTAGCAGTCTAGGTACCATTGCATGGTAATTTTGATTTCTGTTTACAGGAATGAAATTGGGTAATTTTCATTCCTGTTTACAGCTCTCCAGTACTAGGGATCTATATGAAGGACCTATATCTTTAGCAGGGCCTCTTACAATAGGACAAAGACTATGGGGTTTAAACTAAAAGAGAAGCAATTCAGATTAGATATGAGGAAGAAGTTCTTTACAATGAAGTTTGTAAAACAGGGCACAGGTTGCCCAGGGAGGTGGTGGATGCCTCATCCATGGGAACATTCAAGGTCAGGATGGATGGGGTCTGAGCAAACTGACCTAGTTGAAGACATCCCTGGTTATTGCAGGGGATTGGACTAAATGACTTTTTAAGGTCTCTTCCAACACCGACTATTGTATGATTCTATTTATTTTGTTTCTCTAAACAGGCCACAGACTCAGGAAGTGGGATGTTATCACAAGGATGGTCTCCAGTCCATACTTTTATAGTCACAACCTAGAAACTTGAGTGAAGTCTTACTTCCTAATAAACCTCTCATTACCTTATGAACAACTTAAGACTAACAAATCAACCGTTGGAAAAAACCTGTCGTGCCAACAGGGCAACTACATTGTGGAAATTCTCACCACATTAATGAAAAAGCAGAAAGAGATGAATCAAGCAATCTAACTCCAAACCCTACAGAAAATTTCTTTAATGCAGGACACAGACTTAGATGTATAGGGGCACATTTCTGTCCCTTAAGAAATTGGTTACAAATCACATTTTGCAATCAGGTTAAATGTTAACCCCAGGGCAATTTGGATACACAACTCCAAAAGGAAACAGTTGATGCACTGTGAGTACAGGTGCAATCTGTAATGCCAGCAGGATCAGATGGGCACAGGAAACTTTGCCACCATGCCACCTGATAGTACTGTGTGCAAGTCTAAATAATTAGATGACAGAACCTCAAAAGCCTTGATTATGCTGTGGCTTCCTCAGCTGTGAGTCTTACTGCCCTTGAATTATCAAGATCACCACCATGAAGCCTTGGCTTTCATGCCCTTGAACTATGTGGTTTTATATCCCACTCTTGCATTACCTATGTATTAATCTCAAATAAATGCATTCTCTTCATGACACTTGTGACCTTTATCCTTCAGAGCCACCAGCCAGGCTGCAGACAGTGTTCAAAAAAGAACTGGAAGTACTTACACAAGTACTGTTTATACTCTTCCACCTCTTTTCTTTAGTGGGTTGTTGATGGATGGGATTTCAATCTCTATTAAGCTAACCAAGTGCACAAAAACTTAGGTCCCAAAGGACAATTACTCTGTTTTAGTGAGAAGTGTATTCAAACAAGTATTGTAGAAACTGCAGAATCCAGAAACTCTCCTGTCAGGTGAAGCAGGAGCATTGTGTTCCTGGACTCTCAGTTTCTGGAGGAAGTTTCATTAATGGTGACAAGGCCTGCAGTGCATATGGTGGAAATCTCCAGGGTAGAATGGCCTGTAGGTTGCATTCTGAGTCCCTCTGAAATGTCAGCTATAATACTGCCTGTTCTGGCTACAGCAGCTTTTGCAATTTGAGAATGACTTTTATAAAATTACCACAAGAAAGCAGACAAGTGCAGACTATACTCACGGATTAGAATGAGAAGAGGCTTAAACAAAGACATTTCAAAGAATGTTCTGCAATTCTTGACAAAGGGGTCATCAGGATTCTTCCGAGAATCCACCTCAGTACCAAAAGCTACGCTACCAACGACATCCAAGGTAAAACAGTTGTAACACCTGCATTTAATAGAAGAATGATAAATCATTATCAACAAATCACATATCCATTAATATCTTGCTTCTACAAACATAACACAGCATTAATTTTGCCACCGAGTTTCCTTTTTCTTTTATATTTGAGCTTTGCCAACAAGAGATATTTCCATCACTCTGACAAATGTTCATGCTTGATAATGATCACTTTCTTCACACCTACAAAGTAAACATATTTTCATACAGCTCAGTAATTCCACTAAAATTTTATTAAAAACAATTTAATTCATTATGACCTAGAGATCAAATGTAACATGTTAGAGATGCAAAAGCATTTTCTTAGAATGCATCCTAATAAATTAGATCATTCCTTTCTTGTTTTTAACTGCAAAACCCACACCTACTTCCAATCTAGTCTAAACTCTCAGAGACAAGAGGTCCTTAAGTAAAATTAAGGTCCTTAAGGATTTCCTCCTTCTTCTTCATACTCCCATTTGTAACGTAACACTGTTGACAAAACCAAGAGAAACTGACACCATGTGAAATGTGTATCTGTGCAGATGAGCAGCCAGAGCTTTGAGAACTCCAAATGATCTGTGGACCATGTTCTAGAAACTTCAGAATTTATTAAATGGCTGCCTGCATAACTGACCATCTATCCAGTTGTCTTACCATCTTTATTTTCCTAGTGGGCTCTAGCAGGTCTATTAAGTTTTGAGATAAGCGGACAGAGAATGCAAAATATCCTTGGAATTTGATTCTTCTGATCTGTGGTGAAGTAAACAATGTCTGTACTTCCATGATCCTTACAAAAAGAGGCTAATATCAATCTCTGATGTTTTAATCTGAGTGAGCATGTATGAAGAGAAGAACAGGAGTCAGGCCCATTATATCCTGGATTTATTATGTGAATCAGTGTTTCTAAACTGTGATGTTTGTGAGCTGTCATTCTGATCACACCAGAGAAGATTCAAAAGATAACAACAGCACTGCAAAACTCAGTAAATTCTTTTGGTCTTCAATTCTTACAAACTCACAAAAAGAAAAATATCATTAGAAGTTAAAATATTAAAAGAGGGGGCATTGCTACAAAACAATAATTTCAGAAGGACTCGATTGTCTGCCTCTCCAAGGTACTGGAAAAAACCCAATCTAAAATATTAAATTTTGAGTTGTTGGCAAAATACAAAATGGCTAAAGACAACTAAGGTCACAGGAGGTTACAGATAGGGTCTTTACATTCAAAAAATCAGCTCTGTAAAACTGCAGTGGAATGAGAATCGCATTCATAAATACATCAAACCCGCTGAAATGGTAGTATGGTAAAACAACTGGATGATCACGTTCTGAGATGGTCAACATCATTCATTTATACTTTCAAAGGGTGTTTTCCAAAGTGCCTCATGAGAGGTGAAACCCTGTAATGGATCAATAGCTAAAAGGCCAGTCAAAGACAAAGGACAAATGAAAAAAAGGGAAAAGGCAGGAAGGACTGAAAAGGTCAATTTTCATCACAGCACTAGGCTAATATAATGTGTCTTGAGTTTCATAGCATCTCTTCAGCTGTTTAATGAGGAGATCTCTGTGTGCACACACACACACTTGCATGTGCACACATACTTGAAAAAAGATTAATAAATTGTAGCTAAATATCCATTTCTTCTGATGAAACAATATTATTTGCGCTGCTTCAGTTTGGAGAAAATCATGAAGAACTTCAGAGGCCACTGAACAACCCGCAAATGAAGTGTAAGCAAAATGAAGCAAAAATAGTGCCTGTTGAACTACTACCCAGGATCTTAGAGGAAATGCATCTACTCAGAGAAGGGACTAGACAGGGTTGTGAAGACCTCTGATGGAAGAGAAACAGATAATATAATAGGATATTAAATGCATAACAAATGAGAAAAATACAATATGGAAAATATTAAAATTTTATAAATCGATGATGCATTTTCATCTGGAGCACTGATCCTGTTGTTTCACAAAAAGCTAGCATGCCATGAGAAGGGGTTATGAAGAATGTGGTAAGAATGATTAAGGGCTCAAAAAAAACCTCATATTAAAAAAAAAAAGAGTGATGGACTAGATACATCTGATACTGGATCAGTTCTTATGTTTGTACATTATTGGAAGTCTGCAGAGAACAGACAGGCCAGGGACTGATGCAGCCTTCCTTGGTGCTTCCAGCTGTTAAAACTTCATTAAATAACTTCCAGAAATACATTAGATGATTTACCAAAATTACTTTTCAAGTATGCAATGGCTGTCCCCAGGAAGAAAATGCTTTTATCAGACACACCCTCTATTAAACTATGATCTTCACTTTTTAAAGTGAGGGAGGAAAAAAAACCCTTTTATACAGTAAGTGTGAACTTAGAATAACTGCTGCTATTGACTTTTTTCCTTTTTTTTTTTTTTTTTTTTAATAATCTGCTACTAATTTTTGGCATGTTGAACATACCTCTGGATATCAAAAGCTTTGCCAGAATCTGCATAGACTTTCAAGTTACACAGCAGAACGTCACAGGCCTGGTTTATCAGTGGTGTCATCTAGAAAGGAACATACTGAATCGTGAAAAAAACATTAAAATGTTAAGAAAAGAAACACCAAAAAAAAAAATGACTTTATTTTTATCCAATAAATGGGATAGAGCTCTCAGGTTCCTCGGCAGGTGTTGTTAGGAACTTATGCACAAGTTAGATGAAACGTTGGCACTTTCTGCTCAAAATAAACCTGCACATTACAGGGATGCCCTTCTCCAGCTCTGGGTCTAAATACAAGAGGCTCTGTCACCTACCTGACCAATGGTTCTTGCCCCACCGTGGTTACATACACAGAGAGTTACCAGGCAAAAATATCCCCCTCTCTGTTTAATCATTCCCTATTCCAAACAATGATTTATCATGATCTCTATTTGGACTACATCACATTTAGGTTACATATGCTCCAGGGCAGAAGGAATAATGTTTTCCAAAGTCCTGTAAAAGCATTGGCATCAGTTCTATCCTGCTGTCTCTCAGTTTGAGGGACTTAACATGTACACAAGAAAATGACCCTGGATACCACTACAAGCTGCTGAGGGCAAACTGCTATTGGTATACAAGGAAAGGCTTTTCTGAAGTGGTGATGCCATTTAACAGACATTTGTGTGAATTTATTCATCTAGGGTTCTTTCCAGTCACTGACACATGTTGGTTAGGTAGACTTAACCACAGCTGGGCTGTAGCCAACAGTGCAATGGTCACTTCTTTAGGGCATCACAGAAACCAAAGCACAGGCAAACAACCAGGCCCCACTGAAGTCTCTGTGTCTCTTCATCTTCCTACATATGTGGAATCAGACACTTCCCTGATTACACCAAATGGGGGGACAGAGGAAGGGGGTAGCACCATTCCAGCCATGAACCAAAAGGAATTATATCCTATAGCTCCTTTCCATATAGAAACATGCATACAACTTAATACCAGAGCATACAACTTAATACCAGAGCATAAAACTTAATACCAAAGTCTTGCCTCAACAACTATGCCAAGCACCAGCAACGTACACACAGAAACTTGCCTTTCCTTCCTGAACTACCTCCTCCAGCATACGGATGTCAACAAACACGAGAACAGACTTATCCTACTCCTCTGACATTCTTGTTACCAAAAAAGACTTACTGCAGCCTTGCAGCACACTCTGAGAGCTATGCAGCCTGCCCAGCCAAGTCCATTTTGCTTGGCACTTCTATCTCTGTGAAACTGGCACAACACTTTGTGCACAGGCACGCTGCCATCCTAACACATGGGCAAGCCTATATGCAGTCAAAAGGCCAACGTGGGAGCATCCAATATGTTTGCAGAAGGCACAAGGCTGACTCAAGAGTGTGTCTAGCTGCTCTCGAGGTCCCGTGCCTATAGGAGAGAAATTGCTTTTTAAAGCCAGGTCGATTTGGGCTTTGCCACAGTCTCACAAGACTGCTCTGGTGGCAGATTAGTGTTTGGTAAGAGTAGCTGTTACACCTTTGGGAGGTACACGCTGCAATATGTGGCAGCCTTCTTCCCCTTTTGGCTTTCCAAAGAAGGTCACTGCAGCAAGCTTCTTCTCAAATGGTTCAACCAAATTAATACATTTCTCTTCAACAGATTGAACCAAGGTGAAATACTTCATAATCTCTGGGTCCTGGCCCCCTCCAATGAACTGAACCAGCCAAGGAGAACAAAATGAAAATCCATTTTTTAACAGGTATGATGTTTCTGAAACAGATGGTGATCATTTCAGATTTTCCTTTTATTGCCTTATTTTCTCTTTTATTCTTCATCACATCACCAGATCTGTACCCAGCCAGCTGGTTGCTATCACTTTTCAACAGCTGGCAGAGATGTCAGGGGCACGTATGTCTGGCCAGGGCATCCCACAGCACCTCTGCACTTTGCACATTCCACCAGCCTTTAGAAATACTGCTGCAATTCATTCCTAGCCATAAGGTACTTTTATTAGTAAATCTAACCAGGAAAAGAAGAAGGGGGCACATGGATTTGATTTACTGTTAGCATGATAGTAACAGAGTCATGCCAATAACACAATTATTTGTATATGAAATCTACAGAGCATATCTACTCTGGAATCCTAGGTTGGGTTTGGGTTTTTTTATTCCCCTGGTGGACATAAATTAGTCCATGATTTCAAACTACAAAGACCACAGACTGAAACATTCTCAAGTCTCATAACCCCTCAAAATCTTTGTCCGATTGTCAAGAAAAATAGTGTCGGGGGAACTATACCAAGCGTAGAAACTGGCACAGAAACTGACACATTGATCTACACTGCCTTGGGTATCAGTGACTTCTCATACATTCTGATTTGCCAGTCAGAACATAAAACCTGCATAACCTGCCTGAGATTCAGTTCTTGGTGGGTAAATAAACCCCAGCTGCTTTGTGTTCAGATTGGCTGAGAGTAACAGGATGAAGAAAAATCTAAACAATATGGTCCCTGTAAATATTTGATCTGACAGTTATCTAATAGCAAGAGTAGCCCAGAGTCCAAATTTCTTTCTTTTTGCCAAAGAAGAGCATTTGGGGTTAGGGTTTTCATGATGCCAGGGGCTTTGCTGTATAAATCCTGCCAATATGCTATTTGGCACATATCAACAATTAGCTTCTGATTCTGTGTATGCACAGTGCATGTGGATCTTTGCACTATTCAAAGGCATCAGAGTCACATTCCTCTAGTTAGATGTGGCCCTCAGTATTAATCAGTATTATTATTCCCTATATTATTAGCATCCAAACTAAAAACTAGAGGCTGGATCATATTCACTGTAGGCAGACACACTGGAGACTTTACTGTTGCTGGACAGCAAGCAGAAGCTGTGTTGGGCCTCTTGTCCCAAAAAATGTTATGAACTAGAAAGGAGGAGAAGGAGAAAGAATACATCCCTAACACAAGAATTTATTCTCTTCCAAATTTCAAGTCCCTGAATAAAACCAGGTTTTATTTTATAAGAGAGATGTTTTGTGAGAGGATTGGTTTCCATCACCTGAGAGTGAAGCCCTGCAATTCCTGGGCACAACTTATCAAAATGAGCAACTCAACAAGATACTGGCCTGTGGCTCAAGTTTATGCACATTTCATGTATCAGTTTTTATATTAGTGATTTGCTTTGCCTCAGGTGAGCACATTTGCTTTATCCAGCAATTACAGCAATTTCCAGAGAAACTCCCAAAATGCCTTTGACCAATGTGCACAGACTAACACAGATTTAAGGAAATCTTAATGGTTGGACTGTCAGATCTTATGTCCTAGTGGGACATGAAAGATCTACACACCTGACAGTGACACTAGAGGATTTTTCTGCACTGTTCTGCCATGTTATTACAAGTTCTGCTCTATGTCTCCCTTTGTTTGAAAGAAATGCCTCAACACCAACTCCACTTCACAGGTTATTTAGGACAATGCTACATTAAGCTGTGCTCTCTTCTTTAATTTTTGTGTTGTGTTTTGTTTAAATGGTTTGTTAATGGAGGAAAGGATCCCTGGCATACTGATGGGAGATGACAAGACTACTGCAGCACCATCAGAATAAATAAAAATCAATAGCTTTTCTGCTGGTGTTGGCTGTAAAAGAGAGAAAAAGCTATTTATCAACTCTGACAAGGGGTCCAGAACTGCAGGATCATCATAGGCACCACAGCAAAAAGAAGAGGAACAAAATAAGAAATACTAAATAGGGAAATCAAGGTTGGTACAGCAAGATCACTAACATGTCAGCTTGTTTCAATACATAACAGCTGAGGAGAGCATGACAGGAACACTGGGGAATGTTTCTGTTACTTAGAGCCTCTAGGTATTATAATTCACCAATTCCTCATGAATTACATCTTGGATCAACTTGGATTGTATTGCTCCCACTTATCAGATAAAAGTTGTTTCATGTGCAGAGAATTTAAGTAGCTTCTGTCAGATCACCCACAGGCAGTCAATGGCAGAGTTGGAAGTGACATTTCTTGGGTTTCCTGCCTCCTGTTTCTCATTTCTCATTCTTAGTGCTCCCACAGCAATGGCACTATGAGGTTCATGCAGGGGTCCTGCTGGAAAGAGCTTATTATTAGATCTGCTGCTGACTCCAGTGGCATCTCACACAGGATGCTTCCCAATGTTACTGCAGGATCAAGCTTACAAATCTATTGGTTTATGCTATATTCACCACCACTACAGTATTTGTGTTCAATGTTATCCAGAGCCAAACCTTCCTCCAGCTGGAGTGGACTCCTTTAGTAATCTTTACATGCTTGTTAGAAAAAGAAAATTAAAAAGGGAGAACACACAAGACACAGAAATCCATAACAGCAACAGTGAAACAGTGCACAGATTTTAAAGACAAATTGAGAAACGAGAAAGCTGGAGAAGATGTCAGAAACTCTTGAAAAACATTACAAAAACAACTCCCTGCAGACAGAAAAATCACAATATTGGCTACCCAACAACTCTATAACCTCTAGTTTCAGTTCATTTCCTGTAACTTTGAAAAATTCAAAATTTCTGGAATCATATTTTCATCAGTTGCTGGCTGGCTGTTGGATATATTTTCCATACCACGGGGAAATTCCTCAAGCTCAGTGAACTTCTCAGTGACATTACATCGCTTCTTTGAAGTGACAAGGGCAGAGCTCACCTCTGCCCACAGCCCCAGGTGCCTCTGTGGAGCACTGCAGGTTAAATCTTAGCTACACACATTAGCTGTCTTGAGTCTTGTCCTCCAGCAGCCAGGCCAAAGTGGCTTCTCACTTCTCACTCTTGCTACTCCTGAAACTGTCCTTTCTTGAGTGTCTGAAACAGAGATATCAGGAACCTATGCTGAACTTTTTGTCCCGTGGTGCATCTCTTATCTGAAGTGATTGCTATGGGGAGCACAAGGAGTTGTTAACATTTATTGCTCTGTCACAGGCTAATAGCTCCCAATTCTCTCAGAGCATCCAGACAGACAAGTCAATGTTTGGAGTGGCACTAGGGGCTGCAGCACTCAAGGGGAACCACTCTCCAAAGACACTCATGGGGTCTGCAGTCTCTTCAGTGTCACTGTGGAGTCTGCATAGAGGAACAAAATTGAGGCAGTCATCCAGAGTGAACAGAGTGGAAGACTTTGGTGTGGGATTTTGTCAAACGAGTTGATATTTTGGAAGACGAAATAAGGAATGTCCTAGTAGTATTTATAAATATGTATAAAGGAGCATATCTAGGTTCTTATGCAATAAATTAGTACCAAATTTGTGTTTGTAATTCAAAGTAGAGAGGAAGGGTTTATTATAAACAGGATGTCTTGCAGATAATGCTGGATGCTCTGTAGTATGGCCAATACTAGAATATGGTATTTTTGCTTCCATGCTGCTTTCCACATTTCCATGTAGAGGTTCCGAGAGAGTACCAAATATGGGAGAGCTACAAAGTGAGATCATAATTAATGAGCATTGATTTCCTTTGAGAAGTGTTGGTATGGCTTCTAAACTAAGCAACAGCAGGAAAAGCACATGGGCGAGGACTTTAGTTGCATTAACTTCAAATCCCAGGATTGCTAACGTGTTTGAGTAGAAAATGAAATGCAAGGCTGAGGAGCACATCCGTTCAACAGTGGTTCTGTTGGACCTTTCAGAGAGACCTGCCCCACTCCTCTTTTTCCCACTTGCTGTTGAATGGGGGAGAAAGTGACAGTTTCCATGTCACCCTCAGCCCATGCAGGGCCACACGCCTTCCATGGCAGCATGGGCAAAGCTGATTATCAGGCTAAAAATAAAGATCTCAATCTTTGCATGCAAGACAGCTACCAGGCCCTGGCCAGCCCTCCGTTTTACCCCCTACCACTATTCCTGCAGGCCAGCTCCACCACCAAGCCGTGGAAGGGAGTGCCATGACTTCTCCTGCCAGCATGATTTGATTGGCCAGACCCTGCCAAGTTGTGCATGCCCAGCCCCAAAGCAGGATCCCTGAGGCTCCACTCTTGCCCTCACCGTGCTCTTCAGCCAAGCCTGCCCGGCTGGGGCCAGCAGAGGCTGCTCTCCACAAATCGAGGGGAGCGCGGCGTTATCTTTTGTTAGTCCCCGAGCAAAGAGCCAATGACCTGCAGTAAGGCAGATTAATTTCCACCAGGAAAATGCAAAAACTCTCCTCTCCCCACCATGCCATGTGCAACTAATCGCTTGCATATTTAAACACCCTTGCCTTGCTGAAATTTTGTGATGGAGCCGGTGACAGAGCAAATGTCAGGGCGCATAACCAATGGCATTGTCAGTCATGATTAATCAGCATCTCCGCCAGGCTGGCGGCCAATTAGAATTTACCATAATAAGGAGGTGACAGCCGGCGTTGCTAAGCGACCGCTGTCTATAGAGCTGGGAGAGCCAGACACATTTAGATGTTACTGTGGATTTCGACAGCGGCATGTCAAAACAACACAAGCGTCTGCCCAGTGGAAAATTTTACAACCCAGGACTGGGCACCGGAGTGAGGCATGATTCCCTTTCAGAATAAAAACATAAAAAGGAAGAGGTGACTTTTTTTTTTTTTTTTGGTGGGGTTGTTTTTTGTAGTTTTCCTCGAAAGAAGACTTTAACCAGTCAATCATTTATACACATTTAATTAAGAGATATCGTATTACTGGAACAGGACTTGGTTACTGGGTAATGTGTTCCCATGGCTGAGCAAATGTTGATACATTTATAAGAAATTAGCAGCAGGTCAGTGCAGAGACATTTATTTCCAGTCAGAGGTATTTATCTGGTAATGACATTCTGTTACAGTGACTTATTATATGAAGGGATTAAAGAACAAGAGGAGGAGGAAAGGGGAAGGAGATGGAGAAATAAAAACAGACTGACAGCAGTTCCTGTGTTAACATGAGAGTTGCTGACTCTGCACATCAAGAAAAGCTATGTTCCAACTGGGAGCAATAACCTTTCCTGGACTTAAGCATACTCCTAACAGGGCAAGGGAGAGGAATGGGTAAGGGTCCTTCTTAAGTATTGCTACACTTTCATGGACGAACTGACTTAAACAGAGGAAGACAGAGAATCATATCCTTAGATGAGCTACCTGGATTTTCACCAGTCTATGATCTGAACCATACTGTATGGAACCTCTGCTGCATGTGCTCTTCAGGTCTAAATAAAGTGGCACAAAATATCAGGTTTTACCTATCCTTAATATGGACCTACACAAAGCAGATGCCTGCACAAGCCTTCTAAATTATGAAAGCAGCAATGTCTACACCTTACCTCTTTCAGTTTGGTATCGCTGAAGGCTGGGGTCAGGAGGCTCCGCACATACTTCCATCTGTCATCACGAAGACAAAGGATGCTATCAAGCATTGGCTTGGATATCAAGTTCGGTTTCTAAGTTGAAAGAAAACATAATTCAATTTTAATACAAATGCAACTACAGCTACTCAAGACTCTGGAACTTGGGAAGATTGCTCAGGAATTACATTGCACTGCTGTCACTGAAGAGAGGTTCAAACCAGTCCCAAACACCAAGCTAAACATGGATGAGGCTGGAGAAAATGTCTCTTTTGCTTCATTCATTTTCTCTTGGACTTCTGAAAGTCCTGGACCAACTCTGTAAATCCTTTCTCAGACTGCTCCGGCTCTGATGTTCCTGGTGCTCTCCTGAGATTGTCTTCACTGAACCCCAGCTTCTTCCCTTTCAAAGGTGACTAGCAAGAGGACTTGTCAACACTCCCTCTCCGTGTGACATGAGTGCCAACGCACCGTTGGTGGGGGGCACAATTTCTGGTGACAGCTGGTATGTCAGACTGTTGCACGCATTTTAAAAGTCTTCAGAAAATATGTGGATTAGAAAGCAAGTCCCAGTCTTTACTCTGTTTACAAGGAACACTCTCACTACGTTGTAGCCTGTGACTCTTAGAGCTGCAATGATTGGTCAAATGCAGTAGCTAAAAGCACTGGCCCATGAAGTTCTGTACCAAAATGACTACTGTGAATTTACTAAATCTCCCTGTCACCTGAGAAATTCTCATCCAAAGAACAGTGATATTCACCAAGGAGTAAAAGGAGATAAAAGACAAAAGAGAATGCACATCAGAGACACACTTGGTGCCATCGTTTAAATCACTAACAAAAGTACAGAATAATTCTTGCAAAGAAGGGACCCTGTGCTCCTGCCTTGCCTTCCAACAGTGGACTGTTCCAACATCCATTGCAGGCATCATACAGCAACGTCCTCCAGGAAAACCAGCCTAGGATTGGTGGGTGTGGGCAGAAGGTGTACATTTCTCTAGTTACAGGAGGTACAGAGTCATCCGTTTGTGCATGTGAGATCTTCTGGATACTGCAGCAGCAGTACAGTCCCCCCATGTTATTAGTAGCAACAGTATCCATTTCACTGGGAGAAACCCAGACAAACCAACCATGCTTTGGCCATCTCAATGTCATTTGCTGATCCCTTTTGTCCTTCGACCTTTCCTTTCAGTCTTTCTTTAATTGCTACAGTAAGTGAAAAATTAATTCTTACAACCTGTTACACACCTGGATACTTTAATATCATTTTGTGCCTGACTACTTTTGATTTTATTGCCACTACATGCTACATTTTTTATCCTTTTTCTTGGAAATCTGACCTACTTTCCACTCTAAAAAAACAACTTCTCTTCAGGAGCCTTGAAGGAATGGCAATTTAGCTACACTGGTCTTCCACTGCACTTCCTTAACTTTCCTCCTTATTGGAAGAGTTTGCACTTAATATCATTTCTTTAAGGAGCTGCCAGCTCTCCTTAACACCTTTTTCCTTTACACTTGCCAAATTCTTACTACACTGCATAATCTTGTAAAATGTAGAAGCCTATTTTATATTGCAAACAGGCTAATGGGATAGTTTTACATTCTCAGCAACATCATCCAGTATAGTAAACTAATGTCACTGGGATGACACTACAGACCAGTTTTGAGAAAAGATGAGCAACTTTCAAGTAGAAAAGCACTTATTACGCTGAAGGAAGAGATTGACTTGGGTACTGTCATCAGATGACTACTGTAAAACAAAATAAGGGCACTTTTTAAATGTATGTAGACTATGCTATTTTGTACAGTAACAAGGACAACCTTGGATAGGCTGTCAGAGTTGACTTATCTTGGACTGTTCTCTCTGAATAGCCTCTTTAAATAAATAATCTGTTTTCTAACCTGTCAGTATCTTTCCTGAAGATCACAAGTGCAGCTAGAAAGACCATCACTCAGTGGAGCGCTCCGTCATTTGTTACAGATATTCAAAGGCACAGCAGAATCAGAAGAAAGTGTCTCTAGACAATTGGAAATGAGCATCATCCTGTCAGAAAGTACTGTATGCTACCCTCTGCTTCACAGCTCCTCTGTGCTGCTAGGGCAGCCTTTTACACTAAATCTTGACTCAGCTGGTCACTGAATGGGTATTCCTCATATCTTCAGTCTTCATTTCAAACCCTGAGACCCAGACTGCAGTGCTCCTGAGCACTCACTGAAATCAACAACAGGGAATGGGCCTTGATCCTGTGAAATGCATTAGTCCAAGAAATCAGGTCATTGAGTGCAGCCCCCAAATTAGTAAACTCTCCCAGACCCGTGTTTCAACCTCCAGCCTTCACTTCTGCTTTATAAAGTGGAGATATCACATCACCTCCTCAGAAATGCTAACGATACATTAACATTTCTGAGGCATTCAGAAACTACAGTGAAAAAGCAGAATAACAATTCCCACAAGAAAATGACCAATTTTGTCTTCCAAGCAAGGTTTAAATAGCAGACACACACACACACACAAAAAAAAAAGAACAGAAAAAATTACAGGGCAACACTTTGAAAAGTATTTTGAATCCAGTCCTAAATTGAAAGCTGCCCAAACTGTGCACTCTATAAGACAAATCTCCTTTACAAGACAAAGCTCCACTTAGATAATAACAGATGTGATATAAATCTCACTGCATTTCTCCCTTTAAAGGAAATTACCTTCCTAAAACCAAACATTCACCCTAAAAAGTGCTCCTAATTGCATAAAGACTGTATACAGCACATTCACAGAGGGACCCAGTTACTGAACAAAAAGCCTGTTAACTATAATATTATAACTACAATACTAACTATAGCATTGCCTTTTTAGCACTCTACTTTATGACAGTAATGCTCCCTTAATATATTTTTGGTGTGTACACTATTACATACGTATAAATGCTGCAAGGAAGGAAAAACAACTTTGGCCATAAATTATTTTACTCTATGTCTTTAAAACTGGGCACGTGAAAATATTTGTGTTTATTGGAATACCATCAACATGACTGACAGTGTATAGTGGATTTCGTTAATCAGGTTTTCCTTATTGCTCCGGCAAACACTTTTCTCCTAATTGTCTAACTTGTGTTTCAGGTTCATCTAGCAGGAATGAAAATGGATTTGGTATGAGAATGAGCCTGAAGTATCTCAGTGAAAGATGAAGTGTCACCTCTTTCTAAATGGACAAAGTACGAGATGTATCTAAAAAATCTTGAGCTTAGAAAAAAAAATTACCATAGGAGGTAACTGTAATATTTTCAGGGGTGGGATTTTGGATTTTGGGCAGCAAAAGAGGTTGCTTTTAAGTCAAATGCAATCAGGATCACGTTCCATCTAGTATTATCTTCATACTGAACAACTGCTCTGAGTTCCTTCTTCTGTATAATCTACCATTTCTGGTACAGCAATGCTCCATGAAAACTACTGGCAGCATGGCAATCTCTTGCAGTGTACCTGCGAGTGCTGCTGAGTTCTCACTATCACAGACATGCCATCAACCACAACAAGAAAAACTGGAGGGATTTGCTGGCAAACAAATCCTTGAAAACATCACTGCTTTTAAAACAGAAAACAAAATAATAGTTGCAGATGAGTGGCATCTCTGTAATTCATGCAAGAATTCCCTGCCCCATAAGAAATTCCTCAGGATGACCCTTCTGACCCAGTCATTGGCTTATTTGTCATGAGTCAATTTGTCTTCCTCTGTGTTACTAAATAATTCAGGCAAGTGAATCTTTGGCTCTGAGGCCAAGTTGAACAGAACAACCCCTGTCCCCAAAGTTAAATCCCTTTCCCAAAAACAATGGAGATATCCAAACTGCTTCTGGCCATGGTGCATGTTCTTCCCCTGAACCGTGCCCAGACCATGCCTGGGAGACAACTAATCAGTACAGAACAAAACTGTGCTAAGAAGCATGTCAATATGGACAGCTGTAGGACCTGTTCATGCACTAATATCCTGTCCCTTTTTGATCCTGGAGTAGAACTGTAGCCTTCTGTGATTCATGCAGTATTTGTTCCTTTCCCAAGTTTGTCACCACCAGGCTAGACTGAACCTCTGGCAGCCAGCAATGACTGCCTAGAGCAGAAAGAAGGGTAACAGCACCATGATGTTCCCTTAGACACCCCTTCTTACTTCTTTGGTAGAAAAATGAGGGATAAAGGTTTGCCAGCAGAAGGCGGTTAATGCAGCCATGCACTCTTTAAGTATCCTGAATAGATGAATCTCCAAAGAACCTAAAGGGAACCTTCAAAGACCTTTAAAAACCACTTATCTGCACAGAAGCAGCTGCTAATCTTCTCCATGTGCTTTGACAACATAGTGAGAAACAAAACTCTATAAAAACCAAAATCTCAGACACTTTGTTACCTTAAACTTAGCCTTAATCATAGCCCACTCCTAACAATACCAATCAAAACCAATTTACTTCTACAGGAGCCAAAGGTCAGCACTCAGTCTGCTCAGATTCAAACAAGGGACGTAACTCTAGAGCACCCAAAATCCCAAATGCAAACAGTAACTCCAACACTAATTCTGGTATTAGCCACCCCTAGCAAGCACCACTTGCCTTCATGTAAGCTTTCTTCCAGTCCCACAGCCATTGTAGGATGCACCTTTAACTGGAATCCTATCCATGCCCATGCTCCCCTGAACTTTAGCCCCAATCTCAACCCTACAACCCTCATCAATGAGAGCCATTTGCTCCTCTCTCCTTCAGGCTTCCTTCAGTACCCATGGGGACTTCAGTATCCAGAGTTAAGTCTGACTCCGGGTTCATCCCCTTTTCCCTTTCTAGGGAAATTTTTGGGGTATATTCCCAGTGTGAGGGGTCATCCCTCTCCCAGCCTTCATGATCGCCATGCAGTTATCTGTATTAGCTCTAGTGAGGATGGCTTTCTCCCCAAGGCAAGTTCCAGAAGTGATGAGCAGTCTTCCACACCACTGGGCTAACTTGTTCATCATCTTATTTTCAGAAAGGTTTGCTGTCCTTTTCTTGCTAAAAATGCCCTTGTGATTAGGTATTACCATCCTGTTTAAGAAATTGCATTTTTAAACTGAATTTAATGAAATGAAAGCTAGTAAAAAATGAGTCAGAAAGTTCATTGCTTGAAGACAAGACACTATCCCCATACCTCAGACAGGAATTATTAATAAAATCTCCTCTTAAGATTACTCATTCACTCCCCTTGACTGACAGGTCATCACCACCAGTTCAGCCAGCAGGTGGAACCAGTAAACCCATGAACTGCCCATATGGTATTTCATCCAGTCAGTGGCAGTGGCATGACACTTGAAAGATCAACATAACACTTGCTCTTAAAAAAAAAGGCAACAGAAAAAAATATCCCTGAGATATCTGCAGGAATACATCTTACCAAGCTTGCAGTAAGTGGATCACGAAAGTGAGAAGGCAGGGGATGCCTCCATATATTAGTTTTAAAAATTCCCTGTTGGTAAATTGATAAAGTATATTACTTCCAACTCCCTTGGTGTTTTAAGCCATGCTCAGCTCTCCCTGTATTCATGACATTCAATGACATATTGTGCAGTGGCTTTTGACTGAGCCAGGAAAGCACTGTGTTGCATGTTTTTAAAACCCAAAATAGAGCTCATTTATGACATGTACCCTGTAGTTCATTGCTGTTTCCATCTGGAAGGCCCTTGCATACACAGATGTTATAGCCACATCTCTTCAAAGCATGTAAAATTTTTCTCTTCAAATCATCATCTCATAATGGAGCAAGACCAACTCCTCACCCCAAGACCAAAGCCCTTTGCAGAGGGCAAAGGGCTGGTATTGCCCACTGAGGGCTGTGTGCCAGTGTGGGAGCCTCTCTCACCCCTCTGCTGGATGTGCCTCCCACCCATGTAAGATCTGAAACAATTGCTACACACAGGAGCTGTCTCTCCTAAAGTAGACTCACCCTTCCTTTGCCTGTCCAAAACTGCATTTCCAAACCGTCAGATGCCACACATCCCACCCGGCTGCTCCCAGGTAGCTGAAATCAGTCCTACCTTGACCATTAAACCATAGGCACAGACATTATTTCACAAACATATTACTCAAACCCCTCCCAGATCACCTGCTAAAAGTCTATTACATTTTTGTCCCCTCTTCTTTGTTAGTTTGATTTTAGTATGTATGATTCAGAGGGTGATCTTATGGCTCCGGGGTGGGGGAGGGGGGAATCACCAAACTCCAAAACACTCATGTTGCTCTGCAATTTCATAAAAGCATCCAGTAAGTTTTCAGCTTAATTTGAAATCAACATGCCTGCAGAGAAGAGGAGAAAATGTCCATGGATTATCTATTTCATTAAGCTTTTAAGTTCTTGGTCATTAAGGTTCTTCAAAAGAGTGTGACAAGGTAGAATTGGTTTCAGTGATTACAGCAATTGTCTTTCACTCTATAGATCAGACTAAACAAAAAGGCATCTCTCCAAGCAGGTTCTTTTGTTATCAAGTCAGGATCTTCAGCAACTGACTACTAACTACTATTCCTAATTACTCATTGGAAAAACGGCACAGCCAACCCCAGCTTACAAGCAAACACTGGCCTTTTTTCCCCTCTGTGGCAAGCAGCCTGGAAACATCTGTTCTTGTCTCTGCAAACATTCTCTTAAGTCATGGTTTTGTCAATAGAAACCAAAGCGAGTCATTGCAATGAGGTAAATATAACCATCCATAAATGCTAAAATAAACACATATGGCCTCCTGCAGTCTGACCCAAACTGATGCAAGTCGCACGTTCCATTTGTTGGTGTAAGCAACACCAAAATTAAGTCCATGCATTCATGAGTTTGCATAAGGTGGTCAGTTTGCATATTTGGGACCAAAACAATCAAACCAAAGAAAAAAGTACTTGCTCTTAATTAATTAAGAATTTTGGTATTGTAAAAAAATTCAGGTTGTACTAGAGAACCTATACTCTATAGACAGTTTCTGCTGAGAAGCAGTTTTTAAACAAGTTTAAATCCACTTTCCAGCTGACATAACTGGACTTTTTAATATTGGATGAAGTTATAAGACTATTAAAAGCCTCTCTGTTTATACACACTTCTCCTCGAGGAAAGGTTGAGGACCACAAAGTTCCTTTTACAGATTGTAAGGAGTATTTGGAAAAAGCAGTCCCCAACAACTTTTGGTACACATGTATCACCATGCTATCAGTCATGGGCATACGTATGAATGACAGGCAATGCCCATAAGAACTTTGGCTAGATCTTTTATATGCACAGGACCATTGTATTCCATGCTCTCTCCATCCAGGGACATACCTGCAGCAACCTTAAAGCTTCTGGAGAATACCAACCAACTACTCACCACCCCAACGCCTTGCATATGCAGTTAAGATACCTCAGAAAAAAATCACCAAAATGAGCACAGAGTGGTCCAAGCTGCCATGACAGCAATGGAGGAAGAATCCTACACTTCCTTAAGGTCTCACCACCTTTCTTCTCACAGATATAATAACAAATTTTTTGGCTGCTACATTTTCTGCAGTGCCTGGTTTCAAAGGCACATGTGAGGGCCACCTCCTATCAAAACATCATATCCATAGATCTCCTACCTTGGACAAGATTCAAAACTGCTAAGCTTCTGTTTGGTGATTTCAGCTGCTGAAATCAGCAGCTCCAAGGGATTCAAGGCACTTCAGAACATTTGCTATGGCTGAGCAAGAGTTTTAAATCTGTATTGTCAAATTAAGCTCCTCAAATAGGGGTTAAATGCTTAGGACCTTCTGTTCGCTAGCTGAGGTAAGCAAGGCAGGTGAAGGGGAGGCTTACCAATGGCTTAGTCTAAAAATATCTCTTGCATGCAACGTTTTTATTTGGAGAAAAGCATATATAAGAAATGTCACTTCTTCATGTACTTCATATTTTATTGACAATTTTCGTTTGACCTCTTCCACTCAGGTGTTGCAATACAGAAATAAAACTACACACAGGCTTAAAATCTCAAAGCACTGAGAAACACTGAAAATAAACACGTGGCCAAGTAGCAAACTATGACCGAAAGGTGAAAGACATTTCAAAGGGTTTCTATTGATCTTCCAGGTTCCCATATGTAGCACCTCAAGCTTTTTACCTAATACCCCATTTCCCCTGTGACAATGTTTTGACATGAAAAACATACTTCAAACTGTCATTTATCTCATGTGAAACAGATTTGGGATTCATACGACAAACCAATGATGTCCAGTATGTGAAAAACAACAGAGGAAAAAGTATTTCAACTTTTTCCCCCAATGCCAAGAAGAAAATTTCAAAACAATGTCGAACAAAGCCAATAAATTTTTTCTCATGAGGCCTCCTAATGGTTTAAAAAACAAAAAATGGGTTCAAGATGATATTTAAATCAAACTACTCGGAAAAAAATGCTATTAAAATTAAAAATGTGAATACAGCTTTCAGCTTAGGATGTCGACCATGGGCAGTCAGATTTTAGAGGGACATTCTATAGGAAATACTGCTCTGCTCTTATGCTCTTTCTCTAAGCATATACTGCTAGTCTAAGTCAGAACACTCCCTGGCTAAATACTTTACTTTTTATGCTTCTTCTCCTTTGAATAGTCATTCAGAAAGAAAACTCCAGGCCAGCTGTAATGGCAGAATGACAAGCTGTCAACAAATCACATTTGCAGTATCTGCTCAGCTGAAGAACTTGAATTCCCTGCCTGCTACTTCACTTTTCTTTCTAATTACATTAAGTGAATATTTACACATCAGGGAAAAAAATTCCAAATTTCATATATTAAGATTTCCACATCTATCTGTCAAAACATTAATGCATTTTCCTGATTGCAGTAGCTGCTTTTGTTCCTCATTTATTTGTCCCTCAAGAAGAGCTCAGTTAGAAAAACTTTCTCAGGAGTTGCACAGCACACTTTCAGCATTTTATCTTCCAAGATTTCATATTTGTCATTATTGCCTAGTTTCAATCAAATAAAATATATCCTAGTTTATGACAATGTGTATTGAGATGCTTATATGAAATAATGTTTGTTTGCCTCTTACAAATTAATTTGAGCATATCTAGAATTAAATGTTTGTCATAAGACAATTTCAACAATAATAAAGTCCTATTGCACACAGATAACATTACAGGACTTACCATGAGTTCCCTGGAGCTTACAATTTCTGTAAAACAGCCTTACTTCACAAACCACCTGTAAGCAGATTGTTGCTCACATCACTCTTACTGATTTCTTCAAGGAGAGAAGCTGAAACACTCCTCTGAGCATCAGCAAGTACCTCATCCAAATAAATTTATAGTATCAGCTACTTTTTCATTCTTAAATATTTAGATTTGTAATAGGATGCAGTGTGGATTGTGAAACATAAAGCATGCCACCATATTGTCATCAGAGGACATGAAAAGAACGACACTCACACAGGTAGGTAAGTGACAGAGAACAAAGAGAGTGGTTATCTTTTGACCTCTTTTTATAGAGATTCTGGACAATGACCAGGGATTGGAGAATGAGGTTGCCACCTCTCTGACTCCAGTGGCCAAAGTATAAGTCCATCAAATTGTCCCTTCCTCGGAGAGGAATGAGAAAACAATCACTTGTTTATGTTCCAGTTCATGAGAAACTGCACTACAAAAATCTAAACATTAGAAGGCTGAAAAAAGATCAGAGCAACACAATCTCTTGTTATCCGAAGAGTTCCAGGCTAAGGTAAAATGTTAAAAAAAACAAAAGCCCCACAAATTTGAGTCCACACCACAAAGCTCACAGATGCCTTTCTGACCAAACAGGCCTCCTTCAGGTGATACAGCATTTAGGGGCCCTGTTTCACTATTCTTGCTTCAGTTCTAGTGCACTGTTACCCTGACATGAAAGCAGAGGGATGGATCAGAGCCCAAATTGTCCCCACTCACGGTGCCCAAAAAGCCAGCACCAGCATTTCGGGCACAGACAAGCAGGAAGCTCAGCAAACACACACGAGGACAGAACAAGATTTGGGATTTAGGCTCTCTTTTATGGAGTGTGTGCCAGCCATGAGAATGAGACACCTGCAACCTTCCACTGAGGATTAACCCCCCAACAGCCAGGTACACACGGAATGGCAATGGGCAACCTGACTGGAGGTTCTGCCTGCTGGGATTTCCTGCGTGACAAAGTAAAATCCTCACTCTCTGGAAGGATCAGACACCAGTGAAATTCCCATACTCAGCACACACATCACACTTCACTACATGCACCCAGCATGTTATTAGAATCTGCACCTCCAAGCCCAGCTTTATTGGTGGGTGGGAGTTGTAGTTCCCAACCATCAGTGTTGGCCAGCACAGCACATGCTCCCACATCACAAGAACTCATTTTGCATCTGTACAGCTGCTTCTCTCACACTTGAGGCTCATGCTGAACATCCCCAGACTCCAGCAGTCTCAAAAATAAAAGGGATCTGGAAACTGGAAAAAAAAAAAAAAAAACCCCAAAAAAAACCCCGCTGTGACATGTTTAAAACCCTGCTGATTTTTTTTAGACTAAATCTTAACCCCAGGACAAGCATAAGTTTTTATAACCAAAAGTGACTGTCACTGCCAATATAAGATAAATGTTATCACAAGCACAAAGGGAAGGGCTGAAAAACATGAAAAAACGAGAGGTGCCCCACTTGACCACAAGGAGGGTAAAACAAGGGAGCACCATCCAGCAGCCAAGGCATTTAAAGAACATGTAATGTGACATGATGAAGCACCAGCTAGGGAGGGTACATTCCTTTTAAAAATTCTAATCAAACATTAAACAAAAATAAAACCAGAGCTGGTTAGAGAAACTTAAATAAAGCCATCAGGTTTGAAAGAAACTGTCAATATTGCAAAATCAATTTCTTTCCCTAGGCTTTCTGGAAGAAGGAGAAAAGTACCAAGAAACTACCTTTTTATATCTATTTTTGGAACAAAATAACTTTACCTTGTAAATTGAAACTACTTTTTCTTTACATTAAAAGCTGTAACTGAAACAAATTATTTCAATCAATTTTTTATTTTTATTTTGGCATTCAACTCTTCAAAATCAGATATGACATGAAAATTCCATCTTCCACACATTTCCTAATCAAATCTCAAAAATCACTAGGGCAAAGGTTTTGTTTTTTGGGATTTTTTTTTTTTTTTTTTTTTTTTTTTTTTTTTTTGATTATTACTGCTGACAATATAGTATGCCATCGATTCCTACTGCAGTCAATTACAATTATATTAGGAGGACACCAGAGAACAAAATAAAGCATTAAGAGGTTTGAAAATCTTAGGCTTAGTGCAGTCTTCACATCCTAAATGCAGAAATGGGTCCAAAATGGATCCAATTCTTTAGTTATATTATCATATACCGTTTTGTCCCCCACAGGATCTCTATTTGATTTCTCAAATTTAAGATTTCTAGAGGAAATGATACACTGAAAGGTTTTAACATCGCACATAAAAAAACCCCAAAACCTCTCATGTAAAATGAATCAGTCACAAACTCGAGATTCTCATCCTTCAGACATAAAGCTCACATGATGACTTGTAGGAATTCTTAGTCATTTGTAGAGTTCTGTCAGAAGAGAGCGATAGTAGTAAGTCAGTCTCCTTTAATAATTTTCTGTTGAGTCTGTGTTTACTGAGATTCTTCAGGGGCTTATAAACTTAAGCAGTTTGGTCAGATTTTCAAAGTGGTTTTTATATCCAGCCCTTAACACTAGAGGGAACAAAGCCAAAGCCAAAGCCAAAGCAATAGACTCTGGGTTTATTTTCCTCACAATCGATAAATAACCCTAACTTTTCCCTAGGCATCATCTCCAAAATAGCAAGACCATTTTTACTGAAAAATTCTAAATGGAAAATACTAATTGAAGCAGTTAAACTATGATAATCTACTGAAAGGAAAACATTGTAATGGGAGACATTGGGCAACTTTAATTATAGATCTCACCATTGCTTCTGCGACAGTACAGCTTCTTTGGAACTGATGAAATACCAATATAGGCCTGATGACATTTAAACTTGACTGAAGGTCAATGACTGGTTAAACTGGAATGTTTCTGAGCCACTGTTAAATTATTCAGAATTATTTTAGGAAAGCTGCATAAAAAGTGCAAGAGTGCAGTTTTAGCTTCATCGAAATGCACACACTGAGAATGGAAAAGGAAATGGGGAAACTGTCAGTTGCAATTGCCTTGAAAAGGGAAAAAAAAAATATCTTGTGTACCTTCAACTTACAATTAATCTAGCAGAAGACTGCAAGATAGTTCTTGTTTTTACTACTTATTTCCCCAAACCCTTTACTCTAAGAGAGAGCATGGAAGGAAAAGAAGCGGAATGGAACATTATTTCAGTGAAGAATGTAACTTTGTTTCTGTTGCTTAACACCAGTGAGAAGAGGTTGGCAGGAAGTACCTAATTAACAGTAATCAACAAGGCCTTACTTTTGCTGCAGGACAGCTGTTTCCTAATCTCTGTATATATGCCGCTGCATATGTGTGTGTGAGGTTAAATGGAGCCTCCTTGAGCCATCACCAAGCCTTCAGAAACAGAACAATGAACATGAAAATGCGCGGTGGCCAGGCATGCTCAAAGTAAGGAACTCTCATTACACCAGAGAGCTGCCAGTGAGCCATGCAGTGTAAAAACTTGAATTGCACATCCCTCATCCTCCTCCCCTTCCCTTCTAAGCATGGTGAATTAAATGCTGATGATACATCAGCAGCACTGGCAGTGTCCTGCGACTTTCCTTGGTCACAGTCAGGAGCTGTGCATTCACAGCTTCCATGGCATCCCCACAACACACAGCAGTGCCTTGCTTTCCCAAAACTTGGATCAGCCAACTATTTGCTATCAATTATTCACAACAAATGGTGCCAAGATATGTGGTTATTATATAAAGAAGAATTCTTGCTAGAGAGTAAGAGAATACCTGCCGACTCATTCTTCCTTTGTGACACTCTGGATCTGCAGCTGTAACAGGCGGGCAGCAATGAGCAGGGCACAGACTCTGAACATCCTTTCCCACAAAGGTTTCCTTCTCCCACAATGAAATTTACATAGTGTAAGTCACAAGCAAAAAAGACCAAGGTGGAAAAAATTTTCACTTAGCACAGATCTACCAGAGTTAATTGCAAAGTAGAAGAGAACTTTCCAGGCTGTGGTCAGAGGACCACTGCAAACCAGCTGCCTCAATGCAAGATGCTACAACCCCATCAGCTGTTCACCACCCCCCATCTATTGGAGATAACCACCACTGAAATGGAACTGGTGGAGAGCCCTTGTGAGCCCTCATCTGCTCCAGTGCTAAGCCCTGCATGGTTTTGATAAAGTCCACACTGACACAAACTAAGATGAATTAGCTTCTGAGCTGAACCAGAGGAGGAATGCTCACGTGATCCATGCTGTAGGTCTTGCTGTGGAAATGGTGAGTCCAGAAAAGACACCTTAACAAAAGGTTGTCAGCATTGTGCTAGGTAAGAATATTATCATTATATATATATAAAAAAGTAAAACCTTAGTATGAAAGGACCTTTTGTACTTTTAAGTTCAAATATAAACATAAAGGCAGGCAAATGGATTAAGATAGCTGAACGAATGTTTAAAGAGGGAACTATCCCCACTATTTTGAAGATATAATTCTACCTTTAAAATACTTTAAATGAGGAGCAAAATCTTGCAAGGATTGGTATAATAATGCCCACATGTATCACTTAACTTTCACTGAAGAACAGACTTGTGCACACACAAGAGCCCCCACATAGAACTATCACAGTCAAGTCAAAAAAGCTTATCCAAAAAAAAAAAACCCAAACCAAAAACCAACAAACCAAAAACCCCTACCTGCTGGCATGAGAGTGAATAGAAAAGATTCAAAATGGGGTGGGAACAGATTTGCAGCCAATGGAGTGAATGGGAGAAATGAAGCTCAGATGCAATCTCTGGCACTGGAAGTCACCACAGCACTGGCTGCTGGAGGCTGGGCAGATAAGCCAGAAGAAGATTACTGTCACTGTCTGTCCTGCAGTTCTGTTTTGAATTCTGCTGCTGGCCACCTTTGAAAGTGGACACTCAGCCAGGCTAAGCAGATCTTAGGCATGACACTTGACAACCACTCAAATATTACATATTGCCGTATCTACTGCAGTGCTGAACTACCAGACTCCCAGGTTCATGCATGTGACTCACTTCTCTCAGCTGTGAAATGTCACTTCCATAGTCTTAAGAGGGTCCCTGTATCATCAGATGCTTCAAAAGGACTTTTTGTACATCAGCAGCTGAGTTACCTCCAAATGTGGTTAAAGACATGAAAACAAAGCAAAGTGCTGGGTCTGAACTCCAACTGCTCGAGCATGTAAAAAGGCCAACTTGGATGCTGTGATCTGAGCCTATGTCAACCCTGGAACAAGTGACAAACTAATTACTCTTCTAAACAAAAGCAGACTGGGAAAGGCAAGAATCAAAGGACATGACACTTTACTATATGTCAAAAATAGGGAAAACGAAGAAAACTGTAAACAAAACAACCAATCTGCTACTGTCAAATAACAGTTTCTGAAGTCAGAAATGAGGGACTGTTAAAAACCTGTGCCATTAGACTGAATAAGTTTCAAAAAAAAATATTCTCACAGCATATGTCCAAAGAAGTAGGATAAGTTGAATTTCCCATTAAAAAACAACAACAAATCAACAGAAATCAAAGGTCAGGACCAGCAAAGACCAGGAAAAACTGCATTTGTTCTTCACCTACTCATAACACAGTCAGCTAAGGACAGGATTAGATAAGGAGGCAATAACATATTTAAACAAGAAAAAATATTCATCAGTCTTAAGATTTCACATATTTCATCCAACAGTAAAACATGTTCTCTAAATAAGGAACAGAGCCCTAGGAATAGATAGTCCTTTCCTGCCTGTAAGTGTTGTTTCTCTTCAATGTTATTATTCAGTATTAAAAAAAGTGCTGCAAACCCAGTAAATAAATAGCCAATGTAGGTTTGATGAAAGATTGGCTCAGAAGACTGCTTGTGGCCTGAATAGAAAGATATGCTTTCATCCTGTTTTGACTATACTCATACGTTTACCTAACCTAATTGGATGTAGTTAATATTGCAGGAGCCTTCAAGCAGCGCACATTTCCCTCATTAGTTAGGTTTAAAGCCTTAATGATATCTCCTGTGCTGCAGAAAAGCCCAATGTAGGCTTCAAAAGTGATTGGCAAGTTTCAACGGGAGAAAAAATCGGGGGAAGGGAAGGCAAAACCTAATAAAACTCTGATCTTGTTCTCTTTGGTTGTTTAGAAAAGGAAATCTTGCAGAATGATGGAATAAAGAAGAAAACAGAGGCGAGGATAAACAAGCCAAAACATAATTTCAGAAGCTGACCTCACAGTAACTCAAAGAAATATGTGAAAGGAAGAGGGAGTGGGTAACAAGGGGGAGTGACCCTTCACAGACCTGCAACACATTAAGACACACACATACTTAGTCCTACACAAACTTCTCATTGCACAAACTAGTGTATACGCACTGCATGTTGTCAAATCAGCATCTTCATACACGTGCAGCAAAATCACCTTTTCCTAGTTTCATTATGCAGTATTTCCCACCCCCCATGCCCCCCCTTTAAATCTCAACAGTTTGGCAGGGAGGCCTTACATTTAGGAAACAGAATGTCACAATATACGATTAACTAAGCACATGCAAAGGATTTAGGGTTTTGTTGTTTGTTTGTTTTGTTGGGTTTTTTATTGACTAATTTTGACCATTTTCCAGGAACAGAAATTTCACAGGCTGATTTAGCTTCAAAAGAAGCGTAATTACGTACAGCTGTATTCAGTATTTCTTGACTGCCTCGAACAAGCAGTGAAAGGGAGATTTGCACACATTATCAGCCACTATCATTAGTGCTGTAAAGTATGTAATCCATCTGGTGTTGTGGTGTCTACCTAGGAGCAGGTATTGAACCACTGATGGCTGCAGTATAACAGCATAAAGGGAGAGCGTTAAAAATTAACAAAACAAACCCGAGTTGTTTCTTGGCACTGCATTGTCCTTATATTTGTATTCTCCCATGGTTCTGCAAAGCATTTTTATGTGTACAGGCATGGAGAGGGGAGAATTAAAAATGTAAATTTCATCATGTGGTTTTGCAGTCTTCACAGGGGAAGAGGTAGCAGGATACCATGGTGATGGCAGCACTGCAGCCCATTAATAAACCAGAGAAAGACTCAGGGATAGATTCAAATACTTAGACCCATGCTGAAAAATAACTCATTTCATAACAACTCCTGTGAAAAACAAGAGGACTGTGCATTTCAACATCAGCTGTGGTCTCAACGTGCTGACTCATCATTTCCCCATGGTGGGGGCAAGGAAAGAGGAAACTTGTTTTTAAGTCTTCTAGTCTCCTTACAGTCAACTGTGTTGCTTTTATATTGCAAAAGTTTATGACCCATAGCATTTGAAAACAGAAGAGCCATGCCTGGAAAACACAAAAAGTGGGAAGTTTTTACTTTGTATTTCATCTGTGTCTAACTGATCCCTTTCCACCATCACTGCCAGCCCTTTTACACAGGAGGAATCAGCCAGTTTTATTTGAAATCTTACCTGGAAATGTGAAAAATATTAGTGTTTGTTTACTCAATTAGAGATTCATAACTCTCAAGAAAACAAATTCATAAGACCTGCCTGGACAACAATACGTTAGCCAGCTAAAACAGCAGCCTCACTGGAAGGGTGGCTTTCTCCAAACCCAGCTACAGCCTGGCCCCCACTGCTGGGCAATATGCTGAGAGCTTCCTCCAGCCACAGCACCACAGGAAACCTTCCTCAAACAGCAAACTGCCTAAGTCACCACTCAAAGGAAATACATTGGCAATTAGAGGGTATCTTCAAGTCAGCCAGCAGGACCATCCTCAAATTAATTGGACTTAACTACAGTCAGTGTTTAAAGATTGATTGCTTGTAAGCTCTTCTGTGGCACACCAGCCTACTGTTATTTATATCTTCCTCAACTTTCACAAGTCTTTATTGAATACTCAAATGTTTGAGAAGAGACTGTGTTCATCCTCTTTTCCATGAGAGGCAAAGAAAAAAGTCTCCCATTTAAGGGAATATCCCAGTTCTGGACAGAATAAACATGCTTGTGTAAATACACAGTCATGGCCCACTGAATTAAATGAGAAGTAAGAACATGCAGAGGTAAGAAAATGCTGACATCTTTTTGTGAATTGTGGAGCTGTGGTTCAGGAGTGGTACTTCCCAATTCTGTGAGATTCCCCAAACCATGCTGCCACCCTCCTGCTCTCCTGCTTTCCCCTCTCCCTGCAGTGGGATGGAGACAGGAACTGGAGGCAGGAAAGGCAAGGATCACAGGCTGAGAGGGAGAGAGAGAGATTTTACTGGAAACAGCAGTGAGGTAAGAAAACAAACAGTAACAGCAACAATACCAGTGAGAGGGTACAAGAAAAGAAAGGATTCACCTGGAAACACCCTGGAAATAAACAATACTGGATGGCTCCTTCCACCACATTTTCTTGACCAGAAGGAACCCCTTCTCTCCAGAACAAAGTCCCTTTCCCCCTCTCCTAGCGATGATGTAGCACAGAATAACCTCAGGGTCCTGGCCATGCCCCCTCCCAGCTACTCAAAACGCTTAACCCTGTGCTGGCCAGAACTAGGACAAAGGGTCAGCAGAAGCTGGTGCCAGGTGTCCCAAAGGTGAAGACAAATGAGCTCTCCCTCTTCATAGGACACAGGTTTCACTTGCTTTCCTGTTCTGAATTAGAACCACATATAAAAATTACAAACTTGAGATGATAATCCTCAAATACACTCAATTAATCTGATAATACTAACTTTCCTACTTTAGCTTTTTTAATACTTCAAAGTAGAAACTTACTTAAAAGGGAAAAGAAAGAGAGCTTTTCATTAAAACTTTTTAATCTGCATTTCTGAAGCTTCTTTTAAGAACAAACAAAAAACCCTCCCACCACAACCATTTGAATTAACAGATAAACCAAATCCCAACCCGTTGCCATCAGTCCTGAAGCACTCACATTCACTAATGATACTCTTCAGCTGGAAATTCCCAACATACTCTTTCACATTTATTAAGGTGACAAAGCACTTCCTAAATGCTTTGCCCTTGTGAACAGAGGAATTCTGTAGCAAGGCCAAAAACTGAGCTCAGAGCTCCTAAATCCTGACCTAGAGCCCTAATCACAAAACCAGACTTCTTCTCACTGGGATACAGAGGATCAGGTGGCTCACAGAACATGGTCTACTTATACATCAGTCTTTTCTTTAAGGGTAACTGAAGCCAAAGTCTGATTAATTTTACAGTCAATAGCAGTGATCATTTGACAACATTAGTTTTGTGCTATTAGCTTCAGCATATGGGGAATAAGGGACAATTTGTTGTGCATGCATAAAAAGGCTTACACAGTGTGAAAGAAATGACCCTCTCAATATTTATTATTTTAATTTTCAAGTGTCTACTGCAAGCATATGCACTGCTACTTTAAAACATTTAAACAAAACTGAATTTAATTGCTCAGAAAAATTAACCTGTGAGCTCTCAAAGAAAAAAAAAAAAAAAAAGGGAAAGAAAAAAAGAAATCCTGAATTAAAAGCTACTTGATGAGGTATAGAAGGCAGCAAAATAGTTATGTATATATTGAACAAGCTAGAAAGATATTCTAGTATGTCTAGAAGACAGCCATGGAGACACACTTGGGAAAGAAAGCAGATGTTATGATTGTTTACCCTCAGTTCTCCTGAAACATTAGTTCAAAACAAGGATAAGAGCCTTTGCTCAGCTTCCTGGCACTGGAAAAATCACTCAGGCATCTGGGCTCACGTGGCTGTACAACAGCACCCACAAATATACAGTCAAACAAGTTAATATTAAACAGTAAGTGCCATACAGCCAAATTCATTCCTTGCTAACATGATTCCCTTTCTATACTGATGCTGTATCAGACAAGATTTCAAACCAGCTATGATCTAGAAGCTGTATAAAACTGGTAGGAAAAAAAAACAGTAAATCTTAATAAATTCATTGTTTGGACACCTTTTCACTTATCGTCCTAAAGGCACAGAATGATTTTTGGAAGCACCGAATATTCTCAGCTCAGTGAAACCAAGGCCTTTTGTACATGTGGCAGGGAGGGAGAGGAGAACATTGCAGCTCTGTGTCACAAACAACTGGATAACAACATCAGGCATGACGGCCTCACTGCAGCAGGAACTGAAATGCCACCATGGCAGGCACAAAGAGGCAGATTTTGTGAAGCTTCTATAATAAGATATGGCACAATTGAGGCCTACAGTGCTCTAGAGAGTGGGAGAGAGACTCAGCCTCTCCTCAAATCACAAGGAGATCCCAAATCAAAATATGCGCATCTGTATGCATCCATAAATATATACAGCTATGTATACATGCAGATGTAGCAGCTAACCATGGGACATGTTGGCTCCAGAGGTGCTATGACAGTCACCTGCCATGTCCTATATGAACCAAACAACAATCAAGATGGAACAGGATGAAGGAGTGAAAAAATGGAAAAAAAAGAAAAAAAAATCTAAACAAATGAAGCAGTGAAAAAATTTAAAGCACATTCCTTCTCTCTGCAGCCACAAAACCCAGCACGTATTCAAAACTAAATATTACAATCAAACTATTTGCACACACCAGATCATCACTTGTGTACTGAGCCATCCCACTGAATGGTCATTTTAAAGCATGGAAAAATGAAGACCTCGTTATACATATATGTATTTGCCATGTTTTCCTCATTTGAATAATTTTCCAAGTATTGACTTGCCTGCTGTCTTACTGTGTCACTGCTGCTCCAAAGTGTGCGCCCATGTAAAGGTAAACTTCCAGTGAAGTTCATTCATCATCTGTTTACAAACTGAGTTCATTGCACTTTACTTCAACAATTTCTAAGTAAACAAAGAAATTCACATGAAAGGATGATGATGGCATTGGCACAACTGGAAATAATCCTAGGAAGTTTAACTTGAAGAAAAGAAACATTTCTAAACCAAACAACCAAAGGGTACAGGGTCAAGGCAGCGTGCATATGTGTCTTTTGGCAACAGTATAGAGCTTTTCATTCCTTAACTATTTTTACATTACATGCTTCCAAATGTGTATGTTGGTGGGTTCATTTTTCAAAATAAAAATTGTACTTGTGAGAGAGACAAGAAACATCCCAGCCCATAAGCTGGATAAGGCTCTGGGTTTGGATACACAACTGAATTACCACTGTTTACTGAAAGTCAACATGTCAGCAGGGCTGACGCCTGTTCTCTAAAAGTCAAGGCAGAAGGCAACTAGAAAGATCTTGCACAGGACATGGAAGTGATCCTTTACTTGCAAAAGGTGAAGAACACAGATGCACACCAGCCAGATCCTGAGCTGAGCTGTTTGAAGGCAGTTGCTACATCCCAGTCCTGCTTTGGGGACACATAATCATTATCAGTCAGTAGAGATCCATCTAAAGTTAATATGCTGATTTCTGCTGACTGAGGGCCTGACCCAAAATTCACAGAATTACAGGATAGTTGAGTTTAGAAGGGACCTCTGGAGGGCATCTTGTATCAAATTTAGATAGATCTTTTGATACAGTAATATACAGTTTTCTTTCCCTTAGCAAGAGACCAGATAGAATAGCCAGTTCAGGGGTATGTCAAACATCCTGGATTACAACTAAACAAAATGCAGAAAATAAGTCCCTTCCTACTTGGTGGTTGCATTTTATTTGTTTAATGCTCTAGGTAAGTCTAAAGCTTTATAGGTTTACCAAAATAAAGATGATGATGATGATGATGAAACAGCTTAGTGTGAGAGAAAAATTCTACATGTGAAAAGAATAATCAGATCTTATGTGGATCAATTCAAAGAGGAAAAGAAAGATAAGACAAGCAAAAAGAAAAGAAGCTCAAACAACTCGTCTTTCCTTCAAAAAGGATACAAGGATTTTGTATCACATTATATTCCTGGTACTTTTTTATTCTCATTTTTACCACTTCATTATTGTTTGCTGTTAATCCATTATTATTTGTACTACTGTAGCAGTAAAGCTTCTGATGAGAAAATGGTGATGTTTTCTTATAGTGACTGGAATCGGTGTAGATTTTTGTATTTAAAAATGTCACTCTCCTCCAGCTGGTTGGCAGGTAGATTTGAGGCTTTGGTCTGAATCAACCACTAGTTTCCACTTGTGGAAATGAATCCTGGCAGAGCACTGACTCCAGCAGCCTGGCAAACCATGACTAGCCACTACTTACCTTTGCCTTAGGGCTCACTGAATCCACATTTCTAGGAAATATTTTTACAGCCATCTGAATTATTTGAATTATGTACCGGGTGATGTTTCTCTTCACATTGTTTCATCTTAACATTCTGCTTCTACGTTTTTAAAAGTACACTTTAATGAGTCTCAAGTACTAATTGAAAAACAAATTTTCAATGCAGAAATTAAAAACAATCTGAAAACAGATTATGTATCATTATCCCACCTGGAAGAATGCAACAAACATCATAAACCTATCTCACTTGCAACACAGTAATGAAGCTAAAAATGGTCTTAGTGCTTTTAAAAGGGAGCTTCTATTGAAGAGACAATACAGTTGTGAGAAAAAGGTGTCATTTACTCCAGCACAGCCCTGCCTAAATGCTGGCTGAGGTTTCCATGGTTAGCCTAAATTAAAATTAATTCCGTATTTTTGGCAGAAGGTATATAAAGTAATTTTCATATTTACTTCTTCAACTATAATTAAAAATGTGGGAAAAAGGTTTCATATGGCTCAAGTATGAAGGTATATTACAGCAGACATTTTTGGTTTTGAATGGCTCTAACACTTATGTTAATTGAGACCAAATTAAATGGGAAAGCAGTGTCATTATTGCCTTCCTGTGATTATACAGTTAACAATACATATACCCTGTGCCTACAAGGCAGCAACAGCCTGTGCGCTAGACTTGGTTGCTTGTTCTAAATGGAAGTGAACCTTAATGCAGATTTGATCTGCAGTCACCATACACTTCTTTTGCAAGAATTTTTAACCAGTAATTCAGAAACAAGAGAAGATGGTGGGGGAATATGAAAGACTTTTTACAGCAATCTTCAAAAGACAGCCATAGTAAAGATGTGAAATATATAGTATATATAGAGAGAGTAGTTTAGCTTGTGTTCACATGCAAGAGCTACTTTGTCTACATAATGAGGGAGCAGACAGGTTCAATGCATGAGAAGTGCACAAATGGTCTAGGTCTTTCAGGATGCAGAGACAGGACACGAGATGCTTCCAAAAGAATCCTCTCAGCAAATTAAAACCACTCTCATTCCATAAAGGCCTGCTGATGACTTCCCAGAAGGGAGTCCACAAGTGCACAATCCCAGATTAAGGTCATCCTGCTTACAAGCATGCAAAGGAGTGACATCACATTACAGACAGCTTTAATAAAAGCTGTCAGAATTCACTGAATCATCATCTTACTGGCTTCTACTAATATCTCCACTGTTTTCAGTCCTTCACAAGCTTGATTTCCCATTGTCTCTTAATGAAATATGTATATATTTTACATTTAATTGAAAAAGTGGCAAAATAAACATGAATATAAACTTTTTCTATATTTAGCTTTTAGAATTAGTCCTGCACATCCTTAAATTCAGTGACAATTTGTTAATACACAACTTCTACAGAGAATAATCTCTCTTTGAGGCATTCTAGGTTAGATAACTCACATTCCACTCTGGTGGATGAAGTACAAATGTTGATTTTGGAAACGCACATAGGGAGGTAAGACCCGTTCAAACCCTATGGTCTCACCTGCTTTCCCATCCTCTCAGCCTAAAAGGCTGATACTCTTAAACTAAAAAAAAAAGGCTTTGGGTTGAAATAATAAGCATGGGCCATGTCTGGACTGGAATATATTAGCCTAACTTTATGAAGAGCACTGACTCCAAAATCAGTTCTATAACCACTCTCACTGGGGAAGGAATTCATAAAATAAAGCAGGGGGATCTTTTTAGCATTTTGCACTAGCAAATAGAAACCTTCACTTGAAACAGAGAAGCTTGCTTTGACTAATTTTAAAATATACAAACAGAAGCAACCCTATTAAAGTCTTAAAATGACATTTATTCAGTCAACGTGATAAGAAAGAATTCTATTACTTGGAAAGTGCTTTTCTCACTCTCACCTTTCAATTGTTATTTGCATACAACCCAAATCACACCTGAATAAATTCCACTGGCCTTCCTTATGTACCATTCAGCATTATTTATATTCATGTAGAATTACTAGTGTACAGGATAACCAAATGCTTCCCCAAGAGTGCTGACTGCAAATTAAAGAGGACATAGCTTCCAGCATGAAAACACCAGAGGAGAAAAGATCCCCAGGTTAGATGTGGAAAGACCCATAAACAGAAGGTTGCTTATCTTCAATAAGTGAAAAGTAATGGCTGGAAGAGGGGAGAACAAAGTGGAGAGTGAGAAATAATCAAAGATCATGGCTATGTGAGAAGACCATAGAACAAGCAGATGAGAGCATATAAGATGAAGGAAGTTCATTTGATTTAGACTCATGGGCATTAAGCAAGACAGAAATAGCAACCCTGCACAGGCAGAGAAAACTGCTAATTTTGCTAAAGGGAGGGCTAGGAGTTAAATTTTCTCATCTGTCATAGGCTTTCTGGTTAGTGGCAGGGATGTCACTCCATCTATGTCTCAGTTCCTCATCAATAAAGCAGGATGTTGTACAGAAAAGCCACAAATTATTCAGGGGACAGTCAAGTGATACAGGCAAGATGTGAACCTAGAGATAGCTAACAGATCCCTAATGAAGAACAAGAAAAGGAGAGAGGAGGAGAGAGGGCCTATAGTGACATGACATACCTGAATTTTAGAGAGGAACACAGATGTTACTGACAGACCATGACAGATTGATGTACAGCCACAAGAAAGAGAGGGAAACCTCTGAACACAAAACACCAGGAGAGAATGAAAAGTTTCACCAACTGAGAGTGTGAGAATACAGAGAAAGAGATATCCAAATGACCAGGCTGACTAAAGTAAGGAGCAGAACAAATCTCTGAGTGCCCCCTCAAAGGAAAGCTTTCTAATTTCAGGGAAGTGTTACTTGATCACCAGCTACTGCTAGGTGTAGTGGGTACAGTCTACTACTACCAAATATAAAGAAGAAAAGAATGGGAAAGTTATAAACAGGAAGAAGTAGGGTTCCTGCTTGGGGTGAAAGAAGGGAAGGGATGGAAAACTTCTTCAAGTATAGAGAAAATGGGGAAACACCCCATATCACATATAAAAACTACAGCCTAAGAAGTCTAAAAATAGATTCTTCCTTTCAAGTGTGAGCTGTGGGCAGAATGGGGGGCAGCTGGTACCAATAGTTAATAAGTAAGATACAGGCAGTCACAAGATGAAACTCATGCACTAAAAGAAGCAAGTGAAGGAGACAAGCAGTCTGCAAACAGACTGACAGGCTGCAGAGAGGATCAGAAGGACAGAGGAGACAGACAGCTGATCAGAGGAAAAATGCTTCCCAAGGGCATAAACAAAACAACCCTTCTGAATATATGCGAGTTTGTTTGAGCAGGTTTGAGCGTACCAAGGGCCCAGAGGGAAGCAGTGAATGGATAGGACCGAGGCAGCACGCAGTGACAGTATTGCCTTGAAAAATGCTGAACAACGACTGGAACTCTGGCCATTCACCCTCGTTATTTGTTCTAACTACCTCCTGAAAATGGGCTTTCCAAGGTGAGTGCAACCAAGAGCACATGAATAAATTCTTGCTAACTCAAACTTCCGGCTTTGCTATTTATTATTTTCACATACGACTAATATACAATAGCTGTGGGAGACATGTCCTTGTCCCAAGCAAATGGCTCCTGCCCTGTAACCGAAGTCTAAAAGCACAAAACAGATCATGTGTGGGAGAAAGCAAATAATACCATCTCCATGTTACAGACTGAGAACTGAGGAAGACAGCTAGTAAGAGATTTTCCCAAGATTTTACAGGAAGTCAGTGGCAAAACTGGATATTACAACCCTCTCTTCAACATCCATCTGGTGATTCTGTCACAAGGATAGTGTGTCTCTTCTAAGGACATTCCCTTTCATCCTCAGAGTGTTCTGGTAACAAGAATCTTTGACTGAATGTATATATTGAGTGTATATAGCTCAAGGTCTTACTGAGCCATGTTGTAATTTTGCCTCTCTATTTCCAGCTTCCTTGTAGCCACTTTTGGTCTGATCTCAAATTAGAAGTGCTACCAACTCCATCCACAAAGCCAACTTTTATATGTACTCACAGTTCTGTTGGTGAAGTTGCTAAAATCTGCCACTAAGATTTGCTCGATCATCTCTGGTGAGGAGACCACCACAAACATCTGGCGACCAATATAATACCTAGAAAGAAATAAAGCATCATTTTAGCAGATGATGATCACAGAGAACTATCTGCTTCCCTAAAATAACTCTTTTTGCTTCAATATACTTGCAGTGAACAAACATCACAGAAAATGTATTCCCTTAGGTAAAGCTGTATCTTTCCACAGCCCTCCCAACTGTTAAATTAAGATGCATGGTCCTGGAATTTAAAGGAAACAGCTTAAAATCTTTTACTGATTAATCAATACTCAGCCAACATTTTAACGTAAAAGGTTTACACACTCTCTGCTCACTCTGAATTCTTTGCAAAATGAGGGAGCATCACTGAACCAAAATATAGAGGAGTAAAACACTAGAAACCAACAGAAATAATAATAAAAGACTTACAAAACTGAATTTCCTGCCATAAACCACATGAAATGTTTTTTCATGGCTAAACCCTGCCTCTAATGAGTCTTTCCAGAAGTCCTCCCAGTGTGACTGCAGTAAAGCACACTTCCACCACTTCTATTAGCACTAAAACTGAGTGCATTGGGGGCTCTTCATTGCCATGGACAAACCTTACATTACACTAATAAGAAGGGGAAAAAAAGGGGAGAAAAAGTTTTACTAAGTCTAAGGGAATTAGTAAAACTTCAGAAGAAGAATAGGCGATAGGGGTGTCTTTATCTCCCTGCTCCCATTTTAATATGACCTTGTGGAACCAGGGTCTGCCCTGCTGGGTCTTCACACCGTTGTGGATGCTGCAAAGGCACTGGGACCCATCCCACCCCTACAACTTCAAGGGGTGCAGAGCTCCCTTCTCCAGCACCACTTTTGCCAAGGCCCACAGGCATTCAGTGGTTGGCTACTCTGCTGGGAGAAGAAGCACAACCAGCAAGCAGAGGTTGCTTGCACTCCCTACCTTTGTTGATCGCTGGACCAGAAAGTCTATTCGGGCAGCGCTGTCTTTACTCCACCAGGAGAAAGGAGGGAGAGGTTGAAGGCAGGCACAGGAGGGCCAGGCAGCTCATAGCAGAACACAAGAGCAATACCACAGATGCTGCAACACCACAGTAATATCCATGCCTAATCATTTTGGTATGATATAGCTCAGTATCGATATATTGCTTATCATCTGTCTACACGGCAGCAACTGAATAGACAAGCAAACCCTGGGCTGAATTAAATATAGTAACTAGGGGTTCCCATGGCAATGAAGCTGCAGCAGCCTGATTTCTTCAAGGGCAAACAAATCAGACAAATATCTTGATTCCAAAGCAAGATTTCACAGTCCAATTTGACCTCCCTACCACCAAAACCTGTAACAAACTAATGGCAGAGAAGAACAAGAACACAACGTTCTTCAGGAAGGAAGACATCGTCTTTTCTTCTCCCCTGGGTTTCCAGAGGGAACTTTTATTTCCCAAATTTCCCACAGGCTCTACTGGAACATTAGATATGGGTGGTGCAGTTTATGAAGGTAAACCTTTTTCACCCCTCCCAGTTTGCTCAACCACAGCAAAAGCAGCTGTCTGTAATGGTCAAACCTTTATTCAGAATCCTCATAGGTGCACAAAAAAGAGCTGATGCCTCATATTAAAGAGGATTTTGAGCACAGACTTTAGCAGACGAGGATGATGCCCTACATGCAACTTTTGCATGTACTTTGTACAGTTTTTCTGGCATCAGAGAGGCAGCACAAGCTCTCAAGGCAGACATGTGCTGCTCTGAACCTACCCAGACTGACCAGCCACCAATACTGACTGACCTCTCAGGCTCACACCTCGCTTTTCTTTTCCTCCCTCCAAATTTAGCAAGTTCCTTGTCACATTTATTGGTTAGTGACCGATGGTCCAGCAACAAACAGCTTTTCACAGGGACCAACTTCCTGACACCAGATTCCAAATCTGAATCAGAAGCTGGTTATGTCTACCCAGACATAACTCTGACCAGCAAGGGGCACCGCACGATACATCAGGCAAAGCATACATGTGTCAGAGAGACACATGTCTAGTTTATTCCAAGCCTGGGAAATTGCAAAGCTCCAGCTCCTGTCCACTGGGATAACTGGACAGAACTCACAGCAGGAGTCTTTATGTTACAGTGCTCTTTGTGCTTGAAAGCATTCAGGACTAAAAATTTGGGACAGGAGCATCTCCTACTCAAGCTGCTTTTATGAGAAAGTGACTAAGAAGCCAAGCTTATTGCAAACAAATCTATTCATCATCCTCCAACTCAGACCAGTCACCCAAACTCCCAGTTCTGTTTCCACAGCTTAGCTTTCTTTTTTATTTACTCTTCTTTAACTTTCCAGCTATAGGCACCTGTTCCTACTTTCTTTATGCAGTTATAAATTAGGGCAGAGAAGGAGAAGAAGGGGGAAAAATCCCCTACAACTAATAAATTGGAAATGATGGGGGTAAAAAAACCCATGAAACTACTTAAATTGATTTTTAAGCAAAGTTCTGCCTTTTTTTTTAAGTAATGACTGCTATAAAGCACACACAATATTGGATCCCAAACAACAAAAGCTCTTTCGATGCCTTTTTTCTGTTCTCCTACTTTGTATACACAATCTTTTTAACTTTTTCTAGGACACAAAAAGATAAGGCAGTGAACGGACATACTTTGGAAGTCAAAATCCATAAGCCAAAAGCATGATTTCCATCATCTTTCCCTGAAGTTTTGGAAAAAGAACAAGTAGAACTAAGCATGAAACAAGATCACCAGAGCTATTTCATTCAGAAAACACAGGTTTGGAACCTAAAAAAACTGCCAGAAAGATGCCTGAGTTTTAATATATTTTAAATCCTTTGCAGTATCAAGGCCTTAGTCACAAAACAAGAGGCTATCTCCCAACTAGGTGTTTTGGGTGTTTTTTTCACTTGTTTTGAAATAGCAAGTAAAAGATAAAATCCTCCTGAACAATAATCTATTCTTCCCAAGTAAATAACATATTCACCCCTGCCATGTAACTTCATTTTGATTCTCTATTACTGGATGAGGATATCACTAGTCTCACATAGACTTAGATTTATTATTGAACAAAACCTGATATTCTTGTCAGATTTTAATAAATAAGAGTTTGAGAAAAACAAAAGCCTCTGGGCAAGTACATTGCAAATGGGTTCATGAATAATTTAGGTCAGCACTTTTTATTAACTTTTCCTAGGTTAATCTTTCCACAGGGCTCATTCACACACAGAAGTCCTACCTTTAGCTACAGTGCCGTGACACTGCTTGACCCAACACTTTAGAATATTTTCATCTAGGGCCTTCAGGGTGTAAAGCAAATACTTGGGAATACCTATCCCACTCCTGCAGAGAAGCAAGAATTCATGTATGGATTACCCTTGGAGCGATGCACCTCTGTCCCCATGGAAGTCAGCTGTAACACTGCCACACCAGCAAAATAAACATTTCATGACCCACACATGGAGACAAATTTTCCTGTGTGGACAAGGCATTGGTTAATTAAGTTATGCTGTTGGGCCAATTTCTATTGAATTTCAGCTTACACTGCAGCCCTCCAGAACAGCAAAAGAAATTCACATTTTAGAGCAGTAGCTTTAGCTCCATTGGAAGGTGAGGCAGGAAAGACCTAGTACCAGTGAGTCAAGAGCACAAGTACAGTGTGAGCTTCCTCCAGCAAAGGAAAGTGTGGATGAGGAGGCATTGTCCCAGCAGGCAGCTGGTGCACAAGCCAGCAGCCTTGAGCCACATCATCCCCAGGATGGCCAGGCAAAAGGGCTTTCACAAGTATTCAGCAGAGGGCATGGGGTCTATTCCCAGAGGCTGTGAAAAACCCAAAGATTTCCAAAGGGCTCGCAGGTCAAGGAAGTGGTTATGTCACAGGGTATTGAACAAAACAAGCCAAACTTCATTGGAAGTGTTTCAATAACTGAAGAGGTTACAAACAACCACCACACCCAGCTGCAGCAGTTTCATTCCTAAAAGCAGACAAGCACCCCTCTTAAGGCAATTAATCATTAAGACAGAGATGACTACCTTGTGTTCACGGTTCACTCAGGATGTTGCAGTCTCCTTTACGATGATTTAGTCATTCACTGAACACAGCTTTTCTTTCTTTTTTCCACAAGAACAAACAGCAATCCAGCAATGATATCTGCAGGTTTGCTCATGCACCATCGTTGCTTTCTGCAGATGCGGCCCAGGTGTCTCAACCCCATGCCTGGTGCCTGCCATGGCCACAGCCACAGAAAATATCCCATGGAGGTAAGAGATGCTTGCCAAGCCCATCTCTGAGAGATGAGACAAGGGACACATTGGACTGCTCAGACTCTCCTGAAACACTTCAGCCCATCATCTATCTTCCTTCCCAATATTTGACAGGGATCACCCCAGAATGCAGATTTCTGTTCTCAGATGACACAGAGGGTTAATCAGCTACTTTTAATTTGAATGACCAATTTAGCATTAGCCTTTCCATGCTCCAAGATCATCCTGGCCACACTGCATGGTCATCTGCTGCCAACAGCATCTCCCAGCTCCTGAGCCATGGCCATGCTCTCTGAGCAAAGCTCACAGCAACATTGCCTTGTTGCTCAGAAAAAGGTGGAGAGCACACACAGTACCTTATGGCAAAAGGCCATATGTTTTTGTATAACATTCATGTGGGAAACACCTGCAACCCTTTCACCTTGTTTACAGTGCTGCTGTCAATTGACAGAAGACTTTGATCTTCCTATCTATTATCAGCCCTATGTATTACAACCACAAATCATAAAGCATATATATGCTGTTCAGCAATAAGCAAGGCTTTGTTTTCTATGCTGTGGTCTGGTTGAGTACACAAAGATCATCTGTAGAGTCATATGAAAATAGAGTATTTCAGGGAAGAGCAAAGAAGAAAGGAAAAAAAAATAGCAGTGGGGGGAGAAGGAGAGGTGTACAAAGACACAGATACAGTGGGAAAAGGCTGATTTTCTTAGGTGACTTTTCCTTAAAAGAAGTTCCTTGATCACTCTGCCTCTTTTGTTTAGAGACTCCCTTTCATTGCAGGCAGAGAAACGTAAAACAAATAGTGCAATGCTTGTTTAAAATAGGCTTGGAGCCCAGCTTTACTCACTTAATTATTTCAGAGGTCAGCAAATTGATTTGTCATAGCACTGTCCCCTTTCAGTGCTCGAAGGCAATTCAGATGTGGTAGAACTAAGCAATACATAATGAACAGCTGCAAAACCCAAACACAGTCTGCACAGAAAGTTTGGGCTGAGAGGAAAGGCAAGGAGCAGGACAAATTTGTCAAGAACCACGAGTATTATTCGTGTTATATTAGCAGATAGAAGTCTCCAAGAGCCCCTTATCCTAATTTGACAGGAGATATTCATATGTAGAAATCTTATGTTAGGCCTGCAAAGCCTACAACTTAAATAACCTGAAATGACAGTGGGGAAAACAAATAACATCTTCCATTTTCCATCTGAGGGACTGGGGACAGCCAGGTATGGAGCAGATGGGAATTGCCAGCAATCACCTTTTTTTTTTTTTTCTATTGACACCCTGTGAGAACAGAACTTCTCAGCTGCTACATACACATGGAACCAATGCCAGCTTTCTTTGGGAAGGTTGGGAACAAACTCCTGTGTCACTTGTTCTGCATCCTAGCCTGCAACTCTAGTTGACAAGGTGCTTCCTGGGACTATTTTTATAAAGCGCTCACAAGTTAAGTATCTCCAGACTGGAGAACCACAAAACACCTATTAAGAGAAAAAAAAAAAAACAAAACAACAACACCAACAAAAAAAACAACCGACCAACCAAAAAAAAAAAAAAAAAAAAAAAAAAAAAAAAAAAAAAAAAAACCAAAACAAACAAAAAAAAAAACGCACAACACCCTAGAAACAGGTGAAATTACTGCACATGAAAATGAAGCCCTGGTAGCACTGAGAAGTTTCAGGCACAAAGAAAAGTTTCAAAGCGCAGCTCTGCCAACACACACTCACTCACACACCTCACCCAGAGACTAATCCAACCCATTGTGTAAATTCACAAAAAAAAAGAGGCATGGCCATGCTCATTTCTATTTAAGAATAAATTGTTCCTCATTTCCTTTTCCAATGAACTACATTGCTTTTCATGTTGTGTAAGCTTTAAAATAAGCACATAGGACTATTAATTTAATTCCTGTGTGCATTAAAAATATCATGTAACATGAAATGCTTGCTCACAGAGACTTCCTGTGCTGCTCTGTATGGTTATGCACCCAACTCTTTGTCCACACACCCGGGATTAAAAATGCTATCTTCTACATACCAAGAACCTCTGTGCTATCTCAAACTTGCACCTTGCCAGAAGGCCTCTGTCTTCTGACATGCTTAAGGAAGTAGCAAAAAATAAGGATGAAAATTCTGGGATTATCTGTCTTCTCCCCACCACTAAAAGCACAGCTATTTTTAAAGGAGCTCCTCCCTTGTCAGGTGCAGTAAGAGACTTGTGGTATGAAAGTAATATATTTAATTTTGTCAATGAAGAAAAGGAGGGCTGATAGAGGCCATTACAATGTACAGAGTTGGCAGAGTCTTTCAAGTGACTTGCACCAGGGTGCAAGTGAAATCTGTTTCTGAGCATCTCTATCCCCAGGGTTTAGCAACTTGAGGGTGTCACACACATTTACTAATCCCTTCCCCCTTCCAAGTGAGCAGCGCAGGAGACGCGGCCTCTGTGTGGCTGTGTTAATTCATTCATGAAATGAAGTAGATGACATTTACCCACATATAAGAAATGACAGAGATTAAATTAAGCTCACAAAGTGCCACAAAGAGGGGGAAAAAATCCCTACCTCTGAATTATACAAGCATATTCAGCAATCTACATCCATTTGGTCTTTCGAGGCAATCTGAGTCAAGACCTAAGTGCAAGTACAAAAACTCAAATCCCTGTTCAGGGGTTGGGGAGAGAAGCAGCAAAAGGGATGGACGGGGATAACCATTATTTCTTTTCTCTATTCAGCTGGGCTGCAGCAGAAGCTAGGTTCCAGAGCAGTGCAGAGCCAGGGGGTCGTGGGCTGTGCTCTTCCACAGCCAGGGAGCTGCCACTTCCCAGTGCTGGCAGGGGTTATTTTTATCCTGCCAACTGGGCTAAGATGATTACCTCTGCCGCCGCCACCGCTCCGCGCGCTTGCATCATACCGCTAGCGCTGATTAGCTACATCAGTATTCCACTTCATTAATGCCAAATGAAAGCTGTAAATAGGGTACTGCTTTTACAGGATGCTACTGGAAATGAGAAGTACTGTGATATTAATAAGAAACCAGTCACTCCTCCTGCGTGGGTGCCTGGTGCTATTGTGACCGGGTGACACTGCAAGTCCTCATAGCTCTTCACCTCAGCAAGAGTGCCAGAACAATGTTTCTAAATCTTTTCCCAGGGTGCTTCCCACCAAGTTGGGCTGTATTAGTCCGTGTTTTGTTACTCGTGTTTAGACTGTGGTATTTTCACCAGAGCTTGTTTTGTCTGCGCTCGCTAAAGCGTGCTATGCCTGACTGACCTCGTGTGATGGGGCAGCAGGCGTTTCCTGTGCATTTCAGCATATTTCTGTGCTGGCCTTTCTGGGGGTTTTCGAGATGCAGCATGAGAACAGTCTCATCTCTTGCTCTTTGCATCTAATTCACTACTAAAGTACTCCTTTGCCATACCCTGAGGGAAAAAAACATCAGTTACTTTTTCCAGAAAACTGAATTATTATTTCTAGGGAAGGCTACCTCTGGAAGACAGCTAACTTTCTGTGTCTCCAAACTTTACTTGCTACTATGAACACATTGTTCATTTGTATGGATTTGTATGAGCTTATTATTTATATTCAACAGTGCTACCTATTTTTACAGTGGACTGAAAAGAAAAAAAGATGGCTGAGGAGGGTAAGCAGACAATGTTACTTGGTCTAAACAAGGGGAACCTTTTTTCTATATATTTTTATGGGTTTTGTTTGGTTTTGGTTTTTGTTTCCCATGTAAGGAAGGGATAGGGATGTGCTGAATGCTTATCCTGAATTCTAGCTGGGAGCTCTAAGCAGCTTCCTTTGACAGACAGGTAAGCAATTTCTGGGAAACAACAGACAGCATTACTGTGGCAGGGATAAAGCCATTTCCTACAAGATAAATGGAGACAGAGCAGCACACTTGCAGAAAATGCGGGATACGACTGTGATGCTACATGGAATAAGATGGCTGAGAGAACACGTGGAGGAGGGGAATGCAATGCAGGGCTGCTTTCTAGCAAAGGATGGGGGACCTATCTGAACACATGTCCACGAAGCCAAGGAGCATCCTCAGTATCCCAGAAAAGAGGCGAGCATGTGTGTGTCACACTGCAGCATGCAAGGAAAATTTGGGGACAGGAGACAAAAGGAGGAGAACATATGCGAGACCATACGGAGAAAACAAAACGGGAAGGCGGTCAAAGGATTTAAATATAATTTGTGATACTACAACATCACAAGATGCAGCAGGTGATAAAGCAGGTTGACTGTAATAAAAGCACAAGTGTAATAAAGTTTATGGTTGCACACCCATCAGTAAACTTCATATAAGCAAACATTCCGTGGTGACTAAAACAAAACCCATGTGATCTGACTGCTGCCTCTCAAAAAGCCTTTCTGTCTATGATAAAATTGAGGTTTCTCTTATCTCTCCCCCCAGAGACCTGACATCAGGGTACCCAGAAAAGCCATCCCTAACTCTGCCTTTCTGCAAACTTCATCTCATGTATGCTCTACTTATCACGGCCAGAACTCAAGTGCGACTGGAGTTCTACACTTCTCCAGTTTTGCTCAGCCATGTTAGCCCTGGAGGAAAGAAAAGGCTTTCAGAACACACCGAGTATCCCTATCTGCTGAAAAGACATGTCCTCATAGATATCTTCAAAAGCAGCATTCAGAACAGAGACGTTCAAAATAAGTAGGCTGTTTCTGTTTGTTTTAATTCTGCACTTTATCTTTCATTTCTTTACAGGCAAGACAGCTCATCTGCCTCCTGTAAATAGGATCAGCAGTGGTGGACGAAACAACATTTTATTTTTGAATATATCTGAAATAAACAAGTAAATAATTTTCTTTCAGTTTACTCCTTCTTACTGGCATTTTGATCTTAAATCAATGAGAGAGTTACATTAGATTGTACACCCTCCCTCTTAATACCTTCGCTCTGCTTATGTTAATGCAGATGCATGCATTTCTGAAATAATACTGCCTTGATATTAGAATATTTTAATTCTTCAATAATAGATAGGACTCAATAGACTGGGATTTTTTTTTTTTTGCATCATAAACATAGCATGATGGAATGAGTAAGCCAAACTGAATTTCATGCAATAACTACACATGCAATAGACCATCTTGTAGAATAAAAGGTGACACTTTGATTTGGTCATGGTTACTAGCTTGAAAACATCTGAAGTTTAAGCAAGTGAAAGCAGGGTTTCATAAGTGGGAAGCCATGAGCAGCTCATTCATTTGGTTAGTGTGCAATAAAGACACAGATCCCAGCCAGCAATGGACAGCCTTACTCAGGGAAGGAAAGGCTTGTCAGACTGGCCACGAGGGGACGGTAACTGGGACTCACTTTTCTTGCAGGATCTGGCAAAAAAAAAATATGCCTAAACAACGAAAAAAAGATAGTAACCACCTACTGAGCTCTTGGGAATGTACTTTTTTATGCTACAGCATACAAAATGCACACAGGAAAGATTAATTTTTTACCTACAGCAGCATGTACTTTTTCTATACATTCTTAAGATAAACACACACACAAACCCATTTATTTTGTTACTGCATTATTAAATGTACACTAATAAAAGTAATTTCCCAATGCCTGATGCATTTATCATGAAACCACTAGCAGAATTCTTTACAATAAAAATGCTAGCAGTACACATGACCAACCTAAATTATCTAGGGAAATGGCTAATATCTGACCAAGCAGAAACATTAGAAAGCAGGTCTTTGTTACAGGCTAGACGGAGAAAAATAGATGTATTTTCTTACAGAGAAATTGCAATGATAAAATTATTTTTAATAGTACAATGCTACAGCTCCAGGAAATTTTCCTGAATCAATTCAATCTGTGTCGTGCAGGACTTTAAAAACCCATTAAAAATAACCATGATAAATTTCCTAACCTCTTTCAGTGCACCACACAGAAGACAAAGGAAACTGCAATTCAACAGAGATGGAAAAGAAAGAAAAGAACAGAAAAATCTGATAGCTCGTGTATCAGCAGCAACATCCTCACTAACAACAACGAACAAATCTGTACCACAAAGGACAAGAGGAGCAGGAGTGATGTGTACAGCTGACAATGACACTCCAAAGTAATGACTTCCAGGAAAATCTGCTGTTACAAATGGACAACACACTGCTGAGAGGTAGTTGAGTCACAGCTTTCAAAACATGGCCTATTATTCAGCCTTAGAAGGAATGTACCAAATCCCAGGGTGTATATGGCTCTGGTGAGGCAACTATGGGGATTACATCCTACAAACAGCAAACTTGCTCACCTGGTTTAAATTATTAAACCTCGCTGAAATCCATGCAGGTTCAGGGATTTTTCCCCATATTTAATGTGTACTCATAAGATACAGATCATGTTTCAAACTGTAATATTAGTGAGAGCAGTGCCTGGCTGACCTATTTTCCATTTACCATGTTGTACACATTATCAATTGTAACAAACGCACCTCCTTTGCTGCTCCCTTCTTTGTGGTGGGAGGAAGGGGTACAATTGTGTAACAAATGGAAAACACATCACTTTATCATGAAAAACACGATTCCCCGGGGATGGCGTAGAACATGGAGCCCTCTCTTCCACAGCCATATCCTTTCACCCTCATTGGAGAGTCCTGTTCACCCGCTCCTTCTACTGACCCGCAGCTAGAGCACAGCAAATCACACTGGCAGTGCTCTGCACATGTGTGAGCTCTCCTCACAGCTGCATTCAACAGCTGTCCCAGGCCCACATCTGCCTGCCTGGGGACACGAGTGAGGTGCAGACTCAAGTATTTCTCCTCTCTGCCTCAGTCATAGCTTCTTGGCTGGAGACCACAGGATTCCCATGGACCTGCCTCATTTTTGAGTCCATGTCACCGTTCTGCCTTGCTATACTACTCCCCAAGCAATCTGGATCTCTGGAGTCTGCTAGAGTCTCTGGAGTTTCCTAGAGCCCTTGCCTCCAAACAGCTCAATGTACATGAAACGCCAGCAGTCATGATTAAGATTTCTGAGAACACTTCTCAGAAAAAAAAAAGAAGTGTTTTCAAAAAGAAAAAATTGTAATTGCTCAAAGTTTACTTAGAAAAGGGGGAAAACAGTAGATTTGAAGACAGACCAATGTAAACACTTCATATTCCTTCTAAATATAAATGTATTGGGCCAATTTCAAGCAACTTGATCCTCATGCAATGACAGAGGTAGAGCAGAAATACAACCCCCTGAATCTATTCATAACCCCTATAAACAAAGCAAAAAAAATAAAAAAAAAAATGCAAGCACAACTGTAGGATGAACCATCATTGAAGTAAATATATTGATCTATCAAAAATGATTGAAGACTGACAATAAAAGGGTTATAAATTCTTAGAAGAAAGAGAAAGTAAAAAGACACAAAACCAACCCACTGAAAAACTCCCACCTACATTCACAGGGAAAAATAGACTGGAACAATAAAACACAATGGCAGTGCCTGTACATCTTTGATAGCTGCCCCTCCCAAAAGTTGGAACAATCCTGCTATAAACCAAGCAAATGAAAATGTAAATGCATGAGCAATCGTCTGGGGGATTCAGATGCTTCGTGTCCTGTAGGCAAAGCAGGAAGGGGAAAAAGGTAGGAAAGCACGAGAAGGCACTGCTTTTAATATCTGCAATTATTGATTATGCTCTTCCCACCTGGAGCCCTTTAAATCCAGCAGAGACCTGCCAGCATAGAGGCAATGGTGCCTGCAGGGCAGGGTCAGCACTGCAGGCAGCACCCCTCTCCTCTGCCCTGGTGTAATCCTCTGCTTGCACTGCCCGGGCAGCAGGGGCAGCCCCTGGATTTCAGAGGGGCCAGCCAGGGTGAGAACAGCTGCCTGCAGAAAGCCAAGAGCCAAAACGGACAGCCCAGAACATTGAGAAAGGCACTGAATGCAACGGCCAGAGCAGTCCTGTGAGCAGGTATAAACACAGGGCTCTATCAAAGGGGTCTGCTCTTACAAAGGCTTACAAATTGTGTCGTGGTTTAAATATTTCGCTAGGGGAATGAACAGGAAGAAAAAAACTATGGTACTTTCACAAACTTCTGTACTTCACGACTGAGGAAAATCCAATTGTATTAGTTACAGGACAAAAGCAAATAAAATGCTACTGAGACAGGAGAACATGGGTTTGTAGTAAGAATAAGTGTAGGTACTCCAAATATTAATCTTGCCATTTTGTAATATGCTTCTCTATTTCAAAAATAAAAATTCAAATTATTTTAATAGAATTTAATATTTAAAAACTTATGCCTTTCCATGTGAAGTTACATTACCATTTGACCTACTTTAACATTTGTACTGTATTTAGAGACCTAGTTTCTCTGTCTCCTGCCCCAAACATACCTTATTTCCTACTGGCATAAATGGACAGCCAGTGAACATATAAAATTGTTAGGCTGCATTGGTAACATTTTACTTTGGCCCTTCACACAGAGTATTTCAGAAGATGTTCCATACTATAAAAGGTCCCAAAGAACCAAGATCCTCTCATAATGCCACTTTGAAAGACTCTGCAGCAATTCCCATGTCTTTGCCAAGATCTTTTTTCAATAAAATAGATTCCAACATTGACAGAAAAGCTTGGATTATTGCTGAGTGATAAAATGTCAGCTGCTAGACCTTACAGAGTCAGAACATTGCTCCCAACTCACTCCTTTTTCTGTAAACTACTTTAAGAGGTCTGGGTATTTCTTCAAATTTGCAGTACAAAACCTAATTTTATTAAGTAGGTGCTATCATCCAAAAACGGAAGTTAAGAGAGATCTAAACGTTGGGTCAAGATCTTCAAATAGTCATGACTCTGCCTGTAATGGAGCTACACTGAAGCAAACAACAGCCTGAAGGTCCAGACCACTATTTTCATGGTTTTTTGCATGGGGTAGTGAGGAGATTCTGGGACAAGATATGAGTTAAATCTTCCTAAAGTTAGACTGGAGAAAACCCCTGTGGGAATAGATCCCAATAATAGCTGGAGGACATGGTCAGCCTTTTCCCTGATGCAGTGTCTGTTATTGCAGAGCTGCTGTGTCTCTGCATGGGAGATTTTCCTGACATTACTACAGCTTTTTAATTATATTTGTAGAATTTTATCGGTATGACTAAAACAAATCCTCCTCCAAGACCAGCCTTCAGGTTTAGCCACTAAATTTACTGAGGGAAAGAAAGATTCAAAATCCCTGGGTAATGGTGGCTCAGTTCATCCCATGTTCCCCAAGATAGGAAAAAAAACAATGAATATAGTAACAGCTGAAAACAACTTCTTCCTCTGCAGAAGGGTATACTTTTGCCTATTGCCTGATGAAATCATACCCAGTTCACTGCCAGCAGAAGGTCTGACATAAAACTGACTCTCCAGGGAAAGAAAAGAGGTAGTCAAACAGACAAAAAGGGTAATTTTAGGATGGTGCCAAACCAACAAAGAAATGTTTTTTCCCCTTTCTACTAATAAAACATAGTAGACCAAAATTGATCCCCAGACTAATAAGGTAGAGGGAAAAAAAAAAACCTATATATGACAAAACAATAAAAAGTAATGAAGAGATTTATAGAATTACTTAAGAACTGTGGAATGATGTTAAAATTGTCAGTCATGTTACTGTTTTCAACTCAACATGGGTAAGAAAAACAGGGAGGAATAAAAATTAGAGAATGGAGGAAAGATAGCATAGAGCTAAAGAGGATGGAGAGACGAGAGAAACACCCAGAGCAAATATTAAAGGGGGGAGGGAAGGAAGTATGAAAAAGCATAAACAGAGAGCCTACACGTAAAGGTCGTGGATGGAAAAAAACAGAACAAACTCCAACAACAACAACAGCATTGAAGGCAGCACTTGATAGGAAACAACTCTGTAGACACCTGGCAAAGCGTAGTGGTCCTCACAAAGGAAGATAGAACTGTTTTTAAGAAACTAATAGACATCCCAGATCCATTCCTGTGCAATGCTTTGGTGTCCTAAAGGGCAGAGGCCCCATGAGGTCTTGTCTAAGGGCTTTCCAGCATGGGCAGAGAGGGTCTGAACAGCACCTGCATCCTGGGGCTCCTGGCTGGTGGCATGAGAAAGGGACAGAGCCATGGAGGCTCCAGCTGGCAGACAACAGGCACATACAACAGGCTGCTGATCTGCAGCTTCTTCTCTGGATCCTTCTCCAGACCCCAGTGTGGGACCTGTGGAAAAGGGAAATCCCTTTTGCTCAATGCTTCTCACAGTACAGTCCCCAAACAGTCACAAGCTGCTCTTTGATTTCTTTGGGCTGCCAGATAGAAGGGGAAGCAAGCTGGCATTAGGGAGTCACCTGGAGAGGCACTAATTTGACTCTCCTGTCAAGTGACCAAGGATAAGTTCCTGAACTGAGCATCAAAACTGATCTGCTTCAATGGCTGCCAAGAAAAGGGGACATATGCGCACACACACACACAGAGGGAGGCATGATGCATTTGCCTCCCTCTACGTAGAATGAGGGAAAATTATTCAAGAAATACATTAAAAAATTACTATGCATGACACTGGGTATACCAGTTCATAATCAGATATGTAGTGAGTGAAGTAAGAGACCATTAATAACTACTGAACATTGCATATTGCATGTATCTGCTTTAGGTTTGCATCAATACTTCTGAGTGCAGTAGGAAATTCTAATGAAAGCACTTAACATGCACAGCAAAATCTACAACACTGCTGCTTTCCCATACTTTCTAGGAGGATTGGTATATTGAAATAATGCCTTAGATTTTTCAGTCTTTTAAAAGCTTTCCACCTGTTTCTTTCCCAATGGTGGAAAGGGGTTGGGTGGAAATGACAAGATGGACTTTACAGCTTGTTAAAAACTTTAACAAATACAGGCTCTGGTAGATAATGAACATGGCAGAGCAATGTGAAATTGAGTCTAAGGAACTAGTTTTTGTAGCTCAGAATATTTCCTCCCCCTTCCTTGAATGAGGATGACACATTGTGGTATGCAGGTGTAATATGATAAGAAGAAGCAATCTGTTCAGCAGTTTCATTCCCTTTAAAACTATCATTTTAACCATTAATTAGCTAAGAAGCAGGCAGCAGAGATCAAAGATCACCTGTGCTGTATATTAGCTGTAAAACACTCCTCAGACAGCACATTTTCCAAAGAAACCTCACTTTTCAAATAATCCTAGGATGGAGCTCACAAGGACTATGCTCCAACAGCTAAATGCTGTGCAGTACCAGTGTGCAAGGGACCAAAAAGAAACACTTCTGCAGGAGGGAATGGAGGTGAAACCTCCTAGCCAAGGCTGCACTCACAGAAGCAGACCAAGATTTAATCAAGATGCTTAGATATGGTACAAGGGCCTGCTCCTTCTTCCACTGTCAATCCTTGGAGCTGACACAATTTTGGTCACTCTCTCAGAGCCATCCCATTTCTGGCCAAATCTGTCAGTGAAGCTGTACCAAGCAGGAGATTTTCCTCTACACAAACAGTAATTTGCTGGAGCTCCAATCACAGCAGTTTGCACACAGTGAGCACAGAAGCAAGCATCAGGAACGTGGTGCAGGTGACAGGCAGTGTCCTTTGTTGCCTTGCCAAGAGCACATAAAATGCTGTCTGTCTCACATGGTTGGATTTCACACTCTTTTTCCAGAGGTATAATAGATGACATCAGGTCTTTGACTTACATTGGCTTAAACAGCTGCAGTAGAGTTATGGAGGGATTGGATGGAGTAAACTTGGGAAAAAGAACAGTGAGTACACTGAGCCTGCAGCTCAGCCACCCCAGGGCAACGTCTGGAGCCTCAGAGAGGAGAGGGAGAGCTTTGCACACAGAAGAGACTGCCACTTGCACTAGAGGTTTCCATCCAAATGGCTTTGCCTGTGCTGAGGGCTGGAACTGAAATTTCAGTGAGCTTTTTTTTTGAGTTCTGTCTGTGAATACATAGAACACAAATGTTCCTGGACCTTAGTGGGGCAGCCAGAGGCTATAGTAACAAATCAAGAACCATCAGAGACTACACAAGCTCAAGTTGCACAGTTCTCAGGGGAGGTCACAGTCCACACAGCAGATTTGTCTGTGGCTATGAGCCGCTCATTATAAAATACCTTTGACATTACTAGTACACTAGCTATCAATTTGAGTGTGCCAGAGACCTAAGTACATTTGAAACATGCCAGAATTAAACTGGTCAACTAATTTACTGTAAATTTTGCCAATAACTGCTGCCCACTGATCTGCATATGCAGAATGCAAAATGCCCCAGTAGTGATCAGGCAGCCGCAAAACCAATTCCACCTGTAACAGTGACAGATTCCAGTTCTCAGAACGGTGCTATGTCACCTTTTGGCTACATTTTTAGGCATCAGTCCCACAGAGGGCTATGATTTTAGGACCAATTGACTCTAGAGACAAGAAGAGAAACTGATGATGATATATCCAAAGTAACTCACAGGACTTGTTCCAGTAGCTTGATTGAATCACTGGAGCCAACTATAACCAATACCTAATTATGTTTAACTGTGGGGATTCAGATGGAGATGTAGAATTGTACCATGAATTCTGCCTAGGAGTTTCTGTCAGGAGTATTGTTGGGTTTCAGGTTTTTTTGAAAAGAAATTTTTTTTAAAAAAGAGGTTACCCTTTACAAATTATCATAGCGATTAAAAAAAAAAAAAAGGCACCTGAAAGTTTAACTTAAAAACATTAAGATTGTCCTATTGTTCTGTCCATTCATACAATAATATTTTCCATTTCAGAGGGAATGGCTAACACATTTCACAGAAGAACAACTGAATTGTCTACATGCAAAGTGCAATCAAAAGAGAGGGTGGGGAGGGAGAAGAAATATTTTTCTCTCCATTAACTTCTTCCAGGTACAATAGAACTAGGTGTTTATGTGTACCAACAGCACTAAAAATATTTTTAAGGAACAAATGCAATTTTTTTTTTATGGCTCTGATTCAGCAAGCTAGACACACTTCTAGTAAACTTGAAGCATGTTGAGTAATATCATTGACTTTAATGTGATTACTCATGTGCTCAGAGTTAGGGGTTCTGCTGTACTGTACAATTTGCAGGTAGTTAATGGAAGAAAGAGATAACTCTAACACACCTCAGCAATTATGGGCTGGTCAACAATCTTAAAGAGTCAAAGAACTTTATCACAACACATAAAAGAGAAAGCAGTGAGAAGAAAATAAATGTTGATGAAATATGAAAGACCTGAAACTGCCTAGAAACCATACTGCTCTTTAAGGAAACAAAAATTCCCTATCATGTTACGTGTGCAACAGAGATTACGAGGAGTTATAAAACTGCATCAGGAAGCTTGTTTTTTCCCAATCATTGTCCAGGTACGATTTCCTCTAGCTGAACTATAAAAAGTAAATTCTCTAAAGTATCAAACTAAAGGAAGTACCACTAGAGAGGTAGTAAGTCCATTAACCACCCCATCACCAGTGCAAAAGAGGAAATCCAATAGGATAAGAATTTTTCTTAAAACTGAGTTATTTCTTTACATGAACTTTCAGAAACAAAGATGAGAATACTTTTCCTGGAATTACTTTTCCACAGAAAACAGAATGAGGCTAGAAATAGAGGAGTTAAAAAACTTTGTGAGATTAAAACCACAATAAAGACATTGTTTGTTCAGTTAAATTTGGCCCATGATGAAGACATCAGCTGCTCCCTGCAGGAGGAGATCCTCCCCATCCACCTTAGGTTTGTCCCAAGGTATTTGATGACAGCAGAAGGAAGAAAAAGGCTTTGAGTAAAGTTATCCATGCCCAAATCCCAGAAAGGCGTGTTCCTCTGCCATCCACAGAAGGGGAAGCCCCAAGCCCCTCAGTGACAAACCAGAGCTTCTACTACAGACATCTTCAGACTTCTTACAGCAGGTTCAAGTTGAAAGTTCAAGTCAAGGCAGAGTAAGAATAGGGTTTGACCTGATGCAAGCTGTTTCAGATGCAAAACAACATGAAGAAAGAGTGTCACCCCACAAATTGGGCTGAATTTTAGTCTGTTCTCACTCTATGATTATACACAATATGTTGTGTTATGCTATGATCTCTTCCATTCTTCCCCACATCCAAACGCATTGCTACAGTCAAAGGCAGAATGAGTTCCTTCATCCCAGAACAATCAACTGCCCACTTGGGGCTGTGTCATATTTCCTACAATCACTGGTAGTATGTTGTTGGGCCAAGAATATATTAATTATTTTGGCAGAATTCTTTCACTCCAAATCAGCAATACATGCTTGCAATTCTGTAAAGCCATAATGGTGCAATTGCAGCAGAGCAGTCCAATGCATATTAAGTGCATACAGAAAGTAAAACTAACTCGCTCTCACATTGTAGAAGTTGCTTTTCTGATTCCATAAGATATGTTGTTCCTCTTTATTCCTCTGTCTACTTTTATCATCTATTTCCAATGAGTAGCCATTAACCTACAACTGGAATGGAACAACTGCATATGGTGGAGGTGAAAATAAAGTAACGTAGCACTAATATTCATCCAAAAAATGAGTGGAGTAAATCACTAATTTCCACAGCAAACAGGGGTACTCTCCTGCAGAACTCTTATGTGAACAGGGGGATATACAAGGTAAATCTTAATATGTTTTAGCACACTGTTTTCCAAGTATGATTGCTTTCAACATCATTTTTGTTATGGAGAAATAGCATACATATTTAAGAGGAGGCATTTTTTATAGAAAGTGCTCCAAATTATAGCTAAATCAAGGATTTCCACTCTGCTGTAGGACCTCCTCAAAAGTCACATCGGTGGCTTGGATTCTCCTGTTGAATAGAAATGCTCCATCTCTGCTTTTGCACCAAACCAGAACTGTTTGTTTCCGCCTTGGCCTCCAACTTGGGCCACCTCTGTATGAAAACAAACAGTTTCCACAGCACAAACTCACAACTGATGACTATTTGCATTGTCTGTCTTTATAAAATATCAGTACCATCACCTCTCCTTTGGATTTGCACACGGGAGCGAAGCGAAAAAAAAAGTTTTTGTGACCTACAAAAGCCTTCCTTGAAATAATTCTCTCCGACTTGAGGCCTTTTGGAATGGAAGGGATATATTGTTTTGACTTGATTAAAGCTGAAAAGTTGATTTGACATCCTGTTGTCAAGGAAACCAATTCACACACAAAAGAAAACAGTTGTGATGGTATCATTCAGACTATTCAAGTGACCTTAGGAAGAAAAAAAAGGCTTCGGTTCCAAAGATTTGTATTCAACTCACTTCACCACTGTAGAAATAAAGATCATTGCTCCTTATGCTTATTGGAAAGCAGTTTTCAATCTGGGAAAAGAAAAATGCCACATCTTCTTCCATCTGCCAGATCCAATACCTTGCTGGGAATATACACATAAACACACCTACCATTTATTTGCCTCTTTCAAATAACCACAGAAAGAATCACTCTGAAGACTTAGAGGGAAGGAGAAGGAATTTCTTTAATTGAGAGGACTGTGATAAATACCCCCTGACACATGCCCCACCTATTGAACAGCAGCTCGCAAGCCAGGTTTTAAAACATCCTCCTTCAACTACAAATAGGCCTTACCTTGAACACAGCATTGTTTGCATACAGCTTTGTTTTTCTGGGAGACATGAAAAAGCAGCATTTTTTTTCTCTGCCAGCCTCCTAGATCCCTCACATCTTGAGTTTTCCATGCATGCAATAAAGGAAGGATACCTATGCTCACTCTTCCTACCTAGAGAATCCCAAAGAGGCAGGACTATCCTGGCACAACACCATTATCCAGCTTTGCAGTCCATGCAAGTCTCACAGAGGTTTCATTCTCTTACAGCCTGTAAGTAGATTGGAAAAATGAAACTTTCTATCTACTCACACACTGTAATTATACATCTCTTTGTCCAGCGACATAGCCTTGCCTGGCTGAGTGAGCAGACAGATGACTAAATAGCAACTTGTCTTGAATTCAGCTTAGAAAAAAGTAGGCATGATATTAATAAGGAGGGAGGTATACTGAGGAATAAATGCCAGTGTTCTTACATTATTGTCATTTAAGGGCATCACACCAAAGGTCACAGAGATAATAAGCCTCAGTCACTTTCCATTTGTTACACAACATACAAATTGCCACAGCATTAATGAATATCTTTTCCCATTCCTGACCAGCCAAGACAGTGTATTATTTCCTCCTAGATGAGTATCTAACCCTTGGAATTCATTATTTCCATCACTTCTTGCAGCACTCTGTCCTTAGGGCTGAGCACAAATGCCACAAGGCGGCGGTGACTGGAGCATCAAATGCCTGAGCCTGACTTCTTTCTGCTAGAGCATTTTTGCTGGAAGAGCTTTCAGAGCATATGGTATCTTTTGTCATCAAATATGTATACACACAGACGTTCATATGTGCTCTCTTACAAGTATCTTAAACTCCTTGCAGACCATAGGGGAAAAAAAATTGACATTTTCATAATTTGTAGATATTGCCTAGTACTTATATATTGAAATAATAGTTATGCTACAAACACCAACTGACCACAACAATAGAAGATGCCACAGGACAACTGCATTTCCACTTAAAATGATGACAACTGGCAAGTAATAGTTCTTGGAACAGAAATGACATTCGCAGAAATGTGGAAGGGTTTCTACGAAGGAATATACTGCCTAAACCCTCTTTACTTCTAATAAACTGCTCAGATAGCACAGCTGAGCTGTAGAGAGAGGAATGCCTCATTTCTAATCTGTACTTCATTGTATTTTAAGTTTAGGAATTTTGCATAAATACAGATAGCAACAGCTGAACCAAATTCATACTATTTCATAAACTGAGGAGTTTTTTAAGATGACAAATTATTATTTCCACTGTTCACTGTAAGTATAAAGAATATGCAGATGAAAAAAAGAATATTGAAGGCTGGTAGCTTTGTACAGTTCTGAAAAGGACTAAACATTATGTGCATAATTAAAATAACAGAGAAAAATGAAGTCCAATGCCAAACGCTGAAGTAAAATAAGCCAAGAGTATTTGCTGCATGTAATCAAACCACCTCCACCTCTGTCCCCCAAACTGAAACACTGCACTCTGCATTTTGATGAACATCTTATCTTGGTCTCCTCTCCCACCCAACAAACTCAAAGAGCAAGAGCCAGAAAGAAGAAAGCTGACAGCACTACTATGCTTACCCACAAACAGGTCCATACTCTGTTATGAGTTTTGTGTGGTTTTCCCAAAAACCCTGGAGGAAAGAAAAATAACACAGTATTTTAGAGAAGTGCTTAGCAAAAGTTCTATTACACACTGTTTCTACCACTCACACAAAGCTGAACCTCAGCCAGGAGAACCATGGTATTAACTAAAACCCTCACCTTTCTAATATTGTCCATATGTAACACAGAGAGTCTAGAAAGCATGGCTGGAAAAACAAATCCCAACCCCAAAAATACCTGGACAGCCATGAAACATGTTTTCATCAATGTTTTATGCCACAAAATTGGTTACCATTTCATGATTTATTATATTTAAACTAACTTCATCATTTTGGTCCTGACTCAATTTTTTTTCAATTAGCAAATGGATGGAAAACTAGCAGAGAAATTAATAAGAAGATAAGTATATGACTTACTACACAAAAGGGAAGCACAAGGAATATGGCAAGGTCATCTTGTTTTGGTTTTAGTCACAATATTAAAAAAAATCCCAAACCTGCCAAGTCACAGTTTGGCACAAGGCAGTCAGCTGGTACACTCTGAAGAATAGTAAGCAGATTTATTTTTTAAATTTTTAGTATTTTTACCATCTTTCATTTTCACAATTAATGAAAATTGGTATCCATTTATCTAAATAAACCTGCCACTGTACTCAGTTGTTAATGTCTTAAATGAAATCAAATTGATCAGTCTAAAGAAGGTGTGCAAAATATACCCCTGAAAGGGAACGATAAAAAATCTGTTTTAATGAAACTGCAATATTTGAGGACTGTGCTCCATTGTGTCTGCAACTTGTCTGTGGAAAAAGTAACACATTTGATTGCATTAATCTGCATTTATATTAATGGAAGACAGACTATCATGATCTATTTTCATTCTTAAGAGAAAATTCACTAACGAAGTAGAATACTTATGCCTCAAATTGAATCTTTCTTGTTTTTTACAACATACCACAGATAAGCTAGAACAATACAAACCACTGTAAACACACATAATGTTGACATAAATAAACAAGCTCATGTAATGTGTGTATGCTCTGAGAGTATTTTACCACTCTAAGCAAAAGAAAATCTAACCAAAAGTAATGATCTGACTTACCACCCTTAGGTGCTAACTTACTGTCCACATTAGCAAAGCACTTGCCACCACCTACAGTCCTCCTCTCCTAGAGTCCCTCAATTATTTCTTTTATTCTTATAGTACAGTTGGGCTTTTTATTTCAATTTTTTTTAATCCTGGACTTGTAATACTTTTATTCTGCAGGACACTATGCCTCCATCAAGAACTCTAGGTTTTCCTTTAGCTACAAAAAACAGGGGGTGACATGTAAGAAAACACGCTAAAGATAAAATTATGAAACAGGTGGATTAGACGACGACCTGAGGAGAATGTACATTGCCTGAAAAGAATATATATTCTCCCCTGAAAAATTCTTTGCTACTAAGCTACACCAGCTGCATTCCAGTGAGCCAGCAGGATATTAACATTTTCAAGAAGCCTAGGTTTTAAATGATTCAGTGAAAAAGCTTTCCAGAAAGCCAGCTACTTGGAAGAACTGCTTCTGGCTCGCTACAGTGGGGGGGGGGGGGGGGTCAGGCAGAACACATTTCAAATCAGGTCTGTTAACCAGTAACTGGTTTTTCACCTCCAGGACTCCTAAATAATTGCACTGGCTTAAAATTAACCACACTTAATTTTTTTTTTCCCTCAAGTGAGAAGTATTAGCCTGCAGGATGGGGGAAGAGAGGAGTTGAAAAGCATCTGGGAAAGACTGTGAGAAACCATCCTCAGGAGCCAAAGAAGCCTTCATTCTCTACACTCCAGGACACTCTCTCGTGCTGCACACACACTCACTCACCACTACCTGCCTCTGCTGTTCACCCTGGGACCCACTGCGGTCCTGGCCTCCTCCAGGGGAGGTAAGCACCTGGTAGCAGGCCTGGGGAAGACAAGGCAGCAGCACACACAAGACACCTTGGAGCTGTGGTGGCTGGACTGCAGACAAGGCACAGAGCATGCACATGGGTCCCTTACACACCAAGGCACACCTCTCAGCTGGAGGAAGCTGGAGCCATGAAAAGGCCCCTGTGTCTGCTCCTGATAGCCATGAGGAAAGCCAATGAACCTGCCTGGAGTCAGAGGGAGGGGATAGGCCACATGCACACAGCTCTGCCAGTTTTGCAGCATCATCCCCAAACACAGCCTCCAGTAGACAGGTACCCTGAAAACATCCTCCTCCTCCCCTGAGTCATGTTTGAAGCACAGCAAGCCTTGTAAGTGTTTTTGGTAACTTATTTACATTGGCTGAGTTTGGTTTGCTTCAACCAATTATGGCAGATTTGTCCACATTTTATAATTGAGCTTGTACTTAGTATCTAAGACATAACCAAGCACCTGCTCACAATCATCTGCTGTTTTACAAGAAAATGAGAGCAGAGACCATCTATCTTTGCTTCCTTTCCTCATATTTATCCACTGAGTGATCTGCAGTCAAACTTGGAAATGGCACCTGCTGACTTGTAGCCAGTGGCTTTAACCTCCCTAAACCAGGAATTATAACAAAGCAACATGGGAATTAGGAAAAGAATAATCAGGAAAAAATGGAAACATATGCATTCTGGTTTTTTATAAAAACAGAAGGAAACTGCAAAGCAAAACAACACCCAGTATTATCATATGACACCATGTGCATCAGGAAGAGCTGATGTGCATTAAACACTCAGTAGTAACAACTAAAAGCATAGCTAGCAATGATGTTCCAAGTTTACAAAAAATCACTTAGGTTTTTCTTTGGAAGCTGCAAAATATGAGTGATCACCATCAACTCAGAAAATAGCTGGGCTGGGGAGACTTGTCACACGTGGCCAATACGGTGAGGTACCAGCCTGAGGAGGTACCATCATCAAACAGGATGACAGAGGAGTAGGAAAAGCTTCTTCCCCTGAAGAAAGCATATTTTACAGCATCTGGTATACCATGGAAACAGCAGCTCAAGTGGGCTGACTGCTGCACATCCAGAAGGTTCTTTGTTTACATGGCTGGAGGTTGCCTCCCTGCAGGGAATTTGCATTCTCCCCTTCCTCTGAGTGTGTGTCATTGGCTGCATCTGTGGATAGAACCACTCACAAGGCCAAATCCTGCTCTCAGGGACACAGGCACAAACCCCATGGAAGAAAACAAGATATGGGTCTGCATCAGACAAAGCAAAGGCTGATCATTGCCAACCATTCTTCTTGAGATATCGAATGTTTGAAGCTTCAGCTTGAGCTGCATACATGAAAGGGCTGATATTGCTCGAGTATCCCCTCTCCCTTTTTTCAATAGACTCTGCCACTCCAAGACAGATACTTCAGCAATTTCCTCCTCATTGCATATTCACCTTGCTAGTTCCTCACAGCAAGGAGGAGAAAGAAAAAATCTGCAGCAATGTCATCTTCCCTCCTTGCTGAAAATGGTTGTAGGCACTAAGCCAAAGTTTTCATAAAGAGGCAGTATTTCAGAGAGAAGTGATGCATTTTGATTTTTGGGGTGTTAAACATGAGGCATATCCAACCTATTCCTTTTAGTTGCTCAATACCTGCAGAACTCATGGCTGCACATGGGAAATGACTCGGATTGTATGGAGATGCGTTGAACATTTCAGCTTACTGAAGGTGGAAAACAAATGATGTGGTTTATGAACTTCACTATGCTCCTTCAGGGTCATGAGATAAAATGGTCTGAAGGGGGCCACAAAGCTGGGATCCAGCAGATGCATGCTCCTGACAGTAACTCAGAATTTGGACTCCAAAACGGGTCCTAGAAAACGCAATGAGGGTAGCCCTTGGATTTTGTAGTGTACTGGATGTCACGAAAGCCACTGAGCTCTGAGGAGATGGATGTGATGAGCCCATCAAAATTCACTGCAAGTGGGAAACATCACCCATGCAAGAACAGCCAAGGGAAAAAGGCTTCTTTTGTTGCTCCTTTCTGGAAAGTATCAGATATTTTCTGATGTCAGTCACTTGAACAAGACACCCTGGATTCAAACTTGTGATTCAGAAGCCAAAGATGCCACATCCCATAACTAGCCCCATATATATTCCACTTTATCACCCTATATCAGATGTGATGCTCTGTTTCATTGTGATATTAATAATCACAGCATCATTGTTCGAGTGCACACCTCATATCAAGAGAGAAAAAAAATCTATACAGTTATTTCTGGTACATAATGACAATAAACAACATTTATGATTTTTAGCATTCAATGGGCTTTCATATATCCTTTTTCCTTAGATGACCTGAAAAAGAAAATTGCTAATAACCTAGTACCCAAAATGATGTTTTTTTTAACACAAGCTAACATTTAATTAAGGTAACCTTGTATCAGTCTGCAGCCCTCTTTGAAGGAATGACCCCAGACTGTACATCATCTCCAGTAATAATCCTAGTGAAATCACTAGGATGCCAGCAGACAAGAGGAGGAACACAGCATGAACTTCTAAGCAGCCTGATTCTGAGCTATGTACATAGTTTGTTTCCTTTGATCATTACCATTAATGGTTGTCCTCTGTGTGTAATTTGGTTTAATTTATGTGTGTGTCATTTCAGATTTTAAAAAACACATATAGCCCTTCTAAATTTATTAAAGGCAGCCTTCGTACCCTTAATAGTTATTAAGAGAGGTTAGTGTTATGTAATTAAGTTAATCTCATCTGTAAAGGCTAATTAACTCAACGCTAATTGAATCTGCATATGAAAATTTGGACAATGTGTTCTCATTACACAATTTAAAAAAAAAAATTACCTGAGCTCAATACCAAACAAAGTGTAAATTTCTTTCCCTCTACCTTTTCAGATCTTTAATAAAAATTAAGTGGGCAGGTTTATTTTAGTGCGCTGCATTAGTCCTTGCTGTCCTTAACATAAAGCTGTTCACTTCAGAGAAACAGCTTTAGTCCCTCCCTGAAGCAGGGATATTCCCTGATATCCCTATTTCCAGGGATATTTGCATGAGTTGTTCTTTTCTCTCTGCCCTTACCCCACGCCTTTCATTGCACTCTTCTTCTGTCACCTCTCCCACTCAGAGTGGACAAAGGTTCTGGGGTTCAAGTCATATCACACAAAGGAGAGGAAGGCATCCAGGTATCACCCAAAAGGATCAGATGGCACAATGCAATTTGGTCATGCCCATCCAGCACCCCAGGTAAAAGCCACCTTGGCAGCTTTGGCAGGGCACTACCTTTCTGCCCCCAGAGACCACTTGCCAGTGAAGTACTCATCCTTCTCTGCTTGGGTGTGCTGGCATTACAAAAGCAAGACATGTTTTGGACCCTTTTCTGAGGTTTGTCTTTTCTTGAGACATTTACTGTTTAAGCCAGTCAAGTTTCCAAATGGGAATTAAGAAAAGCACATCATCTTTTCTGGTATTTGCTGTTTCTCCCCATTAACCAGGTTAATGGCTGATTCTAATAGGCTGGTAACGGAAGAGTTGGAGGGAGGGGGAGCCAAGGAAGCAAACACACAGTGGAAAGTCTGACCTCAATAGCATGCAAGACTTCTCAGAGCATGGGACCCTGAGTCCTCAGATTTTCCTAAAAAAACCCACCATGTTTTTAACATCAGAGTTGAAAGCGTCTGCACTGCCCAAGTGGATGGATGGAGCAGCTCCAGCTCCCTCAGACATCCCACAGCACCCCATTTCACAGCAAATGGAAGTGGAAAGAGGGTCACAGGAAAGGGAAGTGGGTTATACTACTTTATCTTTCTTCAGAAAGTAAGATATTTTCTAGGTGAGGGAACAATAAAAGATGCACACAGATTTCAGTAATGCATTTGGTCTGGTGGACGGGGAGCCATTGCCACACCCAAAAGGATGAAAATCAGGATAAAAAACAAAAACAGCAAACGTCAAAGCTGTATCGAAGTGAGTATGGATGGAGTAGAAACAAAAGGTACAGCCAGGAAAGGAGGAAATCCACAGTTTTCTCAAGGGTCAATCCTGGAACAAACCTTGTGCAATGTTTGGAAGACTGAGTTTGGCACAAAAGGGAGTCAGACTTCAGTGAAGTACATAGTTCTCAAAAGACAGAGAGACTGAGATTGTCATACCAGAAGAACTGGATGACCTGAACAACTGCATGAGGGGAGAGTCTTTAGTTGAAAGCAAAACTTCATGCCCTTAGAGAGAGAACTACGTTAAACTCAAGAATTTTTGCAGTAGTAGGTGATTGCTTGAAAATAAGACAGAAGTGAAAAACGTGGATGGACACATTAACCATAAGATAAAGACGATGGAAAATGTATGATGGAAAAAACTATGATGGAATCTACAGATGTAGAGTAGCTGGGATAGGCTTTCTCTGGAATGCTGCATGTAAATCTGATGAGCTGCAACATTCAAAAGGAATGAATTAAAAATGGAACAAGAGGAGAAAAGGATCTTTGGGGAACAGAAGGCCTGTCTTGCAAGTAATAATTAGGAGAGTCCATTTTAGCTAACCAAAGGTTCATTTTCTCACACCAAAGGGAGGAGACATGCTTGCTGTCTAGAACTGTACTGGGAGAGAAAAATATCAATTTAATAGAAAGGCCTACATTACTAAAAGATCAAAGTAGTATAAACTGGCTGTGGATAAACGTTGCTTGAAATTAGATAAAAGTTATTGACTGTCAAAGTAGCAAGATTTTAGAAGTCTTTTAGTCAGAACAGTGGGGACAGGAACCTCAAGAAGGGCTTTGAGATACAGGAGGCAAGACATGGATACTTATAAAAAATGAAGTATAGGATGAATAACTTGGGTCATCTACACCAGCCCCTCGAGGAGACCTACGGTCACTTGGAGAATAAGAGGGACTCTTCTCATGGAAAAGATTTACTACACTTTCATATGTGCACACTGCATTCACACTTGTGGCCGACTCACCTTAACTTTCCAACTCATTCTCACATAAATATAGTCCCATACGTTAATTTGGCATACTGCAATGAGATTCTTGCTTTCTTTTTATCTCTTTTTTCCATCTCATTTCACTTAAAAAACTTCATTTCCACATCTCTGGGCTGTTAAATGCCCATCTGTCACAGGTGAGGAGTTGGAAGTACACAAGATGAAGCAATTTGCCAAGTGCCACACGAGAAGCCAATGGTAGAGCCAGTGACAAGCTGAAGGTTTCACAATCCTCCTCCTTGGTAGCTTACAAAAGCATTCCTTCTCTGCCACAGAAACACAGACAGTATATGAGAAAGGAAAGGAATATCAACAAATTTGATCTGTTTCTGAGCTTTCAGACATATCACGTGCCTGAGGCTTTGAAGAAAGGCATGAGGAAAAGAACCCTATATACATGGCTAACTCTAAAATGCTTTAAGTAGAGGGAGGTTTCTTCCTCACCCAACTATTAGCTTAAGATTGAATTACTCTTATAGTATGCATAGCTACAAATGTAATTAGTCATAAAATTATCCAGACCCTCAAATTATTCCAGCTGCTGTATTCGACTCTGATTATTGCAATGATGAATTCTTCGGTCTGATTACACTGGCTACAATAATGTTTCTTTTTATCTATTTGAAAGTTACCTGCTGTTAGCTTAGACCTTGTTTATATCCACTATAGAGATATAATTGCAAACTCACTATTTTTACTAGGACTATTGTCTAGATAACACTAGGGGCCTGCTAGGCCCTTATTTTACTTTATAGTAAATGTCACAGATGACACCTATTCAGGCTTCTAGGAACCTTTGTCCAAACCAGAAAACATGTCATTATGAAGACATGTACAAAAAGAATTACAATTTGTTCAAAGTGCCTTCATGAAAGGCTCCATATGAGGTCTTACAGACTCACTGCAGTTTCTGATCCTTCAATAAACATATATTTATAATAAGTCAAGAAACCAGAAAAAAATAGAAAGGAACAGTTGATTTACTTTTTTTACTGAAGTATGTAATTTCCACTAAACGTCTTCTAAGTTGTCTTCCTTCCAAACCGAGTGTAATTCTCTCCTACACATTCTCTACTTACATGTAATTCCACTGGATCGCTAACCACCTTTGCCGCCTTAATATTACTACATCCTCAAATTACCACAGGAAAACAGGGAATTACAGTGCTCTCTATAGGAGGGAGTTCATTGTACAATAGAGGACCACTGCAACGTGGATTTTCACTGTGAGCTCAATGTCTCAGTTGGATTAGCATAAGCATTCAGCACATCTCACTAACGGTGAATGAACTTTATTAGTTTTCTTTGCTAGTCTTCCTTCAGAGAAGCAAAAGAGTCATCGTATAATTTGAAGAAATGGAAACCACTTCCTGTAGGACATGTCGATATTGTAGCTAAATCTAAGGAAAACAAAGATTTGGGGAGCACTCTGACAACACAGCACTGTTTCCAGGAGCAATAAAGTGGCATTCAAAGAAATGAAAGTTGACTTCTTTCTCAAAAAAGGGAGGTAGGGACTCTTTCCTCCAAGGAGTTTTTCCACTTCAGAAGAGCGTCCCCCTCCTTCTCAGACCCATCAACAGCAGATTCCTTCAGACCATGAAAATGTCATTTTAAAGGTAAAATATATTAAAAAACCCATTGTGAAAAAGTCTGTCTTGGGTGCCACAGAGTGCAAACAGACTTTGAAATAAGCATTGGAGAAATTACACATCCATGTGCAAATCTTGCGCCTTCATCTACAGAATTAGGATGACAACGATAAACCTTTTTTTTCTGATGCAAACTCTGGGCCATCTCATACTGCTCATACTGCTCACTAGTGCCTATTTAGATGGGTTTCAAGAAAACCTCATCCATGGGACACAAGATTATTCATTCAGAGACATTCCCCTTGTACAGTGCTAGGGGTCTCTGCCATTATTTACAAAGCAGTTATAAAATCCACACTACTTAATCTTCTGTGACCACCATGTTTAAAACTATGAAAGGCACACTTCAGATAATCACAAGTGAAAGAACTTATATAGTCACAAATTCAACTCTCAAATTTTGAGTTTTTATTATGGTGACGCTAAGACATAAAACAGTATCCAAACTGAAGCACTAGACAACATGCAGAATACTGCATTGAGGGAAGAGGACTGGAAAGCTCATTACATGTGACAGACATTAATCATGCCACTTAATGCATTACTGAAAAGATACCAGGACTATTTCTGTATTTTAACATGGCCAGACAAGCTCAGCTTCCTCTTGTCTAATTCCCACCTTGTATGGATGCAGCTCTTAAGCATGAAAAGAGAAAAATGTCCCTGTAGATTGTACTGGCCTCTGATGGAGAGCAGAGCATGCTGCTATCTGCAGCATGGACAGGCCAGGCATAGGCATGACAGGTCCCTTTTGCTCCCATCTATCACATGGCACCTCTGTAAAAGCCACAAGGTTAAGGGCACACACGTCAGCTTGACACACACAAGGCTGGAGGTGAGCCCATACATTCAGCAGGGCAGGAGGGGGAACGTGTCTGCAGAGCAACATCTTCAGCCCAGCCATGGGAACAAACCCTCCCAGCACTTCATCCTGCTCCCAGAGTGACACGCCAGCAGGTAGGACAGACCAACCCAAAGCACTATGGACAGACAGGCTGTAAGACCCTGTGCAGAATAGAACAGTTTTATCCCTTTGGGAATATGACAAACTGTAGCCCCAAGAGCCACATTACAGCAGGAAACTGATTCTTCATCTATTTTAAAATAATTGTTCCAGCAAAATCTCCTTGTTTTCATAAGGTTTCTCTTCACATTCCATCTTGAAACTGAACACTGTTTATGACCCAAGCCACCCATGTGGTAGCTGGTAGGAACTGAGCACAAAAAACAGAAACACTAGAAAGCCATATCAGGCCTCCCTGGAAAGGGATTAGGAAGAGGCAGACAGAAACACACAGTGCCAATCCCTGTGTGGGCTGGAGAGAGGATTGCAGAGAGCATCAGGAGCTGAGATAGCACAAGGAAACTAAACAGGAGGCTGCAGTAGAATAAGAATTTGGGAGCTCTAGCGATCAGTAAGATCACTGGCTAGCACAGGATGTGTCAAGCACAGTCAGTTTCAACTGTGACAATTTCATAGACAGAAGAAATCGGGTTTGGAGGTGGGGATTGAATTGGCTCTTGTCAGCCATTCATTTCTGTTTCTAGATCATCACTCAGTGCTGGATTCCGCAGCAGCACCAGAAAAAAACCCACCTTGTCAAGCCATCTGGGCTTGCTTCTTTTTTTAATGAATGATGCTATACACCTGCAAAATACCCGATATTTTCCAGAGGAACCAATGCATTTAGCTGTCCTTTCATAACTGAATTCATCTGCACACAGGAAAGGAGAAAAGTGATTGGCACCCTCATTCAGTACAACACTTATGCAGGCCTAGATGCTTTGGCATAAGGCACAAAGTCGAGAGCAACCCCTGCTCCTCCCTCTCCCTTTCCACATTCCTAAGAGACTGGGCCACTGGCAGAAAGTACACACTGCCAGGGATATAAAACAACCTTTCCATCACATCCTCCCCATAAAGCAGCCACCTGGAGGGAATGGAGAGGAAAACAGCACACCCAAGCTCCTGATGAAGATATCATCTCAGATAGAAAACTGTCAGCCCTCTTTCATTCTCCTGCTTTTCTTATGTGCATGGTACACCTGTACAGAGCAGAGGGTTTGCACAATTCCCAGGTCCAAGAGGGTCACTTATTTTAGGCAGTGCTTTCAAAGCAGGGGCTTTCTTCTGAAGGTCCTCAAAGAAAAGAGGACCCCTGTTTGGTAAACAGCAGGAAGACAAATTATGGGATGAATTTAAATGATTATATCTCTCCAGAAGTAAGAATCAAAATAAAATAATGTGCAGAAGAGGCGAATGCATTAGAAGGGGTGCTAAAAGTTTAATCTGGCATCTGTGACTTTTCCACAGAAAAAGACACGGAGGAGTGACCACTAGACAATGTGATATCCATTCATGTCCTTGGAAGTAAAGGGACAACCACACCCTACCACTGGGAATAGCAGGGGGAATTACCTTACAAAAGCCATGGGGAAGCTCCTGCCAGTACAAGATTTAACAGCAATACTGGATGATCTCTAAAGCCAGCCCTTGATCAGCAGGAAATACTGGCATGACCAGACAGAGAATGGGAGATCAACTGCCAGGACCCCGAACATTTCATAGACACAGGATGGTTTACCTGCTTAAACTTCACAGATTAAACCAGGAGGATTTACCAATTGTGCTGGTTTTGGCTAGGGTAGAGGTGTTTTTTTCCATAGTGGCTAGAATAGGGCTATGTTTTGGATTTGTGATGAAAATATAAAGATGTTTTTGTTATTGCTGAGCAGAGCTTATACGGAGCCACTCTAAAAACTTGGCTTCTTCATCATGGATTTGTGTTAATGCCTCTTTTTAACTCAAGATATAAATTACAGGGTTGATGTGGAAGTGAAGAGCAAGACCCAGATGAAGAGTGTATATATCAGTCCTCTGACTCTCCTGCCAAAATTTCAGGCTAAAAACGTTACACGTACACCTCCTTACTTATATGTAGGAAAGTATCTCTATATATTCATAACAACCTCAGGTTATTATTTATACAACAATGTAGGATGCACAAGAGAACCAGGTCCCCTAAAATACAGGCAAATATCTCAGCTTCTGCAGAACAAGTAATTCCTAGAGGATGATAGATTAAATTCAATTAAAGGAACTGATATGAAGCACTGTCTTTAGAACAGAGTTCTTCTCTCCCACAAATCCTTAGCAGAGTAGCTGGACATTTAGTTTTGTTACATGCCAAAATCTTTGTGCCTTGAAAGAAAGAGGCAGGAAAAGGAATGTTAATGACCTCTTTTTACAGTAGCCAGTTGTCAGAGGGGATGGGAGAAAACAAGCCACACGGAAAACAATTGCCAATTTGTGGTCTTGACCATTTAAAAATGGATCCCAAAATAGTCTGCTGAATTGTTTCACCCGGAGCAAAATTACCCATGAATACATATGCATGCACACAAAAACAACATCTCTTGACGCAGTGCTTATGGTGACTGCAGTCAAGGAAGAAACGTTATTGCATTTCACATTGTGAAAAGACCACGATGCAGTAATTATTCTGAAAGGTTTTCACAAAGCACAATTATTAAGCTAACATTATCCTATTATTGTTTGTTGCTATGGAGATAATATAATCAATATATTTTCTGGATTGATTTTTTTAATACTACTAGCACATTGCCCAATATAGCAAGATTTAACTCAATGCATTAACTGATTTTAGTTTATGATTGGCAAAGTCTTGAGGCAATAGATTGCAATCCATCTCATGCCTATTATTCTATCAAGACACTTAATGTCAGAAATCTCTGCTGCAAAAGCAAGTTTACTTGTTGAAAATGAGAAAAAGGATAACAAATCTGTCCGAAGAGATGCAATCTTTTAAGCATGGATTTAACACTTACTTCTATTTTTTCTAAACCAAATGAAAATTACCAAACCGACTGCAAAAGTAGTAGAAAAGCAAGTTGGGTTTGAATTCTTAACTCAGGGGACTTTTTTATTCCAGTGGGGATGTTTTGAGGCATTATCCTCCTACATATAACAAACTTTTCCTGCAGCAACAGGGGCTCTGGGAAGGTAGCATCAACTGTGGCACTGTGCCACAGCCCACTGGGTGCAGACACAGTCCCCAGCCTTTGTCACAACCTCTTCCTGCACCAGCTCAGGAATCACTGGCTATCTGCTCCCATGCCCCAAGAACACAGAGGGCACTTGGCTCTTGGTCTCAGTGGGTGGTCAAGCAAAATTGTTACAGGCACAGCCCTCTGTTTCCTTGCCCATAAAACTGCAAGCACACTTCCTTTTTTTCCAGTCTCCCTCTCTAGATGCTAAGCTTGCAGCATACCAGGGGAATGCTCCTGTGTTAGGACAGCGGTCAGTCTGCACAAACCCGAGTCTCAGACCTTGGCAAGACAGTAATACAATATATTAAGAGGTTTAAATTCTGACACTGCTGTTCCAGTTTGTTACCTCACCTATCAAAAGGTGGGATCATCATTGTGAAACATCTTAAAGCCTTTTAGCATATATTTGCTATAATTGTTCAGAGGAGGATTTTATCATGTTTTCCCTCCCCATATGGCCATACTGTGATAAATTGTCTTTTCATCTTTTTGGTCATAGAATAGCTTGAGTTGGAAGGGACCTTTAAAGGCCTTCTAGTCCAACCTCCCTTCAGTCAGCAGAGACACCTTCAACAGGCTCAGGTTGCTCAGAGCCCTGTCCAAAGTTTTCAGGGATGGGAAACCTTAGTTTCCAGAAACCTGAGTCCCAAAGGTGACTATATTTTTTCAGCATAGTATATGCTTAAGACAAAATTAAGTGCAGCAGGCTAGACTTGGCATAACTAAATAAAAGGAGTTGTGCCAACATTTAGAAGTACCAACACCTGTTAACTCCTGCAACAAATCCTATGGTTATGCTTTTGGGTACCAAAACATGGCTTTAGCTGCCTTGGGTTAGACACCAGTACATAAGCATTTTGTCCACAGAGTGTACAGCTGCTTGATAAAATGTGAAATCACAGCAGTTCCACCTTCTCCCTCCCCTAAAGGCACTGGATCGGGTGGTCTTGCCTTTCTACATAAAATAGGCTGGGGCTCAGTAATGTAACTTTTGGACTGTCTGGAAGGGATCCATCAGGAATGATCATTCACAGATTAAATATGTTGCCTATGCAATGCAACACATCTGGCCCTTCTAGCCCAGGGGATAAGTAATAGAGCTAGGAACACACATTCACAGCCCATCCCCAGCAAGTCTGACATTGCTGACACTAATCCATGCAGATCTAGAGCTGGTTTGTGAGCCACCTCTGCCCTCCCTGCTCCAGCTGGCACGGGTCATTGCCCTCCATCACATTTCTCAGTGATGCCACTCGTATTCTAAATTATACCAAATGCTGTCTGGGCACGTGCCATGGTGTACAAGATAAGCATGTACATCGTGTTGCTTGCCTTCCCACCTTGTTTATTTTTATGCTGATTTATAAATGTTTTATCTGCTGGATGGAGTTTAGACAAGCAGGTACGAGACTGTCCTGGTTCCAGAAAGGGTGTAGAGTTCCAGCACTGTGTGACCGTGGTGTTATTCCATGCCAGCCACATCACTGCTGCGAGGATAACTTTCAGCAGCAAAAGTCAGGCACTTTTTTGGTCCCTCCCTTAGCGGAAGGAGCAGGGGAAGGGAAGTGGCTTATTTGGACTTGAATTTCTTCTTGGTGTTAAAACTAGCATGGATATTAATTCAAACAACCTTCTGTCACACGTACAGCCTTAAAGGACCCCATCTGCTAGTGCATCCACACAGAAAAATACTGCTTAAGACACACCTCTCTGTCAAGTATAAAGAAAAACCTCATTTGTTTCAAACATCGACTGCCTGCTGTCCACCACAACGCCTTAGCACGCAACAGCCCAGAAATTCTGCAAAAATAAATACTCATTTAGCTGGAGTCGGGCAGGGAATATCAATTTTGGTAGCAGAAATGATACAATTACATTCCTAAGCAATTAGTCTCAATAACGGACAGACAGTATCTCTAGTTAATTGTCTGCAGGCCTGATTTACCAGCTTCATTCATACCGAGCAGAGCCTACTAGCAAGACCCCCTTCATCTCAGTGCTGGGGGACTAAGATATTACTTAGCAAAAGTAAAGCAATCAGTGTCAAGCTGAAAAGGTTGAGTTTCATCACTCTTTGCTCTCTAAAACACTGTAATTGCTGCACACCACTTTCTAGCCAAAGATTACAATTATTTTTAAAATTGATCAAATCATAAAAATTATTATTATTATTGCTCCACAACACAGAGGCCGAACTTTGCTGCTGGAGGGTAACCTCACATGTAGCAGTGAGGTAAAAGACATGGCACTAAGACATCTGTCAGAGGGAAAATCCCATCCCTGTGCAGCAGGACTTCTCCTGAAGCTCAGATTTACCAACCTACCTGTCCCCAGCCACTATATTCATCTGGTCTGCTGCAGGAAGATAGTGGGATCCTCCAAACTTAACTCCACCATTTTTTCTTCACACACTAGGAAAAATTTCTGCACCAAAAGGGCTGTCAAGCACTGAGCAGGCTGCCTAGGGAAGTAGTTGAGTCACCATCCCTGGAGGTATTTAAAAGACAAGCAGATGAGACAGAGACGTGGTTTGGTGGTAGATTTGGCACTGCTGGTTTAACGGCTGGACTCGGGAATCTTTTGCAACCTGAAAGATTCCACGTACAACACAGCCTTAGTGGGAACAGAGGAAGGACAGCCTCGCACAGGCCCAACCACAGTGCAAAAGGCTCTTGTAAACTGCCTTCTCCACTACCTCCACAGCTAAATATAACTGAACCTGAAACACTTGGCCCGCGCTTATGCAAAGAGGCGGATCAGAGACGGGAGGTTGGAGGGGAAGCCTGCACCACGCGCTGCAGAGCTCCCTTGCCGGCTGCGGAGCAGTGCTGTGCTCTGGGAGACAGGAGCTGTTCAAATGTTTTGACAGAACGCGCCGATTCCTCGGGAATGTTTTTATTCTAGTCGATGTGCCAATTCCGCACAGATTTCCAGCAGAAAGCAGGCAGACTGTCTGGGTCTGCTGAATTAAAACGACTTCACCCAGAAAGAAATAAAAAAAATAAAAATAAAAAAAAAAAGTTGTGTTTTCAGACTATTTTTACTCAATTTATCATTGTATTTGTTTTAGTTGGTTTGTTGGATTGTTTTCAATTTTACCTGGAAATTCCATTTTTTAGCAGGATCTAAAGACAGGCCCAAAGGCACCAAAACAAGGTAGAAAATTCAGCTCATGCAAACGACCTCTGAGGACTTTACATCCAAAATTATATCTCAAAAGAGTGAAAAGAGATAAACAGGGAAACCCAAAAATTAGCCATGCTCTAACTAGAACAGCTTAATCTGGTTCTCCAAGAACCCAAAACCCTCCATTTTTGCATTTGCGGTTGTCTTTCAAAGGTTTTCTTTTTTCCCTTTCCCTTAGGGAGTTATTTATAGGGCTATTATAATTTGAGGTCTGGTCTTCTCATGGCAGGTCCTCTATCCAGGAAATGAAATAGCATTAGAAAATGAAATCTCGTGTTTATGAGGTCTTAGAGATGGCTCCCTGGGGCACTGGGGAGAAAAAAAAAAAAAAAAAAAAAAAAAAAAAGGTAGGGAAAAACATAAACACAAATATAACTACAAGACACTTGCAAGGTCCCTAATTTTATCTGTGATGAACTTCATGAAACTCTTTATTAAAATAGAGACCTCTGGTATAAGGTCACCAGCTGCTCTTTTTCCCCCAAAGCTCTCCCATTTCCCCCTTCTCTGTGATCCTTTTCTACTCCACCTTGGCTGCAAGGTGCTTCTGCCCTAGGTTGCCTTCAGAAGTGGAAGAAAAATAAGGATAAATCAAGTGCTGCCCTTCCTCCTTCTGCCTCATCACACACTTTTCACAATGTACCACATGTTGCAGCATATTAACAGATCAAGGCAGATGTGCTCACGTCTCTGTAAAAATCATGTGTCAATCACCAATTCTTATTCATTCCCCTTTGTGCTTCTTTTCTACACTACCCTCTAGAGCTACAACATCCCCTATCCTATCTGCTTCCTCTTTATATATGGAAATAAAAGCAAGTGGAGGCAAATCAGGGAAGACTTTGGGGCTCACCATCCCCTTTCTCTGTGTGTCCAAAGAGAGACTTCCTTCCAACATCTTCTCTTTCCATCCATTTTTTTCCCCTCTTCCTTTTTGAGTGGAACAGTAAAAGCGCCATCCAGCAGAAGAATAAACTTAAGATTAAGTTTAAAGTCCCACTCAACTTGACAGAGAATATTTCAACTCATCATTGTATGCGACTTCTTATGGCTCCTTTAGCCTAACTTTCACTAATTCTACCTTAATGAACCCAGGCATTATCCTGCCTATGAAAGTTAAGTTTTCTATATTCACAGAAACAAACAAACAAACAAATCCATCAGACAGAATACATAAAAACTATGGAAATTCAGCAAATAGCACAGACTAATGTGCAATTATTTTAATGCTTATTTCTCACACACTTTATTATGAAAACACATGGTCGAAAATATTTTGAAACATGTAGCTCAGTTTCTTTTTCCTCTTGTTGATAATTTTCAATTTTCTTGCAAAGGTAAAATAAGTTACCAATGTTCAGTGAGTTGTTTTTGCTACCTGAATATTTAAAACTGTCCCAGGGCAACTGTCCAAAGAACACTTCACTTTTCTCTCTGCCTTATTATAAATCTCCTAAAATTCATAGAATATTAGAAAATTACAAAAACTAAGCAGGAAAAAAGGCTTATAAAAAAAGTTAATAAACAAAATGAAAAATTAAAGAGTCCAAAGACAACCCAAGACTATCATTCAATTCACTCATCTATTCATCAGCATTGCATGATGACAAAGACAGAAAGAAAATACAGCTATTTGAAATACATTTCCTTTTAAAGCACACAAGTTTGTTTAGGCTTTCTGTTGATTTTTCTTTTCTAAAAACCAACCAAAAAACCACTCAATCACAATAAAAAAACCAGTCAGGTCTCAAAAAACCCTGATTAGATTCCAAGCCTAGTTGATCCTTGTTTCACACAACCACCTAAATTTAGACATGGGCTGAGGCCTCTGAGGCTGTGGACAAACAGATTAACTTTTGAACTTTCTACCTCTCCAATAAGATCAGGCCTTTCTTACACTTCAATGTCTTTCTAGGCAATTGTGGTTTTGGATCAAGCTGCATAAATACTTACTTAAAAAAATTTAAAAAAAAGCTCTCAAGAAAATAGCTTTTCGTTTATTTCTAAGAAATTAGGAGAATCCTGAGCACTCAAAAGCCGAGTTACATCCATGCCACTTTGCAGCTACTGAAGCCCTCACATCCCTACCCAGTGCCCACCCTACAAACTCGCCCTGCCTTTCCATCACCACATCCATTTGACTACAGGCCATGAGTAAGACCTAATTTCATGCTCTGTCCCTCTTAGGAAAAGTTATATTTCAACTCTACTTTCTGCCTGGGAAGGGGGGGAAGTGGGAAAAACCCAAAAGGTCACGAGTCTTCTAAAGCTACCAGGTGGTGCTGCCATGCAAGGTGCATCACAGGCAACCAGAAGGCAGCACACAATGAATACCAGGGATTTACCAGCACGTGTTTGAATAGGCAGTTCTCCAAAGCCTTCTATTATTCATTTTAATATAAAGCCTTGCAGAAACCAAGCCTAGCTAGATGCAGTGGATCAGCCCCACAGCAGCTGGACCTGCCCATTCCCAGAAAGGACAGGGAAGTATCCTGCTTGTCACCCTTTGAGGATGACTCGCTGCACACAAAGACAGCTTCTTATCTGAAAAGACATGTCTTGCTGTAAACATTTCTAGTGGAGCTTGGTTTAGCAGCACTTTTAAGAGAACCCTAATGAAAATAAATTGTTATGTATTTACCCATATGCTGAGGAGCATATGGCTAATGCATTTAGACAGTGCTAATGAAGTTAAGACTCTGCTAAATTTGTTGGCTCGTGGATAACAACTGTTCACAATACTCAATCTGAGCCTGCTACAATTTTAGTCTTACAACTGCTACCTGGTCATTATTATACATACTGGTCTTGCTGACATAGAAGAACTGGATTTCTGGATGTGGGGTTCTCCACATGCAATAAGAAGGTGAACAACATAGGATGCTTCCAAACTCTAAATTGACAGGTAACGTGAGCAAGTTGCAATTTCACATAAAATAACGGAGTTGCTCTTATTCATTGTATCCCTGACACTGTTGCTTTCTTTCCTAATTTCAAGGACTAAAAGATTTTATCTATTCCAACCCCACTCCTTCCAGGCCAGTGCAACTACAGGCAAAACTGAAGAGTCACACCCTAGAAGCAGTCCTGCTTTTTGAGTTCACATGTTAATGCCCACTGAGTTTACTACAACAACTATTGGAATCCTCCTGTTCAAATACATCCCTACTTCACTGCTTTTCAAGGTGAGGGTCCCTACTTCTTCTGGAGCTCAAGGTAAGGTCCAGTTTGTGACTACAAACTACACTGGGTCTACCTGCATGCTACTACCTTTGCAACGACACATTATCCCATTCTCTCAGCCCAAACACTGTGCTGGTCAGCTGTTTGAGTTCACTGCTGCTGCATGTCAGGCCAGAGGTGGCTTCAATTTAGCAGTATGCAACTTAGCAGGCTGCATAGCAAATTCCAGAGGGTTATGTGATGAACATGCAAATATACTCTCCAAAAGACATAGCACATAGCAAACCTCCCTACACCATTTTCATGAGCCAGGTGTCATTTTAATGATGCAGATCTCTGCTCTGACTGATCTTGGGTACTCATTTGGCAGCTGCCACCAAAAGCCCATCAAAGGATAGTGGTCCAGGATGGCATAGAAGAGCAGTAATCCTTCAGTGCTGTTATCTTGAGGACCTCCTCACTCAGATACCTTCATTCGTAGGCCAGGACTCAGGCCTGGCATTAATTCTGCCCCATTTGCTCTGTGAATATCGCAAAAACATATTAACTGCCTCTGGCCTTGGAGCATCCCCGTCCATTCAAGACAGCAGTGATATCAGCTTCCCCAAATCTAACAGGCCCCAGAGAAGTTGTCCAAAATGTTTCACCATAACCTGATCAAAAGGCAGACCTATCTATTCCAGAACACCATCTTCACTGTTTCGCAGGTGGATAAAAGAGGCCCAAAGTGAAGCAAGAGATTTGCTTACTCAGAAAAGAAGAAAACTTTGCCGCAGTCAGACTTGCCCAAATTTACACTGAGAGTCTGAGGAAAGCCAGGAGCATGATTAGGGAGTCTCTTCTCACTCGCTGTGTTGCCACAGACAACATCATCCCCTTTCCACTTAAGAGCTACCAGTTGCCTCAAGCATTGCCTCTTTCCCCCCCCATGAAGCATTTAATAAGGCAAGCATGAAGTGTGTCAAAAGACACTCAAAGCATGGGTTAAGGGATACCAAAATCATGATGATGCTTGTCAATAAAGTCTACATCTCCTTCTAGGGGCAACTGCCGAGGTCTGTGGGAAGCATTCACTCAGTCCTGCACAAAAAATAAATGTTAGAGCTGCTCTAGGAAAAACCCACACCATCAGCACAGTTTCTTTTAATACAAAAAGGAATTGTTTCTTCCCTCAAAGGAAAAATGTCACAGTCCTGAAGAGCAAAGGCATCTGTCACGACCACTGCCACTGTCATTGCATGGGTCACCATTATTCACCAGCAAGGGAGTGATGATTCATCCCCTTTTCCTATGACATGAATCCTACCAGAGCATCCTAACACCAGAGTATTAGGGTGTTCTGTGCACCCTAACACCGCCTCAGCATCCACAAACGTTATTTAAATTTGCTGTCACATTCAGGTGTGTCTTGCAAGCACAGTTATGGGAAACACTGCAAGTGCAAAGCCGAGTACATGGTATCTCTACAGAAGTGTCTCTGAGGTGCACACAGTGCTCCCCCAGACAGGCTCACCCTGCTGAGACCCCCACCAGCATAGGGAGAAGCTGGGCTGAGCTACAGCACCTGATGCTTGTCTCAGAAACTGAGGTCCAGCCCTTGCTGAAGGCTGCAAATAACATTGAGTCAAGTGGGAGACAGCCAATTGTCTTGATGTCTTGATTTCCTGCCTTAGGTTCCCACAAAGAGACGCTGCACCAACTTTGTCAGGTTATCGACAATGCTAACATCTGATCAAAGGAGGTAACACAGACCATCAGATGAAACTAGGAAAATACACAATTTTAAAGGGGAGAAAGACTGCCTTTATAGATGTGGAAATACACACATAAACCCACGTTTAACCCCAGGTTTTCTGTCATGCTGCAGACAGTGAAATGGCTAAGTTTAGATCTGCACCACATCACATGCATGTACATGCCTCCCAGTCTAGGGTGGCGGCATTCCCAGGACGTAAGAGAAGACCTGGATCACTGCAAGAGGTCTGTTCTGGCAGGGAGCAGCCCACAGCAGACGCTCACAGGCTTCTGGGGGAGGTAAAGATGGGCTGGTTGGTAATGCCACAGCCAACCTTTCTGGTTCCACACAAATAGCTATCAAGTTGCAAAACACACACTCCCTATCTCGTTCTTTTGTTGTTTATCTGCACAAAGAAACACGAAACCATATGCAGGCTTTCACTGTCAATATAAGTCATATTATTCTTGTAATTTAATCCAGGTCCAGAGCCTGAAAGCTCCTTTTCCTCCCTTTTCCCCCTTTTTGCTCCCCTCACCGTTTGCCTCTCCCAACCTTGTTTAGGTTTGAATGCTGTGTCATTAAATTCCAGTGCAGTAAACACCGCAGCCTCTCTCTCTAAGCACCCACACAGTGCTTTCTAGGCTAGAAATTAGACATGGGGTAATTTCATTCCTGCAAGGACTCTGCCTTTTATTTTCCTTTACGTCCAACTCGAAGGATGCTTTTGGCAGATGCGTAGTGAAGGGGAAAAAAAAAAAAAAGTTTTCTCTCTGCTTCCTCCCTGCACTCCCCCCTTTTCCACTCCCACCCATCAGCCATAAAATAACACAGCCCAGCCAGATCCCAAACTGAAAGCAAGACAAAGCACCCACACAGCCCCCACTTCCATTCAGCAGAAATGGGCCGCTCGGGGTAGCCCAGGCTCTACAAGTAGGCCAGACTGGAATAAACAGAGTAAACAAAGAGTATCCTGTCCAAGCTGAGAGGGGCTAAAGAGAGTGATGTCTTTCATTAACATGCAAGGCAGGGATGCAAGCACACAGACAGTCAAAAGCATCACTGGAGCTTGCTAGGAGTAATAGGAGGAAAGCAACACACGATCACGCCGCTGTAAGGACCCAAAGCACATCACTCATCTGCACTTCCCACCTAGCAAGGACCAAAACAAGGCAGCAACCCACACACCTACCACCACCCCAAAGCACCAGGGGCAGCCCCAAAGCTGCTGCAGCACAGTGGGGCTCTCCAGGAGGCTGGGCAGGGAGCAGTGCACACAGGTACAGGCGACCAGGGCCGTGCAAATATCAGAGCCAATGACACTAAAAAACAGCATAGCTGTCATTTTAGGAAAGGAATGGGAAAGGGGGAGAAAAGCACAGCACAGCCATAGCAACAGGTCAAGTGTTTTTCAGAGAGAAAGGGTGATGCAGATATGTGGCTTCTCAGTTTTCAGGGCATTTGTCACATAATAAAATCATTAGCCTGGGAATTGATAAAAGTTTGTTTTCATTTTTCTGCAGCCTCCTGCTATAAAGCCCATACAGATCCACGTGTGCAAGTCCACGCTGTGTCTACCCCTGTGTCAACCATTACACAGCTATCACAAACAACCCTCACATTTTTCCAGACTCATAGGAAAAATGCAGCACATGGAGAGGTGAGCAAACAGTCAAGAATTTGTAGCAAAACAGCAGCCTTTCAGCTGCAAGTCTGCTCAGTTATTGGAAAAAAAATTGAGCATGCTGCTTTTTTTAAGCAACCTAATCATATTTGCTATAACATCAGACTTGCCCACCACAAATTGTTCTCGTGCAATGGAAGAATTTTAATCTAATATCTTGGACTCAGATAATTTCCCAGCTGCAGAACTGCAATAATTTCCTATCCTCTCATTGTTGAGATAAGCCGATTAACTTGGATATGTTTCAGTTTCAGAGTGTGATTATCTCCCTTTATTTTACTTCAGAGAGAAAGGGTGACTTACAGTAAAATAACTTTGTTTTCCCCAAGCCAGTTCATAAACTCTCCTTTTCTGTGATGGAGACAGGCCTTTCCTGTTGCATTTTCCTTAGCCCCCTTACTTTCCACACTTTCTCTCTCAGAGACACTGTATTAACAGCTACTATTATTTTACTCAAAGAAAATACACTATTCAATAAATCCCTGAAACAATTCTTTAAAAAAAATAAAAATCTCGTGAACAAAATATTTTCTTGTTTAAAATACCTTTGAAAGTTTACTAAATACCCCACAACCCAGCACTACTGGTCAAATCCTGCTTGCACCGTTCCTTTGTTTTCAGGCACATTTAAAAAAAAAAAGAATTGCAAAAAAAGGGTAAGGCCTGAAGCTCTGTTTACATGCACAGAGCAGCAAAACAGGAAACTCCATTTATTTCAGTACAAGTGATTTACACCCAAGTAAGGGAGAAGACAAGCAAACCCTTGAATTTATACCATTACAAATTGTAAAATACTGATTACACAATTCTGGTGAGGTTTTTTTGACATTTAATGTTTTTTCTTAAATTCCCAGGTCCTAGATTTACTCTATTATGTCAAAGGGACTTCCTCTCCTGCTTTATTTCTTTTCCTTACATTTCTAGCAATCAAATTCTATGAGAAAAGTCTGAAACCATGAGATGAGGACACTTTTTGGACTGCAAGGCTGCATATGTTGAAGCCTCTTAATTTCCTTTTATCTTCCAGATCTCACTTGTGTTCAGGGCTTTTCAACCTGTGTTAATTTGCAGACCAAATTCGACACTGGAAATGTATGAATTACACATATGCAGATTCCCATACGGCACATATCAATTCATTCCTCTTAGTCACCATTCATTAATTCCTTTGAAATAAATGTTCATGGTTGAAAAGCACTAGTTTGATGATTTAATGGGAATGTGGCTCATGTGTTTTCCCTGCACAAGATTAGCAATACTAAGAAAGAGCCAGTCTGTTTAAAAGGGAGACTCTCTAAACAGCAATTTCAGTGGAAAGAGAATGGTTGCATAAACATGGAAGGGCAAGAACTTTTTAATATTATAGATGGAGCAACAAAACAAATAAACCTTTTTTTAATTTCTATATAAAATAAAAGCATATAAAGTAAACCCAACCCCAACAAGCTGCTACTCATGCACAGCTGTGTCATTTGCAGCTAAGCCCCTGAAACCATCCCAATTTCCAGTAAGATGACGGGCAAGGCCTGGTTTCCCCTGCTGGGAAAGGGAAGTGGACAATGTTCTCTACTGACTGCAGTGAGAGCACTTGTGCCCCTGAAAATGCTCTCATAGACAAGAGCCTGCAGTATAACAGCAGGGCTCCCATTACTGCCTCATTGCTACGGGCACTACTTCAGGAAAGCAGCTCCAGGAGCAGATCCAGAAAAAATGACAAAATACATGAGAGGAAGAATAAAAATTACCAAGAGCCTGGGCTCCTTTATGCCTGTTCCTACTGGCAGCAATAGCATGGTAGAGAAGATGGGTGGTGAAACACCACAGTGCTGGACATACAGCCTGGCAGAGCTTGAGGCTTTGCACCACTCAACTCCATTTCAAAATAGTTATTTCTTGGTATCCCAAGAAACAATCCTCCAGCTAGCTTTAATTTATTTTTCTTCCTAAAAGGTAGTAAAATCAAAGTGAACGTTTTTGCATTAGTCTGATTTTAAGTTAATGTAATGAATGCTAGTCTAGTAATGAAATTGGGCTAATAAATCATATGATCATTTTGGGTCACTTCCCAAAACCTTTACACTTCAATGCTGGTACCAGGCAAGCCTGTCTAGAACATATCAAAATAACTTAGTCTCTTGGCACTTTTTAGCCGAACAGCAAGTGTTAGAAGATATCTAATGATATCTGAATTTCACCACTAAGGACCTGCAGAATGAATGGCTTTCTGCCACCCAGCTGAATTGAAACCAGAAGAGTGAAGGTGAACTGGTCTGCATCCCATACCACCAGAATCCCTTGTAAGTTAAAGTAACCCTGCCAATTCCAGTTCAAATTAATCTAGAGCAGATTAAGTCTACCTTTTATGCTATTTTCTAAATGAAATCAGATGTACATGTAAAACTGGTATTTAAAAAGGGTTTTATCTAATAATGAGTCAGATATTGACAGAACAATCACCGTGAAGACCAAGGTGAGAGGCAATATATTCTCATTAATAATTCAAATCTCAACATGGATATTGATGACCATGCACTTAACAGGGAAAACTGGGCAGCAGCTGGAGCTGGCCCAGATTTCCTGAAAAGCTGTTGGGCTGCAATAGAGACACACTGGAGAGATTTCACTCTGAGATCCAACCAAGAAATGGCAGCTCCTCATTATTAAGATATCTTGGACCTTCATATCACTGAAATGGAACAAGGAACAAAACACAGCATTATTAGTCTATTGAAAGAGGATGGGTGAGAAAAATAAGGGAATAAAATCTGAAGGCAAAATGCCACCACTTCCTCTTCTTCACAGCCCTAATGTTTGCAGCAACAACATTCATCAGTACCCAGTTCCAGTTACTGCTTGGGAGCAAGCAACATTAAAGGCTTTAAAATAAATGTGTACAATCAGCAAAAGTGCAAACAAACACAAAGGTTGTAGGAGCCAGAACCACTCAGAACAAACCAGTTGGGGCTAGTTAACATAATCTGCTCTATTCACTATTCACATAACTAAGTTTGTTTCACTAAGGGCATGAACTTTCTTGGAAAAGCTCAAGTAATTAACTGCAGGAGCTTACACACTTTCTTTCCCTCAAGTTTACTTTGCCCGGGAATTAGAGCTGCTTACACACAACTTCTTCTACCAATTCATTCAAAAAGCTGAGTTTTGCTTGTCCTTTCCAGAGGGACATGCCTGAAGAGGTGGTACCAGTGAACTGTAGGATTCCCTTCAATTCCTCCTGCCTCCTATCCACTCTTCCCATCACTTTGATTGATACAAAGAAAAACGTACCCTACCTCACTGAAAAAGAGCAGGTTTCCAATGAAAGGAAGAGGTGGAGGATGTCGGATCCCTACTCTGCTTAGTCTGGAGAACGCAGATGTGGAGTACCTGGGAAAAAATAAGGTAATAAGTTAATTTTGGATCTTGGTAGGACTTGCCACGGTAACTATTTCAGATTACTTCCCTCGATTCAGATAGGGTGAAGATGCTTTCTGTGTTGGCCAGACAGAACTGCCAATGTGATTACATTGCTTGGCAGCTCCTCAGGTCACAAAAGGAAGTGCAATACACTGGTGCTTCAGAAAAGGCAAAAAGACCAAGTGACTCAAAACACAAGCCTGCAAAATTGAGCAGTGGAATTAGAGAACTGCTCCTCTTCCCACAGAGGGTCTTGTAAGTCAGAAGTGACTCTCTGAAGCTACATGAGTTTACAAACGAGATCAAAAGAAGCATTTGGGCCTTGGCTTCTGTGGCACTGCTGGGAAAGGAACAAGACAGATTTTCAGATTATTATTTTCTTCTTCCATCACCTCTACCTATACAGCTCACAGAACAAAAAATCAAACTAGTCTTGGTTGTCCATGAGCCAAGACACTGTCAGTATGTTCAAGTCAAGCCCAGTATTTGGGCCAGATATGCTGATTATGTGATTTTTTTACAGCTGACAGTCAGCAAATTAAACAAATATAAAAAATACAGGGAAACAAAACCCAGACTGAAAAGCTTCATGCATCCCTTATTTCAGATGAAACTGTGGCATGTTGACAGGGACAATACCGGAGAAAAGAAAATCCCAACCCCAGAGCCTTTTTTTTTTCCCTCCCTTCCCCCTTTCTTAATACAAACAATGGATTTAAGTCAATGTACCTCAATTAGTGAAACCTGAAAGAGCAGGAGCTAGCAGCAGCAGCAGCTTTGATTTCCCAACGACGCAACTTTTGTTGTGCACTTCTGCTTGCTGAGATTTCCTGCAGCACAGTACCTATTTTCTTATTGCATTTTGTGTTGTGAAGGTATTTTATAAAAATCATAATCAGGAAATAGAGGTTTAATAATTTTTGATTAAACCAACCATTTTGATTAAAGCAACCATTTTCATTTTTTAATGACACAAACCCTCTCACAAACCCAATAGAAATTGTGTTTTCAGTCTCTGCAAGGACACTATGTCAAGTATGACAAGGTATCGTGGAGTAAAGGCACAGAAGTCAACATTTATTACATATTTTATACATATTATTGACTTCTTGGCTACTTAACTGCTTTTAAAAATATGAGATTTTCCTCAGCTAATACTCTCGGGAAAAGAAATGTTTTAACTTGAAAATGACAAAACAACCTACACGGCACATTTTCATCCCAAAGAGAGGATTTTTTTTTTTGCTGCTGCTACTGCTGTTTGAAATCTTCCTGAAGTGTCTTTGTGTCACAGCAAAGTCCTTATCTTCAGTATGTAAACAGTGAAAAAGATTAAAATCCCTGTCAATGGAAACCTGTCAATTTTGCAGTATTCTATCCTGATGTTTTCACTGTAAAATAGATGGCAGATCACAAAACCCCAGGCTGGGATACAGTTAACTGCTCATTTCACTGCATGCCAGACGGTCTGTAGACTCCTGGTTTTCATGTAGAGCAAAGTGAAGAGTGACTACAACAGAGACTTACACCAGACAAAGTAAATGATGTGATCACCAAATATTTAAAAAGGAAAAAAAAAATAATGAGTACCATTTCACAAGGCAAGAAACACAGAGACTGAAGACTATTTATACTTAGATGAACAGCTCATCATTGTCAGCTTCTGAACATTACTGGCAGCTTCATACAGCTGAGGATTTTTGCTTTCCTTTTCCCCCTCCTAATGTGGTTTTCTCCACTGCTTTTTATTCAGTTACATTTGAAGTAGGTTTTCGAAAGGTAGGGAATGACAGTTTACAATGAGATGGGAGAGAGGAGCAGTGTCGTCAAGCTACAGAGTGAAATATAACAACAAAAGGGTGAAGCCAGCAGGAGAAAAAAAGAATCTCATCAATAAACATATCTAGCTCTACTCTACGATTTTACAAAATTTCGGGTGTTGTTGCAATACCTGATGTTTTACAGAAAAGAAAACAGTATGCAAGTGACCAAAGACTGACGGGGCAGCATGCACAGAAGAAGGATCTAACACTGCACATGTAGCCTTAACTTTGACCACTTCTAATGCAACAGCTTACTTTCTGCAGCCTTAAATATTAAAATCTTTCCCCTCATCTCTTCAATATTTCCACTCATTCTTAGTATTTTGGGTGGAGAAGAGAGAGAGGAAAGAGTGGCTTATAGACTTCTTTAAAGAGGGGGAAAGGGGCAAAAGGGGCAAAAGGGGCAAAAGGGGCAAAAGGGGCAAAAGGGGCAAAAGGGGCAAAAGGGGCAAAAGGGGCAAAAGGGGCAAAAGGGGCAAAAGGGGCAAAAGGGGCAAAAGGGGCAAAAGGGGCAAAAGGGGCAAAAGGGGCAAAAGGTCTCATATAACACACAGTGAGCACTAGTAATACATAAATCTGACAGCTTTGTGGCACAAACCTCTGCCTTTTGAGCCAGAGGAGGCTGATAACTCAAAGAGGCCAATTTATGTGATTTGGTCACTCAGCACCCCCACAACACACACTTGACCAGTGACTCAGAGCTGCATCCTAAGTGCACTGGTAAAACAGTGCCTGGCTTTTGTTGCTGGGAGGGGAAGGTGGGCTAGAAGCTGGGCGAGGGTGGCCTCGTAGGCAAAGCCATTTGTCTGCAGAAGCTGTACATCTAAATGAAACAACTCCAAGCCTGCCTTATCACCAGTGGGAAGTCTTATTTCTCACTATGCCACTTAACACACTTCTACATTACTTTATCACAAAAATTAATCTGGTAAGGGGAAACCTCCTGCTGTTTTTCTGGGTACATAGTGACAGCAGAAGATGAGCCAATGGACCAAAAAGGCTAAATCAAATGCAAAATCTACAAACAGAAGAGATACTAAGGGGTGACCAAGATAACCAAAGATATGGAACCACTTTTGTACAAGAAATAAGCTAACAGGCTATAATCTTAATAATGGAAAAAAGAAGCAACTGATGCAGGTTATGACGAATACATTTAATATCATGCAAGGCTTAAAAATAAACTGAGTTGTTAGCCAAAAATTTAAAATATAGTATGAAAATCCACAAATGAATATTCAGGTTTCAGGACTTAAAATGATACACTTTTTCAAGAAATAAATATACTAATTATGGAACTCCTTGCCACTGACAATTGTCTACTCCAGAAGTTTAAAGAGCTTCAAAAGGTGATAGAATAAATTAATGGGAGGTGAAGGGAGAGAATCAACAGACACTTTTAGCTAGTAAATTTAAGAAATGTAAGAGAAATGCATGGAAAACATGAAAGGAAAGGGAAAAAAAATTAATCAAATTTTATTTCTTAATCAGGGAACTAGTCTGTAAGCTTCTAATTGCATAATAAGAGATTAGACTTTTATAAAACCTCAAAGATAAAACTCCAGACACTTCAGCTTTCTTAAGAGAAAGAGAGGAATGAGTCTATGTGAAGTGAGGGGCATGAAAAGGATAAAACTCTGATGGCAGCAATATTTACTGGACAATCTAGTACATTCTCACTCAAAAGAGAAACACATCCTAATATTTACACAAGTACAGCTTCTTGCACAACCCATAATTTAAAAGCTTGGCATTATGTTTTGAATTAAGTGACAAGACATCAAAAAGAACCAGAGGAACAGCAGTAATGAAGCAGATCAATAAACAATTCAATAACCCTTTGAAGCCATTCAGATGGCCTCTGAGAGCAAAATGCTCTCTGTATATATTAAACATATTTTTTAAAAGAAAGTTAACATGCCAAATACATAATCAATGGAACTAGCTATCTGCTCAGCCAGGTCAGTACTGATCAGTACTGAAAGAAAAAGTATTATATGGTCTACCCTTAAGGGTCATCAGTTTGTGGAGCAGACAAGATTACAATTTCCAATTCTGCATCATGGAGTTCAATACCCTGTTGAAATTACCTCAAATTTCTCCCAATACAGAAAGCGCGTCATTCGTTCTACAGCTCAGTAATACACAACCTAACAATATCTAAAAAGCTATAAACTGGGACACAGAGATGTTACTTAATCTCATTGTTGGGAGCTGGGAGGTGTGTTATTTTGCAAGACTGACTGGGAAAACAAAGTATTTTGCTGAGATAATGGAAATCATTCCTGCCAAACGAGAGACAATCGTCACGCATTTTTACCTGTTTGCTTCTATTTACATATTCCCATACCAGATTCCAGTTAACACTGGGCTGTATTTTGCTCACAGAGTAGTGATAATGCACAAAATAAAGGTAGCCTTCCTAACATTACAATGATGGCTCATGAAAAAATATACAAAATATACAAGCATCCCTGGGAGCCCAGTCTCACAAAAACATCATCCCAAAGCTGGCTACAGACTTTCAGCTCTCAGCCCTCTCTGGGAAATTTTCTATGATGAATACTCCAGCAGGGTCACTGGAGAGCTGCCATCATAGAAGTCTTTCCTCTTGTCTGCTCCTCAGGATATTTAAGGCAGAAAATCATTATTTGGTCCCATTCTGACAAAGGAACACAGAGAAAACAGGTCTTGCAAGTGAGTGAGTATTGCAGCCAAAGCGGATAACATCCCAGAATGATGCAGCCTGCGCTGATTATTACCTCCAGAAAGTGGAAACAAAAGAAAGACAAAACAAAACCACAAAATTAAGTCAGCTGTCCACCCCCAAAAGACAGTCTCTCAGAAAGCAGAAGAGAGAAAAATGGGGAAAATAAATCCCTCTCCCTTGGTCAACACAGGCCACCAAATTGTCCTTTACTGTTACCCCGCAGTACCTCTGGTGGAAAAGGAGGGATTTGCTGAATGAAAACACACTTGGATGTGTAGAATACATCAGAGTATGGAATTATTACTGCACCTCCAAAAAAAGATACTGAATATCCATAAGTATACCTCTAAGAATGAACTGAAATTAATCTTCAAGAGACACTTTAGTCAGTTTGGGATAAGGATATTTGAGTATTGCAATTTAATTTTCAAGCTCAACAAATCTATACTTCTAAACCATGAATTTGTAGGGCTGTAATAACAGTTTCAGGGATAATGAGAACTTCCATGTAACACTTGCTCTCCTTAATCACTTGCGTGCACTCGCAGAGCCTTAATTTTGACATAATTGCACAAGAAAAAGAAAGACATTGCAGACACTTGCAACATCTGCCTCCACAGGGGCAGATGTTTTCCAGCTGCAAAACCTAAATGATCATAGGACACTATTTCATTGAAATATTTGCTAATACATCAGGACTAGTGTGCAGAAAAGGCAAGATTATATGCCCAAAATTAAATTTATGCCTCATCTATCTGCTAACAATCATCTTTTAATCTATACTGTTCTGGTCTTTCAAACAATTTCCTCCATGTCTCTTAAGAGAACTGATAGTCTCAAGAGATTGGGTGTAATAAGGCTTCAGGTTGTCACAGTGTATTCAAAGTTTTGGGGGTTGCTTTAAGTTCTAAAAATTTAGCAGTGAATCAAGGCCAATTAAATGAGAAAGCCCGCATGGAAAAAGCAACGCTCTTCACCATATTCTAGAGTAGCCCTGCGAGAGACAGATGGTCTGTACAGCAGGTCAATGACAATATTTCATGACCTCTCTCAGAGTGCAACCTCTTCACACTGGGCGGTGGCTTTTCCAAATAAAGAGCAAATGAACGAGTCATAAATCCACAGCTTCAGCCCTTCTTTGTTGGCTCAACACCTTTAAACAAAACGATGGAGGTCAGCAGCAGAGGCTGTTGGCTTCTTATAGCAATATACAACCTTGGGAGAGGAGGTGACCACAAAGAGGAGCCTCCTCACCAGGAGGATTGTCCACAGCAGATCTGAGGTGTGCATCCATGAGGCCACACATGATGTCTGCAGGAACAGCTGGGCCAGAGCTGATTGCTAAGCTCAGCTCATGTCACAGCCCTGCTCCTTAACCACACACCAAGCCATCCTTTCACTCCCTAGGACCCCTGGCAGCATACCTTTTTAAGGAGTAGTTTCTTGAAGTGCCTGTTTATTCAGGCAGATATTGTGGGGCATACAGAAGAAAATGGTACCACCTCAAGGCTATAGATGTTCTTGTTTCATCCAGGAAGAATGAAGTTTGCAAAAACAGGTGCATTGCTAGAAACGTGGTGTTCAGAAACAATAGAAAAATTTCACGACTTTTGTTTTTTCTCTCCTCAACTAATTACATCTCTTAATTTTGCAAATGGACATCTTAAAAGGGCATGAAGTTTCAACCTATCATCCTTCCTAATTGTTATGCAAGTTCATATCCTAGTGATGCAACTCCATTTGCAGAAAACATGGCATCAGTTTTTGTATGCACCTTAGCTGTTCCTACACACTGGGAAGAATTTTATGGTTGCAGAAAGCAATTTCATCTTTAAATTGAAGGAGAAAAGTCTGCTTGGGAGCCTGATCATTCTGGCTTTTCATGGTCATAAAGAAAGCACTTATTAGGCCACTGGCCCATTATTTCATGGGCCAAAAAGGGGTTGCAGTGCTATGGTGGCTGAAGTCCCAAAATGTTATTTAGCAACACATCAAGCAGTGGTGTGGGTGCAGGCAAAGCCACATTGCATTCCCTCTAGAGCCTACCAACCACAGCTGCCTTTCATGTTCTATCCCAGGTAGTTGTGGTCTATCACACTCCTTGCCCAGTGTGTGTGTTGCTGTCAGGGAACTGGTTTTAGAGCTCAGCTCTTGTACCGCGCATTCCGCAGCAACACATGCAGAGCCACTCAGTGCCATGAAGAACCAGCTGGCACAAGGTTTGCATGATATCACACCTCACCAGGAAAGCCCTGGGGGGGAAAAAAAAATGCTTCAAGAGGCTCAGTGCCTCCCAGTGCTTTAGAGCCAGAGACATCTCCTTTAACTGAAGGTGAGGTGGGGAACACAGTCCTATCCCCTTTTTTGAGACCTGCCTGTCAGTGTACATGGAGCAGGTACCAAAGCACGGACAAAGTAACTGGAGCAAACTCCAGGCATTTTCCCCCTTGTAATCTCAAATGAGCAGTGGTGACAGGCTGCAGGGACAACTCACCTCCCTAGAGACAGTTCTGGATAAATGCTCAGACCTCGTGATTACACAGCATATGAAGTAATTCTACTTATTTATTTTTAAGTTAACACCAAGGAGCCACCATGCACTGAGTGTGGCAGAGGTCCTATCAACCAGAGACATATGTGATCAGAGCACCAGAGATCATTTCATGGTATTCAGAGAGCCTGAATTAATGGTCCACAGCCTGACTTTGTTCTGGCATTTCCTAGCTTGTGTGGGCTTGACTTCGCAACCTCAATAATGTGTCTTTAAGGCAATTTTCTTTGCAGGTTCTCATTTTTTAAAAAATAAAAAAACTCATTAAAAATACATCACATTGCATCATTTTGCATCCACAGGGGTCATCAAAAGACCCTAGACTATGGCAGAGACCTTTGCCAAGTGAGCTAATGGAAGAGCTGACAGAAGAGGCAGGTTGTCTTTCAAACAAGGGAGCTGTGAGGCACAGCCTGCCAGAGAGTCTCTCAACACTTCCTCAGAGAGAAAAAACAGCAAAATTAAAGAGTTCCTAAACCAAAATGCTAGGCTTCTTGCTGAGTGGTGACATCTTACCAGTGAGCCCTCATCTGTTTCTTGGGCAGTATCTGCTCTTCCTCATCCATGGACCTGCCACCAGCCCCAGCCTCTGCTTCTCACTGGAGCTGACTGCACTGCCCCCTCACCCAGACCCTGCATCACCCCTGTCACGAGCTCCCCAAACGGTCCCCTCCCAGCACAGTCACACACTGCTCTGCATCAGCCACTCACCCTCCTCCATGCAGCCATTTATCCCAGTTTCTCCTTACCTAACCTCATTCTTGTTCGCACACTGCTTGCACAGGCTGCCCACTCGCAGTTCTGGTGCCCAATACTCATTGCTGCCATGGCATCCCAGCACAATCCCATTAGAGAAAGGTTCCTCCCAGTCCCTGCACTCGGAGCAACCAGCTGCTCTCAGGGACCTGCTGGTCAGCCCTCCACACACAAAGGGTGGGACTGTGCTCAGCAAGGACAGAACCAGAAACATTAGCTTAAAATAACATATAACAGAAGAGATTCCAGTGAACGTGTGCTAACTGTAATTTTTCAAATACTTACGATTTGCCTAAATTTGCATGAGAAAGGCAAAAAGTACATCCACTGACAAAAACCCACTCCTCTCAGCAAATATTGAAACCCTGCTTTAAAGCTAATATAAAAATCAGAATATCACTTCTTAAGAATAATAAAATAATGAAAAAAACCCCAACCCCCAAGAGATTCCCAAAATAAACACAAACATTTTTCTTTAGCATTTGTCTCAGAAATTATGGAGCTCATTTTAACTGAAATTTTTCAATAATTCCACCTAAGACAGACAGCAGCCCTGGAAAACTTCGATCCTAGCGGCTTGGAGTTTGATAAAGCAATAAGCAATTTAAAATAGAGTTGCATGATGGGAGCATCACACAACCTTAATTTGTGGTGCTCGCAGACCCACTTATAATTAAGATAACCAGACTTAAAATAAAAGAAGTGCTGGCTCTCAGTCTGAGATCACACATAAAATCTCAGCTCATAGCTAGTTATTTTATGCAGGGTCTAATCCATTGTAGCACAGGGGTGACAATGACAATCTTGTCTGACCCTTAATTACAGGAAAGATGTTATAACGTCTGTACATACCAGACAGCCTATGATAAACTTGAAATTAGCAATGGAGACACTGCCTGCTGCCCATGACTTGAAAACCAGGAGTAGTGTGATGCCATGAGGAGATAAGATCTTTATCTTTCTTGCCCACATATTCACGCCCCCATTTTGGTCATCTTTCCATATAACGACAACAACAAAAAACCCTCACTACCACAAACTATTAAATTGTACTTTACACAGACATTTTTCATTTTCAAATCTTTAGGCTACAGAGGAAGCACAAGCACCTCTGGAGGAGTGGTGCCATGTCTTGGCAGGTGGCTGACACACAAAGCAGCATAGGAAGACCCACTGGAAGTGAGACTGCTTCAAGGAACAAATGACAATCTGCTACATCATGAAATAGCACTGGTGCTGGCTGCAAAGCACCAAAATTGACCAAGAGTAGCTACCATGAATGCATCTAAATAGTGCTAGTCCAGAGCTCCGCTTTGCTGTAGGATTTAATACCACTAGAATTAAAGTAAAGGGTGTGTGGAGCTCCTTTCATGAAAAGCAAAGCACAAATCTGGAGTCACCAGGGGGAAACATCATTAATTTCTGAAGGGAAGAAGAGAAAATCCTTCCAACCTCAGGGCTCATGCACACACGAACAGTGAGAGGAAGTACAGATGTGGGGTTCAAAGCCTTGTGGCAATAGAAAAAAATCAACTCAGCCTCCTTTTTTTTCTTTGCATGTTATTCATGACTTCTTGAGTACAACTGTCAAGAGTTGAGCCCACAGAAAAGACAAGTAATTCAGCCCTTTCCATAATGTGAGCTAATTTTATAAAGAGACAGAAAAGATAGAGCAAGGAATAGCATATTCCCTACCCCAGGACAAGGACAATACCCTGTAGCAACCTCTTAACCTTTAGGCATAAAACAGGAGCATTGAAATTATTTCAATCACCTTTCAGTGTGCTTGAGTAGTCTACAACCATCACCAGTCCAAGGAAGCTATCGTGGGCCACTAACAAAGGCAGAAAATCGTTCCTACAAAACAGAAGATAGTTGAATAGATGCCAAACAAAGCCAAAGGAAAAGCAGAATTTCAAACAGACTGGATGAAAGGATTGCAGGAAGCAAACTTCAAGGAGATCCTCTGAACTTGAAAAACTGCCTTAAAAAAGCAGGCTCAAGTGTTACTCCCAAGTGCCATCCAGATTAAAAGGAAAACAAAAGGCAACTGGGGTTTCCAGGAGCTCTGAATCACCATTCAAGCCTAAGGAGACTGAGCAACCAACTACACACAGAAATAGCAACACTGGGTATGCATGAAATGTCAAACCAGAGCAGAATGGACTGAGAGGTGTTTTCCTTCTTTAATCACTGAAAAATACAGTAACTCCGTGCATTACTTGTAAAACAGCAGGTTGGATGGTTCAGACAGAAATACACTTTTTAAGATGACATGTTTCTCTCTATGGGCTGTTGGCTATTAAAAAAAATAAAAGTGCTTGTTTCACATTATGTCATCTTTTGACTACACTTTGAAGTCCATTCTGGCCATTTCCCCATGACAGAGACAAATTCCAATCCTTAGGAATAATTCCCTTAACTTCATAAAGAAGCCCTTGTTCAAGTCAGATAATTTTCATGTAGAGGCTGACATGGAAATGGCTTTCCTGGAACAGAGTTGATTTGCATTACTTGGTGTCATAGCACACAACAGCTTACTCTGCAGCCCACTTGTCTGGATCTTCCACAATCCAGACAGCCACAGTCCCCCTCTCCATGAAGCAGTTATGCACATGACAGGAAGAACTCATTTTAATGAAGAGTCTTTGCTCTTGAATTGGTCATGTTCTCTCTCAACCTGTTTATCTGGCAGGCTCCTGGATGCAATTTGTAATCATTGCTCCCTGCTAACAATGGAAAAGTCTATTACTGTCGCCTGTCCCTTTGACTCCGGGGTTTTAACATCTGACATTGCGCCACACGAGTAATGTAGCGTACTAATCCATTAAAGACCCCCTTCCCAGCGTCTCTCAAAGGACCTGCTACTGCACCCCTGTCCCAGCTCACCCTTTCTCCTCCCGTTAAACAGCCTCAAACGCTCCTGGCACATGAAAGCAAAACGCTTCAACGCCTCAACTGCAAATTCACCGAGACAGAGACCATCTTTCCATTACATCGCACACCCTTCATGTGCACAGCGGAGCCCTGATCTTTTACAGGGGTTCACGGCTCCTGCTGAAACAAAAATGATAAATAAATCATCAGCACCAGGTTCCCTAAAGTGGAAGGAAGTCCTGTGCACTGTCATTCGATTACTTTTTAACTACCACAAGGAACTAAAATTCCACAGGGAAGTAACAATAGCGAGTCATTAGCATGAGTGATTCACCTTCAAAGAGAGGCAAGAGGAGAGCTGAAGCCCAGAGAAGCCAGTTTTCTTCAATCTCTCTGCGAGCACCTGGGTGCAGAGCAGTGATCTTTTCCAAGGCAGAACAAAGACACTAGAGGATGATACACAGGGGTTTTAAAAAAAGATTAGAAAGTTTATAAAAATAAAAGGGCTGACAACAGAACTAGGATTAAGAGCAGAAGAGAATGAGAACAAGATGTGATACAAATGACAGAAATCCTGGCAGGAAGAAAGAGGCTCATCGAGGGAAAGGAAAGGGCCTCTTAGGCAGATAAAGTCTCAGAGAAGTCACCTATCTTCTGGGAAAGGGACACAAGGTATCAACACCACCTTGAGCAAGATATGAGGAAGAGACTCTGATATTATGCAATACATTAATTATTGCAGTTGAATTTGGGTATTTCTTGTCCTAACTAAAATAAAGTTGTTTTTTTTTTTTTCAAGGCTCATTACAGATCTGCATTGTTATTTCCAGCTTTACTTTGTCTCCAAGGAGCTAAGTATAAGACAAAGTTGGATGCCTGAAGAAAAATACTTTTACCTATCTCTAGGGAGTTAAAGTTCAGTGCCTGCTCTAAGAGAGGCTAGATAGGAAGATCCAATGACTGCCAAAAAAAAAAAAAAAAAAAAAAAAGGCAGTGGATAGAAAACTCAATTGGAGGAATATGGAAAAAGACACAGGAAAGTGTTAGCAAAATCTGCTCAAATCATGCAAAGCACAGTGATGCGCAGGTCTAATACGCCATGTGCAGCCTGGAAAAAGGTGAGCCTCCCTGGCCACTACCAGAACTCCAAAGATCATCTTAACTTTTAATGTCTTTCCCAAGTGATAAGTGAAAACTGGGGTTGCAATGAGAAGGCCCACATAAGGTGGTGAAATCCCATACCGGCACATCACACCGCACAGTGGCTGCTTTATTTACTTTAACACCACACTAGGAATAGCTAACTCAAGCTGAGATACTTGTGAATCCCTTAGGAAACCATACTTCTATATTTATTTATATATCCATATATTTACATTCATATGCATACATATGAGCACTCTAAATCTGTTCATTTTCCCACAGGGCAAAATTAACACTCAGCCATTCTTTATGTTTTGGACACTGGTCATTTTCCACAAGGGTAACTGTACACCATGATGGGTTTTTCACTCTGAATGTCCATCTTTAACATTATTGTATCTCTCATAGATGCCTCTGCAGCAGAGGTGTGGATGATACTGTGCTATACATCATTCACACCATCCCCCTCCAGAATGGATTGATTTCTTCCTCCTTGGGAAGCTCCCCTACTGAACAATGCTCAAGGAAAGCCTAATATGCAAGGCTGAAGATCTTCCACGCCATGGTCCCACCAGTTCCAGTTTGTTTTGTTCTATTTTATTATTTGGACTGCCCACTGGAGAACTTAATCCTTCTCAACTCCTGACGTTCCCAATCCATGCAAAGGACCAGAACCCATCCAGGACTACGCATTACTCTAGGGATCTGCAAGTTGGAGTAAAAGCTCCCTGCTGTGGCAATTTCCCTGTCCTTGAGATAAAATAGAATAAAAACAAAAGACAACAAACCTTACAGAGTCTCAGCAGTGAAAAGGGGAAAATGGAAGTTATGTGAGGAAGGAATTGGGTGGATGACTTAATAAATTGGTTTGGAAGATTGACTGATTTCTCTTTTGCATCTACAGGCATCAGTATTTAGACAAAACTTCCAAAAATCATTTCTTGCACTGATAAAATAGAAAAGGCTCAACTCATAACTGAAGAGAAAACAAGGCAGCATCCAACTGACGATGAACATCTTCAAAATTAAGTAGCATTACATAACATACACCTAACAAAACGGCTATGGTGCTCTGCACCAACAATACTGATCTTTAACCATAGCACAACTCGGAGCACTTAAAAGACAACCAGCATAATGCCAAAATCTAAAGGGGCAAGAGGAAAACAGAGGCAACAATAAGCCTGACATCATCCTTACGTGAAGTAATGGAACGATCATTTTAGAATGCCATTAACAAGAAATTTGAGAAGAATTAACTGAGGAGAATGTAATTAAATGCCTTTCAATATTGTCAAACGAGCCTTTCATTTGGGGTTGGGGTGGGTTTAGGGTTCATTTTCTTGACAGGTGTATGGGTATGGATGATAAATACACCTCTCCCAACAGCATCTGCTTGGGCTAGTCCTATGTGCTGAGACACTAGACCACATAACATCTTGCCTGAAAGATATTTTACACGTTACACAGAGAACTAACATGACACCAACCTAGAAAAGCTAAAAGCTGGTTCAATGCTTGACCACAAAATGTGACCCCTAATCATGAGGTATTGATCTGCAGGACTCTTTACTAGGAGGATTTACAGACACAGTTTCTTACTTACAAGTAAAAGGAATCATGAGTTACAGCTCCTTAAAACTGACCCCAGATTTCCTGTGCTAAGGAACATGTCCACAGCCTCTCTGCAGCATCCTGCTGCCATAGAGCCGTGGCCATATGCCTGGCCACAGGATTTGATTATCAGAAATCTGTTCCAGCAGCTGTTTGATAGCTATGGGACATCAAACACCACCAGCAATGGTCCCACTCACCTGAACAATGACCAATCCACCCTGGCCATGGAATTTCTAAGGGTAACATTAAGGCAGCAGGTCATCTGTTAGAGTAGGGTGGCAGGAGGCAGCTGAGACAATCTGAGCACTTCCTGCTGCTGAAAAATGTTGCAACCTTCTCCCTTCCACCCACCTCCACATATTCCCTCTTGCTACTTTCCCTATGTTGATCTGATCCCTGCTCAAGCTGATGCAGACACTAAACCAGCAAACTATCCATCAACCCACCACCAACAATTCCACCCCCAACCACATCCTTAATTACCATTCTATGCCTTTCAAATTCCTGCAGAGATGGCAACTCTTCCCTGGGCAGCCAGTTCCAGTGCTTGACAATCCTTTTGATGAAATTGTTCCTAATACCCAACTTAAACTTCCCTGTGGCCATTTCTTCCTGTTCTGTCTCTTGTTCCTTGAGAGAACTGACTGATCCCCACCCCACCACAACCACCTTGCACAAAGGAGCCACCAGGTACAAGTGAGGAAACAACAGTTTTGGTGACATAACCAACACATTGGTGAAACAACTACTCTACTGCTACACAAAGTACTGCTCAGAAAGACATGGGAGTAGTGGGTGGAGCTCAGAGGACATTTTGAAAAAGATCTAAGGATAAGGAAGAGAAAATAATACAAGCTTTTAAATGTCAGTGCAGTATATTGAACAGAAAGTTGAGAAGTGCCTTGACTGCTGCCTACATATACTTACACTGGAACAAGCTCTAACAGCAAGCAGCTCCCCACCTTCCAGGACAAGGCCAAAATATTCACAGAGCTGGGTATACACACTACAGAAATGAAATCCTGAATTCAGATGCCATTTCTTGGGACTGAGACCATGTAAAGATTAAAACAGTCTACCAGGAAAACTAATAGACTAGCTGCAGCTTTGAGCTTTTAGAACAATCCTCTGTATTTCTTCAACAAAACAAACCAAACCAAACACCCCCCAAAAAAAAAAAAAAAAAAAGAAAAGCCAAACAAAGCTCCATGCGAGGTAGCACTTCCCCCTACAAAGTCTAAAGGCAGATACAGAGCCTTAAAAAACAGGAAGTCAAACTAGATGGAAGCATAGCTCCTTCTGGTCTCTAAATAAACAAGTGATTAACTATTGCTCTAATAGTTGTTTGCCATCAATGGAAGAGGGGACTGTTTTCCTCCTCTTCCATCAGGCAGGGATTTGTGCTACCAACACAAATCGGTGACAAAGTCATGTCACTGGCCCCTTCCACAGCAATCCAGTCACACAGCCAAAGGCAGCTACAAAGAGACTTTGGATAGAAATTGCCCACAGCTTATCTCCAAAGACAAATACTTTGCCTCTTTGAATGGAAGCCTAAGAGAAGACACCAAGCCAGATAACGATTAGCCAAGCAGTCCCAGACACATTTAGGCTTTTATGTACTGAAACATTTATTACAATCTAGAATTTGTTACTTTATCCTACCACACAGTTTCATTAAATATATTTTAAGACAGGTAGGATTCTATCAAAAAACAACACGAAAACCTCTAGGAGAAAAGAGAAGTCTCTCTTCCTTATACCAAATAAAGTGTATTTGAGAAGCAAATCATTACACAAGTCTTTCAATATTTTAATAAATAAATTTTTAAAAAATATCAAATGGAAAAAACAGTAACTACAAACAGGCAACAACTAGAAATAGTAATTTTTTGTAGGGGAAAAACAAAAAGAAACTTCTTCATGTTGGCAAGGGAATATTATTATTAAAGGGCACGGTCACAGAGATGCCAGACCACAATGTATTCACCATTTTGATGTTTACAAATCCAGCACATCATCATTAGAGGATACTGTACAACCCTCTAGATATACAGGGTAATAAGCACATGTGGAAGTATGGACAGCTGTAAAGAATCATTTCCAGCTTACAGAAACTACCAGAAACCTAAAGAACCTTTTAAGGAAGGAGGAAAAAAAGTAGCAAAAACCTACCATTTCAAATTCAGTCACCTCAACACAGTCTCCGGTACACAGAGCACTTTCTAAAAGACATATTGAGAGAGTAAATACCTAACAAACTTTCCTCTCCATTATAAACTAAGAAACACCTCACTTGTCTAACCTGCTCATAATACTAGACTTTAGAAGGCTTAGTCTCACCTTCAAAACATAAGCAGCCAGAGGAGACCACATATCCTTCAGCAGCTATGCCTGCACTGGTTTACTACGCCAGGAGACACAGGCAAGTGGGATTAATTATTCCATTAGCAGCATATATTGCACCTGAGACTTGTTCCTATGGCCAGGCCACCTGTAGGCTGAAACCTCCTGAATATTAGAGTTGACTAATTACTCTTCTCTCCTGACAGGTGAAAGGCAGAAGAGTTGCTTTTTGATTCCTAAGCAAGTCTGTTTGAACACAGTTGTATTTTATGGCAGAGCACAGCCCTTTTTTAGCAGGTTTGCCTCTGGTTGCTTGAACACTGGCACAGGCTTTCAAATGCACCCAGCCTATCAAAGCTTTTCTTGCTGTGGACCACAGCAGTAAAAGACTGACCTGTGCTAGTATATGGCAATGAGACAAAATTTGGGGACTGGCTTATCTGAATTGCTTGTGGCTCAGCTTAGAAAAAAGTCTTTTACAGTTACAGCTGTTGGCATGTTGGTCAAAGGGCGGCTGGGACTTGCCTGCACCTGGTTGGTGAAACATTACAAGTAGATGGGAGATGACTCAGAGGCCCTGTGAAACATCCTCAGATCAGTCATCCCAGGCTACTGTGGTTCCTACTGTTCCATTAGCAAGTTGTGGCTGGTGATAAAATAGGTTGTGTCTCTCAAATGCTGCAAGCGTGTGGCAGCTTTTCTTTGTTTTTAAAGATAATTTAGTGCTTATGCAAGATGGCATGGCAGCTCAGGAAGCCAAGGAACCCCAGGTATGCAGTAATTACAGCATCCATATCAGCTTCCCTGGCTTATCCACCTTGCCAGTGAATTGGATGCAGTCTTGTCTCTGCTCAGGCAGCAAAACAGCAGTTCTGCACACAAATGGTATGCCACAGCTCTCAGCTTAAAAGATCTTAAGCAAAACAAACTTTCCTGGATTTAATTAAAAAACAACAAGAAATAACCCAGAGGCTGCATATTCCACGTCACATTATCCCCACTTATTAGAAACGTATTTCAGTGTTTCTCTCATTATAAAGGAGAAAGATTATATAGTTTGCATCGCTGCCTGCAGCCACATTTTTAAAACTTGGGTGTCAAAAGACAAAGCTCCTAAATCAACACTCAGCTACCCAAATAAAGAGGTTCTCTCTTAATCAGATATTGAACAGAACTTCTCAAGAAACAAAGGGAAGTGGCAGGCACACGACTTTTTCTAAAGAAAAAAAGAAATCACCACATTAGTTACATGTATGTGTCCAAATACAGGTACCTGAAGGTAGCAGAGGTAACTTTTGATCACATTGGCCAGAAGAGTTGACAGAAACACCCACACGAAACCACTGGCTGCTGTACCGGTAGCACAAGGAAGAAATAACAATGGAGAGAAGGAAGGGAAAATATAAGAGAGGAAGCATGAGATGAACAATGAGGGATTTGTTTGCATCTGAGAAAGGGGACAAGGCTTTGAGAGAGCATCCCACCAACTCACAGGCCTGTGGGTCACCCCTGAGAAATGTCGAGTCAGCAGGAAGCAGCCTGCTGCCTGTCTGCTGAGTGTCTGCAAGGCAACGAGCAAACTGCTGGGTTTGCCCTACCTGCTCTCTGTATAATATTTCTTTAGCCCTCAAAAGCTGTAATTTGAAAAGTAAAGACACAATTTTCACACAGCTGAAACTCACAACTGTCTGTACCATTCTACCAAGTGCATGCCTACACGAACCCCTAATTATCTGCACTGTCATGTGTAATTAGTGAGTCTGAACATGTAGTATTCATCAATATGTGAATGTTAGGAACACTTCATACATTCAATAGCACCCTGTGTTTGTACACAGGCAACTCCCAGTGAGTATAACTATGATCATACCCTGAAAGGGGCAGGCAAAATAAACAAAATATTTAGTGTCTGTCATCCATACCAGAACCATACATGAAAAAAAATTCTTTCTAGAATATATAATCAAGTGTTTTCTATGTTTTTTTTTTCTTTCAAATAATTGGGCACAGTGTTTCCATGGCCTGCACTGAAGAGAGAAATTGAAGCTCATTATTCAAGCCTGCCATGATCAATACAGAGAAACATGAGGACAGTCATGAGGAACAGTCCCGTCACATGATTTTTTAGGTTAATGTGTGATTATCTCAAAAACAAACATTATGAAAGAAATACAAAGGTGGAAATGGAGGAAGGACGCACATCTCAACACATCTAAACAGTCTTTCATGTAGTTGAAACTCACATTTGCAAAACTCTGGAACTACTCAAACACAAAACTCAGCATGTAAAACCAGGACTAACTGAACTGAAGCATGGAAAGCTGGCTAAATCTACAACAGCCAGATCTCATCCATCTCTTTCTCTTATTCTGGATAGCAGAAAGATTGAAGCATTAATAGCTGTCTTATTGACTCATTACCTTACAGGCTTTAAAAATCTGCATAAAAATAGATTTTTTTAAGAAAAATCTCTTATTCAAATCAAGCACGTTTGACTGCAACTACATCAAACAGAGTCCCAGTTTAATCAGAGATATGCTGCCTCATGTCAGGGAGCTGACACAACCACGCGTCTGCCTCTGTGCCGAGTACATGCAGGGAGGAGGCAGAGGAAGGAGGGGAGCACCAGCACGTATGCAAACACACTGCTGTCTGTTTGTTCCCAGCTGGGGAAAATTGTTAGCACAGCTCAGTCAAACCTATTGGAAAGGGATAGAGACTCACCCAACCACCCTGTTCCAACAAGCTCTTTACCCTGGGCCTTACAGCAAATGCGGGGAGTTCCCTCCCCAAGCTCGTTGGGGTTTGGATCAGACCCACTCCGCTCGTAATCTCATTTGATGTGGCTCTGTTAATTGGCTGTACTGCTAGAATAAAAAAGTATCACAGAGCATTAGAAGGGCTGACAAAATCTGATTTCTGGAAAGTAGCAGTAAGCTTTAACACCATCAAGGCAATGGAAGGATTTTGCCCTTGGTTTAGAGGCAATAGAGTGACTGAGGGTGAAGCACATGAATAATTTGGGCAACATAAGTATTACTTATTAATTAACAACTAAGTGATTTAACCCATTTCTTAAATTTACAAATCAGCAACAACCCTGATCATGCTCCCAATACCTCCTACTTTATAAATGCCTTAACCAGCTGTAGAAATGGACAATGCCAGCACTCGAGTTTCACTCCTGTGCTCAACCATAGCCCAAAACCATTTGAAGAAGCCCTTTTAGCTCTGGCCTTCTCTGATGGATAAATATCCCTATGCTAGACTTTCAGAGAATTAATGTCCACAGCACGCAGTAGATCTGCATTAAAAAATACATTGTTCAACGTACTATACTGCATCTTATTGACTAGTTACTTCTCCTGTTTCTCAGTATAACATTTCTGATCACGTCCCCCCAACATATGGTATGTATATATTTAAAAATTATATACATATAGTACATTATTCACAAATTATGTACATTATAAAGCATATGCAAAAATGGAAATTAAGAAAGAGTGAGATAAAGAAGCATTAATCCTTTCTAATTTTTATTTTTTTTTTGTTATTAGAGATACAAAACTATTTTCTTTGTGCACCCTAATGGATTATTTTGCACATCCTTTGGGGTGCATGCTCCCCACTTTGGTACCAATCTATGGAGGTGACACAGAACTCTCAGATATGTTCCCTTGCCCACTGCCAGTGACATTTCAAAGTCTTACATGCAGACCCTGCCCTGTTCTTCAGGCACGAAGCTGCTCATGGGTGCTGGGCAATACAACAGATGTTTGCTTTCTGCATCTGCTGGCTGTCACATATCACACAACTGCTCCACAGTGCTGGCTTCTGCTCAGTGCTGAGCTTTCATGAGACTGTGCCTGAATTTCCAGCTATAATCAGCAAATTAAAACCCCCCTCCCCTTCAACATGGTATTTATATTCTGCAAACAGAATTAAAAATTTAAGTCTTCTCATCTTTGTTTTTATGGACTGAAAAATCACACAACACTTTCCTACATTTTTCACTTACTCTCTTTTTGTGTCTTGTCTCTTTTCTACCAAAGGCATCAGTCTTCCCATCTTTTTTTTTTTTTTTTTTTTTTTTTTCCTGTTTCCATAGATATGAGAAAGAAATCTACAACTCTGCAAAAGTTTTCACAAAATCCACCCACTATGCTGAATATTTTGGCCCTTTTACTTCTTTCCTAACTGCATGTCTTACTGGTCTCCTAAATAAATTGCCTCAAATTAATGAGGTTTGAGGCATGAAGACAAGGATGTGTTAACTGAGCTTATTTGCATAGAGCAGCCAAATTCACCTAATAAGATGGAGCCCTAAAGTTTTATGAGTTTATGGAAAGACTTAGGTACCTGCAGTCACTGGGGATTGGGCTCATCATCTCAGGGGATTCCCAGACTTACCCTGACATTCTCCTTCTCATCCATACTTTCGACTTTCTTACTGCTGTTTATTGCTGCATTCTAAGCAGTGGCAAGCAGAAAACATGCCTTCATTTATATTTTCACAACCATACCCATTCTTGTATTTCACAAGCTATAAAAAAGCCATGTCCAATTTAGCCCATCACATTTACTACCATTTCCAGCTGAAGGCAGGGCCTCCACACTTGTCCTCATGCTGCCTGCTTTCCCTGTAAGCCATCCCCTTATTAACAACAATTGAGACTCCAACCTCAGAGCTGAAATTAATCACTGTGCAAAGAGTCAGCAGGTATCCCACTTCAGCCCATCAAAGCAGGGCTTACATTAAACTCTAAGTAGCGCTTAAGTCATGTATTAAGCCTTTTTAGAAGGCATGCTGCACTTTTTCTGAGTTACATTTCATGCAAGCCATAACACCAGGAAAATGCACTTCAGCACTTAGACACTATGTAAATATATATTACAAGGAAAAAAAGACTTTGACAGATAGGTTAAGGGGCACTATAATAGGAAACACTCAAATGTTTTCTTTCAATGCTGTTTTATTCTAAGAATTTGATCTTTTTTGAGAAAGCTGTAAGGGATGTGATCTGATAAAGTGTGATAAACACATTATATTCTCAAAAACAGACCTTATCCAGCGGAAAATACCTTCAAGGTTTCTTAAACTACATTAGATTCTAAATGCTCATCTGTTTCTGACATACCAACAGGAACACAATTTTAAGAAAGACCTGGAAAACCCCATTAATACCAGAAGCCAGAGTTCAAGTATGATCTTTCTTAATATGGTTTTAGAGCAACAGCGCTCCACTGACTTCTCTGGAAAAAAAAATTTACCTGATATGTTTTTAAAGGAAAAAAAATTACATAACAGCTTCTCAAAAAACTCTGCAACCTCACATTATCTAACTCTCTGTGCTGAGCAGTCTCCCCTTTTCTGCTTAAGGATTTAACACAGAACTACAGCTGGCCTGACCCTGGAGCAGGAGGGGAAGCAACCTACACCATTTTCTTGTCGTCCCACATACAGCTGTGACAAAAGTACGACTGCAGGACAAAATCCATTCTGTTACTGTATGCCAAACTGACCACACACCCTGCCCTGGCAAAGTTGTGTGCCACTGCAGCATAGCAAAGCCACCATGGCCAAGACCAAGGGCAGCTCTGCTAAGGGAACCAGAGTGCTCAAAGCTCTGACAGCAGAGCTGTATCCATCAAGGACCACACATCTCCATCCTCCCTGCACATCACCATCTTCTAGTACAGAGTCATACACAGTTTATTTCTCCAAGAGCATGATAGAAGCACTGACATGAAAAGGTGGGACACATCCTATCATGGCCAGATGGTGCTTCTCTCCTGGCAGAAGCAAAGAAAAATCCAGAGCTCTTTTTATCACTTTGCCTCAAATTAAAGTACTCCTCCATCAAAGTTTGAACTCACAATAGAGGGGTGACACATCCCTGCAGAGCTTCAGACTCAGGCCCAGCTTTCCATTGGCAAAGCTGGAATCTGCCTCGGGCATTTCATTACCACAAGCTCTCACTGCCTCTTCCAGAAATGGACTCTGTGCCCAAGAGCACCAGCACAGCCTCCCTTTGTGGAGGGAGAAATGCCCATGATGGTGCTTTTGTGGATGCACAATCAGGCTGATTCATCTGGGCTGTTAACACTGCACTGGTTACTGATTACAGAATTACTGTCCCTCAGTTAATTAATCATGTTCTCTGCAAGCAAGAGAATCTCACTGATCTTAAAATAAGGGTCACCTGCTTGTAAACAGTGAGAGAAGAGCAGAATACAGGAGCGTAGAGATTTAATTTCAGTAGGTCTCGTCCTTCACATAAAACTTTCATTGATTAAATTCATTACAGACAAGATAGTACGGGCACCTTCATACCAGTTCTAGATTAATTTATATTACTTTGGCTTTCTATAAAGAGACAGAAAAAAAATTGCAAGTACTTTCTCAAAATTACAAAAAAAAACCCTGTGAAACTATTTTAATAAATCAGCACAGAGGACATCAAGCTTCTAGATAAACCTGTGCAGGATGTGCATACCCACAGGAATAGAAAGTTTCCACAAACTGGTTTTCCTGTCCATATGATCTCCTATTTATTTTCCAAAATAAAAGGAAAAGTAAAAAACAACAAATATTACTGTTCGACTGCTGACGCGCCAGTGTGACCGTGCACACGAAGTCAAACATCATGCCCTACTGCCACCTCCCTCAAGCACAAGAGGCAGCAAGAGGACAGTCCCTGCCCAGCAGGCACAGGACAGAAGTCAGAGCTGACAGGACAGGAGGGAGGGAGCAATGATCTACAGACACAAATGTGCCCGCGCGTGGCAGAGTTGAGGGTGGCGAGCTGGGGAGAGCGCTCACCTCCATCAGTCAGTAGGAAGTACACAAGGAAGGCCTCAGCTGAAAAAACCCTCACCCTAGCTCCCGTGTTCCTGGTAGTTTCTCCCCTAAGCACACCTTCAGTATTTCCTCCTGCTCTGTTTGCATGTGTTCCTCCTCTCCATGCCGAGTGCAGCACAAGCCCACCAGATGAATAAGACCTTTATAAAGCTCACAGGTGCTGTTGTGCCTTGCTGTTCATGTAAAAAATAGGGCAGTAAGCCAGGAAAGCCAAATGATTATATATACCTTTAACGGGTTTAGGAAGAATGGAAGGGTGTAGGAAAAGGGGAAGGAAGGAGGGATATAAGTTTAACGCTACAGCATTGTTTTCAAGGACAATTTTGTTGGGGAAAAAAAAAAAAAAAAGAAAGGCCAAAATACTGATGTGTATGTGCAACAGAGCAAATGAAAACAAGGCAGGCTTCTGGATTTTTTCTGCATGTGATGTGCTAGGTGAGAGTTGACACTATGCATACAATGAAAGAAATGCACAAAAGGATTAATCACACAGGGAATTGCAAACCAGAGCTCCCACAGCTGGATGAGAGTAAAGACTAAATTGAGTTGTAGCAAAAATATGTTAAATCAATATTAACCACAGACAGCGAAAGCAAATCTTTATTTAGAGACAGTTTACACAACCCTCCCCCCTCTGTCCCTCCACACCCCCCCATCCCATACAGCTGCTGTTTCTGAAAGGTGTCTCAGTACTGTGAGGCATGGCTGGAAGAGCACCAGCAGATCCTGCTAAGCAAGGGACTGGGGAGGCAGGATTCAAGCCCAGCTGGAAGTCACACCTCGGTGCTGAGGGATGGGCACTGCTGTGCCAGAGCTGCGAGAGCCAGCGAGGACACAGACGTGACACAAATGACACCTTGGAGGCTCTGTGGTGGCCTCTCTGGGCAACTCACGGGGGTGAAGGAGCACAAAGCGCACCAGCAAACCCCAGGCCACAGCCTCCTCCTTTTCCCATCGTGGTTCCAGACCACCTCTTCTGGGTACCTGCCCCAGACTGCAAGGGCAAATGCCTGTGTTCATCATTCAACATGGGGGCCCTCGTGGGGAAACATAGAGCAGCAGCAGATGAGCAGGCAGTGAAACATCAGAAAAATCTGTTTTCTCTAACAGCAGCCATTTAATGCTGGCAATACCGTTCCTAAAACAGTCCAGGATGGGCATGAAGTTTGGATGAGTACTGTGTATTCTTCCTTGCAGTTCACATCATTTGCATGGAGACCAAAAATACATCAAACTCACTAGGAACTCGCCTGAGTCCTGATGATGCAGGGCAGGAAAGGCACAGACAAGCCAAGGCAGCTTTCAGACAGTGACAAGGCATTCATTGCTATCACAGCTTTCCCCTCATTCTACAATCACTATCTGCAGAACAACTGAAATAAGGTTCCAGGAATTTTTTACAGAGGATTCACTTTGCTGTCAATGTGCAGGAAACACTGCAGCTACACTGGAGAGCAGAGATAGTTTCAGCTACTCCTTCTTCACACAAGCCCAATATAGTGCTTAAGAGCTAGCACACTGCCAAGAAAGCCCAAATTTTGGGTCCACTCTTAGCTCTTACGTGGACTTGTGCACCAGCGGCAAATAATTTCTCTGTGTACAAGCTCTCCCACCCTTAGATGGGAAAACCCCCGCTCTTGCAAGAATTCCTGCTTTGGCTACTGAGCTTCAGAAGTCTTAAAGCAAAAGGCACTTCATAAGAAGTACAATTCTATGCTAAAGCTCCTTTAGAGTAACTCCTTTTCCCTAAAGGACAACCACTTCTTTCTTCTTTCTCAATCACCACACTCAAAATCTAAACACTTTGCAATAATCAATTTAATTTTTAGGCTCAATAACTTGGAAATGTGGTTGAAACTGGTCAAGCCTCCCCTATGCTTCCTCAATGGAATTTGACATTTGTCATAAGTATCCATATATCAAGTGTTATTTAAATATAATCTGGTTGGATGAGACAGACTGCAATCCAGAAACAAACCCAGGCAAAGCCTATGCAAAATTTAACCTAGATAGAATGATATGCTTGTATTTGGACATGCTACAAGGTGGGGTTTTTTTGACAGCAGGATTTTCTTGGAAGTGGAGAAAGAGGAAGCAGGGAAGGAGGTTAACGAAGATATTTATAAACATGCTGGGTTGCCAGCTTCAACAGCTAAATTCAGGACTATATTGCAACCAACAAGACCAGATGACACACACCTGAGCTAACGGATGGAGCTTTCCACATTGCCTTAGCACCCCAGCAAAGACCCTTGGGGGCTGGATTAGCTTGGCTGGCAAAATAAAAGTACACTGGGAATCTGATTTACTTTTTGGGAAACAGAATTTAAAGGTATCTCCTAATTTCTCAGTGGTTACTAGCAAGTGGTATCCCCCATCAACCCCACCAGTTCCCTTCCAGGCTGTGATTCTCGGAAGGCTTCACTGAGGAATGTGGAGGGTACAGATGGATTGCTTCCATGTTTATTCAAATTCTAGGAATTTGTTTCAGCAAGCACCTCTATCATAACACAGTTTGATTTATGTACACCTTGCAGCAGGAAAGACAAATGAACCAAATTTTCCACAGAATGAGATGACATCATGCTTTTAAAAGAAGTTTTATTTGAAGGATTTTTGTAAGGGACAAGATTTTGCCCTTAACAGCAAGCTACTACCCAGAATCTACATCAGTCCAAATGACTAAATGCATTAAAATCTACTGACAATGTCTTATTTCAAAGCTCTTCAAGAACCACCTTTATGGTTTACATATTGCTGGGGAGCAAGCCAGTAACTTGGGGCACTGGCAATCTTCATTCCAGCAGGACCAAGGTCGTGACTGCACCTCATTAGGACGAGGGATAGTAAAAGAGCACAAAGCCTTTTCATTTGCCTTTATGTGAACACCAAGGAGAGGCTTCTGCACTTGCTTCACAGCAATGGAATTTCAGAGGAGAAACAAATGAGGGAGAGAAACCTATACAGGGCTGGTGGATCTACCATTTCGTGGCAGGGTCTGAAAGCTGCTCTAGGGAAGAGACCCTTGCAGCAAGTAAACTGGCAGATAAAGACTGCAGTGGAAAATCTAGATCAGCTCCACTGACAGAGGGAATGAATTCTTCCCCTCACCCCTCAGCACTACGTGCAGAGATAAAGGTTTGCCCCTTGATGCTTGGCAGAAGTCTGACTTTCAAATCAAAACAGTACTGTGTCATCTGGCTGTCTGGGCTACACTGTACATGTGGAGTCTGCTTGATCTTCTCAGACTAGAGAAATGCTGGAGATAAAGTGTGTGCAAATAAAAATAATTTACAGAAGAATGCTGATGATAATACCCAGTTGTACCTTTTTGTTTCATGCTTCCAAACGTTCTTTAAGAGTTGCTTGTGCCTTACAGGGAAATAGGCAGTGCTTTGTGCTTATAAAAATAACTGACTCTCCAAATTTCCTCCTGCCTAACACTATCAGAGGAGACACTGGCATATAAACAGGATGCATATGTTCAAGGGGCTTTTGGATCAGTAGCAGGCCCTGACACCAAGGACACCAATAGCCCTCACCCTCCAGTTGTAGCCCAGGGACTGAAGCAAAGGGTCAAAATGGGAAAAGGAACTGTCACTATTACAAGAAGATTGTAAGGTCTGAGGGCTCAGATTTCAGATGGGAAAATGAGAAGTACGTGACCCACAAAACCCTCAAGCAGTCCAATTTCTATTTTAAACAGTGAAGGAGAATGCAGGCTTTGTAGAGACACCTAGAAAGTGAAAAGAGGTGTGGTCAGGCATACCTTTCAAGAAAAGCAAGAGCTGTGCTTCATCCTGTGCAAATAATGCCTTACCTGTGTAGCTACCAACACCATGAAGCAATAGAAAGAGGAAAATAAACTATCCAGCTCCATTATGGGGGAAAAAAATACTGAAGTAGTCTTTTTAAAGTCTCCAAACACCAAAATAATTCATGTAGGTGTGCTGGCTTTGACTAGGAGAGAGTTATTTTCTCCACGGTAGCTGGCACAGGGCTCTGGTTTGGATTTGGGATGGAAACAGTGTTGATAACTCCGGGATGTTTTGGTTATTGCTGAGCAGCACTTGCACAGAGTCAAGGCCTTTTCTGCCCCTCACACCACCCTAGCATCAAGGAGGTTGGAGGTGCACAAGAAACTGGGAGGGGACACAGCCAGGACAGCTGAGCCCAACTGACCCAAAGAACATTCCAGGCCTTAGAGTGCCAGCCCAGCACACAGAGCTGGGGGAAGGAGGAAGAATCATGGTGTTTGTATTCCTGAGTCACTGCTGGGTGTGCTGAGCCCTGCTGAACTGGGGATGGCTGAACACCCGCCTGCCCATGGGAAATGGGGAATTAATTCCCTGCTTTGCTTTGCTTGCATGCATGGCTTTAGGTTTAGCTGTTAAATTGTCTTTATCTCAACCCATGAGTTTTCTCACTTTTACTCTTCTGATTCTTTCCCCATCCCACCAGGGGGTAAAGAGCAAGTGGCTGCTTGGGGCCTAGGTGCCAGCTGGGGTTAAACCACAACAATAGGAGAGCATCAATAAAAAATAAATACATGAGAGAGAGAATCACATGAACCCCTCTGATGACGTGTTTTTCCAAAAATAACCATGGGCACTTCTCTTGCCCCCGAACCCAAAGAGCTGAATAAGATTGTGTTACGGCTGCACAGCCACATTGCAAGATAATATGGGATGTGAGCCAGGTTCTCACCTCACGTAAATCAGCAGAGCACTGCTGGAGTCACTGCAGTTATTTTGAACAGTCCCAGCAGAGGATCTCGCCACACATTTTTGTGTGATATACACAGCTCACAAGCAGCGTGACCGGCTTTATTAAAGTTCATATTTTTCCAATCGCAAGTGTCTCACATGCTTCATTATTCAAATTTTATATAAAAAAACCATTAAGATCTCAAGGTGCCCTGAGGACCAAAGACATTCTAAAGAAAAGCTGTTAGAAGCAAGGCAATGAGTATTAAAAGTTGGGTTTTGTTGGTTTTTTCCCTGCTTGTTCTAGTTAATGGGTCAGGAGAGCTAGCAGGTTAAGGAGAACATTACAAAAGGCCCACTGGAACCATCTCCTCTCTTTCTTCCTGGATAGATCAGAGTGAATCTGGTTTGTTTATTTTTTCCTGTTATAACATGGGTCAAAGTATTAAAAAGACTGAGAATCACTGACCTCTTGCTTAAAATCTTTGGGCTCACACATCCAACAAGCCTGGGCAGAAAAGGTTAAGTTCAAAGCAGCTTGAGCCTCTAGGGACACTTTGAAGTACTTTAGGATAATCGAAATTCATAAGGACCCCTTCAATGCCTAAGTAAACTAACAAATGCTTTTGGAACAGTCTAGCATCCCCCAAGGAAAAAGCTGTGTAGTAATAATCACTGAAATACCCAAATAGTCTAAAAAAAAAGAGTCTGATAAAAAAATCCTATTAGAACTGTTCTCTTCCTTTGGTAAAGGTAATTGCATTGCTTTTGCTTTCTAAAAACAGCAGCCACCACCTTCCTCCCAAAGAGAGTTTGTCTTCAAAGATAAGTGCCATTCCTGGTAATTGGTGGCAGACTATCCCAAGGAAGTTAACCATTTAGAGTTGGAAGGTGTTCTTGGTGCCAGATGCAGACAATGCCATGCTGCCCTGGTAGAGCCATTGAAGAATGATGAGGAATTTAACTTCTCAAGCAGAGCTCATTAACAACGTGCTGTATCCTGGCTCTGGGCAAAAATATACCTGAAAAGGAGTTGAATAAGCAACTAGTTTGGAAGGTGAGCTCCTTCAGAGCTCTATTGCTGTGTGGTTTTTATATACCCATTTCTAGAAGCAACAGAGGGAACTCTGTTGTATGTCTAGAAGAGAAACAGCAGAATATTTTTATGACCAAGTGACCCATGACACCTTACAATTGGGAACGACGCTTCCTCCTCAAAACAAACTCCTCATGTTGTCCAAAGTTACACATAGTTGCCAGAAAAAAATAGGATAACTTCTCACTAACTTGAAATTGCATTTCCTAAGAGAAAACATTATTTCAGGTAGGGAAGTGAAATTGGAGTATGTGATGCAACCACAGGAACAATATTTTACATCCTTAATTCTGTGTAATTTCAGAAGGGATCTACTGACCTGCCAGCATGTGGTAAGGAAGGCAAATTCTCTCTTATTATGTACATGGAGAAAGACTAGACAGGCTTGGGGTTTTTCCATTTTCTACAGCAGTGTTAATTCATTTAGGACGAGGCAAGGAAGTTATATATCACACGCTGTTCCTGGGAAATCAGCATGACATTTTCCCACTGCCTCTCTTGCTTAATCCAGCATTTACCCAAATTGGATGGCTGTCAGTACAGCAGGCAGAGCCTTCATGCAGAACACTGGCCAGCAGCTATTGGCTGAGAGTGAATACAACAGCAGCAGCAGTCCTCTGCTCTACACCATAGAATCTGCAGAGCAGGAAGATCTCACTGCTCCGTGCCTCACACAATCAGACACAGGGACCTTACAGGATCCTCATTACTTCCAGGAGGGACTGGAGACCACTCTGGGACTAGTCCTGTCAGCCGGGGCTCTGACCCAGCCACCTGACACAGCGAATCTTGAAGAGGAGGAAAATAGAACATACAGAATGACTGTGACTAGATCACTGCAAAGTGATAACTAGGGGGTGAATGATCCCCTGTGAGGGGAGTCCAATTGGGGTGTGGGAAGAGCATTCTACGAAGCAGAATCTTCAGGTGTGAGTGTAACAAACATGGCAGTTTGGCTAATTTTCCCCAAGGTAACGTCAAGGCTTCCACTTCTTCACCTGAAGGTGAAAGCAAAAGGGATTGGTAATAATGGTCTGGATCAGATTCCCATTTAAAGTGGCCTCTAGAGAAGTACAAGAGTTTCACATCAATGACCAAAGCATCTGTGGAACTAACTGCAACACTTTGCCCAACATTTCATCAACTACAGTAAAGACCCTATACCCATATGCCATTAATAAAAGTCAAAAAGAGTGAACAATTAGTACTCAAGGGAGTTAATAACTGTAGTGGGGGATTATTATTTTTGCTGGAGATAGGTTCCAGGTAAATTCAAGGGGTGGGTCATAACTAGTTAAATTGTTTGGAGGAGAAGGATCTCTGCTTTGGCCAAAGAAAGTGGCTAAATCAGTGGAAGGACTTCTAAGAATGCCAGGTTTCGTGCCTGTACAGCAGCAGTCCCCTCTGCACATGAGCTGCTCAAAGCAGGGAGCACAAACCCTGCCAGATGTCCCATCCATCCCATGGCCTGGCATGGAGCAGCAATGTCATGTATTCACAACAGTTGGGCAACTCACACACAGTATCAGTGCTGGAATTAGGCCCAGATTCGGCCCTGGTCATTCATAAATATGGACAGAGCCCAAGACCTTGATTATAAACACTCTTACATGCAGTTATGCAAGTGAGTGAATAATTCAGGCTTTCTTCCCAGATACAGCATTATATTGAGCTATGTAAGAACACAGCTCTGCTCTGGCACAGTCTGACATCTCTGTACATCAGCCCTTTCCTCCGGCACAGCTTGTAAACTGGGGAAGAAGAAAGCATACAGAAAAGCCTACAGAAATGTGACCTCTCATGGCATCACCCTCTCCCTCCTGAGCATCCTTCTCTCTCCTGCCTGGCTCCCACTGTGTGTTTACTTTTTGCCTAACACCAGGATCCCAAGAAAAGAGGAGGTGTACCAACAGCCTGCTGGGCTGTCACATGCCCACGGCTGGCAGTGTTAATGCCAGCAAGACTGTGGCATCTTGAACTCCAGGAGAGTTTCAGTAGAAGCATGCCCACAGCCAAGTACAGCTGTACTGGCTGCAAAAATGCAGCCCAGAGAGAGAGGATCATTGTGGGAAAGTGAACTCTAATCCCACAGACTACATCACAACCCATCGAATCCATTTCAATAACACATATGCACTTCACAGGGTTGCTATAAGAACCAGATAGCTGAAAGTTAGAGGAGTTTAAATTTAACAAAGTGTTTCCATCTTTAGTAAAGCAGAAAATACTACCAGCATTCCCCACAGTTACCCAACACCCTCTGCTGAAACACCATTTTCTCAGTAACTTGCTCAGGCACCTCACTATTGACTGACTTCCTTCCTTTCTTAGTTCTCCCAATTTTCCCTTGACTATGGCATCTTTGAAATCCGTTTCCTTGACTCATACTGGGCCATGATACCATGTGTTACAGACAGAGAGCTCCATGAAAGCTTCCCCTGACTCCAGTAAGAAGTCCCCTAGGCAGCCCAGCCTCACCCTGCACTGCTCCAGGACCCAGCTCCAATTTCCTGCCCTGCAGCCATTTAAGGGTGCTGGCTGATTTAACACCTCAAGAGTCACTTGTGAAAATGCTCTGGCCATACCCTTCCTGCTCCATGTGTCTGCATCCGATTTGCATACAAGTAATAAAGCAAGTAAACACAAAGTGCTCATTACTTTTCAAGGTGACTTTACAGTCCAGTCAAATTTGGCCTTTCAAAAATTTTCTTTGAAAAGTACAGTTATCTACGTGCATCCTACCAGAAAAACAGACAGCAGCTTTTTGCAGGTTTAGTTATTTGATCCCTGCAGCAACACACTCCTGACACAGTTTTATAGCACTCTGTGGAGTTTTCTAGCAATACTTCTCCCATCACTCTAACAGACAGTGGAGGTGGAGCACGCCTCTCGTACGGGTGTAAGCATGTTTCCAGACTTTACAGCCAACCCACAGCTGTATAACATTAAACACAAAAGTAAATTATCATTCCCTATTGCATTATATGAAAGGGCAGAAGAATACAGCTAACTGCTTAAGCTTCTACATAATTCTTTTAACCTAGAAGAGAGAAAGTGCATGCTTTGAAAGCTATTTTTCTTTGAAATGTTCAACTAGGTCTTCTGTTCTAGATGAGTATTTCATAGAGATAATGCTAAGCAACAGAAATAATTCCTTCCACACTCCTTCATAATACAAATTCTAATATAAAACCACATTAGAAGTCAGCCTGATAAGAGCTCAGACAGGTACTTTACAAATGCTCAGCTGATTCCTCAGATATTCACAATAAAATAAAAATTTTTTCTTGTTGCCTTGCTATGAATTTGGACTACATTTGGCAGTTTTTCTTTGGTGTTGTACTATGTTTAGCAATTTGGTTTGGTGCTCAATAGGTAACCACAGCAAGAAACAAACAAACACAAGGAAAAAAACCCAGAGCATTTCAGTTACTTAGCTTTGCCATAAAACATCTATACACTTATGAAAAGAATGGAAAGCTCCCACCTTAAAGTAATTTATTTTTCTGCAGCTAAGGAGCATTTTGTGGCCAGGGAAAATGTTCCCAAAAGTGCTTCTTCCAGAGCTTTGTGCACACTGTAAAAACCTGCCAGTGCCTGCAGAAACTATTCTCCTGATCACTTTCCATGCCTGCTCTGTGCAAATGCTACATACAAAGTGGATGAGAGTGGGTTTTTTAAAAAAAAAAAAAAACAAAAAAACAGAAAAACCATGAAAAAGAGGTGCTTCAATTCTTTACTTCCATTTGGATGAAAGCTTGAGGTATTTATTGTCTGCATTCCTCAAAGAACACAACCATCTCTCTACTAAACACAAAACATACTTTAAGGATCTGTAACTTGTTGCTTACTATACACATGAAAGAGAGCATGAACTAACCTTCACTTCGATGTAGTCAAGATTATCGGGCCAGCAACCATCTTTTCATTCTTAGTTTAGCACTCAGTACCGTGGGGCCAAGTTTGCTTACCCCATGGCAATCTCCATGGAAGTGTTTGTTTATGGGAGAGAAAGTGTCATGGGATTATTTTTGCTTGACTTTATAGGGAGTTGTGATGCCTCTCTGGATGCATGTTGTATTTCTAATGCCAGGCCACATGTCTAATCAGCTTCAAACCTCCCTAGAATGTACTTTCAGATCATGTTCAGAGGGACACAACACTGGCACTCCACACTGTCTTCCTCTTTGTTTTTAAATGCTTCTCCTCTCAGTGCCTGTGGGGAAAGGACACAAGCCAGCATGCCTGCAGAGGCAGTGTTGTGGGCTCCCAGCTCCTGCCAAGCTCTGCAGCAGCCTGGGATTTTTTGCCTGGCTCCAACTGAGCTCTCACTACTCACCCTTTTCGAACACTGCCTGCTACTGCTGAGTTCACAAAGATGCCCAAATGAAGAGTTAAAAGCTGCACAGGAAAGTTGGAGCAAGCCTGCAAAAACATTTTGATAAGCTTGTGTGCAAGTGAAAAGGCAACAGTCCACAATAGCCAGGAGCCCACGTGCTCTGCCCTGGGCTAAACATAAATTCTCCATCCCGCTCCTCTGCTCTAAGTGATTCCAGGTCACATCCATACATCATGGAACTTTACTATTGTGCTCACGGTATTTAAACTTGGGGCAGGAAGCAGCTGGGCTCCAGTGTATGAACTCATATGGATCTGGGCATATATTTCCATGGGAGCATGGTACAGCTTAAGCAGGCTTAATTTCTGCTCCGTACCTGTTTTTCTGCTGGGGAAGGAAATGCCATGTGGACTCTGGCACAGGCAGTGGAGAGCTGACAGCAGAGTATCTCCAGAGAGAACCACTGTGTTATAGAGATGTAGAAAACCAAACAGCTAAAACCAAAATTGAGAGGAATATAAAGACTGACAAAAAACCAGCAAAGCACAGGTTCATCCCTGAGCAGACCCAGACCACAGGCAGTTTTACACAGAAGTGGAACCCAGGTCCCACACCGAAGGCTCTGCTCTGTTTGCTTGACACCAGTAACGTGGGCTGCATTGTACAGAGAGATGCAGAGGAAAGAAGGCTCTGAGGAGTTGGCACTGAGCATGGGAATGGGGCATCTGTCAGTCCCTGCATAGCTGGAGGGTCCTCTGCACAGCACATGAGTCACAGCCACCTGAAGTCACCCATCCATTAGAAGAGACTTTAATCCCTGGTTAATCACAGAATATGCTGTGAATATATGGAAGGGACCCACAAGGATCATGGAGTACAATTCCTGGCCCTGCACAGGACCATCCCCAAGAGTCACACATGTGCCTGAGAGTACTGTCCAAATGCTTCTTGAACTCTGTCAGGCTTGGTGCTGGGACCACTTCCCATTTCAGTGCCCAAGCAGTGGGAAATATTCATTTTTATAAACTGACACCAGCATAATTACCATGTGTCACGAGATGTGCCCCTAATGCCTACATGCACACTAACGTGCAATACCCAGGAAAGGCAGCTGTGTTTTCACACAATTAGATCAAAGAGGCTGTGGATCAAGAAGGTCATGGCTTGGTTACAGTGTCTAAACAACTAAATCAGTGGGTACCACTGGGCCTGTCACCTGATCTCATTACCCTGATCTCACCAGCTCTGGAATTTAGTGACCCTCCCAGATCAATATTTCAAAAATGACTGAAGCTTTAGAGTATGCAGAGATTCTCTCAGAGTAGGCTAAACAATTATATCAAAAGTCTGGGAAAGGGGAATACTTGTCCCCCTTTTCCTGTTAGCATACATTTTTCAATTGCTCTGGAATACAGCACACATATGGAGGGAGTAAGGATTTTCCTTTGCAATTTGAATCAGAATACTTTTTTCATTAGAACATTTTGGAGATTTTTTTTTTTTTAAATCATATTGGTATTACAGCCTCTTTTACATTTTTTACCTCATGTTTTCCAAGACTGTGTAAAGACACATAGGAAGCTTTACTCCCCAATTTTTTTTTCTCATTTTCCCCTCTGCAACCAGAAAGTCAGGCTGCTTAGCTGTCAACATCTAATCACGTGCAATTGTATTTCCTTTTGCCAACTTTCATTGTAATACCATGCAAGGAAGGAGAAGGAAGCCAACATCAGTTCATAGCCAACATACTGATACTACTTTGTTTTCTATGCACCTGACACGTTTGCCTGGTTCCAGCTCACCAAAAAGCCTACATGAATTAAGTTGAGTTAAATTAACTAACTTAAATTAGTTAACTAAATTAACTACCAGCTACATGAATCAAATTAACTTGAGTTTCAGTGTCCAAGCTTTGAGTTTCTTTCTTTTATTTTTTTTTTTTTGTTTTTCACAATAAAAATAACCTACTTTTAAAAACTTGGCTAAGGCTTCTTCCTTAAAGTTTTATTAGTTCTGCTCCACAAGAATAAACCTGGCAACAAAATCTCACAGCTTTATTGTGAATCCCTCATTATTTGTTTTTTTCTGAAAACATCAATATTAAAACTGCATGATTGCATAAGGAAGTGAAGTTTGGGCAAGGATAAAGAGCCCCAAGCAGAGCTTATTTCTAGGCTTGTCGTTGCTTGGTAGAACCAAAAGCAATCTCAAAGTCCTGAAACCTGTGAGCAAGTAAAGACATGCTTATGGCTTGCATAACAAAAGTGGGACTCATCAGGCTTAGGGTTACCCCCACTCGTGGCCAAAAAAAAAAAAAAAAAATAAAAAAAAAATAAATTCTGCAAAAAGATTGCACAATATTTTGAAGTTTGAATAATGAATCTAAGCACTCAAAACCCTGCAGTTGTGCATTCTGCTGATGGCAATGGCATGCAAGCATGAGAGGCTTTCCTTGCCACCTGGAAAGATAACACCCACCCCCAGCAGCATTGCACTGCAAACTGCCATCCCTCCGAGATGGCCAGATGGCTGTCTCAGCAAAGAGACAGGTCTTGAAAAGCAAGGACTTGAGCCAGTGGAAAGTCTCCTGTTCTGCAAGAGACACGTTTCCTGCCAGAACTGCGAAAGATTCCCCCAACACTTCTGTTCCCAGCATTCACACACTGAACAGTAGGGATGATGATTATTTAGGAGGTTTGGCTGTTACCAGAGCATTCTGTGGAAGAGCAGTGACATTTCTACTGCTAACTAAGCTTCCCAAGCCTACCTACAATACTGGGATAAACAAGCCCTGAAAGTGATCGAATGCAGTTAATCCTGCTGGGACTGTCACACTGACTTGTCGTCTCCAAGTTAAAGTGTATAAAGTGAATTTATTCTGCTCTGTATTTCAGAGTTCACACTTCAATTTAGAGCAACTCCACGGAGTTCAGCAGTGCTGCTCTTGCTTTACAGCAAGGTAATAAAGATCATAATCAAGCTTTCTATGCTTCTAAGGTATTTCTTACTTGATCATGTTGGGAAAGGTATATTTCTCTCATCACAAAGGCATGCCTAGCTAGATATCACATTGTGTAAAGATTATTTCTCCTGATGTGGCTGGCTTTGACTTTAACTGGGGCATCTGAGCACCCTTACAGACTAGGCATAAACAACAAAATGGTCTTCAGAGACAAAAACTCATTTAAAAGAATCCATTTAACTTGTATTTGACAGCTAGAAGAATGCTGGTTTCTTGCTTGCTTTTAGATAGTGAGGTTAATGACCCTTCAAAAACAACCCAAAAATATGCTGCTGTGACATTCCATAAATAGTGAGGGCTGGGAGTTCCCTTTTAATTTGTTTTTTGGTAGTCAACAGTAAGGGAAATGATGGTTTCAGTAATCTATCTCCCTCTTCTTGTGCATGCATATCCAAGTGTCAAACTTCATATACTAAAGCAAATCCTGAGCTGTACCCATATTCACCTGTGCCACAGCTGAACTCTGTGTTCTACCCAGGGATTCCTCACACAGATCATTAATATCTTGGTGGTTAAAACAAACAAAACACATGCTTGCATATCCATGTTTATGAACTCAGAATTGGCCTGTAAATAATGTGTAAAAGTTGGAGGTAAAGGAAATGAAGCTATAAATGAAGAGCACATCAAACGAACTAGTGAAAAGATATACCGTTCGTGTCACTGCTCCTTGTAATATTGAAAGAAAAAAGAATGGGCAAACACTTGTTAAAAACTATTAAGACACAAATGTGTCTATTAAGAGACACATTTGTAAGAATTAGTGTTTTACACAACTTTCTTTGGCCAAATTTCAATTTCAGTTTACATGGGCCTTCACCAGGATAAGAGTTTGATCAATCTTCTAAACCGTAACTGAGTTTACATCTTACTCTGAAACACGGTCAAGATTAAACATATAATAAATTCAGGAACTGAAGAAATAACCAGACAAAAACGATGCATCATCTGAGACTTCAGCTGAGGACAATCCCAATTTGTTTTTTGCTTCTACAAAGAGATTAACTTATTGCTAAAGTAATGACCCTAATTACTGTGTCTCCATTTTGATTTTATTTTTAATACAGCATGCACAAAAATATTTTTATGCGGGAGAGAAAGAGGAAGGGAATGGAGGGAGGAGAGAGAGAGAGAGAGAGAGGAGAGAGAGAGAAAAAGAGAAAGAGATATGCTCAAAGGAAGTGTAAACAACAGCCAGCTAGTAATTGAAAGAAATAATTGTTTCTCATTATCTCTGACAAGCAAAGCCTAGATTTAAAGTGAAATTGCAAAACCACAAATTATGCAAGACATGGTTTCCATCTAAGCAAAAGAAGTTTGTTTCTCTGAATGTTTCAGTTTCAGAGTTGAGTGTACTCATCTTGGGACAAGCTGCCAGCCAAGCTGGACCAGATGTATTGCCAAGCATTTTTTAACACTGCTTAAAATGCATTTGATTTTTACACAACTGGTAGTCAAAGCTTTGTCTGAATGGACATTGTCCATGCAACGCACACATTTAATTTGAAGTATATTAGTCAATTTGAAAACTGCACTACTCAGTGAGATAATACCCTGTAGTTTCAACTGAATAAGGTTTCATAAGCAGCTCAAGGAGAGGGAGGCTAGTGGGAAACCAGTTTAAATGAAATGAGGCCTCTGAAAATAATTAATTACACCATGTACTACTGACATCTCCTAATAAAAACAGAACAGTAAGAACATGTCTGAAGCAAAGTAGCCAGCAGATACTCCAGGGAAAGGATCTGGCCCCAGGACTGTGGCCTGGCTGGCCAGTAGCAAAGTGCTCTAGGCATGCCGGGAGCTGTGCAAGAGGACAGGCAGGCATGATCAGGCTTGGCAAGATGAGGTCAAGTGAAACATGGAATAAACATGATTGCAGAAATCACATCACTGATAATCTCCATCAATGTATCAGCAGGCTGAGCAGTCAGAGTTTCATTGCCCTTGAGCAGATCCTCAGCTGAATAAATAGGCATGACCTGCTGAGCTGCAGTCCTGTGGCTTCAACAGAGCCTGTGCCACCTGCAGCCACTCAAGTGAGCTGCTACTCTTACGAGAAGGGAATACAGTTGGCACCTACCTCGGATCCTGCCTGGATCAGCAATGAGGTGTCTCCACAAGGGAGGAAGGAACCATTACACCATTGGAGGGTTAACTTAGATGGGTTGAAGCTCATGGCCTTGTCTCTGCACTTGGAAGCACTGAGCTCTACACTTGGGCTGTTTAAAAAACTCCTGCTCAAGCACAGACTGAAAGTTCTTTCAAGCTAGTTGTGAATAAAGTTTTTCCTATTCCATAGTTTTAAAAGCTTGCACAAATAAAAACAGTAAAATAAGCAATGATCTTAGCTCACCGTTTAGCACCTGGTTACACTTAGCTGAGTTCCAAGCAGAAAATGCCAGAGCCTAAGGGTCAAGACAGAGTATGGGAAAAGCTGTGATTGATTAAATGTTTAATTGGGGTTTCATACATCTTTTGATATCCAGCCCCCCAAAATTCTTCAGTGCTCCGGAGCTGCTCTCCAGATTCAGTGTGACAGGACTCAGCGATGTGCTGCTGTCAATAGGTACATACACTTCATGCTTACTTGCTTTGCCTTAAGTACAAATCATAAATAGTTGTATGTGACAAATTCCCCAGTATTGAACCTTCGCGGCTGCCAAACAGCATGCTGCAGAACAGAACAAGGAGGGCTATAATTTTCTCTTTTTCGTTTTGTTATTTGACCTTCAATTTTTCAGTTGTCCTTGAATCAGTCTGGAACTAAATATAGTCTTTTCAGCATTATTTATATGTTTAACCCAAAGCTCCCCACTTATGTCAAGGGACTATCACAACACTCTTCTAAATTGTTTTAACAGCTTATTTGAAATTGAAAAACGTCATTTTTGAAAAACCATTGTCAATTAATTATGATTCCACAAACTCCTACCAGCTCTCTTGTGTTTTGTAACAATTTGCTCACAGCCTACAAGACAAAGCCTCCAACTTGCTCAGAGAAAGCTCTTGAAACTGCCCAGCCCTTGAAAATGCTGACTGATCTTTAAATTAACAGAATGATAATGATTTTGGCCACCAGCTATTTACAAATGCAATGCAATTTACAAATAAAATCTCCATAGATGGATCAGCTGGCTCCTTGGGGATCAACAGTCACGGGGGTTGAAACATCTCTTAGTTTGTGGAGATACAATCCATTATTTGGAATTGGAACCAAAACCCACCACATTCAAAACAAAGTCATTAGTGTTTGGTTACATACAGTAATTCCTCCTGAACTGAGCAATATATTTTTCAGTCAAAAGGTCTTTCCCAAGCAAGGAAAAGACAAAACAGTCACTGTAATGATCCCCTGTGAAACCTTGAGAAAGGACATTTTCCGCCTCGGGGGGTGGTTCTCTGGTGTCTATATCAGCTACAGAGCTAACCAAAACAAAGAGCTGGGTGGGAGGACAGGTACAGGGGCACACACAGACGCACACAATTTCTATCACGTAAGAGAAATTTCCCCTATATCATCACATTCTGCAAACAGCATCAATTTTCTTTTATTTACATAACCAGTGTGAGCAACTTCAGAGAAGGATTTATGGTGCAGCTTGGGTTTCTGTGTGGGTTGCTCTTTTACTGTATCAATATTATGTTTAACAACATTTTTCAGTCAGAAAAATGTCCGCGTGAAAGTTGAAAGGTGGGAGAATTTTGTTCTCAGGTAAGAAAGAAAAAACCCCACAACAGTGTCTTATCACTGATCTCAGCAATGCAAGCCAAATGCAGCCTATGAATTTAAAGGGTTTGCACTAGTAAATCAGCTTAGAGCTGCTATTTAAGAGATCAGAATTTCTTGGATAATTAGTGAGACAGGCTGTCCATGTAAACTTTACCAGAACGGTTTTACATCGTACAGTCAGCTCTGTAACTCAACCCAAAATAGTGTCACCCAGAAAAAACAATCAGACACTGCTAACAAAAATTGCAACAAGATTTCCCAATGTTAACTACCTCCTTTAAATCCAGATTTTTAAAAGAACAAAGCACCTACTTCTTTGGGAAAAAAAAAACAAACAAACAAAAAAAAAAAGCTATGTTACAACACAGCTTTCATTTCCTTAAAGCTCTGAGTTCAACTCCATAGATACTGCAAGCCTAAATGCTCATCATAAGCAAATCACCTTGGAAAGAAGGTTTTTTTTTAAAAAAAAAATGATTGAGCACTTGTCAGTCAGGGAAATTTCTACTGAACATTTTTTGCTGCTCCCTAACTTTACCAGGGCAAATGAGCAAAGTAAACAGAACTCGGTTCTCACAGAAGTTTGAGACCCTGTTTTAATGGTTCAGCAAACTCAGGTTTAGGGCAAGAAGCCTCTGATCAAAACCATCTCAGCAATGCCACACAAAGAATGGATTTGGTAGGAAAAAAGTTCTTTTAACTGAAATTTGTTTATATGGAAAAGTGAACTTCAGATCAGGTACAGTCTTTGTTCTCCCAGTAGCATAGCAGAAATGGTATCAATTACTTGTCTTGCACTCCAGTTAAATAAATCAGAATTGTCTCATGTGCCCAGCCCTGTCCAGCTGAGCTCTGCCTTGAAGAATGATCCAGTACTGATGAGTGAGAACCCGCAGCCCAGTGCTGCAGTGACAGATCCTGGAGTGCTGGGGAGAGACTGCAGTTTTTCAAAAACACAGAACAACACGTCAGCACCAGAATGAAGATATACAAGTCAAAACCGAGGCAGTGTCATAAAATACACTCGGGGTCAATAGCTAACGTCTCTGTTATAGAAATTCTATTGGTTTTACCCAAGGTTATTTCCTTAGCTGCCAGGAGTCATTTGGCTAGAGATGGATAAGGGGGTTGCTTTGGGCACTATCCAACGATCAGATCAGTGACGTCTGGCTGCTTGTCTAGAAGCTGTTTTTTCTGAGTCACTTGCTATGTGTTTACATATTAGTGTAAATGTATACATACATGGATGCTTGCAAGGTGTTTACATGAAAGCATCTCAGGAGCTTTTTGGATGTGAAACCACAATATTTTCCTTCATTTCTAAACCATGTTTTATCAAGATGACCAAAAGCAATGTTGCCAAATTTTACTATTTGCCCTCCTGTCCCCCCACTAGTTTCAAGTCCCTTCACATCTCAGAGGCAACCCTTTATATCAAAAAGCCCATTAACCTAACAATGTTCAAACTTTTATCACTTTTCTCTGCCCCTGCAGGGATAGATAATATTCCCCCAGGCTCCAGCTTAGGAACATCTGGCTTGGCCACCCTCCTCCTGTACAGAAGCACGTCTCAGGAGAGGGAGGTGAGCAGAAAGATTCTGCTGAGATATACCTGCAGCTGCACCTCTGCCAAGGGCTGACCTGCAACTATTCCCCAGCTTCTTGAGATCTTGCCATACACTTTACCTACCAACTCCTCATCCAGACAACCCTCTGCTCTTTCCATTGCACGATTTCCTTCCATGGCACCTCAGGGTCTCAACCCCACCCCCCTGCAACTTTTGGCCATTCACCCCAGCCTTTGAGCTGCTCACCATGGCCAAACTAAAGCAGGAAAGCAAGAGGTGCAGCCAGGCAATGGCTTCCAACAAGCTGAAGGGGCCAATTCCTGCAATCTCATGCCTGCAACAAGCTTGTGCCCAGCTACAAAGCTGCTGCAGCAGTGATCTCCTCACTGACACAGAGATGCACACATGCAAGCACACACAGGGCAGCAAACTCTGAATGAGAAAATAAGCTTTTTTTTTTTGTTGTTCTCTCATCTCTGCCATGTTTATGAGGCATTCAGCCTCCCTCAGATTATTTCTGTCCCTCATCCTCCCACAGACAATCATCCAAACCCATTCAGAGGGAAGATGCAGAGGCTGTGACTGCAGAGTTCCTCCAGCATATCCTCCAGCATTGCTAAATTACACACTGTTAAACAACTCAGCATCTCAACTTCATTAGCAATCTTATTATTACAGCACTGTAAAAGGAAAAAAAAAAAAAAAAAAAAAAAAAAAAGAGGGGATTTTGGTGGGTTTTGTTTATTTTTTTATTATGATGAAGCTGCCACTGTCTGAAGGAAACCTGTGCTTTGCACACACAGAAAGGCACACACGTATTTCATATGGTGCATTGCAAGCTGCACAGAATAGAAAGCAGCTGGAGGAAAATGGCTATAGAGAAATGGTTCTCCTGGGCATCATCTGTTGATTTGTTTTGTTTATAGAAGGAATGAGATTTTTATCTCTGCTCAAAATATAAAATGCTTCCATGGCACTGAGCTCACTGCTTGGCTATGCTCTCACTCAGGAACATAAATAAAAAGGGGGAGAAGGAGGGAAAAAAAGGCTATACGGCACAGAATCCCTAGCAATGTCAAAAATTAAATAGGAAATGGCCACCAGTGACACAGTTAAAGCCTGAAAGAGGAACTAAGTCACCAAGCTACCATGGAAGTAAAGGCCTTCTTACCATGCTTGTTAATGGTTAGTCTCCTAAAGCTGAGGAGGCGGGTTAGGGATAAACTACCCAAATCCCAATACTCAAATCCCAGACTGAGTCCTGGCAGGATGAACATACTCACCTTGTAAATACACCAGTCCTCATGAGATTCATGGCCTGAGAAGGCACAGGTTTCTATAGTCCTTCCACCATCTTGTGCCCACTGTTAAAATTCCAAGCTCACTCTGCAGCCTTGCCTGGGGAGGTTACTCACTCCCCTGGGCCTGACACCCAAGATGCGATGGTCTCTTTCAGTTAATGACATCTCTGTGCCTAGAACACCAGATGGCTGCTTTTCCACTCAAATTGAGAGCACTTCCATTTATATTAAAAAAAAAGTTACATCTCAGGAAAAAAAATATATTGTGAAACCACTGAATACTTAACTACTGATAAAAATTTAAACTTTTTTAAATTTTAAAACACAACTACCGAGAGACACAACTACCGAGAGACACAACTACACAAACTGTGAGAAATCACCTGAGATCTAAAACTTTCATGTAGACAACCAAATTTTAAAATATTATTCTTCTGAAATAGGAACAGTTCTCATAAAACTGAGGATTCTTTATCTTTGTACCATCTTTTCCTAGCTCTGAAGAGGAGATGAGAGAGAGCAAGCCAGATACATAGAAGTGGAGGCTGCTGAATGTTACTCCAGAACAACCCTGTTTCATGAGCTACAAGAGGGGACTTGAAGCCTTTCTGGAACCACCAAGAGGTGTTTGCTCCTCCTGAAGCTGTTGGCCAGAGCTCTGACCTGAATGGCTACTGAGAAACTATTGGTCAGCTCTGGGTGCCATACTGGGGACAGCTCATCATAGCACTCAGAGACATTAATAAATCCAGTACAATAGTGTTACACTCACTGAAATCTATCCTAATATAAATATGCAGCTTCTCAGTTTTGCTACTATGAAGCTTATGTTGAGAACTCTGTTGGGAGAGATTGCTTCATCTCAAGCCATGAAGAGTATTTCAGAAGATCTTAAAACAGAGATTTGTTAAAGTCTTTGGAGAACAAACAGGACATATTGATATTTTAAAGATGGAAGAGGGCCCTTGCAGTTTTGACCACCATCACTCTGTCATGCTAGCATGCAACCCATTGAAGATCCTTTAGCTGCTCCCTGCTCTCCCAGGATGGCTTTATTTCATGTCTTTCCCACATTTCAAACCACATGCCTCGACGACCTCTTCAATTGTTATAGCCCTACTGAGAGGGTGTTTACATAAAAGCTCTTTGGAGCTTTTTGGATGAGAAACCACAAACATGCATGCACAGATTACATCAGATTTATTGCCAGCGAGTAAGTTGAAACAATACTAGGGTTACAGGTTCAGAACTCCGCCAAGAGTTCTCATCCAAGAGCATTCATTCAGCAGGAACTTGTGATCATACAATTACCAATTACTCATCTCCTCTAAAGTCCACTGCCTTTTCATCCTTCCCATGCCCCTCAGCTCATAAAGAGCATCACAAGGTTTTTAGTGGCTGAAAGGAGCTATTCTTTCCAGGGAAGTAGACTTTACTTTGTCCATACAAACGAGCACGCAGCCACTGTCCCATTTCCTTCTCCCAACATACATCTCAGTTCAGCTCCTTTCTTCCAGCCTCAATTTGACCAAACATACTTGACCTCAATCTGGAACAACCCTCTGCAAATTCATATGGAGTCATATCCTGCTCTGCTGTTCCCAGTCATTCCTTTCAGTCTTTTCCCAGCCACTGCTGGGCATCCAGCTTCTTTTCCTACCCCAGTAAAAACAATATAACAAGTTTTCTGCCCTTTTCCTTGTTTGTTGCTTCCTTGCTCCCCCAATGACTTCACAGGTTCTGCAGAACCACGAAAGCAGCACCTAGCCAGGAAAGAAACTACCAAAGGAATGGATATGGAGACTCTCCCACATGCTAGATGATCGCTTCATTAAAACTCTATTGACCTGCACATCATTCCAATCGTAGATAACACACATCAAATAAACAAGTAAAGCTTAAAAGAAATTGCCACCAGTGTAAGCAATGGCATATAAAGCAAGGGAAGGAAGAGGCAGATATGGAACATCATTTTCTCAAGCTCCTCTGCTATTCCTGGGGAAGTGAAATAAATGCATATCCAAACCCAAACCAGAAAATATTTTGAGCTCTTTCAGCTGTTTCACAGCAGTTAGCACATACTAAGCTCATGGAACAGTAAACTTTGTTTTCCATAGGAAAAAACAAACAAACAAACAAACAAACAAAACCAAAAACAAAAAAAAAAAAAAAAAAAAAAAAAAAAAAAACCCACAAAGACAGAACTAGGGAGATAAGAGAGAGAAAAATCCATCTAAAGATTTTGCATATGTCAAGGGGAACTGATAAAAAAGCAATCTCTCAATAATATATCAATATTTAAAACAGTTTTTAGATAGTTTCATTAAACACTATATAAAACTCCCCTACAGAAGAGCAAGGCATGGCAATCTAAGGTATAAATTACCTGTGAGCCAGCAGTGAGGCCAAAACAAACATTGGTATGGATGAAGTCTAAAGACAAAAAGGAGTGAAGAAGAATATGGGCAATTTTTTTTAAAAGTATTGGAGCAACGTTAAAGGAGACAAAAAGAAAAAAAGAGAACATCGACCTATATTTCAGCACTCTGAGGAGTTCCAACCTGTCAAAACTACAAACTCTTTTAACTTCTCATTTAAGAGGGAGCACAGGCAGGCTGGCAGGACACTGAGTGCTATATGGCAGTGGAGAGACAAAAATCCACACACCTTGGAGCGCAGGAGGAACAAGAAGTCCCCCCCAGTGCAGGGCAGTCACAGGAACTGCAGTGTGCACCTCTGGGGTTCAAGGAAAAGCAGAGTCATGGCAGTGTTTGAAGACTTTGCAGCAGGCCTGAGAGGCCCCTCTGAGCCTGGCAATTAAATGCACAGACACAGCAAGAGAGCCCCAGTGCAATGGATGGAGTGCTGCACTGCTTGCAGAGCCTTCTCTCTGAGGAAGCTGCTTACATTGTCTTCTCCCACCATCTAATTTCAATTCCATTTAAAGCACCATCAGCAGCGTATCAAGCTCCTTGTGTTCCTAATACTGTCAGTATATGGAGGCAGGAGGTCCTAGAAGATCATTTGGAGCACCCAAAATCAGTTTGAGAGGGGCCCAAATATCCCCAAGTTAAACAAAGCAACCTGCCCAAAGGCAAAGACCAGAGCAAAAGTTAAAACCAAACTGCTGGTCCAGAGAGCTCAGTGAAGTTCCAGAGCAGGCTCACAAGCAGAAGCTGCCTGATGGAGAAGTCAGAGTACTTCTCTCCCTTGCTGGTCTCTCCTGCCTATGCAACCCAGTTGAGACCAGGCCATTCCAAGTCCCCCAGGAGGTGGAAGCAGAACTGGGGTGGCTCAGGGGCTGAGTCCAGCTCTTGTTTGCTCTTGAGCCATTTGTGCGCATTATCCAGCTCTGCAGCTCACTCCATTGGACATGGATCTGGAGACCATAGCAGAACACAGGTAAACATACTTGTTTTGTGAAAGGAAGCCACCCTATCCCTGTAGGTCTGCCTTCACATACTATTAAGGCTCCAATCTCCACTCACTAAAATCAAACAATGTTTTAATTTGGGATTTAATGGGTAAAAGCATGAAAAAGTTCAGGGAAATACAAAATCCACAAGGAATTAATAAGCTGGAGATTGAGTTTTTTACACAGTTTTTAGGGTCAAGTGCACGTTCACAAAAGCAAAAAACTCAGCAATCACTTGAGGGCCTTCAAATAACCACTGCTGGACTTGTAATCCCCAAGCTGAAAGCAGAACAAAACTTGTGCAGAGATGTTTTCTGAGTTTTGGAGTGCAGTGCAACAAAGCAAAACCAAAGCTGCACAGCATGAAAGGCCCAATACTTATCTGGATCACCAAGGTATTATAACAGCCTCTGAGGATATCCCAGAGAACCTAGGGCTCTGAAGATGCAATAGCAACAAGAGAAAACTGTACTGCTTCTTCCCCCAAAAGTAAGATAAGTAAGCAGCATAATCAGGGAACTGAGTGAACTTCATCTGGATGATCAAATCTACATGAATCTACTTTGTTTTCAGAGAAAATAAATATTTAGTCATATGTGGTATGGCACTTTTCCAAATTATAATACAGTAATTTAATCTGCTCCTTATCAATCTCACCTAGAGATGCTTGATTTTGCTCAAAGACAAGGTCATATGTTGCACAGCTGTGGGATCAAATTATGTTTGACACATTAGTGGGAATTCCAGATTTGCTTGATGTGAAACTGCATGACAAAGACAATTTAGAACCTTTTAGGTTTCTTCTGTCATCAACAGCAGTTTGCTGATGTTTCCTGTTGAGTCAGATCCTTTTAGCTTTTCTAATGGACATTCAAATGAAGGGGAGGGAACCAGGAGGATTTCCACTGATAATGGCTATTTTAGGGGAAAAAAAATTTAAAACCAACCACCAGCTGGGGTTAACATACAGGCCAAACTAGGACACATATTAAAACTCCCAGTCTGGATCTGTCCAGAAGTATTATCTGGATGTGTTAGGGAAAATAATCTACTTCTCTTATGCCTGCACTCAGACTATAAACCTAGAGCTCTAGCTGTCAAATACCTTTTGTAAATAGGTATATGTGATCTTTCAGGGGCAAAAATTGGTCCAAGATCTAGTATTAGGTGATCAGTATTAAATGTACTTTAGATAAACAGAAGTTTTAGCTAACTCAACTTCAAACAGCAAGGTTCTGCAAAAACCAGAATGAAGTTTTTTCTGGAGAAAGATTACCTCTAAACTTTCCCTTTCGAGCCCTTTCCAAAACCACAGATGCAAAGTAATGCCAAACAAGCAATGGTATTGGAGCCACCTGTACGGAAATACCATCGTGTCCTGAGATCAACTTCTGATGTGGTTTAGTACAGGTATGGCACCAACTGATGAACATGTGTGTGCCCTATTGTCTAAGTATGCCCCCCATCCAAATGTATGCAAATGACTTAAGGTCAGAGGAGGAAAAATATTAAGTTTATTTTCCATTCTTTTTGATCAGAGACGGCAAATTCTTTGGGTCAGGATTAACTTGTTCTGCTCTGGACAGGTTGTACCTTGATCTAGGAAGACTCCTGTCTCTTAGTCTCTCTATTCTTGTCTCTAGCACAAGTAACCATTAATATTGCTTCAATGGAAAAATGACATCTTTCTGAATTACTTAGCTTTTCATAAACAGACAGGAACACCACTAGTTTATGTTTTGCTATGTTTGAAAGCATGCAATTAGACACGGATCTTACAAACATAAACAAACACTCCCATCCAACCTCTATGTTTCTAAAAAACCCCAGGTTTGTTTAGACAAGGGGTTGATAATCCAGTTTGAACACAGGTATCTGAATGCTGTGACAGCTTCTCCATAATGCTCAGCTTATGGTACATTAAACTTTAAAGCAAGATAAACTCCTGCTTTCATTTTATCAAACATCTACCCAGACAGCAAAAAGAAAGACACAAAGCAATGTTTGCAGCTACTGCCAAGCATGGGATATCCAACTCAGCATATGTTTGAAATGAAAATGAACAATATGTTGCATAGATATACTACTGTATTTTTCAATAGAGAATATCACTGGGATTTGTTAATGTTAACCTCATTCTTCCCTTAAGAGCTTGGTTTTATTTCATGCCTAAAAAAAACCCCTGAGATTCACAGAGATTAGGCAAATAGAGACAGCAGTGCTTGCAATTGAGAAAGAAAGTGCTCATAAAAGAAACTGCTCCAATAATCAGTTTGGGTGGAAGAAATCACAGGGGAGGACAGAGACAAGATATTTTGTAGAGTAGTAAGTGTTGTGCCACTGGTATTACTGAACTTTGGTAGTTAGCCATATTATGCCTTTTTGGGGTCAATAAAGCAGTAACCTGTCTACCACAATAATAATGATGTAGCATCAGACATCCAAGAATCCATGATAAGAAGTCTGCAAGAAGAGACTTTTACCTACAGAGAACAAGTAGCAAGAATGGGGAGGGTAGCAGATGACTAAGTCCTTCAGGAATGGGGGATAGCAAAGAGGCTTGAGCAGTCTCTTTATTTAACAGATTACCAAAAAAAAAAAAAAAAACAAACCTTCCCATTCAAATCGAAATAGACTATGGACCCAAAAAGCTTCATAGTTCTTTCTACTCTAAATCACCTACCTTACAAAGCCTCTCCTTAGAGCTGACTCAAGGTCATGTAGAAGACAAACACTGAGAGGTTACAGTTGCTTCTGCTGATTTAAAATTGACACATGACATTATAAGTATCACCTTCCTATTACACTGATGACAACGCATGAGAAATCAGAGATGTGCTATTACATGATTTGTTATAAAGAGTTATTGATGATCTTCATTGTACCATAAATAACAGCCTAAAAATTATCAAATCATCCAAGTTTCTTCCAAAGACTTGCATCTTCCCTACAGGTTTTTTTTTTAATGCAGCTACAGCCTCACCTCCCTTTCCCAATCAACCCTTTCTTCTATCCCTCTTTCATATGATCCCACCATACCCAAAAATGTGAAGAGATTGGTCTTATCACAGTTTAGCAAGATACCACCTGCCAGCTGAACTGTGACAAATCCCAGCCGGCCTTACAATACACACACTAACAGGGACTGAGGCTGAGCCAAAGGACAGCAGCTCGAGGCTGTCATTTAAACCACTGAGTACCCCACCAGCACAAATTGTGCTAAGGAAAGAGCTCAATAACATGAAAGTTGCCATCACCACGTTCCTATTCTAGTGTGCATTAGATCTTTTGACTCTCTCCTCTACCTGCAACTGCCTTCTGTTGAGCCTTGCTAAGCCTTTTGCAGCCAACAAGGTGGACAAACTGCCTCTTCTTTGTACTCACACAGCAGCTGACACAACATGACCCCAATCAATCGCACGCTATGACCATAACAAAAATTACAGCAAATATTAATTCCTCCCTTTGCCCAGGACTGCCCTTCTGAAAGACAAAATCCTGGCAGAAAAAGTTAAAAAAAGAATGATTCAGTAGTTATTAAAAAATTGGGATAAGGCTTATAAAGAAAACCTCAAAGGAACCTTAAAAGTTATTACTTTATTATTACTCCTGCCATAAAAAACACTCATGTTTTCTAACTCCTAGAAGAGTCAGATAATCAGGTACACAACATGATTGTAATAAAAACATTCTCTAGAATTAGAGATCTGCATTTCTATTAGCAACCCTTTTACGCACTGTTTAAATAATTCCTTGAACCCAAGGTTTCAATCAAGAATAAAGGAAGACGTGAGCATGCATTGAGTTTCACTGATTTGCTTAAACACACAGGCAATATAAAAAACTTCAACAAAATAGACTCAAATTAGAAAGCTGACAAGTTTGAAGACTGCTGCATTTGCAGATTTGCTTCAAGACTTTAACCTTACAGGCTCAGGCACGGCACTTTCCTGAGGTAAATAGATGAGAACAGCTGAGCCACCAGGCAAACCTACCAACAGCCCATAGTTTATTTCATTGGAAGTCTAATAATCACCAGCTTCCCATTGGAAGAGTGATCTATAGGTGCCTGTATTTAATAAGCTATTTTAAAATAAACTTGAATCTGTAGATCCACAAGATGGATTAGCAGTAACCATTGGTAGTTACAAGCATAAAACACTTCTCCCATGTAAAACTTCTGCTTCCTTTTCTTGATGCTTTCACAGAAGTCAACTTCAGCCAGGAAAGCAGACACACTGAATGGGGTGTCTCTACTGTCAGACAATCTCCCACCTCACTGCTAAGTTGAAGTTTTTGAAACTTTTATGGTAGGCACTCAATTCAGTAGTAACTGACCACAGCCACAAGTCTGGTTTAACTCTGCAATTAGAGTTAGGTTTGTTAATGGCAAACCAAATGTGCACTAAAGCACCATGTCCTAACTTCAAGGGGAGGAACAGCCTTTCCTAAACTGATCCAGAAAATGAGGCCCTGGGCAAGCACACACCAGACAGTACCTAAGATTTACAAGGAGCAGTTCTGGGTCTTTGGAGATCGTGGCACATCCAGACACATGCTATGTGGAAGTATCAGGTATCTCAAATGATTCACAGGTGGCCAGATCTCACCAGCTGATCTGCTGCTTTTCTGAACTGTGGATGTGCCTCTGTCCTCCCTCTCTCCCCCTTAGGCTCCCAGAGATGCACAGGTCTACAGCTAAACAGCATGGTCTCACTAATGATCTAGAGCTACTGTTCTTTTTCCACAATAAAATTCAGAGGAAGTAGGACTTGCATGTTTGTGATGATTTGGCAGATCTTGTTAAGAAAGAAAGCTCACCAACCTATTTGATACAGCAACACACATCGAATATTTGTATGACTCTTTTTAGTCTCTCTAGACCTTCTTTGGACACAGAAGGAAGTTGAACCAAGCTCAGCAGGGTGAAAGAAGGACAAAATATATGCAAAGCAATTTGTCATTTACATTGCTACCACAATTGTGCTAAACTCATGGTGCCATCAATATTTTCTTCTAGATTAGATTTGGATTTTTTGCTGTATATTTTTTTATTGCAACAGTCCTTGAAATCATACAATGGAGAAAGAAAACCATTCTTTAACTGGAAGGCAGGATTTGAAGAGATGTGCAAGTAGAAAGTCAGAAACACACTCCCAGTTCAGCCAATATAATTTCTGAAATCAATTGTAAGGACAGGGGAGAGTTGGTTGGGGTTTTTTTTTTTTCATTTCAGCACAGCTTACTGCAATGACTACTGTGCTAACCATTAGGGCTGCTGTTATTCTGATTTGTGTCCACTAGTCAGTGTGGAAAGAACAAGAGAGGAAATTCAAGCAGCAGTTAAAGTGTCTGTACACTTAAGCCAAAGGACAAGTGTGCAGCACAGTAGAGGGAAGAGGTCCAACAAGTACTTGGTTTCTTTCTGACTGTACCAATGTTCCTGCTACCCAAAGAAATTAATAAGAAACTAATAAATAAGTTCTAAGAAGACAATTTTTGATAGCAGTTGCTAAAGCACTTGCAATATAATATTGCAAGGAGAGAATTCTCTAAAAGCATTGTGAGTTTTGTGAGTATTTATTGCACTGTCTGCATCCAAACCAACTCCCCCTCCATTTCCCTCCTAGAAAATTACCTTCCAGTTTCCCCTCATGGATAAAAGACTCTACAGATGCTGGCAGTGCTTAGGCACGGTTTGTGTCTGATGTGCAACCCACCTCACTGCTATCACTTACCAATACAGCAGAACCAGGAAGACTGCCAGCAAAGCCAGGGTGACCGTGGTACTATTCATTTCTAGGAAGACAAGTGCCAGGAGATCTACAGGCTCCATTTTCCTCCACTACAGCTCCAGCCTTGAGTGCTGTGTGCAGGGGAAATCCTTCACAAGGGCTGATAAAGCCTTCCACAGCTAAGTGAATGACATCTGCAACAAAACAGGAACCGAGAGAGCAAAAACATGTCAAGCACAAGCTGCAAACCTTTCCTCTTCTCATCGACTGCACTCTCTGAGGCAGAACTCAAGGTTCTCTGAATGGCAGAATGTAGCAATTTCCCCCCTCCCACTGTTGTTGTCTGCCATGCCAGTAAATATTTACATACCCACCGCTTGAGACATCAGTGTTGCTGAATACGTTTTTAGATCTCAAGTATGGGAAGCTGGGGACCGTGTGGGGAAAAGAAATGGGGATGACAGCCTGACCAGGTTAGAGATATTTTAGGAGAAAAATATAAAGACACTTCAGGGTTGCCCTGACATCCTAACAGTGGCGTTCTCTAAAGTAACAAAACCAGAATATTTTTGCATTATAAAGCATCATTAGGATTTAATTTCCAAGCTGGTTATACCTTGTAAGAATGTAACAAAGTAAACTTTAAATTACCACAACTAAAAGGAGGAATTAGAGGAAAACTGATCTAATGTGACTTCTAGAACACATATAGAGAAAGCACTTATGAGCAGAAAACCCCAATTTTTTGGGGTAGTACCAGATCCCTAAGTCAGCGTCTGCCACACTGGTGAGTCCACACAGACAGCACTGTTTGGCTGTATCAGCTCAAGTTCATGAGGCCTACAGCAAATTTTCCTGGCTCAGTGCACTGTCCCCCTTGGAGGTATCACTAACCAGTCTCCCCAGGGATACTTTTTGGCCACCCCTATGTCGTATTTCTAGTGGCAGATTTAACACCAATGTGGTCGAATCTACTATCTCTGCATTGTGGCACAGTCACGCTGCCACCACCCCTTGAACAACCTGCACACAACAATCAAGTTTTGACCGCAGTTTGTTTACTGTAAATGAGTTCTTCAGCTTTCTTCCATGCTTTCCTGCCTGCAAACCTCAAGCCTGTGTTAAGCATCTGATCCAGTCCAATTAGAAAGGTATACCAAAGAACACACCTTGAAGCAGTTCTACAAGAGAAGTCCACCAACCTGCTATATGCCAAAGCAACCAAATTCCGTGATCAAAAAAATCTTCAGGACAACAACACCAGAAGCAGCAGCTTGCATGTAAAGACCTCCACCCATGACAAAATTCCCTGAACTGTCCGGTATTGTTTGCTACTTATGAAATTATGAATTCTCATATATGTGCTTCAGAGTTCCCATCCATCCTAAACAACTTATTTGAAAGATAAAGAAAACAATGCTATGCAAAAACTTGGTTTGTGAATTATATGGTAACCTTGAGAACCAGAAATTCTGTAAGATCTGATTCTCATAACACACCTGATGACGAGTGGTTTCTTCTCTTACTACCCCAAGACAATAGCTTAGATTTAATGTGCAAGGCTCCTCCAATATCACTGTATTATATTTCCTGCTTTTATCAGAGAAGTTAATAATATAGGTATCAAAAAAGTAAAGTCTCTAACACAATGGAATTTAATTTTAAGAAGATTTGGTTCTACTCTAACTGAATCACTGCTATTTTGGTTCTCTGTGCTTCACAACTGCGTTAATTCCCTTCCAGCCTCAGATCCTTACAGAATAAGTAATAGGTGTTAACCAGCTCATCAGCTCCACAGAATAGCAACATAGCTCACAGGAAACCTTGCTTCAGGTATTAACAACTCCACTGCTATTCTAGGTCAATAACAGCTCTGCTGGTTTGCTGCTGCTGCAGGAAAATTCTCCAAAAACAACAGCAAAAAGATTCAAGACCAATGACACAAGGAATTAATCAGTGGGCACAAGCTAATCCCAACTAGCAACCACTCCTGTGGGACTTTCGGAAAAAGAAAAAAAAAAAAAAAATCAAACTTTGATATGCATCAAAGTCTTTTCTAAAAACTAAGCCAACCACCACAACGGTAGAAGAGGAGAAATAATGTTCCAATTTCACTTTAATTTATTTTGATTTTTATTAAAAGATATTTTTCTGCACATAGAGGACAGATGTTCTCCTATTAAAATCAACTGCATGACTCCTATCAACACACACAGGTCAAGTACAGACCTCAATTGTTTTTTAAGAAGCACTGGAGTCTTCCCAGTCACACTGAGACACAGGAGGTATGAATAGTTCTTAAATATATGCTTAAGAAAGATAATAGGTTCTCAAATCAGAATCCAGTTTGGAAGAGAACACATAATCAAGCTTCTTTTTTCTTTTCTTTTCATCCCTTACTGCTGTTGATGGTGGGGTTTGTTTTGTTTTACTTTTCAAACCTCATCGCCTGTTTCTTGCTGAAGGATTTTTACTTGGCACCTCCAACCATTAAGAAGGGTGGCAAGCACTGACTCTAAAAGCTGCCTGGAGCCCTTCTCATCACAGATAGAGGCACTCAAAGCTGTCATCTTGGAGTTAGAGACCTCAGCTCTGTGAAGACTCACAAATCCACATGATACTTGTGGGGGGAAAGGAGTCGGGGATGCAGAGAGCAATGAAAAGATATTTATCAATCCTGAGAACTCTCTTTACCAGTTTTTTACATGAGAAATATAATCCTAATTAACGCTTAATAACACAGATATTTTTCACCAACCTCCAAGTTCCTTTTGTTGGAGTCACGCTGGCCAGTACAGCAGTACAGTAACAGTATCAAAGAGCCAGGGGGACAGATAGAAAGCCCTCCCTAACCGCAGGCTGGAGGAAGCCAGAGCCAAGCAGAAGAGAGCCTTTTCCTGTCAGGCTGCTGTGAGTCAGCAGCAGTGCCTGCATTTGCATCCACAAGGCTTCCCTCAAGATTTGCATCTACCAAGGTTCGCAGCTCCTTGACATGGTGCCATCCACGCTCTTCTCTTTCGTAGCAATTAAAATCCTCAGATCACTACAGATGTTGACTAGAACCCACGCTGAGGAGACCCATGTGCTCCTTCATTCCCCACCTCTGCCTGGGAGCTCCCCAGCAAACGACAGGAGGAGTTGAGTGCTGAGCAGCCAGAGCTGCAGCCTGCACACAACACTCCAGGCAGTGGCTGATCAACAGGGAAGCACACAATACCATTCTAAGTCTGAGAGGCTGAATTGTTCCTCAGCTGAAAAAGAACAAAAACCTGGCACCCAGACAATCCAGGTTTTACAGGAAGCCTTCGTGCCTTAGAGCCCTGAGTCCAGTCATATTTTCTGTAAATGCTCTTCCCAAACAATGCATTTCAGCTTCCCAGGCAATACAACTGTGGTTGTGAGCCTCAGCAATGCTTGACATAACACAAGTATTGTTCCAACATGAAGTACAGGGTTTGTTAAAAAGCAGGATTATAGACCTTCCCAGTAAACCTAAATCATGTTAAGGATTTTGACCTGTCTTCAAAGCATATCAAATGGAAAGTGTAGTCTCATATTTCAGCAGCTACTGACTGCACCAGCTAGACTAACCACACACCCCTGCTAATAGCCAAATTCAATTCCTCTTGTGCTATTCTACCTCATATATTTTAGGTCTATAATAATCTAATTAAGGCTGAGCCACACCAACTTTATGATAGATGAAGGAAGCCCAGGAAGATGTTATGTGTTAATTTTATAGCAGTTTGTGTCTATAGAAATTTATAGCACAGCCTTCAGATCAACAAAATTCTGCTACAGACAGCTTAGCCACAAAATACTGCAGACAAAATACCACAGAAGAGCTTAAAAAGGATTAATCAGGGACTAGTTTATGTATAAGCTTTAATAAAGCCCATGTAACAAAATGTGTAAGTATATATGATGATAATTTATCTTAAAGCAAAAACCTTTCCAGAGCCAAAATGAATTCTCAACATCTTGAAGACAGACCAATCAAAAAACCAAAAAAATTCCAGAGGCACATTTCACAGAGATTTTATTTTCTTTTCTGTTTCTTTTCTTTTTTTTTTTTTTTTTAATTTAAAAAAATCTTAATATCCAAAGTACTGGGAATAATAATGTATCGGTATAGAGGGATTTACAATGGCCATCTGTGACTTAATTATTGCTATCCCTGTTCAAGGATTGATTAAGCAGTTTAATCAGATGATTCTGTACTCCTGTATGATAAACCATGACAAACTACCCAACAGAGAGACCACCAAGGCATCAGAGCCTACTCATAAAGATCCTGCTCTACATTCAGAACAGACAGGAGCACCAAAAGGACACTGTGGGAGATTCTTGAGTCACCTTGAATAAAGTCACTCCAATAAAGTGCATCTCAAAAGGCAAACTCAGTAACCTTAAAACCACACTGAGGAGGCCACTTTCATGACACTTCCAACAGAGAAGCAGAAAGACACACTTTTACACTTAAATTGTTTTTCCAAGTCAGAACCTGGTTATATTAACCTAAATGCTTCTCAAGAAAGAGGCATACAGTTTAAAATTCTAGGAAAGCTAAAATATTATGCAAACTTGTACTCCACTAACAAATTTAGCCTTAGCTGCCTGAAAGTTAGGGTACTTCAAACACAGTATCTTAGATGCTAAAAAACTCATTATGCTAACTAAATGTAGTGCCACTGTACTAAGTCCCCTCTAAAGCAACAAGCTGTGAGATATCCTAGTTATTTCAAAGAACTCCTCTTAGAAATAGCACAGATTTTGTGGTCAAAAGGAATGACAGTTTCTTCTTCTTGCTGTGAGAGTTTGGAATGAGTTTCTAAAATAAAGTTACCTTTGCTAATAGTGACATTAAGATCTTGCAGCCCCTGTGAAATTCCAGTGAAAGCAGAAATTAGTATAACTTCTGCTGCCCGTCACCAGGCATTTCTAAGCAAATTGACTATATTAAATAATTGGTAACTTGTTTATATTTCTAAAGCTTGCTTTAGAAATATTGATTGATTCAAGCAATCCTATAATTTCATTGTCCTAAAAACTTGGCTGGAGATAAATAAGGATTTATGTTCATAGATCAATAGCTCCACATTCACAGCAAAAGCCAAAAACCCTGCCTAGACTAGTCTTGTAGTTGCAGAGAGACATACAAATGTTTTCAAAATATTATGGTAAGAACTGTTAAGTTGTAAATTTTTTTCCTTAAGCTGTGTTTTAAACACAATGAAAAATACCTAACCTTCTTTGTCTGATTGAAAAGCTACTCAAGGTAATTAATTCCAGGCTTGAAATCTCCAAACTATGTTTCAGTGCTGGATCACAGGTCAAAAGAACTGTGAAAAACTTAAGAGAAGTACTTTGTTCTACAACTTAATTAAACAAACCTATAGACTTAATACAATGCATTTATCAGTACCCTGTCAAAATTCAAAATGACAAATGGGAAATGCACCAAAAGTCTCAAAAACCTTGAACCTCAGACAAGGTAAAGAACTATTCTTCACCTGAGGTCCACCACTGCTTTTTTTCAAATATTTCATGCTTCCAGAAGAAATTCCACAGATGTGAATGGAGAATGTGCCCATGGGTTATGGCCTTCAGCCTGACAAGAATGGTTGAGTTCTTCCCATCTGGGAACTGTGGGCAGTACCAGCTGTCCCTTTATGTCTTATCTCTAACTGCCTAAAACCAGAGAGTTCAGATCCAAGTGCCCCTCTGAGATGAATAAGACAGCAAAAAAGAGAGAACAAATGACTGTGCAATGCATTAGATGATACAAACATGCCAAAATCAGAACAGGTACTACATCTCAGACACTACTGTCACTGGTCTCTGCACAGAAGAGGCAGTAAACTGGCAAAAAGCAAAAATAAAGGTGGCAATGAAGCAAGTCAGACTAATATTATTGCCACAGCAATGGCTGTCATACCTCGAAAAGCCCAGAAGCTCTTACTTTACACCCACATGTAGAAATGCAACCTGACTGCAAAGAAACTCAAACTGGCAGCAAAAAGAATCACTGAGGACCAGTTCTTCAGCAATTCTTTAGTGGCATCTACAGAACCACTTCTTAAGATGCAGAAACATCCTTTTCACAGGACACTCTCCTGGAGATCAGCAGGGGCAGGGTTTGGTAAAGCTGCCCTGACTCCTGCAGATGTGGCAGGGGAAGCTGTTGCCCTGCTGCATCTCCTGCCTTTGAAAATGTTCACCATGCCCAGCACTTCAAAATGACAATAACTGCACTGTGAACAACCATGATGAATATTCTCAGATGGCAGTAAGAACACAAAATGTAAGGGGTGCTGGAACACACAAAGCTGGGGCAGGAAGATACATCGAACCTTGACACTATGGGGCAAATGCAGGGACAATACGAAGTACCTTGAAATGCCTTATTTTCACTCATGCCCCTATACAGAGTGTATTTGCTGCCTAAATGTATGCATCACATGATGAATAATTCTTGGTAGATCATGCCAAATATTCCCAAAGGCCTTCCTACCCATATGAAAGGGAGCACAGATAACTAACATGCAAATTGCAGCCCCTTTATGCAGAGAAGCACATGCAACATACGGGCGGCTTTACTCTGGTTCTTTTGTTCTGGTTTACTCTGGGCTTTTTGTGCTTTCCCATTCATTGGACTTTTTTTGCTGCAGACCTTTCTGTTCACCACTTGTACACTAATTCACCAAATCAGAAATCCTGTCAGCTACCTAGCTATATAGATATGTTGTAACACAGACATGCATAACTGGTGAGGGGAAAGAAAAAAAGAAAAAGTGAAAAAAAAAAATTATGCGATCACAATACCAGCACTTCCAAATCTCAAGCTCTTTCTGAACTCTTTGAGCTTTTTGCTACGGCACTGGTTGTTCATTTGTGTAATTTGTTCAATTGTTATAAATACAGGTTTTACTGGGGGAAAGGACTGTCAAGATCAAAGCAAGGGAAAAAGTGCTCAGAACCTGTGAAACTCACAGGATCAGGACTAAAATGCTAATTACTAAATACTATTTTAATTGCTCAATTAAAAAAATGCATGTTTTTTCTGCAGCGTCATGGATCTGAGAGTAAATCTGTGATTTCTGAATGCTTGAGGTTAGCAATACTTGCAAAAGGGCATGAACCCAATAAGCTGACCTATTAGCCAAGGGAAGAGAGGTTAAGAGGAAGACTAAATAACCTGAGGTTATGAGTTCAAACAGCAAGAAAAACCTTTGTCTCAACAAGATTACAACCCTGGTGACACTCCTTTTAACTTCATCTCTCAAAAGTGTATTGCAGTTGGGATCTGAGCCTCAAGTTTATGTTGTCCAGCCTCCTTCCTACCTTCCGATGCCTTCCACCAAGTGGCAGATAAGCCCAGCTTGATACTGTAGCTGGGCTGGTACAAAAAGGAAATGTGTACCCTTCTCAGGGTATGGGGAGCTTTCTCCTCAAGAGCCCCAGCTCTGTCTGTGGCAGCTCAGGCTAACTAGAAATTCCCAGGGACAAAGAAAGGTTATGATGGGCTGTAATTCAGAGAGACCCTCGTGGATACACGTGAGTATTTTAAGGGTGTAGCAAAGAATTTTTGTAAGTCTGGTGCAGGTAGATGCTCTCTGTCCTCATATAATGCACTCAGCTCTGTGGATGGAGAGCACCAACTCCAAACATAAAATATTGTTTTTCTCTCAGTATAGGTAACTCCTATGAACCTTATTGGAGCACTGAGGGTACACTGAGAAGATTACACTCCTTAATGTGCAGTTACAGCTGTACTGTAAATGCACCATTACATGCTTTCTATTATGGTTCAAGACCACTCTGCTCTTCAAGACTGTTATAAACCTCAGAAAACAGGGGTTTATAATGGAAACGCTGAAACACTCAACTCTAAAAACCCCGGCAGAGGGAAATATAGCTGTAAATTCAGCTTTTCTTTTCCAGTGTACACATTGGCAAGTTATGAATAATACGTATTTCTACACTTACAACAGGCAGACACACACACTGCTCAGGGTAACCTTTGCTGTAAAGGTGGAGGATGGAAAGAGCTCAGAGTGGAAAGAGCAACCTTTCATCTTGTGTTTTACAGAGTTACTGCAACTGCAATGATGACATAAACCCAGCAATTGAAATTTAGTAGCCTGTGCACCGGGACTGAATTCTGAATGCACTTTTTTAGAAAGGGTGGGTTATGTTTCTATGGTCAGCAAGAAAAAGACATGAGGCCCCTCAAACCCCCTCAGCCTGTTTTTAAGAAAAAGACTTGGCTGCTAGGATGCTGTTTAATTGACATTGCAAATCAGCTTGCTATCCATTCAAAAACAGATATTCTATATATATTCTCTTCTGTATATAATCCAGTCCCTATCTTCTTAACACTACCAAGAAGCAAAATTTGGACTTGTAATTACTGGATTTGCTAACATAAAAAAACCCTGCGCTGTTTGGCAAGAGAAAGATGGGCAGGCAACCATACTACCACTGGGGCTGAGGCATTTGGGGATTTCTTCAGATATTAATAGCAACTGCAGAGGTGGGTCAATATAATCCCATTAGCCATATCATGCTGTGTGATTTCTGATGTGTGTGAGGAAAGGAAAACAAAACCGACACAATTGCTGTTTGGGAAGAGTGCTGATGTTGGGTAAACAGGGAAATCCATTCCTGATTTAAATACTGCAGCCTGACTGTCAGGTGAGGAAAGGTGGAGTAGGGAAGCCCATGCTCCTTCAGTGCCAGGAGGGAGGGGGCAGAGGCCCCCACCACTGCTACTGCCTGCACAGGGCTTGGTGCCCACCAGCACCCTCCTCCTCCTCCTCCTCGGTCACCTGCCCCCGGGTTTCAGCAGCATCCCCAGCCATCACACTTCTCCGGGACATTCTTGCAGTTCTGACACCTTGGCTTAAGTTGCCATATGCACTGTCCATGTACAGAGAAACACTCAAAACTCAGCCAGGCTGCATGCAGGTATGATCCCTGGTTTTTATATTAGTGCTGTTCACATTTAAGAAAGTGTTTTGAATGTGTAGGGAATGCTTTCAGATTGAGATGCCTCTATAAACTAGTATCTATTCAAATGTGCCCATAAGTCCTTTTCTACTACAAATATATCAGCAGTGCCATTAATTGGTCTTTGAGATACATGAAAAGCTTCACCTGGAAAGCAGTCCATGAGACCTCCCCATTACAGCTTCTGGGATCTTTAAAGTAATGGATTCATTGGTAGAAGGTTTAGAACTTCTTACCAACACCTCTAACACTAGTTAGATCATCCTCATTTCAGATCTGAGGGCATTGCCTTTAACATTTCTGTATGTTTGATTCATGAAGGACACCAGCTCTTCAGCATTCTGCCTTTCCATCCGACAGCACTCCTAATGCCATGGTGTGCAAACCCCACACACCCAAATCCCTACCTCTCACTGACCCAGAGCTGCCAAGCCTCTCAATAGCAAGGGAATTCCCTCCCTGTCCAGACCTGTTCCACTCAGCATTTGGCAACTTCTGCAGAGACCAGCAGCAAAGCTACTTCATTGCCATTTAAAAGGGCAACACAATTCCCAGCAGAACTGAGAACTGCCTTTCTAATCTTCTCCTAGGTGACACCTTTACTAGAAGGGTCTCCTGTCTTCACTTCCACCTTTTTAGTTTAAGCAGGGTCTTGACCAGTAGCCTTCGCTAACAACTCCCACTTTGCTCCCACAATTTTCAGCTGCCTGCTGCTTCACCCCAGAAGCAGTAGCTGAGAACCAGTGACCCTGACCATAAGCAATGCATATAACAAATCCGTGGTCTTCAGAATAATAAGTAAATTATTTGTAGGAAAGGACCACAGGGGTATCCTTGTGTCATTGACCCAAGTCTCTGTGCTCAGGGCGTTACTATCTCATGCACACCTAGCCCTGGGAGGGCTGCAGTGTGTCCTTTTGCAAGGTATTTACCACAACTCTCTGCCAAATTTACGCTCGGGTATAAGGACCAACAGCTAGGCTGAAATAGTTTCCCAGGTGCCTGCTTGCCAGAGGATCACAGACAAAATGCTCAGAAGTGTTTCACCTGACCCAGGAAGACCACAAAACCATTTCTCCTCCCTCTGCCAATTGTCCAACACTCGGTTTAATTAAGCAGCAGGGTGAAACGGAAGCATTTCCAAGGATTTGCACTGGAGTGGTCTGAACAGCCTGAAACTTTGAGTTGCCTCCGGCTGAGCAAACAGCAGATACGCTGGGAGAAGGAAATAGACAAGGCAGTCTATTGAAGCCACATGAGCAAAGCGTGCACTTCGCAATTTCTCTCTACTAAGACCTAGAAAGTCAACTTAAAAGAAAAAAGATACTTTAAAAGCAAGCTTAAATTCAGCAAGAAGCTGGATGCTGTAAGACCTTCATTCACTCGAGAAAGATTTCCAGCCCCTCTAGGGGAGTGGGATTCGTACCCTCACTTTTTCTAAGAGTGAATGATTATTTATCCCACTAACCTTTGCTACAGGAGCCAACACGTCTGAGGGCTGCGGGGGCGGCCGGCACCTCTCCCGGCCCCACAGGCGGGCCCTGCTCGCCGGGCACCCTCCGAGGGCTCTGCCGAGGGCTGTGCCACAGGAACGGCGTGGCAAAGCCAAAAGCCCGGGGCCAGGAGGACTAGGATGGGTACGGAGAGAATCCCAGGTGATCCTTACCTCCAGAGGTCTCTCCCAGCCGTTCCTGGGTGGGGTGCCAGCCGCGGCTGCCCTGCAGCAGCCTGAGTGCAGCAGCGGGGCGCGGAGCCATCGCCGCCTCCCACAGAACACACAGGTGCTGGCACAGCCTCCAGGCCGGGCCGCGGGACTACAACTCCCAGGAGCCCCCGCGCCCGACTGCCCCGGCCCCCGGGGCTGCGCCCCGCCACGCCCTCTGGGGGCTGTAGTTCCACACACACCCCCCCCCCCCAGCCTCCCCGGCTGACCTTCTCTGGCTGGGAAGGGAGGATTTGCGTGGCCTGAGACCTTTAATGAGTTTCTTTTTTAAAAAGTCTATGTATGTATGTCTGCATTACCAATTAAAAAAAAAAAAAAAAAAAAAAAATAGACACAGAACTCAGCAAATATTTTCATCTCCAGGAAGGGGAAAATGGGATTTTAGCGTACTTCCAGTTTTCTTTCTGCTTCTAGTGGGGGTTCTTTGGTTTGTTGTGAAGAGAGAAGGGAAAAAGTGAAAAATAAAAGCTCATAAGCAAGTGTTGTCAAATAGCTTTGCAAAATCAGATGGGAAAACTTAAATGTTCCCATACACTAATTAGTTAATGACTGGCCTCAAGCCTGCAAACGTGCCGATACTTAACTGTATCCTCCACTGAAGTGAATGCAATTGAATCTCATACTCCAGTTGTTCCAGAAACTCAAGAGCTCTAGAAATTATAAGCATGGCTTAGTAATGCTGAGATTTTAAAAGTAATTAAGGGCTTATCCACATTGGGAGTTGCTGGAGTAGCCTTTCTTTCGTAACTCCCCTTCCCTGTGCTGGACATGTATTTCACACTAACACTGCTTTAGTCTGAATTACTTTGCCCTACTCAGGCTTTCAGTTCACAAGGTACCTTTGCCCACATTTAGGTGAGCCTAAATTGCATGTTCAGTTTTTATCTTGTGTTCAAGCATCCATTTAGGCATTTGTTCCCAAAACCTAGGCTGCATTTCTTTTGAAAACTAGAGGTGAAGTTTCTCACACAGTCACCGCTGCCCTGAATTTGGGAGATCGATAGGATCACTAAATGCCATGAGACTCACCAAAAAACCCTTTGGGAGCATGGCCCTATTTGCCTAACTGTGAATGTTTGTTTTTCTTACATAAAGCTTTACAAAGGAGAGAAAGTTCTCTCTTCAGAGTAAAATCTGCTCTTAGCAATTAGTCCTTGTGGGTAGCAGGTTTTAACAATACTTCACAGAGAACAAAAAATTCATAATCTGTCCAGAATATAGCAAAAGCTTTAAAGTTTTGCCCAATTTTTATTAATTGCATGTGCATTAAAAAAAAATTAAAAATCCATGATGAGCCAGAGAAGTTCTACCAAGACCAGTAGCTATTAAACCCTTTGGATATATCAACAGGTCCCCTTTACTTGAGGTGGAGAAGGAAAGTAACAGGAAATAATAATAGATGAGTGATGCAGGAGGTTTTAGTGTGGTACCCATAAAGACTTCTTAGCTTCTATACAGCACCATGCCACAGCCATCTCTGTGCAGTTGCAGGGCAAGGTTTCTAAGTGAAGAAGACTTCCCAGACAAGGAGCATGTGATGTAGAGGCAGATACTGAGTCCTGCCAGCTCTGCAGAGGACCCGCACTGCTCCATGGCTTCCAGCTTGGAGACATAGCCCAGCTCTGCATGGCACTGGAGGGAAAGGGAAGCTGAAGGACTCCTGCACCCAGATCAATCCATTGAGTGGCTTCTACATTCCATCTGGCCCAGGGAAGGGTTTAGCTGCTTTGCAAGGCACTACAGCTCATCTTGTACTTCTAGAACAAATTGGCAGCACATGAATAGCACACTTAAGCCATAACCCGGATAAGCCTTCCAGGATAATTGAGATTCTACAGTATGTGACTTTTTATAGTAAGTTTTCATAGACTTGCTAGAAAAATGTGAGTTTTGACCTAGCACTTTTCATTCCAAGAGTTCTGAATAATCTATTTTAATGCAGCCTTAGAAAAGAAAAAAAAAAATTAAAATAAAGGCATGTTCTTTTGACTTCAAGTTCAGTTGATGGAAGATTTATTAATCACCATCATACAATTTATATCAGAAGGCCTGTATTAAAGCAGACACATGGAAGAGCTTGTGGCATTAAGAGCAGAGTTATGTTTGCTTCCCTTTTTTTGTTTTGAACTCTAGCACTTGTTTGACTAAGGCAGTTTCTCTTATTAAAAATGAGATGTAAGAGAACTGCTTTTGTGAATGCACAGGGTTATTATTTATTCCAACAGGTATTTTGCTAATTTCTGACTTGCATAACTACAAGCACCATGAATAAGTCTATAGAAACTGCTAAGGTCCAACTAATGTTTTCTTCTTCCTACTTCCCAAAACAATAATGGTCTCAGTCATCTATTATTTGCAAGAATTCACAGATAACATCAGAATGAAGAGGAAGCATGGATAATGCAGAACAAGCCCCTCCTATTGTTTCACTGGAATAGGGAAATCCACTGGAGACTAAACTTTCTGTAAACTCTGGTGTGACTCTGGCTGCCTTTCTTCCCTCCCTGAGGAGCCAACTGATGTGGGGTGGGCTGGGTTCCCACCAGCTTTGTAACCCAGAGCTGAAACATGTGCCATATGTAAGGACCACAGCAGGATGATCATGCTTCTTTTCCCAAATGGAAGAGAGGTGCAAAATCCAGGTGCAGATGATTTCCCAAAAGCAGAAGGCAGGACAAGAGGAAAAAGCATTTAATGCCCCTGGTGCCAGAGCTGAAAAACCCTTTCACAGGGGAGCTGTGAACACCCTGCATCTCCATGTACAGGGAAGAGTCAAATTCACAATGCCATGCAGGCTCATACATGGCAAAAGGCTTTTCCATGTTGCTTTCACCTTTTGAAAAAATCAGAGCTTTCCTCAGCCTGTTCTCTTAAACACCAGGTAGGTGAGGGAAAAACGGAGGCAGAGCCAAAACAATACCCTTGCAAAGTGCTGAGCAGCAAAGCAAAGAGCCAAAGGACTCCTGTTTCCCCTGAACACCTTCCACAGCTGCACCCTGTTTCCTGGGCCCTTGGCTGAGGCAGCAGCTGGTGCTGCCATCTCACTGCATTCCCATCAATATCCCAACCTGCAGCCTCAGGGTATTTCCATTGGCTTTGACTGACCACAGGTGAGCAGAGGAATCACCTTCCCAGCCAACAGATCAGATAGCAAATACATGGCACGCACAGTACTTAATTTGTAACTTTGATGCCATACTAGAGGCTAAAATAGAGGGAAACTCAGCAGGGAGCCAAAAATAAGGGTTGCTCTCCCTCCTGTGTCTGGGGAAAGCTCTGCTGGTCTCTCCCTCGGTGCCTGTGGTGGATGAAATGAAGACACGGAGGGAATCTGGGGAGGAGGACAGGCGGCTCCGCATTGTTCCTGCCAGCAGATGGAGCAGGGCTGGCACGGGAAGGGTGAGCCATGGCAGTGGCAGACCTTCCTGCCTCCATCCACGCCTGCCCCTCTCCCAGGAGCTTCTCCTGAGCTAGGCGGTCTCCCCTTCGGTGCAGGAGGTTCTCGTTCCCTCTCCTGGCCAGCGGATCCATCCCAAAGGTCTCTCCCGGTGAAGGTGAGCTCTGCCGGGGCTGCCTGCCTGCCGGGAGCTGAATGCAGCAGTGAGGGCTGATGAGTATAAAAGCACCAATCTCTGCTTCTCCACTGGTGTCTGTTCACAAACAGACACTCCTTTGCTCTTACACTGTTGGCCTACCGTGAGTAGGCAGAGACCTTCTACATACCTGTGACCACCTTGCATTTCTCCTGAGCTGGTTCAGTGGCATTGTCTCCAGCTGTCCGAAGGGTTATTTTCCACTCCTGTGTTTCTGCTGAGTTTAAGCCAGGATCAACGTGAAAGATGGATATGTTCATGTCAGGTCAGCAAATTAAACCTAGTGAGCTAAGAATAACCAGATTCCAAAGGTGAAAAAACAGAGATAGGGTGGAAATGGAGAAGTACTGATTTCCTGCTTAGCCCTGGAGACAGGAATGAATAGAAAAAAAACCCATGTAACCCTCCACCTTCCCTTAGAGCCCTTCTCCACGACCAGTTCCCCTACCCCCAGCACCCATTGCTTCATTCCTTTAATTTGCTTTTTTAGTCAGATTTTGAGACACCAGTCCTTGTGCAGCTCCCACACATCCTATATGTTTCAGGCTTTTAAAGTCAGAGATAATCATGGTCGTCCTTTGATAAGCACCCATCAGTGTGTTGTTCCCATCCCAAGATTCCTGCAGAAGTGGGTCACACAGGGATGAGAACAAAAAGAATACTGGCCACTGCATTTCCATCTGCCAGTGTGAAGAGGACATGTCAGAGTCCAGCTCAGCATGCAGTGCCAGAGGGTCAGTTCTGCTCAGGTAACTCCTCTGCAGGTAGCAGGCCTCCTCATGGCAAAGCTGCCCTTCTGTGCACTTACAGTTAAGACTCAATGCCTATTTTTTCCATAGATAATTATATATATATATATATATATATTATATATATATATAAATGTGGGTGATCCATGTGTCATTTTACAAACATTGCACATGCACTGGCTTGAGAAAGCACAAGCAGGCTCTGATGGGTGGGCAGTGCTCAGTGAGCATTATGATCAGGCAGTTTAATACAAATGTAGTGCTGCTGGTAGGGCTTCATTCAGTGCACATGAAGAGACAAGGGTACAGCAAACTGTACAGAATAAATACTTTCTGGCTGGCAAAGGAAGACATTTGCAGGCAACTCCAATATCTATGTCACATTCTTCCTTCATCTGCCTTTCGTTTTTTATTATTCTACTTTTTGGAATCAGTTCATTCTTTCTTAAAAACGTTGGAATATTTTGTTCTTCTCTTTTTTATTATTGTTAAAAAGCAGCTCTTTTTTCTATATATATGATCCTCACCATCATTAATTAAGACATCACCTAGTGTTATGCCCATAGGGGAAGATCCAAGCTTTGTGAATGCAAAAGTACATAAGTGTCTCATTTGCTTTATAATAGTCTACATGTTTGAAGCCAAATGGTAGTTGTGTAGCCCTGGTATGCTCCGAAATTGCCATTCTGATGTAATTTATTTTAGTCTGTTATAAAATAAAGCACAGATCATTGAAAATCCAGAAGCTCATACCTGAGAAAGGACACCAAGAAATTAGCATGGATTGTACTCTTTCTTACACTTTTATAGGGGCAGAAAGAGATTTTGTTGCAGAAAATATATTTGACATAGATGTTTGAGTGATCTACTACATAGACAGTGAAGAATAATATTTTATAAGGTGTTTAGGGGGTATTAAAAGTCCAAAGTGGCCAAGTTTCCTAGCAGAAAAAGCAAAATATCTCAGGGTTTGAACAGAGGCACCATCTGCACCAGGTGACCCCAGACTAATTGATTGTGAGTATACATGTCTTTGTGCATGTGTGTGTGTGTGTCACAGGGACATTCTTTGCTTCAGTTCCATTATAATTCCTTTAAATATTTATTACTGGAATGTAAATTGTAAATTCTGCTGAAAACTGAGGCCTTAGCTTTGGAAAAAATAGTCCATCACCTACCATGGGTGTTGTCACTCAAGCAAAATAGCCAAGTCTCTTTTGGAGAAACAAAAGGATTTGGTTATATAAACAAGTCACTGCACTGAATTATAAGAGTGGGAAAAAAAAAAAAAAAAAAAAAAAAAAAGAACAAAAACCTGCTGACTGCTGGTTGAACTACTCTGCTACGTGTGAACTGAGGTTCTGCAGATATAGCAAGAAGCAGGAGCAATATTAAAATGAATTGGTTACTAATAGTGGAAATAGTCCAGCAAGCATATTTACAATATGCAGCGCTAAGGATGGCCTTTTTTTTCAGATTGGGTTGTCTTTACTTTCAATGTAAAGCATTAATAAGCTTCTTAAGGAGATTTGGGATGGGAGAAAACATTGGCTGATCACCCCAAAGCCCAGGAAAATAAAAAAGTTCTCAGGTTGCTGGATGAAATAACAAGCTAGAATGGGTTTACACTTCTTACACTGCTACGAAAGCTTTACTTCTAGATCATTTCCAGACACCAGAAAATTTTTAAAATCCACAAAGGAAAAAGAAACTCTACATTTATATGAGCTTTAAAACTTATTTGGGACTTCGGCTTGATACTAGTGTATAGGAGAATAAACCTGTAATGTGAAAAAGCTAGTCAAAAAGAGGAACCAAGGACCAGTCTAGCACTGCAAACACTTGAGAAGGGATTTATCAAATAATATTTGGGGTTACACTTTATTCTGAAGGGTCAAAACTGGACCAGACTACTGTGGATAGTATCAGCACTTAGGCTCAGGTATTTGTATCACTTTAAACCCTACTGTCATTTCAAGGATATAAATAGGCTTGGAAAAAAATCAGATTATTGGAAGGATTAAATTGGGATCAGTGTCAGTAATAATCTATTCCTTTGTGGTGACACCAATTGAAACAGGGAAAGTTTGGGGGAGGGGAGCAAGGCTAAACAACATTGCCTATGGCTTGTGTGGGAATTAGGAATATAAACAAGGGGAAGGAGGGTTAAACAGCACAGCTCTCATGTGCCCAACAGGCAGGGTATGCATAAGGCCAGAGAAATCCTCCCAGGAAATAGCATTGGCCAAAGACACTGTCTCACCAAAGGCCAGGAACAGCAATGGAGTGCCAAAACACACCAGACTTTCTAGTTTGTCTAGCTAATAAAGTCTGTCTGTGTGCTGTGCTTCCACACTTCCAGTCCCACCACCCAGCATGCTCTAAGAGCCACAAAATCATAGAGGAATCATAAAGGAACTTAATTTTTTTTTTTTCAATCACATTACCTGGATCTTTTCCCTATAGTGTCACTCCAGTTACCTCCTAACTGGGCTGGAAAAAAAAGGCAGCAGGTACCTGGCTGCCCTATTTCTGGGGATTCTGAATTATCTGAGGAATCTGATCTCCAAGCGCCCAGCCCCTCCATCACCAGCTCAGTGCAATTACCCCATCCAGCCCTCATTCAGCCATCCCCAATTGCAATCCATGAAAGTGTTGCCTGCATAAGAGCTAAGTGAGCAGCAGCTGGCCTAGGTTCTTTATCATTGCCCAAAAATACATTTCTACAAGTGCAATCAAATTTATTTTGGATCCAGAATGATTTTGATAGTGGTGACTTTAATTTGGAGACAAATTGCCTGCTGAATTTTCTTTCAGCCAGAAACACAAGAGCAAGATACACAGGGTACCTTGTGGTGGTTGAGCAAAGAAAGCAGATTTAGATTTGTTTTCCATCTTGTCTTTCAGAGAAAGTTAAAGGCTGGGTTTTCAGTCTGGAGCTCTCTAAGTGAAATCCTGCCTCCCTGATAAGCCATTTTCTGCTTAATCTGAAGATGATTAGAGGGCTGGAGCACCTCTTCCATGAGGAAAGTCTGAGAGAGTTGTGTTCAACTGGATAAGAGAGAGCTCCTGGGATACTTTATAGTGGCCTTCCAGTACCTGAAGGGGGCTTATAAGAATGATGGAGACTGGCTTTTTAGTAGGGACAATGGCAACAGGACAAGGAGCAAGGGTTTTAAATGATAAGACTGTAGATTCAGACTTGATAAACAGAAGAAATTTTTCCCTATGAAGGTGGTGAAACACTGTCACAGGTTGCCCAGAGAGGTGATAGAGGCCCCATTCCTGGAAACATTGAAGGTTAGGTTGGACAGGTCTCTAGCAACCTGATCTAGATGACACTGTCCTTGTCTGTGGAAGGGGAGTTGAAGCAGATGACATTTAAAAGTGCCTTCCAACGCAAAGCTTTCTGTGATTCTGTGGGAAAGGGTATTTCCCTGGATAGCAGTGTTTATCCTTCCACTGCCAGCTGAGTGGACAGTGCTGGGAGACTGATGGCAGTGCATCTCAGGTCTTTGAGCAGGTTTCTATAAATACACCCAACTATAAGTAAGATAGTGGTGAGGAGAAAGGAATGCAATGTTTCTTGGAATAAATAGCACTTTACTTATACTGCCCAGTGACAGGAGCAAAAATCATAGGGTGGGCAATTCTCAGCATTGTTCCCAGGTGCTTTTCCAAAAGTTTGCTTTAACTCTGTAGAGAATGAATTATTTGGGTTTTTTTTTTACTGTTGAAGAAGAAATGGTTGATATTTGGAATTGTGCATTCATAGCTTTGTGTCTTCAGAGACTTCCTCATAAAAGCAGTTCTTTTCATATCTCCCATTAGAATTTTTTTCCCAAATATGCATTTAAATTTCTTCCTCTATTTCTTTAGGTGTAAAATGCAAGCCTCTGCATCTACAAAAAAGCTCACGTGCTTCTCTTTTCTTTCAGTCTTTCAGCTTCCCATTTTTATTTCTGCTCATGTAATTACTCATTTTTAATTATTTCCCTCTTTATTTACATGGGCACGTATTTTCCCTGGGAAGCCGCTGCCTTGGGAGTAACCTGACTCCATCCCTGCTTGCTCTCTGTGAATATTCTGGCATCACAGAGCAGCTCTCAGCAATCAAGGGGTGGAATTCCCTGGCTTGCTTGGCCCTGGGCGCTCAGCACTGGGTGCTGGGTGCCCATTCCCAGTTTGCCAGGTGCCCCAAAGCATCTGGAAATGCTCTACCATCCCAAAAGAGCCTGGCCTCAGGTGGGTTGTGAGGCCAGAAACCCCCATGGGTGAGCTGTGGTGAATAACAACACGACACGAATTCTCCAAGACAGCTCAGAGAGATGAAATCTGATTTATTCAAACAAATGACCCCTTTTATATGTTTTGAACAGGCCACTGTGATTGGTGAGAGAGACAGAACTCTTCACCCACATTGGTCAAACCAGAGGGACATCAAAGAAAGTCCATCCCCCAGAAAGAATTCCAAACATAAGTTTTCGTTACAAAGACAATCCTGATGTTTATGTTCAAGCTGTGAGAACAAGCTCCAGAAACCCAAAACATCAGGAAGAAACAGAGCTTTAGAAGCTCAGAAACTGCAGGCCTGGAAAAACCAGACTACACCATGGGGCAAAGCAGAAGGGTGAGGAAGGGGAAGGCATCCCAGCTTTGCAGTCTCCATCCCTTCATCTCCCTCTGCTGCCGCTGTTCTGCTGAGGAAACCAAGCTGGCAGCAATGGCACTTTGTGCTTCAAAGGGCCCCTGACAGGCACGTCACTGCTATTTGTGTAATGGGCTGAAATTCTTGAGTGAGCAGTGATACATAAAGGAAAAGGCTCAGCGTAATTACTGATCCTTACAGCTTTTCATTCCTGGAAATTTGAGGGTAAGGAAATAGCTGTAAGGGTTAGCAGGAGGCAAATCTTGGTTCATGGCACATTCCTTATTTAAACATTTTCAGCATGTCCCGGGGTTGCTGTCTCATTGGCAGGGCTTACCAAGGGTGCGATTCCTTTCTTCTTCATCTCTAAATCATCAAGCTCTCTCCTTGGACATCAATTAGAATCATCACAGCTGATCAAAATGAAGGGGAAAAAATTTTACACAGATCCTCCATCACAATTTCCTTTCTATATTTTTGTTTTAATTTTCACGTTTTAAAAACTAGTTTTGAACAATTCTTTCTTGAGGTTGTGAGAAAATTTCCCTTTAGCCTCCCGCAATCAAGTAATAACAGAATAATAGAAACAAAATACATCCCCTTCCATATCCACATTAAAGAAATTTATGCCTCTCCCGCTTAAAAACTAACTGCTACTGTGACCTGCATTTTTTCATCTCATCTCCACTTTCTTGTGGGTTCATATTAATTTCTCTGTAGTGGTAGAAATGGAGTTCCAGGCATGTGTTTTTCTCAGAATCAGGCTGAGACTGACTCTCTGGCCATAGCTTCGGTCAGGTTGGTCAAAGGGTTGAGTTTGCCTGAGAAGCAAACGGTTTCTTTAGTACCAGAAGAAATTCTTCCCATTCATGCCAGCCAGGCTCCAGCAATCCTCTGCTTCATGGCAGTTTCTTTCTCCAAAGAGATCAAAGCTTTCCATGCTCTCTGACTGGGACACCTTCTGTGACCTGCACAGGCTGGGAAGCAGCACCTCAATTGATTTCAGCTCTCCTGGTTGACTCAGTTTGCTGGATTTTGGAAAAGGTTCTGTGGAAAAGAGTTCAGCAGCAGCTGGTGTGCAGGCCACAGGCTCTGTGGGCTCTGCTCCCAGTGCCTTGGGTCACAGGCCAGCATGAGGGATGGAAGCAGGATGTCATCCCAGATGGAGCCATGGGTACCAGCCTGGCCCAGCTCACAGCTTTGTGTTTGTTCCACAGCAAAGCACAAACCTCACTTTTTTCTCAGGTGCCCTGCATCTGAGCATGAGCAGAGAGGACAAAGTCTCCAGGTCGAAGGGGCCAAGCAGTAGAGTGGGAAGAGCAGAGTCCACGCTCAGTAACTTACCTGCTTATCTCAATATTGTACCTGGCACCACGTACTGCAGCCACTGGAACCCCATAAATACCAGCGACAGACAGTAATTAGCGCCCCATTCATACCATCAACACATGATCTTGCCACTAGGAAGCAAGAACAAGCTTTTCATACCCAACTGGCTGAGCAAGCTTGAAAATAACAGGAAGATGTAAAAAACACTGTTTGAAAACAAAGATCTTTCTTTGGAGTCAAACTTTTTAAGGAAAACAAAGCCCAAGCCAGCAGCCTTGTACTAGTCGCCTTTGGCTCCAAAATGCCCTAAGTCAGTTTATATCTGGCTGATAAAAGGGTAGTTGATTGATTCATTACAGCCAAAGGCTCAGCTTCTAGGAATGCATGGTGCTTAAAATTTTTTTCTGGGATCTCTTTGATCTCTGCTTGAGGTTGAGGAGCAGGCTCCAAATTATAAAGTATTTTTGGAATTATATTGAGACCATTTTTCAGAAAAGTCACCTTCAAGTCGCCAAGATTCTCTCTAGAGACACAGGGATGGTGGAAAACTTCTAGCATGACAGTTTTATCTGAGGAAAAGGAATATGACCAATCTTAAAGGAATGGTAATCAGATCACATTTGGACAAACACTTGAATGTGGACCTAGGACCTAAAGTTTTCTACCCACTAAACCTAAAGCACAAGTTTCTATGAGGGTATGTGGAAGCAATAATAGATTTACAATTCTCTGTAGATCAGCTAGAGGAAGACAGGCATCCTACAGACAGCACGTGGGAGAAATTCACCTTTCAATTCAGTGTGTTAGATTCCACAGCTCTATTTATTTCAGGTTAACAAAACACACCAGAGGCATGGCATCTGCTCTCTACTGTTCCCCCTCTAAACAGAGCCCTTCCTGACCCACCTTGTACCTTAGTGCCCAGTGGGTCTTTCACTTCGTCTGCCAGATCCTGGCAGAGAGCTCCTGCCATCAGAGCAGTGGCTAAGAGTCCTCTGGAGTCTGGGGGCCTCCTCTTCACAGGCAGTGGTCAGCAGGACTGGAACCTGCAGTTCAGTATCTGACTCTGGCAAAGCAAATCATGGAACAAGGAAACCTCCATCAGCATAACTCTGAAAACCTCCTCCACAGTACTAAGGAAATGTAGAACACTCTATATCCACTGACTGCATTTACCCGAGCATTACAAAATATTAAATAGCATATTTAGCAAAACAAGAGCTTTCAGGTATTCTCTTTGGTAGACAATTGTCAAGGGCAGAGCTGCATGTCGAGTCTGTATCTGCTTTGAAACCTCCACTGACTTAATTAGGGTAAAATGCATGAAGTATAGTCATTATAATCTGCTTTGCAATGACACAAAACATATAAAAGCCATGTTCATATGACAGGAGTGTCCAGATTTTGCATCCAAGCCTTTGACAAGGTTTGAAGGGGAGAAGAGGGAAGGAGGGGAGAAGGGAAGATTGTAAGAATTGCTCAGCTGATATTTCTAAAACCCTTGGAAACAGCCGCTAAGTCTTTCACTGCCTCCACCCTTCCCAGAAGTCTCATTATGGTAAGTAATGTTGCACTTATTTGAAAACTCAGGTTTTCATGAGGCTGGCTGTGCAGAGGAGCCAGCAGCACAAGCAGTGCTGAAGATCTCTGCTCTCAAATGCTGAACCCCTGCACTCGTGCCCCTTCAGCTCCCAGGAGCATCTCTGCTTGCTTTCAGAAAGCGGCTTGAAATTCTGCCTTAAAGTAAAAGCATATCATGACAGATACTCTAATCACAATGTCTAAATATAATAGAAGGGAAGACAATTTAAGAGAGCTCAGCTACACTTTTTAAAGCAACTGTCAGGAAACTGACTCTGTGGCTTGCTGCTTTAGAGTAAGATTAAATGAATCAGTCTCACCATTTGAATGCGTGGGAAGCCAGAGACAGCAAAGTGACAACTAAGGACAGTTTATTTATAATTGGGCCCTCCTCCTATAGCTGTTTGTGCACAAGGCCTGTGCACTGAGTACAAAAGTACCTGCCCTTTATGTAAAATTACTCACAAGTGCTACGTGTATGCCAGCTAGATGGCTATGCTGGTTTGGCTGATTACAAAGTTCATGTAATTATTGAACTGTCTGGTGATGTTTAGGAAAAGAATATAGCTTAGCTTATTATGCAGCAGCTTCAAAAGGCTCTGACTCCATGGTCCTTCAGCCAGGAGTCTTTCACAACTAGGAAGAGCCTGAGCTGGGCATTGCTGCCCAGAGCTGTCTGGAGGGATGGCATGGGGACTGAGGCACCAGCAGTGCAGCAGCTTTGCAGCCAAGGCAGGGCTGTGAGGGCTGGAGGCAGCATCAGTGGGCACTTTACAAGCAGGGGCCTTTGATACTTAAGCTGTACATCCCCACTCCTTGGACTAAAACACTTCTGACTTTAACCCAGAGGTTTCCAAAACAAGACTTGCCACTGAGAGTCAAGAGTGCTGTAGCTGCAGATGCACTCGTGAGCTTGGGAGAAATTCAGTAGTTTATGGTACTGTCTGATTAATGAGCCCAAGTGGAGCAGCATTGCAAAGAGAAATGGGTTTGTCAAAGGAAAAAAAAAGATAGGTTTCTCATCTCTACCTCCTCAGGATATGGTACTCACCTTTTAAAGTGTCATTCCATGTGAGTGAAAGGCAAAATCCACAAATCTGAGACAAAGCTGCTGAGAGAAGTACCGGGAGTGGCTGAGTCCCTTGGAAAAAGTGCAGCATTGCTCTTTACCCAGCCTCCAGGTGGAAAAGGCAATGGAATGAAGCTGACCTCAAGCTTTTTATTCCTCCCCACTTTGGCAGGCTTTAGTCCATAGCATCAGCCTGCACCCCTAACTGGGAAATATTATTAAAATGACATTAAATATTAAGAGAGACAACACAGCATCTCTCACAGTGAGGGAGCTCCTGACACAGCAATCTCTTCCTAATAAACTGCCTTGACAAACAATTTACTTATGTTCTTATTTCAATTAGATGAACTACTCTGCAGCAGTAAGGGTGAGTGTGGCTGGGTATTATTTTGAGAAGCAGTAAATATTTATTCCTCTCTCTCTACATGGAAGAGGGTAGGCAGCAGGGTCGCAAGACAAGACACCATGATCACAATTTTTGAAGCTGTGATCACAGGTTGTGACTAATCAGCAAGGCACAATGCTTTTGTGTCAAACCTTCCCCAAAAGCTTAGCTATTGGTACAGCATTGATAGTGATGGACATCTTGGCCAGGTTTGGCTCTCATAGAGATCAGAGCTGGAAAAAGGGATAATAATATCCACTGCATAGCCAAATAAGTGTAAATACTGGAAGAGTTTTCCACCCCTGGCCAGAAGGCTCCCACCAAGCTCAGGGCTGTGTTGTGGTCAGCACTGCCTGTACCAAATGCACTCCTTGGCCCACAGCACCTAAACACAGAGTCCCCAGACAGATCTGTGGTCAAGGCATGGGCTCAGCTCTCCAGGCTCCCAGCTGAGCAAGGGAGTGGTGCAAAGACAGGAGAAGGACCGCTGGAAGGTACTCAGAAATTTAAAGCAAAGAAAATCTCCATCTCTGCTTTCTTGGAAACTTTGCCTGCAATTTCACATATTTTCTGTTGACAGCATGAAAGACATGGAAGTAAACACGTGTGCTTGTCTTTGAAACACTGCTGGTCTGATGGCCATTTTGGGAAGGGGGATAAAAATGTTTAAGTTTGGAAAAGCAGTTGCTTTCCAGAAAATCCCTTGAGGCTCTACACAACGCACAGGTTGGAAGCTACGAGGTTTCCTCGTGGAAATGTCAGCACATCCATACTTATCCCTGAAGTATAGCATAGAAGATCAGCTCTGGCAAAGAACCACAGAAAGTTTTATTACTTTAAATTCATTGAGTTTGTTTTATAAGGCCTCACCAAACTTTTACCTCAGCCTGTATAATTTTTTTTCCCATATAATAAAATGCCTCTCTTTGAAAAGGCTGTTTCAGAGGCTGAAGAGTAGAGGGAAATCCCTTCCCTTGTTGCTGAAGACATGTCTGAGATGAAACATAGCTGCTCTTCACTGGAAAGGCCATGCAATGGGATTTTCAAGGTGAAGAGTGAAATGGAATAAATAAAACTGAGCAGTGAGGGTGGGGTACATGAGTGGGCCAGGCAGGCAATGCCCAGTAGGAATTTTGCTTGTAAATCATCCTGTTAATAACTCCATGGAGTCTGTAATGATAGGGGACCTCACCTGATGCCTCATCAAAAAGTCAACACAATTTGCAGAACTGGGCATCCCTCATACAATCCTCTACAGCCCTTTATACAGTGAATCACAGCTTTGTATGGAGCTTTTTTTTTATATATATGTGTTGCCCTTTTAATCTGAATTAGTCCCTTCCTTTCCCCTTAAGTGGTGTTCAGGAATGGATTGAAAATGGGCATTAGATATAAAATTTCAGATCTAGAAGCAGAGAATTTGGAGTGGAAGGTGATTCCTCATGTGCGCAACCACATCCCTACAGAAATGATTTGAAGTCTGAAGAATGTGATTTAGGAAGCTGAGCCAAACTGAGTCCACTGGTGGTTGTCGAGCTGGATATGTGTCTGGGGGGATTGCAGCACCACCAGTACCAGGGGAGCCACACAGGCTCAGGCTCTGCCCACAGGGCCCTGCTGATGCCACTGGCCACCAAAAAGATGCTGGCAGAGACTGTCCCTCCATTGGAAACAGCACTTTCAGTAAGACAGAGAGTGTGAGTCAAAGTTTAGGGGGTACACTGATGGTTTCACCAAAGGAGGAAGAGGAATCACAAAGTGAAAACAAGAAATGGCAAACATAACAATATTTAAAAAGAGATAATCTGAAACTTTTCCTGTTTAAAAACTTGAAAAAAATATTGAGGGAAAAAGAAGTACAGAAATAACTTTGTTTTCAGCAGGATATTAGGACTACATTTCATTTTTTCTTGTGTAGAATGGGAATTTTTTTTCCTTGCTCTAAGTGTACCTTTTAATACAGCTTTACCAGTGGAATAATTAACAGAGCCTGCATCACAAGTGTGGTGCTCTCAGGAGCCAGGTACTGATGTGCCCTTTCCCACTGCAGCAGAGGTAGGAGGGTCTCCAGTGAGCTCTGGGAAGCAGGAGTCTCTCAGGAATTTCCCAGCACAACAAATGCACCAGTAGGTGCCATTGGTAATTTTCACCAGAAGGATTTTCTTCAGTGAGTGTTTCTCCCTTCCAGCCAAGGACAAACCTCTGACACTAGCCCACATTATTGTTTGAAGACAGATTGAAATCTCATGATTCTGACATCGTTTTATTTTTAATTTCCACACTGCAAATGTCAGGGAAAAAATACCCTAAAAATTATACTTCAGAAGACTATAATTACTTCCAATTAAATCATGGCCCTGGTTGTTTGAAAGACAACCACAGCTAGAATTTCATTATCTGATAAGCACTTTTCTTTAAAATATATTTCAAAGTTTCTTTTATTAATAATAAGAAGAAAGGGATCCAAGATCCTACAACAATACCTGAGCCAACTGCAAAAGCTCGATGACGGGAAATTGTGTTTAACCCCTCAAATGAAGAGGCCACATCATTTTTAGGGCATTTATTTCAGTGATGCTCCTGATGGGGAAGCAAGCTCAGGAATGTGATCAGATGTGGTGTTAGGCTTGGCTGAGGTGACCCAGATCTCTTCCTTCCATCCATGGTACCTAAAACATTTACAACATCTGTCCTGTTTCTCATTGCCACGCTCCTGTCTCTATCTGTCGGAACCCAGGACACTCCTCTGACTGCCCTGGGTGATCAGAGACCCTGGCAGGGGTCTCAGAGGCCCTGGCACAGAGTCAAAAACACCTGTGTCTTTGATTTGAGCCCATGGAAACAGCTACCAACCTTGTATGAAGGTTTACAAGCCACGAGAGTTTAAGTAGCACGATGGTTAACTTGTCACAGGGTGAAAAAGTAGATTTTGGGGTTTTTAGAATGGGGGTTCAAGAGGCAAAGATGGAGGAATCTGGGCATGCCCTGGCCCTTCTTTTTCATCTTCTTGTCCTCCATCTTCTGCTGTGATGGTGGCACTTTTGATTGGTTTAGAGTAGAGGCACACTGTCCAACATAGCTGATAGGTATTGGGAAATTATTGTAAAGTATAGGTAGTTTTTAGTATAAAAGATAACACCACCCCAAGGGAGTCAGTCTGCTCCATCCTGACCTGCAAGACAGACCTCAGCAGGCCAGAGCCAGAATGTACTAGATAAGAGAAAATAAACAACCTTGAAAAACTGAATAGATCAGTGGGGCTGGGAAACCAGACACTTTTTACAATCTTGGGTTCATCACAACAACAAAAACCCGAGATCTATCAGGGTACATCTGTTGAAGCCACTGAGGCCTTATTAGCATCACCTGGTTTCATAGTGGGAATTAAGTCTCATCCTTCTGTATTCCATTTGCTACCCCTTGAAAGGGGCATTTACATCACAAGAGCTGCATTGAGGAAGACACTGATGTCCAGACTGAGTAAAAATATCTGAGTTCTTATTAAGCCCCACTCACTGGTGCATGGGTTAATTGTGTCATAGGTTTTTGTGGTCTTATTTTGAACTTCAGCTGTGACAGAGCCACATCAGTCCCCAACCCCACTCAAGTATGCAGCATATTTTCCACATGTGTTCAAAGATAAGGGCCTACCCTCAGACCTTACAAAACAAGCCCAGTCCCAGCCCAGTATGCTGCCTGTTTTCTGATGTGCTTAGGAGTCTGTCTGGATCCACATTTGCCATGTGGAAGAGAGCTTGAGGGAAGGGGCAGGGGGGCTTCCACAAAACACCTGCCGGCAAAAAAACCTTGCGTGTGAGGGATAGGTGACACTGAAGGCTTCAGTCACTAGCAGCAACCCAAAATCCCCATCACAACTAACAGGATTTTCTCCAGGTGATGCCACAGAGGGAGCCTATAGAAAGTGTTTGCTAATGATGATCCTTGTGGGTCCCTTCCAACTCAAAATATTCTGTGATTAACAGAGATGTAATGGACATACCATAGCAGGCTGCCTGGGCATCCACAACTTGCACACAGAACAGACATTCCTGCTATCCATGGAAAAATCCTTCCCCAAATATTCCACATCACAGTGGCTACTCTCTAAGCTAGTCTTACTAGGTGGAAAGAAATTAAAAATTGCAATTGACTCACCAGTAAAAATATGTGAGTGTACCCAGCAAATAATGTAGATTCCCTCAGCACTTACCTAATAATTTTGCTTTTAATTAAACTGTCCTTTCCCTCACTGATTTACATTTAAAAAGAAAACAACTGTGTGTATTTCACTGGGAAACCTTCCCCTGATGTTTTTATAAAAAAATATTTTGCTTTACTTAATGTGAAAGATTTGGGGCCTGATCCTTGTTAACAACTTGCTGCATTCCAGCTCCACTGTGAAGGCGAACAGGTATGAAATATTGCCACTGAAGGGGACATGCTCATCCTGTGTTCTTAACAGCCTTTCTCTTCTGCTTTTTTGGGGTTCTTTTTGGTTTGTTGTGTTGGTGGTGGTGTTTTTAATGTACCATACAGTCTTTTATTAGTACAGTTTTAGGCTCAATTTCTCCAAATAAACAAACGTAGTGGATGGACACTGAACCAAGCAAGCTGGGAGCCACAGACCCCCCAGCTTTGGGGGAAAGAGGAATAAATTGCAGCTCAGGAGCAGGCACCTCTGGCAATGCCCCATGCTCTTGGCACAGCCAGGGTTTGGCAGAGGCGCCAAAGAAGAGGAGGTGATACCACCGTAGCATTTCTGGCTCTGAGAGACCAAAGGGCATCTTGTGTCCACTCACACAACCCCCTCAAAATGGGAAGGATGACCAAAACCCAGGTTTTAAAACTCATCTGCCTTTCTTCTTAGACTTGACTTTCAAGATCTGTAAAAACACCTAAGGGAAAAGAAAAAGAAGCCCAAACTCTCGCCATTTCCAGAGAGAAACAGTAACTCCTGCTGCTCCCGCTGCAACTGAGTATAGGCTCAGGTTGTTACCAGCAGGCCCCTGAGACACACCATGTATCTTTCTGGAGGAGTTACATGCCAAGACCACCAAGATTTGCATCTGTGGAGCAGAAGCGACGCTCCCTTGAGTGCCAGGCCAGTCCTTTCCCTGGCTTAAGTGCTTGCCACCACCCCCAGCAGCCACGTTGGACATAGGCAGGCTGCTGCCTTGGTGACACTGATACTGAGTGGCACAGCTTAGCATGCCATGTACCTGCACCCCGACCAGGGCTGTGCTTGTGGGAGACCCAAATATGCAAATGAAGAAATGAAAAAACCTGTCAGATGAGCCATTAAAAGGTGCTCCTCCAGTGCTAGTTTGCCATCCTGCCACAGAGTGAAGGGGACAAGAAGAGGTTGTCTGTTGAGGTGGGACAGTCTCTCAGGATCCAAAATTTCAGTGACACCCCCTGCAACCTCAGGCACGAAACCATGATCTCTCCAGCAGAATGGCCTTGCCCCGGGGCTGTTGCTGCCCTGGCTCCTGACAGGTATGTTCACACCACAGGTATGTTCACACCACAGCTCCGGCCTTGGCTCAGGGACCCAGATGACAAAGGGTGTGACATCCTGGCATGGATGCTCAGGTCTGGGGACAATGGAAAGAGGGTTGTGGGCTCAGAGCTGAGCTGTTTCCAGAGTGCAGCCCTATCTGTTCACAGCAGTGGGGAAGTAGAGCAAGGGTTTGCATCCCCTTAGCTTCACTCATGTGCCCTGAGTCCTCTCAGGGGGAGGCCCCTGTGTGAGCTGGGGAGGAAGGCTGTGCCCAGTTGGACAAACCCCTGCTCCCTCCACGTGCCCACGAAACACCAGCATTGTCTATGCACCATGTTCTCACGGACAGTCTGGGGCCCAGGTTGGGACCCGTTGGAGATATTTTTTATTTACCAAATGAGGCCTCATTTGGCAACAATGTTTAAAAACATGTAAGATCAGAACAGTCCTTGTTGGTGAAAACATGCCCATTAATTTTCCTATCTTGGGACAAATTGCAAGTGGATGAGTGTCTATACTGTCCTTGTCGATACTAAACCTGAGAGGCATTCAGGAATTGCTGTCCTGGACCAGCCAAGTAGTCCATCAAGTTCAGCACCTTTTCCCTAAGACAAGAAGAACAACCTGTGCTTTGAAGCCAACAGCTTTAGCATTTGCCTAAGTATGTCACACACAGGGTTGGATGTTGCCGTGTCCCCCTTTGTGCTCCACCCACCAGCCACAGGGCCAGGGGGCACCACTTGCATGCCAAAGCCACACATGGAGTCCTGCAGACATCTCTGATGATTCCTTCCTCCTTTTCTTCTGGCAAGAAGTGAGTTAGGTTTATATTTTAAGCTCCTGCGTCATGCCAGCTTTGATGAACATGGAGTAAACACAGACCCCACAGGCTATGGGATAGCCCAGGGTGAAAGAAACAGAGAGGAAACTATCAGTGCAGTCTCACACAGCAGAGACTGGCACATCTGCCCCCATTCTGCAGCTGAGGAGAGTGAGGCTGATGAGACTGACCTGGAGCCATGCTGCAGCAGAATGCAATGCCAAGAAGTGAAGATGGTTCCTGTAGCAGCCTGCTCCTCAAGTTTTGTCCTATGCTCTTCTCCAACAATTCTCCACATCTCCTTTTGTGTCTCCCCCTGCAGGGAGGCAGGCTGGGATCAGTAGCCTTGGAAAGCAGATAAGGTTCTCAATCATAAAGAAGACAGCAGTGCAGAATTACAATGACCAGAAACACATTTCAGTAAAATAGGCTTTTGACTCTTGCCTAGAGTTGAACCCTGAGGGTCGCCATAGCTAAATAAAAGAGGGACAAGAAACAAGTTGAAATATTGTGCCTGTTGTCATCTATGTGCTTGCCCTCCACCTCTGGCCTGGACTTCCCCAGTGGTCCAGCTGGAGGCAGGTCCATTTCTTTCCAAGATTTAGTGATAGTTGGTCTCGGGATCACTTTCAAAATGAAGCAGGGATGAGACGGGAGCAGGTTTTGCTCCCTCTGCTGTACGTACTCCTCCAGTGCCATCCCAGCCCACTTTTGAGCCCTCGATCACCTCCACCACCCCTGCGTGTCACTTCCTGACACATGTAAAATGTATCCTCAGGTTCACGTTGCAAACAGAATGTCGATGGAGTATGAGACAGCTCTTCTGTAGTTTCTGGCATTTTTTAGGGAGGGAGAAAAATCATGCGAAACCCTGAAGATACCTTGCAAACAAGATGGCCCACAGGAGCGTGGGGATCCATCGCATCCTCCGCAGCGCAGCCACGGCCATCCTGCTCCATCGGCTGCCCGGCACGGGGTGTTCCCTGGCCTGCCATGGGATGGACTCCACGTCCATCTGCCAGCGCAGGCACCCGCAGCACCCCGAGACAAGGGCCAGGCTGGCTGGAGCGCTGGACTCGCACTCAAATCCCCAAGTAAAAGTTACCTCTTGCCCCGTCCTCGAGACATCAGCGGGAGTAGCCGGGTGTTGAGCCCTGCTGCGACCAAGTGCTGCGGTGGGAGAGGTCTGGGTGGCACCAGCAGCAGCGAGAGGCAGCGTTTTGGGAATCAGCAGTAACAGCAGGCACAAAGGGAGTTAGGTCTTCACCGGTCCAGTCCCAGACTGTTCATCTGTAAGGAGCCCCAGGCAGGCGGATCCAGACGGCTGTTAACGCAGGATCACAGCCCGAGGTTTTGTTTCCACCTTTGCCAGAGGCTTTGCATGAGTCTCAGCTTCCTTTGCCTGCGTAATGGGTACCTGGTGATTGACCTTCCTTTGTAAAGCTCCTCTCAGGCAAAGGGGGTTCCTGTGGCTTCACCGACAGCTTTCCTCTATGCACTAAACAAAAGTGATGTTGGTCGGATTGCTGCTCCTACAGCAAGAGCTCAACCGGAGAGACGGATGATTTAAAATTAAAAAATCCGGGGGGGGGGGGGGATGGGGGGGTTGGGGGGAAGAGAGGGAGGGGGGAGAATAGGCTGTCAATCTCAGTTAGTAAACACTTCTTTGATGTGGTTCCCTTTTAAAAAACAAAACAAAACGAAACAAAACAAAAACACAACCTGACTCCTAAAAGCAACAACGTATGTTTATTTTAAATGCATCTGCTAAATATTTACACTGCAAGTAAGCTAAACAAAAAAAAAAAAAAAAAAAAAAAAAAAAAAAAAAAAAAGATAAATTGGAACTTTTGTCAGTGAACCAGATTGTGAAATGCCTTGAGGGAATAGAAGATTTATTTGGGGAGAGGGGGAGAGGTAGGAATTTTCCATGCTATTGTAAAACATGAGCACAAATTATATGATCCCCACAGCCAGTGAGTTGCAAAGCTTCAATCAGCTGCCTTTTTATTTTTTTCCTTTCCTCTCTTTTCTATAAAGAGGAGGGGGGGAAGACAGAAGTGTTTCACCAACTTCTGTTGACTGTTCCTTTTTTCTCCTGATTGAAATGTGTTGTTAAACAAGATCCCACATAATCTCAGCAGAGGGTTTCTCTCGCTCGCTCCCGCTCCTTCTGGGAAGCCGCGATCGGTGCCATCGGCGCTTGATTATTTGCAAACTCCCTTCGCTGCTTTTTTTTTTTTTTTTTTCCTCCTCTTTTTTTCCTCCTCTCCGTCTCGGTCTCCGTCTCCCTCTCTCTCCCTCCGTCTCTCTCTCCCTTTCTCTCACCCCCAGCGCAACTTTTGCAGGCGCCCCGGCACACGCAGCCATGCCGCGCTGAGAGCGGGGGCACCGCGCCAGCCCCCCTCCTTCCCTCCCTCCCTCTCCTTTCCTCCCTCCCTCTCTCCTTCCCTCCCTCCCTCTCTCCCTCCCTCCCTCCCTCCCCAGCGCCGCCGTCCCGAGCCGGGGGGGCCCCGCCGCCCGCCGCCCCTGCCCGGCCCCGCGCCTCGCCCCGGCCCCGGCCCGGCCCGGCCCGGCCCGGCGCCGCCGCCCCCCGCCCGCTCGCCCGCCCGCCCCGGCCGCGTCGGAGGGCCGGCAGCGGGGCTGGATGTGCCCGGCTCCCCCCGCGCTGAGGTGGGCAGCGATGCAGAAGGCAGGCGGCAGCTTCGCCTCCGCCGAGAGACACCCGCTCAAGATGGCAGATGTGTGTTGAGTTTGGGGGGCTGCGATCTCGCGTCGTTCGTGGCGGCGTTGCCATGAATAACAGGCGTCCTTGCACCGATGGCCCCCATGTACGAAGGTAAGCCCCGGCCCGGCCCGCCCCGCCGGCACCCCTGGTCCGGCAGCAGCGGGGGAGGGAGGGGGGAGCAGGGGGTCCCCGGCCGCCCGCCCGCGGTTCGCCGTCCCCCCGGGCGATGTTGCGGGGAGGCGGCGGGGCACCCCCGCCCTACCCGGCGCCCGGAGGGAGCGGGGCGAGGCGTGGGTCGCCCCCCGGCTCTGCCTGGCCCCGGGCGCTCGGTCCCGGGCGCTCGGACCCCGGCGGGGGGCGGTGGGTGAAGTCCGTGCCGGTGCCGAGCAGAACAATGAGGTGGACGGAGCTTGCCCTGCGCTTCCGTGTGTGTATGTGTGTGTGTGTGTGTGCCTGCTGCCTGCCTGCCCCTCGCCGCAGTTGCAATTCCCAGGACCGGCTACCCCGCTCCGTTCGCCGGTTTCCCAGGAGTTCCCCCCGCCGGGGCTCCTCTCCTCCGAGGCGCGGGGACTCCGCGGGCAGCGGCGGCGGGGGACGGAGCTGCTGGAGCCTGCTGTCAGCTCCTCCAGCTTCTCCTTCAGCCCAGCCCGGGCTGCGGCGAGAAGCCCAAGTACCCCAACTTAGTTTCTTTCGGGTTAAAAATTCACAATAATTATATATATATAAATATATATATATATATGTGTGTGTGTGTGTGTATACACGGCTGTGTGTGTTAGATCGATGTGTAGTCTAGGGTGTCTGTTTAAAAAGAAAAATTCAGGGATGTATCGAGGTTAATTTAAATCCCCTCGCGACGCATTTACCCTTCCCCGTCACCCTCCCGGCTCGGCGCTGCCCGGGGAGCGTTACATAAAGCGGAGGGACGATCCCCCGGCGGCCGCGCCATCCCGCCCGGGGGCCGCTCGGTCCGTGGCGGCGGAGCCCCGGGCACGGAGGGGAGCGCGGGGGGCGGCACGGGGACACGGTACTTTCCTCCCCATGGCGAGGCCGGTAAAACTTATCTGAGGAGGAAATCGAGCCCGGGCTGCGGCGCCCGCGCGGAGGGCGCTCGGCGGGCGGTGTAAAGTTACCGGTGGCCCGCCGGGTTATTTCTGGGCAGCCCCGGGCTCACCCGCAGTTCGGAGTTCGGACCCCGCCGGAGGCGGGCAGACAAAGAGGAGCATTTTCGCTAGCGCGGGGAGGACAGCCGGCCCTGCGGGCGCTCGCCGCGGCCGGGCGCGGTGCGGGCGGAGCGCGGTGCGGGCGGGCAGCCGGGGCCCGCGGCAGAGCCGGGCCGGTGCCGGCGGAGGGGCCGCGGCGGGCCCGGGGTGCCGGCCGGGGCCGGCCCGCGGCGGCGCCCTCTGGTGGCCGCGTCGCGCCGGCGAGCGGCCCCGGGCCGGGCCGCCCCCCCGCGCTCCCCGCCCCGCGCCGGGCCGCCCCCGGCGCCTCCCCCGGCAGCGGGGCCCGGCCGCGGGCGGGGGCAGCCCCCGGCCGCCGCCGCCGCCCCCCGCCGCGGCGCGGAGCTCGCCGCCCGGGCGCGTACCTGCGCGGCCCCCGCCCGCTGGCCCCCCGGGGCCGGGCTTGACGCCCCCGCGGGGCGAGCGGGCCGGTGAGGCCTGGCCGGCCCCGCCGAGCCCGCCCGGCCCCTCCCGGGCGGGCGCCGCCGGCCGCGGGGGTCGTGCGGCGGTCGCTCCGAAGTTCGCTCCTCGCCGGGCGCACCCGGCGGGCGATGCGGGGCTGCGCGGGGCCCCGCGGAGAGCGGCGGCGCCCGGCGGGTGGGCGGCCGCCGGGGCGGAGGGGCCGCGGGCCTGCGGTCAGCGCGGCCGCGCTCCCCTCGCCGGCGCGCCGCAGTGGGCGAGCGCCGGCACGGCCGCCTCCCCGGAGCCGGGCAGGGCAGCCGAGCGGAGGGGAGGAAAGAGCAGAGGAGAAGAGGCCTCGGCCGCTGCCGGGGCGAGCAGGGCGCCGGCTTCTTCCTGGGGAGGGGGCGGCGGTGCTGCACCGGAGCGTGCGGTGGAAGTTTAGCGGTTTTCCTTAGAGCATCCGAACTTCAGCGGCGCCCCTGCTTCTGCCTGACTGGAAAACGGGAGCAGATGGGAAAAAAATACCCTGAAAGTGACCCGTAGAAACAAATTCCCCGCAGCAGATACGGAAGAGTCTGCGACCAGGCTCTGCAGCATGCCTTAAGCCTCAAAATAGGTGGATATCCTAAATGGCAGGAGCCGGAGATAGCGTAAAGGCTGTTAGAAATTGTTTTATGTCTGTTGTGTTGCGGTGTGCTTGCGGGTTAAATTGCCGCTGAATGGCTTCGAGGGAGGTGGAGGAGGGGTTAATGATTGTTTTTCGCCTCCTAGTTGCCATGAGAGGTCCTTAGAATTCCCTGCAATATCGCAGTGCATAGATAAAACTTACTTTATCGCAGGGGATGCAATTTCCTCCTTGGAGGGAGGCGAGGACTGCCGTCCTCCCCAGCGAGCCTCACCTTATGTGCATAAGCGGCTCGGTCTGTAGCCCTCCTCTGGAGCATCAGGTACAGTCAGGCCACCGAGGAGGGGATCGCAGGCACCGAGGGCTGGGATCGGCACTGCGACGGGCAGGCACAGCTCTGCTCCTGCCCTTGGCCCGGCGGTCTCGGGTGGCACACATGCGCGCCCACCGCCACCACCGCAAGGCAGGCGCGGGGAGGTGAAACCGTATCCCCGCCGTACCGATTTCAGAGCATAGGCTCTTTGGCGGAAAAAGCACCCTGGGAGGAAATGTGACACCTGAAAGGCCTTATGAAGTGGTTCCAGTAGAAATTTTAAGTGAGTGATAACGTAGAGCACACGCAGAAAGTCACCCAGCGTTCTTGACGTGCAGGTGAGGGTGGTGTGTGCTTCTGCAGAGCAGCTGGCTTAAATACCAGTTCTGGGAACAAGAATGGTGCCTCACCTGATATTAATAGGCGAGGCATGATAAATAAGTGAATATCTGGCGTGAAATCCTCTCCCACACACACTGTGCCAGGAGAATTTTCCCATTTGTTTTAAAGAATTTGGAGATTTTGCTCTTGTCTTCTCCTCTCCTGGGTTTTTCATCAGCCTTTTTTTTTATTATTTTATTTTTTTATTATTTTCCCTGGGTGGTGGAGAGCTTAGAGTAAAATGAAGGACATAAAAATATAACAAGTGGAACAAAACAGAAGTAACACTGCTGCGCAATGTTTGACCTGGTTTTTAGTTTCGTTTGTGAGCTGTACAAGGAAATGAGTTGAGTTTCAAAGCAGACCTCGTCAGGTGTAATCCTACATGTCCTCTGCTCCAGACTTGGGACAAACTAGTGGCTGCCATGCTTCCGAGATCCAGAGATGTGGCCTCGTGAGGAGGGGCTGTACCGGCTTCAGAGGAGGTGAATGGCTTGAGCCAGGCAAGAATCTGGTTCTCTGGGCCCTCCTCTAGGCAGTGTTACCCTCACCTGTGCACTCACCTTGTGACATTTCCTACTGTGCAGCAAACAGAGCCAGGCTCTATGGTCCAGGGGAGACCCCAGTTTAAGGGGGGGTCTGCCAGACATCACAGGCTGGGGGTGGATTTTTGCCTAGGATGGGAGTCTCCAGCGATTTCCTTGGCATCTCCTACCTGGCATCCTTCACAATTGCGTAAAGAGAAGTATTTATATGTATTAACCTTTATTTTCTAAACAGTGATTACCTCTGTTTTTGTTTTGTTCCTCTTCGCTTTGCTTCTTACTTATTCTTGACAACTTTGTTGCAATTCAAGGGTGTATTTTTAGCAGCCACATCGGTAGTTTTCTATGTGGGTGGCTCATGGAATTAATCTGGGTAATATTTGTAAATTGCACCTCGCCACCAGTGCGGCTGCTAGAGCTGAGCACAGGCAGGGACCTGCCTGCACACTATCCTTGTCACACATGGGGCTGGGAAAGCTGGAAAATCTGACCCTGTACTCGTTGTGGATCAGATCCCATTTAATGCCAGAAACAGGCCAGCCTGCTGGGTTTTGAATGCATCCTCAAATCTCACCAAAGCACACAAAACTTGCTCAGGGAGGTGGCCCCAGTGAGGCGGAGTAAAGGTCTTTACCCCAAAGTTCATGCAGGGAGATAGTAACTCAGAGGCGTTTCCTGTTTATGAAATAATAACCAGAACTTATGCTATGTCAGTGCTGGGACCAAAAGCCTAAGTTTTTATTTGCTCAGGATATGGCTATAGCCAGGATAACAGGAAGCCCCCTCCAGTTAAAATTATTGTTCTTATCATGCTGCTGTGTCTAGTGATTAAATAAGTTTGCTATGTAAAGGGCAAAAACTGCTGCTTTATTTTCAGGAGGGAAAGAGCATTGCTGGGACTAGGGGCTGGCGTGTGCAAAGAGGCGAGCTCAGTTACCCACCACAGTCACCAGCCCTTGGACTCTGTGCAGTGCATTCCTCTTTGTGGCTGTAACAGGTGGGGAAGACCTAGTTGGTTTCAGTTGGACACCTCAGCTGGCCTGGAAAGTGACATAATTTTCATTTTTCCATCACTAGATTTCCCCATTTGCTCAGTGGTTGTTATTTACTGCCCAGTTTAACATGGTGCTTTGAGACCACTGGATTTGGTTTCATCCAAACTGGATAAGAGTTGCCTGTGCTCCTTGTTCAGTGTAGGTTCTACTGATGGGGAACAGCCTAGAGACCTCCTTGATACCCATGAGGCCTTTGAACTCAGCTCAGCCCTGGAAAGTTAGACTGTGTATTTGGAGATAGATAATGGGTTTGGGTGGCTAAATGTATAAGGGCCCAATTTTGGCCACATCACAGTAGTGGTGTGTAGAATTATGTAAATATTTGGTCAGGAGGATAGATGGGAAGTCAAATCATGGCAGGATTGGTGACCTGGACCTGGAAGTAAATGCCTGTCCTGATTGTGGGTCTCCTCAAGTGGGTCCCAGGTGATGGTGTTAGAGCTCTCCTGCCAGATGGTGAGGTCAAGAGAAGTGCAGTCACCTTCTGCTCAGACCAGGCTAAGACACCAGTATGAAGCACATGAGACAACTTCTTCTAGCTGCAGGACTCAAGGCAACTGGGATAGTGCTGCCCATGGGCAAGACCCCTGAGAAGAGTTTGCAAAGGCATTCAGTGGTGGGCTTGCAGCTATTATGGCGTCCCCATCCCTGTGTCTGTAGTGAACAGGTAGGCTAAGTCTGGTTTGTTGGGGGTTTTTTGAGGTTCCACACTTTTCCTCTCTGATCCCAATTTAAGAAGATATTTTCAGGCCTGTGCCTAAATTTAAGCTTGCAGACAGTGCTGCTGGCTTCATTAGGATTGTTTATGTCTTTAAAGCTGGCCACATGCTGAAGTACCTTTCTGACTCATGGCCTCTATAGATTAATCACTCCGTTTATAAAATGAGGTTGTTTCCTCACCCTTACTAGGAAATCTCTGCCCTCTGAATGTGAAATATTATTTATAGGTCTTTCTCTTACTTTTGGAAGGATAACTGGTCGATAACAAGAAGTGAGAATTAAACGTTATTTAGAGAAAAGGTTGTTTCTTGTGCTGTTTACATACCCTAATGTGGACCAAGGTAATTAACTGGAAGCCTTCTCTTTTCAAACTATTTCCCCTAGCAGTACAGAATTCACTTTTTCTTTTGAAGATAAACATAGATGATAATTTCTCTTCAGACATGGCATTTAGCAATTTGTTTGTCATGCAGGAAGAGTAGAGGCATGCTACTGCTACCCATCATTTACAGTGTGGAGCACCCCTGAATACTCTCTCATTTGGCCATATCAGCAAACTGAGGCCCATCCTCAGGAAAGCACAAGTGTCTCTATTTTGGGACCACTCCTGAATTCAGGTAGCCTTCAGAATTGGGTAATTTGGATGGCAAAAATACTTCTGCTAAGACTTGCCCACGCACGTGAATGGAGGAGCAGCCTCTGCGTCCGTAGGCTGGCAAGGACATTGCCACATCTCAAAATACCTGGGAAATCCACAGTCAGGACTAAATTAAAAAGCTGTCTGTGCCATTAGGATTTATTTATTGAATGGAAGTAACAATAAACTGTAATGGTGTGCATGTATACAATGGTGTATGTGTTCAAGGTGCTACATAAAGAGTGGCTGTCTGACCAGGTCACTGACAGAATGATGCCAAGGAGGTCTTTTGCTTACTCACAGGGCATGTGCAGAATAGCCAGAGGAAGGAAAGCATCTTGGAGTAATTGAACTCCTAGAGCTGCTTCTCTTTCTGATACAGATCAGCAGCCGTGTCACTGAAACCCAGCGAGCTACACAAGGGAAGCAGGGTCTCCAAGTGATGAGCATTAGCCTGCCTGTGTCATGTTCAGGAGGGACAGGGAGTTTTATGCTGGGTGAGGGATGCCAAGGTTTGCTCCCTTGGTTTTCTTCAGCATCACTTCTGAATGGGACATTTGTTTGGAGAAGGTGAAGCTCACTGTATTTACATGTTGGTCTCTGTCCTGTTCACCTTCCAGAGCCTGTGCTGATACTTGTCTCTGGAAGGACAAAGTAAGAGCAGTCACATACAGCTCCTTCCCTGAAAAGTAGGAAAAGTCATCCTACAAGGCATTGGTATTTGCCAGAGATACTTGGGAAACTATGAAGGGCAGCTGCCTTCTCTGTTCTTTACAGATTTTAATCCATAAAGTGCTTGCAAGACCTGGAAAAATGTTGTTAACCTGGCAGAACCCTGCAAGCTAACATCTCCTTTGGTCCTGAAGGCTGACAGGCTGGGCTCTGGGCTATGCTGAAATGCCAAAGAAACCTGCCTCTCACCAACATAATTTAAATCATAGGAAATGGGCAAAGGAAATATTTTTAAAAGTGTTTTAAAACAGAATATCAAATGCCTGTCCAGCATGTCTTTAACAGGCTTGCCCAGCATATTCCCCATGTATGGACAGTCCACAGCATGTCCAGGCTGTCGTCATTACCCTTTGCTTTGTCACTGAAAAGATTTTGCCCCCTCTGTAACTCCTCTCCACTTTGTTTACACTGATTCGTTGTCCTTTTAACTGTGGGTGTAGGAAAACTATTCCTTTGTCTTTGTCATGTTTCTCCTTTGTGTTCCTTAGGCTAAATCATATCTCAAACACATTCTTCAGCTTTCTCTTGTATCTTTTCCCCTTCAGCTCTGACCATTCTCCTGGTTCTCTGTGCTCCCTTCAGCTAGTCCCTCTCTCTCTTCAAGGGCACTGCTAGAGCTCAGTGCTGTGTCGCCCTGAGATTCAAGCCTTCTAAATGGCTTCATATTTGTAATGTATATTCCCATAGACTGAACATAAACAACTAATTGTTTTCTACATTCTTCTGTGAAAGATGTCATTTGATAGACTTCTAGTTTAACCAGCGGGGTTAGAGAGGTAGTAACCTCATTGTGCAATCCCTAATCATTATCCTAAATCTATAAATACAAACTCAAAAATAAACTGCTTCTTCTTTTGTGTCCTGACACCTGTGTGTGTGTGGTTCTTTTTCTGTCCTGCAATGACAGTGCTGTATTTGGGTCCTGTGCTGCCCAAGGAGAGCAGAAGTGTTCCTTCATCTCTGCTACAGTCAGTGCTCCTATTTGGTTTAACTTCTGCCCCGTAGCATTGTTCATCTCTGTGCAGCTTGTGATGTGCTGTGGCTCACAGATCCTGTCCAAGAAGCCTGATGCCTCATGAGCTATTTTCTACCCTGTATGTGTAGAGCTAGACTTTCCTACCTTAATGTGTGATTTTTGTATCTGTCCCGTTTGAATGTCATCCTGTACCCTTCAATTTGTCGTGATTGTTTTGAATTCTTATCTAATTCCCCCGATTTTGCAATCCTTCCTTGGTGTCACCTGCCAATTTAAAAAGCATATCTCTGTTCCTTCACCAAGATAAGCTTTGTTGTCGATTCCGTAGTCCCAAATATAAAGTACAGAAGAGAAGAAATGGTTTCATAAAAACTGGAAAGAGAACCTTGCCCACAAAATATAAAAGAAATTGGAAAACACACACAACATCTGGCATTGTTTTCAGAGCTGTTCTTTTACTCTCCTTTGGTGCTTTTGAGGTGATCCTAACAACAGTTGTATTTGCTGTGCCAAGCAAAAGCAGAACCATACTGCGCTTGGCATGATATTGACACGAAGGGGTAGATAGTTACCACCCTAAAGGATTTGCATTTCATATAGAAGCAGACGCAGGAGGGTGCATCATACAAATTGTCGGGACACTTTCAGGAGAGGAAATCACAATGTGTGGGTTTTCCACAGCATTTGTGACAGTGGTTACTCTGGGAAAGGAAAGGGTGGGCTGAAGATTGAGGAGGAGTAAGTCAGCAGGTCAGGAACAAGAGAGAAGAGGATGAGAGAGACAGGTGGGGAATAAAGATGAGGGCAAGTGACTGTAACAGAAGAGAGGGAGATGATCCCTGAGAACTTCAGGGGCTGAGGCTGTCACAGCCAAGGCCAGCAGGAACAGAAAATTGAGTGAAATGCTGAAGAGCCCATCTTGGACTGTGTCTGTAGTTGCCCTTACTGACTTCAGTCTCTCCCACTCTCTTCAGACTTCTGTCTCTTGCATTTATTTTCCCCTGCAGTTGTCTCTAACATCTTTGGAAGGGAAGGTGAGTGAGGACAGGAGACACTACTGTTGTGGTGTGTGCCACACTACCTATATACTAATGCTCACAGGCAGAACAGAGTGTCTGTCTGGGGATTCCCCATCTGGAGCTTACACCAGAGGCAAAACTGATGCTGTGGCATTCACTTAAAATCTCTGATCCCACTCACAATGCTCAGGAAAATCTGATGGGACAGAGATTATCTGAAACACCAGCACTTTTCACTGATCTGAGATCCTTGTGGTTTCCTCCTTCTCTGCCATTTCTCTTCCCATGACATTGGTGTCTGTGCAGGACAAATTTGATGTGCCATCCTCCTTCCTCCTCCCCATCAGGCAAATTCATGCCAAATTTTCCCTCAGCCTGCACATGATGTCTTTAAGGACATATGTGACTGCCCCACCCTCTCTGTCATCACATCTGCTCTACACTCAACTTCAGTTGGGTGGCCAAAAAAGATGCAAGCATGGAGACCCAGTTATTAGCACCTGAGCTCCTGGGTGAGAACCACACGTGCATCTTCCTGCACATGGATGAGCATGGCCTGGAGGCTGGGCGCATCTCAAGCATGTGAGGCTCATGTTCTCTCTAGTAGCCTGTCAGGTGTGTCAGTATGTTTGGCAGTGAGCCTGTAAGGTTAAGGTCTTTCTCTTGGGTGAAGAGAGCAAGAAGAGCTCTTTTTTTTTGCTTATAGTTTGGGGTCAGGGTGTTTATTTGCCACTGGATGCAGTCCAGTGTGTTCAGTATGTCTCTGCACAGAGAGGAAGCAGCATAGAGGAAACAGCCTAGGAGGTTCCTGGAGTGTGTGGAGGATAACTTCCTGACACAGCTGGTGAGTGAGCCAGCAAAGGAAGGCTCCCTGCAGGGCCTGTGTTGTGCGAGCAGAGGAGGACTTGGGGGTGATGTGGTGTTTGGAGGCCGTTTTGGGTGCAAGGATTGGTTTTCAATTCTCCAGAAGTAAGGAGGGGGCTCAGCAGAAGGGCTACCTTGGACTTCTCAACAGGGCAGACTCTGGCCTGTTTAGGAGACAGATTGAGAGAGTCCCTCGGGACAGTCCTGAGGGACAAAGGAGTCCGGGAAGGCTGGATCTTTGCCAAGAAACAAATCTTCAAGGCACAGGAGCCCTACAAGAAAAACCTTGAAGTGCTGGTGCGTGTCCAGAGCAGGGCAACAAAGTTACTGAAGGATCTTGTGCACAAGCCTTTGGAGGAGCAGCTGAGGGAGATGGGTTTGTTCAGCATGAAGAAGAGGAGGCTCAGGAGACCTTATCTTTCTCTTGAATCACCTGAAAGGAGGTTGTAATGAGGTGGGGGGCAGCATCTTTTCACAGGTAACAAGTGGCAGGACAAGAGGAAACAGCCTCAAATTGTACCAGGGAAAGTATAGATTGAATGTTATGAAAAATTTCCTTATGGAAAAGATTTGTCAAGCACTGGAACAGGCTGCCCAGGGAAGTGGTGGAGTCCCCATCTCTGGAGGTATTTAAAAGACCTATAAGTGCGGTGCTAGGGTTAGCTGTGCACTTGGCAGTGTTTGGTTAACAGCTGCCTCATTGATCTTAGAGGTCATTTTCAACCTAAGGGATTTTATGGTTCTGTTTCTTTTTGCTTGAAGACATGAGGGTTTTTTCTAGTTACAGAAAAAAACTAGTTGTAGAGGCATATACAGGATGGGGGATAGCCAGCAAGCTCCCTATTAACTGCACTGATGGGGTGTTACACTTTGGGAGGGAATGTTACAGCAGATGATGGAATGGCTTGGTGGAGGCTTGGACTCTAGCAGCAATACTCAGAGAATATCCAGTCCCAGAAAACTTGTGGAACATTTCTGAGAAAGTTTGTTTTTTCAGGAAGGTCCTTTAGCTTGCCCAGAATATTTTTACTTGTAGGCAAAATTTGTAAGCATTCTTTATTTTTAAAGTGTGGTTTATATTCTGCTCTTGTCTGCAACAACTCCAGTACCGTCGATGTATTTATCTTTTCCTTGTTAACACTTGCCATTCCTGGAACATCTCCTGCTCAGCAGCTGTTTGTAGGTGGATTTTTTTTTTTCCTCTCCCATCATCTTGTACCTTTCCTTCCTGTTCAAGGCATCCATAAACCTCTTGCAGTGACATCATAGCTGTTTCCATAGCAACAGATTATGATACTAGAACAGAGGATAATATCAAACAGGAGGAGGAAGAGATAAATTATGGTGTTTCTGTGCATGTGTCTGAGGGCTTGATTATATTCCTACATCTCTTCCAAGGATGTTGTCTGCCTAGCTTCTTCTCTGTTTATCTTACGTGCCTTTTAAAGGTTAGGAAAATGTGAAGGAAAAAAAGATCTGGAGGTCAGAACAATACAGACACATATTTTTGATGGTCTCTGTGTAAACCTAGTAGGCTGAGATTTAATTTTTTTACCTCTGGTAGCTCTCTGTGTCTCCTGAGAGTAGTCTGGAGAAAACTTAGAGGCACAGCAATTCCCTGGTATGGCTTCACTTGTACTTTAATTACCAATTATTCATAGCCACTAGCAGCTGGGATCCAAAGTCAAGGGTCTCTGTGCTGCAGATTTTCCCAAAGATGGACAACTGTGACATGGCATTGCCAGAGAACACACAACCTGTATTTGAGAAGAGATGGAACAGGTGCTCAAATCAGCCAGAGGTGGCATGGGGAGAGGAGGGACAAAATACCTCAAAGGAATTTAGGGGGTCTGTGATCTCTAGGCTGCTTCAGCCTGCCCAGAGAGTGGTCTGAGCCTCATCCCAGGGTTAGCCTTTCACAGTGGTGTTTGTGGAAGAGCTGTGCCAGGAGTGGGTCGTGGGCTTGTTTTTGACCATCTGCATGGTTCTTCCATGGCTTTGGGCTATCCCTTTGTCAGGAGCTGACAGCAGCAGGATTGCAGAAGGGTGAGTGCCCATAATTGCTCCATCTATGTGGTGGCAGGAGGCTGTTTGCTTAAAGCAATAGGCTGGAGGAGAAGAATGTCTGGCTAAAATACATGGTGCTTTATTTTCTCCTGGACAGCATTTAGTGTTGACAAATTCTACATAGTTTGGCAAGGATTTTTAGCAGGTCTCTGGTTTACCTCCAAATAGTGGTAATTTCCAGCCATCATTGCTGCTTTCCTATTTAGATGTTTGACTTCAAAAGCTGGAGAAAAATTTCCAAGAAAACTGTCTTTGATATCCTCATAGCTCTGTGTGTGTGTGTGCAACCTTTAATCTTCCTCTTGTGGCAGAATTTCTGGGGAGTTAAATGGCCATTACTAGTCTTTAAAATACCTGGAGTAGAGTCATCTCTAACTTAAAAATCTCTGGTGACACACTTGAGCTCCTTAACATCGTCAAACAGAATTGATCCCACGTTGAGGCACCATGGTGCACCAGGGAGGAGTGGCATGCAGGGATTTGAGCACAGCAGTGCCAGGTAATGTGTCAGCCTGCCTTGGTAGTCCAGTTGGCTCAGGCAGTGTGTAATGTGCTCTCTCCATGAGGGGAATTCACCACGGGATGAGCCCTGGGTCAGCAGCAGAGCAGTGCTGGAATTAGGTGATGCCCATCCTCCAGCTCCCAATATCTCAGCACACGGGAGTTTTCAGGTAGCTGAGCAGGCTGCTGGTGTGCTTGGTGGTGATGCAGAGTGAAGCTCTTGGTCGAGCCTAGTGGAGAGAAGGTGGCAGATCCCACGAATTACCTGAGTCACTCAAACTCTGCCAGGCTATCAGGAGTTAGAGCTGTACAGAAGGCACATGAGCACACAAGACCTTGACAGGAATTAGGAGTTAGGTCACCTTAATGGCAGCATATTGGGAACCAGTAGAGACCACAGAGGACTGGTTGGGTGTGCTTCCCCTGCATGCACCCACATGGCACACTAGGCACAGCTTCAGAACAGGCTGACAGCAATGTCCTGTGGGGAACACACTGCCACAATCAGGGTGATGGAGGCTAGGGAAGCAGCAACAAGGTGGAGAGAAGAGAGATCACAACCCTTTCTCTGAAACCAAATTGAAACAAAAGGACAGCTCTTGGCTACAGCCAGTTTGTGGAGAGCATGGAGAAACCCAAGACCTCATAAATCCTCCAAGTCTACAGAGAAACTGGGGATCACATTTTTTCATGAGTACAATAAAAAAATTTCTTCATCTCTTCTAGCACAATCGGTGGAACCACTGGAAACCTGCCTTCCCACCTAACTCCCGCTCTTCATTCTTTCAGCAGCAGAATATGTGTGTATTTAGCAAGTGGCGATAAGAAACAGGTTGCAACCCCCATTTTAAAATAGCTGCACCACCTGAAAAGGACATGTGAGACCCAGCCACAAGCATATCCCATTGATGATGACAGTACTTCTCTTGCAGTGTCATTTTCCTGTTGCTTCTCTGAGGCTCTGAGCACCTGTGTAATGAAAGTGCACCTTGCAAAAGTCTGTGCTGCCTGAAAGCACGTGTGAGTCAGAAGGGACAGCAGGTGCTGTTACTGAGCAGTGTGTGTGAGAGCACAGGTGGAAGAATATCTGTGTGTATGTGTGTGTATGTGGGACTCCTTCCATGTTTGTAGGCACGTGTGGGAGTGTACACTTGTGTTTGGTGTGGCTTCATCCCCTTTCTCTACGGAAGACAGCATGGGCCTGATTCTCCTTACAGCCATTACACCATTTTTCTAACAAATTGTATTTGTAGCAGGGCTCTTTTCCACTGCAGTGGGTGAAGAAGGGAGGTTTATTATAAATATAAATTAGGCTTTGTGTGTGCTTGTGAGCTGTCACAGCCTGTACAGGAGGAAATATAAACAAGGTGGATGCAGGGTGTTTATGTGGAGCGATGCTGTGACAGTGTATGTGTTGGCAGCAGTGCTGTCTGCAGTCTCTGCATAAGGGCTGGTGTTGCCAGTGTGAGTGTGGAAGACTGTAAATCACAGTGTGTTCAGGAGGGGACACTGCCACTCTGCCTTTAAAAGGCAGGAAGAGATTTTTTTTCAAGCAATGTGACTTTTCAGGCTGAACAAAAGGGTTACTAGAAATCCAAGCTTGAGAAAAATATCATTCAAGACATTCTGAGGGAGAGTGATCTGTAATCCACATCCACCAGCTCATCTCTATCCTGATCCAGAACAGCTGCATGGCAGGCATCTTTTAAAATCTTGTCCCAGTGCCAGGTTTTGGTGGCCCAACTGGACCAGTTCTTGGCTATGTCTTCAGCTCTGCTAATAGTCTCAGGTCTATCTCTGCATCCTCAGCCATTTGAGACTTCAGCCAGTGGTGTGATGTAACTGGGGTCTGTATCCCTTCAGAGGTGTTTACTATGTCACTTAAAATGTATCTAATAGGTGAGACTACCTCAATAAAGTAGCTGTGTCTTTTCCACTGTCACTGCCAGTGGGCACACGAATCCCAGCTTTGTTCATGCTCAACCTTGAACTCAAGCTACAGAGTGTGGAGTTCCCCTCTTCAGGACTAGGCTTGGCTTAAAAGTTATTTCATGTTCCTCTAAAATCACTGCTGTTTCCCAGAGGAGCACTTGAGCCATTACCAATCCTTGCATTTCCTCTCAGCCAGGAAGGGCTGAAGGGGTTTCAGGAAGAGGATGCTTTACAAGGAGACGTCTGCTTTCCCTTGCCATGCCCTGCTGCAAACAAACTCTGAGACTCCTGCCAAAAAGCTGCTGCCTGTAGAAAATAAAGTGTGAGGGGAAAAGAAGATGGGATGTGAGTGAATGGCAGGAGAGGGCATGATTTCAGGTGGGGATGCCTGATGCTTTTGATACCATGTACAATAAAGCAGATGCTTGTGACAGCACTGATGGTGAGCTAGGAAGTGTGCTTCCTAGCCACAGTTGCTACATGGCATCGCTGGAGCAAGTTGCAGGTCAAAGTTTTTCATTTGGGTTTTGTTGTGGTTGGTACTGTCCTTGCCTTCTTGTTATTGCAGGGCTTGTGAAGGGGATGGGGCTTTTACTCTCCTGGTGTATTTTGTGTCCTTTCTCCTGTTCCTGGCAGTTCCTTCCCCTGTGCTGCCCCGTCCCCAGCCCAGCCCTGTCATATTCAGCTGTCCTTGCTGGAAGGTGACCAGCCCACCTGAGGTGTTCATGGCCAAGGATGTAGCAGAACTGAATGCTGTGTGTCAGGCATCCCAACCCATGGGCTGGAAGGGGGGGGACTCTGTGGTCACCCTGGGGCTCAAGGTGAGCCGTGGGAGCCAGCAGAGATGTGGAGGAAGAAGAGCACAGGCTTCATCACAGAGGTAAAACACTCCATGGTTACCATGAAACGCTTGCTGAAAAGATGGATACTGGGAATTATTTGGCAAGCTGAGGCAAGGGAAGCAGGAGCCTGTCCTGGTGATCTCAGCCCTCCTGTTTTACCCTCCAGGGACATTGGAAGGGCTGTGAGGATCAGGTGCTCCCCATCCCTTGCTCAGGGTATCTGGGTGGATGGACTGCTTGCCAAGCTGCCTGCAGGGCACTCATCCCCTTTTCAGTGGGAGGTGGCAACCCAGCAGCACATGAGAGCTGTGAAATCCAATCCTGTGTTGGGACAGGCTGCACTTAAGCCCCGTGTAAGCCCTAATTTGAAGGCTTAAAGGGAGCTGAAGTGTGACACTCAGTGCTGTGTCTGAGCTTCACTCTTCCTGAGCCATAACAGCCTATCAGGAGGGGGACCAAGGGGCAGGACAGCTTCTGCCTTCCCAGCTGGGCCAGGAACCTTCAGCTGAACTTCTTGGTTCCAGCAAAAGCATTGGATTTGGTTGGGTTTTAAATGTAAATGTGATAAATCATGGCTGGCAGTTCTGACCACTGTGACTTGCACTGTATGCCCAAAGAAGCTGGCCTGTTCTGTCAGTCCAGCAGGTCTCCATCCATCTAGGTATGTCCATCCCTATAGTTCTGCCCCTGATAACTGCCCTTCATCACTCCAGCCTGCTCACTGCTTCTCCTTGCAGGCTGCTAGCAGGTAACAGCACCCCTGTGCCAGGCTCCTAAAGGCCACGTAGCCACTGTGGTGGGCCTCTGTCACAGGAGCCCCCCACTTCCCTCTCATGCTTGTGTCCCCTTCTCCCCACTCCTGCTCTCTGCAAAGGGACCCCTTCTATCAGTGCCCCTTGGGGGGATGCATAGCTCCCCCATGGAGCTGCTGGAGTGGGCGAGCTGCCCAGCACAAGGTTAGTCACTGTAGGCTCATGAGGCTTACTGTTTCATCCTCTTTGATTTGCAGCACTGGTGCTTGTATATTTATTTGTGCCCAGTATTGTTGCTTTCACTTAGGGTCACTTCAGCAAGGCACGTCTTCATTTATTGCAGAGCCCGGTCACTGCTCAAAGCACAACCATAGTTTTAAGAAAGCTGCAGAGTGTGCAATGCTACACGTGGGCTTGGGAGGGGAATTTTGACAAGGGGAAGATCTGTGTCCAGATAGTTTCTGAAGGTGGTGGCATCCAGCATATCCAGCCTGCTATATTTCTGGGAAGCACAAGTGTGCATCTGTGTGTCCATACAGACCTGTGTCTGCCTATGTCCCTGGGAGTGTCCTGTGACATCGTGTCCACCGTCCTCTCCCAGCCAGGGCTCTGGGACTTCGGCCAATACACCAGAGAAAATATCACTGGTGTTTTTCAACCTTTACAAGAAAACAGATTGTTTTTAAGTCAAAGCTAAGACTGTAGCATTTGCTGGAGGCTGGAAGGTAACTGCAAATCCTGGGTCTCATTTGCACAAACACACTTGGTTCCAATCCTTAAGGGCATTTTTCCTTCCCCTGCTTATGCCTTTGTTTCAGAAACATGTAAATTTTGTTTGGATTTATTTTTTTCAAAACACTGCAAAATGTGGGAGGGGGGCTTTTAAACTCCATTTGGCACAGAAGGGATAAGGAGTACTCTGGATGCTTCACTGGGTAGGAATCCGTGCATGGTTGTCATTCAGGCTCTGTCAGTGGGAAACACTGAAGAGATTGGGCACACTAGGAGAACAGTAGTGATACTTGCAGTCTCTTACTTGTAAGTCTGCTGCTCAGATCAGCCCTCTCAGCTTTCTTCTGGCCAAGCATATCAGACCCTGCACAGTGGGTCTTGTTTCAGGTGTGAACCTTATGTGCAGGGTCATTTGATGGATAAATGTCCTGTCATGTGAAGGGCTGCAAGGTTGCCACAGGAGCAGGAGGTGATGCTGGCCAGTTAGGCTCCTTCCAGGGCAGAGACCTGCGAGATGCCCCTGCTGCTCTGGCTGTCCCTTTCATGTCAAGGTCTACAGAGTGAAGAAAGGGGCTTGATTTATGCCCTGAAGAATTCGGAGGTACAGATATACCCAAGAGCTCAGGGGGAGGCAGCACGGCAGTGATTGCCGGGTTCACTGGGGGTCACCAATAATGGCACATTTATACTGCTGAAGGCCTTTCCTTCTAGCAAAGGTTTTGTTCACATTTACTGGCTGCTTATCAGGTCTCAAAATTGTTTAAAAGAGCAACAGACCAGCTAAGGCAGCCTGCAAGGTGAGGAATAGGCTGGGCTACCCTGCTGTGGCTCCCTCTGGGGAGGCAAGGGTGTGTGGTAGGAGCTCTGCACCAACATGGGTCATGCAGTGAGTGCTTCATGCTCTGTTTCCAGGACTGACAGGTCAATGTCTTTCACCTGCACTGGCTCCCTAGGAGGAAAGAACCAAAGGAGAGTTGGTGGCTTGTCTACACAGGGACTGGCTGCTGTAGGAACCACCCCAGCCTGCCATGACTGTTGGCAGAGAAGAGGGAGAGGTTTGTGTCCTCTCCCACCTTTTAGCCAGAAGGAATGCATGTGCTTGGGCACTTCTGCATGCTCTTTGCCATGCTGATGGCTTTCATGACACGACTTTTAGCACCTGAGGATAGGTGTGAAAAGGGAGGAGGTAGAAAAGTAGGAGATGGTTGTGGTGTGAGTTAATACAAGACCCAGTGGGAAGCAGCAGCAGGCAGTATTATTTCTGTGGTTTGAGCCAAAACTTACTTTCTCTCTCTCTCTCTCTCTCTCTCTCTCTCTCTCTCTCTCTCTCTCTCTCTCTCTCTCACACCACACACACACACACACACACTCATTAAATTACAACTAATGCAAGTAGCATTGTGAAGGAGGAATTTGGGAACTGTCGTTCATCATCCAATCATTTGTAACGAGTGTGCTGCTCAGTGCCATAGCCCATAACCTCGCTGAGAAGTAATTCACTTGGTATTTGCAGGCATGACATGCATGCCATAAGAATTCCACTGTTAGCATTATGGCAGCATTAGTGAGAGGATATGAAAATAAATGATGAGCTATTGTTTTTCATGATTAAGTCCAGGCTTTTCGCTCGTCTTGCTTTTTTCCTCCCTCCATCTGTGAAAGGAGGGGCCTCTCTGCTTTTTTTGCTTTCCGAGCAGGCAGGTTGTGCCCTCACTCATCCCAGATCCCCATCTTCCTTCCAGACCAGCACCCTTTTGCTGTTCCCTCCACCTGTTTCCTCCTGTGTTTGGAGATCAGCTGCAGCAGTCCTTTAAATTGCTGTAGGGCATTTCTGCAGAATGATACGACATCAGAGGGGATCTCAGTATTTTGTTATGGGTCTACAGAACTGTTTTGCCCGCCCCATCCCTCAAGGGGACCAAGCCCTGCTCTTCATGGTTGCACTGGCAGGTTCAGATGTCGGTAGTGGGTCAACAGTTTGGTACTTTCAGGTCAGCCACAAGCCTTAAGTGACTCTTCTATTATTAAAAAAGAGGGAGATCTCTTGAGGCAGCTGTCAATCCGAATGTGCAGGAGCAGAGCTGAGCAGCCTCTGTCCGGGCCTGCTGGCAGTGGCCAGCACTTAAAAGAAGTCTGCAAGGCAGAAGGAGAGGGATCTGTGACCCACAGTTGTGATAAGCACCCCTGTCCATTCCAGTGGGCTTTCCTGTGCTTCCTCCAGACCTCTCTAAGTGCAAAGGACTTAAACATTACAGGGCAGTGAGACACCCTGTTTTCTAGTGGGGGTGACCAAAGTAAAAAAGCATAGCAGTTTCAGAGATGACCCCTGTTTCTGTAGTCAGCAGTTCTTGGGGCTTGTTTAAGCTGTCACACAAACACCCACCGGAGCAAAATAAAAGACTTCTTTGGAAACTGGGCTTAAATAGCCCCATGAAATCCTTGAACTGAGTCAGTACCAGCACTATACAGGATTCCTGTGCTAATAATCTTATTCTTAATCAACTAACCCAGGCAGTCTTTCATGTCAGTGAGTTGCTGCTCACTCCAGTGGCCCCAGCCCACACTGGCTGTTCAGCAGAAGGCCTGGCTGAGCTGAAGGCAGATGGCAGGGTAAGAGCTTGTGCTGATCCTACTGCTATTAACTCTACCACTCCTCTGCACAGCAAGCTGCTCCCTTTGAACATCAGCAGAACCGATTTTAAAAGCCCTGCGGCCCAGCCTTGTGTGACAGAATAGCTCATTTTGTCAGGGAAAAAGATACCTTGGCAAACTTTTGATTGGAAGCTGTCAGGGCTAGCCTCAAGATGCTGGAAAAGGCGGCCATTGGCTTCGAGGGAGAGCAGCAGCCAGCTGCAGGTATCATGTTCCTACCCAAGAGGGGACATGTGAAAGCCAATGGTTTTTTCTGCTGTCTTCTTCATTCACGCACTCACAGGAGCAGCGTAAGCACGGAGCATTCTGTGACACTGCTGTGCACATAGTCGTGGTGATGAAATCCAAAGCTGCTGGACTTGTCCCACCCCACACTGTGCTGCCAGCACAGACTGGCACACAGTGACCTGTGCTATGTTATGGTTATCCAAGTGTAGCCATGACCTTGGGTCTCCCAAAATGTCTTGGGCCAAGTAGCTCCCTGCCCCCCATCTGCACTCACTGACATGCATGCAGGCACACAGGCAGAGCACAGCCTTCAGCACCCATGACACCTGTGGCCCTCGACAGTCACTCCAGGGCACTTGGAGAGTGCCAGGTCTTGGAAGCAGGGAGGATGTGTTCCTCTGCCTGAGCTCCTCTCACAGCCCCTGCAGTGATTAAGTCCTTTCCACTGGGAAGCGATACCTGCTTTTGATTACTCTCGAATTTTGCAATATGCAGAAGTGGGGTGGTGGTGACACTGGGCTTGAAGCCATCAACTCATATTTACTTGTGATCCAAGACAGTGATTTCTGTTCAGACCTCAAAGGGCAAGCTGCTGTGTGATTTAAAGTCATGCTACCAGCAGGAGCATATGACCTCATGGTATGAAAAAGCAGGATGAGATTAGCGAAGAAGTTTCTAAGGTACACAAATGTCCATAGGAAAAAAAAACCCGAGATACATTAACAGAAGAGTCAGTCTGTCTGTGTAAGAGAAGGCTGGGGAAATGACTAATATGTGCAGTTTGATTCAGATGTTCCCTCTTTGATTCAGATGTTCCCTCTTTGATTCAGGCCCCCTCCTTTGCTTTCTCTACCCCCTACCTCGCCTTGGATTTTTCTGCCTTTTAGAAGAGAGAGAGCGAGGGAGAGTGGAGGGACTCAGTGAGGAAGGAGTTAAGGGAATGCTCACTGGGGATTATAAAACAGCCAGGCACTTGGAAACAGTTAAGAAGAGAGAAACAGATCTGCCAGGAGGGAGTGTGGCACTGGAGCCGGTGGTTTATTTTCATGCCTCCCCACACAGCAATGCAGAAGGCTCTCCTACAATGGGGACGGAGGTAAGGATGGCGGGAACGGGGGGTGTGCCAGGGTGAGGCTGTCAAGGTTAAATGGGGAATAAACTTCTCCAGCACCAAGTTCACCAGCCTTCCCACTCACTGATCCTTATTGATGGGCTCTGCTCTGGATGTGGGGTGTTCCTGTGTGGGTGGCAGCAGGTAGCACCTACCAACGATTGAGGGCATGGCCTTGCCCTGGGGACAAGACGTCCTCTCTGCATGTTTGCCGTAAGGAAGAGTGGGCTGTGTGCTCCTGGCATCACCCTGGAGAGGTGGACACAGCAAAGTTGCCCTGTGCTCAAGTGCAGCACTGAGAGCCCAGTGTGGGCAGTCTGTGGGTACACCTACGTGAGCATGAGCTGTGTGTGAGGTCTTCCTTGAGCGTGGCTGTGGGTGGGCAGCTTGTGCAAGCCCACCTGGCCAGGAGGAGCCTTCTGTCATGCTCTGATGAGGTGGCTTTGAGTCACGAGGAGCTGTATTGGTGCCTCAGAAGCCCAGCCGAGGCCTTCTGCACATCCTGTCAGGCACCAGGCACCATAGCAGGGGCAGACCTGGGAAGGGAAGGCTAATGCAGAGGCAGCGTGACCTGACAGAGCCGGTGGCTGGCAGGGCTGCCAAGAGAGGCCAGGTGGCTTCGGGCTTCCTCCATTGTGTTCTCCACACATGGGGCAGGAGCAAACTTCTTCCTAGTTGAGGGACACTGCTGCTGTGATGGTGAGTTATGGAGTGACCTGAAGGCAGGCCCTGCCATCACCTCCTGGCTCTTTGGCTGTGTGCATGAGAAATGGTGGCGTTTACAGCCTGCAGGGAGTGACCTGTCACCCTTACAGTGACCACAGGGAGAGCTGCGCATGCGCCACGCTGAGAGCCATTTTTCTCGAGGGAAAAAAAACCAGATGCAACTCTTAGAACCAAAGTGTGTGGAGAGAGGGTTAGTCACTCTGCAAGTGTCAGGGGCTTGTGAGGAAATAGCAGGAGTTTGCTGACTAATGCTGATGATGCTCAAGGAGTAAATGAGAAATACGGAGGGAAAACACTGTGTTTCTGAATTTGGAAGAGAGAAAAAAAAAATGAGGAAAAAAAAAAAAAAAAGAAGGAAGGAAGATGTACAGTTACTAATCAGCCCCCAAAGTCTCTGACCTATATCTCCCTTGTTTCCCTGGAGCCATTCTTGAAATGAAAAATTAATAGAGAACAACCAGGTTTTACCTCCAGGGTACCCTTTTGGGCAGCCATGTACTACGGGCTGGGACAAGTGAATAGGACTTTGGAATCCCTCAGCACGATGCAGAAAGCAGAGTAGTCTCAGTCCAGGATGTTGCAAAGATGTCCAGAGAGACCGAAAGCAAGAAGGTAATCTCCTCTCTTGGAAGGATGGTCTCTGGCCTCAGGTGGTTGGGAAAAGGATGCTGAGCTGACACACTAGGTTAAAGCAGACCAAGGAAGAAAGATAGTCCTTGAAGTTACTGTAACTTTAGCGGGGAAATGGAGGTGAGAAGGGAAAAAAAAGTATATCAGGTCATTAGTCCTCTGAGGGTGAAGTTCATTCTGTCTACAAAATATTCCTCCCTCTCTTCCCATTTTTAGTTTTTTAATGAGGAAAGAGAATCCTTATTTAAGAAGCTAAAACCTAGGTTTGTGGGCCAGGAGGTTTCATTTCCCAGTTCTGATGCTGCCTCGCTCTTTAAGCTTGAGCAAGTCACTCTACTTTCTTCTGGCTCCATTTTTATCTCTATAGGATGTGGATTGTGACACACAAATATTTTCAATCCTATTGAATATAGGAAGGGCTACGTTTTCTGAGGTGAGGAGAGCCTGGGCATTGCATGTTGTGTGCTGAGTTGTGCAGGAGGAGCAGGGCTGATGCTGTGGGGTTTTTGCCTGCACTGGAATAGGCTCCAAAACACGCCCACAGCTTTGGACACTGCCGGATTCGCCCTCCCACATGACACGGCAGGGATGGCACCCTGTAGCTGTGGAGTGCTGTGAGGAGAGGTGCTATCACCCACTGTGGCAGCAGGGCTAGGCTGGCTTTGAGAGGATCTGAACACCTGTGAAAATCTGGGCCTTTACCATCTCCTTAGGTTGGATCACCTGAACTTAGGTGCCCAAAACTACCAGCTCTGTTTAATGTATAGGTCTGGATGCATCATGTTGTCTTTGTCGTGGTCCTTCAGATCTCCTTAGATCTTTCCAAGATACCCCACTTGCTGCTGTCTCCTGTGATAAATACCCTCCATAACCCTGAAGGGCCAGAAGCTGAGCCATCCGTGCTGTCTCTGCATGGAATTCTGCCTTTTCAATATTAGGATGCCTTATGCAGCTTGAGAAACTAGGTTATATAGCAGCTTTAATGGGGCTTTTTCCAGACACTGATTGACCTGATTCTTCGGACCAGCTGTTTTATTTATTAAGCAAAATAGGAGAAGAAGAATGCATCTCCTACATAGATTTGTTTAATTGTGGAGTATGTTTAAACTATTCTTTTTTTCATAAATTGATATGGAGCTCTTACTTTATATTGACTTTGTAGATATTAATTTATGCACTAGGAATGAGGAAGATTTGCCTCTCCATCTAATCCTGTTTCTAGAGAGAGATTTACTTAATGTGCAGTGTAATTTGTCTAATGTGCAACTTTGTATGTAGAGTGTACCCAGATTCAGCAGAAACAGTGGGTATAATAAAAGAGAGCACTGTAGTGCAGTGCTGTAAATCCCTCTGTAATTAAAAATACTAAATTAGTCAAAGTTAGTGCAGCCAGGAGACATGACTAGTTCAAAAGCAGGGATATACAGTGAGAGTTTTCAGTGCAGGACAGAGAAATTGGGTCTGTGTTCCTCTCTGTGTGGATATGGTGTGTGTCAGGGGAGGGAACTGTTCATAACACCATTTGCCAGGAGTACAGCTTGGGTGGCAAAGAGGAATTGTCAGGAGTTATCCTGGGGTTGTCCTCACATGTTCCCGAGGTGATGGAGGACCCAGTTCTGCCAGCTCCCACCTTGTCTCACATTGTTGTCCAGTGTCCCCTGTGTGTGTCTGTGTGTCTGTGTGTCCCAAGTCCTGTGCACAATTTCAAGGTTGGGTTTTCCGCTCCTACAGAAGTGTATCTAAAATTACTTCATTGCTCTGAAGAAGGCTGGCACCAGCAGTCAGTTGAATTATTCCCACCCCCCCACCGTCTGTCTTTTTTGTCTGTTTGTCTTTCTTTCCCGGTGTTGGCTCAGATAAAATCACCGCCTGAAATTTTCAGATGGGCTTTTTTTTTCCTCATAGGAATTTGTGAATCTCCCTGCAAATAATCAGGGGAAGGATCAGGTTATGCCAATGTAAGATTCACTGCCTCTGAGTACTGTCCATCTGCCTGTCCTATATCCAGCTTATGACCAGTGCTGCCTATGGGGCCTGACACTTGCTTTCTCTTTCTGAGAGAACAGGAGGAAAGGTGGGGCTTATACTCTAAGCAGAAGTCCCTGTTTGGAATTGAGTTACAAGACTTTGTTGTGCATTACGGTTAAAAATAAATTGATCTTGTTTATCTGAGCAGAACCAGGATATAAAATAAAGTTCTAGTTACAGTTTGCGTTTCAGTTTGACTTGACTCTGTTAGTGTAACATCTCTTTCTTCAACAACCATGAAGAGAAAGAAAAGTGTATGTAATGGCAATGACCTGCCGTTGAGGCCATTCAACAGCTTCCCTATTTTAAGACCTTCATTTTTAGTTGTTCACAACTTTACTAAACTTAAAATGTCTGGGCAGAAAATTTCTATCCCAGCTACCTGCCTCAGGATATGTATTTAGAAAGCAGCTCTTTTGTACCTCTCTTGAATTTTTTGATGCATGTTAAATATAACAAAAATACAAAGAAATAAGAAAGCAAGCCTCCACATTAACAACCGAGTAAAATTTGAATGGTATAAATGGCAGAGATACCACTTCTGCCATCAGCCCAAAAAATGGTTGTCACCACTGCCTCAACTGCCAAACAGATCTCTGAAGGACTTGAACCTAAGACTTTCAATTGAGCATGTAAAACCAGTGGAAGCTTTTCACATTGGTTTCCCTGTGCTTTGCTTCCCTGCCCATGACATATGGATAATACAGCATCTTACTTTATAAAGGCAGTGTGAAAATACATTCCTTTTTGTTTGTGAAAAATTTAGTTACTCTAATGATGTAGGAAAGGCCATGAGTAAATTACTAATTCTGTCTGCAAAGCAGAGTGTGGCAGGTACACAGTAAACAAGGCTTGGGGCCACACCTCCAACAGCACTGAGAGGATGAAATAGTAACTGGGTGCTCACAAGTGAGTACCCCAGATCCTGCTGCACTGGGTGAGGCCAAGCTCCTGTGGAAAAATAGCCTGGGATTATGTGATTAACAGCTCTGCCGTGGTGCACCAGCAAGAAAGAGGGTCGAAGGTGGCACAGGCAGCCACACAGCTGAGTTTTCCTAAGCCTTGCCTTCTTGATTTGCAGCTTTAAGTAGTCTTGCTTTCACCTATCCCTGTTTTCTGTGTAGTGGTTAGGTCATGCAGAGTGGGAATGAGGAAAAAGAAACAGCTGTTGCTCCCAGGAGAAGAGACAGGAAAGCTCTTGGTGCCCTTTGCCATCAGAGAGGAAAACTGGTGAAGCCTTCTATCCAGACATTCCATGTGGGAGCAAGTGTGACCCTCGAGACAGAAGTTCAGGGTTGGAGGAGAAATGCAAATGAACTGAGATACCTTTTTTTCCCCTTATGACAACTGATTTATGCTATTTTCCTCTAATAATGCTCTGTACCATGAAACAGCAATGCCACAAACCAAGAGACTTGCAAGTTATTTTAAGGAAGAACGACATCATGCCATTGCTTTTTCTTTGGGTCTTGTGGGAAGGCGTTTCCTGATTTTACCCTGGGTACTCCCAGCTCTGGTTGCTCCCTCTCTCAGATCCTGCCCTGTGGAAGTCCCCAATGGTACACTTAGGAGACCACAATCTTTCATCTTGGGAAAATGGTCCAGCCCTGACTCACAGGCAGAATAAACCCCAGATCTCTCTGCCTTTGTTCACTTTGTTACGTTTTGCTTTCCTTCCATTTGTGTTCTCCCCTCAGGTAGAAGGAAGCAGTGCTTCCCACAGCTGTTCAGAGTTGTGTGGGGGCAGCAGCAGGGGAGCAGAAGGCTCTGGCTGAAGGTTTGCAGTTGAGATGGTGATAATGGCAGCAAAGAGCAAGCTCTGGGCTGGCTGCGGTGCACACCTCAGTCGAAGTTTGCCCATGTCAGTGTCAGCTGCCTCTTCTGCACTAACCTAGGATGGGAGTAAGCCTGTCACTCCAATCCTGTGCAGGAGTTGGGCATGGAGAGCAAAGATTGCCATCAGCTGGGAGCTATGAGATACAAGAAAGTTGTATAGGTACTGTGACTTTAAAGGGTTACATACTCACTGAGCTGTTTTCAAGTTGAGGAAAGTTGCTCATTCTCTGCCTACATTATGAGTCAAACTAGGATGCACATTTTCTTGAAATCCCTAAACCCTAAAGCCCGTGCACAAGAGCCTCTTCTTGATGTGGTTTTCATAATTGATGTTTGGCTATTTCACAGTTGCTTTTCCCCGTGGAATTTCTCTTTAAAATGCCCTATATTTCTTTTTAATTTTGACTGTGCATGGCAAGTTTATATTTCAGAAAAAATATTCAAGCATAACTTTTTGTAAAGCTAGGCTATCATTAGGGTACTTTGGGGAGGAAACTGCTTATTATTTGTGAAGTCCCCTGAGAAGGTGATAACTGAAGTCCTACCAGTATTTCCCCTTCTGCATGTGAATTTTCAGAAAGATTTGTCAAGACAGACATCAGTTTGCCAGCACTGTCTGGTTCTTGCAGTTGTCCAAGCACTTGGGAATTGTGTTTTAGCAAGCACTGATCCCTCCCCTTCCTTCCCTTCCCTCCTTCCCTTCCCTTCCCTTCCCTTCCCTTTCCCTTCCCTTCCCTTCCCTTCCCTTCCCTTCCCTTCCCTTCCCTTCCCTTCCCCTTCCCTTCCCTTCCCTTCCCCCTTTCCCTTCCCTTCCCTTCCCTTCCCTTCCCTTCCCTTCCTCCTTCCCTTCCCTTCCCTTCCCTTCCTTCCCTTCTCTCCCCTTCCCTTCCTCCCTTCCTTTCCCCTGAAGATCTGGTACATGTTAGAACATGGGGTGCATTACTCCATTTCTGACCTCTAAAAGTGATGTTTTTTTATTTCTGACCTCATGAAAACCCCTTTGCCAGCCATCTGGCCGAGTTCAGAGTTAGACAGAGCACATAAGGCAGGGTAGATGGGATCACTTCTCTTTCCAAAAGAGAGTACAAGCCAACAGGAGCACTTGTTTCATTTAATTCCTGTCTCTGGGTGTAATTACAACCTCTGGATTTCAGTGTAAAGGTGGAAGGGGATGTAGTTGAATGGATTTTTTTTTTAAATTTCATAAATACATTGAACTATATGAAAAACAGCCACCCTCACACAGGAATGCAGGCAGTATTTTCAAGTTGACTATGGATTAATGAAATATTTGGTAACATGTGCATTATTTCCTGAGACTTACTTTTTTACACAGCAATGCTGATTGGTTATTCTGGGATGATGACCAGACAAGAAGGTTTTAAAAACAAAAGTAAAAAAAAGAAAATAATAGAAAATATGTATTTAAAAACCTAAAAGAGTCTCATTTCTTAACAGAACAGAAACAAAATGACAATTCTTTCAGTACTTAGTTGGACCTTTGAGATATTTGCCTAGAGAGAACTCTATTTTCCATATATTTACACTTCTTTGCGAAAACTGTAATTGTCAGATGCTTACATATACTTCCTTCTTTTTTCCCCCCACTTTTCCACGAAGGCTGTTTACACCAAAACAATATCTTTGTTTTCAGAGTTCATCTGCTCCCGCTGCTCCTTTTCCAGCTGAAGTCACAATACTCAGTCTGTGACATCACTGTTGGCTGCCGTGACAACGGGGAATTTTCACCCCAGGTGGAGAACGTGCAGCAGCAGCAGCAGCAGCAGCCACTCTGTCAGGAGCAGAGAGAATGTTTTCTATGCATATAGTCATGGAGAAGGAAGGGAAGGAAAAATCTGCAAGAAAACCAAATGTAAATTTTTTCAATGTGCTGCTTGTGGGGTGGGCACAGGCACTGGAGACTTTGCCTTCCACAGGATTTTTTTTGAAATCAGTTAACAGCACTTAACTACAGATTATACACTTGTAGAGAAGAATGCTTTTTTAAAAGGGAGAGTGCAGGAGAGGGATTTAATTTAGATTCATGCATCGCTTGGATACCTTGGAATTGTACCCACAAGTTTTATGGAGGTTTTTTTTTTTTCCTACACAAATTTCCTTTCCCAAGGGCAGATGATTAATGCACTGTTCCTGCTAAGGTTTACACAGGTAGTGGGCTTTCGGTGCGTGAGTTGTCCCAATGAAGTCAGTTCAGACAATTCCTCTGCTTAAACTCAGACACAGGCACATGTGACAGTAGTGTGAGGGTCAAGCCAGCAGTCCTAGGGGAACAGTTAAATAAAGATTTTATAGAATATTTTGTGATGCAGACACTGTCTTGGAAGACACTTGTCACCTGGAAGAGCTGAAGTCTCTGGACTGAATCTGCCAAGAAAAGCAAACAGACTGGCCATAAACCTTCCCCCTGTGATTTTGTCTGCCTAATTCATCTCATGGCTCACAGCCTTGCAGTTGCTGTTTGGAAGGTGAGGAGTGTCTGCAAGTGTTTGGAGGACTGTGACTTAAGAGGCGACACAGCAAAATTATTAAACAGCAGGGAGGAAAAGAGAATGGAGAAATAGTCACTATACCCATTGACTGTATTGCAATGATACAAGTGAAAAATACATGTACATCCAAAGTGTAGTCACAGGTTGGTGATGCCCTGATGGCCCATGAGCATGGACAGAGCAGTCATCCACTGCCAAGGCTGCCCTGAAGGGTTGAGGCAGCATGCAAGTCCCTCAGATGCACTTGCAGCATTATTTCCATGCTTCAGTCTCGTGGCTGTACCAGGGACTACAGGAAAACCTTAAGCAGGAAAAGATTGCTCTAGTTTCTCCTGCTTAACTTCCCAGCCAGTGTGAGAAGCAGCATCTCCAGCTAAGTGCACTTGGAGATGTGTTTTCCAAAGGACCCTGAGCAACCTCTGCAGCCACATCCCTCAGTCACCTTTGCTTCAGGTGTTTTCTCTCACTTCCAGCATCCTGGGAAACACAGGCATTTGCTTTGTCAGGATCCACTTTCCCCAGGGAGTAGAGACTGTGTTGGTCCTGCTTTCCCGTGGCCCCCTACTACAGCTCTGCTGAGGCATTTCTGAGTTGTCACAAATCAGGAGAGAGTATATTTTTCCAGGAAGCCTTTGCAGTGTAACTGCACTGCAACCTCAGGAGAGTGCCTTTTACCTCCATCTGTGTTTTGAGATCTCTTAGGTTTGTTTGTTTGTTTGTTTGTTTGAACAGGGTGCACATGCTGGGTTGCTGTGGTGGCAGTCCATATGATTCATGCCTTGCACAGCCTGACAGGTTTGCTGTAGCTTGAGTGTGCTGAGCTGCACTCACTGCTCTGCTCGTGCTCAGTGCCAGGCCAGCCCGTGGGGCCAGTGCAGAGTTGTTGGCAAGTGCCAGGGCCCAGAGGGTGCCGTGCATGGGAGGGCCACTCAAGTGAGCTTTGGGTAGTGGTGTAGTCTGGGTCTTTCAGGCCTGAAGCTTCTGAGATTCTAAAGCTCTGTTTTTTCCTGATGTTTTGGGTTTCTGAAGCTTGTTCTCACAGCTCAAACATAAACACCAGGATTGTTTTTGTAACGATACTCATGTTTGGAATTCCTTCTGTGGGATGGACTTTCTTTTGCTGTCCCTCTGGTTTGACCAGTGTGGGTGAAGGGGATTGTCTTTTGTTCACCAATCACAGTGGTCTGTGGAAAAATCTATAAAAAGGGAGTGATCCTTTGAATAAATGGAGTCAGATTCATCTCTACAAGCTGTTTGGAGAAATTTCATTTCGTGTGTTATTCGCCACAGCAACAAAGTGGAGAGGACATGTGAACACTTGCTTGGGCTTTATTTTTTTAAAACTCCACCCGGAATACCATGTTCTTTGGAGCAGGCAGAGCAGAAAGCAGGAGGGTCAATTTTAGGATCTAGTGGTGGTGTCAGGATCCAGTTTCACATTTATTTTCCGTCTCTGCAGAGCATGGAATAAGTTAACATTTCAACAGCTTGGAGTCTCTACTACTGAGCCTTTAAAAGATTCAATAATACCAAGTTCTTAGGAACTTTGGGATCAAAACCCCATGGACTTTAGGTACTTTAATAGCTTTTGTATCTTTTTACTTGAGTTTCACTTACACCTGTTTTTTACACCAGTTGATACCAGTTATACCTGCTTCTGTCTGACACCTGTCTTCCTTAAAGCTCAAGCATTACTCTGCCTCATGGAGTTCATCATCCACTGATGCCCACCTGAACCTTTCAGCTCTTCTTTTTTCTTTTTAAACTGGTTTTTAATTTTTTGGCAAAGGAAATAGGAGTGAAGGTGCAGAGGGCTGGGAGAAGAGGCACTGCGAGGAGAATACGTCATGGCCTTGCTGAAACCCAGGGATGAGCTGGCAGAAAGAATCAAGGCAAAACAGGAGTGACATCATTAGTTGGGAAATTTTGAGCAGTTTCATGAAAACCTGTTTGGTGCCATTTTGCATGGAGTCTCCCTGCACCATTTGCTGGTGCTTGGCCAGGTGGAAGGAGTGTCACTGGGAATCTCCAGTGGATTTTCTGGGTGATCCACTGTACTATTGATGTGCCACATGTGCTTTTCCTCTGTGCTTGGCTCAGCTGTGGCTTGTGGCACAGGCTCTGCAGGGTGACAGTGAGCTGTGCAGGGTTCCCCTGAGCAGCTGTGCAGTGCAACCCAGCCCCCTGCAAATTGGGGTTGTTTTTCCATGACAGCACAAAGAGAATAACTGTCCTGAATTTACCTGTTAAACTTTTGTAATCACCATAAAAAAACCTGCTGGGTAAATACATTTTCTCTGCCCAAAAAAAGCAACTGCCCCACTCCTTTTTGTTCTGCAGATAATAGACATAAAAATGAAATATGGACCTGTGTTCTTGAAAGGTCACAGTTTTTTGGTTGTCAGGGAGATTGCATATCGAAGTAGGTCTTGTTAAGATTTGGTGGTATGCTAGAGGAATTGATTGAATTGGGACTTGGGTTCGTAGAAGCTGGAAAATGGGCTAGGAATACCTCATGATCTGGAAGATGGAGATGGCCATCCCTTTTTCCTAATGCCACTGGAATGGGGAAACTGGATGGGGAAGGGTTTTGTGTCAGGTGCAGAACCAGAAGCCATGGAGTAATTAAGGCTGGAAAAGACTTCTAAGATCCTCGAGTCTGGACACCACAACAGCACTGAGTGCCACTCCTGTGCACTCCTGAACACTTCTAGGGATTGTGACTCCACCACTTGCCTGGGTGGCCCATTTTAATGCATAACCACCCTTTCAGGGAAAACGTTCTTCCTGATGTCCAGACTAAACCTGCCCTGGCATAACTTGAAGCTGGTTTCTCTTGTCCTGTTGCTGGTTGCCTGAGAGAAGAGACTGAGCCCCTCCTAATATGCTACAGCTTCCTTTCAGGTAGTGTTAGTGAGTCATGAGGTTACCTCTGAGCCTCCTCTTCTCCAGACTAAACAACCCCAGCTCCCTCAGCTGGTCTTCCTAGGATTTAATCCCTAGAGCCTTCACCAGCTCCACTGCCCCTTCTTGGACATGCCTCAGTGCCTTTCTGGTAGTGAGGGTCCCAGAACTGAGCACAGGGTTCGAGGTGCACCCTCAGCAGTACCGAGGGACAGCCACTGCCCTGCTCCTGCTGGCCTCTCTGTTTCTGATCTGGATCTGGCCACTGGCCTTCTTGGCCACCTGGAGCCACAGCTGGCTCATGTTCAAGCAGCACCCCCAGGTCCTTTCCCACGGGGCTGGGTTCTGGCCGTGTTTGTCAGCTCCTGTTTGCACTGTTCCACTTTCAGTTAAGGTATTCTTCTGTCCGGCCCAAAGTAACAGCTCTCAGTGTCAGTGGTCTCCAACCCTTTCTGCCTAATGCTTGGTGGGTTGCTAGGGGTGCTGACGTCGTTCACATTTTAGTTGAGGCTGTGATGACCACACATTTTGTATTGCTTTCCAAGATTTGGCTGGATGACTCAGCTGGTCCTCTGGTGACTCATTTCAGTCTCCCATGAGCCCAGGAAGGACTAAAGAGGGAAGCTGGGCTATTTTCAGCTATGAAAAATGACCAAAACCAATGACTGTGTCCACAAAGGAGTACTGCAAGCATCAAATTAATTGGGCACTTATAGTGGGTATTAACTTGCTGCTTCTCACTAAAACCCCTTTCCACAGTTCTTGTGCTTCTGCTGAATCTAGTTTTCAGTCTCTTCTTACTTTTCATCCATATGGATGTTGGAAAGCTTTTCGTGAGTTTTGAGTACATAAGGTCTGATGAAAGTTCACAGGACTTTTGGTGTTAGATTCCCCCGTCTGGTTTCTTTTGTTTATTTTAGGGGTTTTTGTGGGGGTTTTTGTTTGTTTTTGTTGTTTGGGTTTTTTTATAGCAGTTTCCTCCTCTCATTTGCTGTGAGTGTTCTTCTAGCAAAACCCACAGGCCCACCCCAGGCCATTTTATCCCTAGTCATTCCTATGACTGTGGCAAAGCTAAGATGCCCAGTGCTCTCCTGGACCTCCTGAAAGCTCTTGTGATTTCACCACGAGTTGTTACTAATCTGTTTTTTCTGGAACCTGTGGAAACGCTGGTGTATTTGCTCCTTGTGAGAAAATCATACAAGAGCTTATTTTCCCAGAAACTCTTCTTTCCCCCATGACTCAGTTTGGCCAGACTTCCCTCACATTGTTAGTCAAAACCCAGAAGTGTGGCTGTGGACAGCTTGGCTGCAGCATCACTGACACATTGGTGATTCTGAACTCATTGTCCCACTGCATCTAAGCCCAATCCTTTCATTTCATTGCGTAGGAAAAGGAAAGAATTGAATGTTCTGAGTCGAAAGCACATGGCTGCAAAACGGTTGTAGTGATGCCAAAAAAGATGTTTCTGAAGAGGTTGGGCAAGTGGCTGCATGCTGCTGGAAGCACAAAGTGACATGTCAGTTCTTAAATGTAGGATCAGGAATGAGAAGAAGGCTTGACAGCCCCTTCCGCTGGTATGTCATCTGCAGCCATCTCTCCCTTCTGCTGTGGATTTTTAGTTCTGCAGTTGTGCCATACCCACGAGTGCTGCACAGCAAGTGCTCGTGGTCAGCACTTGAACAGGGCCTGAGGTGTCCTCTGCTGCCTGGGTCTCTGCAGGGCACTGTGCAGGGTCTCAAAAGCACTGATCTGGAGCAAAGTTACAGCAAGGGAATGTTTAGTGTCCAGGCTGGCTGGGGGGTCCCCCAGGCTAGCCCGTCTCAGTGGTAGCATGCCTCAGGCTGCACTGCAGCCTGTCATGCTCTGATTTCAACAGTGCAAGAAGCCCAGCAGCCATGGTGTTAAGCACTGCAGAGCTGAGTAAATAAATATGCCAATAAATAATCATATCCTGCACAAAAGAGAAACCTGGGGGAGAGACTGATGGTAGCCAGGGAGTTCTGCTGATACAGGTGGAGATTTTTATTGTTTTGTTTCTCTTAATGACTTCCCTTGGACTGATTTCTTTTCTTTTAGGGCTTTGAGGGGGAGTAGGCTGTTAGTGCTGCCCCTGAGCTTCTTCATCACACACAAGGGCCTTATATCCTCCTTTCTCAAGTAGACGTCCTTTCCTGAGCTTCTGGATGTTTACTCTTCAAAGCTCTGAAATCCTTCATGTCGTTTATCCTCATGCCTAAATCAGGGTTTTTTTCTGTGTAAACAAGAGCTTTGTACATCACCTAGGCTGTCCTTCCTTGGCCAAACAGGCCTCTCTCTTCTCTGCTGGCTGATCTGGCCTCTGTCCTATTAGACCTTTCATAAAAATGAAGTTGATGTGAAGACAGTGGGAGATCAGGCGTGCACCAGCCCCAGCCAGCAGTGGGGCAGGCAGGTGTCCAGAGGCACTTCTGTGGGATTGCTTGGGGTAGCATCATTCATTTCTTTTGGAAATTATGAGATTCATTGCCTTTGGGGTCATCTGGCTGTGCAAGTGTTTACATGTCTATGTGTGTGGCTGAGTGTGACCGTGTGTTTTGTATTGCAGAGGTCAGTACAACCCCAAATGTAGCAAACAGAACCACTGGTTCCCACAGATAAACCTGTCACTGTGTTCTCATGTAGGCTGCATCAGCTCCCTGTCACTGTGGTCTCATGTCAGAGCCACTCACCAGTCTCCAAGGTGAGTGGACCATGAGAGGCAGTTGTTTCAGGGAGGAATGAGTCCACCTCCACCTCCTGCACCCTGTTCCTCCATGGTGATTTGTGCTTGGGGCCAGCTGGCTCAGTCCTACTGTGCCTGTTCTGCTCCCAGCTCACAGCCTGTTTCACATCATGCATTTTTGGGTTTATAGTCCTGCTTTGGAGTGCAAACCAAAAGCCACAGGTAACAGCAAGAAAAGGTTTCTGACTGTTTGGACGTAACTTTGGGGATGTTTTCTTGGCCCTAAAGTCTGGAAGACAGGGTGAAAAATGCTCAAGGTGTTTCCTTGAAGAACTGAAGGCTTTTCTCTGTGCAGGTCAGGTGTGTGTGTGTGTGTGTGATGATGTGAAGGCAGGTTATTTACAGAATTGTTGCAAGCCCTTAAATTGGAGGTCAGGTGATCAACCTGCACTATCCTTTCTCTTCATTTCATAAAACACCCCACACCCTCAATGTTTAAGAGTGCTGTGGGTCCTGTGTTTGGTCATTCTTACTTGAAGGTGGTATGTGGCTGTCAGGAGGTCAACAAATCAGTCTGTCTCAATTTTCTGTTGTGGCAGAGCCCTGTGCCCATCTTCCCTGCCTTTCTCCTTGCCTCTTCATCTTCCTCTGCAGGCCAGATCCTGTGTGTTCTATCCAGACATCACCAGGGGCTTGTTTCTCTCCAACAGGTCTGTATCTTGATGGAAATCAAATGGAGGAAGGGACCTTGTGAATAGGCAAACCGATGTTTTCAGCCCAGCTAGAGCTTGGTCTGAGTTTCAGATTTTGTAAAGAAAGCAGGGGGTGAATGTCATGCAGTGGCCTCTTTGCAAATAAAACACTTAGGAAAAAATCCTGTGGTAGTGAGAGGCTCAGCCAGAGACTCCAGTGAGCCTTGCCCATGTCTTGCCTTCACAAATAGTGTTGTTTCTAACAAGTAAGGTATGCAAGGTGCCAGGCATTCCCTGTGGTGTCACCACACTTGCAGGCCCGTTGGAGTCATTGACATTACCAAGTTAATATTTACAGGTGGAAAGTCATCCAGGTGGAGAGACAGCCATCGTGGAAAAAGCCAAAATATCCTTTCCACTAGGCAGTTGTGGGAAGCCACGAATATGCCAGTGCTGTGTGGGTGAGGGGGGACACAACCAGAGCAGCAAAGGAAAACTGATTCATTTTGGTTTCTTTTTGAGAGGCCTTGGTACCCTTTCCCAGGAACTATGATAACAGAGGGCCAGGTAGGATGGCCAGTGAAGTCTGGGGTCAGGAAGGATGAGAAAGCCCTCTCTTTCCCCTGTAGGATGGGGTACTAACAAACCCCTGTGTGGAAGATGATCAGCAGTGACTTGAACCATGCTGCCTCAAAAGCAGAGCCATGCCAAAATCATCCTTCTTTCAGTTCTGCTTTCTGGATGTAACTCTGTTAGCAGGTAACAATCAGAGATGGAGCTTGTTGGAATCTAGAGGCTCCTGCCTTATGGGCCTGTTTAAATGTAGGCACCCAGACATTAAGCTGGACTACAAGACAAACTATGGCCAGTTTCACATTTACTGCAGACTGTCTTGTATAGTTCTGCAGAGGGAGCTTTGGGTGCTGTAGAAATGCCGTGGCTGCTGTTTGTTCCACTTTGTGACAGTGGAGGACAGATGGGGAGGAGGAAGGTGTCCAGAACACATAGGATGTTGCCAAAGAGTCCTACCTGGCACATCGATGTGAGTGACTGCTTTTGGACTCATCTGGCTCCATTTTGATTTCAGGATGAGGAAACATTCCTTGGTAGCTTGCTTTCCCCATCTCCTCTGGCCTGCCCAGCGCTTCAGGAGCTCATTCAAGCATGGCATTTTAGGAGCCTCATCATGTCATGCCTCATTTTAAGTGGTGCTGTGGGTGTTGCCGCAGTCTTCAGCTCTTTAAACAGATGTGGTGCTGCTCGTGGGCTCACCAGCAGCCTGCAGCACAGCCCCAGCCAAGCATTCCACAGTTGCCTCAGCTCTGCTGGGCCTCTCTTCAAGAAATCTGAAAGAGGGATTTCTTCAGCAAAGCATTTGTTAGACATCCTTCAGTGTCCTCCAAAGATAAAGCTTCAAAGCAGGGCTTCTGTCAGTCCCACCTGTCTGATTTCATCTTGTTCTTTCTTTCTCATCCCATCTCTGACTCCCAAGCAGACTTTGTTCTCCTCTGAGGCCCTTGGGAGTACTGATCATTTGGTTGTAAAACTTCTTGACTTCACTGATACACACTTGTGCTATGTGATTCACATAAAGACTAAAATGTCTTTATGCTCACATTGTGCAGAAGTTCCCTCACATGCTCATGCAGACCTTGGAGGTGCTGCCCCTGCCTCCATCTTTATTGTTCACTACCTCATTTTGTTCTTGGGACTCCAGAAGTCCTCCCAGGCTTGTACATCAGGCGCTGTACACAGGCAGGCCTGTGATCTGCCTTCTGAAGCCCCAGAGACCTGACATGGGCACCACAGACTCCCAGGTTTCTCACTTAATGTCTGGAGAGCACTCTGACATCTGGTAGGGCGTTTGCAGTCTCGTTTCATTATTTCTGTAGAGGTGACAGTCTTTCTGTCAGCTTTGACAGATATGCTGAAGGGGGGTTACTTACTGGGTCTGGCTCTGTTTTGTTGAGGCTCTAGACTATTAAATTGTATTCACTTGCTGTCTTTATTTGCTTTCCATGCAGTAACACTGAGGTATCCTGAAGAGAAGTTTTGTACTATTCCAACTGTGCCAAGTTTTCCCATAAGAAGATATCTGGGGGTTATCTTTCAGTGTAAAGGAGCACAGACTGGACTGCTGGACCTTCTCACACCAAAATCTAGAAACTGGAGTCAGGCCCAGTTACTGTAGCATCTACAAGGAAGTGATGGGGGCAGCCTCTGGTGAGGTGTATTTTAACTTGTGTTCTCAGGTGTTGCATAGTTAATTAACTATAATGTGAAACTAAACTAGTCATGTGATAACTGAGGAAGTCTGTAATATCTCTTGTCATTAGTGCAGTTCATTCCAGTGGGAGATGGAGGTGACCCTGAAAGAATCTTGCACTGAGGTGTAATAAAGTATTCAAATGCAGATGTACGTATTTGTCCCTGAGATTCTGCTTCATCTGCCTAAAACGAGGGATATGTCAGAGGAGCCCACAGCTTGTTGTTCAGACTCATCTGCCCCTGAGCCCACACCAAAAGGATGAATAAGAATTGTAATATTCCTAAATTACAGCTAAGAAAGCTTTCAGTAGCCAGCAGATTATTCACCCTGGATTTAAGGAGTTAAAGAGAGAGTGAGGAAGGGAATAAAGATGGTTTGTGAGGAAAAACAGCAGTATCCTGAGCCACATGCCAAAATAACCTGATTGGCCATGATAGGGAGTAACTGCCTACACCACCTCCATGCTCAAGAGTACTAAGTAAGTCCTGGTTGATAATTTTCATCATAGCTGTAAAGGAAAGTCATGATGTGCAGAATGAAACAGGAGGCAGGGCTGTCGATGCTATAAATGCAGGAGAGGGATATGTAGGAGTGCAGTTGGGGTGGCAGGGAGATAAGGGGTTTGAAGGTGATGATGGTGAGAGTGCCCTGGCCATTGCACTGGAGGGATTTGCTTTTTGGGTGGGGTGAGAGGGAAGGAGCTGGATGCTTGGCTTTGTCCATTTGGTTTTATGGCTGCTCCGTGCTTTGGGAAGTATCCCTTTTTCATGTGGCCATAAGACACGGATCAAACGTGGCAGGTTGGAGCTGTGTGAATCCAGGTCTGGAGTAGTGCAGGGGAAGTGCTCTGTCACATCTTACCTCTTTGAGAACTGCTGTGCACTACATTTAGAAAACTAATTAGGCTGAGACAGTTTTACTAGCAGGACAGGAAAAGCAGAACAGGAAGGCAAGGAAATTTTCTCCTGGAATGAAGGCCCCCTTGACATCTTATGCTCACCAGGAATAGGAAGGAGCTGAGGCTGTTGGGGTCTGAGCTCTGCTTTGACATTGTCTCCCAAACATTCGGTAGCACAAGGGAAAGAATTCGTATAGCCTCCAGGGACATAAATTTTCAGGAGGTTTGAGAGTGCAGTGGTGCTGGGGACAGTGCCTCAAAAGGAGCCATGCAGAGGCCACTGTGAAGAAGAGTGCTGTGCTTGAGACATGGCTATTTCGAAGGTGCAATGCATTAGCCATACCTGGCAGATCCCCTTTGCATTGCCTTCTCAGCCTGGGCGTGTATATGGGTTTACAGGTTTCTGCCTCTCTGGGGAGAAGTGGAAGATACTTATTTCAGTATTGTCTTGCGAGCATCATTTATATGCTGAACACACACCATGTGCTTTTCTACAGTATTTTTCAAGCAGGCACTGTCGTTCTGGCAGCAGCCAGGAAGCAACCTCTGGTTACAGAGCACTGGCAGCTCTGCAGGTTCTGCAGAAGGTCTGACTTCCTACTCAGGGCACCGGCTTGGTCTCTTGCCACCTCACAGCCACGCTTAAAAATCAGCAGTGCTGGGAGTAAACCAGAAGAAAACATCAGTGACTTTCAAACTGTTCCTTCTTTAGTCCCCAGAGTGTATTTTTTGCCCTTTGGGGTGGCGTGGGTGGATACGGAACTTTACCTCATTTGCTTTCCTGAAACCTGCTAGAAGTACAAGTGAGGCGGCTGCGTGATTTGTGTGTGCATGCAGAAGAGGGCCATCTGAATTGTAAATAGCACCTGCTAAATTATTATTAAGTGAAAGCTGACGTGGGAGGAGTTCTCAGGAACAAAAAACCTCAAGTCTTTTAATAAAAGTCATTCCAGCTGTTTTAACACTGTCCCCTGGCTGCACCCTACCTACTTCAGCTCATGTAGATGCTATGGGGAGTTATGTGAGTCCTATCAAGGACAGGGAAGGCCCCATTAAATCCAGTTACTGTCAGTTTTGTGAGAGCTTTAAATGACTACACTAAATTCATTATTAAAGAAAGGAACTATCAATTTTATTTAATGCATGGTGCCCAACCCTGATTCTGCTCCCAGCCCAGAGATTCGCCATGCTCAGGGGTGATATAAAACTTAGACTTATGCCCTTCAGGACATGTATTTAGCTGTTTTGGCATTCTGGCTTCATCCTGGCTGGCTAATAGGGGCTGGCCTTGCACCCAAGCCAAGGCAGGGACCAGCTCAGTTGGAACTGCCACTTGGCTTAGTCCAGCCCAAGCTTCTGGTGGTGTAGGCAAGACTGCTGAGCAGAGCTTCAGGTGAGTAGGCATGCTCGGTGGGTGAAGCTGCTCATCCCAAGTATCCTCACCCTCTCTACCCCTGGCAGAGTGCAAGAAGGTGAAGAGCCAGGTGCCAGCCTTGGGCATTCCATGCAAAATGCAGAGAGGTGACTGCTAGGATCTTCCTGCAGAGAAGCGAAGTGGTAAGAGAGGCCCAGCCTTGCACAGGAGATTTCTTGTCAGGCCTGTGGATGGGGGGTTAAGAGAACTTTTCCCAAAGTGAAACATCCCATTTTCCATCTGTGCAGCTTGTGGCCCCTCTGTCTTTCCAAGACCCCAGGAGCAAGAGTGCTCCCTGGGGGCATTCCCACTGTCTCTGTGACATCGGTGCCACTGGGCTTGGCTGGTGTGGATCACCCCATTACTGCTGCCTTGTTTCCTCATGGACATTGTGGCAAGCTGTTGTCAGCCTCTGTAATCAAAAGGCTGAAGGTGAAAATCATATTACAGGCTGTAATGAGGAATTTGATTCCTGTAACAAAACCATCCAACTTTTATTCGCATTTATTACTATTCCCGCTATTGCCATGGAGCAAAAATCCTTTTTGAAAGAAACAACATGCCACCAGCACAGTTTTATTGTGTCCTCAGGAAATTTAGGATTGTGTTTTTCTAGCATTAACTACACAGGAAAATTTGCAATAAAAATTACTTTGCTGCAGAAGCCGCCTTTTCCCATCACCAAGCTGTCAATCAGCCTGTAATTTCTTGGTATCGGACTATGCTGAAGAACTCACTGAGTTATTTTCCTTACACTGCGTGCCCTTAAAACCTCAAACATGACAAAATAATTTTGGATGTAAGGAAGAAGATTTCATAGTTCTTTTTTTAGGGGAAAAATAGACCCTTTTCTGTGATGAGATTTAACCTCTGAGGCAGCAGAAGAGTCCAAAGTCCTTGCTTTATCCACAGAGGCACCCCCTCCATTTTTTGGGGTACCAGGGTGAGTCAGTGTTTATCCCCTGTTCCTGTCCTCTGCTGAGGCTGCCAGCAGTGTTTCAGGGACAGCAAGGGGCTGGTTGTCAGTGTGGAAACCTAACAACAACTCGTTTCACCAAAGGGCACAGCAGCCATCTGACATTGACAATGTTGAGTGACTGCTGACCTTGTTTTTAGCGTCAGCTGATAGCAAGTGGAGCCCTGCCAGTTTGCACCAGTTGAAAGCCTGTCCCTTAATGGTGCCGATTATCCTGATTTTTACAGTGGCACTGAGAAAGTTGCAGCTGCTGCGCTTCACATCCTTGACTTTGATTTGCTATGCCTCAGTCTTTTGGTGTTATCTTTAGGCAAGCGTGCAAGAGGAACGTCTCTCCTTGTTCTGCGTCAGTCATTTCTTCCCTTTTTATTTTCTATGGAGAGAGATTGCCCAAGCACATCGTTGAATGAAAGCCATAAAACTATAAATTACACCTCTGCTAGGTCCACAATATGTTACCAATTACATCTGCCATATTATTGCGTCCAGGGGGAAAGCATACATCAAACCACCCTCTCTCTCCAGGCAGGTCAGTACTGTACTAGAAGGAACACCGTGATTCTTCTTAATCAGTGGAAAAACAAACACGGTTTTGGCTCGCTCACATACGATCTTTGTGTCCAGTTGGGCGGCACTGCTGTGGTTCTCCGAGCTCTCCTCCTGCCATGGGCCATGGCATTCATGACAGCATCACTGCCCTGTGGAAAGGAGAGAGGAGAGAAGGTGCTTAGCAGGACCTAAGGAGCTGGAGGGCATCTGAGTACCCAGTTGCAGGGACCTTGGGAATTGCTGCCCAGGTGGTTGGGGGAGCAGGGGGTTGTGGTTATGAATATTGAGTGGGTTAAGCTGTTTATCCTCTAATAGTATCTCCCTGTTAGCCCCCCCAAAAGCTTGGTTTATCCCTGGCTGGCCACACCCTGTCCCACTGTACCTGTCCCCCGATGGTAACACCCCCAGGAGGACTCAGGATAAAGGCTTGGGCTTTGGAGTCCTGCCTCCTCTTTTGCACCCCCTTTTCAGAAGAATAAACTTCCATGCAAAAGTGCCTTCTCTGATCTTTGCTTCCAACCTCGGCACAAGGGATGAGGAGACCAGAAGGAGGCAGAGAGCCATCTGCTTTCTATCATTCCTTGACTCTTCTCAGCCTGGGAATGGTTTTCCCTGGCCACAGCCAGTGGACAGGGACAGCTGGGCTCCCTCTGGACCCCCAGGTACATGGGGTAATGGAGTTAGAAGGAACAACAGCCTACAGTCATAAATCCACTTAGAGACAGGGGTCACGTCTGCAGAGGGTGGCATGCTATGGTTTGCAGGGCTTCGTTGCTAGACTGGGGACAGAGGGGTTTTGTGTGCGTGTTCAAGCCCAGGTGAGGGTTTCTCCATGTGTCCTGAAGGGGTTTTCTTCTGCATCTGCTCTGTCCCCAGAAATTCATCACTGCAGCAGGGCTGAGGGTGGGGGTATTGAAGCAAAGTGCAGAGATTGCATGGCCTGTTATTTCTGAGTAGTTACTCATGGCAGATTTTAGCTCACCAGAGCACCCCTCTCCTGAGCCAATCTTGGCCTTTGGGCTGCTGGGAACTAACTGGAAAAAGAGTGTTGGGTGTGTTTAGATCTGTTAACTTGACTACTGAGCTTAGTGAGAGTGGAGTGACATTCATATTTTTCTATATACGTGTATAAGTTTATGCATGCATGTGTGTGAGCGTGTCTGTGTACACATGAGCTCCAGAAAATCTTCTGAAGAGAAATATGGACTAGTGAAGTATGAGGAGGCCGAGTCAGATACTGTCACGCCTCCACACGAAGGAGTCATCCATGTGCGCTGCAGAGTCTGTTGTGGTTTTGTTACTGAAGCATTCATTCAGCTTTTAACTTTTTTTAAGTTGAAAACAAGTCAAGGTTATGTTTGTGCTTAATAATTCAACATGGTGCCAGCTCAGCATATTGTCTTTTTCTTCCCTAGTCATTCTGGTTTATTAAAAAGAAACACTGATGACAGATAGAAGGGTGAAGGAGGCTGTTCCTTTCTGCTCTAGCTCTTGCCGGGTGCTGATTCCTTCCCCAGAAGTCCCCATGGATTTGTGTTCTTCACAAAATGTTTGCCCCAGCAGTACTATTCCTACCCTGGGCAGGGAAAGCTGACAGCAAGTCAGGACTTAGCTGTCCCCTTTCTCCATGAACCACATCTTTTTGCTCTGAATAGGCACATTTTCTGTTTCAGTGGAATATTACTCAGAATCCTTCAGTAAGTCTGTCTCAGTGATGCATTATTTTCACTTTAGTTATGAGGTTGTGGGGTTGTTTTTTGGTGGTATGGGGTTTGGGTTTTTTTAAAGATTTAGAAGATCATTAACTCTTCTGAAACCAAATAAGCTTGCATTAAAATAGGTTTTTGTCTTTTCTGTAAAAATAAAGCTATATTAGGAGCTAATTCTGCCACATGCTAATTTGCATGTTGCTTCATAAACAATGCTGTTCATTTCCAGGGGATCTACTTTCCAGTGATGGTGTTGTCACTGTGAATAAGAATAGATGAACACAATTTTATAAATCTGGGAGCACTGAGAGCACACAGTGAAGCTCATGTTGTGTAACTCCCATCTCCAGTGTCCCTTAGCACAGACTAGCATTGTGCACAATTCCCACTCACAGACTTGGCAAGCAATCTGAAACATCATCTTTTCTGTTCTGGCTCCTCAACTTTATCTGTGCACCTCTATTTGCTCACAGTGTTTCATCTCCTGGTCCCATCTTCTCTCTCTGCAGGCCAGTGGTTTCTTGGGATAAGTGGAGGCCTTAAGTCAGATCCACCAAACTGCTTAAGATTGGATGAGCCTGAGGATTTGAGATTTGGCTTCTGTAGTCAGAATGCTTTGCAGTATTTGACATGAGTTCTTCCAGAGAGCTAGATATATTCCTGGAGACAATGGGAATAGGTCTCTTTAGGCAGAGGAGGTAAAAATAACATGTACATTCCTGTTATTAAAAATGAAAAGGGGGAAGAGCAAGACAGCAGAGATCTTGAATGTTGTTAGTATAGTTCAATCCGGGATAAGGATTTATTTTAGAGCATAATATTTTATTTGTGTCAAATACACATCTCTGGAAGAACTTGCTTTTGTGTGTGTGTGTGCGCACGTGATGTATCTGAAGCCCGTATCCCATTTCCCTTTCCTGCCACTGAGCAAATGAGAAAAGCTGGGGAAGGCATCTTGGCACTGTGGTTTCACTCTGATGTTGTATTGCAGGTATGGCCTCGCATGTGCAAGTTTTCTCTCCTCATACCCTTCAGTCAAGTGCCTTCTGTAGCGTGAAGAAACTGAAAGTGGAGCCGAGTTCGAACTGGGATATGACTGGGTACGGCACACACAGCAAAGTCTACAGCCAGAGCAAGAACGTGCAGCCCTCCCAAGCCGCCGCCGCAGCAGCTGTCAACGCCTCCCTCCAGATCCCCAACCCCAGCATCCCCTACGAGCAGACCATCATCTTCCCAGCCAGCACGGGGCACATCGTGGTTACATCTGCCAACAGCACTTCTGGTGTGGTTGCAGTGTCTGGGCAAACGCTGGGCGGGCCGCACAACCTGATGCGTCGCAGCACTGTGAGCCTTCTGGACACCTACCAAAAATGTGGACTTAAGCGCAAGAGCGAGGAGATTGAGAACACAAGCAGCGTGCAGATTATCGAGGAGCATCCACCAATGATTCAGAACAATGCCAGTGGGGCCACTGTAGCCACCGCCACCACCTCCACGGCCACTTCCAAAAACAGTGGCTCCAACAGTGAAGGGGATTACCAGCTGGTGCAACATGAGGTGCTCTGTTCCATGACCAACACGTACGAAGTGTTAGAGTTTCTTGGCGTGGAACCTTCGGACAAGTAGTCAAATGCTGGAAACGTGGCACTAATGAGATTGTGGCTATCAAGATCCTAAAAAACCACCCTTCCTATGCCCGGCAAGGCCAGATTGAAGTGAGCATCCTGGCTCGGCTGAGCACAGAAAGCGCGGACGACTACAACTTTGTCCGTGCTTATGAATGCTTCCAGCACAAGAATCACACATGCTTGGTATTTGAAATGTTGGAGCAGAACCTCTATGATTTCTTAAAACAAAATAAATTCAGTCCCTTGCCCCTTAAGTACATTCGACCAATTCTCCAGCAGGTAGCAACCGCCCTAATGAAGCTGAAAAGCCTGGGACTGATTCATGCTGATCTCAAACCAGAGAACATCATGCTGGTAGACCCATCCCGACAGCCATACAGGGTCAAGGTCATAGACTTTGGTTCAGCTAGCCATGTGTCTAAAGCTGTGTGTTCTACTTACCTTCAATCCAGATACTACAGGTAAGAGACTGGGCTCATGTAACACTGCTAGCAGAAGTATTTCACCTATGGGAATTTTCTTACATTCTTTAAAGTGAGTGAGAGTCATCCCATAATTCTAAACAGTGATGGCTCTTAGAATGGCTTGTTGATGATAAGAAAAAATGATGTCTTAACCTCTTGGAGTTAACTTGCATTGAAAACATTGTAAGTTTGTAAATAATCATAAAGCGTTGTAAAAATAGAGTTTGCCAGTTACAATTTAGAAAGTCTTTCACTTCTATCAGTTTGTTTTCTCTGGAACTGTTTCCAGAAGAGGGGATGTCCACATCTCCATTCCAAGTCAAAGGATATAGATTCTTGGTTTCAGAATTCTTTAACCTAAACAATCAATCCATATTTCAGATGTGTCTTCTAGTCAGTACTCATATATGAAAACAGGGACTTAACAAGTGTAAGGTTGGCCCACAGGACTACTGCATGGATGCAGAAGATGGTTTGTCAAGGATTAGTTTTCACACAGGCTCTGAGTCAGTGGGAGTCTTCTGGCTGGCTCTTGTCAGCTCTGCTCCAGGCAAGTATTGCCAGTGATTTGGTGCTGGACTGAGGACCTGTTGTTGTCTGTTCATTCCCACTCACAGTGCATTGTTATGTGCTAGGGTGGAGTTGTGACCTCAGCATAGGTGTGCCTGAAGTGAAATGTGTGAATCAGATATATCCCTCTTCAGCCTGTTGAAGTGTTTCAGCAGAGCAGCGTCTTTTCATAACCCCTGGCAGGGCATCCTCACCCTCTGTCTTGACTCCAAGACACAAAATCTCTCTTGTAGATGTTCTCAGACCCTCTCTTCAGTACCAGTCAGCTTGATTCAGCATCCTAGGGACCAAGAAAAGCAGCTCTACTGCTGCCTCAGGGGTAGGGGGAAATAGTGAAGGGGGTGAAGGGAATTTGTCTTTAAATAACAGCTGAATTTAGAAATGTTCAGACCACATTTTTGTTGTTGTACTTCTGTGAAACAGGGGCAAAGAGAGAAAATGCGATCCTTCTTCATGACTGATTTAATGAAAATCAGTCCTGGCAGCATCCACAGCTCATCAGATGGGTTACAGAAAAGCAGGGTAGTTGATCTGTTTGTAAATAGAAAAGAAATCTGTCTTAGACATGGGGTGGACTGGGGATGGAAAACAACATGAGTTGATAACAGACCCTTTTCCTTCTTCATAAATTTCACGGTGGCAAAGCCTACCTGAACTCTGAGCTTGGAGAGAGTTAATTTTCACAGGAACAGGAACTTTGACAGTGTAGCACTGCAGCCGCTGATCTTTATCTGCTTGTCCTTTGCTCTGAAGGAGGCCAGGAAAAAAATCCCCAGCCCTAGTTTATATCTCAGAAGAGTCTTATTAAATAAGATAGTCTACCTGATGACAGTCCCATCCTCCAGGAGAAAAATTTCTGTGGTAAATATGCAAAAGCTTTTAGAGTTGCAATTACCTGGCAGACTAGGGAAAAAAAAAAAAAAAAAAAAAAAAAAAAGATAATACAGGCATTTTGTTGTTGAGTTACCTGTGATTCTGCGTTAGCAGCCTAGGTCCCTAGCTGAAAGACAGAAGGGGCAGCCAAAATGAAATATGTGACAGAAAGCAGAAATGAAAGAGAAAAATGGTTCATTCTCAGCGACAAACAAGGAATAATTTTGTGGTAGTCTCTGGGGAGGAAAAGGCTTAATAAAATTTGCTTTTTATATTTTAAATGTTATTCCTGCCCAGCCTGAAGTTGCAGCTTGATAGATAATAAGTTCTGTCTGTCTAATTCCTCCCTTGTTTTCCATGCCTGAATTGGTGGAAGGAGGGGAAAAGGGGCAGCAGCTCACCAGGAAAAAAAAAAAAAGAAAAATCTCATTGGGTTGAATTACATCAGCAGGGGGCTGCTGATTAAGCTAAATTCAAGTCAAGAGGAAAATTTATGTTCTTCTTCATTTTCTGGTGGGGAAAATACAGCACAAAGGCTCCTTCCACTCTAAAGTGAAGGAACTTTCATGCTAGGAGAAACACTGGGCCTGATAAAGATTTCATGTGTCTTCCATTTAATTTACACTTGTTCTGCTTGCTAGAGTATAAAAGACAAGGGGATGACTTCAAGAAATGGCACATTTAAGTTGGATGTGAAGGAAAAGCTTCCTGAGACTAGCAAAACCTCTCAGACTCTAAGCAGTCATGCTAAAGGAGTGACAGAAGCCCTGTGCCCCGTGCATTTAAGGAAAGATGAGGCAGAGCACAGGGGAATATAAAGTAGAACCTGGATCACAGCTGGAGGTTTTTTATCATGGACCTTTGCAAGCAAATTCCTAAGTTGTCTCCATATTTTATTAACAACTTGCTTTTTCTTTTTCCTATCACTGCTTTTGAGAATGTGATGGCCAAGTCCTTTGAAGGATTGAAAGGTGTGTGGGATCCTGCTCCTTCTCAGAGCAATGTAAGGCCTTTCCTTTCTTGAAAATGAAAGGTCCATTTTCTTCTCCTGAAGGTGGAAGACAAAATGCCTTTAAACAAACTTTTTCTTGACCTGAATCTGCATAACTCAACATAAACCAAGAGAACCCCATGGCTGCTTGCAGACTTCCCATGGGTGATTTGCCACTGCTGCCATGTAACGTGCTCTGAAGTTGAAGGCGATCCCTTGGCCCAATTTCCTGTGGGAGGAGTGGTGGGCAGCCTTGCTGTTGTGCTGCTGGCATTGCTCAGGGGCCCTCACTGGGCACCCCAAACCCAGAGCTGTCTCTGTCCCACCAGGGATATTTCTAAGCAAATGCGCTCTAGAAGGATAGTAATGGTATGGAGGTGACAGAGCAGGATGAAAAATATCAAAAATGGTATCAAAATGTCTTTAGTCCAGCAGAATTTAGCTCTCCAACTGTAGTCTGGTTTTTACAGGCCTGCAGCTTCTAAGTTCTTTCTTTGTGATGTTTAGGGGTTTTGAACAACTTACCTTGTTTCTCAAAAAAAAAGGATACAATTTTCCATGGCTGCAATCACATCGGGGTCACCAAATGTCACTGTGGCAAATCACAACACGACTCAAATTCTCCACAAAGCGTGGAGAGATGATCTGACTCGACTTTATTCAAACAAATTGACCCCTTTATACATTTTGGACAGGCCACTGTTATTAGTGACAAAACTCTTCACCTACATTGGCCAAACCAGAGGGACATCAAAGAAAGTCCATCTCACAGAAAGAATTCAAAACATTAAATTTCATTATAGAAACAATGTCGATGTTTATATTTAAGCTCTGAGAACAAGCTTCAAAAACCCAAAACATCAGGAAGAAACAGAACTTAGAAACTCAGAAGCTGCAGGCCTGGAAAAACCAGACTACACCCAACCCTCTTAAGAGGATATAGCCTCCTTCAAGCTAGATCTGCTGCCACGAGTGGTGCTCAGGACATCATTTCCCTTGCTCCTGACTATAGAGAGCCCGTGGGAGGTAGAACAGAACAACCTAAGGTGGGCTTTGCAGGAGCTCTCCCTGCTGCCAAGAACCCCTCTCTGGCAGGGCAGTGCCCTTGTGTCTCCAGTGCCTGCCACAGGCCTCCAGAGAAGGGAACGAGCCCCAGCAGGGTCACACCATGGGCCCTGCCTGACGTAACAAAGGACGTCACAGCCACAGTCTGTGGTCAGAGCTGTCATCTAAAAGGGGTTCTGTGAAGAGGATCATCCTACTTCTGCCTACCCATCTTCAGCCTGTGGTGCAAAACTCACTGTGGTGCAAAGTGTTTCTCTCGTGGCATCCTTAGCCAGCATGTGTAGTGTAGTCTGGTTTTTCCAGGCCTGCAGCATCTAAGTTCTGTTTCTTCCTGATGTTTTGGGTTTTTGAAGCCTGTTCTCACAGCTTGAACAGAAACATCAGGTCTTTGGTTCTGTAATGAAATCTTTGTTTGGAATTCTTTCTGTGGGATGGACTTTCTTTGATGTCCCTCTGGTTTGGCCGGTGTGGGTGAAGAGTTCTGTCACCAATCACTGTGGCCTGTCCAAAATGTAAAAAGGGGTCAATTTGTTTGAATAAAGCTGAGTCAGATCATCTCTCCATGCTTTGTGGAGAATTCATGTCATGGTGTTATTCACCATAGCAACAGCGTAGGACCTCACTGATGGTCATCCACAGGTTCCTTGCTTAGGAAGGGGGTCCCAAGCCTGTCACCCTGATCACCATAGCCCTTCATCTTGGCCCTTAACATCAGCTGTGTCAACCTGGACCTGACCACCGACCCTTCAGGGAGTTTGTGGTGATGTGGCCGTGGTCTGGAGGGCCCTGAAGGAAAAGGTGAGGAGCTGAGGCTGACCATGGAGGGCTGCTCTGCCCAGCTCACAGTGCAGGAGCGGGGCTCTGCACTTGGCAGTTTTAGCCAGACATGCCTAAGCTAGAAATAAAGCCCTGTTCACAGAGTAATGGATCAAAAAGCTGCGATAGCCTCTGCATCACAGGGTATATTCCTGGGATTTTATTTTTGTCCTTTTCCTTTTCATGCTGCAGTTGGAAGGGGAGAATACTGAGGTAGTTTCTATGATCTCTGTTTTGCAGAGTGTCAGGGGAATGACTGACCAGAGAGATCCCTTCTGGGTTGATAAGCAATGTATGAACATCTCCCTGGGAAAACCCACATCCTGAGAAACACGGGACTCAGGCTGCAACAGATGGCCCCTTTGTTAGAGCCCCCATTCATGCACCCAGGGGAAGAGGAGGTGCTGCCCTCTGGGAGGTGGGGTCGTTGGGGTGGTAGAGGGAGAGTTGAGGCCATCCCTTGTTGGAACAAGAGCACTTCCCTATCATGGAGTGGCAGTGTGGGGGTGCTTGGAGCAGTTGGGCTGCTCATGGGGGCACTACCAGTTTGTTACCTTGTCCTCTTGGCTTTTCTTTGCTGTTCAGCTGAAACAGCTGCTGTGTTGGCATCTCAGGGATGATAGTGTTTTGTTAATTAATGGTGTAATCACCTTATGAGGTTTAAGTCTTTCAGAATTTGCAAAATGTTGCAGATATAAAATAATGGCTGTCACCCCCTCGCTGTTAGCGAATAAATTCAGGTTTGGTTCCTTGTTTTCAAAAGGCTTTTGGTATGTGGCTTGTCTGGCTTGGGTTGAGATGTCTGCTTTGTAGGTAAGTGGCCTTTGATGAAATGTTTGGATAACAGAGAATGAAGCTGAGTACCAGTTTGAAGAGGTGTTTATCAGTCTGGTTTCAGACACTGCAAGAAAATATGCATGCATAAAGGCTACGTGCACGTCGTCAGCCGCCCATGCAGAGTGCAGTGAGGCTGTGTGCAGGCGTGGCTGGTAACTGGCTCTACATGCTTAGCTGGGGGACTGCAGGTGCTGAGGGGTGCAGGGGGCTAAACTGGATCCCTCTTGCCACACAGGGACAGTGTGCCATGGCAGGTATCAGTCCTTCAACCGTGCTGACAGGAAGCCAAAGCTAGGTAGATTGCTGAGCAAAGTCACAACCCTTTCCCCATGGCGTGACTCACAAATGTGTCATTCTGGTCAAAAACTGCCCTTTAAATGAGGCAGTTGTAATGACACAGGGATGGGCTATGCTTTTTTGTTTACTCGCTGAATTGGCATCTGCTATGTCCTTGTATAATAGTGTAATGCACTTTTATTTCAAAATCTTCTGCCATTCTGGACTTGCAAAAACATCTCTATCTCAGATTTGACTGCGTTTGCAGCTGTGGGAGACACATTGTTCTGCCAGTCTGTTTCACTCCTACCTGCAGCATCCCATGCTTTACTGACTCTGCCTCTCCAAGGTAAAAAGCAGGATGGATTGAGGAGGAAAGTTTCTTGTGGGGACTGGAGTGAAGCCACAAAGTTCACTGCTGAAGTCTAAGCTCTGTTTCACTTGGTGATGATCATGCCTGGTAGGACTGCAGGCTTGCAAAACTGGCAATACATGGCAGAAGACTTTGTGCAGGAAAGCAGACTTCAAGCTATACTATTTTATGCAGTCGTTAATTTCTTTCCTGAGGACCCTTGGAATTCCAAGTTGTTTATTTCAAAATCAAAATTCAGCAGGATTTTTTTTTCCAAACCAACATCTGGATTAATTGAATCTCAGCTTTATTGTACTCAGGCTATCAAGTCTTGGAAAGCAAGAGACATTTAGCTGAAAAGTTTTGGCTTATGCCCACCTTTAGGATAGTCAGACCAGGTTAATTTTTGGTTTTACAGAACTCAAGCATAGATAGTTCTTTGCTAAGTTCCTTTGTGTGTAAATCACCTCAGAGAAGGGATGGTAAACTAACATTGTGCTCATGGTGCACCCGGCAGGAGATTCACCGTGTCTGTACTCCTACCTGGGGTCTAATTTAAAACAGAAAATCCTGGATTTCAGCCAAAACAATCTCCTCAGATTAGACCCTCCCTAGTGTTTTCTCTGATGAAACCTTCTTACAGTTTCCCTAATTATTTTTTATTTTGTTCTGAGCAGATACACAAGCTCCTCCTTTATCTTCTCAAAGCTGCCCAGCTCCAGCTCATGATGCTGGCCTTGCTCTGAGAGGAGCCCTGCATCCCTGTGTGGAGTCAGAAAAGCTGTCTGTCTGTCACAGGAGGGCTTTGTTTATTTATTAACCAAGCGGATAAATATGCCCAGGTATGTGCCTCCAGGCCCAAGAAGATTTGTAACAAAGGGCTGTTTGCAAGGAACCTGACAGGGAGCCTTTCCCCAGCAGAGAAGTCTTTGATAGACCAAAGAAGGGAGAAGTCTCATGCTGTTCCCTTTTACCTCATCTGTGTCCAAGAGGTGGAAAATCAAATATCACAACTGAATGCTGAGCCAATCCCTTCAGTCCCCTCTCCTCTGTCTGGAAACAGCTCCTGTATGGCAAAGATGGGGCACTGGCAGTAATTACTCCTGCAGAGCTCAGTTTTGTCTTGGTGGCTGGAAAGGAAGGAGCCTGTGTGTCCATGGGCAGGGATCAATTCATTAAGGGTGTTTTGGATCAGAGGTGAGTATGTGAGCAGCAGCCAGGCAGTACCAGGCTTGGAAGCACTGTTTTCCCATCAGCTGGTGCCACCCCTCGGTTCAGGGGCTCTGGTTCTGGTGTAAAGGAGCAAACAAAACTTGGGGAGAAAAAAGTAAATATAATTTTCCCAAGGCTGCTGGAGCTTTTAAACTCATCAGCAATCCCCACAAAGGGAAAGGCAGTCCTCTGGATGCAAGCAGCCCCATTCACCTTCAGGGGCACTGCCCAAAATCCAGGCAGTGCTGTGCAGGCAGGGAACAGAAAAGCAGGAGCAGAGCCACAGTGATGTCAGCCACCAGCTCTGACACAGGTCCTGCCCAAGCTGGGGTAACTCACCTCATCCTTCTCCACATCACCTCCAGATATGATCTTAGAACTGTACTCCCCTTTCCCTCCACCCCTTCTACTCCATAACTTATCCATTTAAGCAAATAAATAAATTAGGCTTCCCTTTGTGGACATTTGCACCACCCAGTGCCAGGTAGTCCTACGCCTGGGGCTGACCTCCCAAAAGCAATACCTTACAGTTTGGAAACAAATAACACTTCAAAGGGGACTAAGATGGAGTTCCCACGTGCCTTCTTTCAGGGCCTGCAGACAGGAGGCAGTGTGCAAATGCACTTAGCAGTCTGTGTACTACCACCTGAAGTCATCTGGGAACTCTAACGTGAGCATCACAAACCTCCTTTTAAACTCAGCAAAGAATCCTAAACTAATTCCTACTCATACTTGCTCTCAGAGTAGTTTCAGTAACATTGGAAGGATCAGGGAGTGGCTTGGAAGTCACACTCTCCCCATTTGTACGTTGGCTACAGGTGTTGGGTTTAGGGGTTTTGGTGTTTTGTTTTTTTTCCTTTCTTCTCCTTCTACTGTTTTTCTCTCTTCACCACCAAAACAAGCCTGTCACAGGATTTCCTGCTGTCTATTTTTCTTCTCTTAAGCTTTATAAGCAGAGTAAGCCCTGGTAAGGCTGCAGCTTGGTGAAATGATGTGAAAAATCAAGGCCACTCTTGTATTTACTGTACCAGGGTATGCCTGAAACAGGTACAAATAGCCAGGTTGTTTTACTTAAAAAGATCTATTTACCTACAAGAAATCAAAACCTTCCTATTGCAGCTGTAGCACTTCAGACTCCATTTCTGTAGTACATAAAAGACACACAGTGTTTTGTTAAAGATACCTGTGCTCGGCTCAGGGGCTGGGAGGAAACCAAGCTCATTATGGTGACGAGCAGCTGCAGTGACAACGACACTGAAGGTACAATTCACAGGGATACAACAAGAGCCAGCTGCAGCCAGAGCCAGCTCTTGGCCCGTGTTTGAAGAGCATTAAGCTTGGTCTCTGTTTCTAGTTACTTCTGTGGTGTGGTGTTTGCCCTTCTTCCTCTCCTCCCACTCAAGTCACTTCCTCACCAAGAGCAAAGGAAGCAGAGCAGGGACAGGGTGCTCTTCTTCTCAGCTCCAGTGACAAAACTGCAGCAGCAGCTCAGAGGAGCAGTGGTGTGGTGACCCACAGATGTTACTCCAGCAACAGGTGGCCCCTGAAGGAGAGTGCTCTGCAGTCACACTTATTCACTAGCAGCATTTTTTGTGTCTTCCATTTATTTCAATGGGTGTTTGGGTCAGGGCAGTAGCTGGCCAAGGGCAGAGGTGGCTGCTGGGAAGCAAAATGAGGTGAGGGGCTGTTGGGATGAGTTTGGTGCTCCAAGTGTGAAAATAAAAGAATTATGAGCAGTGAGATTCCTCATCCTCTCCTGAGTATGAAAAAGCATTAGCAACACAGTTTGCACAGGATTTCAGGGATATTTTGCTCAAGTACCGTGTATTTAAATCCTATCAGGTTTTTACCTCCCCCCTGTACATTTGCTCAGTGCAGGCAAGAGATGTAAATGTAACATGGAGGAAGCTTACAGTGTATGTCTGTGCATTCATTAGGTTCACAAGTTTTAGGCCCCAGCACAGTGGTACTGTAAAGCTGTATTACACTGAAAAGCATTTTCTGTTAGAAAGTATTTCTGCTCTGCTGCTTATTAGCCATGAGGTTAGAAAAGTGACTGGTGTTGGCTTATAAACGAATGAGTCATTAACAGAAGAGAAAAATTACCTGAAGAAACAACTGTTAGTATGGGGTTATACATTCCCCAGTTTCAGACCCCTGAGTGACAGGACTCCAGTGCCCAGTTTCTATCTTCTCAAACCATTTGCTTCACTGATGCCTCAAATTAGCCCAAGATCAAGTAAAGGCACCTTATTCTCAGGTGGGGTGCTCAGCAGCTACCTCCTACTCCAGGTCATGCTGGGGAAAAGGAGTAACTCTTAAGCAATTGAGAGTGGTTATCTTCCTTGAAAAACACTAATCTTGTGGCCTGACTTAAGCTGAGTTACAGCCACAGCTGTTACCTGTTTAAGAAGGAAGGTCAAGGAAATGTCCTTTGCCTTTTAGACCAGATCATACAAGAGTTGTTCTGTGGTGCTTTACAAGGAAAAAAGAAATGCAGAAGAGAGGCATCCATACAATATATATATATATAATTATATATATAATACTATTAAGATTCATAGTATATAAGTAGGTAAGAAGTATATAAGAAGTGCTACTAGGTTAATTCTAAGAGGAGGAAAGGGAGATGGAGGAACTAAGGAACAGACCAGGTTTAGACCTGGAAGTTGCTGTTTCCCATATAAGGAAAGGTGTGGGAGGAAAGAAGATGAAGTTTCATCCTTCTTGCTATTTGAAGACTTCAAGGCTAGAGAACCAACTTTCAAACAGGAGAGCATACCTCTCCTGCAATGGGCTGGAAAATAATCATTGAGTCCCTGAGTGGCTGTTTGACCTTTGTTTTTTGCTTATTGAAGGACAAAAGTAATTACAGACATTGTTTTACCTGCACAGACATGAGTCATTTTGCTTTACCTTTAATTTTTTGTTTTATCTTTATTTTGCCTTTGTGACTCTATGGGACCAGTACTTGAGTGGATATGCAGGTTCTGTCCCTGCTTCTGCTGGTTTTCATTAGCCAGAGAGTAGCAGACTTCTACCCACTACCAAATCTAGTGTTTGTCTCCAAAGGCTTCTGCTCAGGGAGAGAGGCAGGGTAGATGTGGGGGAATTGACCTGAATCTAACTGAAGTGACTCTGAATTGAAAATTCTGCATTTCAGAGAGTTGGATTAACTCCTTGTCATTATTTTGCTTTTTGTCAACCACTGCCATTTGTAGTTGATTTGAAGCAGAAATTCTCAAAAGCAAATGTAACACCCTAGGCCTGATAAGACATGAAAAGTGCCAAAAATTTCATACTGTCATCACTGAATTTCTATCTTTGTGAGAGGCTTGGGGCAGTTTTCAGATAACTCCAGTGACTTGCACAGCTTCTGAGCACAGGAAGGTGACCAGCTGAAGCTTTTAGAGGATAAGGAGAATTGTGTGTTCTAGGGAGCTGCTGCCTGTGCTCACATAGAGGCAGACAAGGAGAAGTTAGCAGTGTTTCAGTTAGCTCAACATCAGGAGGAGCTGTGCTGCACTGAGTTAACTGCGCATAGGATGGGTTGGATGGCTTGTGGTAATACTGCTGAGCACCCCCTGCCTGTGCTCTGCAGCCTAGATGCAGGTGTCTGTGCCATTTACCTTGTGCTTTTCTCCTGGAATGCTGTGCTTATTGAAGCAGGGCTGTGTTTACAGTACCCCATGCACAAAGATTTTTTGTGGCTGAGGCCCTTAAACAAAAGGGTGATAGGGTATGACAGTACATATGACACTCAGGGGTAGCACATGTGTTAATGTGACAGCTGGTGTACAGAAGGAAAGCTGATGGCCTTTTTTGGATTCATCAGGGTAAAAATTTGTGTTTCCAATAGTTGCTTCCATGCAGAGCTTTGCACTCAATGTTTTGGGGGGATGGGGGGGGGAAGGAGCATCTGATGAGTTAAGAAAAGTTTCAATATATTTAGTCTTAGAGTGTTTTACTTGCCAGTGGGAGACTGCAAACAGAGAATAGTCATCCAAGAGGAAAATGGAAAATCTTTGATGCTCACAAAAGTATTAAGAGGGACAGATGAAATCTAAAAGGTAAACAGGTTCAGCTGAGGCTAGATGAATTTGCTGGTTACAGTGCTAAAGAGTTAATGATGGAATATTGCCAGTTGATTTCAGTAGGTAAAAGAAAGTTATGGTGATGGCCTGTATGAGAAATAAAAGCTTATCTAAGTGATCTCATCCCCATAGTTGTCAAAAATACAGCTCACGTCATTGTTAGCCTGTTAAATTAGTGGACTGGATTCTGAAGGGCTGCATGAGCACAAGCATGAGCAGGAGTCAGTCACATTGCTGTTTCTGGAAATGCTTTTTTGGAGGCTTGTTTGATAATCTATCTCCTCTTGGCAGGTGCATGAGGGAGCAGGGAAGAGAATGGCACTATGGGCTGGATTTCACTTAGCAGTGCCAATATGGATATACAGGGATGTGGTGCCTCCAAATGTATTCCTTTGTAAGGAGGTCAAAGTACAGCTTGATGTGTAAGATATATAATGAGGGACAGAAAGAAAGGCATGTTAACTGTGTTGGAAGATAACATTCTGTCTTTTGAATGGATTCTTGTTATTGTCACTGATGTTACTTTCAGCAAAAAAAAATATTTTGAAATTATTCTTTTTTCTCTATTGTTTAGCTCTTGTTCTCAGCTTTGTTATGACCACAAAGAGAGGATAAAAATGTATTGGCACAAAGTTGGCTTTCCTGTATCATTTAGAGTTATGTTTTCAGCCCTTAGCACTTTGGTTGGGTCTGTTCTTCATTTTGAAAATGGCAATAAAAGAACAGAGAACATAAGAAATCGCAATTTTTTTTATTTTTCTAATGAAATTGTCAGTGCTAGCCTGAACCCTGCCTCTGATCTGTATGAAGTCTCTGAACTCTGCCGTTGGAAGAAACCAGATCCAAAAGGAGAGATAAAATATCCATGTGCCTGGCAACTTTAGAAGGTAGTAAAAAGCTCCTGACGTCTTGCTTGTTTTTAATCTGTGTGTTTATGTCTACATAAATCCTTTGGGAATAAACTCTAAACATTTACATTGGATTTAGAGAATTACCTTCCAACATCAGTACCTATGATCCAGCAAGAGTAACTAAGATTAAGTTTATGTGAATGGCCCTCTTGGCTCTCAGAGTCATGGGTGATGTTAAAGCATGTCTTGAATTGCTGCTCAAATGGGAACTGGCAGTGAAGAGCAGGAAGTGTTGCCGTGGATTTGCTGTTTGTGTGTGGCTGTTGGAGGTACTGGGTGTGCACAGGGAGGTAGAGAGCTCCTGCCTTGGGAAAAGGATCCATCTGCAGAGTGTGGCAGCTAAGCATCAAGACACAGTTGACAGCCCCCAGCCACTTTGGTGGGGAGCTGCAGTTGAGTGGCCCTTGAACAAACCCAAGCCTTCAGCCCCCTCATCAGAGAAGGGAGGAACTGCCAGCTGCTCTTCCAGCAGCTCTAGAAGTGGAGCTGTGACTGCCCCATGTAAGTTGTCAGGATCTTCTCCTAGCACCTTGATGCCCATCTCAGGCTCTGAAGGGCAGCCAAAGTAGAAGTCGGAGAGAGAAAAAGCAGCAGCAGACCCAGGATATGAGGCTGGTTCAGATGAAAACAGAGGATGGCAAAGTTCAGGGTTGTTCTAGATGGCTGACACAGCCAAGCAGAGCACTCCTTGCAGCCCTAGCCTGTGGTTTGGTCTTACATGGAATTTGAAGAGGTTCATTTCCAGTTCAAGGTGTGTGCTTTTGAGCAACTGTTGAGTTCTGGCTCCTAGACACACTCACAGCTTTTATCTTAGCCTGGGGCTACAGGATCTGATTACTGCCCACAAAATGACATTTGAAGTTGTGTAAGAATCCTGTGTGCAGGATATAACTCTAGTCACAGCTTTGGTAAGGGGGCTGTCACCGCAGCCAAGTGACAGCGCAGAAAGAAGAGCACGGTGCTTGGGTTTTGGCAGAAAATGACTGCCAAAAAATTTCTGACTTGCTGTATCACACAGATCAAATTGCATGGCAAGTGAGGGCTGGGGGACTGGGGACGGTTGCAAACTTTGACTGAGGGTTTTAGAGCCACAGGTACGCTCAAGAATCTTGTGAAATGGCCACTTCCATGGTATTTCCTGCACGGTTTTGCCTTTTGAGAGATCCACGTTGTTGGGTTTTTCCTTCCCCAGCAGGAAGGGTGCATTTGATCCTGCGTTGCCTTGCCTGGCATTTTGGAGCTGTGCCCTGCTCTGGTGTTTGCTGCTGTGGTGGTGCCGGTGGGCAGCGTGGCCAGGCACTGGGGCACATCTCTGCACAACTTTGAAACCTCTGCCATGCTCTGGCTGGCCATGCCCACCTGCCTCCCAGTGAGCCAGGCTTCCTGCATGCCCACGAGGTGGCCAGAGGATAACAGGAACCCAGGTAGCAAGGGCAGGAGGCTGCTGTGGCTACAGCCTGAGCTTGCTCTGCTTGAAGCTGGCACAAGATTTTCCACCGAGGCTTTGACTGCCCATGAGCTTAAAGGCTTTCTTATCCGTGCAGAGTGACACAGGCTGGTGGCAGCCCGTAATTAATAAAGATACTAACCCTCCTTATGCAACCAGGGGATGTCTGACAGCGTTACTAGGTAGTTGCTCAACAACAAGGCGTGTTACAACTAACCAGCTGGGACCAATTATGAGAGGCTCACTAGTGCTAGCGAGCGCTTGCCTGCTCGCATTGTTGGGCTGAAGTTGGGGAGATGAATGACTGCCCGTGGTGGGGCAGAGCGTGGGGTGCAGCTGAAGCACAGCCAGCACATGGAGCATGGAGTGTTTCTGCCCTGGGAGGTGTTTGCTGGGCACGGATGAGCCTCAGTGCCCAGAGCTGGCTGTAGCCCGGGCTGCCAGATTGCGGGGTGAGGAGGCATCCCTCATCTCCCTCCCCATCCGCAGCTTCTCCCAGCCCCTGGCTGCTGTGGCAGCACCCATGGATGCCCAGCACTGCTGGTTTTCCAGCTTTAGGAACTCAGCAGCTTCAGGCCTGGATAACCAGACTACACAGTACCTCCTCAGCTGCTTGCTACGGGGAGGAAAAGGGGAGGGAGGGAAGCGGGGGCTCCTACTTAAGGCTGCCTCATGAATTTTTAGTCACTACATGAAGATTTCAAGAGTGTGCAAATAAAACATAAAATGAAGCAAAAGACTAAGTGGCACTGCACGAAAGGAGGGGAAAAAAAAAAAAACAAAAAAAAAACCCGGAACACTGAATCTTTGTCCAAAAGGTGTGGCCATTAGAGAATAATATAGTTTTTGTGTGCAGTGCAGCTGGGGCCACAGTTGCAGAAGGAAGGTCCTCGGTGACCTGTGTGATGGCTCTGTTTGTTTAATGTGCTAAAAACAAAGAACTGAAAAGCGGGCAGGGTCCTCACAGATAGTCGCTGGGCTTCTCTCTCAGTTCCTGTGTCTGTGCCCTCTTTCGCTGTGTGTGTGCGGTGTCTTCATGCTCCAAATGCAACTAATCACAGCTCCGTGCTCTAGGATGCCTTCCATTGTGCATCCCTTGTCACTGCACCCAGGCACCCCTGGTTGTTGACTCGCTATTTTTGTAATTTAGAAACTACAGCAAATAGTAAAAAGTCAAATGGTCACTATTTTATTGTCTGTTTTTGTAATTCTCTGTCCTTCAGAACGAGCGCAGCATAATGACATTATTCCCACCCCTCCGTCCTGACCTCAGTCTTTTTCTATCCATTTAGCAAATGCTGCAGCTTGCTCTGTTTTTAATGGGTGGAATCAATGTGGCTTTTAAAAATTGGATTCTCTCTGCCTGCACAAACAAAATCAATGGTGTTATTGAGCATGTGCAAGTCTGTGTGAGCAGGAGCAAGCCAGCAGGGTTTGCCACCTCAGCGAGGCTGGGGCAAAGCCTGTAGTTCACACTGGGAGGATCACTCTTTATTTCTCTGTCATTTTGGTAAAGGCTGATGAGCAGTTTGGTACTGGTTAGAAAGCAAAGCCTAGTGTGTCCCTTTCACCAGGTTAATGAGTTTTGAAGTGGTCTGAGCAAGGTTGTTAAAATGGGCTATAAAACCAGACCAGTTTGGATGCCTGTAGGAGGTTTGAAGATCCCAGTTAAATGAGGTTTAATCCAAAGTGTGCTTTATTTCAGTATGACTTTACAGTTGGTTTTGCCACATCTTTTGGGGTTCTCCAAACTGTAGCCTGATTGGACCTTCGTTCTCAAAAGTGAGTTCCAGGAGAAATACAGTTTTGCTTCCTCAGGCTAAGCATTTATATACAAAGAGGATGGGAAATTTATGTATCTGTGTCTGTCTTTTGTGGCAGATTGAGTGTACTAATATTGAGCTGTTGTGGGAAAGTTGACTGGCAGGATTGGTCATGGCCTTGGGGTGACTCCAGACAGATGGTATTGTTTTTGGGTGCTTATATTTACTACTTCTTCAGGTGTAATCTTCAGATTAAACAGTGACAGGATTTTATTGCATGATGTGGAAGGAATAGTTTCTTCTAGCATGTTCTCATGGAGGCTGAAGTGTCATCTGTAAGATCACAGGCTGTGGTAGATGATTTGTGGGATCGTAGGAACGGGTAATGTGGAGAATATTTTCAATTAAAACTTAGCTACGGAGGGTGTTTCACAATTCACTATAGTCCTGACTGTGCAGAGCACCCCAAAACAGCGTGTACATTTTTTTCCAGGGGATAGAGTGCTACTACTGCCTCTGTGAGATGGAACAGAGCAGCCTTCCTGCTGCAGCCAGTTCCACCACTGACACGGGTCGGGTTCAAACCAATGGCTTTAGTTATATGTGAGAGACTCCAGAGCCTTTTATCAACCTGCAGGGCCACTCAGTCATCTCCCACAAACGCACATGCCAATGCTTGTTTTGAACATGGCTTTGTTGGGAGCACAGTGAGCTCAGTGTTTGAGTGAGAGCAGAAATTTCTGGCTCTATGACAGAAGGGGTTTTCTAATGCTCCTGGCAGCTGAGGAGCTCTGGGTCATGAACAGGAAGGGGTGGCAAGAAGGGACCTTCTCCTCCTGACTGCACCACCAAAAATGTTTGTTTGGTGCTCTATGTTTTCAAGATGAAAAAAGAGTTAATTTTAAAATGCTGGAGTGGTGATGAGTTGAAAGGAAGATTTGTGTTTCTAATGTCTTCATATCTCCACAAACAGGAGGAAAACTTAAACTGGTGTTTGGTTCCTGACAGTGACTTCTGCTGGGGTGACAACCCTGGGATTACTCCAGTGAAATCCTTTGACTTTGCTTTTCCTGACCCACTTCTAATTTCTTGATTGTTTTTTGTTTTAAATACTGCAAATCCCTGTCGCTCCTGGATTTCACTTGTAAACGGGGTTGGGGGTAGGGGGAGAGACATGTTTCTAACAAAACTAGGAAATTAATCTTCTCCTTCTGCCCTCTGTTTGAGTGAGGATTTCTTTATGGCCTTTGCTTTAATTGTGTCATTGTGAGTGGCCTGGACCAATGAGGCAGTTGGAGTATCCTGCACTCAGGGTAGCTCAGCCACGAACAGAGGATGAAGTACACAGAGCAGCTGTAAATGATGCACGACTCCTTTCTCGTGGCAGGGCTGGGAGATTGTGTGTGTGTGCTGGTGGACCCCCTTTATCACTGCTAGCACAGTTCTGTCCATGCAAGAGACTTGGTGATCGTTAAATATCATTTAAAAGAAGCTAAAAATGTGCCTTTATTGACTTACTTTTCTTTCCACGGACAACAAAGCTCCTACCTAATTATTTTCAAATGTTGGCAGCAGTTGGGATTTTCTGCAACTTTGCAAGAAGCTTGCCTTGGCTGAAATGTGTTCAGCAAAGGGTCCAGTCATATAGCAATTCCTTAACCACCTAATTCCACATGTAATGTTATTTTTAATCAATACAGTGGGGCTTTTTTCACATGTGCTGGTGTGCTGATTAACTCTGTAAATACTCTGTGTATTCTAGATTGTGCCAGGATGTGCTTTTTCCTCTTCCTTTGTGAAGTCCCTAGGACAGACAGGTCATTCTAATTGTGGAGAGGCTTCTGTTCACTATGAGGGCAAGAAGCTTCTCGTGCTACTTCTCTCCAGTGACAGCAGTGTGCTCTGCTGGGAGGGCTGGACAATGTTTAGACCCAGGCAGAGATTTCCAAATGTCCAGGTAGGAGTTCTGCTCCTTCCCAAGCACTCCTGCTGTCCCAGCTCCCCTGTGCGCTAGGACAGGAATGGGTGAAGTATGTTGGCCAATCTGTGTGTAGGGGAAAAAATAACAACAGGTTCTTTTGTATTTCAGGTTGGGATTTATTGAGTTGGAGCCTTTATGATTAGAAACTTAATTAAAATGAAAAGCTAAGCTTCTTTGATGAAGCCACAGCTGAGAATTAAAAAAAAAAAAAAAAAAAAAAAAAAAAAAAAAAAAAAAAAAAGCGTTGGCTGAAAGAGCCATCAAATAATAGCAATAATAATAGAGTTTGGTCTTCTCTAACTTGTTTTGATGTGAATAAGTGATCTCATGTAAGGCTAATCAGAATGTGATTTCCCTCCAAAGTTCCACTTCATCAAATTTTTAATTAAAAAAAAAATATCCCAACCACAACAACCCTACTTTTCCTTCCATTCTAATCGAAAACCTACCACTATGAATGAAATTAAGTAAATAAAATTTCGGGTTTGGCTTTACTGTAACATTTTTGGTGGTTGAAAAACCAAAAACCAATCCAGTTTTACTTTATCAAAAGGAGAACTTTTGCTTTTGTTTTGTTTTGTTTTGTTTTTTTTTTAATCAAAGCAAATCAAACCCTTATCCTCTTACTACTCTCCAGAGTGTATGCTTAAGTATTCTTCAACATCATTCATTTTTTTAATTTTAATTTTTTTTTTGCAGTGGAGTAAAAATAATAAGCTGCAGTCTGAAATAGAATTTTCGGTCTTCAACTTTTCAAAGGAGTAAGGGAAAATAGATCACACAGCGAGTTTTAAAAATCAGCCAGTGTGTGGGATATGCCACACTGAACCTCTTTTCAGAAAAGAACTGGATTGCAGCCTTTAGGAACGGTGTTTACTGTAAGAGAAACTGAATTTAGACCAAGCAAAGGATGTGGGAAGCACCAGCTTGGTACTGCTGTGATGGCTGCAAAGCAAAAAATAAAATAAAAAAAAAGAAAAAAAAAGAAAAAAGAAAGAAGAGGAACAGCCAAAACAGGGATTTTCCACCATGTGGAGAAATTACTGGAAATGTCTGAAACCCATTTGTTCTGGGAAGGTGCGTGTCATAGTCATTTCTGCTCTCCAGCAACCCAGCAAAGGGTTAAACGTTTGGGCGAGAATTGATTGGGAGAAGACTGCCACAATGCTAAAGACTCGTTTATTGGGAGAGCGCGTTATGCTGCTTACTGTAATTGCAAGAAATTAAAAGAAAGCAAATTAGCTGGGAGCTTTTCACAAGCCTTCCTCCTTTTGCTGACGTTAATGAGATTTTCCCCCCGTACCAAAGCGGCATTAATAACTTCTGCTGCCCGGCACAGAACGGAACAAACCCGGTGTGAGGGCGAGGTGGGGAGCAGGGGAGGAGCACAGAGGGCCGAATGCTTTGGATGGGTTCTGGATGGTAAAAATCCATGCCCGAAGCAGGGAGGGTGGCTCCGGGGAGAGGCTGTGCCGAGGGCACGGAGGGATGTGCGCGCTGCCCTCCCCGCTCATCCCGGGCGCTGGGATGATGGCGAGCGGAAAGTTTATGTAGCAGTCAAGGGAAAAATGTCACGGGGCTGTTCTGAGGGCTGTATTTATAGCCAAGGCATTTCCAGGAAGGTGCGTTTCCTAACTAGGGTGGAGGTCGAGGCAGAAGGGAAGGGCTTGATGGGGATCAGCTTCCGTCACAGGAATTCCTATCTGAAGCAAGAATCTGCTGCTTTCCAAGAAACCGGGCTTTTCCACAGCTAGCAGAAGGGATGCTTCAGAGGCAGGGAAAGAGAAGAGTGAAATTATCCGCATTTGGAGGCCCCTCTGTGGGGAAAGGCTGAGTTGCAAGCGAGCTGCTTTGCAGGGAAAGGCTTTCAGCGGAGCGGGAGCCCGTTCCGCTCCTCCATCTGCCCCGGCAGGGAGGCGGCCGGCAGCAGCGCAGTCCTTTGGAAGAGGCACCGAGGAACTGGGACCCCAGAGTACTGTCAGGATGGAAGCAGTGAGCTGGTAGCTTGAGCTGCCTTCTTCATCCCTGTGAAGGGATGGAAAATACCTTTGTTTTTCTGAAAAAAGCTCATGGATGCAAATGTTTGTTTATGGTGGGCATCTCTGTAGCTATGTACACACAGACCTAATGTATACACACACGAGTGCATGTTGAGTGGGAGTAAATTTTGTAATTTCTAAGGCACTCCTACATGAGAAGAGACGTGGGTGCCTAAGAAAACATAGCTGAAAGCAAAATCAACATGACCTAGTAAACAACAGCTATCTAGCACATGTGTGCCTACTGTAAAGCAGATCCTGCCTTCCTCTATGGAAGCATATCCTGTGTGGGCTCTACATGCTTTCTCAGACAGCGAGAGAAGCCAGTGTCATTTTGACTGAGAACTCTCTGTAAGATTTGACTGAACTTGGATGATTTTTCTGCAAATTTTCCTTTGCATTATTTTGCATTTAATACTTCTCTGTCAGAGTAGAACAAATTGACACCCAACAGCTACAACGCCCGCTTTGTGGGAAGTGGTACCTGCTTGGTGCAGTGGAAGTGGAACTGGTTTTTGGCTGTTGCTGCTTGGCACAGGCACCTTTCTGGTGCTGTCCTGTGGGTGACAGCACAATTTGCAAGTTATTAAAAGTTGAGTAGGCTTCAGAACATCTTATTCCAAAAGTTTCTAAGTATTTCATGCCTGTCATCTAAAGCAGTAGTGCTTCAAAACAGCAGGAGAAAAAAAATTACGCGTTGCAGATTCATAATACATGATTGTTGATATCTGTTGACATTTATCTCTGCTCTAGAGAAAAGACCAGATAACTCGTTTGTGGCAGGGAAGCTAAATGTCATAACCAGGATAGCCTGTCACAGATGTATATTAACCCCTTCAATTAATTTTCTTAATCCTTTCACAGGCTTCATGAAGGATCGTGTGTTGAATCAGGCCTGTGCTTTTGTTCTGCCACGTAGAGGGATGCACAATAAAATTCACACTGTTCTGGTTACAGGCACAGAGCTGTGACGCATAAAGTTACTCCCCGTGGATGATGGCAGGGAACAAGGAACATGTGTGGGACCCTGCGAGTCCATGGCTCTGTGTGCCTTAGAAATCACAGTGTGGCCAGGTGGGAGATGGTTTGGAGAGCAAATCCTTTCTCAAGGAGCCAACAGCCATGCCTGGGGCATTCCAAGGGTGCCTGATTTGGGCTAGGTCTTGTTCAGTGGGTAAATGCTCATTTGTGCTCTCTGAGACCTCTCTGCAGTGGGAGCAACTGAGAGGTTTGCCTTGAAAGTGCCCAACTGAAACACTGGTGTAGATGCATTCTGTTGTTAGTTTATGTTTACATCAAATCTTGTAATTTGCTCTTTTGGTTTGGTTTTGTTTCGGATTTTTTTTCTTCTTTTTTTTTTTTTTTTTTTTTTTTTTTTTTTTCAGGTAGGACATTCTACCTACCTGGGAGAATCTGGGTTTTAACTTTAAAAACCAGTGAAGCATTTCTAGATTTCAGAGTTACTGCAAAAAGGAGTTTGAAAACAAGCTAGACATAAAAAAAACTAGTATGTTCCTAAAAAAAATGTTATAATCTCATGATTTTGGTGATTAGCAGGTGACTTTTTTAGGTTATTCTTTCCTGAGAGAAAACCTGCAGGAACAGCCTGAGTGGGGCAAGAATACCTCTCTGATTCTCCATGATATGGAAGTTAGAGGAATTGCTTCTCTCTTGATTTAAATCCATGCATCTCCAGTGCAGCAGCTGTGGAGTTATTTGTGGTTCAGGTTCACTGAAATAACAGCTCTTGGAAAATCTGCTTCCAAAAATTTCCCGAGTTCTGAAAAGTAGCTGCTGAGGAATTCCAGGGTATGGGGTTTTTTTGGTTGGTTGGTTGGCTGGCTGGCTGGTTGGCTTTTTGGGGGTTTTTCTGCTTTTCTAAGTTTTACAGACCAATCTCCCTTTGCATGGGCCATGTCCCAGGACCAGTGTTTTTGCTGCACCTTTTGCTTTGAGCAGGCCCTGGGATATCCCCTTGTGAAAAGGGGTTTGGGGTGGTTGATGTTCTTGGCCAGCCCTGGTGAGTGGGAAGCTTCCCAGGTGGATGTCCTTCCTCAGTGCACAGCTGCCCAGAGCCTTTCAGACTTCAAATCCTCAGCATCCACTGAGGGAGCAAGTGGGAAGAGCCAGGGGAGAAGGCGATCCCATGAGGAATCCCTCATGGTGGGTTAGCCAGGTGCAAGACAAAAACCCTGGTGCAGGAGAGAAGCACAAGGTCGTGCCTGTTCTGTTCTTTTCCTCAAACCCCCTTGTTTGCAAGTGCCAAGTACCAAAACCTCCCTTGCTGCTTCTCTCAGAAATGTGCTTGCAATAAGAAGGAATTGGAGACCAAAGCAATGAAACACAGAAACCACGGACACCCAGGAGGGACAAAAGCACCCCGCAGTGACAAACCAGTTCGAAAGGAGGGGTTTGGATGAGCACGGTGTTCCTGCGTCTGGGCACTGGCCATAGCAGGACACACATGGCTTAAAACCCAGAAGAGAAAACCAGAAGGGGCTGTAGTGGCTCTGAGGGATGTCACTGTGGTGTGGAGAGCTGCAGCCAGCCTCTGAAGTCCTGCAGAGGAAGAGACAGGCTGGATTACCATGACCTGATCATGAAGAGATTGCCAGTGACTTACTAAACACCTAAAAATCTCACTAGGGATTTCTGCTTTTCCTTTCTCCCTGCTACTTTGAAAATGGGGATTTCATGGGTAAGATCTGGGGGTTCGTACCTTCCTTAAACAATACAGTAAACCACAAGTCTAAAATGCTTCTACAGTAGCAGATGACCACCCTATCTGCTGAGATAACTTCTGGAATGCTACGGCCAGGGTTTTTTAAAAATATCTCCATGTACATTTTTTAAAAGGTGTTGGTAGTTCAGACTCAAAAGGCACCCCAGTTTCTAACTGCCTGGCTAGTTCTCTGACTCAAGAATCTAAATACATAATATAAAGTTAAAATATTTTGCATATGTATTAAATACTTTAAATATTCAGAGATTTTTTTTTTTCAGATGAAACACTTCATTTGAGGACTAACCTGAAAAAAAAAAATCATATACCACTGAATTATTTTTTTTCCACGTGTTAGGGCAAGTAATTAAGAATTTGCATTCTCCATATAATTTCTAATATGTTGTAGTGACATAAATTACAAAGCAATGCAAGCTTCAACATCAAACTTAGGAAGAGCACAAGTAGGGAATGGGTTTTTGCTGAATGAAGTGAATCAGTCTTTTGAAAATTCCCAGAGCACTTTAGAGATAATGCTGAAAAGTTAAACGTCAGAAAAAGGCATATTTGCACCAAAGGGGAGGTAGTTCCCTTTGACTTGTATCTCCATCAGCTTTGTTGAAGGCAGTGTGACTGTGGGAAGTGTAAATCCATACTGATTTTGCATTTGGTGTCTTCTGGATTCAAGGCAAACCTTTCCACATATGCAGTCCCTATTAATTTATTCCATTAATAGTTGAATACAGGTGAGGGTTCATGCTGCTCTTGTCACTGCAGTTACTGGCTGCCAGGCTGAAATCAGCCACTCCTTATTCTTGTGTCTTTGGGAATTTTTTCCCCCTTTAATTCATGTTTCTGCCTCAAGAAGGGGAGCAGTTGAGAGAGCAGCCCACCATGGCTGGAGCAGCTGCCCATGCAGCTGGGCTGTGACTCTGCTGGGTTTCCCTGGGTTCCACTTGGGAAATTTCATCCTGGGATGAGCACCCACCTTCACAGCTCAGCTCCATCCATCACATTGTGGCCCCTGGGGGTCAGGAGGGAAGGCTGGGGCTGAGGTGGATGTGAACAGGCTGTTCCCTGCTGTTTATCTGCTCCCATCCCATGCCACAGGGAGCCTGGGAGTGCCTGGAGTTCCTCCCCCTGGCATTGCAGGAAGGTGGGCATGCTGTGATGAACCACTTCCTAGGCAGCACCTCTGGGCAGGAATGCAGTGGCACAGCTCCTGTGGAGGTCACCAGGGGTGCTGGGGAAGAGTGGGGACAACCACGCTGGAGCAAGAGGGGCTCGAGTGGCTGCTGAGGTCAAAATTGATATCAGCACTTGCAAAAACGTGGAGAAAAAGAAGGTGAGTGTAGGATGTGAAAGAAGCTCAGAGAACAAGACAATCTGCAGGATTGTTTTGTCAATTAGAGAGAAAAGGGAAGTAATATAGACGTTGCAAGTTTATTAAGAAATTTTCAGTCTGGAAAGGGCCCTGCCTAAATCAAAAATAGCTTCCCTTTTTACGGAAGAGGCTTCCTTGCTCATTCTTTATGTATTTATATCTGACTTGGGCTGGCTCAATGGACAAAATGTTCTGTACTTATTTCCTCTTTTTTTTTTTTTTTTTTTTTTTTTTGTTCTGAACGAAGGCAGCCGTCAAGTGCAGGAGAAGTGAGGCTGCAGGAACTTGCTGTGTGTGCCACCCCAGGGCTGTCCAGGGACAAACCCCCTGTTTCTAGGGCAAGAGCTGGCACTTGAGGGAAATCTTTTGTCTGTACCTTTGTGCCTTTGCCATCAGGCAGGCAGAAAAGACCTGTTCCTCTGCCTTTTTCTCTGGGCTTTTTGTTTTATTAAGCAGAGAGCATCCGCCTCCTCTGTGGTGGAAACAAGGGCAGAGGTGAAGGATGGTGAGAGCAGAGAGGCCAGTGTGAGGTAACCCTACAGGACTGCAAGAGAACGTGTGGAAATCTCCCCCTGACTTCTGTCAATTAAGGGGAAAAGGGGAATAGTTTCGGCATTGCAATTAAAAAAAGGTAATAGAGTCTGATTTACATTTCAGAATGTATTAGCTCGGTTTTAATTGGAAAATAATTTGAATTGCAAGTGAAATAATTAGATTAGAAAGTCGCTCAGCAATTTGCTCCTCATATTCCCCAGAACTGGACTCATAGAATACTGTTGAACATTAAGGGAGGTGCGTTTGATTTCCTTCTGTTTGGCCTCCACTCCTCTCATAATGAATCACATTCTGGAAGCAGAGGCACATCTTCATTAATCACTGTATTTTATATCTGAGCTCTTGGCTTCTTGCTTTTTAGAGGTATGAAATTTTTGAGGACTTGTGAAAAAAGAGCAAGGGGAGTTATTCTGGATTCCTCCAAGCCATTTATTCCAAATCTAGGTTGTAAAAGAAAAGTAATTGCCAGGCTCTCCTCGATATCCCTTCTTGAAGTGGTCAGGGTCATTCTGGAGTTATTAATTGCAGGAAAACTGGCACTGAAGACCTGCAGTGCCTGCAATGAATACATCCAGCAGCATAGAAATGTAGCTGGTGCTTCTTTTCTAAAAGGCACAGCACATCCCCAAGCACACTGCAAGCTAGGAGCCCTAGTTCCATGCACTTGTATGTGTGAGTGAGCCCAGCCATCATCTCCCTCCTCCCTGCTCTGGGGTGAACACTCAGGGATGGGGACAAAGGCAGGCTGCAGGCTGGGTTTGTGTCCCTGACAAGCACACAGGACTTGCTTTTGTGCTTACTGGATGGTGCTAATGGTTTCGTGAGATCCACTCTTCCTATTAGAAAGGAAAATCTTGTCCATCCCTGTCATGGGGAAGTGCACAGGGGAATCATATTGGTGAGCTTACCTATTGCTTCTTATTAATGTTATAAATCATTGTTTTCTGGCTGATAAAAACAATCTGTCATAAATCACAGGTCTCAGAAAAAATCCTCACAGATGTGAGACAGAAAGCAATCCATTACTGCTGCTTTTTCTCATTTCTTCTCTGAAAGACCCCAGCAACTGCACCATCAGCCTATGTTTATTTCTAATTATTTATTTACACACAAAGCCCCTGCCTTCTCTTTCAGGTCAGGAATGCTTCTTTCACTTGAGGGATAACTTAAAACCAGTTTGATTGGGCATGAAGAGTAATTGGTCGTCATTTTGAGAGCAATCCCTCTCTGTAATCCATCACTGTTGTCACGCTAGCCTGTCTCTGAGGCAGGGCAGCATTCACTCGTCCTGTTGTTCCTCCAAAGCAGAGGCCCCTTTTCCATACCCATTCTTTTCCAGACTGTTTATTTCTTTAATGACTGAGGCAAAAGCAGATATTGTTAGATAAGTGTCCGTAAATTATTCTGGCAGCTTTGTATAAGGGTATGTGATAAATTTTCAGGAAAAAAATTGTTACTTCTCGAGCCAAAATGTTGCTGCCAAACTAAATGGGAAGAACACACATGAGACACCAGTTGGGGTGCTACCCTGTGGGGTTGCAGCCTTTCTTCATGTGGGCACTGGTCTTGTGGTGATGGGGTGATGCTCTGGGCCCTGACCTCTCCACCAAAACCATTATCTGTTCCTCTTCCTGCTGTCTCCTCATCCCCTTCAGCGTGTGCAGGCCTGGCTCATTCTTGGGGGGTTGTGTTTTCCTTTTTTAATTTCTTTTTCCCCCCCTCCAGCAACCCTTAGCCATCTAATTTGATCTTGGAAGCTGTGCCAGGAGCCCTCTGGATGTGCTGGTGGGATTTCACATACATGTCCTTTCCCAGGGGTGGACTGGGACGTGGACCACATGGGGTGAGGATGCTGCAGGCACCTTCCAGGAGCAGGGCAGAGCTGAAGGAGGTCCATCAAGAGCCTGTGGTTCCACCATCAGGAGCTGCTCCTCCTGCCTTCCCTGGCACAAGCACCAGTACCCGAGCCTCACGGTATCGTGGTCCAGGCAACAGTTTGAATTCCCAAGCTCAAAAGCTGCAGATTCCTCCATCTTAAAGAGCTATTCTTCCATCTGTAAGCTGGGAACTCATTTGATTTTTAAATCGTGTTTTCCTGTTGAAAGTAGAGACGTAGGGGGAAGGCCCCCATGGCAGGACCCTCACCTCTTGCAGCAATGTGCACACATTGTAGTTCCCATTAGTTCTTGTGCTCTCCAAGTGGATTTAACTTTCATTTTTAAATGGCAGCATTTGAAAGGCATATAGGGCTGAGCTAACCATGTAAGTAATTAGACTAGGAATGCAAGCAGAGGGGGCCATCAGCACTCATTATTTAAGAGCCAGCTTCATTATTTTTACTGCTTGGATGCTTATCTTAACATCAGCAGCTGCTTTTATTTAAAGGGGCTTTGCCTTGCAGACTTGACGTGCCTTGCTAGGCTTGCCTGGAAGGGCACTCAGAGACTGCAAGCCTTCCTCAGAGAGGCGAAACCAAAGTGGTTTGCTCCAAAAATGATGCTTCCCAGTGTTGAGGTTTCCAAAGTCTTTACACACTGCGCAGGCTCTGTGGGGATTTGTGCCCCCATACCTGGAGCAGTGCTCCCACCATGATAAAAATAAAATACTCTTTTGCAGCTGCAGCACATGGTGGTTTTTTATTAGGTCAAAGCATGAAAATTGTCCTGGGCATTGAAAATTAGATGATTATGAGGTCTGTAGAGAAAAGCAGTGTCAAATCACACTGTTGCAGTCCCTGCACCCAAGTGTTTGCAGTTAAATACCCACCTTTGGCTCCAAGCTTCTGTTGAATCTGACTTAATAGAAGGGAGCTGATGAACAGTCCAGGGTGAGCCCCAGTGCAGTGGTTTCTTTTATTCTGACACCTTTCATTGTGTGTGCATGTGCCTAGAGCTGTATTTTGGTGGGAGATTAGAAAGAGGGGAAATAATGCAATATTGTATACCAAGTGGTTGTACCAGTGTGCTGCTGCATCCCTTCCCTGAGACCTCTCACCCTCCCTCCTGGTTTTTATCATCGTTGTGTGTGTGGTGGATGCCTGGGCTCTGTTTCTGTGAGTGGCCTGAAGACAAGGGTGGGTGATGAAGGAAGAGGAATATGCTGCCAGTCTTCAGTAGGAAAGCCTAATATAAAATGCTGAACTCCTCTGTGAAGGGCTTGGAGATCTAAAAGCATGTGTGATGCTCTGGAGTTACTCTCATGCCACCCAAAACTTGCAATTTGAAGACATCTTGCAGGAGATGGTCTGGCTGTTCTCTCAGCAAACCCCAGGGTGCTGAGCAGTGTATTTCTCCAGGCATCTAGGGGAAGGAGAGAAGATTCTGTCCTTTACCTTTGCAGTCTCCTGCATGCCCTGGTCTTTTTTTCTGCAAATTTGTGCCCAGCCCGGCAGAGTTAAATGCTGCAGCGTTGCGTGCAGGGCTGCTTTGTTGCCATGTCAACTGTGCATGTCATTTGTTTACATTTGATTTGGCAGAACATTTCACGATAAGAACCAAGGCCTCCGGCGACTTTGAACTGGGGTTGACTGGGCAGGGGCACTGCGGGATGGGGGGCGAGGGAGAGGGGCTGCAGCCTCCTTCTGCTGGTTGCCCACCAGATGAGCTGCTGCCTGGGACCTTGCCTTCGTAATTTCCAGGAAAATCGGGACAGGGGAAATAAGTGTTGATTCTCACATTAGTGTCGATAACAGCGTACACGAATTCTCAGGTGGCCTCTTGCAGTTTGACCCACGGAGTGTGAAGGGTATTTCACAGCCTGTTGTGGCCAAGGTTGCCACAGCCAGGTAATTTCTGTGATCCTGCCAAATTCCCAACAACCAGATCTTGATTGTTTTCATGCGTTAGTCAGCGATGGGAAGAGATGTATCTTTACAGGCAAAGACCCGTAATTTGAAACGAATCTGTGACAGACTTTCCTGAGGACTTTCCCCAAGTAAAAAGAATACCAGGGTTTGGCCCAGAGCCAGGGAGAAAATATGTCTGAAAGAAAATCTGCAAAGACTGGAGTAGTATGTGAACTCCCGAGTCAGTGCTAAAGCAATTCAAGAAAAGTAATTGCAAAACTAATTTTTTTTAATTCCATCAATGACTGATTGATTGATTTTTTTTTTGTTGTTGTTGCTGGGGATTTTTTGTAAACAGAAGCAGTCTGGGAAAAGATTGGTAAAGCATGAGAGATTTTTCTCCAAAGTACTTCTGACTGTTTGGCAGGGATGTTTTCCTTCCATATTTGTTACCTGATCAGGAGTGGTAAATTTTCCATTTCCCCCTCAGTGCTGTTCTTTGCCTTCTGAACGTGAAATGCATTGTTGGTGATGTTGGTGGGGAAACACATTCAAGATGCAAGTGCTGGGAAACCGGAGAGGTGGTGAAATTCCCCTCTTCCTCTAAAAAGAAAAAGATTTAATTTGCTATGCATTAATATGAAAAGCCAAGCTCGCCTCCCTGGCGGCCCCGCGGGCGAGGACAGGGGACAGCGCAGAGTCTGGGATCCCTTATGAGGTCCATGCCAGTCCCTCCTCCGGGTGCTGGGTGAATCACAGCCTGCTCTGGGGGATTTTGCTTTCATGAGAGAGAAAATACCCTTCTCCTATGATTAATGTCCAAACCACTGAGCACCACCTGAAAGACCACGTTGCCGGGAGCGTGGGGGAATGAGCCGTGGGCTGGCGATGTGTTCCCCCCTTTGATCTCTGTCACTCTGCTCCTTGCTCTGGCTTGATTTTTACATACCTGTGTGTGATAGCTTGGTCCTGAGCTCACCAAGGTTTCTTCTTGGGGCATGCTCTCAAACATGCCCTGAGCACTGCTGCCTCCCTCTCCCCATCTTTCCTCCCCAATGTGTCAGAGCCGGTCTGTCCCAGAATTTGTACCAGCTTGTCATAAGCAGCAGGGGAATCTGGGGTTTGGGGCAGAGGCTGGTTAAAACAGCAGTGCCACCAGGAGAAGATGTATCTGGAAAGCACAGCCCCCACAGCAGCCAGGCTGGGGCTGTGCTTCCCCAAGCTTTGCAGAGAGGTGAGACTCCAAGCCTGCAGGTGGTACTTGCTCTTGATGTCTGACTGGAGCTGCACAGGAGTTACCTGTATTGGTACCTTCTTTGTTACTCATCTCTGTTAATCAGGCTGTCTTCTCCAACCCAGAACAGTTAAGCTCCTGCCGGGGATGCAGACAGGAAGGTGGGGAGTTTGGTTGCATGACTAGTGTTGGAGCAGGGGTAAAATGCCTGTGTTCTTTTTTTGTCTTGCATGTCCTGGAGAGATCGTATCTAGGTAAAGAGCTAAGCCAGCCCTATGACTCTTGGCTTTGGCCCTTTTCAGGCTGCCCAACTGTGCTACCAGAAGTGACTGTTCTTGTAGGATGGGTCCAGCTCTTGGCCATTGACCAGCCATTTTTTGCTCTCCATTCATTCAGGTCTTGAAACAAAGTACTTGAAATAAAGCCTGTCAGGTACTACCAACATGTGTAGGGTTTAGTCTGGATCCCAGCTTGTGTAAGGTTTTTATTGGGCAGTGATAACACGGTGTGCTCCAGCTCTTGCTTTTTAATTTTCTTCTCAAGGGCAAGACTAGGTGTTTTCCTCAGAACATGAGAATTCTTTAATTTTAGACATGAGGTCTGGCACCCTTTGTGGCAGCCAGCTGTCTTCTCATTTTCTTAGCAGTGCTTTCATTCTTCTGCATTGCAAGCCAGCTCTTTTTCTGTGTGGGATCCTTCTCACCTCAGCCCTTTCCCAGTTACATAAAGAAGGAAAAATGCTAAAAGACTGGTAGCACCGAAATTTTAGAAATAAAAATAAAATTGTCGAGGCCCTTTTTGATGTGCTGCTACATGCCAGATATCTGTCTGTGGATATTTATAAATAAAAGCCCTGTCCATGGAGCAGACATGGATCTACAGCGTTATCTGTAATAAAAAACAGTATGTGGGATCATAGTATGGAGTACAGTTAACAGCAAAGTCACGCATCTTGTGCTTGAATCAATGACCACCAGAGACAGGATGTTGCATGGTAAATATTTCAGCTGTTACATTGTTTTGTAACCTTCTCTTCATTTTGAAGTTAGTATTTGCAAAAAATCTAAAACCCGGTGCCTGGAAGAAGCACTGTTATACTGTTACATTGTTTTGTAACCTTCTCCTCTCCATTTTGAAGTTGGTATTTGAAAAAAATCTTAACCCCAGTGCCTGGAAGAAGCATGTGGAGATAACATCTACAAGCCCTTCCTTCAGGCTCAGTGATGAAGTACATCAGCTGTAAGGGATGCCAGTAAGGGATGCAAGGTGTTCTGCTCAGTTCTTTCCTGAACTCCAGCTCCTTGGAGACTCACGGTTCCTATGCTAAGAGCAGGGACATGTTGTTTCAGTATTTATTGGGCAAGACAGATGCCCTTGTTCCTTTGCCATTTCTAGCAGATGAGTTTTCCAGCTGGGAACCTCATTTCCAAATAGTTCTTCAACAAAAATCACATTCCTTGGACTGCTTGTTCTCAAAAAGTGCTCCAAGTGACCTTAATGCATTCTCAGCTGTCCTTTACAGCTCAGAAGGTTTTCTGAATGCAGGGCCACCAATTGCAGTGATATGCATTACTATTAAACTTGGCACTTGTATCCAAAGATGATCTTTTGGCTAACATACAAGGCTGGGGCAAAGGGAGTTGTTTTCTTGTTTGCTTCTGTGAACTTGTAATTATTTTTCTGCTACATGTCTTAGTCTTCCCAGCCATAAAGTGGGATTAATAAATGGCACTTGCCTTACCTGGGTATGTTAAGGTTTCCGAAAATCCAACATCTGTCTTCAATGAAATGCAAAATGCTCGAGTCTTTCTGATACCACCCACATTCTAAGGGATGACCTGCTGGCTTGCTTCTCGCAGGTAGCAGTCAAATGGAATTTTATTCTGCTTGCAGGCAGCTATGGTAGTTACCAGCAGCTCTGAGAGCACCCTTGATCTAGATCGTGCTCCAAGAGGCAGACAACAAATGTGTTAAAGTAAAATTTTCATTCTGTTCATTGTCTTCAACACTCTCGCTTGAAATACTTCTGAACCTCATCAGTGTTATACCTGGGGACCTGTTGATTGCCAGCAGCAATTAATGTGATGCTGGTAGCGGTGTTAGGGAAGGAATGGAAGTGATTGACTTTCAAATTCAGGGTTTCTGTTTGCAAGCCCATGCTTTGGGGAAAACCTGTAACAAGGCTTCTGTCTAGGAACTAAGTATATCTGATGTGAAATACTAAATAGAGAAATAATGTCCAGGAAAGCTGGCTCTATTCCTTTAAGTGAGCAGAGTTGTACCTCTAAGTCCACTTTGGAATTAGGTTTCGCAAGACATAGCCTTAGATGCTTAAGAGGGCAATCCTCTCAGCATCCCAAAGAGAACATTGCAGCCTCTAATTAAGCGAAGTATTAACTACCTTATCTCCTTGATGAAACTTGGTAAACTCTGCCCTGACAGACATGCACACATGGCTTTCTCCCTGGAAATTTGGAAGCTAAGACATGCTTTCTCTATCATCTATATGATTTATTTTCCCCCTGGCTATTCCTCTGGAGTTGCAGTAAGACACTGAACCAAGTGCAGCTGTCTTTGCGTTGAGCTGTATTTGCATAGGGCTCTATTTGCATGTTGGCTTGTGCTGCCATATAATATTAATAAGGTATTAAAGGAGAGCAGGGGAGGGGGAGGGGCACGTTAAGATTTCAGTCTTGTCTAAGCAGGGCCATGCAAATATGTTTCCTTTTATCCAGAATTAATGACTAATACGTTAACTGGCCTCAGACTGGGATTTTGCTTTCTTGGGAAAGATGTCTGCAGCAAGAGGCTGTGTTTCCCTCTCTGTTTTCCACGCCCTTGGAGACATGAGTGGGTTTGTCCATTTTGGATGGAAGCTGCAAGACTGCTCAAGCAAGGAAATCTCTCTGTTTACAAGCATGCGTGTCTCTGGAAATAAAAATGCAGCCAGTAGAAAGCCACAGCATGGGAATGGATGAGAAGGAAGAAAAGGGAAAAGGGGTTGGAAACAAAGGAAAAAGTGTGGTGGCTATCTTCACATCCGGATCTGTCCTTGCCCCTGAGTTAGCTCTGCCTGGTGTGCCAGGCTCGCAGCAGCTAACCGAGGAGAGGGTGCCAGCTCCTCCCTCTGCACTGCTGGCTGGGGCATCCTGCAGAGAGGGCAGGGAGCAGCAGTGGAGCAGTGCAGCTCTTGCCCAGTGAATTCCCAAAAGGGGCGTGCCACTGTGACCAGGAGAGCCAGGGAGGGACCTTGGAAACTGAGCGTTTGCACATAGTTGGCTCTTAGTGATGATAATGTGTTTGCAGGACCCTGGGAGCCCAAGTAGGGATGGCTCCAGGTGGGGGGGATTAGCGTGGTCTTCTGGAGCTGCCACACCTGGCACATTTTTATCAACAGCCTGAAGAAGAAGGGGAGCTGTTCTAGAAGGACCTGTTTATAATCAGGGCTTCATTAAGTTACTCTGTTCTGAATATATGGGTGAATACAGGGGGTCCAGAATTCCCTTGTGTAGGAAGAGAGGGGCCTTAGCCTCAAGCAGGTTTTGCATTACCTGCCCTTGGGTTTGGTGGGCCAGAAGCTTTCCAAACCTAGCTTGTCACTGGAGTAATTGCCTCCTGTGCTGAGTCTGAGTCAGCTTTCCTCAGGGTGCCATCCAGCTGGACCGGGTTACCCCAAAGTCTTGGAGTTTTGACTCAGAATGGAAGGATAGGCAAGGTGGTAGGGGGGTGCAATGCTCCTGTCTCCATGTTCATGCTGTGGATGTTTTGGTATTAACCTGATCTTCCCACAAGTCCCTTGGTGGAACAGTTTGATCTTGCTGTGGGGATTGTGCCATATTATGGGGGAAGCTCTGTTCTTAATCAGTGCAGAAGCCGTGAGGGAAAAAACAAGTCTGCTACATCACTTGGCAACACAATTATTATAATAGGGTTTGCTTCTTCCTACACTGCCCAACTGAATTATTTTCTCCATATGGTGGAGCTACTCTGTTTTTAACTGGTTCTTCCTGCCCCTTCACCAGATGGCTGTTTTTCTGCAGGACCTCTCAGCTCTTGTGCATTGTGCTTTGGTGAGCAGAGAGCAGGGAGAGGAATTCTGGGGAAAGCAGGCTCAGGACAGGTCCTGCCAGCTCTGCCTGGTCAGGGGAAAGGAATATATCTGGTGCTGGACCTTAGGCATCAGAGAGATGAATATTCAGTGTTACTTAACAGATTAACTCAGAGCAAGCATCCTGTTTATTTATATTTGGTGGTGGTGAGATTTTGATGAGATCACGGAGTTGAAGGAGCTGTAAATGGGCTACACAGAGGAGTCTTTCCCTTCTCGGTTTCCAGCTCATTTCAGGCCTGACCTGTAACAGCTCATTGTCGTCCTTGTCTTGGGTGTTAAGCACAGCTTGACTAATACATTGCAATCCTGTCTGTCTTCTTGCTATTTTTGTTTTCCTAGGGCAGGGCACCCTACCTGTAAGCTTCTTGTTGCTCTCCAGCTGCCAGGGGATCCTAGTCCTCCCCACAGCAAGCCTCTGCTGCTTGAGCGCATCCTTGTGATGCCAAAGAGGAGAAAAAAAATTAAAATAGAGACATAGGGAAATTTCAACAGGAGGTACAAAGTGTTTAAGAAAGATAAATCACTTCTGTAATTTACACTTCAGGAAAATACAGCCCACCAGGATTCTGGGTAGCCAGACACTCTGCCTCTGTATTAGAGGGTCTTCCTCATTTGCTTTTAGTCTGCTTTTCTGTAAAAATGAGGTGTGTGCGATCACACAGCTGCTTTGTTCCCCTCAAGTTTTTAATCTGGTGAACAAATTCAGCAAATTTGGTGCAGGGGAAGAGGTCTCAGTGGTATTGCATTCCACATATCCCATGAAAATAGGCAGCTGGGCAGAGCCCCTGTTAATGCATGGCCCAGAGGAAGGGCTGTGGTGTTGGCTTGCTAGTTAATACATGGTGTTTCAGGAGTGCCTCTGTACAGGAGCTCAGTCCTGAGACCTCTCTCTGTAGGAAACAGCAGAAGTCCTTCTCTGGCCTTTACTTTTTTGATTTTTTTTTTCCACTTGGTGAGACTTGAAAATAAAAATAACACTTTTCATCTTCAAAGAGCTTTAGAAACATCAGCTAATTAATCCTTCCCTCGTCTAGCGTGCTGCTTCAAGGAAAAGTGGGAAAGCAGGGATTTTTCTAAAAGTGAGTGAGACAGATCCTCAGAGGACCCATCTCAGTTCTGAAGGGTCTGTGGCTGTTGCTCCACTCCAAAACGTGTGGCTCTTTGCCATGTTGTTGGTTGTTCTTTGTTTCTGTAATAAACAAGTAAACAATGGAATTCAAAGGAACAACCAAGAAGCATCCCCTAAGTACATATGCCCCAGCTTATGGCTAAACCATCAACCTGAAAGAATTGTAAATGGGCTTAATCAGGAGGGCAAGAAAATTCCCATCATTAAATTTTAGATTTTTTTTAATCGAGCATACATGAGATAGTAACATTTCCGCTTGAGTCTACTCCGACTGGCTTTTCCAGGATGTTTCTTTTTTCATTACCATTCAACGTGTGTGAACTTCTCTGGGGTCCAAAACATGACAAGCACGCAACTCTGTCGTTGTGCTGGCTTTTGTCATGTGATCTTTTTGCTTTTGTCAGCAATTTTGTTTTTTTCCATTCCACTTTGCATCAACCCTGAGTGCTATTGCAGAAATGGTTGCAATTAGAAAATAATGATTTTAGGATTGTTAGAACTTAAATTAATTTTAGTTTCTGGTGGGACAGAAAAAAAGCAAGAACAGGAAATACTTCTCAGTAAAGCAGAAGTTTTCCCTGTTTTATATATATTTACTATTATTCTACAACTGAAAAGCCTGGATCCAGAAATACTGCAGAAGGATGAAGTGGTGATTGCAGAATGCATGTTCTCAAAGGAAGCTGTTTTAGGTTTCCTCAAAGCAAAAAAACAAAACCCTCAGGCTCCCCTGAATCAGAAACATGATGCTGTACTTTGAGTAGAAATATATCAAGTTCCCTGCTAATTTGTTGTCTTCAAATCATTGTCTTGCACTTCCCCTGCCTATCTCTGCATAACTCTTAATTTGGCTGCTCATGTCTGTGTGCATAAATATGCAAGAAATGAGTCCAGAGTGGCTCTTGAAGCCGTGGTTGGGTTTGCTGGACTGCTAGATAAAAAAATTACTGTTTTTCCTCTTTTTCCTTTTAAACTGAGGCATTCAGACCTCAGGAAGACACAGTAAACAAGGAGCCTGGCATTGCTGTTTTTAGACAGGCACTGTTCAGAGTAGGATTGCGCTTTGGGAGGTGCTAAGTATGTTCAGCAATATTGGCATTTTGTTTCAGTTGGAGGAAGATCCAAGAGCAATCTGAGCCCTTCATGAATGGAAGCAGTCTTCCCTCACATGCCCCTACATTGCTTCTCCCTCTCCCAGGGCAGATGCAAAGAGCTGCATCCCTCCCACCTCCCTCCCACCTCAGTGGGATATGGAGCCGGTCGCTTCCCCTCTCTGGTGAAGGAAAACCAGGAAAGCCCTGGAGCTCCCTGCCCCTGGCCGTGCTGCCCAGCAGGGATCACAGGAGTTGTACCACTTCAGCCTGTCCTGCTGGAGCACAGGAGTTGTACCACTTCATCCTGGGGCGGCCACAATGGGCATGAGCAAAATACAGAATTCATAAAGCAGCGGTGGTTGGCGTTTGCTGCCTGGCCATGGGTGGGATGTGAGGAGAAGAAGCAGGGTAATTATAGCTGTGAAAAATGAGGCAGGAGCATGGGGTAACCTTTCTAGGGTAGCTGTCCTGGTGATCGATGGGCCTACATTGTTTTCTCGCTAACCTTTTGGTGAACCTCCCCTCAGAGCAACAGGGGAAATACAGTTATTCCCTTCCCCGTCTTGTTTGTTGGTAAAGCACTCGTGTAGGACCTTATTATTGCACCCTAAATATTGCAGTGTGCTGGCAGTAAATCACAGGTGGGCAGTGAGCTGCCCCTCATGCAGGGCTCTTCTGTCCTGCCCCCATCCAGCTGGAGGCTCCTGCCCAATGTGCTGTGGGCACCAGCTCTGTCACAGCCCCAGTTCAACCAAAAGGACAGCTTTCCACAGCTGAAATGGGTGTTGGGGGAGCTGCAGGGATAGAGCTGGGGAAGGGGGCAGTAAACGTAACGAAACACACACAAAGGTTTTTTGATGGAGGGACAGGGAAGCTCCAAGACATTGGGGCAATAATTCCACAGGCTTAGAACTGGATGAAGGTGTCTTTAAAGGGAGGCGTTGGTCCATTCGCATCCCCAGCTGCTTAAGCATGCTGCAGTTTTACCTATCAAAGCCAAACCTGCTCTGTTTTCACTAATTTCTAATGCAGCTCCCACGTGATGAGGTTTCTGAGAGCTGCAGTCAAGTGTACAAAGCCTGAACTCCTCTGTCCAGGAGGAAGAGGGTTCAGTTCAGGCATTTTTGGGGGAAGCATATGATACACACCAGATAAAATTGCAACATGTAAAAAAAATGTGAAGAATGCCAGGAAATGTTCTTGAACTCTGCAGTTGACTTAACAGAAAGCTAAATGTTACAGGCAGTCACGATAATTGAAAATAGGAATGTATACATAGGACAGCCCTTTCTTTCAAGAAAGGGTGGATCTTTGCCTTAGTGTCCTGGGAAGTACTTTTGATTATTGTATTTATTTCTCTGGAGTAATTACTAAACTTCCTCTCAGCCAAAAGCATTCCTCATATATGAGGATCATTTCGCCCTTTGCAAGGACAGTACTGGCTACTTACAAAACAGTGAAATTAAAAAATTACATCCGTACTGCATTATGATCCAAGGACAAATTAGAAGTTAAAATTAATCAGATGGGAATCAGTTCAGATTCCCCTTGTGTATAGTGAAAAGTTTCTTTTGTATGATTTTTTTTTTCCCTGCAAGATTTGTCTCTTCAAAATTTCTGTCATAGCCACCTTAGATTTTAGCATGCGGAAAATGTTTATGTTTTTTTTTCAGAACATCGGGATAGCTTTAAGAATTTGTTTTGGCAGGAAAAAAAATGAAACAGTAAAAGGAGACATTTGAAGAGTCCCAGAAACAAATATATGACTATGTGTTGACATGTTATGAAGGTGTTGGGAGCGACTCCTTGCTTAAAATTGTGTTGAAATTTGCACTTACTATGGATTTAAATTCATCAGCTTCACACTTTAATGATTGAATTTAGGTTCCTGATTTGGTACAGAGATGCAATAGAGAACAATTGAATTTTCTGTTTGATGGTTTTAAATAAAGAATGATCTTAACTTTGCAGAAGACTTTGTTTTAAAAGTCTTTCTTCTGAAGAGATGCCTTTCTTCCTGCAAGCATCATGTTTCCTTTGGGACTATTTGCACACCACACTTGCGTTGTTGCTGGTATCCTGGTTTTCTGTCTGGCTCCACTAAGATGTGTGACACTAACAGAGTCAGAGTTGTTCTTCTACAGCTACAAGGGCCCTCTTCCATCTATGGACAAGGGAGCAATTGCAGTTTTTGGCTCTAAAATATGGTACCTGCAGGATCTAGACTCATAGTGGTCACCCAGTGTGTCAGGGATTGCGTTTTGTTCAGGCTTGGTTGCAGATATTGTTTTAGCTGATGCTGAGCAGCAAGTCCCAGAGCTTTATTTCCAGGGTGATGAGGGATCCCAAATTAGGTTGCAAGTTTTTTACTGCAGGGACTGCTTTCTTCCTTTTTTTTTTTTACATCATCTACTACAGTAGGGCTCTACTTAACACTTCCAGATGTTAGCCCTAATATAAATGTAATAAAAACAAATTAAATTCAGAGTGGATTGTGTTTTCTGCAATCTGTGCTGTGTCCCGCTGCTTGTACAAGGGGGCTGCTGCCACCCGCTCTGCCGGCTGTGCTGACTCAAGTAGGGCTTGAAAAAGTGGAAATTTTCAACTCCCTACAGCAGGAACAGCACACTGGGGCAGCTCCGAGGTGTCCCTGCTGTTCCCTGCCACGCAGAACTCGATGTGCAGATGAGCAGGCATCCCCAGGCTTTTCCTCAAACTCTGTGTGGACCAAGCAGGTCCTCAGAGCGTGGGCAGGGTGCTGTGACTCACCAGGCGAGGCTTCAAAGTGGGCCTTGGATTTCATGAGCTGTTCCCAGCCTGGCTGCTGTCTTGCTGGGTGCTATCTACAGGTCATTTTGACCTAAAACCTGCCTTACCTCAGTAATACCCATCTCTTTCGAAAGAGCCTTCAAAACCGTGTGTTATTATTGTTCCCTGCTATAATAAGTAGAAGTCGTGGTCTGATAGATATGGCACACTGTTCACAAGGACCCCGCTTCTTTTCTTGGCTTTGCTGTGCTCTCACTGTATGATCTTGGGCGAACTGCTCCACCAATCTGTTCCCCTGTCAGCACACATTGTCTTAGATCATCAATTCTCTGGAGCAGACACAGTCCCTTAGCAGGTTTTACCATCTAGCATCTAGCATTGTGAGGCTCCGAGCTCTGCTGGGGCTTCTGTGTGCTACAGAAATACAAATAGTTGAGGCTAATAATAATAATAATATTAAATCTGTGTGGCTTTTCAGAGATAAGTAAAGGGCAATGCTCCTTTCTCCGAGGAGCAGGCAGGATAAGTACTTTATTTTTGTCTTTGTCTTCTTCTAATTATAATTAAAAAAAAAAAAAAAAAAAAAGGCAGCCAGTAGACATGATTAAAAAAAGAAACGAAATAAAGGAAGGCTGCAGTAATTTGATATTTTTAGCCTCAGACCTGCTACTTGTTCTGTGAAGCCAAACTTAGGATCGTGGCCTGAGTCTGGTTCATATCCGTGTGTGCCAGGGATAGAAGTCTTTTGGAGCCTGATATTGACAGTTGGCTCAGTATTTGGGCTAATCCTATAAAACCACCGTGGAGCTTGATGCAACTTTCAGTATTTGCTGTGAACAAAAGTGTCAGGAATGTTGCAGATCAGACATGAGAAGCTTCACTTGGCCAATACCTGGCGAGGCTCCGGGCTGGAATGATAAGGGCTTGGGATGGAGCTGAGCAGAGTGGCAGAGTGGCTGGAGAGAGGAGTAGTCAACTTTTGTTTGTTTCTGTGTGCTGTGGGATTTTTTTCAATTATTATTTCATTTCCAAAGAAATGCAACAGCAACAACAAAAGGTCTTAAATATTCAACAGTGAAAACAATAGATTTGAAAAGGAAAACAAAAAGTTAGAGCCAGCTCTGGCATTGGTGGACACTTGGCTCTGAGGAAGCGAGAACAGCTTGGATTTGCATAAATTGCATACTGCAGGTCAGAAAGCAGAGTCAGAATTATGCTTTCATTGCAGTGGCATGAATGGGAGCACATAATTGGCATTCTTCCCCTCTTGATCCGATGCCTCCTTCAGGGGATTTCTGCACCCAATACACTGCGGCTCATCCATTCACTGCCTGGCATGGATAGGGCTTTTGTTTTCAAATTATGATTTTTTTATTCTCTGATTTCTTCCATAACCTGGGAAAGCCCCAGCCCTCCCCCCACGCCTGGCCCTTTGTTTGGGAGAACAACCAGAGGTCACGCTGTGCTGAATGTAGCTGTTGTTGCATCACCCCCGTGCCTGTTTCTGTGTTTTTGTGCTCTGGAGCTGCGGACCCCTGGGGCCATGGTCCTGGAGCTCCGTGTTGGGCACCTCCTCTCAAGTTTATGGGTCCTGCATTTCTGAGTGCAAACAGGTGAGTAGGACTGTGGTCAGTCCAGCAGGGCTTCCTCCAGGGATGTACAAAGATGCTTGGCTGAGACGAGCTTAGCAGGCTCTTGGTCAAACCCAGGGCCTGGCTCTTCCCTCCATTATTTGGCTTATTAGCATTTTTTTTCCTTTTATGATTTCCAGCTCAATCACAGCAAGGACTTGCTAGGGGATTCAGGTTCAGCAAAGCACATGAGTGCATGTTTAACCTGAGCTGCAGCCAGGCCCTTGCCAGGACTCAGGCATGTATTTGCTTCAGTTGATGCATATGGTAAATGCTTTCAGCAAGTGCATCTGGTGCTGCTAAAATCTCACAGAATCACAGAATCACTAGATCCATCCAGACCCTGGTAGCCACATGGAAGCCTTTCCAGCTGAATGTCAAGTCCTGGTTATCCCCCCTGCTCAGCACTGCTCACCCAGGGCTTCCCTGGATGCATGGTTGCAGTTCCCTTCTCCACAGAGCCACTGGTCAGACCAGGTGCCTCGTGCCCCTTTGTCCTGTCCTTTTCTGGGACCGTGCCCACCCTGCTGTTGATCTCAGATCTGTTCAGCAGCAGTGGCAAAGAGCAAGCAGCAGCTAACAGGTATTGATGGCTGAGGCTCGCTTCTTCATTTATTCACAGAGAAATGTTTTAACCTGTCAGTGTTAAGAAATCATATTGATTGGAGAGATTTTGTTTTATTCCTTAGGTCTGTTAGTCAAAAGGGCAATTCCTCCTTTAATATCTTCCCGCCACAGGCTCGGTTCCACTGTACCTTGTCCGGAAATTTTTTTTTATTTTCAAGGCACAGGGAAAACGATCTCTATAAAATATAAACTATGGGAATTTTCATTCCCCTCTGGCTTTAGGAGGAGGAGAGCAGCTGGTAGAGAGTGGATGAGAAAGGCTTTATCTGCTATATTTTGGTTACTGCGCTTTGAGTGATGGGTTTAATAATTGATAGAGCAATTTAGCAATGATCCATAATCCTGAAAGAAGCCTACGCTCCCCTCCCTCTCCCTCCCTTTCTCCTTCCCTTCGAGACTGACAGGCTGCTCTCAGTGGTTTTGTCTGCAAAATTTCATCCCTTGGTTTCTGTAAACAGCCTGACATGGGAGAGGGGGGGAAAAAAAGCAAGTGTTTCTAAATCTTTTGTCTTGTTTCCACAAACAGCTGCATTGCCTTCTCCAGCTCTGGGCTTCAGTCATTTATTTGCTCACATGCTCTTGCTGAAGAGAGCAGGAGGTTTTCTTTAAGGCCCTAATAACCTCAAAGAAATGTGTGTGTACAATGTATATAGGAGAGCAGAGAGGTGCAGAGCCTCCCAGCAGGGACAACTCCCCCTCCCCATTTAAACCCAGGCTTTGTTCATGGCTGAATCCAGTTTGCTTAATCCCAAGAAAGGTGCGTGGGGATGGCAGGTGCCTGATATGTAAGTGTGGTTTACTTGAAAGTCTTCCAGGATTAACCTATGGAAATTGCTTTTTCCAACAGCCTCGTGTGGCAGCGAGGAGAGGGATCCTGTTGGAGTCTACGTGTCCTTGTGACTCCCCATTTTTCAGTTTTTCAACCCATAGCAGCACAGGGCTGTGCTTCCAGGTGCAGGGATTGCCCCCCTTCACAGGGGGTTCCAGTGTGGGATGTCCACAGTCAGTGTGGGAAGAGAGCAGAAAAGATGAAGCAGAAGGAGGAGACAGACATAGTGAGCAAGAGAGAAAAAGAGACAAGGTTATAGGTACTGAGAATGTGTTGAGGCCAAGGCAGAGTGAGGAGAGGGAGGAGGTGCAGCCTGGCAGAAAGCCAGGTATAAGCAAAGTCAAGTGAGATGTATTAAATTATGTTTGTCCATATGTATTACATAGATGCCAGATTGACAACAAGTTGTAATTAAGCATGACATAAAGTCAGCTCTGCACAGCTGTATTATTCCTTGAAATTACAAGGGTGAGGTCCTTTGGGGCATAGCAGAGTTTATGGATGCTCCACCATGGGAGGTCTCTAAGACAGGCTAGCTGAATGCTTGCCAGGAGTGACACAGGCATTGCTTGGATGGCCCAGGACTGGGGCAGGGAGGGAGTGGGGGACTTGCCTGAGGTTCAAGCTAGCCCTGTCCACCTCTGAAAGCATCCTCTGGAGTATTTTCACCCTTTCCAGTCAGCATCCTGGTGGAACAGGAGCAGTGGCCAGGAGTGGGTAGTCTAGTCAGCTTCTATGAGTTATTTACTGTTAAATACCGTTAGCTAGCAATGAGAGGCTCACAAGGCTTGGTTGATAATTAGTCCAGTCAAGTTCAGAAGTAATTGTGTAACTTGCTCTCTGCTTTTAAAAGACAGAACTGTGTGTATGTATACTTGATTAAAACACCCTGGAACCTGCACCTGTACCATGTGGAACACTCCCAGCTGTGCAGGATTTTGCCTGGGTACAGGAGGATCTCAGTGACCTTCCTATTGAGAAATGTGTGGTTACTGGGCCTTAGAGAGTTAGAGAAGTTCAGGTGACAGGGGGCCCTGGGAAGTCATTTAGTCCAATCTGATGGTCAAGGTAGAGTCTGCCATGAGATCAAGATCAGGACTTCATCTTGCTGTGTCTTAAAAGCCTCCAAGGATAGCAACTGCACAGTGCCTCAGGGCAGCCTGTGCTGGTGATTCATTTATCTGCACAGTGGAGGTGTTTTCCCCTTTCCCAGAGGGATCCTCTCCTGTTTCAGTTTGCTGACATCTCTGCCTTCTGCTGCCCACCTGAGGGAAGAGCCTGGCACCATTTTCTCCCTGTGGCAGAGGAGGAGGGGCAGGCTGCTGTCATGAACACCATGGTTCTCCCTCCCTGCACTGAGGATCCCCAGACCAAACTGTGGGTTTGTCCAGCTGTGGCTGGAGGTGGGTTACCACATTCCTTGGTCTGCTGGCCCTGTCCCAGGGAGGCTCTTGGTCCTGCTGCTGCCAGGGTCTTCTTTTCTAACCCACTGCCCCTGGAGTCAAGCAGCTCATGGCCATTCTAGCTGAGCAGTTCCCCAGTTGTCACCAGAACTCATCTGTCCCTGGCATTTCTCCTGGCTTTATTTCAGAAGGTCCCTACTGGATCATGCCTCCTGCCTGTCCAGGTCCCTCTGGACTGCAGCCCTGCCCTCAAGTGCATGGCCAGGTCTCTGCAGTGAGGCATCACCCATAAACTGGATGAGAATGCACTCTGCCTCCTCCCTCAGGTCAGGGATAAAGATGTTACACAAGACCAGACCGGGATAAACCCCTGTGGTACCCCACTGGTTACCAGCCTCCAGTTTATACTTATGTCCTGTAACATAAACCATCCCTGAGGGCTGAGTGGATCCAGCTTCCAGTCTTTTGAGCTGATTCAGATATTTTTTGAAGTGTTGCAGACTAATTTCGAGGGATGGGCAAGAGTGATGTGAGCAGAGAAGTGTTGGAGCTCCCTTCTAGTGGTGGTTGTACAGGTGGCCTGGCAGCCCTGGAAGTGGCTCTGGTTACACCCACAGTCCTGCCCAGAAACCAGGTGTACCTGTGTTTGACCTGTGAAATACAGAGCCTGCTAGAAGGCCCTGTGGTGGCACTGTCTTTCCTTATCACTCAAACCAAAATATCTTTGTGGGCAAACAGTATTATGTGACCAATTGGGTGGCATTCCTCTGTGGTCCATTCCCTCCCTCAGGAATAACCTCATGCTGACTGACCTCTCCACAGCTGGAGCCTTATGCTGGAATCTGAAAGGTGTAGGGTGCTTGCATATTCTGGGATAAGTCTTGCCTCCCAGGGCTGTCCCTCACTCAGGGATGCAGGAGAAACTCAAAAGTCCAGCAGTGAGGGTGAACCCAGCATTTCCCTGCTGAGTGACATGAGTGGGGCCGAGAGCTGCTCTCCTGTTCACTGCATGGGATGGGGAGTGAGCAAGCAGGAGCTCTTGGTGCTTGTGGGTGTGTTAAGCTCTGGCCCTAGTGGCTGTCTTTATCACAGACACAAAAGTCTGCAGGTGCCCAGCCCTGGCGCAGACCTTAGTCTGGGGTCATCCATATTTTATGTCTGCGTCCCTTCTGGGGGTCTGTGTGAGTGGAGAGGTGGAGGGGTGGGGGAAATACAAACTGCAACCTTTTACTTTCAGAATATGAGCCTGTCTCCTTTTACATCCCTTCACTTAAGAAATGATTTGAAGTCTGAGAAGTACAGAGGAACAAAAAAAAAAAAAAAAAAAAAAAGATTCTGTGTGCATTCCACCTCCATTACCTAAGAGTTAAAGGTACTCTGTGTTCTACAGGACATGGCAATAAAAGGTGGACACCTCCACACAATACAAAAGAGGGAAGTGATCAGGTATGAGAAAGAGTCTATAAAGATGCCAAAGAAAGGGTTCATCTGAGAGGAGGATGGAGCTCCACCACTTGAATAAACCCCCAAGGTTTATAAGGCACCAAAGGATGCAGTTCCTTGTCCTCAAAAGAGGTGTCTTGGTGCATGGGAGGGCATGAGCCTGAGTGGGGTGAAGCCCTGGGCATGCAGCTGGTCAGTGCATCCCAGGAGCTCAGCTCCTGCCTCTCTGCCTCTGCCCAGGGCTTCCTGAGTGGAGATGGGAAAGCTGCTGCTTCCCAGAGTTCAGGCTTTAGCAGGCAGAGTGAGACAGGAGCTGTGTGCACCAGCTCAGGGACATGTTCACTGCAGGTCTGCACTGCCTGCAGCTGCCCTCAGCCTTCTTCTGCAAGCAGGAACACTCTCTGCTCAAGGTGCCAGCAAGTAGCAGTTTTGAGTTGTATTTTTGTCTGATGTGTATACTTGTCCATGAAGGACTCTGCTGAGACTATCACCCTTGGCCATGGGACCCTATCAGAGGTGGTAAATTATCCCTGAGGAGGGCAGTTTGCAGGGAAGTTTTAAAATTCAGAAAGAGCCCAGCTCTCTGAATCCGAGTCTGTGGAAATGAATTTTTTTGGCATTTGTTTTTAATGTCCTGTGATGTGTGGGTGAAAAAGCCAGTGAGCTAGACTGGTAATTAATTTTCCTGACAGAAACACCAGACAATGAAATTACCCTGCCACAAAACAGGGTTGCTAAAGTAAATACTCTGCCAGCAGCAGGCCTGAAAGCAGGACGGGGTCGTGTGTGAGGTGCAAGCAAATGATGAGATGCCACTTCTGCCTCTGGGGACCTGTGGGTGCTGCCACCACGGGGACCCTGGTGCTCTGGGGCACCAGCAGCTCTCTGGTGTACACAGGCACATTCAAGCTGGGTTCCAAAGGATGGGGGGCTGACTGGACCCACTGTTGAGCTGAGGAGCAGGTCACCCTTTGCTCTCCAGGCAAGTAATTTGGTTGGAAACAGGTAGGAGGTGTGGGAAGTGGATGGGATGGGATGGGATGGGATGGCTGCTTTTGTTCTGGAGAGAGATAGAGGCTCTTGGCAGGGCTCTTCAGTCTTTCCCAGGCTGGTGGCAAGTGGTTTCTAAACGTTTGGTCTGTGCTGCTGAGATCTGAGTGAGCTGTAGAACAGGTTGTGCCTGTGCAAGCAGAAGGGGAGTGCCTTTTGTTGGAAGACACCGAGGGCAGCTCACGGGAGAGGAAGGACAGGAGGGCAAAGTGTTCTGTTTTCCCTCTGTGTGTCTTGTACTGGAGGCTGGAGTTACTGTGCCAAGAGTGGTGCAGATGCACAGCCAAGAAATGGGTGGAGAGCAGGAAATGGGGCTGTTCTTGCTCCTGTGGAGGTATCTGGCAGCTGGCTCCATTGTGTGCTGTCAGACAAGATCCTCACCACAATCGAAAGGTTTGGCAAGTCTGTGTTAAAAAACTTCTATTGTTGGTACAGAAAATACTTCCCAGTGCAGCCATGGACAGTTCTGCTGAAGATCTCAGTGCTGTTCAGGAGGATCTGCTGCCATGTGAATCGTCCTTCTGATTTATGATTGCAATACTGGGATGTGCACACTTTCATAGGGCATTTTCCCTTGTTACACACTGTTAGCAGCTGCAGAATGGAGAAATCCCACACAAGAACTGTTTAAGAAATGGAAACTGTTTTCTTTCCCTTTGGGAAAGAGAATTACACCATTTTTATCGCTGAGCTAAATCTGAGTGTTTTTAGGAAAACAAAGGGTCAGGATTTTGTGCATGCACATTTTAGGGCCAGTGTTATTTAATGTATTAATTATCTGTGAAAAGTGCTGGACCAGTAGTGAAGAGTTAAGCATGCAGATATCACAGACTCGATTAGGTTAAGCTGCAGAAAAGAGTGAGGAGCATTTAAAGGACTCGATCTAGATTACAGAAAACATTATGCCAGATCAGTGCAGTACTGAAAGGCAATAAACATTGGAAGAGAAAAAATGAACTATTTCTGCATAATCTGTGTCCTAAATTAAGTGCAGCTTCTCTGGAGAAAGGACTGTGTGTCTCAGAGGATCTCCCAGATAAAACATCTGCTGAAATGCCTCATGTCACTCCAAAAGCAAACAAAATATTAAGCTTAGGGAAGACTGGAACGAGAAAGCATTCGCAAATAGTATAAAATAAGTCTGGGGAGTATCCTTGTGTTTAACTCTTTCTAGGACTGTTCAGCCTGTCTCCAAGCAGTCATGCCAGGAAGAGGAATTGTAGGGTCAGGCAGTGGATTGACATATCCATGGGATGGTACACTGAGAAGCCAGGAGCTGCTGCAGACAGGGGAGAACAGGGCAGAGTTATAAAAACAGCTTGTGTTGAAGGACAGGGGTTTCAATCACTTCCATCTTCACCTCCAGACTAATCTATGTGAACATAAAGTGAGAGGTGACAAATTTAAACCTGATGAAGGAAAATCAAGCTTTAAACAGCTGAGTTAAGATGTTGTTGAAAGCAGAAGGTTGCCTGTGGAACTCTGTGCCACAACCTGTGACGGAAGTCAAGATCTCACCTTGTCTTAAAAAACTGACATGCTTATGTTAAGAAAGAGAAGTTGCACATGCTAGATACTATGTGCGAAAGGATGTATGCATCCCTAGCTGAGCATAAAGAACAATATCCACCACAGTGGAGATCCAAAGGTATTTTATCAGTGGGCAGGTTATTTCATTACTGAAATAAAGTTATTTCATTCCTGCCCCAAAATGCTTGGCATTGGCCATTTGGAGCAGGCAAAGCACTGCTCCTGGTGTCTGCAGCTCCCTCTCTCACACAGCAAACAGGAGGTATCTGCTGGCTGAAAATCTGGAATCCTGTATGGTGTCCACTACCTATTGTTCTTAAGGCATCTTAATAACTGTTTAATTAAGTTAACAAAGTCTTTTTGTCTTAGGGCCACTCCCTCTCCATGCAAAAATCATGATAATGACGTGAAGGCTGGGAGAAAACCACAGCAAGGGCAACTTATCACCCAGATCTAGCCCCTTCTCACAGGCATTCTCACCACTGCTAGAATTCACAGAATAAGTTGTGCTCAGTTTAGTTGCATTTTATGTGTTTAAATAATGTGGATATTGATTTGTGCTTTTCTTCCAATAGTGAAGATGGAAAACTTCTTCTACATGCAAAAAAAGAAATTCTCTCCTAATTACCGCACTCCAGAAAGAGGAACTTTCAGAAATGCCCACTGAACAGACAAAGAATCAGGAGGAAAAAAATTAGAGATTTTGGAACCTCAAATTCTAGGCCATCCCTTCTTGCAGGGGTCTGAAGTTGTTGGCAGCATAAGTGTGGGGAGAGAGGAAAGGAGGTGTGTGCTGCCTATGACAGCAGTGCAAGTGTTGTTTGTCAACAGGGAGTTTTCCACACAGAATCATGTTGGGAATATCCCTACAGTCCACCCCTCCGCTTGAGTTAGTGGGAGGGATTTGAGGTCGGGCTGAGCTCTCATTAGTGACCAGGGACATTTCGTTCACAATGTGGAAGGCAGGCAGGGAGAGGCAGATGGCTTTGAATGCAGGATTTACATAGTAATGAGATTCAGGTCAGCATAGCTGTCTTTTTCTCTCTGCATTTTGTCTAGGTGTCGAGTAGTGTGTAGGGATGACAGGGATGACGGGATGACGATATAGGGAGGAAAAGAGGAAAATTAACCCCTTGTTCAGGAGGAGAGATTGCTGTTAGAATAAAAGTTTGTTGCAGTGGGCTGAAGAGCAGTAGGGTATGACAATGACAAGCACAGATGAAGCTAGAAGGGCTAAAGGTAGCCACTTTTTAAGTTTCTGACTTGGTTTCTATGGCAATGGCACAAGGAATTCTGACTTTTAAATCCCAGAATTTCCTGTTATTTTTATGTTCTACATTGTTGGCTTATGAAGAGGTAGTTTAGGAATTTTATCATTACAAGTCCCCCCAAAACTGGGGGAGTTTGTTGACTGAAGATGGGGGATGGATTCTTGCTACAGGGTCTTTACTTCTTTGGAAAAAAAATTACCATTTTGCTTGGTTTCTTGGCTAAAGACTTGTCTGACATGACTATGTGATGGTGTGATTAAAACATAATATTTTCCACTGCAATTGGTAATCCTTAGTATGATCTCACTAGTGTCAGATCTTATCCTGATGACAGATGGGGAACGGGGAACCATGGGTCCTATTTTGAGCTTTGGATGGTGGCACTTGATTTGCTCAATAGCCACCCCAGGCATGTCCAAAATATGCATGAGGGCCCAAGAAATCCCAGGAATATATTTAAAATTATGAGAGTTTGAAAGCAGTGTGTTTCTTTTATCTGTCTTCTGCTTTCTTTTCTCTTTATAGTTAGAGTAGTATGAGAGAGTAAGTTTTTCTTCCTGCTGTACATCCCATAAAACAAGAAGCTGAGGCTTAAGAAGTGTTGCAAGAACAGGAGAGAAGCTTTAGGAGATTCTTGTATAAATAGGAACTGTGTCACATAACTGCATGTGGACATCTGGGCAGAGGTGGGATAAGTAAGGAAGGTGTTTGTGTGTGTATTTTGGTATTAGGAATATATTTTTGGTTCTTTCACACAGAGGTTTTTGAAATGGAGAATATTTGGGATATATAGATGAGGATTCATGTCATCTCACCTTGGCCACTGGAGTTGAGCAAGTTCACCTAACCTCATCCTACAGACCTTTGCAGTATCAGTGGAGAAGGATTCCAACCACCCCAAGGCAGTGGGACAGATTGCCCCTGGAAGGGGAGGCAGCCGAGGTGCTTTGGTGGCATCTCCTGGGGACAGCAAAAAATGCATAGCCAGAGAGCTGCTGCATTTTGGCTGTTTGGGCAGAAAGGGAAAAGGAAATCTAATCAGGCACCTGGGACAGACTGGGAAAGGAAGGCTTCTTGCCTACTTCCTCCTGAGGAAAAACCTTAGGTCTAATAGATCTAATTACATTATTTCTCTGTTTTATTGTTACAGCCATTTGTTTAAAAAGTCAGTAATCCTTTTATACCAGCCCTGTAATGATTATTTAATGTCTGGCTGTTTGTGAACCCACGGAGCTGTGTGAACAGAGGATGCTTCACTGCAGGGGATCTGCACAGTTCTCCACAGGAGAGCCAGCTGGGTTTGAGAGCCTCGAGTGGGGGCCTTGACTGGGTGCCTTCATATTCCCACTTGCTGGATGAAAGCAGTGGTAATTCTCTCCTTTACAAAATGTTGCAAAACTTAGGGCTGCCTCTTGGCTGTGCATGGCCACAGTACTCTTCAGTAAGGATAAATATCCACGGACTGATGTTGTGTTGGCAGGCACTGTGCTGGTGACCAGTGTGTCCCTCAGCTCAGTCAGAGCAGTGACACTTGTGAGAGTCACGATGGGCACCGGCTGCCCAGCGCCAGCTCTGCTCCCCTTGCTGATGTTTTGTGACCTCTCCCTTTGCAGAGCCCCTGAAATCATCCTCGGTTTACCCTTTTGTGAAGCAATCGATATGTGGTCGTTGGGCTGTGTCATTGCAGAGCTGTTCTTGGGCTGGCCCTTGTACCCAGGAGCTTCCGAGTACGATCAGGTGGGTGTGGATATTGCCCTGGGTGCTGGTAAGTGCACACATCTCTTTTCTTTCTCTCCTCAGAGTGAACAGAGATCAGCTTTTTCGCTTTTGCCAATGATGGATCTGTGTTTCCTGCTCTCCCCAGTCAACATTGTCCTTATGCACCTGGGTATTTATTCCAGGTAACCAGCGTGCAGCTTGGTACGCTGGCTTTTGGGACTTGGCCGCCTGAGTGAAATCTCAATCAAGAGTCAACGCTGCCATTGACTGGAGAGCTCTGTGCATGTCTCTCCTCACTGAGCAGAGCAGGCACCCGCTCTCTGCTGTGACAGCAAGTGCTGTATAAAGCCTTATTTGTTGGGAGAAGCTGCACAAACTCGGCTGCATTTCATAACCCCTTTTATGAGAGTGCATATTAAAAGCAATGACAAGAAGGAGAACGTTGGCATTGATGTAGGTTTCCAGTTAATATAAGCTGTCGTCCCTTTTCTCCCTATAGGCTTTTATGCCCTTTCTGTAGTCCTAAAACCAATAATGCAGAGGCCGCTAGAGCCAGGGCTGGAGAATACTTTGCATTCCCATAGTATTCTTCAGGCTGATCTTAGCTGTCTGCAAATGCAGCCTGAAAAGGGTCATTTTTCTTTTAGGAAATAAACTTTTTTAAAAGGAGAAAAAAAAAAAAAAAGGCAGGATAAAAAATACAATTTTTTCACATACTGAAATGTTTTCTTGACTTTTCTTTTGAAACTAGTATTTTTTTAATCAGAACTCTAAAGGTAAAATTTGGCAGGGAAAATAACTTGCAGCAAAGAGCAGGGCTATTAGTGACTCTAAAGGAAATCAGATGTAGCTGAGAAACTTACAAGCGTTTGAAAATCACATACCAAGCATGAAAAGCAGATTTCTTTCTCTTCCCCGTTGCACCCCAAAAGCCATAAAACACACAGCTGAAAAAGAAATCACCATTCCTTACTGGCCAGCTTAACTGCCCAGCACAAAGCTTCATCTGGTAAAGTGTGAGAAGGGCTCCTGGGGAGCTGGGGACAGGCATGGGGCTGGTCCTGGCCCCTGGCTGCAGCATTGGCAGGATCCTGGTGCCTCTCAGGTGTGTGTGAGCTCTGATGGACCTGAGGAGCTGCAGAGCTGAGCCAGCCACGCTCAGTGAACCAGGGCCTGAGTGCTTGGAACCGATTGAAACCATGGCTGCTTTTTATGCCTTTATTTATTTAATGTTTTTTTCTCTTTCTTGTTTCTTCTCTCAAAAACACTTTTCAGTCTTCCCTAGAATTTTCTAGGGTAGGTGACTGGTTTTAGTAGTTTTGCAGAGTTTGCAGCAATTTTACAGAATGAACCCATTCAGGAGTCAGGAGGTGCCAAAGTTAAGGTTTTGTGTTAGTCAAACACAAAAGTTTTAAAGTTAAATCAGGCGTGTGTAAAATCAGTCTTTTTAATTGTGTAATCAGAGACCCCTTCTCTTTTATAAATAAATAAAAGTTTGAGATCCTGGAAACACAAATAGAGTATCTTTTAGCTGTGTGGGTGCCAATGAGGTCAATGCTTGTGGATGCAGCCCAAATAATGTCATATAGTGAGTAGAGACAAGTACTTTCCATACCATGAGGGTGTCAGTTGGTTTGAATGTATATTTCACCTTAGTTCACAGGTAGTCACTTCATAATCCTGTGTTTGGAATTTCAAACTGCTCTTAGGACAGGCTGTGTGCTCAGGTGGAAGAAAACTGGAAAAAGAGGGCAAATATCAAATTGCTGAAATGACTTCCTGGAGAGGAGAGGGTGCAAAGTGTTGAGACATCCCATTGAAATCACTGTGTGGGTCCTTCTCTTTGAACTTCAAAAATGTAGGGACTTTCCTCTTTTCATCCTTAGGCCTTGTGGGAGTGCACTCTAAGGGTGAATTTCCAGTGATGTGTGTGATAAATGGAGGGAATTCCATACAGAAATTCTCTCCCGCTCATTCCTTGTGCTGAGTTTTTTGGGGTGAAGTCTTTCTACGTGCTATATCTTCTTTTTTTGTCTGTTCTGTTGGTTCAAATGCCTCCTTCAGTCCCTCAAGGAAGACCTCCAGAGATCTTCACAGGACAAACAGTGACCTCTCATCCTTCTTTTCCAGATTCGCTACATTTCACAGACGCAGGGCTTACCAGCAGAGTATTTGTTAAGTGCAGGGACAAAGACAACGAGGTTTTTCAACAGGGATACAGACTCACCATATCCCTTGTGGAGGCTGAAGGTAGGAAGACATTTCCTTGTTTCTTTTACCTTGCAGTTGTTGGTCGAAAGTGAGGAGACATTCAGTCAGCTCAGAGCATAAGTTTCTGCTTTTTGCAGTGCAGCACAGACGTAGGGGTGGGTACTGCCCAAGGTAAAATTGCCATCCCCAAAATTGGGAGTTTATAATACACTGCTTGGCATTGAAATGTAGGAAATTTAAATCCAGAGTTGCCTTGGAAATCTCACTCTAAGTGGTCAATGAATTGGTGTGTAGTGGACAGACTTTGCTCAAATATATAACTCATCGCGGGGGAGAAAAAAGGCAAGCATTTTAATTCTGCAATCAAATCCTCTAGTAAAGCAGGTGAGCCCTGAGTGTCCTGTGCCAGTGTGCCACTGGGCTTCTGGCTGGGATGGGATGCTGCTCCTGACCCCAGGGTGGATGTAAGAGACCCACCTTAGCTGGGAGGATGCTCAGCAGTGAAAGAGAAGAGGTAAATCATCTTGTGACGTAAAAGATGTCACATAACCGTGGCTGAGATCATGTAAATGGTGTCTGGTCAGGCAGGAGAGACACGATGGTCCCTGGTGAGCACAGGATGGGGCACATGTGGGAAGTGGCACATAATCTGCAGCTGGGTGCAGGGCAGTGTTGGTCAATGCCTGTGTCCTGTTTTGAGCAGACGCCAGATGATCACGAGGCAGAGACGGGGATTAAGTCAAAGGAAGCAAGAAAGTATATTTTCAACTGTTTGGATGATATGGCACAGGTAAGAGCATTGGTGAGTAACCTACAAGACTTTTCACATGCCTTCCAGCAACACTAACCAAAAGGGAAATACAGAAGTTCTCTTCGTATCCTGTTCTTGGGCCAGCTCCTGAAAAATACCAGGGTTATGCCTTCCAAATTAGCTGTTACCTGCTGCTTTGTGGGAGTGACTGCACACAAGGGTATGTGTGCTGGAGTAAAGCAGCCTTGGAAAGTGGCTAAGGCACGTCTCTGAATGTAGAAATCCAGCATTTTCTCTTGTCTCTCCAGTGCTCTTCTGCATGACCACTGGCAAGTCACTCAGTTCTCTGTGCCTCAATATTTCCATTTGTTAAAGGGTGACAGGGGAAATATTCATCATGGGCACAGAAGAGTGTGCTTGCTGTAAAACGTGGCTGGCTGGGGGAAGAATGGGAAGTACTAATTCACTGTGTCAATTCCATTTGGTTGTGAGAGCTAATCCCAGCATAACCCACTCCTGTGATGGGAGTTTGTGCTGACAAACTAACCAGTGTGCAAAACTGGCCCAACACTAGCACCAAACTGGAGTTTGTCTTAGACAATGTAGCAAGTAAAACATGTAAACATGCAGGAATGGAGGACTGGAATCAGAGGAGACTTGATAATTCACAAAATAGTATAACAAGTCTTTTTTTTTCCTGGCACCTGATACACGAATGGGATGTTTCTCATAAACCTACTGACAATTTTTATGTATTTTATATATTTTTTGCTCACAGGACACATAGATAACTATCTGATGGCACAGCATATGATAAACACCTGTGATTATCAGAGCTTGCCTGCTACCACACAGAAGCTGTTCATCTCCAGTGGAGGGTGACTAAGTGTTTCATTAGCCACTGACCCAGGCGAGCTGAACACTTAGCAGTCTGTCTGCAGATGTGACATGCACAAGGCAGACGAGTGGCCACCACGGAGTCTGGCGTGGCTCTTCAGCAGCTCCTCCTTCAGACAGGGAGGCTCGCGGGACACGTGCTCCAACGAGGAGTAAACGCAGTTTGCTGGAGACCCGACCATCTGCTCTTCCCCTTTGGCGTTCACTCCTGTCCCTTCTCCTTTAGGTGAACATGACAACGGATTTGGAAGGCAGCGACATGCTGGTGGAGAAGGCAGACCGGCGGGAGTTCATAGATCTGCTGAAGAAGATGTTGACGATAGACGCGGATAAGAGGATAACGCCCATCGAAACGCTGAGCCACCCCTTTGTCACCATGACGCACTTGCTCGACTTCCCTCACAGCACACAGTACGTGGCTTGTGTTCCCCTTGGGCTTTGAGTCGAGGGTGAAGAGGAGAGCTGGTTGTGGTGAATCTGAGGGGCTTTGTTAAGTTGTTTAATCCCTAAGTTTTAATATTTTCCTGCTTTAAAAAAAAAAAAATTACGATCGCCAACTCAAGGTTGCAAGAATTGTGTTGTAGGTGCTTGGCATTTAAAACGCTGCAGTGTGTGCTACATTAATTATGTAAATATTCGGTAATTACATATTTTTTGCATTGAAATGCAGAAGAAATTATGCAATTAGTGCTGAAAGTATCAGTCTATTTCAAAGTAATATAGTCCTGATTGTTACTGGAGTAATCAGCCTTATCTGCAGTGGGGAGCCGGCCCTTCCTCCCAGAACCTTCCCATCATGCCAGGACTCAGCTTGGGGCTGTTTGCTCTTTAAGGGAAGAGCTGTTCTGCAGCAGGCTGTTTTACAGGCATAAGCACCAGGACAAGGAGTTCAATTTTCAGCTTGGTTGTTGCCCACCTGTGTCACCTTAAATACCACGTTCTGACCTCAGCTGACACATGTGGAATGGGGATGGGCTCCACTGCCTGATGGAGATGAGAAGTCACGTCTTCAGCCTGACTGTCCCTTCTCCTAAGGCTGCACCACAGAGCACAGCAGCCTGAAATGCAGGAGAGCTGCACCCAGCCCACTGCCCATGTCCACTTCATATAGGGACAGGCTTCTCAGGTGTCAGTGGAGAAGGCAGACACATAGTGGGAGTTTTCCAAAGCCTTCAGGGCACTTAGATTTGAACATCCTGCTTTACAGCACATGGCAGTTCAAGGTGCTTTCTCAGGCTGTCCCTTCCCCTTGACAGGAGAACAATTATTGGCACAATGCTATATTTCATTGTATACCATTTACATGAGTGTTTTAAAGGCTGTGAGGAGCTCAGGTACAAATTAAAGGGGGTTGCTTGAAGAGCTGCAGAGTATGTTTTTGTGCCGCAGAGCAACAGGTAACTGTCAGCTCCTCTGCCTGTATGGATGGCTGCAGAATTTTGAGTTTGATTAAGGTAGCTTTCCCCCTTTGCAGGAGCTGTAGCTGCCTTTTTGTTACATTTATCCCAAGATGAGAGCATCTGCTTACCAGAAGGTAGTGGGTGCACGATCTGTGTAGACCCAGACTTAGCCTGCACAGCCATCTTTGAGCATTGTTACCTATAAATAGACAGTAAGTGATAAACGAAAACAAGAGGGGGGATGATTGTGCTAAACAGGAAGAAAGTAAAGTTTCATATAAAAAACATTCATGAATAAAATATGACAGCAAAAATACTGAGTGAGCATCAGAGACAAAAGCCTTTTAATTTGCAACAGTCCTTCTGACTGTGCAACAACTGATTGTGTAAGATAGGAGAGATTTGTGACCTAATGCATTGCCGTCAGAAATCCTTCCACTAACGCAACAGTCCATAACCACATCTTCATTTTTGTAGTGCTCACTTGTGTCTGCTCAGGCAAAGCCCCAGAAAGATTGAAAATATCACTGGGGCCAATAGCAGTGAGAATTTCAGCCAAATAAAGAATTCAGCATCACATCTCTGAATACTAACCGTGTGCCAGCCGGTGTGTAACCCCGCAAGCCCCTCCGTGCTGGAAACGGTGACTGGCAAAGACAGCAATGACTGTAACCAGCATGGCAAGAGGATGGAACTTTTGTCTGTGGTTACTTGAGGTTTGGAGAATAGAAACTTCAAAGCCTTGAAAGATGCAAGGAGCTGTAATCTCTCCTGGAAATAAATTGGGTAGCAGAAAAAGCCAGAATATATGGAAGCTATAGTTTCTGGAAGGAATCTTTGCTGTGGCACGTTTCAGAGAGGCTGCAAGTTCGAGCAGCACAAGAGGGGCTGTTCTGCTTTCTTACAAGCAGACAGCAAAGTGACCTTAGCTTCCCATTTCACATGTTTAACTTCCTGGCTTTTAAATTGCTGAGTACTCCTCAGACTTTCTGCCTGTTTTGATTTGTCCCTGCTGGTTTTTCCCATCTTTTTTTTTTTTTTTTTTTTTTTTTTTTTTAAGTAAAGCCAGAGAACATGGTATTCCATTTGTAGAGCTTACACCTTCTTAGATAAAACCTTTTGGTAACACACATTATTCACCATGTACAGAACCTAAACTTTTCCCAGTGCTTTCTTCTTTGTGCAGGGAGAATTATATTTATACTTGACCGAAAAGAAGTGATTCAATAGCCTTCTGTATTTATTTGATAAGTGTTAGATTTTGCTGGATGTTCAATGACCAACAGGTATATTTCTGGAAGTAAATGCACATAATGGGCAGCTGTGCACAGTGTGCTGAGCCTGGCTTGTCTGCAGGTGTTTATGGCCCTGTTTCAGCTACCAAGGTATTGCTTGTAGGAAAAGAGAGGTGATCATTTGAGTAAGAGACAAGACAGGGATAAAAATATCTAGGTCCTCTTCATCCATCTTGGGAGTCATATAAGGTTGTTCCTTTTGAAGGGACAGTTTGTTTCTTAAAAATGATGTGAGAATATACACCCTGCCTCCAACAGCTTAGATCATTACAAAATGGTCAGCATACAGCTGATTTTCACTGCTTGGAATTTCTCTTTTTCCATGTTGGGATAATGGGAATAAAATAAATGCCTTTATACTTTCTGAGGTTGTGTTTTGGACTCTGAGGTCACATTTGTAAAAACAGTTGTTGTGGAAGAATTGTGGAAAACCTGTATTGGTTTTCAGATGTCAAAAAGTGAGATTGTGCTAAAAATACAGTGTTGCTCAGGCTCACTGTGTTGTTGTCTCTTAACCTCTGTAGCCTTTGGTGTTCTAATTAATGAAATATGGATAGTTTCATCTACCAGATGGCTACTGTGCTCTAGCAATGTAGAGAGTATTTAATCTCCTTTACTGAGGCACAAAATAGGATACTTCTCAAAATTTCCATTGCCATATCAATAACATTTAAGGGAAAGTCAGTGCAGAGGAAGAAGCTGTAATCATTCCCCCAGAGAGCCAGTTCTCAGTGTGAGATAACCTCAGAACCAGATTCCCTCAGGGCATTGAGGAATTTGCTTTGGAATAACTTTTTGATATGAATTATCCCATTGACTGCAAGAGGAGATGTCATGCTTCAAGATAAGGATCTGCACAAGCGTTTAGCCAGACAGGGGCAATGTTTTAACTGCTTAGCTGGACTCAGGCCTCAGTGAACAACTGCTTAAAAGGAACTAGGATGACTTTTTTAGGGGTCTCAGTGATCAAGAACAGTAAAATTCTTCTTTGCAAAAGACATGTAAAACTATCTTTATGCTTACACTGAGGTAAAAAGCATGAGTTTCTTTTCCTCTCAAGCTTCATCATTAGGAAAAAAACCAGTATCTTTCTTTCATGCTCTCCTCTCTTTCAGTCTTTTAATTTAGCCACTTTGTATTTCTTACCCTGTCCCCTAAAGAGCAACCAATTTGCTTGCTTTTGTGACTTGTATTGCAGTGCAGAGACCCGTGGGAGCACCCAGGAGCCCCAGGGCAGCTGCTCTCATCTTGGCCTTCTTCAGAACAGGGTTAATCTGACTCTCACCAGTTAAGAGAGACTGTATAAAACAGCAAAGGGCTGTAAGAAAGTGCTAAGCCTGCCATGGAGACCTCTTGTAGGGCCACTGTGACGATGTGTTACCTGTGTGAGTTGCCTGGTTGATTTCTCTACCTTTCTTTCCCCCCTTTCCCTGCACAGTGTCAAGTCCTGCTTCCAGAACATGGAGATATGCAAGCGGCGGGTGAACATGTACGACACGGTGAACCAGAGCAAGACACCATTCATCACCCACGTAGCCCCAAGTACATCCACCAACCTGACCATGACTTTTAACAACCAGCTGAACACAGTCCACAACCAGGTGAGGGCATCAATCACAAGCAGCCAGCGCTTGAAACGTTTCTGTCAGGAGGGCCTAGAAGATGGAAAGCAAAGTAGCATTCCATTTAACGTGCCTGCCAAGAGATGGTGCCTTTTTACTCTCCTTCCTCTGCTCTTTTCCTCATTCTCTTTTCTTCAGGCAAGCAGTAATCTCGTGACATTTTGTGTGATGGTGAAATGTTGCCCTCGTTGTTTATGTTGTTGTTGGGGTGATAAATCCTGCTTACTTGGGAAGTTGCTATGGGGAAAAGCTCATTAGTCCCTTAACGCAGCAAGCAGTACTTCATTCCCTGGGTCAGGCAGAAGTATTTGTGATTTACAGCTCTTCTTCAAATTGGCATTGAAGTAAAATGAATTCAAACCATCTGTAACAGACACAGCACTGTAATTGATCAAGAGGAAAGAAGAGTTTAGCGATAATGTCTGTTCTTATCTCTCATTGCTTTAACTCCAGGGGCCACAGTTGATGTGGGGACCATGTGCATGTGCCCCCACTGCGAACACATTGAATCTAGTTTGGTGGGATCAGGCTTTATAATCTTGCTTTGTATTAGTTTTACTTGCCCTAGTGTTGGGGGGTGCTGTGTTAACAAATTTTATGTGACTCGCAGGCTAAGTTGTTTGCTGTGGTACTGTATTACAGCAGAGAAAGGAAACTCTCCAGGGAGAGCACTCTGGGAGACTGAAGCTCAAGAAATAGCTGCTGTCTTTGAAGCCTTATGGGAACAGGCTGCTCAAGATTCACTCTAGAGATTGCAGGTGGCATTGTGGAAATGGTGTTTGGAAAGCAAGGGAGCTGAAGGAGTCTGTAGATGTGCAGGATACTCCTGGGTCAGTGAGAAAACCAGACCTCCTGACTCGGTCTTGACGCATGATCACAGACGGTCTTTTGAAACAATTCTGGCAGGCACAGACAGACATAGGTCATGCTTTGGTGTGAGAGGGTATTAGTTACAAACACCAGTTCTCTTTCTAGGCTCTTTCTGAGATGCTGACTAAAGAAATGCTTGCTCCAGTGCTCCCCTAGGCCCCAGCTGCAGCGCACAGACACCATTTGTACCAGAGTTACTTGTAGGAAAGGCAGACTTCCTTTCATTTCCTCGCATTTCACTTGACATTAAGATCAGTTGTTGGCTGGAGAGATCCATGGTCATTTCTGAATTCTTGTATGGGGTGTGCTCTGAGCAGAACCAGTGTGCCCAATATTCCTAGGAGAACTGGTAGAAATATTTCCAGGAAGGGTGTTATAATTTGAACAAGCTCTAAGCCTTTCACAATTATCTTCAACATACCACTCGTCTTGGCTTTCTTTTGTTTCCTGTCTCTGTGAAATATCTGGGGATTGCCTCCTTCCAGTCATGGCTTCTGAGTGTGGGAGCTGCTGTGGTTGCTGATCAGCTGCACAGGAGAGCAGATTGCACTTCACAAGCTCTGCACCCAGAGGGGATGAGGAGGAGGAAGAAATGTTTTGTTGTCACATCCTGCATAGCTCTGGCAGTGCAGCATGGGTCCAGTGGCAACCAGGGCAGTGCAAAATGCTCAGTCTGCTCTCTCCTGCACCTTGATCAAAGCCTCCTCCTGGCTTTGTACATTCACTGTGAGAGAGCCTTGTCTGACCTATCTCCAGCAGTGCTGCTGGCTTGTTTGGACAGAGGGGAAGGATGGGGCTCTGGTCTGGTAGTGTCTGGCTCCCAAAGTATGCATGCTAAGAACATATATTTGGAGCAGTGGTAGAACTGTTTAGTTGCCTGCAACCGTTAGTCCAAATTTAAAAAAAAAAACCGTCTTCAGATTTCTAGATTTTTGCAGAACTCTAGGCTGATTTTTTTTGACTTTGAAACATCCCCCACTGGAGTTTCTGCTCTAAGAGATTTTAAAGACAATTCAAGTGAAGTTTGGACTTTGCAAGTATTAGCATTGCCTCCTGTTATGCCTTCTGATTACTTCAAATTCCAAACATAATTCAAGGGGCATGTGCCATCTTAGATAAAAGGTATCTAAGAGGAAAGGCCAGAATGGATTTTCCTCTCAGGATGAGATTTCACAGGGCATGGAGGTGCTGAGTCTACTTTACCTAAGAAATGTGAGCAGCTTCTAGAGCTATGTACACAATGAGTGAACAATGATTTGTGTATAGCAACATTTTCTGAGCCCATCTTCACCATGCTGCAAATCAGAGCCAGCTGGGTGAGAAATGGGGCTGCAGGTCTGCTCTAGGGAATGCTCTGTGTCTCTCAGCAGTACAAGCAGCACCGTGTGGCATGGTACAGCAGTGGTTAGTTACTCAGTCAGATTGTGATCCTTCCCCCAGCACTGCCCTTGCCTCTTTACTCCTCAGTGTCCTGCTCTACCCCTTGTTTGCTGTTTTGCTTTGTTTTTTTTATCTTGCACTATTTTACTTCATTATTTTTTGGATTTTTGCTTCTTCCAGCGTACCCATCTCCCTCATTTTTTTGTTTGTTTGTTTGTTTTTTTTTTGTTTGTTTGTTTGTTTTAATTCCCGTCATTCCTTTAGACCACCAACCTGGCTCCCACCTCCTCCAGTGCCACTATTTCCTTAGCCAACCCCGAGGTCTCCATACTAAATTACCAATCTGCACTCTACCAGCCCTCAGCGGCGTCCATGGCTGCGGTGGCCCAGCGGAGCATGCCCCTGCAGACGGGAACGGCGCAGATCTGTGCCCGCCCAGACCCCTTGCAGCAAGCCCTCATCGTCTGCCCACCAGGCTTCCAAGGTGAGTGACAGCCTCACCAGGGCTTGGCCTGCTGCTTCATCCACCTCTTGTTGGGGATGAGTTTCCTCGGTGCAGGTCCTATGGCAGGGAAAAGGGCTGGCTTAGTAAATCCGAGCAGTGGGGTTGTTGCAGATGGGAGTGTTTGCACTTTCCTCCAACTCTGACATCCTGAGTGGAGGCAGCTGATACTGAGAAGGGGCTGGGGAGAGGATTTGGTACTTGTCATTCTTTGCCCTGAGCAAAGTTTAAGGCTCTTCTGCCGTACTTTGGTAAACCTTAAAGCTTTCCCACACGATACCAGTAAATCAGTACATATGTAATGGGTCATTCTGAGACTTCCCAGTGATTCCTCATTGCTTAAATGGGAACTCGGGACAGTAATGCAGCAGGGAGCGTGGTGCTGGTGGAGATGAGGGTTCTCCCCCATAACAGATGCTCATGACCATTTATGAGGACAATTCCCTCAGCTCCAACCCTGCTGCAAACAGCTCTGCCCATGTATACTAGTGGTAGGTACTATTGTCAGACAACTTGGGAGATGCTCGGTGTTAACCACTTGTCCTTCTGTTAACTTCACATGCTGTAACAATTAGGGAAAACTAGCCAAGTATCTGTAGGAAGTGGTCCAAATAGACCTCAGTTTAGCTGGTGCAACTCCTGCTCTTCATTTCTACAAGCCTGTCTGTGCATTAATCTCCAGGCACTTGTTAAATGTTCTGCAAGATTATCAAAGCTCTTTTGAGCTAGAGAAGTTTAGCTAGACCTCTTCTGCATAGTTAAAATGCATCTCAAGGGCTTGACTTCAAAAGTGGAGTATGTAAGAACCATCTTCAGCTTGCAGCCTTGAGAAGGCTCCGAAGTAGAGGAGGCAGCACAGGCTGTGCCATGCACTCAGGTGCTGGAGAGGGAAGCTTCCTCCAGCTCATTTAGGCTAATGTGGGGCTCAGCCAGTAGTGATTGGAGTTTGGGCTGTGCTAGGGCCTTTTAAATATGAGTCCCAAGAAACTGTCCTAGAGAAAGTCACCTGTCCCCATCAAGGCTGAGGGAGTATGGAGTTCTGGATTCCCATCCCACTTTGGTGTAAAGAAAGCATTCTCATATAGCAATGAGTTTTGGCTGACAAAGACCATTTCTTGTTGTTAAACCAGAGAATATGGGGAAAAGAAGCCATTCACTCCCCTCTTCCCTTTTCTGCATGTGCACATTGTATTGCAGTATTTCCCATGTGCTTGAGGTACCCTAAAAATACAAACTCAGCTAATCCCTTAGTGCCTCTGGAAACGTCCTCTCTGCACCCTTATACATTTATCATGTTTGTGAACAATTTAAGGGCATCTTTGGGTCAGGGTAGAACAGGTGGCACCCTGATAGCTGATTATTCAGAGGGACTGAACACTGCAATTTAGGTGGGCAGCAGCAAGCACCTTTAGGCTCCTCTGAGAGGCAGCCCCTTTGCTGGCAATGCTGCTGGTGGCTCATGCTGTCCCTTCTGTGCTGGTGGAACAGGGTTACAGGCGTCCCCTTCGAAGCACGCTGGGTACTCGGTTCGCATGGAGAACGCCGTTCCCATCGTCACTCAGGCTCCTGGGGCCCAGCCTCTGCAGATCCAGCCAGGACTCCTCGCACAGGTAAGGAATTGTAACGCTCAGCAGGTATTTACTGTGTTGTTCAGCTCTTGGAGGCTGAGGAGAGAAGCTTTCTCTGAGAACCTTCTGTGGTGCAGTTCAGAGACTTGGGCAACTGTATATGATGGGTCTGCAGCTTTCTCTGAAATGTCAGAATGTCCCCCGCTCATTGTTCAGCTCACAGACTATGTCAGAGTTGCAAAAGCCACTGGAAAAACCCTTTCTCTTTCTGCATTTCTACTGAAATCAGTGAGAAAGCCTCAGGGAGAGACATGTCACGCCTCTGATGAGAAGGAACCTATAATAACCTCCTGCATCCTCCTGAACTTGAAATCTTGGGAGTAGTTTGCAGCCAAGAGTTGCACTGGTGAATTGCATGCTGCTGATAAATACCTTCCATGCTTTAAGTTTTCACTCTTCTGTTTTATGAGGACCTTTGCACTTGAGGTATGAGAGAGATGTAGGAGGCAGAGGCAAGGGCTCCACACCCAAAGAGTTCTCCTTGTCAGCAGTTCTTATTGGCACAATTGTCTGAAATGTTCTCACAGGAAAAGCATGGTTCCTCCTAAAAAAACTCAAACAGGAATGGGTATTACTAATTACATGTACATCCTCAAGGGATATCCCAGCTCCTCAAACCAGAGGAGCAGTTCATTCCTCCTTGTGCTGGCTTCAGTGAATCTGCCTCAACTGTTTTAGAGCTGGCACCACGTTACCTCTGCTGATACCAGACAGGGAAAAAAAACCACCTAGTTAAACTTAAAACTAAGTTGTGCAATCTGGAAAGATGACCAACTAGTTACAGAGGCACATCTCTGTCTCAGGCTGGTTTGATCTGCCGTGCCAGCACATTCATATGCAGTCAGGTACCAGCAGACTTCAGGGCTTACGCCTGTGTGTTGCACTGCTGGGGTAAGACTGTTGGTGCTCTTGCCTTCCTTTGCCAGCTGCCAGTCACACTTATCTGGTGAAGACAGATCAAAATGCAAATTGTGTGATTTTCATCAGTTTGCACGCCCTGCCCCTTCCCAATAGCAGAGCCTTTGTCAGGGAGCTGTCTGAAACATCAAACCGATCTCTGCTGCAGCCTGTTGTAACAACGGACATGGGCCACCTCCCTTGTTTGGTAGGAAAGGAGAGCCTAAGAGGCAGGGAAACAAAAGCCATGGGAAAGCAAGGAGCCGTCTGTGCAGGCTCAGTGGCTGGCACCTTTTGCTTGTGCAAGAAGTCAGCCGAGGCAGTGAGTGAAGGAGGTCACAGAGCTTTGCATGCTTCCACCATTCTGCCAGGCCTCCTGTGGTGTGCTGTCCTTTGGGGCTTGAAGGGGTGAGGGGTGAATCTGAAACATCTCAAAGACAGCAAGATCCTGAAAGATCTCAATGCATCCTGCTCCTTCTTCTTATGGTAGCCTGGTTGGGCTCTATGCGAGTGAGGAATGTTTGTTAGTAAAGTTTCTCCCGAGTACCCTCCTGCCCACAGGTTACCAATTTCAGTGCTGCCTCTGCCATGTGAACACCCATTTCATGGGCTCCCCCTTTCATACTTTCTACAGACATTTCATTCACTGTCACATCCAAAGGAGAATTCTGTCTGTTTCTGAGAAACCCTCCTCACTAGCTTTTTAATTTTTGATGTAGTACAAAAGGGGAGATGTGGCTGTTGCTGTGCTGTTTGTCCCGCGCCATGAGAAATGCGAGCTGTCTCTGATGGCAGGGCACTCTGATTGATGCTGCTGGCATCTGGTGTCTGTGGGCCTCACTCGGTTTGGGCTGAGCAGCTGGTCTGATAAACAAATCTGTACCCAATTCCAGTTTTCCTGAATGGAAAAACACAGCTTCTTTGTGATGCATTGTAGTCACATCTGATCTCGGCGGCTGCGTGTCTCTCTCCCAGCAGAGAGCTGTTCCTCTCATGCACAGCTGCTTATCTAATGCTCTTCAGCCTGGACTGCTGCAACTGTGAGGGGCACTGGCCCCAGCAGAGAGTGCAGCGCCTCCAGAGCCCACTTCTGTCTGTCCCCTGCTTTATTTGTCCCATTGATGAGGCATGATGCTGCTCCTTGTGCTCCCAGAACTGTGTAGTGCCCTCTGGCTTTCTCCCCTGCCCAGCACATGGCACGGGTTTCTGTGTTTGCACTCCTCGGGATGCCTGTAGCTGGTAAAGCCTTACTGCATCCCAATGCAGCTGGCATCCAGCTCTCCCTGTGCATTTTGTACAACACCAGCTGTCCCAGATGAGGGACGGAGGGATCCAGGGCAGGAGGCACTGACAGCTTGAGCATCATGTCTGGCAGCTGTATGTCTGCAGCCTGTGGCATGGAGCTAGGCAGTGCAAGGCAGAGCAAGCAGCCAGCAAGATGCAGGCTCAGTGGCTAAAGTTACTTGTTTGTAACTTCTCTGTGTCTCTTTTCATCCTCTCAAGCAAGTGTGGTCCACATATTGTATGCACAGAGACTAGTGAGACTGATCCTGTCTTTACTAATAGCTCACTGTGGCTTCAGATCTCAAAAGAAGCAAAGCTGTACAGTATTCCAGCAGGCTTCAATGGTGTGACCCAGAACTGTCCCCTGCCCTTGAATAACACCCTGGATTCTTGATTGTCTTTCCTTTTAACTCCTTACCAACAACACTTCCTACAGAGGTCCTGCCACTGGCTTTCCAAACGTTATTCCATTAGTTGTTTCTGCTCTATACCCAGAGTATGAGCTTGGTCACTCCAGGAGAGCCATCAGTTCCTGAGGACAAGGTCCAGAGCATTGCCCCACCACCCCAGCAAAATTTCATAGTAATGCACTAACTGGGAACAGGCTGCAGCTGCCAGCACAAGCCTTCCATGTGTAAGCACAGCACACTGTGCTGGTGGATCAGCCTAGACAAGTCTTATCTGCAGATTAAATGATTCAGTGGTCCTTACCTAATAAGTGAGGAATTTGTGCCTAGGCCGTGACACTGCATCTAAATTTATGCACTGCAGTCAGACAAGGAGCTTAGACGTGTTCCATTCCCTTCCTGAAAAGGGAGGAAGCAGTTTTGTCTGCAAGTAAATCCAGGTAGTCCCCTGGGATTGACTGCAACAGTAGTTCAGTCTCCTCTTTTAAAGCAGAGCTGGGGTAGAAAAAGGAAAGAGAATAAAAAGAAGGCTTTTTTCCTGCCTTATCTTTTTGTGCCTCTGCCTCATCCTTTTACCTGCTCCAAGCATCTTCAGTCCGTGGTTGTGGCTCCCTAGATGAGGGCTCTTAGGAGCCTTGTGACGCTCCATCCTTTGCAGATGTAACTCAGCAACACAAAAAGTTACAAGATGGTCAAACTTAGGAGCACAACTGGGAAAAGGTGTTTTTTTGCAGGGAGGATTGTTTTGGGGTTTGTGTCACTAGGGGAGATAGGAGGGAATCATGGGGACAGTTAACACTTATGAGAGTGGGGAAGGGGAAAAATGCATGTCTGGAAGAAGCCTCCCCTCAAATTTAGCCTCCTTAGAGCAGTGAGAAAACACAGCAGAGGTCCAGAACAGCAGTGCAGGCTGGGACTAAGATGGGCTGTAGCTGGTACCCTGAGTTCCTCAGCCCAGCAGCAAAAAGCTGCCAGACCACAGTCAAGCAGCACATAGCTAAGAAAGTTTCCCAAGTCCAAAAACAATCATCTGACTTGCATGGAGTTGCTGGAGCAGGACAACCTGAATCATGCTTGTGGCAGCACAGCTGGAGGGGTGATTGCATAGCAGAATGATGGCTCAACTCACAGGGCACAGAAAAGTTGGAGAACACATGGAGAGGACAGGCATGCAATGTGTAGCTGTGCATTACTTGAGAAAGAAATCTGGCTGTAGAAAGGGGAAATTAATGAACGAAGCCATAGAGCCCAGCTGATCTGGAGAGTCAAAATTAGAAGGTGCTAAAAAATTAGATGTTCAGGCTGAAAATGCCAACAAGTTTTGATCCCTTCCATTCTCAGTTTAACCTAAAACACAGCTGCTGCTTTGTATGGCAAGGATTTTTTTGCCCCCTCCTTTGCATTCTCTGTATCGATAACTATTCCTGCTTATACTGTGGTTTCCTAACACTGTTTGTCACCTGTGAATGAAAGGTGATAAGAGCTGTGTAGTGTGACCATGGTCATTTTTAGGGGCCCCAGCTGAGTGTGGGCCATCGCTCGTGGTCAGTGCTTGTTGCCTTTAGCTAAGGAATTGCTTTGCCTCTGTCTGACAGCAAGCATGGCCCAGTGGCACTCAGCAGATCCTGCTCCCTCCCGCCTGGCAGCAACTGACCGGGGTGGCCACCCACACTTCTGTCCAGCATGCCACCGTCATCCCAGAGTCCATGGCAGGCACCCAGCCGCTGGCAGACTGGAGGTAAGCTGGAGGTGCTTGGAGGCACCCTGAAGTACCCACAGGTGCTGGAGGAGGCATCAGGGCTGGGTCTTGCAAGGCCACAGGGCTGAGGGGAGAGGGGCTGCAGCCTGTCACCCCGCTGTCTGAGAGCTGTGGGAGACTTCTCTGCTCCAAGCCTTTGGAGAGCAGAATGTTGTGCCCACAGCACTCCTTCAGCGTGTTCCTTGGGGGAAACACTCCATCCTGGGAAGTCTGGGAACCCAGTAGGAGTTGGAGGAGAGGGCCCTCGCCGAAGGGTGGCGGGAGGCTGTGGAGCTGCCTTTTCACTGTGTGCCTGTGTCCCCGCTGTGCAGGAACACGCACGCCCACGGCAGCCACTACAACCCCATCATGCAGCAGCCCACGCTGCTGGCCAGCCACGTGGCCCTGCCCGCCGCCCAGCCCGTCAACGTGGGCGTCGCACACGTCATGCGCCAGCCGCCCAGCGCCGCCGCCGCCGCCAGGAAGAGCAAGCAGCACCAGTCTGCTCCACGGTGAGTGCCAGGCCTGCCAGCCTGCCTGCTTCCCACTGCTTCCCACTGCTTCCCACGCTTCCCACTGTGGCCCCGCCATGCCGGCAATGGGGGTGTGTCGCAGCTGCAGATAACTCTCGACACAATGTTCTCATGGAATTTCTCCAAAACTCTTGGAGACATGAATCTGACTCTGTTTATTCAAGCAATCACTCCCTTTTTATATATTTTGGACAGGCCACTGTGATTGGTGAACGAGTGACAGAACTCTTCACCCACATTGGTCAAACCAGAGGGACGTCAAAAGAAAGTCCGTCCCGCAGAAAGAATTCCAAACATGAGTTTTCGTTACAGAAACGCAACCTGGTGTTAATGTTCAGGCTGTGGGAACAAGCTTCAGAAACCCAAAACATCAGGAAGAAACAGAGCTTTAGAAACTCAGAAGCTGCAGGCCTGGAAAACCAGACTACAGGGTGCTCGCTGGCACCCATGGGCAAAACAGGTTTTGTTCCGCAGCCTGTGAGGGATTAGATCACACATTTCATGATGGGGCTCTTTGCTGCCTCACCTCTTCAGTATCCAGGGGTGTTTTATACCCAGTGAGCATCATTTTGTGTGGGAATTAGTGGCTGGAGAAGATGCAGAATGGGAAGCTGAGGCCCTGTTACGCTGCTGCAATTACGATGGAGCCTTGTAGTCCGCATGATTTAAAAATGTAACCGTGTTCTCAGGGCAGTGTGGCACAGTGCCCAGTTGCCACACATTTTCTTCCCACACCATCTGGAAGAAGCACTCCTGAGGTGCAGTGTCTGCACCTGAGTGGGCTGCATCTTCAGGAATGTGCAGCTGATGTGTGCACACAAGATCTGCCCTTTGAAAAGCAGTGGGGTGATGGCAGTCTTCTGAGCTTTATTGCCATGGGGAGTGGAGGACTGGGGTGGCTTTAGGCCAGCTGAGCTCTCTGGTTCCTAACATAGGTCATAAGCCCCTGTCCTCAACAGTCCACACCAGCAAGATACCCATTATTATACCCTGGCCTTATAATTATGGCAGCATGAAACGGGGAATTTTCTATAGGGATATCTCATACATATCTCAATATACAGGGCAGTCCTTAGAATTTGTCATCTCTCAGTAGGCCCACTTGGCTCTGGAAAGCAGAGTCTGGGGTTTCTTGCCCATCCCTACCAGGATGGTAGGATGGTTGCAGTGCCTGTCACAGCACTGTAATCTTGTTTAGAGGACAAGGATCTTCAAGGTGTATGTGCAGCAGCTCTGAAGAAGGTCCTCTGGGCTGTGCAACTATCACACTTCTTTTTTAAAATCAAAACACAAAACAGTGCAGGGGAGAGAACCAAAATGGGTCACCACTTGTGCAGTGGCAAAAGCTTGAGTTTGTGGTTTTCCTGGGTGACTGGACTGGTGCCAGGGGGGCTCTGAGTTTGCAACCAGTTTGACTCAAGTTAAGAGGCCACTATTTAAATCCTTCCCATTTATCTGCCCTCTAATGTTGGATTTACTTTGGGTGGGCTCCAGCTGTCTTAGTCTATTCATAACAGAGAGAGGCAGCTCTGTCCCCAGCTAGCCAGCAAAAGAGAGTGCCTGTTGCAGCCAGTGTGCCTGTGCAGGGCCTCCCCTCTCCTGTCACTCCAGGGTGGTGTGGCTGTGTCCTGGAGGAATGAGGCACTCTCAGAGCAAAGGGTTTCTACAGCTTCATTGACTGTGGATCTTTTTGTGCCAAATGAGGAACCGTGCTCCTTTGGAGAGGAGGGTACTCCACGCTGCTCATTGGTATTCAAAAAGCACTTTGAATGCTACTGTGCAGCCATTTGTTATGCAAAAGAGCCTGTGTAAGTTGGTGTTGTGTGATGTACTGCCAGGGTGACTTCCTTTTGATGGATGCCACCTATTCCTTTTGTTAGCTTTCGGGCCAGGCTGAACATGCAGCCCAGGCCCCACAGTAGAACAAAACCAGAACTTTGGGGTTTTCTTCCTTTTTGAATCTCCAGATGTTCTGCAACAGCAAAAAGAAACAAGAAACCAAGAAAGGAAGTGTGGGAAATGAGGGAAATGGGTTTTAGTCAGTGTGCTTTGGTAAATAACCCCATCTGTAGACCCACACTGCGCTGTTTTGCTGATAGTTTTGGGTTTGGATCCCTGATCCAAGTGGGCCTTTTCTGACTGGACAGGCAGGGAAGCCGAAGTAGTTTTTCTACTCTGTAATAAATATACTGTTTATTTCTTTCTGATTTATATGTGTTGTATGCTGCTTCACAGAGGAATGAATCTGAGTGTATGTCCTCCCATCTGCCTGCTCTCATCCATGGACAAATCCATGAGCAGGAAATGTTCATTGAAAAAGATCCTTAAACAGCAGTTCATTTCTGTTTAAAAAAGCAGCTTTCCTGATAAAATTCTAATTTTACCTCTAGTTTTTTCTGGCCATATATATCTGGTCATGATACATCCATGCAGGATACAGGAGGAAGGGATTATCATTTGGGTAGTTCTTCCTCCTGTGCCAGCCATGATGTGCCTGCCTTTGTTCTGTAAGTCTGGGCTTTGTGGCCGGCCTTTACCCTCCCAGCGCAAACTCCTGAGACGCAGCAGTTCTCAGCTGGAAATTTCCAGTGAAAACAAATCTGAATTTTTTATTAAAAGAAACTACTTTTCAGCCAATTGCATGAATAAGTCATGCAAGGCACTGTCTTCTTTGAAGAAGCGACTGTGCCAATTTCGCAGTTTCCCTAGACTCCCTAAACCAGCGCTACAGAATCAGAGGCCAGCGTTCACGAGGTGCGCTTAAGCACGCGCGGCGTTTTAACCCGCTAACGCTTCTTCCCATTCCCAGCAACGCGTCCACCTACGAAGTGTCATCCTCCCAGTCGCTCAGCTCGCCGCAGCGGTCGAAGCGGGTCAAGGAGAACACGCCTCCACGCTGTGCCATGGTGCACACCAGCCCTGCCTGCAGCACCGCGCTGACCTGCGGCTGGGGCGACGCGGCCTCCAGCAGCACGCGGGAGCGGCAGCGGCAGACCATCGTCATCCCCGACACCCCCAGCCCCGCCGTCAGCGTCATCACCATCAGCAGCGACACGGACGAGGAGGAGGAGCAGAAGCATGCACCCACCAGGTGAGCAGTTGCCACAGTTCCCGCACCTCTAGGGTCCCTGCCGGGCTAGCACCAGTCCCTCAGAGGGGGAACTGTGGCGAGGACACGGATAAAAGACTAAAAGGTGCTCTTCCTATCCAGGCATGATCCTGCTGCTTTATTACAGAACTTACTCCATGAAAACCTGATAGGAAAAAGAGGGAGCTGGGCACGTGGCCAGGTGGTTTTGTGCCCCCTTGGGAAAGGGGAGGGGGAAGGGAGGGTCTGCTGACCAATAGGAGCAGACTCCAGGACAGGTGGGAAGGGTGGTGTCAGGTAAAGGGGCACAGAGGTTCATGGGAAGGTTACATCTTTTGTGTGATTATACAAGACATCCAGTACAATTAACAAACTTAGTACAATACAACAAGCAGTTGTTCTCGGCATGCAGGAGAAGGAGAGAGGGGCGTTGAAAGTGCTGGAGTTGCCGTAGGGTTCCGGGAGGTACGTTTGCGTCTCGTCAGCCAGGTTGTGTTTGATTTGTGAGGGAAATTACTAGCTGAGGTCTCTGCAGATTCAGGTGATGCTCCCTTCTGTGCTCTGCATTTGCTGTGTGACCTTGGAGAAGTGCAGTAGTCTCTCCGTATCATAGTCTCGCATCTGTAAGAGGAAAGACTAGTGTCACTGTGGCGAATAACACACGGCGAGAACTCCTCATGAAATTTCTCCAAAGCCCTTGGAGAAATGAATCTGACTCCTCTTTATTTCAGGGATCATGTTGTCCCTGAAAATTAGCCTTCTGATTTGTTTTAGTATAGTGGAGTCAGTTCTCATGAATTGTAAGATAAACAAGAATCATGTTTGCATTCCTTTGTATGGATGGACTTCTCAAGTGACCAGTGGAGATGGAGAGGTGGGAACTTCTCTGTCCAATCTCTGATCACTGTCCAGAAACTTATATATACGAAGTCCACAATAAACTAGAGACTTCCTTTCTTCTTCTCTGCCTGAACACCTGTTGTGTGTGTTACTGTTTGTTTCTATTTACGTCACAGTAACAGGATCGCTCCCTTTCTATACATTTTTCCACAGGCAACTGTGATAGGCGAACAAAAGACAACCCCTTCACCCACATTAGTCAGAGCAGAGGGACATAAAAAAAATATCCCTCCCACAGAAAGAATTCCAAACATGAATATCGTTACAAAAACATTGTAAAAAAATTTGTTCTTTTTCCTGGGAAAGTAGTTTCGGCAACCCAAAACATCAGGAAAATGGAGCTTTAGAAACTCAGAAACTCCAGGCCTGAAAACCCAGACTACAGACCAGTTTTCTCTATCTCCTTTTTGTGGAAAGAAGACTTCAGATAGCCTATGGTGATGAGCATCTCTACGGGAGACCTCTGTTTAAAACAAAGACAGAAAGAAGAGCTTGAAAGGAAAGGACCTTAAATTTGCCTTTTCTCTTTCTAAGTGATTCAGGCATCTGTAAAGAGCATTAAATAACATCTTCCATATGTTTCTTCCATATTTTCTTTAAAAAGCTCTCAAAACCAGTGGTTCTGTCATAAATACTCAATAATGATAAATATATTGCAAGAGAGTTGCTCAATCTTGATTGTGATGCTAAAATATCCTTTATAGTAAAAGTGGCAGAAACTGCTTTTTGTCTAACTCTGCTGAGAGGCATAGATGAGGCTAAAAGTGGTGGCGGAGTTTGCTCCTGAGAGAATAAACTCATCTGAGTGAAAGGATGGCCCAGGACTGCTGTCATTGCTGATCATCCCTGGAGGATCAGAAAGGACTTAATTTTCTAGGACTGTCCTTTCAGCACCTTTCATCACATGCAAGTGCTCTGGGTTTCCCATCTGATGCCAGTCACAAGACATCACTCTGCTTTATAAAATGTAGAGAAGCAGCTTTGCAAACTGCTGAATAATTATACCATCTCTACATTGGTAACTGAGATAGGAAACTTTTAACCTTATCCTTCCAGTGTTGTCGAGAGAGGATATTTTTTTACTTATTTAGAACACACTCCATGGCAGATTTTCCTTTAATCACCAGAGATACCTATCTGTATCTCTGCATCTTTGCAGCGTGGTGACAAGTGAAGCCTGCAAATGTGCACAGAACAGATGAGACACATTTGGCCTCCAGGAGCTAAAAATCTGTAAAGAAAAGCCATATGATTTGGGCATCCAGGATGGAATTTCCCAACAGCCACCACTGCTTTGCATTCCTCTCTCTGTGCTAATGAACTCCACTGGGCAGCAGGAGCTCAGTGCCTCTCAAAGTCAGCCTTGCCATGAGTGAAGTGGTTCATGTAACAGTGTAATACATTTTACTTTAAAAATTAAAAAAAAAAAAATAAAAAAAATAAAAAATTGCTACAACATTCCTTGCTTAGATGGGGGAAGAAAGCATGTTTCCAGAAAGAGTTACATGAAAACCAGTGTTAAAGTCAGGGGACTATAAATAAGGAGCCCCTACTTCCAGGGTTCTTCTGGGAAAAGAAGGGCAAGACAAAAGAGATGCTGAAAACTCAAGGGTCATGGGAGCTCTTCTAAAGCATGGTTACCCATAGTGCTGATTCCAGGCTTGGGGCATTATGTGCAAATCCTTAAACTTACCATCTGGGTGTCATTCTTGTGTCCAGAGGGTGGTGAAGGAAAGAGTTGGGATACTGCAGCCACTTCAGCCAATGGTTGTCTCCACTGCTTCAGCTTTGCTGCAGTCTGGTCCTCACTTAGCACCTCTCCAGGAAGATAGAGCAAAGTTTAGGAACATGTCTGGAAGTTGAGTTGGGAGTCTGAGGTCTTAAAAGATTTAGGTCTGCTGAAGGGCTTGGAAAGTTGTCCTAGGAGCCAGACGTACATAAACAAACTGGCTTTGATATGACTAAAGCATATTCTGGACACATTCCTCCTGGGATCAGCTCCCTGGCTACATTTTGTATCCATATGGCATATCTGTAGAGTGCCAGGGTGCCAGCATTCCAGAAAGGTCAGAGCTTAAGAGCCAGGTGGAATTTCTGAGCCATGTAGAGACATTTTGCATGGACACGAGTGTGTTAAATTGCCTGTGCAGATGTAACCAGAGCAAATGGAGAATTAGAGACAGAGACATAGGTGGAAAACAGCATGGCCAGAATGAGAATTTTTTGGTTAAAGTCTCCAGGAGAGCAAAATCAATTTGTTCAGTACCTTTTGACGTGGGTAGATATAAGACCAGATTCTCAGCTGGAGTGAGAATGTAGCTTCCAGTCAAGGAAGCTGTATCAGCATTTAATGCTAATGAACTTTGTCCCTGTTGAAGTTGAATTCTTTCTCATTGAAGGCTTGTCTCATTTAAGAAAATGCCTCTAAGTTTTCTTACTTGCCTGTTTCTTTGGCTCCAAGAAAAATGGGAGTGACAATGAAGTATGTGCTTAATGTAATCAGGGCCCAAAGGTTCAGGATCTGAGTCGAAAATGAAACCATGCAAAGAATGCAATTGTCTGGCTCGTATATACAAATATTACCATATTGGGCAATAGCTGTGGTGTGGGGGTGAAAAATAAGGAATCACTTGAAACGTGCTATTTTTCACATCCTAGAAACAGTAGCTTTTTCTAGGTTAGAATATAGAAATCACATGGCATTTGACAGATCAAAGGTAATTGCCTGATCACATCTTATGGATAGCAGTGGTAACTTTGCATTACCTTTGCTGTCATTGAATCAGCTCCTGAATTTGCTACAGCACTGCCTTCTTTTACTTCTTACAGGGCTAGAAATTGCCCTTTGACCCACAAGACTAAAAATATTTATTGATTCCTCGGTGAAGAGAGATTGGTTGTGAGAAGTAGCAGATCCTTTGACTATGTAAGAGTTTGTCAGTCTCAGTTTAAGAAGTACTGGTAATGTTGCTAAAAGATGGTGCAGTAAAGGAGCCTTACAGCTTGGATTTACTTGGATAAAAAAGCCTTTCTGTAATACCAGAGTAGCAGAGAGAGCTTTTCTCATACAGGGAATGCACATTTTTTAATTGGTGAAAGAAAAATCTGGAAAATTGTGATGCAGGTAGGATTTTCCTTTTCCTGCTGAAGGTTAGTTAGTGCCGTGTGTTTATGAAACAGCAGCCATCAGGAAGGCAGGGCAGCACATTTTGCACTGTTGGTGAGTGCAGCTTGGTGTAATCTTTATAAAATCCACAGTCATGTGAAAACGTTGGGCTCCTGTTGGGCAGAGGTGCTGGGGAGGCGGCGGGAGATGAGCTCTGGAGGATCTGCTCGGTGGAGCCTTGTCAAAGGGGGCCATCTACCGGGCCCCAGCCCCGTGCCTAAGGCACAGTCACTGAGGAGGAGCCTCAGCTACAGTTCGGCAGGGCCCATCCTCAGAGAGATGGCCAGAGATTTTCAGGGGGCAAATTCCTGGTTAGAAAAGCCAGTTCGTCAAAAACAAGGCATTTTTCGCTGGCTACGTTGAGTTTTTTCTAGTAATACCCTCAACACAGTGAACTCTGGAACAGCTTCAAAACTGCAAAACGTTTTGACCTTTGTTTAAAAGGGAAGAAAGTGACAGGGAATGAACTAATTAAGTAGAAGTCTTCTCATTTCTGGTTTAATGGTGGGTTTTGTTCCTTCAAAATGTAAGCAAACAATAGGGAAATTAAAGTGAAATGGTCAAAATAAAAAGGGAACATTTTTTAGCAAATGGAACTGTTTTTACCTGGTTTCTGCTTGCTTATGAAGTTGATACAAAGTGATATTTTGTCCTATAGAAAAAATAGCATTATAAGAACAAGAAACAGTTTTGTCACCCTATTTGTTTAATGAGCTTGTACAATCTCAGCTCAGAATACTTTGCAGAGAGATTTTATAGGGCAAAGAAACTTTTAATGCTGTGCTGTAAGATAACTCCAAATGTTATTTATTCTGAATAAAAGATACTAGGTGTAACCGTTACTTGCAAAGCACTGTGAAGAGAGTGAGACAGAAAGCAGATTGATATTTATTTTTTTAAATTTACTCCTTTTTAGTTTCTCTACTTGTCCTTGCAGGAAAGTCTAGCAGACAGAGCAGCTGACTGGGAATGCAAGTGCAATGGTCAGAGCACACCCTCAGCAAGTACCATGTAGTAGGGGTTAACTACTCCCCAGCATGCAGCTTCACCTGCTGCACTGGTTTAAATGTAAATCCTCCCTTGATTAAATATTTCTGAAGCTCAGAAGAGGAGAGAAAGCAAGAGCTGAGACATGGAACCGAGAGGCACAAAGGCACCTTGGAACTGTGGCAGGGAGGGAGAGCACACAACATACAACAGGCAGGGAGGCATGCACTGGGCTGCACCGGTGGTCCAGTGAGGGATATTTCTGCATCCATGCTTTGCAGAGCATGACAGGAGGAAGGGGTGGAAGGAAGGGCAGTGGACGTGGCTGTTGTGCATGCCCAGATGACTTCCCCTCCAAGCAATGAGTGCAGCAGCCAAGGAAAACATGATTCTCCTTGAAACAATACAATGATTAGCCTTCAGCTGGTGGTTTGGGGGATGCTTCCCAAAGAGGCAGGAGAGCCTCTCAGTTCCCCACTGCCTGTGCAGGTGTCATAGGTAACACCTCTCCAGCTTGGTTTTCCATGGGATCCTGACAGTAATCACTGTACTTCTGGACAAGGCAGACTGACTGCTGCTGTTGTGTTGCATACTGAGGAACTGCCCCATTGACCATCTTCACTGGCACAAAATTCTTGTGGGGTTGTGGGGAAGAGGGGAAGCTCTGTGGAGTAGGCTCTGTGTGAGTCTCACCTCTGTAACAGAGCGTAAGCTGGTGCAAGTTTTTATTCACCTTGTTCACGTCGTAGTGCAGTGGTGGTGGAGCCCACTTCAGAAGACTTACACACAGAAATTGCTGGCAGGCACAAACCAGGTGTTTTTGTCAACTTGCTGATGTGCATGTGAGGGGCAAAACACCATTTGTAATTCTCTTTTGACATCTAGCCTATTGTGGCTGTGTTCTGCTGTGCATAGTAATGCACTGACTCTGCATAGCAATACATTGACTAACCACAGTCATTTGGTTAAAAGATTGCTGCCTTCCATCTCCAGAAGACACCGACATGCAGCTAATACTTAAAATTACAGAAACAGACAGTAGCTCTGTCAGCAGACCTTCAGCAGCAGGACCTTTACAACCTGCTAAGCAATTCAGTTTATATGACTTAAATAACAATGACACATGCCGTATAGCCTAATGAAACGGCCGAAGTGTTGTACTTGATAAATGTTTCTTAACATCACAAATTCACAAAGAAGGTGAGAGCAGATTAACAGGTCAGGATGGGATTGAGCTGAAGAGAGGGGGCACGTTCCCAGTGCTGAGCTATGCATGGCATAAGATTTCATCATGAGGAGACTGATTGCAGTTGTGGTGTGAGTTTTTGTTGGCTGACTCCATGCTTTCCTAGAATAGGTGGATTATTCTGAAGCAGTAAATGAAAAGGGTTGCATGTTATTAAGCTTTCAGAGACCTAGAACAGAGTTTTTTGTAACGTGAGGTAAAGCTAACATGTATATGCATACCAGTTCAAATGTACAGTTGTGCTATGGCTGCCTTCATCCCCAAGTTGGTGACCTTGAGAGCTAAAAGGCTCTGTTGCTACAGGGTCAGAAGCACTGAAAGGTTTGCAGCTCTTGGAGTGAACCATGCAATCAAGAATTGCTCCCACTCGGCACCATTTGGTTTTTTCTGTGATTCTGCTGTAACTCGAGGTATTCAGGGAAAAAAAGATCCTGTTCCTGCAAGGCTGCTGCATACCAAGCTTTTGGGATGGGCCTTCAGCAAGTAAAAATCATCTCAAGTGGCATTGCTACAGGAGTGTTGTCTCTGTCCTTGTCTTTGGCTATTGAGGTGGGTTTAGCATAGTTTTAACACCTAGCTCAGAATCTTCCTTTCCTTAAGTTCCACTCACTTTTTGTTCTCACCATCTGTCTTCAGCACAGTATCCCTTAACAGTATCTCAGATGACCACCTTAATTTCTTGCAGGGTGCCTGTGCACAGACTGTCTTCCTTCCCTTTCCTCTAGCAGGCTTCTCCTTGCTGGAGGGAATAGGGCCCCACAGCCATCTCTGCTGGGCACTCAGGAGGGTGGTATATGTTAGAGAGCCATCTCCAAGACCTGTTTCTACTTGAAAGGCATGGTTGTGCTCTGTGTCTGCACATTGGACAGACGTGAACTGCTTTTGGGTACAAGTTTGAGGATAAGCTCTTTAGAACCAGGGGGGAACGGGATACTACTTAAAAACTAATAATAGAAGTACAAACCAGTGCTTATTTTATCTGCTGTTCTGAAAGGGAGGACACAAACCCTGGCACTAAGGGTTAAAAAGCCTACCTGTAATCTATACATTCTGTGCAGATGGATTTGCTGCCACTTCACCAGTCTTCCCCCCTCCCTCCTCTGGAGAATTAAAATACACCTCCCCACATAATGCAGGCAGGCACACAAGCTGCCCAGGAGCACAGACCCACTCCCCAAACTACTAAATCACGTTTGCTGCTGCTCCTGTGCATGCAGGAGGGAAAGCAATTACCAGGCTTGGAGAGAGCTTAATAGGAAGGGGGCAAGACTTTTAATAGTATTTTTCTGTGTAAGCACAAACATGCCCAAAAGCTGTGGCTGAGTTATAGGAATACAGTAGGCTTGCTGAGTAGGCAAGTGCTGTGTCAACAGGTAAAAGCTCTCAGTCCTGATAGTTTGTGAGCAGGGAAGGTGATCCATCAGCCTGGGCCTCGCACAGATAACTCCTGGGTTACTGCAAGGGGGGAAGAGCAGCTGAGAGGGAGCTGGAAGGGGGAAAGCTGCTCACTACCAAGAAGGCTTTGAGTAGGGGGAATGCTAGCTGCTGGGCTGAATTTTCAAAAGCTTCCATTTTGGATTAAAGTGTATCTTTAAGCCTGTGAATCAACCCATTTTCAGCATGAGTTGGGCCTTTGATGTTTTTGAAATTCCCACCCTTAATCTCTGGGGCAGGCTCTGGTACAGCAGGTGCTGAGCTCTGGGCATGTGTAATTAGTCCTGACTGACTTCTCTGCCTGCTGTAACATTAACCACAGTTGTTACCTTTCCTAGAGACAGAAATCCAGCTGCTTTTGGTGGGACTCGTGTGCTTGTAAGGATGCAGTCTGCTGAATCGAGAGGCTGATCACTTGGGCCCTAATCCTGCAAATATTTACCCATTGGCTTTAGCTCTGTTACAGGAATAGTCCGGTTGACTTTGGGAAATGACACCTATTAGCAGTGCTGAGCACTTGCATAAGGCCTGGCAGGACCATGGCTCTGGTCCTTTTCAGATTCCCATCCATGAAATGAGTTAATACCCTGATAGGGTCCTTTTCTCTGGAAAGGTTTGGGGTCACTTATTTATTTAATCAAACAGTTATACTTTAATTTTTAGTTGTAACCAAGGAGCTTTAACACTTTGAAGGCAAAAACTTCCCATGGTCCTTGCTTTGACAAGCCTTCAATCAAACTGGTGAAAAATATGCCCATACTAAAACAATAAATAGCACAGATTACACAGAAAATTACCCTTCCAGTTCTCCAGTTCAACCTTCTCATGTCAATTGTCAGCTGAGAGCAAGTATTTCCAGTTCAGCCACTTAGATCAGGAAGGGACTGTAAAAGAACAGCTAGACCTTATCAGTTGTCAGAAAACTCTTTAGTGACTTGATTTTTCTTTATAAAATGTAATAACTGTCAGAGATAAAGAATATATCTCTCTTTCCAACTGGCAGCCAAGGATAGCTGCAAAGGGCAAGCAGCATGGATTCTCATAAATGTGTGATTACAGGCCTTTCCACTGATGGAGAGGGGAATATTGATGCAATATTAGTCATTTTTATTGGCTTAATATTCTTCTTTCATAGCAGCATATCCAAACTGCTACATCTTTCTTCACACACAGTCACTGTCCATCTCAGATGCACTGCTGCTCTTTCCATTTCTAATCCAGCACTCTCCAGCTCCCTGTGAAAGCCAGAATATGAGGGTTTGCTGTTGTACATTTTCCTTGTCAATCCATCCCTGCCCCTGGAAGGATTGCTTTCCAGCTGCTGTGCAATAGGTCCCTCTCCTTCTCTATCATCTGCCCCGTTTCAAGTGACAATCTTTTAGGATGGCAGGGGCCTCTCAAATCATGTTTTTCACTGTGAGTAGAACAACATGGTCTTTTGTCCTTGGGACATACCAGGATCCTGTGATGACATCCCAGAGAAAGTCTGTGTGATGGGAACTTGTTTGTGAATGCTGCAACCCAAGGCGTTCATCAAAGGGAAAAGAAAATAGATTTTCAACCCTGAGTCTTGGGATACAGGTGGTGAGTTGCAGTTTGTGAATGCTGACAGAGAGATTTTGGGATGGGCAAGTTGAAGGGAACCCACCAGTGCTCCCTTAGGACTATGAAAAATAAATAAGGCAAACAATGTCCTTGGAAGGAAACTCTTCTCAGTGTCTGCTCCACCTTCCTTTGGTGCTGATACCAGGGAACAAACAGCTCCATGGCAGACTGAGACCAGATTAATCAGCTGTTCCCTGGGCTGGGCTAGCCAGACAGAGAATGGAGAGGACACTCCATGGGAAAAAGCTCTCTCTCTCTCTGTTTAAAGTGCACACTCATGAAGTTAAAATTCCTTTTTCTCCATGGAATTTCTGTTCCTGTTGGGGCTGTTTCCACCATTAAGCCTAATTACTTAGCTTTTTATGTGCTATCCATTTCTTTTCATCATTTTAAAAACTTCAGTTGCCATAACAACATAATGCAATCAGTGAAACATAACAGCTATTTTCTGTAGTCAAGGTCTGTGCACTGTCAAGGATGTGAGCCATTTAAGCAAATCTTCACCATCCCCCTTCCTCCCTCCTCTTTCTCACTCTCTCTTTTTCTCCCTAAACAAGCTCATAACAGGAAGGAGAAACCATGAGGAATAATTAGACACAATAGCAGAGCAAATCCTAATCGTACTCATGCAGTCTAGTCTAATGAACTTCCAGCACTGATCTTGGAAGTGTTGATGTGCCTTTCTAATCACTTTTTTGATGTCATAGATAGATTAGTTGCAGCAGGACCTTGATTATCTACACTAGAGTCAGAAGACCCAGAGCCTGTTTAGAGAAAGGGAAGAAAATCAAAAGCATTGCATACTTTCTTCATTTCATTCTCATTTGTTCCTCATTTTCAAATGCTCATTGAGAATATATGTCCACTGTACCATATTAGTAAATAGAATGGTGTGTGTTTTGTAGATTCATGGAACTTAAGCATGAAAAGTCATAGCATCTATTATTAAATCATTGCTGAAAGGCTGGGAGAAACCGCCGCGTTTTTTGTGTGGGTGGTGAGACTTGCAACAAAGCATAGTATAACTGCTGGTCTTCTACTGCACACATACATAAAAAGAAGTCTGAAAATAAATCTGGCAGTCTGGTTCAGTTCTATTCTAAGCAGTGTGAATATAAGATCTATCCACAATGTCTTACTCACTCCTTGACCTCCATGAAGGCTTTCCTGGAATAGTAACGAGGGAGTTTGGAAGCCTGGGATTTGGCTTAAGCAGCCTCTCTCCAGCAGAGGACTGAAGGCTCTGCTTTGCCCTTCCAGAGCTTGTCTGCTGCACACAGAGCCTTCTAATGGTGTCAGGTCAATCACTGCCCATTCACTCTTTCCACTGTTCTGCTTGTGTTGCAGCACCTTGTCCAAGCAAAGGAAGAATGTCATCAGCTGCGTCACCGTGCATGACTCCCCCTACTCCGATTCCTCCAGCAACAACAGCCCTTACGCCGTGCAGCACCGCACAGGGCAGAATAATGGGAACAGCTACGACACCAAAGGGGTTCCAGAGACTCACTGCAGTGGGAACCCCCGAACCATCATCGTGCCACCACTGAAAACCAGGCCAGTGAGGTGTTGGTAGAGTGCGATAGCCTGGCACCAGGTAAATTGCACCTCTTCCGTCAAGAAAATTAGTAAGAAATAAATGATTTATCTTGGAAGAATCTCATTGTTCAGTTTCATTTTGTTTGGTTGCTTGGTTTGTTTTCCAAAGAAACTGTGCTGCTGCACTTCTCTCAAGTGACACATCTGTTCTTGGTAGCCGTATTGCATTGTTTATGTGCACTGGTTCACTCAGGAGTCGTGGGTCAAGTGTCTGTCCCAGTTAGTTCTGTACAAACCCAAGAACAGAATGCAGCCTTAGCTCAACGTTTGACATGAAAGGCACCCAAATGCAAGTGTGAACCCTTGCTGCTTTGCCTTTCCATAGGCTTTCTTTAAAATGGGTAAGAGATTGAAAACATGAGAATTTCCATCCTAACTTGTTGACGCTTCTGGGAAGAACATTTCCCCAGGATCTTCATTGTGGACTGATGAGGTTTGCTCATCCAGAACCTCTGCAATGCTAGATAGTGTGATGTGTTGAAAAGGGCTTTATGGTGGAAGTCTGGCCCGAAGCAGTTGGCTTTGAGCTACTTGGCAATCCTTGCTTTGGATGCACTGCTGGTGAATACAAAAGGCTCGAAGGGTGAGCTCCCCACCAGCTCCTTCTCCCTCCTTTTCCACTCACCTGATGTTAGGCAAGCCAGGGCTTTTTTAGGTTGTGCACATCGTACTTTCCTTCCTCTCCTTGGGATTTGTACCTGCGTTGTACAGTTCTGCTGGCAGAACATTGTCTCATGGTTCTGAAGGATCTATAAGGCCTGCTCCAGACCTGCTTTGGGTCCAGTTAATCAGGTCTGTTTGTCTGCCTCTAGGATAACAGGCTGGTCATGTGTATCAAGCCCTGCTGAGCCATTCTGTTGATTGAGAGAAACAGTTTTCTTAACCTGCTTCTGTTGTATGTCTCCTCCCAAAAGCCGCTCTGGAGGAGACTTGGTGAGGAAAAGGTAGGGTGAGCAATTAAACAATGTCATGTAAGCTACAAATGTGTTTCCTTTCCTGGCACAGTCACCACCAGTCACCACTCATCCTCCTACAAGTCCAAGTCCTCCAGCACCGTGACCTCCACCAGCGGTCACTCTTCAGGGAGCTCGTCTGGAGCCGTTGCCTATAGGCAGCAGCGACCAGGAGCACATTTCCAGCAGCAGCAGCCTCTTAATCTAAGTCAGGTAAGTCAACCAAGACTGATTTTGGTGGTGCATCATCCAGCTATTGTCTACCGCTCCTCCATCATGGGCTGTCCTGTTCCAGCCTAGTGATAGTTCAACCCCGTGTTGAGTTTGGTCAACTTGTTTCTGCTTGACTGCAAACCTTGATCTTCCAGCTCAGGCAGAAGAGGTAGTGCAGATCACACCCCTGAGTGGGCTGGAGATACTCTTCCTTGTGTCTTCTGAAGCCTGACAGTCTAGTAGTGTGAGTGGGAATAACACGAGAGGGGAAGTGCAGTGGCTCAGCCACGAAGGAGTGGAGCAGGAGCATGTAGGAAGGACTGAATTCTGCTTAGCTGTAGGTAACATGGGGAGAATATCTTCAAGTGAAGAGAGTGCATGAGGCTGGCTGTGGGACTGGGAGAGAAGTCCCCATCAGGTGGGACAAGGCAAACCAGAGCTTCTGTGTATATAGGTGACCTCGTGTAATGAGATTGATCCATCCTGTGATAAAGCTGGGCTGGGATCTGGACAAATCCCTTTTCTTGGCAGCATGCGGTTCTTGAGATGTTTCCCAGTCTGAGATCAGAACTCCCAGGGAGGTCCCCAGGAGATGCAGGAAATAATGCCCTTTTCACATCCTGCACCTGGGGCTTCTCTGTTCCCTGAGGTGAGTTGAGAAGAGTAAGGAAGTTACAGCTCAGTTACCAGTGTTTCAAGAGGAGAAAGTCTGGATAGCTAGAGAACAGTGCTGGTATGCATCCAGAGCTGGATATAAGCAGAGCTGGTTTTGAAAAATAAAAATAACTTGGTGGAGAAGAATGTCTGTTCTCCTTCAATATGCAGAGGAAATTTAAAAATGTGAAAAAATTTGAAATAAAAGTGCATGAAAATGGTGGAAGTGGGCAAGATGCTCTTTGCAACAGTTGGGGAGGAGTGTGGCTACCATATTTCCACAATAACAGCACAGAGAGTGCTTACAAAAAGGGTGAAAAGGTTTGGAAGAATAGAAGGAAATATCATGAAGCATTTTCCTTCTTGTCTTCTAATTCCTGCTTTACTGGTAATCTAATACCTGGACTACAAATGACTGGGAAAACTCCTTACATTTTTGTGCAATGCAAGAAAACAACTTAGAAAAAAGTACATTGGTCCCATCCCACTGCCACAAGTTTCCTGTGCTCAGGTAATTTTAGCTGAAGACAATGAGGGCACCTGCAGGATCTAATCAACCTGAGGGTTTTCTCTTTAAAAAATAATGTGGTTATTTTTACTAACCAAGGAAATCTTTAACTGCAAATACCCAAACTGAACAAAAATAAATTGCCTGTTTCAGGCATAGTTAGGCAATTTTATTCCCCTGAGCTATCTGTGCACCACAATTTGTCATCAGAGGGTTCACTAACAAAAAACACTTGTTGCCTAAGCAACTGGACTTGAGGAAGATGTTCTTGGGAGCTGGGCATCCAAGGTTGTGTCTTTTGCTAGCTGTGTCAGCAGGCTGTAGCTCAAACTGGGGGACTCGCTGACCTTTTGATCAATGTACTCTCGTGAGGGACCCACTGCTGTCTCTTGTTTCCAAGGGAAGACTGGCAATGCTGAGGGTGACAGGAGGGGCTTTTCTGAGGCTGTCCTGCTGTGGCAGGGAGGCTCCCAGACACTCCAGAGGAGTTAAAGAGCCAACTCTTGTCTTGTAACCGCCTCTCCCTGTTGCTGTCTTTATCCAGGGCCAGCAGCACCTCTCGACTGACCGCACAGGGAGTCACCGGAGACAGCAAGCCTACATCACCCCAACGATAGCTCAGGCCCCGTACTCTTTCCCGCACAATAGCCCCAGCCACGGCACAGTTCACCCCCACCTGGCAGCCGCCGCCCACCTGCCCACGCAGCCCCACCTGTACACATACACGGCCCCCGCCGCCCTGGGCTCCACGGGCACGGTGGCGCACCTGGTGGCCTCGCAGGGCTCGGCGCGGCACGCGGTGCAGCACACCACCTACCCCGCCAGCATCGTCCACCAGGTGCCCGTCAGCATGGGCCCGCGCGTCCTGCCCTCGCCCACCATCCACCCCAGCCAGTACCAGGCTCAGTTTGCCCATCAGACCTATATCAGTGCTTCTCCAGCCTCCACAGTCTACACTGGATACCCGCTGAGCCCCACCAAGGTCAACCAGTACCCTTACATCTAAACACTGGAATAAAGAGCGAGAGACGCACCCAGCCCGGGGGGAGTGAGGCAGCACGCTTTTGTGTCGAAGAACGTGTCAAACTAACAATGCAATGGGAGGCTCGCGTGAAACTTGAACGAAGGAGACTTTAGGAAGAAAAGAAAAAGAGGAAAGAAGGGGGAAAACCAATTCTACGATTTTTATTTAAAAAAAAAAAAAAAAAATGGAAAAAAAAAAAAAAAAAAGAACAGAAAAAAAATAAACCACAAAGAAACAACCATTCTGCACCAAACTAGAGAGAAAGAGAGAAGGAGAAGGACCCTCCAGCGGGTCCTGTCTTTTGAAGAACTTCACCAACAGACTTTTAAAGGTTATTTTCATCCAATAGTGAGCTACATTTAGAAATTTGTTGTCCAGAACACCTAAAATTAAATCCATTAGGTTTTTAATCCTGTAGGTATACAGATTAGGGATTTATCCAGCATTTCAAAGGGTTTATACAGCAGCTTTTGTATCCCAAAGTATACATAGGTTTGGGGGGATTTTTAATGGAAAAAGAAAGTGGGTAAGGGAGGCTGAGGGTGGAAGACAAAACGTTGTCCCAGTGCTCTAAATTTGTACCTAACACTGCTACACTTAAACACAACTGGGCAAAACATGCTGTGCAGCACTGGTCGAGAGCAGAAGCAATGGGAGTGTTTCTCCCTCTTCTTGAACACACTGGATAAATCCCTGAGAAATGCTATTCCTAAACAAGATCTCTAATAATGTATGTTGGATTTCAGTTGCAATTTTTGTTTTTAGTTGTTTCGTTGGGTTTTTTTTGGAAGTGTTCCTTTTCAATCCCTAGCCATTTTAGTATAGGAGGAGACATTTTAGCTGCCCCCAACCCCCTGCCCCCAGCCCCGGTAGAATGTAGCACTATACAGGTCATACCCCTTTTTACTCTTTTGTGTTGAACTTCAACGATACCAATAGACTATTCCTCAATGTGATTGCACAAAGAAAAGTGATATAACATAGGCATGTAACAATGTGATTGTCCAGGTGTGTGTGTGTGTGGGTGTGTGTGTGTGTGTGGGTGCAGATGCTGCCTTCTCTCTGTGGTGTGTTCCTCGGCACAGCCATTACAACTGTCACAGTCTTAGTTTTACATCATTCCCTCGTAGTGCCTTACCGAACTACAGACGCGGTTTAAGGGTTTACTTCCACTGGTACTCCTAGAAACTGACTGAGGCTAGTTGGAATTTACTCTCAGCTCTTTTTGTTTTCTTTATCTTCTTCTTCTAATTTTTTTTTTTTTTGGGGGGGGGGGGGTGGGGGGTGGGGGAGGGTTGTTACTGCCGATTTTCTCCTGCTGGTGGTGTTGGGTTTTTTTCCCACGTCGTCAATCGTAGCTCACTTGGCGAGGTGTTGGGGAGGCTCGTTGGGGTCAGAAGTGCATATAACTGGGTGTTTTGTCGAGCACTGGATGGGCTGGAAGCAACCGGGTCAGCTGTGAGGACCCAGAGGGTCTGGGGACTCATTGGTGGACTGGTCTGTTTCTGTCCTGTTGAAATAGCAGGTTTCCTCCCTGGAAACTGAATTCTCATTCTGCTGTTTGCCGATGTTCTCGATGGAGTGGGAGGACAGTGTCCACCCTCATCATCAGGTTGTCCTGGTCATGTGTCTGAAATGGGAACAAAAATTTAGTCCTTGCCAGGGGGAAACACTAGTTGTTGCCAACATCTCTCACTGTGTCTGTTAATGAGAAAGGGTCAGGAAAGGGCTGGAGTCCCAAAGCAAGCATGAGAAAAATCCAGCTGAGAGAGTCAATCTCAGGTTTCTTAAGTGAAAAGAGTATTGTAATACATAGAGCCTTACCCACTCTAACATAGCTGTGACACTGTGTGCCTCCCCTGCTCTCTTTTCACCTACACCCCAAAAAACTGCCTGCAGTGGCAGAGTGACCCTGGAACTAGGAGAGTAGGTTGGTCCTCCACACCAAGGAATGCTACATGGTTGTTTTGTTTTCCAACAGTTTCTAAAGAGAGCCTTTCCTGTCATTGGTTTGGTTCAGTGGGGAGTTTCCCTGGTAATGGCACTTGCACTGGTGCATCAGTACCATCATGCCTGTGGATGTCCTGAGGAGGGAGGAGAGAAAGGAGTTTGATAGAACGTTTCCATGAAAGCTGAAGTCTATGGGGCTGCTCAGTTCCACTCTACATTTCCTTGTAACTAGAGCAAGAAGTAGTCAGGTGTTTTGCAAGATGCTGGAAAATAGCAGGTTTGTTGGCAGGGTGGTGAGGGATGGGTTCCTGAGTGGCAGTGAGGAAGAAGGCTCTCTCAGGTTGGAAAAGCTGACAGAAAGACAAGCACAAATACATTGTTTTGTGGTAAGTGCTTGGATGGCCTGGAAGACAAAGGGATCCTGCTATGCATAGGCTGTTCAGCGAGGCTGTTGTCTTCTGGCAAACCACCAAATAAATAACCTTCCTGGTCGCCAGCTCTGGTTCCTGGGCTACTCTTGCACAGTTTTCTTCTCCTGCCAGTCCTTCATTCCAGCTCAATATACTGTAGATGAGGATGCAATCTCCCAGCAGCCTATGCACCTTACCCCCACTCTTCTTTTGGAAAGACATGTCCCCTTTCGTCAGAGGCAGGAAAATAAAGACCTGCTCTCTCTCTTGCATTCCTCTCCTCTCTCACCAGTTCCGGGAGCGAGAGCGTCATGCTGCTTATGTCATGAAAAGGAAAGATAATGTTATTTTATTGTATGGTTGTTATGATTATGATTATTATTATATTATTATTATATTTTACTCTGGGTTTTAATTGCACACGCATTCCTTAAACTTTGTGGGGTTTTTTTTTCTCTTATTGTTGTTATTGTTGTTAATTTTATTTCTCTTCATCAGTGGCATTGGAAGGGTTACTGTGATTGTGAGAACTGCAGGAGGAAGGAGAAACGGGATTATTCCAATGATGAAAACTCTGCCACTAATCTGGGGGAGTGGGACCACTCAGTGAGAGTGGTTACAGCCTTGAGGAACAGGAGTTATCCTCTGGGTCCCATCTTCATTTCAGAATAAGTCCAGAAACATTCATTCAGAGGCCAACACCTGACAGCAGCTAACCTAATGATCTGTCAGGAGAGCTGGATCAAAGGCAGGCAAGGACCTTGGTGCCCCAGGGTCCAGTTCACCATCCCCTAGTTTGAAAGGACATTTGTATAAGATTAGGACTTATTTGTGCTCCAAGCCATGGTCATTGAGCCCTTGCAAAGAATACCAGGCCACACTACATATTAAGGGTTTGGTTTTCCTAAAGGAGGACACTGATGGATGGCTCTCCAGAAACAGGGCAACCAAAGGAGCTGCAGCAGAGCCGCAAGGGTGGCTCTCAGTCCCACCACTGGATAAAGCACACTGGCACACACAGATGCATTACCTGGGTAAAGCATGGCTGCAGACAGGGCAGTGTTCCTCACCTGCTCTTCCACTCTCACTGAAGACTAATTAGGTGTCCACAGGCCAGGATGCTTGGTTGGACTTTCTTTTTGTTTGTTCCTGATGTAGATTTTCCCTTCTTTTACAATTATTTGTTGTGGAATTTTGTTGTGCTGTTCTGGTTGCTACAGTTTAAGTATTTATGATTTGATTTGCATCACCTGCTCTTTTAGAATAGGGGGAAGCAGTGACTGAATTTAAATTCCATCGAAAAATTATAGGACTTCAGCAGAGACTAAAAGTTAATCATGCACTTGAGTGCTTTGCTTAGGAACTTCAAGTTAAATATTTGTTTACGTGCTCCTCTGGCCTAAGATTAGCGAAGCATGGAAGGTTGCAGTCTCAATCACGGTAATATTTTGCTTATATTAATTGCATTTTCCCTGTGTACCTATCTGGGCTGCTCTCTCACATGGGCTCAGATCTGATTTTGAGGGGTGTTTGGCAGTGGAACTGTTACAACAGCACAGGCTGGCAGAGAGAAGGGTTACAGTGCATGTCAGAGAGCCACCTTTCATACTGTCAATCCTGGAGACCATTGCTGGTCTGCCAGACGGTCATGGTGACGGGATGCTGGTTACAAGAGATGCACAGCACAGCCCTCAGATTGCTTTGGTGGTGCAACACTGTGTGAGAGCTGTGTTTTCTGGTGGGTATAAGGGAGCTGAGCAACACCTCCTACTTCACACCTGTGTAAGGGAATTGTATGGATGAAGGCGTGGTTGCTCACAGGGGAAACACAGTCATTTCAGCAGAGGAAGTAAAAGCTTTGCATGCTGTCAGTACCACACACATAACAACAGCCAGCTGGTTTTGCTTGCAGAGTCCTTTGGAGGGGAAATGGGATTGGCATGGTTTGGTTCAGTTGGTGTTTCTTGTGTGTATGGCGTAAATGGTGTGGAAGCTTGAGGGGGTAGGAGAATGTTTAGATACTGGAAGTTTCATTGGTGGCTTATGGCTGGCAGAGTGAAAAAGTGGCCCTTTTTCCCCATCATGTCCTCTTTCATTCTGCTTGTGCAGGAAGCAGAAGGAAGCACAGACATTGTCTCTCCTCAGGAGGATGTTCTGTTGCCTGCTGTGTGGTCAGAATGCAGGAGGGAGGGTAGAGAACCACTAACATGAGCAGACTGGAAAACCCAAATGGAAGCACATCTCGCCGTAGAGTTGTCAAATCCAGCCATTTGAGAGGGCAAATACAATTGCATCTTCCTTGGCAGGTTTTACCTGCTTGTACCCAACAAATTGGGCTTTGGCAGGTCTCTAATTCTCTCTCTTTCACTAGTAGTTTTGGTGTAATATGTAAAACATTCCAAGAAAGGGACACTTTTGACTGTGACATTTTTCCCTTTTTTATACATTCAAGGGATTGTGTATTGTAATTTGGTTTGAAGGCAATTCCATTAGCAAATTTGAAGGGCAATAAACCTGGTTTTTTCTTTAACCAAAGGCACTTTATTTTTTTTTTTTTTAAGAAAGAGAGAAAGAGACTCCCATCTACTCCAGAAATTAAATAAAGCCACGAGTCATGAGCACCAAGCAATGAGGATACACCGTGGGACTCAATTTTTCCATTCACTTTTTTTCTTTTTCTCTCTCACTCAAGTTTCTGACATCTTTTTGAGTAGCTAGCTTGATGAGCAGAGAAATTCACACTAAATATTGCTGCTATCTTAAACTGTAGGGGATGTCAAAAACTTTTTTCTTCTCTTGTTATTGTTCACATTGATTTAAGTGTTTTAGTGGTGACATTGCAGTGTGCAAATGGTGAGCTGTGTAGTGGGGATATGCTTCTGGATGCTCTGCATGCTTCTGTAGTGTCTCCTCTGGATTTAGGACACCGGTTTTGTTCTGTGGGTTCATAAAATCATAGAATATGCTGAGTTGGAAGGGACCTATTAAGATCAAGTCCAACTCCTGGCCTTGCACAGGACATCCCAAGAATGACACCATGTGCCTGAGAGCATTGTCCAAATGCTTCTTGAATTCCGTCAGGCTTGGTGCTGTGGCCACTCCTCTGGGAAGCCCGTTCCAGTGCCCAACCACCCTCAGGGTGAAAAACTTTTTCCTGATATCCCAAACAGTGGTGCTGTGGTCAGGCCAGGCACAGCTGGGCAAGGATGTTGGACTTAGACTTGTGTTCTTCCATGGCTTTGCAATCATTAGAGACCTGCAGTGCTACTTATGGGCCAAATTCTGGATACCTGTATGCGAGGTCTGCCGTGGGTAGGCAGTACAGATGGGAAAGGTGTGGGAAGGGAATGTTTTCCTTCTTCCTGTTGACATAGCTGTCCCAGCTGTGGTCCCATTTGCTGTGTGAGCTTCAAAGCAGTTGATCTGTGATGCTGGGCACTTACCTTTGTCACCCTCCTGGTGCCCCTGTGAGAAGGACTTGTGTCCAACATACCTGGAACCCCCAGCTTATTTCTCAAGGCCCACTTCTGTGCCTACAAATTGTTTTTCTCCCTGCAGACATAGGGAGGAGATGGTTCTCTGCTGCTGAGGTTCCCCCCACTGCCATGCTCCAACAAAGCTGCCTCTGATGACAGTGACAATTTCACCCTGGGTTGCAGATGCTGAGTGAGGTGCTTGAAGAAATGGTGCCAGTCCCGTTGACAGTGGCTCCATGTAGACTCCTTGCAGGAGTACTGCACTGGGTAAGAGGAGCTGGGCTTTCCAGGCTGGTCTCCATCCCTGTGGGCCATCCTCCTCACCACTACCCGTGTGCATATTGCTGTGATGCCAGCATGCTCACCAAGCACACAGTGAGACCCACAGCAGGGGTGACCCCTGGAAGGAGGGCCTGGCCGTGTGCAGAGGAGCTCTGCTCACAAAGGCTCGGTGCTCAAGGGCTCCTTGGCCCCTGTGACAAATGTGACCGCTGTGAGGGACCTGTGAGGAGCTGCTGATGCAGGTGGAGGTGTGGGAACTGGCCTGGAGGTAAAACTGAGCTGAGTTCTGCATGTGTCAAATGCTTTCAGTGGGAAGATGTGGTTTTAGAGCATTTGTGTGTGTTGAGAGTGAAACTTGAACGGTAGATTGGCTTGGTTCTTCAGAAGTCTTAGGAAGCATACTAGGAGGTTTTGCGTTCGGCATTTGTGGTTTGAAACTCCTGTTTCTCATTTACGGGTTAGCTTTGTCCTTCCAGTTTTAGCAGTGCTGCTATAACAGACTATTCATGTGTGTTTGAAGATAAAGTTTTTGTTTTTAATCTTTTGCTTATCATAGTTAATCTAAGAAAGGCAATACTAAAGGTATATTTTTTTCCAAAAATGATATTTTTTACTGCACTGATAAATATTGTGACATCTCTGTTCTTAACTCTTTCGCTGTGAGGGGAACTGTGTGCAGATTCACACAAACTGTAAATACTTGTGTGTACTTCTGACAGCCAGGGATTATTTTTCCTTCCTTTTCCTTCCTTTTCCTTCCTTTTCCTTCCTTTTCCTTCCTTTTCCTTCCTTTTCCTTCCTTCTTCCTTTTCCTTCCTTTCCTTCCTTTTCCTTCCTTTTCCTTCCTTTTCCTTCCTTTTCTTCTTTCCTTTTTCCTTCCTTTTCCTTCCTTTCCTTCCTTTTCCTTCTTTCTTTTCCTTCCTTTTCCTTCCTTTTCCTTCCTTTTCCTTCCTTTCCTTCCTTTCCTTCCTTCCTTCCTTCCTTCCTTCCTTCCTTCCTTCCTTCCTTCCTTCCTTCTCCTTCCTTCCTTCCTTCCTTCCTTCCTTCCTTCCTTCCTTCCTTCCTTCCTTCTTCCTTCCTTCCTTCCTTCCTTCCTTCCTTCCTTCCTTCCTTCCTTCCTTCCTTCTTCCTTCCTTCCTTCCTTCCTTCCTTCCTTCCTTCCTTCCTTCCTTCCTTCCTTCCTTCCTTCCTTCCTTCCTTCCTCCTTCCTCCTTCCTTCCCTCCTTCCCCTTCCCTCTCCCTCCTTCCCTCCTTCCCTCCTTCTTCCCTCTCTTCCCTCCCTTCCCTCATTTCCTTTCTGATTTCCTTCTTCCTCTTTGTTCTTTCTTTCTTTCAAACAAGGTTTCCTCTTTGAAACAGAAAGCAATGGGGCAACAATGCTCAGTAAAAGCAAAGCTTATCCCACTTTCAGAACATAGCCAAGGAGTTTTTGCAGTGCTGGCATAGAGTTAATATTTAAGCCGATGTGTTTTCATCTTTCAGCAAACTATTTGGAAAGGAATAAGACAGATAGAAAAGCTGTGGTCTGGAATTCTGATCAGAAAAGTTACCCATCTATTCTGTGGCATTTTTCTTATGTTTTCCTTTTCTTTAAAAGTATTTTAAAAAATAAAAAAGGCTTGTTGCAGGCTTGCTTGCCTGAGCTCTAGGCTGGTTGGTGGCTGTCCTGGGAGTGCCTTGCGCTCCAGGACCGCTGGCTCCTTTGGAAGCAAACCCACTGATCAGGATTCTGGATTCTGATTGCTTCAATGGGTATCCCCCGGTACTGTGGGATACTTTTGCTTTTTTAAAAGAAGGATTTAAATACACTTACATTACGCAAACTGTGACCTAATGGCAATAATTACCTCAAATGTGGGCATTCATCCTGGTTTTAGCCTTTCTGAAATCATGTAGCCAGCTTGAACTTTGATTCAAAGACTCTGAACTCCATAGGGGCAGAATAGCGATAAATGCCCACCCTGGTCATTGTTGCTTGAGTGAATTCTGAAGACAGTGAATCTTTAAAAAGAAGAAAAAAAAAAATTAAACCAAGGAATAGATTACTCTTTTATGTATTTTAATCAATTGTGATGTTAAAATGCACATGTAAGTATATATGTTTATAGCTACTGTAAAATGCTTTGGCCTTCTAGAAGATATTTAATGAGTCACATTTTAAACCAATATGAACTGAATAATAGACTGTGGCTACTTAAACAGGTTTTCTGGCTACATTTTATAGTTATTACAGTGTTTTATAGTTTACATTTAAACTGGTACTTTTTAAGGGAAATCTTGTGTTTATAAGTGACAACTTCAAAATCACAATACAGCTGCCTCTTTTTTAATTTTGCCCGTTAAAAATGGAAAAGTACAAGTGTGTTTTTAATATGTATATTCTGTTTTGAGATATAACATAGTGTTGGAAAGTCAGTCCAGAGATGAAGTAATCCAATGTATTCCAAAATCTGATTTAAAAAAACACTCCACCCGCTTCAAAGATTTAGTTCAACAGATAAGCTATTTGTTTGTTCACTTGTTTTAGTAACGTGCTTTATCAGGCCTCCCTGGGTTGAAGCAGGGAGCACAGTACAAAATTCACTGTTCTATGTAAGATCCTCATCTGGATGAAGATACCCACATCAGGAGAATGAAGGATATTCATAAAGATTGTATTGTACTATTGATAAATCATTAGCCAAACGAATAATTCCTGAGTTAGTGAATGCTTGTTTTATTTGGGGGGCGGGGGGAAAGAGGGGTTGTTTGTAAGTGTGTGCGTGTGTGTGTGTGTGCATGTGTTTGTGTGAGCCACTCAGAGGCAATGCTGTAATTTGGCTTTCATCTGTTCACCCCTTTCGTACAAACGATGCTCAGCACCATCACAGAAATGTTTTAAACGAGTAAACAAAATACAAAGTTCACTGACCATCTCCTTGTCAACTCTGTTTTCTCAGCACATGCCAGTCCCCGTTAATGCTGTTCCCCACTGCTGCTACCCTGTACTTTGCATTTTGATACATCACATTCACCACCCCTGGTCTCACTTAGCTGTCTAGTTTCTTCCGTTGTGTTCTCTCACTTGGGTAATCAATGAACACGGTATAAATGTCTGCTGGGCAAAATGGTACTTCGAGGTCCCAAAAGTACAGGAATTGGCATTTAAAAATATGTATATGTACATCTGGGCTTCAGCTGCGGAGCTGGGGTGCTCACGGGAGGGCTCCTTTCGTGTTCCCACCGTGCCAGAGGAGGCTGTATTTGTCAGCTAACGGAGGAAAGGGGCAATCAGCGATGCTTTGCAGCTGGGCACCGGTGCCCAGAACAATAATCCGAGCCCTGGGGCTGGGGAGCGCATCCCGCCTGCCCCTCCCTCCGCACCGTTGCGGTGCTGGCCGCTCCTGCCTGGCCGCAGTGCCAAAGCCATCAGGTGTCACAGGGGCAGCCAGGAGCGCCAGCAGCACCCGGGCCAGCTGGAAAACATCCACCCTCCCCCTGAGCACCGCCACGCAATCAGCAGGCTCCACTGCCCCCGGCTCTTGTTCTCCTAGGCGGAGTCACACTCACAAACACCGGCACACTCAAGGAGCCCCAGAGTCTTGTGGAGTATCTTGGCTTACAGCTCGTTAGGTAAGAAGGGGTTTCCGACACTGGCAACGCACATCCCATAGGATCTGGATGGTTGCATACAGCACCTCTGCCCTCAGCAAGGAAAGAAAGCGCTTCTGCAACGCTTCCACCTCACATGGTTACATACAACACTTCTGGCTTTTCTTTTCCCCCTGTTATCCCTTATGTGTTGGATTTTTAAATTTTCTTTATATATATTTTTACTCTGTATTCTTGAAACGAAACTTCCACAGAAATTCCAGGGCACAACCATTTCAGGTGTAAAAAAGGATCTCCACATCCCATGTTTCACCGACAAAGCAATCAAGGCATTTTGGGTACCAGATTCTACTTGGGCAGAACCAGAATGTAGCCTGTATATTTCATACCAAATCCAATTTCTGAAAGGAGAGGAAGTGTCATTAATAGCTTTAATAAAGGAGTGCGTGTGAGGGAGAGAAAGAGAGGGAGTGAGAAAGAGAGAAGAACGAGGGGCATCTTGGAAGGTGAAAAGTCTAGATTTCCGGTAGTTACAAATGAACCAATGGGTGAAACTTATTTTTTTTATTATTTTTTAATGAGTTGTAAAATCGTTTTAAAAACAGCAGGGGTGAAATGGAGGGAACATTTTATGCCTTTCAACTGCCCACAAGCCCAGCATACTCTGGATGGAAAGTGGAAGTTATTATACACTGCACCAAAATTATTAAGGGAAGGTGGGGGCAGAGCTGTGAAACGCTATTGCAGTCGCAAGGGAAGGGACGCCCCTGCCCCAGCTCTGGATCTCAAGTGGTTCTTTCTCTACAGTATCATCTCAGCCCAGTAACCCCACGAAAGCCCTGAGCCGTTGTGTTCCTTCACTGTACGGTTTCTGTAATAAGAGTGTTAATCCATGTTAATCTTTGTGAAAATTATTGTGTGCGACAGTATTTTCTTGTGTACTGCTTTTTACCTTCGTGAATTGTCCCTTTCTGTTTTCTTTTTTTTCCTTTCCTTCCTCTTTTTTCTTTTTTTTTTTCTTTTAGTAATATGTCTTTCTTCTTTTAAAAGAAAAAACAAAAACAAACTGATGTGTTGTAGACCTATATGTAACCTATTCCTTAGTCTCATATTATAGGTATGTTATAAGAATGGATATTTTACTTGGCTTTAGAATGTTTTACAAGAAAACTAATTCTTAACCAATCAAGTTCTTGCTACTAAAAAAAAAAAAATGCTTGTGTTTTTCATCATGACGTTGTGTGCTTCTAATTAATAATCATTTTCGTTGTAGAAAAATGGAGTGAATTTATATTAGTCTTGGAAACTAATAATAGCATTGTAAATTTATGAGATGATTTTAACAGAAAATACATTATAGAAGAATATAGTTATTTTAATTGTAATATTACTAACTGTAGGGTGAGAAAGGAGGTCCCGTTGTGGTGAACTATGTTATAGCTTGTTATTCACGGTTTCTTTTTGATCATTTTTTCGGTCTCTGAGGTGAAACGAGTTATTAATCAGAATTTGTCAACTCACATATGCATATTGTATATGTGTAGAAATGTAATCACACTTTGTCTTGGAATTACATTAAACTGTTTTAAGTCACTGCAAAGTTTGTGTGTCTGTCTTCTCGCTAGTTAAAGTTTGTTCTGAACATTTGGTTAGTTTTCAGATGCTATTATTTAATCTCCTCAGTTTGTTGAAAAAAGAACACTAATAGTATCATTAATAATAAATAGTCTTCTCTTTGAGGTAACATGTTTAGATTTGTGGGATGTATTTTTTTTTTCCCAGGGCAGAAGAGCATCTGCATTCAGATGCTTCACTGAAGCACAGGAGGCTGCTCAGAGCTGCTGTGTTCAGCTCAGTGGAGAGCTCCCTGTTATACCCCACTGAGCCAAATGGAGTGTGGTCATCAGCTGCAAGTAGAGGTCTGGATTTTCTTTTAGCCTGAGCCCTCAGTTCATTTTCTCCCTTTCCTCTCTTTGCCAAGTCCCAGCTGACCTTTCAAAGGCTTATTTAGACATTAAAATGCTGAAACCACCATGTGTTGGCAATTGCCATACCTGCCCTTTTGGGCTGTGCCTGATTTTCATGACGAAAATTTTCAGGAGCAAGCTGGAGGCGTCTGCAAAGGGTCTCCTGTTCTACCATAATGTCACCTTGGAGGAGGCCAATGGCTCCTCAACAACTCCTCTTAACAGAGGGAAAGATCATCTTGGGTTTTTTTGCTGACCTTTCCTAACGTGGTGACTCCTGCGCAAGCCCACCAGGTTTCCAGCCCATAGGATTCATCTTGTTAGGTCAGCTTCTCCCTTTTTAGGGCTAGCCAAGAGGGATGCTCCAGGGAGCTGTACTGGCTGCCCGTGGTCCACACTGCATTCAGTTTCTGATGAATGGCTTCTGCAAACACAATAACTGCTGGATGGCCCTGCACAGCACTGCCAGGAGAGGGGATTGCCTCAGGACACAAACCTGGAGTTAGCACGGAGTCTCGTTTTCTCAGTGAGTACTGGAACCTTATTTTTACAGCCTTCTGTCTCATGTTTCCTTGGAGCACTGCAGGAACTGTTGCAATGAATTTCTAGGTAGATATGAAGCTTTTGGTAACAGGCGGTCATGGACCCTTTCTCCCCACTGCCTTAAACTGGCTGAGACCCAACTGAGCAATAGCAATTAAAACTGTTTGTCCAGCAAACTAATTAAGTCAGTGTTTAATTTAAAATCTTGTCCTATTAAACAGCTAACAGGTAATTGCAGTGTTAAATACTCTGCGGGAAATGAGGAGTTTACTGGGTCATGATATGAGACATTAGTGAATGACCTAACGTCAGCAACAGCTGTAAATCCAGAACAGAGAGATTAACTAGTGTAGTTGCTCCATGTGTGTGTTGTATTGTGATGCCCTCTTTATTTGTTTCTTTTTGTAAAATTTATCAATAAAACCATACAAAATATTTGTCACTCTGTTGTCCAAGTCCAAAACACATTAAGAATGCATTGTAGTTGTAGAATGTACTTTCTGACCCTTTTTTCCCAGGAGGGAAGAGCAGTTTCTCACTTTAAGCAGGGTTGCTTTTAGCAGAGCCTGCAGTGCCTTGTGAGAGGAAACAGCGAGGGGTTCAGCCACCATATAAGAGGCCAGGAAGGGTCCTCTCAAACCACTGGAGCTGCAGTAAATGTCAGCATCTGGAGACCACAATCCTGATCAGCTGGTGAAAATTACCACCAACAAACTTGAGCAAATCCAGCTCTTTCTGGGCCGCAAGGATTCTCTGCTGGTGCTTTCAGTGTTCACCTCAGCCCAACAGGTGTATTCTAGGTGGGTATGGTTCTTAAAATTGGGAAGCTGGGGGACTCTGCTGTTCCTGGAACATGCTGCTTGAGCTTTCCAGTGCAGTGGCTATGTTTTAATTCATTGGAGACCACAGTTTGGTACCTAAATTAGTATTTATACCTATGAGAAGAGCTTGTCCTATGTACAGTGCAGCTCTGCCCTTCTGGTTGCCATTCCTGTGAAATTAAACTCTTAATGGGGGTCTGGGAGAAGGAGAATGGTCCTGCTCTGTGAAACACAGCCTGCTGTCCTTTGGTCACCTGTGCATGTGTGTTGGATCTCCACAGCAAACCCGTGCTGGAGCAGTGGATCTGCAGCTTGTAAATTCTCATGTCTTCTCTTACTCTGCTGGTCAGGCCAGGGCAAACACACCTGCATCAGCATTTCCTGCAATGCGCTTTTTCCTTTATGTTTTAAAAAAAACCATAAAACCTTTTTATGTTTTCTCCTGCAAGGTGGCTGTGCAAATAATGAGCGATAAAGGCTGTTATTTAAAGGCCCCTGCACTGCACTATATATCAAAGACTCTGCTCTTTGGGGCTTTTGCTCACAGGAAGGCAGCCACGAGAGGGGCTCGATGCACAGATCCACACTTAAACACATTTGGCAAAGCAGCAGTTTCAGGGACAGGAGCAGGCTTCTCCAGGCAGCCCTGGGAACCCAGCAGGAGCAGCACTCCATTCCCACGGGGACTCATCACCTTGTTAACAGTGTAAGAAGGTCCAGTGGAAAGGATAGCTTATGTACACTTAACTCCAGGCTGCATTTGTGCACAGGATTTTCTAGGCACATCCAGACACGTGTGTATGGGGTGCAGGAGGCCACAAGCCCAGGAGGCATCTGGAAAGCCTCCCGTTTGTCTGTGGACAGCACATTGCCTCGGGTGTGTGATCTCTTTAAATTCAAAGAAGACATTTTATTTCCCTTTCTTTTTTTCAAGCTCATAAAAAAATAAATTAACTTTATTTCAAAAGTAATGTCACAGAAGAGGAAAAAAAAAAAAAGGGGAGAACTACAGTTTAAAAGAAGGACTTACTGTAATTCACAATACTGAGACTGGACCCTGACAATTCTCATCCCCTCTTGACAGTGAGGGACAGTCTGAAAACCACAGAGAAGAATACATGCTCCCACAAAGAGCACAGCTGCTTTTGAATTTGGTTTCCAATTGGGTTTCCAATGACCAGGGTTTGGGGAACAGCTGCTGGGCTGCTTGAGAAAGCTTTCTTCAGTTCTCTTGAAGTTGTTTCTTCCACACCCAAATATCCTCTATCTGCCTCTTTCCTTCAGGCATCATCAACAGGCCTCCTCAGGAGTTTACAGGAGTGGCAGGAACAACAAAGGCAGGTCTGGAAGGAGACTGCAGGAGGATCGAGGAAGGTTCAACCACACTTCACCTGCATACACCAGATTATTTGCTTGCCCTGTACCCTGTTCCTTGTGATGTGGAGGTGCAGACAGCAGAGCTCTGCTCTCCTCTGTCGGTCTGCTGGTCACATTTCCCTACTTATCCTTGCTTTCCCTGGGTTAGGACTGCCCCCTCCTCTTTTTGTAATGCCCCCTGTCCTGCACGATCCCATTTCCTCCCCTCTCCCCTTTCCTTTCTCTCAGTGTGACGCTGACCCTACCGCGGGGAGAGGGATCTGCCTGCGAGAGGCAGCTGTGGGTAGTGGAGGGTGACGGGAAAAGCAATCCCAGAGGGCCGGGCTTGGGGTTTTTAAGTCTTTAAAATAACACCAGGAATGACCGTGCTTGTTTGCCTCCCGTGACAAGATGTGCGAGAGGGTCTGGAATTACTGGGAATGATGGATAAAGGGGATGAAATGCTTTGAGAGCAGATACGAGGGGAGATAAAAGACAACCGACGGGGGAGCAGGCTACAGGTTGAAGACGAGTAGAAGATCGACGGGAAAGTGGCAATTTTTAGACGTTCCGAGTTTCCACTGCTGGGAGGGGAACGGCAAAGGAAGGCTGCATGCTCGACCCCTTGGAAAAACCTGTTCCTATCGCCATCAGATTTTTCCATGAGCAGCGGTCTCCCAGGAGGGGTGTGCACACAGCAGTTCATGGGAGTGCTGGAATAAAGAGTTTTTCTCCCAGCTCCTAACAGCGGGACCTCCGGGCACGGGCCTCAGAGCGGCCGCGGCCGGCGGGCCCCGGGCCCTGACGAGGCGGAGGCACCCGCCGGCCGCCAGAGGGCGCCCGCGCCTTCCCGCCGCTCGGCTCGGCTCGGCTCGGCTCGGCTCGGCTCGGCTCGGCTCGCTCGGCTCGGCTCGGCTCGGCTCGGCTCGGCTCGGCTCGGCTCGGCTCGGCTCGGCCCGGCCCGGCCCGGCCCGGCCCGGCTCGGCTCGGCTCGGCTCGGCCCGGCCCGGCCCGGCCCGGCCCGGGTGTAAGGCACAGGCTGTCAGTACCAAGAAATGAAGGAATTTAACCCCCCTGGCTTATTCCTTAGCCGTTATTAAGGAGCACTGATTAAAGTTAGTCTTGGCCAGCGTGCTGTGCTGGGTGCAGTACATCCATATAACACAAAGTACTTTGGTGCTGGATGACATTTTTAAGAGCTGAGCACGGTGGAAATAGGCAACGACATAAGGGCAAAAGAAAGATAAATTGAGATTAAGACAACTTAATAAGTAAGGAGGAATACCCCAAGTGATGTAAGGTCACTCACCACATCCCACCAGCAAGGCAAATCTCAGCCAGTTCCTGTGCAACTCCCTTGGAATCTCCCCCTTCTCTACCCTTTTTATTGCTGAATGAGATGTTCTGTGGTATGGAATATCCTTGTGGTCAGCTGGGGTCAGCTGACCCATCCCAGCTCTTGTCCACCCCAGCCTTCTTGCCAAGGATGCAGAGGGAGAAACAGGGAAGACCTTGACCCACTGCAAGCAATGCCCAGCAATAGCTGGAACACTTCCCTGTTAGCACCGTTTTGGACACAAATCCAAAACATGGGACTATATGGGCTGCTGGGAAGAAAATCAACTCCTTCCCAGCCAAACCCTGTAGAGCTGGGAAATGTTGTGAGAGACATTATAATCCAGGGGCCTTGAAACAGAACTAGCAAAAGAATTCGGAGGACATACAATCACAAAAAATGCACTCACAGATTTCAGTCAAAAAAAAATAGTCGACAATAGAGGGAAAGCAAAAGTGAACAGAATATTCATTCAGCACTCAAGGGTATCTGTCACTGGTGCTTTTCTCTAGAAGGAGTCAAACACGTACCTTTGATCACAGGGCTTGCTTTTGATCACAGGCAACAGCACTTTATATTGTATAGGGATACACCTATTATATAGGGATATATAATACCCTAGCTGGATATCAGATATTAACAGCTCTGACACATCTAGTGCTGGAACCATTGATTGTGAGATTCACAGCAAAATGATGGAACTACCTGAATGCAACGTCTGGATGGGGAAAGGTCACAGGGTCCCATTCCTCCATTACAGCTGCCCTTCCTTTGAATTGGAATGGGAGTCCCTGGCTTCTTAAATCCATTGCTCCTAAAATGCTTTTGGCTACAGTGAGGAAGATGAAGAATATAACTTCTGATGAAGGCAAGGAGCTCTTTGGATTGGGTTTTTTTTTCACATCTTTTCCCCGTTCCCCAGTATATTTCACCTCAGCTGCAGCATCCTGATTTCAGCCCCATGAGGAAAAAAAATGAGTGAAGTGTGTCTGTTTTGGATTTTGTTCATTACCACTTCCAAAATTTTCAAAGGAGACCAGGCTTTCACCAAGGAATGCTCTAAGGTTTTGAGTGATGTGAAAACATTTGAGAAGCCAATGATTTGCTTTGCAGAAAAAGTGTAACTTTTAAGGAGTCTCTGAGAAGCAAACTGCTCACAGTTTCCACTTTATGTTGAATGAAAATTTTGGGAAATTTTTTCAGAACCATATATGACCTTACTTTACCAGAAGTGAAGGTTACAGAGAAAGGATCTGAGGTTTTAAAGAGCTTTTTAATAAGGTACGTGCCTCCTTGCCCTCTAACTGTACGCAGACAGTGTCAGATCAATGCACACACTTACTATGAAGCTCAACTTTCTGTGGCTTCCTTCTCGCTCACTTTTCTTCTTTCTTTTTTCACTTATTTTCTCCCATCATTGTGATTTTTCTCTTTGTGATAAGCAGAGTTATCAATGGTCTGAGCTGGTCTGTGCCAAGCTCTCTGTAACTGAGCCATCTCGCTTCCTTGCCCAGGGCACTGTATTTACTCTCTGAACTGTGAAGCAGTTGCTTTTTAGTTTATTATGGCCTTTGTCTCCAATTATTAATAGGTTTTCTCAGCAAATGGCACTTGAAGTGCTTTGCTGAATACACTAACATCATCTGAAACCAACTCTGCTGCATCTACCCTCTGTACAGTGCAATGTGTGTTCTTCTGAGTTTTTTGTGGTCTGAAATATGCTCTTTATACAGACTTAGATGACAGGTTACCCAGGCAGGACAGCTGTATGATCTTGAGTCTGTTTTCCCGTGAATTAGCTCTGATTTCTTTCAGTACTTGTGAGGAAAATATATTTTAATCCTCTGGTGAATCTTGCAATCAGAGAATCTAACTTGGTGGAAAGGAGCCCCACCAGTGGCTCTGAAGCTGCATGCTGCACAAAAGAGGCCTGGTGAGTGCAAAGAAACCCTGTAACCCCTCTGGAAATGCAACTGCTGCTGCAGTTCTGCAGGGGAGACCCGCTGACCCTGCCGAGCATCCCAAAAACGAGGAGGAGGAGTGCAAGCATCTTTTATACCTCCAGGGAAATACAAGCATAAACTCCGATCTGGTGCTGATTGATGCTAATGAGAGGACTCCAGCAGACTTTGGAATAGGCCTGCAGGTAAGGGGGTATCACTGTAGAGATAACACATGACACAGACTCCTGTGATTCTTTTTCAGGCTTCGTGAAGAATGAGTTTATTTTGGGGGATTGTTCCCTTTATATACAATTTTCCACAGACCACTGTGATTGGTGAAAGAAAGACAAATCTCTTCACCCACACTGGCCAAACCATAGGGACATCAAGAGCGATCCTTCCTCCCAGAAAAAATTTACAACATGGACACCGTTACAAAAACAATCTCCTGGTGTTTATGTTCTTTCTCTGGGAACAAGTTTCAGAAAATCCAAACATGAGAAAAACAAAGCTTTAGAAACTCAGGAATTTCAGGCCTGAAAACCAGACTACAAGTAGGAATGATATCATTTGAACCTAGCTTCTGACAACAACGAAAAGGATGATACTATGCCATCATCGATTATGGCAGTACCATTAAATCTTTTGGACAAAGGTTAGGAGAAGTGTAAGCAGGGGCAGGAGAACTCCCCAGCTCCAACTTTCTCACTCATCCCTCTTTTCTGGGGCAGTCTGGTCCCTCTTGTGACCAGGCTGTCTCTGTGGATCAGACCAACACCTTGTGGAGGTGCCAAGGGGGTTCTGTGGGCTTGCAGATCTCCACAGCTCCCTCTCTTGCCCTCTGCCCTTCCAGAACCCAAAGTCTGATACATGCAATAGCTCTGCAGTGTTCTGCAAGGGAGAGGAAGAAGCCTCAACCCCTTCCCCTAAGCGTCTCCAGGTGTGAAAGAGAACCTGCTGCTCTGTGAAAGAGAGCAGGGCAGGGACAGTCAGAGAAAAGTGGGGTCAGGGCACATTAAAGACACAGAACAGAGGAAAAAGACTGGTAATAATTTTGCCCTGGAGAATGAGTCCAGTAATTGGAGGCTGGCTAGACTTAGTTCCTGGGAAAGTTAAGTATATCTTGTATGGATCAGTCAAGAAAGAACTAAGTGAATGAGTACAGTTGATTGCCACTGACAGTTTAAGGGACCTATAAGCAAACTTGTCAAATAAACCTGATTTTTGTGCTTTTATGAGACTGCATTTGGTTGACAAAGGAAACTGCATAGTGATAATGTATATGAAACTGTGTTGGGCACATGAGTCAGCAATACACTCACTGCATTTTCAGTCTAAAAATTACATCAATACAGCTTGTGTGAACGGCTCCAAGAGGAGGCCAAATGACAGACCTCAGAAGAGCCAATGAGAAGTCCAGGAGAGGCTCATGCAGATTAGGGCAATGCTGGAAGCTGTTTAATCCATTAATGTAACAATTTATTATCTAAATGAACATGAAATCACTTGCTAACAGCAGGGGTTGGCAATGAGTTGCAGGACAGAAGACAGTCATGCAGACAGTCACACAGAGTGATCAAGCACGGTCTGACAGCAAGGGGCTACTTAGGCTAGGAAAGCTGGGAGTTGTGAGTGGGAGTTTTAGCATAGTGGGTGGTGTTAATGAGTCTGAGACATTCAAGATCTGAGAGAAGATTTAGTGAAATAAGCAGGTTTTGATCCAGAGAGCATAAGGGTGTGTCTTGGATCCAATGGCAAGCTCTGGGATACAAGACCTCCATGATCAGGACCCTCTCTGACTCCCTCAACCTTCCTAAGTAGCAGAGAGCCTTTTCCTCCCCAGTACATCTGCAGACAGGGTTGTAAAGGGGACACTGCTACCTGCATCCCATTGCCAAGATGTCCTGTAGTGCAAACGGGATTGGAATAGCTGCAAGCCCACGTGGATAAAGAGAGCACCTTCAGGTTCTGCCTCTGGTGCCATTTGCTTGATTAATGTGCTCAGGTCTGCCATAGGGGAAGATTGTGCTGTGTCTGTGAGGAGTAGGATCACTCTCTTTTTGCAAACTGATATCTTTTTCCCTGCCATCAGTCTGGCAGGGACAGGCAGCAGCAGGAGAGCAGTTGCCTGGGAAATATGCAGCACGACCCAGTGGGAGAAACGGTAGAGTCAAGTGACAGTAAACCTTTCTCAGGTTTACCTGTTTGTTGGGGGGGTGTTTCTTGGGTTTATTTTGTTCTGTTTTGTTTGCTTGCTTCGTTTTTGTTGTTATGGAGTTGCTTCTCTTGTATGAGAATAATGAGCTCTAACACTTGTGTACTGCTGCCTAGGGGAGGAAGCACAGGCTTGTGAGGCAGCTGGCATGCTAAGTCATGTCACTGCCAGCCAGGGATGGTTTTTTCCCCTCCACAAAGTACCCCCAGGGTAGCTGAATACCGCACTCAACATGTGAATAGAGAAGCCAGCAGTGCCTGCTTTGCACTGAACTGACCCAACACACTTGGGGGCTCACAGCACTGACCCAGCAGCTGATCCAGGGGGCTCAAGAATATCTTTTTTTTTTTTTTTTTTTTTTTTTTTTATTACAGAAAATGTTTATATGTTCATTCAGCCAAAGGAAATCAGAAGGTGAAACATGAGATGAAACAGAGAGCATTTGTACATAAGTCTTACCAGAAAACACGTTTGTTACAACAGTTTACACAGAGCATAAACACACCTGTTTGAGGTCAAGTGCCAAACCAAACTCTCTCTTAAAGACTGGCATTTTCTGACTTATCTCAACACGGCTGTTCATCCATTCCCTTTATCTAGCTGGGCTTTTCAGCAGTTCAATGTCTTCTTTATTCTCCCTGGACTCAGGAGAAATTAACACTCGCCTGCCTGAAGGTATGTGGGAAGATATTCCTTGATATACCACTCTTAACAGCACTGTGATATTTGAAATTGTATTGGTACACTGTTGTTCTCTTCTTCCTATTTGCTTCCCTCTAACATTCTTCTGTACAGCCTGACAGGAAAATAGCCAAAAAGAAAACTGTGATACTGTTGATGTTCATAAAAATAACCTGTTTTCTCCATCATTTTTTCACACAGAGATCTTACTACTTCTGTTACAATACCCCAAATCATCAGCAAGTGATTTCAGCAGAAAAATATTTCAGGGATTTTAGTATAGTGCATCTTTCTGGGCTACATTTAGGTGCAATGCCTTAAACAAATGGAGTCAAATGGCAAAAATATCCAGATTTCCCAGGCTTGTAGTGAGCAATGGCACAGCTCTGTCCTGAAGCATAAGACAGTGCAGGTCCCAAAAGGAGCACAATGGTTCTGGTGCCAGATCTACTGGACATGTGCTCAGTGTTTCCATGGTGGTGATTGCATGAGAACACCCTCTGTGTGTACAGGCATGGTTTGGCCATCCTCAGAATCCTCCTGTTATGGCTCATACACACACACAAAAAAAAAACCCCTCAGTGAGCTCCAAAAATGGGTGTCTAGAAGAGGAAGGGCTGAAGCATCTCTCCCTCACCATAAGCAGAGATTGTTTTATTAATGTGGTCTACCTTGTTTTTCTCTCCCTGGAAGTATACTCTGAGGAACGCTTCAGTTTTGATGTATCTGTCTTTTCTCTGGTCATCTGATATTTCAAAGGTTTGCAAGGTAATTCTGCTTGCCTTTAAGTGACCTATTATTAGGCTACTTAGAAAAGCATGCCAGTTACCCTAAGTGGTGAATTATCAAAAGGTGCCCAATGGCAGCCCTCTTCCCCATAAGCTTTTGGTGAGTTTGTGGCTTTTCTTTCCCTTCCTGCAGTTGCCGTGTTCATCCTCCCTCTGTGAACATTGAGGAGCGGAATACACTGATATAATTCCACTGAATTTGAGAGGAATACCTCAAATTACAAATTGCATTGGTGAGTCACCCTTCTGTCCTTCACACAGTCGCCCTGATCAGAGTTGGATTTAAAAGCATGAAATCAGTGCAACTGTCAGAAGCTATGAACTATCCTGGTAGAACTCATTAGACCTTAGGGGACCATGCAGATCTGTAACTTGCCTGAAGGTACCCAAGTTTAACCTCCTGAGATTCCAAAATTTTCTCTGGCTGTGACTTCATCTAATTTATTCTCTAGTTGATGTAGAGATTTTACCTTCTATTTTCCTCCTACACAGTTTCCCATCTTTTGCATCCTCCTTTTCTTTACTCATTTTTACTTTTGCTCTTCAGCTGCATGTTAAAATAAAGTGTGCTTTTTTTTCCCCAAAGCATTTCTGCATGAGGTTGTAGTGAAGCTAAGGCTGTGGTGAAAGCAAAGATACCCCAAATGTATCATGTGGTAATTTAAATTACACTGCTGGGTAATTTAAAAAATAATGTGTCTTATGTTAGTCAAACAATAGAGCATTTGATAAGCTATCTGCAGCTGAGAGGATCATTTTCAAAGGGTTGTCCACCTGCAGCACAGAATTCAAGGACAGGAGGTAAACTTCAGACTGTACTCCCAGCCAAGGATCCTCAACACCATTTCCTTTTCTTTCTTTGTGGTGGAGGATGCAAGAGCTGGAGACCAGGACATTTGACAAGATTCTTTTTATTGTAGCAAGAAACAGCAAAATGGAAAGGAGGCATAAGGATGACAAGGGATGGAAAAGATTGATAATTGTTTCCTTGGCAACTGAAACTGTGGAGCCTCATGCAGGAATCCCTGAGAAAAATCCTAGATGATCATAATGGTCTCTTCTGCCTTCAGACTCTGTTCCAGGCTAAGTTTACACATCACAGTGTGGTGCTGCATAAAGGGATCGAGTTAGTGCTAAATGGAAACCAGAAGCTGTATAGTTGTAAGAAATCCTTGGGAAGAAGAGAAGCACTGTTGTTTCCCTTTCATAAAATGGGGAACGTTTTATAATGCAAAAGATGAAAAGATTGAATAACTTGGCAGAGATTATTAAAAAATGTCTTTTCAACACAGAGAACAGTGACATACAAGTCTCTGCTATCTCTTACATCTCTTCAATGAGAACATAGCCCCCTCAATTGAGACTGAACTGTCCAAGGAATTAGCAGAAGGGCTAAGGGAGCAGAAAGCAGGTGAAGTCGTTGCTGTTTAATCGGTGCTGTTTGCCTCTCATGGAGCTCAGTGCTACACAGGGCAGCACAAAAGGGTCCCAGTCCTGCAGTGTTCGGCTGCAGCAGCAGTGAATCTTCATTAGTGGATTTAAATGTAAGAACTGGGGCATATATATGAATATTAATGAAAGAAAGATTGACTAACTTCATGCTATTAAAAGATTTCTAGTCTCAGAGAGTAGGTGGAGCCTTTTGAAAAATGTATAATGAAATACAATATGTGGTACACAAGAAGCTCCAAGAATGTGGATTTTGATCCCTTCCAATTTTCTGTTTATATAGTGCTTTAGAAGTGGGAAATGGAAAGATGCCTTCGTTTGAACATTTTTTCTTTTTTCTCCTCTATATCCCACATGCAGGTGTTTGTTAATGCGGAATTTCATGGCCATGCATTCTGGGGAGCCACTTGGCAGTGGGCAGCTAGTATTGATTTCTGCTCCAAAAATAGGGCATCAAATGCTTGTGTATTTATAGATGTATTGGTGCATGTATATATGTCTATATCTATATAGATATATAAAGATATATTTAAATAGGTGTTGCAAAGGTGTAAAAGACAGAGGAATGTTAAATCAGAATAGCAACTAATTACCTTGCCTGTTCCAATGAAAACTTTTGTGCCAGCAGTGCACATTACAAATAAATGCTAGAAAGCTTTTATACAGTTCCTTGCCTGTGAAAGGCATTCCTGCAAAGAGCCTGGTGTATTACTACACATTCACTAGAAACCAGAGATTCAGGGCAGCAGAATTTCCAGACAGTCATGCGAGAATGAAGTGCTGCAGCATCAAGGCAGCCAGTCCACTTATTTCTGTCTGTTCAAAATGTTAAATAATTGCCAGGGCCTGCATTGCTATCAGTTACTTCTTAGAGAGGCTTAATGAGAGGAAACCAGCTTTGTGAGTGATTCCCTGTGCAAGTGAGTGGAGATGTTACACGTGTCTGTCTCAGGCTCTGCAAGGATTGTGGCAGCTCTAACAAAGCAGGCAGAGAAAATGAAAGGATCCTTAGAGAGCCAATATATATTTTTTTATCCTTTGACATCTGTGATGGGGATGGCTGGCATATAGCACAAAATGAAATTTATTTTCCCCAAGATATTCTTCTGGGCTAGCAGTAAATTCACAAATAAAATACTGTGTAAGTAAAATGCCAGAGTGGCCATATTTGCAGGTTCAGTGACAAGGAACTAGTGCAGAGCATGCCAGCCAAAATAAGATGTGAGAGTCCTGCCTTACTGTCTGAAGTACTCCTTAAAGATAAATAACAGGGTATCTACATGTGTTTATCAGGGTGTGTGATTATATAAGCAGTATATAAAAGGTGAAATGCAAAGGTAAAAACAGTGTGTTTGTTCTTTATTGCTCACCCATAAAAAACTTACTGGGATTTCTTTTCTTTTCCTCTTTTTTCAATTATTTTTTTTTCACTCTTTAATAACCAAAATATGATGTCTACAATTCCTCTTCTTTGATGAAGGTCATTTGGAGACCTGAATAATGATATCAGATAAATGTGTGGCTTTTATAAGGAACAGAAATTTCACTGCCTGGAGAGGCAGCTGTTCCTTTAGGACAAAAAAAAGATGGAAGATATTTAAGGCAGCAAAAATGAAAAAGGAATTTAATTTTACTATTTTGACTTAGGGATATCCAAAATATGCCATCAGGGTTGAGATTAATTTCATGTAACATTATTGTGGTACAAGAAAAGCCCAGGTTATTGAAGCCCTCCTCTATAGAGAAATGAGAGATCCAGGCAAGGCCAGAGGCTGATGTCTGCCCTATCTCATAATGAAATGAATATTATTTCTTTCCATTCACAACAAAGGAATGGAGTTTAGAGACTGAGTTTCAAAGAAATGTATGCAGTTTACTTCAGTTTAAAATGATCCATTACATCTGTCCTGGTTGAATCAAGCAAGGCAAGTTCTCTCCAAAGTGGATGTTAGAATGGTTTCCTCCTACCCAAAAGGTCTGTAATCAGCCAAAAATACAGTAAAAGAGCACAAATGAGGAAATTCAAGATAGGTATTCAGAGGAACAGGAAGAGAGAGATGTACTAGAACAGAACCAAACCTTCCAAAGCTTCAAGGAAGTACACTCTGCAGTATGACGTTATCCACATTTTTCAAGATGCACATTTACTTTCCAGAAAGGCAGGTCAGTTGATTAGGTTAATTCATTAACTTGATTTTGGGAACATAACACATTGTCCCTGGCTCTTATAAGTTTCAGTTTCTTTGGTATTTTTCTTTAAGTCCTAGTTCCTGGAGTCATGTGATTTAATAAATCCTAGATTTTACTTAAAAATAAAAAAAAAATCTCACTTTCTTTTTCGTAGATTGTGGAGTAAAACTTGCAGATACAAACGGTAAAGGCCCCAAAAAGGGAAAAGTAAGTACCAAACCAAACATGCATGATCCCTTAGCCAGCCTCAGGATAGCTGAATACTTAGACTTGAACACCAAGTTGGCACTAATGGAGTGGTAACATCATCCACTGCTTGCCTTCCAAAACTGTGTTAGCTGTGTTATATATGTAAGGAAAAGAAGGATGTAATTCTCTGTATGGCCTTCCTCTTTCTTTCCCCTTCCCCTGTATATTCATAAAGCCACACTTTGCCCCACATGTGCAGCTCAAGAGACATTTGGAGGTACAATTATGCTGCAAACACCAGTGGGTCATTACCACAAAAACACAACAAACCACTCTAGCTAAAGTACAAGTATTGCAAGCCTGTGATGTTAAAACCAGATTTCCTTCAAGTGCTTTTGGTTGCAGACAATGAAAACAGCCTGTACAGCAGAAGACCACTGAAAATAACTTCTAAAGAAAGGTTACATTTTTACAATAGCAGCGTTTCATCTGATGTGCACAGACCTTGGTTCATAATTGAAAGTGAGACAGACAAGGGAATTAGTAGGATTAGGTTATGGGAATTCAACTGAACAATGTTTTGCATTCAGGATAATTGCATGAAATTGGGCTATTAGTGTAAGTTTTGTAAATTGCAATAACATAAACCAAAGTAAAATATTCCCAGTGTATACATTCAACTAATATGCTGAAAGAGAACCCCAACTGACTTCAGACAGAGCACAGAGAATTTCCATTAACTCTTCAGAGCTGTGTCCAAATACTGTTCTCAGTTTCACAGGTCCTCAAATGGACCTTCAAAGGGAAACTCTTTTTATCTAACATTAAGTAAATAAATATAATGTAGCAGTGAACTTGTGGTTTTCGCTGGCAAGAACACTACTAATATGTCCTTTATCTGACCTTAATTTAACGTTGCATAAAATATTGCTGAAAAGAACTGGAGAAGGAAAGAGTTTCGTCTCAAATTGCAGCTGCTCGCTCCAGTAGCTCCCCTAACAAAACTTTGGCAGCAGCTGCAGCTCGTGCCTTTTTAACTTCTTCCGTGGCACAGGATTATTCTGCCCTGTGGCTTTTCCCCTAGCTAAGCGGAAAAGTGATCAGGAGAGGTGTCCCAAGTCCTCCTTCGTCTTGACTTCTTGGTCTTTCCTTTTTGTCCTGTGTTTTCCCTTGGGGCTCAGCCTCAGCGTTTACAGAGGCCAGTTTAGGAGGCAGCTTTGACAACACATCTCTGCTCCAGTAAAGTCATCACCGCAGACAAACACTGGCCCACCACTGGCTCAGGCTAATTATTCTAATGCTCTAACCTCAGTCTGGGGAATGCCTGCTGCCATGGCACCTGAGAAGGAAGACTGCAATTAGTCATGCATTTATCTTTATGGAAGACTTGGCTGCTCAGGAGCACGTGGCAGCCACGTGTTTTGCTGCACTGCCGAGGCAAAGGCCTGTGTCGCTGCTGTCTCTGCTTCAGAGGCAATTTCAAAGTTGCCTGTGTCTTCTGTCCCGTTTTTGAAGGAAGAAAAATAATTTTAATTACTTCCATGATGAACATAGAATATGATAATATCAAATAGCCAATTAACGTATCTGTGTCAGTAATTCAGTCTTATTCACAGGGTTTTTCAGCTTCAAATCTCTATCAGAGTACAGAAGAAAACACCAGGTCAGCATCCTGTAATGAATGTTAAACTTAAAAGACAGTTGAGCTGTGAATAAGAGGTACCTTAGTGACACTGGAGTTTTCAGCTCATTTCTCTGTCTCTGAATATAGCAGCAGAGTAAGCCTTTCATGGCACCTAATGTTGTTCCCTGGATTCTGTGCTGTGCCCAGACTACACGAGCCTTAAAATTCCAAAGGAAGAGTGGGTTATTGCTGTTCTTGGATTTTGTTTGTTCTTGATTTCCATGCTGGTTTATCCCACTGCCAGAAATTTTGCCTGGAGGGTCTGACTCAGGTCTGCCTTTTTTGGATTAAATTATTTCTCTTTCAGACATTGTCCTTAACAAACTCCTTTTTCTCGACGATTAAGGCTTTTCAAGTGTTTTATGCCTCTCTATTATGCCTGCCTGTCACAAGCCTGTACAATGGTCTTTTAAAGTTTACTTAGGGCACAGCTGCACTGTGACACACCATGGTGCAAATATCCCTGAGGCAAAGCTGAATGAGCTGGCTCCAAAACTGGGATTTGTACTCTGGCTGTTTAATAGAGAGAGACAAGGACCATCTTTTCTGGCTCACTTTGCTCTGTGTCTGTTGAATTTGATACAAAGGGGTCATGGTTTGCAGGCAGGGTTTGTAAGCTCTACTTTTGGAAAAGAAAAAAAGGAATGAACGTAACAAGGAGTTGCACATCACCCCGACTGCAGTGTTCAAAGCTAACCAAGGGTGTTCAGTGGGGGACAAGCAAATAATGTGAAACCAAATAATGGTTTAGGAATCACAGAATTTGGGTCTCAAGTATAGTAATAGAAAGTAAGTTTCTTGCTTAACAAAGATTTGGATGGTGACATTTCACTGAAAGGCGGGAAAGCAACATGGGGAGAAAAGGTCTTTAGGGTGATACAAAGGTAGGAAAACTGTAGGAAGATGAATGTGAACAAAGAAAAAAGAGTAGAGAACAGAAGTATAGGTATTGTGAGACAGCTATTGAATGGGAGGGAGCCTGGGGTTGTAACTTCTAGAGGGACCAGAAACCATCAACAGTAGGAAACCAAAGTAGATTTGAGGGAAGGGAAAAGGGCTGCTAAAGTGTTTCTCTTAGGAAGATCAAGCTAGCAGCATCTGTCAGCAGGTGTGAAATCTCGCTAGAGGGGAATGTCATGGACAAGATTTTGAAAGTGTTCCTTCCAGCTGTTCCTGCTAAAATCAGGCAAAGCATCTACTGATTGCCTGATTTAGTTATTCTTACTCTCCAAAAGACACTGATCCTTGACTCTGGCAAAACTTATTGATCTGCCTTGTTCATTATATAAATTAGGATAGTGCTTGATTAGTATAAACTATATCTGGGCCAGACAGGAGGAAGCCTTATCTTTTTATAAGAAGTTCAAATAATTTCTGGAATGAGATGGGAGATGTATCCTGAATTATGAAGTGATAACTAGAAACAGATGTGGGGGAAGATTTTGCAAAGTCTGGGTTTTTTTTTTGGAAGTATTTATTGACATTACATAAAGTGACAGGAAGGTTTGTTTATTCTGTTTTATGGGAGGAGCTTAATGGATATATGTGCAAGTGACCTTCTCAGAGAGCACTCTGTTCAAAATGGGATTACCAAGGATATTTTATAGTAAAGTCACCGTACTTGAAAATTGCTTTTCTTAAGTTCCAAAGCTACAATAGAAAAAAATCTGGCTTGCTCTTTTTTTTTTAATGTTCGTGCCATTTCATAACACAGTAAAATAATATAATTGCTGTTATGATCAGTGCTATAGCATTATTGTTATTACAGTGTTACTTCAAACAGGATAAGTTACCTAAAGAGAGATGGAATTATTTGCAGTTGCTCAGTGAATAAGAATTAAGGATAGTTTGATAGAGCAAGATATATCTCTGGTGAAATAATTTCTGAATACAGTGCATCTATGTGTTACAAAATGATAGATTATGAGCAAAACGGGATAGTTAAAGGTGAGGTTGGTTGAAGGTATGAAAGAAAAGAGACCAGCAGTTCAGAGGTCTACTGGAGGAACACTAAGCCATTATTATAAAGCATTTTCTCTGAAAAAATTGAAGAGACATGAATTTGAGATAAAAGCTTTTGGCAGGTAGTGAAAGTGAGGGAGTCAGAGAAGGCAATCAGAGTAACCAATCTTAGGAGGAGTAGCATGAACCTGTATATCAGAGACATGTTGCAAACCCAATGCCAGGAGTCCAGGAACTTGATTAAATGGACAGCCTGAGGTATTTGCAAGAAGATGATGAGCCTGTCAGAAAACAGAGATGCACTTGGGCAGTCTCTCTAATGTGTCTGTGAAATTCACAGCAGAAAATGTGAAAGAAAGCTATTTATTGGACACCTACTTTTTTAAAATGAAAGGCTATTTCTCAGAGTTACCTCTGTATATTCATGTATTTCTCCAGCTTAGAAGCTCAGGATTGAAAACAGAGCATACATGCATCTCTTGCTTTTTTACTTTTAACATAGGGACAATCTGGTATTTGCTACTGGTATTTGTATGGGCATTTCTGGTGCCAGTTTCCAATATTGCTTCTCACACTGTTACAAGATGAGACTATACAGGAGAGTCTTGTTAAGCTACCAAAATACAAACAGTGATACCCTTACAAAGTTTGTTTTTTCCCTCTTTCACTTTTTAACCTAGGGAAAATACTTCAACCTAGGGAAAGTACTTTCATTGGACTTTCTAGAATAAAACCAATCTGTTTCAAAGTTGGCTTTTTCTCTTCTTGTGCCAGCAGCTGTTGCTACTGTACTTCCTCAGCTAGTTAAGAGGAGCAGGGCAGAAGTAACCCAGAGCACAGATTTGCATCAAGCAATGTGTGAGAATTCAGAAATAGAACGTAAGAGCACAATAAGACTGAACTGTATTGTTCTCTAAATGGTTTGAGTCTTTTTTATGTCACATACGATGTGACTTTCCATAGCACAGCTTTGCAGAGAGTGAAAGAAAAACATTCATTAAAAAAAACCATTCTCTGTTCCTTAGACACATGAGTTGGTAAGAAAACTAGGTGTCTGAGAGCATTGGAATAGTCCAGCAAACTGTCTGAAGGTCTTCACAAAGCCAGGCTAGAACTCTGCCCTCAAATATTTTTTCAATGGGTAGTTCAGTAAATTGGAAACATTTGCAAAAATCTATTTCTGCACAAATTTTAGCAGCAGCAAAAGAGAAGGAGAAAAAGAAACTGTTGAATTTTTTTACACAAATATTGTTCACAGAAGGAAAATATATCAGCAGTAACTCTGGTCACTGAGTCCCAATCTAGAAATAACTGGAAGTTAAATTACTGGGCAGTTGCCTGGATCCAATGGAAATAATGTTGATGATTTCTGATTCACTTCAGTGTCTCTGAACCAGGGGTCCGATGTGCAATTTTGAGAATCATGTTTCTGGATTTGGGTATTACATTTGCCACAAAAAGCAAGGTGATTGGAAAGTGCTTCCAAGTTGGAAGGAGGGTCTAATTTCACACCTTTCCTTCCAGCAAAACCTAGGCAACAAGAAGAAGTGAGCACTTCCAAGAAGAGCCTTCTGAGGACGCTCTTGTTCCTATCACTGCAGCGAGGGTGCACATTTCCATGGCTGAGGATGCAGCCTCTGTATGTCCCTCTGTGTTCTGAGGCTCCTATCCAAAATGTTGTGGGTTTTTTTTCCCCCTTACATCCTTCACAAAACAAACTCTCAGTTTCCAGGTGAAGCCTGTCATCATTAATCTAATCATACTTTGCACAGCCTTTGATTTATTTTGCATCCTCAGCCTTGACCCAGTGATAAATCAGAGTAGCCGTCGCCGCAGTGGAAAGCTCAGTAATGTCAAAAGCTTCCTGGTGAATGTGCAATGGGAAGTCATTCAGCAGTAAGTAAATAACCCTTGCAAGTCACACTGTTAGAAAAGATTGCTTCTACTCTCCCCTTGAGCAGGATGTCTCATATCTTTCTCCATATCACCATGGATCACAGCTGGATACCACAGGAAAGAATTTCTCACCTTCCAAGTCAACTACTTCTTATGCTAAATGCATTTGCAAGCTTCTGTGTAAAACTTAGTTAAAATTATAGCTGCTTTCACTTTGTGAGTTTGCAAAGTTCCACTATTTCTGGTCTGTATTAATGTCCTAACAGAATGTGATGTATTAGTTCAGCTTTCTGTTGTAGTGGAATCTAAAGTGTTCTATAGGTCTTTGGGGATTTTGTTTTGTTTATATTGATACAATTAACTGTCATTCTTGACTTAAGGTACTTGTTAGAAGCATGTACGGTGTTTTGAATTTGGTTTTTTTGCTGTTCCAAAGGGAAAGGAAAAACAGCCTACACCACAAATCCCAGCATGTCATCTGAACAAGGGATATCTGTGTGAAGTTCTTGCTTTTTATTCTGTAGCACCTTTTATCTGTGCATCTGCAATAGGTGAAAAGGAGATGAGAGAGAGGGAGAGAAGGTAGTTGATCTTAAAGTGGTGGGAGTCAGCTACCACAAAGATGCCAATTTCATATGCATAAATCCTGCCCTGGTTCATCAAGACAAATGGGGGATGTAAATGTCAATCAGGCTGACACAAGTGATGTGGCTTTACAGGAAAAAGGGGACTAGGACTGCAAAAATTAGAGAAACTAAACAACAGTACAAAAATCCTGAAGTTAATGTAATTACTCAGAGGAGTAGGACCTACAACTGAAAATGCATTGCCCCCAAAGTATGGCTCTGGTGAAAGAAGAGGCTAAGCAGGACAGAGGATCATCTGAAATTAGGGAAATTTTTTCACACCTTCTGGGGAACAGCAGACCAAACCAGAGGATGAACTGTAGCATAAGAGGTAACCTCCTTACAGCTCCTCTTTCCATGCTGGTTATTGTTTAACAACAGGACTTTAATTTGGAGGTGTCTGGTGGAACATGTGGAATAGCAAGGGAATAGAGAATATATGATGGAATGTGACGGTTCTTAAATTGGCCCAGGAAGCAGGAAAGTAACATAAATACCAGTTTGGTCTCAAAAGACACAGAAACTGGGGAACAAGAACCCAAAGACAAGACAAGGAGATTATTTTCGTGAACTGAACTCTGGGAACTGGAGCAGGAAATCGTGTTAGGAGAGACAGTGAATGAGTTAGCAGTTGCAGAGTATTTCGTTATGGATGACATCTTAGAAATGTGAGAGAAGCCTCTCACTTTAGTCTGCAAAGTTACCTTTGGGCCTTGGTGAAACAAATTATCTACAGGCAATCTGAAATGTACTAAAGGCAGCCTTATGTGCTTTGTTACTAGAGGCACTGTTAGGACACAACATGAAATGCGGTATCTTTAGGTGAAGATGATAGGAAGGGTCTGGAATATGTTTTGTAATTAAGTACTTCAGGGGTCTTAACTGCCAAAACTCCCACAGAATCTGAAGGAGAGATGGATTCCTGTTCACTTACTAAAGGGCTAGCTTATTAAAAGAAAACCACATTTTGCAAACGGAAAGAGTATGTGACTGCATGCTCCAATGCCAAACATGCATACACACGGCTGCTTACAATGAAGTCACAGTGGAATGATGTGTGGTTTTTTTAAGCTTTTGCTGGCTATTGTTTAATCTGCACTGCAGATTTGCAGGAGAGGCTAGGAAGGACAAGAGTAACCGAGAGAGATGGCAGCAACGAAGTACCTGACATGGCTTGTATCCACAAATGGTGGTGTGTAATTATAACAAAAGGCTAAAGTGCTCTTTTGAGCTGAGCTGTTTTCAGGGACTGGCAACTAGCAAAGAAAAAAATTACATCCTAATGGGTTCTGGTTTTAGTAAATTAAAAGGACTATCAAAGACATTCTTCCATCTATCAGCAATTTAATGCAACAGAAGAAATCCTCAGGCCCTGATTTTTTTATTTGCTCAGACAAAAGGGAAAAAAGGTGGCGTGATACAAGTTTTTTTTGCATTCAGTTTTCTGTTATCTATTTCATAAACTTCATAAATTTCATAGATATTTCAAAAACTAGAGGGTGGAGGGGGTTTTGTCCTACTGTGGTCTTCTTTTTGCAACGTTTAACATCTTTACATGGGATTTTATACCTTAGATGTTTAATTTAGATTGAAGATATGTTGTAAACACCCATGAAATATTCTATAAAATGTCTCTCCACTGTAGAAATTGAAAGAAAATTATATCTTGCTGAGAACAACTTTCAGAATGAAAGTATAGGTCTTGTGCTAGAAGGCCTGAAATGCTCGTAATAGTTGATTGCCTTTGATAAAAGGGAATTCACACCCTCTCTTTACTTGCTGTGTCTATAGTGAGCCACCTCTTCAGCTGATGTCATTTCAGCTTTGCTTATTTCCATTGCCAAGGACTCACCATGCTTTATTTCCCTTTGCTGTCTGAGTGTTACTATGATGTTCATTGTGTGAGGTACAGGTGCACTTATTGTTTTACTGCCGTACGTCAGCAAAATGAATCCTTCTCTCCTTCCATCCGTCTCTGGGAGTGAGTTGATTCTCTCGTAACGGATGTGCTCCCTATGAACTGCTACCGGGTTATTTGTGAAAAATACATGAGCCCAGCTCTAATCTGTAGTGTGATCCTTTCCCAGCTGTGCTCCTCAGTGGCTGTGTGCCCTGGCAGCCAAAAGGGCCACCCGTGTCCTGGGATAGATCCAGCACAGTGTCTCTGGCAGTCACGGGAGATGATTGCTCTGCTCTGCTTGAGTCCTGTGTGCAGTTTTGGGTGCCACGAAATAACAAAGGATCTAAAACTATCAAAAATCATCCAAAGGAGGACCATGAATATGGTGAAGGGCCTTGAGAGGAAGCCATAGAAGGAGCAGGTGAGGTTGCTTGGTCAGTTCAGCCTGGAGGAGACGGAGACACCTCATAGTGCTCTACACCTGCCTCCTGGGGGGAGCCGAGAGGCACGCACTGATTTTTCTCTCATGACCAGCGACAGAACCCGAGGGAATGGCCTGAAGCTGTGCCGGGGAGGTTTGACTGGACTATTAGGAAAAGTTTCTTCTTCCAGAAGGTGGTTATACAGTGGAACACGCTCCCCAGGGAAGCGGTCACAGCATCAAGCCTGACAGAGCAGAAGCAGCGTTTGGACAAGGTTCCCGAACACATGGTTGTAATTCTTGGGGCTCCCCTCCCAGCTCAGTATATCCTGTGTTTCTACGACTGCTGCACTCACCCCTGCTCCTGAGGAGAGCAGGGGTCGGGACAAACCCTGTGGGGAAAGGGTCCTGCAACCTCCCGGGGCAACACTACCGCAGCATGCACAGCTCTACCCTCCCTGCTGCGCCTCCCCCTTCCCGCTGGGACGCTTGTTACCGCTCCAGCTCTCCAAACTCCGTGCACAGCCTGGGGGAAGACCCCAGGCACCGCTCCGCCTGCCCTGAGGGCCGATGCACGGGACTACCTCGCCGTGCCGTGGGGAGAGCGCAGCGAGGGAGCAGCGGGCGCGGAGCACGGCGCTCCCGGAGCAGCCCCTGCCGTCCCGGGCCCTTCCCGGGGCGCGGCGGGCGGGAGGCACCGGGCGGAGCCGCGCCCGCCCCTCGGCCCCGGGCCCGCCCCAGCGCCCGGCGGAGGGGGCGGGCCGTGCGCGCCCCCGCGCAGACGCGGCCGCGGGCGGGAGCGCGCAGGTGGCGGGCGGGCCGGCTGTGCGCGCCGCCGCGCGCCGGGTTCCGCCGGGGGCAGCGCGTCGCCGGCGGGCGGGGAGCGAGCGGGTGCCGGCTGCGGGCTGCCGCCAGCGCCGCCCTCTCACACGTGAAGGGCCGTAGCCGCCCCGCCGGGGAGCCCCGCTACCCCGCAGTGCGGGGGCTTCCCCTCCGCCTGCCCTGCGGGCGCCGAGCCGCTGCGCTCGCCCCCGCCCCGCCGCTCCTGGGAGGCGCCGCGGCGCTGCCCCCGTGCACGCTCCCCACGGGGTGGGCGTGGGGAAGGGTGGGTGCTGCGGCGGCCTCCCGGCCGCGGCCGTCCCAGCCCCGCCGGCGGTGGATGCGCCCGGGAGGAGCCGCCGAGCCCGCCCAGCCCTTCCAGCCCCCCGCGGGGGGACGCGGGGGCCGCCGCGATGACTTGACGCCGGGCCGGGCCGTGCCGTGCCGTGCCATGGAGGGGATGACACGCTTCGCGGCGGCCGCGGCGCGGTGGCGGCCGGCGCTGCCCGCCCTGCTGCCGCTGCTGCTGGCCGTGCCGGCGCTGCGGGGCTCTCCCGCCGCAGGTAAGGGAACAAAGAGGGCCCGGGGGGCAGGTGTGCGGGGCCGGGGCCGTGCCGGGAGCGGGGCGGTGCGGGAGGCGGCAGCGCCGGTAACAATGCGGCGGTGCCGGCGGGCGGGGGACGGGGAGCTCCGCCAGAAAGGGCGCGCATTGTTCGCGGCCAGACCGCGAACGCTCGGGTGCGGGGCCGCGGCAGACCCCCGGCTCCGGGGCCGGGAGCCGACCCGCGGAAGCGAAGCCGAGAAGCGGTGCGGGGACAAAGCGGGCACCGGCGTTTGGGGCTCGCAGGGTGTCCTGTGCCGGGCAGCGGGCACCGCGCGTTGTGGCCTCGGCGCCCGGGGCTCTGGAGGTGCCCCGTGCCGGGCTGCGGCAGCACCTGCGGGGTGCGTGCAGGGCAGCCCGGCTCTCCTTCACCTTTCCAGAGAGGAGGCATTCGGAGCCTCTCGAAACGCCCAGTACGACTTTCCAAGCAGCGCCGTGGCATGACTTGGTGTGCGGAGAGAACGGTTCGGGCTCCAGAGGGTGGTGTATTCAGTAGGTGTTTCGGAAGAACCATGAATCAGTGACCCTTTTTTCCCCTCTCGTCTTTTCTCTTGTGGCTCTAGGTATCAAAATTAGTCTGTAGTTAAGCAGACAGTTTAATCAAAACGATGTCTCATTTGGTTCTGGTCCCATAGCACTTTTTGGTTCATCTTTAATACTTAAAAAAAAAAAAAAAAAATAATGGTAGCGATTATCATTTCGTGGAAAGTTTTGCTGTGATTAGGTCTTTTTGGGAGATAACAGGTGTAAAGTAATACATTTTAATCAACATCAGAAAGTTGCTGATAAATGGCAAGAAGTGATAAGAACCTGCAGTAACCTGTTTCATGGAGCGGACCAACTACTGTTGACTCTTTTGTCCAAACACAGGAATTGTGGTGATTATTGTTGGGTGCTTAAGAACCCTCGGTGTTATAAAACATGCTTATCTCTTTATAATAATCCTTTATTCCACTTCAGAAAGTAGTTCGTGTTTTAGAGGTGACTGGTTAGCTTTTCAGGGAAGTTAGATTCTCCTCCAGCTCCCGTCCTAGCCTACGAGAGATGTTCCATTCCAGGTTACATGAAAATTGATAGTTCGTAGTAAACTTCAGCAATTTTTCTTAAACAGATCAGACTTTGCATACAAATAGAAGGCAAAGCACTAGGTTCTTAATTTACTGTTTTGAAATTTACTTGTGTTTTTTTTGCCTCTGAGAATGGCTGGATTTCTTCTGTTTTCATAGTAAGTCAGCGAAGGCTCTTGTTTGTTTCTCTGATACATAGTAGCTTTTAATTAAACATGGCTGTGAATTTCTGTAAACGTTTGTGTGATTATTGTGCATTCTTGTATAACTTAAAAACAGCAGTAGAAACATTATGTAACTCAGCCAGTGTTAGAGCTGCTGGAAGAGAGTACTTAGAAACAACAGATCTTGCCCAAAGCCATGCTCTCCTGCTCAGTCTAGGGCAGGAGCCTTTAAGCTGTTTGGATTTGAGAGTCCTCTATGTTTTCAATTTCCACTGGGCATATGAATCATATGCAGTGAACTTGAAGATACTAAGAGTAAACTTGCTCTTCAGAGGATGCTTTTGTATTGCCATGTCAAAAATGGTCCATTGATTGCAGAGATTTAAAGTATGCAAGTTGAAGAGAACAAGGCTATTTTGTTGCTTTTCTTAAAGGTGAAATGCTTTATTTAAAAGCATGACAGGAGTCCGATTTCTCTGTCTGGGGGGCTGTAAGGTTTAGAAAACACAGTCTTTATCTGAATCTTGTCTTTAGTCTTGAATTGTTTTGAAGGTGTAATGGGTGGTGTGAAGCAGAAGAGCTGTATGCTGACCTAATGCCGTAGGCTTGGGCAGCATTCACTTAACTGGTGAACAGATTTGCAACTCTTATAAATCTCTCTAGGGTGCAGTTCATTTGACTTCCAGTGCCATGTGGTCTTGACCAGTCTAGGGACAGCAAGAGCAAACTCCTACAGCTCTGAGTTGTACAGAAGAAACATACAGTAAGAGTGGAATGGCCACTTACTTGCAGTTGAAATGGCAAAGACAATGCTTCAGAAAATTTAGCAGCTAAACAACTTGCGTTTTGGAATGCTTGATCCAGCTCCCACAAAAGTCACATGCTGCTGAATCAGGGCTTCAGCTTCCCCAGTTAGGCAGATGCTGAACTCGTAGTGTGTGGTTGGACTGCCAGTGTGCTGCAGGTAGGTTTGCCTTTGGGCACCTCAGTGAAGCAGGGCCCTGGCCAGGCTGTTTGAATGTCTTGCTGCTCAGCACAGGCTGTGTTTTTGCTTTCGTTCCATTGCACAATCTGTACAACTCCCGCACTGACAATCAGGAGGATTTATCTTGTCTCACTGTGCTGTTTTCATGAGAGGGAGAGAGCTCTGTGTTGTGGACTCTGAAAAGATTGCAGTGAGTCTCCTCAGGGACTCAGGGACCAAAGGCAAGTTGTGGAGGTCAAGCAAGGGAATCAGATGTAGCTGTCTTATGGGACAGTTGCAGGATATTGTTTATTCAACTTAATTGCATTAGTCTGTTGCAGACACTTGAGTTGCCATCATGTCTCTTGTGGCCAGTTGAGCTTGTCAAGCTTGCTTCCAGTTCATTTTCACAGAAGACCCATATGCTTGGAGGATTCTCTTTATGACTGCCTTCTATGCTGTGCTAGCTTTATTTATGTCAGCCTCGGGTCTACAAGCTACACTTGCAGTCCTGCCAGAGGAAACGTGTTTTTTGTTTGCATGTTCTTTCAAGAAATAAGAATGCTAAAGAAGCTAGTGGACAGTGCAGCTTTTTGTTCAGTGGTGTCTGTCTTGTGAGTGCTTTCTGTGAAGTGAGATCTTAGACTTCTCAGGCAGGGCTGGGACTTGAAATACAGCATGACTTTAGTAAAGCAGGCTTTAACAGCTTTGACCTGCCTTGGGTGATAGATTTCAGGAACTGGGCACATTAAAGAGCAGTGACTTTTGCTGCAGCACAAATCTTTTCCAAGAAGTCTTGGGAAGCTGGTGATTGTGGTAAATGGCAGGTTCTGACATCCCAGTTCTTGCTTGTCAGTTCAGAATGTGTGTATGTGTGTGTGTGGGAGTTGCTTGGGAGAGAAATGAAGCAGAATAGACTTCTTAATAATACAGTCTCACTTCAGCTGTGGGAGACATGGCTTTCCTTCATTTGAAAGTAAATCTGCTTGTGGCTGATACCCTAAACTACCAGAGAGTCTCCAGCTCTGCCCATTGTGGCAGACAGTATGAATAACACTGGTTGTGTAAGAGTTATTATGGATGATGTCCTTAAGTACCACTGTGTCTCCAGCCTGGCCTGTTGTGGCATACAGCATTGATGAATGCTAATTGCATAAGAGTTATTAGACACAGTGCGTCCTGGAAACCTGAGTATAAGGAAAAAAAGCTGCAAGGAAATGGTTATCCTTTACATTTTGTTTTAGAATACCATAGTTTAGTGAAACCGTAGCATTAAATAAACTTAATTATGCAGACAGTGTTTGTTTTGGGGCACGTATAAGAAACCCATTCTCATGGAGTCCTTCTTCTAAGTATGGATAGTTTTTCACTCTGGAGTTATGTGATATGATACCTTTCTATCTCTTGAAAAGTCATATATTTCTATGCTTTTTTGCACTGATTGCCAAACACATGTGAGCTCAGTAACAAATTTTGTTGATACTCCCTATATCTACTGTGTTTTCAGCTGTTGATGTTACTGGAGACAGCTGTTTGGGAAGGCTAAGGGAAAACCTTTTATAATTGCAATGCATTCGTGGTGTCTTTTTTCCTAACACATGAGATTAGGGAAAGAAAAAGATAAAATTGACCTTCAGTACTCGCATCACTCATTCCTCAGTGTAATTAATTAATGTAATTAATTAACGTGTCATTAATGTAAAATGCCCAAATAAATATTGGAAAATGGGTCTGATTGTGCTAGATCTTACTTAAGTTGTAAGATGTGTCTAAGAAATATTTCTGCTTTGCAGTAGAGTTGAAAACAAACTTATTATTTCAATCGAAATTCTTTAAAGTGTACATTTAGCTGTGGGCTGAAGCTTTTTCTTCTTTGCAAAATATCAGTTGAAAGAGTTCAGCAACTTCTGATGTTGAGGCAAGAGGAAAACAATGGCTTCTGCTTTGAGTTCTGCCAGCTTCTTTTCTGAACAACTTTAATACCCTCATGGTTTGGAGCATGCAGTTAAACTTTGCTGGATTGTGTCTGCTCTGAAGGGGATGCTTTGTCCACTCCTGCTTCTAAAGTGATTTTTCTTTTTCAAAAGCTTATAATGACTGAATTTAGGTAGACATGGCTATAATGGAGAAGATGACCTTTATTTTTTTTGTCTGCTGAAGCTTGAGTATGGCCTGTTCTCATGGGATCTCAACTGCCTGGCGGCACGACCATGTTGCACTCAGCAAGATGCACTCAGCACTCTTCCCATAGCCCGGAATGTTACATGAGAGATTGGACTTTGCTCTGAAAGTCTGTCTGAACTGCTCCAGAGGTGGGGATTCAGGACTGAGAGCCGGGCACCTGCCTGCCTTGAGTTGAAGGACATGTCTCTGCTGTGTAATGCTTTAGTTTCTTTAGGGCATCTGCCATCTGGTGCATTCTTGTGTAGTGGTCTTTGATTGCCTCAGAGAGGGCAAACAAAGAAGGCTTTAGAAGGAGCCAACATGAGACTTCTGTTTAGTTTGGAGTAAGGGTCTGAGCATCTTTCCAGTCACTTTTCTGCTTGTTGATGAGAGGTGTCCAGAAACCTGTAAGTTGTAGGAAGGGAAAAGGCACAAATTGAAAGAGGTTTTGTCAGATGAAAGAAACTGGAACTGGCAGGGCACAAAGAGTAGGACACAGAACAGTAGGTCAGGAGTGTAAAATAGATCTGTAGATGAGGGAAACTGCAATGCAGAAATTAAACCTAGATGAAGCAAGCAATGCAGTCTGGTAGTAGGATAAGCATACTGGGAAACACAGATGGACTCGGTTTAAAAAAGGAAAATAAACATCAAAAAAATAGTGTTAAAAGGATGAATCAGAAGTGAGGAAGACAAGAGATTGGGGCAAGACTGGAGGAGATGTGACCAAAGGCATCAAGCTTGCAGTTTAGGAATGGGAAAATGTGTACCTGCTGCTCTGGGACACTTCCTTCAGAATCTGGCACAGAATTCAGGCCTTCAGTGTGTTGGTCCTTTTCTCCTCTTAGCCAGAAGCATGATAATCTGCTGCTGCTCCTTGGAACATTTCATGAATGTGCATGAATCAGCCTTGTGACAGAAGTGTTTTTCTAAGTTTGTTTTAAGTACTGGAAAAATTCCTCCACAAAAATTGTAGCGGCATATGAAGACTGAAGAGGCAAAAATCAGCAAGTTAGAAATATTGACATTAAAATAACCTACTAACCTGTACAGTTTTAAACTTCTGTACCTGTTAGCTGTTGTGCAGCTGTGCTCACATGGCCACAAAGCATGTATACACACAGATAATATTTATAGCTGTAGAAGCACCTGCACCTAAGTATCTGCACGTGCACACACCTACATGCAGACAGGACCATCCTTGTGCTCAGTGACTGATCCTGCTCTGGGGAAAAATGGGACATGGATAGCAAATGGAATTATCTGCAAGATTCTTGCTCCTTTTGTAGCTGATGTTTGAGGCGTGATTTGAAGGGAGGGCCAGGGAAGTTTTACTAAAGGTTTCGCTGTTAATGTAATTAAATGCTTTCCTAGACAATTGAGCTGTGTTGCTGTTGCAGAGTTTCAGTGATGCTCAAGCTGCTTAAACCAAGCTTCCCACAGGTGGTCACTAGCTGTGTGTGTTCTTCCTTTACTGGATGTCAGATCTCTGGGATATGTGTTGCAGAAATGCTGAGTGCTTCCAGCTGCCAAAGAAATCAGGGGAAGTTGTTCTTAAATAGATGTTGTGTCTGAAATTCTAAGTACTAATTAATGTTTCAAATTAGGCTCTCAGAATTTGACCTCGTTTCACCATTTGTAAAATGTGATTTCTCAGATGCTGATCCTAATTTGATTTTCAAGATCATAAGGAATGTCCAGATGCAAATAACAGTTGGCAAAATAGTTGATTGGAAAGCCAGAGTTTTGTCTTGAGAACACTAAAGATCCAGTACATGATAAACCAGTCTGCAGAAAACAAGTATAAGAAATAAATTAGTTGTAAGCAAATAGAAAGTAGCAGGTGGTTGTGTAACATGATCTATTTACCATATTAAGACTTTTTTAGTGAGTTAACTAGCCTTTGAGATGGGAAGATGTACTATGCTGTATCAAAGTGCAGTAGGGTTTTGATGTTGGGGTTTTTTTATAAATCAAATATTCTTTAAAAGAAATCATGGTTACTGATGTTTGCTCATTTTCAGTTTTAGCAGTTTCAGCTTACATCCCCTGCCTGTTTGCTCTTCATGAACTGTTTTCTAATCCTTTTAGTCCTTTTCCATTCTCCCCTCTGATTTAGAGAGGCTTCTCTTCTATGAATTAATATCCTGTATAGAATTTTGATTTGGCTTTAGCCATCTGGTCAAGACAGCACGTCAAGTCTTGTGGCTTGAAATAGATAAGAGGCTAAAAGTCACCCGCAGGTAAGGGGAAGGGGAGAGAGGAATGGTGGAAACAGTGAATCAAGGGCCTGAAATCCTTGCTTTCCAGTAAGGAACATCCATACTAGTGTCATACTGAAGGACTTGAAAACCTGCCTAGCTCCAGGATGGGGACTAGACAATGTGAGAGTGTTGTATTAACGGGCCTGGTCTTTATCAGGGATTGAAGACAGAATGGGATTCAACAGGATCACAGTGGTCCTGGACCTCAGGAACACATTGGGTTTGAACTTGGGCATATCCTGTGTGATAACTCATTTGTTTTCTTCAGTAGCAGAAGAGCTCCAGCTGGAATGCTGTGTCTAGTAAAGGGCCTTGTCCTTCAAGGAAGAGACAGGCTGCTAGAGACAGTTCAGCTCGCAGAACTATTGCCTAATCGAGACAAAATGCCAGGTGGACAGGACTTCATTCAAACATATAAAAGATGAAACATAAAGGGAAGTGTAATAAATAATTGTTTATGTTGAGGAAGAAAAGAACACTTGAATTCAGGAGGACAAGACAGGTTTTCTAATGGCTGATCTTTTTAATGGGGGATAATGAAACTGTAACTGGTTTGGGCAGTAATGTAATGTGTCACTGGAGTTGACAGATGAGCTTGTATAATAATCTAACAGAAGAGGATTGCAGCAAGTGATATTAAATATTTTGCAGTTCTGTTTTTGTGAGATACTACAAATAATAACAAATAATGTAATTTATCTGCAGACTGCAGCATTGGGACTAATATTCATTACTGAGAACTTAGGTGTACTGCTCAAGTGAAGAAATGATCTGCAGTTTTTATGTTGGTTGATTTTTAGGATTAACATTTTTTAAGGTTTCAGAGAACATTTTGTAATCCTTGTTATAGTGATTTTATCCATGGTAGTAACAGGCAGGATGAGCACAATAACTTTGTAAGTTGCTCTCCATGCAGGTTCATTTCGTGAAGCATTTTAGAATGCTTCACAGGCTATTATTGAGACAACAGCTACAAGTAAGTGTTACGATGTCGCTGTGGAGCACAAGGTGGAACACACAGTAACACACACAACAGGTGTTCAGGCAGAGAAGAAGGAAAGAGCTCTCCAGTTTATTGTTGACCTCATATATATAAATTTTTGGACAGTGACCAGAGATTGGACAGATAAGTTCCCACCTCTCCATCTCCACTGGTCACTTGAGAAGTCCATCAGGTGATATCTTTTACAAAGGAATGCAAACATGATTCTTGTTTATCTTATAATTAATGAGAACTGACTCCATTATACCAAAACAAATCAGAAGGCTGATTTTCAGGGACAACAGTATGGATGTGAGTCTGCATGTCTTTATTCATCAAGCAAATCATTACTAGCATTTTTATATCTCAGAGGTGGGATAGAGGGGCAGTATTGTGCTCGAAACACTTTATTGCTATTTCTATGAAATGAGTAGTTGGGCAAGCTGGGAACTTCTTTATCTTGGCACAGAATGTAGGATTTGCCCTTGCCCTTAGCAAAGGGAGCAATGGTGCAATCAAGAGGTCCTAAGTGATGTAAGACAACTGGGAGACTGGGCAAGTGAATGGCACCAGACCAAATCTTTCAGTTGCCATGTTCTGTGTGCTGCCAGCTGTGGGTCTGGGTCAAAGGGAGAAGGCAAATCTTTGGTTCTTCAGTAGACACTGGGTCTCCCACGTGGTGTCCTGAGCAGAGCTAGGATAGCAGCAAGGGTGTCCTGGCCAGAGCTGTGAGCTTGCTGGGCTCATTGTGTGTGTGTTCTGACAAAGCTGTTCTGCACAGTGAAGGCAGCGTGGGGCTCTCTTTGTGCCCTCTGTCTGAAATCAGTTGTGTGGCAGGGTGGGAGCAAGGGGGCATACAAACCTTGGTCAGGAGGGCACTGAAATAAGGAACAGCAGAAATGACACGGGGGCTGGAGCTCTGGTAAGAGTGGGTGAAATTGGGAATATAGATTAGGGTATTGATAATGGAAGGCTCAGTTGGGAAGTCTTGTGGTGAGAGGAGGGCTGCTTGATATTGCAGATTTGGAAAGGTTTTTGTGGCTGTCCTGATTATTTGACTTGATCATCCTCACTTTAGAGCTTGCTTAGAGCTGTGGAGAAGGGCATTATTTAAATGGGTAGTTGGTCTCAGTTTTAATAGAAAATTCTCAGATGTCTGGTAAGATAGATTCAAGAACTCTAAATGCACCTGAAAATAAATGGTCACATAGGACAGATAGATAGTACAGGTGAAGATAATTTTTCTTAAGTAGTATGGATACAATCACAGATTTTGTTTTCAGCCTCTTTTTTCTTAATTCATTCCCTATTAGGCTGAATTTCTTATTGAATCTTTTGATACTAAATAAGAAAATTAAACTGGTATGAACTCCTAGAAGAAGGCTCTCCCCTTTTTGCTCCCCAGCTTGTAGTGTCTTGAACTAGTTTGTGGAGAGTCTCTTAAGTTCTTCCTTCATTTAAAGGCACTTGTTTGATGCTGCAGGGTAGTGGAGGGAGCATTTATTCTTCTAGTTGGGTGTGAACTTGATTAGATGTTGTCTCACCTTTTCCTGTGGCTCGTAATTCTCTTGTAAATAAATCCCTCCTCATGCATGCAGATTGCAGAGAGCACTGCTCAACCACAAAGCCACAATGGTACAGTTGAGCATTCCTTGGGGACAAAGCTCCAAGCATTTATGCAGCAGACCCCTCTGGGCTAATATCAGGTTACTTTTTGAATGGGAGACAGACGGTTGTTTGTCAGCTACACTGGATTCTGGTTGGGTAATTTCTCCAGCGGTGGCTGCATTTAAAACTGAAGCTGCTGCTGAATTGGGACTAACTTGTACGATGTATTAGGATAGAAAATGCCCGTCACAGAACAAAATCCTGATCTAGAGCAGAAGGCTGGTCTGGAGATGTTTTCAATTAAAATCTGTCAGTGACCTTACTTCCTGTGTTTATGGCAAAAGATGAAACAGATTTGGGCTTCCAGCCATTGACATTCAATTTTTAGAAGATGTAATTTGTTCCATTCTGACAGAACAAAAAAAATATTATTTTCCTTTGTCTTTCCAGAGTGCATGTGCTTTTTATAGTAATATGATTAAAAAAATTACATAAATGTTTATCAACATGGTAATCAAAGATTTCTCAAGAAGTGTTTTATCCAATATTAATACAAGCAAGAAAGTTTCAAGAAAATAAATTGTATTAGTCTGTTTACTTTGTTTGCCTCTGCAAGTAGTAACTTTGCTGCTTCTACCACAAGCATGTTCTTAAAACTGTAAAAATTGTCAGAAGGATTAGGAAAGCTGAGGAATGTGAAATAAAGTAAATCCAGTTTCTTTCTTTTTGAATTGACTGGATTCCAAGCAGACGGTGTCACTTGAAGGTATAATCTTCTTAAAATCCTGGGAGTATTAGAAACTTAGAAACAAAACTGAATATAGTTTCTGTGCTGACATATTCTTGTGATTGTTTAGCATTTACTGCTGCTATTTACCATGTGTAAAGTTTAAGCAGAGAAATCAGGTGAAGATAGGTCTAGAATCCTGGAAGAGGTTCTTGCAGATTTTTACTAAAATAACTTTGGCTTTGATTTTTTTTTTTTTCCTTAATGAGCCAAAGCCATCATTGAAACATGATATTGACATGTGAAATTGCACTAACAATTTAGAATTTTTGTATTATTTTATATTTGGAAATAAAATTCAGCCCTCGAAGAATAGAATGCAGCCTTATGTTGGATCATATATTCAGTAAAATCATCTATGTGACTTAGGTAAGATAGTTCAAAAATATTCCCCAGTACTTTCCTTCATTCCTAAATAGTATCAGCCACATCTTAAACCTGTTCTCTGTAAATATAATGTTAAATAGCTTTCTAGATATTTTCAAAAGCAGAAATAAGTATTTTACATCTTCCAAATGCAGGGGCAAGAGTTAATATGCTTTATGAAGCCAAGTATGCTGAATTGAGTGAACATTTACAGCTCCTACTTTCACTTCTCACAATCAGGAATTACCTTTCTAATGAATTAGTGGACTTGGAGTTAATGAAAATGTATTTTGAGTTTTAATGCTTTTAGTTCTGAGAGAGATTTTTTAAGGAAAAATTGAGAATATTACCAGTAGAATGCAAGTAATGAATCAAATAAAATAGTAGCTATTTGGATTCTTCAGAGTGTTTAAGATCAAGTCTTGTGGATGGAATTATTTGTAGGAGGACAGGTACATGTTAAGTATAGCTTGTCATAGAAAGGGAGAGCAGCCACCCAAACCAGCAGGTGTTTGTGAAACATTCATGTAGGCTGAGGCATGTTACGCTCAGAATGCATCAACATGTTTTGGTTTGTTTGGTTTTGGGGCTTTTCCCCTTCCTTTGGGAGATAAGGGAAAATATTAAATCAGGTAGTTTATTTTCATGACTGAACAGTGCATGAAAGTTGAAGACTGTTATTTTGGCTGTATGAACTCTCCCAAAGTTTAATTGGAACTGCTGTCTCAAATTCTGTTTCTATTGTGCTCACCTTGGGAGCTACCTCCTACAGTCACCTGATAGCAGTTTACTCTGGTAATTCTACAGTGCCTTCCTTAAGTTTCTTCTGCTGCAGTGGGAGGGAGCATGGACACAGTCTGTCAGCAGGAAGGAGCAGGGAGAGGTGAATTTCTAAGATGGGGAACCTCAATGACTAAAGCTCCCTTTGGACTGTCTCTAAAACCTGCAGCGTGTTTATTGTGCTAACTTTAGTATGCTTCATCTCGCTTGGGAACTTTGTAAGGTCATAAGCTTTTTGGTGCTTTCCTGATTTGTTTCTGCAGTGTAAGAGGAATGGCATTATTGCATCCTTTGTAACTTCTGGGATTGGATACCTTACTGTTTCAAAACTCTTGAGACAGGAATTTAATTTGTCTCTTCCAGTCTAAAGAATGTAGAGCCTTTAAACTGGGAGTTCTGTTGTCTCAAGCTAAGTGGAAAATATAAAATATTGAAGTAGAAGTTTTGTTTGAAACCTAAATATTTAAAAAGAACATTTAGTTGTTGTTTTTTTGTGTTTTTTTTTTTTCTGATTTGCTTTCATGAAAGAATATCAAAGCCAATGGAATGTGTTATTGAGAGCAAATGTTGTACATGTCTCAAACTCCTGTTCATAGTCTCTTGGGAAACAGGTGGGGTTTTTCCTAAATGTGTAGGATAGTTTTTATATTGAGCATTTGAAAAGGACATGCTAAGTGTATTTTATTTTTAATTGAACATTTAAGTTCATGCAGAAATTGTTCAGTGGCCATGTAATTGAGTTAAGAGCAGCATGACTTGTGATGATGTAGTCTCTGATAGTCATACCAATAGTCTGTTTGCCATCCAAAAAATATTGCAGGCTTCCTCATACTAATCTCTGTTGGTGTTTAAGAAAATGGCACATTTCTAAATAAAAATCATGCTTTGGTAAGTGGGCTGTTCATGAAGCAATCAATTTCTATTTTAAACAAGTAAACCCTCTAGGTTTTCCTCTGTTTTTACACATTACAGCAGGTGTTATGTATATTTAATCAGAAGACACAGCAATGATATTCAAAGCTAGTCTTTTAAGTTCAGGTTTGTTTTCTATCAATGTTTTATGTTTGTCTGGAACGTTGGATTGTCATAAAATGTGCCTGTTCAAATAGAGACACAAGACCAAGAGATTTTGCTACACAACTCTGTAATATGGTTTCTTCTAAACAGTATTCCTTTGGGGTTTTTTTTTTGGGGGGGAAAGAAAATCCTTTTATGGGATGGGTTTTTTTAGCAAACATTTCCCTCTGTGGTTTCCTCAATGCTTCTCTTATTTCCCCCCATATATTTTATCCTATTTGCTACATCTCATGTCTTAGAGTGAAAGTTGCAGGGAGTTCCATCTTACCTCTTACTGAAGACCAGGAAAAATATACCCGATTCCATCTTGTGTTGGCTTTTGCATTCTGTGTAATTCTTCCAAGCTCTTAAAAGTGGAACTTGTTAGGCATGGGTGGGGCTTTTTCTTCTTGGGGAAGGGAATACTTGGAAAAAAGGGGCGGAGAAAGGAGGAGTATAGTTAGTCTCTTGCCAGATAGGAATGATTCAATTTGTTTCTGTACTTCTGTCTTAACTTGTCTCATCGTTTTATTTTTCTTTGAATGGTTGTTGTGTAGGCTATATATATTTTAAGGTGCTTTATTGTGATGTTTTTGTGGTTTTGTCTTTTCCCCTTTAAACGGGATAGTTCTTAAAACCCTGAATAGAGCAGAGTCTTGCAAACAATTGTATTGGCACCTCTGAGTGCAGCAATGAGTATCAGGGGACAGAAGGGAGCGACAGGAACCTTTCAAAACACAGCTGCCACTGACAGAATGGCACAACAGCTCTCTTTTACTCTGAAATGAATTTGTTAAGGAGCAACTGAGTTTGAACTTGCTTGATCTTAAATAGCCTTCATTTTAACAGCAACTCCTTTCTTGTTTGAATTGCATAACTTACTAGTAATTTTTATGGATTGTTGGTCTTTCTGGAAATGTTATCATCTGAAAGTGATCTTTGTTCAACTAAGAGTACATAGTAAAAAAATTTTCTTTAAGGAATCATTCCTAGCAATGATGGAGTTAAAATGTCTTCTTGGTCCTCTGTCATGTTATAATTTGTATACAAATTTTAAGCTCCAGAAGTTGTCTAGATAAAGAATTTTCCCTTTTTTAACTGACCGGTATAGAGAACCGTGTTCTTGCTAACGCATTTTAGTGCATCCTTTTCTACAGCTGATGCCTTCTGTTTTAGGCCTGGCTTCAACACTTGCCCTAGCCTCAGAATTATTTACTGTTCAGCCCCCATGTGACAGTTCCTCTCTTCACACTGTTTCTGCATGTGCTCTCCCTGTGCAGCCTCGCTGGCCCAGAGCTTTGCCAACATGCTCAGCTTCCCTCCATCTGCTTGCTGCCCTGAGCAACAGCTCCTGCCTTGTGCTCCTGGACTAGCTGGGCTACTGGCTAAACCACTTGCATTTTTGGCTCTCTTCTGTTTCTGTGTGCTCAGTTGTCAAACAGGAGGCCACCTTGTAGTTACACCTGTATTACTGTGTGTGCAGATCAGGCCATTGCTAGAAATTCCTGCTGGTCTAACAAGCCAAGCTTGTCAGTAGGGCAGCAAATGCATGCCTGGGTGTTCTGAGGTGAATCAAGCATATCTTTAGAGAGCTCAGTGCTCCTCATTCAGCAAGCTGAGCTGTCTAGGACCATGTGAAAAGCAAGAAAATTTTGGGAGTGTGCGTTTTGGTGACTCCCAAATGAAATGGTGTATGAAATATGAAATGGTAAAGGTCTAGCACCTGACTGAAATCAGGTATTCTGTCACACAATGTGCTGTCTGCCTACTGCTGCTTAGGATGTTTTCTACATCATCTGAGAGAGAGCAAGGTTCCAATTAGTGAGCTTCAGCTTTAAGTAGGTAGTGGAAATGTTTGTTTTCCTGACTGACTCAATGTTACCATGTGAGAGACAGGATTTGAAAACACTGTCAATAGCGGAGACAAAATATTTTGTAATGAACACGCTCATCAATTCCAGCAGACTTTTGCAGAGTTTTTTCTGCAGGATCTTGCTGGCAGTGGCTGCTGGTGACAACTTTCCTGTGAGCAGAAGAGTTGAGTTAATGGTGTGGGGCAGCAGGGATACTGACAGGCAGCATGGTGACAGGTCAGTTCTCAGCCCCTTTTGATGGAAACTGATGTATTTTACAGTAGAAAGTGCATGAGTCTTCCTGAGGGCTGTGATAGTGTGGAGGGTTGGGAGCAGAAAAGAATACTGAAATATTGTGGAGAAAAGGATAAGCCATCCCGTTGCCTACTACAGTGTAAATGATTTTTGGTTTTGTCTTTGTGGTCTTTTGAAAGCCAAATGATACAAAACTCAGTATTTTGTTTAATTTGTGTGTTGGCTTAATGATGGAACAGTGTCTTGGGGAGAGGAAGCCTCATTAGAGAAAAACTAATAAAAGTGAGTTATTTGAGGCAGTGCATTGTAGGTCACTTTAGAGAGACTTGTGTGAAACTGAAGTGTTGCCTTTGTGGTTTCTTTAATTTAAATATCATCACACTGATTTAAAATGTTAAAAATTCTAAAGCATCTATGGCACCCAATTAAAAAAATCATGATTGCAGTTCTCAGTGGTACCTAAAATGGAGGAGGAGTTTTTTGCCAGAATAGGCTTTCTTTGAAAAACAGACTTCCTGATATATCCCTCCACAATGGTGTAAAATATTTAGACCTTTTGCTGTTTTCCATAGTTAGCTTTAATACTAAAATTTTGTGCTGCCAGTAAGAACTAATGCAGGAAAATTTTCCAGAGGTATATGTTTCAACATAGAATCTCAGTCAAATTTCATTTAATTCATACCAAACATTTTCATGGGTTCTGTTCAATAACTGTTTGAAGATCAGTAATAGGTGTTTCTCTGTCCATACTGTCTGGTAGTGTAGTCTTTGAGATACTTAGGGAAATGTGGAGATCTCTCACGGTGCTGACTCCAGCCGATTTAGGCTCTAATTAGGGCTGGTTTGTGGAAACCAGTTTGAGAACTGACAACTTCTCAGTTTCCTCATCCCTTGCAGAGAAAGGAGGGGAAAAAAAACCCAGCACAGAAGGCTCAAGAGCACCATACAAATCTGAAGGTGCTGACATTTTAAAGAAAACTTTGAGTGTTGGAAATGCCAGGTTTTATTAAGGTTTTGCTGTTAGATGGACTTCACTGTAACCTTTTTCACAGTTAAGGAAACACCACAAAGAGTCTTTGCTGCGAAGTGAATATTCAGATGTTCATAGCTTTTTTTTATTTTTTAACCTCTAGTGTGTTCCCATATCTGTTGTAGAAATAGTGGTGTATGACTCAAAATTGAGGAAGGAGTAGGAATTTACGTGCAGATTTACTGGACTCCTGTAAGGAAACTGTGGCACAAGCTTGATGTGGTGAAGTTGCTTTTCTTCGGTCACCTGAGTTCTACAGAGCAGGCATGAGAGTAGGGATGTTATGAGATGTCCCAGATGTTGGGTGAAAAAAATGGTATCAATAGCTTGTCTTCTAATACACAGGTTTTTCTTCTTCCTAGACCAAGCTTGAGTCAAAAACACAGGTGCTGACTTTTCAGTTAAATTTCCTTCTTCAGTCAGCACCATCACTTTATGGCACCCACAGTACAGATGCTGGCATACTACTGGCATTTGAAAACCAGGGGCTACTTTTTAGAGGCTTAATGTCTTGAGAGTGGAATTTTGGCTTGGTTAAATACAAAAGTTTCTTTCACTTTATATATATTTCAGTTTATGATGCGATTAATACTCCAGGTGATGTAATTTGCCTCAGAAGTGCTTAAAAAGACATAATCTCCAGTATATTATCCAGCTTAGAGCCCTTGGAAGCTGTCTGCCATGCAAAGGTCTAGTGTCTTTATTGAAGTGGATCTTACCCTTCCTGAATATATCTGGTGCATGTAGGGAAATGCTTCTTGATGAAGGGGAGAAGGCAGTGTTTCTAAAATCTTGCAAACCTGGAAGTGTACTGGATAAGAGGGGAGGAAAGGGCAGAGGAAATGAAATATTTTATTGATTGGTTTAACTTACTAGAAAGTGCATGGACCATGCTTGATTCTTGGCATTACAGTAGGATAAAAAATGGTAAATATATTTAGTCGTGGGGTTTGGACTGTTTGAGATCCCTCATGAGAGAGGAAGGAAAGATTTTTTTTTTTCCCTTAACTTGTTTAGAACCCTATTTAAGTGATTTTATTCCTCAGTAACAGATGTTAATAGAATAAAACATGGTGAGGAGAGGGAAGGAATCCTATGGAGGTCTCTCCACAAGCATTGTTGGCATTATCCAATTTCATATTTGCTGTGAGCAGCAATTGTTAACTATGTTTAAAGAAAGATACCACAAATATTTTCATTTACCACAACTAGATTATTGATAGTGAAAAACATTACTGAGTATGTTTCGCCTTTTATTCTTCAGCTGCAGGGAGAGGAGCATTCAGTTTTTAGGCTACAATGGCATCTGCATTTGTATTACAGTGGTTTCAGCACAGCTTAATGAATGAATTATGTAATATTTAGGGTATATCCTCTTGTCTTACTTCTGTGGAAAGACCTACTATTGCAGCTCCCCCAGTTTCTGTGAGATTAATCCTTGGGTAGCATTTTACAGGTGGTGTTCATTGACACAGCAGTGCTGCAGTTCTGTCATGAGCTATTAGAAACTATCAGACAAGGTACCAGGCCAGTGCATGATAAATGTAGGACACTGCTTGCAAGCAGGAGAGGGATGTTGCTGGTTTAGGGTTCATTAAGCGTGTCAGAGATGTTGGTTTGTCTGGCAGTGTGACAGAGAGATGAGGTGACTTTCTGGATTGCAGAGATGTTACTGGGAGTTGGGAATAATGTAGGAGCTGAGTCCTTAAAATTGTACTCCACCAAGGTATATCTGTTGTGATAAGGTATTAGCTTTAGATTAAAAATCTTATTAAAGCCATTTGTTTAAAGATGGACAATGGAACAGACATCAGTATGGTATACCAAGCTTTGTTCACTAATATTTTGAGTAAAATATGTGTAGGAAATTTCATTTTGATTGGTTTTGTGGGTAGGTTTTTGTATGAATAGCACATGGGGACTGAACTGATTTCTCTAGAGATAAGCAGTGGAGTTCTGTATTGATAAGATGGCAAAAACTTCTGCAAACCAGTCCTGTGGGGCTGGAGGGGAATGTATCAGGACGAAGAGTTTGGTGGGCTGTTGAAGAGGAGCTCACTGTGCAGTGGTATGGTTGGGAAAACAATTTTAGATGTATGAGTGCAAGCTGACAGTTTTCCCACCTGTGTGTCAGCTATGAATGTCAACTGCTCAGGAAGGATGCTGATTAAGTGGGAATGGTTCAGAGAATATCCCTGTGCTGCTTTGGAAGGGATGCTTCCCGGTGAAAACGTCAAAAATAGCAGCCCAGTTACCGTGCTATAGAAATAATAGAGATGTGACTTAATTTCTTAATGTGTTGTGGAAAATATTAATTCTGTAGTGGGAGGGCTCTTGGACCAGATCGGAGAGATTTTCAGTGAGGGGAAATTGAAGCTTAATAACATTAGAGTGGAAGTTATGAGATATGTAACAATGAGGAATAGTTATCTGTAGAGCAACTTACTGTGTTGGAAACTTTAAAAGGCAGGATTTAATTTAGGCAGGATTTATGAACAAATTAGGCCAGAGATGGGGATGGAAGATCACATTGTCACTTTTTATCCTTATAAACCTCTGGCTATGTGCTGTAAAGGAGTGACTTTATGGAGTCTAATCATGTAGCATGGAATGTAATTGTCCTTTCCCTTGACTCCAGTCACCTTCCATTGGAATAAATCACAAAACCTGCTCTGACCAAGAGCATGTGATGTTGCTTGTGTTTGCCTCCCTTGGTTGAGATTTGCAGGAGATTGAGGTAAAATTTTAGTGGATTGTAAACATTCACTTGTGTACCAAAAAATGTCAAGATGGTAACGAACTTCACTGAACTTAGAGAACGTGATGTTGAAGCCTAACATGCAATTGATAAACAAAACTTTGGCTTATATAACAGTTTGCAGTGTCATTCAGCAACTTAGAATGTTCTGGAAGGTGACAAGGCACAACATGGATGCTGGTGGTGCTGTGGCCCTCTCAGGAGCAGGGAGCTGGAGGTGAGCTCAGTCTCTGCCACCCAGGCTGCCTGTGCCTCTCCCTTTTTTCCGGGAGGTGCCAGAGAGGAGTAGAGGTGTTACACAGACTGTTGTGTACCCGTGCTAGGGAGGGTTCTGTGGGTGTAGAAGCAGATGGTTGTGTTTGGATGATATTCTGAATTTCCATGGAGAGGCAAGTAGAAAGAAGGAAAGGAAAAGAAGTCTCGTGGTCAACTTTTCCACCCAACAAGAAATTCCCCGGAGATGTGTGCCACCGCAAGTGAGAGGTAGCTCTAGAAATAAAACTGGAAGTAGACCAGACACCACTTTCTTCCCTTACTGAGTGACTCTTCTATAGCAAAGGTTTAATTTGCTTGGAATATTTGTAGCATTTCTTTAAAAAACAAGATGTACCTGTGACTGGCCAGTAGTATTTGTAAAAGGCCCCCTCAAGCATATTTTGCACAGTGGAAATGTTAGTGTGCACAGAGTGGTGAAGCTGGAGTGAGTTCAGCTGACAGTTCTGTAGCAATGGAAACTTATTAATAAATAATTCAGTGCATCACTATGGAAGCTGGTATATGTGGTGAACAATCTCAATCATTTTAATGATTCTTGCTTCAGCGCTCTGTTAGCCATTTAACAGGAGCATTTGTCATTTTAATCTGTGATTGGAGGAGGACAGCAACATCTCGGTGGTTTTCAGCTGTGACCTTTAAGGTCTCTGCAAAGTTAAATGGTAGCATAGGGTCTTGCTGTGCTGTTTGGAGGAGAGGTCCTATTCATCTTGTAGTTGCTGTGCTGAAGATGGCATCATCTGACCTGGGCCCTTCAGGCCAAGCTCTTTTACTGTTTGTTAGCTGCACCGGTTTGTGTTTGTTCAGCTCAGTTGTTTACTGCTGAATTTCCATCACGTTCAGAAATTCTGACTGAATTTACTGCTCTACAGGCTGTACACATCAGAGCTCTTCCTTTTTAACTTGTAGGCTTCCAGTAGCTAGGAAAAGTTGGTGGTGATTTTCTTCTCCCTTCTGAGTTTGCTGCTGTGGGTGTTTTATGGTCTTCCCCAGGAGACTGGGAAGTCATGGTTGAAAAATCCTGCTGTAATGACTTCTGGGGGTTTGCAAATCCAGTTTTACACCGGATTTCAAACTTAGTGCAGTGGTTGACCAAGAAAAACAGTGAGTGGGGACAAGACCACTGAATGAAAATGAGGCAGCTTTTATGGCTTTTCCTTGGATAAATGAATGTGTCTCAAGAAGTGTTTTTTATTGCTGGTGCCCTTTATTTTATTCACAGTTGACAGAAATTGTGAACGCTTTGCAAGAATGTAAAAAGTGGGAGGGGAAAGATGTCTGATGGTGTGATTGAACAGGGTTGTGCTGTGAGAGGTGAGGGCAGAAATCTTCAAAATTTGGACAAAATTTTGAAGAAGACATGGCAGATAAAGGTTCAACTAGAACAAAAGAGCAGCAAAAGAAAGAACAGAATAAAAATAGGATCTTCAAAACCAGTTTGTCAAGGAGTCTGTATTCCCTTGAAACTAAATTAAAAGCCTTCATTTCTATAGGTAGTGGTACATTTCAGTAAAATTATTCAAAAGCTCCACTCCCACACCCAAATACATTAATGTACAACAATTGTCTGACAAAAAATATTAGCATTTATAGGAGCATTTGATGAGAAAAACTGCCAGTGTGAAAGAAACCAAGACAAGTCTGTGTGCCTTACATTTTTCTTGAAATGACAAAGAACTTAAATTGTCAGTTAAAACACGACAAACCTTTAAAGGTATGCAGTGTGTTCATGACGTAGTGAAACTTGAATTCCTGTTAAAGTGAGGGCTGTAACTTGTGTTGCAATATGTTGCATACAGAACAGCATATTCTAAAGTAATGTAAATTCAGGAAACATATATCATGTAAAAATTCAGTGTTGAAATGAATGATGGCACTTCCATGGAAGTTCTGGGGCAGGTTTTCAAGCAAGTGTTCAGATAAAATTCTTGAGTGAAAGTTCTCAAACCTTGCATGGTCACTTGCAGAGAAAGTTGACTTCCATCAGTCAGCTGCAAATTTCTTAAAGGAGGGTAGCGATTTTACTTTATGTGGTTTACATTCCTGCTACTGTAAAGGTTCAGATTGACTTTTGAAAAGAGTTCTAGGAGGAGATAACATTTTACCAACAAAGCTTTAATTCCCAGAGAGTGTTAGAAGTGTTTTAATGAACAGTTTAAAAAGCACCATATGTTTTGATAACATGCCCATCTACTTTCATGTCTGGGGCTGTGTGTTTAATGTGCTTTATCCACATGGCAGATCCTGAATATCCTGAATCCTGCATTACTCCTGTCTCTGCTGTTGTGTAGCAAAGGTCAAACTAATTCTTGTTACTCATAGCTAACAGAGCAATCTTGTAGTATTCATTTCTCTGATGATTTATTCTAGCTTTCTGCAATTGAATGCAGTATTAATAGAGTGTTTTCCAAGTATTTGTCTAGGGTTTTTTTAAACTTATATATGCTCTTTGGACTCTTAACATCCTATGGCATTGAGTTTCACAATTTCATTATGTTTGGGGGGAATTTGATTTCTTGCTCTTAAGCTTACTCTAGTTGATACGTTTATTGAATTTTTTAACGATTTATTCTGAAACGTTGAAATTTTTATTTTAAATTCATCACATCTCTCCTGCCTGTGGCTGTGGAGGCCTCAGTCTCATCATTTCACTTCTGTTGCTGCTTCTCCAGTCTGGAAAACCTTACAATGGAACCAGCCTGTACCTACGCTTTATCCTTAATTTTCTCTGTGACACCTCTGTTTCTCTATTCTTTTCTGGGGGTGATAATTATAACCATGCAGCACTAGAGATGAGATCAGTGTTTGCATATAGTGTGGCATAATAACACGTTTCTGTTCTCATTCTCTGTTCCTTTCCTAGGAGTCTTTAGTATTCTGCTTTCTTTCTTTTCTTTCTGATGAGCTCTGAATGGACATTTTGAAATTACGGTGGCTCATACTTTACAATCTCTTTTCCCAAGTTAGTAGTAGCTAATTTGAGCTTATTGTTGCATCTGTAGGTAGGGTTGTTTATCTCCCTTTTTATATTTCATCTCAATCTTTAATTTTACCTAACCTGATGCCGACTCATGGCATTGGAAGAGCCTTCCATGTTTTTCAGCATCAGTTTCCAGTTGGTGCTTTCCTGAAACACTGTTGGCAAATGGTGTGAACTTTACCTCTTTGCTCCTGATCACATTTCGAGGACATTTAGCATTGTAGCTGCACTTCTGCTAGAAATATTTTTGCAATCTAAAGATTTTAATTGGTTCCTGCTGACACCTTGAACTTACTCCATAGTAGTTAAATTTAAGAGTTTTGATTAAGAGCCTTGCTAAAGACTGAAAATCCAGTTAAATTGTTTCTTAGGTGGGTTAAGATTGTGTACAGACTGCTCTTCACAGTACTGTCACTGACATGTGAGAGACAATTCTACTAAAATTATTTGGGAACCTCTGAGATGACAAATATTAACTATTTGACAGATCATTGTCCTTAGTCCACCTGTGCAACACAATTAGGTGGCAGATCCAAGACAGAAATGTTGATGGATTATAGTGAGCTCTATTCTCTTGAAACTTATCAGCCTGAACAAGAGTAATCTTTAAGTGGGTTTGTTCAAAAAGTAGGGTTTTTTGGAGGTACTCCCAGGATAAGCTTGGGGGCTTCTGTCTGCTATTAGTAAAACCCAACTCGAAAAAGAGATTGTGTCGTTGTTAAACACCCAGCACTTGGGTCTATAAGCAGTGCATCTTGTGAGATTTACCTTTGAAGTGTATGGCTGCTATCACTGGAAAGAAAAGTAATTTTATGTGTTCTTTTGGCTTTCTTGGGGATCCACAACCATTTACAAATGTTTGGGGTTTTTTTGTTGTTGTTGTTTTTTGTTTTTGTTTGTTTGTTTGTTTTGGTTTTTTTTATTCTATACCTATTTGCATTCAGTTGATAAGCAATTCAGAATTACTTGCACCACTAGGAAAGATCTGTGTGAATGAAAATAATCTGTGTGAATGAAAATGTTTTAGTTTCTTTTTCTATGTGTATGCATAGCCACGAAACAAAAGAAGTGATGAAGAATCAGTATGTTTATTAAACAAGTTCTAAAGGGGCTGAGAATGTAGTTGAAATTTCTTAAAAGTGAATAGCTGGACCTCAGGATACAGTGTGTATCTGAACTCAATATATCATGTCATTGAGTTTCTCATGTTTCTCTGATAAAAATCTTTATCAGTGAACTTAAGGATGGCATGGTAGTAGACAACATGACCCATGAATTTAAGATCCCACAAAATTAAGCTGTGTATGAAAACCCATACATTTTCAACAAATTTTTGACTCATAGCTTAAAATCAAACAATGTGTGTGTTTAATAACCTTCCAGTCTGTCTTCAAGCTGCTGAGTTGATGTGATTCATCAGATCATCCTAAGTGGTGGATGTTCTCTTGTGAATCACTCTGTTAAACATGGAGGGGAGGTGGTGGTGGTATAATTTTCTGCAACTTTTGAGTGAGCTCTTAATATAGGAAACATCCTTATCTCAGAGATGCAGCATATGTACATACATAGCACCCAAATCTTGCCAACTGTTGGAGCAGAGGAAATTTTAATAGGAAGTATCTGGAAGCAGTGAAGCCATGATTTGTTGTCTGTTCCAGAATGATGTGCCTAACATTTTTGCATCATTATTACATTAATTATTTTTGGCTAGACATGGTTTCCCTTGGCCTTTGGAGTGGGGTGGCCTTTCTTATTCACATGTAGCTGCAGTTAGCAAGCAAAACTTGTGGAAGGCTTCAATGCAGGTGTGAAGGTAAGTAGGTACTGGATTGTCATGCCCAAGCAGCTAGAGATATGCCAAAGGTGAAGACAGTATGCAAAGTGTTTTTTAAAACTGTGTAAACTACTATAATAATCTCAGTCATGAAGAGGCACCACAAGGATTTCTGGAAAGACAGAATATTTTCATTGTCAAAGCCATTTACAAACAAGGTCATTTATAATAAACTTAGTTGTCATTTTCATCTGTTCTTGCTTATTAACAAAGATTGGGAGAGCAGTATAAATGGTAGCCATCTCTCCTCTTGAAATCCTCAGAGGAAGTTATTTTCAGGGTCATATAATTTCCTTACAAACCATACACAACATCCCAAGTGATGTTTACAATCCTTGCAGATGACAGCAGGCTGATAAGCCATGCAGCTGGCTAGGGCAGGCTTTTATTTCAGTTAGGGCTTTTAAATTTCGTCTGACCATAGAATTTGTGGGTTGATACTGTATGGAGAGCTGAAACTAGGAATTTGCTGTTTTCCTTGGAAGTACTTGATATACAAAATTCTCAATTTCTGTTTTTCTTCCATGTCTGCTAATTGAGAAGAATTTTAGTCTTTTTGAGATGCCAGACAATGCAAGAAAATGTGCGATCACGTCAAAGTTTTTTTTCCTATTCTGACTCATACTTGTATGATGGAGAAGATTGGCACATTAAGTTCATTAAAAAACCTTGACTTGCAATTCACTGACAATTGTCTTCTGAAAATAATTTGCATATTGAATGTCTTTTTGGTTGTGATCTTGGTCGTTTTTTAGTATCTTGGCATTCAAGCACAGTTTTGCAGAACCTGTCTGTATAAGACTCAAATTTTAGTTTCTGGAAACTTACATAATACATGAGAGAATGCAAACTGATCCAGACAAAATGTCCTCAAACTATCAGAGGCATTCTGTTGTTCTGTCTTCAAGACCTTGCTCTTACAGAGCTGTGAACTGTGTCAAAGAGTATAATCCGTTTACTAGAAGAAAGATTAATTGAATAGTACAGTTTGTCATTATTTTTTCCAGTTTCCACACAGCAGCCAAATGGAGCCTTAAAATTCTGGTGCAAGGACTCAGTGCCTCAAGATATGTTTCATGTGAGCACTGATCGTCTGAAATGAGAGGGATGTTACAGCACAGTCCCTATTTAAACCACATACCTGAAATTTTAAATTCTCCAGTGGTTTCTTCAATGGACTGAAAGATTCCATGGGTGGTTTGTGGGAGCAGTTGATACTGGAAGAGTGACATACCCATCTTCAACTCTTGCAGTCTGTGATTTTGGCAGTAAAAAAGAAAATAGATGCAGTTCTGGCCGGTGCTCTAATGGAGTGTGCAGTAGAACAACTGTTATTTCTACAAGTGTTTAGTATATATTGGAAACAATATGATTGTATTGACCCTCCTCTGATGAGATGAAACCAAATCCTATAGTTCTGAAGGGTAGCAGACAGCACCTGGTTTTGTGGGTGAAATAAGACTTGGGCAAACATCACCCATCAGAAGCTGTAATGTGACAGTACACTTGTTAGCTGTGTTTACTTCCCTGCATTTTGGAAATCTGAAGAAGCTGGTGTTCCTTGTCCCTCCTGTGTTCCCTCACTTACTGAGGAAGTATTGCATAATGTTCATAAAAGCCTGTCCAACATGTCCATCCTAATGAGAAAGTCCTTTTTGAAAGAAGTATTTTAAACTGTCTGCAACTAGGGTACTAGAGAAATTTCCTTTTAGGATAGGGAGAACATTCCATTTGGTTCTCATTGGTTGATGTTCTTTGCCACAGCAGCCCAGCAGGGTGCCATGCACCATCTAAATGTTCTGTATTTCTTGATGAAAATACCCAGATCAGAAAGGTATCATGCTAGAACCTCTTTGAGTATCCCTGGGTGCATGATGAATCCTACTACGCTAGAATTTAAATATTAAGGTTAATTTTGGTGGCAATGAAAAATTTTGGTTTTCAAAAAAATTTTTGGTTTTGTTATCTCAGCTTGGAATGAGCTCACTGCTCTGTATAAATATTATGAGACTTATTAGGGCTATCTGTAATTGTTGCTGTTTAATTGGACAGTAAAATGAAACTTCTGTTTTACCTGAAGCATTGACTTAGAGTAGCTTTTCTCATTACACTTCTGCAAAGGTGACATTCTACTTGTTTTCCAAATCACACTGTTGATGACAGGGTTCTTAATTTTTACTATGTAATATGCAGTGTATACTGTATGATAATTACAGTATGCTATTTTCTTTTTATCCCCCTGAGCAAGGAGAAATTACAATTTCCCAGCTGTGTTTAGTAGCATAGGGTCCCTATCTATATTGTTCTGTATCGTTAATATGGGAGATATGTAAGTGAGACCTTGTGTTTAAGTAGCATAACACTTCTATCTCACAGTGACTCCTATTAGAGCAGCTGATACGATTATTTGCATAAATAGTGACTGCAGAATTGGGAACAAAAATGTGTTGATGGAAATCTCTTTAATTAGGTAGCTTATGGAATGTAATTGGAGAACTCTGTATACATTCCAGGTTATCCAGCTGTTCAAAGTACAAACCTTACAATGATGCTGAGAACATGCAGAGCAGCAGGAGTTTTAATGTTTGTGCTCTGTGTATGTGCTTTCTGAACAGCCTTTTTCTTTTGATTACAAGTGACAGTTGTCCTGACTTGAGCCAAGGTCCCCGAGAGGAGCTGTCTCCTCTCACTACCTTTTGGTGTTGCAGGGAGCACATGGGGTGTGCTTACATTCTTACTCTGAATGTGTAACTTCAACTGCCTAGGGAAAAGTTGGCCCTCCCAAAACTTGAATTATAAACCACCAAGTTTTGGAAGAATTGAATTGCCCCGGTATAAATAAGGCTGCCTCCACTGCTGAAGGCTTAAGAATCTGTTGGCTGGGCTGGTTGCCCAACTGTTTCTTACTGTGTGCAGAGTTTCATGAATGTGTTAGCTAAGTGTGTGGTGGCAGCTGCTAGAGACTGAAACATGCCGTGCTGTGTCCTTGTACAGTCGAGAACACCGATTTCTGCATCCCCTAGGGAGCTAAAACAAAAGAACAGCAATTGGAAAGAGTCTTACTGAGAGTCTCCTTGTCGATTAGTAGAGCAAATAGACTTGAGCATGTCACAGATTTGTAATATGTGAATCCTGGAAGATCCAAGTGTATGTTTTGTTTTGTTTAGCAGAGGTTAGAGCTGGGGGTGATGTGGGGATTGCAAACTGCTGGTGTTCCTGACGGCTGCCTTGCTTCTGTCAGAGGCTCAGCTATGACAGTTGGTACTTTGCAAAATGTTGGTTAGATTATACCCTCTTATAACACAGCTGTTTAGTGATGGGGCTTGGAGTCTAGAGATTGATCATGTGTCTTCAGTCCTGAAGGTTTCCAGGCCTTGTGGCTTCATGAGTTACCCTGAGTCGGTGAACCTGAAGCAGTTGGGGAGCTGGGGGTGTTGGCAAGGGCAAACTAATTTGACTTGAATTTAGCTGGTGTTTACATATCTGTGTATTCTATACAGCTGGTGTGAACTGTCTGCACATTGTTATGCAAATCACAAGATACTTAGTGAGATCATCTGAGTCGTGAGTGAAAACAGGTAATGTTTCAATCAAAATATTTTGATGTTAATATACACATGTATTTGGAAGAACAGAAGACACCAGCTAGGATTTCTTGTATAAATCAGTGTATGTGAATGATGGGGTAGCATAAGCAATTGTAAAACATTGCATCTGTGAAATACTGTAGTGTCTGGAAATGTACTTTTCAGCTCTTGGAATGAAAAAGGAAGGGGACTGTGTCTGGCTAAAAGCAACATAAAAAAAGTGGCAATGGTTGTACATACAGGGAGGGAATGTTGTGATTTCACTTTCAGGTCTGTCATAAGCTTTTGAAATTAGGAACCATGCATCGGCATATATGAAGTATATGATTCTCTTTTTAAATTGACTTTTGCTTGTAAACTACTTACTGAGCCCTCTCATTTTACATCCAATGTTCAAGAATTATCTTTACACTTAACCTGGAACCTAAGAACTACTATTGGCCTCCTCATGTGTTCCCTGTGGTCTCACTTAAATCCCTTAATGAGTCACTGTGGCTTAAATTTTCTAAGTTTAACAGACTTATTAAAGAAACAAAATATTCTGAATTTTGAAGAATGGTTGTTGATGTTGCTGTGTTCAATGCATTATGCTGTTTTTAGTGAACCTTCAGCAGTTCTGGGTACAGCCTGCCTACGGACCTGTTCAGGTCTTGTCCAGGGATGTTACTGGAGTTATGTAAATTATAAGTACTAAACAAGCTGTGTTCTCAGCAAAAACTGACTTGCGTAATACATCGAAATGCTGGGCCAAAGAATCTGTGGTTATCAAATCTGATTGAAAAGGAAATCTTACCAGCATGAAAGACCGAGAGTAATAAAACCTTTCATTGGTATTTTGTGACATGTCTAAAAATATGACCTAAGACTTAAATCCAAAAGCACAGACTGTAAAGTGTAAAAAGCTAAGACCAGAAAGTTTCTAAGAGCTGTTTCATCTGCCTATCCAGACTTGTGAGTCTGAGCTAAAGGGCAGTTGGAGTATGGTAGGACAATATAAACCAAGAGGTTGCCTTGCTTGTGCTCTAGGAAGAGAATAAGGGTTTTGATTCCATAGTGAAATTGAGGTATGGTTATATTAAGTGCAAAAATTTATTGTACGTAAACAATTATGTCTGTGTATAGGGGAAGCATTTTTGAAGTTTTGCTTCCATCTGCTATTTGAAAATGGCTTTCTGGGGTCCTCAGGATTCCTGAGTAGTAAAAATAAGCAGTAATGAATGTGACATAACAGGGCTCTTGTAGGCCCTAAATACTTTAACACCTGCCTACATACATACATATATAAATAAAATTGCTAATAGCAATCTTTAAACTGCATTTTTCTTTACAAAGCAGATTTGATATTGTATCACTTTATCGTGAGTCATCTGCTTAAATCTGACTTCCTTTAGCCTGTAGAGTGCATGTTGATACAGTAGAATTTTCATTTTAGCCTTGCATAGACTTTTTACAACGGCGCAATTGAAAGCCAAGCACTGGCTGTCTGCTTTAATGGAATGCGTGAGTTAAGGCAATTTCCTGTTGCACAGAGAGAAACCTTAAGTAGATTTACTGAATGTGACAGGAGATGTACGCAAAAAGCAAATTATTTAGTGCTTTGGAACAAGACATTATGTTGCTTTGGAAGATTTGACTGAACGACATGTTACATAACAGGTAATTCTGTAGAGTATTAAATATGTCATTTTGGGGCAAATTATCACAAAAGCAGTTTTCCTGTGCCTCTTTTACATGCTGGATGATAAGGCATATCAGACAAGACTCTTGACACTATATTGTCCTGTTCCTGTTCCAGTTTTTCCTTCTGATGGGAAGGGAGAAGCACAATACTGTGGTAAAGAAAAGTGCATCCAGTTGTAGGTAGTACTTTAATAAATGTTTCTCCATTGTTCACAGCTTGGCAGCTGTAACAGTCCCTTTTAAAGGCAGGCTTGTTTACAGTGTCAGCTGTTAGAGCACCAGGTTGCTCATGAACCAGGCTTTTGTTACTTATTTTTCTATTCCTGAGAAAAAATTATGCATTTACTTAATTCCATGGTAATAATTTCAGGGATTTGTTTTTTTGAATGAAATTACTAAATGCCAGGTGTATGTCTTGGCTAAATAGCAGCTAGTAATTCACAAGAATTGAAAAGTTTTAAATACCAGAATTGTGGAGGCTTTCCCTCACGTAGTACTGCTCATAAGCAAGAGTGGTCCATTGAAATGGAGAGCTGGGGTGGAACAAAGAAAATGTCCTTAGCTTGTGGCTGGCCTTGAGGGAATTGCAGCACAACAGTCCATTTATAAAATGAAAATGAACAAACAAGCAGTAAAAGATGTGGGGATAAAAGCATCACAGTAACCTACAGTGAAGCAGAGTATGTGTACGGGTGGAACACACAGGATATGAGACATCTTTTGCCACTTCTGTTTGTTTAAAACCTTAGCTAGAAAGTTAAAGCTCTCGTTTGTTCTTGCATGTCCAAGGATTTGCTAAACGTTAACATTTTGAAGTTAATGGAAAATTTGAGTCTGAGAAAGGATTTGTCAAAGGTGTTTTCTTTTTTTTTTTTTTTTTTTTAATAGGGAAAGATTACTATACGAGTAAACACTGTGCTATTTATTCCCATTTTTTCAAAATTAAAAACAGGGTGACTGTCCAAAGGTAATTTTGCAGTCATCTGTTATAAATCACTTTTATTTGAGTATTACTTCATTGTATATGGCATGAATTCCTTTAATTGAAAAAATTGCCAGCTTCATCTTCCCCTTTCTTGCATAGCTTTGAGCACTAGCATTGTATTTTGTATAGGCATGTGAAAGATGCATGCTATAGCAATGTCCTGGTAGAATTTTCCTCTTTTCAAGGATACTTAGTATTTAATGAAAATTAAAGCCACAGGTGTTTGTCTGCTGTGAACTATTTTTCTATAGTTACTGTTTTTTTACTATACAGGCAGAAAGGAGGGGATGGTGCTGGCCTTTGAGATCAAAGGCAAAGAAGACTGTCAGTCTCCCCAGCTCCATTTGGGGTGTTTCCAGTGGGCCAAAGGAGTAATCCTTTTTTTCCTCTCAGGGGAGCCCAGACTTGCAGTACCGGGTCCAGTTCTGGGCTTCCCAGTACAAGACAGATACAGGCTTGCTGGAAGGAGTTCACCAAAGGGCTGCTGAGCTTATGAAGGGATTGGAGTATCTCAGCACCCAGTCTGAGAGTGCTGGGGACTGTTGAGCCTGGAAACAAGAGGTCTTGGGTGGTGGAATGTCCTCAGTGTTTGTAAGTACCTGGAGTGAGGGTGCAAAGGAGAGAGAGCCAGACACCCAGGTACAGTGGGTACAAACTGAAGCACAGGAGATTTCCCTGAACACCAAGAAATACTTTCTCTGTCTCGACGTTGATCGAGTGCTGTCACAGATTGCCTGGGATGGTTGTGGAGTCTCCATCCTCAAAGACAGTCAAAAGCCTGAACATGGTCCTGGGCAACCTGCCTGAGGCAGAGTGAGGTTGGTGAGATGGCCTTCAGAGGTCTCTTCCAGCCTCAGCTGTTCTGTGATTACAAAGGTGCATTTTGCTGTCAGTTAAACTGAACCATTAAACAAGGAGAGGTTTGTCATTCTGTTCATGTTTGTTGCCTCGAAGCAGAGGAAAGCTTGAAGGAGTGATAGCTTTCCTAGGAGGAGAACTCATCCCTTCTTTTTGTCTACTTCCATTTTTCAGAAGCTTGAAATGAACATATTTGGCCTAATCTAAGGTTATGCCATGTGAAATGATGTTCCTTTTTAAAAGGGGAGTCTTCTAATTAATATGTGATTCCAGTATGGATAAGACTGCCAACTCTAGATCTGGGAGTACCGAAGCAGGTGAATTAAAACCAGGTGTGGTAGTTTCAAGCATGTTATCTGCAACATGTATCCCACTGTTCCTCTAGAGCACTGAGAGAGGAGTGGTGGTAGTGGTTGTACTGACAGCTCTACAGGGAGTAATCTCAGAATGCAAAGGAGTATTTTACTTAAGAACTTCCTGAAATGTTGAGATGGATGGCAAGCCTTAATTTTTTTGTGTGTAATTTTCTTTTTCCTGTGAATTGTGCATTATAAACTAAAGTTGCTAGTTGGGTTAGAACTGGGCGAGGGAACGTAAGAGTGCTTGTTTGTTCAGGCTGAGCAGCATTATTTTGACTTCAGCTCTCTGGGAGATAATCAGAAGTGAGATGTCTGCACTAATACTTACTTGCTTGGTTTTATGATGTAAAGAAAAGAGATAACTGTCATGTTGGTAGGGTTTTTTCCTTCCTTTGCCTTGTCATAGAAGTTCAAGAAAGAGAAAAGGACTACAGCTCTTTGTGACCTGATCTAATGTGTAAAAGCAGGGTGGGGGGAGGTTGTCATCTTCATGCCCATCTTCTTTGCCTTCGTTTCCTCTTAGTATGTTTCTCTGGCACTCCATAAATATTTTGAAACCTGAGCTGCAGTGAGTTCTAGTCACTTACTGTGTGTAGTTTGAATAAATGCAAACTATATTTAGCATTACTAGAGCACAGTAAACAGCATGTTATAGGAAGGATGTCTTAAGCCAACTGCTAAGTCATTCCTCTGTGCCTGAAGCATTGTATTTCATCATTCCTGGTGAGAGCTTTGAACAATTTTGGCTGTGTATGCTCCTTTTGAGTATGTGATCTGTATCAGGGTGTAACCTGCTTCTAAAAATTATCTGTTAAAATGCCTTCTGATTAACAACATGGGAAATAAAGCATGGGAAAATAAAATGACCTTGAACATGAAATCAAACCTTGATATACAGAAACCAAATTTCTGTAGAAACTACTTTGGGGCTGAGGTTCCATTCTGTAAATGGTGACTATAAAAATGGCCCATATTATATATGAAGCCTTATTAAGCTCATCTGATTTTCTTGTTATAGTTACAGGGGGACTAATGCATATACCCTAACACATAGGAAATGGTAAGGTAAATTGTCTTTTGGCTTTCTGTAGCAGGCAGTGTTGTGGAACTATAACTTCCTGCTTGTCTGACTATTGCTGGAGAGGTTAATTGAGATATTGCTTGATATAACATAAATATTTCAGAGGTAGGCAAGGGATTCTTAGTGTTCTCTGTTCAGCTACAATTCCCAGTAGTGCCTTTTACATTCTTGTGGCTCTCTAAATTTGTCAGCTCAAACTCCGCCAGAAGCTTCAACTAAACAAAAAAATCACAGTTTTGTTCCTTTTGACACATGTGTTTATATTAACTACACCATTGCCTCTGTAAATTGGTCCAAGTTGGTCTTTTGAAAACTAAAATATCTCAATTAATAAAAAATTAATTGACCCATTAAAAGACCCATTCTATTTTTATAACTCTGTCACAAATTCATGGTTTGTGGTAACTCAGATGGTGGGGAGGAAGAATCCTGCTGTTGCATGAGGAAGGCTTGAATGAGCAATTAATTTGTAAATGTCCCATTCCATCTGAAGCATACTGGTGGTCTCACCTCAGTTACCAGAGCTCTGCTGACTGCTAGCCACAATCTTCCTCTGTCTTTTCAATTGGCACTTGCATTTGAAAACTTAAATAACAAATCTATGGAGAATAAGGGGCCCTGACACTACCACTCTCTCCCACCATCACATGAGGTGAAGTTCCCATCAGCAATGGGAACTGAGCAATTAATTTTTTAAACATGTGAAGACTATTTAAAAAATACTCCTAAACTACATCCTCTTCAGCTGTCTTGCTTCTCAGTAAAAATGAACATCCTACCTTCTTCCAGAAAAGATTCTCCAATAAGGAACTTATTTAAATATCAGGTGTTTGTCACAGGTTTTGTTATTAAAGGCATTCTACTATCCAGTTTTTCATGTACACTTAGTTGGGTAACTTTGATAACTTCTAGTTTTTTCTTCAGAGGTCTCTTTCAACTGTCCATTTCCTGGATGTGCCTTGATTTTTGTCTGTAAGGACTATATTGAACATAACATTCTCACCATACAAATGCTGAGGTGTTGAAGACCTGCAGTTTTCTGTACCTCCCAGCAATTCAATATCACTTTGTCAATGTTGAGTTCATGTTTGTCACAGTTACATGAATAATGCTTTGATAGGCTTTCTCCCTCTTCATCCTGAGAGCTCCACTCTGAAGTACTTTTTTCAGTAGGAAAATACATCAAAAACTCTGTACAATAAAAGTTTTCCGAGTGAAGAACTTCGCTGTTTGTTATCTTTCTTGGAAGTTAATTATGTAAAGGTAAGCTTGCACTTGCCTCACAGAACAATGAAGTAAAATTTGAGGCAACTAATGTATTTTTAAATGTACAGTATCATGCATTTAACTTTGGCTTTTCTCTAAATTCTTTACAATTCTCATTAATAAAGAGTATCCTTTCTAGTTAGCTGCAGTATAGTGGGGATAGAAAATGCCCCCATGCAAGACATTGCTGAAGGGAACTTTGCCTCATGTGATGGGTGGGAGAGAGTGGTAGTGCCAGGGCCCCTTATTCTCCATAGATTTGTTATTTAGGTTTTCAACTGCAAGTGCTAATTGAAAATACATAAAGATTGTGGCTAGCAGTCAGCAGAGCTCAACTGAGCTGAGACCACCAGTATGCTTCAGGTATGTTGGGACATCTTAATGTCTTATCGCTGTCTTAGGGGCCCTCTCCCTGTTGCCTGTCCTAAGCAGTCATCTGAAGATGTGCACCACCAAAAGTCATTGCATTCTTCTATTAGAATGCATAGATGTTACAGGGGAGGGTGGAATAAGCTAGAAATACCTTGCATTACTGCCACAAGTATGGCTCCAACTAGTCTTAAATCTTCAGGCTCTTCATCTTGATAAAATTCTTGAGAGCTTTTGAAAGTAAACTCTACTGTGTTTGAAACGTTGGTGGCAGCTTGCAGGAGCACTGCATCTGTCCCCAGTACTGCCAGTTCACCAGTAATTCTTGAGAGATCTTGAATCAAACCCAGCTCTAGATGCTCAATAAGCAGCCTAGCCATTTTCTGAATCATTGTAAAGCTCCATTCAACACTAAGCAAACCATTTTGGAACTTAGTGAAGTTCCTAATCTTAGTTAGAAGAGCTGAGTGTTTGAACTGTGCAGCACATAAATGGTTTATTATCCAGTTGAAGGGTAAGGCTGAGGAAAGCCTTTATCCACTCTTGAAGAAAGTGTATTTGTTTCTCTGAGCTATGACTGCAGTACCTGTATCAAGTGCCTGTCTGCTCTTCCCCACAGAAGTGCTTGTGCAGGATGCTCGAGATGTGTTTTGGCAGAACCAGGCCAAGCAGCTTCCAGGCTCAAGGGCAAAAGTCTCAAAAGTCACAGCTAGGTATAGTTTCTGTGTTGTCGAAGTTGGCCTTGTCCAGTCCTGTCCCCTTTATATTAAGGGTCAGTTATGTGCTCTGAGACCAGAAATTTCCCTAATCTATACTTTTGTGTGGTTGGTGACGCTGTGATGAAGCTGGGTGCAGCTTCTTTTTTCACTCTCTTCAAATTAGCAAGATAGGGAATAGCGAATACATTTGTTTCAGGAGTGGTTCCAAGGTACTACTATTATACTGCCTAAACTGGTGAAACTTCCCCAAAATACACGTGCTTTTTGCACCTTCCCAGACAGAGGGACACAGACTGAAGCATGTTCAATGATATTGAAGTTTCTGACTGAATGGCTCTTGATCTTCTGTGCTAGTTCTTGTTCATTGGTGATTTTTTTTTTCCTTCTCTCCATGAATCCTGTTGGGTTTTTATTCCAGCCAGTTCTTATGTCTGCAGCTCAGTATGGTGGCTGGGGAGAGTTCATAGGGGATTTTTGTTACAACTCGGTAAGCCTATTTATTTCAGGAAATCTTTGTTTATTTCAAGAGATGGGTAGAGCTCATATGGCTTCTGAAACTACTTCAGCTGAAGTGTATTGAGGTAATTTATAACAAACAGGTAGTTTTGGTATGACTGCATAGGTAAACATAAGCCAAGTAAATACCATTTCATTAAGTATACTTACATTAGATCAGATGTCTTGATAAACTTCATATCTTAAACACAGTAATATTTATAACGTTATCTGAATCCACAGGATGTAAAATATTTCTTTTAAATATCTGATTTTAAAAACCAAGGCACTGACTGTTGAATTTTATATTTTCCCTGAGCAGCAATGAGGTATGACTTGTAGGCTTTTCCGTGACAGCCTAATTTGAGCACTAGATTATTGGATGTAGCAGAAACCTGTTAGTGATACGAGCACCCAGAGGTGAATGTCTCTCAAGCCTATGTAGGTTATGTATCTCCATAACTTGCTAAAAGCCTTTATATGAATAAGAAATACTTTCATATACGAGAAGTCTGGAGGCCATGTGGTGCTAAAAGCATCGGCTTTGCCTGGCTGTCACTTTCTTAATTTCACAAATAGCCTTGGCACAGTCACTTTCCTATTTTAGAGTCCTTTGGCCTTTCAAGTAAGTATTGATTTGAACTTAACTGATATGCCATTTCCTCTTCAGTATACACTTATTTCAGAGGGAAAACTAAGTAAACTTGGAGTGCACAAGTGCTTCCTTGAAATGGTGAGGGAAGAGAGAATGACTTCTGCTTTGTAGTATATTTAATGTATTTATGGGCTGTCAGTGCATTGCAAGGACATGTTCTGTATGTGACTGAAATTTTTTTCAACTTTTTTCTTACATAGCTCAAAATGCTTTGGTTTTTAAGTCAGTTCCAAAGTGTTTGGGGAGTTTGTTCAAGTGTTTCTTCAGGTACAGCTTTGTTTTTTAAGTGGTGGAAGTCGAGGCCCATTTTCTCTTTGCACAGGACTGCTAGCTCTGTATACAAGGGTCCTCACTTTCTAGAGAAGACTTAGAACAGTTATGTGGACTACTTAATAACAAGATTTTAACTAATAAGGAGTTATTTACAAATGCAGGAAACTTCGGGATAAGTTTGTTTTACGATATTTCCTTGACTTGTTCTATAACTGTCAGCAAGACCATTTACTCTCTGTGCTGCAAGTATGGTCTCTGCCAACAATGTTTTAAAAAAGTGGCTGGCCTAGTGCCAGCACCATTATCCTGTCATTATTCTGACAATAAAGAAATGCAGATGTGCCCGAGTTCATCCTGCCTGAAACACTGAAGAATTAAGAATGATCAAAGTACATCTGATAGGATTTTGGCACAGCCTTATCTCGGGGGAATCTGGAGGGGAGGGTGGGGTTGGTTTAGCTCCCTTTCTCATCAGTTTATTGTATTTCAAACAATGCTGGCTCACTTCTGTTGGTCATGGAGCTAGTGGCAAAAATGGACTTTCAGGTACTAACTGAATTAATTTTATAAAATGGGAAGTTTCCCCAAGTAATGTTGTCTTTTCAAAAGTCTGCATGCTCGTAACAGTATCACTCCTGAAGTGCCCAAGTGTTCTAGTAAATGGGAAATGGTGAGACACCCTTGTCCATGCTGGATACGTAGACATCTTAGCACAACTAATGTTTCTTAGCTCTTCAGAGGTCTGGAAGACTTTGGTGCTAGGACTCTTAGGTTTTTCAGGCCTTGCTTTGTACCTTTCTAGTTGCTGGAGATTGCTCATGCCGCAACTTAATCTAGCTCATGATCCTTGACTTGTGAGAGATCAGTGCTGGATTAAAAGTTGTTTCTTTAACAATAAAGTTAATTTTAATTTTTAATTTAACAATAAAGTTTATTTTAATGTTTTAAATATCTTGAGGTGAAGGCTGTGTAACTCCATCTGACTGCTCTTGAGGCTCTGCTGTTCTAAATAGTAGGTTATATTTCACTTGATGTGACTAGTTTGCCCTGCTTGCACAGAACATTCTGAGCAGTGAAGTGTTAAAGATGCATGGGCAGTAATTTTGAGCCTTAGTTGGCCAACCATGATGTTTTGGAAGACCTGAGAGGGAACAAGAATTGCTGTAGACCAGTAGCACTTTTAAAGTAAGACCTGTGAAGTAGGTCTGATGCTACCCCACTAAATGTGAGCTAAACCACTGTTCCCAGTGAGCTGGAGCGAGGCCTTTGTGTAATATTTGACACTAGTGAGCATCTTGGCTTAGGTGGAAGAAACATTCGGTATCCCTCAAGAAGAGCCTGTTGTCCTCTTGTCTTTCAGCTTGTTTTACATCTGGGAAACATGAGAGAGACTCAAATGAAGTAATAATCTTGGGAGAAGAAATTGTGGTTAAGTGTTCATAGCAGCGTGCCTTGGTCAACACTCCTTCTAGGCCTTTTGATTCCCAAAAAATGGCTTTACAGAGATGCCTTTTACAATCCTCTGCATGTAACCCCTGATTTATATCTATTGCTTTAATCAATAATCACATCTTCCCAAAGTATCTGCTTGGCTGAAAATATCGAATAAATAATAAAGGCACTGAGAGAAGACAGTTGATGTATTAGCAGGGAAAGAAAAACTGCCCCCACAAACACTTTACCCATTTAATTAGGCAGAAAATGGGTTCTGTAGATTGGTTATTCAAAGAGGCTTTTTATTAACTTGATTGTTATTCCATTAGTCATTGGATTGAGAGAAGTTCTCTGGAGTCTGCAAAGAAGGAAGAGAATGCAGATTTTAATACTTGTGTTATTGTGTACAAACAATTTGAGCTTAGATTGATGATTTACGTAATGCTTTCTTCATGTTTTTAAATGCAATGGAGAGAACCTCTCCATTATTTATCTCATGCTTCAGGGTGGGGCTCAGTTTTAATTATCTTACAAACCACTTTCTGGAGCTTTGCATTAGCAGTGGAAGATTTCATTTAATTTCTTGTTCCCTATAATTTTCTAGTTTTCAGCTACAGGTGTTAATTATTGAGCTCTTCATGGAGGTGGCTATTTGCTTCATTTAAGGAAATTTTTTTAGAGGTCGTTTGTAAGTCATTTTGAGCTCCTTCTGGAGATTAACTGCTGCCAAGATTGACGTTTTGTTGAGAAACTGTGTGACAGAGAAGGGTGCCAAAAAATAGCGTGGGATGTCTCTGCTGACTGTCCAAGGTGTGCAAAACGTTGGAGAGAGAGCTTTTCTTGCTATTCACTTTGACCAGTGTTTTCCTATTATGGTTTTTACCTTTATCTTTTCCCTTCTGTGAGAGGAACTCAGCAATAGCTGTGTTTAAAAATTGACATTTTGGTTATGTCCAGGATGGCTCCGTGCAAAGCAGTCTTGGATGTTTGAAAGGGTTTGCTAGCTTTGCAGAGCTGCTCTGCTGCTGGTTCCAAAACCAGCACTTCTCTTTTCATAGTCCTGAGCTCATGTGTCCTGCTGAGCCTGTGGTATCCAGAACAAGGTTTGTGCAGGCTGTATGCCCTCTTTCCTCCTAACTCAGTCTCCTGGCACAGGAGCTTAGATAGTCTGTGCATGGGCAAAGTGGAGTTGACCTACTGACAGAAAAGCAGCTACTTACAAGTGATGCAATCTGTCTACCATGGTATTAACACTAAGACAGTGTACTGAATCATCAGTGTGTTTTTGTATGGGTGTTTTTCATACGGGATTTTTATATGTGCAGGTACAAAGAACCATAACTTCATAAATCCAGAGGTGATTTGGACCCCTCGAGTATTGTTTGCTTCATTCTCTAATGTTGTTGTGGTATCACAGAAATGGGTCAGGAATGCTCAAGCAGGGTCATCCTAGAGCACATGGCGCAGGATTGTGTCCAAGTGGTTCTTGGATATCTCCAGTGATGGAGAGTCCACATTCTCCCTGGGCAGCATGTTCCAGTTTCTGATCACTCGCAGAGTAAAGAAGTTCTTCCTCATGTTCAGGTGGAACTTCCTGTGCATCAGTTTCTTCACATTGTTTCTTGTTGTACTGCTTGGCATCATGGAGCAGAGCCTGGTCCATTCAGATACTGAGACATTGATGATGTCCCCTCTGCCATCTCTTCTCGAGGCTGAATGGGCCCAACTCTGTCTTTCATCATAAGAGAGATCTCCAGTCCCATCATCATCTTTGTCACTATCTGTTGGACCTGCTCCAGGAGCTCTGTGTCTGTCTCGTCCTGAGGGTCCCAAAACTGGACACAGCATCCCACCTTTTCTCACCAGGGCTGAGCAGAGGGGCAGGATCCCCTCTCCCAACCTGCTGGCAAGGCTCTTCCTAATACCCCCAGGATACCATTGGCTTTCTTGACCCCAAGGACACACTGCTAGCTCAGGGGCAGCTTGTTGTCCTTCACAACCCCCAAGCCCCTCTCTGCAGAGCTGCTTTCCAGCAGTGACTGTGCCATGGCCCTCTGGGATCTGCCATTCAGCCAGCTCTCCATCTGCCTCACTGTCTGCTCCTGCAGTCCAGACTTCCTGACCTTGCCTTTGACCATCCCGTGCTGAGAGCCCTGCTGAAGTCGGGGTAGACAAAATCCACTCTTTCCTCATCTACCCTGGTAGTTGATCGTGGAGAGGAAATGGGGTTGGTGAAGCATGAGTGAGTACGTGCTGACAGCTCTGGATCACCTTCCTGTCATCCCTGTGGATGGAGATGGCCTCAGTGAAGAGGTGATTCAGTTAAGCCTTGTTTCCACTGTGCCTTCACAGTCAGACCTTCATAGCAGTGAGGAGGGAAGAGATAATAAGCACTGAGTTCTTAAAAGTCTGTCATGTCTGTGGTGAGAGCTGGGGCTGCAGAGGAGGCAGGATGGCTTTTGTAGCAGCTCAGCAGCATTGTGGATGTCTTTGTCAGTTCATTTGCATTGGGAGCAAAATGCTTGGGAATACGTTTTACATCATATGCGGAAAAAACACCAAACGGAAAATAACAATCTTAAAGTCTTGAAGGAAAAGAGGATTACTGCATATGTAGCTTCTCAATGCTTGTGGCCTATTTTTTTTTTTTTTTTTTTTAACATTTAAAGCGAGCAAATCTGGTTTTATACCACAATGTAGAGCTTAATCTGAAGAAGAGTTTGAGTTGAAATAAATCTGTCTCTTCTTGTAGACAGATACCACATTTGCTAACCTGCAGTGTACCCAGGGCCTCTCTGGTTAGCCAGGACTGCTGACCACCAGATCACACCTCAGAAGTGATGAGGGTCTCTTAGTGAGATACTGACTAGTGTTTTGGTAAAAATATTGCTGCATCATCTTTTATTCATTGTTCTCATTAGCATGGGTAACTTCATGTGATATTTTTATTGTTATTGAATCTTAAATTTTTTAAGCTTTGCTGGTTTTGGCTAACTAGGGAAATCTTGCTACCCTTCAGGGATTAAGGGGTGTTTTTTTTAAGTCATGGTAAATATTTCAAATTGCTTTTCACTTGTGATGCAACCTGTTTTTGTAAATGGTGATATAAAGAGTTTTACAAAACCCAAACTTCTATGAACAAAATAATTTTAGCTTTCAGAGTTCTGATTTCAAGGCAGAAAGTCCAGTCTTGTCCAGCTGAACTTTAAAAAGCTGTCCTATTTTTTTCTGTTCCAGTGGGTGGTAGGCTCATATATATTAGAAAATAAATCAGGTCATCTCCATCTCAGCAGCATGCTTCACTTGTGCTGTTGTAGCTTCTAGTTCAGCAATAAATCTGAAATGGTACTAGCAAGTATCTAATGACTTCCCCCTAATGGAGACATTTGTAAGATGGAATCCCCAAAGTATAAAGTTCATTCAGACTAAAAAAGTTACTCAGAAAATTCTGTTTGTTTTACTTATACTGATGGCTCAGTTTTTATTTGTCCAGATATTTCTGTCTCTGTATGTATACAGATGTATAAAAATATATTTACTGTGTGCATGTAGTAAATTTTCATTAATTTAAACATTTATTATCCATTTGAGGACTTCCTGCCTTGAAAATGTTTCAAAGTTTTTTTTTTCTAAGTAACATTAAATATTTAAAATATTAAGTTCTAGAAGTTATCACAGGCATCTTGCTTTTGTAGTTTCACTTCTTCCTTTCTATTTAGTTGGAATTCACCCACCAGAGATGCATTTGCTGTTTCTTCTGTACCTTTGGTATACTCTCATGTACACCATTGAAATCTCATAGTAGTTTTCCTTATAGAAAGACTTCAGATGAATAAAAAAATCTGCATAACAGTGTACTGTATGTTATCAGTTCACGTTTTTCACTGCTGACTGGATGACCAGTCTGACCTCATCTTGAAAATCTTGATCCTGACAAAAGTACTGAGCTTTTGAACTTGGAGCAAGGCTTTGTTTGAAAAAGTATGACCAGGTATCTGGTCTCCCATTGCTTCCCAGAAGAGAAATAAATTTTATGAAGTATCTGTGATGTCAAGACTTGTTAGTACTTTGCAGCAAGCCTGACTTAAATGTGAAACATAAACTTTCATCAGAATATTTAAAAATCACTAAAAAGGAAAATAAAATAATAATTTGCCTTTAATAATGGCTGGACTTGGAAGAGGTTAGAATTTTCCCATTTTTGACACATTGGTTGAATTAGTAAACCTTCATTGCTTTCAGTAGACTGCTTCAAGTTGTAGATGTGCTAGCAGCTAAAACCTCTCTAGCTGTGTTTAAAGAAATGCAGATATGTTACATTTTTCATTATTAATATCACTACTTCCTCAGTGTTTGACTTGTATGAATAATATCCTGCCGCCATCAACAAAGACTAAGTGCTGAGTGTCTTCTGATTACCTATGGCATTCTCAAAGCACAGAGTATTCTTAGCAGGGTTGTGTAAATTAATGCTGTAATTGCATATTCCAGATGCACCATCAAAGACACATTTTTGAATAGAGAGCAAAATGATGAGCAGCAGATGCACCTTTATCCAGGCCCAGATGTTGTTCTGACTCTGTCTGACATGGCCTGACATCTCCGTGGAAAAGCAGATGATGTCGTTGGAAAGAGGGGAGTTATATCCTATTCTGTGTTGGAAAAGTTCACCCTGCTTTCAGCCAGAATGGGTTGCAACTGTCTAGCTCTGGATGAATTGCAGATTTGCATCAATAAAAAATTAATGACTTGCAGCTCAGTCTAAATTAAATATTTAAACTTCTCCATTGTGCCCCAACTTTATTGTTGCAAGAACTCCATAGTTTAGTTTGTCATTTGTATTGGGCAGGATCTTATATCTTATAAAATAATCAGTATTTATGTAAAGTGGTTGATTTGCCTTATAGGTTTCAGAATTAAAAGCCTTACTCAATTAGCCATTTGCTAATTTTGTAATGTGCACCAGAGATGAGGCAATTACAGTTTTGCTAAAAATAAATAATCCTTCACAATTTCCACTGGACAGTATCTAGCAGTCCTACTTTTGAAATCATGAGCCATGCTAAGAGCAAAGTATTTTTGTAGTGAACTATTTCTCCTCATGTTATCTCCTGCCAATAGCAAGAAAGGGAATTTGTAATTATTTCTGGAGGCACAAATTAGATCCTTTGTTAGCTTAGAATAAATGAGAGGGTGTGGTGTGTTTAGGAAATAAACCAACTAGCTGTACATGCTTTTTTACTTTTGTTCCTCACTAAATGATTGTAGTGACATATGCAAATATTCTATTTAATATTTCATGTAACTTTAAAGGTAAAGAGCTTATGTTTGTAGTGTTACTGAACTGTTAGCACTACTGTCCACTTCTTGTTCTGTAGCCAAAAGAGAGGGATTGTTGAAATGAGAAAACAAGTGATACTTATTCACCAAAGTCTTTGCTGTATGGACAATATATTTATGCATCCATTTATTCAAAGGAAGATGCAGCTCAGTAAGATCTGGAGATCTTGGTTTTGAGATGTACCACTTATAAGCTATTGTGTTCAGTCAGTATATAATGTACTTTTTCCTGGTAGAGAGCACTTGGAAGCTTGTTAGGAAGAAGCTGAGTCGCAAACCAAATTACATATTTCCAAGTAAAATGTAAGTAATCTAAAGGTTTTAAGAGTAGAGAGAGAGGCATTTGAATGCAAAGTGCATTTGACATATTTTGTAATCAGGTTCATTTGAGAAAGATGCGTCTTGAGTAACTTAAAATTGTGGTATCAGGTTACTAAACTGCTGACTTTCTTTCTGACCTTTGCTTTGGTTTCCATAGTTATGCATATTTACTGTTGCAGTTCCATATGGAGCAGCTCTAAACTGCAGTGTATGAGAACATCTGGTTATGCAAACCACTGATGATGGAGGGAGAGGGATGCAGGTAAATTTCATGTACTAAAAGAATTCTGCCTTGAACAAAAACTTTGCATATGGAGTTCAAGTATAGAATGAATTTAGTTTCTTTTTTTTTCTCACTTAAAACATTTTCTGAAATAACATATGGTGCCCATTGTATAGTTCTCCAAATGTTTCATTCATTCTTTACCATACATAACTACCTAAAAAGCAAGGGAAAAAACTCTCACCATCTCCTTAATCTTATTTTTAAGGCTTCGTTTTTCTGGAGAATAAAAGAATAGAAAGGACTTGGAGAATGCCAGGTTGCTTAACTTCTAACCATGTGATGCTGGGATCCCTAAATTAAACCTGTCTGTTAAAAGCAAAGATCTTTGGACTATGCGAATATCAAATTATTACTGTGGAGTCATGAAATAATCATGTAGGTGGAGAAGTGCAATCAGGTTTTCCCTTGATTAGCTCCAAGGGAAATGCATTTGTACTCTAGGCAGTGATTAGTGTGTCTTCTGGAAGCACAGTGGCACTTTCTTCGTGTATGAGCCACTAATGATTGGATCTTTTGGGGCAGGAACTATTGCAGGTTTCACAGAGTGGTGACAAGCTGTATGTACATCCTTTTCAGATGGCTGTCTTCCCAGCTGAATAAGGAACCTTTAATTTGAAACACGTTACCTAGTACTTAAGTGAAAGCTGTGTTTGATATATTCATTAGAATTACATACATACTTGATATTTATGTAATACTCGGGATATGCTTGACCGTGGTAACCAAGGAGGGTGGGTTTTTATTTTGGTTTGTTGTAAGACTCTTCTGGAATCTCTTTTATCAGCTTAAGGGTAGCATGATTTAAGTCTTTAATACATTAAAAATAGATAAAAATCATACTCTTTTATGCTATAAAGCTGACAAGCTGTTACAAAATGTGAAATGCTGTATTGTTGAATATCTAGATAAATGCAGGTAAGTACATCTAAGTGGTGACTCTTGGATTTAAACAGATCTATTCTTACTCATGTGGAAGAGTAAAGAAGAAAGAGGGGATGGCAGGTGTAAATCTCAAGATTTAAGACTTCTGAAAACAATTTTCTCTCTCCCTTTTTTGTCTAAATTGTAGTGTGAGGTGGCAGGCTATTAAGGAAAAATACATAGTTTTTGTGCAGTCTTTGGGATTACATCTTGTATCATCAACACAGCTGTTACATTACAATACTGTGTCATGATTACATTTTACAGGAGGGGAAAAAGAATTAGATCAAGTGATCCTTTAAGCTCCCAAGGGTTTAGCATTCTGTTTTAAAACGTGTCACAGCTTTAAATATCAATAAAATTTAAGTAAATATAAATAAATACAAACAAGAATAGCTGTTTAATATTTACATTGTGGTCTTAATGAGTTAGAGGAATATGAGAACCCAAAATAAAATGTTCACAATTTACAGAGCGTTAAATGTAGGATGTACAGAAGTTAATCTGGAGTTAGAGAAGCCTGTATAGCACTTCTGACTTGAGAAAGATTTCTAAGCCCTTCTGGGATGATTGAAACAAACTTGAAAAAAAAAAAAATCAGTGTTATTTCTTTATCATGTAGGTTTTTCTTGTTTTCATGATGCAATGCTAGAGAGTCTAGCAGGGCTAGAGAAGTGGTGAAGATGAGTAGTTGTAGCAGCTTTGCTTTAGAGAGGCTAAAATAACACTTGCTGTGTTATCAGTTGTTGGGAGAAGCTTTAATGAGCTGGCATCACCCAAACCAGGATGTCATTTTTGAAGTTAAGTAGGGAATCAAAGGAAGTATCCCAGTTAAGAGATGAGGTCTGCAAAGAGGATGGAGGTATGTGGAGAAAGAGGAGGGAAGTGCAGGGTGTGTTTTTTTTTCTTGCTGCCAGGTGTGCAGAATTCAGGGAACCTAGGAGTGCTGAGAGTTGCAAGTCAAAAAAATGCAGAGATTTCATTCATATGCTTTTGTTCCAGGGTTTTTGATTTCAAGGTACTGAGAAATCTACTGGATTTAAGTGGTTTGGGTTTTGCTAATGAACTTCAAACCTCTGTTCCTGAAAGCAGGCTCATATGTGGTGCACTCTCAGCTGGACTGCTGGGCTAGCCAAGAGCAATACCCTGAAGACTGTGGCTCGAGTTTTTACTTAGAAACCAGCAAATTGTAAATGACGTGGAGTTTTCATGCCTGACCTGAGAACTGCAGGAAGATACTGAGATAAGAGCTGTGTTGATAACCAGGTCAGTGCTGAACCATGTAGCACTTGAAGGTTATATTGGTCAGCAGAATTTAGTTAATGGTACAGGCAAAGTGCGTCAAGCATGGAGCTTAATGGGATGAAAAAGAGAAACAACTGCACAATGAATCAATCTACCAAAACATGTGAAATCGTCCAAGTGGACTTTTGCATATTAAAAAACAAAACTGCATGTTCTCCTGTACAATTTAAGTCCCTGTATTTTGAGTCTCACTCAGTTTCCTTTGTTGGTTTCCTCTTTGTGAAGGCCAGCTACTGTTTTATTGTGGCAGTGGCCCTAATAAATGCCAATCAAATGTCAATGATTAGTCTTTAAATAAAATATGAAAAAGGATCTCCTCTGAAATAAACTGTACCCAGTGACTGGGATGTTTAGATTTGTGTTGTTAGCATATAGAAGAAAGCAAAAGGAAGGACAAATTTAATACTTAATTTACTTCTAAATCATTCAGCACCGACAGCTAAGTTTTGCTACTATTAAGATCAGACATTCTTAACTTTTGTCTAGATGTGGAGCATAAGGTAAACAGATTTTGTCTGCTCAACTACATGATCTGAACCTGGGCTCATTTTATTTTCCCTTTTTAGGTTTTTTTCTCTCTTTTTGGTGTTAGCTTTCTGTTGGTGATAGAGTACTGAGCTGTCTGGATTTGCTTACTCTTGCTGAAACAGGACATCTCACTTGACTTTCTCCTTCCAGTGTTCTGACTGTTGGCTAGCTTCACTTTTTCAGGGATTCTGATGTACTTTGGGCTCTCCACTGAGTCAGTTCATCTAACCGATGCAGCAAAACCATTTTGCTTTTGCCAGGTCTATGCTGTTTGTAGGCTGCTCATTTGTATAAAATAGCTCTGTTGTTGGATGCGTTTAATACCTTTCAAAGAATTTTGCTGAAATAAATGTATCCTATTTTTTCCTGCACTTTGTTGCCACTTTCACAGATAGGACATTAAATCTATATTACAGAATTTCAGAGTTTGCAGTAGTTATGCTGACTTTGAGGGGCACTGCAAATCATCCAGCACAAGTGGAATTTGCTGTTGAATTGAACTAATTAGTGTATTGCTTTTAGATTTTTAAAAACTGAGCACCAGAAAATAGAAAAAAATTGTAGATCAGGAGTTAACAACTCAAATAAATCCAAGACCCATGTTATTTCATTTGTGAAATCAAATGCAGAGGAAGCAGGCTTGAGATGGAGATGCTTTTAATCAGTAAAGGACCAATTGTGTTTGTTTTACATTCATAACTGAGCTTAGCCAGACTGAGCCTGGTGTCCTGGTTATTGTCATCTGAAATCCTGTGCAGTTTCAGACTTTACATTTATTGTATTTGCAGTGCTTCAGTGCTTCTCTTCTTGGCACCTCAATAAAAACATTTTGAGATGTTCCCTCTCCATCTCGTGTGTCTTCTAGACTGCTGTGTGTAAGGAAATGAGGAGGAGATTACATCCAATTTGTCTTTACTTGCTGTTGTTGTTTGTTGGGCAAATATTGAGCCAGAAATTATCCTTATGTTTAGCTAGCTATTCAGTTACATAATTAAGTGACAGAGCATCTCTTCAGTCTTGTTCTCTCTTGGGATTTCATCTTATCTTGCTGCTCCAATATGTAAAAGGGGCATTTTTTTCCTTGACTTCTATCATGTACTGGGTCTTACTCCTTTTACTATCTCTTGGGAAGAATTAGTGTCTTCATTTCTGGTTACACATATGATTTTAAACTGTTGCAAGTGGATGTGCAGAGTATTTTAAGCACTGTGGTCTTTCTTCTATTCTCCTTTAAATGTAACCATAGTACTAGTAGTAACTGAAGGTAATAACCTATGTTACAGAAGTTTCTATCAGTGCTTAAATTTCAAGAGTTTATTTTTTGTGTGTGTGTTTAAAATAAAAACTTAAATCCAAAATGCTTACTAATACAAAATAATTTTGTTTTATTTCAGAAGTTCAAAACACAGAATGTTAGAGGTTCTCGGATTTTTTAAATCTCCTTCTTGTCACTGTGGTGTTCAACGTATTATTGACTTTTCAGCTAATTTCATTTTCTCTTAGGCCAAGATGCAGCAGACAAATTCTGACTTTCTTGTTCAGCCTCCTCCTCCTCTTCCTCCCACTGAAATGTCCTTGCAGAGAACAGAAGCAGCATTAGAACTGTGCCCTGAGAATGCGGAAATTAGTGCTGAGCAGCTGGTTAATTCATTAGCCTTTCTGATTCCTTTTGGGAATTAAATTACTGTTGGAAAGGAAGGTGCACCACAGTGGGATTCTTGAATGCAGTGCTAATCAAAGCTGGCATGCAACTTGGGTCTCTCAAGTCCTATACTTTTTGAGAGAAAAGATCATTGCCCTACTTAGTCACAGTACTGCACCAACATAATTTTCTGAGTAATTAGAAGTAAAATAGCCTGCTATATCTTTCCCTGGTAGGGTTGTGTTTTGGTTTTTTTTTTTTTTTTTAATAGACTCTTAACAGAGGCTTGGTATGCTTTCTTTGCTGTCTTAGCACATTCTCTTCAAGGGCTAATTTAGTTTTGCTGCTTGGTATATTGACAGCTTGGCTTCTGACATGACATGGGTAAAATGGTGATGGCAGTTTTGTTTTTATATCGCTTACAGATAAATCTTTTGTACATATGTGACTTGATTTGGGAAAATAGCCCATAGATTTTAGACTTCTGCCCCCTCCATAGCTGTCTCTTATCAGTTCCAGAGTCTAACCTGTGCATATTGGAGTTCAGATTGTTTAGCTGGAATGTAACATGAGCAGGAAAGCTGAATGCCATGCCTTTAGGCCAGAAATGGCCTCGTGATGTGTTCAGGGGCCAGTTCTGTTGAATATCTTTATTGATGATCTGGACAAGAGGATGGAGTGCACCCTCAGTTTGTAGGCAACACTGACTTCTGTGGGAATGTTGATCTGCTCAATGGGCTGATGCCAACTGTGTGAAGTTCAACAAGGGCCAGTGCCAGGTCCTGCCCTGGGGTCACAACAACGCCCTGCAGTGCTACAGGCTTGGGGCAGAGTGGCTGGGAAGCTGCCCAGCAGAAAAGGACCTGGGGGTGCTGGTTTGACAGCAGCTGAGCATGAGCCAGAGTGTGCCCAGGTGGCCAAGAAGGCCAGTGACATCCTGGCTTGTACCAGGAGCAGTGGCCAGCAGCAGCAGGGCAGGGATTGTTCCCCTGTTCTTGGCTCTGGTGAGGTCACACACTGAGTGCTGTGCCCAGTTTGGGTTCCCTCCCACAAGGAAGGCATTGAGGTGGGGTCCAGAGAAGGGCACTGGAGCTGGGGAAGGGTCTGGAGCACCAGCCTGAGGAGGAGGAGCTGAGGGAGCTGGGGGTGTTCAGCCTGGAGAAGAGGAGGCTCAGGGGAGACTCCATCACTCTCTACAACCACCTGAAAGGAGATTGTAGTGGATGGGGTCTTCTCCCAGGTAACAAGTGGTAGGACAAGAGGAAGTAGCTTCAAATTGTGCCAGAGGACACTTTTAAGTTGGATATTAGAAAAATTTCCTTACTGAAAGAGTGGTCAGCCATTGGAACAGGCTGCTTAGGGAAGTGGTGGAGTTGCCCTTTCTGGAAGTGTCAAAACCCCATGTTTTTTAAAACATGGGCACTTAGGGCTGTAGTTTAATGATGGACTTGTCAGTGTTGGGTAGTGGTGGGTGTCAATGATTTTGGAGGTCTTTTCCAAACTAAATGATTCTGTGATTTCTCAAGATCCAGTAACAGATTGTGCAGAATTTAGCTTATGGTTTGGAAATAGAAGTAAAATTTCTAAGCCTTAGATGCTGAGAGGACTGACTATATTCCCAATGTGCAAATAAATACAGTGCTGCTTTAAGTATCCAGAAATAACAATTCTCCTATGAGGACTGCTAAGCCTAATTACAGATTTTCCAAGTCAAATTATTAAATAACTTAAATGTATTAATATACAAAGAATTTAATTGTGCACATAAATTAGGGCCAGAAGGCTTTGGAGAGTAATGAAGATGCATATTCTCTATCCTTCTCTCTGATGCTGAATTTAGTGCTCTGACTAGTACACAGTGATGTATTCAATTCCCAGCTATTGCTTAAATCTGACTCATGATTTCAGGAAATGTGAAGAGAGAATCTACCTTATTGTAACTCCAGCCCTCATTCCAAGTTACACTTGTAGTTCAGTCTACTTTAGTTTTTAGTTTATAACCATGGTCCTCTCCAGTTAATTTTCTTTTATACATGTCACATGGGATGCTCATTTTCCATTTTTGTATTAACCAAATTATTTCTTTTGTGAAGTGAACAAAACCATTCAATAAGAATGAGAAAGGAAATCAATTTTTAGAGAACTTCAAGTTGCAAACTGAAGTGTAGGCCATGATGGAGCTGTGTATTACTGTTCCTCTATTAAACCAAGAAAGAAACCATGCTTACTGTCGAGCTTTTGCAATATTTAGAGCTGGAAACAGGACTTGGAAAATGGCAGATCTCTGAGAGATACAGGAATTAGTTTTAGTGGAAGAGGGGACTATCAAATATGGTAATTTTCAATGAAAATTTTGGTTTTGAGTGATGTGGAATCTGCTGTAGAACTGCCATCATTTCATGTGGGTTCTTTCTGTAATGGGAACAGGAGTCAAATTTGGAATATTTTAACAGTTTCATAATGTCATCATCATCATCATCATTGTTGTCAAGCAATTGTTTTAAGCTTTTTCACTTATCTGGCAAGTGAATAATTATTTGGGGAAAACAAGATTGCCTCTTTTCTCATTGGGTGAAAACCCATTGTTTATGTTGGTATTTGTCTGTCTTTGGCAGCCCTGGGGTGATCCAAACACCACAGGTTGAACCTGGAGATGTTCCTTCTTACACCTGTCTTGAATGGACTGACTTTGGTTCTGAATTTAGAAGACCTTAAGCCTCTCCAAAGAAGGACAGTGAAGCTGGAGTAGGGGCTGGAGCAGAAGTTTTATGAGGAAGAACTGAGGGAACTGGAGATATTTAGCCTGGAGAAAAGGAGACACTTCATCACCTTGTCTCTTCTCACAAGTAACAAGTGACAGGACAAGAGGAACTGGTGGCTTCAAGTTCTGCCAAGGAAAGTTCATATTAAATATTAGGAAGAATTACTTAATTGAAAGGGTTGTCAAGCTCTGGAACAGGCTGCTCAGGGAGGGCACTGAGTCGCCATCCCTGGAGGTATTTGAAATACATGTAGGTGTGGCGCATAAGGACAAGGTTTAGTGGTGGACTTGACACTGTTAGGTTAATGGCTTGACTTAATCTTTAAAGTCTTTTCTAACCTAATCAATTCTGTGATTGTTTACCAGGTTGAGCTTTGAGTCTGCAAGAGTTTGGCTGCTAAAACCATGTACAGAAGGAAGTAGGATTCATTTTCAGAAGTGATAAGGTTCAGTGTTTTGTGCAGCCAATTGAGAAACTGTCATGACTGGATGGATTTGGGATTTCTGCACAGGACAGAACTTGGTGGGTGGGTGGAGGGGCACTGTGTTCTCAAATAAATGTGTTCTGTGATGGGCAGAATTTATGAATCCCAGTTCCTTGACACTAGTGCTCTGTTTCCCTCTCCTCCCTTTATCTCTGTCCAGCCAGGGCCATCACAGCAGATCAGTGTCAGAGATATTTGAACTGGGCAGCAAACAGTACATGTGGTGCTATGTGAGGAACCATGGATATGCAAGCTTGCTAGCCAGCTGCTCCCAAAAGGCATCTTAAAAGCATGATTTCTGCCTGAGCCTCGCTCACTGGAGAGAAGGGCAGATGAATGATTAATTTATACTTATCTCATATGCTTATGTTCATGAAATATGAAAGTGGCTATTTCTGAGTTCTTAGACTTCTGCTGAGTATATTTTGAATTGGCTGTTGGATTCAGAAGTTACTGGAGAAGGCAGAAGTAGAATAACTTACTCCATAACTCGCTTAGGAAAGCAGGCTTGGTATAGCGATTTTTAGCTTATGGTCTGTGCATCGTTGGCAGCTGTTAGAAGCAGATCTGCAAAGGAGGCTCCTGCAGTATCTCCCAGCGACTGGGCTGGGAATCATGTTTCTCAAATTGCCCATTTCCAGTGCTGCCTTCTGACAGGAGGAGCAGCATGCTTTGTTTACATCCCTTTGGTTGTTATTGCTGGCTGCTTTTCTTGTAACCTTCCTTAAGGTGATTATTTCACTTACTTTGCCAGAGGCCCTTAGAATGTTTAGAGGTAGGTCAGGATGTTATAAATCTTCACAAGAATATTAAGATCTTCATCTAGACTTAAGTTTCTGAGTGAAAATTGGGAACTGGAGGGAGAAGAGAGATGGAGGTGAGGATTTAAGTCTCCATGAAGTGGTAGCAGAGTTTGGATATGAGCGTTATGTGATTCCCTGTACTTTGATCTCTTGTGTGAGAGCTGAGTCTCAGGCTATGAAATGGGGAAAGATCACAGCTTTAAGCTCAGCTGCATAGGAGGGAGGACCCTTAGTAATGACCTGGAACATACAGATATAGATGTATTAGGTGTATGTATATACTAGAGCTAATATATATATATATATATATATATATATATATATATATATGTTTAATGCTCTCTTCACCTGCTTTTTTCAAGACCTTTAGCTGTTCATATTTTTATGGCAAGAGCTGCCTTCCATTTGCATTCATCCTTATGGTGGTTTGTATAATGTGACATTTCAGAGACCTGGCAAACAGGAAGCCACATCCCATGTCTCTTGGCATGGAAACTGCTAAAACTAGAACTGGCAACCACAGGTAGTGCATTGAGGGTCAGCATTTTTCTCCTGTCTCTTAAAAGAATAACTAGTCCTTTACCACCAAGTTTTTTGAGTTAGTGCTACAAGATATGGGAAGGTTATTTTTGGGGGGATTTTTTTAGATAGCTGGGGTTAGAAGGAACTTGTGAGCACGTAAGAAAATTGTGGGGTAATTATGGGTGTGCCTGGACCTTGAGGGTCTCAAGGAAGCTTTTTAGAAGCTGAATGTGTGCTTTAGTGACATAGCTGCCTGTGAAGGTGATGGTACTCTGGCTTTTTATACACTTGTGATAATATGGCTGTTTTTCTATATGTTTCTTTATTAAGCAGGTTGTGGTTTGACTGAAATGTGTACTAGACCTGGCTATTTATTTTTGAATGAAGTTTTCTTGGATAGAAACTTTACTGCTTGCATCTCCCAGATGAGTTTATAACTGAGTATTCCAGTCTTTTAATGTCATTCATTTTGAGGAAATAAGCAAAACCACTTGTGGGTTAAATGATTTAATGATCTGATGGGCCGGAATGGAAAATATTGCTGGAAATAATCTCAGATGTTACTGTTGAATCTGTAGAAAGCTTACATGGCCACATGCCATTAGCTTTTTCCAAATCCAAATTAATAAAGAATGAATGTGTGTGTGTGTGTGTGTGTGAATGAATACAATCTGGGATCACGTCAAGTTGAAGTGGTGCCAGGTAGTTAACTTTGCAGAGAGGGAGAATAAAAAAACCTTTTGGGTCTAGTTTCAGTAGTTCAGATTTTAATTTATGATATTATGACTGAGACAAAACTCTTACTGGCACTTAGTGTAACTTTGCTGAAGCTGATTTTCATGGAACTGATATTGCCAAGGCCTGGAGTCTGGATCTCTGTACATGGTGCCAACAAGTAACAGCAAATAATTTTCACCTGCTATACCTTGAAGCATCACCAAGGGTTCCCATTTTAACTATTCCTCCTGTTGGGGGCCAGTGTATTATTCTAGAGGAGGCAAACCACACTTCTTTGATCTCAGGATGGCAGTGTTAGAACAACTCTATCTCTAAGGGTAAGATTATAAATAAATAGATTTTCTTCCACATAAAGAGCAGCCTCTCTTGCCTTCCCAGCTGAGGCTGAAATAACCACTACTGCTGCAGGTGCCAGAGCCTTGACCCTACAGCACAGAAGTGTAACTGTCCATGTGCATTTTTCATCTGAGTTTTTCAGGTGGAAGCATCATGTAGTTTAAGTTTGGGTGGCAGGGGGATGACTTTCAGTGCAGTGTGCAGGATATGCCTGGAAATTTATCTCCCACTTTTTTTTGTCAGCTCTGGTAGGAATCTAAAGCACTCCACAGCAGCAGGAACTGTCCTGTTGTGCTCTTAATCTCAGTTAGCAGGGCAGCAGTAGTTGTTAAAGTGTGGATAGTTTTGAAGGCCCAGGCAGGTCATGGGGGTGCAGCTGAGGATAACCACAGCCTAGGCTGCTGAAGAAACTTCTTTGCTAGCAGTAGGAGTCCAAAGCAGCTCAAAATACATTTTTCATTACTTTGGTTTCATCCTTGCTGTAGGTATTGTGGGAAGCAGCGGGGGAGGGAAGGAGAGGGTGAAATAGCCTCATGAAGTAAAGAGTGGTATTTTTGTGATGGGGATGACTTTTTTGACTTTACAATTGTATGGAGGTTTGTACTGAATGCTTTAAAATGTGTGTGGTTATAACTAAGAAACTGGTGATAATTTCTTTCTCCTTTCTCGTGGTTGTAAGAATATGAAACAAATTTTGGGGAGCTGAACATCAGCTGTGATTTGCTTACAGGTGGAAATGCTACTTGGTTTATTTGAGTCTTTCATAACATTTGACTTTTTATTCCAGTTGTAATCAAGGGCTGAACAGTGTGGCCTTTGAAAGGGAATGGGCAATGCTGGAAGGCAAGAAAGGGAATTTGGAGGCTTGCTTCACTTGGGAAAGGTCCCTGACAGCACAGCTAGACAAGTTGTGCTTCTGTAATGAGTTTCTGTGGTTATTTAGAGTTGCTGTAAATAACACATTCACCACAAAGGATGCACAACTGGTGACTAAGTCCTACAAATACTGCTTTCAAACACTGGTCCCTTTCACTGCCAAGTCCTCAGTGGTGTGAAGTTGTTTGTATATGCTTTTATCCAGCTGAATACAGAACATATTGTTCTGTTGCTCTTATAGTTCTAGGCACTTTGCTTACTACCCACGGGCAACTAATTGCCAGTTAGGATTAGGGAATTCCCTATAATCATTAATTAAAATCCCTGCTTAGCCTACCTTTAAGTGTGTTAGCTTACCTTTTCCTTGGCAACCTCATGTGTATGGTGATATATGTGTATATTTGTATATATCTATAGCTATAGATATATAGATCTATATCACTATATGTGAAATAATATTTTTGGTTTCACATATCCTGGAGAGGTTCCTTTGTCATGTAGCAGGAAAGTTTGGATGTTCATAAGCACAGCCTGTTGGTTTGGGTTTTTTTTAAACAGCTTTGCTCTGTACGAGGAACTGGGCAGAATGTTTAGCCATGCAACTTTAAAATGTGACATTGATTTCTGTCTACAGTGCATCTGAACAGCCTGGATCAGAGGAAATAGGTCTGAAAGAAGTCTAAATGCAAGAATCAGTTGAAATTATAATTCCTGATGTGGTTGTTTGAACTGTTCAAGACCTGTAATGACTGAGGCTCCTGGACCATCTGGAGCAATCCTTTCTGATACAGAGTGACCTTTGGAAAACATCCTCATGGCTGTTACTCAATTGCTGAGCTGTCCAGTATAAATGTGGAAAAGAGATTATTCTTGCTTTCTGTAATTTTACATAAGCTGAAAAACAATTGGCATGTTTTATTCTACACCTTCTATTTAGACCCTGATAGTTTTAGGATGATTAATCACAACTTTATCCCAGTTGTTTCCTCATTGGAGCACCTCCATCCCTCCACTCTTGTGCTTTTCTTTGGATTCTTTGTAATAAGACCTCATTTTTCCTTAAGTGCAGCATCTGAAACTAGACGAAGTCACACAAAAAGCTCATTTAATTCCTTTTCTGGTATTACAGCACGAGACTACCCCCTTGGGTTTACCCTTCCTGAAGAATCTTGTGTGGTCAGCTGGATGAGAGACACTGTTTCCTGAAGAACTCAAGGGGCTTTGCTTAGGACTGCTAAGCTGTACCACTGTGGTGGGTGCCATGTAATGTTGGCCCTGCAGGAGAAAATCTGCACAAAGAAGAAAATTCTTACTCCAAATTTTGAATAAGGCTCCGATCATTGCAAATGGAAATGTTTAAATATCGTGCATTTGAAAGAGCACAAACTATCATACTTGCAGTGCTTTTTCTCTTTTCATTTTAATTAGCAGATTCTATCTGTACTGCATCCTTTCCTGAGTGAGTCCAATGTTAGTTAATGAACTGAATTCTCTGTGTAGTTGAAATTCTGTGTGCAAACTTCCCCAGGTTAGGATAACAGCACTTGAGAGATGTATGAATACCTGTGTAAGGTTAAAAGCAAAGGGTAACCAAGGTCATGTATTCCAAAGTCTTTTCTTTAGACCATTGTGATCCCCATCTGGTCCACTTAAAAAAGATTATAGAAACTTCCTTGTGTTTTCAGAATAATTTATTCTAATTATTCTTTGGGGGAAAAACTGCCTCTTGCTGAAGTGTTTTACTTCTATCCAGGCAGTGGAGAAATTATCTCTTAAGTCTGTGGTAACTATACTTGTGGTAACTATACTAGTCTCTATATTAGGTCAGCTTATAACAGGATATTGTTATATATTCATGCGATAGTAGGAATATTGCAGTTGGAGATAATTAGGCTAAATGTCCTCTCCCAAGTGACTGTTGTGGGGGGAATTGAAAGCACAGGGCATGAAATAGAGTAAATTGTAGCTCGCAACTTGTGTAAGGCTGACCTGCTTTCCTCAACTATAAATAAAAATTTTATGCTAGTTTGACTATACAGGCCTAAGTAGTACAGAGTGTGTGTGCTGTGATCCATAAACACTGGCTTCTTTTGAACATGGACACCTAGGCATTACAACTTGTGAAAAGCCAGGCTTTGGTAAGGGGAAAAAATAGCCATATGCATGCTGCAGCCTCTTAAATAATTGAAATCAGCTTCATACAGAAGACTTTCTTGGTTGTGGCTGTTCTTCTCCATAGGAAAGTTTTTCCTTATGAGATAAATTTGTTTAACTGTATTTGAAGTAGTTGCTTCAAAAATTGCAGCACTTCTGGTGGTTTCTAAAGTGTTGGCATATAGTTATTTTGTGTAATGTCAATTATTTGGATTAGGTTATTAGAAAAAAATGCATCAACAATCAACGAGGATCTTCAATTTAGCACTTCCACCTAAGAAAGGGGAAGGATCCCAATGTACAGGAGATGGGATTGGCTCTTAAGAGAATGTTTGGTTATACCTGATGTGCTCTCCTTTGGCAGCCTTTGTCCTTTAGGACAGGTGTGGATTTTCCAGCTTTCTAAGGGATATAGGAAAAAGCATTTATGTATATTGTAAATACTCCATCACAAACAACTGATAACTTACTAGAGAACATGAGTGTATTTTTCCACTTTGTTTTGATCCTGTCTCAGGTTCAAATAGGACTTTTCTGAACAGTGAGTTTCTTAGGACTGATACACTATGGAAATTATCAGATCAGTGTTATTTCTTTATCCAGTGATTCTGTGTATTTTAACATTATCTTGGATAAAAGTGGAAGTAGTTAATAATATGTACAGTCATTTTCATTTCATTTTTGTTTGGAGACATTGTGTTGCTAAGCCAATTTTTTTGAAAAATCAACAGAAGAAGCCTGCAATTATTTTAAATTGTACTAAGCATGCAATAAAGCAGAATAGCTCTGTTTGTGATCAGAAAGGGATCTGGGCTTTATCTTGGATGAAGATATATCTTGGATATATCTTATTTGCAAAAAATAAAATGTACATCAGTCTTGTCTCTACTCTGTGTTCTTATTCTTGAAACTCAGGTCATTATTCCCCATAAAACTGAACTTCTGCTTTCCCACAGTTCTGTCTCATTACAGATGTAACTGAATTTACTTCCTTCTCTGGGAAAATTTTGGAAAGGGAAGGGGAATGCTTTAAATGTGTGGTACCTTGTGGAGAACACTGGAAGTTTCAATGCAGTGGTATTTTTTAAAGTAGAAAGGTTGTAGCCATTTGTGACATCAACCTCCAACTTCTAAATTCAAATCTAAAATTCAAATTCTAAGTTTAGAATCCAAGGGGTAGCTGTTTCAGCTTCTAAACAGAGTGTGCTGTCCTGAGATGTGCCACACATGAAAAGAGCCTGGTACTTCACCAGGTTCAATGTGACAATATTTTAAGTAGATAGATTGAATTAGATAGGTTGACCACATCATAGACAGAAAACCCCCACTTCTAAGTTTCTTCAGAATCTAAGGATAAGAATCCTGGGTGTCTTAGTAGGTATGTCTGATAACTGGTGGTGTCACAGCCTCTCCAGCTTCTGTGCTGGGAAAAGGAGGTCTAACCTGGCTGGAGCTGGCAGAGCTGAACTCATTTGTGTTGGTCATGAAGTTGGTCCCAGGTCTGGAAGCTTAGACAGCAGTAGCTCAGGATGACCTGTTTCCAGCAGAGTGCTCTGAGAGCACTGATTAGGGCTGTTGGATTGCATTAAGGATGTGGAAGAAAAGGCTTTGGGCAAATTTCAGTTCTCTTCAGACATGAGCTACTGCAGTTTCTTTACTTGCCATCTTCTGAATATGTTGCTAAGGAGAAAGGACAAAAAGATGGGAATGAGTTGCTAAATCTTGAGGTACTTGCACAGGAAAACATACTACTTGATTCCATAATTATTCTTAAAGCCAGTGCAGTTCCAGAATCTCTAATAAGGATATCTGCATTGAATTTGTCTATGTTGTACGTGGATGCCTAAGCTTGACAGCCTTTAGAGAAGGTCGTTTTCATTTGTTTGTTTTGGTTAAGTTTTTATACGGGTCTTATTGTTTGAAATAATACTTCTCTTGCCTTCTTTCTTCTTTTCTAGTAATTTTGCCAGGAAATTGTCTTCTGGAAGTTCTATGGGTATGAATTATGACAGAATTTTGATCTCTGGTGTTACTCAGTTACCTTATTTATTACAGGGTTTTGGGGGTTCTAAATTTCTTTTTCCAAGTGAGGTCAAGGTCAATAACAATTGTACATTGTAAAGAAAGAGCTTAGGTAGCCTGTACTTCAGTGTACATGAGTGCTTCTTGAATTTCTGTTCCATCTCTTTGAATGTCCCTTTTCTTTCCATGTTTTCAGCCCTCTTTTGGTGAAACGCTTATTTTCAGCCTCAAAGGCTGGGGTAGCTGGGACTGTTCTGCTCTCTTTCCCAGCTTTTCTTTGAAGTCTTTTCCTGTGAAAATGCGTTGACAGGTTCTCTCTCGTGTGCCTTGATTTGCCAAGTGATCCATGCTGCGAGTACCACTAAATGCCTTCATAGCCGACTGTGCAGGAGAATTTTGGTATTATTTGCTTATTCATATACAACTGTTTGAAAAATTAAGCATGTGCAGGCATATTGTTGCGATCTGGCCCTGGAGCAATGAAGTTGTTGTTCTGAGTTCAATACAGAGCCATGGTTCCCTGCCATCTGAAAATCTCATCTTCAGATTTTTCATCGCGCTTTTGTGTCTGTAGCGGAAGCCTCATGAATTAGCCTCTCATAGGAGCTGCTTTTAGGTGCTGCAGTGTGAGAGTTTTTTTTATTTTTACATGTTTCTCTCCAATAGGGGAAAGTCTTTGTTAGGAAGGAAGGTAAATGAGATTCCTGGGTTTTTTTTCTTTTTGGTCTGGAGGTTGTTTATTGTTTTTTTATTCAGAATTTTGGTATACTACGTTTAATACTAGCTTAGTGTGTGGGAGAAGAGGCGTAAAAAAGGGGTTGAACATGAGGAATTAAGGTTCTTTTAAAGATAATTTAATTATTACTTAAAACGTACATAATTTTTATGTTTTTGCTAATAGCTAACTAAATTTTTATTTAAGTTTAGATTGCGGAAAATTTTAGTTAATTGTTTTGTACTTTGAATACTGTAGAAAATGGAGCAGGTGAAGAAGGAAGAAGAAGCTTAAAAGCGACAAGGATTTTTTATTTTGTATTTATTTACTTATTATACTAACAAACAGCATTTAGATTTTTCGTTCTGTGATAAATTACATGTTATACTATTATTTAGTTTACATTTCTGTGAGTTTTGTTTCCTTCTGAAGCCTAGGAAGTTTTTTTTCTATGGATGAAGGTTAAAGGTAGTGTTTGTCAGAGGGTCTTGATCTTTCAGAACATGCAGGGAAATATTTTCTGGGCTCCAACATTGCAGGTTGGGACTTCCATTTATTCCTTGAAGTAACAGAATTTTGGAGCAGCGAGCCTGCTGACCTGGGCAACTTTAAGCTCAGTCAAGGGTATTTTTCCTGTGTTGGTAGCACTACACAGTTAAGGATATGTGTCAATGAAGAGAGTGGGTAACTGGGTTTCTAGGATACAGCTTATGTTCTGTTTTAATTAGTTACTTGTCTTCAGGCTCTCTTTGTCACTTCATTGCTTTTAGTGATTTTACAGTGATAATGCAATGTAAGAAGTAAATTATTTTGTTTTAAGGATGTGTTTTTTTCTTGTGTGCAAAATGCCACTCGCTGATCTGTCATCTGCACTAAAAAAGAGGCTAATAGAAATTTAATTGGTCTTTTCAAAAGATTCCAGGATCTGCATTCTGGTGGACACTGCAGTGTTGAGTAAAAACATAAAGCTTTTCACTAGTCATTCAGTTGGATGAAAACTGACACTGGCTGCTTAGAGACTAAAACTCAAGTTGCTGTGCAGAGAGCAATTAAAAAGGGGGGGGGGGGGGGGAAAGGAAGTCGGGGGAAGGAAAGCTTTCCCATTTTAAAAATGGAACCTGGTTCTCCTGATGAGCAAATCAGATGAGAGCTTTTCTTAGAATTAACATTTGTAAAGTCGATTCAAGTTTGTGTGTACTTTATCTCTAACATATGGCTCCCCACACAATGATGTCATGTACAACTAAGCGCCAAAAAAAGCGTGAATGCTCCCAGCAAAAGCTCCCCTTTGAACTAGGGTTTGATTTGTGGTTTCTGTGCCTGCATGTGCGTGGTCATGGTAGATCACTGAGCTCTGCACCAAGCTTTCCTCAGCTGTGGGTGATGGTCTGCAGGAAGGCTTCTCTGTCATGAGCATCTCCTTTTCGCCCCTCTGAGATGTTGGAAGGGGTGTGAATTGTCACGGCTGGTTTGCTTCACAGGAGTTCTAGAGAGGGACTGTCAGCTCGAGGCATCTTGGTGCTCTAAGAGCTTCCTGCGGTTCCACGAGTGAGGATTTCTGTGTCCTTGGGGTTTGCAGGTGTTGTGTAGGCAGAACAAACTGTTCTGGGCATGGGCTTTGTTCCCAGCCCACTTCTTAGCTGAGTCATGGTTTTCCAAAGGTTGGAATAATGTTTGGGAGGTGGATCTCACTTTGTGCTTGTGTTTGTGTCAGGCTTTTATAAAAAATGGTTTTTGTTGTTGTTTCTGAACCTGACTTGACTTTGTCTCTGTGAAAGGTTCTGTTTCCCCAGCCCAGCTCTGGAGAAGAGGTCAAGATTGTTCTCTTGTTGTTTCATGGATTGTTTTCTTTGTGATCTTACATATTTGGTTCTGGCCTGCTGAGATATTTGTTGCAGGCCAGGTTGTGAAAAACTCCCCCTGCCCTTGGGATGGCATTCTCTTTTATACTAAAAATTACCTATGCTTTATTTACAATAACTCTCCAATACCTGTCGGCTATACTGAATAGTGAACCTTTACTCTAAACCAATTAAAATGTGCCACTATCACAGCAGAAGATGGAGAACAAGAGGAAGAAGAAGGGCAGGGACACACCCAGATTCCTCCTTCTTTGCCCCTTAAACTTGCATTCTAAAACCCCAAAATTCTATTTTTTCACCCTGTGATATGTTAATTATCATTCTACCTAAATTCTTGTAACTTATAAATTTTCCAGGACAGTCAGAGGGATGTCCTGGTTCCCACATTTATGGAGTGGATGGTGGGGTGGCTCTCTCTGACCCCCACTATATGTTCTCCTGCCCTTAGTGCTGATCTGGTGGTCTGCTTGTTACCTTTTGTTACAGAAAGCTTTCCTTGGGTTTGCACCGTTTATGATCTCTTCCATGCAAACCAGAATGTGTTACAGTTGTACAAAATAAAGAGAAGCTGTGGGTTCTTTTTCTTTTAGTCTGCCATTTACTGTAAACTGCTGCTGCTGTTCTGCTTCAGCAGTGGGTATATTCCTAGATTACAAGTTTTCTCCGGAGCTCTTCATCAGCCATGCAGTGGAAGGTGGAATCTCAGACTCCCTACAGGTCTTTTACATGATGGTTACAAGCAAACCTAAAGGTGTTGTCCTAAAGGAAGTTTTGAGGGTGGCTTTAATGCTGGAGAAGGAAGAAAATGTCAGTGCCAGTGCCTGGTAATACAGGTTCATTGGTATCGGTTGCCAAACGCAAGAGTTCATGAGGATTTCATAGTGTATTTTGGACTGGAGTATGAAATGCAGTTAGGCTGCCTTCTGCTAAAACTCTCTTTACAAAGCCTTCCTAAGTCTGCTGGCCAGCAGGCACGGGTTTGTCTTTGCCCCTTTGTGCTTTGGTGCACGTTTTCTCCTCAGAGATGGGAGCTTGTGCGTATTTGCTGTGCAGCAGGGGGAGGTTCTTGTCTCCTTGCACCTGGGCAGCAGCTGAGCCACAGCTGTGCTTGTGGGTGAAGAATGACTTTAAGATGTTCCTCTTCTTTTTTGGCTACGTATTTGAACCTGAAATATGTAAAAGTGAGCATGTGTGTACCTAGGCACTCACTTTGCCTGCTGCTTCCTAGTAACACTTACTTTCCTCATAATACAGATTTTTTTCTCTCATGAAATTTTTTCAACTGCAGCAAGAAAGAGAGCTGAGACAGCATAATTTTCCAGTTTTATTACTTTCTCTTTCTTTTAGCCTTTCAGGTGGTGCAAGCAGCTTAATTAGTTAAAATTCATATTTGCATCTGGTAAATGATGAGAGATTCTTTTACAACAAGAAAATCAACATCTTTGAGAAAGAACTGTTGGGACTTTGGTTTGTGCCCTGAGGGTGCACTGGGCAGGGATGCAGCATATGCTCCAGGGAACAGAACCTTCCAAAATCTGCAGGGAGCCCAGGGACAGTCCAGGCTCCCATCCCCTCTTCTCCCTGGCTTTTTTTGTGCCAGGGGTAATTGTTGTCACTGTTCAAACCATGCCTAATGCCTCCCAGAGAAGAAAGCAGACAGCTTTTCATCTGCACATACTTCTGTGACTGGTATTTTCCTACAAGCCAGACACCTAAGAAATTTAGTTAGAGGCTTACACAAGGGAACTGTATAAATTTTTTGCAATAACCTAATGCATACAAGGTCTTTTGGTGGAAGCTGAAGTAAATGCTGTTAAATAAATTAGGAAGTTATTAAGTGTTAAGCTGTAGGAGGAAGAGTTAGGATTTTTTTCAGATACATTTGCATCTATCATTCTTCCTACCCTTTGGGTGGTCTTGAGTCCTACACTGCATTCAATTTCCTCCTTCTTGTTTCTTAAGGAATAAGTTAAAATATATGTTACCAAAAGCTTCCCTTAAATGGGATATGCTGCTTCATCCCATAATCAGGGAGATGTTCCAAGCGAGCTCATAGCTTTAATTTTAATGATTTGGGAACTGCTGTTATGTACTTAGTCAGGAATTTTACCATAATATTTGGAATATATTTAGTATTGATTGCCTTTCTACCTAAAATTCATTTGTTTGAAACAATGGGCAGCAATAAAAGAGCAATTTTTCTCCTTGCCTAAGAAATGTAGATACTAAAATTTAATTTTGTTGGTCATTGTCATTCTGTGTTTATACACAGAAGATGGGGTTTTTTAAGTGATATACATGTTTTGAATCGTTTTGCTGCTAGTCTGCTAGCATTTTCTGTTGTTTGCAAACTTTATTAGTCATAACTTAGTTTCTCAAAAATAATAGAACAAAAGTTACTGATTCTATTTTGAAGGTTTAATTTTTATTACTAGTACGGATTTCCTTTGTTTGTTGTCATGCCTCTATCTCTCTATGATTTAACGTCTTGATAATAAAGAAAATTACTGACTTTTTTATTAAGTACTGGAAATTGTGGTAGTGTACAATTGCCTTATCTTAATAGCAGAGTGCAGAAAAGTGATGCAACTTTTTTGAAGTCACATGAGACATCAGTGACAGAGGTGCGATTACACCTGAATCCTGCACTTAAAAAACAAATGGAAGTATATTTGTTATAAATAAAGAATATAGAAGAGCATATCAGTATACATGTATATTATTACAGGTATGTATTTAAAACATCCTTCTTTATTACAAATTATAGAACAGACATTACTTTTTTAGCACTGCAGCTGCAGTAAGGATGCAATCTGCATTTCTGGAAAAATGACTATTCTAGTTCCTGGGTTATGAACTTGTGTAGGTTTCTGGCACGCAGACTGGTGTAGTTTTGTCACCAAAGAAGTGTATGGACTGCAGCAGTCCTTTGCTGAAAGTTCCGTCCTTCCCAAATTCACAGGCATCTGCAGCAGCCTTAGCAGGGCACAGCTGTGTAGTCTGGGTTTCATAGACCTCAAGTCTCTGAGTTTCTAATTTCAGTTTCTTCGTGATGTTTTGGTTTAGGAAGGCCTTGTTCTCACAAGATTTGACATAAACAGTGCCAGTGCTTTTGTTAACAAGTTTAATGTTTTGGATTCTTTTCTGTGGGACTGGCTTTCTCTGTCTCTCGTTTTTGCCCAGTGGGATGAAGAGTTCTTTCACTCTTCCTACCAACGAGAGTGACCTGTTCAAAAAGGTATAAAAAGGGGTCAGTCGTTTGAATAATAGGATTGGAGTCAGATTGTTCTAAACGAGGAATCGTGTTGTTCGTTACTCGCCACAGCGACACGGCTGTGCTTCTGGAAATGCGCATTTGGCAGTTTGTTCAGTGACAGGTTTCACTACTCCTGAAATACTTGGGACTCCTACTAGTTTTGGGGGGCAGCAGGAGGAGCAGAGAGCTTGCCACCCAAGGCCACCAGCAGATTTCCTAACGTTATTACTCCTCCTGGGTCCCAATGTCATTGTCTGAGCTGTGGCATTGTGCTGGTGCCATCTGTGTCTCCTGTGGCCCTGTCACTAGCGCTCGCCTTAGCTGCAGCTTGGGATCACAGCTTTGTTCCCTAAGCTACCTTACAATGGATAAGCTACATCCATTCTTTTCCATAGTGTTACCAGCCTGGCGGAGTTTGGCTTGTCTGATGAGCCTGCTGCCGTTGCCTCTGAAGGGGAGGGGACCGGGAGCAGCTGTGCAAACAAACAAGTCAGTGCTGATCGTCATCAATAGCTTTGTGCAGCATTGGGATGCACAGAACATGTGCAGTCTGTCTGCCTCCTTTGTCCCACGGCACAGCCAGGCCGATTGTCAGGCTCTGGTGTGCCTTCTCCTCCTTCCTTTTTTGCCTTTGCTTTTCCTGCCTCTTTGAGGGCTGTCTGGCTGCTCCCAAACACATCTGCCACGCGTCCCATCTGCTCTCCCTGAGAGGCACGCTCGGTCCTGACAAGCGCTATTCAAGTGGTGCACTGTTCTGTGGAGTTGACAGAAAACACTAATTTGTATTATTAATGGCGTATCACTAATGCTCCCTGCTTCTAAAAACACTAAGCAAAGTAAAGAGGGTGGAACATCAACTTGTGAACTTGCTGGTGGGTGTTTTCAAAGTCCTGCATGTATAGGTGAATTTTTCCCATTCCACTTACCGTAGGTAATGCTGCTCTTACTTTGTATTAGAGCTTGTAACCTTTTCAAGACACAGTGTGTTTTCCTTCAAAAAATAAAACATTTATTTCAGAAGTTGTGTTCTTTCCTTCCTGGCATCAGTGGTAAGATTCTTCACTTTAAGGGACAAGGCACGAGTGTGTGATGAAATCATTATTCACTATTCCTTTGTCTTTGAAGGAAAAAAATATTATCAGACCATCAAAAAAAAATTTAAAACCCATATTCTACAGTCAGAAAGAATTTAAAGCCTTGCCTGTTCTGCACGTCTGTTGGACAGCTTAGGGTTATGCATTAACTCTTCAGAACATCTTTTCTGTGACACTTACTTCCAGCAGGATCTTGCTATGTCAGCTTGTTCCCCTGTCAAGTTGAACAAAAATAAGTGGCTCTCTGTGGGTGAAGGAAGAAGATGGTACATAGCATAAGCATAGATGAGCGCTAGAGTTGTTTTTGTGGAATCACCTCTAGATTTGAGTCTAAGATTTGTGGAGATACCTTATTAAGAGTGCATTTACTAATTAGCATTAGTATTCAGCTCTGCCTGGTCATATTAACTGTCAGCTGTATCAGCTCCACGTTTCCCCTGCTCATTGTGTTGAAGCTGTTGCAGCTGCCTTGTGTACTGCTGCAGAGATTCACAACATGAAGCTGTGAGGAACAAGGAGTAACCTTTTCTGCTCCCATGTTTGTCTGCAATGTGGAATTCACCGTAAGCAACGGTTAGGTGTCCAAAGTACCAAGTTGGGCAGGATTTTACAGGGCTGCCTAAAAGGAAATGCACATGTATATAGGGAGAGAAGTGATTCATTTCGACAGTGTTTGTTTCATAGCCTTGTAAGTCTTCCTTCAGTAACTCCCTGCTTACTCAAAATGTGACTCAAAAGGTCACAAAGAGAAAAGTAAAGTGTAAGTCAAAGAAAAGAATGAGGCCAGGGAAGCTTCTAGCAATGAAAAAAAAGTTGAGTAACTTTTATTCAGCTAGCAGAGCTATGTCAGAGTACATTGTGGTTCTGTGCTTCTTGGAAGCTGCTTTGTCTGGTACTCATGTTAACTCCTTGTGAAAGCTGTTATTCCATGTTGGTTGCACTGTTCTGCAGTGTCGTGTTCAGGCATCTGACCTCTGTTGAAGGGGTTGAGGATGGACGTGTTTACTTGTTTACATAGCTTTTACAAGAGTGTTTTTTTCTTGTCTTTTTTTTCTTCTTCACCTGAGAGCATTGTAAGGCAGTGCATTTTATCATCATATCCCAGCTAAGCATCATATAGCTGGTAATGCCTGCAATGAGTTTGAGGAAAAAATAGACTGGGACCACTTGAGAGAATAGTAGCTGTTATGCTGCAAAATGTTGGGCATGGAGTTTGTCATATAAAGGATATAATCACAGGTGTGATCAGTGGTACAGTGGTAAGCATTAGCTCTCCTAGTTGTGCTTTTCAGATCAGCACCGTCAAAATCCATCAAGTCAGTGGGTCAGCACTTGAAAAGTTGTGTCGAGCAGTTTAGTAAACAGACCAGGGAGGAGGGGATAAGTACAGCAGTTTATAGATAAAGTGAGCTATTCCTGCAGGCCTTTCCACTGGTTGCTGAGTTCCAGGCATCCTCTAAAGGGTTACAGATGGAGTTGCAGTTGAGCTGTGTACTGTATCGCTTGTCCAGCGCTCTATATTGTGTGCTCGTTTTTTCTTTAAACTGGTCCCTGCTGGTTTAACTGGATGTGATTCATGCCCCCCCAGCCTTGTTAATGTGTGTTGCCAGTAGGGTCCAGCAGCACTGCCTGGACACTCCCATATGAAAATAGGGTGATCGGGCATGATAGATAACTTAAAGATTAACACTTTGTGTGTACTCTTGAAAACTACTTTGCTGCAATTTTCTGTGATTTCCTTTAATAATTCAGCTCTGGATGCTATTAATCCAGTATCAACATTTCAGGAATCAGCCTTTTCTCTGCCAAACTCATCTGTGCTTGGAAAAGATTATATGCAGATCTCCTCTGTAACCCAAGAATGCTTTGGTGAGAGAGGAGAATGCTTTGTTTGTTGAAATATGTGGTGAATTCTCAACTTTTTCTCCTTCGTGTTTGAACCTGACCATTCCTACTTGAACTCTGAAAACTGGAGGAGTGAAAGCTTTATTACAGGTGGCCTATAAAGAGAGCAGTCCCTGTAGAGGGCTGTGAATAAACACAGCAATTGTGTAATGAAGTAATTTCTCAGTGAGTGCTAACAGGGCAGACTTCAGATGAATGGTGGACAGTGTAAACCTAGCGTGTTACGAACATATCGCAACATGATAGCAAATTCTTCTTGTTGATACCAGGCACACATTTGCCTTTTGACAAAGGGAGCCCCTTTTCATCTCTTGTGTCACTCATTTCTGATATGAGAGAGAGGATCTGGTCCATGAGACAGAGTAGATCTTCTAGTAACCTTAATATTAAGAAACAATAAAATCAGAGGAAATTAAGGAATACTAAAGGAAAGCAAAACACCTAAAATTATGTAGATTTTCCCTTTAGTTGTTCCTCCTTTTTGGTGTGTTTGCTTTGTGAGACTATCAGTTGCCATGCAGTGTGGCCTTGCCCAGGTAAGAGGGAGTCACTTTCTGCTCTTCCACGGAGCTTAGTGGAGTGCTGCTGTAGAGGGATGTGAGAGGAGCTTGTGTTGTCCTACTCATTTCCAAGGAATGGAGTTTCACAAGAAATCTTACTATTTGTGCTGACCTGCTTGTGAAGGGTTTTTATTTACTGGGAGGCTTTGCCTTTGCCCTTGAATTCTGGGCAGTTGTCTCCAGAAATACTCTGTGTGAGGTTTGCTCATAGCAATCTTACTACTTGTGCTGATCTGTTGTTGTTTTGGCTTTTGTTTTTCTCCCCCTCTTGATTTAGATGAGAGATCCTTGGAACAGCAGAATTTTTCCTTTTTCTCAACGGTGCATGAAAGTATATCAGGCAGCAGGACACAAACAGCCTTAGCAAAAAGTACTTTGGAGTCCCAAGAAAATAATTTGCTTCAAACAGTTTTATCATCAGTTACCCCTTCCTTTGATGGAACTTTACCTAGCCAAGAAGAAACAGCCAGGATTTCAGAAGGGAGAAGTACGCCGTTGGTAGATGTCTCTGTAAGGAGCAATGAGGCATTCCTAAGTGATGATGAATTTATTAGCTCCTTTTCAAAGGCACAGTGGACTCCTCCCGTGAAGTCTTTTGCAGTATTAACAGATCCTCACTCAGTTAATACAGTAGAGCCATCAAGAGAAATGTTAGAAACTGTGTTGCTAACACCTTCATTATCTGTCCTTTCTTCGCTGTATGATATCTCAGAAACAGCACAGCAGAAGACTCCGTTGAGTGCTGTCCCTGAACGCAGCTACACTATTATGGAATTAAAGCCTTTTGTACCAGATGGTGAAATGCTAACAGCAAGCAAAGACTTGCCGTTGTACCCTCCAAATACAGCTGTTCCGTTCACTTCCATTCCTTTTGGCACAGGGGTCGTGGCACAGGAAAGCATTAATGCAAGTTTAACAGCCCTGCCCTTTGGGGCTGCTTCAGGAGGATCTCCTCTTCGTCTCCAGCTGCTGGGTGAAGCCAGCCCTGGGGCCCCAGATGCCACAGCCCAGCGTGCAGACCTGTATGGTGATGTTTACACCCATGTGAGTAGCAGGGCAGCAGAATCTCTCAGTCGAAGGACTTACCCCACTCCAAGCATTCCCTGGGCCACACCAGCTTCAGCAGCCAGTGCTGAACCTGCTTTTTTTCCTGTTAGTCTTCCACTTGTGTCTTTCCCTCTTGATTCAGCTGCCATTTCTGTGAACTCTAATACAGTTCTTAATGCCAGCCTGTTTACACACGAATTCTCCACTGCAGCACCAAATTTGCCTGCTGGTTCAGAAATACCAAGGCAATCAGAGCTTGTCAGTGAACTCAAGAGTCCAGTGCCTTTCACGAGATCCTACAGTTACTGTCTGTATTGTGACTCAGTTTCACTTCTGCCAGAAGCAGGCTTTGCTCCAGAACATGACCTGGGCTCAGGCGATTATGTTGAAACTTTGTCCATCAAGGCCTCTGAAGTACAAGGCATAACTGCATTTACAACTATAATTCCTGATGGGTATGAATTAGAGGAACCTACAGCTGAGATTTTTGATACTTCTTTTCCATCAAGACCAGTTGTTTCACTTTCCTCAAGAGTCGCAGAAATCCCTGACTCAAGTGTGTTTTTATTAAGCACTGCAGACACAAGGACACTTATAACAGTATCTCCCTCCCACCATCAGCTCCCTGGGGAAATGTCACTGAGCATCTCAGTTTCCCAGACCCTCCCTGTTCTGGAAACAATTTTGGTGACTCCAAGCACTCATGTAGAACTTCCTGGTGCCACCGCTGTTCTGTTGGACTCTCCCATCCTCCCGAGTGAGCCCTCAGCATCGTTTGCAATCAGTCAGACAACCTTGCTGGAATTGCCAGAATTAATGCCATCAGGATCTCTGGTTTTGCTTGGCAAGACATCGGCAAGGGATGAACTGTCTTTAAATATTTCAGATTTTCCATCCAATCTTTTATCAACACCATTTCTTATTGAATCTAGCTACTTGTCTTTATCACTGACTATGCTAAATTCTTACTCTGTCATGCAGAGTGATTTATCAACACTCTTACCTCAGACCTTGTTGACTGGGACATCAGTGCTTTCTGAGGATGTTACCAGCTGGGACTTAGCTACCACTGTCAGCTCTGCCACTGACACCGAGGTTTCTCAGTTACATCTTGGCCAAACATCATACTTTTATTCAAATGCATTGTCCCTCCCAGACACACAGGTTCCTGAAATAACGCCATCATCAGATTTTCACTCGGAGTCATCTGTGCTTCTGGAAGCATCCTCGGTACTGCCAGTGGGCTCTGAAGTCGTGTTTACCTCAGCTGCCACAGGAGCTACCTCTGAGTTGGAGCCTTCACTCTCCACCTCCCACTCTGTGGTTCCTACCCTGGTGCTGCCCACTTCCGACACCCAGTCTGTTACCAGCAGCATCTTGCTCAGCGAAACAAATCTGATCTCTTCGTTTACTACCTTCCCAGCAACTCCTGTCTTAAATGTATCTTCATCTCTACTTTCAACTGCTCCGGGTTCTGATGAGGATATTGGTGCTACAGTTAGCCCCACACTGCTTTTAACATCTGGCAGCAGGGGCAGTGCCCCCACAGACCCCGACAACCTCACATCAGATGCTGACACCATCAGTGTAACACCCTTCCCTACAGCATCTCTGTCTGTGACCTCGCTGTTTGCTTCCACACCATTTCCTCCGACTGCTAGCCCTCCCCCTGGATATGAAGTTCCATCAGGAAGCAGTGTAACTGCTGGTGCTGATGCATCAGCTCCTCCCACCACTGTCACCAGTGCTACAGGCAGCCCGGGGACATTGTCCTCCACCCCTCTGAGGACCACTGCTCCATCTGAAGTGGTGGTTGTGACCTCTGCTGTGGCCACCACCAGGCAGCCCTATGTCTGCGACATCACCGTTCCCGATGCCTACTTAGTCACTGCGGGTAAGATACTCCCATTGTTTTAATTTTGTGTTTCAGAAGCACTGTGATATGACCCCCCAGCTAAATAGCTTATTTTGGATTAGCTAAGTGAACCTTTCAGAGAAACATGGTGTAGATTTAGACAAAGAGCTGTAAAAACGTTGATTTATCATTTACTGTTAAAAATAATAGAGTTCACTTGAACAAAGTCCATTGTGAAGAGAGAGTTACAAACGCATTACACTGCACAGAGAATGAAAACTGTCTTCAAAAATTGCTGATGCATCTGTACATGAGTGCTGAGTTAGAGGCTGCTTTATCATTTCATTGATTGTAAATTAATATTACTGTCATGGTATTGTTCTGCCAAACTGTTTCATGTTCTGACTGAGTAAGTTTCTCCTTTCAGTTGTTGCTGCTGTTTATTAAAAAACACCTGCATGTGAGGTAATGTTGTAATACACAAGAGAAGAATTGGTTTAAAAAACGTTTGGGTTTTGCAACCATGTTTATAATTTTACCTTACTAGCTTATGTTTGTATCTTGCCTCCTCCCATACTTACTTTCAATTGGATTTGGTGTGTTTGTAACCAGAAAAAGTGACATTAATGTGTTTCAAAATTAATTGTCTTAGCATCTGTGTTTGCTTTTCTGGTGTTTTCCTGCCTCTTCCTAGCTTGTTAACAAAACAGTGCCAGCAAACTAATCCGGGGCAGCTGCAGAAGTGCTGCATTTTTCGTGGTGAGCAATATTTTTTACTCTTAAGACTTAGTTGCAAGAAATAAAGCCGAATGAGCATAATCTCATCCTCCAGGTATGTAGGTGATCTAGCTATCATAGTGATGAAGAAGACTTTTTTAAAATGTAATTTGAGTACTTTTGTAGGCAAGTTACTGATGGAAGGTAAATGCAGGATGACTACACAACGCTTTTCAGTTGTTTGCTTAACCCACAGTCACACTGTCAAGTGTGACTGTAGCAGACCTGACATCCATTGGGACGTGAGGATTTTAAAGCTCTTTCTTAACTCTATGGATATCACTTTCATAAATTAATGTCATGTTTGTTTACTTTTTATTAAAGAGAAAAGTAGATGCATATTTTCTCTGGCTTTTTTCTGACCTTACCTGCATTCCATGCGTTGCCTACAAAACTTTTAACTGTGTTGTGGCAGCAGGCTCACTCACTAGTCAGCCTGAATATGCTGCTACTTTCCCATTTGAATGCCTCAGTGGCTCTTTAAAAGTTTCTCCTATCAGAATGCTAAAGACATTAGCTGTGGAAAAAACAAGAGAAAACAACTTGCAGTTCCTTAAACTTTACAGACAGTCACTTTTTAGGATACAGTCACACCTTCACCCATGTCCTTGTTGTTCATCTTACCTGTTTGATGCAGCTGATTTCACTACCTGCTTTTTCATGCACTGCACAATTGAAAATGCAGCTTTGAATCAAAACCTAAGAGATGAAGCTAAAATGTATTTTCTGACTGACTTTAAATTCTAGTGCTGGCCCGAAGAGTCGTTCTACGAAATGTCAGTGAATCCATCAGAGAAGTGCTCAGAGTTCAGTTCAGGAGATCAGTAGAGCTAGAGGTAAGTGCTATGAAGTGTGTATAAGAACTCTTTGATCAATGTAATACAATAGAGGTTTAGTTCACAAGCTAGAACTGTAATTCAAACAGTACATACATACTCTGTCAGAGAGAACTTTATATTAACTTAAATATTAGTCATGTTTTGGTTGTTCGTTTTTTTTTTTTTTTAATTTGAGCATGATGTCAACTTTTTTACTGTTAGAATGCTATCATTTTCTAGGACAGACCTTTCTTGGTTTTGCTAGAGGTGAGCAAGCAGTGTCCAGAATCTGCTGCTCACCTCCTTTGCCTGGTGGATTGAAACTGAAGAACTTTTACCCTTCAAAATACCTGTTAAGCAGGTCCGTTTGTTGTGCTAGATGGTGACGTACTTAGCACTTTAAACAAACTGAAGCCTTCTGCACAACCTTGTGCTGTTTTATCAGTGAGACCATCAACACTTGCAGGGGAGGTGGTGGAATCCCAAGTTCCAGATTTGAGAGATGAAAAAGGTAAGGAGAAAGTGTCAGGTGTACAGTAGTAAGATGTTATTTCTAAGCCTTCAGGTAGGTGTAACTCCTGCCCTTACTCCCCTCACAGGAATAGCTGTACTCTTGGGTTTTTCTGAAAGCTTTGATATTCAAGGAATCATCTTTGCCCAAGATTTCAGTATTGTTTTCTAGCTTCCGAGTGATCATCCAGTTGAGATAAGGGTTAAAGGCTCTATTCCCCACCTCTGTCTCAAACCTCCTGAGAGGAAAGGACATAGGGGTACCTTTGTTGTATGATCAGATATTTCAGTGGTGAGGAAATACTTCAGCAGAGTTATTGGTGTAGATGATCAGCTGCACTTGCACTTTTTCCTGTCTGTATTCATCTAGTTGTCATAGCTCAGCACCAGATGATCTTTTCTGAGTCAGTGATCTCATTTTCATTATGTAGTTAACTCAAGCAGCAGTTTATCGATCATAACGTGCATTTCTCCGTGCACAGAATTGCTTGATGCCTTTAATTTTGGCATCTCCCATGATCACTGCACTCAGTAATTAAACAACTCCTGTCTGATGTTTGAGGATATACATCTCTACTACTCAGTCAAGACAGGTGTGTTATAAATTCCTGCCAAACTTCAGCTACAGTGAGCTGCCTCTGTAAATTGTGTGGCTTATGTCCTTCTAGCATAACCTGCTCATGAGCTACTTAGATTTTTATATATAAGAGATTTGTCTTCTGATTTTTAAATTATACCTTCACTTTGGGCAAACTGGAATAGTCAAGAAGAAGTCAGATGTTCATAATGATAAAAACACGCTTAATTTTCAGTGACCTTAACACAGATCAATAATATGGAAATGCTTACTTACTATTAACAGCAGTAGGACAAAATCCATTGCTTAATATTTGAAGGTTAATTAGAACAAATACTTGATATCTCGCTTTGTATTTTTTCCTTTTAAATTCCTGCCTTTCATGCCTACTATAGCCCTGTAAAGCTCTCAATAAGAGAAAGCTTCTAAGAAGTCCTAAGGCTTCTCAGAAGTAACTGTTTTTATAAATAATGCATCTAGTCGAGCTTCGTCCTTTGGAAAATCTTTTTTATCTAAAGGAAAGACATCTCTGCTGAATCAGTTTTGCTTATTTTAAAATGCTGCTATCATATGGGTTTTGCACTAAAAATAATCACCAGCAAATATGTTTTCACCTCTAGCTGTGGAATACTAACAAAACTGTTGTTCTGAAAAAGAGCTGTCTATAAAAGCAGTATGTTGAGTGGTGATGTAATGCAATATTTAAAACAGAATTTCTCTATCTTAAACTTAATTAATCAAACAGACCTGACTTCTGTTAGCTGAAAGTACCAGAAACCGTGTGCGTGTTTGCAAGTTATGGTAAAGCAGTGCACTTCTCTAAGCTGATTTTTTACTGTGTCTCTTATTACAGCTCACAGATGTTCCCTCACTGTGATGTAATGTACAGTAAATCAGGAGACAGTCCGGTTAAATTTAACTTCATATTAATGTGTGCTTTAAAAATAAAATCCATGGCAGTGATGGCTATAACTGCTGCTCACTTTAAATAAGAAGCAAGTTTAGCAATGAAAGGAGGATTAAAACATTTTTTGCCCTCAACTTTTTCACTTGAAACTCTGGTCTCTGCTGCTGTATTATTTCAAACATTGTGAGTTACTGAAGTGGAAAAAAGAGGAGGCAGAATCCTGCCAAATGAAAAAAACTTCTGTCACTTTTTTCTTAGAAAAATCCTTACAGCAAAGTGAGAATAATCAAAAATTTCAAAGTTTTGTCTAGTTGGTCTCAACATATTGCGTCTCCAAAAGAGTAAGACCTCATTGTCTGAGTAAGAGTAATTTTAGTCAACACTCTGTAATGTAAAGCTCATGACACTTGGGTAAGATCTGTTAGACAATGTTCTCTTGACTTGACTTGCACTGGGGTGTGAAATAAAATAGTGTTGGCAGTGACTCATTGCCAGGACCCCTGGTGCCATTAAGTTCATGCCAACAGGAAAAGGGGTTTTGCCAGCCTCATTTGTGCTTGGAAATTTTATCATGCATTTTAGCATTTTTACCTTAGCTGCTTTGTTGTTATATTTAATGTGGTTTTGGTGGTGTGTCCTTAATATACTGGTTCCTATAATCCCAAATCAGTGAACTCTGCCCCCAAAGTGGGGAGTTCAGGTCATTGCCAGGTAAATGCTTCTTTCAAAGATGCCACCCTGGGGACTTGCACTGGTTTCATTGCTGCTTCCCCACTGCTGAAGTTGTGGCTGGTACCGTGGAGGTGTGTCAAACCACTGAGACCTGCTGCCTCAGGATCCTAAATTGCATAGGAGCAGAAGCTTTGTTTTGTTTTTCAGACCTGTGGGCCTTGGTAATCCATCTTCAGGAAGTTAAACATCTCCTGCAGGCTCTTTATAGGATTCTTAATAAGGTAGTGGTGAGAAAATCAGTTGTTGATGCTTTCTGCCAGATGTTTACACAGCATAATGCAGTGGAGTGTAGGCAAGGATGAGGTTGTGGCAAAGGTGCATCTGATCAAGTCTTTTAGCAGGCAATAATCAATAGCAAGTGCTTAGGAAACATCATAAGGGACAGAGAAAGGATACAGTCATGTTTTTCCTAAATACTCTTCTAGCCTCTAGTGAACTGAGGCTTAAAAACTTTCTGTACTGAAGGTGCTCTCTTTTGGGGGTAGCTTGGAATGAGATAGGTTGTGTCCTGGCAACAACAGGGTTGGGTTAGTCATTGCCCTTTGGAGCAGGGAGAGCTTAACTCGAGGTGTTTTCAGAGTTCTCTGCTTCTGCTAAAGGTTTCTGCTTCTGCAGTGGGGATGGCTCCAGCCATCTAGTTTTCTGGCCCAAGGTGTTAAAATATTTCTGCTTTTTAATATAAGAAACCCATGCCTGTATGCTTTAATAGCGACACTCTAAAATGTGATGGTTCAGCCACCTAATTTAGCATCTAGCTGTCCTGGCAGCAGAGGTGAAGCTTCCAAGAGAGAGTTGGATGGATGGCTGGGTTTGTGAACCATTAGAGCTGTGCCAAAAGCAGCTGTCCTCATTCATGAATCATGATTCCAGAGTCATGAGCTGTGCTCATCTATCCTGGATAACTTTGTAGGCTTCTCTGTGAATTGGCTTGTAGACAGCATCATGCTGTCATGGGTCTGTTATTTCTGTCATATGGATTAGGCTGAAGAGAGCTAATTCTAGACAACCCTGCAATAGCTCAAGCAGAAATAGCTATTGTTTTGACTTGTAGTGATTCCAATCTGCCTACCTCGAAATTACTGTGAAAAGCGGATTTTTTATTTTGAATGTCCGTTCTGGAGTTGCTGTTGCTTTTCTGATGCACAGAAGGAAACCAGTGTTAGCTGTTGAGCAGAAAAAGTCAGTTGCAGGGTGGGCTGCTTTCCTGGTTGTCTGTGGTGCAGCACAACCAGTCAGAGGTGGAGGTAGCTGAGTTGGTTACCGAGGCTTGCTTTTGAGTCTGAAATACCCAACTTGAGTGCGTAAGCATGTGCTAGCTGCAGCAGGCCTCTCTCCCTCAGCATATATTGCTTGAAAAATCACCAGCAATTTGTCACTGAGATTTGTAATTCTAATTCCTCTTTTTCTTGCCTTTTAAGTAGTCTCATTTGCAAGTAATGGGCAACTTTCTTTTGGCAAGTGTTGCCCATTTTAACTGCTGTTTCCGTTTGACAAACTTGAAGCTGCGGAGATTATTTCATCATGAGATAAAAGAATAAAATTTCAGATAAGAGGAACTGAAAGGAGCTGTGCACATCATTCATATCAAACAAATTTGAGTTTTATGGATCTAAATCCATTTAAAATAAAAGTTGGATGTTGCATGTATTTGTGGGCTAAGAAAGGAGAAAGGCGTAATGAGCAGCATAGATTATTTTTCTCATTTCCTTCTGCTGCTGAGGTAGTTTCTTCTGGTGAAGATGAGATCTCTGAAACTCAGGCTTTTTGGAGGACAGGAAAGAACTGCTTGCTGTCTCATCTCAACAGCAGTTGCCATCATTTTACACTGCAGCAGAAATACCAATAAGGAATATGTGGGCCACAATTTAAGTGGCACTTGGTTTTCTATGAGGCTGTTCCTGAAGCTGGAGTTATCTAACATCTCCCTTCACCAGCATGGCATCTGCCAGGTGCTAGCATCCCTTTAGTGAAGAGATCCACGTTCATCAGAAACTTTGGGTCTCTGGTTTATGTTATTTGTGAGGCCATCATGTTGGATATCCCAAAATACTTCTGAAGTGTGACTGCCACAGGCAAATAAAGCAAACTGGGGGAGTAAACCAAGAAAGAAGAAAATAATGGTGGGGAAACAGGTGTTCTTAATATTGAGAGAATTTCTCTGAAGGAGGGAAGACACTGCAATATGTTTAAATAAATAAAACCCTTCAGTTTTTTCTTACTTAGGTGGCTGAGAAATGGGGGATAAGAGTGTCTGAATGGTTCAAGGTTTATATTTAACTTGCAATCTCATTTCTTCTACATGATGTCTAAGGCTCCTCAGGGTTTTTAAGACTCAAAGTCAGGACACGAATTTGAAGAGGAGAATTGTAATGTGGTAACTGTGTTGAAACAAGCAGATAGAAGTGTTCCCAGGATGAATGCTTTCTTGAGTGTGAAAATTATATCTAAAGAATGTTGGTTATGTGTATTTTACTCCTTGTGTGCCACATATGGATGGTATAGGATGTTTTTATTATGTGGTGTATGACTGAAATGCAGAAGCTATGCAAACAGGAATTTTATGTACACCATAACATGGGAAATGTTATATACACCAGGGAAATGTAGGTGAGGGGGAGTGCTAATATATGGGAATGTGATAAATCAAGGAGTGCTGAGATTGGCTTGTTGTACTGAAGGGATTCCATTCCACTAGGTGCACCTGGCACAGGGGAGTTGCCTCTGATGCACTGGAGCAGAGGTTGCAAGGCACAGCACCTGTGTTTGTGCTTCTGCTGCTTTTTGAAAAATAAAGAGTGCATTTTCCTACCTCTTGATGAGGTGGCTTTGAACTGCATGAGACTGTGAAGGTCTAAAATGTTGCCAAATTTAACATCAACGTGTTTGGGGAGATTCTTAATTTCTGATTTTTTTCTTTTTTTGTAGGTTTATAAAATTTCCCCCAAGTTTGCTTTCTTGGTGACATCTGGCCCCTTTGTTTACACGGCAATAGCTGTCATAAACGTGCTGGTGAACAGCAGTCTTCTTCGTGGGGAGGCCCCCATGATCCTCTCCCTGCACCCTTCTTTCACTGTGCCAGGCAACAGATTCCAAGTTCAGACAGGTGAGTTCTTCCTGACACAGTGGGGAAAAGGAGAATCCTTTTGATTCACACTTCTTCACCTGCAATGCAAGGCTGAGTCAAAACCCTGTGTTCTGCAGTGACTCTTAATTCTTTTTGTTAGTGACATAATTTACAGGTCCATGGCAGAGAGGTGATGCATTGTAAACAGGTAACCCCATCACTTCGTGGGTGTTTTCAGGAAATTTATTTTGGTACATTATAAAATAGATGTGTTCTTTTACTTGCTTCTAAAGGTGAGAAGAGAAGAAAAAATCCACGAAACATTTACTCATAAAATCACGGTGGCAGCTACTTTGAAATGCTTGTGTCAATTTCAGATTAAATTTATGTTAGAAGCTGCCTTTTTGTGTTGCCATGATGTGAGAGAATTGGTGAGCAGGAGGATTGATTGCTCATGTATAACATGAGCAGGAGGATTGCTTATGTAGTATTCAGCTTTCCATGGCTGCTGTGTTGCAGCAGTTTATGCAGAGTTTGGCTGCTAATAATCTAAAGCACAATAGTACCCGTGTAATAGATTTTGAGAGTCAGTGTTGTTATTTAAAATCTTCTTTGGGCCCTGTTGGCATGGCAAAACTGCTTGCCTGGTTGGTTGACTGTGTAATGAGGTAGTGACAGGGACTGAGCATACAAGCAGAGTTAATAAATGTCAACATGGTCCTTTTGTTCAGGTACACTTTGTGTGTTGTTTATGCTCTGTTAATAATTGTATGGCAAGACATCCCTTCAGCTGTGCAGGTGTGATGTCTTTTTCCACTGCTTAACATGGCTATATAGACAGTAGGTGTATTTTTCTGGTTTTGAACCTTGTATAACAGTGCCATTAGGGTCTGTAAGCTGACTGTAGCATATATTTGGGTAAGACTATATCTGGAAATCCGAAGATGTGAATGTAGTTAAGGTCTATGTGCCTGATCACATTCCTCTACGCTCACTCTTTCTATTTTGTGCTCTTTCTTTCTCTCTTCTGAACTTAAAGATGTCTGTATCTAAATTTAACAGATAGCTTACTAAGCATTTTGAAAGCATTACACCAATACTGTTGTGCATTAATGGATCCAATATGTAGTCTTTTAGACAAGCTAAATGCTGTATGACAGGCTGCAAGAAGGAGATATTTATTGCTTTTTTTCCTGAGTATTTTCATGGACTGGTTGGGTCCTCAGGATTCAGTGTGGCCAATTCAGTGGTCAGGTCAGGTGAAGCTAGCACATGCATATAGTGAATGTCTTTTAGTATAGAAGAGGAAACAGTGAGTATTTTGTCACTAGTATCTTTCAGAGAGCTAATTACTGCTACAGCCAATATTAGTGAGTAGAGAATTTACTGCAGTGACATGAAATTTAATTTTTAATGTATTTTTATCTGGTGTTTGAATGTGTCCTGAGCTTCGTGAAAGGAGAAAACGATATCCCTGTGAATTCTGTTGCTTGTTTTGTTCTCTCTGATGGAGTACTTTTCTGTGGGAATAATTGCCCTTTGCTTTCAGTGCTTCAGTTTGTGCCTCGGAACGTGGATATTGGGTTCTGCACCTTTAGCCAGCGCATTGAGAGAGGGCTGACAATGGCATTCCTGGAGGTGAACAAACACCAGGAGTCCTACAACTTCACTGTGCAGGTGAGAGGATGAGCATGTTTTGTGTCTGTCCCTTTTCCCCCCCTCCCCTTTGCTTGTCCTGTGTTTCATCCAGACAGTAAAATGAGTTAGGTGTTCACTGGCTGCCACTTGCAGGCTAGGTCATACAGAACTGTGAGGCTTTGTCATGAAGTCAGTTGGGTTTTTTCCCCTACAAAATACTATGGCACCACATATTACAAGCTTTTTGAAAAAATGATCCAAGGTGACAATTTATATCCAAAAGCATTATTGAATATGATAGGGTTTATAATTTCTCAATTAAAAGCTGTTCCAACCCTTACCAGAGCCATTCCCATCATAGTTTACTATAGAAGAGTAAGGTGTGGTTAAAAAGTTGTTGTTGGAAGAAAGCTTTTAAGTCTCACTGCCATGCTAGAGATCCTGTTAGACAATATAGGAGTTACATGACCCTGCCATCATGTGAGCAAACATGCTTCTGAGGTCTAGAAATACTTACAGTATATGATGTCTGTGACTGAAACATCACACATAAAAGGTACTGCATGTGTGCAGAGCCCTGAGTCACACAGCAGAACTTAGAACTCCCTGGAAAGTCAGTAATTCAATTTAACGAGACCAACTCCCTCTTCTGTTTGAATTCTTAAATTTAACCTAACTTCGTTGAAATAACAAACTCAGTAAAAATTTTATTATGTTGTTTAATTGATGCCATAAATACCCATCTGTGGTACCCCAAAATAAATTCAGGAAGAAAAATGACATCAATTTTAGCGTACCTAAAGTACTGTTTAGTACTTTACTATACATACTTTACATATAGGAAAGTGCTCAGAACTTGAAACACAGTGTCACTACATAGGCTGAAGACAGAACATGGAAAATAATTTCTTGGACTATCAGCTTAGCTAACTAGTTTTAAATACTTCTTATTTTTCGGAGGAGGTTTATCTGCTTGAATACAGTTGCTGTATATATTGGTGCCACAAAAAGTCTTCCAACCAGTGGTGGGATTTGGGTGTGCATGGTGCAGGAGATTTTAACCGAGAGAACATCCATTTTCAGAATGTGTTTTTATGATAATCAATTCTTTCTTCTGTTTCATGCAGGTTGGCATTCATCTAAGGCTTATTTGTGACTAGATTTATTTTGCTGACTGTCTTGCTAGGTGTTTTTTTCTCATCATTTTCTGGGCTATAGCTTTCAGATCATTCTGGATTATGATTGACCTTAAAGGATAACTCTTTGAAAGATGAATTCACATGTAACTTTGTCTCTTCTGAGACTCAGCTGCCTGGACCAGTCTGGAGCAGATGTTCCTCTGTCTTGATGTGAATTGCCCCCCCTCTTCATATTAGAGGAAAAAGAAAAGCCTGTCAAGAAAGGGATGGGAATGGCAGTGATTTGCTTTTGCTGACCCTGCTTCAATGCTGTCTTTTCAGATCCTGAATATAACTGTGAGCAGGCCTGGGGTGCCCTTTCGACAGGGCCCTGTGAGCATTGTTTTTGCCATCCGAGATAGGTCTGGTTTTCTGAATGGGTCTGAGGTCAGTGAGCAGCTCAGAAACCTGTCTGTGGTGGAATTCAGCTTCTATCTGGGCTTTCCTGTGCAGCAGATTGCTGAACGTGAGTATTTGCTGTTATTCAGTACTGCAGAATACTTTTGTCTAGTGTCTTCCCTCTCTACAATTTTAAAATAATTTTGTGCATGAGTGAGGATGCAGCTTCAAGTCCCTAACTTGTATCATGAGTTCATAGAGCAAATCCATGCCTCCTTCTGCTCACATTCTGGTGTTACAGCAGCTTGCTGCTTTTGTCGTCATACTTTCCTTTTGTGCTAGGTCAGTTGTACTTAACCTGGCTTTGTCAGTCCAGACCTAAAAATAAGAAAATCACTTGGATCAGTGTTGCTGTGAAGTGCAGTCCAAGGTGTGTCTCTGTGCTTATGTTTGCAGAGGCCTTTGCTATTTCTCAGGAGGGTTCACTGCTTTCAGCCCTGTGCTGCTCTCAACTGTGTCTCTGACTTCTAGAAAGCCTGGTTCACTAGCTGCATAAGCCGATATGTGCCCATATAGTCTGAAGTAATTTGTCTGTTATGTTTTAAGGTCTTACCTTTCTCACTTTTTTTTATGTACATTTGCCTGGCAGATCATTTTTTTCAGACCACCATCATCCTAAACATAGATGCATGGGAACTGCCTGCATAACAGAGCTTGCTTGACACTTGGCCTTGACAGCTTATGTATGGTTAGATTTTTCAGATGACTCATGAACATAAGCAAGATCATGGGAGAATAGTACTTGCCTTTCCCTGCTGGTGGGTGTTATTGACTCAGTCCATTAATTCCCCATTTCTCCTCACTGTGCTTTCTAATTTTTGGAGTTATTTCTGTAAGCTGTAGAGGTGCATAACATCTGACACAGTGAGTTTTGCAATATAGTTAAACATTTAGTGGAAAATCAGGTCTAACAGTAGCTGGAGTTCATTATGCAGCTGTGTATGTCTGTGAAAACACTGTAAAGAGAGTCACTGTCAACAGAAAAGTTGCTCTCCTTGGCAGCTTTTTATCTAGGTGAGATGAGAGCAGAGGATACTTCTCCATTTTCTGGAAGCAGTTTAAACCTACTAGTTTTTTTAAGGTTTATATTTAACTTTTTTTTCAGCATTTTTGATCCCTCTCCTCCCATAATCAGTTTTAAAATGGATGAGGTTGTTGACTCATTTCTGTTCTCATGTGGTCTCACACAGAGTGTGAGCTCTCTGCAGAGGCAGGTCTATTTAGTGGAGCCAGGACCAAAAGTCTTGAGAATCCCTGTCCATAGATGACTAACATTTCTTTCTATCTTGGAAGTCACAGAACATCTCACCTTGTGGGCTATGGTCTTTATTGCTCACTGAATTCAAATAAAATGCTGCTTTTGTTTTGTTTGCTTGAAATACACTTCTCTTTACTCTGTGTCCTCTCTTGTATGCATTTACACTTGAGCTTAGGAAGCTTTTAGTCTCTGGTAATATTCTTGGTGTTGAGGGACACTTTTCTTCCTGTGATGCACTACATCAGCTCTTACAGCTTTTAGTTCTGTCCACATATTCTGAAATTATGTTTGTAGTGTATTTGCAGGTTTCCCCTTGCTAAGAATCCATCTTCTGTATTGTGCAATGGTGCTACAGTGAAATCAAGTGATAACAAAATTTCTACCAAGGCTGGTGTATCCTGAAAGAGATCATGGGGAAAGACATTCCAGTGAAACATGAATGTACATGGTTCTCCTTGGGGTTAGAACTAGATGGACTCTAAGATCTCTTCCAAACCAAACAATTCCATGATTCTGTTTTTCTTTCCTGATGGTACTTAGGAAATTTAAAATGAGTTTAATGCTCTTATCAGGAGCTGTCCCTGTGTTATCTGTATGTGTGCAGTGCCTGGTCAGTGGGGATGATCCTGGGCCAGTGCCAGTGGAGCCCTGTGGTTACTCACATGTCAATGACAAAACCAAGTAGAATGAGTGGAGAGGTCAGGGTTAACCATGAAGATTTGGTGGATAAGATGCCCTAAAGTAAGGAACATCTTACCAGCATTTGACCTGCTTGATTTTAGAGGAACTCATGTTTAATATAGATTGAGCCTGTTGCAGGACAGCACATGTGGGTTTGAACTGGACTGGTTTGGTGTCAGTAGTGCACTGTTTGACAGCACATGTGGGTTTGAGCTGGTGTAGTTTGGTGTAAGTAGTGCACTATTTGATAGGCACTGTTCTGGAATACCAGCTGTGGTGCTCTTTGGCAAAGTGGGAGTGTAGTTTCTCAGATTACTAGAGCTGTGGGTCCTCCTGTGAGCAAGCACAGAAATGATGAATGTAGTTCAGGCTCTTTTATCAGGGGGACAATCACAGCCAGTTTTTAGCTGTTCCTGAAGTTTTTTACCCTGCGGCTCTGACTGGATTTTGAGCCTAAGGGTTTTAGATGTTCAGATTCAGAGCCAAAAATCCTGTCCAAAGGCTCAGCAGAATTGCACAGATCCTTTTTGAAGCATCTTATTCAATAGACTATTGAGAGTGCCCAACAGCCAGATCCTCAGAGCTACTCTATCAGGGATGTTTTTGTTTTCTAGGCCCTGAATTCTGCATTCATGCTTTTCCTTGCTCTGCAGAGCAACTGTAGCAGGTTACAGCAGGTGTTAAAACACCTTAGATTGATATAACTGCTTTGGTCTGTGCAAATTCAGATGCAAACCTCTGCTTTCAGCGTGACTTCTTCTAGGAATGTTGGATATTTGCATGTAAACAATCTATGTATGTTAGTGTTTATATGCAAATATGAAATGTTCCATGCCATACTGTTCTGTGCCATTTATGTCTTAGTTTATCAGGCATGCTCACAGTTAATACTCTTGCTGGTGACTTTTCTTGTTCCCTTAAGGACTCTGTGCATGATCTTGTAAGTTTTGTAGTTGCCTCTGAAGAAATTATTTGTGGGTGAGCTGAGTGGCAAAGCTTAACCCCCAACTTTGGGGGGTTGAAGTTGATCATAACCAAGAAAAACTACTTGTGCATCTCATCATTGTTAAGTGAGACCTTGACATCAATATCCCAAATGTGAGCTTTGTTCCAAAGAATTTATTTGCTCCTTGCCACTTGTTCACTTTTCATTGCCTTTCACATGCTGTCCTCTCATGGTTTTTATTCACATAAATAATATGTCTTGTTTACAGTTTTAGCTGTGTGGTTTTTCCCCTGTGCAGTACATCATTAGCACCAGGAATTCTTTGTCAGTTTTTTCCCACTCACATAAAGTCAGGATCAGGAGTGAAAGTTTTTTGACAGATTTGGACTGTTCTTTGCAGGAATAGGGCTGTGAAAATGGCCAAACCTGGAAACTTCGAGACTTTCTTCTTTCCTCACAAGACTTCTAGGTGACTTCAGCAGCATGTTTCTATTCAAATGTCCAGTTTTGGACATTTCCCCTGCATATATTTCACTGTCCACCTTAGAGCTCATGTTTCAGATTACAAATTAGTTAGATGGTCATGACCTTCGTGTCAGCAGAAAGAAAACCAAGTCTAATCACAGGGTTTGGGTGCTAGTTCATTAAAAATAACAGGAAATGATATATTTGGTATCTCTTCATGGCTAGCAGGTTTCTTGGAGGACAAGTAAAGGCTAGCTGGTGGAGTAGATGGCAATATTTGCCTTCACGAACTTACCCTGAATAAAGCTCTTTGTTTTTATTCTGATTTTAAGCAGAGATAGTTGCCTTGGGACTTGCTATTTTTTCAGTGTGAAGTAGCACTGTGGTGCATGTCATCTGTTTTGGCTGCCTCGGAGATGTCGCAAGGCCAATAGGATAAATATAAAATTGTATGATATGGTCCAAGGACTACAGAAATATTTGGCAATTTTTTTCTGGGTGGATTTTGGATCAGATTTTAAACAGAGTGTATTGCTATTGCCCACACCCCAGTATTTGCATGGAATATTATTTTTCATTTAATGCCTTCTCATTTCAAACACTGCATTCCCTCCCTACTACCACTCTCCATTTATCAGAAATGAGAACGATCAGCATGGCACCAGTTCTATTCTGCATGGTCCCGCACATCTGCAGGAGAGAGTCGGAGATCCTTAGGAGATCTGGCAGTGGCCATGCTGCCCGAGTGGTGTGCTTTAGGCTGCAGTCAGTAGGTCTCTGGGTGACCAGGTGACCCTTTTCCCTCAGCATCAGATCGATGCTGTTACACGCTATGGTGCTCCAGGGCTGCGTGTTAGAATCTTCTAATGATGCCAGCATCCACTTCATTAATGCATCCAGAGTCATTAGCAGACCAGCTGCAATCTAGCTAATAATTGCATTTTGTCTATCCAGCTTCCCCCTCAGAATAACAATCAGTCAGGGCTGTTTATAATTGTTAGTTCCAGAGGACATTGGAAATGCTGCAGACAGGATCTTGCTGCATTGCCGAGGCTCTGGATGAGCTCGAGATCTCCGAGTCACTGAGTGACCTGTGGTGTAAGAATTGGAACCTGGATTGGCTGACTTCTGACAATTTTCAGCATTCTTTGTAAGGTTTTAGAACCAATGATCACAGCACATCTTCCTTTTCAATGTCAAGATTTTCTGCTCAAGTTGGTTTATTTTTAAGTTGCATTAATTCCATGGAAAGTTTAAATGAATAGTCACCCAGCAATTTGCATTAATTAAATAATTTTCAAGTACTAATTAGAAAAAGTGTGAAGAGCACATTAAGTATTGAAGCAAAACATGATTTTGGGTTAAAAAAGAAAAAACTCCCAGTTGCTAGGAGTTCAAAGCATTATGGTCACTGGAAGGTTTTTGATTTCCTTATCATGCTCTTTCCATGCATCGAAAAACAAGAGAATCAGTTTTCAGTTTAGTTTATGCTTTTTTTGTTCAGCTTCTAATTTCTAAATTGAAGTAAACAATTGCATGACTAGAGTAAATAGAATTTTAATCTGAAAGCTACAATCAGAAGAATCGAGTAGCAGGATGCCAAAAATAGATGGATGTGTTTAAATAGACTCTGAGTTGTTTTTTGCTTGTCTGAGAATTTTGAAAATTTAGTGCATCCTGATCACTTGCATAGAGGGCCAGAATTTGCTGTTCAGAAAAAAAGGACCATGTTCTAACAACCTTCTGAATAGTAAGTCACGGAGTGCCAGCCAGGTGGTCATCTTGAAGCTAAGGGTACTATTATTGAAATAAAGGTAGAATAACCAAATTTTCTTTTTTTAATTTTTTTTTTCCAAATAGGAGTTATAAATATGTGAAAATAAAAGGTAAAATGTAACTAATGATTCTTTTGCTTTTACCTTAGCCAAAAAATGCCTAAGCTTTTTAAGGAGCAAAAGAATCAGACTGACAGAGAAGAGCTTGTCTACAAATTCTTGCATCATTAAATTCGAAAAGCTTTAATTTTCTACTTCTCTAAAACGTGGAGCAGTGGCAAACTATTCCACAAGTGTAGACATCTTTATTCTAAATTGATCCAGCATGGGCCAGGTCATTTAATTGTTATGTGCTGCATTCTTTCTGTTCATGAGATGGTTTAAAAATTAACCTTTGCATAATGCTTAGCAAACTGCATCTGGATTAAATATTTTGAGAAAGTTAATACCATTCCTTTTCCTTATTGCCATAGTGAGGCTTAAGACTTCCCTTGAGGAAACTGTTGGCCCAGCCCCCATCTTCACTTCTTTCCCAACATGTCTTTACTGCTCTCCAGTGGAAACCTTGGGAAAAATCTTATCTATACTGAAGTCAGTAGAAATAGACTGTTTTCCTTACTGGGGCAAGGATTTCCCTCTGGAGCAGAGTGGGGTTTTTTAAAATTTAGAAATTAAGAAAGCTTGGAGCCACCGAGCCAAACAGAAAAGCCATGAGGTTTGTCTACAGCAGTGTTTCTACATGCAGTTATTTGTGGGTTTTGTAAAAAAAAAAAAAAAGAATTATCAAGTGGTGTTTTTTTAAATGCTTCTCCCTGCACAAGTCTGAAACACAAATCATATGTGTTTACTTCTCTGCTTTACTTTTATTGTTTCCTTGTAGTCTGTGCCTCAGAGAAGGTCTGAGTTACAACTCCTGAGTTGCCTCAGTGCCCTTTGAGCAAGAGTCTGATGCTGCAGCCAGCTCAGTCGGAGTCACAATTGAGAGCTTTTAAATTCCTGGGAGCCACGACCCCGGTGCAGCAGCTGGAAGAGTTTCACGTCATGAATCTGACTGTTCCAGTTAGCTTCTTTTTGTTAGAGACAAACTCAGCAGTGCATGTTCAGAGTCCTTCCCTTGCCATTGTGTCTGCATTGCCTCAGGAGCAGTAATGCATCTGTGGCAATAAGATGCTTGCTGACAGTATAAATTATGTAGTGGCTTCTGGGTTTGTGTATGTTGTTCTTAACGGATGTTTTTTCCTCCATTCTCTTTTTCCTTCAGCCTTTCATTATCCTAAGCTTAATGTGTCCCAGTTGATGAAATCTTCCTGGGTGAGAACAGGTATGTACAGTCTCTGTGAGTAAGTAAAAGTGCATTTAGTTTTCTTAGTGGGATAACTAGCCTGCATAAAATATCGATAGCTTTGGGGTGCTGCATTTTTATGAGGTAATTGCATGTCTGAGCTGAATAAATTCTGAAACCAAAGGCCCAGTGACCTGGAATATCTGGGAAATATAAATCCCTGGTCTAGAATTAACTACTGAAAATCCTTGATAATGCACGCAAGGCACTTTTTATCTATAAGGCAGTTCATTCTTAGGGAAACAACTCAGACTATCAGGCATAAAGTGTCTACTCTGCATGTCGTCAATATGCCACATTGATTTTTAGGTATCTATTTTAAGTGAAAATTGAGATTTTTAGTTGTGTGACACTTTCTACCAAAACATGCCTGGAATAAAACAGAGTGAAAATAGATGAATTCTGAGGACATTAAAGAGTTTCATCACATTTCCTTGATCTCTTTGATTTGTTCACAGTAGATCCCTCCCACCAAAGTCTTCTGAATGTTTCATTCTGTAATTTACAGATATGATTGAGCTGTCACTTTAGGTCAAAGGCTGTCGAGGTTGCCTGCCTGCTGTAGGTCTTACCTGTTGCTTTTAAGCCTGACTGGTGAGGACGTGGTTTGTTTCAGAGAAGAAAGATTTAGAATTTCAGATACTGCTCACTAATGTGGGAGTAGCTCCTATGTGTGTCTCATAACCAGTGGCATCCTTCCTTAGAGATTTATGTTGGCTTTTTTGGGTACACCTGTTCAGCCTTAGGTTTGTCCATTGCTGCTGAAAATTCCCTTAGCTCCTGCTGTAAAAAAAGGATTCTTCCATCTCTAAAATCACATTCTCTTGGGTTTTGATAAACTTCTGCCAGTAAGATTTTGAAAGCCAATTGCAGCAACTTTTTTTTTTTTTTTTTCTGTAGAGGAATTTTTTGTAGTCTTAGTTCCTGCAGAATTCTGGGAAGAGCTAGTAGACTTTGGCTGGGTCAGTGCTCTCAGTCAGTGTTTTGTATTGTAAGGGTAATGAATCATGACATGGGAAAATGATAGAATCTATGCATGTAAAGATTTTTTAATATCAAATTACCTAGATATATGTGCACATATCCCAATAGTCATAAAAAGCTGGGATATGCAGTGTTCTCCCTCTGTTGTAGAATACAATTCATGCTATTAAACATAATTTATTGATACTGAAATCCAATACACAGGCAAGAACAGTTTTCTGCTTGGTGTATATAATAGCCTTAGGTCACTGTCTATTTTGCTATTCAATTCTGAGATAGTTAGTCTGTGATTGAATTTAGAAGACAGATATTGTTGATCTTAGTGAGAAATCATGAAAGTGTTTCCATTTTCTGACATCTGCAGTGAAAAGCTTCAAATTGAAAAAGTGGCTTTAATATATTTGGTTTAAAAATTGGAAAAAAAAATTATATTTAATTGATTTTTATCTAATTGATGGCTTTTTATTAAGCACCACACTTTAAAAAGATAAATGTGGAAACACAGAAAAAGCAGCTTCTAAAAAATACAGACATTTTTAGTGGAGAATTAAAACTGAATTTATTTGATGCAGTCAGCAGTGAGTTGGTTTGCTGTCCTGGAGGATTGTTCAGTTGGATCATTTGAATGACTGTTGCTCCATTCAGTCCACATTTCTCCTAACTGGATGCCATCTTGCTAGTAAAAGTCCACCCTTTTTTCCATTTTCCTTCAGGGTTTCCTCTCAGCATTAGCTGCCCCAGTGACCCAGGGTACCTGGTTGCCAAGTGAGCAGGGCTGCAAACCAATTTTTTTGTGCTGTGATTGGCATACTTTTTAATCTTATCAGGGGAAGGTGCACTTGAATACACAGCTTCATTCATGAGCTGCTGTTCTACTTTTTCTCCATGACTCTGAACCCTTGCCCTCCCCATCTCCACTGAACACAACACTCTTGCTGCAATTAGCAAGCAAATTGAAAAAAAATGAAGCAGATGATTTAGACTGTTTTCTCTTTCAGTAGTTTTTAAAAATTCATTGAATGCTCATGATTTTATGCATTTTTAGAATTGAAATAGTTTCCTTATTATCCTGGGTCTGTCTAGCCTGGTTAAGGTTCCAAAAAAATCCTCTGCCTGATTTTTTTTTTTCCCCAGATTACTTATTTTTACTTTTCCCCACCAAATGTCTCCCTTTTCCAACATATAACCTCCAGCTGAACAGGTCAGAATTCCCATTTAAACACAGGTGGTCTCAAATCATCTCTGAGCTGTCACAGGGCGACTCAAAGCTTGCAGTTGAAGTTGTGGACAAGTGTAGTCTGGTTTTCCAGGCCTGCAGTTTTTGAGTTTCTAAAGCTCTGTTTTTTCCTGATGTTTTGGGGTTTTGAAGCTTGTTCTCACAGCTTGAACATAAACATCAGGTCTTTGTTTCTGTAATGAAATCTTTGTTTGGAATTCTTTCTGTGGGAAGGACCTTCTTTGGTGTCCCTCTGGTTTGGCCAGTGTGGGTGAAGAGTTCTGTCACTCTCTCACCAATCACAGCAACCTGTCCAAAATGTAAAAAGGGGTCAATTTGTTTGTATAAACCGAAGTCAGATTTCATCTCTCCGTGCTTTGTAAAGAATTCGTCTCATGTTGTTATTCACCGCAGCAACAGAGAAGAAACTGAGAAGCTTTACTAACAAATGTGTTCTCTTGGGCTGCTCCCTGTGTGATGCAGTTCTCCTGGGTGTGGTGGACCAGCGAGTGCAGGAGGAAGTGTTTCGGGCCGAGATGGAGAGGAAGCTCGCCCACCTGTTAAACGAGGCTCTGCTCAGAGGGCGGATTTGGAGACGGGCCAGCTTGGCAGGCAGCAACGTCGTGCAGGTATTAAGGGCTCAAAAATCAGAGGGTGAAAAATAAAGGGGAGTAAATTGCTGAATAATACATAATTGCTTGAATAAGTTAGTGTTAAAGTGTTCCATTTTTGAGTTGAGAAACAGAACTCAAAAGCACGCATCACCTTTAGCTAGTTGTGTTTTGCACCTAAAATACAGTTCTTTCAAGCACCAATATGTCTTTTAAGCTAAACGTAACAAATGTGAACAACTGCTTAAGTGCCTACTAAAAATTCCTGATGGCTTCTTAGAAGCAACATTGAAAATTATTTTACCAACGTCTTATTTTATAAATGTTCTATCTTGCTTGGCTTACATGAGGTGCCTAGCAGAAGGAGACAGGATGATCATCTGAAAAAAATTAACCTCCTGGGACAGCTACTTCACAGCTCTCTGTGGTGTAGAAATACAAAGTAGAATTTTGGCAGTGGTGTAGAAATACAAAGTAGAATTGTGTGTGGCTTGATGCAGCAGTAGAGTAGTACATTCTACCCCTTAACTTCTTTTTTGTCACAGGATTGGATTTCAGGTAAAACTGATTAATCGTGCCAAATTTTGCTCTCATAGCAACTTGTGTTATCTGGGTTCCAGTGGTGCTTTAGAGTTTTAGAGTCACAGGTGGATTTATTCACATAAAGTCCAAGATGACTCTGGATAATTAATTTAAAGTTTTGAATACTGATACGTTCTTTCTAGTCAGTTCAGCAATCTGAAAGCCTAAGTACTTTCTTAATGTTTCATCTTCCTAAAAATTACCTTTTCCAGCTAATTCATTGACAGTTGGTTTACCTCCCAGATGCCCTTTTTTGCATTTCAGACCTATTGTCTTTATTTAATTTAATCCTACAGTTTTTGCTGCCACTTAAATTTCCAGATGTTGGGATATTTACTCATGCTTTCCTGTCTCAGAAACATCTGTTTCAGTAATAGAGATTTTATTTTATTTTTCTTCTGTACAGCTTTGAATTGCTTCAAATAGGTGTTTGCTTCAGATCTCCTATTCCCAACACCTCTTATTGCACTTGGTTCATTATGCCTTTGTCCTCCCTTTGCATATAAATTAAACAAATACTCCTTATGTTGCTAGTGAAGATACCACAGCCTATAAAATGTGTATGTTTAGATTACCCTTTTATGGCTTTCCACAATAAAGCTCAGGTAATTTATTTTTTTTCATGCACAAAATTATGGGTGCATCCTTTTTAGATAAGCAGTAGTATTTTGGAAAGTGAAAATACAGCATTTTTCTTTCAACTTTGCATTCCGTACTGGGACACGAGATGAGGGCTGCAGCTCATGTTCCAGACAGCAGTGCTGCTCATTTATGCCACTTAATTAGTGCCAAGAGCCTGCCTGCTGCTGTCTTTGGGCAGTGGAGGATTCTGTTCATTAGAGTCAGCATGTCTTGCCATCACAGGGCTTCTCCAGGTGCACCCAGCCTACCCTTTCAAGGTGGGGTAGGGCTGTAATAAAGGAGATGTGGAAGCAGGGAGGCTGAAGGGATTCCTTGCAGCCAGGGGGGTGTGCTGGGTGTCCTGCTTTGGGGGAGGAGAACAGCAGGTACCTGTGGGAACCAGGACATCCCTCTGACTGTCCTGGAAAATTTACCATAATTTAGGTAGAATGATAATTAACATATCACAGGATGAAAAAGTAGAATTTTGGGATTTTAGAATGTGAGTTTAAGGGACAAAGATGGAGGTAATTAGGTGTGTCCCTGCTCTTCTTTGTCTCTTGTTCTCCCTCTTCTGCTGTGGTGGTGGCACATTTTAATTGGTTTAGAGTAAAAGTACACTGTTCGATGTGGTTAATAGGTATTGGAGAGTTATTGTAAATAATGCGTAGGTAATTTTTAGTAGAAAAGATAAGGCTGTCCCAAAGGGAAAGGAGTTTGGGAGTCTGCCTGATCCTGACCTGCAAGGAAGATCTCAGCAGGCCAGAGCCAAATATGTAAGGTAACAAAGAATAAACAATCCTTGTAAGAACAAGAGAACAGATGACCTCGACCTCTTCTTCAGACACTGGGCTGGGGGAAACAGAAACTTGCACAGAGACAGAAATCAACTCAAAGTCAAGTCAGGTGAAAGCTCAGAAACAAAACCAAAACCCATTTTTTTATATTTTAAAAACCTAACAGGTACCTGCAGGTGCCACAGCACCTTGGTGGCTTCCTGGGCAGGATGTTCAGGGGATAGTTTCTTTCAAGGGTGTTCCCCCGTTAGCTGAGGATCTTGTCCATAGGCATCTGCTATAAACCTTTTACTGCTGTAAATTCTGTTCCTCATAGCCCAGTTTATAAGCTGGGTTTGAAGTGTGTTTGTGTCTTCTGGGAGAGCTAATAATGTTTCTTGTGCTTTATATTCAGATTTTCCCATATATATTTCTTGCACACAAATCAGTGACTGCTATGATAGTGGAGGACAGTGATGTGAAAATAAGAACAAAAGCTGCCAGCACCAAAAGTGTTACATAGTTTTATTAACAGAACATGTATATGTATCCATTAAAGACTAGACTCACATTTCACTCGAGTTGTGACCCTATAAACCGGAGTTTTTCCTGAGGTGAAATATATTTATAGTGTATTGAAATGTGACATTTCTAAGCTCTGTGGAAAATCAGGACTGCAGGTCAAGAGGTGAAGCAATTATTTGTGAATGTTACTGCAGGCATATTAGTTTCCTTTCACATGCTCAGGAAATAGAAGTGATACCTTGTGGGGTTTAAATTTCATTTCTAAAGGCATGTGTTAGTACCTAAGGATGTTAAAAATTATGCTTTAAACCTAGACACTCTGAAGAAGAGCTTTGGAGGGTACCCAAATAGCAGGGTTTCCCCTCCTGTTTGACTGTCTGTGCTGCTAACAGGTGGCACTCCACCAAAAAGAGAAAAAAGCCTGTAACCATTTTGTGCAAAACCCCCTCTGAAGCCTCACACCTGGTGGTTTATACTTCTGATCGTTCCACTGAATTTTGTGTGACGTTGTATTAATGTTTCACAGAGTAAGTCAGACATATTTTCAATCTGCATTTTCTGTGACTGCAGATTTGAAGGCACATGCTTACTGTGGTTTGCATCTGCAGAGACCTGTGCTATATTTTGACCGTAATAATTCTCATTGCATTTTTTAGGAATTAAATGGCTTAATTTTAGTGTAAAAATACACCAGTAGCTAATAAAAAAATATTAATTTTTTTCATTTCAGCGTTCTTGGTCCTTTGAACCTAATAGCAAGTGAAAAGAGGATCCTAGTTAAATTAAACTAAGAGGAATATTCTGATTTAAAGAACATGTTAGGCAGCAGTTTAGTTACAGTGTGTGTGAGGAGCAGCAGCTTATGAGAGAATGTAATGACTGAATTGAGCTTTTCATTAAGGCAAAACTCCGTTCTCTTGTTTTTCTGCTGACAGCTTATGTGGCTCTCCTGTCTGAGGAAAGCTGGTCTTGCTGTGAGTTTTTAGGTTTATAAATAAAGCCTTTGGCCCCTCCAGCAGCTGGCCCCTCTTGTGAGGTTGCTCACAGCCTGTTGCTACCTGTCCTGACCACAGTACAGCCTGAATTAATTGCCCAGACACTAAAATCCTACTTTTAATAAGACAGAAAGAGGATCTTTTTCGATTTTTTTTTTCCCAATATGAGGAAGGAAGGAAGGAAAGGAAAATAATCCTCATGCGTGAGCACTGGAGATGGTGTGTGCATATCTGCTAGTTTCTAAGTAGTGCTTATGCCTTTGAGACCCTGGACCAGTTCACCAGGGGTTCCTTGATCCTCTGGGCATTGCTGCCTGGGACATCCCTGGCTGGCTGGGACTCTGAGAATGCCTGGGAAGCTTCCCCACCACTTGTGTTTCTGTGCTTGAAATGACGAACTAGGTTTTGTTACCAAGGCAACTCTGTTCACTGACCTATGATATTCACTTGAAAACACTTTTTAAATTAAATTTACTGACACCTGAACACAGTTAAGCCTTTTCCTCTGTGGAGGTTAAATGCACATCTAGTATCAACAAAGATGGTATCATTTATGTACACAGAAGTTGAATTAGTCTTTTTCTTTTTTTTTTTTCTTTTTTTTTCCCCCCCACTTTCTGCCTCCAGTGTTTGAAATTCTCCTATCTTCTTCTCTCACTGCCAAAGTGTAAATGTAAAATGCTTAAATGCTTCCTTACATTAACGTGGGCTGCTTTGCTGGATGCCTGGCAAATAGTTATTTGTCTCTGCTTGCATTCTCAAGGACAGAGACTAAACCAGTCTGAAGCTGCACAAGGAGTATAATTTGGAACCATGTGTTACAAAACTTAGAATACAGAAACTCTATAAAAAACAGGCACAGTGACTGTGTATCTCAGTTCCATGACTGGATTTAAAACAGTTCAGACCCAGTATGCCATTTCCTGTGTTTCACCAAACTCTGAGGCTACTTACAAAAATCAATAAATAAAATTCAGTAAATCAGTGTGACAGAGATGAAAACTGAGGTACTGATATTGTCACAGGTCCTATGTTTATATACAAGTCCAATTGTCTTATATTTGCTTCCAGACTACCCTGCTAGTCATCAGCTTTCCCAGAATAGAAATCCATAGCCATCTCCCCATGGTTTTGAAATTTTGTCTTCTCTCTGTGAAGCTTCTCTCTCTGTGAAGCTTCTCTCTCTGTATAGTGTGAGCAGTCATAAAATAGTGTATATTCAGAGTGAATTATTTCGGATAAAACCTAGCTTTAAATGTGATCTTAGTTCATCAGCACTAGCCTGCACCTCCATTCAACTTTTATGTGCTTGTTCCCATGTTCTCTGTACTGTGCTGAAATACCTCCAGCTCCTCCTTCCTGTCTCCACTCTCACTGTTCTCACTCTTCCCTGTTCCTCAGCATAGGGAGCCATGTGCTGTTAGTTTTCATTCTGTGTCAGAATTTGCACAGTTTCAATTGTGACAGCTTGCCCTGGAATCTTGTCCTTTTCGCCCTCTGCCTTTTCTAAAGGCAGCTGTGGAGAAGTTCCTTTATTAACCCATTCAGTCAGCTTGGGACCATTACCCCATGTGTGTAACACATAATTAAACTCCTCCTTGGATTCTTCACAGGCTATAGAATACATGACAGTTCAGTTTAAGAATTTCCTAGTTTTCTCTGATTCTGTGGCTTTGCTATGCACAGGGGGGCTTCTTAAAATTAAATCAAAGAACCCAGTGATTTTCAGTCCCACATTACCTTTCAATTCCTCATCCTCCATGTGAGTTAAGTGCTGTTTGGGAAGGTTTCCTCTGTGCTGGAAGCAGATACCAATCTGTGCATTCTGCTGTTCTGTGCACTGAGACCAGGCTGTGGCAGCCCTTCTGAAGCAGACATAATAAAAAGCTGTGGGCATCTGTTAACTAATTGTATATTTGAGGTCCTTGAAGCCAGATTTAGCTTCACAGCTGCCAAATATGTGTGTTGAAATGTTATTTATTGATGCTGTTTTGTTACCTTCAGTCAGGGATTGTTTTCCTGGTAGAAGAGGGAATGGTGTTCAGGTGAGCAACAGCATCATTTAATGGTCCTCTTAGCAGCTCTTGCTGTGTTTCAGAGATCTCCATGGTTTTTTCTGCTCTATTTGTAGATATTCTGTTTCTTACATCAAATATGGCTGACACTGAACAGTATTCTTTGCTTTCAGTTGATTTGTCCTAGAAGACTTTTATGACAATTGTGCTTTCTCTTGTTTAATTTTTCTCTCCTTTTTTTTTTTTTTTTTTTTTTTTTAAATTTTTTTAATATATGTATATCTGTATCTAGATGCATCTTGCTGTTGCCATTCCTGGGAAATGCTTTTTTAGGACATGTTGAGATGCTGTTCCCCAAAACCAGAACATAATTCCTGTTCAGCTAGAAATTGTACTTCTTTCCTTCAACGTGATTTGTTTAGTTGGAAACTAGGAAAGAAAACAATATGAAGATTTGCTTTTGTAAGCCTCAGACATGCAAACATTTGTGTGTTTGCTTTACTTGAGGCCTATGGGCACTTTCTGAGATTATAATTTATTAAATACGTAGGTTATAGCAGAAGGATAATTCTGAAGGAAGCAAAATACATTGCTCTATTCATGTCAATTCCTTCCAGTGCCCTTCAAACTCTTAAAAAAAACCCAAAACCTCATGGCAGAATACCTCCTACTATTTTTTGTCCTAATTCTTGTTTGAGCTCACCATTACATGGTAAATGCTTCAACAGAGGAGAGTTGTTATATAAAAAGATGTAATTTTACAGGAATTCAAGGTTATGTGGTTCTCATATGCAATGTAGATGTTTGGTGGTTAGAGAGTATCTACAGGGCTTCCTCATAGCATACATTCTTTTGATTATTAATGTCTTTAGAAGTAGGTAGGAAGAATTGCTTCCCACAGCATCAAATACATTCCTTCCTGAAGGAAGGTGGATGCCAAGGGGAGCTGTTTGGAGGGTGAAGGTGACTGTGCAAGTGCTTAAGTTGAAACAGAGCAGACAGTTTTATTTGATGCTACCAGAATATTTACCTGTGCTGCTGCTTAACATTTAGAAAAACTGGAGCAAAGAGATGTGTGTGTTACGAATAACAAATCAAAGTTAGAGAAGGGAGAAGTGCAGTCACACTTCTAACCAGCAACTGCTAAAGGCAGTAGAGGCTTTCCAGGGTGGCACAGTGTTTTTGGAGTGAAAGCAGTTCTCTTACTTACCAGATGTGACATTGTTATGATACAAGTAGGGGGGGGAAAGGAAGGGTTTGCCATAAAAATGTATTTTATAAGGGATCACTTCTGTAGTCTGATTTTTCAGGCCTGCAGTTTCTGAGTTTCTAAAGCTCTGTGTTTTCCTGATGTTTCGGGTTTCTGAAGCTTATTCTCACAGCTTGAACATAAACATCAGGATTGTTTTTGTAATGAAATCTAATGTTTGGAATTCTTTCTGTGGGACAGACTTTCTTTGATGTCCCTCTGGTTTGACCAGTGTGGGTGAAGGGGTTGTCTGTCTTTCACCAATCACAGTGGTCTCTGGCAAAATGTATAAAAGGGAGTGATTTGTTTGAATAAAACAGTCAGATCATCTCTCCAAGCTGTTCAGAGATAATCTCGTGTTGTGTGTTATTCGCCACAGTGACACACTTCCCTTAAAATTTTCCTTTCAGTTACAGTAAGAGAGCATACAGTGTATGAAGTGTAAGACCAAATGTACGGGAGCTCCAAATAAATACAACTGAAAATGGAAAAGCTCTGCAATTTCTTTTCAGATCGTGAATGTGTCGCGCTTGGCTGGTGTTGATCACCCCGTGGAGCTGATCTATTTCGTGGAGGACCAGGATGGGGAGAGACTGAGTGCTCTGAAGTGCTCTGACCTGATGAACAGGGTGGACATCCAGCGGGCTGCCATCATCCTTGGGTACCGCATCGAGGGCAGCGTTGCACAGCGTAAGCCCTCTCTCAGCCACGCCAAACAGCCAGGGTGCCTTGAGCTTTGCAGGGCATGGCACTGCCCCCCATGCCCACTGCTGCAGTGTTTTTTTTCTTGGAGTGCTGCAGCTTTGACACTCCTGAGTGTTGGAGTCCAGAATGCAGAGAATATTTCCCTGCATGTTTTGAAAGGTCCAAACCCCCCTGGCAAAGACTACCTTTAACCTTTGTCCGTGGAAAGGGCTTCCCAGGCTTTGGGATGAAACAGAATTCTCTTCAAGAATGTAAACTAGATAGTAACACAGAATGTTATTTATCACAGGGTGAGAAATTTAGATTTTGGGTTTGTTAGTATAGTAAGTAAATGGACACAAGATGGAGGATCCTTGTCATTTTTAGAGTTCTTCCTCCTTCTTCATCTCCTCCATGTTCTGCAGTGTTGGGACACAGAACCATTGGCTGGAATTTGCTGCAGTCTAGAGCTATGTGAATAGAAATTTAGTTGATTATTGGTAGGAAAATAGAAATAATGTGCATTCTAGGTGATAATTGGGTGAATTATCTCTAAAAGAGCCTTGATTCCTCATGTTCAACCCTTTTTGCCCCTCTTCTGCACACTAAAGTGTAAAGTCTGGTGTGCTGAGATTGCTGTAAGAAAACAACAAACAAACTGAAGAACAAGAACAACCAAGAGTCCTGTTTGGCTTCTTTCCTAACGAGGACTTTTGCAAAAAGGTCTCCCCTATCAGGGGAGAGAGGTGTGGGAGTGGCAAACTCTCACACTGTTTTAGCAGCCTTGCAGTGAGCTGTGCAGTGTTGTTTTGCCTCTCAAAGATCCTGCTGAGCTTAGGGTTGCAGCAGGGTCCTTAAGTCGAGCCTCACTGCATTCACTCCATGCTTGTGCTGGAACAGTGCTGTGCTGACTAAAGACCTTCCTGCCATTTTCATCTCATCCTGCCAGCCCAGTATCTCTTTACAGTTTATCTTGTCCAGGAGCTTGCACAAACCCCACAGTTGTGAGATGGGAGGGCATTGGTATGAAATGGCTGTTTCCTTTAGCTGAGTGTTGGCAGTGTAGCAAGTCATTGCTTTGTTGTCTGAATTATTTTTTCCATGAGGAATGTACACTAAGAGTAGTTGGGGCATTTATTTCTTCCATTGAATATGATTGACCTTGGTTTAATTTGTTTGTCCATCAGTAATGTGTAAGTAATGTGATCTTTTAATGATTATAATATAAAAGTAATGTGATTTTTTTTACTGAATACACATCCAAATAGATAGGATAGGTCGTGTAAAGCCATAGAATTACTTTATTCAGGAGCCTTGGTACATAAATAATTTTCAGTTAGTAGTGAGAATATCTACTCAAAATTCTATTTTTACAATTAGGAAAGAAACTTAAACATATCTTAGAAACAGACGAGTATGATCTGCAAAATACCTCCTTGGTATGAATGCTTAATTACCTTTTCTCATTTCTGTGCAATATGGAGGCATGAGTTACATGGTACCACAGGGTACTTTGCCAACAGAACAACATGTGTCTGGTATTTAAAATTCTCTGCAGAAAGAAAAGAAAGAAAATAGTAATAATTGTACTATCTGTATGTGTTTCTAAATTTTGTCCCTCATTAAAACAGTTGTGTACAGATAGGTCAGTAGCTCATGCACATGTGCTTAATATCCATTTATGGACTGTAATGCTGGTTAGACAGAAGTGAAAAAAGTTGCAAGAGTAAATTCTCTTGGCAAAAATTATAAATGTTGAACAAACTTCAAAAAGTGTTCATAGTTTATTGTGCATGTTGAAACTTGTTATCTTTGACCTGTCATTAGAAAGCTCTAAGAGTCACAGAGTCATAAAAATCTTTAAATGCTTCTGTTGGAAGAAATTAGACCAAAAAAAGGTTGTTTTTATAACAGAAAACATAATACCAGAAGTGAGCTGTTAGATGTATAAAATATAAGAATTCTACGTTTCTTTAAGTTCTAGGCTCATCATTGGAATGGCTGCAAATAAAATGATATACAGAAAAAATGGAAATACTCTTTTTAACTTGAAAACAACATTTTTAGAAAGTACATCAATTTGACTAGAAATGTATTATTGCACTGGTTTTTAGTCCCATAATTAACCACTATGCAAAATCAGCAAATAAGTTTTGTCATTTAGTTTCGTTTACCTTTTACAGGAATGACTTGTTTGATTACACTTTGCAGCAGTTTTCTTTTATGCTTGGGGCTAAAGGATCCCACACACTGACAATGAAACAGAGATGAAAAAAAGTAATCACCAGTGCAGAACCATACACCTTGTGGAGGAGGTTCAAATTGGTTTTGATAAGAAAATGTTAAAGAGAAGAGGCAGCTGGTACTACTGCCTGAAGCAGGAAACAGGCAGCAGTGTTGGAAAGTCTGTCTTACTTTACCAGTAGTAATTTTTTTAGACCCATTTCACTATGTCAGCTTGGTTTTGGCTTACAGGATGATGTAGCAGAAGTGTCATTTTCATTAGTATTTTAAGCCCAGGTCTTCAGAAGGTGGGCCAGGACAGCTGATCTCCTGCCCCCTGCTTCCTGAGCTTGACTTAGAGTGGCATGACATTTCTTGTGATGTGCAGCTGGTTTCTGATAAATTCCTTAACTAGCACTTAAAAGAACATAAAAATACATAACCTTGAAGTGTCCTCAGTTTAAAACATAACCACATAATACTGCTGTCTTCCCTTTAACTTTACAGCTGTGGAGAAGATGAGGGAGTCCACTACAGAGACACAGAACAGCAACCTGTGGATTATTGTTGGGGTGGCAGTCCCAGTGGCCGTGGTGCTCCTGATCGTTATCATTTTATACTGGAAGCTCTGCAGAACAGACAAGCTGGAGTTTCAGCCAGACACAGTGAGCAACATTCAGCAGCGACAGAAGGTAAAAGGGGGAAGCTGTGCTGAGAGGAGCTTGAGTGTTCTGAGAATAAACCAATGTGAGACCCCAGGGAACACCTGGCATCCTTAACTAGCAAGTGTAAACAGAGTTTCAGAGCATTCCAGTTTAGCGGGGAAAGGAAAAAAAAAGGAGGAAAGTCGTTTAATGATAGCTGAAGTCAAGAATCCCATAGTGTTTTATTTATTCTCCCGGGTATTTGATACTGCATTAGATAGATCCATCCTTCCGAAATGTGGGCACTGAGGCTGAAAGGAACCTTTCTTTATCACTTCATTTCAAGGCTGTGGCTGGAACTGAATAAGAAGAAATTTACTGAGTCTTGAATCATTGACCTTGTTTTCCCCAGAAGGCTGAATTTTACTTTGGAGAGCTTTGGCTAACCAAGCCTGACAGCTGAAGTGCACCACCCATCATACCTCATACTGGAACTAGAATTTGCTAGAACCTATCCTGGCTACTCCCTGTTCTGCCAGGGCTCTTTTTGCTGCAATTGTGAGAACCTGTTGCAGTACTAGAACATTAATTAGTGGATCTGTGTGTGCCTGCGTAAGTGAGCTTGTTGGCCAGTGTTGGTTGGGATAGTGAGAAATTGACTACTCTTGTCTTTTTCTTGCCCAAGAGTGTAAATCAAAAAATTTGTGATCCAGCTTTTTCCACAGGGGATGTATTCAGTAAAAAGAATTATGGAAGTGCCTGAAAGGCTCCTTTCTTTTTTCAACCAAACAGAACCTATGTGTGTCAGAAATTGTTACTGCCTATACCTTCAGAGGCATTAATAAAGGCAAAATAATCTGCCTGTGCTAATCCTGGGGTACTGCAGTCATGTTCTGCACTGAGACCTCGTGTTCAGCCACACAGTTTTCTCCATAACAAGCCTTGTCTGTACACCATGCTCTCTTTCAAGATAATTAATGATGTGAAAGATGAGAGAAACAGAAAGCGCTGGTACTTCCAAAGCAGTCAGAACAAATCAATAGTAACTTCCACTTGTCTTGTGACTCGAATTGTGTGTCAGAATCCAGGCTGGCAAGGAGTGGTGCCCTTTGATGAATGCCCCCCTGGTACCTTGTTTCACCTCTGCTGTGGTAATATGTAACACACGTTCTTGACTGAGGAAGTTCCCCACTGTAGTTTTGACTAATTTGGGAAGGGTCATACAAAAGAGGCAAGAGAGGACCCTTGGTGTATTGTTTGATCACATTTTCAGTACCTCTCTGCTATCACAAGCTTTTTTTTTGTAAGGAAGCAGTTGGGTTGTATTGGCTGTAAGGCCAGAAACATCTTTGATGTAATTACTTCCTTTTAAGAAAATGGCTCAGTTGCTTTTCCCCACTGCTTCCACAATATTCTTCATCTTAATCATTCATGAGTCAGAAGCCTCAAACTTGTTTATATGCAAGTCTCATTTTGGATTGCCTAGGGAACCTGTCACTTTGCCTTCTTTGGGGAAGTCGCTGTGAGCAAACTAGAAAGAACCAGTAAGGACATCTTGTTCAATCCTTGTGCCACTGGAGGTAAAGCAATAAAAAGTGTCTTAAATTTTTATCACTTTGCACATCAAGCAACTGGAAGAACCTACTTTGCAAACCGTTTTCCTTCTTTTCCCAGAATAAAAGCAGTAAGGCTTTTATTCTGGGAATAATAAGGCCTCCTTACTGTCTAGCTGTCACTGGGATTTCGTGTCTTCAAACAGTGGATTGGAATTCTGGGTCAGAATAGGGGCGTATTTTGCCACCCCAAAGACCCCCAGGCAGTCAAAACAGCAGACAAAATATTAGGGACATTTGGTCTGATCCTGCCCTCTGAAATTGTCTGTGTATTTTATACTTTTTATTAGAGTAAATGCAAAGAAGTGATCAAAGGTGTGGTCAGGGATTTGTGTCTGTAAATAAACTCCATAAAATAGACTAGGCTTCCTCTTCCTCATTGCAGCCACAATTATTTTCATTCTCTATTTTCAGAGCTTGACCTTGGTACTGAAGGCAGGTGAAAGCCTGCACCACATCTGTAAATAGAAAGATATTTAGGTTAAAGATAGGAGTTTTTCTCTTGGAATTTGTATTTCATTTGTAAAAAATGTGACGATGCATTTATAGTGTGCTAGCTCTTCTCACTTCCATTAATATTTAACAAAAATCATGTAATAAAAAGTTGTTCTTTAGCATGTGTATGACTTATCCATACTGGAAATAGAAGATAGTACTTTTCAACCTTGTGACGAGTCTCTAATGTGTTTTGTGCTTGAAAATGTGTGTTGATTGGAAGATAAGACACCTGTTCCTTGTTCAGCTGATAGCAGATATCATTACTGCACTGGTGGATCTTCAGGGGTGTCACCAGTCTTTCTTCAGGGTCTTCAATTAGCCACTTTAACAGAGCATAATAATCAGTTAAAATTTACAGTAGCAGCTGATAGCAAATTGTTACCTGTGACTTAAAACCATGAAGTGGGCTTGGGAGTGAGGGGGAAGAGCCTGTTTGCTTCATGCTGCAGAGACAAGACTAAAAGGCTGGTTCCTTGGAACATCAAGAGAGAGAACGCTGTAAATGTACTGTAAATGCAGATTGCATAAATAAGCCACAGGAGTTGTGCAGGAGCTTTTTATTCTTAGTTAGAATCTCTCTTACAAAGTTTCACTATCCTCTTCAGAGATTTTTGGACAAATTTGACTGGATTCTGTAGCCCCATGTGTCAGATGTGTGTTTCTTTTCTCCTCTGCTTTCATTTAATTGTTTCATTCTGCTTTGAAACTCCAGGATTTTCCTGAAGTGTTTTGGTCTTCGCTCAGACAATATAAGTTTTATTTTTAATCTTTTATATGTAAAGGTTTGTTTTTACAGAGTAGGTGTAATTTCTGTGTTCCTATGGCCAGCATTAAAAGTAAGTCATAAGCTTCATAACCTCACAGGCTATCTTCTGATGAAGGAACCCAGTGCTATTACCTGCTGGCAGTTAGACCCTACATGATTTACATTGCAGGATCAGTGTCTTGCAGACAGGATGGCACAAGGATCCTGCTGAAAAAGGCTCATAATGTTACTTCCTGCGAAGAGTGTAGAGAGGCAGCCTGTTATTAAGGGATTTCTTACTTACCTGCTGCCTCATTGAATATAAACATAAATATGTGGGAAAGAAAACTTTTGTGGGAACTGATTCTAGCAAAACCAGGTTCCATCGTAAAGTGAGAAAAAAATAATCTTGAAGAGATTATGATTTGCTAATCCATCCCTTTACGTCAAGACAGGATTAACAGTACCTCTAAAATGTTATGTTGCCTTTTCCATTTTGGAGATTAAATGGGAAAACATGCTTGGATCAAAGTTATTTTTCTGCTTTTTAAACTGAGAGTTAAGGAAACAGGGGAGAGTGGTGAATCTATGCAAGATTCATTGGTCTGTGCAAGGATAATTCTTTTGAAGAGATGATACTAAGATATTTAAAGGGCACATCAAATATTCATGACTTGTTCTGTAAGCCATAGCATCCTACTGGAAATTCACCTTGATGTGACCCGGGTTGTTGCACTGGATTAAGATGTCTTTGCCTTGTGAAGTAAAAAGATGCACAAGTGGTTTTCTTAAATAACATGATTTTCTCTCTTGCCATTGCCTATATCTGCCATAGCATTGTCCCAAACTTTTCCTTGCCCAAGCTTCTCTTTCCTACAAAGAAGCTGTGCTTCTTGTGGGCAGCTGTATTTTTGCCATTGGTTGTTTTTCTTCATGAAAAACTCAGTAAATTCCTTTAACACCCAAACCGTCATTTTGCTCTATACCTGTACTTGCCCTCTTATGTTTTTGTTCAAAACCACTCCTTTCCTCTTCCCCATAGAGCAAAAAAGCATTTTACATGTTATCCACAGTGAAAGCAGAGTCAGCAGTATTATTTCTTTCTCTGCGGACATCCAAAAATTAAAATGGAACCTGGCTCTCTGGGGGGTTCACTTTCCCTTCTGTGTACATGAAAAATGTCAGATCCTTTCCTAGGACTTCTCAGAGATAATTTCAGCTATAGACAATTATTTTGGGAAAGTGAATAATGGCAAGAACTGGACAAGCTAATTGGCAGTTTATTTAGAAGGCCTTGTAAATAAACTGTGAAGGTCTTGGCTGTTCTCCTGGAAATGCTGCATGTGCTGAAGTCATTGCTTTTGCAGGGACAGCTTTGAGTGGCTTGCTCAGTTCCTTGTTTATCCTGAAACCCATGGGGAAGAATGCCTGCTTCTCCAGTCAGGTGTCACTCCTCTCTGGAGCATTCTGCATGCCACCATGCTTCTTAGGACTGAATTTTCCTTCTGCCTCAGTGTCCCCGCTGTGTGTGTTCACACGTGGCAGAGGTGGAGCAGGTTGGTCCCCACAAAGCCTTGGACCAAGTGCTGCACCTTCTGGAGCTGCAGCAGAGGTGATGGCAGAGCTGGAGGGCTGCCAGCTTGCCTCGTGTGCCAGCACAGCTCAGCTGAAGTGTCACCATCACCTGGGGACTGTCACCAGCCCTGGCACGTCTGCTCTAATCCGCTCACGGTCACAGCTAATGAGTCATGCCTCCTGCAAGATGTCTGAGAGGCACTTGTGTGGGTTTTTATTTCCTCTCCCCTAAGCAGGAATATCTGATATCCAAATGTCATGTGTCAGGTGTAACTTTACACCTCTGAATTGAGAATTTTGCTTGTTATTGTATAGTCAGTAGACTATCTCTTGGATGTTCCCAAGATCAGAGGCCAGCCCTGCTGGAGGCTAAATGCTAGGCTGCTTCTGCTCCTGATGCAAAGAATTCTTGTGATGTTTTGACATCCTGTAATCCTTTTGTTCATCTGTATAATGTTGAGGCAACAGCTCTGCACTGCAGAAGATTTGAGTCAAAAGAGACTCACGTTAAGAAAGGCAGCTGACACCAATCTTCTAAAGACTACTTGAAAACTGACATGAGTTATGCAAGAGATTCATGTTTGCATAACAAATACCATTCATTTCTAATAGCTACCTTGACTAACTATCCAAACTGTTGTCTTTTTGGGGATGGCGTACAGGATCTCCTTCAGAGTCATAAGCTGGATTCTAAGAAGGGATGCAGTATTCAACATCTTAATTACTTCTCAACAATACATTTCTCTAATGGCAATTCCTCTGAAAGAGCTCTTTTGTAGTAACTCTTCTTCTGTAATGAGGATTAACTATTCACAAATGGTAGAAATAAAATACCACACTTACATATACTGCTTGTACAAATAGGTATGAAAAATAAAATGTCTCCACTGCTTTCTTAGAAACATTTGAGTTTCTGTCTTGAGATCACTCCAAAAGGCCAGCTAGCCCAGATGCCACAAGGAAAACCCTAGAGAAGGGGAGGAGGACAGGGGCAATATACAGATTGCTTTGCCTTGAGTAACTCTTCAGCCTCCAGTTATTTGTTTCTCAAGGACTGTGTCTAGAAGTGATGATATTTAGCAACATTTAACATACTTCTTTTCCATGAACTCGTTTGGTACTTCTGAGCTCAGCTGCTGACAGGGATTTCCACAGCATGTTACATGAAGAACCACATCATCTTGTTTCACCCTGCTTTTATCCTGCTGCTTCTAAGTTTTCTGTGATGCCCCTTAGTCCTTGTATTGGAGGGGACAGGGAGCAGCTGATTCCTGAGCACTTCATCTTTGCCAGTTCTGACTTTGTAGACCTCTACCTTATTGCTGTCTCCATCATCTCTTTTTCCAGTCAGAGGAGCCCCAGTTTTCTAACCCTTCTTTTGAACTGGCATTTGAACCTTTGAATAAGGTGAACATTTTCTAATTCTCTTCCATCTGTTCTGAGAGGGCAAGAGAAGAATCAAATATGCCATTCAAAATGTAGGTGATCAGTGGATTTATAGTCATGTTTATATAGTGGTTACTTTTCAAAAGGAGTTAAACAAAAAGAAGTTGTTTTCAAGATACAGGTAAATATTGCACCATCCTAAACACAATAAACCTCTGAGATGAAATTAATACTGTGGAAATAATTTTTTTCTCTCATAACAAAAGACAATAGAGAGTCTACTGTAGAATATACTGTTTTGGGAGCCTGGAAATGAACCAGCATTAAATCGTTGTTGCCTGAGGTTTTAATGAGCTACCCACTTGCAGTTGAAACTTGAAATTTCATTTCAGCAAGCAGAGTATTTCTGCAGTATATGGGAATGTACTTTCTGTGCATGTTAAACCCCTCTTAGGTACATAAATGTGTGAATCATTGAACCCAACAAAATACCAGCATAAAAAAAAATGAAAATTGCTGACCTATGCTCTATCTTGGAAGCCTTTAGTTAAAAGTGGCAGCACTTTTTCATTATTTGTAAAGAGGATGTGTTTTTGGACTGTGTTGTCTAAGAAACATGTTAGAATGTATGTTTGTTTCACAAGTTTAGAAGAGAGTTCCCCTGATTTGTAATTTTGTAATTTGTTCCCCTGATTTTGTAATTTTTTTACCTGTTGTGCTGCCTCTCTTAGAGGTTGCAGTTGGTGTTGGAGTTCTGTGCGTGGCTTTAGAGGAGTAATTGGTTTACATAACTTAGGGACAAAATCTGGTGAAACTGAGATAGCCACTACCTGTCTGTTGTATAAAGTTGCCAATCTTCTTGGCTTACTCCTGACACTTCCATCCAACCAGTGTGCAAAGGAACCTCACAAACTATGATTAAGATAGTATCCACACAGTGGCATTTCTGTCTAGAAGGAAAGCTAAAACTGTGTGTGATCCAGGAACAAAATTCTGCCTGTTACAGTAGTTATCTCAGCAGCCTGTGGGCATATATGTACTCAGAGTTATGGGCTTTCAACTACATGATCCCTCTTGTATTTTGTGAAATTTACTGAGCTGTCATGGTAATATTAGTGTGGCAGGAAGAAATGCACAAAGGAGAAGAAGAGGGATGATGAAAATCCGCGAGAAGAATCTGTCTTAAGAAAATATTTCAGGACAGGTGTCTTGAGAATCCCAAGCTTTATAAAGTTTTCTAAGTTTGGGGTTTTCCTTATTTGTTTTTAGTCCTACTCCAGAAGCAAAATTCCTGAGGTGTCATTTTCTGTGGGATTCCTGCTTTCCTTACTATTTGTTTGGTGGTAAGCAGTAACACAGTTCTGACTTTGCAGCAGAGGCTGTACACCAGCTTGTTCTGATTTTCTGTGCCAGTGCTGGCTCTACGGTGTGCTGCTTTTCCCCAACTTGATGGGAGAAACCCAAATAACTCTAAGCGTATTTCTTTTCCCCCAAGGATAGGTTTGCTCAACTGCTTTACCTGTTCCCAGAAATGGTAATAGTTTAGTGAAGTGCTGTTGTGATGACAAATGTGAAATGTAATTTATATGGAGATACTTGGTCCAAGATAAGAAAATGGGTGGCATTTTGTACATGCATCCTCTTTTTGGCCCTCAGGTCTCAAAATCCTGCTTTGAGGCTTGCCATAGAGGGCACAGTCACCCTGCTGTAGTGGGAGGGTGGTGGTATCCCAAGTAAGATGTAATAAATACAGGGAACTTGTCCATTGCACATGCACTTCTTTTTCCATACAAACACTGTTACCAAGTGAAGGTATTTAAATTAGACTTCTTTTTGTTTTGTCCCTAAACAAATTCTCTAAACCAGCAACAATGAAGGAACCCCTCTGCACATTTGTCAGTGATGCTTAGTGTTGGGGTTTTTTTAAAGTAGACTTGGAAGAAGTTTGGCTTATGGTACAATAGGTTGCATCATATCCCATGTCAGAAAAGGACACAACAGCACAAAAAGACCTCAAGAGGTACAAGTGGGTCTCGTTTCAGTATTTTAAGGTGGCTGTGGAGTCAGAACTCTCCTATGAGATCTTCTAATATGCTTTTTTCATGAATGAAGGGGGTTTGTGTCTTAAATGCATTAGTGTTACTGAATCATGTGAAAATTGTATGCATACTTTACAGGCAGTCCCTGGCCATCATCCCAAAGGGGTTTACACTTAAGGAGAGCAATGCAAACAAAAATACAGAGGTTGTGCTTATGTGGAAAGATATGTAGAAATGATAATAGAAAAATGAGCTGAATAAGAAAACGAGACTCTGAAAGGTGAACATGCCTCAGTACTTCTAAATTCTTATTTATTGGTAGACTGGTAGGTGTTTTGACTGTCATGTGGAACAGTGAGTGTAAACCATATGGATGAATGATCCTTGTGGGAAGAAGATGCAGATGACTTCTTGGATGTATATATCTACTATACTATGTATAGTAGACACGTGGTGAAAAAAGAGTTAAAATTAAGAAGACCCTACCAAGCACACAAGCAACTACAAATTCTTGTCCTTGTTGATGCATCATGAAAATAATGCAGTGAATTCACACTAACCCATGTTATGGTGCCCTGAGGATGTGGACAAGAGTTTGGTGGTGTGAATGTCAGGTTGTGAAGTCAGTTGGCAATGTGTAGTAGCTTTAAGCTGTCCTAAATCACACTGACTTGCATCTTCAACCCGCATTAATTTTAAGAACAGTGTGTCTCATTGTCTTGCTGTGTCTAAGCTTGTAGACTTGTTTATTTTTTCAGAAAAGTTTTTTTCTCCTGTAACATTCCATATTCTAGAACATAGTAAGGTCGTAAGTTAGCAGGACCTCTTTGTAGGATTCTTGTCTTGTTCACAGGTTATGTACTGACACTAAAGTACATGCTTAGCTCCTTTGCTTCCTTAAAAATCTATGTTAACAGCCTCTGTTCAATTCAGCTGGCCCTACAAGGAACCATCACAGTATAAAAATCAGTAGAAAATGCTCTTAATACATTATTCTTCATATTATATCCAAATTCCAGTGCTGCTGATAGGAACTACAGGGAGGATACTGAGTTAAGTGAATTTCTTTTCTTCTGCTTTCTGCTGAAATTACTCACTGACCTATGAGTAAGGTGTTCCTGAGAAGATACGTTGTTGACATTCCTGGTGTGTCTCTGCATCCAACAAAACCATTTGGCAACCATTTTGTATTTCAGTGGCTTGAACAACACTGAAACTATTATCTGCTTTTATGCAATAAGAATTGACTGAGTGCACAGATTTTGTAGGCTTCTGCAGAAATTATTTGGGTTTCTTTATGAATTGAGCTTCAAATGCTGGTTAGGGATTTTTTAAATTTTTTTTATTTTTTCATTCAGTATGTAACAATAGAATTAAAAACTCCCTTGACTTAGCAGTATGAAATCCTTTTTCTAAGATTTTGGCAGATTCTGCGTTTATGTAATAATATAATTCCTTGTGAGTGCAGTAATTATACAGGTTCATTTTGGTGGTAAGCTTCAGAGTAGTTTATCTCTTTCACAAATATATTAAAGATAAATGAAAACCTCTAACAACTTACATTTAAAACAAGAACTCTTTGCTGAGACTGGTTTTGTGCAGTCCTGGGTAAAGGCTGATGAAAAGATGCTCACTTTCAGTACCTGAACAAGTAACAATATCAGCACAACTTAAAAAGTGCTCTTAAAAAGATTCTTTTCTTGGTGCTGATTAATATATGAGCAGTAAATGACTGATCCACACACAAGTCCCAAGATGGGCAGAGGTTTTGCAGCCTGTTACATAACTTGATATAAAGAAAGAATTCAACAGGTGGCACACAGAAATTTCGAAGAAAAAACCTCTTCAGTCAAGAGTAACACCATCCATTTCATTGAGTCAATTATCTGACTGTCTGGTCTTGAAGAAAGCAGAGTTGTGGTTCAGTGTCCTTTGGACACTTCTCACTGAGAATGTGGATTTTGACTGCAGTCATTTCTCAGTGAAAAGTCATAATGTTGCTGTGGTCTACAAGGAGAGGTATGAGAAGTGTAGAAAACAAAGCAGGCTTATGTCAATGTTGTTTCTACAGTAGTAATCCTATTAGTATTTCTATTTTTCAAATAATATTATTTTTAATAAGTGATTTTATCATTTTTTGAGGATCATCTTTCCACATTCAGTCATGTGTCATGTTGTGCATGCATGTATTGTCACATTTTCCCATCATGTTTATTCATTCATATGCACTAACATACACAGGTGTGTACAGTCTCTGTATTGGCTGGCACTCTGTAGTGCCAACTGAAGTTTTTTTTTTTAGCAGGAGATATCTAGAAATGTTTGGCTGTACAGGACTCTGTAAGACTTGAAGCATTCAGGCCATTTCCATTCAAGTATCAAGTTCATGCTAAAACTGTTTTTTTAAGATGAGGAGGAGAGTTGTTTTCTAAAGAACGAGGTTAAGAGAAAATAAAATGCTGAGTCTGAATTTTAAAAGTTGTTGTGGAGAAGCTCTAGTGCACGTTCTGAGCCTTAGGGGGTGTAGGGTGGGAAGGAGAGAGAACAAGAAGGTTGTTTGGTATGAGGGAAATGCTTTTGCTGATTCTGTGGGGAACTGCTGGTTTAAGTTTTAAAACTTTAGGAAAATGTTTGCATGGTGTTGACAAGGACTTGTTAGAGATTTACCAGTTAAATTGTCAGAGGATTACACCAGCTCTGTGCTTATAAGCTGTCTGGAGAGCTGTACCATAAAGTTGAGAGGGATTTTTCTGTCTTGTGTTGCACAGAGCTTGTTTTGACACCAGGTGTTAAAAGTGTAAAGACTGATGAGCCTCAGGTGCTTGGGTGCTGTAAACTGGCACTGGCAGCTGGCAGGAAGAGGGAGAGGCAGCAGAGTGGGGTAGAGAGAATGTTTCTGCCTGTCAAGGAAGAATAAGACCAGCTGAGGAGTTTACCTGGCTCCAACTTAAGGAAAACATAGCTGCAGGTTCTGTGGTGCCTGGGGTGGTGATAGCTGAGATTGGCCAGTCCTCTGTTGCCAGCAGGTGTCCATGAAACCCTCAAGTCTTAGCCACCCTAGCTGTAAACATGCATAAAGATTCATCTTTTCATCATCCCCTTCTCCTTTCAGTGTGCCAGCTTCTGTGTGAAATGAGATGGGGATCCTGCTTTTGCAGATAACATTCTTACATTCTGCCCAACTCTGACTAATAGCAGAAGGCCCAGTCTGTGCCAAGGATCCAGCAGGGTGGGAGAGAGAAAGAGGCTTCCTGTGGAAGAGCTGAATTCATGATCTTGTAACTCAAGACTATTGCAGTGCCTGTGTGGGAGAGGATCCAGTTGTGGTTGTTTCAGATAATCTCAACTGCCGTTTCTTACAGTGTGAGTGCTGGTCTTTGCAGTACTAACAGCCTTTTAGTTCAGCTGCTGGGTGGTCTGTCTGCAGATAAACATTTGTGGGTACATATGCTATGGCACATGTGCATGTACACATAAATATATCTGTGACCGTGCTTAGATAAAAGGTTATGTTGGACTGCAACTAAGAATAAGACTATTCAAAGTTAAAAGATGGAATTTTTATATTTTGGTGCAGCTTTTTAGTCCCAAACAGGTTTACAAACTCAGTCTGCTAGAGTGATTAGAAGATAGGCCGGAGTTCATGCATTCAGATGCAGCAATCTTAGTCAAACCGTACTGGTAATTCCAGTATTCCTGGAATGTTTGTCTCTTCAGTTGCCCTTCCTCAGCCCACCCATCACACTGTTCAAAAAGTGGTAGTAACTTTGAAGGTTGATAAGAACAGGGTAGAGCACCACCAGATTTTTTTGTGGAAGAATTGCACCTAGCACTTGGTGAAGACTGTCATCATCTTTGGAGCTAAGGGCACTGGAGTCTGTGGTGGAATAGAGGATGGGATCATCAGGAAACAGGGCTGTGCAGGCAGGAGGGGGAGTATGAAAGGGTTAGAAGGGAAGCCACTGGAAGTTCAAAGGAAGAGTGTGAATATCTTCTAGGAGTGCAGTCATAACTTCAAACAGGCTCTAAGTGAGGTGGGGTGACCAAGAAGTTTCAATAATCAAAGTGGTGTAAGCTAGCCTGATAATTCTGACAGCAAGGAGTGAAGAGATTGTCTTCAGAAGTGTTTGGGGGAGGAGGTAGGGGTTTTTGGTGGGTTTTGGGGAGGGGTTTTATTAAGTAAGCAAGATCCTGAAGAGAAATGTTTAACATCTGAAGGGGGGGAAATTTCAGGAATGCTTCACTAGATGACAATGACTCAAAGAAATGGATTCACAGTTGTACTTTCACCTAGTGTAGCTCCCCAGTGCCTTTTGGAATCGGTGCTGGCAGTTATTTGCATAAATTCAACACCTGAATCACCCATAATGCTGAATTGAAGGGACTGCTGTAAAGCTCAGGACAAATGGGCATAGCAGAAGACATCCAGATCTGTTCAAATAATAATTTCTCACAAAATGAGCAAGCTTAACTCAGCAGATAAACTGTTGGATTTTACAGAAGAGCTTCTGTTGCCATCTACTGGCTTAAATAGGCAGCTTGCTCGACTGCATTGCCCTTTCTAAGAACCATTTGGAAAATGTTTGCTTACTGAGAAAATATTTTGAAGAGATTGTTTCAGAATATTCCTTAGGTAAGCTTATCTTTGGCATGATATCAGACGAGTCTGTTTGCAGTTAGCTGTGTTGGCATGCCAAGCTTTATGAAAGGGGGTTCATTTAAACATCTGGAACCTGATGCACCCATAAATGCACTCCAGCACATGCTTCACTTTGCAGGAAATCAGCTCTAGGAACACACAGAGGATTTTGTGTGGTGTGCAGCACAGGTTGTGTGTGTGTGTGAGCTTTGAAAATTGGAGTTGTCAACGTTTCTTTCTACTTTCAACTTCTAAGCTACATAAAATGGAGTGGGGTTTGGAGAAAAACTTTCTCCTAATTAGTTCTTCAGATTTTCCAATTACTCCAGAGCCCCCAAAAATTCAGCAGAGAGCTTGAAACTTGGGGCCTTGATTAAGTCTGAATCAAGTCATTGATAAGGTGAGATTAGCATTTTTTTATAAATACAGTTATGAAAGTAAAAGACTGAATTCTGAGTCTTTCTCAAGCAAGATGCCCATTGAATAAGATGTTTGGGATAATTTCTCTAAATTCCAAAGCCTTTTGTGTATTTTTCAATCTGTTCAGTATGAAGTTCCTAAAGAGATTTTAATTTTTTTTTCTGGAGGCATCAATACTGGCTGACAAGTTGATTGCCAGGATGCTGAATAACTCAGAACTGCAGAGTGTTTATCTTTCATCAGATGAACTAGGTGTTTGTACAAGCACTCCCACATTTGGGGAGCTCAAAATCAGAAAGATCAGCAGTGACATTATTCAAATTATTTAAAATTCTGCATCTATTTTGGCTGGAAGAAATGGAAATATGACCTGGTGGTGGTAGCCATTTCAGTCTGTACACAGGTGTCTGCAGCCTTGCCCTCACAAGTACACAAAAAGCTCCTCACAAAATTGTTAACTCTAAAGAAATAGCAGTAAAAAATAGTAGCAGCAGCAGAAGTCTATTTTTTAACTAGATTCATTGACTTGGAGTTTTAAACTGTGTATCATATACTGCAATAAGGTGACAGAATTGTGAGGTTTTTTCCCTGGTGCTCTTGTGTTCATTCCTGAGACTACCAAAGCCTGACCATGCCCTCAGTGGCCATTGTTTGCAGATCTGAACCAAAGCTTTTGTACTCATTGACACTAACTGTGCCTGTGTCTTCTCTTTGTTCTTTTCTCACAGCTACAAGCCCCCAGTGTGAAAGGCTTTGATTTTGCTAAGCAGCATCTGGGCCAGCACAATAAAGATGATGTCCTGATTATCCATGAGCCAGCTCCTTTACCGGGACCTATTAAGGACACTACCCCATCTGAAAATGGAGATGTGCCCAGCCCCAAATCCAAGATTTCCACAAAGCCTTCAAAGACGGTTCGACACAGAGGGAGGTCAGTTCACAGAGAGAAAAACAAATTGTAGTAGACAACAGTTAATTAAGGACTAGTGATTGCTGTATTTTTAGGGCAATGGCAGTGGAAAGAACTGTTCCAGAGTGCTGGAACTCGCATTTCCTAGTGAGCCACCCCCTTGCTACTCCTTAGTGCAAGGTTGTGAGAATTTAGTGTTTGTTTTTCTTTGAAAGGGGACATACCCAGTAAAGAGGGGTTTTAAGATGCTGCTGAGCTGACTGGAGTCAGCTTGTTCACTGGAAACACCAAGCCTATGTTTCCCCATGCAGTCTCTGTGTAATCTCTAGCTACTAAGCCAGAGGGAGGTTAAAAGCAAATGTAAACCACTGAAGAAGAGTAATGTGTTTCAATCCCATTAATAGGGATCAATACATGTACGAAGAGTCAGGATTTCCAAAACTAAGCCATATCTCCAAAATTCAGGGAATATGCAGAAATGTTGTTTTTCATGGTTATCTGGGGGAAGTCTCATAGCAAACGAGCTTTATTCAGAAAAAGGAATGGTAATTCACAGCTGTGCAAATGGAGAAGGGTCTGTCAGCCATCAGCAGAATTTTCCTAACCTTTTCCAATAATCACATGATGTGTCCCTTGCTGGGAAAAAATGTGTTTGTAGGATACATGATGTAACAAAGCTGTGTAGTAGAGATGGCTCTGTGCACAAAAAAAATGCAGAAGGTTACACCTTGAGAAAAAAAAGGAACTCTGAGAAGACCCCCTCTGAACTACTTTCCAGTATTTCTTCTTGCTCTCCCTCACTCTCACACTTCTTTGTCTCCAGCTCTGCATTCCCTGTGCTTATACCGATGTGATACTGCATAGTGGGTGGAAAAAAAAAAAAAAAGCAAACAATCAAGGGCAGGGTTGGATGAGCTGAGAAAGAAACTAATGGTGATTCTGACTGAGCTGCAGGTCTCTGCAACACAGCTTGCTCCTCTGTTCAGCCCTCTGTGCTTCCTCTAAAGCCCCAGCTGTCTTAAGATCCTTGCTTCATCTTCCCCATGTGGGCTTCATAAAGCTCAGCTTCCCCCTTCCAGATGCTAAGCCTGTCTTCCTAACTCCCTACAGGCCTTGTAAGTAGAAGACTTCCAGTGGTACATTGGAAGCTGGTAAGAACTGGAAGATAATGGAAGGAAAATGAGCTATACTAGTTTTGGTGTAGCTTATGTACAAATTAAAGTGAAGTAATATAAATCTGAAAGACAAGTGTTAATGTGTTTCTTTTAAAAAGTTCCTAAGTTCCTAGGACAGAGATGACACAGGGGGAAGGGAATGTGTCTATATTTATATGCAGATAAACATAAGAAATAAGTTTAAATTTGAGGCTGCTGCTGTATTTTGTCTAGAATAATTCAGGAAATTAAGCAGGAGAAATTTCAGAGGCCAGCATTCTAATGATACGGCGTGATCCCATTGTAGAAGGCCACCAAGTAATTCAGGTGTGATTTGCCCTTAGTGAAGCCATGTTGGCTGTCACCAAGCCCCTTCTTATTTTTCATGTGCCTTAGCACAGTTTCCAGGATAATCTGCTCTGTGTTCTTCCTAGGAGCAGAGGTGAGAGTGACTGACCTGCAGTTCAGACATTTGAAATGTTTTCAAAAGAGAATCTCCCTCTTCTCCCTCATATTCCCTTAAGAACAAATCTTCCTTTAGGCTGAACTATGGAGATGTTGCCATCACCTCCCTGCCATGCTGATGTGCCCATGTCAGCTCGTGATTTGAAACCTTTATTCCCCGAGGTAGAGGTTGAAATGTGCAGTGGGATCGTACTGTGTTGTGTTGGGTTTAGCTGCTTGATGTTTTGTGAGGAAATACAGAACTCAGTTCATCACAGTTCAGCTCAGGACTGTATGTTACATGCCAGGAAATCCAGTGGTGATGCGAGTACACGTTCTATATCTGTAGGAAACAACAAACATGAACAGCTGAGTTCAGAAAGCTCAGCATCCTCAGGCTCCAGCTGAGAGTTGGACTTGTTTTGACTGGAGAGTATACAACTGTGTATTCCTCAGCACTTACAAGAAATGGCTCAACACTCTTTGTTCCTATAACTTGGTGATAATTTGGATAGCTGAGAAAGGAGCATGAAGGGAAATGCAGAGCAAGGGAGATGAAACAGCAAGGCAGTAGGAGATCTGGACACAGAACTCCAACCTCATAGACTGCTGAACCAGGACAAAGGATGGAGATGATAGCTCTGCACACCCTCTCCCCCACAGAAAAAGATGCAGTGATGCAGATCTCTAAGCTCATTGAGGACCATTTATCCTCTTTTCCCTGCTGTTATTTTTTTTAATTGGGATGTGACATTAGTATTACAGTCCTGCAGATCAGGGCATTGTTTAGGGAGGAGAGAAAGGGAAGTTGAATTCAGAGCTGCAAGGAATAGATTTAATTTCCATGAACTTATCAGGCCTCATATATTTACCTTAGTCTGTGAGCTCTGGGCAGGTTGGTGTTTAGCCAAGAGTCCCAGTAACTAGTTCAGATACCCATCTAGCCAAGCAAATCCTGCACTAATGAGGTTAATGCACTGACATGTGCACACTCTCCGTGATTAACTCCCTGCCAGAATAGAATATGAGTGTTCACAGGACAAAATGGTCACTGGAGACTCTATCACAAAGGCTGAACCCATGTGAAAAGAGAGGCTTTGGTGTCAGGCAGTGGTGTGGGCCTTGTATTTTTTTCTATTTTTATTCTATCAGAATGATTTTACAGCTGAAGTATTTTGTTGGGGAAAATCATTATTTTTTTTTTATTTTTCTATATTGCCTACAAAAAGCTGTGAGCAAGGAGATTGTAATTTTTAGATAACAAGTATTCCTAAGAATCCTGCGACTGCATGGAATAAATACATAAAAGAAGCATTTTTGAGTGGCCTTAACATTTGACTAGTCAGGAAAATACTCACATAGATTTGTATTGTTAGCAAGAGAACACCAAATTAGTAAGGCTGAATGTTAGACTAGTTACCTTTGTGGGTTTCATATTTGTAATATAACTGTTTTCTTTCTGAGAGGTAAATTGCTAGTTAAAAATGCAGAGCTTTTTCTTGCAGTGTATTTTAAAGGAAAGAGTACTTAATAATATTGTCACATGTGAATTGTGTTGCAGTAACTTTTCACACACAATGACAGTAACATCATGGCAATGAATATCCAGCTATGGTAACACATTATAAATTTACTTATAAACAGAGGGAGATTTCAGCAGACTTCACAAGCTATTTTAGCACAGGATTCTTTGTGTGTGAGAAGTATGCCACCTTGCAAACTGGTGTTACACGTTGGCTTGTTTGTTTTGCAATGTTTGTGGCAGAATTTCGCCATCAGATGCTGAATCCACAGCAAGTGAACAATCCAGCGGGAGAGAGACAGGAGAAGAGAGTGCAAGACCATCAGCTGCTGCAAAGAAGGCAAGCCACGCAGAGCAGTGAAGAAGGGTTTGTTACTTTGTTTTTTCTCCTTGTGTGCTCTAGAGCTTTACTCAGGTTGAAGAGTTACTCCGGTGCTGTAACTCTTCTAAACTCATCTTTGGCTGTTGAGTTTTCTGCTTCTTGCCGCAGGAAATCCCGTATTTGGTTTGGTTTTTGTGTCAGAACCCAAGAGCTGTGCATTCCTTTCATTCCAGCAAGCTTTTGAAACAAATGGCTTAGCAGGAATGAATCTTGCCGCCTTTAGTCCCAACACTCACCCCCAGCAAAACTCTTTCCTCCTAGGCCTAATTGTGTCTCTCATGGTAGCAGAATTGCAGTTCCATGGGCAGTAGAGGTCACAGCAGGACTTCAGACCATGGGGGAGTGCCTCTAACAGTAACTTCGAAAAAGTGATAGAAAAAAAAAATATCTCAGAGAGGTAATTACAACAAATGAGTTGTAATTCAATCATCAAAATGCCTGCATGATTGTACATTAGAACAATCAAAATTCAGTGCCACTATGTTAATAACTCTGGTATTTTTTTATAAAGAACCATCTCGCTTCTCGTTGAAGTGCCACTGTTTTTCTTGGAGGTACTCTAAAATATTTATAAAAAATATAAAATATTTATTTTTTCAAATATTTATATATTTGAAAAGATGGGAAAACATCTCAGGAGGGTTTGAGTTCTTCCAACCTGTCTGACTTGAATTCTGTTGCTGTGTTCTAGCATTCTTTCTTCCTTTCTTCTTACCCGGGAATTCCATCACTTCATTTTCTGTCTGACTTAAAACCTTATGTAACATTTAACATTTCCTTTTGGTGCAGAAATGTTAACGTGTTGCTGTGTCTGAATTTCCTGGTAAAGGCAGCAAGGGGACTGTGTAAAATGTGTCCTTTCTACCTATAACTGCCCTTACTGAGTAAAATGCACTATTTTTTGGGCATTTGGAGTCTCTAGTTTGCAAATCATAGGGACTATTTTTAGCATTCAGAATTGGAGGCGCTGTCTGCAGAGAGCTCTCTACTAAATGGGAGATTCAGTTCCCTTTTTGTGCAGCTGAGATTTGGCAGTTTGATCCAAGTTCATGCATTTCATTCAAAAGTAAATGCAATCATCTTACTGCTGTGGTTTTTTTTTCCAGTTGCCATTCTAGCCAAATTATTTGTCATAATTACTGTGTTGTCTCTTCTTTTTCCTTTATGTTGTCAGGAGCAAACAGAGTAGGTAAGTAACCAGAGCTTGTAGTTGAGTACAAATATGAATAGGGGTGTTGGGGTAGCTGCAATTATGTCTTAAGGATGGAAGAGTTTGTCTTCTGAGTCTAAGAAAATAAAACTGCTTTTGAGCTATTGAAGTATAAAAAAAGTCTCAGTAACACAAATTATAGTAATCCAGCACATTTTTCTAATTTTTTTCCTCCCAATTCTTTCAAACTATTGAGGAAAACATCACTGTGAAAGAAGCAAAACTAAGGCAGCTGTTGGTCCTAAAACCAGCTTTGTGTAAACAAGTTGGAGATAATATTAAAATTAATGTATTTACTAGAAGCCCAAAAAAACACAAGCTACCTGCAAAGAAACACAAATATTTTGCTGTGAACTAGTGTTTTCTCTGCCAGGATTGAGATAGGGCAAACACAGGGAGAGAGCTGATGCTGTCTGATAGTGTATAACACATCTAGTGATAAAATAAGGATTGTGTCCTCTATAGCACTGACCATCTTATAGTAACCAACCTTCTGTCCATCCTTCTGTACTATGCTGCTTTCCACTGGTGGGTGTAATGAACCATCAGCTGCATCCTAAGGATGTCACCTACTGGCATACAAAGAAACTGTGTGAAATTTATCTCCAGTTGCATACTCCGGCATGGTTGAGAGACCAGTGTGTGAGCTGAAGAATCCCACTGACTTTATCTGATTTGGATGAGGCCTTATGCACCTTGCTTGCTGAGTCTCTCGAGGGTGCAGGAAGCATAGTCTTCTCTGTCTCCAGCTGTATTGGTTTTCTTATGAAATCATAGCTTCCTGACACTCCGGTTCAATTAATGGTTTCAGCTCAGGGAGCAGATGAATATTGATCCTGGCATGTGACCTGGATGGACTGGTTGTTAAAACACGATCTGACCACTGTTGGGATACTAAGTACCTCTCTGTTATTTTTTAGCCTTAGCTGGTTTGTTCTGAAATCAGAATTTCATTCATGTAGTACCATCTGATAGCTTTATAAGGAAGATTTTCTAAATGTGAATAATCGTGTAATGTAAGAACTTTGAAATGAGAAATTATGCTTATTCTCTCTGTCAGAACTTCCACAGGACCTCATTCAGTTAGAAACCATTTCTCCTTTTGCTGTATGTGTACAGTGCTATACTGTTCCTGACTTTATCTACTTTTCTGTACTTCCATCTTGGTTTGTATTTATAGACAACATTGAGTGTAGGCACACAGAGAGGATTTAAAGGTCAGATGCAGCTTATGAGGGTTTTTTATGTGTATCTTTTCTGTAAAAGGGAGTAACATAGGATGTTACTGTAGAGCCTTACCAGAATTTGTCAGTGGGACTTCTGTTTTACAAAGAGTTTAGGAACCCTTTCAGCTAAGATGCCCCTGCCAGGCACTTGTTTATGTGTGTACAAAGGAAAGTTATTAATGAAATTATGAAGATTCAGAGTGAATGCACAGTGTAATTGAACCTCACTAATCAAGTAATACAAAAATATCCTTAAAATTTTATATTGGAGGTCAGTGAGCTTGGGAATAGCTGATAGAGTGAAAAGGTGAGGGAAAAATTACTAATGTATGGAGATGATGGATGCAGAAGTTCAGATTTCTATTGACTACACAATTGCTCTGAGGGATTCACACTAACTCCTTAATATATCTTGTGCCCCTCTCTATGAGAGGCAATGCTTGCACACACTGAAGATGGGGCTGTGAGGATGACAAATGGTTAAGATGATAAAAATAACTACAGAAGAGAGATGGATATGTTTCATTTAGGCTCTGTGTCTTGCAAAACATTTGGGACACAGAGGTCTTGAATGGAGCTGTTTACCTCCTTTGCAAGAACAGTTATACAGAGAAATCACATTTATAAATGATGCATGCCTTTTATAAATGTGTATGTTTGACAGTGCTTTGATCAGGTTTGAGAAATATGAATAGAGATTTTGATTAACTTGTGCCCAGACTGCTTTCCAGCCCAAACATAGTATGCTGTGAATATAATAAAGCATACTATTCCTTTCTTGTCCTGCTCCCCTGTTTTGCTGGAGGAGGGATGCAAAGGAGCGAGTCATCTACAGTGACCTTCTACAGAAGACAGGATTCACTGCTCTTCTGAACCCTCTCCTGTGTTACCAGCACATGTTGCAACAGCATCACAGCAATGACTATTTTATTACCCCTCCTCTCTGTTGTAGTTGGATCATGTTGATCAACAGTTGATTCTGTATCAGAACCAAATTAGATTTTCCTCCCGATTTGTATATTGAGAACCACATCCCCTTATTAGAAGTCTGTGGAAAGATGTGGGGCTATGTCCCTCAACACGGTTGTGTTCCTTCATAAGGAGAGTCACAAGTCTTGAGCTCTCATTGCTTGTATTTCAGGGTGAAAAGCAGTGTGAGAATGTGTGGCTTTATCACATGGCTAAGACAAAAGGTTATTTCGAAAGGTTTCAATAGCTTTTGCAAGCCTCATCTGCATACCAGTTTCTGATTTAGACCTAACTCAGAAAAAAAAAATTACAAAATCAGTGTAAATCACTGGTGTGATCCTGTAGATTTCAAGCCTTTTTAGGGAGAAGACCCATTTCTATTAAAGTAATTGACTGTTGGCAAGACCTGGGGTGCACTTCCATGCATACTGATTTTCATAATGTCTTTTTCTGATTGTATTTGAGTTGGTTTAACCTCTTCAACAAATTACAACATGACAGTGTTCATACAGCTTGCTTATTGTTATGTGAACTATTTATCCTGTCACAGAGAAAAATCTGCTTCAAAAGTGTTAATCAGTAAAATGTCTCTAAAATTCTCTGTGTCTTGTGAATATTTCTAAGGGGTTTTTGTTGGTTCCTGTATTACTCCTATCACTTAAGAAATGCATTTTGCATTGAGACATCTTTCATTGCTCTTTGAACCCCCTTTTGAGCAATTTGCATCTCCTTAAGTACTGATAAGAGGAATCATTAGCAGAATGTACTTAAACAGCTTTTTACAGAGTAAAGTAGATTGAGATTTTGGGGGTTTGCAAGTGCCAAGAGCCTGATTTACAGAAATAAAGAATGACAGCTCACCTTCTGGAAATATAATGGGAAAATGTTTGTAATTTGCAAACCACAGGGTAAACTTGCTGTACACTAAATGTGAGTCAGCTGGAAGGCCTGTAGGGCAAATTAGACACAGATGGAAAACAGGGTGTAGTTTTGTAGCACAGCATCTGCAGAGCTTAACATTTGACTGTGATAACCCTGGCAGCACTGCTTCACTCTGTCTTGGTGTTCTGCTGATTTAGGACCTCCTCAGAGCAGCAGTGGAAACGAGCAGCACTCCTCAGCCTCTATCTTTGAACACGTGGACAGGATGTCCCGTTCCTCAGATGCCAGCAGACGGGTCCCCAGCAAGATCCAGCTGATTGCCATGCAGCCCATGGCAGCACCTCCAGTTCAGAACTCAGTGCTCTCTGATCGAGTGGCAGAGACCAACAAAATTAATAAAGAGGTATTTTTGAAGGTGCTTCGAATGTTTTCGGAGTTGTGTATGCAGTAGCAAAGGGGGAAGTGAAAAGTGTCCATTTTTTTGTTATCAGGAGTTCCTTTTAAATTCCGGAGGAGTTAAATCCTGGCAAGTTACAGGAATAATCATCTTTCCATCCAGAGAAATTATCTGACCTGTTTTTAAGAGATGCCTTAACCAAAATTTAAACACAGACAGGATTTGATGGTCAGGATACCTTTGTGTTAGCATCCTTTTGCTAGTCAGCAGGACCTGATTTTGAGAGTTGTGCTAATTAATGATGAGAATTGGAACATATGGCCCACCTTGGTTTTCATTCTACACTATTATTTTAACTTTTGAGAACTCAGGATGTTAGTTACAAAAAGAAGTTACCTCAAAACATTCTGGGGTGTGAATTTGCAGCCCAGTTTGGTTTTCTTTGACTTCTAATGTGTTTACCTGACAGTAAACATAAAAAGTTTCCTGCTTTTTCTGAGGCTCATGTTACTGCAAGCAGAATATGAGCATGCCTGGGGCATGAGGAGAGGTGATGCACTGTAAAACCACATCATACACTGCCTCACAGTAGAACATACCTGCATCCTGGTGTGGTACTGGGTATAAGATGACATTTTGAATTGATTCAGAGTGGAGGATTACTCAAACCTGTAACTGAACTTTGTTAAGAATCTGTGTTTCTCAGTACCTTACTGAAGAGAGGCAAATATATATATCTAGGATTCAGAGGCAAGAGGAGGCACAAAACAGAAATCTGTCTATGTGGGCAGAAAACATATGATTCTAACTATAAACATTAAGAGTAAGTCTGACTTGTGTCCTATATATGCTTTTTGGGGAGATTTTCATGAGAGAATACGCAAAAATCAATTTTTATTTGGTTCTTAATTTGCCGATGAAGATACATTCCAGAACTAGTTCAGCACAGGCAGAGCAGTTGCTGCTACCTAATCTGGTGCTCAAGTGTTTACCAGTGATAAGAATTATTTCAGTGGGTTTTGGGCCAGGACTTGCAAAGTGTGGTGTTACAACGGCTTTACTCAGATAAGGAGATGCACTCCATGAGATTTAAAAAAACGACAGGAGAGAGGCATGAAAACTCATCTTCCAAGATGCTGTAGAGCTGATAGTGCCATGTTCACCTGAGGATCTGGGCCCTTGTTTTGCTGCTGTGTTCCTGCATAGCATATGGCAGCCTCTCATGCACAGCAGAGGCACTGAGTTATGAGCTCAGTTGGCTCTTGAAGTTCTTGCTTCTTATGCGATGAAGGTCATTAAAGGGAAGGGGTGGCAGATTTTAACACTGTTGATCAAATATCTATGTTTGCCTAGCACAGCTAACTACAGACTGGTTAGTCTTATTTTTTCAGAGCGGTGTTACGTCTGGCAGACAGCAGGAGTTTTTTGTGTTCCTCCTGCCTTTTGTTAACAAACTGCCACTTCCCTCTAATTGCACCTGCTGTGCTGGCAATCGTGTTGTGTATAATAGTACATCTACCTGGGGAGACAATGAGGAGACTGCGAAATCTCCAGGAAGGAAAGTGTGTTCATAAATTGAGTGACTTATTTTAGTCCCTCAGAGATTTGGGGGAGGGAGGCTGGGGCAGGCAGGGAGATGGGGAGGAGAGGTTCACAGAAGAGCAGCAAAATCCAGTTTGGAAAATATACAACTGCAAAAAATACTCCTCTCTTTTTATTTTTTTTTTCCTCTTTCCTGAAGATACAAACAGCCCTGAGGCACAAATCCGAGATCGAGCACCACCGCAATAAGATCCGCCTCCGCGCCAAGCGCAAAGGGCACTACGAGTTTCCAGTGGTGGATGACGTGGTGGTGGTTGACTCCAAAGAGCAGCACAGAATATATCGCAAGGCACAGATGCAGATTGACAAGATCTTGGACCCTGGAGGCAGTGTGCCTACTGTCTTCATAGAGCCCAGGAAGAGGTAGGGATTTCAAAGATGGCATGAACGATTTTCTTTTAGAGTCGGTGCCCAAACTACATCAAAACTGTATTTCTTAACTGTCAGAGCTTAAAATCGTTTTGATGGCTAGTTGAAGTTGAGTTACCTAGGTGAAAAGGATTGGGTGGCGTTTATTTCAGGATATGCCACTATGTTTTGATTTCAGATTATCTTTTTACAAGTTCTCAGCAGTGAATTCTTGATAAATAAGCCCAAATGTATGAAAATAGTCTTCAAACAATTTAGTATTTGCTCTGCCATTTGTTTGAATAATTCTTGTGTGGTGTAGAGGGATCAAGATTGCAATATCAGCACTAAAAAAGAAACCTGCAAGTAATATAACCAGCAAGTAATATTTTTATGAAGCAGGAGTGGGGAGAGGAATATTTAAAATAAAGAAAACCTTGAACAACCTAAAAAGCATGAAAATTCTGAATGTTAAAGGCAAATTCACAAATCAATGAGATTACCCAGAGGGAATACATAAAAGGTTATAAGGCACATCTGTCAGCCTCACAGATCTGCCATCCTGGCCTTGTATTTGCAGAGAAAGTTTTCCCTGGGTTCTGTTTCAGGCTTATGAATACAGGCACTTTGTTCCTGGAGCACTGGTGCCCAGTGGGTGCTTGTGCAGTGATAGAAGGCAGTTTTTCTCCAGTGCTGTGGGGTCCTCAGCAGGTTTGCCTGGTGGAGTTAAACCCTCTGTAGCAAGCACAAATCCTTGTTGGCAGTGTGGTCTGTTCTGTGGCTGCAGGTGTGTCGTTGGCCTGGGGAGCTGGAACACAGGCAACTTGGACACGTGAATGTAAGAAGGAAGTCACTCTGGAGAGAATTTAAGGGAAGAATGGGATGTTTTGGAGAGTTGCCAATGAGAGTATTACGAAGAGAAACTCGAGGAAAGAGATTTGAGCTACCTAAAGGGATTGACATGGAAAACTGGGAAAGGGAAGAGAAACAGGGGTGAGGCAAGGATGACTTGGAGGAAGTGGGCAGAGGAGTTCAACCTTAAGTGGGATGAGAAGAAAAGTTTCAAAAATAAATGTGATTATCTTCATCTCACTCTCTCTGCTTTTTGTTTTTTTCCTGTGAAGTTCTCGTGCAAAACGTTCTCCCAAGCAGCGCCGTCGCCATCAGATAAACGGGAGCCCAATTGATGCTGAAAAGGACAGGCTAATCACCACTGACAGTGATGGGACATACAAAAGGCCTCCAGGAGTCAATAATTCTGCATATATTGTATGTATGTCTCTTGAATGGCAGGAATGTTCTGGTAACAATGACAGTTGTGACATTGGCAGGTTTTTTTGGCCTTCTGTTTATGGTCCATGTGATATGGTTATTTTCAGTCATGTAGTTAGCATGCAAATCAAAGTGAAATAAGGATTTCATTGATAGTCTGTCATTATTAAGCAGTAAAATTCTGCTGAACATTCCTTGATATTACAGAGGCCAAGAACCAAAACCTTGTTTTCATTAATGCCTCTGTGTTATGCACATGAAAGTGTACTTGACACGTTCCACAATACCTTGAAAATAGTTTCACTCCAGTCCAATTTGCTGGATGTTATATATTATTTATATTACAGAAAATTTCATCCTTTGCTCTTACAGAGTGGAAGACTCAGGTCTTTTTGTGAGAAATTTTCTCATATTTCAAATGTGGGAATTATTAATGATAGAGAAAACATGGCTTTGTACTACAGTAACTTGAAACAATTCTAGTGCAATGTCTTGAAAATTAATTTTGTTTTGCATCTAAAAAAAGAAAGACGCTGGAGAATACATCTGTTCAATCATATCCATGTCACTAACAGTATTCCGGCATCTTTAACCACTCTAAGCAGATTTCATGAAGCCAAATGCTAATATTGGAAGCCCCTGGACAGTTCTTATCTTTAAAGATGGCTTAATAATTTTGAGAATTTCACTGTTAGCTACATATGCGGTCAGTTGGCTCTCGTGTTGATTTCTGCAATTTCCCTTTGCCTTCAAACATGAGTGTGATGATTTTAATATCATGCTGCAGTGGAATGAATTATCGTCTGAAACTGTTTAATTAAGACATGGCACACAGCAGGCTCAGCCCCTTCGGCATCTGCAGTGAGACTGCTCAGAATGCTAAGTTCTTAATAAGGTAGAGGCTTGTGCCTCTTGACAACTGATTTTGCAGTCTGCATGCAGTGGTAAGAATGAGCTCTGATAATAAGTCTGCTGCTGTAAAGCTTGTTTAATTTCCTCTCACTGATGAACAATAAGCCCATGTGGTAAGATCCCGGGTAGTAATTATGATGCATGCCTAAGGTATTGCTGCAATGAAGCACTTATGTGAATCCCATTCAGGTGATGCACCCAAGTTCAAGTTCCATGCAGGTAACCACTTAGTCCCTTAACATCTTCCTTTCTGTGTTTTTCTAGGAGGTGATAATTGTTTAATGCTACTGCTGATCTGGTCAGTTTTAAGCTAAAGACAAAATTAATTTCCTAGAACCGCAAAAGCTGCAAAGAAGTCAGAGATGTACACAGAGCCAATTGCTTTTTTTTTTTTTTTTTTTTTTTTCTGGGTGGAGAAATGCTCTCTGCGTGACTTTAATTAGGTGCTTGCAAATCACAAGATTTCTGTTACAGCTGAGTAACTCCTGCACAAAGCTCTGCTGCCTTTCCTGACATCAGAGTCCTTCAGCTCACACCGAATGAAGTATTTGAGCTGCCAGTGTTATTACGTGCATATGGGGAGAGTAAGGGCAGGCGCTGTGGTTCGGGTAAAGACAAAGCTTTCTCAGACCGAAGGCCCACAGGGGCTTGCAAGCTGGTTAGATCCTCTCTGTGGCTTCACCTTCTTTGTCTCCTCCAGTCCGATCCCGACTTGCCTGCCGAAGCGCAGACATCATCCTCGGTGGACGTGGGGAAGTTCGCCGGCCTGCCCTCGCACCCGGTGTCGCAGTACGTGCCCCGCAGCCGTCCATCGAGGAGGCGCGGCAGACCATGCACTCGCTGCTCGACGACGCCTTCGCGCTGGTGGCTCCCAGCAGCCAGGCAGCCAGCAACGCGGCCCTGGCTGCGCCCGGGGGCTCGGCAGCACCGCCGGTAAACACCGGGGCGGGGACACGGGGGGCTCCACAGCCGGTAAACACCGGGGCGGGGACACGGGGGGCTCCACAGCCGTAAACACCGGGGCAGGGACACGGGGGGCTCCACAGCCGGTAAACACCGGGGCGGGGACACGGGGGGCTCCACAGCCGTAAACACCGGGGCGGGGACACGGGGGGCTCCACAGCCGGTAAACACCGGGACGGGGACACGGGGGGCTCCACAGCCGGTAAACACCGGGGCGGGGACACGGGGGGCTCCAGCCGTAACCGGGGCAGGGACACGGGGGGCTCCAAGCCGGTAAACACGGGCGGGGACACGGGGGGCTCCACAGCGGTAACACCGGGGCGGGACCGGGGGGCTCCACAGCCGGTAAACACCGGGCAGGGACACGGGGGGCTCCCAGCCGGTAACACCGGGCAGGGACACGGGGGCTCCACAGCCGGTAAACACCGGGCAGGGGACTACGGGGGGCTCACAGCCTGGTAACCACCGGGGCGGGGAACAACGGGGGCTCCAAGCGGTAAACACCGGGGCGGGGACACGGGGGGCTCGGCAGCACCGCCGGGGCAAGGATGCGGGGGGCTCCAGAGCCGGTAAACAGGGCAGGGACACGGGGGGCTCCACAGCACCGCCGGGGCAGGGATGTGGGGGGCTCCACCTCTGGTAAAGAGCCCAGGCAGGGATCCAGGGGGCTCCGCAGCACAGCCGGGACAGGGACCCCGGGGCTCCAGCAGCAGCACCGGTAAACAGCTGGGCAGGGACTCGGCGGGCGCCTGCAAGCACCTGGTCACCTCCTGGCCAGCTCGGGCAGGGAACAACACGTTTGTGAGGCAATTCAAAAGGTGTCTCTGGGCAGGGCGTTAGCACCAGGTGAGCCATGGCCACTGTGGTTGTGCCCTTGCAGTCAGGACTTAGAGCAAGTGAGGAACATTCCTGGAACAAGGACAATTCAGAAATTACCATCACAAGATGGTTAACTTGCTTTCTGAGTTGTTTGGGTTCTTTTCCTGTCTCAGCCACAAGAGAAGACAGGAGTTTTCCTTTAGGTTAATTTCAGTTCTTCTCAGTTAGGATCTTTCACAAGTCGGTCTCACTGTGTCTTGAGACTAAAACTTTTTTTTTTTTTCAAATATGTGTGGTAGTTCCTATTTTGACAGTGAGAAAAGGAATGCATTGGCATAGGTCATATTTTTCAGCAGGGTATCCAAAAGCTTTTAGGAAGTGAGGGATAGGGAAGCAGTGTTTCTGTGTTATGATTTTTCACTTTTGATGGAGCACTGAAACACATGGATAATCTTGCAGGTCATCCCAAGTTCTGATGAGTCTGAACCCTGTGGTCTCTCTGCTCCAGTCTGATGCTGTTTGAAGTCAAAAGTGATTTCCAAATGCAAGGCTTGGTTTTTTTAGCTAAGTAGATATTGGAGCAGCTCTTGATCTTCTGCAAGTGAGAAAAAGTATTTCTGAAAGGTTTTTAAATTAAGACTCTGATCACACAGAAGACTGTAGCCTGCTGTAGCAGTGATTCCCAGATCTTGTGTTCCTTTATGTGTAAAACTTAAGTTCTTAAGACTCCCATCAAGTCCTACATACAGGTTTAGTGATCTCTGCCATTCATCATTTAAAAGGCTGACCATGGACTGCTCAGGTGTCAAAGGTTTGACGTTGGCACAAGGCCAGTGCCCTTATAACGATATACTGTCCCTGGTATCTTTTGTGAGATGTGACCAAAAATAGAGTAAAACAGTGTCTAATTTAGAAAGCAAAAGAAAAAAAAACTTTATTACTTATAATAGGCAAAGAAGACACATACAGAAGAACATGGAAACTTTAAAAAAACACTCTTCCTCCCCCCCCCCACCAGTTCTCAACTTAACAAAACAAACTGAAAATTCTCCATCACGTTACCACTTTTTAGATAATTAATCTTCAGTCTATTACCACCCTTCTGATAATCAGTACTCAGCTCGTTGAGGAGAGATAGGAGTCTTTCTTGCACCACATCGTGGCCTCTTCCTCCATGTCCAGTGCTCTCACCACTGTGTATGGACTAGAGCTGTTTCTAGGGTTTCTCTTTTTAAAGATGCTTTGGTTAGTTCCAAGAAACGACAGCCTCTCAAATTTTGGGGACACTTCTCATCTCTGTTCACACTACTGTCCACTCTTGGCTCCAAGCCAATGCCTCTCCCCAGATACAGTTTCTATGTTATAGAAAAAAAAATGAGTCTGTCCATGGCTATACAAAAGAGTCCAGCCAAAGCCACTCCATCATCTCCTCCCACCTAGGATTCTTTTCAGCGTTCTCTGACAATCTTCTACTTACACAAACTTTCATCATCTTTGCTCAGTTCTTTCTATCTGTCTTCTTCAAATTCAGGAGGATTAGCATTTATAAAGTTTCCATCATTTACAAAAAGGGTTAAAATCTTGGGCTTTGTTTTTCCAGAACTCTCACGGTATTTTTGCTGCTGGGCACTCTTCTCGCGCCACCCCCCCATACTCCTTCGGCCGTGCTGTCTAGTTGTTGATATCAAATTTTAAGGTGACGGAGATCACAGACACGGTTTTCTCAGTTTCTCTCTCCGGGGGAAGGGGGGGGGGGGGGGGAAGGGAAAAGAAGGCTGCCTGATGCCTCTCAAGGTTCTTGTACTCTCTCCACCCTTCCATCCTGCAGGATTTTTCCTCTCCCCCTCTGTGCCCAAGGTTCCAGCCTACCTCACCCAGGCCGCATGGCTTCCCCTCCCCCGCCCAGCCAGCCGCTGGGCAGGGGAGATCCCTCCGTCCTCAGGGACCGGAACCAAGAGAGAGCTTTCCGGGGAGCCCTCTGCTTTGAACCCCTTGTGTTCTCAGAGGCAGATCCTTGTCCTCAGTGGCCACACCAGGTGCCAGTCTTTAAACCTGAGCACTCATTGGTTTGACCACTGAAGTTCAGAAAAAACTCATTTTTTTCCAAACTACAACATCAGGGTATGTATTTTGATTTTAATTTGGTGTTTTTTTTCATTCTTCTGACAGAGATACATGGAATTTGGAATGACTCCGCCAACAGCACCAGGTCTCCTACCAAGGTAGCTTTTTACTGATAAAATTACCATTTATTATTTTTCTTGCAATTACTACAGATTTCTTACTGGCACTGGTATATTATTATGCAAAGTACTGTGTAAATGAGAAGTAACTGGAGTCCAGATCCAGTCTGTGTTATTTATTTATGAAGCATAAATGACACATGCATGCTGTATGGAATCCAAGCTACTGTTTAAAAAATGTATCTACCCCCTCAGCTATAGAGATACCCTTCCAATATTCAGTAAACCACTGAGTCTGAGCTTTTGGAGAGCCTGAAACAGTTACTCAGATGCATGTAATTCTCGCAGTACTCTTGCTTTCATCTTGTTTCTGTATCCTCAGGGCAGCATTCACTCACAACAGCTTTCATATGACTAACAGATTCATTCTATTTTTAACCGAGTTGAGAATAAATGACAGAGCACAGTGACCCTCACAGAGAAAGTCTGCCTTGCCACCATATTATTGTAAAATCAGGGGAAGAACAAGTTTTCCATCTTCTCCTGCCCTTGCTGTGGGAGAATTGTGTAAAGAGGAGAAAATGCTTGTCCAGGTGATTGTTAATTTCACATGCGGTTCCTGTGTTTTAATCACGTGTGAAGTTGGACACTTAGGTCATGGTACTCACTGGGGTGAGACTTGTCTCCCCCTCTCCAAGCTACTGCAGCCAGGCTGGTAAAGTGATGGCCTTGTGCTGCTCTCTCTTTACCTTCTTAGAGTTCACCATAGGAGGTGAAAATCCCACAGCTATTCATGTCATCCATCAGACTTCGCCCGAAGTCTTCACTGCCTTGGAAACTTGATGGTAAAATGGCTGTGAGGAACTTTTCCTTTATTTATTGTTCTGCAACCTGATTTTGAGAAGACCAAGATGAAAAGGTGGAGTTTCTAAGCATCTTGCTTAGTTCTTGGCTGGAGGTGACAGTTTCAGTGTGGGTGGAGCATACATGAAATGGCACACATGTGGAGTACTCTTCATAATTTAGGTTACCTTGAAGATTATGAGCTTTGAGACTGCCAGTGTAAAGCATAACCAATTGCTTGTTATTGAGGAGATTTTGCCTTTGTTGGCCTGTTACATATTCAGGGAAAACTTGATAAATTAATCATAAAAGTGCTGTAGTCCATGTTAATACACTTGAGCAAGACAATGTCTCCACAATGTATTTTTTGTTCAAGAGTTTATCATTCTTTGGCAGAGGCAGTCTGAATTTATGTGAACCACAAAAGTTCAAATGCTGGCTTTGCCAGTGTCAACAGAGTAAGGTAACTGAACAGAAAGAATTCTTCAAAGTTTTCATTAAAGTAGAAAGCTTTCTAAAGCTTAGTCAATAGAAAACAAAGAAAGAGTTGTCACGGTTGTGCAGTGGGAGTTATTCTCAAAATCTGAAGATAATGATAAACAAATTGCTGGGAGCAGTGCACTAGTTAGAGGAAGGAGAAGTAACCTTAGGTCAGTGTGATTAGGTGGTATGTATCAATATCATAGTCCATTGGATAAAATATCCAATGCATGGAATAATAGTTGGGTGAGCATACTGTTCTCTTCTCTGTAATAACACCATCAACATCTTCAATGGGGTGGAACCAACCTGGGGAAAAAATTAAATATAAAAGGCCTAGGTGACATAACAGCCAGGCAGTCATAAAGGCACAGTGAAGAACTTTTGCCAGAAAATGGATATTGGGTCATGCAACAGAGATAGATACACTGAGCTATAGTGGATTAGTGGTGTAAAATTGATTTTTGGAGTGGTATCTCCTGGCTTAAATGACTAGAGATAATTTTGGGATTTTTTTGGATGTGCAAAAATTGAAAGCTGAGTTTCAGTCTGGAAATAGGAAGGAGCACTAGGAACCATGTATAATACAGATGTAGAGCTGTATTCTAGTTTCATACTCTTACCTTGATCTTTGACTTTAAAGAGAAGCTATAGCTGTCTATTATAAAGAAGATTGAGAAGGTGAAGCCTTATTGAATGTGAACCTTTCAAGTGCAAACACATCAGCAATAAAGAATTTACTTCCCATCCTCTGAAAAACTGGCACAAAAAGAATACATTTGCAGTAATGTTGAGAAAATATTTTCTTTAGACAACATCAAAAAATTGTAGCAATTCATCAGCTTCAAAATTCCAGCTCAACACTGCGGGCATAAAGGGCCAGATGATCACATCCTTTACTGATTACAGTGATTAACATAACAGAAGTGATGTTGTTAAACATTACCTACCCATTGAAGCATTTATTTTAACTAGCTTGTGTGGCTGGAAATTATTTCCTCTGGATTTGCTGAGTGGACAGGTGGGGGTTGTATGTGAGGGAGCTGGGAAAATTCTAGCACTTCCACAATGGGTTTGTTACAGCTTGAAGCCCTTAAACCTCCTCTGTTTAGTAACACTGCATGCCAAATAGCTGGTACTTTTATTTACAATTACTTGTTTGTGCTTTATTAGGTCCACTTTCCTTGCTATCTGGCTGTCATGTGAAGGTGGATAGTTTTCCAAATAAAGCACAGGTCAGGAATAGTCTGAACTAGATGCAGTCCCAGGATTTTGTGGTAAAACAAAGGGGTGTGAAATTGAGATCCTGAGTAACAGGATACACTGCAGACTGTAGCCTAGGAGGGCTGAGATGCCATTGTGGTAAAAGTCATGGAAAACTCATCCCTACCCTCACTTTGTGTAGTTCCATGTTCCTGAGCTTGGCTGCTTGTCTCACTTTGCTTCCTTTACACTCACACATTTAGTGAAGTTAGATGGGTTACAATTTCTGTTGTTAACTTTTTTTAGCAAATGTGACCAGCACCAGCCTGATTGATAGGAAACATTAATTTCAGTATTCATTACGTTTCCTCATAGGTGCTAATGACAGCTTTGAGTCGTTTCATGAATCTTACTGAGCACAGTTTGGAAAACTTCCTGAAAAATTATCAGAATACTTCATGAAGTAATAACTGTTCACAAAATACACATTTTTATGTTTTGGTTTAGACCAAAAGTGTGTGCCTAGAAACTCTTTGAGTAAGGTCAACTTTTTTGCTGAGGTAAGCAGCTACATCACTGCTGAAGTCTTACTTCTCTATTTTTTTTCATTGAAGATACTTCTTTCCCCCAAGGGGAAAACAAGATCTATGAACTTTTTTTTCTGCACTGAGGAGACTGCAACATGTGAAAAACACTCATGTAAAATGTTACTAAAACATACTCTTCTGATGTAAATATTTTCCTCAACATTGAGGGTTGCAATTCATTAGAAGGCATAAAAACCTGCTGTATGAGGCACACCTATGTTTTTAGGGATTTCATTTATTTTAATCTCAAGTCCTTTTCCACAGGCAGAACTTTGGGCCAGGTTTTCTTCAGCCTGCAGAGTTAATGCACGGAGAGCAGCCACCCCCTGAGGTCCAGTACTCCTCCAGAGGGATGTACCCCGAGGAAATGCCATCAGTGGCACGGCCACGACCAGTTGGGAGCACTGCAGGTACACTTCACTGAGGCTGAACATGCAATAAAATATCTGAGCCTTCTCTGTGTCTGTTCTTATGCCAAGGTCACCATTGGGACGTCATTCTCCTTCAGCTGCTGCATGTGATACGTGGTCCTTGTCCTTAATGCCCCCCAAAAAATGATCACAAAGTGAGGTTGATTTTACTTTTCGTAGGACCTTGCAGAAAAAGGAAGTGGTTTACCCCTTTTTTAGTATCTTACAAGTGCTGGTTAATCACAAAGCGTATTTTCACAAAACCCCATTCTCTAAGAATGGAAAATTGCTTGTTTTAGAGATTACAATGTATGCTAACTTTCCATTTCAGACTCCCTTCTTTTGTGCTAAATGAACTAATTGATGCATCCTAAATCAGCATGCTAAATAGCAGAAATTTTTAATACTTCTCTGCATCTGTGTTTCTTATTTCTCTTTGTAGAATTATATGCATTAAAGCAGTATCTCTTAGTTTTTAGATTGAATTATCTGTTTCTGCTGTCCCACGTGAAATAACCTTCCCTGATTTGGTTAAGGTAATTTTGATAGCAGTCACCAATGCTCTCATGAATAAGATGGTAACATCACATGGCAGCAAAGCAGCAAACACTTCCAAGAATGAAATATTATATCGCTATGCAAATGTTACAGTTAATTGTCACCCATAGAAATATTTTCTTCCTTGAAAAATACTGGAAATATGAGCATATACTTATGTCAGAAGTCCAGATGAGTTGCTTTCATCTCCTTGTAAATGTTAAATGAATGAGAATAGTAGGAATGTAGTAACTATGACAGCTTAAAGATGGCTATTTTATCATCTAATTCACACTATTGTGTAAATGTTCATATGTATTCTGCTTTGAAGTTTGGAGGTGCTTCATATATATAGTTTCTGTCCCTCAGCATAATTATGTGTAAATATGGAACTTCTCAAGTATTTGGGGGGTTTTGAGAGAAAATAGGAAAGTGATCTGACTGTCCTTCACGTAAATCACACTGTTGGTTTTGTCTTTTCCTCCCCTTCTGTACATACACAGTTTTATGTATCTCTGGGTTAAATGTGTTTCATTTCTAATGAATAATAAAGTATTATCAGTAACTTTAATAATAAAAATATAAATGACATTTCCCTGCGGGGGAAAATGAATGAAGAAGGAAAGCTGGCATGTTGTTACATATGTCTTGCAATTAATGGTGGCAGCTATCCTTGCATATGTTTGAAAGCAGTGGGAGGGAGGGAAGGGAAGGAAAGGAGAAAGGAGGAGGTTGGCTCTCAGGCTGGCAGGAGATGAGTGTGTTCTGACCTTCTCGTTAGTTAATGACAGCACCGTTTAATATTTAACCACAGAGCAGAGCTGAGAGGAGCACACTCTGATGTAGAGCTGAGTTTATTGCAGAGCTGTGGAACAGGAGGCAGTCTGCAGAGTTAGGGTCTTGCCAAAGTGGTGCAAATAAGGCGTGCCACGGGAGCAAATGTCTTCTCTTTGCTGCTGAGGAATTGGCATGAAAGCATTGCCAGAGCTTTCAGTAAGCCCTGTTTGGAAGGGGCTGGCATGTTTTTGGAATGAAGAGTAGCCCATGTCAGAGATGCATGTATCTCAACCTCTTCTTTCAGTGCAGTGCCATGAGATGCATCACATTCACATGAACTGCACAAAATGCACATAACTTTCCTGTCTTTATTCCACACTGACCGCCTTCTTTCTGCTGATTTTTATTAATTGCACAGAAACAGAGCTTCATTTTCTTCTTGTCTCCTGCTTCCAACAAAGTTTTATGTTATCATGTGTCTGCCCTGCAAACTTGACTGTGTATAAAGATGAAAAAAAAACCAACGATATTTGCTTTTAAGGTTCTCAGATACAGCACCTCACTCAGGTGGGAATTGCTAGCAGGATCGGAGGTCAACCAGTGGAGATCCCCTCAGGCAGAGCAGGGCATGGCCAGCCGGGGGGGCCAGGGTGGCCCCAGTATCGTGGAGAGGATGAATGTGCTAGGCGAGATGCAGTGAGTACTGTTAACACCTTTGCATAGTTTCCAAAGTAGTGATATGTTTGGGTATTTTTTTCTTGCATTACTGTTTGGAGCTTTTTCCCCCCCTGGAATACTTTTAGTTGCTTCCCTGACATCCTTTGCTTTGCTCTTCGAACCCTTGTTAGCTCTTCTGACTTCTGCTTGTTGTTCTTTCACCTTTGCTTCTCTAAATGCTTTCTCTCATTTTACCCTAACCTTTTTTTTTTTTTTTTTCCCCTCACTTTGAGGCCTTCACCCATTAATTGCAGTTCATCCAGTTCTGCTTCTGAGCTCCAGCAGAGGTGGATACTGCTTTCCATTCCTTCTTTGAAATATGCCTCTGAATTTTGAGATCACTTTCATTAGGAAACATTGAATTAAATTGTCCCCGGCTACCATCCTATTTTGTACACATGAAGTTCTTTTATCTTCCGTATCAGTGCTAACAGCAGGAGTCAGGGCAGCAGGAAAAGGTACATTAGAGGCGTTTCTAAGCTACCTTCCTGGCCTAAGTCAGCAGGATGTGGTGAATGAAGACAGACTCATTCCCTGTGTTGCCCAGGCAGCCATGGTGATTTCCTGTTCTTGGCAGCAGTGCTTCTAGAGGTGGGAATTTCTGATTCAACCACACATGTGAGGTTCAAGATAGTATATGGCCTTGCCAGGAGACAGACACTTGCCTGCTACCAGTCCCTCTTTGGTGTACTTGTATCCTGGAGCAGAATGACCTGTGACAGGTTTATTGCAGTACTCTTGAGAGTGACAACTTTATGCTTCTTCTTTTGCTTCTTAGTTTAAATTACCTTTTTCTGTAGGTTTCTTCCTTTAGGGAAGAAGGCAGGATCTCCTCCTTTTGCATATTTAGGACAGTGTGTGTCCGCACTGCTTGGAGCTGCTTTGCAGTATTGCATGATCATAACATAGCTTTGCAGAAAAGACATGCAACAGGATGGGCTTATCTTTAGATTTTGGTGAAATTGAGCTGGCTCCACTCCAGATAAACTCAAGAGGAGCAGCATAATCTTTTTGAGTACTGGGTGCACTCTTTGATACTATCCAAAAACTTCAACTGTCAAAGCTGAAAGATCTATTTCCCTAATTTAATGTGATTTCTGTGCTTGAAACAGTGGCATTTGAATGCAAGGTCATAATTTCAGTTTACATCGAAAACAGCACTTGCATGAGAGATCTTTTAGTGTCTCGAGTTTCATTTTCAGAGACATCTCTGGGTTACCATTTATTGACCTTTCTTTACATTTGTCTCTCTTTTCTGAAAATGGCTTTTCTAGATCTGTGGGCATGTTCCTACTCAGGTCATTTAAATCCAGGCTGTTTTTCATTCGGTTCATGTCAGTTGAAAGATTTCCTCAGCTTTGACAGAACTTTTTGCTCACTGGTTGCTGTAGTTCATATGTTACTGCAATGGGATTTTTTCAGGTTTTTATTAAAAAACAGGCAAAAGGAGGAGATCATGAACTAAAACTTACTTGAATTTGGTGTCATCCAGTTGTAGGAGAGCTCATGTATTGCCTGAACTTTTTTTTAAAAAAGGATTTTTCCCATTTGGAGGGAAAAAAAAAAAACCTTGGTCTTGCAGCTTTCTGTACTTAAATAATTACCTTCACAGTTTGGATTTTTTCACTAGGACAGGGCTCTAAATTTGTCTTTCCTCGTTTTGGCAATGAGGCTTTACTTAATGACAGTCATGTTCATTACAGTGCCCTATTCAACTGATCCTATGCAAACCTTGTCTTACTGTTCCCTCATTCTGAGTAAGTTTCTAAAATTAAACTCTGCATTTAGGAAGACTGAAATCCAGAGCATTCTTCTTGCACACAAACTGGAGAGGGATCTGCATTTGTCTTCCTGCAATATTGCTCTTCCTCACAATATCCTCACCCCTTTATTCCTGAAGTCAGTACCTGATTTAACCTGATTTACCTCTCACTTGTACTTCCCAGCCCAAAGACAGTGTGCAAGGGTGCCATCAATTCACCTTAATTCTCCTTCCAGAAGGCCCAGTGCAACCAGGAGGATGACATTTCCTTAGCTTAGTCACAAAACAGAATCCTGAGCAAGTGCTCATCTGAGCAGCAGGAGAAACAAAGCCTGGCTTCTTACAGATGGGTTCAGTGTCTGGCTTATCTCCACCTCCACCACCTGGCATCAACTTCTGCCCATCTACAGTCCCCTGTAACTTCCCACTGTTCTCCCAAGCCTTCCTCCAGGTTCCCTGTGTTTCCCCAAAGGTACTCCTGCCCTTTTACTCTATTTTTCTACTCAGCTGCCCACTCTTTGTCTCTAAAAAATCTCACCAAACTTAGTTGTCTCTCAAGTCCCCAAGACAGGCCCTGTGAGATGCATGAGAGATCCAGCAGAGCACAGCCTAACTTGACCTTTCTGCCACTCAGAAGCAGATTCAATGATAACAAATAAGGTTATAACAAATCAGGTTATGTCTAATTAGCTACCTGGTTTTGTGAATTTTATGTATCTGTTCATACATACACATATGTCTGTGTATATATTTATATATCTAGTTCAGTTGAAATTGGCCATGGTTCAACAGGTATTAAATGGTGATTAACAAATTTGCATTTTCATCTCATAAATCTTCATTCTTTAAAAAGGAAGATTCAATACAGGTATTTTTGTCAATTGTTTTATACTGCTGTTAATTATCCAGAAGTTTCTAGATAAAAATATAAGATGTATAGTTATTATATAGAGCTATATATTTTTGCATACATAATATTATATAATATATCTTTGTTTCTGTTAGTAAAGAAGTTTAAAAAAAGAACAGCAAAAATTATTTCAGCCTTTCTGTTCCTGTTATTTTGCTGTTGTAGGCTAGTAGAGGTTAGGTTTCTAAACCAGTGTGGTTTTGAAATTTTATAGGCCTGTTTAATTCTGATGCTATATGTGAAATCACACCCTTTTCTTTTTCAGAGGCATTTAAGAGAACCTTGATAAACTTAGTGTAAAAACAGCCACTTTGGTCATCAGACTCCCTAAATTAATAAACCATTCTTATGGTGGTAATTCAGTGCAGTGTGAAATAGAGCTGACTCACATAGTGCATTTTAATGTGAAAAGAACCTGAACATAATTTAGGTTGCTGTTAAGACTCATGTATCAAGGAGTGTTTCCTTTTAATATTTTTTTATGTCATCTCTTCTCTATAAACCCACAGAGTACTTGTCAGGTTTGCCAACTCTAGACTGCACATATGAATTAGTTTCAGGTTTCCCTGCCAAATGAATCATTCTGAATAATCAAGAGACCCATTCATTTCTTTCTGATGCTGAAATCACCTCTCTTTTATAAGAAGTAAGATAGGTTGTTAGTTGGAAAACCTTTACCTATCATTCTTCTATTAAAGCCTCTTTTCCCCCTAATCTGTCTCCCAAAATTAACTGTGTAAAGGAGGAGGAACTGCACAAGAGACTCAGAATCTATATTAATTCTACTTTATACAAAAACAGTTTGAATTTTATTCATTTGTATTACTAGAGATGTCAAGGAACTTGCTCCCATGCATTTTTGTGTTCCCTGCACACCGCTGTCGCTCTGGGTCCCCCATATCCTTCCCAGGCTCTGCTTTGTAATGTCTTCATTTCCCTCCCAAATCCTCTTCTAGCTGACCTTGCTGTCCTTTCTTCCCCCATCAGGCTGCTCTCTCTGCTACTCCTTAAGGCTTTTCCCCAGAGAAAGGTAGTGCTCATTGACTCGTGGCTGTGGTCTGAACCTGCTGCTCCCCCTGACAGGGGATTACGTTGCTTTGCTCCCAACTCGTGCATCTGAGTCCTCTGTGTCCAGTGTTTGCTTCAGGCTGTCTCTGAGCCTTCAGCAGTACGAGGCAAGAGGAAACTCTTGCTTCAGGGTTGTCAGCTGGGATCTAGATTTTCAAAATGTACCTTGTTTGTGTCCATACTGAGAGTTGGTGTACTGTAAATCTATGCTTTGTTTTAGTGTAAGCAGATTGTCGTGCAGGAAGACAAGCCATAAACTCAGGCTTCTGTTCTCTGTCTCTCTTGTTTTGTTAGAAAATGTGTATTACTGATCAAAGGCAGAATTATCCCCTTTGTGCCCTGAAATAACGATTGTCCCTAAGCTGAGGTAGTGTTTTTCAGATATTGAGTATGGAAAAATTTTATCTTTCAAATCCAAGTAGTTTTCTTCTGCTGCTTCTTCTGTTGACAGTGTTTTCCTGAGCACTGGTCAGTCACTGGGTCCTCAAAAGTGTACAGTCTGAACAGGCAAAAGCAGGCAGAAAAAGGGAAGGTGGAAATAGTAGTTTCTCTGCTTATAAATAGTATGGAGAAATGACAGCCAGGAAAAAAAGTGATTTGCCTGCTGTCTTTTAGGAAGTCGATGGAAGTGGATGGTAAGAGAAGCCAATTCTGTTGATTTCCAGTCCTGTGGGGTTTCCCCCCACCTCCTTCCATTTCAGTTCCCAAACATACTGTAGATTGGAAAGGGGGTCTCTGAACTTGAGGCAGTCCAACAATCCTGTGTACACTCGTTTTGTGCTCCATGAGACATCATTCATTCATGTAACAGAGGAACGGTTGCAGCAGATAGAAGCATCTCCATGTTGCTTTCCCCCCTGTTCTTTGCCTTTTTGCTTTCCTGTCTTTTCTGGAATAATCATGTTTCTTCAGAAAGTACAGTAATGGTTTCTCCCTTTTTCCAGACGCATATGCATGGACACCAAGAATATTCCTCCTCACCAGTATTCCAGATGCCGAGGACTTCAGCCAGGCAGCCCTCAGCACCTCCTGCTCAGCTTCCACACAACAGCCTGCAGGGCCAGGGCCTTTGCTACACCACCAGTTCCACTGAGGACCTCCAGCCAGGTCACTCATCAGCCTCTCTTATCAAAGCAATTAGAGAAGAACTTCTGCGGCTTTCTCAGAAACAGACAACAGTGCAGAACTTCCACAGTTGATTTAGCATTCCATTGCAAATCTGCCAGGTATCTGCTTCCTATGGAAGCAAAGACTTAGAGGAAATCAGCAATGTTGTTCTCACAAAGGAAGGAACTTCCACAACTCTGTTGGCAGCACTCTGGAAAAATCGAACAAGGCAGCAAAATGAGAATAGTAAGGAGAGATGGGGGACAAACAGGGAAAATCAGTGGTGTCATCACAAGGAATATTAATTAATCTGTTAATATTACGGTGCTCCTCTTCTCTCCTTACCCTCATTCAGGCTAACACATCAATAAAACCTTAGGTCAAGAACTCCAGCAACAAACAACAAAAAAAAATGACAGGAACAATTTCCGAGAATGATAGGACTCCTTTTTCTAAGGAAGTAGGTGAAGTTTTGATGAACTTAGATCAAGATTGCAAGTATTCTTATCTCCCCAGTGCTTATGGGGAACTGGTTTGCATTGCTCTTCTACAGGATTACAAACTGTATCAACTAAAGGGTCTTGAAGGTCCAATCTCACATGAGAATCACTTTGGTTGTCAGGAACAATGGGACTACTTAGAATAAAAGTCTTATGAATTACTTGTATCAAACTGGAATGATAATTGTTACAGCTCTGTGGCTCTGAATGGAGCTACCCTCTGCACTCTTCCCTGTTTTCCTTCTGGTGCTGAAGCTTCAAGTGTTCCTTCATCTTCAATGTTTGCAAAGTGAAACATTGGCCTTGTATAATTAAGAAAATATTTGTAGACTCATTCAGGCTGGAAAACCAAGCAAAGCATCCAAACAGAAAGGGCTTGGTATCTAATTTGTTTAAAAATTATTGAAAACTGGAAGGGGAATGCTCAGCCACAGTTGAATTTGGGGAAATGTGTGTGTATATATTTCAGAAAACATATTTGCATACTAAATGCTCTTGCAAGACCAGCGATAAACTCTTGCCACTCTGTAGTTTGCTTTGTGAACAGAAACCAATCCAGCCTGACTGGTACAGGGTCACCAGCATTATGTTATAAATTGATGTCCTAAATCATTGCTTATGTTTGGATCTGAATAATTTTAGTGGAAGTCAGTGACAGTTTAGAGCATTAACATAGGCTTAGATTTGCAGTTTTGGACAGTTTCTATATTTATACTTGTTTCCACTGTCCCTTTGGACAAAGGGTAAGCATTATCCCCATGGTAAGAGTGGTACGTGCCATGGAACTGTTTGTCAATGTTTTTTTTCAGAGTTTTAATTTAAAATTAGCTACGAATTTACTAATACTGGCCATTGCATAACTGTAACTGACATAATACATATGGACATTTTGCTTAAGTCACGATTGGTTGAAGTGTTTTCATTTTCAGGTCAGAGTGAACTAAAGCTACTAAACTGGCACAGAGATGGAGGAGACAGGCTCAGTGTTGGTGAGGAGGCTTGGGAGCCCTACCCTAGGGCAATGGACAGCAGAAGAATTAGGTGCTGCAGTGTAGGTGTTTCAAACATGACCAGGTGGTCGTGGTCCAGGGTCTGAGGAACAGAGATCTGCCTGAGAGGACATTGGGCAGCTGGGCAGGGGCTGCCTTTGCCTCAGTTACTGGGGGAGAAATGGCAGTGGTGAAGGACAGGTGTGTAACACTGGTATGGTGTGGTGGTCTTTGGCTGCCCCATCTGCTCCTGGCTCCAGTGCACAGTTCAGTAACAGCAACAGGACTAGCTCAGACTGAAATGAAAACAGCTGGGAGGGCGTGATGGAAGAAGTTGCCTCCCTCTGTACCTTATTCATGAAGTGTGTACATCATACTCATGGCCAAAGCCAAAACCTCAGTTGCTCGCTGATGTGCATAAAAAGGTGGTATGTTTCCCTTTTACTAGGAAGCTCAGTTATTTTTCTGTTTACCTATGATCATCAAAAGGCTGTAGGAAACTGTTTTGAGGTACTTAGAGTAATGAAGCAGTGTAAATTAATTTCCAGTTCCCTGGCCTTTGTGTAAAGCCCTCATGGGCACTGGTTGAGGTTTGAAAGGAATCAGAACACCAGCATGGTTGTAACAGCAGTACCAACAGGTCATTATGATTTGAATTTTTAAAGTTTTTTGTGTGATAATTCTAGGATGAAAAATAAACATTTGTTTTCTGCCAACTTTGTAAACATGAATGTTGCCAGTACTTCTGCAAAATGCCAGGTTTTGGAGAATGAAGAGTGTATCAGGCACTGTTCCTTTGGTCGTTCTGACAACGCTGAGGACTGACTGTTGCTAAGTGTTCCCATTAAAACCATCTCTTTCAGACCCCACATCCTTCTCCAGTTTAATTCTGTAGTGAACTCAGAGACCAATACTTATAATATTAGCACATTACTGTGACTTCATTTCAAGAAAATGTGGTCTAGGAGGTAAGTTAATTTTGTCTGGTTCCAGCTATTTAAGAACACATTCTCTATGCAGTAAAAGCTTTGAAATTTAGAGGTATTAAACCACTTCTCATTCATTTTTCTGCTAGTGATGGTGATGCTGTTGTGAAATTCCATCTTTTTATATTTGGATGTGTATCATTTCTCTTTTCAGTCCCTAATCTTATGAAGAACACAGGACAAATACGTACTTGTAAATAAAAGAGGCTCTCTGATTAAGAAAATCCTCTTCAAAACTTTCAACAGGATAGTAAAACACAAGACATCAGAAAGCTGTGTTAGGAAGTTATGTTCTGGCTGGAGACCTGATCCAGTGTCCAAAAGAATTGGAATGGCCTAGTCTGTGTCTTCATATAGGAAGAAAAGTAACACCAGTTACCAGCCAGCAGTTCCAAGAATGGCATTAAGAAGGGAGACCCACACTCTTTGCAGCTACAGGAAAAGCGTTTTTTTTTCGTATGCTACGAAAGGATTCTGTGGAATGCATGTGCCAGAATGTGTTTCCACTTGGAAATTCTGGGGGTAGAAAAATCTGCAAGCTTCTGCATCCCCATGTGCTTGAGTTCTTCTGCCAAATTTTTTTTATTGCCCTGTTAAAAGGCAGGAGTGGGGAAACCAAACAAACTTTTTTTCCCCTGAAACTTAAAGTATCCTGTATTTAAATATCTGTTAATGAATCTGCCGGTTTCTGAAAACACCGATCAGATGAAAAGTTGGTACAGGCACAGAAAGCTGTTACCAACTGTTGCATCCATTTCCATGACTAAACCATCTGGTTAATGGGATCCTCGGGCTCTTCCTTTTTTCACAATTTTCCTTGACATTTGTATTTAGTCTGTGTTTAGTTTGGCTTATAAAAGAACTTGGCGAGATGAGAGCTACATAATTTAGCGTGGTTGGTTTCCTTTTTGTGGCCAAAATGTTGACCTCCAGCTTGCTTCTTGATTATTTCTGGAGCTAAGTGAAATGTTTCGGTTATTTTTCATACACTCAGTGTGGAAGGTGGGGCGTGCTTCAGTACTATAAAATATTCTCCACCAGATGTAACACGTGGTCCTGCCAGTGGCTGTGGGCTTTTGACTCAGGGGAGAAGACCTTTGCTTGTAGGAGGAATGAATTGCTGGACTGGTCATGTTAAATATGGCCACTTTTTAGTGCAGTAAGTGGGATCTGAGTGACTCTTTGCAATGTTCTTGCAGTGTTTTGGATCAGGCTTCTTACCTGGTGGTTGGGGAGCAGCAGTGTCAGACAAGGTCCGTGTTTATCACAGGTTGGTGTGGTGTTGGCTACCCCAGCATGCTGCACATTCATGGACACAGGTAACTACACAGTGTGATCACCCCAAAGTGTGTGTTCCTGCCAAATTAGACCATGAGCAGCAGGGTTACAGCATTATCTTAGAAAGAGGCTGTGTTCAGTGATTGTAACTTCCCAAGAACCTCAAAAGTTCACACTTTCATGACTTGAAAACACTGTTTGATGGATTGCATAAGGAAGCTGGGTATGTATTCAGGCCCAAGTGAAGACACCAGTTGTGGGATGCAGATGACAGCAGGCAGCTGAACTCACTTTTTTAGCTTTTGCCCTCACTACGTTCCTCACTTTTCCAGCTATCATAATTTTTGGCTCAAGGAAGAAATGTGCATTTTCTGTTGTGTGCCTTAACTAGCAGTTCCTTGTAAACAAGTGGCAGTCCTTGAAAATTCCCTCTTTGGGCCAAGAGCTTTGAATTGGCAGGATGAAGCATATTTGTGCCTTTGAGGTGGGGATGTGTTGTGGGCCATATATTTGCAGGTGCAGAAAAGAAAATCGATTATTTTTTAATTGCACCAGTTTGGTGTGTTCTGAATATGGATAGAAAGCTGGAAGTTGATTAAAAATAAAAAGGATGACATCTGATTGTCAGAAGGCAGCAACCAGGTCTCCAGGACAGTGCTCTGCACAGACAGAAGAAATCTTAGGGATTCCCCTGTCCCAGTCAAGCAGAGTCAATGACAGCCCCTCTTTGCAGTCCCTCACCACTTGCAGTGCAGGTTTGTGTGGGTGAGGAACATCTTTCATCAGTGAGACTCACAAAAGCAGTTCACCAGGGCTGTAGAGTCTCTCCAGGACTCTTTAGATGTGCCTAGAGACAAGCAGCAGCTTTGAACCACTTAAACGTGGAAATAAAAATCCAGTTCCTTTTGTGGAGGGGATGTTTTTCTGTTCCTGTTAGATTTTATTTAGCAATGGAGGAGACAGGATGGGGAGACCAGTAGACATGTTTCAGTGAGCACACTCAGCTTGTGACACAGGATTGGCAGTTCAGATCCAGACATTGCTCTGCATGTTGCCCCCGGCTGCATCTGCATGACTTCCACTGAAAACCACGTGGTCACGTGTGCTTTGGAAAAGTCCATCCGCCAGATTCCTTAGTGCAGTTTGGGATGCACTTGGCAAGATGTTTGAGCTTTGATGGACAAGTTCCTGGGTGAGTTTACTCACACAGTGTAAGAAACTTGAGAAGCAACAATCCCGTGGAGTTGCACTGCTTTTTTAAAGAGACTTTTCTGGAGTAGAGCTACAGTCCCATGAATCCCCCTGAAGACTGATAGATTGAAAAAGAAATTAGTGTTAGGAAAGTACACATTTCTTTGCACTTCGTAGTTTGTAGAGATGAAATGTTTTGTCTTGATTTTGTGATACTTTTTCTTGGTACTTTTTACATATCAATTTTTTTTCTTTTGTAATGGCCACTCCTGTTTAGTTTTGAGTAGCTCTTACTCCATAACTGGAAGTTTATGTTTGGGCTGTTACATCTAAGCTGGAATAAAGTGTTGGCACATTTGAACAAATGCTCTGAAGAATCTTTTGAAACAAATGCTAAACATCCTTGGATCCCTGATGTGGTTTTCAGGTTCACTTGCAAGTCCTCTTAATTGCCACATGTAGAGCGGGCAAAATGAAATGAGAACTAAAGAGTTGAAAGATGAAAATTATTGGTATGCATTTCCAGATATATTCAAATGTACACATTTCTTAAGAGCTCTGTAGTGTTCCCAAAAAGACTTTACAAATATTTCCATCCCAAGGCTTCTTGAAAGTTGGTTTGCTCATCCAGGCTGTTGGAAGGTTTTAGTGCTGTGCATGATTTAAAAGCAGTAGCTGCATATTGTTTCTGTTTCAGGAACTACTTTTTTGTATTCAAGGAGAATTGGTGCTATGTTATATTTGGCAATGCACAACCCTCTTTTAGTCCTGAAACACAGATCTGAAAGAAACTTGACTAAAGAAATAAAAATTTTTAAAATATGTAATGATGAAAAAGCAGAAAGCTTTTATCCTTGGACTCGAGGAAAATAGGAGAAAGAGTTGTGGATTAGCTACTGTCAGTAGTAATTCAGCATAGTCACCCAATATGAAATAGTTCAGATTCAGTGCAGTACAGGTGATCTGAGCATCCACAAACCTCTGAACTGATTGCTGGATTTGTGTCCACGCAGTCCTGGATAAAATGGTTTCAGGTAAGTTGGTTTGTATTTTGCTTGACTGGGAGTGTTCCATGCATTCCATGGACGGTTTTGATGCTGACAGTTATTTCTGTCTTCGGGCTTGATGGTGGCACAGAAATCTCCTGTTGAGAAGGTTTGTTGATGTGCAGCCATGTATTTACACTACTGCTACCTCCACCTGCACTTCATTGCTGTGTGGAAGAGAATTTTCTGGGGTGCTGGAAAGGATGTTCTTGCTTTTGCAGAGCAGACCTGCAGTGGAGTTATGAGAAGTTTTTTGTCACTTCCAGCAGACAGCATCACTGACCCTTTGCCTACAATAATCTTGCTCTGCCAGGGAGCAGAGAGTGCCCTTTCCTGCAGCTGAAAGAGTACTCAGCACTAGTGCCAATGAGCATTATTTAGTCTCAGGGAGGAGCTAACCTCTCACCTGACATTGTCACATCTGTATAGGATGTTAGTATTGCTCAGCAAAAGCATGGTGGTTTCTTCATGTATTCAAGCCCAGAGGATTACTGCATTAAAACTTGCATTTTTTTTAACTCATCTGACTTACGCACACAGTATGTTCAAACACCATGAAGGGGGACCAGTCTGGTAGAGGTGGGGCTTTGCAGGTGTCTCTCTTCTCCCATTTAGACAAAGCAAACAGAGATGTGGAAAACCTGAAGTACTTTAATTTTTGCTCCAGAAGTCACGCTGTCAAGGTCATACTGTCAAATTGGACAGGAAAAGTCACAAGTCTCTTAGAGCTGGGGTTTTTTTTCCAAGCAGTTTGCAGACTTGGGAGACAATATTGCATCATTTATGTTGTGGTTTTATTTCTGGATGGTTATTGCAAACTAGGAGTTGGAAATTAGCTCGTTGAACATGTTTGATTCTGTGACAGAAACCTGCAGTGAGCTTTGAATTCCACAACAGATACCACAAAATAAGTACCACAGGTGCCACAAAATAAGCAGAATCTGGAGTGTAAGGATAAGAGAGGGTGGTTGCTTCCCAAGAATGCCTACATTCCATTCCTTGGAAGTAATTAATGACAGTAAGTTTTTGAAACCCTAGTTTTAGTAATGACTATCAAAATTCCTACAGAGTCCCAGTACAGAGCACCTTTTCTCATGAATTTAACCTCTGTCATGTCTGTGTGTCTCATGCGAGTAGGGAGCCCGGATGCTTGCCAGTTTTCATTCCTCTAGTGATTTGGCAAAGTGTAATCATTGTAAAGTGCAATTGCTTAATATGTAGCTCATTCACTAAAACCCCAAGGATCAAGGCAGTGAGTAATGTGAGTCATTACCAGAGCAGTGGTATCTGAAAAGATGAGGAGTCATGCATCAAGTACCAATCCATTTAGTCTTGAATTAAGAATTTTTTTAAAAATTACTAGTTGGATGTGATTAGTATCCCAAGCAAATTAAAACACCCTGCAATGCTGTGCTGCTGCTGCTGTTTTCCTCTTTTGTTATTAAAAGTGCTGCTCAGTTACGTGTCCCCAGTGCTCTGTTTGTCTCTTTGAAACACTTACAGACCAGCAGCTTTCCCTGCTGGTGAAATTTCCATCTCCCTTCCCTTCCCGGGTCACTGTGTATCTTCTTCCCTGAGATTCAGAAACCTAGTGCAGAAAATAGGAAGAACTCTGCTGATGTGGTCAAACTTGGGAATTTTGGAAATCCACACTTTTTTTTCCCCCAGCCATCCAGGTTTCAACAATTTTCTTGGTTTTCTTTGTACTAAATCATAAGAGCTGGAATAGATTTTTTTTTTTCTCCATCACATTGCAGTGAGGAACTTTTTGATCCTGGACAGACAATAACTATGAATGACTGGAGCATTAAGATTTCCATTGTCATTTGGATCTATCACCTTACTTTTTACATGTTTGGAGATGTGCAAATGCCTAGACCAGCTCAGTGCCCTGAGGTTGTATGTAGCAGTCTGATGGGGCACCCAGGTTTAACACAAAAATGATTTATACATGCTGATAAGTCAGTGGTTATGCTTCACCTCCAAGGTTTCCTGTGGAAACAAAAATGACAAGCTTCCTGAATTACAGTGAAAAAAGCCCAAAGAACAAAACAAGGCATGTGCTGGATGTTTGTGTAGCTCCTTTGAAGTCAGCAGGAGTTGGACAGCATTGCACTAGTTGGGATCTGTGATTAGAGGTATTAAATTATGAGTGATATTATTAAGAGCACAAAATAATACACAATAAATGATCAGTCTGCAACTCTGCTCCTGGACCACTTTTATAAGGCATTGTGCTATGCAGTCATGTATATTTAATTTGTGCATCTGTATATTTAATTTGTGCATGAATACCAGATCACAGCTTTCAACTGTGACTCAATTGCTCTTAAATGAGGGGTTATAACCCACATTCTGTGCTCTTCTGTGCTCCCTGGCTAACGTTATGTAACAGCAGACTACAGATAATCTTTACAATTTAGAAACCAGGTATGTACAATCCATTTCTGCCTACTGATTTCTGTCTTTATGTCAATTTCTCAAGTCTTTCAGATGCAGATTTTTAATTCAGTGCTTTCTGTAACTGGACAAGCCCCTGGAATGCTGACCACACCATTAGGGCTTTTCTCCTCCTTTTGTAGTCTGTTGTTCTACACTATACTTGTACAGCACATAGTATGTACCTTGAGAGTCCCTTTAAAACTTTGGGGGTTTTCCCTGTATTACGTAGAAACAGAAAAGATGTTTACATTGATAGCCTTGGAGCCTGTAGAACACTGCCACCTTGTTTTGGGATCTCAGACACAACTGGGAACAGCAGTGCCTTCATGAGATTAATTACAGGAGTCAGTTTTTCTGAGTGACTATCAAATGACTTGAAGCAGCTGTAGATCAAACCTGACAATGTCAGATATCGGAGTGGGGGATGCAGTAAGAAACAACCCTGTCATATAAGGTCAGAGGTTTACAGGTCACTGATCTAGGAAAAGGATACATTTCACAGCAGAAATTATCTGTAAGGTACTCCATTTATACCTGATTTTGTGGAGACTTGGGTATCACCTTTGAACACAAGCACACAAAATCCTCAAGGGCACAGCATTGTATGACAGAACACAGGTTTTTTTTTCCTTTTCTCCCCCGTTTGGTTGAGCTGGGAACCCTCAAAGGAAAGTGCAAGAAGCAAAAGCTGGGGTGTAAGTCTCCTACAGTCCTTGAAGGACTATAGCTGCACTATATTGGAGAGTGTGAAGAATGAACAAGCTGTGCTTCTGAAGGCAGACTTTAGGAAACCCCAGTTGCCCAGCTGTTATGTAGCTCTTTGTGGGGGTTGCTCTTGTGGGACATCTAGAACTTGCTTCATGTGCTGGAAACTCAAAGACATGCAAAAGCTGTGAAACACATCCCCTGGAAGATGAAGAGCAGTTCTATATCCAGCAGGCACTCCTGTGTTCCCAACCAAGAGAAAAATGCCCCTAAGTCTGGAGAACTGTAGGAGGGGATCTGCAGAAGGTAGACATGAAGGCAGTAAGTGGAGATTTTTTCACAGTATCTTTAACATTGCTTTCAGACCAGTGAACATTTTCTGTTATTAAAACTAATATAACAGCAAAAAATCATGCATGTAGGTAGAAGTTTTGTGGTATATGAGTGATTGCAGTGGTTTAACAGTCTTTCATTTTGGTGCTGACTGAGAACCCTTTGTTTCTGTAAGTTTGTACATAAATGAGAAGGACTTTGTTGTTTTGCTTGTTTGTTGGGGCTTTTGTGTTAAGAAGTTGAGTGTCTCCAACACTGAGATTTGATGTGTGAAAATTACTTTTGTTTTAATTGCTGTATATTGAAGCATTGAGAATTAAGCCCTTCCCTTTCAAAACATACTTCTCTGACATGAGCATCTCTGTTCAGAGTTTCACCCCGAAAGATTTTTTTGTCTTAAGTGATAGTAGCGATAGGGAAGGATTTATTTTCTTTCCTCAGTGTCTAACTTGTTCCCGTTCCTCTTGATGGGGGCTAGTTGATAAGGGACAACTGCCCATCACTTTGAAGTGGCCAGATTGTCCTGATCCTAGTGTTAATTGTGCCAGAATCAGTTGGAAGAGTCTTAAACAGACTTCTGTCTTTTCTCCCTCATGAAGTTACATACTGATGAGAGAGTATAATTATTTCTAGCAGCTAAAGATCTCCAATGGCGCTTTTTAAATTTAAAAGTAACCTTTTATCTTTCATTTCAGTTGATCTCTAGCAGGCTTTGCTAACCTTGTGTAAGTCTAAGTAGGTTTAATTTTGATCTGCTGTTTTTGTAACAGAAATAAAACTGGTACAACTGCACCACATCAAAGCTTGACTGCAGTGAGGCAAATCCTTCTGCATGAATACATCTTCCAAGAATCCTGTTTCTAGCAATTTGGGTTGAGTAATTCCTCTCCAATATAAGCTTTATCCATATAAACCAGTCAGTGAGAGTCTTTCAATCAATAAGAGTGTTTATTATCATCTTGTATAAATAGGAACAGTTTTGTGTACGAATTGGATATGCTGGTTTAAACCTGCTTGCCACAGTTCAGCTTGGCTTAGTTTCTCAGGCAGGTGGAAGCTGAATAAATACAAACAACATTCAATTCCTGCAACACAGTTCACATATAAATGGCTCTGGAAAAATTAGTTTTAATTTCAAACCGGCCCAAGCAGCCCCTAAGTTTCAATAAGAAAATCTTCCCATGTGTCAGTTAATAGACTTTTAAATATTGCAGGTTAGTGAGTGAGAAGGACTCAGTAAAGTCAATTAATTACTTCAGTTACTGATGTAACCTGGCCTGTAACTTAGTAATGGCTCTGGTAATGTTGATGCTCCAGAAAAACAGCTTTATTGGCCCACTTTCTGTGTCAAACCCAAAGGTCATGCAGCACATTGTGTCGAGGCAATGTGCTATAGGCTGGCAACACGAGGGCTCAGGGAAAAGTGGGGTATTTTGCACTGTGGCACCTGTGTGATGGCTTGCAGGGACTTGCCTGCTCCACACCTTGGCTGGCAGCTCCAGCCTGCCAGACAGTGTGAAGCCTCAGCAGCTGCCCTGCTTAGATCTGGCCTTTTTTGGCTGAAGCTGTCTTCCCTTTCTCTTTTGTTCCTTAGCAAGTGTTTGAAATGCTTCGTCAGTCTGCCTGCGCCTCACTGCTCCCCAGCACTTTGCTTGCTGGCTTGCTCTGCTTCAGGCCACCAAGTATTTGGGCTCATCAGGCCGCAGTTTCATGACCTTGTCCATGCAGAGCAGGATGAGGGTCAGGAACCAGAGGCTCCAGCCGACGGCCGCTGCGATCCACCCGTAGTCGTCCATGCCCGAGGGGCAGCACGTGGCTGCTTGCCTGCAGAAATTCACCTCTGGAGGAGGAGAAATGAAGTGAGCTCATGGCAGGCTGAGTATGTGACAGGTTTCCTTTGCTAGAAGAGGCAGATGGATCCTGCCCTACCACTCTGCCTTGGCATCTTTCCCCTAAATCTGGCTCTTAACTTGGTGGATGACTCTGGAGTAGTGGTGGGATCTCGGGTTGTTTGGGAAAGACCTGGTAGGGCAGGGGAAAGAGGTGCTCTTGGGAACCTGTATAATGACTACAGATAGGCAGTCTGGCTTTAGGACACAAATTAGCTCTCAAATAGTCTGCTCAAAGCTATGAGTCTGTCTCAATATACCTAAGGTATCATACCATGACAATGGAGGAGTCCTAGAAATGCATCCTAGAGGTTGACCCACAGTGGAAGACTCAGAAGAGATAAATCCCTTTCCAGGACATCCTCTCAGTCACTGTGTAGGCTCATCACCTAACTTTAACAGGTAATAATGATTTAGGAACACTTACTAAGACATGGTGGTTCGTACTCAGCTGTCGAAACATTGGTGATGTCTTCAGCTGCTGCCAGGAGGAAAGCAGGGAGAAAAGGTAAGTTGGATTAGAAAAGCAGTGTTTGGCATCAAGCAGGAAAATCTGATAGCCATTGGCATTGTAGAGCTCTGTAGGATGGAAACAACTTGAAGAAAGTAAGTTCCTGCCCCTAAACATTGCTGCATTAGGATATGATTCCTTATCCCACCACTTTTAACACTGGCTGCAGAGACTTGCTCTAGCAGCATCCCTCAGGAGCAGGTAACTCACTGCACCTCTGCCTTGGTGCAGTGACCCTGGCTGAGCCATTCTCTCAGAGCTCACATTAACCACTGTCCTGGCCCAGGCTGCAGGGGCAGAACGAGCAAGCACAGAAATGGGAGGCACCATCCAGTGTTACAGAGATCCGTGGCCAGCAGGCTGCACCTTTTGTCTTAGGAAAATCCCAGGGTGCACAGGAGTCTGGCAGAGCCGAGGGCTGAGCCCACCTGTGCAGAGCCTCAGCAGGTCCACCAAGGCCCCAGTGGGGAGCTCTGGCTTTGCTGCAGGTCAGAACATCTCAAGCTGCTCTGGCTGGACTCTGCTTCATACTAGCATGGTAATCAGCTCAGGCTAGAAAATACAACATCCAGAAATAAGTAATGAGAGAGAGGCCTGGAGCTTGGATGAAGGTTTTGCCTCTTTATCCTGCTTCCTACCCAGAATCAGCACACAAACATACACAGAGACTCTGACACAACCCTGGCTGGTGTCCAGCTCTCCAAATCTGTGCATGGTGACAGAGGCCAAACCCTCCTTAGTGCTTCTAATGCTGCCTTGCCCCTCAGCCTCAGCGTGCTCCCTGCAGCACTGCAGGATCAAACCAGGACAGCTGCAGCATGCCTGCAGGGGTAAAAACACAAGCTGCACTGGTCCCTGGGCATCAGCACCTGTCTGTCCCTTGCTGCAGAAGGAAAGGAGTCAGAAAACACCTCTCCCTGTCCTGCCATGAGCAGCACAGTTCAAGTTCAGCTGGGTAGAGTATGCCCTGAACAGACAGATGAAAATTGGCCTGGGGAGGCTCCAGCAGTGAGGACTCCTGCTGCATGGAGAAGCTGTAATGTGCTGCTGGTCCACAGATGAGGCAGAAGCTATGAGAGAGCAATTTCCAGTCAAGCCATCACTCTGAGCTGGTAATTTGGAATGTAATAGAGAAAATCAGCTCTAGATTGATTTCACCAAAGCCTGAAAAATAATAGCTTGAGTTTAGTTTCAGCTGAGGAAAACAAAACAGAATGAGACACATTTGACCAAATATTTGCTTTGAGTTTGGTGTTTTCCAAGTAAGAGCAAGTAAGCTGAGATTGTCCTGTGGGACATGTTCTCCTTGGGGTCACCTGCTGTTGCCTTGCTCTGTGTTTTGAGCTGACCCATCATCAGCAATACCAGAGCTTTCCCTGTGGCCTCTGCCATGCTCAGAATGGGCCCCTGGGCTACCTGCTTCAGGGAAGGGTCTGAGTGTTCCCCGTTCTTCTGTCTGACTCTCATAGGATTTTCAGAATGACCTTGGCCAAGCCCATAATTTATTTTCTCAGTTAATAAGTACCTCACAGAAGCACTGGGAAAAATCATTAAAGCCTGTGTATGACCTGTGGAAGGAAGTAGTGCAGAATGCCGAGTGCTGGTTTGTGTTTATAGATCTTGCAGCCCAAGGAACAGGCTGTGAAAGCCAGCCCATCTTTAAACAGCTGGCAGGTCTCATCTGGTGCTGATATGCAAACACAGACAGTAGCCTGGTGGGAAAGGAACAGCTCACAGGTCTCATTTACATTTTGTTTTCAGGCAACTTCTACAATTAAGGTGGCACCAAAGCCACGTTTTCTGCAAAAAGCTTGCAATGAAAGCTAAATTGGACTACAGTGATCCCAAGGGGTGGTATTGCAGGTGGTCCTTTGCCTCAGCAAGCTGGAGAAGGCCAAGTAACTGTGGTTCCTGTCTCCTTGCCATTCAGTGGAGCAACCTGCAGCTCAGCCATATTTACAGTGGCTCTGTAAATAGCTGGTGAAAGAACATCCCTTTACAATGATGCTGTGATCAGTCAGGTCTAGTAATTCTCATCAGCATTAATTAATTAATTCCAGCTCTTTATACTTTTTAGGTGAAGCAAGGGAGTGCCCCCTCATTTTTAAAGAACAAATTACCGATGGTGGGCAATATGTGTAGGCATTGAGAGCAGCAGGGGTAAAGGGCAGGGTACCAAAACTGGGGCATAAGAGAAGAGAAATACCTGCTGAGCAGGAGTCCCAGAGGGCAGCGGTGAGGAGGAGCACGGCCAGGGCTGCCCAGGGCTCACAGGAGGAGGGCTTCATGCCGGGGGTCCCACTGCAGTGTCCACACAGAGCAGGAGGCTGTCGCCGGCAAATCTGCTGCAGCAAATCCTGGAAGAGCTCAGGGAGCCGCTGTGCTGGGCAGAGGGTGGAGCAAGGGAGCTTCCTGCTGCCAGGACACCTTGAACTCTCCTGCCACAACCAGGGGAGGGAAGAGAAGGGCTCTGACCAAAACAGCTTCAGTGGGAGGTGAATACCAGGAGGTGGCCCCTGAAGGTTAAGCCTGAAGGTTTCTCCCCAGGATATGCTGCAGCTCAAAGGAGGAAAGGCCTCCAGAGCCAGCCCTTCCCAACAGGGTCCCAGGCAGCTTCTGTCTTTTGAGTCTCTTTTTGGTCCTGTGAGGATGGTTTAATAGAGCCAGAAAGGAGCAGAGACTTTGTCTCCCAGTTTGGCTATTGTTTTTTGCACGTTCACTGGCTTGACTTCCGCAGTAATGCTGTTTTTGGAATAGCTGTGTGGAATCCCAAAAAACAGCAGCCTTAGGTCTGCTGCTGTTCTTCCCAGTGAGCACAGCTCTCTCACTGCCTCCATCAACCTCTGCAAAGTGATTCTGGAAAAGCTGTTCTTTCTTCTCTGGTGGTTATTGCACCTCCTCCTTGAGATGTGCAAAGCCTTCCTGCGAGCATAGCTCTGTCTCCAGACCTGGAGGGCTGATAGAAAAATGATGCTTGCTGGAGAGCAGGAATTTTTCTGCAATCCTGGCTGGGAAAGCTACACTGTTGAATTGCCTGTGGTGGTGTCCTGCTCTGATGAGCAGCACACATTGCTGTTCTTCCCCAGGCTGTTGGCTGTGCTTGCTCCTTTGATGTGATGATGTCCTTGTTAGAGAAAACATCAGGCATTAAATCAGGCAGGAAGGTGCTGGGAGAGATGAGCTCTGCAGGTTGCTGGTGCTCTTCTGCAGTGGTCACTCATGGCTTTGGGTGCTCATGGATTTGCAGATATCTTATGGGAGGCACAGGGCAAGGCATGTGGGGCAGCAGTCCTTGTAGGATGGAGAGCATGTAACAATTTTCTCTCTCTTCCCTTCCACATGACTGAAACCCACAGGGAAGGACATAACAGTCTTCCCACATGAATGACACACACCAGGGAAGAGCTCTGCAAAGCTATGAGGCTGATTTGGTCTCCATTTAAGAAAAACCTCAACAGCAAAACCTATGTAGGCTTAACCCTGCCCAGTGTTTCTGTGGGGGAACCCACTTGTCCTCACCACCAAAAATGCTCTGCTCCCACCCAGCTGTGAATATTTCCACGATGCATCAGGACAAGGCAGCAGAGGTTCCCCCACAGAGAGATGGTACACTGAGCCACAGGTGAAGGCAGGTCACGAGAGACACATGTGTTTACCCACCTTGTCTCCCTGTTTTCATGTCAACACGCCACTGGTGCTGGCAGAGTCAGGGCTGTGCTGGCTGGTCCGTGACAGCCACCTCCTGCTGCCCATCCCTCTGTCCTTCAGCTGGCACCCCGGGTGTGGCACAAGGTGAGTCATGCACTGCTGGCAGCTGAGCCAGGGCTGTGACCCAGCAGCCGCCCCTCTTGGCCTCGGTAGACAAGAGTCAGGGCAGGAGAGATGCTGTAAAATGCTCAGAGCTGCCTGAAATTCACCTCTGGGATAATCCTCATCTCTGGCTCATTGCAGTGTCTCAGTTCTTTTGTGGAGGTTGCCTTTAATTTGTGTATTTTTCTGAGCTGCCTGTTGCATCAAAACTAAACCTCAACTCTTCAAGTGGGAAAGGCGTTCTTCCATCTGCCAGATTCACCTTTCCCTTCTGAATTTCTCACCTTTTATTCCCGCTGAAAATTGACCTGGCAATTAATTTTGTAAAAGTGAATGAATTCAAAAGTGTTCTTGTGCAGCACAAAATGCTTGAGGGGAAACAAAAGGACAAAACTGCTCTGCCCTTGCATGAATGATTCAATTTTTAATGAAATCTCTTTTGAACTTTAACTATTAACTAAATACTCTTTGTCGGCTTGTAGGCAAATGTCCCCATTTCTAAGGGGTGCTGAAAATGCTTTTGCACAATTAACATAATGTGTTTCTTTTCCTTTCCAAAATGTGTTCCCTCTGTGGTTCAGAAAAGGCTGCTCCAAAGTCTCCTGAAACAGCGAACAGGCTGCGCTTGGCTTCAGTGATTTTTGGATCAGGTTGGAAATGAAGGCTTTGCTTGATAAGTTCAGACACAATGGGAGCCCTGCAAAATTATTTCTGACGCAGATTTGGATTCGTTTCATTTCTCCTTTGTAACACGTTTCTATTTCAGTGCTGTGACTGCCCAAAGAGCGATAAGACACCCCAGAGCCTTCCCCTAAATTCTACTCCCATCTCCCTCCTGCCAGAGGGTGCCCTGGCATGTGAGGCACGACTGCAGGTCCTGCAGAGATGGTGCTCCCTTTCCTTGGGCTCCCACTTGCATGCAGTTCTCAAGATGAGATGGCTTACTGTAAAATTAAGTGCTTCCCTTGCTCTCCTCTTGGAGATTCTTCCAGAGTGTGTACGGCTGCTGGGCAGCTTTCCCTGATGGTTATGAAGGAGAAAATATCTACTAGATTTTGTGCCACAGAGAGCTTCATGGCTAAGATTCTCTGGTCACCGAAGTATTGCCCTTGAAACAACACCAGGTGTGGCTCTCAGAAAGTTATTACCTTTATCATACACACACACTCATTCTGTGTGTATATATATCTATATATTCTGTTTATACAGGCAACTGGTTTATATTTTCCATTCCAAATGAAATCTGATTGCTGCTGCTGCAAAAAAGCTCAGAATCTTAAACCTGCTGCCAATAATGTGTCCATCAGGGAGGGGGCCAATTTGTTTGCCGTCTTCATTGATGTGAAAAAAAGCCATCTCAGATAAAGCCACCTGTGAACAGGGGGGATTAATTTTTAAAACTCAGAGAAAAACAAAAGTCAAACCCACAAAGGTTTTACTCTTTAAATGAAAGAAGGGGAGAGGGTATGTGCTTTCTGTCACACCGAGGAAAGCAAGCCTAGCATTTTGGAAAACTGCACAACACTGCCCTTTGTGTTTTCCAGTCCAGGCTGGGTTGGTATTAGACAAATGTTGAGCCTGTGGCCCTACTGTGACCCTGAGCTGTTCATCTGGAGACCCCAGTGAGAGGGCTCAAGGCCAGCCAGGCAGAGAAGGGCTCAGAGAAAGGCTGCCTTCAGCTCACCCAGGCAGAGCTGCCTGCACCAACAAAGAGCCCACTGATGGGGCTTCTCCAAATGGTGCCTCATGGCCAGCCATCATCATCTCATCTGCATTAATAGGATTATTATAAAATAATGTTCTTACTTCCACATGCCAGAGGCATGAAATGGGATATGCTTTCCTCTTCTCTCCTCTCTGCTTCTCAACCAGGAAGGGTGGGGGGAGGGCACCAGAGACAGCTTTATCCCTGCTGCCTCCTTGGCTAGCAGGATGGAGCAGCCAGTTTAGTAAAGCTTGCTTTGGTGATGGAAGTGTGCTTTGGGGGGCATTTTTTGCTCCCTGAGCATGAACAGCTTCTTGGGGATGTCGTGCTTTGGCCCTAAGTAGCCAATTTCTGGTACTGACACAGGATTAAGCTGATGAAAAGCACGGATATACCTTTGCAAATACACATTTAAGGACAGGGAGGCCCGGAGTAGCTCTCTTGGCTTCAGGTTTTCCAAGTGTTATAAATGCATATTTTGGTATTGGCTTTTCGCAAATGTTGGAACGAATGTTATAAGTATGATGGGTGGTTTTTTGTAGTTTTTAGTGTGTTTTTAACTGCCTGAATAGATGTATAATGGGTTTTTGCTGTAGTTTGGAATTTAGGTGTAGTGTGTTTCAGCTGCCTGAATAGATAACTTCCAAAAGAGGCCCAAGTGACTCTCAGCATTCACTGCCTGGGAAAAACAGACCCAAGCCCAAATCAAAAGATGATAAGAACCCAATAAAAGTGGAACTGCATTTGACAAACCCAAAAAGTGACCATGCAGAACAGGTCCTAGAAAAGTTTGAATGTAGACATGGACCAAAAGCACAATTGTGGAAAGAACTGTGAAAGATAGGAAGAACCTCACGAAGACAAATTTTGGGCGACTGTCATTTGTGAGAATTTAAACTACAAGAATTTCTTTTCTTGTAAAGAGTTTTTTCCGTAACATTAACAAAGAATACTTTTCTCTCTAAATGAAATAAAGAAAGACTATTTTAGAGGTAAAGAACTAAGATTTCTGAGTGTTATTTTCTGTATATTATTGGTTAGAAAGAAAGAAAGAAAGCGTGGAGAGAGAAGAAAAATGTGTTCTACTTTTTGTTCTATTAATAAAGTTTTTCTTTGTATCCTTTCAAGTTTAGGCCTGCTTTGTTATTTTCTCCTAATCCTATCTCACAGCAAAAAATAGACACACCATATTTTTGGTGAGCCAACTAAGAGAAGTCTTAAAATTACCAAACCTAAATCACTATACATAATTAGTATTTCTCCTTAGTTTCAAACTAAAACTATGACAGGGGAGTAGCTGTGTGTAACTGAAACAGCCTGAGAAGCTGTTCCATTTTGTTGTGTCAATATGCACCAATTTGGAACAGAATGATGTTTAGTATCATTGCATGGGCTGGAAGGCAAAGTCCTTCCTTTGCCACACCAGCTTCCCCACAGCCCTGCATGGCATTCACGTGGTCAACAGCAGTGACTTCACATCTGCCTTATCAAGGAAATTTCAAATTTTCCAGCAGAAGGTGCTGACTTTCATCAGCCTTTAATCCCTTGCTTTGGTAGCTTTGATAGAGAAAGCAGAGCTGACAGTGGCAGTGGCTGGTCCACGAGAAGTGCAGTGCAGCCAAAGCAGGTGGGAGCCCAGGGAGCCCCACAGCCAGTTCATCTGGCTGGTTGGCTGAGCAAAATACACATTTTAGGCCCACTTGTCAAAATTACCTTGTCATTTTTAATGTCACCTTTTTGGGTCACATAGCTTGAGACAGCCGGACTTGAGCAAGTGGCAGGATTCTTCTCACCAAGATGACCTTGTGAAGTGGGGCAAATCTTTGATGCTTTTTAATAGAAAACTCAAGTGCTGGGAAACCCTCTGCTGTTGCTTTTTTTTTTTTTTTTTTTTTTTTGGCAGTGTTCCCATGGACCAACTTAAATCCTTTGGCTTGTTGGACCAGGGATACTGGGTATCTCCAAAAGAGCAGGTCTGAGAAAGCTTTCCTTTAAGGGTGCTTTACAATTTGCACATAGCCATGCATTTTCATTAGTTCTTTTGACAGGAAATTTTTCTTCTGTGTGATAGATTTAGCAGTGTCCCAACCAGCCTTTTTCATCACTGCCTCATCGGTGGGAGAAAAGCCATTGGTTTTATAAGGGGCCAAATTTCTCTTTGGAGCCCTTGCTTTAGCGCCTGAAGTGGCAGAGTCTATAAAGCCCCTTTTCCCCCGGCACTCGTTATGTCATGGGGTGGCAATCAAGTTCCCTGGCTGCACTGCCCCTGGTTCACAAAGCCCCTGCCCTCCCAGCCTTCTCCCTGCTCGATCGTTCTGCCCGTCCCCCTGAGCCAGGAAAATCATTAATCTGCCGTTGTTCCCCTGTCCTTTCCCGGACTGCCTTCAGCGAGGAAAAACCAGCGAGGAACAGCGCATAAGTGTTTGTTTCCCTTCTCCCTGGCCGCTGACCCTCACTGCGGAGCCGGCAGGTGCGGGGCCAGCGCTCCGTACACCGGGCTCCCCAGGCTCCCGAGTCCGCCCTCTCCCAGTCCATCCCCACCCCATCTCCCAAGTTCCCATCAGTCCATCTCCGAGGCTCCCCAGAGTCTCCCGAGGCTCCCCATTTCCCCATCTCCCGAGGCTCCCCATCTCCCCCCTCTCCCCATGCTCCCCATCTCCTCATCTCCCCAGGCTCCCAATCTCCCCCATCTCCCTATCTCCCCAGGCTCCCCATCTCCCGAGGCTCCTCATGCTCTCCAGTCTCCCCATCTCCCCTGGATGCCCATTCTCCCGTGGCTCCCCGGGCTCCCCAAGCCCCCCCGCCATCTCCCGTGGCTCCCCAGGCTCCCCGGGCGGTGCCAGCCGGGCTGTCCCGCCTGGTGTCAGTCCCACAAGCCGCGTGCTGTCGCGACACGCCCGCCGCAGCCCGTGCACAGAAGTGGTGACCGAGACAGAAAGCGCTCCGTCCCGTCCACCTGCGGGCTGTTTTGGGACAGAAAGGGTTTCCCTTCTCCGGTCCAGACCGGTTCTGCTTTAAAAGCCGAGGCTTGCCGTGCCCGGCGTGGGACGGGGCATTGGAGGGGCTGCCCTCCCCTCCCGGAGCCCTGCTGTCATTGTCACCTGCGTACGGACACCGGGCGAGCCAGGGCACGGCTCGGCCCTGCCCGGGGAGAGGGGCCGGCGGCCAGGAGCGTGGTGGCGACAGGTAAACCAGCCCCAGGGACACCTCCTGCGCCTCCTGCGCCTCCTGCCCCTCCTGCCCTTTCTGCACCTCCTGCTCTTTCTGCACCTCCTGCACCTCCTGCTCTTTCTGCACCCTCCTGCTCTTTCTGCACCTCCTGCACCTCCTTGCACCTCCTGCACCTTCTGCCCTTTCTGCACCTCCTGCACCTCCTGCTCTTTCTGCACCTCCTGCACCTCCTGCACCTCCTGCACCTTCTGCCCTTTCTGCGCCTTCTGCACCTCCTGCACCTCCTGCATCTCCTGCCCAGCAGCTCGCAGCGCTGGCATCGGCCCTGCGCCTTCGAACGCATTTTAGTGGAAACAGCGTCCTGGGAAACGTGAGGGATTTCTTAACTGTTTTTCTGCCGAAGCAAAAACTGAGGGAGAGTGGAGAAGGGGGGAGATGATTTTGACAGAAGTATTGCCAGCAGGTGCTTTTGGGCAGCCTCCTGCATCTGTAGGAATAACTGAGGGGTGAAAGCTCTGCCTTACTTGGAGTAGGTAATCCTCTCCTTCCAAATCAAGATGAAAGTGAGCATTTGGAGTTTTCCCTGACAGATTACCAAGGAAGAGTAGAACCCTGCTTTAGGATGGTTTGAAGCAGCTCGATTAAGATATTTCTAATTATTTTATTTGAGTTTTGTTCTGTTGCTTCTAAGGATTTAGCACTTCTTTGATGGAAGTTAACTGCAGGTTTAGAAATACCAACTGCTTTAGATTAGCTTTTCTTCACACTTTTCAGTCTAAAGAAATTAAGATTGAACACTTTGATGATCTCTTCAACTTTTGATTTACTTACTACAGAATTACTTTACATGAGTAGTGAGTGTCTTGCAGCTTTTGTCTTTTCCTCCTGCAAAAAATACAGTTTGCTGAAAAATGTCCAAGCAAGTTTAAAATGTATATACTCAATCCATTTATTTTGATACATGATGTTTTCTTTTAACAAGCTATTTGTTATCATATATTGTATTTTCAGCATCTTAAATTTTTGAGTGAATGGGTACAGAGAATAGGAGAAGAAAAATTCTCAGGACATTTGAGCAAATACTGACCTGTGACTATCATGCTCCTGTTAAATAAGCCTTTAAGCCTATAATATCTTGTGAATTGCTTCTTTTATATTTAAAATGAATCTTTTTACGTTATAAAGAGAATTCATAGAATCCACAATTTTTTTAAAAAGGTGCTGAAAGACAAGGTTCATAGAGGCAGAAGGAGTTAAAGATAATTGACTTGCTACCCTTGTCAACAAATAGAAGTGAGGTTATGAAGGGATTTTGTTTTGCTATTTATAAAACATAGGCTTGCTACAGAATTAAATCCATGCAAGAAGTGTATCTACTTGCATGTTTTTCTCTGGAAAAAGATAATTACTATGCTTGTGAATGCTGATCAGTTATTTTGTGTGAGAACAACTAAAAACAATTTCTCTGTTCAGGTTATTCAAAGTAAAGCATTAAAAAATAAGCATAGAGATGAGAGAAAATTTTGTGCAATGCATGTTATTCCATGTATCTCATTTTGAAAACAGTCTTCTATGGGGATAAAATTCTTTTGAAATCTTGAAGGTTGTTTTAATTTAAAGAAAATAGTCTGCTCTTCTCCCCACACACATATAACATGCTCCAGATGGGTTTGCATTCACTATCACTGAAAGTGATAAAAAACCAGTCAGGCCTCTTTCACTTGTCTAATTGCAAGGTGAAATCATTGAGGTTTGTTTTCTTTGTGGGTTTTTTGTTTGTTTGATTTGTTTTGTCTTGAGTGGGGTTTTTGGGTTTTGTTTCTTTGTTTGTTTGTTTTGGGGTTTTATCTTTGTGGGGGGTTTTTTTGGTTTTGTTTTTGGGTTTTTCTTGTTTGTTTGTTTTTGTGAGTTTTTTTGGGGTTTTTTTTGTTTGTTTTTTTTTTTTTTGTCTATGTGTTTAAGGCAAAAATAATTCGAGTTCTTTCCAATCACAGCATCCAAACCCAAAACACAGAGCCTGAGTGCAGTGGCCTGAAGTGCTTAGGACAGGGCAGGGTATTTGCTCATCATTTGTCACAGGAGACTGGTGTGGCACACACAGACCTTAGCATCCATCACTGCTCTGGTGGGATGAAGCCTTGTGGGTTCAAGGAGGCTCTTAGAAGGTGAAAAACCCTTTTGGAGGATGCAACGGGCAGCACTGGGTCATCTTCCAGCTCCCTGACTCAGTGACCCCAATGTTTCTGCAGAGCTTGGCACCTTCTTGCACCTGCTTGGGCAAGGCAGACCGTGCTGCTACCCCCAAGGCTCCCAGGGCCTCCCAGGTTGGAGAAGAACGGGTGGGATGGCCTCCATCTTCCGGAGCGAGGAGATGACCCTGAGGCAGCTCTTCCTGCAGGTGGAGGCTGCCTACTGCTGCGTGGCTGAGCTCGGGGAGCTGGGGCTGGTCCAGTTCAGAGATGTGAGTAGTGCCTGGCTGGCGTGCTGAGCTGTTGGAGATGTGCCCCGGAGTGTGCTTGTCCTTCCCTCAAAGCACTTGGGAAAGATGCACCTATAGGGAGGCCAAAAAGTCCATGGTGAGAGCAGGATTTCCCTAAGGCTGCTCTGAAACCCAAACATCATGCCAAGAACCCACCCATCCCTGAGTTCCCATCTGTCAGGTTTTTTTAAAAAAAATTAGTTTTTGTTGTGTTGTTACTGAACCTGACTTGACTTTGTCTCTGTCTCTGTGAAGGTTTGTTTCCCCCAGCCCAGCTCTGAAGAAGAGGTCGAGATCACCTGTTCTCTTGTTCTTACAAGGATTGTTTATTCTTTGTTATCTTACATATTTGGCTCTGGCCTGCTGAGGTCTTCCTTGCAGGTCAGGATCAGGCAGACTCCCAAATGCCTTCTCCTTTGGGACGGTGTTATATTTTATACTAAAAATTACCTATGCTTTATTTACAATAACTCCCCAATACCTGTAGAATATATTGAACAGTGAACCTTTACTCTAAACCAATTAAAATGTGCCACCACCACAACAGAAGATGGAGAACAAGAGATGAAGAAGGACAGGGACACACCCAGATTCCTCCTTCTTTACCCCTTAAACTCACATTCTAAACCCCAAAATTCTACTTTTTCACCCTGTGATATGTTAATTATCATTCTACCTAAATTCTTGTAACTTATAAATTTTCCAGGACAGTCAGAGGGATGTCCTGGATCCCACACCCATCCAGTGCTCTGCACACCCTCTGCACAGCCTTGGAACAATCCTTTGCACCACCAGGACATAGGAAGTGACTCCATGAAGCCCCCTCTGTGACTCCTGCTGTCACAGCAAGGTTGTGATAACACAGGACACGAGATTTCTTTGAACAGCTTGGAGAGATTAATCTGACTTTGTTTATTTCAAACAATGGTTCCCTTTTTATACATTTTCGACAGACTACCGTGATTGGTGAACGAGTGACAGAACTCTTCACTCACATTGGCTAAACCAGAGGGACATAAAAGAAAGTTTGTCCCACAGAAAGAATTCCAAGCATGAGTATCGTTACACAAACAATCCTGATGTTTATGTTCAGGCTGTGGGAACATAGTTTCAACAACCCCAAACACCAGGAAAAACAAGCTTTAGAAACTCAGAAGCTTCAGGTCTGGAAAACCAGACTGGAGTTGTGTGGGAGGCCACCAGGTTCTAGGCCATGAGGAAGGCCAGGGTATTGCCCTACCAGTAGGACCCTCTCAGACTCAGTGGTGTTTGCCATCTACACCAAGGGCTCTCCTTCTCTGCTGATGTTAAAAATGAGCGCAGCACTGTGCAGCCTTCAGCCCCAGGCTTGTTTTCCCTCCTGTTTTTAGCTGAATGTGAACGTCAACAGCTTCCAGAGAAAGTTTGTGAATGAAGTGAGAAGGTGTGAATCCTTGGAGAGAATCCTGCGTAAGTAAACGCTTGTCAAATGCAATCGGCTTCCTGCCAACTGGTGGTGTGGGATTTATTTTTTTAAGTGCTCTCACACTGGGGAGCAGAATTAGTCGCAAAATTGTGATGTTTTCCTCTGAGCCCCTGGAAATGTTTTCCTTGCGTCAGCTAATTACCACTTCACCCCATATGGGCAATAAATTGTTGCCCCTGTTTTGAAAATGGTTAACTGAACGGAAAGGAGGTTAATTAGCTTTTATAAAATCACAAGATAAATCTGGGGCTGGGCAGGAGGCTGGTCCAGATAATCTGACTCTTCAATCAGTGCACCAGCTGTTGGCACACACTTCTTGTGGCCAAGGGCTTCAGCCTTGGGATTAAGTCCTTAAAACACAAGCAGCAGAGCTTGTGATTCCCACTGTCCTGTGGATGCATCCTGGGAGCTCTCCACTCTCCCCACTACAATGCTGGTGCCCACTGTAGCCATGGTGGGCAAAGCAGTGGAACCTGAGATTTCTGCGTGCCTTACTCACTGCCCCAAAAAAAGGGGGCCACAAATAAAGGGGGCCCTGGTGGCCACTTGTGCCAGGGTTGAGAGCTGCCCACATGGGAGTGGGTACTGTGACTTCAGAAGAAACAGCATCTCCACTGAGCAAGGAGGCTGGGAGTGTTCATTCCTTGGTGGCTGTGTGTATGCACTGGGATGATGGCCCCCATGTATCACTTAATCTTGTCACACCTCCACGGGATGCCTTGGTCCTGGCTGAGCAGCAAGCTGGTGACCAGGGTGATGCACCAGGGATGATTCTGTTGTTAAGACTTCTGTGCCCTCTCTTTGCAGGTTTTCTGGAAAATGAGATGGAAGATAATGTAGAGATAGTTAAAGGAGAAAAGTACCCAGAGACGCCCCTGCCTCGGGAAATGATTGATATGGAGGTACTGAATTTGGAGTGGACCCAGGAGAGAGAAGGGCTGTGCACCAGGCTGTCTGTGTAATGTGCTCAGTAGAGCCCTCCCTGCAAGGAAGAATCTCTGCCTGAGGCTGGCACAACTCTCCCTGCCCAAGGAGGTGCTCCCCCAGTTGCTGCCTCAGCACTTAGGTTGAGGCTGGTCCTGCTGCATGTTCCAAAAGGAGCCCAGTCTTTTCACCATCCCTGTGAAACATCCCTCTGGTCCCACATATTAATGAAATGTATCACTTTCACAGAATGCCCCCATCATCCTATAGGAGAGAATAAGAAGGGTTTGGTGTTCTACCAAGAGACCTGATGTTAGAACCCACTTCACGGCAGAAAACCCCCAGGACTGCCTGTCCTGCTGGGAGCATGGCTGTGATACTGGGGCCTGATACACCTACCTGGGCCTTGCTTTTGGATGTGCAAGGGATGCTTTATTTTATTCTAGCCCAGCTGGAAGCGAAGTTTGCTGACAGGGTAATTTTAAAATGCTGCATATGTAGGTGACTAGAAAGGAAAATCAAGCTTTCCAAGGGCTTCAGCTTCACAAGCAGTTTGGTTTCCTGGTGTGTTCCTGGCCCTGTGTCATCACCTAATTTTTGGCCTGTAGCTAATGAACCCAAACTAATGTAGGCTGATTTTGTTGTCAGTAAACTGACAGCCAGTCAGCCTGGGGTGTGAGATGTCTGTGAGGAACCACAGAGATACCCAGACAGGCTGAGACACGTAAACCACACACACACACCTGCTTGGGTCAGGGGCATCAGAACTCCAATGCCAGAAGAGGACAACACACCCATCAGGGAATGTTTGCAATGGAAAAATGATGCATTGACATTGATTAATATCTTCCTACAAAAAAGTGTTTATCTAAGTGTTTGTTGGCTATTTCTGTATTCTCACTTGAAAAAAACAAAATAAAACTGTTGATTGATATTTGGCATCAGCTTGGGAGAGATCCATTGATCCATTGATCTGCTTCAGAGTTTTTCTGGGTATGCTTGGACCCTCAACAGACAGTGCTGGAGAAACTTGAAGCTGAGCTGCTGGAAGCCAACCAGAACCAGCAAACACTGAAGCAGAACTTCCTCGAGTTGACAGAGCTCAAACATCTGCTGAAGAAAACTCAGGACTTCTTCGAGGTGAGAGGCTCTCTTTGCTCTTCCAACAGAGATGTGGAAGGGTCTTAAAAATACTTGCACTTTCATTTGGTGTATTTTGGTTTTAGAAGTCTTTGCCACAAGCCATTACGAGGTTTGCAAAAACACCTCAGTCACTTTGGAGCCTGCATTGCCCCATGAGTCAGAGGGGCTCAAAAACTTAGCTCACAGATCCCTTTGAAAGTAACATTTATGCTTTTCCATTGCTAAGATATAACTTACTTTTATTGTTTGTCCTTTGGTCTTATAAATCTCCGTGGAAAGCTACCTTTGGGGAAAATTGTTAAGAGAAAAATGTGAAAAGAGTTTTCAAACTGGCAATGCTGAAGAGTGTTTTTTTAAACTAATGTTTTCAGGCAGAAACCAACCTGCCAGATGATTTCTTCAGTGAAGACACATCTGGACTGCTGGAGCTGAGAAGCACTCCTGCTGCCGCAGCTGCCAAGCTGGGGTATGTATTGGTGATGTCCTCCAGCTGGCCAGACTTCCCACCTGTGCTGCTTTGCTGTGACACTGGCACAGCTTCCTTCAGCTTCTTAGCAGAGGGTGCTCACCAGCCTCCTCTGCACAGCTGTTTCATGAAGATAAGAGAGTGACTGTCCTCAGAAATTATCATCAAAACTTTGGTCAGGTTATGGGTCAATGGGACAAATGGACTTCTACTTCCAGGCCACCAATTCCAGTGATCTCTTTGTAGGCATTGTCTGAAAATTTCTATCTTAAGGCATCTTACCCATGACTTCTGGACTCAGGCCTCTGGCTACCGGCCTGGTCCTCATGGATGGATGGCTAACCACAGAAAAAGCCATGGTAATGCACTGGGCTGCTGTCTGATGCTTTCTCAGAAAAGGAAAACAGGAAAGTAAAGATAAACCACCAGTTCAAAATTTCTACCCCCTGTCTCTGCCATTCAGACACTCTCGTTTGTGTGACTTTAGGCATCTCACCATTCTTCCATTTCTAGACAGAATTGTCTCTTCACCTCCACCTGTTATCTAGGAGAGATTTTTTTAAATAAAGAACAATAGGATAAAGTCAGTAGATTGAGAGAAAAGCCAGGCTTGAGCAGGGAAGATTTTCCTAGAGGTGCTTGCAGCAGCAGCAGATTAGCACAGACTAGCAAACAAGGGCTTGTGAAATCATGTGTGCTACAGGTCCTAAAAGGCATAGAATGGGCTTGTAATTTCTTTCTCTCTAACTCTGTTCAGATTCACAGCAGGGGTGATAAAGAGGGAAAGAATGATCCCCTTCGAGCGTTTACTGTGGCGAGCCTGCAGAGGAAACATCTACCTGAAGTACACAGAAATGGACACCCCCATGGAGGACCCTGTGACAGTAGGTACCAACCTGGTTTTGCTTTCCTCTGCCCTCTGTGGAAGCTTCTGCAGACACAGAACAGGTGAGCTGGACCCTGCAGCAGCACTGGCTGCCTCTCCAGAGCTTGGCAGCCTGTAGGGGAAAGGTGGGACACTGTGAAGATGGGAGAAGTTTCTTTGACATTGCTTTCCCTGTTTGCTATGCTTGAGGTGGTTTCCTTTTCTTTTCCTTTTCCTTTTCCTTTTCTTTTCCTTTTCCTTTCCTTTTCCTTTTCCTTTTCCTTTTCCTTTTCCTTTCCTTTTCCTTTTCCTTTTCCTTTTCCTTTTCCTTTTCCTTTTCCTTTTCTTTCCCTTTCCCTTCCCTTTCCCTTTTTCTTTCCCTTTCCCTTTCCCTTTCCCTTTCCCTTTCCCTTTCCCTTTTCTTTCCTTTCCCTTTCCTTTCTTTTTTCTTTCTTTTCCTTTTCCTGCCTGTCAAGATGCACATGAGGCCTCACAGGGCAGCTGTGTTACAGGGACCACCATGGAAGTGGACTGTGGCTGTCCCCACCTGGAATTAGCCAAGGAGGGTCAATTCCCCTCGGTGTCTCTGGGTGAGCCCCGTCCCCCAGTGGAACTCTGTCCCCTCTGCTCCACATTTCTCCCTCCCCCATACCCAGAGCTCCTGCCCATGCCTGTTTCCCAAAAGAGCATCTGGGAGAAAACACTGCTGATGGGAAACTGGGGATGGGGGACAAAAGTAGCCAGTGGAGAGGCTGCCAAGAAAAGGATAGCAACTTTTCTGCACTGGACTCTGGGTGTGTTAAATTCTGCTTGAATTGTGTGTTGCAGAGAGAAGAGGTGAAGAAGAATGTGTTCATTATCTTCTATCAAGGAGAGCAGCTTAAACAAAAAATCAAGAAGATTTGTGATGGGTAAGGCAGGCCTGTGGGCAAGCCACAGTGACTCCCATAGAGGTCATTACTGGCAGTCCAGGCTGTCTGAATTTGGAGCTAGATATCAGATCTCCAGCTCTCCAGCTGTCAGCTCTGCAACCAACCTCCCTTCTGCTCCTCAGCTCTGCTGCTCCTAATCATGAAAGACATCCATCGCCTTGGCACTTGGAACTCCAGACTCTACATTTTCCAAAGTGGCATACAGCTCCTGAGAGCTTCAGTTGCTAGGATTTTAACTTGGGACATCTAAAAGGGGACTGTTGTTTTAAAAATACTCAGCACTCTTCCCCTGAAAAACAGGGCCACTCACTTGAGGACTGGAGACACGGTAATCCTTAACTTGCTCTCAGGCCTTGTTGAATTTCTTGATAAAAAGATGATGCTGTGGTTTATTCAACTCTTTCCCAAGGCCTTTGAGCAGTATCTGTGTAATCAGAGACAGAGGCCAGGAGAGAAATGAAAGCTTCATACAACCTGACTTGTTTCCATCCTGTTAAGCATCTTGAAAAGATAATTCAGGTCGAATATTTTGTTACTCTTTCATAATGATGACCAATGAGCTTTGTTGCAGTGTAAATCAGATTTGATGAGAGGATCTGTCTGCTGTCACCAAACCTATTCCAGGTATAACCCCTCAGCCAGGCAGGGCCAGCCAAGAGAGCCTGCAGGGAGAGGCTGAGCTCTTGCTCTTCCCTGACACCTGCACTCAGGACAGGTCTTTCCTTACATCCTGCCTTTAATCAGAATAAAAGCAGGTAGGTCTTTCATCCAGCTGGCATGACTGACTTCAGTCCCAAGAAGTGACAGAACCCTGGGGTCTGTCAGCAATTCCTGCAATGGAAATGGGGCCCTCCAAGATACCTTTTATGAGCTGTGGAGAGCAATGCCCATCCAGAGAGAAATTCAGCCCTGCTGAGGTGGGCATCTGTCTATAAAGCAGTCATGGACATGAGGGAAGACTCCCAGCTCTGAGTCACTGATTTCTGATTCTGAAGCTCAGACATACATGGAGTTCTGCCATAGCCATTGTGCAGGATCAGTCTGCTGCTGCTGCTGCCAGTGGTCTTTGAGTTTTCAGCAAGCCTCATTCTCTTTCTGGGTTACAATTTCCTGCATATAATAGATTCATAGAACAGTTTGGGTTGGAAGGAACTTTAAAGATCATTTTATTCCAACCCCTCTGCCCTGGGCAGGGACACCTTCCAGTAGACCAGGTTGCTCAAAGCCCCATCCAACCTGGCCTTGAACACTGCCAAGGATGGGGCATCCACAACTTCTCTGTGGCACCCTGTGCCAGTGCCTCAGCACCCTCACAGTAAAGAATTTCCTCCTAGCATTCAACCTAAACCTACTCTCTTTCTGTTTAAAGCCAGTCCCCCTATGTCCTGTCACTACATGCCCTTGTAAAAGCTCCATCCTCCAGCTTTCTTGTAGGCCTCTTTAGGTTCTGGAAGGCTGTAGTAAGGTCTCCCTGGAACTTTTCCTTCTCCAGGCTGAACAACCCCAATTTTCTCAACCTTTCCTCATAGCAGAGGTGCTTCATCCCTCTTAGCATCTTTGTGGCCCTCCTTTGGACTTGCTTCATCAGGCTCATGTCCCTCTAAGGTCTCATTTCTTTGCCTGCTTTTTAAATGGTGTTCAGAACCCTTCTCCCCTTCTGCATGGGAAGTTGCATTACCACCAGCAATGCTTCCCATTGGATTTTCCCATTTGACAATGGCCTTGCAAGTCACCAGGTCATACATTTAGAACTGGCTGGGGTTGCCCACACAGTGCTGAAAGTTCTTTGTTTGGATGTCTTTTTTTTAGCATTTAAAAATTCCCTGCAGTCAAAAGCCAAAGATATTTTTTTCTGGGATGAGAGTAAAAGAATGAGCAATGCAATGCCTGTCAATATATTCACTGTTGATTGACACCAAAATCACCCAAACCATAGGCACAACCTTCTGCAGCTAGGGGTCAGGCAGGGCTGGAAATGTGAGCAGATCCCTGCAGGGAGGTTGTGATGTGCAAAGTTTCTAGGAGCTAGCATTGCAGATGTATGTGGTGGTAGGTTTGTAGAAAGGAACTTAAGACTGGTTTCTCTCAGGCCCTTGTAACTGAAGGAAAATACACCTACCAAAGATAAATCCACAGGACACTCTTTGCAGTGCTAATGAACTCATCTTTTATGTTCCTTCTTCCCTTCAAATTTTTTGGTTGCTGATATTCTGTATATATGGGTGTTTTCCTGTGTGGCGTATTTCTAAATGTATTAATCCTCTGACAGCTCCTTTCATGCTCTGTGAAAGAGCCACCAGCCATCTCTGGTACCCAGGCCAAGACATTCTAGTCTGGTCCACCGTTAAGGCAGGGTTGACTGTAGCTAAAGCAGATGGCAGTGTCATTCCAGCCCCAGCAGAATATTTCTGCTTAGCACTAAGTCATCATTCATGATGAGTAAATATCCTGCAAAAATCATGGCACTGGTCTAAGCCAGCCTCCTGCAAGGCAGGTTAAGATTTGTTTGCAGAGCTGTGTGCCTCAGGTTACTCTTGCAGTCCCTGCTTGACTCTAATTGGTAACATTAGTCTGCCAATTTCATGAGCATTAAGTCCATGCACAAATTTATTAGTAGAGGTGTAGAGGGAGCAGGAAGGAGGAAAACGTAAGAATTTTTCTTTTCCTCTTTTTCTTGCGGTTGCCTCAGAACTAATGTGAATACTAAACTGGGTTTATCAATGTAAGGATTCCCTGCTGAATTCTCCTGGAGCTTTCAGAGATGTCTGTGCCATTAGGGCAAAGCTGATACTCAGTATGCAAAATGGCTGTTAAAAGATCAAAGCAGCACTGCTGCAATAATGTTACTGGGAATGGGGGAACTGTACAGCATGGAGGAATAAGCTTTCAAGTGTGATTAAAAATCCTTATTAAAGATGAACTAAGAGCTATGAAGAATAAGAAGATGGAAATAATTAGGTAGGGTGAATAACCTTTGGAAACGAATACCAGGTGCTGAGTGAGGAGAAATTCTATTCTGGAAAGGGAAGTTTAGCTGAGGAGCATGTGCTGTCATTACACACGGCTCTGGGCTGATCTCTAGGAAACTGCAGCATGTTTTGTTCAATTTGCAACTGTCCTCACTTGTATGTATGATAGAACTGATTTTGTAGAGCAGGTGGTAAAATACCCTGAGCTCAGACAAAGCCAGAACATTCATCAGAATGTGATGCTTATCTGTACACAGAGCCTGCACATTTTTGTCTCTTAAGCAGGGATAGACCCCTATGACCCTGTTACATCTTTTAATTCATCTCACGTGCAGAAAGACAGCCCTTTAGCAATCCTGACTCAGTGTATCCACGACAGGATGGTAGAAATATGTCACCTTAGGTCAGGGGCAGGAGATCTCTGCTCTGCAAAGAGGAGGGATCTCTTCCTGACCTGATGGGCAGCATCGAAGTGACAGGGGTGGCACATGCACTAGGCATCACTGATCAAGCCAAGCAGGGGAAGAAAAGGGGATTTCTGCTATTTTAGTGACTGCAGCACCTCAGCTCAGTTCAGGCTTACAGGCAGAGAGCAGCAGCAGTGCACCCTGTGGCCTGTAAGGTCCCAGGGGGAGCTCCTTGTGCCTGCTGCAGTGCATGAAGAGTACTCTGGGCCTTGCTTGGCAGGCAGGGCAGGTAGCTGCACACTTCTCAGAGAGACATGCAGCTCATTTCTAATAGTCTGTGCTGGGATCATAGAGTGGCTGCACCACACTGCAGTGTGCTGTGCTGGTGGAAGCACCTTTACACCAGAGCTGTACTAGAGAAGGTCAAGCTCCATGTGATAGCTGAAGCAGCACCTGCATGGAGCTAAGACTTTCACTCAAGTTAGAATCCCACACTAGTCTTTCTTATACCACACTAAACAAACCCGCTGAATCTTCCAAACAGAACCTTGAGGGCAAGCTTATAAAAGCTTTTATACTGGTTTATCTAAGCTGATGGAACAGATGCTGCTCTCAGGTGTTTAAAACCCTTCACCCATCCTTCCCTTGTTCCCAAGGTGTCTAGCCAAATAGGTGGACCAGAAGCATGCAGCCATTCTCCTATTTTATCCTGGAAGTACAGTCCTTTTGTTTGTTTGCTTGCTTGCTTGTTTGTTTTTACAGGGTTATTTACTTATGCAGCCTGCCCACACAAAGGGCGTTTGCTTGCAGTGCAGCAGTAGCTCAGCCGATGCCTTCTCCCAGTGCCTGCAGGAGGGTAGTGCAGAGACAGGGACATGGTATTTTTCCAGCCTCAGTGCAAGAGGGACATCTGTTGGTTACTGTGTTAGCGAGGCTGCCTTTGCCAGGCTGGGTTTTGGTTGAGTCTCGTCGCAATTCAAGCCGCTCGTGGACAGAAGGGAGGTGCCTACGTGTTAGTGCTGACCTCTGTATGACATCAGGTCCTGTGCATCACCTAAGACAAGGGGGGTGGTTTCAGGAGAACAGGAGAAGGGATCCTTATTCTCATCAAGGGATAAAGGTACCTATCACACCTTTAAGTGCAACTTTGTGGTGTGTGAGAAGAGTATACTGCTGGGTCAGGAATGAGGTCCGGTTTCCCTGCCTTTGAGCTGAGAACAGTACAGAGGAAGAAAACTCAAATAACATGTGTTTCTTGACTCTCTTACTGAGGCTAGATTTCGTGCCACAGTCTATCCTTGTCCAGAGTCTGCCACCGAGCGCCGAGAAATGCTGGATGGGGTCAACACAAGGATCGAGGACTTAAACACAAGTAAGTGGCAGTGGCTTTACTGAGGACTGAACCCTACAAGTGGGATCTGCCCAGGTGTTCGTCCTGTCTGAAACCATGTTGCAGACCACACAAGTTGTCTTCCTGACACCTTATGTCATTATCTCCCTCGTTCAGTTAGGCAGCATCACTGTGGTGGCCACATGATGCACGAAGGTCCCAAGCCCATGAACTGTGGTTCTGCTCATGGCTGTGATATGCCCCAAGCTCGTGGCACAGAGCTGCCTGCAGGAGACGGCAGCTTGAGGGCACATGGTGAGATGTGGCCAGCAGCTGGGCAGGGAGCCAGTCCCACAGCTCAGTAACTCCCAGTGGTCTCCTCAATACTTACAGTGGCTCAGGACCGTGCAGGGAGAGTCCTTGGTGAGCAGCACTGGGCGCCTGGTGTTGAGGGATCCTGTGTCCACACCCGCACTCGCTGCTCTCCGGGATACCCCACACATTCATACAAACAGTTCCTTTTCATCAACCCTCTTCCAGCTGCCCTCTCCAATTAACTGAGTGGATCATGCTCCCTGTGCTTCCCTCTCTTGAGTGTTACCCTGTGCTGTGCTTGCAGGTGATAACACAAACCGAGTCCCACCGCCAACGACTGCTGCATGAGGCAGCAGCCAGCTTGTGGTCCTGGGGCATCAAGGTGAAGAAAATCAAGGCCATCTACCACATCCTGAATTGCTGTAACATCGATGTCACCCAGCAGTGTGTCATTGCAGAGATCTGGTTCCCAGTGGCTGATGCTGACCGGATAAAAAGAGCTCTCCATCAAGGAATGGTGAGAAAGCAACATTTTTGGGTCCTCGAAGCTCTCACCTGCACTGAATTGTTTGTACGTTGTGCTTATGTTCAGACACATCTGTTACTGTAATGTGGGGCTCCCTTTTCTGTTTTAAGTTGAGGTTGTCCCATTGTCATTTGACCTTTCATCTTTTGACAGAGCTTAAGGTCAGCATTAAACGTTAGCAGGTTTGTGATGGACCCTTGAGCCAGAAATGGTGTTTTGGGACCAATTCTTCTGTCCTCTCTGTGTCTGTCCTCGTCACTGGGTTTGCAGGAACGCAGTGGCTCCACGATTGCCCCCATCCTCACTGCCATAAACACCAGGATGGCACCACCCACCTTCAACAGGACCAACAAGTTCACAGCTGGATTTCAGAACATCGTGGATGCATATGGTGTGGGCAACTACAGGGAGATGAACCCAGGTGAGAAACACTCAACTATGTGCACCTGGTTTGCATGAGCCTAAGTAAAACCTTTGAGCTCTTCACTATCCTAAAAAACATACTTGCTGCTGATTGAGAAGTCTGAACCATATTGGAACTGTTTGATGTAGAGGCATGGATTTTCTCAGGCAAAGAATTTGGCTGTTGGTCTTCAGTGAATGGTTGTGATGGAAATAAAGAACTTTACAAATACAGGATGGAGAACAAATGGTGAGGAAGCTGTTCTGAGGAAAAGAACAAAGACCATAAAGAAAATGTAAATTGAGATCACTGTGTTGAGGCAAAAAGCCCAAAAGGACCTGACAAAAGTTTTAAACAATGGTAGAGAATCTTGGACAGGCCACTGAGAATTAATAGAAACCTAGAAATGGGGGCCTATATGAAAGCTTGAGATTAACTCAGATTGTTGAGACTAAGCAAGTTGAGAGACATGATAGTAACCTTCAAATACATTTTTGTGTTGCAAAACAGAATGCAGTTGTCTACACACGGTGTTTATTCTGGTGAGGCAAGAAACAAAGGATAAAACTGCAAGGAAGGTAGAGGTCATACAGCTGAACATTCTTTGTGATGGTAAAGCTGGTTCTGTGCCAGATCTGACTGCCTGGTGTGTAGGGGAGGGACTGAGGAGGCCTTTAAGGGCAGTACCTGTAAGGAGTGGCCTGATGGGGAAGACTGCTTGTTTGATGAAGCCTTTTTGTTTCGAGGGAGTTGAGCTTCCTGACCCTTCCCTCCTGCAGCTCCCTACACCATCATTACTTTCCCCTTCTTGTTTGCGGTGATGTTTGGGGACTGTGGCCATGGAGCTGTCATGCTCGGCTTTGCACTGTGGATGGTCATTAATGAGAAGAGCCTCCTGGCCCAGAAGAGCACTAATGAGGTGAGTACCAGGGAACTGGTGCACCCTGTCAGCATGGGGAAAGGCTCATCAGCCCCATTTGGGAGATCCAGCCTCCCAAAGGCTGCGTGCAGATGGATCAAACATACCTGTGAGGCTGAGCTTTGGCATTTCTACCTAAGCGACCCAAAATTTTCTATGAATAAGTGTATACACACAGATCAGTACAATCATGTCTATTGTTGGTTGATGGACCTGCAGGTACTTTGGTCACTGGCACTGCCTTCTCCCCCTGCAGATCTGGAACACCTTTTTCAGCGGGCGCTACCTGATCCTGCTCATGGGCATATTCTCCATGTACACTGGCTTCATCTACAATGACTGCTTCTCCAAATCATTCAACTTCTTTGGTTCTTCCTGGCACATCATCCCCATGTTTAAAAATAACACTTGGAAGTAAGTGCTAAATGCAGGAAGGAAGTGAAAACACACCAAATGCAGCACGTAGGCTTGGAAAGAGAGACTGCCTGTGTGGGGAAGGACTCCCTGCTGTGGATGCAGTCATGAATGAATCAGTGGTTTTGTCTGACACACACAGATGAACTCACTATTGAAATGGAAATGTAGAGTCCCCGGGAACATGCCTGTTTGTTCAGGCACTGATGTGCATAAAAATCTGCAGGTGTCCAGGACTGATGCATAGAGAATTATCAGTGTGAGGGAGGCTGCCATTGTGTGGGGCCCATTTACATGCACACAAGTGCAGAAGAACAGGTCACAGAAAGGCTGGAGTCAGCTACAGATATCCTGTGGTAGTACTCAGCACACCTCACATAAATATGCCATGGGCTTCGATGGCAAGATTAAGCTGCAAAGGTCATTTCCCTTTTCTCTTGTAGTAAGGATGTGCTTCTAGACAATACAGTGCTGCAGTTGGATCCAGCAGTCCCAGGAGTCTACTCTGGAAATCCATATCCATTTGGAATAGATCCGGTAATTAAATTAAATTGCTCTAAGATAATTTGTATTTCAATCCTGTTTCTACACATCAGGTACATCAGTAGCTCCCTGCACTCTCTCCTGAAGCTGTGCTTTTCACTTCTTGCTCTTTGTTCCTTTCATAGTTGTTGTGGTTTAACCCCAGCCAGCAGCCAAGCCCCACGCAGCCCCTCACTCACTCCCCACCAGTGGGATCAGGGAGAGAATTGGAAGGGAAAAGCTGGAAAACTCGTGGGTGGAGATACAGACAGTTGAACAGGGAAAGCAAAAGCTGTGCACACTAGCAAAGTAAAGAATTAAGTCATCTCTCCCCAAGGGCAGGCAGAAGTTGAGCCATTTTCAGGAGAGCAGAGGCCTGTAACATCCAAGGATAACTTGGGAAGACATACACCATCACTCCAAACATCCCCCCTTCCTCCCTCTTCCCTGCACTTTATGCACTGGGCATGATGTCATGTGATCTGGAACATTCCTCTGGTCAATTTGGGTCCCCTGCCCTGGCTCTGTCTCCTCCCAACCTCCTGTGCACCCCCAAGTTCCTCCCCAGCCTCATGAAAAGCAGCAAAGGCCTTGGCTCTGTGTAAACCCTGCTCAGCAATAACAAAAACATCTCTACACTATCCACCCTGTGTTCAGCACAAATCCAAAATACAGCCCCATACAGCATTATGAAGAAAAATATCTCTAGCCTAGGCAAAATCAGCACATTCCACCCCTTATTCCATACCGTTTACATCATGTTCAGGTGATGTTCAACACAACTTCATTAACCATCACTCACCCTTCCATTCATCAGTCCTTCTGATGCTTTCCTTTAAAAATTAGCAATTAATATATTGCTAACAGTTCTGCACAGGCAGCAGCAAAATGGTAAGCAGGAAGGAAGTTTGATTTTCTTTGAGTGGTCTTATGCTACAGTCTCTTTTCTACCACACATCTGCTAGACTCTGTTTCCTTATTTGAGTATTCAACCCATTCCAGAGATCCTCACCAGTTTGAAGGCAAACTTCCAAATTTCATGCAGTCTATTTGTTGCATGGAATGTGAAGTAAATGCCTGTATTGTTTAACTTAGCCACATTTTATTCGTGTCCTATTTCCCTTTTTCTCATTGTTCTGTCTTTATCATGTATTCAAATGTACTTGTTAACATCAATCTTTTCTGTTTCAATCTTCATATTAGACAAATAACCCCACCCCTGATGGTTGCTCGTATTTCCTTTGGTCACCCAAAGAAACTCTGTCCTCCCCTGGTTTTCAGAGACATCGACCTTGTAGTCAGTTTTTTATAAACTCAGCTCTAAAGCTCTGTCCAGGAGATGGAGCAGTCTGGTTCAAAAAATCACATCAGAAGCAGCTGAGTTTTCTGCATGTTGCCCTGATCTCTAATTTAGGTTGACCCAGACTGGCTTCTCCCTGTTCAAAAGCATAAAATTCCTGGTTGGGAGGGAAGGATGGCTGAACAAGTGCTGGCAGGGAAGGGGTGGACTGGAAGCCCCAGCCCCCTCATGGCCCTCTCTGAGAAGATTATCTGTGTTATCTGCCCTGAAGGATGGATGGCTCTTTGCATTTTGCAAATCCTGCTGGGATGACTGAGGTGTGTCTTGGGAAAAAAAGTCACCCTGAGATGAAGAAGCTAGGCAGTCTGGTATCCAGAGGAGAGGCAAAGCATGTCAAACAAGCACACAAAAGTTAATGTTTCACCCTCCAAATAATCCTGGCTTCCTCCTTTCTCTTCAAGTATTATACTTAGTGTCTAAAAGTGATGCCTACTTACTGACTCTGAGTACAGAAGACATTGGGGTCTAGGAGGTTTGAGAAGAAAGGAAAAGCAGCCCTGAAACTCTGTAGCATAAAAAGGCAGAACTGAAAAGGGAAATATGTTCTAACATAACTAAAAAGTTAGTGCAGAGTGGCAGGCTATAAGCTGATCTCCATGGCCCAAGATTTGAAAAGAGTTTTTTCTGTTCAAACAAAAATTTGAAAATGCTCTGTCCTCGGTACTTCTCTGTGAGGGTGGAACTAATTTTGGTTGCAGCAGGAGGGATTTTCTCATGCCTTTCCACTTTTGCTAAAGAAGATGACTCAGCCTAAGGACAGAAAATGACACAGAAAAGATCCAGGTTCTGCTACCAGCCTTTGCAGTGGTTTCTGGAGAACTGAAGCAAAGTCATGAGATCATTTTAAATCCTTGTTATTTCCTTTGTTAAACGAGTCTAATACTTTATACATTTTAGATGAGTACCTTAGCAGAGTGAAAAGTAATAAAAGGAACATGTAGATTTCTGTGCATTGCTACCCTCTTACTAGGACTGGTAGGAGTAAATCAATGGTGTCAAAACAACAACTTCCACAAGCCTTTTATTGATCAAACACCTGAAAATCTTGCTCTTCTCTCTCTCTCCCTGTTCCTTTACCCAAAGATCTGGAATGTTGCATCGAACAAGCTGACTTTCCTGAACTCCTACAAAATGAAGATGTCGGTTGTCATAGGGATTGTGCACATGATTTTTGGGGTGATACTCAGCCTCTTCAACCACATGTAAGTTCGTTTCACCAAGCCTGTTGCTGCAGCACCTCATCACTAAACTGGTGTCCTTCATTCAGAGAAAGCCTCATATTTTGGACTGGTTAGAGCTTTGTCCTTTCCCTGGTGGGAGAAGAAATGTCCTGTACACTGCCTGACTCACAACAGTTGATATATAGTGCTAAGTCCAAAGGACAGCCCTAACATTGCAGGCATTTCCTACAATAAACTCTCTTTTTAACTTGCTTTCTTATATTCTCAATTCTGCAGAAATATTGAAGCACACGGAATTAAAAAAGATGTAGCACCTCCCACTATTGACACCTTTCCTCTTGAAAGACAAGCTCTCTTGGCCTAAACCAAAACACACCGAAATCTTGCAGAGAGTGTGCGTGTGCATTTCACCTAGCTTAGCAGCCCTTGGTCAGGATTTGTGGGTGTTGCTTGTCTGTATCTCTGCCTTCTGTTTTGCAACAACAAATAAAAAATGGTGACAGAGTGCAGGGGCTGACACTATCATGTTGAGAGATTCTCCAAAGCTGCAATATGTAGTGATTTTCAAGGACAGAAAGGGGTTGAGAGGACAGAGGGACCCTACAGGATTGATACTATACCTGGTTCTGACCTTCCTCAGCATATAATGCTCAACTTTGTGAATATGACATTTTTTTTTAATTTTTCCTTTATTTCAGTGTAATAATCTTTTAAGGTGCTGAGATACTGGTAAGACAAGTACAAAAATCTGAAGATAATTAGTATAAAGGAGCTTTTGTATTTAAACAATGGCTTTCATTGATGAAGCCTGTAATTACAGGCTTCTTTCTTGGCTAGTGATATTTGTAAATTTGTTAGGTTATTTTCCAAAACTTAAATACTGCCAGACTTGGATGCAAACTTGCAATAATATCTAGTGTATTAACTGTATTTTTTTTCCTGATTCTTTCTAGCTACTTCAGGAAATACATTAACATTATCCTTCAGTTCATTCCAGAGATGATTTTTATTATCTCTCTTTTTGGCTACCTGGTCTTCATGATTATTTTTAAATGGTGTCATTTTGATGTCCATTCATCTCAGAGTGCACCAAGCATCCTCATCCACTTTATCAACATGTTTCTGTTCAATTATAGTGACACTTCAAATGCTCCATTGTATCTGCACCAGGTATGGATCAAGCAGCCTGATTCCACTGTAGTTTTGTATTTGCAGTGGGTGTTGGGGAGAGTGGGCATAAAGGTACAGGCTCAGAAGCTCAATCACAAGTGTCAGTCACAGAAGAAAAGTTTATTCTTCTGGTATTTTGTGTTGGCCTTGTCAACAGGGAGGAGAGAGCAGCTATCAATCAGAGATGCAGAGGAAATCTCTTTCCTAGTGTCATTATTACAAAAATAGTGATGCAGTTGAAGATACTATTGGGGAAAAAAAATCAAAGTGTGACTAGACATGCTGTCCTGCAGTGTGGCCACAATGCTAGAGACATCTCCTTTTCTTTATAAGTTCCTATTTCATCTTCGGAAAGCTTTAATACTTTACATTTTCACTTAAAAAAAGTAGAATTAGCTAGGGGATTTTATGGCAGCTTTTAGTCAGAAATAACTCCTCTTGGGAGTTCACTTTAAAAAAAATTAAAAAGCAAGCAAAAAAATCTCCCCTAAGAGAGAGCTTGTTTTAATGTCAACTCTATTTATATTCTCAGAGCATGGATTTTTTTTTCTTTGATTGATTTTACATCAGCAGCATCAATGAAGAATCTGCAAGCAAGTGCTGCATACAGCCACATGTGTGCACCCACATCTATTCAGTTGCACTCTGGGCATTCCACCATGAGCTCAGTTTTAGGGACAGCTCGTGAGTCAGAGTTAGAGAGAGCCCTGATCAGCTCCAAGTAACTCTGCTAAGGATTCAGGGGAGTTTAGATAAACAGTCTTCACAGTCTTCAAAAAGTCTTTAAATAACATTGTGCATCAGTAACAACCCAGAGCTTCCCCAAGGTGGCAATTTTTTTTCTTGTATTCCTGTCCCCTGCCCCAGCAGGAAGGGAATGTGCCATCTGCTTGGGTAGTCTGAATGAAAATATTGGATGAACCCAGTCAAAAGGTGACCAGATATCTGAGCCAGCTTTAAAAAATGCAGAAGTTGTGGTTTAAGGTTTTGTTTGTTTGTTTTGTTGTTTTCTGACAGCACAGACAGTTATGTCAGGACAGCAGTAAGGGTGCCACACTGCAATGTAAGAACATCTTATATTGTGGGGACAATCTGTTACCAGGCCTAAGCTATGGGGGTTCAATTCCCCCTGGAATTGCAGATATGGAGTAAATCCAGGGCAAGACTTGAATGCTTGGCTCTTACTGCAGCTTTTCTACACTGATCACAGCAAGGCAGAATGACTCACATAGAGTTAGGACATTCATCTGGGACACTGGGCAGCCAGGTTCAAGTCAGTAACACTGGATTTTGATAAATTAACCCTTCACAGCCTCTCATCTCCAGATCCCCAACCATCTCTAGCAGAATGTGCTTTCTGGAGCCTTAAGCACTATACATTTATTTTCATGCCCTCTCAAGCAGAGGACACACAGCCAAATACAAGTACAACAGGGAGTTCTATTTGTTGTATTAAAAAATTACCATTATATAGAATCAGGTTTCTAACCACAAAAGTAGTTGGCTAAAGGAAGTAAAGCAACTTTTTGGTCTTGATGTTTTGTCTTTTAGAAAGAAGTGCAGAGTTTCTTGGTCATATTTGCTCTGATTGCTGTTCCCTGGATGCTCCTAATTAAACCTTTCATCCTCAGAGCCAACCACCAGAAAGCACAGCACCTGGTAAGGGACATGAGCAGCTGGGGGGTATTCAGTAGAGCAAAGACAGAGCTGGGGAGACAGACCCCAAAAACTCTTTGCAGTGATGTAATTCTGCATTTCTCTGACAATTTCAAAGTCTGCTTCATGCCACACATGCCAAGGACATGTGTATGGACATGTCTAAACCATCTAAACTAGAATCAGAGAATGGCTAAATTTGGAAGGGATTGATGGAGGTGATCTGGTCCAAACTCCCTGCTCAAACAGGGCCCCCTCGAGCTCATAACTCAGGTTTGTGTCCAGACAGCTTTTGAATATCTCCAGTGAAGGAAACTATTTCCCTGGAAGCTGGAGCTTTGCTGGCAAGAACATACCCCATTTGTTAAGCTGACACCATGCTCTTTCAACTGTTGCATCCAAAACCAAAGAAGATTCAGAAAGATTGAAGTGCTGATAAAACTAAGACAGGGAAAATACCTCAGTTGTCAGTCCACAATCTCCACTAACCATTAGTTTGCTGCTCTGTAGAAATGGGGCATCTTTGAAAGTCCTGGCCTTGGAGAGAGCAACAGTGCTTGAAGGAGAGGCCTGATTTAAAAGCTGTTGCTGGTTTTCTAGTAGTTCTTTCTTCCTTAAGTGATTGCCTTCACATTAACAGAGCCCTCCTTCCCATGGGCTCTGTGGTTTGCCCACAGCTTCTCAACACACAACTGCAGCAGCTGCAGTTTCCCAGCTGATCATTAATTCCTCCTTTATTACAGTCAGTCAAGATTTACTTCTCTTTATAGGCAGAGTTAGTGCCTGGAGTACCTTTTATAGGGCACAGATGTTTCCATTTGAAGAAAGAGATGCTGATTTTGCTGCTTGACCTTTTCCAACCCAGTCACTTCTGACCTACAATTGAAAGCCAGGCCCCTGGGAGACCTTTTCAGCCCTGCCTCTGCACTGTAATTTCTTATTTTGTCATTCTTTTGGGATTTGGATGAAGGCTTGACATGGCTGACTCCATCTCTTGCTTTTATGCCAGGAACATCTGACAGGTTTTACCCACCTCCTATTGTGCCCCCATATTTCTGTTCCTAATTTTCATATGTTAGCTGTCTGATCACATCCCACATTCCCCTAGATTTATATGTTTGCAGCAAAGTCTGTTTTCTATGTTGACATTCGGGTAAAGCAAAGATAAAGCAGGTGTGACAATCATTACTGCTGCAATAGGAAACAATATGTTGTCAGGAGACCTTTCCCATGAAACCTGCTGGAGGCTATAAAGGGTGACAAGGCAGAACCTGACAGATGCCATGAGGTCTCTATTTGGTTATGCTGTATAAAAGGACTGTTAGATCAGGTTGTCCAGGCCTCTAGAAAAGTCCTGTAAATACCAATTGCAGAGAGGTTGCCACGAGGTTTTTGTCAATTTAAAGTGAATCAAGAGCTTTGAATTTTACTTCTGCCTGCATCCAAGAACTGTGTGACCTTCTTCAAGTCATATGATCCTCTCAGGCTTTGTTGCTCTTTCACTTGACACTAATTCCTTTGATTTGCACCATCTAATTGGGATCATCAGCCTTAAAAGTACCTCAGTTTTCTCATTTGCTAAAAGTGATGGATCCTCTCATGGTGGGAACAAAGAGTTCATTGTGACACTAGAAACTAGCCACAAAATAGTTGGAATCACTGGAAAATGCTCTAGAATGGAAAACATTTAGGTATTATTAGCCATTTGGTGGGACTATTCAATTTCTCTGGTCCCTGCTGACTGTTGTTGAAACTGTCTTCATGTTTGTGATACAATCCTTCTCGTGTTACCCATCACGAGGTTATTAAGGGAATTCTGTGGCATGGACTTCTTCCTTTTGATATCAACCAAACATACTGCATTTTTTTTCTGAAAGATCCAGTCTCAAGCCATCTCAGGAAACTCAGGAGGTGAAAATGAGGTAGATGTCCCAGAGACCAATCCCTCCAAGAAAGCTTCCCAGGAAGACCACGGCGGTGGCCATGAAGGACATGAGGGTGATGGTGAGGAGGTAAGAAAATTCAGACAGAAAATTGTTCACACAAACACGATAGTGGAAGACACAAAGTCAAGCAGAAGACTTTTGCAGAGCTGCCAGTCCTTCTTTCTAACAAGATATCAACACACAGTGTTGTAACAGTTTGTGTTTTCATACAGAATAGGGTTTGAACTTTCATTCAATTAATTCATCTAAATTTTCCCTTTGGTTTTGCCTGGTGGTGGCAGGCATTCTTGCAGACCTCAAGCTTTTATTTCCTCAGGGTGGTTGTTTCACTTCCACATTGCACCCAGAGAAGGTCAACCCTTTCCCAAGATTCAGTGAGGTTTCCTTCCTCTAAATTGCGAAGGAGCACTTAAAGTTGGCAGCCAGAATCGTTGACTAAGGAGAGAATCCTTCCTTTGGCAGATATTGTCAAGAGCTTCTACAGTAGGAAGCAACACAGGAAGAAGTGACAAAAATATTTGTAGCAGTTGGGAGCATCAACAATATTAAGTGTGGATATGACTGGCTGTTCCCAGTCTCAGGGAATCTTCACAGATTTGCTCATTCATTATTATCAGATACAGTTATTCAGTGATAGCTCCCAAAATGTGTATGCCCACAGGCAGATAGTCTGAAAGCCCCTATTTTACATAAGAATTTCTGTCTCTATAAGAAATCACAGAGATTGGCAGAAATTGGACTGACATTTAAGGATTTGAAATCGTAAGAGCAGAACATGAGCTGTTCCCCAAACATTTACTTCTCACTGGAATTGTATTTCTCCAGCGAGAATATATGGAAAAATCCTACAGAACTGACACTTTTCAGAGCAGTCTCTTTTCCTGGGAAATACTTTTGTGTTGCTCAGGATGTCACAAGGAAAGGAGTATGAAGAGCCTTTGGTGGAGTGTTGCCCTGTTAACCAGAAAGCCCTGAAGTGAGAACTAATAGAACTTTTTTTGATTTATATGTTGTTTCAGTTCAATTTTGGAGACATATTTGTCCACCAAGCTATCCACACCATTGAATACTGCCTTGGCTGCATCTCCAACACAGCCTCCTACCTGCGACTCTGGGCGCTGAGCTTGGCCCATGCACGTGAGTGCTCATCCCCCTTTAGTCTCCTCACCACACTGGTCATGGCTTCTGCTGGTGTTTGACTATTATTCCAGCACATTTCTTCATGAAATCCAAGTTTCTGCTTGTGGACATTTATATGTCAGGAAGTTTTGCTTCTGGTCAGGTGACTCCAAGTGTTTCATAGTGGTGATCTCCGTTTCCAGAGGTGATCCCTGGCAGCTCTGATTGCATTCACTGGCAGGGGCCCCTTTCCTGTGCTCCTCTCTAGCCACCCCTCTGGAATAGTCCTCATGGTGTGTGGGGAGAGGGGAGAGGTGCAGTCCCCTTGTGTAGTCCATGGAGGTGACGGCAGTATGGGAGCCATAGCTGCTTTTCCCAAGAAGCACTTGCTATAGCCTTAGGGTATGCAGATGAATGCCAAAATTACTTGACACAGTAATTTTGATTTTGTTCAGCAAACAAGAAAGAAAAGGTCTGGCTCAAGAGCTTCTGGAATTTGTCATTTTCACTGGGATTTTTCCCAGAAACATTCAGTGGAACATCACATTCCATGAGAAAAGTACAGCATTTCAATGTCTTTTGTCTTGATTTGTGATAAAAACAGATGCTCAAATACTAGAAATTGCCTCAGGCTGGAACTTAGATTTTCAATGTTTCTCATTTTTCTGAAATGTTTTTTATTATTATTGCTGTAATGCCTCTAGGCTAGAAGTTGCACCTGCCCTAAAGAATTGTGCACACAAAGAAAGGAAAACAGAAAGGGGCGGGCAAGGAGGGGGACTATGGTGTGACGTGCCATGGATTGACAGGGGTGAGATGTACTTCTTGGCATAGAAATGAGCTTAGTAGGAGTGGAGTGGGAGCTGATACACATTAGCTTTACGTGGAGAACAGAATCCTAAATAAATTAAAGCAACTATAAAGCTTAACTAAGGGCATATGTATTCTACAAACTAGGAAAAGTGGGTGAGCTGGCAGGCTGCACGCTGTGTCTGTCCATAGCTGCTGCTCAGCACTGTTTTCCCTTTATTTCCTCCTGCAGAGCTGTCAGAGGTCCTGTGGACCATGGTGATGCACAACGGGCTCAGCAGCAGCGGCTGGGCAGGGCTCATCGCCATCTTCATCATCTTTGCAGCGTTTGCAGTGCTGACAGTGGCCATCCTGCTGGTCATGGAGGGGCTCTCAGCCTTCCTGCATGCCTTGAGGCTGCACTGGTGCGTGGAGAGGGCCTCTGGAGCTTTTGCCAGATCAGACTTTGGGAGGGAACTGGGTGTGGGACAGAGTTAGACATGCTTTGCCAGTGCATTGGACTGTCAGTTGCCTTTGGCAAACGAAGTGAGGGAGACTCTCCCAAAGGGAGCTCAGAGATCCCTTCTCTGCTCCCTGGAGCTCCCTGCTTGTCCTCCTGCACCTGTGGTGGTTGTCAGCATTTGAGGCAAATGGCAACCTGCTGTTCTGTCCTGGTAAACATGCCACTGAGGCCTCTGACTCACATGATAGAGCCCAAAGGCAGCCCAGCCACGCCACTGGCCATGTGTCCCACCCAAGGATCTAACAAGACAGCTGCCAAGGACAGCAAGAGTCCAGCTGGGAGTGCAAAACCTGATGAAAACCTGGGTCTGTGCTTGTGTCATCAGCCCAAGCTGAGCTTCAGGCTGCTTAGGCTTAGTGGCACACCAGTTCCAAGTTAGCCCATGTTGACCTTAGCTGATCCTCAGCCCAGGCAAGGACAGCAGTGTGGACACACCATCAGCACCTGAGCAGGACCAGGATGACAAAACACCCTTCACCACCACCATAACTCAGCATCCTGCCTGAGCCCCAAGCTGTGGCTTTTTCACCAAGTGATGTCCCAGCTCAAGCCATAAACTGTCAAGGCAAACCACGGTGCAGGTGCTTGTCATCGTGCAGGGAGGAGGAGGTGTCTGTCTCCCACCAGTGTGCATCCAGCAGGTCGTTTATCCCAGCTCTCAGAGCTGCTAGAGGCAGGTTACCAGGCCAGGTTCTGCTGATTGGCCTCGTGATGAGTGAGTCTGTCCTGATAGAAAGCCAGAGCTGATGTGTTGCTCCCTGGGCTGCCTGTGTCTCACTGCTGCTCCCATGAAGGGCCTACGTTGGCAGCTTAGAGTCCAACACCTTGTGGCCTCCCTTTCCCCACGGGTCCCATGTCTCAGCCTCTTGGCTGGCTGTAGGTCCTGCCTACAGGCAACACTGATACCTCCCTCTGCTCCTCCCTAGGGTGGAATTTCAGAACAAGTTCTACGTGGGAGCTGGGTACAAGTTTTCTCCGTTCTCCTTCAATCACATCATCAATGGCACTGCAGATGAGTAAAACCAGTGCATCACTGCTTCCCTCCTCAGACCAGGCTCTGTTTCCTTGTGGTGGCTCACCCACAGAGTAGGGTACATGGGATGAGAGAGAAGGGGATGTGGCCCTTGGAAGAAGAGCTGTAGATGAAGATGTCCCAGCTACCTTTCAGTACCCTGCTGTATCAGCTAAGAGCTGACCTACATCAGCTGGACCCGTGCCCAAGACTCCATTGGTGTTGGCCAAGTACCTGGTCCTCAGCATTTGCTGGGGCCAGCTGCCTCCTGCTTGGTTGAAAAGAGGAGATGCAGCTTTGGAATTAAATCAGTTATTAGCAATCGACTCACATGTGTTTTGCTCCATTTGCTGCCTTGTCATTGTGGTATATTTCTTTCCAAGGAAAATATGTTTTGTCTGTGCTTGATCATATGACGTGATTAAGTCCCTTATAAGATTTCAGCCCTTCATTTAGCACACAATGCAAACCATCTCAAAGACAGATCGTATTGCAGGCTTGCAATTTTCTACATGCTTTACTAGAATAACCCCTTTTTATCTGATTTGCTCCAGGGCTTGACAGCACTGGATTATAGAAATGTACACACGTCATCACTTAACAAAAGTGTTAGTTTTGAGCTGTGTAAACAAAAGTTTCCACATTGACAGCCATTTTATTTATTGACTTGTTTGTCACTGAAAACTCAAGATGACTCCCCTTGTGCTGTATTTTTCAAGATGGGTTGTTGAAGCAGATTGTGTAGAAATGCTAATACCTAATGAACAGAAAGAAAAGTGGAATCAAAACAGTTGGCATGAATTTGAAGTATTGATGTACTGTGATCTTCTGAAATATTCATGAATTACTAGTCCTTAAAACTGAATAGTGTTAATCATAACAGGCTATGTGCTTTTTAACCCTGAACTATGTGGAGGAAACAGAGTACACCAAGGGATTTGGAGTGGACAGTGCTCCCTTCCAAGGGGTGTGACCAGCCAAGCCCTTATTTTCAAAACTCACTGCCTTGATATCCATCTCCCCCAAAAATCCCACACATGCTGGGAGTCTTCCCAGCGGGACACACAGTGTTATAGTCATCACAGGTTATGTTTCTGCAGCACTCAGGCTGGAGAGTCATCTCCAGCTGCAGTGATAGAGGAGAAAACACAGCCCCAAGACAAGCAGTTGTCCCAGTTTTTCCCTCGTGGCCTCAAGAAGCCATACTCACATTGGGCAGCAGTTACAAACGAGGCTTTTTCAACAGCTTGGGTTTGGAGCAGCAGCTGGAGCTGAGAAGAGATGGGCACAGGCCACCACTCCATGGTCCATGACCCATGTGTGGTCCCAGGTCACCAGTTCTTTGGGCATAAGTAACCTATGGCACAGGAAAAAGCCATGCAGATGTGGCTGCAGATGGTGTCAGAGTTGCTCAGCATATGCACATCACCTTTGTTTCTTCCTTCCAGCCTGTTTTGTCTATTCCTACTCAGCAGAAAAGCTGTCATGCAGAAAGAAAGGCCAAAGTAGTTTGATGCATTATCAAACACAGAGAAAACAATTTGCTTTATGAAACAGTGGGTGAATTTTCTGCACGAGCACATATTTTATCTTAATTGCAGCCTTCTATGTGATTGCAATGTAACTGAGAAGATGATTACCAGAAACAGATTATTCATTCCTTTCAGAACTTGGTGTTTTGCTCTTTGTCTAGGGTTTAAATTTTAAGCAAGAAAAACAAGTTATCCTATGAATACCTCAGGTGACAAGATGGTCTGTTGTTTACTGTACTGGACAGCAACTCAAACATTGGGCTTAATTCTTAATACTGAGTTTTCTCTCTTTCTGTGTGCAACCAAATAGCTCAGCACAGCCTGTGTCTCACTTGAGCATTTGTGATATGTAAATGATGCTTCCCACTCCACAAGAGGACCAAGCCCACTAATATTGAGGAAGCATTCAGATTGCTGAGAGGCAGGGTTGCACTGATGTACTTTGAAGAGAGTCCTGGGTTTCATCTGGGTTCTTTTTAAAAATCCTTTAAAACCCCAGAAATGTTTCCCGAGAGTGCTTTGCCTTTAGAAGGTTTTCCTGCAAAGATGAGGAGGATTTTGGAGTAGAGCAGTGGCTGCCTGTTCCCTGCACAGCTGTTATGCTGAGTGGAACATGTGGATGAGCTGGTTCTGTGAACGTGGCCCTCAGGTGTGGTCAGGTCCAGCAGAGACCACTGTTCCAGACTAATAGACCTTGGTACAACAGCTGTGTCTTTAACTGAACTTTATCCAGTGCTGGAAGAGCTGTGACTCGTGATTTACCTGACCCAAGCCAGGACCTCAGTACGCCCCTCTGCAGCAGACTCGGGATCTGTGGATTCCTAGGGAGGAATGAGTGTTCCCGGGCCCAAAGCTCATCCCTTTGCTATGGAGTAGTTTGTTTCTGAGAACTGGTGGCATGAGTTTAATCATTTTGTAAGGCATTAAACAAAACTCAGTGAATGACTGTGTAGAAAGGAAAGGCAAACAAAGAAAGGAAGTCAAGCAAACTGGTCTTAGTCACTCACAGCCATTCTTTCCTGAGTTTTTTATTGCTTCTTATGAGGGCCATTGCTGTGTGTGTGTCTATGCCCTTCCCATCAGGACAACATTGTGATGTGGAAGATGAAGAAAGCTAGGTGTCGAGTTCTTGTCCAGTCTCTTAGGTCCTCTGGATTGGTGATAATGAACTAGCTTTCGGACTGAGGTTTCAGAAACTCCAGGAGTCAAGAGCTTCTTGGGGTTCAGCCTCTGGCTCCTCCAGCAGAGGCTGGAGCCACAGCACTTTCCTCAGTCTTTACCTATACTATGGCCCTACATCATGTCCTTGGCCAGCATGGAGACCTTTCTCTTTTCTCTCCCACTCTTTTTTTTCTTCTGAACCTTTCATGCATGTAGGCATTTCCATTTGTTCATCACCCTGACCAGCCTTTGCCTTTCCATGGCAAATAAGTAAATACCATGAGGTGGTTGAAGAAACAACATAGTATCCCTTCGTGCAATCCCAAACACCTGGGCTTGAAAGCTCATCCTAGTGGCTTAGACCTTCACTGGAATTTGGGTCATTTATTCCCCCTTCTTTGCTGGGGAGCTGGAATGCTGAAACATCTGCGCCCTCCCATCATTGCACACGTGCTGTCTGAGTTTTTGCAAAGCAAATGTAATGGTATGGATCTGGCAGCTCACGCAGCAGATGCCAATAACGGCTGAATATTAGATATTATTAAGGAGAAGATATCAAATAAAGCTGTGAGATACCATATGTTGGCTGGTGGCAAATATCTTCCAGATGCTTGGAAGCATGAGATTCAGCGTGGGAGTTGCTTTGATGAAACTATGGCACCATTGCTGCCAGCTCAGCGTGTGTATTCCAAACAGAAGGATTTTGGAAACCCTTGTGAGACCAATGCCTATACTGAGCAGTAAAGGTCAGCACACACATTCCTTGTCAAGAGCACTGAGATTTGCTGCACAACAAGGTTGGGATCCCTGTGGCAGTTTAAAGCCATGAATGCTCCCTGCATTTTTCTACCTCATCAAGAAATTTAGAAGGATGAAGCAGACCTTATTCTTCTCACGGTGCTCATGCCTGAGTTGGCTTCATCTGGCCTAAGAAGAGCTGGTGGCTGCAGCACCCAGGCAGGGGATGGCAAAGGTGGGCACTGACTGCTGCAGAACCTACCTCTGAAACCTGTGAGCTAAACTCCTGCTGGTATTTCAATAATGATGTGTCCCAGCACCCTCCTTCCACCTGCTTGGAGTCGCCCTCACAAGAAGGGATGGGTGAGCACCAACACCCGTGGGGACAGTGCCTGTGAAGGACCTGCAGGTGCAATGAGACAAGCACATTGGGCACCCTGCCTGCAGCACCTGCCTCTGCGTGGTGCAGGTGGGTGGAGAGGGACCTGCCTGTGCCAAGCAAGGAGAAAACCTGACACCTGGGATCTGGATCCCAAACGAACTGTAAAAAGTAAATAGCAGAGGAGAAACAGTCAGAAAAGAGAAAGAGTCTTCTCCTCCGAGCCTGAGACACCACAGAGGTAAGAAAGCTTCCCTAAATAAAATGTTTAGTAAAGTCTTCCTTAACACTGGGGGTGCCTGATCGTTTGTATGATCAGATAACCCCACTCTCACCTGCAAGGAAAATTCTCAGCCAGAGAAGGCTGAGAGTTCTACTGACAGAGTTCCCAAGTGGTGTCACAGGCAGCACTGTGTGCTGTACAGCCTTTGTGCCTCACAGCCCTCCAGTGAGGGTCATGATACCATTCCAAAGGGTCCTAGCAGCAGTTTCACTCTTGGTACTCTTGGTTGTTCCCTTCAGTTGGAGGATTTTTTATTTTCTCTGCCAGTAGCAGCTTTGTCACTGCTGTTCTTTTGGCTCATGTAATTGGTGTTTAGTTGGATTTACAAATAGAGGGAAATTTGTGGCTCCCTGAAGATAGGCACTAGCTGCTCCATCAAGGCAAACAGGGCTGCAGAGGTTTGGGATGAGGAAAACACAGGTTTGGTAGGAACTGTTAGGGGGTTTGAGGTGCCTGCATATATTTCTGGTGTTATTTGGGTGCTGGAAAGTATATCCCACCTGCTTACCAGCTGCTATTTGAAATTAGTGTTGTCCTCATTAGGTACTATCCACCATCCTGCTGCCCCTGAGGGTGTCTGGCTACAGAGGGTGCTGGAAGTGGCACTGCAGCCTTCTGCTTGAGCACCTGACCCTCGCTGTGAGTCCTGCACAGCAGCACCAGGGATCAGGGTTCCCTCTCCTTTTGTGGAAGAGTTGTGGCACTTCCCAGAAGGAAGGCATGTAGCCCAGGGTGGGTACCAGTGAAATGCTCCAACACTCCTCAGCAAACAGTGGCAGGATACCCCAGCATCAGGATGGATGGGCAAAGGCCCAGGGCTTGATGCTTGTCCTGCCAGCACCATGGGCTGTGCCTGCCACATTTCAGGGGAGAGTGTCTGTCTAACCTGACAGAGGTGTGATGTGGCAGCTTAGGGCAGAATGTGTTTGCAGGTCCCTAGTCATTAAGGAACAGAAAAGGGGAAAAACAGGTGCCCAGACTTTGTTATTGCAAAGCTTTTGGTGATTCAGACACACAATACATCTTTACCTCTTCCAAGCACCGTGTTTGGTTTCTGTTGAGCCGATTCCACTTGGGAATAGTCCCTAGCTGTTGGCCATCATAACCAGCTGGTGGCACAGCTATTGCTGCCTCCAAGGACATTGCTGAGAGACAGATGTAACCAATATCCTGTGCATCTTCTTGGGTGCTGGACTGTAATGATCTGTGACAGCAAGGTCAGTGTTATGGGACCTGACTGACTAATCTGCCATTAGTCCCTAGTGACCTCATTCTGGCTGTACCTCAGTACAGGATCGAGGTATCCACCCTGGAATACTGCAGTTCCATGCTTTCATACTGCCCTGTATCTCAAATGGCATTTTGTATCTTTCATTAGATGCTCTCAGCCATTCATTCCCTGCAGCTCTCACCCTTCTGCAGCCTCCCTGGTCTCTGCTGGCTGGCTGTGAATGCAGCCTGGGCCAAGCCCAGCACTCCTCAAAGGAGGTAATCAAAGAAGAGGGTGTCAGCAAAGTGCAGGTGTGTCGAGCCCCCCTCACAGTGCTTGAGCATGCACTCAGCAGGAAAGCTTGTGGGTTTAAGCAATTAGTGTGCTTAATCCCTGCCCTGGGATTAAATGAGTTTTTCTGATGAGGAAAAGCAACAGTGATGAGGCCAAAAGATCTAGTGCAGAAAGCCAGAATCAGTGGCAGAGGAATCCAGCTTCCAGTTGCAATCCAGAATGCATGGCTGTGCTTATGGATGCCCTGAGAGGATGGGGATTAGCGTGGCAAGGGATGAGGCAGAGGGGCTGGTTTGCAGCAGGAAACTGTGCTGCTTGGGTGAGGAGCTAAGTGCTACCCCTGCCACGTTCAAGATCTTTGGGTTAGGGAGCTGGCTGGATCACCTGGCTCTGCCTCAGGCTGAGCAGAGCGCAGCCCTTCTACTGCCCACTCAGACCCAGCTCCAGCAGGGAGCCTCCAACAGGGGCAGCAGCTACTGCTTGTATCATGTTTTGGCTGCTGGGGATGCAGCATCTTCTAGGCTGGCACTGCATTTCACTGACCTCTGGGCTAGGGAAGTTGTCACATGCTCTCTGATCTTAGCAGGTCTCCAGTCTTCCTAAGGCAGTCCCTGGACTTTCCATAAAAACAGCCAGTGTGATGTGATGACTGATGTCTCCCAGTCCAACTAACTTACCCTGTGATGTTTCTGTGTGTTTTTCACCAAAACCCTAATGTCTTCCAGTAGCTGCATGAAACAAACTCATATTTGACTGTATCTGAATGTTTCCACTCCAGTGTGAGAAACTGCCTTGCTGTTTTCTTGCTCAGGTGGCTTTGTGACTGTTGTGAGGTTTCACAGGTAAATCCTAGCCTTGCCCACAGTGACAGTGGATCCCAGAAGGAGCTGAGATGGCCACTGCACCAGAAGACACAGAAAATGCTATTGGCCTGGAGGAAATCCACGAAGAGAGAAAAGAACCACCAAAAGGTGAGTTTGTATTGACAGGACTAGAAATTTGTGTCCTTGTTTGTCTGGGGTAGAGGGAGGGTCCTCAGTTGTGCCTCTCCAGCTACTTAAAACCTCTGTACATGGAGCCACAACATCAGCATCCCACCACACCTACCAGGCTGGTGACTGCTACCTATGGCAGTGGGAAGAGCTGGCTGGCTTGGCTTTTTTCAGGCCTCTGCTTCGTGCAAACATTTTACTATATTATTAATTTGAGGATTCATTTACTTGGGATAATTTTTAAAATGTTACTCTGTTCCAAAAGCATTTTAAAATGTACAAGGCTGTCCTTCCTCTGTTTGCACTGGCTGCTGTTTCAGCAACCCCTGTCTTGCCCTGCCACCAGGACATCCAGGGGCTGGTCAGTGGACATACAACTGGTAGATGTTGCCAGGCTTTTTCCTGCTGCAGTCCCACAGTAGCATAAAAAATATTTTTTATGAAGAGGAGGTACAATTTGACTGCTGACAGTTTTTGTGTCTTAATTTTCTTTTCATGTTTAGGGCAAAAGACATTTACAGTGGAAGAAGCTGTGGAAGCCATTGGGTTTGGGAGGTTCCATATTGTGCTTTTTCCTCATCATGGGCAGCACTGGGGTAGGTATCTGCAGCCATCTGTGCTGGCCTGAAAAAAACCTTTCTTCTCATTTTTCTCATTACCATGCAATAACAACCATAAGCACATACTGCTGCCAGCCCATGTTTTTTCCACACATACCTTCTCAAGTTGGAATTCTGCAGTTTTCATTATTGGTGAAAGCAGATTTTGGCCCAATCAATATCAGATCTGTTTCAGGGCAAAGCTGAGCAGGTTGGCCCAGAGCATCATGGTTTGGCCCCTGTCCTGGAGCACTGTCAGGGCAGGTCTGCAGTTAGTGCCTGGAGGTTAGGTTCAGCCTCACAGTGGCATTTTTCATGTCATCCCCATGGTGCACAAATCAGGTGCAATCTGCCTCAGAAGGCCTGGCATCTTCTCACCCCTGACTACCTGAAAAATTTCCTAACTTTCATGGTCTTGGGTTAATTGTTTATCTGTTTTGGGAAATTGGGCAAAAGCTGGAGGCCAGGCTGGGGTAACAATGTAATGAGGGTCTATCTATGAAGCTTGCTGCAGCTTAGGTAAAAGTCTGAAGCTGTGTGTAATCAGTCAGCTCATTCCAAACTGAAGCCAGCTGCTGGGGGAAACAACCAAAGGAGATATGATATTTTTAACCAAAAACAGTTTTAAGAGTTCATGTTAGATGCCTGAATCCACAGATGGGTACCCAACAAAGCAGCTTGGTTTCCAGAGATAGTTGAAGGTCTTCTACTAACACAGCAAGGTAAGAGTCTTCTCTGCCAAGGATGACTCTTTCCAAACTTCCTACATAAACAGCGCACCTGTACCTGCTTTCTGGGTGCAACTTTCTCTCCTGCTCTCCTTGTAACCAAGATCTTCCAGCTCAGGCACAGGGCTCAGACCACTGTGGAGGCACCATGGCTTCACAGGACTGTTTTGACATGGCAGAACTGCCATGGCTACAGGCCTTGTAGGACTGAGAGGCTTCCCCTGTGGGCTTCTTGTGGTTTCCCCTCTTGCTAACACACACCCTTGTTCCCAAAGGTGGCTGAAGCCATGGAGATCATGCTGATAGCCGTGGTGTCCCCTCTCATCCGATGTGAGTGGCAGCTCCAAGACTGGCAGGTGGCTTTAGTGACAACAGTGAGTGACTCCTGTTCCCCCAGACAGGTCACAGTCATGGGCACCACCACGGGTTTTGGAAAACACATTTACCAACAAACCAAATTCCTAGACCCTCCTTACAGGTACAAGAACAGTGCCACAACTGTTGATGTCAGAAACGAAGCGGATGAGAGCAGCTGTCCATGCCTGGGGCAAGTAATGCCAAAGCAAATCCCAACTTCCACATGCTTATTTTGAAAGCCTTGCCATCCACCCCCAGCTTTGCGGGTTGCAGCAGTGAGTGCCTGCACAAAGGAAGCCATTCCCTGAAAGCTGCTGGCTTGAGGTTCTGTGCACTGCAGTTCTTCCTGCTGCCCTGGGAACACACAGCTCACCCACAGCTCACAGAGCAGAGCAGCCCCATGTAGCTGGGAAAAGGCCCTCCACAGCAGTGTTTCAATTCCCCTCAGATGGTGTTTTTTGGCTACATGGTGTTCAGCATAGTGCTCGGGCTCCTGGCCGATAGGTACGGCCGCTGGAAGGTGAGTGGTGCCAGGGGGCTGGGCATCCTTTTCCTGCACCCCGCAGGAGCCACGCACCTGGCTGAGCCTGTGCTTTAATGACCCTAATTCTTGCCTATTTGCAGATCCTGCTGCTCTCCTTCCTCTGGGCAGCCTATTTCTCCCTGCTGACCTCGTTTGCCCCATCCTACACCTGGTTTGTGTTCCTGCGGGCCATGGTGGGAGGCGGTGTGTCAGGCCATGCACAAGGGTAAGGCTGTGCAAGCCACCCTCCCAGGGAGGGCAGTGGAGGGGCTGGGAGGGCAAAGGGGGCCAAATTCCCCTTCATCGCCTTGAAACAAAAAGCCACTCTGTAATTTCACTAAATCCCCGTCAATTGACCTAATTTGCAGTTCCCAAAGACTCCTGAGGCAGCTGGTTTACATTAAACTGGTGACAGAGGGATTATGAAGCACATATAAAAACAATTAGACAGGTAACAGAGGAGTAAAGTCTGCTTCTTCCTTAAAAAACAAAGTCACAACAGTTCTGCTTAAGTAGAAAATTATTTTTGAATTATGTAAAAAGTTCCCACTGAAATGAAATTTTCATCTTGTTGGGGCCAAAAAGAGGATGTGGGGAGGAAAAATTCACAATATTAACAACCACTTCACTAGGGGCCTGGAAAAATAATTTGGGTTTATTTCCTCTCTTATGGAAACAAATGAAATGTTTCAGTACCTTCCATGGTTCCTCAAAGCCTGGTTGCTGCCCACAAAGGAAAGCCCCAAACTTTGCAGAGTGCAGCCCCAAAAAAGTGACCCAAAAGCACTTTGCTGAAGGAAAGGATCTGGGGAGAGAGGTGCTGTTGGGAGGAGAAGGCACCTGTGCCTAAGTCATGCATCTGCTGAGCTGCTGGCACTGCCTCCCTCACTGGAGGGTCCCCATTCCCTGGCCATGGAGGCTGTTCCAGAGCCTCATGAGGATGGAAGGAAATTCAGCGTGTTATAAAACACTTCACTGGCTGAGACAGAAGAAGCCACTGAAGGTCTCTTCCCACCTCTCTCTCTGTCCAGCTAAGGAAACATAATTTACACTGGGGAACATGATAGATGCCTGTGCCATGAGCCCCCTGCCTCAAGGGCACTCCAACCATTTAAAAAGTGGAACAGGGATTTCTTTATTTCAGGGGAAAAAAACCCTTTACTGAAGTGTTCATTTCTATGAACACATCTATGCCTCTGCTACCACCTCAGTCACCCCACAGGACCTTCCCACAGGCTTCCTGATGAATAGACTGCCGTGTTTATCTGCCTGTATTCCATAGCCATGGGCTGGAAAGGATTCGTGCCTTGTGTTTCCCTTGCATGTAATTTGATGCTAGAGTGGGAGGCATATTGGACAGGGATTCCTTGTCTCTGGGTGCTCAAGGTGGAAGAGGGATGGCATTCATTCTATGAGTTGAGCTGAACTGTTACTTGATCTGTGTGGAAATTCCCATTGCAGCTGTATTTCTGCTTTTTCTTTCCTTTTTTCCTAGGCTTATCATAAAAACAGAATTTTTGCCCACCAAATACCGGGGATACATGTTGCCCTTATCTCAGGTAAAAGTGAGCATATCATTGTTCCTTCCAGCTCTGAGTCCCAGGAGATTTGTCCCACTGCAGTTTGGAGGCCACGTCTCCAGCACATCAGCACTTCTCCCAGACTAATCTCACTTGTCTGTATCTGTATCTGAGATGCCTCAGAGTGTGGCATCTGTGTTATTAAAGACACGCACAGGAGAGAGGCAATATCTTCTCACACGATTTGATGCTCCAAGCATTGTGTAGGGATTTTGAGTGATGGCTGGCCCAGCCTCTTGGCTGTCCCATTCACAATGGGGCTACCTGGTCTCATGGGGCCAGTGCTGATGGAGTGGCAGACACTGGAGTTAGTGGCATTCCCAGCCCGCTCCAAGCTGGGGTGTATCCCTCCTCCCCCCTCTTTGGACCCCCAGAGATAACAAGTGGTTTATGCAGGGAGTCTCAGGTACTCCTAATTGTCAGGTTTTCAAAAAATGGTTTTTGTTTTGTTGTTTCACCTGACTTGGAACTTGTCTCTGTGAAAGTTTCTGTTTCCCCCAGTCCAGCTCTGAAGAAGAGGTCCAGATCATCTGTTCTGTTCTTTCAAGGATTGTTTATTCTTTGTTATCTTACATTTGCGGCTCTGGCCTGCTGAGGTCTTTGTTGCAGGCCAGGTTGTGACAAACTCACAAACTCCCCGCCCTTTGGAATGGTGTTATCCTTTATGCTAAGAACTACATATGCTTTATTTACAATAACTCTCCAATACCTATCAACTGTATTGAACAGTGAACCTTTACTCTAAACCAATTAAAATGTGCCACCATCACAGCAGAAGATGGAGGACAAGAAGATGAAGGACAGGGACATGCCCTAAATTCTCCATCTTTGTCCCCTAAGTTCACATTCTAAAATCCCAAAATTCTACTTTTTCATCCTGTGATATGTTAATTATCATTCTACCTAAATTCTTGTAACTTATAAAATTTCCAGGACAGTCAGAGGGATGTCCTGGTTCCCACACCTAATTTGCTCCTCTCCCTGCTCCAGGTTCTTCCAGGGGCTTTGCACAGGAGGGGGTTAGCACAGATAGTCCCAAATTTGGCCTGACACTTGCGGCTGGGAGGGCTGTGCCCACTTGCTGGGTCATTGCTTGTTGCAGACTTCTGCAGTGGGCAGTTGCTGCATGTGCAGATGATCAGTGGTGACACCTCTGAGTGCACAAATGCATCCCACTGCTGAAACAAACTCTTTGTGTCAGGGATAATTTGCTTTTCACTGCAGCCTCCTTGATCCCAGGGCATCATTACCAAAGTGTCCTCAGAAAGACAAAGATTTACGAAAGAACAATCTTGTGTTTCTCCCCAGAAACTTGTTATTTCTGCCCACAGATTATTCATGAACTTGCTGCAGCTTTTGTTATTTTTGTTGGCTAAGCTCCCTTTGGTGGTTCCCTGGAAAGGGATGTGTCTCCTACTGGCAACAAGCGAACTTCAGGAAGGAATGTACTTGCAGATCAGAGGCCAGATTCTCTGTTGGTATAGCTTTGCATTGAGTCTACTGGAAAGCCACCAACTTTCAGCAATGGAATTCTGGCCTGGTTTTGCCCTCTAAGCTTGTAAATCAGCTTCTTCCCTGAAGAGACCTAGACAACAGGAAGATTCATGGGCATGAGCATTAGCAGAAAAATGACTGGAAGGACAAAAGCGGTGGCTTTAAGTACAATTGTATCCACAGCAGAGTGCTGCTTTTTACCTGGAGCAATTTTTACCATCATTAAGACTACCTTCACTGTCCCTCCCCAAACTCTCTTTCCCTCTTTTCTCCCAACCAAGCCCAGCTCCTCAGCCAGCCACAGGATGGACCTCAGCATTCCCAAGCACAGTTCCCCATCTATCCACAGAACTGGACCAGAAGGGAAGAAAATAAACAAATCATTGCCACGTGTTCGTGTTCTAACCCCTTCTTTCCCTTGGAAAGGTGTTTTGGTTGGCAGGATCCTTGTTAATCATTGGCTGGCATCAGTGGTAAACCCGACCATCGGCTGGCGGTGGTTGATCAGAATTGCCTCCATCCCTGGCGTCCTGCTCACCCTGTGTTCAAGGTAGGAAGATCTCTACCCTCTGCTCTACTGCCACTGTCCTGATATATCCCTAGGCACCCTCACCCTCCACCCCCTTCATCCCAGGGCTCTTCTTGTGTCCTGCTTTCTCCTCTTCAGTCCTCCCACGCTGTGGCTTGGTGAGTTCCTGAAGTCCTGGTGGGGCTGCAGACCAGCTGCTGGGGAGATGCTACCTTGCTTTTCTGGTCTGCCATAGCCCTCCAGCAGCCGAGGTTCCAGTGTCCAGGCTGCCAGCAGTACCCAGGGATTGTGGTGGTGGGACAGGCACCAAGAGGAAGACAGGCTAGATAATGTATGAAATAAATGACAGATAATACCTTCAGTCTAATGCCAGGCGCAACACACACCCTTCAGTCTTAACATTTTTTAGAGCTGAGGAAAGTAGCCTCAGTGAAGTGTTCCCAGAGTGCCAGGGTAAACCACAGCTTCCTCAGGTTTCCTTCTGCTTCAGAAAAACCAGCCTTGGACAGGAGAACTTTCTGATTTGTAGGGGATGATGTGGAAAATCCCTGCTTACAGTGCTCATGGGTGGTGTTGTGGTGAATAACACAGGGCACAAAATTTTTTTTAATAGTTTGGAGAGATTAATTTGATTCTGTTTATTTTAAACATTTGTTCTTTTTTATGTATTTTTGATAGATTACTCTGGTGAATGAGTGATATAATTTTTTATTTACATTGGTTAAATTAGAGGGACGTTAAAAGAAAGTCTGTCTTACAGAAAAAAAATTAAACAAGGGTTTTGTTACAGAAACAATTTTGATGTTTATGTTTAGGTTGTGGGAACAAGTTTTGGAAACTTAAAATATTGGGTTTGTTGGGCAGGGTGAGCCCCCCCGCATGGGGAATGTGGGGCTGGGGCACATGGGGCACCCCAGGGCATGGCTGGGGAGGAGGACAGGCAAAACGCTGCTCCAGCTCCTGGACAGTGCCCTGTGCTGACCTGAGCAGGCTCCTGGCTGTGGTGTGAAGCTCTGAGGAGGACAAGAGAGGCACAGAAAGGTTTCCTGCTTCTCGGGTTTCTGTTGTTCTGATGAACCCAAGGTTGTAAAAGTCTCTGGTTTCCCAGCCCCGTGACAGAAGAAGAATCTGAGAGCTGTCTGTCCTGGTTTTCAAGGTTGTTTGTTTTCTCTTATCTAGTACATTCTGGCTCTGGCCTGCTGAGGTCTGTCTTGCAGGTCAGGATGGAGCAGACTGACTCCCTTGGGGTGGTGTTATCTTTTATACTAAAAACTACCTATACTTTATTTACAGTAACTTTCCAATGCCTATCAGCTATGTTGGACAGTGTGTCTCTACCCTAAACCATCACAACAGAAGATGGAGGGCAAGAAGATGAAGAAGAAGGGCCAGGGCATGCCCAGATTCCTCCATTTTTGCCTCTTGACCCCCATTCTGAAACCCCAAAATTATTTTTTTTTTTTCACCCTGTGACAAGTTAACTATCGCTCTACTTAAACGCTTTTGGCTTGTAAATCTTCATACAACATTGGTAGTTGTTTCCATGGGCTCAAATCAAAGACACAGGTGTTTTTGACTCTGTGCCATGGTCTCTGAGACATTTCCTGTGGGAACCAGGACATCCCTCTGACTGTCCTGGAAATTTTATAAGTTACAAGAATTTAGGTAGAATGATAATTAACATATCACAGGATGAAAAAGTAGAATTTTGGGATTTTAGAATGTGAGTTTAAGGGGCAAAGCTGGAAGAAATAGGGTGTGTCCGTGTCCTTCTTCTTTGTCTCTTGTTCTCCATCTTCTGCTGTGATGGTGGCACATTCTAATTGGTCTAGATTAAAGGTACACTGTTCAATATTGGAGAGTTATTATAAATAAAGCATATGTAATTTTTAGTATAAAAAATAATGCCGCCTCAAAGGGGAAGGAGTTTTGAGAGTTTTTCACAACTTGGCCTGTAAAGAAGAGCTCAGCAGGCCAGAGCCACAAATGTAAGGTAACAAAGAATAAACAATCCTTGTAAGAACAAGAGAATAGATGATCTCGACCACTTCTTCAGAGCTGGGCTGGGGGAAACAGAAACTTTCACAGAGACAGAGACAAAGTCAGGTCAGGTGAAACAACACAACAACAAAAGACATTCTTTATTTTTTGAAAACCTAACACCTGCCAGGGTGTGTGGTCACCCAGGGCAGTCAGAGGAATGTGCTGGGTTCTGACACCTGCTCTGCTTTCAGTTCATCCCAGAGTCGGCACGGTACAATGTGTCCACAGGGAACATGGAAGCTGCCCTGGCCACACTGCAGAGGATAGCCAGGGTCAATGGGGTGCCCATGCCAGAGGGGCACCTGAGGCAGCCTGCCAAGGTAAGTGCAACCCATCCATCCCAGGGCTGATGGCATCTGGGCTTCAGGGAGGGAGCGGGACTGCCAACCACACCTTGCTCTGCCTCTCTCATCCTCCTTGCCTGGCTCTTTTCCAAACAGCTGCTGAAAACTGACATCTTCATCATCACCTTCTTTTGGAGAAACAGTAATCTTGGCCTTCAAAATGGAATGGTGCTTTCTGCTTTTTTTTTTTTTTTTTTCCTCCTCAGTATGTGTTTGCTCAGAAAAATATTGGGAAACAAAATTATTTTCTTCCTTTACCACAAAAAGGGCTCCTGGCAAGGCATGCTGCTCCTTATTGCCTACCCATCCTGCAGGGGTGTTCCCTCTGCCATGAGATCTGGGAACTGTCTCTCTCAGGGCTGTGACTGGGCAGGCTGCAAGGATCCCTGCCTCAAGGTCAACCCAGAGGCTTCTCCAGCCCCTGGTCCCGTTTGTCCACTGTGTCCCAGGACCCCAGATCCCTGAGTGTGGAGCCACAGACCAGCAGAAGAGGGTCAAAGCAGGAGACACCATTTCACAGATACCACCACCTATACCTGTAAGCAGCTCAGCAGCTCAGGAGTGGATTGCTGCTGGACTGAAATGCCCCAAAACATGTCTGGGTGCTGCAGAGGAAACAGTCTCCCCCCAGACTTCTCACCCAGTCAGGACCCTGCTCCCTGGTGGCTCCTTTGACCCCTGAGACAGGAAGATTAGACAAATCCATTGTTCAGGGCCTCAAAATTATCCAGCTCTTTTAAATCCCTTTCCTGGACCTTTTTCCTGCATATTCAATCCTAAAGGCAGCAAGTATTGTCCTTAGCAATTCATGCAAGATGGTGCTATTGTGCTGGAATTAGTTAGGATTAAAGCTTCCCTGTAATTTAATTGAATTTATGTAATGGACCCACATTGGATGTGGGAAGGGCTTTTGTTAGTTTTGCCCTCTCTCAGGCTTAACCAGTGATGAGGAAAATAAAAATAAAGGCAACCCACACCATCCCTGTGAACTTGTCTCCCTGGGTGGTGGGATCCTGGGGAGCAGCAGGCCAGGCAGAGCTCCCAGTGCCTGCTGGTCTCTGCTCACTGGCACTTCAGACCTCCCAGAAAGATGTGTGTGTCCAAAACCTTGCTTCATGGGCAGAGCAGCACACAGTGCTCCCAGGGCAGTGGGAGCTGGCAGAAGCCCCAGCAATGCTGGCCCCCAACAGCAACCAGGGCACCATCAGTGTCACCATCACAATGGGACCAGGACTGCCTGGATCTGGGGGGTCCTTTGGGGTCAGGAGAGCTCAGGGTGTTCTCTTCATCCCTTTGCAGAGCAGCTCCCTGTGGGTATCTTTTGGGAAGTGGGGCTTTGCTCTCTGGAGGTTTGGTGGGTGCTGTGTTGCACCCTCTGTGACTCTGCCTGTGCCACGAGCAGCCTGGGGACAGGGGGAGCACAGGAGAGTTAGCCCAGTGTGCCAACTGCTCACAGAACACTTGTTCCTGTGTAAAAGATGCCTTTGTAGAAACTTCTGTTTCTATTGTATCATTGTCAGGAAAGAAGGGGAAGATTCAAGGACCTCATCCACCCCAAATACCTCAGAACCACTTTGCAGATATGGATCATATGGTAATTTATTTTTTCTCTTGCTTATCAGCTCGTTCTCTTGGTTGGCAGTGTGCAGGGAGCAGAAGTCTCCCACTGACTCTGCCTTTATCAGGACACCACTGTGCCTCTGATGGTGGCTGCAGATCCTTGGCAGCTGGAGGGACATGGATCACCATAGGTTTGTCCTGTTTCAGGCCACACCTTAGCCACCTTGACTGGTTGCTGTTAAATTAGGCAGAAAAGGGCTGGATTGCCAGGATGGTGCTATGAGCCCCTCCTCAGGACAGGAGCCAGGGAGAGCCACGGGGCAGAGCCCCAGCTGACTGCAGCTCTCCTGCCCTGCTTGGGGTAAGCCTGTTCTCCCCAAGGCCCAGTGAGACAGGGCTCTGACAGAAACACATTCACCATTACCAGTGCTACTCACTGGGGGGAATTAAGATTGAGCAGACAGGTTTCATATGCAGTGTTCCCAGTAGCTGTATGCAAGGGTAATACATGTTTCATTGACTTTGCTGTCTGGAATGGAAATGTATAAATAATAGGTCTGTGGGAACCCATTGACCCAAAATGTTGTGAAGTCAGTCCTTGAATTTTTTATGTTTTTTTTTTTTCCCCCTGGCGTCTATGAGTGGTATGAAATAGCTTTTTGGCTTTTTATCTTTCTTTGTCTCCTAGTCATCCCAGGAGTTCCTGGCAGGTTCTTGGGTCTGCATTCCCATCCCCCCTGAGCATTCCCTGCCTTCCCAGGTGGCCCAAATTCTGCTGCTCATTTCTGAAACTGTCAGGAGGGATAAAAAAATGAAAATTACTTTGCAGCCTGCTTATGATCAGGCATATACCGAATTACTTGATAAGGACAAAGCAAGGCTGCCATCACCAATGCTGCGTGACAGTCAGCTGGGGTCTAATGTGAGCCTCTAGGCCCAATTAATGAAAACTCCTCTTGAAAATCCCCGGGTAGAAAGGATAAGGACATTCACACTCCTCCCCTGATCCAGTGTGGGGTCCTCCCATGGGAAACAGTCCTTCATGAATTGCTCCAATGTGGGTCCTTCCCATGGGCTTCAGTACTTTATGAGCTGCTCCAGTGTGGGTCCCCCCTGGGGGAGGGTTACAAGTCCTGCCAGCAAATGTCCTCCAGCTTGGGCTCCTCTCTCCACAGACCCACAGGTCCTGTCAGGAGCCTGCTCCAACTTGGGCTTCCCATGGGGTCCCAGCCTTCTTCAGGCATCCACCTGTTTTGGCATGAGAAGCTCCAGAGGCTGCAGGTGGTTCTCTGCTCCCCTGTGGACCTCCATGGGCTGCAGGGGCACAGCTGCCCCACCATGGTCTGTACCATGGGATGCAGAGGAATCTCTGTTCTGGCACCTGGAGCACCTCCTGCCCCTCCTCCTTTAATGACTAGGGTGTTTGCAGAGCTGTTTCTCACACCTTCTCACTTCCTGCTCTGGCTGCTGTTGCTCTTGCACAGTTTTTTCTGGTTCTAACAAATATTAACCAGTATTGCTGATGGCCTCAGCTGGCATCGACTCCATCAGGCATGGAGGAAGCTTCCAGAAGCTTCCCATAGAAGCCACCCCTGTAATCCTCACCCCTACCAAAACCTGGCCATGCAAACCCAATACAAAGCTGAACTGTGAGCTGGGGTGAGGTTCCCTGAGAAAGAGCAGTGCCTGGACACGGGTAGGAGGGGACTGCCATGGGACAGGTGACCAGTGGCCTGGTGACTGCCTGAGCCACCTCCCTGCCCAGCCTAAAGGGGTTCCATCATGCAGAGCTGCTGCAAGCAGCAGCAGAGATTCCAGAATCCCAAATCCCAAAAGAAAGGAGATTTTAGTTTCCTCACCTTCCCCACCAAAGCCACACCTCACTGCAGCATTTCTCCCCACAGGCTTGGCATAGCTTTTGCTTATTACGGTGTCATCTTGGCCAGTGCAGAGTTGCTGGAGAGGGACCTTGTCTGTGGCTCTGCAGCCCCACTGCTGCAGGACGCCAGCCATGACTCTGAGGAGAGCCACAGCCCCTGCCACTGCCACTTGTTTGGGCCTGCTGCCTACCAGACCATGATGATCAGCACAGTCGGGGAGATCGCACGTAACCTCCTCCCCATCCCTGCCCCGCCATTCCCCTCTCACGGTGCTCACTGCAAAGGCTTGAGCTGGGCATGCCCTTGGTGATGGGGCACACATGAACTGGGCACTGCTGGCAGCTTCTGGCCATGAGCCTGTGGCTCCTGGCTCAGCAGGGCACTCAATGGGGCACACCCTGGTGTTTTGGGAGCTGTGCCTTCCTTGCACGGCTCAGGGCAGATGTTGGTGTGCTGCCTCAGCACAGCCAATTTCAGAGAAGCACAGGCTTCTTCATCTGAGGGGAAGGGTGAAAGAAAGGGGCAAATCACAAGCTTTGGGAGCAGAAGGAGAACGATAGGGTTTGTGCATTTGACAGGATGTTTGGGATGCAGACAGGTATCTTTGAGTCTCACTGTGTAAGGTCTGTCAAGGCAGAAAATCATTGCAGTGAGATCATCAAATGTTTTATGGTTTTCCTTCTTATTTCCAGTAAATCCTGTGAACATTCTCAGCATCAATCTCCTCGGAAGACGTCTAAGCCTGTGTATCACCATGGGATGTACAGCTCTATTCTTTCTTCTCCTTAATATCTGCACCTCGAGGTACTGTGGCTCAGACTATGGGTCTTTTTCAAGGGTATACAATGCTGAGGGCAGGACCTCTGGTATTCTCAGTCTGTAGGCCAGTAATTCTTGTAGGTCTGAGAAAAGCTACTGACTAACTCTCCTTTTCCTGGGAAAGCTGTGGCAGGAGATTCTGAGGTGCAGTATTGTGCAGGGTGGCTCACTTGTATTACTGAGCCCACATGGCTTCCCCTAAGCATCCAACAAGCTGCTCTCTAGCACAGTCGAGAAAATTTTAAAAAGTGTGAACAACATTCACCAGAAAAAAGGGGTTTTTTAATTCACTTTTCCCCTTTGTTGTAGTTTGGAAAAAATGAGTTTTTCTGAACTTCAGTGGTCAAACTAATGAGTGCTCAGGTTTAAAGACTGGCACTTGGTGTGGCCACTGAGGACAAGGATCTGAGAACACAAGGGGTTCAAAGCAGAGGGCTCCCCGGAAAGCTCTCTCTTGGTTCCGGTCCCTGAGGACGGAGGGATCTCCCCTGCCCAGCGGCTGGCTGGGCGGGGCAGGGGAAGCCATGCGGCCTGGTGAGGTAGGCTGGAACCTTGGGCACAGAGGGGGAGAGGAAAAATCCTGCAGGATGGAAGGGTGGAGAGAGTACAAGAACCTTGAGAGGCATCAGGCAGCCTTCTTTTCCCTTCCCCCCCCCCCCCCCTTCCCCCGGAGAGAGAAACTGAGAAAACCGTGTCTGTGATCTCCGTCACCTTAAAATTTGATATCAACAACTAGACAGCACGGCCGAAGGAGTATGGGGGGGGTGGCGCGAGAAGAGTGCTCAACAGCAAAATACTGTGAGAGTTCTGGGGAAACAAAGCCCAAGATTTTAACCCTTTTCGTAAATGATGGAAACTTTATAAATGCTAATCCTCCTGAATTTGAAGAAGAAAGATAGAAAGAATTAAGCAAAGATGATGAAAGTTTGTGCAAGTAGAAGATTGTCAGAGAATGCTGAAAAGAATCCTAGGTGGGAAGAGATGATGGAGTGCTTTAGCTGGACTCTTTTGTATAGCCATAGACGGACTCATTTTTTTTCCTGTAACATAGAAGCTGTATCTGGGGAGAGGCATTGGCTTGGAGCCAAGAGTGGACAGTAGTGTGAACAGAGATGAGAGGAAGAGCTCTGTTCTCAAGGCCCCTCGGCCCCAGGGGGTAATATTGGGGGGGACTGGTGTCCCAAAATTTGAGAAGCTGTCGTTTCTTGGAACTAACCAAAACATCTTCAAAAAGAAAAACCCTAGAAGCAGCTCTGGTCCATGCACAGTGGTGAGAGCACTGGACATGGAAGAAGAGGCCACGATGTGGTGCAAGAAAGACTCCTATCTCTCCTCAACAAACTGAGTACTGATTATCAGAAGGGTGGTAATAGACTAAAGATTAATTATCTAAAAGGTGGTAACGTGATGGGGAATTTTCAGTTTGTTTTGTTAAGCTGAGAACTGGTAAGGGGGGGAGGAAGAGTGTTTTTTTTAAAGTTTCCATGTTCTTCTATATGTGTCTTCTTTGCCTATTATAAGTAATAAAGTTTTTTCTTTTGCTTTCTAAATTAGAAACTGTTTTGCTCTGTTTTTGGTCACATCTCACAGCAAATACCAGGGACAGTATATCGTCATAGGAGCACTGGCCTTGTGCCAACGTCAAACCTTTGACACCCTTTTCTTTCTTACTGGCATCTCTGCTGCAGCTGCTTGGTGACATTAACTCTGCTCCACGTGGTTTTCTCTCCAGTGCAGGCATGGTTGGCTTTCTCTTCATGCTGCGTGCCTTGGTTTCAGCCAACTTCAACACCATCTACATTTACACAGCAGAGGTGGGTTCTCCTTGAGGTATGTTTAGCTGCTTGGAGGCTCCAAATACCACTTGTGTGTACCCAGGAGTTGCTAGTTTATGGACTGGTTAAGTCACCTTCCTTGAACTATGTACCACTGGCACCTTGGCCACAGTGTTTGCATGTGCAAGATGAGAGGAGGAATCAGAGAACCAGCTTGAAGATGACAGGAGTAGATGGAAAAGGAGTGCCCTACTAAGCCAGCTGTTGCTCAGCTCCTAAAAAACACTATTTTTGAGGATATTGGGTACCACTGCCTTCCAAAACCCACAATCTTTCCCCTATCTAACCCCCACAGTGAGGAAACAGACTACCACTGAAAGGAACATCTCCCAGCACTTAAGGGGATGCATGAGGTTATATATATGGGGTAATATATATGATTTTTTATATTCAATGGAAATTGCTATGTTCTGTCTGCAAAAAGTTTTAATCCTTTAAAGAACTTTTCCTTCATACAAATTTGGAGCCATGAGTTTTGCAAGTATAAATTGTTGGGGGTTTTTGTCTTTTTTTTTTTTTTTTTTAAACAATTGTATACGGTTAAATGGATTTCCTTGTTAATTGACTGAAGTGATCCAAAACAAACAGAAGTAGCTCTCTTGCACTTTTAATAGTGCACTGTAATATTTAAACTTGCACCTGGCTTTAATACCACAATTTTAGTAGTTTCGAGTAAGTTGCTGTTGATGCAAAGACCTTTGCTGTAACAGCCATAACATAAATCAGTTCTACCCACAATTTAATCAATGATCAAAATCTCTCAAACCAAGTGCCTGGACTTTTCTTGAATTACCTTACTCGATTTGCTTGGTCCAGTGAAGTATTTAAACAAAGGTTTATATGAGCATACTTGCCAAAATCTCTTGATATTAAGAAGACTTAAGATTTAATAAAATTCATATTTAAGTGTTTCACTGACACAGGCATTTGGGAGGTGGGAAAAATAAACTACAGAAAGCACATTCTTCTAAGCCTGGATATTTCTTACTGGGCTCTGTTTTTCTTTTTCTTCCTTCTAAACAAAGGTGCTGTTGATAAAAATGAATAGGCAGATTTGAACACTGCAGACAATATTTTTTTTCTTCCTGCTTTCCAGATACAGGGCCCAGCCCTGTATAAACAGAATTTTTCCTTTAGCACTCAACCTAACCTCTGTGATTGGGATCATAGAGCCAGGAGATAAAATGGTCATAGTGGGGCTATACAAAGGGGAGTCACATTCAGTTTTGACTTGCCCTAAAACTTTATTTGGGGCAAAAAAATGACAGTTTTGTAATGGCTCTAATGAGGCCCAAGGGAGCTTTCATTTCTTTTCAAATCTTATCCTGCCCTTGATAACACGATGGGGGTCTCTGATAAAAAAAATTTAAAAAAAGAAAAAGTGAAGTACAGATATTGCAGATTTCTGTTGCACTAATCCTATTTCCTCCTGGCCTTGTTCTAGGTTTATCCCACCACAATGAGAGCACTGGGGATGGGGACAAGTGGGTCAGTGTGCCGTGTGGGAGCCATGGTGGCTCCATTTATATCACAGGTAAGAGCATGCTTGATAATGTTGGTAAGTTTTGTGCTGAGCACTGCCATCAAATACAGAGAGATGTCCCTGAAATTCATCCAAAAAAAGGGGAGGATGTAATCAATTCCCTCCCAACCCCACGTACAGAGTACTTGGGTGGTCTTTGCCACATGTAGCTTTGAGTAACTCTCATCACAGAGATGTTATACTAGTGTTTACTACTTTCTGAAAGCTCTTAAGGTTCTCAAGGTACTATTTTTTTTTCCATTGTGGAGTCTCTCAGGCATTTGCGACCCTTTGCCCACTCTTAATTGCTAATTAAGTGCCATCCCCTGTTGCTGTGGGCGAGTGACAACACGAACCTTGTTTATGAAAACTTCATCTGACTCCAATCTTTATTCAAAGACTGACCCCCTTTATATATCTTCTAGAGCAGGCCATCTCATTGTCCAGAAGAATGCCAGAACTCTTCATCCCATTGGCCCAAACAGAAAGACAGAGAGAAGGTCCATCCCACAGAGAGGAATTCAAAACATCACTCTTGTTACAATAACACTTGTGATGTTTATGTCAAGCCTGTGAGAACCAGGTCTTCCTGAACCAAAACATCATGAAGAAACTGAGTCTAGAAACTCAGAAATGTCAGGCCCAGGAGCCTCAGACTACAATCCCCCCCATCAATGTCTCCTGTTTGATGTTCTTTGGCCTGCAGGTTCTTTGAGTGCTTCTTTCATGGGGGCCCTGTGTCTCTTCTCCTCTGTGTGCATCATCTGTGCCATCTCTGCAGTCACACTGCCCATCGAGACCAAGGGCAGGGCCCTGCAGGTGGGTGCCACCACTCCAGGAGCTCCTGGGGGTCTGAGTGCTGTTAGGGACTGGCAGGTGATGATCCAGAATCCAAACCCAACTCTCCTGCGGTTTCCCAAGCCTCAGAGGCACTCACAGGAACGTGTTTCTGCAGCAGCTTCAAGCACCATTATCCCAGTTGCCCAAAACGTTTTTATTGTGAAAGAACAAGCCAGGCTGCCAGCCCCAGCCACCTCCTGGGAGTGTGTGAGCTTTAGGTTGTGCAAGCCCCTCTTTGCATCTCCAATCCTGACTTGAGGATGCAGCTTCCCCGGCACAGACTGTGCTCTGCTTGTGCTGCAAGGAGAGAGGACAGCAGATGCACAGAGCAACTAAACTATCAAAGTAATTTCTTAATCAAATTCAAGGCAAGATCCCCACCTTCATCAGTCCCTCAGCTAAGCCCTTGTGGTCAGGGTTTTCTATAAAGCAATCAGCCAAAATACTAAGCCCAAAGATTATGGAGTAAAGTTTAAGTTTAGCAGTCTCCCATGTGTAAGTCACACCAGTTTCATTAGAGGAGGTGGTGAGCAGTCCTGTGATTCCAATAAATTCATCTATACCAGCATGGAGATTTTAATGGCATGTAGCAGCATGGTCACACCACACTGTGACACTCTGCAGTCACTGTGTAGATCTCAAGACCTTAGGCTATGAATAATCCATATTCTTAGTAGCCTAAAGCATGGCAGAGGTTTGCTCAAACTAGTTTATGTGGGCTTCCAAACCAGACTTCAAAAATCCCATCCCTACAAACACAAGGATTGCCTGTCAGAAATGAGACCTTTTGGACATATCCAAACACATCATTTTCCACTGTATCCATTCCTGTTGGGTTTTATGTGCATTTTATTAATTTTATGTATTATTTTTTCTTTTCCCCTTTTTAGCAAGTAAAATGAGAGTGAATATTTGATGTTGGATTGGGTAGGAAAGAAAAATAAACCCCTGGAATCTGTCACTTCCTGTGAGCTGCATTTGATGTTGATGGCTTCTCCATACTGTTTCCATTATAAAAAAATGCAACTGAACAGTGTAAGAGCTATGATTTCTGTAGAAAAATGGTAAATTTCTCAAGGACCTTTCCTTCCTTATGATTCAATAAACAGATGTTTTCTTCCCTTCCTGGGAAGTGTGATGAAAACTCTTTACTTCTAGTTCTATCTGTAGTGACACTACCTACATAATATTAAAAAAAAAAAAATAGGAAAATCATCCAGTGAATTGAGGTAAATGGGGGAAAATACACAAATTAGATACAGTCTCTGCCATAGCAGCTTGAAAGGATATGATACTTTCCTCAACTTTTTGTGCAAATATCATCTGCATGGAAGTAGAAAAATTTGGATTTCAAACCACACTGCAGTGATGATTTCTAATCAGTTAGGGCAATATTTAATATCACCACAAAATAGTGAGTCAGATTTTTTCAAGTGGATCATTTTAAAGAGAGAGATTTCCAAGCAGTTTACAGCAGACAGGTAAGTAAATGGACACAGAGTACATCCACTCTACTCAGCATTTTCCACTGGGAGAACAACTTGAGTGTGAATTTGGATCTTTAAGACTTCAAGTGTTCTGGTGGCAGTATCTCTTTATTTTTTTAACTCTCTGCTACTGTTGTATGCACTGATCACACCTATGCTGCTGGAACAGTCTCCCTCACCATTTTATTCTGCTCCTTAGCTTCTCTTTACTATGTTCTATTTTCTGGTATTCTGGGATGGTATCACTTACAAGCAACTCTCTTCACATAGTAAAAACTTTCCATAAAAAACAAACCAAACCAAACAACAACAACAGCAATATAAAAAAGCAACACACAAACAAAAAAATACTCTGGGCAGTCTAAAAATCCACAACATGTTCAGAAGTTATACCAAAGGCCTGCTGCAAACACAACTATTTTTTGGGAGTGTCCACTATATTTTAGTGTGCAGTGCCACCCTATGACAAAGACAGGTAGGCAGGATCTCAGCAGGTGAGAGGCAAAACCAGACCTTTTTCTCCTTACACATGTGCACAGCAGCAAGGCACAGAGTCTCTTCAGTGCTCTGTAGGCACAGCACCACACCAGGGCCTGATTCTGTTATTCTGAGTTATTCTGACTGTCAACTTAGTCTTGATGGAAAAGTCCTCTAAATTTAAATAAATTGCTGAAGGCTCTGCTTGATATGACAAAAAAAAAAAAAATCTGCAAAATCAACTCACAGAATTAGGTAATATTTGGTAAATTTTTAAAGGATTTTTTAAATTGAAGTCTCATATCTAAAAAATTCTTCCAAATCATGGAAAGGTCTTTATCCCTTAAAAAAGAGGGGACCTTCTGTCCAGAACAGCTCCTGACCATGGCTGAAAGGTCTGTGAGTGGAAGGCAGGAATAGATGGACACACAGCTCAGCTGGAAAACGTTTTCCACAGGTCCTGGAGGTTGATTTGGCAGGTGTTCCCTTTGGAAACCTGTGGGTTTGCCATTCTTAGTCAACTTAGTCTTGATGGAAAAGTGCTCTAAAATTAAATAAACTGCTTGCTAAAGGCTCTGCTTGATACAACAAAAAAAAAAAAAATCTGCAAAATCAACTCACAGGATTAGGTAATATTTGGTAACTGTTTTACAGATTTTTTTAATTTAAGTGTCATATCAAATCATGGAAAGCTCTTTATCCCTTAAAAAAGAGGGGACCTTCAGTTCAGAGCAGCTCCTGACCATGTCTGAAAGGTCTGTGAATGGAAGGCAGGAATAGATGGACACAACTCAGCTGGAAAACGTTTTCCACAGGTCCTGGAGGTTGATTTGGCAGGTAAATTTGCAAACCTGTGGGTTTGCCATTCCTTTTCTGTCTCTGCCACTCTCCCCTAGAGCTCTCACATCACTGTCCCTCCACATGAGGTGACTTCCCTCTCTTTTGCTATTGGAAGAGTCTGGGAGATTCCCAAGCAGCTGGGGACAGGACTGGCTGGATCCTGTCATCTCTTTCTGAAGGGGATTTGATCTAATCCTGCTGGCTTCTCCACCAGCAAGCACTGCTCCCATGTTCCTTGGCATCAGGGAATATTTGGCTGCCAAGCGAAGGAGAGGAAGTAAAATGATGTTTGCAGCTGGCACAGGTGTGTCTGTGCTAACTGCAGAGTGTCCTTGGAATCACAGGATCAGGTTGGAGGAGCCTTCTGAGATGACAGTACCCAACCATTCCCTGGCAGTGCCAAGGCCACCATTGCCCCATGTCCCCAACATCCACACAGGTTTAAATCTCTCCTAAATTTGTAAACTTTGCAGGATGATGCCTTCTTGAGGCTGACCTGGAACAGAGACTAGACAGAGAATGATAAAGTAGGCATTTATTAAAAGGCCTCACTGGACACACTTGGGCAGCACAAGAGCCCAGGATGCACCCTAAATGGTCACAAAATGGAAAACCAGTCACGAGGCCTCACACTTTTATAAGTTCTGGGCCATCAACTCATTTGAGTTAGTTGTCCCATTACAGCTTCAGGTTATGAAGCTCATCCTCCTTGGTTTTTTCTTTTCCCTTCACCATGGTTTTGTTCTTGGTCTTGAAACTTGTATTGATTATCCTTGCTCCCAAGCTAGAAAAGGAATTGTTTTGTCTCCCTACCCTGTGAAGAGAGCTCACCAACACTTAATATGAAACCCAGAACCACACACTAAAACAGCACAGAATGTAAAAAATATAAAAGCCAAAACCTAAGGCATGAGGAGATCTCCCAGAATAAAGCTGTCAGCAAATAGGACTCTGGCTGCCCTGCAGCCCCAAACACCACCTCTGACCTGATCCTGAGACACTGGGGGAATGAGGTTTTTCCCCATGGACAAAAACCCCACTGTTTTTTCCCCACTGTTCGTGTCCAGTCACAGTGGTCGACACTGAGGTGCCACCTAATAAATTCACAAACATTGAATGATTTCTCCAAAACTGAAGCTGCCAGAAACTACAACTCTTGCTGCCCTTGGAACCCAAAATGCCCCCTCTGAGCTGACCCTGAGACACTGTGGGAATAAGGTTTTTTTCCCAAGGAAAATGGCCACTGTTTGCATCCAGTTGCATTGGCCAAGACTGGGGTCTGATGTGTAAAGTCATGAATGTCGCAGGATTTCTCCCAAACCAAAGCTGCCATCAACTAGATCTCTGGCTGCTCCTAGAGCCCCAAAATGCCACCTCTGAGCTGTCCCCAGGACACTGGGGGAGTGGGGTTTTTTCCTATGGAAAATGGCCACTATTTATGTCCTGTTGTACCTGTCAACAGTGGGGTTCAGCAAGATTTCTCCAAGACAAAAGCTGCTAACAACTTGGACTCTGACTGCCCTCGGAGACCCAAACTCTACCTCTGAGCTGACCCTTAATCACTGGGGGATTGATTTTTTTTCTCCCATGGAAAGTGGCCACTGTTCCCATCCAGTTCCATGTGGCCTTATCCCAACTTGGATTGGCAGTTGCACGTGGATACAGGCAGGCAGGTTTGGGCCACTTCAGAAAGCTTCAGTTCCCGTTTTTCAGAGGTTCCATCAGGGATAATGAGCTTTTTACAAGTGTCTTTAATGGCACATTAGAACCCAAGTAAGAAATTCAAATCTAACCTTTTCTTCCTTCAGTCTCACACCCCAAATTCCAACAGGATAGACACATCTCTCTCCTTGGAAAGCAGCATCTCCTACCTTGACCTGTGCCTTCCCCAACTTTTGGTGGCCGCTGTCTCCATCCTCCCACACCTCCTCATCTCTCTCCTCAGCAGGATTGGATTCTTTACCCTGTGGAGCAAACACAGGGACAGTCAGCAGCCTGCTCACCCCAAACCTGGGCAGTGGGGACAGACTGGTGGGACCCTCTGGATGGTCACCCCTAAGCTGGGCACAATCCCTGCTCCACAGCCCATTCCCATTCCTGGATTGACATCTCCTTTAAATGGGATGTTGAACCACAAACATTTGCTCTGCTGGCTTTTGGGACATCAGGATCTGCCCTGAGGCAGTGGGCAAAGCTCCTGTTCCCACACCCTCTGCCTCCCAAAGGCCTGCTAGGGCTGGAGAGAAAAATGAAAATATTTAAGTTCCTACTAAAAATTTTCCCCTTGTGCCCATAAACCCAGAAAAATTGTGGCTGCCCCATCCCTGGAAATGTCCAAGTCCAGGCCAGATGGAGCTTGGAGCACCCTGGGATAGTGGATGGAATGGCAGGGGATGAAATAAAGTGATCCTTAAGGTCCCTTCCCACACAAGCCACTCCAGAATTCCATGATCTCTCCCTGCATTTATTTTGCGTAGTTTCCTGTCACATTTGAATTCCCAAATTTAAATTATTTTTCAAAGGAATAATTTAAAATTATTCCAGGAACATAAAGGAGGGCATCAAACATACAAGAACCATTCCTACACTCATCAAATCATTATTAACTGGAAGCCTATTCCCTCATCTCTGTCCTTGTTTTCCTTTACTGGAAAACCTGATGATCTCACAGTTTCTCTGAGAGATCTGCTGGGATTACTGGAAGGTTTGTTCTGTCAGAGAGCCAGGAGGGTTTACAACACTTGTTCCTCTGTATCTTTATCACTTAATCACCTTTCCCCCAAATGCTGTTGAGGGAGAAGTTTGGAATTACTAGAAATGGATCAGATTCACCTTTTTCCCTCACTCTTTTCCAGCAACTTCCAAATATCTGGAATTACCCTCAAACAAGACCTAGAAAACTACTATTAAAACATCAGTCAGAGGAACATCTTGAAAAGAGAGAACAGCAGCCAACAGCAGCCAAAACAATTCCATTGCTGTTCTTACCTGGTCTCCAGGTGTTCCTGCCAGAGCTCCCACAGCCATTGCCACTCCATAAAGGTCAGGAGGCAGTTTTGGGTATGTTCTTTGCAATGCTATGGGATAACAGATTCCAGAGGTCCCCTCCAAGCCAAATCACCCCATGTTTCCATATGATCAGCACCTTTGCCAATTCCATTCCTCCCATTAACCCAAAATTTCCCCCCTCCTCCTTTTGCTCCCCATCAGGAATGTGTTGCTGAGTGTCATGGGCATGGGATGCCTCAGCATTCCCTGGGGATGCAGTTCAAGGCTGACCTTGTCTCCTCACTGCTCTAAAAAGCCCCGTTGGCCCCAATTCCCAGGTAGTAATGTTTCAAACAGCAGTGTGGGGTATTCCCTCTCCCATCCCACCATGGAACAGCTCACATAGAATGTGTCTTACTTACTGGGCTTGGAATTCCTGGCTTAAAATGCAGGTGTTGGAATATCATCTCCTGGGAATATTCAGAACACCAGTAGACTTCTAGAACACCCTGGAAGCCATGGGTCAGAGTCAGGTGAACAATCCTGAACTGGTTTTCAACACTTCCAAAGCTGTTCCTTCCTGTTGGGACAGCCATGAAAAGCATCCCCATCATGGATTTCTCACAGGAAAAACCTCACAGCTTCAGGCTATTTTGTTCCTCCCAAATCCAGGCCAGCACTCCAATGGGCTCTAAAGAATGAACAGGACAGACCATCTCAGGGCACACACCATCAGCTGGGTATGACATTCCTCACTGGAACTGGGCTGTCCCCACATCTCTGTGACAGTTGGAAGTATCCCTGTTTCCTCACTCTTCCATTCAGGAGAAAGAGAAAGAGCCCTTAAACACCCAATGTGTAATCCCAACAATCCAGGGAAAACATCCTCACTCTGGGGAGAAGGGTAATGCTCAAATCTGGAAAAAAACAAAGAGCAGTACTGGAAACCTTTCCAGGCATGGAGCCTCCAGCTCTGGAAGCACAGCTCACAGGCTTCTTCCCATGGAAACCCCAATCCTGCCTGGGACAGGGCTCAGGGAAAAAAAAACACCTGTTCCACCAGCCTGGCACAGAGCATATTCCATGGACATCCCAGGAGGGTGTTCCTGACCATGGCAGGGAGTTGGAACAGGATTATCTGTAGGGTCCTTTCCAGCACAGACCATTTCAGGAGCTTAAGGTGAATTTGAGCTATTTCTCAGCTTGCAGTTCCTTCCCAAGCCACGTGCTCTGGGACGTCTTTCCCACACCTCACTGGGGAGCAGCGGCTCCTCTCCCTAAACAGCCAACTGCTGTGCCCTGCCCAAAAAACACCACATGACACAAGTGGTTAATCCACTGTCTGGTCTTTTTTTCATACTCCAGCACTTCAATGACTCCAGAGTCAGACAATCAGGATAAATCCCAGGTTATAGGTACTGGCACAAAGCAGCCGCTGCACTGGAAGGGGAAATTTTGGTGGCTCCTCGCCCTTTAGCTGGGAATCCAGTGCTGCCAAGAGCCTGGCAGTGATCATGGATTTAACCCTTCATATGGATTAACCCCCAACATTCACTACCAAGTGCTGCTGGACCACCTCTCCAGGGAAAAAAAGTGCCCAGTTTGCCAGGGTGGATGGGAAGCTGCTACTGACAAGCTGGATCTCAGGACAACTTCAGTAATTTGCTGAAATCTTCTAAAACAGGAACTTATTTCCAAGTCTGAAGAAGCTCAAACATTATGGCTTGCCAGGATTCCCAATAAAGTGCAGCAAAAAATGTGTCTGTGTATAGGAATCTTCCCTGAACCCAATTTCAGGGAAGAGTTGCCTGAGATTTCAGTTAAAGTTTAAAGCACCCTGTGACATATCAGACAAAATAACTGGGGACTGGGAAAACAAAGAGTTTTTACCCTGAAGAATTACAAATCAGGCCTGCTTGACTCAGTGGGCCACACCTCTAGAAACAGAAAGAAAAGAAGGCAGTGGTTATTGCTGAGCTGACTGGAATGACTTCCCTAAGTCCCACACAGAGGAGAGGCAGTATTTCCCATGGCTGCAATATCCTGGTGCAATGCTTTCCAGAAACAGGGAGATTTTCATCACTCTTCCCAGCAAAATCTGGCATTCCAGACTTTGCATCTGGGTATTCCAACAAAACGCCAAATCTGCTTTTCCAGTACAATTCATTAGAACCTTGGATCTCTTGGGAAGCCAGTGCAAGGGAAACACACCAGCCCTATGGCTGGAAAACTCAGTATTTCATATTCTCTTGTACAGGTAAGAAACAGTCTTGGATTTTGTTTAGTTCTCCAGAGATCACTTCTCCAGTGTTTAACGTGGCAGTCCATAACTTCTGAGCTCATCATCTGATGGATGATGTGCTTGGAGAGAAATGAACCTGAAAGCTTTGTACAGAACTTCAGCATTTTTCATCATGTGTCATCTCACAGACACTGCTGCACCTTAAAATCCTTTGTGTTCCTTTTTCTGCAGAAAGCTTCCAAAGAATTCAACTTTTTGAAGCCACAACAGGCACTGCAGAATAACAAGTGTTTAGGGAGCCCTCTGCATTGCTGTTACATTGCAGTTACATTCATACTTGACCAGGAAAAAAGGCCAACAAATTTGTTGTCACTGCCTGTGAATCCCCACATTATATTCTTCTGACTGGCATTATATTCTTCCTACTGGCAGCACTTCACTGCAAACATTTCAGATCAAAACCAAGATATTTAATTTTTATCTTGGCAAGGGGATGATTGAACTGGCCCCCCCAAAACCTCTGCAGAAATTTAAAAAACACCTCAGAGCAGCAAGATGGCAAAAATTATGCCAGTCCCAAATAGTTGTGTAGTCTGGATGGGATATTCCTACTTCATACACAAGATTTTCTTTGATCTATGGAGGCAGGGCTATTGACCTGTGAAAAAAATGCAGTTTGGGGAGAAGGAGAGGAAGAGAGTACTAAGTGCTGTATTAGAATCACCATATAAAATATTGCCAAAAGTATTGTAGGATACAACCCCAAAACTGCTTTCAGTAGTGGGGTGAACCTGCAAGACAGAGGATTTCGTCTTAGCACAATACACAGGATACTTCTGAGTTTCTCAGAAGAAAATCTGTGAAACGTTTTGTCTGCCACAGACAAAAAAACTTCCAAGAAGCAGGGAAGAAAGATAAAATGCCCTCCTGAGGGTGAAAGAGATGGTTAAAGATGGCTTTTCTCAGAGTCAGTCTAAAAAGTGTACTAAATCTAAAGTAGGACTGTTCTGAATTATTCCCCCACAGTCCAGGAGAGGAGAAACCCCATGCATTGAGGTGTCAGTAGTCAAAAAGATAACAAAATTTAACTCTAGTCCAGGATATCTCCCATTATTTCACCAGCTGTTTTAAGAGAATATCTTTTATTACTCATGCTTTTTATGGGGTCCTTTATTTTTTTTTTTAGAAGCCTTGTTGAGAGCGTGTTTGCTTTCAAGATGCTAAAGGCTGTTTTTGAAATGGCTGCTCTAAATTGTCTAAGGTGGAACAGAATATAGCTTCCTCTCTCTGAGGGGTGAGCAGCTTTAAAAGGCTCATATTTCTCTTAATGCAGCTGGACAGGCTTTCTTTCAACAGAAGCAGACTTTAAAAAGTGCTTGCTGCCACATCATCTCATTTTATAATCAGAGATGGCTTCCCAGAAAATATAAAGCAGAAGTCAATGTAGAAGGAAAAGGCTAAAACTCCGGGGTGCAAAAGCATTTAACACCAATACTGGGTATTTGTGAGATTTCCCTTCTGCATGCTCAGCTGAAAGGATGAGAAGAACTGGGCATAAACATCGGAAATTCCAATAAAACATAAGAAAAAGCTTTTTTACCACAATAGTAGCCAGCTACTGGAACAGCTGAGAGTTGTGGAGTCTCCATTCTTGGAGATATTCAAAACATTTAATTAATTTAATTTAATTCATTTAATTTAATGCTCATTTAATTTAATTCTACCTTCAAGGTGAGTCAAAGCTGGAAGTTTGGGTGAATTCTAGATTAGGATGACGACCAAAAGAAAGCTCTGAATCCTTTTATTCTGTCGGCCAGTAGAGGGAGAAAAGAGACAGAAAACGGAAAGTCATTGTCCATTCCTGAGGCTGAACAGCAATTCTCCATCATACAGGCACCAGCCCTCCACAGCCCCGGGGCCAAACTTCTTCTGTCAGAGCTGTTGTAACAGATAAAACCACATGATGCTGAATTATTCTTTTAGATATTGTAACCCCGCTGAACATCCTGCTATGTAGCTAATGTCAAGGACTGAATCCAGCTGTAGTCTGTCCTGGCAGCTGACTATGACTCTAAAAACTGGACTCAGCACAGGTTTCCACACACCTAGAGCTGCATTTGTTGCATTAAAGTCTGTGTTTCGTTAAAACTTTTTTCCTCTTAACAAGACTGTAAAATTATCAAATGTGCCCCAGCCATCCACAAGGGTTTTCTCAGATACAAAGGCAAAGAAAGCACTCTTAGGTGTTTACTTCCAGCTTTATCCCTGGACCGAAAGGGCAGAGGGGAAAAGATCAGCCCCTCACCCCAAATTTTCATTGCTTTCAACATTTGATGGCAAAGTACTGTTCTGAAACTCAACCACTTGGCAAAGTGAGGACCTCATGAGCAGATTGCTCATGGGCAATACTGACACAAATTAACCTCACAAAAGCTAAATTTGCAGCATAATGCATCACTACTAACAGTTGCATCTGTACACTGCTTTTTTTATACAGCAGTGGGCTATAAATGTTTCATTTATTGATGAAACAATAAATTGAAATTTATTGATGGAAAAATACAGGAAAATAAGTTATAGTTCAATTAAATTAGATCATCCTTGTCTGTGTCCAGTTTCAAATGCAGTTATCCACTTGGCTCTGGCCTGATTAAGCCCCAGGGTGAACAGGACCCAGGTCACACTGCTGCTCCCAAGCTGTTCTGTCACAGAGCTGCACAAGCTGCACCAGACATCTCCAATACTTCAGAACTCCATTTTGGTAGTTTAAATAGAGTTCTGCTCTCAAAAACAATATTTCCAGAAGTGATGTTGAGTCCCAAGTGCCATTTTCAGAGCTGAATGTATGGCACGAAAAAGCCACTCAATCAGCCCTCAGTGACACGGGCTCTTCTACACACAACTGCCTCAGGAACAGCCCTTTGGAAAAAATTTTGTTAAGGCTTGAGCCTGGCTTTTGATTGAGATACCTGTGAAACTTCTTCCTGAGGATTGTAACTTGTCATGCACACTTAGCTACCTCTACATAACCTTTTCTAGAGTGAAAAATGTACACCTTCTGCTTTAATCTTTCGGTAGAAGAATGGGAAAGAAAAACATGATAGAGATTGTCTCTCCTTATTTGGTTATTTCAACGTGTCAGATTCCCCCCTGCTGAATTTCATGGCAAATGAAGAAACATGTTGTGCACAGCTGAAAACTGCAGCACAACCGAGGATGGTGCTCTTCTGAAAGATTAATCCAAACCTCAAACGAGCACCGAGACGTGTCCATGAGGTGGCAGCAGAGGAAAAGTGAGCAAACAGCTACAGGGAGCCTGAAGACAAACATCAGTAACCTGAGCTGGAGCATTTCTTAGTTAAGTGCACGCCTAAAAGCACAAACCTTCAAAATCAGGGCTGTGATCCAGCGTGCCGAGCATCTGTGACTGCACAAACCCGAGGTCTAAACACCTCTGCAATAAACGAGCACATCCTCACCTGGCACTGCTTAGGAGGGAAGCTGCCCTAAAGAGGGGAGGCAGATGTCTGAGTTTGCAGAACACCAGCCATAAAAGCACATTTACTGAGAGGGTGATGAGGCACAGGGAAGCTGGGGCTGCACCATCCCTGGGAGTGCTCAAAGCCAGGCTGGACGGGGCTTGGAGCAACCTGGTCTAGTGGAAGGTGTCCCTGCCCACGGCAGAGGGGGTGGAACAAGATGGAGCTTTAATGTTTCCAGACCATTCTATGACTGGTTTCCCTTCCTGCACCTCAGGGATTCTCCCAACACCCAGCAGCACCTGGAAGAGAGGCACAGATTTCAGCTGCAAACCGAGCAGCAAGAGCAGGCAAAGGACAACAAGGACTGCCAGGGCTTCCCTCCGCACCCAGGGGTACAAACATGGTGAGGTGTGCAGCCTGCCACATGTATTAGCAATGTGGCATTTGCCCCTAGGGAGTCTCTGCTATTGCTTGTAACTCTGGGAAATAAAGAGCTCAACTTTAGGGAAACAAACAGTTCACTTGCCTTTGGTCAAGAGGGATGGAAGAGCTGATGGAAATAAAAATAAAAATGTGCAGGGACCTGCTTGGCTTCCCAGCCTCATGTGGAGGCCACAAGACAAGGGTGGTCCAGATTGAACATAAACTGGTCCAGCATGCTCCACACGAGCTGGCACAACAGCTATTCCCCAGCTCCTCACTACATGCATGCCCACACTCATCTTCTCTTGTTATCCCTGAAAATCAGCCTTCTGATTTGTTTTAGTATAGTGGAATCAGTTCTCATGAATTGTAAGATAAACAAGAATCATGTTTGCATTCCTTTGTGAAAAGGTATCACTTGATGGGCTTCTCAAGTGACCAGTGAAGATGGAGAGGTGGGAACTTCTCTGTCCAATCTCTGGTCACTGTCCAGAATCTTACATATACAAGGTCAACAATAAATGAGAGAGTTCTTTTCTTCTTCTCTGCCTGAACAGCTGTTGTGTGTGTTACTGTGTGTTTCTATCTGCGTCACAGTAACATTCTCTCTCCCAGGAAAACCCTTTCAGCTGTCACAGGACAGGAATAAAGATAGACAAGCTTAGTGAAAACAGAGGTGGACAAAAACCCTCAAGCAAGTAAATCATGGTTTTCTAGTCTGAGAAATATGTGGTATAACCGAGTCTGTTATATCTTTTTACAAGTTATCATCTCTGCTTTCTCTCTTGCAAACTGGTGAGTGCATTCTTCCTTCTGCCTCACCATTTAGAGGGGCTCCCACAGACAAACCAGGCCTCCAGCAGTCCAGATTTCTAATTGGTACTGGGCCAGGTGGATATTTCCAGCCAGGTCACCTGTGAGCAGATCTCCCAGGGAGGAGCAGGATACAGCACATCCTTTTGCTGACTTTCATGATTTTACCTTGGAGGAATAGAATGTACTGGATGTCACCTGAGCTAGAGAAGGGAGTGATGGAGCAAGGAGCTCCTCAGGCTTTTCACAGGAGCTGTATTTCCTGAGCAACTGCTGGGAGAGGAGTGGGACATTTACAAGGGAATTCAGGCCAGGAGCCTGCCATTATCATTTGCTGTAGTGAGCAGACACCTACCCATAACACACTGATTTCCAGACTCAAATTCAAAGTCCTTAAATCTGGCACTATTCCACCTGGCTGGTCAGAGGCAGCAGCAATGACCCATCACCCTTGTACATAAATGGGGGCAATACAGAGTGATAACATTTCTGTGAGATGCTTTAGACAAGGAAGTGAAAAGAACTGGAGCTTCAATCTGTCTGTGCTTAGGAACCACCTGGGAGAAGCAAAACAAGGCTGGACATAGCTTAGGACGGGATAAGTCAATTAACAGCCGTATCACGAAGTGCTTTGAATTTTAAAAGGCATTTTGAATGGAAGAGAAGCCTGCTCCTCCCAACTCTGCTGAAGCCCCAGCTGATTTCTACCTTATATAATCACCTTTTTCAATAGACTGGATGTAAGTTAGTATTTTACTAAGCCAGAAACCACTATTGTCTCCAAAACTGCATGCTGAAATTATTTATGCTACCCTCAACATGCATGAATTTCAGGATCTGCTAATCAGCAATAGATTTTTGCTGGCTTTTTTACAGAAATATGGCATTTAATAGGTCCATTCAGGACTAGCAGCCAAGCAACTGGGAGTTCCTCTTGAGCAGGCCAGACCAGCTAATTTCAAAATGGATTGCTCTGTGAAGGAAGCACAGCACTTCCCCGAGCACAGAAATGGTTTACTGGCCCAAGTCTCATATAAAATAGTCTCTTAGTGAGAAGCAGAACAGTTTTAAAAGGTGTCAGAGAAACCATTAGGTGATAAAAATTCACAGAGCAATTTTGCAAGAGAAAAAGCATAAATAAAGAGGGTATGATTTCTCTCCCAGGCTTTCCCCGTGAGTCAGCTGCATTCAAAGGGATGTGCCACAGCTAGAAATGAGCAAAAGACAATTAAAAAGTTTGGCTGCCTGTGTCAAAGCTTCAGCTTGTACCCATGCACTTTAATCAGAGAAGCAGCAATTACATAAACAGTGCCACTAAATTAAGGGAGACAGAGAGTGCAACCAGCATAGATCAAACCCTGCACGGGTCTCAAGAAGGAAATAGCAACTGATCCTTGTTGGTGTGTGAGACCATTCATTCTGCATTCAAAAAAAACCACACATACAAAGAACTGGCTCTTGCACAGAAATGTAGATGCTAAAACACAGCTTCCAGCCAGCACAGGCTGTTTTGCTTCAATGATAAACTGATTTGCTTTTGAATTAGTAAGGTTTTAGTTATGCCAATGTTGCAGATTTTTCTTCTTGGAGGCCTCTCAGTCCACATGCAAAAGTGATAGGCTACTTAGAGCCTGAAAAGGAAGAAATCTGAGCCCCAACATGAAGCACAAGATATTCTGGGGAAAAAGGTAATCAAAATTTCACACCACTCAATCCAGCACTAGATAAAATTTTAAAAGCCCCTGCTTATAAAACCAGTAACTCATAGTTTCTTGCTAAGCTGCTTTAAAGCAAAGAATTAAAAAATCCACAGAGAGAGAAAAATTAATCAGGAGAACATCTCCACTGCAATTAAGCAGAACTTCCCTCTTTGCCAGGACAACCAACTTGGTGCAGTAACTGCAAAGAGGAGGACATTTCTGGCAGCATCAGGATGATGCTTGAGAAATGGTGATGAGAGTGGGGATTTCATAGTCCCACTTCTTGTGCCGTAAAAAAGTCACACACAGTATTCAAGCAAGACTACCAATTCCCAGGCAGAAGCCCTTCTTCTCTCTCACCATTTTAGTACACAGCCTCCAGAGCCCATGGACCCAAAAAGCCAAGAGAGCTTGAACTGCACCTTGAGCTGGAGGATTTGGTGGTCAGGAGGATCTTCTCCTGATTTTGAATTCCTGTGTTGGCACTACAGTCACATGGCATACAAGAATTACTGCAATAAGCACTTACTGTGCTCTCTTTAAGCCAAAAAACATCAGTGCTGTGGGACTTGTGCATGAGGCATTTCTGAAGGGATGGATCAGGAACAACATTTGCAGTGTGGCAAAGCTGCTGTCCTGCAGTGAAGAACTATACTGGAGGAAAAAAAAAAAAGAAGCAGCAATGCTTTGTAGATTAATTTATGATTTTCCCTTGCTTCAAACAAGTCTAGAACTAGAGAAAAGAGCTCATTAGAGTCCACACTAACGGGAATTACTTGTCACACTTAAATTATGCAACTCTACCCCAACATCTATGCCTCCTTCCTCAGTATTGCAGTGCCTCTTCCTTCAAAAGATGTAAGTAATTCTTGGTTCTGCTGTTCCCTTTCCCTCAGGGGTATATTTAAAATATAAGAGCCAGACTCACTTGTAAAAAGGTGTAGCGGAAAAACTCCTCTGCACAAAGGGCTGCACCTCACCCTGGATTGTGTGTGATTGTTCTCTTACCAAATGCCTCTGTATCAAACAGACAGTCCAAAAGGAGGCCATGCAACAGATCTTCAGGGAGAAGATAAACAGCAGATACCATACCTGCATTTCAATTCTAGCTCTGCACTGGAAGTCCAAATTATTCTATGTGATGACACTCTCCTAAGCAGGTCAGTAGTTACACCCCTTGTACCTGGCTGCCCATTTCTATGTCAGAAAAGAAAAAAATGTTCAGATGAGTATTAATTGCTGTCCTTCAGCTTTGCCAGAAGCTTTCCTAACCCTCCAGTGAAATTTAAGGTATAAAGCCTCCTGTGGAAGGCAGAGGGTTCTGTATCACTCAAGCACACCTGAGAGCCTGGTTCCACCCTGCAGCTCTGTCCCTCTCCCAAGGCATGGGGAGGACCATGTCTAGGATGAGGCTGTCACTTCACTGGACAGCACATCCTCTTTCCAGGTGTGAGCAGTGGTGACTGGCACACCAGGAGCCCTGAGCATCGGTTTCCTTCTGCCTGGCTCCTTGCCACCAGGAGCAGGCAGGGTAACCCCTCCTGCCCCCACTTCTCAGAAGGTTTCAGGCAGGATGTTATTCCCCTAATGCCACACACATTTTCACAACAGGAAGCCTCCCTGGTCTGTGATACAGCACTAAATTGCAAACACTAAGCTGCTCTATTTGCACAGCTGAAGACACATTGGGAAATCACATCTTTAAACCAAAACCCCAACACATTTGTTGTCATGATGGCAGAGCAGTTCTTTCGAGTTGGTTATAACACGACAAGTCAGTCATCAGCAACAGCAGCCTGACAAAATACTGCAATTTACAGCTCTGCTAGTTCAGGGGAACTATTATTTTTGTAAGGATTGACTGATGTTTTCTGAACTGTGCTAGAATATGAGTTTTTCTTTCCAAAGCAGCATGAGATGAGGATAGGAGAAAGAAGGGTTTCTTTTGAGCAACAAAGACACTAGTATTTGGTATGTCTAATAAATCAAAAGTTACCCACATGATCTTATAACTATTGTACCAGAATGACCTGGTGTAAGGGCAGTCTGAAGTTCTTCAGCCATTTAGCAGCAGATGGTTCACTTAACCAAGTTACATCAAGTTACTTCATCACATACACTCCTATGTTTATATTTCAATTTTTACGTGGACTATGATAAGCAATGCAGAGGTGGAAAAGAGTTTGTTATCTTCTGTTTAAAGAATGGATGTGCATGTAGTGCACAGTAGTAGTGCTGAAACCAGAGGAGATGGATGCAGGCAGAGGTTTCATGGCTTGTAATTCATGGATTACTGAGCATTAAAATCCTTCTTCACAAATACACTTCACTTCCAAGTCTAGTTTTTAGCTACCAGTTCACAGTAAACTTTGAGTCAGACACCACCCTTCCCTCCCCTAAGAAGGTAAACATAAGCCCTTCCACTTAAAACAGAATAAAAACAACTGTTTGGCAACTGGAATCATGGCAGTGTGGCCTCCCTAATGTGAGAGACAAGACTAAGAGCTTGGCATAGATAAATTTCTCCGAAACCCCAAGGTATATTTACAATGGATAAGCCAGCACACCGAGTTCCAGATCACTTCCTTTCCAGCAAGATAACACTGCTGCCAGAGCAGTCCATCTCAGCTCCCTGTGCTGCTGCAGCAGCTACTTTCCTCTGGGAAATCAGGTTATCCCACAGAAGCAGGCTACCAATTCTATTTTGACAGATGAGCACCACTTGTGGACAGGACTTGACACTAGCCTTGCAGCCAGATGCTGAAGGATGATATTTCCTGGGCACCTTTCAGGAACTGAATAGATATGAGAACTACAGCACCACAAGGTTCACTGTAGAAAAAGATGATTTCTGAAACAGGGTGCTCAAGTCTGGACTTCCAAAAAGGGAGGGTTTGGAGGGAAGTGACCCAATTCATAAATGTTTACCCAGTACACATGACAACCTCTTCATTGAGGAAAAATACACAAAAGCCCCAGACTGCAATAGTGGCCAGCTTGTCATGCCTGTCAAACAAGCAGATGTGTGGCCATCAAGAGTCTCCCTGGAAAAGGAAAAGGGGCCAGCCAGAGTTTGGCACAGGGGCTGGTCAGACAGGGACACTCAAACATGTGCACCTGGCAGAGGGTCAGGGGCTGTACTGCAGGAGGGGGTGGTACAGCTCTTCAGTTTGAAGATGAGGGCACAGTTTTCTCCTCTCCAGACACTGAGGTGTCCCAAGGAGACACTGGCACCACGAGGTACCTGACCATGCTGCTGAGCATTGGGCACAGAGATGCCATGACAGTGATCTCATCTCCCTGGAGTTCATTGCCCTTTGCTCAGCCTCCACCCTGGCTTTGCCTTTACCAAAGTTTCCCCACTTCCCAATAGAAGAGACAGCCTGGCTCCCAGGTGAAGAATATTTCACACACTGCAGGCAACACTTAGGGAGCAGGGGAAATCTCTCTTGGCAGTGCTCCCAGGCTGAGCTGTCACTGCCCTCAATCACTCACAGGTGCTCTTCCATGCCACAGGAACCCACACTTGCTGCCAGCTCCTGCCTCTCCCCATCCTGTTACGCACCTCAGAGCAGGGTTTGCTTTATCCCCACCAGGTTGTTGTGACAAGCACGTTGTTGTGACAGATCTGCCTGTGTTGGAAAGCAAATTCCCATCAACCCCAGGTACAGCTCTCCTTCTTCTTCTTACTTCTGTCAGCTCACTGCTTTTCTTGCTTCTTAGCTCACTGCCTCATCTCTCCATCTCACCAAATATCCCACATCAACACTGCAGAGCAGATGAGACAGAGCTTTAATAATGCATGCATTCCCTTGCTGTACTTGCTGGATGCCTGAGAGCACTGTTTTAATGAATCAGAACAGGCTCTCTCCTAATACCATTGTTTGGGGCCACAGCACAGTCAAACTGAACAAGTTTTGAAGGCTGTTTCTGAGAAGATGAGAGATGAGACCCTCCAAAGAGACATGGATCCAAGGACTTGAGGGAAGACACTTTCCTCAGGCAAGTCTGACCCAGGACATCACTCTTTCAGTGCAGAAGCCTCCCATCATCAGTGCATGTAGTTAGATAGTTCTTAGAAGAACCATGGAATTTTCCTAGAGGATATGGTGAGATCCATGTGCTTTACAGCCTCCTTATTCACACACTCACTGGTTCTGTTTAGATCACATTTCCCTGCTGCTTAATGTTTGCCTTCAGTTCTTCTCCTTCCCTTCCCTTCTCCCAAGTCTTGCCTCATGATGTGCACAGCAAACTGAAAGGGGTGACTTCTCTCAGCTCTGTCCAACCTTTACGCTTTATATATATATATATATTTAAAAAAAAATCTAAATTATATGCCACAGCAAAATATTCCTCTAACAAGAACATCCTGGGGTTTAGACAATGGGTACAGGCAACTTTAAAGCTTCCTTTTAAATTTCAGCTCCTGCCATCTCAGACATTAATTTACTATCAGCACAGAGGTGCATATTATGTTAGTGCTGTGCATACTGTCTTTATGGAGGGGAGGAAAAAAAAGAATGGCTCTCTAGGGACATGCCTGCTCATTTCTGGCTCATTAGCTTTAATGTCATAGTACAGCTCTTACAGGTTGGGAAGACAGGTAGAATAGGTGATCTTTGCTATTCTCTAACCTACACTAATACCTTAAAGTCCCCTTGCTGACCCTCACTCTGTGTTTTAACCAGATAATAGGAAGCAAGCCTGCCCAAAAGCTTGCTGTTCATGTCACTCTTGGCATGACACACAAGCACTGGGCCCCTGTCAGAGTGTTTTTATAGCCATTAACCCTGGCACAGCTGAACGTGGTGGGACTCCACATGGTGCCTGGTGCCATGGGTTTCTGCAGCTCCAGGAGGAAACCCACACAAACCAGTGTTTGCACACAGCTTTCACAAGCAGGGGGTGACATCCTTCACATTTGACAACAAACACTTCTTTTCCCCCCAGAACTGTTCTGTCTCACATTGGGCAAGGAAGAAGGAAAACTAATAGATAATTTTCTGTCTAACCCCCCTCCCCCCCCCTAATTCAGACAACAGGAAGAGTCAAAATTTCCCTTTTAACATCTTCTGCCAAACAACACTCATGCTTCAACACTTCCAACCTGACTTCATGGGGACACTTTGGGGAATACCAGTGAGGTCCCAGTGCTCTTTGTGCTGTGCTGACAGAGAACCTTAACCTGTACTCTAAAATTTTGCTGCTTTTATGATCGACACAGGTAGTCCAGAGGTGAGTCAGTCTCACCTTCTCAGCCACCAGACCCCAACACAGATGGAGCCTACATCAAATCCACAGATCCTGGTGAAACATTCCAGACCTCTGCCACCATCACTGGGGTATCCCATAAAACAGAGATGAAGGTTCAACAGAGGCATGTGGTACCTCAGCCTACTATTATTTACCAGGAACACATCAAAGTACATATTCCATATCTCTGCTGCCACCACTGCCAGCAGCACAGGAAGGTTTATAGTGCTGCAGGGCAGCTCTGGATATATGCAGACCTGTGGGAAACAGTGAGCCTATTCTGTTCACCAGGATTGACAAGATGGTTTAGAAATGTCCCCTGTCTGCAGGCTAGCAGGATGTGTACAGGCTGGCAACATGTCCTGGGTAAACAGCTCTTCACAGATTTTTTTTCAGGGAGATATGTTCTGCAGATAAGAACAATTTCCTGATTCTTTCAGTTAAAACGGCATTTATAAAGTGTTTCTATTACAATAAGTCTTCATTGTCCATAATTAGTTTGCCAAAGTGTTTCAAACCATCTCAAGTAAAATCAGCAAATTAAACAGTACATAAATAACCCGTATTGCACACCCACCAGCTTCCACTGATCACAAGAGGCATGAGAAAGGAAAAACTGGAAGTGAAGAATATTTACTTTCCTCAGAAACTAGCAAAGCAGAGGATGAATCTGGGGGGGAATAAAGTTTAACAAAATAAATCCACAAAAAATCTTGTAATTGATAGAGCTGGTTCAGAGAAATCTACTGAGAATATTAAGGTACAACACATGCCTCTGCTTCCCCTCTTTTGGTGGTGCTCTGGGTCATGTCATGGACACTATCCTTTTCACATTGGGCTCCCTCTACCCCTTCTGTGTGCCCCAGGAAAAGGCACAACCATTAATAAGAGCAGCCAAGCTCTCAAGCAAAAGTTAGCACAGGTGGCTTATGTTGTTTATTTTTCTGCTTCCCGTTTAGAGTGTCAGGTTCCAGACAGTGGTTATTAATTAATCAGAGGTCAGTTCCCTGCTGAGACCAACCATCCCTCCCAATAAGCACCTGCTTTAAACAAACACAAGCCAGTCCAAAACCGAGGTTAAATAATCAGTCATTCCTCAGGGATGTTTCTGTACTTGATTTGGTGGCAGAGCAGACTGCAGAGATATGAGGACTGCCACCTCTGTGGAGTGCCTGGGGTGAGCACTGAATTAACTTGCTGCAGCTTGGGATACATCAGAGCATGGAAGAGTATCTTGGAATGATCTCAGACAGTAGCTTAAGGCAAAGCACATTCAGCAAATAAACATTTTTATAACAGCAGCACTGCTTTGTGGCTGTTGTGGTGTAACCCCAGCTGGCAGCCAAGCCCCACACAGCCACTTGCTTTGCTTCCCCACCAGCAATATCAGGGACAGAGCTGGAAGACTAAAAGTGAGAGAACTTGTGGGTTGAGACAAAGGCAGTTTAATGGGTAAAACAATGCCATGCATGCAAGCAAAGTAAAACAAGGAATTAATTCACTATTTCTCATGGGCAGGCAGGTGTTCACTCATCCCAGGACAGCAGGATTCCATTATGGGTAACAGCTACTTGAGAAGACAAACATCAGCACTCCAAGCATTTCCTCTACTTCCTCCTTCTTCCCACAGCTTTATATGCTGAGCATGATGCCATAAGTTATGGGATATCCCTTGGGTCAGCTGGGATCAGCTGTCCTGTCTGTTTCCCCTCACAGCCTCTCCATGGGCAGGAGAGGTGTGAGAAGCAGAAAAGACCTTGACCCTTTTGTTACGTGTGCCAGCCCTGCTCAGCAATAACAAAACCATCTCTACTACCAACACCCTTTTCAGCATAAATCCAAAACACAGCCCCTTATTAGCTACTTTCTAGTGAAGAAAATTAACCTTACCCCAGCCAAAAGAAGCACATGTGAATGGAGAAGGTATCTCATCGTTTTCAGAGCTAGGGTTTGAAATCCACCTTGGAAATGTACGTGTGCACATGAAAAAGCAAACAGATCTATGCTGATGGTGCTGCAAGTCTGATGCATTTTAATATGAGAAATTTAATTGCTGTGCTTTACTTCCGAAGCCCAAGACAGTTGCCCAAGCAGATGTGCTCATTCACACAGCAGTGAGGAAAAGAAGACAGAAGAAGAGGGGATAGGGGAAGATTAGACATGACTCAAATTGCTAGAAAGGCAAAGCAGTTTGCTTACACAAAACAGAAGAGACTGACTGGCCACATCTTTCCAAGCTCCCAGTTTCTCTGATCTGAGGGATCAAAGTACTAATTTGCTTAATGGTCCAAGGCAGCTCTGCTCTTCACAGAGAAAACTGCCCACCAGTGTCACCAGCTGTGCCCTTACCTGGGAAACAAGAGAGTTAGGGAGGTTTCCTTTTGTCTTTAAACTCAGAGCCCAATTAACTGCGTGGGTCCCTGGGCAGGTGGCTGAGGTGGAGGCTGGGGAGGTGAGCAGTGGTAACAGCAGCACCTGGCAGAATTAGTGTCCAACTAGGGGAAGAAGCAGAAGTATTAACAGACTGAGCAGGGGGACAGGGGGTTCCGGTTTTGTAAAGCAGAATGCAAAGGGGCAGATAGAGAGCAACAGCTAAGCCAGTATCTCATTTTTACAGGTTTAAACTGGGAAATGAGTATGGTAATTGGATCACTACTTATGCATTCAATCACCAACACTCAAGATCTCAAATAGATCTCTTCTTATTATTGGTCATTTGTCTTCAGAACAGACATTAACTTTTTTTAAATAAAACTGCCATACTTTAAGCTCTACTTCTCCATCCTCACCCCAAAATCATAAAAGATTTACCAGATGATGTTTTTGGAGTAGAGCAAGTTGAGAGAAAACCTTTCATGGCTGCTGCAGCCCTTTGAATAAAGGTCACTGCCACTGCTGAACCTCAAGATTTCATGGGACAGACAGGACTGTCATCACAGAAGTTGTCTGTAAAGAAGACCAGAATGGGATGTGAACCTTTTTCTCTTGAGAGCTGTAAGGCATAGTCTTTCAAAATGCAGCGTCAGAAAATATTTCCCTCTTTAAAACCCCCTTAACACAAAATCCTCATGTCATTCAGCTTGGAGCTCATGCCACAGACATGGCCAGAGGAGAACTAGCTTTAACCAGAATGGTGGCCTTCCTCAAACAGACCAATAGTTACAGACACCCACTGTAACCACTACAAGGCACTAGTGACAAATGCCCACAGCCTGCACCACTCTGGGCAGAAGAAACCCCTGCCCTGACAGGCAGCCCTCCCTCAGGCTCCTTTCGTGCAAGACACCAGGCAATGCTCACAGACAGCAGGACATCCAAATCCTCTGGGGAATAATTCACTTAGAGTGCCTCACATAAGTGAGAGCTGGCACTGAAGAACCTTGCATTCCTAAGTGTTTTAGCAGTTTAAATTTCCACTCTATGCTTTTTCTTCTAGATATAGAGGACACTGGTACAGCTTCACTTTCCTCACAGTGTCCTACATAATCAACTGTTCTTTAGTTGGGTAAGCACCTCCTCACACTCAGCAGAGCTGTAGGAAAAGCTCTCCCTCCCTTGGCCCCCTCTCTCTGACCTGCTGCCTTCTCCCTGACAAACAGCTTTGGACACACACTGCAATTTGTCCTCCTGCAAGTTAAAGTCTGGGAAAGAGCATCCTACACAGACTCACATAGTTCTGAGGCACTGCCATGCCATGGTTAGGACTTCGTATCCAACGAGTTTGATTGCAAAAGTATTTCTAGGAAGGGAAAGGGATTAGGCTTGCTGACATAATTCCAAGTGTTATCAGAAATCCCTCCAGGAGCCTGGAAGTGCACCATGCAAAAATTCCTTGTCTTTCAGCAAAATAAACTTGGTTAAGCTCCTCCATTTCTCTCACACCAGCATTAATGTGAGCTCTCTCTCACCTAGTAACTTTTTGGTTAGTCCAAATCCTTCTCACCCCATCAGCTGGTCGTGACAATTAGACAGACTTCTTCCAGCCCAGAAAGCTCAGGACTTCAGGGGAATCATGGATTTTAATGGGGCTACAAGTCTCCTGTGGCAGCTGCAGCACAAAGCAAAGAACAAAGTCACAATGCTGCATATTTAACAATTGGCTCTTATTTCCTAGGGATAGCTATCAAAATGTGAGCAAAGGCAAAAGAAATTGTAATGCCCTTTAAACAGAGAAAAGAAAAAAAAATATCAAAGAGGGGATACTGGTCCAAATCTATTTTGGACATATTATTCATTACTTCTGAAGTTAACCTTTCATACGGTTTAGAAGTCTATGGCATTGCCACAGGAATGAAAATTTATCTCTTACCCTAACTACCCACGATAAGGGAGGAAGAAAGGGAAATGGATGAAAGTGCCAGAAGCTTTTCAGTCACAGAGTTTAGCATTGCTATTGTTAGCCCCTCAGCTCTGCCACATTCTCTGAGGTGCTCTCTGGTGAGAGCTTTGCCCAGAGGGGCCAGGTTGGTCTGCTCTTTGCAGGATACTGGCTCCCACCAGCTTTCCCACCTCTCTTTGAGGAACAGTCCCAGTTTTCTAACATGCACTCAAGCACCCATGGATTCATTAAAAGCCACACCACAGCTGTTAGCAGATTTTCACAGGGGAGTTACAGAAACAGAATTTGGATGCTCACCTGGTGTCTCACAGGGGTATCCCAGTGGCTGCATGAGTCCTTCCCAATCTGGAAGGATGGCATCCATGTCAAGCTCATCTCCTTGGGAATTTCTGGGGCATTGATAGGTTTTATCCTGGGAAGAACAAGAACGTAGAGCATTAAATTCAGATTTAATAGTAAGCTTTAAAAGGACCTTCACCAGGTACTAGAACAATTCCAATATATGACCCTCACTGAAACTCACAGATCACAGCTGAAGACAGTCTGAAGGGTAAAACCTTAAAATACTCACCTTAAAAGTTCATCTGGAAAAAAAAAATTGTGTTCAATTAGATGGCAAACCAATTAGAAAAACTACCACATTCCTATGTTACCAGGCCAGGCCTTGTTCATTATAATCCTACAAAACTCAAATTCACTTTAACCTTTGTTTCCAAGCGTCAGCATTTTGCCCTTACTGCATCTCCACTGATAGGTGCTTCCCTTGTTATGCACACTAAAAATTGTTTTCTGGTTACTTTCTGACTCTTTGAAAATTCAGCCTCTTTCTCCCCTGTCATAACATCATCCTAAAATTCTGGCTCATTCTGACACTAAAACCTAATTCTATGTTTTAGCTCCTGGGTAAAAGTAATTTAGTTTAGAGACAGGCACCCACAAACTTCTGTTATTCACCAGCTCTAGAGAAGGAGGGGAGGAAAAAAAGGAGAAAACAGGCTGTTTCAATATGTTGGCACATAAATAGACATTGGAATCTAGTTTAATATAACCAGTCTTGAAAAACTGCCAGCCATAACAAATGCCATTACATAGCAGCAAGTCTGTGTGCTGGAGGATGCTCCAGGGAGCTGTCTGTGAGACTCTTATTCAGGCAAAACTTTGACTGATAGCCCCATTTCTGATAGTATTTTCCTCTGTACTGCATGTAAATAGTTATGATAGCTAAACTGCTATTCTCAGCTGTAATAGATATACTTTCAGAATTTTTTGTGTGCTTCTACAAATAAGCTCTTGGAGGAAGAGAGTTGTGGAGTGCTTCCAAAGCTCTTCAGCATCTCCCCTGCCTTTCCCCCCTCTCCTGTCCTCGCACTCTCAACTCGGAGTTAACTCACAAGCTAAACTGTAGATTTGGTGGGTGGTGGGTGTTTTCTTGATGAAAATAATATTCCTAGCATGTTCCATTACCCTGATAGTCTTCAGCAGGAAGAATTACTGCTGCATTTGGTAACAAAAGTGTTCTTGTTCAAGTGCCAGGGAAAAAAACCAGCTTCTTCCCCAAATCTGAGAGTGAGCATGCACACAGCCCTCAACCACACCCATTCAGAAGTTCAACAGGTCCTCTTCTCCAGAGCAGTAGCCATCACCACTGCCTGATGTTGACAGGATGAGGGTCTACACAGAATAGTTACTATCCAAAACCTCTCTCCAGAGGCATCACTTAACTTTGAAAATATCTGGAGAAACACCTACACTGAAATCCACCTGCAGTACTCCCAAAGGCTGGTGGTGGATTTCTCCACCACACTTTGTCTACCAGCAAATCTGTGTGGATGTCTACAGAGATGAAGTTCTTCTGTAGAACATCTGCAAACATAATATACTAAACCCACACGGGGGCAGAATAAAGGGGGATGAGGGAAGGGAAGGAAAAAACCCACAGTGAAATGGTGTGAGGAGATGCTGGGAGAAGAAATATCAGCATACCAAATAAAATCTCTGCAAGATTAAGTTTCTTGAGGTGTTTTCCCCCTCCTTTTCAATTACTTCATCATTTCTCAGTTAATTCCTTTTGTTTCCAAGGAAAAACTGGGAAACAAATTCTATACATTTTAATAATTTGTAAAATTACTCCTTTCTCAGTTAATTCCTTTTGTTTCCAAGTTGCTTCTTGATAAGCACTTTTTCCCCTTCTTCTTTTTCCCCTACACTGTGTACAGACCCTTTAAAACAGGAAACAAAAAGCATTTCCTCCATGGATTTTAAAATGGAATTGCCTTGATGTGCTCCTGCTCCCTGCATTTCCAAAGAGATTTTGCTTAACTGCACAGCATCCTGTACATACACAGATAGAGAGGCCTCCAGAAATCTTACCTTGCTAGTAAACAGCATTAAAGTTCTCACTAATTTCTTTTTATTTAGCTTTCTTTTAATTTGTGAATTGTGTTTATCTAGACTGCTGTCTCAGTGATGGGATTGCACCTCAGCAGGGCCAAGGTGGGGAAAACAAAGCCTTCTGCATTGAAGCTAACACAATTTTTGGCATGAATATTCACACCCAGACCCCTCAGTGCCATCCATTCCACCTCCAAGAGGCAATTGTACATCATTGTCTCAGGATATGGAGGGTGGGGGGCTCACCTTTGAGAATGAAGCTGACAATACAGGAGATCACCAGGCACTTCTATGGACTAGTGTCCCTAAGGGGGTGCCCAAACATCACAGCTGATTTCTCTGCAGTCTCTCTCACTGTTCTCTGAAGCCCTAAGAGGGCTGCTCTCCTGCTGGATCACTGCAGCACACTGACACAGGGATTAAGCTCTTCAGCCAAGCTTACAGCCTGGGCTCTGCAGCTTAACTTCAGGCTGCCAACACATCAGAGCCCTGCAACTGGGACTTTCTGAAACTGGCCCAAGGGCAAGAGGGAAATTTCTAGGAGTGAGTGTCCTCAGCTGGGTCGTTTGTTGTTACCTGGCACTTTTCTTCCTCTCTGACTCTCTTCATAAATCCCAAGAAGCTCCTCTTGGCAGCTCAGCCATGATGTTATTGATGGATGCTTTACAACAATCTTTGCATGGCTTTCAGAGACAGTCAGCATATCCAAGAGCACTCGGTGCTTCCCACAGAACGTGATGAGGAGGGAGCAGATATAAATCCCTGGGGCTCTTCTAGCTTCACTTCTCATGCCCATTCTGTGGATAAATTTGTGCTCCAGTGATAAAAGCATCCAGATAAGACAGTAAGAGCTTTCCACAAAACCTGGCAGACCTGCCCATGATTGAAGAGAGTCCAGCAGTCAATAAAGTTAGTGAGAAATGGGTTTCCAATATTTAGTTCTCTTATTTTTTAAACCTATTCCTCCCCTGCCTTAGTATTACTGGACTTGGTGGAAGCCTGAAGATCCTGATATCACAAGAGCAGAGTTACTTACTGGAAAGGCCAAAATGATAAAAAAAAGCTTAACCTACATATGCCATCTCTATAAATATAAATATTTAAAAGCCATTCCAATCAGTTGGAGCATTTCTTAGGGTTCAGCATTCAAGCTGGTACAAGCCTGCAGGAGCTCTCCAAGTGTACATGACCACATGGCAGCTCTGTTGCCTTAAACTTGGAGACCCAGGCAGAAACCCAGGATAGAAGCACAAAGGGGTCAGCTGCTGGGCTTTAGAGGAAAACAGATTTGCTTGTAAATTTGCTCTGGGCTGTGCTTTAAATCAATTCCTGGAGAAGAGATAAACAGTTACCAGGTTGATCACATACCTGGGCTAAAAGACCTACCAAACACAAATACTACTGAGGGAGAAATGTAATTTGTTTTTTAATTGACAAAAATTAAGGCTTTTGAAAAGAATTATGAAATATTATACCTTTGTCTATGAAGTCCCTGATTCTCCAGAAACACAGGAGAGCAGGCCTAGCCTATAGCTTCACATACTCACAGTGCATTCAGATTCGGCACTCATTAAATAAGAGACCAAATCAACAGGGAAATATTTGGAAGTGTCTGAGTGGTTATAACAGAGCAGGAGGAGAGAAAACAAGATCACTAATGAGAACTGTGTGTCCCTTTAGTACCAAGCATAATAGGGTTTTTGCCTCCCAAGGCAGCAACTTTTTAAGTCATACCCTCTGCAGAGCAGCTTAAATTCTGTGTAAGCGTGCTCCCTCCCACACCAAGGTTTTATGAGCCCTGTGCTCAGACAGGGTGCTGACACCAAACCCTGTCTCTGTGTGCCTGCAGGGGATACTGAGGGTGCAGGGAGGGAAGGGCTGAGTCTCCTGCTGGGTGCAAATCCTTCCAGCCCTGAAGGGAGATGAACATTTACCTGCTGAGGAAGGTGCTGTGGTGCAGACAGCCTTGCACAGCACCCTTTTGAGAGGGAACTCACAGGGAAGGGCTGCCTGAAGCCTCTGTGGAAGAGAGCTCAGCCCAGCTGAGTTACAGGAAAGGTGCCCCTTCCTCACAGAGAGTTTATAAAAAAATCCAGAGCTCTTCCACCACAGTCCGGGTTAAAAGCAATGAGTCAGTCACAGAGTTTTACACAAGGGCTCCTGCACACACACCCAGCACTTTTGGTCCCTGTGCTGGCATCAGGGGACAGCAGTGCAGTGAGGGTGCTGCAGTCTGGCAGATAAAGCCCAACAGGCTGAGCCACAAGTTCTTTTTGCATTCAGGTTGCCATGGCTTTGAGTTCCATGTCCAGACATGAGCAGCTCAGCTGAGACAAGCCAGCTCCAGAGTGAGCATGAGCCTTTTGCATGGTCCCCGCCTCTGCTCACCAGCCCCCGAGCTGCCAGTGATGCCCCCACAGCTGCTGCCTGTGCTGCACTTCCCTGTGGAGAGAAATTACCACCACCTCCTGTTGCTTACCACTTCGGGGGGCCTGTTTTTCTCTCAGTGGTGTGAGGTTGTGCAGCAGCAGCACGGATGCCAGTGGGAAGAAGGGGAAAGCACACACTGCCTGCTAACCAGCTGGCTACTGCTCAGGGCTGCGAGGCAGCACGTCCCTCCTGAGCAGACTGCTTTTGAAATTGGGAGCAACTGAAGTCTCCAACTTGTTGCCAAAGCTGATGTCAGCCAGAAATTCAGGGGTACTTCAGCCTTTTCACCATCCTTCCTCCTACACAGTACTGGATGTGGAGAAACACTGAGATGCTTAATAGGCAGGAGGAGGCACATTAACAGGGCTGTTTGCTGTGTTTTAGAAGCAGCAGCAAGCTTCAACACATCCAAAACCACAGCTCTGTTTAAGCAAAGTATAAGAGATTCAGTCCAAAACAGGGAAGGTAAAAAAGCAATACTTTATTTCAAGGATGGTGAAGGGGAGAGAGAGCAGATCGAGCAACATATCCAAGCACACAGGAAATCTGCAGCATCAGTGGAAATGGATCCCTGCTCCTCTACTTCCCACAATAGGAAGACAATCATATAAAGGTCTGATAAAGGAGCCAGCTACCTGTACACTGAAACTTCGAGTCAGTATATCATTCAAAGAGCCCTCAGGGCTTTGAGCCTTTGGTATTGTTAGCACTCAGAAACACATAATCACAGGTGCTTTATTAACAGAGGGCTCAGGAATGAGGGGTATAGCTACCCAAATCTAGCTCCCTCCATCTGTTCAGAATGCACACATTTATACCATTTTAGTTATGATTATATAACTACATATTTGTATAAGCAAAATAATTATTACAGAAACTGTACTTCTGTTGTCCCATTGTACAAACACGATCTCATCTCCAAATACCCTGAAAACTCTAAACATTGATCCTCGTGATCCCCAAATCAACAAATGTTTCACCCCCAAATAATTGTTTGTGTTTCTTATCAATGTGCTTAATTTAAACGTACGTATGCATCTTTGCATGGTCCACTAAAAACAAAGCACAGCATTCCTTTCCCATGATTTTAGAAACATTCTAACCCCATACTAACAGTATGAAGGCCTATTTGAGAGCTGTGTGCACTGCCATAGCCTCCACCTTTGAGGAAGATTTACTCTACAGAGCTGAGCCACTCCCTGCATTAAGTGCCCGGCCAGGGAGCCATCACTGCCTCCAGAGTCAGTGTCAGCAGCCAGCTGTGGCAGATCCAAGGAGATGTCCAGCCAGCTCCCAGCTTATCTGTGGGGTTGGCCTGGCTACCATACAAATGATGACTTTGTTTTGGTGACTTTGTTTTAGCTTAGGAGAACATTCTCCCTTGGTCAGCATCTGTACTAACATTTCTGTTAGGTTAGTGTGGGGGGACTAAGGAAGATGCCACAAGGGAGAAAGACAGGCAAGTGCAGCACAAAGCAGGGGAGTTCAAGTGCTCATCTCACCTGAGAGTGCACCCACAGCATGCTCTATTCTTTAATATATACTTTAATTTCCTGCCCCTAACTGCAGCATATTTTATTCAACATGCAGGGGAAAAAAAAAGATGAAATTTATTCCTATCAGCAGAAGTCTTCAATTTCCTACTGGCAGCAATAGGATAAAATGTAGGATAGGCAGAAACACAAACACTCTGTCCAGGACTAGGTTTTTCCTCTTAAGAAATGATGAGGGACAATCACACCTATTCACTAACATGGCTGGCTGTATGAGTGCACATGCAGGGAAGGAAGAGGAATAAAGCTCTGGAATACAAAGGTTTTGCATCAGCAGTTTCTTAGTGCAACTATTTCAAGCCAAAGGGAAACATTTCTCTAGAATGACTAATTAATTGATTTAACATGTGAAAAAAGAGACTTGAAGCAATGTCTAGAACATTTCTGAAATCTCTCAAATCCCATCGCATTACACAAGATGAAATGGTGGATTTCTCCATTTGCCAATCAAACTGTGAAACCAAATTCACCTTGACCTGAGTAGGCTCAGAAGTAAAGAAACTTTTGGGGAAGAAGAAAGAGCTGATGCAGGGAAGCAGTATGACAATGCTGGGTTCACGTGGAGTACTCCAAACAGGTTTTTCCCCGCCAGTTCTCTGTATGAGAGCCCTCCAGTTTAAGAACAGGTGCCTCTTCTTTTTGTAGGATGCCATCACTTTCTTGCAATCACTGCTTATTCACTAGCAAATGCTACTCTTTCTCTGGCAAAATTTATCCTGCAGACTTCTGAATGTGATGCTAATTATATCTAGATACATTAATGCACAAGTTCAGTTTAGAGCATTTTCCCAAACTCTCCTGCCCATCATAGTGTGGGGCTGGTAGGCATTTTCACAAGCAGCTGCTTTACACTAAGAAAAGTATCTGTCCAAAATTATATTCAATTTGGGAGTCAGAAGTGTAAAACACAAGTCTTATGCTTCTGAAACTCCCATTCTAATTTCAAGTAAGCTTTGTTTAGGGAGAAGTTATGAGGAAAAGGAGGAAAGCAGAGACTTGCTGGCAGAAATCACCTGGATTTTCTTTTCCTCCATCTTAAGTTGCCTTAAAAAGCCTACCTGACAAAGTCCCAGTAAACTTGGGTTATTTTGTACACAGGCATTACATTCAGGACTCACCTCAGACAAAGACAACTCACTTTTCTTCAGCAGTCCCATCCAGTCCAGGAAAATCCTCACCCTTGAATGGACCCCCAGTTTCTTTGTAAAGTGTAAATGGTCCATTGCCCACGTTGCAAACCAAAGGGCCACCAGAACAATCATAGGAAGCAAGAGAGAGGACTCAGTGATCTCATTTGTCCTCTGCACTGCTTCAGGTAAGAAGAGAACTGCTGGAATCATATTTGCCCAGAAAAGCCCCCGTGCAGGAACTGGGAATAGAGTTACTGGAACTCAGCAGCAGCCTGCAAGGAAGAGACTGATGGAAAGCTTGATTATCAGTGAATGAGGACTGGGCACAGGGTGAGACAAAATATGATTAAAGTGTGCTCTTTAGTGTTACACATAATTTATTAGTCCACCATAAGGTTGTGACATTGAGCAGAACTCGCATTTTAGTTTGACAATGCCTCAGTCAGAACTACTTTGCCTTCCATTTACTCAGCTGTTCTTACTCACTTGCCTCGTGATTTGGGGGAGATTAGTCAGTTCTTTAAGAATTTTATAAAAACAAACCAAGTCATAGCTTACCTTGACAAAAAAGTGCCATGAAAGAGTTCCAAGCAAGTGACAATGGGAAGTGTTTCACTGGGATCAGAGATGGGCTTTGGAAGTGCAAGCCCTTTCCAGTCCTTTCCCTAAGTGATCCACAGACATCCATAAGCAGACACTTCCAAGAGCTCTCACCTCTAATATTTCTTCCACTGACAGGAGTCCTGGTCTCCCACAGAAACAAAGCCAGCACAAAGGATCCTGGCAGTGATCCCTCCAGGGTAACTGAAGCGGTAATTTATCTCACAGACTTCATTCTCAAGTACAGGTGCTCAAGTCTGCTGCAGTTACCTAGCTTGGCTCCCATCTGGCTGGGAAATAAATTTGAGGTTAGGTCTGGGCAGAAGAAGAAAATACTTCTGAGAGAAATATAATTTTAGCAGCATCAAGGGAAACGTTGAAATCATAGCTCAGCATGCCAAAGTGGGGATGCACCACAAGGTCTTCACCTGTCTCTTCTGGGACTAGGGCAGAGAGGACCGTGCTGCCTTTTAAGTGCAGCCTGATACTGGAAAAGGAAGAGGAGAAAAAACATCCCACAAATTATGACCAACCCCCAAAGAGGTCACGAAAAGAAATTTAAAGAAGGTGCAAGGACTTTGAAAAACAAATTCCCTACCTCTCCACTCAGCTGAGAAGACTACTGGGACCTCCTGAGACTGAAGTGGAAGCTTCACTGTGCAGACACAAGCCACTAAGGTTTTGCAGAAGCCTAGTGTGAGTCACTTGAGCTTCTTTCCCACAAGTTTTTCTTCCTCTTCCCCATCAGGAAGAAAGAGTCAGCAAGGCTTTTATAGACAGATCTATTGCTTGGCACTAAGGGAGTAAGATGTTGAGGATACACAGTCATCTCTATTAGATATTAAGACTTTTTACTGCTAGTAGTAAGAACCAAGTATAAAACATACTTCCTTACGCTGCAAGTTAGCTGAATGAAACCAGAGTTACTGGATTTCCTTCTCATTCTTCAACCTGTGCTACTTATCAGTCATTTTGCCTTGCTGCCAACACTTTTATCTGCACACATAGATCTGTTTTGAGAAATATTACAGGGTCAAATATACTAAAGTCAGCACTTTCAATGGTATTGCTTGGATTTTACCTGTTCTGCTGACTCTTTTAGAGCTCTGTGATGGTCACCTGCTGTCACAGTCCAGTGCAAGGGTTTATTGGACCTGTATGATTAAAGCAAAAATATTGGAGTTACTTATGGCCTGCCACAGAGCTTCCTAATTCAGCAGTCACACATCCCTTCTGGCTCTTCTCTAATTAGTCACTTATTCCCAGGACTGCTGAGCAAGGGCTTCTCACTGTGACAACTGTGTTGCATCAGTTCTGGCTCTGATAGCAGACAGTCCAATTAACTTTAATGGATCTCCTACAAGGAAGACCAAACTGTTCCCATCTCAAAAATCAGTGTTCACAGAGAAAGGGCAGAAGAAAAGGTTTTGCAGAGGACAAAAAGGTGTGAATATAATTTATAGCTGTGCCTCCAACCTGGAGGAGCAGGGGAGTGCACAGCATGGGGAGAGGAGCAGAGTGGGCCTGGGGGGCTGGTCACACACAGGGGGCAGGCTGATGACAGCCCTGTCTCACTGGCAATGTCCAAGCAGCTGCAGGGCAGCACTGAGGACAGCCTCCTCAGTCCCACTGACATGCTTGAACAGTCACTGGGGAGTAACTGGGGTAGAAAAACCAGGTGCCTGCAAGAGAGACAGAAAACTCTCCATATTTTCACAGGCAAATTTCATGTTTTCCCAGATAACCTCACACCATGGATGTAGCAAGACCAAAGATTCAGGAGAGAAAATTTGCCTGCTCTGTCTGGAAGTAGTAGGGGTAATAAAAATCCAGTAAATGAAAACTTGAATCTAAGGAGGAGCTTCTTCAGGGGACTAGTGAGGCTCAGGTACTGAAAGAGGATCTCTCCCACACTCCATCCCGTGTCCCTGCTCCCAGTGGGAAGTGCAGGTGGCCAGAATGGAGAGGATGCACCACAGTATGGATATGAGTGATGGAACACCTATGAATCCCTCTTCATCTACACAAAAGTGCACAAAAGGGGACTTGAGGTCAAAAAAGCATCTGCCTCAGTGCACAATCCTCTTCTAAGTTAGAGGAAAGAGCCTCAGACCAAATCAACTGAGCCGAATTTAATTTCTTTCCCTAAGGGGACATCGTGCAGATGCAACATTAGTGCAGTTAATCCTGAACCTTCTCTTCCTGCCTCCTCTGTAAGAGGAAGGAAATAAGAGTTAGCTCTGACTTGGGTCAATGGCTCTGGCTCATCCCCTCAAAGTCCCCACTCTAGAAGGCAAAGGCAGAAGTTACTCATCTCCTCAAGAAGCAGCTGGCACACACTCATGAAAGCAAGAAGCAACAATAGCAAACTGGTCCCCAGGATCAAGGCTCTCCTCTGTAGTGAGGTTTTTTCGAAGGAAATATCAGACTAGCAGAACTGACAAGACTCCTTGTTTCAGGTAGCAGATGTTAGTCATCTCATTTCTCAGTGAGAGCAAGAAAAAAAACACTTGATTTACCTCCCTTAATCAGCAAAGGGAGCTCTGCTACAATCAACTATCATGTTTTAAAGTTACCTTGGCAAAATGCAACAAGATTAGCCAGAGAAATAAGCTCAGGTATTGAAAAAGAGCTGCAGATGATGTGGAAGGCTCAGACAGAGCAAACATCTCTCTACTGACAAATGAACTACAGTGACCCAGGCTCTAAACTCTCTGAAGCTGTTCTCCCATCACTTTGAAAATTTACCAGCATGGTATTCCCTGAATTCAGCCCTGGTTTGGGAGCTGAGAATCCACAGAGATCACCTGCAAGAATGAACAAGAAATTGTATTTTTAAGATGAAAAATGTCATCCTGTAAGCTTTAGCTAATTTTGGTTTCTAAAAAATCCCAAACCATAGAGACTTGGTGATTTTCTGATTTAGACAGAATTAATCTCCATAGTTATACCACATGTATATAAAATCAATCCTCACTTTCTTATAAAGGAATTACAAGCAATTTTCAACACTTGGTGTGAATGCCCCTCATTGCACAAAGCAGAACTCCAAACCACACCTGAGAATTGAATTCACCACCATCACAAGCAAAGTCTCTCTAGAACAGTCTACGTGTCCAGGTTAAGGACCTAGAGAGCAGCTGCTGGACTTCTCTTCCTATCAAGAGCATTCAGTTTGCATAACATCTGAGAGTCCTGTAATTGCAGCTGGATAGGAAGGTTGCACTTTATTCCAGAGGAGCTTTCCTGGAGTAATTTGAATTTCTGATGGCAAAGCTGGGCTGGAAAGCATCAAGGGAAATGCTCCAGGATGCTGAAAGCTCTCCCATGAAAGACTCCAGATTCAAAATTGTCAGCCTTGTTCTCTCCCCCTTAAATAGTCTCTTCCAATGGAAACCAGATTTCTTTTTGCAAAAGTAGTGCTGATACACATGCAGCACTTGATAAACACATGCAACTAAATTATCACCACAAAACAGATTCACATAGACCAAATGAAAAATAGAAAGAGGGGAAAAATAGAACCCTTTGCCAAAGATCTCTTGCCAATGGCAAACCCAAGAGAGTGAAAGCCTCTTAGCCAAGCTTATTTGGTAAAAAGGAAAGAGCACCAGCCCCTGATCACTCTACTCTGGTTTTTGGTTCTCATTCAGGTCTGTAAAGAGGTAACCAGAATTCAATCCAAGTATCTTCACTTCTGAGCACAAGATTGCTTTTCACTTCAAGAATAAATACCAAGCTCTGTAAAAGTGAGTGTGGTGCCTGGAAGCTGTTTTTTGAAAAAAAAAGACAGGTTATTACAACATGCTTTCTTTTCATCCAAGTAGGAAAAACATCTGGAAATGCAGAAATAAAAAAATAAAAAATAAAAAAAGGAAAATTAAGAACATTCCTTTCAATGAAGATTTCCATATTGATAAAACTGAAGCAGATTTTAAGTGAGAAATTAGAAAATATTTCCTTCTGAAAGTGTGGGAAAGAGATGCCTCAGATCAGCAATTTTTCATTAACAAATTTTCACAGAACTAGTTTCATTTATTAAGGATCCATTTCAGTAGGATTAAACACCCACCAACAACCATCCTTCAGCCTTTCTTTGAACATTTGTCTTTTTCAGGGGCACTTGGAGCAAGGTTCCCTGGCAGACTCCTGGGAGAGAGCAAAGCAGAGCCCAAGCCAGATCCAGCAGCATTCCCCTGGCTCTGCAGCAGAATGTGATGGTCCCAAATCCAGCCCTGCAATGGCAGCAGGCTGTTTATGGAAAGCAAGACCTTGGACCAGGATGTGGGATCTCCTGTGCCAATGGCACACCTGGCCATCATGATGGGCAAGACAGAAGGACAAAGGCTGCTGCAGAAATCCTTCAAGGGGTACAGAGTTACCAGAGAGAATATTTTGGGGATAAAACACGCCTGTTTCCACAGGATTTCTAATTTAAGTCTGAAACAATTAGTGCTCACACATCTGGTTTTCTTCTTCCTCACAATAAATAGTAACTGCATCAGAAATGCAGCATAAATTCCACAGCAATGTCTTCAAACTGCAGCTGCAAAGTGGACGAGAAAGAGGGGATTCTCCAGACTGAAACACTTAAACTTCTTAACTGTGGGTGGGGAAAAGCTAGATTTTGGAAGAACTTGGGCAAGACTTCCCTTGGTGAGTGTGTCACGTTTTCATCGAAACAGTCTGTTGGCAATCTTGTTCTGACTGCTCCTTCCTGTGCAGGGCTACAGGTCTGCAGGGGATGATGCTGGCCTGAACTTGGTCTTAGGGCATTTTAGCTGCCTTCTTTACTGCAGCACTCAATGCCTTGTTCTTCTGAAGGACAGTGCCCCTTACGGACTGCCCTTCCAAGAGCTTTTCCTCCAAGCACGAGAATTGTGTGATTTTACATTCATTGATTGTGATTTTAATCCTGACTGCAGGTTCTCACAGCAACAGAGCAGCAGCAAACCAAAGAAAAGGTCTCATATCCTCAAGCATCCCTAAGTTTAACGCTGTGTCAATGGCTTAACCAAAACAGGCAATTAAGCAGCACAAAGCCACTCACACACCACCACCTCTCTTGGGATGAGGGAGGAACTCGGGAAAAACAAAGGAAAAATCTGTGGGTCTGTGATAAGAATAGTTGAAGTAAAAAATTATTATTACAATTGTAATTTAAGTGGAGACAGCGAAAAGAAAGAGTGAGAGAGAGGGCTAAACCCCAAGACAGACAAATCATGCACAAAGCAATTGCACACCACCACTGGACAGTGCTCATTCTGTACCTCACCAGTAACCACCAGCTTCACTTCCCATCCCTTCCCACTCCTTTCCTTTATGTTACCACACCATCTCATACCTTCCCATTCCTTCCCACACTTCCCCACAATTTCCTACACCTTCCCACACTTCCCCACCCTTTCCCTTCCCATTCCATCCCTTCCTTTCCCTTCCCTACCCACTCCTTTCCCTTCCCACCCTTTCCTTTCCCGCATCTCCCCACATTTTCCCACACCTTCTCACACTTCCCCTTCCCACTTCTTCCCTACCCACCCTTTTCCTTTCCTACTTCTTTCCTTTCCTTTCTTTCTGTTCCCACACCTTCCCATTCCTTCCCACACTTCCCCACATTTTCCCACACCTTCCCACATTTCCCCACTTCCTCCCTACCCACTCCTCCACACATCTCCCCACACCTCCCCACACATTCCCTTCTCACCCTTTCCATTCCCACTCCATCCTTTCCTTTCTCTTCACACCCCTTCCCTAACCACTCATTACCTTTCCTCTCCTTCCCTTTCCCTTCCCACACCTTCCCATCCCACCCTTTCTCTTCCCACTCCATCCCTTCCTTTCCCTTCCCACCTCTTCCCTACACAACCCTTTCCTTTCCTACACATTCCCACACGTCCCCACACCTTCCCTCACTTTCCGTACCCACTCTTTCCCTTCTTTTCCCTTCCCACCCCTTCCCTATCCTTTCCTTTCCCACACCTCCCCAAACATTCCCACACCTCCCCACAACTTCCTTTCCCTTCCCACCCCTTTCCTTTCCCACTCCTTCCCACATCTCCCCACACCTTCCCTCACTTTCCCTACCCATCCTTTCCCTTCCCACTTCTTCCCTACGCACTCCTTTCCTTTCCTTGACCACACTCCCTCCCAGCTTCTGGTGCCTCTCACTGGGAGAGCACGGCACTCTGACCAGTCCTTGACTCAAGGTAACCACTACTTAGCAACAACTGATGCATCCCTGTGTTAGCAATGCTATTCTCATCCTAAATCCAAAACACTGAACTGTATTAGGAAGCAAATTGACCTCAGATGAAACCAAGGCACACTGTTTTCCACCCCTGCTCTCTCCCAGCAGGGGAGGAAACATGTTCCTGCTTGGAAAAATGTAAATGGCAGCAGGACTCACCCTGATCCTGGGTGGGTGGCTTGCTTTACACACAGGCTGTGTTGCTTGGTGCAACAGGCAGTAAGAATTAGGAGATGCTGGTACTAGAGAGGGAAGCAGAATCAGACAGCCCATGCACAGTGAGAAGCAGACACTTTGGTATGGAATGAGCAGTAGTTGGGGGGGGGGGGGGGGGAGAAAAAGGCTGATTCTATTGTTTGCAACATGCTCTCTACCTTCCCTTTACCCTCAGACCTGTGCTGGACTTCAACAAAAAGCTATCCTGAGATGAGCCTGGTGGTTACAGGTTTCAAGCACTCACAACAGTCACAGGCCCCCCATTCAAACAGGAGTTTGAAGGCAATGTCTAATTGACAAAACATACCCTGCAAAGAACCAGTGACCTGGAAACTTTACAATTTACAGTCTTGTGCGTCACAGATGTTTCTGGCAGGATTTTATTGAATTGCTCCCCTGAACAGTTCTTAGTGCAGAGGTGTAAGTGCAGCTTCTCCTTTTATTACCTTTACAACATACTCTGCTGGACCTTCAATGAGCCAGTGGCACTTCATGCCCCTGAGGATACAGGCCAGGCTGATTAGCAGTATCAATCTTCCCCTCTTCCACTAACACTGTGACACTGCCACAGCCTGAGCCTGAAACAGACTGCACAGAAAACAACACAGGGTTCAATAAACACAAGTCAACAGCTTGATTTTTAAGGAAGCCAGGCACACTAAAGAGAGTTGTTATTTTAAGGGGGTCAGGAAGGAGAGGAGGAGAGTTTCTACAGCATCAACAGGGTCACTTGCTTCAGAGTCCTTATGGATGGCCACAAAGGTGAGCTATAGCCACAGCCAGCATTGCTGTGAAACAAACTGTGGTCTGGTCCAACTCTGCTGGCAGAGGGGCTGGAAAGACATGCCTGCAAGATTTACCCAAGGGGGACAAGGAGTTAGTTTAAGGGTGGGCTAAACATACATTTAGCCAGACAGATCTCCCAGAAGTTCACCAGGCCAGATCCCATAGGGAAGGTCTTGTCTCAGATCAAGAGGAGAAGATGTTTGACTTTCATTACCTGTAAAAGATTAAGAGGCAGTACAAAGAAATTGAGGAGGTGGGACTTCATCCAAAAGTTCAACCACACGAACAACCAAATATTCCCAGAGGAGGAATTGAATGATTAGGGATCAACATTATTACCAGCACATCACCATTACTGAGTTAAAGTGCAGAGGCAGTCAGTATGCACAGGAAACATTTATTACCATTTCAGAGGGACAACAGGCCATATTTCTTCATCTCATCTGCAGTTACCCAGTAATCTGTGTGCTTCTTGTGCTATGTGACCAATTTTGAGCCCAGAGCCAGCCTTTGAGTTGTGTCTCCAGCTCATTACTGGCTATGCTAACACATGAGCAGCTGATCTGGACACAGCCAGTAATCAAGGCTAAGAACTCCACTTCTTCTGCTACCCAGGGTCTGTAGGAGTATGTATTGGAGACAAGAAAGACAAGAGCACATAATGATGCACAGCTGAAAGTCATTTTTGAGACACCCATCACACTGGACTAAATGCCAGCACAAGTATGAACACGACCCTCAGTTCCAGCTGCCCTGCTCTGTTTGGGTGTTTTCTCTAGCTCTTTGGATTCATACTGGAAAGCACAGAATGCTTCCAAGGGCCAGAGAGATTTGCTGTTTTCATGACAATCAATTACATGAAATTATACCCAGAAACCCTCACACCTCCAAGGCACCCAGACTTACTGATTAGCTCTCTTCCATTCAAATAGAGGGACACATTCAGGGTCACATCCCAGCTGGTGCTCTACACATAATTTAGTGAGGAGCCTCAGGGTGATTTTGTCCTCTAGCAGGTACAGGTGCACAGGCTAGAAGCAAGAAATGGTAAAGGCAGGTTTCTGCATGGCTGAGCTTGGCCTTGTCAGTCCCACCACAGGCTGGGAACGTCATGCAACAGAAGCTGATAACTGATGTCACTGGCTCCACCTGGTAAATTTTATCATCTTCCCCCTGGGCATCAGCCAGCTGGGGAGGGAGCTTCAAGCAGCAGGGGGCTGCCATGAATTTGCTCAGCACTAGTGGGGCCTCTATGCCTCCTTCCAGCAGCAGCAGCAGCTTTGTGCTGTGTGATTGACCCCTCCAGCCCTACCTATCTCATTCCTGTAGGAGCTGAAAGCTTCTTTGTGTGAGCTGGCACTGAAATACCCAGAGCAAAGGATAAAGGGCACAGCAGATCTCCGGCAGCAGCACGGCTTGTACAGAATCTGTGTTACAAACAGACTTTGTGTCTTTACTGCCTTCCCACACAGCATTATCCTGCCCAGCAGGCAGAACTGGGGACCTGCACTGCAGGGAACACATGGCCACTGTCACCCAGGCACTGCTGAGTGGTGCCCAGAATGGTGCTGGTCAAGGCTCCCAAGCCTTGGGAAACACTTTGGGGGTGCCACGAGGAAAATTCAGTGTTTGGCTACTACAGTCAAACTGCAGTCACCTGCTGTGAGGGGCATTATGCTCCAAAGCCAGGGGGTACAGAATGAGCCCACCTTCTCCAAAGGGCAGGGTGCCTTGGGAGCTTCACTCTGCTGGTGCAGGGAGGGGCTTGGCACAGCAGGCAGGGAGAGAAAAAGGTTGTGTGGGGTATTGCCGTACAGGCACAACTGCCAAGGCACAGGCTAAGATACTGCAGCTATTTCAAACACAAAGGGCTTAACACACAGCTGAGAGACACCTCAGAGGAGAATATGCAATTTCCTTCCCAAAGTCCTACTTAAAAATCCAAAACTCTCAGGAGTTGTTCCACCAGCTGTCCCACAATGGGCTCGTATTCATTCATCCTCCTAAGATATGACATGGCTATTCCAAGCTCGTTTTTAATGAAGTACCACTTTTATGTCAGCCTTCCTTTCCTCTCCTGTGGGCATTTGGTGTATGCAGATGTTGATAGCTCTGCTTTGCAAAGGGCAACACCCACTTTATAGCCACGTGGCTTCTGCTCCTGGCAGTTACTGCTCCCAATTAAGAGGCACCTTTCTGGCTGTAGGTAGTGCCCCTTTGAAAGCATAATCGTTAAGGATCCCTAGGAAAGCCATAATAGGGTGGGTATTAGTTAATACCAACACCTCAGCTGTGATGGCTATGACAGAAATAACACCATCTCTTTAATAACTTGTATTAGCCCTGTAATTATCTCCACAAAAAAATACAAGTGGCCAGTGGGGAGTCACTAAACCTGTGCCCAGCTATAAAAGGCTCTTCCAACCAGCCATGAGAGCTGCAGCGCTTAATATCATGCCCCTGTTCCCTTTCATGTTCAAAGTTGTGTTTGATGAGGAGATAACCCCTGATCAGTCCTGCATGCTGCTCCAGGAGCACAACAGCGGTTCACATTTCTAGCTGGCAGGCTTTCAAAGGAGACTCTTAAGAGAGCAGGGCTGATATGCAGCACTCAAGGGGCACCTCACCAAACTAGAAGGGCTGCATTCAGCCAGAAAAAGGGCAGCTTGAGGCGCCTTCTGCTTCTCCTTCAGGGATCCAAGGGTCAGACTTGTTACTATAACATGGTTTCTGAAGGGGGACTTACATATTTAAACCTTTGGGTTTGCCATCCCAGATTAAAGATAGTATATCTTCCTGCTGATTCAGGGTCTGGGAATTGAACAGGGCTGCTGTGTGTGGAGAGGAGGGAGGCAACAATAGCAGGGCAATTTGGATCCCTGTAGTGCTAAACAGTGGAAAAAACCTCCCAGTACTCATACCTACCCTGTGCCATGTGCTGGGCAAGGAAGTCACAAATGCAGCCACCTGTGAGAAGATGCCTGATGAGCTCTGGGCCACGGTGCTTCTCACAAGAGTATCCCATCCTCTGGCACAGCTGATGCACCAGTGTTCAGGGGCCACCAGTCCTCTGACTCACAAAGGGGCCTCCAGAGTTACCCTGTCCAAATTCCTTTGGGCAGGAAAGGTGACATTTATTCCTGCTCCAGCAGCCCCAACCTTTGAGGCTGTTTCATGACATGCCAGCTTTTCCACAGAAGCCAACACAACCTCGCTTGCTTTTTCCTGCCATGTGAACCTGCTACCATCCCTGCACATTCAGCTGTTACCATTTAACCTAAATCCCACAAATCTAAGCTCTGTTTCTACATTCCCCTGATCTGACTTGTAGTTTGGCAGCCTGCCCTTTCCCATACACAAACACCTTTTTTTCCCATGAAGAATGTAAAACTGAAAGCCATTTTGCCAACATCAGCTGCAGCACTGATTTGATTCAAGCTAGGAATATATCAGAGGGCAGGGAGGTTCTCAAGCTACTGTTTGGTTAAAAAAACATTCATGGAAGTACATCCCAAGGAGACAAGTGACATCCTGACCAGCAGCCTGCCCTAGGGCTGGGCAAGTCTGGCCCTGTTGGTGTTGCTTAGGACCAGTAGAGAAGAGTTTGGCACTGAGCAAACTCCTCTACTGCAGCCCATTGCCCAGTGGGACTGAGTGAAGGGATCAAAAGGCTTGAGGTGTGTGCAAGGGGGCATCAAGGAGGAGGTGGGAACTGCCTTCTTTCCAGCTCCTGGTAACACTGCCCATGCCAGGTTCCCTTGCCCACTGCCTGCAGTCCGACCAGTGGAGGTCCTGCCTGCTTTCAGCAAGGGTGGGGGCACTACAGAGATGGAGGTGCTGCTGTTAGAAATGCCCTGGGCAGGTCTGGAGAAGAGCCAGCCACACATCAGTCTCCTGCTCACATCCATATTTCCACCCGTAAAAGACTGCTCCTGCCTTCATTGTCCTGAAGCTCCTTGTAAAGCCCTTGCTCAGCAAAGTGCTGGCAGCTTCAAGGCTGTTGCTTCCCTCTCTCATCAAGAGAGGTGTGGGGATCCAGGACATCCCTCTGACCGTCCTGGAAAATGTATAAGTCACGAGAATTTAGGTAGAATGATAATTAACATATCACAGGGTGAAAAAGTAGAATTTTGGTGTTTTAGAATGTGAGTTTAAGGGACAAAGATGGAGGAAATAGGGTGTGTCCCTGTCCTTCTTCATCTCTTGTTCTCCATCTTTTGCTGTGGTGGTTTAATTGGTTTAAAGGTACACTGTTATAAACTGTTTATATACATAAACACAGCTGTTGGATATGGTTGATAGGTATTGGAGAGTCATTGTAAATGAAGCATAGGTAATTTTTAGTATAAAGGATAACACTGTCCCAAAGGGGAGGGAGTTTGTCACAACCTGGCCTGCAACAAAGACCTCAGCAGGCCAGAGCCACAAATGTAAGATAACAAAGAATAAACAATCCTTGAAAGAACAAGAGAACATATGATCTCGACCTCTTCTTCAGACGCTGGGCTGGGGGAAACAGAAACTTCCACAGAGACAAATTCAAAGTCAAGTCAGGTGAAACAACAAAAAAACATTTTTTAAAAACCTGACAGAGAGGAGGAGGAGGTTTGCAGGTGGACAGGACAAACCTGCTGCCCAGAGCAGCCAGGGCAGGCAGGCTGTCACTTTGCACAGCACGGAGCCCTGCACCGGGGACAGGTCCCTGCCACTCAGGTCTGGCTGGGACAAGGGGCAGCTCTACCTCCTGCAGGACAGGAGCAGTGCCCCTGTCAGGTTTTTAAAATATATAAAATAAAAATGTTGTTTGTGTTTTGTTTCTTGGGCTTCTGAGCTGGGCTTCCACCTGACCTGATTTTGTCTCTGTCTCTGTGAAAGTTTTTGTTTTCCCCCAGCCCAGCGTCTGAAGAAGAGGTTGAGACTGTCTGTTCTCTTGTTCAGGGATTTGTTTATTCTTTGTTATCTCACATTTGTGCCTCTGGCCTGCCGAGTTCTTCTCTGCAGGTCAGATTGTGTCAGACTCTCTGCCTTTTGGGATGGTGCTATCTATTGTACCAAAAATTACATATGCTTTATTTACAATAATTCTCCAATATCTATAACTACATTGAACAGTGTACTTTTGCTCTAGACCAACCAAAATGTGCCACACCACCACAGAAGAGGGAGAACAAGAGACAAACAAGAAGGACAGGGACACACCCAATTTCCTCCATTTTTGCCTCCTGATCTCACACTATAAAACCCCCAAATTCTGCTTTTTCACCCTGTGTCATGCTAATTATCATTTTACCTAAATTCTTGTAACTTTAAATCTTCCCAGGACAGTCAGAAGGATGTCCTTGTTCCCACATGCCCCCACCCTGCAAGGGTGGCTCTGCTGGTGACAGGCTCCACTCTGCACACGTGAATAGTCACAGCAACAAAGCACAACCATCCCTAATGTGCTTCAAGCTGCAGCAAACTGCTGATCTGCACATCCCTGCAGGGGCTGGGCCTCTGAGAGCAGAGGAGACCTGAGGAGCAAAGGGGCAATGGAAAACGGCTATTGCATTTGTCAGGAGTCACATTCTCTTGCATGTCTATTTGTGAAAGCCTCCTTTTCTGAATCCATGACTCTGTTCCTGTGGCTGTGACCCTGCCATCTGACTCACTCTTGCCCCAGCCCCTGGTCACACAGTGTCCCAGCCCAGAAGTTTTCATCCCTGGGGGGAAGGCAGATGGGCTGAACCCCATCCCCAACACTACATGAATAACATGCTTCCAGGGACATGTCTGATTTACAGGCACAAACTCCCTTCAAGTCATACTATTCCAATAATTCCCTTCCCAAAACATCACAGTTACATGTGGGGATTTATAGAACAAGAATACAAACAGAAGTTAGTCACATATACTTGAATACATGCATGCCAAATTGAGAATATATAGATGCCAAACTGAGAGTCAGAGATCAGGAAGACTGAATGCTAATGTAAGCAGAAGGATACTTGGAAAGAGGGCAAAAGAGGTGGAAGAACCTAGCAGAGACAAGGAGACTGGACTGCCTCAACACTCTCTTTGGAATGGCTCAGTGCTTGTGAAAAACTCTTTATATGTTTCTCCCCAAAGACCAGCACTGATCAGATCCAAGGACTTGTGTAGGTCACACAAAACTCAAGATTCAGCTCCATTCGATCACGAAATCCGGAGAAAAATGGATCACAGTTCTCTCTGGATGCTTTGATGGGGCACTGGCAGTGCCCAGCCTTCAGGGGAGCAAAGCAGGGATCCCTGCAGCTTCCAGAGAAGCTGTCCAGCCTGGAGACGCACCCCTGTTTAACCAGAGAGTACAGGCAGCCCTCAGACAGCCCTCCTCACACTGCCTACCAGGATGAGGCACTACTGAGCCCTCAAGTGAACATTTCTCTGGTCTTACACCTCTTGCTCCTGCCCTTACGGCCAGGCAATCACCATCTCAGCCGGTGTTTTGGGACATGACAGTGACAGATTGTTATTTTATGTTGGCTGATCTGCCATCTGATGGCCACAGGCAGTCATGGCCAGCTGGCTGTAACCCATCCTCCATCTATGAGACACACAGGATGCCTTTGGAAAGGTCAGGAAGTGTAGAGACTTGTGCCACACCCTTAACTCTGACCACCTGAAGTTGCCTCTGAAGGCTCTGCCTTTGCCTGCAGATGCATCCCAATGCAGGAGTTAATCCAGTTTGCTTCTTGGTTAGCAGCACTCTTGCAGCCCACAGCTGCCTAATAGCCCAGGGCTATGGCCACGGGGAAACCAGTGGCTTTCCAGTTTTCTGAGAAGGAAACAGCTCCCTTGTAAGAGGGGAGCACAAGGACACACAGGAATCTCACAAAGCAGTCACAGGCAGAGCCAGAGCACAGACCCCGAGGGATAAACTTCTGGCACAATTAATCAAAGACAAGAATTAAACCAACTGTGCTACTCCAATAAGAATTAAAGGCATGACTGAGGGGACACTGAGTCTGCAACCCTGCAGTGTGGTCCTGCCCTGGGCTTGGGGCTGGCTTTCGGTAACAGGACCTTCAGCCAGGCTGGTTTCACACCAGCAGCAATGCAGAGGATTCCCTGACCTCCAGCTGCAAAAGCTAGATGTTCTTTCAAATGGATAAATATGTTTCTTGTTTCATCTGCTATCCATCAAGCCACTGTTCATTCCTGGGAAGCACAGAGCTGCCAGGAGAGGTGCCAGCAGATTTCATTGCTGCCAGCTCGGTAGAGAGAAAAGGATAGTTTATCCTTCACCTTGGCACTCACAGAGCCTCCATGCCATTTTTGACCTTGAAACATCAAGCTCAGCTTTGGTTACCTGCAGTCTGGGATCCTAAAAAACATGTGAGAAGCTTTAAAAGCAATGGGAACCGATATGGGTCTTTCTGGCCCCATAAATCCTCCTAATTTTGTTATTGGTGCATTTAAGGAGATAAGCAGGGGCCTACATCCAAGAGCTTTATGGTGATTTTAGGCAGCTACATGTAGTTTAAATTAACACTAGACAAGCGTATGCCCATTATGTTTTTTCTGCATATTTTATAAGCAATATAATGTCATAGTTAAACTCAGTGCAATCAGCTCCAGCAGAGTCACCATTCAGCATTTCTTTTAGCAATTTGGTAGATAGACCCATGATCAGGGCAGTCACCCAAGGAAGAGATGAGCAGTAGATCCCATCTTTAGCAAAGGCATTTACCCTCCTCTAGGGAGGCAGCAAGTGCTGTTAGTGCAGGGTGGGACAAAAAAGTCCAGCTGCTGAATTATTGTTTAATTATTGAATTATCACCAGGCTATTTCACCCATGCAGCCTCTGGAGATGGAAGCCCAGGCACTCCCTTTACTGTGGCTGTCTGCCCCTGAAGCCTGGCCTCAAGCATTTTGAATCAAGGTATCAAGGGTTCAGCATGAGCCTTTGCTTCATTGCTTTCAAGTAAATTAAGATTTATTTTTCTCCCCACTCAGGGAAAACCTTACTTTCATTTTCTAATCACTTCCAGCCATAAGTAACAGACCCAGCAATGGCACAGCACAGCCTTAATCCCAGGAGGCTACTTACTGGAAATGGAAAGTTCCCATGCTTCCCAGCAAAGTCTGACGCCAGGACTGCCTGGCAATGCAAATGCTGCAGAAATGGGAACACAGCAACAGCACTGACAGCATCAAAACAGTGGAGAGCAAAAGCACGGACTAGTTTTATATGGAATAGAGAAACAAGGAGATGCCTCATTATGAAGGTTAATCTCACCCATTGAAATTTTTATACCATAGCTTCTTTCTCATTATTCAACATTAGTCCTCAAAAAGGATGCTCAAATAGAGCAAGAAACAGATGTGGAGATGACTGGTCTGCAACTACAATATAATGGATTATAAAAGGGCTGGCCACAAGGCCCCTTCTATCATTGTCCCTGCCCATTAAAAGTCTTTAGCAAGGCTTGTGAAGCTGGTCTTGCATTTAGAAGACAGAAGCCAACGTGACTACTAAGAGTGATGGGACAGTTGCCAGGAAGCAGCACTGTGTCTCCTCCTGCCTCAGAAATGCTTCTCTGCATGCCTGCTTAGGTGAGCAGGGTCTTTTAAAGACAAACCCATTTATAATTGATGGCTGAGACATGCAGAGGAACCATGGCAGCATGGAGATTTCCACACCCTGGACCAGACTAGGAAAGCTGTGCAAAAGGGACTTTCCTCTCCTGAGTGACCAGCAATCAATGACTCGAGGATGAAAAGGAGATGGCATCTGCCTCTCCTCCCCTTTTCCAGAGAGGAGGGCAGCACACGGCAGCACAGACCTGCCAGGGCTGCCCTCCAGGCCCCAACTCTGCCAAAATCTAATCTTAGCTGCAGAGCATCCTCTGGGCTCTCCCAGTCAGGGGGACAAACTTCACACAAAAACAACTCTTCAAGCTACAGAGAAGACAAGAAAAAAAGAATGTTTTTCAATGAGACAAGACCCCACACGCTTAAATGCATTACCTCAGGCTCTTCTAGCAGGTAGGGAATTAATGAGACAAATCCCAGGTGCCACAGCTTTCTTGACTCCAGCTTGAGCTCCAAGCTGAATGCAATTATATGGAGATAAATGAAAACAGAGAAATTGCAATTCTTTATAAGAAGCTGATGTGTGCAAAGCTGAGGTCTCCTGTGAAGTACTTTCATGATGTGTGTGCACAGCTATAAAATGACCAAATTTAGATTTCATCCAGTAGCCTAATTATTCTTAATGAAATGCAACTGGGACTAACAAAATTAAGTAAGAAGTGCAACAGGTTGTAATGACATCACCAGACTACTCAAAGTTTATTTTTAAAAGCTTCCATGCCTTAAGTGCCCTGGGGTACTTAACCTGTGGCAGTAAAGTCATCATGAAAGATGTTGTCTCTGAACTGGACTGACCCAGCCCTGTCTTGGCTTTGGTGTGAAACACACCCCAAGGAGACACAGCTTTCTTACATCTCTTCTGGCACCTGCTGTGCCTCAGGAATGTGGACAGTGAGCATGGGGACAGTTTGACTTAGGGACAGCTGGGTCTGATGAAGGCTTAGATGCTTCACTGAACTGTGCAGTTTGAGATAAACCTGTGGCAATCCCATTTATGTCTTCTAGGGAAAATGCCTCCAGTGCTCACCCAGCAGGGAGAGAGGCACACAGTGACAGGCCTGGCAGCCCCATGCTGGCTGGGGGAGCAAGGGGAGTGCTGCTCCCCCGAGCCAGTCAGAACAGCCATCACAACCAGGATCACACAGCAGAAGTGCTCTCAAACACCTGGGACACAAAGAAAAAGAACTGCAATTTCTCCCACCAGCTGGTGGTCTGCTTCTCCAGGCTGGGGGCTGTGGGACAGGGGTCGTATCTGGCCTCTGCTCCCTTGCTGAGAAGAGGACAGCAGCTCTCACTCAATTCCTTTCAGCTGGCCTGTCTCTGCACCAGCTAAAACACACTCTGTTAATCACTCCTGTCTGGTGTGTTTCTCATGCCAACAGGAGGGGTCCCCTGCCTCTCCCCAGCCAAGGCTGGGAGAAGATTGCAGTTCCCAGCCACACAAACGAAAGCAACACAATGCTCATGATTTAGGAGGTACTCACACTCTGTTTACTCTGGTGAGACCCTGGAATAATTCACTTGAGTCACCACAAGACTGGGACAGGATCCAAAGTGACAGCCCTCCTTACCTTTGGAGCTGGTGCCATCTGTGGAGGCTGAAGGTGATGGTGTTTGATTAAGGATGACAGGCATTAGAAAGCTCAGCAGTTTCTCACAACACCTTATGAGGGTACCAGTGCAGCCAGGAGCCCACATCTTCCTCTGCTACCCAGACCATCAAACACTCCATGACCACAGCAGTACGCAGTGGGACTAACCCCACCAGGCTGTGGGGATCCTTGCACACCTCCTGCAGCATTCCAGGCTCTAAGGGGGCTCAGCTACCAGCTGCCCTACTCAGATCAACCTCTCTCTCTGGTCTCAGAGCATTTGACTACTGAAAAGCCCAGGCACAATTTTCTAAGCCACTGACCTGGACCAAACTCTCCCTAGTCCTTGGTGCAGCCTGGCTTTTCTGACAGGAGACTGTGGTGGTTATTGTTATAGCAGCAAGTCCCCTAGTGAAGCAGAAAATAAACTTTATCAAGGTGGTAAATGATGAAGAAAACACCATTCCCTTAGAAGGTGAGAGAAATGACATCATCATCAGCAGTAGGACCAGCATCATACTGGAGCAGGGTGGAAGAATGGCAGTTAGCTGGTTATCACATCTCTTGCCTCAGCAGGACATGTGTTTTTAGCACTGGCTTCATTACCAGGAGCAAGTTACTCTGAACATTATCATTCTCCTGCCTGGCTTCAACCACTTCACAACCTTTCTAGTGCCTATTTCCCTCTCTTCCCTAAAAGACCTAAGTTTTTACATGGGTGTAGGACAGGCCAGACAGGGAGTTATGAATCCATTAGCCAGGGGGACGTGCACAAGGGTTTGACCTGGTACCCCAGGGACTGCAGTTCTCAAACTCAGCAGGACCAAGCTATTTGTCTCTCTTGCATAGCCAAGGGACCACATGGCAGCTGGGCACCCTGCACAGGGAACAAGGCACTTATCTCAGCAGCCAAGGAGGGCTGTGGTGAGCAGCACTCACACAGAGAGGGCAAAAAAGGCTCCCAGTCCCCACACAGCTACAGCAAAGGCAGCCTAAAAATCATTCACCAGAGCAAGTACCAATTCAAATTCACCAAGCCCTGGCATAACCTGTGATAACTGACTGGCTGCTTTCACCTTTTTGGTACCTCCAAAGAGCAGATGACACCAATGCTCACTGCCACAGCCCCCACACTGGGGCAAATCTCCCCACAGACCATGCACAGGAGTCACCGTGTAGAAGGCACAGGAAGATGTGGGCTCCTGGGTACACTGGTACCCACCACAGCTGAGGAAAAGGAACCAGTGCTGGAGGCCAGGCTATGCTCTGCCTCTCACAGGAGGAACAGCTCAGCTAATGAGCCCTTTTAATAGCTATGGGGTCAATCAGTACTGCAGCTGAGGCTGCAGGGCAGCGACACAAGTGGGTTTGGAGGCTCTCCAACTGTGTCTCACCTGGGGTTCCCCACTCCCTGGGCTCTCCTGTTTGTAGTTTACTGCCTGTTCCCATGGTCAGCAGCAGGATCTAATGTCCGCCCTCGATTATATCAGAGCTGAGGTGCTTCAGGCCTTGCAGAGGAGCCAAGTGGGCAATGGTAGAAGCTTCATTGCTGGGATCTGGGAGAACTTCAGGGTGTACAGCCTGACTTCAGAGTGTGCAAGTCTCCTTCGTGCTACAGAGCATTTTGGACACACCAGGATGGCAGGAAACACCACGGCATGTGTTCAGGGCTTTTGATTCTCTTTTGGGTCCATTTTCAACAGATGTGCTTATCACCATTACTATCCCAAGGGAGCTCAAACCCTGGAAGCATGCAGAAGCATCTAGGAATGCATGCCAGGAAGAAGGGATTTGCAACAAAATTAGTTTCTTCTTAATCTCAATCTTTTTCTCTTTGCACTCTGCAGATTTATTTGACACATTCCTGACAGAGGCATAAAGCCTGTCACGAAGAGTTTACATCAGTATAACATGTCCAATCATCAAGACTGTGGGAGCACCAGCTCACATCTTTTCTCGTGCTCAGACTCCAAAAAAATGCCTGCTCCAATATTTTTACATGCCCAGACTCAAACACATACGCTGCATAGTTGCTCCCAATGACCAATAACCTGGATTTCAAGGGAAGTAAAACAAAATATAAGTCAAGTGGAGTAAGAAACTTCAGCCCTTCCGCCTCCCAAAGAATTTGTTCATGGCTGCTCCTAAAAGAAAAAGAATAAAACCAGGCACAGCACCTACATTTCTTACTTTTTATATAAAATAGACATTTACATACATTTTCTTCTGCAAAGACTCTGAGCATAACTCCTTGATGTGAAATCAAGCCATAAATCCCACTGTGAAAAAAGCAAAGACTTTGCAAATTCCTGCAACACTGACATACATCCAGCTGCTGCTAAGAGTGAATTTATTTTTAAAATATTTCTAATCCACGGGCTGTTTTCTTGTGGGTTTGTTTTTGCTTGTTTTTTTCTTTCTTTTTTAAAAAGATATGCACAGCTAATTAAAAAAAAAAAATAGATACAGAAATAAGAACCATAAGAACAACAGGCAATGCAAACAACTTCTGCATGAGAGGAACACGCAGTGTGACATCCACTTCAGGCAGAGATTTCTACAGTAATACAGTTGTAGAAGCCATAACTTTTACAGAGGCTACCACTGAAGGTATTTTCCAGAAGAAAAAGTTTTCAGCAAGTCAGTACAAACATGGCAATGAACTTTTGCACAAAGTTATCAAGGTTACCTGAAGCAACTTTGCCACATTAAAACACCAGTGAATGCCAAGCGCTGTTTATTTTTTTTTTTTTTATTTATTTTTTTTTCTCTTTTGCTGCTGGGTTTAAATGTACATGAAAGCAAAATGGTGCATTTTGAAATTGCTGCAAGAGACTGAAGGTTGGGGGAAAAGCCCTCTAAGGGCTAATTTTTTTGAAAGATTGTGCATAATTGCATATATGAAAGATAGAAATTGAGCACTTGGTCAACGTAATCACATAAAGATTGAAGAGACTTAAGCATACACCAGCTGTTTCAATGAGCTGGAGGACAAGTGGGGCAAAAGACCATATAATAATATTCTAAGTTGCTTAATTAAAAAATCAGACTGACAATTATCTTTTTTTGTTACCAAATATTGTACACCATATCTGGCCTGGTTTCTGTAACAGCAGAGAAGCTTTCATAGTTTTTAGATCATTTTAGGGGTGTCCAGCCTCCCCTGCAAGTTAAGCTCTTTATTTTGAACTTTTTTTACTTATAATTCTTTCTACCCCCATGCATGAATGCCCACCCCCTGTCCTCCTCGAGGTCTCTGGAATAAAGGCCATTTGCACTGCTGCATTCACTTACTGTTTGGCCAAAACAAATTGCCTGCACATTTGTAGGAAAATCTAGTCCAAGGAGTCCATGAGAGAAAGAAAATGCTCCCCCTGCATCGTTTATCATTTATTATTTATTGGGGGGCAGAAAAGGTACGGAAGCAAAGAATCCTGGAATTTAAATAAGCAATAAAATGAAATCCATCAGCTGCAAATATTAACCATGGGGAAAGGAAAAAGCAACACGATTATTATGCTTCTCATTTAGGATTAAAATGCACAGTGAGTACATGAGAGTCCTGTATCACCAGCTTTCCATTAATTCTCTGCTTTAAAATTAGTGAGCACTGAGATTTAGCCAATGCAACTTGCAGAGAGCGTGAACTCTCCCCCGCCAGGCAGATCTTCAGACATTTATTAATTTGCAATCTCTGCTAACCATGCTGAGCACTGGAGCTGGCAGAAAACAATGCACTTATAACTCATTACTTTAGAAGCTGTGCAATGCTAGAGGAAGAGAACATTTCCTATGATTAAGATAATATAAAGTTAGCACAAGGTAAGCTGCCCGGTCTATCTGTCACAATAGCATTCCATTTAGGTGGAGGTAACCCATTTCATGTCATACCCTGTTCTTCTTTGCCTGCAATAAACCTTTGACATGATTAATGCCCTGAACAAACACAGGGCTTCAGCATGGGTGCCAGCAGGACAGGGAGCCAGCTCAGAACTTCACAAGGGTTTAACTGCTTGGGTAGCCCCTGGTCTGAGCCATTCTCCAAATCTGCTGCCAGTTTGCAGTTTGCAGGCTGCCCTCCTGCATAGATGGGGTATAAAGTGCTGGTTCAGGAACGTGGGGTTCATTATTGAGCTCTCCTCTCTCCATAACTGCCATAAACCCAGCTCCAGAACGTGGAGAGCTGGCAGAAACATAAACTGGTTCAACTGGCATTTAAATCCCTGGATATATTACCTGCCTAATTCAGGCAAGTGAATATGCCTTGCTTTCCCCCCTTACTGGGAGCATGGTCTCATCTTTCTCCATTTTCTGTTGCACAAATGGTAATCAATCCTTCTCCAGGATCTGGGAGGGGGGGCATCCAAAGCTGTATTTTACTTCTACACATGCACCAGTTTTAGGAGGTCAAGATGGCTTTGATCAGGTTTTAGGACATGCAGGAGACAGTAATTTCTACCAGGTCTCTTAGAAAAGACAAACTAAGATTTATGCTGAAGTTAAAAACCTAAAACTAAGTCTTCCCCCTCACAAAGCATTGCTATAAAAAATACAACTTCTGTATTTGAAAAAATATGTTTCATTGGCCATTATTTAAAGCCACAAACTGCAGTGAGGCCTGTAGAATATACAGTATTTATTTAATATATCTTTATGTGGCAAAGTTTATAGCTGATACACATTTTTAAAGGAGGCATATCTCTCCCCAGGCTACCTCCCAAGCTTCAGCTGGCTGTCAGAGCACTCTGCCTCCTCTCTGGGGGGCTTTGCACAGTGCCACAGTACCAAACACTGCTCTGCCAGCCCCCAAATTCACTGCACCACAGCCAGCCTGGGCACACTGCCCCAAAGACAGGCTCACCCTGGGGACAGGCAGAGAGCTTTCTGGCCCAGGCACCTCTGAATATCCCAGGACAAACCATCCACCACCTTGCAAAGTGTGCTGGGGAGCTGACTGCTGTCAGAGGCCACTGAAGCTTTGGTTTCTCCATTCCATGGGACTGTGCTGGCATGATGCCACCTCCTCCTGGCCATCTACTCTGTGCATGGCAGCCAGCAGAGCACCTGCACTGGGGACCTGCAGAAATGTCAGCTCAACCAGCCCACAGCCACAGCAGTCGTGTGAAAAAGCAAGAGAGGGCTGCTGACCCAGCCCAGGAGCTCAAACCTGCCCCTGGCCCCATGAAGGAAAGTAGGCTGCTTGGGCTGGGAGCAAAAGACTCAGCAGTGAAACAGCTTGCTTGTTCTGATCCCAGTGCTCCCCTGGGAAGCTGCTTTGGAGGGAGAGAGCCCAAACACTGGTGGTGCCACCTCTTCCCCTCCAGTCTTTCACTTCAGCCCAGCTGGAGCTGGCTGGTCTCCTTGGCCAGTGGGGACCAGTCCAGCCTGGTCTCAGTGGGTGCACAGCCATGGTTCTGGCAGCTCCATAAACCCTGGACAACTGCACCTGGACTCCCTCTGAGCTCCAAACACAGTTGGAGGCACATCAATAATTCCTCAGAAATTTGACCACCACCAGCAGCAAGACACCAGGCTTTTCAAATGAAAGCAGCAAAACCTCCAGCACACGGCTGAACCATCCCATCAAATCCCTGAGGGAATTTGGAGCATGCTGAGGTGACATGGCCAGCTAAATCCAGGCACCAGAGGGGTGCCTGCCACACAGGCTTTTCCTGACAGATGTGTTTTAAGGCATTGCACACCTAACTGAACTGTACTAACAATGCCAAACCCGGGGCTGCTGGCCACAGTCAAGCTCAAACAAAAAACTTTTCTAGCAATTTAGTGCTGCAAGAGGAACAAACTGATGATGTACCCTGACATCCAAACCCAAAGGCACGAAGCAGGAACTGGTGCAAACCCTGGTGGAAGCAGCAGAAGTGCCACAGTGTGGTCCAATGTGCTCTGCAGCCTTAGAATCATGAGAGGGAATTATTCCAGCATGCCTCATTGGTACTCCCTTTTTCTAACTTCAGACAATATGAGTCACAACGCCCAATGATGTGGCCAGCTGTGAAGGATATTGCCCAATTTGTATAAAACAGAGAAAATATATTAATCATTTGATTATTATAAGTTAAATAAATAAAGCTCAAAAATAAAAGCCCCAGTTCTGAAGAGAATTTGTTTTCCCACATCAGTATTTAAAAATATAGATTTATGACTGATCAGCTATAGCTCATTTTCTGTATCTCTTCAGGGAATGGTGAGAACACTTTGACCAAGTATTTTGTCAGTGTTATCACCATGATAAATGGGCTTTGTCCCTGCACACCCATAAAAGAACCTCCTTCGTACCTTTCCAGGCTAGGAAATGTTCCCTAATCTCTCTGTGGCTTTACTTAACCTCCTATATTGATTAGACATGTTGGTTGTTTTCTATACTGGGGACTGAGCAGGAGGACAAGCAATCCTAGAGCTTCCCATTGCCTTTGGATGCTTCAGTTCTTTTCAGAGTAATAATTATTTGGCCTGGAGGGAGAGGGCAAAGGGTAAAGCCATATGATATTTGACAAAAGTAACATCATGAACCTGAATTACTACAAAATTATTGTCTAATGAGTAAAACATTCAGGCTAGGTTTTCCCTCAAAGGATCATCGGTCCTACTTGTAGAATCATCCATCCTACTTGTAAAAACATCCTTCCAGGGTGATACTTAAATAGTTTCCCCTTTCTTTAGAATAATTTTCAAGTCACATTTAGAGCTGTAAAAGCAACCACCATTTCCTCAGCATAACCCCTTGAAACCTTTCTTATGTGACCATTATGACCATCTTTCCTGTCTGCAGCACTTGCAATGAAGCCCATCAGGGGTGCTCCACATGGATGAGGTGAGCCTGTGTGGAGTGACAGGAGGTGTGACTTCACCTTTGCTGCAATGGATGAGTGCTTTGTCTCCATGGTTTCCCTGGTGACAACAAAGACATTGAAGGTACATGTCCCACCCACACTCCCAGTGTGACTAAAATGGGTTCAGCCTAGACATAAATCTTGACTAAAGGAAGGTTTTCATTCATGCTCCAGCATGTCCCACAGGAGCCGAGTGTCTCCTGTAACTTTGATCGAACCTAAGCATGCACTTGAAGTTTGCCTTCCTTAATTCTGAGTCCTATCAAAGTTCTTTCAGCATCACTTGGAGCAACAGGCTTCCACCACACTCTTCTCCAAGGGGCATGAGTGTCTTTCTGCTGGTGACTGAATGCTATGTTTGGTCTTTCTCCTGGACTTCTTGAAACCGTTTCTCCAAGCGATCCAGCTTGGCCAGATTCTCCTTCAGCAGCTTGCTGTTTGGAACCAGTTGTAAGGCTTTCTCATAGTAGTCACGGGCAGTGATGTAGCTCCCCTGCAAAGAAAATGAGTGCTAGGTCTCAATCACATTCCACACAGAAAGCTCATTCCAAGGGCAAAGTGAAAAACACAATACAGGGGAAACAGAGGTTTTAAAAAACCTGACATTGCTGGGTTACAAAAATACTTCTTCTTTACGAAATAGATCACCAAGTGCTGTTAACCTAAATTTGATGAAACTCACACAGCAAGAAATAGGTTTACATTTTTCTGTTATGTTGCACCAGAAGAGTTAATTTTACTCAGCAACAGGATAGCTTAAGGACATCACACAATGTGACTCCTTAAGACCCAAATCATAATGATATGCTAAAGTATTCAAAAGAATAAGCAACCACAGGGTAGTCTGTCTATTTCCATAATTTCATGCCAGAATTCTGCATTAGACATCTTTATTAAATTAATTAGGAAGAGAAGAACCTTAAAAGTCGACTCATGGTGACATTTCTCTAAGGTAGGTCAACAATTGAAGCAGGAAAGCTTCAGAGAGGAGCAAGTTGTTCCTTGCAGCCTGTACTCTCAAAATATGAGATTTGCTTTACCAAGCAGCCTGGTTGGGAATTCTAGCTGGGATGAAGAGACTTCCCTCCTTTTTGGATAAAACATGTCAAGGGACTTGCTGTTCACAAACATGCAACTCCTGGCAGTCTGAAACCAATTTAGCTTTGTCTCCTGAGGACTAGTCTCTGCACCTGGCAGCTTGAGGAAAACCAAAACTGTCATACCTTGATGTGCTCGATGCCTCCCATATTCATCCAGGCCTGTGCTTGGTCTGGGTTGAGCTCCACAGCCCGTTTATAGCTCTACAGAAACATTAAACATTTCTAGGTTAAGAGTCTGACTCTTCAAACAAAACCAGTGCTGGAGGGGGAAGAGAGATGCAGTTTCCTCTCCTGAAGCCATTCAGAATGCAATTCAAATTCCTCTCATATTCAATGCACCAAGTGAATTTCAGTTTCTTTGCAGAAGAGACATAGGATGTACTGCTTCGTGGCTCAGCTCATCTCACAGGTTTTCCCTGCCAATGTGTGCTTTTCCTGCACTGTGAAAGGAGCCACACCTGTGACCCTGGCCCTGGCCCCTGCACCACTGGGGTCTCCTGCACATCAGGGTCATTTCCTTAGGCAGTGCCAAACACAATGCCTGCCAACTACAAGCCATGTGGTTGCTCTTAATTTGCAAGGCTTTAATTTGGAGCTGGAGGCAGACTCTAGTACAGCCACTTGCGTGGAGGTTTCACAAGGACCTGAGGGCAGTGCTTCCCCTCCCCACTGACACTGAGTGTGGGAGAAGCGGCAATTAGGACCTTCTGGAGTCTGTCAAACAGCAGTGTTTTACATTGTCACAACAGGAAAGGATTTTCAAACCAGGATTAAACATCCCTAGGGATACTGAGAATATTCAGAATAGTCCAAATAACATTTTCTAAATCAGAGAATAATGGAATGGGTTGAGTTGGGAGGGACTTTAAATATTATCTATTTCCAGCTCCCCTCCGACAGGCAGTGACACCTTCCACTAGACCAGGCTGCTTCTGTACTGTTATTAATGCTAACATAATTTCTGAGCTATTAAGCATCCTGCTTAACCTCTTAGTTACTGGCTTCTGAGGTGAGATATAACAACATGGTGAGCTCTCACAGGTGCCCAAGCTTCCAGATGAGCCACCTGGAGCTGGCCACTAACAGTAAGAGAAGCTGGGGTTGGATGGACCAAGGGTCAATCCCACCACAATTCTGTACTTAACCTCTCAGAGCAGGGAATGGAAATGGAAATTTCCATACAGGAATGAGGAAAAAAGTTGCAATTAAGTCTGGTAAAGTTAGCTGCCTCATAGCTTTCTCTGTACCAGTGATGGACTCTGAGCTCCTAAGGCCTGCAGCGAGGATGTATGTACCAGGGAGTTTCACACACAACAAGCAAACTCTTATCTTTTGGAGCAGTCATACCTCGAAAGCCTTGTCAAGGAGATTCTGTTCTCTTAGCTGGTTTCCTTTAGTGAAAAAGAGCTCTGATATGACTTTTGGATCCTTTGGTTTTAGCTGAAGCGCTTTTTCTATAGCTTCAAGTGCCTGTGAAAAAGCAAGAGGACATTGTGTGCCTTCCATTCAGTGCTGCACAGCTTATTCCCACTTCGCATTCTTTCCTCCCCACTGTGGACTCCCGGCATAAGAATCATCTTCCTCCTTCCCTTGTTTGCCCCACATCATTAACACACAGGGAAATGAGATTTTTAAATGCCTGAGGCTGATGGGCAGTGGGGCTGACAGCAGCAGGAGGTGTAAGTGATAAGAAAACCACACTGCTTAGTTTCAGTCTTAGTATGTAGATCAACTGAAAGTTTTAGTGAAGAAATAATCTACTGGATGTGTGCTGAGGCACATGACACATCCCCAGAGAAATGGAGTGTAAAATTCAACCTCAGCTCTGTGTGTGAGCCCTTGGGACAGGGGTACCCCATGCCACAGCACCTTGGCATAGAGCTCCTGCTTGCTGTAGATGGCTGAGAGAAGGCGGTAGCACTCCAGACACTCTGCATCCTCGTGCAGGATGTGGTTCGTCATCTTCTCGGCTTCCTTCGTCCGCCCCATCATCGCCAGAACCTGAGCCTGTAACACAGCCACGTCGTCATGACCCTGAAAAGCTCAGCCCTGTGTCACAGGCTGGGCTGCCCCCAGGGGCTGCTGCTGCCCTGTGGTGGCCCTGCCCTGGCCCCAGGCTCACCAGTGCCAGTCGGATGTCCTTGCTGGAAGGCTGCAGCACTGCCGCCTCCCGGTAAACCTGCAGCGCCTCTTCGTATCGCCCCGTGTTGTAAAACAGAGCCCCCAGAGGGGACAGGATCTCAGCCTTCCGGGATACCTTCAGTGCCCTGCAGTTTGGGAAACAGGGATGTAGTTTGGGGATTTTTAGGCTTGTAGTTTCTAAGTTTTAGTCCTTCGTGATGTTTTGGTTTTAGAAGTCTGTTCTCACAGTTTGTACATAAACATTGCCATTGTTTTTCTAACGAATGTTTAATGTTTTAAATTCTTTCTGTGGGACAGACTTTCTCTGAAAGTCTCTCGGCTTTAGCCAATGTGTGTGAAGAGTTCCATCACTCTCCCTACCAATGAGAGTGGCCTGTCCAAAAAGGCATAAAAAGGAATCAGTTGTTTGAATAAAGTCAAATCATGTTCTAAAGAATTCATGTCATCTTGTTACTCACCACAATGACACAGGGATACTTCAAGGCCATGTGAGGAGCAAAGTGGAAGAGTGAGGTGTGGGCTTGAGGTGGGATGGAGAACCAAAGCTCTGCACCATCCCAGCCTGGGAAGCACAAATTTCAAGTCAATGTGCCTACAGCACTAATCCCTCTAGCTACCTGAGATGGAGAAGGAGCCACCTCTAAAGGGCCCATGAGCTGCAGCAGGGGTGGGGATGCTTGACAGTGATGAAACGTGGGGAAGGTGAGCTCAAATCTACATGCCAAAAAGAAGGCAAAAATAGTCCCACCCAATCCATCCTGCTGCATACCAGGAGTCAGACTGCTGGAACACTGCTGGGAAGGGCCAGAGCTCCTCATGGTGCCAAGGTTTGGTGCTGAGCTGTGCAGCAACCACAGACCAACTTCAAGCAGGGTGGGAGCTGTGGTAATGCAGCCTGCACCTGCCACCGAGAAACCTCCAACTTTATCATCAGAGCATCCCCAGCCAAAAGCAGCAGTGTCCATCCTGGGACCTTGGGAATAGTCCAGGGAAATCAACACTGCCTGAGCCCATGCTGTCTTTCCAAGCACTCCCCAAAAATAGCTAAACCTAGTTTCAAAAAGGTGGAGAAAATGCACACTCTGATAGATCCATGTATCAGAAACTCCTTAGCAGAGAAAAGACATACAGGGGCAGGGGGAAACCCTCTGTCTCCCACCCGAAATGCTCACCTCTTGTACCACACTTCAGCCTCTTTGTTCTGCCCCAGGGAGCGGTGAAGCCTGCCCAGGTTCACCATGGCCACGTGGTGAGCAGGGCTCAGGAGGATGGCCTGCCTGTAGTGGGACATGGCCCTCTCGGGAGACCCTGGAGAGCAAAACAGCCATTAAACCAGAAAAAAAACCCTGTGCTTCAGAAAAATCCTGTCTCAAACTCAGCACACAGTAACGTTGGGGCTTGCCTTCTTCTATTTCTCTATGGATGGAAACATTTTGAGAAATTAATCTTGCCTCAGGATTTCAAATCTACGCGTACGAGAAATTGTCCAAAGTAAAGATTTAGGCCCCAATATTCAGAGACAATCTCGAGAAACAGATTTTCTAGGGGTGGATTTTTTGCAAGTCAAGGATACAGTCAGAACAAGATGACTCCTGACTGAAAGCACCCTCTTGATCATGCAGCAGTGGGTACACAACCCCTGTGCCAAGGACAGAGCCCATCTCAGAGAAGGGGCTGAGGCACATGTGCCATCTCCTGGTGAAACATCCTTTCACCCTGGCCCACTGGAGAAATGGGCAATGAAGAATGAAGAACAAGCCCCCAGTATTCCCCACACCACCACCAGAACTGAAATAGTTTCAGCTCTATCCAAACAGAGATTATTCCCTCCGCCTCTGCTATGCTGCTCTGAGCTTCAGCTCAATCTCTGTATTGCTCAATAGGATTGGGAGTAGCTGCCAGGGGCCAGCTAATTCCCACTCAGGGCAATAAATCCCAGAGCAGAGGTGTCCAGGTGCCTATTTTGGAGCACGTAGGCACCATCTCTGCTGCACAGGAACCGCTGGGTGGCACTGCTTCTCTGTGTGAAACTGTGCAAGGTCCTGCAGCCCATGACATCACCAGCCCCACAACAAAATGCAAGCAAAAAGAGAGGTGTGAGAGCACCACCTCCATGCGTGAAGCTCCACTTTTAATATCATATTTTTCCTTAGCTAAATAATGGTAAAAGTATAAAGTTCCAGCATTGCAGCAATGCAAATATTGCATTTTTAGTCCCAGGGCTCATTTAATTGGTTTGCAAACTCCAGACCAGATAATCTCCTAATGAAAACCAGTACTCAAAGAGCTTTGTCCACCAACAAAGCTTTTCAGTGTTGGCATTTTTTAAACTGATTCACTTCACAATGTATTTAATTCCATTTCAAGCTGGAAAACAGATCTCGAAAACAGCCAGTGCATGTTGGGGCACTGAACATGCTACTGTGGAAATTTTGTTTTCATAGCTTCACAGATCTAGTTTGGTTTTTGTGAGACCATCTATGCAGCTTAAAAGACACATGGACGCATTTCAGCATCTCCTTTAAAGGAGTGAGGAGGAACATCTGTGGAGAGGTTTAGAAGTGTTCAAGATTCACCCAAGGCTGAGGACGTGTTAATCAAGGTACAACTTTTTTTAAAAATCCAGCAGCAGCCTCGATCTTTCCCCACCACTGAGCAGGCAGATGTTTTTAAAAATTACATCTACAAAACATCCTGGGAAGCAGCTGGGCACGCAGCTCAGTCCCTCAGCCAGCCAGTGCCTCCCCTGCTCAGCACACAGGGGTAATGTGCATCATTAAGGGAGACACACTGAATGTCTGTGACCACTGCTGAGCTGTCTGGAGTTGTGGCTTCCCAGAGCTGACACTTGCTGGAGGCTTGTTGCACAAAATCCTGCAAATTAATTGGTGTGGTGCTTCCCAGCATCTCCCTGCGCCGCTGGCAAAGAGTGCAGCCTGTGACAGGCTCACCACCTTCCCTCACAACTTGTCATGTCTCTAGGAGGGTTATTGACACATCATGCCCCAAGTATCAAAAGTCAGGGGGTTTTTTTCCAGTTGTTTGTCTATAGGGAAGCGTAGGAGTAAACCAGGAAATGATAGTTTTGACTTTGGCAGAAAAACACAAGTGAAAAAACCAGAAAGTGCTCTGCACTGCATTTGAACTACAAATTTTGGCAGGAATAGGACAGTTTATCTGGGTTGGCAAGCAAAGATGAGTACAACATCAGAGGGAAATTACTCAGGAATTTTTATTATTTGCAAGCTTGAATTTTGCCAGGGCCCACATTCAGAACATGAACCTCTTTTGCTAATGCCATGATACCACTTTTGATTATAAACACTCATTCTGGTTTTGTATTTGTTTCACACTGGTACTACAGAAGAGTGATGGCCAAGTGTCAGCTCAGAGGAAGAACAGCCAGCTGCAGACTGACAGACACCATCTTCTGTGTCCCTTCTTCCCAAGCACTGCTGGAGCTGGGCACATGGCATGGGGAAAGAATGGGTGGCAACCACACACTTCAAGCCAACACTATTTCATCACTGAGTCTTGGCTCTCTTCTGGAGGGACCACAGTGAGACAACAGTCAGTTTCCACCAGGCATTAGTCAAACTTAGCCTTGCTTATAAAGCTGTCAATAAAAGGTGGCAATTAAAGTGACATTTCTGTTGTTGTTATGTGAATGTCAGAAAGTGCCAAGGAAGTTGGATGGGAACCAGGAGCCCAGGAAAAAAAGGATGCCACTACAGAGCTCCTCAAAAATCAATTCACCCCACAATGTATAAGGTTTTGTTTTCACAGATGATTGTGGTTTAAAAGCCATGTTCCCTTCTATAGTCGTGGCACTCAAGCCTTGCAGTCAAAGGGCTGCTTTGTCACAAAGAAGGGCTGCACGTGCTCCAGAGACCATAATGATCCATTTGTGTGCCTGTGACTTGATTTGATGTGGCCATGCCTTGCTGGAAAAAAAGGCAGCACTGTCAGGGTGCTGCCCAGCTCACACTGAAGAGGGCAACTGCCTGTGTGAAGATGGTGAGAAACACTGAAGGGAACAGCAGGGCTGAATGCTCCTGCTGCACAGTGCCTGCACTGATTACAAATTCCAGTGTGCTGTGCCCTCTCAGCAGCACAGGGATATTTATTTCCAAGCTACCATGGAGGCACATCTATTGCCTTGGAAGCTTCTGACACCCTTTTAGATGTGTACTGCTGAATAAAATAAATCAAAGCAAAGGCGGCAGAGAGGGAAAAATCCCTTGCTCCTTCTCACTTACCGGTATCAACCAAGAAAACACCGTAGTTGTTATGCAGATCAGAGCTCTCTGGACAATTCTCTATGCCAGCCTTATAGACCTCCTCAGCTTCCTTAAGCCGTTCCTTGAAAGAGAAGGAGATTTCTTAGCCATGGCAGAAAGGTCTTCAGCGCCATTTGCTGCACACCTGCACTCCATGACAACTCCCTCACTGCATGGGAAGCTCGGGGAATCAACACCCACCCCACCTTCCAAGAGGCCAAAATTTTCCCCCATGGCATGGATGTGATATAGCTGACATATGGTATCCCAGATCAATTCAGACAGCTTTCCCCCATGCCTTTGCTACCTGTAAAACATGTGGAAAAGGTGGTGCCTGTGCAATGCCAGTGAGCCCCCAGCTGGGCACATGCCCAGCCAGGAAAAACACAGCAACAGGCATTGGGTCGGTTCTGTTGAGAAATATCTGTCATCTGGGAGCTGATATGTTCTAATTTATTCATTTAATGAGCATCTCACTGGCTAACTTTTGCCCTCTGGAGCTCAGCTGTTCTTTCCTTAAGCAGTGAGGAAGATATGAGGAATGAAAGCTCACTGTGTGTGATGGCTAGGGAGCGAGTGCAGGGGGATAAAGGAATATGGAGAAAGATGGAGGGTGGTGAAAGAGTGGGCAAAATCTGACACATTTGGATTAAAACCAGGCATTGTCAGTGTGTGAGGTATAGTTCATTGGGACTGATAGGACATGCCACCATGCTGATTTCCCAGATGCACTGAGCTCTCATTTTGCATAGATTTCAGGGTGGTTTGCTGGTGCTGAACACTTCTAGAAAAAGCAGATCTTTTCTTTGGGAACTCCCTGCCTACAGAAAGCATCCTACTGGCTGGGTTCTGTCCAGCCTGAGCTATGTGCAGCCTGGTACTGAAACAACAATCAGGTTTCTCCTTTGGATCAAAGATCAACTTAAAAAGGTTTCCACTTCCCTCTAGTCAGACCACATGTGCTCACTGCCTGCATGCTCACCAGCACGGGTGCCTTCCTTCCCCCCTGCTCTCAGAGATTGACTGTCAGATGTGTTTGTGGAAGGAGGCTGTGAACAGAAGAGACCAGCACAGTGCAGAGGGGTGTCAGGCAAGCCTCCAGCACCAAAGATGCTTTTCTCAATCCTTCTCCTTCCACTGAGCAGCACAGCCCTACAGCGACAAACTGCACAGCCTCCCACAACACCTCCTAATGGAGCTCCCAAGAAAAAGCAGCCAACTGGCTCTTCACTGAGGAGCTCCCACGCTCAGGAGGGAATCCATGCCGAAACAGAGGTCCCATCCCAGCTGTGGAGGAGCCTGCAAAGCTCCTCAAAGGAGCCTGCAAAGCCTGCAAAGGGCAGAGCTCCCTGGGCTTTCCCTGGATTTAAAATCTGTACCTGACAGCAGCTTTTGCTCCACAGCTGCTTAATGTGAGGGCTCTTTTCTCACCTCCTGCAGTCTGGTTTTCCTGGCCTGCAGTTTCTGAGATTTTAAAGTTGTTTTCCTGATGTTTTGGGTTTCTGAAGCTTGTTCTTACAGCTTGAACAGAAACATCAAAATTGTTTCTGTAACAAAAACTCATGCTTGGAATTCTTTCTATGGGACAGACTTTTTTTTTATGTCCCTTTGGTTTGGCCAATGTGGGTGAAGAGTTCTGTCACTAATCACAGTGGCCTGTCCAAAATGTATAAAAGGGGTCAATTCGTTTGAATAAAGCCAAGTCAGATCATCTCTCTGAGCTTTTCAGAGAAATTCATGTCGTGATTTGCCACAGCAACATCTGATCACCCCGACGTGATTGTAGCCACAGGAAAACACAGAACTTTAGCAACTCAGAAACTGCAGGCCTGGAAAACCAGACTACAACCTCCTATTTCAGAATGGAGAGCTGGAATAAATTGCACTGAAAGAGTATGACTTGATCACAGAATCACACAGTTTGCCACAGATAAGTCCCTTCACATTTACATGATAAAGGTCAGCTGGCAAAAAAGGTAAGTGTGCAATAAAGCCCAGAAATACGCTTTTAAAAACGCTTAACTTTGGAAATTTTGGATAAATTGATGTGAACTTGACAACATTATCCTGCAGAGTCAGGAAAAGAGTAGTGATCATCAGAATTGACTAAACTGAAGAGCAATATTTTGTGCATTTTTTCCAAGATTCATGTATTAATTTCTTTTCCTTTGCTTTTAATTTTCAGCCAATGAATGCAGCTTTGAATGCGCGGATGTCAGCTTATTTTATTTACTGATCATAAACCAAATTTTTAAAGCAAGGAAGGGCTGTGCTAAACTGCATTAGAGTGTTCCATGTCAAAACATTCACTAATATTGAGCACTTTATCGTGGTTGCATCGCTTTTTTGGCACCAAACATCCTGACCCCACATGCCTCAGGCCCATTGCCCAGTCTAACAAAATGTTTGCAAAAGGCAGAGTCAGAAAGTGGCAAGGGTGGAACCTGCTATTCCTGACAGAGCTTCTCCAACTCACAGCCTCTCCTCCTCTTAGCAGAAATGGAGCTCTAAGTTCATCAAGGCTTGATTCTCATTAACACTTAATAATGCCACTTCCAGACCTTCATGAAACATTCATCAACCTCACAAAACTCAGAAGACTGGCATAAAAAATGTATGAGATTTTTATGATATTAAAAAAATTATGCATATAAGAATCTTTCAGTTGAACTCCAGGGTTTTAGGTCTGTTTCTCATAAGGTTCAGTTTTTCAGTTTGGTTATGCCTGAGTAGGCTCTCCTGTGCAGCTAAGTGGGTTAAAAAGTTTCTTTTTCTAAGAAACACACACATAAAATCAGTTGAAGCTAGGGCCTGAAAAGAGCCACCTAGTAGCACGAAATGATGGATGAAACTGCAGCTGGGAAGATGAGAAAATGTGGGGAACCAGTGTTAGAATGTTGTGAAAACAGGCAGCAAAAATGTTTGATTTCTGTTACCAGCATCACTGCAGAGATCACAGAAATCAAGGAAAACTGCAATACATTGCAACTGAGTTACAATTCCAAGCTGAAAGAGCAGTCAAAAGGGCAAGCATTTAAAAAAGGCACAAACAAGCCAAATTGTTCTGTACAACACAGCAGTGGGTTTTTGTCAGCTCTGGCTTCAGAATCAGCTATCAAGAAGAGAAAAGGGCAATTACATCAAGTTACAGGTTAATTCCCTGGCATCTGAAACATTCCTCTAGCAGCACTTTTCACAGGCATAGAAAGGAAGGTACCACAAGACATCTTTCAGATTCATCCCCTTTAATATGGAGGGGAACATGCTGTGCAGGACTGACCAAGGCAATCCTGGCACTAATTCCCTTTTAGCCCTGGAGCAAAGCTGGAGAAGCAGAAGTTGTCATGGGCACGGTCACCTCATGCAAGTTATTTTAACATGGCACCTCAGCCCCTCTCCAGCACATCCCAGCAAGAGGGATCCAATGGTGCCTTCCCCAAAGCTCCACTGTGATGCCATCCTGTGACTGCCTGGCCTCACAGAGACCCCTACAGCAGGGACACAGGCTCTGGGCCACAAGGAGACAAAAAATACTTCTTGTGACTTCTAACCAGTTTGAACACTGTTGCTCAGACAAAGAGGAAAACCCGAAACTGAAGAAATGAGCTCCTGTCATCATTCTTTGGGCTGAGGATGCCAAAACTTCTGCCTGTCCCCCTAGAGGGTGTGAATCTGCAGCTCCCAGCCATGGGCAGCAGCAGGTATTGAAGACAGACCCTGATGTGGTCACTAGGATGAATGTGTGAGGCAGGAGGGGCACAATCAAGTAGGCATCTGCTGTGGGTGAACATGACAAAGTGTTAAAATTCTGCAGAAAAATTGCTGTTTATTGAGAAAACCGTACTAACTATCTTTTTTGCCTACCATTTACTCAAGTCACCAGAGGATGAACAATCCATATGTAAGAGAGATGAATTATTGCTCGACTTACTAATGGCATTTGCTTTGGGCAGAAGGTCTTGGGACTCTATAATGGTTTTATTGCTCTGCTGACCTTGCAATCGATCGTTCTAATTAATAATTTCAATTAATATTAAAACCAGGTATTACTGCAGAGGACTCATTTCCTATAGTTGGAGGAGACTCTTCATTGATTGCCTTATTCAAAGCAGAGCTCCCGTTCAACAAGACTTGTCTTTAAATTCATACACTTTATTTCGAGATCCCTGCAGATAATATTGATAATATTTTAAATTCTCTTAAAAGGGAAAATCAAATAGAACATCTTTCAGTAATTCACATACATCATAGGCGAGTTTTGCAGAGTGCCTACATCCCTAAAAAAGATTAAACAAGACCTCTGCCTATAGTTTTGCTGAAATTCATACCCTTCCCTTACAGTGAGAAGATTTCACTAACCAGGATAATGGAGAACAGCAAAAGATACCATTTTGCTTTGAGTGTATTTATACTCAGCAACCTTTTAAGAAACCTTCAGCACCTCATGCTAGGGAACAATTAGATCTGAAAACTGAAGGAGGAAAAAAAATCAGTTTTCAAAAGATTTGCAGAGCTGTGCTGGAGCTGTGCAGTTACAGGGCCCTTGTCATCCACCCCCACAGCCCCAGAGTGGGACCACAGCACAACGCACAGCATCCCTCATCTGCTGCTGCAGGTGTGGAGGGAAGGAGAGCTTGGTGGTCCGAGCGTGGGCACTCATGCCTCATGGCTCCTTCTGAACTCAAGGATTTTGTGCCTCAAGTTCTCTTTTCCTCTGTGGGGACAATATTTCACCTCCCAGGGACATTGTAGAAACAAATCATCTAAGTACAGAGAGTAGGGAGAGCCTGAGTAATGAGCGTGGGGAGCAGGTCTGAGAGGAAATGAGTAATCCTGCCTCCAGAGCTCAGCCTGGGCCACGCACAGCAAATAAGGCCTGGAGGCACATGAACAATGAGGTTAAATAAAATATTGAACAGCCACTCATTAAGAGCAACATAAAGCCAGGGAGCCTTCCCACTTCCCTGCTCATGATCATCTACCATGGTAATACAGGGCTGTAATCCCTGTGTGTATGTGTGTGCAAGGGGCAGAATCTGGGCTGCAGAGGCCACCTGGTTTGTGACAATCCCTAGCTTAGGAATGATTTATTATGCAATCTCAAGGTTATCTGTGTAGGCGTGTGTGTGTGTGGAGTGCTCGCCTCTCCTGCTGTCACTACACTCAAGGTGCAATGGATTAAGACTTTGCCACAGAAATGGGATTTACTCACACCTTCAGCAGTGATTTAATTCAGAGCCACGCCAGGTGGGTGTAATTACTCACTGTGTATGAGTTGCCTCCCATCCTGGCAAAGCCATCTGTAGAGCAGCCTGAGCTCTGTGCAAGCAGTGTGGACCCACGCCTGCCACCGTGTGTGAGCAGGGCACAGCTGGGAGGTGCAGGAGCTGCTGCAGCTGTGGCAGCAGTGCATGCACACCGAGGCAGAGGAGCAGAGCTGTCCCCTTACCTGCTCAGCCAACAGTGAGGCCAGGCTTGAGTAAGCATCTGCAAACTCTGGGCCGTACTTGATGGAGTCCGCAGCAAGATTACAGCTTCCTCCTTCTTCCCTTGGGACCTGCAGGAAGGAGGAAGAAAACCAGAAAGGAATATTACTGTAAGTACATGTTTAGGTTATCCCACTGAGGAAGTGCCCACTTGCCCTTTTCAACAAAGACTAAATGATTCATTCACATGAATCACTAGAATCACTAAATGATTCTCCTCTGCACAACGTGAGCACCCAGCATCTCCCCAGCCATCTCTGTCTCCAGCAGCTGGGAGGACAGAGGCTTTCAGGCATGGATGCAGTTAAGTATCTGGATGGAGGCACTGTGATCTGGGAATAGGACATTCCCTCTCACTTCAGTAGGCTGGAGATGCTGTAACACTTCATTTCCTTTACTAAAACCTTGAAGAGCCTCTGCATGTTCCTAGGCAAGTGCTCTTACAGATCCACTTGCAACTCCATTATTTTGAAATTAAAATATCTCCAAGTTAAATCTGCCTGGAATCTCTAAATAATTTCCTAGCAAGTTGATCTTTAGGCTAGAGGAGTTCTGTCCTTCAGATCCTAAGGATTATGAACACAGATAGCTGAGAGGTGGCCATGCTGATGAGCCAATTTTTTTCCCAGCATTGCTCTGCATGTATTGCCATGGAAAATGGAAAAGGTTTCCCTAACAAAAATCCTGAAATGTTTATTTATTTTGAGCTACAATTTCTCCAGTATCCCTGTGTATTTCTCTCCTTTGAAAAATGAGAAGGTTTCCAGAAGAAACATCTAAGGATGTTTAGCTGGGCTGAAACAACATTTTCCTTGTGCTGGATGTACAAAGAATACGAATTGCAGGGCTTAGAAAAAGAAACAAAGGGCTCTGGGGAAACAGAAAATACGTGAACACCTTGCTGCTTTGGCCTTAGATTTCATCTGAGTGCCACGGTCAAGTAACCAGATCTTGTTTATAAGGTGCAAATTTCAGCTGATAATATATGTGGCTTTGCAGACTTTTCCCCTTTCTAGTTGTGTAACTGGAAGAATATTTTGCCTGTGCATTAAGCTAAGTAAAACCAGTTGTGCTAGTCTTTTTCTTCTTCCAGGGGTGTTCCATATAAATTACACGAATGAAGCAAAAACAAATAAAGAACCACTTTTCTCCTACACTAATTAAAGTCTAGCTAGCTTGTCAATTTATAAAACTTTGGGATCCCTTGGCTGGAGTTTCATGACACATTTTTATAAATCAAAACCAGATGACTGCTTAATAAAGGTATTGATGTTTGGCAGAAAAGGTAGGAAATGCCCACTACAGAAATAAAAGGATTAAGTGATCCACTCAGTAGCAGTAAAAGTTCCCATTAACCACAAGCATTCACTCTGAACATGGGACAGTCCTCTTAATTACTCTTTTATTCCAAAATTGCCTCTTTTTTTTTTTATTCCATTTGATCCAAGAACAATGTTTGTCTCCTGAAAATGGGGGTAAAGAGGGAAAGATTATGGCATCTTTTTATGTGACAGGCTGAATTACATTAAGAAAAGCAGATCCAGTAGTTGTTCAGAGGGCTTAGGCCTGCAAGATACCAAGTGCTCTGGCCAAGAACTTAAATGTGTACTTAACTTTTATGTATGCAAGTCGAAAATTAATTACTGGTTGAAGTGCTTTCCTGGCCCAAGGCCAGCACTTTGCAGGATCAAGGCTGTCTCTTATATAAATCTGCAATTTGAGAGAGCACAAAGCATTGAAAGAACAGTCCAATACACCGATTTACCATAAACTGAGGATCTGGAGCAGGAATAGTTAGGTAATGTACATCTTCACTGTGACAGAGAGAAGAACAAATTCAACTGACAGGAGCAATCTGTGACCACTTATTCCAGTTTTTACCCAAATTACCTGCTTTATAATGCCCTCTCTTGACTCCCTCTCCTGCCTGAGCTCACAGCCTTGCCTCTACACCATCAGCACACTCAAGCTGAAAACAAGGAACAGCTCTTTCCACCAAGAGCATTTCATCCATATTTTTGCAAGTGCCCTGCAGTTGGAGAAGCACCAAGTTAAACTACCCTGCCAAAGGCTGGTGATGCACGGGGCTGTTAGCACTAGAGCAAGTTTCACCTGCAACAGAGAGCAACCTAGGAATTGGTGCTCTAAAAGACTTGTTAATGCTCATATTTTATTTTGTGAAGTTATTTAGACTGCATTAAAGCCAGAAACACAGAACTCAACAAAGGCTCCATAACTGTTCTGAACAAATTTTTACAAGGATACAGAGAAACCAAAGCCAAACTCTTCTACAGGTGCCCAGTGACAGAAGAAGAGGCAACAGATGCCAGAGTAAGAACATGGGACATCCTGCTTAGATAGAAGGAAAAATATTTTTCACCACAAGGGTGGTCAAACACTGGAACAGGTTGCACAGAGAGATCGTGGCATCTCTGTCCTTGGAGGGACACAAGATTCAGCTGGACACAGCCCTGAACAATCTGATCCAATTAGACTTGCTCTGAGCAGCCAGCTTGATCTCCAAATGATCTCTAGAGACCCTAACTTATTATTATAATCTAAGTTATTTTTCCAATCCACTGCAAAAATTAGACTGCCAGGGTTTGTGGGGGTTTTTCACCAAAGTCCCCAAGGATACTGAGGGATAACTGCACCACTTCATGAGACACAGAGTATCCTGCAGAGACCATTCAGATGCAGCATCACTGAACAAGACCAATCAGTTGGCTTCTAAATGAAAGGAAGGAACGTTTCACTTGCTAAATGCTCTTAAATCTCAATACATGTAATTCCTAGCTGATGTTTTTCAGCATCTCCAGGCAGTTCCACAAACCCACGTCAGCACACTTACATCCAGAAGCCTGTACCACAGAGGGCAGACAGTCATTCCTCTTAAGAATGGATGGGTTTGCTCAACTGGGACTAAATCACAACAACAAATGGCCAGGACATGTTGTATGTTATTCTACATCCAGAAGAAAATCAGTCCTTTGAGTAAACTCAAGATTCATAGAGATTGTTTCTAGGCATTTCATTTTCCCCTTGAAAATGAAGCCAGAACACTCTCAAAGCATGTGAGAGTTCTGAGGCTTTTCTTCATAAGGAACAGTGTACTGGATATTGCAATGCTTTTGGTGTGGATTGATACAGTACCACAAATAAGAACTTCTTATCCATTCTCCCTGCAACAGAAAGCTGAGATCGATATTTATTTCAAATGTTCATAATATATTATTTCTTGTCTCTTTACAGAAATACCCACAGCCTATAAATTCGTGAGGTATTCTGAACAATATTTATCTGTATCTCAATGAACTTGAATTTATACAGAGGAGTCAATTACTCAAAAGACAAGAAAGCAGCATCAGGCTGTTCTGTGTCACTGATCACAAACCATGAAAGCAGAGAGATTTCTTACTTTTAGATAGGCCATCTTTTGGGTCTATTTTAAGTAAGAAATCTGTTGCATTGTTTAATTATCTGCTCTCCAGTATTTATATTAGGCACGAAAATTATGACATACAACTTTATTTTAGGATATGTAAACAAAACCAGAGGCTTATTCAGCCATTACCCTGCAATACTTCCTGAGAACATTCATCTTCTGGCACATAGCTGTCTTCTTTATGTGCAAACAGAAAATGGAAACATCATTTTTCATCTACAACTTCCACAGAAAACAACTTAAAAATTCCACCCTGTGTCCTCAAAACAGTTTTTACTCAAGTTTAAATCACAAGCAATGCATGCTTAAATAGCTTATTTGCACGGAGTAGTGAAAGGCAGATTCCCACATGGGAATGCCAAACCCATCCTTCCAAAATCCTGGACTTCCCTTCTCTCAGTACTCCAGAGGAGAAAAAATCTAGTATCTGCCATCAGATATACACACTATGAGCAGGGATGGGTACAAGGAACTCGGCAGAATTCAACTGGGAATTCCCCATGCTGGACAATTCCATTCCATGTCCCAGCGCAAGCAGTGCTGTTACTGGACATGCCTTAAGTGTTGCAGATTTGTCTCTTCCTGATCTGCCCCATCCTCTGGAGCCTTTGTAAAGAGGACAGAAAATGCTTTCATTGCTTGACCATTTATCTTCACTCTGACATATGTTTAAAAATCAAAACAGTCTTCATAATGTCTCATAACACAGCCAGAAAGTAATATATGTCTGTAATAGTCTGCAGGTTTTCATTTTATTTCATTTATTACCCATATTATACTAGCATTTAGTGTCTGCAGATATATTGGCTGCCATATCTATATACATTTATATATATATATATCTGCCTTGTACCTGTCTGGTCATCTCACAAGTTACCTCATGCTCCAGCATGGCTGATGTTCTTTGCTAAGCTGCTGAAGCATCAGGGAAAGGTGCTGGCCAAAGGGTTTGGGATCCCATTTTAGGGGAGATATTCATATGGGATCAGCCCACACAGCATCTGCTTTACATATGTGCTAATTCCTGCACTCTGAGCTCCACCTATGTTTTAGCAAGTTTTTTTAAAGCTGAACAGGGAGATGAGGGCTCTCAGCTCCCAGTAGTTAATACTACTGCTCCCGATACAATTAATACATATTACAGATGCACCACATTGTTTTGGAAACCTAAAGGAAATTTAGAAAATGGGAGCAAATGGATGTGGGAAAAGGGCAGGAGGATCCTGAGTGCTTTCTACTGACAAGTTTAGCACAAGCATCACACACATTTAACATACTGCAAAATGTGGCACCACAGAAGGATGCAGAGCACATTCAATCCAACAGGACACACAATATCTTAAGTATCACAATGTGAAAAACGTGACATATTGCACAGAAAACAAACAGCAGTTCTAAGAAATTTTCCCCACATGTCTGCTTAGTGCTTTTCCAGGGTAACAAATCCAGTTTTTATCCATCTGCTGGGTCATAAGAGCCCTTTGACAGGCAGATTTAAGTATAATTGACATGGAATGTCCCAGTGCTGCTTCTGGCTTAGATCCTTTGTGTTAATATTTTATATTCTAAAAAAAACCCCAAAATGTTACAGAGAATAATAACTAAAGCACATATGATGAATTTAAAAGACAATATGTATTTTTAAACACCACTGCCACCTAAAATTAATTTCAATCAAGCAAATTTGATGAATAATACAAAGAACTTTCTTTTCTCTTGTAATAAGACTGTACCATTTTCCTTCTTTGTGAGTATTTCCAGTAAAGCACTTAGCTACTTTCTATTTAAGATTACTCATTTCCCATATTGTAATCTCAAACCACCAGGTTTACTTGTAATACTATTCTGATAATTTCTCTGCTTCTGAACAGACCAGGTAGAACTTCAGCAGCCCACTTAATATTCTTCATACAAATCCACACTTGAAGTTACATTTCAGGACCAGAAAGACCAAGTTTTAATGACACAGTGCCACTTTAAAACCAGTCCCACACTAAGCCTGTCATAGTTTAAAAGATTTACCAAGACCTATTATCAGCAAAATAAGGGCAGTTCATATCAGCAAAAATGTACTTTTACTGCTGTAGTTTATGCAGTTCTGTCAGCAAATACACCACAATATCCTCACAGAAACAAGGACCTTTTTGCTGGTGCTAAACAGAGATATTTACTTTTTTTAATTGAACACTTTGTAGATCTTATCATACTGGCTTCTTGTACAGATCTAAGTTTAGTCTTTAGCTGTGGTTAGCCAAATTAATTTGCATGATTATGATTGTCTGCTATTCTCCTTGCCAAAGGCTGACACTGTAAATAACAACGAGCGAAATAACGAGCTCATCAAATTGTTTTTAACCATCCAGGGATGTAAACCAGCCTTCCCTCAAATCCAGACCTACCTGCTCTGCAAGGGAATGAACCTTCTGCTGCTCTGAGCATCTCGACACAAGGCGCTTATGCCTGAACCATTCAACAACTTCCCATGCAGCTAATGAGGAGAAGTGGGAACTTGAAGAGAGGGATTTTTTTGGATCTGTGTTATTTATTAGCTCGGCATCTGATGTCTACCTTTGAACAATACAGCTTCCTCTCCTGGAATTGTCCACACATCTCCACCAGGATGTGGAGAACCTCTTTGCTTTATCAGGTTCTTCTTCTCAGGGTCAGGATTAACAGTGTGAAAGACAGAATTCTTTTTCGGAGTTGGATGCTTATTATTTCTTATCTGAGTTACAGCCTCACTGACCATGAGTGCTTCTTCATGCTAAGTTAATAAGGCAAAAATGGAGTACTGAGTGAAGTCTTCAAGGTCTTTTTAAGCCTAAAATATCCAATTATGAGATGCCAATTAATTTATTTTAACTTTTAATCCAATAACTAGCTACTCGTGTCCTGCAGTGCAGATTTTTCCAATCAATCACACAAAATCACCCAAACTTGTGAAGAAGAAGACTATGCCCTTAACCCCCCACCTTGTTACATATATATTATTTTAACCTACCACCTTAAATTCAAAATTTATCACCCTGTGATATAACACACTTCTATTCAACTACACACTCACAGTCTCAGTGCTGTCACTGAGTTTTGGAAGCCTTTCCCATGGCCTCAGGTCAAATGCAGTCTATCTCTGAGGATCATTTTCTGTCAGCACAGAAAGCTTGAAATTCTCTGTGTCCAGGGTTCCAACATCAGGCGACTAGCTGTGTTTAGGCATCTCATTTCTGATGCCTGTTCTGGAATAAATTAATTTCCTCTACAGTTGAAACACACTTGTGAACAGCATCTGGAGTGATGTGGCAGACAGCACAGGGATATCCAAATTAAGCCTCACCTTCGTGCTGGCACTTTTGAGTGGCACTAAGAAATGACACGATTTCTTCTGCAGCTGATGGTGTTGGAGTCCAAAATGCCGAGAATATTTCCCTGTATGTTTTGAAGGGTCAAACCCCCGTGACAAATACTACCTTTAACCTTTGTCCAGGGGAAAAACTTCCTAGGCTTTGGGAAGAATTCACAAGAATGTAAACTAGATAGTAGCATAGTATGTCATTTATCACAGGGCGAGAAATTTAGATTTTGGGTTTGTTAGTATGGTAAGTAAACGGACACAAGATGGAGGATCCTTGTTGTTTTTAGAGTTCTTCCTTCTTCACCTACTGCATGTTCTGCAGTGTTTGGGGCACAGGACAATTGGCTAGAATTTGCTGCCAAATGTCTAGAGCTATGTGAACAGAAATTTAGTTGATTATTGGTAGGAAAATAGAAATAATGTACGTTCTAGGTGATAATTGGATGAATTATCTCTAAAAGTGCTGTGATTCTGTGTGTTCAGCCCTTTTTGCATCTCTTCTCCTGCACACTAAGCTGGTCTAAAGCCTGGTGTGCTGAGATTGCTGATAAGGAAACAATAAACAACCTGGAGAATGAGAACAACCAAGAGTCCTGCTTGTCTTCTTTCCTAATGAGGACTTTTGCAAAAGGCCTCCCCTTATCGGGGAAGAGACGTGTGGGAGTAGGAAAACTCACAGGCAGAAAGAAACTACTTTGGTGTTGTGTGTAGGGGCAATGTGAATTTTCTTGGTGCCAGACCTGCACTCAACTTACTTGAGCAGGTTGCCGGGGTTGAAGAGGGCTCGATTGTGCTGAGGGTTGAGCTGAAGGGCCCGTCTGTAGTAGTCCTTGGCCTCCACCACATCTTTGGTCAACGTCCCCAAGTTGTTGAGAGCACTTGCATGACGAGGGTACAGCCTGGGAAACATGAAATACCAAGTTACAGATGCTCATTAATTGACAGATAACGCTGATGTCACTGACTCTGCCACCAATGCTGTTCAGCACTCAATAAAGGGAAGAATGTCAGCCAAAAAATCTGTTTTCCCTTCATTTGCTGCAGGTCAGATGGAATCCTGAGGACCCTTTTCAACTCCTAAAAAGATTGCAAATGAGATCTTCTCCTATGGTTGCCATATATCTCCAGGGCAAAAGGGAACACTGAACAGCTTTGAAAACCTATCTTACCCTTCAAGCAAAAGGCAAAGTGACTAAAGCAGCCTGAATGTTTTTATTCAAAATGCTTTTGCAACAAGCAAGAACTGCCTTGTCAAAAAATGTTTCCAATTGAAACACGTTTTGATACAGACAGAATCCAACACAGCACCGTTTAAAATTACTTTTTGTGGTTTTGAAATCTTTTCTTTTCCACAATAAAACTGGTAATAAAGTGCAAAAGGAAACGTGAAATCAGCTGTTGAACAATGCTTTCAGGACCAAGCAAAATGATAAAAGAATCTGGAACCAGACTGCTTAACAGTATGAATTCTCTAAGCTTCTTGTAGCATTTGGTTCACTACAGTTCTCCTTTTATCTGACCTGTTGATCTTCACATCTGCCTGTCTCAGTTACAAGATTACATTATTGGGCCCTATGTAACTGTTAAAATTCTCCACAAATTAAGCAGCAGGTCACGGTCCAGTCAGCAGTTTAAGTTCTCAAAGTTGTGCTCCTACATTAATATTTTAGTTTGTAGGTCTTTCACCAGAAAACTCCAGAGGTAGAAATGATCCAGGGCTCAATGTAAGCACCCAGGATTGTTTGTGTGATAGGCAGGTGAAAACTGAGAGTCACTATGGAAGGAAATAAATTTTTGACAGACACCCACAGATGTCCCTGGAGACCAGCTGTGTGAGAAGGTCTGAGGCTCTGAGGACAAGTCACCTGACAGTGCTTTGATCAGGTCCCTGATCATGAAAAAGTGATGTGGATAATGACATTAAAAGTACTTGCCAATGAAAGCACACAATACAGCATGAGAAGGGGCATTTAAAGGCAGAAGGGATTAAGACTCTGTAGTACAGCCTGACTAAAGTTTGCAATTGTTTTTAAATCCAAGACTTTCCATGGAGGTTTTTTGGGTGGTTTTTGCCTGGAGTTTTTCACTATGTCAGTTCAGCCCTAGGATTTTCTGTGCTTAAGTACCATGAATAATTTAGCATTTTATACACTGCTGCAACATTTGTATCAGTCACATTTTCAATCCACAGCTCATAAATGATTTTGGCAAGGTCTTATTTGGGGTCGAAGCTGGAAACATTCACGAGAGCTCTGTGAGAAATGGGCATGCACCACTAACAAAACCAGGATGTTTCCTATCATTAAGTAAGAGAAAAGCCCAAAGTCCTTTTTTTCACCTAGCAAACAAGGACTGCAAAGCCACATATTTGAGGAGAAATTGCTCAGGGACGAAGCCATGTGTTTTTTACAAACTAGCCTGTTACAATAACAAAAGATAAATGTAGTGACCATGACTCACAGCAAATAATGACTCCAGAGTGCCAACATCCCTCCCACACAGGGGAGCACCCCTTCTCTCAGAGGACACCACTTCTGTTGCACTGCCCAGTGTCCACCCTCACCCCCAACACCTGCATTTGCTGCTCAAGGGACTTGTAAAGGGACTCCCAATTGAAATTGTCACAGAGTAGCAAAGAGTAGGAAATTTGGGGTGAGAACTGCAGTTAACATAGAAATAGCATCAGTTTCTATCGCTGAAGCTCCCCAGTGAGCCTGATGCATTTTGGGCTGTGAGAGGCTTCCTGCACTTGGAGAATCACCAGCAAAAGATGATGATGAGGGTGGAGTCTGCAGTCTTGACCTTGACCTTGGCCCTCAAATCTCTTTGTCATCTAGTCTAAGTCTCCAAGGGTGAAGCAGGCTGGGAGAAACGCTCTCCAGAGCAGCAGCAGGGGAGGAATGGGAAGGGCCAAGCTTGCTTGCTCCTCAGCACTTGGGATGCAGCTCTGTGTGATACCTCGGCCAGAATCCTGAGCAAAGAACATCTTATGTAAAATGACCACAGGCTCAGTCTTGTTTCCCATTTCCTCCAAGGGATTTTGACACTGTTTTGGACCAAGGAAAAGGTCTGGGAGTTACATTTTTTGAGGGTTTTTTTAACAGATGGCTATGACAAAAGTGTGCACTACTTCTGTCAGTACTCACACATAAAACAGCTCTAATATTTGACATGCAGTCATTTGAATTATGAGTGGGCAAAAGGATTTCAGACAATTCTTGGGAAAGTCAGAAACAGATTAACATTTTACAGCCCTAAACCTGATGGTTTTTCCCTCAAACTTTCAGAAATTAATTCTGTTCTTGGCCTTTACTGCTCCTATGGCATTTTAGGCCCAGGAGATTTGCTTGCACCAATCTGAAGTGGAATGAAAACTCAAGATTAAAAAAGGGAATGGATTTCACCTTTAAATTGCACAGTTCTGACCAGCAGCTCCATAAATACACTTTGGAGCTCAGTGCTAAAACCTCTCAACAGCAAACTACAGGATGCAAACACATCTCCCATGTATCCTGGGCTCTATTTCTTCTGTTTTACATTTATTCATTACATCTCATTGCCCTTTCCAAGGAATGTAAGTGAAAACCCAGAACCTCAGCAAGCACAAACTGTCGGCTTAAACCTGCTTAGGATCTGCTCTGAAGAACTTACGACATCTGCAATTTTACATGTCTGAACAAAAGTTACATGAAATTCTGACCACAGCGAAATAAGGCGGTGGTGTTGGGTTTTGCTGCTAGGGTTCAGCTCTTTTATTTCTCTCCAATTATTCTATTTGGAATATTACTTTATTATGGTGGAAGAGAAAGCTGCCACTCAACTGAGTTCATCAGAACAACCAAGCCTAAGAAAGCATCACCTCTGGTAAAGTAACCAGAGGCAGAGTCTGAGCCCACGACCATCCAATGCTGTTACAGAATCATTGAATCACAGAATGTTTTGGGATATAAAGGACCATCTGTTCCAATGCCCATCCATTATGGCCAGGGACACCTTCTACTAGACCAAGCTATTCAAAGCCCCATCCAACCTGGCCTTGGACACTTCCAGGAATGGGGCACTGAAAACCTTGCTTTTTTTTTTTTTTTTTTTAAACTGAAAGGGTGAGACATAGTCTGGTTTCAGTCCTGAAGCTTCTGGGTTTCTAAAGTGCTGCTTTTTTGATGCTTTGGATTGATGAAATTCTTTTCTCAGGAAAAGAACATAAACAGCAGAATTGCTTTTGTAACGGTATTCATGTAGTGAATTCTTTCTGTGGGAGGGATTTCTTTTGATGTCCCTCTGGTTTGACCAATGTGGTGAAGAGGTTTGTCTTTCTGTCACCAACCACAGTGGTCTGTGGAAAATTGTATATAAGGGAGAACGATCCCTAAAAATAAATTCAGTCTTCACACAGCCTTGAAAGAATCACAGGAGTCTGGGTCGTGTGTTTATCTCACAGCGACAGTGTTCCAATTCCTCAACATCCTCATAGTAAAGAATTTCTTCTTAACATCCCATCCAAACCTGCCCTCTTTCAGTTTATGCTGCTTTCACACCACCCTCAAATAGTTCCCAGGAGTGGTCCAGGCCTGAGCCCAGATCAGGGTTTGGTCCCAAAAGCCAACTTGGATTTGGCCACTGTCTCTCAGAGGATACAAACATTTACTAAATACTTCCAGGTCAATTTATGGCCTCAGGGATAGAGAATGTGAACCAGATCATTTTTTTATTTATTAATATGGATGTTGAATAAAGGGCTAGCAGCCCTATTTAAACAACCCTTTGTTCACACACACCCACTGCTGTTAATAACAGTTCCCTGGGAATTAAAAACACAGCAGAACAGTCTTGGGGCAGGATTTACACAGGAGCACAAAATTTGACCACAAGTAATCAAATGAAGCAACATTTACTCAAGAACTTTCAAAATGGTTCTGCAAGACTTCTGCAGATACACCAAACTTGTTTGCTTTTGCTGTAGGTGATTTGTTGTTGTAATGGAGGGAGACACATGAACTTCTCCTATTTTGAAGCTATCGAGAGAATTGTTCTGTTTATCAAGACTTCTGGAATTGTCTCAATGAATTCTGATATTCAGCTTTAACTTACTTTGATTGTAAGCCCTCTAATGCAAACATTATCTCTTCCTCATTCTCCATTCATATGAAGAATGTATTTATTCTTTGAAGGGTTAGAAACGCACAACCAAGACCAGGAGGTCTCCAGCCAGCCTGGAGTCTCTTCATGCTACAATAATGACAATACTCAGAATCCAGACTTTATTTTATAAACCATCACTCTGAAGACACTGAGATGCAAGAGATCAATTGTTAGAACATATCTAGCTTGTTTTTGAAACTTCTCTTAAGAAACGCTTTCTATCTAGACATATATAGAGCTGTATTTTCCTTGCCAGCACCACTGATAGTGGTAACAGTCTGCAGGCAATATCCTTCTTGCTATGCATCTGATTAGGTAGAAATTTCTCTAGGCTTCACCTAATCAAATGCAAGTGCTGCATTATTTATGAAAGAAAGCTGAATTTCATTAAACTTATTCTACAAGTAGCAGTTTATGTAAGAAATCAGTTTATCCTTTCCTTTAGAAATCAGAATAATTTTCTTTAAAAACCCACATTCAAGGATAATTATAATAGAAGTCTTGAAATAGCAAAATTATGGGAAAGCAACCCATAAAAGCATATTTTAAAGCAGATGGAGATTTCATTTCTAAAGAGAAGACAAGTGGGATGCTTCCTTGTTGTAGAATGAATAATTCAAATGGTTCCTCCAATGCTGTATCTGCAATTGTCAGAATAAATTTCAGCAGCCTTCCCTTTAACTATTACAGGTATAGACTGCACAAGAACTCCTGTTATTAATTATCCCCACTTCTTTCAGGTTAGCAAAATTCCCTCTAATACCACTGAATAAAAGCCCCACTGACTTGCAAGTGAAGAGATTTCCAGTTTCCCAAGACGATACCAGGTATAAAACATAAATGCTGATGACCATTTATTCTGCTTTTTCATTATCTGAAACATGAAGGTTTTTTTTTTTTTTTTTTAAAAAAAAGGGCTTTGTTTGGCTCCATATCTGAATTACAAGACAATTACAGAAGGGAGAAAAAGGGAGGAAATTTGTTGTCATGACTGCAACCCATGATCCACCAAGTATTTTAATTATTTTAATACAGATCAAGAGAGACCACTTAAACAACTGGCAAGCTCTGTTCACAGTCCTGCCTTTAAACAGCCCCTGGTCTGGTGCTAAGGGTATTCAGGGGTAGGAAGGCATTAGTGTGACAACTACCCACTTGCTCTTAAGAGCATTATGTGAGTTTTGTACAGCCATTGCTGTGTGGATAGCAAGCAGCAGGGGATGGGGCCAGACTAACATGCAATTAGCCTGGAAAACTACCCTGGACAGCATGGAAAAGGCTGTAATGGCATCTTTCAGGGGTCTGGGCAGCCCCCCACAACCACTGCATGATAAAAGAGGTTTTTAAAAGCAGCCCAGAGACACTTCTCAGAGCTGGGACAGTCCTGAGATGTCACATGGGGGTGACTCTTCCTGATGCCCCAGCCCTTCCTCACTCCCCAAGGGTTGAAAAAAAGCCTGTTGAAAGCACATTCCCAGTGACTTATGAGTTCTTAGAACCACTGTAAGACTTGTAAGCAACCCTGGTCATCATTAACCCAACAGCCATGCCATGGCAGCAGCAGTCAAGATAAAACCTGTCTGCATCATCTTGAATAATATTCACAACAGGTCCAAGCATATTAACTTCTTCTATAAATTAAAATAATAAGGGAAAAATAAATAAAATATAAATTATTCAGCTGGAGAGGTCAAGTGTGCCTGTTTTTTGTTAACAGGTATTTTGATTAAATAATACATTTAAACTTAGCACTCACAGGGACCACACCACCACTGAGGCAGCTGTGGGAAGTTACACCCCTGTGCTGCCCTGACAAAAGAGGCTGTGTTCCCTCTCTGTGGCAAGAGGAGAGCAGAGCCTGAAGAGCCCTGGGCCAGACCTCTCCCCACTCCTCCTCCAGACAAGGGGACACTTCCCTGGCAGCCACTCTTGGCTCTCCTGGTGCCTGTCCAACCCCACCACGAAGCTCAGCATCCATGGGGCTCCCTGCAACCACATTAAGCAAATGGAGTCAGGCCTTAATTACCCAGGCCCAATTACTTGCTGGCAGCATGGCAACTTGCTTTTAAGGCACGTTTTGCCCATTCCAATATATACTGTAATTATTGGCATTGTTTTGCCAACGAAAGTAAGAATGTTATATGAATAACGTTTCTATCTGTGCCAAGTTTTAATACTGCCCATTTTATATTTACTCCAATATACTATTTCAAGCCAATTTTCCAATTTTAATATTACATCAGACTCATTTTCATGTATTTATGTAAGTTCTCAATAAAGCCCTATGTCAGGTTGAATTAAAACATGATTTGATGTAATTCTGAGACCAGCCATCCTCCTGGGAACAATTCTGCACTGGCAACAACTCAGGTCATGGCCTCATGATGGCATGGCACCTTGTTTCAAGAGCTGCTCTACATGATGTGGAGATGTGGTTGGCAGATCCTGTGTCTTCCTCAAAAAGGTTTTTAATTTGCAACATTTGAATTTCTTTCAACGAAGGAGAGGTGATCCTGCAATATAAAGCAGCAGCTGGTTTTCTCTTGAAGAGTTCTAGTAGCTGCATCAGTATTTCCTCAAAGGTAACACCCTTCAGTTCAGCAGAAAGTTTGAGGCACGCTGATATTTTTGGTACTTAAAAAAGCACCTGGAAATCCTACTGAAAGTCGGGCAAGTGAGAGAGCTAATGCTTTTAGGTTCCTTTGAAAGCCTCAGGCATAATATTCCTCAGTGAAAGCGTGACAAAGCAGGGAGACTCCTGGCTGTTCACAGCACAGCCCAGAGCTGGGTATTACATCATGCCCATTTCCACACACTCGGCTGCCAGGGGGTCCTGACACAATGCCAGGCATAAGCCAGGGAGTGATCCCACCCCAGTCTGGTGCTGGGGGCTCAGAGAGCATCCCTGAGCAGAGCTGTGGGTCCTCGTTGCTGCTGCATGGGCCAGCTCAGAAGAAGTCAGTGCGAGTCATGCCTGACCAGCAGGGTCTACAGCAGGATCCTGATCCAACCTGGGATCTCCAGAGGCTGACCTGATATAAATAGCATGTGCTGAATCACAGCCAGAGACCAGTGGAAGGAACTGAAGTCCTGGCTTTATGGCTTCTCCCCCTGCCCAGCCACCAGCAAACCCTCCCAGCAGGGTGAGCCTCCCAGGCTGAATTGCAGAGCACCCTGACACTGAGGGAAAGCTCTCCAGGAAAGAAATGCAGAGAAAAAAAAAATAAAAAGAGAGAGAAGCTGAATAGATTTCACCTGTAGATTGACAAAAGCCTCGTGAATTCTTTGAGCTTGATTTCCATTAAGGAAAAAATACCTCCAGCCTACAGCAATATCCAAAAGCATGCCATTCAAATAACCAACCAATAGCACACTAAGCAACATTACACTTTGTAAATTTTCATTAGATTTTCAAACTTGGGCAGGGATAGAAGCCTGAGAGTTAGAGCTGAGGAGAAAAAACAGGATTTTAAGTCCAACAATATCATATCGAAATATAAATAAATAAATAAAATCTTTCCTGCTAAACTCACATGTTCCCTGAAGTGTTGAGGCAGCATGAGGTTATCAAACAGGGCTGTCTGCTTATTCCCTCACATAAAGAATTTATGCAGTATCCACATAAGTCCTGAAAATCCCAGAAATTTCAACACTCCCAAAGCCCAACAAAGGACTAATAATTCACAACATGCCTGACTTATAGACAGTGTAAACAATGCAAGCACCTCCACAGAGCCCACAGAATCTTGAGGGACTCCACAGCAAACAAGAGACCATCAGGTGAGCCCTTCAATCAAACGTGACATGAGGGGATAAAATAACAACACACTCTCACCAAAGCAGATGGGGGTGAAATCACACCTGTCATCTCCCGAGGTTCCCAGGTGCCAGGGGAAGCTCTACAGCCCCATGCTGTAGAGTTTTCATAAAAACAAGGACAGCAGGCTAAGAAAAAAGCAGTGGCTCTGGGAATGTGTAACTAACCCTTGGATTTGAGGTTATCGTTAGCCAAAAGTGAAAGGCAGACATGAACACGTGCAAAATACAGCCGTAAGTTTCTCTCTGCATATCCCACAGAAAAATCAAAATAGATGCCTTGTCCTAATAAGAAAACAATTTTAATTAGAGGAGTATTTTACATTACCTGGATTTTTTTCATCAGTCCCCAATACAGAACAAGGCAGAGCTTTGATGCAGTGTCTGAGGAAGGCTATGGAGCTGTCATCCTCAGAGATCATGGGGGATTTTCTCTAAGATTATATATTTGAAAATCCAGCCAGCCCCTGAAGGGCAGCACAGAAGGACCTGCACCCACAAGAGAACACCACAGTTTGGAAGGGACCTCACCTGTAACCACCAGGGTCCAGGGCTGACACATCCATCTGTCCATCCCAGCAAGCACACCCACCTTCTACGTCTCAAAATGCACACACACTGTTCTCTGCATCAGGGCTCATGGTTGCACTTATACCAGTTCTGTTTTCAAGTAAATAAAGCCTGTGCATTGATTGATCGTTATTTTGTCACTAAAAAGCAGAAAAACTGAGCAGAGCTGGAGCAGCCCCCAAAACAGGCAGGGATTAGCACCTTATAGAGAACAGGTTCAAAAATAAATTACAATGGCTGAAGTAATTTGGCCACCATCCCATGCAACATGTTGTAAAGGCCATTAAGTCTCTCATTCAAATTATAAGGCAGCCCTTTCAGCCATCAATTACCATTAAAATACTCAACAATTCCTGTCCGGCTTCAGGACAGCCACCACATACCTACACCATACTCCTTAAGCCTGCTGTCAGAGCTCAAATCAGAAAACCACACAAAGACATTCCCAACTGCTTTGGACATTATCCACCTCCAGCCCATAACATCCACTAACACAGAGTGTTACATGAAATCTCTATGAAGATGTTTCAGGCTTGCCCCAAGGGCCTTACCTAATATCAGAATATCAAAAGGGCACTCCTGGTTTCAGGAGCAAAAGTGGCCAAGGCAGTCACAGCGAAAGCAGCACTGCACATTTTTTACTCACTGTAAAAGCAGGCTAACAAATGGTGCTGGTATTTTAATTCTTCCCAGAAATAAATCACAGATGGTATCCAAGGCCACCTGCAGTCCACGCTGAGAGGCATTTTCAAGGCAAATACATTGACACACACACATAAAGGGCTGTAAGAACACAATTTTTTTTACTGCATGGAGAGCGCAATTTAACTGAATTTAAACAACCCCAGATACTGTTGATTTAAGATATATAAAAACCCAGCAGGAAGGTATGTGGGAAAGCTTAGGAAGAAACCTGAGTCTCCCTTACAGCATTAGGGCTTTATTTCTAAAGTGTAGTGAGGTGAAAGAACAGCCTTGCTTTTTTTCTTTTCTACCCACTCCAGTGATGCCATGAACCAATTTTGCTCCCTCAAATGAGAGATACAGATAAGCTGCTTACACTGTTTGCCCTTCTCCATCTACCCTGTGTTTGAGTACTAAGGATATATGACCATGCTTTCAAGACCCTTACTGGTGCCACAAACCAGCATTCCCCATTTCCCTGCTGTGAGCAATGCCCTCAGATGTATTACTTGCAAGCTCTGCAAGAGCCAGGCCACACAAGTTGCAGCACCAAGTGTTTTCATCCTGGTTTCTCTGCCTCTGGCCCACTCACACCTCTCTCTCAAGGCTGAGAACAGCTCCTTGAACTGCAAAGAAAACCTGCCCAAGAGTTCCCACAGAGGCTCCCTCCTCCAGAAGATGCCACGAGGGGGAATGAAAATCTCTGCATGGCAGGCTGGTCCTCTTCCCACTCAGCAGCATTTGGCAGGGGAAGTCCAAGGGGAGCTTGTGGCTAGGAAACTGTTGATGGATGTGCACACACACAGGGAGGTAATGCTGCAGAAGTGTGTGCACTCTCACACACACCAAGGCATTGATGTAAATAAATCCACAGTATCACATTACACGAGGTGGACACCTCCTGCAGGACTCTGTACTCTCAGGTATGCTTTAACATCCAGAAGGCAAACATGGATTTTTAGATGATGATCTTTCTCCAGACACAGAAATGTAGCTTGGATAGCACAGAACTATTTATTAGCATGTTTGTCCACCCAACTCCAGCAAGGAACTCAGCAACCTCCTTCAGCCCCACCCGCTGACTCTCACATTGATCTGCCCTCCACGGGAAGCACTGCCCTGGCAACAAACACAAAGAGAGGGATGGCAAGAACTGCTTTGGGAATTAAAATGTTGAATGCGTGCAATTGTAGGAGGTAAGGTGAATTATTTTTCTCCCCTCCATTGTTAAAAGGAGATTGATTTAATTGATAATGAATGTTCACCGATGGGGTTTTAAGGCTCTGCTGTTTTCCCCTCTGCATGTCAGCCCATGTGCATTGCTGAAGGGCCATGTAACAGTCTCAACAGCAACATCAAGCACACAAGGCTGGGGAGAAGCAGGACAAAATCTTGGTAACTGTCGACAACAGCAAAAACATCTTCATTAGCACATCAGAGTTGTTCTTCATATTTCAGTGAGGTTGCAGGACCTCATATTCTCACCCACAAATGGGAGACAAGTGATGAGATAAATTTCAGATAAGATAAGCACTCTTTCATCTCCAGGAACAGAGGTTCTCCAGAATTCCTAACAACAGCCACAGATCTGCAGCAGAAGCAGCAGCAGGAATGTTAAGGCCAGCTTTCAGCATAGCCGTGCTCAACTCACATCTCAGATGGACTCCTTCCAGCCTTTGCTTTCTGAAGGTAAAAAACCCCAAGGATCTCCTGGGGTCACTACCATATGTCAGGCAAACCAGTGAAGCAGTCTAATCCAGCAGTGTGTTTTTCTTGTTTTACTGTAGGTAAGCTGAAAGCTTTATAACCCACTCTACAATTTGCTGAATGCCAGCTGTTTGTCGGGGCTGTTTTATGGGTAACTCATCTGGCACCTCTGAAGGGCTCCATTTCCATTCCCCTTTTAGGAGCTACAACTAGGAAGAGCTTTTCCTCCATACACAAGATTTTTGTTCTTTTCATTCTCCCCATTTCCAATTAAGACATCGTCCTCCATTTTTGCATTTCATTTCAGTTTTCGTTTCCCTCACTCTTGAGAACATAATTAGATTGCACTAATTACCCAAGTCTGCCTAGGTCAGGGTGTTGTGACACTGGTCTCTGGGCTGGGGTGTGGAAGGAGTTTTGTGATGGGCCACCTGCAATGGCACCGACAGGTGGCTGCTGGGACTGATTGCCAAGTTTGCCTTGGAAACCTGCCCTGCACTTCCACTGTCAGAGAAAAGACATTATCCTCCTCCACCACTTTTCTGCCCTGAAGCTAACAGAGGTACACCAACATTTGCCAGCAGAGAACCGCACCTGCCTCTGAAAGCAGGAAAGGGAGCAGTTAAAGCACTGGGGATCAACTTCCCCAGGATTTAGTACCAATTGCTAGTATTTCACTCGGTGACTTGTGTGCACTTCAACATCTTTTCCCACAGTTTCAGCTCCACGGGAGCAACGTGTTGCTTTGCTGAGCAGACTCATGGCAACCAGCACTCCTGGCAGAGCAGGAGTGCATGGAAACACATCCTGATGTTGGTGGAGCTGGTGGAATAGCAACGGCTCACAGCTCAAGCAGCAGCGTGCAGACTGACAAGATCACTTTTATTTACTAAACAATTAAATGAAACTCATTCACCAGAGATCAAGCAGACCTGCACTGTCACTTGGCACAAAGCTGGAAGAGTGGATGAGCCATCACCCAGTGAGGCACTGCAGTTCTCCCTTTCCTATCTCCCAGGAGCTCCCAGGCAGCTAGCCATGTCCTTACTGACTCCATTTCCTTGTTAATTCCCTATTGATCTGCTCACTGAGCACTAGGCAGAAATAATATTTTTATCTTCTGTACTCTTGACTGTGCTGCCATTGGATTGTGAAGCCTCCTGAGTAGCTTGGGTTTTCTGTAACCTGAGGAGGATGGATCCACCCACACTCACTGGGAGAGTAGGCACTCGGTGAGGGGTACCAGTGGGAAATCATGAAAGCTTGTTGTGTGACTACCTCAGCTGCTGGCCTGCCTACGCCCCAATATGGAACTTTGCAGAGTGGTAATTCATCTTTCCAAGTCAAGACAGTGGCCAAAAATACCCTAAACCACCAAAATCTGCTCAGGATATGCCAGCTACTACTTCCTTCTCTCTAACTGTGGGAGAATGGTCAACAATCAGAGCATTCTGTGAGGAGCTGGTGTCTGTGAGGATGGGTAAACAGCTCAGACAGCACAGCTGCTTTCTGTGATACCTGTGTGAAGCGTGCCCCTGTGCCCAACTGAGGCTGCCTGTGTCACAGCCAGCAGCTTCTCCACGGCTTCAACACAGCCATCAAATGGGTGAGCACCCAGCAGAGGCTGCAGGGCCTGCACACAGCCCCAGGCACTGCAGAAAGGTCTGTCTGTCTGTCTGTGGGGGAAACACAGACATTACAGAATGTAATTCTCAACAGAAGAACACAGTTCACTTTTTACTTACACTGTTCCATTGCTTATTACACAGACCCCAAATAACTTCCTCATGTCAGAGGTGGGAAGGAGTCAATATAAGGAAAACTGAGATACAATGTGAACCATTGAACCAGCAGCACAGCTTCCCACTGATGGAGACTTCCAACTCCTGGCCTGCACTTTTGGGTCAAAAAGAGAATATGCAAGGTGAGTTTCACTCTCCCAAACTGCCAACTAATGCTGAAATTACTGGAGCAAGTTGAGTGCTGGCACCAGTGCCACGAGACACCAAGCACCTAGAGAAGAGCACGGTTGGTTCTGTGGGGCTCCAAGCCCCAACCACGCTTCAGATGCTCTGTAAACAACCCCATCAGCATGAACAGTGAGATAATACAGTTGAGAAAATGTTTGCAATCAGTTCTCAAAACAGACTCTTTCATAATTGAAATACTGCAGAGCAGAAAACAGCATTATAATTACAATAAATGGGTGCTGCTGAGTTAGAGATCTTTTGTCTGCAAATCCCATTTACACAAGCAGAGACAATGTCGGTAGGAGCAGTTATATTACTCTGAGCACTCCACCACAGAGCTTGGATAATTTTTGTCAGTCCCTCTTCTTTTTAAGAAGAAGGACTGACTTTTTTACAATGGGCTTTTCTGGTAAATTGGAAAAAGTTTAGACACTAGATTCAGGAACAACTGGAGGGCTGCAAAAACTTGTGATGTTGAAAAACCCAGCACCTATCAAGCAGCAGGTTGAGGGAGGAGTTGATCACTCTCTGGAAAACAGACTCTTGGTAATGGGATCTTCAGTGTGGCATTGAAAGGTGTAAATAAATTCAATGACTGGAAGCTGACGTTAAACAAATCAGTCTAAAAATAAGGGAGGACATTTTCAAGAGCCAGTGTAATTAACCTTCAGTACAGTTTACTGATGGTTGTGCTGGATTTTCCATTGCTGGAAACTTTGAAAAAATAGAAGGTTTTTCTAAATTACTTCCTAAATGCCCAGCATGGCAAAACAGAACAGGATGTTGCTCAAAAAAGCTAAAAATCACCTTCACCCGGGTTCAGTCCCTCCTCAGTGACAATGAACTCCTGCCCTCCCCGGTCAGCCTGGGTGGGTTAGGAGCCCTTGGAAAGCTTTTATCATAACCCTGTTGGCTGGCCAAAAGACAAAACATACATGTAATTTCTGGAGTTTTCTGTCACATCAGGTGTCAGGAAAGAACATTTCTTCCACCTCCTGGCATGCCCTATGGAGCTGAGCTCTGCCCTTGCTGTCCATCAGAGCCACTCTTCACCTTGTCTGTCCTTCCCAAGCATGTGACTATTCCTGAAAACACTAACTGTGCACTCTGTGCTTGCTTTCCCTTGCCAGCACGCCATCCCCCCAGCCCTTTTCCTTGCAGTCATTCCCCAGAGGGGCTTGTCCTTTCTCCCAAGGACCAGAAGGGAGAGGTCTGGGGAACTGGGGTGACCTGCCTGGTGCACTGAGCACTGTCTGGGGAGCAGCTGAGCTGCATGACCAGCACTTGCAGGCACAGCCAGGGGAGGGAAGCTGCTCACAGGGAGCGAGCCCATCTGTGTGTGAAGGAGGGTCCTTCACAGGTGCCACAGGATGTGTCCCATATTACAGCCCAGCCCTGGGCCCCGATTTACCACTCATCTACAAGCAAGACAATTCACCCTGCTGCTTCAGCTTCCTTCTGTACAGAACCTCAGCAATACTATTTGCCCTGTTACTGCACAGGAGCATTTCCAGGATCAATTAGTTTAGCCTTCATGCAAAGCTCTGTGGACAGAAGCCTCAATACAAGCAGTAAGTACCATTATTGTTACTGCACTTCAGACGGCTACCACACTGACATTTTCCAGGCATGCACCATTAACAATTTACAAAGATAAATGGCCCAGGAACCTGAAAATGCATTTAGGACAGCTACCTCCTGCTTACCAGCATACATTCAGCTGTGTAAATGACACCTCATCGCTCACCGTGTAGCTATGGTAACATTTCTATCACATACACTGAAGTGCACACACACACACACGTGGAGCTGGAGGGAAGCCAGGCTACCTCACTTCATGACACACAAACTCTGAGCCAGGGAACTTTCCCAGGCTCCCAAAGCCAAGCTGCTTGGCTCTCCCAGGGAGCAGCCAACTTGCCCCATCCATGTCAGGAAGGGTTAACAGCAGGATCCCAGTCAGACCCCGAGGGACTTACTTGAGAGCAGTTTTGTAGTGGTAGATTGCTTCAACGTTACGGCCCTGGTCTTTCAGAAAATTGGCATAGTTGTAGTGCACCTTGGCGTTGTGGGGCAGGGTCTTCACTCCTGAGCTGTGAAGAGGAACAGAAGCAGGACAGCATTAGCAGCCAGGTTACCCCACCTTCTCCTCCTGAAAAGCTTGTTCCTAATCCGAGCGCCTCGTCACCTGCTGTGCATTTGTGCCAACACAGCTGGTACTGTGACCCCGAGCTTGTCCGACACGCCAAGTGCCCCCGGCAGACATGAATGTGTGGCAGCAATTCAACTGATCCTGGTCTCTGGCACCGCAGGCACTTCCAGCAGCAACACTGCAACACTCCCTGTGGCCAGGTGCTGCTGCATTTTAAAATCAGAATTACTAAATTGAAAGACAAATGCCTCAATGGTTAATATTTAGAGGGAAAGCGTGCTGTACTTTCTAAAACCAGGGTCCCTGCTTAAACCTGACTGTCATGAAGCATCCTGTGAAAATCTTGATTTAAACCTGGCACTGCAGGTACCAGAAAGAGGGTATCTTTTCCATGTGCATCAGCCACTAGATGGAATGCATGGCACACTCCAAGTACCAGCACATATGCACTGCTTAAGGCTGAGCAGAGTATGTCCAGGAGGTGAGGGCTGATGGGACTCTCACCCTTAGGTGCAAAAGAGCACTCTGGCATTATAATACATGACTGAGGATATCTGGCTGCACAGCCACCCCATCCCTGCCCTTTGTCTCCCCAGCCATGTGAAGACTGAACTCAACATTTGGAATTAATAATGAGGGCACAAAGACAAAAGCAAGCATATGCTTATTTGCTTAATTGAGAGCACAGAAAGCAAGGTACACCTTGCACAGCCAGAGGAAATGCCATTTCAAGGTTAAACAGAGAGAGAAATTACAGGAGCACGTACACCACGGAAGCATTTCCCCTGCAAGAATTCAGAGAAGTCAGTACTCTCTTTAATGGGGAAATCCTTTCCAGCACAGAAAGAGGAGCTCTCTGAGGTAATGGGAAATGAGGACGGATCAATCTGTTCATGTAAAAGCAGACAAAGAGCTGTTTCTTGCTCACAAGCAGATTCCTGACAGTTGCTCTCTCTTCTACTCCCAGCGTCTCCAACCCTGCTACCTCAGGTAGGAAAAGCAAGGATAAGAGAATTCCCAAGTCTTGCTGCTTTGCCTTGTCTGTCTCTCCTGTTTAACTTTGGTTAGCACAGAAGTTAATTACAATGAGACAGGGTCTGAGGCAGCCCCTGCTCTGGGGTGCACACCCTCTTGCATGGGCAGAATGCAGAAACCAGAGCTGCTGAAACCCTTTGAAGGGGATTTCATTGCAGAACAGCACTGAGGAACTGCAGTGGCAAATACAGTATCCTTTTGGTTGTCTGCAGCCAGTGGTATCCAGCACCACTAACACCTACTTGTGAGAGCTCCCAAAGCTTCGCTCACAACTGCCTTGCAGAGTTCACGGTTTGCCTACTAAAATTAAAAGTACACCTTGCATTTGGCTTCCTAAATCATTAGGTATTTCCAAATTACTTACTGGGAGCACTACAGGAATAAGACATTTTGTGACTAATCGCTGAATTAAATCAGCTAATTGATGCTATTCTTAAGAGAATGATTTTCTATATTAGTTTTCACAAAGATATACTGCACCAGCAGCAAGTAATGTGTGACTGCTATGGCTGTGTTAATTTCCATTGGCCTTGGGAGCTATTAACTACACACTTACAACCTCTGGGCATTACTGGAATATTAATTCTTATACAGAGAAGGTTTCATTACATCAGCATCACTGTTACAGGCAGAGACATGGCACTTGAAACTGCTGCTCTCTCAGAGCTACGTGCAAGGAGCTGCTCTGCTACAGCCTCTGCCAAAACAGAGCAGACTGTGCTAACAGTGAGGAGTACATCACACATGCACGAGCACTTCACTTCTAATGAGATACAGTTTTAACAGCAAGATGCATATGTTTAAATATTTTAATTCTGGACTGTTATCCTTTAAGTAGAATTTATCACTAATTCTGCTGGTCCCGTTTATTAAAACTTCACTAATAAAGCTTCTTGCCATCTGTGTACCTCTGCTGGTGGCAGGGGTGATACAGGAAAGGCAGAAGTGGGTTTGGGTTCTTAAGATGCTCTCTTCTGCATCACACTGATCACACTGACCTATTTATTCTCCTGGCACGGGCGGGGAGGGGGAATGTTTCATTTTGAAAATGCACATGGCAATGACTGAGGCTGCTTGGAGCCTGTGTGCTGGGGGAGGCAGCAAACACAGCACTGGATGCAGAGGAGAATATTCAGGAGAGTTTAGCAAACACTCCTGCTAACTGATTCCTGACCAGCCCAGAACGCTGTTTGCTCATTGACAGAGGAAACAATGATGTCCACAGCGAAAGCCAAGAAGGAAAGGGTGGAGTATAAATAACAAAGCAGGACACAATGTTTTTCCATTTCTGCTTCCCACAAGCTCGCACAATTTCAATATGATTTTCCAATGTACTTTTCCAAGCTCTTCTATTTCCCTGTTCCCCAGCCTGTCATACACATGCCCTTCTGAAAGCCTATGGCACCAATCTGGCTCCAGCCAGGAACAAGCCAACTGACACTGGACGTCACTTCTCCTGAAGATTTCCTTCCCTTCTCATTTCTATGACAGCAGTAAGCGACATAAATGGAAAATAAACAATAGGCAAACCTTTTTACGTAATACTTCCTCCCCAGGGAAAAACAAAAAGCCTATTAGCCATAAATCAGAGAAATTAAATACCGCTGGTATTTTCCAACCTCAAATACCAGCATCATCCAAATTCCACTTCAGCTGGGAAAAAAGCCCTGTGATCCTCTTTCTTGTTTTCCTAAGTTCATGTTCTGCTCTACAAGGTGACTGGGTACAGGGCTGAGGCTTCATTGATTTTCTGTGATATCCATATGAAAAGTGCCCAGCTTAGAAGAATATGAGACCACTCCTGCCTCAGCAGGAACTCTGGGAAAACGATGGTGTCTTCTCTGCTTTGGGAATCATTATCATCAACAAAGGTTCTCTACAGCAAATTATTCTCTGGATGACACAACCACCTTCCTTGGCCTCCTACCCTATACTGATTTCACAGATATCTCTGTTGGGCCATATTATACTGTCCTATAGAAGGTGCCCAAAATGCAATGGGACTTGCTCTCCTCAGCTGAGCCAGCTTTCAGAATTAACAGAATAACACAGAAATGCCACTTCAGGGGCTGGAGCAGTTCTTGCAAATTCCTGAAGTCAGCAGACCTGGCTTGGGAAGGAGAGCTGCTGACTAAGAAAGCATCATTTTCAAACTGTTCCTTTGCTGGTTACAACTGGGCTTCCAGGCACCGTCCCAGACATGGGCAGCGCGTGCGGACGCTTTCCAGGAGCAACAGGAAACGTGGCAGCTTGACAAGGCCTGGAAAGGTCAGCACAGAGGATGCAGAGATCAGCCCACAGCTCTCCCCTCCCTCTCCCTGGCTTGGGACATGAACACTGACCACAGCTTGAGTCTGACCTTCTGGCCTGTGCATTCACTCTAGAGGGTATTCCTTAAATAATTAACAAGTCCTCCCCGATCACCTGCCAACACAGCAAGACAAACTGCTTGGGGCTTCTAGAGATGTCTTGAAATAATATGCCTCAGATATCTCTCTATGTATTTGGCCATGTACTTGTGGTTTATTTGCTTCTCATTTAGTCCGTGCACACATGCTTGTGCATCTATGTGGGGCTGCATCATTTCTTCAGACAGCAGCATCCTCCCCCACACTGCTGCTTTCACCAAGATCTGGCAGGATTTCTGCATCCAGAAAACTTGGTTCCTGGGCTGAAGACTGAGTGGCCACAGTGGCCCAGAGATGGCAACAGCGTCATACAATGTCAAAATGGGGCAACTTTTGAGAAAGGAACAGAATGGGGTACAAGCACAAAATTAGGAACACACTGAGTATACAAACATCTCCTGGACCAGCACAGAAAAAGCATATTTAACAGAAGAGGCCTCAGCCAAGGGAATGAAGACAGATCAATCCTGCAGAAACAAGAAAACAGAGGAACAAAAAGTAGAGGTGAAAGAAAAAAGAAACTAAGAGGAGGGAAGAAGTAGTAATTAATTAAAGCAGCAACTGGAGAAAGAAGAATGAGGAACTAGGATTGTGAGTAAAGATTCTCCCAGCATGTACTTCTTAAAAAAAATTCAACACACAGAGAATACCAAGTAGGTTGATTTATGCCTCCTTTCCCACATCGATAGATTTGCTCTGTATCCTCCTCCTGGTCTGTCCATTAAAATTTATTGTTCTTTCACATACCTCCATCCACTTCTCCCTCCTCTTTCCTCATCAGCCTCCTCCTTCTGCCCCAAAGAGGAGATCTCAGTCCTGGGATGACATTATTTTCTTGCTATACTATTCTTCCCTTGCATTTCCTTTCCACCAACAAGGAGGGTCCTACCACATTACAGACTTGTGAGGGATGTGTAACACCTATCAGAGAACATCTTAAAAGGACAACAAAAAGGCCAATAAGGGTAAACAAACAGCACAGTGAAGACAGCCATGAGAAATGAAAACCGTTCCTGAAAAAGGATCAGCTACAGAAGGAAAAAGGAAAAGAGCATAAACGTCAGCCAGTTAAACATAAACCATAATTAGGCAGACCAAAAGAGATTTAAAGAAAAACTTGCTAAAGCTATCAAAGCTAATAATGGAATACATCAGATACAGGAAACCTGCCAAAGATCCCCTAAGGCAAAGAGATGATGGAGGTCTAAAAGTAGAGCTGGAAGAAGAAAAGACCACAGCAGAAAAGCTAAATGGATTCTCTGCACCAGTGCTCACTACAGGGAAACCAAAGGAGTTGCCACACAGGAGCCTTTCCTCACAGGGCAAGACCAAAGCACTGTCTCTAAGTGAAGTGGCAGTAAAAGAGGCTTTAAAACAAATCAACACCTAGCACAGTTATGAATCCACTGGGCCTGGGAGAACGCATCCAAAGAAAATCAAACATGCAGCTATTAGTTGCGGTAGGTAGCCTATAATTTAAATGAGACTGGCACTAGGGGAATGGAAGCTGATGAACATGACTTCATTTGGCTCCAGGGAAGGGATCTTGAGGGGGAAACAGACCAGAAAGTCTGATTTTCACTTCAGGTAATTTGGGGAAAAGCATAATAAATCCTAATTCTAGCACATTTCTGGATAACTACAGTCCAACAAAGAATTAGCCTTGCATATTGCAGAAAGAAGTGATTTGGGAAGCTCTGCTGGTGTTTATAGACTCGACAGGTGTATATATATATATGTTATTGAAACTATGGAAAGCCTTTATAAATATTCAAATACAACCCAGTCAATCAAAATAACATACACCAATGTTGAATACTTAAATGCTCAAAAGGTTTTTTTCATAAAATCCCTCCCTAAAGACTTCCAATTTCTTCAAGGCACCATGCAGTAAGAGGGGAAGGTCCTCTCATGAATTAATACTTAGTTGGGAGACAGCAAGCAAAGAGCAGGAATATGTGAACAGTTTTTACAGCTGCAGGAGAGTGCAAGCAGGGTTCCCAGGAGACATGCAATGGCACCTGAGCTACTTCGGGTGTTCACAAAGGATCTTGAAAGGGGAGCAAACAGTGAGGGGACACATTTGCTGACGACACCAATGTGAATCACTGCAAGAATTCACTACACTTTGTTGCAGAAGGATCTCACAGCACTAAAGACTGGGAGAAAAGATGGCACAAGAAACACGTTTGTGTTGGTACAGACACAGGCATCAGAGTGTGTGTACACACACACTCTAAATCTGCATAAATCTGCACACAGATTGATGTCTAAAAACCTGGTATTTTCCAGTCACAGGAGGTATCTTGGAATTTGTGTTGAGAAGGCTGTGAAATTATCACTCACTGCTTAGGAGAGGTCAAAAAATGCAAGCAGAAGATCAGGAATTAGTAGGAGAAGAGAACAAAACCCAGAAAGCAGTCCTATGTTATTATGCTGCACATGCCTCTTGAGAGGTGATCCTGGCCTCTTTCTCTAAAGAATGAATTAGACTATGAGAGAATCCAGAGAAGAGTGAGAAGAGGAATCAGAAATGCAGAACAGCTTCCATGTGAGGGGAGTACAAGATCAGCTGACTTCAGTGTGAAAAGGAGACAGCCTCAGGTGAAGGCACAGGGCTTCGAGGCATGGAAGTGTCTTTATCCTAAGTGACAAGCTGAGGGTTACTCACAACTCATTCAGCACACCAGAACTAGGGGACACCAAACCAGATCATCAGGCAGAAAGCCCACAGCACACAGGGGGAAATCTCAGTGTGCACACTCTGTAATTTAACAACGGAGCCCAGCGCACAGGATGCTGTGGAAGCCAAAACTATAAATAGGTTTGAAAAAGCAGTCAGAGACATTATGGAAGAAAAGTCCATCAGTGGCTGTTAAAGGCAAAAATAGCAAGTAACTCCTGACTCAGGAAGTCTTTAAACTGCAGATTACTGCAAGCTGGGAAAGAACTGGGGAGAAGCATTATTGTTGCTGGCCCTGTTCTTACAGTGCTTTGTTCAGCAGCGGCTGCTGATCGCTCTCAGGGACAGGCCACAATACGAGGTGACCCAGCAGGAATTTAACAGTTCTGCCATCCCCTCAAAAGCCTGGGGCAGACCTCTCTCCTGGTACTGCCCACAAAACTCCTGAGCTGAAGAGGGAAACAGCTCGACCTGAGGCACTGAGCCCTGAGTACTGCCCTGGGCTACCCCAAGTCCCTCCCTGGAGGTAAAGCTGAGCTCCAGCTCAGAGCTGCACTGCAGCAGGGGCATGGCCACTGAGCTAGCAGTAAACAGTCACCCTGCTTTGAATGGAGGCTGGGAGGACACAACTCCATTTGTATCCAACTAAGCAGACACGACCTTATCCCTCTCTTCTTCCACAGACCCCATATTGTCCCTAGAATGCTCCTTAGTAGAAGGAAATGTCCTCCTGTCATCTGCTACAGTTTGACTTCATTGCTCTTTAACATGGGTGGTGACCACAGCTGTGCAGAGCACAAGACACATGATACCTGCAAGTCTGCAAATGGAACTGTCATATTCCCACCTCCCCTTCAGCAAGAGAGTGGTCCAACATGGAAATCCTCTTGCTTTCCTCCAGGTGGCCAGGTTTGGGCTGGAGGTGTGTCCCACAAGGGGTGTGTTCCTGGCCAGGCACCATGGCTGCTGTAGCTTGAGCAGCCAGCAGTGTTTGAGGGAGACAGGCAGGGAGCTGAGAGCGGCTCAGTGGGTCAGAGTATGGTGTGAATAGTGCCAAGGTTGTGGGTTTGATCCCATCCCTGTATGGGCCAGTCACTCAACAGCTGGACTCCATCATCCTTGTGGGTCCCTTCCAACTAAGAATATTCCATGAATCATGCAGAGGGAAGAAACACCAGTTCCAGATTTTTTTAAAAGCAGCCCCACTAAGAGAGCTCCAACCACTTGAGTAGTGTTTCCTGAAGACCAAAGGGTACACAAAAAACAATTTCATACTTTTAGAGCTGCATAAATTAAACTTTGCTCTGGCCAATAAGTTAGGAAATAAAGCTCAACCCATGTGCAGATCACCTGCGTTTCTCCAATTACTTCACAATTAGACAACTGCTGAAAGCTGCTGGAGGCAAATGCAATACATTTTCTAGCAAAACAGAAAATGAAACAGTCTGTTTCAGTGCAAGAAAATACATAAATGAGGTTGTTAGCAGAGCTGTTTGGCAAAGAGTAATCAAATAAAATGAAATATGGTACATTAAGTTTGGCACTTCATGGCATTTTATTTTTGTCATTAGAACATTGCAAAAGAAATTTCAATATATTCAGTAGCGTTACTATGGCATTCTAGAGTGTCACAAAAAAACTTTTGCTATGTCTTTAGAAACAAAAGCGTTACACTATCATTAAATCTACAGAATCAAGGTTATTTAAAGACACCATGTCTTAAAAATGTGGTTGTCAGAACCAAAGTTTGTCCATCAGCATATAAACTGCTGACACCAGTTTTTACAGTTATCAGACAACAGAAAGTGTTATTTTATGATAATAAAAATGTTAATTAGATCGATGCATCAATAGCACAACTTTTTCTAAAGAAAACTATTCCATGTATCAAACCTACTTTAAACAATACAAAAATGCAACTGTTCTCCTGTGATCACTCCTACCTGAAAAGGGATTCTCGTGACAGCCAGATTTCATTCTGTTTCACGGTCTTCCAGGAGAAGAGCAGCAGCAGCAAAGCAAAGAGGGTCAGAACAGTAATTCTCCATTTATTTAGCCACGTAGACAGCTTTTTTAGACCGTGGACAAAAAGGATGCAGTACCCCATACTGGAAAAAGAAAAAAAAAAAAAAAAAGGAAAGGCAAAAGGTATCAAAAGTTATATTTCAAGCATCTGTAGTCTGGTTTTCAGGCCTGAAGTTTCTGAGTTTCTAAAATTGTATTTTTCTGATGTTTTAGTTTGCTTAAACTTATTCCCAAAACAAAACATAAACAACAAAACATTGTTTGTGAAGTCCTTCTGAAAAGGACTCTCGCTTAATGTCCCTCTAATTTAACCAATGTGGGTGAAGAAACTTGTCTTTTGTTCACCAATCACAGTGGTCTGTAGAAAATTACATATAAAAAACAATCCTTAAAATAAAATCACTCTTTCTTCACACAACCTAAAAAAAATCACAAGAATTTGTGTCATGTGTGTTATCTCCACAACGACAAAGCATTTGGTTTATATACAAGACCATCCAGTATTGCATTTATTATACAATTACAGGAGGGTTTGAATTAATGATATTTTCTGGGCTAACAAACTTCAATTCAACAGCAGTTTTCCTCAAGTCACTACACAATTTCCAAATTAATCTAAATGATAGACCCGGATGCCAAAAGTACAGTCACATACATAATACCACCCAGCATAATGGTAGCTTACAGCAGCCACAGAAGGCAGCTGCTTTTCTGAACAGCAAGCTAAGAAAGCACCATGTAATAACAGCAATACTGAGCACTACTGGAGCAGTGTGGAAATGACAGGCATTTTAACAGGGGGAAGTCTCTAAACAATCCCAGTGGGGGCTGCTATTATTTCCAGTTTACAAATTGTGAAGCTGAGGCAGGAGAGCGAGTGCTGCAGCCAATGCTGCCTCAGGAGCAGGTGACAGAGACCTCCAAAAGGCAGAAGTGCCTGGCTGGGTCTTGCACTTCTACATCAAGGCCAGCCTGTCCCTTCTAGTGCCCAGCCCAGAGGAGCTGACATGTGCTGGCAGATCCTCCTTGCTGCCCTTCCATGAACTGACACACAGCCATCTCCAGGTCGCAGCCCCTGGCATTCCCATGGCTCTCCATGAATAACTGCTGTGGCATTTTCACAAGCCAAATTTGGACTGAAGTCCTACTCCTGAATAAATTTAAATCAATTCAGTAATTATTCACCTTAATTCAAGGGTTATGTAAATTCCTTCAGTGATGTCCCTCTGAGTTGGAAATTCAGTGCTTTTGGCTGCTGTACTTCGTAATCACTTATTTTATTTGTAGTTTTTTACAAGGAACTTAAATTTCTATTGCTCAACAAATTTCATTAACTTATCTAGAACTCTTCAGGTTACTTAGCACCTGATATAGTGTTAGACTTAAAACCTGTCTTAGTCCAGGCAGCTCTCCCTGACAAAATAAGGGAGCAGAAGGCTCTCGAATAACACTTGCAGACCATCAATAAACAGGGACAAAAGCACAGCCCTTCCCAAACACGGGCACATCTTGAACTCCAGCTGAACCCACATGTAAAAGCAGGCAGGCTGGAGGCAGAGAGATCATTGCACCTGCCCACACTCTGGCCAGAGATTTACAGGCTTTCCTGGTCTGTAAAGAGACATTCGAGCAACGTCTCAGTGAGAATGCTACAAGGGAAGAAAAACTAAGAACAAAATTCCCCTGTCAGAGGTGACCTTGCAGGCAAGCACACAATATGGTGAGAGTCAGCATGGAAATCAGAAAAAGGAAAATGTTCCATATTTGAGGAGCTCTGTGTGTGCTTCTTGGCACGGATTCTCTGCCCTCTTAGAGGGCTGGACATATTGCTATTGCTTAGGCTTCCCAAGGATGGAGAAGGACAAGAATTCTTCCTTTCACTGAGGAAAAAACCTGTCTTTGTTGTGCCTGCTGATTAGCACCACTGCATTGTCTCTGCACAGTACAGGTGCCTTACAGAACACTGAGAGAAGTACAGATATATGGGGCAAATCCAGAGACAGCATCAGATCTGCTGATCATTCAGAACTCTTGCACTGTTGTTCTTGAGTTCTCCCATTTTTCAGAAGTGGTTACCTATATATTTATGTCACTTTGCTGTAACACATTTGTTGTTGTGCTGTTTTTTTCATTCACTCTTTTGCACATATATATTTATTGCACCTACATTAACTGCAAGCAGACCTTTAGAACTATAGTGATGCTGGTGCCAAACAACCCAGCCTTTACAGTTATTGAACCTTACTTTAAAACCTCTGAAAAGCTAATCTCAGTAATAATCCCTCCCTTTCCAACAAGAAATGCCTCAAAAGCCTGCAGACGGTTTCCACTCTGTTATTTGGCCTTTCCTCAATTTTATCCTTCCCTTGGAATTCATTATCTGAAATAAATATAATTTAATTGCTTTAACACAAGGCCATTTTCAAAGTGATTTCCCTATACCTTCACATATTCAAGAACAGATCCTTTCTACAGAATTATGAATGCGTCCAGAAAACAAAAAACTGCAAACGTCAATGTCTTGGTATTTATGTCAAACCCTGTCCCAGCTCTTGGGAATTTCTGCCTTAGCAGCAGTACTCAGTCTGAGGCACAGTCAGCATCACATTACACCTTCTCAGATGCCATGATCTCCTCTAAACAAAACAGTGTCCACATCAAAGTGTTAAAGCATCTGTCAAAAAACCCCATAATTATATCACTATTGTTTCCTAGTTCCAAACCCACATAATCTGTCATACCTTACTTCACTTGTTTCACACTAGACCAAACAGTCCCAGAACAGAAATTAACTTTGTAACAGAGATTATGACATTTTGAACCAGTGAAGCTCCAAACTTGCAAAGATGGAGCTGCTGCAGCAGCAACCAGTGAGTGGACCTGGAGAGCCCCCCACACCACCACAGTTCATCCCTCTTCCCTTGATCCCGACCTGACCAGGCTGCAGAGGAGCCCTTTGAAGCTGCTCTGACTTCAATCAAGTCAGCAGCAGCCCAAGCAGTGGCACCCAGGTGGAAAGAGCCTGTACAGGTGAGGCTGCAGTGGATGATGAAGGTAACCTGCCAGGTAATGCTTCCTGTGTGGTTAATTCTGCTGTGACCCTGACACTGTCTGCAAACACAGAGAACATTGTAAATAGATTTGCTTTTCTTCTCTGAGTGATGGGGGACTGGACTCCATAGCAAACCTTACCACTGTACCACTGGCTCACCAGGAAATCAGGTTTTACTCACACACACAGGGCAAAAAAAAAAAAAAAAAAAAAAAAAAAAAAAAAAAGAAAATGTCTCAAAAGGAACTTTCATCAAAGACTTGTTTGCCACTTGAAAAACTTACCCTTAATACTATATGCAGCTAACTGCATATGTATTGAGGCTGCAGGGTTTTGGGTTTGGGGTGATTTGGTTTCTCAGTTAACTCTAGCATTTCCTAGGGAGGGAATCATTTCTCCTGAAGGGCTTTTCTCTCAGCATTGCCATACAAGCACTTTTCTGAAATACTTTGTAGCAAAACCAAAACAATGGGAAACAAGCAAAATCCCCAAACCACTTTTCTAAATCCATTTTCCACCGGATTATTGTAAAACTGCCAAGTTTTTCCTTTTTTTTTCTTTTTTTTTTTTTCCTTGGCTTTTGTAGGATAAGCAACAGCCTGCTACAGCAGTGAAAAGTCCATGCCAGCTTGGTCTCTGGGATGCTGAGAAACAGCCCCCAAGTTAACGTGGTACTAGATTTCACATAAGCTCACAATGAGCATGGATCACAGGAGAACCTGCAACTTCAGAAATTCCATGATGCAGCAGAAATGCTGGACCAAAAAGCCAGTGGTTTCATGACTGCTCACTGTTTCTGACTCCTGCAGTATTAAAGTGGTACCTTAGGCCAGCCCTGAATTGCAGTGAGGGCCAGGCAGCCCAGCAGGGAAACCCTCTGAGCTACTGCCACGTGATCCGGGCAGACTGCACACAGGGAGCTGGTAATGACACATTTTTGCCTATAATTCCTGTGGTTTGTTAATATTGTCCCACCTGTAAGGAAGCAAAGTGATAGGAGGCACAAATGGGAATGTGGTGGCATTTATTATTTCCCATGGTGCTCTGTATGTATTGTCCTATTAAAGCTAGAGCAAAAACAGCATATCCTCAATATTTGCAAACACATCTTGGGTAATTGGATTGCAAATTCAACCTTTTCTTTGGCCATTAGGGCTCCTTTCCCAAGGTGAGGCTGTTACTGATGATGCTTGCACACAGCTCTGCTCTCCATGCATCAGGTTTCCCCCTTTTTAGTAAAAGTCAGGAACACTTTCACTGCATTTGGCTCTTGTGGTGATGGCACCTAAGCCAAGCTGCACGTGCCACGGCCCAGGATAATCAGGATGCTCTGCTGTAACAAGCTGCCTGCATCAGAAACTCCTTCAGAAATTGCTTGGAGACCTTTGCCTCCTTCAGAAATTGCTTGGAGACCTACTGCTGTGGAAAACTCCCGAGGAGCAAGGCATGTTCTGGTCGTGCTTCCTACTGCATTTTCCAAGTTGTGACTTTGCACAGTGCACAGTCAGAGCAGGCTGAGAGCTGATGTTGTGAGAGAACCAGCCTGGACTCCAGCAGTTGCAGTTCCAGCCTTTTCTAACTCACCCAGTTAGGGCTTTAAAAAGGAGTTTAAAAAGGGTGGGATAAGCTAGGCAGAAAAGATGCTTTCCTCACAGTTTTTTGTGCTAATTTTGTGGATGTCAAATCTTGTGAACTAGTTGTTTGGGGTTTTTTAAAAACTGATTTAATCTCAACTACACGAATGCAAACTTGGAGTAAATCCACTGATTTCATCAAAGCAGTTACTCCAGATTTCATAGCTCAGCCTAGATAAGGATCCAGATGCATCCATGCATACATATCAGTTTGGGAAAGAGTTGCCATAAGCAGCCTGTGGAAACATGGAAGAAACACTGCTGTATTCAGGGGCTGCTAATGCAACAAAAGGGATTATATCAAAAGTATACTGAGACCAGAAAATGCACTTGGCTTCGACATTTCACCCGGGAGGCTCTTTCTGGGCTGCAAAACTCCTTCTTGATTTCCAGCACTTATTTAAGATGACTCCCTTTCCCTCCATAAAAATCAACCCTCGCTTCCAAGCTGCTCTGGAGCAAGTTTAACCCTTGTGTTCATTCCTAAATGCATGCTCTGCTGCTGCCCTTCAGAAGCAGCCAGCACAGCCCTTCACAAAGACTCTGCCTGCTGCCAGGTCCAAAAGCTGAACACAAACATTTGGATTCTCTGAGTTTTACAGTTCCCCACGAGCTTCTGCCACACATTTATTACCTGGCTCAACACACTTTACATGCTCCTAGTCCTAGCCACTCCAGCTCTGCAGCCTGAGCAGAGGAAAGCACTGAGAGGAAGAGGCAAAGCCAGCAGAAATGCAGCTTGCAGGCAGGGCTGTTGCTGCAGGGGAAAAGAGTTCATCCCTGTTAAACTCATCTGCTCTGCTCACACTTCTCTAATGGAGAGTAATTGATTGCAAAAAGCACGCTTGGCATACCCTGTGGGCTGCTCCTGCCTCACTACAGCAGTCAGATGTGAAAAGGAGTGCTGGCAAAAAATAAGCATAGCCAGGGTGGTTCTTTGTGCCCCAAAAAGCACTCTCAGGCATGCAGCTCCAGTGATGAGCTGCGCTGGCAGAGGAGCAAAGATGCTGTTTTATGAAAAATGTCAAGTTTTTTCAAGGTTGGAGCTGTTTGGGCCAGAATGAAATCTGGCCTTTGAGAAAGAATGTTTCCATCTGGAAATAGAGTGTATTTGTATGTGCATGTCAGGTTGCACTTGGGCCATAAAATCACGGAAACATGAAGACTGGAAAAGACCTTCAAGATCATCAAGCCCAATCTTAGACAAAAAACAACCCCACATTTTCTGGGTCACCTAAAAGACCCAAAAACTCAGAAGCTGTGGCACACTTCCTGCAGACTGGATCACCTGGATTCCAACCACTGTGCCAAGGTCAGGCTCAGACCTGGGGGTGCAGTGGGTGCACATGTAGGGTTTTGAGTCCTCAAAATTCCCCAGCCATGAAAGCTCACATGCTGGCCTGGAATAACCACACTCCCAGGTTTTCCAGAAATTCAGAGAAGTTCACCTTGCGCTGCCAAGTTTACTGCTGGATTGAGACTCTGCCTTGCAGCCAGCACAAAAATAGCCTGAACTCAGCATGTTACAGGCTAGATAATGTAACAGAAGTATAAGCATGGTCTAGATCAGGTCTAGACCAAACTGCCACCACCGAGTGCTCCAGCAGGGTTTAGCTCTGCAATAATTATCCAAAAAAAGATGCTAGGGTGTGGCAGATAAACCTTGATGTCCCAACTCCCAGGTGAGTGTCCCCTTCTAAAGGGGAAGTCCTGGGCTGCTCTTCCCAACTGTTCTTTTTGTTGTCCATCTCCTTTTGACTGTAAACCTCATCTTGGGTTGGAGAAGTCTTTAGTTTCTTTTTGTCTAAAGTTTCACTACAGTCAGCACACCATGGCAAAAGTTTTGGGTTATCTAAAACATGGTATTTCTCAGAGGAAGATGTTGAGTATCAAAGTACCAAAACTTTCTCAACCAGATGTTACTAGAAGGGAAAAAAAACCTGTTTAACAGTCGTGTTTTGGACTAAATGTCCAAAAGCAAGGAGAATGTGGGGAGGATGTGTCTCTGTGCCACAGAGCAGCATTCATGCCAGCAGCATTCACTGGTACTGAGTTTTGGGGACAATGGGAAAAGCATTGTTTAAACAGCCTGTCTCTCAGTAAGGATGGCATAGAATTGATTTACTTTCACTAGAGGTTTTGAAAGACCTCAGGAAGACCATCAAGATATAGTATTTAACATACCAAAAAAAAAATAATCCCACTGGAAAAAAAAACAATCCCAAAAGCTCAAAAGTATCAGTGTGACAACTAAGAACCAGCAACATACTTAACTTATACTGAGCCTGCTGAAAAAAATATCAAAGTTTCACTGGAATCAAACAGGCTTTTCCTGGAATAAAGTCTGCAGGTCAAAATACAAAGACATAACAAACTATAAACACTGGAAGAATATATCTAACTTGAAAGGTACCTTATGAGTTAGTGCTGACTTTGTCACTGCCTCTAAATTAAAAGCTATGTAGGTATGTATTAAAGATACTTAGACATGATCAGCTAAGTAATCAAAATGATTTACCTCTGCTAGCAATGTGATCCTCTAGGCAGAACGCGATGTAATTAGAGAAAATGCAGGAACTTTTCCTTATTAGAGAAAAAATATGGTCTAGAAATTAATGATTTCACTAACCCTTGAATAGCTATTCAACATTTGGACACATTTCCCCTTCCTTCCAAAAAGTCATGTGATAAACAAACCCCCTTCGTTAGAATCTCTGAGTCCAAGATTTCACATCCAACTGACTCCTACCTGAAATATTTACGAGTAATACAGAAGCCTTCCAGGTTTCTAATTATTATATAATTATGGAAAGAAAACATTTTATAAATTAAAAATCCGATATAATTCCATGGAGATTCCACAGAAATTTCTCTAGATCTTATATACTTCAGCGGAGATGAGTCTATATGTTACAGTTTTAATTTAAATACTGTCATAACTTCTGGAATTCTGTAACAGGAAATAATTTCCCATTCAGTTCCATCACAAGTCTCCAAAAAACTCCATGTAAGAATGTTATCTATTAAATTTCACAAGGCATTATCTTAAGGCCAGTGTGTTACTTTGTAAATAAGAATTCCACTTTTAATCAACACAACCGAGTAGATTACACAAGATGACATTAATTTAATTCATTATTTTTAAAACCAACATCTTTACCTATCTCTACTATTTTCAAGAGCAGAATAGATGCATTTGAAGGTTTTCCTTTAGGCTAATCTATCACAACAGAAACAGAAATCTTTCTGCTGTAGTCATTAATGCCCACAACTCCACAAAAATTTTGCTTTTTCCTGTACATGCCCAAAACACAACACATTTCTCAAAAGCACACTTTAAATTTAGTTAAAATAACACAATACAGCAGTCTAGACCAAACATGCCATGAGCTCATCATTTTCAGCTCTGCAGAATCATTTCACTTTTTATTCCAACATCTTTACTGCCTTTTGCCAAAATATATGGCGCTGGCATCTCAGCATTTCTTGCCTGCATTTAGAGAGGTTGGCTGCTTCAATTTCTCCTTGAAGTGTTTAATAGGGCCGGGGCAAGCCTCCAAAGGTAGGAGCTTAAGCTCAGACATGCACCTGCAAGGTGGCTGCTCATGGCATTTAGCCTTCATACAAGGAGTTAGTTCTCATTTTTCAAGGAGAACTCCCTCTGCTCCCTTTTTGTTGCTGTGGGACACAGAGGGAACACACAGCACACACACAGGTGTCCAAAGTACAAAAGAGAACAAGTTTATTCTTGACCTCGTATTTATAGTTTTCTGGACAATGACCAGGGATTGGATAGTGAAGTTACCACCTCTCCAATCCCACTGGTCAAATGAGAATTCCCTCAAGTGGTATCTTTCACAAAGGAATATAAATACAGTCTTTGTTTATCTTACAATTCATGGGAAAGTACATTACAATTATGAAAACAAATCAGGCAGCTTTGAATCTCAGGGCACCTTCTGAAGGGCAGAGTGGAGTTATTACCCCTGCTTCACAGGTGGGGAAGCAGAACTGGGGTCACTTGCCTCAGCTGAAGTCCCAACCACCTCACCTCCAGCAGGAGCCATTTCTGCAGAGTGCTGCTCCAGCTGACACCCTTCAGGGGGACAGGCATCCCTCAGAGAAGAGAGGGGCTCAGCTGGGGCTGCACTTCACTCCCAGTGCCCTCAGCTCTGTGCCTCAATGACAGGGAACATAACCCAGTTCACTGCTTTTGAACTTTGGCTGCCCCACAACCCCTGCAAGAACAGCAGCAACAGAGCAGGCAATGAAATCATGTCTGTTTCAAATAAATGGAACAGGTGTAATTTGGATTCCATGCACAAATCCCAAATGACTTGCGGACTTAATTTGAAAACTGGCAAAATGCTTGATTGTGTTGTTGAATTGAGATCAGGGAGAAGATAAACTGGCTCCATGGAGCTAGTGAGACTTTCAGTGCTGACTTTGATGGGTCAGTGTTTGACTCCAAATGAAAAGAGAAGTTTCTTCTGTAAATCAGACAATCCTTTACAGGATCTGATCTAACACTGAAAGAATTTGGAAAAGCAAACAGAAATTCAGCTCCTGGTCAACTTGTAGCTTCAAATGACAATAAAGAAAGGAGTGGCATAGAAAACTGAAACCCCATTGCACAACTGGTGTTAGGAAAATGAAGATAATGTGGAGTTCATGACATGCTCCCAGAAGAGAAGCACCAGTAAGTCTCATCCCCAAGTGGCTGCCTTGTAAACACTGGGCACTTCTGCTCAGAAATTATCAGGTTCATAAAAGTTACAGATGATTCCCCCCACGTACCAGGTTCCTTTTTTCCTCTCCTCAAATTACATAAGTTAATAATGTTTGGGATTACACTAGTTGGAAAAAATGCCTTAGCACAAAGGATTAAAAACATGCTCAATGCAAAGGCAAAAGTTCACATGGTCCCTGCTCTGCTACAGCATGAGGAAAACTTCACCATGATGCGTTAATTTCTTGAAAAATACAAGTGTCTTCTTTCCTGGATGCTGGCTTTCGTGCAGATTTTAAGATAGATGGTGAAGCAAATGCCGTCCTGTATACAGCAGTGATCTCGTCTCCTAGTATTGTCAATTAGGGCTGCAACATCAACCCTTGATATAGTGAGGAGCTGGCAAAAAAAGCTGACAGCAACCTGTAATTGCCTGTGCTGGGAAAGAGTAACTGTGCACCCTGCAACCCACTCACTGCAATATCCACCACAAACAAGTGGCCATAAAAATGGGGCAGGCAGTCCTGGATTGCCTATTGCTCTCAGCAAATTGGAAATAACCCACGGAGTGATGTTTTGGTTGATTTGTTGGTTCATACGAGGCTGTGCAAACAGCTTAAGTTGTCCAGCTACAACACAACAGCTCAGCCAGGAGCCACAGCTATCAGGGCAGCACTGAAAGATGAGGAAAACAGAAATTGCTCGTGTGGGAGAGGTCTGATCTGAGGAGAATGTCAGTGGAGCAGCGAGCTCCTGGATAGCCCAAGAGTTTGCATTGCTGCTCTGCTGCTCCTGTGTGAGTACAAACTGCTCTCCACCCAGAACAACTGCCTGCACTCAGTCATTCTGCATTTTCAAACAATTACACTGTCTGTGGGGTTCCAAGCAGTGTTTGCGTTGACATTTTGAAGAGGGGGAAAACCTGTAATTTAAGTCTTTCACTGATTCAGCTTTTTAAGTGATGCCACTTTGGAAAACTGGCCTAGAGAGTTGTATCCTGTTCATCACTCCCTAGGTATTTCACACCCTTTGCCCTCCTGAAAACAATGTTTCCCATCTTACATACAAGAAAAAACAGCAAAAAACCAAAACCAACCAACCAAACAACATTAAAAATTAAAAGACAATAAATTGTTTTCCAATTAAATTTTTCAAGCTAAAGTAATACTATTATTAAAAATCCCTAATTTAAACAAGTATGTGCTTGTAACCTTCAAATGAAAAATAAATACAAGAAATATTTTCTCCAAATATTTCTGTTTAGCTGAACACAATTAAAGAAAACATTCAACCATTTTGACATAGTTTGTATGCCTCTCCCCTGAGGCAGGGCTGCAGACAGAAGAGGAACTGTTCCAAATACCCATCAATCCCCAGAAGGCCCAGTCACTTAATTAGACATTGAGCAAAAGGCTTATTTCTCTCTTCTTTCTATTTATAATATATTTTACACAAATCCTTGGGTCCTTACTTAACTTTTATTGAAAAGAAGATGCTTGACATTTTCCCCAGGTACCTACTGAGCAACACTGAATTAGGACTTCAGGCTGTGACACACATACACCACTGTCCCATCATAAATATGTAACACCCATAAATATCAATAAAAGGCTATTGCTTGAAACACAGATGGGAAAGTGCCTCCCAGCATAAACCCAAAAACATAGATCACCAAATCCTCTCCATCTCTTTGAGGACTTTCATCTAAATAAAACTGCACGGCAACCTCGACTTGCTAACTGAGTTTTAGAGATCAAACTGGGAAGGATAGGAAAACCCCTTCTCAAAATGTAACTTGAAAGCTGCTACAGGCAGTTCTAAATAAAGAACATGAGCACTTCCTAAAGCCATCGTTACTAAATTGTCATCCTCCCACGGGGAAAAGCAAAACAAAACAAAATCACATTCTTTTTGTGCTGCCATAGTCATGAATGTTAGCAGAAGTCCCCCTCACCACCCCTGCAATTTTGGACCTGGAAGATGCAAAAGATGCTCAGCTCTCTCCAGATTATGTGGCAAGAAAGCCCCCACCTTTGCCAGTGTCTGCCTTCCCTTTTCATGCGAGCTACCTGCCAGCCTGGGCTAAGAGCAAAAACCAAATGTTGCAAAGCAGGACAGGAGTGATCTGAGCCAAGGAGGAGATCCAGGGACTCTGACACAGACCAACTCCAGAGCAATCATTCAATCCCTCTACCTCAGTCTTTCTAATTAAAAAAAAAAAAAAATAATAAAAGTAGCAACTATCAATCACCTATTTTGTAGGTCATGTATTTGCAAAGCCCTCAGGGAGATGAAAAGCATTATACAAACTATATGCACACATGTTAACGCTGATTAATTTTCTCTGTGCAAACATACCCTTTTTTCTTCTTCATTGCCCCTCCTCTCATTATATCAGCAGTCTCATCTGGAGGAGGACGAGGAACTGCTGACAGCTGAAGTATTTTCCGCAGTTGTTCTTTTGAGATTCAGAAATGCAACCACTCAACACAGCCCTGTGTTCAGCTGACTGTTTCCTTAATAGCTTTGCTCTTTCATGTGTTTCCTCATTTTCTGTTACATGAATTTAAAGCAATCTGATTTCCAAGTTAATTTGAAATGATGCAGGATCCATTAGTTGAGGGTATCATTTGCAAAATAACTCTGGGAGACAACTTCCACTCGCTATACTTTCAGGTGTACCCTCAGCAAACAAAGGCAGGGCTAGTGATGTGAATAATGTCAGCAGAAGTTGACCTAAAAAGCTTGTCTGTGTACAGAGGCACAGGGATACAGCCTAACTGCATGAGAGCCTTATAACACATGCAATGGCTCCCCCACAGCCTGAGGTTTTACACTTTTTGAGACAGTGCTTAGACCAACGACAATCAGAATATACACAGCTTTTCAAAAAAGACTATCTGTGAGCATTTCTCTTAGGATGTTTGGATGCACAACTTCTGAGGAATAAAATTTGATTTTTTTGTGGAATAAAACTTCTGTTTCAGTTGTCACAAAGCAAACCAGGGTGAAATTGAGGACTTCTGTTTTGTCATCAGCTCCCAGCAGCTCCCATTAGATATAAGAGAGTCTGGCTCCCTGTACCCAAGGGTGGAAATGTGATTTCTCACTTGCAGCATCCAACACACAGCATCCACTTATGCTCATGCATGGAACAAACTGTGCTGGCACAAGTTTCCCAGCCATGCTGTGGAATCTCCCTCTTTGGACATATTCAAAAGCTGTTTGTAGCTGGTCCCAGGCAACTGGCTCTGCTTGTCCAGGGGATTTGGACCAGATGGCCTCCCAAGGTCCCTTCCAGCCTCAAGCAGCCTGTGTTTCTGTCAAATGGGCACTGGTCTGGTGCATCTTGGATGAATGGCCTCTGACTGTCCCTGTAGCCTCTGGTCTAGATACCTGGAGATGTCACAAGTCACACCTCAAAGCTGTCCCTGCATAAATGCAACAGGAAGCACCCAGAGGGCTGAAGTGACAATTGTCAGGGGCTGGAAGTTGAGAGGAATTTCAGAGCACTGGCTGAAGGATGGAGAAGTGGCCGGATTTTCCTCCTCCTGTTCAACAAGTACAAATCTCCACTCTTAGGTGTGTATGCAATCAGCAGCTTACAGGCAGGAGCCCATGCACATATTCCACAACTGAATCCAGGAGCCTTCTGGGACACAGAAGTCTACTTTGTATTTACTGACCACCTAATGGAGTGGGAAAGCTGAACAAAAACCCAACAAAAACAGGACAGGTTAACTTTCCAGCTGCTGTCTTTAAGATAAAATCATTGAGGAATTTAATTTGATAATGCTACCAAAAAAAAAAAAGAGTCTTGGAGGACCATTCTCAAGAAACATCACCTCACTTCTGCATTGAGCTGTGTCAAGCACGCAAAAAAAAACTGTCTAAAAAGAAAAGCAAGGATTGAGTAGCTTTGCTCCTGCCAAGCAATCTGCTCTCAGCTGACTGTAAAATCTCTCATGCTATAATGCCAAAACTCCCAGGCAGAGAACACACTGACTTGCAATATAGTGTTTGAAGTACTTAAAAGGGAAGAAGCAATCACGCCTGCTTTCAGAAAATGAGATGGTGGGCTCATTAGCAGAAAAAATTCAATTGCAATAGTTACCTCGGCATGTAAAGGACTCGCTCTGCCACCACAAATCCCACCCTGAAGAAGAGGTTGCTGGCTGGGATGAATGGGAAAACCAGGAACAACAAGCCAACCAAAACTTCTTTGTGTTCCAGTTTCTGCAATAATACAAAATTAAACAAGTATCAACTAAAAAATCCAACTTAGTTCAGCTCTAATTTTCCCCTTTCTTTTGAGGGTCATAAAAAAAGCGACTTAGACTCACATTTGGCATGTTTTTGCATTTAAAAGAAATTTTACAAGACACTAATCTTTGATATTTATGCACTCCTGATGCATCTAACGTGCCCAGAAAGTGCACAAACACTCCCCACTGTGTCTGTTATTACCCTTGGTATCTTTCCCAAGGTCAGCTCCACCAAAGGCATGGCACAGCTATCACCTAAGATATAACTCATATTGGTAATATGTAAGTATAGAGTGCTGTGAATGCATACATTAGCGTGTCTACGACAGCGTGACTGTATGGAAATACACAAATGCATATCACACACACACAGACTGCTGTGTTCAATCCTAAATGTTTATAACAGAGGAAAAGCTGTTCAATCAGTCACATTTTGTGTAAAGAAAACTAGCCCCAAGTGACACATTAATGCAGTCATTTTATCCCTTTCAAGGAAAATATCTACACTTGAAATGATACTTTCGCACACAAGGTCTCCACACTCATACAGAGTCAGAAATTTGAGACATGCTGTATGCTAAAATTTATGTTTTTCACTTGAGCTAAGTTAATGCCCTCCACTTGTAGTCACTTTAATGTTAGCTCACTCTTTGAGGAGAAATGCAATTACCACAGGCAATTCAAACCAACTGTGATCCGTGGGGCCAGCACAGGCGCCAGGGGAGGCAGTGGGCACTTGTCCTGCTGTGGAGAGACCCCAGGTCTCCTGAGCAAGTTGAGTTTCAGGTTTAGCTCCACCCCAAGAGGGAATATCAGCTCCTACTTCTCAAAGAATGACACCAGGATAGAAGTGTAGCTTTAGGCCTGTGCAATCACCCAGGCAGACATCTGTGCTCTCCTGGCTCGGATTCTGCTTCTCACTGTCTGCAGACATCACAAGAAGCTTTGTCACGCTTAGGAACAGATGCAACCAGAAGCACTTAATGGTTGCAGCACTTTCTAATTGTTGTGGGCAATTTCTCCGTTTTGGAGAGCAAATTGAATCCTCTTTGCCAGAGGGAGCTACATTTAGAAACCTTGAACGAGATTTTTGAGTAGAGAAATGGAGCCCAATCAATGATGCGGGGGCCAAGCAGTGTCTTGCTTTTGCACAGCTGCAGACTGCAGCAGCAGCTACCACTGGTCTAGACAGAGGCTGAAATTCAGAAGTCCTACTACTAAAATATATTCATCCTATTCTATGGGAAAGACAACAAGTTTTTTCTATGGGTTCCAAAAGCAAGGGTACAAGTCACGAGGCTCTGATGTTCCTTTAGAGGAGCTGAACCACAGGATCACAGAAAAAGTGCACGGATTTCTCCTGGCTCAAAGAGGAATCATGAGGCAGAGAGAGGAGTAGAATTCACGTCTCCAGACTTCTTTATCAATATGTGTTTTAAATAGCACCACAGGTATCTACGGTACTTCTATTATCCCCTTTTTCAGTATCTTGGATTCACAGCTACTAGAGCCTACATGCAGTCACAACAGCATCTATAGTATGTTATTCTCAGAGCTGAAGGAGACATCAATCCATAAAGATGATGAGCAGAGGTGCCTGGTAATTACAACAAAAAATTGAATAGGGGAGGAAAAAAAAAGGATTAAAAATTTCTTCTATATTCTGAATTAAAATTACCAGTTCTAGCTCAACTTCACCTTCCCTCACCACCCAGATCTGGAAATGATACTTCATTTTTCTCCTGCCATTTGACTCTCCCTTCCCACTTTGTCTGACCTAATTATGGTGCCCATCTTCTGCCACCACTCCACCCCAGGGGTTTGACACTAAAGCCCCAGAGGCACAAGAAGGTATGCTGGGCCTAAGGGAGTGCACTGCTAGCAAACACAACATTCTCAGTCCCCAAGATAGGCACTTGCTTCCAAACAAACCAGCTATCAAATATTTCTCCAGTTGTGTATCATTAAATCAATAATTGGGAAAACAACCTGTAGTTAAACATCTCTCGGAAGGACACGGTGTTATTCAAGGCTGCAGCACTGCAGATAAGCAAAGGAAACTGAATGCTAGGGAAAGACAAATAAAACTTGTACATCAAATGGGAAAGAGGAAAATGTGGGAATTAGCTCAGCTGAAGGATCAAATGGCTCTGCATGCCCTTTCTCTGCCCAGAACAAGTCACAACTCCACGCTAATGCCATTGAGGGCTGCCAGCACAGTCCCTTGGGCAGGGCTGGGAGACAAGAGCTCAGCACACACAAACAGCCTCATGGAGCAGCACAACCCTCCACAGAGCTGCTTATTTCTGAAACAAAAAACACCTGGCAGTGGCCTTTTTAAAGTATTCCATTAAGGCAGAGGCTTTTGGCAAGAGCTGGTTCTCAAAGGCCAGGCTTCAGCTGGTTTTGTGCCTACGTGTGGCCGTGCCTGTGAGCCAGTTGTAGGGCAGCAGGATCTCCCATTCCACACAAGCCACAGGAAATTCCCTCCATGTGTTTTTCTAAATAAAACAAATCCAACCTATACATAACCTGTTACATTTTCCAGGGAAAGAAATAAAATAAATATTAGGACCATTTATTAGGTTTAGCTACTTTGGTCATATGATTCCACTCGAGATAACTGAGCTAAAGGTGTCAGAATCAGCATCTTCCAGGTGCCCAGAGCAGCAGTAAAAGCTTTTAAAGAGTAATAGGCAATTTTGTTTGTCTTCCTTTCTCCTTAAAATAAAATAGCTAGGACTAGAAATTATAGATCACTGCATTCTTTTTACAGAGAGACAATTCCTTTCCTCTTAAAGACAGTGCTTTCTTTTAGAAATACAAAGCTTGTCTTTCTGTCACTGTGGTCTCTGGCGGGGGGAATCAACAAACACGTTTGAATTAACTTTAGAATGATTTCTCTTGTCAAAGACAAACCAATTTCAAATCAAAATAGCATTTGTTATAGTAAATAGCTTGGTGGGAGGGAGTTTTGAAATTCACATCTAACTCATTACAATTACACCTTCGTTATATCGTAACTAAAAAACCCCTGCCAATAAAACAACTAACCAAACCAAAAACCAATTTTTAAAAAAACCCTTCTAACTTTCTTTTCACAGACTTATCAAAGAACTAAAGAAAACTATTTCTCCCAAGGACAATGCAGAAAAAGCAGCCCACCATCTCAAACAGAATATTAAAAAATCACTCCAAGGTCAAACAAGATCAATACAGTAATAAATCTCAAAAACTGCTTCCTTGGCAATTTGTGGAAAAACGAAGAAACTCTAGAACTTACAACTGAACAGGTCTTTCCATTTTACATATAAGACATATTCCTGAGCCATAAATATTTGCTGACCACCACTAAAGCACAAGTCTTCTACAAGGCAGAGCCCTCTAAGTGTGAGCGCAGGAGGTGCACAAATTACTTCAACAAAACTGTCATAACCATGGACTTGCCCACCACAAATTCCTTATTTTTCCCCTGGAGGAAGCATGGTCTGAGGTGCCAGGTCCATTAAGTCTACACTGTGCTGACAGGACTGATGTTCACATCACCTGGCACCTCTGAGGCACTGGAAAAAGAATGCAGAGCTGTGAGGACACCATTTCTCCTGACTGGACTAAGCTGCACCTCAGGGAAGACAGCAGCTGGGCAAACAAATCCAAGCAAATTCCATTCTGTTCTACTCTGGATGTTTACAAAGGTGTTTTTATGTGCTTGCCTGTTTGATGGGAAGGCAATCAAATGGGTTTAATTCCTTCCTATAACAGTTGGGTTTTTTTGAGAATGAGGCAAGTGTCACTTTTCCAATAGCTCCATGGAGAAAAGACCTCCTTCCTACCAAAGGCATCAATCCCTCTGACAGTGAGCTCTGGAGGGCCCACTGCAGACAGTGAGATGCTGTGCTTGGGGCACCTGACTGCACGTGCCAAAAAGCTGCATCCAGGAAAGCTGCTGGCTTTATACAGCTGCTGGCTGTATAAAAGCAATGATTGCTATCACACATTTTCAAACGCTTCCAGGCCTAGGAGGGAAGTGCATTATCCATCAAAAGAGACAGAGAGACTCGGAGAAGCTGCATGGCTCTCTGCAGAACACAGAGAATGACACTTCTTCAGTTTATTCCTAACATCCATTTGTACAAACCCTTAGTGCAGACTGCATCCAACTCTACTTCAGCTATTCCTGCTGTACCACTCTCTCATGAAGCCACAAGTGGCTCAGCAATGACTGCTCACCAGCTTGCATCAAAACACTGGCAGCACCTCACCTGGCAAGTGGTCAACATCTGCAAACACCCTCTCTTGCACTTTCCACATATACAGCATTAAAGATAAAAGGGATGGTGTAGAAGCATGTCAAAGTCACTCTCCATTCATGCATAAGGTGATAAAAAGAAAGCACTAAGCTGATCAGGAATTAACACTAAGGATTGATTCCTTCAAAGGAAAAAAAAAAAAAAAAAAAAAAAAAAACTGTGGTTGTAAAGTTCACAGAAGCACTGGATGTTTCCAAGTCCCACCTCACTGGTGCAGATGGGCCATGGCAGAGCTGTACCACACACACATCTTTATCTGCTGTGACCAAACAGCAGGGCACTGAGGAGCTGTGATTATTTCACTCTGCTGCCTGTGCTTCTGAGTGAATGGTGCCAAAAGTCGGGTGTCAACAGATGGTCCCAAAAACTCATGCATTTGGTAAGCAAAAGGTAACTTACCAGATCCAAAACTGGCTCAGACACCTGTCTTAATCAGCCTGCTCCTAGAAAAAGTGTCACAAATTCTGTAATCACTACGCTTTATCAGAAGTTTTATTTTTTCATCTCATTTAAAAAAAAAAAAAAATTTAAATCAGCATCTTCAGTAGCACCAGCTACTTGAATGCCAGACTTAGTAACTCGCTCATTTCCTAAAATAACTAATTTTTTCTTGGTGATCATCTAGTTTTGATAGAAATAGCCATGGATTTCTAATGCCATTTTGATAATCATTGCTGACTGCTTATTAACTACCTGACAAACTGATACTATTTCAAGTATTTGGCAACAACAGAAACTTCTTTCCAGTTCACCAGGGGCAGCACCTATTCAGGAACTGGTGCATGGGCAAACATACACCAGTCAGAACCTGAAACCAAAACCCTTGAAAGGAGCACTGGCTTTATCTGGATTATCTGAAGAGAAGTCCCTGGTGCACATCTCAGACCACCCTAACAAGAGCATTCCCTCTCCATTTCCAGAGGAAATGAAGTCCTGGGCTGTTCCAGGTAAAACAGCAAGTTTTTTAGAAATGCTGAAAAGGCCTAAAAGCTTTAATTCTTATCAGAACTGTGGGTGCTCAACGCCTCTAGAAATCTTTCAATTATGGAATTAAAGCAGAAAGCAGTCTTTTCCCATTCCCGTAACAGGACATAGAAATATATCCCATAATATTTCACATTTTATATTAGTATCTTAGAGTAAAATTTTGATATCTACTATTTTCTTTTTCCCTGTAGAAGTCAGCTACCCATCCATTCAGCTTTGTGTTTATGGCCTTTCTCACCCAGGTTTCTGAAATTCCCTTAAGATGTAAGCTCATTTTCCCAATCCTTAATCTCTGCAGCCTCTAATTCCACTTGACAAGCCAATTTGAGCAGGATGAAGAAGCACACAGATCTTTGAAAGAGAAGTGGAACATTCCAAAAAGGAAATAGGAAAATCAACAAATTGTTCCAGGAATTAGAATAATCCTTTTGACCTTGTGGTTGCTTTTCCCTCTTCCCTTTCATTCTGTGACTGCAGGCTGCTTGGCTAGGTGGGGATAACAAAACAAAACCAAGCAGGTAAAATTCAATGCACAGATTTGCAGTACATAAAAGCATGATCTTGGAAAAGCAACTCAGTTCATGGTGAATTTGCTCTTGAGAAGGTAACATGGAACAAGAGGAGCCTAACAAAAAAACCAAAATCCACAAAATATCTTGGCACCCCAATGTTTAACTAAGGCCAAGTAGCCACGATGAACAATCATTACCTCTCCCAGCTGTATATTTCTTGTTCCTCATTTCACCTACACTCTTCTGCTCACCCCTACTACTGTGCCATTTCAAAACCTTTTAGCTCTGAGTAGGCCTTGAAATACTAACTCAAGTCAGAAGAAGAAAATGGCAGAATAAAAGGAGTAATTCAGCATTAATATGCTGAAAATGGCAGAGCCACCTGCCCCATGATAATTACCTACACCACTCTGCAGGCAGTAGGAGCCCATTTGGTGAGATGCTGAATATATTCAGAGTGAGCCAAATCAGAACTGCTTCAAGCTGCGGTTATATTTACTCAGAGCACCACACTCCAAACCTGTTATTTTCAAACATCCACCAAAGAGCAAAAGAAAACCTGATGCAAAAGGTATTTTGACAGTCCTTGTGTTTGCTTTTTTAATCCAGGGTCACGTAGAGACTAAGGCAGCTTTTCCCTTTAGCTGGAGTCTGTCAGCTGGCACAGAGAGCTCCCTGGGAAGGATTCCCTGCTCCCTCCAGCCCCACCAGGGAAGCACAGAAGTTGATGTGGCTGCAGCACTCGACAGAGCAGAAACGTGGCTGGCGAGCTCGGGGTGCCTGCAAGGGGCTCCCCCCTTCCTCCAGATTTCACTGAACAGACTCTTTCTGGCTTATTACTCTCTCCCTGCAGCAAATATTAACAACAGAAGCAGCAGAGAAAAAACTGGCTGCTAAGGATTAAGAACATCAGTCCTGACCTTCTCTCTATGCGGAAGGAATTCAAGTGGCCCTCAGGAAAATGAAAGCAGGATTTATTTTAAATGGACCTTTTATGGAAATGACTGTGGTTTCCAGCTCATCAGATAGACTCCATCAATAAATAGCCTTATTCACCTTGCTGTGCCTTTGAAGCAGGTATTGTTCTGGAAGTGTTGTGGCATATAAATTTTGCTAGGCATACTTTCTAACTACGCTGGTACTACTGTGGAATATTATAAAAGGCAATTGTTCCCCAGAAAGGTCCATAAGCTGTGATTTATTAATGAAATGCCAAACCTGGGAAACTAGGCAAAGGTCTCATGAGTGCACGGTAAAATAAATAGCATGACAGAATACACATGGTGAGCGCTAGCAAAAACAGCAGAAACATGCATACAAAGAGAAGATGCAAATGCATTCCTCTCCTGATGGTACTGAACGTTGTCAGCTAAGAAATTTAGTCTGAAAGTCACTGAAGAATATGCTCAGATGATCTCCATACACATAATCCACCAGATAAATGGCAATATGATGCCAATTACAACACAAAATAAAGTCATCACAATATGGTACAAAATGCTTCATCTTGGCTAAGAAGCACCATGCAGGGAAATTCAGAGGCAGCATCACCTTTAAAATTAGATCTGAAATAAAAAACAACCAACTGTAGCATATGAAAGATCAGGGTAATACATATGTCAGTCACATGCAATGAATATAACCTGAAAGCCATCACAATTTTCTGTACCATATGTAGCCACATCGCACAGAACAGCCAAGCATGTTCTTTAAAAAAAGTCATAGAGCACCCTAGATATAATTTTTTTTAATTGATATGAAACGTTAGTAGCATTCCCTCCTTGGAAATGAGCAAACTGCTGCACATCATTATGTGCTCCTGCTGAACAAGCAGAAGGTGCTGTGAACCACCAGAAGGCACCTTTATTGTGCTGGTCAGGGGTAAAAAGGTGTGAGGGCCATCAGTGTGAGGGGCAATACACTCCCCCAGACTGGCCAGCTGCAAAAGCCACTGCTTCAAGTTAATTAACCCATTACATACCTGAGGTTTCCCACTATCAGCCCTCCATATATCAGGCACCACTAAGACTGGAATCCCACCCATCATGAGCTCTAGACACATACATTCTCAGCTACTACTATGGGACAAGCTGCCAATTAGGCAGTGACCTAGAAATGCCATGCAGAGTGGTGCTTCAAACATCTGAAGGGTCTTCCTTTCATGCTCATGGAATTACCATGACATGTCAAAGAAATAACTGTTATCCCGATGATAATGCCAAGAATTGTCCTCTCTCCAGTTCACCAGGTGCTCCCTGTATCTTCCAGCAAAGAAAGGCCCTTGGGTACCCCAATCTGAAGTGCCAGATTATTTTTCTGACCTCATGACTGGCGTGCCTGATATCCACTGAGCAAATGCCTCATCCATTTCCTGATACCTTTGTAATCCATCCGAAGTCACACCACATCCACTCCTCATAGCCACGGCTATCTTTGACAATGAACAATAAATAAATGCCACCCTCTTTTCCCAACTCTTAAAATTTCTCTGGGATGCAGGCATTTTCAATAGCACCCCTCTACTTCTATTTTCAATAGTCACATCCCCAGCACACTGCTTGAAGCCTGTGTGAGGATGTTCACTGCAAAGAGCTGAGCAGAACAAGTCTTGCTTGGGGAGCTGTTCACAGGGAGCTCTCCAGCTGATAAGTGAGAGGGATTCACACTATGCAGGAGAAACAACCCAAAGAATGGAAATTATACACAGGGAATTAACGAAGCCAATTTTTTTAAGTGACCTCGTCATTAAGTCAAGAGGAGGACAACAGTGAAGGTGCACAAACAGGATGATAAGGGAGACTTCTCTCTCCAAACAAACTGGAGAGTTGCTCTCTCTGTTTCTGCAGTTTTCAGCATTAAATCCCTATTTAGTAACAGACATGTTCCAAGGAAAGCACCCACGGGGAGAAATCTTCCACACCGTTTCTTCTTTTTCTGAGGTATAACAACCTTCACAAAATGGAACAAGAAAGCTTTGTGCCTTAGATGTCCTTTATCAGCACCACACATACATGCCTAGCAGAGTTATTACCCTAATCACAAACGTCAACAAATTAGCCCTGTTTAAAATTCAGAGACAACAAAGGCAGAAATCCAATCCATGCATTCTCTAATTACAGTCCACACAAAATATTCTGTGAGTCTCCTGTGAGTTTGCGTTGTGGATGCACACACATCACCTCTTGCCACTGAAAATTAGTTCAGTGTTCACTGGACCAATGTCTTCACTGCTGCCAAAACAATTCCTGGCATTTCCCTTCTCCATGCTGCAGAAAGGAAAGCAATGGTACCACTGAGAATGAATATGAGGTTCTGTTCTCTCTTACCCCTGCACACCTACACTCTAAAGAGACAGGCACACAGACTGCATGCCTGTTCACTCTTCAATCATTCCTTAGGAAATTGCAAGCTGTCTCTTCCAGGTTAGACCTTGCAATGAAAAAGGAGAGAAAAATGGCTGCTAAGACTGTTCTGTTTGCTTCAAAAAGAAAGCAGAACATCCTACACTTTAGAAAATGTGAGAAATCAACTGATATATCTCGTGCTGCCTCTAAGCTGTAAAACACTGAGCAATAGCTGGTCTGGGGTTTGACTGAAGGATGGTCCTTCTGGGGGGAAGCAATGCCCTGTAAAAGGCCACTGCTGCTGCATTTGGAAAGATGCTTTCCTAAGACCCTAATACAATGAATTGTGCCTGCAGTTCATGTGCCCTGAACTTCCCTCTCCCTGTCATAAAATGTTTATTTCCAGAAAAAGTGCTGCTTCCTGTTTGCTTCCCTCGATAATTCGTACCACTCAGCCCAACACACCCATCCATCTTCACACCACTGAATGGCAGTACTGCAATTCAGAGACAGTGTGGGTTATTAAAAACAAAACAGGAAATAGCTTCAGAAATGTAGAATTTCCTGAAAAGCAGTATTTCCAATTATACTTCTAATGGTATATATGCTTATGCTCCATCTCTCAAAGTGTTCAAGGCCGGGTTGGATGGGGTTCTGAGCCACCTGGTCTAGTGAGAGGTTGGAAGTGGATGCTCTTTAAGGCCCCTTCCAACCAAACCCTTCTGTGATTCTATACCAAGGGCTGAGGCAAGCAGAACTGTCACCAGTTCCATGTTCACAGTGGGTTTTTTTGGAGGTTGCAGGCGCCCATGAGAGCACTTTGTCAAGATGGTTCTAGTTTTAATGGATTAGATACAAAAGCAAAATCACTTCAGATCCAATTTATTCAGTGTTTGGGGTTTTCAAGGATAAACACAAAGAAATCTTTAATATGAATTTCAAAGCATCTATTAAGTAAGTGCCCAAAGAGTAGAATTCATGTTGTTGAACATAAACAGTGGTCAAGACCAAAACTTAACTTCTCAAAAGAGAATTACAACTTGAAGTTTCAAATCAAACAGTAGTAGTCATAAATCCAGACCGAATAGGTTCTTTTTTAAAGTAATAAAAATATGATAAAATCTTTTTTAAGCAAACCAACAAAATTCATCCTACATATAGTTCTGACAGCTGGAGAAGAAAAAAAAAGCAAACAAAACTTCAAAGAGCATGGAAGATTTTTCAGACGTCTTCAGTACTGGGCTAATGAGAATTTTATCATTAACTTTCCTGAGAACAGGATTAGGTTTAATACAAACAGTTCTGAGTATCTCTAGCAGTGAGTAATGAAAGCAGGAGGAATATGAGATGATGTACAACCTGCAGGGAGGACAGGTGAATACCTAATAGGGTGTTTTCCCATATTTCTCATACAGCATCTGTCAATGTATTATCTAAATTAATGACTCTGCAGTCTCAAACTGTTTGGTTCATTTTCTGTCTCTTATCAGGAGCACAGGGAAGACTGCCAGGGTTGACTGAAAATATACATGACCTGCACATTTTAGTGTAACACAGGTATTAAAAACCTGACACCCTTCAACTAGGCTTTTCAGCCATACATACATTTAAGGAAACTTTTATAGTATTTCCAAAGTGATTAGGAACACCTCTCCTAAAGAAGCTTCCACAATTCCACTGAAAGAGAAACAGCTTGTAACTCCCTATGATCCTCAAAATAACCCTTTCCATAGAAGTGCCTATCTGACTTCTGAAAAGGCTTGTACAGCCTCACTTTTCACTTCTACAATATGATTAATGGTACCTCTGAAATGCTGAATTGGGAAGTATGGCTTACCAACTATATTATTTACGCTAAAGAACAATTTCCAGGTCATTTCCGATTTCCCACATTCCATTACTCTGCTGACAAAAAAAAAAATCTTCTCATCAAGATGTATTCAGTGTTTAGGTTTTAGAAGCATAGCAAAAGTGCAAATAGAGGAATCGATTTTATTTCCAAAAGGCTCTGCAGATGACAGTTCCCAGTCCTGTTTGAAGTAAGTGACAAAAAGCCTAATGACTATGAGAGAGGCAGAGATGCTTCACAACTTCAGTGGGGTTTGGATCATTAACAATAATTGAATGCCTGAGACAGGGCCAAGTTCTGCCCCCAAATCAGACCAATTAAAGACTGAGACACTCAACTAGAGACACATTTTCATCAGTTGAGCTTGCCTGCATTAGTTATTACTGGTATGGTTTTTTCACCTCACTCCAATGCGTTCCAGAGGAAAACATGCACTTAGCAAGGTTAGGAAACAAAAGATTGGATTTTTTTTTTTCTTTTTACATTGTATTGCACGGTTTTTGGTGTTACCTTGAATGCAGCAATGCAGTGTAGGCTGAGTAATGCCATCACCAGCACCAGGAACACCGTGGCCAAGTTCCTCACATCCCAGATGGACTCGACCAAGGGGATGCTGCCGACCTGCCAGTCATAGCACAGGGTGATGGGTGCCAGCAGGAGCCATGCATTGAAGGCCAGAAGGTAGGAGTAAGTTAAAAACCTGCAAATGAAAACAGGTAATGAAACACATGGAATGACTGCCAGCACATTTTCCTGTGGTGTTTACCACATACCACACAGGAGGAGGAAACAACACAAAAATAACTAATCAACAACTCTGAGCCAACAGGCAGCACCACACCTCGCTGTCAACAGAGATGCTGCCATAGGTGAGGGGCACTTTAACAGGTCATAAAATCAGTAATATTTACATGGTTTCTATGCACCAGCCTTTGGAAGACTAACAGAACTTCAACTCCCATTTGAATGTTAAATTTCTGAAGTGACTTTCTGCCAGCTTAAACAATAAATGAGTAACTATGCAGGTACATACATATATATTGAATTTTTACACAGTTCACTGCATCACTGCTGCAGTACAAAATATCCCTCTAGCTGGGTTTAACTTACAATTTAGGATTTCTTCTATCTGCATAGCAAAGTCAGACCCTTCTCTCTTTTCTCTTTGCAAATCAAGGCACAGGGACAAAATACAGAAGTAAGAAGGGACAGGGTGATTCTCAGCTGATCCCATCACATTTTCTTAGGGCTGGGGCCAGATTGCATGAGATGTGCCTCAGAAGTGATGGGAAAAAAGAGAATAAAATTAATGGGGAATGGAAACGGGGAGCATGCTGCCCTCTGGGAAGTATTCAGGGCTTTCAAAGGACTGAAAAAGAAGAGCATGTGTGCCACTGGGTTAAAGGAAACAAGGAAAAAAAAAGCTAATCAAACCAACATCTCTCTGCCCCAGGCTTTTGCTTCTTGGCATCTACTTACCAAAAAGTGCATCTAAAGTTGAAATACTTTAAGTGCAAGAGACTGCAGATTGATTATTACAATAATTCAACCAAGTAAACCAAGTCAACCAAGTAAAATTGTGACAGCCTTCAAAGAGACAAACCCATCCTTGGCTTGCAAATGGAAAAGTCCACACTGTACACAGCACCAAAAATGGCAAATAGTAAAAAAAAGGAAAAAAATTACATTCTATCCTGCATAGGATTTCTTCCCTCTGAGCCTGCTTTGGCAGCTGTTATCACACCCAGTTGCCATGGTACCTTGCAGGTTTATTAAAATGGCAACAAAGGATGGCAGAAATGTCAAGGCATGTAGACATTGAGGACTGTCTCACTTTCCACTTACAAACATGCCCCTTTGCAGTAAAAATGCAGCCCCTTACAAGAGCACTTACAACAGTAGATTTGTGGCAGAACTGTAAGACACTGAAGCTAAGTGTGACTCCAGGCAGGAAGTTCCCAGATGGGTGTTGGGCCCTAAATTTCTGTGAAAACATATTTAAATAACTAAAAAGTTAGGATATCAGCTTCCCTTTTCATCCAAAACCCAAACATTTCCAGCAGCAGTGACCCAAAAGCAAGGAGGCTTACTGAGCTGGAATGTTTCATTGTAAACAGTCAGAGAGGCACATCCTCATTTTCCCACAGATCTTTCTAAACTCCCAATTCTGGAAAGTGGACTATTCCCATATTTTTAAGGTTTTCAGCCATTTGATACACTTCTCTTCCATCCCCCCCTCCCATTTTCCTCACCTTCACCACCTTGAGGTACTAAACAAGAGGGAAAGAAAGAAAATCCGTCTTCACTTAACAGAGGCAGTGATTAAAAAGCCATTTCCTGTTTAAGAGAGCATCCCTCCAAAATATAACCTAATTTTGCTCAAACGATTCTTAAAATTGTGATCGTTCACTCTTTCTAAAGAAATAAATGTGTTTTCTAGTCACCAACCCAATCTCTTCTCCTGCACATGACAGAAACACAGCAACACAAAATCTCCTGAAACTTAATAACGCCAAGGCACTCACTCGTGACATTATGTGTGGCCTGACCCACCTCTGCTCAGCCACAATAAAACAGACTTCAGCCTCCACACATCAGCTCAGAAAAGGCTGCCAGCATTTATTTACAGCTACTTACCTCAAAGCCAAACTAAGATCCATTCCTGGCTTTATTCTTAAAACAAAAGCATGTCTATTCAGATGGATCTAAATAATGTCATGGTATATGATGTTGTTACTAAAAGTGTGTATATTTGACAGGATTTCCAGAAGCACTGAGTTAGTTTTGCACTTTAGGAGAGCCCCACTTTTGGAGGGAGTGTCCTTCTATGCCCTGGCATATTAGTATTTTCAACAGGCATCACGATACTCAAGGAAGTTTGCATGCAAACCACAACACCAGAAAACCCTCCCCTGCTCACTCACACTGGGCTGCTGGGTAGGAAGGAACAAGAGGACATTTGTGATCTTTGCAAATTCCAGCATTGCAGTTAAGCATAGACTAGCTGCTTTTCTGCATCTTCACTGATAAGGCAGGAGCTGATGTACCCTTACACAGCACAGAATAAATAAACAGTTTGCTGCCATAACAAATTGAGCGAGCTTAATTTAAGAGGTATTCAGAGCAGCCAAATCAGTGTGAGTTAATGCATTTCTGCTGGGAAGGTAGGACAAGCTGCTGTTGAAGATGGGAAGCCAACTCCAGGCCACTCACTGATCAGGAGAGGTTTGTAAACAAGTGCCTATTTCCGAGGGCTTGTGAGGTTTGAGTCTTCCTTGGGAGCCACATGCACAACGTGCTGCCAGAGGCAGCTCCCAAAGTTGAAGCACAATCTCTCCATTCCACTATGGCAGTAATTAGTCTTTAACTACTCTCTTCCAACAGCAGTGAAATATTTCAGAGCCCGTGACAATCATTAGCACCTGCGTACAGTCAATGGCTTTGGCCTCTGCTGACACCCTGCTGGAGAACCCTTGGCCACACCTGGCCAAGCCCCAGCTCCCTCACTGAGGGGCGTGTGACATCGGCAGTCGTGGGGGCTGAGACCCACGAAGGCACTGCCCGACTTTTGGAGGCATTTGTAAAAGCAGCCGCAAAGCATCGAGCAGGCTCTGAGTCAAGCAAAAGTTTGGATCTGCCTTCAGCATTGGTAACCTGTCCTTGACCATGATGGATGGCTGTGTAAAATAAAGCACTTATAAACTATCGCTATTCTAGGTGCTAGGAACAGAAAAATAACAGCATGCTAATAATAGTTACTGACAATCCAGTGCTGCTTTTTATTTATGGCTCTCAAAAGCATATGATATTCCTTCACAGCTATGTGGCTCTCGTATCACAAGCCTAAGGAGAAAGCTAAACACAGGAGAAAGTTTGGAAGAAACCTCTTACTAAAGCTGACACCTCAAGGAACTAATTTGCAAATTTTGAAAAGACTTGAAGATTCTGAAATCACTCCAGGAGCTAATTACATTTCAGCAGCCTACCTGCAAATGGCAACAAGAGTATTTTCTTTTAATTAGTTGACTGAGTGAATTACATTTTAAATTAATGATCTTTTTGATATTGCTTCTGGTGTCTCCTGGAATTCCAAGGGAGAAAAACTCCTGCCTGTAGCATCTCCCAGTCTCTCAGTTAATCCCATGAAAATGAGAGTATTACTGGTGAGGTGACTGGAAGACTCTGCCTCTTAACCGGCAAACAGTTTTTTCCCCCAGGACAGGTAACGGCATTTGCACTGCAGCAAATTTTTTATTTGCAAATTGAACATGGAAATCCAAGTTTCAGTGGGTATCAAGCATTCTTTTCACTTCCCTGGCATGCTCAGAAAAACACAGTTCCTCCTGTAGGTAGCCAGTGTTGTCATGGCAATCCAGTTTGTTTAGTTTTAAATTTTTTTTAGTATCAATGTTCTGTTGCATGCTTTGAGATAAATACAGGATGACTCATATCTAGAACTTGTTGCAGAAAACAACTATTTGAATTGATTGGTTCTGCTGCAAAAATGAACCCAAAGGGTACTACTCAAAGCCCTAGACAGGAAAATACCTGAGGAACTGTCTGTTATAGAGACCCACTGCTGTAACAGAGACCAACGAGCTTGGAAAAGCTCTCATCTCAGCTCTGCCAAACCCAGGCAATCAAGAGCACAAGGAATGTGAGACTAGGTTAAAAAAAAAAAAAATACAAGATTTATAGAAATTTATGAGGCGTTTCCTGTCTTTTCTGATTTTGGAGCAGTTTAAGCTTTCTCGCCACAGCACCCAGGGACTGAGATTATAAATTTCTTTCTAAAACTGTGATACAAGAGTGATTACAAAGCTCTGACTGCATCCCACCAAAGCTGCATGGAAAAGTGGGGGCCAGTGATCCTTTTTATTTTAAGTGAATGCTGTGCTGCAACCCACCAGCCACCCAATTCTGGGACAACCCATCCCATTCCTGGAAGACAACCACAAATCCACCAAGACCCAGAGGGGTACCCACCTGCAAATGAAACATCTCCCAGCACTGGGGATTTTAGCAAAGCAAAGGCAAAACCATTCTCCTGGTTGAGGAAAAATGGACTGATCTAGAAGGCAGGTAATAAGTGCACTTAACTAGCACTTGGGGCAAAAAGAAGGGGAGGTATGAAGCAGGTGGGGATCTGAAACAGAAGCAGGATTACAGTTTTTGTCCTCTCAAAAGTCACAGACCCTAGTTATGCTCTTCTGACACGACCTGCACACTGCCAGGCACTCAGGGAGGTTTCAGTTCACTATAAGGGTAAGAAGTGCTCTTTTGTTAGGGAAAAGAGCTTCTCATTTACATTAACAGCTGAACTGATTTTGGCTCAAGGCTCTCTTCATCCTCTTACAAAGCCCTAGACCCAAGTGTGTTTGACAAGTCACTTCACACTAATGTCCTCCTAGGACACATGTGGCTGCAATTATAACCAGGTGGTGGTATTTCGGATATTGTCTTCAAATTGTATATATTTACACTCCCCCTAGGGAACTCCCAGTCCAGTCATACCTTCCCACACACGTTTATTTTTCTGCACTGTATATTGTCAGCCTAAACATTTTCTTTTCAGAGCCTTAAAAGAAAAAATTCCCACTCTGTCTACCCAGCTCATTCAAAGACAGTGGAGTAAACTACACAAACAAGAAGCAGACAGACAAATTCCATTTAACATCCAAATGCAAGTATAAGTTAGACAGAAAATACTTGTACCTAGAAAAGTACCTGAGTATTCCCTTTCATCAAACTTTATGCATTTAGGGAAAAGAGCTGCCAATCAGTAGAGGACAGGAGTAGGAAAGAGAGATAAGGATAAACAGAGAGCTGCAGCTTGATGAAGAGCAAGGTAACTCCTCTGGAAGGTGGGCTTGTGTGCCCCAGGGACATGAGGAAAAGCAGACTGTGTTGTCTTCTATAGCTGAACAGCTTTAATCTAGTGAATGGTTCTCTCTCAGTTGTTTGACCTCTGTGGATAAAAATCCGAAAAATACCAAATTTTTTAGGAGTAAAGATTTTGAAAGAGTTTCCAGTGAAATACAAACCTCCTGTCAGGATCTCGGTGCTGGAAAACCTGGGACTGTTTTCCCTCTGCAAACCCCTCCGTGTGCTGTGGGTGAGGACATGCCCTGTGATCACACCTGATTCTCAGGTCCTCCCCTACAGCAGCACGTTCCAGAGTCACACAGCCCAAATTCCCCAGCAGTGGGCAACTGCTTCAGAAGAGGACCACTGAGGCAGCAGCAGGTGGAGGGTTCTGAGATCCTCAAGAAATTAATAACCAGACCTGAGAAACCTGCTGGAATACCTTTTCTGCAAATGGCTCATTGTATCCCAGAGCATGACCCACCCAATGCTGGTGGGAGCCAAAGGGATGTTCTGGGCACGCTGCATTGCCTCAGACTGGCCACTCCCTTCCACCTCTGTGTGGAACTATTTTGGAAAGCAAAATGCATGGCCTGGAGGAGCCAATGGCCTGTGCTTTGGCTGCAGCCTCTCTGCTCCATATGCAGATCTGGCAGGGAAGGCTTGTTGTGTACCCAGCACTTGCAGCAAGCACCACAGCCCATGACAATACCTATCAAATCCCAGACAGTGCCAGGGTCTGTTCATCACACCAAGAACACCTGCATGAGAGAGATGCTGAAAACTTTCATGTGACTCTGGGAGAATCACCTTCTCTGCAGGGTGGCCTTTGCTTTGGAGCACCATCTTCCAGCCAGGCCTGTCCTCCAGCTCCTAACACCCCTTGAAATAAAAACTACAGTTTACGCTTAATGTATGGCATGAGAGCAATTTTTACCAATTGTTGCTCTCCCTTTTGTTAGAAGTGATCCCTGAATGCTGGGTGCCTGCAGAGATCACACACAGGGCTGAACTTGAACACCTTTTAGAACAAGATAAAAAGCACTGACAAACCAGGCAGAACTCCACCTCCCAGGTAGCCTGTGCAAGCCCGGCTGATTAAGAGATGATAAGTCACAATTTTAATGCTATTTTTCTAGCCTAAGGTCCATGAAAACTCCATATCAAAGTAGTTGCTACACTTGACTTCTATTTCCTTGGCAGAACTGGCTGGCACAGGGACCCATTTTCCCAGCACAGGTCCATGGTTTGCCTCTCGGTAGTTCATTCCCTTTGAAGTTACAACTGGGATGATTAAATGCATCAGAAAACAGTCATAAATCTCTGTGAAAAGGATTATGTGCCAGTTTTTATGTATAAGCACTTCTTCAGCTTTCTGCAGCACTGAATTCTCATTTACCTGATTGAAACAGCAAAGCAATACAGAAAGCCAGCTTACAGAGAGAGCAGTTCAACCACAGGACAATGTTATCTCAAGGCAGTCCAAGTAGAAATGCATTAACTATTTAAGGAAGCACCACAAATAACCTGCCTCATGCCCAGGGTGATCAGCCACCAGAGATCACAAGGCAAATGCCAGCAGAAATTAATATAACTCGACTCCCAAAGACAGTTTTTTAAAAAATGGACTTTAAGTCAGAAATTCCAGGTAAGATTTAATCTGTTTCACACAGCTTGAGACATGCTGCACAATGGATTTTTCCCGTGTCTTGCCACAGTATTAGTAATAAAATCTGTTTATCCAGAGGCCTCCTCCTACTTCTTTCCCCTCAAGCAGGGCAGAAGGAAAAAACATTCTGCAAAACATCTGAAGCATGTCAGCCCTCCACTCAACACCCTCCTAACTCTGGAGCTGCACTTTTGGAACACTGTTTACATAAGGGGTAGCCCTCCAAACCTTCCTAGTTACATTCTCCCTCAAATTCGGTCTGATACAAGCAAGAATGTTTGAACAGAGGTTTGGGATTGGGTTTTCTATCTCAAATATTGCTTACCCATAGCAGATTTTGACATCAAAGTCTGTGTTTTTTAAGGAAAGGCCACTGGAGACAGTGCACAACTGCCTGGATGGACAGGCTTTCATGGCAGGGCTTAGGAACAGCAGGATTCCCAACACCTTCATTTCTGCCTCCACTGAGAAAGGCAATGACAGACTCATCCCATCCTCTCAGACCACCTTTGCCAAGCAACACAACAAAGGCCATGGAAATGTGGCTCTCATTTATGTCACTAAGCTTTGAGGTATTTGGGAATATCTCTTGTAATTTTAACAATAGTAATTTAGTGAACATGATGAACAGATGACTTTTTAAAGACTGAAAAACTGTCATTATTTCAGTGTATTATACCCTTCAATTGTTAAATAAATCATCATCTGTCTACTTTAATTTATACATTGGTGCTGTCCAAGATTGGAGACAGGTTCCACAGAGCACACAGGCATTTTCTAGGGCCAAAGTGAGCCACATCAAAGGTCTATCCAGCAGTGACCAAAACCCATTGCCAATAAGAGCATATAAGATGATAATTTTCCCCCAGTTCCTAACTGGGGAGTTGGAGTTTCTGAGTTGGATGTAGTTTCTGCATATTTAGTAGCCTAGATTTCTTATTTCAAATCTCTCTTTGAGATCTTTCTTGGCAAATGTCTCTTTGAGCCTGCATAAATGAGTTCAGCACACTCCTGGTATCCTGCAGGAAGAAGCTCTCCAGCTCAGCCACCTGGTGCAAGCCACTTCCTTGGCTTGCTTGGAACCTGTCTTCTCTGAGAAGGAGAAGAAGAAGAAGTCTTCTCTGATTCTGTCTTCTCTGAGATTCATTTGATCCACCCTAAGTTCTCCATGCCACCCTCCTCCACACAAACATGGATGCACACACCTCTCACCCCCTCAGTCCTGCAATGTATGCTGTGTCAGCTCTAGGGGATCACAAATTCTGACCCCACAAGTCATTGCTTTTTCAGCCCCCTAACTTACACCTACCCCTAAAGCTGGCCCAAATAGACCCTGCAAAAGTTGCAATGCTGCCTTGGGTTCATTCTGTGTCAGCCAAGACCCCAGATCCAGGTCTAACTTCATGACTTTCACAAAGGCTGCCACACATTTCCAAGCTACTGTTTTTATTTCTTTTTTTTTTTTTTTTTTTTTTTTTTTTTTTTTTTTTTTTTTTTTTAATTCCACTCTTATCAGCCTTCCTTGTGGTCCCACAGAGCTGGCTAAGTCTTTGAATAATTTTCAACTCTGTTGAAAACAATAACATTTACCCTGGCGAGTCATGCACAAAACCCACATTTCCAGTTCAAATAAAGACAACTCCTTGAAAACAGAAAACTCCCATTTGTGACCTAAATGATCTTCAGAGTTACAAAACAATTCGCCCACTGCCTGAGACTAACCCTTGCTTCAACTACAGTTATGATGTTACTAATCACTTCAAGAGCACTACCCAAAATTGATATTTTTTTTAGTTTCTGGTCTGGACACCAAACTTAGCTCTTCCACTGCCTTCTTCCCAACTTAACCCAAATTGCAGTTAACATCTTGGCTTTAGTGCTGCATCCTAATTACTGTCTTCAAAACCTTGTTGAAAGCTTCCTATACCAGCTCTTCACATGCTGCTGCTACTGTAGCTGCCCACAGTTGAGGAGCACAGGATGCTTAGGAGCTTCTCTGAAGTTGGACCATAAACACAAATGGTCCTGTGGCCCTCCCCTGCAGTCACTCCAACAGGTCCATGTATTTCCTGTGCTAAGGACCCCAGAGCTGGATGCAGTGTGCCATGAGGGGCCTCACAAGAGCAGAGAGGCAGAACCACTATCCTTGACCTTCCTGGAAACCACAGCTATGCCACTTGAACCCTGCCAGCTCCACTTGACATCCCAGTCCTGCACCTGGGATGACTGGCACAATGCCAGTTCAGCAGCAGCAGCTTCAGCTCTGACCATGGCAAGATAAAGTGTCAGGTGAGAGCTGCAGCTCCAGTCTGACAGAGGGGGAAGGAAACGATTTATTGCCAAGATAAAAGGCTGTGGTCAGAGGGTGCAACATGGGCTGTCAGTTCAGAGATGGTCACCAGGGCTCAGGTGACTGGCAGGACTGACACTGAGACCTGCTGAAGGCATGGGTGTCCTGAATGGAAGATAAAGCCTTCTGGGTAAATCGGCTAAAATGAGGATTAAGATCAAGTTCAGCAGAAGTGAAAGAACTGGGATAATTAAAGGGTTTTAGAATCCCTTCAGCACAGTAATGCTGCTTTTTACTGGAATGGATTTCTTTAATTAGGTTTGGAGTAGATGTTGCTGGACTGCAGGTGAAGCTGGGGCTGCTGCTGGGGCCAAGGGAGGACCTCAGCCAGCAGGACTCTTCCTTTGTTTTTCCTAAGGCTGTTAATAAAATCAGCAGTGCCAGTGGTAAAAATAGTCACCGTTTCATACCCCAAGAATGACTTAGCTTTTGGGTTTAGAAAACCCTCCCCTGTCATTACAAGAGGCAAGGAGACAAACACACAAAGGAACACGTGCAGCACAGAGGAGGTAACTGAAATTAGGCCAGGATCATCGGTGACTCGGTGACCCCCATCTCAGCATAAACATCTCAAAAAGGGACAGCAGCAAATCCTTCATGCTGTGCTGCACTGGGTCTGGTATTAATAACTCCAAGAGGAACAAAACATGTCAGAGCTTTCCAAACAAGACAATGTGCTTTCTGGAAGCACTTTTAGCCTCGATAGTAATAGGAGCTGTTGCCACGTTATCATAAAGGTTTCCCAAATGAAATCCAGTCCAATTCTGCAGCAGATGTTGAATAAGGATTGCTTGATCTTAAACTGTGTCTCAGCTGTAATTTCACTGTTGGAATGAGTAGCCAGCAAGACCAGAACATGACACACAGGAAGATTGCTCCCATTTTCATCTGAGACATCACGAAATTCCTCCAGAAGGCTCCAAAGAGTCTTTCAGCAGCTAAGCAGAGCTAACACTCGTGCACATGGCCCCTCCACCTTCACTGCTCAGTCACTGGTATTACACCAAGAGGCATGGTCACCCCATTTATACAAACTTCAGCTGAAGCCAGAACTCTGCATGATTCCATCCCACATCTTACTGGAGCAGCCAGTTTTAAGATTTAGGATTATGCCTCAATTACTGGGCTTTCCAGTCCTGTGCTCAGGCAACTAAACTATATTCTTTGGGCTTTGCATAAAAATAAGAACACATTTTTCAGCAAGAAAGTACCTGTAATACAGAACCTGCAATGTGCTTTGGGGTTCAAATAGTTCTGGTTGTTTTCTATTCCAGACAGAGCAATACCAAGAAGCAATTAAGACCGCACAACAAGTTTTTTCATTTTTCATCTGAAAACCATTTTAGTGTAGGAAAATGCACAAGACCACACTTTTGAAAACTTTTGTTTGACTGCTGCCATCATACCTCGTGAGTAAATAGGGTGAGAATGAGGCTGGGTTGTCCTGCTCTGAAAACATTGGCATGGAACCTCCCATCATCCAGAGGCGGAAATACAACACGAGGATCACCTGCAAAGAAGAACACCTCAGTTAGCAATGCACTACTAAGAAGAGCTAAGGCTCCAGAAAATGTTTTGTTGTGACAGCTCTGTGCTGTGCAAAGCCAGTCAGCTCAGCAGTGGAGGCCAATTTTCCCCCTCACACAGGGTGACAAAGCTGCCGACCCTTAGCACAGCCACACGCTGTGACTGCCTGTGTCCCTCTCCCTTTCTGCATTGCTGACAGCACCTGACACATCTCAGCACCCACCTGAAGGACAAATCTGTCACTCTGCTGCAGGGCACACTGCAGAACTTTCCTACTGACCTCTACCTAAATGCAGAGGGGAAAATCATGGGTGTTGTCTTAAAATTTATCATTTATCCATGCTGGCACAGTGTAAGGATGAGCTCTGTCGGTGCTTCTCGTGCTGCACAATCCAAATTCCTGAAGGACTTCTGCAAGATGCCACTGCTTCACTCTTCTGGTAACCACTTGTCAAAGCGCAAGCAAAGGGATCTGGCTCCTGGTGCAGCATAGGGAGCTGCACACCCAGAACATTCCCATGGAAGTGCTTGTTTTCTCCTCTGCAACATGTTGAGTCCTGCGTGCAGCACATCAAGCAGCAGTTTTTCTCATGACCCTCACTGAGCCTTAGCATTAACAGCATGTCACTGACAAGGCAGCCCAGTGCCTGTGTATTTAGGGCAGGAAATACCTGCAGACCATTACATGCTTACAAGGGCAACCACTATAAATCAAAAGGTTTGAAGTGCAAAACCAGTTAACATTCTTGTTTCTGCCCAGGTGAAGTTTTCTAGACTAATTCCCAAACCTAACTCTGTATTAAGATCTACCACCTGAGCTTTCTGACTCTTTTGGGATACCACTGTGCATTTTTCATTCTCATCCTCATCAAATACACAGAAATACATGGTCAAGCCCATTCATACTTACGTAGCTTATCACCAAAGCAGCTCTCTTCAAAAAAGGCCTTGCAGTATATAAGATATTCTGGTTGTTACTTGCAGTCAGGTAGCTGAAATATAAGGAAACAAATGTTTGTTGAAGTACTTTGGAACACTAACTCATTTTTCAAATGGAGAAAAATGTGTACATTGATTTAACCACCCTAAATGCAATAGTAATGACATCACTCCTACTCTTCAATGGTCTTTCCACATAAGTAAAATATTAAGACTAGTTCATGTAATGCACACTATAATATATTGCAGTTTTCCCATCAAAATCTGGTTTTGGTGTGTTTGTTGGTTTGGGGTTTTTTTTTTAAATCTTCAATTAACCCCTTAATCCTCAGAAAAATCCCAGGTGTGTCTCAGTGAGATTGCTGTTTTCAGACTCCCAAAAGACTACATGGAGACATAATTTTAAAAGGTCACCCAAACAGAGCAATTCAATTTTAGACAGTGATTAAAATGCAAAAACTCCGTGTTCCCAGCTCTCTGCTCAGTCTCTAGAGAGGAGAATAACTATCTAGCAGAACTGATTCCAAGCGTTTTTGGTGAGCATATTCTGCACGTTGAAGTTTCATCACAAGTCTGCTGACAAAGTGCTATGATAATTAATTGCACAGACAAACACACAGGTGGCTCACTGTTGTAGGAATGTTCATAAAACCCTTCCTGTTCCTCAGTGAGTAAAATGAAGCTGTATTTGGAGCCAAAACTATGCATTTATTTTAATATAGAGGAGAAGCACTTGCCAAAGTCTAAGGAACTTTCTTAATATAACAAACAGCACCATATCCATGACAATAATTTCATGATAATTCCATTTCTACTGAACCTTACAGATGTTCCATCATTGTAATAAAGCGATGACAAAAAGAAATACAGAAGAAACAACAGGAATATTTTAAGCATATAGTAGGTAAAAAAACTACTGAAAAAAATGACAACTTATTTTAAGAAGTTATAAATATCAAGTAAACAAAATAAATTCAGAAGGAAAACATTTGCAGGTTCTTCTGTATAACAGTCAGTATCAGGATACTCTATTTAAATGATTTACAAAACTGCAGTTTGTATTGCAACACCTTCAAGCAAGCTACCTTTCCAAGCATGAAATCTTCATATGTTTCTCCTGTGAACATCAAGCATATAAAACACATCTTATTTCCTCTCCAAATTCCTTATGACAGTCTATCAACTGATCTCTTCCACCCTTCAAGTCTTTGAAAAAACAAGACCAAAGCACTTCCTAATGCAGCCAAGAGTCTTTAATACCTGGGGTTTTGTTCAACTTTTCTATAGTAGGAAGTTTGCAAGCCTGGTCACCATGGCGAGATGAAGAAAAGATTACACTGCAGAAAAAAAAAGCACCAGGGCAAAGCCAGCAAGAAACAGAGGCAGCATTTACCAAGATGAAAGAAGTACATCTGGATGCTCTGTACAAAGGAACTGCTCTTCAGCAAACTTTCCCTAAGTGCCAGGCCTAAAACTAAGGAACTAAACCACAGGGCTTCAGTCTTTGGAGTCCCTTACTGTGAAATGTTGACATTCAAGCACCAAACCTGACTTAAATGTCAGACTAGTCTTCAAGGGCTGAACGCCTCAAAGTGCAAAGTTTCTTGAGTTCCCACTGATTTTAATCAGGCTGCAGCAAGTACAAGGGAGATGAAACTAAGCCTTCAGCTTTGTCTCCCCTTGAAAGGTCAGGTTGGCCTTCAAGTGCTCACCATGGCCCAGCTCCAAAACCCACCAGAACCAAAGGGAAAGCCTCTTGCTGGCTTTAACAGCATTTGGACCAAACCCCAGGCTTTTGTCCCTACTGAAACCGTTTAGGAGACTCAACCCCTTGTGATTTGCAGCAGGAAGTGTTTGGTTGCACTTTGCTTACATTTTTATGTGTGGAGAGAGGAGAGCCCTTTATTCATCACACTGACTCTTTTCAAGAACCTGTTTCCAGTCACTTTTAACTCTCTGCAACACTTTAGGCAGGAATTTTCCACTACAAATGCTTGCTTTAGAATTATTCTGGGAAAAGATCAACTAGAATGGTTCAGCTCTTTCTCCAAGGCTTCAATTACAGACAGAGGAGCACTTTTATCAGTGTCAAGAAGTCTGCCAACTTCACCCTTGAGAAGCAGGATCACCTTGCATCAGTGACCCAAAACTTGTGAGGTGGCCATCACCTCCAGGCCCTGTGTTTGCTCTCCTCCAGAGAAGCCACCTGTGGTCAGGTAATGAACAGTTCAATTAAAAACTGAAACTTTTTCCATTTTGAGAAAGCTGCTGTCCTGAACTCTGTCTCAAACCACAAAAGATAATATGGTTGATAATATGGTTGATATGGTTGAATGCTCAGCCAGCCTGCTCCACATCCATCGGATCCACCTGTGGGAGAGTGGCATAAATGGGACTGGTCACACCCAATGCCTCAAAGTTTTACAAGAACCACGAGGTTTTCCAGAGCACCTTACTGGGATACCACTTGTGTCAGTAAAACATCTCACACCTGGTGCAGGTGAAAGAACAACACAGTTTGTGTATTAAAACCAAATGAACTGCAAACGGGACCTGGAGGAGGACATTTGCTAAATGCCAGTGGCACACAGCATGCAAAATGCAGTAGCTTTATCCATGTAAAACTGCTTTTTCCACATAAAATCTCAGCTTGCAATCATATCTAAGGTTACACTGAGCTTTGCTCAGACAACCTTAAGATCAGCCAAAGCTCTTAATTTTGTCTTTAGTTAGGAGAAGCAAACTAACCAAGAAATTACTATTTTGACAGTTAATCTGTTTTATACCCCTTTTTAACAGCTGTCTTGTAAAAAGTCATTTGCAGGTCAGATTTCCACGCGTTTGCCAACGTCTCCAGGCTGCCAAACATCCCCCTGTTCATGGGAACCACTCCCTCTCACCTGCTCCACCCCAACCAGCACAACTGTGGTGCCAAAAACATGCCAAAACACACACATGCCTTCATTCCCATTTGAGAGGGGTGTGGGACATAGCTGGGGAGGGAGTGCTGATGGTAGAACCACACAGCAATATGCTACCCCCAGAGTATGAGAACATTTCAAGGTGGGGGTCTTTCAGCTGCTCCGGAGACAATTATAAAATTAGAGGAGAAAATCCAGATCATCATTTAGTGTTTTTTTGCACTAAACAAGTGCAAAAAGAGCCAGTTTGGGCATTTTTCCTGCCAGCTTTCCCACAAAGCAACCCAGCACGTAATCGCCTGCTTGCTATCTTCTAAAAGCCTTTCAGGAACATTTCCCAAAGCAACCAGAATCACAACAAACAATACATCCAAGAAAAGCTTCATCATGCAGGGACTTCTCTCGTGCAGTCTGAGCAGAGGCCAAGACAGATATTTGGCAGTCCCAGCTTCCTGAAAAGCACGGCTCATCCTGGAATCAGTTACATCATCAGGGCACTCCGAGGTTTTATAATTGAAGACAGCAGGGTAGGTGGCCCAGTAAAATTCAATATGGTGCAATTTGCAGCAACACACACTTTGCTGGTACCAGATGGACTCTGGGTTAATCAAAACAAACTTTTCTAAGAAGCAGGCAACTTTTTAAATTTGCCTGTGCCACTGGAGATGCCTGGAGCTTACAGAAGAGCGTGGGGCAGCTCCTCAGCTGCTGCTCACTGCTCTGTGAGCTATTGCAGACCACTGCTGGAAACAGATTTGTCCCACAGTGCAGCTGACTCAGCTCTGGCATAAAACATGAGCTTGCTCTGTGCTCTCTTTGAAGGCTTTCTCAAGGGAAGCAAATAAACAATCAAGATCTGTGATGGACTCTCCATCAGGAATGTCTGAAAGTCTGCAGCAGAACAAGCGTTGGTATAGCAAGAGATTGTTTTGGCCAAATCACTTCACTCTGAAAGGATCATTGCTCTCATTTATATTCTTAGGAAACAGACCCAGCTCCCCAGCAACCACCAGAGGTTTGAACTGGCACTTTCAAACCCCTAATACTACAGGAAGATATTGGAAGGATGAATAAAAAAGCAAGGCTGTTCTCTTATTCCTAATTACTGATAAGAGTAAGACACCTCTAATCAAGAACATTTTTAAACTCAGAAGGGGCTATTTTAAGTGCATGTCAAAGCTTTAGGTCATTGACAGATGCACACCTAATCCTAGATCAGCTTGGCAGACTCTGCTGAGAACAAGCAAGTTTTACAGGAGCCATATTCTGTCTACAGAGACCACCTTACCTTGTCTACTTAAAGAGGATTTCCCTATCATCTGTCCAGACAGCTGCATCTTATATTGGAGAAGTATCTTTTCCACCTAGCTCAGCCTGTAGTCCTCCTTGAGGACAGCCCTTGAAGAGAAAATATGTGTATGTGGTAACCCAGGGAGAAAACATGAATAAAAATCCATCATGGAGTAAAAAGAACTGATTTTTAAAAAAAAATCAATATATTCTACCACATCTGGATATTTAACTTGCTTAAAGTACTTGTCAATTCAGGGAAATAAAATACCAATCAGCTGCAGATTTTGCAAGGGAGAAGAAAAGCCCTTCTGCTTGCTTCTTTATGAGTAGTCTTGACCTTCCCCACAGCATGTGTGTGGCATCCTTGCTCCTTATCTCCCTGGAGAGCCTTAAACCCAGCCACCACTACCCACGCAGTCTTAGACACAAACAGGAGCAGTTTTACAGACTCTCCTAGGAGCTAGGGAGAGGTTTGATGAAAGTCACAACCATTTTAACTCATTTTCACTGATAATGTCCTGTATTCTTTGTGTACATTTTCAATTGTGACCGTATTTGGAATTTTTGCTGTTTACTGGCTTTTTGGGGAAAGGAAGGGCAGGGCATATACAGCAGAGAAGGTGATCCCACTCATGGCTTTTCCTTATTCTCTTAGGCAGCACATGCTTCATTCTGTGTGGGATGAAAGTAGAGGCAGAAAACTGGGAGTTACAGGGAGAGGAGGAGAGAGAGGCACAGTAAGGGATCAGGAATAGAAGGAGAAAAAAGGAAAGTAGCAAAATGCACTTAACAGATCAAAGATGTGACCAAGAACGTGAAAAAGGGTTTCTCTTCATACCAGACATTCCACTGATGCAAGGAGGAGACAAAGTGGAGGAGGGCTAACAGGAAAAATAAGATCTCATCAGAGTATGGCCACCAAATCTGCCAGATCTCGGGAAACCAAAGCACCAAGCCTGCAGTTTAAAGCTGCCATCGATTTCAGCCATTTTATTTCCTCTGCTTCACACGCACACCTGAGGCACAGGCTCATTTTTCCCTGTCCTAGCCCAGTGAAGGGCTCCTTTAGACATATTTCAAGTAACTGCACTGTAAGCAGCACCAACAGCAGCTTTGGCTGCTCCCCACATTGAGCTACAAATCCCTATTTACAGCTGCTTGTGCTTTTGACAAGCTTTATTCATTCAGGCTGAAAATTTTTCTTTCCAGGAGTTTATGTTAAGCTGAAACTGTTTTCTTCCTCTAAGATATCAGGCAAAACAGTTTGGCTTTTCCTGAAAAAGCAATTGGAGAGATTTGCCCACGTTGATGAAGTTCTGAAAGCACTTCACTTGGAAAACTCAGTGGTTCCAGTCTGGAGCAGGGATTTGTTGTTTAGCAGAGGGACTGCAGAGATGCTGCTGCTTCTGATTTCAGTGACAACTGACTGTTTCTGGGCATGTGACAAGCCACTGGGAAAAGATCTGTACTTGCAATGCTCACTAGAGAGCTGTAGCAATTCCCTAGGGTCCCCAGCCCTACCAAACACCATCTAGAAGGAATAGCATCAGACTCTCCTTGCATTTCTCCTGCAGAGCCAGAGATAGGAGACTCTCTCTCCTGCAATGCCTGTATCCAGCCTGGAGAGTATTTGCTTGGACTGCAGAGGGATGGAAACGTGTCTGAAGAAGAGGCTATATGAGTATGTGTTACAAGGAAGAGAGGGCATAAAGGGAAAAGAAAGCAAGGCAGGCACAAAGAGGAGATGGAGGGGGGAAAAGGTGAGTCAGGAAAATATATACGGCAATATTCAGAGCTCTGCTGCTGCCAGAGATGCAGTGGCAGTATCAAAAAAATCTGTTCCCACTGGAGCTGCATTCCCTGATGTCCCCAGTGAGCACTCAGGAGCTGAACTGAGGCACAGGGAGCAGGAAAAGCCCCTGCTTTCCCCAGAGCAGCTCCACCTGCAAAAGCAGCAGATGAACCCAAACCCCTCTCGGGATTTGCTTTGGTCAGGATGACCCCAGGATGTATAAAAGTCTCTGTTTCCCAACCCAACTGTCAAAGAATGAGTCAGAAGTCTTTGGCTGATGCTCTCAAGGTTGCTTTATTGTTTTTTATGTAAAATATTTTCTGTCTGGGCTGCCCAGGTCTGTTCAGCAGGGCAGCCCCAGGCACACTCTCTGCCCCTGGGGCAGGCACTGGTTTTTATACTACAAATGACATGTTAGTTATTTATAGTTATGATCCAATGCCTATCACCTGTGTTAGACAGTTACATTCTACTCTAATCCAATCCCCAAGTGCCAACATCACCAAAAAGATGGGGATTAGGAACAAGAAGGAAGGAGGACAGGACAACGCCCAAGTCCCTCCATCTTACCCCCTAAGGCTCCATGGTAAAAATCCCAAAAATTTCCCTTTTCACTCTACAACTACTACTATCATGCTATCTAAAATTTTGTGACTTTTAGTTCTTCATTCACAGGTGGTAATTTGTTCCACGGGTCAAACCCAAAGCCACAGTAGTCCCTGGCTGCCTGCCAGGGTCTCTGACCCCCCTGCCAGGGCTTTGGAGACCCCTGGCTGAAGCTGGATCATCCAGGACTGTCACAGAGACATCCTGGGTTCCAACAAACCCCCAGAAGACTCCAAGAGACTGACTGGTGCCCTTGGGGCTGTGCAGGGCAGATGTGGCAGCACTGGAATACAGCCACCCCCAGAGTACCATGGCCATGGACCACACTCACTCTGCATGCCCAGGCTTGGTGAAGGGGCTGCATGCACAGGCAGGGAGCACAAGGTACCTAAAACACTCCCTAATCACAGAAAAACTATCTTACTTGACAGCTTTTATGGGAAGAAAGGAGGAGGTTACCCTCCTCTCATGCACAAGGCTCAGTTATCCTGAGTGTAAATTATTGAGGTGTCCCTGGGAATCAAGTGTCCCAGTAAAAATTTACAAACAAGCCATAAAAAGAAGTGGAAGCCTGATGCCTTGCTTTGATGCTCTCTGTAAAGGGTTTCATGTCGCTAAGCACACACTGGTCCAGCTAGTCTGTTAATTTACAGCAGGAACTACGGTAGCTTTAACATTACATATGTCCAGTTAGGGAACTAAGGATCTAAACTTTTCACTCTTGTCTTTGACAAGGATGTCAATAAGCAAACTTTAAACAGAAAAACAACCAACTAACAAAAAAACAAAAAAGTGCAGAGAAAGGGCACAGAAATCAGTGTCTGTGAGACTGTCACTGGTTTTGGTGATCCTCCTTTCTATTCCATGCATCATCCCTAAAAATGGGATAGGCACTGATGAGAAGAATAGGGGTAGGCAAGAGCCAGCTGGTCCCAAACCTGAAACAACCTTTTAAAGAATTTAAAACATTTTACTGGTATAGAGTTTGACTTGAGGAGGGAGGGGAAGAAAGAAAACTTTTACAGGCAAAGCTGCTCTCAATCAGGGCAAATCCTCAGTAGTGGGTTGTTGGGGTTTTTTTCTTAAATATATTTGCTCAACTGAATTATACTTTATAAGTCATTGTTTGGGGTCGGGTCTTCCCCCCAAAAAAACCTTTTGGAAATGCCTGGAGAGGCACATAATGTTTTAGTTGAGCATTTCTGGTAAATCAGGTAGAAGGGGTGAGAGAAAGTCTGGTTTCAGAAGGAAATAGGGGCACAATTGGCAAAGAAATGCAGGGAGAAGGCACCTGAACCACTGGGAAATGCTGCCTGAAGAGTATTGCTTTTTTCAAAACCTACTTGTTTTGGAATTTTTTTAAATTCTTACACAATTTATTTGTGTTAATTTTAATATTAAATTTAATATTACAATTAATATTGTAATAAATTGTAATAAAATAATTTATTTTATTTGTAATCTGAAACTATCTGTTTCAGAATGCAATTTAAGTTCATATTTTGCACTTAATTGAGGGGCAGGAGTGGGGGAAATCAGGAATCCACAATTTGAATCCTTGACTTTGAGACATCAGCATGAAAAAAGGAGCAGGGAAGAGGACTTAGGACAGAAAAACAAAGTGTGTATGGGGAGATTGGTCCCTTTTCCAAAAACTTCTCCCATCCTTCAGTTTACTTTAAACACAGCTTACTGCACATCAGAACTAAATACTTCAGGAAGAAGGTACTTCCTTTCCAGAAAACTCTTAATCTGACATTTTCTCTACCCTGTCCCTTTGCTTCTGTCAGATTAAACAAAGCAATCAGTAAATATGCCAAAGCCATCTCTAAATACAAAATAAATGGTAAAAAAGTCCAACCTTCCTCACTCTTTTCTCTTAGGGAAAAATCTGCTATTTTTAACTTCCTCAAAAATAGCTTGTTCTTTTTAAAACATGAATGACATGAGTGTTAGCAATATAGTGAAGAATCAAAATAACATTCTTCAGAGCTGATATCCCTTCAGAGAAACTTTTTGATGTTTGCAATCAAATGCAAGTCAATGCCAAAGTTATAGTGCAACACAGAATCTGAAAGAAAACAATTCAAAAATTGGCAGCCAATTACTCCTTTTGTCAGCAGCCCTGTAAGTAAATTGTGCCTGTGCTATTGCTGTTGGCACGAGGTACCAAACACTATACTTCCAACAACTTTTATCTCTGTTGCTTTTCCTACAAACATCTACAAATCTTTAAATTCTTCAAATTAAAAATGGACTGGTTCTTTCATCACATATGTTTGTGGTTCAGTTATGATAGGCCTCATCTGTGAAAAATAAAAATTAAAATCTGCAATAGCCGGTGAAGATTAGTGGCTTACTTTAAATGGATTTCCTCTGCAAAGCTATTCTTTATATCTCATCTAAACAGATAATAAATGGTAAATGCCAAAAAGCACATCAAGAAAAAAATAATTCTGAAGCTTGGCAGAATTATAAAAAATAATTACATTTTATCCTATTTTGACCATGATTCAGTCTCATCTATTGCCAGAAAAATAAAACCACAAATGCTCCAGTCTCCTTTAAGTCACTAAGATATATTCACTTTGAACTGCATTGGCAACTTCCAAAAAATAAGCAGTAGCAAGGCAACGACATGATTTTGTAGTCTCCATTTCCACAGAAGTGGGCTTAAATTCTGAAATTTAAAAGCCTGGCAAGCACGAAAGATCCCGCACAGTTTCTCACGGAAGTTTATGGAATATTGCACTCAGCCAAAAATACAAGCAGCTCCTGCCCTGGGGATTCTGCCCCAGCCTATAACATCTCCCCAGCCTTTTGCAGGAGGGGGCAGCCACCCCTTCCCACCTGACTGAGCCCCTGCACCCCGTGCCAGCAGCACAGCACCCACCTGGCTACAGGGAAAACACCTTGGGGACTTTGTTCAGGGCTTGTTACCTTCCAGTGCTGCCACAAAGGTCAGAGACTCTTGCTTGATCTACTCCCAGGAAACAGGAATTTGCATTAATTTTCTTTTCCCGTTCTCCTTTAGTATTTGCACTGCTCATGTTTGATCCTACCATTAAACACAAAAAATAGCCCTTGTTGAGTGGCTAAAAGTGCCAGCCAGCGTGGACAAAATCGTCAACCAAGAAAGACAGAGGGCTGCTGTTATTTCTGCATTTGAGTTATTGATTAAATGTAACATCCATAAAGCAGCCATCAGAGTTGCTATTCCACAAACATTCCTAGAGAAATAAAGACTTGTTCCAAGTGCCAATCATATGCACTCCTGTGGTTCAAATGCAATTAAACAAGTAAAGGATCCAATATACCTACAAGCCAGACAAAAACAAATCATGGGAAGCTGAACTGGGGAGTGAAAACAAAGGTAAGATTTTAAAAACATAATTAAAAAAAGAGAAGTATCAATACAGACTGTTGTTTGTAAGTCACTGAAAAAACTTTCAGGTTGCACATGAATGTATTATTTATACTCAGGCAAAAGGGCTCTTTTCCAAAATATTTCTCAGGGCAGGAAGTTGCTGCAGTGCTTTCTGAGGAACAGAGAAGCAGTGGAGTGGAGTGGAGTTTACCTAAGTGGCTGCTGCCTGTCAAAGCTCCCTCCAGAAAGCAGGAGCTCACCCAAGTGCACTTTGCTTGAGCAAAGCTATTTCGTCTGCTTGGGTTTCGTTTCCTCGAATTGATAGCTCAGGGCTATGATGGAGAAGACACAAAAGGGCACTTTTCACCAGGGCCAGAAAGGAACAGATTTTACAAGATGGATGGAGTGAAACAAGGCAAAGCCTTGATGAACATATTGTGCTTCGGGCAACTTAATAAAACTCACATTACAAAAATCACTATAAATCGTCTGAGTAAGTTTAAACTCCTGCCCAAACCACACGTGCTGCATTACCCCATGGGCTGCTCACCTCGGGGACAAAGAAAAGCTCTGCCCAACTCAGCAGTACCTATTACAGAGCAATAATGCCCTGCTCCCCCTTTTTTTTTTTGTTATTGAGGGGTTTTCAATGATCTTGTTTTAGAGCCCTGAGCAGGTCCAGGAGTCCCTGCCTTTGCAAACTGCCACCTGACAGCACAGCAGAGCAGCTGCCTCCAGAATGAGGACAGAGACATCGAAACACACAGAGGCAAATTGATCCCATCGATCTCTCAGAGAGTTGAGAAGCACACAGTCCTCAGAGACCTTTATTATTTCACTCTGCAATGAAAGGGCCTGGCAGTAAACTACAGAGAGCCAGTTTTATAAGCTGGGAGGGAAATGATTATAGAACATTATAGAACTGTAGCAGTTCAGGGATCCTCCAGCTGGTTTAAATGATTTGGCTTCCTTACAAACATATTGAATGGAGGGGAAAAAAAGGAAAACTTCTAAAGGTCAGCCATGAGTGCTGTAGGTACCCCATGTAGCAGAGTAACCAATTTATTCTCAAGCATTTAATGTAGAGATGGGAAGGGGGAGGAAGGAAGAATACAGAGGGGAAAAGAAGGTTACTGCAACCATTTATAAATATGGATTAAGGAACACCTTACACAAATGAGCAAATTAAAGAGAGGGACCAGAGAGCAACACTGAGATCCCTGACCACTCTCAGTTCCACTGACCACAGCAGGCAAATGCTCAGGTATAAATTCATATTTCCCCAAGAAAGTGCTGAACTGACCCCACTCTGCCCCAGCTCAAAAGGTAACTTCTGCTTTGGAGGGAAATACCAGCAATTCCCAGAAATTCCTAAAGAGAACAGGGGCTGATTCTTTGCCTCCTTCACTTGGTTTTTCTGTTTTATTACACAAGCTTAGCTATTACATGTGCCATACTGATAGTTTTGCAGGGAAGCAGTAATATCTCTAAGGTGCCTGAAGAGGAAAGTGTTTGTTTTAGTTGAAACTTCTCAGTTATTTCAAGCCAGATTTGCAAATACCTTTACCAGCCCCATACTGCACTTTCATAAGCTCCGCAAGAAAAATACATGGATTTTTGACCAGCCTTCAGCAACCCAGGCTAGTGGGAACAAGAAGGAACATCTTAACAACTTCCTTTTTCTATTCCACCCCTGGGAGAAGTGTGACTGTTACTGAATCTAGCTCTTTTCCTACATTTCTTATTTAGACAACGTCCAAAATAGAAACAAAACATGTTGTTCACTAAGAAATGCTTCCTTTTCCTTCTCCTTTTCCATTTTGGGGTGGGAGGGAGGGGAGGTTTGCAGATGGTTAAGTCTAATAAAAACCAGTGTCATTTAAGGAAAGCCTTCTAGGATGTCCAGGATTTTGTTGTTTTTTTTTTTTTTTTTTCATTGGCATGAATCTAATAAATTAATATTCACCCTGCTGGGAGTCAGCAGGAGCTTGCTCATGTTCCCTCCTTCCTCCAGGGTCAGCAGACCACCCTGTGCTTTGGTTCCCTGCCCTCTGTGCCCTGTGCTTGTCCCTGGGCACACAGCAAGGCTCTGTGGGGTTGGACCTGATTCAGGGGTGATCAGGATCCCATGTGTGCCCCTCCAGTCACAGCTGCAGAACAAGGCTTGTGTTGGACCATATCACACCCCTGGCCTCCACCAACCATCTCCCAGTTGCACGCAAGCTCACTCGAAAAATCAAATGTGCCAGACACCTCATTAATTTCAATTTCTTTCTCTCTTGCTGACCTGTCTTCCTGACTCTCTGCAAGGCCAGCTCTGATAAAAAAAAAAAAAAATATCAGCATCCAGCAAGCTATGGTGAATGAAGTCAAAACCCTACAGACCCCATTCCACTCTCACTTCTGTCAACAGCTGGCTCTTGCTGACTTCACAGCAGGAACCATAACTTCTTTCCCCTTCTTTATGATTATTTTTTAGAACAACTCTTGGTGGAGAGCCAGCACTTGATGAGGAATGAGACAATCCTACGGGGTGCTATCCATCAGCGTCCTGCCAGCGCTCCTGGCACTGACCAACCCAGCACTCAGGATTTACAATGCTCCTGTGAGCACATCACTGCTCAGGATCATCACCCCCAGCCCAGGAGGGGATGCTCCCTCTCCTGCCCTCTCTGCTCTGCCTGGGACAGTGCTCAGTGGGAATCCCACAGACCAATCTACTCTCACAAAACAAAGCACTGCACGGCACACACTAAAATCCTGGTGAAAGCTGCTCAAATCCCCTGCAAGAACCCTGGCAGCAGAGGGGGTACTCAGAAACTGATTTTAGCATGAGCACCCCACGCACCCTTTTCAATCAGCAGGGAATGGGGAGGATGCAGAGCCATCCCCCCCTCTCAGTCATCTTCTGGGGACCCTCTTTCTCTCCATCAACAACAGAGCTCATCTCCTGTGGACTCAGCTGCCCCAAGCCCCACACCCTCTAGATGCAGCTCAGGCTTGACAAAAATAATTAGAGGAACTACTGGAGGAAAACACCTTTTGGATCTGGTATTTCTTGTGCACAAGGGTGCAAGACACTTTCACCTTTTTGGCACACCTGCCTTTGAGTTCACAGCAACTGATGCCAGCTTTGATGGAAAAATATCTTGCTGAGCCTCAGAAAGCACAGGGCTAGCATTCCCTTTGCTGCCCTGTGGGTCAATCAAAGAGACAGATTCATAAAAGGAAAAGCTTCTGTCAGCTCACAATACCAGCACACAGACAGGCTGCCTTTTGACAGGTAAAAAAATAAGATGACTACAAATAACGTTGATATGGTAACACACGTTTAAAATCAATAATGAGAAGGCCAGAGAAGAGCTTATCCAGAATCCTAAGTGCCAGCCTGTCTTACAGCACTTTGGCAGAGGCAGCTCTGGAAAAACAAGGTGGAGGTACTTGCTTTATGGCCTGCAGCTTGCCTCTGTCAATGCAATCACACCTCAACCATCTGCTTCAGCCAAAAGCCAGGGACCAAACAATTCCCAAGATGCAGAACTGGGGCAGGTTCTTTGGGACCACACACCTCAGGGGGAGCACCTGGCTGTCCCACAGCCACTGAATCCCTCCAGAGCATCCACCCCTCCATCACTGCTGAGTTCAGCATGAGCTGCACTGCTGGGCTCCTCCTCAGAGACACAAATTTGGGTAATGTCACCTCTGTCCGTGTGCATGTCCAGCCCACAGTCTACCACACCACCTGTCCAAGGGCACTCCTGCAATGTTCTGACCATGGTCACACTTCCCACCAGAAGTTTCAAGGATTCCACCTCCAGAATGGCAGAGTGGATTAAATCAAACAATCCATAGCAGTGCCTAGTAAAAAAAATTGGCAACATCGACACCACTGGAAATTAAATGGGAGGATACAAACACAAAATTCCTTGCAGTCTCAAAAGAAGGAGCTAGTGTATGTGTTTGGTACAAAACACACTTTCACCAGCAAGTAAACATTTTGTGACAAGCAGCTTTTCCTCCTAAATGGCTTCCCTGCCATTTCCAGAAGCACCAGTTATCCAGTCTCCCAGATGTCCTCAAGCTGCTTCATGGACACTTCTAAAAGCAAGCGTGTGGAAAATGCAGAACTGTTCCCCTGACAAACCAACCATTTCAGAGGAACCACAGATGTGACTCCTGACATTCCTAGCACTGCTTTCCATGAGTGTGTTTTGCAAAAAAATCCCCAAACACTGCAAACACCTTTCTTACACTCAGGTCAACACTGAGAAGTGGGTGACCTCTTCACCAGTTTTGTCCTGCTGCTGATTTACGTCTCAGCACTGAGGTAACAACCTCAAACAGAGACCTACTTCAAAGCATTCCTATGGAGACTGGGAAAAAGGGCTTTTCCAGTCAGCCTGATCTGGCAGAGTTTGTACAGGACACACTCAGCATCTTTACCCTACTATGGACTGAAAGCAATCCAGAAGGTTTTGTGGTTTCCATTCCTTCAACTGCTTAAAAAAAGGATGTGCTCCAACCTTAAAGAGAAGAGCTGACACATTTCAAAGTTTCCTTTTAACTTCTGTCATGAGAATAAAGAATGGGAAGGCTGTGTAAGGAAAGAGTGTTTTGGAAATAAACTAATGCAAAATGAACATTGTTCCTTAGGTTTCAATAGTCTTGACTCCCACCTTCAGGAAGAAAGACACCCGACTCCACTTACTGTAAAAAAAAAAGTATGCTTTTATAAGACAAAAGTTTCAGATTATGTGAGTTAAAGAAAAGCAGGGGTTTTTACCCCACCAAGTTTGGGGGTTTTACCTGTCTTTTTCTAAACCTAAAAACCTGTTAGATTATTTTTTTTGCTAGACTCCAAGGCATACACTTTTCTCCAGGAGACTGAACCACTGCCAAAACCACACTGCTATTCAAGGATCTTAACATGCTTTGCAAAAACATTAATTAAAACTCACACAGCAAGAAGAAGGGAGTTAAGGCAGGATCTTTTATTTCGCAGCAAGGAAAACTTCACCAAAAAAAAAAAAACGAACAAAAAGATTTGACAATGTACCAACCATCTCAGAGAAAGTGTGCTGCAGAGAACAGCAGAGGGGATGCTGGGAGGGCAAGAGAAGTGCAGGAGGAAGAGCAAAACCCAGCATTTTATCTCTTGGCAGTGCTTTTGCTAGACTGTGCTCCTATCACACAACATTAAGTTGGTTGAGATTGAAAATGGTGATTCAAGAGTCGGTTTCCTTACTCCTGGCCCTCCTCTGCTTTCTCACCACACCTACACAATTGCTGCATCCAAATCCACCATCCACACCATCCCAAACAAAGCAGTTGCTAATTATCGTCTCTCATTACAAGGATGTCTCATCTGCACTTCTTTTGAGATTTATCACGCAGCCATTATTCCTCTCTGCAGCATGATTTCCCACTCAAGTGTGGCAAAATCAGGCAATAGCTATTTAAATGCAATTTGCAACATGGTCTGTGTGTATTAATTTCTTACTGTCTTCTGGGAAGATAGTACCTAATCCATAAATACGCATCCATTTGCTTAACAAATTTGTGGACAAAAGAAAAGTGGAACTAAAGGGACAATTTCACTTCTACCAAATCTTACACAATCATTACTTCATAATACACCAGCACCATTCCATCCCAGTGAACTAAGGTTAGGAAAGCCCTTAATGCATCCTTACCACCATGACAGAGCTAGAAAGGAAAATAAAGGGGCTCGTTCACATCAGACACAATTTGCTGCTTTTGTAATTGTTATTTCCCTTAAAGAAAACCCCAAAAGCAGGTTCTTGATGACTGCTCAGGACTCCTGCAGGCAGAAGAGACAACCTGCAAAGCTGTGAGTTCAGCAGAGCAGCAATGCTCTCCTGAAGGCAGCAGGTCAGGGAACATTGTGATTCTCTACCCAGGAGGCTGGCACACATTCTAAGTGTGAAAAACGAGGTTTACTTTCTTGGTAAAATTTTAAAATGTTTAATAGAGACAATAAGAGAAATAAAATAAAGTAAAGGTTAAATGGCCAGGTGCCTTGGTGTGCTGCCAAGAGCACACTGGTGTTTTGGAACTATTTTTTTATACTGTTTTTTATGTATGGACTTATGCATATTTACTTTTTTAGGAACTGTTTTGTATGGTCACTTTTTGGGTTTGTTAAATGCAATTTTACTTTTATTTGGTTTTTATCATTTTTTGATTTGGGTTTTGGGGTTTTTTCACAGGTGGTGAATGTTGATAGTCACTTGGGCTTGTTTTGGAAGTTATTTTATTTATTTAGGCAGTTGAAATACATTACATTTAAATTCTAAACTATAGCAAAAAACTCCTTATACATCTATTTAGGCAGTTAAAACACACTAAAAACTACAGACAAAACTATTATACTTATAATATTCATTTTAATATTAATGAAAAGCCAATACTAAAATAGTATTTATAACACTAAGCAAAGGTTCTATCCACCTGAGCCACCCAGAGCAAGCACAGCACGTGGGCAGGAAGGAGGAATAAAGCAGGTGAAAGTGGGGAGCAGAGCTGCTTGGCTCCTGTTTCTTAATATAAATAGCTCCATACAATACATTTTACTGAACCAGAACACCAGAAGAGTAAATTAAAAACCCCTCACACTTGTACATTTTCAGCTCTTTGGGCCTCAGTACATAACTGACAGCATGGCTGCTACTCAGAGCAGATAGTGTGGCATCCATGCATGAAGTCATCTCCTGCCTGACACCAAAGGCTCCTCCTTGCAACACAAGTGTTCGTCTTCACGTCAGGTTGACAGACTGTACCACAGAGTCTATTTTTGTTACAGAAGAGAATGTTTTCAGCCCAAATTTGTTTCCAAAACAAAGGAATTCACCTCCCAAAGCCTGCCAGGGAAAGGGAAGGACAACATTCCTTCCCCTGCTCTCAGGAAATTACTTACCCAAGGGCTGGGAGGTGTTAAAACGACTGAGTCTCCTCCTGATGCCAATACTGAAAGGTGTCAGATGCCTCCAGATCACTCTGCTGTCGGAGCATGGTGAGGGAGCCGAGCACCACACATCCAAGCTCAGGCAGAAAGTTTATTTTGTCTCCTCTGATCCAGAAACACTTCAGACCACTAATATATGCAGCTCTGAGTTGTTTCCTCTCTGGCTTTTTTTTTCCTTTAGCTAAAAAGGAGTTGGTCCCATTGCTGAGTGACGGGTGCCTCTTAGAGCTGCAGAGCCACTTGCCTGAAGCTGATGCTCAGCAGCTGACAGAACCCAGCCCACTGAGGACTTCCCTCACCCTGCAGCAACCTGAACTCCAGCCCATCCAGCAGCAGCTGCTGTGTTGTCCCACATGTCCATGGAGGCCAGCTGCAGCACAGGAAAGACCCCAGCTTCACCTCGTGGCTGAAGAAAAGTCAGTCAGCCCTGGGGCTGGGCCAAGCGTGGGGATGACTGTCTACACATCTTCCAAGGGAAAGAGAGAAGGAAGAAGTGCACATCCTTCCCCTGGAGATTTAGCATCCCTTTCAGACTGTCCAGCCAAAAAGGAGCAAAGCATTCTTGTCCAGCAACAGGCAGTCTTTGCTGTGACTTCGTGGATAGAAACCCATGGCAAAGACAGAAGAAAAGACAGATTTTGCCTTTTCTTTTCTTTTTTCTCTGGGAAGACAACCCTCTGGGACCCAGAAGTATGCTACCAGGAGGGAAAGACAATCCTCCTTCTCTTAAACTATAATTATGTTATCTCTGCCTACAGGCTGCACCATTTTTCCAACCCTTCAGACTCTGCCATAGCAGGTAAGCAGCACCCCACTGGCAGGGCACAGGAGCCTCTCTCACACACTCTGGAAGGCAGCTGGGGGCTCCAAAAGGCCTGACAGGATGAGAACTAAAGCCTCTGGGAGTACACAAGAAAACAAAAAGCAGCAAGTATCTTCAGTAACTTGTGGGGAAAGTGTTGATACTTACATTTTGGTCCAGCTTTAAGTTTCAGCTTTCAGCTCACTCAGACAGGTTTTGCTCTGGTGTACAATAAGGCATAAGCACAAGCCACTCTAAGAAATAGTTCAACTTCATTTTTCATGCATGCCAGTTACCAAGATGAAGCAGGAGGCTCTCTCTAGTGCTTCACTCACCTATAAAATTACCTTGAACATATCTAGTGGGGATCCTGATGGCAATTTTTTCCATCCCTCACATTTGCAGTTGCTGGTGGTTTTGTTCTGTGCTTTCTCAAAATGGATGCAAGTCAGAATGAAAAGCTTAAGTTTCTGAAACTGCTGAGATTCTCATGGCACTTGACCAAAGGACATAAATAAAAATGAAAACAAGCACTCCAAACATACACTTCTCTCTGGCAAAAGCAAAAGCAACTTCTCTGGAGAGTCTCAGCCATTGTCATGCACAAAACCTGCCTAGACAAAGCGAGTAAGAAAGTTAGTATGTTATTTAGCAACAAGAAAGGCAACCCTGTGTCCCCTCCCGAGGAACACTTATGAAATAAGGAGTCACTTCTGGATTCTCAGACTTTAACCCCTATTTTGTACCTTAACAGTCTCTCCAGTTCTGTGTGCCCACACGTTGACATGCAGACAGGAAAAGGAAGGAGGATAAAAGAGATGCACAAACATAAGGATTAAGTGGGCAAAACTGGCTATTGAGGCCTTTAGGCAAGGAAAAGAAAGCTTTCCAGGCAAGCTTGTCAGGAAAATAGCCTTCCAAGGGGAGCCTTGGAGACAATCCAACTGGACACACACAGCACTGAGCTGTTCTTTGAAAGGAAATACATAACTGGCTGTGCATGATTAGAGGTTCTGTCTGATAAACCAAGTAGTCCCTTAGCACCTGATTTGACAAAAGTGACCATTTGCAGATTATCTTCTGGATTGTGTTGGTTTCCTTACATTTGGGGCTTTTTTCCTGTTACTGACTCAGAGAGTGTATATCCCTTCTTGCCAAAGCCACAGCAAGGCCCATCAGAGAAGCAGCGCAAGAAAATTAGCATTAAGCCGCTGGGAAAGGCCTTTAAAATCAATGATTTAAAATGCACCGAGCCTCGTTTAAGAAGGCAAGAAGAATCTCCAGAGGCAGGTTCAGCGAGCTGCTGAGATCTGCAGTGCCAACCATCCCCTTCCCTAGGCTTGCAGCCTGATGCTGGGGATAGTGGAGACCTGGAAACCTGATCTGTGCTGAGCAGGAGCAGAACTACAGCAATCTCCACCAGCTGTTCTGCTGCAATGACCCAGTAATCATCGTGATTATGTGTCCCACTTACTGGGGGACTCTGCTAGAGGGATTAGCAGATTGTGATCCTCACTCTAAGCTCTACTCAAAAAAAGCATTAAATGTAAGGACCTAAACATTCAAAATAATTTCCTGCTTAAGTACCTCAGTGTTTGGGGTGCCCAAGAGAAGACAGCTCCTAACTGGCAGAGAGCATTACCCTGCAAGTGATTGCACAGGGAATCCCACATCTCAAAAGCAGGCCCTGGGAGCACCATCTGGACTCCCCCAAAAGCCCTGCAATGTTATCCAGTTGAAAAAGCTTTGCTAAATCCTTTGACACTGTCTCCCCAGAGCATTTCTCTGGAGATACTGGCAGGCTATGGTTTGGACAGGTGCAGAGTTGGTGGGGTAAACATCTGGCTGATGGCCAGGCCCAGAGAGTGGTGGTGAGTGGAGCTACATCCAGCTGGGAGCTGCTCGCTGGAGGTGCTGCCAGGGCTCAGAGCTGGGCCCAGCTCTGTTTAACACCTTTATCAATGATCTGGACAAGGGGATTGAGTGCTCCCTCCACCATTTTACAGACAACACCAAGCTAGCAGGGAGTGCTGATCTAGGAGGGCAGGCAGGCTCTGCAGAGGGATCAGGACAGGCTGGATCAACGGCTGAGGTCAGCTGTGTGAGATGCAACAAGTCCACAAGTCCAAGTGCTCTTGGGTCACAAGAAGGCCTGCAGTGCTGAGAGAAGGCTGTGCTGAGCTGGGGGTTGGTCTCTTCTCCCTGGTAACAAGTGGTAAGACAACAGGAAACGCCCTCAAGTTGTGCCAGAGATGGTTTAGATTGAATATCAGGAAAAAGTTTCTTCACTGAAAATGTGGTCAGGCATTGGAACAGGCTGCCCAGGAAGTGCTCAAAAACACTTTGGGGCTATAGTTTAGGGGTGAACATGGTGCTGCTGGATTAATGGTTGGACTCCATGATCTTGAGGGTCCTTTTCAACCTTAATGATTCTATGAAAACAAAGTTGTCTTCAAAAATAACTTGGGGGATGACCACACCGTACTGAATTCCCAGGACTCCTGCCTGCCCTGAAGCTTCCTTCATGTCCTGTCAGAATCACCAGGAGGACAAGAAGACACTGAATCACCACACTAAAGCACCATCAGTAATCACAAATTCTTGTGTCCTCCCAAGGCAGGGAGGCATCTTTTGTCAAAACATCTGCCTTGAGTTTGATATGAAAACAGCTCCCATTTTCAAGCTCTCATACATGTTTTTTATTCCTTAATGCTTTTTTAAGTAAGATACTCCACATAAGATCTGCCACCTACTAAAATATAAGCTTTGAAGGCAGAAAACACTTCCAGAAATTATCTTAGGAATCTTACTGAACTTTATCAAATCTTGAGTCATCGTTCTTTTCATACAAGTGTGCACTTCATTACTTGGTAATGGAACAATAATTGCTCTTCAGTTATGCAAGATGCACCTCTAATTTGTAAGGGGTTTCTGGAGAGATAATGACAGATGCTTAAAAAAAAAATCAAATATGAGAATATGAAAAGTCATTACATAAAAGATAATGGTAACCACCGAGTAGTCTGACAGCTGGGTCACAGTCTCAGCTGGTATAAAGGCACAATGCAGATATTCTGGCCTTATGCATTCTTAAACACTGAACCTGAAGCCAAATTATTCACATTACTTTGCACTTTAATCTAACTGAATCTCACAAATGAAGCATCATCTGTGTAGGTCAACATCCCTGCTTTCCTGACAGCTTCCTACACACTCTAGGTAAGGCTGCCAGCACTCAGCAGAAGGCATTTTTCCCCTCTGAAATTATGGTTCCCGATTATAAAACATATTGGATAGGAAATAAAGGTATCAATCTATCTGTTTTTTGGTTTCTAAAAGTAAACTCAATGTAAAACCTGCTAGGAACAATATTATGAGGGACAACCCTGCATTAGAAGGGACGATCATTCCAAATTCTCTCCACTCCCTTTTCTCCAACTTTACCACTGAGAGCAGGGGCTCAGTGCAGCATTTCAGAGACCACGTGTTCACTCAGAGCCCTTCCAGACAAAATGTCAACTCCAGACTGGGAGCCCCTGGTTTGCTGATGCGTGGCAGCGCTCCTAAGAGCAGGAGCAGCACAATCCATCCAAATGTCATCTGCGTGTGCAGATGCGAGATCAAGTGCACCTCCTCATATGACTAATTTTCCAATTAAGATTGAAACACTGTTGTGCTAAAAACACAACAAGCACATGGGAAGAGCTTGTTCTTGCTCCACAGGGATTTATTATCAAAGATACGCTAATTTTACTCTAATCTAGCTGGTTTTACTCAGCAAAGCTTTCACAATATGCCAATTTTGCGCTGCGAAATGTAACTGTTTGCTGCTTTCAAACAGTTTAGCATGACAATCCAAAGGAAAAAACATTAAAAAACGAACAAAACAAAGATTGGCAAATGCTTAGAAAGCTTGCTTCACCCACTCTGACACCCATGCCAGGGCAGACATATTATTAGCAGGACCCAACTATCTAATGTGAGACTTGTTCCAATCCAACTACATCAATTGCATCACGACAGCAACTGCTGAGTAGATGTACCCAGAGGAAGCCCAGCCTTTCATCTGTCTGGAAGAACAATAAAACAACAATCACAGACTGCAGAACTTTCAGCAAGGACAGCCCTGTTTAATCTACTGGAAAAAGATATAATGAGATGCAGTGCTTGGCAGCTGAAATTAGATAGCTCACACTAGAAATAGGGACATTTTAAACAGTGAGAATAGCATACTGCTGCAACCATCCACCTAAGGATTATTTCAGATACTCCCTCACATCAAGTCTTTAAAGTCAGGGCTGCTGACAGATGTGTGACACAGCTCACAGAGAAACTCAGGCTTCCTGCAGTAATTCTTCCGTGGAGCTCTGTCTCTTGCACCACTCTCTAATTCAGATTAGATGATCATAAATGGTCCCTCTTGACCTTAAAAATCTACAATAATGCTTAAGTAATTGTAAAAATTACTTCAAGGAGCCGCAGTTCTGCCTAACCCAGATTGATCACAAACTGTGTGACAGCTCTGCACCAACAGCCTGTGTCATTTCCATCCCAGACAAACAGGCTGAGGGCCACAGACAGAGCTGGGCTGGACAGCTGGCAGTCAGGAATTAAATTTAGTCCCTGGCTTTTGGGTTAGCAAAAGCTGAATGAACTGTAAAAAAACTACCATGTACCTTGAAGAAGCACTTCCCCCCCTAAAACATTAACTGCCTTGCCTCAACTGTCAAGGACTTTGAAAAGAAATAAAAACTGGTCTAATTCACATTTCCCACCAGAGGGTTGCTACAGTGTTGCCTTTAAAAAAATGGCACAGAAGAATGACAAAAAACTCTCTCTTCCCCAAATAACTTAGCAAATCTAAAATAGTTAATCCTGGAAACATTCTCAAAAGATTAGCCATGGCTCAACTAACTTTAACGATGATAATTTTTAATTTAATTTAAAGTTGAATATCCTTGTGCAATAATGGCAGAGATGAAGGACTATTAGGGAATAATCTAGTTTATGGATCAGTGAACTCAGAAAATTGCCAAGGCACTGTGAAACATATTCCTTATTCACACCTCATAATTAACTGAGTGTTCTGCTGCAATATTAAAGTCATCTTCGTTATGAGAATGCTGCTCATTTGGGCTGGTGGGCCACTGAGGGGGTCTCATTTGGTTCTGGCATTTCCAAACTCCCAGGAAAAAGCACCTTCAATCCATGAAAACACCAGACTCCCAAGGGAAGGCAGAGAAAGCCTTTGGTCCATGACAGAAGCACAGCTTGTCCAGAGAAAAAAAACACACTTCTCTCCTTCCTTAATACCATCTGGGAGCATTTCTCTTTTAAAGGCAATTGAAAGAAAAAATACAGTTCTCTTAATTAATCCACATTGATAGGCACTCTTGATGGAGTCAAGAGGCCAAATCAGATCAAGGTAAATAATGCAACAAATAGTGACATGAAAGCCCTGGGACAGCAGCTCTCATGGCTTGCACTGCCTAGATCTTAGTACTCAAAAGCAACAAATGCTGCAGCTTTCAGCTCCCAGGAAAGCAGAGTAAGATGGAGGGGCTCAATCCTTCTAAGAAAGAAATTGTCGATTTACTGGGAGGAAGACTTTTGTTGAGGTAGATCTGCTTAAGATTTGGGAAATCCTGGATTAAGTCTCTACTTTATGTCAGATTTTATGCTTGTGAATTCGGGCAAATGCTCAAACTTTCTACCCTTTGGTTTAGAGAGCTAAAGCTTCTCCCTGACTGATAGAGCATAGACACTGGGAGATTCTGCCCTTCTACTCAGCCCACAAGCCTTGTCCAAGGTTTATATGAGATATTACTGATCCCAAACTAGCAGTTAAGAAGAGAAAGCTATATTGTAAACCCACATCTAGGTAACTGAGACCCAGATAAAGTGACTACAGACTTCAATGGTGTCATTTTTGGCCCCAAAATCAGCCTGGCTCCTCTTAGCTTGGTTCAGCATCTCACTCCAGCCTTCCCCTTGTAATGGGGAACAGGCCAGGCAGATGCAGCCAGAGCCAGTACACACAATAGAAAATACAGTAATAAAATATACTCAGATTTTTACATTCTGATTTTTACTGTAAATGTTACCTAAGCAGACTCTAGTCAAAACAAATAAACAATAAAGAAAAAAAGTGATGCCATAAATCAGTACCAAAAAAAAAAAAAATGCAGCTTGTGAAAAAGAGAAGTAATAATACAATGAATAAAAATCCATGTCCCAGCATCTGGAGTACTGCACGATATTCTGAGACCTTCCCTTCCTCTGCACATTTCCCAAAGGATCTAACAGAGATCGAAGAGGTACAGGAAAGGGTAATAAGGCTCATCAGACACAAGGAATGGTGTCTGCGTAAAGAGAGAGCCAAGAGAACAGGGCTCTCCACCCTGGGAAGGGAGCACACATAGAGCTACTATAAAATTGTGAAGGGCCTGAGGAAGGGAACCAGCAAAATTACTTTCTACTTCTTATCGCACCAAGTCAAAGGGCTCCCAATGAAATTATCAGGTTTCAAGGAAACAAAAAGATTCCTTTCTATGGCGAGTAATTAAAATCACAGAACTCACAGCAACAAGAGGCCCTCAAAGTCAGAGGAGAGAAGGGCTCTGAAAAGGAAATTAGGCAACTCCACAGAGGACAGGTCCATGGAGAGCCCTGAGCAAAGTGCTGTAGATACAGCATCCAGACCCATGGGCTCTAAATCAATGCCTGGCACACATTTAGCAGCCACAGTAAGGACAGATAACCCTGTCCTGGCCCCCTTCCCTTCCTCTCTTCACTGTAAGCACCTAGAAATGACCACTGTCAGAACACAGAGCTAGCTGGACCACTGCTTTGGTATGCTTGTCTATTATGTTAAACATACTGATAGGAGTTCAACTGACAAATCCTACCTTAAAGTAAAAGGAATTCTTTGTTGGTTTTTTTTTTTTTTTTTCCCCTTGAAGAAATATCATGCAAAAATTCCTCTATTTATATTAATGCATAGCACCAGACCAAATGCATGAACAAATGCCTTCTGGGTGGAAAGCTATCCATCATCTCCAAAAGCTTGTATGGGCCATGAATGAAGGCATTTCATTTTCCATAGGGAGTAATTCCATGATGGAGATACTATTCAGGACCACAGTGAATCCACAGTATGCCAGCCAAGATCAGCAAAGGGATGCTGATCATAACAGATTGATTAGAAAGACCAGCACGAGCAGCCATTTAGACCACAGAACAGGTGACAGATTTCTAAAATGAAAATTCCTGATGCTTTTTCCAAAAACGTTTGTATTGTAAGCAATTCATCTGCTGAAATGAATGTGTGTGACATAATTAACAGTGGAGAGAACAGTGGAGAAGAGGAGAAAAACAACAAATTAATTAAGTTTACTACCAGAAAACAAAAGAAACACCTCTGCTTCAAACTTTTACAGATAACTCACAGGTGCAGTGATACAAGCTGCTGTCATGAGATTAGGAAGAGATTATGGTAAATGCAATTAAATCAGTTAAAACCAAAATATTTCAAGAGAACCCAAGGCCATCATTTTACACCAGCTTGGTCTCTACAGAAATTCCTAGCATGGTCCTGAAGGAACTGTATGTGTAACAGTGGTGTATGAGGGGATAAAGCTGTGTTTCATGGGAAGGATATAAAGGTAATGTTCCATCTCCCTTCCACCTCTAACTGATAATTACTCTTTCCCTGAATTTTATTTTGAACAATGAGTGGAAAACTTTCTTGCCAAGCTTTTCCTGCTAATTTTCCTCTTTGGAAAAACACCTAGAGGGTCTGTTGGCATCTTTCACAGATTAAATGGGACTGTACTTTAGTCCATACTTTTTATACTAGCACAACCAAAGTGCAACCATGGTTAGTTTCAAAGTAATAATTTTATGTTTAATATTTCCTTATGCTAGAGCTGATTTGCAAAACCAAGGGATTTCACAGGTCACTAAAAGAGAGATTTGAGCAGACTTCAGCCCCCAGCCTGAGCAGAGGATCTCCAGCAAACATGCTGCCAACCAAAGCTTTAAACAGAGGCAAAAAACTGCATTATCCAACCTAACCTTTAGAAAGGAGGTTAAAATAAAAATCAAAACAACCACCACAGCATATTCCAGTGGAAGATCATCATTTAAACCACTCCCTGTGGCAGGCAATGAGAATTCATAAGGCAAGGCAGGGTGTCACCAGATGCTGTGAGACCTGTCAGACCTGGAAAGCAAACACTCCACAGCAACATTCCACCAGCCCAAGCACAAACCTTGCCTTTCATGGCTTACTTTGGCCAGTGTCTGAATTTTAGCACGGATGTTTGGGAATGTGGAATGCATTTACAAGAGTCCCTTCTGCACTGCAGTTTCCTGGATATTCACATTCTGGAAATTGCTTTAAAGAATAAAAACAAAAAAAAAATCTGCATTTCAAAGATCAAGAGAGAAAAGTGTGCTCCAGCATTTCCAAGCCAAGTAGGAGATTAAGGTTTCTAATGCACTCATTGGAAAAGAATATTGGGATAACTGCATTAGAAATGTGAAAGAGGATTTAATACTCTACTTTAGATTAAGTTGAAGATTAAGTTTCTAGTCGGGGAAGAATCTGTTCATCTTGGAAAGCATACAGGGAGGATGGGAGAAGCATTACACATGCTAGCAGATTTTATTTTTTTTTAGACTTTTTAAACCCAATATTAAATCTCAACAGCTACTTCATATTAAAAAAATTAAAGTAACACTTATCACACAACCGAAACCATCCACCTAAAGTCACCCTTGATGAGATTGGTGTCTCTGAGATTTTGAGCACATGATTGCTTGTATCAGCCAGTGAACACTTAAAGCCAAGTAACTTAGCCCTGAGAGTCTGCTGTCCCTCCCTTAATACATGCTGTGATCACCAGGTTCACAGAGGAGACACGGGCCAGCTTGGAAAGCATCAGTCATTAATGAGGTAGGCAGTTACAGCTGAGTCCTTTACTCCTGAGAACAGCCTAAAAGTTTCCACAAAGATGTGAAAAAACGTGCCTGGAAGTCAAAGTGTAAGAGGAAAATTGTTCAATTAGATTTGCTATCCAGGGAAATACCTGCAATAATCTCGGTATCATCCAACTTCAGGTGTTGTGGTTGGTTTTGGTTTTTTTTTTTTATTTCCTGGGTGACTGAAATACTGTTCTGTGCCAAACTAACCCATATTTACTGCAAGGAAAATGACTTGGCAAGCCATCAGGGTTTGTTCCTGTTTCTCAGCCGCTGTTAATTCTTTGACACTGGTTTACAGCGCTTTCAGAGAAAGCCAATGAGCACGGGCACGCTGCTGGTTCAAACAATGGTTTAATGAGACTGCCATGAACTGTGAATAGAAAGGCAGTCCTGTGAAGTAAAGGGAATGAACAGAGACTCCTGTGAGTCAGCTCTGGGACACACAGGCTGCACCTACAAATTGGGGATTTCCAATTAGCAACACAGGGAGCAGAGGAGGCTGACGTACAATGAAGTGACTGCAACTGCAGGGCTTAAACAATTCCCATTAATGAGAGAAAAAAACCTTCTCCCTCTGCACATGAATGATCAGCATCTCTCAGAAGATGGGGAAAAAAGAAACCTAAAACCACCAAAACCAGTCATTAACTTTTCCCTCCCGATTCTGTTTTGCACAGCACCATTCTTTGTCCCAGGCATGGTTTCCACAAAAATAGATTTTCATGAACTAAATCGACATCTAAAGAATCTTTAAAAGACTAAATAATCTTCTCTAGAAAGGAAAGAAAAACCAACAAAAAAGCTAGAACATGTTAAGTCATCATCAGCTAAGAAAAATAACATCAGACTCAGTCTTGTCCCTTTTTTCTGACATGCAATGTACATGAAGGCAAACCACTTAGTTTATTTGCTGCTTACTGAAATAAACAGGGCCTCTTGGTTCTGTCACATATAAATAGTCTAGTAGGAACTATTTACTTTCCTCTTCTACTTAAAAATAGGGAGAGAGCTGTTCTTTTGTACTGCAGAAAAAGTGCTATCCAGAACAGTGGCTGAAAACACAAATCCAACAAAGGGTGTCGATTTTAAAACCAACCCTCCTCTATTCAAACAAGTGCATGCACAAGTGCCTACTTTTCTAGCCACAAGGAAGCCAAGAGTGAGATCAACTGTGGCTCCATGCCACCCCAAGCACCAGAGCAGAGCTGGCTCCTGGCTCTCCATGCTCCCTCCTCCTCAAACCCAGGCAGCGAGCACAGGGAAAACTCCCAAGTTAGCCATAGGGCAGAGGAGAGCTGAACCCCCAAAGCTGGAGAGATGGGGTCAAAAAGGAACTGGGGCTTGCAGCCCATGGAGCAGAAACCCATGCAGAGGGGAGATAAGCAGAGAGTGAGTGCTGAAAGAATCCAGAGGGACCTTGCCCCCACGCTGGGCAAAGCTCCCACAGCAGAAGATCGAACTGGAGGGATGGGAGGAGTGGGAGCACATGGAGGATGCAGCACAAGGACACAGATCAGGGCCCTTGAATTGGCTTGGCAAGGACTTAGGGGACAGGAGTACAGGAGGGACCCTGGAGTGAGACTCACACAGTAGCTCTTGAGGAAAGCAGCAAAGCCTGAGGAGCAAAGACTGGAAGCAATTAAATGACTAAGGAAAAGCAAACAAGGGAAGAGATGAGGACAGGCTGCAGCAGATGAGGCAGGACAACAAACTGAGGAGAGAGGAAGGAAAGGGCTGCCAGAAGAAGCTGCACATGCTGGGCCAGGTTCATTCCTCTCTGAGTCTGGAAGGGACATCACATCATTGTTCCTCCTCTGTCTGCAAATATCTAAAAAGGTTCCTCATCTCTCAAGGCTGACTCCTACAGAGCACAGTCTACTGCAGCCACCAGACAGTCTGCTTGCTCAACCAGCAGATGTCCATAAGGTAAATGCAAAAGTGAATCAGACTCGTAACATCCATGTGGTTCCCCACTACAAAATTTCTGGCTATTCACTTGACTTGTTCTGAATGGTAAGGAAGTTACACATCCAGAAACTATGCCAAAAGTACTTGGTAGTCTGTCCACAGAGGAATTACTGAGAAGTTGTAAATCTGTCTCAGAGCAGGACTTGAATAATGTGAAGTAAATAGGGCATGGGGCAATGCTCTGCACCAGAAGAAACAAAATATTGAATAGTTACTCACTGAGTGAGCACCATCCCTTCTGGGCAATGAAACGAGCAGGAACTGTGCAAAAAAGAAAAAGCTATGTGATGGTGTAATTAAAGACTGCCACAATGAAAACACACAAGGAGGCCAAAATTAAAGCACATCTTTCTTACCTGGTGAGTGCCTATTTTTGCAGCACAATGAGGTCTAAACAAGTCTTTTTCTGCATGCATGGAACCTTAGTCATCACCATACCAAAGCAGTGCTGTGCTTAACTAAACTTCACTCTGCAAGCAGTGAGTTCAGTTACTTGTGCTGAAACAGCACCTGAAGATTTCAAAAATTTCAAAACAAGCACACCTAAGAGAGAACCCTTGGCTTTGTTTCTTTTTTGGGAGGGGGACGGAAGAAAAAGCCAGCACATCCCACAAATGGAGGTGGAAAAGCAGCATGCATTACTGCACCTCATCTTCCAGCACATGCCATGGGGACAGAGAGATGTAATTATTTTCCCAAGATTACACAAGGGTTCTCTGGAAGACAGGTGCAGGCCAGAGAGTGTAAAAGGCTGAATCCAAGGCTGTAAGCATAGGGGCACCCACACCTCACATGTTTCTAGACTCTAGCAGAGCCTTCTGGTGGCCTCAGGTACCATCTGTGCATGACAATAAATATTGTCACTGACTGCAGGGGAACTCATGGCCTTCAAAAGATTCACTCAGCATTTCCTACACAGCCTGTACAGACACAGCAGTAGAGAGAGTTACAGCTCAGACTTACAATAGAAAATTCATCTCGACAACTGAGTCCAGAGAAGAATAAACCACAGGCCAAATCCACCTCTGCAATCCACCTCCCCAGAGGCAGCCCAACTTCATTCATAACCCAAGCTTACTAAATAGCAAGAATGGCAGAGCCTTTAGCAAACCTGCTAGAATTAAAAAAAAAAAAAACTTGCAACCCCAGAGAAGCAGCATCCCATGGATCCCAGGATAGCACTGACACTTACCTAACCTGCCATCTTTCAGCACACACTGTGCCTCCCTAGGCCTTGGGACTCAGAGCCCTACTTGCCTTTTGCAGCCAACCTGCATTGTCCTACTCTCAACTCAATTTTAAATATCAATTAAGGAAAAAGAAGAAATCAGCCTATAGCCAGTGACAATGCAACACCTCCTTTTCTCTGCTTTCACACAGAGGCAAACCATACCAGCCTTTGCTCAGAGCATTACAGACTAGGAGCTTGATCCTTTATTTGTAAAATCTCACAACCCTGAGGACATCACCAGTGAGAGAGGAAGGAAAAAGCCTAGGCTGGCTCTTGCTTAATGAACCAGATTACTCATTTTGCTTTCCTAAAGAAGAAAAGCATTTTGACTGCTAGGCTCCCAGACCCTTATCACCACAATCTCAAACTGCCCAGGAATTTCTCCACCAGCGTTTGCAAAGCCCTTTAATGCTTCCTTGCTATTTCACTGTTGCAAGGAACTCTCAGGCCAGAGACAAGCATCCACGTTTTCTGCCTTATTTTGGTCAGGGGAAAACATACAATACAAATAATATTACCTCCCTACTGCTTTTTTCCGAGGCACACATTGCTTTCTGCTGCTGTGCTTTGCATATGAAAGCCACCACCACTCACCTCCAGTGTGTGTAAGTGCAACAAGGAACGACTTACCAAAATTTTAAAAAGTCGTACCACATCTAACAAAAAGAGTTTAACCTTGCACTTTTATAGCCCAGGCAGTTTCCTAGCCACACTTTCCTATCAAGCACCCTCTAACAAACTCAAGAAAAGGTGAAGTTTGCACACATGAAAGCCCACATCTGGGAAACTGGCCACACTCTTCTGTCTGTATCAGTTACAAATCTAGGAGGACGTAGCATTGCCCTCTGTGGCCAGGGGAAGGGACAGAAATTCAGCTGAGACCTCTTCTTTTTGAACAGTAATTTCATGTTTAAGCAGAAACGTGCTATACTATCATATTATTTAAAAAAGGAAAAAAAGAATTGTAAATCATTGCTACACAAGGATTGGAAACAGAAGCAGCCAGTGAGGAAAAGCCAAGCAACATAATCCCACACTGTGTGTGCCAGTGCTCTCCCTCCACCTCTCCCTCTGCTCCTCCTTCATTTTGAAGGACAGCATCTGTTCCAGCTCAAACCCTGACCATGCACACTGCACAGGGACTCAGGGAAGATATGTTACGACCTCAACATATTTTTCCTCACAGTCTATCAAACTTAGGGCTGGCAGAGACATCCCTGGAATGCACCACATTCTGCAGAGCATTTCCATCTTCTTTCCCTTGCTACTGTAAGAGGAAACAACAGCTCTGCCAGTTAGTCATCAGATCACATTTATCCCTGCTATAGCCTTTAGGATTTCATTGGATTTTGGATCAATGGGGTTTTGGGCCTGGTTCTCACTATGCTAATGAGTAGTGAGCTCCCACACTCTCTTCTACACATACAACACAGATTTAAAGTGATGCTGTTGGGCACAGCTCCAAGTACACCTCCTTCTTCTGTAACCTGGCAAAAAAAATTAAAATACAATGCATAAATGAAAATAACCTACAAAAAACCTCATTCAGCTGTTCATATAAGTAGAAAACAGCAGCATTAATTCCAGTCTACTGTCCACTCCAAGGGAAGTCTCACCACCAGCACACACAATAAAAATGAGCTTCTAGGACACCAAAGAGAAACAGAGAGTTCGGTTTCAAAAGTATGCAAGCTGTTGTGGAGTCTTGTATTTCAAGAAGCTTAGACTGCAGTCCCCAGGTACTCATACAGCTCAAAACCTTCAGAGTGATTAGGTGGCTTGTTCATGGGCTGGACCACATTTAGCAATGCAGAGTGTGAGGCACACAGGACGTGACGTAACCAAAACCAATTAAAAAAAGAAAAAAAGGTTAAAAAAATAGATTCCAATTTTCAGTGGCTTCAACAAATCATGAAAAACAGAATGAGTGACAACTGCCATTGACACAGATTTTCAGCAGGACACACACCACAAGTACAAGCCTGACATGGAAGTTCCTGTCTGTCCTTCCCCATTTATATCCTATGGAAAGGCACATCCACTCACAAGCCTCTTTCAGGTTTTAAAACTCAGGGAGATGGCTCAAACCCACAAGAGATTCTAGTTACCTCATTTCAGTAGCATATGCCAGCATTCCCCAAAATTGCAATAAATTGCAGTGATAAAACCTACAATTTCCTCCAGACTAACTCGTTCCTTACTCCTGAAGGCAACTGGGACTGCAACCCACATATTCACTGGATAGCTGAAGATAAGAGCAAGTGACAATAAAGAACAAAAATATCTCTGCACCAAGAATTTACATAACTAGCTCCAGTTACTGCTAATTAGACCAATTCCCTTAATTCCTCCATTACTTCTTCCTGCATTTTTCAGTTAGCTCTAGTAAGAAGATGTATAATAAATTATTATTAAACAGAAACTTACTTGATCACGTTACAAGTACTTAAAAGTATAGATCAGTGCACTACTACTTTATCCTAATTAAAACCTTACAATTAGTAATCTGGTAGACTAAATAAGATACCTGAAGCTACTTCATTGTGCCAAATCTGTCCACCAATTTTGGAACTTCTTAAATATTTAAAGCTTTTCCCCACCATCCTTTTGCCATACAAGAAGACCTACACAAATCAGGCAAAAGTGAATTACAAGGAAAAATTGCATAATTACTCTTACAGATTTGACAGCAACTCATTTTTTTCTTTCTTCTATAGCAAGGATTTGGGTTTTTTTACTTTTCTAATACAGAATATATTTTAATAGAGGAACTGTCTTGAGTTCTTCCTACTTCCCATCATATAATATGTGAACAGCACAACGCTCACAGGCTTCCCTCTCAGCCACTGGGACCAAGCCAGCTCCACTTCGGGCATCCCACAGCTAACCCTCACACAGCAAGTTGTTGCAAGTGTGTTGTACACAGCCAGTCACTTGAGAAGAGAGCAGCTGAGCAGCTTACACCACCACGAGAGCCCCTTTTCAAAGAGAAAGCAGCTATGTACATGCAGGGCTTGATTTGCCATGTGCAGAAATCCTTGACAACACTTGAAGAGGCAGCTGCCAAAAAAGCAAATGCCAATTGGCAGCGTGGAGGAGCTCTCTCTGAAGCCATCCCACGTGCAGGGGCTCTCCAGCACAGCTTCTGCAGCCTCTCCTGGAGAGGCTGGCAAACGAGAGGCTTTCCCCTTGTGTAAGGAAGGACGTTCCCAAAAGCGGGGGCAGAGGGAGGGTGACTGGAAAAAGCACAAAGCAAAGGAGGGGAGAAAGGAGCAGTAGGAAGAAAGAGAAGTAAAAGAAGCAAGGAACAAAATGATGGAACAAGACAGATGGGGTTTTTTTTATGTTGGTAACCTCCTGCCCCCTGTTGTGGGCATCAGTCTCTCCCAAGTAGCCAGAAACAGGACAAAAGGAAATGGCCTCAAGACGTGCCAGGGAAGTTTTAAATTGGATATTAGGAACGTTTTATTCAATGAAAGCAGACTGACCAGGGAAGCAGAGGAGTCACCATCACTGAAGGTATTTAAAAGATGTGTAGATGTGGCATTTAGGGGCTTAGTTTAGTAGCAGGCTTGGCAGTGCTGAGGTAATGGTTGGACTCAGATATCTTAAAGGTCTTTTCCAGCCTAAACAAGTCTATGATACTATCCATCAGGGAAAACAGAGACAAACACAAGAACCAAAGAGAACAAAAACACTAACAATCAGATACTCTCTTCCTTTCTCCCTTATCCTCCTGTCTTCCTCTCCAGCAGCACAAGAAAAATGACAGCAATTTCAGGATAAGAGCGGCTAACACAAAAGGGAACGAGTCGACATTTTTAAGGCAAGCTGCAAAACACAGTGGGAGGGAGCAGGAGCAGGCCAGTACCTGTGGATGGCCCAGATGGCTCTGCTGGGCACAGCCAGGCTCCCACTGGGCTGCTGCTGGGCTGGGTGGCAGGAGCTCCAGGTGCCCCGGTGGGCAAAGCGCTGCTTCCCGTTCTCCCGGGACAACGGAGGGGACACGGGCGGCCGGGCTGGCCTCTGGGGAATGCCCCCGTTCCTCCTGAGAAAAGGGAGAAAAAGGAAGGGGGAGACAAGGATTTAAGGGCTTTTGTTCTTGTTTGATTTATCAAAAGGTCGAGCGCTGCGAAATCGGCACAACGCAGTGTTGTAGTTTTCAGTCTGAGTTTCTAAAGCTCTGTTTTTTCCTAATATTTTGAGTTTCTGAAACTTATTCACGCAACTTAAACATCAAAATTATTTCTATAACAATACTCATATTTAGGATTCTTTCTCTAAAACAAACTTTCTTTTAACATCCCTCTAATTCAACCAATATAGGTGAAGAGTTCCGTCACTTGTTCACCAATCACAGTAATCAAAAATATATAAAAAAACCCCAACGTTTTTAAATTAAACTAAATCAAATTAATCTCCCCAAACTATTTTTAAAAATGTCATTATTTCATTATTTACCACAACGACACGGTATCAAACAGGCAGCATTTCTTTAATCCCAGACACAGCCTTTGTGCGCAGAGAGAACAGTATTTATTAGCTCCTAACTAGATCTAGAGACTTGACAGTAACAGAAGATGAGCACTCCTGTATCAAGGTGTTCTCTGGACCTCTGCTAAGATGGGAAGCCCTGCAGTGCCATGTAGTCTGGGTTTTCAGGCCTGGAGCTTCTGAGTTGCTAAAGCTCCATTTTTCTGATGTTTTGGGTTGCTGAAATTACTTTCCTGGGCAAAAAGAACAAAAACATCAGGATTGTTTGTGTAATGATATTCATGTTTGGAATTCTTTCTGTGGGAGGGATTTCTTTTGATGTCCCTCTGGTTTGGCCAATGTGGGTGAAGAGTTCTGTTCGCTCATTCACCAATAACAGCAGTCTGTCAAAAATGTATAAAAGTGAAAGAGTTTTTGAAATAAAGGGAGTCAGATCATTTCTCCAAGAGCTTTGGAGAATTTCCAGGAGGACTTGTGTCACATGTTATTTGCCACTCCTAAGTTTTTGGTCCAGAAAACAAATGATGTTCCACCACTTTTAAACAGAAACCAAATCTGTACAGGTTGGAAGAAGGAGCAGATAAGTTTCCAGCAGCACGTAGAAGGCTGTTTGTTTTCTGCTGCCCCTTAAAGTCAAATGTAGTTGTAAAATCTTGAGCATCACAAAACAGGGAGATAAATGCAGAATATTTGTAGCCAGACGAGATATGAAAATATAGCCCATCTGGACTAAAGAGCTTCATTCCTACAAGCTAAATCGTGCCACATCTGGCAACTGGCTGCCACTGAAACAAAAATATAACTCGAAGAAGCCCCCTGGAATGAGGGCCTATGGGAAGGGAGAGACTGAGGGAGGAGGAAGGCAGAGATTTTCCTCCAGTTAACTTAATCCCTTAGCCAGGCAGCTCCTGAAACACGCCTGTCAGGGTGTAAATGCAAGTGTTAACAAGCAAGCTGGCTGTCAGTCCCCAGAAATCTCCCTGGCTACTTGCCCACCGTCACACCATTAAGAACTACTTATCCAGTGAAAAGAGAAGGAATCCCCTGCCGATCCATTGTACCTGCCTGCTGATTGCTATTGCTGCCAGAGGGCAGGTCTGAAACTGGTCTGTCCCTATCAGGGCCTGGAGAAAGGGCCACAAAGGGAGGGAAGCTCCTGAGAGCCCCCCTCTCCTCCCTGCAGTTGCTGCTCTTGCCTTGTGCCAGCTCTGTTCATTTAATTCACGGCAGAAACACAAATTCGGTGTCCTTTTTATAACCCAGACACACAGAGCCTCGTGCAGAGGGTGACAGGTTCCAGAGCTGGTGGGGCAGCACCGTGGAAACACAAGAAATGACAGGAGGAATGAGACCTCCCATTCTCAGTAGCAGTGAGCTCTTACATTCACTCACAGATCTGCACCAGGGATGTTTTGGGAAACAGATAAAAACCAGCTTCTAATAAAACAAGATTTCTGAATTTGAATGGAGATGGAAAATAGCACAGTTATTTGTGACACGAAGTGGGTGAGGGGTACAAACTTCAAAGTATTTAATTTTTCTCCAGTGACTTCTGAGAGCTGCTAATTATTCCAACCAGAATTGGATGGGTATTTTCTCTCTTTTTCCATTCTGAAAGGACAGAAAATATAACAAACCTGATTCTACTACTAAACATCATACAATATTTCTAAGCCCAGGACATTGTGACTGAATAATCAAGCAGACATTGTTAATGGAAAGAGTTAAACCAGAGAAATTTTAAGATGTTGATGCTTCAGTCAGAACTCCCACACTAAAAATAAATGTTAGTCTTGCCAGGGTGAACTCTGCATTTTAGGGATCAGTTCTTCACATCTTGTCGATTTACCCAGCAAAAGTTATCAGAAAGGAAGAGAGTAACAAATTTTTTTTTTTTTTTAATACAGAATGAAATCGTGGGCCCCTCCAAATTTATCAAATGTGTACCATCTAATTCAGTGGGGCAAGTCCATCTCCCCAAGTCTGTATATCATAGTAACACATATTTTAGACTAACAGGTGGAAACACCTGAAAAGCACCATGAGCATAACAAGTTACTTACAATTTGAGTCCGTTGTAGGAGAGGGAAAAGAAGTCATAAACCAAGCATACACCAAACACAGTGACTCCAGTTTCTTTCACCAGCATTGCACACGTCCCAAGGAATAAACTAAGCAGCAAAAAGAATGGGGAGGCAGTGGGAGGGAAATGTTCCCCAACATAAAGCTGATCCACACTCCTGAAAAACAGAATTGACATAAAATATCTTAACTCCTTTGTTATTTTCATGTTTACTCCAGTCACACCAACCCTGAGACACTTTTCCTTAATGCCATAAGATGACATGAACATGTTAAGACATGAACAATCTAAAATGAGGAAAGGCTTAGCCACAGGACAGGAAGGGAAGATGCAAATATGGGGAGCTGCTTGAATTCTCAGTACCCAAGAGGTGAAACAAAGACAAGCAGAAAAATAAAGCAGACTTGAAACAGTCAGAGGAAAGCAAAGTACAGAGAGGGCAGAAAAGCACCTGCTTTCTGTCATGTGGAACACACATGCTGCATTCTCCTTGTGGGACAAAAAGCACTAGGCAAGCAAAAATTCCTTCATCCCACCCACACTCTCTCTGAGTCAGAGACGTGTCCTGTGATGGGCAGCAAGCTCCTATCACAGGGGAGAAGGTAGGAAAGAACTGAAATCAAACAGGCAGGTAGATTCCTGTGGGGTCACTATGTTTCACACCTTTGAAACCCTCTGAAGAAAGCAGCATAGTGGGTTTGTAGCAAACAGCCCCAGAGGGATGTAAGCAGTTTCTCCCTGTGGCTGTGATGACATGGTGCTATTTCTGAATGCAAACAATGTTATTTCAAACTGCAAATAATGCAAAAGGTGCAGAAACCCCATCCAAATAAGCTATTTCTGTATCTACACTTCTTCAGCTACAGCTTTAGAACACAGGGCAGCAAGCTGTGCCAAGATTTCATCTGAAAAGGATGACTAACAGTCTAGACACACTCCTTAACTCTCTCAAACCAGGTATTCCAGAGTCCCACAGTCACAGCACACATTTGAAAGGCAGGCATGTGTCTGTCTGCTCTCCACTCTACACACAATCTGCCTTCCACTGAAAACACTTCTTTGTAATTTTTACAAGCCCTCCTCCAGTGTGTGGTCAGCTGTAATGCCAATGGGAAGAGGGATTGCCAATGTTGACTTCTGGTTTTGCATTTTTTTTGTACTCTTAAGCATCACCATGGCTGCAAGCAGGAGCCAGGACACTTCCATAGAGCAGAGCTGTTGGAAGCAGCTCTGCCAACAACCATCAAACCCTCCTCAGACTGAAGAATCTCATGGTGCTATCACGTACCTATTATAGGAGAGAAAAGCCAACAGAAAGAGCAGACAGGCGAGGACATCTGCTCTGCCTACTATACCTGTTACCTGAAAGGAAAGGAGACACACAGGTGTAAAAACAAATCTGAAAATGTAAAAACACTCAGTGAATGCCTCAACAATCCCTGCTCACTGCTACTATTTTAAGCTTTTGATCTTTCAGTGTTATCCTCCCTCAGCATACCAAAATGTTACTGTGATAGTATGTAGGATTATGCTCAGTTTTGTCTGCTGCATTTCTAGCTTGGCAAAACAAATGAGTAAGCCAACAGCAAAGTCATTCTTTACTTAATAAAATATTAATGAAGTTACATAGAAAATGCCAATTTTAAGGATCTGTTTTAATTTTGTATAATAAGGATTAGATGAGAAATGCATCCAACTCCCAGTACTGAAATTTGTTAAAGAAAATTACTTACTATATAAGTAATATTTGAATTAACTTTATCACCAAAAAGGGATAGCATTATAGAATTTATTCCTCTTGAACAATCTGAGTTTGCGAGAGTTTTTCCTACAGATTAATGAACAAAATCTTTTTATAAAAAAGGGAATACTGAAGAAGAATGGATAAACACTCTTTTTTACAATTATTTCAATATCCTAATTCATAAAGATCTAAAAATCACCCATAAAGCAAACAAAAGGCCCTTTGAAATTCTGCCCCTCTTGAGATTACGTAGTTAAGTTACATTCAGAGCTCTGGCATTTATTTTAACCTTTTAAAGTTCTGACCCAGACAAAAATAAATTCCAAGAGTGCCTCTTCTAAAATCTCCCTTAAATTATAAAGCTGTATTATCACAAGGAGCCTAGCTGATTAGTTCACACGACACAGCACAGGGAGTAACTCCGAAGCTTGTGGCTTTTGTTATTAAGGTAATCTCTCCTCAAAAGTTGTCACCCACAGGAGCTGTTTCCCTCCCTCATCTCCAAAGGCTTGGAATGGGAGCAGTGTGATGTCAGTGCTATCCCAGCTAAGGAGAGCATTTCTTTTTTGTACAGTGTGGAGGGCTGGACGTCACCTTTCCTTCTCAAAGGCAGCAAGACTCCTTTTAGCTACAGAAGTGTCTCCTCATGCTAACAGACTGCAGTTTTGGAAGCACTATGTCTTTAAAGGTTTCCTTACATTGAACAGAAAGATTTCCCATACGAGTTGCTGTTCTGTAAACTTCTGCTGGTGTTGGTGAACAACTTTTTTTCTGAAGAAGATTCTCCTTGCTTTTAATTAAATATAAATTATTTAAATTATTATGTAATTTAAATATAAATTAATCCATGGGTCACATCCCCTCTGTCTGAGAGAGCTCCTCCAGAATGCACACTAATGCTACCTTCACTTTTCCTCCCTAGAACTGATGGCTATAGGAGATGACTGAAGGCATGCAACAATATCCCAGCAGGAGAGCACAGCCTCACTGGGGTCTTTGGTTTCAGAAAACTCATGATTGTCCATTTATTCCCAGCATGGCTGATTAGGGCCATCATTTAGAATTCAGTTCCAGAGCACAAAGACTACAAGTATGAATACTCTTTTTTTCTTAATGACTCCCACAAATTATTTTAAATAGAGCACATTCTCACCTTTGCTCCCACACAGCAAAAAAAAAAAAAAAAAAATCACAAGTACCACATTCTGTATGACTCAGAGGTTGCCTTAAAAGAAAATTAAAATTCTGAAGAATGAATTTATTTTGAGCTTTGGTGGCACATACTTACAGCCTCGGTGTGAATGGGATGCACAGCAAAGAAGAGCGCCGTGACAAAAGCAAGTCGACAGTCCTTGAACACAGCTTTGTCACAAGTGTACATCAGCACGAGAGTCACCAGACAGTGTAAAATTACATTCACTGCATGGAAATAGAAGGGGTTCATGCCAGCCAGCAATATGTTTAACCTGTAAGGAAACAAAACAAAACCACTGCTAGATTTGAGAGATCTTCCACGAGCCAGGCGTTTTCAAATACTTTAAATTACGCTTTTTGCCCCATTTGCAGTCATCTAATGTTAGTGCTATTTAACTAATTACTGGAAAGTGCTCTGAACTCCTGGTTTATTTGATCAAAGAGAAACCATTTCCTCAATTTTTTATATTATGTGGTTGTGTTTGGCAAACCTTCTTGCCAGAGGTGGGAGAGTCCTGTGCCCTCCCAGCAGAGTTTACTGCACTGAGACCACGCCTGTGCTTCCCTAGCAGCAAATCACCCTGGCCAACATCATGGCACTTGTCCTATTTCCCTGTTGGCACCTTCTGCGGTTCTGTTGGCCACGTGGCAGCTGTACAATGTGGGTAGTTATTTTCTGCTCTAGAATAGATGCTTTTGCCCAGGAACAGCCAAGACAAGGACTTGGTAAGGCACTGGAGCATCTGCTTGGCATAACAGGGGTGTTTATTCCCACTTAACTTTCAAAATAGTGTCACACACTGAAGGTTAAGCCTTTATTTAAATGCTTTACTGGCATAAAGAAGCTTGTCTAATAGTTTGCATCATTTTTATAAGGACATTGATGGCAAAGATAAGTTAGCTAACATGACCCTAGACTCAGTGAGACAATTAGGGTTCATTATTTGTGTCAATCATAAAAAAATAAAATGTAACAAGCTGTTATGACATTTGTTTGACAGCGTGCATTAACACATTCTTCTGGTCACTGTTTTTCACAGCCAGCTTGCTTAACAGCTGCTGACAAGCTTTGCCTTACATGCAGTTGAAGATAATTCTCTTAAGTACTAGCAACATCTGTGCATTTGGACAAATATATATCTGTACCTACACAAACATACACACATGGTGCCTATCTAGGGAAGACTCCATATATGAACAAAGAATCTGGAAAAATGTCCTTTAACTAATGTTGAAGGATTTTTTTTTTTTTTTAAACAAACGACAAGATAACCAGTGAAAAGAAGACTCAATCTAAATATTTTACATGCAGTTGTAAATATGCTATAGGGTCAATAATCCTTCCTGTCGTTACTAAGAGACTCCAGGTCTCCCATGACAAGCACCATGCAACAGCAAGGCCACTGAGCTGTTGCTACTATAAAAAAACACCTTAAGTCTTCTGTGAGACAGAGGAGGTGTGAAGAGGTCTCTGAGAGCCAGACAAATTTATTTATTTTTTTTTTTTATAAATAACTCTGCATTTCTTATTCATAAGCAAAGAAGTGCTAGCTGTCCTGGGTTGAATCTTCCAGGCCAATTCAGTTTTACCAGACCAAGAGTCTTACTTGTGCATTCCTGCTGTGCTCCCACCTTGAGTGTTTGTGGAGGCAACAGATGAAACCCAGAGAGTTTGTGAAAAAGTGAGATTTTGGCATGACTTGACCTTTCCCTTTGAAGTATGGGTTGATGCAGTTACATTTTGACAAGACATCAGTCTGCGTGACTCAAGAATACATGAAGAGTTGGGAGGTTTTTCTTTTTTTATCCCATTTCTCCTGCAAGCCACTTCAGGACAGCAACATCCATCACTTTCCCTTATTTCTACCAGCACTGAATGACAAACCACAACAAATGGCAGTAACAGACATCCAGCTGCAAATAGGCTGCAGCAGTGGGAACCCCCAGGCTGGAATCTTGTTTTCAGCACGCTGAGGGGAGCAAGGGGCAGCACAGGATCACCCTGCCCTAAAGGAGCCACAGTTCACTGCAAGACACCTGCAGATGTGCACAGTGACAGGGACCCTCTGCAGGAGACATCCTTTATACAACAGAATCATTTCTGGCTGTAAATCAGCTGGAGCACAGTGCCCTGCTCCCCCTCAAATGCCAAAGTGTGACCTGGGAACCTGATTTCTGGAGAAAGCAGATGCAGGCAGGTGAGGATAAATGCTCAGGGTATCAGGTGATATGAACTCATGCACCAAAATGGGAGAGATTCCCATTTAGCTGGCCAAGTTGTGAGAACCAATCACTAAAGCCATGACATCTGACAATACTGTTGAAAAAAATCTATCATTAGTCTCCATGGATCATGTCTGATCACTTCCCATGCTGCTAAACAGGAGAGGCAGAACTTTACAGGCAAGGGATCTTCCTACCCCCATCAGGTCCCCTGTCCCACAGGTGGGGTGTGCCCCTCACACCCCTTCTTAGGGTGAGCATCAAGTCAACAAAGCCTGTAAGATGTGAGTTACCTGATGTAAATTATTGAGAACAGCTCTGTAAAAGCATCAGCCTCCCAGCTTGGCTGTTTCCCTGTGTGTTCTTTAAATAAATAAAAAAAAACCAGCAAAACAAAACACAAACATGATACCTCGCTATTCAGGTAACTCTCCATTAAACAGCAAAATCAGACTGCAAGTATGTTTTAAACACCATCTTTGGTGGTCCATGAACACTGAACATGAGCGTGTGCAGGTGCTATGTTCACACCAGTGCTTTTTGCTGCTAAAGCTCTTTGTCATAAGAAATTAGGCCACATGGCGGTGAAGGAAACATTCTTTCGTCCTGAAACAATCCCAGCAGAATGATGTTGAAACGCTAGCAGTGGTTAAATTTATTATATGTCAAACGGGTGAGCAAATCTGGGTCTTCAAACAGCTCTAATCCAAGTCACAACAACTTTGCAAAGCTCCCCAGCACACACAGCCATGGGGGAAAAAGGCAGCCTGCTAGGGAATGCCAAATTTGCTCTGCTGCAGAGGAACTGTGGAGGAACTTCTGGGCAAGGGAGCCAAGAAGGAGATGGGTAAATAAAAAAATTACTTCTCCCCTCTTAATCTTTAATACCCAAGAGAGAGAGTCAGTCTTGCTTACTGGCAGCAGCATGCAGCAATTATACACAGAAGATGGTTCAGCAAACAAAGGAAGTAAAACAGAGATATGAATCTCAAAATTAAGGAAGAAGTGGTCTTTCTCCAACATAATGTTCATAAACAGAAGTTCTGGCAAGCAAAAGCTGTACTGCACTGGAGGGAGATGAGGGTGGTGTTCTCCTTGTATTTCCATGCTTATACTGCCCCACAAATGGGGGAAATTGTATCGTGTAGGCATTTCTGTGTGAAGATCATAACCTCTGTCTGAGCTAAAGCACAACTTGTAAGATATGTGTTACAGTCTTGGTAGAGCACACAGCCAGGAGAGGAGCTGCTTTGGGCTGGCCAGGCTGCTTGCAAACAGCATCCTAAAGATTTGGGGCTGAACACAGCAAGTGACAACACTCTATATTCCTATAAAGGGAACAGAGACCTTTGAGCAAGGAGACACAACCATCGCAGGCATGGAGGTCTTTCCTCAGAGGAGCCACCCAGGAAACACTTGGAGAAGTCTTTACTGCTTTAACATCTCTGCTGGAAGAGTCCCTGGAAGCAACGATTCTGCTAAACCTCCTGCAAAATGGCAAATGGCAGCTCAAATGCCAAGGCCCTCAGAAGACCCAGGGAAATGAGGAGAAGAGCACGTACACCAACAAAGTGCAGTCTCTCAGTACTAAGTGACATTGACAGAGATCTTCTCATAGACCTGACCAGCATCGTCCCAGCCACCACCAGAACAAAAAACCTGATTACAGAAGTAATCAACTGCCCAAGTGTTGCAGCCTGTGTGGTTCAGCATGTCACAGCCAAGGCACAGCACTGCCCATGCGGGAGGTCCACCAAAATAAGAAACCCCTTGATTTTGTTAAGGCTGATGGATGGTTTCCAGGAACAGTGGAATAGTATAGCTTAGTTTGCCACCTGCAGCAGTTTTTCCACCATTTCTCCACCATCCACTCTTGGAAAAGGAATTGCACAGCTTCACTCGAGAGACTTCCACAGGCAGCAGGTGCTGAAGGTTAACTGAGTAGAGCCTGTACAACAGGCCTTCAGAAGAAAGCAAATCATTCTATCTCTTAAAAGTAACCTCTATCAGTACCCTCAGATGTCCTCCAGAGAAGTTATCAGGGGCACAGCAATTCTGGGTAAGCAATTCCCCACACAGGGGGCCTGGAAATGGAGTGGGACTCAGTGGCTTCATCCTCACAGACCCAGAATCAGAGGGATCTATGCTGCAAGGGCACAGGCTCACAGACAAATTCCATACATACCCACTTACAGTATATAATCACCAGCACCCCTCCACCAGCTCTAATGTAGTTTTTTTCATCCACTTGTACACATAAAGACTCATTCAACCTTTTTTAAGGCCTCTCATGATTTAATAATATTGTAAACCATAATTGGAGAGTTTCTCTTTTTATAGACTTTGTTATTATCCCTGGGCAGCTCTTGTTTAGTTTAATCTGTTTTATTATTTTCAAAAGATTAACAACGAAACACAACATGTTATGAAATAGAAATGCACAGGATAATAATGGTAATTTGTCATAGCAAGTAACACTTAATGGAAAGTCTCAGAGCATCCCATACCTCATAAAACCCCTACAGTTTTTATACAGAAGGCTCACATGCAGATGTATATAAATTAATTTAATACATAAAGATGGATTAAGTTTCCTGTGATGATCTTTTCCTGTTCAAATTGTGTGTTAAATATGGCAAACTTTATGCAAAGTAATACCCGCTTTCAATGCAGGGTGGAATCTCCTTATAAACTCCACAGATGCATGTACTTCGTGCCAGGAAAATGAGCATTTGCACTCCAAAAGAGGTGCAGCTGCATCAGTGGCAATAATGGTTAAGGCTGTATGTGGAAACAGCTCAAAGATTAATGAGAAACCCGTAGCTGTAAACAGAAAATAAGCCCCTCTGCAGTGGTGTTCGTGCAATGGCCAGTTTCCACCATAAAGTGTGACTGCACTTCATGCTGATTTGTGCTGATAATCTCTCCACAGTACAGTACAATGCCTAAGAATTAAATGGACAATAAGGCTTAAATGGTTTGGTCCTTGATTTGCTGCAATGGCGATGGGTGAGAAGAGAGAGGATTCCCAAGCATCAATTCCCACGATGCAGCAATTGCCTCAGGGCACAGAAGTCATCACTTACAAGAGCACTAGTTATATGCAGGCGTTCAGAGCAGGTTATTGCTTTCCAGCAGGCAAAGGGAAAGACTACAGAAATCACAATTAGACTGGGAAGAAGCAGCACCTTGAAAGTGGCAAATGTGCCAGGGCAGATTTTTCTAGTGAAACCAGGGAAAGCGTGGTTTGATGATCATTCCTGTGCCACGAATAACAAGAGCACCATTCACACGGCTTGAGGTTTGCCTCCACAAGCAGCCTTGGAAAACTGGAGAAGGAAAAAAATCCAGATGATGACAAGCAACAAAATGACAAACCAGGTGTCATTTTATCTAGATAGAGAACAAAATGCAGTTTTGTCTTAAAAATTATTCTTAAGTAGCATCTCAGCAAGAGCTGAGGAAACGAACATCTCATGAAATTCTTCAGCAGTCAGTCAAGCATCAGAGAGTGGAGAGAGAAAGGGATGAGATGTGATCAAAAACCAAGCTAGGACAGTCACTCATCAAGAAGAGAAAGCAATAGTAACCAAAATCTAGTAGAAAGTCATTAGACCTAAAGACAGTATTTCCAACTGGACGTAACAGTTCTTCACCAAATATGAAGGAAGCTTGAAGTAAGCTGAAGACCACGAAGGAAATGCCACTCTAACTTACAAAGAAGCAAATAAAAAAGAAAAGGAAAAAAGCATAGTAACTGAAAAGAGAACAGCCTTTTTCCTTTTCCCTTTCTTTCTTTAAGTCTGTGAGACCATAAAGAGAAAGCCCAGGAAAGCAGTCAGAAACAGAGTGAGGAAATGCAGAGAAATGCCTTTAGCTAACCAGCAGCAGCCAGAGCACTTTATTTTCATGGACTCTAAAGAGTATTGACAAGGATGCTCCTGTGGGTAAGAAGGCTGGTCGAAAGCTGAGACTTTTAGGTAAAAGATGGCCAAAGAAAATTAATGGTGACATTGGTGCAAGAGGAACAGAATGCCCAATGAAAGAAAATCCCCAGGAACTGGTAGGTGTTAAATAGAGACAAGACACCACTGAGGCAAGCAGCAAAGATAATTATGCGTGACTGCATTCACCTCAGCCAAGTCGTCCAGAATTGGAGAACTTTTCCCTCATAAAAGGCTTTAAATTTGAGAGACAGGCAAATTTTCTGCAGGGCTGATAAAACGTCAAGGCAGACTCCCACACGCTTTGTACACACCTCTCCTGCTGGGCAAATCCTCACCTCTGGGCTTGGCTGCAAGCAGCATGACAGCATGGACCCCCAGCCAGGTCTGCAACCCCATCCCTGGGCAGAGGGCTTCCCCCCACCCTCCACAGGAGTCCTGTTCTCCTTCCAGGGAATGCAAGCAACCCCAGAGAAACGCAGCCCAAACTTACAAACACAAACATCAGACACCTGCTACAAAAATTACATTTGTGAGGGAGACTTCTTGTGCACCTGGAACTGGGGGGGAAAAAAAAACCCTAAGCTTTGAAGCACCAGCTTTGGGAGACTCCTAAAATGGCAGCAAGGCATTCTGCCCAGGGTCAGAAGAAAACCTTATATGCTTAGAGACATGTCTGTATATTCCAGCTGCAACACAACCAGTCTTACAAAAACATCTGCTTTTCTTCACAAAGTCCACCTCATCCAGTGTGGCTACACCAGCACTACATCAATTCCACGGCAGGTATCAAAGTAGCAGTCTGGAGAGTGACTGCCACAGCATGAGCAGAAATAGTAGACTAAGCTGTACAAGAGAAATACTGACACAATCTTAAACATTGTGATGTACAGAGTGAAGAAAATACTTGTGAACTGTGTATTTAACCTGACACATTATAGCTCCACTATATTACCCTGCGATGTCAAGCTGTAAAATAGCATTAAATCAATAACAAAGAAAATGTAAGGTCTTTTTGCCTTCCCCAGGTTGTTTTGGTTCTCTTAAGCTCCCTGTCCTTGAAACTTATGCCACTGATACAGCTGAAAAAACAGAAGGATCAGCTGTAAACAACTAGATAGATCAGAAGGCTGACAGTGAGTTATAGAATCAGTTCTCTCCTTGGCTATGTATTTACATCTAACCCAAGCTCGCATTCACTTAAGGCTTTGATCCAAAGCCCCTGCAGCCTCACCTGAGGCTCTCGATGCCAACCCAGAATACTGAGCCCCTGCTGAAGGTCCCTATCTACTTCCCAGGCAGGTACACACCCAGGCCATCACAGGCTAGCAGTCCTGGTGGGCAGACCTGGAAGGTTAACCATTCTGCACTCGGCACCACAGCACAGCCCAGACTTCTTACTTTATCTTTTCCCCCCTTTATTTTTTTGTCAAGCTGGACTACTAGTAGGATGGCTCTCTGCACAAACTGTGCCTTTCCTGGTGGGAGAGCTGCATTCCCTTTTGCAGCTTAATCCCCCTCCAGCTCCTCTCCTCTCAGGCCACCAGCAGCTGCAGTGGACACTCTTACACCCTTCCCACAAGAGCCAAGCACATTCCCAGTGAACAGTCACTGCCACAACCCTCGAGGAAAACCAGGTGTCTGCTGTGCTTCCCTGCCATGCCATCCTCCCAAGTCTTTGCCATGGCCACATGTCCTAGACCTGTCACCACCTTTTCCTTCTGTCCCTGGTGGGCTGCTCCTTGAGGCATCCCTCACCAACATCTGCCTTGGCACCACTAAGGAGGCTGAGCACACAGGGCCTTCACTTCTCAGCCACCTGCAAACCAGGAGGCTCATACCTGATTAAATGCCTTTAAATCTTGGCACACAGGGGATTTGAAAGGCTTCATTCTCACCATTTTCTACCAGGGATTTGAAATGCTTCATTCTCACCATTTTCTCTCACTGCACACCTTCACTGTGCCGCTGACTACACCAAATCTTCATCACCTGTTTGTGTCTGGATGGAGAATCTATCTAAATGGGGATTTGGCAGACAGAAAGAGAGAGGGAGAGAGCACTGAGGATTGCACCTTCTGCTTCAGCAGCTGAGAAGCATTCCTGCAAAACCACTGGAAACAAGGAGTAACTGAAGTGCTACTGAGGGAATAAATGATTCAGTGAACTTCTGTTAGTGGAGGCAAGGTGTAAGACAGAAAGCACCCAGTTTAAATATAAAATCCTGATTGAATTACAGAACTGGCAGTTCTTTTTCCCTTTTTTTTTCCCCCCAACCTTTCATCTTAATGTTTTATAAGGAAGACACCAAAAACTAGTATCTTCTCAGTCCAAAAAGTTGCCGTCTTTATAAAGTGTATCGAATCACTTCTTAGAGAAGCTGCAGGTAAATACCTCTTCTAAGTGACAGCAGCTGGAGAAGAGAGCATGAAGTAAGCTTTTCTGAAGGACTAAGCAAAACCACTGCCTACTATCTCAACTCCTGTGCAGATGAGTTGTGCTAGACCTGTTACCTAACAGTTACCCATGTGTAATAGGAATGCTTCTGAAGCAATTCATTCAACGTTCCTTTACTTTATAGAAGTCAAGAGAAAAGGTAAGAGAAGTTCAAAGACATAAAGCAAACATTATTTAATTCAACAGTCCATACAGAGCCTTTTTTTCCCCCTTCTGATGCTAACCCACACAAAACAGTGCAGCAATTCTGTGAATATTTTAAGTTTTGCTTAATGGCTCCAGTGGGCCACTCATTTTTCCCTCTGATCATTCATACTGTCAGATCCAGTGTGAATAATGTCAAATACTTGAGCTCTTTTCACTGTTTGGCTCCAGAGCATTAGTCTACTGGAATGAGGACTGTCACTTATGATTTCCAATTCATCAGGGACACTGAACTACTGTTACACAATTTTAGCAATGTCTGCTTCAGATTCTTCTGACAGATGGGTGATAAATTTTTTTAATTGATATCATTTCAGGAATATGTAGCTTATATCCAGGATATGTATTCAGCCTAATAAAAAGTCCACAGGGCATCTTGAGTCGTGCCTCTTACTCCCACAGCCACAAAAGGCAGAAAGGAGACTAAGTCTCTGTAGATTGGTGAAATCTGCAGATGTAAATTTCAGCCCACCCTTCACATCTGTTCTGTACAGGCAGTTGGGAGATCTCCCAGATTCTTTAATCTTAATACAGCAAGATGCAAAACGAGCCTTTACAGATGAAAGTTTCATGCAAGAGAAGTAGAGCCACTAAGCTGATATAAAGATTCATGCTGCCATTGAAATGCCTTGGATTTGACCAAATTAGCACAACAACAAGATAAATTAAACAAAACAAGCAAATCTAAAAACGATAAAGATACCAGAATACTTTGGTCCTCTCTTCCCTCCTTCCTGCACACATCACACAGTTTTCTAGAGTATCCTAAGCAGGTGGAGTAAATCCTAACAAAAGTATTAGCAACATTCATTTCCATTCTGTCACCTATCAGTTTCTGCTGAGCTTTTTACAGGAATCAGGGTAAGGTTTTTTTTTTTCCTTCTGCGGGAAGACAGAGAGCAAGCAGCACCCTCCTGCTGGGCAAGGCAGGGGCAGATGGCTCCAGCAGGCAGAGCACGGCTCAGCCACAGGTTCAGTGCCGCTTGGCAAAAGCTGCCCGAGGCTTCTTTGGAAGCACTGGCTTTGGAGAACTCCACCCCGTTCTTAACATCTTCCCCTGACACCCTACTGGTAGAAATGAAATGGGAAGAATGTGGAAACTGGAAGGATAATTGGGAGGCGGCGGGTATAATATGCCTCTGCAGGCAGGGAAGATAAACGATTCCTTCCCTGATCCAAATGCCATGCCAAGTGGTGAACAAATGACTCTGCCTTCGACCCAATGTCTTGGCCGTATGGTTATTATAAGCATAGAGGATGAAATCTCGTTCACAAAATTAGTGTCACTTCCCTTCCCGAAAGGACTAGGCAGAGACAGCACTTCATCCTTTTTTGACACATACCCCTTTAAATAGCAAAGGTAAAACGAGTTCAAATACATACAAATGGGAACTAGAACATTTAGTTTCCATTTTGTTATTAAAGTTTAAGTTTCTTTTGCTCATTAGCATCACAATCTCAATCCTGCAACCTGATCTAAGAGACCAAGTCCAGCGCACCAGTTGCTAATATTGCATGCGACGAGGTCAGTGGTGATACACACAGGTTCATTCCTCTCTCCAATTACCCCCAGATGCATTGCTGGAGGAATGGATTAATTACACAGATCCCCAAACTACAAGAGTTTGGTTAATTATACAATGGATAAGGCACTCTGTGTGCACAAAGACAGCTCTGCCTGCAGCTACCTACTCCCACCTCGCTCTTTACAGAGATGTGCTGAGACACCCTTCAAGGAGAAGGTACAAAACCTGTTCTAAAAAAATCCAGTTTACAAGGATCTGTGAAATTCAGCTTTCCTTTATGAGGAGCATGCCAGCCTGTGCCCAGCCAGCCAACACTCATGGCTCTTGGCTCCAAGTCTACCTTTACAACCAAAGAGCAGCAAGTGCTCTGTGGGAGTGCCAAAGGGATGTTCCATCCCCCAAAACAGCTCTTGCTTCACAGAAACACACAATTTCCACACATTCGTGAAATTCTATTTATATATCCAGTGTGCTAATGAATTACTCAATCAGCAGAGTGAACCAGGAACCAGTAACACACCCCCCCGGAAGACTTGCCAGTGTCCGTACACTTTATTCCCAATGCCTGCTGTAGTTTGTAATGAACATGTACCGATCTCCAAGCACTAGACATCACTCAGCCAAACACCAGCAGCTCTTCAGCACAGCTCTCTGCAAACACATGTATCATTTCTAAACGCTAAAATGTGCTAAATATTCACCATCGTTAATGTTCCATCAGAATAAATTAAACAGAGAACAAGCTAACGGAAAGAATGACAAACTGTATGGGTTGTAACTGAGCTGATTTGCCACAAATTCTTCTCCTGGGGGAGAGAGGCCAGCGAAGGTTTTCTTTCTAGGATTAGCGAAGGTAGCTGTCACTTTACTGCTGCTCAACTTCCCTTTATTCCTGTAAAACCAAAACTCCTCCTCAAAACTCTGCCCGGACACGGGGAAGGAACATCTGAAGCAGGGAGGCTGCAACTCCGTGAGCGACACGGGAGGCTGGCAGCTGCCAGGAGGGATGCGCGGAACGGCGCGGTACCCGCGGGGCTGACCCCTCACCGAGCGCCAGGAACAAGGGCAGGGATGACTGCGGGTCTGTTTCAAAACGCAACGCGGGTAGCTTCTGGCACCATCACTCAATTGCGGAGGAAAGGTACTCGAGATAAAGCACAGGAGGAACTCACGGGGAATTCACGTGAGCACCTTCCCCGGTCAAAAGCGCTTTCCGAAACGCTCCGGTTTTTCCCTTTTATCCCTCCCGCAGCCCGGGGAAGAGGCGCCACCTGCTCCCAAACGGCTGGGAAAGAGGGGCACTGGCCGGGAGAGCGGCGGACTCCTCCGGAGCGTCGCCTCATCGCTTCCCTTCTCTAGCAAACTTGCCCCGGGCCGGGCCGCGGGACCGCGCCGGCGGCTGAGCCCCCGCCCGCGCCCCGTCCCGCACAGCTCCGGGCAGAAATGCTGAATCACGAAGCCGGGGCGCGGGACCGGGGGGCTCCCCCTGACCCCACCGGGGCCGCGGGGCTCCCGCTGACCCCACCGGGCCACCGGGAGAGGGTCGGTGCAGAGGGGGAGCCGCCCGCCCGCCGCGGCGCCGCCACTCACTTGAAGGTGAGGACGCAGAGGGGCCGGTAGGACTTGTGGCTGGTGTTCTCGGCCATGCGCTTGCCCCAGAAGTCGTTGGCGAAGACGGCGGACACGGGGGCGGCCGCCCGCACGTCGGGGTTGTTCACGATGGCCCAGACGTCGTCGTGCACGAACTCGCCCCGCAGGGAGTTGCCGTAGCAGAGGGCGCACAGCCCGGCCAGCACCGCCGCCGCCGCCGCCGCCCCGCCGCGCCGCCCGCCCGCCGACGGTGCGGGGCCCGGCGCGGCTCGGTCCCGGCTGCGGGAGCCCCGCGCCGAGCCCGTCACCATGGCGCGGGGCGCCGCGCTGGCTGCCCCGGCTCCGCCGCCGCCGCGGCGCGGGCAGGCAGCGGCGCCCGCATGGTGCGGGGCGGGCAGCGGGACCGCCGCCGGCCACTCGCGCTCTGCCGAGGCGCAGCCCGCCCGGCTGCAAATAAACAGCGGCCGCCTCCCCGCGCCATCCCTTCTCCTCCTCTTCCTCCTCCTCCTCCTGCCCCCCCTCCCGCACGCATGCTCCTTGCCGCGCTGTCACGCCGCCGCCACCTCCCCGGCCCGTCCGCGCCGGGGGCTTACAGCGCGCCCCGGGAGCGGGCGGCACCCGGCGGGCCCGGGGCAATGCGGGGCGGGCGGCGCGCTCCCCGCTGTGCCGGACACGGGCGCGCGGCTGTCCCGCCGCCTGGTGCCAGCAGCGCCGGCTGCGAGCGCCGCGGGCAGCCCGCCCCGCAGCGCCCCGCTGGACCGCGCTCACCTGGCCGGCCGCAGCATCCCCGGCACCCACGGCGTGCATGCGGGATCGGGGCTGCTGCACCGCATGCACGCTGCTCCACGGCAGCAGTGCTGGCCCACGCCCTCCGCGCTGCAGCGTCGGCTGTGCCGAACGGTCCCCCCCACTGTGTCCTGCTGGAGGAAAAGGCGTTTTGGTACCACAGGACTTGTTTGCTCTGCCCTAGTCCGTTTCCTGTCTTTTCCAAAATCATTTGAGAGCTGCGGTGTGTCCATACCTTCCCACAGTGACCTTTCTTGTGTTAGTGACAAGCCTCAATAACTTAAGGAAAGGCCACAGTCGGATCATCTATTCACCCATTTATGAAAACTACATAGTCATAGATTTTTTTCAAAAACCAGAAAAACAAGAATTCTATTAATTTCCCTTTAAAGGAAAGCTTCTGCTTATAACCAGACAAAGCAATAACGCCGCTCGGCAATCAGGCTTCGATTCAATGAGGTGAATGAACATACTGGACACACTTTGAATTTGTTCTTGGGCAGAGAGACGCTGAGCGGGGCTCACCAGCAGCCCGTGCAGTTCCAAGCTGCTCCCTGTGCGTGCGTGTGAGCGTGTGGGAAAGAGAGGGGAGCGGAAACCTTGGAAAGTTCATGCGGGCTGTCCAGGGCAAGCCCGCTCCAGGAATGCTCTTTCCCCAGCGTATTTGGCACTTCGAGTGATCTGGTATTTTCCAAGCGCAACAGGACAGGCTTTTCAGATGCACTTTTGTTATAGCTAAAAATAACAGTTAAGTCTGCCCAGGACAGCGTGTTTATGTCCGGGACAGAAGGAAACTCCACCACAATCGGACCCATTAATTCAAACTTTCTCTTTAAGCAGCTGATGACATTTAGGCAGTTGGCTGCATGGAGTTTTCATCAGCAGTAGGAGACCACTCGTGATAGTGTGTTGGTCTTCATTTTCACCAAAGTTTCAAAGCCTAGGCATGCAAAGCTAGACTCCAAAGTCATGGGCACGGGAAGAGAAACAGACTGGCATGCAGTGGCACTCAAGTACCAGAGTCCACAAGGACCCAGCAGCTCTGGAAACAACCTCACTATTGCACACATGCCTAAGAGGTGGAATCAGGACTTTTTGTTGACATAAAATAGTGTTTAGGGAGGGGGGTGATAAAGAGGAATAGACTGTGATGTTGATGAAAGCAAAAACAACATGTAAGATTTAAAGGTTGAAATTGCCTTACAGTAGACTGCAGGTAATATTTGAAATTCCAAGTTACTCAGCTGAACAAAATCTGCAATCCCCCACCCAGCTGGGCCTTAGCAGGCTGTCCCTCCCAACAAGACCCTGTACCTCTGGTCCTTCACCTCCATGGATCAGAGTCTGCACAGCCTTTCTCGACAATGTCTTGCAGCCTTCTGTCCTTCTCCATCATCACAGGTTGGGGGCAGCCCACTGACAGCCTGCTCCTGCCACAAAACGGGGCCCAGGGCTGCCATCAGGCAGCTTGGCACAGGGGCAGGTCTCTCCATTTGTTATCCAGGACTGTGGGACATGTCCCTGCTCTGTTACAAGTCCTTCTGTCCTCTCCTTTAGCTTAATTAGTTCTTTACAAAAAGCTCACAAAAAAATTCAGTGTTCTAAACCAGTAAATGATGAAGAGGGGATAGAAAATAATTTTCCCATCAAGGAATTTCCTGACAGTATCATACACAGCCATCACATAGTACAGCAGGCACACTCTATGGAATACATAACGTTGCTTCTCATACACATCTACAATATCCTGCTGTCTTCCAAACCCACTGTGCTTGATTAACAGCAAAAACAGAGAGATGGCAGTCCTGACCCACTCAGGACTCCTTCCCCTCACACACTTTAGAAGGGCACCTACACAGGCCATTGGCTTTCATCTGCCAAGAGACCGAGAATTTGCAATGGAGAAAAACCCACTTTATTTTTAAACTGTTTCTTATGTGCTTATTGAAATGTTATGCATAACATGTAGTTAACACTGATTTGCCAAGTCCTTATATGACAAGAATATCTATTCTCACTTCTCCAAGACAGAGCAGTTCTTTCCATTCTTCTCTCAAGCAAACATCTAAAAGACAAAGCAATGTCCCAGCCAGCCATTGAGGAAGACCTCACATTCTTCACACCGAGATCCCCTGAAATGCAAACACATCATCTGCTTTCTCCACGAAGGGCAACACTTCCTACATGCAGCAGTCACCATCACAGATTGAATTCAAGATGTTGTCTGTTGCTAGAAGTCCTGTCCACCTATAAAAAAATCAACAGCAAAAAGAATTCAGAGAGCAGAACAAATACTGCTGTATTCTGGATGTCAGATCTGTACATACATGTGCAGGCACAGGCACAGAGGGGAAGGAAAGAAAGAAGAGAATACAGCAAGGGAATGATTTGCTCTGAAGTTGCTTTGCCACTTCCAAATATTTGTTATCTAATAAGAAGTATTTCCTTCTTCTGCAAGCCTTGGTTCTTTCTCTACCTAAAGCAGCCTTGTCATCTCTTCTGAAATGGGAAGCCAAATTGCCTCTCAGAAAAGCCAAGCAGAGAGTTCTGGAATTGTGTGTAGTTGAAGTACTCCAGCTATTTGCCTGCTTCCTTGTGTTTGAATCACAATTTTTGTGCCAGCTATGTAAAAAAGATTAACAAATGGCTGTTAAAACTAGAGGCCTTGAAACTAATTATGTGTGATGCTCAAAAAATCCTTGCTCTGCTAATTGAGCAGAGTTTGTTACTTCTAAAGCAGGAAAGTTTTGCCTCCACTCGGAGTAAAACACACGGCAGGCAATGCAAGGCAGGAGACACATTTGAGCAGATACACTTCAAAGGGTCGAGCACTGATTGATCTGCTATTATCTGACAATTGCAACTGCTCAAAGGCAGAGAGAAACTGCAAATGTTTTGAGTTTCAGGCTTAGACGTGAAGTTCTGAAGAGTTAAGCTTTGCATTGACTGATTAAAGTGTAAGAATGCAGTAAATACAATTTAAAAGTTAAATTACCATATGGTCATAGCTAGAGGTAAATTTCAAAAGTAGCACATGTAAATAGTTTCTTGCTGTCTGAGCAAATAATTTTACATTTAAACGAAGTAATTTGGTAACTGGTGCAATTGATTTCTGCTTGTAGTCAGTTACTGCAATTCATTTCAGTTGCCCCAGGATGAAACTCTGTATCTGCCATGCATAGAATCTTCAGTGGATACAGATTATGTTCGTATGGTTAAAAATGAGCCAACTTTGGCATCTTAAATCAGTGTGCTGCCTTGCTGGAAGAGCTTTGGAGAGACAGGGAGCAATCAGTGTAGAGCAAACCCCTCCAAGGAGTTCAGTACAGGGATAATTCTGTTTAGTCAAGTAGGATTTGCATTTTGGAGTTACTGGGAGCACTGCAACAGTGAAAGGCCATACTGAGATTTGCTGGGAAAATCCTAATTTTGATCCTTTTTCCTTGTTACCAAATTGCTTCTAAGCCTATTCAGGCGACAGAAAGATTCTCTTTCGTGAATTCTTCCTAAAGCCCAGTGAAAGTTCCTATGTTTTGGCTTTCACTTTCAGCTGTGGCCAAGAGCCAGAACAAGCAGGAGAGAAAAACTTAGTACCTTGGTCCTGTGATCCTTAGGAGACAAAGAAATCCAATATCCTCAGGATGAGTTACCCTTTTCAAAGGGGATATAATATTTCAAGGTCAGCCCACAACCCCCTAATAAGCCTTCCCACCATGGCAGTCACAGACTGTGCTAAATGTTAGCCCTGAAAATTCCAACCCCTCGGTATTTCCCAAGTGATATCAACAAGAAGATATCCCATGGTAAGCACTGCTTGGTAGATCCTCATGGACGCTCATTTCCCACCCCTGACACAGATGGCAAATAGCAGAGAACCCTCTGTGACCCATTTTCACATCCATTTCTCACCTGTTTCACATGCTGGCACAAAATGAGAGATTTCAAGCTCAGAAAAAGCTTGCTATAGTTGTTACTGGATTAGAGGGAATCTCTTTTTCAGCTCGTACAACAAATGCATTTTCTGCCTTTGAAGGAACATGCGTTAAGCCTTAGTCTATAGGCAGGATTGTTCAGAGTCTTTGAAAGCCTGCAGTAGAAGGAACATCCGTGCTTTGACTTAACTTGGGTTAAGTAATCTCAGTTTAAAGGTCAGGGACAAGACAAAGGTGGGACAAGCCCCAAAACTGAGAATAATTGGATTCGTCTTCAACTGAGAGGAGGCAGAGTATGGCACAGGCAGATGAAATTGCCCACTCCAGCAGGCTCATCCTTCAGCTGAGGAGATCAGTACCTTCCATCTTTGTGTGCGTGATTTGGGTGTTCAGAGCCCCATGATGAAATGGGGAGTGGAGGAGCAAAAGCGTTTTTCTTCCCTTACTGAGCATGGATCTGTGCTTTTTCTCTGCTGGAAGCATTGAAGAAGTTTCCCAAAGCCAAAGAAAGTCCTCAGCCTTGCCCTTGCCTGACAGATCTTTTTTATTGCAGCAGAGCAGGGAAAAAGTGCAGGCAACAGGGCTTGAGTCATAAGAGTTATCACTTGTAACAGTCATCTATTTATTGCTGATTAACTACAAGACCATTTAAGCTGAATTTTTATGCACTTCATGGAAATCAGTTAATGACTCAGAATCACAAAAATTAAGAAGGGAAAACCCAACCCAAGATAGGCCCACTTCTGCATAAGCAAATGAGGGATTCTCAAATGACCCGGCATTTTTTTCACTTACATTGCAGAGCGCTGGATGACATTTTCACTCTTCCTGGAACATTGTTTCCCAGTAAAAGCAGACTGTGTGTGAGGCTGTTTAAAGAAAATCCTGCTAGGGAGCACTTGTTTTAAAAGGATAGCTTTCCCAAGAAAAGGCCTTTAGTAACTCAGATACTGTGCTTCCCACGAGGCTGTGCAAGGACACGTGTGCATTGTCACTGAGCTGCTGAGGTCAAGTGCAGGGTAAGACACTCTGATCAATATTTAGTGGTTGGGACTCATATTGCTCTTGTAGGGAGACATTGGATTTGGAAGATGAACCTGGTTTTGGTGAGACAAAGGAGGTATTTTCAACTTGGACTGTACTGAAACAGTTAATTTGACCCTATTCAGTCTTCAGAGCTGGCTGTGGGTTCCCCAGTGCAATTGTCTCTTGTATATGTCAAAGTAAAACCAAGGTTAAAGACCCTAGGTCTGTTCCCTATTCAGATGCAGTTGGTTTTGTTTTCTGTGAATCTCTGAGATGGAATGCAGCAGCAATTCTCTCCTAAAAGTAACTGATTTATACAAAAGATCTTCTGGCATGCCTACGTTCAATTGAATTGCATTCACTGCAAAAGGTCTGATAAAATCAGACTGTTGGATAAAATCAGGAAATCTCTACATTTATTCTCTGATTCCTGGGCAAGCTCAATTTCATCATGGTGAAGTAGAAGCCGGTGGTTGCAATTACCTTTCTTTCTTTTCATCCATTTTTAATATTTGGGTTTAGGATGGAAAAATTACAAATTAATAAATCTGCACCAAGTCCAGTCAAGACTCTCCATAATAATATTATTCATATCTCTATTATTAGCAACAGCTGGAATAAATTTTAGCACAAATATTAAAATCTATATTGTAGAATAAGCCACATGGAGTCACTGTAATTTGAGGAGGGTGAAAGTTTCCATAAAAGCTACTGCAAAAGGAATATGACATTATCTTTTTTCAGGGGACTCCTTTGGATTTTATTTTTGCAAGCAGCTACGGTTTTATTTTGCAATAAAATAACTACAAATAAGCTTAATTTTCTAGTGTTTATGTTGAACAACCACTCCAGATAAAACAATGCATCAATCATTCACTCTGGGCTCGCTGGTTCTCTTACACTGAGGTGTATTGAACAGCTCTGGCTGGGTTAAAGAGAAGTTGAGTCCTCAAGCACAGTCACAACAACCTAAGCCAGCTAGGCTGACTGGGGAGCTTTTGACTGGTTCTGCCCCTGCTGCTTTCCCAAGGCATTTGAGAAATTATCAGCCAGCCAATAAATCAGTTAAAAATCAAAGCAGTAAAAACCCTGTACAGCTTCTCAGAGGAAACAATTAGAAAGCTTGATTGAGGGGGGGGGGGGGGCAGCATCAGGAGGAAGCAGGATGGAGAAGGAGGCAGCTGGGAATAATTGCAGTAGCTTTTCTGTGTTCCCTTTTCCCTCTCCATTGTTTCCACAGACCAGGCATCTGAGTGACCCTCAAATTGGTGGCAGGATAAAAGGGTCACTCCCCAGTGATCCCTGCTCTTCAGCACTGATCTGCACTCTGGTGAGTCTGCTGTGGACAGGTAAAATATGTTGTAATACCCAAGGAATTTTTAATAGAAATATTAAGCCCATTCTGAATGGAAGCGATTATTTAGATGTGGAAGCAACAGAACAACCAGTGAGTGCTGTGAGAATGGTGGGTGCAGATGACACCTGGGGCAGCAAGATGCCAGCACACCGATTTGCAGCTTATCAGGAGCCCCCTAAACTGCAAAACAGAGTGAAACTGAGGACAGACTATAGACCAAAGATCTAAAGAAGTGATGAGAGAAAGAAAAGAGCAGGCTTAGAGCCATCAAACACCCAGACAAGGAGGAAAACGGATGGAACAGGACAAAGAACATATGAGGGTGTGAGAGCATGTGCAAATCTTGTTTTGTTTTGGCTAAAATCACCTTTCCCTCTTCCATTAGCTCACATTGAGATTTGTTACATAGTTACTGCACGGTTCTGGGGCTAGAAATATGGCAATGAAAAGAATTGTGAGCCATATGCTCTAACAATACTTCCACACCTTTTTTCCGAGTGCACACAAACTCTTGGCTCACCCAAAATGCTCTAGTGAGACTTTCCCCAGCTTTCCCTCAGACAAGTGCACACTTATGAGCTCAGGGTTTCCAGCTCCTCCTGCTACTGGGGACTAAAAAGCTCCTTCCTTTCAGTCTCTCCAAGGAGATGAGTCTTGCTTGCTCTCTCTTATGCCTTCTCACACTCCCTTCAATGTTTCAGATAATTTCCTCTGCCTGATTCCATTCCAGCTTTCTTCTCAGTCAGTAAAACTTCTAACCTTTGTATTTCTGTTGATAAACATTTTAAAAACCAAGATTCTGAGCTTTGCCTAGTTTAGAGCTTACAAACTTTCCCATGGCTTCAGCCCAAAGCCGACTGCAGTTCAGCTGAAACACTCCTAGGATCCCTCAGTAGGTGTCTGGAAGCTCTCTGGACAGCATTTGGAGCTTGGAAGGCACAGACACCAAAACAAGGCACAGTTTGGGAGCAACTCCAGCAAATTCCATGTTACTGAACCTGCTTGGCAACACATCTCTGCAGGGTTTTCTGTCAGCTCTAGCAGACCACTCCTAGCACACACACATCTGCCCCTTCCTTCCATCCTTGGGACATCACCTCAAATTCGGGGGCCCATCTCAGGTTCATCTGACACATCCTAGGTCCTTCTTAGCTTTTCCTGTGTGCTGTCCAGAGGCTTCCAGAGATTCTCCATGGCCCAGCAGTTCTTAACTACTGCCAAGTTCATGCCACAGCTCTGTTCCTGGGGCACAAGGCAACCTGTTCTTTTGTAGATTAGAGGTCACATACACTGGGACAGAGCTTCTCTGGAAGCTGCTTCAGGAATAATGAGTGATGCTCTTCAAGACATAAGGATTTTTGTGACTCTCATCAATATCACCTTCTCAGGGCAAAAAGGCTAACACCCTCTGGTATAAACAGAAAAGATAATAATAGCAAACAAACCCTTCTACCAAACCCCACTACACCTCTGTACTCTTAGTCCTTCCTTGGGAAAAGACAGAGAGAGAGAAATTAATTACCTGAGAGCAAATTTCATTTGTATCACTGCTGGTTAAACAAACCTATTGGTAAAAAGGGTAAAAACACACAAAAATTGAATACTTTTATGACAAAAAGGACTGGAGAGGAGCCTAAAAGAAAAGTCAGGCACAGCCAGACTTCAAAGAAGTGCTGAGGAGATCCATGCTTTGTAATTTGGGCCTATTTCTTGTTATCTCTGTACTTAAATAGATTGACAATTGTGAAGAAGAGAAAAATCATAAAGATGGGGTTTAGTCTTTTTTTGGAATGAGGCTGGCATCTGCCATGGGAAATTAATCCATGCTAAGCTGAAGTAAGCTGAGCTGCTGAGTTTGAATTCGTGTCACTGAGACCACTTGCACTCACTACTGGTCTATAAACTCTTGTTAGTCAGACTGCAGTGGGTGACACTTGTGAAGATGCTAGGTCAAACCCATTCCTTGATTTACACATGATTTAAATGGCCATTTCCAGAGACCAAATAATGGATAATAAAACACATATTGGATTTTTTTTTTTTTTTTTTTTTTTTTTTTTTTTTTTTTTTGAGAAGAGTTAGAAGCCAGATGTTTTGTCACTGAAATAATCACTTGTGTCAGCTAAATTGGCAATGGTATTAAATTAGATTCTAGAAAGGGTTTCCTTATTTTGTCTTGGATACCTCTTTTTTTTTTTTTTTTTTTTTTTTTTTTTTGAGGAAGGGATTAGAAGGTCCCAGAGTTCTTTGTCACTGAAATAATCACATGTGTCAGCTAAATTGGCAAGGCTATTATATTTTAGATTCTAGAAAGGGTTCCTTAGATGTTGAGGTCTTGGATACCTCCCAAAAGATTTGCTCTCTGGACAGCTGAAGCAAAATAAAATTAGAGGGGAAAAGTAGTTCACAACCACAGCTAGTGTTTTCACTTTTTCTGAATATCACATGGTACGAGAGGTTGATGAGAAATGACTGACTTATGAGGGGTGACTTGACAGGAATCACATTTTCATTTCCTTCATAAAATTTTGCAAGATTTTCTCTCTCTCTCCAGTGGCCACCTTGAGGCTGTTGCCTTTTGGAGGCCAATATGATCCTCCCTATGAGGAAAAGATATCCCAAGGCATTTCCTTTTTTCTTTTGCAAGATGCAGACAGAGGATTCCATTAAATTTTTTAATTTGTTTGACTGGCTTCTAATTTTCCAGACTCCTGCCATGCCATAAAACTGCCTGATGAATGACAGGGCCCTGCTAGGTTTAGCCTGGGTGTAATGTGAGCTGGAATGGGATGGAAACAATAAAACACAATTTTCTGAGAAACGGTGTTTTTCAAGAGACTGCTAGCTCTCACTTCACCCCACCCTTTCATTTCATTAGCTCCAGTTCAGCAAGCTGCTGCTGGATTTTGTTGCATTTTCTATAGTGAGCCCTCTGTTCACAAAAATAGGAGAGAATCCTCCTGATAGCTCATTTAGGAAGAGCTGGTAAGTGCCATGCTGGGGGCTTGCTCTGCAGGAATGGGAGCCAGAGGATGGGCTGTGCATGGCACGGGCAAGGCTCACACAGCACAGCTCCAGAGAGAGCACTTCAGAGGAACCAAAGGGCAGCCTCTCACCTCCCTTCTTTGGAGCTGCCCCACACTGAAAATCCTCTTTGTTTCCAGTTATCTACATATTTTATCCTCTGTGTTTCCCATTACCTACACATTTTATCCTCTTCGTTTCCAGTTATCTCTGTGTTTTATCCTCTTTGTCTCCCGTTACCTACATATTTTATCCTCTTTATTTCCAGTTATCTATATGTTTTATCCTCTTCGTTTCCAGTTACCTATACATTTTATCCTCTTTGTTTCCAGTTATCTACACATTTTCAGAGGACTTTGGGTTGAAAAGAAGAAACAAACACTAGATTTGGTCTTTCAGAGATCGTTGTGACATGCTGGGTGTGGAAACCAAGTGACAAGATGTGCACAACACAATCCAGTTCACTGGCACTAACACGGTCAAGTTGTCCTGGAAGAGAAGCTTCCTCGGAACTCAAAACTGATTCCCTTGGCTTTCTACACAAACTCAATCAGATCTGACTCATTCCTGCAGAATGTTCTCTCAACATCCAGGCAAAGGCAGCAATAACTATTTTTGCCCTGTCAGGCTGCCTGCAAGTAATCTAATCGGATCTGGAACATTATCATTCGTAATGAATTGGTCCATCTAGCTGAAAGTGTCACTAAGCAACTGCAACAGCAAGCCTCCAACTTCGGGAAGCACCCTGCCAGCTGTGCCAGCAGCAGCACAGACACCAGCCTCTCAACAGGACTTGTTACCAGTCCCAGGAGTGCCAGCTATTTCTCTGCCCTGGCCAAGCACAACTGGAGTGCATGGCAGAGGCTGGAACAAGGCTTTCCCCAGCCTTTCTGAAGTTTTCATGCAGACTTTTACAGATTTTGAGACGGGGGTGAGACAGGACTTGCTTGGGAGGAGGATTTTAGTGAGCCATTCCCACTAAAATCCAGTGCCCTCTCATTGCTGACCTCAGGACAAGATTAACTGCAAACCAACCCTCGAGCAAAATCCCTGTGGGAGTAGAACAGGACTGTTATTCCTCTATAGCATCTTGCAGCAGCCTGTGCTTGTGACAGAGTCTGCAGAGCAGGAATGCATGTGCCCTTACGGTGACAGCAGAGGGGATTTTGGGTTGGTTTTGAATAAGAGATTGATAGGGTAAAGGCAGCAGTGGGGGACAGGTCAAACACAGCTAATGAAAAAAAGTAGACCCAGTCTCCATCCTGTTTTATTGCTTGCTAATAGAGTAGTGTTTGGCAATAGCTTGTGTGTTGTAAGGCTTAAGGTTATCAGCAGACTGACTGCAGAGAGCTAGTTAGAATTCATCCTGCATCTGGGACTGTAATCTGGCAATTTAAATGAAAACATGTACTCTGCATAGGTGCATGACATAGACTATTACTATCATTAATACAGCAATAGTCATAATAAATCACATATTGAGTGTGTTTGTTATTGCAAGGAAAACTTAATTATAATTTCCAAGCTGGCAGCATTTGATTTACTTTTTGCTATCTGTGTAATTAGTTTCCAAGTTACAACTGCAAAATCTGTCTTGGTGGGGGTAGGAGGTGTGGAGTTACAGCTGCAGCCATCGCTCTGGCAAAGACAGCTTTCCCTTAGAATATTAATTTTTGGCACAATAATAAAACCCGAGTAAAATTGCCCTAAAAAGGGGGGGAGTGCTTGGACGGCGCCTCTCAGGGAGCCTCCCCTCGCTCTGCTGAGCTGTTTTTGGTACAAGGAGCTCTCTAGTGTCCAGCTGCAATAGTGCAGCTCGGGAACAGGCGTCTGTGATCAAACCACCTGATCCAACATGTGTGCCAGAGAAAGGCCTGGGGGGTTTTTAGGTCCCCGGTGCTCATGTTGTTAAAATTGAGAAGCTTGACCCAGCCAATATATGAAGCAGTAATTCAATTTATTAATTAATATGGTAAAGAATGAGCAAAACCAGCGCTGGGTACAGTTGGGGGTTTTCCCCTCCAACTGCACACTGATTGCTGGGCTTGCTGGTATTTATTGATCATATTCATGCGTATTCATAAGTTTCCTCAGCAGTTTTTATTTCCAGTTTTTGTGTCACAATTCTATACTTCAGGATCGTAAATGGTGTTATTTGGTTCCTTTCCAATTTCTGTACTCTATAGTGATCCATTTCCCCAAGGATGTACATCCCAGGATGTGTATCCCAGACGGTGGGGTCCAGCTTCCACATGTGGGGTCCAGCTTCTCTTTTCTAGGACCATTAGTCTATGATAGTGATGTCCAGCTTCTCTTTTTGAAACCATCAATCAGCAACATTGATGTCCATCTTCCTTTTTCAGGATGCTCTCACCATTTCTTTAGGAGCTTGGGATAGGCTCACTTCCCTCTTTTGTTTAAATCTTTTATACATTCTAAAGCTACAGTTTACAAATCCTTAATACAAAGCAATATTCTAAAGTTATAATTCAAAGGTTCTCAATACAAAACAGCCTAAGGCTTAATTACAAGCAAAAAGTTCTTATCAAAAAGCAACATCCTAAAGTTATAATTGAAATACTCTCACTACAAAACAACACCTATGATAGAAAATTGTGAACTCAGGGTTGGTTCAAAGGCCTTCTCCCATGCTTTGCTTTCCTCAGTTGTTTATTATAACTCATCTTTACAACTGTCCCATGGCCATGTTCCACACATTCCACAATTACAATTACACAGGTTACCTTCATTTACCTGACACACAACTCTGTATTTCACGATGTGCAATGCAAAAAGTGCTGCTTGGCATCACTACTGTCCAAACCAATCCAGTGCCCAAAAGTTTTAAGGCACAGCACAGAGGTCTCCTTTGTTCCCACCTACCTTCCTCTACCTGTCCCTCAAAGGAACTTCTCTTGCACTGCTGAAGTGGCTCCTGCACTGTCTGCAGGGAGAGGATGTGTGTAGATGTCTGCAGGTGCATCCAGGCCATGGAAAAATGTTTAAACCTACTTTGCTCCTCTCCAGGGACAGCAAACCACCTGCTGTTTGTGGGTCTAAGGCAGTGTGCTCATACTGGTTTGAGGGAGCCTCTTTGAGTGACAGCCTAATTGCAACCCCTGACTTCTCATTGATGCACCTGATTATTAAAATTATGTGAAATTGTTTCACACCAGACAAAATATGCTTGTGATCAGTAACCACAGAAAGAAAATACCAAAATCTGTGTGGAAAGTAATGTCCAAAGGCAGATCACTCCCCTGTGTTTCTAAAGCAAAGATCTCAACATTTTAATTTGCAGTTGTGCAGGTTTGAGCCCATGCTGGCATAACAATATATTGTCCTCACACTGCTTTTAATGCTTGCATTTTAATAAAATCCATGATAAACTCACTAATGTTGATAAAAATGGATTCAAAATCTCTTTGGTTATCACTGGGTATCACAGATGGAGAATAATGACTTGACAAATTGGCAAACTGAGATTATCTGCAAATATTATTAGAAGTGCTTGAAGCCCTTATAAAATACCTCATCATTTTTTACAGCATTTTGCTATTATGGCACCTCCCTTGTGGATTCTGTGGTTTAACAGAACATTGCAAAAAGAATGATGCCAGAGTTGAAGCTCTGCCACTGAAAAGCACCATCTTGTGCTTCCAATGCTTTGCTGCCCACAGCAAGGTTTATTCCACAGCAGAAAATACATTAGGATGTAATAATTAACTAAATGAATTTCAAAGGCAAGAAATCTTGCACAGGGCTAAGGTTCTCACCTTTAATCACTGCAAACAAAATGATGGTGGCTTTTCTCTAAGTTGCTGCGAGCCAGAGGTTTTATTTTTTAAAAACCTGCAGCAGGTTTTCCTTTCCTGCTATTGACCTTCCTTGTCTGAGCTCAGCTTGTAGAGAATCTATAGTTCTAGAAGCTGGAAAACAATTTCAATAATATAAACCACAAAACAAAAAAGAATCCTGCCAGATTCAGGTCAGTTGCAACAATAAGAGGTTTTTCTCCACTTAGCATTTCAGCTCAGTATTAAGGTGATCAGTCTTGATATATGCAAAACCTATCATTACATTATTATGCCCAAACACCCTGTGGAATATCTGGGATATGGCAGCCCATTTTCCCTTAATTTTTGCAAACCTGCAGGCATGGTGGCAATGGTTTTTCCATTTTCAAGGCACTTTTTTCTTGTTTTTTAAAGGGAAAAAAATAAAACAACAACACCCTGCTGATATTTTCAGACCAGATAATTAAAGGAGGGGTCTGCCTCCTCAGAAAACTTTTTGTAAAAACATCCTCTGATGGTTAATCTGAAAAACGTGGGTTCCTTTTACTCAAGAATTAGGTTAAAAGCAACTTTTAAGATGTTCTTATTGGAGCTCCTGCATAATGCAGGGTCCATGACTAATTTCAGTTTTATTTGCAGTGTTGCAGCACACAGAGCCCTCACTCCCTGCTGATTGAATTCAGTCCCCCTCAATTGAATTCAATTGCTATTGAATTCAAGAGAACTGGACCAGAGCCTTGGAAAAAAAGAGCAGTTCCTGGAGTCCCAGCAGCATTTGTCAGGTAGGACTTGGTGTTTTACACTCTGTTACATTTGAAAATGATCAACTAGAAGATGTGTCAGATGTGTTTTAACAAGAATAAAATCCATAATTCAGGACAGCACAGAAAGCACCTGGTTTTCTGCATCGTTTCCATTTTAAAAAACAGAAGAGGCTCAGAGAAGCATCTGCTGAGCTTCTGAATGGGTTTGGATCAGCTGCAAGTGCCCATCTGCCAAAGGCAAGTCCAACTCAGACATGAAACCAGGCAAATCTCAGTGATGCTGGGTCAGTTTCACATTTACATCCCAAATCCATAGCAAAACTGGATTGGTGGCAAATGGATCTGATTAAAAAAAATAAAAAGCCAAAACAGAAGCTTTGCTTGTCCTTCACAAAATGAGATTCCTAAATATCAGACAGTTGCAGAAAGGACTTAACCATTTAGGGGTTCATTTCTGATTTCCTCTGTATTTATGGATGCAGAATTTTGGAAGTCTCCATCTGATAAAAATTTTCAAGTGGAGAAGAATATTGTTGTTCCACGAATAATTCCAGACCTGTAAGGTAAGTATGTAGCTAATATAAAACTGTATGTAGCTAATATAAAACTTCAGACTCTGGGGCACCCACAGTAGCTACTTAGCTACAGCCTGAGGACACAAGAATTTCACTGGAAATTCCAAGAGCAAAGCAGAGTTTCTGGACTGACATTGACTGCATAGAAGAAATGTCTTAATTTGGTTGGTATAGAGGGCCTCCTGAAAAAAAAAAAAAAAAAAAAAAAGTTACTTGTATAAAGAAATAATAGTGTTTACCCTGCTCTCAGCTCAGCTGTAAGATTTTACTCTCTTCAGCAGGGAGCAGTGGCAAACTGATGAAGGAACAGATGTGGCAAGTCTGGAATCCCTTCTGATCTGCCACAACCAGCACAGAGCAACCAGACCTGGCAAAAGCCAAGCTCTTTGTCATTACCCAGGGAATAATTAGTAGACATCTGCCTGTAGCACCCATAGGCATCAGCAGAGTCTAGGCAGGGTCCCAAGCCCAAATCTGAAGGGAATCCCTGCAAGTTAAACCATCAAGAGGAGCAGGACACTTGTGGGCTTGGGTTGACATTGCCAAATGCAGCTCCTGAGCTCACTCACCATCCCTCCTGCTGCCCCTAAACTCACTCACCATCCCTCCTGCTGCCCCTAAACTCAATCACCATCCCTCCTGCTGCCCCTAAACTCACTCACCATCCCTCCTGCTGCCCTAAACTCACTCACCATCCCTCCTGCTGCCCTAAACTCACTCACCATCCTCATGCTGCCCGAGCTCACCATCCACCTCACCACGGCTGCTTAGTGAAGGCACTGCATGGTGCAGGCACAGCTTCAGAGCTGGCTTGCTCTCTGCTGCTGTGAGAGTTGTCTTGCAAGGTGTCTCTGCCCAACACTTCCCACGGCTCCTCTTCCCAGGATGACAAATCTCTGCAGATCTGTAACAACTGCCTCTGCCCTGAGGGACAGTGATGCTTTTGCAAGGGGCTCTTGGCTCCTTTTACCCTCTCATCCCAATACAGAGCCACGCACATAACATATAAACAACATCAGCAAATCCTAAAACAAGTGCAGATGCTTTATCATCTTTAATAGCTAGGAAGCCAGTACATAGAGCAAGATAAATGTGAATATGTCTCAGACCAGAGAAGTTGACAGGCTTAAAAACTTAATTTCTACTTAAAATACTAAAGAATCATAATAATTGATTCTAAAAAAATATAATTCAACTAGCTAGTTGATAATTCTCTAAAGAATTGTGAAAGCTTTCTTTTGCCAACAGGCTAGGCACAACAGCAGACCCTTTAAATCTTCTGCCCATCACCTTGTGAGCTTACTTAGATTTTCCTGTGCTCTCTCTGGGAACGGGTAGGGTTAGTGTGGGCATCACATCTGAACCCTTGGCAGACCTCCTCCAGCCAGCAGCACTGTGGTGGCCTGGTAAGTGTCCAGGATGGAAGACACCAAAAGGCAAAGGATCTGTCCTTGTTGCCAGTGTTGGTGTTGCAAGTGTGTCATTCAGCTGCTTCTGCTGAAAATTAGTCTCTCTCTCCCCAGTTCTGATGAATATTGATGAACTTCACAGCATCAAAAGAAGCAAAGGCAGGACAGCTGTTTGAAGGGACAAACACTTCAGTGCTGGATTGGAAAAAAAAGAGACAGAGACAGCAGAGTGGTTGTGATGAGCCAGGCCTTCTCCCTCTCTTGTCAAAATGTGATTTACAGACACACTTTCATTCACCCTGTGGCTGCCAGTTCCCACATCCTATGTCCACAAATCTCTCTTGTTAATTGGATAGGCAATATGTGGGCTGCCTCCTCTATAAAAAGCTTCTTTAAACTAGGACGCTTCCCAGCTCATTTTAATAAATCATGACTATAATTACATTCTTCTGCTGCATATTTCTGCAATAAAATCTGTAAAATCATTCACTTACTGGCCTTCTTTACTGTCCAGCTATCATTTTGTCTTGCTTCTGAAGCTGCTTTTCTTGCCTAGTCATTCAAAGACTGCCATTTGCTTTGAACCCCTAATCTAATTCAGCTGCTTCTTCCTTATCTTCCCAGCCTCTCCTCATCCTGAGCTGCTGAAACATTTGTGCTATGAGAAGGAAGTAAAAAGGTTTGGTTTGCTGAAGCCCCTTTTACATGGGCAGAACATGGGGAGGGTGCCCTGAGCTCCTTTTGGCTTTGGGGTGCAGTCTGGAGAAGTAGCCAGGAGCCCCATCCTTCAGCTTGAACTCTCACTCAATCATCACAAAGCTCCTCTTGGTTCTCCTTTTCCTGGAGGTCCCATCCGTTCTGTCTGGTCTCATCTTAGGAGCCATGTTTTGGAAAAAGATGCCAAAAAGTTTACAAAGAAGAAAAAAAGAATGGACAAGCTGGATGGGATGTGGGTCAGAGGAAGCAGTGTAAGCACTGTAACATTCAGACTTCGCTTTGAAACCACCAGAGTTTTAGACATGAATGTGTGAGGCACCATCTTGTTCTATGGCTCTTAAAAGAACTTATCAATTTCTTTTTTTAAGACAGAGTAATTTTTAAAAGTGAAAACTTTGTCACTCACCACCTCAAAAGCACAATGTAAAAAGTTTTAATGTGTAAAAGTTATAATGCGGGGTTGGTTTTGTACTGACACTTGGTTAGTTTCCGATTCAAAACAGATCAAAATATGTCTCTTTTTTGCATAACTCCAAGCTCAGCTTCAAACATGTAAGTGGGAAAATTAACATTAAAATGAATCCTTAAACTGCAATTACTTGGAAGATGCAGAGCATGAAGCATTCAAATGGTTCTCTCAGTGACCCAGTTAAAATATACAGATGAGTGCTGCAATTTGGTTGCAAACATTCCAGAGGCTTGAGGATGTGGGGGCTCTATCCTGCTCCCAGCTTTACTCTACCCTTGGTGCTCTAATGCAGCCCAAAGAAACAAATACATGTCCAAAACACTTCTGTCTTGAATGTATTTCCATTAGGTTGAGATCTTCCTCAGGCTTTATTAGGGAACACCAAAATACTCCAGAGAGCAGGTGAGCTTTAGAGATGTGCCAGAGGATTATGTAATCATTGGTAATTTGAGGCACGAACTATTTACACTGGCACTGAAAATTCAGCTGCTGTGCCACACTGTTGTGAAATAACAATGTATTATATCAGATAACAGAGAAATAAAATCTCAGCATTTGCTATTACATAAGAATGGCTTAGCTGAAGGAGGCACTGGTCAAAGTATCATCTAGATTCTGAGAGAAAATTAATTTCTTTTTTTCCCCATTTATTAGAAGAGACATATTTGAGATACACCAAGTGGAGTGAGACAGTATAGAGTTGTTAGTGTGAAAACAGAGTGTCCTTCCCCTGCAAAAGGGCAGCAGAGCACACAATCAGCCTGAAGAACCTCATGAAACTTTGCCCTCAAGAACCCCAAGTTACTTGACTTCCTCCTAAAAACTTCTTGCGCCACTATTAAGGAAGCAGAAGTGACCAAGCTGAAATCTTTTTGCCTCTCTCTCACCTCCTTGTCACTGGGCTTGCTATTTTTAAGGGGACATGCAAATGAGGGAAGCTTACAGCCACTGCAACACCCTGGAAACACAAGGTAATACAAGCAAGAAGGGGATCCAGGAACTCCAGCCCCAGACTTCTCAGAGGGAACCAAAGGAATAACCTCATCAGCTGACAGCAACAGCAAAGGCTTGTTTCCCCTGTGGTTTATCTGCTAGTGGAAAAGCAGCAGGATGTATTTGGCAAACATTCTCAGTGCAGTAACATGCTGTGGCTGCATTCTCCTCTTTCCAAGGCTGGCTTTGGGTTTCATTTCTCCTTTTTTCCTTCCAAATCCACTTGCAGCCAGTGGCAGGGTCTGAAGGAAGCCTAATGCAGCAGTGAGGAGTGTGACCTTTCCCGTAGCTCAGCAAGGATGGGCTGCACACGAGATAAGCAGCCTGCTGTTCTGCAGGCTCCTCTGACAGCTCCTGGTCACATTCAGCTCACAGAGCCTGCTCTCTTCCCTCTGTTCAGCTGGGCAGGCTCCTGGGTGTAGTCTGGTTTTCCTGAGCCTGCAGTTTCTTAGTGATGTTTTGGATCTGAAAGCCTGTTCATGTCGCTGTGGCGAGTAACAAACGACACAAACCTTGTTTAGCAAAAATCATCTGACTCCAATCCTTTATTCAAACTGATCCCCTTTTTTATACCTTCTTCAACAGGCCACTCTCATTGGTCAGAAGAGTGCCAGAACTCTTCATCCCATTGGCCAAAGCTGAGAGACATAGAAAAAGTCCATCCCACAGAAAGGAATCCAAAACATTACACTTGTTATAACAACACTGGCACTGTTTATGTCAAATCTTGCGAGAAACAGGTCTTCCTAAACCAAAACATCACGAAGAAACTGAGCTTAGAACTCAGAAGCTTCAGGCCTAGGAGACTCAGACTACATGTTCCCACAGTTTAAGCATAAACCTCACCATTGTTTTTGTAATGAATGTTTAATGTTTTTGATCCTTTCTGTGGGACGGACTTTCTCTGATGTCTCTCGGCTTTGGCCAATGTGGGTGAAAAGTTCTATCACTCTCCCTACCAATGAGAGTGGCCTGTCCAAAAAGGTATTAAAAGGGGTCAGTTGTTTTAATAAGGTGGAGTTAGATCATGTTCTAAAGAGGAATTTCTGTCGTGTTGTAACTCTCTGCAGCGACATCTGGTGACCCCGACGTGATGCATCTGGAAAGAATCCAAAACATTAAACATTCATTAGAAAAACAATGGCAATGTTTATGTTCAAACTGTGGGAACAGGCTTTCGGATCCAAAACATCACTAAGAAATCAAACTTAGAAACTGCAGGCCCAGGAAAACCACACTACACCTGGGGAGCACTTTTTAATTGCCTTTACAAATGACAGATTGTCAGATACGAGGAGAGCTGTGAAGCAGTAACCTGCCTGCTGATGCCCAGTGGGAAGAATCCATCAGCCTCTCCTTTCGTGGTGGTTTGAAGGTGTTCCCACCTCTCCTCCAGCCCTCACCACAGGGCTTTGCCCCTTCACTTGTACCAGGGCCAGGCAAGTGAATAATCTGATGTTTGGGGTGAGTGAAGGGGTTCTTCAGGGGAGCAAGGGCACATGGTGGGGCACAGGGAACCAGCCAGAGAAGTTCCCCAGCTCCTTTCCAGATACTTCTGATCTTCTCAGTAGACGTACCACAGTCCTGTCTGCCACTCCAGGGCCGGGGAGACAAGTCAAGGAATGGGAACCACTAGTGAGGGAACTGGAACTGTACGAGGGTATTTTTTCCCCAAAATCCATTTTGGGAGTCAAATGGTAATTATGATTACAAGGCAAAAAAACCCAAAACCTCCTATGAAATGTGTGTTTAAGAAGCAGCCATTCAATATAAAGCAAGTGGCCATGTCTGAAATCACAAATTTCTGTAAAGAGCTAACTTTTTAATCTGTGAGAAAGTCCTAATGGCATCAATTAAATATAAAGAGTGATAGAGCCACTCTCTCTGAACACAGCACTTTCATCCAGTGAGGGCAGGGTGAGACACAATGCACAGCACCAAGACACACCCAGGTGTTCACAGGCTTAGGTCCATATCTGTGTTCCAAGAGTTATAGGCCACACATATTTCCTTTGTAAGAGAACATGAACAGCTGTAACTTGAGTATCTAAACAGTCTGATAGAGAAAGCTCATAAACTAGAAGATTTAATACAGGGCACTAAAAAAGGGGCAACATAGAATAATAGGGTGAAAAGTAAGCCAAACCATTCCATTAAAAACATTTTCTCAGGGTCTTGCAAAGTCAAGTTCTGGTAATATTCAGGGCCTCCAGCCTCTCTGGGCATCTCTGCATCTTTCTCCAGGTGAAAAACTTTTTCCTCAGGCACAACAGGAATTTCCCCTGGTGCAAATTTTGCCTGGTGCCTTTGGTCATTTCTCTCTGGGCACCTCTCAGCAGCTCTGTTGTCTCTGCAGCCCCATTACTAGTTCCAAGTAACCATAAGGTCCCACCTGAGTCTTCTTTCCTTAAAGCTGAAAAAACCCATCTCTCTCAGCGTTCCTTGAACATTGGAACTCCTGCCCAGGAGTTAGTGGCCACTCACTAATATTGCTCCAGTTTATCAATACTTTTTAGGAGCCAGAACAAGATGCATCACACCAGGTGTGGTCTCACAGGTTCTTAACAGAGAACAATCCCTGCCCTGCCAGCTGTGCTGGCATTATTGCACCTCCTGACTGGTGTGGCTTGCTCTCCTCGTTGAAAGGGCACATTTTTGACTCATGTTCAGCTTCATGTCCATCAAGACCTCCAATTCCTTTTAGTGTAAGCTGATTGTCAGCCAACCAGTCCCCAGCTTATACTGTTGCATGAGGTTATTATTTCACAGCTTCAGGACTTTGCCTTCTTAAATTTCATGCCTCTGTCATCCAATTTCTCCAGTTTGTTCACGTCCCCCTGAATGACAGCAGCCTTGCCCTCCAGCATATAGCACTCTCAATATACAAAATAACTGGAAGCAACATCATGGAAGAGATGATAGTCAGCTTAATGGTACTGTATAAACTCAGAGCAGGACTGACAGCTCTGTTATATCCTTCCTTCTGCTGGAAAACAGCCTGTGCTGCTGTCCTTCACAGGGTAGTTGATACCCTCACTTTTCAAGGTGACACCAAAGGATGAAGTTTGCAGAGGAAGCTTAGATAATTCCTCTGAGAAGTTTTAGCAAGGACTAGTAGAATTAAGGTGCCTTTTTATCTCTACCTTCTGTCCCAGAAATCAAAATTATGAGCATAGCCCAAAGCATGAAGTACATCATGCAATCTGGGAAAAAAGATGCACCTTCCTGTGACCTTAACTAAGTCACAGAGGTAAGGCAGCAAAAACAAACTACTTAAAATAACATCTAAGCAGAGCTTTCCTGCATTTGCCCACAAGACAGAAAAAAACAAGGGAAAACACCAAACACCTATATTTCCTCTTCAGAGCCATTTATTCATTCAAATAAAAAGACAACAGCTAAGTAGCAACAAGCAAGAATTAAGGAGAAGATAATGCTGCATTCTTAGTCATGCAAAACCCAAGTATCTTTTGCTGAGGGCAAAGGAGAAAGTGTCTCCCCTCCATGAGCTGTGCTGACAGCACTATCTACACCTCCCCCTTGCACACATAGCAACAGTTTTGACTCAGCCCATTTGGATTGTCTCTCACATTATTTTTGAAACACCATGCAGGAAATCGATGCAGATCAATTATTAAATCCTTTAGAGAGAGCTGAGCACACGCTTAGAAAAATCCAAAGAAAATGAGAATACACTTATTGGCTTGAAGAGAAATGGTGCAGCTTCCAGTGTTGAGATCTAGAAGGCAGGAAGAGAAACTGTGAGGACTCACCCACAACCTGGAAGGTTGACAGCTTTACTGAGCAGCCAGAAATCACCTTGAGGGGCAGCAGCTGTGGATCACCCTTCTCTCTCTCCCTGCCTGGCCTTCACGCTCTCACAGCTGTTGAGTTGAATAGATAGGAAACCCCACCACCACTTTCAAAGCAAGATCACAGTTTTTCCTGAGCTCAAAATAGAGTAGGCTCTTTGGTTCCAGAGTCTTGCTGCTATGAGAGAACTGGCAGCACTGCATCAGCTCCACTGGGTACCTTGCCTCCACAAATGGCAGGACAACCAACTGTGGTGCTCAGGAATCTGGGATAGCCTGCAAACTGTGTGTCAGAAACCCTCTGCACCCACCCAAGGTACATCTCATCTCTGCAAGAAACAGGTTCTTGACATCTGTCTCCCACCAATTTCAGGATCCAGCAGACTCCTGTCTCCCATGGCATCTCTCTGCTGTGAGGAGAAGCTGCTTTTGGCTGCCTTCTGAGATTGTTCCCCGCTGAGTCTGCAGCCACAGCCCCTCTCCAAGGCTCCTCATGCCAGAAGCACTGTACGATGCTGGGTAGGATGCAATGAATAATTTTGCTAATAAAAAAGCAATTTCAATTTCCTTGAAACCCCAGGATATCTGCAAGTAGTTTTCTCCAAGGAAAAAAAAAACCTGACCATAAATTTCATCTTCATCAAAACAACCTTCTTCCTTTAGAGGACTTCCACTTGCAATAGCCCTTGCCAGCCTAAAGCAAAGAGATGCTGCCACAGACTACTTCAGTGACCAAGCCTTTGGCACTGGTGGGATGTCAGAAATGCCCTTCCCTAAATTAGGGCTGGGCTGACTCCAATGCTCTTGCAGTGTCCTGTCAGGTAAATGGGAAGGCTTTGGAATTTTCCTGTTTTGTGGGACAGGAGAATGGCCATTGTCACAATGGCCCATGAGGTCCTGTCCTGAGATTTAATAGGCAAGGCTGGAAGGTTTCTGCTGACTTTTGATAGTCTTTTATATTCAGTTGCAGGGAGTCATTTCTGCAGTTGAAAACAGGCCTTCTGCTGGCATCAGGATCAAGTAGTTTTGCTCCACTATTTACCCTACAGTGTTTCATCAGAATAATCCTTTAGCACATGGCAATTTCCTTGGGGTTGCTGCTTCCTTGGCTCTTCTTTGTTTGCGTATAATCAGAGCACCTACCTTGCTCTCCAAAGAGCATTTCCTTCTCTCCAGAGAGCAAGATAACTTTCTAATTTCTTAATTTTTCACTCAGTGAGCCATCAAACTCAGGGAATACAGTCTGTGTAGTGAAAACTCACTGAAGTGCTGGCAGCTAGACCTGCCTGAAAGATTGTTTTTGTCCCAGTTTAGCTGCCGTGTCCACTCTTTGGATGAAAATACACCATGCAAGTGCTGCTGGTTTGTTGTTCCTGGTACAGAAAAATAACCACAGAGAAATGATACACATTGCCTTGTCAGGCATTTCCTCAACTCCACATCTCCTTTTGTTAAAAAAAAGAAAGAAAAGAGAATGCAAAATGGGAAATCAAGGTCTTGTTCATCTTTCATGCACAGTGAACCTGAGCTCACTTACCTGCCAAATCTGTAAGGACACTGCTGTGTTGTCCCTTCCAGAGTGCAAAGCCACTGACTTTGCTTGGTCTCTGCCCAACAGCCACCCAGAAGGACCCAGAGCAAGTGTGTGGCAGAGGCTGAATAAAATAGATGTGCCTCACTCTGAAACAGATAGGGCAAGACGAGCTGGTGAGGAAGAAGGAGCCAATTTGTCTCTGGCCCCTGTAAAATCCCAGACTGTGTTCTCAGTAATATGATCAGATTTGGGGCTAGATGATCAGATTTGGCAGTTGCAGTAGAGTCCATCTGCCAGCACTGTAATTGTAAACACAACCGACATCTGAATATAATATTAATAATAATGATAAAAAGCAATGTTACCATGGCCCACACCCACTGGGACATCTCATTTTTGCTTTGGCTTTAGGATAAAGGATGATGAGGATGTTTGGATCAACAGCTTCATTTCAGCCAGTGTTTCTGATAAGTCTGTCACCACATTTGTCTCTGGAAAATATTAAGCATAACATAGGGTTCATGCCTAGATGATATACAAGCAGCTTGTTTTTCTCATTTCACCACAGATCTTATTTATATATACATTGCAAATAGATTGATACCACACACAGAGCACGTACATAGAGCCTGATTTTCCAATGTTGTATTAGGTTTATGATCTTGTAATTCCATAGACTTAAATGAGTTTTACCAGAATAAAGCTGGTTCCTAAAAAGAAAGGATATATTATGGACTTGCTCACATTACTTATGCATCCAACCAGAAATGTTAGTACAGGCAGACACCTGGCACAGATGAAATAGTTAAATCTGCCTCCTACTCCTTTTCACAAGACCCTGATTTCAGTTGCTTGCAACTGTCAAACATTTAGTGTTCAGGCAGAAATATTCCCTCTAATATGCTTGCCTCGGGCTAAATATTTTCCAGAGTTCCAGCAAAATTAGCCCAGCCATTTGGAAGATGAATTTAGGGAAAACCACAGTGTTTCACTAATATTAAGAAAAGCTCTGCCTGCCTCATTTAGAAGTTCTGAAGCTTCAAAGCAAGGCTTTCAAACACTGAAAGGAAGCACTGAGCTGATCCCAGGATGTGCTGCTGCCTTGGAAATCTGTCCACAACCCAAAGGAGCTGTGCCCAAAGCCAGCAGTTCCCACTCAGCTGTTTCTGAGCACCAGGCCCTCAGTGAGCAACACGTGGAGAGGAGATCTCTGTGCTCCCATGGCACAGCAAACCCCCTGTGGGTGTTTACAGCACCATTTACAAGGAGTTCAGAAGGCCAGAGCTGGCAGCTGGGCAATATGGGCAACCAGCAGACTTTGGAGAAGAACAGAAGAGGGGAGTGAGAAAACCGCCCTAAGTTAAGGTTGTGTGGTTTTTTGTTTGCTTGGGGTTTTTTTCTTTGGTTTGGGGTTTGTTGTTCTGTGATTTTTTTGTAATAAACAACTGCCAGCAATGTCCTGGTTAGCACAGCCAAAAAGTCCCTTCTATTGTCTTTGCTTAGGCAGAGCTACATTAATTTCAGCTGCTTGTCTCTAAGGAAATACAGAAAATCCTGCAGAACAATGTACTTGGTACATGAGCAATCTTTAGACAACAGAGAAACAGTAAAATTTTGTCAGGATCAGGCCTCTGGAGCTAAAAGGTCTAGCAGCTCACCATCAGTTTAAAGCAGAACCAAGGACCAAGCAAGGATTTTCTGGAATTCTCTGCTGCTGGGGGGTCACCACTGTGGCATAGGACAAACCAGCAGCATGCACAGATGGCACCTAGAGAGTGCATGTGGAGGGAGGTGACCACCTTCACAAGAAAGAGTGATGGGCAGGAGCTGGTCAGGAGGGATGTCTGTGGATCCACTCTTTCACAGCAACTGGAATCAAAGCTCATGTTCTCCAGAAGAGCTCTGGAGAACTGATCTGAAGAAATCCCTAGCAAAGAAAGTGACTCACCTTCCTCTATCAGTTGGCCACAAAGACCAGCAGTTTCCAAACCTTGCAGCCCAGTGGTTTACAGTAAACCCACAGCACACCCTCTCTCCTTAAAACAGAATATTCCACCTTTAAGTTACATTTAATTTGATGTTTAATCTCTCTTGCAGATGAGCTGCTGACCGCTCACATCAGCCACTGACAGACGTGGGCTGCAGACCACCCTGCCAGAGAAAACAACTTTTCAGTGCTCTGGCTGCACACTCTTAACTCAAGCTGAGGTCTCTGCTAGATAGTCTAAATAGCTCAGCCATTTTGCTGGCCCCTGTCAGGGTACATATGGTTCCATATGCTGGGAAAGCTGTTTTTTTCCAATTTGCTTCTAAAACTAAGGGTATGAATTTATACACAAACCAATGTTAAAAAATATTAAGATTGCAGAATCAAGCAGTTAAAAGCCAGGAACTGGCTGACAATGTCTTGGTCACACAAAAGAGAGATCTAAATAAATGTAATTTGATAGCAAAAAAATGCTCTCTTGAAGACAGGCTAGATAAATAGAAATAAAAGAATGAGGCAGTTTTGAGAATAGATTCTTAAATCATTATCATCTTTCCAGAACATTTCATTCTCTCCTCTCTAAACTCCTGCCAAATTGCATCTAGGTTTAACATGAAGATTTCACAAAAGGTTCATCTTAGCACTTAAGAAGTAAGCAAAGTCTGAGCTTCAGAGGTATTTTTCTTAGATCATTTTGAAGAGTTATAATGGTGTAAATTGAGTACCTTAAATTTACCACACTGGAAAGCTGCAGCACCTCATCATTCTTCCTGCAATTTTTCTTCCTCTATTAAGATGACATAAATCCCTTTGGTGGGTCTGCTACAGTGTTAGACATATCAAGGTGAAATCTGATTTCAGCAGAAGGAGGAAAAAGATTTCAGAAGGAATGTTTTAGGGTTCTGCAAACAACCCCACGTCCCACTCTTGCCCCCTCTCCTCTGTCATCAGACACACCCCAAAAAAGTAAAAGACACCTCTAGAGGCACTGCTGAGAACCCATCAGAGCCCAGCCTACAGGAGACACCACTCAAAAGGCTTTGAATACTGGGCAATACAAGGGAGGTTAAAAAAAATACCCACCCCCCAAAAAATACAACCCTAAGCTCACCCCCCTCAAAGAATTTTAAAATGTGGTAAAATCCCCAAAGAATTCATATGAAATCAAAACAAATTCAAACCTTTCTGAGAAGAATTCCTACAAGCCCTGCAGCACCCTGTCTCCAGCAGGCTTCACAAAGGCTGGTGAGAATGGGCCACTGAAGCAACCAACCCTGAAATCTGGTGGTTTCTGCTTACACAGATCCTCTTGGGGTGTGAGCAGGATTTCCAAATCCCAACCTGCTTGGAAACTTGCAGAGAAATGAGTACAGGAGCAGCACAGGCTGCAAAGGCTAAATGTCAAAGGACCAAAACTGCAGGAGAGCCACAGCTTGAAGCAGGGGTGGGAGTAGAAGGAAGGCCTGCTTAAAATGAGAAAAAGTTTCAGTCCTACCTGTCAAGTTCTGTCTTTCACCAGTAAAGGCTGTGGGTTTTTCCCTCAGGAGCATTTTCACTATACCCCCAAAGCTACAGACATCAGTGCAAGCAAGATGATAGCTCTGGAGAAGGGCCAGCAGAGTTCAAAGCCCCTAGTTGGAAACCTAAGCAACACTGACAAGCATTGAGGGAAAATTTATGAGGTCCTGATTGCTAAAAGCATATGTTTGGGATCAAAAAAAGTAACAATTATGCCACCCACACTGCTTATTCTTTTCTTGTCTGAGGAGTTTTGGGCTAACATGTTAAAATGTAAAACAACCTGAGCACATTTTAGATAGGATTTATGGCATTCCCAGACTGACATTTAGAATCATGTCTTGCAGTTGAGCATGCTATTCAACAAGCCACCTGCCTCTATAAATGTCACTATTTGGGCTCGAACTTGGTTTTCATATGACTCAAAGCACCTCCAGTTCTTTCAGCTCCTGCCTGCTTACAGGATGTTTCATGACATACAGCACTGGAAAAGACAATTTGTGAAAAATAAAGGTTAAAGTCTTGAGTGATTTATCTTGTTTGAAAGGAGTGGAAAGGGGTGTGTGAAACCTGCATGCCAGTAAATATGCAGGACTGACCCCTGAATTAATTGGTGCTGGCTTGTGCAACCAGCAACCCTGTGAGGAACCCAGGGAAAAACCCACTCACAGTGAAGAGCAATGGAACACCAGGTGGGGTGACAGGTGGCATTAGCTTTTCATACCTGGACACTCCTGAGCCTTTCACAAAACACCAGGGTGCCCAACAGGGCTCTGTTTGCCTGCATGGATTCTTTTGAGTCCTGCAGAAAAGCAGCCATCCATGGGAGCAAGCAGAGGACCAAGCATGGGATGCAGGGAGGCAGAGGCATGTCAGGACTGCGAGTGCTGGAGTGTTCAGAATCCCTGCACACCACACCACAGTCCCCAAAAACTCTCTCTCTCCAGTGCCTCCATGCTCCTCAGAAGAAATGAAGGCAGCACTTGGAGACAAACTTCTGCCCAAGGGCTCCAGCACTGCTTGTACAAAGAACCTTTGATTCTGGCTACGTGCTCAGGCAGCTTCATTGGAATAGTGGAATAATTTCAGACTGAAAGAGAGGTCTGCAGGTCATCTAGGCCAATGTCCTGCTCCAAGGAGGGCCAACTACACTAGGTAGGTCTTGCCTTTGTGCAGTAGGATGAACTGCCACAGCCAATCTGTTGCCTCTGAAGATCACAGAGACATTTCCTAGACACGTTCTCTAAAACCAGAACATTTGCTACACAGCCTTAGGGTGTGGATTCTGTTGGGCAGCAGAAGCCATTGGCAAATTTCCTGCATAACTGTATCACAGTGAAGCACAGAGAGAGCTCTCCATCAAACTCTCATTCCTTTGATAATGCACAATTGGCAATTTCCTGCTTTGCAGGGAACAAAAAAAGCACATAAGATGTTTCCCTGCAGTCTAGGCACACCAGAGACCAGTGAAATTAGGTGGTGAATAGCTCTGGAAAAGAGTGATATGTTGAGACCATTGTCTCTCTCTAAAATCTGAATATGAATAATCAGCTCAGAAAACTAGTATTTCATAACAGAGACTTAACAGATATTGCTCTGCTTTAACAGAGCTCTCTTCCACTTGACAGAATAAGCTTGCCAGACAATCATATCTTACTACATTTAAACACTGTGGTGTCTGAAGGTATCAGGTATCTTCCTGCAACCACCATCAACAAGACTTTGAATACTGCAAAGAAGAGGGAAAATAAACCTGTGCCTATCACCTCATGCAATGAAACCTAATAAAAAAATGTAGGTTTTGGGACTGAAAAATGGACAAATTGGTGACATACAGAATGAAAATCATCTTGACAGCTAGCTGAGATCTGCCTGACCTGATCTTCCTAACACGATCACTATTAAAAAAAAAACCAAAAAAAAATCACATGTACATCATTCTTGACGATCACAGGATGAAAAATTATACATTAGGCATCCTCAGGCACAACTTCTAATGAGAAACACGTTTTGCATTTTGTCACAGGTTTATAAATGGTTGTACTCCACTCTAGGAACTTTTCCTCTACGGTTGACTCTCCCCATGCAGAACAAAGTCCTGCAGGCAAAGACTGGGTGATGGGACATCAATTGCTGAAATGGGTTCTTGCTTGACACCGGCAAGATGAGTAGCCTCCTTTGTACAGCCATTACTTGAACATGTGGGAAAAATGAAGCAGATTTCTAGAATCACATGAAATCTAATATATAACACAAAAATGTCCCAATGTTAACAATACTCCTGAGGACAAGCCCTTATATTGAAAGTTAGATTGTTGTAGGTGAAACATCACCTCCTTCCTGCAAGTGCAAGGAACAACAGATACAGAAATAAAGCTGTTCTATATCAAAGGCTGCAAATCAACCTGGTGACTCTTACAGCCAAGGCTTTGCCATTCTGAATAAAGGCATTCTGTCATTCTCTGAATTAAACTGAAACAGGACCCAATGCACAACAAACATAGGAACAGAAGAGAAAAGTGTCCTAGACTACTGACAATGGCTTTTCAGAAAGGTGCCCAAAGGGATGATTGACAGAAGTTACAGCATCAGAAAGCATGTGTTTAGAGATCTAGGATCTTCTCCTTTCACATACTCCTTCCTTGGATGCTCAGTTGGCCTAGGAAATCAAGGTGATGCTGGGTGTCGAGATTGTGACCCTGACTACCAGAAGAAATCCAAGAACACACTCAATAAATCTATCTCATTTTTAAAAGGTTAAATCTCTAAGTGCTACTTACCTATAGCATGGTCCAGCTGAGCCCAACATGGAGCACCATGGCAGAAGTATGTAATAAATCCTATAGAACTGTCCTTTGTCATCAGCTTTCCTAGGAACTGCTGGACTCAAAGCAGCACTTCAACACCATCAGAGAGATTGCACCCATTTAAACAATCACACCTCACAAACAGCTTTTAGTACTACATAACTTTGAACTCTAAACAAATCCAGTATGTTAGTTAAGTAATGAGGGAGACTCTTCCTTTCAATATCACTCCTGACTGTCTCTCTCCTGCTTTCTGGCTCCTGTAGCAAGTCAGGCACATGGTGAAAAAAATATTTCAGGCCAGTGGGTGGCACTCAGTACTATATGCTGGATGTGTTGCTGATAGTTTGAATATATCAGATATTTTTAGGTACTGTGAACCGTTCTAGGCAATCAAGTATTGTAATCAAGAGCATACAGAAGCTCAGCTACATCAGGTCAGTCAGGATTTTAAGGATTCAGGTTTTGCAACTTTGTCATCGATGTGCTGGGATGGTATGAGAGGAGTTGCTCCTTGCTTTGGTGTAGCCATTTTCAGCTGAATTTCATAGGCATTTTCAGAAGAATCATCTTCCTGAGAACTCCCCCCCGTGCTCAGCTTAGCAGACAGTTATTTCTGTAATAGCAGCTTTCTGGGAAGAAACAGGAAATGTGGCTCTAGGTGGAGAGATTCAGAGTTACCTGCCACGGTGAAAATCCCTGGGTTCCAGCGGGCCACACCATTTGCAAAACGACACAGAGATGTTACAGGCAGGAAGATTATAGGGCAGCCCATCTTAAAAAAGATGTGTCAGGAAGACGTGAGAGGCAGCCCGGGCGCGGCGCGCTCAGCACCGCGGACAGCGGCGCGGCCGCTCCCGGGAGCCCACGCGTGTCCGCAACAGCTTCCCTCTGCCTCCCTCCCTGGCACACAGCTGGCACACAGTTGGCACACAGCTGGCACCACGGACGACACTCTGCCACAGCCCAGGACAGGCTTTCCATGCTTCCCCCCACGCCTGTCCCTTGGCACGCTCCGGCTTTGTGCGGTGGAGATCTCGGTTTGGTACCAGAGGGAAAGCGTTTTCCCCCACGAGTGACACCAGCGATTTAGGAATTACAGATGTGTTTTAAACTGGAGAAAGAACGGGCTCTGTGGCTGTATTAACAGCTTTCCAATCAACTTCTCCATACCTGTTGTATCCCCTCTGCCTCAATGCCACGTTGTTATCTAGACCCTCCCACAGCCCGGTCTCTTCTATCTGGCTTTTCAGTACATCCATAAAGAGGCAACACATTGTACAAACAAACATTGTACCTATTATATATTCTATAAGTATATTCATTATCTGCACCTCTCATGGAGGGCTCATTGCAAAGAAGGGAAGTCTGACAGCAAAACGAGACTGGGAACACACACACTAGGATGCCTGTGCATCTCTGTGCTACATTTTGAGCAGTTTTAGGGGGTCAGGAATGTGCCTGTGCTTCCCCTGACAGCAATACAAAGTAAATGCCTGCAAAAGGCAGTATTTCCCTGTCTAGCCTTTTCTCCTTCACCAATATTCTTGGAAAAGAACATGGGGGGTCACAACCCATCTCCTTGAGACCTCTGGAGGTCCCTCTTTTCATCTGGTTCCCCCACACTGAGATCTTTTGTCAGAGATACTTCTTTTCTCCTGTGAATAATAAGCCACCTGCTTCCCCCAGCAAGCAGAAGGTACCAGACACCTGCTGACACTTGGCAGCCCAACCAGCCACTGGTTTCTCCTGTGAGTACTCCCTTTACACCTTCCCTTCCCCCACAGCTCCACAGTCCGTGATGCCACAGAATTCTACAGTTCATGCTTCAGCTTTTGGTCTGCTCCGAGGAAGTGACATACCCTTGTGATTGAAGCCAAAACTCCTTGAAGCAAGCTGTGGTTTCCAGAGTTAGAAACTGCATGGTAGTGGGATTCATGCCTAATGCTTATTGCTTTTCCTGCTCATTTCCTTTCAAATGCAAAGGCTAATTATCCTCTGTTGGAAGCAGAGCCACTTCATTCAAGATTATTGCCATTATCACATTTTGAACAAGTCAAGCACCTGCCCTCCTAATGATCTCTGCCCACACAGGCCAACCAAGCTATTCTGCTAACCTCGAATTCCCCTGCCCATCCTACAGAAAGAGCAGAATGACTGGCTGGATAAAATCCTGAGCTGCCTTCTCAGATCTCCAAACTGGCTGTGCTTTGGGCAGCAAGTTGACTAGGAACCTCCTAAGCAACCCTCTAACCTGAACTAAGTTCTGGTTCTAAGCCTTCAAGGAAGGATAGTACTAGAAATTGATAGAAAAATTAGCTCTGTAACACACTCCTTCAAGGGCTCTCTTTCCTTTCTTTAGGGCTTTCCCCTAATTCTAAAAGATCAGGACACCACCTGCCCAGGGCTCAACCCCTTCAGAAACTCAGAACCTTACATACCTTTAGGTGCTTCTGTCATGCAGAGTTCCAAGCTCTTCGTGCCAATGGCCTTTTTTCAAGGTCCTGCAACTTTGGTGTTCACAGATTATCTTTCAGAGAGCTGATGAAGTGCTGACTTGAATGGCCCCCAAGTTTCCTGAATGCTGCACTATCATTTACTTGGGTTAGAGAATCCACGGTAATAAGCAAAATCAAAAAGCACCAAAAATTCGGGATAAATGGTGCCATTAAGGCAACATAACACACTTTAAATCAAGAAGAAGAGCTACAGCTCAGCTCCTGGGCAGGGAAAGGTTCTAATTTACCATGGCAAGACAAAGCATATGCATCAAATTAGTCATGTTTCAGAATCTCTTATGCACAAACATCAGCAAAACTGACTATCCACTTGCACACAGTCAGCAAGTAAGATGTGGAGACTTTTCTTCTCTATTTACTGTAGGTTATAATCCTTCTTCTCAAAAAAAACCCACTCACATTAGCAGAATTCCCCTCCCAACATGGATGGTTCACTTCCCTGAGCTTGTTTTATGAGAAAGAGGCAGGCTTTGCCAGAGGATGACTTCAAGCATCTGGTGTCTTAGGAGCACCACTCTGGCTATCCCTCACCCTCCTACAAAAACCTAACAAGATAAACTTCCTCATCTAAATTCAGTCCCTAAAATTAGGTAGCGTGCTTATTTATTTCCTTATCCACCTATTAGCATTCCATATCCTAGTGCTCGCCTGTATATCTTCAAAGGTCTGCAGTTGCTGACTTTTACCCTCTAGTTTTACCTCAACCAGAAGGGGGATATTTTTTTTAAAGTTTTTAAATGTCATTGTACAATGTTGTGAAACAGAAACCATTCAGAGAAGGATGAAATGCTTCCCCATCCTTTAATATAGCTTCAAAAATTCTTTAGGTTATGAACTGTTAGCATACTGTTAGGCAATCTCCTGCAGCAGAATAAATCTTGGACTCAGGTGTCCCATGACACAAGTGACCTTGGATGAATGCCACAAAAATGGCAACAAAATAAACTAGCACACATTCTTTGACATTAAGTACCTGGTGCTGTATTTTCCTGCAGCAACACTATCATAAAGTAAGAATTCAGAGTTAAAAGTCAACTACAAATAAAACGTAGAAGCAAGTTAAATCTTCCCCTGCCCAAAAGTGGAACAGAGCAAAAACATGGAGATATTTTAAATATAAATACTAAGATAAAGACTAAATATTTACAGTTTATAAGTTAAGCAACACTCTCTTCTTCTTGTCATAGTTAATCTTGACGTGTTTGCCTCATGTTTTCTGTATCTTTCCCAACCTGCAGTACAGTTACAGAATTTAATCATATAAGGATTTGGGTCTTGATTCAGTAATTTGGTCCTGAAACACTGAAAAAAAATCACAAAAAATCTATTTGAAAACATTTTACGTGAAACTGTATCTAAAGAAAGAAAGAGAACAGTAAGAGAATCTCATGATCCATGTTTTATGGGAGTATCTATTGACAGAAAAATCTAGCACCACTCCACAGTTCTTCCTAATTCAGCAGATCACAGTCACAAACCCCCAAGAGGTGCATGTGTGAGAAGAAGGAATTCAGAACCACAATTATATAAGGAGATTTCTGTGTTTACAAAAAGCAGAAACTGAAGATCTAAGACAATGTCCTGATGCCCTGGAAGATCACTGCATTGTGAAGCTGCAGAACAGACAGCAAAGTGAGAGGGTGACAAAGCCTAATGAGAGCACACTGAGATGAACACAAGCACTTCTGTGACAGGCAGACAGGCATGATTTGCAACCAAAACCAGCTGCTAATTCAGCCACACAATGGCAGTGGTTTCTGTATTTTATTAGAAGAATGTCAATCACCAATAGAAAATCCCATTAAACAAAAAAATCAAATGAGCCTTCACCAGACTTAGGAAGAAGCAATAACATCAGAGGCAGCTGGAGACTGTGCAGAATTCTCTCTTACTGACAGAACAACCTTTGGCAGCAAGCAAGGTTCCTTTAGAGCCTCCAGCCTGGTAGCTCAGACAACCTGGGGTTCCAAAGTAGTTACAGATCAGAGAAGCACAAAAGGAAAGTATCTGCAACCTCTTCACCTCAGTCCTACCTTCATGTAATCAGTAAACCTTTTGGCTAACAATGCATTGGGATAACTATTCTGTAACTGAACATCTGGAATAGTCGCTCTTCCTTGCAGTGATTTCATGTTTGTTGTTCCAGTGAAATCAATGTTTAGGGTATTTCTTGTGCATGGATTCTCTCTTGGCCAGGCTGCCTTTTTGTTTTCCTCCCATCATGATGGTGCAGACAGATCCTTGTCAGTTTTTCTTCAAAACAGTAATAGAAACTGAGCTAATCTCACTGTTCACCCTAACCGAGTTGATTCTTGTTTGGCAGAATTATGATCCTTGTCACACTGAGGAACTAGACTCCATGTCTCTGTTTAATCTCACCTCATGCTGACACGTTTCTGAGTGGTCTATACATAGCAAAGGGTGGTGATAACTGGTTCAGTTCAGTGCACAGTCAGATGCACTGCGGTGCTCTCCGATTACCCTCGCAGCAGTTTTGTTTAACCCCCTGCATCCTCCAGGAAGATCCTTATGGCAGGAAGGACATCAGACACGGGGTGTGCTCTCCCTGTGAGGACACAGCTCCTGCAGAGCACAGCCACAACTGCTGCTGAGAGCCCAGTGCCAGCCCCATGGCTGTGCTCAAATGCCTACACAGAGGGGCAGACCCCCACACTTTGCACGACAAGCTCTCAGGGCAGGCAGGTGCAAGGCAAGGTACATTGTGTAAAAAGGACAGGATGGAGTATTTCTATTTAACAGAAACTGCTTAAGGCACCCTTAGTCATTGCAGTTGCACATTCTGCTCTACAAGGTGCTGAGAGATAGAAGGCCAACGTATTTAATAAAAAAGGAAAAAAATCCATTATTCATATACTGATATGACCTTTCCATACTCTGTATTTTGCTCAGAATCTCATTTATGCGACTATGGAGAGCTTTCCTGATGTGCACACACAATAGCATGTAGCTTGAGCTCTACCAGAAATAAAAATTCAGCAGGAAACTGCATGACATTGGGTAAAATCCCAATAATTTAATCAAACGGGTAATTAAATTATTTAAATTGTTCATTTAGCATACCTGGCAACAAGAGAAACCAAGCACTGATCCTATTTCACCCTTGCTGGGGACCAAATGAAACAAGAGAATTGGAGTTAGAATTCAGGTTAAGAATGTGATTCTAGTCCAAAAGATCAACAATGTCAGAGGGCAGAAGGCAGCATAGGAGCCAAATATTTGCTTTGGTAACAAATACTCTTTAGAGCCTGTTAGAAGTGGCAATCACAACCTCCAACCTCATAACCAATGCAGGATGTTTGCTGATACCTGCAGAGGGGCTTCCCAACCTGCACCCTCACACATGGCACAGATGATACCACCAGTCACCTGCAGTTCTGCTTCCAATCCATCAGGTTCACTTCAAAGCCTCAAGGGGAATTAGCAATTGGGATGTCATTCATCACCTTGCTGAGAATCATTTTTTTCTCCATGAAAGCTTGTCATACCAAGCAACCCACACAAAATACAATTAAACAGTGTCACTGCTAGACAGATTAAAATTGCAGTTCAATAGTGGAACTTGCTGTTGCTGAGCAATTTCATAAATTAAGTATCTTCTGGCAGAGCTTCTGTGGAAGGTATTAGCAGTGATCCAAACAACAGGACCTAGCAAACTGCACGGGTAAAATCCTAGCTCAGTTAGAGCCAAGAGTAAAACTCCCAGGCACTTATACAGAGACAGAATTTTAATTTCTCATGCCAGCTGCAACATATTGCTATGGCTTTGGGCAAACTACACTAATTCAGCCTCCCTAGTTAAAAAACATGGACCACTAAGCACTGCTTTTAGAGAGACAGACTGTGGAGGAGACACAGAAGTGGCCCATATAGTAAAGGGCAAGCATTATCAATCAATGCAATTTAGCAAACAGGCTACTTCAGCAACTCACCACCAGAGAAATACTCCACACATACAAACACCAGGCTTGCAGTTCCAGCCTGGAAAATTAATTTCTTGTCTTGTGGAAGCCTGCTGAAAGTGTCTTCTTTATGAATTCCATGCCCAGAATAGTGGCCAAAGCTCTGGTGCAGATGACCATCTTCACGAGTTTGATAATTTAAGAATTGTGTTCTGCATCAAACATCAGGGATGTTCTTTCACAATGTGTGAAGTTGCCTTCCCGAGTCAGGGATTAACAAACACACTGCTACACAAATGCACACATTAACTCTGGATAACACACACATTTGTTTAAAATTAATTCTCGGGTGTTCTTGCAAAGAAGTTTTATGGCTGTATAAAAAGCAGTTATAAAATGAGACTTGGCTCGTTGGTAGGTGGCATGTTACACTTTTTAAAGAAATATTATTCTTCCAATATAAATGCACAACAGATGTAACATTCAACCTAAGCAATAAGATTTATTACTGTTTTTAAAGCAAATTCAGCACAGCTTAAGAGAGCACTGTACAGAATTCTTTAAGCTAGGAAGAGGTTCTTCTTGTCATCAATGCATGCTTTGCACTTGTCACTTCTTGCCCTCAAAGCCAACCCACAGTTTAGTATCTAGCTTTTTACAAAGGTGTTGATCCTGCAATTCAATCTGCTAATGTAGCACATAGCAGGCTCCCTCCAGTCACAGCAGTCCTGGGCTCATCTCTTTGCTTTTAGTATCAAAAGAAATGTGCATGGTCTCTTTGGTCTCTTTTTGAGCCCCCCAAACATTTCGTGTGATTTACAGTAGGCATTTTTCCAACAGCACATGCAATCAAAAGCAAGTGTCACACATTGTTCGGCAATGAAAAATAAACATTACAACTGTGATCAAAGAACATGTCTTGCTTATATTGTCTTACATTAATTTCTTTACCTCATGCACTTTTGTATAAATATTTACGGTTTCGTATTTTCTTCAGAAGCCACAGTTCTTCTGTTTTCTAAAAATAACCTGCTTATGCATAATCTTCTCTTTTCGAAGCACTGTTCTTCTTTTTGTTAAGTTCATTTCCAAGATCTCTGTGTATGAAAAGTGATGAAAGATGGGTATGTACAACTTCACTAACAAACATGTTGAAAATACCTAAAAACGAGGAACAATTCTGGGATAAACACCTTCAATGATAAACAGTTCTATAAGAAATGAACAGCCCTCTGTGTTATGCAGTAATTTTGTATTTTGTATAAGGGTGCAAAACATGAAAATTAAAACATACCTGAGAATAATTTTAAAATCCCATTTCAAGAAAATTTTTGTTGCTCAACAGCTTTAACTATCAAGTAATTTTACAGTTTTTGCATTTCCCTTCATGTAACATAATCCAGATGGTCCAGCAGGCAGCCCCTGACCAGCACTCTCTCAGGTGAATCCTGCAGCTGATACTGCTGGATTCACGTTGGAGAAATCCATGGATCAAAGTTCAACACCTACTCTACCCTGAACAGAGCCAAACAAACTGTGAACCTCTGTACAGCCCACAAAGAGAATTCTAGCATTAATATACCACTTCCACCTCATTTTTCTGTTATGAACAACTTGTAATCAAAATAATCTTCTGATCTCAAGTTCAAAGCACTGCACCAAATTTGGGGCTGCCCAAGCACATTCTCTTCCCAAAGGCAGGCATAGGACAAAGTTCTTGGATGTTTCTCTAGAAGGTCTAGGTAACACAGGGAATGCTGCAGATCTCACATCCTATCAAAAGCATCCCCTCAATTTAGATGGATCCTTTCCCAATTCACCACGACCACATATGCCTGCAGGTTCTCTCTGAATTGGTGTTCCCCAAAACTCTTCTAGACCAAGAGAAGTTGATCTGCCAGCTCCCTAGACAAAGAGCACTTTCAGTAGCCTTTAGGAGATATGCTGATATTCTTTTAAGAAAGCCTGTAATCCCACTGAGTGCCTCGTGTTGGTGATTGCATATCAGTCAGGACAAACAGTTTCCAGACTTTTTTAAAGGGGTGCATCTGATTTCTGCCAGAGAAAGATCACATGAAGTCTTCACCTCTCATTCATGGCTGTCAGTCAGGGCACTGATATCCATACAGATGATGTATACTGTATTTGAAGAGTACCTGCATGTATTTACAGTGAGTCTCAGAAATAGATCCACAGGCCAGGAAAGTTTCTGCCTGTCTAGAGCCCAAGCACTGCTGTAATTCTCTTTCACTTTGCACTGGTTTTCCCTGATTGGTTTTACAAGAATAGAAGCAGTGGAAGAGGTGTCTGAACCAAACAGCTTAGCCTGTTCACATACCCTCTTTATGATATAGTTTTATTCTGAGAGTTTCTGGTATCTGGAATAGTGTCTGGCTTCCTTAAACACAATGGGAACATGCATCTCCACTGTATCCCACCCACGTGGGTTAAAACCTGATACCCCAGAGAATGGAATGCTATTTTCACTTCTAAGATTAAGAAGTTCATAGCCATGCCTGCTGTATGCTTTCCTGCAGAGAGGGAAAATCAATTCTCTGTCTACCTGCAGACAGAGCCTCCTGGACTTGAAGAACGTCCTCAATCAGAAACACAGATCCTTGAGGAACTGACCACCGAACTGCTAAATATTAACAAATATTGACTGGGGCATATCTCAGAATGAGGACTGGGTGCTCTATTACAGAGTACATTTTTGCCTATCCTTTGAGCAAATTTCAGTACAAGGTGTAGGGATTTCAAAGTGCCCATATGAAGGAGCAAATCACAGAGAGGCTCATCAAACCCCAGGCACAAGTGAGGGCCTTTTGAAGTTCTGTATCATCTGTGTATGTCAAATGAGAGACTGCTCTACAGAGAGAAATGCAACTGATAAATTGCTTCGAAAAAAAGATAAAAATTGCTTAAGGTTTACCTTTTCAGGTATTTTGAAAACTCCCTGAAATATCCAGTAACATTGTGTCTGACAAAAAGAAGAAAAGGAAGGAAGAAAAAGACAGAAAAGTATTCTGGAAACAGGACAGTTAATCATTCATGTTGTCTACAATTCCTTTGGCTCAAGACAATCTCAAGACTCTGGCTTTGTAGTGAGAGAAAAAAATCCTCCACTGTCCTACCATCTCTCCTCTACAATGTATGATGGAATCCAGAGTCACCAACTGCCAGGACTTCACAGGCACAGGGCATGTCCTAAAGCAGAGCATTTCATGGCTCCCTGACACCCCACAGACAGCCTTTTTCTCTAAAGTGAAGAATCTCACAATATCATTTTGTGAGACATTCTCTAAATATTTTGACTTAACACTCCCGAAGCACATTCATTTCAGTCAGATTGTGCACATGTGAGTTTGGGGGGATTGTTGAGGTTTGGGGTTTTTTAACCTTTTCCTCAGGTTGATATTCTGCCCTCTTCCTGGAGCTGGCCATTGTGATTAAAGATTCTACTTTGTAATAAAAGCAAGCAATGTACTTCAGTGCTGAAAGAGAGACAGCAAAAAGTGGCAGCCAAAACATGTGGTGATTCTTATTTTCCTTTCACAAGTGACAAAACAGCATATGCAGTTCAACACCCAGGATCAGTTAATTTTATCTGGAAAAGCAGCTTATGTAAGCTCACATTTGCTATGATTATAACCCCCACAACACTAATTTCCTACATAAAGCCACTGTGGTGCCCACATGGATCATCTTTAAACTTGGGGAATATGGGCATGGGGTAACATAAGTCACCAGTTATCAGCCTGTGTTTTATTTTGCAATACATTCATGATTCTCTGTACTTTCAATGGCAAATACATTAAATACAACTGCTTGGTTGGCAGTGCTGGTATCTGATATTCCATGATTTCCTCTGCTTCAAAGTGAGACAGTAAATGCACATTTGTATTACTCTCCCTTTAATGTAGTACAAAGCTGGACACAGCTCAGAAAGAAACACCTAAAATCCATTACCTATTTATGATCATGTACAAATGGGTATTTATCATGTTAAAAGAGAACCATATGTTGAAGTGGAGGCCAGAGCCCAATAAATCTTTTTGGATGAAAACCCTTTTTTTAAAAAAAAAAAAGGAATAAAATAATTAACATTTGCTCTTGCCAGTAGAAACATTTGCTCGTGAATCTTCTGGGAAGGGAAAGGCATTTAACCTTTTTACATGCCATTCCCCCAGACATCTTTCACCCCACTGCAAAACAGACAACAAAGATTCCCGACTCCACACTGCTGATTAAACTCTTGTATGAAACATCTGGATGAAATTTTCTTGGCAGTTGATTTGAAAAGTATACAAGAAGCAGAACTAGGGAGCAGCCATAGTTCAGCTGAGTGACACCAAGATGATGCTATGCAAAAGCAGATTTTACCTTGAACACATCAACTCCTAAAAAATAGCCTGTGACTGTGCAAGCAACCTCATTAGCAGAAGACAAATAAATCTATCTTCTACTCTGCATGCCAGTATAGAGAAGGCAAATGGGCTTTGAAAGAAACCCAATTTGACAATCTTGTTTCTTTAAATAAAATAATAAAGGGCTTAAACAGTTTACCTGCCTAATACCTAACTTCAATTGACAGTTAAAGAGAAGTTGTCAGTGCCCTTAACTTCCAAACACCATTTCTTAAATTTGAATTATTTCAAAACTTCTGTGGTTTCTGTTAAACTCCCCACAAACAGGATGTACTGCTTTCTTACTTACTGTCTCAGTCAAGACACCCCCAGGCCTAAATTAGCAAGTGACATGTAATTTTCACAACCTGACATTCAAAATAAAGGATATCCTGGGCCTCTGCTGCTTGACCTTGAAGAGCCTGTCCAATGCAGCTCAACAGACTGTTGTCCCTTTTAGAAATACAGACCCTGGAATTCTCACCATTTTCTACATGTACAACAGGCCTAAAACCGAGACATTTTCACTGCTGCTATTAACTAAGTAGCATCAGTGAAAAACCTACACAAACCAGACCAACTTTACTCTGTAGCTGCTGGGGAAAGGAAGGGAAAAAAAAGAAAGAGGAAGCAGCAGCACAGAAACAAGAAGTCTGACACAAAGGTGCAGAAAGTGTAGGGAATGTTCTGCCCCACAGCTGTCAGGCCAGGATATTTCCAGAAGGAACAGGCAGAGATCCTCTGGCCTTTTCCAGAAGCCAAGGAACAGAGTGCTTCAGATTTATCAGACTCAACCAGAATGACAAAATGAAAGCTTCAGCACTGCACAGAGCCATCAGTCTGTAATTTACTGTAGTTGTTGAAAATTCGATGGGGTAAAGGAAAGGCCTTGACTTTTTATTTGGGACACTGCTGTAAAGAAATAAATTATTAGTGTGTGTTTAAAATCGACTGGTGAATATTTTTGAATCATAAAGAAATTAAGACATAGAGACAAAAACTGGTCTAAACGTTTTATCTCCAATCCAAAGTTCACATTCTAAAGCACCCCTACTGCTTTTTGCTATATCACTGTGATCCCAGTAGACCTAAAGGAGGGGCACCTATTCAAATTAGTACTGCTATCACTTCCTATCTAAATGAACTTCTTCACAAACACCTTGTTCTATGTGGTTTCCAACCCTTTAGGTTGGAAAAGATCATCAAGTACAACTGGTAACACCCTGTGTTCACTGCTAACCCTGTTCCTAAGTGCCACATCTACATGTTGTTTAAACACTTCCAGGGATGTTGATTCTTCCCACTTCTGTGGGCAACCTGTCCCAATGTGTGAGCATCCTTCCCATGAGGAAATTTTTCCTATTATCTAGTCTAAACCTCCACTGGTGAAACCAGTCTTCGAAATTTAGGAAAAAAAATCCTGTCAGATAAAGAAATTTCAGCATGGGACAAGAATAGCCAACCGCAATGCAGACCAGAAATACAATCACAGAGGTTAACAGTAAGAAGTAAGTTTGAAGCTGTTCTTCTTCTATCAAAATAAATAAAATATTGCAGATATTTTGTACATTATTCAGTACTACCATTGGAATGGTAATGAATGAATAAAACCAGAAGAGATTATCCCACGTATAATCCAATATCCATCAAGAATAGCAGAAATAAATTGTCATGTAGAACATCTACATGAGAGGGCCACACCATTTGTCTAGGCAGGAGCTAGTATTGATGTAGATTTAGTAGCCAGCTGCCAGGCAAGCCATTGTAACTCCAGCGAGTTGAATTCAATGCTAAGAGAAATAATTTAAGACTACTGCATCAAGGGAAAATCTGCCATTTTGTTAAGACCCTTTGACATAACCAGTGTATGCTCTGCAACTCCAGCAGACACCTCCCCCTACGCATTTGGCCTGCACCAAAATAGGGAATGTGTGCTAATATTCAGGATCCAGCAATTTGTATGCAACCAACAAACAATTAAACCGAGCAGTAAAAAGCAGGTGATTGGAAAACACAGAACCAAGGCTTACAGTGTATCAAGAAATGTCCTTACACTTAAAAAATTATAATGCACTCCAAAATCCATTTGTTCAGGCAATCCATGTACAACAGAAGGCACTGTTATCCATACGAATCTATCAATTCTGCACAGCAAAAACCTGAGAAGTGCAACTCAATTAGATGCAGCCTGGCCCCTCCCAGTCATCCAGATTCCTGGAGGACGAACATTTCCTTTCAGTCCATCAAATTATAAAAACACCACAAGAATTTGTACATTACAGTAGCTGGTTAGAAAGAGCATTCTGGTGAGGGAAGCACACTGCTATTTTCCAGAAAACCTTCAGCAGCATTAAATTACCCTCCCCTATCACTCAGAAGTCACGATGATTTCAAGAAGATGTAATGGATGAGGCCCTTCCCATTGACCTTTGTAGCCAATCCTTCAGTTGCCACCGGGAGTATTTCCGGCAAAATTAAATGCTGTGATCAGTCCTTTGTTGTCAAATGTGTAGCCACTTTGTTGTTCTATTGTCTTAGTTTCTAGAATTCAAAGAAAAAGGATATGAAAAATAGTCTATAGAGAACACCTTTGTCAGAGACAATACAGCTCAGCTAAGGATGCAAAGTTATGGAAAAAACTCCAGCTGAGTCAAAATTTCATTCCCTATATGCAGTGACAGGAATAAATTATGCTCAGGTTTTCTCTAAAGGCATAAATGTGCACATCTCTACAACAGAGTTGAGAAATGAATCTTTTACTGAATTAGTCTATGCTACACTATTCTGCATTCTTTTTGATTAAATCTGAATTTATTTCCCATGATGCAAGCTTTCTACACATCTAAAACCTCACACTAACTGCAAAGGCAGTATAAGTAGTCAAAAAGTTAGACAACTGTTAAACACATAATAATTGATAGTAATCTTCATCAAATGCCTTGCTGCAGACAGATATTGCCCTAATTTGTTCTTCATTTCAAACGTCAGATTGTGTAAAACTAGTTCATAACCTGCTTAAACAGCAGCACAAGTCAACAAGAAGGCAATTAATTAGAAACAACAGTAAACTTACTCGGAATAACACACACTTCCAGGCAAGGAATAATGTAATCATGATATCCTGCTCACGCTTCCTAGAAAACGTTAATTAGCACAGAGGTTGTTACAGATGAGAAGCAGCTCCAACATCTCTGCAGCAGCTGAAAGGGGTCCACGGCAGTGACTCACCTGCAGCAGTTCTCCGGTGCTCCGCTAATGTGTAAATCTCCTGCAGCTGTTTCTTCTGATCCTCACTCAAGGGCGCGGTCAGGGAATGGTACCAGGCTGCGTCCCGGCTCTGCACCGCTGTCAGGAGGGCAGCAAGGGAGGAAAAGCCATCGTCAGCTTACACACAACTTCACTGCAGAACAGCAAAACCCAACACGGGGAAATTCTGGTTGGGTTTAAAACAGAATCTGCACTGCAAAACGAGATCGGTATTCCTGTCGGTTTTCTTTGCACAGAGGCAATCATTTTGGGGAACTTAATTACATCCTCTGCTTTCTGAAACAGAAAGTTAACCACGTGGCCATTATTCATGGACAATGTGGATTGAATCTTCTCGTTTAAAACTCATATGAAAACTAAAAGCAACAGGACTAGTGAAACAGGAAAGGAAGAAAATAATTTCTCCATTAACATCTAGAAGGTGACAAATATTTCTCTATACAGGAGTCCCTCTAGTGACCAAGCCCCACTTACTTAGGCTGTGATTGAAAAATTCTGAGGGAGAATGTGAAGAGAATTCATCTTTGGCTGTATTTTTGCAGCACTAGTAAGCCAAAACGCTGTAGGACTAACATTAGAAAGCAAGATCACATTTTACAGTTTCAGTAATCTAAACTATTACTTGTAACAAAGAAAAGGGTTTTCCCCAGGGATGACCATAAACATCTCCAAATGCCTTCATCATGTTATATCATTCTGCCAACCAGCAAACACATACTTAGAAGTGCTTGTGTAAAAAACTGGTATTCATCAACACCATTTTCAAGGTCAAGAGGCGTGCTGAACCCTTCAAGAGCAGTCTCTTCCAATGCATCCTCATCCCAGTCATCATCATCATCATCATCATCATCTTCATCCTCTCCACCTCCAGCACTGCCACCTCCTCCTCCACTGTGGTTCTCTTGCATTGCCTGGCTCACTTCATTTGTCTCATCCTCATCACTCGGTATCTCTTCTGCAAAAGCATTGATATGTTTTGTAAAACAAAGTTTAAAACTGTAAGGAAACAATGACTCATTAATTAAAAACAACTAGTAAATCTAGGTGTTGGCTGGAAAGGGGACCATCTGTTAACACCCTTTCTCCAAAATCTTCCAAGTATTAGAAAAATGAAGCTGTTAAAACATTTCCTACATTCAAGAACAGTTAAACTTTTGTTTCTACACAGACCTGAGGATGTGAAACTGCCATCTTTTTTCTTCTTTCATTTATGCAGTCATTGTGCAATTTACAGGGTCCAAAATTTTTGAGGAAATGTCTTCCATGAAATGGTCCATCACTCTTTTTAAATTACAGACTTGCATAGAATTCACAAATGTACATAAAACCATGAGAAATCCACCTGTAGACGAACTGTCTGCCTTCTCGAGTGCTGCCTTATTTGAACAACTTAAACCAACACACAAAGTTGGTGTTACCTTCCATTCTGCTTATGAAACAATGACCCCCTGAATTAAATGCAACTACAACCTGCAATGCTATACACTGCTCTTTCTTACGTAAGACAAAGCATTTCTGATTTACAATCAAGATCTAAAAAAAATTAAAAATTTAATTTCCAAACCTGCAGCTCTTCCTGTGTTAACAGTTTAGAAAGAATAAAGATGACTATAGATGCAGCAAGCAGGGAGTGAATCACAGGACAGAGATTTGAACATTCCTGTGCTGTTTCCATTCTGTATTCCTATGTATTGAGAAGAATTCTCAATCTGATTCCATTATAGAACAATCATGGGTGAAATGTGAATGGATTACATAATCTGCTTACATCCAATGCAATTTTCAGACCTCAAAATATCTACTCCTTGTCAAACACATTTGCCTGCAATCCTGTGCATAATTCCCTCCCCACAATTCCCTCTGTAAGCATTCCTTGATGTTTTTTCTCTTTTGGCAGACACAGAGGTTAGAGGCCTGTGTGCTCAAGGAACCTCAGCTGTCTCAAACCTCACTTTGCAAACAGCTTTCCATTTGGACAAAGAAGACCTGCCAGGATCTCCTTCAAAATTCAGTCAAAAAGGTCTTTTAAACAGCTAGTGGTAATGGAACAACTTCTTTCCAGGAAGTAAGAATATACCTGGTGGAGTCCTGGCAAACTCCTGCTGCCTATGTGAGAACACAGGGAATATTCACAACCCAGAAGAGTAGACCTGCAAGTCACTCTTGAACCCTTTCACAAAATGTGAGCTGTTACACCTTGAAACATTTTGATTACACTTTGGGGGGGAAATCAACTCCTAAGAGGGAGCCCAGTAAGCCGAGCTATTTTCAGCAGACTAATGAGTCTTAAAAATGAACTGCAATTTCTTACCCCCTTTAAATTAAATCCAGACAAAATCCACAATGTGAAAAGGGGAGATTTTACCATTATCTTCTGCAAAGTGTTTTTCATCTTTAGCATGATCCTCATGTTCTGTGAGCTCTCGTGAGGCGCAAACTTGTTTTAAGCCCAAGAAGAGGAGGAGGATTGAAGGAACAATCTGGGCAGCTACAGCATCCACTGCAGGTGGTCGGTTCTGCAACTCCATTAGGATGCTCAGTCCTATTATACACATCTTTCTGTCATGGAGTCTGAAACAAGACACAATTGTTAGACAAAAACCAGATTTTTCACTGCAAGGGTATATAGAGAACATTAAAATCCTGGTGCTTGACATGGCAGAAGACAATGTCTCAGAGGCTACGTTCAAAATCTACATTCAAAGATCCTATACAAAGTATTTTTTCATTCTGAATGCAACTTTCCCACTGGAAAGTACTCGTCCAGTAACAAACAACTTTCAAGAACTGGTCAAATTCCTGGAGCACCTTTTTCTGATTATGAAATGCAAAACTTGTAACGCTAAATAAATACTGTTTAATAATTATGTCGACTATCTTGTCTTTAATAAAGCATTTGATACAGATTATAATTATTAAATAGGATGGAAAATTAATTTGCCTTGGCTTTGATAGCAGGACTGTTTCAGGGTTGGAAACTGACAAAAACTATTAGTGAAGAGCAATGATAAGCAGGAATGCACTGAATCACAGGATGCATTTACGGAATGCCCCAGGGATAGCTGAAGTTAAATTATGAGAAGTCCATCAGAATGGCAGTCTTATATATATATTTCAATATACAATTTCTAATGCTAGCTTGAGACACATTGCTAACTCTGGTAAAAGCAGGGAAATAATTCCATCTTATCAAGAACAACTGGCAGTATACTCAAACTGGGAACTTGCAAATAAATAGACCTGCAGTAAAACAAAGTGCAGACAATTGAAGGGAAAGAAATTCATTGAATTAGCAGAGAAAGATTTTTATGTGACCATAGGCAGGAAATTAGGTAAGAACCTATGCTCTTAGACATAAGAATTGATTTTCACTTGTAGAAACATAAATTTCTGCAACCAAGATGGAAAAAAATCTCTAAATGCCTCTGCAGATACTCTTTGGTTCTCCTTTACTGGAAACATCAGAAATATTCAACTTGGAGCTAACATTAGAGTATTCTGTTTCTATGGGATTGAGAGGAGCACTTTTTGTTTGAACTACTCAATTTGATGCTGACAGCTTCTGTGCAAGCCTTCTGCAGGACAAGTAGTGCCAGCAAAACCTAGAGAGCAAACCTGCAGAGGTGGCAGAAAATGGCCATCCTCTAAACTCTTGGGATACTTTCACTACTGAACCAGTTTTACTTTGGAATGAAGAGAATACAAGTTGAGAGAGAAGAAATAAGATGGGCACCACAGGCTGCAATAAAGCTAACAGGGAGACAAACCAGCTCAATCCACCACTTCAAAATTCGCTACAGAAATACAGCTTTTAAGTGCTTAGCGTTTCATTACCAAAGCTCCTATACAACATGCTACTGAACTGTTATATCCTGTAAGTAAAACAAGTGATCCTGTATTGCAGCTCTCTAAACTTTACTTGTGCTTAAACAAGGTTAGGGATCTGGAGGGATTTCATGACACCTCCCACGTTGTTAGTCCTGTTAGGATTTACCGAAGTGATTCATTCTCAAGAGTAGGTGACAGCAAAAATAAATTAAATATGACCATGCAGAACATTATGATCCCAGCAGACCTTCCAAGAACAACAAAGTCAAGCAGCATACCAAATGACAGACTTTGTCACATTGGCTGCTTGGTCACACGTGTTGAAAAACGCATCAAAGCACAAGCAGGAACAGAGCGTTCCTGGAACCATAATCCTTCCTTTTCAGATGGAATGGGACAAAAAAGAGGGCATACAAACCAGCCAGGGAGACTGAGATAGAGGAACAGGGTCTGCTTTCATGGAATGAAGGCCCCATAAATCCCTTACTCCTCTCAGCTGAAATGACCTCTGCATGTTAAAACAAGCTGTTTACTCTCATGCTGACCCTTTGCAGAGCAAAAGCCAAGCTAAAGAAAATGCTACCTATAAATGAAGGATAGCTGCTATTTGGAGAGTTGTTCTTAGCGCAAACACAAATAGAAAAAATTCCTCTACCTCTTCTTTTTGTCAGCACTGTCATCCAAGTGTGACCAAAGCCCTGTAATCTATGCACAAGATTTCTATCCTGCATCTTGACACTGGGAAGCCATTTCTTCAAGACCCAAATGTACAAAGAAGAAATTTCAGCCACATGCACCAGAGTAAACTAACAACTCTTAGCACTAGTTTTCATCATACATTTGAAAAGGCTACCATTGCACAATGCCAATTGCAAAACGCAACAGTAAAATGTAAAAAAAAATCTTGGTAATTAATGGCTTAGCTTCATATTAAATTATCATTTTGGGTCAGCAAATCAAAGTACAAGAATGTAGCCCTGCTGTTTGAAAGGAAGTCCTCACTGGGAAGCAGCCCACATGACCAAAACCCACAGCATATTTGTCATGCTCCACTTTAAAGCTGCTAAACAGGGAAGTTGCAAGAATGAACACATGGCTTCAGAATATGCATGCTATTAGAAGGCCCTGAAGGACAGCAGAAATTCAGGCATTGAGCCATCTTTAGTGAACCTGAGCCAGAAAGAGACTTTTCTTTCACCTGCCAGCAGAGACAAATAGTAGGAAAAGAATCTGCCTTGCCTGAAGTTCAGTATTCTACTATGCCCCAGCTGTATTAAGAACCCATAGGACTGAACAAGCAAAATAGAGTTTTATATATTTTCATAATAGCAAAGAATGGCTTCAGGACCATTCCGCTGCTATCAAAAGGCTCATTATTTCAGCACCCCTCCATCTGCTCAAGGGAGCCTGGATATGATTCTCCTTAGTAATCTGTGCTCTGAGATCCGTACTTATTTGCTCAGAAGCACACAATAGCCCTCCCTAACAATCAGGGACTCTGCTTATTCCTCAATGGTTTATCAAGCCCGGAGTGTTAAACACACAACACACAGCACTGCAATGCACGACTCCAAGCCAAGTCTATTTTTAACAAGCTGTGTGTGGTCCTCATAATCTGCAGGACCTCTTCTTGTTAACACACTTTCTTCTAATACAGCACAAAGGATTTTAAAATCTTTTGTATTTTAAACCAAGCTGAAAATATTTCACAGAAAAATCGCTAAGCTTTTCCTTTCACTGGTTTGCTGTGCTCCTTTATGTGAGAATCAAGTTTCTTTCTATTACATCAATCCAATTCCTGGACAAACTGCAAATAATTAGCCATTTCCTTCTAGTTGCAAAGCTGGAACCCACATAAGACTGGGATTTTTATAGACAACTCTGAGAAACCTAGGATTTTTAACTATTCCAACACCTATCAAATATACAACCCTATTCAGCTTCAAAAAACCCCAAATCACTTACTGAAGGTTTTTTTGAAGTGAGATTTTCCTTTCACCCTAGTTTCCACAGAAGAATTTTTAGTATGAGAATAAGTCATGCAGAAGTTTCACCCAAACTTCAGCTGTCAGGAAAAAGGTAGAAAGCAGTAAGGAGCAAATGTTTCTGCAAAAGGCTTTCCAGTGTGAAGTTACTGTAGAAAACATTTAGAAATAAATACAATAATACCTGTGGTATACAGGCATTATCAGCACACAACCACAGATATATGATAACCACTATGACATACTGAATTTATGCACAGTCTTACGAGTTCTGAGTTCTTGCCTGACTAATTTTTAATATGCCAACTTCGTAACACTTTTCCAATAGTTTCCACGGTTTTAATAAAATGGAAGAACAGCTACTTATCTTACAATAACTGCTTTTCCCCTCCATTTTTCCCATGGATTCCATCTCATGTGTTCACAGGTGGCTGCTCCAGAAATACTGCCTTCTTTTGGCAAACCCCATTGGCTCCAGCCTGAGCCATGAACAACCCGACTGCTGGTAGAGCAGGATCTATGGGGACTAAGACTTCACAGCAACAGACAAAAGACAGAATCATAAAATGGTTTGGGTTGGAAGGGACCCTAAAGGTCATCTAGTTCCAACCCCTCTGCCACGGGCAGGGCCACCTTCCATTAAACCAGGTTGCTCAAAACCCCATCCAGCCTGACCCTGAACACTTTCCAGGGATGGAGTGTCCACACATAAGAGTGTGAGATTTATGTGGACAAAGCATCTTGAACAGCCACTGTCAGTACCACACTCCAGATTTGTGCATGGTTGACCAAGACATGACAGCAAGATTCACCTGGTCCTTCACATCTGCAGGTGGATCTACTTTGATCTTGTCCAGTTTCTCTAGGATCTGTGACTTTACCAAAGGATTTGAATCTGGGTCTAAAACTGCCTCTTAATGGAAAGTAAGCTAAGCATAAACCAAAGCATCAAATAGCAGCTGATGAGAAGAAGGACTGTACAAATAAGGGTGCCAATGCTCTCTGACGAAGACACGAACTTGTTAGGGGGTCCCAAGAAAGGGTTTCAAGAAGAACAATTTTTTTTTTTTTTTTTGCACTCCTGTCTTTTCCTGTTCAGTTAGGTCACTGAATCTGGGGCTCCTTTAATACTCCTAAGAAAACAAATGGTCTGCTGCAAGCAGTGCTCTCCTGAGGGAAAGGGAGGAAGTCCCTTACAGTACATCCCAGTGCCTCACCAGCAGTACTACAGCAAAAGCCATACCTTACACCTGGAAGCCACAAAGTGAGGAGACAGCATACAAGGAAGAGTGACTTTTAGATGTAAGCAATATTACAGATGATTATTTCTCAGCTGGTAGGAGCAGATCAAAGAGAGAGATTTTTAATTCTCTGCTGCCATTCAAGCGCAGTCTGGGCAGAATGATGGGCATGACAACCATGTGTCTAACTTTTTATTTTCACAGGCTTTGTTCACCTTTGTCTCAACTCCAAATATGAGTTTGTTTGACCAGTAGTTTCAGTAGCTGATGTTTTTGAAGAGCAACACAGAAGAACTGAAAATTAAGCTGTAGCTCAGAGTACTATTTGAGATTGGAGCCTAGTCAGACGCTCAACGTCTTTCCTCTCTGAATCTGACTAGTTTCTCACTGAATGCTGCAGGATGAACTGTTTCAGGCTATAAATCTCTTTCAGTTTACCATCTGTAGGGAATATCTTCTTTCCTACCTATCTCTGTATGCACTCAGCATGTGATATGCAGTAGAAAAAAATGAAAGCACAAAGAAATGAAGCTCAAGAACTTTTCTTCAGCCATAAAAGAAAAGCGGTATGTGGAAATCCTAAAATGTCTTGCCCTTTTCTAAAGTTGGTAGATATAAAAGTACTTGAGTAATTAACAGTAATATTACCACAAGGTGTGGGAGAAGCAACTTAAGGAAGACAGGGCCTAAGCCTATCCATACACCTGCAGGCAGATGTGAGCCTCCAGTAACAAAACAGAACTCCAGCAGGAAGGTGAGAGGTAGCTGTAAACTACGTCTGTCTGCTCTGCCCTTAAGTGAATTTGAATCTCACAGTTAAGACACCACAGCTCAGCTGAGAGGCAAGCACTGGCCTTCACCTCTGCTCAGCATCAAGTGCCTGCTTTGCTAGGTGATGACAGGCTTTGTTCCCCTTCATTAACTTTACAAATGCTCAGCTCCTGCCTGAGTGCACACCAGTGCAGCACACACACATTCAAGGGAGGTCACAGTGACGTTGAAGTTCAGCAGTATGCTAAGCAGTCAATGGCACAATGATAAATATGCAAGCTGATTGTGAAAATTCATTTAAAATCAGAGGTGGGGTTCCCTGGAAAGAGTAATGTTTTTTTCAATAAAATGGAGGAGTTAAAAATAACTTACAAAATGCAGAACAGAAAGTATGTACACAGTGCATCAGATAAAAAGTTAACATCTTATTGAAAAACAGCTGGTCAATTCCAAATATTGTCAAAACCCAAACAAAACAACCCTCAATACTTGCCCAAAAAAACAGTCTGTGTCATTCATCCACTGGTTTATGAACTGGGCAGTGATGGGCTCAGGATTGTGTGGAAATCTGATGTTCTCCAAGGTGTGCAAAAGTAGGTCAGGATTGTAGTAGAGTGCAGCTATAGCAACTTGAAGACACATGGTACGAAGCTCACTTGTTTTAACTCCTCGAGTCAAGCGCTCCAGAACAGCCTCCACAAAGAGGGGAATACACTGGGCAGAGAATGACAAAAAAAGGAAAGGAAAGGAAAAAAAAAAAGAAAACAGTCATTAGATATGGTACCAGATTACACAAAATTTTATAATACTTTTTACCAGAATTATGTCCTGAATTATCTGAAGTTCAGGTATAGAACCAAGGGACACATTCTATTCACTTTCTAGTCTCCAATCACACACTTACAAATCTTCCCCAAAACAGCTCTTTTCTGAGCTAAAAAATTGCAATGCTATTCTGAGCACAGGGAGAATATTTGGGGCTATTTGGTGAAATTTGTTCTAGCACATAGAAAAGCTTTAGGAAAAAATTCAGACATTGTCATCCTTAAAAATACCAAACAATTTCAAAACTAACAGGCATTAGAAATTAAACTACCTAAATCAATAATGTATGAAGTTGTTCCTAATAAGCATAAGTGACGTTAAATATTTTTAAAAAGTTTAAAATTAGTTTATTCACATAAAAGCAAACATGCATAAATTTCTAAACAATGAAATAAACATCTGCTAAACACATATATATTTCAATTGGCAAATTTATACTTCACAAAAATTTGGAAAGCATTATGAAAGTTTTAGTTTATGAGTTTCAGTTCAGTGTGCAACCATTTTAATTCACAGAGCTGTACAACCCAATTAAGCCTTCCACCACATACTTATTTCAATGCAAATGCACTAAATTCAGTTTAAACTCTTCCAGATTTCCTTTAAAAATAAAATCTTTCAGAGAACATTTTTATCTTCGATTACTTCAGATTTACACAAGTAAAGTTATATCCGTTTTCAGTGACATAAACTGAAAATTTATCACTGAAGTCCATGGATGGCACAGTGGCAACATCAAACATGATATGTCAAGGTAATTCAGGCTCATTATATGAGTCCAGAATTAGGCCTTTAATAGGAAACAGACTACTTTCTAAAAAGGTGTTCTAAGAAAACTCTGGAAAATTGTGATTATGATTCTCCCTGCAATCACAATCCAGCCATGCTAAAAAATCTGCATTTCCGAATGCACCAAGTAATTTAAAATATTAAAAAGTTCCCGTATCTTGGAGAAACAGTTGGATATGTACAGTTAACCCCTCAGCCGCAGTAATTTTAACTCTGTATTTTGCATCAAAAGGGAAATTTTATTAAGAAAAAGCAAAAAAGATGATCTTGCACAACATACTATACCCTTGTAATTCAGTCTGTATCTATGATTTTGTGATTATGACCATAAATACCTTGTCTTAAAATCAAAAACCCCCAACCTTTCAAACTTTGCTGAGTTAACTTACTTTTTTCTGTCTTTCTCCCCACCTTATATTTCTCTCAAATTCTCTAATTCCAGCTGTTTCTCTCAGGAGTCATGGATCATTAGAAAGCAATAAAAGAGAAAACCTGTTCAATATGTATCACCTGGTCAATACCCCGTCCCTTGCACTGAAGAACAATCACTTCCAGGAGTTTGGCTGCATGGCACTCTGCATCTTCTCCTGCATCTCCTGTCAGTACCTGACAATCAGAGTAACAATTTAATTTATCACTAGTCACTGACAACACTGAAAGCAAGTGCTCCTGTACCTGCATACATCCAAAAATCTCCACACAGCATATAGATGCCAAATTTTATAAGAAATTAAGACACGAAATTCATCTCTACAGGACATAAACAGGGATAAGTGGCTAAAGGTGAATTTTCAAAACTAGAAGAAATTGCTGCAGTTCTTAAAGAATGTTATATTCTTTATATGTCCTCGCTTTCCCTTTTTTTAGAAAGAAATGTCACTTATAAGAATCACTGATGTTTTCCACATTGCGTTTCCATTTCTTCACTTCAATTCTAATAGTCACTGGCAGATTAACAGCCTGGCAAAATGAAGTGTTATGTCTAGGCTAGTTTCTGATTAAGAACAAGATGTATGCAATTATTCTGTGTGCAGGCACATACATATGAAACTGAATGCTTCATCTCGGCACATTTCAACCCCATGGTCACTGTCAATCAAACCTGACAAAAGCGGCAAAATTTTCACATTCACGTAACTCTAAGTTTCTTAAAAATAAGCAGGTAGCTAGATGCCTAACACTCTCTAATGCCCCAAATCAGAGGAGATTGATCCCATACTTTATTATACATGAGAGACTCAGCATGAAAGAGAAAGAAAAATGTAGGAAGAACTTCAAATGAGTTCGCACCTTAGCTGACAACCAGAGTCCAACTGCAAGATACACAACCCAAGGAAATCAGGCTTCATTAATTCCCTACCTACCAAAATAGCTCTCCACAGCAGAGAGTCAAGATGAACAGAAACTTTCTCCCACACAGATTTTTGCATGTAATTTTTTTAAAGCATGTCACTTAAAAAGTGTGAAGGTGCTGTGTGTACTGAGAACTGAGTCAAGACCAAAATTCACTTAGCTCTGAAATGCTTGGCCACCCCATGGCATGTTCAGGTCACTCAGCTCCTCTAATTGTTATGTACCAGTGATAAGCACAACAGTAAGAATCAGGAGCCTTACCTTTTTACACATAGAGTAAATGATTTCTAAATGCTTTGGGTTAGACAGTAAAGTATCAGTGTCAATGGTCACATAATTATGCAAGAGAGGCATCATATCTGCAGAACAGGGAGAGCAAAAGAGAAAACAGTTACAAAAAGAGCTAAGAAGGGAGGTAGTCCTAAAGAGGATTTCATTAGCTTAGATTCTGGAATATGGTTGGAAATTCAAACTCTGCAGAAGTCTTTTCTGGAAGGATTCTTCATAAAATGCACTATGCAGGGTGCATTCTTGGAACTAGAATAGAACTACATTTTAATTAATCAATTTGTAGTTTCAGTTAACTTTGAATATTCAACTTTCTTTCAGTTCAGGACCCCTACAACAACTGATCACACTGACGGATTTGAACATGCTTCTCCTACTGAAATATCTACTTTACACTCCCACACTAAGCAGACGGTCAGGGCATGACTCAAATACATGATCATTTTAAACCAAGACACTAAATGGAAGCGACCCTTATCAGGGTGGGTTTTAGAGAGGAATTCTCAAACAGTAAAAACATCACTAGAACAGAAGTAGCTTTACCTGCAAAGTATTCAAAGCAATCCTGCTGGAAAACCTCGTACAGAACACCTAAAAGCTGCCACATCTGAGGTGAAATCATCTGGCATGTTAAGCTGAAGGCCAAGGAGAGAATTTCTTCATAAAACTCTGCAAAACCAAACAATTTGAAGCAGGGTGCTTTACAAAATAAATTTAACTTGCAAATACCTTGAAATCTGAAACCGAGTCCCGAGTCATGCAACGACTAGAAGACAGCAATTAGCAACTAAGTCATACATAGAAAAATAAATCAAATTGTAAAAGACTCTTTCAGACAAGTCTTATGTTTGCTATAGTTACAATTACATGCATAGTTTTCCACTATAAATACACCCCAGCAGAACATTAAAGACAATGCTTCTAAATGATTCAGTGAAAAATATATTTTTTTCTCAGCCTTTGTTTTTTCTTCAAGGCCTTATCACAAAACTGTAACTTTTCGTGCAGCATACTGATAAAGCAGTAATTTAATTGCAGACCATGTCCATAAGAGACTAACGTAATTGCAGACATTGTCCTTTAACACAATTAGCCAGAATTATAATCAGAACAGAACCTTCAGCTTTTGACCTCCAAAACACAATAGCCAATCTGACTAATGTACAAGAGTCGATCAGGAGAAACAAATTACAATGGTAAATAATGGCTTTTTTCCTTAAAGAAACACACACAAAAAGATGAAACTCTGTTCTGGAAGATAACAATAATTAATTTACAGGTTTTTACATATTTCTAAAACATACCTATAACGTGTTTCTGCAGAACAAGGCCAATGATCTGTAAACAAATGCTCTCGAGCTGTTGAGTGATCTGAAATAAAATCAAAGCAGTTTATTAAAAAAATTAGAAATACAGCAATCAAATAAATGCATTTGACTAACTCAGTTTGAGAAATTTTCAAATCAAAAAGGCTTTTATAATTTTTTAAATGCTGCATTAGCAATCACAATTGAAGAAATAAGGTCTCTGTGATGCAGGGAGAATCTCTTTATTTTTTTTAATATGTGATATGTGGACATACATTGCACCACAACTGGGAGACCAGTTCCTAGGAATTCTACCCAAGAAATTGCTGGGTAAACTAGAGATATGGGTCTTCACTGTAAAAAATTAGCCTTATGCAAAATATTTCTTCTTAAATTCTACTTTAACACTCTGTAATACAACTAGCCACTGTGAAGAAAATTAACTCTACCTCAACCAAACCCAGCACATTCCCATGAAATGTTTACCAAGTAAGGTCTAAGAATTTTACCCTAGGGACATAAATTCCCTTGAAGTTGAAAGCTAAACAATTAATAAATCACAAAAGCAAACTAGGCTCTAGAGTCAAATCTGTCAGAGATGGATTGGTACCATCCTGCTCTAGGAAATGCAGGTTCATGCCAAGTAATGCAACATACACAGAAGTTCTTGTTGTCAAGAATGAAAGAAGGAAAGCACAAAGAAAAATCTCACCTCCTTGTGATCTTCCACAACTGTCAGGATTGTGTCAATTGTGTGCAAGATGCCCATGGCCATAACCGTTTTGTCCTCTACTTCCTCATATTCCTCACTCTGAAGTACTTTACCAAATATTTCAGCCTGTGAACAAAACCAACCAACTCGACATTCAAGAGCAAACCCGTGTTTCTAATTTGTCATTCAAAACCCAGGCAGTTAATGCAGCAGCAGCAATGCCTTATCTGTAAGAGCTGTCAGCACTGAAAAACATGCTTGCTGCTTCTGAAAGGGGAACACGAAAATTAAAATATATTTTTTTTTTTAGAAGTTCACATTAAGTCATTTGAAATGCTAAATAGTTAGAGCTTGGCTCAGTAAAACCAGCGATACAAATCAGTATCTTTGAAAAACCTATAGGTTTTAAAGATGCTTCATACAGAAAAGAAACATGAGTACTGCAAATGCTACAGGTGGACTCTTAAAAAATTACTTTAAAAGATGTTTATCAGACTAGGCACGTGCTTCTGACTGGACTGGTATTTTACTATTCCTCTTACCAGGTGCTGAGTCATGTCCACAGCAATAGTAGCAACTTCCTGGCTGTACTCATAGATCATCTTCTGGATTACATTGGTGAGATCATCATTTTCTGTCTCTTTGACAATGTGCAGGAGCTCCTGCATCACTGGCCTTACGTAAGGCTTCACATATTCCTTGGCTAAAAGGTCAATAGAAACTAGGTGAAATCAACTATCCATGAACACAAACATACAGCATCTCCAAACTGCCAGGGAGCTGACTTTCTTGAACAAATAAGGGGTTTTTTTAATTTGAATTCACTAAGAAATAAAAAAAAGCCAAAAAACATACCCAAGGCAATTTTCCAGTCCATAACTAATAGACAGGGAACATAAATTGTGCAATATTGAAATGCCACCTACAGCAAAAATCCAGTTTTGAGGGAACACTTGCTCTCTCATGTATAAGCAGTGTTCATTTTTAAACACGCGCACACTGCTTAACTTCACTAAAAAAAACCCCCAAAGATGGGTGATATTTACTTTATTAAAACAAACATGCTGATTCTAACTTCTTTTACACCATAAAAACTTGAAGCTGGAATTCTGGGAGGCAATGAGCAAGCGAATCTGTCGAAACATGATAAAATATTCTGAAATCTATGTCTTTAAATGACAGAAATGTTTAGATAAATCTGCACCAACCTCCTCGTCTTGACAAAAAATCAATACATCAGTGTGTACAGCTGATGAATCACTGACATACCTTGCTCTTGGTTGCTTATTAAGGTCTGAAGGGCTATGGCTGCTTCTACTTTGACAGGCATCTCCTTATCATCAATCAGGCTCTTCTTCGCCAGCTCTACTGCATTCCTCAAGTTTAGCTCATTGTGAAATTTCAAAGCACTGAATGAATGAAGTACCCAACAGGACTGCAAGGCAAAAAGAGAAGCAAGTTAGGGATTATAGCAATTTTAAGCATTTTTAACTGAGTCAAAACCAATGCTATCTCCCTGATTGCATGCATTGTTTTTCTTTTTCCCCACTTAATTATGGTGTATTCTTTCATTAAATGTAACACACATTGCACTCAAGCAGCTCTTTATTATACCTTCCCAAATTCCAATAAATTCAGTGTGCATATTATTTGCATTCATAGCTTTAGTCCTTCTAGGGGAAACAAAATCAGAAAAAAAACAATGAAAACTGTTTGTCCATGTCTGATATTGGCACCTGGGGATTTTCTTCAAGCAACACTCAAATTGACATTACCTACTTGTGGAAATCCTGCCTATTCTTCACAGCCATCTCTGCTAATGAAAAATGGCCACAGTTCCTGCTCAAATTCTCAAGTTTGATTGGAGACATGAATGCTAATACAACACGGACTCTCCAATTTAATTTCAATTCATTTAACTGAAAAATCATTTTTTAAATCAAGGTTATGAAAAAATACTGAACAAGAATGTTATTTTAAATTTTACTATGAATTTACCTGATTTCTTTCAGTAATATTCAGAATTAAATCAAACTGCAAAGGAAGGAACCATGGCAAACACTGGAATTGATGTAACAGGTGAACTTACTCGAGCTCTGAGGTAACCCAGGTTAGACATGAACAAGGGAAACACATGATTCTGTAACATCAGCTCCATTTGATCCTTGAAGACACTCTTCTGTTGGAGTAAGGAAAGAATAAATTTGTAGACCATTCATTTTACATACTTCTTTCTAGCCCATAATGCATGTCAAATATCAACCATGGGAAACACAATTATTTGTCTATGTAATAAAGAGAACTAGATCCCTTACCTTGAATAGAACCAACTCAAAAGCATGGCAAGTTCAAAACCAGGTAAGTGAAAGAACTGTGCGTATAATGTTCAACTTGGCATTATTCATTACAACACATAAACTGGAATTTTCGTGTTATTTAAGGCAGTTAATCCAGCTGATTTTTCTTAAAAACTAACAAGGATCAATAACCTAGTAATTCCATCCTTCCTACAAAGAAATATATACATACCTGAAGATAAACAGGAGCTTAGTATGGAACAGATCTGAGTGTCAAGTGACCTATTCTAAGTATCAAAACTTACTATTTTGGACACAACAACAAACAAATCCCATCTTTTTTGTGTTTATTAATGGATGAAGATAATTCCTTTGTTATAGATATTTCCTTAGCTGGAGAAGGATACTGGATGAGAGTTATTCTTCATTATTCCAACCTTAGCAAATGCCAAGATACTCACAGAAAGCTAGAACCAGCATGGAGATTTGAGATTTTCCTTACAGTCCCAGAATAACAGAAAAGATACATGCTAGGGATGCTTTTACCATCCAAAGGAATGATTCAGTAGCTAAGACAGAAGAAGGTGAAATGGGACACTCAATACAACATCCATCTTATGTGATCACACTTTATTTCATCAATGCACACGGCATTTTTTCCACGTATCCCCCAACCTTTAGAGAGCTGGATGAAGAACTGAGCAGAGAAAAAACAGAGAAAGGAAAATACTGTTCCTTTGTGTACACTGGCCAGAAGTTTGTAGCCATTGAACTGAAGCTGCTGAGGAGAGGCAGTAAGGGCCACTGTGTCTATGAGCTCCTGAGACTCTATCTCAGTCATCTCAAGAGCCAGAAAGCACTCACAAATCCAGGATTTTATATGGAAACAGCTGATGGAATGTTTCAATGTGTCAAATTCCAAACACAAGAAATTCAAATTTTAAAGGGGGTTTGCAACGTTTGGGGTTATTACTCTTTTATAAAGTACAATATAACCACACGCTTCAGGACTGAAAACTTCAAATAGGAGCAGAATATTGGAATAAATTCCCTTTTTTCCTCTCAGGATAGAAATAAATGTGTTAATATGAAAGTCTTGTCACAACACAAACAATGTCATCCTCTTTCACTGCTATACTCCAAGCATGAGGAAGGGGCATCTACAATCCAAAATAATCTACCAAAAATTCTGAAAAAGTTACTGACGTCTCAGGACTTAAGATCAGAAAATAGACTGGTAAAAAAACAGATGGTAAATGTTAGTAAGATGTTGCTTACAATATGAAGACACATCCTGCACAGTGAGACAATTGAGATAAAATACAATAACTACTTTTCAAAAGAAGCCTCCAGCACAAGATCAGCATCCTTATGCTAAAAGTGACGATATTTTGGCAATTCCTTTTGACATGGAGCAAAGGCATATTTTGGACTCCACCATCTACAAAAGCACCAAGGAAAGGTGCTACAATTAGAGAGCAGCAGTGTGCATTAAATTGACATTCAGGTTCCAGAAAAATACCCAAAATTCTGAAGATGCTGTCTATTAAGAAACAGAAGAAGGTTCTTTGTTCTTTCCAGCTTTTTTCAAAACTCTCAACTGGCACATGAAATAAGACTTAAAGCCACGTATTGAAGAGTGAAAAAGCTGGAAAGCTAGACAGAACATTCCTGTAACATTTAAATAAACCTTTTCCTGGAACCAAAAGAAGCCCATAACAGTGCAGGCTGTTGGGGAATTTCATAAAGAATCATAGGAAATGCTTGCTTTCTTAACACTTCCACTTTACTAGTAAAGCAGGAGGGGACCATGGGACTGTTGTGTAACAAACAAACAGAGATTTGGAAAAATGTGAGAAGGAAAAATCTATGTATAAAATTGTGATATTAAAACCAGGAAGGAATGTTAATATTTTTAAATGAACAGACTCTCATATTCTGATTGCAATTAGAGTGCAACTTCTCTACAGACCTTATAAATATGGCTAGGGGCTATTCGTACTTTATAAAGACTATGTGATTTTAAATCACACTTGACAGCAAGAATTGAAACTTTTTTCACTTCTTTACCCACTTACCTTTAGTAAAATATCTGCTAGGGATCCTATAACATGCAAAGCTCCATCTTTTTTCCTTGGATCAATGTTTGGCTCTGTCAGAATCTGGTAGCAATATGCCACCATTTTTGGTAATACCTATGCAGGACAGAAAACACACATTACCCTTTAGTCCAGTTATTTTAGTAGCTTTGTTTAAAAAATGTATATGACATTTTCAAGAAGAAATTTAGTCTTGGCCAAAGCAATGCGAGGTACTAAATGTAGCATCTTTTAAAGTGTAAAACTTCGAAGTTCTCAACTTTTCAGACAAACTGGTCAAAATTAATCTCCTTGAAATTTCACATTACTAAAAGAAAGTAAGGTTTTTTGTCTTGAGGAAAATCAAAAAAAGGTGATGAAAAGGCAAGAGGCTCAAACAGCACCTCATCCACTTTTTTCCCTTAAGTTCTTTTCTGGCTTGTCTCACATATAAATATAATTACATATGTGTGTGTACATATATGAAAATATATATTTTCAAAGAGACTTTGGACTAAAACCTCATAACCTTAATTTGATCTATTAATTTTGGCAATAGTTTCTAAAGTTGACTGGACTTAGAAAAGTTTTTTGGCAAAACCAACGGCTGAAAGCTAAAGTAAAGTCTGTCTTCTTCTCTGAAAAATCCACCTGGAAATGGAGCTCCATGATTACTGGATGTTAAAATGGAACCTAGGAAAACATTTGCCATTTTAGCCAACTGTGCTTTCCAGGGCTTGCCTGGGTATTTTTGTACAGGTTACTGTAAATACAGAAAGATCTACAGAAAAGTTACGTCCTCATTTAAAGAGGAACTGCATGAAATGGGTTTTGTCCTTGCTAATTTCATTGCTGCTAAGAATAAGAAGGATTTAAATAGCATCAGTGAAAATTAATAAGAATCAGGTCCATTTTCCCACCTTGTGATGTACAGCTTGTGATGCTGAGAACAACTGTGACAGAGGCTGTTTGTAAAATCTATTCCAATATATCTATCCCAATCCATTTTGTATCTAGCAGATGCATTTTAAATCTGCAAGAAGAATCCACTTAGAATTTATACACACCATATTTTAGTTCTCCCCAAAGCATTCAGCCAGGAAACATTTGACTATGTAGCAGCAAGTATATTTTTCAAGACTAGATCCTGTAGCATCTTCAAATGTAAGGGGAAAATAACATTATTAAGGAAAATTCAAGTAATTAAAAGACAATGGTTTCACACCTCTTTTCTCTTCTTTGCAGCAGTGTAAAGGAGATTCTGTGCTGCTGTTGTTGTGGATGCATAGTCCTCAAATACATCTAAAAATGGGGAGACAAAAAAGCACCAAAATTTCTTTTCTGAAGAATAATTTTTTTTATAAACCATGTTGGTTTTGGGACATTACAAAACCTGGAAGAATATATAACCTCAAAATTATTGACATGATTGTCTTCACTTTGTAGTTAAAGACCTAGGCTTATGCCACACACCTTACCTCTTGCCTTCCAAACCCACTGCCATTCTTCACTCCCTTAATTATGAATATGCTATTTATTCATTAGCTCTTTTGAGACTATATACTAGAGATGAAAAATCCTGTCTCTTTTTTTTAAAACCCCTATAGGAAGAAAAACAATACACTCCAGTACCACATCTGTATATCGCATGTACACATTTTTGACATGATTTTATTAAAACCTCATGGAAACTTTTTGTACATAAAATCTACTTAGATCTGGAGTAGTTTTCTATCTGCTGAAAGGTCAAGTTTTTTAGCTTCATTCATTGCAACTAAACCTCCTCTGTTCATATTGAAAGTATAATTTATATCTTGAAAAAAAAAGATCTGTGCTGCAAACATGTTCTAATCCAAACATGCCCGCACAAATTGAATCAAACTACAAGATCTTAAAATGCTATCTTAAAATGTGACTCAAATTACACACCAACTTTCCCTGAAAACTTTAAGATAAAACATCATTAGGAAATACTGCCAGACCACTGGAATTCTTGTTCCAAACAAAAAAGTGCCTCAGTGAACTTCCATTTAATGTACACTTTGATTCTTGAGTGTAATCTATTTTGAGTGGTTTTATACCTTCCGTGATACAATCTCAATCTGTATTTAACTGCCTCAGCTACACATAAAAATAAGATTCACTACTTACACAGAATTTACACACCAAAAATCAATGATGTGTTTATACCCTAGTGATCAACACTATATTGTAATTAATTTGTTGCATAACAACTCTCCAAGCTTTTAAATTATTCTATGAAAATTTAAATTCTGTTTTCACGTACACTAATCCCAAGTCAACTAATTAAAATTTCCCAAATGCTGCATTTATATCTCTGTGGTGCCTGGCTTGCACAAGTTTTCCAGCTAAAATTGCTGTATTTTTAAAGTACCCTTCTCCTTTCAATGACATGACTCTAGTAATAAATGCAATTATTCATAATATGGCCCTATGTCTTATTCCCAAGATTTTGCACTGTGTCTTTTGAAAGAATAAATATATCTAATGATCTCACAATTGAGTAGTACTAAGTGGAAGAAAAACGCTGAAGGCATTGACAATTTTCTACAGGGAAAGAGTAAGTCAGGCCTCTTCTGGTGAAAGTGAGAGCTGCAGGAACCTGCAGACAGCTGGCACAGCTGCAAGTCAGGATTCTGAAACGAGGGAGCCAGCCAGTCTGGCTGGCTGCTCTGAGCACATGTGAAGTAGGAAAAATCTCTGAGAGAATCACTCGGTTCGAAGCCACCAGCCAAATGGCCCAAACTCACTTCACCCACAACCTGCTTTTAACTACACATTGGTGAGATTTAAGAAAAAAGCTTCCTTCTTCCTATTGCTCAGGTGAAGAGAGACGTTACAGTGGCCTCGCTGATCACTGGAACTACAGGGTACAGTTATGATGAAAGCAAAAAGTAAAGCCAAGTTACCGAATTTCATGCGAATATATTCATATGGATCCTCTTGCCAGAGCTCCTCATCCTCATCTTTGTAGCACATTAGAGAGAATATCACCTCTTCTGTTATAGTCTAATTTTAGAAAAGCCAAATACACATAAGTACACATAAAATCAAATTCCAGTACAGCTGCCCTCCACCATGCACTAATTTATTAGACTTATTTTTCTAGAGAGTTACATTCCTTTAAGCAGGACTCCTTTATTTTGTCTACCAGAAACAAATTCACATTATTATTGGTACTTTCCTTTTGAAACAGTCCCAGACAGCAGCAGTAATTATACAATCTGTCTTTATAATACTCCATTACCATGCACAAAATACATTTCACTGTGTCTGTACACAGCAGAATATTACATTCTGCAGAAAGATCTCACCAATGCAATACTTAACAGGAGACTGGATTTCAGAGTCCTTCCCCTTAAAAGTCATGGAATTAACTAACTACCAAGGGGATCTTATGATATGAAGAAGTAAAAGAGCAGGAAAATCACTTTTCATTTGTATTTTAGTTCACTTATAAAACATGTCCTTAAAAGAGGGTTTAGCTCCTCTTAGATGAATGTTCTTTGTGCACTATCTCTGTGCTATGATCAAAAATCTATGACAATTCTGAACAGAAGTAACTAATAAAAGCCAGAACACTATGATTTTCCAGCAGACTGTAAAAATGAAAATAAAAAACTTATGGAACAGAATCTTTGATTGAGTTAACATTATCCGCAATAAAAGGTAGTCATATATTGCAAAACACAACCACATTTGTGTAGAAATGCTATTTTATTTTCCAGATCAATTGCTGCATGATTCATGAAACCTTCTTTAAAAACACAAAACTTGGGGGGGCTGGGGGGTGTTTTTTAATCCCTCTGATGACATGCATTGTTTATGACTGGGTTTTAAGCACTGACCTGTATGTGTGGCTTCATTTGCTTCCATGTTATAGAGTGAATCACCCCTTGATTCAGATAATTCAACGTTTGCTGAAGAACACGTGGAGCAACGTAGTCTTTTTGCCTGTACTGATCTAAGATTCTTAAGAGAACCTAAAGAAACGACAAATTGGTATTTTTAAATGAAGACTGAAAATTCTGTCTCATGCATAAACATGCAGTGCACTTCCTCAGTGAATATACATGAACAGATAAAGCAGTTTTACAACAGATGTTCTAGCTTTAGAAATCATTATAAAGTCTTTGATCCAAAAATCATAAATAATTAAAACATCAAGGTTCTAATCCTGCAAACGTTTATGCAGATGTCCACCTTTACTACTAGCCCTACCATGTGATCACTTGTGATTATAAACCAAAGATATACTTTAATGGTGAGAGGCTCACAGTTTACAAGAGCCTCAGCAAAATTTGGAATAGGCAAAGAAAAAGGCACAGTGGGATTTTCAAACTGGTAGCTTCTATACCTGCTAACTGGTGTCTGCATTCATATTTAACAACAGGCCCCTAAAGAAGACAATTTACTTTGTAAGAACAGTGATGAGAGTAGAAATACTAAACCAGGAAAGAAAATAGGTTCACCTAAGCCACTGAATCAGAAGAGCTGCAAACCCCTTAACTTCAATTACCTATTGTACCCATCAGATAGTATCACCTGGCATTCTATTGCAAACTCTCACACAAAGCTTCCTGGGTAGAAAAGTCTCCTCTACTAAGAAAAAAAAAACACAGTACAAAGCTAGTAATCTGCACTAATGGCAGGTGAATTATTAGTAAGTGCAAAGAAGTGGCATACACATGAATCACAATAAAAAATAAGGGCAATGCATAATAAAATTTTGTCTGCTTTCAGCAGAACAATTCTGCTTCGTAATTCTTCAGAACATTATAATAAATTTTATTTTGAATGTAGCTCCTTCATTAGGAACACTAAGTTTGATGTTAAGTCTTTTATATGAAATGCTCCAAGGACAAGAATTGCCTATATCTTATACAGACTCTAGCACAATGTCAGCACATACCAACTGATGAATAAGTAACAAAGGCTTAGTAATGTAATATTCACAAAAGAATTCTTACTAACACTGCAAGGAATCATGATAAATCACTGTTTAAGAGACAGAAATTGAAGAAATGTGCAGATCATCCAGTACATTTATCTTGAAAACTAAATTGTCTCCTCTGCAATATAGTTTAATACCTTAGCAGACAAAATAAGTATTTCAAATTGCAACTGTCCATAGGAGTCCGTGTTTCCATGCAGGAGTTACATATTATGAGGAATTTAGAACAGGTATTAGGCTATTTGTCTTTTCATTTAATTTACAGCCTTAATGACAACCATTCCCCTCCTCAGTTCTTCCTGATGGCTAAACTATTCTGCTGTCAGACTGGATGAAGAAAAGTAATTATGTTTAGCAACTTGATCAGAACTGAACTGTCTCCACACACCATGTTAAACCAAATAATTAGCATTCCCTAACAAAAATAATTTCCATGCAAATGATGAATTTAGGCTATATTTTCACATAATATGCTCTCCAGGTATAAAATAACATTCACTGCTGTTTTCCAGACATCTTCTAATCTGCTTGTATCTTCCTGAAATACAACAGTATCACTGGATTAGTGTGCCTAAATCGTTTGCAGCAAAAGCACTTGGGAAATACAGGCCTGAAAACACCCCCTTCTATGAAATGAGACCTCTGCACCAGAAGTGTTCCTCTCAGTTGTATCTAGAGTGCTTATACATGATGATAATACCATTTTATCAGCACTCACCTTTTCTGAGGGTTTTCTTGCAGGGCTTTCGGAGCTGCTGAAAATTTGTGTTATTATACCTCAGCTGTATGGCACTGAGTTCTAAAGAACTTCTCAGTCACTACCAGGAAAACCTGCCAGACTCTCTTCATTTTTATTGAATAAATGAACCTTGATACAAGCACACTGTGGAAAAGTAATATATTTCTTCAGTCAAAATAATGCAATTCATAAAAAATGAACTGTGCTTACCTGTTGTATGCCCACAGCATAGGTTTTTAAAAAGAAGTCTGAGAATTCGAAGTATTCTTTAGTTACATTTCCAGGACTTCCATACCTTTAGTAGGAAAAGGACACAGATATTTACACTGTGAGAAGTCTGTGGTGTAAGGAAAATACACTACTTTCTAAACCTTAAAGGACACTGAGTGGTCTGGCATCAGCAAAGGAAAACTTTACCACAGGTTCCTTCTAAGCCATCCTTTCCCATATAACACCTCACTTTCCTTTTCTTAAATTATCCTAAGGTAAGATATTATACTCAAGTAAACATGGCTCACTTTTTGTCACAAGCTCTGTAACTTCCATGCTTATGGATTTCTGTTCAAATCTTCCCCTGCCTTTAGGTTTGAGAATACAAACACTTGTAGCTGGGTGTAGTAAAATAAATATGTAGTTACATTTACTTTTTCCTGTGAGGCAAGTTTCTTGCCATCTTAAGGGAGTGAAATCATTTCACTAAGAGCTGAGACCAGCAGTTGTGCAGCAGGAAAACCTCAGGGACCACGAGCTGTTTAATCAATCACTGTCTCCTCTACTTGCCTGTCAAGTCATGGTACAGACTTGTAACCCAAATTTAGGTTTTAATCAGTTTGTTACCGTTCAAAGAGACGAGCTACAATATGCAATGCCCACTTCTTGCATTTCCACCACACCAGCTCTGGTCTATCATCTTCATCAATTTGTAAAGTCTCCTACAAACAAATACATTTATTTGAAGTTAGTTGTGTCATTTGTTGAGAGCAATTACGTATTAAGCATTCCTTGCTGAGTAAACTAATATAAATACACAGCATGGACTAAAGTTGGATCCTGTTAAGAGTTACATGACACTAAGGAACTTTCAATTATCTTAATTAGGCAGTATAATGTGTATGTGCAATACCTGTACAATGGCTGCACTTTAATTTCAAAAATATGCATATTTAAAAAATGCAAATTCTCAGATACGCTCAAATACTACATCATTCTAGCTCAAAAATCCAAGAATAAGAACCTTAAGAAAAGAACACTTAGAAAATCTTTACACTGACTGTTCCTCAAATGCCAGCACAAAGGTATAAGAGGTTTTTACAAAGCTAAAACTCACCAGTGGTACATTCCTATCAATGATGGTCCTGAAGATCTCCATCCACTGAGTCATAGTCTGGTTATTCACCAACTGGAGGGGCAGTGCATACTGCAATAAGGGGAAAAACAAAGGTATGAAATAATGTTTTCCTGTGTAAAAGACAGATCTTTGTGCAGTAGTTACAGTCTAAGGAAGATAAGGTTTTAAGCAAAATCAAAACCAATTAGATTACATATCAACACTAATTGCATCTCTCTTGGTACAATTTGAAGAGAAATTTATGAGCAGGCATAATTTGAAGAAAGTTCTTCATATAAGAACTTGCCAAGTCTGTTTTCCTTCTTCACAACAGCCCAGGTACCTTTTAGGACCACAGCAGTATCAGTATTACAAGGGTTTGGGCAAACCAATAGCATTTTAGGAAGCAAAATGTACTCACTACTGACAGAATGACAGGACACAGTCTCAAGCTGCACCAAGGGAAATATGGGTTGGATATTAGGAAAAAGTTTTTTACGGAAAGTGTAATAAAGTACTGGAATTGTCTGCCTGAATGGTGGAGTGACCATCGCTGGATGTGTTTAAAAAGGACTGGATGCGGCACTCAGTGCCATGGTTTAGTTGAGCTGTTAGGATATGGGTTGGACTCGATCTTGAAGGTCTCTTCCAACCTGGGGATTCTGGGATTCACTACTACTACTACCTAGATATATTCCAGTAAACCTCATTCCTCTACAAAATCCAAAGAAAAGTGATGACATTCAGGCAAGCTATTGAAAAGAAAAATAGGACCTTGGTATTTTTAAAATTCTCCATCCATTTAGTAGCAAACTATTTTAGCTTTTCAACACACTGTAAGAATTTTCAGGCTGTTCCTGATGAAGGATTGGTTTGGTTTCTGATTCTCTCTAAATACACCTTCACCAAACTCATCTCAGTAAAAGCCAAACTCATCTCTCTAAAGTGCATGTGCCTCAATACATAATATCTGCCAGATTTTCAACAGATAATGAGAAATGCTTCCTAGTGAAGTGCAGCATTTGACAATTACACTACAATATTCATTACTGACACTTTCAGAGGCCAGCCACAGAGTCTAGATGCCCATGCAGTTCATATCAGGCTATGTGCAACCTTATAAAAACAGGAACACTTCTCTAGTGAGCTTACAGATTCAATGTGCAGAAGCACCCTACATTCATTAAAAATTTAATCTGGGCAATCATGTGACCAACTTCAAAGTAGAAAAATCTATAAATATTCTCTTTCTATAACAGCTGTTTATTGTACATGACTTTTCCCCCATCCAAAAGGGTATTCTTATTCAATCACACCTCTGAATGTACTGAAAGGGGTCATGTGCCCCAGCGAAGTAAAAGTTTCGTTTTCCTCTACACAGATGCCAACCTGAACAAGAGCATAGAAGATTTTTAAGATTTGTTTCTGAAGCAGTACAGAGTAATGGGAGTTATCAGGCAGAAGCTGGATCATCTGCTGCTGAATCCGAGGCAGAAATATTTGCATGGCTGCTATGAGAGGATCTCGCTCCTCTGCCTTTTTGTACCTGCAAAGGAAACAAAATGTTGGTCCAAGATCTATCTACACACTGGAGATTCCAATGCCTATTCCTCACCAACAATTTAATTTCTGTGCCCTAAGAAAAAACAAAAAAAAAGAATATCCAGCACTCCTCCTCTAACCCCCATCTGAACCGTTTATGCAAATTCACCAAAAACACCTGTAAAAAAAAAAAAATGGCAAACAACAAATGTTGCCTTACACAAAGGCAGTTACTGAGAGGAAGAACTATTGTTCCTTGCTACTGAATTGTCACCTCACAGGAGCAGGGGACTGGAACATCTCTGCTTTTCATACCAATGCCAAACCCAAGCTGGGTGCTGAACAAATGGGAGCAAAGAGCCATCGAAAGGGAAAGACACTTCCTTACTTTGGAAAAGATTCTATTTCTCCATTTACATTCCTTTTGTGTGGTTTATACATATGCTTCTAGCAATTAAAAGAATTATTAAGGCAATTAAAAGAAATATATGAGTGATAAGCCCCACTACGCTGCTCCTAATTTATGCTTTGTGGATTTAGACTACCTGGAAGATGCTACAGGTAACAATATGCAACAGCAGTATATGACAATGACAGCACTGTATTCATGACATAAAAGCAAAAATAATTTGTATTCACACATCTAAAATTTGGGGTATCTTCAAACAAAGGAAGTTATGAACCTAAGGATCTTTTTTTGCAGCCAGATCAAAAGCACCAAACCTCAAGAGAAAAGTATCAGTAATTCATAGAGATTATTGCTGGCAACTCTGTTTTCAATTCACTAATGATACAAAGATGATTAATATTTTTCATTTATTTGCAGGAAAGGAAGCATATGATAATTATTAATTCTCATTTTCTAGCTGAATTCCCTTGTAGGACTGCCAGTGCTCTTAAGAATGTCATTTTCAGTAATCAACTTAGACTGAAAGTACCAATTCCTCATCTACTGATGGACATCAGCTTACTCATAAGTCTTCACCAGCTGATAGAGGCACAGGAGGCTCCCAAGCCAGCTCCCACTGTTTGGAGATTGCAGGTAGTATCCTATCTTGTCTACCACAGCAGTCCAGTGGCCAGGGAAGTCATGTTTGATGATAGCACGGAGGCACATTGTCAGCTGGGCTCTAGTGCAGGAGGAAAAGAAAAATAGAAGTGAATAAGGTCATGGCATTGTGTTTAAATGAAAGGATAAATCCCAAATCTTGGTTTATTTGCTACAATATCTATATTATGTCATAAGTATTATTGTACATATTCTGACAGCTCTGAAAGAGCTCTGGGAAGTAGCAGAGGGAAAGCAAGAAAAAAATCTGACAGGATTTAACTTCAAGGAATAAACTAAATTCATTTTAGCTACTTCCTGCTTCCTCCCGTGTATGAAGCAGTATTTTAAAAGAATTAATTGCTCATGAAACCAGCTAGCTTTGTGCTTTGAAAGTGAATGTTTATACTCCCTTACCAAGCTGAAAGCAACCACAAGAACACAAATTTGTATGTTTTCATTAAAGAATAATGTTATGATCCAAGCCACAGGTTCCTCAAGAAATTACAATTTTCCTGGGATCTTCTAGAACAGCACTTTCTCAACCTCCAAAGCATATGGCAGAGCCAATTAGTTAAAGAACATCTTACTGCTTCTCTCCTGCCACACACTTTTAGATGCCACTCACAAAGGTGAGGCAAGGCAGAACTGAAGATTGACCAAACTGAGGTGTGACTAAAAGAGCTGAGCAGCACTGAACTAGAACCTGTGGAGAAATACTTACAGCCCTGCTAAGCAATGAAAAAACAAGGCCTGCAGAAAATATCAGTTCCCATCCTATCAGCCTCTACTTTAATTAAAGGGGTGAACAATCACAGACTGTGGTATGTATGTGATTCTTAAATATTCTTCCAGCAAAAGCGAACTGCAAGTCTTCATTCTTTTAACACCTTAAACCCACCAACCCTAATACCTATAAAAACACTGGGGTTACATATGAAACTTGATAAAGTAATTAAGAAAAGGGCTACCAGATAAAAGGAATGTTGGACAGTGTTTCCCTGACTGGTTAATTCTATATTGCAGACAGCCCTGCATATACTATCTGCTTTGAATCAGCCAAACAGACAGGCTGCCACTACAGCAAGTGTTACAAGACACTTTGAACAACACCCTTAGAGGATGAACCACATCACAGGGCTCGCTGCCAGGTTACTACTTTTCAGAAAAACAATCACACATGAATAAGTGCAAACAGATTATTATTACTTTTGCAAAATAAGTCCTTGTCTCATGTCCCAAAACATCATGATTCTCACGCTAACAACATCCAGCCTGGCAGGTCTGAATCCCTGAGCAGCAGGAACATGTGTGCAATGGGAGGTACCTCACTAGGTCAGGAGAACGAATGATTCCTTCCACAATGTTATCCCGGATCTGCTGACGATCGTTTTCGTGGATATTAAAGGGAAACACCGCTTCTCCAGGAGGAGGCTCACGGTCCGGCCAGTACTGCGTCACCATGTTCTTCAGGTAAATGGCAGCTAAGGACACACGGGGGGAGAAGAGTTTAATTCTACACACTGCCCAGTGCTCAACATGTAGAACAGCTAAAAGGACAGCAAAGAGTTGAAAAGGCAACTGAAAACCACCACCCGAATTCTTAACAACCACTGAGCACAGCTGAGACAGAAAAACATTTTTCTTATGATTTCACACAAGATCAGGCTCAAGCACCTGATCAGAACAGGACAGTATTTCCATCACCATCTGTCAAGTACATTCTTTACTAGAGCAGTCTTCCATATGAACATAATATCCCATCATCTAAAACGAGCCAACAAAAATCCACTTCTCTGTGTTTTCACTCATCCCTAAAACAACGACTGGAGCTCAGTAAGTGAAGTTTTGGAAGGCTCACGTAAACAAATCACTGCACACACAGATGGGACACTCTGCTTGGGGAAATGCCCAGTATGAAACTGGCAGATGGCCTACCTTCTATTCAGACAGAAATGTTTGTTGTGAATTCCCTAAGCTTTATTTCACTATTAGGATTCCCATAATCCCTTCGAATTGTTCCCTTCTGCCTCACATGAAAAAAGCAAGAAAAATAAAGTTAATCTTCAACACAAAATAAAGCAGATTTATGCACCAGTACTAAAATGCCTGAAGGCATTCTTCAGGAAACATAGGAAACATGGTATGAGGCATTAAAGGAATGCTCTTAATAAACTCTTATGCCTCTACACTATTTTAGCTGATTACTAGCTAGGGTTTTAAAGTATAAATAAGATATCCTTGGGTACAATCATTTCTTTTGGTGATAACAAAATTACGAAGTATGAAAATATGTAGTGTGTAAAGTATTTTATAGGAGCAAGGGGAAAAACAGCTCTTTGTCTATGACATGCCAGACTAGTCAGACAAGAAACAGGTCCTGAAAGACCAGCCCAAGACTTTCATCTATTTTGTCCATAGATCCTGTTGTTATACAAATTCTTGGCTTTTAAAAAATTCCCAGGGAAATTTGTTGGCTTGCAAATATGACTTAAATGTGCTTTTCTATTTTACACCCCTATTCTGTAAAAAGAAAAAAAATACATTCTACATAGTTGTTTTTTTTCCCTGAATGATACTGAAATGAGAGATTAATTTACAAAAATGACCTTATGGAGTTTAGATTAAGCCTCAAACTTTACTACAGAATGGCCTAACAACACCATTCAAAGTTGGATTATCTTTGAAAAAATAAAGGCCAGCATGACAAACAGAATATGTCAGCACGCCCCAAAGCACTCAGGGGATTAATGGGATCTGTACCAAAAAAACCCAAACAGTGCTTCTATGGGAAATGCTGCTCCACAGGATAAAAACAAAGCTGTGAATGATACAGTATTAATTACTTTACTGAAAGACCTGAACGGTCTCTGTACCTGACAAAAATATTATACAGGAGTAGTTAAAATGGATTATGAGAATTTAGAATCTGATCTTCCACAAATGCAGACCCTAAGGTTAACTGCAACACTGTACCTGAACTCGCACACACAGCTGAGCAATCCTTCCAGACATGCTCAGACTGTAACTGTGCAACATATCAGGGATGAGCCCTTCCTTCAGATCTATTTATTTGGGTCACCAAGACACTGACTAAATGGATGTGGCTACCCTTGGTCTATAAATTAAGGAATTATTTCCATTTTTTGGAAATTTTCACTTTTCCAGGGTAAAGAGAGCCAAACAGAGAAACATGTACTCAAATGTGGCACCCTTTCCTATTTTTAAATTCACATTTGCCTTGGCATCATTACTTCTGCTCCACCAGGAGAAACAGCACCTCAGGGTTCTCAGTTTTGAGCAGAATAACATTGGGGTTTTTTTCATATCAGTATCACAGCAATCCAGCAGGGATCACTATACACACAGGGAAAGCCAAAGGAGGACTCCATCCTACACCCATGGTTTTATCTGACCCTCATGATGGAAAGAAACAGCAAAGACAGATCCTTTTCATTTCCTCCTTTGGAACAAACCTGAACTGACTTACATTGCAACAGTTCAAGGGTCTGTTCAAGGAACAGACTGAGAGAAAACAGAACAAGGGTTTTTATCTCACCTGCTTGACGCACTGGAAATTCAACTTGATCGGATACTATGATTTGCAGCAGACTTGGAGCAAAGTTGATGATTTTATAGGACTGAAATACACAGACAACACAGTTAGCAAGTCACTATGTTTAAAGTAGACTGTATTAGCAAATTCCAAACAAGAAACACAAACTAAAGATTTTGCACTGCTTTTGCATCCTCCTCATGATGTATGAAATGTTTCAGCACTTGAACTGACCCAGATCTGCAGAAATCCAAATTGTTATTTGTAAAAGCAAAGGGTGTAACAGCACATGGGCGGGATAAGTAATGTGAAAAGGGTCTCAATTAGAGATTAGTGATAAAGAATATTTAAATAATTCTAAGAATACATAGTAAAAAGCACTAGGTATCTACCTTTGAATTATTCAACTCAGCCCCTTAAGTCAAACAGACACGGACAAGCTTCATCAATACATGCCATTTATTTACAAAACTATTTGTGGCAGAACAGCAATAAGCAAAGAGATTAAAAAAAAACATTTAAAATTGTTTTCAAGTGTAAACAGCATCTGCATTACCCATACACTATCCTTTAACAAACTAAATGTATAGCACATCTCAGTAAGTACCAGGGAAACAGTGGGACAAACATTTTCTATTAAAGTCAAGTGCAGGCAGATAACACTTCAAAACCCACAGCCTTCATGGGAACTTTTCAAACACTACATCAGCCCTGCAGCTGAAGAATTTCAAAGAGAAAACAATGCTCAGTGAACTTCTGAGCAAAGCACACCAGATCTAAAAGATGTGACAATCTGATAGCATTATCCTGCTGCCATCCACCAGGGCTCCTCCAGCAAGGAATCGCTGACTCAGCGTGGAGCAGTTGCTACTAAGCCTTGGCAGATCAGTACTGGTAGGTCAGATCTTTCATCCATTGGATCCACGTGTTTTATGTTCAAAGAGAGAAGTTTCTTGGGGCTAGATGGCAGCAACTTTCTGTATTTCACCTTTTATAGTATTTCTTCCCACTAGATTATGCCTGGCAGTTCTGTGGTTGTTCCCAGAGTTGTGCTTTAAGCACGAGTATAGAACATCCTCCCATAAACTCTGCCTCATTCAAAAGCTATGAAATAAAAGACACTTTCTGCCCTTCATGTCCCCAGTTCTTTGATCTACCATATCCATAACAAGGTAAAATTACACTGCTTTCATGGTGTCTAAGTGTCCCAGCTGCATCGCGACACTATCACTTGAAAATTTTACCAAATCACTTAACTTCCTGGCCCTCATTTTATTCACTATAATGATAGTGTAATTCTAACTCAGAGACTCATTTGATGTTTACAGAGTAATCTGAGATCTGAGATAAAAGTAGCAGTGGCAAATCAAAAGCATACTCTCCTGCAACTTCCTTCTCTATAAACTGTAATTATCCCTAAGAAATGCTCCAAATAAAGTGAAAGCTGTAACATCCAGTGCAGGAACTCCATTTATCTCCAGACATGCTGAACTGGTTGAAGCCTACCGGATTCCAAAGATCACCTTTTAATCCAGTATCCTGGAGTACAAAGTTTTCCCTTCAGTCACTACTGGACAACACTGGTGGGTTCTGATGGGGCCACAGTTGACTGCACCATCCTCCAGCACTCAACACCCAAGTTCCACAGAGGTAATGAAAGCATGAGAAATCCCAGCAGCACAGTAAACCAAAACCACGCACGAACTCTAACCGTCCTTTTCTTTCTCAACAGTGTCTGTACACTGGTCTCAGGCCCAAACTACAAAGCTTTTACTACTATAAACACACTGATTAAAAATGCAGCTTTGGGGGTTTGTTTCGTTGGTGGTGGTTTCTGCTGCAATCCCACCAGCACCACACTTAGGCTGGACACAGCGCTAACAATATTATTTCCATTTCCCTGTCCAAACAGTTTTTACTGAATCTACATTAAAATCCCTGCCACTTCAGGCAGCTTTATGGATACCACTTGTGCTGGTGTACAACTGCTCTCCTTGAAGCTTTGCCAGGATCTACACAAATATGGCTATTTGCCTCCGTGCCAGATCTGCTCCGGAGTGCCAAAAGCCCTGTTAGGCAGACGGAAGGCACAGTGTCCCCGAGGGGTCCCACCCCCACCAGCACAGTGCTAGCTGCGTGTCTTCACACTCCACACACCACCACCCCGGCTGAGACCACCGGGCCCATTAAATCCTTCTGTTCCCTATTATTGACATGCCTGACATTTACATTTTTACATAGCTCTGTTTACTACTCGTTATCAGAAACAAGGAGATTGCACAGAGCGACAGAGACTGTGAGCCCACGTTAGAAACAAGACACACGATTCTGCTGTATTTGTGAAGCTCAAATTACATCCTGCTCATTTGTGCAGCAACGAACCCGGGTCAGGAAAACTACATGCTGTTTGCAGTTTTTAGAACAGAGGACTTTTCAAAAAGCTGCGTGCAGCAACATTTTCCCTATACCAGCACATTCTCATTTGTTTAGTTGTCATGCTAATTGGGATCTTGGGATGTGTCCCTTCCCTGCGTTGCTCCGGACATCAGCAAACAAAGCTGAACGTATCACAGGAGCGCAGTCACTGTCAGGTGTGTACTGTGACACGGAAATGGGCATGGAAGAGACCTTGGAGCTGGATGAGTTCGACCAGACAGTCTTTATATCACTGCAGCTGCACCTTAACAAAAGGAGAGCAGGAATATTGTCAGTGCCACAGAAGGAACACAAAACTATCCGCTGATTTTGAAGAGCCGTGCCCGGGAGCCGCAGGGAGGCACCAGATGGCTGAAATAGACCTCCAGCACAACTCCCACAACACAGCACGGTGCTTTGTGCACTTGGTGAATAATTACACTGCCTGGAACCCACGTTGTTGGGATCCGGTAAAACTTCTTGTGAAAGTGCTGATCCATTGGGGCATATGTTTATTTTGAAAGAGAAAGTTAAAGTTCTAGAAAAACGAACATTCACTGAGTACTTACAAAGAGAAATTCTTTTAAAGCTGTGTAAAACACATACAGGCTGTTCTTCTAGTATGAATCCCAGATCAGAGCATTCATGTTAAAAGAGAAACTCATTTAATTTCCACTGGGATTATAAGGGTGGGATACAGCAGTGTGCAAGGCTAGCAGCTACACTGGGAGGGGCATACAGCATTGGGAAGGCATAATTGGGTAAATTTACAGCAATGGAGAAGAGATGCATATGACCCATGCATGTTGTTCCATCTGTGTCCACTGTCTCAAGATCTGTGCACTGCAGCTGCACAGCTTTTTGCACTCTGTTCCTTCACCTTTGGCCTCATGGATCCTTTCCCTGCGTCACCACCACAGCTCCAGGCTTCAAAAGATCAGAGAACACATCTTTTTCTGCCTGTCTTCTCTTCCATTTGATTAGGTACAGAACATGTGACACCCAAGTAAGCCTCAGATGGGCCACTGAAAAATTACACTGAAAAACATCAAGAAGACTTGTAAAGGCCTAGAATACAAGGAGAGATAAGTAGCAAAAAATACATTAAAATCTGCCCAAAGGGATCCTACTGAGGCAAAATACCTCTCACATCTAATGTTCAGATTTGACTCCCAGCTTCTCACACATCATACCCTATTAAACTCATTTCATGAAACATTATTCTTGCGTCTTGCTGTCCCACTAAAAGACCACAACTGCTCCAGAACCACAACAGTCAGTCAACCTTCCCCCTGTACTGATGGCAACCACAGTGCCCAAGTGCAGAATGGCACTGAAAGGTGCTTCTTTCCCTGCAAAGCATCAGGACACACTAGCACAATGGATTTGGGAAATCTGGAAGCCTTCCTTCGGGTTCTGCAAGCCAAGATCCTTCTCCACCAGTCGAAAACATCATTTTTGTAGCTCTGAATACAAGCATAGCACATAAAAATTTCTGAAAAAACAAGGCACTGCATCTTTGCAAAAAACACACAGAAGAAATTTCTACCTTGAATTCATGAGCAATTAACTTTTTACAAAGATAATTTGATGCATCTGATCCAAATGCTCAGCTACTTGGTTTACCAAGTCTAATTTTCTGTTTCTGTGTACTGAATGTGTATACTTAGAAATTTCACTGGCAAACTCGGGAGTACTTCTGCAGTTGTTAATAGCATTTTCACTCTTGTTTTTTTACACTGTCAATCACAGACAGTTGTTAAAACAAACCAGAACTTCAAAAGGCACTTCTGTCTTTCCTTGCCAAAATGCAAAGGTACTACCTGGGGAGTGGAAAACACAGTGTTTTCACAGAGTGAAAATAAGATTGTGTAAGAATCCACCTGAATTTCTTTCCTGTGTGGGTTCTGCTGCCAAATTCATCCAGTATCAAAGAACCTTCACTTGCCACATAACTTTTAATTATCCAGGTCAACTTCCTCATCAAATTGGTCTCATATTTCTCCCTCTAGGTATCATGAGGTGCTCAATGGCACTTTCAGAGTGGCCTTAAGATCCCTGCCTACAATGGCATCCAGCTCAACAAAGACAAGGAAAGATATGGAAGGAAGCCAAACTTTATTCTGGACTCTTCTGCTTTTGGGTAATCTTTTCACACTTCTTCTAGCACTACTACTCAGTTGCTGTCAAAGCCAAATTATGTAACTCCTACTCAATACTTAAAAAGCCCAACTGTATTTCTGCAATTGAGTTCTTGTTTTCTCCTTTGCTACAGGCCAAAGGAATGCGACACAGGACGTTGAGCCACTAAAGATTAATGCATAAAAACTGTATGGGAATCCTATCTGAACTGGAATTAGAATGACTCTGTAGGTTAGTAATCAGACAGTATATTTCACAGCACTCCAAGAACTGGCACATGAAAGCCGTATATAACCATAATATAAATAAAAAAAATGAACATAGCAAAAGCCCTTGAAGTCCACGAGACAGATGTAATAGCCCAGGACAACCATTCACAGAAATTGAGTATATTTCTTGGTATGATAACTAACTGTTCTACTAAGTACAGAGTGAGTGATAAATATCATCATCAAGTGCACACTAATTACATGTCAGAGCTGAACTAAAAAAAGGCAGGGAAGGGAGACAAAAGAAAAAGAGGGGGATGAAAAGACATGTACACTTAGAAACCCAAGAGGCTGAAAGGGAAATGACAGCAATTACATGACATAGACACTGACCTGGCAGGAAATTACTGCTCTAGTTTAGCAAGAATCAGATTTCCAATAAATCCCACACTTACAGTTGTGTTCAGATCACAAAGAGAAGTTTGTTGATGATTTGGAAGTAGCATCAACCAAGGAGAAAGACCAGAAGAATCCTACTAAGAACTGAATGATTTATAGAACTGTGTCAACAAAAATGGAATGCGGCAAGAGGCCTAAGTACACGGTCAGGTACTCAAGGATGACAGAATTTCTCCTAAAAACTTGAGGTTCCTGAGAGAAGAGCAACAACAGAATAAAAGGATCAAGGGACTTTGGTATATTGAGTGATAATAAACGTGTAGATGTTGGACACAGAGAAGATAACTGTAGATTTAGCATTTAATGAGGTATTAGCAGCATTGAGCACAAGACTTTCCGGAACACTACAAACACAGATGACCATACTCCACAAGAAAGATTATTTCAAAGGGAAACCAGTGCAGGGATAAATACTCCTATTGATAGATTTCATAAATTCAGTTTTATGATATGGCAAAGGAAACACAGCCTGCTGAGGCTAGAAAAACAGGCCTCTAGGGGGAATCAGCCTTCGACAAATCTGTCAGAGAGGGTACCAAGAAACCCGCTCTTGTTCAGAAGTAAGATTGGCACAAATGGATATAAATGGGCCATAAACTAATTTTGGCTGAAAACCAACACTTGTTTCTAACTGCAAGAGGAAGAAAATTCACAAGCAGCCTTCTAATAGATATAAAAAGGACAAATTAAAAAAAAAAAAAAAAAAAAAAAAAAGAATCCTGATTCCATTTCTGAATGCAGTTAAGTGGTAATCCAGAAGGCAGACAGCAAATTCAAGGATTTGGGTGTATCTTTATGGAGGTGCAGGGCCATACAGAGAAGAAAGAAGCATTTTCAAACATGCTGGGTCTTCTTACAGGTAGAAAAGCTTTTTTTTATGTAAATTCTATTCCCTATGCTCTATACTGCAAGCAAACTACGGAGGACTATTAGGATATTGTCCTAAAGGACTCCATCCTGGTACTGCACTGATGTGCCTGCAGACAGGCACTCTCTTGGAGCACTAGTAGGATTTGCAGTGTCTGGAAAGCCCATGGCACCACCTGGATTCAAAGCTGAATGCCAATGTACACTGCAGATAAGCTAACAGCCAAGTTTTACCTCAAATCTCCCAAACCTGTCTCAAGAGTAGTGTCCCTGTAACTATGACACAGAAAAAAGGTGACTCCTTTTCTGTTGGGCCAAGGGCTCCGTCACCCCTTTGGACACTTATGGCCAGAGCATTTTCTGTTTGGTTGTGGAATGGTCCCTTTGCTAGAGCAATGTAAGTACTAGAACAGCACCTGGATTCCACACTTGCAGGAACACAGGGACACAGCAACCCTATTATCAGATACATGGGAGGGGAGTCTGACACATCGCTTTGAAGCCTTGCTTCAAAAGCACTAAAAAGCTTCAAGATGTCAAAATCCCACATTGTTCAGGAGCACTTCTGTTCCTCTCATCCAAAGAGTCATGTCAAACCCAGCCCTGCAGCAGCACATTATGTCAGGTACATCATGCTTCACCTAGTAACAGGAAGCCTACACAGCAATAGGTATGTCTCGATTTCAGGATTCATTCTTCGTAATAGTTACAAAAAAGAAAATGCATCAAGTATTTTAAAAGAAAAATCTGTATCTCAACCTGCTCTAAGTCTGCTTGCACTTCTGAATCTAAACCGTGTCTTTCTTAATAAGAATTGCACTACCCATCACTTAAGCTTAGAACATTTTACAGCTCTCAATCTTAATATGCTTTCAAGACTGTTCCTGAGCTCCACAGTCCTTACCGGTGATGACAGCGTTAGGAGCTGGACCCAGCACCCCAGAAGCTGCCTCTGTTCTCAACAGAGCACTAGTAGCAGTAGTTTGTGCTGTTGTTTTGACTGCTGTGCAACAGGCTGCTGATAAATATTTGTCATTTCCCTCTCTGCCCTTAACAGCAGGGATAAAAACAGATACCGAAGGATTTTTAAAGTAACTGTGCCAAAAAGAGAAAAAAGCCTTGCATACTTATCTAAATATTCACAAGAGCATTCTCAATGTCCAGCACTTAATCCACTGATTTACTAAAGGAATTTACCCACTGCTAAAGCAAGGATTAGCTATATCTAATTCAGAAAGAGTTTTAAGTTGCCTAAATATAAAACTAAGCTGGAGGAGCAATCCTGAAGAGCATAATTCTCGACAGCCAATTCTCATTGACTGTTTTGTTCACACGCCAACACAACCCAAAAATCCCGAGTCCTCAAAGAGAATTGATCAAAAATTCCATCAAAGCATATAAATTAAAGCTTTATTAATGCTGTGCAAGGGAACTTGAGCTTTTCTCGAAGGCTCAAAGGTTGGGGGTCACAGTTTCCTTCAGTGTATAGTGCCGCTACTGTAGGCAAAGCTTTTTCCCCCCGAGGCTGGCTGGGCACTGGAACAGCTCCCCGGGGAGCGCTAACAGCACCCAGCCTGACAGCTCAAGAAGGGTCTGGACAACGCTCCCGGCAAAGGCTGGGATTCCGGGGGACGGTGCTGGGCACGGCCAGCAGGACTCGACCACCCCTTCCAACCTCGCATGTTCTGTAATTCCACACTGAACTGCAGGACGCCACGACGCGTCCCGCCCGTGAAACCGCGCGCCTTCCTCCAACTTCCATCCGCCGCCCGCGCTGCTGAGCGGGACAGAACGCGCCCCCGAGCGTCACTGCCGCCCGTCCCCCGGCAGCGCCGGGGCGCGACCCGCGCAGGGCCACAGCAATGTCATCCGCTCCAACGGCGAGCGGCAGCGCCCCGGCCACCGGGCTGCCGCACTGGGGAGCGCCTGCCCCGGAGCCGCGGCAGCGCCGGGGGGCGGCGGGGGCAGCGACCCCGGCCCGGCCGCGCTGAGGGCGGGCGGGCGGGAGCGGCGCCGAGCCGGGGTCGCCCCCCGCCCCTGCCGGCGGGGCCGGACACCCCGTGCCGCGCGCGGGGCGGGCCGCCCGCCGGTCCCCCCTCACCTGGTTGAGCTCGTTCTCGGCGGCGACGCGCAGCTTGGGGTCTATGGTGCCCTTCAGCGCCTGGATGATCCTGTTGGGATCCATCTCGGCCTTCGCCCGCCGGCAGGCAGCGCTTTCCCGGGGCGGCAGGACGCGGAAGAGCCGCCGCTAGCGCCGCCGCCCCCCCGAGCCACCAGCGCGGGCGCGCGTCCCCCTGCCCCCCGGCCCCTCTGCACAGCCATTCACCGCTTTGCGACAGCTGGATATCGGGAAGCGGGCGCTGCTTTACGGCCGCGGCGCCGCCTTCTGGCTTCGGGAAGGAGTCGGCGCGAGGTGGCCGCCATGTTGTTGTACGGCTGGGAGGCAGGCGGGATGGGGTGGGCTGTGCAGGCCGTGACGCTGTGGGGGCGGCCATGTCGCTGTACGGAACGCCGAGGGTGGCTCCCGCCGCGCCCTGCGCGGATTATTTTTAAATTAGGCTTTAAAAATCCTATTTTTATTTCTAAAACGCTTGCTCTGTTTTTCTAGGTAGCTCTGAAGCTTTCGTGCCAGGCTTGGGCGATCTGTATTTGTTACCCCGCGAGTGGTTCGCCCAGGAATTCAGAGTGAGAACACGGGGACTGAACGAGGTGGCGAGGTCAGGTCCAGGGGGAGAACTGACACTGGTCACACTTATCCAGGTGCCTCAGGGATGTGCCCTGAGCAAGAACGACTGACAACATGCAGGAAGAGAGAAATCTGCTGCAAAGAGCTTACTTAAAATGCACAGTTAGGTCACACGTCGTAATTCCTGCTCTGTTTCCGAGCAGGTTTTTGTGTGATACTTGTCCTTATCATTATGTAGGATAGTAGAACCTGAAAAGGGTTTGCTTATCTTAATGCTCTCTGTGTGTGAGAGGCAGTGGAAGATGCTTACCTCTCAGGTTGTCAGGAATATACAAACACCACCTCTAGCGCTTCAAAACTCAAAACACTTGCCCCACCCTGATTCTCCGCCTCTTATTTCCCCCCTTAAATCCTAGAACATGCACGTGAACCAAAGGAAGATTCAAGCATCCGTGCAGGTCTATGAAAGATGTCTGTCAAAGATGTAATTCTCAGGTAAACAGACCTGCAAGACCTCTGACTAGTATGGTTTTGGTGAACCAAATCCTTTGGTTACTTCTGCAGGTGATGTTTTACATAACATTTACAAACCAGAGACGTGTGATTTAATGGTAGCAAGAGCAGAAAGACAGCTGTGCCTAGGAGGAGTCAAACACAAGAGCAATTACAAGATCATCCCATTACACAGGTGCCTTAATAGTATAGTTGGACAAGGTCATTTGTTCATTGTAATTACAGAATAAACCAAAACGTTAAAGCAGCTGGCACTATAGTGATTTAATAGTCATTTTAAAAATGTCCCTTAGTAACTTTGCCTCTAATTAAAAAGGAATCTAGCTGTCACAATAAATTGCACCTACCTGGCACGTGGAGATGGTGAGCTCTCTTGTGGTTTTCATCACCTTTTGAAGTGTTGCAGAACACCTGATCTTTATCTTGACTTTCTCCTGTGATGCAGCTCTACAGCATCTAGCAAGAAATTGTGGGCACTTTCACCGACCTTTCCTTTTCTTCTTAAAAGCAGATGAGAGTATGCTCAGTAATCACAAAATTCAAACAGAAACAATATTAGTGTAAGAAGTATATATTATTAAGTATGGTGATTCTTTGTTGCTGTCCCATTTTGATTAAGATAAGAAATTGTCCAGGGAGAACTGCTCATTTAAAAAAATCTTGGATTCCATATCATAGCAAATCCAAATTGCTTTAAAGGATTTGTCGTGGTGTCTCTCTATTCCTTTTTCCCAAATTAGCGTGTTATGGACAATTTAAGAGCAGTTTTGTTTCCTTCCATTTCTGTGTATTCATCTGTGGTAGGTGAACTTAAAAGTTATTAAATTTATTTATTGAAGGACTTCTGTAGCGCTAATGATGTATAATGTGCTGTAGAACATATCCATAAAGAAGAGAATGTACCTTGAGGGTATTATAACATCTTGCTGAAAGGGTTTTTTTCAGAATTTTATTGCTCTCACCACTTGCATTTAAAATGGTACTTTTAGTGTTGCAAGCATTGAAGTCTATCTGTTTCCTGGGTTTGCTGGATGGCCCATCCTTCTTTCTGTACAACATGGACCTTCACAGACACCAGTGACTATGTTAGTCTAAAAATAAGTTTAGTCATTAATTGAAATATTTTTATGTGCTTTTGAAAACTTCAGGATGAAAGTAACTACTTGTAAGCAAGAATTCATATGCTTTTTTGTTAAAGCAAAGATTCTGTTAATACCTGGGGTTTCATCTACTTACAATGAATGAGTTGCCTTCAAGATAACTCTATTAAATTCAAGAACTTTGGGGAAAATTTGAAAAGCCTTAGATCTTGCAGGTTACTTGCAATTAGTCCTTTGATTTTTTGGTGGCTTTGAAACACACTCTAGTGAGGTCTCAGCTGCACATAACTCGCTGCTGGCACAGAACAACCCCTCTCTTTTCATGACAACCTAGTCCCTTTAGGACAGCACCTGGCTGTAAGTTGTAGTTAATAACAGACACTCCTGAAAAAGCATTAGAAAGAACACAACTCTCCTCTGTGTGGTGTGCTGCAGACTAAAGCAAAGCACTGTTTTCAATGTAGGTTTTATTTTATTGTAGTATATTAATGACTGAAGGATAACTAATGATCACTAAAGCGATTGGACTTGTACTTAGCATAAAGCCTTCCATACCAAGCACATCTCAAACCTTACTCTAGGGCCCAAAAGCTGTATGAACTAATGCTTTCTAGCCAGATTAGTACTTCACAATACTATATTTTCAAGTACAACACTGCCAGGAAACATTCAATCCACAAATATGAATGTGTAAGGTTTTTTCATTCTTAATAGAATTGTGTGTAGTTAGGAGAAAATTAAGTTGATCAGAGATTTGTGAACAAGTGCGTCACTAGGGTTAATTCATTTTTACCTGGTAATGGTACTGTATGTCTCCAATTACAATACACAACAGACTTTTCATACCCTTCACAAGACATGTATAGGTTTAATAAAGAGCTAGCAAGGATGATCTGCAGCAGATAAATGTATTTCAGTCCTCCAGACAAAAGCCCTGGACCAGAGTTAAAAGCCCCAAGCCATCTCCCTTGCTGACTGCTTTGTTGGAGTGAGAGGAAAAGGTACCTCAAGTTCACCAGCAGGACAGCACAGTGACATTCTGTGCACCACCACTGCAGCCTGCAGGATGGTCAGCCTTCCCTAGCTGCAGGAGGTTGGCCATGGCAGTGCTGGGAGATTATTCATCATCTCCCCTCACTTCCATGACCTGGGAAACAACCCACAAAAGTCACAAGTCCATTAGAATTTTGAAAACTTTAAGGAAGCCTTTGTTACAGTTGAACCCCTCTGAGCTGGCAGCTCAGTTCCACATGGCCACTCCCTTCCAGCGGGACAGGGAAAAGAACTGGAAAGGCAAAAGTGGGCTCAGATAAAGACAATTTAACAGGTAAAGCAGAACCTCAGTCAAAGCCAGGCAAGGAATTAATTCACGACTTCCCATGGGCAGGCAGGTGTTCAGCCATTTCCAGGAAAGCAGGGCTCCATCCACGGAATGCTGACTTCCATGTCAGACACCATCACTCAAACGTCCCCCTCTCCTCCTTCCCACAGCTTGTGTTGCTAAGCGCATCCTCACCATCACCATCTGGTCTGGGGTATCCCTTGGCTCAGCTAGGGTCAGCTTTAACCCCTCCCAAACCCTCGTGCTCCCCCAGCCCACTCCCTGGCGAGGCAGTGTGAGGGGCAGAAAAGGCCGTGGCTCTGTGCAAGGCCTGCCAGGCAATAACCAAAACATCCCTCGGTTATCAACACTGTTTTGGTCACAACTCCAAAACACAGCCCTATACCAGTTACTCTGATTAAAATTAACTCTCTCACAGCCAAACCATTGCACTCTCCCATTTCAGGGTAGTTCCAATATTTCACTGATGTCAAGAGAAGGAAACACAGAAATTTACCCCCTGTGAGAACAAAGCGTTTCTTACCTCTAAAGTTTATCTTCAGCGCGCTGCACGAGAGAAGTAAATCAGAGAGAATTTAGGTGGTATTCAACTTGCACAGCTGACAGCAATAGGAAATTAGCAGAACAGTGCTGCTCCTTTGTTTTAATTAGACCTGATTATAATCCCTATATAGTTAAGGCATTTTTCCTAATGCAATGATTCAATCAACTTCATTTAACAATTACTGAGGAAAAAAGGAGTGTAAATACAACTTACAATGTCAAACAGTATTTACATGAAAACTACCCAGTAAAGTATTTCCAGGTTGTAAAGCTCACCTGTTAAATGCTTTGCCCAGAAGCAGAATAAAGAACTAGGTCATTGGTCTGGACATACTGACTAGACTAAAACTGTGTCAGTAGAAAATATTCTGAAGTACTTTGAGACACTTTCAAAAACAATTATTAGTCTAGAAGCATAATGAGATATCCCCTACCCCAGTGTTTATCATCATGGAAAAATCATACGACAAAATTTTTAGGTGTTTTGGAAATCAGAATAGTTATTTTCTACCAGTAGATTTTGGCCAGCTGTGGGTATGGAAAAAAAGGTGCTTGGCTTGGTCTTCTGCAATGCTTTTTAAACAGAGTCTTAATGCTTAAGGTTCAGTTACAGCCTTTTGAATTGCTTCTAGTCTGAAACCTTCTTTACTAACCTCCTTTTTGTAACAGAGGTTAGTAAAACTTGTGTTCACAGGTGACTAAAAGCACAGTGAAAACCAACAGTTCTAGCTAAAAAGGTACTGTGGGAGAAACCTACAGGATTAAACCAATCATATTTTTTAGTTATTCTAAGGGATTAGACTTCTCTAAGTTGTGTATTCTTTTCAATAAAAAATAGCAGGACAAAACCAGACATTTTATTGTAAGTAGCTACTACTGTAGAGATTATTGTGATTCAGGCTGTTAAAGCCTAAAAACCCTTCACTTTTGTAAAAAAACATCCATTAAATGACCTATTACCAAGGAATTGTAGCATTAGATATTCTGTTTCTTACCTGCACAATTCTGACTTTAACCATGTACTCTTTTTAACTAGGAATATAAAAATCCATCTTACACAAGTTACAGCTCTGAATCTGAAATGTTTACCTCATATCTAGTTAAGATGCCACTCATTCTGCAATGTGTGTTCTAGAAATAAGCCTCTTTGTTGGCTGAAATCAGAACTAGCATGTTTAAAAATATAAAATACAGGCTTAGTGTGCAATAGTTAAAGCTTGACAATTTTTGTAGTGGTAAAAATTAGGTTTCCCAAAGCTTGTCCTACCTCAACTTCTCTCAAAATTTGGTAAAGGAATTAAACCCAGACTTGAGATATGATCACCCTCAAAATCCATATGAAAAAGCTGAGCTTGGAACAAAATCAAGATCTCTATGAAGTCACGCCAGACTTGTTTTGGCATCTGCATGATAGCAAGGGCAAACTGAAGTTAGAAGCTGTGAAACCACTTAGCTAGAAAGAGCAGCTTTATACTAGGTCTGAAGTTTAAATAAAAGTAAGAACCTAAGCTGGATAAATATGCAGATAGCTCAGCTGCTTTCACTCGGCATAGTTGTGCTTCAGCTGTAGATATACCACTCCGACTTGTGCATTGGCCAATTTAGCACACTCTGATCAAGTGCTTTCTACTGCTAAAACAATTTACTGAAGCTTTTGAAAGAAGAGTGAGCCAGTGACCTACCTTCTTACTAGCTCATATTACCATTTTAAACTTTGAAACTATTTATAGTATTTGACACTGCAGCTTAGACAAGGACATACATCATGGCTGTTCAGTGCTCAGGCCACAAGACTGCTGAAGGCTGGTCAAAAAGCCCAAGAGCTTTAAGAAAGGGATTTCAGAAATGCTTCCTAGCAATTTTATTCAGGTTTTATGGAAAATGCAAGCATCAGTGCTGTGAGTACCAAGTCCCTCAGCAGAGTTTGCTGAAATGAGAAAATAATCTGTATTAAAATGTGATTCAAATCTCATGCAGGGGGAAAGCCATACAGAATTATGCTTCATAAAGTTGAATTTTAACTTTCAAATATATTGCAGCTAAATAACAGTGTAAGCCCGCCCCTTCAGTGACTGCAGGTTTAAGAATTTCAGCTGCTTCACTAGTGAAGGACTGATACTATGACTGTGCTAGATTTTGACAGGCTAGGTATTTAAAAGTAGTTCTAATGAAGGATGTAGCATTGCACTTGTAATTTCTTGACCTTTCAGGTAATATCTTGACCTTTAAAAAGAAAAAAAGGTAACTAAATCTTGAATTTCATTCAAGGTTACTCTTGAGAACGGCATTAAGCAGGAACTAAATCCCAGTTAAATATAGTTAATAAATTACCCTAAATTATCGAAACTTGGAGACCAGTTCTACGTAATATTCATGTACACCCCACATCAGGAAAGAGATCAGCGATACATCTTAAAATTAAAACCACAGGCAAGATTAATACTAAAATGCATATTAACTTGTTTTATTGAGGCACAACAAGGCATTGTGAATAGCCCATACTTGAGGCAATCAATAGTGTAGTAAGCTGGACATTAATACAGTTTAGGGTAAGTGCAAACAATATACATTCACAGCTTTATTAGCAAGGCTACATCACAACTGATAAAGTGCCAAATTAGTGCTGATTCAGTACCCCAACTCCATGATTTCACCTTGCAAAACAGGACCACCATTTCCCCCAATAATGGAACCACATATCCTCTATAAAGTCAGTAGTAAGTGCAAAGCTAGTCCCACCCCCTCACCAAGGTGTTTGGAGCAGCTCTTTTGTAAACATTGCACTGGATTTTAGTCCTGATAAAGGAGGTATCCCGAAAAGGTGGAGTATTTCCAGCTACTTCCATAGATGGCTCCGCGATGCAGTCGTAGCCAGATCTGGTCTCCCTGGAACAGCTGCAGCACTGCATGGTTACTGGCTGTTTCATGGTCAGGAGCCCCATCATTCGCATACGCCGACACGAGGACCTCTTCATTCTTCATGAGGTTCACATAGAGCGGGACATTCACAGCCAGTTTCAGCATATGGAAGATGAAGACATAAGTACCATTGACGGGACAGTTGAACCTCCCAAACTGGATATCAAAAGTTTCCCCGAGGTTGTTGAGCAGCAGGTCAAACACGATGGGCTGGTCCAGCGTGCCGGGGGCCAGGTTGGACGTGCGGGCAGCAGAGAAGGCCACCCTCATCTGCTGGGGCAGCGGGTACACGTGCACAGGCAGGATGGTGGCAGCCTGGCTCGTCACCGGCACGTCCACGGGCGTGATGCTGCGCGAGTCCCCCTGCCCCGAGTCCCCACTGGTGAAGGTCTCGTTGTCTCGTTCCGGGCTGCTCACCTGAGACGAGTCACTCCAGCCTGCTGTTAAGAACCATTAGCAGTGGTATTAGAACAGAAGGAGACCCTTGAGCCTGTGGGTGTAATCTTAAGCAGCAAGTGTGCAGATTGATCCTTGAGTCACAGCAAGTTATCAAAGGACCCCTGTTGTCCCTGAAAATCAGCCTTCTGATTTGCTTTAGTATAGTGGAGTCAGGTCTCACAAATTGTAAGATAAACAGGATCATGTTTGCATTCCTTTGGGAAAAGATATCACCTGATGGACTTCTCAAGTGACCAGTGGAGATGGAGAGGTGGGAACTTCCAATCTCTGGTCACTGTCCAGAATCTTATATATACAAGGTCAACAATAAGTGAGAGAGTTCTTTTCTTCTCTGCCTGAACACCTGTTGTGTGTGTGTTACTGTGTTCCCTCTGTGCATCACAGTGACAGACCCCAGTGATCTCTGATCACACCACATTGAGCAGGATGAGACATAACTGAACTATGAGCAATTACTTCTTACACTCCCAAGTAGGAGAGGGAAGTAGGTTGTAATTGTTTCAGCTTTAGTATGTCATATGTCAACTTAAAAGGTACATGCTAACTTCTGAGAGGAAATAAAATGTAATTGCCAGAAACAAAGTTAGAGCCTGTCAGGATTGTATAAAAATGGGTTTTTGTTGCATTGTTTCACCTGACTTAACTTTGACTTTGTCTCTGTGAAAGTTTCTGTTTCCCCCAGCCCAGCATCTGAAGAAGAGGTCAAGATTGTCTGTTCTCTTGTTCTTTCAAGGATTTAGTTTATTCTTTGTTATCTTACATTTGCAGCTCTGGCCTGCTGAGGTCTCTGTTGCAGGCCAGGTTGTGACAAACTCCCCACCCTTTGGGACAGTGTTATCCTTTATACTAAAAACTACATATGCTCTATTTACAATAACTCTCCAATACCTACCAACTGTATTGAACAGTGAACCTTTAAGACAATTAAAATGTGCCACCATCACAGCAGAAGATGGAGAACAAGAGATGAAGAAGGACAGGGACACACCCTATTTCCTTGATCTACGCCCCTTAAACTCACATTCTAAAATTCCACAATGCTGCTTTTTCACCCTGTGATATGTTAACTGTCATTCTACCTAAATTCTTGTAACTTATACATTTTCAGGACAGTCTGAAGGATGTCCTGGTTCCCACAAGAGCCAAGTCATCTTCAAGATGTGAATTTTCACTTCATGTTACTCAACACTGTCCTTCTGCATTTGCATTTCTTGTAGACCTTGTCAACTTATAATGCTAGAATATTTTAAGTCTGACCAACTAGTGTTGCTTTTAAGTCTTCTGCACCTCAGTCCCCAAAATAAAGCTGTTAATCTTTCCAGAACTCCAAGTTAAAAGGGTCTAGAATGAAAACATTATTAGATTTGAGAAATTTAAAGCAGTTGCAGTCAAGCTGCAAACCATTGTTATTTCCACTGGAAAACAACACTTTAAGACAGACATTAAAATAAGTGAAGCTGCTGTGAGATCTTAATACTAATGAGTACTTCCATCAGCTGTTATTTCACCATGATCACCTATTTAGTTCTCTTCTGAAATATATTCTGTGAATCATCCCTTAAGCTAGGGTATGACCTCCTTTATCCTAAAACAGCTTCCACAATACACCATAATTCCCCTTTAGTCTATAAAATAGTGAACTACAGCTTCTATTCATCTCACTTCTCACCTGCAGCACTGGAAGTCCATCTTTTTCCAGCACATACAGTAGAAGCAATTACTCTTGTTTCCAACTCTTCAAAACACATGCTTGAACTCAAACAACTAGCCTTATTTATTTTTTATAATCCACTATGGAACTACAGAGTAAGCCTGTATTACCAAAACATTTCCATAGAAAAAATTATTTTACAAAGTCTCTCTGCTCTGACAGCCTACACAGAATAAGGGGAGACACAATTAAGGGGAGAGACCCAGTCCTTCCCTGAACACAGGGAGCTGCCCTCTGTGTGTTTCCCTAGTCAGGTTGTTTGTCAAGTGTAATTAGGTACTGTTGTGTCAAAATTTTGCTATGAAGACTCCAGACCAAGAATAGTGAAATTAAATCTTGTGCTGTGCAATGCTGTGGAAGAAGAGCACTCAGCCTCCAGCTAAGCTTGGTTAACTTAGACCAAGCTCAAACTGTTAGGTGAGTGATGCTATGCTGCTTTTCGCACTGTTCCCAGTAACACCCCAGCTGCAATGCCCAAGCACATACTGGTCCACTGGGGACCTGATGCTGGCCTTACCTCTTGAATTTGCTCGAGGACCACTACTCATCCCACCTCGTTTATAGCACTGCTGGTAATTAACATCCTGAAAGAGAAGCGTTAGGAAGACGATATAAGCAAATCTGAACTCACGTGAGGCAAATATACTTTCTTGCACAATGAATTTCATCTCTAGAATAGACAGTGACAATTCAGAAACAAGGTGTAGATAAACAGCTTTACTAATGGAGAATTTTTTTATAATAGCTCGTACAAAGTTAAAGTTTTATGTTGATGCCTGTTGTGGCAAGTTGCCTTCTGAACTAGGGACTCAGTTGAGGTTACTGAGCACTACCCTTAAATCTCAAGTCTGTTCTACGTCCATGAGCCTGCACAGAAGACATTGACAGACTCTCCTCACACCTTACTGCCTTCTTACTTTTTCATTTATGAGTTTTTTTGCCTAACCACGTTGTCAGCCAGTCCATTTCGGAGCTCGTTATTTTACATTATTTTACATTACAGAGGCATTTTAGTGAAACAACTTTTAAAATAACAGACCAGACTCATACACTGTTACTTTATCATCTGCTTGCATTTCAAAGATTCCTTTCAGATTAAAATCAGCTTGTCATACAGAGATGTTACCTGTCTGAACTCACTTATTTCAGGTGCTGTCTACCATTCCACAAAAGGGTTTGATGTGAAACAAAACTAAGCTCTAGCTTGTAAGTAATATTTCACCTGTTAAGATAATGAAAAACTACCATCTTAAAGGATTTGATTCCTGTACAGTGGAAGGCTACTGGAAATGAAATCAATACTTACCCTCTGAGAAATGGCATTCCAGCATAATCTCTACCAGGAAACTGTAGCTGGCCATAGTTGCCGATTAGTTAATGAAGGTGAACCTCTGTAAGCATCAAAACCTGTTCAAATAGAGTTGATTATTCAGTATCATTCATTGTTTGATTTACAGTACAAGTTCAGAATATAATTGCAGCTCTTTTTTTTTTTTTCAATAGTGTATATTAAATTATGCAGTAACAGCTATTCCTAAATTTGGAATTGAATAAGAACCTTGCTACTCCTATAACAAATGCATTTAATTAGCTACTCATAACGTACATGCTGTGGCTACATCAAAATTGTGTATTTAAAATTATTAACATCAGGCCCTATCCATTGCCTGTGATACTAATGGGATGTCACAGAACAGCTGAAAAGCTTGCTAAATCCAGAAATGGGATTAAGAAACAATTTTCTGTTACATACACTGAGCTATCACTGGTATACATTATGGGGCTGCTCTATGTTGCCTCTTTAGCTATTTAAGTTAACTCAAGCTGTTATTTAACTACCAAAGCAGAGCTGCAAGTAATTTCATACCAGACCCCACCAAACCCTGCACTGCTGTTAAGTCAGAACTATAAAACTCATATCTGGTACATGTTCCTGCGAGGTACTGAGCAGGCTCAGCCCAACAGCTGAAGCACCAGTCACAGAGTAAGTGCCCTTCCACTTCAAAGGGGAGTAAGGCCACAACCTGCAGCTGCTAGCTACCAGCAACCTTAATTACTAACTGCTTAAAGTCTGCTGAAACTATAGTACTTCAGCTAGCAGCAAAAGAATAACTGGTCTGCAGAGGCTAAATAAGCCTTCTCTTAAAACTCTCCAGTTTGTTACTCATCTAGAAGGGCTCTTCACTGCTGGGAGCCTCTCCCCCACCCTGGTTTCTGCTGGTAATATTGAAGTGAGCAGTGCTAACCAAAAAAATACCTTATTTTGGGCAAACACAGCATATCTGAAGAGAAAGATGCCTGGCCAGCTTGTCAGCAAGATGCCAAGAATTAAGTGTGTATAAAGTTCAGAACAGAAAATGAAATTGCCAACAGAAAAATTTATATGGATAATCTAATAAGCTATTCGTGAAAATTTCTATCTTCATATTTAGGCAAGCTATGAAATTGCTCTGCCACTTGGCCTGACATCTCAAGTAAAGGGACCACAAAAAAAAATTCAGAATGAACTTCCTTACATTCTACAACAGAGGGCCCCATTCTCTACACATTGCCCTTCAAGTCTTGTTTTGAGACACTTCACAGAGAGAAGATGAATTCAGTACTGTGCTGTGTTAGATCACATTCTCCTGGCAGCACATTAGATCTTCAGGGTGACAGTAAATACAGACATACCTTTGTAGCCACCAGGGGAGCGATACGAATTCGCCAGCGACCTTCCCCCTCTAGCAGACCCTCTGACAGAGCCACGACTGTTGAGGTAAGGCTGAGGGGGTCTGGGAATAACATTAGCCTGTGCTGGATAAAAGGCAAGGCTACCATTGCTAACAGGAACAGCTCCATCAGGTTGATAGTTCACTGCTTAAAACAGAAGGCACAGAGAAGTCAAAGCTTTTTGTAACTGCAGTAAGTTACCACGCACAAAAGCAAGGGCAGTGTTAGGGCATTCAGAGACCAAATAAGCTGCTCTAAATATTCTCTTCTTCTGTCCCTTCATTACTTCATTTAAGTGATTGGATCCTTCCCGTTTTTGTCAAGTGTAGTGCTTGTTAAAATCTACTGTAGACAGCACAGGCTCTCAGTGTAAGCCCCTAATGCATTCAACAAGAGTCAGTTGCACAGGTGAGAACGAGCTTGCTAGCAGCCTGAAAATGCCCAATCTAGGTTAAAATCAAGAAACATTTGATTAAGAATTTTCACTGATAAACTAGGTCACCTCAGTAGTGACATCAGTGAGACAAAACTCCATCATACCTAGACAGCAATAACTATGGAAATCAGATACTTGGGTTGAGTCTCTTCAATAGACATCCCTACCACATATTAGGAAGTTCATCTCCAAGCAAAACATATCCAAGAACACTTTTCACAAGGGTGAGTGGCTAGCTTTAAACACAAACCTTGCAACCATGAATGTACTTCCACGAGACCATGCTTTATTTCAATCTAAAAAGCCTAAAATTGATCCAGAACAGCAGTATAAATCCCTTTGTGAAATCTGTGCAGAGCCATTGCACAAGGCCAATTAAAATATTATTATTTCTACAAAAAAAAATCCAGAAGGCATATCATCTGTAGTCTGTGATGAGAAGGAGCATTAAAGCTAAACATGCTTTCCTCACTTGCTACAACTTACACTGTTCTTTTGAGTTCTTAATTGACTTCACACACTATCAGTCTATTTCTAGTGTAAGACCTGTGAAAATCACGCTGGCAGAAAAACAGCAGATGTAAATGACCTTGAGCCATTTCATTAGATGGCCTTCTGAATACAGATCCCTAGTTGTCACTTTCTTTCATCCTAAAACCTCAAGACATTTGGGGCCAGTTTCACGTCAAATTTAGTGTCAGCTATACAAACCCACATCTTGCTTTACCTGAACATCACCTAAGTCAGGTTTGTGTTGAATGCAACAGCTCAAGACCCCTTACTAGAGGACTCAGTATTTCTCAGGTCAGATTGAAAACTTCTCCCAGCTTTCTTACCATTCAGCAACTCCCAGCACTGACAGCAAGGTTACCAGAGACCAAATGAATGGTTCCAAATAAGAGTATTTCATTGTTGCTACTACTGACTGTGAATTATCACCACATACTTGAATTTCTCACCTACTGGGAAATTCAGGCATGCAAGTGACAATAGTCTGTTCATCTAATACAGAAACAAGTTACAGCTAGCCTTGCATCCTACTAGCAGTTTCGAAATTAAGTTTACATACCATCAACATTAGAGCTGATGTATGCCTAATATTAGACATTTATATAGCATCTGTTAAACATTTCACTGGGTTAGAAGTACTCACGGCACATAATGAATTTCAATACTATTATAAACTGAACATATTTAAAGACTACTTGAAATACAGACACAAGTGCAGTTCTCACCTGAAGACAAAGATTCTTGTGAAAGAGAGGTTTGTTCTGCAACATGAGAAGACTGCAACTGGCATTGAGGAGGAGTCTGTGTACTTGCTGTGGAAAAACTCTGGTTATATCCCGCTGAATATGAAGAATCCTCTTTAATTTCCTGGTCTTTACGGGGAGGCAGTGGTGCATTCACTTTAAATACCTACAACATATTTGAAAGCAAGTGCTTAACACTACCAGCTAAAGTCGCTGCCTAATGCCACCACCCTGCTATGCTGTGGTTTGAATCCATATGCTTTTTGGTGTATTTCTAGAACACCAGCTCTTTCTTAGAAATAACCAAAAGCATTGTACATCGACCCATCCTTTTCCCTCCCAGTGAACTTACAGAACACACTGCTGTTTATGTAGCTATGACCCAAGGAACAGCTTGATTGACCATAGCTACTGTGCTCTGCCAGCAGAACAAGCACCATACAACAAGCTATTTTCCTTCTATGGGAAATCTGCTGACTACCTGCCCTACAGCTCAAGGTGAAGCTGGGACAGCCTATCCTGAGATGAGATATTCACATTTGGGAACAATCTGGGTCCTTCTGCATGTCTTGGAACCTGACGTAACACTGTTATCCACTCAAACACTGTATTAGATATCATTTGCCCCTTCAGTAAACATAGCTTCATCTTTCCTACTCATTAAATGTTCCCCAAGGGTAAACATTTAACCTAAGTCTTGTCACTCAAATGTTATAGTCTGGGCAGTACAGTGATGAGCAGATATTACTGTTAGTTAAATCTAATAATCCAGACTTCAATCACTCCAGTGACTGTATCACTTTACAACCAATAACACAATTATTAGAAATAATGCTGTCAAAAGTGGCAGCTAGTATCAACATCAAATAGGCAAAGCCTGTTTTGATTAAAAGTATTTAAATTTCACATGAAGAGCTGTCAGCTGGACTGGTACTGAGTCTACAGGTACATCTAGCATTTTCCAAGACTATAAACTCTCTGAAGACAGACTTGGGCAAAAGCCATAGCTAGATGATGCAAGAAACACCTTCACAGCTTGACAATTCTTGCCATTTGCAGATGCCTTTATAATTAAAAAAAAAAGCCAACATTTTCCAGGGTCAAGAAACACAGTATTGTCTCTAAGAGGCAGTAGAAATGCCTCATGATACTCAAGTGCTGAGCATAAATTTTGAAGTAAAACAAGCTATTTTATTTTTAATCACTTCATCTGGTAAATAAATTGATCCAAAGCTATCCTTTTTCTTAAAGAAATTTGAGACTGCAGGGCAGTCAGGCTGTCAACACCCACATCCTGAAGTATTTATAGCAAGCAGTCTGCTTTTTCCTACAGTGAGGGTTTACAGGTGGAATTCAAATCCAGGACTAGGGCTACAGGTCAAGGCTGCCTTTAAGCTTCCATTCCAGCAGCAATAGAATGTTTGAGGATCTGTAATCAGATATTTCCATTACTGTCACTGTTTGGCAGGGAATCATTCTGGCTATCTACTCGAATCCAATGGCTGTGCTTTCCTGGCAGCAAGGAGACTCTAAGCAATGTAGGGAAGAAGAAAACCCTGCACTGCAAAGTTCAAGATTTCTACCACTACAAGAGGAATGAACATCCTCATCACTTAGTGACAGATGTTCATCAGGTTTACCCAAAAATCCCAAGAATAATCTGACATTTAACATCTCTGAAAACACGGTATTAGTTCAAGTGAACTTTCAGTGGTATTATGATCAAAGCACTCTCAACACAGGCAGCAAGTCCAGACATAACCAGAATGACTGAGACCAAGACTCCCTATTTACACCCTGCTTATCTTATAGACTGTGTGTCCAAAAGACTCTGGATTCCTTAATCACAGCACACTGTCACTTCACTTTCAGGGAAAATCACCACTAACCACTTAGCCTAATTCAAACACATCTAGCTTACAAAAAACCACCTCCCTACCACCAATTGCCTTATTTGTAATGTAATGTATATCACAATTTTCTGCCTCTGAGGAAGGTTCAACTTGAACCTCTCTACAAATACAGAAAACCAAGCAGAAAAAAAAAATCAATGCAGTAATTTTACTACAGACAGCACCAGGATGTCCCAGAAGTTTTAGTTGTTAACTCCTGTGATTTGAAAGGCTATTAGATCCCTTCTTCTACCAGTTCCTACCACATACATCTCAATATCTCAAGACAGAGACTGTCCTGCCAGTCGTGAACTGCACTGGTATGTCTGTTAAGGTGGAGAATGCCTTCAGAGAACCTAAAGCTTGCTTTTGAGAAAAACATTAATCAATGTTTCTATTATCTTCTGAAGAATATACCAGAGGAGTAAATGTTGCCTTCCCTGTAGCCGAACTTAATAAAATGGAGACCCTTCCTCTGAACCTCTCAGCCTGCACTGCAGATTACCAGGAAGCAGCAAAGTTTGATACTATTTTCTCAGGCCACACACCATTACTGATGTTCTCTATTTGTAGTGAACATCTCAGACTGTGGTGTATTTCCTAGATACATACACTGACTACTCATTAACAACAGAGGATAATGAGCAACACCAGTCTTCCAAAAACACATTCTCCATGATTCCAGTGGACTGAGTTCTATCACACTGAAGCAAACAGTTTAACAAGACAAACTCAGGCTTCTGAAAGCATTTTGTCCCAATATCTAGTTATTTCAGCATTCCCTTTCTCCATTGAAGACTGCTGTATTGAAAATCTTTTTCCCAAGGACAGTGTAAGTACAGTCCACCTTACTTTAGGGCACAGCTATCAGTCTGTTGATTTCAGGCCTGACTTCTCCCTCTTAGTTCCTTGGAAGCCACTAAGACTCCCTAGTATTAGTTTTCTGGCACTACACAGAGCAAAACCAGGATATTTGTTCTTAGATGGTCTGGTTTAAGTTCTGAAGGAATCAGAGAACCAGAAGCCTAATCTAGGTTTTATTGTTAAAATGATCTCTCAAGTTCTGTATTATTCCAAAAGCCGGTTCCTCAGTGTCAGCCCCAAGTTACTCACATGGTTGTGAATTCTGTGTGTTGCACACTTACAGTCTGCATAGCCTGAAAGGGAGCTGCTGTTATGGTGACAGAGCTGCTGCTTGCTGGAGGAGACTGAAAGCTTTGTGCTGGTGGCACTGATGGCATGGGGGTGCTGGAAGTAGGCAATGGCGACTGTGGCTCACTTGGGAGGAGAATAGTTGCCTGGGGGAAGAACAAATGTAATGAAAGGTCACTTGATAATTATCAGGCAGTAACAGAAGCAGTTAATTTGTTCTAAAGCCTAGACTGACAGAAGTCAGCAGTTTCTACAGGATGACATTTGGACATAGCAGAGCTACAAAATAGCTTTTGCTTACAATTTCAAATCTTGCTGTGCATCCTCAGCAAACAGTACTTCTATTGCAGTCTCTGCTGATTAGGTGAAATGTGCCTATGAGCTACTATACATACCATTCTTTGGAATAATATCACAATAAAGAGACATTAGGTATTTATCCCTACCACTAAGGACGCACAGAATGCTTTCTGTTCCATTTAGTTAAAGAAGATTCTTTGACTGACATTAAAAATTACTTCTCTTTTCTGGAGAAACTTAGGACACTTAGGGGGTCTGATTTTTTTTCCCCTTTCCAACTAAATTATATTTCAGATTAGAAACAATGCTGAGTTGCCTGGACAAAGTATTAACCAGCATTAGGCCTCAGCTGTGCAGAAGGCAAAATGAAGTGTTGATTTCAAACAGCAATATTTATAGGAATCAGGAGTCAAAAGGAACATGTCTAGAGCCTTACCATTTCAGCAACTTAAATATTTACCTTACTTGTGATAGCTCACCTGGGAAATTTCAATCTTTTTAGGTATCAGTGGCTCAGAAATACATGAACTTGTCTGATACAGAGGCTGGGAAGTATATTTCTCATTCTCTTGAGAAAGTGATGTTGATGCCTAGAGGAAGCCATATAATGCACCTGCTATTACGAGTAGCACTACAGAGTTCTGGTAAAGCTATGAAACACCAGTGCAAAAGTCAAAACAAATGGATTTTGAAACACTAGGACAAACATTAATTCCAAAGCCAAAGTATTAAACAGTCATCTTAACCAAAGCTTCAAGTAATTAGCTTTAGAGATTCAGATTTAGATTATTCTTCTTACACAACTGGTTGCACAACTAGCCCTGTGAAGTCAGATCATTTTAAGAACAGTAGACTGCTTCAGGCACTTACAGAGAAGGCTGCAACACACACCTGTCTCACTGAATTAAATGGAAAGGTATGTTGTGCCTCTGGTAAGCTCTGTTGAACGAGGCCTTGCAAAGCCTGCACGTTCTGTAGTTAGCCCAGGCTTGTAAATGCTAAGTTTAGGAGTTGCTTAATACTTCAATACAGGGCTACAGACTACCAGTGCTGTGCTCACCATGTACACATCACAGTGCCTCAGACAGCACTGGGGTGTACCTGCACACCAGGAGGAGCACTGTCACCATGCAGTGTGTTCCCTGGTTGTGCCAGGACCAAAACTTAACTACTGCTTTCCCTGGAAAACCAAGACTCTAGACTTCAAGCTGAAGGGACTAGAGATAGGCTGGGCACAAGCAATCCTAATTCCAAACAATAAGTTTGCATTCTGCTACATCAGATGTTCTAATTTATAGCACAGCACAAGCCTTCTGGATGCATATTGAACAGCAATTGAATAATAATTGAATTCTTGTCAGCACAAGGAGTCTCACGGCACTGTAGAAGTGAAAGGTGTCAAGAATTGGGACAAAACTGCTGATTCAAGAGGTCATAAGACTAACAGCCCTATCAGTATACAGTATGTTAAGAAATAAAGTACTATATACACAGTACGCTGATAGCATGTACATCAGCAAAACAAATGTAAAAAGCAAGAACATTTCCCATTATAATCTACACACTGAATGACAGAGTCCAACAGGAAAGAGCCAGCTGTGCTCTTGAACACAGCAACACAACTCACAAGAGATGTTTAAGACAGTAACCTGCATAAATTGAAACTTGTCAGCTCTAAATGCTATTTGAATGTTTAACTGCACATAAACACAATTAAGCAAGCAAAGTTTTAGGTCTCAGCTGAACATCAGGAAGTCAGATTCCCAGTATTTCTTCAGTTACTGTTTGAGAGTATCTCAGTCTTCAGGTTACACACATGTTCTGCTATTTCATGACAATACCCACCCAATTTATGCAACCTCTTTGTCATCATTAGAGGGAATATTCACTGTATCCAAAGCACATACTTATGCTTCTCCCATATTCCCACAAGAATGCACCACACATTTTAGTGAGCATTTTTCATCTCACACCCTTCCTGTGTCAAGAAGCAGACTGTTCACTTTGCATTGATGCTGTATCAGCAAAACTTTTCCACCCATCTCTAAGTATTCCAGACTGCAGGCTATACTACTGCTGTCACTTAATGTTGTTCAAGGACAGTTATTCAGCTTTCTGTTAGGGCTGGCTGTCACACAGATCTGAATGCCAGTGAACCCCAGGGTATGATACCTGTGGTGTCACCAAGTCTTCAGTTTCAGAGCCAGAAAGAGCAGGATCAGCAGATGCTAGGGAAGTGTTTGAATCATGCAGTGCCACGGATGAAGCAGCAGCCTTGCAAGAAAAGAAAATAGACATAAGGTTTCAAAATTATCAAATGTAAATGGTTTCACTGAAACTCACCCTCAGCATGTCCAAGCAAACGTCATAATAACACAGGGACTGAAGTGTTTTGACTAGTCAGTCAATCTTTTAGGAATTGTTGTTTGCGGCAAGGAAACACATTTAAAAGCAGAAATCACAAACACAGTGACTGAATTTAAGATTCATTTAACCACAACTACCAAAGCTTGAGATAGAATCTTTGGTGTAAGGATCCTGAAGATGAAAACATGCACTAGGAAAGAAACTAGCTGTTCTGCACACAACTACTGGCTATGAACTGAACCTACAGGTAAAACATACAAACTACTTCAGCATGTCTTCAACATCCTTCAAGAAACTTGAAGCATTTATTGCCCCTTTTCAACCAGAAGAACAGCCAACTTTGTCCACATTTGAGTGGTCTTAGATTGGCAAGCTACTATGTTGTATGAAATACAAAACTACTGTCAAGAAAAACAACTCAAGCACTCAAGTGTAAGTCCATGCTGGTAAATAACCTATCTGCCTCTTCGGGGCAGTCCTAACTTAACTTACCTGAAGGGGCTGTTGAAGAAAATCACTCTGACTTGGCAGTTTCTGCTCTTTTGAAGCTGTAAAAATAGAATGCATTACACAACACTTACTTTTTAATTCCAACACTACATATAGTTTTGGTGTGCAGTTCTATTATGTTAAAACATTTTTTATGTGAAGATGCCAACTATTTTTACCATGTGGATATGCAAATATTTAAACCTAGCATCAGCAAACTACACCCAATTGAAAACTTCAGGGTTTTGGTAAAAGAGGACAGGTAATGAAAGAAAAATATTTTTACCACTGAAAAGATACCCGCTTACCAGATAAAGAAAAAAATTAATAAACTGGGTAATCAAGTTGTACAGCCCAAGATCCACCCAAGTCTTTTGGCATGGTCTGCTCATTATATTTAAACAAGCTATCTTCATCAGGCCTACTGATCTACAGCCCAAGCAAACCCTGATAGTGCTTGCAAAATTTTATGTACCATTTACATTTATAGTATCACCTACCTACAGGACTACTTGCTGGAGTAACTGAAGGAGGTTGGGATGAACCAATGGCACTTGGTGAAGCTTTATCAAAATCCAGAATGGACTCCTTTCAAAAAAAGATCACCATTGGGTAGAAAAAAATTAAACTCTAGATACAAATGAAACATTCCCACTTGACAAGATGCTTTTTAGCTACTTAGTTCATTCATTCAGTGCCAACACACATTGTCAGCACTTCTTCCCTAACCCAGTTGGAACTGGAGCTTTGTGCTACAACAGCAGAGAAAAACATACTTGCATGAAGTTGTAAGTCCCTTGTATCTGAGTCATCAGATCCTGAAGTTTTTCCCTTCTCAATACTGGATCTTTTGGAAGAGTTGAAGTAGAGCAAAATTCTGCAGCTGGCTGATGTACAGGTTTAGGCACCTAATAAGGAGAAATTAGGTTAAATCTAATACTGGAAGCAAGACAAGCTGCTTTATCCAATATACTTCTAGAGGTGTCAAGACACTGTGGGCCAAGGAATGCTGTGCTGTTATTGATATTTCCTGAATCAACTTCTCACTTCATTGGAAAAAAAAAAAATTGGCTTCCTGTTGCTACAACTAGCAAAGCCACAGATTTCACAGAATGGTTTGGGTTGGAGGACAGCTGGAAGATTGTCTAGTTCCAACCCCCTTCCATGGGCAGAACCCCTTTCACTAGGTTAATTCACTTCAGTTTCTTATAGTCAAATACAAAGAAGTAAGTTACCTGCATCTAGTGCAAAATTAGGCACTTTCATCTAAGGAAAGTCACATTTCAGTTGAAGGCCAGAACCAACTTAAAAATCAAAGCCACATTGCTCAAGGTTTACTTCCTTCCAATAGAGCCTATGCCAATAAGTACAGATCTTTTACTAGGAGGGCATTTCCAGACATTCTGAAGAAATTGCACCTATATTGCAAGCAAGTAACTCAAGATGAGACCAAAGTGTTTCTACTAAAAAGCCAGATAATCTCAATGCACCACCTCCTGCAGAAAGTATTACATCCCAGTTTGGCATAAACACACCTGTGCTCTCACACAAGAGCCTAACATGGTCTTTTGCAGGGCTTTATTACTCCTTGATTATTTCAGCTGCTTCCTTAAGAGTTCATCCCAACTGGTTGTCACTCCACTTTAAAGGAGGGAAATGTTTTGTCAGAGAACAAGTCAGTCTATGCCAACATAAAAATCATAATAGTAAGCTCCTTAAGCAGCAGAAACCCTCTTATTTATACAGGGACAATAATAGTAGACTGTCTAGATAGTCTAACATGTCTTTTGAAAGCAGCATGAAGAGGTAGAATACTTCATCAGAAGTATTTTAAACCAATAATTTTTTTGTGGTTCTCTAAAGTTTTATTGTTCTTATGTTTGCCTGTGCAGCTAGAGAGAAGCAAATTTGAAGACATTTAGTTGCATTTGTTCAACTGGTCCAAATGTGGAGATATGAAGGAACATGAGAAAGCCTTTATTTCCTTACAGGACAAACAGCTGCGTTTCTAGCAGGAGGTTACAACTTCAATATATTGTACAACAGTGACATTGAGTATTTGCATGAAATCATCAGAAGATATATGGCAGAAGGGTATTTGTGTTATGATGACAATTGTCACACTAAATCCACCACAAACTGATGAACTTCAACTGTTTTCTGAAACTAATCTCTGGCCTTTGCAGAAATTCCAATACCATGCACAGGCAAGAAGCTTACAGTGCATGATTAACTCTGGAGGGCTCAGTTTCCAGTATCTATGTGCCCTCATGATAGCTGCTTGATGAGCTGTGAGAAGTTTTACTTTATTCTGTAGTTAAAAGAGTGCATCTTTGTACAGCTCTATCTTAATTAGAAATTCTGCTGCACAAGCACTACCTTTAACTATCAGTAAAATACAAGCCCATACTGGTATAGTTTCCAATTATGAACAGTAACTACAGTTTTTAAAGATATAAGGTAGCACAAATGATACAGTTGAACTAAATTAATCTCAGTGAGTTTTAGATTAAGTAACTGGCAATCTGGATCTTTCTGTCCATCACTTTTAGTCCTCACCTACAAAAAGGTCTTAATTTTATAGCACTAGCTGTCATAGTAAATCCATTATGGGTTAAACAGATTCATGCTTTTGTAACCCTCTTCCTCCTCACTATCATTTCTACTAAGACACAGGAACACTACCAGACTCGTTCTGTGTGTTTGAAAATGGGTAACAGAAGCTTTTCACCTTTAGGTGATCTAAGTAAGTTAAGTCTGGCAAGGTCTAAAGCTCTTAAGATAATCTAGTAGCTACATAAGCGAGACTTGTACATGAAACACAAAAAGCAAAGCTGAAAAAGGCCCAAGAGCATGGAGCAGAAAAGACTTGTCACTTCTGCTTCCAATGATGATAAAATTCCTGTATGCTTTTGCAATTTGTCAGAGCTTTCATCTCCTTCCCCAGCTCATACTCTATGCATTCTCTTGGTAGCTTTCTTTACTTCAAGAAATAAAAGAATGCAGGGTTACACATATGATATCAGGGCTTTAACTTTAAAAGTGAATCCTTTTTCCAGCAGGATGGAAACACTGAGACTTTCCATTTCATAGAAGTTATCTCCTAGTTCATATTCATGTTAAAATACACCAGCCAGAAGAAGCTTCAGTGAAGTTACCTCATTGAATTGCTGCTTTGCTGGTACCTAGGGGTTCAAAACTAAAATGTTTAAGTGCATTACAAGATAATATACAAGGTATCAGAAAGTGAAAGTATTTCAGTTTTTATGCTTTTTATAAAAAAATGCTTTGAAGAAGAGCAGATACTTGACATTCTTAAGATGTTTTCTTTCTAGCCTACAATTAGATGCTGTTTCTGGTGATCATTAAAAAACAGCAGCAGACTCTGACCTATTAGTCTGGCTCAGATCAAACTTGTACATGCTAAGATCACTTAACATTAACCTGAATGTTGCTTGAACCACTAGAGTTGGACAGCACTGGTAAATTCAGAGTCTAATTTGTCATAAGAACTGTTTCTGAAACCTAATTTCAACACTAATACATTCAGCAAAATGTATCTTGATCTACATCCTGAGAACTGACTGAAAGTAGAGGTGAAACATCAAGAATTTGTTCCCAGACCTGTTAAACAATTGCAAATAAGCCAATGACCACACTGACATTTGGCTACTCAGAATGCCAGTGTACCAGGGCCTCCTGTTAAAGCTGGATTTTTCAGAGACTGAAGGGCTACTTAGATGCAACACTAACAAACCACTTCAACCATCTCATTTACTAGTGAAATTTCATCCCACGAGACAGGACTTCAATTCCTCTTTAGGTTTGTTAGTTAGAGTAGTAAATGAGGTGGAATGGTGATACCTAAGCTGTAAGCAGTGACTGCTTTGTAGGTACACTATTAAAATTTGCTTTCTACTCAGAGCAGGTATGAATTCACAGCAGGTATTAATTCAATGACGTGCTGGATGACAGCACAAGCCAAACTGTTGGGCTTTCCCATACCAGGCCACAAATTCAGCTGTGACTGAGTTTACTGATCCACAGGTTGCACAAACACTAACAGAACAACAGTTAAACAGGTCTGCCCACCAGCTCACCCTGCTGTCTTAGGCTCAGCTTCTCAGGTATTGCACCTTAAGGTACGTTAAATTAAACAAGCATATTTTAATTTCTCAAAACAAGGGCTTTTTGAAGACTTCAGAGCTCTAACAGTTAGCTTCAGCTCAGAGGGCAGCAGCAGTGGCACAGGTCTTTTAGCTGCCATGCCTACCTCCCTGCACAAGAGCATTTATAGATTCTCTCAAAGTCAAACAAATCCATCTTCAGCAGTACATTGCCTCCCTTTTATATAAGCAAGGGCAAGAGAAATTGTTATCTGAAAAGCTTAGCATGACTTTGATTGTTCTTTTTATGCAACTCAAGTCAAATGTCCTTTTTGAAAAAACTGGTTATGGAAACTAGTTACAGCACACTGTTTTCTACTCATTCAATATAATTTCAGTATTAGGATTTCTCAATAGCTACAAAGCAAAAAATAAAACCAGCTGATGCTTTCCTATGGTCTATGTAAATCCAAGTTTGACTACTTGAAAATACACTTTGTTTACTTAGTTCAGCAAACCCCCTTCAATACCCTGGCTGCTGTCATTGGCAGAGGCAAGGACCTCTCAGACAGGGTGGGGGCATTAAACAGGCAGGTTTTCAACATTCAGGGAAAAAATGGGGCAGGAGAGAGCAATTCAGGGCTGCTTTTTCCTCACATTCCAGCATTTAGTTTAATTCTGCCAGTATATTGCGCGCACACACACTACCAGGGAGATTCCAAATCAGTTTGCAAATTTCTCCAGATGACTGGAGCCCCTCCTCTTTACTCACTGCAACAATTTTGTCAAACACTTAAGCCATCCATCTATCCAACCCATATAAAGATAAGAGGAAGCATCTTCTCATTGGAAAGCATCTTGCATTTAAAGTCATCTGACAGCAGAAATTCCAAGGCACTTTACAACTGCTTGAGACTGTTCCAGTACTTAGCTTCAGTTACAGGAATACTGTGCATAGTTAGGTGCACTACACCTGTTCATGCTCAGAGTTATTTAGTGAGGCAACCAGCTTTTCCACCAGTACCACCACCACCAGTGGGCACAAGACTCTACTCAGTTGGAGTGTAAAGATGGCTCAAGATGAAACACCTTAATCCCACGTTGTTACCCAGTGCTGCATTGTTACATACTTTTTTAATCTCGTATTCAACCTTCAGTTTGCGGTCCCGCCTCTAGGCACAAGAACATCCATTTTTCAGTTATGCCAAGTTTACTGACAAGACACAAGCTCCATCACTTGCCATGAGTAATGGGATGTACTGGTTCCTGCTTTCTTGCAGGAAAACAGTAGTGGTGACAACACTGCATACAAAGAACTGCTCAATTCCCCGTATTTTCTTCCCGAAGTCTACCTTTATATCAACATTTCTCTTAGTGACCTAAGGCAGACATAGCAGAGCTCAGTTATCTGTTTTGACAGTGATCAGTGTTGTTGCTACCCAGGCCCAGGTGAGAAAGAAGGTAATGTGACCAAAGGGCAGCAGCCTGTTCAGCTGTAGGCCATGCAATGGCTTTCATTTTACATTTCTAACACCATGCTATTGTTAGGCTCCCAGGACAGCAGTATGGTTTATGCATTCATCTGGAAATACATATTTAAGCCCCTGTACAGTTGGTATTGCTTGATCTAGACATTAGATCTCTCTTGAATCAGCAGCTATTTTAATCAAAAGCCTAAAAATTACTGAAGTGTTATTTGCATGCAGCCACAAAGTATTTGATCCCTGGATGAGTCATACCTGCTTTGTACTGCTAACAGTGGCCAGAGCCAACAGCTACAGATGAACCAAGTTAATTCTTCTGTCTTATGCAAAAAGCAGTTATTCAAGGTTCAAACACAGCAATACTGTGCTGATGTAAAAAAAGCAAAGCAGACCATCTTGCTATTCAAATATACACTTCATCCACTGGAATGATTTTGCTCAAGAAAGAATGAAATGGGAGTCTAAATATCGGCCTACAAATTACACCTTAGACACCTCTGCTAACAGGTGGCTGTATTCCAATAACTAATGTCAAAAGCTTATGACAGATAATACTACATATGCCAACTCACTTCTTTGGGTTCCATATCAAACTTCTTTGGCCCCATCTGCTCCTTTGGCCCCATACTGGCAGCTGCCCAGGACTTCGGAGGGTTCTGTAACTGTGGTGATGACACTTGCTGCTGCCTGTCAGCTTTTTCCCAAGCCTCTCGAGTCTCCTGCTTCTTTTGTTCTGGCTCCTCCCTAATATGTGCAGCCCAAGCCTTCACAGGCTCCTGCTTCTTTTGCTCTGGCTCTTCCCTAACGGGCACTTCCCATGTTTTCATAGGGTCTGGCTTCTTTTGTTCTGGTTGCTCCCTAGTTTGGGTTACCCAAGGTTTTGGAGATTCCTGCTTTTCTTCTGGTTCTTCCTTAACTTTGGTTACCCAAGGTTTTGAGGACTCCTGCTTTTTCTGTTCCTGCTCTTCCCTAACTTTTGTTACCCATGGCTTTGGCGATTCCTGTTTCTTCTGGTCCTGCTCTTCCCTGACCTTTGCTACCCAGGGTTTGGGAGACTCCTGCTCTTCTCTGACACGTGCTACCCACGCCTTTGGAGCTTCCAGCTTCTTCTCTTGCTCTTCCTCCACTCGGGACTCCCAGGGCTTTGCAGACTCACGCTTCTGTTCCTCCTCTTTAACACGAGCTTCCCAAGGCTTTGGAGAATCTGGTCTTTTCAGTTCTTGCTGTCTAACACGAGCTTCCCAAGGCTTCAAGGTCTCTTGTTTCTGCTTCTGTTCCTGCTCTTTAATATCAACAAGCATCTCCCAGGACTTTGGAGGTTCTTGTTTTCTAGCACACTCGGCTTCCCAAGATCTGGGCTCTTCTGGCTTCTTCTTGACACAGTATTCTGCTTCAGGCAAATAACGCCTGTTGAGAAACTATATAGACCAAAGAAACTTAATGGCTCCCAAGAACACATTTTGCTACTACAGTTCAGGTCAGTTAAATTAGGTCACCCAGCTACTGAAAACTGCTGACTACAAGCAGAGCCTAGACAGTCTAAGCACTAGTCATAGAAACTATGTAGCCATGGGCTTTATCCTACAACAGTGCAGACTAGCTTTGCTTGGCATGCCACAGAGAAACAGGGAACGGTGCTGAACAGCACAAGTAAAACCCAGCTGAGTGAATCTACTGCCCTTATTCTCAATGCTGCCTCATGCTCCTAGGCAGTGACAATATCAAGTTCAACTGTGATTTTTATAAAGGTAGCTCTCCTTTTAAGCACCTAAAAAGCTCTGGTATTATATTAGCAGACATCCTGCTAAGCATCCCGAAATATTTGGCCCAGTAATCAAGTATAACCATCATTCTTAGTGGAGCTTTGATACTAAAATGTTAACCAGATTCTCAGATTTAGTACCACTGGACTGCAACTGCAGGCTGTGTTTAGTGTCAGTAAGACTGAAAGTTCAATCATGATGTCCTAAGTTTTGCTAAGTTACCACTTTGTCATGAACAGGAAGTAAACATGTGAAGTGAAAAATGTACAAGGCTCACTGGCCAAGATCTTTATTCTGGCTAGACACCAGCTAAGAGTCAGGTAGCAGTGTTAGCAGTAAGTTGCAAAAACTTGTTATAGAGTACACCCTCTAGTGGGACACCTGGGAACCAGGGATTCAGCACTTTAAGAACCAGAATTTCCACTTGGAAAAAGACACCCTTCCCCACCTTTTGAACCAGGTCTAACGATTTCTATGCTACTGACAGTCAAAGCTGGAGCTCAGGAGTCTGAAGAGCTGCTGAAACAGGTCTACACACCCCTGTGCATACGAGTCTGTCTTGGGTTTCCTATTTTCCTGACAAATCGGAGTAAGACCAACAGCATTCTCAACCCCACCAATATCAAGCCTACTGCAACAAGCTTTGCTTTTACAGACAGCTTTAGCAGATGTGTATTTTCTCTATCCCACAGTACACAAAGGATCAGTGTTTCCACTCTAAAGGCTGATGCTTTGTTTTATTCAGGAAAGTGCCAGAGCATTGAAGTACTACACTGCTTCATGTAATCCTGCTCCATTTATCCCAAAATAAAACACCAAATGCCATAAATTTGGGGTAAAAATAGAAATGCAACCAAGTCTTTAATGCTTCCTACATCAAGCAACACCTAGATTGCGGTTCAGACTCCCTTTTCGAGTTTAAAAAAGGGCTGCAGAAGAGCATTTGTGTCTGATAAATCACAATACTAAAGGCAAGCAATTAACAGTCGAGTATCTTACCTCCTGTGGCTGTATTTCAGATTTCATAAGCTCCATAATGGATTCTAGAGAAAAGATGTTAATTTGTTTCAACTGATCAAAGAGTAGCAACTCTTTAAGTCTATTCAAATAGCAGTACCAATTTGCAAAACCAGTTATTCTCAAAGCTCTGCTTGCCATTGACCATGCTATTTGCAGACAAGCTTTTATTTTCTAACTTTTACAGTTGCAGAAGTTTAGAATTAAACAGGAAACATTTTAGAATACTCCTAATTTTGTTATCCTAATATGTAACTTTCCCCAGACAGTTCCCATATCTTCAACTTGCTCAGAAGGCAAAAGCATTCTATTACTATGATTTAATGGTTTTTTCCTATGTTATTAGCTAAAATAGGTCTGCAAGCCATGCGGGTTCCATTTCAGTTACTACATTGCAAGTAAGCTAGAGTACAGCATTAGATTTAGCACCAAGCTATGAACAGTCAGTACTCATTTCAAACCTTTCCCAACACTGATACAAAAACAATTGAACCCTGTAATATTCCACCTGGTTCTTTGGCAGACTCTCCTTTTGACAGCTGTCTTGTTTTCTCTGGTTTTCTATTTACTTCTTCTTCCAATTCTTTCACTGGCACAGTGGTGCGAGGAGTCGGAATACTTTCAAAGTAGCCAGAGTCTAGAAGTTTGGACAACAGGTCCTTCATGTGTTTATCTAAAGAGTAAAAGGCCATAAAGTTAAAATAGCAAAATCTGATTTAATCTGGGTATTCAGATTACAGATTAAGACTTGTTATTTCCTCCCTTTATATGAGCTGCAGATTTTCCAAGTTCATACATATCACCAACCTATAGCAATAAAATGTTTTAGTAAAGGAAATTATTCATTAGACTGTTTAATTTAATGCAGTTGAAAACATCATTGCAATCTCAGGGCAGCTGGTGTTTAAATGCTCACAAGGTAAACACTGAGCCACCTGGTCATCCATAGCTTAGAAAGGGCTTTGTTTAAACCCTGTATAAGCTAGCCAGCATTGACACTAAAGTCGTGTGAGACTGCAACAGAGGCAAAGCTAAACAGCCACAGTGGAACTACTCTACAAGACACTCTTGCTAGTCGCAGGAGGGTGTCTCAAAGAAAAGTTCAGAACTGGAGATACATGCAGGGGAAATGCAAGGGACTGTTCCCAGTCAACTCACTCCTCTGAAGGTGGAAAAGATTTTATTCGTGGTTGAATAAAAACTTAACTCTGTACTCTGAGAAGCACTGCCCAATTTCCTCCCCTGTGCAAGCAAGAGACAGCAGCTTAGAGTAGATAGTATGATCTCAAAAGTAACAGCAATTCTAGAAATTGTTTCAGAGGAGCTGGAAACAGGGCAGTCTTGAGAACAGGAAGAAAATTCAGCTAAAGATCACTCCTGCCAGTGACAACCACACAAACAAGAATTGTAGCTAGAATTTAATATGGCTATAAAAAACTGTCTTCCACAGCAATGAATGCTAATAAAACAACCTACCAGCTTTATCTGAAGTCTAGCTTGCACACAAAGGGATTCAAGACTGACACTAAAGGGATAGAGATACTGATAAACAATCTATTCATGTCAACAGATACAAGGCTAAGGTTACCAGCCTGTAGCAATCAAAGCTTGCAGTTTGTCCAGAACTACATGGAAAGATTTAACACCTAGCTGTCAGTTCAGCTGCTGTGTGTGGAAGTTAAACAGGACACACCAATGGTCTCTTCTAACAGTTTCAGCATTTCTGTCAGTAACAAATGAAAGATTCCTACCACACAGCTGCTGCACACAACGAGCAAGGGCTGCTTGCAATAGGAAAGACACTTTTCCTCACAAGCAAGTTGTAAATAGGAACACTGTGTATGTTGGCTTGCAACCAGGGATTTTGGAACTGTGCCACAAATGGAAGGTCTGTAGAGTCCCACAAGTTTTGGTATATTTACCACAAGGTAAGGACACTTCCATAACATCAAAGAGACTGCACTGTGCATGATGAGAGATCCCAGCAAGTTCCATTAATGACTACTCTTTCCTAGTGTGGTCATGCACTGTAGGGAGACAACAGGTGTGAGTCTAGAATTCCTACAAAGAAAGGAGACTCCCCAGTGCTGTGGAACCTTCAGCCCAGGGCCAATGAAGCTTTGTAATACATCAGTGTACTCAACTAAACATTCAATGGCTGGGAACTGTTCCAAGCTTAACCCATTGGCACATAACTATACAAAAAGCTTCCCACTGTTCTGTAAGGTATTCATGGATCAGGTTTTGAATTTCTACCATCATTATTCCTCAAAAATATCCTAGCACACCGATTGAAGAGCAAGTCTTGACCGGAAAATGAAAGTATGTGGCATGGTGATTGACCTGTACTTAATTGAACTAGGAACAGCCCTTTATCCTTGGATAATGGAGATACACATATCACTTGCCAGTGTTTCATTTCATAGCCTTCCATGTGTTCATTCACTGCTTTTAAGACATTAAACAAGCACACAAATTTTAGGTCTTTTTAGTTATTTCTCTAGATGAGACACTCACATGTAGTTCCAACCACAGGTTTCTCACTTCCTTCTAGAAGGTCCCAGAAGTAGAGAGATGATTGTTCCATCTGGTCTTCAACACTAAAACAAATGACAGTTTTACCAGGTAGAATCATAGCCAAGATCAAGTGCTGCACTATCCCAATACCTCTCATTTTATGATGTTCACCAATGTCCAACTTTCCAAAACTAGACTGCATGCACAGAGGGAATAGGAAGCCCTGAAATCCCTGGAAGCCATTCAGCTGCCTCTGTCTGCACAGGATTTACCCTAGAAAACCTCAAGCTTCTTCTCTTGGTCAGTACAGAGATCCTAAGCACTGTTCCACAAGACCACATGGCTGAATTTCATTACAAGCCAGAACTCCCAAACAGGGCAACAATTTGCTGTTTAATCAGCTGGTCACATTGACTGGATGAATTTGTACAGGTGCAACCAACGATAGCTGCTATTCTCACTAAATAGCAGCCTCTGGGAAACTTTGCTATAGGTCCAAGATCTAGCTCCTCCAGAAGATGGAATTTGCAGTCCACTGTGAGGAAACAGTACCCCAAAAGAAAGGATTATGCCTCTTTGTAGTAGTAAGAGGAAGCTAGAAACAAAGTTACTTCATTGGGATGAGGCACTCCTGTTGTGTAGGTTTTTATAAGCAGCTGCTGTTTGGAAGTAGTTAACTAAAGAGCAAAGATCAGGCAAGTCTAGTGTATGACAAGTGACTAGAATTTTGAGGCACTTAGAGAATCAGACCATATTCAACCATGACTTACCCATAAAGTGTCTCAACTTATCACCTAATAACTACTTATTCCATATTCAAGTACAATTCTTGCTGCACTACCCTACCAGACAGGCTGTCACACTGAGCATGAACCATCACAGCACCAGAGCAGTGCCACATGAGCACTGATGCTGACATTTACCTCTGTTGACAACCTGATGACATGCATGACATTTAGCACAGAGGTAGCAAAAACTTCAGGCAATTTTTTAAAATCAATTTGAAGCTAACAGCAAGAGAACCTCAGGAGCACCATCTTAGACTCCTCTGGAATAGAGAGGCACATCTGAATCATCAATGTAAATGGAATACAGAAAGAGTTCTGATTTTACTGCACTTTTTTCACTTCATGAACAGTGAGATCTCAGAGAAGCAGCACATCCCCAGCCTCCCTGCCAAGGATGGTATTGGATTATGTCTCCTCAGTCCCACAGGGAGACATAAAATGGCAAAGTCTGTCTGTAACCTGCACCTGAGGCTGTAATTACTGCAGCTTTCCCTCTAATGCTCCAAGTGAGGTAAATCTGTTACATTCCTAATCTCAGACTAAAGCAAGCACACTGAAGAGAATTTTAATTAATGTCCCAAAACATAGCATTTAAAGACATGGCAGCATCAAACAGAGGACATGCACCACAACAAATGAAGCATGCTAATTAGACAAAACCCCTGAACTTACCTCAAGTTCTCATTTCTTTCTGGACACGTCAGTTTTGCAAATCTTATGAGGTAGTCTAGTTCTTTAGAAGGCAAGTATATTGCACCATTCACACCACCTTTGAAATCTTTCTGGACATGCTCTTGAGTGAAGTTCTGCAGCACATACTGGACTTGAAGTATTGTACGCAGCTTTTTCTTCTCTGCTTCAAGCTTCAGTAGACTCTCTCTCCGCTGAGCCTTCTTCTGTGCTTTCAGCAGCTATTTGAATTCAAGATTCAGCAATTAAACATTTAGTGTGTTTAACCCTGTTTAGTAAAAGATTCAAGGATAAAACATGGAGTTCTAATATTAACAATGAGGAAATCAACTATTCATTTTGGTTGTGTAACAGAAGCTCCTAACTCTTCAGATATCCAAAATCTTTTAAGTTACTCCTTCGGAAGAGTTATCTACCCATTTATCTACTAATTGTCTATATCTAACTTTCAGTCAAACTGGATACTGGTAGCTTCACTTGTGATATGCCTTTGTGATATCTAGGCCCTGATTATGCCTGCTGTTTTATTGTAACAGCTTTTAAATAAATTGGTAGAATTGATACCAATGCACCAATTCAGCCCTAGCTAACCTTTAACATTTGCCACAGAGAGGGGCAGAAGTTGTCTCAAGTTCCTCCTAGTAAAACAACTGCTCTTCACTTTTAAATACTCCAGCTTAAAGGGTACAGCAGAATCCTACAATCACTTCTGTTGGCAGAAGACTGAAACACTCCTTAAATAAGCAACAAGACAAGTTACAGAAAACACTGAAAATGCATTCCAGTTTCTCATCATGCACTGATAGAACTACCCACCAGAAGCTATCCAAGTAACTGGAGAATTTAAAAAGCCTCAATATGTATCAAGATCAATGAAAATTTTGTTCCCTACAACACACTGCAAAGGATGCAAAGGTGCTGTTGCCAGAATGGTCCCTCGTGTTCCAGGAACAGCTACTGGCTGTAGAATCCATACCAGCAGAAGCAGAGCCAAGTTACAAACAAGGTGGGCTAGCCTATAAATACAGCCCAAGTTCAAGAACAAACATGAACTGGTAGAAGTTAATGCTGGATTACTAAAAACACCTGCACAAAGATACACTGTGTCACAAGGTACCTGTCCTTCAAAATTCTGTAGGAGGCAGAGAAATAACGCCAGAGCAGTGACTAATCATTTTTATCTTCCCTACCACTACCTTGGATCAAATCTTTCATAAGTGTAGAATTTGCTTGAGCCAAGAGACCAGTTTCTCCAAAGATAAAACACTTGCTTGCATAAAAATAATGCATGTGGTGCTTTAAATCCTGAACAAAGGCCTAAATAAAGCACTAAATCTGTGACTTGCCACAATTAGAGACAACTACAGCAGATTAAGTAGCAAACTCCACAAGCTTCAGTTAAATTTTACTGAGGGATGTACTTCTCATTGAAGTCAAAGCGATTTAACACCAGCACTTTCCCTCCCTGGAAGCATTAAAAAATTCAGTTTGGAAGCAATCTTGGGACATTGTCCAGCCCAGCCTCCAGAAAGGCTACAGTGAATCAAGACCAGATTGCTTGGAGCTTTGTGCAGTCAGGTGTTGAAGAAATCCAAGGACAAATTTAACCACTTCCCTAGGCAGCCTGTTCCTAATGTTTAATCACCCACAGAGTGACCATTTCCTCCTACCTGGCTGGCATCTATTTCAAGCAAGGATCATTGCTTCTCCTACTACATCTCAGTGAAAATTCAACCCTTTCAGAATTTGCAGTCTGAAAGATAATAGTGCATCTCCTGGAAAGCCTTCACTTCACCAGCAAGCCCAGTTCTAGGCTCGCCTCACAGGTGTCATCTGCCAGGTCCCAGCCATTCAGGGACCCACCACTGGAGTCACTGAAGCTTCTCTAGCCTTTGGCTACCAAGTAATCAGAAATAGACAGCTGGTTAACAAATACCAAATAATCAGTTCTCCTTAATCAACCACTCCTCGCCTATGCCTAGTCTTCACTGCTCCAGAGATACAAGACAGTAATTTCCTAGCATGGGGTGTACTGGAATAGAAGTGTAGCCATTAAAGTAGTAGCACAAAATTTTGCAATTACCTCCTGTCAATATAGAGAAGAACAGTTATACTTACATCTTGGCTAAGCCCTGAAAAAGTCTTCTGAAGCTCCTTGGCAAATTCCAGGTTGTGCACGACTTCATCATACTTCTCTACTGCATCCTACAAAGGAATAGATAAAAATGTATTTTTCATGCTTAAGACTACTGATTGCAACTCTATTGCCTTGTACTTAAATTCTCACTGTGAAGTAGTTATTTAGTGTCTTCTTTTCTGAAACTGTAGCTTGATTGAGATACTGTAGCTGGTACTTTAATTATACTTGCAAATATCATTCACCCATATCACCTGTCTGGGATGCAGTTCAAAGCCAGCTCATAGCACCAGAAAGATATCCTACAAGTTTGCTTCTATAGGTCTTGGCAAGCAGAGGTTAACAGCTATTTAAAATCAGACTGGTCTGAAAGCCTAGAAGGAATGTAGAAGTTTAAGCACAAATCTTCTACCATCATGCTTAACTGAATGCCTTGAAAGAAAAATTGTACAAACTTTAGAAATAAACAATACAAGTCATACTTCCAGAAAAAAGTCTTTCCAATTTAGTTTCCACAAGAAAAGCCATGTTCCTGTCTTCACTAATGGCTTTAACCAGTATTTTACAGGCTAGTCTTCAAAAATACTAATTGCAGTAGATTATTAAATGTATTTTTACATACCCATTTTTAATGGGTTGGTTAATTTCTCTAAGTTCTTTGACAGCTCTGAAGATAGCAAAATGCTGTCGTTCAGACATGCTGCCCATATCTTCACAGCACAAGGCATGAAAATAACAAGTTTAATTCCAGTTGTTCACATGTGCTTTACACTCAGTTTGGTTTATGCTCCTGACATGATATCACAGGTTTTTCTAGAACAGGTCCATCAGTCTAACATAAAGCTCTTTCACAGCAGTGTTAGTGTTTAGGGTTTCATCAGTGCAGTGACAAAGCTTAATCTACTGTCCCAACAAGATCTGGGACATCTGCAAATTCCATATGTGTTTGTAAGCAACTGGAAAAAAGTTAGATATTCATTTGTTCAGTTTGATTGCTCAGTTACTTTTATTCCCTTGTTTGTGGTATACTAGACACTATCAGGACTTAATGCTACTCAACACAAAGTGCGAGCTCTCTCCCGGTAGTTTAGGTTGTCTTCACACAATTTACCAAGCACCTTTGAAGTACTATTTAGCAATTCACTCAGTACTCCAGAGAATGACTTTTAAGAATCCAATGCCCACACATTTGAGGAGGACTCACAATCAACACCAACAATTTACTAGTCAGGTTACAGTAACTGTGCTCTTAACAACACAAATTGCAGAGCAAAACTCCCCACCTGAAAACATCAAGAACAGCTACCACTGCTCTCATGACAAGCTGTACCTCAGCCCACAGGAAAGCAATAGCTTTCTTCTGACACACCTGTTATTAGCATTCATTAACAGTATGTTGGAAGATCAGTACTGAGGAAAATCTGCTCGGCTTGCAGAACAGCACAATGAGAGCATTTAACTTGCTGGAAGCTCCTCATTTTTGAAACAAATGTTTCCTAATGTAAGGCTAGCACATACATTAGTTCTGGCAGGCATGCACCATAAGTAATTACAGCTTAATCCTAATTGCTTGCAAAACAAGTTCATCACCAGACATGCACTTCTTCCTCTGTGTGAGGAAAATTAAAACTAGATGACATCAAGTTAAATTAGAGCACCAGTGTATTATAGGCAGTTGGTTTCTTCAAGGTGCTGAGATCTATTAAGCTCTACTCCAGCTTCAATTTGTATCTACACCACAAATTTGCATCTGGAAGCTACAAATGCAGTATATTTCTGTACCTTAACCACCGAATCAGGGGACTTCACAAGACTATTAAATATGGAGTGTATATGTGCTTCTACAATAGTCACCTGAACAGTCTGACTACCACTTGTCAGTTCACTATGAAGACTGAATCTAATTCTTCACTTTAGTAGCCTATGAAACTCCAGAAACTGGGATGAAGATACTAAAATTTAAAAAGTGACACCCAGCTAGGAATACTAAAATCCAATAACCAAGTTAATTCCATTTTCCAAATGCTGTCACCTAACAGCTTTTCACAGTCCAGGGCATATACGAAAGTAGTCAATATATTTAAGACTATTCAAACTTAGAAAACATTGTTCAATAGTCTCACTGTTCATGGCATCAAACAGATTGTGAAGAATACCTATGATCTAAACACAAGTTTCTTGCCCATCTGATTCCAGATTGAGTTTGGAGGAACTGAAAGGGCATCAACCTACTCCAAACCATCAGATTTAATTAATTTACTTTTGCATTTGAAAATGCAAGAGACCACATCAGACTTTGCAGGTAAATACTAAATGCTAATTATTCCAACAGGTTTACTCACTCCTAAAAAGTTATCGTTTATCCTCTTATCCCATTTATGTCTAACTCTTTTACAAATGATTCACAGTAAGAAAATAGAATTTGTGTTCTCAGACTGCTGCACTGTGATAAAGTTAGCAATCAATGACACTTTTCCAGCTGTTTTATTAGCAGGATCAGCACTATCACTAAAGTGTCAATACCCCTTTTTAGCATGTGTCCACTACATTTAAAAATGTGACTCCTAGATTACTAGGGCAATAAACTCTTTGGATTATGTGACACTGCTACTCAGCTCTGCTAAAGCTTTCATGTCACAGAAACTCAGTTTCAGACCTAGAATCCATTCCAGACCATGACAAAAAAAAAAGCCAGCACTGTCAGTTGTATTAACAGCTACTTGTAACCAACAGCACTGTGCAGACAAGAGGCAATTTCAAGTAATTGCTGCTAATGAAGAAATCGTGAGGATTAATTGGCTACCTCAGAATTCTTGAGGCTTGGGTTTTAACACTGCACTACCATATGGAACAGCTGCACAGGTATCTCATCAAGAAACAGAGGTGCAGGAGCACTGAAAGCCTACAGAGCAAAGATAAACAAAGATAAACAGGGATCTTCTATTACTGCAGGGAACAACATGAAGGTTAAAACAGGAGACAGACCTTGTGGGATCAACATTCAGCCTGATTACCAATAATTTCTTCATTTGGTTTTGTGAAAAATACCTTTACAAGCCTGTAGGCACTGCTCCTGTAAAAACACCCTCATCTCCTTCAGCAACCCATTCTTCCTGCCACATCAGAAGGTTTTGAGGCCTTCCACACCAGCAAGAAGCCAGCTTACCAATTGGTCTTGATTGAGGGCTTCTCCCTTCTTCAGACGATCTTTGTAGTCTTCTAGTTTGAGCTGCAGAAAATTCAAAGCAAACATCATACAGAAATCAATTTAAGAATTAAGTAAGGGGTATGAGTACTGTAACACAGAATAGAAAACCTCCTACTTCCTTCCTACTTTGTTTCTGGAGAAAGGAACGCAGTTTTGCTATACCTTTGATTTGGCAATTTCAGTCTGCAGGACTGTATTTCCTTTCCCTACCACTGATCTTTCAGTTCTTACTTGCTACTTTTGTTTCATTTAAGAACTATTAATGCATTGATCTGAGATCTTTAAGTGGTTTCAAATGTATCCAGTGTCCTTGTTTAAGTTAGGCTTGTTAAGCTTTCCCAAGTCAATGCGGGAATTTAGTTCTGTTTTCCTCAAATATTCCTTGTTATGTCTTTCAAAAATTTAGCTTTAGTCACATAAAAAAATTATAGCCCTGTTCCCTAAGAAAGTGGACAAGTGGATTCAGGGAAGAAACAGGATTTATTTCCAATAAACCAATTAAATGCTGTGTAAACAGTACAAAACTAAACTACTTGGTATTGCAAACTTCTTTAGGGAAAAGGTGATTTCACTGCCATGAAGTCAAAAACTATTCCATTTGTGTATCTAGCGCTTCATTGACACAATACCTATGGGAGCATAAGACTAGGAATACTTTCTACTCATTTTATTAAGTCACACTTCTATTTGCTGATGAGGCCATATTGCCATTCATGTGAAAATCAAAGGTACCAGAAAAAAATCACAACAAGAAGCTTCCTCGGCAGAATTAGAATACAACACAAAGTTATTTAATCACACAAAGGAAACGTGCTTGTCTGATGTTATTCAAAATTACAGCATGATGCATGACATGAGACAGCAGTAATACTGCATCTCCTGCAGGAGGATCAAGTGCCCTAAGCACATGGCCAGATGTCTGATCTACTCTCTCTCCTTGCCCTAAGACATAACTAAAAGCTTCTCAGACATTTACAGTAGCACAATATATTCACACAATTGCTTTACTTGTAATCCTGATGGAGCACTGAAAGCAACAGCACCATTATCTATTTTACCCTGCAGAAAACAACATTCAATGAAAAAACAAGCACAGCCTTCAGTCACCTGCCAATCAACTGAAAAGCCTCAAAGTGCTGAAATCTGACTAGCCACAGCTGCAATGCTTTAGGTGCATAATTATCTCAGTTATTGTTCTTACTAATACTGTTCTGTCCCCCCAGCCTCAGAAAAGCAGAGGTGAAAACCAGAGATCAAGTTCTGGAGAATTTCTGTACAAAAGTTTAATAGTCAGTAACATTTGCCTGTATTTAAAATACATAAGTCAAATATTTATGTAAAGTGAAGGGCAATACATATTTAATATAATCTGACATTTCCATTGTCAGGGGAAACACTTGTTCTAATTTCCAATTCTACAAACAATTTACATCTAAATTAGTATCAGATGCATGTAATTGATGAAAGATTTCTGCAACACTATAAACCACGTTTAAATCAGATCCAAGTTTGTTCTGCACTGATTTGGTCTAGACAAGCATCTTCAGTTTTGAACAACATAAATTTGCTCTCTAGACACACAACCTTATTCCAGCTATTAAAAACAATGGAAATAACATGAAATACTATTTAAAAGGCAATGAGCTTTACTATCTCTAGATATCAAAAAGGCGCCACGGGCAAGAAAACCAAGTTACCTTCTTTTTCTCGATGTTCCTGATCTTGTGTTTGAGGCAGATGAGCCCGTTGTCGATGTAGATCTCGTACGCCTGGGCAGGAGAGGCCGCCGTGCTCAGCGCGGACTGCAGGGGGCTGGCGGGAGCCGGGCTCTCCCCAGCCGGGGTCACCTGCTGCTTGGCCGCCTTCATCCTCTTCTCCTCCCCTCCTCCGACCGGCCTGAAGGTGATGATGGACGATGGAAAGGGGCTTGGGAAAGCTGCACCATTGAAATGGATGGAGCTGCAAAGAAACGCTTTTATTTCGCTCTCTCACGCCCTGCTCCCCCTTTTCGAGTTAGGTCTTTTCTTGTCACATCGCGTATTCAGAACATGTAGCCACAAAGCTGAGCCTCGGGAAGGACCGACCACAATTTTTCCCCGCTTCTGCCTCCCTTTCAAAATATCTGTAGCAAGAATTTCAAAGCAAGGCAAACTTCGTATTGTTCGAAGCCTCCCCACCCATCCAGACACCAAAAACCCTTTACATAGGCAGAATTAGACAGCACAGGGGATGATTCCAGAAACCCAATATAGTGACCATATAAAACTAGGCAGGTTTCCTGCACGCATCACCCACAGGGGGAAAAACTGCAAGCAAGCAATTGCAAATCACGCCGCCAGCCTGGCATCCGGGCTGCAGCCTGAATGAAAATTTAGAAGTGCCGTGCCTGAAGGTGTAGCCCCTCTCCTCAATCGCGTTAAATCGGTTTTACCCTCTCATGACCTCCCCAGCAATCCAACCGAGAACTTAAAAACAACTCACTTAAAAAAAACCAAAAAAAACCAAAAAAAAACAACAACAACAAAAAACCACACACAAAACAAAAGAAAAACGAAAAACGTTTGATAAAGCAAACGGCCAGCTTAGCAACAACAGCATCATCCTTCGTGAGGAACTGGTCCCTGCCTACACCCATCCAAAAGACGTGCCCGTGCCACGACAAGACACCGGCTTCCATGGGAGGGGCTGTAACCTTGAGCAGAGAGTTTCTGCAAGAGATGCTCGGCCACCCACATCTTCAACTACTTACGGACACCTGCTCCTAGAAAGCAATGACACCACAATTCTGTCCTGCCCGCCGCCGGGGAGGCCGCGCCGCATCACCCCAGCGGGCAACCAGGGCCAAGGCTGCCTTCCCCCCTTTCCCCGGGACAGTCCCCGCCGCCGGCCGAGCCGGGCGAGCCCTCCACCGCGTCCTTGCCAGGGATGGGCAGGGCGCTCCTGCCGGGCGAGAAGGGCCCGGCCAGCACGGCTCCCCGAGCGGGGCGGAGCAGCGGCGGAGCGAGGAGCAGCGGCTCCCTCCTGCCGGGGCATTCACCTCCGCCGCCTCCCGCGCCACGGGGCCCGCGCTCCGCCGGCCCGCACCGCCGGCCCGCACCGCCTCGCCCGCTCCCGCCTCCCCGCTCACCTCGCTGCCCGCACACGCTCAGGCCCGCCCCGCCGCCCGCCCCCCGCCTCATATAGCGGCGGAGGCGGGGCGGCTCCGCGCCGGCCCTGCCCCTCAGTGTGGCCGGCACCACCCCTCACGATGGCCGGCACCGCCCCTCGCCATGGCCGGCACCGCCCCTTACCATGGCCGGCACCACCCCTCCCCGATGGCCGGCACCGCCCCTCGCCATGGCCGGGCACCCCCTCACCATGGCCGGCACGGCCCCTCACCATGGCCGGCACCACCCTCCGCGATGGCCGGCACCGCCCCTTACCATGGCCGGCACCACCCCTCGCATGGCCGGTACGGCCCCTTACCAGGGACCGGCACCGCCCCTCACCATGGCCGGCACCGCCCCTCGCCATGGCCGGCACCTCCCCTCGCGATGGCCCGGCACGGGCCCCTTACCAGGCCGGCACCGCCCCTCACCATGGCCGGGCACGGCCCCTTACCATGACCGACCGCCCCTCACCATGGCCGGCACCGCCCCTTACCACGGCCGGCACGGCCCCTCGCGATGGCCGGCACGGCCCCTCACCGTGGCCGGCGCCGCCCGCCTGCCCGCCCTGCGCCGGGCCTGCCGGCGGGGTGTTGGGCGGAGCACGGGAAGGTCGGCGTGTCCCGCCCGGCCGCTGCGTGCCCGGCCTGGCGCTCCGCGGGCCGTGAGGCGGAGGGGCGCGGTGCCATGTGCTGCTCCTGCAGGGAGCCGAGCGACCGCCCTGGCGGGGAGCGGGGCGCCCGGGAGAGCGGCCTTGCCGGCCGCTCCGTGGGGACGAGCCCTTGGGTGTGACCCTGAGCCATGGTGTGCCCTCAGGTGTGGCACTGAGCCATGATGTGACCCTGAGCCATGGTGTGCTCTCGGGTGTGACCCTGAGCCGTGGTGTGCCCTCAGGTGTGACCCTGAGCCATGATGTGACCCTGAGCCATGGTGTGCTCTCGGGGGGACCCTGCCATGATGTGCCCTGAGCCATGATGTACGCTGAGCCGGATGTGCCGTCAGGTGTGACCCTGAGCCATGATGTGCCCTCAGTGTGACACCTGCCGTGTGCCCTCAGGTGTGACACTGTGCACATGTGCCCTCAAGTGTGACACTGTACCTTGTGCCCTCAGGTGTGACACTGTGCCATGGTGTGCCCTCAGGTGTGACACTGTACCTTGTGCCCTCAGGTGTGACACTGCCATGTGCCCTCAGGTGTGACCCTGAGCCATGATGTGACACTGTGCCATGGTGTGCCCTCAGGTGTGGCACCACACCATGTGCCCTCAGGTGTGACCTGAGCCATGATGTGACACTGTGCCATGGTGTGCCCTCAGGTGTGGCACCACACCATGTGCCCTCAGGTGTGACACTGAGCCATGATGTGACACTGGGCCATGATGTGCCCTCAGGTGTGACACTGTACCTTGTGCCCTCAGGTGTGGCACCGCGCCGTGTGCCAGCTGTGATGGAGAGGTTGGGCACGGGGCCCTGGCCAAGGCACGATGCAGCAGCCCCAGGCCAAGGCTCCATCCTCCGGTGCGAGGGATGCCCTCGGCCTCCAGGCGTTGGCAGTGCTCCGGTCGGTCACACCCCTTGCTGGGGTGGCCGTGAGGCTCACAAGGTGTTGGTCTGTGCCTGTAAACCAGCTGGAGGGTTCCTCCGGGCCTACACAAAGGTCCTGGAGGAGACCTGCAGGACTGTGGGTCACCTTAGTAACAAAAAATGTGAATGTCCTCTAATAATCGGATAATAGATTGGAGTCCAGCCTGTGAGTGAACTGTACACTAGACTGAGGCACAGAGTGCCTCCTCCAGTCCTTCCTTAAACACCTCCAGGGATGGTGACTCCACCACCTTCCTGGACAGCCCCTCCCAATGTATAATCACCCCTTCTGTGAAGAAATTCTTCTGAATGTCCAACCTAAACCTTCCCTGGCACACTTTGGGGCTATCCCCTCATCCTCTCCCTTGTTACCGGGGAGAAGAACCCAACTCCCCACCTGGCTGCAGCCTCCTTTCAGGTGTTTGTAGACAGTGATAAAGGTCTTCCCTGGGCCTCCTTTTCTCCAGGATGAACACCCCCAGGTCCCTCAGCCGCTCTCCATAAGACAACCCAATGCCACCCAACCATGTAAACTCTTGATAACGAGTAAAAGCCCCTGAAGTGAATGGAATTCACACAATAAAGCAATCACAAACAAACTTCTTTAACCCCTAACAATCAGTGCCACGGAAGTATCAAAGGCTGGAAGACTACAGAAAACACACCTTCCAAAGATCAGAGGACTTAGCTGGAAACCTGTTTTCTGTGTTTCATAAGAAAGATTGCTTTTAAAAGTAAAACAAGCAAATGATACATGATTCAAACAATAAGGAGAATTCACAGAGTATCACAGAATCAGGTTCAGTTGTATGCAACCACCTGCAGCATCCACAATCTTGCCACTTCTCAATGTGTCAAATTCTTTCATCACATGTCTCAAAGGTCTCAATTTTTTTAAAGCCCTGGCTCCCAGAATGATGTCACTTTGACAGGTGGTTTTCACGATTGAAAACAAATGCTTGTGTCTAGGACCAGCAGAGTGCTCTGAGATCCCTTCCTGTAGATTTCTGTGGGTTTTTTTCAAAGCCAACACGGATGGGCTAGATCCTTGAAAAGTAATTATAAAATGAACGATCAGTTAATGCATTTATTAATAATCAGTTATAATTAATGTTCATACACCTGGCACTATTCTGTAAGTCATAGTTACTGCTGACAAGCTGCTTTGTAGTGCACTTTTACAATTTATTTGTATAAAAGAGGAAAAATCAAAAGGAAAAATCATACAAGCCAAATTCATCTTTGAAATCAAAAGATGTTTTAATTTCATTTTTAAAAAATAGAGTAGCTAATTGAGACTAATGCTATGTACATTTATAGTATATCTGTGGTCTCTAGAGCACTGTAAAGAGTGTATTAGTGTGGTGAGGTCAAGCCCAGTGAAGTTAGGAAAAGCCAGGATTAAGCACAGCCTAAATTAATTAGCTTAATGCCATTTTGCAGATCCATTGTGAGATCATCTCTAAGTAGATGACCATAAGTTATGATGGTCTAGCCACACATCAATCATAGCCATGGAGATCTGTGCCTTTTACTCCAGGATCAGAAGGGCAAAACACTCTAATGGCTGAAGAAAAGTGTTCTGATCTTTTTGTCATGTTTGACTGATTCTGCTTCTCCACTCCCACTGGGACTGCCCTGATTTTTCCCAGTCCCAGAAATTCATTCCGCTCTCATTTTTCTTGGACTCCGATTTCCACTCCTGAACCCCAGGCTCAGTCTTTCTCCCCAGATCTGCATGTTGTTCGACTCACAGGCTCCTTTGAGAAGGAGGATCACCTTTGCACACAATTGCAACCCCTTGCCCGGCAGTTTCCAATTTTCCACACCTGACTCTTTTTCCAGCCCACTAAGCCCCTTCCTCATCCCAGTGGCATCTGAGCTGTGTCCCTCCAGCTGCAGTGGGCCAGCCCACAGCCACATGTGGTGAACACTGAGACGGGTTTCCATTTTCATTCCCTGCCATCCCTTCTGTTACTGCATTGTGAAACTCCATGTGTAGAATAAGATCAGCTGCTTGTTAACTTTAGGAGAAGGAGACAGACAGTGAAGACGTTGCAAAGATTATCCGCCAATGGACTAGAGGAACCTGCTTTAGTCATGGAACACACTTCAGACAGGAAGGCTGAGGAATTCTGGATCCAGCATGAGATGAATACATTAGGTCTCACAAAGAGGATTGTTAGTCAGAATTACCCCTAATTTATTGGAAGAACCTGGAGGAAATATGTTGCTATGAGGCTGTTTTATACTGCAAGGAGTTTTTTCCACGTATAAACCCTGGGGCTTCCTGTCTGCTGTTCAGAACTCAGAGCCAAGGGATCTGGAGAAAGGTTGCTCCACTCAGTGTCCACCATTGCCTTACACAAGCTGCTGCCCCTCACAGTGATTTCTAACTTTGGAAATGCCTCTTAAACATACTCTTCTCTCTTTACACTCCAGCTCCTTGTCTTCTGTGTTTTTGTCACTGGATCTTGCTTTCGGTTTCCTTGTATAGAAACTTTTACTCCTCCTTTGCCTCCATGTTCAATCCTGCCCAGCAAACTGGTTCATATTTCTGCTCTTTGCATGCATCCAGTGCCAGGCACCCTTTCCAATTCCCAGCCAGTTCCAGTTGTCTGACTCACTTCTCACCTCCCCAGAATTCTAGATTCTATTGATTCCTTTCCATTCATCTCATTTTGCTTTTCTTTTTTTACTCATACTCTGTGTTTTCATCAGAAGAATTCTCCCAAAATTTTCAAGGGAACGAAAAAAGGGAGCAACAAAATTAAACAGAAATAGTTTAATTTGTGCCAGGGAGCAGCCATTACAAGCTTAGCCAAATTTTACCTATGTAGCTCTAGGCCAAACAGCATGTGTTTAATTAAAGTCCATGTTTGCACCTGTAAGATCTGCAAGAGAATGGAATTATGCTCCCTGGCAGAAGCTGAAATTCCTGTTTCCAGGCTGTGGGTTTCTGGAATTTCAGTGAAAGTGCAGAAAGAATCCTGTGAACTGCTTGTTTATTTCAGTCCCACCTGGAATCAGTGAATGATGGGGGTTGGATGGGACATTTAAAGATCACTTAATCCAAACCCTAGTGCATCTCAACTCAATTTGAAGCACTCACCCAGAATGGAAGAATTAATTTGGAACTGAAAAAGGCTTAAAGCAAAAGCAAATTTCAAAAGTGCTGGGCAAGCTTAGCAAAAAGAGGTCCCAGCTGAGCAGGAAGATGATGTGATCTGAGCAGTGGGAGCAGCAGCACCTACCTCTGTTAATGTCTCTGTCCTTGCTTAGGAGTTGATCAAACCCCAGTTGCAAAAGGGGAAATGTTGCAAAGAAGGCGTTCAATGGGATTTCTTTATTGTGTATATGAGGAAAGAGTGTTTTTTTAAAAAATCGCTGATTTGCAGCTGTGAGATTAGAGTCACATGCCTGTAAATGGTTTGAAATAGGGACCAGTCTGTGAAAGTGGATTTGTTATTTGTGTCAGAAACATTCCTTTTTGATATGTTGAACACGTGTAGAGTGTTATTTTCTCCACAACACCTCTCCTATTCCCTTTTCCTCTGCCTGTTATAGATGTGGCCTTAGAACAAAGATGGGCTGTACATTAAAACAGTTGAGTTCAGGATACATTCTTAGGTTTTGCAGGATTTAGAGGATTTACAGTGAATGAGCAAATTAACTGCAGGGAAAGATATTTTTGTGGATAATGCAAGTGAACATTGACCTTTAAGCTAAATTAAGCTACCTCTGCTACAAACTTCTGAAGAATTTTACATGGATATGTTCTTAATTTTCTAAGTAAATTAGGATCTAGTTGTAGGTACAGAGCATTCACAGCTGCATAAACAAAGTATAAACAAAGAGGATGCTTTGAGCATGATATGGTCCTTAGAAAACAAATATCCCGGAGATTGAGGAATTATGTCGAATTGTATCTCAAAGTTAGTAGCATCTTTGATTTTTGCCTGTAGAAAAGGGGAATAATCCTACCTCCACCATTCACAGGAATGCTGATAAAAAACTTCCCAGGGTATTTGTCCATTTGAAACCAACAATGTCTCCAAAACAAGATCTTTATTATTTAGTTTTGTTAGTCTGGGGAAAAATGTGGGTTTTTTCCTAAAAGGAAAGGAGAGTTCTGTGGTGGCAAGAGTTTATTGAGAAAAAGAACTATAGAACTGCACATGCTCACAGTTCTCCATAGGGATTAATCTCATGATACTGAAATACTGGGTGTGCTACCTTCATCTCCTGTGGCAGAACCCAGACAGTGCAGGGATTCTTTGCTTCCCAAGAGGTGCCTCTGAATTGCTAAGTGTCCTTGTCCTTCCATCACAGCCCTGAAGAGCCCTTGGATGCTGCAAGTCCCCATTAAAATATTACTCTGTTACCTTGTATTTTCCTGCTGCAGCACTGTGATTTTTTGCTATGGTTTTCACTTCCATTAAAGTAGCTTCCCAACTGTTTTTAAAAGCCTTTCTCAGGTCCTTCTTTTTCAGATTTCTGAGTTCTTATGTGACCACATTTTCTTCTCCCAGAATTTGGTTTGCTTGTCCACTTGACTCGGCTGCAGGATCCTTAATGGCTCAGGGCTCTGGTCTCTGTGTTACAGGGGATCTCCTGGCACCTCACAAACATGAATCTCAGACTGGCTCTACCCTTACAACCACGGTGCATGGGTCAGAAATATGTAAGTTAAATAGCTTTTAAAAATATAACAGCCTGACTTGCTTGGGGTTTTGATCCGTTAATCATCTTAAGTGTGGTTTAGATAGTAATGAGTTGGACAGTTTTCATGTTTTTTACTCCACAACCAATAATCTGACTCCTCTGGAGAAGCTAATGGATTTTTATTATTCCCAGGGAAATGTAATGACAGATTTATTTCCTTCTTATTGTCCCCTAAACACCTTTGATCTCAGGCTTTTCAGGTGGACTTGTGAAAAATGTTTTCACTTGTGTTTCTCTTTGTATCCTACTGTGTCACTGATGCATTCTGGGACTCAATTAAACTTAATTTAAAAGTCTGATTTCAGACCATTGCAGATTATCTCTGCAATTTGGTAGCTTCCTCTGCATCATTACCCAATAAGTTGAGAGGAAAGGAAAAAATAGATCCCATATTCTGATTTTTTTTTCTCATTAGGAAGAAAGGATGAGTGGTGGACAATTGACATTCCTGAAATTTCTCAGTGACCTGAATTCAGGACTCAGTTTCTGTGGCTTCATTTTTTCCCTTCTTCAAGTTCTGAGCAATTTAATATGCAAAGTGTTGTGCATCTGTATGTAATTGAACAAGAAGAGGGGCAAAACTTGGCAACTTCACAAAGTGCTATTGTGAGATTCAGTCAGGAGGAAAAAACATCCAAAATTATTAGTGAAGAAAGCTTGAAGACTGTAGAGGTTTTTATTATCAGTTAACTTGTTTAGTTCATCTGTGCTCCTGTAAATAATTAAATTTTACATGAAATAACATGGTATTTATATGGGGAAAAAATTGACAAAAGTTTAATGTGCATGGTAAATAGAAATTATAGGGAAAAGTCACAAAGCAGAGACTCAAAAAATATCTCTGATACTTTTATGAAGCAGAGAAGTGTTTTCTGAATATGTGCATGTATATGTGTAATTTTATTTTGGCCATTTTGTCACAATATAAAACAACACTGAACACATAAATGGAAATAAACATATCAAGATTTATAGAACAGGCTCTGTTTTTCTTGAAGAATTCCAATGATTCCTTGCAGAATTCAAAGTATGAAAACTAATTTTGATAATAGTCCTTCATTTTTCTACTTTTTAATAAAATCCAGGTTCTTCATTAATTTATATTCTACCTGCAACCATTATTTTCTTAGACTCACCAGCAAACAAATTGCTCCTAAATCTATTAGTCTGTTTATAAAAAATAACCATTGATTTTTATGAGAAATAAGAATATCGTTGACAATTCTTCACATGGCTGAAGCCATCCCAACAATTTCATAAAGCTCTCAGAGAGCAGCATGCATTTGTCCAGGGATTCTGACAAGTTGGGTCTTAATATTTTTTGTACTATTAAAATTAATTCAATATTGGCCATTGATTTAAACCCCTGCCTCATCTAACTGCCTTTTTCATTTACTCTCAATATCTGTTACAAAGAAAGCTCCCTCTTAAAATGTCTGCATAGAAACCAATCTGATTTTCTCTTACCTTATCAAGTTTTGCCACAAGAAGGAAGTTTTCACTCGAAACAACTTGACTGAGTAAATTTAAGTGCTTTTAAGTACTTTTTGGTTAAGTACTTTGCAATTTTTATGTTTGCTGTGTTGATGTAAGTGCAGTCATTCACATAATTGTCAGAACATGGAACTGCAGGGAGTATAAACTGCAGCTGAACCTGCAAATTTTTTTTTATTCAGGACCCTTCTTAGCCATCTGCAAAAGCCCACGTTTAACTCTGAGCAATTAACTAATAACACTAACTTCATTAAGACAACATGCAAGTTTCATTTTTATTAAAAATTCATATTGAAAAGCATGGGGGTTTTTTTGCCTTTGCTGTTCTTCCTGCTCACAAGAGTTGTGATCTTAATGGAATGATTTATGTTCCTAAAGAGAAGTAACAAGTGCTTCCTTGAGATAAAAATCTAGACAGGTTTCCAGGACAGTATTATGATGCTAATGAAAAAGTTACATGAAAGAACTTTACTTGGTATTAGTCCTTCATCTAATTCAGATACATATGTATTATTATGTTTTAAAGATTATGAATATTGTCAATTCAGACATCCTGTTAAAAGAAAAAAAAAAAAAAAAAACTAAAACCTTCAAGTTTCTGCAACACTTTGAGCATGCAGACATGTAGTTATAAAAAAGCAATTAATCATGTTGTCAAAAGCATACTGCTCTTACACCTCCTGGAGCCAGTGGAACAATAGGAACATTTTCTGGTAAAAAAAATGCCAGAACCGTCTCCAAAACTTGACAGGATATAGGAGATTAATTAAATTTTCTTGGTTTTCAATGGGCTGCACACTAGACTAGATAAAAAAATCTGTAAAATAATGAGAGCTTCAGCCTCCAGACAAGGTAACAGCAGCACAGGATCTTCAGATCAGTCTTGCACCATCACTGTTGATAACAAATCAAAGATCCAGGAGTGAGCTTGGGAGGGAGACAGAGATTTAGTGACCATCCTACAGCTTTGCAGGAAAAATATAAAAACCACAACAAAGCACAGATCTTCTCTTACAGTAAGGCTGAAAGGCAGCATGAAACATTTCATGCTTCAATGATAAATAAATATGTATTCTTTTCACAGAATAAATCACCCTGGACTGACTCAGGAGTCAACAGCACAATGATACACAGGGTTGTTAACATAAAGTGGAAAAAAAAAGAATTCCCCTGTGTGACTGGTGAGTGAATCAGAGCTCAGATGAAGAACAAGGAGCCATTCCATCTTAACATCCTCCAAGACCCCTGGGGTAGATAGGACCCAGGTAGCTCTGGACCCAGCAGACAACTCCGCAGCCAAAAGTCTAAAAGAAATGCTGAGCCCCCTATAGCTCCCTCTGACATCAGAAGTAACCAGAAATGTCCAGCCACTCTGAAAACCAAACCAAAAGCCCCATGGTCTGTAAGTATTTGTTGACAGGTTTGTGTTTAAGTACATAAGTAATCATGCAAGACCTCACCAGCCTTCAATGAAGGCATTGGGAATTTTGCTGTGGGCTTCTCACCAGTCAGTGTTTTGCCCCTCACTCCCTCTGTACTTACATATTCAGTGGAGACTTAAATATGACTTCTGTGCTCACAAAAAAAAAAAAAACAAAAAAAAAAAAAAAAAACAAACAAACCAAAGCAAACAAATGAACAAAAAAACCCCAACAAAAAATCCCTCACCCTGAACACATTTTATGAGAAAGATTTTAAATTAAAATCATCCACATTCCCCCTTGCCCTGATGCCCACACATGATGCTGCTGTTAGTTTCACATTTCCAAAGGTTTACCAATCTCATTTTAGTTTGCTCCTGTTGAAAGTTTCTTTTGCTTCTTCAAGTTTCTCTTACCCTTACAAAAAAGTCCCTCAAGCAGTGCCTGACTGCAGTTAGGTGGATGTTCTGCTCTCTGCAGGGATACATCCAGCAAAACCCCAGAGGATCTTGAAAATTCACTAGAAACTGCATTACTCATCCTGATTTTATAAAGATACTCAGGTGTGTTGGCCATATGAAATGCCAATATAATTTATAACTGTTCTTTTGGCAGTTATTATTTGTCTTCCTTCAGTGGATCACAGGCTGAGTGATTTGATAGCTGTGGGGCTTTTTTCAAATGACACAGGGGATCCACAGACCTGGAACATCCCCAGGAATAAAATGGCTCTACACAGGACAGTCTAATAGTGCTCAGCTCCTCTTCTGCTCTTTGCTTTACGTGGTGGGATGTAGCAGAGAAAACCCAATATACCAAACACCAACAATTATGAATGACTTTAGGGTGGAACATAATGTAGTTGCCTAAATTTCCAGGGCAACTTAAAGACAATATTTTTATGAAACTTCTGCCCCTCCATCCTCACAGCAGATGACCCTTCTCACAGCCAAACAGTTATGTGATTATTCCACTGAAATTATATATGCAGACTTCAAGTAGAAAGATTATAGCAATTTAAGGGGCTACAAAACATTTCTTAACTTTTTTTTCATGTTTAGCTGATGTCACTCTTGCTATTAGGATCTCATTCAAGGCAGCAGGTGCAGTTGAACAGAAATTTATATGGGAACTTCCCTCGAAAACCAGAATCAAGGATTAAAAAAAAAAAAATGTGTCAAGTAGCAGATTGAATTTTAGCAAATTGACCAGATGCTTACTCTGCCTTCCAAACAGCCTGCCTCTCCAAATGTACAGAGGAAGAAGAAATTGCTGTACTTTTACATCACAGTCATCAGAAAAGGAACATGTGCTTCACTGTGTGTGTGTATAGGAACAGGGGGTGTTTACATATTGTAGATTGAGAAGAAATGGGAGTGTTTCTAAGTAGATGCATTTTATGTGATTAGTATGTTGCCAGGCCAGCAAAGCTCAGGCTTAAGTGCACAAGAAATCAATTTACTCCAGTTTAATTGAGCACCATTATGTGATTTTTTTTAAGTTTCTTTAGGCTTTTTAAAATATACTGATTAGTTAATAAGTGGTTTGTTAGACTCATGTAAATTGCTCCAGCAAGTACTGTAAGTACAGCATTCAGACAGAGCTCAGTTAAATTTATCCAGCACCTTTTATGGGAATCTCCTGGTTGTCTGGAAGTTTCCCATCCTAGGAGAGAACATCTGTGATGATGGATAACATTCTGATGAGGGAGGGAAGTCAGACTATGTTTTTTAATCATCTGTTGATTAGTTTCATCCTTTTTCCTTTTTTTTTTTTTTTTTTTATTTTAATCCATCCTCCAAATATTCCGTGGTTCTTGGGGGGTATAAGAGCCGTGTCCAGCACTTCTTCATTGAGGCTGCCTGCTGCCCTTCTCCATCAGACAATTACACGGGATGAAATGTGCAGCGTGAAGTGGAGGGAAGGAAAGGATGTCTTGAACTCATTATTTGGAGAGACGCGTAACAATGAACTGTTTTTGATGCTGCTGGAATAACATATGAAATAAATTAAGTGGAATTGACTTTGCCGTTTTGCATATGAAAACGGAGAGTTTTTAAGCAATGCTTTAAAAAAATTATGAAGGTGATTGGAATTATTATAGATTTGGGTTCTACCTCATACATTAATAAGAGAGTTGTGGCAGTGATTTCTAAATAGATAATAGAGAACAGTGAACTCATACACATGCTTTAAAACCGTGATTTGTAAATTTCCCATTTTGTTGCATAGCCATGAGGCTTGTTACTTGCACATTTAATTTCCTTTGAATCTTTTTAGCCCAGTGAATGATTATAATTATTAAATGAATGTACTGAAGACTGAACAATTTGTTATCTAGACACTAAGTCGGGTGGAAGTAATGATGAAGGTGTGGGGTTTTGTAAAGCCAAATGTACTTATTCTGTTGGACATAAGTTTTCAACTAACTTGAAAATTTAAATGAATTTACAGTTTACAAGCTTACAAGAGATGACAGAAAGACAGTGCTAAAATCAGAAATCTCATTTTTCTTTGTGTTGCTCAGTGGTTGCTCACAACTACTTATATGGGCTATGGCTGAAAACAAGCAGTAGTGGTCAGCTAATACCCAGAATTAATTTGTATGTTGGTTTTGTTTTCTGGATTTGGTGGGGGTTTTTATTTGGTTTGGCTTTTTGTTTATTTGTTTGTGCTTTTTATTAAAAGAAGAAAAAAAAAATCCACACAAAAGCCCCCTGAACAAGCTTTTAGAAAACCTGAAATTAAAATAAAATTGAAATTAGGTGTAAATTCCAAGGGGAAGGGACAGCTTTATAAAGTTAGCAAAGAGTCTGGGTAAACCCCCATCTCATTCACATGCACATATAACTTACACTATTGCTACACTATATATGAGAGAAAAGACCAAAACAAAAGGATGTGGGTTTCACTTTTATTTTTTGATGAGACAAAAGCAGACCTGACAGCATAAATTTTGCACTGTCTTCTCACTGGGTTTAGCCAATAACTTGGCAGTAACTGGCCAAACTCCTCTAAACAAGGAGACAGGCAATAATTTACACAGTTTGAAGTATCATCTCCGTACTCATTACAGAACACAGAGTGTGAGGACAGCATTACCCATCCTGGGTAATGGAGTGGGCTCCCCTGCAGCCACAGGCAGGCAGAAAGCATAATCCCTTATGCAAACACTGCCCTTTTACTGTGGCCAGCTGGGTGTAATCTCCACATCAGAAAATCGGGAGAAATCTATCTTATGGTTCACACTGCTGCTTTTAACCTGATTCAAGAGATGTAGGAAATAGTAAAGTGCTAACGTGAAAGAAGGCGTGACTTCCCTGAGACTTTTGTGTTAGAAAATCAAAATCAAATCTCACTATGTATCCCAGCTCCAGAATCACGTTCCAAACTATGTGGCAAAAATGTAACTTTCGTAACTTCTCCCACAAAGCCTGCAACGCTCTGCATTACACTTCCCTGCTGGGATATTAGATCGGTCCTGTTTGGTTTTCGCTTCCTTTCTGTTCGGCCTGCAGGTCCGGCTGGGTGCAGAGGGTGGCCCCGGGGTTGGAGAAGCCAGCCGTCCCCTCTCGTCCCCGGGCAGCGGCGGAGCTGCCGGCGAAGGAGCGGCCGGCGGAGGAGCGGCCGGTGGAGGCCGGGGGAGCGGCCGGCGGAGGAGCGGCCGGCGGAGGAGCGGCCGTGGAGAGGCCGTGGAGGAGCGGCCGGCGGAGGAGCGGCCGGCGGAGGAGCGGCCGGCGGAGGAGCGGCCGGCGGAGGAGCGGCCGGCGGAGGAGCGGCCGGGGGAGGAGCGGCCGGCGGAGGAGCGGCCGGGGAGGAGCGGCCGGCGGAGGAGCGGCCGGTGGAGGAGCGGCCGGCGGAGGAGCGGCCGGGGAGAGGCCGGTGGAGGAGCGGCCGGTGGAGGAGCGGCCGGTGGAGCGGCCGGTGGAGGAGCGGCCGGTGAGGAGCTGCCGGCGGATGAGCGGCCGGTGAGAGGCGGTGAAGGAGCGGCCGGCGGAGGAGCGGCCGGTGGAGAGGCCGGTGGAGAGCGGCCGGCGGAGGAGCGGCCGGCGGAGGAGCGGCCGGCGGAGGAGCGGCCGGTGGAGAGGCCGTGGGGAGCGGCCGGTGGAGGAGCTGCCGGCGGATGAGCGGCCGGTGAGAGGCCGGTGAGCTGCCGGAGGAGCGCGGTGCCGGCCCCGGCGCACGGAGCGCGGCTCGGAGGGCACGGGCGGCAGCCGAGGGTCAGCCCGGCTCAGCCACAGAGGGGCTGCGGAAGGTGCCAGCCCAGCGAGCAGCCGGCGCCCCACGGAAAGTTGCCACCGCAGACAGGCAAGCTCCTGCCTCCTGGCTGCTGACGGCAGCCTTCCAGAGTCGCGGGAGAGAGCAGGTGGTTACTGTGTGAGAACGCTGCTGCAAAGCTGTTCAGGTCCTGATGCCTCTCAGCTCTCCTCCTAGTCCATACTCCCACGTATCTCCGTGTTCTCTCAGAGCCTTCCTAAAAGGCACGTTCCTCACCTGCAGTACGAACATGCATTATACTACTGTTTGCATTTAGAAAAAAACATATTTTCCTTAATTTAGAAAATTTATTCTTTTTAAGATGCACGTTTGCTTAGTCTTCCTATGAAATCCATGTGAATACTCTGGTCCCATTTTCCATGTAATCTGTGTCTCAAACATTCAACTGGTGCCAGGACTGCCATCTACCCCCAAACGTGCAGAGTCAGCAGCAAACCCAGGACGATCAGTTATCACTCAGACTTCAAAAGTGTGTCCAACAGGCTAGACAAAAATGACAGAAACATTTAAAGAGACAAAGCTGAGAGAAAGGGACAAAACGGGGGCAGGATCAGACTAAGCAGGTGATGTTACTCAGGAGAGTTAGCATACAACATGGTTAGATTTTACTCAGTTTTTCCTTCTAGGGTACCTTTACCACTGTTCATGATTATTTTGAAATTTCTAGAAGGAAGGAAGGGAAGGGAAGGGAAGGGAAGGGAAGGAAGGGAAGGGAAGGGAAGGGAAGGAAGGAAGGGAAGGGAAGGGAAGGGAAGGGAAGGGAAGGGAAGTTGGTTCCTATTTTCCTGCTTTATTTCAGTGAGACACATAGGGGGACAATAAATCTGATGCCCCTTCAGGACATAAAATAAAATTACTGCAGTAGCCTCTATACTTCAGCAGCTTCAAGAGCAATGCCTGTCTTGTTTCCTCTCTTGGCATTTCTCAGCAGGAGCCCAGGGATTGGCTGTGTGGCAGCAGGGCACACATGCCCCTGCTCTGCCCCAGGCACATGGATTTGTGTGCACATGGAGCATCCCTGTGCAGGTGCAGCCTGTCACACTGACACACATGCACTGCAGATATCATGCCCAGCACTGCAACCCCTGCCAAGGCCCCCAGCAAGGTTCTTTGGCACAGAGTTCCCTGAACTCCAGGGAATTGGCTGCCTGGGGAGGTGGTGGAGTCCCAATCCCAGGATGTGTTTAAAAAAAGACTGGATGTGGCACTTGGTGCCATGGTTCAGTTGAGGTGTTAGGGCATAGGTTGGAGTCGATGATATGCCAACCTAGTGATTCTGTGAAAGGTCGGACCACAGGCATTTTGGTAAATCAGACATCAAAAGGCTGCGTTCACTGTTAATGGTTTACATAGATCTAATTAGGACCTCGGGAACTCCCCCTGTGCCACTGTTACCAGGAGGCAGCCTTTCTGTAAAGGGTTCTGTGAAGGGTTCTCCAGTTCCTCACAAGGTGGCCTTGCCATGAAAGCAATCCTTGCTGGAGCCTTCGGTGACTGACCTGTGATGTTCCACCTGGGTTCAATCCACTGCATTTTCCCAATTACTTAGTGAGGTTTCTCAAGCAGGTGGAAGACTTCCCTCCCACTAGATAAGAACTCTGCTGCAGTATCAGTCTGCTGTGGAATGCCATGGCCTAATTAAGGCAATGTTAATGAGCAGCAGGAGCACATGGATGTGGAATCTCATTGGAGTGGAACAGAAGTTGTTTATTCTGGTTACGTAGTGTCTGGAAATCAGCTGTAAATTTAACAGCCATTTAATTTGCACCTGTTCTCAGATAAAAGAACAGGGCCTTTTGACTCAATTGCAGTGGTCTGCATCTTTGAGCAGGATTTGTCCCTTGATACTTACTGTGCTCTGCAAGTTACAGATGCCATTTGTGCCCCCCGCTTGTCCTGCACCTCCATTTCTTGAAGATAAAAATCACCAGCAGTTATGGGGCAAAGTAGAATGCCAGAGCCTCTCAATGTAGCAGCAAAGCCCACCTGCTGATTTGTGACCTGATGTATGCTCTCCCTAAAGCAGAATTGAAAAAAGACTGTAGGTGGATGTAAGATCTATTTCGCTCATGGTCACAAGTGGTAGGGAAGAGGTCACAGTCCTTGGTCATCTCATTTCAAGCAGAGAGGGAGCTCAGAGATGATCACTCGGAGGCAAACACCCAGGATCCAACTCCTTGATCAGGCAGAACCATCAGGAAGCAGTTACTGCCTAGATGTCAGAAGGTGAAACGCTTCCGTGGTGCGGCACTGCCAATCACCAAACCATCATGCTGTTCCATCGCTAAAATTCCTGGGAACAGACCTGGCAGCAGGGAAGGATCTCTAGCCCAGCTTCTAAGAAAATTGCCTGCCATGTGTCCCAGCCTGCAGCAGCGCTGGGCCCGTGCCCTACTGTGCTGTGGAGGACAGCCAAGCGGAGAGCTGCTCTCAGAACCCCGCAGGGCAGACACATCCTCCGGACGGGCTCGCCGTGAGCGTGGCTGCGGCTCTCGCATCCCCGGCCCGCGCTCCGGCAGCCGCAGGAGCGCACGGCCGCGCATCACCCGCCCAGCCGCTGGCCCTGCTCGGGGACCCCGCAGCCCCTCTGCACCCCTCTTACAACACCCACCTGCCTTCACTGGGCCAAATCCGCTGCCACCTGGCTTGCATGAGACAAGGACACTTATTTCCTCAGGCTGACAACCACGAACTTCTGCTATCACTTGTGTTTGCCCAGGTAAAAATTTTTTTCTATTTTTTTTTTTTTGGTGTGTGTGTGTGTGCGTGTCCAGTGACTCTTGAAATTAAGGCCATTAAAGCCCCACTTTCCTGCGCCTGTGAGCAAGGCGGGGCGGCGAGGAGGTCTTGCTCGGTTTTTGTGGCGGGGGAGCGGGTCCGGCCGTGCCGGTGCTGTGCGGAGAGCCGAGTGCTGCCGGCGATGCCTGAGCCACCGCAACTCACAGCTCGATCCCGGGAATGCGCCGGGACTGCAGCGGGAGAGGAGCGCGGGCAGTGCAGCCGGGATGCCCCGGGCGCTGGGAGTGCAGGCGGTACCGGGCACGGGCACTGCCGCCGGTACCGGACGCGGGCAGTGCCGCCGATAGCGGGCACGGGCAGTACAGGCGGTACCGGACACAGGCAGTGCCGCCGGTACCGGACGCGGGCAGTGCCGCCGATAGCGGGCACGGGCAGTACAGGCGGTACCGGACGCGGGCAGTGCCGCCGATAGCGGGCACGGGCAGTACAGGCGGTACCGGACGCGGGCAGTGCCGCCGATAGCGGGCACGGGCAGTACAGGCGGTACCGGACACAGGCAGTGCCGCCGATACCGGACGCGGGCAGTACAGGCGGTACCGGACACAGGCAGTGCCGCCGGTACCGGACGCGGGCAGTGCCGCCGATAGCGGGCACGGGCAGTACAGGCGGTACCGGACGCGGGCAGTGCCGCCGATACCGGGCACGGGCAGTACAGGCGGTACCGGACGCGGGCAGTGCCGCCGATACCGGGCACGGGCAGTACAGGCGGTACCGGACACAGGCAGTGCCGCCGATACCGGACGCGGGCAGTGCCGCGATACCGGGCACGGGCAGTACAGGCGGTACCGACGCGGCAGTGCCGCGATACCGGGCACGGGCAGTACAGGCGGTACCGGACACAGGCAGTGCCGCCGATACCGACGCGGGCAGTGCCGCCGATACCGGGCACGGCAGTACAGGCGGTACCGGACGCGGGCAGTGCCGCCGATAGCGGGCACGGGCAGTACAGGCGGTACCGGACGCGGGCAGTGCCGCCGATACCGGGCACGGGCAGTACAGGCGGTACCGGACGCGGGCAGTGCCGCCGATACCGGACGCGGGCAGTGCCGCCGATAGCGGGCACGGGTAGTACAGGCGGTACCGGTCGCGGGCAGTGCCGCCGATACCGGGCACGGGCAGTACAGGCGGTACCGGACACAGGCAGTGCCGCCGATACCGGACGCGGTCCCGGTTCCCCAACACCGGGCCGGGCCAGCGCCCCCTGGCGGCCCCGGTACCAAGCGGCGCGGGTGGCTCCCGCCGGGTCTGAGCCTTTCCAACATCCTCAGCGGATTCCCCGGCATTGCCAGGCCGTGCTGTAGAGGTCGGCAGTAAGACTCCCTTGTTTGCAGCCCTCGATTCCCCCATTCCTTCCCAAGGACGTTTCCCGGTCCGTTTGCAGCGCTCTCCCATCCTCTGGCTTCTGCAGGGATGCGCGGCCAAGGTCGCAGTTGAGGCATGAGACTGAGTCTGTGTTGATGATGAAACATCAACAGCCAGGGCTAGGCAGGACCACGAACAGACCCTTCCCATGGCCAGGACTGAGCGTTAGGACGCCTGTCCCTTTCCTGTCACTCTTCTGCAGGGCCAGAGGCGATGGCAGTGAGATGTCCCACACTCCTGTAGTGATAACCTCTCTCTCAAATACAATAGAAAGTATTCTACAAGTCTCACTAAAGAGATACAAATCTATTCACGATGATAGATTGTGTGAAATGTTAGTGTCACATTCATTTCAAGCACATTCAGGATCTGGAGCACACAAGGCTTTTGTGTACCTTTCTTTTCTCCCAGAATGTGTAACTTCTTTACAAACCCGTAACTATTAACTTACCTGATCTCCATTAATGGAGTTCAAAGCTGCTGCTGGTCAACAGAACATGGAATTTCCAATAGAACAATGAATTTCCAACAGAAATGCCATTGAAGAGCCAAATGGGGCTTGCTGAAAAGGCTGGCTTGGCTACATGATGCCCATAATGACCAAATAGCTCCACAACAGCTTTACAATATAGTGAATATATAGTTATATATCATAAACATATATTTATCCTGGAAAGGAGCACTGGTTTTGTGTTGCTCTACTGCAGACTCTTTATATGAAGGAAGCCAGCAGCATTTCCCTGGTGCCACTTGCAGTGTCTGAGAAAGGGGAGCTGGACAGAAACTGGACATGTGCACCCTTTCCTCCTCATGGACAGATATCCATGGGAAGGAGACAGAAAACTAAAGCCAAAAAGGAGTTAGTTGTGTCTCTGCTGTTGACACTTGCAGGACCAGGTCTGCAGAATCCATGTCAGACTGCTCTCACCCCTGATCTGGACAACCTAAAAAATTACATTAAGTGATACAAGAACCATTTAGGAGGAGTTTCCCTTTTTCTTACATTATATTGAAGTGAAATTTTTACACGACTTCAGAAGAGCTGTAACTTTTTGGTCACTGGGACTGGATGAGACCCAGTCATCTGCTCAGAAAGCATGTCTCAGGTTGTGTTGTAAAGTCCCAGAGGCTTCACAATTGTACAAATCAGAACAAAATTACTCTTCAAGCAGCACCACATAAAAGCAAACACAATTTGCCACTGCATGCTTTAGCAGCAGCACTGTATGCCCAGCTCAGGCTTTAGAAATCATGGATCTGCTCCCTGCCCTCTGGTGACAGCCAACAAAATATCTTCTTGTCCCATGCTGGGTTTTTCTCATCTTTAAGTGCAAATCTCTGTAAGGCACTTTGATAATGAGTGCCCTGTGACATTTTAGCAGATGTCACACTTGCCATTGTGACAGCTGACCCAGGTGAGGCACAGGAGAGCTTCACACACAGGATTTTTGCTTCCCATTGCTCTGAAGATGCCTCCCCACTGTTCCCAGAGGAGCTTTCTCCTCCACAGCTGTAACCCTGTTAGGTTTTCTGCCCCACAAAGCCCTCTGTGCATCAACAGAAATGTCAGCACCCAGAGGTTGCCCTGACAGCAGCTGTAGTCACTGGTGTGCAGCAGCAGCCTAAGAGAGACTGAGGAAAGGAACTAATTGTTTGAAACAGGCTGGAAAGTTGCAAATAATGGGTTACACAGTAGGTTACCTGCTTTAAAACCACCTCTTGGTGCATCTGCTTCTCTTCAGTGACTTTACATAACTTCACATTTTAGGTGAACTGAATTATGCCCAAGGTATGTTTAGGCACCTACAGCAGATAACACAAATGCAGCAGAACGAGATGCTGTTGTACTACAATCTGGCAGTCTATGCAGAGCTTTCTGAAATGATTTCTACATGCATCTCTTAATGCCATCGTGCTCAATTTGTAAGAAAAGGGCCAGCCCATCAGCAGGAATAAATCAGCGTCTGCACTGAAGTCCAAAACAGCCTCTTGCAACAAGCCATCGTGCCTCAGGTTGCAATGTTTTCCCCATTATCTTCTAAAGTCAGCTGCTCACTGACAGCTCCTCCCAGAGACCTTGCTCCCACCAGTCTGCTGGAGCTCATCCAGCTGCCTGTGGGAAGGAACACGCCAGGCTCCAGCTTCAGCAGAGGAGCACGAGCCTCTTCCACCAACTCCTCTGGGTCTGGAAAAGGATGTTTCCAAATGCTGTCAGCTCAGTGCTGTTACTTCAACTGGCCTTTGATGAATGCTGGTGAGCTAGAGAGAGAGAGCAAGCTCCCATGGAATATGGAATGCCAGCACCAGCCATTCCCAGCAAAGGAATGCCTGACACAGGCAGTGCCAGGGGGAAGCTCTGTGATTCTGTCCTGAGACAGCTGCCTGTCATAACAAACAGCATCCCCTTTCCCTTTCCTTTGCTCTGCTCTTCTTTCCAAATTAAATAGGAAAGGAATTACCTCACTCCCTTCTCAAAAAAAGGCTTGGTCTTGTTCAAATAGAAACATGGGTTGCCTGGGCTGGGTCCAACACTACATCTAATTAACAAAGAACAGAGCTGAAATAAACACAGAAGTTGCTTATTTTCTAAATAAGTCTAAATTTATTCATTACCCTAGTAAAAACAAAGTTTGGATTACAAGTGTCTGAACAGTATAAAAGTACAAAACAGGTTCCATAGATTTCTAATACAATACAAAGTGCATGACTACTCATTTTGCATTACTACCAGGGATGGAAGAGGTGGGAGGGAGTAGGGGAAGCAGTTGGTGGTTGAAATCTAGCAATAAATAAATAAATACAGAAGAGATGATCCGTATCAGAGCACATCCTACCACCAACACGGCAGCCTTCTTAGGTGTACAGAATTACTGATGCTGAAAACACAAATTCACATGAAATAGGTGTCTGCAAACACAGCGAGGACTCTTACTCAAGCCCTTATTAGACATAATCAACATAGTTATGCCTTTTTACAATCAAGTATCCTTTATACCTATGGCTGGACTCAGTGGGCTTAGGTCTTTTCCAACCTGAACGATTCTATATGGTTGAGAATAAAAGCAAGGTAAGCAGCTTTGTCCTCCCTTAAGAACCTCAGAGGTTTGGAAAAGCAAAATGAGTCCAAGGAAAGCTCTAAGCTGTAAGGCTGTGAAAAGTCAAAGCCCTGTTTCCCCTGATTTTCTTTCTCTCCAGAGGTTGGCTGACCCAACAGGAGAGGAAAAAAGAAAGAAAGAAAAAAGCTTTGAGGGTAGAGGCTCCTCTTAAAACCTGCATATCTTTCCCTATCTATATTTTCATTTGCTAAGTATTCCCATGTCAGGAACTGAGACTACATGGAAATCCAGCCCTAAACCCTACCCACCACAGTATTATGCCAATGACTCTCACAAAAAAGGAAAGCTTAGAATCAGAGAATACACTGAGTTGAAGGGACCTATCAGGATTGACTCCAACTCCTGGCCCTACACAGGACACCCCAAGAATTACACCACGTAGCAATCCATTGTAGGATATCCCAAAAGAATTATAGTAAAAAAAAAAAAAAAAATCCTCCCTCCCCCTAAACCCAGGAAATAACCAAACAAATGAAAAGCAGAATTCCCAACTCACACAAGTAAAACCTTCATAAAAGGAACGTGAAGCAACTGGGGGCTAAAACTCTGCAGCACAATCTTCCAGGAGGCTGCTTCCACCCTACAGGCAAAGCAGAGTTTGAAGGAGTGTCACAACAATTTGCACATGAGCTTGTCTGGGAATCTGTGTAGAAATTATTCTCTTTTGATGGTGTATGCAAACAGAGCTGCTGCCTTGATTCAGCACAGCACCATTCTTAGCAGAACTTTTCAGATTCAGTATTCACAAAAGTGTTGATCTAGCAGTTGCTTAAACAAACAAACGAAAAGGAAAAAACCAACAAAACCCAAACACAGAGAAGCACTGCAGGGGAAGGGTTTCAAAACAGTTATTGTGAATCCAGACCCCAGGCTGTAACCAGATTATGTCCCTGGACAAGAGCCTGATTTGCTTAGCAAGGGGTTTGGTTCTTTGTCAGGTCCAAAACCAGGAGGAGTCTTGTTTGTGGTCACGTTTCAGCTGCACTGGGCCAACAGAGAGCAGTTACTCAGTTTTGGCTGTCATCTACACCTGTCCTGGGCATCAAGATGTTTCTTAGTCCACCTCTAACCACCAGGGGTTATTACACCAAGCCCAGCCTGCCTGCTGCTGGCTTAAAAGAAAGTAACCTCCCATTTTGCTGTGTTGAGTTCTTAGGTAAAAATCTTAATCCTCTAGCTAAGGTGGAGGGAGAGCTCTCCCACCACTTCTCAAGAGCACTTTTATGCTGGAGGCCTCCTCAGATAGCTACCACATGAAGCATTCCCATTTCAGGAACCAGTCTGTCACATGGAAAAGATGAAATATTTGTCTTTGTTATGTCAGTAGTATAGGGTGAAATTGCCACACCTTTAAAAATATATATTTATATAACTAGAGAGGTGACTTACAACATTTCTATGTATTAGTTCATCTTATTGACTCATACGTGTCTAAGAATGAAATATTTTCTTGGGAATTTAGGAAGTTTGCCAACCAATTTTTAAAGGGAAAAAAACCCCCAACCAACAAAAGCCTTACAACCACTGCTTCTTTCAATACAGAAACATGAACTACATATACTTTAATATACAAACCCCATCCTCATATTCACTTGGGAAGTGAGTGTGGGGGGAAATTAGACAACCTTGCAGCAGCATTCAGCTTTGCCAAGTGTTCCATAGCATCTTAAATATTATGTACAGTCTTTCTGAAAAGATACAAACTGTCTTCAGAGTTTGTAGAATTGTAGCAGTAAAACCCAAAACAGTTCTAGGGAATAGTCTTTTGGCAGCATAGCAGGTGTCCAAAGTGAACAGCCACTTTCTAGTATTTTTCCAGAGGATAAGAGGATCTGTATAACCTTCTGTAGCTATCCAAGGAAGTCACCACTCCTCTTGGGTGGAGATTGCTGGAGATTGGGGTCCTTCTTGTTCTGGCTTTTCAGTGGCAGACTTTTTATTGCTACAACAAGGTTTGAAGAGATGAGTGTCTATGAGGACTTCTCCAAAACGCCCTTTGTAAATAATTCCACAGCAGACCTTTTGCCTGGAAGAAAGGGCAGGGAGACAGATACTTTGTTTAGAAGATACAGAACTCACAAACATGCAAAAAGCAAGTCTGACCCCAGACACTACTTTACTGAGCCTCCCTCCAACCCAGAGGACAGGGGCAAAAAAGACTGCTCATAAACAGAAAACAAGTCTGTGTCTAAATCCACAACAGGTCTTGGAAAAAAAAAAAGAAAAAAGAAAAGAAAAAAGGACACAGAAAAAACCTAAACATGTCTATACAAAAGCAAGTCTCCCACTTTACTTCCCAGAGTAGTTTCAGACACAACCATCTGGACTGAACTAACCTTGGCTACAATGCACTTGCAAACATTATTTGAGAGGAGGCAGCAAAGTCACAACAATTTCAATTGAGCAATTAGCTAAACAAGGGATTACTGTGTCACAACATGCAATAAAAGATAACAACCTCGTCAACTCCCAGAAAACCTTGTGGTTTTCCTCCCACTCCAGATTTTTTTTTTTTTTTCCCAAATGACTACCATTACAGGTCAACCAAATCAAATGCTGTTTTGCTGAGAGCACTCTCCTCCTATGGAGCAACACACCATATCTACAGGGCATAGTTTTAAGAGATAATGACAGACAGGAATATAATCTGCTATTCCCAAAAATATTTACCAGCAACTGTTTTAGGGAATTGAAGGAAGACAGGGGAAAATGTCTTAAATTTCTTTCCAAGCATGGATAGACAGGTGCTTTATAAATGCCCTGTGACTTAAATCATATTAAAATTTAAATTAAATTATCTTTATACAAAATCAAGACAAAGAGGCAGAATGAAGCAGCATGTGTGCAGGGTGAGCTTGCTGCTTGCACAGAGGGCAGGCTCTGTTGCTTTTTACCTTTTCCAGTATGTAAGATCTAGGAAGGAAAACACTGGTGTCCTGCTGGCCCCAGCACTCAGCTCCGTGTCGGAGCCATCGTCGGACTGGTTGCTGTAACAGGGGGACTGAGCTGGGGAGGCACTCGAGGTCGTGCTGTGGGCATCAGAATCTGCAGGGCAAAGGAGAAATGCAAGGATCAGGACATGTATCTGACGGCTCACCCTCCTCCTGACTCGTGGATTGGGAGCAGAGGCACAGTGTGTTTAAATTAACCAGGAAAACCTATCGACGACAAGCCATTTATTTCATTTGCTCCTGCCTATTTCAATATAGAGTGAAACACTCCAGAAGTGGGGGGAGCCCTTGTACATGAGAGAGTGGAAAGAGGTTCAGGATCAGGCTTCAGTTTCTGGCTCTTAAACACAGCCCATGCTCTGAAATCACTGGGAGATCCCTCCAGACAGTGGAGATCTGTGCTCCAGGCTTGCTCGCTCTCTCTCACTGTACATTTTCTTTCTCACCCTTTCCGGTAAAGTGCTGCAAAGCTCTTCCCAATAGAGCATTACACATATATATATTCTCATTATGTGATAGCTTTTGCTGGATCAAGACTAGGAACTACAGACTCAGTGCAGACACACACCTTAACAGTGCCTACTCTCCTGCTTCTCAGCTGTCACCTCTAGCAGCTACAGGAACACAATTAGATGAACTACAGTGCCTTCAAGGAGGAGATAAAAGCTCCTTGGGTCAGGGTCTTTACTGATTCTCTGGAGACTTCTCCTTCTGACTAGGTAGGATAATTGAAAGAGAGAGAGACCAAGTCAGCAACAGTTAAGAAGCTGGAAGGTTTGCTTTAGAAGAAGAGCCTTAAGTACTGACACGTTCAGAGCATAACTGGCAGATGTTTTGCTGGAAAGCTATGAATCCAAATCTGTTTGGGGAGTCCATGTACTACTGGAAAGAAACCACTGAGACTGGCAGAGGAAGATATAAGGAAATGCGGTAGGAATTTAAGGGGGTCTAAATCTATGTTAAAAAGTATGTATGGAAGAGAAAGACTGTAATTTTTTTGGGGGAAAAAGAGAGCTGAAAATGGGCATAGCACATTACTGAAAGCAGGGAGAAGCCTCTTCCAGCTTCAGTTTCAGAGAGATCTTTGCCCAAGATGTTCTTTCTAGGGATATGTCATTTAAGTGTGGGACATAAGCTACAATGCTGCATTTCCAAGCCAGACTCCCCACTTCCCCACCCCTGTCTTGCAGCCCACCCTGCACACAAGCTCTTCCTTCTCATTCCACACCCTCCCCAAGCTCTCAGAGAACAAAAGGCTGTGAAAACAGGGAGAGCCCAAACGTGGGAGTGCACAACAAAGCTAGAGGGTGATTCAGCTTGGCCAGTTCACAGTGAGCTGAGCTAGGGGCAGCTGAAGTTTATTGCCAAAATCTCTTTGGATCCACTCACTGTGCCGCTTGAATTCCTTTTGCAGTTTGCTGATTTGATTGCTCTTTATTCTGCTTCCAGACAGAGTTTTCATTTTCTTTGGTTTCAATGTTGTTTTAAGGCTGGGTCCAGCTCTGGCATCTACCACCTAGAAGAGAGAAAATGCATGTCTGAATACTTGTGCATCATGCCCAGGTATTACCCCAGTCCAGACACAGGTATTGACTCAGCTGAGGGTCTTCCAAACCCCCTCAGTTAATCCAAGGCAGTTCTTGTATTTCATCTCTTGAGTTTCAGCTAAACCTGCTTAAATCTCAGCCCCTGCAAAGAGGCTGAGTCTGCAGGAAAATGCAGAGAACTAGTTTAAAAAGCACATTTGGTTCAACTCTTGCCAGCTTCCTATTTTTGACACATTCAGTTTAGAACCAAATAATTGTTTAAGCTAATACAGGTCCAATAGTGTGTCTGCCAAGCATCTGCACTGGAGGTTTTTTTGGTGTTTTTAATCATAAATTTAACTTCTGAGTAAAGTTAGTGGTAGTAATAACCATAGTTCTGGCTCCCATTACTATCAAGGCAACCTGGATAAAAGATTATTATATACACAAGGAATCCTGATCATCCTCCCAGCCCTAGGCCTGAACTGAATGAGATGTATCAAAACAGAATATATGAGTGAAAATAGCTGCAAGATATTAGTCATTGTAATTATCTGATTAAATGAGATTGATTTATGTGTTGCTTGAGCAACTCACTTTGCCTGGGAAGGAAAAAAAAAAAAGCAACCAATTTTGGATAAAGGCCAAACTTGAAATGTTTGTTTTTGGCTTTTTTTTCTTGACTGTCATAAGAGACTTTTGGACAAAGTTATGAGCTTGTGAAAACAAGGAATTACAAAGGTAAGTCAGCCTGTGACTGCATCCCAGGCTTGCATAATCACCATTTGCACATAAGCAGGTAGGAGCCACATAGTAGTAAATACTCCAGGAAGGATTTAGAGATGCTGAGGGTGGGAAGAGGGAGTGTAGGCAAAAGAGCAAACCCCTGCCAGCACCTCCCCCCTTCTCTACAAAGAGTTTTGGGGCAGAAGAAAAATAAATTACTAACGTGATTCCAGTTTTTTTTTGATCCTGCTGGTAATTTTTTCCATCTTTTCACCAAAAGAACACAGGCATTACAAATATCTCCTGAGCGAGCCTCATGGAGCCTGGTCAAAACAAAAACAAAGATCACTTAACAGCAGTTAATAAAAGCACACCCCCCCTTGGCAACAGCAAGAAGCATAAAAATTGATGAATAAGAAGGGTTCTGAAATTCTGGTTTTCTGGCATTACAATTCATCTGGGATGCTCAAACAGTGCCACTTAAAGACCAGGTCTCACTTGCAGAAAGCACTCTTCCACACAGAAATAAAAGGTGACACAATCTGCCTCCAGAGGGGCACGGCAAACAACAGACCCATCACCTGCAGGTTTTGGAATTTTTGCCCCCCAACCCCACAACTGCAGTGGATTGGTTAGTTTGGAGCAGGAGGAACAATCGTGTTATTCAAATGTACACTTGGGAAGAAACATCAAAAGCTTACTCAGGTCTTAACTTTCTCACAGAGCTTCAAGGATGAGTAACAAACATCACCTAACACTCCCACAAAGCACAGGATAAGGTTTCAGAACCAGCAGTCACTGGAATGACAGCAATACTTGCTCCCTCTAACAAGCTTTCTTCAGGCTTTCTCTACTGCTAATCCATGCTAAAAGAAACACGGAAACACTGTAGATTTTTTCAGCTGTTTAAACAGGAAGACTTTGGATCGTTTATAGATGAATGAGGCAGGCTCAGAAAACCATTATCTGCCCAGTGTTTAGTCTGCATTTTCACCTTGGCAAACATATTTCAGATAGCACAACAACGACGGTCCTGGTAAACTGCAAGCTGCTTTACTGCAGTTAAAAACAACAACCATCAAAAAAAAAAAGGAATGGATGTGCACACAGCCTTTGACTGCCAAGGACAGTAGTCAAGAAATATGATAAGGAAAACCATCACCACCAGACTTGTGTATAAAAATCCAAGGTAAATACAAAGCACTCTAAAGTTCACTACATGAAAAGAGTGCTTCTGGAAAAAGTGGGGGAAATTTGTGGATTTTATACAAAACTTCAAAGTTCTTGAAAAGTATTCAAAAAAATTGAAAGATCACAGTAACTGGTACAAGAAATCTTTAGCATTTATAGTTTTATTTACCAATGCTTTCAAGGAACATTACCTAACTGGAAAGCTAATCACGTTCCAAGAGAACAGATTTCCAGTGAAAAGTTCTAAAAACAATTTGCTATGTCCTATTTGAACAAAGACACTAATTTTTGTAACAGGGTGTTCTGCATAAACCCTGCTGAAACTGCTAAATATTTACTCATCAAGTTTTATCTAGCATTCTTGAATCTTCAGAGCCACAGAGAGCCCCCGTGGATCTGCAGAGATCATTATTTTATGTAGGTGTTTACACCTCTACGGAACCAGCAAAAAATGGACAGTCTGAGAAAAGCCTAAAACCCCTGCACAAGCTGTGAGGTGGGAGAGACAGGAGCCTGATCCTTTGCTGTTATCAATTACCAGCTCTCCCCTGGCAGAGGCAGCAGATTGAAAATCAAATGGTACCACACACAGCAGCAGAGGCTCCAGCCCCTCCTGGTGTGCCCAGTGAGGAAGCTGAAGGCAACCTCTTCCCACCAACTCCCCTCCACTAACCTAACCCTCCCAGCTTCCAGAGCCAGGTTGGCAGCTTAGGGATCAATGCCAGAAGTGCTAAGGTGGGAATCTTACCCAAAACAATTCTGGAAATCCTTTTCATAACGTTTGCTGTCAGTGAAACGAGAACTGGAAGACTTAGCCCTGCAAATACAGCAGCCCTCTATACTCCGGTACATCTTCGGTTTGTGAAAGCCAAACATCTTTTCCTCCCAGCTGTACCCTGTACAAACAAACAGAAACTGGTGTTAATTATCACTGCTGGATAATGAAAGAAAAAAACTGCTAGATTAGGGCATATTTTTTTTTTTATCCCACGCTGCCTCAGAAGAACAGATGCACCTAGAATGCAGTTGTTAAAAAAATTATATAATTAACAGCTGGAATATTAAGCAATATCCAGCAGGACCCACAACGAGCTCATTTACTGCACAAATCTACTCCAAGGGCAGGTCTAGAGCAGCACAAGCCAGATGTGTGAATGCAGCCAACCTGATCAATGAAAGCCCCGTGTGTGTGGCAGAACAGGCTGCAGGATGGGCCATGTGAACCCATCCAAGCCCATGGACAAGGAGCTGGCAGCTGAACTCTGGGTCACTGAACTACTTCATCATCATCACCACCACCGTGCTGGTTGGAAACACCCCTGGCAAACTTTGCTAAGAGTAAGTAGGAGTCGTTTTAAATGAGCTGCAGTCATACCCGCAGGCTGTAGGGCAGACATACCTGAAAAGCTGCTCTAAAAGCAGCAGGGTGGAGTCCCACCCAGCCAGCCTGCCATGGCCCTGTCTGCACTGCAGGACCCGGGAGCACTGCTCTGTTCTCAGGGCCGGGGTGAGCACCCCAGCTCCATGTCAGCACACGCTCTGCTCTCACCCTCCTGCCTTCCCCACCCTGCTTTCCATGGGAAGGAAACCTAGCCAGGAAAGAAAGGGCCAGGGAGCAGGACCCTGGGGCACACCTCGCTCAGCATGTGCCTACCACACACCCCCTGCCAAAAAGGAGGAACTCTGGTTACAGGGAAGCTGTTGCTTTGTAACCACCAGCTCTGCAAACTTGGGGCCAGCCCAGAAAGCCAAGAACCCCTCCTGCTCTCAGAGGTCTTTCCAGGACACCGAGGCTGGGATTTGCTATCAAAGCAGGTACCATACAGCAGAGCCGTTTTCCAGGCAGAAAACATTCAAGTTAGTTACTGCAGTCACCGTGACAAAGACCACACACGCCCCAAACCACTTCTCCCCTAAGCTGGTTGCTCCCCAGTGAGGCACAGCCTGACACGGCATGAGATTTGCTCTCAGAGCAAACAGGGTTCCCAGAGTGCTGCAAAAACCCAAACCAACACCTGGGCAAAGCTGCTGCTCTCCTGGCACTGGGCCTGGACACACAGCAAGTCCTCACAGGCCACACAGATCTGCCTCAGAACACTGGCAGGGACTGTTCCAAGGTGCTTGCCCCCCTGGTTTGCCTCAAGCACCTGCTGCAAGGAGCGAGCTGCTCACCACACACCAGGTGCTCAGAGAGGGGACAGGCTCTGGCTGCAGGAAGCTCCAGAATAGGCTCCCACTGCTGACAACTTCTGCTTTAGAAAAATGAAAACTGGACGGAGCCATGCAAATAACACATTTCCTTCTCTTTCCTTAAGAAAGGCTGAGCTGGCTGAATTCGTTAAGAAGTTAACAAAAAATTATTGAATGACCCAGCAGCTCAGGAAGGACTTTCAGGACAGGAGCAAATCCATCACTTGGTTAAGTGTGGTGAGGGGAAATTCTCAGTCACTTCTCAGTCCCAGCTACTACCAAGTCCCAGTAACCCAACTCAGGTTACTGGTTAACATTTGTGGCACAGGCATCTGTCCCCAAATCCTCCACCTTCAGAAAGGTAGAGGCTGTAATCCTTTCACCCTCCAGTGGTACAGAGAAAAATAATCTGAAATCTTTTGTCTACACTGCCAGGACTTGCCACAGCATTATGGCAATATTTTGAAAGGCAGGTTCAGGTGAGGTCAGAAACAAATGCTTCCACAAAATGACCATACCCAGCGTCACACTCACCCAGCTGACAGGGGATCGTGGGCAACAGGAAAAGATCCCTGCACTTCTGTGGGACCACAGCAGAAGCCAGGGAACCACCCAAGGCCAGCCACAGTCCTACAGAGGTGAGAATACATCCCCCCCCACCCCAGAGGGGGAGAGCACCGGAGCACAGCAAAATAAATTTTCCAGGTTCCCAAGAACAAGAGAAAAGTAAAAATGGTATCTGACACAAAACCCATTAAGGAACCCGTTTCCAGCTGAAAGTGTGCATGTTTGCATTTCAGCCTGGCATACACAAGACCACTTGGTGCTCACTGAGGTTGTGGCTCTTTGCAATTCCTACTGCACCCACATTTAGGAAGACTCAACTCTCCACAAAGCTTGTCGTGACCTTATAGAGCCTGTTGATGGCAAGGGACCTGCTCAAGCTGAAAGCCAAGGAGATTCTCCAGGCCTAGGAGAGAGATGGAGAGGATAAGTCTTTCCTTCCCTCCTGTCCCAGCTCATGCTGTCTTCCCCCAGGCTGAATTTCCTTCTTCACATTTACAGCACAAGGAGCTCACCTAGGGCTAAGCTCTCCCCAGGTTAACTTGTGCAAATATCCAGCAAAGTCACCCCAAATGGTGTCAGGCTTTTTAGGAGGTACACTGCTCCCTGCATTAGTACAGTCTGAAGGCCAGGGGCAGATCTAGCAAGTAAAAGAAGGTATCCAACTAGTGACCTGCTGAATGGGCTCACTGAGGGATGATCAGGCTCGGAACTCCTCTCAGCCTCTGCTGGATGTGTAGCAAATGATTATACAGTCAAATCAGGTAAACAGTCCTGACCCATCAAGAAAATTAACAACACAGTATCTAGGCAAACACTTTTGAGTACTTTGTTTCTTAGCACCTGATTGCTTCTCCAAGAGATGCTCTTGAGGACACTGCTCAACAACTCTCTGGAGACCTAATAGCATGCTCACCTGGGAATTTTTCCACTTCCAAACAGCAATTTCAGATGTTGTTTGACTAGTCCAATGTTAAATCTGTGGTCTGGTACTTTTGTTTTAGAAAGTCAAAGACTAATAGCAGCCAAAAAGTTCATCAGTGCTGCCAAACTTAAGCAGCAAAAAAATATGGACTGCTATGTGGCAAGCAACAACTATCAACAATGTAGTTTATTTTCTAACCCAGTTTCTTCCAGCAATCCAGACAATAAGATAAGATGATCTCTGTCACCAGCTGGTATTTACACCACAGGAGAATAAGATGCATGTTTTACAATCAATGCTCCCACAAAGACTGGAAAGCACATCTATTCTGAAAATATTTTGGCTTGCATGATTGCTGCCATTCTCACAGGAGCAGCCTTTCAACACCATCCCTCAATAGAGGGGAAACTAGTGCCATCTGTTTCCCACTTGATAAATGGTCAGCAATGGTATTACCACACATCATGCCTGAATGGGGAAGAGCTAGTAGCAAAACCACAAGTTAAACAGATTTCTCTGACAACTGCATCCAAGTGCAGTTATAAATGGAAGACGTCAGTCCAGTTACACATTTAATCCTAAACAGTTGCCATTTGATCATTATACACTAAATATTCTGTCAGCTGGAGAGCTTAATAGCTAATGTGGACTTAGAAGTAAATATGACTGTGCCCTTTAAAAGGTTGAACTTGAAAGCTTTGCAATTTAGATCATGAATTATAACCAGGGAGTTAGGATGCCAGCTGCCCCAACACCTGAATCCTAGCTGCAGAACTTTAACAGTGTAAAATTTGGGACAGATATAAAAAATGGCAAGTAGAAACTAAGTAACTTGCTTAGAAGTTAAAAAGCATTACACAACATAATTCTGCCAAATTTAAGCATGCTATTAATGCTATTTAACTTTGTTATTATTTGCCAAATTTAAGCATGTTATTAAAATACATCAGCAGTATATTGCATAGAAGGGAAAGAATCCAAAAAAGAATCAGAAATCCTTAGCAGAGTGTTATCTGTTGTTCTGCAGAAATGAAGATTTATTTATCTGCACTAGCCGGAAAGCAGTATTCCCCCAAGCCAGGGAAAAGTAATTCTCCTCCCCTCCTTGGTGTTCCTCTCCTCAGCTTCTCCTTGCAAACGTTGCTATTCCCTCAAATTCTGCTTTATACAACTGCTTTAGCAACTTGAACGGACTCAGAAAAGTCTCCAGGAAAGTGCTCTCTCCATTCTTCTGCCCTCTCACTTTTGACAAAGCAGCATCAAAAATAGAAATTTGTCTTGCAAAAGAAAATAGTATAAAGTCAGGAAAAGTAGTGGGAAATTAAAAAAAAATCCCCACACCCTGCTTATTACCTTTGTGAAAGGCTGGTACGAAGAAACATGTATGTGAAAACGGTTTCATGTTTTTGTTACCTGTCAGGACTAGAATTTGGTGCTTAAGTTTTCTTTGTAAAATTTAATTTGATGACCTAAATTAAAAGGAGGCATTGCTTCAGATGCTCATTAAGTTTTCAAGTTCGGGAAGAACTTCTGAACTCCTTCAGATCTTCAAGTAAGCTGAGCCACTTTCATTTGCTTTTCCAGATTCCTTCTGCATTCTTTCTGATCACCCAAGAAGAATGCAAACCTTTTATAATAGAAAGGATGGAATTCCTGGAAGACAGGCATGTCTCCCTTTGTGACACAATTACCAGGCCAGTGGGAATGAACAGGCTCACCTGCTTGCTGCAAAGCTGCAAGGGAAACATTCCCTGGAGTTATGGGAGAGCAGAGGCAAGACAGCCCAAATACTCAGTATCCTCCTCTCCTCCCATCTCCCCTCTGACCGGGGATCACTCGCCCTCTGTGCAACCCAGGACTGCCAGAGAGGAGAACAACGACTTGGTTTCCCTTTCTGTGTACACAACAGCCTTGGCACAGCCTCCCTGAAGCTGGGCTAAAGAAAGATACCATCCACCCTACATATGTTGATGTAGCTGGTTCCTGTCAGTAAAAATCTCACAATTGTCGTCCCTACAGCACTTCATTAGAACTAAGAAAGACAGCCAAAATTATGCAATTTTTTTTTCTTTTAAAGGGAATGAAACAGATGCCTTAATATAGCAAGAACATAGGTGCTGTGGCTTTTGCATCTGCAAGAGCATACACCCAGGCACAAGCACACACATGAAAAATGCTTCCAGACCTGTCTACGGCGCCAGAAGCAGAGCTGCGTGTCTCACAATAAATTCTTGGGCCTGTCCCCCTGCTGAAATAAACTGCAATACCTCTACTGAAAATCAACTGTAAGACACAGAATTGTACATCAACAGAGGAACTGATCTGTATCAGAGACTCAACATAAACATACCTCCTCTGAGTTGCAGGCTGCTGCAAAAAAAACCGTCGGAAGAGAAATTAAAACTGGATTCCACCAAAAAAAAAAAAAAAAAAAAAAAAATTTTGAACATGCATAAAGCCAGAATGCTCCAAGGATGTTAAGAGACCAATCTAATTGGAGTAATCTGAAAGTACAACTTCAGTATATGCTAAAATATTTTTTTACTGTCATGTCTCCCTATAGTTTAAAGCAGAGGTACTAATAACCATAACCTTGTGCATACTGTACCACTCTTCTGGTCCCCTGTGTCCTCAGATCTTCCTTCCTCTCTCCACCCACAACAACTTTACTTGGAGGAAAGCTGCATTTGGATATTACAGCCCAGGAACATCCCATTGTCACAGCATCCTGTGGAGTTGTCACTTGATGAGCCGAGCAATACAGAAAAAGGTGAAAACTACACATTCAGGAATCCTTCCTCTGACGAAATAAATAACTCACTCTTTTGCTGGTAGATGTCCACAGCTACTGTTGTGTGCTCAGTGCTGAAGTGAAATCTCAACAACAACTACTAAGCACTTCTCAAAAACCAAACTGGACATTTCTCCCCCATGTTTGAACCTCCATGGCATCCTGGCTGGGGTCACAAGCTGTTCCTAGTTACACTTTCAAAAGCAGTCAAGTCGTAAAGAAGCCTACTCACCTGTTGGATCTTCCCTGAGAAGGAAGTTCCTACCTCATTTAAGCTAGAGAAGTGAAAGGCTGTGCCACGTGGGTGTTCCTCTGAAGCGCCGTGTGGTTAGTGCTCCAGAAGGGATAGGCCAAAGCATGAAAACAATAATCAGGAAGATTTGCATAAGGGGAAAAAAAAATTCCAAACCTGTCCCACCTGCAGACATTCCATCTTGAAAGATGACTTCCCCCTGCCTGAAACTCCTATTGCATAACTAAGACCAGGCTCAGCCTGAGCATGAGCCCAGCAAGGAAAACTGGGATGTTCCCAAACAAGTGCTGGAGTGCAGTCTGTGATGCTTATCTGAGAGCAGCCACCACAGCTGCTGTGAGGCTGTCTGCAAGCACCTGCTGCTGAAAAAGCATCACAGCCACATGTGATCATGAGACACTGAACAGTTTGGGTTTGTGTGCTTTGGCTGGGTCCTTTGATGCTGTTTTTAAAGAGGAGAATGTACCTGGATGGGCACTTGAACAGAAGGAGTAGTAATTATTTGGCAGAACAGCTGAAGTGACTTCATTAAAAAGGATACATTTCCATATCCTTAAGCAGTATTACTGGTCATTTCACTTGGACTTTGGACAGAGCACACTCTAGAGAAATGCAAAGGCTTGAGCTGTGAAATGGAGTCCTGCCTGAGCTATTTTCAAGTCCCAGCTCACAGGCTTCTTCTTTGTGTTAAAAAGCAAGTGCTACAGGGGGTGCAAGAATGAAGCTGATTGTCAAGTATTGCTGTGGATGTCGTTCATGTCATTATGAAAGAGGTACAAGGCATCAGGTGTTAAGAACCAACGTAAAGCAGAGTTAGCAACACAGAAAGAGCTGTTAGGCATGAGTGAGACAAAAAAACCGTCAGTTTTAACTTTATTTTTAGCCGCTGTGAACTTATCAGCTTTTTTAACATCTTGTACAAAGAAGTCAGTGATATTTTCTTCTTAAAGGAAGACTGAATACCTAGGCAATAAGCTCCTTTTAGAGAATGAAGTGAGGAGGAATTTTTCCCAGAGGCTCTGGCACTCAATCCCACCTAGTTTCAGTGGGAGTTCGATGTCAAACGCCTGTAGGTGTGTTTGAAAATCCCAACTTATAACTTGCTGCTTCTCTACCAGGGACCATACATCCCAAGAAACCTGGAGTTCACCTGCGTACCAAATGAGTCAAGTATCAGCAGAAAGGTTCCCAGTTCACTGTCTGTCCCTATGGTGCAGCGTTTGAGCAATCTTTAATTTTAAAAAGCTGGAAACTACAGAGTGGATCTGCAAGAATGGGGTGCACACAGCCTGCACACGGCTGCCAGGAACAGCCTCAGCTTTGGAAGCAACCACACCGCAGTAAAGGAGTTTGCTGAGGAGCCATCAACCCTCACCGACTGCCTTGTCCAAGGAGCACACTCGTGTGCACGGCTGTCAGCCTGCCACCTTCCTGAGCGCCAAATTAAAACTCAAAGCGAAAAAGAGCATCGCGGGCTGTGCTCCGGCACAACCACTGCTGTTGCAGCTGTGGGCTCAATGCGGGACACGCTGAGCTTTCTCCTTGCCGCTCCCCAGCCACGAGGGGACGGCGGCAGGCCCCTGCACAGCCCGGACACGTGTTCAGGGCACGGCAGCGGGCAGCACCCTGCACCGGCTGCCTGCACAGCCGCAGCGCCGCGGAGCAGCTCCCAAGTTGTTTTTTTTTTTTGCAATTGTAATGTTCATTGAATAATTTGGATCCGAAGGACGGGCCACCGGCCGGGGACAGGGCTCTTTGTAGGATGAGCCGGGGCCGTTCCCGCCAGGAAAGCGCCGCTGGGGGGCTCCGGGGCAGGCGGGATCCAGCCCGGTTCGCTGCGTGCGGCGCGGCCCGAGTAAACAACAGGTTCGGCAGGTCCCTTTAAATGCCTTCAGCGACACCCACCCAGACACGGGGGGACGAGAGGAGACGGCAACTTGCATCTCCCCAAAGCGAGAGCGCCACGGGGAGCACTTCGCTGTCGCAAGACGGCGACTTGGAAGCAAAGAAAACCCCACCAAACCCTAAGTAACAACGCTAAAAAAAACCGCCCGAAAAAGCAGAGCTCGGTCGCGCCGCTCCCGCCGGGCACCGCGTGGCCCCGGGCACGGCCCCGCTCCCCCCGTTAGCGGCGGCAGCCGGGGCGGGCGGCGGCGCCGGGAACAAAGACCCCCCCCCCGGGGCACCCGACCTACTTTCGGGCCGGTCAGGTGGAGCCGCGGGAGCGCACACGCGGGTGGCCGCGGCTCCCGCCCCACCCCCGGCCCTGCGCGGGGCTGCCGAGCGCTCAACTCGCCGAAAGACGAGTAAAATTAAAAATAAATTAGAGAAGCACAGGAAGGGGAAGGCGGCGCGCCAGGGAGAAGAGCCCGGAGCGCGGAGGTGGGCGCTGCGAGGCGGCCCCCGCGCTGCAAACGCCGCCCCACCACGCGGTCGCGGAGCAGCCGCCCCATCCGGCGCGGGGCAGCGGCGGGAAGCGCGGATGGAGCCGCGGCCGCGCCGCCGGGCACCCGGAGCCCCGTTCCGGCGCGGAGCCGGCCGTGCCCCACCGCCCCCCGTCCTTCCCCTCCGCCCGCCCCGCGCCTGTTCCTCATGGCTCGGCCCTGACGTAATTCAAACATGGCAACAGTTTCACTTCAAAGGGCCGTCGCGGACCTCCCCGGCAACGCGGGGGCGACGCGGACCCCCCGAGACCGGGGCAGCCCCCGGGCCCGCCCGCCCGGCCCGGCGCCGAGAGCGCAGCGCGGTGCCGTGCGGAGCGCGCGCGCATCCAAAGTTTAACCGCCGCTCCAAACTCCTCCAAAACCGGCAGGCAGCCCCTAAAAAACACCGTCCCGTGCACGGCAAGTGTCACCCCACGGACAAGCCGCCACCCGCGGGGCCGAGCCCCCGGCGGGCGCGGACGAGCGCTTTTCCCCCGGCGCGCCGGGGAGCCGCGCCACCCGCAGCACATGCGAGCCCTTTGTTTTCCCTGCAGCCGGGCGCTGCCTACGTGCCGCGCCGGGGGCACGCCGGCCGCCCCGCGCCGCGCAGCCCGCCGGAGCCCAAGGAAAAACTTGTTGGCGCCGGGCGCGGGCACAGGCCGGCGGGAACGGGAGCCTCTCGCGCTAGCACGGAGCTACGGGAGCGGCCATCGCCGCCCGCCGCACCGTCCCCACGCCGGGGGCAGGGCGGGGAAGGCCCCACGCCGTGACCGGTGTGACCGACAGCACGTGTGCCGCCAGCCCACGGCCGCGCGGCGTGCCCCTCTGCAGCGGACCCCCGCGCGATTACTAAAGATAACCGGGAACAATAAGAACCGCCCCGCTCTCCCCACGTGAAACACGGCGAGGGAGGGATGGCGGGCACCAGCGGGTCCCCCTCCCCTCCGCCACGCCGCTGGCACCAACTTGTGCGCGGGCGCTACAGGTGTGCGCTGCGGGGCCGCACCTGCGGCAGCCGCTCCGCGCCGGCGGGGCCGCGCCGCCCGCGTGGCGAGCCAGGGCGGCCGCGGCCCGGGAAAGGCGCCCTGCAGCCTCTCACCGCCAAGCAGCCCGGTTTTCCCAACCCGCTCCGCACCTTGGGACTGCTTTCGGAGTTAAATTATGGGGAACTGGCTAGGTCTTTCCTCCTAAAGACTTGGCGATTTAATCGTACTTTGGGGATAGGGGAGCGCAGAAATCAGAGTTCTAGGGATGGGTGCGCAACAATGCGGGAGGCGTTCCTCTCCGCTCGCACATCCTTTAAAACTCCACTAATCGACGAAAAAACCGGGCGAAACGCCGCTCACAGAAGCCACGCGCGCGTCAAAGTGTTTCAAAGCGGCAAAGTCTTTCTGCCGCCGCAAAACTGCCGACAAGCTCCGGGGAGTAACTCGGAACGAACAGAAACCACCGGCTGCTGGCAAAAAAAACCCCAAAAAACCAAAAAACCAAACCCCCAACACCACAAAAAAATAAAAGAAACCCACCGAGAGCAAGCAAAACAACAAGAACAACCCGAGCAAGAATAAACAAGCGGCCGCGAAGCTGCGTTCGAGCCCGGGGAGAAGGGGTGGGCATCACTCACCGCCGCGCTGCGCCCTCCGACACCCGTGCGGTGCGCGGCTCCCCGCGCTCTGCGCGGCCGGGCGCGCCGCCCCGCCCCCCGCCCGCTCCGCGCACGCGCCGTTCCCACGGCCCCGTTCATGCCCGGCGCGGCAGCGCGCGCCCCATTGTCCTTTTAAGGCAGAAAGGGCCGCGCGGGAAGGCGCGGGGCGGGGCGGGGCGGGCGGCGGAGGTGACCTCACGCGCCAGGCCACGCCCATGGACACGCCCATTGCTCCTCCGCACCTGCCTCGCCACGCCCCCCGCCACGCCCCCGGCCCGCGGAACAGGCCCGCAAACATCCCTGAAAACATCCCTGAAAACATCACTGAAAACATCACCGCAAACACAGCCCTGCAAACATCACTGCAAGCATCACTGAAAACATCACTGGAAACATCGCTGAAAACATCATGGGAAGCATCACCGCAAACAGAGCCCTGCAAACATCACCGCAAACATCACTGAAAACATCGCTGCAAACAGAGCCCTGCGAACATCACTGAAAACATCACTGCAAACAGAGCCCTGCAAACATCACTGGAAACATCACCGCAAACATCACTGCAGAGCCCCACAAACATCACTGAAAACATCCCTGAAAACATCACTGAAAACATCAACGCAAACATCACCGCAAACATCACTGCAAACATCACTGCAAACACAGCCCTGCAAACATCACCGCAAACATCACTGAAAAGAGCCCTGCAAACATCACTGAAAACACAGCCCTGCAAACATCACCGCAAACACGGCCCCGCAAACACGGTCCCGCACACATCCCTGCAAACAGTCCCCGAAGATCCCTGCAAACACAACCCAGCCCCGCAGCATCGCCGCAGCCCAGCCCCGCAGCACGGCCCCGGCACCTCCCCGCATCCCTGCCCCGCCGTCCCCCGCATCCCTCCCCGCCGCTCCCCTCATCCCGGCCCCGCCGCTCCCCGCATCCCTGCCCCGCCGTCCCCCGCATCCCTACCCCGCCGTCCCCCGCATCCCGGCCCCGCCGCTCCCCGCATCCCTCCCGCCGCTCCCCGCATCCCTCCCCGCCGTCCCCCGCATCCCGGCCCCGCCGCTCCCCGCATCCCTCCCCGCCGCTCCCCGCATCCCTGCCCCGCCGTCCCCCGCATCCCTACCCCGCCGTCCCCCGCATCCCGGCCCCGCCGCTCCCCGCATCCCTCCCCGCCGCTCCCCGCATCCCTCCCCGCCGTCCCCCGCATCCCGGCCCCGCCGCTCCCCGCATCCCTCCCCGCCGCTCCCCACATCCCTACCCCGCCGTCCCCCGCATCCCTACCCCGCCGTCCCCCGCATCCCGGCCCCGCCGCTCCCCGCATCCCTCCCCGCCGCTCCCCGCATCCCTGCCCCGCCGCTCCCCGCATCCCTCCCCGCCGCTCCCCTCATCCCGGCCCCGCCGCCCGTTCGTGGCCGCCGCTGCCTCTCGCAAAGCCCCGCCGCTGCCGCGTCACAGCCGCCGCGAATCGCAGGGAAAGGGTTTTTTTTTTTTCTCGCTCCGGGTTAACTTTAAAGTTCGTGTTCTAATGCGCCTTCAAAGTCATCAGCGTCTTATGTAATTTTTCCTGCAGCATCACAATGAGTGAATTACCAAGTCGCGTCATCGCAACCTTTGGGTCCGCGCTCTTTTGTGCAATTTTGGAAGAACTGCTTCACGAGGCGGCTGGCAGGTTCTGTTGAAATAGATTTCCTTTGGAAACAGTGTCAGACGGATTAGCATGTGATATACAAGGTAACACCTAAGGAGCTATGACTTAGCACCATTACTGCCTGTGACTGCAATAAAGTTGCGAGCTACTCCCTCCTCGGCTGGCGCTCAAACCGAGCCCAAATATGGATTCCCTTCTTTTGAACTACTTACAAGTTTAAAAGTTTCCCACAGAATCAACGGCAGCTCGGGGACCACATGCAGGTGTTGTTGAATACTCTAAAACACTGAAATAATGCCAGTGAATACTTTTTTTCCCCCTGACAGTGACTTTTTCAGTATAATCCTGATTTAGGCACAGAATTAACAATTCACCAAGAACTTTCGCTTCCATCGACAGCACTAGCTAAACTCTGGGAACTTTCAGAGAGCAAGACAAGATGCTTTTCCTTACCTTAGTCTGAGGATCTTACATCTTCTCTACTTGCTTGCAAAACCATGGTAATTCTACTCCATCTCATTCTTCAGTGCTGCCAAACCAGTCCGTTTGGGCACAAAGCACAGGAGAATGCCTCCCAAGGAACCCTTCAGGTTATCTTTTGAGCTTTTGGGGGGTTCCTTTTGAATATTCACAGAGTACTGACTTTGCTACCAGGGCTTCCTTCCAGTCACAGCTAAACCAAATCCACTCAACTTGTGAGCCAGAGGTGTACCAAATGCTGAGTAATTTTTCAAACTATTTCTATAATTTTACTGCTTTAAACTGGTCTAGGGAACTCTACCAGCACTTTTGGCATCTTTTGTTTACATATAACGTGTCTGATTTCATCTCTTTTCTTTTCGATTGGAGGGAGTGGTTCTCCCAGATTTTCTCCCATTATTTTCCCCATTTCTTTATCCTAGCACACTTCTCAAGGCCCCTTGGTGACATTCTTTTTATCCAGCACCACCTAGTACAGCATTTAAATCCCCAAGGGACAATGAAGTGACTTTTCCAAGGAGAATTCCCTTAGCTATCAGGCAGAACCCAATGGAACGAAATGGATCTCTCAGTGCCAATTAATTGCTGCTCTCATCACCACCATGCTGAATGTTCATAGAACTTCTCAGGGTGGGCTTTGGTTGCAAATAAACCAGGGGTAGGACAACTCTGGTATTTATTTCACAGCTTCATGCCCTTCCATTCCAAATCTCATGAGGGCAGGTGTTGCTGTCACCTGGCGAGGATTGTGAGTTTCCAAATTCAGTGCTGCTCCAGCCTGTGAACAGCTAGGTCATTCCTGTCCTCTCAGAGGAAAAAGACCTTCTATCCACAGAATTCCAAGTGGCAACACAGAAATTAAAAACGTGGCCAAACCTTCAACCTCCATTTCTGAAAAATCTCTGGTTCCCTTGAAGTGTTTGCTGATGACATTTCCAGGCTATGCTGGAACCCGACAGTGGTTTGAGTTTTCATTTTTGCCTGATAGCCAGCTTGAAAATAAATAAAAGGCACTTAAATGCCTAATGAGCTTTCATCAAGGCTCCCCCAGCCCCTTCCCCTTGAGCAAGCCACATGTGCTTTCCCTGGCATCAGAGGGACAACTTGTCTGACCTCACTGTTTGGAAAGAGGGTGATGAAAAATGGCCTCCAACTCCGGACAAACCTGGGGAGTTTAACTGGGAAAATGCAGATATCTGAAACAATGCATGCATCTTTACAGGTAAAGCTTCATTTCACAAGGTTGTGTTTTAAAAAAATTAAGCATCTTCCTTTCCACTCAGAGCTTGTTATACAGGAGGAATATAGGATTTCACAGAGATCCCAGGTGACCTGGAATATGAGCTTTAGACCAGAGGATTTATCCTCATCCAGATCAGTTATAAAAAACATTTACTTTAAGAATGCATGTGGAAAACTAATTGGACTGTTGCTGTGTTCCAGTTAAACTGGTACCTTCCCTGCTTGGACTCTTAATTGTTTTATCTGGGAAGCCAAATTATGTCAATGGTGTAATAATGAACCATGAGGGCTTTTTAAACATAAAACTTATATATGTTATCAATGCTGAGGCAGAGGTGCTAACGTAGGGGAAAAGTAGGGCATTGCCAAGACATCTGATCCTATTGTGTTATTTTTCAATATTAATGAATAAGTAAACACAAATAGGCTGCTTGTTTTTAGGTGAAAAGCAGCTGTCAAGACAAAACCCAGGCAGCTGTTCCTGCTTTGAGACTTTACTGTAAAAAGCTTTGTTGTAACTTGAGTAATTTGGAAATTTACTTTCCTGGCTTAATGCTTGGCCAAGAGGTCTTGAAAAAAATTACCAGGAATTCTTTAAGGGGAAAAAAACCCAACAAGTGTTGATTGACATAGATATGTAAATAAGGTTTTGCCAAGGAGTACAATTTCAGAGTGAGATACCATCAACAAATCAGTTCTTTAGCTTCTGCTTGCACCAGTTGCCAGTGTAAGTAGCAGCATGTTCATTTTTTGAAGGTGCAAATGCTCTGAAAACTGGCAGTTCTGAGCAAGCAGGTTAATAAACAAATGGAATTTTCACCATTTTATGTTTTAGGCCAAATAACAGATGGCTACAAAAAAAAAAAAAAATGACGGCAAAGTTTGACGATAATCAAAATTGATATTATGATATTCATGCTTCCAGAATGAAGTACTCAAGCTATGAAGCTCAGAGAGACAGGACCCTGAACTGGCTTACTCCTAGGCACAAGGCAGATCATTTATAGCCCAGCCTAAGAAATCCATTAGGGCTTAACAGAGAATAATAACCCTTCTGAAGCATTTTTAATTGACATTTCAAATTCCTGAAGAGGAAGATAACTCTCTTAAATTCTTAAGGATTCCTCAATTTCTATAGCAAAATGACCCTTTTCTATTACTGGTTAAACACCTTTAATGCAGCTTCTCAAGGGCTGCTGGTTTCTTTGCAGCACTATTGCTTTCATACCTATTAAAGCCAGTAAGACTATTCTATGGGGATTTGTATTAAGGCGATTTGAAGACACCATTAAGAAGATCAGCCCTCTCTGCCTGCCAGGCTGTTTCCTGTCAATAAAGTTATCCCCCCTCATCCTGTCATTTGGGGTAGTTCTGAAGATGGAGGCTGTGTTTGGAAACCCAAAAGATATTTCTCCTCTGAACTGAGACCCCCATCTTTCCCAACAGCGTGGGGGGCAGTTCCAGTTTTTATACTGATGATTTCAGAGTAATCTTTAGTGAGGAGGAAGCTGATAACTCCTTTGGCCAGTGTTGTGTAGGCTTAGTCTCAGGTGGGATCACTTGGGGGACAGAATTTGCTCTTTGGAGTTTCTTACTGAACCTAAGACTCCTGACCAGGTCCATCCATCTCCTTAATCCCATTTTCTACTGCACTGCATGGCCCTGAACACAGACACAGCTGGCTGAGAGAAAATTAAAAGCAAGGCTAGGTAGTTGGGAGAGCATCCATGGTGTCTAGGCAGCAATGCTTCAGTATGACAGGCTTTTTATCTTGACCCCTTTCTCAACAGCAATCAAGAAGGTAAACAGGAATTCTTGGGAGTGGAAGCACCTAGGGAAGCAAATTGGGTTTTGTCTGAAATGTCTGATGACTGAAATTCTCTGTGGGGAGCAGCCAGTATGGGGGCAACAGGACCTGCCAGGAAGCGTTTTCTTACAGGTTTAAGGTACTCTGCTAAATAAAAACAAGAAACCTGAGGCAGTTTTTTCCCAGGTTGAAGCATCACCCATTCTTTCTTCAGGAAGGTTTGTCCTCGGTGACACTATTTCTTAATCTACAGTACCAGCAGACAGAATGAAAGGAAAAAAGGCACTTGGAGAAGTTGAAAAATTTCAGATTTCGGACTTTGACTGCAGAAAGCCAAAGAAACTATGGAAAAAAATATGTCTCTGTGGGCAGTTTTCACTCAGCCAAAGCAAGGCAGAGGATGATGATACCTCTCCAGGCTCAGGTACAAGTGACAAGTCTCACGAGGAGATAAAGCATTGCTGACCTTCTTGCCAAGATGTCAAAGGCAGACACAGTAATTGCAAGTCTTCTGGTGAGGAAGGAGAGCTGTGGGCAGACTTGGCTAACCAAGGAAAGGAGGCAGCTGGAGGAGCTGGTCCTTGCAGGAAATCTGCAGAATCTGCAGTCCGGATCACAAGCTTTGATCAAGCAGCCAAGAACCAAGTGGAAATCTACCACCAAAATCTGGAGGGAGGAGCTGGAGGCAAAAATTTTTGCAAGGGTAGGAGGGAATGGAGTTGACTAACAAAGCCACCACATTACAGAGATAACTTCAGATAGCTTAATTGGATTGAATCAGTTAATTGGACTGCAACAAATCAACCGAATTTGACACTCAACATCCTCTGAAAAACAAGCCAAGGGCAGGTGGAGGAAAAGGGCAGGCAGGGAGAATGCAGCACAAAGCGAGGAGGCAGCAGGATACATCCCCCTTCCTCAGGGCAGAGACATCCCATTCTGAAAATGAAAAGAAGATAAGAAAAGGTGAAAAGCTTTCCAAGAGGAATTATTCACTCACAAAACTATGCCGATAAGGGCAGGGCAGAAGCAGGATGGGCAAGCTTGAGGCAAAATTTGAGCAAAAATTGATCACGGGGATCCCCAAAAGCAAGTTGGATCCCATGATAAATGTTCATAGTCAGGAGTGAACTCTACAGGGTGATGAAAGAGAAATAAACCCAAACCAGGACACACATGTGACCTTAGTGACGTCCCTCAGGTCTGACAGCCTGTTCGTATTGCAAATTACAGCACGCAGAGAAGTCAAGGGACCCAGCTGCTGCCTCCAGGGCAGGGGTGGCAGAGCCTGAGCCACAGAGCCTGTGTGCAGCATGACCCCGGCGCTCCACAGGCACAGAGCGATCTGACAGACATCTCAGGGCCAGCGGGGAAGGGCCCCTGTCTTCACTGTCCCCGTGATGCAGAGATCACCAAGGACGAGAGGAACGGTGCCATGTGTGTGTAGGAGAGAAGGGATGCAAGAGGCTACTGCCCTGCAGGGACAGGGAGAGCATTTGGCAACTTGTTTCCACCTCCAGGAAAAATGTAAGAAGCCTCTCAGAAAGAAGAGAGCGTGTTTTGAGTAAGGACAGTTTATACCTTATTCATAGCCTGTACTACACCCCTTTTACCTCCAAAGAAGTTTCTTTGGTCGAAGCCACACCTGGAGTTTTCTGTCTCAGTCAGTAGGACGTGACTGGGTTTATCTGTGAGGGTTGTGGCTTATTAGGGGCTGTGGGAGAGGAAATAGTCCAGCCTGGACTGACTCCCCTGGGCAAGCAGGGGGCCTGGGGAGCAATGCCCTGAGGCACTGAGGGTGGCTCCTTGAGCGATGGCATCCCCAGGACTGGCTGAATAAAAGCAGGGATGAGCAGGCTGTGAGGAGGCACCCTGGGATGGCATTGTCCTCCAGGCATGGGCACTTTCTGAAAAACAGCTAAACAAAGTGATTGCTATTTACAGAATTACAAGCTGGCTGGTCAGAAACATTTCAAAAACTGGCTTTTCTAAAACCACCTAGCTGTGTGGTTTCTGAGATGTTATTTTCAGCATGCTGTCAAAACAAATCTCTATCCATAGCTGAACTGACTGACTCTTCTTGTCAGGATGACTACCCTTAGCAGTGGCTGAACCAGTCCTAACTCAAGGTTTCAAGAGCAATATTTACTGGCTGATTTGCATTATCTGTAGGAGGAAAGTGGGAAAACTGGATAGCTCTGGAAGTGACCTCTTGTGCTGATCCTTTTTTGTCCTGCATATATCAGGGCTCAATACTCACACTCAACGTGGACTGGGGAGTCACAAACACCTGATTCACACCACGTAGTAAAAATAAAAAAAGTTTGAGCATGGGCTAAATACCTCCTGCTTGGACCAACTGCTTCATGGTGAGCAAAACAATTTGAGATCCGAGGTAATTTCCTCTGTGCCATCTTTTACCAGCCACAGTCCCAGACTGCCGGTCTGGCCAGCGGGGCGTGCCCTCTACTTCCAGACCCTCAACTGTTCCAGAACAGAGAGACCCGACAATTCAGCCACGCAAAAAAAAAAAAAAAAAAAAAAAAAAAAAAAAAAAAAAAAAAAAAAAAAAAAAAAAAAGAAAAAAAAGGCAAGGAGGGACTCAGCTGCCCCCTCAGGAGCAAGGGTGTCGGTGCCCATGCAGCAGATGTGTATGAGGTGGGGATGTCTTTCCCACTTGTGTGTGTCAGTGCTCAAATGCTTCTCACTGACACACTCGGGCCAAAGTTACCCTCTTATAAAACACATCCCGCGGTAAATTAGAATAAGTAGCCATTTATAGAAGGTCTGCAAAACAGGAGGAGTTTTGTTTGTGCCGTTCTTTAAGGCGGCAGCAGCCCTTTAAAGCCTCTTTTATACGCTGTGGTAAATGGGCTCCCAGCGTGCTCCTTACACTGAGTCAGCATGTAGGTTCTGACTGGGGCACTGGAAACAACATTTTTAGGGTGTCCTGGGAAGGCTGAGGGACAGATATCAATGGCTAAACTCAGAAGTCAACTTCAAATCAGTGTCACCCATTTACCCATCTCTATCCAGACTAGAATGTCAGGAAGTGAACTTGACAGGCAGAGTGTGCCTTGAGTTTCTTGAAGACTGAGTGAAACAGGTCAGTGCCACAGTCCCCTTTCCTTCAAACCCTCTGCACAGGTGTCCCTGTCCATAGCAACAAACCCCTGAGCTCTGCTGGACACTGTTTGGGTTTGCAGGTTCTGTGCTGGGACAGTCCCCTCCATGTCCAGGGTCCCAGATCCCAACACTCCTTGCCTTGAGGCTGGGATGCTCCTGCACTGGCTTCTACATCCATCCCACCTCCCGGGGGACAGCAGGACTCAGGGATGCCTGCACATCTGTTTCCTTCCAAGTATTTCCCTGTGTCTTCATGCTGGCCGGCTTCTGCTCTGCAGCAGCACCCCTCCCTGCTAGGTCTGTATGATCTACCATCATCACTGCTGCCTGCTCCACTGGTTTAGTGCTTTAAATGCACAGAGGAACACTCAGACTCCTCTCCAGCAGGGAGCTGCAGTCGTGCTTCAGGCAAGTCATTCTCTAAACGACCCAGGACCACTTAGAGGCAGCAGTTATGATAGCAGTTATTCATTTTCCATTCACCAAGTCTGTAATGGTTGGTAAACCATCCGCATGTGTGAAATTCACACACAGCCTCTGCAAAAACACTGAGAGTAGCTGGCTGCAGCATCTTAGCTACATTCCTCAGAGAAATTTAGGTTGAGTTGCTGGAGTGCAATCTGTTACCATCAATGGGGGGAAGCCCTGCTAAGGAATTAGTCTGATGTGGTGGGATGACAGCTGCTTTAGACTTGAAAACTTTCAAAAACTTCTTGAAGAAGCATGACATGTTCCCTTCAGTGCTCGTTGTCTGCTGGCACTAAGGGCTTATAAAGCTCACCTGCTCTATGTGTGGTCCTGGCACTTTCCTCTCCCTAAACAGGAAATGAGAGTAACTAATTTCTTTGAGGTAGTCAATAACCTGTTGCTGGAAAACTCACGTTTCTCTCAAGTAGGATCAATAACCCCCATAACACCAGTCACAGGAAATTAGAAATAGTACTCGGCATTAACCAGTTGCACAGTACAAGTGCCATAAAATGATCTTACAACAAAGGCCTGTCCAAAGTGTTCATCAAGAGACAGCATCCCTTCCACACAGCTGGCTCAAAAGACACACAGGGCCACACCTGGTGTATGAAGCAGAGTGGAGTCTTCTGTCCCGGGAAAATTAACTAATTAATCTAGTCTCTTACCAGAAAGCTGGGGCTGGCACAGAGACCATCCCTTGTTCTCAGGTTGTGAGCGTCTCTGGCCAGAATGACCACATCTAGGGGGCTAAAGGCAACGGGGATTAGCTTTTGGAAGGCAGAAGGAAGCAGTAGCTGGATGTGCAGACTGGTTGTAGTGCAGAGCCAGCCAAGCATATTCTCTGTTCAGGAATGGGAGACTGCTCTGACTGGATAAAAACCACCTGATCTAGATTGTATCCGATGAACCTTAGTAAGAAGGTCATAAAAAACCTGTCAGCTTTCATGTCTCATACTGTTCATCAACACGGGATGCCCAGGGTGAGACAGAAAGTGAGACTGATAGAAAGAATAAATCAAACTGGTAACTACTACCTGGTAATTTCTTCCAGACTGTGCAGCTTGTAGGTCCAAGAGCAGTTTACTCTGCATGGATCCACGCCAGCTATGCAAATTCTGGGTACTAAACAAGACATAAAGCAACATCTTGGAGTAAAGCTTTTCACTAGACACAGAGACAGAATCTTCTCCCAAAACTAAAACAAGAGAGGAACCATGATTTTTGATTTGACCAAAGCATACAATGATGTTTTTGATCCTAGTCTGCTTGCAAGATGGCAAACATTGACTCAGCAGGATATTTGCGCCTGTGGATCTGATTCTTTGGGACAAGTAACTTAAACTGAGATTACAGAATGAGATGAACTTCTAGACAATGCAAAGAAAATACCTTTTAAAACACCTGTTCTCATTTGGAATGTTTACAAACCCTTCATGAATTGTTTCTAAAGCCTGCCAACTGCACTATAACAGTGATGGCAGAACCTTTTAGTGAATAGGGAAGATTCTGTTTCTGCATTAAAGCAGAAGCACTTCTCCAAATGTCTCCATATTTCAAGAAACAGGTATTTAGGATGGCTCATGCTGTCTGCTTAGCAAGGCTAGAATATGCACCTGGCTTTACAATCTCTTCTAGTCCCAGAGTTCTTAATTTCGTTATCTTTGAGGTTTTATATATTCAGATTAGAGTGCTCAAAAGTTGGATCAAATTCTTTCAAGCTAGTCTGGCATTGCCAGAGCTGAAGAATCAAATCAGACCTGTTCCATAGCATCTTTATCAGGTGCAAGGAACAAGCAAGAAATTTCACTCATTCACTTTTGCACCAAGGGTTCATTCCGGTTCATTCTGTGTATGAAACACACTTGGATTTTTGTATAAATGTGAATACACAGGAGCTGTGTCCTAATATTTGACTTGACTTTATTCCTGGCTTCACATTCATGCTTTTTTTACATTACATTCCCTTTATTTTACATTACAGCAGATCTGCTGTTGAACAGGTATTGTGCATTTAGCCAGAGATTCAAGAACACTCTCCTGTCTCATCAAAACTTTTTTTCTCCTGCTTTGTTGTGTTTTGTCTTCCTATTACCTTGCTTCTTGTGCTAAGAACAAAATGCCCTTGGAGAAATCCTTTTTTTCCCTGAATATTCCACACCCTGAATATCTGTGCTGACTCCAGAGATGGGCAAAGCACAATGCAAAGGTGTTCAGAGTGCTTTGACCCCTGCCAGCTCTTTGCCCTCTGCATTTCATGCATTTCTAATTGTACACACTTCTGTTTGTCTCCAGCTTAATGCTTTCATGAGGAAAGCCTGGTATTCACTTGATTTGCAGCCATCCACTTCTTCACAAGCAAAGTCCTGTTTCTAAACAGCCTTTCTGTAACTTGGTGCTGGTTATACCACAGAACAACGTTTTAATAAATGTTATTTACATTTTTCAGGGTAGCTAGAGGGGTTTTGGTTTTAATTAGATGAGTAAGAGAGTCATGAGTTATTATACAGACACAAAAAGAGCTGCTGCCATCATCTCCTTACCCATGGCCCCTGTGCCAACATAGGAAAAAACCGTGCAGGCCCTTGCAGGCAAGTGTTTTGTAGAAAGAGGGAGAAGGGGAAATTGATTAAGGTGTTCCAGTGTGTATTGTGCCTGGAGTGCTCAGTAGTTTTTCCTCACCTGATGAATTGCCTAAGCCAGAGGTCGACAGTCACATCAACGCTGGGGAGGAGCAACGGGAGTGAAGCCCTCCTGCCATCCTCCCCAAGCAGTGCTTTGCTGGGGGAACTCAGAGAGGTGCTTGCATGGAAACACTGCCTGCTGAGGACCACTTCCAATTAATTATGGGCTCCCTCCTCCCCTTCTTCCTGCTGCTTCCTTCTCCCTCCCTTCCTAACCTTTATCCTCAGCACAAAAGGCTCTCAGATTCCCCCTGCTTATGAAACCTGTAAGGAGCAAAGTCCAAGGGGCAGAGGGGCATCTCAGGAAGCTCTGGGAGGAGGACTTTGCTCACTAGCTCAGCTTTTGATACCTCCAGGAACATGGCCAGCTTGGATGATGAGCCACACCAAGCACGGAGCTTGCAGTGCCTGGGGAAATGCACTGGGAGTCCTGCACCAATTTTTGTATGAAAAGTTCCCAACATTTTGGATGCTCTCACTGCAAACAGATTTAAGTTCCAATGTCGAAAAAAACCCCTTAATTCAGTTACAGGCCAAGTGCAAGTGAAAGATGCATGTGTACACCCTGCTGAAAAACGCTTCTGATAACGAGAGCCTGGAGTGGCTGTGGAGGGGACAAAAGGACAGGCCTGTCCTGCTGTCCCCTGCTGCCAGCTCCTGCCCTGCCATTCTGGGGAATGAGGGCTCAGATGTGCCCACACTTGCTGCCAGGGCTCCATCTAGAACATCCTGCACTTGTGGTAAGACCAACCATGCTGTTACTGTGATGCAGATAGAAACACACAGTAACACACACAGCAGGTGTTCAGGGAGAGAAGAAGAAAGGAAGTTTCCAGTTTATTGTTGACCTCGTATCTATAAGTTTCTGGACAGTGACCAGAGATTGGACAGAGAAGTTCCCACCTCTCCATCTCCACTGGTCACTTGAGAAGTCCATCAGGTGATATCTTTAACAAAGGAATGCAAACATGATTCTTGTTTATCTTACAATTCATGAGAACTGACTCCACTATACTAAAACAAATCAGAAGGCTTATTTTCAGGGACAACATCCACAGCTCTCCCCAGAGTCAACACTGGCAGCCTCCACAGTCAGTGTCCTGCTTGGCTCACCCTGTCCTGCCTCTTCTCTCTCCCAGCCTGTCTTAACTGAAGAGATTAACACCAGGCTGTACAGTATCTCCCCTTCACAGAGATAACTCTTTGTACTTAAAAATGCTGAGATCATCCAGGAGTCAACTCTTATGTGGAAGACTGGGACTGTCCTAATAAACATTGTGTGTTGAAAGCAGCAGCAGCAACAGCCACTTCACTGTTTTCCGAAAAGTTGGTTGCTCCTCTTCTGTGCACAAACTAATAGGTTTTTGCAGACTACATTGTTCATGGATGCCTGTCTAAACTCATCAGTTTTAGGAACTTTCACTGACTTCAGCAAGCCGTGGTGGATCAACTTGTATTTGTGCTTCCCAGAACACACGTTTGAATTGAAGATCAGCTAGTGCATTCCTCACTTTTTAGCATTGTGCCAATTAAACACAAATGAGTGAGCCCAGAGCAGCTATCCTATTTCTCACTGAACACAGCTACCCACAGTACCCCTGTCTAGCACAAATTCCTGCTGACATCTGAAATTCTCTCCTAACAAAGTCCATGCCGAGGATGAATGAAACAGCTTCTCTGGTCTGCAAGTTTTTCCTAGTTCTCCTGTGTTCCTGTTACCATGAATGGAAACTTTTTCCACAGCTTTAGGAACATGAAAGCTGGGCAGAGCCATAGGGTGATGTTTCCACTTACATTCCCTGAATGCAGTTTTTCTTTAAGTCATTTTATGGGTTGGGGGAGAATATCCTGTGCACCACACCCACTTCTAGCCAGCCCCACACTATTTATGCAGTCAGGAACCACAAACCAGCTGCGAGAAGCTCAGATCTCGGCAAGCCAGTAGCCACCCTGATTCCAAGCTGGAGGGTTCATACTGCACAGTCCAACTGAGAGCACATTCTATTTATCTCCTGGGGCAGTGACAGCTCAAAAGCTGCAGGTGTGCAAGCAGGTGAACTTAGGTGAGAGCACTGAGCAGGAGAAACAGGCTAAAGAGACCTCATGGAAGAGCTCACACTGTCTCGAGTACAGAAGCACAGAGTCTTTGGGCTGACTTCCCAGTTAATTTGAAATTGAATCCAAGCCTTTAACAAAACCCCACAACCAAAAACAGCACCACAAAGACGGTTCTCAGTTGTATTGGCACCTCTGGTTACTATTGGAAATCTCTTGCTAGCACTTCACAGATCTCCCACCATGCATTTTCTGGTATGGGTGTGGTGGATCTGGTATGATCTATTTGGAGCAGGGACAGGCTGTGGGGCAGAGAGAGGACAAGATTAGCCTGATATTAATCAATGTCTGTACCTCCTAGAAGAGCTAATGACTTAAATGAAAAGCCATGGAAAGGTGCTTTTGCAAAATATCTGCTTCCTCTTCCTCCCTTTTGGCAAGGAATCACTGCCATCCTCACACAACAGCCAAGCAAGGATTTGTATGCATTTCTGCAGTACTTAATCACATTGCTGATAGTAACCATCATTCCTGCTTTGTAGCCAAGTAGGAAGAAAGCCTGTTCTTCTGTCTGGACAATTACAAAACTCTCCAACCACATACAGTTTGACAGACTTGCATGCCCAGAACACCACGAGTCAACAGGTTTCACCAATGCCTTTAATCTGGATTTAACCACAGATGAGACCTCAGGGCACTTCTGTCACAGCAGCACTGAACAATCTCCCTTGGTGAGGCAGAACTGGCTGCAGCAAAGTCCCCCTGCTCTGTACATCAGCTCCCTACCTGCAAGATGGGATATGACACAAGCAAATTGCTTAAAGCTCTTGGGGGAATTCATGGAGACTTAGAAATTGAAGCCACGATTTCTGGTCTCTATTGCGGGCCTCTGTAAGAAAAGTAAGGAATTTGTCTTCATATTTAAATTATCAATGTATTGTAAAAAAAAAACTGCCTGAGTCCATCACCTTTAGATTTTACTCTTGTAAACAGTTTATGTTTCTGCTGTGTAAATGTATCACAATGTATCACTTGGGTACCTTTGAAGGAATGAACTCTGTATGGGAGGACAGTGCTGGTGGGAATATTCATAAAGATTAGTGCTTGCTTAGCCTCCAAGGGCAAGCTGCCTCTGTTGGACTTCTTTAGGCATAATTAAAAGCAGCCAATTGAGTTTTCTCCTTGCAAGGCCTATTGAAGGAGCCCATCTCTTCCCACAGGCTGCAGGGGCAGGGTAAGGGAAATGGCTTTCCTAGGCTAACACCAGCCTTTGTGGAAACCTCTCCTTGAAAGCAGAATGCAAGGATTGCAGAGCACCAAGCACAACAGCTGGCTGCTACTGAATTTAATTCCATTTGAGTTTAGGCTTGTACAAGCTGGCAGTGGGAGCAGGGGGAAATCTGCCACTGTCCTGTGTGAAGATGGGGACATCTCTCACAGTTATTCTATAACTCAGTGACTGGTGTGAACACCTGAGCCTCTTTTATGCAAACCACAACTATTTTACATTTATGGACCCTATCAAATCCATTATTGAATGGTAACAAGGTAGTCATTAGATCACCTATCAGCGAGCTCCTTTTCAGCATGAAAAATATGCTGTGGGTAAGGATCAGGGGGGTTGGCTGTGTTTCCTCCTGTGGCTTTTCCTTCCTCTTCTCAGGACAAAGGTGGGCTTGGATCGAGGTGAAAATTATCTGCCTGGTCACTTTGTGACAGAGGAAGTTCACTCAGAGGATCTGAGATGCCCGGTGAGGACTGCAGGGAATGCAGATGGGCCCTGCGAAGTGTCAAACCTTCCTGCAGAACCACAGCTCCCTGCTGACAAATCAGCTCTGCAGAGGCTTCTGCAGAGAGTTTACCATGAGCAGCCACCAGATAGCAGACCCGGACAGGAGTTTTCCCCTTCCTTAACACTCTGTGCTGGGCTCACAACAGCTCATGACACACGGCTGATGGAACAGCCAGAGAGAAATCAGGAATGTCAGCAATGAAATGCTCCCTGACTGTAGTGACAGGAGCCTCAGCCTCTGAGCTGCTGGGGTGACAGCCAGGGAAGCAGTTTCACTCACCATTTCACTGAACGCTAATTTTTTTTTTTAATTGAACGAGGTTGCCAGAAATGCTGGAAAGGACCAAACTAGATTGATGAGCTATTTCAACTCCTACCCATGCTAGTTTTCTCAGTTTTTTTCTATTCCTCCTTTGCAGACAACACTGCAGTTCCCCCAGACTGCACAGTGGAGAGGAAGCTATTTGCACTTGCTCACCTGGACAAATTTAGTTCTGCCTTACTTCAAGAACTGACTGCCTTTAAGACGTCAGACCTCATAATTTACACACATTTAGTCAGGAGGTGTAAAGGTACAGCCATTCCACCCACTGACATTTCACAATAAGCAGCTCTATAGTTTTAATTCACTTCTAAAATGTTGATAAGCACCAGTACCATCAATGTATTTCAAGATTCCTATATATATGGTCCCAGGCTCTGAGACTTTCAGTCCTCTCCTGAGATTCTATGCCTCTTCAAAACAGAGAGTTAAAAATGACTGAATGGACATGCTGCACCTCATGCATGCCATGTACACACTCATGCAGGGCTCTGCATCTCAAACTGTCAAAAGTTTCCAAAAAAATCTCCTATTTTTCACAATTCCAGCATATCTGAAGCTGGGAGAGACATGGGGGAAATTTCTGAGAATCCAGTCCAACTTAGAAAAAAGGGCATTTCGCGATTTTTTTTTTTTTTTTCTTTTACTTTGCACCTTTTTAGTTGCAGGCATCCATCTCTGTCTTTCCAACAACCTTCCTTCCTCCACAACATGCTGCCTGGCAGACTGGAAAGCATGAGCTTCATTCCAGCATTTTAACCCTGAGTTCACATATCAGAGCAACTCATGTAAGAGAGGAAAGGGACCCTTTGCTACCAGTTAATCCCATCCTCCTTCTCCCCACTCCTCCAGATACTTAGGGCAAAGCAATCCCAGCTGCCACCCTGGTAGGAGCTCAGCTTCACTGTGATCCCCTTTCCTCCCTGTAATCAGCCACGTTTTCCACCCAAGCCTTGGAATGAAGAGCTGCTCAGGCTCAGCACGGTCTCTGCCTCCCCTTCAGCAGAAGGGCAGGTTTTGGGAGCAGTCCCTCACACCCCCTTCTCCCCAGCTTTGCTCCAGCAAGTTCCCAGTGCCAGAGTCACTGATCATTCTGCTCAGTTTGTTCCCGCCAGGCTCAGGGCAGCTCCTCAGCTTGAGACCCCAATCTCTCGGTTCCTCTGCAAGGAGAAAGTGACACCAACCATTATTCTCACAGTTTTATTTGTAAAGGACATAGCATGAAAAGCTGTATTTCAATGTACTTCAAAACCTGAAAAACCCATGTCGGTTTGTGGTGTGTGTGTGTTAAAGTGCTTGATATAACAATACTTTTACTAATGTCGTCTTGAAAATAATCCAGTTCTTATTCCATTAGTAATAATGTAAAGACAAAATATACTTAATGGAGACATTCGGGGATCGTTTTAAGCTATCCAGGGCACATTTGTACATTTCAAGTGTAACACACAATATTTCCCCTAAGATGTGCACCTTCGTTTGATTGAAAGAAGGAATTTTCTCAAACACGCCGCCGCGCAACTACCCTAAAAACACATCTTTGAACAATGATAGCTAATTACACAAACCAACTCGGAATAAACATGAGTAGATTTTTCACTAAACAGTACAACTTCGTTTATTTCAGAGAAGTATAAATACACATTTTGTACATAGTGAGGCATTTGATTCTCTGACTCCCTCAAGTCACCATGCTGGCTGTTAGTACAAGTGGACTATGCAAACTCAGACATCTGCAGACGGGCTCTGGGTAGGAATTTTTTTGTTTTTTTTTAAAAAGCAGATACCAGAGAGCTTTGGTCTTTTCCAAGATTCCCTTTCTCAACCAAAGAAGGTGCTTTAACACTGAAGTAAAAATTGTGTTAGCTTAGAAGAATCCTGACGGGTTTCTCACCATTCTAGTGGGTAGAATGATTTCTGTAAACCTTACAGAAAAAACCTCACAGTTTCCAATCAACAGAAGTAGTCCACTAAAAAAAAAAAAAAACCAAAACAAACATACGTGGTAGAATAAAAATTCATTATGAAGAACCATTCTTATGAGGTTGTCAAATAGCTACTCCAGGAATCTGAGGCACTCAGCTGTGCCCCTTTCAACATATCTTGGGGTGGTTTATTGCCTACAAGGAAACATGAAACAGACATAATTTTTATTGTATTATTATTAATATGATGTGAAACCTGACAAAACCAAACAAGTCAACACTTGATGAAAAAGCTGAGGTGAAGCTGTGTTAAGTGCTAAAGGTTTCTTAATGTAGTCTGAAAATGGGGAAAAGCCCTGATTTGAATTTTAAAAATTCTCAGGTTTTGACTTCTTTTAACTTAAGAAAGACTTAATGTAGTTATTGCCTTTTTTCTCTGTGTATGGTTTATTCATTTAAATGAACGACCTTTAGAGGTGCCTGCATTTCTCCTTTATCCTGCTTGCACTTAACCCTTGCCATGTCAGATGAATGTCAGGGCTGCTCCAGTCACACCTAGCCTTGGAGAAGTGTGCAGCAGTGTACTTTGGGAAGCATCCAGCCCACAAATGCAGATGATGCTGTGAAGAAATCCAAGCACTAAAGAGGTGGTGATTTCAGTAAAATGAAAGTCACTTAGACTGGGCTGGGCGTGAAGAAATCCTGTATAGCAGTCATTAGACATGAAAAGCCTGAGTTGTAATAGAAATCAAAACATCCTAAGCAGTCATTAACAAATAATGATGCCACATGGTTTCTAGTGCTAAATGTATAATTCGTTGATAGAGTTAAGTACAGGGACACATTTTCAATTGCTGCTGAAGGGTTGTCACACATTGTCTGCTGACTTTAAGCAGACATGACTGGCCACACAGAAAATCCTAACACCCCAAAGTTCACATTTCTGGAAATGTAAAGAGATGCCACACAGCTGTGGGCTCTGGCTGCTAACTTGAGACACCATTCACAGCCTTTACATCAGTTACTCACACCCACAGCAGTGGCAGGGCAGCGCTGCCTGCAGTATTTGGGATGAGTTCAGTCAGTTTAAGGAAGCACAAGCTCAGGAGGAAAGAATGGTTATTGAAAGCTGGAACCCTCATTAAAGTGGAAGGCTCCTTGACAGTGTTGTTTTACTTCTTTCTTAGAAACAAAAAGACTTCTATAACATAAAACTCTCCAATGAAACAAAGTCACAAAAGGAGTTTTCTTCTGGTCGGGAGTCTGACCTGAAACTTTGACACTGAAGTGAGTGCTGTTAAAAGAATCAGGCAGCAGAAGGACCACAGGAAGTAGAGAAGCTTGACAAAAGGCAGGTGAGAAAGCAAACCCTAATTTTCACCCTTCCTTCTCCTTATCTCCCATCCCTCTTTCCATGCCAAGACCTGCCACTGTCCACCACTGCCAAGCCCCTCCTAAGCCACTTGAGAGCACAGTGCAAGGCAACAAACTCACAGAACCAGTCAGGGGCCCTTCCCAGCCTCAGCTGACAGTGAGACTCCAAAGAATCCCTGACCCAAGACTGCAGGGAATACACTAGTGGAAACAAAACCCTATATTTAAACAAACTTCCAAAATTAAAACTAGGTGAAGTTAACTGTGTCCTTGGATCCTTCCAACTCCCATCCACAAGAACTGAAAATTCTGTGTTTGCTGCATGGTACTCAAGAGGTGATTTTGATATAATCTCTTGTTCAATTTGTATCATACAGTTGCTTCCAGCTCCTCATGAAGAACTGTATCTCTATATATGCACTGTATTAGTAACATATTAACTGGAAAGAGTGTAGGAGAGAAGCCTCAAAATACCAACGTGAGATTATTTTTTTTCCCTCCTTTTGCTTAATTCCTTTTCTTTTTGTAGCTGGATAATTTAAAAAAAAAAAAAAAAAAGTTCTCCAAGATCCTGTACTCCCCTAGGAACACTCATTTTGCAGGATAAAGGAAGACTCATAACCCATCAGTATTTCAAAGCCAGCTGATTCAGCTTGGGAGCACAGCAACAGCAGTGTTTGTGGCTCTACAGCAATGATTCTTCTCAAGTACAGCAAGAACTTGGTACAAACCAAATTCTGGGGAAAAAAAAAGTGGTGATCCATAACACCAACTGGCTGAGGGTGAGGGTGAATCATGAGAACATCTAGGCAGGGGAGGGACACACCGAACGAGCCAAGCAAGCCACCATTCCTCATCTCAGGCTGCAGCAGCAAGGCTTCAACAGGTGTCTCATCCTCTCAGGCTCTGGGGCTGTCCTTCTCTCCAGTGTTTAAGCATTCCAACCTCTGTTTCCCCTTCTGGAGATCAACAGGAGTGACACAAAAGACCTTACAGAAAAGAAATGACAACTCGCTACTTCCACTCGTGGGAAGGGAGCCTTTGAACAAACAACAAACTGAGAGACCATGTACAGCAGGGTAAACCAGCATGTGCTTACAGCATTTCCAAGAGTGACATGACCACAATGGCTACATAAGGATATTTGCTGTATTAATTTGCAATACCTGAAAAAAAGCCCTGCTGAGTTTGCGCTGTATTTACACATTGATTGGCTTCTTCCTCGCAAGCAAGTAGCGGCATCCCTTCCCACCTTGGTCCTTCCCTCCCTCCCCCAAGTCCTTCCCCTGGGTTTAAGCTACTCATTTAAGTCAGAACAAGAACATTCAGTCTAAGAAAAATTTCTTAGAGTAATATAATTTCTTAAAGAAGATAGCATATTTACACACATCTAACACATGAAAATACTCTATTTTTTTTTGTACTAAATTTCTGTTTCAAATAAACTACAATACTGCATCTTAGCTTTCTGCAGCTTTAGAGGCCAGTCCCCGACGGGCACAAACTGGGCTTCCCAATCCTGCTTCCACCAGCAGCTTTGCCTTCCAGTGGTGCACTACCATGGCACTCAAGTCCTGACAGGTCTCCAGTTGTGGTTTGCTCGGTTGGGAAAGGAGTAACAAAGTTCTTAGCAAAGCCATGCTAGACATCCACTCCTTTAATGAGCGACCCTTCCAGGATGATGTTGAAGTCTTGCAGGGTCTGCAGGACTCGGATGAGGGAGTTGACAGTCATGCGGTCCCGGAGGAGAGCGTTCTCCTCGTACATCCTCGTGATGGGCGGGCACTCCGCCAGCAGCGGGATCCACTGAGACAGCAAGTGGTCCCTGAAAAGGGCAGCACAGGAATTCTTTTAGCACCAAGCACAACAGATCTCTCACTGGAATTCCTCTCCAAAAACACGCAGCCCCTTTTGGTGAGCGCGCTTGCACGTATGAGTTTGCCGTGTAATTGCAGCCCTGGATTTGGTTAGTAAAATACTACCTACTGTGGAAATGAAAATTGAAAGATATTAGCAGAATTGGACATTTGTAAGAATTCAGGGATGTTTATCAGATCAGGAACAGCGAAAGAAAAACTCAAGGAAAATCTGACAGCCTGTTTGCCAGCTGGTTTTCCAAGTATCCAGACAGAGAAGACAAAAATGCTACTTATTTCTAGACATAGAACTTCTACTCTCCAAAATACAACTAAGTCCACCCTCCTGCCCCTCTGCAAGACAGAAAGTGCCCTATCAGGAAAGAAAGTTTCATCTAGAACAGTTCTGTCAAAATTATAACAGACATCCCATTTTCACAAGGAATTGAATGAGGGTTTAGAAATTCCCCAGCTCCTGAAAAGGAACTCTGCATTCCCAAAGTCAGTACTTCATCAAAAATAGCATTTCAAGACAGATTTCATACACATGCCTGTCAAGCTGACAGTCATAAAAAAGCTCAAAACATTTTTAGCAGTTTAGACGCTAGCCATGTATTATTAGTGCTTCTTTGCTCTGATTTTTGACGTAGTACTAAAGCTGTCTAAAATAGCCACTGAATAATAGATAGGTGTGAGATGTCTTAAAATGGAAAACTAAAGGTAATAACAATGATGGAAAAATATTCTTCTAGCCTAATGCCAGAGGACACACAAAATGAAGAGCAGTTTTGTACCTTGTCCCAGGCAAACCAGGATTTGGAATTTGCCATCCTTTCCAATATTCCTTGGAGCTGTATTGATGGCACTGACATAATGACAGAAGGTTTTGCATGAAGATCTCTGAAGCAAAAAGGCCTCCTCATTGTCTCCAATCTGATCACTGGTTTCAAAGTAAGCAACAGCTTTCTCTGTGGTAGGGAGAACATGAGAAGCCAGTGAGAAGAAGCGTTTCATTGTGACACAGAATTACACAAGGGAATCCTTAAAAAAAACAACCTGCTGAGAGCTATTCCACAGTTTGTCTATGAATTTCTAAAGGTGGTGACCTCCACCTTTGCCATGGCATAGCACTGGTCAGTCTGGTTGATGCTAACACAGGTAACACCAAGGGGCAGCACCAGAACACCCCTCAATGGTTTCCCTGTAAGTGATACCACCAGCATTGATTTTTCACTTTTTCTGAGTAAGCACTTACCCTCAGGCTGAGCATCTCTGCCTGCAAGCCTATTCTAAGGGAGCAAGTACATCTTAAATTACCCCTACATAGGCTGGCAGGTAAGGATCACCAGAAGATCAGTGCAGTGATTAGGAGAGTTCTCACAAACCAGGAACCCAAGCCTTTCACTCCCTGCCCATTCCCAGCTCTCCCCCTAACACTGATTGCTCCTCTACCCCAACCTCCAGCCTATCATCTCTCTCAGAAAAGCAGCTGTTTGAACTAGGAACTCTTAAACTTCTGCACAGACTCACACTCTTCTCATAGAGAGTTTGGTATTTCTCATTTGCCATTGGGTTTCTCATTGACTTTAAGCAACCTGGAGCAGGTGCTTGGCAGGAGAAATGGCACCCTAGCTGATGAGAATCCAAGGTCTGTGCGTGAGGAGTCATTTTGCCCTAAACCTTCTCCTCCAAATCATACACCAACTTACCTATGAAATCCCAGATGAAGACATTCTTATGAAAAATGCGAGCTGATTTGAATCCATGGTGGAAGACCTGTTCCAGTGCTGCAACCAGACCATTTTCTCCACACAACAGAATGGTAAGGCTCCCTCTCTGCAGAAGAGGGAGAGTAGGTAAGTACAACTCACCTTGTTTGGATGCCAGAAACTTCAGATCTAAAGGCAGTACATCTACTGCTACTTCAGTGCCATTTCTGTTTCTAAAATTTGCAGGCAAGTAATGCAAAGTAGGAATTACCTCTTTCTCTGGCTTATGGAAGTGTTTCACAATATTGTTCACAGCTTCCCCGATTCCCTCCTGGATCTGCCCCGCATTAGGCTCTGTGAAACGATGGAGAGCAGACTAGCTGAAGGTTAATCTTTCCTTGCTTGACATTTCAGCACTCATGTCCTCTAATTCTACAGGAGCTGGACAGATGTATGAACAGGATCTACACTGTCCCATCTCTGTGCCTTAGCAGAGAACGCCTCGTGTGACCCTCACAGTCCCGTGTCCTGATGCAGCCAAATGCACTTACTCATCAAAGCTAATTTTAGCGATGTGAGGTGGATGTACCCTAGGGTCCCTGTAGAGATAAGCTCTGCCAGAAGGCAGCTCACAGCAGCCACATCCAGCTCTGAGCTGCCCTCAGAGAAGACTGTCTTCCCACAGGGAACTGCAAAGTGAGCTGGGAGGCTGAGCAGCATCAGCTACTGCAAATTCTGCTGCCTCCTCCTCCCTCATCTCCTATCTCCATGCTCCAAAGAAGGAGATTATTATCTCTCAGCAGTCAAAAGAGGACATTGAAAGAGGCAAAGGGTACATCACAGAGCAAACACCAAGCAGGGAAGGCAGGAAAAGCTCATCAGCCTGCAGCTGCAGTAACAAACGACACAAACCTTGTTTAGCAAAAATCATCTGACTCCAATCCTTTATTGAAAAACTGACCCCCTTTATATACTCTTCATCCCATTGGCCAAAGCCGAGAGACATAGAGAAAGTCTATCCCACAGACAGGAATCCAAAACATTACACTTGTTACGAAAACACTTGCAATGTTTATGTCAAGCCTGTGAGAGCCAGGTCTTCCTAAACCAAAACATCACGAAGAAACTGAGCTTAGAAACTCAGAAACTTCAGGCCCAGGAGACTCAGACTACACTGCTCTGCACCCAGCCTTGCTTCAGGATGACCCCCACCAGCTCACAGAAGCTTTTTTTCCCCAGCAGTTGGCAGCTGACCCCTTCTCTCTGACCCCCGGCGAGGAAGGCAAGGACTTACTGCTGTTCCTGCCTGTGAGGGAGGTGATGCTGAGCCGCCGAGTCACGGTGGGAGATTTCTGCTGGGGCGGGGTGCGGCACTGCCTGCCCAGCTCCTCGTCGGCGGCGGAGGACACCAGCTCCCCGATGAGGATGCGCTCCAGGCTGCCGTCATCGACGCCTTTGCCCAGCCACCGCCCGCAGGGGAACCTGCAGAGCCGGCACAGCACGGGTCAGGCACGCACAGCGCTGGCTGATGGCAAAACTGCACAGCTATGAGCGCTGCTGGCAGGCTGTGCCCCCAGGGGATGCTCATGTTATAAATGCATATATCGGTGTTGGCTTTTCGCAAGTGTTGGAATGAATGTTGTAAGTATGATGTTATTTTTTTTTTTCTGTAGGTTTTTGCTGTGTTTTAACTACCTGAATAGATGTATAATAGGGTTTTTTTTTTTTTTTGCTGTAGTTTGGAATTTAGGTGTAGTGTGTTTCAGCTGCCTGAATAGCTAACTTCCAGAAGAGGCCCAAGTGACTCTCAGCATTCACTGCCTGGGAAAAAGAGACCCAAGCCCAAATCAAAAGATGATAAGAACCCAATAAAAGTGGACTTGCACTTGATGGACCCAAGGAGTGGCCATGCAGAACAGTTCCTGGAAAAGTTTGAATGTGCCTAAGTCCCTGCATGAAGAACAATACAAAAAGGGGTGGTTCCAAGACACCGGTGTGCTCTTGGCAGAACACCAAGGCACCTGGCCGTTTAACCTTTGCTTTATCTGTCTATTGTCTTTATTAAACATTTTTAAACTTCACCGGGAAAGTGAACCTCGTTTTTCACACTCACAAAGCAGAGCTCTGCAGGAGCAGCCCCTGCACCACAATTGATCATCCTCAGAAACAGGGAAATACGCAAAGCTCGGGTTACACCCACATATTTTACACATCTTGTTTTCTGCTGAGTTATTTTGCACTTGCAACCACAACTGATGTGCAGCCTTTAAGAGTGTTGTGATGATTAACGACCAAATCCCCACAGAATTTCCACCCAGCTGAGGCTGTGACATCTCCTCATACTCACACCTCACCCCACATTTTACTGCTGTACCTTTGGATCCCATACACAGCTTGAATTAAATCCATGCACATTTTAAATCCAGTCATTTTATCCCATGTCCTCCTACTTTCCCCTATATACTGTGCTATATACTCTGAGATCTGGAGTGAATCTCTGAATTGCAGTTTTCCAAGTTCAGAGTTTTAAAAAAATTGAGTCTGCTTAGCCATATTTTGTAAAACCAACGATGAATTAGAATGCCATTGTGACAACAGAGGTATGTGCTCGATATAAGGTTAAGAAATCATCAAAACTTTTATTTTCTTAATATTTCCCCCACAGCATCATTTCAGCTCTTGGGGCCTAAAGAGTTAATTTGTGCACAATTTTACCACACTACTTTCAATCAAGAGATCTAATTATTAGACACAAACATATGAATCACTTAAAAAGTATCCACACCGTCTGTCCTGTCTCAGAAAGATGCAAAGAAAATCCTGTCCTCAAATCCCATTTAATATTTACCAGATTATCTGATTTCAACCAGGGCTTCTGAAATGACAGAACCAGGGGTGGGGGAGACCAACACAACCTTATCAGGGAGCCAAATCAGCCCCAATCAGAGTTAAGCACAAGGTGAATGCCTTCTTGCTTTCTCTAAATTTAATAAGAATTTCAGACAAGGAAAATTCCAACTTGTTGCTTACTTGTACGTGTGTCCTGTTATTTCATTCCTGACCATGACACAATCAACCAGCCACTTGGCCAGTAGCCCTGAGTTGTCATGACCAATCTGAACAGTCGTCAGCTTCCCCAAGTTCTGGCACTGAAACGAGCAACAGTTTTTGCTTCATTTAAAAAAGAACAGACAACACACTCCCCCACCACATGCACGCATATGGTCTCAAATATAAGCTTTTATTCAGTTTTCTAGCTTTCTTTGGTTTATAGAACGAGTATTTTTGACCAAACACGCGGAGCATTTTCAAAAAGCAGCATCATCATTTTAAGAAAGGAGAAAAGAAATAAGACTGTTAAATGCATGTGGAGAGATTACATTCTTTGTTGGGAACACTCTGAATATTTCTGAGAAGTATTAATTACACATTTCTGAGTAAGGTGATAAAAAGGTGTGGTTTTGCAGAAGAAGTAGATCATCAACACAAACAGCTTTTCAAAAATCCATTTGGAGCATACTGACCTTCAGCTGACTCACTCCACACTATGCAGCAGTCCCTAGATCCTTTATTATTTTCAAAGACTGATTTGCTTACTGTTGTGCCAAACATGAGACTCAGCATCACAAAGACACAGAAGAAGGAAAACAAGGCACTGTGAATGCCAATGCAATATGTAATTGTAGGTGGGGCTGGCAACAGCATCTGTTAACATCACCTAAACATTTCCCTTGAAAGACCTTGGTTTTCACTGCTTCTGATGCTGCCAAACAAGCAGCTTGGGCTGACATCTTCTGTAAGTGGGTGGATACCCAAGTTGATATTTTAGAAAAGTTTCAGCCAAAGGAATAATCCAGAACAGCATCAATACTGTCCTCAGAAATATCAAAATATGCCATTTTTGCCTGTTAGAAGCCTGGAGATCTTTTCTACAAAATAGTAATATCTGAATGACACGTGGGCATTTATCTCAAAAATATCCTCTCTTTGTCAAAATCAACCTATATTTGGAAAGAGCCTTTTTTTGCTATTGTTGTGGAAGATCAGTCTGCATATGCTCAGTGGATGCAACCTCAATTTCAGCAGCAGATTTTCCTGCAGAATCACTCCTTAATGGATATGGCACAGCCTGGAGCTAGAGGAGCTTGATGGGGCTTTCCCTGCAATTCCCAATACCAGCTGCTTTGGCATGGCACTGAGCCAACCTGTAATTGCTGGGTGGAAAAGGACAGGGGAAAGCAAAGAGAAAACCTCAGCAAGCCCAGGGGAGAGAGCCCAGTGGGGATGGCAGCTCCTGGTGTGCCACAGACAGCACCCGAGGCTGGGATGGTGAAGAGCAATGACAGACAAGGGGCTGAGAAGGAATTTGGGACTGGCCAAAGGTCGAAAGGGACTTGAGTGGTGTGTTAGTGGAAAAAAACAGAGTGAAAGAAGGGAAAAGAAACTTGGAAGGGAGATGAGGAGTTGGAAATGAGCACTGAAAGGTAAAATTAGGCAAGGAGGTATGGAAAGGAATGAGACATGGAAATGGGTAAGGTGAGGAATTCTGGGCTGGACAGAGACAGCAGCAAGGCCTGTGGTTAAAAGGGGTGTGTGGTCACAGGAAACCTTCATCTGACACAAGAGGGACAGGCTATTTTCCTGAACATATTTGAACCAACAGTGAGGCTGAAAATCAGGACAGAACCTGAAATGCTGTGCTCTTAAGAAACCCCTTAACAAATAAATATTTATTTGGAAGCATGTTTCAAATTGAAAGGAAAACATGAAGAAGGAAAACGTACTCACCTCAAACGTCATCTCGAGGTGGTTTTTAGGAATCTGCATGACGCCACTATCTCCCAGTTCTCCTGACACACATATCCACGGGTTTGATGTGGTTATTGCATTGCTCAGTTTTTTGATGGGAATTATCACTGACCTGTAAGGGATCACTGAGAACAGGCAGAGGGGGGAGTATGTTAGTCTTGATCCGTTTTTTTTTCCCTTTCAGCAAAGGCAATTTCCGGGGCAAACCACGCCTGTCCCAGCTCTGCTGCCTGTCTCAGAAGAAAAGCAGGAGCCCGTCCCACTGCCTGCCGGGGTGCAGGGCAGCGGAGCAGGGCAGCAATGTGGGGCAGCCGTGCAGGGCAGCGGAGCAGGGCAGCAATGTGGGGCAGCCGTGCAGGGCAGCTGAGCAGGGCAGCTGTGCAGGGAAGCCGTGCAGGGCAGCTGAGCAGGGCAGCTGTGCAAGGCAGTGGAGCAGGGCAGCCATGCATGGCAGATGTGCAAGGCAGCGGAGCAGGGCAGCAATGCAGGGCAGATGTGCAGGGCAGCGATGCATGGCAGCCGTGCAGGGCAGCAGTGCAGTGGAGCAGGGCAGCCGTGCAGGGCAGTGGTGCAGGGCAGTAGAGCAGGGCAGCAGTGCAGTGGAGCAGGGCAGCTGTGCAGGGCAGTGAAGCAGGGCAGCAGTGCAGTGCTCCAATGCATGGCAGACATGCATGGCAGCAGTGCAGTGCTCCGATGCATGGCAGCCGTGCAGGGCAGCCGTGCAGGGCAGCAGTGCAGTGATGCAGGGCAGCCGTGCAGGGCAGCAGTGCAGTGATGCAGGGCAGCCGTGCAGGGCAGCAGTGCAGTGATGCAGGGCAGCCGTGCAGGGCAGCACAGTGTGCAGGGCAGCAGTGCCGCACGGTGGAGCTGCAGCCCCGCGGCTCAGCCGGGGCGGCTCCGGAGCCGCCGGGCGGGAGGAGCCCGCCCGCGGGAGGCGCAGGTCAAGGCGTGGCAGTGTCACAGTCATTCAACAGTCCGGTGTGCAAGGCACCTTTAGAAGCTAGTCCAGCCCCTGCGGTGAGCAGAGCCATCCTCAACCAGAGCAGGCTGCTCACAGCCCCGTCCAGCCTGACCTTGGACACTCCCAGGGATGGGGCATCCACAACTTCTCTGGGCAACCTGTGCCAGGGTCTCACTACCCAAAATGTGAAAAACGTCTTCCTTATATCTAACGTAAACTGACCCCCTTGTAGTTTAAAATCATCGCCCCTTGTCCTCCTGCAACAGGTAAATGATAAAATGTTTGTTCCCATCTTTTGTAGAGGGTCCCTTCGAGTACTGAAAGGCTGCAACAGGAAATGTCGGCGTGGCTGCTAACATCACTCAGGTCTGGTGTGTCTCTGGGGACATCCCCCTCCTTGTTCTTATTTCTGTGCTTATTCTCTTACTCTTCTGCTTTTAAATCTGTACCACCCATGCATGCTGAAGACAAGGACTGCCACCCACCCCAATTTGGATTTGACTCTGCCATTGCACCTCTAGCACTGCAAGACTCACACTCTCCCCTTATGTTTCACAAGCTGCCTTTTTGACTGGGGAAGCTGAGCCAGCCTCTTTTACTTTTGTGTGCCAGCCCATCATACTGCACTCAAAAAAATACCCTCGAATCCCAAGCACTTGTCCTACCAGAGAAAGCTGTCAAGCTGGATGCCCCACAGAAATAAGGTAATCAAGGATGAATAAATCTCTTTGCGCTGCACTAGTTCTGAGGGGCTTTATTGCTTTAAGAGGAGAAAAGGTAGAATGAGTGTTTTGACAGCCACTTAAAATGTGCTTCACTTCACTCTGAACAGACAGGAAAATTAAAAATAATGGCTGCCCAGGTGAATCCAAATAATTAGGTCATCTAATGGGATCTTGCTTTTTCTGCATTGTCCAGAACTGGAGAGACAAAGTTCCATTTACAAATATCAATCCAATCTTGGATCTCCTTACAAGACAGAGTGAGAAAGGGAATCTTTCTGGCATTTAAGAAGAGATTTAAAATACACAGAGGAGCACAAAGTATTTCATCCTCCAATCTTCCATCTCCTCCTCAGTCTGAGGAGAGCAGACTGCTAGAACACACGCTTAATGAAGGCCAGAAAGAAAGAAGCATTAGGAGGTAGAGGACTTGTCTGGGGGGGAAGCTGAAAGAAACTATACAGAGAGCAGCACTCTGCTGATTACTCTCCTTTGTGCAATGCTCTTATCCAGAGCACTCCTACACAACCTTGGCTCTCCAGCTGGTTTCCCAGAGCAACACCCAGCACCCAGGAGCCCTGCAGCAACAACCAAGGCTTCCAGAAAAGGGCTCAGCTACTCAGGCACCGGCAATATCATCTCTTACAAACCATGACAGCGACTGATTTTTAGTCAGGGGGGAAAAAAACTGATTCTCCAACTCACTGATTGTAGTGAAGACACTTGTGAAGCAGAAGTAATCCACAGCATTGAGTGAGAGCAGGTGATACAGAAACTGTTCCCGCTCTTCTTCACAGCGCAGGAAAGCGTAACGCTTGTAAAGCTTCCTGGGAGAAACAAGCAAAGGCATTTTTGTTGGTGCTGCTGAAAAAGCACCACGTATCTTAAAAGGTGTTTGAATCTCAAAACACCAAATGAAGAGTGGCTCTTAATGGGAGGTATGACTCCCCATAACAGAAGCTGGAAAGTCACAGAGAGCGTGTAAATGTGCCCCATGTGTTGTACAGAGCACTCTTGGCTCCACGCTCCCACAGCAAGGCTACTGAGTTCATCTCCGTTTGGGGTTTGCTGCAAAGCACAGGTACAAACCAACACTACTCACAGCAGCAGATCTGAACCAACACACAGCAACCTCATTGGTGCCCCATACCTTACCTCTGTGGAATGGTCTTTAGTAACCTCATCCTCCTCCTGCTCCCTACTGTGACAGAAAACTCAGCAGAATGCACCAAGCAGCAGCTGGGGTCCTCCCACCACTCTCTCAGCCCAAGGGTCTCTAGGGCTGCAGTGTGCCTTGACCAAGAACTCCTTCCTGAAACCTGTGATGTGTTTTCCATGCAGATGAGCAGATTTTTACCCTGCTGGGTGGGCAGTACCACCTCTCCCAGCTCCCCCCTGCCCTTCAACCACTTCTACCTGGAAACCACAGTACCCAAACAGGGTGCCTGGCTGTACCCCAAGCAGCAGCACCTTGAGACATCACTTTCACAAGGTTTCCTTTGGTTTCACAAGGTTTTCAAAGGTTTCCTTTGAAGGAAAGAGCGGGCTTACTTTGCAAGTGCCTGGTTGGAAAGCAGCTGCTTCAGGTGCTGAGACAAAAGCTTCTTCTCCAGAGAAAGTCTTATCCAGGCTCGGGCTCGTCCCACGTCCGTCTTTATCTCACTCATGTTCTGAACGTGCCTGAAATGTGCAGGGGAGAAAATAAATAGATGAATCATAAAAATTCTGCACGCTTCGAATGGCAGCATCCCGTGTGCTGACGCAGCAGGTGAACTGGAAATTGTCTTCTGACTCAAATTCTGGAGAGGTCCCCAGCAGGGCCCCCCAGCACCCTGTGCTGTGGCAGTGAGATCCCTGGCGGCCCCAGGCTGGCACGTGTGGCAGCTTTTCCTGGGCAAGGCAGCCCCTAGGAGCTGCTCTGTGGCCAAGGGGTGAACCATGCCTGAGGGATGTTCTCAGGGACACTGATAACACTCAAAAAGAGCAGGCACCTTGTGAGACCCAGGACAATCTCAGCTGCCACACAAGCTGCTGACCTGACTGGGTGTGTCTGGGAGGGCAGAGGACAAACACATGTCCGGGGAGTTTCTCCAAACCACGGTGGCTCCCAAGGTTCTAACAAACCCCTCAAGGGCAGCAGCAATGTCACATCTGAGGCAAAATTTTGCTGAAGACAAAAACAGCAGCAAGAAGCTGCAAGCAGAATCACATTTTTAGGGATATAAGAGGCCTTCCTGTAAGTGATAATTTGAACAGCCCTCCATATGTTTCATCTGTAGGAAAGCAGAACTGTTCCATAGGGGCTTTCTTCTACGGTTTTGCTTTTTCTTTTTTCTTTCTGAACTTCCCACATTTCACTTTGGAGAATGCCAGAAACTCTAGTTTTAGAGCACAGGGAGTTTTAGAAGATGAAAACTGCCATGGCAGGATGAAGTTGCTTCCAAAAACTCCCCACTTGGTTTAAAAAAAAAAAAAAAAAAAGAAAAAAGAAAAAAGAAAAATGAGAACCAGTTTTCAGCAGGGGAAAGAAAAGGCTGCAATTTCTTAATTTTCATGCAGTCTGCATGTTAAGTGCACATGCAATTCAGCCCTCTGAATCTCCATGGCAGGCTCCAAGCACCACCAGCTGAAGCCTGAACTAATCCCAGTTGCAATTTACTGTCCAACTCCTGCAACTTCCTTGACAGCCCTGCACACATTGCTGAGTGTCAGGGAATGCTTACTCCAAAGGAAATCCAACAAAGTTGTGCTGTGACTGATGCTTTTTACATTGACTACTATAGTCTCACTGTCTCGTGCTTTCCCCCATCTGTTACACCCAAGTGTGTGCTTTGTGTTATATTTAGTGCCTGCACTATTTGAGAAAACTACTCTCTTTCTTAGAGCCTCTAACAGAGCAGGCCTAGGACCTTTAGGGCAAATTTGCAAAGAACAACTTGGAGCTGTCCAGAAATTCAAGTTTTCTGTGCACAAATGAGGAGGATACAGAGCCCAGCAGCACTGCTCTGTGCCAGGCTGACCTGCAAGGCTGAAGCCTTGTTCCTGGCATGGGAAAGCCCTTCCTGGCTCAGAGCATGGCAGCCTTCCAGCATAAGACCTTCCAGCAGAGAGCTGGACACATGACCTGTGGTCCTTGAGAAACAGGATGAATGCTACAGTCAACTACATCATGTTGAGACACTCTCCTCAGACATTTCAAACCTTTTGAGATGGGAAGATCAAAGCACAGACTCTCATCTCCCTCCCCTTCCCCCCTCTGAGTGCTCTGCTTGAATTACATCTAATCTGAAACACTGAGCAGAATATGTTATTTCACTGTGAGAAGATTCAAGTACAGATGGACTCGACCCTATTCCACACACGCTCTGTGCCTCTTCATTACCTGTGTCTGGTTCAGACTCGATTAGCATTAATTGTGCATTTGGGAAAAATAAATATCTGCAAGCATGCAGCTTGCCAGAGATATTAAAAAGATTCAGTAATCAGTCTTGGTGTCAGCAAAAGCAGAGTGCAACAGAACAGAGCATGCAGGAACACAAATTTATTTCCCTGTCAGTTGTGAGAGTCAGAACAGCTCTATTTTTATCAGTGACCTAAGTGTAAGCACTGTATGCTCACCACTGCACAGCAAAATCTTCTTGTCAGAGCACTGAACAGCCATTTCGATGCAATTCCCCTGCTTTGGACTTGCTTTTAATCCCATTAAGTAATAAAGAAAAATCTATTTGCCCTGTCAAATGTAAGCCTGGGGTATGATGAGACAAACCCTGTGCAGAGCTGTGCTGACAGCAGAGGTTACAGCACCGCCGTGCCCCGGGGATGCTGTGCACACTCCCACAGCCTACAGCTCTTCCCAGGGAGGCAGCAGGTCTGTGCTCTGCCTTCTTTTTGGACACGGCAGGTTAAGCACCACTGCTGTGGGCCCAGTGGCCAGCTGACATCCTCCAGTGCAAGCTCCCTGCCAGGAGGGAGGCACCAAGTGGGCATGAGAGCAAGTGCTGACAGCAAGGAAGAGCTTGCCCGGCGGGGCAGGATCAGGAACTTGAATCCAGCTGGACCAAAGGTTTGGGGGAGGCCTTGATGTTGACTGGTTGGGCTGGATGCTCAGCAGTGCCTGAAGGGTGAGCCCATGCTGGAAGCAGGCTGTAGCTGGAAGAGGGGTTGGAGAGATGAGGCAAATCTGTGCCAGGGAAAGGTTGGAGGGAATAGCCCCAGGCTGGCTTGTGCCATGGAGATTCCATGCACAGAACCAAAATAAACACCCTGAGCATCTTCCTGATCTCATCTGTGATGCCTGGCTTCTAGGGGGGCAGTGGACACACCTGTAGCACATGGCACATCCAGAGCATGACTGTGACTCAGCCCTGCTTTTAAGCTGTTTACATAACCTTGCATGAGCCATCAGAAACAAGCCCTGCTTAAGGCAATCCTTAATCCTCCAGCCATTAGTTCAGGCAGCACCACAAGCCCTGCAATTTAACAATTACCCATCCTTCAACTTCAGCCTGGATCTGTGTGTGCAAACAAATATTAGGCAGCATTCCTTCCAAGCAGGAGAAAGAATGCCTGGAGATTACAGATGACAAATTCAACTCGCCATCTGCCCAGCATTTTCTATGACCAGACACGTTTGTGGACAATCACGAATACCCAAGATATTACAAAAAATAATGTTCTGCTTCTGTACTTTTTCTCTGAAGGGCAGTAAGAGACTTCTGTGACTCAAACAAGAGAGCCCAGATCTGTGCTGGGCTTTCATTTCTCCAGTGGAAGCTCGTGGAAGACAGAACCCATGCATGCAGCAGTGAGCACACACAGCCTCCTCTGTCAGCAAACCCCTCCCTGCACAGGAGTTTCCGCTCCAGATCCTCCTTCATCCTTCCCTCAGACTGACCCTCTACATGTCTGTCAGTCTCTAGGACTGAACTGAGGAGAGAGCTGCCACATCCCAGGAGAGGGATGCTAAAATGGCAGACACATGTTCAAAAAGACCTCTTGGCATTACACCCCTAATTACACTGTATGTATTCTCTCTCCCTCTTTTACATGTTGTTTTAGCGTGGTATGTCATGCTCTTTGAAATCAGAACAAAAGGCTCAAACTACAAAGCATCAAACTAAAAGGTTGCACACCGCAGGTAGGGAGTACAGTGATTTTTTTTTCCCCAGAAAAATCTGACTAATCTATCAACACACATAGTAAAAATCACATCACTGTAATCAAGGTTTTGTGAACTACCTACCATAAATCTTATTTTTACCCTAAGGTTTCTTTTGCCATATTTTTAGGTGTAAGAAGAACGTAAGAAACAGCACTCGTGTTGTCTTACACATTAAATTGCCAGCAATTGCTCTCAGCTCTGTACAGATAAGCATTATTGCATTACTCCTCCTCTCTTTTCATGGCCTGTCCATCCCACTGCAATCCTCAGCCCTGGCAGGACACATGTCAGAACAGTGGCCCAACCTGGCAGTGGCTTGATCAAGGAGATGCCCTGAAGAATTTCTGCCTACTGCTGCTGTCACACCTCTTGTGACTCCCTAATCCTTCTGGTTCCAAACAAACACTGCTTGAAAAGGTCACCAGAGCCAGGCTGTGGTCCACTGGAGAGAGCCTGCCTCAACTTCACATCCCAGTTTTAAAAATCACTTTAAAATCCTAGGTCTGATTTAACTTCTAGCTTGTTTAAGTTAGACTTGTTAAGTTTAACTTGATTTAACTTGTACATTTATTACTATCTGCCATGAAATGCCAGTTGAGAAGAAAGAATATTGCTCAGGCATTGTGAGCAGGTTTTTACGTCCCTTTGCTTTGCCAACTATACTTGCTGGGTCAGTAATTAAAAACTAATGAAAAGAAACAAACTGAAAATACCAAGGAATTTAACATATCTGCTGTTATTTGTAGAAGCTGGCTTTATTACTGGAATAACTCCCCTGGGAAAACAGAAATTGCAGTAATGTGTGTGTGGTTTTCGTTCTCTGCTCACTAAAATAGATCAAGTGAACACACAAAAAAGTTTTTCAAAACAGAAAGGCAACACATTGTAGATTTGATCGTGGGCCGAAGAGAAGGTTTAATTCTCCTTAGCCTTTGTAGACCCAAAGACAGTGAGGATCTTTACCTTATGCTACACAATTAAACCCACAATTAATGCTTTAGGAACCAAGTTGCATACCTCATATCTTGTATCAGGGAAACCCTCAACGTAGGCAGAGTAACTCCTGAATCAGACTTTCGTCTTTCTGTCCCACCACCAACTACAGTGGAGAAAATGCACATAGTTAATAAAACACTACAGTAATAGTCTGCAATGCATTTGTTCTACATACAGCTGAAAACAATCCTAAGTGGCTGGTAACTGCACTGTTTCTGTGCATTGTAATTACCTCTATCCTGGAATTGTAGAAGCAGACAAAATGAAAATTCTGAATATATTACCTATTCCTTCCTTAACCCAGCACTGAACTTGGGAGATCTAGCTTCCTTTTTTGGTATGTGAAATACCTTAGCTTAAATCTGTACAGCAATGAGGTTTCTTAGTAAGAAGTTTCTATGGGAAGCTCCCAACTGAGAACAACTCAAATAAAATTTAGCTACAGTAACATATCCAATGCAAAGAATGCCATGCATTTCTGTGCTCTGCTCTGATCAAACTGCTTTGTGGTGACACATTCTGCTCTCAGGAATTTGTGCCTGCCAGCCAGATTTTTTAGTGCATTACTCATTGAAGCCTACTAAAAAGTCTTTTCATGGGAGAGACTAGTTTGTCCATAAATGCCTCTTTGAAGACTGATTGTACAAGTTCCCATCTGCAGGATCTGAATTGGAGTCCTTGCAAGATGACCCACTGAAGTTCAGAGACTTTTACTACAATACCCCAGCTAGTGGGCAGGGACATCTCAAGGTTTACAGAAACCCTCTTTTAAAACACAGAAGTAATTTAATGATTGTAAGGGGCCAGGCCAAAGCATGAATTGAGCACCTAGACTGATGGACAGAAATTAATTACACAATTTCTGAACTGTACCACCCACCAGTATAAGGATTCACTGAACATGGAGTTATTCATATTGGGATTTGAGAGACAGATTATGCTCACTGAAAGAAAAATGTCAGCTGTCTTATTCCCAGCTCCACACTTTCAGCTTCTTCAGAAACTATCTCTTGTGGAGACACTGCTTCTCATACCTCACTCAATGCTCATTAAAAGGGAATGAAGGTTCACATACATCAAGTGTGCAAGTGTAAGTGTAAGTGCACATACATCAAGTGGTTTTCCAGACAAGGATGGAAACCATGTTCCTTGCCTCCAATGATTTCAATACATTTTGTCCAGACATCAAGACCTCCCCACGATGATTATGAGAGGTCTCAAAATGCAAATGTGGTAATGGCAAGCAAACACACTGAAAATCCTGCACAGGTTCCATGTGGTTGCACTGTTCTTCCCATGGCAGAGTTCATTTGCTGTGATGGATTTCTCATGGAGTCACCTGCTAAGCACTCACCTGGGGACTCTGCACTGTGCTCTTGCTTCTCTTCTCTCTCCTGGTACTGCAGCAAATGGGACCACAATGCAGATTTCCCCTGGAAATGGAATAGGTAGTACATTGCTTTAAATAAACCAGGCAAAAAAGTAACCAATAATTGCCCATAAACATGGTAGAATAATGGAATGGCATTTGAATGAATAAAATGTTCAGTAATGAAAACCAACCCTTCTCTCTTGGGCCATGAAAGCTCAGGAAGAGAGGACCATCCCACTGATCCAGCAGACACATCACCCACCTTGTTTCTTGTTTCTGGATTTCCTTTGTGAAGGTTGAAAGGGAATAAACCAAACACATACTTGACAACTTCATCACAATTTCCAGAGGAGAAAACCCCAAAACGGTCTCCCCACAAAAAACCCAAAACCCCCAAAAGTCCCCAAACCTTTGCAAAATATGAACCAGGGACACAGATTCCAAAGGCGCCTCCTGCTTTATCTTGGAGTTACACCATTGAGTAGCAGCTTAGAAAGCAGAGATGACATTCAGTATTTACCAACCTGCTTGACCTGCAGACCATGGCTCCAGATTCTTTCTAGCAGATCACAGAGACTGGCAATCAGTGTATTTTCCTCCAGACCTGTTATGTTGGCTTCTCCATGTCCCAGTTCAACTGCTTCATGGCCCATCTTCTCTACCAACATGCGTTTAGTCTATAAAAAAAAAAAAATCCCAAGAGTTTCTAAGAATGTTGTCTAACAAGAGACAGAATTTACAGGTGAGTTTACTTATACATGTTTAATCTAGAGACCATGGCTAATAGAAAGAAAATTTAAATCTGTTTCCAGAGATTGTAAATTAACAAAAATAATTATATAAAAAAAGTTTGCTTAATTACTTCAAATCACAGAATACCCTGAGTTGGAAGGGACCCAGAAAGACCACATGCAGCTGCTGTGCCTGCACAGGACAGTCCCAAGAGTCACACCATGTGTCTGAGAGCACTGTCCAAACACTTCGGGAGCTCTGGCAGACTTGGTGCTGTGACTACTTCCCTTGGGAGCCTGTTCCAACTGTCCTATTTTTATACCCTTTATCTATTATCCTATTTCTATGCTGTTGACTTATTACCAAGCAGAGTACAGAATACATCCTCAGTCTTACTTAGCTTCTCTTTTAATTCTTGTTACAGCCAGTAAGGTTTAACACTCAGGTGAAGCAGCACACTACCAACTACAACAGACACAAAGAAGCTGCATGTCCATGGCAATGAAAGTGTTTTTAATATTAACAATTGTTATACTTCATTTGCTCTGCATAAACAACATGCACAAGCCACATGTGCTGAATTCTTCCCTTTATGAGCACGGGTCTCCAGGCCATTCTGTTTAGGCTACATGTCAATATGAACAGTTAAAGGAAATCCTCCAGGACATGTCAGATCATGCTGATTCTCCTTCCTGTCCTTTTGACTTCTTGCATCAACTTCAACTCATAAACAGAAGAGTGAAAACATGTCCCTTTCTCTTTCTAGCTGTTGAAAAACACTACAGGGTGGCCTGCAGTAATCAGGTATTCCAAGAGAGCAATGCCATTCCAGCTGTGAAGCAGGAGAACATCTGCAGGTGCTCTTTGAGCTCACTGCAATCCAGGGGAGGGCACAGGGGATGACCCACCTTCATGCGACATTCCTTCAGCAGTCCTTCCACAAATTTTGAGTTGGTCTGTGCAATCACAGCTGGAGAGAGGTCTGACAGTTTGGGCTGCCTTAAATTTTTACCTAAACTCCTTGCTTCCTGCATGTATTTCTAAAAATAAAGAGAATAATTTTAGATATTACAGGCCAGAGTGACTCTCCTCATCCTAGGCAAGCAAGGTGGTGAAAACAAATAAATCAGTGTTAATTTAGAAAAATAATCTTGATTTGTCTGATGTTTAGGTGTCAGGCTGGAGGAGTCGAATGATCCCTCTTGACAAGAGAAAAAGCAAGATATTTTCCTGAGTGGTACAGAATCAGTCAGTATTAGCCAGTGAACTGTGCTGTTAGTCACTAGAATGAAGTTAGGCACAACAAGTGCATGAAGTGCAATACCCTCATTCAACAATAAAGTCAAAACACCAAGAAAAGTTTCTTTCCACTGTTATTTCTCAATTAAAAAAAAATTAAATTGTCTAATTTGTGACTGGACTATATGTGAATAGAAAAAAAAAATCCCTTGAAAATAAATTATAAGAAGCAGAAATACACTTAGTGAACGAGAAAGATTTCATCCATTACTTTTTGCCTAGATAGTTTATACAGGAAAAATGACACCTGATCTCATTCTCAATTAACTTCTTGATTACAAGCGATGCTCATTTTAAACAGAATTGACACTTGGGATCATTCGTGTTCTTACTATGGTAATTGTTAAATATGAACAAAAATCAGCATATTCTTTAAATAAAGATCCAAGCTATAATTGAAGACTTTTAAACTTTCCTGCTCCACTGCCTTGTCTTTAGGGGTAGGGTATTTTTTGCTTTGGTCTGCTTTTTGTTTATTTTTTTGGTTTTGGGTTTTTTTTTGTTAAGCCAAATTCCACAAACCAATCATCAAGTGACCTCTGACCCCAACATCAAGTGAGGAAGCTGCATCCTTGGAGCTTTCTGTCTGGGCTGAAAGTTTATTCCAGTGAATCACAGAATGTTTTTTTCTCAACACAGGAATTTGGACAAGAACCACTTAGCATCACCCTAACAGATCAGGCAAGAAAAGGATGTAGGGTTCTGCCATGAAAAAGCTGTGTCCCACTGAAGTTCTCAGTTAGGTAACTACAGTTTCACCAATACTATAAGGATTTTTAAATAGTTCAAAAACTACAGGTGGGAATAAAACAAAAATGTTACAGCCAATGAAAGTGTGTTGTTCAGCAAGCAACCTCACAAGTGACTTCCATCTCAGTGCAAAAATTAACAGCAAAACCAGTGAAAAAGTAATATAGGGAATACATAACTAGAAAAACTAATATTTATTTTTAAATATGAAGGCATGAAAAGCGTGGTTATAGTCTGAAGAGTACAAAACATAGATAACCCTACTTCCTTCATTGTATATTTTCTTATTATATTAAAATAAAAAAAAACCCAAAAAACACCAAAACCTCTAAGGTTCTAGAGAAGAATAAGGGTGGGCTGAAAGAATCAGTGGATTGCCCTTTGCCTGTTCATCAGCATCCAACACCACCACCCTCTTGCACACTGGGCTGCAATGATCCGGCAGCCAGAAAGCCACCCTAAACTGAATTGCCAGGTGAGCAACATGGGAGGAAAAAAAAAACCCCAAAGTGAGACAGATTTGTTGTCTTTTAGCCTTGGAGCCACTGTGCTTTCCAAGGGAGCTGGTGTGGAAGCTCCTTTCCAGCCACTTTTCCGATTATAACCACGCTTCCACACGCTACAGGGATGTGCTCATACTCTACAATGAAGGGGCAGGTTTGAGAGCAGCAAAGACAGAGGTTCCTCATGCTAACAACATCTGAAAAACAGCTTTCAACAAGAAAAACTAAAACATACCAGGCAGCATTCAGAGAAGGATTTTTTAGGAGGCCGTGCAGGAGGGGGTGGTCCCTGATCCCACTCCCAGAAGGCCATTGAGTTCTGGCGAAGCAAAAGCTCCTCCGATGGCTAAGAGGAGGAAGATGCCCCCAAATGGCAGAACAGCCAGAAAGAAAGAGGAGACAAAGCAAAAGAAGCATGCATATGATTCACAGCCAAAAAAAAAAAAGAAGAAAGTAAATACATGACACAGTCCTGAAAAGGCTCTGCTGCGATACATACAGACGAGGCACTGTTCAAAACACACTTGCAAAGCCACGTTAGCAAAAATAGCAACAAACATGTACAAGTGCTGTTTTGCTGTGTTTCCATGAAACATTGTTCTAAGCTACGGTTGAAGAGTCCTCTCATCCACTCAGGTTCTTTTGGAGGGCAAACTCCAACACTGGCCAATATAATTCAGTGAGTTTTACCACAAAACAGCCATGAATGTTTTATTTTTGCTAGTGACACACAGTAGAAGCATATAGACATCAGCAGTAAAATGTGGCAGAAAATATTTAATGAAGGATGAGGAACTGAAAAGATGGGAAAGAAACACATGTATGTGACTGACATTTACAAGATGCATGGGAGTTTCCAAGCTTTAGGCATAAAAAGACCCTGAATTTTTAACCTTTCAAATAGGTTTTCTGACTCATGTCAGAAATCTACATAAAGAAAGGAAAAAATTCCTCTAAAATAAAAAGGAGGAACCCTGCCTCATTTGCTTCTACAGGGCTGACGTTTATTCAAGGACTTGACTTTTCCAGAAAACTGTTTTTTTCCAGAAACTTCCACCCTGGCCAGAGTTTGGCAGCTGCACTACCAGGGCTCTGCTGCAGTAATGTGGCCAGGGTCTAAGCCAGCCAATTAGCCATTTTCCTGATGACGGTGGGGCTGTCTTGCTCCAAAAGAATAAAAGCCCTTTATTTACGTTGCGTGCTTTGGAGTCGTACAGCATCGGCGACAAGCGGAGCGGCGTCCGAACGGCTCCAGAGACCCAACCAAAACACACACCAGCCACGAATCTGCCCCAGGTAACAGGCACAAGGCTGTCCAAACCTGCACCTCGTGGGTCACAGCTTGTGCTGCCCCCGGGTGAGGTCCCCCCACCTCCCTGACGTCGTTGTCCAGCCCGATGTGCTCCGAGTGCTGCCGCAGGCGGTCCTTCCTCCGCTGCGTGCTGCTGCTGCGGCTGGCCCAGCGGCTGGGGAAGCAGAGAGAAGGCAGGGTGAGCACAAGGAAAGCAGGAGGGAAAGCCTGGCTCAGGAGCTGAAGGGCATCCAATGGGTCTGCAGCAAAAGAAGGGAAAGCCAAAGCTTGGACTTCTGCAGTAAGCGTGAGTGTGGGTTGGTGTCTCACCTCCCTGTGGGAAACCACCTGGCAGGTGACAGAGCAGCACTCACTCACCCAAGGGGCAAAAATCCTGATGTAAATGTGCCCAGCTGCCTGCCAGGGGCTCCAGGGAGAGCTCCAGGTACCTGAAATGCAGGTCAGGCCACAGCATTGTTGCCATCACTAGGTAAGGCACTGTACTTAGTGACCCAACACCACTGCTGCATATGATGAGGTTTGACAAGAACAGTGTCTTTAGCAAAAAACAAAATACAAGGATTTATTTTGAGTAGCAACTTCTACAATTTTGCTCTTTTGTGAGATGTGCTACTTCTCCTTTCTCCACTTTCTGTGGTACTTCCAGGAATTATTCAAGACAAACTTCTCATTGCAGTTTTAACTGTTACTGGGTGCAGCCATGTCTAAAGGTTATAAACAATACTGATGGTCCTAGGATTAGTTGTGTTGCTATTTTCACCTTATCTTTTTTTTGCATCTGGTTTCTAAGTGCCACAGAAAGCCTGGGGTTTCTTCCATCTGTTCCTGTTGAATTTTTTCTCTCTCCACACAGGTGGTGTTGGTGAGGACAGCAGTCTAGATCCCAAAGCCATGTATTTCTGTGTGCACCCTCCACAGAAGCATATATAAATAAAATTTGGGCTCTAACTGTTTGGGCAAGGAGTTTCAGCTGGCGACACAGGCAGATGAATGCCTGGGGAGGAAACTCCTGCACAGAGCTGGACTTGGGTTCTGACATGTTGGGCATGTCATGGAGGGGAATCTGACCCAAGAATAGTGCAGGGAGGTGGCCCCTGGTGACCAAAAAAAAGGCCTCTGTTTCCAGAGAGAAGGACCTTGCAAACGTGTACATAACTGTCTTCATCACTTCCTTCAGAGAGTCAACAAAGACTGAATTTTGGCTCAGCACACAGATACAAAAGGGAAAAAAAGCCACAGGAACTGTTGCTTTAAAAGTCAAACTGAAGTCCCATAGTCCCTCACAGATAACATCAAGAGAACAAGTACAAAGGGAGAAATCTGGGTCTGCATGTAGTTATGGCTCATCACCTCAGTATCCCATATGACAACACATTTATTTTTAAAGAATTTTTTTTTTTTTGTGGCCTCAAGCCTCTGCTAACAAAATGAAACAGCCCAATAGGTGTTCCTCTGCCTTCTCAGAGGAAGACATCACTGACATAAGTGTCTTTGCACCTCCACAGAAGTCTTAAAAATGTACAGCCCCTGTGTTTAATAAGTCAGCATTTAATTTGTTTTTTCAGAAGCAACAGCCTTGTTAGATGACTAAGAGGGGGAAAATAAACCCCTACATTTTAATTATCTCAACAAACAGAATTGTCACAGAAAAACACTCTTCTGAACAGAGGATAGCAGATGGATGTGACTTTAGCACTTGGCTCTGGAGACCTTCCATTTATTGCAAGCCAGGACCATGTTTATGTTTCACACAACACAATGCCAATAGCACATTGGGAATTCGAATTATAGATCAAATATTACCCCATATGATAGATTTTCTGCTCCAATTTATATGGCTATTTTCTGAATTCTACACAGAGCTTTGATCCATCTCCACCTGCATTTCTGCATTTATTGGAAGATGAAAGAATTGCTTTAAGTGTCCTTTGAGGGAAAACATCTCACCAAAGGTGAAAGCAGAATAAAGCCACAGAATAATTACAAAATAATACACTACCATTAAAGCATTTTCAGTTCATTCCAGAGCTGTACTTCATCTGGGACACAGCACAGAACATTTTCCAGATTATTAATCACAACTATTTGAACGTTTTAATCATACAAAAGTGAAGACTGTTGGATGTTTATGAAAGAAAAAGACTGCTGCTCATTAGCTGGAGCAATTACACCCAGTGAGCTGCACGTTCCCTTTTTTCCAGACTCTTAAGTTGAGGAATAGGAGCTGTTGAGTCGCTGGGTGAGGTCTGTGCATTCAGATGCTGCTCTGAATCTCTCTGGGAGGTTTTGTGAAGATCTAACAGCAGATAAACAGGATTAAGCAGCTAAATCTTTTAAAGCCTTTTCTTTACTGGGCCACATAGAATTTTCCCAAAACAATGCTCTACTATTACAATAACCACTCCCTCTCTTTAGCAGTGACTGCATTTTAAGTTGCTCTTCCTCTCCCTGTGATCACTCGAAGTGATTTTAAGGGGGATAAAAGCCCCGGGGGTCGTTTCCTGGCTGCTGAGATCCCCTGTGGGTACCTCTGCTGGCCCTGCCATTATATGCTGCTCTATTCAGCTCAGCCCAGGTGCTGCCAAAGCAGCAAGGAAAGCTGTTCTCCCTTCAGCAACCCTTTGCTTGCAGTCAACCCTCAGACCTGGGCTTTTCATTTAACCACTGCTGCCTGTGCCCCTCCTCTCCTTGTCCTGAGGAGATGAAGCCCTCCTGCTGCTCAGCCTGAATGTTGCCCAAGGACTACCTGACCCCAAAAATGCCTTCTCCCCTTTAGATTTTTGCTGGCAGGGCCATGAACATGGACTGCTGGCACATTTCATTTCCTCCTCACAGTGGAGGCACTGCTGCAAGCACCAGGGCTCCGGGGATGGAGCAGGCGCAGCTCGGGTGCTGCAGGGAGCCCAGGGACAAGCTGCCTCCATGGAGAAGTGAGGAAAGGCTCATTTCAGTGTGTCTGCCTGGATCTAACTCCCATATGCACAGATGAATGCTCCCCACCTCCAGGGACTGTGGAAAAGCAGTGATGTTTCAGAGGAGGGACCAGGGAAGACTGTGCTCAGTTCAACATATGGGAATGAAGTAAGGCACCTCCAACTAAGACCTTTGTAACATAAAGGCAGTAAAACCAGAATCATTTAGTATCAAATTAGACCCAACAAACATAGGAGGAATAGATTTGCAGAGTTGGAGGGGATGTAATGGTGACATTTGAAACACCCCATGTTAAGTATCATCATTTACATTTCTATAATAAAAGAAGTAAGGTAGTCAGCAGCAAAGTGAGAAACTTTGTCACTGTCAGAAACAATCTAGAAAAACAGCACACCAGGGACTGGCCATGCTGTTCTGTGACCATTGTCCATATCTCTTTCTTGCCCTACCTTCTCCTGGACCCCCCCTTTGTAAAGCTCCCTGGAGAAATGAAGGAATGATGTCTTCCCAAATCAGACATGGGTGTAGCAGGCAAGATTTGTACTGCAGAACATGAACCTGCTGCTAGAGAACTTCTTTCTCAGATGGATTTAACCAATATTGCCCTCAACATGAAAATCACTATTGTAATTTACAATCCACTTACAGTGATAACAGAGGGAAGGAAGGAGGCAAATGCACTTGTCTATAGGACAGAACCTAAATCTCCTCATAAACACCATCTAGAGAGGCAGGCTGCTATTGAGGTCTGCAAATCATACCCATTCTACCTATCTGTGTCCATCAAAGGAGTTATCAGAGTTTCTGCAGTCACAAATTAGCACCTAGCAGTACTACAGCTTCCACCAACCCCCCTAGAGCAAGCACACATTAAACACACACAGCCTGCACATGCAAACTCCTTGGGCTCAGAGGTAGTTTGTGTGGGACTACACAGAGTTTCTAAGTCAAATACATGAGCAAATAAGAAAAGGAATGTTGAAACTGAGCTCCACCTGATCATGGATGGGCTGACAGGGGAAAGGATCCACAGAGTGGATCTGCTCCACAAACACTGCTCCATGGCAAGGAGAATGAAGACTTAGAGATTTAGGCACCTGCTCCACCTCTGCCATAGGGTGGAATAGGAAAGCTTTAAAACTGCTCATAGGGTGGACAAAAATGAGTAAAATGCCTTAAAGAGAGTGGCTTTGCACTGACAGGCTCTTTCACCAGTTTATATATGAAAAGAAATGATATTAAAGGGTGACACACACAACTGTCATCCTCTGCAGAGAAGACCTGTAGTGAATTGCCAGCTTCACCTCTCAAGCCCTGAGGAACCACTGTCCCATGAGGCATTTAATTTGCAAGTCCCTGGAGACTGGAGTACTATTCAGGGAGAGCAAATGGAACAGCAGACACAAGGATTCAATGCCCATTTTCCCCTGTCAGCTTTAATTCTGCACAGCTCTGTTTAAATGATCTATTAATTCAAGGAAGTTAAGTGCCCTTTTCCTGCCTTGCACCAGTTGAGCAGAGGATCAGTAGCTCAGGAGACTCACCCATCAGGTTCCAAGTCTCCACAGCACATATTGCCTGTCTCAGAAAACATCTTTAAGTACAGTCAGTCACACTTTATTCTTGAGAATGAATGTATTTGAGTACAAGTGGCTCATATTTTCATTGCACCCATCAGTGGTTTGCTAGATTAGGTTACCTGAAGAATAGTAACTGCTTATTTCAGATTTTCTTCCGTAAAAGGTGAGTTTTTACTATTCACAAAATTTAAACAACCTCAGTGCTGTGTGTGGAGGCTCATTACTGACTCATGCTCACCTAGATGTGCTGCAGAGATGCCACTCTATATCACTTGCAATTGTTTGGCTTGATTAAAAGAGATGACATCTCCATTTAACACAGTCTTAAAACAGTACCCAGCAGGCAGAGGGGTAGTAAAAGGCCATATCATATGTAGCACTCTTTAAAAGAGAAAGACCATTTGGCATACAAAATATAATTTAGTTAAAACCAGAACGAATTATGTAATCACACAGAGATACATCAACTCCTTTGCACTATATATATACATTTCCTTTAAAATCATTACCTGATGTTAAATGCTAGCAACAAGCAAACAAGAGAAGCAAAAATTTAAAAATGAGAACCACAGCCCCAGGCAGATAAACCCTTCACAGTTCCCAACTTGAAGGAGAGGGCTGAAGATGAAGACCACAGGACAGTGCCCACACAAGTCATGTCATAAAATGGAGCACAAAAATGAACCAATTCCATACACTCCTAATGCATGGGTTTTGTAAATAAATACTGACACAGTGGTCAGATCAGCAAAACACAGCTCAGGAACAAATGCTTGCAGAAAGCAAACAAAAAACTTCTGAAATCTGCTTCATGGGTAAGAGCCAAGCATCACTCAGCAAAAACCTGAGGTCAGAGGGATCTGTGCTTGAAGACTTGGACTGTGCCCTCTTCTGGGGACTGCTGCAGGAAAGGGAGAACACAGAGGACAGACACAAGCACCAGGCTCACAGGAAGCTGGGCTGCAAGTGAGAGGGCTCAGGGGATAGAAGTGGCCAGGGCAGGAAAGAGGAAACAGGCTGGTCAGGAAAGAAAGCAAGGAGGGAAGCAGGGCTCCAATAGAGAAGTGGAGGAGAAAGCAGGCCTAAACAGAGAGGAAGGCAAAAAAAGGGTAATTAAAGCCATTTTGTAAATGTGCAACAAAGCAAACCCTTCATTTGAAAACCAAAAGGAACAAGAAAAAAAATCTGTTCTGTTGTTCTTTGAAAGCATTCAATACAAATTGCCAGAATGCAAATATACTCCCATGCTTGGGAATCACTGTTTTCCTCTGCGATATTTAATCTCATTTATCAAGCTTCTTAGTACAAATTAAGTTACAGGGTAATCAATTAGATTGAAAACACAGCTTGTTTCATTGTTTTAATTTTGCACTGTAAGCATATTCCCCCTAATTTAACAATTAGCTAATCAAAAACCATGAAGTGTTTATGTAGCTTGGCTTTTTGTCATTCAAATTCCCCTCCTGCAAATGCATCAGCTAGTGGAGTCCCAGCTACAATTTTAAAGCCTGGCAGAAAATGCACATAGGGAAGAAGGGAACACGTAGAAACCACAGTGTGGTGCTGGGGTTTGAGAAAGGAAATGAGGGCTCTGGAAACCACAGCTCTTTTCCAGAATAACAGACAAATAGCTCGAGGGACTGCAGCCTGTTTTCTCCTGGGATGCTTTCTAGGAGGACTTCTGCAGAAGCCACAGCTTTACAGGGTTAGAGGGGATGCTTTGGTACCCAGGGGATGCTTTTGTACCCAGGGGAAGCTGCAGCTGCTCTCTGTAGATTCAGAGGTTTTCCCATGATGTGGGGGATGTATCACAGAGGGAAGTCCCTCAAGTGGGATCCTGCTGCCTGGTGGGAAGGAGGACAGAACTGGGTGGGTGTTTCTGGTTTGGGTTTAGTTTATATTGTTTAAATCACATCTAGGACTGAAACTAGAAGTGTTTGTCGTCTGCATTACATTTGTGATTTAGATGTAACAGCTCAGTAACTGACAGAGTGCTCCTCCTGCTCACAGGAAGGGAACAGCTAGATAACATTATGAGCTCTGGTTATATATTTGTTCCTTTATCAGCCCAGAAAGGGAAGCAATAAATCCCTGATTGCTGGCCACCGAGGACATGTTTTCATTAAAGCAGCTTTGAATTGGTTTATTTGCTACTGTCCAGCAACAATTGACTGCAACATGGGAATTATTCCCCACAAATACACTTCCATACACAATTCAGGACAAAATTTGCTGTGTACAACTGAAGCCTGCAAAAGTAATTCTCATTTACATAGCAATATATTTTGCATTAATTTTATAATACAAACACACAACAGCTACAACTGAAGAATACAGAAATGTAGCTGGAATAGTTCTCTTATCCCATACCCACAGGCAAAGCTTCAGTCCTGTAAGTAAAATTTATCTCCAAGAATCCCACACTAGGAAATTCAAATTAATGGAAGGCTATACTTCAATTGATTTTGTGGTCAGAAGAGTCATGCTGTATTTGCAGAAAGCATGGAAAAGCTGTTCTATACATGGGTGTAAAATCAGCAGAATTACATGTCCTAAATGGGAGGGAAAGAGTCTTCTCAGCTGCTCACATGAAAACCACGAAGAAGAAAGATCTAAACAGATGGTCTTGAGATTTTCCAATTACAAGCCTTTTTGGCAACATACAGCTGGAGGAATTCCAAACATTTGTCACTTTGACATCGCTTTGTGGTAAGTAATGGGATTTTGGTTTTGGTACTTACAAATTCTGAAATGTGCTGCAATCTAAATCAAAATTATCACTCAAGGAGTTAAAGTCATTTTATAACAGGTACCAATCTAACAGCAGCAAACCTCAAAGAGCATAGGGAGACTTTGCAATAGAGACAGAAGATTTGAACAACTTTAAGCAGGCTGGGCACACACACTGTTGCTGACACTGTAAAACTGAAACCCACCCATAAGAGTAAGAGGCAGCCTGCTAAATACAGCATCTCACAAGATGAAGAAATCCTCTGTTCCCCAAAGGACCATTCCCACACAATGCTGTCTCCATTAGGCTGAAAGCAAAGGAACTTTGAAATATGCGTTCCTCCTCTTTTGGTTGGTCCTGAAGTTTTTTTAATTTATTTTAAGGAACTCCATTTCTTTAAACATTCAGCGCTTCAGGATATGTTATCATTTGCAATTCTTATTCCTAACAGGTTATTAAAAAGGGCTTAGCTAACATTGGTATGCACAGAAGGTGTGAATAGAGTGAGCACCTCCTGCAGAAGCTCAGAGCACCATGTGTGCATGCACACAAGAGGTGGCTTCAACATTTGGACAATTGTAGCCTTTGAAGCTCTTAGAGTTACCTGTGCTCCCACGTTTTGACCTCCAGAAACTGAAACTGAGGGCTTCAGCTGATAATTTCATGAGTTTGTAATCAATGATGCACAAACATACCACTTTTGAAGATGGAGAAACCCCTCATTCATGGGTTTAGAAGGAAGAAAGGTTAAAAAATAAAGGAACTCACAGCACTTACTTTTTATTACAACTGTACAGATGTAAAGTGTATCAGTGCTCCAGCTTCCCATTTTACATTAGGTAAATGAACCATGTAATGGCATGCTCAATTCCACAGCTACAGGTACCACCACCCTCTTATCAAAGTGCACCACAAAACCCTATCAGACTCAAAAATGAAACCCAGGTACAGAACCACATACTTTCCACCTCCACCGAGTTATCCTTCCAGGGAATTCCAATGTGGCAACGGAAAGAGAGCTATGAAAATCTCTGGTCATATAATAACAGCTAAAGAAAAGAAAGGAACAGAGTGGACACTCATTTCATTCCACATGATAGTGGGAAGGTTTCAACACCAAATTTCTTTCAGAATCTGAACTTTGGCTTACTGTATTCAGTGCAAAACAGCCCAACAATTGATTTGAAACTCATAAGACCAACTACAAACCAAAAACTATGCACGAGAAGACAGAGTACTTAGCACTCAACAGAAAAAAAGCAGTGAGGAAGAGAGCTAACACTTCCTGACATAACCCAAGCTATGGTTATATTTTCAAAAGTCACAGCCCATACAAACCAGAAACAGCTGTGGGGTTCATCAGACTGTTTATATGCTGCCCAAAATTAGGACTTCTGTCCAATGATATGAATCATTTGCACGAGAAACCTGCTTTTAAACCCAGAAAACTTGTGCTTACTTGTTATTGGTGGGTCCCGTTGCCAAGACATCCGACTGCAGCTTTGGGAAAAACCCTTGCTCGTATTTCCCTTGGCCAATCTTCATATCCAGCAGGTGGGGGTGGATGGCTGTGTGGTCAATCTTCATCAGCCTCTGCTCGATGGACTGGGCTGCAGGTGACAGTCACAGGTGAGCAACTGCAGTCACAGGTGAGCAACTGCAGCAACCAGACCCCTGAGAACCCACCAGAGAGTTAAACAGTGACCTGGGACACAGAGAACTGCCACTCACAGAGGGGAGGAGGCACTCGTGAGGTAGGTTTTTTAATTCTGCTTTTAGTCACTTTACCCAACACAACGAGCACCGGTGCAAGCAGGTTAGCTGTGAAGCAAGCAGGGATTTACAGGAGCCTATGAGATGTGTTAGGAACTGGCAAGAGTAATCTTTCCCCAAAATTCCTTGTTTGATTTTAAGTCCTCTTCAGCAGAACAGAGGCCTCCAAGGCCAGCTGCAACCCCTGTGGGACTGGGCACCTTGCTTAGCCCCTGCCACATTCCCTGGATGCATGGCCAGGGGGACACCTGGGTTTTGCAAACAGCTGGGAATAGAATGATCCTCCTCCTGAAATTAGATATGCCTTTCCTGGATGACAGGCCTCCAAAAAGCATAGCTAACTGTAGCAATACCTGAGCAGCATCAAGAGGATGAGCAGATTCTTGGAAAGAGGGAAGGCTATGGTAAGATGGGAGAGGGCTCCCTGGAGATCTCAGCTCCACTGGGACTAAAGGGGTTCAATCCTCTGCTTCAAGGACTTGAGGGTTTCACTCTCAAACCTCGAGCAGAATGAAAATAAAACCTGTCACCCTCTTAACTTGTGAAGAACTTGGGAAAGGAGGTGTATGGGTGAATTCAGCATTCAATTAGCAACTTTAATATTCAACTCTTTCCAGCCCATCTATTAATGGGCAGGCCTGTTCTTTCAGCGTTGTGCAGCTAGTGAATACATATGCAAAATGTGGAAGCTAAATCTGTTTTCCATTTGTTAAGAACAACATAGAACTAATTTCTTATTTTATAAAACTGTGATGGGAAAGAAGCTGTCACAAGATTTACATACATTATCATTAGAAACTCAGCAAGTATTTTTTTTCCCCTCTTAAAATAATAAAAATCACTTTGTATGGTTCCACTTTGGAGAAAAGGAGTGGGTAGTGTGGGGTCAGAGGATTTGAAGGGTTCCCAAAATAGTTAAACAAACAGGTGCTGGATCAGTGCTGGGGTCACATATACTGTGAATGGTAAATATGAAGGAAAATTGGTATTACTATCAGTTTGCTGCTTTTCACAAGACAGAAAATGAGGTTCTGGTGCCACAATATCTGCCAAAACTAGACGCTGAATAGACAGCTGACCTGCAAATTAGAATTGGGCATAGACAGAAGAAGTTAAACAGACATAGATTTCTATTTCTGACATGTTTATAACAAGTAAAACATTGAAGGAGTTAAATTTAAAAAAAAAAAACCCATGAGAAATGTGTTTGCCCTAGCTTACTAATACGTGTCTCAACAAATTCAGGAGTGTAATTTTCCTGTATTACTTAAAAATTAAATAAATACTTGCACAAGCATTAAGTAAGAAATTCAAATATAATTTGAAAAGGCATCTTGTGACAGTAATAGAAAAAAAAAATCAAGCCTTCAGTACAGTGTATTGTTCATTAACACTGAACATCTAATGCTGGAGGTACTGAATATGCCACAGAGGATTACGTCCCTGGCATCCCCTGCTGCTCTAACCAAATGGTGAAAGGCAAAACAAGGATTTTTCATGGGAAGGGGGAGACAAGGCCAGTGGAACAGACACCAGGGCTCGACTCCTCCGTGTGGCTGGCACTGGTCCCACCACCAGGGTGAAGGAAAGCTCTCCTGGCAATGGAATGGGAGCTGCCTGAAATGAGAAACTGTAAACCAGTTCCATTTGGGTCTGGCTTGATTTTATTAAAGGCACCAGCCCGGGAGAGCTCAAAGGGAAGGTAAAGGCTCCTGCCATTTCTGGTGTTTAACAGCATGCTAAAGCTTTTGCTGAGATAAGGACACTGCTGAGTGTAGCTCTAGGACTTCCTCATCAACTGCAACACTCAGGTGACTGAGGACCTACACCTCTTGGTGGCTGACATTGTACTTTTGAATGTTTTACCAGCCTGTCTGAACGTACCTGCTTCTTTCAAAGTGCTGCACTTCTGGTAGTTGGATGTCCGCAGGGCAGGCGCCCTGACATTATACAGCCTTATCTTCTCAATTCGGGAGTCAAAAACTCGTAGGAAAGGGTCCTTCTCTTCCCACTGGGACATTATCTTATTGTCTATGAAGGTTGCAAACATCTGTGTTTCGATGAAGTGTGAAAGGAAACGGGAGGTAAGGCTCGGGTTGGTCCGAAAGGAAGGAAGCCTGAAATAGAGAACAGCTCATTAGTGCCACGGTCCCGCCCAGCACTGATGTGCCCAGCCATCCTGCGGCAGGGAACTGAGCCAGCAGCCAGCAGGAAGGCTTGGACAAGGCCTCCCCCACCGTAAAAACACCTCTCAGACAGCTGTGAATCCATCTACAAAGGGGTTTGGTTCACAACTGTAAGAAATAAGCAGTCAGGGAGACTTTGTGACAGCTGAAACAGAGGAAATAGAGAGTTACTGAAGTAGTGCTCATACCACCTGGTTTTTCAAAGCAGCCTAGCAGCTATCATCCCCAGGAATAAACCCTGTGAAATGCATGGCAGACCATCACATGTGCTCCCTTGGGACCTCTGGTCTGGGCACTGTTGCCTGGGAAGTATCACTTATTAAGATGTCACACATACCAAGGGGTGTAGAGTGCTCTTCAGCTGATGCTATTCTGTGATGTCGAACAGGGCAATTAATCATGAAATTCCAATTAGAATTGACTGGGTGTCTAAGTCTCTAACTGAGCTTTGAAAACCCTAAACTTAACAGCCCATTTTATTGCAGAAGCACTAGCAGAGATTGCCTAAACAGCCCCATCCTTTTGAATGCTGCACTGTTCAATGCCCGAAAACAAACAAACCAATAAAAGGCATGGCAGCAATTTTTTCAAATCAAAAACTGACTCAGACCAGTATTTAGTCTGCTCCTCACTGTTCACCCTTTTAACCTTTTCTTTACAGAAGGACTTGTATCTGAAGAAGATGATGGTCAAGAACACTGTCAACTTTGTAGGGTCACTCAGCAGCTGTGCAAGCTTCCCAACATTTCCCATTCCTTTTGCTATCCTCCCATCTTTTTATATCCCCATTTCTAATCTTGAGGGATTCCTTTTCCCGCTTGTGCATACACTAAAATCGAGTCATAACAATACTCATTAAGTGAAAACCTTCTCCAGAACATTACCCACTACCACAAACCTCTACCATATTAGGAAAAATGAAAGACCAGATTTGTTTTTTTTTTGTCTCAAGTGTGCACCTCTCCTCCCAACAAACAAAAAAAAGAAAGACAGAAAAAGAAGTCCCTTAGCACTGCTACCCTTCCACCAAGCCCACAGAAGCTGGGCAGAAGCCTGCCAGCTTGGTCTGAACAGCTCAGTGGATGAGCTCCGATCCACTGTGGCAGGAGATCTGGCCACGTGTAATGGAAACGGACAAATCTCTCAGGGAGGCCGGCTAGGAATGGCAGATGAAAGAGCACCTAGGCTATATATACACAAATACAGCTGTCCTCCCTCCCCCTTTTTAGATGGAGACGTGAATAGGTGGCTATCTTTACTTTGTCAAAGTTTTGCATTTGTTCCCTGTTTGTCAGCCACGACTCCATGTCGGGGGCAGCCTGGATGACGAACGCCTCGTAGTCGGCGAACATCTGCGTGAAGCGGTTGGCGAACACCTCGCGGAGCTGCACGTTCAGCTTGTAGTCCCTCAGCTCCAGCTCCTCACACGACAGCTTCCCCTCCTTCTCCTCTGCCAGGGGGGTGCTGATGGTCATCTTCTCCATGGTCACGCCCGTCCTCTTGGCCAGGGCTTTGCAGGCGGGCGATGGTCTCGTTGCCTCTCAGCAGCTCGTACATGTTGAGGGCGTTGCTGGGGATGTTGCCGTTCTTCTTGTCGTTCACCAGGTCACTAAGAACCAGGTTCTTGAGTTTGGTGGCGCTGTCACTGCAGTGCAGGTTGCCTTCTGGAGGGATCCCAAACTGCAGGAGGACCTCGGAGATTTCCTGGATAAACTCCAGCTTGTTGGGGAACTGCGGGAACTCCTCTGGCAGTTCGATGAAGTGGTTATCGATGTCTACAAAGCACAAGTTTGCCTGAAATACAAACAAAAGCGTCAGAACAGACACTCAGCACTGAACTGGTTCCTCTGCAGTGTGGCTTTTCTCCCAGGGCGCTTTCAGACAGAAGGGTAGGCACACACATGTGCAGGACACTTTAGCTGTGCTGTCTAGCCCATGACTTTTCAGATTTCAGCAAAGCTGAGGGTCAGCTGGATGACAAACAAAGCCTCCTGACTTCTCCTGTGCCCCCAGGACACGCAGACCCCAAACTTCCCATTATAAAGATTTCATATGCCCTCCAGAGCAGCCAAGGACGCACCACCAAGCAGGGAGCGCAGCACCACTACTCAGCCCATGTAAATACCTTTTGTGTGAATTACTGCACCTCACAGGCACATTTGTTTTTTCCAGGATCTAACTGCAAGAAGCCTCTGCAGCTGTGCTACCGACAAATGAGATGTTCAGTGAGAAAGATGATGCTGCTTCAAGCAAAACTACAAAAGAGGGTCCCATGGAAATCCTTTGGGATTATGTCTGAGTACAGCTTGTTCACTAGAGTCCAAGTCTTATTTCCCCACTCCCCTGACCCCTGTTTCCATGGAGGCTTTTAATACTGGCAATTCCTCTGCCTGGGATTTAAAGAGAGTGCTCTTAGCTTTGCTGTGAATGGAGATGGAGCTCAGCCTGAAAGATTAAAGCTAAGTGAAGGCATTAATCTAGCAGAGCAGATACTTTTACTAGGAAAGTGTCGATGGAGGGATAGAAGAACCCCACATAAAAATTAATTACATTGCAAATGCACCCTCAGGAATAATAGCAGAATGAAAAACAGTAATTGATCTTCTGAACGGCAGCTTGCATCTGAAATTCACTGTCTGAGTGCACTGAGTAAAATCTTAAACCAGGTCAGATTCCCAAGGTGCTGAGCTCTGATGCATTTTATCCTGGCATAAAACTGCAGAACAGGAGATGCAGAAAACCCACAGGGCAGCAGCAGGTCTTTGTTAGCCTGACTTGGCCATTACCACAGCTCCCAGGCACTTTTAGTGTTCTTTACTTCTTACCAAGTGCCCTAGACTAATCTTCAGGTTATGTGAAGATAAATGATTTATTTTCTTCATTTTTGAAAAGGTTATATTTTAGCAGGACAATACGTTCCACTGCAAACATATTTATAATATACTGGATATTTCAGGGACATGTTTATTAACATTAATCACCTTCCACATAGATACTTTAAAGGGTGGATACTTTAAAGGGTATTAGGATCCATTCAGTAAAGCAGAAGTGTATCTTCAGCTTTTTCATATTAAATTTAGTCTGTACAAAGAGCATTTCTTCATACAAAACGATTTGCTTTATTTAACCATGCAGCTATTACACAGTGGTGGTATGAATCAGTACAGTTCTTTAGCTCAGGGACTGCCTTCTTATCTATCAATATTTCATTTCAAAGGCTTTTTAATTTCAGCTCTGCATATCATTTGCAAAATTTGAAAAATGAGATTTGGATTCAGAAAACCCTTGGGGAATTGCTCTCACTTCTCTCTTCAAAAACATCTGATAATTAAAGTTAATGCAGGGAGATTAGTAACCTTAAGACAGTGTGATGGCCAGTTGTTAGAATTTTTATCTCTAACAAACAAATGGTTTATATTTAGAGCAAGAGCTTGAAGAGCTAGCCCCTGGCCTGAGCAATAAAGGAATGCTGACATGAACAGTGCTTCACCAGCTCGCATGCTGAGGGATTTTTTTTTTTTTTTTTATTTTTATTTTTTATTTTTTATTGTCTAGAGGAATGTGGGATTCAAGATCTTCCCTGTTCAATAAGTCTCCTTTCTTTGCCTCTACCACAGTTTTTTTTTACCACAGACCTGTGGTATTCATAAATGCTGGTATTTTTCACTCATTTGTTAAACATCATGAAGGGGGCAGATTCCACCCCACTCTCCTCTCCCTGGTGATATTTGTTATTCCAACGATACTGCAATATTAAATACCGTCACATTACAATTTTAATTTAAGGAAAATGACAGCTTAATCTGCTAACCGAAACCATGTGACTAATAATTTTAAAAATTGCAGTAATTATGTAGTATTAGCATGGTTTTTCTGAGGAACATAGCTAGATAGCAGCTTTTCTTCCACACCAGTGCAGATTTCATGTGTATCCACAGGGTAAAACTTGACTTGCAGTTCCATGCCATGAGGCTGACTCAGTCACTTTCATGTAATATGTAAAATAGACCTTTATTAAAAATTGTATTACCCCTGCCCTGTGTTTATCCCTCCATTTCCACACAAAAGCTCCCACTCCTGCCTATTCTCCTCTGCTGCTGCTCCCATCTGCCTTCTCAGTCAGAGCAGGTATTTGGAAGCCTTAAGGACTCTGCCCCAGGAGAGTCCACTCAGCACAGCCACTGGCAGGAGATGTACGAACAGATACTCTTGGGCTTCCCACTGATTTTCAGAGAAACCTAAGTTTAAAAGCACATGCCATGCTCTGGTTCCAGTCACCATCTGGGATGCAGACAGGTGAGCCATATCCCAAAGACTTTGCCCTATGGCCAGGTTAAAATGTGAAGCAGATTTAATCACCTTTGTCAAATTTTGAGGAGAAAAATCTCCATTTCACTCTCCACCACTAACCCTGAGATTAAGAGGATGACCTCTCCTTCCTTTTGTCTTTTTTCTCTCTAAGTGGTTCACAGGCACAGTATTAACACAAACCTGGCTTGTTTGAGGCCAGGATGCTGGTCCAGTAATAGAGCAGGAACACATGGGCTCAGCCATGGATGGGATGGGGCTGGCAGGACACAGCACACTCCTCAGCAGCAGGGGACAAGGGCAGGTTTGCACCATCTAGCAACTGCACCTGAGAGCCAGATCCATCAAATCCTCCCTGAATTAAATGCTCTTTAGCCTTCTGCCAGTAGAACTGTGACACTGACAGAGTAACAAAACCTGGTGAAGCATGTGACGTAGGGAAAGCTGACAAACTTTCAGCTTTGTTGCAACAAACAGCAGAAGGAGAAGCATTTAGGAATCAAAGCAGGCAGTGGTACTCACTAAATTCAGAAACAGACCAAGAAGGGCTGTGGAGACTTCCCAACCTTCTCACTCCTGCTGGCCATCAGTCTCCACAGAGCCAGAGAAGCCTCCTAACAGCAGGCATCACTTGCCAGCAGTACTTCCCACAAACATTAATAATGCATTTCAGGACAGCAGCCCCAAAAGTGGACACTGACCTCCTGAGGCAGCTCCAGCTTGGAGCGGTCGGTTCCCTCCTTAGACTGCAGCCCCATCAGGTAGGGAACAGGAGCATCCAGGAAATGCAGGAGGGAGGCAGGAAGGATGGGGACGTACACGTGCTGCCACTGGAAGGGGAACAGCAGCGTCGTGATTCCCTCTGCCACTGTCATCAGACGCTGATAATCTAGACACGGGAGAGAGCAAGGCAGACATTGAATTAGCTCCCTGTGTGAGCTATTGAGAGCTCTTTGGCAAGGACATCGGTGACAAAGCAAGACAGAAGCCATGTTTTTATGGAAAACAAGACAGTCCTTAAAAACCCTATGCATTATTTAAACCGTTAAAACTCATTCCTCCCATACAGAAACTGCTGAGCATAGATGTTCATACCTTATCTAGATCTATTCTGTCATTAAATTAATTTATTAAAAGGAGACCAAAAGTTCTGTCTCCAGAACAGGAAAATAATACTTTAATTCCATAATAAGCATGTATTTTTACATGGGAAGAAGAGGAGAAAGAAGTGAACTTCAAGGAAACACTGTGGTTTCTTGCTTGCTCCTGCCTGCCTGCTTCTGCTCCACTCACTACTATTTCCAAAGCTGAGTGTACTTTCCAGAAGACTTGTCTTGGCCACATACCAGCAGAAGTTTACAATCCCTAAGTATATAAAAGCAGTGCTTTTAAGTTAAATCCAAACAGAAGCCTAATATAAATTTAGTTTTCAAATATATTCCGTGCAGCTAGTATATTTATATTATGTTACTTTCCCAAATTTGTATTTAACCCCATTGCTTTGCAATATTTTGATTTTAGCAAGCATATTGTGCATTATTTTTAAAATTTAAATTTATTTTGATCCAGCTGAGCTGGATGTTTCAGAATTTGGGTAAGAGCAAATTATTTATCAAATATCCAGCTGGTGTGATGCAATACCACAAGCTGTTTATTAACCTAAAGGAGGGGATAAATTGAGAACAAATTTTTTAAATAGTAAGATGGTAATAAATAATAATAATAATAAATGGTCTTAAGTTTGGAAACAGGTACAGATCCCTGTGTTTGTAAGCTCCCTGTCTGTGTAAAACCCAAGCCTCATCAGTGCCAGGCGAGTCTCACAAGCTCTGCCTTGAGCAACCAAAAGATCTTCCCTCTCAGGGAGGCCAGACCCAGATCCTGGGTAACACCTGGGTTGCTGCCCATCTCTCCTCATCCTCTCTGCCCCACTTCAGGAAATGAAAGATACAGGTATGAACACCCTGGTTCTGAGTCAGGTGAGAAGACTTCTTCCTACAGCCCCACTGAGTGCTTTTGCCTGGAGAGGAGACCAGCTTGACCCTTGTTTCCTGAACATCCCAGCCCAAGACCTTGGCAGACACCACCAACAGCAGAACTGCAGTCATCTGACACTGCTCAGCTATTAGGAGGTCACTGGGAAGATGCTCTTGAATAAATATGCAAATGACAACAACAAATTGCACGACCCATTCTCCTTGCTAGCACCTCTCCATGGAAAACCAGCCACGATCTGAAGAAGGTCAGCTGGCAGGGCAAAACCATTTTTCATCTTGTCCTACTAATAGCTATTCAGTCAGTCTTCAAAATTATTTTCATGCATACAAGTCAGTCTCAAGGTTACACCTCCAAAACACTCCCAGCTACAGATCAGTCGCTTACCAACCCCTGCCCATGCAATGCTCTGTGATTACACACGTGCATTCCCTGTCTTGTTGAGGAGCACTGACACAAACTCAAGTTATAATACCTACTTGGAGGAGCTTAGGAGTCTCATTTCATAACTCTGAAAGCTTTAAAGATTAAAAAAAAATTAAACAGAGAAAGCAGCACATCAGTATGTGAAACACCTTCAAATGTTCTGATCTACACAGCCACATATGGAAAGAGGTCTTGGCAGAAAAGTTGCAAGGATCTTTTTGAATAAGGGCATTCAGCTCTGGAAGTGCATGCTGACTTTTCTCTGGTGCTACTGATAATATTTAAAATGGTCACTAGCACAAATTTTGTAACCAATTTATCATGAGAAAAGCTGGGGTTAAAAAAAAAAAGTGATGATTAAATTATTAGGCTGTTACCATCTAGCAATGCTTGTCAGTGACAAAAAATGTTTATATATCCAACAGTTTTGACTGAAGAGAGGGAAGTTCCAGTTTCCTCCAGAAAAATAATATTCAAAAATCTGTAAATTAATTTTTCTGTTATTTGTTCAAAGAAGTCAGAAATTCAAGTTACTTTTTATGTACTTTCAAGCCTGTACAAGGTTTGACACCTATCATGTAAAGCCTGAAATAATTTTTTATGGAGAGATGCTTGTACTTATCATCATTTGAGGGAAGCTTACATGGTTACTGAGGACAATCTGGAAACAGGGGATTGAGGAAATGGCCTCAAGTTGTGCCTGGGGAGGTTTAAATTGGATATTAGGAAAAATTTCTTCACTGAAAGGGTTGCTGAGCATTGCAACAGTGAAGGGATTGAGTCATCATCCCTGGAGGCATCTAAAAGTCATGTAAATATGGCAATTAGAGACATGATTTAGTGGAGGGTTTGGCAGTGTTAGGTTTACAGCTGGAGTTGATGATCTTCAAGGTCTTTTCCAACCAAAATTACTCTATGACTCTTCATATTCAAAGCTCCATCTCTAATTTGTTCACAGAACGTTTTCCAAGAGAAACTGCTCCAGGAGGATAACCCCAGGGCAAAGTGGTCCCTGGGGCTTCTACTGCAACCACTGCCTCCTGAAAGCTCAGCTGGATTTGGTGCAGTGCTGTCTCTCACCCAACCATTTCCCTAAGGGAAGGAGGGGGCAGCAGAGTCAAGCTCCAAGGCTCTGGATCCACCTCCCTTTGCCAGCACCACGTGCCAGGGGCCCCTGGCCAAGGAGCCCAATCCCTGGGCAGGACAGGCAGTGGCTGCAGGACCTGCTCCACTGCAGCTGGCAGCTCTGCTGCTCGAGCCCCATGCTCAGCCACACTTTACCCAGGTCTGCCAACAGTGGCTCACAAGGTACAGTGCTTAAAATGCACACCGAGATATTCCTGTGGAACTACCAATCACTGCTTTCTGCTGCAGATGGAAGTGGGTTCAGCACCCATCAATTCCATTCAAGTGTTTTTCTGAAAGAGGACAAAACTTGACAATTTTTTGTCTTGGTGTTGACTCACCATAACACAGTAACAGGACAATAATCAATAGGAAATACCTATCCCAAAGACCTTAAAGTTCAAACACAGGCAGTGACTGAAAAAACAAAACAAGAAAATCATCTTTTTATTATGCATACTAGGGAAAGAAGCTCTGAGATGTTAAGCAATTCACAAAGCTCAACATAAAAAGTACTTTCCCTGCCACAAAAGAGTCTGATATCTCAAAATCCTTCCCATGCTGCAGCAAAGCAGAACCAAGATCTTTTGAGAAGGCAAAAATACCTTATTATTCCTGCCCCAAAGAGCTAAGACTGCATTCAGGTTCTGCCCCCAAAACAGATTCAAATCTTTGGTCATAATCAAACAGAAGAGAATTTCACCTGGGACCTTCTCAGCAAATTCCAAATCACAGGAACTTTGTGCATAAGGCATGTGTAAGAACACACACTCATTTTCCTGCTGGGAACACTGTACTGTTATTCCAGTTTCAACACCTCCAGCCTTCCTGATAGAAAGCACAACTTGGCCATTTTCCAGCTCTCTGTTCCAGTAACCTACCAAAGGTAGAGCAGAAAGACACCAAAGAGATGGAGTCACAGCCTGGATCCTCTAAATCCAGTCCAAGGCTTTAAAAATAGACTGCGCTTCCTTATTTTCCTTCTGAAGTCTCCCTTTACACACAATTTGAAAGCACTTGGAAGCATTTGAAGAGATGAGTTACCTGGACACCACTTCCATTCCTCTACTGCTTTCAGAACACTCGTAAAGGATGAAGCTCAGCAAAGCTTCTGAAAGTTACCTTCTCAAAGCTAACCGAAGCTTTGCAGAGCCACATATTTAAAAATGCATAAATTGTATCAATATGCACAAAATAACTGTCTTTAAACAAAATAAACCAAACCAACAACAGAGAAAAAAAAAAAACACTTCAATGAACCTGAATGAATAAAAGCTAATTCTTTAGAGGGAAACACCAGAACAGGCTATAAAACACTTTTGTGACCAATAGTTTTTCTATTGGTCCAACAGTTGGTCCAACAAGGTGCCAATCTCAAAGCTGGCCAGCTCACTTCTGTGGGCTGGTCAAACTAACACACACGTGCTACCTCTTCAGTCCAAATATTGTAAGCAATTGTTATTCAGCTGCCCTTTTTTTCCTTTTCTTTTTGTAACAAGAGAGGAATTAAACAAGCCAGGTATATTGGAAAAACTGGAAAAAAAAATTATTTTGTTTTGAGCTCTGAGTATGAGTCACGACCAGCTCATAACCAGACCTGTCTTGGGTCTGGGTACCTTCAGAGCTGTAATGTTTAAATATAGCACACTGCAGATGAAAAATGAAATCTGAAATTCACATCAGAGACAAAAATTGTTTATGAAAGCAAAGGTTTTCAAGTCAGATCTCAACAGCTCCACAGAAGCAGCACACACACAAGAGCTGCAGACATCAAAGTGCCCTGGAAGCTTCCACCTTTCATCTGGTGTGTGCACTGGCAGCTGTGACAACTGACAAGCCAGTCCTGGTGCCTTTCAAGAGGTATTCAGATGAAACATGCAAAAATGGTGCAGGAAATGTTTATTCACTACAGGAATCACCTTGCAGCAGTGCTGCATTCGGGGAACCTGGACAGGTGCTGTGACATGGGGCTGTAAGCAGCAGACTGTCCCAAGGAAATGACCCCTGGCATCTCCATGCCCTTCCACCCCTGAAGGAAGGGGAATTTACCAGTGTGTGATGCAGCACATCAGTTATATGATAAAAGCAGGGTGGCGATTTATGCAAATATGAAAATACATATTTGCTTCAACAGAAGGGTCAAGACAAGCCTGCATCTAATTGCCTGGAGAATTAGCCTCTCAAACTGAGGGTCAGCTCTGTCCCAAGGGAAACATCCCAAGGCCAATTCTCACCCCTTTTCCTTGCTGGCCAACGCTTAATACAAAAAGCTTCTGCTGCAATACATTTCCATTTATGTAATTTAAGTATCTCCCAGGCTGCCATCAGTAGTTCAGCATAAATTTATGATTAAGAGCCACCTCAAGAATTAGCTCCCATTACCAGCATGGCTGAGTCTCTGAGAAGAGGGAAAAAGTCTGTGACCAGGCTGACAAGGTGCTCCTGAAGACACAGGGAGTCCCTTGCTCTCACCCATGGCTGTTGGGCAGAACAGGCTCCCCAGCCAGCAGCAGGATGATGGGGAGGACACAAGAGCCCAGGAGGGAATAATTTTGCTCAAGATCACTTTAGACTGCTGTGTTATTTATCTGGCATTTGCCAGAACTGCAATGTAAAGGCCTAATTTAACTTTCTTTGCCTCATTCTGAAAAGGTAAAGATGTTTCATCATGGCAAAAAAAAAAAAAAAAAGAGATCCAAGTAAAAAAATTTTTAAAAAGTGGAGTAGTTGTGGTGTGTGTGTGTGTGTGTGCAGAGTGTTAAAAGCAGTGGCCCTATCTCCCTTTACAGCTCACTGAGAACACAAACAGGAGTGGGGTTGTGGCACAGACCTGAACCAGCTCCTTCTCCTTTTTTCCAGATGCTTAAAACCTTTACTTTTCAGGTCAAACTGACTTTGGCTAAGAAAACTGAGTCACTTCTAATTAAAAACCAATTTTGTCGTTTCATCTAACTCAAAAAGGAAGGCTGTATGTCATTCTCTGGTTTTTCTACCCAATTACTTGTCTTTTTTCCAGGGAAACACACACAGCAGCCACCGAGGCCCTAAACCCAGGTCTCTTCCACAGCACACTGAGATTTTGTCCCCATAAAATTTATTCTTTTCAGTAACTTCCCACTGATTTGGATGAATATTAGTGTGGAGGGCAGCTATTTAAATAATGAGTAAAAGAGCAAAGGTTTTCTATGCAACTATTTGGTGAAAAATGATTTAAAAGGCAAACACATTATGCATGTATTAGTGTTTTAAAATCCACCCCAAAACAGACTTCATAAGAAAGATCTTTCAGACACAATGCTTTCTAGTCAATGACTTTATATATGCATAGTCATTTGTATTATAATTTCTAAGATCAAAAAAAAAAAAAATAATGCAAAGAATATTTCAATCTTGGAGGAGAAATTACTCAAGCCCTTGGAAAAACAACTTGGAAAACTCTCAAAATTATAATGAGTAGAAATAGCCTGAGCTCTAAGAAGTTTATCTCTGTCTCATCCATACGTTCCCTCTCATGCTTAAATCCCTCGAAAGGCAGACACAAAATGGATTGCTGAGGCTTCCACAGAGCTCACAGTTTAATTCATGTCTCTCCAGCAGGAATCTCACACTAGTGGTGTTTTGTTACTGATCCTTTGGAAATTGTAGTAGCTATTGAAGAGTGAACATAAGCAAGACGTTACATCTGCACAGTTGCACGGGAGAGCTGTGCTCTGAATCAAGGGCACTTACCCAGAGCACTGCAAAGACTGCACCCTGAAGAATTGCAGGGAAAATACCTCTGATCCCTTCCCTTGGTTTTCAAAGCCCAAATGTTGAAAACTTGCCTTATTTAATCTTAACAATATAAATATTCTCTTGTATGCAGAAGGATGCAACCTGAAGCTGCAGGAATGAACGTACAGTGAAAGTGATTTCAGGCACAGGTTTCCACACCACCTTGGAAGACCAAAGCTGGCACTTCCCACCACCAGTGGCTGTGATTAACTCCCTGGAAGGCCACACAGTCTCCAGGAACAGGAAGGGCTGATCTTTTCAGTCTTGCCACCGAGGTGCAAGCACAGGTCTCTGCCAGTTACCCAGCTGTGTATGTATGTGCATGGGAACAAAGCAGCCTAAAACATGAGCTCATCATTCTTTGCTGCCAGTCTCTCTTCAGCCCTCTGCTTGACCACCACAGCTGTAGAGTGAAGTTACAACCCACTACAATCCCTGCATTTTCCCAAATGATGGGGTACCAGTCACCCCTAAGACACCATCAACAGTGCACCTGGATAGCCAAAGATGACTGCAGCAGCCATGGTACAAACTCACTGGTCCTGTGCCCAAGGCAGAGCTGTGCCAGATCCCCTCATATCATACCAGGAACACACCCAGGGCGAGTTGGGTTAAGTCACCCAACGCCCTCACCTCTTCATTGACTCAGATGCCTTTGGTTGGACTGCTGGAAACATCAAGCCTCAGCTACAGGGTTAAAAATAAACTTTCTCATCCTCAACTCCTGGCTCCCTTGAGAAAAACCATTCCAGAAAAGCCTGTACAGTCTCTGTGCAACCTTCCTGACAGCCTTTCACTGCTGTTACCAACTAGGCTCACTGTATGGTCAGGGCTGTGCAACAATTTTTATTTTCACTCCAATTTCCAAAAGAAGCCTTTATTCTACAGAATTTTTGCCAAAACTAAATTTTTGGCAAGTTTAAATTAAAAGCTTCCTTCCAACAGGTCGAGGAGAATCACAAAAAAGTCAGCTTACATTTCCCATACATGTTAATAGCAGCTCTCACTGAAACAGTTTAGGGACCTGAAGCAGGTTTTGGTCCAGCTCTGATTTCTTGAGTATTACAGGATTATGTCAGTGAATTGTGATTTTGTGCAAATAATGCTGTCTTGCTTGAAATTGCAACCAGAGGATCTTCCACTAATCCCTTGCTGAGTTTGGGAAGGTTGCAGCAAGGCCAGGCCTCTGGAAACACAGTCCAACGAGTCCACCCTCTTTAAAGAAGGAAGGCGAAGAAGAGAGAACTCGCAAAATCCCTCTCCCATTTGTTATTTTGGAACAAGAGAAATGTCAGCCAAAGCCTTTTCATCTTTTGCCTTGAAAGAACTTGGGAGTTAAAAAAGTATTTCTCCCCAGTGGATCTCAAAGCTGAAAAGAGGAGATTTCAGTACCTTCTAGGCTGGCTATGTCTCAAACTGGAAAATAGCTGCTGTCTTCTTTTTCAGGAATTGCAAGACTGACATTTAAAAGAAGCCTCAGTGCACAATTAGCCAAGCACTCAGCTATCAGGGTATGCCAAAACTGAGGCTTTGCACTTGCCCTCCACTCCACATTCCTCACCTCTGGGAACCAGCATTACGCTGCCATTTACATAATCACAGAATTTCCCTAATACAGCAATATGCCTTCCCCCATGCACCACCAAATTGTGTCTATGTTAGATAGGCAAGTAAAAGTCATGTCAAGGACATCCCTAGAGTCACAAATAGAAGAGAGGGGGAGAGAAAAATTCTGAAATTTGAAGGGCAGAAAGGATTATTTTTCACTGTCACACTTTTCTTTAAAAAAAAAAAAAAAGAAAGAACCCACACAATGAAACCAAACAAACCAAGTAAACCCTTAAATTATAGACAGTAATTGGAAGAACAACATTTATTTATCTTCTGGTGGGCATGAAGGCTGAGTCAAAATTATTTAGTAGATATTTTGTATCTGTCTCAAAGACTATTACAAAAGTAATGCGTATACCGGTTGCTTTCCACATGCACAAAATATTACTGAAATGTAACCTGACAGGCACATTTTCCCTAATGCTACTATCTTTCAGTGAGAAAGAAAAAAAAAAGAAAAAAAAAATCTCATTTCTCAGTGAGTCCATAAGCAGGGAACCAGGGTGGGACTGATGAGCAGGGAAGGGAGAGAGGCATTTCAGTGGTGCTGCTGTTTAATATCAAACCCCAGTGCAAAGTGGCAAAGGCAGCACGATTCCAACCAAGGAAGAAAGGGGATAAGTGCACACACATGCACACAGAAGCAGGAGGGAGGGGAAAAGCAGCCTAATCAAAACTAACAGCAGGACTTCTGCTCACACTTCAAACTGAGGGAAGATAAAACCTTTCATTTTCAGTTCTTGAAAGCAAACCCCTGGAGTCCATGTGGAGAAGAGCTCTGCAAAGAACTATCAATCCTTTGAATTCAGTCATTTGCAGAAGAACTACCCTTTTCCCACCTCCCTGCACATTTTTCCCCATTCTCAGTCATTTGGTTATTAGCTTTACCATTACACACTTCTGACCTTTTCCTTTATCTGGCAAACCCAAGTGATCCCTTCTGGAGCCTGAAGGTTCATTATCCACGCCCATTTCAGACGATTTCCCATCCTCTCTCCCTGCTCCATTTCAAGCTGTCTGCTGCTCAAACCACTTCTCTTGAAAAGCCTAGGTATCCAGCATCTTTTCCTCTCTTCACAAAAAGGCATGTCTACCTCCTGGCTCCAGGTTTTTCATTCTCCTCTGATGAAACCACCCCTCCCATACCCGAAAATTTTTCCCTGACCCACATTTTCCTGATTTAGGGTCAGAATCACATTTGCCATTTGGGAACCCAAATTACATGGACTTCCAGTGAGACTTAGTGGAACGCCCAAAAAATCTGAACTTCCCCTTGAAAGTTAGCAGGAAATCTTGAACTTGACATGTTGGGCATCTGAATACCACCAGTGCCAGACTCACAGGAACCAACATCCTAGAGGAAACAGTGACAGGGGTGTAAAATCCCAAAGCGTGCCCAGTACTAAGTCGGAATTCCCCAAACCTGCAGCAGAGTGTTGCACAATTATAGAAAGACACAACCACAAGAGAAAAGGCTTTCAACACCAGATTTTCCAAAGCTTGATGGTACACTCCAACATGGAATATGGACAGGCTCTGTGCAAGGAACTTCTGCCAATGTTTCTGAATCTTAGTGTCTCAAAAAGAAGTACCAGCATCCTTGTCAGCAACATTCCCAAATACCTGAGGCAGGACTAACAGGGAATGATCTGTAGCTCCGCTCAGTTTCAACCCACCATTAAATCTTTGGCTTCCAAGTGCTAAAACACTTTGTGTTTTAGCAAGAACATATCCATCACATGGGAGGCAGGAAATTACACCAGACTTTGACACGCTGCTGAAATTTGAAAAACAAAGCAGTAGCAAGAGTGTCTTCTGCAAGACGTATTACTTTCTGCTGGTATTTTTGAAGAAGACAGGATTAATTTCATGCTGTACTGCATGATCAAGGGCAGTGTGAGGATAATAATCAAATGTATTCTATTGCTAGCTGCCACGAGTGATAAATACAATGCATAATTAAACAAGCAGCACCTAGACTGCCTGGAGGAAACAATTATTTAGTGCTTTCATTAGGACACACTCATATCTCTCGTTTATCTCAATGCATTCTCACATTTCAAAAACCAACCTCAGCTCCATATAACATGAAATTCTATGAGCTCCTGTGGTTGCAGCTGCCCAGGAACCACCTGCTGGAGGCAGACAATGCTGTGTGAGCGCCCACCTTGTGAGTACAGAAGGATCTGCATCTCCAGAAGAACACAGGTGAAGACCTGGACCAGGTTCTCCAGGCCCAGCAGCTCGAAGACCTCCCTCAGAGGGTAGTCAGAGAGTGGCAGCTCGTTGGGCCCAGGTCTCTGGCAAATGATGGGCTCGTAAACCCCATAGAACTTGAGCGACCGCCCCGGGGGCGGCAGGGGCACCTCGTAGAGGATGTTGTGGATGTAGCTCTCCAGGGGCAGGGGTGGTGGCTGCTGGGAGGTCACTGCCTTGTAGAGCTGGATCAGGAACTTCTTGCAGGCCTGCATGAAGGGCAGAGGGTGATGAGGCATATGCACTTGGAGACGTAGAGCGTGTCCCTGCTGATGTCGTAGGAGTTGTAGCGCTGGAGCTTGGCGAGGGACGTGGCGTCGCCCTCGTCGATGCTGCTGGCCAGGGAGTCCATGCTGCAGGAGGAGGAGGCACAGACGCTGCTGTACTGCTCTGCATTGTGCATCTGGTACAGTGTCTGCATGGCTGTGCAGATCTGCTTGCTGGTGACCTCCTCGTAGAAGGTGAGCACAAAGCCGTAGGTGCGGGAGCCGTCCTCCCTGGTGATGATGAACGAGTGCAGCTGCGGGTCTCTGTTATCCACCTGCGTCCTGAAAGACAGCCCCTTGGGCATGCACAGCTGAGAAAGGAGAAGAGAAACAGGCAGAGTTACCTAAGACACACTTTTATTTTGCTGTTTTTTCCCATACAGGCACATTGTTTTTATTCGCTGCATCACAACAAGACGTTCACCTTTAGACATGAAAGGAATCCAAGAACAAACAGCCTAAATCTGGTGCTGCTTAAGAGGGAGACATGACTGAAGAAAGGAAAGCACCCTTCAAAATAATCCCTCTATTAAGTCATTACAGCTCATTTTTATTACTTGCTGAAACTGTTTTCACTATTGAATAGTCTTTGTGTCATTTACTTAAGCATCATATAAAAACACCCAGTCTTGCTCTCATTTGCATATATCATGCCCACAGTACTCTAAAATCAGAGACCCAAGGAAGCATCTTATACCACTGAATTTAAATTACATAGACTTCTTGGAATTCTTTGATCTTCCCTAATTTTCTGGGGGGAAACAACCCAACAAACAGACCAAACCCCAACTGACTGGCAGCTATTACATTTACTTTCTTCTCTAAGTGCTACCAAATAGCTTAGACTGGAAAAAAGGAGGGGCGGGGAGGGAAACACCCAAAATCTATGAAAGCCTCACTTTTGGTTTACCACTCAGCAAAATCCCTTGCAGTGATTCTGCTACACTGGGTGTTTCTCTGAAGCATGGCCCTGGTGATAAACCAAGACATTTTTCCAGACATTCTTGGGGAATGCTATCAACCCTCTCATAAAAAAATAACAAACGTCCAGCAAAACTTGTTTGAGTTGCTCATCAGCAGAAAACTCCTCATGTTCTAGATAAATAAGAATATTTATAAATAAAGGACTATAGCTTCATTTGTACCATCTGAAGAAATAAAAGGACAGAAGATAAGGAGAAGCTTCAAAGTATTCCTTTTCAAAAAAGGCAACTTTAAAAGTAGAAGCCAACTTTACCGAGGTATGTGAACCCAGGCACAACTGACTGCATCCCCTGATGTGTCACCTTGACCAGGAGTAAATTCCTCTGATGCTGGAAGAGGTCAGGAGAAATAACTATATATTTTCAGGCACATTCTACCCTGAACTTCAGCAGTGCACCTTGCAGAGACCGTTCAACAGCCTGGTAAAGCTGGGAATTAGACAAGTGGTCCAGACTCCACAACAGGCTATCAGGCCACTAAATTATGTAGGACAGCTCTTATGTATTGCTCAAAAAGGTAATATGTAGGGAAATAAGTAGCCTGGAGTAGGAAGAAGAATTTAATTCAATTGATGGGCTTTGCTGATACAAACCACGAAACTGCAGCTTGAACAATTGCCAAAGAGCAGCCACATTTTTATTCAAGAGCTTTATATTTTTTATTGAGGCATTAACAGCAGTGCCATGGTTAAGGCTTCTCCAATAAAGAAGTAGTGAAAAAATCCTTGTTTCACACTATTTAAATTTATTCTCCACAATAAATATCTCCCTTAACCTCATTTTTTTGGCAGGCTTGTTTAATAAAAATTTATTTCTAGAATGTAGGCTTTCAAGGGTGGCTATAAACCTTATCAAAGCCAACCAGGCTGAAATCATAGGCTTAAATCTCACTGCTATCAGAGACTAAATTTTCTTCACTTTACAGAAAAAATACCTGGACAAGCAAATTAGATGTACTATTACAATGAGACACAGATAGGCATCGGGGAAATTCAGATCAGCTGAGAACAGTTTCAGAAGGCTGTTGAAATAAATTTCCTCCAAGCCTTAATTATTATTGCCTTGTCCTTTTTATACTGGGTGAACACACACAAAGGGATGCCCATCTATTAAGTTTACAGCCATGACTTGACACATGTAGAATATTGACCTTTTAATACCCTGTCTGCAAACCTTGGCCCAGAGACTCCTGCTGTTGTTAGACCCATAAGAGGACACAGGAAAAAGCAGAGGAAACAAAAAAAAAAAAAGAAGGGGGAAAAAAAGAAAGTGGAAAGAACTGAGGCAGGAGGAATGACCAGGAGTCACTTAAGAAGCTAAGATCAAAAGGAAGAGCCTGTAATCATTTTCCAGCAATATAGAAAGCTTTGAATTTGTGGTTAATGCATGAAAACTTTCATCTTAGGGCCTCGGACATCAATCACTTCCCATCTCATCTGTGTCACACATGCCACAGGAGAGTGCTGGAGAGCAGCTTGGGATGTGCTAAAGGGGGGTGAAATTTTAGGCTGCTGGTGTGAATCTGGCTCACTAATGCTGAGAACACAGTCAGTCACCTGCACTGCATCTTTGCAGAAATACTGAAAACTATCCAAGATTACTGATCAAAGGACAGGATTTTGGTTTCCCGAGGAGTTTCCTGTTTATATTTACAGGTAAATATATAATTTATATCAGCAGAAAACCATGGTATTACACCATATTTGCAATAAGGCTTATAAACCAAGATGGTTTGTAGCAGCAACAGGAAGCTGCACCAGGATAGATAAAAAGGTATCAGCTAACCCATCACCTATCTCTAAAAGTCCTGAGTAGGAGACTTTTGTCCTTTCCCAAGCACAATGGCAGGACACCCCCTCCCCATGACCCCTCCCTCCTCCTTCTCCCAGCCATCATCATTGCAGGTATTTCTGAAGCAGAGGTCCCCTCTGGACCACTGCCCACTAGCACTGGTTCACCTCTTCTCCATCAGATCCTTCCTTTCACTTTTTAAGCCTCTACATGTTTCTGATGTTCAAAACACGCCGTGGCAGCAAGCTCCATACCCAAATTGCACCGTGGAAGAGGGGTGGAGAGAAAGATGCTTTTGTTTGTTTTAAAACCTGCTCCTTCAAATTCCACCAGGGAACCTTTAATTCTTTTATTTCAGTACATGAGACATTAAACAGATGACTCTTCCTTAAGCTTCAGAAACACAGGCAAAGATTTATATACCTTGATGAATCAGAGGGCTAAAATAGGGAGCTCGTATTCTAAAAATTTCTGTATCTCTCTACTGAGAACTTCGGTTTGGTACAACACTTACTTGCAGAATAGCCACAGGAGATAGCATGTGAGGTTAGGCAGGGATAACCACAAAAAGCAGCAGGGGGAAAGACACAATTCCCTACTAAAGACAACTCTGTACTTCGACACATACTTTGAAACAGAAAGAAAACATGACTCTGGCAGCTTGACTGCTTGGGACTTCAGGGGGCTATTTTTAAAATGACAGGATGGTTCCAGAAGGCAATTGAAATTCCTTAGGCATCCAGCAAAGCCAGAGTTCTCACAAGTTAACCTTCAAGGATTTATGCATTTTCTTCTCAGAGGAAAATTGCTTCTGGAAGCTCACATAAAGCAAACACATAGGCAGAACTAATGCAGGGAGGCAAGATCAGAAAGGCCAATAATCACCTCAAGGGATTCTGTGGAGGTGGATATTATGTTAAATGATGTTTCAGATCAAAACAATAAAGAACTTTTCCAAAAGATAATTTAAAAGATCATTAAATACTGCTGCTGTTAGTAAATGTTTTTTTTTTTCTTCTCCAAGACACATTGCAAATGAAAGATGTGTTCAATGCAGCTCAGTTCAATTATTTTAATAGGTCTCTTGCTGGATTTAGCATTCCATTTCAGTCCTATACTGTGATCACACTTCATGAATATTAGATACTCTCCACTGTAACATGAGAGACAAATAACACAGCAATTCCAGCTGTTTTATTCCTGCTGCACACCCCTCATCACTTCATACTGGAACACCCCCAATGCAAAGGCAGAACTAAAGGGCATCAATAGCAGCTGAGCTGTTACCACCTTAACTGCTGAGGAAGCATTGCTCTGAGTCCTTCATGCCTTCTGCATAAGCACAGTGATGTGGAGACCAGCCCAAATGCCACCCCACCTCCAGCAGTGCACATTTGGAAGCAGAAGATGGAAATCCCCAGCTGTCAGTCAGCAGGCAGAGGCAGTGACTGGGCTCATCTCTGCCCTTCTATGCAAGTGCAGGGCCACAGTTCCAGCTCTCTGCCTCACTGCTACTTCCAGCTCCTGGGCTCTCCTGTTAAGTATTTGTCAGAACGGTAAAAATAAAATTGGATGGAAATTGAGATAAACTCCAGATTTCTACATCTTCATGACTGCAGGGAAGTTCCAAAACCATTTCTGCTTTTGAAAAAACAAACTTAATGTGGGTTTTTAAGTATTCCCCACCTCTCTCTCTGTTGGGTGAGTGCCAGAAGATGCTCCTGGCTTCCCCCTTGCACCATAAAACGAGGTCAGTTCTGTTTTGAAGCAAGTACTGTGCTGTCCTGCCTTCCTCATATGCAAAGCACATCTAAACTAGACTAGGGGAAGGGGCTTCCTAATTTTCCAATTCTGAGTTAGACCCAATACACATTTTGGAACAGAGCTAGAAGCAGTAATATTGTTTAATGTTATTGTTACAACAATTGGCTACTTCTGAATTAAGAAAGGAATGGCATTTTCTGTACTGGGAAGCTCAACTACCAGTAATCTGTTGTCTTTGTCAGGTCATGTTCTTAACAAGTGCTTTGGTGATTTTGGAAACATCATTTAATTACCAGTTCTTCAGAAAAATTCCCAGTGGATCATCAGTCTTTCAGCTGTCACTGCCCTGTTGTCCCTGAAAACAAACCTTCTGATTTGTTTTGGTATAATGGAGTCAGGTCTCATGAATTGTTAGATAAACAAGGATCATGTTTGAAAAGATATCACCTGATGGACTTCTCAAGTGACCAGTGGAGATGGAGAGGTGGGAACTTCTCTGTCCAATCTCTGATAACTGTCCAGAAACTGATAGATATGAGGTCAACAATAAACTGGAGACTTCTCCTCTGCCTGAACACCTGTTTTGTGTGTTACTGTGTTCCCTCTGTGCATCAAAGGAACACTGCCCCCAACTCCAGGATCTGTTTTCTCCTCCCTTCCCAGTCCATGAGACTCAGCCACACAGATGCTCCCATCAAATATAACTGAGAGGAAAGAGATGTACTGGTGCAGAGGTGCCATTAAAAGTGATGACCCAGCAAAAGCTGTGGTTTAAGTAAATTCCAACTCCTGCAAAAAGATTCCTCTTTCCCTTGGCTTCAGAAGAAAGGTGTTTGGTACTCAAAAACCGCACATGGATATCAGGATCTCCAAAATTCCTTGGTTTGCCTCCTCCCTACCTGTGGATAGGTATCCTAGGTGACCACACCCCTTCTCAGCCAGTCCCTGGGATGGTGAGGGACTTAAACTTGTTTCAGCATGCAGCACACTTAGAACCAATAAGGGAAACACAGCACTTTACTTTTGCTGTGCCTGAAAGTATTCTGTGTTTTCACAATACCTCTTCCTCTGCAGCCTCTCATGCAGCATGCCCAGCGAGTGCTCTGAGTCCCAGCAGAAAAATCACAAGATCACAAGAGCATCACAAGGGCTGGCTGTAAACAACCCAGGAGAGAGCTGACACTGTCAGCTAACAATATGAGAAGATTGTTTTTGAAGTTTTTCTCTACCTACCATATTGACAGCATCCTGATCAAAGGGGTTCCACTCAATGTTCTGAGGATAATGGGCCAAAACTTTGGACTTGAAGGTTCTTCTTATGGGACTCTGGTCGAAATTCTCTCCTGCAACAAATGAAGAAACAATGACTTGAAACAGCAGTGAGGCTTCAGAGAAAGCTGGCTTGGGTTTTCTTTTTTTTTTTTTTTTTTTTTTTTTTTTTTTTTTTTTGTGAAATCTCATAAGACATTTTGACTCTCAACAGAGGTACTACTTTTAAAAGAGCAACAGAAAAGATTCCCATTCAGTCTGACCTAACCCTCCTTCCCACAAAATCTTACTGCAGTTGCAACACAGCTGCCAGTTTAGTATTTACAGAATGGAAATATATTGTCAAGAGAAAAATCACTACTGAAATTTTACAGAAAAAGACGTTGCAATCAACTGGATTCTTGACCTTCTCCTTGAGTATCTAGAGATGGCTTTACTCAGTCAGAAAAAGAGCAATTTCCCTCAGGTTTGTTAGAAGCTGTCTTTAAGGTCAATAAAAAATATGAGCACCTCTTGGCTATTATAAATTATTAAAGGATTCATTACAGATGATCTTTTTTATATTACAAATCCTGTGTGAAAATTAAACATTTATTTTTTCTACGTGAAGTTTCAAGGACAGATTTTTTCCACACAAAGAATCCAGCAAGTGCAAAGAGGAAGACTGAAATTAGACTTCAAGCAGAAATGCACCCAGTTATCAGCATACAAATACTGTATTTCACAGTGATATTGTTAATGGAGTTCCCCCCACTGGATTGGCTACAGCATGTAAACCTTAATCAAAACCAGGAGTTCTTCAATTCTATTAATTAAATGACTGTCTATTACACTATCACACTAAACCAGCTCTTCCAAGAGCACTCATATGCAAGTGCATTCTGAGAAGGGGTTTAAAATCTTTTCCTTCCCAAGTAATCTCTAAGATTTTAAAGATATTGGGGTTTTTATATTATATTTATTTTGATCACAGGATTTAGACACATTGCAGCATCATAGTGATGGAATCACCACCCTTGGAAGTGTTTAAAAAACACATGGATGTGGCATTTTGGGGTATGTTTTGGTAGTAAAAAGGCAGTGCCAGGTTTAATGGTTGGATTTGATAATCTCTGAAGATCCTCCTCATGCTCAGTACAAGCTCAGACAAGTACACCAAAACCAGAAACCATTTCTCTATTTCAGAACATGGCAGTAGAATAACCTCTTGTTTTGGTCCAAAAGTTCTTTGCAGAGCCATTAAAGACACAATGTCATCCACCAATTCCCAAAATTTCACAAAACAAAGATCCCACCAAGCAAAGCCAGTGAAACTTTTCTCTCCAGGTATGTACTCAGACATACTCGGCAACATTTTTAGCTCTTAGAATCAAACAGTAATTAACATGCTTGCATAATCAAACGATATGCATGAGGTCATTTCCCAATTAGAGCGTCAATCATTCTCACATCTGACAGTGACTTACAACTGTGACTTGGCAGAAAGGCAGGTATTTGATACTAAATTTATTTGGATGCTTCTGCTAAAAGTTAGAAGAGACTATCTGGATGACTTCATGAAGTTCTCCACCACTAACAGTAAGTTACCGATGAAGTTTAAATTTCTTTAAAGGTTTCCTTTCTCATGACAAAAAAAGTACTTTGAAAAGTTTTGGTTATCAAGTATAAGCGTTGCTTTGAGAAACCCAGCTGCCCAAAACCAGCAGTGACAATGTCCCTGTAGGCTGACAACATGGATTCATTTTGTCCAGGAAATGGTAGAAACAACTCACCTTCATAGAGCCTCTGCAGTGTTGGCATTTTACCACTCCAGTGGTTTAAGAAAAACATAAACTTAAGGTAAAACACACATAGAGAAAATACAATTCTCTCAACCAGCGATCATGAGGGAAAAAAGAAAAGCCAAGACACCACACAGGAGTAAATCAACCTGTCATTAGCTTGAAAGGACATGACATTGCACCCTCCATACAAAGCTGCATCACGGAAAGACAAGCAGGGCAAGCTTTTAGAGCAGACACATAAATTAGGAAAGAAACCAGTACTAGGATGTGACAGGAGCAGCCTGTGTGCGAGGGTGAAAAGTCATAATTTGCCCAAACCAGCAGGAAACAGCCCAGCTCTCACCAAAAGCAGATGAGAGGAACAGACCACGACAGCCAGCTTCACACTGACAAACAGCTGGGAGAGAACCACAGGGAGCAGAACCTTCCTGGCAAACACGAGGGAAGGGATCTGGACTGAAGGGTGCCTGATACCATCAGCTCTCAGCCTGGGCACTGTTCAGCTGCTGAGTCACACGTGGCAGAAAGAATCTACTTAGCTGTTATTCTACACAAACAGTGAATCTTCATTAAACCTCCTACGTGCTTGTAAGTGCTCCTTCGCTAACTTTCCAAACAGGATTAGCAAGGCACATTTAAAGTGAACGAAGGATTAAATGCAAATTGAACCTATTTGCTAAAATACCAATGGCCAGATAACAGTACTGTGGATATGGACAGGAATATTGTATTTGATGCGTACTGCCCATGTGAAACAGCACAACTTACAGAGACAGCTGCCTCTCAGAGGCAAATTAAAACATTGGGTTTGAATTGATTCCTTTGGCTTTCAGGATACTCTTAAAAAAGCAAGTATTTTTAAAAATTGTGTAAAATGTGTCAGATTCAGCTTCCATTTCATTTGGATACAATATCCTGTTAATGATACTCTTAAACAACCTGTGCCCTCCTTTGAGGAGCTGGCTTTTAAATGGACATTTAGCTCCAAATGAAAAGCAAATGGTGAAGCAATGGGTCTAGACCAAGAAAAAACTGTGCTAATTTCATTTCAAAACAAAAAGATTGCTCAAAATTAGAAAACAAGCCTGATCCATGTTTTGGATGAAGGATACAATTACTAGGGAAATGCAGCTACATTCATTAAGTTGTTAATCATGATGACTTTCATAAGCATAAAAATTCAGCCGTCTTCAGGTTTCAACAGATCTGTTTCAATTAACTGCCACAGTGACAGAGGCGTTCAAAGCTTTGTACCAAATAGGCAGAGGCATCCTTCACCCACCCCCTCTGGTCCAGGGAATGTGAGCTATCTGTCACTCCTTCCAAGCTCTGGAACGTAGACAGGAACGCTTGTGACTACAGAAACAAAAATATCTTTTATTCCTTTAGAGGAACCTACTGGGAGCACAACTATGCAGAGTGACCATCTCTTTGATAGCTACCTCTAATTAAAAGTGCTCAGCACACCCAGCTATGTCCTCTCCCTGCAGATGGAATTTTGTTAGGCTTATGAAATAACAGGATGACCCTGCACGAGAAGCAAGTAATACACAATTATTGTGTATTATTATAGTGAGAAAACACTGTGGGCACAGGAGTAACAGTGCTTGGCTGGGGAGCAAGCAAGCTGTTAACTTTCAGGCTCAGGAGCTGGTTAGCTTAAATAGTGCAGAAACTGCTCTGCTGCTTTTCTTTCACGTCTCTCCAGGATGCCAAGGTGGAAGTGGGAGGTTGATCAGAGTCCAAGGACATTAATTCAAAGTTCTTATTTCTGACCTCCCATTCTCAATCAAGATGATATGAAAGGCAGACAAAACAGTTTTCATTCCACAGTTGTAAAATCTGAGTTGTCTGTAAGATGGCAGTGGATTTTAGGGGGCTGAGGAGGAGGGCAGTGTCTAACCTGCCTTTTGTATGCCAATACATAAAGGAATTAATGGATCATGTTTAAGCAGGAAACCATGGGGGGATGGGTACCCTATCAATACATCTAAATTTTTTGGAATTTTTGGGGGGTGTGTGACTCTGTGAACCTCACTAGCATTGGCATTTAAACCTAGACTGCAAAATAAGCTTCCTTGAGGTGTCAGGAAACTTTGCATCTCTGCAGCAGGGATTGGTGGAGCTGAACCTTCCAGTCCCCTCTATTCACAAATCCACAGATCTAAGCCTCAGATTTCTGGATAAGTATCCTCTAAAATGGCCTCATGCAGGACATTGTTCAGTCTGTTAAGCACAGAGATCTAGCACAGTCTCCTCTCCACCAATATATGACATCACTAGTGGGATTTTGATGGAGAATCACATCTTCTAAGAGAGCTTCGAGAAATAGAACAAAATTTTTCAAATATCGATTTAAATCAGGTTAAAAGAATGGAAAATGTCCAAGAGTTTTGGTTTTGATTTTGATCTGTGATCTTTAATTTGATTCAAGAGGAGTTAGAAGACTGAAAATAAAGAAATAGAGAGGGCCTGATCATTGTTTTATCCTTAACCCCTCTTTACCTGAGGTTTTGTCTGCAGTGTCTGAGCTCTTGCCATGGAGATCAGCTTGTAGATATTGGTACAAGACTACACAACATAACAAACAGAAAAAAAAAAAAAAAAAAAAAAGCAAGTATGAACAAAATGAAAAGATACATACAATGTACAGGGAAGGGAAAAAATGTGAAGCAGACATTCAGTATTCCCCCTTGCAATCCCTCTCCCCCCACTACTGGCAAAGGGTAAATCCACAGGATAAATAAAACCTTCCATGACTGGATTACTATAGAGGTGTTGAATGCAATGACAGACATGGCAGAAATACTTGTCAAAATTAGTAACAAGATTAAATTCTCAGTACTTCAAACAACATGCTGCTTTACAGCTTCCCTATTATGAAAGACATCTTTGTTCACATGCTGAGCCCTTCCAGACCCTGAGAAACTCAGGGGAAAAAACACCTCAGTCCTTCAGCTAGTGTTGAACTAAACCCCAAAAGTTTTATTTAGAATAATACTGTTAGTTATGTTGTTACACCTTCAATCCTGTATGCATGCCATTTTCAGGACTTACTGAAGTTACCTAATAGCTCTATTCAATCATTTCTGTCTCATAACTGGGTGCTTTTAGACCAAAATTTGAATAAATAAGCTATGTTTAGAACTTGGATGAACAATTTTAATGTCTTCCAGCAACAGCTACCACTTCTGAAGGAAGAGCTTCCCGCTAGCATATCTAACTGAGGCTTCTTCCAACTGGTTTGCTCATCTCCTGCAGACAAACAAAAATGTTTCCACAGATGCCTTGGCATTTCTTCCTCAAAAAAAGTCACATTCACACACTACACAAAGGCATTACAAAATCCTCCGCAAGTTAAATCTCTTTTTATAGAGGTGGTGCCTAGGCTGAAGCAGCCATACCAGTGACCTCTCTGGTGATTCACTCTCTAGGTGTAAATTCAGAGCAGTTCTGCTACAACCTCCTGCTTCAGCTGCTAATCCAGACATCAGGGCAGAGGGCAGACAGCTCTGCCAAGGCCAGATTTTTTTGGAAGGCAACCCTCAGCAGAGGGCACAGGAGTTCCTTCAACAGAGATTTTTAGATGTGAATTCGTATTTTAGGAAAATTTTCGCTTTTCTTTACGAGGCACCTGAAGACAGCCCACATTCACATCTGCAGGATGATGTTTTTCCACCCCGTGTGTCTTAAATTATTTCATTCTAATTTTGAGCTGTTCGAACTAAAAAGTTGCCTAAGTATTAAAGGAAACAAAACAATTATCAAAACTAGAGATGCCTCTTGCTAATGGCCCATATCCACACTACCTTTACAAGTCTCTCTGCCAGGCTGTCCATCCAGCTCTCCCCTCAAGATTTTAATTCAAAGGGAATTTGGCACTGAGTCCACAGAGGTAGCCACCACCTCTGCAACAGGAAGAATGAAAAGGTGAAACAATATCTAACCAGATGCTCTAGGTTCTGGTTTGATGCTTCTGTCAGTACTTTGACCATTTATTCTCATCAATCACATGGCCAAACAGTCACAGAGGTTATGTAAAAATCTGACAGGAAGTCAAATTGACAACAATGACACAAATACAGAGCTATGGACACTCCCCTATGTTGTACAGCCTCATTCTTTACACAAACACAATGCAATGAAACACTATTATTGCCACAAATTAATTACACTTGGAACAGTGCAGCATTTTTAAAATTTTATTAAAAAGGAGATTTGTTCACATAAACGAGTCATTGCATGTCTAAATAAAGAAGAAAAGGCTCTTAAAATGAGAAATTTAGTTTACCATAATCTCTTCCTTCTGTCCTTGATTAAAATACTGAACTATCTGCCTACTGAATAACATTATACAGCATCAACACTGTCAGTCTTAAAATAGCCCCAAGTCCCAGCTGCCTAGAGATCACAGACATGTCACTCCATTAGCGAGTAAGTACGAATTACACCACCCCTTTTACATCAAAATTGCATTACAATGCTGTCAAATCCAAAAAATCAAATTCTGTCAGTTTGGGTGATTTTTTTTTTTTTGCAGTGGAGCAGGCAGAGTTTCATAAACATGTACCCAAGGCATGGTGTTCCCACACAGTCACCCTGGAGTCTGTCTCCAAAGGCTGAAGGCATTAGCAGGTATGGAGCAGGTATAGAACCAGACCTGTGCTTATAAATACAGGGAGTTATTCATGCTTTGGGCCTTTATTTTCTCTAGAAATCAAGGTGTGGAATTCACTCATGCTATTCATACTGCCTTTACAAGTATGGGCTCCCAATCTAGGGAAAATAAACCCCAGAGATCCTTGGCCTACCCTGTTCACATATGAGTCTCATGTTTTCTTTTCTGTTGCATGTTTATATTCAAATCTGCTGTATTTTTCTTCCCACACTTGATATGGAATGAATGAGCATTTTTAACAATCTGAGCAACAATTAAAAGTTCATTTAAACTGAAGTTTCACATGTCATTATTCTCAGACTGCCTGCCACGTTTTTGTTTGGTTACACAGGACATGAGCAAGGTGTATATGCATATGAAATTGAAGAGTTTGAAATGCAGCTCTCAGTTCCCAAAAACACATTAATGGTGGCAGAGTGACAAATGTTCAAGCAGGAATAAGACACTGGCTCAGGTCCTTAAACACAGCAGGATGCTAAAGCCAGTCCAGCAAGGGATCCCTGGCTTAGGAGCAACAGCAACCTGACTACTGCAGTCTTGGGCTTAACTGCAAAGAAAATGAAGGGATTTTTGATGCCATCACCTTCTCTGTGAGGTCTGAACACCTTCCTACCCACTGCAATGTCAGTTTCCCACTCTTTGTTTCACACGTTCACCTCCCTCCATGGACAGAACACAGGACAAGGTGCCCAGTCAGGCCTTTTGCACAGCACACCTGTCATGCTTGTGCTCTCTACTTTTTTACAGGGATAGATTCAAGTTCAAATGCATTTAGTTTCTATGTTAGAATATGATGTTGCATTCTCAGACTGGTTTTGGAAATAGTCTCACCAACATAATTCCTGACTCAAATCTTAGAACAGGTTTGGTTCTGCACTGTGACAGAGGCAGTACCAGAGTCTTGTCTCAAGATCTGTTTTGTTATAGTTGGTATTTCTGGAGAAAAGGAAAGCCAAAAAACCCACAAACAAGTTGAACCTGTCATCCTAAAAACCCCTGTACTACTACTGTTTAGGTTTGTGTGCAACAATGTAGGAAAGACTGGGGAGTTTTTCAGTAAATTTTGCTTTGGGGCTTTTTTAAGACAGGAACAAACAGCTTTATTTTTATAATTTCAGTCCATTCAGATACCTCTTGAACTGGGCTGTATTAAGTTAGGGTTTTTTTTTTTAAACCACTCTGCAATGAGTGGTTATATGATACTATATCATGCACCCCTATTAGTCTCCACTCCCCAGGATGGCAAGTTTCAGGTGTTTTGTTCCTTGAAGTCAGAAGCAGTTTCATCAAAGCTGCGTTTATGAAACATCTCCTGCCATCCAAATTAAGCTCGGCTTGCAAATCAGTACAAGAAAAGAAAACTAATTTAATTTGACCTGGACCATTTTCTGCACTAAATCAACTTTGACATCAGATCATGAAGATGTCCACACTGCAGCTGGAATACCCAGCTAAACCCAGGGGGTTAACCTTCTTTTTACCCACCTCACACAAGCTTGAGGCCTCAGTTTCCTGGATCAGCAATGTTACAAAGGGATTTCTCCAGATTAGAGGAAGCCCTTTCTTGCTGATGTTGCCAAGAGCCGTCCCTTGATGTGCTGAGCCTCACAGAGGATGCAATGGACTCATGCTTGGTTTTTACTCAGCACTGCACCAAAGGAAGCCATCCCCAGTTTCTGAAGAGGATTATCCTTCCAACAGCACTCAAGATGGATACTTAAAATACTTCCTGGGAAGGGACAGCCTCTTTGCAGTGCTCTGAAGAGCTGGCCCACACCTGTGAGGTTTACACAGCTGGTTTTCTCAGTGGGGCAAAAGGAGGATTTAGAAAGGGTGGGCCCAGAAGTGGCTCCCCACAGTAGTGAGTTATTTTTGCACATCCTTTACAAACACAGAGTTACAAGAAGGCAACTGTCACCTGTCAAAGGCTGCAGATGCTAAGCTTTATGAAAAATAATTATTATGTGGTCTTGATGAGAAAAGGGTCAGGCAAAGAAGGAACTGTGCTCCTTACAGCCAACAAAGCTCTTTCATTGGTATAAAGGAGAAGCACTCCCTTGTGTAGCAGAACTTGTTTAGGGAGTTTTGAGCAACTGCTGTATAAGTTGCTGCCAATAAAGAATTGTCTTTATGACAGTTACCAAGAGCCAGTCTTCAACAAATGAATCCTTTTGGAAGAAAAGACAAAAAACCTTCTGCACACTGAAAAGTCACAAGAACCCTCAGGCAGGGGTTGAAATTACCAGAGTTTCTGGATGGAGAAGGGTGGGAAGCAAGAATGGAGCTGCAGAGAGACAAGGATGTGCTGCCCACACAGCCATACTCATCCTTAAAAGCTGATACTGCCACTTAAGGGCTACCTGAAAACCATTTCAATTTGCAGACTGCACTCAGCTGCTTCAACCCAGCTGTACCACAGTAACTGGAGACCAGCATATTGCTGCAAATGCTCCCAAAGTGGGCAAAGCTGTCTCCAAAGAACTGAGGCATTTATACACCATTCTGGAAGATGCAGTTATGATTAGCTTTGGGAAATAAAATGGAGTTTTGTCAACTAGAAGTGTTAGAACACTGTTAAAAGGAAAAAAATATCATGTTGGAAGAATGATCATTTGTAACTACTTCATGAACATCTTTACAGGTGTTGGACAACACCAGCTTCATTTACAGTCTGAAGAATGCCTGTGAGTTTACAGAAGAAATCATTAAGTGCATCAGTGCACAGTAATTGTGCATGTAAGCCATGTGAAGAATATTCTTTATGCTTGTGTAAAACTTAAGTAAATCATTACTACTTAGATTAGTTAGATACACCTTTAGGTTTTATTCATTGCAGCAGAGCTCTATTTCAGATGAAGCATAAACCCTCAGATTTATTTATTTATCACTCCTGCCAATTTTGTGGCCAGTTTTCAAGTTTACTGAAAATACAGAAAGCTGACCCAAAGGCTTGGACAAACATTAATTTCTGGATCCAAACTAGATTCCAAGTGGAAAACTCTAAGCACAGCATCATTTCTACCATGCCTCTAGATTTAGTTCAGATCCCTACAAAGGCTGCCAGAAACAAAATCCTTTGGTTTTCCTTAATGCCAAGGGGAGTATTATGTCCCAAAGCATCTGTGGAAAAAAAGGATCTCACTTGAAAAGGCCAGGAAAGTAATTGTCTCTGTGTACAGCTCACAAATGCTCATGTGCTTCAGATCCTTTCTTCCCTTGTCCCACTTGTCCCCACAGACATCTGGAAATGAAGGCAATTCTGCAAGTGCAGTCCTGACCCTTCTGCCTCAAAAACACTGCTTCAAGGCTTCTACCAGATGTTCTCTCAGGTGTATTTTGGGTTGCTTGCTCTCCCAACAACCCAGCTTTAAACCCCAGGATACACCTTCCACTTCCATCCACGAGATCTCTTAAAGAACACAGAAAAGTGCAAAAGGCTCTATATCTTACAAGTCTCCCTGTTGCCAAAGCCCAGCAATGAGAACCAGTGTCTCATCCTTTCTCCCCTCATATTTCACTCCATGAAAATCCCTCTATCAGTAGATATCCATTTAAGAGTGGCATATGTTTCAAAAATGTTTTTAGACCCTAATGGTAAAAAAGACTCATGAGAGCCACAAAAGGGAACAGGGAGCCATTCCTGGCCTCAAACCAGCTTGAAGAAAGCCAGTGTTGGGTCTCAAAGTGGAGAGATGCACAAAAAGGAGAATAAGAAATTGAAGTCCACTTTCAATCAAAGCGCATGTCTTACCTATTCTTCAGTGCCCTGTTAGTAGAGATGAAAGCAGCAGAGAACAGAGATCTAAATAAACCTAAAATTACTTGGCATTTAAGCAAATGCTTCCTCTTCACCACTAATCCACTAATCTTCTAGTGCCTGGATCCCAGGTTGATTGGCATGCTAAAAATACATAGGTAGAAGGCATGTAATTGCTGCTCCAATTTTTACATAAGCATGAGCTGTCACCAACTACAGATCTACTTGAGAACCAAGGCTTTTAGAGCCACCTCAAACAGACACCAGAACCCTCCTGGCCATTGCACACAACTCCTGTTATTTCTGCATGACACGTTATAGTATTTTACACCTTCCTTTGGCATAAAGTGGAATTTTTATGGAGTTAAATAAAACGTTCCACCTAATGAGGCAAACCATACCATGCTGCTTTGGAGCCTCAGTAGCTGTTACAACATCACACATTAGAAACGGAGCATTTCACACTGAGCAGATCAAGGCTGGATTAGGCACAACCCACAGCTGAGCACACTTCAGTACCTTGGCTTTCTGTGAGTGTACAAAGGTGTGGAAGGTCGAATAAATGCAAGGAAGTACATGCAAAAGGAAAGAGAATTAACACAATGTACAGGCGTAGTGACACAACTAAAAATAGAGGTGTCTTGGTGTGACAATGTAGGACAGCTAAATCTGAACATCCTGTTGCAAAAAAACAAGAGCATTATCATTTTGCTTTGAAGAAGCTGTTATTCCTTCAAACCAAGGCAGAAGAGAATAATTTTGAGTGCTCAAGGACGGGTTTCAACAGTCCCCACTCAACAATCCCTATAACAACCTAAGCCCACCAACTCAAGGTCATTATTCTGTGCAAGAGAGAGCACACGTGCAGTGGATTCACAACCACACACATGTGCACTCTCCCTCTCCCCCAGAGAGAGGGGACTGGCAGGAACACTGCTGCAGGATAAAAGCTGCCCCCTGCACCTGGGGCTCTTCCACAGAGTGGCCTGAGCAACAATAGAGACAGTCCTGGCACCTGGGCACCAGCTGGCTCCTAATTCTGCACAGCGATGCAGGAGCGTCAGGAGCTCCTGCATTGCTCCTGTGGGATTCAAATTCCCATCTCGAATCAGGCAGGATACACACATGTCAGATTAAAGAGATGCAGGCATTTGCATACCTCTTCAGGGTTTGACAGGTTTGTGGTGATTTATTCTGCAACCTGCAGAATACACCAAGAGCATCCCTGATGGATGCCTCCTCAACAAAGGTTAACAGGTCTGTGTGCACTGCATTAAATATTTACATTAAGGAAGCAATTTATTTTTCTTTTAATATTTAAATGGGAAGCACACACAGGAAGAAAGACCCAAACTAAAAAATATTTGATACAGATCTCAGCAGTTACACAGATGCTAGCAATAAGCTAAGCAGGGGATACCTGAGCACAAGTATGACTGAATATTTGCTAAAATAAACTCTGTAGCTTTACTATCAGGGTGAAAAAATACCTTCTTGTTAAGGACTGTAAGATGATGCACTAATATTAGATTACCACAGACTATAAGGAATATTTCAAGGGCTTCACATGTATACAGGCTCCAACAGGGCTGGTCTCCAAGCTGTCACAAAACAGGCAGTGCATGTGGGGAACAGAATTCCCCTTTGAAATCAAAACCACTATGTATGTATGAGATTTAAGGAATCTGAGCACTCACATACATCCTACAGCTGCAAATTTAAGGGTCATGAAAGAATGTGAAAACATTCAAACTTCTAGCTAAACTTATTTATGAGCCAAAACAACAAAGCTTCCAAAACATGCTTCTTTTGCCTCTGAGAAAGGCTGCTTGCTAAAGTAGGACTTCACCCCAGGCTTTGAATTCAGCAAGGTTTAATCTATGTTTATACTGATATGACAGCCTGAATGTGACTTATTTTAGTGCAGAAACATGAAACTTCAACCTGAATCTGTATTTTGTAGCATCAGAGTATCCATTTATAAACAGCCTGAGGATCTGGGCGTCCTGGTAGTGCTTCTGGTTAACCCCTTCCCAAATTGTTACCTGCCTAAGAAACATCCTTCTGCCACCCATCTCGGAGATCTAAACTATTTGGTGTGTTTATCCAGAGATTTTCCTCACCTTTCCTGCTTCCTTTCTTACACTGGTGCTTCCCAACAAAGCTGCTTTAGGGCTGCTGGTTAAGCAGGTGACTGTCCTCCTTCAGGTCAGCAACATCTTGATTTTACAATGAAGGGGAAGATGTTTCCTAAGTCTTTATTTTCTGCTTTGAAAAGGCATTTAATTGCAACCCTGTGTTAACCTGTAGAAGCAAAAGCACTGATTTCTGTTCTGACCCAAAGTCATTTTTCCCCTTCCCTAACCCTTGTTTTATTTATTATTTTGGAAATTGTGCTGTTTTAAGAAAGATAGTAGTTCAGTAAGGAAACCACAGTATTGTGTATTCCAAACAAAAAATAACACAAATCTCTGCAAAGATCCTCAACAGAAAACAAAACTCCCAAGTCAGATCACAAACTTGGAAATTGCTGCACCTCCAGACATTTCAAGTCCAAGCTGTCCCTTTCTTCAACTCCCTGGGCCAAGCAAGCTGGGAACATACAAAACCTGAAACCACACGTGGTCTTTAAGATGGAGAAAGGAGCTGCACCAGCTCAAATTTACTGGGAGGGTGGTGAGACACTGGAACAGGCTGCACAGAGAAGCTGTGGATGCCCCATCCCTGGAAGTGCTCAAGGCCAAGTTGAATGTAACTCTGAGCAACCTGAAACAGTGAAAGGTGTTCCTGCCCATGGCAGGGGGATTGGAATTAGATGATCTTTAAGGTCCCTTCCAAACCATTCTATCATACTGTGAATTTTCCTGAAGGGCCCTTCTACTTTAAGATGAGGAATTAATTCCCTGACAAGAACAGCTCTGCAATTCTCACAGGAATCTGGACAGGAGGGCAGCCCTGGACATAATGATCGATCAGGAGAGTGTAGGTAAGCAAGTAGGACCTCTGACCTCAGCACTGGCCATCACAGGGAGCATCAAATCCCTCCCACATTTGTCAGAGACACGGGATATGTTCAAACACATTTGCAGAGTCTTGCCACTCTCTCCTGAAACCCGGGTTGTCATCACCAAGGTAGGAGTGAAATCGTTCCAGCATCCCTTTAGCTGCCATCTGTGCTCTCACAGGGAGGGGGCCCAAACTTGTCAAATGCCCTGAATTAAATAAAACCCCACCTCTTGCATTGGAAATGGCAAGAGGTGGCAATTTCAGGATAACAGCCTGAAGCCACTGGCCATCAGCAGAGCCTATAGGTGAAAAATAGGTCCCCACAGAAACTGAGCATGACAACTGCACTGGGGAAAGCAATTTTTGGATATCCAGAGACTAACAGGGAGACTCTGAAACTCAAAGTGGTAACTCGTTTAGGGAAAGAATACCAACCTTGAAGGACAGAAGATAAAAGGGGTTTTGGGTTACAGCAAATCTAGTTTCTTCCCTTGTCCCACTTGTCCCCACAGACATCTGGAAATGAAGGCAATTCTGCAAGTGCAGTCCTGACCCTTCTGCCTCAAAAACACTGCTTCAAGGCTTCTACCAGATGTTCTCTCAGGTGTATTTTGGGGTTGCTTGCTCTCCCAACAACCCAGCTTTAAACCCCAGGATACACCTTCCACTTCCATCCACGAGATCTCTTAAAGAACACAGAAAAGTGCAAAAGGCTCTATATCTTACAAGTCTCCCTGTTGCCAAAGCCCAGCAATGAGAACCAGTGTCTCATCCTTTCTCCCCTCATATTTCACTCCATGAAAATCCCTCTATCAGTAGATATCCATTTAAGAGTGGCATATGTTTCAAAGCCAGGATGTTCTCAGCCAGGACTGACAAAAAATAATAAAAAAATTAATAATACTAATAATAATTATTGTAATTATCATTGTTATTTTTTAAAATCACTACCAGAGTTAGAGAGGTTCATACACATTTTCCAAACTTTTCAGTGACTATTTGAGGATGTGCATTGGAGGCTCCTCCCAAAGCCCATACAGTTCAGTTAGTATCCAGCTGGATGGCAGGTTTCCAGAAAACTGGTGGTCTTTTTGTTTAGTTGGGGCTTTTTTAACCCTTTACTCCTGCTTAAGAGTATGTCCCACAGCATTCCACCACTCTCTAGGAAAATGGTGTTCCAGAAAGCACTGCTGGTAGCTAATACTCTTCTGCCTAATGAAAAATCTCACACCCACTAAATGTTCCAGGCCATCAGACACTGCTGGAGGAGACCATATCTTATATCAGTAAGCACAAGGCAAGCCTGAGCCTTTGGTCCTTTTTTCTTACTAAGATCTGAAGGAGTTTTCTAGTGATGAAAGCATTCAGAAAGCTGCTCTGTTCCTGTGTCTCACTTCACTCATCTCAGACAGGTTTGCCACTGAAGATTTTTCCCTAAGAAGGAGGATTTCTTATTTTGCATAGCTTATAATTAACTGGGCACCCCAGACCAGAAGGTCTGCTTGCTCCCCCTAAATGAGCTTCTGAAACAACAAAAACATGCTTAGCATGTGGTGAGGATATGGTTCAAAAGTTCATTTGGGCTTAGCTTTGTACAAGAAAACAATTTTGACATGTAAATCTAGGCAGACTCATATTTAGCAGAGGTTTAGGAGGCCTAGGAGGCATTCAGAGCATGGCTGTGCCTGCTGTGGGTAACACACAGCCCATTTCAGGTTGTTCCCAAGGAACTCTCATAGCTGCAGTCAGAGGAGGGATGACACAAACTGAGCACACACACAAACAGACCCCTGACAGAGTCACAGAGGAAGCTGAAGAATTTCAGCTGTAGAATCACCCAAAATATGTACCTGTAAAAGCAGGGGGATCAGGATTGAGTGGATCAGAACAAACAGATCAGAAAGGACCTCTGGATGTTATCTGGTCCATGCCCCTGTTTAAAGCAGGGCTGACTTCAAAGACAAATCATGGTGCTCAGGAGTGAGTCAAAAATAATTTTTGAGACAAAAAACTGCAAGGACAATCCAATAGCTGTAAGGAGGGGGGAACAAAGTAAGATATCAATATTCAGCATCTTTGGAGCAAACAGTGTAAGACAGGTTCCCCCTGATTCCATGCTTGCAGTGTAAACCAGGAGGCACTTGTGAACCTGCAAAGTAAATGCCAAGCAGGAAAACAGAGTCTGTGAGGCACCTGAGCTATGAATCAGCCCTTGCCAAGCCTCTGGTCTTCTCTTCAAAATATTTCCATCTCCTAGTCTCCATGTTGCTCAGTATTAACACATCTATTATGGTATAACATAACAATAGCAGCAACATCTCCTCTTGGCTGGAGACAACACACTGAACTCATTTCATTGTCTGCACCTTGCCTCTCCAGGAGAGGAAAGCCCTGCACGCTCAAAGCATCATTTGTATCTCCTGGATACTACAGCTCCGTGGACACTGCACCTTCCCCTTCCCCTGGCTTTTTTATCTATGGTAGAGGAAATCAGGCTGACTTCTCACTGGGAAGCCAGTTTTTTGGTGGTTCGCTGCTTGTTGTGAAAGCCCAGGAAAAACACTCTGCGCAGTTTCAGTGCCTTTCCTAGCACAGCTGCATCCCAAGCAGGACTTAGGCTAATCCCTCCCAAACAGCCCTGTTGCTCTTGCCTTGCCACAGAGCAGCCTGCTGCAGCCCCTCTGACATTGCTTTAATGCTGATTAGTCCCGACACAATTCTGGTTCAGGCTTCCTGCCAGGCGAGGGAATGAACAAAATTGGTTTGTGCACAGACCAGACGACAGCTGCAGTCACTCCAGCTCAAATCTGTTGAATAAGGACCCTTTTCTTGTTTACCAAGATGAGGCTAAATTAGCCCAGCATGAGACAGAAGGACAGAGTAAATCCTAAAAGCCAGCAATGCCAACCTGGCTCTGAAGGTGTGAGATGAAACTTGGTCAGGCCCCATCCCTTGGGCTCAAGGAAGCCACAGGGGAAGCGTATACTTTGTGTTAAGCAAACCCCCAACCCAGGGAAGAGCTGGAGTTTTAAAAAGAAGGTATTTTGTGGTAAGATTACAAGCAGAATGCCCCTAGATTTTTTTCAGAGCCAGAGAGACAGTCAATACATGCTTTCTTGGAGCATATTTTTCCCCATCTCTTTTTCCTCCAGCCCTAAGAGAAAAGCCTCCAGCCTTCATAAACCCCACTATCCTCACACTGCCATTGTTTCTAAAATGCAGAGGGTATCCTGTTGGGAAGGTTTCCTGCTCAGGAGTGATCTGCTGATTTGATCTGGGATATCACCTGTTTGCAGAACTACACACAGATCTCTTGACATGAATTACAGAACCCAATATCCTCCTGGAGGCAGCACATGCACAGAGGCAAAAGCTGCATGTGAACTGCTTGCACAAACTTATTGTCAGCAAGGCTGGCTTTACTCAGGCTTTTACAAAATTGATTAAATGGAAAAGTAACACTGCTGAGCTTTCTGGTCTTTGAAAAGTCTTTAAACCCACATCCAAAACTGGATATAGCACCATAGGATTTTCCTTCTATATTTAAGAAAAGCCTGGCTTTTGGCACTTGCAGGGTTGGCTGCTCACTGATTGGGGGTTTATGGATTTGTTAAGTAACTCCTCCTTAGGCCTGGGCACCTCAGCTCTGCAGGATGCTCCTTCCCATCACATTTCCTCCCTCAGCCACCAGAAACAAGGCTCCTGCAGCTACAACTCAGGCACCACTTTCCCTGGTTTCCAGTCCCTGCACAGCCTGATCCAGCAAGCAAAAAAGCTTCAACTGTTTTATAAGCATCCTCACAAAATGCAGGTCAGCTTTGTGATGGTTTCGGCTGGGGCAGAGTTAATTTTCCTCACAGTAGCAAGCTATCCTTGGATTTGTCTTCCCAAGTCACCGTGGCACATGCTGGAGCCCTGCTGTCCTGGGGATGGCTGAACACCTGCCTGCCCATGGGAAGCAGCAAATCAATTCCCCTTTGTTTTTGGTTTTGCTTGCACAGGCTGATTTTAGTTTACCCATTAAACCGTTGAGCTCAACCCTCATTTTCCCATTTCTGCTCTTCCAGTTTCTCCCCCAGCCCACCAGGGGAAAGTGAGCGAGCAGCTGTGTGGGGCTGAGCTGCTGGCTGGGCTAACCCGTGACAAACTGCTTTCTAAGGAGCTGCCCTAACATCCAATAAGAGGTAGAACACATGCCTTCAGCCATGAAAAATGTCTTCAGTTTTTTGCTTGCTGAAGTGAGGAGAGACTGTACCTAAATTTCCCTCTCTCACTTCCCAAAAGGAATGCACTATTAGTAAATTGAAAGAAGGCATACAAGAAGAATCCCAGCCATTACCCAGCTGTATTTTCAGTCAATCCATGAATAAATGAGGGGTCTACTCCCTGCCCAGCTTCACATGCACTGGGATCCTCCTAACCAGCCCTCATTTAACAGAAAGATCTGTCTGGTATCTCTCAAGTGATGTGTGTAGCCATCAAAGGAGATCCCAGCAACTAAAGGTGTCTAAAGAAAAATACTCCTCATTTTAGGTTTGTTTCATGTATCACCTGCAACACTCAAAAAAAAAAAAAAAAAAAAACCAAACCCAAAAACAAAAACAAACCCAGAAAATATTTTTAAAAGTGCTGGAGACCAAAGGGACCTTGCATTTAAAGCCATTTGGGGAACTGTGTAGAGGGACCTGGCCAGGCAGAAAGCAGCCTCGGGTCACAATCTAAACACCTTTCTTTCCTTATCAGCTGATCAATGGCTTTTACACAGAGGGAAAAGCAAAAGCCAGTCTTACTGACATCGTTGAAAAGAAAAAAAAAAGAAACTTTCTCAAAATACAAAAATGGACACAGAAGGGGAGGGGAGGTACAAAGCGATCTTTTTTTTATGTCTATATATCGACAAGACAGAAGCGTTACTAATTTTAAATTCAGAGTTTATTTGTGCAGTTAACAGTCTTTCTGAAGTTCCCCATTTTACCTCCAAGACTTGCTGTGTCTACAAAAATATAACCATATCAAAGGCTGAAGATGATTTTAAGCATCTGAAGATGAGCACCAATAAACCACCAGTTTCTGGAACAGTAGTTTCACTTCCCTGAAAGCAGCAGCCAGGGCAGAAAGGTCTCTCAGCAGTCAGCAACCGCCAATAAACAGGTCAGTAAATTCACCATGGCTGAGTTATTTACTGCACTGGTGCTGGGAAATCACTTCTGCTAAAACATTATTACAGATGAAGCTTAGCAGGAGTCTCAGATCCAGCACAGGACAAGCAGTACCTTCACCCACCCATGATCCCTCAGAGAACACCACTCCAGTGAGTCTGTGGTAATCCCTTTGCTACACTGCGACCAAGCTGCACAAGTTACCTGTACATGGATCATCACCTCGAGTGACTGATTAGAGCCTCTGCTGGTCTTCAGTGAATTCTCAAAGCATGCACTGATGGCTGTTACACCTCAGATAGGTTCAAAAGATTTGATATTAAAACTCCAGCGATCTGCCATCAGCCCTTTAGGACATAAGGCTTAGCCAGGTACCAGAGCAGCACACAGCTGGCTGGTTTTTGGGTGATGGGCTAGAGGGATACAACGATCTCCAAAGCAGGGAGGTATAGTCAGCTCTTTGGCTAAGCAGGTGTCCAACAGAGCTCAGCTCTACTTTTCTTTTCATCCCTGTTCATCTGTTTTTCTCAACTTTGCAACTGTATTGTCTGCATTTCAACCCCTTGGCTTATTTTTAAAAAATAAATTTAAAACAAAATATCTTCTATGTTGACCTTGAGCAGCTTCCCATTAGGAAAGGTTTCAGATCAAGCACTGGACATGAGATACTGTCCTTCTTTGGGGTGGCTATCTCAGAAATGAGAGCACCATCACTACACGAAACCCTCTATCCTCTGGATACTGAGGAGAACCCAGCAGAGCCCTGAGGTGGCTGTGTGAGGCAGGACACAGCCAGGCTGGCTCCCTGGCAGCCACAGGGCAGGGTTGCCAGCTACTGACATGGGCCAGAGCCCAGGGGTGACCTGGGGAGCAGAGCCCACCACCAAAAGCAATTAATGCACCACAAAGGCCGACTGCCAGATTGGTGTACACTGCTGCAGGCTGCTGCTTCACTGCATTCCCTCCAACAGCTTGGTGCTGTTCCTAACCCCATGGCCTCAGGTGCTTCTGGCACATCACCATTGATACAAAAGCATGGATTGCCTCAGTGGGCACCATAGAATGTGATACAGCTTGGAATTATTCAGAACAGGAAGCAGAGCCCCAATTCCCAATTTGTAGTCCTGCTGCTTTCCCTTCAGTCCCTCCTAAACAATCTCCAATTTCTTTACTCACACATGACCTGAGAGCATTAAAGAGAGCAGGAAAGCTCGCATTATGTGATTATAATGAGAATTTTTTGCTCCTTATTTGCAATGATCTTCTATCCACCCTTTATAATAATGTAAAAAGCAAGGCAAACTCCAACTTCCACTTAATGTGTCCTCAACTGCTATTTATATGAACAGCTAATTACCCTGGGTTTTCTGCAATATAAAAGCTGACTTGACCTGCACTCATGCCGTAGGCTTGGGGATGTTTTCACCAGGGCAAAGCTTTTGAACAGCAAGTGAAATTGGGGAGACCTCTCTGCAGCAGCCCAACGGTGGGTGTAGGGTGGGAATGAGAGAGGGAGGAGGATACCACAGCTCCCACCAGCAGTGCCATGTGTGCTCTCCCCCAGGAGATGGGGGAAACCCCACAAAATGCCCCAGCTGCGAGGAAATGCTTGTGCTCATTCTCAGAGGGCAAAAATCAATCATGCACAAGGCAAATCCACAGGAGACCTGGGCTCCATTTGTTCCTGCACTCAAGGAGTTGATGGTTGTTTGCTTTAAATATGTATTATTTCCACACAATAGCAGCTAACATACCACTTATTACTCCCAGCATCTGAGAGGAAGGTGCACACTGATGCTGGCTCACAGCTCCCAGGCAAGTCACCTACCTAAGATAACACAGGATCTGTCCCTTAGAACTGCACACAAAGAGTGCTTTGCAATCTAACTGGTAAAAGGGGAAAATATAAACCCTCTTACAAGCAGAACAAAAACCTGTTTCCAGGAGGTGTGTCTCCATCATCTTCTAGCTACTGTTTTCCAACACTACCAGTCACTAATCCTCAGAAAGGGACACTTCCACTGGAAAAAAAAATACTGCACAGAAAATGAAATAAGTTGGAAATTATACACTTGCAATAATGACAGCAACTGCTACTAGATTTTGTCTGCCCTTCTGGCTCCTATTTAGCAGGTTTCTGTTCCAGTGTAACCATAGGAACAGCAGTGAAGAGTCTCATTTGAAAGCCTTCACTTCAGCTGGTAGGTTAAGTTATGAGACTGCAGTGGGCTTGAATATTAAAAACATTCAAACAGCTCTAAAAAAAGCTCAATTTCTATTGCAGGAGACACATCTGTGTTGTAAACAGACGCAGTGCCCCAACAATAAATAGAACAAACCAACCCTACTGATGGAGGTTACTAAAAATCAGGCTCAATAAACAGGTTAAGAATACAAATCATGAATTAACACACTAAAACTGAGACCATATGTTTCCTGTAGCTGTTTTTTTTGTGTAACAGACCATAGCAAGACAACTGGATGAACAATGACAGTCCTCAGCAACACGGCAACTTCAGTGCAACATTCACCCAAACACGTGAATTTAATATTCTAAATTTTACTTAATCTTTCAAAGTAAAAAATGACACAGTCCTGGCACACCATCTTTCTTTTGGAAATACGAAAAAAAATAAGTCGGCTATCTTAAAAGAAAGCCACAGGAACCAAGCCAATCAAATGCATAGCCCAAGGACATAGGGATGTTAAAGAGAACACAAATAAGGGAACATAGGTAAAATAAATAAATTATGAACCAAAAAGTCTACCTTGGCACCTGGTATCTATGCACTTATACCTTTTTCCTAAAGAACTTTACAAAGCCACTACCCTGAAGCATCTGTTACTTTTCACACATTAGCAGTAAGACTCATCTGAAAACAGAGTTGGAGACACATTCAATTATTCAGCAACAGCTGTTTAAAACACTGTATCACAATAAACAACTGAACAACAAACCAGATGGGAACATGTTCATGTTGCATGCACTACAAGGACAGGCCTGTACATTATGGAAAACATAATGTCCATTTTTCATAGATTAGTGAATACAGTATCTTTTCAATTATGTCCATAATATATAGAAGAAATAACTAATCTTCTGATACTTATCTGTTTAATTTGCTGCCTCAGTTCAGAAAGAGTATCGACATTTTTCAAGCAATTACAAAATCACAGGATCTCTTGGAGACCACAGGAGAGATGAAGCAGAATATAAAATGTATGTAGATGGTTACTGAAGCTTCATTTGAAGCACCAGGATTTGCTGTCCTTAAAGTGGCTGCAATCTTCTGCTTAAATTCTTCTCCCTGCTCCTGCTCTGCAGGCTCTGGCTGGGGAAGAGGCAGGAAGAGATGAATATTCTGCTCTCAGGGCTGTCTTACCATCTCTTGTCAAGTATTTATCAAGGATCAGACACATCCAGATACTTTTTCTTATAACTTTACTCATTACCATTTCACTGGCTTATTTACAATTTTCTGTCTATGGCTGCTGCTCAAACACACTCTTGAGGCTGTCTTACACACATTCACTTTTAGCTAACACTGAGTCTTTGTTCCCACAGGCTTTGCCTGCAGCACTCAAATTTCCAGGAGTCTTTGGGACCCCATGGATCCCTGCAAAAGTACAGCTGATGTGGTAAATAACATGGAAAGCCTCCAGTACTTTTATGTTCTCTTGTACAATATTGGTTCTCTAACCAGAGCTTCAGAACTATGACCTTTGTAGCATTAGAGAATTGAGTATAACATATACCCGTGTCACTGGGAGCTTTTCACAACTAACCCAGAGCTAGCAGCCTTTACTGGCTGGACTGTTGTCAGGAGACTACAGGTGTTCTACCAAAAAGGTTTGTATTTGCTATAAAAAGGTACCACAAGCTGTGCTTGTTAATTTTGGCTTTATTTTAAGACAGAAATCAAAGCTTTCTATTTCCTGCGTCCTTGTCCTAAACACCTGTGCAGCTAAGTCAATTCACTTTGTTATGAGTGCCACAAAAATCTGGACATCTCTGTTCCATGTTCTCACTTCTTTTTTTTTTATTAACAAGTCTCATTATTATTGCAAAGCCCTGTCCCTGCTTTATTACACATGGTAAATTATGCTATGTTCAGATCCACAGATAAATTTTTCATGTTAAACATCTGCACGTTAATTATGATATAAAAATCTCCACAAGCTCCAGTGGGTTCCATGGGAGGCTGTTCAGATCCACAGATAAAATTTCCATGCTGAACATCTGCATGTTAATTACAATATAAAAATCTCCACAAGCTCCAGTGGGTTCCATGGGAGACTGTGATGCCTCAGAGGTGTTTTCAGCCTCTTCTCTTATAAAGACACCTGGAGGATGGGGAGGATATGAAGAAAAGAAAGCAAGCAACACCAGCTTTAAACAGCTCAGGGAAACTCTCTCTGGTTTCGCAGGCAAAAAAAGGTTTAAATTTCTCAAGCATGGAAATTTTATTTAAAGGAAAAAGGATTTCAATGAGCATTGGTTCAAAAAATGGAAACAAAAGACAGACATGCTCTCCAGAACCTGATGTCCCAAACTGGCAAAAGAAAACTGCTAGGACACAGAGAAAGAATGAAATAAGTGAAAACCAGACTGAAATGTGGAACGATGAAAAATATTTAATGACCTCTTTTTGAAAAAAGGTTCCCGTAGCTACCTGACCAAAAGCTGGCTTACGAAGGGGGAACTGTGGGGTTTTCCAACGTATAGCCAGCAACTCCCTCTTAGGAGGATAATGCTCATTTCTGCCCTCACTCCCACTCTCCCACACACTGCAAAGGCAGTCCAGTTACACACTGTTATTGGACATAATTGCTTTTATGATTTATACCAAGGCAACTACTACAGTGACAGAAATCTGTACCTAAAGAGCCTTCACTGCTTTAGAACAGCCATCCCTGTGACAAGCTAGGGACATTTTCTTGTTTTCTTTAAAAAACTTATTCATTATTGAATAATTGCTGCAACCAAGAACAAAAGAGCCTCTTGGAGATGTATGAACAGTGCCTGAGTTCTCAGTATGGATCACCCAGCTGCCAAAGGGGTGCTCCAAAGCATTGCCAAGACAATTGCTACTCACAGTCCCTCATTAAGGAGTGCTTCAGATGATGCCACGCCTTTGACAACACTTCAGAAAAGGAAAAACATCATGCCTAACGTGATGTTACAGAAAGCTTGTAAAATGGCCACGGGCAAGACCTGTTAGGTGACTGTACCTCCACAGCTCCCCAGTGACACCACTTATCTCACTGAGATGAGTTCAACATTGGCAGGTGAAATACCTGGCCCAATCCTCAGCTGGATAAAATGGGGACAAATCCTGGGAGTGTAGATAGGGACTTCAATTTCATATTGAACCTGTAACTGCATTACAGAATTAAGGTTCCTCTTGAGCTCTGCAGCATTCCTTAGGTCACAGAGATTTATGAGCCCCATTAAGGAGAAGGTGATGAACAATTGCCTTTTACTTCCTGAGGGCAAGCTCTTTTCCAGCTACGAATCTTGTAACTTAAATCCATGCATGCTGCTTTAACTGGCACTGCTGATGTCACACTTTACTTTCTGATGCTCCTTCCCTACTATTCCAAAGAGCAAGGGCAGGGGAAATCCTGTTCACATGTATATTTCAGGATGATCTTTGCCTGCTTGAACTCACACACCGACACATCAGGTCCTAACATTTTAATGCAGTGACTCAGCCATGTTTGTCGTAATTAAAGTTTAACAAGTTTTTAAAGCAAGATTTTAAGTTCTGCATTAATACTTCACAACGTGCTGCGTTACCTTGTGCCATGCCCTACCAAATACTTTACACAACCTGCAAAAAGCCTTTTATTCAGCCAGATACTGCAGTTCTCTAAGGCACAGCAAACAGTGATGTTTCTCCTATCCTAGGAGAACACTCCTTCACACAGCCCCTTAGAGCCACCACTGGCCTCACATTACAGCCAAAAGGTTTGGCCTTGTAAACTGAAGCCTTGGAAAACAAACTACAGGATGACATTGAAAGACACATCAACTTATGTTTTACACCGTAAGGATATTTAATCCTTTGGTCAGTGATGACTGGTCCAGGAGCTGCTACTCAGAAATCATACACAGCATCCAGACCCAGCCATGCCACTTGCTCACACAACTTCCAAAGAGATTTCCCACTCACCTTCTTTTCTTCCACAAGGGACCCGCTGTAGGCAACCACCACAGAGAGTGGGACCTTCAACTTTCCATAAATAGCCAAATTACTTCATATTCCCTTTGTGAGGAGAGTTTTGGAAGGAGGATTTTCTGCTTCCTCTGTCCCACAGACACTGTGCACCAATTCTGATGAAGAGGCAGAGTTTTAGTATCACTGCTCCTCTTGAGGGGCAGCTCAGAAATACTGCCTAGAAAGCAGAAGGGAAGGGCAGGGAAGAGCACACAGCCTGGGAACACGACTCTGGAGCCCTGCCTAACCTTTTTCAGCCTGTGCCACTCTTCCCAGGTGCTAATAGGTGAAGATCTGCTGAACCCTCAGCCAACTATGACAAAAAGCTGCAAATTAAAATGGGACCTAGAGGCTCTTTCAGCTCTTCCTAGAAGGATTCTGGGACCCTATGAGGAATTTTCTACAGGTATGCTCAAATTAGAGGTCTATAAACAACCACATGTGTAATTCATCGCCAGACATGCAAAAAACCCCTGATAAGAAATAAGTTTTGCCATACCACGTTGCTTCCTGTAAAGGACTGAGACTGTCTGGTGAGAAAAGCTGTGTAACAAATGAACTGGATAAAAGGAATACATCAAAGATCAATGTATTGATGGAATCACTTGGAAATGCATGAAATCCATACTGATGAGTCCATTGCTTTGTTTCAGCCAGTTTTGTGGAGGAGGGCAGTTTTAATTAATGCAGTGATTGCAATGAACTTCAATCTGCTTAATACTTTATATCTTCATATTCTTGCCTCTGTCTGAAGAACCATGGCTTGTAAAGCATGAGCAATCATGCACTGAGAAACTGCTACACCACTTGAGATGGGTTTCCAAGAGGGCAGGGTACACCAACTCCCTTTTGGAGCAAGGCACTGCAGTTGCAATTTATTAGACTGCTGGAGAGGTCCAGCATCTTCCTGAGCTGGAACAGTTTCCTAATATTATGTAAAAGAGCAGTAAGCATATTCTTCAAAAATGCCAAATCTGCCTGCTTTAGGAGTCTTCAGAACGTTAATTTGGCAGCCTCAAGGAAGCAATCCAAATAACTACATTCTCCCCTCTCTCACTTCCAAAAATATCATCACAAGCTCTGTTTCCCTCCCCCTCTAAACTGACTAAACCACTTTCTAAAATGAGGTTACAAGTTGCAATAGAGAAGTCATACAGTGATGGGGTAAATCCCATCCATCAAACAGACTGAACAAAGTTACACAGCCATCAGCTGAATTATTCCACATGCTGGGATGAGCACGAAGAGAAGAACTCTGAGTGCACAGAGGACAGCAAAACAAAACCTTGCTTTGGTATCAGTAGAGAATGAAAAGGCATTGCCCATGCCTCATCACAGCACACTGAGCTCAGCAGAAGGATGCACGTGCACAAGCTCCCTACTATTTCAGTATGGAAATCGACCTTTCCAAAGGGTAACCAGGAAGATGTGTTCCCTGCAGGGAGTTATTTCATAACACTGTCCATGACTCACACTCCACAGAAGCAGCATATAGCAGGTGTTAGACAAGATGGACAATACACCTGACCAGGACAGGAATTCCCACTTAAGAGTTAACCCATCAGGGGATAACAGAAAGCACTCTGAACCATCTCTGGCATTAGGATGTCTCTTTGGCAATCTACACAGATATGCAGCACAGAACAGCATCTGTAGCTCAAGCTACTTAATAAACACGTGGAATTGCTGGAGTGAGACATCTTAGTTTTTAATTCAACCTTCCACCAGAATTTAACTCAATAATCAAACGTAAGGCCACAACCACAATTAGTTGTCTTGCTTTAAATTGGTATGTTTCAAAAAGGAAACTACTTCTCTTCAGAGATGTAGCAAGGTAAAAGAGAAGGCAAAGAGAGGGGTAAGACCTTTCTCAATTAACAATTGTGAAGATGGAATTTAGCACACAGCAGTTCTCTTCTGAAAGGTATCTACAGTCAGAGCAAGTCCTCAGAAACCTCTTCCAGCACACTTCTCCCTGCAAAACAGGTTTAGAGACCCTGAGACAAACCCCTTCTTTTTGTTGATACTGTTTGGAAATTTTGAAAATTCTTTTGAAAATTGTTTCTGAAGGAAAGAATTTCAGACACCAGTGAACAGACATAAAAATTTTGAAAATTGTCAAAATCTGTTCCATGTTCCCTATGAGATTTTCAGAATGATACTTTGGCTAAGTCTTTTTGTGCAATGAAGTGTCCCCAGAGAGGACAGTCACAATCAAGTCACAGATCTCCATGGAATTTGCTCTGAACAGTTGCAGCTCTCCTGCAGCCAGTGCTTTGTCAGTGCTGCAGTGACCATCAGCACTGCCCCTAAATGGCCAATTCAGTCCTCAATCACTGCTCCAACAGCAGCACAGCCTGTGCAGCCTGTTTCAGAAGCCATCCATCACCTTGCAGAGCTGTGTGGAAATCTGCAATGTGAGGACAAAGAGGATGCAGACCTGAAGATCACCACCTTGGCTGACAACATCCTACTTGCTCAGAATATTCAAAGAGAAAGGAAAAAGGACTGCTGACAGCCATGGGTTGCTTCTAATTTAACTGAACGTTTTACTGAGGTGGGATGTAACTGAGCTCATGCTACCACAGCTTTCTGAATAAGCTTGGGGAAATGACTCCACATCAGAGCCATATTACAAGAAAAATGTAAATGCTGTACCCATTTAAGAAATACTGTGATTTTGTCTGTCAGAGGTTTAACATTAGCTCATCTTATAGTATAAATATACATATATAATATATATATATGAGGTAATCCCTATATGTCGTCTGTCTCAACAAATCCTCTTAGAAACAGTTATTGAAAGCACTTCCCATTTGTCTTTTTACTTCTTACCTCATAGATTTTGAAATATGGATTTTACATTCAGAGCCTTAAGAAAGTTAAGAACATTATATTGACTTATCATGAACATACACAGACACATAAAAAAAGACTGATTTCTTGTTTCACGTTTCCACAACTTTCTCTTCGTGAACTGAGGGACAGAGCGTGGGAAGGAGATACCAAAATTTCTCCTGTTAGCATAAGAGAATAGTTTGGAGAGATTTAGAAGATCACTTCCTGGTGGAAATTACAACCTGTGCAATAATGAGGGTCTTCAACAAGCATTGGAATTGGTTGTTACCTGGCACAAAAAAAAAAAAAAAAAAAAAACCAAAACGTGCCACTGCCAAATGAAACAGGCTCCACTTGGATCACTGACTAGACACACCTTATGCCAAAGATTGCTACAGTTCTCTGATCTGGTGCAGGAAAAGTGCTTACAAGAAGCCATCAAGTTCCCAGGTTTCTCCCTGAAGCTGTCCCTGTTGGCCATTGAGGTCATTGTCTCTCATTTAGGACAGTTAGAAATATCCAGTGAATTGCCATCTAGTGAGTGGAAAAGAGTCTCAGGGAGCTGTGAGCCTGCAGAAACTCCCTCTTCTAACAAACCAGGTTACCTGGGGCTCTGCTGCGATGGGAAAGAGTAACTTGATCTGCACATGCATCTGTACACACACAGTTCCGACTATCTGGAGAAAGAACAGGCAGCACTGCCCTCAGCTTCCATATTTGCTTTGACTTTCAGCATCCCTAACTCATCACTTCTGTTTAATAATCTTTGTTGCTTTATAACCTAAAAAAGCTATCAGGTCTCTTACTGGTTTTGCTTATTTCTTAGGCTACAGACTTCTTGTTCTCTACAAATTTCTGCAACTTAGCTTTTCCAAACAGTACTCTGTATTTCAGATGTAATGTGCATTTTAACCTCAAGCTCTGTATCTGGGTTATTTTAGTGCAGTGCATCAAATAAAAGTGAAACTTCAGTTGGAAAAAGACTTCTGCTCATTGCCTTCCATTCGTCACACACATGCACACACCCAACACTATTCAATGCACTCGAATGTCATTTCCTCTGGGTCCAACAGAAGCACACACCTTAATCCAGGGCAGGAATCTCACACACCCACAGGGGCACACCCACGACCACAGATAAACTACATCACTCTTCCTCTTACTGCATTAAATTCCTCCTTTTGTCAGGACATCTTACTAATCAGCATTTTGGAAAGCACAAACAGAAAGCTCTCATTCCTGACTGGGAAAACAAACACAGCAGGTAGTCTGCCTGTTTTCTCAAGGAAGTGACAAAGCCTTCTGTCCTGCTTGGTTGGTTGAAACTGGGCCTGCTTTTCAGAGGCATCTCAAATGTAGTCAATATTATATTCAAATATACCTGCAAAACTGAGGTCTCTGCCTTTTTTACCTGAAGAACTTTGAAGAATTGGCATTTACCCTGAACCAGAGCAACATGCATTTGACAAGGTTATTAAAAAAACCTTCCTGCTCAGGCTTGAGCCTGTGCCCTCCAATTTCCTTCTCCACCTCAATTTATCTTCCTTCAATTGAAACCACTGTTACAGCAGATAAGGTTTATCAAGTTTATCAAACAAAAACAGCAGCTCCTACATCCAAATGAACTCAAATGGAAGGCATTCATTTGCACACCACTCCCCTCCTTCCCGATTGGAGTAACCAGTAATTTGGTAGGATGTTAGCTCCCGATTATCTCACTAGGCAGGCTGGGACTACTCATCCCTGAACTGGTTCAGAATCATCCAGTTGTATGTGCAAATCACTGCAGCTTTCATAGCCAGTGCTTTCACTGCCTGTACAAACAACACTTTTTTTCCAGTAGACTGCAGGAATGACAGAACATAAAGCTCCTCAGTTCCTACAGTCCATGTAGGACTTAAATTTAGGATTTAGGCTCCTCCACTCTAACCCTTATGTTTCCAGACAAAAGTAATGCCCCTGTGAAATGGTATGTAAAAACTCCAGCTTTCCTCTTGCAGCTCCCAGCTAATCAGAGGGATCAGCTCCTCCAGGGAGGGTGGCTGAGATCAGATGCATCCTCCAGAGCACGGCCTCTCCTGCCCAAGCGCCCGCCCGGACGGCGCTGAGCGCACACAGGGCTCTGCAGGGAAGAGAATCCCTGCGGAACATAACTCATTTTTGTGTGTTGGACACGTGCCAAACGTCCCAAATTGACTCAGAAGGAGGAAATGACCATCGCCACCAGGTCAAGAAGGCATTTCAGTGCTGACTTTCCAGCTCACACAGCAATTTGCTCAGCATTTTTCGTCACTTCTCTGCAGCTCTGAATGCGGCTGACTAGCAAAGGCAGGGGTTGAAACTGCTATGCCAGGGCTTGTTCCAGCTTGGCAAATTCAATTAAGAACAGCAGAAAACGTTCTTCTCTGATAGAGCCAAAGATTCTTTGGCTAAACTGACTAAATCAACTGCTGTTTCTACAAATGACAATCTCACCATTTTTGTCCTCACTCTTCAGTAGTGTATTCCCTGCAACTCCTCCCTTTTTATAATTTTTTTTTTAAACAAAGACTACACAAAAAAATTCTGAGGGTCACACACCTACCACTTCAATTAATTTGATAGCTCCAAGGCTGCAGTACATACACATTGCCAAAAACCCAGAGTCCACAAACGGACCATAAAGAACATGCTGGCTTCTCAAACTCAATACTCATTCTAGATATAACCATAACATAGCTACCCAGAAGTACTTGATGCAAATTTTTCTTAAATAAAACCCTTCCAATTTTTATCTGATCCTCTTAAGCTAATGACTGTACTTCTGTGAAGCTTGTTGTGTCACCCTGTCTTTTACTGAAAAAGAGTCAAGAAAGTCTCAGCTTTGCAAATTTAAAATTGACTGCATGAGAATGATGGGCTTCCTCAGGCATATTTCCAAGGGTCCCATATAAGTGTTAGGACTTGACACCGTGGCACTACTGCACCTAAAAGGAGACCCAAGCTTTTCTCTGCTTGAAAGGAGTTTAGAGATAGCTGGATGGGTTCACTCCTGGGACATATGTTTGATGATTGAACCATCATCACGTCTCCAAAGAAAATCATCAGTATCAGCTATCCAAAGCTGTCTAGATTATATGGCCAGACCTGACAAACCTTTCCTTGGCAAACTATTTAAATTCCACAAAACAGCCAGGTAAAGGGCCTGGAAGCCTGAATCAGTAGAAGCAGCCTGTGTTTAGACTGCCTACTATGAATCAGCTCTCATTTTCATCTAAGAGCTGGGTACCCCCTCATTTAAATTAATCCTATTGATGAAGAATGCCACTTTTCTGGGCTTTGTCAGTAGCGTTTTCCACCCTTCAGAGGAAAATTTGGCAGAGGGACAGGCTATCAGCTCCTGTGGCAGAAAGCTCAGTACAGAACCAGGCCACCACATCAAAGACAGTCATTTTACTCTTTTAATTCCTTCCAAAAAAAAAAAAAAAAAATCCTCTTTTCTCTGCTGCCTGCACAGTGCTGGCTCAGGCACAGTGCTGTGAGGAAAGCCAGGGCAGGGGACCGGAGCTGGATGTGCTGCCTGCCAGCTGATGACTGTGTTTCCTTCTGCCCAGCAGGGCAGGGGAGCCAGCAAGCCCCCTCTCCCATGCCAGCCCCCAGCACCAAACCACTTGCCAGGGCTGGGAGCAAGTTTGGAGAACAAGTTAATTCCAGGAACAGCCGGAAACACAGCACTTTGGCAGTGAGAGCACGAGCCCCAGCGCAGGCTGCCAGCTCTCTGCCAGCGGCTGGCAGGCGCTGGTTCCAGGAGAGTGATAAGATGCCCAGGATGTCTGCAGTGGCACACCTTGGGCTGCTGTGTTTGGGGGCAAAGGGAAGGTGCCAGTTTCCTTTGGCTGCCACCACAGTCTTAACATGACATTCGGCAGCAGCATATTAACTCACTTGTCACTTTCGTGCCCATTTTTAGTGGTGCTCCTGTGTACCTGCACAGCTACAGTAGCCACAGCAGTCGCTCCCCTTAATAAAAAAGAAAAATGCACTGTAAGAGTGCTAGGAAGGACAGCAACAGAAGAGCAATGGGCTAAACAAATGGGCAGGAGCAAAATCCAGGATCTCTGTATAGTGCTGGAGGTCCTGTCCATCTCCAGCTGTAAACAAGAAAACTGCAGGGGCTTTACTTGTTATGTTTGCTAAGTCTTGCAGCAGGATGTCTTCCTGCCCTCCAGACCTGGATCGTGCAGCTCTGCGCTTCCTCCAGTAGTTATACATAGAAACAATCCATTAACAGTCAGGTTAACACACAGCACATAAATAGACCGTATTTGTCAGCATGTCTAAGCCCTACAGGTCAGCTGGCCACTTTATTTAAGAGACTCTGCAGCAGACTGTCTGCAGAAAAGCAGGAGCTTCCACTCTCAATTATAGGGGCAGAATATGATCAACTGTTTTTCTGTTGTTTTTAAGGGAGCACAATACAAAACTTCAGCACAAGAGAAAAATCAAATGAAAGCTGAACATAATTTCTTCTCCAATCCGTGCCTTATATGCTTATGTAGCAGAATAAAGGCAAGCAACCTTAATGCAGCCAGATGTTGCATTTCAGAGTTTGGGTGGGGGCTGAAGAAAAGAATAGAACCCATTCAGGGGATCAGTGTGTGCATTCTAAAATACAAATATTTTAGAAGATGTCAACACATCACTAATGTTATTTGGATGTTCAGCTTGCCTGAGGGAGGGCAAAAGGGAGTCCTGCTATTAATAAACTGTGTTTAGTTTTGAAATTAAAAGCTCAAATATAAGGGCACAGCAGTTCTCAAGAAAAAGACCCCAACTTTTTCAGCATGCAAGCTTCATCACTTCTCCACAAAAACTTGCTTTTAGAAACAGATGGCAGCCTGCAAGACCTACAAATCCTTTGTCTGGAGTGGCAAACTAGGCCCTATTGACCATCAAAGTCAACCGTCACTTTGTGAAGCACTGACCCTAACAAATCCATTATGTTTCTTTCTACCACAACGCCAAACCAGACAAAATGAGTCAGACTTAATAGGAAAGGGTGAGGGATTTTAAATCCCTTTCCCCACCATCCCCGCAAAAATAAAGACAAAGGAGAGAGTCTGCATTGAGCCCTGCCGTGAGGGCTGCCCCCTCGGGCCAGGCTGCCCCAAGGAGGATGGATTTGGGGTTGGAGCATTTATATGGCACAGTGCAATGACTTTGGGATTGCCACGCTCTGTCAGTCAAACTACCCACACAGGCAAAAGTGAATATCCCAAGCAGGAAAGAAAGGCCCTTATGCTGGATGAATAATAAGGTCTGGTGTGCTTTGTAGCTTCTCAGCCCTCCCTTTCCAGCTCTGCTGAAGTGCTGAGCAGATACGCAGCATTAGACATGGGGAAAGTTCTTCACAGATACTGCAGGGAAGAGAATATAATGTTTTTCCTTGTCTGCCAGCTGAACCCAGGCAATGTGAGGAAATAGGAGCTCATGTCAAAGAGCTACTGCCTTCGGTCAAGGGAGAAAACAACAGAGAAGCCTGCACAGGTGGTGATGGGTGAGGCGATGATGTGGAAAGGATGGAAAAGCCTTTTCCCTGCTATGGCTACTTGGTGCATCTTGACACACAAAAGGAAACACCCATCATTGCTACTCTCAACAGACACCTCTCAGCAAGGAATACTTTCATCAAAGCAAGGAATACTTTTATCAAAGAAAAGATCTTTCAATAGCAGTGGGTCCAGTTTATGAACAATTCAGATCACTTTCATCTCACATATCTAAAAACAAGAGACGACAAGAAAGTCAGTGTCCTCAGAGCAACAGTTTGGTTGGATTCTTCACACCCTCATAAAAATTGCTCCCCATCCCCCCTCCTTTACTGGTTTTCTTCAGCATAAAACAATCTCTCAAGGACATGGCAACAACGACACTGAAATTCAAAGCATTGAGATCAAACACATGAAGCTGACGCTCATTACGGATAAATTATGTCACCTATCCAAAGGCTCAAGCTTATTATTTAGGACAATACAACAGCCATTAATCACAGCCATTGTGTACTGCTCGAAAGGCGTCTAGAAAGCTGAAGAACACAACGGAGATTTATTATACTACAGTGCCAGATTTAATTACATGGTTTTCTCCTCAGCATCTCGCCACTTGTAGTTCACCACCTGTTTGCACCAGAGAACCCGAAATAAAGACATGCTGGCCCTTGAGGCCAGGCATGCAAGAGAGGCTTGTGCTGCACTCTCCTGTGGCTGCTCTAGCAGGACAGACTGTTTTGGGGGATGCTGGCAGCCCAATCACTTGTGCAGAGCTATTGTTTTCCTTCTGAACTTTTAAATTTCCAGTTCCTTTTCATATATGTTCACACGAAGAAGAAGCACACCCTTGAGCCCAGGAGCAAGGAGAAACAGGTCGCTGTACTCTTCCTAAAGCTGCAGTGCAAAGATTCGTGCCCCCGCCACCACAACAATGCATTTAAGCAGTATGTCTGTCTGCTGGCAGCCCTCTGAGTTTGCATTTTCTTCTATAAATATTTAATGTAGAAGAACTGTTCATGTTACCCACTCTGACCGAAGTGTTTTGACAGCCATGCTCACCACATGACAATGATGCTCTATTTAACACTGCAGCTGCAGACAGGAGGATTTGGTTTCAGTTTTATACAATATTGTGAAACTGATGACCTCCTACAAATAAACCAGTTAATACATTTTTAAGGAGTAGAATTTAAATGCATTAGCAAGACAATTGTCAGTAAGCCACTACAAGATAGAGAAACAGAAAATTAATTCCTGAACGAAAAAGTCTGCTTAAATTTAACTGCAATTCCTTTATTAAGCCTACTCACATAGTGAAAATTAAAGAAAATCAAGCCTGTGAAAGCCAAGTAGTCTCCTGAAACTGTTTCTCTTAAAGCTAGAAAAATTATCAAACTCTCTGGACCAAAAATTGTCATCAGCCCTCAGAGGCCTCTACACACTTTTACCAGCCAGTTAATTGAATACACACAAAAGATGACCATGGCTCAGTGGATCACTTGGCTGGCCCCAAGGGAGGTTTGATCCCAGCCTCTCTGGACCATAAAGACTCAGCATGGTCTAGCAGCAACTAACCAAAAGTCAGTCTTTCACATCTGAAGATAGTAACATTTTTTCATGTAAAGAAAGGTCAGAGAAACAAAAAGGCCTAAGTAACCCAGCCAGTCAAACCCACACAAGCAGCTCTGCTACTGTTAATTATGCAGAAAGGCACTTTAATACTCTTAGTTTAACATGGAATCACTTAAGCACAGTTTGGAAAAAAATACGTAATATAAGAAAGAGAAACTGAGTCGGCAGTTATCCATCCCCACATCCCCTGAGGATGTCTCGGTTACCCAGGGGCTCAGTGCATTCATCTATTGCAAGCTTGCTGGGAGCATGCAGCAATGCCACTTTGGTGTGAGCAGATTAATCAAGCACAGATTGCCAACCTTCCACTGCAAGGCAATGCCATCTCCTTCTAGGCTATTTCAGCGGGCAGTTTCAGCTGGATATTGTCATTTACTTCCAAGAGAACTCATAAATGTGAAGTGATTAACCATCCCTTGCAGCGCCTTTTACTGGAGTTACTCAAATTTTAATGCACTTAATACAGTTTGATGACTCCTAATGCATCATTAGCACTTTAATACATCAGACTACAGATTTTCATTCTTAACAATATTGTCAGAAAGGTCAGAATAGCATTTTAGAACAATAAAGCATGAGAAAGAGCTGGTTTGTTCTTGAATGTAAGAAGGGGGAAGATAAGGAAAGAAAAAGATAGTAAAGAACTCTCTTCTCCAGCATGTTCTGCTTCTGTATCTCCCATTCAGTGCATTTTGATAAAATACAAAAGTATTTTCCCATAGACACATCTCTGGATGCAATAGTACCAACACAGTCAAGCTCCTACATCCTTTCATTGAGCTTGAGGAAGGACTTGACTCTCAAAAAACCATCTGAGAACTGATATTTATTGCCGAACATAGCTTGTTCCCACTGCCTGTTACCACACTGCAGGAGCTGAGACTGAGCAAGAAAGACTAAGAATGATGGCTTTAGCACAGCTGTAGGGTTTCACAGATACGGGTGAATAGCACCAGGAATTATGCAACAGGATGCCAGGACAGAAATCATGGTCCTCTCATCTGCAGCTCCTTTTGCTCACACGGGCCTGCTAGCTCTGATATTCCTTCCTTCCTTCCTTCCTTCCCCCTCAGTACCAGGAGTTACCTTCACTCCCCACCCCACCAGATGGGCAGGAGGATCCCAGCTCTGGGGCTGCCAATTAGCCTGCCAGGATACCCACGTGCAGGGGCCTCCCCTGCTTTGGAAAGTGCTGGTGCTGTTCCTGCAGCCTTTGTACTATTGGAAGGTTAATTAGGATCTCTGCTCTAGCTGCAGGGACTTCACTAAAAAGAGATCTCTTTCTTTTCCATTCCATCTCTGACAAAATTAAATTGACCTGTGCGCTCAGAAGTCGGTAGATAAGGCTAAGATTGGGGGGGGGGAGGGATATGATTGGTTTGGAGGGTTGGTATTTTGACTTTTTTTTAATAAAAAGGAAACAAGCCTGGTGTGATCATGTTATCAATCACTCAAGCTGCGTTTTGAGTGTGATAACACCGCACTATTAACAACACAGATGGTCTCCTGCTTAGTTAGCATCAGCTTCCCTTTTGAGCTATTCAGGGCATCACAAGCAATACTGGGACACGGTCACAAGTCATTGTCGCAAAGTGCTGACAGAATATTACTCAATAACTGAAACCCAATACCGATTCTGAATTGCAAATAGCTTTCAGATCGTTATCACCGTCATACGTGATCTGTATCTTGGACACGCACTGCAACGGCTGCTCTGAGCAATTCACTCGCAGCTCTGGACAGACCTAAATTTGTGCCTTTTCTCCCTCGTTCCTGGACAAATGGCTTTCCAGCGCTAGCACGGCCCTGAAGGCGAGGAGCATAAATACATCCAGGCCCCTGGACAAGATGTTTTGTCATTCTCATTCCCGCCGAAAGCACAAGAGCTGAACTAATCGGCCCCGAGCTCCTGGGTCACAGCCAGGGCACCCTCGCCAGGGACCTTGGCTCTTTCTCACCTGCTGACAGGGACAAAGCAGGGCTGAGGGCTCTGAGCTCATTAAGGCACAGTTTTCATGGGAAGTTCAGCCCACATCAGGCTGGAGAATTTTTTTTTTATTTTTTTTTTTTAGCAGTGTGTGAGCCTGAGCAAATTTCAACAGGGCTCTTTCTGCACTCAACTCACCACCCTGTGAGCAGCTCCAAGTAGTCAGAAAACAAAGACACAGGCATAGAAATGACAGTAAGTTATTACCCAGAACTGCTATTGTGAAAGTCAACATCTCCCATCACCATTCCCCTTTGGCCAAGTGCAACAGCAGACCATGGCTACAGCTGCCTCACCCTATGCAGATGTTCATATTTATACAGGAAAGAAATGATTCCTTAATAGCATTCCCTACACCAGGATTCTTTTATTCTTAGTCATTCCCCAATTTACGACACAAACACTAGACAACACATTCCTGCTTGAATTAAGAGAGTCAAACAACATCTGCTATCGTGCTCGCTAAAGCCAGAAAGAGTCAACATATTTGCAAAGAGAAACCTATCTTGAGCAGCATCATCTTGGGAAAAGGCTAAACACCTAATCCATCCATGCTGAATCGCTGCTATCCTGATTTCCAGAGGTAAATGTTCTCCCTTAACAGATTCATAGCAACAGTAGCTACAGACAAAGGCTGACAACCCCAAAAGGGGTGCATTAAAGACGTTGTAATACCATCCTTCCTGGCCTGGATATTCCTGCAGTGCTTACAAGGCATCAGGTGCAGCAAAATACACCCTTCACAGCTTTTTACACATCTACCATCAGTCATTTTTATAAAGCAGTTTTCAAGCAATGTGAGTCATGACCAACATTTAATCTTCACATCGTCACAAAATTTTAGGGGGTTGGGTGTTTTCAGTGTTTCTGTTGGTTTTGTTTGGAATTTTTTTAAACAAAAAGTGGGAATTCTTCCTCAAATACTTGGTGCTGTGTATTTTCATAGAGTTATACTGGAAGAATAAACAAAGTGAGAAAGCACAAAATCTACGTTATAAAAAGTCCCATCCTAGAAACAGTGCAGTAGCCCTCCATCTCTTCCACACCAGCCAGCATCACAGCTGAGAGAAAGTCTGTGTTAACAGAGCTGGTGTTTTGTTTTTAAGCATAAAATTGTTCTTAATTTTAAATTCATGTCAGAGTACCGCACAGCACAAAATAAACAAGAATACCAAGTGGGAATGCTGATGGAAAAATGGTATTGTGTGAATAACTAACTCATCAGCAAATCCTCCCCTCCCTCAACAATGAAAAGCCAAATATTTATTCAATTGCATATTGCATTCTTTGCTCAAATACTTAATAATTTGAATTTAAACCAACAAATCTCAATTCTCTTTCCTGAGCATCTCAGGGGAGACCAGAGGGCCCAGCAGAAGGTATTTACACCATCTGACTGGATTAATCTTGGCAACAATCTGGAGAAAAAAGCAGGAGAAAAGGGCTCTTAAACGAGTGATCTGGACCCTCCAGGCAGGCAGCAAGTCAGGGAAAACACAGACTGCAGAACCTGTCAGACACCTGAAGTCAGTGTAAGCAATACCTATTTGGACCATGACAGCAGCATCCTCTCCCAGAAGGCTCCAGCTGCATTCCAAATGCTGCTCAGTCCAAAGCAGGCTGCTTGGCCCATCTGATCAATATTCATTGAGGAATTACCAGATAAGTGAGTTCTGGGTTTCGTCATTTCAGTACTAAGAGCTCGGCCCTCTTGTGTTTCAGTCACAAGGGACTCGAAGCACCTCTGACACCTGGGCAGCCTCGTGTAAGGAGCAAACGTGGTGATACTTGATTTTCCCGTGTAACTCTAGCCCCTGCTCCCACAGGTGACATGGCATCACATCTCGTGCCGCCGCATGCCAATCCGCTTGTACGTGAAAATAGCTCTGCATGGAAATCAGCAGAGGTTTAGAGAGATGCTGAGGGGAAAATGCAAATTTATACAAATAATTTCAGTCATCCGTGAAAAGCAGCAGCCACCACACACCCATGACAGTTGAGATTGGCTTTTTTTTTTTTTTTTTTTTGTTTAATCCTGTCATTGTTTACACAGAATGGTGTTTCAGATTAAGCCCCCTTACCCTTCCACATGTTAGTCTTTAACATGACAAGAGAATACCAAGAAGGGGATGGACAGAGGATACTTCTGGCTTTCATGCTGTGCAACTTACCACTCACACAGATTCAAAGCCTGATTTGACTCCATATCAAGCTTGATATAAAGCTTGCTAGGTCTTTTTTATTATTGCAGTTTGATGATTAAAATGACTGTAAAGCAAACTCAAATTCATGCTCCAGGGTGAGGGGAGTGCTCACTCTACAAGACTGACATATTTAAACATTGCCTCTGAACACAAACCAAGAACAGCTGACATGATTGTATGAAATTGTGAAAGTTGTTCTCCAGTGAGACAACCAGTTTTCTCTACAGATCCACCAAAAACAGACTCCTCACTCCACGACCGTATTCTATTAAGAGTTAATTTTTATGTTATCCCTTGAAGCAGGTCACTGAGATCTGGCAAAGTCCTTCAAACCACAGAGTAAGTATTAGCATGGGAATACTCTTCCCATGTCACTCTTAAGCACCTTCTTAGATGTTCTGATGTTATTTTCCATGGCTTGGGTAGGAATGGAGGTAGAAGCAAAACCTCAGATCCCAAAGGAGAAAGGCTTCATATTTGGCATCTCCACCAAGCCTAAGACAGCCTAATGAGAGAACCTTCAGCTGAGATACAACAATCAGACAGCTGATTAAAAATTATCTTTAACTCCAAGAAAGAAGCACAAATGGAGTTGTTTATATTTACATACTGGTAATGCAACAGAAGTTTCTTCCAGCCATGCCTGTATCTGACACCTCAGCAGTCTATCACACATTAGTCATCTCCCCAGTATGTGTCTATTACTATGATGACCCATCACCATTTCTTCCCTAATTACTTTTGCGATTATCAATATGGCAAATGTGATCAAAACACCACAGTGAAGGCTTACAGTTTCCTGACCAAATCTGGTTTTCCTCGACGTAATTTTTCCTACTGTATTTATTTTTGCTATTCACTGGTTAAGAGGCAGATAACGGGAAAAAAAATGAAGAGAAGAAAAAAATCGTACGCTCTTTACACTCATGAACTAGAGATTCACATATTGCAGACAGTTCCTCTCCGTGCACCCCAGAGGTGGCTGAAGAAGCTATGTTCTTTCCACATAGGTAGTCAAACAGCACCAGCCACACTACAACAAGACAACAGCCCTAACTGCATCCAAGCGCATGCACTGTTTGTTTTTTCCCCTTCATTCCCGCTTCTCCTTGACTCCAGCCCTCACTGCTACAGAGCAGGACTGCAGCAGGAGCAGCGTGCCAGCTGCGCACCCAGTGCCAGCCCACGCAGAGGCTTTGTACGCCCGCCAGCACGTTTTAGGGACGAGCTGGCATTAAGGACAACTTGATTAGTCCATGACGAGCGGGGGAAAGAAGGCAGGCAAGAGAGCCCTGACGCCCTTGCCTTGCTGGCTTACGTGCAGCTCAGCCTGTCCCGAAGCAGCTCGTTTTGGAGTTATTCCTCCGTGGAGCTCTGCATTGGCACAGGCGAGCGCTGGGAAGGGTGTCAGCACTGGCACAGCTCCTGCAGCGCTGGGAAACGGCCCTGGCGAGGACACGGGAAAACAGCTGAGCGGAGGAATCAATACCACAGTCACGCACTGCCCTGAGCAATCCTGACAAATTTATGGCTACTGCTGTTCCCTTTGCAGAGCGGCGGGCATCGCCGCGCCCCGGATGCCGCCAGCCTCCAGCACCCTGAGGAGCAGGGCGGAGGGGAGCACCAGCACAGGAGCTCTCCCCTGGCAGCAGGGACCTTGCCCTCAGGCTCACAGCCACCACTCCATACCCTCCGCACTGACACACGGCCATGCCGAGCCCTGCCGGGCTCCCTGGGGTGTGCCACGTTTGCCCCTCGCAGCTCAGTGACCCAGGGCCCTCGGAGCTCTGTGGCCCAGGTGGGCCGGAGCCCCTCGGAGCTCTGTGCCCCGGGCAGGTGGCAGTGGCCAGCCCCTCGGAGCTCTGTGCCCCGGGGTCTCTCGGAGCTCTGTGCCCCGGACAGGTGGCAGTGGACCGGAGCCCCTCGGAGCTCTGTGCCCCAGGCAGGCAGCAGTGGCAGGCCCCTCGGAGCTCTGTGCCCCGGGGTCTCTCGAGCTCTGTGCCCTAGTGGTGGCAGTGGACCTAGCCCTCGGAGCTCTGTGCCCCGGGCAGGTGGCAGTGGCCAGGGCCCCTCGGAGCTCTGTGCCCCAGGCAGGCGGCAGTGGGCCAGGGCCCTCGGAGCTCTGTGCCCTGAGTGGGTGGCAGTGGACCGGAGCCCTCGAGCTCTGTGCCCGGCGTGCAGTGGGCCAGGCCCTCGGAGCCTGTGCCCGGACAGGTGGCAGTGGACCGGAGCCCCTCGGAGCTCTGTGCCCCGGACAGGTGGCAGTGGACCGGAGCCCCTCGGAGCTCTGTGCCCGGGCCCCGGCTGTCCACAGCCGCTGCCCACTAAGCCGCCAGGATGGGGCCAGCAGAGACTTCGGGCTGATGCGCAGGAACAAGATTAGGGCTGGATTTAGGTCGTTCTCATAAAGGACGGCAGCTCAGTTCTTCTGCCGGGCACTGCTTTGGTTACTGCTGCGTTCACAGCGTGTGAAGGAAAGGGGCTGGCTGCCTTAGTGTCGGCAGGGCAGCTCCTGGGGGCTCTCCGGGAAAGCCCCTCTTGTACCCGGTCACCTTCTGCTCCTCCGCTGCCGCAGCAGCCGCTGGCAGCCCAGAGGCCTCCGAGCCTGCAAGAGGCTTTAGTCCTTCTAAGGGGAAATCAAAACAGCAGCTTATCTGGCAAGCAAAGTACAAGGAATTCTCTTTGGTTTAGCATTAGTGAGTCAGTGCTATTGATAGGAATAAAGATGTTTTTCCAACCTAAATCGGTACCTTATTTTCTAAGGAATACGGTATAAAAAATTCAGATGAAGGCAAATGTATAACAGAATAACCACACCAGGGCTGGGCGAGCATTTAAATCCAGCATTTCTCTGGCATGTATACAGATAGAGAATGAAAGTGCTATTGCTAAAACACAGCAATACGTCACAGCTATCAGCAATTCCACAAACGGTCTGCTATCCAAGCAAGCAGGAGAGTTACTCCTTATTAAAGGTTATTGTAACTGGAGATCATACTTGTCAATAATATTGACAGTTCTTTATAAAAAGCACTGTTTCCTTTGGCCGCAGAAATCCTCCTATAGGAACTAAGTCTTTAATGCATAATTCAGCTTTTTTTTAAATAAAATTAAAATCTTCGTGGTATTACAATGGAATTCTGGTTTCCTCCGAGAGCAAAAAAAAAAAAAAAAAAAGGTGAAGAATGAACCATTACAGCAACTATCCATGCCACCACCTTAAAAGATGTAGAAGAGAACAGAAACATTACTTCTGTTTCAGCATCCAATTTTGGTTTCTCAAAAGCAAGGATTATCTCCATGCTCCTTTAACTAGAAAAGCAACACTTCACCTATGCAGAATAAGAATTTGGTTTCACATGAACAAAATATTAACACAGCTTAGATTTTTATCTCCGGTTTTTTATCTAAGGTTAGGGAACAGGTTTCCTAAATGAATACACAGTGTTTCCCTATTATTATGACAGTTCACAAAAAATGACAGTCCCTTCAATAAGCCAGCTAGTCCATCCAATCCCTAATCCACGAGACTCGTTTTTTTCCAGCTATAATGTCAGAAGATTTAATGCTGCATTTGAGCATCACTTCTTAAGGGGGGGGGCTGGAGAAACACTCGAATTCCATCCCTCCCACAAGCCCTGCCAAGATGACAAATCCTAAGCAATTGACCTCAACTGCCTCTGAGGAGCAAGTTAAGTTTTATTAACTTGAACAGCATAAGCCATCTCCGCCTCTACTTGCACCATTCTCATCCACATCCAGGTTTACTTAATCTGGACAATCCCTCCAAAAACGCTCTGTGCAAATCTGCACTGTACTTAAAAATGGAAAGCAAAACTTCTGCAGGCTGCTTTTCATTTGCATCAATTGCGTAAGTCGAGAAGAGGAATCGCAACTGATCAGATACTCCTCGGTAAAGGGAAACTTAAGTCTATTTCCAGCCAACTAGGAACAAATCCAATTGCCTATTTTCAGAAAAGCCCTGCACACACGGAGTTGTAGCGCTGTAGTAGTGCCACCGAGTTTTCTGGCAGAGACTTGGCACGGAGGAAGCGCGAAGGAGAAGGGCGCGGGCGGTGGGGAGGCTCTGCAAGGTGTGAGCACGCGGGTGTCAAGCACACACGAGGACCAAAAAGTCTCTTAGCTTTCTAAAAATAAGAGCCTGCTAGATAAGAAGCACAGTTAGCCAGACTGCAGCATGCCCTGTTTGGATTTCAACCTTTCATTGTAGGGAAATTAATTACCAATATGTGGATGTTTGTAGGGAAACAGCATGAGGTAGAAGAAATGTGCCTTCTCCCCAAGACATTCAGCAGTTTCAGTGAGCATGACCAGAATCCACTCTCTGCTTTGCTGGTCATTAAAATAAAGAATTTGATCTTAAAAGTAGAGCAATGAAGCTCTCTACAGTTTTCAAGTATACATTGAATGGGACAGTAAGACATTGAATCTTTACACAACAGCCAAAACTAGACAGTGTAAGGTAACATTTACAGTTCATGTGTGGAAAAAAAAAACATATGAAAATCTTATAAATCTTTTCACACAGCAAGCAGGCTACCAATATTTCATAACTCCACCAATATTCAAGTTCTAAGATGGAGAAGGCATCATCCAACATGGTCCTTCAAGTCCCAGTTCTCACGGTGGCTTACTGCACCTTCTCTTTCTCTAAACTGCACCCTCAACGGAGACCACTTCAGAACAAAACACTCATCCCTAATTCTCTCCCTGCTTTCCTCCAGAGCACTAAATTACTTCCCCAATAAAGCATATTTCATTTTCTTATTAACTGAATCACGTGTATTCTGGATTTTTCTAAATTGTAGTTTGTGACACTCAAACAAGATACTAGAAAATTTAACATGTTCCCTGAGCAAATGGTAAAAGCTGCTACAGCCAGAAAACCATGTGCCCTGCACATATAGTTCACTATATATGGACATGAAGTTCATATAGCATGACCAAACATATGATAGAAAAAAATTAATTAACAATTAGGTCTTTTTGTTAAATGCAATGTTAAATATGTACTGTAACAAATTTATTTGAGCATGTGCAATTCCAAGGCTGATAGTCTCAAAATGGCTTCACCTGAAAGAATCAGGCATGAAGAGGAAAGTACACTGAAATGTATTTTCCATCAGCCCTAAACATGACAGAAAAGCTCCCTTCACCCCACTTTAGTGGAGTTCAACAGCACACTGAAACCAATACTGAAATTTCCATGCTTTTCAAGATATTTCACACCAAATACCCTGCTTTTCTTTTATGACTTCTCCAACTATTAATCACCAAGAAATCCTTAGATGGTTTCCTTTCCTCCCTCAAGTCCCTGGAAAGAGCCTGGAAAAGAGTCCCTGGAAAAAAAAAAAAAAAAAAAAAAAGCATTTTTTTTCCCTTCATCCTTGAGTGAGAGCTTTGTGATAAGAGCCACAAGTGCTTTGACAACATCATAATCTACAAGCAATTTTGTTGTGTGGCTGAATACACTACCAAGTTGAGCAATAGGTAAACAGCTTTTAGCTGTTCAAAATTAGTTCACTTAAAAACCCCAAATCAGCCATCTGAAGAGCCAGCTGTGGAGCAAGTCACCAAAAAAAAAAAAAAAAAAATAGAAAAAAGAAAAAAAAAGAAAAATCTGTACCAGAAAACATTGTACATGCAAAAGATAAAAAAATAATCTAAGCAAAATGAACCATTTGCTTGGTGGAAAATTCTCATCTGCCGAGCTTATTTTAAGCCCTGAGCATCCATTCAGTGGAACAAGAACTATAAAACAAAATACTCTACCCTAAAAGCTTGTCAAAATGTTACACAACCATAAATGTCGATTTTATTTCATTTTCTGAACAGACCTATTAACACTACATGAATTAGAAAAGCAGTTCTTTGCCTTGCTTTCACGAGTAACACTGAAACATTTCACTTCCATGCCTGATGCAGCAGATGATTTTTTGGTGGCTTTTTTTGTTTTTAATTGAAGAGAGTTTCTGTGGAAAGCGATTTTGGACTTAAGGCAAGGAAAGCCTGCACACAGGGGAGAGTCCTGGGCTGTCCCAATCCATGCAGGGCACAGGTCAGGGAGCTCCAGGGGCCACCAGAGCTGACTCACAGGCAGCTCCTCAGCACCCCATACCACGGGGTACCAGCAGGGCACCACCCAGTCCAACTCACATCCTCGAGGATTTTCTAACTCCTGTTTCTCTCTGCACAGGAGAGGCCCTGGGGCTTCCAGAGCAGCAGCAGAGCTCCTCTTGTCCCTTCTCCTGCCCCTTTGCTGAGCCCCAAGGCAGCTCCCTCAGTCAGACCTGGGGTGAGCAGGGTGCTTTGTGAGAACTAGCTGCTCAGAGATTCATGGGTTTGGAGATAAGCAAGTTCTTGATTACCTTTTTTTTTTGCTAAACTGGGGATGATCTGTGCAGCAGCTTAAGTCACAGCAACTTTTCATTGATGCCTTGTGATTTACCTCAACAAGCTCTTTAAGCACAAGGTCAGCAAGATGTAGCTATCACAGCTACATAATACTGAAAGAGCAGGGCCATTTACTTCTACAAAGAATTTTAAGAACATTTTTTGAAAGAATAGCCATTTGTGGGTTTCCTATGATAGAACAGACTTTCTGACAAGCATACATACAGACTTTCCCTCAAGCATCTTTCTCCCCACCCATTACAGCAGTGAATTCCATCATAGTACCTTGGTTTTTGAAACCTGTGACACAGATTTCTAGAGGGACTCTCACTACTACCTGCCTACAGCAGCATTAGTACCTGCCAAGCTTTAACAGAAACGTTTTCGCAGCTATATCTCAAACCAGAGCTCATTTTTCCACGGCTGCATTATATTTGTGGCTCACAGCACTCCCTGTTCCTCCCCAGCATTTCCCACTGCTGAGCTCCCAGCTGATAGCAGAAAGCTCCTGTCATGAGTCCCTAAAAATATAACATTGCTTAGTGGCAATATTAAGTCCCATCGTATTTCTGTTACTCCACTTCTTCCTCTATCACATCCCAACCCTCCTAAGGTATTAAGAATGCCTCCCAAACTGGCATTACCAAAAATGTTTATATGTCCAAACCATATTGCTGGACCTTGCTTAGTTTAAAACAGTTACAAAGACATTGCTTCCAAAATTACCACTTTGTTAACTTCTCCTTGAAATTATTCACAGCTGCACTGTATTTTATAAATGGATATATCCTAGATGTGCCAAAATTGCTTTTATTCGCTGAAAAATGAAGAGGGAGATTACTTTAGATTTGAAAATCAGCAGTTCAGCCAAACCTACTGAATGACCAAGGAAGAGGAGCCCGGTGGTCGAGGCACTACATTTGCACAAACCCACCACACTCAGGCTGTCCTTGAGCAGTGCTCCCCAAGAACATACCGCTGCACCTCCCTGGGAAATGGTGCAAAAAAATCAGCAAAAAGACATCTTGGAAAATCTGGGTACATCAAGGAAGGCACAGCCTACCAGCCAACACAGCTTAAAAATAGCTTCTTTTCAGATAGATGACTCAAAGTTTAGGTAGCTGAAACCCCAATAGGTCATAGCATGCAAATCAAACCCTGTACACCATCAGCTGGGAGGTGGCTCACGAGTCAGGGGTTTTCTACCAAAAGCAGCAAAACCGAAAACACACAGCTGTGGTCCCAAATACATGTGAAAAAACAGAGATGAAAGTACATTTAGCTAATGCTTCAACTTGGTGACCCCAGGGCTACCTCCAGTGTGTGCTCACCGCCAAGGGGAGAAACTTAATTTACCCTGCTTTAAGATTAGGATCCTCGGAAAGTCCTACATTGGAAACTTAAATGTATCCACCCCTTTTAATGGTGACAAAAACATGAACTTCAACCAGTGTACATTGACCAGCGATACACATCACCACGTCTTTCTCTTACACAACCAGAAGGCAAGGTACTTCCTGATGCCATAGCTGCGGAGCCCTCGTTAGGATCCCATCCTCAGGATCCCACTGCCCGGCAGAGCAGCTCACTGTGACCGCTGCAGCTGCCTTCAACTTCAGCCACGCTCAGCTCCTCTGCCCGCAGTGCGAACGCACGGGCACGGGCAAACACTGGCACTTCGACACTTCCAAACTCCTATCTCCACGAGGAAACGCTTAGCTTCCGTGCCATTAAGCCCTGTTGTTAAGCCTGATGTTGATCAAATTTTATAGGTAAAAACCCGACTTAAATATTTTGCTTTGCATAAACAAAAGTGACATTGAGGAAGAACTGCTGCCTTATGCCAGCGTAATCAGCTCATATCCAGTCATGCAGCCACCGAAAATAAACGCTTTAGAAAATGTGTTAGAGCCGACAGCGATAGTTTTGTTCCCTTTTTTCTGCAACATTTTTGAGGTGGAGGGGGAAAAAAAGGATGCGGGAAGACTATTTCTGAATAGACACAAGATGCGAATAAACATAATAAAGATGCGATTCCATTAATTTATTCAGTTCTTCCCAGATCCCTCCCCCTCCTTTCCAGTGCAGATACTGAAGAAAGCGCATCTGCCCCGGCAGAAAGCTCGGTCATTCGGCTCCCTCCAGTTCCGTAAGCCCGGGCTCCCCTCTCTCCCGCCAGCGGCAGCCCGGGGGCTGCCCGTCCTCGTCACCCCCGGGGACCCGGCGGGAGCTGCCCTCGGGGGGATGCTCCACCAGCCCCTCCGCAGGATGCTTTATCCTCCGAAGCCGCTCCGTCCCTGCGGCTCGCACCGGCGCGGCGCCCCCTCCTCCGGGGGGAGCAGACATTTTGAGGCAGCGCATCCCGAGCCGCAGCGGGGCGGGCGAGGCCTCCCGCCGGCGGCGCCGCTCACCTGCCAGCTCGTCGGGCTCCAGCCCGCTCTCCGCGTCGATGCCGCACAGCACGAAGTAGTGGGCGAAGCGGCAGGGCGCCGCGCCGGGCCCGGCGGGGCCGCTCCCGCTCATCCCGCCGGCGGCTCCCGGCGGCGGCTGCGGGCGCGGCGGCGGCGGCGGCGGCGGGGATCGGCCGGGCTCGGCGGCCGGGCTCGGCGGGCCGGGCTCGGCTCGGCCGGTCGGTCACTGCGGGCCGCCCCCCATCGCCGGCGGGGCCGCGCAGGCGAACGCGGAGCGGCGGCGGCTCGGGCGGGCTCGGGCTGTCAGCTGAGCGGGGCGGGGACGGGCGGGCCGGGCCACGCCGCCCCCGCGGGGCATTTAAACCCTGCGCGGCCGCCCCCGCCCGGAGCGCTCCCGGCGTGTCGCCTTTGTCACCCGTGCTATCCTCGTCCTTTTACAGCTGAAAGCTTCCCCCCCCCCGACCCTCCCCCGCGTGTGAGCTGGCTTTATTTAAACCGAGCAGGAGACGGTGCCGCTTCCCCTGGGGAATGTCTGTTCCCCCCGCTGCCGGAACGCGCCGAGCCCCGCCCGGCGCCCGCGCCGCGCTGAGCGCTTCCTGCGGGAATCCTGCCGGGGGAAACGGCTTCTCTCCTCCCTGCCCGCTTCTTCTCCTCCCCGCCCCAGTGTGGAAGCGACAGCCCCCACCCGCGGCGGATGGCTTTTGTGCGGTCTGCATCGCCGCTCCGTGATGGATGGTACCCGTACCACGCTACGGCAGAGCTATTTCTTGGCTAACCCGCACTCCGTTTCAAAGCAAAAATCTAAAATGTTCCTTCGTTCCTGGTTTATTTAAGATTTTCTTGCCATTCTGACGCGTCCAGAAAGAAATCGGCGTTATTTTACCCCCGCTGCTAGAATCCTTCTGGTTAGGATCACCCGATGCCAAAACACAGGCGGCTCCGTCCGGGAGCGGCACCTACTTTTAAAGGGGCAGAGATGATGCTTTTGAAGTTTTAACTTTTTCTTCTCCAAAGTGATGAGATCTCCCCATATGTCGATAATTCTGACATCTGGATATCATAAGGATGTTGTTGGCAGAATTCAGGATTTTCACTTTTATCCTTTTGGGTTTCATCTGTTTATTAGCCTTGGTCTATGCCACCCATAATAATTACATCTCGTCATTTTCTTACTGTGGACTCCAATGACCCCTTTATTTTACCTCTTAGCAGTGTGAACCGCATATTTTCTTTTTATGGTTTACATTTGTCCTTGTTCAACAAGTGCCTTTGATAAGAAAATGCCTACAAAGAAACTAATATTTTATCCAGCATGTGTCATTTTATGGAAGTACATGGAGTAACTCTCTGACCTGGAAGCCACCTAGGTCAGCATCTCTCTCTCTCTTCATCCTGTCAAATTAACAAATTTTATGCCATTTTATTTCTTAGCTTCCTGTAGTGTTCTAGTGAAAGCAGACAAGAGCTAAACTAATTTTTCACTTCCCAATAACCCAAATATCCAATAATTATTAAAAAAAAATAAAAGAGATTAATCCTCTCTCACAATCTCCAATTCTTGTAGTTGCAGTACTCAATAACAACCTGAATCTTGCTGGAGCTGCAGAGAAATTTTCCGTGAGACCAGTAATTTTCTCGACTTTGCACCAGAGCTAGGTTGTTTTATTTAGTTTGGTTTGTTTATTAACTTGTATGTATTTGCTTATTCAGCTTTAGGTCAGATGGTAAGAGCTTGACAAGTCAGTCTGATTCTCATTCAAAATCAGGTGCTCACATTGTAGGTATCTCTGGGTTTTGAGGTCCAGTGGCATGGATGTTTCCAGGAAATCCAAGAGAGAAGCTTCATCAGCCTCTCTCTAAAGGATGTATGAGTGAGTTAAGACTGCTTCAAAAAATAACCCAAAAATTAACACAATGGTTCTGACCTTTTTACCCTAAGGAAAAACCAGCTGCTGGCTGTTTCTAGATTGCTTTGGTTTAATTGTCTTCTGTACAGGGCAGCATTTTTTGCTTGAATAATGTTCAGTTCACAGACACCTCAATCTCAATAAAATCAGTAGTGCATGCATCATTAAACAAGAGGGAAAAGCACAACACATGGGATTGGAGGGGTAAAACTAGTAAACTCATTCTTCCTGGGTTAGCTGTGAGGTTGAGCTCCCACAGACACTGTTTGGTGGGGGAATTGTGTGGGGGCACTGATTTCTTCTCCTGAAACAACTGACTCTGGGCACAAAAATCATCCTAATGAGGCCACTCAGATCTTTTGCCAAGCAGTACCAGCAGACCCTGCTGGCTCTGGTAAGCCATGTTATGTGCCTGGGCCTGGATTTTCTCACCTAAACCCCTCCATCTAAGTTGTTCTAGTCTTTTCCTCCAAGCTGATCTAGCTTTAGATACTGCACACTGCCTTTGGGTAACCCTTCTTCACTCTCATGGGGTTTTTTTCCCCCTCCATCCTGACTCTCATTCCAAACAATCTGTAACTTTTATGACATTTTAGCAGAATCTAGGCATTTTGGTTGTCTTTTCACCACCCAAACTTACCCTGCATTGATCATTGATGCCTTAAAAAGGCTGCCCTGCTTTCAATACTTCTGCTCTACTTGCAACATGGAGTGCTTAAATTTTACAGAAGTCACAGCAAGAATGAGAGGAAAACAAAGATGAGGCCTAGAAGCATCACAAAGTGCTGCACATACTAACTAGCTGGCCAAATACCATTTGTAAAAGAACATTTGTACAGCCTGGGAAGCAGCAGTGTCTGATAGCATTGTGCTGTGAGACACATCTAGGATGATCACAGATAACCGGGTGGGATTATGAGTATTTTTTCCTTTCACCAACAAAAAGTATTAAAGTTCCACAAGGGATTTGAATAGGATGGGTGTCCTCTATTCAAATCATATTAAGAATAACCCCAGGGAGATAAGGTTTGTCCCTAGCACAGCAGTGCAGAAAGCAGTGTCAGAACTTCTTACATGTCCCTCCAAGGGACAGGGATAAGGTAGGACTGAGAATTTCAGACTGGGACAAGCACAAAATATTTACTGGCATAGACCAGCTCTGCCTGTGACCTTTCATTTGATCTCCTCTCCCGAGGCAGCAGCTTTGTTCCTTCACCAGCTGGATTGCCATTGGTACAACAAAGCAAGGGAAGGTTTTTGGCTTGGCAGATTTGTTCTTCTTCCTTAGGTACTTGTATCTCTAGTTGCCATGAAATATTGCTCTCAGTGTCAATTTGGTTCAGGTTTCCCTCTCCATATCCTCTCAGTGAGTCTTTGCTCCTCAGAAGCTGTTAGTTTAAACTGGGTCAAATGCTAACAAGCGTGTCAGCTTCCCCTGCCCTTAGGATCTGCCAGAAAAGATCAGACCATCAAGCTCTTTGTCTTACTTCTGCAAGAATCCAATGTCCAATGCTTCAGAGAGGTAGAAAAACCTGCTATTTAAAGGTTATGTCCCTTCCCCTTGCTGTGACACTGTTGCTTCACTTTCTATTTTCTTCATCGTTCTTCCATGCATTAGAAATCATGCTGCCGTGATGGATTGCTCACTCCTCTGCACAGCTCTACAGTTCCCTCTCTAAGATCTTTCACAAGCTGCCAAGCCACATTGATTTTCCATGGAAAGCCTCTCCTGTTTTGCTCTAGTATCTGTGGGGTCATGAGATCCTGTAGGGTGGAAGGAAGGAAAGCCACTAAGATGCAATATGAACATTTGTAATGCTCAGAACATTTCAACCGTGGCTGACTTTCAGTTGGGAATGTTGTCAGCTCCTTCACGAGGAGTCTGGATGTGGATAGTCACCTGAAAGAAATGGATAAGAACAGGTTAAGGATAGACTGTAAGATGAAAATACAAATCATCCTGGCACAAAGTATGGAAGAGTCTATAGCAGAACTTGGAAAAACAAAAACAGCAGAAGATTTTATAGAGAGAGGTTCAAAAAGAATGCAATTTTCCTTCTCTGAGCTTATGCAAGAAGAGTGCTTAGAGCATGGGAAAAGTGTTGGCTGCCTTAGGGTCTATACCCAAATAAACCATAAGGCATAAAGCAAAGAACACTTCCTTCAGGCCAATCCATCCTTGCTTAGAAATCAGATACTGCAGGCACATATTCTAATATCTAATCAAATTATAATACCATTAAAGCAAGTAACTCACCTTCTATACCTGCCTCATATCTATAAAGATTAAACTGAAATAAAAGCATATGGTTTTCCTCTGCCACATTATGTAATTATTATTCATGCAGCAGACTTACAGATAAAGTAAAAGATGATTACTTTCCAGAATCTCTGCCATAGGACCTCTGAAGCTCTGGTGACTTAAAATGTGAAGGTTTTAAATCTGTAATTCCCTATTGTAGCCCATTGCATTTTATTAATTTTATGTACATTCATCCTACACATGCCCTTGCATTGCAGACACACATAGATGCATTCCACACTTATCTGCTTTCTGAGAGGATCCTTAAGGGAGAGGTTTAATGAGGAAACTGAAATTTTGCAGTACTTTATTGCACCTTCTCCCCCCTCCTTTCTGGGACTGGCTCCATGTTCCTACTGCTTCCCTCACAAACAAATCTGTAACTTTGTCTGCCTCTCCTGAGTGCATCCAGCTCACCATCAGCAAACAGATCCCAAAGCATGGCTGGGGATGGAACTGTGTTGTCCGTTTGCATTCCCATCACCATCCTGCTGCAAGCCAGGCTTCTCAGCATGCAGCTCATCCCTCTGCTGAGGAGGCAGCTCTGCTTCGGGGCCTTTCTAACCTCCCCCAGCCTCAATCGGCCTCCTCAAGGCTTTAGTTTTGGAGCCAGAACTGTCAGCATCCCTGCAGGCAGATAGGGCACGCAGAGGTCACACTCCACACACCTCAGAAACCACTCCAGGCAAGTCCTGCGCTTGCCATGCCTGGTTTCTGGTTTCTGTGTCTTTCACCACCCTACTCTTTCAGTGGCACAGTATGGCAGAAATCTGTGGTGATTCCTGCCACTTTCCTCCACTTCTGCCTGTGATTCTCTACTGAGCTGTGAGATGCACCTTCTCCTGCCAAGCAACCCATCAGGTGAGAGCTTGCTCCAGTCCCTCCCTCCATGAGTCAGGAGAGGGATCACACGTAACCAGTCATTACCTTTTGTCTGGTTCAGTGCCAAGATCCTTGGGTCAAAGACCATATTTTGCTCAGAGTAAGGTACACTTTCTGCTCTTTGGATGTAGAAGACACACAGCCTGTTCCCATTGCTACTGAGATAAAACCTAATGAGCAAAGTACTGCTTGTACAAATCACTAGCATGTCGTGCAGTAATGGAGGTGTTGTACTAAAGCACTCACACCTATATTTCCATCTCTCTCTGACAGCATCACTCACTCGCTGCCCGACCTTGGCCAAATTGCTCGTGACCTGGCTTGCAGAAGCACCAGACACCCTTGTGCAAATCAGGTCACCGTGTTTCAACTGCCCTCGGGGAAAGCAAGCACACGCCGCCTGAGCATCTGCCAGGCACAAAGCTCTATTGTTCCTCATGGCGTTGCTCCAGGAGGCAGATGCACCTCTGCAGGGACGGCAGAGCGCCTCCATCTCGGCACCATCGTCTGCACCCAGGCTGGAATGAGGCGGGCATTCAGTGAGCACAGCAAACCTCCCTTCTTCATTTTGAACTCATTTCTGCTCTCTGACGAAGGTGCTCTTTTCCCTGTCTCTAATCTCCGATTCCTCTCTTTTCGGTGCTCCAGGACCCCAGTCCCTTACAAAATGTCTGTTTGGGAAAGACCAGAGGAGGAAGGGAGTCTTGCAACATAATACAGCTGAAAAGCATGAGGAATAGGCTGTGGGCTTCTTTTTAAAGCACTAGAGCATCAAAGGCACATATTGTGGCAAGGAGAAAGGCATGAGGGGATCCTGGCAAGCTGCTTGGACCACATGCCCACAGCAATATTGTCTGCAGTGGCAGGGGGTCAGGCACAGCTGTGTCTGTGGTCTGTGCTCCCAGTTAGATGAACTCTGTGCAGGGAAAGCTTCCAGAGACGATGCATCTGTCACATCTACCTGAGTAACACCGTTGTGTTCAAAGCCTAGTCATAAATATTGCCTGCCTTTATCTCAGTTACCAAAAATCATGTAATCCTGTGTCTGCCCAGACCAGGAGAAGCATGAACCAACCCCACCGGTTTCAAGAGCTCTGGACAAAACCTGTCCACCAACGGCAGGTAATCTCTTTGTCAAAATGCCTTTGGCCTTATTACAAATGTAATTAGAGTCTGATTCCAACTTCCCTTTGAAGCCTCATTCAGTAAGAAGTGCCAGACGCCCTGCATCTACATTACAATTCATCCTAACACACTTGAAAGCCCAAGGGCATGATAAAGAAATCCGAAGCCATCGAATCCATAGCCAATATACAACATGCAATCAAGGAAGGATGTAAAGTATTTCCTGCAATGAATATGCATTGTGAATTGTTATGTCATTTAGCCAGGACTGCCTTTGCTCTGCCCTCTGTGTTCACATCATTGCAGTGGTGTTATGTTCTGAATCTAGAAGCAGTTCATACTTATCAAGGGTCTGTTTCAATTTCCCTGCTAGTGCTTTTAGCAAAAATCTAAACATTTACATCCAAAGGTTCGGCCATATCTCTCTGCCACTTATTCCTCATGCCCAAGAACAGCACATCTCCTTGCAGTACTTGCTGCTTAGGAGAGTTACTACTGACAGCAGCTACACTGCAGCTTTTCTGTGCTGCCTGACTGTGCTCGTGCTCTACTGGAAATCAGCTCTGAGCTCACACAGAGGAGCTCAACCAGAAGGACAGAGATCAAAGCACTTTGCTTCTCCTTGAAGATCATATTTCTTAGTGATTTCCTTGCAAAGCAATAGTCACAACTTATTTAAGCCGGGATCCATGCTGAGAAATTCCAGCAGTTCCCATCAAGCACATCCTTTGGGGGTGGGAGCATTTGACACCATCTAATGTAGCAATGAGCTAGCTCAGTACTTCCCTCCAGGCTAAAATTCAGCTGTTACTGGGAAAACCCAGTAAAAAAAATTTCCCACCTAAATCAGAGCCATTGGCTTCTGGTGCCAATACTACCCAGCAGTGATGAAGGCAGAGATGATCAGTAACCTTGTGCCAGGATGAAGGCAGAGATATCAGTAACCTTGTGCCAGGGATGAAGGGAGAGATGATCATAACCTTTGGTGCCAGGATGAAGGCAGAAATGATCAGTAACCTTTGGTGCCAGGGATGAAGGCAGAGATGATCAGTAACCTTTGGTGCCAGGGATGAAGGCAGAGATGATCAGTAACCTTTGTGCCAGGGATGAAGGCAGAGATGATCAGTAACCTTTGGTGCCAGGGATGAAGGCAGAGATGATCAGTAACCTTTGGTGCCAGGGATGAAGGCAGAGATGATCAGTAACCTTTGGTGCCAGCACTGTCAGAGCATCTGGCAGCCCCAGCTCTGATGTCGGTCCATGGGTGACATTGAAGGCAGCCAGACTGCGAGGGAAACACAACCTTGGGATGGCCAGGGGAGGGGAATGGCTGGGGGTCCATGAATGGACTGGGTAGGACTGTGGGGAGCTAGAGACTAGCTCTGCAGGGGCATTGCTTGGGCACTGACAGCCCCAGAGTGCTGAAATAGGGTCCTGGGCTGTAGGCAGGGTGTGGGGAGAGCCAGGGCCAGTAGGACCCATTAGTGCCTTCAAGGCTCTGATGCTCAGCACACACAGCTGAGATGTGCTGATTTCAGTGGTGGAAGTGTTTCCCTTCTTGTCTGGAAGATAACAGAGCCTGTATGCTTCATTATTCTTGAGCCATTTATTCATATTGAGGATTAGTTCACCTGCAGGTGCTCCTGCCCTGGTTCCCCCAGCACCAGTTCATGGTGCCACAGCTGAAGAGGGTCACTGTGACTCTGCTGTCACAGTGACAGAGCTTTAGGGTCGCAGTGACACTGCTGCTTCCACTCCATGCAGCAGCTTGACACCTCAGCTGATAAAACCCAAGATGTGAGATCACACAGCACAAGGCTGGGGGTTCTCAGGCTCCCTTTGCAAGAATGAGCCCTGGGAGCTGTGACGAGGAGATATCCAAGCAGCTCCCCATGCAACCTGCCCAGCCCAGATCCAGCTGGAAGAGAGCCTGCTCCCAACAAGCCATTTGGGTGTCACTGCAGGGAAAGAAATTGTGTTGCACTGCCAACGAACTGAAGTTGCAAAACTTGAAATACACAAAGACATTATCTATGGGCTAATGTCAGCTCGAGTTGTTTTGCAAACCAACCCTACAGAATCACTTAGATTATAAAAGACCTTTGAAATCTTCTAGCCCAACTATTCATCTATTGACAAGCGTGTTTGAAATCTATTGATAGAAAAGTGACAAAGTTGCCTGTATCCTAAAGGAGAGGTATGCCAAATCTCCATTTTAGAGGATGTGCTGCTTAACTATGGATGGGAAAGCCAGTGGAGCTAACATATAGTAGGATACTAATGAAAATTGAGAAGAGTTTCAAAGACTAAGTTTTTTCAGCCCCTTACGACCTTTCCATGGCTCCATGTGCATAAACAGTTGTTATTCTGCCCTTGGTCACATCCAGCTTCAGTTTCACCATGTTCAACATGTGAGGGAGCTGGCTGGTGTTGCAGGGGAGTTTTTTGTCCATTCCCTTCGTTGCACTCGTTTTCCATGTCCTCTGGATATTAATGCAAAATAATGACTAGAACAGGTCCTGACACAGCACAACCCTGACTCAGAACAATGTTGCTTGAGGACCATGACACCCTCCCAAGACACAATAGCAAACATCAGCCAAAAGAGGAAGCATATTGTGTCAGGTCCTTGACAAAAAGCTTCCTCTAGATGCTCTAGAGAGTAAGCACCACCCTGTCCATATTGTCTGTCTCAGATCTCCATCGTTTCCTCTGTCCCAAGGTCCAAATTTCTGGCACCATGTGGAAGGTGAAAGGAAAAGTTCTGATGATGCCAGGATCTGAACATCAGTGGAAAACTAGAAAATTTGAATTGTGAAAGCAAACCAGCTGCTGTGAACTGATGCAGCTCCTTGAAAACTTGATTTGTTTACCTTGCCCCTTGGCACCAATGGCTGTTAGCATGATCCTTAAAATCAGATGACCAAAGGATCTATGGTTTCAGGATTTGTTTCTGGAACAAGATGGAGCAATTACTCTATCTGGAGAAAAGAGAAGAAATAAATCAGAAGAAGAATTCATCAAAGATTAGTTAGAGATTTAAACACAGTAGTGAATCCAGCCTGTCTGGCAACACAGAGAGCCAAGACTGGGAAGCATCACTTGCATTAGTGCCCAGCTGGTGGTCCTGATCTCCTACTCCAGACTAAGTGCTGGCTGAGCTCTGGTCTTTGACTCTGTTTTTGCCTGTCTGGGAAAAGCTAAGGACTAATATGTATACTGAAATAATGAGATCTGCATATTGCCCTTGATGTGTCACACATGGAGAGAATGTGAGACAAAGCCACAGGGAAGACAGACAGGATGGGTTTACTGTCCCAGGAAGTGAGGGGGATGAGGTCATGAAGAATGTCCTTGTGTCATTCAGGAAAACTTGGCTACCTGCTGTCTGGAGACCAGAACAGAGACACTCCATGGTGCCTAAGCAGCCTTTTTCCATATTCACTCAGCTTCCATCATCTTTCAGGGCTTTGCAGGAACACAGACACACACAAAAGCCCCCAAACAAATAAATACTCTGATTCCAGGCACAAACATTACTCAGCTGATTATCACAAAATATCACTGGGACCTGAGACTCAGGAGCCATGGGGTCATGAGATACATGAGAGCCAGTCTCACTAACTCAATGAGACTTCAACTGTTCAAAAACATGGCTTGAAAATATGAACCCTCTAGTTTTAAGAGGAAAGCAAGTATCCGAAAATACACCAAAGAGAAGCACAAGCCACCTGACTCTGTGCATCTTTCCAATCTTCATTCATGCTAAAAATGTACTCTCATGTCTGACTGCACATGAATAAATCCAGCAAGCTAAGGCCAAGAATACTTCAATCACAGACATGGACAAAAGACAAAATCAAGAATGAGCTCAGAGATAATAGTTTCGAACTTCTCACTCTTCGCAACAAGGCTCTCACAGAGGAGAGATTTTCTGTGCCAGAAAACCTGAATCTACAGCAGCACAAGGGTCAGATTAATACAATTTCTCCTCACTTCATCATCCCATTCTGAAAAATAGCTGCACCTTACAAATTCCCCTTCTTGCCTCCACTGCTAAAAGGCACTGAATACCTTTGTGTCTGCTAGCTGCTGCTCCTTCCTGCTCCTAACCTAATGCAGCTGGCAAGGTGGTGGGGCAAGGTAATCCTATGAAAAGCACATGTAGTGCTTTCAAGATGCACCACAGGTAATATGTGATTGTTGTTATGTTAAGATGCTTATTCTTCAACTGCAAAAGATGTACTCTTATTCTAAAATTGGATTGTAGCTGAAGGCATGACAGAATAACTGAATTGCTTCTCCCTTACCTAGCCAGAGCTCTCAGCTTCAATTTTACCTTAGCTGCTTGCACCAGCTACATTCTGATAATGACTTGCTTCCACAGCCTCTGAGCAATCACAAATGTGCAAAAATATTGACTGTTCATATTGAATCGCTGGAATGCTTTTTACAAATCAAGGACATCCTGAATCCATCCATTTTCCCCTTGGTGAATTTCCACCAAGGGAATTCCAAGGTTCAATTTCCAATTCAATTTTGCCTTGGTGAATTCCAAGGGAATTCGCTGAGGTCTTTCCACCACAGCAAACTGGGGCACTTGGCCTTGTCACCTGTACCAGCTGGAAGAGGAAGAGGGACCTGGGGAGATCACCTGGCTGCTGAACCACAGCCCTGCCTTCCTTTGAATTTCAGCTTTGTGTCTGTGAAGATTCATGAGCTGTGGCCATGCTAATGGTGAAAGTAACTCCTCTCTGCCTTGCCCTCATCTCTGTCCTTGAGCAGCTCCGTTTCTTTGTTATTAATTGGCTCAAACAAGATTTCCCCAGACACTTGGGCAGTTGTAGCATCAGCCAGTAATCCCCTAACTCCCTTGGACACCCGGGAGTCCCTTGTGTGCCACTCTACAACTGCATTTTGCAAGTGTTGCACTCCTCCCTGATACACCAAATCGATGTTGCCTGTTGATCAAAGACGTCCTTGTCCTCAGAGAAAATTCCAGTGCACTTCGGGTAGTTTGCGCAAGACACCAGAAACTGTAGCTGAAATTCCTAAGATGTCACCATCTAAAGTAAAAAGCCTTTGGAAATGAAATTCTTTCTCTCACGGAGAACAGGCTTTGGTACTTTGCTGAAATAATCAGCACAAAGCTTGTCCTGAAAGGTTAAAGGGTTCACCTAGACTCTCACAAGAGGCATGGCAGCTATCACTGGTATAGGGGCTTTCTTATGTTGTGCTAGGAATCTGTACAATCACAACTAACTGCTTGTAGTTAAATGAGAAAAAAATCTGGTTCTAACATCCCTGCCAATGTTACTGGGAAACAAATACTTTACCCCTCCTTTTTCACCTAAGAAATCTCTCAGCTGGGAGCAGCCAAACAACTTCTTTGAGAGGCTGGAATTAGAATAATCTTTAAGGTCCCTTCCAACACAAGCCACTCTGTGATTTTTTGATTCTATCCTTTTTAACTGCCTTTTAAATTGTATGTTGGTCTGTATTAAACAGCAGTGATTTTACTGAGGTTCACATAGCTACCAAGTAAAATCATATATCAGAAGTTCAGAAAAACTAGATCTGAGAAGACACCTGTTAAAATATCAATCAAAGAGGCTGGTGATCTAAGTGTAAAAGCTTCCCTAAGAACTATGTCAGGCACAAAATAAAATGTGCAAGGTAGAGCTGTATGATCACCTGCCAGCATCCTGGTACCACATCTTACATGGCATCCTGGGCTGATATTGATAACACTACCGAGTTCTTTTTTCCTAGCATGGTGGTGAGTATCTAGAGGGCACAGACCCCCTTGTTTTATTCACGATTTTCATTTCACAAAATACTGCATGTTTTTTTTTTTCACAATTTTGGGTGCTATGAGTGTTTTCAGTATCTCCCTTCTTGGAGAGGACCAGCAAGAGCTGCTGAAAGACCTTTGAAACTTCACAGTTCCCCTAGGGGCTCCAAGAAATTATATCCTTCCTTGAGCTTAAACCACAAAGGTCCACGTTTACACAATTCAAGAGATCTTTTCTAAAGAGACTGAGTGTGGGTTCTTCTTCAGAAGAGTAAAAGGCATGAGTAGTATTTAACGTGTCTGTGGATTCCAAGCTCCTTCGTGTGGCAGGAGGACACCAGCTTCTGTCTGGGTCGTGGTCACTGTGCAGCTCAGCACGCAGGGGTCACCTCCTCTCGGGAGACTGCGGATCACCCGCGTTTAAAGATGACATCCCGGTTTACAAGCAGCTTTCCGACCCTGGAGAGTACATTTTCATTGTAACAAGCTGGCAGATCACTAGATGGCCTCGTAACCTCAGAGATTTGGGCAGACCCAGGCGTGGGCTCAGGAATCGCCAGGTTTAAACCCCTGGCGCCCCAAATGCTGCAGAATCATCACCTCGGGCAATGCACAAGAGCCTGTTAAAAACGCAGAGCGAGAAATCCGGTACACTTAGGTCCCACCGGAAAGGTAGAGAACCCCACATCTGTCACTCCTGCTAGAAGCTGCTCATATTCCCTAAATCCCAGCAGAATGGACTGGAGATGGAGCAGAGACTAGGTGGGAGCTGTTGGGGAGTCACCGGTATCTCGGAAGGAGATGAGCCTGTTTGGGGGGATGTCCCTGTGAAGCTCAGAAACCGGGGAACTGAAGGGGATGCAGGTGGGTTTGGTTCCTTGTCCCACACCAACGAGTCACAGTGAAAATTTGGCCACTTCGAGGCCTCGGAGGAAACACCAGCGTTTGGGGGTGTAGGTGTGTCTTACTTGGCACTGAGCCGTGCCCTCCTGAGCGACAGCAACTGCACGGTGCGGTGAGGGAAACCCACCGGAGAGGGTCTGGGGAGAGGGACGAAGGGATCTCTGGAGCAGCAGAAATACCAAGGGGATGGATGCAGCCGGTGGGACGGGCACATGCAGAGGAGAAGGCAGAGGTCCCGCTTGCCCGAGGGGCAGAGCCGGCACCGGGCGCTCTCTCGGTGGCTGCTGCTGCCTCCAAGAGGTTGGAGAGCTTTCCCTGGGCCACACCGTGTTGGCAGTGCCCTTGACCTGATGTGCAAAGGGTAAAAACACCCCTCATTTCCCCCTGCTGTTCAATCCGGACGCGTTTTACCGCTCCTTTCCCCGCGTGGATTTTTATCATCGTTTTTAAACACGGGGCTAGCTCACACTGGCGCGCGTCATTCAGAAAAGCCACCCGAACGCGTTAGGAGCGGGGCGAGCCCCGGCACTGCGCAGGGCTGCGGGCTCGGAGCCGCTGAAGCACGGCGGGGGCACGGAGCTCGGAGGCTCGGGCACGGGCTCGCGGGGCCGGGGCTGCAGGAGCACGGAGCGGGGCCGGGGCTGCAGGGGCACGGAGCGGAGCCGGGCTGCAGGGGCACGGAGCTCGAAGGGGCCGGCGCTGCAGAGCACGGAGCGGGGCCGGCGCTGCAGGGGCACGGAGCTCGGAACGGGGCCGGGCTGCAGAGCACGGAGCGGGGCCGGCGCTGCAGGGGCACGGAGCTCGAACGGGGCCGGCGCTGCAGAGCACGGAGCGGGGCCGGCGCTGCAGGGGCACGGAGCGGCGGCTGCAGAGCAGAGCTCGAGCGGGCCGGGGCTGCAGAGCACGGCGCTCCAGCGCAGCCCATGCGGGTGCCGGGAGCCCGGCGCTGCCGCTTTAAGGGCGGGCGGGAGCGCGGCCCGGCCCCGGCGGAGCGGCGGCGGCGGCACCAGGTACGTGCGGGCCGGGCCGGGCCGAGCTGAGCCGGGCCCGGCTGTGCCCTCGGCCCGGCCGGGAGCTCCCCCGGAGCTGCCCCTGCTGCCGGGGCCCGCGGCCGCTCTGCTGCGGGCGCGCAGCGCCGGGCGGGCGGCGATGGCGGCGGGGCGGCCGCGGCCGCTCGGTGTTTGCCGCCCTGGCAGGAGCGGGCGTGGGGAGGTGGGGCGGGGTGCTTGGGCTTTGGACGGCTATTGCTGCCTAAAAAAAACGCCCAAAAACCCTTAAATTGCATAGAAATTGGGGTTTGGTTTGGGAGTTGGGTTTGTGGGGATTTTTTTTTGTTTTTGTTTTTGTTTTGTTTTTTTTTTTGGAGGGGGAGGTTTTTCTTATGTGTTTTGCTACGTTTTGTCGTCTTGTCCAACGCACCCACTGATTTATAGTCAGGCAGTAGTGTGAAATGTATCCTGATTTTATTCCTTGTGAGATGGGTGGGCCGGGAGTGTCAAACACAGGGATGTCCATCCAGTTATCCATCCTGATTTTATTCCCTGTAAAATGGATGGATCAGGAGTGTCAAACACAGGGATGTCCATCCAGCTATCTATCCTGATTTTATTCCCTGTAAAATGGATGGGCCAGGACTGTCAAACACAGGGATGTCCATCCAGTTATGCATCCTGATTTTATTCCCTGTAAAATGGATGGATCAGGAGTGTCAAACACAGGGATGTCCATCCTGATGCCTTCCCTCACTAAGCACTTAAGCGCCGTTTGGATCTTGAGTGCTGAGCTCTTGGCAGGTGTTTCTGTACCAACGATTAATTTCAAAGAGTAACCATTGTGACAGGCCATGCAAAATAAACGCTACAGAATCTCAGCCCTGCTAATTTGCAGCAATTCATGGAGAAAAGCCAGCATAGAGCATTTGCTGACAAGATTTATCTCTCCAATTGATTGCAGTTAACATCATGCTTCCCTTAGGCAGATGAGGATTATAGAGCTCTGCCTTCGAGAAGGAAGGCATTTGCTAATTGCATTCATTAATTACATGGACTCTGCTGAGTGGCATTCTCCAGTGTGGAAAAATGCAAAATGTTTGATCGTGTGTATTTATTTGCAATAGAAACATAAAGACTTTAGCCAACGATTTAAACAAAGATTTAGTGGGAGTATCAGCCTAAATAGCAAAGTGTGAAGTTCACAGCTCAATGTTTTAATCCGTGATGAAACTAAAGCCAGTACTTAAAGCAGAGGCCAGCACACAACAGAAATACCACTAAACACTTTTCTAAAGATAAAGACAAATAAAGAAAAACTGATCTATTGAATTACAAAGTGTTAAGACTGTTTCATTGGCATATCCTTCCTGTTGTCCCTTTGTCTAGTTTTAAGGACAACCTGCACAGCTATTAGATGGTGAAGTTGTCCATGAATCTTCTGTTGTGAAAAATTATCGGGGCTGGGATGAAAGTTATTTTTCTCCATGCATCATTCTGCTGGTTTGTGAAAACCACTGTAGAAGAGAAGAAACAATTGCAATGAGTTTAGATTCTTGTTTGTTTGTACTTCTCGCTGTTGTGGAAGCACAGGCCTGAAATGCTTCTCTGGTTGTCAGTTTCAGGGAGGTTCAAAAGCTGTGCCCTGAAGCAAGGAAATCTGAGTTATTGAGAAGAAATTAGAGAGCAAGGTGAGGAAGGAAAAAGGATCTGGAATTACTAATGGACGGGTGAAGGAGATCTAAGCAGGAAGGCTGGAAAACATTTCCTCTCCCTTCAGGCCACTTCTTGCTGAGTGTGCTCACAGGATCAGCATAGGAAGGCCCAGGGTCTGCAAGAGAAGGTGGGTGAGGAAAGTTTGGTGATCAAGTGCTGAGAAGCTCTTCCTTTGCCTCTCAGTGCTGTGGCTCTCCTCTCTGCATTCTCCTGATTCTTAAATGAATCTAAACTCTGACATACCAGTCTTTCATTCTCCTTCACCTTGAGTGGTGTGAGAAGGCTATCCAGTCTTAATTTATCACCTTTTAAAAACTTACTTTAAACGTGTTGGATTCAGTTTCTCTCTTCAGACAGCTTGGACCATGTTTATAAAGTTTGTCAGAGTGGGCTACAAGGGATGGAGGTCTCTTTTCTTCTACAGCTGACAGCATCCTCATGAGACTATTGCACCAAAGGACTAACCAATCCTTTAAAATACAGATTGAAATGCAACAAATTGGGACTACTCTGGTTAAGATCAATTCTGGGTTTTGGTTTTTTTTCTATTTTTGTCAATTTTTGAGATGGCAGATTGATACATTTTAGGGAGAGGAAACAGTTTAATTGCTTGCCTTTTAAAAAGATGGTTTTTTATAAAAGATTCATCACCATTAAAGAAACTGGTAATTAATGGTGTCTCTTCAACCAACCTACTGATAACCATTGCTACGTCCACAGGCCCTGCAATGCCAGAGTCTTCCTGCAAAATCTGAAAATTCGGTGGAAGAACCCTAAATGGGAGTAGATTGCTGTGTGTTTGTCTTCAGGGCAGAGGGAGAGAGATGCTGAAAGGTCGCACATTTAATTTTTAGCTCTAAAGGCTGTCCCACTAACTGGTTGTTTCTCACTGGATAAGTTCAGAGTACTCTTCTGAATGGGCCTCTCGATACTTCTTCCTTGAATACCACTTCTTTCAGACTTAAGACTGGGCAGGGGCAAGGCACAAGAGCACAGGGACCTCCTGTTCTTCAAGTCCCTGGTGGTGCAAAGCCTTGAAGTCTCTGAAGAAACATCACTCATGTAGCATTTTTCTCCTTTCAGGGATTGTCCATCACTATGAGAAACAGCATCCTGTGAGTTTATTTCCAGCTTTGCGCCCCATCGCTTGCTTCAGATCAGCTGTGCTCTGCCGGGGAAGGCTGGTGTCCTCGGGGGCAGCATGGCTGGAAGCGGCTGGAAGCGGCTCCTCCTCCTGGGCAGGCAGAACGCCCTCGCCAAGGTGTGGAGAAGCAGGAGGGGCAGCCCCTCTCTGGGCTGGAAGCGCCGCTGCCACTGGAGCGCAGGCAAGCCTCTGGACCCCGAGGTGAGGGCGTTTTTGGAGGAGAACACCGAGGTCACCAACCGCGGGCACCTCACCCCCGAGATCCGCCTGCGCCTCCTCAGCCCTGGCTGCAGGTTCTGGAGAGAAAAGCCCGACCTGTGGCCGTACGGGGACCCCTTCTGGGCCATTTACTGGCCGGGAGGCCAAGCCCTCTCCAGGTATGCAGCACGATTCACCGCGGCTGATAAGTGCAGCCCGCCAGCATGTCAGACCTGGCTCTGTTTGGAGGAATTCCTTGTGGTGTGTGTTTGCCTATTAATAATCCATAATCCATCCTCCTCTCCACTTACACTGGAGTGTCCCAGTCTCTGCTGGCTGGCAGTGTTAGAAATGAGGAGCTTGGCTCAGCCAATTTATCAAGCAGTAACTCAATTTATTTTGGTAAAGTATGAACAAGACAGTGCTGGGTACAGTAGAGAAGTTTCCCTCTCTGACTGCACACTGATTGCTGGGCTGGCTGGTATTTATTGAGAAATTACAAGCCACTTCAGCATTATTCTCTTTTAAAAATTTCTGTGTCACAATTCTATACTTTATTGTTATCCATCCCTCCTAGGATGTATGTCTCTGGATGTATATCCAGATGGTGTGGTCAAGCTCCTTTTTTTTTTTTTACTGTATTGTGGTCCTCTCCTCTCAGGATGTGTATCCAGCTTCTGTTGTGATATATCCTAGGATGTATACCCAGATGGTTTGGTCAAGCTTCCTTCTTCAGGATGTTGCCACCGTTTTGTTAGGAGTCTGAGATAAAGTTCATATCCCTCTTTTGTTTATTCTAAAGCTACAGTTTAAAAAAATCCTTAATACAAAGCATTATTCCAACGTTATAATTCAAAGGTTCTCAGTACAAAACAGGCTAGGTCTTTATCAAAAAGCAACATCCTAAAGTTATAATTCAAATACTCTCACTACAAAACAACTTAAGACTTATAATAGTTAATTGCAAACACCGTTCAAAGGCCTTCTCTCATGTTTTGTTTTCCTCAGTTATAAAATTTATCTTTATAACTTTATCACGGCAGTGATCCACACATTCCACAATTACAGTTACCCAGGTTACCTTTATTTACCTGACATGAAACACAACCTTGTATTTCACAGCAGTGAGTTCCAGCACCCACTGTGTAAAATAACTTGTGTCTTTTATGTAGAAATTTGTTATGTTCAGTGGCCATGCATGTGCTGACAACGGGGCTGAATTTGGATCCATGGAAAGTTTGTGCAGTTGACATCAAAACCTAGTGATGTGTTTGATTCTATAATTTCAAACAAGAGGATTGCTATTTTGTCATAACGTGTGTGGTTTTTTTGTTGGAGGCAGACAGGAGAGAGATTTGCCTCTGGTCTGTTGAGAGAAGTAGTTTAATGCTGATGCATTTGTAGTGTTGGTTAGCCTGAATCACTCTCCTCATCTAGGATTTCAGCAGCCTTATTGGGGCTTTTAGTCACATCAGAAGAAACATTTTGATTTTGGCCACTGACTGTCTAAATGTCTTTGGTGTTCCTAATTCCCAAGAACTAGAGTTCTTTTACTTTGTGAAATCAAATCCCTCACTTAAACAGCAGGAAAAGAAAAATCTTAATTTTTACAGCAGAGAACAAGCTGTCAGAGAGTCCTCACATAGATGAAAGGGAAGAATCTGAATTGGGGCGTTACTGTTTTTCTGCAAGAAAGCATAAATAAGAAGGCAGTTTTGACCAGGCAAAAGATGAGTCTTACTGTTAAATTATGAGTTGATTAGCCTGCCATGTGGATGAACTAGAGTGCTCCTAAACATGGGATATATAAAATAGATTAGTCAATCTTTTCATTTTGCTATCATGATTTGTATGCTCAGATATTTGGGTAGCAATAATCATTTTCTGGCATTTCATTACTTTATTATCTTACTGTTTATGCACTGGTTTGATGTATAAGAAATGTCAGAATTCAAATGTCAGAAGAGTAAAAAGGGAGCACAAAACCATATGGTTGCCTCCATAACTGTCCTCCTTTCACAGCTGGCGTTTCCACAGCACCAGGAGTCTGCTATTTCAAGCTGCTCCTCTTGGTGTAATCCAAGATTCCTGGTTAGCCCAGGAGAGCAGAGACACTGTGTGCACTGTGCCAGGGGACACAGCAGCCTCCAGCTGTCCTGGGTCACCACAACCAGCAGCAGTAACTCAGTAACCACTCAGCTGGACACAAGGCACTTGCAGCATCGTGCCTACACAAATTACCAATGGAAAGTCAGGGCAAACCCAAGGGGAGCCCTCGAACGGAGAAACACAGCACTTCTGTGGAGAGCCTTGGTCCTGGTGGTAAACTAGGGGCTGTCCTTAGGGGAGTGATGGCCTTAGGGAATGCTGTTAAACATCTGAGCTGCTGAGTCCTGCACTTGACAAAGCTTACTAGGCCTCTTGGTGCCATTCCTGCTGGTGCTTCCAGGCCCAGGGCATTTCCATCCATGCATTCCCAATGTACACCATTTAACATCGCACTGGAATCCCCCTGCAAAAGCTGTGCTTACCTTACCTGTAGGCCTCTGGGAAGAGTCAGCCGTCACTCTCCCTGTCAGAAGACAATACAAATGTAGAATCCTTCCTCGTTTCTACTTCAAAAGAAATTATGGAAATTGGTAGCAAAATTATGGCAGTTTGTAGTAATTAATTTCACTCTTCTCCCTGACACTTGGGGTTTTCCCCTTTGCAGCCAATTGAATTTCCAGGCAGCTGTTAATGTTCTGAACCCTCTGCAATGGTTATAATGTGATTCATAGTATTTAACAATAACTGCTACTTGCCTTCTGTCAGTTCTCCACTTCCAGGCTAAAGGTTTTTCAGGATTTCTCTTGGCAGGTGTCAGCAATTAGATGAAGACATCCTTTCTGGTCACCAAAGCTCTATTCTTTTTCTTGCTGCTATTCAGGAACCACACTAAGCAGTCTCAAAGTATTTGCATCTCTATCTGCATGGCTCAGGAAAACGAAGAGGACAAATTCCTCTTCTTCCAAGCAGTTGCATAAGCAGTGTTTCAGATTGATGGGTGGGCACCATATTCACTGTGAATACATCATGTTTGTTCAGTCTTTTAATTTCTACAGATCCTTACTTTACTATTTCTCGTGCATTCTGATGAATTCTAGTTAACTAGAAGTGTCTACTCACCAGCTTGTGTCTGCTTAACAGATAAGCTCACCTGTCAGAGAAGGAGCTGATTGACATAAAACGTTGCTTACTTGGCTGAATTTCTTTTTGTTTGTGGGTGGGAGAGGTGTAAGGCAGAAAAATGATGGTTCTTGATTTTTATACCATCCAAGAGAAATAAGGAGTTTCGTGGCAGCTGCACATGTGGAATAGTGTTAAGGTACCTCACTTCATTACACATTTGGCAAGAAACTCTTATGCAGTGTAGTGTATAAATTTGTATGATCTTGTTCACTGCTTTAACAGCTTTTCTTTTCCAGGTATATTTTAGATAATCCACGTGTGGTTAAAGGGCGATCAGTCCTGGATCTGGGAAGTGGATGTGGAGCAACAGCGATAGCTGCTGTGATGAGTGGGGCATCCCAAGTCCTTGCCAATGACATCGACCCTAGTAAGGCTTTTTTTTTTTCATCTCTGTGTAAAGATTCTTACTCATTTTTAAAGCCCCTTTAACGCAGACTTTTCTTTGCCCCAGTTGGGAGAAATTCAAGTTCCAAACAGAATCCTGAGAATGCTAAAAAGAGGAATGGGTGGCCCAGGTATATGTCCATAGCTCCTTAGAACAAAGAGGAAAGTTTCTGTCAAGTGTTGCCTGAACACCATCACAGCTGCTTTGGATGAGAGCCCCAAGCACAAGCAGCAAGTTGGCCTCTCTGCAGGACCACAGCATTTTCTTGTACTCCCATGTACACAGGGGCCTAGATTTTGCCTTTTTCCTCTGACTTTGTCTTTCCATAATTGACTTATGAATGCAGTTTATTCGTAATTTAATTACTTGTTAGTTAGGAAGGAAATACATCCATAGATTAAGGCAGTTACTATATTCTGCTTCAATTCCATGATTGGTTCACAGTGGTATCCATTCTAGGAATACTTCTTCCCTGTGTCATGGTGTAATGAGGATAAAATTTCATTACTTCATGCCTAGATTTTGACTCATAATAAAAACTGTGAAAACCTGTAGTCTGGGTTTTCAGGCCTGGAGTTTCTGAGTTTCTAAAGCTTCGTTTTCCTGATGTTTTGGGTTGCTGAAACTACTTTCCCAGGGAAAAAGAACAAAACATCAGGATTGTTTTTGTAACAATATTCATGTTTAGAATTCTTTCTGTGGGAGAGATTTTCTTTTGATGTCCCTCTGGTTTGACCAATGTGGGTGAAGGGGTTGTCTTTTGTTCACCAGTCACAGTGGTCTGTGGAAAATTGTAGAAAAAAGGGAGTGATCCCTGATAATAAATGGAGTCAGATTCATTTCTCCAAGAGCTTTAGAGAAATTTCAGGAGTTCATGTTGTGTGTTATCAGCCACAGTGACAGAAGCCTCCTAGATAGGATGAACATTTGAGAGATGAAATTGAAAGATGTGTCACAGAAATACATAAGGGGGCTGAATGGCAGAATCCTAAAACATAACTTTTAATTTTCCTTTGGCTTTTCTTCAGTTGCAGGAATGGCAATGATCTTGAACTGTGAACTGAACCACCTGAATCCTTTCCCCATCACCATTAAGAACATCATTAATTCAGAGGCTGGCAACTGGGACCTCATAGTTCTGGGAGACATGTTTTATGATGAACAACTGGCTGATGGTCTGCATCACTGGCTGCAGAAGTGCATGAGGATACACCAGACTGAAGTGCTGATTGGTGACCCTGGCAGGCATCAGTTTTTAAGCCACAGCATTCGCAGTCAGCTGCACAAAGTTATAGAATATTCACTGCCTGAGAGTACGAGACAAGAAAACTACGGGCTAACGTCAAGTATTGTCTGGAGTTACCAGCCCTCAAACAGCTGAGGCTCTTGAAGCTGCCTTTCTGTGGGATTTTGGCTCACTTGGTTGCCTTTTTGGAGGTATACAAAATGAAAATGGGAATTAAACAGGGAACGTTATCTGTTAAAGTAAAGCAGCTTACTGTACCGTCACTGTATGGTTTCAGTCATACTCGCTGAGGCTTTTGCTCAATTTGAGGTAAAAGCTGCATGCAAACTGTGTTCAAAGGGGCCTGCCCTGAAGTGCAGACCTACAGACAACTTACACGTAGGAGTTTGCATGCTTGATGTTTCCCATGTATGTTTGTGTCTTGCTGACATTACTGTGAAGTGTTTTGGATGTCCAGCATACTGCAGTGGGGAGGGGGTTGTGGCTGAAGGACTACTGCACTGCGTCCACAGGCTTTCGCAGCATATTTATAGAAAATTTCTGAATACAGAAAATTATTGCTGTCCTCCAGAAAATTCTCCACTAGATTATTAGCTCATAATACGCTCAACTTGAAGTGCCTTGCTCTTTTTCTGGGTATCTCTTCTGAATGTCCAAGTAACAAATTTGAATCTCCCCCTTTCCCTCTATAATAAAAATTTCCTGTTCCTTGAAACTGCCAGAGTGATTATGCAGGGGTTGCACCCAAATCTAAACTCTGCTTCTTAACTGCCAGACCATGTAAAAGCTTTAAAAAATGGAAAGTGAACGAATAGTACCAGCTATGGGGTAATTTCATCCCCTTGAGAGTAGGGTCAAATGATCTACATTCCCTACATTACCCTTTGCAATCTATCACTTTGGGAAGCTGGTGAGGAATGAAGTCATCTTTACTTCTGTGAGGGTAACTAAATAAAAACAAGGAATAAAAGTCTGATATAATTATTTTGCTCATCTCTGTTTTGCTTTTCTCTTGAGGAGATGCTGGACAAACTCCAGAATCATTCTCAAGTTTTATCTGCCAACTAAGAACCAGTTTTATCTGCCAAACATGGTTAAAAAAAAGTGATCCTTAGGTAAGATGCTGTAACTGTAGCCATTTGAAGAAGAAACCAGTGTTTTCAGAGCAGTCTTACAGGAAGTGTCAATTTTAGCAGTCAATTTAGCAGTCAAGAACAAGCAGTGATGGGGATCTAATAACTGCACCGTAGAACACAGTGCACCTACAACCCTCCCACTGCCAGGTGCCGTGGTAGAAGCTTACAAATGTGAAAAAGTGTGTGGCACTCACTCAGAAAACCCTGGTATTTATGAAGTAGGAGGTTTAGGAGCACAGTCAGATGTACATGGTTCCATAATCCAAAAAGTTTTCAGAAAACTATCCAAACAGCCAACTTCTAAACTTTAATCTTCAGAACAATCCGTGAATATTCTGCAAGGCTCACAACAAAAACAACAACAACAGAGAATATGAAGTGGTAAGCACATCCGTGAGGTTCTTCTCCCACTTCACCCAGTACTGGTAAACAGTTGTTGAAAATTACTGTGAACCAAGAAACATTCCAGTAGAGTTATGCAAATACTAAACACCTAAGGGCAGACTCAAGCTCTAAGGGTGAAGGATTTATAGTAACTTAAACTTTCAAACCTAAAAATACAGTGTTACCTTGTTGCAGTGTTGTACAGCTTTTTAAGCACTTGCTGAGGAATGTACCACTAAGTTACACATTGAGAAGAAGCTGTAGAGAAAGATGGTAAATCTAGAGGCAAACTTAAGGACACAGTATTTGCCTTCAACATGACAAATCCAAGGTTATATTAGCAAGGAGAAAAAGGATAATTTTCCCACTGAGGTTAGCAGTAGCATTGCCTAACAGAGCTGCCTAAACGGCAATACAATTCAATATCAAAAATAGTGCAACACGGATTTATCATCCAAGAATACAAAGGAATCATGGGCCTTGACTGATCCCAGGGATTCCACAGGGCTGAACAATAAACTACTCCTCAGCAAAAAAAAAAAAAAAAAAAGAAAAGTAAATAAAACCTGGTAGATTAGGTTATTAGGCCTCTATCTGGTGATCTGGTGCAAGGATTTGCTGCAGTGACAGCTGTCAGATGCTTATGGCTACTGTAGCAAAATCAACTCCTTGCACCAATGGTTTGTGCAGTTACACCCACAGGGATTGCAGGAACACCTGCATCACTGAATTCATCACTGAATCACATTCAACACATTCCTCAGCCATGCAACAGGAGTTTACTTTTACTTTCAACAGAAGAACAAGGATTATTGTCAGACATCATAATATCCTTTAATATTGGCAACAAAAAATACCTTGCATGCAATTAGACCTGACCTTTAAATAGATATAAGACTCATTTAATACCGAACTCATTTAGACCTGAACTTTAATACAATATAAAACTGGTTTATTTCTGCAACACTTAGGCGTGGCTATGACAAGAGTTAAATGGTAATGTAAACATATTCCTTATGGTTGCCTAAACTCTTCAGGTTTCCAAATGTTATCAAATCCATGTTAGATCACCCTAGCTAAACCCTTCTACTTCCAGATCCAGAGGATGAACCCAGTGTGCTCCATGCTCCTTTTTCCTCTCGACTTTGTCTTTCCATAATTGACTTATGAATGCAGTTTATTCGTAATTTAATTACTCGTTAATTAGGAAGGAAATACATCCATAGATTAAGGCAGTTACTATATTCTGCTTCAATTCCATGATTGGTTTACATTGGTATCCATTCTAGGAATACTTCTTCCCTGTGTCATGGTGTAATGAGGATAAAATTTCATTGACATAATTGACAAAGCTAAAATTGCTGGAATTAAGGAGCTTAATGCAGAAATTATAGAATTCTCACTAAAGGTTATGCTGGTTCAAGAAAGCCAAGGAACATGACTTGTAATTGTGATGAGAGCACTGCTCCATCATGTAATAAACTCATTCTACTCACTCAACATTTATTTTTTTTTAATATTACTATAACTGAACAATAAATTTATTGATATTTTCACCTTCTGGGGACCACTGGATATGTAATAAACTGCATACAGCAGAACACATATTCTACCATCCTGAGGTTTATGTACTCAGACACTACATTTGGTCCTATTTCACTCACAGATACACTTATGAGTGCCAGTGTTTTGTTTCCTAACAGGATTTTCATGTAGAAACACAGGCAAAAGCCAGAGCAAATTAAATATTTGCCCATATATATAAGTCCTTTCCTTAGTCATAGCTACTACTCTGAAATTTGTAAAGTCACCATAACAATTCCAAAGCAAGTTTATGTTTACACATTCACAGGCTGTAGTTTTGGATGTGTAAAAATCCAGCATGTATTTGATGGTAACTAAGAACAGAAATCTGCAGCATCAGTAATATCAGAAGAAAGGTAGCTACATTTTTTATTCCAGACCTAGCAGAAGTATGTGGTGCAAGGAGCTTCTTTGTTACTATTGAAAGTACATTTGTACTGCTGTTAATGTCACCTCCATTCACCAGTTCAGTCTGTTGATTTTTGTTAGATTAAACTCCCAACTTTACAGACATTTCTGTGTGACAATGTTATGTTCGGGCTTGGTACTTTTAGTTGCAAGTACCACCACAGAACTCAGAAGGCAGATTTACCTAAATTGGGTTTGTACATATAGCTAAGTTGCTAAAGAATACTGAGTAGCAGCAAAATCCAGCACTTGGGGAGCCTGAGCAACGGCCCTGTAACACTAATTATAATTTAACTTTCCTCTTAAATGAAGTGTCATCAATGCAAAGACAGCCCGAGCTCCAAGGAGAGACAGTGGGGAAGCCCAGGCTCACAGGAAAGGACTGGAAGGGCAACGGAGACCTCCAGTGGGAAGCAGGAGGGATGCAGCCTGGTGGCACAGAAGTCACAGCTAGTTCTCCAAGGTGCTTGTTTGCTGAAGGCTCTCCCACCTGTAAACTTGACACTCACATGCACAGGATGAACAATCAGTAAACAGTCCACGTTAGTTGCTTGATTTTGTTTGATATGATGAGTTGCTCTAAAGCATCTCGGGAACGATCTGAAAAAGAACAAAGGAATTTCTTGTTATTCATTCAGAATATAGGGGTGGGGTTTGGAGTAGGTACACAGTAAAGGAATTCTGTATCTGCATTTATGCTTCTTTTGCTATCACAATATCACATTTCAGATACATCTGCAGTAATCCAAACCCTCTTGGTTCTTTCTCTAACTGTAAAGCATCACCAAGCAACATAAGTTAAAACACCCATAGGCTGTCCTATTCCATTCCACTGTTTCTTGAATGGATGCTGTTCCACATTTTTGGAATAGAGTAGGGGTTTAGTATGCAAGCATTTTTCTGAAGTTTTTGGGTCTCCATCAGCACGCTGAAGGGAAAAAAAAATACTATTTCCAAAAAAGAAAACCCCAAAACAACAACAAAATCCTCTCTGAAGGCTGCTGCCACATTCCAAAGCAAAACTCTCACCTTGCTTTGAAAATCTCAGTGTACAATGATTATTTCATCCTGCAAGTTATTATGTGTTTGGGATTACTTAAGGAATACAGCATGCTTTTCAGAAAGCAAGAAGGTATAATCAGCAAGTAATTACCTTCTTGTGATTAGACCTACCTGTTATCAGTGGGCATCCATGGAAGAGAAAAATGTGTATCTTGGGACAACAAGTAAGGACAGCTTCCACAGAAATGTCCGTCAGATTCACACAGCGTTCCATGTGGATCTCCTGTTAGGAAAGCAGGAATGACAACAGCCTGTCAAGAGCACCCAGAGCTCCAGAGGCAAAGCTTTCCTTTGCCCAACCTGTTTCAGAGATCCCCAACCAGAAGGAATTATGACCTCTGTGCATTGACCTCATATGTGGTCCTGTACAGAGCAAGAAAATACCCTAGGAAAAATAAGACAGCTTTTCTGTAAAGAGTCTAAACTAAAACCATAAATCTGAGTTTTCCCAACACACACATACCATTCAAGACATCTGAGTAAACTCTTCAATGAGTTTCCATGGTGTTTGAGTCCCATCACTTTGCCTATGACGTTCTCCTACCAATTGGTTGTCCAGGAGAACAGAACCCAAACTAAATTCTGGTGTTTCCCAAAATTTCCCAAAATAGCCTGTGCCGAAGTTTCAGGTATTTCCATATATTTACATGGTTCCTAAAAGAAATCAAAGAACTTCTTCAAGATTAGACTAAACCCTGCTCTTTTCTTCATTTCTCTGCAGTTGCACAACTACTGCCTCTTGTACATGCTAGGAAAAGATGAAAAGCAGAATAAAGAAACAGATTGTTACCAACTTTTTTCCCCTCTGCTAAATTGCCTTACCTATCAATAAGTACAACATATAAGAAAAAATGCAGGAAAAAGACCATAAAATCAAGTGAAATTAGGATTTGGTAAAATATATTTTGGAGATCATAGGGTAAAAGTAAAACAATCATTGTCTTATTGAAAAGTCTTTCCAATTTATAAACTCCAATGGATCTTGAAAGAGGACAGAAATGAAAGTCAGTCAGTAGAAACCCTCCCTCAGAAGTAATGCTGCTGATAACAGTAATTACAATTTTAAACTGCAGGTATTTTCTTTTGTTCATCCCTTTGTTATTAGGTTAAGTCAATTACCTTTAAATTCTTTGAACATGCTCCACTCACTAGTGCTACAACGCCATCATCTGTTACCTGAAGAAAAAACCACAATGGATTAAAGCTCAGTATTTCTAACACAGCTATTTGGATGCTAAAATCATATTCATTTATTCACTCCCTGCAGTCAGTGAATACACTTAACACTACAGTATTTTCTTCCCAGCTAAACTAGTAGAGAAAATTATCCAAGACGGGTTTTTTTTTTTCATTCTATTAAATACTGTTCCATTGTCCTGCTACCTGACCCAGCCTGGCTTTCTGCAAGGATATTTCCAACAGTGTAACTGCTATTTCTGCAGCTTTCTTGTCTCATTTAACAGTGGACGCACTAATACAGTCAGAGCACTTTTAATTTAAATAGGTTTAAAAAGCATTTGTGCTCTATCTGGACCAATTTGGGTTGGGGAAAAAAGTAATCATTGCAGAAAAGTAAAAAAAAACAAATGTGTAAATGTGTAGTTACTCAAGAAGCTTTTACCTCATTAAAAATACACACAGGGAAACAGCTACTTTTATAAAGGAAGAGACAAGGAAATAAAAAAGCAATGAAGTAAGTCTGGAGAAGTAAGAGTTATATGGCAATAAATAAAAATTACCAAAAGAAATATTAAGACCCTTTTGATACCCTACTTCTGGAAAAATCAAAAGAAGAATAGCATCTAAAATAAGAACCACCTACATGATTTCCAGTACTGACATTTCATTGTGAATGCTCAGTACTGGACTCACATTCAATGTAATTACTCACCATCAGCATCAACTGAATGCTACACTTACTGCAAAAAACCTTCCCTTGCTTTACTATCTCACTGCAATTATGAAATACTTACAGGATTGCTTTTGCAGCTCATCTCCCCCTTCTCATGCTAAATACTGTTGTTAAATCCTCTTCCCTGCCATTTCTGACATTTAAAATGTCATTCTTTCAGTGCTGACTCTGTAACCTAAGTCTGACAATCACAATCACTCCTAAAATATCGTTTAATTATGGAATGTTTACTTCTACTAGGGGCTTGTATTGTTTGACATCCTAGATTATTACTCACATCAGTTTGTCCTAACTGAAAGCAGGCAATAATCTGTCCAAGATTCTACTTTCTCTAAACGGAGTATTTTGGATTATTTTACAATTTAATGAAAATGATTGCACTCAATAAATATACTAAAAAAAAATATCCCTAGGTAGATTCTAACAAAAGTTTATCTTTGGTTCACCATACACGGTCTAATACTAAAATGTGTATTTTTCCAGTCACCAATAAGCAAAATATACCTTTCCTTTTCCTTAAGAGGGAGAAATTAGAAGTAAACTACAGTCTTAAATCTCATCAAGAGTAGAACTAACAAGATCCCCTTTGAACTTTATCATGACAATCTTAAAAAAGAAACAAACAAAAGTCAACTGGCTGAGTGCCACCGTAGATACCTGGGTAGATGAGAAGTCCACACTGTGAAGAAATTTGCAGTTTTCTCCCAGTGCCTGCAGAGATGCATCCATGATGCCTGAGCAGCTGCCCAAGTTCACTATTTGTAGGAATTGGCAGTTGAGTGCAAGAGCCAGAACTCCACTGTCAGTGATGTCACAGCACCTTTTGAAAGAGGCTTCACGCAGGTAAGGACAGGATAAGGCCAGTGCTATGAGTCCTGCCAAAGAAACAGCACTTGAGAGAGATATTCATGTGTTAACATAACCACCAAGCTCACTCCAAAGGCTGGAACAAGGTTTGAGGAAGGAATAATAAAGTGGAAAGCATGTTGAGCATAGCACAGTTTTACCAGAAATCTAGCAGAAGAGTAACTTGATATCACTCTCCTAAGATAATTAGTGCTCTAGGCCTGAAATTTACACCACTGGAAAGACTTTTAATTAGTACTGGGGGCGGCACTGGGGATTTTTTTTTTAGGCAATATTTACCCTAGTTTTTTTTTCTTTGCAATTTACTCAACTCTAACAAGAAAAATAAGGCAGCAATAAGATCCCAGTTATCTGTGCACAGATAACGCACCTTCTGAAGTAATTCCAAATCTGTTCTCCTTGCAAGAATTCAAGTTGATTTTTTTCAGCTGCTTGCAGTTATAAAGCTGCAATAATGCATTATCTGAAATATCACAGTCTCGGAGGTCCAGAGACTCCACAGCAGGGTGCAATACCTGTAAGGAAAACCCACCATTTCAGTCACACTCTGCTGTGCCATCAAACGTGCATTTACATAGAAAATACTAGTAATATTAGACATCACATAGAAGTTTGTGATGGAGGGTGGGGTTACCAGTCCTAGGAACTAAATCTAAAGAAAATCTGGTTCTATTTGTGCAACAGCTCTTGACAGCATGAACTGTTTCTGTGACATACAGAGTAGGAACACATTAATACTGCTACTTAAACAATGGCAATACAATCTTGGTGATTCACTTGCTAGCACAACTTTTGGGGCAGAAATCTGCAGCGCAAAAAAAAAAAAAACAAACCAAAACTGTCTGTGATCAAAACGTCAACCTGCATAACAGATAAGAAAGATATTTGGAAGGTATTTTCCCCCAAGTATTTTTCTCACCCACACACACTCTTTTGCTCATAAACAAGCACTCTCACTACCATATCATGAAGAGGTGCCAAATTCTCATTAAATGGGATCTTTCACTCCCACAAGACCCAGGTTGGAATTTTTGTGAAGTTTTTCCCAAGAGAATTTTTATGAAAGTTGGACTCAAAGCAGTTGGAAGGCATCAGATTTTAGTAACAACAGCCATATACTCCCTTCCTTAACTCCCAGGGACAGAAACATAAATTTCCACAAACTAGCAAAGATAACAACAGCACAGCTGACAGGCTTGATAAAGGCCTATTCCTCCTGTTCTCTCTAACAAGGTACAACAAGGAAAACTGGCTGTTTTGCAAATATATAAGATTCTTAAACACACAAAGGGTTGTCTGCATGCTGCACACAAAAAAAAAAGATACTTCAAAATCAAGGCTTACAGCTTGTGGACACATGCTAAATGGCTTTAAAAAACTTTCTGGTAAAGGGATTTAGAATAAGGAGTTTGTCATGCATGTGGATTGCTGCTCCAAGCAAAAAGCAGAGTAAGGGGGAAAGAGATGCATGATAACACAAATTTGGACAAGAATAGGGAGGTAAGAGATTAAATAGATGTATACATGAAATTTCAGATTAACAGAATTTCAACTGAAATTTAACTTCCAGCAAAATTCTTTAAAAAAATCCCTGAAAATCAGAGAAAAGACATGAAGGACATACATAAAAACAAATGAGAAACTGTTTGCAAAGAAAGCTAAGGTATAATATGCCCAAGGAAAATGATGACAGCTAAGGATAGAATTGCAGGAAATTGCAAGAACAAAGAAAGGAAAAGCACATGGAAAAAGAACCAGAGCAGAATTTCCCAGAGTCACATGGGAAACAGGCTCCAAGAGAAGGCACTGATCAACTGCTGAATGAAGACAAATACTGAGGAGACTTTAGAAACAGACAGCAGAAGTCTGTAAATTAAGGTCTCTAGCTTATTTCCAGACTAAAAATACCCAAATGGATTTTGTGCATTCATACACACAATCATATGCTTTAATTATATAATCTCTTAGGATGTTTTGAAATTATTCCTTACTGAAAAGCTAGCCTAAACCAGATTTTGTCCAGTCAATTTTTCCAAAACAAGATAAATTAATATGAATTCGATTTTTACTCAGACTTACTTTGTGTAAGCACAAAACCATTTTATCCAAAGCTAAATTGTTTTGTTTGTGTAAGTTTTCCATAGAGCTTCTGCCTTTAGTCTTGGCTCCACTATCATGAGTCAGAAACTGATAATATTTGTCTCTTGAGTTACAGGCCAAAGCAGGAATGCACAGGGAGTCACTCATTTTCTGTTTCACCAAGGCCAACCTTTAGCTTCCCTCAATTCTCACGCCTCCCTTTGAGGCTGAACAAGATAACAGCAAACAGAGAGCAAAACAGACGTGGCCCTGAATTTACAGCTGAGGAAATGTCATTAACTGGTGTCATATTGAAACTCTGACACCCATTAGTGTGTGCAAAAGGGATGGGAGAACTCAAACTATCGATTTCAAGCTCTGCCATCATTGTATTTCAAGGAACCAAAATTTAAATACATTATATGGAGACTGTAAGCTTAATGTCAATAGAATTCTACCAACAGAAGTCTAACGAACTGCTGAAATCCTTTATCTGCCACAAATATATATATATACACAAAAAATAAATTGTGCACAAGCAGCTCAAAACACACTACACTCAGGAACAGACTGGTGTGCAACAGAGGCTCCCTCCCCTCCCAAAACAGACAGTATAGTTTTGAATGGATCCTTACCTTACTGATATTTGCATCAGTTATTTGCCCTTGCCTACTCATTAATTTAATCAGTTTATCCTTTATATTGGGTGGCAATGACTTAATATCTGCAGAGTATCTGGAAAGGTTCTTTGTCAAACACTGAAGGCATCTGAAATAAAGGAAAGTCACAGTACAGTCAAAAAGAGGCATTACATGGCAGAAGTAGAACAATAAACTGTCATCTTCTGTATCCAGCTATGGTCCAGTCAGACCTTATCAGTTTCAGCTGTTCCATGTTACCACTGATTCAGTTCCCATTTGGGGTCAAGCTGATCCTTCTGTGAAACTGTTCCCTAAGCAGCTGAAGGCAAAAATCAGCCCCTCAACCATTTTTTTCTGCGCCTTCCTTGAGCTGTCTGAAACTCACAGTTGCAGTGTGAGCTGTTCAGCATCTGATCTGAATGAAAATCCCCTTGACTAAAACTCTGAGGACACAGAAACAACACTGCCAGGACAAGTGGCGGAGTGCAGAGGGCAGCAGCAGCCTGGAGTAATGCCAAACTAAATTTAGTATATAACCACAGCTCTGGAGTCCCTACGGGCGACTGGTTTTGCAACAAAACCTCGTGTGGCATCAGAATGCCAGCAAACTGCAGGAAAATAAACTCACACCAAATAAAAACTTTGAAGAGGTCAAAATATTAATGCTTTATAATCTGAAGGGTGGCACAGACTTAAGGCAGGAAAGAAGCAAGATTTCCAGCATGGAAGCACGTTAAAAAAACCTCCCTGAAGTTCATACAGTGGAGGAAGAGCAGCTCTAGCAGGTCACTGCAGAGGACATTGTATGGAGGAGACATTTCAGGCAGAACCGGGCAGTCAAACCCAGTCCTTGCTTGCAGAGACCCTTATATACCCCAGCACACAGCAGGATCACCTTTAACTCACTCCTGCAGAGATGGGCAAGAATTCCATGCCTTCCCAGAACCTCAGTGACTGCTGGATGAACTTGGCTGACTGATTAACAGAGAAGCCTGTACCAAGCTCTGTCTCAGTACATACAGGTTACACCATCCACATCCTTTGAGATTAAACAGCTTATCTATATACAACATTCCTCTACTTGACTGCAGAAATTAAGAATAGTTGTTTACCTCTTAAAAAAAAAAAAAAATTCTTATCAAAGATAATCAACACACCATTTATTACCATCTCTGCAAGCCACAAATGTGAAGCTGCTCACAGGCAGGATCTGTGCAATATGGTGAGCAGAAAGCAGGGCCTTGTCTCACTAATGCAGCTTCAAAAGGAGCCTCTAAATCTAAACCAACTCTTAGTTCAAATTTGCAGAAAATACTCCAAACCAAACGCAGATACATGGAAATCAATGTGAGCTATGCCAACGTCTCTTACCATGGCATATTAAATTTAGTTTGAATGGTTATTAAGATTAATCACGTACTTTCAAAAAGATGGTTGATATTCTCATAGTACAATACTGATCTGCAGTTTAAACAATTGATCATTTAAATTATAAAGGTTTTCACAGTAATTCTACTTTATAGCAAACTATAAAACACCTATTGGCTACACCACTGGCAGCTATAATCTTTTCAGTGCTTTAAGGTGTGAATAACAATCTAACTGTACCCTTTGCTAGCTACTTTTCTTTTATCTTTCAAATGAAATATTTTATTCCTGTGCTGTTTCTAACTTCCTCCAGAACACAAAGGAATTTGACATTGACAGATAATGCAGAGAATAGAAATTTTCAGTTCCACTAGGAGTTGAAAGATAGAGCTTAAATACTAACTAGCAAACTAGATAAAAGAATAAAAAAGTAGACACACCGGATGCTAAACGCAGCTGGAACCAGTGGTTAAATAGATCATGAGGAATAATGTGGCGTTTGTGCCAAGGTTCTGTAACAAGAAGCAACAGCCTGTGCCCCAAGTTCAAGTCAAAGTCACCCTTTGCAAGGCTGGAGACACTGGGTGACCACCAGAGACCCCTTGAGACCACCCTCTAGGACCACGAAAGCACTCCCAGTAAGATGTGGATGCAAGCAAAATAGTTCTGGGAAAGTGATATTTATGTATTAGCCAGGAAGCACGCCTTAAAGAAAGCCCTCTGAAGCACCATGGAACATCTTGTAAAGTGCCCCGGCCGTACCCGCTTAGAGGAAAACTCCCCCAGATGCGTCCAGCTGTGCAATAAAGAATGCCTGCTTCCTAATACTTCAAACCGTGTTAGAAAATTTGTTTTCTAGACAATTCCGCTATCAACGTGGAGAAAAGCTCAAGAGCAAAAACACCGTTTCCCGGGATTCTCCGGGGCCGGGTGAAGCCAGGGATGCTCAGGGATACTGATACCTCCCTGCCAAGCCTCGTCACCGCTGTCAATCCCTGTCACTCTCTGTCAATCCCTGTCACTCCTGTCACCTGCCCAAAACGGCACCTCTGACAAACCCTGCCACGGCTCCCGCAGCTCCGGGCCCTGCCAGCACCCACACTCGCTGCCCCCGCTCCGCCAAAGGCCTGCCGAGCCCCGGCCCGGCCCCGGGCAGGCCGGCCCAGGCGGCACCGTGTCGGGGCGGCACTCACAGGTCCAGGAGCAGCCGGACTTCCTCGCCGGCGCCGTCCCAGCTCATGGCGGGGAGCGGGGAACGCGGCGGGAGCGGGGCGGGAGCGGGGCGGGCAGCCGGCGCTGCGGGGCCGCGGGCCCGGCCCGGCGCTCGGAGCCGAGATGGCGGCGGCGCCCGCGGCATGACGGGAGATGTAGTCCCGCCGCCGGCCCGCCGCCGGAGACCCCTCGCAGCCGCCGGAACGGGGCTCTCGCTCCCCATTTCCAGAGCTTAACAGTTCGGAGAAAGTGTTGTTCCAAGCCTGGAGGAAGCACGGGGGAGGCCGGGAGCCTGCAGGCAAGACCTACAGTGGTTTTATGGCGCTTTCCCTGCTCGCTGCCGTCCCTCAGTCCCGCGTTTCCTATCATCTGCTGCCTGCCAGCTCTTTCGTCCTTCGGCAATTACTTTTGTCTCTGTTTTTGATTTCTACATTTTAATTTTTTTTTTAAAACATTTCTGCCTAGATGGCGTGGCCTAACTTAAGACCACACAGTCCTGAGAAGCTATCAGCATTGTGAGCATAAAAACACTGCATCATCGTCTTCGGAGCCAAGACCCTCTCCTCCCGAAAAGAGTGTGATTGAGTACGAGAAGGAAACGCCTGTTCTCACAAAATCAACTGAAGGAGCCATACCTAAGAGAAACACAGGCTGCTGCTGATGCCTGATGCGAGAAACGAAGCCCACTCCTCACAATTTTAAGAGTTTAGGGAGGGATAATAAGGGACAAATAAATAAAGCAAAAGCAGCAGCGCTGGGTGCGTAGCAGCAGCAGAAGCACGCTCGGTTCTTTAGCAATCAGTCCTTTATACTGCTGCAGTTGCATTACTTCCCAAAATGATTTTGCACAAATTTTGCCTTTTGCCACAGCTCCACCTCAGGTTGACACAGCATGGCATAAATCCTCTGGATTTATATCTTTTAAACATAGAAGCTAGAGTTTCCCAGGGTCTGCCAGGGAAAGCAGTCCTGGGCGGTCTTCTGATGCCTTGGTATTCTCCTTTTTAGAGATGACAATGTAATATTGGCTTTCACATTGTTATATTTGCCCAATTATCCCATCATCAAAACCCCCCCCAAACAATATTAAAGGTAACAGAAATTTTAATTGAGTATCTTAAAATATAAAAAATCAGATACACTTGAAATATTGACAATATAATTTGGTTAAAATAAGGGATAATTTGGTTCCAATAATAGCGCATAAGCAAAAAAAAAAAAAAAAAAAATAACAGCATGGGGTATGGAGTGCAGGGTCCCTGGACCCCTGGCACCTCACATACGAGCTTGCCAAATGAAAATTCCCCCTTTTATGCCATATGTCAATGCCATCTCCTCCCATTTTCCATTCATCACACTTCTACCTCCTCCCTCATCGCCACTTTTCCCACCCAAGCTCCACCACTCTTTTAGGTGGTCGCACCGCTCTTTGGGGGTCGTCTCTGATGAAGGCCTCTCCTCTTCCTCACTGTCCTTTGATTCACCTTTGGGTTACACATGCGCACCAAGCTGGGATAATGTAAGCCAAAACTATCATAATGTAAGCCAATATTATATTTAAGCATCAAAGCAATAAATCTCGTATAATTAACATTTTCCTGGGACCCAACTTGATTTTCCCTTCTTTCTTGTTAGTTTTTAGTACTTGTTATCTCTTGCTTTTTCCTGCCTTGAACATCTGCAGGGAAAAAGGGGGGTGGAACCCCTCCTCTCCCTTTCTTGGCCTTACACCTTTTAACTGTTTTATTATTTCCAAATATTAACTACTGTATCAATATCGATTACTGTTTCAATTTTGTCAGCACGAATCATACCTATTTACGACAACATTCATAGATTAGCTTTTTGTAGCACAAGTGTTTTGATATGCTACAATTTATACTTACTTTTAACTGCTTTTGTATAATATAATCTGTCAGTTTATGCCTACACTGTATAGTGTATATAAATGGTAGTGTAATAAATATAATATATCTTAGCCTCTGGCAAAATGTTAAAGACTAAAAATACCTCTATGTAACCAACTTAGAGAATGGTGCAAAGCAATAATTTTTCTTACATCTGCAGACCGACCTCTCCAAGTGACAGAAACCAGAGCATAAGCATCTGGGAAGGATTTATCCACTCCTCACTCTCAGCAAGTGTGAAGCAACGGAATGGAAGCACAGGAAGAAATAAAATATTGACCCGAATCTATAGAATATCCTGCAGACAAGTCAGAGGTTGAAACCGAACAAGAGAGTTCCTGGAACATCCAAACTTCACAAGAATGTGTGAAGCACATGAATATGCATGTCCCTCAGTAATGTAATAGTATAAAGATAACACTGTCTTAATCTACGGTGTGCTCTCTGGCTACTTGCCAAGGACACCCCCCAGCACTGGATATTTTGTCCCTTCTTTTATCCCTTATTAAACTTTTTAAAAATTCTGAAGCCTGAACTTGGTTTTTCACATCCTTTTATAGTACCCTCTTCTCTGCCCATGCTATTTCGCTTATACATTTTGCAAGAACAGCTGTATCTTGTGATACATCTTTTGCAAGCACACTTACAGCTTGTGATAGCCTTGCTTCATGCACAATTTTAGTTAAATTTTTCACAAAGCAATTTGTAATTTGTATTATAGCTACAAAAGTGGTTACAATTTATAAGAATTTGCAAAAGCAAATACATAATAGCGAAAGCCAACTGTTATGTAGCAAATTGTAAACGTGATAACTTTAAGTCAACAGCTTAAACATCTGGATTAACAAATAAACCACAAGGATGCTGATGCATAATGATGCTGCAAGGCCAACAAAATATACTTTGTAACTGGACAACTAGAAATATCCGTTAGTACATAACTGGATGATTCAAATCATACCATTATGATGAAAGCTATAAATCCCCCTAAAGAAAAATTGCTTGTATGTGACCAGCTTGGCTGTGACACCTCATGCACATAATTAAATATTTACCCTTGCAATGCTATTCAGTCATCATAAGCCAGTTATTGAAACAAAGGTGAACAGACAATTTTCATCTGTTAAAAACGTTTTTATTAAGCTGGATGAGAGAAAGCATTAGAGCCCTATGAAATGCTTCTCTAGAGGCATTTCTGTTCCATATAGATTTTAGTGGGTTTATACAGCCTTTTTGCTACATTTCCCTCTTTCCTTTTTTTGGTTAGTATTCAATAAGCAAGCAGGTATATTGTATTTTTATATTTTTAACCTGTTTTTGATACAAAACCAGCCAGTCTTCCTTACCTCTTCTCTGCACAAGGGTATAGGTATATATTACATCCAGCTGCTTGACTTCCTGTTTTCCCAGTTTTGCTTAATAAATTTCCTTCCCATTGTTAGCTCTCCTGTTATACTGAAATTAAAGTCTTTATTTTGTTAAGTTGTAGCCATGTCAGTACTTTTAATTCACATGTGTTAGTTGTGAGCTCCTGGTGTCATTGGCAGGCCTCCCTGGAGATCCCTTTGATAAAGCTGTGAGAAGCTGTGGGATACTGACATATTACATGTGCCTGAGTTGATGCCTTGTGGAGCTAGAACAGAGGCGAGACAAAGTTAAGAAGAATAAAGTAACTGTTTATTAAGAATGGAAAACTTAAAACTTGAGGCATTGGAGTGACAAACCCAAACAGCACACAGGCCTGGCTGAAGAGCAACCAATTGTTTTCCTTTTTTTTTTCCCCAAAATACAGTTCACCCCTTTCTCCATGAGTCTGGAAGTGGGCAGTAATGTGGCTAGGGTTGTCTGAGGGTAGGTTTACTGTTCCTCAGCTTCTTAGCTGGAAGTAATTAAATAATGACTAGCCTAGTGACTTTAACTGTCTAACCTCAGGAGCTGCTTCTGAAGCAGCTCACGAACTGCCAAACTTCACACACCTGTGCTGTATCTCAAACTGGCATCAGATTATCCCAAGGAAAAGACAAGTGCTGCTCTTACACTGATTTGACTGCAACCAGCTGCAGGAAGGACTTCAGCCAAATCAGCCTGAACATGTGGAGGAGCTGTACTGATAAAGCACCAGGCTATAAAGAGCAACTCAGGAAGTGCTTGAACATAGACTCTTTGCAGAGTGAGGCCTCCTCTTGTGCTGGTACATGGGGTTATTCCTCCCCAGGTGCAGAAGAGCTTCATTGGGTTCCTATGCCCATTTCTCCAACCTCTCAGTTGTCCATATTCAGAGGGACACCATGATGTTGCCAGATGAAAAATCATCTGCACCTGGTGGGCTAACACAATGCTTATTCTTCAAAAACCACTGGCCTATGGAACTGCACAATTTCCATTCTGCAAGAAGGTCTGGAAAGCAACCAGACCACGTGCCAACTTCTACCACTTCACCAGGCAGTCAGGTATCACTTTGGGGTCAACCACCAGGGACCACCTAGGAGACCCACCAGGACAGAAGAATATGTGCATAAAGGGGTGGGAAAATATGTTAATGATTTCAGGGAAATTATTATCATATGTATGTTTATTCTGGAAAATCAATGAATATGCATGTAAAATACAGTACTTAAACAGGAGCTTTCCTTTATTCAACATACACAGTATTTTAGAGGAGATATCCCCTTGTGCCTCCAGCATTGAATAAAGAACACCTGCTTCTTAATACCACATTGATGTTAAGGTGGGGTTTTTTATCCATTTTTAAGATGGAACATCAATCAGTAACACCAGTCACTGTTCCCAGTTTTGAATCATCTACAAACTTGTGAGTGTGCACTTTGCATATCACATTGTCAAGGTCCTTAAGGAAGATGTTGAGTGATATGACCTTAGTATTGCCTTAAGGGACTGGTCTCCAGCTTGTCTTTGTGCTGCTAATCCTTTGAACTCAGAAGTTGAAGCTGTTTCCAATCTACCTCACTATAATTATCCAGTCCATACTGGGGGGGATAGAAACCTGATCAAGCTCAATGGAAACCTGATCTAGTTAAACATGTGCCTGCCCATTGCTCAGATGTTGCACCAGATGACCTTTAAAGATCCTTTTCAACCCAAACTGGTTATAAAGAGTAAGGGAAATAAGGCATTGAGAACCTAAATTGTTCTATGTCTGCTTTGTAGTGTGAAGTTCTGGTTCTGTTGGATCTAAAAAGAGGAAAAAAAGCACAAGATGCTTAAGAGAAAAAGGTGTTTTTAAAAGTTAGTCTTGCATGTCTCCTGCAATGCTGGGAAACACGCAATGCAGCAGAGCAGGACAGTCCCCTCTGGTGGAGCCACTTCTGTACAGAGTCCTGTGGGAGGTTCAATAGCCTCATTGTTCCTCACATCTTTACAGTATTCTTCCAAGTAAAACAACTCCATCCATCTCTTGCTGTACAATACTGAATGTTCTAGAGGGTACACACAGGTTTGCTGGAAGCATTACACTCTCACACATTCCCGTGGGAACAAGCCCTTACAAAGGGCACACACAGGCTCCATTGTTTGTACACCCAGGTTCAGCAATCCCTCATGATAGCATGTGCATCTCTGCAACCAAAACCTAGCATTGAATTCTACCTGAAATCACCCACCTTTACAATACCTTTTACTGCAGCATTGTTTTTTTACCAGGTCCCAGTCACATTCAGGGTCAGGCATGCATTTTCGATTGTGGAAGCATTTCTTATTGCCTTTCACATCCCTTGACCAAATTGATTTGGTTTTTCCAACTCAGCCTTGCAGAGTTAGACAGTTCCTTCTGAGTCACTTGTGCTTATGTCCACCTCTTATATGCTTCCTTTTCATGCTTGAGCTCAGTCAAGTTTCCTGTTGTTGGGGAAGATGAAAGTTTAACAAGGGAAGTTTTACAAATAAGAATGCTTTGCAGAAGGTTCTCTAGAAATGATGGCAAGTTTTGATATAGAAGAACAAAAGATGTCTGAAAATAAAGACCACTTACCTAGACAAAGGTCGAGATGAGTTGGAAAGAGATTATATGGCTAAGAGCAAAGGATAAGTTGTCTACAAACAAAAGCATGGTTTTACCAAGTAATGATAAATCTCAAAATAAGCATAGGCAAACAAAAACCATGTTTTTACCAAGAAGAAATTTCCACTGCAGAAAAACAAGTTTTAAGCTTAAAATATAACATACTAACTCATGTGATTGGTTAGTTACTACCATAATCTGGTAATATCAGTAGTTATGACAGGCTACAGGTAATGGTAAAAGTGTTGTGTGTGATGCTGATTGGCTGTTATGTGTTAAGATATTCAGCAAAGAAAAACATCTAATGCATTGTAACAGAACAGTGGGGGCTTCAGGCATGGCTTTAGGCTGGAGCTGGCAGCTCACAGGTGTGGCTCTGCACCTACAACTCAAGATTTCTGTAACTTCTGTGCAATAAACACATTTCTGAAGAGCTGTCTGGAGCACCACATCATCTCTCATCTTAGGCTCTTACATCCTTGCACATCCATGTGTTAGAGATAATAAAACGATAAAGCCGAATTTATAAAAATGAAAATGGATTTTTATTTCAAGACTGAAATTCGGTTGCTGATAGCCACAATCAAAGATACAGCCTCGAGCCCGTTGTCGATGCTGAGTGAACCAAGATTCGAGCTCTGCTGCATTGAATCTCCTCGGTTCACAAAAGTTGTGTCTGCCAGAGTGGTTTTTATACAGTTTTTCATGCCCGGGGCGAGGTGTTCTTTGTCTCTTTGTATTTATTCTGAATATTTATGTAGTCTATGATTGGAGAATCGAACATGTCCGGGACAGCTTTGTAGTCCGGTGTTTTCTGTCTAGCGTTGGAGGAATCCTGTCTCCAGTTTGGATAAGATTACCTTGAGACAAACAATACCTTAACCAAAAGCTAGTACAAGTGGAAAACAAGTTATACAGAGTGGTTTACCAGAGGAATTCTGCTTGAGACAAACAATACCTTGCCCAGGAGCTAATACATGTGAAAGTCATGTTACAGGAATAAGAGATAAGCAGAGTGGTTTACCAGAATTTAGTTACTCTAGCTATCAGTGGCCATTATTGGCCAGTGATGGCTTGAGAAATTTCGGGGAGACGCCCTCTTGAGATGCTAATTTAGAATGGATTCCTGTGTCTACTACAAGTAAATGAATTAACCAGTTTCCCAATCCTTGGGCAAGGCTTACACCAGCCTCGGTGGATTTTTGTAATGTATCCTACCATTGTGCTTTTATCATATTTATAAGAGCACAAATTTTGATACGTTTATTACACATGCAGACCCTCCTGCCATCCTTACAGGTTCTTCTGCACAAGAACATGGGCCATTCTCGAGCTTGTAGAAAGTGAATTTCTTGTGAGATAAAAAAAAAATCCAACCAATCAAACACACTCTTTCTGGACCTGTTCTCTTTTCAGGATCATATCAAGCGGATTCCTGAACATACTGAAGTCTTTTGAAGTCCAGGACAGCAGTCTGAGCTTTTGCCTTCTTTCCTCCATTCAAGATCCTGAACTCCATTTCAATAGAGTTCATCTCCAGTGAAAGCACTGGTTTTAGTGTTGAAGGATGCTGAGATCAACCTGACCATCAGCTTTTCCACCTCAGTCCAGTGTATCCCAGCTCTTCCGAGCAGCACTCAGGCCCCAAAGAACAAATCGTGTTCACAGAAACCAAAACCCTCATTCATAGTTGACCAGTGAGGCTGAGGATACACCAGGTGGGCTCTTATTCCTCTTCACCACCACTCCAGAGCTATAGGTATCATATTTGATGCTATTCAGGTCTCTCCAGAGAGAGCACTTGATGCCCACATGAAAAAGCAGTAGGCATCAATAATCAGAGAGTTAGAAAGGCTGCTGCAGGCTCTCCACAATAAATCAGATTCCCTGAAAGGCAGCAAAGTTCTCCCAGACAGCAGGACAGCAGACAGGCCCATACAGCAGAGGGGTCAGCATTAAGGGGGCAGCCCTTAGTGCTTCCTTCTGGTTCTCCTGTAGGGCTCAGGCAGTTCCCTTGGCAGAGCTCTCAGCCTCTTTTCTCCAGCCACAACACTGGGCGTATTTTGTACTTACAAATGTGCAGGCAGAGCACAAGAGTTCCTCCCAGCAGCAGGAATGTCAAGCTTCCAGCACTCACCGTCCTGAGAGTTTTGTACATTCCAGGCTGACAGATAGACTCAGCCTGCCCCTCCCTTAGTGCACAACTCAATGGTTTCTTGAAGCTGTAGTGCTTCAGAAAAGATCCAGTTTCTTTCACAACCCCTGATGATGCATAGCACACTAACATCCTCCTGCAGCTCCTTTGCTCACTGGAACATTTCAAAAGGTGTGTCTCTCCCTCTGCTCCAAACCAGCATCCACCTTCTGAAGGACTGTTGGGGTTGAGACCTCCAACATTCCAGAAGTTTTTCTAAAAGCTGAGGACAACAGCTTGTAGCACACCCTCACCACTGCTGAGGAAGTGTGTGCTGCTATGAAATAAGGCACCAGCTTTTCCCACACCAAATTCCCACTAAAGCCTGTGTGTTTTAGGCCCAGCTCTTATATAGCCCTCAGGCTGAGTGGGTGACCAGACCCTCCCTAACCAGTGTCAGCTGGAACAAAACCTCCAAGGGTTAATCTTTAATCAAAGAGAACTGACAGAGCTCTTTAGTCCTGCTAGCCTTGCTAGAAATCAAGGCCTCCTGTCTATTCCCAGCAGCATTAGGTAACCTCAAGCTTCCCAAAGGCTTCTTAGATGTCCCCTGACAATGATCCCAGAAGGCCCCAGATCTAGGACAAGCCCACACACTGTTCACTGCCTCTTTTAGCTGTGCTTAACAAGGGAGATTCTTGTGACTATGAAATTTTGCTAGCAGTCGTGCTAAATCTAGTTATTGCTCAGTATTAACGTGACTGAAAATTATGTTGGCAAGGAACAAGGCACCAGAGTGCACGTTGGAATAGTAATTTTAAAATCTCTAAACAGCTGGAAAGATATATTGCAATATCACCATGATCTGACCTGACTGGCAGACTAAGCTGACATCTGGATACAAAACAAGGAGCTGGGAGGGGACACAGCTGATCCCAACTGACCCAGGGGATATTCCACACCATATGGCATCACTCTCAACAACAAAACTCGGGGGAGTTGGCTGGGGGATGGTGGCCCAGAGCTCAAGACTGGCCTAAGATCTGGATACTCAATCCTATACAGGCATTCCTGGTTTGTTATCTTTAATGGTAGCAAGATAGCACTTGCAAACAAAGCATTAAAGAATGCCAGATGGGTTCTGCATACCTAGCTGTGAAACAATGGCACACACATAACTAGTTCGTTTTGGAACATAAAGATCCTGCTGTTTCCAGTGGTTGTTATATAATTCTTGACCAAAATTACATGACTCAGTGATTGGCTGATATTCCAACAGGCAGTGCCTTTCTCTCTTAGGCATCCTTCAAGATGTGGTTTTCTAATAATATAGACAGTGTTTTGCAGATGTGGCATCTTGACAATCTTTGCTCAAGATACTTATGCATTACAGACATTCTTGATTTAGAGTCAGTGAACAGATTGTGCAGGCATTCTGCACAAACACACACACACACACAGAGCTTTTATAGTTACTACTATTTGTTTAATTATGGCAGTGTTACTGTCACAGTGATGTATCAGGTTTATCTAAATGTATTTTGTTCCCTTCAGGTTCTGCCACCAGAAGGACCTATGCTGAAGTAAGTAATCATAAATCTTACTTGATTTGTGATTCAGAGCTCTGTTTACTGCTTAAGAAGTCAAGAGGTCACTGAGCTGTATAAAAAAAAAAAGAAACATCGACAGAGCTTAAATAGCTATAAAACAATTTTATAGTTTCTACTCAGTCTTGTTTGACAGCTTTTTTTTTTTTCCACTTACACAGTGATGGCTTGGTTCTCCAGGCACAAGAGATGGTGGGATTCACTCAGTGAGGATTTAATTTTCCATGATTTTGAACTCATGTATTGTGTGGGGTCTTGAAAGCTTTAGCCAGCCAGCTCAGCTGCAGAGCTTCAGAATGACAGCCATAATGAGGGATGTGTTCAGACATCCCAGTGTGGGAGACTGCAGTTCTCGGACATAGTTAATGCACCACATATACAGGGTGCCTGGAATGCCTCATTGTAAAGGGTGAAATCTTTTCCTATCTTGGAGTAAGATACACAGATAAGGACATCTGCTTAAATAGTCTCCTAGCAAAGAAGGGACATTTAGACACCATGAAGTAATTTTTGATTGATTATTTATTTACAACTGGCAGATTTTTATTATACCACAGATTAAATCTTAGTTATCTATCATGCTCAGCTTGAAACCTTCAGAATGGCTTCCATTTTTTTTTATACTACAAATCTTCTGACCTTTAACTATATGTATATTACAATATTTTTCTCACATAGTGCCTTTTAGCCCATAAATATATTAAGGAATTTCTGACTACTCATGAAAGTTCTGGTTTTCTTGGACTACCCCATATAAAACCACTCTAAGTTCTTCAGAGTGATGTAGCAAGTGTAACATGTTTTGTTCTTTGAGGTCGACAAGAGTGGTCTCACTGCATAATTTTATTTTGAAAATAATATTTATGATACTTCCACGGATAGTCCATCACAGGTATAACATGGTATGAAGAATGAAAAACAAGGTAATCTGAAAATGTCCTTTCCAAAAGTACCTGGTTTTGCAATATACAGTTATCCAGAGATAGCATTAGACTGCTAGAACAATTTACCAGAGACGATGACAGTTCATGGGGATTTTGAAAGATACTCCATCTTACATTAACTTAGAGAAGCTACACACACATAGGCTTATTGCTTTGGCTTCCCAGCTGAGATTTGTAGTAAGAGCGCTGCAATTTTTCTGAATGGATGATGAACGTAATGCTTGTAAGCAAGAAGAGCAGGAAAAACAATAGAGGGAGGGTTAAAAGAATGCCTCTATGTAGGAAGATGACTACGAGCAGTAAAACTGGTAAGCACCAAGGAACACACTGTTCAAAGGTACAGCATGTACCTTATCTCTGATGCCAGAAGGTATCTTTGCCTAGCAGCTACTAACTGCTACTGCTTTCTGGTTCATTAGCCTGTAGGAATGCTAAGATGCTCTTTCAATGATAACAAGCTTACTTTTTTCTTAGGGAAAGTGTCTCACGTTCTTAGCCAGCTTAACTTGTCTCTGCCCCTTGAAACTGGACTTGCTGTATAGTAGTAGCAGAGCAGACCTTGTATGCTGCTTTTGTCCCTGCAAAGGGTGACTGTTAGTCAGTGATGGTGAATGGGCAGGGAAGGGGAAGGTTGTTTGTACAACCCTCATTTCAGAGCTGGAGCTGAGGTGGAATTCATTCAGGAGACTGCAAGCAGTGCTGGGGTACAGCCAGTTCTATATAGTGGGTGAAATAAATTCAGGTTTTGTCTTGAACAATTTCAGAAATGGCCTTACCTAAAGAGATAAAGAAATCTGATGTGTTACTTAACCCTGGATTGCTTAGTGTTAAGAGTTCAAGTATGCGCAAGTTAGGGCAAGAATAGTTCAGGAGCCAAGGAGCAGAAGCTGGCCTGGAGAAGCCCAGTAGCACAGAGAAATGCAGCGCTGAGATGAATCCTGGGCAGGGCTCCTGAGGGAAGGCTCTGCTTGGGCAGAAGCTGAGCAGCCATCCTAAGGCAGCCAGAGGTGTCACTGTGGTGAAATATTTTAGAGGAGGTGGAGCTGAGTCTCTTGGAGTAGCTTTTTTCTCTTGTTTTCACTCATTCTCCCATTGCTACTTGGAAGATGGGATTCGCTTGAACTCCTTTCTGCTCATCCCAGTGGTCACCCCAATACACATGATTATATTTTGCATAATCTCCTTATAATGGTCCAATCAACATTTATCCACCTTGTACATCTTCTTAACAGATACTTTCCACCTGTTCTTGCTTCCTTTTATTTTGCTGGTGTTTAAATTGCTCATGCTGTAGCCCTTGCTTAAAATGCTCTGTCTCCCTTAAACACTTAAATTAGGTTAATTCACAAAAAATAGCTAGAAGTGCTCAGCTGTTTTGTCCTGGTAGGAATGAGTAATTAACTTCATTTCTATAAGCCCCCACTAATTCACGAGCCCATTGATTTGTGTCTGTTCAATGGTGCTATCTCTGAAATGATAGAAGATGGCAACTAGAATTATCTTAGTGATGGTCTGAATTGCAAATGTTTAGATTTACTTTGGACCTCTCTGTTGGGAATTAAGCTCTACAACCACTCATGAATCTTATGAATTCTAATGGGGGTGGGGGGAGGGGTTTAGGAAATAGGGCTTTACCACTGAGAATAATAATGAATTTGACGGTAATGTAAAAGGAGAACAAATTTAAAACGAAATTGTATAAATGGGACAGGCATGAGAAGGGATATCATGGGAAGATGAATATGTATGAACTATAGAAAATTTGTGGTGTCCACTGAGGGCTTGGAGCTGGTTGACATTTCTTCTTCCCTCAGTGTGATGATGAGAATGATGGGGCTGCAGAGTGACACCGAAATCAGCTAGGGAAGGGGCTTTCTGACACAATTTTGAAGTATTAGAAAGCAGGCATTTTTTATTGCAGCACGCTGGACACCTGGAGGATATTTCCTCTAATCTGATGTGTCATGAAACTTTACAACAAGGTATTTATTCCATCATGATTATACACATGGATTACAGTGTATTTGCTGGCTAATACATAAACATCACTTTCCCTAGAACTAACTTGCATGCATCTGCCTCTTACTGGAAGTTCTTTAATGGTCCTAGAGGGTCACCTGAAGGGGTCTCTGGTGGTTACCGAGTGTCCCCAGTGTTATAGATGATTTTGCCATAAATTTCTCTTAGCACTGATGTTTCTCATTGCATGGTTTTGGCATAAAAGCCACTATATTCCTCATTATCTCTTTATCCACGGGTTCCAGCTACATTTAGCATCCTGTGTGTCTACTTTTACATTCTGTTATCTGCTTCTTTGAAACTCATTGTTCCCATACTTGGATAAGTAAGGCATCATTATATTCCATTCCTTTTATCAATTGCCTGTCACCAGGAGTGTGTAAGGGAGCCAGCTCCCCAAAATACTCTTCTCCTGCAGGAAGTTGCTTGGGTTACAGGCCCAGCTGGTGGATGTAAGCTCCCAGTACTGAGCAGTAAACAAAGTTTTGCTTGCTAAACTGTGGTCTAGATGTGCCGAGGCACTTCCTAATTTTTCCAGGCCTGTTACAATCTGTTCATTGTTTTTTATGAGTAACTTAATCTGCACAAGATGCCCCTGCTAGTCAGGTGTCTGTGGGTGACAACAGGCAACAATAAAGAAACTATTTGTGTGGCAAATGTAGATCTGCTGTCCGGTTTGCAAGTCTCACACAGAAGCAAGGCAATGCTGCTCACGTTGTGTGCAAAACAAACATCTCTTGGGAAGTAACATCAGCTGCTGCTAGGAATTATGTAAGCAGAAGCTGGAGGTAATTGAATATTTGGCTCACTGCCAAGTGTCTCCAATGAAGTAAAACTTAAATAGCATACCACATAGATATGTGAAGAGAGTAATTGGAGTAATGCAGGTCTTTTAAGAGATGCAGTTGGAGAGCAACAGGAAAAACTATGTCTAAGAACAGTTTGAGGACTTGATATTAGTTGCAGGTGAGTTATTTTGATCAAAATCTTAGCAACGAGTAATTTTTGTCTTTGATCTTTCTGCTTAGCTTGGAAACCCTCGAAGATGACAAAGCTTGAAAATGCCCATGAAGTTCTGTTCTTTAATTAAACTTGCATATAACAAAAACTGAACTTTCACAGAATACCGTAGAGTTTTCAGGTGACTGCAGGGAAATGCCTGGCAAATTCTGTTGGTTGACCAAGCCATATGGCTGCATATGAAGGAAAGAAACATGTTTTTCAAATTCACTTCTTCTCTGAGGATGGCATCCATCAGGAATTTCTTCACTTGTCTAGGCTCCCCTGTTGTCTGCTTTGCATTTATTTAGCTTATGCTTAACCCTTTGAAGCTATCAGCCTGGCTATCTGTGTCCTTGTCCTTCCCCTTTTAAATCCAATTAGGTCACATATGTTGTGTAATTGAGAGAAATTCCATATAAATCATACTTCCAGACTGTTTTGTTTCTGTTAAATTGGCACCAAACTTGTAGTGCTGCTGAGGAAATAGCATACCAGCAAGACAGGGAAAGGTGGAGGATGGTGCCTGTTCATGCCATACAGAAATGTATATTCTGTGCCAGATGTTAATGTAAACATTTCTTGGATATTCTGTTTAAAGCAAAAGAAAAGCTTGCAGAAACAGCTTCATGGAATGTTTAGTTAGTGGTGGCTGTAGGAAGAGCTGTTGGGATGTGATTGTCAATAATCATACACTAGATAGGAGACAACAGGAAAATGTATCATAGGAAAGAAACCACAGGATAGAGATTTGAGGATGAAGGTCAAAGAACATATGCTTTTGGCTGCTTAGACATCTGTGAGATCAAGGAGAAGCTTCCTCTAAACTGCATAGTTACATAATAGTGAAACTTAAAATCTTTTTCAAGTGACTTCCTCTTTGGTGGTGGCAGGAGGGAAAGAAAGAAGAATAAGGAACTAAATGTATTTACAAAATCTAATCAAACACACACACAAAAAAAAACAAACCAAAAAAAAAAAAAAAACAAAAACAAAACAATGGAAAAAGGCTACTTCTCCTTGAACATAGATCAAGTAAATATAATTTTTGAAAAGTCTAGTCTTATGACTCTTAACCAGCCACAGACTTGCTCACACTCTTACCTACTGCCTAGTTTTGTCTCGTGCAAAACCACGTTACTGGTTACAATGCTTTGTGTCTAAAAATGACCAGAAATATTGTACTGTTGAGTTACAAGAGCGTAGACGTTGAATGCTACAGTCCATTCCCCTCTAAGGGTCCCAGCCAGGCTAGCTCTAGTCCCTCAGAGGGGAAACAATGTGGCAAGGACAAAGATAAAAGACCAAAAGGCGCTCCTCCTCTCCAGGTACAGTCCTGTCACTTTATTTCAGAACCTACTCCATGAAAAACCTGGTGGGAAAGAGGGAGCTGGGCACGTGGCCAGGTGGTTTTGTGCCCCCTTGGAAAAGGGGAGGGGGAAGGGAGGGTCTGCTGACCAATAGGAGCAGATTCCAGGGCAGCTGGGAAGGGTGGTGTCAGGTAAAGGGGTACAGAGGTTCATGGGAAAGTTACATCTTTTGTGTGGGTATACAAAACTTCTAGTACAATTTAACAAAACTACTTAGTGTAATACAACAGTTGAGGAATACACATAGTGCAGGCAGGCCGGGTTACGAGCTGCAGGTTGAGCTTTGGGTGCTGGGAGCCTCAGGCAGTGAGAGGTGATGTGTCTCCAACCCTCTGCACAACAGAGCACCATGGGGACATGAGGGGTAACTGGGCACCCAGAGGCACACCAGGAGCCCAGGGCTCAAACCCCCAGACTATAACAGGCTTAGACTGTGACAGTATAAAGGCCCAGGGATTCTTTTGTTTGGGATCCCTTCTGAAGCACCAGCTCAAGCTGTTACTTTAGCTGTTACTCAATTGTTGCTGCACCACAATTAAATTACTTGAAGGAACCAGAGGCCTGGTGGTGGGAGTGTGACTGCCAGAGTGGCTCCTGCCTGGTCAGACAGGAAAGTTTCCTCAGTGATACAGCAGACTTGTGTATTCTGAGGTTTACCCTGCAGGCATGGGGTAATGTAATGGACGCACTCCAAGGCCTTGTGTCCTTAGGGTGCACTTGCAAGCTGTTAAGGCCCTGTCTCACCTACAAGGGAGTGAAGGCATTTGGAAAATACATTTCAAAAGATGGTTTTGAAACCCAAAGGTTCAAGATAACCAAAGCTACAGAATGAGATATCAGAGCTAAACCAAGATATTTGTCTTGTTACTGCTGTTGATTTGCAGCCAACTACTTCACTGTACAAGCACTGACCATGCAAAGCCTTGAGCTGCCTTTGCTGAAGCAGAGGCTGCATGACAATGATACCTCCCTGAGGGTGCTCCTTGGGCTTGAGAGATCCCATACCCATGACAGGTTCTCAGGAAGGGGCTGAGACCATGCTGAACTCATACTGTGAAGCTACTGGCTTTGTAGCTGCTCAGGTGTTTGAGTGTGGGTAATTCTATTAGAATTGAACCATTGACAGTCACAGACCAAGACAGGATCCAGCTGTACCTAGGCTCAGTAAAGGAGCAAAAGGCTCTACTCTGCACCTCATGACTCAACAAAAGGGTCCTTCTTACTCTCCATACCCCCAGTCCCTGTCTGAGCCATTCTAAGTCAATTTTTCTTTGTATGTTTTCTCCATGCAGTAATTAATAAAGTGAACTTTGCCTTTGAGCTTTGTCAAATTCCATTAAACTTTGTAAAAAATCATTATTCTACCTCAATAGAATATTTCACTGCTTTTCTCTTTTGAGTGAGGTGCATCCTTCTTCCATGACAGAATCTTTAAATATTTAACTGAATTTTGGATGGTGGATTTGATTTACTAGCCAGCTTGTCTCTAGATGGATGTACTTCACACTTATTATGAGCGCAATAAAAGCAGTAGGTGAAGCTAGATGTTTTATTCACCCACTCAAGTAAAATTATTCTCCTTTACTGAAAGAAGTTCTGCAGATTAATCAATAGAACTGTAATCACCAAGTTAGCAGAGCAGAGTTTATTTGGGATTATAATTAGTCCTTTTATTATTTTAAGTTTCTTAATTGCTTTTTTACAGTTATTATATAGAGTAGCAATGACTCAAAGTGGGCAGTTGCTTTTCAATCATGATCCGTAGGGCCTGGGTAACCTTGAATCAAACAAATGACACCTTGTAATGTGGGGAAGAACTATCAGTTTTAGTGATTGTGTCTGAATGTGATCATATGAGCACACAGAACAGATTTAGTGCCAAGAATCCATCTCCTGACATACTGAGTTCATTGCAAGTTCAGGGGTGGATTCTTCTGGGCTCAGCCTCTTTCTCTGCCAAGAAGGACTTTATTTAATCACACTGTTATATGCTAGAATGAAAAGTTGTAAAATGGGCATCCCTATTAACTGTTTTTCACTGTAGCAAGTATTAATAAAACAAAATAATGATTATAAATAAATCAAAATTTGTTTCATCGGAGTCCCATTCTCCCTCATCATAATTTTCATTAGACTTGACTATAAAAATGTATAAAGTTAATAAATATTCAGTTTGTTGCCTGAAGCTGTCCCCCTTTGCAGGCCCTGTGACCCAGCACTCAGGTCACAGCCCCGTATGATAAGAGTTAAGATGCAGCACAAGCCTGAGAGGAGCACAGTTCCATTACAAGAATATTTTCCTCATTCAAATAACCACAAACAGAAAGGATTGAAGTTACTTTTTTGTGTGGTGTAGAATGAATCAGCAAGTGATACACATTGAAAGAGACTTAAAGTGATACAAAACGGGCTATCTCAGAGGTTGTGGTAAGTGTATGAAATCAGGTAAATTAGGAAAATAAACCCCCTTGCAGTCAAGCTTGTCCTCAGAGATCAGAGGGGCTGGGTGAGGCATGTTTTAATTTTTCATTATAACCAATTTGGCACTATAGGTCATGCTCAATAAGAACTTTCATGATCATGAATTAACAAAAAGTGTTGTTTATTCAAGCAACAGGTTATGGATTCTTAGATTACTGGTGATAAATGCACTAGGTGTACAAAATATAAGTGTGTAGTGCTATGTACAGGTGTTCCCAGGTATACTCCAATGCAGTTTGGTGGAGGTACAGATCTTAACAAAGAGGGGAGGACAGAGCAGCCAGTCCACAATCTTACCTGCAAAGTGAGTTCATATCCCTAGGAGTCAATTCAGGAACAGCTGTTTTCTTGTGTTGATATTGGTGGGGATATTTTTAATATGCAAATTAGAGACAATGAGGGTCTTTGGTTACCTTTGGTCAAACGGAGTGTGACTTACAGAGAAATGAAGACAGAATAGAACCATGACACTTCAGCATCCTCCTCCTCTGGCTGAGGCAGGAGCAAAGGCCATCTGACCTTTCCCAGACAGTCTTTACATCCTCATCTCCTCAGAGGACAAGAGTTATCACAAGACTCCCATGGATGAGGAGGGTGTTGGTTTGCCAATTTGAGATTTCCTGGCCAATGCACCAAATTATGTGGTGGGTCTAGTGCTGGTTAAATGCTAGTACATGCACCAGAGTATACTTACTCATTTCTGCTGTGAGATAGGATTAGGAGAAGAAGCTGGCTCAAACTTCAGAGTATAAAGAAAACTTTACTGACAGGACTAAAAGAATAAGAATCAGAATAAAACCTTTAGGACACATCTCCTCTCTGCCCACACCTTCTTTTCTCGAGTTTTTCTGATAATGTATGGAAACAATTCAGTCAGTCTATCACCTCTAAAATAGTCTTTCTTCAGTTCACTTAAGGAGAGGAGTCTCTCTTGTCAGGTTACAGAGAATTCTCCACAAGAGAAGAGTTCTCTTGTGGCTTCAATTTCCACGAAAAGCAGCTGCCTGGGAGTCTGCATTCATGAGGTCCCTCCTATCTTTCACAGTTTTCCCACAGCTTCGTTTCTGGGCCGTGTCAGCTTATGGGGTACTATTTTAAGGATGAGCTGTTCAAAAAAAAAGGTTCTCTTTATCTCTGAGATTGTCTTCATCTCTGGGAACAGAGATCTTCTCCAGGGGGAAAAGGGTCTTCATTCTTCTCTCTCTGTTCAAACTTCTCATGGGTTCACAGCTACTTCAACATTTACTTGTTCAGCATGGATGCCTTTGCTCATGTCTACGATTTGAACACTCCATCTCCCAATGCTTTAAAGGGGATATTTAAGTATATCATAGTCCATCACCATGGTTTACAAGAGAATTTCAGCCTAAAAATGAGGCATCCCCTCATTTGCCTCTCATCTGGGACCTGACTCCTTTTACTGACTTTGGTGTCTCCATGTTGTTTCTCTACATGTCTTCCTTTACTCTGTCCTTTTCTCTCACTCAGGAGAGGATCAAAGTTCAGCAGGTCTCATCTGTGCACTGGAAGAGTTAATATCTTGCCCAGGCAGTGGCTGGAGCAGTTGCAGTGGAGTATTTTGGGCTGTGCTGGTGGGGCTGATGTCCTTCCTTCCCCTGCCTGAGAACTGCCGGGACCTGGACGAGCCCCTGCCGGGCTGTGTGGGCTGTGGTGGAGTGTTGCTGTAGAGAAAACACACACTACATAAACTCCTGTGAATTTTCTCAAGGCTGCATGAAGAAAGAATCGCTTTATTTTAGGGATTGCCCCCTTATATACAATTTCCCACAGACCACTGTGATTGGTGAATGAAAGACAAACCTCTTCACCCACACTGGTCAAACCAGAGGGACATCAAGAGAATCCCTCCTCCCAGAAGAATTCACAACATGGATGCCGTTACAAAAACAATCTCCTGGTGTTTATGTTCTTTCCCTGGGAACAAGTATCAGCAAACCAAAACATCAGAAAAACAGAGATTTAGAAACTGAGAAACTTCAGGCCTGGAAACCAGGCTACAGTGGAGCGGGCCTGGCCAGCCCTGTAGCTGCTCCTGGGCTGCGTGGGACACGGTGGAGTAGGATAGGCCCAGCCTCGGCCAGGCCCTGTGGGCCATGGTGGTGTTATAAAAGGAAGCCACCTTTAAGTAGACTGTGAACTTCAAAGTTACGATGTGTTATGTGAGTTAGAGACTAACAGTTGTTACAATCTTTGCTGCAGACTGAAGTTAATAATGTTATATGAGTTAAGAGTAATAGTTGTTACAATGTTTGTTATGAACCGAAGTTCATAATGTTAAAGCTCTAAGAATCCCAGTGTTTGTACCCCGGTGTGAATTGTATTTATCCCTTACCCGGGTATTGTATCCCTTTACCCTTCCATTGGGCCACGGTCCGCTGCTCCCCAACATGGAGGACAGCCAACCCCCTTATGCAAATGAGGTGAAAAGGAGTCTGAGGACACAGAGAGCCTTTAAAAATCAAACAACCCAGAGAGATGGGAAATATAAGAGCCCCATGACCTGATGGCACAGAGACCAGCATGCTTCTGACAGAATACCCGAGGTCCTCACTATCACCCAGAGTGCCTGGCTGAGGTGACCCCCTACACCAAAGGAGCCAAAGTGTCTTCCACAGTGTCCCCGTGAGGACGGAAGCCCCAGGCCTGCCAAGGGACAACTGACAGGACTGAAGCACCTCCTTCCTGGGGACCTCGTGGGAGCAGCAGCAGCGTGCGCAGCCCCAGCGCCCACCCCAGAGCTGATATTCTAATAAAGGCATAAAAGGGATCCGACGTCCTGCCCTGTTCATTTCAGTGGAATGGGCCTGGCCTGCCATGTAGATGCTCCTGAGGCTGGGTCCAGCCTCTGCTAGGCCATGTGGGCCATGGCGAAGCGGTCTGGCCCAGCCTCTGCCAGGCTATATGAGCCATGGTGGAGCGGTTGGGTCCCTGGCCCAGCCTCTGCCAGGCTATATGAGCCATGGTGGAGCGGGTCTGGCCCAGCCTCTGCCAGGCTATATGAGCCATGGTGGGGTGGGCCTGGCCCAACCTCCGCCAGGCCATGTGGGCCATGGTGGAGCGGGTCTGGCCCGCCCTGTAGCTGCTCCTGGGGCCCAGCGGACCCCGGCTCGGCCTGTGGCGGGGCAGGGCTCATGTCGGCAAGATGTCAGCAGCCTCGCCCGGCCCAGCCTTGCCTGGGCTGCAGCCTCCCCTGCCCGGCCCGGCCCTCGGGCCAGCGCTGCAGCAGAGGCAGGGCCCGGCCCCGCCGGCACAGGGCTCAGTGGCTGCCTGGGAAGGGCCCGGCCCTGCAGAGAGCCTGCCCGGCCTGGGACCTGTACTCAGTACAGAAAAGGAAGAGAGCGATTCCTGGGGTTTTCGTCCTAAAATGTGAGTTCACAAAGGCGCATCCAACTTTTTCATTGGTTTAACAATGGTCAGTATTCAAAATTAGCCACTGGTTGGGGTTTTTTCAGGTCTACAGGAAGCTGCCAAGGTCCTGTTATATTTGCCCAATTATCCCATCGTCAAAAAAACCCCAAACAATATTAAAGGTAATGTAAATTTTAATTATCTTAAAATATATAAAATCAGATACACTTGAAATATTGACAATATAATTTGGTTAAAATAAGGGATAATTTGGTTCCAATAATAGCGCATAAGCAAAAATAAAATAACTGCATGGGGTATGGAGTGCAGGGTCCCTGGACCCCTGGCACCTCACATACAAGCTTGCCAAATGAAAATTCCCCCTTTTATGCCATATGTCAATGCTATCTCCTCCCATTTTCCATTCATCACACTTCTACCTCCTCCCTCATCGCCACTTTTCCCACCCAAGCTCCACCACTCTTTTAGGTGGTCGCACCGCTCTTTGGGGGTTGTCTCTGATGAAGGCCTCTCCTCTTCCTCACTGTCCTTTGGTACACCTTTGGGTTACACATGCGCACCAAGCTGGGATAATGTAAGCCAATATTATATTTAAGCATCAAAGCAATAAATCTCGTATAATTAACATTTTCCTGGGACCCAACTGGATTTTCCCTTCTTTCTGTTAATTTTTAATAACTGTTATCTCTTGCTTTTTCCTGCCTTGAACATCTACAGGGAAAAAGGGGGGTGGAACCCCTCCTCTCCCTTTCTCGGCATTACACCTTTTAACTGTTTTATTATTTCCAAATATTAACTACTGTATCAATATCGATTACTGTTTCAATTCTGTCAGCACAAATCATACCTATTTACCACAGTCCTTACAAGGAATTATTTCCATAGCTGGTTCCTTTCCCTCCATACCGAAAAATAAATTAATACAAAACCAGGTTGGGGGTGAGTCTGGTACAGAGATACTGTTGTTCTGTGATTCACAGAGACAGCACTGGACTGTGAGGCCTCTGCCTCCTCACAGATAATGTTCTGTTGTGGAGCCTTGCTCCAGCCAGGTGCAAGACAAGCCTGGCTTAGCTCATGTTTTTGCTCAGTCACCCTCACCAATTCTTCATAAGAATTTTGGCTGGGAAATCACAGCAATTATCAATCCTAACACAGCAAGCCTGGCAGATTTCCACAAGCATCATCTGAAGAGCAAATCAGAAGTGTGGATGTGAGCATTTAGAACTGTTATGAACATTTTACAGATGTGATGTGATTCCTTTTCTACCCACAACACAAATGAACCTGCATAGGTGTATTTTTGAGACGCCACTCTGGCACACAGCACAGTAGGATGGTATCCTAACCCATTTTAATCTCTTAAAAATTAAATGTTGACATTTTGATATGTTGAATACCATGAGAATCAACAGACTCCCTGATAAGAGATCAGCTTGCAGTGGGTTTCAGTGAAAGAGATCAGAGGGATAATTGCATGATTAATCTTTGACATGGTTGATTGTCAAATTATTACAAATATTTTAGAATCATGATAGGTCATAACAAAGTGATACAATGCTGTAATGATTTGATAATGTGTTAAAGATTACCTGCACACAAAAAAATAATAATAAAAAAGAAGTCCTTGTGTTCTTTTATGGCTCATTTTTATAATATAAAGGATTTGTGTCTTACCAAATTCTTTTATTTGGGTTTTTTAACCATGATGTTTTACCTTAAAGTTATGAGATAATGATGGAGAAAGTCACCTAGTCTCACTATCTGAACCAAACTCCACAGGCTTTTTTGCGGTTAATCAGTAGCTATATCTAGGCATTTAGGATTAAGCAGCTGCATTGTGAAACTTATAGAAACTTGTAGGCTTGGCTAATCCTTTGTTTTAAGGAAAAGCGAGCACAATCCCCAGATGAATGGGCTGTCTGGATGAGAGCCATCAGTAGTGAAGTCAGCAGGACTGAGCAGTAACTGGGGGAAAAGTAGCTCTGACAGGGGAATTGCAATCACTGACCCATTGACCACCTCCTCAAAATGGACACGCAATGCAGATGGAGAAGAACTATCCATGTGAACTAATCAGCATCAGAAGAGAGAGAGACAAACTAGCAAATACAGGTTTGAGTGCTAAATAATGAAAAGCTATGGAATTTGCAACCACTTCATGCTGGATTGTTTGTTTGTTAAAATGTATAAATAATGTAAAACTTTGATGACTGGGGAGTCAACCCTTTGGGGGTTACCACACACCTCCCTATTTTGTGCAAACTACAATAAAGAAATAGGAATATTTCTCCCTGGTGTACATATATGAGATGCCCACTGGGTAATGACCCTTTACTTAGAGCAATAAAAGTACAACAAGGACACAAAAATATGCTAAAAGTAATATTTAGGGGATAATTGTAAAACTTAATTTGTAGGAGTGGTGATGGTCTCATGAGGATAGAAAAGGGCTCCTCTGAGGCCAGTTGGAGATGGTTAAAAGATTGGATTTACCTTAAAGGGGTTTAGCCACATGAAATACTAGTGCAGCGTTTTATGAACTGTGTAGGAAATAGATCCTGGTGAGAACTCATAGGGGTGACTTGTTTGGAACAAACTCAAACAAACTTATTTTCAGCACTCCACACATGCACCAGAGCTGGGTGGCATCCAAGGAGGCTACCCAGATTCCAGATCCTAGGGCCTGGGTTTTCAAGCTGTGCGACCACCAGGCAAGCACTATGACACCCTCCCGGTCTTATATCAAAGACCTGTTGTGACAGGGATGTTAGAAATTAGAAGCTTGACTCAACCAATTTATCAAGCAGTAACTCAATTTGTTAAGTAAATTTTTGGTAAGGTATGAACAAGACAGTGCTGGGTACAGTAGAGAAGTTTCCCTCTCTGACTGCACACTGATTGCTGGGCTGGCTGGTATTTATTGAGAATTTATCCCACTTCAGCAGTTTTTCTATTTAAAAATTGCTATGTCACAATTCTATACTTTATTGTTATCCATCTCTCCTGGGATGTAGGTCTCAGGATGTATATCCAGCTTCTATTGTGATATACCTAGGATGTATATCCAGATGGTGGGGTCCAAACTTCCTTCTTCAGGACATTCTCACCATTTGTTAGGAGTCTGAGATAAAGTTCATATCCCTCTTTTGTTTATTCTAAAGCTACAGTTTTAAAAAAATTCTTAATACAAAGCAATATTCTAAAGTTATAATTCAAAGGTTCTCAGTACAAAGCAGACCAGGGTTTTACTAAAAAGCAACATCCTAAAGTTATAATTCAAATACTCTCACTACAAAACAACTTAAGACTTATAATAGTTAATTGTGAACCCAGTGTTAGTTCAAAGGCCTTTTTCCATGTTTTGTTTTATTCAGCTATATAATTTATATTTTATAATTGCCCCACAGTAGCGATCCACACATTCCACAATACCAGTTACACAGGTTACCTTCATTTACCTGACACAAAACACAACCTTGTATTTCACAGGGAGGACAAGTGATGCTAAGTGTCACGCACTCCTCAGCTCCTGGGTGGCCATTGGGTTGTTCACCATGGGCAGAGTTTGGATATGTAGTTTTATAATGTCACCCATTCCTCACACAGGACACCAAGCAACAGTAGACTCGAACTGACTGCTACTAGCAGTCAGTTATCCTACAGTAAAAATCTTCAAACCTCTTCCTGTAAATTTCCTGCAGGCAGCTCCACACAACAGACTCCTTCCTCTTTCCATATGACTGGCTAACCCCTTCCTGTTCATTACACAACTGCCTGACCCCATCTGTTCCTTGTACAATATCTTACCTTTCCATGCACAACCATCCAACCCTTCCTTCTCACAGCACAGTCTAGCTTTTAGCGAGCTAACCCACTCTTTTATAATATCCATCCTCATTGGGCACAGCTGTAATGGCGGGGCTGATCCCACTCTTTGGTAATTAGCACAGCTGCAATTCATCTGGGGAGATTGCCTTCAGCACTTTCCTCTATTCTCTTACAATTCCTCCTCCCAACAGTTTTGTATCTTCACAGTAGACAATTGTGTTTCTATCTCTGGGCATCATCAGGAGTCATTGCAGTTCTTTGTCTCCATGTGTGTCTGTGAAACTGGATGGTTCTTGATGAGCTGCTAGTTGGGTGCTGTTAACACAGGCCATTCTCCCTGATGGGTTTGCTTGGCACACCCAGATATTCCCACTTACATTCCATTCACACCAATTTAAGCCTTTCTATTGCAGTTCTTAAACTCCTGGACATGGTCGTTGTCAGCTAATTATGTTGCAAAGATAAGACCTAAGGCCAGATCTATGTTCCTTTCCTCTGACCCAGAGCAGTGTTCATCATCAGGGTGCTTTTATTATTTTAGTGACACAGCTGCATTGACAGAAACTAAGAAGCTTCAACTATACTAGCAAAAGAGTGATCCTGCCAGTGTACTTGCCTGCCACTTGAGGAAACCTATATGAACTATGCATAATTGTCTTCAGCTTTTCTTCATCTTTCTCTCATTTTTTTGTAATAGCTGTGCCCTGCTTTTATTATAGTTACCATGCAGTGTATGTGCATCTTTTGTGGGAAGGATGTCAGCAGTTTTTTTCCTTCCAATGATAAGAGGACACTTATATGTAGCAATGGTGATCAGGAGCCAGAGTTCTGCACACACAGTCCTGAAGAAGACAGGAATCCAAGCAATGTTCTTGCAGTCTCACACCCACACCACAGAGGCACTTCTACCTCTGCAGTGAGAATGGTTGATTTTTCTCTGGGAGGTTGGGGCTTTCTTAACCTTGGTATCCTGTTTATCTGTAGCTCACCCAGGAGACAATGGTAGCTAAGAGTCTTCTTGCACTCTTGCTAATCAAGGTAAGTTTGTTTGCTTCAAATGCAGACTAAGAATCTTTCAGATGTTGCTGTAGGTGTCATGTTTTCCTAGGGGCAATTCCAGATAGCCCTAATACCTTCTTTGTCTTGTATAGCAACTCAGAGTTCCCAAATTTCTCTGAGTTCCCGAATATTCCTATTACACACCGTTTATTGTTTAGTTTAAAAATGAGCTCCAAATGGCTGGCAAATCCAAATGCTCTTTCTCCTTCTGTGCATTCTGAACATTCTTACCTGCCATTTACTTTTTAAGCTCATCAAACAAAACTGTTAAAGCCAAGGAAAATTAGATCAGAAAATTAAATAGTCTAAAAACCTGTTTGTCTGGCCTTCCTTCCAAACCTACTCCACCCTGGTCATCCAGCCTTTTCCCTCAAAAACAATAAACAGGAATGAGCTTTGATGATGAAAATTCAATAAACTTGTGTTGAAAAGTTAGTTTGTTTTTTCCTAACAAAACTTTGTGTGTTGTTGCCTGCTGATGCATTTCTGTGGTACACTGAAGCAACATACATTACTTGCCCTGAAAGCAGAGAAAAAGGTATGGTTGGCCTGAGAGCAGAAGTTCAATGGGAAGACATATCAATGACAGCTCCAGAGGTGAGCCAGCCCACACAATTTTTTTCAGTCAATTTGAAAATATTTGAATGAGAACAACTCATGACATGATGTAGGCTTATAGCATCCTACAGGCTGACCCTGTAATGGCAAAAGCCAGGCACAATTATAAAATTATATATAAATAACTGGACTTGCTGGTACTGCTTCTCTTAAGGCATGAACCTGTATAAATTGGTTAAACATATCACAGCTTTTCCATGTTTTGAAAGTTCAGCCTTGAGAAAGGAAGTCTGATTAATCTGCTTTTTATTCAGTGCTTTTGTCACAGTGAGAACATGTAATGCATTTTTGGGAAAGATTCTTCATTTGACATAGAGGACATGACTGTACACTGCCAGTAATTTTGATTGTTAGTGAAATGAGGGAGTAAAAGACTGTGAGAATACTGGCTCTATATACATTTTAGTCGGGCTAAAACTCAATCTGTGATTCTGTGATTTTAGCTCAGATATGTGCCAGGCATTCTGGCAATGCATGACATTTGATTTAACAGGGTTAAAACCCAAAAGCTATCAGTACATGAACAGAGGAGAAAACACAGTTTACCATGGAATAATTGGCTGCTTGATCAATGTTTAAATTCTTGGGCTGCTTCTCCTTTACACCTGATATAACTAAATGTTGTTTGCAGGAGAAAACATGTCCTGCTGTATTATTTTGATAGAAGTGCCTCCCTAAATACATTCAGTGATAATATGTATCCAGGAAAACAATGGGATTTTGTCAGTTTGTTCCCAGGAGATACAAGTAAATCAGAGCTTCTCTGTGAGACCTTGCCTCCCCACCTTGCTTTTCATTTATCAAGGCAGCAGGGCTTACAGTGTGCATTTAAGTATGAATTAACTTAGCTGTCCTTCAATGAGCTGGTTATATTCTGGCAAAAGAACAGCTTTTCATTCATGAAGATCACAGCCAGGACCACAGCTGTCTTTAGCACTACAGAAAACATGAGCTCACTGAAAGAGCCACCTCTGACAGAGTGGTCCCACCAAATCCTCTGAAGTCCTGTCTTTCCCCAGCAGATGATCTTGGACTGAGAGCCATGAGTACATTCAGAGAGTGAAAAAATAAACGTGGTATGGGAAAATTCATTTAAATTGTACCTACATGCTTGGACTCTCTAAAGTCATGGGTAGCAAGCTTTCAGGTTTAATGTCCAAATTCCTAGTGAGACGCTCAAACCATGACAGCCAAAATCAGAGTCTTACTTGACAGAATCAAATACAGGAACATGAATGTACAAGTATACACGTTTTGCTGCAGGGTTCCTTAAAAATCATTGCTAGTTGTATGGGCTAAGAGTTGCTGCTCAGTGTATGTGGAAAATTTCTGGGCTATGCCAGAAGGCCAAGATGCCCTAAAGAATCAGTAAAGGATTCAAAAGCATACCTAGGAACAATGACTTCGAATGCCAGCCTATAGATCTTGGCTTCAAGGCCCACCTTAAACCAAGAATATGAACTACATTAATTAATTAATCAATTAATTAATTAACTGCTTTGGCTCAAAACCAATGTCCTTAAAGAAAAAGTAATTCCAGCAGCAGGAGATTGTGACCACTGACTCACAGCCCAAACTCAAGAAACCCCCTGACTCAAAAGATGAGCAGTAGTTATGCTGCCTGCAGGACTAGCTAGCCAACAATGAATAGGTATTAGATAGGGAGGGACAGGTAGGTCCAAAGCCTATAACTATGCATATATTCTTCAGATGATGTGCTTGCCTTGTGGAATTACCTCCCAGCACCCAACCTGAGTCTTCAGTCAGGTTTATACAGATGCCTGCTCCTGTTTGATAGGGAGCTGTTTGTCTTCAGCCACACAACTGAGACCCCGGGATCCCCCCTGAGAAGAACAAGCCCATTTACCCAGACTGCTAATCTGGTTAACCTCACTTTTTGCTCCTCATTTCATAACAACTGGAGTCAAGGTCCTTTATGTGGGATTGGACAGACCTGCTCTGCTACCTTCTGCGATTTATATTAATTCTTATGGAGCCTTTCTAGGTTTATTTGCTTTAACAGAAAGGGGCACTTCGTTTAGAAGCAGTGCTTGGGGCTGCATCTGCAGAGAATTCAGGTCCTGGGCTGAGTCAGGAGTAGTGGAGGCTATTTATACTGGGGACAAAAGGGAAAATCATTCCCTTGAAACGGCCACTCAGGGCAGAGGCATCAGCAGTTAACAGCTTTTTCAGCAAGCTAAAAGCACTTTGTAGCTCCAGGCACTTGCCTGGAAGTTGCACCAGGTACTATGCCTGGAAGAGGAACGGCAGTGTCTAGAAAATTAGAACAGTGATGATGTTCAAGGGAGAGTGAGCTCAAAATTTATGCTGCTGCTTACAAAGTAATAGATTTGTGAGAATGAAAGTATTTTTCTGGAAGTGGTGGATTTGCTTTTGATTCAGGAACAGGAGTGTTAAGATCCACCAGAATGATGTTAGAATCCCACTTCTGGAATAATATTAGGGTCTGATTATTAAAAGATGCCTCTGCCTGAATTAAGGTGCAAACAAGATCATATGCCAAAATCAATGGTACAAATTTCACCAGACGACAAATGTGAGGTAGAGAGAGAGACAGAAATAGGAAGAGAAGCAGGGGAGAAAGAGAGAGAGAGAGGGACAGAGAAAGGTTATAGAGACCACCACATGGGTTCTCTCATGCTGACATGGAGATTTTGGTTCCAACTAATACAAACACTTCTGTTAGCAATATAAATTAGCCTTTAGAATCTTTACCTATACAATTGTGTGATGAACTTTAACCCTTACTTGAGAGATATCTGTTATAATACAAAAGGCACAAAGAAGAAGGCAAACCTCTGGCAATTAAAGGACAATGACAGTGTTGCCCGATAAAAGAAATTAAAGACACATAACAACCGAAGTCGTTATATGCGGTGCTTTATTAGGGCCCTGGGGCAAAGGGGACTAATGTCCAAAGCCATAGCCCAACATAGTTACAAGATTTCCAGGTTTTTATACCTTTCTCACTATCCTTCTCTTACCTATACATTGTTTCTCTTCATTCAAGAGAATCATTCTTAGATTAGGTGCATTGTTTTTCTACATTCAAGCAAATCATTCTTAGATAAATCTTATCTCTAAAGATTATGTCTTATTTACAAAGTCGTTATGCACTGTTCTCAAGACTGTTACAGTTAGGTACGGTTAGTTACTTAGTTACAGCCTTAAAACTACAAACACTCAGCACACGGTTTCTAACAGCATCGACTAGGCCCGATTCAAATCCTTAGCAGAACTACTACTACTTTATTTTTCAGTTTATTTGCAACAACAGGAAGGACTGAGGAAAATAAGAAACCTAAATAAGAGATCCTTCAGGCCCTGTGAAATCCAAAGCTGTGTTTCGTGTCAGGTAAATAAAGGTAACCTGTGTAATTGTAACTGTGGAATGTGTGGAACATGGCCATGGGACAGTTGTAAAGATGAGTTATAATAAACAACTGAGGAAAGCAAAGCATGGGAGAAGGCCTTTGAACCAACCCTGGGTTCACGATTAACTATCATAGGTCTTAAGCCGTTTTGTAGTAAGAGTATTTGAATTATAACTTTAGGATGTTGCTTTTTGATAAGAACTTCTTGCTTGTAATTAAGCCTTAAGCTGTTTAGTACTAAGAACCTTTGAATTATAACTTTAGAATATTGCTTTGTATTAAGGATTTTTCAACTGTACCTTTAGAATTTAAACAAAAGAAGAAAGTGAACCTATCCCAAGCGCCTAACAAAATGGAGAGAACATCCTGAAGAAGGAAGATGGACATCAACCTTGCTGATTAATGGTTTGAAAAGAGAAGCTGGACCCCACATGTGGAAGCTGGACCCCACCGTCTGGGATACACATCCTGGGATGTACATCCTTGGGGAAATGGATCACTATAGAGTACAGAAATTGGAAAGGAACCAAATAACACCATTTACGATCCTGAAGTATAGAACTGAGACACAAAAATTGGAAATAGAAACTGCTGAGAAAGCTTATGAATATGAATGAATATGATTAATAAATACCAGCAAGCCCAGCAATCAGTGTGCAGTTGGAGGGGAAAACCCCCACCACTGTACCCAGTGCTGGTTTTGCTCATTCTTTACCATATTAATTAATAAATTGAATTACTGATATACTGGATGAGTCAACCTTCTCATTTTTAACACCCCAAAACTGGCCAGAACCAGTGGATCTACATAAATAAGCACCAAAGGACCAAAGTGCACGCACAAAAGAGAAAGTTCAGAAATTCAATGCGAGGAAGACATACGACCTTCAGCCTCAAGGGACCCCCGAGGTCCCTTCACCACCACAGTGAAGGCATGCTCAGAGGGTGTGGATTGAATTACCGTACGAAGGGAGGGCAGGCGGGATGAATATTCAGGGAATGAATAGTCATGAAACGTTGTGCACATGCAATACCTTTGTAAATAAATGTAAAACTCAAATCGGGGCTAGGTACACAAGACTTTGAGAATTGTATCCCTTGTGTCCGGTGCTCAATACATACTTCATAACTTTCACAAGTTGTGGTGTCTTTATTCTGTGCATCGATGCAAACTTCTTGCACAGCAAGAGATATAAAATACCTTTCCACACCCTCCACACAAACCTCCACTTGCTCATCTACTCAGACTTTTGTGCCTAAATCTGTTCAAGTTATGTGGTTAAAACGGGTACTTTGTGGCTAAATTTACCTGCGACAAACACCGTGAGATTAGTCAAATGATATAAAAGAACTCATCATAAATGTTCTGCATGATATATTATATGTGCACATGGTTCTAAAACCCCACACAAGTGCAGGGAATTTACAGAAGCAGAAAGCTGGTTGTACTGGTCATAGCAGATAGGAGTTAATCCAACAGTCCTGAAGATCTTCCAAACAAGCACTAAATACCTACACCCAGGAAAAAAAGCCAAAACAAACCAGCACTAAATGCCTATTCTAAAAGAAAAAAAAAAAAACAAAAAACAAAAAAACACCCACGAAAAACTCCAATGCCCTAATGCTCAATTAATCAGAAAAGTCATGGCTTTAATGAGCCAAAGGAAAATAAAGATTCAGTTCCACAAAACCCGGGTCTTCACCATGACTTTTGCACCACCCATGCAGGGTTTCTGCAAACTACAGCAAGGAGAAATAACTATTTGCTTGTCTTTGTTGATATCATTAACCAACTAGATTGAAACTCTCCTAGAAAAGGACAGCATAGAGGTTTATACCCTTCCACACCTGACAAAATACATGGTTTCCAGAGGAGGCACTTTCATAAGGGAAGGCACTTTCATACTTCAGGGAAGTAGCTAAACTGATTTGTAAAAAAAGAGGTTATAAAACTCTAGTGCTACTAGAAAATCCTCAGGTTAACACAGATGCAGAGAAACCAAATCAAACCACTAGAAAAACCTGAAAGGAAACAGTAACTGCAACATTTAAATTACCCCAGATACCAGAGGCTGAGCCTCTACAAAAGCTTCAGCCAAGCTTAGTCTTTCTGAATCAATGGTGAAATGGCAAAGGTACCCCTTTCAGAGCTGGGGTACTCCAGGCAGCCCCAGACTCTTCTCTCAAGAGACCAATTTGCAAATAACAGGGCTGCAAACTGGTCCTTGAAAGGTAGCATTCTGTTTAGCATTCAGGTAGAAAAGAGAATGTGTTTAAAGAGGGTTTGTAGTCATCAAAGGGGCTGATCTCTGAATTACCTCTGAACCTATCCCTGAACAGGCAAGGCATTACCAGTCTAGCTTTGGGATGAAATATTTTCATCAGACTATATTGTCACTGGGATTCCTGTGAAAATTGTGGAAACTCAAGAGAGAAGCTGAACAAATGGTGGCTGGTGTTGTAATAAACCCTATCTCTGCAAGATATCCATCAGAACCCAAGAATCAAGACCCCACTGCAGAGAAGTGAGAACAACACCATAAATCTGTCAAAAAAGGAGATAACAATGGAACAAATAAGGCCAAAGAAGAATTTTGATTGAACTTTGTGCTAACCTTTAGTTATTTGCATAGTAAAATCTATAATACTATATATTATATATACTAAAAATAGTAAAATACATCCATAAGCTGTATTATCCCCTCACTCAAATAAGCCCACAAAGCATGCATGGTAAAATAAATAGTGCTGTGACTTTACACCAAGGTGGGAAGATATTATTAAAATGAATGTGGGTTTAGTCTACTGTGTGTAGGGGAAATGTTTCTCTTTCACAGTCTGAAGTGTATAAAAGTGGGTAGCTGGACTACTGAGTAGGTGCTAACTTTGGATTTACCATGTTGCAGCCATCTCTGAGCAGACATTAAATAAGTATCTCGACTGTGGGAACTGGCTTCTTGCACTCTGGGTAGAACTCATATTTGGGGCTGCACTGGGACTGTTGTAGCTGGCAGTCACTAGCTTGGTTTAGCTCCTGTTTTGTCACAAAACACTCTGTAAGGTCCTGAGTTCTCTTCAGTGATGTGCATTTACCTCCAGAGAGGTGAGCCAACGAAATTGTAAGACTGCTTTTATGGCATTAAATAAACTTCTGTTCTTAAGACACCGCACAGTCCTGGGTTGCTAGGTCCACAAATACTGAATTTGGCTTAACAACTTTTCAGACAATGCATTAACCTGTGAAAAATGAGGTTCACTCTCCTGGTAAAATGTAGAAGTTTAATAAAGGACAATAGGAGACAAAGATAATAAAGCAAAGTTTAGTGGTGGGTGCTTGGTATTGAGCCAAGAGCACAGCTGCTATTCCAGAGACACCCTTTACATTCCTTTTCTATTGCATCAGCCTATTGAATATTCATAAACAATCATGCATATTTCAACTTTTCCCAAACTAGTTTACACGGTTCCAAGAACTGTTTAGCATGGCTCCTCCTTGAGTCCACCTTTCTAGAGCATTTCTTGGTTGTGGTTTTCATTCTTATTATCACCTCCAGCTTGGGCTTTGGTGCACACTTTCTACAGATGGTGAGTGCTGATAGTTGGCATATCAGTAGCAGGGGTCTTCATGTGTTCATTGGATGTTATCCCAGCCAAGCAGGCAGTTCAATCACCATCAGCTATTTCACTACTATGCCTGATTAGTTAACAGCAGAATTAAAAACTACATCTTCATAGCAAAGTTACTTTTAACATTATACATATAGCATCCATTTTATTATTTGTGAAAAGCCAATATTATAATATGTATTTATAACAAACCTATACTTAAAGTTTCCTAACTAAAAAGATCCAGAAAAGAGCTGGAAAGCATAACAGACAGTACACCTCAGAAACAAGAAGCTGTCCTATGGTGAGTCCAGCTAGAACTTGTTTGACAACAGAATAGACAAATAAAACCAGCAATTTGACTTATAAACATGATGTTAGTGATTGATGGCATTCAAATAGAAAGCAACTTGGAATCCTCATCTGCAAATGAACCCCAAACTTTTATTTGCAACTTTTGCAGACAGGAAAACAGGTCATTCTGGAAGTGAGAGCGGAAATGTGCTTGGGCAAATGGAAACATGAGAAGAAACAGTAGAACAAGAACTAAAATACTGGCATATATTGTTATCTAAGGTCAGAAGTTCACCTGGATCACAGTGCAACCAGTGAATGGTTTCATTCAATGACCAGAGAACAAGAAAATGAAACCATGAGATAAGATGACAGGAGGATAAAGGAACTGGGTTGGAAACAGAATGGAAGTAGGAAAGAAAACAAAAGCAAAACAATGACCCAGCAGTGTTGTCTGAGACTCACATGCAGTGAAAGTAAATACCAGGATCACAGTAACTGTTGACTCTCAAGGGCTAACCAAAATCAGTTTGTTCTTAGCAATGAAGAGGAACTTAGGAAATGTAGACAGGATCCAGTACTGGCATGCCCTGTCCAACATGTTTTGCACAAACTGTCCTGGCCAGATTATCTGGACACACACATACTGATATTTCTGCTGGTGAAAATATGAGTAAGTAGAGTCAGCTGATTTATGGAGTAGAAATCACTTTCCTGTTACTGTGACGCAGATAGGAACACACAGTAACACACACAACAGGTGTTCAGGCAGAGAAGAAGAAAAGAACTCTCTCTTTTGTTGTGGACTTCGTATCTATAAGTTTCTGGACAGTAACCAGAGATTGGACAGAGAAGTTCCCACCTCTCCATCTCTACTGGTCACTTGAGAAGTCCATCAGGTGATATCTTTTACAAAGGAATGTAAACATGATTCTTGTTTATTTTACAGTTCATGAGATCTGACTTTATTATATTAAAACAAATCAGAAGGCTGATTTTCAGCGACAACACTTTCCTTATCTGTAGGGTCTTGAAGTGAGTTTTGTTTCATTAATTGCCATATAATTTGGCAGAGAATCCAAAGTGAGAAGGCAAGAAGAGATCTTTCCACCACTTCATTGTGGAAGGAAGTGGTTAGACCCATTCATTGGAAAAGAAAGAAAAGGTTGGAACCATACACAGTGACTGATAATACAGAACGTTAAAAAAGCTGATTTCTATACAGTCACTGGGTCTATTGATGCAGAGATTTGTGGTTGGAACACTAAGGTGGGCAAATATAAAATGTGTCTGAAAGTACCAGCAGAAAAAGTTAAAACAGAAGGGTTAAAAGAATTGTGATTGTTGACAGCACAGAGACCAGATTGTTACCAAGACCCCAGAACATCAGTGAGCATACTGGGAAAATGAAGGATGGCACTGAAGATGTGGAGAATGGCAGGAAGATAAAGAACAGTATTTGAGCCATAAAATCTCCAGAGGGAGACTGTATCAGCAAAGGTAGCTAAGGAAAGTTGGACAGGATGAAAAAAAAAGTTTGCAGTCACTGCCAACTCCAGAAGTAGCTTGAAGAGTGAAAGGTACATTCAAAAAGCACTTGTTTTTCCCCAGTCAAAAGAGATATGGTGACCACTGTTCAGCTGATATTCCCTTACCATATTCAAGTCACCTTGGCCAGACCACAGACTCTCTTTGCATTCTGGCCAAGACAAATGAAAGATGACAGATAATCTAGTGGTTGTGTGGTAGATGCTATAAGACCACAAATGTGAGTTAAATCAGTATTACTTAAAACGAAAAACACCATCTCATTCTCTTTTTGCTACTTTAGCAGCAACACAGATTGAGGGGTGGCTTATTGAATAAGGAAAATAAAAGCTCTGGGCAGATGAGTTAAGGGTGTTGGCTGATAATAAATAGGTTTAGGAACAAAAAAGAGGAAACATAAGTTGTGTGGTAGAACACCCACCTGAATATAACTGGAGAACAGGGGCCTAGTCATTGTACTGATGATGGCATGGCACACTGCACAGACCCCATCCATGGTGACGGTGGCCAGCTCTGTGCTCACCTGTGCACTCCTGTAGTGAGTGCTTTGCTCACAGTGCCTTCAGTCCCATTAACAATCAGATTTGGGATGGGGCCTTAGCTTTGGAAACTCCCTTGGCAATACAATATCCTTATTACATTAGTAATCATACAGTTCCTAAGAAGAATAAATGCAATTGGTGATCAAAGACACGTGGTGTTTCCCACGGACAGGACAATTTATTGCACGTGTGCTCATGATTAAACACATTGATTACACAGTCTTTAAATTACACATGTTAGGCTCATGAATGCCATGAGACCATTGCTCAATCCATACAAGTGCATTTAATGAGTGGGAATGGGGTCCTGTGGGGGTGCATCCTCACTCCTCTTCTCTGGCCTGCTTGCATCTGCTGCTCTGTGATCTCAACCATTGTGGCCTTGGCCTTTGCGTAAGAGCTGAGCAGTGAAGCACCCTTCGACCTGGGAACTCCTGCAATGCTGAGGTGGGGGCAGCACTGACCCCTCCAGGAACTCCTGCTGCCTGGCCAAGGTGGGAGAGGAGAGTGGGAATAATCTGTCATGCCCTGACAGCCTGGAAACATCCCTTATCTGAATGGGAGCCTGAGTGGAACAGTACTATCCTTACTGGAATTTTGAAAATTTCAGGAATTGCCAGTCCTGCATTGCAGCCAGAAAATTTACTGGTGACTGGAGCCAACCACCTCACAACCCTATAAACAGCATTCCTAAGTAAGACCCTTTGAGCTCTTCTGAACTGCAGTGGGCTGCACCAGCATCTCCCTCTGAGTGGGACCTCTCAGAGTGTGTGAACTCACTAGAGTGTGAAACCAGGAGGACCTTTGGCTCCTAATGGGACCTGGGCCAATATGACAGCTACTTGAGGCTCAGCCCCTGCCATTGAGAAACACCAAAAGGCATTAGATGTGGGTATTTCACTCATTCTGGAGGGAAATTTTTAATAGGTGCTCCTTTGTACATATACATATCTTTGTGTGTGTGTATTGACTTGAACATTCTATAGCAAATATAGTATATGTGTTATATCCTGAATCCATAACTGTCCTTGTTGCCATGATTGCAATTGATTATTGGGTAATTTAACATTTAAGGGCTGCTAAATCCTTTAGATGTAAACCATTGACCAAGTCCAAGCCTAAGTTTGTATCTAGATGCACCCAGACTCCTCTCTGAGAAGTTTAGAGAGGGTCACCCACACCCTTTTCTGCCTTACCCTTTTACATCCCTGCCCTCCATATAAATCACTCTAAATTCTATTTTGCTTTTTGTTTTTATGTATTATGCATGTAATAAGTAGTAGGAGGAACCTTGCCATCAAACTTTGTTGTGTTTTTGCAAATTCATGTTGAAATTTTTTTCACCAAATGTCGTCGTGCGTATCTCTGGTCAGCCTGGCATTCGGCTTGACCGCCCACTAGCTCTCATACGCCTTGACAGTATCGTGTGTGGGTACTTGGCTCTGCAGCACCTTAGCCTATGCTGTCACGGCTGTGGTTTCAAAGAGGGGACTCTCAGAGACATCCGGGAACATAGGTTTTATTCGGGGGTTACAGGGGAGGCCCCTGACCCCAGGCCCGGTGCCTCAGGCAAGAGAGACCCCGAACCTGGGTTACAAGGGGGTTTTTATCCAAAGGGAGATGGGGGTGGGGTGGATACAGATTACAAACCAATAAGACAACTCAAAGTAAGTTGGGGAGGGGTCTCTGGGGGATCCATCAACCTCTGAAAGTCTTGGGCTGCACTGGACCTTGAAGATGATTGATGGACCGAGGGAGGAAGCTACATTGCTAGGGTGGACAGAAGCTTAACTCGGGGAAAACCGATGGGAAGTGGTCTCTGGGCAGAGGCCGGGGTTGTCTTGGGAACTCTTATCAGGAGTCTGACCAGATGTTTCCTAAAGCAGGGGGCCCCCTTTACAGAGACTAGAAAAAACTACACTAAAATAACGAATACTATACTTATCACTAAAACTTATCAAACAATTCCAGCATTCCCGCAACCAAAAGCTTTGATGGTGATTCTTTAAGCAAGTGAAACTACTCATTTTGTGACAGGTCCAAGGCAGGCAGAGGCTGTTAAGACAATTGAAACTGGCAACTTTTCAAGCTGCAAGACTGAAAATGGCCAGATTCAACACATCCTTCTTAGCCATCACACCAACTGCATTGCCAAAGGCAATAGACTTAGAAAAAAAAAAACAAAAAAAACATCAGAAAGGCAAGCTGGTCCCAGCTACAACCCCAGAAAACAAATCAGCTGTAAATGAGGTGATACAGGCCATGTTTGGAAAGGTTTAGACAAAACAAATATTCCAGGTATGTATGGTCAGAGATTCTGAAATTCCCTTTAAGGCACAGCTTATCAGATTGACTGGGAAGAAAATTTTTTGTTTCTTAGATTTTTATTGCCTGAACAAGCAAATACTCCAGAAATGTCATCTCTTGACCCACATGGTTGCATCCATAATACAACAGGCTTCAAGTGGAAGTAATGAGAGACAACACAATCCTCAGAGGTGTATTTGCCCTTACTGAGATAAAACTGAAATAGACAGCATGATTATACAATGGTAGTGATTGATCCTGCACGCCTGATTCTGAGACAAGGGTGCATGTGCCATCTGTGTTTGTTACTATATTGGAGTTACAGCGGTTACCCTGCCTGTGGAACCTGTGCTTTGGTGGTGTTGCAGTCTTAGGTGGACATCCAGAGATGGTTCCTGTTCTGACACCAGTCATACATGTCCTCAACAGATCCTACATGTGGTTGTGTTGTGTTACAGTGCTATGTTTTTAGAAAAAAAAATTGGCTTTTGTTGTGCTGTTTCACTTAACTTTGAGTTTGTCTTTGTGAAAGTTTTTGTTTTCCCCCGGACAGTCTGAAGAAGAGGTCGAGATTGTCTGATTTTTTGTTCAAGAACTTGTTTATTCTGTGTTGTTTTACATGTTTGTGGTTCTGGCCTGTTGAGATTTTTTTTTTGCAGGCCAGGTTGTGACAAACTCTCTCTGCCCTTTGGGACGGTACTACTTTTTATACTAAAAACTACGTATGTTTTATTTACAAAAACTCTCCAATACCTATTAAACACATTAAACAGTGTACTTTTATTTTTAATTAATTAAAATGTGTCACTATCACAGAATAAGATGGAGAATAAGAGACAAAGAAGAAAGACAGGAACACATTCATTTTTTTATTATTTTTGTCTTTTAAACTTACATTCTAAAACACTAAAATTCAATTATTTTACTTTGTGATGTGTTATTTATTATTATTCTTAAATTCTTGTAACTTACAAATTTTTAGGATAGTGAGAGGGATGTCTTGGTTCCCACATTACAGGTCCTTTGAATTACAGGGCTTTGTCTTTCTTTGACACTGGGCTGCAGCATGTACCATTTTTGTGCACTAAAGAAATAAGTCCTACTAGTACAATTTATTGTTTGCATAACTAATGTCTTAACAGCAAAGCATTGCTGTCAGTCTGGTGACAATGGTAGCAACACTAATAGTTTAAATAATATAATTTTTACAGAAAAAGTCACATTAATTTGCAGTTAAAACAGCTGTATGGAAACTTCCTGTAGCTGTTCCTGTTCTCTGGTGTTAGAATCACTCTCCCAGTAACCTTCTGGCCCCAAAGGTCAGCTGTGAAATAGGAGATTTGTTGGTGTCCCTTGTTCTTCGTTGGGAGAAATTTGATGCAGATGGTGGAAAGTTCCTCTCTCTAGGGTCTGTGCTAGGATTTTTTTATACATTTTGTAACACACACCACATCTTCCTCTTTCTTTATTGCTTCACAATTCCTTATTATAACAAAATTCACTATCTGTGGTTTAGTTTATATTAGGTTAGACACTTGCTCTTTGTTCTCTCTCTTTTTTTTTTTCTTCCCTTAAAACTGCTTTTATCCAGCTCTGGAGGCTGTTCCTTTACTGACCAGTAACTGAGTACTGGTAAAATGTTTATGACCCCAGGGTCTCTGGTATCATCACGTGCCTGGACTTTCAGGGCCTGTGCTATCATCCTGCACTCCTACTCTTCTAGGCAATTCTAGGTCACAGACACAGAATAACCACCCATTTTCACTAACCATAGTTGCATAAAAAATTCAATAACAGTGTAGTGGACAATTGCACAAAGTTAACTATTGTCAAAATCAGATAATACTGTATGTAAGCTAATAGTTTGGCAACTGCTGTTACAGCTAAACAAACAAATGCAGAGCCCCTTGCAGGCCAAAACAAGCTCAGAAAAAGCAACTGTTGGCAAACCTCCAGCCTTGAAGCAGTACAGAGCTAAACTGCAGCCTCCTGCCTCTGTACCAGCAAAAAACCCACCAATTTACTTGGGCTTAAAGGCTACACCATCAAAATACAGTGTGCTGATGCATTTCCATTTGTGACTCCATGGGTTTTGCTCTATTGTGACACAATGACCTGGCAGCATGGCTCGTGTTTTCTCTGATGTAATTTGATGTACTTTAATATCTTGATAGTTTTATCTGGGTGTAGAGTTCTAATAGTCTTAGCACACTCATCCTTCAAAATTCACATTATTTATTAATGGTAATACAATAAATGCATACAACACCTTTTTTTTTTTAAAAAAAAATGCCTTTCCTTAACATCTGTCTCATTATGGCATATTACTGGTATGAGTTTAAATTTGATTCTGTTCAGGTTATGACTCTATACCCTTAGTAAGGAAGGAGCAAAACAAGAATGCACAACCACTGTAAAGGAATATCATGTGGGTAGAAGGCTTTGGAGCATGAATTTATAATTTCAGCACAAGCAAACTGTGGCTGACTGTTGGAAGTTCAGTGTTAAGTGCATTCGGTGTGCAGCTGTGAACATCCATGGGGATGAACTCCTGGGCAGATAATCCCAGAATGCAGGCCTGACAGTGATTTTAGAGGTCATGGGGTGATGAAGGGATGAGTGGTTTGAGATTCAGATTACTGAGCACAGGGATTACAATTCTGGATATTTGCTTGAGCCAAAATGCAGTGGAGAGATAGGAAATGGGAAGATTATTTCAATAAGGATCCCTGTAAAGAGAGTGATAAATGGAAGAATCAGTCTAGGAACCATTTGCAGATCAGATGTGAAAGCTCATCAGAGAAACAGGATTAGGAAGCTGAATGAAAGAATGGTGAATATGTCTGTTAGAGAAACTGCCAGCCTGAGGCGTGTGGTACGGTCAGTAAAACCAAAACATCCGTGCCCAACAGAAATATGAAGATTAAGAAAACAGGAAACTGGAAACTGGAAATACACCCCACGTGTGCAACTCTAGGAGTTACTGACTCAGCTGGAGGCCTGACTTCAAGGGTTTAGTGACCATGACCTGAGCCAAGGTCTGAGGATGAAGCAAGAGTTGCAAGCATTGACCTTCAGCCACCCTGACTGCGCAAGTGGTGCACAAAATGTGTTACACAGTTGGTACAAAGACAGTAGACGAGAGTGGGAAGAGCTGAAACTACTGGTTATCCCTGATTTTGACAGTTTTAAGAAACTCAGGTTGATTGGCATCAGGGATTTAGTTCCTCGAAACCCTTTTCTGCAATGCATATGCTGTTCATTATGCACTCAACTTCACAAGGAACTCCTTCAGAGTGAGATATTTCAACCTGGATAACTGAGTTGCACCAGGAATGGTGAGAGAAGCAAAATAAAATAGGAAAATGCAAGAGTAGAAATGACAGAAGTGGAGGTGCCCTTTTGAGTATGTGTATTATGAGTAAATGTATAAGTATGAGCTTTTTTGTTCAAAGTTTTTGGCAGAACACAGTTTTCAGGATAAAGGTGAAGGTCCTGCTGTGTCTATAAATAGGATGGGTCATCTGTCATATAAAATCAATGAAATGCCATAATGAAACAAGAGTACTTGCACCACAGTCAAAATGGGTAGACTACTAAAAATATTCTGCTGGTTTATATCCCTTTGATAGCCGTGTTTTTCACTGCAAGGGGAGGACATGGAAATATTGGCCAGGAGTCAAGGACAGGGCTTGGTGTGTTTGATCCAATGGGAACATCCTGCAGTGCCTGCTGACAGCCATCAGTTCACAGTGACCCCAGCTCTGATCACTGCAACACCGAATGGTTTGGTGTGGTGTGATAATCTGCTGTCAAAAAGGAAGGTGTGCAACTGGGAGTTGCCCCTGTCTGCTTTTGCCATGGCCAGTGGGGCAGGGCTGGCAGCTGGGCTGGACACAGCCTCAGGGCATCTCAGCAAGGGCCAGGGCATGGACCCAAGTGGGGCTCTGAGGTGGATCTAGGTAGTAAAAAATGGGTCCTGTTTGACAGCATCTCCATAACAAGTGGAACATTGTTTCTTTTAGTGAAAACAGATTTTCCACCTATTATTGTTGAGGATCACAGAAATAACAAGTGTGGGAGTATGTCTGGGAACTTCATTATTCTGAGAATTCATGCGTGCCTTCATTATTCTGAGAATTATGGAAAATCAGTGCAACGAATCAGCAAATTATTTTGTGTTTCAAGATAGAGGGAACAATACTGTTACTGATGGTGGGTTTTGATTGGAATAAAATTAACTTTGTGTGGTCTACAAATCATAGTGACCCAACCAGTTTATTCAGACTCTATCTTGTAAAACATCGACGTAATGTAGAGCAATTATAAATGGTATCTAAGCAGGTAGATGAGCTGAAACACACGAACTAGACATGCCATGGACTACATGTGACTCCAAGGCAGAATGGATATTGAATCCAGAACAGGTTTAGGCCATAGTACCTCCATTTAAAATGCCAGCATTGATAATCACTCCCAGTCCTAGTGCCAAAAGATCCCTCCCTTCTTTGGTTTTTACTTCATATTATATCTAATTATCCATTTGCTCTTTTCACTGTCCTTGCGCATACCTGCTTGTCTCTGCCCAGATTCCTCCCAAAAAACCCAACACTCCCCACAGCAATTCCTTCTAATTTGCCTAAATTCTGCTACTCCTGATGTTCCTTCTCGACCTGGCATTTCCAACACTCCTACCTTGGCAGTGTAGCCCAATGCAGTGTAACGCATATAATTCCTGGACTGCTTCAGCCTTCAAGTAGAGCGTCCTGACACCTCCTTCCAATAATCATGGGCTCTCTTACTTTTTCAGAGTGCTCTCCTGTCCACAGTTCAACCATGGCACACACCAGGGCTCAGTACACCAAATTCCTGCAGAGTAGAAGGTGTAGGTTTCCACAAATCAAGCACTCAGAGGGACGAAAAATAATCTCTTCTACAAAGTAAAATTCACATGAGCCCATCTAATGCATAGGCTCTGGCTACCTAATGCATATTTTTTTAGGCGATGTGCTCTTACACAATGCTTGAGTGATTTGGGTGAATCTTATCAGTTAAAAAACCCAAAGTTCTTCATTAAGCAGCTTCTATTGTAAAGGTTATCTGACTACATCAGTTATGTTATAAGAGGTGAAAATTCAGCCTGGGGGGCAGATAACTTGACTGCTGGTCACACCTTGCTGTGTGCAGGAGACTGTGCAAGTACACATACTTTTCCAAGGAGAGGCCCGTGCCTGACAGTGCAGGAAGGGGCAGGGGTGCCACACCAACAGCGCTAGGAGGCACGCTCTGACAGATGGAATCTGGAGAATGCAGAGGTCAAGGATCCTCAAAAGATCAGGCACTTGCTGGCAAGGAAACCATTAAGCCTTGGGCAACAAGTAAAGAGAATAAACAATGAGCATCCCAAGTGCATCTGCTGCAACAGACCCTGATATCTCTGCTGTGATGGGAAGCTGTGAAGTGCCTGTGAGGGTGTGGGTATGTGTGCAAGGGTAATTAGAAATGTAGCATTAAATTGAGTTTGTTTTAATTCAGAAACAAGTTTTAATTCCTCATTTGCAAGGGCTCTTGAAACCCGATTGGCATGTTGAGAAGGATATTCAACCCTGTAGCAACTGATTTTCAGATCACAGAATCATAGTATATCTCAAGTTGGAAGGAACTCATAAGGATCATCATGTCAAACTCTCTGCTCCTCACAGGACTTTCTAAAACCAAGCCATATGACAGAGAGAGTGTTTCAGATGCTGCTTGAATTCAGACAGACTTACAGACACAAGCAATTCCTTGGGAAGCTTGTTGATTGACGGCCATCCTCTCAGTGAAGAACCTTATCCTAATGTCTAGTCTGGACTTCTCTTCACAGAGCTTCATTCCAATTCCTATTGCTGGTCACCAGAGAGTGGAGATTAGCACTTCCTCCTCCACTTTGGAGGTGCATTCTTCCCTCAGATTGCTCTACAATCTCAGGAATTCTTTTTAGGACTAAGCCTTGAGGCAATTAAGCTTCCCTCAATCTTATCTGAGACTCACGCATGACTAAGGTAGGAAGGCACCATCCTTAGCAGAAGATTCTACTGACAAAGGACAAGAGATAATCAGCCATGCCCTGACTACCTTGGAACACCACTTGCCTGAATCATCCTGGAGACTGACAGATGACTGAAGCCAATCATTTTGCAGCCCTGTAGGCAGCAGTCTTAAGTGAGACCCTCAGAGCTCTCCTGGAGGTCGGCAGACTGCATGTCCCAGCCTCTCACTTCAGCTGGGACACCTCTCAGAGCCTGCCAGCTCACACTCTGACACTTGGAGGACCACCACCCAAAGCTGACAGGGTGCCTGGGTTGATACACCACTCTTCGAGGCTAAGCCTGCTGAGAGATGCAAAGGCATTCCACGTGAGTATTTCACTGACCTCAGTGTGGGGGGAATTTTTAAGAGGTACCTTTGCACATGTTGCCTTCTGTCTGTGTGTATGAGCATCTGAACGCCTTTAGATTCCCTAGAGCAGCTACAGTATTGCTAACTTAGATGCATAGTTCAGTTACTTTGCTTATAGTAAACTCTTCTGAATATTTTTCTAAGTGTTAAATAATGATTAAGTGCTTCTAAATCCCTTAGACATAAAACCCTTGAGCAAGCCTGAGGCTAAGTTTGGCAAGAGGATTCATTCTGAATATCATGAGCCAATGGGAGTGTCTCCCTTACCCTTTAGCACACATCCTTTTGTAACCCAGAGTCTGTGAAAATTATTTAAAATATGTTCTGATCCAGTTTTTCTTTATATGCTTCATTCTATATGGTAGTAGAGTAAACTTTGCCACGAAACTCTGTTAAGCCACACCTTCACAAATATAAATTAAAACCTCCTTTACTAATAACTTTGATGATGATTCTTTAAGCAGCCAAAATACTCATTCATGACATCCCCCACAAGGAAGTTGTAGGCTGCAATGGGGAAACCCCTCAGTCTTCTCCAAGCTGAAGAAATCAAGTGGCCTCTGCCACTCTTTGTAAAGGTTACAGTTGAGCTCATTCACCATCTTGGTCACTCTCTTCTGGTCACTCTCTAGTAATTTGATGTCATTCTTATATTGAGGTGCCTAAAACTCACACAGAGCTCTCCCTGCAGAGGCGGGGTCGCACCAGTGCAGAGTAGAGCAGGACAATGACCTTCCTCAAATAGCTCAAAGTGCTGTACTTGATATGCACCCAGGATGTTGTTGCCCTTTTGGCTACCTGGGAGCACTGTTGACTCATTCCCAATTTGCCATCAATCCAAACCCCCAGATCTCTTTTCATGGGCCTGTTCTTCAGCCTCACATCCCTGTCACTAGTGAGAGATGCCTCTGCCTGAATTAACATGCAAATGAGACTATATGCTGGAGTCAACTATATGGATTTTATTTAACAACAGACATGAGGTAGAGAGATAGAGTAAGAACTAGAAAACAGAGAAGGGAGTGGGGAGAGAGAGTTATCAAGCAGATCCACCATCCATTGGAGCCAGGGGTGTCTCATTGGTCCTTCCACACCCTGGGCTTCTCGGGGGTGGAGTGATACTTGTTCTTTTGGTGGTACCACCTTTATACAGTCCAAATTCTGAGTATTGATGGAGGCATGTTCCTAAGTTACATGCGAAGCAAGGTTGGGCATGCCTTCATGGCATGCAAAAGTGAGGGTAGGCAAGGTCCTCTTTCTGAGAATGCTTCCTCCAAGGTTTTGGGGGGCTTTTGTTGGTTGTAGGTACTGTCTGTCCATAGTATGGGGTGATCTTTGTTTGACCAGTGATATGTATATGAGTAGTTGCTTCCTTTCACACAGAAATTTTTGTCTGGATGCATTAACCAGGATGTGCTAACCAGATAAAGTCTCCACCAGGCCTGGAATGGGAGACTTCCTGTTGCAAATTCCTTCTTGCTTTGTTTATCTTATTGCAAGTCCTTCTCTAACCTTAACAATGTTTCAGAGAGGCAGCTGTGTGTTTTAACTCCTTACGGTCCCCAATTTGCACATATAACCAGGATTACTGTTTCCCAGGTGATGAATCCAGCACTTGCTCTTGATATATTCATACAGTTGGATGATTGCCAAAGCTCTCCAGTCAGTCTAGGTCTCTCTGTAGGACCTCTCTAGAAGTGGGTCATGGGATTTTGAGGATCTTTGGTGTTTTCCTTGGTCAACAGTTCGTGCTTGCTTCTTGACCTCATCTTGGCGCTTGCCCTGTCTTTTGTGCGAGTAGTCTCCATGGACCAGAGCAGGGAAGTGGGCCCCAGAAAGATGCTGCTCTTCCTACATACAGACCCCCTCTCCTGCCACATCCTAATTCTAATTTGTCCACTTGCACTATAGTGGCTGCTGCTGTTTGAGACATAGCAGAACATTAACTTCTTGGTGCCCCAGGTTCTGCACAGGCCTAGCCAGGAACTCGGCATGCTGATGCCTTTCTAGTCCAAAGAAATGAACAGTGTACTTCAAAGAATGTAAAATGTAGCTGGAACCAGTGGATAAACAGATAATGAGGGATATGGTGGCTTTTTTTTTGGCAAAGCCATGTAAGCAAGAAGCAACAGCACATGCCCTAAGAGAAGATACAGACATGGTCATCTGTAACAGTGCACTTGGGCAGCAGGACCACCAGAAACCCCTTCAGATAACCCTCTGCAATCATAAGAGGACTTCCAGTAAGAGGCAAATGCATGGAAATTTCTTCTAGGAAAGCTGATGTTTATGTCTTAGCCAGGAAGTACACTGCAATCCACATGTAGGAGCATGGAGGAATAAATACTTTGTTGTAAAGTGTCATGACACTCCCAGTTAGAGGATATAGCCTCCAGGTGGCCGGCGATGCAATAAAGAATGCCTGCTTTCTAATACTTTAAATTGTGATAGAAAAATTCTTAAAGAAAAGAAAAAAAAAGGACTGAGCTTTTATATTATAAAGTTATTGACTGCCAGTTGTATGCTTCTACACCAGCTGTGTCAGCCCAGCAACTGTGGATACCTTAACTGTAGATATCACTTGTTGGTTGCTTTATAAGGAAATTTGTCAGCTGCATCCTCACCTGTGCCAGTTTCTAGGCCAGAAAACATAGTTCTTTACATCCTGGGAATGTTTGACTTCAGCACTGTTAAGCTGTCACCAAAATGCAGGAATAAAACTCCTCAACACCAATGTAGTTTCAAGAAGCAGGCATTACTTTATGATAGTGTAGGATGCACAGGGATAACTCCTGTGAATTTTTATTAGTCTCCAGTTGTATGACCAAATGGCAAGAAAGAGACTTATCCAACATCAGTCTTATGTTGATAGGAAAAATATATGCTAATATCTTCACAAACAACATGATGGGTGGGGGTCTTCACTACCAATAGGAGAAATAGGGTGTTATCCAGTCAGGTTCTGGAAGAATGGCTTTAGGGGAAATGTGCCTTCATGACTCTATGAACATCAAACCATGCAAGTTACAAAACCCAGAGAGCTGGACCCAGACAGTTTGATTTTCTGAGCTTTAGAGTAAAAGGAGGAAGGGGTCTGCACAAAGTCTATCGTGGAACTCAGAAAGCTTGAACTTCTGAACTTTAGGGGACAATGGCCATGCATGTTCAAGAGGAAATATGCAATAGGCGGTTCAGGAAGTCCGTGCTCTCCTAGCGCCTCAGCCAATGGGGAAAGGAACACAGCAACGTGCAGTCAGGAATTCAGGATAAAAGGAGGCTGCACCCTCCAAAACCTTGAGAGACGCACCACAGGGGTACTGCCCAGTGCACTCTCTCCCTTTGGAATGAATTCACAGGACTCCTGTGTCTCCTTCACAGACATTGGCTTTTCATGGCATAGCTTTTCTGCACAAGGTGAATAAGTAGAATACACTTCTTTATTTCAGTGCCAGGAACACAGGGAATAACTCCTCCAAGCAGGTTCTGCTTAGTAAACAAAGTCCATCCATTCAATATACTTTTTCTGCTGAGTCATCATTACATAAGTTCTTTTACATTTTATGCATAATATGCCTGCTCTCAAATTTAACCTTAACTGGTTTTGCTACTTAAAAAATGTCATCAATATTCCTACCCTAAGACAACTGGGCATCTCTACTGAGCTCTACTTATTGGAATCCTTGATATTCCATCCAAGGTGGGAAGGGTAGGGGGTTTCCAGGCAGCATAACTGGTCTGCACGATGGTGTCCAGAGTTGCTTGAACAAAACGCGAGACATCCAGCAGCTTCTTGGCGAGGTTTCTGCTCCATGTTTTAAGCACGGCACTCCTGACATTCCTAGACCTCACACTTCACAGCTTTCTACTTGCAATCATAACCACCTCTTCATATTATTTTAAATATAAGTAATATATATAATATAAATACTATATCTAAATAACATAAATATATTATTTAGGTATACACTATATATTATTTACATAGATGTATATAAATAATATATATATAATATATACATAATATAAATAAAATCGATTATTTTATCGATTTCTGAAGCCTCCATTGGTCCTCAGTTCGCGGGCGAAAAGCGAAAGCACCGCTCTATTCTTCTTCAAGAAACGCGACGCGCTGGAAGCAGGGAGCTGCGGGCGCTCCCTGGAGAGCTAAAGAAGGCAGGGGAAAGCGGACGGGAGGCAGGGAAGAGGGCAGGGAGGCGGGGCATCAGCCTGCAGGGACCGAGGGCTGCGGCTCGGTGCACGGCCGCTATCCGCGGGAGCCCGCCGGCTCCGGCTCCGGCCCGCCCGGCCCGGCCCTTCACAGCCCCGGCCCGGCCCCGGCCCGGCCCCGGCCCCGGCTCCGGCTCCGGCCCTTCACAGCCCCGGCCCCCAGCCCCGCCCCGCCCAGCCCCGGCCCCTCGCCCTTCACAGCTCCAGCCCGCTCCGGCTCCGGCCCCGGCCCGCGCTCGGTCGGCCGGCGCGGGCGGCAGGACGGGCGCGCCGGCCCCGCCTCAGCCCCGCCCCGGAGCTCCCGCCCCGCCGCCCGGAGCCGGGGTCTCCTTCCGTCTCCCATCGGGGCCGACAGTCGGGGCTGCGGACGAGGCGGCGGCCGGGTTCGGTGAGGACGTGCGCGGCGGCGGCGGGGAGAAGTGAGGGAGGGAGGGGAGCGAGCGGGCGGGGGTCGGCGGCGCCGTGCCGTCCTGCCCTGCCTTGCCCCGGCCCACGGGGCCCGCAGGCGGCGGCCGCCAGGAGCCGCTCCCGGGCGCTGCGCAGGGCTCGGGGCGGGCGGGCGGAGCCCTGCCTGCGGAGGCCGCTGGGCCCGGCGGCTCGCCCGCTGCTCGCCTCGCAGCAGCAATTAACGCCAATTAGCGAGTGCCCGAACGAGGAGGCTGCGGTGCGCAGGCTCCCGAAGCACCCGCCGCCCCCATCACTGTGGGGACGCGGAGGTTTGTTGGCCGTGTTTCTCCGTGGGGTGTGACAATGCAGGGAAATGCGGTTCAGAGATTAAAAAACAAACAAACAAAAAACCCCCAAACCCGAAACAAACCAGCAAACGAGGAAGTCGTCCTCCCCGCAAAATGAAACTGACCAGAGAAAGTAATCGCTGTCAGGGTTGAAGAGCGGGTGTTTCGAGTGTCCTGTGTTTAAATTCTGCCATGGAAGTCCAGCCGTAGCGATTGTTTTGCTTCAGCCTCTCACATAGGCATCACAAGGTGAGCGGTAAGGAGCCGCTGCTGTGCTTTGTGCAAGAGGGACACCTGCAGCCCTGCATTGTGGTTGAACTGATGGAACTGTTTATATTATTATTAAAAAAACCCAAAACCAAAACAAAGCCCAGACTGATTTAAAGATGTATAGGCTCGCTGTTTCTGCTTTGGATTGTCTGAGTAGTGTAGCTGATAGAGTTAACTCACCCATTCCATCTGCAGAGGCAGATGGAAATACGAGAAAAAAGCACAAGCACCCCAGCAGTGTGTAGTAATTTCCTTCCTGTGCTCTGGGAGATGTGCTTTGTATATCCGTGGCATCAATGAAAACCGGAGGCAGCAGGTAGAACATGAGCAGATTTTCCGCTGGAGCCCTGCGTGTGTTTCAGAAGCCCATAGGAATGCTGATGGTTGTTTTCCTAGAAGTTGTTAGGAGCCTGACTCAACTCTTTCTAGGAGCTCCGTTGTAACTTTGGGCATTTCCCTGCTCTTAACTAGCCTCCTGGGAGGACTTAAAAATAGAATAAAACAAAGCCAGCTCGTCGTTACTCCTGGTAAATACTTTCTCCTGAGAAAATACTCATCTGAGAACGACAGGAGTAAAACTTGTTACAAACATCAAAAACTCCTAACTGGACTCTTATTATCCTGTTCCCTTGAACTAGCCAACTGATGTACCAAAACATTCAGATAGATATTCCTGGCAAAGAAAACAGACTTGTGATAACGATTGCTTTTATATTACTGTCCACAAAATTAAATCCTTTAGTCTTGATGCCTGTGCCAGCATAAAAGTTCCCCTGAGTCTCAAGGTGCAAAGTCTTGGAAAATTTACTGCGGTAGTTCCCAAGATGTTTACCAGGAACGATTAGTTCAGTGTGTTTGTGTGGCTGCAGTGAGTTGGGAGGCAGAGTTCAAGAATCCATCTCTCTTTGTAGTTTAAGATTAAACAGTATTTTTTTTCCCAGGAGAGAATATATTGTCTGATGTTTTGGCAGAAGAAAAAAAACATTACAGCATGCTTTATATCAAGTCTGTTATGGGGTGTTTTGGTTTCCTTCTAAATAAAAGCTAAAACTTTCTCCAGCTCACTGGTCTGCTAGATTTTTAGAAGTTTTATTTTTGTTGTTACGGTTCTGATTTCTACTTAAAACACAGATGCTTTTTCGCTCTTTCCCCTTCCTACTAATCTTCAAAAAATTTGTAAATCACTAAAATACTCTGATATGCAGGAGGCTGTCCCTCAAACACGGATTCTTTAGAAGCCAACAAATTGCTGACTTGGATTATTTTCTGCAAGATAAAGTGTTTTACTGAATATTTTAATATGTTTCTAAAATTTACACAAGTCAGCCTTTCCCAACTGTTTTATTTGCCTTTTTTTGTTCGGTTTCATTTGCTGCAGCCATGAGCAACCTAGCAGTGGGTCGGGGATGTGAGACTCTGTCATAGCATTTGTGGTCTTACTTGTAATAATTAACCTGTTAGTTTGATGTTGAAGACTAACAGTTGTCAGAGGGAGAGCAGTACTCCCCACCCCATAATTTAAAAGGCATGGATGAAGACAGCAAAAGGAGTAAAAGAGGGAGCAGAAAGCCAAGAAGGTGCAATTCAATTCTCTAAATTCTTAGAGGAGCTCCTGCTTTGCCAAGCATAGCTATGTATGAGAGCTTGTGGAAAACCTTAGAGCCTGCTGGTGGACTTGAAAGAAAAAAGAAAAGCAAGGAAAAATGGTGAAAACACCCATTATGGTTTTTAGGTAATGCTAATCTTTGCCTTTTTAAACTGTTAATGGGCACTAATGAAAGGAGACTGGTGCTTCACAGGAAATTGGAATTCAAAATCTGCCAGGGATCTTTTGATATATTACTGGTAGTCAGGACATAGGAGACTAATGGTATTGTTAGTATGAAACATTGCTCCTTTGGTAAAAGTAGCACTTGAGGCTTACTGACTGTTCCTTCTAGGAACCAAGACCAGTGAGGAGCTCCTGTTCCTCCACATCTGTCTGAAGAGACACACAAGATTAGTGAAGTAAGTGATCTTTTTTTCTTTCTTTTCATAGTGAAATTGTGGATGCCATGTTGTTGTCTAGTTTGGTTCATCCTGGGGCACCACAAGTGCTACTGAAGAGGTAGAAATAGGGAAGAAAATAGGGTTAAGGAAAATATAAACTTACCTACCTGTCTTTGTTACTCAGAGCATTTCTAAGCTACATTCAATACTGTTACATGCAGTTTTTCAAAGAACTGTAGTACTTTCCCATTGCTGACAGGGAGTGGATTTTTATTTTTTCCCCACATTTGATTGCTAGACACTACTAGGATATTTCTGACTATCATTTGTCTTCCCGACAAACATAAGCAATTCAAGTTCTCAGGTGTTTCAAAACTGCGTGGAGCAGTGGAAATGAAGAGTAAAAATCTGGGAATTTATACTTGGACAAATTTCAAGGAAGCTAATTTAATAGAAGGATTGGTATTGTAACTTATAGCAGACAGGAAACTTCACCAATCAGAAGATTTTTAAACACACTCCTGTGATCTTGAAGGTAGCACTGTGCCTTTGTGCTGGGTATAAATGGTCTCCAAAAGATGCAGATATGCCAAAGATCTCTTCTAGTATGTGCTTGTGAAAGATTCCCATGACCGAAATTTAATTAACTTCTTAATTTGCACTTCAGTCAGTAGGGAACAATACTTCTAAAAGGGGTTGTCTTCAACTACTGGGCATGTTAGAGGTTCTTTAAATGTGCATTGAAACTTGAAAGGAATTTGGAAATTCCTCAGAGGTTGAAGCATGTTCATGGTTCCTCTGCTTTTCACTTGTTTCTGTAAAGTGTGTGAAGTACCAAGGCCTGAACAATGAACCTTCCAACCAAATGCTGTATGTTTGTATCCAATTATCAGTGAAAGAGGCAGGATCATTAGTGAAACATGTAGTGCAGTTAGAATGTATTGCTGTTTTCAGAGACCAGTCAGGGCCATGAAATCAGACACCTGGCCTCGTTTGGAGGTACGTGGTCAAAGCCAAACCCCTTGGTTCCTCCTTGAGCCCTGGCCAGGCTTTGGGTGGAACCCAAGAGGAGGATGAAACCAGATCTTCCTGCACTAGAAGGTATGGAGGCGTGTTTATTCGACAGTGTAGAAGCCGGACACTCTCACAGCAAAGATGGAGACCTCAGCTGCGGGCGGATGTACCTGAAGAATTTCCCAGATGCCAGGAGTGCCTCTCCAGTCCTTTGCTGGAGCTCCCCAGCTGAAGTGCAGATCTGGAAGATAATAAAATATTAGGTGGTGCAGCTTTATTAGGTAGTGCATGCAATCTTCTATAGTAGTGATTAAGTGCATTGTTTATCTTAATCCTTTTGTAATTATTAGCTGTTTTAAACTGTAGTAAATTACACTTATTCCTTAAAGTTGGTGTTTGTGTCTTTTGTGCTGACCATGTCCACTGGCAGAACAGTGTGATTAATGGTAAATAGAAATTTGCAGTTGAAGTGTAGGTGTAGTCTGAGGCTCCTGGGCCTGAAGAAACTGAGTCTAGAAACTCAGAAACTTCAGGCCCAGGAGCCTCAGACTACATGTAGGGGTGTAGGTATTTCTAAAAATTATTGTTCCATCCAAGAAGAGGCAGCTTTGGACTCCCATCTTTAGCTGACCTTCTTCCATTATAGTAATATTCACAACTAGAAGAGCATGAGCTGTAGATAATACTTACAGCTATGTGTTTCAGCTATAGACATGAACTTTCCTGCAGAGGCAAGGATATTCCTGTGTAAAAGAGTGATGCTACCATTAAAAAAGCTTTCATCTGTAGGATTCTGAATAAAATAATTGTAGATGTCAATTTGTCGATGAATCCATTCCCTGTTATTAATGCCTTTTCCCTGCAAAACTTTTCTGTTCAAAATTCTCAGGCTTACAGCTATTACTCAAAAGTAAACATTTTTTTTCTCTGAGGAATGGAAGCAATAAATGCTTGGTTGATACAATCAAGCAATCAAATAAAATCTTGAAGATTTAATTTTGTTCAGAACAATGACATTGCTTTTGGTGGCACTGGAGTGTTGCTTGGTACCATGGAGAGCTAGAATGTTAAAATTCCTTCTGAAGCATGGTTCCTCCAAATGCCTGGTGTCCACAGTGCTTGCAGAAGGGTCACTTTTACCTTTGAGAATAACCTCTTGGAACTCAGTTTAGGTGCTGCTTATGACAAATTCTGATTTTTCTGTACCTAGTGCTTCCAGTTGTTGATATGTCGAATGGTGTTTATCTGCGTTAGCTCATTTGTGGTGAGAAGAATGATTTCTTTATTCTTGATGTGTTGACTATGACCACAGTTCCCATGACACTTGTGACAGTGTTGCTGGGTGCAACTATTAACTTTAGGACAGTGGATTTGGACCACTGCAAGATGCCATGGAATGCCTTTTTTTTAAAATTTTTGTCCCCTGAATAAGTCTTAAAATGGAATTACATAATTGTACTTTCTCAGCTGCAGAATTTCTGTGTTCCCACCAAGATTTCATGCATGTTCAGAGTTTGATGCTCGTTTCGTGGTTTTCCTACATTCGTTTTGTTGATGGGCAGGGTCAGAAAAGTGACAGACACGAACTGAAGGAATAAGGGTAATTTACTATAATACCAAACTGCAAAGAATTACAAAAGGATAGTAAGATCAGCATCAGCTGGGGGAAGCCACTGTCACAGCAAAGGACTGGAGAGCCACTCCTGGTAATCCTGCAGGTGATTCCACCTGCAGGAAACTAGGCTTCTGACTTAGCTGTGGGAGGGTCTCATTTTAATTCTGTCGAATAAACAAGCTACATAACATCTAGTGCAGGAGCATCTGGTTTCCTTCTCCTGCTGTGTTTCTTCCAAATCCTGGCCAGGGCTCAAGGAGGAACCAAGGGAGTTGTCTTTGATCCTATACTCCCAACCAAGGTTAGATTTGGCCTTGCCTGGGTTCTAAATACTAAAGCCGTGTTTTGCCAGTGGGCAGATATATATAGCATTTGGTTGGAAGGTTCATCTAGAGGTCAGCTTTGGCCCAAGGTCTGTTGTTCAGGCCTTAGTACTTCAACAACTTCAATGCTGTTGTTACCATGAAGTGTGATAAGTAGAAATCTGCAGCTGTAGTCCTGCATCAAACATCCATATTGAAACTGAATTTCAAATTTTTTTGATGTAAATACTTAAAAGTGGAAACTTGTGAGCCTAGCAAGATGTTCTTTCTGTTTAAGTGGGGGTGAAACAGCTTGAACTTCACCCTACTTGCAAAAATCACCAGTGATGGAGGGATGGTGGTCGTGTTATTTTTGGCATTGAAGTATGCTGATATCAGCCTGACTGAAACACCTCAAAATTAAACAATATGAGGAAGTGAATAAACTGGTGTTTCCTGATGGGAATTGGCACTGACAGGGATGTGGGAGACAGATGTTTCCTGATAAAAGGAACCAATGAGTAGTAGTAGTACTAATGGTGTATTTTGAATGAGTTGTGTTCTGCTGAGCTAGCCTAGCAATGTAGGTCAGGCAGTCAATCACGTTATCCTATAAGCTCTATCCAAGCTCTCTTTTTTATGGTAGGGATTTCTAGCATACCCCTTCTAGGAGTGTATGTGGAGATTGTTCCTTTGAGTGGGGATGCTTCTCCTGGTAACTCCTTGGGGCTGAGTGAAAGAGATTTGCCCATGGTCATGAGTATGGGTGACCAATACCAATTTCTTCTTGAGAATTAAGCTAGTTTTGAAAATACCAATTTAATAAATAGTTCACTATGAAAGCAGTTATAGCCTTTTGAACTGAGGAAGGGCATGGAGCAGGTTGTCTTGGATGACATAGATGAGGATTCAATGTATCTTACCATCCAGTTGCTGATGGGACATACATCAAATCTTTCCTCTCAATTTCTGGAAAAGCATCTACAAAGATTCGTCCAAGCTTCATGGGAGAAGCCAGCCTGCACATTTCCAGGGAGTGTGTAAGAGGCTTGTATCTCAATTTGTGTGGCTTTTATAGTTGTAAAGAGCAGAATCTTCTGGTCAGTGATATTCCGTGGAGCTGGGCTGCTCTGCTTCTCTGGGCACAGCATTGTGGCTGCAGACAGGTATTGCAAAATTCACTCTGAAATAGTTTTTGATTGGGGAAATGCAGCTTCTTGAGTTGTTACTGCTGCCAGTAGAGCCAAAAGGCATGCCAAAGGCAAGAGAAAGCTCTCCCTTTAAAGGCTCTGAGAACAAGGTGTATTCACTTCATCTCCAAACAAAAAACCCCACTGGCAAACTGAGAAATACTGTTTATTCAGTGTTGGATAACACAGAAAAAAATCACATTAGGAGTCCTGGTATTTGGAGGAGACAATGCGAAAAACAAAAAAGGAAGGCTGGGAAGGAGAGCCTGATGCAACACAAAGGCTGCAGGAGTAAAACATAGCCATCCTATGAACATTTTATCAAACTCCAGAAAGATTCACCTACAGGTTTTCCTAGATCAACTAGGTGGGTTACCCTGTTGTAGAAGGAAGTCAGGTATGACAAGCTGACTTTCCCCTCATGAAGCTGTGCTGGCTGTGACTGATGACTGTTGTCCTCCAAGTGTTTTTCAATACCTTCCAGAAAAATGTTTTCCATGATTTTACCAGGCATGACTGGACATTTACCAGACAGACTGAAGTGACAGTGACAGGCCTCCACTTTCCAGTGTCCTCCTCCTAGCCCTTCTTGAAAACTGGGACAATGTTCACCAGCTTCCAGTCAGCTGGGACTTCTCCAGGTTCCCAAGATCGCTCAAAAACCATCAAGAGAGACTTTGCAATGACATCAGCAGCTTTTCAAAGATTATTGGATAAATCTCAGGAGGATTTGTCAGAAGATGATACGAACCATAGTATTCTGTAAAAGCGTAGAGAATTCTGTATTATAGAGATAGGGGCTGGGATTGTAACCAGTAAAAGTAGATAGCGTAGTTGAAGGATTAGAAGCTGACCAAGACTGATTGTTTACATCTGGAAACACCTAAGAGCCAGAAAACTGGGACCAGTGCGCATATGGAAACATTTAAATGAAATCAATATACATTGGATAACACTCAGAGCCAGCCTGGAGAGACCATAGAGCATAAATTTTGATATCAAAATTAATAAAGACTGGAATGAACAGATCAGCAGGGCAGGTAGTCATAGCAACAAAGGTGAAAAGTTTAGTGAGCGAGGAGGACCCTCCTTACTGCCTCCTGCAGCCCTCCAACTCAAATAAAAGGGAGAAAACACACAGTAATGAGCATGCAAACTAATTAGAATACTAATTGGGGAATGGGCGGTGACAGATGATGAATATATATAGGCAACTTGGAATATGCATGACTTTGGTGAATAAATAGAGGGCTAAGAGCTGCAGAGGGGCACAAATGCTTTTGGGAGTAATCCCACGTGCTGCCCAGCGCTGAATAAACATTTTCTTTTGACTAAACTGGTTGAAAGGTATTTTGTCTTTGCCTTTCATGCATCAGATGAAAAAGGGGGAAATACATTGTTGGAAATGGTGGAATGGGAATCTGCCAAGAGAAGTGACTAGTAGTCTTCATATGCTTAAGTTTACTGTAAATACTCTGTGATTGATTGGCAATCTGAGATTAAGGTAATTTCCAACAAATTATCTCCTATGTAACTGCTAAGAATTTTGGGGCAAGAAAACTCCTGTGTGCTGGTGCTGTTGTGGCATCTTAAAATACAGTTATAAAGAGAGGAAAATGAGAACTATGGATGTTTATGTACTCTTTTCTTTGTGTATGTTTAGTTGATTCAGGCTGTTTTCCTATATCACTGTAGATCAGATGTGATAAATTAGATTTAAATACATTAGGTTAAATGAGACATGCTGCTACAAATCCAGAAGCAGAAACAGGAGAGCAAAGTTTTGCTGGCCTGCGGCTGAACTTTTGTCCTTTCAATTCTTAGAATCTTCTGTTTGCTGAACTATGTTCTGCAGGGGTGCAAAATAGCTGTGATCACAGTTGGCTGGCATTGAAATGAGAGTTTATAGAGTTTTGACTCTACTAAAGGGAGCTCTTAGCAATGCATAAGAATATTTTAGAGCAATAGTGTTACTGTGATGCACAGAGGGAACACAGTAACACACACAACAGATGTTTAGGCAGAGAAGAAGAAAAGAACTCTAGTTTATTGTTGACCTCGTATCTATAAGTTTCTGGACAGTGACCAGAGATTGGACAGAGAAGTTCCCACTTCTCCATCTCCACTGGTCACTTGAGAAGTCCATCAGGCGATATCCTTTCACAAAGGAATGCAAACATGATTCTTGTTTATCTTAAAATTCATGAGAACTGACTCCATTATACTAAAACACATCAGAAGGCTGATTTTCAGGGACAAGACTATAGTGAGTGCTTCAGTTACACTTGTTGCAGAGGAGATTTAGACCACTTAGGGAACCACTGGCACAGGTAGGTGGAAAAGTGGTTTTATTGGAGTAAAGTGATGGAAAAGTGAGGCTTAAGAAAGTGCCCTGGCAAGGTTTAATCTTACTGTACAGACAATAACAGTAATAATTCAAAAGTATTAATACATTGTCTTAATGCCCTATGATACAAAGTTAAGCACAATATCAATCACCAAAGATCTGCAGTTGGTAAAGGGTCTTTCAGCTTCAAGGAGAAACTGAGAGGTGACCCAGCACAAGGAGAGGTTACAATTGTGCAGCTGGGAGAGATCAAAAAAGGCTCACCTGGGCTTTCATATTTATGGAATATAGTGGTTGGCTCGTAGTCAAATTAAATGCCATGGAAAAGGTAGGCATAAAATTCCTTGCACCCACAACATCATTTGTTCTTTACTAATTAGTCCTGGAAGAACGACCTGCTATTAATGTCTTATTTGCTTGACTGGTGTTCCAGCTCTTATGCATCAAAGCTCTTCATGTCACCCTGTTCCTTTGTGGTTTTTCAAAGAATAGGTTGGAACTAGAAAAGTCCTTGACCTGGTCATGGCCTAGGCCTTTACTTCCTTCTGAGCCTGAGCCAAACTGTAAATAATTTGGTCAAGGAGTTGAGCTCACCCTATGACTAGGGTCAGTCCAAAGAGTGGTAGTACAGTTACCTGTTGCCTCTGTCATCAGTGTGTGTTGTATTACACATAAGTGGTGAGGGTACAGTTATTTGATGAATTACTTAGATTAATAATTATAGTTAATGCTTATTATATACCACTGCACAAATGGATGCTGATATTTTTAAATACTTTTAGGAGAAGGGTTGGAAGTGTTTGTGGCTCATATTCCAGTCCCAGGTGCAATGTATGCACAGCAAGGAATAGAGAGAGTAGCCCAGTAGATTAAAACCTGTGCCTTTCATAACAAAAGAACCTGGGATACTCAATGTTTGCATTTGGAGGAGGGAGTAGATTGGGTAAAGAAAACAGACTGCGAGACACTTTCAGAAATACCTTTGGGACTGGCATGCAAAAAGATTCCTTTAAAAATCACCCCAACACAACATCGTGGGCAGGACCCTAGCATTTACCAGGGAAATAAAAATTCCTTCAGTGCTGAAATTTGCAATCATATCTTGTTTAAGATTCTCAGCTATATGTGCTAGGAAAATCAGCACAATACTGGTGATGAGAGACATCAGGAGTGGCAGAAATTTCAGTTAATATTGCTCAAGCTACCTTAGCATCAATGACAGGACTATAGCCATAGCCTGGAGGTAAATGAGTAAAGGTATAATTAATGCTGTTCCAAGTGCAGGAAAAGTGAGCTTTCTAGGCCTAGTGGGTGGGACACTGGAGGAATGTCTTCGATGTTCAAGCTGACTATGCATAGATAAGAGGAAAAGTAAATGGCATTGATTGTTTTGGCAGTTTTTGCGACTGCAGTGTGAAGCAGAGAGGGGGCAAAATTTATGCCTAGGTAGCTGTCACAGGCAGAATGGAAGGTTTTGTTTGATGAGTCACAGGGTGCAGAAAGGATCTGTTGCTTTCTAAACTCCTCAGCGAGGAGTCTGGTGTGGCTGGATCCAGTTCTAGCTCCAGACTTAGTCAAACATTTATGTCTAAAGAATTCCACAGGTGTAGTTGAATCTTTATACAACTTCATCCCACAGGATAAAGGAAGGCAAAGCTATATGAAAAAATTATTTCTATGGTGTTAATACTGATGTTAATATGGACCATAATACTAGATAGACTAAAGGACCTTAATCAGAATTAATTACTACACATTATAGATAATTAACTATAATTACAGTGACAATAAAGCTGGCAAAATAATAAAGTAGAGATTGTCCAATGTCTGTGAGCATATCTCTTTAACTCAGCCTCAGGAAGTAACCTTGAGTAATCCTCACTCAAAGGAGGAATCTCCACACACACTTCTAGAAGGGGGTACGTTAAGCGTGTTAGAAGCATAAAACAGTGAAGAAAATAGCAAAGCTCAATGTGAGATGGGGCCCACACATCAGAGCACCAGTGAGCAGTGACATGGAAATTTGATGGAGGTTTCTGTTGCCATGGCATCAAGTAGGAATGTAAAGTGGAAACAGAGCAGTGCAGTCTCAGTACCAGGAAATGTTTTGTACAACTGTTACCAGGTATACCTCCTACCAAGAAATACGACTGCATACGAAACAACCACTAAGAACAGAAAATTTGACCACCCACTGCACTTTGCACAATAATGGTTAATAAGATATAAAAGGACACAGATTTTGTGTTTAGCTGAGGGATAAGAATTTGACAGAAAAATTGCATTTTTCTTGCCCTGTGCAGAAGGGGCACCTTTTGGTAAGGCTTGTGTCCTTGGCTATGCTGAGTGTTTTGACTTGAGAAGTTGAGCTTGTGATTACCATTTTATTATTAGGGCTATATTTAGCTGCTTTGCAGTTTATGCAGATACTGCTGGCACTCCCCAAAAAAGCCATGTATGTTGCATTTAGTAAACCATAGTGTTTGTGAGCCTGGCTGGTTCTTTTGAATGCAACTGGACTTACAGTTAATAGACATTGGAGCACCCAGTGCCAGCCATTTAGTTATGTATTTGTAACCAATCCTGCTGTTAAAAATTGGGACTGGGTCTTTGTAGTAATCAACTGTCACTCAGATGTTTCTGGGCCAACTGTTCCAGCTCAGTAGCCTTTAGCTCATCAGTGTCAGGTAAATTATCAGTACTGTCACTTCTTGGTTGCTTTATCAGGAGCTTTGTAAGATCCTCACTGTGCCGGTTTCTGCCAGGAAACGTTCCTCACATCCTCAGAACATTCAGCTTTGGGATTATTGAATCAGGCTGGTCTCAGCATTGTTCTGCACCAAGTGCAGCGTGATCCCCCTTCTCCATCCATCACTGATAACTTTTACAATCAGGGTATTGTTTGAGCTCCTTTACCCCCACGGAGGCAGAGTGTCCTGCTCCAGTAGCCCTGGTTAGATGCCAGACCCGCTGGACTTGTGAGCTGACTGGCTGGGGCTGTTAAAAGGGAAAGAAGGTGCAAGTGAATACTCACTGTTTTTTCAGTTCTCTCAGAAGAGACATGAATTTTGGGGCTTGCAGGATCACAGGGTGTTAACAGCATGGGTCACTGGAGGTAGGGGAGGTGCATCTCAGAGTCCCCAAAGTGGGGGAGTTTGATCCAGAGGCACCAGGAGATTGTATCTTCCCTGGAGCATCATGGATGTTCTGGTCTATGAGTGGTTCTGTCTGTGGAAGTAAAAAACCTAATACCTCCTCGGTCTTTTTGGGCCTTTCTGGTTAGAAGTATCTGCAGCGTTGCCTAATGGTTTCACTGAGTTAAGAGTGGCCAAATTATTGGAGGGAAAGAGTTGTAAAAGGATGTACTGTCTGGGGCTTATCTGAAGTAATCTGTCTGCTACCGTTGTTTCTGGTAGCTTACTGCATCTTGCTTATCTGACATGTACCTGTGGTCCTGTGAAAAACAAGGCATGTAACACAGATATATATAAATATCAACTCTGTCACTGCCCCAGCTGGGCAAGGTTCACCTCAGCAGAGGCTCTTACTTGGCTGCTCTTTGAGGTGCATAGCTCTGCAGCTGCATGAGTGATAAACTGCTGCTGTGCAGACCTGACTAGAATTGTGTAGGAGTTACTCCACAGCGAGCTTAGAACCTCTCAAAAACAGATGCTCAGGCTGACTGGCTCTTAGGGAAGTCACACTTGACTGACCTTGGGAAGGGCTGAAGGGGCCCCTGGAACCTGTGGACTACTGCAGAGGGTGAGAGAAGTGCTTCCCTCCATTTGTGATCAACTGAAGGCAGAATTGTGACTGCACCTGAGGACACACAGATGATGATGCCATTGATGGTGGCATCTGCCTCCACATGGGAAGTCTCTGTAAGGTGTGCCCACCATGGCACCTGAGGAGGCCCAGGTTGTGTCTGGGGTGCTAACTACATCTGGTAAGTCTGGGGAACCAAGGGCTGGGGGGTTTCCAGTTGATGAAGGGATGGGAGGGGCACCATGGCCCTTGCTCAAGCCTTGGTGGGAAAAGGTGCAGTAGAGAAGCTTGTTGGCAAAAGCCAGTAAAACAAGTGTTGGGGCTCTGTGGACTGCCTGGTTGGAATACTTGGGGCTGAACAGGCTTTCAGGATTCCTTGGGTCAGGACCCTTTAGCATAGGCTTAGGGAGGTTTCTCCCAAATTTGCCCTAAACCAGGACACATTTGTCAAACTAAACTTGACGCAAGGGGTTTGGTGCTGACTGTCAGGCTGCATCCTGACAGAGGAGGCAGGATGACAGAATGAGCATAGCAGAAAATAGTTAAGTGTTACATATAGGTTAAACCTTAGAAAGGCCTTGTAAAACACGGTTTAGGCCTTGCTATTCTGGCTGGGCTGGCCTCTTGAGTTCCCATGAGAAAAGAATCATAAGAATGAGAATTGGTTTGTATAACAGTCTAATTTTGTGAGAAAACAGTTTGCACCTGCAAAAATAAGAAGTCTATCCTGTGAGAGTCCGTGAAGAAAAAATGTAAACATATATAGAAAGAAAAAATTTTGATGGACATGTACACTAGCCATTACCAAGCAATGAACTGAGTTTCAATGATTTGCTGGCCTGTTAGATTCAAACACAGTGCCTTCTGATACCATATAAACATGAGCTGTGTGCAATAAAGATTTGGCTATTCTACTTGAAGAAACTAGTGTCTCATCCATCTCATTCCTGTCTCTAACACGGGGTCATAGTGATAGTTTGGGACTGTGGTGCTGGGCACTGTGCCTTGCTGATGTCAGTGGGCTCTGAGTTGGCCAGGACTCTTTAACTAGTGGGTGCTGCTGGGCCTCAGATGGAAGACAAACTCATAGGACATTATCTGGCACACATCTAAAGAATGATTGATAACCAGCCTGCTTGTGTTTAATCCCAAATTTGTGGGGCTGCCTCAGGAAATAGTCAGGGGACCTTGGTTATCTCAAGGATTTTATCTTTGGGCATATGATAGTGATACCAGAAATATAGTTGTATTTTCCAGTGGAATTTGTAGTTGGATTCCAGACCCTACAGGAGGGCCCAGGCTTCTGATTCTGAAATTCAGGGGTATCCACCTGTCATGCAACATATTTGGAATTCAGGTTAAATAGCACACAGTAACAGATTTGTGAGAGTGCTCACCTGATTTGGATAGGGTTTTTGCCTGTGAAAGACACAGTTATGATGCCTCCATTGACACCATACTCAGTTTAATATAATAGTTGGTCTGATTCATAAGCCCAGTTGGGCTTCAAGGAGGTAGGAATTTTACATATGATTGTCTGAAATCAAATTGGACCAAGTATTTCTGGCCTGGTTGTCTTGATGAATTTTTTGTTTCAGAAACTTACTTTTAGGCAGCTTCCAGCCAGCTGTCAAGCTTTTCCTGGGCAGATAATGTCATCACAGGGACCCTGTGACCCTCTTGATTTCTCCACTGTCACCATAAGGCTTTTAACATGGACAATGGCAAAAGTTGTAGAGTTGTGTCTATTCCAGCCTAAGTGCCCTACTGGGCTTCAGGCATTTCTTGTTTGTAGGGAGATAACTTAGACTTCAGCTGCATTTGGATAGTGCTCGGCATTTCTAAGGCTGTAAGCTAACACAAATAGGCAGGGTAACTTTCCCTTCATGCTTTTTATCTTTCTGGCTTTTTCTCTTCCCTCCATGGTGGGTTCAGGCGCCTGCTGCAAGGCTCTGGCCAGTTGTGGTGCCATGTACTGCATCTCTCTGTTGACACTGGAGTGGAGGGACTTGATACAGCCTGCTGAGTTAGATTTGGAATGTAGTAACAAACACCAGACCAACAGCCTTAGGGATAAACAGTTTATCTCAAAACAACAGGCGATTCTTGGGGATGGTCCTGTGTGGTTCCTCTGATAGTATTTCCTGTAACACATAACTCTAATCGTGGCTTACAAGAATATCAAGGTATATCCATTACAACCTCCACCCCTGGTCCTTTTGGGCCAGGTTATAGGGATTAACATTGCAATGAACCCCTCCCCTTGTCTCCAGCCTGACTTCAACAAGGAGTTCCTAATTTTTTTTTTTTTTTTGTCTTGACAGTGACAATAATTGGATTTTACTCTTAGTGAAGTTGTGTGCTGCATGTAGTCAAAGTTCCTCCTCTAGCAATGCTTTTACAGTTTCTAGTGGTTGGCATCTTAGTCTTGTTTGCTTCTCTCACAGTTATGTTCTCAGAAAAATACAAATGTCTTAAGCTTCCTCAGCATTTGTTTAATTCAAGGATGTGACCGTTTTGTCTCCAATAATTTTTCAGGAAATACCCAGTGTAACATTGGCAGCCCGAAAGCTTTACCTTGGATGCAAACGCCTGTTTTCTCTGCTAAGATTCCTGCATCACTGTAAGTATTTCCTGGACTCTGATGTTGATGTTTTTTAGAATTTCATATGCCTCATTTTGTTATTGGTGTCTTACGAGAGAAGGTAGAATAGCGAAGAAAAATAAAGCTGTCTTTGAATCTTGAAAGTTACACCTGGAAAAATGTAACACTAGGTCTTATTTTTCATAGGCTAGATACGAGTGATACTTCTCATTCTCAAATTTGAAATCAGAAGAGTCTTAAAATCTAAAAGAGCCCAGGAAGGAAAGTCAGGAGCTTTGGTTGATCTGGGAGAAATGGCATGAAACATTCTGTTGAGAAACCAGCACCCTGCACAAAGCAAGGTGTTTGTTCTGTCCTAGCTGGGTTTGACTATACTGAGAGGAGCTTGTTGAGGTGCAGACAAGCATTCCTTTTTGTAGTTTGTCCTGGGGAATTTTGTGCTTTTTTGTGCATTTTTGAAGGCTGAAATAGTGTTTGGCTTTGAAGGCACTGTTTCTAAAAACTTTACAGAGTAACATTCTCACCCATTTGGGTTTGTTGGTTATCCATGTGCATTCTGGAACATAACACATGAAGACTTAGAGATATGTGACTTTGTCAGCTCCTGAAGGTGTAAGTACTGCAGTAGCAGAAGTGTTGCTGTCATCTCTGTTTCATGCCTTCTGGCTGAGTAAGTTAATACTACCGAGAGAATGAGGGGTGCTTTGCTTGTAGCTCACTAGAGGCACAGTCATATTTCTCAAAATTAAACTAGTGGGCCACATTACTGTGAGAGATTTTTACTAAACCCAAATTAACTTTTCCATTAATTTTGTTGTATTTGAAAGTATAATTGAAATTGAGTCTTACTGTCTGAAAACACTGGCCTGTATTTTATTCTGTAGGTATTTCTTTTGTTCAGCTCTTAAATATTATTTATTGTTATAAATATTGTTTATGTTATACACCTACCTTGGGGCTTTTTTTCCACTGTTCTTGGATGAAGAAGGTAAATACAGAAATCTATTGTTAAATTAAAAAGTTGAATGATAATAGATTTAGCAGAATAACGTGAAGGTTCTGTTAGTCGTTAGACAGTAAATAGAGTTGTTAGTTGCTTCTCTTTTTATACTTAAACTGTGTTCTGAGAAAAAATTTATGCAACTTGACATTGACAGCACTGATGTCCATGGGCTGTCTTAATGGGGTTGCTCTCCTACCCAGCAGTTTAAGTTCAACAGTTCTGTTCATGATGCATTCCAAATCAGTTCTTAGTGGGTGAAATAGCTCTTAATCAAAAGTCTGTAATTTTTGTAAATTTTTTTTTTAGCATTTTGGTTTTGCCTGAAGAAAAAGAAAACAAGAAAAGATGGACTGGAATGTAAGGCCAGTCCAGAACGCAGATGCAAATACAAACCTGCAAAGTGAAGGAGCTTGTTTTACTCAGTTACTTCCTAATGGACACGCCTTTCCTCAGACAAATGCCTCCTCCTCTAAAAACGCATGCACTTATGCTGAAAATAACCCAATTGTGTACGTGCCAACTATTAATGTTACCTTCCCAGCTGTAAATGCTGAAGGATTCAAAACTTCAGATCAAGCCTCCCCAGGAACATCTGTAACTGGCAATAATTTTTTTACGTCCAAGTACTCCGTTAAACGAAATGAACAGATGTATGTCACAGCTCTAAAACCTCCCATTCAGAATTCACCTCTGCGGCCAGAGATGACTCCGACTTCTTGGCCAGTCTCCAATCCCTACAGTTATCCCTGCAGAAATTTACCCCCGTGGCCTCCCAGATGAACACAGGGGGAATAGTGTGAGGAACATGCTTGGGCAGCCTCAGTACGCCAGTACCAGCACTTACAGCATGCAGCCAGAAATGCTGCAGCATAATTCCATGAGACATGCACCACTACATCAAGGTGGCATTCATCCCCAGAATAATTCTTTTCCTCTTGGTACTCCCGGGCAACATGTCCAACCCCAAATATTTAATCCCAACACGCAACAGCGTAAAGTTTTGTATTCAGTGAGTCAAAATACTGGGACAAATGTACAGCTGCCACAATTTCAGCAGAGTCAGATGGCACCAGAAGCTCCTAGAGGATGTTCTGCACCATCTTTGTTGCCTGCCAGCTGTGTTTCAAGAACTGCAGCACAGTCTTCAATGGGCGTACCACAGGAAGTGCAAAATGTACCTAATGGATACAACATTAACCAGCAGAGGTGCCCACTGGATCCAAAAAACGCTCCTGGGTTTAACAGCCTTCAGCAGCACTGTCAGAAGCAGCAATCTGGAGAAGTCAGTCAATCAGTGAGGAATGTCTGTAATCCAGGTGGGAGTGTGACAGCAAATCGGTCCTTTAATGAAAGCTCTGTGCCATCCCCTGGCATTCCCAAAGAACTGCTTGATGTTGTGAAAGAAATAGAAGCTCTTTCTTCAAAGCCACTGAGTGATCCTGCTTCAGTTCCAGAGAGCCAGACTAGTAGTTTGATGAATGGGCCTGTTAATGCTCAGATTCCTTCAGCGGCAGCAACACATGAAATAGGAATTACAAAGGAGAGATTAGCTTGGGAAGCTGAGAAGCTGAACCGTCTTAAAAAAAAGGTTGTCCTGCTTGAAACGGTTCATAATTACAAGAAGAAAATCTATCATCACAAAACCACTCTCCCTCCTCCTCCTACTTATCCGTGTGCTACTGCTAATTGTCTTCCATGCACGCCCAAACAAAAATATACCACCTTCCCCATCTGAAGCAGTGAGGACAGAGAGGCTCAGGGTTTCGCATGAAGAAAGAAAGGACAGACATCTAGCCATTGCTGATAACAGAAGATTGGAGGTTGCTCAAAGTAACCCTCAGGTGGAGCAGGGAAGCCTTTCATCAAGCCTCGCTCCAATTCCCTCTCAGAGCAAGGTCCCAGCTCAGTTTAATAATCCTGAGAGCACCTTGGAACAAAGGGATGTGCATGCCTTGGCCTCTTCACAAGGAACTGCGACTTCCTCGAACAATACTTCGTGTTTGACTCAAGCAGGGAGCTCTGTCAAGACGGGATCAAAGACTTTGCAAGTTGGCCCGAGAACTCATCGTTTCTTCAGTTTGTATTGAGCAGCACAAATGTGCTGAAAGAGAAGACAGCTGGTGCTACTGCTGATAAAATACTGACGAGTCTCCTGTGTAGTGAAAAGCCGCTGCTCGATGCATCTGCCTCGGGTGGGAGCTTGCTGAGAGACACTAGTGAGACAAATGTAGAAAGCCTGAAGGGTGAGCAGGCTCACACAAACTCTCCTGCATCAGAAAGAACTGCATCTGGTGATGTTAAATTGCAGACTGAGGTAGCTCAGAAAAAAACTCTATTTACTGAAAATATATCCTATAACCAGAACAACTGTTCGGCAGAAGAGCTGGCGGCATGCCTGCGCATGTGGGGGAATTACCCATCAGAATCTGTAAGTGGGCAAAATAAACAGTCAAATGAAAGCCCCACGGCAAACCAGGTTTCACCCTCCAACCAAAACACAAAGAAAGAAATAATAAATGTTCTGGCTAACATGGATGAGGATGTTTTGCCTGTAACAACTACCTCTGTGGGACAAAAACTTGATACATTGACTTCCAATTTGATAAAAAATTTGGAACCTCAAGTTGCAGTTGTCTCTCCTTTAGTACTTTGTGAACAAAGAACACTAAGTGAGCAGGCAGGCAAGATCCCAACACCTGAAGGTAAAACCTATCCAGCGATCATCTCAGGGAGCACATGTAGCTTGCAAGAAGAGGGGAAAAACGGTTTAAGTGTGGAAAATACTGCCAAAGGAACAATAGAAAATGCTTGGTCATCACCCAGTGATTGTGTTCTGGAACAAAAAGTGGACTCAGATTTGCAACAGATCAAATTAGGTGATGAAAACCAAAGGAAAGTTAGTCAATCTGCACAAGATGCAAGGAAAAATCTGCAGCTTGGATTACAAAACAAGGCTACTCTTCCTGAATCGGGCACAGATTTTTGTAGTCAAATCTCTCAAGAAGGTATAAGAGACCACGAAGACAAGCAGGCTGATACATCCACAGCTGTGCTGGAAAATGACATGTTTTGTATTTCTAGTGTATGCTCTCTTGTTGAAGGTAATAAATTTTATAACCCACAAATAGCAGGCATGTTCAAGTCAGTCTATGAGACACATGCATCAGAAGGAAATGCATCTGGTGCAAAGCAAAAGGAACAACATCTGAACTTGCATAAAACTGAGCTGAGCAATAACACTTCCCAAAGAGAGAGCTTGCTGCTAAAGATGTTGGAAGACTCGAGTCATTTGGAGAAGGAAGGCAGTGGCAATCCTCCTAAAGCAGTTTCTACCTCTGAACAAAACACATCATTCAAAGCGTCTTTCAAGCATCCTGAAAATTGCTCAGAAAGTCTGGCTAATATAAATCAGAAGTTAGCTCAAAATTCACCAGATCCCTCTGGCAGCATAACTGCTAAAACAAATGCACCTGCTGTTCCAGGAGACCACAGCAAACAAAATCCCATGCCCAGTAAAAATAGCATGGAAAAGGAGATGAACTGTTTTGGAGCAGAACTAGCAGATATCTAAAAGACCAGCTGCTTGCTCTAGTGAAAGAGTTTCCATATGGCATTGAAGGTACTGATATGCTAACAAGAGAAGCAGCACAAAATCGTTCTGTGGCTGAAGGGGCAGAGAATCAGTCTCAAAAAGACGTTAAAATTTGTGACAAGAATTCTCGTTCGAAGGACTCAGTAAATCAGACTAAAACTGCAGTGTTAAGCTCTGATCAGGTTCGAGAACTGTCTCCTGGACACAACCAGTGTCTCTCTAGTGACAGCAAGAGAGAAGTGAGTCAACAGTCAGAAAAGGCTTCAGCTGACAAGGACAACCTTGAAGGCAGTGTCCAGCCTAGTCCAGCCTTCCTAGAGGAGGAAAAAAAAAAACAAGAATCTTCTAACCCAGTGAAAAAAGTGAAGATTGCTCTTTAACGGGTGGTGTATCTGTAGCACATAAAACACTGCACTATCCCTCTCAATTAGAAACATCTGGTTCAGAGAAAAATGATTGTCAGCTTTCAAAAGCTGAAAGTACTGACTCTGCAGAGACAGAAGAAAACACCAGTCAGTCTGATACCTTGGAAAAGAAAAATGGTGCAGTGGGAGATCTGACAATTTCTGAAAAAAAACCAGATAATGAACATTCTGCAGTGAACAAAAATCCTAGGCTGAAGGTGGATAATGAATACAAACTGCCTACAACACAGCAGGAAAAAATTGGACCAGTTAATTCCTTTGAAAACCAGGATGCTGATAAAAACAAAAGCAGCAGTGGGACAGAACATCTGCACATTGACAGAGGAATCCAAGTGTCAAGTAAAGAATTTTATTCTGACAAAAAAGAGCACCAGACAGCCTCCCAAGAATTATCAGAGAAAACTGATCATGCAGACAACATGGCAAAGCTGTCCATAAAGAAGGAGAGAGTTTTCAAAACTGAGTCCCCTTCAGAAGATACAACCAAACCAGATTTGACCATGGAATCCGAAATGGACATTCAGCAATCCATGAAGTCAGAAACTGTTGAAATTAAGCACTCTGAAGTCAATCAAGAACAAAATATTAAAACTTGTGAAGAGAACTCAGCTGAAGAGCAAAACAGTAGGGAACAAAAGGAGATGCTTAGGCGAGATGTAGGAATTAGTGTCAAAGAGCAAGTGAAATTACCAGCAGAAATAAAACATAGAAAATTGAGTAGTTACCGAGCTGGTGCTGTAAAATTCTCAGATAGTAGCACTGTAGACTTCAAATCAAGACACACAATATATTCTCAGCATAAATCTATGAAAGTTCATCCTTTGCAGGAGCCACCATACAAACGGAAGATGAAGGAAAATATGGTTGGGAAGAGAGAACTTAAGAAAGTAAAGCTAGAAGAGGAAGGACTGAAACAATCTGAAGCAAAGAGTTCTAAGCAGCTTGCACACAATTGCTTGCTAAATGCTGACAAAGCTAAAAAACTGAATGGAGAAAATGGTTGGAAACGAAGGAGTTCCTTAGCAGATTGCTCTATGCTTAAACTGCAGAGAAAAAGGGTTCGATCTTCCAGCATGTCCAAAAACTACTTTTCTAGCAAAGAAAGGCATCTTGATGGTCAAAACAAAGACAAGTGCTCCGAGAAAATGTTTCCTGATAAAAATCTCCTGTTCCTAAACAGAAGAAATAACAGACTAAAGCTGCACCTTCAAAAGGAACCCAAAAAACACTACCTGAACAGAATGGCGTTTAAACGTACGGCACAGGAGCGCATCTATCTGACCAAATTAGAGACATCCCCTGTCAGACCCGTGTGGCACAGAACCACCAAAGTGCCACAGAGCAGTGACTCAAAAAGAGATGTGTCTGTCTCGACAGTCGAGAAACCATGCAAACAGGAAGTCCTTGAGTTCAAGCTGTGTCCAGAGATACTGTTCAGAAATCCAGCCCCTGGTGAAGAAAGCTTAGCTGCAAAGAATTCTCCAGAAAGAGATAAAGTCGTTGTAGAAGGTAGGATGCTCTCTTGATTATTCACTTGTGAGTAAAAACTATGTATTCATTTTTAAATACCTGTTGCACAAAGCTACAGACAGTGAAAACGTGGGACTGTAGAGGCTGAAGGCTGAGATACCCTAACTTGCTGTCTGACAGACCACAGCTGTGTCTTAAGCTGAAAAAGAACATGGGAGTTTTCCTTCAATTTTCTCTAAGTTGTAGAGAATGAAATTAGAATAGAGCATGGCAGTTTCAGGTAACTTTGGGAGAAGGCTTTCTAAAGTACTGTAGAAGTTAGCTTGGCTTGGTTAGGGAGGGATCTTTTGTGATGTCGAGGAATAGAGCAGGCTTAGGCCAGACATGTCCTGCCCATGGTCCCCATCACCTTTGCCGTCGTTGCTTTAAGCATCCATTTCCCTTCTCTTCTTCTCAACCCATTTTTCAACATTTTACATGGTGCATTCTGAAGCATATTTATGTCAAATTTGATTTTTAAATGAAAATGTATTTGATTTTTAAATGAACCCAATTCTTAAGCTGTATATATCAGCCCTTGGAGTAATTTTCATACCCAGAGGAAATTTCCTTTTGCACTTGCTACTATATGTGTTAGAATTTAATGCTGAATAGAGGCTAAAACTTGTGATATAGGAACCTCAGAAACATTTTTTTTTTAATTTCTTTTTAGGTGTCAAGAGTAAAAAAGAAGATTGGTTAAAATGTGAACCAGTGAAGCAAAAGAAACTGGAAGAGATCTCTACAGGTGAAGTGACTTCTGAATGTCCCATTTGAAATACAAGTTAAATCCTCCTTGCTTGTTTTAAATGTTCCTTTACAGTAGTAAACCTTAATAAAGCGTTTGAAATTATTATTTACTCATTCTGCTGATTAAATGGATACCATAGAATAGACTTACAAAGTCGAAGATTTGTGTAGCTTTTTATTGTTTTATGAATATGTTGTTGGAAACGTTGAAATTTTCCTGTGCTGTTAACTTGGATGTAGCACTGGTAAAAGCATTTAAATGCAGTTCTAAATTGTGTATAAAGGCTCTTTCATGCTTTAAAATACAGGAAGTGATGTAGCAGAATCTAGTGCAAAACCAGAAAGTGATTTTTAAAATAAATCTGGCTTTCACAGTACGTTGCTGCTGTCCACACTTAACACCTGTGCTCACAAGTTCCAGGACCTGTGTGTCCCAGTAGTCTGGACAAGATAATCTGTAAGACACCCAGAGGAAAAGCGGGGCCACTATTTCATCTTCTTCCTTTCTCTTGACTGTCAAACTGCTTTTTGGATGGGCTTTCATACCCTCTAGGAGTCAACTGTCACAACAGTGGCAACTTTCATCTCAGGATCTTGTTTGTTCCATCCTTTGTAAATCTTGGGTGAGGTTGCTCCCAGCTGTCCTTGCTTCTTTGCTTTAGGTACCTCTCTAGCTCTAGTCTTGTTTCTCTAGTGGTCTAACAGGAGACAAAATGCATTCTGTAGCCTGTTGCTATCTGCTTCCTAGCTTTAGAGTGTTTGCATGCTGATACTTGTGTTGTGGTGTTGCAAGTAACATAGTTTGCAACCTTTGCATCTTTTGTTGCCGTTGCCTGTGTCCTTGGGCTTTGGTGTCTGCCATCTTTTTAGCCCTTCCTCTTGCTTCTTCTCTTCCTTTCACCAGTGCATGTTTTCTATCACACCTTCCTTGATACTCTCAGAAGTCCCTCCTGTGAAGACACCCAAATAGCCATTTTGTGCTTAAAGATGCATTGTTTTAAATCTGAGGTGCCTGGTGCTTTAGGAAGGAAGCTAGTGGCATCCTTTTTGACACTGGATGCCTTAGGTACCACGTGCATAAGGAGTGGAGTCCTTTGAGACTCTTGCTTTAACTTGCTTGTCTGTCTTGCAGCTGAGGACAGTATTCCCTTGATACAGCTATACAGATCCTGGATGGAGATGGACAGACTCTTCACTTTCCTGTCAAAGACTCAAAAGAGATGTTTCAGACCTACAGGAAAATGTATCTGGAAAAAAAGATGCAAAAGTCTTGATAGCATTCCTGTATCAAAGGTCTTACTGTCACTGAGAAAAAAAATGCCAACACTAAGATGATTTTTTTCTGTTTACTTCATATTGCTGAATAATTGTAAAACCCCACAGTTTTCTGGTGGGTGTTGAAATTTTCCTTCCCTATTTTCCTCATATTTGTGAATAATTATCATCTTATTTGTATTTATTGTCCAAATATACTTTGGTGCTGTAAATGCTGTTTTAAACCTTTTGTTTGTTTTGGCATATTTGATTCTATTTTTTTTTTTTTTTAGGATAGACTAGCTCGTTGAATCTTGACCAAAAAATAACAAACTCATTTAAACTGTCATAGGCTGTTTTCTGTCCTGATTCTCAAAAAATTCTACTTGTTATCCTTTCCATTGCTGGCAGTGGAAAAATATTTCTGCTGCAAAAAGATTGCAGTGGATTCACAAGCATTACACTTCTGTTTCCCACTAAGGGTAGTCTGATTGTTTTGCTTCTGAAAAGGCATTTCTGTTTTTGTAGAAACTTTTTTTTTTTGTGAACTGGGAATAGAAAAATAAACCCCTCAATTCAAGCATACGGATCAGAGGAATTTATGAAGTATTTATGCTGCTACCCAGTTCTGTTACATTTCTTTTTGTGGAGCTTTTATGGACTGAACTCTGAGTTCTTAGTTTGAGCATAGTGCTGCAAACCATTAGTTTACTGAAGGCTTGCTTCTCTTGCTTTTCTTTCTCTCTTTGCACTTGAAAGAAAAGTGCTATTGTTCAAGTGTGGGGAGTTCGAATCCACTCTTGTCTGGATTATGTTGCTGCGTTCAGCTAGACTGTAATTAATTTCTTTGTTTATATATTTGTTTATATACTTCTTTGTTAGCTTATGTTTGCTTACAAATTCACTGTGACTAACAGTTGTATTTGTCCTTGGCTCTTTTGTTTAAGTGCCTTTTCACTCTTTCTCAAAATTTAAAGTGAAATCGTATTTTTACAGAGATTTGGTACTTGATTCTTTCTATCTTATTAAACCTTTATGCTGAACAAAAAACCCTGTAGATACTTTACTGAACAATTTTTATACTTGAAATAAACTTTTGAGGACTACACCTTGTCTTTTTTTTTTTTCTTTTTTTTTTCTTTTTTTTTGGGTTTTTTTGTTCAGAAAATATGCAGTTGTGTCTATTGCAGTTAGTTAAATAGACATTGAAGATATTCCTGTAGATAAAATGCAGGATCTTTCTTGTTAAAAGGAAGCAGTTGCAAGTTTGTTAGTTTGTTTTTCTCTCTGGATGCCATACTGTTAGTCTGTGGGGAATGTTGCCACTGGAGGATTTTATAATAATGTTGTCAACTGTGAGAAGGTTTTTCATTTTCTTGAGAGTTTAGTTACCTGTATTATACTGCCTGCATGCAGGAAGATTGATTGCAGCCTTAGGTGTACCCAGTGTAAACAACACAGAGTTCCTGTCTGGAATTTTGTTCTGCACAATGATACATGAAGCTGACATAAATTGCTTGAGTGAATTCTTTTCAATAGGAAATGATGCAATCCTTCGACCCATGGTGTTTATGTTCTAAATATTTGGAGACTATTTGCCTTCTCACTGACTTGGTGCATCCAATAAGCAAGAATGCCAGTTCTTATACCAAGAAGTGGTATCAGAAGTGAATCTTGGCTCTGTGACAGTGTTCACAGGGTGACTTGTGCCTACACTGGTGTGGTACAGCTGGGATCTTTGGGCTAGACTGGCCATGTGCCTTCTGCTTGGTTCTTGTGTTGGTTGGTTGTTGTACAGACAAACAAGTCATGGTTGAGGTCCTTTAACATAGTGTGTGTTCAGCAGGCTCCTTGGGTTCAGTGATGCCATTTTCAGCTGGTTGCTGTTATTTTCAGCTGCCCTGTGCAGTTCCAGTCTCCAGAGTAGCCATATCATAGCAATTATTGCTGATACTGGAATCTCTGGTAAATTGCTGTGGCTCATAAGTTGGCCACTATCCAGTCAGACAGCTGCTGGAAAGAAAATATCTGTAAGGAGCAGTGTTAGAGCTGCAAGGAGTACCTACAGGGAAAAGCCTGGAGACCATCTGCTCCACAGAATGAGCACTGTGGATACATGCATCAATGTCACATGTAAACACCAAACCCCTTAGTGTGGTCATGCTGGCTTGACAGACAGACACAGAGCAGGTACAACTGTCTCTAGCACTGCCTGTTTCACCTGTGGGCATCTCCAGCAACTACAAGATAAATGGGCAGGCAGAAGCCAGTGAGAAAATCTTTCCATTGGGAAGCCTCCTGCTGCTTCTCAGCATTTCTGCTCTGCATCTCTTGCAGATAACTATGGTTGAACATGTTCTGATGTGCAATGCATCCAGTGCAGATTTCTCCCCTGATAAGATGCATGAGTGCCTAAACCTTAAATTTTGAAACATTGTTATGACAAAGATGTACTTTTTGTAGAAAGAGTATGGGAATGAGAGCAAAGGACAAAATTGACATGTTTAATATTTGGAGGTGACTATTCAATACTGTGGTAAGCTCTTAGGGTTTAATGGCTCTGTAAACTTCACTGATTTTGTGGACTTGTACTCATTTAGTACTGTGATGGTAAGTTTCTATGCACAGTGTAAAGAAAGTCTCTCAGGGATTAGAAAGTGCAGTAAGATGAGAAGCCCACTGCTGCCTGGTGGGGAGGCACTGCTGGGTTAGTGCAAGGGGCTTTCCCTCCTGGGAATCTTCCTGGCAAGGCAGATAAGCAACTGCAGAGAGTTGTTGCACAGTGTTTTGATGAGAACCTCTTCATGAGAACCTCCATTATTCTGTGTGTTGGGAACAGGAGAGGGGCCAGATGCATAGTCAGTGAGGACTAGACCTGGATGCTGTACCTGCAAGGGCTGTTTCCTATATGGAGCTGGTCAGAGGTCTTCCTGGGATTCCAGCAGAAGAAATCCCTGTTGTCTTTTTGTAGCCTTACTCTGCCCATTGCCTCAATGAAAGAACAGAGTGTATGGCAGCCTGCAGTGGTTTGCAAGAGGGGGAGGAGAGGTCTCTGAGGTGGTGGAGTGAAGCCAGGCCTGGAATGGGGCAGGAAAAGGGTTTTACCTGTGCATGAATATTTGGTTGTTTTTTTGTTTTTTTTTTTTTTTTTTTTGGTAAGGAAAAATCCAAATCACTACTCAAATGTTTATATTAATTGGAAATGAATTAAGTTAAATTCCCTGAGGCAAGTCATGTCCTGTAGCTGGATGCTCTGCCTGGAGTGGGGGTAAACCAACTCAAACCTATTTGGAGAGCTCTGTGTGGTGAATGCAGAACAGGGTGTCGCACAGCTTCCCCAAAAATGAGTTGAAGCACAAGTACCAAAGTACCAAATACCAAAGCATATCTACATGCCTTACTTGGGAGATTTGGTCTGTGTATTCATAAAATACAGAAGGAGAATTGTGCTTTGAAATACCTCTTCTGTCCTGACTTCCATGTCTCCAGTGGCCCTTTCAACAGGGACAGGTTTCTGTTAAAAGCTTGGTGACGGGGTGGGTCAGCTGTCATCTCCAAGAAAGACCTTGCCTGTTAGCAAGGTCTAATACAGACTTGATTTCCAGCAGTTGTTGTTAGCTCCTAATTCTTTGTCCTCTTTGTGTCATATCCTTCTTCATTCGCTTATCATCATTTGAGTCAATCTAAATTCTTGAAAATTAATTGCCGAAGAAGCCAACACAGGTTTCTCTAGAGGAGGTTGACTGATTCCTGCACTCCCAGCTTTTATTTAAGAGTCAGCCATGAATCTGGCAATGGGTTTCTTTCCCTGATAGATCAATACTGTGGCCTGTGGAAGATTCATCTCCTTTTTTTTTTTTTTTCCCAGGGGCTTATTAAAATAATTATTAAACTGATTTTTTTTATTAAAAATAGCTTCTGCACTCATCCAGGAGGTTTTTGATAGAGCCTCTGGTATGAATGCAGAAGCACAGGTGCAGAGAAGAAAAACTGGTCTGGAGCATGGTTTGTAAACTGTTAGACTAAATGTTTATAAAGTTGTATTTCTCCTTTCTGCTGCACGTCAATGACCTCTTACCATTTGTTTACAGCTTCTGGCAGATCCTTTTCCCTTCTCTCAGTTTTTGTAAGAGATGCTGCAGGTAGTGGTGGGTCACAGTGTTGGGGAAGATGAAAGTTTAACCGGGAAGTTTTACAAATAGGAATTCTTTGCAGGAGGTTCTCTAGAAATGAAAGTTTTGATATAGAAGAACAAAAGATATCTGAAAATTAAGATTGCTGAGCTTGTGGTCATTGGACAAAGGTTGAGATGAGTTGGAAAGAGATTATATGGCTGAGCAAAGGATAAGTTGTCTACAAACAAAAGCATGGTTTTACCAAGTAATGATAAATCTCAAAATAAGCATAGGCAAACAGAAAACATGTTTTTATCAAGTAAGAAGAAATTTCCACTGCAGAAAAACAAGTTTTAAGCTTAAAATATAACATACTAACTCATGTGATTGGTTAGTTACTACCATAATCTGGTTGTTAATGATAGGCTACAGGTAATGGTAAAAGTGTTGTGTGTGATGCTGATTGGCTGTTGTGTATTAAGATATTCAGCAAAGAAAAACATCTAATGCATTGTAACAGAACAGTGGGGGCTTCAGGCATGGCTTTAGGCTGGAGCTGGCAGCTCACAGGTGTGGCTCTGCACCTACAACTCAAGATTTCTGTAACTTCTTCTGTGAAATAAACACATTTTTGAAGAGCTCCCTGGAGTCCCACATCTCTCCTCTCAGGCTCTTACACACAGGAATGGGACCATTGAGCTGAAATGGGCCAGTGACAAAATTGCCAAAGCAGCACAAACATATTTAGCATTTCTTCTAATAGGACAGAGAGGGGCCAAATCACAGACTTAATACAACTGCAAAACAGTGAGATAATTGCTGACCTGGAAATAATATATTTAGCTAATTGCTGATTCAACATCTGGTAAGACCATAGGGTTGATGTTGCAAAATCCCAGTGCTTGTACCAGCTGCAGAGTGAGAGAGAAGGGATCAGCTGTCTCAGGGTGAGCCTGGGGAGCTGACTCCTCAGGAGGGCAGCTGTGGGGTATGGATGGAGGGATGGCCTGATGCCCCAGGAATGAGGAGCAATCTGGCTCCATAAATGAGCAAGTGCAGAAGGTCACAGGTCACTACAACAAAGAGGATGAAAGGGTAAATCAAATACCAAGAGGTAGGCTTAGCAAAATAGGATCAGCATTGAAAATCCCACTGTCTGGGAATCCACAGCTGCAAAGACAAAACACCTCCACACCACCTTGACACATGAGGTGGGACACCCCTCATGAGCATGGACCCAACAGCTGCATCTTGCAGACCCTCTTGAACTGGGAGAACTCAGGATTTTGGGCTGCTTGTCATGCTCCACTTTGCTAACATTTATCATACCCACATGCTGCTAGGTTTATCCTAGTTCCATACTTGTTTGGTTTAGGCAAACATAACTGGCATAATTGTGTTTTCCTTGTGTTTGTAGTACTTGAATTTACCTGGCAATTTCTCAGAGCAGGAGCATGCAAGCTGTGGGGCTGGAGCCTGGAGAGGCAGAGGCACTGTGTAGCTTCAGACACCAGTGTGTTCAGCCTGTCTTTGAAGCCGGGAGGGCTATCAGAGGGCACCTACATCACTCATAATAAATCTCTGAGGGCATTTATTCTGCCCTGCACGCACAAGAAATTTATTTCTACCCTAATTTAAGGAAAAAAATAGAATCTCCTAAAAGAAAGGAAAATACATTCTGCAGTCACTGGCTAGCAGTGGGGAACTAGCCTGTCTGGGAATTACAGTAACCCAAAGAAAAAGGCATTGTATTAAAGGTTTAAAATGAAGAGAATAAAATTATTGTAAAATGAGGATCCAGAAAGGAGAAATCCCAGAGAACTGGGTGAGAAAAGTCAGAAAGTGTACAGAAAAAACCCAAATCAGTTTATCTGCAGTTACGTTCAGTGAGATTACAGTGTGGTATTAAACTGAGCTCTGGCTATCACCACTAAATCCACTAGATGACAGTGTGGAGACTGCATTCAGCACTACAGCAACATCTGTCTGTTCTTTAAGGGCCTGTGGCCATTGTCCTGCTGCTAGAAACACAAATTTTGCAGTGTGCCTCTGCCCCCACCCAGGGGCCTCACCCCTGTCAGGGCAGAGAAGGTTGCCTGGATCAGGACTGACCGTAAAGTAACACTGGCAGGGAAGAATTGCTCATCATTTCTGACACTGTCTGATTCTCCCAAAGCCTGGAGGCCTGGGGACTTGGGTTTGGGGAGTGGTAATGGCGAGTGGTTTGAAGGATGAAGGGACCCCTGCCATCTCTGCTGTGCCTTGCAGCCAGGCACAGAGAGAAGGAACAGACTTTTTAGCAGGGCTTGTTGTGACAGGACGAGGGGCAATGGTTTTAAAACAGGAGAGGGTAGATTCAGGCAAGATAAAAGGAAAAGATAAGGCTGTGAGACACCTGCCCAAAGAGGTGGTGAATGTCCCATCCTTGGAAACATTCAAGGTCAGGTTGGATGGGGCTCTGAGCCTCCTGGTCTACCCAGGGCAGGAATGTTGGGGGCACCCCTGGTCAGAGGGCACTAAAATCCCACTGCTGGCAGTGAGGTTCAGCTGATCAGCCCTTCCCTTCTGCTGGCTCTCTCCCCTGTTAAAAAGGATGCCTTAGTTTGAGAGACACGAAATATTAATCTGTTGTGCCATTTATTCCAGTGCAGTTTACCATGCACTGGAATGCCAGAGTGCCCTGAATTTTGTCTTCGCCTCCTACAGATGCCTGGAAACTGGCATTTGGCAGTTGTCCTGGTGATTTTATAACACCCAGGGGTTTAGGATTTTTGGTGCATGTACTACGTAAACTTGCCCTTCGATGGGATAACATGAAATTTCACGAGTGACAGCAGATGGATTTTCTTTTGCTCTTCTTTTTCTTTCCGTCTAGGGGAAGACTTGTCAGTCTAATTTTCCTTACTGCCTTTTCTGTGGCTAGAAAGAGGAAAAGAAATGCCATGAGTGATCTCACTTAATAACAACCAGTCTTTCAGGGCCTTTGTATCAGGCAGCTCAGTGGAAAAGGATTTAAAAATCAGCCTGTCTGTAAATCTTCCTTTTCTTCTAAATTAACCATATATTGCAATTTCGTAAACAATTATTTCAGTCTCTTTACTTCTCAAACACTGTATTATTTATCATTAAAGGCTTCTTTGAACATAAAACTATTAGGATGCCCCTTATTAGAGTGGCTTACTGCAGCTCCCTTTCTAATGAATTTTTTGCTTTATGACTTGCTGGCTGAGTTTGGGCTCTTACTTTAAATCACACAATTGATTCAGTGTTCAAAGTCAGTTTATCAGACCGTATCTTCATGAAATTGCCTGCCAGCAGAGCAGCCGAGGCAATGAAAAATTAGGATGGAAAACAAAGTAACCTTGTTTTTATAAACTGTCAAACGTTTGGGCTTTGCTTCTGCAACCCTTAAACTCAGAAGTGTGGGGAGCTTCTGACGCCAGCCCAGCCAAGCCAGAAACAATCCTCTGGAGTGGCACTGCTTCCTTCTGGACGGGGCAATGACAGCCTGGGACTGTGGCAGCTTCTCTGATGGGTTTGTCACATGGCTGGCTCCCTTCTCCTGATTTTCCAGTGGGATGTCTGCAAATGCCTGTGCTGTAGATTCGTTTTGTCAGTGGAGTGCACAGGGAAGGAGTCAGCCCCCAGGAAAGCCATTGCCGATGGCTGACATCTGATGCACCTGAGTCTCCTTGCCTCTCACATAAAACCATGTAGCAGTAAAGGACTTTTTAATTCCACTAAAAACATACCGTAGTTGAAGCAATGATGAAAGACATCATTGGAGAGGACGAGGTTATGGTGGATAACTCAGGAAAAACATTTGTCTTCTCTCAGCCAGCCTGGTCTTACCTTGGTGAAGCAGAACTCGAGAGATGCCATAAGGTAGACATGTCTCTGTTGTGATTACACACACGACACAGACTCCTGTGAAATTTCTTCAAAGGCTGCATGAAGTAGAATTTTTATGCCTTATATGCATTTTTATGCCTTATATGCATTTTCCACAGACCACTGTGACTGGTGAATGAGAGACAGAACTCTTCACCTACATTGGCCAAGCCAGAGGGACATCAAAGAAATCCCTCCCAGAGGAAGAATGAACCACATGAATACTATTATAAAAACTACCCTGATGTTTTGTTCTTTTTCCTGGGAAAGGAATTTCAGCAACCCAAAACATCAGGAAAACAGAGCTTTAGAAACTCAGAAACTCCAGGCCTGAAAACCCAGACTACAGAGACATTTAAAATTGTGCTGGGCACAGAGCTGGGGGTGGTTTGGAGATCACAGATCTGAAGTCACAGAATCATGGAATCATTTAGGTTGGAAAAGACCTTTAAGATCATGGACTCCAACCACGGACACAGCAATGCCAGCCCACCACAAACCCACTTCCCCAGGTGTCACATCTACACGTCTTGTAAATATCTCCAGGGATGGTGACCCAGCCACTTTCTTGGGTAGCCTGTTCCTAGAGTCAAGGGCAAAAGCTCACCTGCCCAGGGATCTGACAAAAGTCTCATCACCTTGATTATCAAATTTATCTCCTTTTATTTTTCAGTGCATCAGTCACAGCAGCTCAGCTGGGCCCAGCTTGGTCTCAGGCATACCTCAGTGGTTTGTAGGCAGGGACAGGGTGTGACCCTTTAACAGAAGAAAATTCCATGATGTAAAATCTCTTGGTATTTGTGGATTAAGAATTACCATGGTAAATACTTCCTGAACATGCAAATGCTTAATTTGGGTACTTGGACAAAAATAAGTCTTGCACTGTGATGCAGTATAAACTTACAAATACTTGACTGCACAATGCTGCCAAAACAATTTGTAATTGGCCAGCAGAACAGAACAGAACAGGAAAAATCCTGATTTTGGAAGAAATATCTCATTTTGCATCTTCTTCTCAGAGAAGATTATTCCTATTTAATGTACATCAGATCTTTATACAAGTTTTAGTCACTTTTTAAAATACAAATATGAAACATTTTCCCTCCAAGATTTTGTTCTGGAAGTGCTAAAAATTTGCATTGAAACAAAGTAGCTTGACACTGAGCAAGGGAAACACAGTTTTCTCTAACTTCTGGTGAAATTACAGCAACACAGACCAAATTTTGGTCTTAAATGAGGCAGTGGAGCCCCCCTTGGAGTCAATTTGTTGTGACTGCTAACAGAACTTGATTCTATAACCAATGAACGTTGCTGCATTGTACAACAATCACGTGAATAACTTCATAGGACCAAGTCATATTATCTGAAATAAACTTCTTAACTTAAACAGTACTTGAGAGAGATCTGTCATGTGCAGCTTTTTCAACATTGTGCATTGCATCTTGGGTGTTGCTTTAGAATAACCTGATGCTCACTATAAAGCAGAATTTTCTGGTTAAGACACATTTTATGTAACGCTGTGGAAATCCTGTGGCTCCCACAATGAAACAGTCATGGTTTTAAAATAAAGAATGCCCTGAATTGTGTCAGGGAAACCAAGACATTGAGAAAGAATGGAGATTGACACTCTAATTTGTATCATACAAGGCACTGCAACTGGCATTTACAGTTAATTATAGAAGTGCTTCAGAATTAAATATTTTGGGTGACTTGGAAGAATCTTGAACTTCAACTTCAGTATATTCTGCATTGAGTACCATGAAGATAATATAGCAATTATTCTAATTGTAAACAGAAAGTTTTCTTAGTGGAAAATTTCAATTCTGCAAAAGTTGTTTTTATATTAGGAAAAGAGCCAACTGTTTAATGCCAAAAAGACTTTTAATCAACTGTTCAGTACAGGGTCCATATGGCACAAAAGAAGACCTGTAGTCTTTGATCTTATTTGGGTTTCATCAGAAAGAAGGGAACACATGATCAAGACTACTCTGAACTGTAATTAAATGTTGTCCTCCTGTTGACCCAGTTATCAAAAGCTACTTCTTCATGCGAGCTGGAAAAAATCAAAGTAAGGTTGGTAAGTGATGCATCTGGGTTTGGAAACTAGCATGTGGTAACTGCTGCTCTAATGGGCCCAAAAAAAGTCAGAAATGCATCAATTGCCACTTTGATGGTGCATGATGAAAAATGCACACCTGCAAAAGCAGAAAGGGTCGTAATGAATTACTTTCAGCTGGAACCTTAGATCTTTGGGGTTTGCATTAATATTTTCTGCGAGCAAATGAACAAAAATCTAGTCAAAATCATCTGAATAACTTTGTCTCCTATCTGAGGAGCAGGTAACAAGCCTGGCATTACCTGGCAAGGCGTGGAAGTCCTCAAGGAAAAACCATTTGATAGAAGAAGTCTGGGTTTTTTTAAAAAAGGAGTTGTTTGATGACCAATTTCTGGAGAGAGTAAGAAGGTGGAGCTCTGGCCTGGAGCTGGGTTGAACAAAGCTGAAGCTGCCTGCCCAGAAGTTGAAGACTGGAGGGGTGGAATGTTGAAAAATGCTGAGGAGAGGAATTGCTTGCAGGCCCTGCTGTTAGCAAGCCTGAGCTTTGTATAATTCCCTGCTCAGTTTTTAGAGTAAATCTGGTGTTTAGATACCCCTCTGAAGGCTCTGTGGGAACTTGCTCTATCACAGCCCCCATGAGCAAGAAAACCAGACCCAGCTTGTGTTCACCCTTGGGACGTGGATGAACCAGGAGTTGCTTTCTAGGTCAGGCAAAGGAAATACATCAAAATTGGTGGCTACAGAGCATTTCTTTGGCTTAGGAACTGAGAGCCCTGTGTCTGAAGGACACAGCACTCATGAACAGCCACCCCTGTTAGCATAAGATACAAGAAAAGGGAAGTTTGGGCTCAGCACTGCAACTTTTGCACATGAAGCTTATCCAGGGCTTTACCAATTGGATTAAAGTTTATTCATTCTGGTAAGAAATAGTGGGATAGATGATAAATGGAGGAAGACACAGGAGATGGCAAAGAACTATTAAAACCTGCAAATCATTGTAGGAGTGCCTGTTTTGGATTTAGATGTGTTAATATAAATTAATTATGAACTTGCAATCAAAGGGAAAAGTGGAGTATTTATGGAAGGGGTACAAAGTAGCATAATCTAAAAATAAAATAGTTTGGGCTGAATAAGAGAAAAAATGGGGCCAAAAAACTTCCAGTCATCTATCTCCAGCTTCCATGTGTTGATGATAATTTGTCTGAGTTTGTTCTCCAGTGCTGCAGAATATTACGAGATCAAAAAGGCTGACCCATATGGAAATTTCTGCTGGAAAATAAAAGCTATTCCTGCTGCCTTTCTGACACAAGTGAGGTCTGATAACAATGCAAATCACAGGAGTATAGAAAAATGCAGCTGAAAAAAATTATTTTGGAAGAACTTCTTCCTTTTCCAACGAGTCTTTCGAATATGCATCCACCCTTCTGTCTGGGCACAGACACCAGGATACAGGTCTTTGAGGGCAAGGAAATCCTGTGAAAAGAAGCTGATGGAATTTATTAGGATTTCTTCCCCCCAAAAAAACAAAAACAAAAACAAAAAAACCAACAAAAAACAAAAACAAAAAAAACCCACCAAAAACCACACAAACAAAAAACAAACAAACAAAAAAACCCATACCCCCAAGAAAAAAATCTGAAACATTTCAGTTGAAATATGCTGAAAGAAACCCAAATAAAATAATAAAATATCTACTCCTAAGTTTTAGACTGAAGATATTAAATGGAAGCAAAACTGTCCTTTGTATCTGGGCCAATTAACTTGGTGCATTGTATTGTATTGAGACACTACTTAGACCTTCACACTGGTAATGTGATTTAAATTTCAATAAGATGTGTAATACCAAAAATTACAAATAATCACCACCTTTAAACAACAATGTTCTAAAGTTGCAAGACTCAGTGGGGACATAAAGAATTTCTACTATGTACCTGAATAACCTGCAATAATTTTTGGGTTGAAATAATTCATCTGATTGTCCTGTGAATGGAGATGAACTTTATCATCTTTCCTGGGCATGTATAATTTGAAGTCTTTTCTAAAAATCTGTTAAAGAGGCACTGAGGTAACCAGTGCCTCTATAGCCAGCAAAACCAGTTCATTATTGTAGCTGAAGGAACAAATTTCTCCTCCAGCAATACTGATTTCTTACAGTACCTATCTGTTAAGATGGTTCCAGTAATTTTAGCTCCTTATCAAAATGAAAATCCATTCTCTTGTTGATCAAATTCCTAATATATCTTTGGCACTGGCTGGGGTGTGAGCTGGAAAGAAATTAAATGCTCGTGCTTAAGGCAATACTTTGATTTAAGCCTGTCTTAAATTCCTTGGCATCACATTTAGAAACAATGTGCAAAAAATGACTGGTTGTACATGAGTGCTCCCTTCTTTATTATTATTCTTATTTCTGTGCATTTCCTCACTTTATATGATTTGACTACCAAATTCTGAGTTCAGTCCGCTTTTGGGGAAAAAAAAAATAAGGTTCTAATTTTTCCTCCTACCTCTGATGAGTGACAAAAATGACAGATATGAAAATGTCAAAATGTCATCATTTTGCCCTATGGAGTCCTTGCAAAATTTAATCCTGCACATGAAAACAGTGCTGAAAAAAATGGAAAAGCTCACAATTTCATTGGAGAGCAGCTATCAACCTCACAGGAGGTCTACTTCATTGTGTTCTTCATTGTTTCCCTCACTTGTATAAATTTCTATTGTTCTCGTGTCTCCACTCCTACAACTTTAAAAGTTTGAACTTTCTTTATGATTCAAGATACAAAGATTTTCTTCAGGGGAAGACTAAGGTTGTTTTTACATGTTTGATGTTCTCATGGAAAAAAACAGTACCAATTGCCCTAATATGATTTCCCATTTTTGACAATATGGCTTTTGTAAATAGTCATTCTGATGAAAAAGAAGACCAACAGCTGTACTATACACACATTCCCCATCTGATGTCTTTCTACTACAGCCACTGGTAGTAAAGAAAAAGTCATAAACCCAATCTTGGATTAATATTTTTTCCAAGGTACTTCTCCAATTTCCAGCAGTTTTTAGTTTACAAACTTTCTCATCTAGAAATTGTATCTGTGTAATGTTGTCTAACTGTCCTTGACAGACCTTTCCTCTCGGAACCCGTCTAGTAGCTTTCAGAATTTATTTATACTTTGGGTATCCAAAAAAATCAGGATGTTATAAAATAACAGGATGTTATGTCCTGCAATACAATTAGGCACTACATGTGGGGTTTTTTTTCATTTGTCTTTGATCTGCTGCTTGATGGTTTCATTGCCCTGTGGTTCTAGTCTCATGAAAAATAAAGACCAATCATTCCCTCACTACCTGCTCCAGGTCAGTTGTGGTTTTCTAAACCTCTACTGTGTCCTCAGTTAAACTCTCTTTCAATATGAGGAAACCAAATCTTTTTGCTTTCTTCTACAGCAGAGACAGGTCAGAAATAGGAAACTATCTGACTCTCCTTATCTGTATCCTTTCTAGTTGTAAAATCTCATTTTTGCAGTGGCCAGAGCCTCTCAGAAGCCTGGGTATATCATGGCCTTATGGAGTACCACAGGATAGCTTATATTGCCTCCCTGGGCTTTGTGCTGGCCAGGGGACAGAAAGGTTCATCCTGCTGTCTGCAGAATGTCTGGTGACAAAAGCTGACATGAGAACTCGCTGCTTGGAACGTGGAATTAAGGTCACGTCACCGTGTGCACTGCCCTGCATTCATCTCTGCTGCTTTTCTCTTGCTGCTTTGTTAGCCCTGGCAGATCTTCCTGTAACTCCTGGCTAGCAACTTAAATGCTGTCTCTCTGAAGCACTAGCCCCTCTGGATAAAAGAAATCCCAGAAGTGATAGAGGTTTGCATGCCACATCTCTTTGAAGGTTTTTATTTTGCTCCCCTTCTGTTTGCTTCCAGTTGTTCAGCACCCTAGATTGAACGAAACAAAAATAAACATAAGAATTCTCTTTTTTCCAACTTATTTTGCCTTCCAAGTTTTCAGGCAAAACATTTCCTTCAGATATCAACTGAAGGCAGACACTACGGTTAGGTTCCCTGACCTACCTGTGAAGGCTCCACGAGCCAAAATTTTCAAGACCAGGCTATAAAGAGAGCTGCAAGGAATGGCAGAATAACTGCTGGGAGTGAGAGGTCTGTCTGAGAACTCCTCTGATGCTGCTCCCAGAACATCCTGAGACATGTGATCAGTTTCTTCACAATGAGTCCTGGCTGGCTTTGGCACATTTCATTATACAGAGTGAACAATAATTGGTCTCATTGGTATATAGCTCTTTTATATGTGTTTTTAAGGATGGAGATATATCATGTGCATTTTATCAGTGCTCTGTCAGTACCTGGCAGCTGAACCCAGCAGCAGTGACAGTATTGTTTAGATTAGAGCTTATATATAGATATGCTGTGAATTTTCACTTTATTAATGGCTTTGCAGGACTTCTTCTCTTCTATGCAATATCATTATGAAATTAAATCATGTAAAAAAGTGTAGTTTTTGTTGTACAGCTTCATAGTGTCAGTCGGGGGGGGCAGGAGAAACCTGAGGAAAGCAGAGAATGTAAAGGGGAATGGAGAGAGGAAAAAAAGAAGAGGAATATGCACAACAGAGGGATTTAAGAAAAACGAAGCTACTCAAAGACCAGAAAAGATTTTTTTTTTTTACTCCCAGAGAAGCAATTGAAGCTTCTTGGGAACCACTGACATATAAACCTGTGAGGAACAGCAGAGAGCATAAATGTAAAGCACCCATGCCTGTGGCAAATAACTCTTGCAGTAGGCATGAGCTGGCCCTGCCTGCTGCTCCCTGCTGCTCAGGAATGTCTGCAAGTGATGTGGGAAGTGCAGGAACACATCTGGAATGCACCACAGAAAGCTGCCCTGGCCATTTCAGAGACCAAACACTCTGGGCACTGCACAGCCCTGCTATCCCTGAGTGTCAGCCTGGAGCTGTGCTAGTGGTTAAGGTGAGGAAATAGTCTGGGGAGAAGGTAAATGTGATTTTCCTCACGTATTGGCAGGTCTGCAACATTCAGCATGAGTGATTGTTTAGAGACATACTCGTTTATTTCAGATCTTATCCTTAACTCAAGGAACAGACACCATTAATTCAGAGCCATTCGCTGAAAACATCAGATCTGCAGAAAACGAAACAAAAGGCTGCAGAGACCTTGAACTTTAAAGGCTTTTCCAAAATTCACACTGACAGCCAGTACCTCACGCTCCAAAGAATGAAGCATTTACCCCTGTAGAGGTTAACAGCAGTCAGAGGAAGCAGTTTAGCCACGCTCAAACTGATGCAGAACTGGGACAGGCTGTCAGTTTAGGTGGCAGGGTGTCTGGGGAGCTGTGCCTCGGGCACTGCCTGAGCCCAGAGTCCCAGCAGCCCCATCTTCCTGCAGCCAGCCTGGCAGCTTGTGATGCTGTCATGGGAAGTGACCCACCAGCAAATTCTGGGCACCTGTAATACATTCTGCTTCTCTCTTTAAGGAGATCACTGGTTAGAGGGAAAATCAGGAGTTTCAGAGCAGCTGATGTAACCTCTACCTACATTTATTGCATCCAATCATTACAACCACAGCTTATTAATAGCAATAATTGAAAAGAAACTTTGCTTAATAGTGAGGTTTCTTTTCCCCTTAGGCTGCCAATAGCTTTCCCGTATATAATCTCATTTTTCAACATCATCTCATCTATCAGGCTGGCTATAATAAGTCTTTTACTTCATTTTTTAGTGCTTAGTCACCCAAGTAAGTTTTCTCCTGATATTTTTGTTCACGCTCCTGTTTCAAAAGGAGCAGAATCTGGAGCACACACAGACCCAGACTGAAGAGAGAGCCGTGCAGAGGAGCAGGCAGCTGGCTTGTCATGCCTGGCAGCTCCTTTCCTGACATCATTTCCCATGAGGATGGCAGCAGCAAAGGACTGTTGGCTGTGTTTTCTGAAGGGACAGGAAGGGAGGACCCTGTCACTCTGCAGTCTTATCCCCAGACATCACTGACAAGGATCAGATGGCAGATTGCCATCTCTGAGGACAATTCCCTTCACCCTCGCTTCTGTCTCTTATCTACTCACATTTCTCAGCCAGTCTCCCACATTCCCCATACAGTTTCTGATTTTGTTTTTGTCTTATTGTCATATTGGCAAAGACATCCTTCCATCCCTCTTTCTCTTTTTCCCTTTCCCCCCCTGCTATTTTTCTAACCCCCATCTATCAGAGGTAGAAGAGAAACACCAATGTGATATTGTCAAGCTCAACCTACTTAGCTCCCCAGGCAAGGGACAGGCTGCACAGGGAAAAGCTGCACACCCAGGGCTCACACATGGGAATTAACTGGGATCTTCACCATGCACAGTGAGTTCTCACAGCCAGTCCTGGAGGAATGTGAAATTGCTCTGCCCAATCTGTCTCTGTGTTGGGTGATGGGTTCACCTGGGGAAATCTGCTTCCATGAGGTGCTGGATGTTTTCCGAGCAATGCCTTCCCCCCATCTCTGTTATCCTGTAATCCTGAGGGACTTCTGGCTGGATGTCAACATAGGCCACCAGCAAATCTCTCTGTGATACCACCTTCCCAGCAGTTTCAGATACTATTCTCCAGTGGATTTTTAATCCACGTCCCATTCCAAGGTTCGCCTCACCGTATTTGTATTATTCTACCGTTAACTATTATCCTATTATTAACTCATCAACTCAGTAACTCAGCCTCTGATCAAGGCAAAGTCATGATTCTCCTGTAATATCATTATTTATAAACAAGTGTTTGAATAAATGTGTCTGTGGGTGTTTAAATATTGTTTTATATTTACTTAACACCGCATCTCAACTGCTTTTTGTAAAAGACAATGAAAAAGATATTCTGCTTGCCCTTTTCTTTGGATAAACTTGGAGTGTATGTGTGTGCATGTCTGTTCCAGCTTTCTGTGGATTGGTGTCCAAGGATGCCAGCTAAGGGCCACAGAAGTCGTTCAAGAGCCTTGACTGCCCTGACCATTCCTATGTTCAAAACAATTCCCTCGTCCTGGTAATTCACTTTCAAAACATGTTCCTACTCTGACAAGTCTCTCTCTTTCTTGCAGAGAGAATCTGTGACAAGTTTGCAAATCAAGCTTCCCCTCTGCATCTATCAGAAAATTGTCAAATCCCTTAAAATGTAGCAGCTGCCATTTTCTCACAATATTAAGAAGAGGGATTGCTCTTCCAGAAAAGTAAGGAGGAGAGCAGGGTTAGTATTTGATTTTCTCCTTTTAGCCAGGCACTGGTGTTGTCTTCTCCATGGTGGTGAGTCTTCCTATGGAAGGTGTTTCTTCATTTCATTTTGCCTGTCAGTGACAGCTCTGAGTGATCTGCAGCAGACAGCACAGCAGCTGTCAGTCAGGAAGAAGCAGGAAGGCAATCAGGTGCCCACATTTATTTTTCTGTGGTTGTACTGAATGCTCCAGACCAGCAACTTTTACACAGGGAAGTTGACGTCCCCATGTTTGCAGGCATTTTTCCATTCATACCCCGTAGATAAATGGGATGATAGCAGCTGCCTGTGCACTCAGACAGCCTGAAAAGCAGGAAGATTCATGAACTTATTAATTTTAAAAGGAATAATAAATGGTAGTCGTCAGGCACCCCTGTTATGTAATATCAGGATATATTACCTCTGCTCATCAAAGCAGGCAGGAACAAGGGGTGATCAGAGGGGATGTCAGCAGCAGAAGTGAGAAGTGAGCAGAGCTGTTCTGCAGGACTGTGCAGCCTGGCACCACAGCTATTGTATGAGCTTCCTGTGGACTTTGCTTGCAGACAGGTTTTCACAAGCCCTTCCACTCGTGCACTCAATGTGGGACATCAGGGAGCAGCTGCTTTGCATGTTGTCCTACATAACTGAATGCTTCAACTTTTCACAAGTCTATTTTGGGACTCAGCAAGAGCCGAGCAGGACAGCTCTTTTCTTGCAATGTCCCCTTCCACAAGCAGAGCTACTCTCTCTTCCATCTTGTCCCACGTGACCCACACTCACATTTGCCTCTCACAGCCTTTCTGAAGTTTTCCACACAGGATCTCCAGCAGCTCATAAAGGGGAGCAGTAGCAGATGGGTTCCTTGCATCAAAGGAATCACCATCTGTTATTTCTCTTCTCAATTTCGTGCACTGCTGGCAAGAATTTGACTGTTTCCCCTATTCTCCCTTGATCCTCTGCTGCCCAGTTGGGCAGACAAGGGGAGGCAAACAGCAGCATCCCTCTTGCCTTTTCCCCTGCTTGTTCCAGGAGCTGCTGTGAGCAAGGGTAGCACTCAGCACCCAGAGGTGGCTGTACCCCCACTTCATATCCTCCTCGTGCCAAGCTCCATCTGCTGTGCCTTCAGAAACTCCTGATCACTGAGGAGGATTAAAAAAAGCCCAGAAAGACAGCCTCACAAAAACTCCCAATTAACTTTCTCCCCCTCCCAAATGGCAGCACATATCATGCCACGTATCTCTGGCACTATAGGATTGCTTTACTCTCATCTTACACTGTATTAATATTTCCCAGCTAGATACATTCAGATAGCTATTGTTAAAATACAACACAACACCTTTCTACATACCTGCATTGACAAGACTTTTTTTTGAAAGAAAAAATGTTTCATCCAAAAAAACCTTACCATGTTCACCTCCAGGAGACCTCTAGGAATTCAGTTATGTTTTGGGGACTGTAAGAGCAGGGTTAGAAACTGCTTCATGTTCATCATATTTTTCTAATTTGCAGGTTTAGTTAGAGTCCATCTCTCCTGGACCTCAAAAGTTCATTCAATAATCTGTTGGAGGTGTTTTCTTTTTTTTTGGTCTTGGTTTTGTTTGTTTGGTTGGTTTGGGTTGGTTTGTTTTGTAAGAATAAAGCTCTTGATTGTAAGGAGATCTGGAACAAAATACCAGCCAGCCTTGATCTGGATCAGAAAGAATAAGGCAAGTGAAAAAAGCTCAAAATATTACAGCAAAACAAACCACCCTTGGAAGAAAATACCCTTGGAAAGTTTTATGGGTTTCAATGTTTTTTAAAGGGTTACATTTCACAATACAGAATTCACATGAAATAATTTTATGCAGTAGCTGTTTCAGCTATTGCAATCCACGTCTGTAGGTTGAATAATGTGATTATTATAAGAAGAAGCATTTATAGTGGAAATGCAATTATTGAAAAAATTCTAGAGAGGATTTTAAAGTAGTTAAGTTTGCTGTACCCTGCTTTGTGATAGAACAATCATTTAATCCAAGATGTACCAAAAGTGATTGGGAAAATTCCCACAGAAGTCAGTCTCCAGTTCAAGATCTTAATCTCCTAATTGGGCTTTGACTCCTCTCTTAGCTGAGGAAAATAACTGTAGCTTTGATACAGATGCCTTCTTTGCAATCCATTGTCCAAGTGTTTTGAATACACACCACCCATTCCGTACTAAGTATTTTGATAAAAACCTAACAAAATCCAAGTTTATAGGACAGTGTCATAAACTTGGCATTTTTCCCAAATGCCACACTCAATAGAAATGCAATGTAATTTTCTTTGTGTTGTGTGTTCTGCATTTATTATAATGTGTGTTTAGAAGCTGAGTGCTGAAATATTAGCTTAGAGCTCTTGAAAAAAAAAATCACTAAATTGTATGGATTTTTTTTAGTATCTGAATCAAATTTTCTTCACATTATCAACACAGCATTACAATTAGATTCCACATAAAAATTTCAGTTTCTCTCTCAGTGATCGCTGTCTGTAAATGTTTTTAGTCATTGATGCACAATAAGGAATGTAAGGCAAATGCTTTAGCAGAAATAAGTGCTCTCTGAAGCTATATTTAGTAGGTGCACTGCAGATTCCAGGCTTTCAATTTCAAGACAAGGCAAATTGTTATGTAGAAATTCATTCTCCCACACTAATGACTCCTGAGGAGAAAAACTAGTCAAAATGGGATCAGAACCTGCAGTCTGGTTCTTATTTTCTAGTCAGATCACATTTCAAATGTGGGATTTACCTATTATTCCAGTTTTTCCAGCTGCTTTTGCCCATGCTGTGGTGGTAGGAGGAAGCACAGGAACTGAGCAGCTCTGCACATCCCCTCACCCTAAAGATGCTGGCAGTGACTTGACATAATAAAAGGAAGAAGGAGACTGGAGGAATAATGTATAACCTCATTTCACTTCCCAGAAACACACTAAAGATGACTGAGAAATTGATTTGTGAGACGCTGGCAAAAAACCACAGCAAACCAGAGGGTCAGAAAAGTGCCAGGATAGAGAGGAGGGCATTGTCCTGTCCCTTTTGGCACTGAGCACAGCAGCTGGCTGGGGGTGTAAGCAGCCCTGAGAGGCTTCAGGCACCTCTGCTGGAGCAAGAAGGCTCTGCTCTGAGGAGGGCCAGGCATTCCAGACAGAAAACTCCCTGGGTTGGCACTCCACAGGTGCTTCACCCACCTCAGGAGGGTCACTGCTGAAAGCCTGGCCACAGTGTGGGAGCTTTGCCAGGCTGCTGGCAGCAGGGGTGGGCACTTTGACACCACTCAGATCACTGGTCTGGGGGGTGCCAGTGGGGCAGAGCCCCCAGGCTGGAGCTGGGCTGATGTCAGGTTTTTAGAAAGTGGTTTTTTGTTTCTCCTGAACCTGACTTGACTTTGTCTCTGTCTCTGTGGAAGCTTCTGTTTCCCCCAGCCCAGTGTCTGAAGAAGTCGAGATCATATGTTCTCTTGTTCTTTCAAGGATTGTTCATTCTTTGTTGTCTTACATTTGCAGCTCTGGCCTGCTGAGGTCTCTGTTGCAGGCCAGGTTGTGACAAACTCTCCGCCCTTTGGGACAGTGTTATCCTTTATACTAAAAACTACATATGCTTATTTACAATGACTCTCCAATACCTATCCACTATATCCAACAGTTGTGTTTATATATATAAATAGTTTATAACGGTGTATCTTTACTCTAAACCACTTAAAATGTGTCATCACCACAGCAGAAGATGGAGAACAAGAGATGAAGAAGGCCAGGGACATGCCCAGAATCCTCCATCTTTGCCCCTTAAACTCGCATTCTAAAACCCCAAAATTCTACTTTTTCACCCTGTGATATGTGAACTATCATTCTACCTAAATTTTTGTAACTTATAAATTTTCCAGGACAGTCAGAGGGATGTCCTGGATCCCACAGACTGATGTGAGAAGCTGAAGTGGGAGGGAGTGGCTATTAGAAAGCAGGGAGAGCCAATGGACTGTGGCTGGCAGGCAGAGCCCGAGGAGCACTCCAGCTGCTTGCAGGTTTTGGCATATTTCTGCTGTATATCGAGATAAACCATGTTCTCCCTTCTCCTCCCAGGTTTACATCTGTTCTCAAAGGAACACTGTGACACTGATTTATCTAGGCTAAATGGCTGACGAGTTGTTTGGACAAAGGATTCTTAGTGGGCAGGTGTTCCTTGTGTCACAGGAAAGTGCACAGTAGTTTAAATAGGCATAATAACCCTTTCTGTGCCCCTTTCAAGCATTTTTTATTTGTGTTCTGAGTGTCTGCATAGAGTGGAAGAGGAGTGTCCTGGATCTCAAGCCTGAGGGCAATGCTGTCAATTAAAAGACTGCTTACATTTGTGGAGCTGAATCAAGGCCCATGTGCAACACTTGCTGAAAGCAACACCCTTTCAGGCTGAAACTATATTTTTCAGTACAACAGCTATAATTCACATTCTTTGCTGTAGTCTTTTCTATATGCAAGTATCAGTTGGCTGCTTAGTTATTGCTGACTGTATTTTCTAAACGTCCTTACACTTAATTTTTTTGTAGCTTTCTTGTAAGACTCGTTTTTGATTCTCTAACCACTGTTCAATACACACAAAACGTCCTGCCAACCATTTTTGTGCAGTCCTTTTCCCTGATTTCCTTGTTGAAGTGTTCTCTTTTACACCATTTTCCTTTCAGCTTCCATATGTTCTACACAAGTGGTTTTCAACCTCCAGCTTTTTGGAGCCCAAAATTGTTCTGGTGGAATTACAGTTTCCTGTATAGCACATTTAAGTCCACCTGATACTTGGCTTAAAAAAATTAAAATTATTTAACTTTGCAGATCCTTTAAAGGTAGTTCACAGAGGACTCACATAAAGACACTGCTGTTTGAAAGCCTTTCTTCTGAATATTGACACTCATTAATCAGAGAAACATCATTACTTTTCATTATATGCATTATTGTTTATTAGCTCCTGTGTTTAGTTTCTCTTAACATTCTCCATAAACTAATTTTCTTAAAACCTATTACGATTTCTACTGGACTAGGATCTTGAAATATCTTTTTAAATTTCGTTTTCTTCCCAGTGTCTCCCTTTTATCTCTAGGCTGGCCTTTCATTACAAAGGTGGTGCTCAAGAAAGATGAAGCTGTGGCAGTGTAACAGCCACTTGTTCATTTCCAAACCAAACCCAGCACAGTTCCCAGAGAGCCTTCCCTCAGTGATTTTCCCTTCTTTTCCCTTTCAGGAAATCAATGCCATTTTCATTAACAATGACAGATTGATCCTCATACCTTTCTTTTTCTTGTTGTTTTTTTTTTCCCCCTTTGGCCACTCTGGTGAGCCTGCCAAACACTGCTAATTAGCAGATGCTTGGATTTGGGCTCTGGTGCTCTGAGATGCTCCATACAATTGGACTCACAGGGATGTCTGTGCATGCTGTAGGTGCAGATTCAGCCTCCTGCCACACAGTACAGGCTGCTTTTGTAGCTGCATTCTCACTAAGGCATGGAACCAATAATTCAATTCATATAGGTCATTAAATGCTTCTCAAATGATCTGAAATGTAAATAATCTCTTGCGTAAGATTTGAATTGGATAATTCTCCCTGTCCTTGAATATCTGATTGTTTGAAAAAATGTGTAATCAGTACTGGAACCTGTTGTCCTTGGTTTAGGTATCCACTAGTATCACATGTCAGGAATTCAAAGGATTTCAGTTTCATGCCCACGAGATGGATGCAATCAGAATGAAGCTTGTTTTATGAAAGTATGTGGAATGGCATCTAGACGAAATTACTTTAGACTTGGTTGAAATATTCATGTGAAGGTGGTGCACAGGGCAAAATGAAGGAGAAATAACAATGCTGGGTGGTATGCCAGCCTTTAATAAGAGCAGGACAGGCTTTTTGGGCTTGGGGAGGCAGAAAACATCAGAGAATTGTAGCAGGACTTAAACTAAATATGAGGTGATCACACCAGGGCAGTGGAAGTATTTAAAATGCTAATGTCATTATTTTAGGGCTTTCTGCACTGATAAGTGAGCTCCTAAAGGTACCAGAACTGTGACTGAGACCAGTGCTTTGCTGGCACCACTGTGCAGTAACTTGAACCCATAGTTTATCACAGGTACTCCAGAATGCCAGAGAAATCCATCAAAGGAGGTCCCACTGCCTCTGCTGTGAGATAATACCTAGGGAATGACCACCTTTGGGTCGTGCTGCAGCACCTCCTTCTTTCATGAAGACTTTGGCTAAAACTTAGATGGTGTTTATATCATAAGATATCCATCTTTTCTCGTCTCCACAGAGTCAGGAATGAGGCAAAACCGGAGCTCCTGGTAACAGAGAAAGGAGCTTGAATAGTTTTCAGATCAGTGACCTTAGTAGTCCATTATAAATTCAGAGGGAGGATCTTGACAACAGAACGTAGGTGCTGCTTTTTAGGCCTAAGAAAAGACAGAGAAGTGAGAGGTGGGATTCACCCAATAAAATATTGTATGTCTGAATGTTTCCATGTGTGTGATGCCCAGCCCAGGGGTAGTCAGTGCAGAGGAACTGACAACAAAACTCCCCTGACAACTGGGGACTTTTCAAAGAAGACTTTTAAAGAAGTAGGTTTTTAAACAAAGGCAAATATCACCAAAGAAGCCAGGTTTGATATTGCTTACATTTAGGAGGCAAAAAGAGGGATAAATGGGCACTGGTGACAGCAAATCATGGGCATCTTGGTGGTTTCAGTTCAGAGTAGCCTGAGGAGACCTCACAAGCACTGTGCACTGCTCACAGGGCACCACATCTGCCCTGCACTCTGCACTTTCCTTTGAGGTGTTGCAGAAAAACTGACACATTAAAAAATGCCAGATTTCCCCCTGGGGTGCGTGTGGTGAGGCTGCCCCTGGCTTCTGAGTGAGACTGTCAACCAAATGATGTTAAGTGGAGTTACACCAAGGCTTGATTAGCTGTAGGCATCCTATTGCTTCAGCCAGTTTCTTATCCTTAACCCAACCACTTCTTTTTTAGCACTGGTCTCAAAGATGTTTGTTTTCTGATCCATTTCCGTGCTCAATAAACATTTCCTTGCACAGTGGCCTAGGTGCAAAATTGAGAAAGACAACTAGACTAGAACTTGTAAATGCTCTTGAGACAACATTTTGCTTCTCCTTGGAATTCTGGGCTTTTTTTCCCTTCTGAATTGTTGAATCTCTCATTGTCTTGTAAGAAAAGGATGTTGATGTTAGCTGTATCATGGGAATTACAGTTGGGATACTGGTGTTCTCCTCTCTTTTGACATTCAGTCATCGATGAGAGCCACTCACTCTTCTCACCTATTAATATTCACACTTGTTTCTTTCCTATTAATATTCACACTTGCTTCTACAGCAGAGTTCATTAAAAATGTGCCTTTTGGAAGCAGTTTTCAAGCTAAAAATTGGCAGAACTTCCATGACTTTGCTTGCTTCTGCCATGTATGCTCTCTAGGCAATGAGAAATGTTTGTGCTGGCTGGATTACAATGTATTAGTTATGTATGCACGCACGTATATTTATAAAATTGATATATGCCATATACTATATGCATATCTTGTGTAACTAGTGTTAGTGCTTCCATCTGCAGATCTCAAAGAACTTTGCTGAGCAGTCTAATAATTTTTTTACCTATTTCTTAGTCATGGGGAAGCCATGGTAGAAATAGGATGTGGCTTGTTTAAAACCACATTATCAGGTCAGCAAGAGAGGGAATCTATGTCTTTGATTTCCAATACAGTGCTGCATTGGTGGGTAGTGACATCCATCTTCTTACAGGTAACTTCTAACTCAATTGTCAACCCTTAAAGGAGTAAATTTAAAGATAAAAAAAGTCTGTAAAATGTGAAAAATAGGTCCTGCTAGTACTTGGAGCAAAACTTGACCAATTTGCAGGCCATAGTTTGAAGAAACAGTAAATTGGAGTTTAAGACTCTGAGAACAAAAAAACAAAACAAAACAAAGCAAAAAAAAACACAAACCAAAAACAAACAAACAAACAAAAGGCTATGACATTGATCTAGGATGAACTCACTCTCCCAGTTCAGATATGTAAAATACGCCTAATCTGGTGCGTTAACTTTTTACTGGCAGGCTTTGTAAGAGATCAGTTACTGTCTGTCTGCACCACTCTAATTTTATGCTGGACAAGTAGCATGTGTCTTTCTGCAGCCAGCATAAAACTGACATAATCTATGCATCAGGTCCTCCGGTTGATTTGACAGAGAAACAATGGTGTGACCGCCTCTGAGCTGAATGAGTTTTGTCCTGCTGTCTAATCAGTGGCTCTGAGACCTTTCGCTAATGGTGATGGAAGAGCAGCCCTTAGCCCAGTGCCCCGACCCCGCTGCTGTGCGGCGTTCGGGTTGCCTTGACCATACCCGAACGCACTGGTTCACCGCGGGCAGGGCCGAGCAGCTAACTCTGCTCTCCCAGATCCCCGAAACAGCAGGGGCACGCTTGCTGCCGCTCCCGCAGTTTGCTGCGCTGCATCTCCCTTTCTGCTGACGGCTTTTCCGCTGCGGCCGCGGCTGCAGGAGGCTCGGCCGGACCGAGCGGCGCTGGCACGGCGGGGCAGAGGCGGGGGACACCGGCGGGGCGGGGGCGCGGGCGGAGCGGCCCCGCGGGCGGAGCGGCCCCGCAGGCGCAGCGCCCGCAGCCCGGCGCGCCGGGGCCGGCTCCGCACCGCTCGGGCGGCTCTGCCGCCGCCTCACCGCCCGCCCGCCCGCCGGCGATGCCAGCCCTGAGCACGCTGTCATCTTAAAGAGCGCAGGGGAGGGACCGTGTGCAAGGGAGGCGGCGGTGCCGGCGCCGCGGGAGGAGGCGGGCGCCGGCAGCAGCAGCACCAGCAGCACCAGCAGCAGCAGCAGCATCTCCGCGGGAGCCGCCGCACCGAGGCGCGCTCCCGGCCGCCCCGCTCGCCGCCCCGGCCTCCGGCGTGCCGCCGCCTCCCCGGGCAGCGGGGCTCGCCCGCCCGCTCGCCAGCCCAGGCGGGGGAGGCGAGCGCGGCCTCGCCGCGTCCCGGGCGGCCGGCGGGGAGGAGGGGGCCGCGGCCGCGGCGGGGCGGACCGCGCTCGGCTGCGGCGGGTGGGCTCGGCCCCGCGCTCCGGGCCCGCCGTGCCGGAGCCGCCCCGGTGCCGGAGCCGCCCCGGTGCCGCCCCGGGCCCGCGGTGCCGGTGCCGCCCCCGGGCGCGCCCGCCCCCTGGCTGCCTGCTCGGCGGCGCGGCAGAGCCGGCGGGGCTATGGCTGCGGAGGAGGTGCTGCAGGGCGCAGACCACTACAAGAGCGAGATCGAGCGGCTGACCCGGGAGCTCTCCGAGACGACCCACGAGAAGATCCAGGCGGCGGAGTATGGGCTGGTGGTGCTGGAGGAGAAGCTCACCCTCAAGCAGCAGTACGATGAGCTGGAGGCGGAGTATGACGGCCTCAAGCAGGAGTTGGAGCAGCTGAAGGAGGTGAGCCAGCCAGCCCCGGCTTTTGTCTCGGCCGGGGGCTGCGGGCAGGTGCGGGCGCCCACGCGTGTCCGCCGCAGCCGGGCGAGCGGGGCCGCGATGCGCGGGCCCCGGCGCGGTGCGGGCTCCGGGCTGGGGAGGAGGGGATTCGCGGCGCCTGGGATCAGCCGGGACCGTGGAGCTTAAGGACGGATTACACGAGATCGCAACCCCCTTGCCCTGAGAAATTTCCCCGGGGCAGCGCTCCGGCTCCTGCCGCCGGCAGCCGCAACTTGTGGGAGCAGGCGTTTGCGGTGCCCCGTCCTACCCGCACCGCATCGCCCAGGGCTTTTTTAGGAAGAGCAGAGGAAAAGGGATGAGAGCTGGGCCAACGCAGTGCATAAGGAGTCGGGATCTCTGTAAACAGCTGTCTGCAGTGCGTGAGGAGAGGGACAATTTCTTTCGAAGTTATTTATAGACCCGCTTTTTTTCTGCCAGTGAGGAGAACCGCTGCCATTGGGAGGGGGGTATACAACAGTCTCGAGGTCACCCATCAGTGGAAATTAAACTTCTGCGTCATGCTGAAAGGGTGAAACATTCGATTGGAGGGGTGGTTTGGGGTTATCTTTCAAATGTGTTTTTGTAACACTCAAAGTATGAGGTAGGTGGGTGTTACACCTTTCCTTTCAGCTCTGCTAAACGTGACTCCGAAAAATCATCACCCCCCCCCAGTGCTCATCCTTAAGGGAAGTAACTTGAGGCTGATTACCGTGCACGTACCGGGGAGCTACGGAAGGGGCTGTGTGTGCACACGTCTGCAGCACTCGCAGCTCTGCACTTCATGCTGTTTTTTTACCATCTCAGAATGTAACTGACTAGGTTTTGTAAACAGAAGGTAAAGCATCAAACAGATATTCTCCCAAATTTAGAATGTATCTTTTTGTTCTACATAAAACCCCAAAACAAAACAAACCCCCTGCTATATAGAATGTGCAGAAATTCTGTTTGAATTAATGACGTTTCTATGAGAGACCATGAACATATTCCATATGGAGGGAATCCACTTTAAAAGCTTAGATTATTTATGTTTATATTCTTTAGAATACTAACTGATGCCCTTTTAGAAGTATTTTTAATAAAATAAAGGTTTCATTTTGCTTGCAGGTAAATGGGTTATGCTACAGACTTGGTTCAGTGTCCAGAAGAGTTGAGAACATTATATTTTCAATACGAAGAATAAAGACGTTTTTCAGAAAAACCTATTGATCTCCTTAAATTTGATCTCTGCCTCCCTGCCCTCCTCAGCCTATGGAGTAGGCTCAGGACTTTTTAAACCAGTAATCACAGAGTGAGGGATAGAGATGCATAACTTGGCACTGGCATGAAGGCAGTGCTGTTTAAAATGGCCTGACAGTAAGAGAGAAGCAGAATTAAAAGGGGAAAGTGCAATGCAGTTTCTAGGGAAAAGAAAAAGAAGAAGAAGACCAAGAAGGAGATAAGCAAAGCTGCTGCTAGCTGTTATCCCACAATAATCATGTACAAAAGAAGACTGATGAGAAGGCAGGATGACACATGGGTGCACATGGCCACATATAGAGGAGAGAGTTGAAATTATTAAACTAGAGGGATTAGTCATGCAGTTAATTGAAATCAGAGATGGGCTCAGACTCTCTTCCTGTTTACCTGCCCTTGAAGTCAGTGGGTATGAATGCTGTGCAGCCCAGAATATCTCCCGTGGGGCCATGCCTTCATGCTGTGCTAGCCACATAGATACTGAGGGGATATTCACAGAGGGAAGAACAGGAGAAATCCCAGAGCTTGCCTGAAGCCAAGCAAGAGTGGAGCTTCTCCAGTTTCCGTCCAGACCCAGAGCTCCTCATTCCAGAGCTTTCCTTAGCAGCAGGTAGGGCATTTCCATCCCCCACCTAGGCTGCAAGCAATTGTTTTCTTGCTTTTAACCCTTCTAGCAGAAACCACACTGATTCCTACTGCACAGGCACCCCGCTAAGGAGAATTTTCTCTTAGCCCTTCCAGTTGTTGTAATCTGTTTTCTACCTCTGTGTTAGCACCTCCATTATGACAGCTCCCTCAACACAGACCTGTAATGGTGAGACACAAGCAAATGGTGCCTCTGACAGCACCAGTGAGGCAGAATTCAGGTAGTTCAGGCAAATTGTCCTGTAGAGTGTAGATGTGGGACTGTAAGGGTCTGTCTGAAAGCTCTTAAGGAGGCAGAGATGTCCAAAGACACATTTTTTGTTTTAGTAAAGCGGCATCCAAAACGTGTGGAGGAGGGGTTTTGTGTCCTTACTCCAGCAGGCCCTTGCAGGAACGTGCTGCCCAATGGTAGGACATCAAATGCCCAGACTGACTGGCTGACTGACAGCAATCTGTGCTTTACTCTTACTTCACTGCATTTGCACCCTCTGAAATTAGGCCTCAGGTTTGTGCTAGAATAAGGAGTTTGTCCATTCCCAAGGAATAGTAGGTGCAAGAGGGTGGCCAGGATTATGTTAGGCCTTCTCTGAACAGATTCAGTTACTGGGACTGACTTTTTTTGAGGCAGGTTTTAATTTTTTGACAGTTTTAATATTGGTTTCTTGTGTTCTCTTGTTAGGATCTCATTGTATTTGTTACTCAGTTGAAGAGCTGCTTATCTTTAACTACTCAGCCATGGTTTGCAGACTGGGATCTGAAGTCTTCTCCCATTCTCCTTGGCAATTCAAAACTCCAGTGGGCTTCTGTTATCCCTGAAAATCAGCCTTCTGATTTGTTTTAGTATAATGGAGTCAGTTCGCATGAATTGTAAGATAAACAAGAATCATGTTTGCATTCCTTTGTAAGAGATATCACCTGATGGACTTCTCAAGTGACCAGTGGAGATGGAGAGGTGGGAACTTCTCTGTCCAATCTCTGGTCACTGTCCAGAAACTGAGAGATACGAGGTCAGCAATAAACTAGAGAGTTCCTTTCTTCTTCTCTGCCTGAACACCTGTTGTGTGTGTTACTGTGTGTTTCTGTCTGCATCACAGTAACAGGCTTCAGCAGTCCTTTTCCATATAAATGGCAATACCTCAGCTATACAATAATTTCCATCATTGGAGAGGAAAATGGGAGACTAAGGCCATTATAGGATGTTGAATTAAAAGCAAATTATGATATATGTCATTAAATATCAATACTCGTGTACAGGATATATGCTATCCACCCAGCTATATGAATTTTTTTAGTAACCTCTGATGTTTTCTTCTGCTGTGTTCAGAGGTCTCTGCTTTAGCCCAAGCTTTTGATGTTTGGGCTGTGAGATAAATATATGTTGCAAACCCACTATTATTATTTAAAACTTTATTAATTTTCATAGGGTTTGAGGGTTTTTTCCAGTCTGAAAATTATATTTCTCCAGTCAATTACATCTCAGTCTAATATAATTTTGGATCTTTGGTGATTAGGGCCCCTGTTCAGAATGTTACTTTAGCTGAGTGCCTTTTAACCTGCAGTCCATAAAAATTCAGAGACTAGGACTTGTTACTATTTGCCAAGGAATTGAAGGTAGCTTGTTTTCATTGTCTTGCTGAACTGGGAGTTTAATTACCATCATATTCTATGTAAAACATCTTCCAGTGGTTTTATTATATGTGGTCTTACATGTTCACATTGCATTTGCTTTAAGAATAATGTGTGTTGTTAGTTCTGTTTCTTTTAATGGAAGTGTAAAAGGGCTTCATATTGACCTTCTTGCCTGTTTGCTGCAGCTGTCCCTGCTTTAGCATGGGGGTCCCTTCCAACCTCAGCCAGTCCATGATTCTCTGATCAGCTGGGCACTGCAGGTCCGTAAAGTTTTTAAAGCAGAAAAGTATCAGTCACATCTGCTCATGATTAAATGGGGATGGAAGGCTTTGGTGTCCAACTCTTGCAGAGTTAGGCCTGGGAAATCCTAGCAGAGATTTCTCTTTGGGAATCAAATCATGAACATGGCAGCTGTTCCTCTCCTTGACTCCCTCTCTGACCGACTAATTTAGGCAATATCTCACTTGGCTTCTTGGCTTTTATGTATTTCGTTCGGGGGAGACGAACTCTTCTGCTGGGTTGCATATAGCACTGGCTATCTGATTTCCAGGCAGTTTGGGGCTTGCTTTACTTAAAAGCAAGGTATCCATGGTAAATGATTGCAAACCAGGCTAGTGGTGAGTATCCCTGTCCTTGGCAGGTGTTTGTTTCCTTTACCTCCCAGAAATGTTGTATCAATGGTTACCAAGTGCTTTCTCAGTTTACTAACAGGGCATCCAGAAGTAATTCTTACTCTGTGTCTGAAAGGGTTTTTTGAGAGAGCTGAAGGTCTCTGGCAGCTTCTTTTCTGTTCTGCTCTCCCTTCTGCTCTTGCACTGTTTCAGCACGGGTGACTCAGTCTCCATCTCTCCTCTCTTCTGAAGTGACGATGCCCCTCCAGCTCCCCCACTGTTCTCCTCTCGCCCTCCTGCTACTTGAATCACCTCTGCCTCTTCCATCTTTGAAGTGTACATTTGGTGGGACTTCTCTGGATCCAAAAGGCTGGAGGAGGAGGAGGAGACTCCTCCCAAAACGTATCCCAAATACAGCCCTCTTAAATGTGGATTCTTACACACACCTGTCTACATCACAGGATGCTTAGGAAGGTGTGAAGCGGCTCATAAATCCCACTGAGATGTTCTAAATTCTCCCCAAAGCTGAATGTGTTCCAGATACGGTGCTTGGGAGCTGTGAACTGAAGCCATCTCAGTATTTCTTTACACCTCCTTCCAGTGACAGCGCCTGTGGGCTTGTGGTGGATGAGGTGAAACATTTTTGCATCTCATCCTGACCTCACCACTTGGCTGCTGCTCACGTTGTGTCACTCAGAAAGGCTGTGCTGCCCAGCACCCAGCTCAGAGATGAGGACATTCAGCTCTGACTGACTGACTGGGGGTCAGGTCTGTGCAGAGGATTTGGAATCCAACAGTCTCAACGACTGTAAGCTGAATGTTGGACAGGGGTGTGTCCTGACATTGAGAATTGTAACAGTATCTGGACCTTTAGTAGCAGAAGCAGAGCTGGTAAATTGAGAGAAGTGATCATCACTTTCAAGCTGGCAGTTGTTAAACCACGTCTAGAAAATAGCATCCAGTTTGGGCTCCCTTAATGCAAGAAAGACGTGGATAAACTGGACTGCATTCAGCAAAGGACCACCAAGATGGTCAAGAGCTGAAGCACTTGCCCTGTGAGGAGAGGCTGAGGGGGCTGAGCTCACTCAGCCTGGAAAAGAGAGGACTGTGAGGGACCCAGCATCAGCCATCCATGCACAGAAAGTGCATTGAGATGTCAGAGCCAGGCTTTTTGCAGAAGTGCCCTCTACCTCGGGTTGGAGGTCTGTCACTAGTGAGTCACTAACCAAGGTTAGTACTGGGTCCAGTATTGTTTTAACTCATTCATCAGTGACTTGGATGAAGGGGCAGATGCCTCAGCAAGGTCACTGCTGACACAAAGCTGGGAGGAGTGGCCTATACCCCAAAGAGAGGGCTGTGAGCCCCTCAGAAGGACCTTGACAGAGATGAGCACAGAAGAACCTGCTGAAATTCAGAACAGGCAAGTGAAGGATCATGTACCTGGGGAGGGATAACCCCATGCTGTACCTGGGGAGGGATAACCCCATGCACCTGGCTGGGTGCTGACCTGCTGGAAGCAGTTCTGTAGAGAAGGACCTGGATCAACAAACTGCCCATGAGCCAGAAAAGTGGCAAAGAAGGCCAGTGGTGTCCCGGGGTGCTCTGGGAAGAGCAGTGCCAGCAGGTTGAGAGAGGGGATCCTGCCCCTCTGCTCGGCCTGAGTGAGGCACATCTGGGGTGCAGTGCCCAGTTCTGGGATCCTCAGGACAAAACAGACATGGAGCTCCTGGAGCAGGTGAGGTGACAAAGATGAAGGGACAGGAGTATCTCTCTCACAAGGACAGGCTGAGGGAGCTGGGTCTGTTCAGCATTGAGAAGGGACCAGTGAGGGGGGCTTATCTGTGTCAGTAGTATCTAAAGGGACAGTGTCAAGAGGATGGATCAGCCTCTTCCTGGTGGTGCTGAGCAATAGGACAAGAGGCAATGAGCAGAAATTGTTGCACAGGAAGTTCCACCTGAACATGAGGGAGAACTTCTTTACTGAGCATTGGAAGAGGTTGCCCAGAATGGCTGTGGAATGTCTTTCCCTGGAAGAAGGGAGGTTGGACTAACTGACCTCCAGTGGTCCCTTCCAACTCCAGCCATCCTGTGATTCTGTGAAGGGTGGGAAATATATTGAAACTACAGGGTTAGGGTAGATTAGGTGAATTTAGGGTAGATCTCTTTCCCGGTGAGCATGGGCAGTCCCACAGGTTGTCCAGAGAGGTTATGCAGTCTCTTTCCATGGAACTTTTCAAGCCCCAATTGGATACAGCCCTCAGGAGCCTGGTGTGAGTGCAGAGCTGGTCCTGCTGTGTTGCACTGGGGCAGAAGGGGGGCAGGCAGCAAGGGTCCTTGAGCAGAGCAAAGTCTCTGAAGGGTGCCCACCGTGCTCAGTTAAATTCCAGTGACCTGGGTTGCTGTGAGTTACCCTCTCCACAGTAATGTCCTGCCTGGAAACAGTGACTGCCAGCAGGCCCACAGCCTCACTTCGTGCTTGAATTTCATTTTCTCGTGCTTGCTATTAAGTCTGCAGTGATCTGGGGTTACTAAGGGTGGAGTTTGATGTGCTCATCTCACAGCAAAGACAATCCTATATCTCCCTCTGCCATTCCTGCCCCTGTTCTGGCTCTCAGCTGTGCGAGTGTTCATACTGTCACAGCAGGGTAGGAAACTAACCTCGGTTAAAAATAACTGAGGAGGGGTTGTAGCTGTCTGTAACCCAGATTGGTTTCATCATCTGATTCACAATTCCTCCCAGTGAACTGTTTTACCTTTGCCCAAAAGTCAGCAGGAGGAGAGGAATGGATGCAGAGGGGGACGGGATGAGCTGCCAAAGTGGGTACTGATGTTAAAGAGAGATGCTCATCAAATTAGATCAGGATTGCTTCCTCCAAGAGGAAATGAATCCTGTGCATTAGCCTACAGAAAACATAAGCAGCTGGAATCATGTTAGGGGAAATTAGGGCTATTGTTGGAGCTGTGGCAGCATGCAAAGAAAAATGTAGATGAACCTTTTGAGTTTTTTTCCCAAGGACCCGTATTCCCAGTTGCTCTCAGTAATTGTGTTGTATCCTTAGCAGCCAGTACAGATGAACATGCAATATTAGTTCCAAAAATATAATAATAATAATAATAATATATAATAATAATAATAATAATAATAATAATAATAATAATAATATAATAAATAATTCATCCTTTAGCAGGGATGGTTGGCTTTCAACACTGGGGGCTCACATATTCACAAACTAAATCTAAACAGACTCCAGTATGTTTTCTCACAATAGTTATTTTCTTCATTTTTCTCTCTCATCTAATAAATCTCTTATCTGAGCGATTCTGGCTTAATCAGTCATCTGACTTGAACTCCTCAGAGATAAATGGAAGTTACAGCTGGATTTTGTGTCATGGGGAAGTAAATTTTCCATAGATTTTCTAGGAAATACTGGATTAATACCAAATCTAACATGACTGATTGAGGTGTTAATGGGTGAGCCAGACATTATCATTAGAACTACTTCCTGTGTAAGGCTCATGAATGTAAAATTTGGGGTCACAGGAGAGATTTTAATCTGAAGGTCCACATCTGTTTGGAATTATGCCTTTCTGTAGTGGATTAGAAAAGAAATAATTTGCTACCATCTTTTCACCTTCCTTTAGATGAAATACTTTCCCTTCTGCGTGGCCTAGTGGATTTTCCTTCTCAGGGGGTGTGTGTGCAGTCTGTGTGCACAACAGCATTCAGGGTGAACACCTGGCTTTATTGAAAGTGCAAGAGGGGCAAAACAAGGGTGGAGAAAATAAGATTTGGCATAAAACAGTAATTTGTGAGCATTCATCACGGTAAAATGAGGCACATTCTCAAAGTCAGATAGAATGAATTTGCACCTGGGCAACTTTTATATACCTTGTGCAGTTGGAGGAAAATACAGGCAAGATCATGTGTTTTTCTGAAGAGCTTTCTTCTTGAGATTGAATGTGTTTTTTCTTCAGTACCTCATTCTCTCCTATGTTTTTGCATCAGTGTTTTTTCCATATGGACAATGAGAGTAAAATCCAAATCACTGCTTGCTCCTGCTTCCCTCATGTCTCTGCTACATTGCAGGGCTTTGCCTCTGTTACAGATTTCCCTTCCCTCTTTGTCTGGTACCTGAGGGGGTAATGTTTAATTCAGTACAATTCTGTACTGTACTCTTTTTTGTTTTGGGAGGGATGATTTTAAATTATAATGGCAGAGACTGAAAAGCATACATTCATTTCTGCTGAACTGTCTTACATTTGTTCTGTGACTTTCATAGCTGCCTTCTTTCCTCATTTCCTTGAGAAATCAAAAACACTCATTTTATGTGGGAGGAGAGAGAGTATTTTCCCAATTTAGAGGAATTGATATAGCATGTAGAGACATGAATGTGCCCTTTGTCTTTTTATCACTTGCATCACTCACAGCAGATAATTATGAGGAGAAAACAGCAATTTTTTTGCACTGTACTGTAAATGCAGCCTGTGAGTACAGACCAGCTACAGATGGAAGTAGCTGGGACTAGTCAGAGGGTGAAAAATGTGCTTGAGCAAGGGCAGGTGCCTAAAGCTGAAGTAGAAATTAAGCTAGGTTGCAGATTAGTGTTTTGTTGGTGCCCTCTACTTCTGTGCAGAGGGTAGAATTAAAAATATTTTTAAGATTTTAATATTTATGTTTCTAAATTTCTTTCACCATCAAAGTTTAATTAACTTGGTAGTTAAAAATGGAGGCAGGCCACTGTCCTAAATCTATGGTTTTGGGAAAGTGAGACACCAAAAGGCTTTCACTAAGACTGAAATGTGTCCAGTCCCATTTTCTTCATCTCTCTTGGGGTTCCTCCCTCTCTGTCTGCAACCTCATTCTCATTCTTGTGCAGTGTTTGTCTCCTGTTCATGAAGGTTTATGTACTTTTACTTTATTTTTTTTTTTCAATCTTTGCCCTATATCTTGCTTAGTGTTCATTTGCTGCTCTTTAAGACATGGAGCTGAATTTTTTATATTAAAGAGCCATTTTGTCATTGTGTGAATATAAGAAATCTGGCCATTTTTGGCAGACTAGGCTTTCCATAGTATGCTCAGATATTGTAAGGACATGATGGGTTCCTAGAAACACTTTGAAATATTGTTTTAGCACGGACTGAAAATGAAACAATCAAGGATTTGTCCCCTCTGCTTTGCAGCATCCTCACCATTAAAATCATCCTTGGAAAGATCACTTTTAGGGCAGCTTTAAAATCAGATTGGCTGTGTGCATGCATAGGAGGAAGACACCATTCCATAAGGCTTTAGGAAACTCAACCCCCTTTCTACAAAAGAAATGATCTCTGGAATTATTTGTTTAAGCTCAGACAAGACAACTGGTGCCCAGTGAGGTGAGGTAATGCACTCAGACCTTTTGATCAGCACTGGGAGGGGGGCCCATTATCCACATGGTGCATTATCCACCTTCTCCATCCCCCTTGCTCCCCTGAATCACACCTAGGTTACCTCTGCACTGCCTTCAGCCCATCTGCACAGCAAGTAAATTATTCATCCTCTCTTCCTGCTCGTTTGGGTTGTTTTGGTCTGTCCTTGTTTGGTTTTAACTCTGTCCTCTCTCAGAGCTCACAGGTGGCACACATTTGGTTTGCACTCTGGGAAGTCTGTCAGCACCAAACAGGCTTTCCTCGGGTGCCTTGGTCACTCTGGGTGGATTTAAATGCCAGTGTACTGAGGATGGACTGCTGAAAATGAAAGTGCTGTTTGTCATCACTGGCTAATGACTGATTCCCACCGAGGGAAGCTGGAAGCAGTTCTAACTTCTGTTTTGGATACTTTAGGTCCTAGTAGTTGTAAAGCTCAGCTACGAAGACAGAAGCAAGCTTTTGAGGATAAAGATAGGAATTTGGGTCAGGCAAAGGGAACAGGTGGCTTGGTGAAATAATTAATTGAAAAAAAAAAAAGAAAAAAAAAAAAAAAGCTTGGCTTATTTTTGGCTGTTGGCCAAACGTGAACACAGCATGGTTTGGATTTTGTCTTCTCAGGACTGGAGTATTGACTGCTCACACCCACAAGGCAAGGTGCAGGATGCCAGACTGCACTGAATCCTGGCCCTGCCCAGCAAAGTGGAACTCAGCCTTCCAGTTCTGAAAGAATTGGAGCTTTTGGTCTGGAGGCAGATGGAGAGTTCACAGTTGGGTTAAAGTGTCTGTGTAGTCATTGCCTCTGGTTCCAATTTGATGGCTAAGCCAAGATACTTCACAACTGTATTGTCCAACTTGAATCTGTGATTCTTTTAATTAAATATGTGCTCTCAGTAGCTTGTAGTTCCTGTAATAAATAGTATTAATAAAGACAAGCTTGTGGGCTTTTTTTTTTTCAGGTGAGTAGGAAGAGTTTTGCTCATACACTGAATGCCTCATAGAGATTTTACAAAGCCTTAAAAGTCTGGAAAAATGCTATCTCTAACAATATACCCAGACTTCAGGGTTGTGCCTAAGTGTCATTTATAGAAGGTAGGACTTGAAGACCAATGCTGAATTCCTGCCTCCATGGGTAAGTCAAAGATAAAAGGGGGCAATGATTTATTGTTGAATCTCTGCCTCCCACCTGCTGGCAAACGGCACTGTCATCAAGATACAGGTGATAAAATGTGTCACAAACTGAGAATTCAGATTTCTTCCCACCAAAGTAGGAAGAACTGGCGTAATTCTAATTATTGTGTCTCAAGCATGTGATTTCGTTCTTGCAGTTTAATGAGTTGTCATAACTCTGCTGAGCTTCTGGGACTGCTCATGTGCATGCACTTGGCCAGCCCCAAATGTGTAAGAACAAGGTGAAAAAAACCCTCACAACCAAACACAGAACACAGCAGAAATCTGAAGGAAAGAGTTTTCAGCTGACGTGGATCTTCCATCTGCAGTAAGCTAAAAATGTGCACTAGATCAATTACTAATCCATAAAGTCTTGGTCATAAATCTGGGTCCTTGGTGACAAACTCTAAAGTAAATTGTAAGGATATGGTACCAAGGACTCCTGTGAAATGAAGTGTATGATATATAACATTAGAGAAGAGAAACAGAATTTAGATGGACTATAATTGTCTGTGTATACCAATAAGGGAGATGGAATCTTGTGGCATTGTTAGGAGTACATTACTTTGGGCATTAGGTAATTCCATTTCTTGGGCATTAGGTAAGCTTTTCATTTCTCTGCCAGATAAGGGCTGGTGGTTGCCATCTGATCATAACAAAACTTTCACTTAAGGTGCTGTAAGCTCAGCTGTGTAAAAATAGCAGGAAATCTGAAACAACACAGTTGAGGGACATTTTTCCAAATGTGCTGAATTTAATATTGCAGTGATACCGTAGATTCTTAATGCTTTCTATTCACAAAATACAATCCATATCAAAGTAAGAGAACTGAATTATCAAATCTAGATCTAATTTGGAAATGTGTCCCCAAAGTCTGTATTTCATTTTTGTTGGAAAACACTGGGTTTGCTTTATTAAGCAGGCTGAGCAGCTTTGCATTGAAACCTGTATGACTTCTTTTTGCCCACATACTTTGAAGTTACAGATCACATACCTGAGTGATTGTTGTGATACACACATAGGCTCCTGGCTTTATGTATTTTTGCAGTAATTATTTAATACTGCATCATGATTTGTAATTTAAAGTGTTTTCTGTCTGCATGCTTGTGGAAAGATATTTATTCAAGAACAGAAAATGCAGTTATACCTCAATTATAGTTTTAGTACTTGTGTTTGTAAAGTACTTACTGTTCCCTGTTAGAGGCACTCAGAGCCATGCCTGTGTTTTTATGGTTGTTGCATTTGCTTTTGTAGCAGATTAGACTGATAGGAAGACACTTAAACCTAAAATGAGCCTCCTTAGGGTAAAAATAACCCTTTCCCTGGGTGTAACAGGAAGAGTTGCAGGTGAAGACCATGATTTGCTCACTCTTTATTCTACTAAGGTCTCTCAGTTGCAAGATGTTTCTTGAAATGTGGCCCCTGGTTTGTTCACCAGTGAGTGCTTGACTCAGGCACCCCCAGCTGATGCTGGGCTGGCTACTGAGAGCTGCTGCTTCGTTGCCATTACTCAAGGGTGTTCTTGCTAAATATTCCAGTCTGAAGAAGCAGCTTTAGGAAAGGGAATCCTGGATTCTGCCCCAAAACCCTGTAGGCAGAGATTCTTCTCCTGCCATCAGTTATTTTTGTAGCAGAAAGTAATCCACCCCTTGAAAAGGTGTCCAAAATCTGATATGCAACACTTTTAGGAGCCTGCAGCCCGATGGTTTGTGCTGTGTGTGGAGAAAGGAATTGCAGCTCTGTAATGAGGAGCCAGGCACTTCCCAGAGCACGGACACTGGGTGAATGCAGGGAAAAGCCAGAGGGAGTGAGTCAGCATGACCTTGGCTGCTGCCAGAGGGATGAGTATCACATCCAGGAGCACTGACACTGGTTGGGGTCTTTAGTGGAAAGAGACTCTGGTGGAATAAAACCCGCTGGAATCATTAACCACTCCTCCTGTGTGTGTCTGAAAGGTGTCACTTGCACACAGAGTAGTGAAAACACCAACTTAAGCCAGTGGTAGTTACTCAAAGGTAGTTTTGTCAGTCAGCAGGTCTTTGTTACCTGTGGCTGCACAGGCTGCACTCCGGGGAAGTGGAAACAGCCTGAAAATTCAGAATGCTGCTCATTCCATGAGCTGCAGTTTGGCAAGCTGAGCCCCAGCAGGGCGGGATAAATTGTTATTTATTGCATGACAGTAACACCTGGGGATTCTGCAATGCCTGGCACAACGAGTTGCAGGCGTAGAAATAGAAGATTAGAGATTTTACTGTGGAAATAGGACCTTGTCAGGGATTTGGTATTAAGGACTAACAAGGGGAATTTACAGATAAATAATAGAGGTTCAGAAGCTGTGGCAGGATGGGTTGTTCAGCCATAATTCCAAAGGAAATCTGTGACTAAATCACAAGGAAAACATGGAATTTTCTCAGATTTAGTCCAATCATTTGTCTTCCAAATCCTTCCTTTTAAAAAAGCTGGTCAACCAGAAAGCCAAAGCAATCAACTGCCCTGTGCTTGCTGACCAGGGTGTGCACTGGCAGTGTCTCCCACTGGTGCCAGGGTGACCAGTAAGGCCATTTAGGAATGGCATTGAGGTAGTTTTGCTACTTTATCACAATCAAAACTAAAGGAAAAAAAAGAGGATGAAAAACTCAGATAAAACTCTTTGGTTTCTCAGATCGTTATTTGGCAGCATTTCAGTGGCAAAAGCCCTTGGCCTTAGAGATCATCAGCACCTCAGCAGAGCACCCTGTCCCCTGTGGGCTGTAGTGTCCCTTTGTGGTCCCCTCCCACATACTCTGCTGTTCCAGAGCACGTGGAAATTACCTGGGATCCCAGAATACATCCCTCTCTCTCAACCCGAGCTGCCCTTCCTGCTTTGCTCTTTCCCCTTTGGGAGCTGACTGCTCCTGGCTGCCATCCCACAATTTGTTACAGTCTTCCCATATATACAATATACGGGAAACAAATATAATTTGTTACCCCTTTCCATATATCGCTTCCTTGACCACAACTCTTCTCTGCTGGGACTGAGATTTTCACATCTGCAGCTGGTCGAAACACTTAATTTTTCCTTTGCTCTTTCCATACACCTAGTTGTTCATTGCTGGTGGGAGAAACCAGATTCCAGCCACCTCTCCCTGCAAGGAGTGCATCTGGCCTCTGCGTGCCTGCTGTCTGTGGGTCACCTCACCCCTCAAAGTCCCCTTGTTCCTATTGCTGCCTGGGGGAAAGACAAGTGACAGGCTTCCCTGTAGTGAGATGCAGCATGTGGGATGAGCTTTACATGTGGGAAATCATCATTTCAGTGAGGTGTGAGGTTTGCAGTGCTTTGGGAATTCAGGCTGGCTGGAATCTCGTGGGGTGTGTTGAGCACTGGGCGAGGCTTCTTGCAGAGCTGGCAGAGGGTGATGTGGAGCTCAGACCAGGAGTTTGTAGAGGGCAAGGTCCTTGGGGCAAGGCCCTCCTGTCTGTGCTGAAGGGACACAGTGAGCCTCTATTCTTGGCTGGGACAATTAGGTGCTATGGCAATATGAGTAATTAATAATGAAATGGGGCCTCTTGTGTGGATGGGCTGTTAGAAATAATTTCCTTCTGCCAGTTGCTTCTCTAGAATGTGGTTTTGAACTTTGAGGTCCTGAAAGGGATAATCGAAACACAAGCAGCTGTCAGAAACCTTTAGCACTGTTTGTGTAGGCAGTGGTGGAAAAATCACAAAACTAAGTTCTTGGATGGTTCACTGGTTTGTGCATCTTTTGTTGTGGCATCAAGCTCTTATGCAATGGACCCCTGTTTGATTAAAGGCTCTTCTCACTAAAAGTGGGTTTCAACTGTGCAGATTTTTAATAAGATGAAAGGAAGCAAAGCAAACTGCTGATCTCCTGGTTGCTCTTCACCCAGTTCATGCATGGTACACAGGGAATCAGCTGTGCTGTGCTGGATGGGGCTGATCCAGCTGCTGCAGCTGCAAGAGGTAGGCTCTTGTTTCCAGATGTGGTGGATCTGAGCCCTGCCCTCACCCATGTGCCATCTGGGCCAGAGAGGTGGGAGAAAGCATTTGGTTGCTTGTTCACATCACAGTCCTTCCACAGCTGCTCCTCATCCCCCTGGCAGCAGGAGTGGCACCTGGCCATGGAGATGGGCTCCTGAGTGGTGGGACACGGATCCTCCTGTCCTCCTGTCCTCCTCTCCACATGGCTCATCGAGGTCTGGAGCTCCTCCTGTCCATCTTCTTTCCTGATGTCAAGGAAGCTGAACTGTAGAGGCCTTCAGAGGCTTCTTTCACGACTTTCTTTTATCCTTTGCCTGACCTCTGCCAAAGAAGATGGCAATGCCTCTGAAATTTAAATTTAGGTATGCAAGGGTACTTTATTCCTCCACAATTTTTACTATTACTAAAAAGAACCTTCTCCCTTCAATGAGGAGAAACCTGACATTTTCAGGAAGCTGACAGCTGGTGCCATGATAGTGAAGATGACTGACTGAGAATTTCACAATGTCAGTCGTGATTCAGGGGTTTAGAGTATTGGGCTCCCACTAAGCAGTGCAAGAATGCAAGTATCCTTGGTAGGTTGTATCTAATGAGGAGGATATTGGTCCCTGAATTGTTGGTTTTTTTTTTAATCCATGTTCTATTTCTACTCTGGTAGCCATAGTAATTACACTAGAATTTTGTGTTTTAACATATTCATGCCCAAAATCTCTTGTGGTGGTCAGTTTATTTTTATAAAGATCATGTTGTGGCCTGCAGCCAAAAGCACTGGTGCTAATAGAGAATGTGATTTTTATATGTGCTCAGTAGGTATGCAGAGCCAGTTAGACTGAATATTTTTTCAGGTTGCTTTTTTCAATAAGAATATTGGACTCCATGACAGCACTGTGAATTATGATCTGAATTCTCTGCTGCAGCAGCTCTCCTGAAATCAACAGAATTATGCTGACAAAGAACTTGGTTCTTCATACTGTCAAGTCACACAGCTCTGACAGTTCCTTCATTATGGCATTCCCAGAACTATAAGGAGTTTTGATGGGAGGATTGGCAGCACACTGGAAACACTGGTGACTCAGGGCACAGTGCTCTGCCTTCTGAGTCAAAAATGACCTGGTGTCCTGGCAGGGCCGTTTGTAGTTGGGTTTTTTTTTGTTGTTTTAATGAGATGTAAACCTCTCTGTTTTCATGAAATTATTGCATATTACTTTTTGAAAAGGAAAATTAATATTCTTGCTGCTTTTTTTAAAAAAAAAAAAAGATTAATATCAAGCTAGCTACTGTTGGCTGCCTGTTTTTACAGAGTTGGTAGGAGATTAATCACCCTTTCAATCTATATCCTCCAGTCAAATTTGGTCATAATTTGCCATCAAGATGTTTCAAGTTACTCTGTAGGACACAGGGTAAGGATTGCTCCTGGATAGTTGGGCCTAAATTTGTGTTTCTGCACTTGGCTCACCTTCCATGCTGAAATGCAGATGACCTCCAGAAGTCCTTTCCTCTTCAACTGTGGAGTGAGTCTGACTCTCAAGTACAGGAGGTCTTAAAAGTGGTTTCAAAACTCACTGTTTACAGTGAAGTCCATGGAGGAGGATCTTTGCTTCTCTGTTTGAACCCCCTCGTCTCATCCCAAAAGGTGAAATCAAGGAATGTAGAACAAGAGGTCAGGTTTATAAAAGGAACATCTCAACAGAAAGGGCAGCACACTGGATTGTCCCCAGCAGAATTAACTTTTAATACCTGTGGAAGACCTCCTGGACGAGCTGGAACTGGGATACTGGAGCGAGATGAACACAGTAAAATCATTGGGTTTGTTTTTGTGAACTCATTGCTAAAGGTTTGTTTCACCTTATCTTTGAGGGAGAGTGCTGGACGTGTTATTTTCCCTCATTAGTGTAATCTAATTTTAAAACTTGGATGTATGCAGTCCTCTTATCCTACAGGAACAAACAGCATTAAGAGGGTAGATGGACTCATGGACTGGTTTAGGATCCCTAAATTCTACATCCTTCCTGAGATACTCAGGGCTGCACCTGCCATGGCTGTAATTCAGGTTGTTCTGTGAGGGCTGTGAACCACAGGAACCAAGAGAGAAAATGGACAATGCTGGTTCTCCTTCCCTCAACAAACAACAGTAAATAAACAGCAGCTCCCCTCTCCTCCCTGTCTGTGCACACTGATTTATGGAAGTAGATAAATGGCAGCAGGAACTGGAATGAGATGGCTCCTCAAACAAATGTAAAAATCCTAGTTTGCAGCAATTGCTGTCGTATTCGAGGTCACAATAACTTTGTCCATAATTTACAAGTTAGGCTTGCATCTATGACTGAAACAAAACAGTTTCTAAATTAAGCTTAAAGCAATTTACAATAAATTGTGTTATTGCCTTTCAATTTTATTTTGTTTTCTATTTCCCAGGCTGTATCAATTTTGTATACATATCTATGTCATTCAGAGTTGGTGGGTTTCTACCTTCTTTGTAATAGCAGCACAAAGTATGCTCTTTGAAAAAATATGGGTGGGGAAAAGGTTACAGTAGGTATTTGTTTTAAATTAAAAATTATCTGTATCTTCTGCAACAGTTTTTATTTGTTTGTTTCATTTCCTCCATAATAATGTGGCACATTTCCAAAATATTTCTCCTGTCTTTAAATACTTTTAGAGAGTTGTGAATGAAAGTGAACCGCATTGCAAGACTATTTTCTAGGATAGTCTTCATAAGATGTGCAGGTAATCGTGCTCTGTAATGGATGCAACAGAGGACAAGAAAGCAGCAGAAAAATAGCTGTAATTTACAGATGGTAAATCGTGCTGCCTCTGTCAGCATCAAAAAAAGCTGGTTTGTTTCAGATCTGCTCAAGTTCCCATCCAGAATAATCTAATAAGTTACAGGCTTTATAATATTGACATTTTAGTGAAGCATTGCTCTGTAAACATTGCATTTCTGCGTGGTGCTGCAGACCTGTAGTAATTACCCTGGCTTAATTCATTCATAATTTATGAACAGCACAGACATTCCCTCCAGTCCTGAGTGCTAACATCTTTGGTTAGAGCTATGCACAGGCACGAAGGAGCTCATTTGGAATTCACAGGGATTCAGTCGTGAGTAAGGTGACAGTTTCAGTGCCAGACCTGCCATGAGATGGGAGAATTTGGGTACATGAAATCTGCTGGTGGCTTCTGCTGCATTGCTGGGCACCTTACTGGAGCTGAAGCCTCATTTGTGTGCTGTTAGGGCTGGGTCCCCATGTTCTGCATGCAAGAATAACTAAAGAGAGGTTGAATTTTGACGGAATTTTTTCCAGGGAGAGCACCTCAGGATAAGAGGTTGGTTTGGAGTGTTTGAATAAAACCAGGCTGACCCAGTTCTTCTGCACATTTGGTGTTTACAGGAATGAATTTACAGCAGTTCAAAGAGACCAGGTAGTCTCACTGTCCCTGAAGTCCCACATGAGAGCACTGGAATAATTAAGCCTGCAGTCCTGCTGTTGTTTTACCAAAACAAGGGATTACTGCCTTTACTTACTGACCCTTACCTGTGGAGGTCTTCCTCATTGCCCACTGCTGACTGTTGTTTAATTCTGGAAAAATCATGTGAAAAGGAAAGTCTCCAGTCCTTAACTAAAGGTCTTCAGTAATACTGTGTAGAAAGGAGATATGCAGGGGATTTAATATTTTTTTGTTGTTGTTGTTGTTGTGCATGGCTTAACAACAGGATCAGCTGGAAAGTTAAATAGGCTATAAAGGCAAAGGGAAAAGAGGCATCTCGAGGGGCAGAGATGTCCTCTGGTTACAACAGAGAAGTCATGGGGATTCTGATTAAAGAGCTGCAGACTGGTCCTAAGTAATATTCAAGGAACTATTTCCCTGCCTCAGTTTTCACACCAGAGTTGGTAACTACTGCTTTGATCTGTGTGTTTTCAGAGCCATGCAAAGCAGAGAGCAGCTGGGTTTGAAGGCTTCAGGCAGTCTGTCTGCTTCAGCTGTATGTCCCTGAAGGCTGGGCCAGCTGACAGCACAGGAGCTGGGATTAAGCTTTGGCTCACGGTCTGCTATGCTTGTTCTGAAGGGTTTTGATGCTTCAGGGAGGTTGAAACAAATAAATAAACAACTCTGCAGTGTTTACAGTGAAGAAATGAGATAGACCACCTCCCCAGCTGCCTGCTCTGCTCGGCTTTGACCTCCCGAAGCTGAAGTGATGCTGCCATGGCAGCATCTGGGCACTGGCTCTTGCTGCAGGAGCAAAGGGGTGCACACTGACCAAGGGGGCTGGAAATTGTGCTCTTCGAGGGGGAGGGCTCTTAGGGCTGCCAGCTTTTCAGTGCTGGGCTTTTTGGGTGTGTTGGTTGGCTGTGCCTGTCCTGTCAAGGCTCCTTTCCCTGTCAGAGAAGAAGGGAGAGTCCCCAGGAGAGGGGCTGGTCTGGTTTGCAGCTGGGTGAGTGCCAGGGCAGTGGGGTTTGGCTGTGCTGGGATACCTGGGCAGTCTCCTTAGGGCTCTGAGCCCTGCTCACCTTGGGCTGTGTTTTTATCACAATGCTGTGTTTTTCTCAGTGAATATCACCTGGCTTTGTGCTGTTTCCCCTGTGGTCAGGAGTACTGGCTCGATGTGCCCTGTCCTGTAGCCATTCTCTTTGCTCTGTGTCTGTCCTGGCTGTGTAAAGTGTGCTGCTTCTGCTGGTGCCTCCTGAAAGACATCAGAATATTCTTGGCTCTGGTTGGGTAAGTATCATCTTAAATAATGCTATTTCTTCTGTTCTACAGCTTCAGCAGCTCAGCAGTGCGACTGTAGCTTGGGGGTGGTAACTGAACTTCTGGAATCCTTTTTTTTCTGATGCTGTGTGGGAAGGGGTGAACTCTATGACTTTCTTATCTGTTGGGAATGGTATTTGGAGAAGTCATATTTTTTTTCTCGTTAGCTCTCCCATAAAATTCTAAGCATAGAATCTTAAAATGTCAAAGTTCTTATCTTCTTTTCTGAGGGAAAGAAAGACAAGATTGCAAAAGAAGACTTGGTAATTTCAGCACAAAATTATGCTTTTATTTTGGCTGCAGTCGGAGTTGATCCCCTGGGCTAAATAAGTGTCAGATATGTGATAGAATTGAAACAGAGATTACCTTTCCTGCTTGTTAACTGACATTTCAGTGATGTTTCTGTATCAGGCAATGCATGAATATGAACATTCGTAGCCTGCTCTACAGGAGTGAGTGTATGAAACTAAATATTTTGATGATGTTTCCTTCCCCTACTGCATTCTCCTGCCTTAATCTGATAAATGAGGCTCCTGCATTCTGTAAGGTGCTGCATGGGTTGGTCAAAGGACTTGAGTTCAGTGTGAAGGGTTTTGTGTTGTGTACCTCCTCTTGCCTGAAGAAGTTGCTGGATGCAGCTCTCAGCTCATCATAGATGGTCTTCAAAGAGATTTTAACTGTTAGATTTTAACTGCTATGTCTGTTTGTTACAGTCATAAAGCAGCCTGGTTTTTTAGGCCTCAACCTTTTATGTCCTGTTCTATTTGTTTCTGCCTACGTGTATATATTAAATATGTAAGGTATGCCTTAAGGATAGCACAGGCTGTTAAATTTATGATGATTTCTGTAAAATAAAACAGGGTTGAATGCTTACAAATATCTAGGGTTATTGCCTAGCAGCAAGTCTCTATGCTAGTGGCTCTGCTTAAATAGAAATTGTGATGGAAAGAATGATTTTCTGCAGTCACATCAACACGTATTATTTTATTTAAAAAAATCTTGCTAAGACAGGGCATTCCTAGTGGAAATTATACTGGCAAGTTATGGTTTTGTTTTATTTTCCATTAATTAGAGCTCTGTTTTAGAAGAGTCTATAGGGAAACTTGAAATTCTAGTCTTGTCCTTACTGCTTGCCTGGATGGATCAAACTGCTAATAGAAACCTAAAATGCAATTGTTGTTCTAAATTGCTGTTTAGGTTTAAATGTCAGGGGGGACTGTGGAGGCCATTAATACTGGGGGCATGAACTAAATGTAAATTTATACTGGTTTGATTTCTATTGTAGCAGGTTTTTCTAAACACCAGCTAGCAGGCAATTTTCCTCATCTCTGGCTTGACAGGGTTTCAGAGTTGTTTACTGCGTTGTCTGATTTTTTTTCTGCCTCTCAAAAGATGAAAGGAGAGTTTGTGTGCTCACTGTCAGGTTAGCATCTTGTCATTCTTTTCAAGCTACAAATGTATTTTCAAGGGCTCTAAGGCATGTGTGGATTTTTGTGGGTGTGAGATCGTCTGGGGTTCTCCCCCCTTTTTTTTTGTTTTTTTTTTCCTTAATTGTAGCTGTATCCCAAAGCTCAGGGACTGGAATTAAAGAGTCTTCCCTGCATGGGTACAGAAACATGCCCTCAAAACCAGGGGGCTGTGAACAGAATTGGGCTTAATGGATAACTGTAATTTTCATGTTTCAAACCTTGCTTTGTTTTACTTCCTCTGACCAAAGAAGAACCTCTAGCATGCTCTTTTTCAAACCTGGAATACCCTGTATCTGGCCTTTGAGATGATCTCTTAGGATGACAGCAAACATGCTCCTTGCATTGTTTTAAATCACAAATAATTACTGATACATGTGTGTTTCTGTCCTTTCCTCCTGCTATGCCACTTTAGTCTCTCTAATTTCTTGTTCTGTAATGCTTTATCCTCTTTTTCCAGTTACTAGGATTTTCTTTCTTGAGTGTCTGGAGTAAATCTCTGGAAAACTGCATCATGCACAGCTGTTTAGATTGACCAAAATATTTCTTTGGCTTGTATACAGAGACTATTTAAGTGGCAAATAAATGAATGGGATTGTTTTAGAAGAGGAAACTTTTCTTCACTAGCTGTTTTTACATACATAAAGGGGTATTTAAATTTTCATGTTTGTCTTCTCTTATTGAAATGAGTAACCAGTTTATGCTTTTTGTCTTTAATAGTGTTACATCCTGTCATGACAGCTTCTATTCATCTTGCTCCCCTTCTTCCACCCAGATGTTGAGTGAGTAGTCTTTGGGGTACTCCTTACCTGATGGAGGGAGAGGGAGGCACAGCCAGAGGTCACTTCTGGAAGTGCTTCTGCTGTGAGGAGCTCCTGGCTTGTTTAGGGTCATAAATTCTAGCCAATCCAAATTTTATGCATCAAGATTTTATTAAGAAAAAGGAAAAGCAACAGTGCTGGGTGAACCAGAGTCACTGCTCAACCACCGGCACACGATCTCAGTACAGAAGTTCTCTATTTATTGACTTTGGAGTTTCTGTTTCCTCAGAATCTCCTCCTCTTTCTTTTCCTCATTTTGACATAGAGTTTCTATTCCCTGGAAGCTCCTCCTCTTTTTCAGTGTCCTTTTTCTGACCTCTTTTTCATGCACGATTTTAGTTATATTGTTCACTAAAGCCATTATAATTTGCGCCATGGCTACAAAAAAGTGGTAACAATTTACACTAGTTTGTAAAAGCAAATACATGGGACACAGCCGTATATTGTTTAATCACCAGGTTCTGTAATACAGTCCTTTGTCCCTACGGTCCTTAATGCTAATTTGCAATTGTACACTAACGTGTGACAATGTGCCCTTTGACACGAGTCTCACCTACGTTTCTGACATTTAGGGGGGACAGCACACTTCTGGGTGGCTTCACGTTGGGGAAGATAAATCCCATCTGAAGTACTTACAGCTGCACCATTCAGGTTTGCCCTTGGCTGGATGAACAAATTTGTGGAGTGCCAGGGTTTAAAAAGTGCTTAGGGCATGTGTAGTCTGACCTGGGGAGTGAGAGCTGGAGTAGAACTCCCCTTTAGCTTTGTGCTGAGCCCTGTGGTTTGCATTTGTCTGGTGGGCATCTTGTGAAAAGGCATCCAGTCTGCCGTGTGTGGAAATTAAAAGGCAGACTTGTTTCCTTGGTAAATAATTTTAGCAGTTAACTCCCTCTGATTAAGAACTCTGTACCTAGTCTCAGATTTCAATGTGTTTAGTTTTAAATTTAAATTATATCTGAAATTTTCCTTTTCATATGCTTTCTTTGGCTTGGATAAAAAGCCTCAAGGACATTCAGTTTTCTGCCAGAGGTGATTTTCTTCTTTCCTTTTACTTTGTATTAGATGTTATAGTCATGTCACCCAGCTATCAGCTTTCATCTCCAAAACAGAGTGAGCTCCTTACCCTCAATGCTGAGTTTTCACATAACCTTGAGACAGAATTGTAATTCTCTGCATCATCTCCTGGTTTTTGGTGTCCTTTTTAAGTGAGTTATTGGAAACTCTTGGTTAATCATACATCTGTGCAGCTAATACCTTACTTGGGGAGAAGAATTGCATCCTTGTTTCCTAATTCCTTTGTAGACATCTGAGGATTATGTTTGCTCTTTCCTGACAGAATCTCTTAGAGAATTGTGCTGCCTTGTTCATCGTCTGCTATGTCTCATTTCTCTTCAGAGCTTTTGTAGCTGCTGACATTATTCATAAAAATACAGAATAGTGCCAGACCTGTGCTTTGTTAATTAGAAACAGTCTCTGCAGCTTGTAGTCCTCAATAGGAAATGATGGTGAAAATTTAATGGAAAAGCATGTTTGACCCTGTGTTTAATCTCTTGTATATCATCTGCCTGCAGTTATGCAATTTTCCCTGGATAATACTGTAAAATTGAGGAAAAATGAAGATTTTTGATAGCCAATTTCCAAGATTTTTTTATGTTGCTCTTCAAAAGAATGAATTATGAAGAAAATAACTGCTTCATGTCGTTGAGATATAACAGTATGAATCTTGTAGTAAAATCTTTCAAATAGCAGCATGAAAAATACTGATTCATGTCTTCATTCTTCTTCATTCCATAGCTGCAGATAATGATTTTTAGATTTTTTGATAGTATTATAAAAGCATTGTAGGTTGTAGAGAGTTCTGAGATTGCAGAGTTTCTTTTGTAAGGGTACACAATGAATTAAAAAAACCCAAGTCCCTGTAATCTCCTCCAAAATAGTGGTGTATTTATCTCCACCATTATATCACTGACAGTGTATCACACTAAGTTAATTAAGCTAAGAGGGGAAACAGCTTTGTGGGTACTAATGTATTTCTTAACCAAATCCCCTTTAAGATGGTGGTGGGTATCTAAATCTGTGTGTTCATATAATATGTTTGAATGTCAATCTAAAATAATGAACATTATCTGGGGCTGTTTGGACAGAAACATTCCATTTTGGGAATGCTGAAGCTTAAATCAGAACAAATCTGAGCTTTCTGAGCAGTTAAGTTTATTTAACAGGGAGAGAAAATGTCAACTGAGCCAATGCCATCATGGTTTCCTCACTCCCAGGTGATCAGAAAGATCTGGAGCCCTATGCTTCAGAATTAAGCAAAGTGCCAGTGCTGTCCTCTTTCATTTTCCCTTTCTCTTTTTTTCGTTTGTTTGTTGTTTTGTGTTTTGTATTGCTTTTGTGGATTTTTGGGGGGTGTGAATCACCTTTCACTGAGGAGGAGAAGAGATGGGCTGAGGGTTGAATTTTCTGGCAGCTCTTCAGTGTGGAACTTTGTGAACAGCAGATGTCTCAGTGCTCTTAAGATGCAAAAGTAATTTTTCATTGGCACCATATCTGTTTCAAATCAAACCTGCCAAGTTAAAATTGATGGTAATTGAATCACACTTTCTTAAGCAGCCATTTTCTGTTTTTCTGAGGAGAAATGAACAGGAGCATGACTAGAATCATATTTGTACTGAACTCCTCCAGTACAATATAGCTTTTCACTTTCCTCTAATTTCACCCCCAGCCAGCTTGGGTGCTTCAATTAATGGTTATGGTAACTCAGGTGATTGTCGGGATGCTACCAGAGGGTGAGTAGCACCTCACTGAGCTAAACCCTGCACTGGACTAGGAAATCGTTCACGTCCTTGAAATCATGGAATGGCTTGGGTTGGGACTTTAAAGATCACCCGGTTCCAGCTCCCACTGGATCAGGCTGTTTAAAGCCCTTTACAGCCTGGCCTTGGACACTTCCAGGGATGGAGCATTCACAGCTTCTCTGGGCAGCACAGGGAAGACTTTCTTCCTAACATGCAAACCACAACTACCTTCAGCTGAAAGCAGTTAGCCCCTTGTCCTATCACTCCACACCCTTGAAAAAAACTCCTTCTCCAGCTCTTGTAGCCCCTTCAGGCACTGGAGGCTGCTCCAAGGTCTCATGTTCTGTGGCCAATAACACACGACACAAAACTCCTCGTGGAATTTCTCCAAAGCTCTTGGAGAAATCAATCTGACTCCCTTTATTATCAGGGATTGCTCTCTTTTTATACATTTTTCCACAGACCACTGTGATTGGTGAACAAAAGACAACCCCTTCACCCACACTGGTCAGAGCAGAGGGACAGCAAAAGAAAATCTCTCCCACAGAAAGAATTCCAAACATGAATATCATTACAAAAACAATCCTGATGTTTATGTGCTTTTGCTGGGAACGAGTTTCAGCAAGCCAAAACATTAGGAAAAAACGAGGCTTTAGAAACTCAGAAACTCCAGACCTGAAAAACCCAGACTGCAGTCTCCCCAGAGCCTTCTCCTCTCCAGGCTGAGCAAGCCCAGCTCCCTCAGCCTGGCTGCACAGCAGAGGTGCTCCAGCCCTCTGAGCATCTCTGTGGTCTCCTCTGCAACTGCTCCAGACTGCTCTCCAGTTGCTCAACTGCTTTCTTAGGTTGGGGGCCTCAGGGTTGGGTGCATTGTCCCCTGTGGGGCCTCACCAGGGTGGCTCTTCAGACTGTGAATAATGGTGAAACTCTTAATGTAATGTAAAACTCAGGGGTTTTGTGTGAAAACACTTTAATTTTGTTGAAATATTTTTGTATGTCGGATAAACTAGCAGCTCACTTAGAGAAAAATGTGTTTTCATTTGGAAACAAATTCAAATATATGTTTGACTTTAGCAGCAGAATAAGTATATTTTTACAGGCAAGCACACAGGGATTAGGGTTGGAATTCTGTTGAAAAACCTCTTTCCAGCTAGTTAAGTTGCAATGTCGTTGCTTATTCCTCACCAGCATCACTTTCCCTAGTCACACTGTTTTCTCCCAAGAAGTGAAAGGAGGTTTGCAGAGAATCACCTGTCCTTGCAGGTCATCAGAAGGCAATTTTTCTCTTCTTATCACAGGAATTCCATTGGGCCATCTGTCCTATTTCACCAAAGTTTGTCTGAAGAGGGGTGTGTAAGTTTGTACTATAATAAAAAAATGTGCTGTGCATTCTGATGCAGAAGGAAGAAAGGGAGGAAGAATCTTTCTTTAAGTTTAGAAGACAATTTTCCAGGGTGAAAAGCTTGTGGCCATCATTAGTCAAGATGTACCTGGAGAAGGGGACAGCAAGCTCAGTGTTCATGGAATTCCCATTTGGATATAATGAAGGCATAACAACTCCACTGTGCTTTCTCTCAAGGGTCTGCACAGCTGGAAAGGAATGATAGGAATAATTTGGCTCAGATTCCAGGGGAATTTTCCTGTAAGAATTAATTGGAAAGTGCCAAGAGCCTTTTGGGAAGATCTTTTCCAAGCAGCTCTTTGCACTGAAGCAATTGCTTCCCTGCCTGAGTTGCAGAGGGGGGAAAGAAGCAGAAATAAATCTGTAGGGTTTATGAACCCCTGGTTATTTACCCCTTTGAGTACTGGTAGTTCTGCACTGGGGTAGCTCAGGTTTGGCAGTGCAACCCACTAGATTTATATGCAGGTGCAATTTGGCCTGTGAGTCTAAAATCAACTGCCTGATTTGTTTACACAGTATAGAGACCCTGGTATGTTTTGATCTCTGTGGCTAATGAGCTTTGCAATCAGACCATCATTTAAATCACATAAATATGTTGTCTTCTGGGTATTTTTGTGAGTTTTTTTTTTTTAAACCTAGCATTCAAATCTGTCATTAATTTAAGCATAGCATGTTAACTAGAACACTGTTCTGTACAGCCTGTAAATGGTTATTTGCCAAAACAAGATAAAATATTGCAATTGTTTTGCTTCAGTAGGGATGTAAACAGTCTAATTGGAAACTAATTAGTTACTAGTTTCTGGTGTGATGTGCTGTTGATCAGTTAGAAATACAAGTGCTGCTGTTTCTCTGCATTTTGGTTGCTCACTGGTGTCCTGTAGGTTAACATAGGTGACCCAGGGGACACCTTTTTGCACCAGTAGTTCTTCATGTGTCCATTGTTTCTAAAATATCTTTTACAGGTGAGTGCTGCATGCATACATTAATAAAATATATAATGTTGAATGGAAAAGTACTCTTCCTGTGTGTAGGTTTTGGTGAAGCAGTTTGATGTCCAACAAAACTTCAAAGGATTTCCCTAGCCACACAAACAGGAGACATCGATATGTTTGTAACTCCTTTGTTGTAACAAACAAGAGGTGCATTAGCTTCTTAAATTGAGTTTATCACAAATGGAAGTAGCACATTTGCTGGTTTTGTTTGGTTCAGCTGCAGCAAAAGGGAGTTTCACCTTGGCTGGTTTAAAACTTCAGAATATTGTAATTTGGTTTTGATTTTGGGGGATGGGATGGTTTGCCAGTACTAATAAGCAGGTTTATGTAGTGCTCTTAAAATAACATGGTTATTTCAGTGATTAATAACATTGCAGAGTCTATTAGAGTGGTAACACTGGACCATATGATTACAGTTTATACTTTTTTTTCTGCAGTTTCAATGTTTTTGTTTATAATTATTTTTCCTTTCAATTTTCTTTTATGGAGACATATGTTGCTTATTAAGCAATCCGCTATGCAGTTAAGTACAAAATTTGATTATTTGCCAGATTTCCATCAGCAAGGCTGATGTTACAAATATTTGTTAGGCAAAACTACTGTGCGCTTATTCTTGCTACCCTGCTTTGACAAAATGAATTCAGTGGCATTGCCAAAACCTCCACAAAGAACTGCAGGCTCTTGGAGGAGGTTCTGTTGGGACTGTTTATCTGCTTAAAGGTAGGCTTTTATTGAAATCCATGATGAATGTACTTGAGGCAGAATATAAACTGTTATGAAAATAAAGTATTAAAGCAACTGCATGCCAGATTGTATACTGTAACTTAATAAAAAAAAAAAGCTTGAAGAGCAGATGGAGACTTTGGTACTGTGAAAGGAGAGAATCACAAGAGGGATCATGCAGAGGTGTGGTGATGGTGGCAGCATCTAAATTAGCAGGGTGGTACTCAGCTCCAGACCTTGCTTCTTCAGCCTTTGGCCAAGCTCAAGGCATTTTATCCCATGAGGACCATGCCATCATCATTTAGGTGAGAGGGTTAGCCTGAAAAGGCTCAGGTCTGTGAGGCTGTGCAGTGGCTCTGTTTTCAAGGGTGGTGTGAATGAAGTGGGTGGAAGATAACAGGACTGAGTCCTGCTTTAACTAGTTCATAGGTCTTTTTCTTTAATCAAGATAGATGAGAAAGGTTTTGGTGGGGGTTTTTTTTGTGTGTGATATTGTATCATTTCTATGCTGGAAATCCTCATGCATCCAGGCAGAGGAAATGGGCTCTAATGAGTACATCTACAGTCAGACACTGGCTTAATGGCTCATAATGGGGATTGAGCACTTCAGATTTCTCATGGCAAAGGCAGAATCTGTAACAGCTGTTCTCTGAAATATAATTTTTTCTTCCAGCAAGATATGAAAGAGATGAGGAAAAGTGTGTGGAATCAATCCCTGCCAGTTAAATCTCATCTCTTATGTAGTTTCTTCTGCATTGAACACCTTTGAATGGATGGTTTATTTCTCCAGCACAGCTGCATTCTTCCCTTTCCTCCCCAAGACTGGTGCTCTCTCCCCCTTTCTATCTGTAGCCATGCATATGGTACTGGAGGGATAAGTCAGGGGGAATACCTGAATTTCTGGGAGATGGGAGAACAAATCTGCTTACAGCTCCTTTAATCAAGCAGCAGATGGTTGTGTGATGCTGGAGCCAGTGGTCCTGTGTGCCTGCAGGAGGCCACAGACATGGAGGAAGGTAAAGCACTCATGGCAGCTACCCTGGCAGTAGGTTTTCAATTTCTGTGTTTCCTGCATAGTTAACTAGCTCTGCCTGGATCTCTCTGCTCATCATCCAAACAGCTGCTTTCCTGAAAATGCTCCCAGTTTGACTGCAGCCACCTCCAGCTCTCTTGCTCGAGATGTTTCTGGAGAGGAGCTCTGCCCTGTGCAAGCACTTCAGAATTAACCAGGGGGGTGGTGGCACTTCCTGCTGGCACTGGAGTCCTTGGTGATGACTCCCTGCTTCCTGCACTTTCAGCAGGGCTTTGCCAGGCAAAGGGATGGCTCCATAACCCTGCAAACCAGGGCCACGTTTTAGTCTGGAATAGAGCAGTTACTCTGGTCCTGTGATGCCAGTTGAGCCAGTCAAAAAAAAAAAAAAAGCAGCTTCTGTCTCATGGCAGCAGCTTGTGCCTTCTGTGTTTTTACAGATTGGCTTCAGGAATTCAGCAATAGCTGCCTTGCTTCTAGTTTAGCAAAAAGTATTTGTGTACCCAGTGGTTGGAGCCATTTAGACTCAATCTGGTGAATGAGTTGCTTGAAGGAAGATGATTAATGTATGCAAACCACATTGTCCAGCTGAAACTTGTTTACCACACTTAAATGTCAACGTTATTATGTGCTGCTATTTTGAAGTGTTAGTATTTCTGTCCTCAGACAATGCAGCATTGCTGGAATACCAATGAGGCAGATGCAGTGAGGAGTCAGAGGACTTCTGATGCTCTTAAGTCCTTATATAAATCCATGTAAGATTGACTTCATACCTGTCATTTTGGGAAATAATGAGATTTTGGTGCATATTTCTCAAAATACAGGATTTTCTCTTCACTATTTCAAGTGTCTTTATCCACAGAAGAAGAAATAAAAAACTTTATGGAACTTGTAATTAGTTCTTAGGTAATTGGTTCTAGGATGTGACTTATGCTTGACAAGTGGGAAAATAACCTGTTGGAAATTATGGATACTACCAAAAGTGTTTAAAGTCTTAAGTGATGGTGCTGTCTGCAAAAATCTGATTTTTTTTTGTGGTGTGGAACAAGCCAATAATTACACTCTGGAGAGAAACATGGATCATTTCAGAGTTGTTCAATCCAAGGTGCTTGGTGGAATTCCACAAATCAAGCACATCAGCTTTCAAAGTGTTTTACTACTTACACATTTTTAGCAAGGAAAGAGTAGTAATTATTAGGAGCACTATGTAACTTGTAGCCAATGATCACTAATTCCTGTCTCCTATTGGCTAATGATTCTCCTGCTTCTCATGCTAATTAGTCCACAAGCTCAGTCTTTCAGTCCTCTTGGGTTGGTGATCCCGATCTCCCCCTGCTGGAATTACCTTTTATCCAGTTGGAGCTGATTTCAGCACAGGTGCTCTGTTGGGTTTTTCAGTTTATTCCTATCTTGAGAATTCTGCCTGAAGACTTCATGGCCCGTAAATTCTGCATTCTTCATGTCCACTATCAGTGGGCATCCTTCTTCCCAAGGTTTGTTAACCTACCCCTAGGTCTGAGGCAATTGAAACGTATCAAGCCCTAAACTTTTAACAAGGCAATTTTACCAACAAGAAATCTGTTTTTCTAGCACATGGATGTTGCTTAGAGCTTGCTTGTTAGCTGCTATTTCATGGATTAGATCTCCATTCTTGTTGATTAGGCTTGTAAGTATACAAAAATCAAACATCAGAGAACATCCTTTCTTAAGAAAGATTTTACATATTCCCCATTTTGCAACAGCGAAGGTTTTTTCATTTGTTACTTTTAAATTGAGTCTTTACCCTGGATGTAGTGACGAAACACAAGTTCTTAAGCCTGAGCTGTGAAGATACAGCCAGGATACCAGCTGGCCAAGTGCTTGTTTGCAACAACAGAATTGGGCACTTGTAAATACCTGAGGGGCTCAGTTATTTAAAGGTCAGCCCCTGTTTGACCTGCCAGTGCTTTAAAACTCTGCCAGAAGTAGTTATGCTGTGAATGTTTGCTCACAAAGGAAGGCAGTAAATCCCAGTATGCATCAAAGCAGTTGCTGCAGCTGTAACCAGCTCCTCTCTCCTTATGGAGGCAGAGGGAGACACGATGGAGTGTCTGTTGGAATTTGTTGCTCTGCAGATCCCAGAAGGGAGAAATGGGGTCTGGGGACAGAGCCCCCGTGAGCCTGGAGGAGGGCCTGCCAGCTGAAGAGGCAGAGCTTCTTGCTTTGCTTTTTACCTCAATGCAAAAAAAGGGAATGATTGTGGCAGGGTGGGTGATGTGTGCATTTGCTGCTCGTTACCAAATTACTTGGCCAAGGGACAAATGTGCCAAGACCTCATGAGACCGATGCACAGGGAGTCAGAAGAGTGAGCACCTTGAACTGATGGGAAATAGTATTTCTGGGGATCAGTGCTTTTGGGAGGATTTCCTGGGAAGGACAGGGTAGAGAGGAAGCATCTTAATTTTGGCTCTTCCACAGTGCTGGATGATTTTCCAACATCAGCCATTACAATAAAGAATTCTTTACTGTGTTGTATTTTAGGAGCATTTTAAGTGCTATCAGAAATTAATGGCTCACCCTCACTTTTAATTTATATCCTCTACAAAAGCCTGTTATACTAGATAGTTTGAATTCTCATCACCCTCTTAAGATGTTTTATTGTGTATCTGATCTGGGGAATAGATAATGATGGTTTGTACCCACAAACAGGTTTTGTTATTACCTGTATCTTCAAGGCTCATCTGTAGGTGAAATCAAACATGTTTGGAAGTAACACCTGATTGCTGCAGGAATTTTCTCATAAGGGGTTTGGAAAAAGGAAATCAGATCTTGGTATCTGAAGGCTGAGCTGAAAATTTGAGCTCAAATCTTATCCACAGCATATTTTTAAATAGTTTTGGTGTTGTTTATGAGAATTGTAATTGTAAATGCAGAAGCTCTAGTGCCAAGTGCTCTATGAGATTTAGTCCTCTGCTTCCAAGCCCTGTCCTAGGGCTGCAGGGTGAATCCTCTGACTGCTGATAATAGCAACACCTGTAAAGGGAGGGAAAAGTTAGAGGACCTCAGAATCCCACAGACAGCACAGCACCTGTGTTCTCTGGGAAATTCCAGGTGCTTGCAGTGTGAGATCTCATCCTGAGCTGGGGTTCCCTTGTGTGTGGGGTACAAGGGGTGTGAGCCTGGTGCTGGAGTGTGGCTGGAGCTGCTCCTGTAGCCCTCCCTCTCCAGTTCAGCCTGCTCCCTAGGAATCTCAGATGTGCCAAAGCCAGCCCTGCTGAACCACCTTCAGCTGAACTCGGCACTTTGAAAGGCTCTGGGGGTCTCTTGTAATGCTTGTTAGCTCCAAAGAGGATTCTGATTGCTTAGTGCTCCTACTGCCTTTGTGCCCTTAGCCTGCGAACCTCTCTGAAAGGACAGGGAGAGGGGGAGATACAGCTCAGTCAGTGAATTAATCTAAAAAATGCATCTTTGAGAGTGCTGGCTGTCAGGGAAACCGCTGCCTTTTGGAACTATGTCTTAGAAATCTCCAGGAATTGCCACTTCAAGGTGTTTCCACTCTAATTGTGTTCTGTCCACAGTTAAACCTCAGCTCTTGCAGGGGAGGTTTGCTCTTAGGTGCTTTCATGGTCATTTCAGGCAAGAATCAGTATGTCTGAATTTTGGTATTGTTCTATGCAGTAAGGAGTATTGTGGGCTTCAGTGGTCAGAAGACATTGTTTGGTTTAAATATAAAGATTTAATGATCCTTCTTGATGTAATATTGTTGCTTTATTCTCCCTCTCAGCCTCTATCTCTCTTTTGCTTGCTCGTAATGAAACGTGGGATGTTTTGTAGCTTAGTATTTTTAGAGTATCTAGCATAGCAGAGCTTTTGTGTCAGTGATCCAGCTACTAATAATTAACAAAACTTCTGAGCTTTTTCCCAGCTCCCTCTTCCAAATGCCCTAAGACACTGAGCCTTTTGAAAACTCATTTATGGCTCCTTCTTCCATTATTCTTAATATAATATGCCTTTAAAATGAGTAAATTGTTGTTGTGACTACAAAAATAAACTGATGAAACAATTCTGGAATTGGCTGTTTTGTTTGATCTGCACTTGGCTCTTCTTGGATAAGTGAGTTTTCTTTCCTGAACTGGAATGTATAATACCTGCCCATCAGAAAAAAGAAAGACAGGAACCTTGGGGATGGTGGCACACGTGGATTTAATTTGCTGTCTAAATAGGAATGTCTGCAATATTTTGGAGTTTGGATTTGAAGGTTTGATATACATTGGCATTTTAAACTAAAAGGCAGAATATATGCTGAGAACTAAGAGGGAGAATCTAATTAATGCTAAATCTGAAGCATATTGGTGTGACTAATCCATCCACGTTGTGCATGTTTGGGTTATTGTGAAGTGACCTTTGCAGCATTTGAAGGGCAATAAATATTTGGAAGCAATAATTAAAGCTTTGTATTGTGATTTGGCATACCTAATATACTTTTAGTTGTGCATTGACTTTCCCAAATGAGCTACCTTCTGTGTTATCTGCCAAAAAAAACCCTTTCCATGGCAAGATTTTCTCTGCTTCTTATCCTCTGTTTCCTTGAAAGTGGTTGGGGTTTTTCCCCAATTAAGATGGAATTGGGTAATTCTGTGTTAGTTAGGAAGGGCTTGGCCTGAGCTGCCTGAGGTTTGATGGTGTGCATTCCCTGCAGCTGTGTGTGGAAACTCGAAATGCTTGTTTGGGGGGTGGGTGTGTTGCTGGCAGAAGGGAAGGTTCAGAAGCTCATCAGGGAGAGCCTCTCAGTGAGCCATGAGGTGCACAAGGCCCCTCTTGCTTTCTCAACATTTCCTCCTCACAGAGGACTCTGGGCGCAGCTGGATCCAGCCCCAGCCTGAGTCAGTGTTTGTATCTGAAGAGTTATGGAGTGTAATTGAACCTTTAGTCAATTTTGTCCTGCAGGATTAATGATGGCAAATCAAATACATTTATATAAATTATTTCAATTGACTATGATAATGATTACACTAAAATGTATTAATCAGAATTGCAGAGCATCCTGCTGCAGTGTTGCTTCAAGCAGGTGATGTGATCTGTTTGTGCATGTGTTCAATTATTTATTTAAGATTTGTAATAAGCTGCGTGCAGAACTCCTCTGATTTTCAGCAAGTGTGGCAAAGAAATTGCTACTATGAAGGCAAACTTTATAAGTAGTCTTTAAAAATAAGTAATTCCACAGTGAGTGATGCTTATGTTTCTGGTATTAGCCATGTGTGCACTCTGTATCCTGACCCCAGCAGTATAACTGGATTTGGAAGCTGCAGAAAAGAGCTTAGAACTTTCAGCAGGTTTTCAAAGTAATGGTTACGTTAGTAAGGCTGTAAGAAGTGAGGTGAGGAAGGAAATGTGATAACTCTCATTAGAGCAAGTAGGGCAAAGTAAAGAAGCTTTTCCAGGCAAGGAAGAGGATTGTTTCATCTGGCAGTGTTTTGTAGTGGCAAAATCAGGAGCTGTGCTGTACTCTGTACTGTAGACCTCATGTGGCATTGGATTTGATGTTAGCTGAAATCCATGTAATGGTCTCTTTTTAAGAATATGTGAATTTATTAAGTTGTGTTCATTTAATTAAAAGATTAAATAGACTATTCTACCTAGAAAGTTTGCAGAGTATATTTAGACTTGTTGCACTTTTTATGATGTCCACAGATGAATTGGATAATATATCTTATGTTTAGATATATAGTTAATTGGGGAACCCCATGATTGGTCTGAATAGAGATTTTTTAAAATGTGCTTCTGGGATCTAGAAGAAAACATTCTTGTTTACAAGTATGTAATAAAGCCTAGGCAGAGAGCAAAGTGTAGTTTGTTTGTTTTTTTGATGTTTTGGGGTTTTTTAGAGGTGACTTAAAATCACAGTGGTTTACATTTCTGCCACAAATACATGTAATTTGTGAAATTCTGAATTCGTCACTAGGTGTGTTCCTAGGCTTTCCAAGGGTATTGCAGCCAGCTGCAAAAAACCCCATATACCTCAGAAAAAAACAAAAGGCTTTGTGTCAACATTGGAAGCACATTACCAAGAGACTTTAATACTTGAACCCAATTTTTTTTTCTTTGTTTTGTTTGGCTTTTTTTTTAATAATTTCTGGTGCTGTGCCTGCAACTTTTTTTTCCTGTGTGGTGAAGCAGCAGTTGCAGCTGTAGAGTGGCTGTCATACAGGTGCAGCTCATGCTTCCACATTTCTTAGGTTGAGCAGAAGCCCCTTGGAAAATGAGGTTCAATCATTTTATAGCCTTTGTACTTAACACATCATGTTAAATGTATTTGTGCCTGTCCTTTTGGCAGTGATAAATGGCTTATTGGATCAGAGGTCTGGGATAAATCAATAAGGAAACTCCTCCTTCAGTGTGCATGTGTCTGCTGGTACCTGGAGGGAGGTGATTGAGTGCCAGAGATCAACTGCAGAACTCTCTAACAACTGGCACCCTGCTGTTTTTATCAGATAAGCACACAAGAGTCTCGAGGGAGTTAAAAAATGTAAGCAATTTCGATATAGAGCAGATAAGGAACCCTTTCATGTATCCTCTCTCCAAGGGTGAGGCCTCTTGCAGAGATCTAAAAGCAGAGGTTCAGTGTGGCTGGGGGAGACTGGAAAGCTTCTTGTCCAGGCAATCACCTGTGTCAGCACCTCTTCCTGCACTCAGCTGCATGAATAATTTAGGTTTTGTTAATGTAAGAACTGTTTTCAAAGCTTCCTTCATTAACTTTCTACTCTTGCTACCTGGGCTTCCCTCCTGCACCCCAGAATTCCACAGAGGTGATGTCTTTCTTTCAACCATCAGCACCAGGGTTGTGGAGGAAGAAGGGCAATGACAGTGGAGTAAAGTCCACTCCTGTCCCTGTTCCTCCAAATTCTGATGGCAGTGGAGATCTGTGGCTTCTCTCACAGCACCTTGACCTTGTCTGGACATTGCTACCCTGAATGATGTGTGGAGGATGCTTTGCTGTATACTTTGAGTTTGTTCACAATGATGGGATTCATAATTTTCATGAAAGCTTCCAGTGTAGGGTGTCATTGGGGATTTAGGAGTATCTGCTGCCAGGCAGAAGTAGGGATATTTAATCTCATCCATGTTTGTGCTTCTCAATTTCCTGCTTTGCCTTTCCAAAACGTGGTTTATCTTTGCTTCTGAGAGCAGCTCAGGGCTCTTGGAGCCAAAGCTCTCCTGAGCCAAGGGCAGCTGCTGTGGAGGAAAGCTGGGCACTGCAGGGGCTCACTGGCACTGCAGTTTCTGGGGGGTTGCTTTTGGGTCAGCAGTGCTGCTGTTGCTGAGGGAAGGGGGCAGGAGGCAAAGAAACTCATTTAGGAACATGTCAGGGCTGAGTGATGCCAGTCTTATCTAAAGCAGCAGCAGGAGGGTGTTAGTTCTTCTCCTTGTAACACGTGCCATTGCACTGAAAATATATTCCCAGGCTTTTTGAAGTAGGAGGGAATATTAAATGAAGGGGGAAATCTTAAAGCCAGCTTGTGTTACTCCAGTGAGGACTGCCTGGTGAGCTGGGTGCTGTAGTGGTGGTGGGCATGACAAGGTGTTTGGGCGAGAGGAGCACTCAGTGGTAAAGGCATCCATGGTGCAGTGAATCCAGAGATTCTGGAGACAAGACTTTGGCAGTCACTCCTCAGCCCTGCTCTGTGTAGGTGCTGTGTTGTTCCTGAGCAGTAACTAGGTAGGAGACAGAAGAGAAGGGTGGAACCCAATGAAGTGCTCCTTAAACATGCACAGAGGAAAGCAAAATCAAAATATTTTGATACATTTTATGTGTATTTCTGCATTAATCCCAGAAACCAAAGTGGCAAAATGCACAACTAAATACTTGTCTTTAAAAGAGGATACTGACACAACATGCATCTTAAATGTGGCAGGAGGATGGCAAATGCTGGGATAATGCAGTGTCAGAGTACAGAGAGAGCTGGAGCAGGCTGAGCTGGCAGAGAAGCTGTGCTGTATTTTAGAGTTTAAAGTCAAAGCAGATCAGCAGCCTGCTATAGGTAACAGAAAAATCCCAGTGAGTTCAGGCATAGAAAAGAAAAACCATGGTAATAGGATTGTGTTACTGTGGAGGAAAATGGGAGATACTGTAAAGGGATGGGGTGCAACAGCTGTGCATATGGGGATGGGATGCTGCAAATGAGCTTTAAACACTGTCAGTGGCAGCTGCTTAGATGAAATAAGGAGGGGATTTGTAAGGGGAGATTTGCATCTGGTTCCTGAGCACGCAGAGCAATTCCAAAATGTCACAGTAAGGGTGCTCTGTGGTGGTAGCTACAGTGTGAGTAAATTCAGCATCTCTGCAGGGGCAACAAAAGTGACAAGGCTGCCTCTCAGAAGGTGAAGACAACTCTGAGAGAGCAGAAAAGGACCATATTTGCTGCAGGGGTTGGTTTGGGTTTGTGGTGTTTGTTTTTTGATTGGTTGTTTCGGGTTTTGTAAACAAGTACTGAAAGGAGTAGTTAAGAGTCAAATCTTTGTGGTGGTTTAAAGACGTAGGGCAGGACACTCCAAGGAAAAAAGTTCATCTAACAGACTCTGGTCTGTGATGTGCATATTTGTTTCTTTTCCCAAAAACATTCAAAGTAAGTTGCAATAGTAAAATCAAATTATTTTATCGTTTTTGCCATTGCAGTGGAGAATGTGGGAGTTTTAAATGCCCTGAAATCCGAGACCTCCCCTGTGAGGGAGGCAGGTACCAAAGGATTTGTCTTGGCACCTGTAGAAAAGGTGATTGGAGGAATAACTTAACTAAAATTGATTAGGACATGTCATCAGTAGAGTATGGTGTGCCTTGAAGGACAGAAAAAATGACTTGTGATATGTAACTGCCCACTTTAATTCACTTAATATGATTTTCACTTTCAGAAGACTGAAAGAATGGTAAAGGGCAAGGGTGACACAGAGTTTGCAGGGAAGCCCAAAAAGCCTATTGTCCTTATCTGGGAGATTAGTTGAGTTTACTTTTAATAATGGAATTCACCTTTGGGGTGAACATGATAGACAGCAGAGTAATCAGTATGGCTTTAGCTACAACAAGGCTTGCCCTGTTTATTTACTGGAGTCCTGTGAAGCACATGGTGAACATGTGAACAAAAATGATTGTCAGGTCAGGTGATATACTGGGATTTTCCATAGGTATTTGATGAAATTATCAACCACATTTCATTAAAAAAAAATAAAATATTGAACCCCCCTGAACACTGCAATGGACCAGCAAGGTAAATCTTCAAATGAATTAATAATGGAAAGAAAAATTGCAGAATGCAGGTATCAGTAAAATGGGCAAATCTCATGGTGGAAATGGAGCCACCAGTCAAGGACTGCAGAGGTCTGCTGGAGCCTGTGCAGCTCGATATATTGATGGGTAACTTGGAAAAAGCAGGGGACAGTGAAGTGAACGAGCTGCTGCTGATACTTAAGTATTCAGGGAAGTCAGACTGGGACCTAACTGAGAAATTGCAGACAGGTTTTATGAGGCTGGGCAGCAGAAGGTCACAGGAAAATCACTGTATTGATCTGAGCTGCCAGTTTACCTTCAGGAGTAATGCCTTAAGATTGGAAGAGACCTTCTCATGAAAACAGCCTCTCAGTAATGGTCAAAAAAACCCCACCCCAAACATGAAATCTAGAGGTGTGGTCATCTCTAACATGTCACACTCTAACTGGAGGAGATGCGGGCAAGAGAAACAAGGGTGCTTAAAGCCAAGAATGATTTCTGAAAGTGGCATGAAGAACTCCAATATAATTCTTCATGCTGGAAAGGAGCCTGTGACAGATGTGCTGGAGGTCTGTGACTGTCAGGAGATGCCTGGGGAATGAGTGTTGCTCTGTTCTCCAGCAGGAGAGCTGGCAGCACCCAGTGTAACTGGTGGGCTGCAGGTTCAACACACGGGAAAGAAATGCTCTTCTGCACAGTGTGGTTAGGCTGAGCAGCTGTCACATGGCCCTCTGCACTGGCTCACAAAGTGACACAATAGGTTTCAGGAGCATCTCCTGAAGGCTGTTAAATAGGAGAAGGGTATTTCTGGCTCAGAGCCCCAGCCTCACCAGCTAGAGTGTGTTCTGAGGACACGGTGCTGCACGCTTTGCCCCTTTATGAGCAGGTTCCCTGGGGCTCTGCTGCTGCTGCCTGCTGGAGAGCAGAAGTGGGCTCTTGCCTGGCTTGCACAGCCTTTCATGTCTCACTGAAAACAAGTGAATGTGTGACAAACACCTGTGAATTACTATTCTGTAGACTTGGTGCTTTACAGTAGTGATTGCCAACAAATCCTCTCCTCATCCCTTGTGTTTCTAGGGCTGCTTTTAGAGCCTTGGAAGAAGCAGGTGAGAGCTCCACTTTGTAGATAAAGCAGGTAGGGCTCTAGATCAAGCTTATTTGGCCTCAGCAAATAGTAGACAGGATCAGTGGGGACTGAAAAGGGAATTTAAGGCTTCTTTCTTTGGGTTTTTTGAGCTGTGTACTGGGTTGCCTTTTTTGGATCCCTGATCTGGCAGTCAGCACAGTTCCATGCATCCCACTGATGATGCGTTTGTGGAAGGCAGGGGGAGGAGAAGGAGCAGCACCAGGGGAGGCTCTTCATGGAAGGAGGTTGAGCTTGGTTTATTCTGTTATGCTGTGCACCTTGGCCTGCTTGTGGATGGTATAAACAAAATATATGCCCAAAAGTTCTATTTATTCACTCAAAATTGCTTTGATTTTTGAAAGCTGGTATAAAATAACAAGCAGACTTTCATAAACCTATGTAAACCTGTTGGCTGCTGGCTTAGCTTACATGAGCAAATAATATCTCTAAAACGTGGCTAAAACCCCTCAAATATAATTAATGACAAGAGGTTTTGCAGCAGTTTTACAATAGGAGTTTTAAAATAAGTAATTTTTTTTCAGTTAGGTTGCAAATGCTTTGTGCCTGTGTTGCCACAGGGCTCAGAAGCTTCAGGAAAGCTCCTTTAGAAATCTTTCATGTTCTTTCACTGAGAATGTGACCTAGCAACCCTTTAAAGAGCTGGACTCTTTAAATGATTTCTATTTTGGGTGTTTGCAGAGCAGAACAGAAGAATAAGGCTGGTACCAGGAAATGTAGGAAGAGAGAGGCCCTTTACTTCATACAAAATAGGTCAGTGTTCCCCACTGCCCTGGGGTAGCTCTGGGTGCCCCAGAATATCAGCTACAGAGAGGGTGTGAAATGTGCATCTCCCCCTTGGATGCACAGGGGTCCAGGGAGGGAGGTGGCTGGGAAGCAGAGAAGCTCATCTGAGGATGGGTAATGGATAATGGAAGTTCAGTGGGGAGCTCAAAGAAAAGTTCTGTGATTTGCTGAACCTCTCAGTGAAGCAGCTTTAAGTAATGCAAATACTGCCAGCAGCTAATTAGGAATGGTGATGTATGAAATCATGTTTTTCATAGCAGAATGCTTTCCAGTACAGCACTGAAAATCTTGTTGTCATCCCTCAAACACGTGGTAAATTCTGATCCTCTTCATATGGCACGTGGGAATTCAGGGTGCTGGAAACTGACCTCTTATAGGGTATGGAGGTGCAAAATGGGCAAGTTAAAAAATCTGTTTGAACTAACCTAATCACCATGATGTACTCTTGTTTCAGGCCTGATGTTTTGGTTTTCTGGTGTTTTTTTCCAAGGAAGTGGGATAAACAACATAGGATGCTTTTGTAATGCTTTGTCTATGTTGTGCATTCCTTCTGGGAGGAGAAATTTCTCTTCATGTCCCTCTCATTTGACCCATGTGGGTGAAGAGGTTTGCCTTTCTTTACCAATCACAGTGTAAAATTGTATATAAGGGGAAACAATCCCTAATAAAGAATCATTTTTGCAGCCTTGAGAAAAATCACAAGAGAGTCCATGTCGTGTTATATCAAATAGCGACACCATAATTTTTTTTCTTTAAAAGAAAACAATTCAAAATAATAAAAGCAGCACATTCAAAGTAATGTGTAGATGCTGGTAGCATTTACTTAAAGGTTGCACTATTAAGAGACCTACAGAAGGAAATATTAATTGTCCAGATTTCAAATAATCATTACAGAAATTCATGACATTAATGTTCTTAGTAGCTAAGGCTTAACATATAATCAGCTTTGTAGTGGTTTTTCACTAATTCTCCCAGCCTAATTTTTTGTCTATTTAATTGAGCTAGCATAGATAATTCAATTTCTTTTATCAACTCTACCCATGGCAGAGGTCTGTGAAGCTCTTTACGTTGTTGAGCTGGAATGTGAGGGAGACCTTTCCCTCTCCATAACTCAGGGGTTCCTTCACTGCTTCAAGGTGCCCTGAAAAACCCATTACCTGTGCTGTAAAGTGCAGCTTGATTGAATTACACTGCTGACATTTCTGCCTAGCCAAGCTCTCTTGCTCCTTTTTTGTTGTCCTGGGAAACTGCTAGGAATGTTTGCAGGCTTTGCTTTTTGCTTCCCCTTGAAATTGTTAATTTAAAAAAAAATATTATTCGTGCAGTTGCGTGTAAAATGGGGAAAAAAATCTACACGTACTGTGTGGCAGGAGCTACCTGATGCCTTGAAAGGTTGGAAGTCTTTGAGAAATTAATTCCTTTGAGGAATTAAAAGCAGGAGTGAAGGCTGATTTCACTACATGGATTTTAAAAAAAAATAAATTAGACTTAAACTTCCATTTCTATAGAAAGGATTGTGACTCAGCTTCATAAATCATGAAGGATTGAATTTGTTTATAGATTCTTCTTAAATAAAGGTTCTTATTTTCTGTGTGACTTCATTTTCCTCTAGGTGTTCAGACTTTGTCATGACCCAGACAATCCTTTGTACAAAATATTCCGATTAATTTTCTTTTTCTGGGCTTGCTTCAGTGAAAAAGAAATGGACTCTTTGAAACACTTGAGTTGTGATACAGAGGAGGACCAAACCTGACTGGCCTCACTGAAATGGAGAGGCAGAGGGCATCTGAGGACTCACTGGTGGGATCTCCTGCACAGCTGTGACAAAACCCAGCCCAAATCAAAGCACTAAACCCTTTTCAGGTCACCACAGATGCTGGAAGCAGAGATGGTACTTTGCAAATATTAGGATGTTTTTGAGGTTTTAATTTTTTTTTTTTCTGAGGGAAAAAAAAAAGGATCAAAATGGTTCAATAAAACCACTTTTTCTGAACGTCACAGAAGATCTGTGGTTCCTAGGATTGTAGGTTTTATGCTTGCAGCTTAAACTGTTTTCAAATGCATCTTCTCAACAACATCTTCGGTTCAGTGATAATGTAACTATTTGGATAGCATTTAAACAGCAAAGTAGTTTTCTTGAAGTGTTTCCTAAAGTGTACCCTATCAATATTAATACTTTTACAGCAGGAACTCCTGGGAGCAGTGAAGCTTTGATGTCCATAAAGCTTTCTTTGCTTCAGGGCAGTTGCCACCTTTATAAACAAGCATAACCCCCCCAAAAACTTCCCTGTGGTCAGCCAAAAATTCATGTCCTATGTGAAAATGTGTTAAAATTTGACTGCACCTGATTGTTATTCAAAATTATTTTTCTGACAAAAACAAGAGAGCTTATCAATGCCATAGTTGTTTTTTTTTTAAGTACACAGAAGTAGTAATAGAAGAATTTTAGGACAGTTAACTTCCCTCAGAGGTGAAATGTGTTTAACCCACTGCATCCTTCATTTTGGCCATCTGGCAGAGATCCCTCTGCTGACAACTAATAATTACTTTTACCCCAGGTTTTTACCTGTTTGCAGCCAGGTAAAACATAAAGAAAACAAAGTAAATCCTAGTTTGTAGTGAGGCATCATCCAAAAATAGTGTTCTGAGCTGTAGAGCAAGGCAAGCTACAATTTTAGAAAAGATGTAGCAGGAAAGCAAAGCTGAAGGAGGGTTGTATGATTTCTAAATGAATTTTCCTGGCTTTTTGAATCTGACAGATGGGGGTATCATTTTTCAGCTTTGAGTCATGTTGTATATTCTAACTATAAGTTATAACGCTTTCCTGAGAGGCATTTCATAATTTATTCACTGACAGGAGTTATCACAGCTGTCTGCCAGATGAAGATTTTCCTCAGCACTTAAAGAAATGGTTGCCCCACTTTGAGTGGGACCCCAGTCTGGATTTCAAGAGAAGGTGCATTGTTACAGCTCCAAGCCTGCTGTGGTCTCTGCTGTTTGCTGGGGAGGTCAAGGAGAGGGGTAGCATGTATCAAATGTGGGGGAGGAAGCAGGGAACAGCCCCAAATACATCATAATGAGATGTGGGATTAAGCAGAAAACAAGGTGAATAATGACCTCATTTGCCTGCAGTTACAGCATAAAAGGCAAAGATGATGAATAACCACAAATGCTGCTGTCTTTAGGACCTGGACAGAAGACAGTTCTTTAGACACCTGATAGGGTTGCATCCAAAAAAAAAAAAAAAAAAAAAACTTTAACCTCTCTTTTCCTTATTAGAAACATAATTCTGATTAATAATGATGATACAAGATGGCTGGGAGCTGGCTGTGATTTGAGGGAGGGAAAGGAATTGTACTCGAGTTTGTCCTTGTCTTACAGGGGATTGGGAAAATAGGGTTTGGGTTTTGGTGAAGGAGTTTAGTAGCAAAGCCTTTTGCCACCAGAGTTTTCTGGATCTCTGCAATTAATTCTGAGCTTTCTGTGTCTGCAGTGTGGTGATAGAAATAACACGCCTCTCCCAAACCAGTGGAAAACAGTGAATGTTCAGCATGTTCAAATTGGGCAATCTTAAAATGCAAAATTCACCATTTGATGGAAAAAATACTATTTAACTTGCATAGTGAGAAGAGACCCCAAATATTCTGACCACATGAGCCCTTGAAGTGAGAACTGAAATGTTGATGTAGCATTGCAGCACCTTGTTCTGTAATTCCTGCAGCTCTTTTGGAAAAGCTCTGCCAGCCTTTGCCCCCTCTCTTAGGACATGCCTGCCACAGGGATGTGTCTTTTCCTTTGATGCTGTAAGACAAAATGACTGGAATTAGACAAGACCAGCTTTTCTCTTAGTGCCAATAATGTTAGTGACTGCCTTTGAATGCAGAATTTTAAATATCTTTGCTCCTTGGAAAAAAAAAAAAAAAAAAAAAGGCAACAACAAAATTCAAAAAGCCCCAGAAACAAACCAAACCTCCATAATATTTGTCCTGCATGACCCTGAGTGTAGTTTACTATATAACAAAGAAGTATTTTGCTTCCAGATGGCAGCGTGGAGGAACATTAGCGAAATCAATATCACATTAAAGACTCAGGCTGCATTAGGTAGCTTTGACAGATCATTTTCTCTGAGTGCTGACATCATGTTTCATTATGTCCGTTCCTGGATCTGCACGAGGTGGTGATGGAGCTGAGTCTCTTGGGAGATCCTCCTGCCACTGTGCTGTGCCCACAGGTGCTGCTGCCTGGGTTCCTCTGTGGAGGCTGCAGCCCTGGGCTGTGCTGGCACTGCTCTCTGCCCTGGCAGGCCTTGCCAGGTGGCTGACTTATCCAAAAAGGGCAAGTGTAGCCTGGTTTTTCTTCTGATTCTCTAAGTTCTGTTTGTTCCTGATGTTTGAAGTTTCTGGAGTTTGTTCTCACAGCTTGAACAGAAACATCAGCTTTTTTGTTTCTGTAACGAAATCTAATGTTTGGAATTTTTTCTTTTCTTTGCTGTCCCTCTGGTTTGACCAGTGTGGGTGAAGGGGTTGTCTTTCTTTGGCCAGCCACAGTGGTGTCTGGCAAAATGTATAAAAGGGAGTGATTTGTTTGAATAAACTCAAGTCAGATCATCTCTCCAAACTTTTGGGAGAATTTGATCGTGTTGTGATTTGCCACAGGGAAGGTCGGTGGGAAGAGGTCTGTGGAGAGGCAGCAGAGGAAGGGTGATGCTGGGGAGGCCAACAGCACAGGGGATTCTCTATTGTTGCTTCTGTGGTTTGCATGATAGGGTGTGGTGCAATAGCAGGGACTAAAGAGCCTCAGATTTGCTCCTCTGTTGCATCTCTGTCTCTCTCTGTGGCCTTGAGCAATTTGCACTCATCTTCCCCACTGGAAAATCAAGAAAATAATGCTAATTTATCCTTTTATGCTACTTTGAGATGCCCAACGGAAAGGTGGTGGTGTTACTAAGAGACTAATCTCTTTTTCCAACTTCTTGTATTAATTTTTGCTCCTTAGAATTAAATATTTACATCTCCTAGTTTGGGAAGATTAATTTCGCACTTAAAGAGGATGTTTTGTATTTGCCAAATTATTGCTTTAATGAGAATTATTCCAGCATGCATCAAAGGAAAATGCCAAAATGGTTTGGGATTCAAAGGCACAATGTTTTTTACTGTATGTGTACAGTGGCTGGTAGGAGGGGACTTCCTTGAGTAACCAGCTAGGTTCATGGGAAACACAGTACCTTCAAAGCCCAGGAGTGAAAACTTGCAGTGTTGTTCATGCAATTAAAGAGTTTTTGTAATTATATTGGCACATCTTGGAAAACTTGGTCAAGTAGGGGAGGTAAGGTGAGAGTTTGTAAAGCAGCTGCATAACTCTTGTCTACAGATCAGATCAATGATTTAAGTTTCTGACTTCAGATTGTTTATGCTCTTAGTTTTTAATTTTGGATGCGCCATTATAAAACTTGACTATGAAATGTGATTTTAAAATGCCTAATCAGCCATTTGGTCTTCAATTTGATTCTCCATCAATGCAGAATTACATCTTCCCTCACTAATGAAGTAAATAAATCAATACAAATGACTTGCAGTCATAAAGTCTACTGAGTTATAAGCTTATGCAGCACCACCAAGTCCATAAATGCACCAATTTGGTGCCTCATCTTTGGTTTATAAAGCAGCAAGTTGGAAAGGGAGGTAAGAAGGCTGGTGGGGAAGTTATTAAGGCAAAATTTCCGTTCTGGAACAGTCCACTTTGGACCCTTTCCTGCTGTTCTCTTTGGAGTGTTCCCTATGGGCTTCCCAGTGTGTTGCCATTCTCCACAGGGAGTGTGTGGGCTGAGGTTCCACACACAATTCTCAGAGCTCTGGGCCTCTGCTCCTGCTGCTCTGCCCTGCTGCTGGCAAGCCTGCTTGGTTGTCTGCTCAACTCTTGGACTTCTCTGTCACTTTCTGCTTTTGGCACCACCCTCAGTGTTAGTTCCTTTGGAAAAAGGAATTGCTGCTCTGCAGAGAAATGGATTTAACAGTCTGGAGGAAGCAGGTGATCAGTCACCATTGTATATGATAGAATATATAAGAAGCATATGTATATCTATGTCAATTTTATGAGTTCTAATATGCAATATTTATAAAATTGTGGATTATATATGCCAAAAATGTATGGGATGCATATATACAGGTATTTATGTAGACACATCTATAATAATGCAAATATGTGTATATATATATATGCTGTATTTAAATAATAGGTTTTAATCCTGTGCAGAACAGGTTTAAAAAACTGCTCAGATGAAGACTTGTTCTGATTCTAAGTTATAATTTTATTATTAATAATGTGTTTATTTTTTTCGTTGGCTCCTGGAATCTCTGAGCAAGATTATGCTATATAAAATAGATAGTAATCTCTTCAAGGTAGAAATGGAATTAACAAGGTGAATTGCAGGCAGAGGAGAAGTAGACATGGAAGAAGTCCAGGTGGACAGGACTCTGGACTCTGCTGTTCTTTGCTTACAACTGCTTATTTGTGTAGGTAAAAACATTAGCTTCCCAAAATCAGGGTATAACATAATATGTTGATGAGGTAACAGTTGTTTACTAACATTTTTCTGTTGTAGTGAGAGGGGTGTTTGTTTATTTTTAAAATCGCCTGTCAGTAAAGAAAGGAACCCTGATGTTGTGGTTTTGGAGAGCAGTACATGTTACTCTGCTGCTTCTGGCTTTGAAGATGAAATCCATGGGAATTATGTTGTGCTCTGGGGATCTGATAGCTGGGATCTGAAGCCTGCCCAAGCACTTCCACACCTGCACAAGGAGGGGGTGCAGTGCTGGAGGTGGAACCCAGCAGTGGGGCTGTGGCACTCTGCTAACTGGTCACGCTCTGATGGATTTCAATTTATGTCTAGATCAGATCAGAGGCAGAGCTGGGAAGGAAACTGAATTTTCAGTCTCATTCGGTTAGGAAGCTTCAGCTTGATGAGCACTAGCAGTAGGGGGAAGCTCAGTTTGACTCACGTTTGGATTGAAACCATTGCTTGCTAGCCTCGTCTGCAGGCAAATTCTCATTGCATTTAGCATGATGTGTGTCCAGCAGAGCTTGTGCTGTGGCTGCTGGGCTGCAGCAGCCCTCCTCACTCTGTCTGCACGTGAACTGCTGGCTCCTCTAATTACTGGTTGGGGTTTTTTTCCTAAAATCATGTTTCCTGACTTTCACAGTTCTGGGAGTTGAGAGATGCTCCTGTTTGGCTGCCCTTTGAGTTTCTTCTGTTCCATGGCACGACACAGTTCTGTGGCCTCTTGTATGCTGCCACAAGAACTAAACCAGGAAACAAATTGGAAAGGAATGCTGATTTACTGACTTCTGAGTAGGAAGAGAAAAATCAACTGGGTATGCAAAGGAAATCACTCAGCACCTCCCACCATCAGACTGATAAGTGGTGGCTCCCTGAGGCAGCCTGTCCCCAGTTTAACCCCAGTTTGGTTACTGGGTTACTCCTTTGGGCACTTGGGGTCAGCTGTCCCAGATGGATTCCCTCCCAACCCCTTGCCCACCCCACTCACTGAGGGGGAAATTGGGGAAAAAAAACGGCCACCTTGATGCTCTACAGTTGCCAAATGTTGCTTGATGCTCAGCAGTTGCCAAAACACTGGTGAATTAGCAACACTGCTTTAGCCACAGATATAAACCCAGAAGCATCTGGGCTGCTGTGAAGGAAGTGAACTCCATCCCAGTATACCACAATATTGTTAATGTGGAGATAGATTGTGTGTCAGAATCTCTAAGCTAATTAAGGGCATTTTTAATGTTAACAAAGTTTCATTTCACTTACTGTAACTGTGGGTAAAAAAAATTACTTGGTTTCCTTTTTATTGCTCTCTGAGATGCAAAATTGGAGCAGATGAAATGTAAGAAATAGAATGAAAAACTGGCTCCATTTAATAAATGCAAGCTTCATACTTTACTTTTTGCCAAGCCTGCAACTTTCTTTGCTGGAATATTTTCTTCATTCTTAGGTACAGATGATTTTCAGATGGTTTTGTAAATGAGTTTTTTTTTGTGGAAAAGTTCAGATGCAGAAGCACTATAACACCTTTTTTAACACCCATTAATACACTAGGAAGGAAGTTTATCCTGTCATATAAAATGAAACTCTCTCTTGATGTATGCTCCATGCAGGGCAACACTTACTCTATTGTGCTGCAATGACAGCTTTAGTGGCAGTCTGATTCGTTCCTCAGTGCTCAGATGATTGGGGGTAGTGCAGCTCCCTGCATGCATTAACTAAGAACCTAAGATGCTGTAGTCTTGCTCTGCTTCCTTGATTAGACATGGAATAAAAGTTAAATTGGAGTTCAGTGATGCAGGGGATGTAATGCTGTGTTCAGTAGCTGGATGAACTTTTACTTGGAATATTGAAAATAATGCTTTCTGGAAGACACCAGTATGCTTTTCTCCCTTTTTGTTGTTTTTGTTTCTAGTACAGTAAAAAAAGGGAACTTGCACAACACTTCAAAAGCATCATGATAGCTCAAAATTTATGTGAGTTTGGGGGGGGTGGGGTGGATAAAGTTAAGGGCTTTTTCAGATTTTTCCTTGCTCTTTGATCTGTCTTTCTAAAGGTGATCTTAAATGCAGCAAGTGCTGTCTCAAAGGAAACACAACCTGTTGTCTGCTCCTCCTCTTGGCACTCTTTGGATTCTCTTTAGCCACATCTTTTTAGGCCTCGCTGATGTGGATGGGTGGTTTTGAAGAAGAGAAGAGGTGAGTACTTTGTTTGAGGTCTGTAAAAGGCTGCTTCTTGAGCAAACAAGAGGAGGCTGTGAAAGGGAGAAGATGTTTTTAAGTTCCCCCTGCCTAGTGAGGGGTACAGAGCAGGCTGGTGCTCTGGGTGTGCCAGGACCTGTTTCCCTACATCTCTCCCTGCCCTGTTGTTCATTGCTTTATTTCTCTGATGTGAGCTGCTCTCCAGGCTTTGTGGTACTTGGTCTTATCTTGGGAGGACATCATGTGTGTCATGGGCACTGCAGCCTGCAGGAACAGTTCCGTGGGGGGTGATTTTTGACATAAATTTGGGGATAACACTGTCTCAATGGCCAGTCCTACAGATTGACTGAGGCAAGGTACTGATAGTTGAGTAGTCTCACATTTAACAGACTGTCTAGCACTTCCTCTGTTGAAATGGCACAGGAGAAAAATTCTGTAGGAAATACAATGTTGATCTAGTAATTCTATTATTGATCTTCTGACAGCAAAAAAGTGACATGCTGCCAGATGAGGGAAAACAGATACAGAGCTGCTGGATTTCTGGGTTTAGCATTCTAATAGGTCTTGGGAATATGCACTTTGGTGTTTGCATGCTTCTAGATGGTTCTGCAAATCACTTAATAAAAATTGATCAGCTTATTTTCAGTACTGTGTCTGTAACTGATTCAGTGCAGTGATGCAAGAGATTCCTGGAAATAAGGGCTGGTTCTGCACCCACTGAAGCAAGTGGAGATTTAATCTCCTAAGCAGAAAATTTCTGTGTTTGCACTTTCTTGACTTTTTATTGATAATTGATTTTTGGCAAGCATAGTCAAGAAGCAAGTCATAAAGAACGTAATGTCAGGATCTGTTTGATACATTTCTTGAAGTAGTACTTTGAGTCCTGTGGAAAGATGGGGAAGGTAGAGCAATACAATTAAAGGGAGAAGTAGAATGAGAAATGTGGCCTGTTTAAGCCAAATCTGTGTAAGTGTTGCTGGTGAGGTGCAGCTCCTTGGTTCTCTGCCATGGATGATATAATCACTGTGCTCTGCTGTGGGGTTGGAGGAGGTCTGGTTGTTATTTCAACTTCATGATCTGCTACTTCAGATCTCACATCCTCAGTTAAACATGGGAATTTGTTCTTGCAGTTATAAGGTTTGAAAGGTTAATCTGTGTTTTCCTCTTCTCTCCTGTGTAGTCAAGTTCATTAGCATCATTCTTAGCAATTAACTATTTTATTAGTAAGCTTAATGCATGCCCTTAATTCCCTTTTAAGCGGAAACAGAATGTCCCAGTTTGGGTTGGGACAGAGTTTTTTTTCCTCAGAGTAGCTGATTTGGGGCTGTTTGAATTTGTGACCAAAACAGTGTGATAACTCAGGAGTGTTTTGTTCTTGCTGAGCAGTGCTGACACACAGTCAAAGCCTTTTCTGCCTCTTGCCCAACCTCCCCAGTGAGTGGGCTGGGCTGCATGAGGAGCTGGGGTTGGACCCAGCTGATCCAGGCGGGGTGTTCCAGACCCTATGGCATCGTGCTCAGGGTAGAAACTAGAGGGGAGAAGCAGCAGTGTGAGGGGGAGGATGTTCAGAGTGAAGACATTTGTCTTCCCAAGCCTGATTCCCTGGGATGGAGCCCTGCTGTCCTGAGGGTGGCTGAACACCTGCCACCAGTGGGAAGTGGTGAATGAGTTCCTTCTTCTGCTTTGCTTGGGTGTGTGGATATTGCTTTAGTTGTTAAACTGCTTTTTATCTCAACCCATGAGGGTTTTTTCCCTTTTTACCCTTCAAATTCTCTCCCCTGTCCCACTGGTGGGGAGGAAGAAAGCAGCAGTTTGGGGTTTTGTTGCTGTCTGGGGTTAAACCATGACACAGTCTAAGATTTAAAACCGTAATGGCAAATAATAAAATTAGTGGGAATTCATTCCCTCTGTCAAGGGTGGAATGATTTATCTTTTGGGACAGTCGATAACAATGCTATCCCCTGCCTTCAAGTAAGTTTGAGATGGATGAACATCACCCACCCACCACTCCCATTGGCTCTGCCTCTGAGGACAGATTCAGCTGATGTCACTGAGGTAAAGGCTGCCTTTCTGTATTTAGGGGTTTGACAGTTATTTTGAGCTTAAAATGCAAATTTCACTTTTTGGCTTAGGCTGAAAAGGTGTAATCAAGCCAGTCTTTGATCTCAGACGTTGTTAAAGCAGATGGAAATTATTCTTTCAGGGGAAGCTGGGAGTTATAGGAGACTAAGTGAAGGTGAATATACACATGTATGTTCTTTAAACATAATAAATTCCATTTTTTTGGTGTATCCTTTTATTTTTTTAATCTGTCATCTGATATCCAGATCTCTACTCTATTTCATGCTTGCCTGCTGGCCAGAGCCAGCAAATGAGGATATTTGCAAGGACAACACTGAGGCCTGAGTTGAGATCCTCCAAAATAAATCAAGGGGTTCCTGCTGGCTTCCACAATCTCTTCATCAGGGTATCTGCAAGTAGTGGTGATGTATGATGCACTCTAGATTTAGGTGAAATCAGTGGTTTCAGTGGCATTTTGGAGTGCATCTTATTCTGTATGGCTGAAATTTGTTTATTTGTGTTTTTTGTTCGTGTGCACAGATACTGTTGCATGTCTCAGTACTGTTTAAACTGAAGAGTCTGAGTCCAGTTAAAAATGCTTCTGAATCGAACAGTTCCATAGCTCAGCCCTTTTTAAATGTTACTAGTGTTTCTCAAATGGTTAAAAAAAAAGAGAACATTTTCATTACCATGGTCTGAAAAGGAAAAAATAATCTCTGGATCTAAAGAGAAGCGACCAGATTATCATCAAAATCCAATAATGGGCTGAAACACAAATGAGGGAGTACAAAGAGCTGATTTTCATCTCTCCTGCCTTTTATAATCAAAATTATTTTTGCCTGAGTTCAGTCACAGACACTTTTACAAAAGGAAGGACAGAAGGACTGAGCACACATGAGAGTGTCCTGGGGAGCAATCCCTGAGGCAGCAGGAGCACTGGAGGGGCACAGGAGGAGTCCTGGGCATTGGCAAACCCCCAGAGCAGGGCTCAAACTCGGGCACGAGGTGAATACAGATTTACAGAGCAAGCCAGAGATATTGGCAGCTCCAGGAAGGGCAAAGGCAAGGGCAGGCATGAGCAGTGTGTGTGGCTGGAAGGACCCAAGGGATGCTGGTGCCCTCCTGTCTGGGGATGCTTGGAGCAGTAGAGCCAAGGTTCCCCAGGGCTGCCAGCTCAGATCTGAGCTCCTGAGATCATCCCATGCCTGGGTTACCTTGTCACAAACCATCACTGCAGAGAGCCTCAGGAGCTAAAATTGGATTGGCATTTTGTCTGTAGTGATGTTGCAGTGCTGATGGGTGTGGAGATGGCTGGGATGTGAAGGGTAGTGCAGGAAAACATAAAAATACTTCCTAAAGAACAAAATGGCTGGATTTGAGGTGGGGCTTCAAGGTGGTTTTCCATGATGGTGTTTGTAACTAATTAATGTTTTTAGCTGAGGGATCAGTGAAGAGCCAGGTGGAAGCCTGCCCATGTCATTGAACAGTCCTTGGCAGGGCATTTTAATCTTTCCTTAGTCTGATTTCTATATGCTGTAGAGGAAAAGATTGCCAGTGGCATAAGAAGGGGACAAGGAAGAAGAGACTTTAAAAAAATTTAAAAAGCCCTCTGAGTGCCAAATCTATCATCTGCTTTATTAGTATGTAATTTGCTGTGTTTACTGAAAATTCCAGTCATGCTGAGAGTTATCCATCCATGTGCTGTGGCTCTTTCTCTGAATAAATGTGATTTTATCAGCTCTGTTTACAAGATGGAAAAATCATGCAACATCGGCTAAAGCCTTTCCTTTGAGTGTCTCAGTGAAGGTACTGGAAATACCAGTTCTGAGAGGATCTTGAGGATAAAAAGGAAATATTAATTTTGTCTTCTGGGTGAGAGAACCAGATCTATCAGAGCTTCAGCTAGTATAGTTTATGCATTTTTTCAGAAAAATTAACTAAGTTTAAACATAAGAGGACAGTGGTAAGGAAGAGGGCTCCATCTCCAACAAGCAGACTGAAAACCTGTGCATACTGCAATGGAAAGAATCAGGTTAAGAAAACAACAGGCTTTCAGTAACTTCAGGTGCATTCCATTGTCATGACCCCCTGAGGCACGTGGAAGAGGGAAAAATTAAAATACCCAACTCCTTATGCATAAACCAACTGAAATAAGAGTAACTTTGGGGGATCTTTGTGCAAGGAAGTCACAGCCTGTTTTATTATTTCATCTACATTACTCCAAGCCTAAGTATTCAAGGACTGTCTTTCAGCTTCATGACAGATTGGGCTGCAACCCACTTAAGACAGGAATTTATGCAAGGCAGTATGTGTGAGATGAGCCCATCAGTGCTGTCATTATAGATGTGAATCCCAGTTATAGAAGGGAATATTGATCAGCCCCTCCACCAGCTGTGGCAGGTCTGGACCCCTGGACAAAGACTGCAAGGCTTCCTCCTTGCATGCTCAGTTTTGGGCTAGCTCAGGCTAACCCAGGGGTCCTCACCTGTGCTGTAAAACCCTTACTGCTCTGTTTGGTGTCTGTGGGTTTGGACACTTCAGTTTGTTAAATACCTGATTAGGTAATAACCTTGGCAATCTCACCATCAAAACCTTGGTAACAGAAAAGCTCATTATTCAGTGTATTATCTCCTTCTTCCAGACAGAAGCAGAGCCTCTGAGTTTCTTGTTTCATGTCTGTGTACTTATCATTATGACTTCTTAAATCTTCCACTTCTGCCAATTAAATCAATGTTTATGCTTACAGCTGTAATCTTGGTGCTGTAATCAAATCCTTTTTCTCCATGAGAATGAATTATATTTTCATCCTGATTTTTGTCTAGTGCTTAGACTTGTCACAGAGAGAAGCTGACAGGCAGAGGGCACTTTGCTGCTGTGTTTTTCTGGCTGTAATTGAATTCTGTCCTTATGAAGTAACTGTTGGAGAAGAATCTCTGTTCCTTGTAATCAACAGGTGGTCATACTGAGTGTATCTCATGGATGATGTCTCCACAAACAGATTGTTGGCACTGGTGGGGGTGGTTTGGTGGTGCTTTTATATAATCTCATGTTACTAGCATCTTCCTCCAAAGATTACCTGTGTGTACTTTGCTTTTGCTTCTTAAACTGGCTATTAACACAGATGTGCATCACTTGGAGGTACAGGAGATTTTAGTTCCATATAAATGTGTAACATGCTTGAGATAATAAAAAACCTGTCTTCTTGACTTTGAAGTTAATTCTACCTGCTAAAACCCCCAAACTCCTCTTCTGTTTACTAGCAAAGAATAAGGTCTCAGTTTCTCATGTGTCTCAACAGTGTGATCCTACAGCTGTGGCCAGACTTGGGGGCCAACCAAGTGCTTTTGGCTGGCTGTCACCTTAGGTCAGAATTCAAAATTGGGTTAAGAATAGCAGTAGAGACTCCTGCTCTCTTCCATGAGCCATAGCAGCAATACAACAAATATTAGCTATGTTTATAAAGGCAGAAAATGTTTGCAGCCATATTAACCTGCTCCTTGTGAATTGGAATGGTGAAGTATCCAGGAATGTTTGAAATGTAGTGGATGCTCTTGGAGAATGTGACTTCTAAATGAGAGAAATGGGTGCACAGGCAGCAACTGCAACTCTCCTGTTACTTGCTCTACACTCCTGAATTAAGGATGCAAATTAACTGCATGTGCCTCCTTGGAAATACTGGGGGGAAATACTGATTCATGAAGTGTTTTCTGAAGAGAAAGCTTTTCAGATTAGGCAACTGTCAAATATAGTGCCTGTCTCCTGAAGGAAGTTGCAAAGAAACTTGCTTTCACTTGTGTATTTTGCTGCATTTTCAATCAAGGAGGGAGAAGGGGAATTGTAGATATGTGCCAAAAGTATGCAAGTTGAGGGAAACATTCTTCCAGCCTGACTGGAGGCTCTCTCTGATCCTGCTGGATGTGTATTAGTAAAATCAAGACAAATACATTTCTCATGCAATTCTCTCTTGTAATTCTGTAATTTAGCTGACTGTAACAGTAGAGAAGTCACAAAAGAATAAATTTGCCCAGGGAAAAGCTCTCATCACAGGTAGGTGTTAGATAAATGAGAGGTGCAGCAGAAAGAATCCTTGGGCCACAATCTCCAGACAGTGGCTGTCCTTTATAATTATTGATCCACAGAGCTTTGGAATGAGAGCAGAGATAACATTTTCCACATTGCTCACTTTAGATCTGCTGTAGTTTGTAGGAAGAGTAAGTTGTTGGTTGTGCCAAAATGAGGAACTTGATGTATTTCATTCTGTATCTTATTACAGGAGAAGTGATTTCAGGTTATGCACAGAAAACAGGAAGTTTCAGAGAAAAACAAGCTTGGATTACATTAGAAATATAAAATATTCATTGCTATATTGATGTGCCTTTATTCTAGGGGTTTATTCTGCATCCCCTCAGTAAATGCACAGTATTCACATTAAGAGCTTTTCTTGCTAAAGACAATGTGTGGATTTTTTTCTGTTACATGCAGGGATTCAAAATTTACTTGATTTTGTTTGTTGTCTTCACTGGAAGCAGCCATAGAGGAACTCATATGCTGATCTGTCCTCTACTGAGAGCAAAGTCTAGAGGTTAAAATAACCTTTTGTGCATTTGAAGAGAAGTTGGTTTAGATTAAATCTAACAGCACAAAGCTGTAAGATGAACATTCCTAATAACCATTTTGAGTCAAGACTGAGAACATAGTGGTAATTTATTTGCCATGTTCAAAGAAACAACAGTTTTAAATTGTTATATTTATATACACTGTAACAACCCAGATTTTTTTACAGACGCTCCCAAAAGTCCTCCCAGTTTATTGCACCATGGTATAGGTGTTTCTTTTAATTACTACCAGAATCTCATCTTTGTTTGATAGATAACACAAGTTTTATGCAGCTAAACAGTGCTTTATTAAATTTACTGTCCTAGACAATTACTATTGATCAAGTTTTCTGAGGTGTGCAAGCCTATGCAGTGGCTCCCTTGCTGCTCCTGCAGTGTATTAATTGAGTTTTCTGGGATGTACAGGCCTTTGACTCTAACTCTCTCCAGGTATATTTCATGTTCTATGATACCTAATTCATCTCCAGTTACACGTCAACCATTAAAAATTCATTAATTGTTTTAATTAATTAATGAACGTTTAAAACATTATTGAGTTTTGTTCTTCAGCTGTTAATTTCTCCAAGGGTTATGGGGCCATGGAGTTCTGTTCTGCAGGTGCAATGAGGCAATTTCTCAGGCAACACAGCTCTAAATCAAAACCATCTGAAACAACAGTCTAAATGTTCCTTAACTGATTGAACACAGTTCCTTATAATATTTTTAAAAGTCTGTTTCACTTTTATTTCCACCTAGCATATCTGCTCCTGGGTACTTTTTTGGGAGAGAGCTGCATGAGGGTAATTATTTGGAGCTGGTAGGCAGAGTGAGGATCCTGGAATAGAGCTTGGCTTTGGCTGTGCTGGCACAGTAGGACAGACTGGGTAGAAAACTTGAGTGCATGTTTTGCTCAGGACTACACATTTCCTAAATTTGCTGCTGTTGCTGGCGGAAAACAAATTAACTTGTTTGGAATTTTTATGTTTGCATGGCTTCAGCTTTTTCTTTCATTGGAGCTGTGCTAAGTTATGCTTTTGATACTGCTGCAGATGGCAAATTATAAAACTCAATTAGTCAGAAAAGATGCCATAGTCTTTTGAGATTGCTCCCTAATTTGCTACTGGCATGGAGTTTTGTTACAAAGCAGGCGTGCATTTGTCTCTCTGTATTAAACTGAGCACTAAGCTTCACTGGGGGAAACAGACCAAGAACCCATTTCTTCTGTGAAATATTCATTATCTGTGTTACTGCCTCTAAAACATAGTTGCCAGGTTGGCTGTTTTGAAAGTAGTTAACCATTATCTGATTCTTCCAAAATACTGCTTAGGGTAGGCTAAATATAATAGAAGTACCCAGAATATAATATATATAAATAATATAGTATAAATATAATAGAAGTACCCAGAATTGTGTTAAATCACCTTTTTTTAAATGCCTTAAAAAAAAGCTTGTTTATAGATGATACTGTATTACTGGTGTATTTAGAGGTGATGTGAGTTTCCCTGAAAACTTTGCCTGTCATACTTAAGAAATTTTCAGTTTTAGGATTGTGAAAAACACCCAGGGCAGTATATTGGTTGGTCTATCTGACTGATCTTTTTTTTCAGGTAACAGTGAATCTGTCTGTGAATAAGCCAGACCTTATTCAGCCTGAAATAATTACTTGAGTAGCTGCAAGGAGAAAATTAGGAGTTCAGTCCTAATCCAGTGAAACAACGTTGTTATTAGTGCCATGGAAACCTGGAGGCTGATTTACCTGCTAAGGTTATCACATGCTGAAGTGCTTTCCTGGATTGAGAATTCTTTTGCATCTTTACTGAAAATCCTATTAAAAACCCAACTGGATCAATCTCAGTGCCATTTTGGCTCCTAAAACACATTTTGCAGTGCTGATGTTTTTGTTCTACTAATGCCGAATCTTTTTTTGCACTGCTTTTATTGTTCTCCATGACTTAGTCAATCTGATTCCTGGGTTTTTTTTAACCCTTTTAAGGTGAAATTCTTTGCTTATACTTAAAGAACAATGATTTTGCTGGCTGTGTCAGTGCAGGGAATTTTTTTGATGTTTACATTCATCTTACATGCTGAGTAAAATCACTGCCACTTCACATGGTCATTAAATTTGTGTATTTTATTGGGTAGGAGAGTAAATATGGATCTTAAAACATCAGCTGAGATGTCTTGAGCTTCCATTTGAATTTGATAGGGCTGGAATTTCAAAAATCCACTTTGGTCCTGAGATGTTTGAGGATAGTTGTTATTCTCAAGGTCCAGGTTAAGATAAAATCATATTTGACAGAAACATTAATTGTATTTGGGGGAGAGGAAAAGTGGGGCAGATGAAAAGAAAGAATGTTTAAGTTTTCTAATATGCTTCTTCAGGAGAACAGTGTACAAGAATAATATGTATATTTTTATTCTTACATCTTGAGCTGGTAGGGAGCTGAGCAGCTGTTTCACTATGCAAATTCAAAGCATAAGTAGAGTTAGCAGTGGAGATTTCTGAAGGGTCTGTGTGACCTCACCTGTGATTAATGCTGGGCCTAAGGCAGTGGGATGAATCCAGCTCCCTCTAAACACTTTGATCCATGTGTTTATTTAAGTGAGTGCAGGAATTGCTGCATCTGGCTTGCTTTAGGAGTCAGGTTTTTGTATCACAAAAAATGTATCTGTAAATAATTTCTATAGAATAGGGGGTGTTAGCTGTTTCTCAAATAGAGAAGGAACATCTTTAATGGAAGGTTGTATGATGGGAAGGTGTTTGTGGTTGGGGATTTTTTGGAAGGGGTGAGGTAAAGGTGATGTTTCCCTGCTGGGAGACCCTGCCTCCGGAACAGAGTTAATCATTCTTTGAGTTGTGGTACCTGACCTAAGCAATTACTCACAGGCAAACTTTATTTCATGACCTAAAGGAAAACATAACAAGATAAAATCTGTGGATCCCAGTAACTCTGAAAGATTTGTGTAATGATGTTTCACATAATCCAACTGCCCAAATGAGAGTTTTGAGTGGCTCTGAGTGCATTATGTAGGGATGCCTCACAGCTCTGAAATGACTTCTCTTAAGGGGTGAGTGAGTAACTAACCTAAATATAGTCTCGATGTCAACTGACTTAAATTCACTCTGCAGAAAAGTTCTTAGTTTCCTGGAAGAAGGGAATGAAGGAAATTGCTTATCTAAGTTGATTTTCTGGAATCTCAGAACCCTTTGGATCAATCTCTATTCCAAGATAGCAACAGATCAGAGGGATGGTAAAAATAGTCTTGAATAAGTGATGAAAACATAACATGAGCAGATATTCTAGTTTCTTGTGTTGGATAAAGTTCATATGACTATAAAATCCATTTTTTGGCAGGGGTATGTTCTCGTGTAGGAACAACATGGGTTGTTATGTTGCCTAGCTTAATTCTTACCTCCTGTCTTGGCTTTCTGGAATGAGCTGGAAAAGCTTTGTTAGAGGCATCATTAGAAATGATCTTGTTCTTTCCCTGCTGTACAGCTGCTGTGTAGAATCAATGACTTTAGATGGGCAGATGCATTTTCATTTTCTAAGATTAGGCATCTCAAAATCCATATATTCCTTACCCTGAGCCCTATTAATGCAGACTGTAGATATGAAAAACTGTAGGATTTATCATTTACTTGGAATCTGCTATACCCAAGAAGCTGGAAACATCTGAGAGTCTGAAGGGGAACAGTACACCCAGCAAAGCTCATGCTCAGTTTGGTACCTGAGCTGGCTCCTTCCCAGCTAACTGGTGCATCTCTGTGGCACTGGACAGTGGTTTATTTCTCACTTTGCTGTGTGCTCTCAGTGATATCCTCATGGACCCCATCCTGGTGGTGGAGGCTGATACAAGGGCAGCTTGTCTCTTTGAGCTGTAAGAAAGGCTTCTGTGTCACTCATGAGGTAGCTTTCATCTTTTTATCTCTGGGATAATGTAAAAAAAAAAAAAAAAATTAAAATCTCAGAACCTTCAGCAAAGAAACCCCTTAAACCAAAGAGGAAAAGGGCAAGTCTTCTGTGCCCGGACTGTGTGAGTGTATAAACACTTTTTGTTGGAGATCCAAGCAGTTGAATCAGTCCTTCCTCCTCTCTCTGTGTGCTCCTTAGTCCACCCATGGCCACGGCTGACAGACATCACAGCCTGGCCTTCCTCCCCAGGCAGAGGCAAGGCTTCCTTTAGCATGAAATGTGTACAGTAGTGACTTTAGTATTTTGGATTCAAACAATTGCTTTGACTTCCTAAGTCATCCAGAGCTCATTTTTATTAAACTTCCTAATTCACTGAAGTTATCAGGTTGTTTTTGGTATCCTATTTCTTTAGCATTTATCAGTAAAGAGAATTATTTTCTTTCTGTTGTATCTTCTTTTCTGCAATTTATCAGAAAGGTCATTCAGTCAGGTTTGGTGTTGATTGCAGCCACAATTCACTGCTGCTTTTTTTTTTTTTTTTTTATCCTCCTACTTGTGTCCCTGGAGCTGGTCTGTAGCTGAACAGAAGGCTGATAATTCCCCACTGAATTTCCAGGACTGCTGAATGAATAAATTGTGTAAGGGAGGGAGTGGGAGGGAAAACACTTCTTTGTTGTGGCTTTTTTTTTTTTTTTTTTTTTTTTTTTTTTTTTTTTTTTTTTTTAATGAGAAAAGTATTCTTTAAAATAGCGAAGCAAATAACTATAGAGGTGAGCAGCACCAACTAAAAAATGAGCTTGAAATGTGCAGGATATAATATCCAAGTATGGCTTTTCTGTAGATAAGCCATATGATTTTTTTTTTTCCTTTTCCAAAAGAAGTAAAAAGCAATCCGTGCTCAGTATATGCATGGAAAATAATCTTTAGTATTTCATTAGGCTACTTTATATTACAGGCTGTCGACTTGGACAAAATCCAAGCAGGGAGGGGAGTTCTTCAAAGCAGCCCTTCCCCTGCCTCCATCCTCCATCTCAATTCAGTACAAGATCCAACTACTTTAAATGTGTTTGTGTGCTCTCACTGCAGTGAATATCCGTATTTGTGATTGCCTCATGTACATACATATTCACACATAACAGTATCTACAAATATTGGAAAGTATTCCTTACCATTCTCATAAAGCAACTATTTATTGCATTTCAGCTTGGTTGTTATTTTGTGTTTTTTAGCAGTTCCTGATAAATACAAGGAAAACAAAAAAATACTCCCCAAACCTTGAAGAATCTGATGCTGTCAATTTGATGCTCAGAAAATACAGGCATAAAACCTCCATGGAATAATAGGAAAGACATTTTGAAATGATTGAAAAGCATAGGTGATTCCAAGCAGCTTGTTTAGTCAGGGAAGATAAATTCAGCCCCAGACCATTATAGAAGATATTGTGAATAAACCCAGAGGGTACCTGCAAAAGGAAATGAGATGTTTTCTGGCTGATTGTGTGGGCAGAGTAATTAGGTGTGAAAGTACACTTATCACAAAGCAGCTTGAAAATATAATTGATGGGTCTCTAATTGGCTCCTAGCAAGGAAAGAAGGGAGAGTAAATGGAAAGCAAGATACCTGAATTTTTTTTTTTTTTTTTTTTGTCAACGACGTTTTGATTTTTAGTGCTAAAACGACAGATTGCAGGCTGGCTTGCCCACCATGCTGACACTGGGCATATGTTGTGTGTGGTCATTTTCCAGCTGACCCAGATATCAGATGCAGCTTTAATGCAGGGGAATGATCATCTTTGTAGGAGCTTTTCATTTTACCTAGTGTGCTGTGAGATTCCAGATTTAACTTTCAGCTTCGTACAAAGTCCTTGGCATGCAGGACTTGAGTGGCATGTCATCAGTAAAAGCAGAAAATTGTTCTGCAATTGTCAGAAATGTGCTTAGAATTACTGAGTGTTTTTCTCCTTATCTTCTTTCTTATATGTTTTCAGAAATGTGATTCTTCAATAAGCTAAAATGACAGTTGAAACCTAACCAGCCTTGAAACTGAATTTCCTTTAGTTATGTCAGCACCTTGTGTGCTTGTAAAAAGCTGCCTAGCATCCCATCTCTCAGAAGAGTTGAGGATGCTTTTGTGGCTGAAGAAATGTGACTTTAAATGCTTGAGCCTCATTCCTTATTTCACATCAAAAATCATGAGTAACCTATGCTAAAGAGGGGTCTAGCAGAGAAGTTCAGCGTGTTTCCTTCAGCTGCAGTTTAGAAGGGGCAGCAGCTTTGTTCAATAAAATTGATCAGGGTGTTAGGATGCACAAATAAGCTGCCATGTCAGGAGATTAATTGCTATTGCCATGGAGTGGTCTGTGCATCCTGGACCAGCAGTTTGCTCTTCTCACAAAATGGGTCTTAGATGTGCTATTAGGGAGAAAATGGGCAAGGCAAATATCTGGCCTCTGTAAATTCAGTGACCCTTTCTTTTGAAGCTTGTTTGGGGTTCTTACAACACCATGTATCCAATGTGCTCCACAATTGGGATTAGTCTTGCTCAGAGCAGCTGTCACAGGAGTGGGGATGTTCAGGATCTGGAAGCATCTGTGTCTTGCAGTACTGAGTTCCTTTCTTCCCTTCCCTCCCATCTCCCCCAGTGTTTCCTGCTGGTTTGTCTGTTGTTCTTCCTGCTGCCTTACAACTGATACAGATAATTTCCCATGGGACATGGGGATCTGGGCTCTCTTGCCATGGTCACATATGCTGGGAAGAAATTTGGGCCAATGCTATTGATCCTTGTCCATGAAGAGAGAGAAACTAACAGTCAAAATGTATATATTCAGCCAAGTAGCCTGTTTTAAAAAAGAAATAATTTATTTGCAATCCCAGTGAAGAAAGTGAGGCACCCCTGGAACTCTGTCCTGTTAATGGGTTCAGGCTTTTGGCACTAACATCTTTTTTGCCTTCTATAAATCTACTTACATGGGGGTGTGTGTATAAATACAGTGTTGTAGTAGCATTATCTAGTATTTGAACTAATGATAGCATTTTTAGGCTCTAATTTTGTGAGTGCTGAAGATATAGAAAAGACTTGTGATAAAATATTTAAGTACAAAATATCATTTTCCCCCCCATTCTGCTTTCCTCATGACTATTACTTATTGCCTTCTTGGTGAACTACATGAAATGAAAATGAAGCAATCTAATGCAAGAAAAATTTAGTGAAAAAGAGACTCTGTGTTATTTTATAGAATCATGTCCAAAGATCAGTGATGGAAGCTGATTTCTGCTTAGTTTCTACCTAGTTTTTGGGAAGCTTTTTAATTTCAGTGCTGTCCTTCACAATAAACTGAGTGAATGTCACCGGTGCTGCCTTTTAACCCACATTGTCACCTGCTGCTCTTTGTAAAGCACTTTGAGATTGCCCTAATGGGACCTCCTTATTACAGGTAGAGTCTTCCCTTAAAACACTCCTAGTAATGTACAGTTACTAACATAAGGGCTTCTTTCTGCTGCAGCAGAAATAATAGGGCAAGCAGCCCAGCCATCACTCTCTGTCAGTGTTCGTTTGAACAGCTTAAAATTTAATTAGTTTCTCTCAGAACTCTCTGTAGTAAGGGTCTGCCAATGTAACTTCTGTGTACAGAAGTGCACTAACCCTTATGGTTTGAGTACTAGTCACAGATGACATGCACAGTACTTTGGAGGAAAATCAGGGATGTTTTCTGCAAATTGTGAGGCTATTTCAGCAGCATTAAAATTGGCTGTGTAATTTTACTTTTTTTTTTTTTTCCTACTAGGACTACAACTGTTTCTACAGGGAATCACAATAGCATTTCTGTCTTGATATGTGATTTACCCTCAAAGATTTGTGGCTTTTTCTGAAGCATTTTGAAAAGTCAGTAAAAATGCACAATTGCAGCATCAACTGATGATGTACACACAAACTACTTACCAAGTAAAGTTGGGGTTTTTGTAATTAGAGAGAATGTAAAGTTTCTGCCTTATTTTCTTTTTAGGCAAAATGGCTTTTTGCTATCTCACTTAAAAAGAGCGTATAACTCTTCCTTTAGTGTGTAAACATTTATAATTTGCTGTCACTGCCATTAATATTTACAGCATGCCTCTAGTTAAAAACAAGCTAAGACTCCTGTTTTGGGACTGCCCTTAACAGAAATTCCATAGCATATTAAGCAACCAGGTTGAAAACATTAACTCTGCCATATCCTATTTGACAATTTGAACATGGTATCACCTCTTTTGGGAATTAAAGAAATGTTTACACAGCCACAGATTGTTGAAATGAGTGTGGGGAAAGAATTTGGGGATTTTTTCCTTTATCAGATCCCAGGCTCTTGAAACTGAAAGGTTAGTATGTTTTTTTGCATTTAAAAGTATGAAGTGTCCTAGATAGAGAAGGGTTTCTGCTCCATTTTTGGAGGGGAAACACCAACTAGCATTAACCTTTCCAGGAAGCTTCCAAAATAACAACAGCAATGAATTACTTATGAGTGCCCAGTTAGGTTCCAGGGGACTTGGTATTTAGAAAGCACTTGACTGCCTGTCTGTTAAAATTCAAAGGCCTTTGAGGCACAATGTAGATAGCTGCTGCTCTTTGAAAAATGTTGGGTATTGCATTCACTTCAGTATTGAAAACCATTGATGATGCATAAAGCCATGATTGCTGTGGTACCTACTGAGTGTATCCATTGGGTGTTGCTCTATCCTCCTGACCCTGTGAACACCGTGTTCCTGTCAATAGGTCATCATTTATTCATACTGAAGTGGTATCTCTAAGTTTCAGCTATCTGAGGAGGAAGAAGAATTTTTGTTAGTTGATGAATAATTAACTTGGTTGAGTAGTGGAGAGGACTGATGCATGCAGAGAGGTGGTGCAAAATGAGTGTGGTTACAGAGGAAGTTTTCCTGCATTTACAGTATAGTTTCTTATTTCCTTTTTGCTTACTTGGAACTCCTGCTTAACTTTTAACTCTCTTCTGTGAAACTCATGGATAACTGATTTTGTACATGGAAAGCATTCTGTGCTGTTTAATTATCTTATTATCTCAGCTAAAAGATAGGCTTTTGAGGATAGCAACAGTGTCAGAATAATAATGATATTGAGCTGTTACTTTCAGTTAACTGGAATCAACTCAGAAGTTACTTGGGTTCTTCAATGTTAAATTTATGAAAAAAAAAAAAAAGAAAAAGAATGGATACTGAGCTTTATTCAGCTGTGTTTTTAAAGGGCCAGGACTGCTCAGAGATGAAGCCATCTGTAGGCTGGAAGAGACTTGTATCAATTTTCTCAATTTGCTATTAAATACAGGCAATAAAATGTCATAGTAATTTTTTTTCTGTTGAATTTAAAAGCTTCTGTCTGACTAACGTGATCATAGTGATTTAGCTGCAAGTGAAACTGTTTGTCAAGTGGAAAGCTTTAGGGCTTGCTCTATTTGATTTGGGGCTGTTTTGTGTATTTAGGATTCAGTCTCCTGCCTGCTGCAGCACTGACCAGACTGCAGAGCTGCTCTCTGTAATAAACTGCAGTGCCTCCAGCTCTGTTGGATCTCTGTAATGGCACTGTGGGGCTTGACCAGTGATGAGTACATTAATTTGGATGCTCCCACCTTTCTGTTTCTTTTGGGTTGGCCACTATTATTGCCCAGTTTGAGTAAATCACAGCATCTATTGTATCTATTATAATAATCACTTCAACAGGCTCTTCTTCATCCTTTTGAAAAATAGCATACAAAAGGTCATCTCAGTCTGCCTGTAAAATGTTTCAATCTTTTAGAAATTATCTGCAAGTTCACACAAGAGAGCTCCTTAAGTCTCCTGGAGTAATAGTCACCTTTGAAAGTTGACTTCATCCTTCTTACAATCTTAGTTTGAAGCTGTCTTTATTTTAGTGATGTTCCCTCTTGTTCTTGAGCACAAATGTAGGTGCAGTTCCCAGCAGTCACTTTTTTTATGCAGAGCAGTAAGAAAATGTGAGATCTGAGGTATGTACAGCATTAAGACAATCTTGGTATTATAGCAAAGCCTTTAAAGAGCTGCAGAACTCATCAAGTCCATCTTATTAGCTCATTTTTTAGTTTAGATTAGCTTGCATTTCTGAATTGAGCCCAACCCTGTCATCTATTACTCTGGTTCCCTGAGCAAATTGATTTTGAGCTGAGTTTTACCCTTCCATTGCAAATCACTCATGTCTCCCTTTTCAAATGCTTAACAAAATTTGGTGTGGTTCTAACTTGATTGACATCTAATTTTATTTCAGTAATAATTTGCTCATTTCTGCTTTTCTCATGATCCCTGGCTCTCTGTATTTAATAATATGCTCTGTCACTAAGTTTTTGCATTTGGGTTTTTTGTTCCAGTGGTGTGTGGGGAGAGCATGTGTGCTGTCAAGTCCTGCCAGATGTGATGCACGTTAGGCATTGCTGTTCCAGCTCTCTGCATTTCCTTCAACTTCTGTGCTTCTAACTGAGCCCTTTGCCCTTTACTTTGCCCTTTTTCTGAGACAAGAGAAAGGACGGAGACTTTTCAGTCTGTGTTTTCAGGGTATTCCCACTCAGGTTACCATCCCTGGGGTCGTTTTGTAGCAATCATGTAGATGACTTGAATGTTTCCAACTACCTTGAAACATTGAAAACTACCAATGAAACAGTGAAAGCAAAAATTTGTAACAAGTTACTATGGAAAATGTGCTGTTCTTTCTTTTTCTTTTTTTTTTTTTTTTTTTTTTTTTTTTTTTTTTTTTTTTTTTTTTTTTTTTTTTCTCCATTCCCTCTTTCACGCAGTGGTAGTCACAAAAAAGCACAAGAGTTGAAAATTTTTTGTTTCTTTCAGAGGTGTGATGGATAAAGGTGGCCAGTCACAGGACCTGAGTGAGCACCTCAGTCCATTTAAGGGACTTGGCCAGGTCCCTGCTGAAGCAGGCTGGTAATTCATGGGCAGTGCTGCTGTTTCTTAGAGAGATCAAGTGAGTAACGTGTTCCCAGGTATTTAACTTACCTTCTCCCATAGCAAGGAATTAGTGTTGCTATAGACAGGCTTGCTATCATTGGTGACCCCTCTAAAACAATGATAATAAATTAATTGTTCTTTAGAAATGCACTTCTCTGTGCTACCATTTGAAATCTTTTATGTAGGAAATGCTTCCAGCAATGTAGGTTACAAATGAGATTCATTCAGTTTTTAATAATTGTTACAAAAGTTTGGTTTCATCTTCTGCATAGCGTAGGGCATATAAAACCTTGCTTTATGTTGAGCACATAATCTCAGTCTGAAGAGAAGCAAATTTTGTGCTGGTATCACAAGATGAAGTCTTGCCACTTTTTCTGTGATTTTCAGTGGTTTTTGTTATGAGAAGCCCAGCCCAACAGAGCATTCAGCAAATGGCATTATAGTGCTCCTACACAAAATGTTGTCTTCTTACTCTGACCTTGATAGACCCCCAGACCTTCCTCTCTCATATTTCACTGAAGCTAAAAGCTCAAATCCCTATTTTTTTCCAAATACACCTATTCTTTGTCAGTGAGGGTTGCTGTATGCTGTCAGTCTAATACTTGTGTCCTGTGCTGCATTGCCAGGGTCAGCAATGAAACATGATTATCTTGGGATCTAATGAAATAGTTTCCTGCCCTCCTGTAATTCTCACAGTGGCTCAGACATTTAACCTTTCACCCATTGGGACTAGCCTCAGAATAAATGTACTGCTACAACAGCAGAGCTGTCTTGATTGTTTGCTGTATTTCCAAGAAGTCAGACATTTTCAACACTTGAACATTTTGCTCTTCTTTTAATCCCCCCAAGTGATGTTTTTTGGGGTTTTTTTAGCACAGCCTAATAACCTAGTACATGTTCAGTTTGAGTCTTAATATCAACATGAGTTTTAGAGTCATAAATTGCAGCATGCCAGGTATTATCTGGAAGAATTTTTAAAGGTAAGAATTCAAATATCTTCTGATATACTACATGATTATTTCTTTTTGTTTTGGTCCATTTTCCATTATCTTTATCATCTCTCTGTCATTAGAGTATGTGATGGGCTTTACCCTAGACATGGCTGTGATGAGGTTCTAGATCCTTGATTTCTCTCCCCTTTTTCTCGTTCCTGTGATGTCTCTGGGCATGGTTTCATCACATCCTTTGTTTCTCAGCTGTGAGATGACAGTGCTGGCCCAGCTGAGCTGTAACATGTTCCTACCAAATAGACATCCATTAATTTACTTGGAGCATGTTTGTAACCCTAAAAAAGTTCCTATGGGTTGCTATTTTTTTTAATTTCTAAATTAAAAAAATTACTCACTGAAAATTGGTAAAAAGACCTCCTTAACACCAATGTAGCATTAAGAAGCAGAAATTCTTTATTCAGTGCTGGATGCACAAGGGGGATATTTCCTCTGTAGTATCCCCCTGATATTGTCCTTCATGCTGGGGACAGAAAAGGCTCCTTTTCCTGTAGTGTTTTTCACATACATATTCGTAGGTTTTCTGAGAAGAAACATTCCTATGACAACCATTTCCCCAGAGGAAATTAGCATATATTTGCTCCCACTGGAACCTGTGTTCCCTTTTCCCAGGGATCCCTCCAGTGGTTCCTGGTGGCTGGTGACCTGGAATTTATGCTATGACAGCCCCATGAACTCAGTGCTGCTTTCAGATTAGGAAAAAAGTTGTCATGAATGGGGTGGTTCATTAATTCGTGACTCCTTAGATCAATGAAGTGTAGTTTTACTCCTTTCCTTGGTCAATGGTTATCATAATTTTGATTGTATGGTTCCACAGGCTAATGATTTTGCAAAATTATTGTTGTGGCAACCCACCAGGTGCAAGCAATTCTTCATCTGGCAATAAATCAATCTCTCTCTCAGAGTGTTCTGAAATCACCAACACTGGTGTGCAGCTAGGTGTATGTACATGTAAATACACAGCACATTGTCTCTGGGCTATTTCTGTCTTAAGCAGCAGTCATGATGTGTTAAATTCATCTATTTCCTTCAAATTCTGTCCTAATCCATTTCTTTTCAGAGATCTATCACTGTAAGTGTGAGTTCTTCATGTTGACAGCCTTTTAAATTTGCATTAGGGCAGAAATGTATGGTAACCTTATACTAGAAATTTATTAAAAATAGTTATTTCCCTAATTTTTTCCTTCTAAGCTATGCTGAGTTGAGTTTGACTGAAATGTCATCTGCACAGATTTTATATGAAGTTACCATTATTTTTAGAAGTCTGGCTTACAGATTCCCAACACTAAAAGTTATTGAAACTATATTTTGTCTCAAGGGAGTATCTCTGAATCCATGGCAAAAGAGATATGTTGTTTGATGACACTTTGTACTTCTTTTTTCTAATGATGTGTGTTCCCTACAAATTAACTCGTAGATGTGCTGCAGTTCAGAGGTTTAAGACAAACAGAAAAGAAACCATCGAATCTCTCAGGAATTGCCTCAAAGTAGAGTCAGTAGGGAGCTCTTTGTCCCCTTCAAATGTAAAATACTTCAATTAACTGACAGATCTTTCCAGTGTGGATTTTTCTGACATTCTCAAAATCTCTTTGTAAAGCAATGAATTGAAAATGAGCATCCCTATAGCAAAGCTGCATCCCTGTCAGGTGCCAGGTTGTAATAGTATTTTTTCATCTAAAGAATCATCATATCAGAAATCTGATACAGTCTAAATTGCAAAGGTAGATTAGAAATGCTTTTTTCAGTAAAAGGTGTTTCATAACACAAAGTATGAGAGGCTAACAACAAATGGAAATTGCTTGCAGTTTGTTTTGCACTGAGGTGATCCTGGTTCTTTTGGGACCCAGGTAAGAAATACAAACAGCCATTGGGGGTGTCTAAGTTATCCAATGACAGATGGGAATTATAGTGAGTGATATAGGAACCAGGATATCCTTCTGACTGTCCTGGGAAGATTTATAAGTCACAAGAATTTAGATAGAATGATAATTAGCATGTCACAGGGTGAAAAAAATAAATTTTGGGATTTTATAATGTGAGATCAGGGGACAAAGATGGGGGAAATGGGGTGTGTCCCTGTCCTTCTTCTTCATCTTCTTGTAGGAGTGGATGGCAGGTTTGATACTGTGTATTGTATTTCGTTTCATTCCTCCAGAGCTGTGAATTTCGGTTGTCTTTATCTGGATATTTTATGGCTCCACTCCTGCTCTTAATTATCTTAACACCTTATCTCTGGGTCAGCTTGTGCTGCTTCTTTTTCTTTCACATGAAATCACATCTATGATACTGTAGCAAATAACTGCTAGCTTTCCTTTTAACCCCTTCTGTTCTGCCGTTTCCTGTGGCGAGCACACTCGCAGACACTACAAACGTTTTTTTGTACTTTATAGGCACTGACGTGAATTGTTTTGCTTTAAATCTCTTTGTAAAAGCAGGAAATAATCCACCTTCATTTATTGGAAGTGTTGATAGTTCTCAGGGTTTGCTTTGGTCGAGATGATCCCCAGATGTATAGAAGTCGCTGATTCCCAACCCAGCTGTTGAAGAATAGAGTCAGAAGTCTTTGGCTGATGCTCTCAAGGCTGTTTTATTGTTTCTTATCTAAGGTATTTTCTGTCTGGGCTGCCCAGGTCTGTTCAGCAGGGCAGCCCCAGGCACACTCTCTGCCCCTGGGGCAGGCACAAACTTTTATACTACAAATGACATGTTAGTTATTTATAGTTATGATCCAATGCCTATCACCTGTGTTAGACAGTTCCATTCTACTCTAATCCAATCCCCAAGTGCCAACATCACCAAGAAGATGGGGATTAGGAAGAAGAAGGAAGGAGGACAGGACAACCCAAGTCCCTCCATCTTACCCCCTAAGCCCCATGGTAAAAATCCCCAAATTTCCCTTTTCACTCTACAACTACTACTATCATGCTATCTAAACTTTTGTGACCTGTAATTCTTCATTCAAAGGTTTAAATTGTTCCACGGGTCAAACTCAAAGCTGCAGGAGTCCCTGGGGTCTCTGACACCCCTGCCAGTGCTTTGAAGCCCCCTGGCTGGAGCTGGGATCATCCAGGGCTGTCAGACACATCCTGGGTTCTGACAGAGAGTGGCATTCTGCTGTTTGTGCCAGTGCCACCCGCCCGTGCTGCGAGGCGTTCTGTGACAGTTCGCTACGTGTCGAGTTCAGAGACGTGTGAAAGCTTCCCTTCTGGAAAAGAAAGGGCCAGCTCCCGTGTCCGGCGCCAGGACAGATTTAGGCAGCCAGCTAAGCACTCCCTGGCTGCCTGCTGACTGAGGTGTTCTCCTGTCTGTGCCCCTGAGCCTCTGCTCTGCGGGCTCCGGCCGCACTCCCCTGCGTGCGGGGTCAGGGGAGGAAAGGAGACTTCCCATTCCGTGGAAAGCAAGATTCTAGAGGGAAGATCCTGGTGATGCTGGTGGAGGGGTTTGAAAGCATCTGTGAAAATAAGCTGGTTACTGCTCAGAGTTGATAGGTTTTGCTGATTTTCAAAATTTTGTTGTTTGAACAGTTGGTAGTTTGCTGGCAACTTCCACATGAGCACATACAGTGAATCAGGGGCTGGAATACAGTATATCATCCAAAAATAAACACCCAAGGGTAAAATCTGGGCTTCACTGAAGCCAGTGAAATCTCTGGTTACTCTTTCAGTAGAACTAGATAAGTCACGGATGCTCAATTTGCATAGGATTCTGCAGTTCTCTTCCAGTTGGGAAGATGGGTCACCCTGAGACAAAGCTGCTGACAAAGCAAAAGCATCTTATCCTCTTAAACTTGTCATCCTCTGCAAATTGCTTACTGGGAGACAATGTATTTCACAAATGGGAGTTTTCATCATCAGGCAGTATTATTGGCACTGTCAGAGAACAAGGCTGGGAACTACTTAAGGTTTTGTTTGAGCTAAGACAGGTGCTCCTGTGTTATCCTATGTTAAAAATGAGAAGCTTGACTCAGCCAATATATGAAGCAGTAATTCAATTTATTAAATAATATGGTAAAGAATGAGCAAACAGTGCTGGGTACAGTGGTGAGGTTTTCCCTTCCAACTGCACACTGATGGCTGGGCTTGCTGGTATTTATTGAGAGATCCACAGGCTTTCTCAGCAGTTTCTATTTCCAATTTCTACATCACAATTCTATACTCTATTGATCCATTCCCCCAGGATTTATATCTTGGGATGTGTATCCAGATGGTGGGTCCAGCTTCTTTTTACTCTGTTGTGATCCATTCCTCCCAGGATGTGTATCCAGCTTCCTTTTTACTCTATTATGATCCATTCCTCCTAGGATGTCCATCTTCCTTTTTCAGGATGTTCTCTCCATTTTGTTAGGAGCTTGAGATAAGTTCACCTCCCTCTTTTGGTTATTCTAAAGGTACAGTTGAAAAATCCTTAATACAAAGCAATATTCTAAAGTTATAATTCAAAGGTTTCAGTACTAAACAGCTTAAGGCTTAATTACAAGCAAGAAGTTCTTATCAAAAAGCAACATCCTAAAGTTATAATTCAAATACTCTTACTACAAAACAACTTAATACTTAGGATAGTTAATCGTGAACCCAGGGTTGGTTAAGCCTTCCATGCTTTGCTTTCCTCAGTTGTTTATTATAACTCATCTTTAAACTGTCCCATGGCCATGTTCCACACATTCCACAGTTACATCGGTTTCCTTTATTTACCTGACACGAAACACAACTTTGTATTTCACACCTGTAAACATGCCTGCAGCCCTGGATGTTGCCTCTGATTCCTGGTCCATTGTGTTGTGTGTGGTTTTCCCACCCTCTGTGCAGCTGACCTCCCCTGTGTTCATGCAGGAGAAAGCAGGTAGTGGAGGGCGAGCTGAGCCCCTGTGCACAAGCACTGGGGAAGCTCTGGCTGGACACATGGCTTGGGTTGCAGATTTCTTGCTTGTGAGGGCAAATCTTTGTTGGAGCCTTTTGCTTCTGTTGGGGTGACAAATGGCATCAGCCTGGAGCCCTGTTGCAGCTGGACATGTAGGTATGCAAATGCACAAGGCATGGCCTGCCTTCTTCAATTTGTTGTTGGCTTGAGACAGACACGTGGGGATGCAGCAGTGCTTGGAGGAGTGCCAGGCCAGCCCCCTGTCCATGCAGCCTCCTCTGTCAGACACATCCCTCTCTCCTCCTGAACAGATCTTCTGGCCAGCAGTGTACACCAAGTTCCTTTCGGCACCATGCTCTGGCTGGATAAATGGGCAGGGTGTTTTGAATTGGGTATTTTGCGTTTGGTGGTTTTTTTTTCCTTCTTAGCCTATGCAGAATGAATTAAAGCTCTCTGAGGATCATAGTGGGACAATTTATGGCAATCCCATTCTTTGAGTCTCACTTTTTTGGGGGTGTTGAATAGGCAAGTTGTTGTTGCTGTAACATGATTATCAGTGCCACCGTATCCCTTAAAATCTCACTTGCCCTGGAGACATGAGATTATCCAGCACTTGCAGTGAGCACCCAGCTGCAAGAGCATTCTGTGGAACACTTGTGTGCACTGCATTGATGAATGCTAATGGAAACATAAGGTTCCCCACGGTAAGCCTGTGGCTGGCAGCACTCTAATTGAACCTTCCTTTGAAAATAAGTGAGAGGTCTGTAATTTTGGCCTCTTGTTCTGAAGGGCATGCTTTTATTTAGAGATTTTTCCAACTTTTTTTTTTTTTTTTTTTTTTTTTTTCTGAGTTTCTATAAATGCCTGAAGTGGAAGAAATCTCTGGATAATCTTTCTCCTTTCAAATGTTTGGTTTAAAAAATTGTTTTTCTGAAAGCTAATGTGCGCCTCCTGCCAGCTTATACTCCATCTCCAGGAACTGGAATGTGGAGTTCTTTCCCTGCATTCCATTGTCCAAGCTAATACAACTCTGGTTGCTACATTCTGACATTGAGTCTGACACAGGGAGAGAATTTATTCTTTATTAGACACCTATGGAGTAATCAGAACTGCTGCGCTGGCAATTCACCTAAAGAACTGCAGAGAATAGGAGTATAAGTGTAGCCAGGCAAATTAAGGCTTTAAATTTAATCAGCATGATTACTTTAGTAGAAAATACAGAAAACACGTGCTCTATAAGTATAGTTGTTCATGAAATTCTTATTTTGGAAGACCTTTTTCTGCCCTGACTTCTATGGGCCTGTCTCATCTTGCCTTGTAACTATGGATTTGGCATAGACTGAGCCTTGCTCTCAGAGCCAGATTTCTGTGACTGCTGCAGTAAAACTGGTTGAGAGTGCTGGTGGCACAAACAGGTAAAACTCCAGGTCCCTTTTGTGCTCTTGGCATCAAAACTTCATGTCTCTGTATGCTCCATTTAAATAATCAGATTTGTTTATTACAGCAAAACCACATTGGTGTTGCTTTTGGTCATGTTCAGTTTTAGGCTGGTGTTGAAGATAGCTAAGAAAAGAGCCAGCCCTGAGTTGTGGCTCCTTCAGCTGCAAGGTCCATGAGAAGTGCAGAATCTACTGCTCCTCCCAGCCCAGGGAGCTGCTCCCTGACTCATAATGGAATTTGGTTTGCAAGAGGCTCCTGAAGGTGACCTTGTCTATCCCCTGACCCAAGATCAAAGTTAAGTGTTGTCCAGGGTCTTGTCCTAGATGAGTTTTGAAAGTCTCCAAGGCTGGAGGGTACACATCCACTCTGGGCACTGATTTTGCTGCCATGCCACTCTCAGGGGGGATTTTCCTTTGTTTTGTGTGAGTTTCCTTGGTTTCAGATTGCGACCTTGTGTCTTGCCCTTTTGCTGTGTGCTGCTGAGGAGGGGCTGACTCTCTGTTGTATCCCCCTTCAGTCCAGAAAAGAATGCAAGTAGGTCTCCCTTCTCTTAACCTATTCTATTTGTCTGAACAAAAAAACCCAGTTCCTTTTTCTCTTCTCTAGGGAACCTTTCAGACACCCTTGGAATTCACTTTGCTTCCCTGACTTCCCCTCTTCCAGGGCTGCCTGTTTCACTGGGCTATTATGGCAATGAGCCCAAATACCCTCTCTATTCCCCAATTTCCTTTACAAAACCTATAGAAATCAGCCTCTTTAGATGTTCAAGGTTGTGGTCAGTTCTCTTCCTATCTTCTTGATGACTCACTGAGACAGGCAAGCTGTAAGGGCCTGTTTTGATAAAGGTTGGGAGACACAAAGAAGAGCAGAGCAAGACTTTATGCTTGTCTCTAAATGGCACTTCAAGGATAATAAAGTGCTGTTTTGATTATCTAAAACCTTTCCTATGAGTTTCAAAAATACCTTAAAGGAGAATAGGGCTTTTTGTCCTCTTCTGAAAATGTGCAGAGTGAAAATACCCATAGCTTCTAATTTATGTTGTTTGAATGACAAAAAAGAATTATTCTGAGCATAAGCTTCTGCCTGAGAGTGACATTTTACAGTGCTTTGAAGACAAGATGGTAACAATATTATTTGTTTCCTTATTCCAGGGGAGGAGCTTCCTGTTCTTTGAGAAACAAATCCTTAATTTTTCTTAATTTTAGCAAAAATACCACCACTTACTCTATACTCAGAACGCATTTTTGGTATCTGGGGTTTTTTTAATAGGCTTATAAAATGGTGTGGTTTGGAAGGGACCCTATTTGCTTTTTAATTGACAGAAAAAAGTAAGAAATATTAAAAGGCACTAAATAAATTAGATGTTCTGTGGCTTCTAGGAGGTATGTAAATAAAACTAAGTGTTTTGCAGCAGAAGAATGCCATTTCCTTCTAGATATGAGACCAAATCCCAGAAGGCCCCATACAGTGAGGCCCAGATAATTTGAAGTTTTCAGGTGATTCACTAAGCAACTGGGTTGTTCTTATTATTCACTACCAACATGACTTTGCTTAGAACGCTCCTAAAATGCTCTATAAATGTGCTCTGACTATGGAATGTGAGTTTACTTATGGGAAGCTAATGTGCAATAACTAGAATGGCCCAGCAGGCTGGCAGCTCTTAAAGAACTGGATATTGGTATTCATTCTTTGCTGCTTTATTCAAGAAAGCACAGGAGATAGAATTGCAAAAATTTCGGCCATTTCATAGTTAGAAAAAGAGAAGAAAATCGGTTGGAAAAGAAAAAAAATAAAGCTTTTGTAAAAATGGGATTTTGGTTCTCAGTGGAAATATAATAGGGCCTCCATGGAATGCTGGTTTTGTCTGCCTTCAGGCACATTTTGTTTTAAAAGAATTCAACATCTCTGACAGTCTTACATGCTTGTTCTGGTAATGCTTCTATTGGTTTTAATTGACATTTTGTAATAACTGGGTGTTGGTCTAATACAAAATTGTAAGCCACCTTATCTTTCGTTAACAAGATATGAATTATTTTGTTTATAGAAATAATTTAATTATTGGCCATTGGAATTTTGAACGGAACTGCTTTAAAATTACCAGCATGAAACTAATTTGTTGTGTTGTAGATAAGTGATGCTCTTTGTTACAAGATTTCCCCTTTTTGTGTTTTCTGTGCCTGGAGGGAATGCTCAGGGCTGGGGGATTGAAATCCCCATCTAGAGTGCAGTTAAAGGCAATTAAATGGAAATTCTTATTCACTCCCCCTTTTGCTAGATTGCAGAGGAACAATGCATGTTGGCATCGAATGTTCATTTTCATGGTAGAGCTTTCTTGTCTATAAATATTTCCCAGCCATCGCATTTAGGAATGGTTTTGTTCCTTATTTATAAAAAGGCAGAGTGGTTGCCTGAGGCCTCACATATCTTGATGGAAATCAGCACACTGTGTACTGGGACTGCAAAGGCATGGCTGTGTCTGTGGCTGAATCTAAATTTCTCTGTGTTTTCTGAAGGCTTTGTTGATCTGAGAGATGAATTTCAAGAGGACTGTAGGTACTGAAGGGAACCACTGAGAACGAACAGGAGCATGTGCATTGTTCACTCTTTTACCCAAATGGTCCTTGGGGAAAAGCCTGTGAGTTGTTGACATTTGTCCTACTGCTCTACATCAGTAAATAGACTCAGGATTAGTTTTGTTTTCCATGTTTCTGATCTCCTTAGCGTTTCTGGCATAGGTAAAACCTCCATCACTGTGGCTGGCAAGTCCCTTTTGCAAGTGAAATCTCTTATGCAGAAATTGACTCTTCTGACTTTATCATTGCAACAGCATTTGCATTTTTATTGAAGAGTGTTGAATTAAGCATCTGGTGTCTGGAAATGAAGCTAAACGCTTTTTGCCTTTAGGTGGCAGCTTCTTCAAGAGTCCTTTATAGGTTTCTTAGTTGCCTGTGCCATGCTCATAGAGTCATTAAGGTTGGAGAAGATCTCTAAGGTAAAACCCAAACTTTGACCAAACACAACCATGTCAACTAAACCACAGCAGAGTGCCATGTCCAGTCATTTCTTAAACACTTGCAGGGAAGGTGACTCCGCAGCCTCTCTGGGCAGCCTCTTCCAATGCCTGACCACCCTTTCAGTGAAGGAATTCTTGATGTTCAACCTGAACCTCCCCTGGCACAGCTTGGAGCAATTTTCTCTTGGCCTGTCATAGCTATAATATCTTTTATTTCAGAGCATGAATGGATCTGCTATAACATCCTTTTCACTGAGCAGCATATCTTCTCTTCTACACTTTTCAAATGGGAACTTGAGCTTCCTCAATTATCTGTAGCAAAGCATGAATTGAAAAAACCCTGTCCTTTAAAGTTTAATTTCCACCATTTTCAAAAGGCAGACTGCTTGCATGGGAACAAATAAGAACCACACAGTTTGATACCTTGCTTCATACTGACTGCTAAACATTTAACTTTTATTTTTAATGCAAGATGGGGCATGTGAAGTGCAAGGTATGTTGTTGCATTAAGAAAATAAAACTCAAACACATATAAGTCCTATTCCTCTTGTGTTCCATAGAGCATAAAACTCATCATCTCGAGTCTGGACATTTTGAAACTACCAGTGCTTAGCCAGGTGCTTGGGTACAGTGGAATTTTGATCAATTATCTCATTCCTTTTGGCTGGGGAACAGGTTAAGTCTAGGAACCTTGTTTGGTATTCTGAGCTGAAAGATAAATTAGTGGTGAGATAGATGCTCATTCTTCTGCCCCTGCAGAAGAGTTCAGCATCCTGCTTTGCTGAACACAGGAGGAGTCAGACAATCAGCTGTTTTCAGCTCAACAGTCGACCCAGAAGTTCATGATCTAGTTTTCTTGCCTCTAAGCCCATGCTGATTCAGGCTGTGCTCTCAATCTGTTTTTGAGTTTTCAATCTGCTTCCCTGCATGTGCTGTCCATCTCACATGCACTAGCCACACAATGTCTATTAATTTTTTACTTCTGTCCTCATTAAGCATGCATCTGTCTGTGTTTTGATTGCAATATGCCAAGTATTTGCATTTGAAGGCTTTAATCACTTCAGTATTGGCTTCCAAAAGGAAACTATTGACCTGTCTCAGTCATCTTAAATGAACATGAGAAGGTCATGCCAGCTGCATAAAGATTAATGTATGTTAGGACAAAATTCAGAGACCTAAAACTTGGAAAAGTTTTAATAAAATAGATACATGACTAGAACCCATCAGTCACCACTTCAAGAGTGTTTTTCTCACAGACCTCTGTCTGCCACCAATTGTTCCTTAGCAGAAAAATTTTGAAAAAAAAAAAAGGCCCAAACCCCCATATATAGTAAACTTTAAAAAAGAGAAAAAAGTCTTATCTTGCCTGATCCTGGCATTAACCTTTAACATCCTGAGCAAAGATTTCCATCTATGATGCCATATTGACATTTGACTAGGGAATATGCTACCCTCTTGGATAATCCAGGCTGCTTTTTTCCTGCTTTTTATGCAATGAATGTGGAGGTAACTAATACATAATATATTCTGCTTTGCAGCAAGCTACCAGCTCAAATAGGTAATCATTTGAAAAAGTTCAATGCTATTGCATTATGCATCAGAAAAAACTACATTCAGTGTCAAAGCCATAAAGGTAGTCTGCCTGCTTGTCCTGGTAGAAATCAGGTCATGTTTATTGCTTATTAACCTTTCCAGAGTAGAAGAATGAATTTCTGTGAATCATTTCAGAATTGCAGCCCCAGAATGTCATTAGTAAAAATAAAAGTAAAATTCAGAAATGGCAGCCTTCGTTACCTACTTATGTTTTAAACTGATCTTTTGCATGTGCGCTGCTTTCTACATCTAAATTAGAAATCTAGCTTCTTTTTCCTTTCTTTCTTGAAGTGCTAAATATAATTTTTGTTTTAGATGTCCTTTTATGTCACTGCACATGAGCTTTCTACTGCTGTTTATATTTATCATATAAATATGACATGTCTGGAGCAGTCATGTTTCTATTGTTTCTTTGAAAATCTGTGCCCGTTTTGCTCACAGCATTATTTCTGTCATACTTGTTTGCTTCTGACAGTGGAATTTCCATCTGGGGTTACTTAGAGTTCAACAGTAAATGGTGTTTTTCCTCCCAAGTTACACCTTTCTGCATGATCAAATTGACCTCTTTCTTGTGTTCACCACTTTTACCATCCTTTATCATGACCTCAAATAGTGATCACTATTTTATTGTTCTCAAAGTTCTAATTTTAAGAGGCCTTTGAAAAATCATGATAGTGTTACACAATTCTGAGGTTTCAGGAGATACATACATATATGTAGTTCAATGGTGTCTTGTTACTTGACTTTTATGACTGATTTATTAAAAAGTATCTTTTAACTTAAGAGCATCCTTTCAAACAAAATCTTGGGAGAAGTGATGGGATCAGTGTAAGGTGAAAATCTGACAGCTCTCTGTTGGCCCAGTCTTTGTTGAATCAGTAAACTTGCCTCAGTGTCTGTAGCTGATTTAAGCTGTTGTGCCTCTACTCTGGGAGGGGATTTCTCAAGGAGACAGAAGGGGCTGTGGAGCCCTGCTGAGTTCAAACTTGAATCTGGGAGGTGTCAGGAAAGCCCCACGCTGTGATCCCTGAAACCAAGAGCCAACAAGGGACCAATAGTGATTTCTAAGTGGTTTAAGTGAGCAGTCCCACCAAGCAGCTCCATACTGAAAAGAACAGTGGTAATTTTGGAGAGAGGAAGTGGTTCTTCCTCTCCCACTGTGTCATGTCACAGGAAAGCTGTTTCTCCACTCAGGCTTCCATGGCAGGCTGCTGTTCCCTCATATACCATAAGATCTATGCAGCAAACCAATTTGTATCCAACACATGACCCAAATGCAGGTGAACTTCCTTTAAGTTCCAGTCCAGGTCATTACCTTTTCATGTGAGCATGGTAACTTGAAATATTTTTGCTTGCTTATAATTAAAAGGTATTTCACGTTCACCTCCTTGTTGCATTGATCTGCATAATTACAATCAATATCAATAGTGAACTATGCTTGCTTGCTTTCCTTGCCCTGACTTTTAACATCTTGATAGCAGTTTAAGAAAGAAATTAAATATTGTGATATGGATGAGTTGGGACAGGCTTGGCCATCAGAGAAATGAGGAAGAAGTTCTTTACTGTACAGGTGACTTAGCACTGGGACAGATTGCTCAGAGTTTATGGAGTCTCCCTCAGTGGAACTATTCAAGAACTATAGGATGCAATCCTGTGCCATGTGCTCAGGGATGACCCTGCTGGAGCAGGGAGGTTGGACCAGATGACCCACTGTGGTCCCTCCCAACCTGACCCATTCTGTGATACAATAACATTCAAATCAGACTCATAGGGAAAAAAACCGTTTAGATATTTTCTGTAGTCACAGTACAAGGAAACGTGGGGTACACAGTAATTTTCCACTATGCTGTGCACCCTCCCCAAAAATCTATATTCATAGCTGTTCTCCAACATCACACATGCTAAAAATACACCTTTGAAGTACATTAAGGAAAAGCTGGTATGCATCTGGAAGGCTGTCATCACTTGTGCTGGCGTTGAACTGCAGTTCTCTGGTGGAGAGGGCTCCAGGTAACATTTATTCACAAGCTTCTCCATCCCTGCAAGTCCTACCTGCTCTTCTGCTGTGTTTTCATTTCACCCCTGGATAAGTTGACCTTTACATTTGTCTTGTGGGATCTTTATGTGACTAGTGCTTTTTGCTCAGTCTCAAACTAGGAATGGTGAGCCATTGAATGTAGGTATGTAGAGGAAGATAATTTGTTAGCAGTGTTCCCAAAACAGTTGTGTTAGATTCACAGGTGTCAGTGCCGAAGTTTCATTAAATTGAATTTCTTGTTATTTGGAAAATCCTATTTGGCAATTTGCTGATGCTTGCTATTTCAGTAACTTACAGGTTTTTGAGAAGACAGCTGGGTTAATACATTATCGAATATTTTTAGAATCCTTTAATGCTGAGTTCACAGGATTCTGCAAGCAAAGTAAGCTTAAAATCTGAGAAGTTTTTGAAGAGAGATTTACTTTGAAGTTTCTAAGGGGCTGCTTCAGTTTTAGTGTCAGTAAAGCTTAGGACATGTTCTGAAAGGCTATAAATAGCAGCAGTAAAACAATGGATTTAATTTGGCAAGGCTTATCGATGGGAAGGCAAAGGAGGCCACAGCTTACAGTGGGTACTAATGTGTGCTGTGGTTTTATAGAACTGGATAGAAATGAAGCTTTTAGGGATAAGTTTTCACTGAAATAGCATGTTACCATGACTCAAATCTCTCTCTCATGTATTAGAAGAAAAAAATTGTGGTCTTTCAGATGTGTTCACTTGGATTTAAGATACACAAGAGAACTTCTACCTGTATTTAGGCTAAATATTCTTCACATTAGAAACCCTATTTTGTCTTTCCCCAGAATCAGGTAATCTCATTTTCAACTAAGTGTCTTTTTTAAAAAGGTAATGCACTCAAATCAGGTTTTGCTTTTATTTTACTTTATATTTTATTGCTATTATAGTATTTTTATATTATTGCTGGGTTTCTCCCCATTTTTCATAGCTAAATGATATCTCCATCATGTCTACTATCATGGCTTGTAGTTTCTTCCAGGTTGCTCCAGAGCTGTCACAAATTTTATCAGAAATTGTCACTGAGCAATACTGTCTTATTAAATTGATCACTGTAAGCCAGTAACAAGAAGACAAGCACTGAAATCATCTCTGTTTATTTCTCAAACAGTTAAATATCCAACAGAAGCAAAAAACAGAGTATAAATGAACTGAAGGGGCTGACACACTCTGTGTTTAGCATCCCAGAGGTGTAAATAACCACTACTTGGTTCTCAGCTCGTTTATTTTTCTTCCAGGTTAGAGGAGCATTTTTCCATACCAGGAGATGAGCTCCTATAAGAAAAGGTTGTTGGAAATGAAAACAAATTCAGTGAGTTTTGCCAGCTATTTATGCTCTTCCAACCAACACAAACCACATGTTTATTTTGTGGAACCAGAGGAGAAAGGAGCTGATGAATTATGGGCTGGCCTTGTGCAGGAGGATTAAACACTGGCACTAATTAATGGCCAGTTAGCAGAGCACCATCTTGATCTCTGTGGAGGTGGATTGGATGGGGGCCATAAATCCAGACTGCAAACAGGAGCAGCCTCAAGATGCTTCATTTCAGCTGAGTGGGATGGTGGCCCTCAGCTGCTGGTGTTAAAAATGAGAAGCTTGACTCAGCCAATATTCAAGCAGTAATTCAATTTATTAATTAACATGGTAAAGAATGAGCAAACACAGCGCTGGGTACAGTGGTGGGGGTTTCCCCTCTGACTGCACACTGATTGCTGGGCTTGCTGGTATTTATTGAGAGATCCACAGGCTTCCTCAGCAGTTTCTATTTCCAATTTTTACATCACAATTCTATACTCTATTGTGATCCGTTCCTCCCAGGATGTATATCTTGGGATGTGTATCCAGATGGTGGGGTCCAGATTCTGTTTACTCTACTATGATCCATTCCTCCCATGATGTGTATCCAGCTTCCTTTTTACTCTATTATGATCCATTCCTCTTAGGATGCCCATCTTCCTTTTTCAGGATGTTCTCTCCATTTTGTTAGGAGCTTGAGATAAGTTCACCTCCCTCTTTTGGTTATTCTAAAGGTACAGTTGAAAAATCCTTAATACAAAGCAATATTCTAAAGTTATAATTCAAAGGTTTTCAGTACTAAACAGCCTAAGGCTTAATTACAAGCAAGAAGTTCTTATCAAAAAGCAACATCCTAAAGTTATAATTCAAATACTCTTACTATAAAACAACTTAATACTTGTGATAGTTAATTGTGAACCCAGGGTTTATCCATGCTTTGCTTTCCTCAGTTGTTAATTTAACTCATCTTTATAACTGTCCCATGGCCGTGTTCCACACATTCCACAGTTACAATTGCACAGGTTCCCTTTATTTACCTGACACAAAACACAACTTTGTATTTCACACTGGGACAGTGTTTAATAGTCAGGCTGTGGGATTTGCAGCTCTCTCCCATTCCTGCTGGCCGTGCACTGCTCAGTCCTGTTGATCACTGTTCCAGGGCCTCAGTAGGTTTTTACTGTGCTCTCTTTTCCCCCTGCAGGCTTTTGGCCAGTCCTTCTCTGTGCACCGCAAAGTGGCCGAGGATGGCGAAACGCGGGAGGAGACTCTTCTGCAGGAGTCTGCATCCAAGGAAGCTTATTACCTTGGCAAGATCCTGGAGATGCAGAACGAGCTCAAGCAGAGCAGGGCTGTGGTCACCAACGTCCAGGCAGAGAATGAGAGGCTCACTGCTATCGTCCAGGACTTGAAAGAGGTAAAGGGGGCTGAATTTCCCTGGGGTGTCTTGGATAATGTGGCTCTGAGTAAACAAAATATTAGAGGAAATTGTAATGCTCACCTCCCAGTCTGTGATCTTTCCAGAAACCACATGGCCTGAGGAGGCTACAGTTTAGAAAAGCGAAAATACGGCTTTTGTTGTTTTTAAACAACATTGCCACCTTACAAATATAATAAAAGCCAATTCAAGAAGCTGTGATTTCCTAAGCACCCTTAGCATTCTGCGTTGCGTTTTATAGTACTGCATTTTACATAAAAAACATTTTCTGCACACTTCTGACATTTATACAACTGTTCTTTCTCAGCATTTACACAATACCTCAGGTGCCTGGAATTAAATGAAGCTTTGTCTTGTTTTCTTCTACCGTAAAGCAGAATTAAAATGCACTCTCGTGTTTAGAAAATGGGCAAGAGTAAGGAAGTCAGATGTAGCTATTGATTGTATGGACATTGAATAATTTTGGTGGAGAATTAAGTAATGTTTAATAAATTGCCTTTTCTTCCCCTTGGAATCAGGAAGTTACAGAATGCAGCAGAACAGCTACATGCAGGGCAAGGCAGTGCTTGGAAATGAGCCCACATCTTGCCTGCATTCCCTGGGAATGCTTAGCCATAGGGATTCTCCCCACTGTCCAGCTGCTGAAGGAGGTATTTCCCACGTGATTCTGGAAAGTGATTACTTAATGTGTTAATTTGTTAATATTAACAGTTACCAGGTTTTCTGTAGCTGAATGGAATGGCATCCTTCTAGCCTACAGAAAACCTTGGAACAGGATATCCCTGGAACTGAGGCCTTGACTTCCATTGAACATCCTTATTTAATGGTTGTACTGCCCTTGACTGTAACACAGCTCCAGTTTCAGGAGGAAGTACACACGTGCCAGTTGTTCACATATTCCGATTAAAATATGTGATTGTAATTGCTGTTGCAGTGGTTAACAAAAGGAAATCAAAAGTATTTTTAATTTTTTTCATCTACTTGTCCTAAACTCCTACCCTAAAATCTTCTTGGTGGCTGACAATCAGCTGCTGACGTGCCTACCTGTTTGGTTTAGCTCACAGGACCTGATGGCTTGGGGTTCAGACACAAATGCACAACCAAGTTAGAGAAAATGCATGTTTGTCTTTGTACTCCATTCTTTTCCTCTGGGGTCTCCTTGGGATTCCTTCAAATGCAAATCTCCCTCCCATTTTCTATCATAGTTATTGATCTGCAATTTGTTCAGGCGGCAGTTTCAGTACCTGTCCTCCCTGGAATAGTGATTGTCCTCATTTCCTTGGAGATAATAGTAGCCCCTAGTGTGAAGCCAGCTGCAATTATTTCCTGCTCTAAAGCTAAATAAAAACAAGCCATAGTAGTTGATTAAAGTGCAATAAAGGAACTTACTTGAATAAAAATAAGGCTGATAAGCTGCTTGTTATTATTAAGATGTTGTACCCCAAATATCAAGTCCTCGACTATGTGGAACTTTGATTTTGTGTTACTGCAACCAATGTACTTAAGCATAAATGGGATTAGTGCAGTCAGTTCATTACACCACACACTATTATGATTAATTACTTGAATATTAATAAGAGACAGAGGGTGATTGACACCTACTTCGGGCTCTTTGGGATCTTTTCACATTGAATTAAGCTGGTATTTCACCTTGTGCTCAAAGGAGTCTCACTCTTGTGCCCAGCCTGATACTATGGCTGTGATGTCCAAGTGCCTGCTGAAAGGAGATGACCTTTTCCTGCAAGTGTTTATGAATTTTGTCTGCTTGGTTCTGCCTCCTGCAAGTAGGGAAAAGCAGACTAAACTTACTCCAAATCTTGACAGCTACAAAGGTGAGGAAAAAAAGTATGAAGTGTCTGGTATGTTTTGGGGTAAAGCCAGAATTAGATGCTGCCATGGGTGGATTGCTACAATGATGAAGCAATTTGTCTCTTTAGGCAGTAAATCTGGAAATCTAATTAGAGAAAAGGATGAAAGAAAAAAAAAATCATTTTCATGTGGGCCTCTGTACTGAGAGATGCAAAGATAGATGGGTGAGTTCTGGACATAAGTTACCTGATTGTATCCTGTCTTTCCCCATCCCTGCCCACTGCCTGTTCCCCTCAAGAAAAACATACTTTATAGCTGGTTTTTGGGTCTTAATAAGACATCTTATAAGCTAAACATACCAAAATAATCCTTCTTTTCACCTTCAGTCTTAATATAAATGTTTTAATAATGGCTGTGTGGTTCTGGTAATAGTGTTTTTGCATGGATGACACAATTGTATGGTAGTTTCTCCATGCACTCATCCACTTAGGATACTGAAGACTTGATAAGTTTTCAAAAAATGACCCCTGTTATTGGTATCAGTAAATAATACACTCAGTGCCTCTCTAGTCTCCAGCCTGTCGTGGGAGTTATCTGATGAATTCATTCTGCTCTCTGAATTTGCACGGAAATCCATCAGTCATATGAACGTGTCTGAGCATTTTGTGAGCCATCAGAATACACTCACATGAATGCTGATGAGTTTTAGCAATCCTGGGAATTCCACAACCCTGGAGTTTAAAAATTCATGCGCTTTAACAAGTATCTGCCTTACAGCCATGGCTGATGTCTGCAGGGCAGCTTGACCTGGATCTCCCTTGCTATAAAAGGGAATGTATCAGGCTCAGGTCTCTGGAGAATTATGCACCTCAGACTGCAAAAACAAACAAACTGATTTCAGTACCCATGTCTTGAAAAGGATGGTTTTTAAAGGAACTTGATCATGTACTTCAGCCTGATGGGGAATAATGAACCAGGAATCTCTGTACATAGAGAGCTTTCTACTTCATGTTGAAATGATTAGAAGAGTGAAACCCCACCAGCTTTATTTTTGATGTAAAAAAAATCCCTAGATTGTTGGATAGTAATCTTATTAATTATCACCTAACTAAATAAAATATACATTTTGGAAAGGTGGTAGGCTTTTTTCTCCCATCAAGGCCTCTGATAGGGAATGTAGGCTGTTTAATTTGATTTAAAACTGAGGGCAGAGAGATAGTGTTTTAGCAGTCAGAGACTAGATTTACAAAATCTGCATGTTAAGCATCACACAGTTTGTGGTGGCCTCTCTGTATGGAGAGATCATTATGGTTATTAGATTTTGTAACCCTCTCTAACAGTGTATAAATTGCCCTCATTCATTATAAATGTTAAAGAAATACTTTTCTTTTAAAAAAAAATCTGTTTACAATCCTTTTCTAATTTTCTGGAATCTGTTTTTTCTTATTTAAAAGCACCCTTCACTTATAGTTGGGAGATGAATAACTTTTTTCCATTTGTGCCAGTGAAAAAATCCCTTCTCATAATAACCATTAAGTATTTTGTTGGTGTATAGAGATGAAATCACTTCCTTGAGAAGCTGATAAGTGGCAGAGGTGATTGTGAAAGGGCAGATGATCCAGCTCAGGAGGTGGAGAAAGTTCTTCATGCCTGAAGACAGGAAATCATAGACAGAAAACAGAGGTGATGTCTGTGTATAATCCTCCATCATGGGAAGGCTGGATACCTCAGAGCTGGGCATCTGACTCAAAACAGGTGGCAGCTGGAGGGGAAAGAAAATGAGGGTGAGGTGAAGCAGGTGAGACTGTAGAAAATGGAGATGAAGAGTGATGCTGCAGTTCAAGACTTGTAGTGTTATGAGATTAGGCTGGTGAGCTGTTGGGGGTGAATGTCTTGGTGTCTGAAGGGGCTGGATCAGCTCTTCTTCCTTCCCATTTAGACTAGTGAAAAGGAGAAAGCCAGGAAGAAAAGGGTTAAAACTCATAGGCTCTCTGCTGAAAGCCACTGCAGCAGCTGCTGGGATTGCAGAAAGAAATCAGCACCTGGGTACCTGCAGCCCATGTGATAACAGATGAACAGGGGGGGTTATGTGATGACAATATTAATGGGCCATGGAAGCAGCACACACCTGGGTTTCTGGAGGGCAAAACCAGGATTGAGGGCAGGGGAAGAGTGGGTGGAGAGAAAAATAGAAATTTGTGATATATTATTTGCTGAAAGCGGGTGAAAAAATGTCTGAGGTGAAGTTGTGCTGCCCTGCTGCCCTTGAAATCAATAGCTAAACATTTATTTGCTTCAGGAGTACAAAAATCCTGTGCTTCATGCTAATCAGAAAATGTATGGGCATGGTAGCCTGGATTGTTTTGAGGGGAACAGATGTTTGAAAACTGAAAAAATTTACAGTAGTCTTCAAGCTGACTTTTATAAAAAATTATATGTTAAGAACTGGACTTTCTATATTGAATGTGGCTTAAATCAAAATTGGCAGCTTCCTATTTAGAAGTTATGTTTTTTCAATCTGAAAAATTAAGTTTTTTGTCTCTTCTACGATTTTGAGTAAAACCTAAAACCTTTAAATGTGAATACAGGTAGTCAATAGCCTGTCATGGTGTAATTGGGGCAAACACCCCAATTTCAGATTCTTGCTTTGCTGCTCTAGGTTTAGATTTGGGAACATAATGAATTCTATGTAATGTAGGATATCCTTAGGCACTCTGTACATTCAGTTATCATCTACTGCTGGAAGCTTCTGCAGAGGTTACGTGCTTCAATTTCTACCTGTTGTGAAATTTTCTGTCCATCTGGAGGTCTGGCTTGGCCTGAGGTCTGTCATTACCCTGTAGCTGCATGTTGAGCACAGCTGTAAGAGCTACTGGGATGTTCCAGGGAGAGGTTTCCCAGCTGAACACCTCACCCAGTGCTGTCCTTCCACTCCCTGGTTCATGCCTGTGGTAAGGTTTGGGGTTCCAGTTACTCTCTGTCCTAGGATTTGTCAATCTGCTGCTTTCTCTGAAGAAAGTGCCCTAGCAGTTGGCTGGCAGGCTCTTTGTTCCTTCAGATGAAGCAGTTCCACGTTGTTGGGAGGTTTTTTGTGGGCCAGGGTGAGTGGGGCTGAGCAAGCTGATAAGAATGACTGCAGCCTAAAGACAAAACCACTCAGATGGGAATAGGGAACAAGTTCTAGTCCCTGTTTCAATTAATATTGGATAAGAAATACTTAAATATTAATTGGGTCAGAGACCAGGACCCAGCCTCCCCTTTTGGGTGGCAGCCCTCAGCTGTCTCCATCCCTCAGAGAGAGCATGGTCTGCAGCCTGGCTCTCCCTCAGCTGGTGGCCTAACTGCTGAGCTCTTGCAGGGAGGTAACTCTGGGTAACCAAGTGAGGTGACTTTTACCAACTCTGCATTGAAAAAAGACAGAAAAGCCAAGTCTGGAAGAGGTGGCACTTGCAGCAATGGCTTTGTATCGTGACCTGGACAAGGGGATCAAGTGCACCCTCAGCCAGTTTGCGGACAACAGCAAGCTGGGCGGAAATGTTGGTCTGTTGGAGGGCAGGCAGGCTCTGCAGAGGGGATCTGGACAGGCTGGATCCATGGGCTGAGGACAATGGAATGAGGTTCAACAAGGTAAAGTCCTGCCCTTGGGCCACAACAACCCCACGCATCACTACAGGCTTGGAAGACAGTGGGATGCTGATCCCCAGGAAGGACCTGGGGATGCTGGTTGACAGCAATGAGCCAGCTGTGTCCAGGTGGTCGAGAAGGCCAGTGGCCCCTGGCCTGTATCAGCAATAGCAGGAGCAGGGCAGGGATTGTCTCCCTGTGCCCAGCACTGATGAGGCCATCCCTCGATTCCTGTGTCCAGTTTTGTGACATGAGAGGCAGGACAAGGACATTGAGGTGCTGGAACAAGTCCAGAGAAGGGCGAGGGAACTGATGAAGAGTCTGGAGCACGAGTCCTGTGAGGAGCAGCTGAGGGAGCTGGGGGTGTTTAGTGTGGAGAAAAGGAGGCTCAGAGCAGCCTTTATCACTGCTTACAACTTCCTGAAAGCAAGGTGGGGATTGGTCTCTTCTCCTGAGTAAAAGCAGTAGGACAAGAGGAGACGGCCTCAAGTTATTGCCAGGAGAGTTTAGGTTGAGAATTAAGAAAAAAATTTCTTCACCACAAGAGTGGTAAAGCATTGGATCAGGCTGCCCAGGGAGGTGGTGGAGTCACCAGCCCTGGTGGCATTTGAAAGACACATAAATATGTTACTTGTGGATGTGGTTTAATGGTGCACTGGCCATGCTGGGCTAATGGTTGGACTTGATGATCTTAGAGGTATTTTCTAACCTGTATGATTCTGTGATTTTTAGAGGGAGAATAATTAAGAAAATATGCTGAAATATTTGACATGGGTGTTGTTAATGGTGCTTTAATCCTAATGGACCTTAATACAATCACTGCTTTTTGAAAAGAAGCTGTAGGAGTGAAATGCTAGAGCAGCCCGTGGGTGGGTGTAAGAGGTGTCTGAGAATCCAAGTGGAGCTTGGGTGTGAGAGTGAGAGAGGGCAGAACTGTTCCTCCTGTTAGGAGAGTGCTCACATCTCAAGTCTGGGCATTTGTAGCATCATCAGTAGAGTTGACAATATTTACATTCCTTTGTTTTGCAAGTTACTGTCAACTGGTTAGAACCAGCTCTAAATTAGGCTTATACTATAAATGTGTTATTTGCCTGCTGAGAGGTGTTTTTATTTTCTCTCTCCTGTGTTTAGAAAAGCCTGCCATAGGGAATTTCTGCCAAGCCACCCTCATAAATGTTTCTCCCTCCTGTGCTGATAGTTTTAATGAGTGATATTTTTGCTTTAAGAGGCTGCAAAATTTGCTAAAAATATATTGTTTCCATCTGCTTTCAGGGAAAATTTCAGAGGGAACTTATTCCAAAAGCTTGTTCAATGGTTTCCTCTGCTCAGTACTCTTCTTTCCCTGTTCACAGGACTCCTGAAAAGAAACAAAATTTTCTTTGTCCTGGAGACAGAAAAATACAGCAAGCTGTGGCTTGTAATCCTACCAACTCTCTCTTCATGCTGTGAAATTAATGGGTATGCTAATAGGCTGATGCTGTCTCTCTGTGAGAGAAAGAGCTTTGAGTATAGGCAGCAAGATCGCTGTCATCTGCATCTGAGTCTTCCTATTAACAGACAAAGATTTAATTGCCAACCTGCCATTCAACTCCATCTACCGATTTAGTTACCACCAAATGCTTTCTTGGGGTTCTTGCTTCACAATTTGGCCAACAAACCACTCAGGTGAAACCAAAGGTGGCTATGGTAGGATTCACTTTTTTTTTTTTCCTGAAATGTGCTTTATAACCCTAAATTGCTATAATCATTGATAAGTTGGTTGTGTTTCCAAGTTCATACTCCTCATAAGCACCAGCTGTAATAGAATAGGAATGTCAAGAGTTCAGGATAAATACATTTTGTTGTGGCACTGTTTTCTTAGGGTAACCAGCCTGTTGTTTTGCTATTCTTACCCTCAAATATACTTGCAAGCCACCAAAAGCATCTTTGAGTGGTTGCGTTTCCTGTTAATGAGCCCAAACAAGGATTTTGGATACAAATTTGGGATTTGACACATTCATGACACCGTTTTCTTTGGCAAGGTTCAGGCATTTAGCTCTTCTGGGAATAGCAGAGTCAAACAATGGGCACTAGGGAGGTCAAAAAAAGGCCAAGTGGGATAATGGAGCATAACCAAGGGACTGTTGCATAAATGCAGAGTGCCTTATTAAAAATACTCAAATTCCCAGCTCCTTCTTTCAGAAAAGGGGCCTCAAATAGCAAATGAAAGAGGGTGCACTTTCAGCTGCCCCTGGTAATCTTTGGGCAGTAATTAATCAAATCGGGATCTGGCAGTGCTGGGTCTTACATAAGGTCTTTGCAAGAATGACCCCTTATTTGTGCTGAGGGGGTGTTTCCAAGCCCTTTGTGTCCCCCTTTGTGCAGGGTACTGAGGCAGCACGTGCTGAGGGGACAGCTCTGGAAGCCAGAGCTGTTACCTGGGATTAAAGGAGAGTGAGGCAAATTTTGTGGAAGATTGGGCCATCAGTACTGCTGGTACCTGAAGATTCAGTGCCCAGGGCTGGTAGGGGATGCCAGGGGGAAAGCATCTTTGTATAGTATCCCTGTTTCTCTGGTATCACACACCAGTGGCTGCTTGGATATTAGGCTAGAAGCTCTCTGAACTTGTCAAAACATTTTTTTTGTTTTTTATTGCGGTCTCTACGTTTTAAAATGCAAAACTTTTCTGCCTTGCTTTTTGTTTCTAGATGAGGAAGCCCTCTTAGGAACTTCTTGTGCTGACTCATTCTTTTCAGTATTAATTTGCTGGTTAAAAATAACTTGGGCTCTTGTCTATTCAAGTGGTGTTAAAAATGAGAAGCTTGACTCAGCCAATATTCAAGCAGTAATTCAATGTATTAATTAATATGGTAAAGAATGAGCAAGCACAGTGCTGGATACAGTGGTGGGGGTTTCCCCTCTGACTGCACACTGATTGCTGGGCTTGCTGGTATTTATTGAGAGATCCACAGGCTTTCTCAGCAGATTCTATTTCCAGTTTTTACATTACAGTTCTATACTCTATTGTGATCCGTTCCTCCCAGGATGTATATCTTAGGGTGTGTTTTTCCAGATGGTGGGGTCCAGCTTCCAGATATGAGGTCCAACTTCTATTTTCTAGGACTATTTATCTATGGTAGCGATGTCCAGCTTTCCTTTTACTCTTTTGTGATCCATTCCTCCCAGGATGTGCATCCCAGGATGTGTATCCCAGATGGTGGGGTCCAGCCTCCACAGGTGGGGTCCAGCTTCCCTTTTCAAAACCATCAATCAGTGACATTGATGTCCATCTTCCTTTTTCAGGATGTTCTCTCCATTTTGTTAGGAGCTTGAGATAAGTTCACCTCCCTCTTTTGGTTATTCTAAAGGTACAGTTGAAAAATCCTTAATACAAAGCAATATTCTAAAGTTATAATTCAAAGGTTCTCTGTACTAAACAGCCTAAGGCTTAATTACAAGCAAGAAGTTCTTATCAAAAAGCAACATCCTAAAGTTATAATTCAAATACTCTTACTATAAAACAACTTAATACTTGTGATAGTTAATTGTGAACCCAGGGTTTATCCATGCTTTGCTTTCCTCAGTTGTTAATTTAACTCATCTTTATAACTGTCCCATGGCCGTGTTCCACACATTCCACAGTTACAATTGCACAGGCTACCTTTATTTACCTGACACAAAACACAACTTTGTATTTCACAGTGTGGAGTGAGATGGTTTTTGGCATTGCTGGGATTAGCTGCATTGCCAGTTTTTACAGAATTCTTGCAATGTGATCTGGACTCTCAGGAGCAAGAGCACAGCAGTTGTGTTGACTTGTATCTTGTGACTTCATTCATTTGCCTGGGATGAAGTAGGAAAGGAAGAATACCCTGGGTGCCAGACTTTCTGAAACTGTCCAAAAAAGTCCAAAAAGTCCAAAAGCTTAAGCAGCCTTTCCGATAAAGTAAAGGCATAAGGAAAAGGAGAAATTTTTGCTGAAAGTCCCCACTGCCTGAGTGCACAATCAAATAGGGGCATAAATTGTGGTGGCATGTGTCACTAATAAAGACTATTAAACAATGAATGAAGGTAAATTTGTTTCCCCTGTTCCAATTAATTTCCTTTGATTTATTTTTTTAATATCCTGAGCAGTTTTTAGTTAAAAAAAAAAATAGTTAAAGCTTCCCTGAGAGACTAATATTGTTCTTCCAAGTCATTCAGTTTTAGAATGTGCCTAGCAATTGCTGAATGCTTTATGCCTTCAGTACTCATTGGGCTCTCATTGGGATTACAGAAGAGGAATCTGGATGTATTCCCAGCCATCAGTACACAAGCAGTGTGGTCACATTTCTCCTCTCCTGGGAATCCACACATGCACTGCAGCCCTGCATGGTCGTGCCTTCTGTTGTTGATTTTCTCCTGTCCCCTGAATGGATTCATCACTGCCTGTTTTCCTTCTCCTAAAATTTTTTGCTCATTATTAAGCAGTACAGAATGGATGGCACTGGCTGGTCTTTGGCTCAGAGAGGAGATCCACCAAACAAAACTGAGAAATCCCAATGATCTCTGCTGGAGCTGTGATTAGTTACTTGGACCTTAGGGAAACTCATGGGTGCTAATCACATGTGGACAACAATTATCAGCCAAGGTGCTCCAGCTTCAACATCTGCTCTTATTTGTTCAAAAGCCACATTTATTTCCAATCAATGTGTTTTTTTGTCTTCTAATCAATACTGATTTATTTGCAAGGGCTTCTCCTGGGATTTAGTAGGTCGTTTTGGGAAATGGGATTTACTTTTTCCTGGGGATGTGTCTTGGCTGCCAGGACATGGAGCATTGCCTGTGACCTGACCCCAGAAGTGCAAGATTTGTGAGGCGTAATTAGAGTGAGATGGAGCAAAACACATCTAAATTATGCCTTTAGATTGTAAGCAACTACTAAAGACATTTTTGGCAAAAATCCCCCACGAAACAAAAAGAAAGAAACTGTGTAGAACCAAAACTTATGAAACCGTGAAAAATATGACAGAAGTCAGTGTATTTGGGATTTATATTTTTGTGCTCTTTATGCTGGTATTTTCTCATTTGGATTCATTCAGGCTACATCTTACAAAAGTAAAGTCTGTTCTGTGTGGCAACCTGAGCCTATCCTTAAAAATGGTCCTCTGGTGGGGAAGGTTCTTCTCTTCTGTTCCCCACTCCTGCCTCAAACTCATTATCAGTTTGTCATGGATTTGAAATCATTAATAATTTCTTGGCTCCCCATCATATGTACTAATTGTGCTTTCTACAACAAACTCTGTTCTCCAGGGAAAATTTATTAAGAGGAAGGTGACAGAAGGGTGAACAGCAAGAGCTTCAAATCTGCCACCTCTTTTTCTCCCTTTGCCCTTATTACAATATATGACACAAGCTGGTTATTTTTAGTTATTCTCAACAGTCAGTGCCAGTCAGCATCCAGGAGGTGGGCAGCAAGTCAGGCAGAGGTCAGACAGTGTTATCACCCTTTCATTGTGATGGTCAAATCCACTCTTAAGCTTCAGGATTGAGAGAAATGCACTTTTGCTGGCAAATGTTTTAGATGTGGACGTGCAGATGCTCATACTAATCAGAGTTGTCTGCTTCTATGATGTTATTGTTTAAAAAAAAAAAAAATCAAATAGGTAGGACTAGATATGAATGCAATTTTTGCCTTCACTGCTCACTCATTCTGCCTGTTGTAGCCTTTCCCCTGCTCCTGAAGCACGGTGTGTTGGCTCTTTCTGTTAGATGTGCCTTGAAGGCATCATCATGGAGCTGAGATTTTTCCCTTCAGTGGAATGATCGGGCTGTCTGCTCTGACATTGCTGTGAACTCTGAAGAGTGGCTGGGGCATGGCAGTGTCAGCTCAGAGTGAGGAGGGTTAAAAATGGGTCATTTCCCACCAGTCCTGCACACCTAGGCACGGAAAGAGCACCCAGAGGCAATTGTGAAAAACAAGGTTTACTTTTTTTGGTAAAATCTAAAAATGTGTAATGGAGACAATAAGAGACATGGAAAATAAAGCAAAGGTTAAACGGCCGGCTGGGTGTCTTGGAACCACCCCTTTTTATCCTGCTCTTTATGTATGGCCTTATGTGTATTCACTTTTTTAGGAACTGTTCTGCATGGCCGCTCCTTGGGTCTGTCAAGCGCAGTTTCACTTTTATTCAATTTTTATCATCTTTTCATTTGGGCTTTGTTTTTTTGTTTTTTTTTTCACAAGAGGTGAATGCTGAGAGTCACTTGGGCCTCTTCTGGAAGTTATTTATTCAGGCAGCTGAAACACACTACACCTAAATTATAAACTACAGCAAAAAAACTCTATTATACATTTATTCAGGTAGTTAAAATACACTAAAATCTACAGAAAAAAACCCATCATACTTATAACATTTATGTGGAGAAAAGCAGGGAAGAAAAAGTAATTAATTCCAAAAAATAGGTATGGATGGGAGTTGGTTGTCAGATATGAAAAGGCAAACTCAATATTTTGGTCTACATAAAGTCAGCCACAAGGTTTCCTGAAGTCACTCTGCCCTGGCATGCTCCAGAGCTGAGAGGAAAATGATGTCCTTGGTTTGTTATCCAAGACATAAATGCAATGAGGAAGAAGGACTGAATCTGCAAAGACCTCTTTGCAAGATGTTCATAGGCCCTTTGTAGTGCTGGAGCTCACCTTATTTTGGCAGCAATTCCCATTGCCATTTTGCTGCACAGTAAGTTGCTGAGCAGATAAGACATAGCTAGAGATGTAAGTTTATATGATTGGTGTGTTCTTGATTTTCATTTTATTGGAGGTCTTTGAGTGATCATCAGAATACTTTAGTTTTAGAGGCTAGGATGTGCAGCTGTTTTTTCATGCAACTTGGTTTGCCAGTGCTCTATAAAAGTCAGTGGTGATTTGAAGTCAGCCCCTTGACAGCTTTCATATATTCTTTCTGCATTTTTATTTTATCCATCATAAATACTTTTAAAAAGCCAATTATGAGTTTGGCATTGCCACTTTTCTTGCCCTCTAGAATTTGACTTACTCTTTGTTCCTCCTAACCTACCTAATTTCTTCCAACCAAATCTGTTGTGATATGGAGCTTTATGCCTGAGTAATAACTGCCATAAATCTGTTTTAAAATACATCACTTTATTGGCTATAAGTGAAATTGAACCTTAAATTGCTAATAGAATTTAAAAACACATCTGTGTGGTTAATCCACTTGAAATTGTATTAACATCTTCAAGGGAAAGAAGTAATGACAGTGCATGTTTTGAAGTTTAAAAAGTGAAAAACTTTAGAGTATTAGGAAGGAAAAATAAAACTAGGTGGATCTTTAAACTTAAAATGAGAAATGCACAGCCTTGGTGGTGTTTCTGTTTAAGAAAACCCCCACCTTTTAGCATGTGGTCCAGAGTAATTAACTCTTAGTTTGTGGTCAGCTCTAGTTGCTCCACCGTCTTCTGCTGAGTTCAGACTTTGGATTGCCTGGGTGAGCTAAGGACCAATTTTCAGGAATTCAATGCATGCTGTTATCTATCTTCTCACTGCAGCTATCAGAAAGGCAAGGGAATTCAACCACCAGCTCAGCTTCAGCAACATTTATGTAAATTAATCATTCTTTTACCATATACTTTGGGGAATCACATTTCTGTTCATACCCACTGACTGCATGTTGCAAAATGAAATGCTGAGTACCCCTACCATAGTCTATATTTTTGTTGTTAGCTGCATTCAGAGATATCAAAGATACTGGGAGAAACAAGGCTCACTCTTTTAAAACTTCGTAAAAGTTTAATAAGGGCTAAAAGGGACAGTAAAGAGTGCTGTGTGCTTGGCAGACTGCCAGATTATGACCAGTTAGCTTAAAACCATATTCTTATCTACTTTTTCATTACATCGGTTAAATGCATATTCATGAAGATTATACATGTTCAAATATTCCCTGGAGTTTACATATTCCAGAAATTCGTTTGTGTGGTTTGACCTTTGACCTGTCTTCTTAAAGTACATGCTATACTGCAGATGAAATTTATATATTTTATGTCCTCAAAAGGCTCTCTGTTCTGTGTTTTGGCAGTTCTTGATAACCAGAGGGTGAGTGCTAAATTCCTCTTTGCATTCTTTCTTTACATGTTTGTGTTCCTGGTTCTTTTCAATGTGATCTTGTCAAACAGGTAAGATACTCCACAGGTACATTAGATCAACATTATGTGAGTTATTCTCACTCTTGTCAGTTAGTTACACAAATAAAGGCATTAGCAACATTTAATGTTATAATACATAGCACATAGTCTCTATTTTGGTATTTTGTGAGAGCCTAAGGTATATTTATCATGCTAGATATCTACACAGATAAAAAAAAGGCTGACAAATTATACTATATCAAAAGCAGCTGAAGACTGATTACAAACTGCATTATATCAAAATAATTTGCAAAAAGCCAATATAATAGCAAAAGCCAATGACTACGTAGTTATTTCTAACAACACTGATTCTTTGCACAGAATAACCACTGCTACAGCCTCTGTAACCTTGTGCCTTGAGGCAGAAAAAGCCATTATCACCTATTAAAAGACAGGATAGTTAGCAAAAAATGTTAGGTTTTAATATGCCTTTCCATCAACAAGCAAATGCAAAGACTGGTTTAGCATTCTGTTTTTCATCTTGCACTGACCTCTTCCTTAGGGAATATAAGCAAGTCCAAGACATTAAAACCAAAACAGGCTGGTTTCTTTTTTATAACATGCCCCTTGCTTAAGGAAATTTAGCCATGACTAGTTCTTTTCTGTCCAACACTGCAGCAAAATATATAAGCTACATTTGTTATAAGCAACACCATCTTGCAATACTTGCCTTATTACCTGAAACTACAGTCAGTTTTTGTTACGTGTCCTTACGCATTTTTCTTTAACAGGGTTTTTTTTTTTTTTTTAATGCTGAGTTTTATAAGGGAATTTCTTCTCTTAGTTGTGCCTTGTAATAGTGGAGGCAGCTCTGAGCATCATTCCCATCCGAGGTCTGGAAGGTTAAATTATTTTTAAATCTAGTGCTGCAGCTGCAAGACAGTTCAAGCCCTATAGAAGTGTAATTCAGTGGGATGGTAAAATGGGTTGTGAAAACAACAGTCAAGTAAAATTACACACATGTCACTCCCTCCACTGAAGCACATAATTCAGGGGCTGTTGGGGTGAGGAGCCATGTGCCTTCTTCTCTTCTGGCTTTCTCTTTCCATGTCCTGTCTGTAAACCATTAGAGAATTTCATTATTTCAGCATGATTTGGGTTAACTTCCAAACATGATTTATTGCTGCTTTCTCTCATGAATACAGAGATGGAACCTGGTTTTTTCAGCTAGTATATTCTCCAGATAGATTGAGATTTCTTTTTTTTCTTGCTGTAATTTTCAATTTATCACATGGATTTTATTGCATGGCCTTGATAGACTAGTATTGTTCAACCAAGGGTGAGGAAAATTAATTTAGTCTGAGAGAGATTGTATATGAAGTAGACATTTTTAGTTTTAGGAAGCACTTTCTTGTTCTCCAGAAGATAGACTTACAAAAAATATATTATTTAGCATTTTCATAGAGTGTTCAGTACTTTTCATTTAGAAAATACCAGTGAGCCCTGAAGCAGTAATTTGACCCTTCAGCAAAGTGCACCTGTAATGTGAAGTGTCTCTCACCCTCACCTTTCCTCTGTGATGTATGTGGTGTTGGCCAGCTGAACAGCAAGTCCATTGCAGTACCAGTACCCAGAATTATCACATGCCTTGGAGGGAGAAGCTTTGCTGAAAGATAAATGTCATTTATTTCAAGAACTTCTGCAGCTAGATTAAAAAAAATAAGTAAATTCTTTTAATAGCAGAGCTAGTTTCCCCAAGGTGAACATTTTTCTATACCTACCTACTTAATTTTTCTCAAAAGAAGCCTCAAACTGCCTTTAAAGCAACTTGTTCATCACATATCCTTGTCACACAGTCCAAGCTGTGTCCCACCCCTTCTCTTGAATCCAGCCAGATTTTAGATGGAGCCGTCCTGGGAGGTTTGCCTGCAGTGATGGAGAATTTGTCTGGGTGTGCTGAGCCCCCTCGTGCATGGCTGGGCTTTCAGAGGGCACTGACTGCAAGAAATGTGGTGCCAGCAGAGGTTTCCTGTGCTGCTGACTGGCTGGCTGGCAGCACCTGGGGCTTATTCCAAGATTTTTCTCCCACAGGAGATGGATGAATTTCCTGTGGCTCCAGAGTGGCTTTTCTGGGAGCGGATAGCAGAACAGCAGTCGAGTTATAAGGGGACATGGATGTGAAAGAAGACCAAAAGCACTAATGGAGCATCTTTGCTGATTAAGATAATGAAGAGATTGTGTCTGGGCTTTGTCTCTGGATTGATGGGATGCTAGGCTTTTGTTTATTTGTCAGGATTGCTGCTGTGTAAGGTAAGCAGGATTTGAGTTGGTGTTTTAAGAGGAGTAAATGAAAAAATAACCAAAAAAAATCAACATTCAAAGCTGATCCCAGGTCTTTTTTTTTTTTTTTTTTTTTTTTTTTTTCAGCCAGGAAATGGCTTTTACAGATGTCACTCACTGTTGTTTCTGAGTAAAGGGAGAACTATAGATAAGTCTTCTCTTCTGGACACAGCTTTTCTGTGCACCCCCTCCCTGGAGGCCTGTCTTCCTTTCTTTGCCTGTGCATTATTGACTGTGAAAAACGAGGTTCACTTTCCTGGTAAAATTTAAAAAGGTTTAATAGAGACAATAAGAGAAATAAAATAAGGCAAAGGTTAAATGGCCAGGTGCCTTGGTGCTCTGCCAAGAGCATGCTGGTGTCTTGGAACCACCCCTTTTTATCCTGGTCTTTATGCAGGGACTTATGCACTTTGACTTTTCTAGGAACTGTTCTGCATGGTCACTCTCTGGGTCCATCAAGTGCAATTCCACTTTTATTGGGTTCTTATCATCTTTTGATCTGGGTTTGGTCTGTTTTTCACAAGCAGTGAATGCTGAGAGTCACTTGGGCCTCTTCTGGAAGTTATCTATTCAGGCAGCTGAAACACACTACACCTAAATTCCAAACTACAGCAAAGAAAAACCTTATACAGCTATTCAGGCAGTTAAAACACACTAAGAACTACAGAAAACCCATCATACTTATAACATTCATTCCAACACTTTCAAAAAGCCAACACCAAAATATGCATTTATAACATTAACTTTCAGTGTATTTTACAGCCTTATACTTTTTATAATTTCATGCCTTACTCAGGTCAGATACATGCATTTCAACTCTTTTCGGTGTAAAAATAGCCTGAAGGCAAACTCAGGCATGTACTGCATCTTCAACTCCATTATGGATTTCCTTATTCAGGGAATGAAGTGGTCATGCCCTCCAGCACTGTGTCATTATAGAAAAATCACCATCCCTCAGGTTTGTGCACTTCCCCTGATTCAAGAGTGTTCAACCTCAGAGTTATTGTCAAAAAATGAATGCAAGATTTGCACCAGTCCAAAATTCTGCAGCACAGAAAACACTTCCAACCTTCTTACATTGCAAGAGTTGCCCCAGAAGGCTTTTTTTCCCTTTAAGGTACAGCCAGCTGGCTACAAAAGCATCTTATGCCTTACCAGACTTGAGAAGCTCTGCTCCAGTCTGTGCTCTTATTTAACTTCTTTTCTAGTGTTTATGTGAGGGATGAGTTTTCCGAGACCTTAAGTGCTTGTGTTGTTTTTCCCTTTCCTCTTTGGCATCAGCTGAACCATACCCAGCATATATTTCCCTCATTGTTCGAATATGCTACTAAAAATTGCTCCACGTTGCTGTTTAACCATTTGCAAAATGGCATGCTAAGTCAAAGGAAAAAAAGACAAGCACACAAACCCTCATTTTCTATTCTGTAGAACTGAATGAATTTTCTTGTCTTCTGTGTGCAACACTTCACTTAGAGCTCACAAATGGAGTTTTTAGCTGTTTTAGTGATAAAACCAATTTTTTTTTTTTTTTTTTTTTTTTTTGCTGAAAGGCCTCTGCTGTGCTCTGTAGGCAGGGAAGTGCTTCAGTAACTGCTGTAATTAAAACCTTTCTCCTTTGGAACATATGGCAGGATGGGATAAAGAGGCAGGAATAAGGAAGATTTGTATGAAACACACAGTAGGAAAAAGTGCTTTGGTTGGAGAGAAAAGCAATTTTGTAAATTCAAGAAGTGCCCAAACCAGCCATGGTTTGCCTTCTGTAACTAAGAGATTTGCTCCCTATAAATGCTGTCACAGGTGTTGTGGCTGGGCACACTAAATGTGCTCTAAATTTGTCTTTTTCATGGGTAAGATGAAGGTGTAGGTGCAGTTCAAGATAATCTTCTTCAAAAGAACAGCCTGCCTACAAAGAAACCAAACCCAAGGTAGCTCCCAGCAGACAAATTAGCAGAAATGAGCTATCTCTGTATGGGATTTCTTCTTAGATCCACTAAATTACCCTGCTGGACAGTCCAAAATCTTTGATTCCATGGGAAACAAAACCAAATATTTCTGCCTCACACTCAGAATGTTGTATTTCATAGGAGAGTAATTTTCTAATCTTATGGAAGTGATAAAGATCATCTCTTAAGTGACATCTAGTGATGCCTTGTGCTGCCATCTGTTCAGCTCCCTGCCTGCTTGGTGAGATAATTTTACCAGTCTGCTCCTATAGCACACACTTATCTTATTCATATGAGGGATAAAATACTGGGGATTTTTTTAACCAGGACATGTTTTGCCAGTTTCCCACCTCTTTATATAAATGCATGCATTGTTTTGACTGCTTATAGAAAATCTGCACTGTTTTAAATGTGCTCTAATTTAAGGTGTATAATTTGTACAGATTTTTTTATAATGAGATGATTTTTTTTTCCTGTAATGGGATGTGGAGGCACTGAGGCTCAGATCTCCATTTTCAGTAGCTGGTTACCCTCCTGCATTTTGTGTTTTCTTTGTCACTTGGTGACCTGTGTGAGATGAGGGAGGAAGTTTGTGTTGCATCCTAAAGCTTAAAAATTCCTGTGATTCTTGTACCCCTAACACTAATTGAAGTGTACTGCTTTCCCTACCCAAAGTTCAAAATTTGTAATCTTCTTTCCAGTGTTTCTAATATTAAAGAGCTTTTGGCAGTAGTAGGAATAGTAGTAGTAGTAGGAACCTGTTTGTTTCTTTATGTATTGCAAAAGAAGACCCAGACATGTAGGAACTCTCTTTCACATGTGTTTTGTGTGCTTAAACATGGAAATCACTAGCAACACTCAGCATTTTCCCTGATGGAGTATTTAAAGACTCTCCCATCCTTTCTTGGTTTGTTGTTCCATTATAGGGTATTACAACTGTCTCTCTCTTTAAAGAAAGGTTTTTTCACTTTGAGAAATCCCTTCTACATAAACTCTTCTGTTCCATTTCCCATTTACTTCCAAAGCTATGTACCAATACTGAATCCAAGTTCCTAATTGAGATTCTGGGCAGGAAAAGTTGCATCATTGGCTTTTGTTCTCCTGTGAAAGCCCATACTAATGGAAACTGCCTTATATAAAACAGTCCCCTTTCACCTTGGAAAACAAAGAAGAGTTCCTGTCTAAAACAAGTGCTGTGGCATTTCAGTGTTTTCTAAGAGCTGTGCTGAGCTTTGTCCAGAGCCTTGACTGTCCTCACCAGCGCGATTCACACTCAGCACTGGTGTTGGGGTTGTGAAAAACGAGCTTCACTCTCCTGGTAAAATTTAAAAAGGTTTAATAGACACATATAAAATAAAGCAAAGGTTAAATGGCCAGGTGCCTTGGTGCTCTGCCAAGAGCATGCTGGTGTCTTGGAGACACCCCTTTTTATCCTGGTCTTCATGCATGGACTTATGCACATTCAAACTTTTCCAGGAACTGTTCTGCATGGCCACTCCTTGGGTCTGCCTTTTTAGAGCATGCCTTCTTCAGTTTTAATTCCTCTCTTATTGTCTTTGATTTGGGCTTTGATCTCTTTTCCACAGGTGGAGAATGCTGATAGTTGCTTGGGCCTCTCTTTGGAAGTTATCTATTCAGGCAGTTAAAACACACTACACCTAAATTCCAAAACTACAGCATTATACATACAACATTCATCTTAATACTTGTGAAAAGCCAACATTACAATAAGCATTTATAACAGGGTAATGAAATGTGTGGTACTGCCACAAGTGGGGCCATCTCTGAGCCATTTGCCAGGGCTGGGAGAAGCCCTTGGGCTTTGTGAGAGTCTCTTGGGCAGAGAGTTGCTGCTTGACCTCAGGGCCAGAGCAAGAAAACAGCAGTGCCACAGGCTGGTGTAGGCTGTGAGACCTGCTGCCCTCCTACCCATCCCTTCCAGGCTTAGCAGAAACTTGGGATCCTATTGGATCCTATTGGAAGCTCACCAAAATGAGTGTGTGTGAAAGTTCCCTATTTGAATTCATCCTGCTGGGGAAGATGAAAGTTTAACAGGGAGGTTTTACAAATAGGAATGCTTTGCAGAAGGTTCTCTAGAAATGAAAGTTTTGATATAGAAGAACAAAAGATGTCTGAAAATAAAGACTGCTGAGTTTGTGGTCACTGGACAAAGGTTGAGATGAGTTGGAAAGAGATTTTATGGCTAAGAGCAAAGGACATGTTGTCTACAAACAAAAGCATGGTTTTACCAAGTAAAGATAAAGCTCAAAGCACAGGCAAACAGAAAACATGTTTTTACCATGTAAGAAGAATTTTCCAGTGCAGAAAGACAAGTTTTAAGCTTAAAATATAACATACTAACTCATGTGATTGGTTAGTTACTACCATAATCTGGTAATATCAGTTGTTAATGATAGGCTACAGGTAATGGTAAAAGTGTTGTGTGTGATGCTGATTGGCTGTTGTGTATTAAGATATTCAGCAAAGAAAAACATCTAATGCATTGTAACAGAACAGTGGGGGCTTCAGGCATGGCTTTAGGCTGGAGCTGGCAGCTCACAGGTGTGGCTCTGCACCTACAACTCAAGATTTCTGTAACTTCTGTGCAATAAACACATTTTTGAAGAGCTGCCTGGAGTCCCACATCTCTCCTCTCAGGCTCTCACATCCTCCCCTGATTTTCCTGGATTTGGGTCAGATTTAGGATTTCTGTGTAGAAGAAAGGGGATGATGCTGGAGCTTGTGGCATGGGAGATCTCTTACCACAGTCTGTTACACCAAACAAAATGTATGAAGGGATTTCTGTAACAGGGAAAAATAAGATTTGTCTGTGATTAGTCAAGTTCTGACTAGTTTTGATTGATTACACTTCAACTCAAGCAAACATTCAGGGCCTTGTCAAAAAAAACCCAAAAAAAACCCCTATTATAATATCTATAACAGGATATCTATCATATGTCAGGTATATGATGTTATGGTTGACTGTTTCCACTGTATGTTTTTAATGTGGGTTGATCAACACACACTAGCTGGTATATGTTAAAAATTTGCATTCTCACCCATGATCTGAAAATGAAGGGAGAAGATATTAGTTTTTTAAAAAAAGGTATTTGATTGTCACAAGATATCCTGAGTCTCACTGAGATTATTAGAGACTGGTTTGTCTCTCTGTCCATGAGACAGACAACACAGGGACAGAGACTGCTGCTATTGGTCTATTTCTGGTTTTTGTTATTGGGGCATGATATTTTCTTTTTTAGCAGATAAACAGCTAAAACATTTGTCAGGATTGCAATATGAATGCATTTTATTGATCAGGTTTGGCAAAGGATCAGCCTGCAAGATTAGCAATCTTTTTTATTTCAATGCAACTTTGAATTTAGCTCTTAAACAGTTTTTGTATGTTTTTCATTGACCCCTGTTTAACCCAAATGTCAGATATTGGGGAGAAATTGGTATTTGATGCAAGTTCAGCACACTGATGCCTCTGTTGAAAAAATGGTGAATAAGAAGCAAAGGTGGGAGGGGCAAAAGAACAAAACATTTTGAGAGTCTTTAGTGGGAAGAAAAAGGACCAGAAATAATAGTGAGAGCAAAAATGGAATTGGTGGGGATGTTAGGCAGGGTAGTACATTTTTATTGCTGACTTTAAAACAAATCAGGGCAGCAAAAGCTTTCAGTTCAATGTTCAGATTTAAGAAAAGATTTACTGGAATTTCTCTGGGTCACCCAAACACTTTTCTGAGAAAATGAGATAAAAGAAAATGAAAGTAAAGACAGTGCTACAGCAGCTCCAATCCCTTAATGGGATGGACTGAGGAAAATATTTAGGCTTTATGCTGCTTTTATTTACAAAAATGGTAAGAAGTGGTTGTGATACCAGAGTGCTGGGCCAATTAACAAGAGCACATCTGCACTCTGTCTAGATGCTCCTGAATCTCTGCTAATCTCTGAGGGACTCAAGAGTGTGGGGGGAAATCATTTAGGATTCAAAGGCTCCTGTCTTGTCCTTTTGTTGCTATGTGAGAGCTGTTTTCAAACGCTTCCCATTTAGTGATGATAGCTGGAAAGGTCCACAGGGAAAGGGATGGTTCCCACTTTCTGAGGACCAAGGCCAGGAATGGATTTTTAGCTTAAACTTAAAGCTTTGAACTGCACATAGAAAGAATTCCTTAGTTTATGGAAACACAGGAATTTTGACTTGGTGCCTCTCAAGGTGCCCAATCACTGTCTCTGATTTGTAATGGGGATTTTCTTTTCCTAGAGCAGCTCTGCTCTCTTCCCTGTGCTTGCTGCAGCTACAGCACTCCTGCAGCAGACCCCAAAGTGCTGCAATGCCATGGCCACCCTGCTCTGGAACATAAAATAGGCAGCACTTTATTTTCATGTACTGGGACAGTTTGGCCACTTGATCTCAAGGAGTCTCCATTAACTGAGGGAGGGTGAGGGCCAAGAGCAGACAGATGTGGCTGCAGGGTTATTTTTTTTCTCCTTGTTGTTTCTGTCTTTCACAAGAGCAGCTGTACAGGCTGAAAGCAATTGCCTGTGTTACGAAAGTTTGTGATCAAAGGCAGAGACTGTTCAACAGGGGCAATGCACTGCCAAAAGGTATGACTACACTAGAAGTTCTCTTTGAATTTTCCCCATTCTGCCCTTGTATCTGGGAATGTCCTACATTACTCTGCACAGAGAGCATGGTGCAGGTGTGCTGTGTATCCCACGATCCAGCCATCCATATATTTGTAGGGAGGCACACAGGATCAGGAAGATGCCAAGTCAATTCTCTCATTGATATGCTGGGTAAACTCACCCTCAGTATAAGAGCTAAGAGCCCAAGGAATTTGTTTTCCCTGTAGACACTGGTAGCAGTATTTTGGTGACGAAAAGCCTGACAATAGCCCACAACTGCATGGAACATATTGATCAGTTAACGAAGGGGAATTCATAAATTTCATTTTATTCCTGTTGCTTGTCTGAATTCTGACCTGGTTCAAGTGTGATGTTTTTTTTTCTCCCTGAGGTTGTCTGTCATTTTATTAGATTGATTACTCTGCTACGCTTTTTTGCAGCATATAAAGGAGTTCAGTTGTGCTGTATTGGGCCATTGGGCATACAACAGAACTAAAAAACTTGCATATAAGTAGTTATTTGCTGACACTGATACTGAATTTCATTAGTAATGGTGGCACGTTGAGCTCATGGTTGAGTGCTTTAAGAACACTCTAATGAGTTTGGAGCCATCCTCTAATATTTTGGTGTGTTTTATATTAAAAATAAGTTAGAAAAAACCAAAGGGAGCTTAAGCTATCAACCAGCAGTGGTCTAGTGGAAGGCAGGAAGCAGAGGGAGCAGTTAAGACTTTGGACTGCAATCCTTCCCTGCCAAGGAGGTCTCTTAGCAGTACCTGGAGATTTAGAGCCCAGCACTGCCCCGTTATCCATAGGTGCCCTTGCCCCTTGGATGGGAGGCTGTCACACTGCCCTGACCTCCCCAGGCTACCCAGCCTGCCCTGGCCACCAGCAGGGCCACTCTGGCACCCCCCTTTTGCCCAGCTGTCACTGGCAGGCTTGAAGGCTTGGGAGAATGCTCAGCTCAGAGTTCAGAAACACTGATAACTGATGTAGATGAGGCTTAGGTGAGCATGACTCTTGAAATCCAACATTTCCCCCTCTATGTTTCACATGGACATGTTTTTCTAGATTTCCATAAATCTGGAAAGAAAGTTGTTCTTCATTTGTCAAGGTCCTTGAGCACAGCTTCAGCAAGGACAAAAATTTTCTTCCTTTTCTTGCTGCAGCTGAGCCCCCAGAACTGCTGAGTCCCTTTGCTCACATGTGCTATAATGATCATCAAGATTACTTGATATTTGCCCCTGTCCTCCTCATGCCACAAGGTGTTTATAGAAAATGATCAGTGCTTTGGGTGGATTTATCTTTAGATTTCTGAAGGGCTGTTTGCAGGGGGGTTTTGTGGGTGTTCTCAGTTAGTTCTTTTATCTGTATTTTGTTAATGTATCAATAATCAATTTTAGCAGAAGGCTTCTGCTGTCAGACTAACACCTGTTATAGATAATAAAACGATATAGCCAAACTAATAAAAATGAAAATGGGTTTTTATTTTGAAACTGAAATTTGGTCACTGATAGCCACAATCAAAGATACAGCCTTGAGCCCGGGGTCGATGCTGGGTGAACCAAGATTCAAACTCTATTGTCTTGAATCCCCTTGTTCAGGAAAGTCATCTCTGCAGGAGTGGTTTTTATACAGTTTTTCTTGCCCGGGGTGAGGTGTTCTTTGTCTCTTTCTCCTTCTTTTGAGTATTCGTGTAGTCCAGTGTTGGAGAATACTATCTTCAAACATGTCTGGGACAGCTTTGAATATTCATGTAGTCCATGTTCTCTGTCTAGAGTTGGAGGAATGCTGTCTCCAGTTAGGACAAGATCATCTCCAGACAAACAATACCTTTCCCAGGAGCTAATACATGTGAAAAACAAGTTATGGAGTAGGGGATATGCAGAGTGGTTTACCTGAATTGAGTTACTCTCTATCAGTGGCCATTATTGGCCAATGATGGCTTGAGAAATTTCGAGGAGATGCCCTCTCGAGATGCTAATTTAGAACAAATTCCTGTGTCTACTACAAGTAAATGAATTAACCAATTTCCCAATCCCTGAGCAAGGCTTACACCAGCCTAGGTACATTTTAGTAACATATCCTACCATTGTGCTTTTATGATAATTATAAGAGCATGAATTTTGATACATTTATTACAATCCCCCACCTTCTATATAAACACCCAAAAATTCGTGCTTTATTTAAGACGGTTTTTCCCCACACCTGTGCATAGAAAATTTAAAACCCCCTTTAATATCTAGCTCTTTAGTCTGTTTTAATTGTGTTTACATTCTAAATCTCAGCTTCTATCCTTTAATACATTTATTACACACCCATCGTAAGCTGGGTGGAAGTAAGTCCAGTAGAAACAAATGGTGAAAGGAAAACAGCAGTGGTTTTAAGGGAGAATACAAGAGACTAGAAAAAAATTAGATTTAAACATAATTTTTGTACCCATAGCTAAACAATCCCATAACTTGCATGATATTATACTTCCTGAGCAAATACAGAATTTTATGGCTTTTTTTTTTTTCTCCATTTTGATGCATTGCAGGCAGTTAATGATACTCGGTGTTTATTTAATTCCCAAAGGAATAATTTAAATCTAAGGCTGTGCAGCCACAGGCAACATGCTTCAATAATCTGTGTGAGAACTGCAGCATTAATAGTCAGTCCTTGTACTGTGTTCTTATGGCATGTATTACATTTGTATTTCTGTCCTGCATGCTGAGCAGCAAGAATGTTTGTGCTGCCTTTCAAGGAAAAGATAGAAAACTGTCAGCATGAAAATTATTACTGCTGACTGTAATATATATATATATATATATTATATATATATATTACACACAATATATATACACACACACATATATATATGTACATATGTATAAAGTAAGTGTGTGAAATTTATTGTCTGTATGAGAATAAAAACAAAAGGGCTGATTATAAAAGCCAAGATCAGGTTTCAAACCAATTTATATTGAATAGTGAAGAGCACTGTACTGTTACAGCCACACTTCCTGAGTACACGTATTTTTACTGACCATATCAATAAATTCAAGTAACCTTCAGTGCAATTTACATTACCAAATCTTTTATGTGGCATCTGTATTCAAAAATCACCGTGTGTGCTGTAATGAGTGAAAATTATGTGTAAAATTTGGTCCTAGAAGTTGTGGTTTACAAATGAGTGACTTTATTTGACTTTATTTGCTGCCTACTCAAATATATGCTCTAAAATAGAAACCCTAAGTCTCTGATGAAAAAAAAGCGCCATTAGTCATCAAACCATGTTCGTCTTTTTAATATTAATCAGCTGCTGTTTCTGAATTGATGTTTCTGCTCATGCCACAGAAGAATTAGTGGGGGTGGGTGGGTGCTCTGCACACAAGGTCAAATAAGTTGCAGAATGCTGTGCTGCTTTTTGCAGCAGATGGGTAATGATACATGGATTTTAATTACTGCAATTGCTCCTGACTTTGAGGAAGTACTCTCCCTTAATAACGACAGATTTGGCCACATAATTATATTTAAATTTTGTGGCTCAGATGCGTTTGTTTAAAGATGCCATGCCTCTGCCCATATGGAGAAGAACAATTACTGAAGTTTAACTTTCTTCTTGTTCCTCTTTTCATAGCATCCCTTTATCCTGTATTGATGTTTTTCAAGGGGAACTTGAAAGAGCCTGTTGTCATTGGGAGGGTAGTGGGTGTTGATTCACAGAGCTTTTAAAACAGGAATAATTTGGTTGAGGGATGCTCTGCTATGAGCAGGGGCTTACAGAGCTCCTTTCATGTTGAGCTCTCACAGCTTCTTTGCAGCACAATAGAGAATGTGCCAGCAGATGACCCCTTAAAATAGATTTGTACCTGTGAAGAGGTTTTTTTATCTCTTTTAGCCACTTTTTTCACTCCAGTTTCTAGAAAGTATTAAAGGTTTCTTCTTTCTTTCAATGTATTTCTCCTCCAGTGTGAGGAACAGTGAATACTCTGTTATTTGGGGTCTCCTATTCTTTTTCCTCCCCCAATATCTACGTTTTGTTGTAGTTCATTGCCCATCTCCCTGTATGTCATGCAAGGGCATCTAAAGAGCTTGCTCTGTGGTGGGAGCTATCTGGAATGCTCATTTCTTACCTGCTCTTCTGGTTGTAGAGTACAGAGAGATGGCTGAAGATGGACAGAGTGGGCAAATGGAAGTCTCTGGCAGAGAGGAGCAGATGCATTTATTTCTTGCCTTCTGTGGGTCGACTGTTTTTGTCTTTCAGTGTGAAAGACTCTGCTTCAGATTCAACGTTCAAAATAGATCTGTGGCAAAAGCAAAAGTAAAGCCAGGAAGCAAGTTTCTGGGAAAGGTGATGGGATTGTTGGAAGTCTTTAACAAGAGATTAGCTAGATATCAGGACTGACATAGATGTAGTTGTTCTTATCCTGAGAAAGATAAATGGACTACTAGACACTGCCCAGGGGCCCCTTTGAGATCCATTTTTTATTACTTTTATGATCTTTGGTAAGCTGAGCATCAGGATTAGTAAAGTGTCTGATTAATTTGAACTCAGTCCCCTGCTAATTTAACAGCACTGTCCTAGGGACCAGATTTATTGGTACTGCTGGCCAGCTCTGGGTCTGCATGTCAACTCTGTCATCTTTGTGTGCTCTCACCCAGTCCTGCAGCACAGAAGGATGGCAGCAGGGACAGCACAGGCACTTGCTCACCGATGTTGCAGTGTCTAGCTGGTGTTTACAAGACCAAAGATTGGCTTGGTGTGCAAATGGAAAAGCAGAGCTTGGCTAGTACTTTAAGGCAGTGCACGTTGGGGATGTGAAAAATGAGGTTCACTCTCCTGGTAAAATTTGTAAAGGGTTAATAGAGACAATAAGAGACATATAAAATAAAGCAAAGGTTAAATGGCCAGGTGCCTTGGTGCTCTGCCAAGAGCATGCTGGTGTCTTGGAACCACCCCTTTTTATCCTGGTCTTCATGCATGGACTTATGCACATTCAAACTTTTCCAGGAACTGTTCTGCATGGCCACTCCTTGGGTCTGCCTTTTTAGAGCATGCCTTCTTCAGTTTTAATTCCTCTCTTATTGTCTTTGACTTGGGCTTTGATCTCTTTTCCACAGGTGGAGAATGCTGATAGTTGCTTGGGCCTCTCTTTGGAAGTTATCTATTCAGGCAGCTAAAACACACTACACCTAAATTCTAAAACTACAGCAAAAATCCTTTATAGATATAACATTCATCCTAATACTTGTGAAAAGCCAATATTAAAATATGCATGTATAACAGGGAGGCTGAGCTGGGAGCCCTGACCTGGCACATGCATCCCTTGGCAGCACGGCTTGATTACTGGTGTGAGGAGTAGAGGGAAGGTAGGACTGAGCTGGCAGCCAGCTGTAATTAAAATACAGAGGAGGACAGGCAGTCACCATGGGGAATGGAAAGCTTACAAGGAGCTCTGTGCCTGAAGCATGGGACAGTGGAGCCACTGCCCAGCAGGTCTGGAGACAGGTTACCACAGGGACTCTGAGACCATCCTGACAGAAAATTTAGGGGAAGACAGAAGAAGGAATGTGACAGCAAGCAGCCAGGGATGTGTTTTTCCATACCACCCAAGCATAATGGAGCCTAAAACAGTAGAGCTCACCCCTCTTATTTGGGTGCCTTGCTGTTTTTTCTCTTCTCCTTTTCCACCTTCAGCATTCACTTTACTGCTCCTGGCTCCTCATTGTTTCAGTATGTACAATGAAATCTTAGTCCTGCTGAAGGCTATATTAATTTTATAATTTACATCAATAAGGCTGCGTTTCCACCTCTGGAGCTTGGAACAGGTCATACAGTTGTTGCTGAACAGGAAGCATACCCAAATTAGAGATGACATGTTCTCCTATTCCTTCCCTCCTGCTAGCACCAGTGCCTGTGTGTCCAGCCTGTCAGCAAAGTCAGGGAGTATAAACACCATGAAAATTCTCTTTGTTTGTTTTCTGGAGTGGCTTGCTGCCCGTGCTCTGGCTGGTGATGTGGAAGGTAGCGCTGGCCCAAGGGAGGGTCAGGACCTGGGAACAGCAGCTGTGGGACTGATGAGCTTAAACTGATCACAGCCCCACACCCTGTTAGCACAACTTTGCTTTTGTTGGTTAGCCAGTGCCCCTTTTGGGTCTGGGAGGAAATTTGGCATTTTGGACCTGACAGATGGCCTCTCAAAGAGATACATATAACTGGCAGATGCTTCTCCTAAGTGATCAGTTAGGCTTTAAAACCAGCTCTTGGCCTCTTGGTGAGCTTGAAAAGGCCTGTGCAGCTTCTCCATCAAAAAGCCTGCCTTGAGGCATTGTCATGCAGAATCACTGCTGTTGGCTTCTTAAATTGTATATAGAAAGTGACAAGTAATAGGAAAGATTATAACTGAGAAAAAAAAATTAATTCAGTCCAAAATACCCTGGATCCACCCCTTCCTTTTTTTTTTTTTTTTTTTTTTTTTTTTTTTTTTTTTTTTTTTTCTTTGAACTAATCTGTCAAGAGAAATTTGGGTTTTGTATCTTTGTCCTACTGCTCATCCGGCTGTAAGGTAATTGGGTGATGTGCAGTGGGCAACAGCCCCTGCTTCAGAGAGTGCAGACCTGAAGAAAAGGAGGCTTAGGGGAGACTTTTTGCTCTCAGAACTACCTGAAAGGAGGTTGTAGCCAGGTGAGGGTCAGGCTCATCTCCTAACTACAGATTGATAGGTTAAGAAGAAATGGCCTCAAGTTACACCAGTTTAGGTTAGATGTTAGGAAAAAAATCACCAAAAGGACTGCCAAGCACTGGAACTCGCTGCTTAGGGAAGTGGTTGAGTCGCAAATGCTGGAGGTAATTAAAGATCTGTGAATGCTGCACTTATGGAGGTGCCTTGGCAGCGCTTGATGTGGTGGTGATGGGACGTGATTTTGTCAGATCTTTGGTGTCCTTGTGCATCCTCCCTCCACCAGCACCTCTCCCCCTTGCCGTCCCTGACAGGTAGTGTGGTTTATCCCAAGACAAGTGCACCGGGTGGGAATTGCCGCAGGACCTGTCTGGATGCTCACACAGCACCCACAATGTCCCGCTCATGGCAAAAATTAGTTCCAGCTGATTGATATTTTGCTATTTGCAATGATCATGTGTTCATGCAGGAAGCCATTGCACAGATATGTGGAAGAATCATATTAACTGAACAGTGCTGTGACCCTGGAGTCTGAATTTTCTCTCACACTGTTTTCATAAAGTTTAGTTTGGTGAAGTTTCTCATCCTTTGAAGGAATTAAGAATAATAAAGCAGTGCTTGTTACAGAGTGCTGATATTAATTTTAAAATAAGTATAATAATACATTACATGATAATTTGTGTATAATTAATGCACTAATAGTAATGCATTAATTGATATAAATGCAGTGAAATCAAACCATTATTTTTCAGATAATGTGTTATTAGAGATTGTGGTTCATACCATTTTATGAAGAAGTCATCATAATATTATGTGACCATAATACACAGCAGGAAAATTTAATACCTGAACTACCAGAACATTCATTAGCTCTATCTTTTTATATATAATTATATATGAAGGTCAATAAAACAGCTACTTTGTAGGGATTTATATGTGGCAGGGTTGACAACATTAAATATGATGGGTTTCAAACTCTGTGATAAGATAAATGGGTCATTTAATGGTCCTTGATACAAATTCACCCTACTTCTTTAGATTTAGCTGTTCCAATTAAATGCACTGAGCATTTCAGATGGTTAATTATTAGATGTATTGTAAATGCTTTATCTGAGATGCGTTGTTGGTGAAAGAACTTGAAGCATACATTATTATGATCTGGTTTCTAATCTGTATGCTATAGCCAACAAATAAATGGCTTTTTTCATGCTTCCCTTTGATAGTGCTGTCATTCTGTAAGTCTGTCCACAGAAGGGGAAAATTGCAAGTACTTATGCTATGCTACAGATACATTTTCAGAAATATCTTGTGTACAACTGCGTACTTTTTGCCTAATTTTCAGACAATGAGTGATATATTTAAAGCCAAGGAATGTCAGGATTGTACATAATTTCAAAAATTAATGATTCCTGGGTTTGGACAATAGGAGGCGTATTTGTGTTCTTAAAGTAGGATGCCAATACAGCTGCTTAGAGCAGATACAATATTATGAAGTCTAGCAAAGCCGCTTGAATTAAGCTTTTTGAAGGATGAAATCAGAAAACTTCAGGTTAAAAAGGAGGGTGCAGGCTTCTGACAGTGATGAAAAAGAATCTGAAATAGTTTATTTTGGGATATAGGGATATCTGCATATTGAAATAGTAAAAATAACTCTTTAAGGGGTGCAGCAGCCATGCTTAGCTGGGCATCTGCATGTATGAATCAGGAGGATTGGGGTGCAAATTCTGCAGAAGGGCCAGATCAGGTCAATTTAGGTCATCCACAAAACCTCTAATGTTTTTAAATATACCTGGAATCATGGCAAATGCCCTTCTTTCTGTTCAAGTTGAGTATTCCTGTATATGAGGGAGGGAAACTTTAAGGCTAATGTAGAGGACTCTGGGGACTTAAAACATTTGATGACAAAGAAAATGGTTTTTGCTCTTCTATTGCCGCTTTCATTCTCTCTTCTCTCAACCCCTGTTAAATTGAATTTTCTGTTACCGTTCTTCATAAAAAATACATCTTTTATTTCCCTCTGTAGAATAAAGTAAACATGGCATACAAATTTACAATGAGGCTTGTCAACAAACACATAAGATCTTGGATATTAGGCTGAGCATAAACTTTCTCTTATATTCAATTTACTGCTACTGCAATAAAACTGTCATCAGATCAAATGGGATTTTATCCTGCATTAGCTGGAAAACAATGCCACTAAATTATAAGTATAGAATTTTGGTGTATACAATATACCATTTTTCTTTTGTGAGTTATGAAAATTAAAAAGTTACCTACAGCACCATGCTACGGCTTGCATATTCCAACATAAAGTAGGGATTTAGTCTGGGTACTAAGGGGTATATAATCAATTGATGGTTTATAAGGCTGGTTTTCAGTGTGAATAATAATGGTATGTTTTGCTGCAGTAAGGACCTGAAATCTCTTAATGAATGTTTGTTTCAACAGACTGGATGGAAAAAGCCCAAACTCTAGTTCTGCAGTTTTTTGGGGGGATAAAAAGCAGTAGACAAAATACAAATATTAAAACAGAAGTCCTTTATGTACTCTAGCTTGGGGGGGGGGGGGGGCACAATAGTTACTGAGAATATATTCACTTTAAAAAGAGAGTTAAAAAAAAAAAGAAAAAAGAAAAAAAGCTGCCACTTTCCCAAGAAATTCAGTCTATTTTTTCACAGTACAGGAAACCAGAAGCCATCAGAATTCACTTCTCATCTTGGAGATGGGAGTATTCAGCTTTAGGGGACCCTTCCTTGCCCAGTTTGTTTTCTTAAGGTGAATTGATAGGCCACAGGAGCATAACAAGTGGTTTCCTAGGGCAGCACTTGGCAGTGTTCTGATGTGAAAATTGTGTATTTTTTTCATAGTGTTCAACATTAGCCATTTCCATTCCTTCATTTTAAGGTAGAAAGTAGAAGTAAACTTCTCACTTGCACTTATTTGATATTACACAATGTATTGATTGCAATGTATCCACACACACTTAGTTCAATGTGCTCTGCATGTAGCATAGGAAACACAGCATTTTAAAAGTTTATGCTGAATTAAAATTGAATAATATATTAATATACACTACATTTAATTTGCTAAGAAATACAAACTTCTATTATTTGATGCTCAGACCCTTGTCAGGATTGATGGCTGGTGGTACACGCGCACGTTCCTTGCCTCTGTCAAACCTAGAGATGTCTTTCACTTTTCATATATTGCAATTCTGAAAATATATCTGAGTACCAGTAAATACCAGAACAGACCTTGTCTCGACTGAGCCCCCTGTGCTTGGTTTGCCATGGTCTGCTCCGTGGTGTGTACGTTCATTAGAGGTGCTGACATCTTCCACAGTTGGTGCTCACGTACAATGAGATGCAATGCTGACAAGGACTCTCTTGTTTCCTATACTTTCACTGAGAGGCCTTTTCCTTCTCCTCTGGCACCATGCCATTCAAGCTGTTGCACCATGTTCAGCTGGTGGCTGGGATTGAAAATAATTTGCACCCATTAAAACTTTGCTCGTGTGTCATCAGCTCCACCTCTTGGATTAATTTGGCTTTTGCAGACCCAGTATGTAGTTCGTAGGGGAATTCTCTCTGGGAATGTAAAAAATCCTGTGGCAGTGCCCTAGTGAAAGCATCTGGCTCAATTGCTTTACTCTGCTTGATGACTAGCAAAGTTTAATTATGAATTATTTTGCTAATAATTTGGGTTACATTGTCCTCTAGTGGCTCCTGTAGATAACTGCCCTGTTGGCAAAATCCTTTTGCCTTGTGTTTTTAAATCCTCTTATATTCTTTTCATACAAGTCCAGCAAATAAAAAATTTGCTTCTTGCTGCCATTTTATCAGTACAGCAAGATCTCTCCTCTTCAACTGCACATATTTTGCTTAATAAATCCGTATTTTAAATTGTTCAAATTAACAATAGGATTGTGAGCAGTTAATATATTTAATCAAAGCATTTGATGAAAATTAACATATCCTTTGTACTAACAGTAGAAGAGAATAAACACTTTTTTTTGGGTTTTTTAATAGGTTCAGTACTAGTTCTCTTCCAGAAAATAGAGAGGTCTTATATAAAGGAAGTCTGAATAGCCCTCCCCATGTCCTGTGGCTACTCTGAAACATGGGGCCTGTGGAGGCAGGAATCACTGCCCTTCCTGGCCAGCATGGAGAGCACTGGAGTGCTTTGCAGCTGGGTGTTTGCCAGCATAATGCAGATGTTTGCAAGCAGGAAGAGGGATCTGAAGCATGGAGAAGAACTCCTGGGTGCTTGCAGTGACAAAACACACATTTTATATTGCTGTGAAAAGGCCGTGCCCTATTCTGTAACGTGCTGAGTTGGTTTTGCCCCTGTGTCGGAGCAGAGGGATTGCTTTCACACTTGGCAGTGTGGCAGGCAGTGTTTGGGCAGACATGGCACGTGGGATGCTCCAGTTGGTGAGTTTGCCTTTTTCCTGCTGTTTCTCCCTGGATGAAATGCCATGAGTAAGGACCAATAGAGGCTGCACTGCAGGAAGAGTTTCGCTCTTAGAACGATAGATGGTTCTGTTTATATCTCCAAGATTATACAGGAAGCAGCAGTTATAATTCTGGTATCTCTTTTAAAGAAATGGTGGTGCACTCCAGCAAGGTGATAGCTCCTGTTTTCTGTTGCAGTTTGCAATGAAAGAGACAAAGGAGTACTTGCATCTTACAGAATTAATTTTCAAGGCTTTTTCAAGCTATCCTGCCTTGTAGTCTATCAGGGAACTATTCTGTCAGGATTCTGTAAAAATTCCTGTTGATATCCTCCCTTTCTGGCCACCTTTTTCATACTTCCCTTTGAGAATCACGCAATCAGAAAGTGGCTTGTGCCAGGGCTCCTGGCAGTGCTGGATGGATGTCAGCCAGCTCATTCCCTGGGCTGATCTTCCTCAAACACTGGGGGAGTTGCAGAGAAGCTCAATTTATCCTTGACACGGTGGAGTTTTGCATTTGGTGTTGTCCCCGTGGTGCCTCGGACTGGTGCACACATCCACACCTGCCAGAGCTGGGAATGCGGCTGTGCTGGCAGAAACAAAAGGTTGAAAAGGCAGCCTGGGGGGTGTAAAATGCCTTCACCTCTAGAAATCATCTGTGGTGTTGCTCTTATGTTTTTTTCAGAGGTTTATTAGGCAGTGATGGATGCAGGAATATTTACTTTTACCTAGTACTCTGTGCCTCTTCTGCTGGGAATCTTTGCAGTTGTTTTGAGTTCAGAATTCAGGTAGTTTCTTTACTTCTTAATTAGCTGCTGGGAGGAGGGTGATGGTTTTTGATTTTCTCTAACAAAAAGTTTTCATTTTTAGAAACACTTTTGTCAAGTTTTGCATCTAAGTATTTTTTTCCATGCTTTGTGAAGTTCTTTTCCAGGGGTTTGTTATTATTTAACCAGATGCTAAGTGAAGATTTGTTTATCCTTAATTCGAGTGTGGGGTTTTATCCTCCATGTACCAGAGAGTGAGTAGTGCAGATTGATTGATTTAAAGCTCTCTGAGTACAATTTCTGCTTAAACATTTGACTTTTTTTTCAGGTATCTATCAGGCCAGTGGTTGCCCCCCCTCTTTTACAGAAATTCAAGCTGCTTCCCAGGTTTGCTCTCTGACATCCCGGCAGTGAGGGGGCTCTGCCCCATCAGTGAGGTCTCTCCACCAGCTGCTGTGGCAGTGATCAGGATCCTCTTGCAGGAAAGGAGATGTGATTGACCATGCCCATTTCTATTATTCAGACAAATGCAGGTTTCTCTTCAAAGCGGGGCAGGAGGTTGTTCCCCCCAACCAGCTGCATTGGTCACTGTTCTCTTCCAGCTGTGTGTTAGATTCATATTCTTTTAATGCCTTTTACATCGTGGTTATGCCAGCAGAGAGTTTCCAGAATAAACCTGACCCTTGATGTCAAATTCAGTCAGAGCTGGAATCTGATGGAATCGATTTTTGGTGAAACTGATCCCTCATGTTCTTTCTCATAAGGCTGGCTGGGCACTGTATGTGCTAATGGGAAAAATAAAATGGTGACCTTGTGTGTTCCCAGAGTGCTGGGTGTGATCCTGCTCAGCACAGCCTGGCCTTTGTCAGGCTTTTGACAAGAGTTTTTCCCCCTGTGCCTGCCTGTGAGCCTCTCTGGTGCCTGCAGATACAACCATGAGTGCACCTTGCTCCCCAGCAGCTGGCTTTGGAGAACAGATGTCAGTACTCACTGCTTTCCTGTAGGAATGTAAAATGCATCCTTCAGTGGAAAACAGGTGGTAATTTTGTTTATATCCTGCTGTATTGTAGAGCAATGAAACTAATGAGAAATGCTACAGCCTTTCCAGGTTTCCATTTCAATAAGCATCTAATCTTGAAACTGTTTTAATCAGGCTTCTCTATCAGATGTTCTCATTTCTGCATTGCCAGCATCCACCTGAAATTACTGCTTGGCCTCGCGTTAATAGGTGAGAGTGTTTTGATGTGCACTCTTAAATCATTTCTGTTTCAGGATTAATTTTTGTTTGGCCTTTTCTGCAGGCAGTGTTCAGCATTAAAGTGGCTGTGTGTGAATTGTGATGTACTTGTGTCTTCTCTTGTCAGAATAATGAAATGGTGGAACTGCAGAGGATACGAATGAAAGATGAGATTCGAGAGTACAAGTTTCGAGAGGCGAGACTGCTGCAGGACTACACTGAGCTGGAGGAAGAAAACATCACTTTACAGAAACTGGTGTCCACACTGAAACAGAATCAAGTAAGCATTGAAAGATTCAAGGCACTCTACTGTAAATTGTTAATATTTTCTCCAGTTTCCAGAATGTGATCCTGCAGAGCACTTTGATAGAAGTTTCTTTGTATGTTTACAAGGGGGAGGGTGGTTCCAGTTGGTTTTTGCTGATCACTTACTCTAAAATGGTGTTACTGGCCAGTTTTGATTCCTCAGTTTTGAAATATAGTGATGGAATATTTTATTGAAGAACTATGGAATCACAGAGGAATTATTAAGATATAGAGTTGCCTATAGAGTTTTGCTTCATGCATTTCCCATTCCCTAGGAACTCGGTGACCAGTTGTCCTTTAAAGTGAGCAAAAGAGATTTGGTCTCCTGTCAGAAGTGTTAACTTGTGGTGATGAAAATTTCAATATCCAGGTTGGAAGGTATAGCACTTCCTGCCTTTTGGATGCTGTCTGGACCATCACAACATTTCACTTCATAACACCCCCTCCTCAGCTGCTCTCAGAGGGTCACAGCTCTGCACTGCAGCCCCTGCTTGTGTCCTGACCTGCTGCTCTTGGGGCTTCTGTGGAAGATCCAGCCCTGTCACAGTTTCTGATGGCAGCCTGGGAACAAAGCTGCCTTATTCCTGCAGGAATAAGCACTGCTATTTCAGCTCTCTCTCACTGCTTTTTTACTGCTCCAGCACAAATGCGATTGAAACACTTAAAACAACAGAGCTGTGCTGCAGGCAATGCACAGGTACTGGAAATGGGAGCATAATTTCCTTATTTATGAAGGTGCCTAGTCTTTCACGCTCCTGAAATGGAATTTATAGCAGATCATCTCTGTTGCCAGAGTTATTTACCCAGACAGCAAATTCCTCCTTTGAGGCATGGATTTTTTTTCTCATCAACCTCATAGGAGACATTGTCACATTTTCAGGAAGTAAACTACCCCTTTATGGACTGTCCTAGTTTCCCCCTGAAATGAAATCTGTTTGCAAGTGTTTATATTTGTCATAATACTTCATTCTAACTGAAACCAAATGCCAGCAGTCTGTGGAGAGAAAAAGCATTGCCACATTTTGAAGGACTTGAAAAATCAGTCATTTTTCAATTTTGCATCACAGATCCATGCACTTGTGATTCCTAAAATTGTTTTAATCTACAAGATAAAATTTTATGAGTGTTTTTTATTTTGATGGTTGAATTTACGAAACCATATGTTATGAATCTCAGTGCTAAAATGTCATTATCTGCATGTTGGGTTTTTTGGTAGCTTTTTAAAGTAAGAGTCCATAGACTATTACATAGAGAAGGTAACCATACAGATATAGACCTCTAGTTTTTATATGTATTTAAAATTGAAAAAGTGTTGGTTGTTTTGTTGGGTTTGGCTTTTTTTCATGTCCTTAAATTATAAACATAGCTGCTTGATTGCATTTGATAAGATTTCCAGATGGACCTGTTCCTTCAGTAAGGAAAGATATTAAGTTGCCAAATGTACATTTGAAACTGTCATAGATTTTTCTATTTAAGAATGCCCAATATGACTTTGGGACTTTCTTTGTTGTTTGAGATGTTTCCACTTTCTGGGTTTGAAGATTAGTGCTTTGGTTTTTAAGTTTGCCTTTCCAAAGGTTTTTGAGTCGAAGGCTTTTGACAAGTTGATAAATGTTCTACTTCAATAGGAACGGTGGATATTTTTATTTTTGCCAGAACCTTGTTTTAGTTTGATTAAAAATCCATATATGTCCAATAGAAAAAAATTTCCTCACAACGCATTAAGTTGCAGATAGTAATATGTTCGTGTTATAAAAGTGTCAACTGCAAAAATTGTGGCTTTTTATAGAAACATGAAAATTTGGTGGGTTTTTCCCCTTTCACCAAGCTATTAAATAATTTCCCATGCTAATGAGATTTTTTTTTTCATTTTGAAATTAAGATGCAGATGACTAACATGATTAGAATTAAATTTAAAAAAATCAAAGTGTCATCATTTTTACCAGGAGTGCTGGTCAAGTGTGGACGTGGACCTTGACAAACAAAGCTCTTCCTTTTCATTGCTGTGGGGTTTTCCAACAGTGAGAAGGAAGATGAAGGACAGCAAAGGGGAAGCATTCTGCAGTGGGGCTCTCCTGCATTGTCTAGGTACTGCTGATCAACTGGCTTTGAGCTAGGCTGGGTTTTTCCAGGCTTTGTTTCTTGTGAGGTGAGATGGAGAGGACTGAACAAGGGAGCTGCCTCTAAAGGGCTGAGAAGAAGCTGCTGTTTAGCCCAGCTCGCAATGCCCATCAATACCTTGATAAAACAGCACACCTTGGCATTGTCCTCAGAGAAGCACAGAGCAGTGAGCCCCTCCAGTGCTCCAAGGGGTATCCCTGGGACCCATTCCAGGCACTGTGGTTGGAGCAGCAGGTTCCTGTGTGCTCCAGAGGGACATCCCTACACACAGTCCAGGGGCTCTGCGGGGCTGAATGAGCTGCTTGCTGCATTCTTCTGGTAGTTTCGAAACCTCTGGCAATTTTGGGGCATCTTAAAGTGACTGTACGAATAGATTCCTGTTTCATTTTTAAAATTCAATGCCCCTGGGATAATGGAGAGGCTTGTAAAGTACAGAGGAGAGAGTTGAGGCTCTTCTACTGGTTTTGCACCTTCCATCCGTATTTTTGGAAGCTACCAAGATACTTGAGATCTGTGCCTGAGTGACTTGACAGCTAGTAGGAATTGAGATATGAGGTCATCTTCAGAATATTTGCAAATCATAAATCAGGCTGTATTAACCTAAGATCTATGAATACCATGATGTACCAACATTGCTTATGGCAATTCATAGTAAATCTGTTGTTACCAGGACATCTGCTGATAAACAGCCTTCTTCCCATGAGATTTCATTGCTTATCATAAGTTATTCAGAAAGTTATTTCTGGATCTCACCTGCTGAAAAAGTGAACATTGGAGTATTTAACAGAGTGAGCTCCACTTGCACTTTTTGTTCAGTCAGTTCTTTGCAGCAGCAGGCAACGCCTGCTATTCCAAACCATAGTTTCTCTAACACCTACCTCAACAGGGCTGATAAATGGCAGGTTTTCACAACTCAAGTTTTAGTATTATGAATGTTCTTTGTCTTGTCTAATTCAGGTTGAATACGAAGGCTTAAAGCATGAGATTAAACGCTTTGAGGAGGAGACAGTGTTGCTTAATAGCCAGCTAGAAGATGCCATCCGGCTGAAGGAGATTGCTGAGCATCAGCTGGAGGAAGCTCTGGAAACCTTAAAAAATGAAAGAGAGCAAAAGAACAATCTGAGAAAGGAACTGTCCCAGTATATCAACCTCAATGATAGTATGTATAATAACCATATTAATATATCAGTAGATGGGTTGAAGTTTTCAGAGGACGGGGGTGAGCCCAACAATGATGACAAAATGAACGGACACATCCACGGGCCTCTTGTGAAACTCAACGGTGACTACAGAACCCCCACGAGTAGGAAAGGAGAATCTCTGCACCCCGTCTCTGACCTCTTCAGCGAGCTCAACATATCAGAGATACAGAAACTGAAGCAGCAACTCATGCAGGTAAGGGCTGAATGTAATGTCCTGGAGTGTTTAGACACGTCCTGTGAACCCTCATGCTGGTTTTGCAGTGATCATTCCTGGTGGTGTTCTTGACCACACATGTTCATTTCCCAGACTTCTGCTTTGGTGTTTCTTCATGTCCAGGCTTTGCTGGAAATATCCCTAGTAAACAGAGTGTCTGTCTGTCCTGAAGTCAGTGTGACCTGAGCAGATATTTAGTGCAAAGAGGAGAAAGGGACCTAGATGCTGGTGTTGCAGAAGGTTAGGTTCTTTTTTTCCTGCTTTGATAATGGTAAAGTTTTGGGTTGCTTCAGCAAGCACTTTAAATATTCTAGAACATTCTATGGTACAGTACCAAAGTAACTGAAAGCATGGACATTATCCAATTACTTGCTTCCCTTTTACAGTTGGAAATGATACCTGTTTTGGTTTGGGGATTATTGGTGTAAGTCATCAGCTCTTGCTTATTTTTTTTTTCAGAGTAAAAATTGTTGCAAAAATTTCATGTAATACTTAATCTTTCTTGGAATCATATATCAAATGCTGTCCTTTTTCCTTTGGGTAATGGATCAATGTTTTCCACATTCTTCCTCATTAACAGATGATTTCATACACTGACTTTTTCTTGTGTGTGTTCTTCGTGCTTTCGATTTTGACCCCTCTCACTTCAATATTTTATAACATTTTCCCCGTGTGCTTGAACTGGTCTCACACATGATCTTAGCAATGTGACCAGTTTCCTTCTTCCTGTGTAGAGCACTTAAGGCACTGAGTTAACTAAAAATGGTAAAGGTCCCTAAAATTGCAAGTGAAATAAGGTATTCCTCAATATGACTAATGCTATCTGGGAAAAAAAAAAACATTAAAACACTTGAATGTTCAGACTCAGCTATGCTCCCTTGCAAGTCAGAGGGAGCTTTTGCTGTTAAATTCATCTGGAGCAGGGTTTGGAGAGGACAGAGGGGGAGTGCAGCTCTCAGCAGCTGTGCCTCAGAGCACCCTTGGCCCACGGGGCTGCCAGCCTGTTTTCCCTGTGTTAGAAATGAGGAGCTCGACTCCACCAATATATCAAGCAGTAATCCAATTTATTTTGGTAAATGTGAGAGCGTTGTTGGTGGTATGGACAGCTGGAATAAACGGTGATGAAAGATCTTTAAAGCCTGGTCTTGGAAGTTGTGCTTTATTGCAAAGGGTGTGGGTGCAGGGGGCCTGCTTAAAGCTGCCAGCTGCAGCTTGGAGCAGGGCTGAAGGACAGTGAGGAGAGAGAAACAGCAAAAGACAGAATGCCCGAAATTCCCATTACTATACAATAAATCTTCTTCTGTGCTGAATATTCTAATTCTCACTAACTAATCTAGTACAAGTTACAAATCTTATAGCATTTACATATAGCTTATAAGAATTATTTCATTACCATACTGTGTTACATTTTAAACCCTAAAAACTGCTCTTTGGACACTTTCTGCCAAGCTAGTGAGGTCTGCTCTGACCCTTGGACCTGTCTGTAAGTAGAGGGCATTGTTTAATTAGAAGGGGATTAATTTCAGCCAGTTATACTATTGTTTTCTAGTTGTTCAATAACTAAGGCTTGGTATCTCAAAGCTTGCTTTCATTCCAATCTCACTTATAGTGTCTATATTCTCAAAATCTTTTGCCAGGTAATTATATTTATCCTTCCCAACAGGTAAAGTATGAGCAAACAGCGCTGGGTACAGTAGAGAAGTTTCCCTCTCTGACTGCACACTGATTGCTGGGCTGGCTGGTATTTATTGAGAAATTACAAGCCACTTCAGCATTCTTCTATTTTAAAAATTTCTCTGTCACAATTCTATACTCTATTGTTATCCATCTCTTCTAGGATGTATGTCTCTGGATGTATATCCAGATGGTGTGGTCAAGCTCCTGTTTTTTTTTTTTTTACTGTATTGTGGTCCTCTCGTCTCAGGATGTGTATCCAGCTTCTGTTGTGATATATCCTAGGATGTATACCCAGATGGTTTGGTCAAGCTTCCTTCTTTAGGATGTTGCCACTGCTTTGTTAGGAGCTTGAGATAAAGTTCATATCCCTCTTTTGTTTATTCTAAAGCTACAGTTTTAAAAAATCATTAATACAAAGCATTATTCCAAAGTTATAATTCAAAGGTTCTCGGTACAAAACAGCCTAGGGCTTTACCAAAAAGCAACACCCTAAAGTTATAATTCAAATACTCTCACTACAAAACAAGTTAAGTGTTATAATAGTTAATTGCAAACACAGTTCAAAGGTGTTTTTCCATGTTTTGTTTCCCTCAGTGATATAATTTATCTTTATAACTTTATCACGGTGGTGATCCACACATTCCACAATTACAGTTACCCAGGTTACCTTTATTTACCTGACATGAAACACAAGCTTGTGTTTCACACCTGCCATCCCTGCCCGGCCAGAAGCGCAGCCTGGGACGCGAGCCAAGGTGCCAGCCCCATCCTCTGGGCAGGGCTGGGTGCCCCCAGCTGCCCAGCATCTCCTCTGCCACGGCAGCTCAAAAGGCTTTGGCGCCATCAAGGAAACACCCAGCGTTTTCTGGCTTCAGGCTCCTCTTGGAAAGAGAGGAGATGTGAGCCCTTTGCTGCTTAAAATGGCAGGAGGTGGTTTGCAAGTGAAGTAGAGCAAAACTAGTTTTCAGTGCTTGCTAGTGTCAGGATAATTAATCCACAGACACCAGAGGTTTACATCCAAAAAGGAGACAGAAGAGTCTTTTTACTGTATTCGAATAATGTATTCTTGCCCCTGGGGTCTCTCAAATTTTTGCAGGATGCAGCCTCCTTTTATCCTAATTTCCTGACCCCATTTCCCTCTCTCTTTCCCCGTTGGCTGAGGTATTTGAGAGGTGCAGACTTCTTGGAACACCTGATACATAAGACTGGCTTCTAATGTGTAACTCTCCCTTTTAATTTTTAATTCTTATGGCATTTTTGGGGTTTCCCTATTGCTTTTTTTATCTCTCAATATCTAATTTCATTTACCAGCAAAACCTACAGTTTGTTTGTAAAGGCAGATATCTTTTTTGTATTCATCAATCAGTGGAATCCTTCCCATTGTTTCTTTTCTCTCTCAGTGCTAGTTTTATCTACTAGCAGGCCCACAGCTTGTTTGTGAAGACAAATCCCTCATTCCTTTCACTAGAGAACCACGAATCCCTGGTGTTCTGTCCTATTTGCTGAAGAGTTAATAGTTTTATTTATCTCATTGCCAAAGTCACTGTGGGAAGTTTTGATCTGAGCCGTGACATGGTGAACATGGATGGCTCTTGTGCTTTGCACCAATAACTTTGGCACAAAGCATGCATCATTTAAGTGTGAGAACTTGAAATTTAGGATTTTATTTACATGACAAATTCAGTTAAACTTTTCCAGTTTTAAAGTAGACACAGAATGTATATTGTGTATATATATATGCACATGTACAAATACGTGCTGGGAAGAACATATGTGTATGTATATATAATATGTGGAAATATACATTATATGCAGCTTCTAATTTGATTCATAAATACAGTGTTAACATTTTAAAAACACAGTTTCAAAAGAAACGCTTTGAAATGTTCACATTTCAAAATACACTGTTTTAAACCATAATTTACAATTAAATAGATGCAATATAAAATTTGAGTGAAAGTTGCTTAGAAATGGAAACAAAAGGGCTGCTTTGAGTATTCTTTTTCTTGAGTTAATTAAATACTGAACATGATGAGTTAGCAAACTTCTACTTGAAAGATACTGTAATTGTCTTTATCTTCTCTGAGTTAAAAAGTTGTATCTCTTAAACAAAGAGGCAGCCTTCTCACAGTCACTAGGAACAAACTTGGGAATCTAAAAAAGAAATTATAACTAATTTCAGTCATAGCATTTTTTGGTGCTGGGCCCTTGCACGCCTGTGCCGATGGTGGCCACCATTGTTTGGCATTTATATCCTGTTAAAAGGTTCATAGTTTAAAAAGACAGACTAGACCTCAGTGAAAGCCTGATTTCTTTAGATACTGTAAAGACTCACTGCAAAATACTGATTTTTTTAACAAAGGGGTCTCTTTCTCTGTTGAATCCGTTCATGTCACACAAATTAAATTTGGATCATACAAATTAAATGTGAAAAGTTCCGTCAAAAGTTTTCTGTGTGGTGGATGGGAGACTAATCAGGTTTAAAGGCTGACAAAAGGTAAATCATTAGCAAAATTGCGTTCTTCCCCTCTACAGTGTCTTTGCCATATGGCTGTATCTCAATACGTGGTTTGAGTTCCTCCTATTTTCTGTGAAGAGGCTGCACAGAGTTTCTAAAGGAATTGACCGTTTATTGAGAACTATTTTTATGACTATAGGACGTCAGGTTCCTCTTTAGGATATACCTCAGATTTGCCATTTTGTAAGTGTGTCTGGCAAATTGTTTTTGCTCCTCAATCTCATAAAAAAGACTTCACTGAAACAGTAGGACAAACAGAATTCCTTCTACAGCTTTGGCATGCTGCTGCTTCATGGGCTGTGTTGGTCCCTAGGAGAGATTTAATTGCACCTATTCCCTTTCCATATATATATATATATATATATATATATATATATATATATATATATATATATATATATATGCTGTGTAACAAATGTCTTGCTGAAAATTTTCCTATTCTGAGATTTTCTCAGAAAAGCTCAGGGCTTTGTGCTCTTCCTTCCTGTTTTTTGTCCAGTGGAAAGAATTCTCTATATCATCTTTGAAGTCCAGGACTCCTTTTCTTCCCATGGTCACGCTTTCCCTTTTTCTGAGGCCAATATCATATTTGGAAAACTTAGATTAAGTTCTCTTAAAAAAGGCAGAAAAGATAAAAAGTCCCTGGAGCTCAGTTTCTGCCTTGTACTCTGTGACAAATATGCTGTAGCAGAGATTCAGGGTTCTTTGGATGAGTCCTGTTAATTTGTTCCAGTCTCCCCCAGGAATTGTTCACTGAAATTATAATGTTAAAAAAAAAAAAAAAAAAAAAAAAAAAAAAAAAAAGGAAAATGTGAGGACATAAATAGCTACTGTTAAATTGCTTTCCATAATTGCAAACTATAGATGCCAATTGGGAAGGAAATCTCCTCAAGCTGAAATCTGTGAAGGGAAGGATGCATCGCAAGATAGGTACAGCTACTTTTGAGTTGCTTTTATTTTCATTTTAAAAAGATAAATATCCTTACTGCAGCTACCAATTTCAGTGTCAAAAAAATGTACTAACTGGACTGAAAGATACTTATGGAATTACCATAAGTTTGCTGTGGTGGAAATAAGAGTATAGTATCGTCTAGAACAGGAAATATTGTTGCCACGTTTGGGAACAGCAGTCATTAATATGCAAAAGGTGTGCTCAGGACTGAGCTGGAGCTTTGGGATTTTTCCCTTGGCAGTAGGAGCATGTATTTATGGTTTTAAACAGAAGGGGATTAGTTTAATCCATTATTGCTGGCCCAGAATGAATAAAATTGAGTGGGTCTGTGGATTTCCTTTTGCCTGCTGTGCAAGTTGATATATGGGTTTTAAAAGGTTAAAATGTTTTGTCTGGAAAGAGTCCTTTCTGTTTGAAATGAGTGTTTCCAGAACACATTTATGTTCAGAAGAGAAATTATCATCAAGATCCAAATTAGCTCTGCTGCAGTTTTTCTTCATGATAGGGTATAATGGCTCAGATCAGTAGTCCTGCAGGATCAATTCTGTCTGATTAATTTAAGCAGGCATTGAAGCTGCTCTAACACACAGGTGTTTTCTCAAAGGAGAGGCTTTATTATAAATAAATATTATTAAAAATAAATATTTATTTTGATATGGCTGCAATCTACAGTGAATTGGCTTCTTTGGTGTGAACATGCCCACAGTGGACCTGCACACTTGAATAAGCCAACAACTTTTGCTGTGTAATATGTGGTTCTAAATTATCAGTACAATTTCTCACTATAAGGTGAGATGGTCCTTTCATTAGCCAGAAAACAGATTTTTCATGCATATGCATAGCTCACCTTACCAGCCTGAAGGAATAAATGCCTTCATCTGGTGAGGGCAGTGTAACTAACACTGAAACCTGCTATACCATGAGGTAACTGGAGTTCAGCTGAAGGTTTCTAGGGAGAGCAGACCTGGGACAGGCAGCTTGATGAAAAAAGGAGGAAAGCTGGGGAAGAAACTCCTGCTGGGTTGATCTCTGAGGGTCCCCAGGACAGGCCTGACCAGAAGATCTGTAGAAAATGGTCATCTTTTGAACTTGGCAGAAGGGAAGTTTACCCTTTTTTGGATTTTCTCAACAAGAGTGAGCTGACATGGGGGCTGAGCAACAATTAGGGTGGCAGGCATGCTGGGATGGCAAATGGGGGAATCAAAAATGGAGAAGGATACAAAAAAACTTGTGGTTCTTGGCTGTCCTCTTCTGCACTGACAATGTAGTGCCAGAAGTGGAACACTTCATATCTGTAGAGATAGACTCTTCCTGGACCATAAAGAATGATGAGGTTTGGCCCTGTTTTTTTAACTCTTAAGGAATCAGTCCTCTGTATGCACAAAAAGTTGGCTGATTTTTTGAGATGTTTTTATCATGGCTTCTATTTTTATTTGTGCAGTTTCTGCCTGCAGTTGATTGCAGATGCTAGTGGAGGCCACGTTTTGAGAGCCTGTCTGTGAAAGCAAGGGATCAAACACTGTGTGCTCCAATGTCTCAGTACTTCTGAGCAGCAGCCATGGCTCAAAAGCCTGGTTAAAAGGAACCAGGAGTTTGAAGCCCTGCTCATTACATTTTGTGAGATGGTATTAATACCTTCTCAGTTTCTCAAAGGTTTTTCTTTTCCTTTACTAAGATCTGTGGTGGCTAATTTGATTCTCTTCCACATCCTACTGATAGGGAAGAAAAGTTTGTGTTTGTCTGGCTGTGTTTTTTTTAAGGTTTCTTCTGAAAAATATGTAACTGAAAGCTTTAAACTCTCAGAATTAATAATTCCAGCACTCATCAAGGGAAGTGCCATTTTCACTGCACGTGCTGAGTTACTGCAACAGGGGGAGAGAAAAGCAGTAAACCTGGTAGGCTCAGGATCCCACTGTAAAAGCCATGAAAGGAAGAAGGATCCTATCTCTGTAAGCCTTCCTCTGCTTCCCAGTTCATGCCTCAGAACAGGACAAAGGCATGGGAAAAAGCTGGAACATTACACTTAAAACTTGAAATGGGAGTCTCTCAGGAGTATTGTGATGAGTAGCAAATACCTGAGCAGATCAAACTTGTAAGCTTGTCCTGTTCACTTAGATTAAAATTGCTAGAGGCGTCCTTCAAGATGTCTTCTGTTGTTCAACATCCACATTTCCTTGTGGATATTTGGAAAGAAACTTACTAGGTCACAACCAGTGGGTTCCTAGTTACACCACAAGTCCTGCTTTTCCTGGCTTGCATTTAAACAGATGGATTTTGCTTACAGATAAGTGCTGGGGATGGGAAGTCCTGGGAGTTGCATGTGTTACCTTTCCACACAGAAGGTTATTTAATCAGTGGAAATATACACAGCTAGTTTTTTTACTGTTTTTGCCTTAGCGTGCAGCAATTCAGAGATATAAATGAACATTGTGAAAGATTGGTAGAACTGTTAAAGGGAAATGTAAATCCAAACTCTGTTGAGAAATGGCTTGCAGTTGACAGTGATGCAGGTTCTTTGTTCAGGGAACATATGGCCTAATAAATCCTGTATCATCACTCTAACTGATGAGACAGTGCTCGGGCACTCGGTAATTCTTCAGCGGCAACATATAAAATTGTGACCTAGTGATATGGAGGTCGTGACAGAGGCTGGGACTTCCTAAACCTCGAGAGTTACACAGTGCTCTGTAAATGAATTTTACGGTTTAGGTGTATATAGCTAAAATCTCTTGTAATGCCTCAGGCTGCAGGCAGTGGCGGGGTGGAAGAGATGACTGTGGCTGCAGAGCTGGGTGCTCAGCATGGGCAGGAGGAGGTCCTGGGTGTCTCACTGTGGCTCTGTTGCAGGTGGAGCGAGAGAAGGCCATTCTCCTGGCCAACCTCCAGGAGTCTCAGACGCAGCTGGAGCACACCAAGGGAGCCCTGACGGAGCAGCACGAGCGCGTGCACAGGCTCACGGAGCACGTCAATGCCATGAGGGGCCTGCAGAGCAACAAGGAGCTGAAGGTGGAGCTCGACTGCGAGAAGGGCCGAGATTCCGGTGAGGAAGCGCACGACTATGAAGTGGACATCAATGGCTTGGAGATCCTGGAATGTAAATACAAAGTAGCTGTTACTGAGGTGATAGACCTTAAAGCAGAAATCAAAGCCTTAAAGGAGAAGTATAATAAGTACGTGGAAAACTACACCGAAGAGAAGGCCAAGTATGAGAGCAGAATCCAGACGTACGACGAGCAGGTGACAAGCCTGGAGAAGTCGACCAAGGAAAGCCAGGAAAAAATGGTCCACATGGAAAAGGAGTTACAAAGGATGACAAGCATAGCAAACGAAAACCACAATACCCTTAACACTGCCCAGGACGAGCTGGTGACGTTCAGCGAGGAGCTGGCTCAGCTCTACCACCACGTCTGCCTGTGCAACAACGAGACGCCGAACAGGGTCATGTTGGACTATTACAGGCAGAGCAGAGTCACCCGCAGCGGGAGCCTGAAGGGGCCTGATGACCCTCGAGGCCTCCTCTCCCCACGGCTTGCCCGGCGCGGCGTGGCGTCGCCCGTGGAAGCCAGGACCCCGACGGAGCCGGCGACGAAAGAGGCCGCAGAGCCCGGCAAGGAACACAGCCCGACGAAAACCCCTTCCATTTCTCCCGTCATCACAGCCCCTCCTTCCTCGCCCGTCTCCGACAGCAGCGACATCCGCAAGGAGCCGATGAACATCTACAACCTCAACGCCATCATCCGGGACCAAATCAAGCACCTGCAGAAGGCCGTGGACCGGTCGCTGCAGCTGTCGCGCCAGCGGGCCGCGGCCCGCGAGCTGGCGCCCATGATCGACAAGGACAAGGAGGCCTTGATGGAGGAGATCCTCAAGCTGAAGTCGCTCCTGAGCACGAAGCGAGAGCAGATCGCGACCTTGCGAGCGGTGCTGAAAGCCAACAAGCAGGTGAGGGGCTCCCTGAGCGCTCAGCACAGCCTGGAATTTAGAGAGGGCACTGAGGAGCTTTCCCAGGGGGGTTTTGGACGGGGGGGTTTTACTCGCAGGGTATTTAGCCTCTCACTCGGTCACAGCAAGGACACACCTTCATTCCCTCCCCTCCAAGCCTTCTTTTTAAGCACTTCAGTTCTGCTTTTCTCAGCACACAGCATTCACCATGCAGAGGTGTGGGCAGGGATGCAGGCATGTTGCTGGTATTATCACAAACTGCTTACGATTAGCAGGGTTGGAAAATGAAATAGAATGTAGCTGGAGAGGCTCAGTGATGTGCTCTTCCATTTAGGAGAATAAAAACCTTCAAATCTGAAGAGAAATTTTGTATTTTTTGGTATTTTTTCAAATCTTGAGAGAAATTTTGTATTTTGTGTTTTTATATATTTTCAAATCTAAAGAGAAATTCATCCAACGATTTTATTTTTTGATGTTTCACCAATGAAAAGAAGCCAAAAATTATAGTACTTGATATCAAATGCCAAAAGATTTATTATAGTACTTGATATCAAATGCCAAATGCTCCGTTTTTCAAGAGTACTGTCAATTTTCTTTGCATAGTATATCTTCCAAGCCCTTAGCATCCATGAAATTCCAGGTCTGAAAACACTGTAAAAAAAAAAATCTAAATTTAAACATGCAAATAGTCTTATTTACTTTGATGCATCTCCTTTTGCCCAGAATTAAATCTGAGTGCAAAAGGCTGCAGTGGCAGTGCTTTTATTCTAGAAATGCCTGGCACTTTCCTCGTCTGAAAACAGTGCAGTGATCACCACATGGGGGCTTGAATCCTGGTTAACAGCTTGGCACACTATTAGCTTTTGTCAGCGATGGGATTTCAGTGTTAAAACTCCCAACAGTCAACTATTCTGAAGTTACAATTTCAAGTTTAATTGATTGCTGTATCTGTAACTGCACAGGGTACTGGGGATTTTAAAATTGCAGCAATATTTCAACATATATCGAGTCTTTTATAGCATTCCCCCCCTCTCCAATACAACACATGTTAAATATTAACTCAAGTAATTAAATACCATCTCTAGCTATGCAATAGTAGCTCTGAGCAATTATATGTGGATTTTCCATGTAATTAAAATGTAATTTAGATGGAATTGATGTATGTGGGTATACATTCTGTGATTCCAAATTAATATTTTTTCCCATTAGCATAGAGCTATCATTTATTTTTTGCTACTACCAGAAGTTCTATCTCAGTCTCACTCTTTTATTGCTGTCTGAAATAATGCATTATCCCAAGACATGCTCACTGAAATGGAAAAGATAGATTTTCTGACTAAAGAGCTGCTATTAACTAATCTTCTATTTATTGGATAGCAGCAGAGATATTGGTAACTACAACTGGGTACAGAAATTTGCAATACTTGTTTATGCATACCTGATATCAGCTTCCTCAAACTTTCGAGCTAAAAGACATAATAATGTAAAGGGAAGGAGGAATTTAATGTTGGAGAGGGGAAGAGTGATTATGTGCCAGCCTCAAGTGGTGGGTATGTCCCAGAACCCAAATTCATGTTTTGACTCATGTTCAAGAAAACAGGAGTTAAGATTTATTCTCTTGAGGTCTTCCCCTTCAAAAGAGTAAGTTTCTAAGCAGCAAAAGGCTGGGGATGTTTTTCCCTTGAGGGACCCCTCCTTGGGTCTGGTATTTTGGACAACTTTTGTGAAAAAACACCCTTAACTAGGGAAGCACAGTTGGCATGTAGTGTTGGTCAGTAGTATTTGCAAATAAACATTTTAGACTTCACAAAGCTCTAGCAGGAAAAAGAGAGCAAGATTTGGTGTAAGAAGATGCAAACCCAAGTCCATGAGAATGGACTATTAAATCAACTGCCCAAGACACATAGATCTTGCTGGCTTGCTTGCTTACCTTGTCTTGATTTATGTATCCATTTGTTCATTGCCCAAATTACTGTCTCTGCAGCAGGCTGGTGGAATAAGCATTAATAAATAGCATAAATGAAAAAGTAAAATCAAATTAATGATGCAGTAACTTTTAGGACCGGTTCAATAATGGGTATGATTTCGATTTCTAATAGCAATCAGAAAGCAAAGCTGCCTATGAGGGGAATTTAATATCCTGAAGTTCTGCTGGAAAGCTGATCAGTTGTTTTCATAGGTAAATAGTTCAATAAGACAAAATTGAGTCAGCAAGACCTTCATGTCTGCATTACCAGTACCTATGGTGTCTCCAGTTCCCATAAGTGCAATACCCATAAAAGTCCTTCAGAAAAAACACCTTAACAACCTCAGACATACCGAATTTTATCTCTAAACAAATGCCTTGAAATTATATAGACAGAACACAATAGAATTTCTGCTGTGAAAGAGAAGGCAGAAAGACCTGATACCATGTAAAACTTCTCTAAAAATACAGGCTAGTTTTCTGCTTTCGGGTGTGAAATAAATATCCTACCAGTGTTTAATATTTATTAACAATTATTTTAGCTGGTCTGCTTCTCACACTGCTGATACAAAGCAAATGGGATACAAAGCTGTCTTAGAAAATGAGATTTGTTCACAGATTTCAGGACCAAGATGGCAACCTTTAGGCTGGGGTTGGGCAAACATCTCTTCTGTAAGGATACAGAGGAGGATGGGAAGGACCCTGGCAGTTTTGGCAGTGCTTGAGGTCCTTGGGTTTGTGCTCACCTCAGCCTGTTCACCTCCAGGGCCAGGGTTTGGGGCTGGGGAGGGAGCTGAGCTCTGTGTGTCCCGCGGCTCTCTTTTCCTCCCTGGTATTTCACACCCCGCTGGAGCTCTCTGCTCCCTCCTGGCGTTGCTGTCAATTCCAGGTGACTTCTACACACTAAATGCTGTGTGAGCCATCAATCCCATGTCTTCAGGCTGCTGGCTGAGAGGCTGGGTAGTTCATTTGCCTAGTTCCTTGGCATGACTGCTCTGACAGGAGTGTCATGAGCACCTCTGATGTCTTATTGGATTATTTACTTCACTGAAGAATATTCATGTGTTGGGTTTTTTTCTTTGTTTTCATCTTTTTTCTCGTGCTCACTATCTATTTATGCGTTGAGAGATTGCATTTTTATGTGGGAAAAAATTCTGATGTTTCTGATGCAATTTTTTTTCTTTAACCACAGCTTTAAAACAAATGCTTCAGAAAGAGCTATTAAAGCCAGGTTCTGGGCATCTGCTTCCTTGTGGCACCCACTACTTGGAGATGAAGCCTTTTATTTGCCCCATTCTTCCTTTGAGAGATCTCTCTGTATACACTGTTCTGGATTACTTAAATCTAGATCATCCTACAGAACTGTTTTCAGGCATAACCAGGCATGTATGGCTCAACGGGTACAATTTTGGAGATTGGCTGAGATGGGGAACAAATAGAAATAATTTCAACAAGAGCTGGCACTGGAGGAAGAGTAACATGAAGCTGTGTCTTCAGTTCATTTTGTCCCTGTTGGTCTGGCACAGTGTGGCAGTACAGCTGAGGTGACCACACACTCTTAAGAGTCTCTGAGAGATGGAGGCTGAGTTCCTCTTCTATCCCCTGTCTCACTCAACATTACACATTCAGTCTTCAGGGTGTTCTCAGGATTCAGGCAAGTTTCCTGCCTCTTCAGGCTCCCCAAATTTCCAAGAGAAGCTTCCTCAGCTTGTGCTCCCCTTCCTTCTTTTGCTACTCAACCCACCTTTTTTTGCTAGTTTTATTTCCTTCTCTGGCTGAGCACTTGTTCTTCAAGTGTTCTTCACTTAGGACACTTTCAGGAGGGAGATGCTCAGCAGCTTGGCTGGTGCATGGAGAGCCATGAAGCATTTCCCATAGGCTTTAAAACTTATGCTTTGTTTTCTCTATGTTGCTTTATAGGAAACTTTAACAGAAAAGTAAAAGAGTTGGAAGATTTGACGCAGTCCTTCCTCTCTTACTTTTATTCCCCAAGTAAACTATATTTTCATCCTGTAGTGTTGCATGTCCATTTAACCCTGACATACAGACTAAATCATGGGGATCACAATCTGTCTGAGCACTGTGCACAGTTTCAGTGATGTGTAAATTACTGTAATTTATGAATGCACATTTTTGGTCATGGCTGAAAACAGACAAAAAGCTGATTATTTCTGCTCTATCCTGCTGAGACATAGGCTGGTGTTCACCATCCTACACTGCACCAAAGCATCTATCAGCAGGGTAGAAAAAAGCAGAATTGATTTAAATAGATCCCTAAGTGATTGATAATTTTAACATGTATTGCTGATGATTTCAAATGTGGATTGGAAAATTGCATCTATTTAAAATGATAGGTGGTTAGCACTACTGCCCTTTAAAAATTTGTTCTCTTAATGTAAATGGGTGTGAAAGTAAGGAAATATTATTGGTGAGTATACATTTAAAAAAATATTATTTTAACGCTTTTATTTGATAAGAGACAGATGAATAAAATTGTAATTTAGTAGGAGATTCTAATGTGTCCTTTTGTTAGGAGACATTGTTAATAACAAATGTATTGAGTTTTGGAAAACTGAGTTTGAAATGGGTTTCCAACTGTTTGGTCATTACCATCTTTTTTCCTGTTTCCTTGCTGGTTGCTTCAACCTAGTGTTCTTCTGAACTCCTCTCTCCTGGTGGTGGCTCAAGAGCCCATAAGATCAACAGGAAAAATTGATTGCCTGTGTGAATCGCTGCAACTTATTATGCACTAAATGAAGTGCAAAAAATAACCGTAATACCCTCTAAATAAATGTAAAAGGAAGCAAATTTTTCTTCGTTTCATTCAAAGGCAATATTTTAAATGTTTCAAGCAGCAGTAGGTATAAAGCCCTCTGTAAAAGTATGTATTTTGAGTAACTTCAAAATGATACTAAATTCACAGGTAAAAAAGAATGTTCAAGTCTTGAAAAGGTAAGACAAATGTAACTATTGAAAGCAGCAGTACAGTAGTAAATCAAAGAAATTTAGCAGATGAAGTTGAGGAAAGAAAGAAGGGAGCAGCAAAAATTTATGAATAGGATAAATACAAACCCTTGTTTCCTAGTAAATGAAAATTGTAAGTTACACCTTTTTTTTTTTTTTTTTTTTTTTTTTTTTCTTTTGTTTGTAGTTGTTAAAACTGCTAAAATAATAGTGGCTTGCACGGCAGTGAATGCTGCCAGTTCTCAGACATAAAGCAAGCTGCAGTTTTCAGACACAGATCAAGCTGCCAGGTCCTGGCCATCCCTGTGCTCAAGGAAAGCCTCAGCCAGCAGGAGGCTTGAGGCCAAACAGGGTGATTCACAATTTGGCTGCAGAGGCTGAGCCTCGTGTTCTCTGTGTCCTGTTTGCAAATGGCCAGGGGACACGCTTGGTTGTTTTGTTTATTGCAGCTCAAACAATGTGGTAGCAGCTCCTGTAGTAGCTTTACTCACTTGCCTGAGCCCTCCCCATACAGCTGCACAGTTTTGCAGAGATACTTGAGGTGCTGAGTTGTTGCCAGCTGGCATTGAAATGGGCTTTGTCCTTTCAGCTGCTTTCTCCTTTTCCTGGTTTCATGGAGTACAACTTAAAAGAAGAAGTTAAAGTGTGTAGTCCAATGAAGATCAGGTTTAATTTTTTTTTACTGTGTGAATGAAGGACATCAAAACCAAAATCAGGCATGGGATTTTAACTGTTCTCAGATCTCTGCCTCATAAGCACATATCCTTGTTTATGTTTTTAGACAGCTGAAGTGGCACTGGCCAATTTGAAGAACAAATATGAGAATGAAAAAGCAATGGTGACTGAGACCATGACCAAACTACGGAATGAGCTGAAGGCTCTGAAGGAAGATGCAGCAACCTTCTCATCCTTGAGAGCAATGTTTGCAACCAGGTAAGGGAAATGGTGTCACCATCTGGCTCAGCACTGTACACATGTGTGTGCTAAGTGAGAACACACTTAGCTCTGTGTGTTGGGTGCTTAGGAGGATAGAGAAATTATTTTCTGCATGGTCAGGGGTTTGCTGGATGAAGGTGAATGAGTCCTAGAATGCACACTGTGCAAAACTTGCAAGCTTTCAAGTGCTGCTGAGACACGTGCCTTGGAGAATAAAGTTGAAGAATAGCAATGTCAATACAACCTTGAGTAAAGTGTTACAAATGACAATATATGCCTCCAGCATATTTGCATTTATAGGGTTTTTTAAAGTGAAAATCAAATAGTGGATTTATGTGGCTGATTTTCCCATTCAGAAGTACACAGTGATTCTGTCATGTAAAGCTATCCTGTGGTTAATGATGATCTTCAGAACCCCACATTTTCATTACTGTGAGATTCATTACTTACCAGCAGTAAAATCCATTTAATCAACTAGCCTATCCTGTAATCCAGTGCTAATAATTGTAAGGCCACTGTAATTTCCCACTCCAGCATAAATTCTTATTTTTTTCCCACTGTGATGTTCAATTTATTATCTTCTCCTTCACAGGATAAAAGCTTCACTTACCTTCTGTAACATAGTTCCTCCTGGCAGGACAGTAATTAATCAACTTTATCTTTCCTTCTCTTACATCTTCTTCAGAAGAGCTTTTGCTTTTACATGGAATCACAGAATCAACTAGGTTGGAAAATACTTTTTAGATTGAGTCCAATTTATGACCCAACACCACCTTGTGATCCAGACCATGGACACCCCAGGGGTGGTGACTCCACCACCTCCCTGGGCACTCCACTCCAATGCCTAATAGACCTTTCTGTGAAGGAATTCTTCCTAATGGTCACCTAGACCTCCCCTGGCACACCTTGTCATGTGTCTTCTCAGCTGCTTTTTAAAAGGCTACTTAAAAATATTTTGGAAAAAAATATCCATCATTTTCATCAATAAATTCTTATTTTGAAAATACACAAGAAAGACTTTTTTTCCTCTCTTATGGTCAAACACAGCACAGATTTCTTGTTTGTGCTTTAGTCCATAAATGATAAGACATCTTTGTGCCTCGTGCCAACATCTCTTCAGTGCTGCCGGCAGCGCTATCTCACCACTTCCAGCCTCCTAAGGAGCCTTTTTGCTTAGAGACAATGGCAGCAGCAGCTGGGAGAAGTGGGAAGGAAGGAGAAAAGGGGCATTCATATGTCGTGACATTGGTGCTGTGTGCAAATTCATCATAGGTCCATCGTCAGAGGAGTGCGTGTAGCGACATAATGGAAACGAAGACCCAGCGCAGCAGGTGGTGTGAACCAAGGTAGCCTGATTGATTTCGTTGGCATCTAAAGCTTTTCTTCCAGAAAGGAGAGGGGGGGGTGTGTGTTGGAAATGCATGTGTTGACCTTTCCTTACTCTGGAAGACGCAGGAATGTTCTAACTCTGTAAGAGTTCCTGGAAGCACAGGAGTGGCATTGTGGGTGTAAACCCAAACAAGGATCTTGCATGGGCCATAAATCATCCAGACACAAGGTAAAAGTAGTTTGCAAAACTTCAGAAGTTAATTAAATGTTAGATTGTTGGTGTACTGAATGCTCCTTACACAATTTGGGCATCCTGAGTGCAGACTTCTGTTGGGGTCAAGCAGCATCCCCTCAGTGAGAATTAGGCTTCACTGATATCACTCAGCCAGGTGCCTTTTCCAGATGACTTGCATGTAGGATGCAAAGAAACTTCTGCTCCTCTTCTATGGACTATAAAGGGAGTCTGTGTGACTTGGTGAGCTACACATTTTTAGTTAATAGAGATGAAGCCCACCCCAAGAATTTACTGCTGTTGGTAAGCTCCATGTAGTAGTGATTAAACACTCAGTGTATGGTCTGTGGGATATATCCCTGCCCTTGACATCCTAAGGTTTGCCCAGCAGTCTCTGAGAACAGTTATAAAAAATTATTCACTACAAGGTCTTCCACATCATTATACTCCTATAGATTTTTCTGTTGTAAAATATTCATTTTCCTTCCCTAGCATGGAGTTTAATGGCCTTTATAATTAAATCAATCTTCCTAAATGGTCAAATCATTGACTCATTCCAAATAGTTCATTTGGAAGAGCATTTGTTTAAGTGACAGAGAGTTCATATACTCTACAAGTCTTTTGGAGAAGAGAAATCTGTTTGGAAATACCAAGCTGTAAGGTTTTTATGCAGTAACATTAGCTGCAGTAGCAACCTTCAGCATAAAAAATTGTTTAGTCTTTAGTTGAATAAAACAGTGGTTTCCATGGTTACAGTGCATCACATGGTACTTACTCCTGAATTTGTACCATAGGAAGATCATCCTTCTGATAGCAGAATTGTATTATAGATCTGAAAACGGTTGCTTATGCTGTTGGACAGAACAATATCCTTTTTCTTTCTAGAAATCATCATTTTGGTCCCCAAGTGGAAGTTCATCTGGAGCTGGTGGGCTGATGTAGGGCTTCTTCCTCAAATAAAGGAAGGATAAAGGTCCTAGCACATGTTATAGAGTGCATCAAATCTGTTTCTGGTTAGCACAGCAGAGTTGACACTTTCCTCCAAAGCTCCCATGTGCAGAAAGCAGGAGCCTTCCTTTTTCTGTGTTTTTCCTGACACTTGTTCATCCTTCACTCCTTAAGTTGTTTTTTTTTCCCAGTTCTTTGTCTCAAAAGTCTTTCTGTCCGGCTTGTCCCTCTACTTCTGCCCTTTTTCCTTCTGGAGCAGCTTATTTGACCCAAAAATGTCTGAGATTCTGATCCCTACAGCTTCTTCCTTCCCTTGCCATTAGCCTTGTGATCCCTTTCTGGGATCTATGTGCTTCAGACCAGTCAAGAAAATGTCCTGGAACACCACTCTTAGAAGAAGAAAGGAACAGCATATAAAACCTCTTTTGTTGGATTCAAGGGGTTGGCAAAGCAGACCTGAAGTTTCTGTTAGATGCCAGGGCCACGTGCCACCTTTAACCTGCTATTCTGTCATGGACTGCTTCTGGTATTCCCAGAAAAAATGAGGACTTCCCAGAGAAGCCTTTCCTGCCCTTCTCTTGTTTTCCCTCACTCTAACCCTGAGTTGCTGACCCATGGTGAGAGCTGTGGGTTTGTGAAGCAGTGAGCAGCATTCATCCAGAGGAACAATAAATAATTATTTAAAAGATTAGTTTCCCAGTCTAGAATAAGTGTTGCCTTGTGAGAGGAAGTCCTGACCTGAGGGACAGAAGGAACTACTTTTAAACAGGATCCTAAAGTGATTCAGGAAGCAAACTTCACTGAGTCCTTACACTGCTTGCTTTCCCAGCCTAGAGATATGTAACAGGAAATACTGCTTGTGGTATTGCCATAGTCCTGACACTGCATACATGGATTTTATTCTTCATCCACCAAAATATTTTCTTATGATAATTTTTAAAGAAAAATATGTGCTGAAGAGACTGAGTAGGAAGATTGGACAGATCCTGGAGCTGAGAAAACATTTGTGAAGAGAATTATGATTATATGGTTAGAGCAGGGACCTGTCAGTGTCACCGGGTTTTAGCTCAAGCTCTGCTATGATTTATGTTACCTAAATTACACATAAGCCTGATTTGGCATTTGGTTTATGTTCCTAGACAAGAGGGATAGATGGAATGAGAAATCCCTTAAAATCCTATATAAGCTTCTTGGATCACTTCGTAAAAAATAAGTGGGCTTATGTGTCTGTCTGCTTCCTTTCTGAGATGAGAGAAATGAAAAATAGGTGAAACCTTGGCTTTTGCTCTAAATACCTCAGCAGACAGCAAGAAAACAGTGCTGTTTATTTAATAGGCACTTGCAGTTTACATCCTGTCCTGGGGCAAGAGGGAAGTTGGGGAAGAATTCTGACTCAGGAGGACATAACCTAACTTTTGGTATCACTATTTGAACCCTCCTGAAAGACCCATTCAGAGCCCTGGAGTATCCTGGAGCCCTGCAATGGTCTCTGCCATGCCAGAAGTTGTCTTTCCTAGGAGCTCCTCACCTTTTTCTTTTAGGAGATCCTTAACCTTTTTCTTCCTTCTGTGAGACTCGATGAGTATTTATCTAACATGTGGGTGAAAGGTGATATAGATGTGTGTAATGTTTTTTTCTTTTCTAATTGGAAACAATTCTCCTTTTATCCTACACTTGCACATAGCTGGGAATATTTCAGTAAAGGGAAATGCTATGGCTGCAGGCACTTCCACTGTAGTTACCTCCCACTACATGGAATAACCTTCTCTGCTGCAAAATTCCAGGAGATCTGAGGCTGTTAATTCAGCAGTTTCTAAAGTTAATTGAGCCTTTACTCTTTACTTGGGTGATTTAGGTTTAACCTTTCTGAACACTTTCTAAAAAAAAAAAAATCAGGTTTGCTGTTATTGGCACACTTCTAGGAAGGACTTGAGGACATGTAATTAATCAGAACAGTTGAAAAATGATTCATGAGATCATTTTTTTTCTCAAGTATGAGACCAGCTAATAGCATCTAGTATATCCAGATTTCTCACAGCAGGTTTGGCTAAGATTGCTTTAGTAATATCCACCTTCAGGCACTTGTTTCTTAACTCTTCAGTCGGGCTGCTTTACAAATCAGAGGTGCAAATACCAAGGACACCTTCTAAGGCGTGAGAAAAATCAATCTTTTTCCAAAACCAAAATTGATTTATTGGAATATTAAAGGAAGGAAAGTAATTCCTCTAGTGGCAGCGTGCCGCAGGTGTTGCTGCAGGTGTTACATCTAAAAATTTTCAAACATATTCGGTAACAAAGGAGGTCTCCTGGACAAAGAGAAAAGCAGGAGACAATAAAGGACATGGATACTAAACCCACCTGGTTACAAGAATGAGGCTTTAAAACTCCAATAACACAGACATTAAAGTAAATTGATTTGAAATAGGCACTACTGTAATATTCAGAATGCTGATTTCATGTCTCTGTCAAGGAAACTGACTTAAGCATCAACAGGCATCTCACAGCTTGGAGCAGAAATGGGTGTGCAAGTTGGCTTTAAGCCAACTGGCATTTCATGAGTCTCTCTTTTCCCCAAGGCTTGGGTAGCAACAATCATGCTTATTAAGGTCCTGTAGAAGAAAGATAATACTGAAACTGTAGATGAAGCTGTATCTGACTTAATATTTTTGCTTGCAGTGCCTGAATTTTTCAAAAGGGAAGTACTATATATATATATATATATATATATATATATATATATATATAAGTATTTGTATGTGAAGAATAACTAACTACACATATTCAAGTATACTTTGTTTCTATATCCCAAGAGGAAGATTACAATTTCAGAGAAATTAGTTTCATCCCTCAGCTTGCTATAATTCAGAGGTTTGTTGCATCACACATTTTGATAAGGAAGACTAAAATAGTTTTCTATGCTTGCTTTCTGTAAGTGATACTGATAAAGTTACAACCTCATCCATTACACAGTTGCAATTACGCAGCAAAGCTACTTACATTCACCCAGATCTTGTGGAAAGGAGATCTGGTGAAAGCTGCATCATTCAACATGAAAAATCCTTGGGTATTTCCACAAATATCTGATGGTCAGGCAGTACTGCTGTCTGTGAAGCATCTCACTGCTGGGATACATTTATTTTTATTGCTCTTGGTTCTTATTGATTAGATGGTCTATTGTTATCAAACTGAAGCTATTTCACTTTAAAAAGTGTTTTAAGACCATTTCGAAATGCCTTGTTTTTCCTGTTAACTTTGGGAAGTGTTGCTAAAAGCAGAAGTAAATTGAATGTGGTCTTAAATCTAACAAAATCATAAGAAAGGTGGTTTTAGTTCTCAGAGATCTAAAGCAAATGAAAAGATAATTTTTTCATGTGGGTAAAAAGGGCTGAGGATTAAAAAGGAGTAGGTGGCCATAGCAATGAACACACCTCCAAGAGATTCAACAGTAAATGTGAAATAACTTCCAGGTGTGGGGTTTCCTGAATAGTATCCTTTTAATCAATGGTAACTAATGGTAATCATGGTAATAAATGATAAACAAGGGTAAATAACTGAAGGTTTCTCATGTCACAAAATCTAATGTGTCAAGTGTTCAATCAACTTGCAGTCTTCTTCCGTAATACTTTCTTGAAGTGGATATTGCAACCTGTGGAAAATAGTATTTTCTAATTGGTAGACACTATTATCCATGGTGACTTACTAGTAGAAGCAGCCCCCAGAATTATTATTTGTGGTCTAAACTGGAAATAATCTCATACCTCCCCTCCCATTGCTTTTTATCTGCATCAGAAGCATGTGACATTGTCACAGACTATGTTAATACAGGCACAGGTGAACGGGAAGTGTTGACATTCAGATCCAAGTCCAAATTTATTCGAAGTGGGAAGAGGAGAATTCAGGCTGCCTGCTGCCAGGATTAGGGTCAGCAAAAGCTGGGGTCTGAGTCGGGCTCTGTGACCAAAGCCTGGGAGCGTGCTCACTGCTGGGGTTGGTTCCTGGGCTGTTTCCCAGTTTGTGCCCTCTCCCCGCAGGTGTGATGAGTACGTGACCCAGCTGGATGAGATGCAGAGGCAGCTGGCAGCTGCAGAGGATGAGAAGAAGACCCTGAACTCTCTGCTGCGCATGGCTATCCAGCAAAAACTTGCCCTGACCCAGCGACTGGAGGATTTAGAGTTCGACCACGAGCAATCGCGGCGCAGCAAAGGCAAGCTGGGAAAGAGCAAGATCGGCAGCCCTAAAGTAAGTGAGGAGGCATCAGCCACCGTGCCAAGCATAGACACTTTCCTCCTGCATAGTCAGGGCCCACAGCAGCCAAACTTACTGGTCAGCAGTGGCACTCAGAGGAAAAGGTATGCATGCAGTGATCTTTACAGTACAGTGCAGTAGCCAGACTTGAATTAAAGTCGTTTGCTGAATTATAAACAGAATGATTCCTTTTTTACTTTTATTTTTTCTTTCCGTACTTTGACTGGGGAGAAGGAGGTGGGGAGGATATGAGTATGAAATTCAAAGCCTGGCAACATGTGGTTCTGATCCACCTACTCACTGTTATTTCCTCCTGAATGCAGTGTTTTGAACTATATTCTGTCAGTGTCTCGGTGCATCTTGTATGTCTTTAATATTAAGTGTGAATGTATTTTCTTTAACAAGTTTTCTTTAAGTTTTCCCTATGGTTTTCCTTAATGAGCATCTGAAAAAAAAGGATCGTGCTCTATGAGCATTTTAGTGCTTAACGTGAAAGAAGCTACATTTCTTTGTTAAGCTCTGGTGCTCACTTGTTCTTTATCAGTGTGAAAAGAATATGGATGTGTTCACTCAGATCAATTTTTCTACATGGGAGCAAGAAACCTTTTGAAGGGGATGGCTGCCATTCATAACCTAAGGCAAATATTTTGCTGTTCAAGCCGTGAGCTCATGTCTTGTGCCTGCCCCTGCCAAAACTCTCTAGGTGTGAGCATCTCCATGGTTTTGAAGATGAAGAGGACTCTGTTAGAGAAGTCCTAGACAATCATCCCCTTTTCTTGTGTGCTCTAATCACAATGCAAAGCGAAGAGAACAATCAGGGAACCTTGCACAAGCTGACTTGAGGATGCTGAGATATAACCCAACCTCATCTCCTCCTTCCCTAAGGTGAATGAGGATTTCCAATGCAGGCAGGGTGTCCTGCTCTGGAAATGACCACGGGGTGTCACCGACAGTTGATTTTTACCTGTTAAACAAGTTAAGATGATATTGTCATTCATGAGGCTTTGAAAGGTAATTAAAGTAAAACTCTTTTGTTTCCATATGTATTTTTCTTGGATCTCCTGCAAGACAATTCTCACCTTCCCTTTGTGATCAGAGCCATCCCAGGACTTCAGGGACCTACCTCCAGAAATTATTAAGAGCCCCCCCTCATCCCGCCTCCACAGAATCATATCTTCTGAGGGGCCCCCCTTCCATGAGTGAATTCATCCATGGGCACCGTCTCAGCAAGGAAAAAAGGTTAACCGTGGCCATACCAGGTAAACATTTTTTCCTTGGGTGCATGTGGTGCTGAGTGGTTAGCAGAGCAGGGGACCCTCCCAGCACTGCAGATGCAATTTAATTTGGGCACCTCCTTGGAAAGCGAAATGTCTCCTCCTGTGTCACGGGTGGCAGGAGATGACATTCTGCCGGCAGCGGCCCAAACTGGTTTCATGGTGCAGTGTGGAAAGTCCTGCTGTGGAAGATGTGGGTGCAGTCCCACTGGCATCCACAGAGGCTGCAGCCCTGTGCCTGGGTGGAGCTGAGCCTGCTGGTGGCATTGGTAGTCCCCTGGAAGACACAAAGGCCACAGGCTAGAGGAGTCAGCTGGGTGAGGACCAGCCAGGGAGCGGCTGGCAGTGTGCAGGAGCCTCCCTGGAGCATCCAGTCAGGTTTGCCCCAAGGGTGATCTCCAACTCACTGAAGGCTCAGTTTATACAAATTGAGTCATGGAGTTAATCTCTGCAGGAAGGTTTTGCTCTTAATTTCCTGCCAAAATGTAGTGTCTGCTTCAAACGAGGCATAGAAAGGAAATGCAAACTGGGATGACATTTCATAGGTGTGATAGCTTCCTTCTCCTGAGAGAACAGCTAATAGTTTCTTATCTTCTTCACCTGAGCAGGACCTTTAGCCTTTAACTGGGCACAGTCTTGTCTGGTTTTGTTCTTTTTTTTTTTTTTTTTTTTTTTTTTTTTTGAGCTATGTTATACACAAAAAGCATGAGTAGAAAATATGAAAGCTAAAACACATAAAAGTAGTTTCTGCTCGAGTGAATGTTTATTCTGGGAAGCTGAGCAGTACCATGTAGCAGGTTATATTTCTCACCTAGTGCCATCAGTGTCAGAACTGCCTTTGAGTAGTGCCATGCAAGTAACACCCACTCAGAGGACAAGTGTAAAACTACAGAAAGTCTAAACAAGACATTTTCCTAGGGTGTGTTGCAGTAAATAAATCAAAGAGCTGTCTCCTGAAGAGAAAAACATGGGAGTGGGGGGAAAGAAGCATTTGATATCTCATGGAATATCATGGGTGTGTGGACCACAGATTGAGAAACACTGACACAGTCTTTTTGTCCAGTAACAGAGACCAAATGATGAAGCAGCCTAAAAGGTAGAATTGTCCAGAAAATTATGTTTGTCTGGAGTCTTACCTATCACTTTAGGTACATCTCTACATATTTAGAGTGTAAGGGTCTTGAGACAGGGTCACTGATATGTGTTACAATTGTCCTTATGAATCTGCAACAGTCTCAGCTTTCTGAATGCATTTCTCCGAATTTTATACCATTACATGGCTTTAGTCTCAGCCTGTGCGACTGAGAGGTCCAAACCTGAGATTTTTTCTGAGCATTCAGATTCCAGTGTTGGCAGGACCAGGTTGGAACCAAGTTGAGGATTGAGCAGGGAATTATTCATCATTGTTTTTATTAGTTTCTGGAAGATTTCTCACTGTTGTTAACAGATGAAAGGAATGATGCACCAAGTAGGATTTTTTTTTTTTTTGCCATCTGTCTAATTATCTGTTTCCTGAAAGTAAGGAAGAGTGAAGAATGTTATTCTGCTGCTTTTACTGAGAATGTTTAAAAGCCTTGTCTCACAAAGAGCTTCTGTTCTCAGATGATTTGTGCAGTCAAGCAAGGCAGCAAGAATTGTAGCAACCCACACCTGCTTCTTCAGCAGAGGGGGTGCAAAAACTCAAACACTGTGGAGCAACGTGTAGCTTGGCTTGAGGCTGAGTCCCCAGGAGTGGAGTAAGAATGAACCATTAAACGGAAATATGTTTTGGTTTTGTTCTTTTAAATTTGTGAACTATTTCCTTCACAAGAATTTTTCACCCGGGTGGTGTGAGAGCTTCCCTGTCCTTTCATGAGCTCGCAGGGATGTGGGGATGGGAGGCTGTAACTGGGAATGTGTTCGGTTGGAGACCAAGAGCCAAAACAGCTGAATTTGGTGGCAGGAGGAACAGGATAGGTTCCCCTGCCCCCGAGCCCCGTGCAGTAGTAAGCTGTGCCTGTGTTTCTTTTGCTTCTTCTGGACTTGGTGCTTGGCAGAAGAGGCTGCCTTTGCTGGATACATGGAGAGGGAAGGCTGGACTGCTTTTGGCAGCTTTTTGCCAGCTGAATTGAAGACCTCTTAGGCAAGAGATTGTCCCGTCCTGCTCGATTTCCATTTGAATGCCCTCAGCTTTAGGTCAGGTGCAGGAACCTCTGACACAAAGCTGCGACAGCAGGACTTGATCTGGGCTTTCTAATTGAACTAATTGCTCTTGACTGCCCGCAGGGGCTAAAAATGCCACTCGGTGATTTTCCAAAGTATCACGTTCCATTTCTCCTAGGTAATGGCATGCATGAAGCTTTGCTGTTTGTTCCTTCTTTGCTTCTGTTCTGCTGACATGTATTTTTACACTTTCAAGTCTATTTTTCTGATAACATCCAGTATGTGCCCAGCACAATTCCAGCCTACCTTTGGATGTGTTTGTGTTCGTTTTCCTAGCTACATGAAGAAGTCAGAGCATATGAAAGAGCACACTGAAAAATGACCTTTCCTTTGCAGTTGTGTTCAAATTCCTTGAATATGAAGTCTCTAGGTTCCCCTTAATATTCCACAGTCCCAAATATGAAATAAGGTTCTCTCAACCTCTTCAAGGAAAGAACAAGACCAAAAAGGCCTCGTGTAGTATCTGCCTCAACAGCACTTTTTTCTTTGTGACATACTTTAGCATGGCAATTCCAAAAGTTGAATATAAAGTTCTGCTATTTTAGCTTAAAATTAAATCAAGATCCTTGTGTAGAAGGTGTACCTGAAGTGAAAGGTTTCCCAACAGCTTATGAGAAGGACAGTAACCAATGGCTGCAGTTGTCAGAGTCAACAACAAACCACCCGAGAATCTCCTTTGTTGGAGCTATCCAAACGAAATGTGGTGGATGCTTCTTTCCCCTATTGTTTATGCTTAGTTTTAAAAATCCCGCATGGGAAAACACTGTAAAAAGTAAAGTATTTCATATTCTGAAGGAATACATATCATAAGATCATAATGAACGATTCTTTTAGAGAAATCTGTACAGTCATATCTATTTCATTTTATTACAAAAGAAAAAGGAAGGTAGCAGCCTTAAATGTAACACTTTTCTCTCAAATTCCAAGCCCAGCTGAGGTCAGATATTTGGTTGACCCAAGCCAGGACAGACCCCTGGATTTCAACAGAACTGTGCTAGTTTGCTGCGATCCAAAGTTTGTATTTTTGTAGTTATTAGATTAATTGTCATTCATTGTTATAACCCATTTCATAAAATGGCTCTTCTAAAAACCTGTAAAAAACCCCAAGACCAAACCTGCAAAGTTAGGTGGTTTTGTAGGGTTGCTCATTTCTGAAAGCACATTAAACCTGAAAGCACGCTTGCTTTTCAGCTGTCTTTCATGAGTGATTTACAGCCTGGCATTTAATTCCCACAAGAAGAGACTAATGTGGAAGATAAAGACAGCACAAAGAACGCCACATAATAGTATAGCAACTGCTCAGGCACTAAGCTCACCACCTACCACACATAATTGAGAGTATATAATAGTTACTCTTACCGAAAAAATAATCCAAGAATAATTTCTGACTTAGCTCTATGCTTACAGCAAACCAAATATGAATCACAATATGACACTAATAACTAGCTCTTATTTATTAGCTTGCATTCTTACCATAAAATTTAACTTCATTTGTAAAACCCTATCCCAAAGGCAATTCCTAGAGTGTCGCCAAGAACTAATTTACAACATCTGTAGGTGGAAAGTATTTTTTAAAGCTAACACGGAAATGAAAATTAAAAATCTCAATAACCCAAATGTTGAGGTTTTAGCAAGTTTTATAATTAAATCTTTAAGCTGGAACTCAAGGGAAATTGCTTAAGAGTTGTCTTTGCTCTTTGCCTTTATGCTGAGAATGACTTTAAATGTGAGGAATAGGTAAGAAACCTGGGAATGCATTGCTCTGTTTGATGTAGCACAAGCACCATTTAACTCAACAAGGAGCAGAGGGTCTTCTGAGTAGGGTGGGTTTTAGTGTTATAAGGAATTAAGGGCTTTTGATAGACCATGTGAGGTGTTGAGCCACCCCTCTTGGCTCAAGGCATGAGGAATACAGTCTCATGCTATTTTAAAATATTTGTTCTTTCTGGATTTTGAGCTTTAAAGTGCAGTGTTTTAGACGTGACTTTCCAAAATATTCCATTAAAGGTTATTCTCTGTGTAATCAGAAGCTCATGTTCCTTCTGTGTTTTTATTTAAATAACCTCAAAGGGGAACTTGGCATGTGAGGCAAATTGTTGGTTTTTCTTCTCCTTCTTGCTTCTTCATCTTATTTAGGTAGTGTGAAGATATGAATGGGGATATGAACACCTTCAAAAGGTGTTTTGTGAGTAGAAGCTGCCTTACCCTCTCCTGTTGGATGCAGGGGTTGGGAAAATGAGCAGAGATTGTCAGGCTGACCCCTCTCTGCACAGAGGAGACTGTGCCTGTGGAAAGGTCAGGGAAATACATTTTTGATAGCAGGTTTGTCTGCTTTCCTTGTGTGATGAAAAGGGTTTATGTTCAAGGTCTTTAGCTGTGCACATTTTTTGTTTCTTTAGGAATATTTTGCCCAAAACAAATTCAACTTTGCTTTTGAGCTGAAGTACCAATGTCAGAAAGTGCCTCACAAATTTCTAAGCCTTGCTGCTGTAGGCACTGTTTCAATATCTCAACTCTGCCGTTTTGTGCGTTTCTCAGTTTTGAAACAGCAGGAGCTGTCAGCAATCTGAACGCAGAAAGCACAGCTTCTTTCAAAAATGGTTGTGGAGAAAGTCCTTTGAGGAACACTGTCAGCTCAGAAATGAATTTTGCCAGGAGGGTGCTTTGTAGATCTTTGTGATTGCTCAGGTCACACAATGAAGAGTTTTAAAAATTTCTTACTTGTCCTTTGTGAATGAATTTTATAGATTGAGGAAGAGGAAAACCAACCTGATTAGGACCTAGATACCTCTTTCTGTGCTGATTTTAAGTTAGATAATTTTATACTGAGTTCTTAACAATGTGGATTTTTCTGTACATTAAGTGAAAGAGTTTATTCTTGAAAAGCAGGACAGGTAGTTAACCGAGCCACCACTATTATTTAAGATATGCAGCCATATAATATTTGACTAGTCAGGCTGGTCTTTTCTGAATTGTTCCCTCAGAAAAGTTTGATTTGCTTCATCCAAGCAATCCAAAGCATGGAAGTTTTTCAGAACCAATTTTTTTTTTTTTAAACCCCACAACTTTATTCTGGTAATGCAAATTTACCCTGAGTACAAATTGCCCTTTTCTTCATTAGAGATCCCTATATGATTCTTCTCAGAAAGTATGTTGTATTTTTATCTACCTGCAAGATGTCTCTGAGCTTGTGCAATCAGACAGGCCACTGGCTGTGGACTCATGCAATATTGGTTTAATCTGTCTCTGCTCTTCATGAAAAATGTATTTTTATATGTTTTTAGTAGGTTTTTTAAAAAAATCACGTGTAAGGTTGTTTTTTTTTTTTTAAACCAGAATATGATGCTCTTCACAAAAGGGGGGAATCCAGTCATTATTTACTTACAGTCTGTGTTCTCTTTTTTTGTTCTGCATTGTCCTGTTTTCTGTGGGTTCTGTAAACATGCCATGTTCGTGTCTGTGTGTTCATTGTTTGACGAGCCGTGTCAGTGCATATATACAGATATATGCATATATCTGCCTGCTCTCAGGGCCATGTCCTGCATCTGATGTGCTCATTTAGCTCAGCTTGATGAGCACTGCATATTTATGCCATCTCAAGCATGGGGTGTTGTCCCTGTGGAGGCCGTTTTGAATTTGAGGAACAGTGTCCTTGCCAAGGACATTGGTTGGCTGTAAGTGATGAAGAATTCAGCTGGCTAAATGTACTTTTACCTCTTGGTGCCACTGTGAACAGACCTTTTCACTCTGTGCTTTTCCTCTCTTGCATTCAGCTTTCCAGTTGCCACTGATGAGACCAAACCCATGCATTTCATGCTGATCAATATAATTTAGCTCCTTCAATATGATTTAGCTATTATGGCATGAATTCACTGCAGTTCTACAAGTTTAATTTATTTTTTATTTGGTTTTTTCACTATATAAAGAAAGCAATCATGAAATAAAATCTGTTTTTCATATAAGCCCTAATTTGTTGGATAAAGCATTAAAAGGTAATAATAAAAAGAAGGATTGCAGTGAAATCTATGCCTTACTGTTGCGTATTTTCATTAAAAGGTTACTGACATTTTTCTCTCTCTATCTAAGCTATTGCATCATTGCTAGATGAAATGGTTTCCATTAGCATCATTTGTTGAAGTTCTCCAGTAAAGTCTTATTTAGGCTTTTGGGGTTTTTTCTAGCTAAACAGGTATACAGGTGACCCAACAAATCCTTAAGGCATTTTACCAGATATTTTTTGCTTTCTCTGAAAATTTTGGGCTTTGGAGTCTAGTCCTATCAATTAACTAAAGCAGAGATTAAAATTTCCTTACAATCTTGGTGACAAAAGTCATCCATCCTCGATCTTCTTTTATGACAAGGTTTAATGTGGTTTCATGACTTGCTGATTTTTGCCATCAAATACACAGGAACATTCAGTATTGTGCTTTTTACTTCACAAATTAGGCAAAATGGAAGTGAGTTTCTGTTTAAATTAGTCTTGCTGGCATTTTAGCTCTCTAATAGAGCAGTTCCTTGGGATGTTGTGGTGTTTGGAGGAAGCTCACAGCAATTCTTTAGACAAGACTAGTGTCCTTGATTGTAAGTATCTCCCTGTCTGCATTTTTTAGGGGCACAGAACCTTATAATTGTAATTTACATTGTTTCTTCCAAAGCCTACTAAAGTTACTGTTCCCACTGACTTCAGACTTTGGATCAGGCCTTTCTTTATCCATATAACAGTGCAAGTATTTTTGATCTGGATGATTTTGTGACCTGAAATGTATCCTTGCCTTATGTTTCCATGGTAAAAAACAAAATTGAAATGTGATGATTAATGTAATTTTAAGACCTTTCTTTTCCTCTTTTGAAATGTTTAAAATCTGTGTGTCTTTTACTAAGTGTTTCATGAATCATCAGACCTTTCTAAATGTGCTTTTTATGAACTGTATATAAAAGAAAGGAACTGAAGATATATTTTTCAGCTTATGCCATTTCCATTTCTGCTGTTTTACTAACCCATTATTTAGCTTCTCAGTAGATTTAATGAGGAATTATTTAAAGCATTCACAGAAACCATTTGAGAAGTAACATAAGCATGTCATGATATAGAAAATGTGAAAAAGGCTAGAGAGTTGACAAGAAACCTTTTAATGTTCTGAGCCTGTAACTGGAGAAAAATGCATTTCACTAATTTTGTTAACGATGAGGTGTTATTTCTTTTTTAAAAGCTATTCTTAATATGAGCTACAGGAAAAGGCAAGGCTGGATATGGGTTTAGCATTATTATTTGAACCAGCAGGCACATTACCACTGAAACACATGGGCTGATGGGGGAACAGCTTTCTAGACTTGGGATAAACCAGGTCTAAAAAGAAAATACAGGTGAAGTCACGCAGAATAAGGAAATTAAGGGTAAAAGCACTCCATGTAGTGTGGCTGCTGTATGGATGAAAGAATTCACCAGGACACAGCCAAGAAAACTGACGTGTTCTGGAAAGCCCCTGAATCAGTGACCTACTAAACCATGGCTGTCTGTGCTGTGTGCCAGGCAGTGCTTGAAGTGGTTAGTGATGCTCCATGAGTCTGTGGAAAGCACCAAGATGGACAGCATTTCTCTAAATACCTTAAGAAAATAGCACTTAAACTCCCTACCTGCTCTTCCTCTTGAGAAGCATTTCACAGCAAGCCCTCTGTTAGGTTAACTCTGCCTGACCTTGTCCTAAAGTGCTCAGGGGAACAGGAGAAGGTGACCCTGTGTCAGAAGCTTGTCAGACTTTCCTGAGCCTGCTTTGCAAGAAAAAGAAGATGGGCATGGGCAGATGACAGGAGATGAGGGTTTTAGATGCATCCTACTGCTGGCCTGCTGCATCTCAGGGCAATGTATAGATATTGGTAGTTAATGGGAGTTCAGCACCCTGCTCTTATCTCTTATTCTTCAGATAGTTTTAAAGAAGACTAAGAAACAATTAAGAATTAATTGTTATCGTAACTTCTTCAATCAAAAGTAATCCAAGTTATTAAGTTTCCTGAATAGCAAGCTTAAAATGTGAGTTACCTGTGCACTTGCACTCTCAGCACAGGAATTTCATTGTAGGTTACCTTTACCATGAAGGAAACGATATTTGATCGACACATTTCTCTATCTCCAATCAATGATTCATTCTTCAGTTTAATGGAACTGAAGTAAAATTCAGAGAGTGGGAAATCCCAGATAATGTAGGGGGCTGGAAAATGTGCAGGAGCTAAGCAGCACCTGGTGAGCTTTATTTGGCTGCAGGTGTGCAGCTCTGCCAGGATGGGGTTGGCCCTCATGGAGTGGGAGAATGGCTCTGCACGGGGGCCAGTCCTCCTACACTGCTCCTTTTGCTCACAGGCCAGGAGAAGCTGAGTCAATCCTGCTCTCTGAGCGAGCTGGGGTTAATCAGGCCAGCCAGGCTCCAGGTGGAACCCCAGAGGCTGCTCCCCCATAGCCCTGTCCTTCCAGGGCAGCCTGCAGAAACATGGAGCTGTGTCCAGTTTTCAGCTGACAGAACCATCTGCTGGGGCTGTGTGTAGGGCAGAGGTAACTGTGTTATTTACAGGCTCAAACTGACCCTGGAAGCAGGAGAAGGCAGAGACTCTTTCTAATCTTTGACCTGTGCCATTGTTTGTGGCTTTTTCCAAAGGTAAGTCAAGCTGTCCTCTCACCAGCTGTTCTTTGTGATAACTATTACCTCTTAAAGTTCCTCTTGACCTTGAGGAAGGTCAAAGTTTTCTTGGCATTCATTACAAAAATGAGGATAAATTATAAGCGCCACCAGCTGTCAAATTATTGTATAAAGTTATGTCCTTGTCACCTCTGTATATAAACAGTTTGGGGATGTTTCTCATCTTGTCAGACTGCAGCTTGAAAGCCTCTCTACAAATCTCAGCAAGGAGGGCAAGCATCTTAGTTCCCTCTGCCCCATTCTTCTTGACATCTCACATTTGTCTTTTGGGTTGGAAATTTTCCTTGTTCCTCACCTTTGATCAGAGAGGATTGATTTATTGTCTTTGTAGGTCTTACTCTGTGATGTAACACATTTTTACATCTGCACATCTAGATGCCTACTGATCTGTTCTTTGCCCAGTACTTTCAACTCATGCTATTAACCCTTCTTTCTTTCCCATTAAATTGACATTTCAGGGATGAAAACAATTCATGACCATATTAATGGAGACAGCTTCTCTTTTCAAGAAAATTGTCAATAACAGCTTCATAGACATGTTATCAAATTCCTCAGACTTGGTGGAGCAGGTTCAATTGACATTGGGTAGCATAACACAAAGTCAAATACACTGAAAACTTCTACCTAGGAAAGAAGGAGCTTCTTTTGGCCTGAAATGATAAATGGGATGCTAGGAAAAGTTTATTTTAACAGACTGAAAAAGCCTCAATCTCACATTTGGTCATAAACATTTATTGACAGATTTTCATTAATCAAGAGCAGATTTTTCCCAATGTTTTCATATCAGAAATGCCAAGTATGTAACAGTACCTGCTATTGGTTTGCTGTTTGGCTCTCAATTTTATCCTTTCAGGTAAAAGGGGAAAAATTGTTTTCATTGATTAATTGAACTAAATGCAGTTAAAAGTCTATTATGCTTAACTTGGGATTCTGAGTAGTCTTGATGTTTGAGAGCACTGTGTTGAAATTAGGAATTTAGTGCGAGTCAGAATGTGCTGAAATGTTCATTGCAGTGGGCTGGGTCCTGAGCAGGTGGGACTGGAAGTGCTTGCATGTAGATTTTTTTCACTGAGGACATTGCTGATGGCAACAGAAGGCAAGCCCATCTCAGACACAAATAACCCAGCAAAGCAGACCTGTGTTGCTAGAGTCACCCAGTTCACAGGCTGGAGGGCAGAGCACATCTTGTGACACCAGGGAAACATGTTGTTTTTGTGGCTGAGCCAAAGGGAAGCACAGGAAAATGCTCTTTTTTGGTGAGATTTGCTCTCGGCAGATAATTTATAGCAGCACATTCAGTGCTCACGTGAGCAGATGCAGTTTCTCTGAGCCTGGGTGTTTTTAATGCTCTTTCATCAGGAGCTGATTAGCCTGGTTAGGACCAGGCATTAGGTTCCAAAGGAAAATCAGCAGTGGCTAATCTGTGAGAGAGGAAATCTCTGAGCCCTTTACATCATCATTGTGCAAGGGGCGAAAATGTCAGGAACTGAAAAATCGAGACAGGACTAACATCTAGCAAATTTCCAATAGAGCCTCAATTTTCCAATATAGGGTAAGGGTTGTTGGATAGTGTCACAAGACTCTGCAGGCACAAATCCTGCTCAATTCAGTGAAAACTAACGTGCATTTCTGTGTACAATAGTTCCTCTTTGCTATCTGTGGTTGAAATGAGCACTAAAATTAATGTCGTTGTTATAGGTTCATAGAATTCTAAAAGGACTTAGAATGAGACCAGCCAGCTCATGCCCTGCCCAAAAGTGGTTTATTTCCAAACAGCAAGTGAAGATGATGGAGAAATAAGATAGTCTGTATTTAATAATTTTATTGATGATTTTCTTGGTGCCAGAAGACACACCAAAAAGTGCAATCTGTGTCTGTACCCCAAGGACCTTCCACATAAAAGACAGACTGTCCTTTCACTCTGTAGCTTGGCTGAGAGGCCCTGATATTTGAAAAGAACAGGCTTCTTTCAATGTGATTTTTAAAATTTATTTTTAATTTTTTTAGTAAAAGAGAGCATGTCTTTGTTACCTGTCTTTATGGCATGTGACATTAGAATTAGTAGACTTTTAACCTTCAGCAGAGTATTTCAGAAAGAAACAAACATTTACTTAATACAGGCAGGAGTTCCTTAGCAGAAGAAGTCATTTTGTGATTGTCATGATGTTAGAGAAGGGTGTTATAAATCCTCCAAAATACTTAAAAGGATTAAATATAGAAGGAATAAAGTTAGCTCTCACACAGCTATTTGGACATAAGTAGATAAGAAGCTCCTTTGAATTTGAAATGTGTCTATGTAAGCCATATGCATTCTGCTGAGTTCTTTCCTAGCATAATCCTCAGAAACTTCACTCCTGGAGGATGTAGGAGTACGATTCAGTCATCTTAAGACATGTGGATCACTAGATCTGGGGCTGATGTGAATGTGAGCCACATTGCATGAGCTTTGCTGACGCCAGCTAGAACAGAGTTTCACACAAAGTCAAGGGAGTGTGCTCACACTGAAATCGTTATTACCCAGCCTGCATAATCCTCCCAGAACCTGGCTCACTAGTCAAGCCATCTGCCAAATGTGGCAGATCAAGATGCATCATAAAATATTTGCACCATGTTTGAGATATTAGAACAGGATCATAAATCAGGCATTTGTGTTGTTCTGGAAAAGCCTGTCAGAACAATTTCTTCTGCATTAGCGAAACCTGTCTTCACCTTTCCATCACACAGCCTTCTATTCTGTGTTTCTTTCCTCACTGATGACCTTGTATAACCTATCAGGGATGACTTTACTTTGGACTTCTGCAAACTATTTCGTTTAGAATAAAGCATTAATTAATTATTATTTTTGCTGTCATTTTCTGTCTGCGGTTAGCCCGATCTGTCTGTTCCTCAGACACCTTTTATTTTAGTGGAGCTTTGTGCTGAAATGACAGACCATTCTATACATGACTCAAATACATTGCCAACTCTTGCAGTCCTCTGCTAAAAGATGCCATGAGAACTACAGTGACAATCCTGGTAAATGGGAGTGGCAGAGCATCCTTTCTTATTCCATTTCTGCTTCCAGACACAACGGTGCTGCCACAAACCCTGCACGTATTTTTCTAACCCCTGTCCTAGAAAATAGGTCCCAACCCTCCTCCTCTTTGCTGAAGCAGGAAGAAACCAGTGATTTGGGTACACTTGCTTCTTACCCACTGGAGGTCAGCACAGATCTTCTCAGGAACTCAGGAGAGGCCCTGTGGGCTGGTGTGGAAGGGAAATGTTATAAAAGTGGATATGAAGCTTAGTGTGCTGTGCAGGTGTTTGCTCTGCAGTACCTGATGTTATCTCAGCACTCTTGACAGCAAACTACTTGCATGTTCTTCCATTGGTTGAGACAAAGAGTAGAAGGGGGTTTTGAAGCACATCTACATTGTGAAGAGGAATTATTATTGGTGTTGTGCTTTAAGTGGCAATCAGTTGGGAAAAAAAATCAAATTCTTTCCAAGTACGTGGAGTTCCCTTGTCTCGTTTTTAAGGTTTAGGGGAAAAGAACCCCATTCCATCAAAGAGGCTGAGAATCAGGTTGAAGCAGTCAGGAAGGATGACAGGTCTGCAAATCCTACTGGAGACAAAAAGTAATCTCCAGTAGTTTTTTGTGGGGTCAGAATTTCACCCACAGATTCTAATGTTTGAAAAGATCCTGATGCCTCTGTTTTGTGACAACCTGCATCACACAGACAGTGGAGTGAAAGGCCAGAACACTTCAGGGAAAATGAGCAAATCTTGAGATCTGTAAATCTCAGTAAACACTACTGGCTTAGGAAGCAGGGATGTCTTGTTGAACTACTTTCATGAAGCTCCGCAAGTGTTATCCAGTCTTCATAAAGCTGTCTTCATATTTCGAATGTCACAGGAAAACACAGTAATGAAGGGTTATTTGGCTTTATTATAGTTCTTAATTTAATTTAATAAATAAATTTAATAATTTAATTTAATACGTTAAGAACTATAATACAGCTTTGCAAGTGAATAATGTGGAAACTTATTTGACGGGGAATTGATAAAATAATCAAGACAAAACAGTGAAACTGACTGTAACACGTTCTCCCCTTTTCCTACAAAACCCCCAATCTCACAAGCATTGTTCAGAAATTGAAAAGACTTTCTTACAGCTCTTTCTTGCATGTTGTAACGAGATGACATAATTGTTTTTATATGGATATAAGTTCTTTGGATAAATTTTGAGCAGCTTTATTGACACTTTTCCTGTTAGATGTGAGCAAAACAACTTCGTGATGAGCAGAAGAATGAGAAGTATGAGGTTTAAACACAGATCCTGAATACAGCTCATTACTGCTGTCTGCTTAAACAAAAATTTGTCAGTGCTAAGGGAAAACAAAATGTTTCCAGTGCTTCATCTGAAAAGGAGAAAAAGGCAACAGCCACCATGACTGCTATCAGAAAAAAAAGGTGTTTCTGTCAGATAAGGCACCAGAAGCACATTCCTCACTAAATCTCTCCCTGAGATGCGTAGCCTGTGTCCTGTTACTAACCCCTTGCTCTGTAATCTCTCTGTATATATGTCTAATTTATCAGTTTCTTGTAGATTGTCAGCAGCCTGCTGCCTCCATACCGCCACACGGCTCACAACTAGCCAGGGGGCCAGATTGCCAGCCTGCCAGGTAAACTCCACTAACTCTGCTCTCTCTGCACACAGCTGCATGCACGCCTGCCACCCCCTCCTCCTCCTCCTCAGACAAAAGCTCCTCACTTTTTTCTCTAACAGCAAACTTTTAGCAGCTTGAGGAACAGTGGGGATTTCTGCAGCGACAGTACCAACATGAGTGTCAGCATTCATGCACTTGCTTCCCTGTAAAAATCTGGGGAAAAAAATGCAAAGCTGGATCTTGCAGCCTTCATTTGGTATTTTTATGCCGTTTCTCAATGATGCCAAACTAGTATTCATTTGCCAAACTAGTACTTATATGCCAAACTAGTGAATTTATTTTGTTGCTAGAAAGATTTACTTAGATGGGGGACTTTTGATTTCAGGCTTCCCTTTGGTAAGGTGACATTTTAAAGGCATTTGTGCGATTTTAGCAGACACTTCTAAGTTCTCCCTGACTTGGAAACTCAGACCCAAGGCAATCAGTTTTTAATCTTGTTTTTAAAAGTAAATTCCTGGTGTCCTTGCTCATAGGTGGGGCAAAGGCCACATCATGCTTCTGGGATGGCTGAGTTAATCAAGGCACAACCCCAAACCTAAGCAAGGCAAAAGGACATGGTGATTTTATCTGCTCATGGTACATTTTGTGCAAATATTCACTTATGTCTATGCTCCCATTTGAAATAGGCTACGTTATTTTTAGGCCTCTGCCTGAACTGTAGGGACTAAGTTAGTTCCTCTCTTTTATTGCCTATAAAGTGGAAGTATTATTATCTTCTTTACTGTGTAAGAACAGTGTGAAAATTTTACTGAGAAGTTGGTGTAAACTCATTATAACTGGAAAGTATTATTTACTGATTTTCAGTTTGGAGTTCTACAGCTCACTGAAAAAAAATTACAAGTTGCATTTAAAATCCTTAATATGCCAGTGAAGTGATCCTGCTATATTTTAGATGTTAGGGCAATTTGAGATTAACAATAGGTGCTTTGGAAACATGGAAGGTTAATGTCAACAAGTCCTACTTTAACCCTATTTAATTAAATTAAAGGCTATTCTGTTCCTTCCAGAGCTATTCTCCTAGTGGAGAATATGCTCAACTCCCATCTCTCTCTAAATGCTAGCCAACAATTGCTTCTGTAATTTTAAAATGTTTTCTCAGAATGAAAAAAACTACCTGATTTGCTGCATTTACCTGCAAACATTACCTTTTTCTCATCATTTAAAATACGATTAATATTTAAAAACTTTGCGTCAGTCATCCTACAAACAATACACACCTTACACACTTAGCTGAAAAATTGACTTTCAGGTGGCTATTGTTTTTTACCACTAGATTTGTACTCATCTGGTGAAGCCAAAACATTGATTTTGATGTATTCACACTGCTGCCTTGCTTGCCTCAGCCTCAGTACCTGCCCAGCTCTGTAAATCAGTGAAGCATAACAATAGATTTAATGCAAGTCAGCATGATGACACAAGTCGTTGAGTTCTTTAAATAAAGTAATTGGAATCTGGAGTAAAATTGGAGGGCATCAAAGGACCAATTAGAATTACTGGGGTTTGGATTTTCTAAATGCAGCAGAGAAGGAAGCCAGGAGCCTGTCCCACCCTCCCTTGTCCTCTCAGAGTCCCTACTGGGATGGCACATGTGATTGATGTCACAGGGTGAGGCAAATGAGAGCTCTGCCCAGCCCATTTTAAGAGAGAGCTGTGCTTGTTTTTGAAAGTCCCCAACACAATTCCTGCAGTAATGTGACCTCTCAGTAGCATCTCACTCAGGACTCAACAAGAGCTGGTTAAGGCTGGTGCTTCACACAGATATTTTCCACATCTGCAATGTCTAATTGTGTTCAAACCCATTAATATGCCTGACCTGAGCCCAGGTAGATTCACAGAGAGCTTTCCCTCATCCATTACCTATCCTGTGTTTTTTAAGTGGGACTAGTATAACTCTGGCATCTTTAGTAATTGTCATTCCAGTGCATAGGCTTTGGTAAAATCTCACTAGATAAACGATGCAGTTTCGTGCCAAATGAGACCCCAGGGCAGATCTAGTCTATTTTACCTTAGTATTGGTCTTTTTTGCTTGAATCTGCATGTTTCAACTGAAACTTGACTGGAGGATCTGTGAGAACTTTCCTTAAGAAATTCTTTTAAGGTAAACTGGTGCAACAGTGCACAAAATCTCACTCTGCCTTCCACACATCACCTCAGTTCCTAGGTCTAGGGATATGGGGCAAGCAAACAAATCCAGGCCTGCCCTAAAAATTACTGGATGCTGTTCCCCCTTCCCACACCTGTAGCTACCTGTCCGATGGACCATATTGGACAAGGCTAAAATATTGCCATTATCCAATATTTAAAAGAGTGGGTCCATGTTTGGATTGTATTCAGGTTTCTGTTGAATGCAGTGAAAAACCTCATTTTCCTTATCAGAGGCCAAAATTCTAGACCCAAATTATCTATTAATAAAAAAAAACCAAACCACCACTCCCCAGTACCTCAAATTAAACTAATACAGCCTTTTAATATTAAATAATGCTTTTATTTATGTAAAGTAGGAAATAAATTTTAAAAAATATGCAACTCAACACATGCAAAATTTTTGCATTCTGAAAACATCATTGGTCTATTTATATTTTCCTTTGCTGATTTGTTACAGTTACAATTAATGCCAGGCCATGTTGCATGTAATGACATCTCTAAGCCAGAAGAGAATACTTACAAACACTGAAGGGCTTTGCACGTTATTTTCCAGTTAATTTTAGAAATACATGATTAGCATTTTGAGTGCCACTGAAAAAATAAAAGAGCTGCATAAAGCCAGACAATAATACTAACAAAAAAATTGCACAGACTTTATTAATCAGTCGAATGACTACATCCCCAAATGATACTGGCATTTAAAGAGATGTTCACAAAAAGTCTGTAAAAACCAAATGTTTTAAAAACTACACCTATCCCATTGGGTGGATGTAACAATGTTCTTCCTTACTCTCTGTTTATAGTCAAAACCTCAAGTTCTTCCGTGCCCCTCTGTTGCTTTGTGTTATTAATCTGCCCTGCCATCCTCTGCTGTCTGTGACTGCCAGTGTGTCTGATAGCTCAGCTCCAGGACCTCTCCTGCCATAAAAAGCACATTGAATGCCATGTGTCACTTGCTGGTTCTGATGTATTTTTAGTTTATATACTGCTATAGTAATCTGCATCGGTGTTTCTGAAGAGAGGAAGGTATAACAGAGTTTTAGAAAAATATTTAAGTCTATTGGGGCTGCAGGTGATGTGATTATATGTGCTGCTATAAAGGTGTCTGATAGCCCTGAAATTCTTTTTTGTCTTCCTAATGCCCCTAATATTTATTAATGGTTGAAAAGGAAATAGAGAGACAAACTTTCCTATTTCTTCTGTGTACAAAGTGTGCTTGTATTTCAAAGTAAGAAGCAATGTAGAATTGCCAGAGAAAGCAAATTAATGCAAGTCTAAGCACAGTGCTTAGAATTGCTAATCTGAGCATAGCCTGGGATAGTCTGTAGTGAAGTTTTTACAGTCATGGCTGGCTCTGTACTGAAGGTCATGCCATAAAGTTATTATGGTTGTTTATATTTGTGTAGAGGAGAACCTTATGTGTCTCAAAGAGGTTCTTTCAGGTCACTGATGCTGTACATAGCTAGTTGTAACTACAGCCATTTCCTCATCAGTCTGCTCCCTCGGAGCATGAGCATCTTCTGTTGCTTGTTTTTAAAGTAAGGAAGGAAGGCCCAAAAGACAAACACATCTCTGCTAACGAGCAAGGAATGTGTGTGCTGAGTTTCTGTTCCTCTCTGGCAATTATAGGAGTCCTGTTTAAAAGGAAACAAGGCATCGAGGGAGAAGAGTAACCCAGTCTTTGTAGGGTTGTGTAATCACCTCCTTGTTTGTGGTCCCCAAATGTGATGTTAATATTCTAATTCAGTTTTCTGTCTCTGAAGGAATTAAGACCAGTGCTTCTCCTAAGCTTATCTTGAAAACTTAGGAGGTGCTGAAGCCAGGAGCTGGCTCCTGATGAGTGGATAAGTTTGAGACCTTTTGGGTCAGTCTGCAGTCACCCCTGACACAGTCAGTAGTGTGGAGCAGGTAAAGATCTCAGTGAGATCTCTCTGTGGCTGCTGTATCTGCATCTGCATGTGGCAGAACACGACAGAAAGGATGGATGCAGCCATGGGAAGAATTACTTCTGCTGAGAGGTCACAGTCCATAACACTACACACTTTGAGACTGAACTATTAGACAGCTGAGCATAAAACAAAGCTTTTGGGATCCTGAGCTTCTATAACCCTCTCTCACCACCCATTTTTCAATCAGGAAACTCATCTTCAGCAGCATTAATGGCAAGCAGAATCTAACTTAAGACATGCAATTCTGTGATCTTCAAATAAGCCTGGAGGTGTAAAGACTAGCCCCTGCTGAATTGTAATACCTGTGCATTTGTGGTCAAAGCCTCCCAGATTTTTCTGATTTGAAAATGTGGACATTCGCATCAAGTTACTTATTGGTGGTGGTGCACACTTCTTTCCTTCTTCAGTCAAACACAATATCATCTCTTTGTTTCCTTAAGCAAATGCCGCGTGTGGAAACAAACGTGAAAGACATTTTCAGTACCACTGGCATTTCCAGTAGCAGTTTTCCAAACACCTCTGGCATTTCAATTGATTCATTTCCAGCAATAGGCTAATTGCATTCCTTCAGCCAGAACTCCAATAGTCTGTGCTGCAGAGATAATATGTAAAAGCATGGCTTCTAAAAAAGGAAAACAGAAAAGGCAAAATCTCTTGAAGACAGAGACATAAACGATGGTGCTTTATCATACATCACACTGTTGAGCTTGGAAAAACTTCAACTCTGTAGAACATTAGGGGAAAAAAACTCTTCCCAGACAGATTAAAGAGTTGGGGTTTGTGGTATTTTTCTCCTTTCCCCACCCCCCTTCTCTTTATAAACAACATTTTCTTGCATTTCATTTTGGTATCTTGTTTTTCTGCAGCTCTGCACCAAGAAGTGAGGAGTGTTTGTGTTAGCTGCCCCTTTTCTTTGCTGCTGTAAGCTGGTTCAGACCTCTGCACTAAGTGCCAGTGAATGCTATAAATGCACTCTAGAGCCTTAACAGGTGAATGCTCTTATCAGACAAATTGTACATAAGAAACAGTCAAATGACAAAAGTATAGGGCAGAATGAAAAGGATTCAAACAGCACAAAACCCCGGGGAAAACAAAACATAAGAAATCCCCACACTTTGTGAGTGTAAATTACAAAATCTGCGATGGTTAAGGGGCCTGATGAAGAAGGCTACACTGTATTTGTACAAATGATTTAGTAAATAGGTCAAACTCAGTAAGACATCACATTTTCACAAAGCTATGAAACCTGATTTCCAGCCTGGCACTGCCCTTCATTTCAAACAGTGAATCAGCTGCATATAGAAAATCTTTAATACTCACATAAAGATGGCACCTGCATCTTGTCCTTCAAATCTGCTCCCCCATTTCACAGATGCTTTTTTTCTCCACGCAGTCTTTGTCATCCCAGCATGCAAACGGGAATTGCATACAGGAGTTGTAAAGTGGGATACAAATGCATCTGGCTGTCACTGACTTGCTGTGCACTGAGAGTTTTCTTTATGTCTACTCTGTGTCTGAGCATATGGATTTAGAAATAAGGCTTCACCTCCCTTTTAAAGTTCATTTCCAGCCCTGTACTATTTACGTGCTTGTAAAAAAATTTGTCGTGTGTTTTAAGCGCTTTTTCTCTCTTCTTTTTAATTTTCAGTCCTAATGCTCTTCCAGAAGAGCAGCCACATTCCAGCTCTCAGTGTGCCCCTCTCAACTGTCTCTCTAAGCCTCCTCCTTACCCCTAATCTTCATATGCAACGTAAGAGAAAATGCAAACAGAGTGGAGCTCATGCAACAAAGGTTGGGGTTGTTCCCAGCGAGCAGGGAGACAATCCTGCCTTGTTGCTGCATTGGCAAGTCTGGATTCATATCCCCTGCTCTGGCAACTGAGGGAAGGTTGAGAAGAAGAACACAAAGCACAGAGCCCAACCTATCAAGAAGACTTTTTATGGTTCCTCTGATTGTACTCAAACTGTGCTATCACAACTGAAGTGTAGTGAAATTTAACATCTCGACAAAAATGTTCCTCCCAGCTGCTTGGCTTTACCTCTGAAAGGATGAGAGACTTAAGCCAATGTTAAAAAAATATGTTATGAAAATCCTACCCTCACATCCTCTAAGTTCAGCCATAGGAACCAGTTCAAATTTCCTTTTGTCTTCAAGGGTGTGATATTTATTTCTTTATTTGCACCAGAATTTTGTGTTTATAAAATACAGTCTTTTTTTTTCTCTTTTTTTTTTTTCGTGAGAGTTGTATTTAACTAATTTTATTTCTAAAATCCAAGCAGAAATAGCTTCAGTGAAGAATGACTGTGTTAATATTAAAAAGAGGCTTGTTGCATTGGCCAGCATATGGCCAGTTTTTATTGCACAAAAATGTTGGAAATGGGTTGAATTGGAATGTTAACAATGACTGTATATTTTGCTGCTGCACTGATATTGTTTATGCACTTGGTTTTTTTCCTATTACACTAGCGTCTGGATTTGTTCTAGCTCTTCACTGAAAGATAATTATTAAGCCTAAGAAGGAGATGAAAGGATAATGTACTGATTTGTTTTCAGTTGTTTGCCTGCATTGTAATTATACTTCTTGCATCATGAATTGGTGCTGTTTTTCAGGATTACTTTCTATTTGGTATCTGAGAAAGAAAATCTAGAATAAGTGAAATGCTGTGTGCTAATTAAACCCATTCTTTCCTCCCGCTCCCATATCCAGGATCCTAGCTCGAGGCCTTACCAGGAAAGGCTAGTTTGAGTGGGGAAGTCGTGTGCATTTCGTGTGAAGTATTCTGTGGTGACAGAACTCATGCAGGTAGGGTTGATGGTGTGGATCAAAGTCAGCAGGACTTTACTGTAGTGCATTTTTTCCTTGCCAAAAATCAACAGACACAGAACCTTAGCTCATGTCAGTTTATGACAAATACTCAGGTGATCAACACTACGCAGACTCTATCGCAACAGTGCACAGTGTTCCTAGTTAAAGATTCTTTCCTGTAAAAGCTGAGTAAGCCTGTTTTTTTCTTAAGGGCAGTGAGTTTCAGAACAAAATCGAGGATAGAGGAATTTATTTTGCACAGTGCATGGCAGCAAGGCAAGTGGCTAAGCAGAGGGTTGTGGTTCAGCATTTGTGGGTTTCCCATCTGGTCATCAGCTAGAGAAACAAGTTTGCAGTGCTGCCTACTTTTTGGTAACTAGCAGGCTCCTTGTTTTGTTAGGTGGCCTTAATGTATTTACAGGAGAGAGGCTTAGGCATTTCCACATGTCTTTACTCTATTTTTGCAGCACGTGTGTGACTGACAAGTGGGAAACACAGTGCAGCCTAAGGTACGGGGCAGCTGGGGAAAAAAAATTGCTGCGGGTGTGGCTGGAGCAATTCTTTCAAAATTCTGCCTGAATCTGAGCAAATGAAGTCGTTTTTTTTAGTAACAGTGCTTACCAAATGTTACAACAGAGAAAACATCAGCAGAGGAAAGAATCGGTGACCACTCAGTGTGCCTAACAAATCATTATTACCATAGTACCAAGAACAAAGGTGCTGTAAATAGAAATATTTTATGTCCTCAACAATGTCTGTCATGTAACCTTGGCAAAACAGCTGAGCTATTGTAACAAAACACTCAGAGATGGAGAAGATAGGAACAAACTGATACCCAGTCCTGATCAGATCAAACAGGTAACACTCACAGTGCTTCGACTTCGGTTTCCATGGGGTTCACGTGATTCTTCTCATATACCTTTACATTGCCATTCAGTACCATAATTAAACTGCCTGTTGTCTTGTCACAGAAAGGTCAACTGAAACCTTGTTCAGCTCCATCATGATGTCTGACACTGAGTTGAGCTGCTATTTTGATTTTTTAAAAGAAGCCCCACAGTATTTTGTCTGAGGCAAGTTCAGCTTTCCAAGAGCATCTCCAGATTCCTGACCTTGTCTGACTGGTATGTGAATGTCTGCATCCAACAGAGACAGCTACTGGATATTGTTAATTAGAGAAGGAATTTGCATAGCACTTTGAATACAGTTACCACTGACTGCACTTGGAATAGTTTTTCCTATTTTCATATCCAAATCAAAGGCATTTTCCTAAACATTAGTTCAGCAGTAGTTCAGTGAAACACATTTCCTTTCTATATAGATACAAATTTATTGGGGGAAAAAAGGTATCGAGACAGTTTAGAAATATATGCATGTCCATGTGGATTAAGAGTTATGAAAGATCATTCAGTGGTATAGAAATTGTGGCCCTGTTTTATAGAAATAATTTTTTTTATTCTCTTAAGTTTTAAATTTTTAATTTCTAAGTTTTCAATTTACATTTTTTAATATGTAATAAAATGTAATTGTTGGAAATGTGAGAAAACTAGAAACAAACCAACTTCGATGTACAAATGGTTGTAGTTATTGCATTGTAAGTTACAGAACTCTGTAGGTCCCTGGGACAACTTTTGTCAGTTAACCAGTATAAAATAAAATATATACCTTGAACTTAAGGTGAAAACCTCTTCTTTGTTATATATTGATTGATAACATAAAACTTTGTGAGATATTTTGTAGGAAGTATTTCCATGCAGACAAAGCCAGAAAAACCTGGGGTTTTTTAAGGGTTGCAAAATATTACGTTTTGCCCATTTCAAATTAGTTTATGTTGTGTTGATATCTATTCCGATTTTTAAGGATTAAGAAAAAATGCTACATATATTTGTAATGGTTGAGTATACTTAGAATCAAATGTGTTCTACTCATAAGGAAGCAATTCAAATCCTGCTCTGACTTTTGTGTCTGAAGCACAGCTTTTGTTCTCTATGATGGCCTTGAAATTTCTTTGGATTTGAATAGCCTGCTCAAAATAGGGTCATTTAGGTCAAAACAGGAGCATTTTAGTTTGGGTTTTATTTTCTGATGTAGTGAAAAATTATTCCTTGTTCAGTGAAATGATCTGCTTGTGGAAATCCAGTTTATAGAAAATGTGTGAGGAAAAGAAGAAGAGGAAAGAAAAAGAAAAAAAACAAATATAAAGGAAGAAAAAAAAAGAAAAATAAATTGTAAAATGTAATAGCATGGAAAAATATATTTTCTATCAGTCAGAACATATATGGAGGTTTTACAGAAAGAGGACATAATTTTTTTTCATGCTAATTGTAGAGAATTTTCAGCCTTCTAAATGGAGGCAATAGTGATATTCTTTCTGATTGATCTGATTGACAGGTTGGCATCTCTGTGCTTTCTCTAGCCACATTTTCCACCATAAATTAATGTAATCATAGCTATACAGCAGAGTTTGCAGAATGAAACTGTAATTAACGCTGCAAGTTTTAATGCCAAGTGGATTTTCAGTTTGTTTTTTATTTCAAAAACAATGACAAAGTTGTTTAAGCCATTTACCATGTTAATGTGTGTACATAAAGGAGATTGTTATGAAATATAACCTCACTTATGAACTATGACCTCACCTATGAAGGCTGCTCACCATAATTCTGTTGGAAATACTTAAGTAAGCCGTTAGGAAAACCTGACCCAGTCCTTATCCCACTGGGAACAACACCCAGCGTCCAGGCCCTAATTTTGGTGCCAACCTTATTGTTCATCCTGCAATGCCAAAGTCAGTAGCTGTGCTGCCAGCTCCTCTTACAGCTGGATTCATCATCATCATCATCATCAGGTATAGATTACATCAGCCTTTCTAAGGTCTGTTCCTTTCTTTGGCAGAAGATGCATATCCACCGAGGTTTACAGCACATTTCTTTCTTTTGTTCCTCGGAAATCTTCGTTTGAGAATGGCAGGGACTGATGTTTTACCTTTGAAGTATGAGAATTGCTATAGTTACCTCTTTAAAAATTCCAGTCATCACTTTTCCTTCGGTTTTCCTTTGCTGTGTGTGCGGTGAGTCTGAAAGGGATAAATACTCTTCTGACGTTTTTTAACCGTTAAGGTGGGGTTTTTTTTTAGTGTAATTAAGCATCCTGTGGAAAAGAAATAAAAAAAGCAATTGCCTTTCGCCTTCAGGCACAAATACATCGAAATATGCAATGGAAAATGTGTGCATGACATTGTTAACATCATGTAGCTTCTCCATATCCATAACTAAGCTAGAAAATTCTTATTTCTTGTGTGATATGCATATTCCTCTTGCTAGAAGGGCAAGAGAAATATCACAGAGAGTCTCTATCTTTCATTTGGAAGGGCACAGCTTAAATCCTTATTGGTTTTTAATCTGTTTCCTGTGGAGTTCTTGAAAATCCCCTTTGTGAAATGTGATGGCAACCAAGTGACAAAGTGACAAAAGGTAAAGGAAAAATCCAATATTTCATTACAGGAGTTAATGTGTGGGCAGACTCTGGGTGAATAGAGCCTTGTATTTCAAAAATGTATTTCTACAAAGCTTTCTATTTGTTTTGATTATCATGGTCTGCTGTAAAAGAGTGGATAAGAGTGTATGCTTTTCTCAGTGTTAGTAATCTGAGTTTTTATTGGATATGTGGTTGCTTGAATTCAAAAGTATTTTGGAAAATCAATAAAGAGAAGCATTTGATAAAAGTTTCAAGTAGACTGGCTTGCTAGCTAGTTGGCATTTTAACAGCTATGAACAAGAAATAAGAGTCATCTAGCTTATTTTATTATTATTTCTTCTGTTCACAGATATGGCTCTGTGTGCTATGCCAGTGGTTAAATTTTAAAGTCCATTTTATTACTTATTGCCCTATTGATTTTCAGCCCTGTGGTTTGACTGTTAAAGGGTTAATTAACTTTATCCTTTGTAAACAAAAAAAAAAAAAGAAATCTGATGTTTTGTGACTTTTGTAATCTATTGAATGTTTCCATTTGCATGATGTTCTGTATTTAATGAACCATACAGATTGCTGTGTTCCTTTCAAAAGAGTTTTAGCTTTGGTGGAGTTTGTGACAAACACAAATTTGTATACTGTATGTTTACTGCTGTAATAACTCAGCTACTCCTATGTTGAATTGACATTATGTTGTCCTGCCTTCTTGGGGTTAAATGATGAAGTGTTCCTAGGTGGTGAAGAATATAAAAGTATATATGTTCATTTGCTAAAGACTGAGTATTGGAAACTCTTCTTGTTGCTTCTTTATGCTAAAAGCAAAAAAGTTAAATAATTCTTGTTTCCAAAAACGCATCATTTATTTTTAAAATCAAAGTAATTCTCATGTTAACTTTTCCTTGTCCTTGTAGACAATCCTAGATTAATACCTTGTGAGGGATTCATAAAGTCTGTGCTTGTACATGTGTAATATGATCATGCAGTCAAATGGTTGGGAAAAACACTCTAGTGCTGAAGAAAATAATTAAAAGAAGCTGATATACTGATTCTTACATCTTTATGTTCCAATTAAAATTACAGTGTAATGCATAACTGTTCCAGTGAATAAACTGGCCATTTTTGTTCATTTAACACCATTCTGTCTGGTCTACTTCTGTTTACAACAGCTTGCAGTGCTTTGACTTGGCTTAGACTTGCACAATTATTTAGTCTTAGAGATCAATGATTGTACGTTTAAAAGGCATCAGACAGGAAATTATGATGGGAAATCAACATTAAAGGAAAAGGGAATCAGAATTAAAGCCAGGATGCTTCCTCTGTTTTCTGAGTTTGAGGCAGATACTAAAATACAGTTTCCCCTTATAGTGTTTTCGGCAGATTTGAGTGATCTCTGAAATGCTGCAACATCTGCATAAACTTTCAGCACAAGAATGCTCTGTAAGATGCAAATCTCCATCCTCAGGGGATGTGGAAGCAAAAGAGCTGAAGTCAACATAAATTCGTGTTGGGAATGCTGTACCATACCTTGTTTTTACAGTAAGAAACATCCTCCTCCCTTGCAGAAAAGCCATGCTCTGTAGGCACAGAGGTGAAAATCATCTGCACTGCTCCAGGAACTCAGCCCTGGCAGGAAGGTGGCTGCTGCAACTCCTCCAGTGAACCCTGCTGTTCACAGGGTCCCTGAGGGGTAGAAAATGTCCAGCTCTTAGAAGAGGGTCAGGAAGATTGTGGAGGAAGGTTTGCATCTCCAAGCCTGCTGTGATGTTTGACTCCATGGGAACAGTTGGACAGCTGGGTTGGGTTCTGGCTGGCTGGGGAGGTGCCTTGGGCAGTAACACAAACGATGCATGGTGATGGAAATGGAGTCTGAGAGCTCTTACTTGTCCAGGTTCTTCCCACTTGTCTCTTTTCTTCCTGTCCCTCCCTTAGCAGGGGGTGTTATCTTTGCTCTTTGCAGAAATGCCTTGGGCAGCAGTGTTCCATGATCCTTTAGCATAAGTGTGACTGCTGGAATTTTTTACTCTGGGTTCTCCTCTGTTTGCATTTTGAATTAAGAGTTTCTGTGTGTTGAAAAAAGAAGGGGAAAGCAGACTTCTCTTCTTCAGTGTGTTTTGAAAGCAATTTCACAGAGGACTTCCCTGTGTGGGAATGTTCTGATTTCAAAGATGGTTTGAGAAACTTCTAACCCATATTCTCCTTCCCCTTCCTTTGTCATTCCTTCAGCAGGTCCTGTGCAGGGCTCTGAGAAGCAATGGTATGAGTAAGGTCACTGAAATAAACTGGGGGGAAAAACCCAACAAACTGCAAAAAAACCTCAAAAAATATAGCTTTTGTTTCAAAAAAAAAATGTCTGTGTAATTTCTGCCTTGGGAAAAACCATTACTCCTTATTCTAGAGCAGGAGGTAACTTCTGCCTATTGAACTGTTGATTTTCTGCTATGTATACACCAGATTTTAATGGAAAAAATCCTGGAGCTAAAGTTTACAGTGACTGTCAAAACAAGTCTTGGTTTCTGGATACCTCCCTTATTAAATTCTGCAGTTATACACAAAGATATGCAGAGCACTTCCAGTTCTACCTAAAGGCAGCAGGAGCTGAGGTTTGACTCTCCTAACACTATAAAACACTGCCAGGGCACTGGCAAGTGAGGTATGCAGGAAAAAAAAACTGCATAGTTTTGAACCATGTTGAGATCTAGGTTTCATTTGACCAATTATAAGAACTAATTATGTTAGTTATATTACTTATAATTATTAATTATATTAAATAATAGGATACTAATTATGAAGAGGGCCTGACATCCACATCTTCTAGCAGCCTATGGATGACAAACATAGAAGATTTTATATAGAGAGCAAGATAGAGGGGAAAGATGGAGCTAAAATAGTTTGTCATAATTATGTGTATCCTTGGAAAAATTATTTGGAATAAAGCCAGTTCTCATCTATTTGTTTATGGCAAAGGCACAGTCACAACTACGTTCTTCTCAGTAGAAGGTTTGAGTGATTGCCTGGGTGGAAGAGGAAAGTCTTAACTTTGCACAAAAATAAGGCTCAGTTGTCAACTCAGCAGAAGATTAATAACCCAGTTAAAAATACTGACCTTTGCAAGAAGGATTTTCTTCTTTCCTTCTTGACTAGAATAGTATATTAGAAAACACATATTTCCTTCATTATTATTTATATATTCTCTTGTATCATAGTGGAAGTATCCAACTTCAGGAATATGATTTCTTGGCCAGTTTTCAAGAAAGAAAAGAGTTTAATTTAATGTAATAACAATTTATGATTGAGAAAATGTTATTTGTGAGAAAGCTCTGTTTGAGGGTGGGAAGGAAGGACTTCCATATCCCTTAAGTGAGTTATCAGGAAACTTTGGAAATAAACAATGAGACAGTTGTATCCATTTAAATTAATTCATAGGATTTCCCACCTGTGGAGGGTTTTCATATTTTTAAGCCTTGATTATGTCTCTCAAGGAAATTGATTTTTGCTATTCAATGCTGTCATATTGGTTGAGGTGTTAAAACTGAAGCTGTTTACTCAGATTGGAAGTATGACATGGAAAATGACATTGAGTGCAGAGCTTCCTTGAAGAGCACATTCTGAATGTAGAGGATTTGGGCCCAATATTTGGTGACCAGTTTGTGATTCAAATTCAGCCTTGCAAACTATAACATTCAAACTTATATAAACACATTCCATACAAATCCCAACAATCTCGAAGTCCTACACTATTTAAAAAGAAAATGCCTCTGTGAAGCTGCCATGGCTTTCAAAGGTTTTTGTTATCTTAGACAAATGCAGAGTAACTCTTTTTATCTTCACAGCACTCTGTGCATATTAATTCTTTCCCAAAACATCTTTGCAAATTGGCTGCTGTTATCTCTCACCTACAGATAGGCAAATTAAGAGTGTGTGATGGGAAAACATCAACACTCAATAAAGTGATTACAGGTAATCCTTCACCTCTCCACAAGCCTCACCCTGCTCCCACTGAAATACCAAAGTGGTTTTAGCTGTGGGTGGGAAGGTGAGTTATTTACTCCATGTGGTGCATACGCTGCCCCAGAACCTGCATTGCTCAAGTGCTGGAGTTGGTTCTGAGCTTGTTTCCTATTTCTGCAGTGCTTAGTATTAATAGAGCCTCACTATAAATAGCTGGAGTTTAACATCCTTTTGCTGGTTTTAATTTCTTTAGACCTATGCCCTCCTTCTGATTGTCTGCCAGGCTTGTAAACCAAAATGGCAATTTGACTCACCAGACCCAAGACAAAAATAATACCTGAACATGGGAAAACTTTTCTTTCCCCAACAATGTTAGCTCAGTAAAATATAGATGCCCTTATTCTGGTAAAGAACATGAATTTCCTTTTAAGTGACTACAACCCATAAAAAGGGTGTTCAAAAGCACGACTATAAATCTGTGACAAAGCACGAGTGAAGATTCTGGAGGTTCTGAAGTTTCAAACCCCTCCTCTGTGCAATTATGTTTGGTTTATCTCTGCTGGAATATAAACACATTGGCACATTTCAGTATGGAAAGATACAGCCATTTGCTGTGCATAAAGCCTTGCATAGATACACACTATAAAATTTTTTTGAAGTATTAAGTTCCAAAATTAGACAATGTTAGATCTTTGGGGTAAAAACAATCTTTAAAAATTGTAAGTACGAATAGAAAGTTATTTTTTTAGATTCAGGATAAAACAGCGAGTTTAAGTGGAATATGAGCAGCATTTATATCCTTTTCACAGTCATATAATAATAACATTTCATCCCAGAAACATCCAAAGGAGTCTGTGGAATGCAGAACAGAATGGAAGAAAACAAGGGAGGAAAACTTAAGAGGAGTCTGCAAATGCAGCAACAGCTTTGAAGTCTTTCTGTTGTAAGTCACCATAAATTATTAAGAAGCATGCTGATACTCCTGTACAGGTACCATACGCCTTTTAGCAGCAATACAAAGTACCTGACAGCTTGCTTTTTACAACGAGGAAAAAACCAAAGTTTAGGCAGTTTTGCAATATTGAGACTGGTTTATTTTCTTCCAGAGCTGGAAGTTATAATTAGGCCTTTATTTTCACAACATGTTTTATCAACCGTATGTTCTACCTGTGTTGATTTGTTAAGCAGAGAACCAAAACATTTTGCTTTACTGTTTAGGTAAGCATTCACAGAGGGACAATGGTTAATATTTAATGTATCCCACACCTTAGCAGTACATGACTCCTCAAACAAAGCACCTCTCCTGTGGAGACAGACAGAGGGAGTCGGGGTTGTTCAGCCTGCAGAAGGCTCCAAGGAAATCCTAGAGCATCTTCCCACTAAACTCCACTAAAATGTCTCAAATGACCATGTCTTTTAATTATTTTTTACATGGCTGTTGATTGTCACTAGAACATTTTCTCGAGCATAGCTTGATTTCTCCCTCCTTTCTGCTAACTTGACCCTATGGAAGTTTGTTTTCTCCTGTAGCTAATGTAAATCAAAGCTAAAACACTGTTGCTAATGATGTCTAAATGTCTGGCATCAATTGGATAGTGAGACACATTTCATTAATCTGTGGTGATGATAATGAAGAATATTCCAACTTCTAAAAGCAATCAGTCTCTGTTAAATGAGTGCTGTTCTGCAAGACTCACCTAACAAAACTGATTAGAGGGAGCAATTACTCTAAGCAGCAATCCTTCAGTAAAACTAAGAGATATGTTTGATACCTTTATCTCAATGTATTTTCAGTAAATTCCAAGAATTTGCCTATACTAGACCAAATGCTTCTGTGCCACAAAAAGAGGGGTGAGACAAAATTACCAAGAAGACAATGCATAGCAGGGATGTTTCTTCCTTTAATTATCATACTGCTGTTCTTGCAAAGCTACACCTTTGTTAGCACCCATCTGCGTGACAGAGGGAGAAACCCTGGCTCTAGAGGGATATAAAAAAGTCTTTATTACAGTAGCTGGAAGTGGACAAAACCTTCTGCTGGATAGTTCCCATCATTATCTTCAATGGGGCCCAAAATACAACAGGGAGAAAAAGATTAAACATGATATTGCTTCTTCTTACACAGTCAAGCAAGGCAGAACAGAGATTTGTATTCTGTTATATTAGAAGCATTGTTTGGATGAAAGAAGCCTAATGGATTTTCTTCTGAGGGCTCTCTACCCATCCAGTTTTGTTCCAGCAGTTAATACTTGGGATTTGCCTGACCCCTCTTAGATTGCTTGTCGTGGGTTACTTCTGATGTTTGACTCCAATTCCTGCTGTTGACCCTGCAGCTCCTTCCTAAGATATGGCAGTAAGTAACAAAATAGCCCAAGTGCATTTTTTTGGTGGAAACCAGCATAATGCCCCACTCCGAGGCTCCCCACCCTGTTCTGACACACGCACACTGGGTGCACTGGGTACCCCTTGGTAAGCCACTCCCCAGGCTGAGCACCCGAGCCTCAGGCTGAAGGTCACATTGTCTTTGAGCGCCGGCTCCTGTGTTTGCCTGCATCTCCATTTGAGGGAGGATGAGTATCTGCCTCCAATTCGCTTGCTTCATCTGTGTGTCAGTCTCACACACTGCAGTGCCTTTGTGCATTGCAGCTGCTGCTGCTGTTGGAAGAGACTTTTCATCTGGAATGTGCACGAGGGTCTGAGAGGAGTGGAATTCTTCTCTAATTAGTATCCTGCCCAATCTTTCGCTCTACCGGTTCTTTTTCTTCATCATACTTCCCTGCTGGCAGAACTGGTTTGTGGCTTAAATGCAGTTCAGGAAGATTCAAACTGTTTGAGGAGTTATACAATAACTTAGGCAGGACTTGGCTTGGCCACCTATGTATTTAATTTGGATTTTCTATATTGCAGCCAACATTCTAATTCAGTTTTTACGTGGAGTTTCATATCTAACAGAAAGACAGCTTTCTCTCAGACCTCTGAGAAGGTACTGTTTAAGTTGGTTTGAAATAAACTATAAACAAGTAGATGTTTTTAATGTTTAGAAAGTTTTATAAATGTTCTTGTGTTAGGTGCTGAGCTCATGCATCTTCTTTCTCAGGGTCCTGTGGATTAATACTTTTAAAATACATTACTACTGCACAGATTTTCTGTGAGTTACAGCACAAGATAGTAGTCAGAGAAATCAAAGCTAGATGCCTTGAACTGAATCATGGAACAGATTTATAGTGCACCTATGGAGAAAGCAAAGCTAAATTCCAGCAGAAATAAAGAATCATGACCAATGGGAACAACAGAAATGGTCTCACTAAAGGAGTTAGTAAAAATCAAGTCTCCTGAAGGTTGCTTCCATTAGTAAAAGGTTAATCCAAAGAGGTTTACTGGAGGAACAATGGTTTACATGCAAAGTGATGCATTTGTTTTCTCACAAACTAAACAGAGATTGCCTCTAAAGTCCTGTTTCCCTGAATGCTTTGGGTCTCCAGCAGCCCGAGATGAATGCTTCCAAGTCTTTCACACACCAGAAGCTCTCTTTCAACTTTTTCTTGAGGCTGTCTTGCCAGCTGTCCTTGCTCTCCTTCTCCACCTCTGTGTGCCTCTGCAGGGCTCTTGCTGTTCCTCCCACATGCAAAGAAGGCACAATTAAATCAAGTCTCCACCACTGCCTTTCTCACCACTCCCACAAAAGCCTTGGAGCTGGAGGGCCCAGCTGTTGCCCACGCTGGGTTGGCTGTGGCTTGCTGGTGACCAGGCACCAGAGGGGTGTGTAACTCCTCCTGCATGTTGCCTGGGGTGGGAGGTGTGCAGCAAGGCTCTTAGCCAAGCAGGGCCATTTTCTGACCTTGATGTATTTTAAGTAGCACCGGCAGTAAGCTTATTTTTCTCTTCTTAGATACTTCCTTGAGTTATTACACTAGTCTTTTAATAATTTAGGGTGATGTTTTCCAAGATAATACCTATCTCTGATTGACCTTTTACACTTAAAATGTGTTTCCCTTTGCTGACATTGTCAAAGGACTCTCTGTGTGTTCCCGGAGATGGAGAACAAGAGGGATTGAGAGTGCACAGAAAAGGAGGAAGGTCGTGCCAAAAGGGGCGGAAGTTTTTCACCCTGTGAAGGCAGGAGGAACAGAGCAGTTGCTGGTGTAGAGCAGCTCAGAGCCAGCTTGAGCCAGCTGCTCCAGGTCTGTGTGTAACTGAGGAGAGACAGTTAGCTGCTCTGGGAACCCTGTGCCACACGGCACTGTACAAATGCTCTGCAATTACTGTGAGTTTACTGTCTGCCTGGAATTTTTCTCTCACAGGCTGTCACCTCACCACTTTAAATATGTCATTGTGCTTCAGGGGGATTTTCTCAAGAAAAGGAGCTTTTGTGACCAATTTTCCGATTCCATGGAGTTAGCATGAGTCTCTTTTCTGAGATGACCTTTATTTTCCAGAGTGACACTGTAATAAGTTGTCACTCACTGATAACATTGCAGAGAGCAAAATTAGCACAGTTCCTACCATTTGGTTAAGATTTGTAGGTGTGTGTTTGCCCTCACTTCCTGAGCTGCTTTCCTTCCAGGAGCAAAGCTCTGTGTTTAAAGAGGTGAGTACAAAGTTCAGTAATAAGTGATGTCCATATGCTCAGCCCTAGTCAGGTGACTAAGCCAGGACATAAATCAGCCTTTTATCTCTGAGTCACTGTTCTTTTTTTTTTTTTTTTTTTTTTTTTTTTTTTTTGTATGTTTACAAAAGTGAAACCTGATATTTGCAATTGCAAGCAGACAAAAAGGATCCAAGAGGTGATCTGGCTGCTTCATTTTTATGAGGAACTGAAGGAGGTGGCTGTAAGATACCAAGTTCTTCTGGCAGAGAACGATTACAGAGACCAAAAGAGTGAGATCATTGGCACATGGTGGCAGATGTCCAGCTGCCCCAGTTCTTCCCCCCTGCTCACACTGCTGACACTGAAAGCAGAAGATTCACTCATTTGGCTTCTGCCTCATGATCCTTCACTACTGCATGTGTGGTGTGGGAAGAACAACCACATCCTCTCTCTCCTGCCTTGCCTCCCAGGGGTCAGACACTGCTGGTGCTTCACATAGGTGGTCCCCTGACATCAGCAGGTGGAGTGTTACTGTCCTGTATGCCATGAAAACCTCCTGGAAAAGACTCAGCAGGATCCTCGCCCTGCAGCACAGGACTTTGGAGGAAGCTGATGCCCCATCTCGTGGTTCCCCCCTGCAGATGTGGCTGTGCTGTACACATGGCTCTGTGGGTGCTGACAAAAGGTATCCTTGACCCTTGGGAGTCAAGGAAGTTCTGAAGTCAGCAGCTTGCCTGAGCAGCCCATAAAATCTCCTTTTGGAATACGTAAAAGCCTAAGAGTGGCTGTATGTGTCAAATGAAATGTCTTGCCTGCCCACTTCCCAGCTCTGACAGTGGTCAAAAAGAGATGTAAGAGCAGGGTAAGTACAGAGCGGTACTTCCCAGAATAGTCTCCTGAGCCCCAGCTATTCCCGTGTTTCTTGGCAACTAAAGGTTGCGTTGGACTGCTGCCAAAGGGATTCCATCCCTGGAGTGCAGCTGACTGCACTCCTCTTTTGTGAGGAAATCCTCCAACTTCAGCTGGTGGCAAATGAGGCCGCGTGTTCCAAAACAGAAGGTCACCTTTAGGGAAGCCCTAAACCCTTGGATTTCCAAAGGTGAGGAAATCCCTGTGTAGTGGGAGCACTGCTTCTCAACTGGTTTGCCCCAAACTGCACCACATCAAGCTCCCTGACAGACTTCAAAGCTCTTAACAGACGGCTCTCAAAATCGCACAGGTGGGGATGCTCTTCCTCTGAACATCGTGTTTTGGTTAACCAGGTAAACAGGTGATTTCAGACACTGTAGCTGTCAAAGTTATCGTAATCTCAAAGCAGCATAGCCTGCAGATTGCCTTTCTCATTAATGAAAAACTAGAAACTTTGGCAAAGAGGCAAGAGCTTTGGCCAGGATGGAATTATTATTGATGAAAGTATTGCAGCTCTGTCCCTGGCATCAACACTCACTTTTAAGTGCTGGTACTCCGAGACGCCTCTGAGAACGTTCTCGTCGAACACGGGGGATATTCGGCCAGCTCCTTTGATGTACACTGACAGGTCCGACGGGCGTTGGGCCCCCCCTCACCTTGCGGAGGTGAGCGGGGGGAGAGCGCGGCCGGAACGGGAACGGAGCCGGGGTCTCCCGGAGGAAGTGGAGCGGGTGCAGTGCCCGCGGGGGGAACTTGCGCCGTGGCTCGCAGAAAGTCACCGGCATCCCGGGCCGGGCCGGGTGCGGAGGGCTGTGACTCGCCCTGCAGGCGGGGAAGCTCGCCCGGGGCAGGCGGCAGGGCAGGGCTGCGGGAGGCGGTGCCCGGCCAGGTGCGGGCGAGGCCAGGGCGGGGCGGGGAGCGGCGGCAGGTGAGGGCCGAGCGATGCAGGCGGGCGGCGAGGCCGGCGCTGCCCTCGGGGCAGTGCGGGGGACCCTGCGCGCCCCCCGGCCGCTGCCCCCGGCCGCCTTTCTTCGTTTCTCCGCCGCGCCGAGGGCGAGCGGAGCCGAGGGCGCGCATTTCAGGAGGGTGGCGATCCGCAGGAAGACCAGCGCGGCCCCCGGTGCCGGCGGAGCCCCAGCCCGCAGCACGGCAGCAGGTGAGAGCCGGGCAGCGGGGAGGCTGGCTCGGTGCGCGCTGGGACCGGCTCCGTGCGGGTGGGACCGGCTCCGTGCGAGTGGGGCCGGCTCGGTGCGCCGGTGTGGGGCCGGCTCGGTGCGCGGTGGGACCGGCTCGTGCGCGTGGGACGGCTCGGTGCGGGTGGGGCCGGCCCCGTGCGAGTGGGACCGGCTCCGTGCGGGCTGGGACCGGCTCGGTGCGAGTGGGACAGGCTCGGTGCGAGTGGGACAGGCTCGGTGACGCGGTGGGACAGGCTCGGTGCGCGGTGGGACCGGCCTCGGTGGCGCGGGGTGGGACCGGCTCGGTGCGCGGTGGGGCCGGCTCGTGCGAGTGGGCCGGCTCGTGCGGGGTGGGGCCGGCTCCGTGCGGGCGGGACAGGCTCGGGTGCGCGGTGGGGCCGGCCCGTGCGAGTGGGACAGGCTCGGTGCGAGGGGACGGCTCCGTGCGCCGGTGGACCGGCTCGGTGCGAGTGGGACCGGCTCGTGCGCGGTGGGACCGGCTCCGTGTGGATGGGACCGGCTCCGGGCGCGGTGGGGTGCGGGCCGGCTCCGCGGGCTTCCCGTGCCTGTTCTGCTCGAACAGACGGGTCTGTTCCCCTGTGTGTAAAACGAAGTTCACTTTCCTGGTAAAGTTTAAAAATTTTTAATAAAGATAGTAGGAGAGATAATAGAGCAAAGAAATACGGTCGCGACCGAGTGTCTTGGCACACTGCCAAAAGCACACCGGTGTCTTGGAACACCACACCCCCCACACCCCACCCCCTTTTTTTATCCTGTTCTTCATGCATGGACTTATGCATATTCATTTTTCCAGGAACTGCTCTGTATGGTCACTCCTTGGGTCCGTCAAGCGTAATCCACTTTTATTCGGTTATCATCTTTTTGATTTGGGCTGTGGTCCTTTTTTCCACAAGCGGTCAATGCTGATAGTCACTTGGGCCTCTTCTAGAAGTTATCTTATCTCTTCAGGCAGTTGAAACACACTACACCTAAATCCTAACTACAGCAAAGAAAAACCTTATACATCTATTCAGGCAGTAAAAAAACTACTAAAAACTATAGAAAAACCATCATGCTTATAACATTAACTCCAACATTTGCGAAAAGCCAATACTAAAATATGCATTTATAACACCTGCCGGGGCCGGGGGGTTCGCCTGCCCCTTGTGCCGTGCGGGGTTTTGCGGCTGGGCTGGCTGCGGAGCCGCTGCTCGCAGGGCTCATGGGGAGAAAGCCCCCGGGCTTTCGGAGCTCATACCTTCAGCACGAAACGTCCTCAAGTTGTACTTTTTATTCGTATCCACGTTTGTTACGTATTAGAGTAACGTATGCTCATATTTTTATATACGAGAGTTTTGTACTAGCAGTTCTTAGGATGGCAGGAAAGCGATGTTCCCCTCTCCCAGAGCGTGTCTTGCACTTGCCCCTCCCCAATGCCTCTCTCTTTTCCCCCTTCAGCCACAACCTGTGCCTGACTTGTTTGACGCCTTACACTTCAGAAGGCAGCTGCAGAGTGTTGAAAGGGACGGTCAGACTCGGGTTCGTTACCTGAAGTACTGTCATAAAACCTGAGCTTCAGAAAGTTGTCCTTTATCAGCAGGTTAACACACACACATTTCTGATGTGACAGCAAGTGCGATGCGCTGTCCTCATGCTTGTGGTGCCACGGCATCTTGGTTTTATGGGTGTGTAAGGGCAAGGTGCTTGAAATAAAGCTTTAAATCTCTGCCGTGTGGTTGTTACGATGTTGGGAATTATGACATGTCAACTACTAGGATGGGATATTTTGCTTGAGGACAGTCTTTCCATGACGTCCTGGGCAAGAGGCTTAATTTAACAATGGGTATGCACAGAGAAGAACAGACTATCACAGTATTGTTCACAGGATCCTGCCTTAATTTAAATTTAATGTGTAATGACTTTGGATTTTCCGCATGAAACCACAACTTTTTATTGGTGGTGGGACTTTTTTTCCCCAAGGCTTTATGTGTTTGTTTACATTGGGAAAGAGAAATTGGTAATTGTGTTTGCAGCATGTAGGCTCGGATTTTTAATCTCCTCAAATAGACATGTACTTACAACCAGGACTCTTTTTTTTCCTGCTGTCTTGTAATTTAGTTTCTTGCGTCTTCTGCAGTGGCTTTCTGTTACCTTACACCTCTGGGTAGTGTATTTGTACTTTTCTACTATCTATTTTTCTATTATCTATTTATTTTTTATTATCTGTGCTCACACCAACTCCACCAGGTGGCTTGTTTACTACACATTTGTGCAAGATGTAGCCTTTCAGTGTCAGCATTCTTGTTGGCTTTTGGGTTGTGAGGCAGGAGGGTTGTGAGTGCCATAACAGGAACAATATCCTGATAATCAAATTTCCCAGCACTGCAATAGCCAAACTGCCAGTAGTTTCTGGTGTTGTGACTGATGAGTATGAAAACCTCACAAATTAAGATAAGGAAATGAATTCCAAATATGTGGGAAATAAAAGGCCGATTTGTTGATTATTTCTCCATGTAAGTGCATAAAGCGTCTCTTTTTTTTCCCCATTCATAATCCATTTCTCAGAAAATGAGATGACAAAACCTTCTGAACATGACTTCTATTCCCAGAGTGGAGCTTTGGCTCCTTGTCTGTTCTTCCTTTTGCAGAAGCTGCTGGTGCAAGTGCTTCAGCATCCCATAAACCCAGGAGAACTTTGTAGCTTCCCTCTCTGTAGTCAGAATGTGACTGCACTTACTTCTGTGTGGCTGACAAAAATCTCACCAGACTGCCTTGATTCTGCCATAAAATTAATTCACAGTTGCAATGTGAAGCTAGATGTGTTCTTTCTTCTAGTAAAAAAAAAAAAAAAAAAAAAAGAAAGGCAGGTGTTTATGCTTTTCTGGCTTATAAAATACTAACTGGATCTGAAAAGGGTTTTCTAATGCAGCACACTGCCTTTGACCTGCTTGAAAATCTTATAGGAAAGGAGTTAGTGCAGCCCATCTCCAATCCTTGTCTCTGCCAAATGTTGTGCAATATGAGAGTTACTGACATTACTGCCTGGGGGACTGTACTCGGGCAATTGTCTCAGATCTGTATCTGGAAAGGAACTCGAGAAAGCAGATCTGTTTTATGAGCTGTAAACGCAGTTGAAACAATTCTGGATGATGCAAATAGCAAGCGTATCAGAACTATTTTCAAACTAGTAAATTGTGTGTTAATTAGTGCGAAGACATAATAAAGACTATTGTAACTCCTGTACACTAAATAGTTGCCTCACAGCTTTTGACGTTGGACTGATGAAGGCGGGAATGTCACAGCTTTTATGTGCTGGGAGGCAGAACATCAAGGAGTGTTTCCATTCTTGGTGTTGCTTGAAAACATTTGTGATGCTGAGATGAGCTAGGGAAGTTTTCTGTTTCAGCATCAGCCTTTTGTTGTGCACTATAATCAAAGTGTCGACATGTAACAGAAAAATCTTTCTGCTCTTCCACTTACTGCAGCCGAAATTCACCTTCTTTGTCCTGTGCAAAGTGGCAATTATATTTTACTAACGTGAGAATTTGAAAAAGCTTGGTGTCGTGACCTGCCTACAGGACAAAGCAAAATGTATCTCTCATTAGAAATCGACATTAATTTAAAAGTTTAGATAAAAGAGTACTTGAATCTTCAGAGATACTTTGAAATGGATGGAAAATGTCAAACCTGGTATCTGGAGACGGTTTAGAGAAGATTGTGATTAACAATCTGTTTTTGAAGGGAATAATTGTTGTGGATTTGGTGTCTTTTTTTTTTTTTTTTTTTTTTTTTTTTTTTTTTCCCCGCTAAATTAGAATTCAGCATTTGTGCGACTTGAGTGAATCTTGACTTCAAATGTGTGTGTGCATGTTAACTCCAAATTAGCCTCCTGCCAGGAAACAGGTGCAGGCCACAGCTTGCTTGCCCAGTTCCTTCCCAAGCCAAGAGCTCTGCAAGGGCTGAGTGTGGCACTGCCTGATTCTGCAGAGCACCAAGCTGTCCTAGCAGGCTCTGCCTCCACTCAGCCAACCCAGAATACAGGGACACGCTAACTCACTTTCACATCAAGAAGCAGCTTTCCCCTCTCATCAGCATTGGCCTTGCTGCACATGAACTAAATTAACTTTTTGTGGCGTTCGAATCTGGCTCCCCTGGCTTTGTGTGCTGAAGTGCAAATTTTCACCCTTTCTGGGAAGTTTTGCTCTGACTCTTGCTTCTAACTGTACATGTGCTGGCACTGTGCTGTCTGCTGGCAGGCTCAGACCTTGCAGAGTGCCTGGTGGGGAGCTGAGGTAATTTGCATTCAGCACAGCATTCACTGCAGCAAGGTGTCTTCTAACACTGACAGGGAAAAAAAAAATAGTTGCCGCTGCTGCTGTTGCATCTCTGCCTGTGAATGGGTATGAAAAGATGGGATTATGGTAAAGAAACTTCAGTAATCTTTGGGGTTTCCACCTTGCAGTAGGAGATAACTAAATGAGACTGTAATAGCATGCTGCTCTAGTCTTTGAAAAATGGCTTTGTTGTTTATTTTTTAAATGCTGGAAGGACAACTGTGCCCTGCCTGACAGTTCCTCATTGTTGTTGTTTTACCTTTGAAAATGCAGCAGTGAGCATTGGATTTTTATTCTGCTTGTTCCTGGCTTTGTACAACCCACTGCATCTTGTTGGGTGGTCTACAGTGATTGAAAATTAGCTATATAGTGTGTTCAGGGAAAATCTATTCAGTCATTAGTTCTAATCTTAGCAGTGGTTTGCATCTCTAGGTGCATTAGAGAAAACTGACAAAGAAAAATGGCTGGTTTACAAGCCTACTTGGGGATTGCAGGTTTTTTTGACATTTTTCTAAAGTTGAGCTTTATCAAGGAGAGTTGATGCTTTAAAATGTTGAGAGAGGAAGGTGAATATGAGGAAACTGCTTCCAAATATTCCTCTCCCTTCAAAAATGAGGGAAAGTAAAGCATAACAAACTGCTTTATGCAGAACTTGCATGAAAATACCTTTTCCTCTCATTGGAGAGCTTCCTGTTTCTGTGGGCCAAATTAATCTCCTCTGCCTCTTATTGAAGCAAATGTGGGGAAGTGCCAAGCAATGGAATTTGGCTTTTACCGTTTCATCCCCCGCTTCTCCTCCAAACATTTAGGATCAATGTTTTATTCCCTTAAAGCCAGTAAGAGTGTCCTGTTTAGTTCACACACTATCCAGTTATGTCTACATGTATTTTGGGTTGGCTTGATGTTTTTATTTAACTCTTGTCTGACAACATCTACTTTACCCAATAACTCTTGTTATAATATTCTTCTTCTTATAATAATGACTTTCTGGTGATCTGGATGTTGATTTCCTGAAATAAATTATTATTTGTATTCAGTGATCGACTTTCAAGTGACACTACACAAAAGATTTCAAAGGGGAGTTGCAATTTGATGTGGGTTTGCTGAAAATTGTCTGCTCCTTACTAGAGAGGCTTCTTTTAAATATAGCCTGAGGGGCCAAAATCAGTGAGGTTCTGGTAAGTACCATTGCTGAAATGCTTCTAGGCATTGCTGAAACTGGGAAATTAATAATATGCACACCCAGTACAAATTAGTTTGTTGTACAGAATCACAGGAGCAGGTTTCTTTTGTAGATAAGTTAATCAATGTGGTTGGGAGATTTCTAGATTGAAAAAGCAGAGCATGTTCAAGGAATGTGTTACTTTTGGGTAACAAGTAAAATCAAATATTGACAAAGGAAGCTGTTAATAAGAAAAAAAATTAAATTGTGATTTACCCTTGGCTATTATTTTGTTCCTTTTTCTGTCAACACCCATGCTGTTTAAAACTGCTGTTATCAGAGTTTTCCCCCACTGCTTCAGTCCCAGTGAGGGACTATCTCATCTCCCAGCATTCCAGTCAAAATCCTCCTCATAACTGGGCAGTATTTGGCACTGTTTGTCAGTGTGCCTTGGGTACAGTGAGATCTGTGATAAAGCCCTCCAACTGCTGTGTTTTGTACTGTTGTGTCTTAACGTAATGTCATGCATTCAATACATAAATTGTCCTCCCAGGATGAGGGATTTGGCAGAGGGAAAGGAAAAATATGAAGCAAGGAAATTTTAAAATGAGACACTTGGGTTTTTCCTCTAGTTCTCTTAATGTTGTATAGATTTTCTTCAAAATATTTCTAACAATTCAGTATTTTAATCAAATTACTGTCTGTAAATCTTGCAGCTGAAACTCCTTTTCTATGAGTGGAAAAAAATGGCTTTCTGTTCCAGAATGGGATACTGTGTATTTAAGCTCTCCTGAGTCTAAAGAGATCCATGATGAATATTTACACTTAGATGATCAGAATGATCCTTTTCATCGTATTAAATCTGGAACTAAACTGTTCTTCCAGCTATTGATGGTCAAAACATTTTAATCAAATATGTAGCAGAGGACAGCTAGATATATTCATTGTCAACAAACTCCTGTACTCCTGAGAATAGAGAGCGTATCCCCAGAGCACCAGGTTGTGTAAATAACCTGAGAATAAAGGAGGAAACTGAAAGAGGAATTTTTAATGGTTTCCTCAACTAGCTGCCTTCGAAACAGCATTTTACCAGAGATAAGCCTTTAGCAGAAGAAACGACTTTTGAAGTAAATGTAGGGAAGGGAGGTTTTGGTTCTGTTGAAATCCTGGCAAACCATGAAGAAATCAGATGTGGTCCCAGGGTGCAGATACACAAGAGTAAGGTGAGATCAGAACATACAGAGAATTGAGTAAAAGCAGGAGAGGAGGAAAATTACCATTACAGTAGTCTGCAAAAGTAGACATGTAAAGAAATTTATTTCTAATGAATTTCAGAGCAATTTGACACCTCAGATTGCACTGAAACTAGGTAAAATGGAGCATAAAATGTGTTAAAATTAGAGACACTGAGTGGAAGGTAGGACAGAGCAATGAAATAGCATTCATTATAATTATTAATGCTAAGTATGTTAGATGTTAATGTGGAACAAGTTAAATAGCCTGCAAAGAAGGAAAAATGTGGTGGCACTGTAGTGTGACACATGGAATTCTGTGATCAATTAATGACTTCTGAACAAATGTCCTGCAGCACAGGCGATGATGTAGCTTAGAGGTGTAGCCTTTCCCTCATGGATAACTCAGGCACTTTCCCTCCCTCTCACAGGAATGCGGGTGTGGCCACAATTAGATGAGGCTGGGACAGAGACAGTGGTGAACAGTGATCAAAAATCATCCATTGACTGGCTCAGTGGCTGAATTTCTTCTGGCTCTTTTAAGGGTTTGGCTTTTCATTAGCTGAGTATGTGATGTTCCCACACCAGGCTTTTGGCTCTGCTGGTCACCCTTGGGGGCTTTGTGGCACTTGAGAAGCAGAAGTCAACAGAGAAGTTTCCAACTGCATCTTCCATGATGTTGCTGTCCAAAATGCAGAGAATATTTCTCTGCGTTTTGGACTGCAACACCATGTGTCTGCCCTTTCTGTGAAGCACGAGAGGCCTCAGCCTGGAAAACTTGAGAGCCCACTCCTGGTGCTAGGAAGAAGATCCAGGGGTAGAGTGCAGAGCTCCCTCTGCTTCTGGCTGAGCATCCTGCCCTGACCACTTGCTGTTCCTCAACTTTAAGCTCCAGCTAGAAAGCTGGGCTAGGATGACTTTTAATTTATTTACTTAAGGCTTTGTCCTCCTACTAGGCTGAGACATTTGGTTGATTAATCTCAGGAGTCTCTCATATGCCACATAACTTTCTTGAATGCTGAAGAATATTGCCAGCTCACAGGAGAGCAGGATCCTAGTTTCTCTTCTACCGTGAAACAGGTATTCTAAATCAAAAATCAAAGTTAGTGTCTGCAGCAGACTTGAAAAACTCCAAACTCCATAAACTCCCGGAATCGTACAATTGTTAAAGCAAATAGTGTTTGAAAAGGTTGCTTTTTGAGGATTTTGTCTTGTATCACAAGGGCTCAATGACAACTTGTTGCAATGAGTTATTAGAAAGTTTTTCCTCAATGCCATCTCTTGCCAACTTTCACTGTCTTGTGATCCATCACTTTCTTAACTGAATACATTATTTATATTTACATCAGTAGCTTAGTTAAGAAAGTAAACTTATTGGCTTATTAGGTCTCCAGAACTGGTGAGCTAAGAATCAAAGCAAAGCCATTGATACAGAAAATGTAAATTGTTTTTGATAGAATTGCAATTTTTCTCAGTTTTATGCCATTATACTGCTATCAGCCTTTTCTTCAACTGGCTCTTGCCAAAATGTCCCTGTCTTAATACAAGCATACTGTGCATTCCTTTTTATTCAGTCTGACACTGACTCTTGTCATTAAGTGGTTGCATTTCAAGTGCGAGGGTAGAATCCTTTTGTACTTCAGTTATTCTCCTATGGGTAGCAGTACTATAGCATTCAAGAGAGTTGTGTGAGATGAGACACCTGGGGATGGCTTTCAAAAGCCTGAAAATTCTTAATTCTTAAAACCTTAAAAGAGGGCTTTTATAGCTTTGTAATGAAAGCTTGGAAATTTGTGTGTGAAAATACAGTGCTAGGTAAGGCTTTGCAAAACCCCTGAATTTTGTGGTATGTACAATAAATTCAGAATTGCTGTCAAGTGCGTGAAACTATTCAGCATTTGTGTTCTGGCTTATTTTAATTCTAATTATAGAGCAATGTGAATTTTATTAAGATTTACTTTAAACTTGAGAGCAAGTTGCTCAATTTACTGCTAAAATCTATGCCCATTTCAGAAAGCAAAGTGACAGTGCAGGAGCTGAAGTTGATCACGTGGTAATCAGAGCTGACTGTTGCCCTCTAATTTCCTCCGTGCACTCTTGAGTTATGCATGATAATGCAGTAAACAGTGTTCTTGGTAATTTATTAATCTGTAACTGCTCCAGGGGACAAACAGGCTCACCAGACCTGCAGGTGAAGGGCGTGCAGGTGCCTGAGCTGGCTGTTAAGGTGCAGGTGAGGCAGCACTGGGGTCATTGGCTTTTGTGTTCGGGGAGGGGTCAAAACACACAACCCCAGAGGTGGCTTCTGAACGCCCCTGCATCCACTCCCTGTCCTGGATCAAACACTGAGGGTGTCTTTGGAACATTCCTGATGTGCAGTCAAGAGTGAGAGGAATATCCAGCCTGTAGACTGGGCTTTCAGGCCTGGAGTTTCTGAGTTTCTAAAGCTCCGTGGTGTCGCTGTGGCGAGTGACAAACTACAGGAACCTCATTTAGGAAAAATCATCTGCTCCTATTTATTGAAACAATTGCCCCCTTTATACACTTCTAGAACAGGCCCTCTCACTGGTCAGAAGAGTGCCAGAACTCTTCACCCCATAGACCAAAACCAAAAGACACAGAGAACCTCTGTCCCACAGACGGGAATCCAAAACATTACACTTGTTACAACAACACTGGCACTGTTTATGTCAAACCTTGTGAGAACCAGGTCTTCCTAAACCAAAACATCACAAAGAAACTGAGTTAGAAACTCAGAAACTTCAGGTCTAGGAGCCTCAGACTACATCATTTTCCTGATGTTTTGGGTTGCTGAAACTACTTTCCCAGGGAAAAAGAACAAAACATCAGGTTTGTTTTTGTAACAATATTCATGTTTGGAATTCTTTCTGTGGGAGGATTTTCTTTTGCTGTCCCTCTGCTCTGACCGATGTGGGTGAAGGGGCTGTCTTTTGTTCACCAATCACAGTGGTCTGTGGAAAAATGTATAAAAAGAGAGCAATCCCTGATAATAAAGGGAGTCAGATTGATTTCTCCAAGAGCTTTGGAGAAATTCCATGAGGAGTTTTGTGTCGTGTCTTATTGGCCACAGTGACAGCCAGAAGGAGACTTGCCTCGTGCTGGTTTGGGCTGCCCTTGGTCTTCAACTTCAGCATGGAGAATTGCCCCTTTAACTGTGCATTTTATTTATTTAATGTATAAGGGCTGCTTGGGCACGGGATATATGAAAAGCTTTTTGTTCATAGAAATGAGTACAATATTAACATTGTTTGTGCTAATAAGGAATTTAAAGGAACTTCAAAACCCAAGTGAGTTACCTCTTCAAAGGATTTTCATGGAGCTTAAACAAACAAGTGTCTGTTCATCAAAACTGTGGAGAATTATTGCTTCCTGGTTTTAACAACTACTACCTTTTAACACTATTATCGTTGCTTTTCCCAGGTGGTCAATGCCAACTGCACAGTTCTCTAGTTTTTTTATGGGATTTTTTCAGGGCTGTTGTCACCAAATGCAGTTGAGCTGCTGGAAAAAAAAAAAAAACCAAAACAAACTAGCCTTGCCATTTTAAAACCTGAGTAATATCATGGTGTTGTAACATGGTATATATCATGCCACTGTGAATACTGTGCCGTCTTTGCTAGGTCCCAAGTGCCTTGTAGGTCTTGTATGGGACTGGATCCTTACTAAAAGTAATCTTAATTGGGTTTTGTGCCCTATGTAGCTTTCAAAAAACGTTCTGATAGGACAGTGGTAGGTTCTAAAAGAAAAAAGGATCAAGTAGTTTCACAGTGCCTGTCATATGATCTGTTGATTTAAAAGCTCACTTCTTTTAGAAAACAGGAGTGTTTTAGGGATGTTGTGTACATCTCAAACAGTTACATTACTTTTTTCCCCCCACAGAGCTAAACAGTGCTGATTAAAGGCACCTGCCAAGCCCTTTACTGATTGTTTACTGTGTTCTGCAGGGGTCAAGGCATCCCTGATTCATTTATCTGAAATACCATGCAATGTATGACAATGGTGAGCAGGACCAGGATTCTGCTATAGGAGACATCAGAAAGCCTTCACGTTCTTCTAAAACTACTTTGATCCAGATATTTCAGACTCTTACTCTCTAAAAACTCATTATTTTCACTATGTTTTTCTTAGAAAATATTAATGTAGTCCTTTGAAAAAACAGATAGGTTTTAGATCTGACAGAGAAAATGGCTGGTAATATTGCTGAAGTACCTGCAGTGGGAAACAGCTCCAGGACACAACAGTTTATAACTGTTTTCCAGTTCATTTGCTCAGATGTGATATTAGGAATACTCAAATGTGGTCAAGTTACAGAATCCAAACCCTCACTTGCAGAGAGGTGACTCTAGAGCAGTGCAAGAGAAAACTCCAGTTCCTGTGCTGAGGCCCATAGAGTGTCACAACACATAAAGTGTTCCTTTGCAGCACCAGCCTTTCCAATTGTTTCCTTTTTGCCCAGAGGTGGAGGTAGTTGATAGATCAGGAAAAAAAAAAATTACAGAATTCCTTGTTAGAGTGTTTTTCTGGTGAGAGTTTTCTGCAGGAAAAAGAATCCTGTTCCTTCTGCTGCCCTGTGGTGTATGGTGCTATTGCTCACACCATTGCTGGCTTAATAGAAAAAAGAAATAAATCTTTCGCTCTTTCTTTCCTCTCACTGCAGGGAAGGAGATTAGAGACCTGAGCAGAAGTAGATGAATTGTTCTCTGTGGACACCATGAGGGTGCATAAATTTAGTAATCAGCATTTTCCAGAGTGCTCTGCTGAGCTCCATTTACCTGTACAAAAGTGCTTATGGAAAAGAAAAGAACCACAAGAACCACTCCTGCCCCTCTCTGCTTCCCATAAGTTCTTTCTCAGGAAGTTCTTTGTGCCTCTGTACCACCCTGAATCTATAGTTTGGGATGGAAATGGTGGAATTTCTCCAAATACTTTTCCTCCTTCATGAAGTCAAGCAAAGTAGCTGCTTGCTGTCAATTGTTAGTTTCCGTTTCAGGGAGGAAAAATGCTTTTTAAATATGAGAAGTGAGAATATATTATCCTTCCTGAGACTGGCTGGACTACATGGTTATTATAGTCAGTGAGCTGACAGGCAGCACTAAATGTGGGTAAGGTTAGCAGAGCAGGAAACTGAAGTATGCAGAGTTGGGGGATCTTAAGTCCTGCAGTTGGATTTTTTTTTTAAATGTTTTGTTTTGTTTTTTTTGTTTTGCTATGAGTGGAAGAGCAGGTTCTTTGAAGTTAAAACACAATACTTGCTGTGGCACAGGGTATAGAGGCAGGATCAGCTTTCTGATGAGTTTTTTCAGGTATAGTTACACAAGGGATTAGAAAAGCAGGAGCTATTCAGTAACTATGGAGAGGGTTGGGTGGTGCTGAAAGGACCCTATTCCTAAGGACTTTTTATTTTTATTTATTTTTATTTTCCTTGGTACCTAGACGTGCATTGAAAGAAGGAAGGATAAATCTGATCCTTAGTAAGCATTAGTTAAACTCTAAATGAAAACTTTTGAACTGCATTACAGCTGCTACTGAGGATAAATTGCCTGTGGAATTGGATAAAAGGTAAAATACCCTTAACCTTTTAGTGGTTTTGCTGTAATTCCTGCACGATGCTTTTCATATCTGCAGTGTGGTTACTTAAGCTGGGTAGTGAAACCTTTCTAACACTCAGTTTTGCTTTCTGCTTCCATGGTAATGGATGCTTTAAAAAAAAAAAAATCCAACCAAAAACAAACAAAAAAACCCCAAAACCCAAACCAAAGTAAGTTCAGCCACACTTCCCCTTTTCCCAGTGTCTGTGCAACTTTACACTTCACCTTCAGAGACTGCTCTGAAATTTGTCTCAGCGACTTTCTTTCCTGTCCCTCCCCTTTGTGCCTGAACAGCATGATAAGAAATGATATACAAGTTATTTGCTGTAGTTTTTTTGGGCACGTGAAGCAGTTGTACTTGTCTAGTGTGCTTCCATCTAAATAAGAACAAATGATTTCTAGGACTGTTTTGTCAAATTGTAAGCCAAAACACTGGAGCCTGTACTATATCTGCCGCAAATTTAGTAAATTTTTGTACATTTTTATTTTATTTTCAAGCAGCCCTGTACAGCAAGTAATACAGTTTTGAAAGGATTGAGGCTCTTTACAACCTATTTCTTCAAACTTATAATGTTTTTGTTTGTAATGGTCTCATTTGTATATGTATTTTTCATCTCAGGAGCAAATCATCAGCCTTCAAAAGTTTTGAAAGTATTTCCTTTGATAAAATATTTTTGACCTATTGATGTGTGATAAGAATAGCTTTACCTTCAGAATTGTCTTCTTTGCAAAAGAAATTTTAAAGGGTCAGAACTCCATTTCCCTTCAAAAGGAGGAGGCAGCTACTATGTTTTATTTGATTGATATCTCTATATTATTGTACAAATAATTGGTAAAGCTTTGTATTGTTGTATAAACCACTGGAAAGGACTATGGAGCAGAAGATTGCAGGTGATGTTTCTATATTTTTAGGGTGTTTTTACACCACAGACTATTAAATTAGAGAAACAGGAACTACTTATCAGATTATTGCTTTTGGTCTGCTCTGCTGATACTGAAATTGCTCTGAGAGCAGCATAGTGAAGAGGCATCCTTCAAAGCCCTGGCCCAGTGTGAAATTAATACAGAATGTTTCAGCTGCAGGATGATTCCAAAACTGGTTTTTATGAGCTCAATACTATACTTGCAAAACTAAAGGCACTTGCTATAAGCTGAGCTTGCTTTGTGTCCTGGATCCCCAAACAAAAATTACTTCTTCCTTCTACCAAATAGCTGGAATAAGATGAAGTGTGTTTATATTTAAATAAATAAGTATTTTCAATGTGGATGCATTGTTTTACAGATGAACTGGCAAGGATTGGGTATGGGTGACAAAAATCCCACTTTCTATTGATGTCAGCTCACCCCTTCCTGTGGAAAGGATAGGGAATGCTCAGCAGGCAATGATACTGCCCTGCAGGGAATGATGAGTGCAGTCTAAGAATAAATTGCTCTGGTAGCCACAGCACTGTGCCTTCCATTTGTCTGGGTAGAGTTTTGCTCTTCACTGGAGTGTCTGCTTTGTGGAGGAGGTTATGCATGCAGGGAAAGCAGTAAGCATCAAGTGGAGGTGTTCTGAGATTCTGTGAGGCCATGCATCTACAAATAAGAGCAAAAAGTAAGAATAAAACTCTCACTTTCAAAACATTTTTCACATATTCATAAAATAAGTGAAAAGTGCAATATTCTGGTGGAAAAAAAAAAAAAAAAACCAACAAAAACCCCACAAGCTCTCCTTCTTGTTTTTGGCCTTAAAAACCACAAAAGGAAGTGAAGACACAGCGAGCCCTTCGGTGTGTAGGTTGTGCTGTCACCTTGGGTGGTGGCTCTGAGGACATAGCACAAAGTCAGCCTGGTGTATAAAAAAATCCCTTTTGAACTAAGGAGAAAATGTGAATCCCTAATTTCTTCCCAAATGCTCGTAGTTGTCTTCACTGGTAAGTAAATAAATTCCTGTATGTAGGCAAGAATCCTTCAGAAAAATGGGGTAGGGTGTGGATGTCTTCATTTTCCATAGAGCTTCTTTCCTTAAGGCAAATAATTAATGCAGCAAATATTTAAGCAAAAAAGTAATCAGGGGTTTGTTTATTGGAAACACTGAAGGACAAAAAGAAAGGGGGTGGGGGAATTGAAAAGCAGTATTCTATTCTGCCAACGATGTGATTCAGAATTAAATTCTTGCCTGCAGTTAATTGGGATTGATTGTCTGTTTCTAAATTATGCATAGGAAAAGCAAAGGTATTACTTAGTGGGGTTAATCAGAGAGTTGTGAGAGCAAATTTGAAGTTTTCCGTTCTGCAACCAGGATCTTACATACACATGTAACAGCTAAATATCCTGTTTTTCTGAGGTATTGAGATTGAGCTCTTCCAAAAATGAGAAACAGATTTCATTATTTTACAAGTCTGAATATTTGATTTCTATTTCTAACTTTAGACATGTAAACCAACAGATTCAGGTATCTAATTTGGTCGAGTAACATCAGTAAGTGCATTTCTAGGTATTTTAACTCTTTTTGGAAACCCAGAAGTGCCTAAGTATAAAAAAGAAAGGGTTTCTGCCCCTTTTCAGCATGTGAAATTGTCAGTAAAAGCTGAATGTAAGCTGGGCAAATGGCTTCTGTGGACAGCTGAGGTTTGTGCTGCAGTGAAAATGCGAGGTCTAGAATGCAGTAATTAGAGAGGGTCAATACTGGTTAATGAAGGCAGTGCTTGTGATCTGTCCTTGCAGGGGGAGCAGAGCAGCACTGCCCTTCCTGCAGTGCCTTATTGACCTGCTGCAGCAGCCACTCTGCTCATCCATGGAATGATGGACACGCTTTCTTTAAGAGTAAATAACCTATTTTCCAAAAGTGCTGGAAATAGTTCAGGAAAAATGAATGGGGCTTGGGACTGCAAGGTGTACGGGTACATAATGTGTGTGTGCAATTACAAGGGGTTTTGATGGGATTTACAAGCGCCAATAGAGGCCTTTTAAGAACAATTTCCCTGTTTGTTTTTTTTTTTTAAATGTGACTTTCATTTTTGTTAAATAGATCAGTCTAAAGGGTTTATGCATAACCTGAATGAGGGAAATTTAGTCTGTGAACAGCTTGCTGCTGTGACAGGATAATAAACGAAACACGAGGCGTTTGGCAGACAAGCTTCAGAAATGTTTCAGTGATTTACTTTTCTGGGAAAGACTGCTGCCACGTAATTCCATCGAGTGTATGACATGGCTCTGCAGTAGCCAGGCGTGTCACTGCCCTTGAATTTCCATTTTGTCCACTCCTTTGTTGGTGCTGTTCCCATGAACGCTTTTCCCGCATCTTTCCTGGGGTGCCAGCTTCTCGGAGGTGATCAGAATAGCTGGCTTGTGCTGCTGACCTCTCCTCTAATGCAGCTGTCAGAGCGAGTTTGGGAGGATCAAAGATGGAGAAAGGGGGCTCTGTTAGGAAATGAGTCTCTGCATGGCATTTCTTTCAAGGCTGTTCTAAATCTGGCTTAAGATGAAGAACGTGTCACTGAGGTCTCTGCTGTGCTATTTAGTTCCACAATTACGGAGGAAAGTACCAAAGATGGGGAGCTGCTCATTTTTCCCATGAAAAGGGAAAAGTACCACTTATTTCCTTTTAGAGAAAGGTTAATGAATGGGAGAACTTTGGGGAATTCTCCTAAGAAATGTTAGTACACTGTTTTTACCAATTTTGTTCAGCGTAGGGATGTTGCCATGCGAAGGAAAAACATGTACAACACCCCTCCACACCTCCCCTAAATTCTGATTTTTCAATTTAGCATGCTTTTTTATGCTTATTAACATGATTCAGTAGTGATCAAGGCTGTTCTCAGAAACTCTTACAGCACTCTATAAACATGCTGAGCTAGGATAGTTCAGTTTTGGTTTTGTAAATCCAAAAAAACAAAGCACAGATGACTGCTACACTTACTGTTTCTAGCTGAAGTTTGTCTGTCACACATTTGAAAAAAAAAAGCAACCTTCCCATCTTCCAAAGCTGCTTCTTGTATATCTAAAGTAACTGAGACAAACCAAGCCAACTGCAGTCAGAGAATGTAATTTACACGTGGTGGGGATAGATGACAAGTCTGGGTTTTAGACTTGCTGTCCTCCAGTTTGCATGCTCAGCTCAGGCTGGTGTAGAAGGTGTCAGGGCAGTGTGCCCCTGGGGTCTCTCAGGTTCTCCCAGAGGCACCTTCTCTGCAAAGTTCAGTCTGACAAGGTGGTTCTGTCATGAGCTCTCTTTTACTGTTGTTTCTTCTTTCCTTCAGATTTTCTCAATGATCTGAGCATGGCTTTGTTTAAGGCACTCTCTGGCTCAAAAGTTGCTATTCTCTCCTAGTCTCCTGGTAGTCCTTTTCTTTGAGATATCTTGTAGTCTGGGTCTTTCAGGCCTGAAGCTTCTGAGTTTCCAAAGCTCTGTTTTCCCTGATGTTTTGGGTTTCTGAAACTTGTTCTCAGAGCTTGGACATTAACATCAGGATTGTTTTCCTAACGATGTTCCTGTTTGGAATTCTTTCTGTGGGAGGGATTTCTTTTCATGTCCCTCTGGTTTGACCAACGTGGGTTGTATTTCGTTCACCAATCACAGTGGTCTGTGGAAAAATCTATAAAAAGGGAGCAGTCCTTTGAATAAATGGAGTCAGATTGATCTCTCCAACTGTTTGGAGTAATTTTGTGTCGTGTGTTATTTGCCACAGCAACAATATCTGCCACAGTTCAAGAAGTCCTAGCCCTGTGCTCTTTTCTCTACTGCCTTGATACGTGATCTTCCTGTGAATTTTTTTACTTTAGGAACCTGACATTGCCTAGAAATAGCTCATGGTAATTCTATTTTATGTTTTTTAATCAGACTTCATGATAACTGTAAGATCTGTGGAATACAAAGGCTGTGATACACAGCACTGTAACTGCAGTGAGAATCAAATTTAATGAAATACAGTCCTTAATGTAGTGAAGGTTCCCAGTCATCACTGATATCTCAGAGAATAGCTTGGGGTTTTTTGTGAAACTTGTGCCAGTTTTTAAACAACAAAAAAAGATATTAAAAAGTAAGTGTTCCTCATTAGTACTTTATGTCTCTAAAATAGTCAAAATGAAACTGGTGAGCCAGTGGCAGTGTCTGCATTTAGGTTTATTTTTAAAACTTCTGTCTTCCTCTTGAATGTATTCCAGCTATCTATTCTTATCTTCACACCTCCAGAAGATACAGTGAGTATCTGATAGATAATTGTAAACTTGATAAACTTTCTTTGCACTTTTACACATCTTGACACTTGAACTTTTAAATATTCTTGTTGTGTATGTATTAGTACAGCAGAAAGGATGGATTAAGAAACACATATTTTATTAAGAAGGCACTTTTAAACTGACTTTTGCAGTGTGAATGTTAATTTTATTCATCTTTAAAATTCTCTTGAATGTAGTCAAGCCACTGTACCTACAGAAAGCTTCTTTGGGGTCATATTCTGTCTTTAGTTTTTCTCTCTCATGTGTCCCTTGGTAAGACTTTTGAGGCTGAAGTAGGATATTGAGGTTCCTGTTTCATGGACCAGTTCGTTCTGTAAATAGGACATGGTGAATGGTTGGCTGGCTACTTTTCCATCAGGAAGTTTATACTGCCTTAGAAATTTATCTGTCACTGAAAGTAACATCCATACTGATTGCTCTGAAACAGCAGTGAAATAGAATAGCCATGACTGAATTGCTGCTGTTGGGATAATGGTGGAGGGGAATACTACAAAATAATAAACCGTCAGGTGCCAGTAGAATTCTGCCCTTTGTTTTGTATAATGCTTGTGGTTTCCAGTGTTTTCTACTTTTTGTCATGCTTGCTACATAGGTATTTAAGTTTTTATAACAATGCCTGATGATAGTCATCTAGTCTTTTGGCAAATTATCACTTTCAGTGCAGCGTAGTTCCCTGCGCACATTGGGCGCTACTCACCCTTGTTACTACAGAGGAAAAAAATTGCATCTGCCTCTTCCCTCAAAAGTGGTAAACTTTAGATCATTCAGTTGCTTCTGATCCAAGAGAAAGGGTAGCAGAATTTCTGGCTACAAGTTTGTAATATGGAATAAATGTTTCCTGGTTGTCTTGAGTGGTTAAAATAAATGCCAGCTGATTGTGGGGGTGTTAAAGGATGTGACACTGTGCTTATGGATCTGGGCTCTTCCTGCACCTGTCTTCTCTATGCTTTTTCCAGCTGATAATCTATGTGATAAATTTGAATTATGTAATGAATCGCTTTTTTTGTTGGTTTGTGCAGCTTTACATCACTTCTTCCTTCATCACCTGTTTGGAGGGGGTTTCTGTTAACCTCTCAGAAGTATCACAAAGGGGATTTGATCATCCTTCATGTCTCTTGATATCAATACCATGCCATACAGACAGATTTTTCTCTTAAAAATGCTTAATCTGAAAAAAAAAGTAGTTTAGTTTCAAGCACACTCTTATATGAGGAAAACCTTGCTGCTTTTTTATTGGGTTTTTTGTTTGGTTGGGTTTTTTTACTAGATTTAGGCCTTTTAAGTCCTAAAATACTTGTGAGCTTATCAGCAGTGCTTTTCCAAAATACCAACAAATAGTATTGCTGAGAGCCCTGTACATGAATAATCTCAAAATACCTAGAGAAATGTTATATCTGCTGCCTTCCCAGAAGCCCCGTGCATCACCCAGTAAAAATAGATGAGTGATGATATAGTAGTAGCAACATTCTCAGTCTAGAAGTTGTTCCCTTGGGAGTGGGATGTGCAGAACTAAATCCAGACAGGCACATGGGAGACTGGCAACCTCGTGGGTAGGGATGTGAGCAGGAAAAAAGCAACATTGGTAGCATTTTTGGAATAGCTCTTTTGATGCTGAACCTGGGAAATCATGAGATGACTTTTAACAAAACTCCCGTGATCCTGGAAATCTGCTGTCTTCTCAGTGGAATTTTTCCATACAAGGTCAGTATTTAAACTCCCTAGTGGCATTTTTCAAATATACTTTTAGAACAACTAACTCTTTAAACTTGGCAGAGACAAGCAGCTGCAGCCCTAAAATGATCCTTGGCAGCTGATTACCGCTTTCCCCAGCTGGCAAGTTTTCCTGTTGTTTTCCTCTTCCCTTTTGTGTCAGGCAGTTGGTGATATTTATTTGTCCTCTAATGGGAAAGCAGTTTCCTCTGTCCCGTATTAGAACAAAGTCTGATTTTTATTCTGATTCCTGAGTCCCATTTCCCCCCCCCCCCCCTCACATGTGACTGCCTAAAACCACCATGGGTGCTGTCAAGAACTGCATGTTCGTTTTTCTTGCCTTATAAATGTCTGCACAGCCTCAAGTAATTAATGATTGTTTGCTCCTCCTGTGTTCATAGTCAGTGGGATTATTAACGCTGGGGTCATGCACACAGAAGTCTGCACAGAGAATTGAGGAATATGTTGAGGAAAAGATTCATTGTAGAGACAAATGTTTTGAACTTCTATTTCTTGAAGCAATTCAGTAGCTTACCATAGGAATTTTTTATGTTTTAAGTTCTCCAGGTAGGATGTCATCATAATTCCTGTTTGTTTCTTTTTTTGGATTGCCATATTTCCCAGGTTTCTTCATTAAGAGTTTTCTGTTTGCTTGTTTCTGGTTTTGTTTCTAGGTTTGTTTTCTTTCAAAGCATCTCTGTGACAAATGCAGATATCTCTAAATTGGTTTCTCACTTGAATGTGAGAAGGACACAGTGGTGAGAGTGAATTTTCTTCTTTGAAAAGGAATAATGTGTCCTAGTTTCTAATGGAGCTCATTTATCTCATAGAAGGTGAAGCCACCTTTCTGAATGGAAAGGTTTATTAAGCTAACTTTACATGTTTTCTGTGGTGTCTTCTTGATAATCTCTGATGTCTCAACTAAACTTAATCTCTCTATTGCCCCAGAGTACTCCAGTAAACAATTCTTCTCCACCCTAAAAAATCTCTGCAAGATTCAATAGTCAGCCAAAAGTAAAAATTCTAGATGAGTGAAAAAGAGTCCAAATTAGTGGGTTTTTTCCCATGGTATGAACTGCATTGGTTGAAGGGATATTTTAGCAGATGTGTTTATTGTTAGTTTCTAAATTCCCTGGGGCATCATACGTGTCACCAGTTTGCACATGAAGGTCCAAGGTGGTGCTGCACTTCACTTAGGGAAATTACCTGCAAACTTTTGAATAATGAATAATGATAAATTGATATTGCTATTATGTTTTCCTGCTTCTTCCTAATCCCTGCCCCTCTCTGAATAAAAGCCAAAGGGCCCAAACCTAACATGTTATTCTGACATTTATTATATCCATTTATTTTTATACAAATAGTTGTGCCATGCCATCATACACTAAAAATGTAAACATTCTTTCCATTATATGAAGTTACTGAACTCTTCAAAGGACCCTTGGGAAAGAAACCCACCAGAACATCTTTGCAAAGTTCTCCTTGTCTCTTTCCTTGTTTATGTTTTCTTTCTGTCGTGTACACAAACAGTTCAGGACAGGGAAGAACTTAAAACACTTGAAAAGTAGCAGCTGGAAACAGATAATGACTAACAGTTACTGATGGATTCTTGTACTTTAAATTATGCTCTAAGAAAAGCAATTTGCCCAGAAGGTAAAGTGGTATTTGAGCTTAGAGGAGGAGCCCCTTATGCTGTTGTACTTACATTTAGGGAATGTTGCCCTTTGGGTATGGACAACTGATCAGACAGGGATTCTGGAGGTGGCTTTGGCTCCCCCGACACTTTGGGCAAAAGACATGAGTCCTTTGGAAGACACTGGTCAATTGACAGGCCAGCCAAATGGCAGACAGGGAAAGAAAAGGAATTCCTTTTTCCTGGGATAACCCTGACATTGATACTTTTCCATCCTGCTGGGAACTGCCTGGACAGTGGAAAGCAGAGCATCTTCAGCGAGTTTGGGGATGGTCCTACATGGAGAGGGAGTGTTTGATATGGGCAGGGATGCTTTTCAGGACTTTGTCAGACTGGAAAAATGGATTGAGAGGAGCTCCATTCAGTTCATTATGGGCAGAATAAAGTTTTATTGCCCCTGTTGGAAAAATCTCTGTGCGATAGCAGAAGCTGGTGCTTGGAGAGCAATGCAGATATGGGGAGCTTATCACAATGTGCCTTTGTGCACCAGCTGTGTTGGGTCATGGAAAGTGAGCCTGATAGTGGTCAGACTACATCTGGAACATTGCCTCCAGTTTAGGTGGATATTAAGAGGAAATTCTTTGCTGTGAATGTGGAGTGACAGTGGAAAAGGCTGCACAGAGAAGTGGATGCCCCATCCCTGGGCATCAAGGCCAGGCTGGAGGGAGCTCTGATCACTCTGGTTTAGTGGAAAGTGTCCCTGCCCTCGGCAGGGCTGCACCTAGCTGGTTTTTTGGTTTTTTCCAGCTCAAACCTTTCTGTGATTCTTTCAAAACTGAACTTCTGCATGAGTTGAGGCAGCAAGTAGTGCAGCTTGACCCAGAGGGGTCTGACTTGTTAAATTGCCTGTTGTGATCTGCAAATGTTCCTGTAAGAGCTTAGATGCCTGGCTGCTATACTGGAAATATAAAGGGCCCAAAGCATGGGCCTGCTGGAATAGTCTTTGTTGATGGTTGCTGCTCTTTGTAAGGCAAATAACGTAGTTGGTTTGCCTCCTCAAGAAGAAAAATAGGCACTTTGTCTTGGATAGCAAAAGAAATCATGTTTTGGTCATGTTTCCTGCTTCCTCTAGTTCAGCTTCATAGCTGCAAGAGCTTAAGCTATATTACCATTGAAAATATCATATAATATGTGATATTGTATCTTGAGACATCTTCCTCATTTTTTAAGATGCTGTGAGGTTCTGTCCTGAAGGAACAGAATTTATTCTTGAATAGTCATTATTCATTTTTCCTTCTAAGAGTTCAGGTACATAATAAAAACAACAGATAAGGTGATAATGAGCTCTAGGGTCTTGCAAAAATGTATTCTTCAAGGTGGAGCAGCAAAGGCATGCCTGTTGTAGCTGGGTATTTATTTCCTTGATTTTGAATTGATTTCCGAGCTTCATGCATCTGCTTTGAAAGTCTTATGAGAATATCATCATTCATATAAACAGTTCTAGTTCTGGAAGAGGTAAAAAGTCATCATTTCCACCTCCACTCCCTCCCCACAGTCTCACGTCAGTCATGGTTGTTGATAAAAAGGCTTAGCAAAATATTCTGACAAATGTCTCGGACATGCTGCAAGACAATGAAGATGTTCAAGCCCTGTGCATAAGAGGTCAAAGAAATCCCTGGAGAAGGCAAAACTGAGATATTGTTTGGCGGTGAAGTTTTTTTATTTGTTTGTTTGTTTGGGTTTTTTTAGTGGTTTGCAACCACTTCCATTATTTTTAGTTTTTAAAGGTGTAAGTGTGTACCACAGAGCTGTTCTGGCTGCAGTCCGTCTTTCTGGGTGCAACTCATTTCAGAGGATGCCCTAAACCATAAAAAGATTAGGAAGCAACTAAAGAATAAGTAGCAGTGTTTGCAGTCAAAAATGGTGAGTCAGAGTCATGGGTGCATGTGGCCACAGACTTGGTAAAATGCTGGGCAGCTGTTCAGAATCTGTAGTAAAGGGAGAGGGACACAAATTAAAGTGTGTATTATTTTTGACATTGCTCATCTAAACACTTTTTTATTTAAAAGAAAATTTAGAAAATAAAAATCCAGTGTGCACTGGCTGAATAATAATATGGGTAGCGTGAATATTTTGGCACAAAGCAAACTCAGAGTAAAGAGCTTTTGTTCTTGTTTAGCTCTGTGAGTAATTTCCACTTTATTTGACTCTTGCTGCATGAAAATATCTTGTGTGCTGCCACTGCTGATTAATATTTTACCATTTTAATTCAGAGGGACATGTACAGAATGTACAAGTGTAAGGGCAATCAGATGTTGACAACCTGATGTGATTTGATCATGATTAATAATAACTCTGCAGGGCCTGGCTTGTTTATAGACTTCAAACCAACCAGACAAACAGCCTCACCACCAGCACCCCACCCCTCAATATTCTCACCTTCTCTGATACTAAAAAACTTCTGTGCTCATGTGCATGTCTGTGTTCTCTAGCAGCTCCTTTTCTGCTTTCTTGCTTGTAAATCTGAGACAAATTATGGGTTGGAATGGAGGAGTTTCAGTTCTGTTATCAAATTTTCCTGTTTCAGGGAGTTATCACTTTTTTTTTTTTTCTCCTATTGACTGCTCTACTGAAACTTGAGTATTGAGTAGATGAGGGTAAAATTCTCCTAAGCAACTGTTTCCACAATGTCTGGAGCTTTGTCCCTTTGCTGTGATGCAGTGTATGAGCAACAAAACCCCCAAATACTCAGTAATTTGTGTTGTTTATTTAAAAATAAAAGTTTTCGGAATATAATCAAACGTAGCCATTGTTCTGTTATATTCCTGGAAATGGAGAGACCATAGTGTGAACATGGAAACATTCCTCTGAACACAAATAACACTTCTGCTTATTTTGGGTTAGAGGTTGGTATCCTTCCTAAATCAGCATTCAGTGGGGGATCCTAGCTGTCAAAGAGGAGAGAAAAAAAGGAAATGTTTACCATCAAAAATGCATTAAATACATAGGCTTCCTGTATGTCCCAAAAGAGCTGCTCAGATCTTTCTGCTTCCAAATCTAAGCATCATAATCCCTCAACTCCCCAGAGAGGAAGACAGTAAGGCTTCTTGTGGTTCACAGTGTCCTCATACTTTAATAATTGTGACTAAAATCTCTTATGGCTATATCTTCGTTGTTTCTCAAGCTCTTTGTGAAAACAAAATGGGTGACTTTTCCCTTTTAGAATAAAATATTGGACAGTCTCTCCACTGAATAGGAAAGATAGGTGTTCCTAGCAGCCAGCTGCTCTGGAGGGAGGTGGCAGACACACAGGATGTATTTTGTGTTCACAGCAACAGACTCGAGGTCACTTTGGCAATCCTCCACTGCTGCTGGGCTGTGTTGAGTCAGCTGGAGTATTTATATCCATTTTAACATCACGTCTGATAAATCACAAATGTAGATGTCTTTGCTGTGACAAATGCACGTCTTAAATTTGAATGTGAGTCGGGGAGTGGATGCATTTTGGAGGTTGGTTGTTTTGGATCACGCAGGACTGAACTGAAAATCATTTCTAGGGGTGCTTTGTCTTCATTTTGTAGCTTCCAGGTATGAATGTCACAACCTACTGAAGTTTTTACTTGTTCTGGACTAGAGAGACTGATTAACAGCTGGATCTGAAACCTGTTAGACTACAGATTTTGCTATGTTGTGTCCCATGATATTGTGGGATTACCTTAAAATCAGATATTAAGTTACAATTTCCTGAAGCAATGGAAATAGAGTATTTCAAGAGCCAAAACAAAAATTTACAGTCTTACAATGCAGCCTTAATTATTTGTCATAAAAAGCTTAAGGGAAGCTTAAATAAAATAACGTTAAATTTAAATAAATGGCAATGTAATAGATGATATAATGCTACTGAATTCTAAGTGAATGTAGTCCAGATGAGTTCTTTGCAGACTGTTGGATGCAGCTGTTTTCCTGTTGATGGCAGCAATCACTCCTAATGGTTATAGTGCTGAAGTCAAAGGTAACTGCAAACCACAAACTCTGAAAACCACAATTTTTCTTTCATTAACTTCTGTTCAGCTATCACTTCCTTCTATAACCTGAAATTTCGAGAAGAAGGAGTGTGGAAATTTGATGTTTCTGCTGTTAGAGTTGCAGGAGGTTGCTAGATGTAATATGCCCAAAAAGATCATTATAATTCCTACTGAGCTTTCAAATTTTAGATTCAGAGCTTGAATGAAAGGGTCAGAAGGGTTTCTGGGTGAAATAGGGGACAGTATTGAGAGATAATAATGTTTTAACTCCATTTTTTCATGGGAATGCTGAGGATCTCTGCCCTGCTGGCAGTTAGGAGAAAATGAGAGTGGCTGATCTACACTGGGAGCATCAGACTTTCTTTCTACTGAAGAACCATTAAAAAGTACTGTATTCTTCTTTCTCTTCCATTAAGCTGAGAGAGGTATAGTGCAGACTGCTGATGGTGTAGTTTTCTCATATTTATCTTCCCAGGATGGATTAGACATGTCAATTATGCTTCAGGGCTGGGTGTTGGACCGTGTAGTCTCCTGTTATGTCTTCTGTTCATGTATTTATAGGACTCTTATTGATCTTGGTTTAAAAATCAATCGATTAAATATCAATTTTCTGATGTGTAAGTTCTCACATTTCATGAAGCAATAGTACAGTAGACACATGCTCCCCTTCTTGTTAGAACTCTTAGTTCCTCCTGTTTTAAAAAAAACCCAAACAAACTGAGGAATGGACTTCTGAAGAAGCTGCATGGAGTGGGTGCTGTGACAGGTGAGTGTCCAGCTGCCCAGAAAGCTGCCAGCACCATCCCTGCCTGATGCCATGGGGTTTTCTCTTAAGAGGTTTGCTTGGTTTTTATTGAGGTGTGGTGGAAACTGTCCTTTTATTCTGCCTGAAAATTCTCTCATCCCATTTCAATAATATAACAATCAATGCAGGGGAAGAGTCAGGAGGTTTTGGCAGTCAGGACATGCTGGTTTCTGCTGAATTTTGCATGGTGCAAATGTGCAGCAGTGGAAGGGCTGGAGGCCTCCTGCTGAAGTTGGGTATAAAGACCACAAGGATGAGAAGCAAAAATGGAGGAACAAATTACAAGACCTGCCATGTTTACAAGTTTCCTGCTACAAGAGAATAATAACTACTACCAGACAGTTTATTACTGTAAAAAGAATAGTGAGGCTACAAGTGAAAGTAACTTGGAGAAATCCTTTCTCTGAATTTATTCATGTTTCAAGCTCTTAACAAACTAAAATGCAGGGCTGCTCTTCTACAGAGTGACATTCTGCATTGCCAGAGCTGCTCATTATTTTCTTAGGAAGTGAGGGTTCCCAAAAGGCTTAAAGGTGAGATTAGAATATAGCTTCCATAATGTGTAAAAGGAAATAACTATTCTTGATGGCACTGAGACAAAACAAATCCTGACATGTAAGGAGTTTTTTTCTTTTAAAAGAAAAATTTCAAAGACACATATCCTTTAACATAGGTGCCCACTCACACAATCTGCTGTTAGTACATGTTGAAATACTTCTCGTTGCTTATTTCCTGAGCTATGTCACTAAGTTATGAAATTCAGAACTTCCTTTTTCATAGAATGAGGTGATAATGCTCATTCTATGTCCAGTTTAAGGATTGCCTCCCACAGAATCACTGGAATGTAAGGATTTCTGCTTGTGGTACTGGCATTCCTATATATGGCATGGGTATATGTAAGTAGTTGTCTTTTGGTTTTGTGGGTTTTTTCCTTTAATAGTTTGCTGGTTTTGAAGCACATATATGTCCTCTGGGAGAGTCCCAGAAATATTTGAAAATTAAGATAATTAAGTTTTTCTCATCCTGGCCTGTAGCTGATACGTGTATAGATCTCTCATGAAGAATTAGAAATCAGCAGGAGGCCAGTAACTTCTCTAATGGCCTGTGACCAAACTTTTCTGTGGTCTAGATCTAGGTTTTCTGCTGGTATCAGGAAGAAAACTTGTTTCTTGCTGTTGTTGAGGACCAGGTCACCTGCCAATGCCCAAGAGCAGTTGCATTAAACCAAATTGTCATGGCTTGGATGAGCAGGAGCAGAACAAGAATGTGTGGATCCAAGGCAGTTACCTCTACTAAGAGAAATAGAAGCTTGTGAACTTCCTCATTGCACACCATGCACTTGTCTTCAAATTGGACTTGGTTTCTGACATTTTCCTGACCTTTCCTTCCTATTTTTCTGTCACATGAAGTCTGAGAATAGTGATGATGATCTTTGAAACTATGGATGGGAGACAGGGGGTGAGTGTCACTATGGCTTCCCACATCATTGCTTTGCAGAACATTGCCAAAGGTTTCATTTTCCTGAAAGAGAAGTGCAGGTAATACATTTACTAGAGTGCTGTTTAAATATATAAACATGTGTTTCTAGATATATTTATATATATGTGAAAATATAAAATATATTTAGCTGTTTGAAATGTAAGTACAGGCAGGCTGGATGGAAAATATTTCATTGTAGTGCATATATACACTATATATACACATTTGCACTATATTGTATTACTTGAGGAACATTGAAATGCAGTTAATTATTCATCCCTGCTGGTACTACATTCTTTTGACTCATTTTTCTCACCAGTACAAAGATAATCAAAACTCGACTCCAAATATATAACAATAAAAAAGAGAATCAAAAAGTGTCTCCAAATTATTTTTAGTGAGCAAAATCATTTTCTTAGTTCTGTTCTGTGCACCTGTGTCGGTCTTGCTCATTTCTCAGAATGTGGAGTCTTTCTTTGTAGGTGTGTCTTGATTTATGCTGTTCATTTTTTTCCTCTTACATGTAGTAAGTGCAATTAAAGGAAAACTATGAAAATGCTAGACCTTTCTAGGTACTGCAGTGACTTATTTGCTAATATTCTTTTGTGTTTCCTTGTAGCAAAGTAATAAAATCGTTGCAAGGTCCCTCTTTGTTGCATTATATGTTAGTAGCAATAATAATACAAGCCTTCACGAGGTGCTTGCTGCCAGCAATCTGTACAGCAATAGGCTGTACTAGGCTGATTACTTTTATAGAAAATAATCTGACATACAGATAACCTGCTGTATGCCTCTAGTGTCATATTTGCCAGGAGTCCAACTGGAAGCCCTAACTGTGATCAAGAACCCCAGTATTCATCAGAATTTTCTAAACAGTTTCTGGCAAAATTTCTTTTTAATTTTTTTTTTTTTTCCCAGCTGTGAAACTGGTTGCTTATTCTTGTGGGAGGAGGCAGATTGCAAAGAAATCTCCTAGCCATTGAAATATAAACAAAAATAAAACCCAGGAGTATTTTGGCTGGCTCCAGTGGAATACAGAGCTACTGTTGGTCTGAGTGGCCCTGTAAATTTGGGTTGTAAAAAAACTAACTCTCTTGTGTGAGCTAGCATGGCAGGTGGGTGGAATTTTTAGGTTTCATTGGTGTTGTCTCGTCAGCTACCAGCAAACCTTGTGATGCTGCTTTCCCTTCCTCTTGTCAGTGGAGCTGACAGCTGTGGGCATGGAAGGAGTGCACTCCAGGTTTGCCTTATTAAATACCCTCCAAAATGAGGTTTCTTTAGATGGCTTTGTGCTCAGTTGACCTGTGGAAGGAGATCCTGGGTAGAGAAAGGCAATTCTTTGTAAATTGTGAAATGAATGTGGTGTTGTCCTGAAAACTGTTACAGACTGCCCAGAAAAGTGCTTGTTTGGGTTGGATCTGGCACCTTAAAAACCTCTGGCAAAGTGGTGCCTGATGAGTTTGGAGAGGAATTTAAATCAAATCAATGTGTATTGTAGGAGTGGATCTGCTCAATGCATTTTAAGCATTTTTTTCTGTGTTCTTTGCCACTAATAAGTTATCCACACGCAGTGGGCTAAATCATAATGTAATATTTAGTGCAGCTCAAATACCACTGCTGGTGTACCTCAGATTACCTCTGCAAAGCCTCACTTCAAGTTCTGGAGCTATAACAACCTTTTTTCTTTCCAAGTTTGATTGAAGGAGTATGAGAGCTTCCTGTATCTGCATGGAGGACACAAGCTCACTGAATACCCAAAATGTTGTGAGTTACTGCACTGTGGTAGCACTGGTTTCTCTACATTTCCTTACTCTCCTGCTGTTTTCGGTCTTTATTGTAGGATAATATGTAGAGGAGGGAAGTACAGGCTATTCCTCCAGCATTTCTGTCTTTGTTTTGCCAGTTCTGTCCAAGAGCAGTCCTTCAGTTCCTGTACAGACTTTTTAGAAAGTCTTTAGTGAAGCCTAAGGAGAAAGGAAAGCCCCGTGGCCACAGTTCCCACCCATGTGCTGCTCTGATGTCTGTTCTGCTGTCACTGGGAACTGAACTGGTAAATAAAAAGCACAGAGCAGAACCCCTGGGGTTGGGCTCTTCCCCAGAGCTGGATTTACTCTTGCATTGCTCAGAACCACGTCCAAAGAGCTGTCTGTGATCTCTCTTGGAGCCTTGTGAGTCTGAGCTTTGGCTGGCTCGGCTGTCAGAGCTGAATGTCAAACCTAGGAGGCTGCTGCTTTTCCATGGAAACACTCTGTGAGATCGCAGAAATAATCAGGCATGCCTGCTGGTGGCTGTGCCCTATTGTTGGGTGCTTCCAGACAGTGAACTGAATTGTCCTACCTTGACAAGCTGAGTTTTTAGCTGAAATCTGCTCTACTTTTGTCATACCTCTTCCTGTTCTTTTTTCTTTATTCTTCTTTTTTTTTTTTTTTTTTTTTTTTTTTTTTAAATTGAATGCACTAGTGCGACAGCTTATTCTGCTGCTGTGAGGGAAGCCTCTTGATGTTGGCTTTCCATTTCTTTCCATTCATGCACAACTTGCAAAACCAGACCCAGCCCTCTTGCTCCTGGGTAGGTGGCACCAGGATGAGCTGTTTCATGCCTCGGATGTGCAAGGCCTGAGCTGCAGTGTGCTCTTGAGGGAGCCTGTGCAATCGAACCTTCTCCTTAACAATTCTTCTGTGCACTGCACTTTGCTGTTGACATGAAAATAATTCAGTATTTACAGTGTAAAATTCTGTTAATTAGCTGCATCTTTATTACCTGCAGTCAGCAAGAGGATTTTTTTTACTAAAGGAAGGGGATGAAATCTAGAACCTTTCGATGGCTGGATTTTCTCGAAATTACATTTTACATAATTTACTTTCCATAATACTTGAAAATTATATTTATCAATGCTCCTGGATAACTCTAGATATGCTTTAATATTTGCTTTAGGAAGAAACAATATCTTTGCTGCAGGCATTGCTAACTCCAAGGCACTTTTGATACAGCTCAGTGGGAGAGGTGCCATAAACTTCTTGGAAACGAAAGCAATTCTGGTTTACAGAGTGTGTTTCAGTATATCAGGCTGGTGCTGTGCCTGATCCGAAAATAACTATCTTTGGAGACATAACAGTAAAAGGCTTGTTTCTTATATTTCTGTAACTTGAAAGTTACTCTGGAGAGCTGCCAATGAAGAGAGGATAACTTCCAGGCTTGTGGACCAAACAGATCTCTGAGATGGCCTAGCACAACTTCTGTCCCTGTTTCTTTTTGTCCTTTAGTGATAGCTGCCAAAAATAAATATCCACAGGAGCAGCTGTTGCAACATTGGAAGAAGGATTGCTGCAGGGGATGGAGGCAGTGTCATTGAGGTGGAGAGAAGGAGAAAGCTCACCTCTGTGCTGCAAATCCCCCTTCTGTAGACAGCAGCAGTTTGGAAGTGTTATAAATACATGTCTTGGTGTTGGTTTTTCACAAGTGTTAGAATGAATAAGTATGATGGGTTTTTTTCTGTAGTTTTTCATGTGTTTTAACTGCCTGAATAATAATAATTATTATATTAATAGAATGTTAATATATATAAATATTTATAGTAAACAGTATATTAATAATATAATGCCTGTATAATAGTTTTTTTTGCTGTAGTTTGTAATTTAGGTGTAGTGTGTTTTAGCTGCCTGAATAAATAACTTCCAAAAGAGACCCAAGTGACTCAGCCTTCTCTACCTGTGAAAAAGAGACCAAAGCCCAAATCAAAAGATAAGAAAGGAATAAAACTACAACTGCATGTGCTCTAAAAAAGGCAGACCCAAGGAGTGGCCATGCAGAACAGTTCCTAGAAAAGTTTGAATATGCATAAGTCCATACATGAAGAACAGGATAAAAAAAGAGTAATTCCAAGACACCAGCGTGCTCTGGGCAGTGCACTGAGGTACCCAGCTGTATTTAACCTTTATTTTCAGGTCTCCTATTGTCTTTATTAAACATTTTTAAACTTTACCAGGAAAGTGAAGCTAGTTTTTCACAGAAGGGAAGGGTTTAGTGCCCAAACACTGACATCGTGTGAACCAAATGCTGCTGGGGAGGAAAAAAGCAAAACAGCTGCCCCTTCTTCCATGCCCAGCACACATCTCCTCTCAGGGCACCCTGTGGAAGAAAAATAAATGCCACAGTCGTGTTTCTTGTGGCACTGAGGAGCACGAAGCTGGGCTGAAGTTGCTGGGGAGGTGATGGGAGCACAGCTCATCTTGCCTGAGGTGTCCTCCTGCATCTTCGGGGATCACTGCTGGGCTGAATGCATCACTTTCCTTCTGCAAAGCACGACAGGTTTTTAGGAAAACAGCCAGTGGAGATAAGGCAGGAAAGGCAGTAGAAGTGTGGAAGCATTGGCCCTTCTGTGTTTATCACAAAAAATGCAAAAATTTGGGATTTTGAAAAAGTACAAGGAAATTTTGCAAAATTTCAGCCTTTATGTTTGCTCATGAGAATAGATACATTTTTTTTTTTTTTTATACTCTTAAAAATGTAGACATCCTGTTTCCCTTGAGGGGCACTTCTTCAGTACTAGATGGCGTGGAGCTAAAAGGGGTACATGAGCATTTTGTGCCCCTGTGCTTGACACTGGTGGGGCTACACCTCAAATCCTGTGTCCAGTTTTGGGCTTCTCACTACAAGAAAGACATGGAGGTGCTGGAGCATGGCCACAGAAGGGCAGGGGAGCTGGGGAAGGGTCTGGAGCCTTGTGAGGAGCCACTGAGGGTGCTCAGGCTGGAGAAAAGGAGGCTCTGGGAGACCTTGCTGCTCTCCATGACTCCCTGAAAGGAGCTTATAGCAAGGTGGGGGGCAGGCTCTTCTCCCAGGTAACAAGTCCTTCACTTTGCACTGGGGTGGTTTAGATTGGATTTTAGGAAAAATTTATTCACCAACAGGGTTATCTAGCTTTGGAACAGGGAGTGCTGGATCACCATCTCTGGAAGTGTTCCAAAAATGTGTGGATATGGCACTTGGGAATATAGTTTGTGGTGAATACAGTGATGCTGGGTCAACAGCTGAACTCTACGATCTTGGAGATCTTTCCCATATTTATATCGAAGTTGATTTCTCTGTAGAAACAAAGGTGATAATACTATAATAGAACAGATCAATGTTCTATGGTTTTACCTCGTCTGGCAGTAAATGTTGCAACTGTCAGGAATTGCAAGCCTGTTTCAGTAGAACTCTAAAAAATGGTATAAAGAGTGGGCAACAACTTGAAACCATGCGTGTGAGAGGCCTGACACATCCCTTACTGAGATGCCGTGGCTGGTTTTAGTTAAAGCTTTCAAATCTTATGCAGACAATGGTGACTAACTGCTATCTGGATGCCTCATTCTGATCTCACATAACTGGTTTTGGGTGAATAGATTTTTAAGTGGTCATTACCAAAAAGACCCCCCCCCCTTATCCACTTTGAAAAACATGCATTTCTAAAGCTTAGTTTCAGACCTCATCAACCTAAATAAAATGCCAAAATCTTGGTCTGTCAGATAGCAGCTGAGACTGGAAAAGCTGAAGCACGTGGTGTCATTGTTGTGAAAGACAATCCTTTCAATGGAATCCATTCAGGACACCGGATGTCAATATGTTCTTTATTTTCCATTCATGTCTTCTAGCTAAAACCAGTTTATTCCTAAACTTCTGTCTCTCAGCCAAACAAGAAGAGGAGATGACTAAATTTTCTTTTCTTTGTCTACCCCTCCTCAGAATCATTTTGGATATGCTATTTTCCTCTGTCCCTTTCAAGCTGCTTGAATAAAACTTTTGTCCTATGAACAGAGGATACTTATTTAGTGTTGCTCCATATGTTATCTTTTGCTTCTGTCAAAGATTGTAGTGTGTCCCATTGTCCCTTCCTTTGTGTGATGGCTGCTCCATGTAATTTATTTTTTTTTCCATTGTATCTGTGTAAAAACAGACCTAATAATTAAAGAAATTCCAAGTAAGAAGATGAAATGGATTCTGACTGCTGTTGCCCTCATTCTGCTAGCAATCCTCCTATAATGAGTACAGCTAGTTCTCGTTCAAGAACAGATGGTCTAAGGGTTTTTATGGTGTATGGAACAGGTTTTCCAATTCCAAGATGGCTTATAATATTTCAGTAAACAACTTAATTTTTAAATACAAAGTTAGAAATAACATAAAGCTAGAAAATTGCTTTGTAGGAGGTGTCCCTTTCATGATTGAAGAAAGACTGAAACTGAACTTGGCTACCTATTATTTTGAAGTCAATTTGCTAAGAATTGCAATTGCTCCATTTTTTAACCCCGGAAATGCATAAATGCATAAAAATCTTTAATACATCAAAACTAATTTCTGAGCCACTGTCCTTATTTTTAAGAGGCAAAAAGGAAACGGTGTTGCTGCCTTTCATGATTCTTTAATGCTGAAAAACTTTTATTATTAACAATTGGCAAGTTGAATAGAATATTTGTTTTCTTCCTTACTTTATTTTACTGATGTTGGTGATGGGAAATTAGGTTTAGTGTCTGTATAAGCTTAAGATTTTTTTTATGATGTAAAGATTGCTTATTTGGAGGAAGAAAATGGATTGGAATTGAATGAGTCAGAATGGTCTACTAATCCTGGGAGGGCAAGCTGGCAGACCTGGGTTTTGTCCCACATCTTTCACCAGTATCCACAATAATCTTGTGAGTTCTGCGAGTTCCTTCTGAAATCTGGGTCCCCTTCAGCTTTTTGTGGTGGGGAATTTGGTGTGGATTACAGATATTCTTGTGCTGTCAGCAAGGATCTGAAAGGCTTCCAATAGTAATGCACCAGCAGTTTAATAGTGGTGTCTCTTACCCATGTGAACCTCACTGGGCTTGCTGTGAAATGAAATAAACATCCTTGTGCAGTGAGGATGAGGAAAACTGAAAATTTGGGTGGGGGGAGAGAGAAAACTCAGAGCTCCATCCCTGAAACGTTTGCAGAAGATGTGTTTTTTGTGATGGTGGGGTCCAGCTGAGGGTTTTTTCAGTGTTTTAGAGGAATGAAAGCTGTTCTGTAGGACAAGCTGAAAGATCAGAGGAGAAAGGAAACCATTTTCCCTTCCTCAAAAGAATTGTTTGCTAGACCTAAGTTAGCATGCAGGAACCTGAGGTCCAAATTTGGTGCAGCTTCAAGTAAAATTACCCAGTTTTTTGACACGCCATTAGTCATGAGTGGTTTTGAGAGCGAGGCAGAGAAAGTTTGTATGATTAGTCAAGGCTATTGTACATTCAGTGTTTCAAACCTGAAATATTTTGAGACTGTGCAACTCATCAGTATTTAATATGTTCTTTCAAAGCCCTTTTATTTTGCAGAGAAGATCCTTTTCGGTTGGATGTGAAAAGCCTGCAGACTTTTTCCCTGCAGACACGACCAGTGGGAATTCTCTGAGCTGGCGCACACAGCTTCACTGTAGGTGTGGAGCTGTGCAGGGTCTGGCCGGGTGAGAGCAGAGTTTTCAGGCACACCTTTGATATGGGAAAAAAAAGGCTTTTCCAGACACGCCTCTCCTGGCAGTGCAGCAGAGAGACAGGGCAGTTTTGCCTGCTGCTGAATCAGCATTGATCTCGGCAGATGCAGAGCAGATAAGCCTGACAGAAGCCCTGAGACCAAAACTGTGCAGTTCTTCTTGAGCAATAGTATCTTGAGGGGAGCAATTTCAAAGTCCGGGAGATAGAGATCAGGCAGCAAACCTTTCCAATCGTGCTGAAATCAAACTCATTCAGGGGAAATAAGCCTGCCTTCAGAAAATCAGGGGGAAAGCAGATCCCAGCCCATCTCCCTGAGCGCTCTGTTTTAATAGCAAGCAGCACGCCCGCTTGGCTTCCCCTGCGCCCCGCAGGGCAGGCAGTATCAAGGTTAAAGCTGGTGCCAGGTTTTGAGGTGCCCGCACACCGTGGAGCAGTCAGTGCTAAGGTTAAACCTGGTGCCAGGTTTTGGGGTGCCTGCACCCCGCGGATGGGCAGTGTCGAGGTTAAAATTGGTGCCAGATTTTGAGGTCCTGCACCCCGCGGAGCAGGCAGTGTGGAGGTTAAACCTGGTGCCAGGTTTTGAGGTGCCTGTATCCCACGGGCAGGCAGTGCCGAGACTAAAGCACAGGTTTTGTTGAGGTGCTGCACCCCGCAGGGCAGGCAGTGTCCAGGTTAAACCTGGTGCCAGGTTTTGAGGTGCCTGCACCGCGCAGAGCAGGCAGTGTCGGAGCCAAAGCCGGTACCAGGTTTTATTGAGGTGCTGCACCCCGCAGAGCAGGCAATGCCAAGGTTAAAGCTGGCCCGGGTTTGAGGTGCTGCACCCCTCGGAGCAGGCAGCGCCGAGGCTAAAGCCGGTACCAGGTTTTATTGAGGTGCTGCACCCCTCGAAGCAGGCAGTGCCGAGCTCAAGCCGGTACCAGGTTTTGCTGAGGTGCTGCACCCGCAGAGCAGGCAGTGTCGGGGCTAAAGCACAGCTTTTGTTAAGGTGCTGCACCCTCGAGCAGGCAGCGCGGGCCAAAGCCTGTACCAGGTTTTATTGAGGTGCTGCACCCCTCGGAGCAGGCAGTGTCAGGGCCAGAGCCGGTACCAGGTTTGGCGGAGCCGGGTTCGGCGGAGCCGCCCGCGAAGGCAGGGCACCTGCAGGCACGCCCAGCCGGCGCTACAGCCGGCTCTGCCCGCTCGGGCTCGGCCGGGCGCGGCACAAAGGGCGCTTGTTGCCCCGCTCCCCGGGAGGCTCCCGGTGCTGCCACGAGCTGGGGAGGGCTGGTTACCATGGAGGCTGCCATCTGTTCGCTCCCTGCTGGAATGTGATTATCCTCGCTGGGCTGGGAACCGGCGAAAGCAGGGGAGCGTGTGCTGCCGGCAATTATCTGCAATGGAGTGCGTTAATGGAAGGCTGGAATTAGCTAGCTGGAGGAGCACATAAAAGGATTTTACCAAAACTGTTAATGATTTCTAGCCAAGAGGAGCGAGCTTTCTGCAAGGTCGGTGCTAAATTCATTTTGTATGTAGGTGATTTTTAATTGATGTAGCGGCTTTGAGGTTTGAGGATGGCAGCACCACGGAAATAATGCTTATTGTTCGGAGGGTGTGGGGGGATTGTATTGGAAGGATCTTCGTTTGTCTGTTGCAGTTCAGGCAGTTTAATCTGCGGTAGTTAAAGTAGTAAGTCAGAACAATAACTGGCCGAACTGACACAGATGGAGCAATCTATATCTCTTGTCTTTATGAAATGCTGTTTGCTGCCGGATCAGTTTGATTTACATGTCTTTTCACGCTGGCTGCTTTTTGTCTGAGTGATTTTCTTTTTTTTTTTTTTTTGGCTGTGATACGTGTTTGGTTTTCGTCCTGGCACGAAGGGTGAGACGAGGGGGAAATGTTCGAGCAGAGCTGGGGATACAATGGGTGTTTCGGGTGTTTTATGCAGTTTGCCCAGAGGAAGCAGCGTAAGGGAGGCAGAATGCAGGAGCAGGTTTTCCACTCCTCGTTCCCACCCTCTGTACCTCTTTCTAACTCACCGACTGACCAAACATTTTGGACAATTTCTCTTATAGAGCTTAATTGTGTAAAGACTTGACCTGAGTTTTCGGGATTCTCTGCAAATATTGTGACTGTTTTGATGGCAGGATTTAATATAAAGGGGAAAATAAAATTAGAAGTATATCCTTGTAAGGTTTTCTTGTCCTATAAAATACTTTTTTTTTTTTTTTTTTCCTGTGTTGCAGGATCTAAGAGCATTAATTTTTTCATAATATATGCATGGACAAATTGCTGACTTAAACGAGAGACATGAAAATTTTGCACCCTAAAAATGCAAAATGCTACTTCAGCAAATGTTTTTAGTCACATATGGGCTTTCCCTTTTCAAATAAGGTCTTATGCTGCATCCCTCTTGCCAGAACTGCCATTTTTATTTGGTGCAGGGGAGAACACTACTAGAGGCTTTTAATTAAAACTGTGTCAGTGCTAGTTTAACTGCTCTGTCCTCTGCTTTTATGCACTGAAAATATCAGGGCATTGGAGTCTGGACGGAAAGTTACTGATAGAGTTAATAAGTCACGATTGCAACATATTTGACTAAGATAAATTTTTAACCTACAAGATGCTTTTCAAGTCTTGGTGCCTAACACAAGTGTGTGTGGGAGGTTGAGAGGGTTTTGATTTCTTTGAATACTTTAACTGTTTGTGGTGAATGAGCTTTTCTTCATTGTGCTTGTGGGAGGTTGGTATATGAGCCTGAAGTCCTTTCAGATGTTACTGTAACACTCTCATCTTGGTGGAACTGGATGAGCACCCTTAATGAAAGCTGTATCAACTTGTACTTAAAATAATAAAAAAAAAAAAAAAACCCTTTCTAAAAATTCCCTTCCTTTCCCCAGAATTTAAATATTGCATTGCCTTTGAAGTTGGTGGTTTATGCAAAGCTTGCTCTGAATGGGCTGCAGTGGACTTGTTCACACGTGCAAGTCCCGAGCCTGTAAGTGCATTGTCAGAAGGAAAGGTGCAGAATGGCTTTTGTGCTTGGACAGAGATTAGACTATCACCCTACCGCCCTTCAGGTGTTAGACTGGAGTGAAGGGCAGCCCTCCCAAGGTTATGCAGCTGGGGGATGTGTTTCTCTCCCCTGCTCTGTTTGGAGGAAGGCAGCTGCTGCCCACAGGATTCCCCGTCACGGTGCGTGAATTACTGGCTGGCTGGCAAGTCTTCACAGACAGCAGCAATCCTAAGGGCAGGAAGGTAATGGCTTGTGTGCCCTTTCCGGAGGTGCTTTCTGCTGATTGCTCACTGGGGCTGTGCTGAGGAGCCTGTTTTCCCACTGCCTCTGCGAAACCCGTGTCAAGGATAAATAGGGGACTGCACATTCTGCACTCTCCAGCTCCTGCATTCTCTGATGAGCACCGTGTAAATGGCCAAACAGTCTTAGGCAAACACATTTTTTTAATTTCTGTCTTGATTGGTCTATGTGTGTTTGTTGGGTACTTTTCTTATTATTAAATTTTACTTTAGGTCACTAGGTCAGTGTTGATTTGTGGATGCAGGATTTAAAGGCTAGACAGCGTTTAATCCATTTGAGCATCTGGCCTTTCATAGTAGACATCCCATCTCCGTGTAAGAGAGGAACTGTTAAATGTCTGGTGGAAACTAATGATTTATTTTTTAAAGGCTTTTATTTTGTTTTAATCTTTGTTAGATTATTACAAGTGGCTCTGATGTTTATGCTTAATGCAAATAAATGATTGTCAATGTAATCTGCTACATGATCTCTTGAAGGAGATTTAGTCTAAAATACAGGCTTTGGGGGCCAGCAGAGATGATGGGTCATACTGAGTATAGTGATTTGGTTTGGGTTGTTTTAAGAGGGTAAGCTAAACTTAGGTACATCATCTCACAATAAAAGGGCATTTTGAATGAACTCTCCACTAAATAGTGTCTAGAAATGCAACCTAGTCTATAATGAGCTCATAATAATCTTGTTTATAGTGTCTGTACTCACTAAGCTTTCAGGAAGCTTGTCATTAAATGGTAAAATCCTGAGTCAATATATAGGAAAGTGGCTTGTGCATAAACGATCACAATTGTTTTCTTCAAACAGACAAGTCTTTCTGCTTTCCACTTGACACATGACTGTGGAATGCTGTTTGACATGACTCGGGTTTGTTTATACGTTGTGTTCGGGCTGCTGCTCGGCGGAAGTTTTAAACATCCCTCATTTTCAATGTACTTTGTTTTTGCCGTTTACTCGTGCGTAGTGAACACTAAACCCAAAAAAAGCTGAGGCTCCTCACTGTCTCCTTTCAGCAGCCTGGCTGTTTCAAGGGTAAAGCCTGCAGCTCCCTCTGAAGGCCCAGCTGTTTTGGGAAGTCCTGGTGCCTGTTTACAGACTGTTCTCTTTGCAAGTCCCATGGAATAATGGAGTCCTCCAGACACTGGATGTGGGAGGATAAACCTGCTGACACAGGCACTGCTGCTGTTGGTCTGTGTGCTGGGCCTTACTCACTTAAAATTGCTATTTATGCAATTTTATGCTTTCTATGGGTGGGGTCAAAATTCAGCCATTAACAGCTCTTTTTTTTTTTTTTTTTTTTTTTTTTTTTTTTTTTTTTTTTTTTTTTCCCCACGATGCTGGAAAGTGTTGCACCAGATTTTAGAAAACATCAAATTGGTTGAATTTGTTCTAAAGGTGCAGTGAGATGGTGAGTAACTAAGTGGGAGACACTGGCAGAGGAATTATTTTTGTGAATTGTGGTAGGTTTTTTCAGCCTTTTCCAGAGGGGCTTGCATTTAGTACAGAAGTACTTTTGTCCTTCCTCGTGGTTCCGCCTCATTAAGGTGTCTAATGGAAGAACCTGAAGGCTCAGAGGTGTTCTGCAAATAGTTTCAGAAAATATTCCTCCCAAGTAATTTTTATTCAAAGTTGGAAGAAGAACAGAATGGGATGAAATGACTAGCAACAGAATATCTCGAAGTGGAATTATTTTTTTTTCCCCCCAGTTCATCCAGTTGCTCTTACTATATAATTAGCTGTTCATTTTAAGTATAAAAATACTACTTGGACTTATAAGAGCCATGGAAATTGTTTACTTTTTGATGAATATCTCAGCAAAGTAAGTCCTTGAGTGTATTTGGGAGTGTGGAACATTCCCATCAGGACTGGAAGGAGCCCTTTGGTCACTGAGGGGTTTTTGTGTGGGATTTCCCCACTGCCACCCTCAGTCAGGGGTAGCCTTATAACTTACCTGTCTTTTAGGTGATCAGCAGGCTTTTCTTCTGGCATACTGCAAATCACAGACTGTTACAGCTATGGGAAGCAAACTTTAAAGAGAACTTTAAACTCTGCTAAATGATGAAAAGCCAGTGTTACTCTGTGCTTCAGAAACTGAACAAGAAAGATTGGACTCATTGCCAGTGTCATGAGATCCCTGTCAGTAGAAAACTCGAGCAGGCCCTTCAGGCATGAATTCTGCTATCTGGATGGTGCTTTCTGGGCTGAAGCCAGCCTCCAGTGCTTCAGAAGAATGGTAACCCAGAGCAGCCAGATTTTGAATTGAGGGAAGAATAGCCTTCTAGTCCTGACAGATGGCTAGCTGAAGTGCTTTTTCAAGTAGAAGTGCTTTTCCAGCTGGTGATCTTTGGAGGAACCTTCCTGGCAGTTTTTGTGTACTTCTTCTTGCCCATCTGTAGACATTTGCTGGCTTGTGCCTTCTTCAGATTGTAGTTTTTTTGCTACCCACTACCACAGACACACTTTACCTCCCTGGGGAGGGTGTAGGTGCAGCTAACCCTGATATTAAATAAACAGTGTTGTAACTTGTCTGTTCCACTTCTACTTGCAGTAGCACCAAAAACCAGAACAAAATCCATGTTCACCTGCCCAATAAGGTATTGGTGTGGTTTATAGTTGTGAGTGTCTGTTTTAAATTTGTTAGCTAGGCTTGAAACAAAGATTTATGCAAACCTGTTAAGCAGAGGCTCATGAACTGGGGATTTAGGCTGCAGAAGACCTGAATTACAGACCTTTCTACTACCAAGGGTTTTGTTTTGAAGGCATCAAGTAGTGCCATGGGTGGTGTGGTGTATTCTCTGGAGAGTTGTCAAACATAGCTGCTGTTTGAGTAGCAGAAGGAAAATTAGCTCAAGAGATTGTAATAATACTTTAAATAACAACTTGATTCTGTAATGAGTCATTCCTGGAGAGCAGGACCTGAACTTCTCACCTGGAATTTTTCATTGTATTTCCTCCTCAGTATCAGCATCCTTTGTGTTCTCCTACACTGCTGTCCTATTTTCTACACAAGCTAATATTTATTTTATTTTTTTATTCTCTCTCTTAAAGAGGTCACTGGTGCTCAGGAAGATGAGTGAAAGTATGAAGTGGCTTTTTTTGTGATTCAAAATGTGGCTTCCCACACCATGCTTATAGCAGTTACATTGAGATTGAGACAGAATAAATAATCTGTGCTCATTTTACCTGTTCGGTGTGGTGTTGAGTATTGTTCATCTCTCTAAAATATCAAAAGGCTTCATAGATTATATAAGATTACCTGTTGCCTTTCTTTAAAGATCCTAAGCCACTTTTCTCTGCAGCTGAAATAGTCCTCTGGCAGCTCTATGTGTCAAGGCAGTTTCCAAGACTAATTTTGAGTCTGTTCTCTTCAGAAGCTCTTCACGCCATTGCTTGGAGCCTTATGTTGCTGTTATGACTTGGCCACCCACTATAATGGAACTGGCAAGTGTTTGAGTCCCTTGGCTCGTCAAGATTTCTGTGTGCAAGTCAGTTTCAACTGTGGAAGCTGCTACAAACACTCTTAAAGATAGCTGCTGTAAGCCAGAATAAATTCAAAGGCTCAGCGATGGAATTCGAGCTTTGTCTGAGAAGTGAAACACAACAGTTAAAATCTAATATGGTGAAATATTCACAGTTAGCAGTGTGAGCACTGTATGCCCTCAGCAATGCTGCACCCCTCTGTTGTCTGCTAGCATCCTGTTGTTTTGGGGGAATGCTCATTTTAAAATCTTAATCTGGAACACAATAGATGAAGAGCCTTGCCCACGAATTTTGCCCACTTATTCTGCAATTGTGGCCTGGTTAGGTCATAGAAGACTCAATATGTGTGAGTGTGTGTGTATCTGTTAATAAAGCTGATTTATTTTTAAAAATATAATCTTTCTAGGCAATTGAATTAAATTTTCCAGATTTGTCACTGATTTTACTGGCCTTAGTCCCGGTGTTTCCCTGGTTTGCCTGAAAATATTCTGAATATTCCAAAATTTTCCCACTGTTGAAAAATATTCTAAAAACGGGGGCATGTTTTTAAGTTGCTGTTTAACACAGGAGCAAAGCTTCAGTTGGTAGCTGAGGTTTTTTTTGTCTGTGTGGGTTTTCCATGGAGTGTCCTCAGCTTGTGTGAGCAGAAGTGGGATATTCCCTCAATCTGATCCTAAACATTTTCAGTGCAAAACAATGCCTGGGACACAGTCAGGATGAGAGGGAAAAGCCTTTCAATCTGATGTCATCTGCTTACTGTTCTTTGATACTCGAGTCTGTTCATCATGTTTTAATGGATTAAGATTTTCTTTGCGCTGCTTTAATCCTGTTTATCACAAAATCGGGTGGTTTAGAATTTCCTTCCGTAACAAAGACACCAATGAAACCTGGCTGTGTCTGTTTTATGCCTGGCATCTTCTCTGATTCTGGGTTTTTAGAGTTCAGAGATGGCAGTAAAGGAACTGTGGGGGAAAGCTTATTGATTGCTTTTGTGTTGAGGTAAATGATGAAAAGTCATTACTGTCTGGCTGATGAGGTCTGGTGTGTGGATGACAATAATTTAAAGGAAATTACAGTTTCATTAGTGCGGATGTGGTCTCAAAGGCTATGTTTAACTATCAGCACAACTTCACTATATAAAAACAGCCACAGCTCTCTCTGATCTTTGACCTTTACTGCTCCAAAAGCTGAAAGACACTTCTACATTCTCTTATTTGTCACCACTGTCTGTATCTTTACCTTCCTTTTTTGAATCACATAGATTTGTTGAATTCCTTGTGATCGCTTTTCTCTGGACAGTTGAGGTCCAGAAGGTGGGATGGACTGGAAAAAAAATCAGCATTATGTATTAAAGGCAGGCAGGAAAAACCCTGCAAAGAGCCCAATTTGCTGACTGTCCTGTAAATACTAGATTATATTGACCCTAACAGCACAAAGTAAGGAGACTACAGCTGAAAATATACTTGAGGCTGAAGGAAAGAATTGTGAATAGGTAGTGACATCTTTTGTCCTGAAACTGATCTGGTGAAAGATGTCCTTGCCCTTGCCCATGCAGGAGGGCATGGCCTCCACCCAAATCATTATATGCTTCTTGATTTTTAGGAACTGATGTGTTCTGGAGGAAGCTCATCTGATACTTTCTACAGTGTGACAGGGAGGATGGTGGAAGGTGGAAGGGGAAAGGTCTCGTGCTTCAGGTTTTTCCTCCTGAGAAACATGGAGTCAGAGCTAAGCTGGGATAGGTTAAAAATGCCTGTACTGTCACACTTTCTGTTTAAGAAATGTAAATGGGATTCAGGGAAAGACTAAACAGATTCCTGGTGAATATGGCTTTCAGCATCTGCTGAAACACAGTTGCACAAATGACAAGGGTGATCCATAAACTGATGCTGTAAGCCATGGGGCTTGTGTGTTTGATGCCTTCTGCAGTGGGTTACTCACACATTTGCTACTGTTTCTTGTCAGATAAAGAATATTTGACTGGGTTTTCAGTCTTTTTTTTTTCCCCTGATTGTATTTTGTGTAGTCTTATCTACCCCAGAAGTGTATTAATGCATCCACTCTGCTGTCTGTTGTGAACCCTCCATGCAGGTTTTATTAACTCAAACCAAGAATAATTTGTACTTTATTTTTAGTATCTAGCAGTGCCCTGATTTGATTTTTATATGGAAGTGAAATCACAGTCACTGCAATCTGATCTGCTTATTTTGTGAGTCTGTTTGGATTTTTAATGTGGAAGGGATAATTTTAAAGTTATGAATTCAGCCTTTCACTGTACTGCTGAATCTAAGGACAGTTCTGTGTGGTGGTCTTCCTGGATTTGGTCTTTTTTTGTGGGATGCACGTGTGCTTCGTGTGTGACCAAAAGCTACATTAACTGGAAAATGAGTCTGCTTCCCTAAATCATAAAATGATTTTGCAGGCTATATATTTATTGTTTGTAGATGAAAAGATAGGAGGCTTTAGAAATATAAACTGTAGACAGAAAGGAGGTTTTAGAAATAGAAACTGTTAAACTATTTTTTTTTAACAGAAGAATTGACAAATCAAACCCAGTTGATGGAGACATAGCCTTTGACCACTTTTCATGTCTAAAACCAGAAATCCTTTAACAGTTGCTGATCTTTCCTTACTAAAGAAGATTGACAAATGAACCACAGATTCCTGGATATATATTTTTTTTCAAGTATGGAAGGTACTTTAAGCTACAGAAACCCAGCTTTATAGGTTAGTGTAAAACATAGAGTTGCCATAGAAGAAATGGTCCTTTCGTAAACTCTAACAGAATAGATGGCACTCAATAATCTTTGATATAGTTCTCTGATTTCATTGAATTGCAACCATTTCATTATTTGTTTGGAGAGTTTTGTAGCTGCTTGTGTTCTTGTACTCTTACTCTTGGACTAAATTGCAGATACCAAGATGCTACAGTGACAAATGCTGTACAAACATAGGACAAAAAGTTCTTTTCCTCTATGAACTTCTATTGTGTGCTCTTTGAGCACAACCACAGGCTTTCCCTTTGGGACACATAATACAGCTGAGCTGGAAGGAAAGGAAAAAAGGATGGAAAAATACTGCTATTTACTTTCTAATTGTGGCATGGTAATTGTTCATCAGCCTTGAGATTGCTTTTCTTGCAACGTGATGAAGTCACAGTCTCCTTGCATGTGAACCAGGAGAGCTAGGGAGGAGAGTGAGAGATGTTCCTGATTTTCAGAATTTGGAGGGGAAAATGTCCTTTCAAGAAATGTGTTTCTGTTGTGCTGAGCTCCAGCATCCCTTAGTGTTTCTCACCTCTTGAGGGTTAGCTGCCCATATTTTTAAAGATACTGTTTCTTTTCCTTGTTGCAGCAGTCCTGAATACCCATTCCTAATCATCCTCCTTGCCCAACCCACTTCTGTGTGCACTTTCCCTTCTCCTTTTCCTGGTGATCACTAATTTCCGTAGGCCACTTCCTTAATAGAAAATTTCCCTCCATCCTTTTATTCATTATATGCCTGCAAATCTTGAGTTGTGTTATGGCTGTTTCTTCCTTCCTTACATGCCACTGGGGCAAATCTTGAGGGATGCACTTCAACGAGACAGCAGTTTTAAGTAAGTTGTGTGCTTTGGGTTTTTTTTAAAAATATATTTTGTTTAAGCCATCCAGTCTTTTGCACAAAATCACTTGTTCCTGATTTTGGCCTAGCCCACGAGTCATGGAAAGGACAGCATGTGGAAGGTCTGACAGGAGTGAGGGTCACTCTGGGACATGGCTCTGGTGTCCCGTGGCTGATCCCATTTCCCTAGGAACAGTCGGGACCCAAGTCAAACCCCTCTGCAGAGTGCTGCCCAGCTCCTGAGAGGAGCTTTTAACAGCACCTCAGGAACTCTCTGGGGGTGAGGACAAAGCCTGCTTTAATTTCTGCCCATGCCCCAAATCCTGTGATTTTGGAGTACTGGGGTGTAACGGAGAGGAGAAAGGGGAGATCAGTGTGAGTCATCCACAAGGGCTTTATGGGAGCCCTGTGAAAGGGGCCTTCCTCCCTGGGACTCACTGACCTGTCTGTAGAGCTCTCACATGGGAGAAGAAAGCTGGGAGGTGCTTCCATATTGGAGTTCAGAAGTTCTCCTTTTGAATTCTGTGTCAGGTGGGTTTGCACCTGGCTTTGGCTGGGACAAAAATCCCCCTCCATCACTGGTTTACATAAAATGTGCTTCACCTTCTGATGCATGATCTGCAGCACAGCTTTTCAAACACTTTGTGCCTGAAGGGAGTCTGCAGGAAGGAGGAGAGAAGCAGAAGACAGCCACACTGAGTGCTGGACTGTGATTCACTGTCACATGAGCCAGTTTGGGTTTGGGGGCTGTGTGTCACAGTGACACACTGCTCACGTAGCTCTTAAATACTTAGCTCAGCTTTCCAGGTTTCCTAACAGTGCTCATGTGACTTCCTTCTCAACTTCATCACATTAAGAATATTCAAATGAGTTGCATACACAGTTCGAGTCCCCTTGTCTGCAAAATGGGGAAAGTACTGACAGAAAGCTGGTATTGCTTAGTCTTGGAGGTGGAAAAAAAAGTAAGTGCCATCAATTTACTGTGGGATGTTTTTGAAAACCTAATTATTGGAGTGAGGAAGTCATATATGAGCCAGTAAGTTTGATTTGGGGTAACATAGTTTCATAGAACTAGTCTGCTGTGCAAGGACTAGAAGCATACTGTGTTTAGTCTGAGTAGTTATACTGGTTACAATAAACGATAGCAACTTCTTATCTTAATAGCATGACTTTTATGGCACGTTAATGAGAATGTTTGATTTATTTAACTAGTTGTTCTCCGTGCCTCTTCACCTGCCTTTTAGAGAAAATGAATGAAACTAACCTTATTTTTTAGTTAACTTTTCTTTCAAGTTCATAGCATGTTTTGGTGACAGGGAAGTCATTGCTGCACCTCTTGTTGATGAGTTTTCAGCTAGTACTTGCATTGTGCAATTTCCATGTTTCTGCTTTTAGAGAAAGCAAACTTGGGCGTAGAACACTTGTGAAACCAGGGTAATAGGTTAATGAGATATTCTCCTTCTACCAGTTTAATCTCTTCCAAATCCCCTTATCTGCTAGCTAATCAAATAGATATGGTACAATTAATATATTACTATTTTTTAAAGGAGGAGTTAAATTTGTATTTCAGAAATGGGCAGTGGTGACTTCTTTATACCTGTTCAAATGTTGCTACTCCTGGAAGTGAAATAGGATCCCGGGTTTCTTTCATGTGTCTAAAATTCCTTCTTTCTGAGTGGGAGCAGAGCTGCAGTGACTCTCCTGTCTGGCCCCTACTTTTCCTTGTATGACCCCTTCTTTTCTCTTTGCTTGCAGTGGGAAGTAACAATTTATGTAGCTGCTTGTCTAAAACAATTGCTTCTTCAATTCTTTTGTAGCCATTTGTCTTACAGTTTTCTAACCTACTGCATTGTTTGTGTCAATATTGAAATCTATATTGCTGATCCACTCTGAATTTAAAATCTGGCAGGTACTTGTATGACAGGCATCACCAGTGGTTTTCCTGGGTTGGAACCTGGCTGAGGGAGGGCTGGCAAAGCCCTCACTCACTGACAGATGGACAAACCAGACTCCTGGGGAAAGTGGTTTCTTCCAAAGGTGGGAAACTGAGCAGAAAATTTATCGTCTCCACAAAGGCTTTCCTGGAGCAATAAGGTGTTCTGTTATTAAGGCACTTCATGTGCAAGCCCAAGCAATGGGCAAGCTTTGAACTCCTGGAGGTGAACTGTCAAAATACAAATATAACTGATGTATTGGAGTTCTCTTGGTCTGATTATGAAACTCAGCTAATGCTATTTTCTATTTTAAGGGTGCATTGATGACCTGGATGAGGAAAATTTTTATGTATCTTTAAGGAGCCTGGGATTACTTGCTAGGAGTATCAGGGATGAGGAAATGCAACTTCCTAGCTCAGCAGTTTAAAAATAAATGCTCAAAACAGAAAGAAATCTTGTAAATCTTGGCCGAGGTGCTAAAAATGTGTTCCATTTAGGTTTCAAATCCATATGTGTGGAACTTGCATCTGCTCATCTCAAGGCGAAAAAGGCACCGAAGTGTTGAAATAAGCGGAGGAAAGTTGTTTTTTTGCCGGTTTTGGCAATATCCTTCTGTAGTACAACATCTGTAATAGAAAGGAAACAATTAGCTGCCCTTTCCAGAGGGCTGTCCCCTCAGTGACAAACAGATTCTCATGGATTGTTTTGCAATCTGCAGTGTTGAGAGTGTGGGGATTGCAAGTGGCTGGAGATGGAAGGGGCTGCAGGGGGCTGTGGTTTGGACCAGTGCAGAGGCTGAAAATGATCTCAGCTGGCTGCTATGTTCTGATTCGTATTGTCAGAACTGACAGGGCTGGATTTAAATCCCGGGTTTTTTCTCCTGCCGAGATGAATGTGTGCCAGCTGGGGATCACATGGTGTGAGAGCTCTGAACAATAAAAGAAAGTTACTTGGGGTAACTTCCCTTTCCAGTTAATCCTTTTGCTTTTTGAAACTGCATTTCCTCAGTTCATATTTCACTCTAATATCTTTGTATTGTGCCCTGGAGCACGATATGTAGTTTATGTGATTTAAAAATTGATTTTAAATTATTCCAATCAATTTTAATGTATGCCAAATAAACTAATGCTTTCATAACAATTCTTTAACGTAGATGCTTTTGGTCAGTGCTCTGACATGCTGTGTGTCCTATGCACTTAATTCTAGGCATAAATTTAAAGGGATATTAGGAAGTGCAGGAGATGCTTTGAAACGAGCACCGTGCGATACAAAGGGAGAACAAAGCAACAAACAGAAAAATGTACTAACCCCCATCCTTTAACCTCGACGCTGCTGCCATTTCAAACAGCAACGCAATTAATGCGACAAAACTTTCATAGTGGCTGAGGCATTAGACAAAACAACTTACAGTAGTCCCTCCTCCTCCTCCTCCTCTCTCCAGCAGTTTGTACAGTTACATAAGCCGCTTTCTTTGTTTTTCCTCTTTCCTCGTGAGCAGACTTCGCTCTTTCCTCTGCTCCCTGCGCTGCCGGCGGTGCGCTCGGGGCCCGGCTCGCCCCGCGGCGGGCGGAGCATGCCAGCGGGCTGCCGGCACCTCCGAGCGCCGGGCTCCGGGCACACGGCCTCTGGCAGCCTGCAGGGCTTGGCCATGGGATAAACGGCAGCCTCCCGTAGGACTGTTGCCATCGCAAAGCCGGCTCCCCCGCGGTGGTGCCGGGTTCCGTTTGCCAGCGATGTCTGCTGAGCCAGGTAAGGCTGACCGCGATGCTTCTGGTGGACTCTGCTCTCTTCAAGGCTTGTTTGTGTCCAGAGACAGCAAGAGTTAAACTCTCCAGTCCGAGGCACGTAAAGCGGTGAACATCAGCTGCCTTGTGATGCAGTACAGCTGGAATGCTCTGGTGCCTTTTCCCTCCCATTGAAGTCTCCTGAACTGACTGTCTGATGCATCTGCCGCACCAGTCACCCCGCCGCTTTTGGCTTGTTCTGCTGCTGCTCTCACCGGCTCGGGGCTTTCTGAACAGCAAGTCAGTTTTTTGATGTTTATAAGTGGTTTCAGCTCCTGGCTCATTCGGCAGATTCACTGAGCTCTGTTCATAGCTGTAAGGTTTCTACAGGACATCTCTATGAGAAAGCATTGCCTCTAAGATTTAAGTCCTACATAAGATTTTGCATCCTTGTTTCAGAAAGTAGGTGTACATTTGTGACTTACACCCAGCTTTTCACGTATAATGTTGCAATAATCCATTTAACTGATGCTTATGCTACACTTAATGTACAGAACTGGCTTCTAGAATTTAAAAAGAAAATCTTTTATTGCACCATCCAGTGAAAGGTTTGGATTTTTTTCCATTGTATGCTTGTAAATGTGTTTTAAAGAATACTATCGAAAATACTGCTGTGCTTCTGAGTGCGTTTTTCAGTTCTGACAAAAGTTCAGCTTGGGCTAAGTTCAAAAAACAAGGCATACCCAACCCTATAACTTAGTATAAACCAGGAAATATTCTGAATTTGGTTTTTCACAGAGAGATGGGTGAAGCTGATGTGTGGAAGGTTTTGGTTTAGCATGCCAGTCTCCCTCTCTGGAAAGCCCCCTGCGGCTAAAAGAGAGGGCAGGAAGTTACCAGCAGAGTGAGTTTGAGATTTGCTAGAAAAGCTTGGAGTAGGTGTGTGCAAATAGTTCTGTCCAGTTCTCCCGATCCAGTACCTGTGGGCATCTGCTTTTTTAGCGGGGTACAAAGAATACATGTTTTAAAAAAATTCTATTAGCTCCTTATCTGTTTTATGAGCTAGATTGAGACTGCCCTTTTTCCTCTAGCTTTTAATAATCAACGAAAAGGGTGGGAATCACACCTTTCCTTCTACTCCTTACCATTTTGTTGTACTCTGAGAAGAATTTACGTGTGGACGTAGGAAACTTTCTTTCTCTGATCTGTCTCTCAGGAGCTGTTTTCTACGATATGTAATATGCTTTTCCTGTGAATGTGACACGAACCCCTATGGATTTTTCAGGAAGGATAAAGTAGTGTTATAACCACTATTTCCTCTTTCCCTTTGGCTTACTTTCAGTCTGCAAAGGCCTACAGAATTCTTACACTGTTACAGTGACAGTCTAAATGTCAAAGAGTGGTGAAGCTGTGATATTTGATTTTTTTTTTTCGAGATTAACTACCTGATGCACAAATAAATTTGTAGGTGCATTAAGGAGACATAAATCACACTATCAGGTGTAGGAGACCTATGGACACAGTCAGTTCACAGAGAAAGGGTGACAGCAAATAATTCCAGTCTGTGTGGGTTTTAAATCAAGTAGACACATGTCCCTGGATATAAACAGTGTCAGAGAAGCATTGGCCGCCTCCAGTCTGAAGCACAGGGAAATCCTTCCAGTGCTGCCTGCTGGGACTGGGTGAGAGGGCAAAAGGAGGGACAGTACCTACAGGAAGTATGAATTCACATAGCAGTTCATTCATTGTCACCATGTGAAGTATGGGCAGTTGAGTGTCTCCAGGTACCTGAGCAAAGCAGTTTTTCCAAGCACTAAAGGCTACAACAAATATGTAGAATGCACCTTTCCTGGAGTGCTGATGTTTTTGAAGACTTGAACTTTATGTTCTTTTAGTAGTAGTATTCACTAAAAGGGAAAAAGCTGATTTCAAGCAATGATTTTTCAAAGAGTCATTGATACCATGGCTCAAAAGTCAACAGGGACTCCAGTGTTTTCATTACTTTCATTCATTTGCTTTTCTTTGAGCCTGCAGCACTGAGTCTTATGTCAGTCTTTTACGTGATATATAAACAGAAAATATCTGTTGGTTTAGATCAATGCTTGTAAACCCAATGGATGTGTTGTGTCTTTACTAAAAATTAAAAATATTTATTTAATTCTCCCCTTCTCTATCTCTGCCCTTCTGCCGTGGATTTATAATTATTATACAACAAAGGATTAAATTTCTTTAGTGTTAAGAGTTTGGAACTTTAGTGCCTGTGTATTTCTTACAGTTTGTCAGGCAATGCTTGACTTTAAGAAGGACAGGTAGTTAGGAAACATAAACTTTCCTTTACACTACCATAAAATATTTAATATATTATGATTGCTCTTTCTTGCCTGTGAGAAAACCTCTGCAGTCCTGACCCATCACTATAAAAAAGGAAACAAAAAGAAGGGGAGGCAACATCTGTTTTACATCATGTGAGGTGCAGAGGGATTGGAGTATCACCAAACCTCGTATTAGAAAAGAAATTAAATGCTTAACCTTATAGAAATGTTATTTTTACGAGTAATTTCATAGAGTTTATTTGCTCTCTGTTTTGGAAAACTTTTTTTCCCCACCATGCAAGCTATCCACTTTTTTTAGTGACTATTACGATGCTCTTTCTTCTGATGCCAAGAGCTGCGGCTCTAAGCAGAACACTAAACATTACATAGGAGTCAGCAGCTTTGCGAGCAGCCCCAGTGATTCAGGGGGCAGCTGCTGCCAGGAGGCTGCCAGGTCCCTCCCTGGGGCTCCTGGGCTCATCCTGCAGCCAGCTCAGCTCGCTCCCACTCTGCAAAATTCTGGTGGTAAAACCCCAGAGCACTCGCCCGGGCACTGTGCTGGCCTGGAGAGAAACCCAGCGAGCCCTAGAGCTGGTAAGAAGTGAGCAGTGGGAATTACAGGGATGGAAACGATGGAATTTCTCATCTTGGAGGGGGATCCTCACTCTGGGGTAGCTGCAGGTTGGGTGGGAACAGCCTGGGGCCTTCGAACATTCAGGTTTTGAAACGTTTGCCAAGTGAAAGGCTGCACATCCTTGAGGTGTGTTGGACAGAACTTCAGCCATTTACAAATTCTTTCTCTTCTTGAAATCTAGTTGGGTTTAATGTATTTTTACATTACATTACTTTTTTAAAAAATAGCATGTCCTATTTATTTGCACACCCAAAGAGAAATATCCATAGGAATATTAAGCTTTTTCTGAAGAATATGATAAATTTTCAAGTTTGCATAGAAACAAGATATTTGAAGTCTCCAGCTTCATAAGTTTTCATAAGAGATTACATTCAAAATTCATATTACAGTTGCTGGTTTTATGTTTTTTTAAACAGTAGATCTTAATTAGAAGTCTAGAAAAGAGAGGAGAGAGAACTAAACAATAGAATACTTCGGAATTTTAGTTTCTCAGCCTGTTCAGAGCATGAAGTGTAAAGCTGTTTCTATCTGTATAATGTTCAAGAGGCAAATGCATTCATGTGCAGGTCTGTTAACCTGGAGTGAGTTTTGTGGACAGCACAAAGAGTGATCATCTTTGGCAATTAAGGGCTATGGGATTTTTTTCCCCATTTGGATTCCAGGCAACTTGTATTTGGCTTCCTTACATAAGGATGATGACGAACCAGTGGGTTAATGTGAAATGGTGATTGGTTTCTTGTTCCTGAGGGAAAAGAGGCGATGCAGGAGCTGGCACAATTGTGGCAGGCTTTAAAGAGACTGGACAAGGAAGGTCCTTCCTGAATGATTTCACAGGAAGGCTCTAAATGCACTTAAACGAGGCTTTTTGTGGCTATTCTTCACTTTTTTTTCCCTCAACCAGGTCAAAAGCAGGAAGCACTTGAATTCTTGTGGAGTGTCCAGCTTGGGGTTCTTTATGTTTCTGGTTTGGTGCCGGGAGCATTCCCAGGAGCTGCCTGTTCCGCAGTGCTTGGTAGCTGGTGGTTGTTAATTCCTTGGCCGGGGGAGCTGCCCCGCGCTTCTCCCCCTCCCCACCTTCCTCTTTATTGTCAAGTTCACATTTACTCGTAACCTTTCGTGTAACAGGAAGCGTTGCATGGTAGCTTGTTGTAATGCTATTGTGCATAAATACCCTGCTGCCTGGTCTATAATTAGGGCAGAGTTCAAGCCATCCGTTTTTAGATGATGTTGGGGTTTATTATTTTTTTTCCCCTTTCTTGTCCCTACTGTTTTCTCCAGCCCCGCTGAGATACGATTCAATAAAATCAGTATTAAAATCAGTATTAAAATCAGTGCTAAAATCAGTATTGCCTAGTGGCTACTTGCTTCTGGAAAGGGAATCTTGTCTCCCTTTCCCTGTCAATAAGTTTGCATCTTTCCCCAAGCTCCAGTGCATCTAAGGTGAATAAACGCATGGGACCAGCTGCTTTGTTTTTTTGGCAGGGTTAAGTTTCCGATGGCTTCCCTTTCCCAGCCTGCATCCTGAGGCTAGATGGGTGCCAGCACTGTGCACACCAAGTGGTGGAATGGGCAGCCAGGAGGAGGGAGGGGAGTGGGTTGAACAGCTTGTGTCCCTGACAGCTGGCTGCTGGATGAGCCCTGGGACTCATGGACTGCCTCAGCAGCTGGATCAGGGAAACAGTTTCCATCTATCAGTGGTAATTTTATTGACTTCTGTTGAGTAATCGACTTCTTTCTGGATTTTTGGCTGTTCTGCGTTTTGGATATACTATATTATGTATTTATTTCTTTAAATGTCTTGAATGGGCGTGTATTTTACAGTTTCTGCTCAGATTTTCTGGAATAATAAATCAGTTACAGTTTCAACCTTCTGTAATTAGATACTTAATTTTTTTCCCCTTTGGGTCTGTGGAGGCTTTTTGCTTTGGGTTGTTTTGCATCCTGTTTCTAAAAATGTTTTCTTTTAGTCCTTTTATCTACAGAAATAGCTGATTTCATGTCTCAAAGCATATGGATAGTTTCCAAAATAGCTCTGAGCTGAGATGAAAAAACTGCACAGATAACTGGGCAGAGCTCAAGATTGAAGTGTCAGTGACTCGTTAGAGAAGTTCAGAAGCAATGAATACTGAACAAAATGATGAAATTTGTAGTTAGCTCAAATTTCTCTAAGCACACTGTTATTTTATAATGGCTTATGAATTATAGAAGGGGAGGTCTTTCTGTCACTGTCTGAGTAATCCCTGCACTTGCCTGGTGAGTATATGCTAATGAATCCCCTTGAGCTATTCCAGTGATTTGTATGAGATATTCAGCTGCATTTTTTTACTTCAGTTGACCCCAATATTGCAAGTGCTTTCCTTCATATGAAGTTAAGTTGGGCTGCTCAGCATGGTGTCATACTGTTTATCTGATATATGATAAAAGACAGAAGAAAATAAATCATCTTGAAACTTGACAAATAAAGTGAAAGAAACACCAGGCTCAGTGCAACAACCCTTGCCCAGACAAGTGATTCTTCTGTGATCAGTAAATCTGTTTTTTACAAATGGGATGTCTTCTTTAGTAAATAGGAGCTTGGGGCACTTAGTAAGTGATGATTTCCATCTGTGCAGAATATGCTGGTGACAATTAAAAACTGAGTGAGAATTTTCATTGTTGCATAAAATAATAGTTGAGGGGACATTGCTCACCTCACACAGCTCTGCAGAGAAAACTTAAATGAAAAAATAATTTTGGGAAACTGCAGAGGAGGCGTATCCTGTCAGTCTTTTCTTGTGGTAGGGTTTGTAATCAAAATTATTAATGCAGTAGGAACTCAAGAAAGCCACACAAAACTTGCTCAAGGCCTTCCTTCATCAAACATGGTGGAAGCTGTAAAGGGACCATGGCACAGGGAGGGGGAAGTGCCCCAGGTACTGAACTCACCAGCACTCCCACCATGGGGAGGAGGTTGACAGGTGCAGTCAGGACGCTGCTGCAACTTTGTGAAATGCAGTTATGTGAGGAGCAGCTCTCCAGCTGGAAGTGGCCATCATGAGTTATGGCACTGGCCAAAGGCAGTGCTGACAAGGAGGGAGGAATTACCTGAAGTTACCTGGTACAGAAATGAGACAGGAGCAGCAGGGCAGCCAGCTTGGGCTGTAGGGTCAACTTGCCCTGCCTCTTCCTGGGGTGATGGAGCTGATGCTTCTCATTGTACCCATTTTCTTTCTTGGTGTTTCTTGTTTTGTGGCTTTGGTTCCTGTGGTTCTTAGCTATGTGAAGTTCATGGTACATGGCTGTAGGGTCAGGAACTGTATTCACTTGTAAGTCTTGTAGTCATAATAAAAGCAAAGCAAAACTGTCGTCCAAGTCTGCTGAAAGATTTGGACATTATTTTGTGAAACACAAGCCATGAAAAGTCTGTACAAGTTAAAGAATACTACTGCATGTTTTCTCTCTAGACTTTGTGCTTGGTAATACATGTTCAAAGACTAAAGTGAAAACAAGGCTTTGAGGGAACATATTGTAATACAGGAACTAAGCATGTGGAAGAGGAGTTCTGTTACTTTATTCCTGTAAACAGAACTCCTCACACTCGGAGCTCTCCCTTCAGTCATGTCTTTCTGGAGATGTGGTTTGAACATTTTTTTCCTCTGTGTATTTTAAGAAACCTCCATTATTCACTAAATAGCTGGTGAACTATTCCACCATCAGCAAAGCCATCATCACAGTGTGTACAAGTGTAGGTGAGTAATAAAAACCTTAGTGGAGAAATGGTGTGGTTTGGCAGAGGACCTCAGCCATAAGCTTCTACTTTCAAACTACAATCATTTGAAGTTCTGTAGAGAGTGCCTTTTGCTTTATTGGATCAGCAGTGCATGTTATATTATTGTGCTAATCCGAAACTGAAACAAGTGTTGAAAGATAATCCCATTAATGGTTGACTAATTTTAATAAGAGTCACAGCAGATGCACAGGTTTTCCTGCAAGGAAACAACTGCCAGAGCCAAAAGAACAAAGATCACAGCCAGACAGGACAACAAACTGAAGCACACTGAGTCTGCCTCCTGTAGCCAGCTTGGCAGGACATTTGTAGTGACTGTGGAATTCAGTGTTCAGTTCCTTGCTTTGCATGATTCACTGTATGCTGAGACTGACATCAGGGGATTACTGATAAATCTTATTTAGTTAATATTTTGGTGCTTCCTGTTAAAGCTTGGACTTTATAATCTTGAATTTGTTGCCTTTAGTATGTATCCTACTTAAAAGTGGTGGCACCCATAGCAACTCCATCTTTTTAGTAGAAATTACTGAAAGCTCTATTTCAGTCTAGAAATGAAAGTTACCATCAGAAACATGCATGATTTCTTCCAACCAAAACAACTGTAATGCTTGGCAAAATATAGGAAAAACAGCATGGAATGCTCAAGTCTCCTGAATACCTGCAAATCAAACCAAAGGAATAATGTCTCCTGTTAGACCAAGCAGATACAGGAACCTTTGGTATGAGGTTCTGTCACTGATGCTGTGCCTACCCCACCTCAGTTTATTAAAAATGAAACTATTTCGAAAGTCGTTTCTTCTTCTAGAACAATTTGGGTGTTGTGCACAGTTAAAGTCGCTGAAGTTCCTTTCAGTTTTCTGTGTTGCTGCTCTATTTGTTGCCAGTGGTTCTCACACTGTTGTGCATACCACAATCTGGGAACCTTTGCTTCTCTGTTACTTAGTAAAGTACCATATCTACCAAGAAGTTAAATATTTTCTGGTTCCTGGAAAGTATCATGTAGCAAGTGTTCGGTGTGACAGTTTGCAATTCATTAATGTTTTCTGTTTAACATCACGTGCTGTGAGTACATTCCCAAGGGTCACTGAACTAAAATAGCAGTATTTATATACTTTCTGCAATCTGCAGTTTATCTCTACCATAGTCACATGAAGATTTATTTACTCCATGCGGAAAATGCTATGAAAGGCAGGTAATATTGGTTTGGTGGTTCTATTAATGTTTGTATGCAGTGAGAAATAATAGTTTTATATGGTTTACATCTTTTTTACTCACAGAAAATGGTCTACCTTCTTCTGTTGAACTTAGAATATTTTTGCCTGTGTCTGGGGGATAGCTCTGCAAGGAAAAACCCCTAGATTTTTGTGTTTTGTCAGCATACATATCTGAACTAATCCTTTAATAGAACCTGATCTGCCCCCTATACTTTGCCAAGATTCCATTTTTCAAAGATAATTCTAAACCGTCTGTTACTTGTTATTTTTTTTTTCTGGCCAGCGCCTTCTTGCAGAAAGAAAACTAATTTATTTGGTGAGACAGCCCTCCTGACTTCAGCAAAAGTTTTTTTTTTTTTTTTCTCTTTTTGCAGTGTTTGGTTATCAGCTATTTACAGTGTTTCAGCAGTAGCTGACCACAGTAAAGGCTGGCCTGATGTGTAACCTTTACAGCTCATCTGCACAGAACAGAATATCAGCATGGAGTTTCTGCACTGTTCTGCAGCTGAAAACTTTCAGAATTCAATCACCACTGCACAACTGTGTAATTAAGCTGGAATGATAGCTTTTAATAGAAATTGGAGGAAGGAAGATTTTTTTTTTTTTAATGGGAATTTCTGCACTATTCTGCAGCTGAAAACATTCAGAATTCTATCACCACTGCACAAGTGTGTAATTAACCTGGAATGATAGCTTTTAATAGAAATTGGAAGAAGGAAGATTTTGCTTTTTTAAACGAGAGAAATGTTGACTTCCAGACTTCCTTCTCTCCTCCTTCACACTCCTAATTCTCAGCAAATTTGAGCTTAGTCCAGTTGTTACTGACATTGGGTATGCCTCAGCAGTGTAAGCCTCTTAGGAGCATGTCAGCTCCCCTCACAGAAAGGATAAATCTGTGAAGGGGAGGTAGCAGGTTAGTCAAGACTTTGGTTTGAGGGCAGATTTGGGCACAACTGTGTGGAAAATCTGTGACCTCATGTACTGGGTGTCTGGCTCAGGCCTCACCATGTGGTGTTGTAGCTGAGAAGCCACTTTGTGTCTTCTTGCTGGTGCTCAGGAAGCTCACTATATAATTTAAGAGAAGTAATTTTGATCCTTTGATTTTGCCTCTTGTCACAAGAGACTAATTCTTTCCCCGTAGATTTTGTTTGCATCCAGAAACACTGCATTTCTTTCATTCAGAATGTATGAACAAGAGTGGGATCACAGTGGTAGTAAAAATTAAGATAGTGCTGCAGCAGTAGAGAAGCACTATGGGGAAATGAAAATAAATACAACAGAAGAGCTGATGGTGTTGAGATTGGCTTATGGAACTGCTGATAGAGGACCTATCAAATACTAAGACATTACTGTAATCTTTGTGAATATAAATAAGCCATTTTTTTGATCTTACTGCCATTTCAAGCTGGCTGATTGTCTAAATGTTCATGGATCCAAGTTATTTCTAATTAAAATGCCCTGAAAAAAATAGATAATGAATCACCTAGCTTCAAACATACTTGCAGATGCAAGCGTGTTTGCAAGCATTCCGGCTTCTCATTTCCTTGCAGATGATAAGCAAAATAATTAAGCACTTATCAAATTTGCACTGTTTATTTCTATTTTCTCTAAGTTATTATTACCCCTTTCTCCCTTACATTTCTTAAATCTTTCCCCACCTTTCTCTCCTTGTCAGTGTATTTAATTATTCCTGATTATAAGAGAGGGGTATTAAGCACGTACCAGTCAACACAGTAAGTGGCTGGTAGTATTTTGTTTTGCATTGCATTTCTGACTTCAGGTAAAATTTCTTAGTTTCTGTAATTCATAGGAGTAGCAGAAGTGCTCAAGTGTTTCTTTAATCAGGTCAGAAATAATCATGATGGGGTTCTACTTCAGCCCAGTAAAAGGTGCAGGTTTTTGCAATGTCTGCATTTTTACATATCTAATGAGAATTTACGTTGTATTTACAGGGCAGCAACTGTATTTTGAAAAGGCAGACTGTGTTACTGCGTACTTAAACCTAGAGAATTGAGCAGCCCTGCTGAAATGCGTGCTGCTGATTGTAGAGCAAGTATTTGGGCTGATTATTGCGTTTTGGGGGCTTTTGTTATAACAAAATGTATTATTATATTACAATGCACTTGCATGCAATACTAGGTACAGGATTTTCACCACGAGTTTGTGTTTCTGCCACACTGTTATTGTCTGCATCACCTGGAAGGTGGTATTGTTCCTGGATGTGAAAGGATGCTTTTTGCCAGAGAACCTGACTACTCAATTTTGTACAGAAATATGCTGTGGCTCAATTTCTGTTACCTTTTACCATTCCAGCTATACATGGCTTGAGGATGTGACATGATTAACGAAATCACTTCTTTGACATATAGGCTAAATGTCTGCAGCTTGTCCATCTCGAGCAAATAAGGCTCCCAGAGAAAAAGGAGAATTTGTTTAATGTCTTGTACAGCAATAACAAATTTGCAGCTGCTCTGTTGCCCCACATGTGCTAGTTGTTGGTGTGAAGCCAGAGCACATCTTGAATCAGAACACCTCTTGGAGCTTTTGTTTCCTATAAGCAGTTGCAGAAATTGTAGAGAAGCACTCTTTCTGTTGCTTGTGTTACCATTCTGTATTACAGTGGATGAGCTTCAAAAAATGGCTTTTGCCCACTGAATGCACCTAACATTGGCCAGTCTACTCTGAGCCATGTGATGCTGACAACAAAATCTATTCTTAAGGCCACCTAATGTTTTGGCATTAAAGATTTGTTTTCAGCTGTTTGATGGATTTTTTATTAAGGCTCTGTGAATGTGCATGTGTAAACCAAGTAGAATGAAAGTCTGAACAGCTGCTTGAGGAGCTGGGCTTGTGTTGAAATGATCTCAGGCAGGTCTAAGGAAGGGCTGCTGCTGAGGGGAGCTGTCCTGTGCCCTTCCAGCCCTGTTCAGCCATATGAATATTCATGTTCATGTTCCTTGTGCAAGCAGAGCTGGGGCAGCTGTGAGGTGGAACTGATCCCAAGTGCTCTCCAGCTTCCACCTGCCACATTTCTGCTGCTCATCTCACAGTGCAGAGCAGCAGGGGCTGGTGCTGGCCCAGCAGAAGGAGTAGCCAGAAGCAGAAGCTGGAGCAGAAGGTGGGACCGTGGCTGACCACAGAGCAGCTCTGTTCTCAGCAGCAGCTCTGTGTTTGGCTGGCCTTACGCGATCGTGAGAGATAAGCTTCAGCAGACCTGATTGCCTTGATAAAGCTGTGTGCACAAAATAAGTTCTTATTCTGGCCACAGCAGAACCTCATTTTCTTAAGAAGTCCTTATAATAATAAATAAGGTTCCATTTTGATTTTTAGCCTTGGCCTGAACAGTTGGCACAGCAGTGCCCCTTACTGAGCCGCACTCTGAGAGATGTGGATTTTGCAGCATGTTGGCTGGCAAATCTGCAAAGCTAATTAGTTTTCAGAAAGGTCTAAGGCTTCACACTTTGACCCTCACTGCAAACTTATAATTGATCTGAATATAGGATTTTAAATTGTGTGCAATTGCCCAGCCAATTTGTGCAACCTCCTGATCCCACAGAAGTTACTCTTCTTAAATTTGTTTCTGAATTTAGCATTGCCCAATTAGAGTGTGAACTGCTACATTTGTAGCAGTATTTGCATGGGATTCTGTAGGAAAGGGAAATCCTGCCTGTCAGCTCTTTGGCGGAGTCAAGGAAAACTTGCTGGTACAACTCCCTGTACCATCAGCTTGGTCTTTCTAAGAGCTTTTGGTACTTTTGGAGAGACAGAGAGGGCACTTAAAGTACCTTGTTGGACTTTGAGGAATGATGTGGGACAGAGTTCTCGCTGCTGTAGTACAACACAACTTTTTGTGGATGGGAGTGATACCAAAGGAAACAGAGTCAAGGAATATCTGGATTCAGGATCAGATTGAGATCACAGGCATCTGAGACTCTTTAGGTTGCAATCTTGTTAGATTGTCCTCATCCCTCTGGAACAGCCACCTTTATGTTCTTGGGAGATCTCTTGCTGCTCAGATGAGCTAGAAGAGGGAAAGATGCTGTGGTGCTGCTGTGGGTGCTGTGCATGTGTTGTCACCCAAGGACTGGGGCTTTGGTAGCAAGGATTGTCCCTCTCACCCGGGACTGGACCTCTGCAGGAATCTCTGTTGGTAGAGGCAGCACCTGAGTGTAAGGCTACCTCAGTGTTGAACAGGAAAAACAGGCTTCCAGGAAATAAAGAACAAACGCTTGGAAGTATTGTTGGAATCCAGGACATGCAGAAGGATCATTAAGCAGCATAGAACAATAGCTGTAGCATCCCTTTCCATTCTAAGGAGGGGTGGATTTTGCACTGACAGAGGGAGCTGGGCCAGATGAAAGGGTCCAGCCTCTACAGACCAGCTGCTGTTCAGAAGATACAGGAAGATCACCTTATGAAATGGCTGAGTGGGTTTGGGATTTGCTTTTTATGGAAACATGCAAAGAAAAACCCAGCAAAGGCAAGCAAATGGAAAGGGTGGCAAACAGCAACAGTAAACAGAGGTGCAGAAACTCTACCTGATCTGTCTTTTTAAATGAGAATAATTATGACAACACTGCAATAAATGATAAATGGGCTTTCTTCCTTTTCCTTGCTTCTCACACAAAAATGTTGTGGATATTTTTTGATTCAGAGGTAAATGAATGTTGACCTAATTGATATCTCCAAGTCCTTCATACTGTTCTTTTGGGTTTTTGGTTGTGTTTTGATTGTGCTCTGTTGGACATGGAGTGTTGGGGCTGGCGGGAGACAAGCAGCACTCAGTATGAGTGATCAGCAGGTCTCGACTTTATTCTGTTAGTCACGTCTTTTATACACTCACTAATGAAGTTCATACATAGTGCAAAAGAAAGTTCATTATTGGTTACTCATATCAACACTAACTCTTCTTAAGTTTTCATTCTTGTGGTTAGAGTAAGCATTCTGATCATTCTTTACCCATCACAGTATCCTGTTGTTTTTGTAACAATCACTCACAAGGGCACAGTGCCCTTGTCAGCGTCAGGATTAAGCTGAGTCCTAAATTTAGTTAGTTCTACATCTGTAAGCTGCTGTAAATCAACATGTCCCTTGTTCTCTAACCACTCTTCCACAACGGAGGAAGCTTCTGGCAGCTCCTCACAGAAGCCACTCCTGTAGTCCCCCCAGTTACCAAAACCTGGTCACACAAACCCAGCACTAGAGCATATCAAATCAAGTACAGAAACTAGAATCACACAAGAACCAATTGCTTTTAAGCCTCGAAACTAGACTGCATGATTTTGGCTTCTGTAATCACATTCTATTAAGTGCTTTTATTACAGTTTCCATTGTTTGAATATGTTTTACTTTATATTTTCTTCCACATTTCTTATGAATGAAAATAAATTCCATTCTGCCTAGAAAGATTCAGCTGGCTTTGTGCTGTGCTTTTTTTAATAGGGTCCTTTCCTACCAAAAAAGACAATTAATTTACCTGACTTTTGGATCCTTCCATCAATAATGGAATAAATGTTCTGAATATATAGCATTTTGTACACACTTTGAATACAGAAATAGAATAGCTGAACAAAAATGCTGGTTTTCTATAGTTCTGTTGAACAAGCAACAATTCAAGCAGGGAAAAGGTCTGTTGCATATTGTCATGTTCCCAGAGAAGAGCTTAGGCTAGTCATGGTGGAAATATATTCCTAATATCCAACTCTTCACGGTTTAAACAACATAACAAATTCCAGTGAATGGCAAAGAGTGTTTCTAGGATGAGACACTCTTAAATACTTCAATATCCTCTGCAGAGAATTGTTAGCACTAACAAATATTCTCGTAGCCATTCTGCCCTGTATTGAATCCCATTTCTTACTTTTGCATGCATTTATTTTCCAGGCAGCAGCATCTGCCCAAAGCCCTCTGTCCTGTCTCGAGTTTGTGCAGCGAGTGCCACAGGCAGGCTCGTGGAGCAGAATGTCCCCAGTGGAGCAGCTCAGGGAATAAATGGGAGTGTGCCACTCAAACAGTCCCCACGCTCAGCTCCAAGGCCAAAGCCACAAGGTGAGTGCTCTCGAATGTTTTGTGTCAGGGAAGTTGTTCTCTCAAACTTCTGAGAGCAACAGAGTGCCTTGAGAGAACTGTGAAGCTTTGAAACTGTGAACTTTGAAAGAGAGAAAACCACGGGGCATCAGCTTTCTACTGGAATACAAATGTTCTGTAAATACCTTATGACTGTAATTCCTGGCTTATTTTTGAAAAGTGTTGCTGTGTTTGGGCTGGGAGATTTGGACACTATTTTTAAACTGGAGTGTTTGGCAGTCTGGCTTCAAGGCAGGGGTGGTGGGAAGATATTCAGGGTCTTTGGAGTTTTAGTGGAGATTGAGAGGAGCCTTCCTGCAGGAGTATGTGGAAAGATGGGAACTTCATGTTTGTGTGCCAAAAGCTGACAGGCTGACAGTAATGTACACACAGACTAGAATTAGATTTCCCTTCTTTCTGTCTCTGTTCATAAATAATATCTTTGCTTCTAAAAGCTGAATAGGCCAAGCTGTGTGTATATACATATATATACATACACACTTAATATGTATTTACATATAAATATCTATGTATAATTTATAAATATATAAACATATTTATAATAGTTATGAAATATAAATATTTTTATATAATATTTATTAAATATAAAAATATTTTTATATATAAAATATATAAAAATTATGTATTGACTCAAAACATCTTTTTATGTGGTCTTCTCAGTAATGTTGTTGATTCTGCTGCAGCTGGTCATGGCAAAGAGTCACTGAATTCCAGAAATCTTGAATTGAAATCAAATCTGGACTGATATCTTTTAGGGCTGACATGCAATAGGAATTTTGAACATTTTAAAAGTTGAACAAAAAAAGAATGATTTTAGAAGACCTAAATCACAATGCTGCTGAGTGCATTTGATTCTGAGATGCTGATAAGACAGAAATGAGAATTATTTACAGAAAACTAGATGTAGAGGGTTGACCCTGGCTGAATGCCAGGTAACCACCAAAGCTGCTCCATCACTCAATTGGACAGGGGAGAGAAAAATTTAATAAAAGGCTCCTGAGTTGAGATAAGGACAGGGGGAGATTACATTCATGGGAAGAGTGTTGAATTTATTATTAACCAAAATCAGAACAGGATAATGGTAAGTAAAACAAATCTTAAAAACATCTTCCCCCCCACCCCAACCTCATTCCCAGGCTCTGCATCCTTTCCCCAGGGTTGGAGGGAGATGGGAATGGGGGTTCTGGGCAGTTCAGCACAGGTTCTTTCTGCCACTGCTCAGTCAGAGGAGTCCTTCCCTGCTCCAGCTTTGGGTGCCTCCCATGGGGGAGTTGTCCCTGACAGTTCTCCCTGACAGTTCTCCATGAGCTTTCCCAGCATGTGTCCTCCTGTGTGCTCCAGCTCTTCATGAGCTGCTCCAGCATCAGTGGAGGGTGCAGTCCTTCAGGCACAGCCTGCTCCAGCTTGAACCCCGCAGGGTCACAAGCCCAGCCAGCAAACCTGCTCCAGAGTGGGCTTCTCTCTCTCTGGGTCTGCGGGTCCCTGCCTGGAGCCTGCTCCAGTGTGGGCATCCCCTGGGGTCACAGCTTCCTCTCAGGCTCCACCATGGGTCTCCTGCAGGAGCTGCAGGTGGATCTCTGCAGCCCCATGAGCCCCCACGGGCTGCAGGGGCACAGCTGCCTCTCCACAGGCTGCTGCAGCACCTGGGGCACCCCTGTCCCCTTCTGCACTGACCTTGGTGTCTGCAGAGCTGCTCCTCTCACATATTGTCACTCCTCTCTTCTCTGAGCACAGTCGTGTCTGTACAATAACTTTTTTCCCCCTCTCAAATGTATTGTCACAGAGGTGTTGCTCCCTTCTCTGATGGGCTCAGCCTTGGCCAATGGTGGGTCCATCCTGGAGCCAGCTGGGATTGGCTCTGTTGGACATGGAGGAAGCTCCTGGCAGCTCCTCACAGAAGCCACTCCTGTAGTCCCCCAGCTACCAAAACCTGGTCACACAAACCCAGCACTAGAGCACATCTAAATCAAGTACAGAAACTGGAATCATACAGAGTCATTACGTAGTGGAGTCAAAAATATCTGTATCACTCACTGGGAAAATGCACCTTGAAGAATTTTGCATCAGTCCTGAGTTTGTCTTAGAGTTAAGAGCAGGAAGAAATTTTTTGAGGTGCCAAGAAAGTTTTTTAGGATAATGAGAGCAAAATAAAGCTGGTGTTTTTTTGTTTTTTTTTTTTTTTTTTTTTTTTTTTTTTTTTTTTTTTTTGTAGTTTGTTTTTACAGCGTATTTGCCAGTATTGTTAACTAAACTAAGATGGTTTTGCCAGTTCTTATCTGAGGAGCCTTTCTGCACCATTTCCTAGGTCTCTGGAATAAATTCTCTGCAGCAAAGAGAACATGTGTTCTTCCTAAGAAAAATATTTTAGAAGCTGTTAATGGATAAATAAAAATGCGCTATCAATGAAGAGATTTTAAGCCTTTCAAAAACAAAGCCAACATACTTATTATAAAATTTTAGCTATTAGATAAATTAGGAGTTGTATATTATTGGACCCCATTCATCCAAGTTATGCAGCTGTTGCTGCTCTTTCCTAGCCATGTTTGCTTTGGTTTCTCAATATTGTGTACTCCAAAATGTGCCACAGCCAGGAATACTGTAGTCTAAGAAATGCAGCTGTGTAGATGAAATTCAATAATACTGTTGTAAATAGTATTTTGTGTCTCCTTTGTTCGTGGGTTGCTCTCCATTTAATAATATTAAATACGTGCATCAGATGGAAGTTTTCTAGTATATCTTTTATTTGGCTTTTTATTGAAATATTTGCTTCAGCAAAAGAAACCAGAATTTATGAGAGAGACATTTGGGAGTCTGTTCTCAGCAAACTAGGCTGCTCTGCTTTATTGGTTTAAAAGTGGCAACTATTTTTTTAAAGAGCTTTCATGTGGAGGTACAGAAATGTTTTTGGTTTGTAGCAGCAGGAAACATTCTTCCATATGGTTGTTCTAGTCAGGCAAATACTAAGTGGCCTTTCATAGTGAAAGGAAACAAAATGACAGACCTGGATTGTAATGCCAATTTATGTGGTTGTGGAGGAACAAACTGCAAAATTACCTCCCTCTAACCTACCAAAATAATTAAAATGAGAGATATTAATGTGACTATGAGGTTGTGTTGCAAGTGTGCTACAGTCATTTTCAGTACATTTTGTTTTATTAAGGGAAATAGAGCTTTAATATTGAGGAAAAATCTTCAAAATCTTGCACTTCAAGTGAAGCCTGTACTTTTGTCTGTACTTGGTCTCTGAGAAGTAGTTTAAGTATTTGGAGACAGTTCACTCAGGGTAGCTAGGTCAAGTGAATAAATTTCTGCATGAAATCCAATATAAAATTTTTTCTTTTAATTTTCATTTTTTCTCCCTGGCATTTCAAAGAGAAAAAAATCTGTCTGATACACCGTCAGTAAAAGCAGAATTTTTTGTTCTCCAATAATTCCTTCCATCAATTTTTGTTCTCCAGTAATTCCTTCCATCAACAATTTAGCAATTCATGTGTCAGATTTCTGTCTGGAGCAGAGTTTGATTCAGGAAAATCTTTGGAACAAAGCCTGAAACTGGCTGAAAGCCGATGAGGGAGTTGAGCAAAGGAGTCGGGGCTGCAGAGCAAAGCAGTCACAGTCTGTGTGTCTGCACCAGCTGTGAGATGTGGTGCTTTGCCTTTGCACCAATTCAGTGCATTCCCTGATAAAGTGGACTAATCCAGACTGGAGGCAGTCAGTGGAAATAGCAAAATGTGCTACCAAGTTCCAATATGAATACGATCCACAAGAGAGGAAGCAAATTGTAAAATAATTTGAAATTTGCCCTTACCTACAAATATTTGGGTAGCGATGTGAGCCTTGCAATAGAAGAATTCATGTAGAGTGGCATGTAAAAATTGACTTCTTTTTTTCTAGTTTCTTCTGTTCCTTGCTCTTTGATTCTCTTGCATCAGTTTGTTTTTTTTTATGATGCCAAATTCGTAAATACTGGGCACTGAAACTGCTGTCTGTACCAGGCAGTTTTATTGTAGGATGCAAAATACGTGGAAATGCCAACACTTCTTCAAAGCAGTGAAGTGTCTTGTCAGTTCATGACTGTGCATCAGTTGCTCATTTAAATTTTTCTAATGAGAGCCTGGGAGTACTTATGAATCTCCTGCTGAGGCTGAAGAGGCATTTTTGTTTGGGTTGGAGGTGAATTTCCACTCAAAAAAGATGGCCTGATTTGTGCTACTGTGAAATGATAAGGATGCAACAGATTCAACGTTTAGACTTCGACAGTCAATTTTAGCTGCCTATCTGCTGTGTAGCATGAATCCTGTCTTCCTTTCTCAGTTCTTACATGGTCTGTGGTTAAAAGTCTTCAGTGGCATGGGCCACAGTGAAATAGCTGAGAGACCTCTTGGAGGTCTGAGAGGCAGACTGTACATCCCTGCAAATGAAACCTGTACAGCTGAAAGGTGAGTTGAACTAAAACTGACAGCTGTTCCTTAGGCTGGCTTCTCCACTCTTGGAGGTCCTTTAAGAAAACCTGCTGCAATGTCTCTTTTATCAACAAAACTGACAAATCCCCAAATCAGCTCTGGGCAGAAGACAAATGAGAGAACAAAACACATCTGATTATTATTGGTCTTCCCTCTTGATCTACTATTGAAAGACTCTTCTTGTGGTGTGAACTAAAAATGTGGAAGTGCACATCTCAAAGAGAAGATGATTTTTTTCTCTCTTTCTGTTGAGTTTAGGTTACTGGTTATTTAATATTATTCTTAAGAGTATAAATCTTTGGCATCTATTCAGCAGTGCTCATTTGATATTCCTGGAGGTGATGCAGGGAGGGGATGTGGATGACTCAGCCAGGAGAGCTGTAGTTGCTTACCACAGGAAATTTTAACTTCGTTTTCATTCAGTCAAGCCATAGCAGCATTTTTAACCATTGAAGACATTATACTTTCTAAGACAAGAGATAAATGACCTTTGCTGATAGGCTTTGGAGTCTGCAAAGGTGGTTGTACCTTCTGAGCCATTTCTATAGCATTACCTGACATTTCCTTATGTATATCTGCCAAGTTGAATGCACAACTAGGCACTGCAGCATAAATCTTGATTTTGGTGTACAGTATCAGCTACCTCACTATATGGAAGTATACTGTTTTTCATATATTATATTATTCTTCGGGCAGAATAAGAAGTTCATATCTCCTAATGAATTCAAAATTCTACAGTACAGAGACAAGAGTATTTATAGACTCAAACAGAGCTCTGTATTATGCAGGTTCCTACAATAGGCCAGTCTTTTCTCTTTTTTTTCCTTAAGATCCTTGCTCTGCACACACTGAAAAATAATCTGATTAAAACAAAACACTACAGAAGTACATTGAGGAGAGAATTAATGGAATTTGCTTTCCATAATCCCTGTTAACAAGGCTGACCTTACAGGAAGGTTTGAGGGTTATGGGTTGATATTTTTTTTTTTTTTTTTTACGCTACTGATTCTTTTCTTTCCATTGATCTTGTGACTATTCTTTCTCCACTGCACTATTTCTGAACCATACAGTAGCTACAGCAGCAGCTGGCAGGGGAAATTCTGTCTGCTACGTGCTGATAGGGGAGTAAGGAATAAAATATTTTGCATAAGTGAATTGGCTATTTGGTTTGTGGTTTTCTTCTGAAGACATTAGAGGGATTTTCAGTATACAGGGATTGTCCAGTTTGACAAGAGCTTCCTCATTGCTTGCCATACATAAATGCTGCTTAGCTGTGGTTTTTCAGTAACAGCTGCAAAAGTGTGTGACACTTCCACAAAATGTCCTAGAATTTGATTTTTGTCCCAGCGGATCCAGTATAAAAATAGCTACCAAGAAATTCCTTCTGCATTATCAGTAGACATTAACTCCCTCAAGTTTAGTGGATTTAATATATCCTTGCGAGGATATTAACATTTCATGAGATGGACAGAAGAATTGACCAGGTGTATGAGTTCATTACATAAGAGAATTCACAGGACTGGGGGTTGTACCGAGTCCATTGCAAGAGCAAAGAGACGTTCCCATAAATTGCTAAATTGCTGTGGTGCTGGTCAGCAAATCCCCTCTGTGTCCCCTTTGCTCTCCACCTCCTCCCCAGGGCATGGCAGTGCTTATGGTCAATTATGTGTCCTGCTTTTCCCCAGCCTGCTTGTGTCTCCCTTTTTTCAGCTGTCCCATGGCCTTTGTCAGCACAGGCAGCTATTCAGGGCTTGGACAATTATCTGATGCTGGCTGGCCTAATTCTGCCAGGCCTTGCCTGAGCTCCCTGAGCAGAGGGAATGTGGGGGAAGCTGTTCCACTGCACTGCAGCTGTGGCTGAGCAGCTGCATGGGCTTTGCAGGAGCCACTGCAGCTCCTGCAGACACTGAAGCAGTTGCACACTTTAATAATCTGCTTGTTTCGGGGTTGCAAAGACTCTATTTCAAAAGAGCAGCATTCTGAGTCATCTTTTTGTGCTGTATCCTTCCCCAAACCTGGTTTTTTAACATGTGTTGAGAAATAGAAACATTCCAAGGACTGAGGGTGCACATAGGCACAGTAAAAGCATCTGACCTACAGTAATTCTGTTCCTTCTCCCTCTGATTGTTCCATCTATCAGCCTTTGCAGTTGATATGGTTGAAGTCCAAAGCTTTTTATGGCAAATTCATTTCTGCACAGTCTCTCATGGTACTTTTCAGCCTGCAGCCATCACTGCAATCCCACTTAACTGCAATTAGGTTGTTGGAAACACAAATGTTACTTCCTGTATTACCTATAAATTTATTGAAGGGAAGAAATGAAAAATTGCCCTTAATCGAGTGTTTCTTCAAGTTTATCACCATCTATGATTAGTATATTAGCAAGAATTTTTTTCAGCATCCCTTTCAAAGGTCGGTTGATGGGATTTAAAATCATTCCTGTGGTGCATGAGTTTTCCAGGGTAAGTTAGGAAGACACCCTAGTGTCAGCAATGCAGGGAACATGGCTTTTCCACAGCCATCTATTGTGCATCCTATACTAGAGCTTTTTTCCCTAGCACATGTTATTCCTAAGGCCATTTCAAGTCCTCCTTCACTTCATGCCAGTTGCTCACTGGCATTTCTTTATAGTTGCTGGAGGGCAGTGCCTGTGCCCCTCTGGAATGTGCCCCTGGGCCACTGGTTCCACTGGCAGGGTATTGCCTGCTCCTGCCACTTTATGCCTGCCTTTCTATATTTTTTTCCAATTTCATATCAAATGCTTTCACTGCTCCCACAATATGTTTTGGGGATGTGTGTGAGACCGAACAGAGTTGTGTTCTCAGGAACTAAGGTCCTTTTCCATTAAGTGTCTCCTTTTGGTGGAGCTGGACATTCATTGCTCCAATGTGGAATGCATTTGGGCTCAGTCTGTGAAGTGCTTTGGTTGCCCACAAATGCTGCATGGTTACTTAAAGGTTTTACTGCAATGACTTTAGTTGCTTTGTGTCACCTTGTCTTTTGTGTTCTAGGCACTGCTGCATTAAACAGTGGCTGATCATTAACAGTCTAATTAGAAGGACTTACGATAAGGATGGGGAAAAAGCAAGAATAAAAAAGAGTATTTTCAGGGGGGAAGGTTTTCAGCAATATAATTAGACACAGGTTCAGTGAGTAAGGGAATTTTAAAGCTGAAGGCAAATACCTTTTCTACTGATTATTATTATTGAGGTCGCAAGGGATAAGGTAAAGAATGAGAGCACCAGAGTTTTGGGGCAGCAATTTAAATCTCTCTCTTGAGCTTCACAGTAAGGTTCTTTCCTTTGTGTTTAATTCTTTTTTATTACAAAACCTTCAAACATAAACCTCTCATCTGTATTTCCTACGGGACATTATAAAAACAAACACACAGACAAGAAAACTCCCTAATCTTCTAGCTTGTTTAAGTAGCATAATGGTTCAGCTTTTAGTCAAGAAATGTAACAAGATCCCTAATACCAAACAGTGCATGAAGAATTATAGGAAGTCCCTGTATTTGTAAGGCAGCTTTAAGGTTAATTAAAGCTAAGAGTATCTATTTTTCATTGCTGCAATAAGTTCTTCATGCAAAAATCTCATTTGGGAGAGAAACCTGGTCTTGCAGAAGGTGTCCCTGCCCTTGATCTTTCTAAACCATTCTCTGATTCTGTATTCTAGCAGCTCCAAGAAAGATGAGTGAGTGATTGTTGTTGTTGTTTGCAGTGCCTCCAAAGCCAATTCATCTGCAGAAGGCAACATACCAAACCCCTAGGCATAAAGCTTTAACAAATCAGAAACCAAGAATGGAGGAAGAGACACCTGCTGCTGTTTCTGGTGTCACAAAGGAAAAGTCCAGTAAAGTGTCAGATCTCATCAACCGTTTTGAGGGAGGCAGGTATGTAACAGAATTTGAATTGGTTTGTGCTTCTTGTGTGTGTGTGGGGATTGCTGGAACTTGAAGCTGTGAGGAAGAACTTTGATAGTGTGGTAGGACTCACTCCTATCCCTGCTAAAGGACTTGATGGTAAAATTGCTTGTGTTTTGAAATTGTGGGAGCCAGTTGCATAATTGGCTTTACAAGGTGTGCTTTTTCATAAGGCGCATATCCTAATTTTCCTTAAAAAGAAACTTATAGCATTTTAAAAACAACCTGGAAAATGTCATCAATTTGAAATAAGTTTAATATTGAAGATAATATTTAATGCTTTTGTTCTTGAAGAAGAAAAAAAATCCTTTTATGAGCAAATAGAAAAACCTGAAATACTGGTTTTAATTTTATACTGTCTTAACTTCTTAAATCATTCATGTGAAGAGGGTGAACTCTACAAATTTTTTGTAGTGGTATGGCATACATTGCCTAAATGGCTTGCTTTGTAGTACTGGGTGAATTTGGTGGAAAAGCTCAGTGTTCTTGAGTTTCAGTTCTGTGGTTTATGGGAAAAATTTGGAACTCTGGGGAAAAAAGAACCACAGTGAACACTGCTTTCACAAAATGGTGTTTCTTGGGTGTCTTTAATTAGATACACGTGATGCATCTCTAAGTAAATGCATTATAAGCTCTGAAACAGAAATTTCAAGTATATCTGCTCTGTATAGAGAGTCACTTTCCAGAAAGCCCATGACAGAGGAGCAGCTCAAGAAACAGTCCAGTGACAGCTGAGCATTGCAAGTTTTGGATGTGGTTTTTTCGTGTTTCCTGGGGACACTGGAGTTCTGAAGGGATGCCCCCCATGGGAGTGAATGCATGATGTACACCAGAGTACATGAATGCATGACCTTCTGTGGAGCCAGAGTAAAGGGCTTTCATTGAAAGAATCTCCCCTCAAGATGGGTGAAATTCAGTCCTTTATATGGAAGCAGCTGAGCATTGCAAACCTGTGTTTGTCCATTGGAATAGAAATAATTTCAGAGCTTCATCTGCAGGAAACTTTAGTCATTAGGCAGAGACTTAATTGCACTTGGTCATGACAATTGCTCAGAGATGGGAAAAAGAGATTACTGGGATGGGAAAAGAGAGCACTGGAGGTCCTGTGAATTCTTTTAGCACCAGGCTCTAATCCTGCTGCCACTTCATTTTCCAGTCTTCCTCCAAAGCATCACCCATCTTTTAAAGAGTGCAGTATCCTTAGGGGGGGAAAAAAAATCCTTTCTGAAAGAAAACTCTTCAGGTTCATTGTGCTCTTCACCACTGAGCCTTACATTTCTTCCTCCTAGACCTGCCTGCTGTGTTGTGCAGGAACTTCTTCCATATTGTGCAATCAAAGAGAGAACTTTCTTGTTGATAGACCCGCACAAGTAGGGACATTTTGTGGACCATGAGAAGCTGAGTTGGTTTTGGGCAACATCATTTATTAGGTACACCAGTAATATCTGTCCAATGACTAAATTCTACTCAAGTCTATGATCTCTGCTTATGAGAAACTCATGATTAGCATGCTGAGTTCTGGAATATCCTGCTTTGGCAGTGGAGGTAATTTCTGTTTTTTGAATGAGCTCAACTCACAAAATGTGTTTTCTGTGAAGCTGAATTTCACTTTTAATTAGTGATCATGAAATGCAAACTGTGATTGTCAACTAAGGCAACTTATTTTCATTAGTTTATACAGCCCAGAAGCATGTAGACATGGCAGAAAGCTAATTAAACCTCTTTACCCTGTGCAGGCAATTGAAAAATGTGTATTAATTTTATCCTGAAGTTAAGCTTATTTAATAAAAAGAAGGCATAGTCCTTACATGACTAAGGAAAGAGCGGTTTAATTTTTTTTTTTTTTGTTATATGATGGAAGCAGATAAAGCTAGTGTAAGTTATTTTTTATGAGTGCACAAAAGTGCAGAATATGTTTGCAACATTTGTGTAAATTATGCTATAAATAAGGAGTAAAAATACAGTTTGTAAGCAGTCTTCATCCTTCCAGAAAATGGAGGTCCATACTAGGAATAGTTAGAGACAGTCAGGAACAAGAGATAATGTGGTTAAAGCAGAGACAAATTTTGAAAGAAAAAGATCTTCAGAAAAGATGCAACATGAAAAAAGGACATTGTTGACTAAAGAAACTGTAGAAGAAATGAGATAAAAATATAAAGGTCCTCATGTAATATTCTGAACAAAGGAAAGGGATGCTAAATGTTCTTGAATGTGTTTGATTAATTTTTAATAATTAAAGAGCTGTTAGGGAATGGGCTACTTGTTAGTTTAGGCAGTGGACTAGGACTTGGGAAACCACAAGTCTTGCTTCATTTCTGCCAGAAACCTTCTGGGGTACTTTGGTCAAGGTGCTTCATCTATCAGTTTCCTGGTTTTCTGCTCTGTTTCATGGAGCTAAGAATAGAAAAATTTAGAAAAAAGATCATTGAATCCAACTGTTAACCCAGCACTGCCCAATCCACCACTAAACGATGTCCTCAAGTGCCTCATCTTCACATCTTTTACATACCTCCAGGGATGGTGGCTCAAAGTCTTCCCTGGGCACCCTGTTCCAATGTCTGATGACCCTTTCAGTGGAGAAAGTTTTTCTAATATCCAGTTGAAATCTCCCATACACATGGGATTCAAGACACATAGGGATGCAATGTCTCGAAATGGACTGGGTTTCTAGTAAGAGAGGCTTGTTTGAAAGTGTTTTAATGCTTTTCATCTCTCAGAACTGTTTCTAGTAAGAGAGGCTTGTTTGAAAGTGTTTTAATGCATTTCAGGTTGAGAACATCCTAATATTAACACAGGATAAAAAAAGATTTTTTGAGAGGAATTGGTTATAGGGTGCAACTCTCCTATTTCCCATACCAGGATTTTCTGTAAGTCCACGTTCTTCTCTCATCGATGTTTTGCTCGCTTGGTGTTTCTAGCTCGCTGAACCCTAGCGATTTGAAGAAAGATGCCTCCGTTCTCCACATAACTAAATCTCAAGGAAGATATGGGTCCACGCCATCACCTCAGCCAAAACTCCCCTCCCAGCACTCACTACAGACACAGGGAAACAGCCACACTGACAGAACTCAGGTCGCAGAGGTGCCCACGGCCAACGGCGTGGTGGGACAGGAGGCGAGAGATGCGGGGCACGAGGAGCGCGGCTCGGCCGCGCCCAGCCCGGTGCCCGCCGGTGCCACGGAAGGCAGCTGGATCAACGGGCAAGGAGAGAGCCCTCGCAGGGACTCCCTGCCAAGGGGGACTGCCTCCCAGGAGCAGATGCTCAACAGCTGCCACAGGACTCCCAGCAGCGACACGCTGCTCCCGCCCGAGAGCGAAACTCGGGAAATTAACGCTAGCGGCGAGGAAGAGCCAGCTGAGGAGAGCAGCAAGCAAGATCAACCCCTAGAAGCAAAGGTAAAGGGAGAAAGGGTTTCGTTCCTGATGTATCACTGCTTTTTATATTTTCTCTAGGTTTTTATTTCTCTAAGTATTTTTATTTGTCTATTTATTTATTTATTTATTTATTTATTTATTTATTTAATTTCGTACCGTAGAAACAAGGTAAAGAGAGAAGGTAAAGAGAGAAATGGTTTCATTCCTGTTATATCACTGCTTTTTGTATTTTCTCTAGGTTTCTCTAGGTTTTTATTTCTGTAGGTTTTTTCATTATTTATTTATTATTTATTTAGTTCAAGATCAACCCATAGAAACAAAGATAAAGAGAAAAATGGTTTCATTCCTGACGTATCACTTCTTTTTGTATTTTCTCTAGGTTTCTCTAGGTTTTTATTTCTGTAGGTTTTTTCATTATTTATTTATTTATTGCAAGATCACCCCGTAGAAACAAAGTAAAGAGATAAGTGGTTTCGTTCCTGATGCGTCCCTGCTTTTTGTATTTTCTCTAGGTTTTTATTTCTCTGAGTATTTTTATTTTGTTTATTTATTCATTTATTTTATTTAGTACAAGATCAACCTGTAGAAACAAGGTAAAGAGAGAAATGGTTTCATTCCTGTTTATATCACTGCTTTTTGTATTTTCTCTAGGTTTCTCTAGGTTTTTATTTCTGTAGGTTTTTTCATTATTTATTTATTTATTTATTTATTGCAAGATTAACCTGTAGAAACAAAGGTAAAGAGAGAAGTGGTTTCATTCCTGATGTATCACTGCTTTTTGTATTTTTCTCTAGGTTTTTATTTACAAAAATAGGCTTCCAGGAGTAGGGCAGAAATTGAAAAAATTTTGGTTATTTTCCCTCTGAAAAAGATGAGAAAAAAATTTTGCTGGCCTTTTCCCACACTCCCCCCCACTCCTTTGCTCTTCTCATCCCTTTGGCTCTTTCCCCATTAGTTATCTGAGGTTTAAAAAAAAAAATGAAACTCAAATATGCGTGCCTGTTTAGCACCATGTTTCAGCTGTGCCATCCTACAAGGGACACATGTTAGTGATGTATATGAAATAAAATGCCCTGTGTAGTAAAAATGATACAGCTTCAGGCAGAAGTGTTGGGTGAATCCCTAACCTGGATGTAGTTGTGAAGTCAAAGCTGCTAGTGATTAGACAGAGGCAATTTTCAGGGTACACTAAATATGTGACTTTTTAGCATGAAAAATTTGAGCTCCCTTCTAAGGAAGGTTTTAAATGCTTTAGAGAAGCAAGGGGGTGGTAGGAAATCTGTCTTGGGAAATTAATTGCTGAAGAAAGGTGCATATTTTTCACTTGTAAAAGTTTACTTGTGCAGTTCGCCTCCTTGTACCAAAGCAGTAGATGTGATTAACAGTTCTGGTCTGGCTATAATGTGATTAACAGTTTGGCAGGGGAGCTTGGCAGACCCTCCCAGCCTTCCTCTTCATCACAGAGCCAAGCAGCCGATGCTGAAAAAGCTCCTCACTGCTGGCCAGGTGGACACTGGCCCCATTCACTGCAGCCCTTGAGTTTGCTTAGCTGGGGGTCACATACATGCCTGGAGGTAAATTCTGTCAGTGGGGAAGGTGGCTCTCAAATTCTCATCTATTACAGGATGAAATAGCCTAGGTAATGACGAGAAAGTGATGGGTTGTGTGGGTCTTCTTCTTGTTTTTAGGGCTTGCTTTTTTTTTTTTTTTTTTCCAGTTATGAATGCACCTAAGCATAATCCTGGGTGCAATCCAAGGCACTTTGGCCGGCCACACCTGCTGTAATGTTTCTGTCTCCCGTTGGGTCATGCCTGTTTCCCCTCTCTGTGCCTATAAAGTGCTGAATTCGCAGTGGGCAGAGACGTTAAGCTTGAATCCAAGTCACGCAGTAAGGTGCTGGCAGCGTTTTCAGGAAAAAGCTGAAAAGGGAAGCGGCTCTGTTTTAAAGTTCAGGAAGGAACTGGGCAAGCGCTAATGGCAGCAATCTCATTAAAATGTGTCTTTGAGCTGCTGGGGCCAGCACGTGTGATCTGTCTTACCCTGACAGTGAGTCAGCTTTGCGGGGTAATGTGACCATACCTGCTGGCTGTTGTTCACTGGTGCCTGAAGGGTGCAAAACCGAGACAAACCCGTGCAGGATGGCTTTAAAGCTTGCACTGGTGCAGAACTGAATCTGTAAAACTGAACTGGGTCACAGCAGCTCTTCTTGAGATACCTTGGACTTCCCCTTTAGTCTAGTGGGGTTTAGAAGTGTGTCTGCCGCCCTTTACAGAATCACAAACTGATTTAGTTCAGGTTAATGCAACCTGGAGGTGGAAATCAGCCCTGGGTGGCCTAAGTGGCTGCTGCCATTCTGTCTGGGCTGGGAGAAGGATGGTGAGCAACAGGAGAGTTCTGGTGGAGCTTTAAGCTGTGCCTGTGTTCAAGCACACACTGGTAAGAAGTAAGAGCATTAGACAAGCTGTGATTTTGCTAAAGGCCTACTTAGTCATTAGAGAATATTGAAACTGGGATGCAATCCAGTTGAAGTTGCACTGCACAGGATAACAGCACTCTCCTGCCCTTTTGATTAAAAATGTAAGTATAATTGAATATAAGCAAAAGGAGCAGATGCATGTGAGTCATAGTCAAGCTTTATGAGTCTGATATATGTATTTTGATGCTGATGCAAAGTATCTTGTCTCTTGCATGCCATGTTTCTTAGTTCAGGGAAGAGCAGAAATTGGTGCTATCTTCTCTCTCTTTGTAAATGTTTACATGTACAGTAGAAGTAATCCTAAATCCACAGCTGGAAGGGGTGACTTAAATTGGGGACTGGTGCAAAACCAGTGCAGAAATTACTTTTAGGGCTTGGGAAAGAAGGTTTGTTTTGAAATAGTGTTGATCTTCAAATTATCCCACTACCATCACTGTAGATCTGACTAAAGACAGATTATTGATTGCAGGTTCTGGAAAAAGTTGAGCAACACTTATTAAATTTGGCATTGATCTGAAACAATTTCCCCAAACAACCAGAGTAGATTATCCTTTATTTCTCTTATTTACTGAATTACTTTGAAAGTAATGAAACACAGTCATAACAAGCAAAGAGACAATTAAAAGTGAAAAGTTTCCTGCCTTGCAGCAGAAACACCTCCTGTCATAAAAACTGGTTTGTCTGAACTGTGGAGGCTGAATAGTACAAGGACATCTCAATCAATTAATTTTCTGAATAACATCTTGTGGGGAATCTGCTGCTGCAGCTAACTGAAGGAGGACAAATGTGTCAGTGTTTGTTGTGAGACTGGTAGGAAATGGGGATATAGACTGCCTGCATGCCACAGATTCAAAGAATCCACTGAACATCTTTATTAAAATCCTTATATGATGTCTTCTTTCAATAATAGTGTTGGGGGGCTCTGATGTTTCAGCTGCAAAACCTGGTGGAGATGCTGGATTTCTAAATGTAGAGTGGTGTTTTAGTTTAACCAGGGTAAAATTTTTGGTTTTGCAGAGTTAATTCTCTGCCAAGAAATGTTTTGCTGTTGAAGGACTTGAGAGGTTCTGCCAGCTTCTTGAATCTGTGTTTTGGTCCTCTTTAGGAACAGAAATGGGAGCAAAGCTGTGTGTCTTCAGCAACCAACATAAATGCATAAATCTTCTTGTGAGCAGTCACTTCTTTAGGGATACCAGGATCTTTCTGCTTTCTTGGTTGCTGTGTAATTTAAATTATTTTTGTTCATGCTCAACTTCTCTCACCCTGTCTGTGCTGTTTAATACATTCCTTCAAAGCCCTCGGGGCAAGGGCTATGCCTGAGTAAGAGTGAATCCCATACATCACTGTCATGTTGGCAGGTACGCTTTTCTTGACAGGAGATGGCTCCTGTTCTGTTTGGATAATAAGAAAGTTCATACTTCCACCAGCATTTTCCACACCTCTTCTTAATTTCAGAGTTCAAAAATTACTTATTTTAATTTCTTAAGCATCCATAGTAATATAATTATTCTAAGGATGAGCAGCTCTGCACTAAAGAACTAGATCCTGCTGAAATACTTAATGTAAGCATTGGAGTAGGGATTCAGGTTTGCAGTCCCTGCTGATGCAACTTTTGGTCTCTCACACTCCTGGTATTTTGGCCTGCAGATGAAATCATGTACCTGTGTAATGTAAATGTTCTCTATATAGCACAGTAGCCATTTCTGCTTGGGTTTATATGTTGAGCTGCCTTGTGCTGTGCATTGTCACAGCAGTTTGAAATGTTCCTTGAAATAATTGTTCCCTGAAGTTACCTTCCCCTCCCTCATCAAGGACCCCTGCTTCCCACCCCGAGGATGTGCTGTAAGAAAAGCAGTAGTAGAGTTTTCTGCTGTTTTGCACTGATCTAACCTTGGAGGTGGGTGTTCTTATGCTGGAATGAGAACATGCTGCAGTGATTAAAATATAACTCATCCGTGATGTGCACTTTCCCCCACATAGAAGATCCCTCTGTCAGGTCATGCAATTGATGTAGAAAGGAGATGCAGGTTCAAGAATCGAGATGTGTAAAGTTGATACTGAGAGGATTGAAAATCTGGGCTCAGCTCATTTTATGGGATTTTTTTGTGTTTGTTATGCGTGATTTTCCCTCTCTTGATTAGTTCAAGTAATCTTCTAAAAACTATGGATTGATTCTATAGCACTGCTTCAAGGAGAAAGTGGGGTTCTGGGGTGAGGAAAAAAAAAAAAAAATAAAATTACTGAGGAATCAGTAACCTCCATGGTTTTGTGCCTCAAGTCCACATGTGAGATCTTTTGTGAGTGGCTGCACTAAGCAGCAAGCTGTAGCTGTAATAGCTAATCCTCCAGCTCCCTGCAATGTCTCTTGACAGCACTTAAAACACTGTTCTGTAGGTTACTGTGGTTGCTATGCTGATTTAAACAGATTTAATGAACAGCTTTGAAGTCATTATTGAAAGCCTGTTTTTAGGGAGGAGGTTTGCCACGTAGCAGTGCAACTGTGAACACTGCAGATTAGATCTGAAATAGGTTGAAATTTTGGAATACTTATTGACTACCAAAATGGGGAAAAAATTGCACTGTACTCCCTTAAATATAAGACTGTACTTTTATGTTTGGTATTCTTCACACAGTTTTTATGAAGGTACTTTCAAATGTTTATCATACTCTTGTGGGAAGCAGTGTGCAGTTTGAAATCAGAAGCCACTCTCTCAAGCTCTCCTCTTTATTTTTTTTATGAAGAATTTTTATGGTTTGTCTAGCAGTTACCAGTTTCCCATAAGCACTGTGATAATACTGCCATTTATTTCAGGGAGACCGATGTGAACAGACTATCACTAGATCTGGAGGCAGAATCTTGTAATGGAAGTGTCAGTTTGTTGAGCCTGACACTTGCAAGCCTGAGGCATTTCCCTCGTGTTTTGATATTCCCTTGTATTTTGATATGAAGGCTGTGCCTTCATTGTTTGTTTGGAAGTAATTTTGCCCAGCAACTTTTAATTATATATTCTAACATATTTAGTTTAATATTGAAAATCGAGTGAATGTTTTAAGTTCCTGTTCAGCAGAAGAATCAGAAATATATTCTGCGGAATAAAAGATTTTAAAATGAAAACTTCCCTTAAAATGCAAAAGTTACTTCCATAAAGACTTAAAGAAGGAGTCCTCTAATTGCAGTCAACAATTATTCAGCAGTGAATGTATTGGTGAACATAAAACATTTTGTACTGCATTTTTTAATAATTTGGTTGTGCAAAGAACACTCAGTTCAAATAACTCCTGAAATGGGGGGGTGGTGAGCACTGCGTGCTCCCATCTGTTCCCTCTTGCTCTGCAAATCAGTTCTTCCAGCTCTGAAAGGTCACTGCTACTCCATTACCAGGATGGGAGCTCCTCTCTTGGGAAGGGAGTTGGTGCTTTGGCAAAAATCCCTATACAAACTGGAAAATAAATCTTTTAGTATTTGAATTTAGGCTTTGAATTTTGCTCGGCAGTTTGACTGATTTTCAACCTTCTCTGGCTTTTGTACATGTTGGTTAAACTGTGCGAGATCACTTTTCAAAGTTGGTGTTTCTTACTGAATGTCTAACTTGTATTTCAGTTCTTGGGCTATAAGGTGTTTTCAAATTTTTAAAATTATTACTAAATTATGTTTTCTTCAGTATCCTAAGAGCTGCTCTTGTTTTCCTCCAGGAGACAGACGAGCAGAAACGTCACAAAATTGCCAATGAACTTCTGCAGACAGAAAAGGCCTACGTTAGCCGACTTGACCTCCTAGACGGGGTACAGTTTCCTACATTTTCCTCCAATTTCCTTTGATTGTGTTGCCTTGAATTCACTCAAATGGCTATTGGGTATAAATTGCATGACATGTGGCATGTTTTTCACGTTTTACTGATTTTTCCAGTCAGTCAATTTCTGTTGCCACGTGGCTTTGTCTTTGCTTCTATTTTAAGAATGCTACATTTTTAATGATTTTGTGGCTATTAATATGTTCTCTGTGTGGAGATGTCACTATAAGCAATCATGCTGAAGGAGGATGGATAACCATGTCCTGGCTTCCAGTGAATTGCAATGAATGCTGCAATCACGCACTCCTTAGAAAATCACTAAATCCTCCTGATTTGAACCACCCAATCAGATTTTTTCTTTAGTCCCAAAGAACCTAGAAGTTGCCCATACCAAAAAATATATCCTCTATTTTCCATTTAATATTTAGAGACAGAAATTACTGTTCCTGCAAGGAAAGGGTCGGACTCTCATGCTTTGTAGAATGTAGCTGATATTTTTTAAATGTAAAATCTGTACGTGAGTATTTTCCTTCTTCAATCTTGTTTACTTCCACATAACACATGTGCATTTTACCTGGATGCCTCTAGCTTTGCATTGCCTTACTACAGGATATTTTTCTCTCACCTTGCTGTTTAAATTTATCAGGTCCAATACAAGAAGTTTTGTACAAACAGTTGATGAAAAATAAAAAGTCTCAACTGATAAAATAATTGTTCAGGCTGCTTGGGGATCTAAGTAATTGTCCTCATGAAAGTGGATTTGCACAGCAGATCCACAATGTGATGGATTTATGGTGACTTTTAAAAGCCAAAGTATTGCAGAAAAGAAAAATGGTTTTAGAGAAGTTTAAAAATAAAAAAAAAAGTTTACTTCCTTCATAGATTTTTCTGATGGGTAATGTACAATTATTTTCCTTGATGGCTTCATAAATGCATTACAGCTATATCTGTTTTCCAAGTATTAACTGGACAGAATTCTGAAAAATGAGTTTCAAACACAGCTGCTCAGATGCTGCTAACGAGAGGAAAGCAGAAAACTGGGAAAGGACTGTTATATTTCTAACCTTGGTTAAAAAGTTGTGCAAACTTTATGGTCTTCAAAGCAACTAACTGTCCTGTTGGCAATGCAGCCAACTGGGCATGTTTTAGAGTGTATGTGGCAGTACACAGCTTTTTTCCTATTAAGTCACTTCTGCTGTCTCAGTTGGGGTGATCAAAGTTCCTGTCTTCAGTTTCTTTTCTTCTTTTGAAGCCCTTTCTAGGGAGGTGCAGTCTGTTCAAGCATGGGAGAGGGTGGCAGAGGGACAGTAGCTCTCCAAAAGCACTATTTTTTTGGTGAAATTCATATTAACAGATGCACATTTTACAGCTGCACCTAGTCAGGTTGAGCCCACTGAAGGAGAAAGATTATATTTATTTTTAAGAGGCTATAGTCCACTCAGAACTGGGTCCCTTCTGTACTTTAAATGGTATGTGGGGACCACCCATAGTCTGCCAACTACTTTGATTTCAAAAGGATAAGGGGAAGTGGTGGGGCTGATGGTGATCAGACATCATGCTAACTGCAAAGAATGGAAGAGTGGAAAATACAGCAGGGAGACTGGGAAAGCTGGGATGATCTAGGATGTCTGGAGCTGATCCAAAATGGCACAGCTTCAGTTTGGCTCTCCTTCTGTCAGCCCTGCCTCTCTTGGCTTACGAGAATGAAAGTGGGGTGTAAGAGGAGGAGGAGCTTCTCACTTCCAGTGAGAGAAATGAGTTCATCACTACTGATTTGTATTATTGAAATATTCATCTTGCCTCAGCTGGAGCAGGAGGGCTGGGTGGGTGGCCTTCCATTGGTTAAATATAATATGCTGATAGGTTTGGGGCTCTTTTTCTGTATTGCAGGTATTCTATTCCAGACTCCTTGAGGAGGCCAACAGAGGTTCATTTCCACCTGAAGTGATTAATAAAATATTTTCTAACATTTCATCCATAAATGCCTTCCACAGCAAATTCTTACTTCCGGAACTTGAAAAACGAATGCAAGAATGGTAAGAGGCACTTCCCTGGTTAATGCACTCCTAAAACTGTGTCTGTAGAAACTCTCTTGCAGGGGAGAGGTAGGGAAAGTATCTTCAAATTAAGCTCTCCAGGCCCAGGAACTACTGTGAGTAAGAGAACATCTCTTCCTCAGGATCTGACTCAGCAGAGGACTTGCATCATCTGCTCAAAATAAAGGACAGGGATCTCATTGCAGCCAGTGAGATTACTCATGACTGCTCAAGTGTCTTGCTAAATTAGTGGTTCAGATTCAAATTATGTGCTACCTGGTGAATTTATTGCACAGAATACACAGTTGAGGTAAATAACATGTTTGTGGTTTATGATAATGCTGAGGTACAGTGACCTTTGTTGTTATTGCTTTCTGTAATAAGATGGGACACATTTTTCTTCTTTTCTTCTTCTTTTCTTCTTCTTTTCTTCTTCTTTTCTTCTTCTTTTCTTCTTCTTTTCTTCTTCTTTTCTTCTTCTTTTCTTCTTCTTTTCTTCTTCTTTTCTTCTTCTTTTCTTCTTCTTTTCTTCTTCTTTTCTTCTTCTTTTCTTCTTCTTTTCTTCTTCTTTTCTTCTTCTTTTCTTCTTCTTTTCTTCTTTTTCTTTTCTCCTCCTTCTCCTCCTCCTTCTGTGTTTTAGTTTTCTGTTTGAAATTAAAATCCATGTCAGATATATTTCAGGGCCATTTCCCCCTCAGCTTTTCTTGACCTCTGTTTGGAGCCAGCAAGGACAGAACAGGTGTAAATATACTCTGTAATAATCATGTACAGATGTAGTAGGTTTATCTTACCTTGGTGTGATTCTGGGCATATTAAAACATAGCCATACATTTTTGGTCTCTTCTATGTAATTGAAAAAAAAAAAGAAAAGGTCTCAAACCATTGCTGCATCCCTACCTTCTTTGGGAAAAAGGATAACCTCATTTAAAAAGAAATTACAACTATGGTTTCATCCAGTTATTTCACCTCAGCACTTGTTTGGCTATGATATCTAGAATTTATTATGAGGAATTCAGCTGTTTGTCCCTACATAATTTCCAGTTACACTATCATATAACTCCTTTATTATCAAAAAACACACCAAAAATGAGAAAAAAATGCTATTTTGTAATAGATCTGAAAATCTTAGACCATACAGTGGAGGAGCTATACATCTTTTGACTCTGTAAGATGATTCCCCTTTAAATGAATATCATCATTTAAAGGGGAATATGTCATCTTATTTCTTTAAAATAGAGTACTTACCATGCACAAACTCATGGTACCTCTGTATACTCTGTAATGCAGTGAAATAAATAAAATGTAAGCATTGTGAAATATAAGAAAGCTTACACTTTAAGTTCCCTGCAGAATGACTTGAGTAATTTAGACCTACCCATTTCTTTTAACAAACATTGAAAAAATCTGATTGGAAATATGAATGCACCGGAGTGCACGTTCAGGAGGAGTGGAGTTTAGATGTTTAAAATACAGCTCACACCACATTATGTCAGTGCTGTATCATTCAAAATGAAATTCACGCTGTAATCTTAAAATTCTGCTCTAGACACTTCGTGGAGCACAGAATATGGCTTGCCTTACTTTACATATTTGCAAAATGCTAAACTGCTCACTACTATTGTGTGTATAATTATATAGCTTCAAAGGTTGAAAAGTGCTTTTGCAGATAGGCTTTGACTCTTGGTGCAGAGCTAATATTATCAAGGATATTATCTTTTCCACGTTGTGTGAAAACAACCTTTGTGCTGTACCCGAGACAGCCTGTTTAAATGCCCTTGAAACATTGTGCTTTTGGGAGGAGTTAAAAAAAGGGAGCAGCTGAAGACAGCTTTTCCTGATCATTGCTGAAAGAAAAATCTGGGGTAATTTTCTCTCCCCATCACTAGTCTCTGGGATTGTCTGGCACAATAGCTTCTGCCAGCTACAGTCTTCTCAGCAGTTCCTCTCATTAGACACAAGAAATTAAATATGTTCTATGGGTAGCTTTATGTGCTTCTATTATTCTTTATCTTCCAGCAAAAAAGCTGGATAAAAGTTTCTGACTCTTTCCTTGAATTGTGGTTTAAATTGAAAATGTAGAGTAAAAATACATAATTTTGTAACTGGGAAAGCAGATCAAAAGCAAATTCTTCTTTTTTTTTGGAAGAAGAGGCAGCGTGAATCTAAACTTACCAAGTGAAAGTGAAATTGTCTGGTAGCTGCATTTCGAATGAGTTGAGCAACAGCTGGAGCTGACTCTCTTACAACACATGGCTTGAAAAGACTGAAAACAGCATTGTTACAATATATTTCCCATGAAAAGTGTTTAACAGAGCATAACAGTGATCCCATGCCATGGAGTCACTGAGTGGTGTGGCTTGGAACAGACCCTAAACATCATCTCATTCCAACTGCCCTTCCATGGGCAGGGAGACCTTCCCTAGACTATCAAACAAAATAATTAGATACCATACCCTGAGTCTTCTGTACCCAAGGATGAGCAGTAGCAGATGCTTGGGAATAACATCAGAACACTGCATGCTTGCAGAGACCAGCTTCCCAGCCTGTCCCCTCCTTGCCAGCCCCAGCAGCAGCCCAGTCCTCTGCCTGGTGTCACACAGGAGCCCTCTGCCCTGGAGCTGGACCAGTATTTTTTATGGACAGAATATTGCAGGCTGTCCTGCAATATTCATAGTCAAGTGTAACTTTTCTGTTCTGCACAGCTTGTCTCTCAGAGAAGCGGTGTTTTGGAGTGGGCTGTAGAAGTAAATGCAGTAGATTTTTTTCACTTTAGGCTGTTGTGGGGACATTGACTTCAGACTTTCAGAAATCCATACTGAGATACTGAGTTTGTGAGTCTTTCCCTGAAAGTGGGACATGAAATGTGCTTCCTGTTGTAGTTCTTGGAGATGCCTGTGTGCTGCTGCTGCACGTTTTTTGTGTGCCCTGGGAGTGCTGCTTCTCTCAGCCCCTCTATCCGTTACTTTACTATTCTGTTTTATCTGAAGACACCCATCAGGAACAGGGAAAAAATGTGGGAAAGTTCTCACAAAAGACTGGAATCCAAGGGATTATGTTTCCTTCATATGTTTCCTTAGATAAATAGTAACTAAAAGAAATGTTAATACATATGTTTATACAAGGCACAGAGTGGAAGCTGTACAGAATGGGTTCAGCCCTCAAACCAGACCACAGGTTAGATATTTTAAGGGTTAAATTATGGTCAAAAGAAGGGAACGTAGTTTTAAGGAACTGCAGATAAATAAGGGCATGTTTTGTAAATAAAATATCTCACATCTTCAATTTCTAGCTCTTCTTATTTTAGTCCTCCACATGACCTGTGGTGCTTATACATCATCAAAGGGGATACAAAAGCTCTTTCTGTGTGAATTCAGATTTAATGCTTATGTTGGAACACCATATGAGACGATCCCCAGCAGAAGGATTCTCTGTTAAACCCTTGAAACCTTTTATAACCCTGTGTGACTTTTTTTTCTTTCCTGTTTGCTCTGAGATTCCACCCTCTTGCTTTGCAGGACTACCACCCCTAGGATTGGAGATATTCTGCAAAAGTTGGCTCCTTTCCTCAAGATGTACGGCGAGTACGTGAAGAATTTCGACAACGCAATGGAATTGGTGAAAACGTGGACTGAACGGTCACCTCAGTTCAAATTCATTATTCAAGACATTCAGGTAATGAGGAGAATAATGTAGATCAAAATACAAAGGGGTTTTTTGGATGGAAAAAAGGATTAAAGAGAAGATTAAATACCAAACCCCTTAGAATTAAGGTAGTTGTTGTTCTCCACACCGCGGTTTTCCCTTCTCCTTCCTGCATATCTGCACAAGCCACCCACAAAAATCCAGATTTTTCTCCTGCAAAGTAGAGGAGCAACTTGTAAAGGCTGAACCATCTGAAGACTAAAAAAAATAGTGCATTTTGTTGTAAATACCTCTTCAGGATAAAGTGAAAAGGCAGTGCAGCTCTAGATCCCTGCAGTACACCCAGTAATATTGTGTTTGCTCACAGTGATGCTGAGCTCAGGGAGCTGCAGAGCCCAGGGATGCCCGCGTTTTTCACAGGCTCCTTTCACACCCTCTGGTGCTCCCTGTGGGTGTCTCCGGGAATTGGCAGGCGTGTGTCCTGCTGATGTCTGAGCACTTGGAAATAGGATGAAATAGTTCTGTTTAAATTTTTCTGCTCTGTGGGGTCTCGTGGTTGTAAGCCAGGGAAGAAAACAATATGTTTTAATGGAATTTTTGGTTTTATAATCTAATTGCATCTAAGATTATGGAAATGAATATACAGCTTAAGCTATGAGGGAGGGACACTGCTGAGGGAGTTGACATTGTAAATGAAACTTAAAGAAAGCATTCCCTCCTCAAATAGGCAAAATATACCTTTGTAGCCCATTTAATTGATTGTTTATAATACGTGGTCATGAACTGTTCTCATCAATTCAGAAGTATTTCTCTTGTCTGTTATTAAAAAACTATTTTAAAATACACTGGAGTTTAAAAGATATTTTTTTTTGTAAGACTGTCAAATACTTAGAAAACTTTTTTACAGTTATTTTTTGTGAAGATTTTCTGATTATTTGGTTTGGTAAAATAGTTCTGTATTCTTTCAAAAGATCTATCATGCACGTTTCAAAATACATTGTTTATGTTTCATCAGCCATAACTTTTATTTTACGGTATCGTAATGACATTTTTGCCTGCTTCATTGAAATATGTTTACAATTTTTTAGAAGGAAAAAGTGTGTGGAAATTTGACATTGCAACATCACATGCTAGAACCAGTCCAACGCATTCCACGCTACGAGATGCTTCTAAAGGACTACCTAAGGAAATTGCCTCAGGATTCCCTAGACTGGAAAGATGCTGAAAGTAAATATCTTCAGGCTATTAAAGGAGCTATAATAAGATATTAGTAAGAGGATACTGTAAATTAAAGATATTTTCAGTAAAGATCAAGTGAAGAATTACCCATGAAAAGAATGATAGAGTTTCTTCAGTGGAATCATAGCTTTCCTTGGGAAAAAAAATCTGTTTGAATTGAAGTTAATGTAAGAACCATAAAGCCTTTAGTATTCTCCTGGAGCACATAAGTTTTACTTTGGTTTTGGAATAGCACACAGGTTTTGATTGGTTTGCTTTGCGGATGATCAGGGCTTGTGGTGGCTTATTTTATTTTTTTAATTTATTTTCTTGGCATTTCGTTTTGCTTTATGCACATTTGGAATGTGTGACTGTTATTTATAAAAAAAAAAAAAAGTGACGTTAGACTCATTGTATTTTTAAGCTTCTGCAGGGAAAAAGCACAGCCCACTTTTAAATTCCTTCCTTCCTTTCTTTACACAAGAACAGTTCAAGATACTTGCATGGGGTGTTCAAAACCACTTGCCAGATAATTCTGTTAAATATTTCATTTTTAGTACCATTACAGTAAACACTTTTAAGTAAGATGAGCTGTTTCTACTGAAAAAATGTAGTTTGACTTTCTGAACTACTTTGAGAAAAGGAGGGAGAGAACCATGACTGTTCTCGTCACAGAAAAATCTGATTCTAAGTGCTGAAGTGCTACTGTAATCTGCAATAATTCTCTTCTGGTCTTTCCATATTATAATTTCTATTTGGTAGCTGACTTTTTTATGCCTTCCACTTTACCTTGTTTTCTTTTTATTGCTAACTGAAGAAATTTATCGTACTTTGCAATTTACATAAGAACAGCAGACGTTTTTTGTAGAATTACCCTTGCACCCCACTTTCTCACCTCCTATGTACTACATAAATATGTAAAAGTGCAGCTTTTTGGTTTTACTTACTTTCTTTTTCTTCTGTCTAGAATCCCTGGAAATTATATCCACTGCAGCAAGTCACTCGAATAGTGCAATAAGAAAGATGGTAAATGATCCTTGTTTTCCTGATCACTTTTCTAGATATTATATTTCAATATTTGGTGAAGCTAGGAGAGTGAATTGGAAATCTTCCCTAAAATGGAAAGAATTGGTTTCTCGGGTCCAAGTGATTGTTCCCACTTAATGTGTTTATACAGCTCCTGGAAATGATAGACAAAATCTGTCATTGCAACAAATTCTCTCAAGTGGAAAATGGGACAGACTTAGTTCTCCTCCTGGCTCAAATCACTGATAGTGCACTGAACTCTTAACCTTGTTTCATCTGTTTCTGTGAATGCAGGATAATATTTGTAACGAGCAGTTACTGTTTCTCTGCCTGCTGGGATGATAGGATCTTAATTGAAATGTGAGATGTTTTGGGCAAGAACTGATGCAGACTGTATAAACAACTGCATTTTAAAAATTACCAAGGATATAGCATTTCTAAAAGTACTTCTTGCTTTATCAACTAAATTAATCAGTCAGACCACACATACTGGGTGTAAATATGTTTTCCAAAGCTCACAGTCTCCACATTTATGCCAGCTCCCGTCATTTAATTTAAACTGCATTAAGATCTGTGCTTTCAATTAATAAGTTTTACAACTGTATTTTCACTGTAAAGGAGAATCTAAAGAAGTTGTTAGAGATATACGAGATGCTGGGGGAAGAAGAAGACATCGTGAACCCCTCAAATGAGCTGATAAAAGAAGGACAGATCCTTAAACTGGCTGCTCGCAACACATCTGCTCAGGAGCGCTATCTCTTCCTGGTGAGGATGGTGGCTGCTGATTATGGGAGCTCTGAAATGCTCATTAAACTGAAATGTAAAAGCTTAGGATCTTTGCCCTGATAGATTGTGTGGTGAGGCCCCAGTAATTAAGTCTCGTGGTTCTGTGGGAGGTTTTTATCGTGGCAGGTCATCCCCTCAGCTGGAATTCAGAAAGTACAGGCATGCTTCCTTACTCCCTTGGAAAAGGTTTGGTGCAGTTTGTTCCTTCCCATGCATTGAAAATTGCTGGTACATTTTTGCTCAGGTTAATAAAGGGTAGTGAGAGGATGCTGGGGCACAGCTCCTCCTTATCTGTGCTTCAAACAAAAGGAGAAATCAAAGAATAGTCAGACCTCAGCTGGGGCTACACAGCCAACCTAAATGATGTTCCCTTCATATGAGACGTGATCAAATGTGCTGTGTCTGTGATACAGACTAGGCAATAGTCTAGTCAGGATTTCTATGAAATAGGATTCAACTGAAGTGAGTTTTTCTTTTTAATAATTAATTTTGAGAAAAATGAGAGGGGAAAAAAGTGAGAAAATTAAGCACTTTATGTCTGACTTAACTGTCCTTCTAGGCTAGGGCTTTAGACATTTAAACATTATTTAAAGTTCTAACTGAATAAAGGAATTTATCTTTGTCCTGCTTATGTACTATCTTTTCCCCCTGTAACATGGAGGGTTTCAGGGAATAAAACCTTTCAGAAGTGTTCTTTTGTCTTGGAGAAAAACATTGTCTTCAAATAACATTATTTACAACTTGTACAGAACAAAATTATTTTGGTATAGGATAAATATAAATGTATACACTGAAGGGAAGAGTCCTTGTTCTACAGTTTACAGTAGGTTTTGCAGAATTGGGGCACAAGAATGGGTATTGGTTAGAAAAGCTTTACATTGGCATAGAATGTATGGTCTGAGTATAGTTTGATAATAAATACTATGAAGACTACTGCATATGCAGAACAATTATTCTTACATTCACTGAAGCTGTCCTTGAATCCTGTTCCTAATGAAATAAGAAAGAGAAGTTGTCTTGCATCAGAGCTTTGGTCTTTCCATGTATCAGCTGGTCAGGAAAGAACCTGCTTTCTCACCCACCAGGTCTTGCTTTGTGATATTGTCCAGCTCTCAGTGGACAAGCTACAGCTTTATCTGTGTTTTTCTTAGTACAAAACCACGTGTTTATTTTTTCCCCCAGTTTAACAATATGTTGCTCTACTGCGTCCCCAAATTCAGCCTGGTAGGATCCAAGTTCTCTGTCCGAACCAGAGTTGGCATAGATGGCATGAAGATTATAGAAACTCATAATGAAGAATATCCACACACTTTCCAAGTGTCTGGAAAAGAGAGGACACTGGAGTTGCAGGCCAGGTAAGCAGGCTTTTAAACCAATTTCTTGAGATCAAATATATGCCCAGAGAAGAGTGGATTAACAGATTAGAAGAACGATGCAGTGGATTTTGTCCTAATATTGGTGTTTTGAGAATAGCTTAGGCTGCCAAAAAATCACGACTTGTCAGTCCAAGAATCTTTCTGAGCAGAAGATGCACCTAGGATGCACAGCACATTGGGTAGCTTTGCAGAAATGCCCAAGGTAGCTGTGAATGGGCTGGCTGGGAATTCGAGGGCAGCCTGTGTGACTGGAGTGTTTTAGGACACTGGCTGTGTTAATCACTGGTGCCTCTGGGCTCTGAGCTGCCTGGGAACCAACGAGTCTGCTCACCTCAGGGCAGGTCCAAACAAAGCTCTCCCTCCCAGTGGGTTTATCTCCACAGAGCAGAGTTTGCTGCAGCAGCAGGTGGGCATCTGCTTTCCTCTGTTCCTCAGCCCCACTCCTTGTTTTCTTCCAGTCCTCCTCCTGGAACTCCTTTTAGTTCTTGGCTCCTTTTCCTCCAGGTGCACTCCTCTGATTGGCACTTTTTCTGCTTTCCATTTTATTAGTCCTTGTGCCCTCCTTTTGTTGAGTTACCTTCCCCTTACCTTTTTGCATTGCCTAGACTAAATTGTCTCTGTCTAGACTCAAATAAAGTGAGATACTCCTCCTCTCCTTTTGGGCCTGCTATAAAAAATCCTATTCTTAGCAGTCAGGATTTCATTGCAGAGAGGTGAGGATTAAATGAGCAGGAAAATGTCCGTGGTGGGTACAGTTTTGTGTTGGCATCATGTATTTGGGGACAAATAATAACTTGCTAGCCAGTGAGCTTGGAAGCTGCTTTCCTTTATGGAAAACCTGTAATATTTAATGAGAGTTACAGCAGAGAAGGTGCAAAGATAACAGCATATAGATATTTACCTACACTTTAATTCAGTTTCAAATTAGATATATACTTTGAAAAATGACTCAAAAAACCCTTTCCACTAAGATCTGCAGGATTTCAGGAACATGTTTTTGGCTATCAGTCATATCTACTGTAAATTACTCTGTGATATCTTGCTAAGTATTTTGCAAATTATTATGCCATATACCTACTTCAATGGTGAAAGGTGGCATCTTGCTATACCATTTCTGAAGAACATTTTATTTGGAATAAAATTGATACAACAAAATAAGTTTATTTTGTTATTTTCCTACATTACCAGTAGGACAAAGTTTATTGCATTAGTTTATTTTATGTGAGGGAAGCACAGATTTCTATTTTTTGCTTTGTGACCATTGTTAGAATACATTAAGTCTGTACAAAACTGTGAAGGAGTAAATGCTATGCAGGTCTTACTCAATTATATTAGAAAAATCTTTATTAATATATGAGTAGTGTATGTACCCTATGCCTTAATGTCCTTGATTCATGAGCTTGTATTAACACTGTAATAATTTTTAATTTACTCTGGGTGTATTCTTTAGTAGTAGGCTTATATTTATTTTGCAAACTGCTGTTGGAGTACATTTTCAATTACTGGTAGATTATTTCTTTGGTAGGTTGCTGGTCAGGTACTATGCATAATAGCTCAGCTTCTGGTTTTTACTGTAGATAGAATGATTTTGGCTGCTTGGAAGGGCCCCTTCTTCCTCATGTGCAGATGGTAGGTGGGAAGGGCAAATAGTTTTCAGGATTCTGCTTGCTTAAAAGTTCTGCTAATACTGCAAAGCAACGTGGGGAGCTGTTTTAATTGAGGTGTTGTAAAGGTTCTCTTTTGCATCCTTCAGATCAATCCACAGAAAAATTAAATTTTCTATGACTGGCATTACCTGGTGCTGTAGGGTTTTTTTCCCAACACATTATCCAAGGAGGAGGCCACTTTTGGAGAGCCAGATACACTGAAGTGTTCATTCTCACGTTTCTAACTTTTTATCTTCTGGTTTGGCTTGTTTGGTTGGGTTTTTTTTAAGTCAGACAGTTAACAATTAGTATTATTTAAACTCTTGAGAATTACTTGGCTTTTGCAGGAAGTTATTGATAATGGGATAATGTTTCCTGAACTAGTCTCAAACTAATGTGTCAAATATTTCTTTTAGTTCTGAACAGGATAAAGAAGAATGGATAAAGGTAAATTCATCTACATTCTTTATTTTCTAAACTCTTTGTCACTGAAGCAATCAGAAAAGTAATATTCATGTTTTTTTTCTCTACCTTATCTCTGCTGATCAATAACTGGTCAGAATGCAGTCTGGTTTAAATTTTACCATGTCTGAAGAAATTCTCCACTGTTTCCTTAGGCACTTCAGAGTACTATTGAAGCTTTCCAGCAGAGGAATGAAACTTTCAGAAATGCTATTGCTAAAGAATATGAAGACATGCCTGTTGAAGTCTCTGTAAGCTGCTGTTATTCCTTTGTAATCTTCTTAGTACCCATTTTCTTCTTCAATAAGTGGAAAAAGTTTGGCAGAAACTTTGTTTTCAAGCTCATCATTCTTATAGCAGAGTAATCACAAAGCAGTCATCTTGTTGGTAATTGTTTTTCTTCATAATGCCAGATCTTGTAAACAAGCCTCTTTCTTTCTTGAAACACGTAACAGAGCACCCTTTCAGTGATGCATCATGGTTTTTGACTGGGTTCTTTGTTATTTCTTCCATAGATTTCAAAATGCATCTCGAGCTATGCTTTGTAATTTCCTTTCCATAGGAAGACAATGATTATTTTCCCTATTTCAAGTACTGTGCAGCTTTTTCCTAGCTTTTAAAATTCTTTTATTGTCCTCCTGCCCTCCCCTTTTAGAACGCAGAGCTCGGGAAGAGAGCGCCGCGGTGGATCCGGGACAACGAGGTCACCATGTGCATGAAATGCAAGGAGCCCTTCAATGCCCTGACGAGGAGGAGGCACCACTGCCGAGCCTGTGGCCATGTGAGTGCCAGCCCCAGTGCCTGCAGCAGCTCAGCAGCCTGGCAGTGCCTCCAAGACTTCTCCTTCCTTGTAGAATCGCAGAATGGCTTGGGTTGGGAGGGACTTGAAACATCCCCCAGTGCCAGCCCCAACATCATCCACTCCCAGCCCCTCTGCTGAGGGCAGGGACACCTTCCACCAGACCAGGCTGCTCAGAGTCACATCCCCCCTGGCCTTGAACTCCTCCAGGGATGGGGCATCCGTGGCTTCCCTGGGCAGCCTGTTCTGTCACTGTGGCAAATAACACATGGCACGAATTTTCTCTGAAGCATCTTGGAGAGATGATCTGACTCTGGTTTATTCAAACAAAATGACCCATTTTATACATTTTGCCACAGCCCACTGTGATTGATGAAAGAAAGACAGCCCCTTCACCACACTGGTCAAACCAGAGGGACATCAAAAGAAAGTCTGTCCCACAGAAAGAATTCCTTTCACTACAGAAACAATCCAGATGTTTATGTTCAAGCTCTGAGAACAAGCTTCAGAAACCCAAAACATCAGGAAAACAGAGCTTTAGAAACTCAGAAGCTGCAGGCCTGGAAAAACCAGACTATATGTTCCAGTGCTGCTGCACTTGGAGCTGGCAGAAGCAGTTCTGCACACCAAGAGCCCTCTGCCTGCTTTAGCTGGCGTGGTGAATTTTGGGAGTCATTAGAAGCAGCACACATTTGTGTATAATGTCCCAAGGCCCTACACACAGTACACTGTTAGTTTTGAGAGATCTCTGCTAATATGAAGAGTTTCTAGTATTGAGACAGCATAATCCAGCATTATTTCAGGCAGCACTGGCTGACTCCACCAAAAGACCATAAAACCCTGCTGGGTTTGATTCAGTTGCCTTGGAGCTGCTCCCAGCTGGGTTCAGTGGGTAACTGTGTGAACACGTGCAGAGCATCAGGGAAGGAGGGAATGTGAGGGTGGGGAGAGAGCACTGCTGCTGCTTTCCCTGTGGGATGCTACAGCATCATATCCAGCTTGAAAGCAACCATCCAACAATGGTGGTATGACTTGTGAGCTTTCACAAGCTAGCAAAAGCAGAGCAAACATACTGTGCTTTCTTCTCTTGCCTCCCAGCAGCTCTGCCTGTCTCCACCAGATGGTAGTACAAGCTCAGGTTTATTATTTGTGGTGCAGGGTGTCGTCTGATTTCTTTCTAATGTTTTTCAGTGGTATGAGGGCATTCATAATGCTGCTTTAGTGCTTTGCAGGACACTAGAGACTTTTTCATAAGCTCTAAATTATTGATTTTCCAGTTGCCATAGGAGGGTTTCCCCCCCCACACACACATCTTTCTGTCTTAAAATTCCATTCATGTTAAAACCACATCATCCCTTTTTATTTCCCTTTTTGTTTAGACTCCTAACTAACTTCCCAAAGCTTTTTTCATGGGGGTTAATTTGGGCTAGCAATGGTGGCTTTCCTGAAGTCCCCAATTTGGAATATTTCACTTGTATTGTCTAGAGCTACAAGCTGAAGGTGGTGATCTAGATTAGTACTGCAAAGCCTTGGTCCACAGTAAAGTTTTAATAATAAAGATAATATATAAGATATCTTTTAATAATGAACATGCATTAATGGTTCAAGCCCATTTATCTACCTTTCTTTCTTGAAATAACTACACTCTTATTTTTAATTCAGGGCATCTTTTTTTTTTTTTTTTTTTCATTTGAAAGAATAATTCTGTAGACAAACATTTCTAATGAAACAACTCTGATATCTCTCCTGCATTTCAGTTATGTATATACCAAAAAGAAAAATCTGGGAAAATCAGTGAATATTGGCTTATTTATTCTCTGTGTTTATGACTGGATTTTAAAATTGTAAATTTTATATATATAGGTGCATATATACATTTAAAGATGCTAATGTTTCTTAGCAAGTTAAAAAAAAAAGGTAGCCATTTCTGATTTTAACAGACTTTTATCATTAAAAAGTCATCTCCATTGTAGGTTTTATTCATTCTCATAACCTGATTGTGGTTACATAGAAAACCAGTTGGTAAATGTACCTTTTCAGATTGGCATATAAAGAAACTGTCAGCAGGTTTTGTACTGTATTCTGATTTTATACATAACTTTAAGCTAAAGATATAATTAAAAGCCTAATGTGATTTTATACAAAGTACAAAATTTCCACCAGGGAAATAGGAAGAAGCACTTCTAGTTAAGTAGTGGCATAAATTTGGAAAAACATTATTTTCAAGTAAGTTATTGCTGACATATTATAAAGACACATTTCTTATTCTGTACAAATAAAAATATACTACAAAATAGCATAACACTATTTTTATTTCTATTTTAATATACTTCTATAAATAAATTTTATATGTATGTTTTTTGGTTTTTTTCCTAAGGTGGTTTGCTGGAAATGTTCTGATTACAAAGCACATCTGGAATATGATGGCAATAAATTGAACAAAGTCTGTAAGGATTGCTATCATGTAATAATTGGTTGTACAGACAGTGAAGAAAAGAAGAGGAAGGGCATCTTGGAGGTATGTCATTCAAAAATACTATATATGTATAGCTGCAATCATTTTGGTTCATCAGTAGGTGAAAAATAAACTTGCAGAGTTTATTTTCTCTTTGGGAAATAAAAAGTATGTGGATCAATTACATCCACTTCCATAGATTTTATTTTTTCCAGCACTCACCTTTGCAAAATTGCTTTGTTTCTTGCAACTTTAGATTTTTAAGGAAATTATAAACCTTAGAACTTGTTTGCTTCTTTCAGTTACATCATCTCCTATGACAAAATTTAACCTTCCCTTATAAATTTTCCATTTTCTTCTTCTGCACTTAAACTTTCATAGCAACCAACCCCACTGCTACCACTTGATTTTTCAAAATATATACCCAGACTGAAAGAACTGGGGATGGAAATGAGGAGAATTTTGCTCTTCCTTCAGAGTCTGAGTAGTAAGATACTGTTTTGATCAGTGCATAAAATGGACCTTAAAGTTGTCAGGTTGCCCTCAGCCTCTGGCATCTGAAAATGGAAATTTTAACACAGCATAATTTTGTATAATCTCAGGTTCAGTATTTAACTCGAGTAGCATTTTACTCTGTCTACAGATTTTAAGCAATTAATCTAATAGTTTCTCTAGGATTAGTGCTTGAATGCTTATGTTATTCTTAGAAATGTGTTTGAATTTGATTCTGTCGTAATATTTTGACTGCCAGAGTAGATAAGCTGTCATGTTGGACAGTTAGTGGCACTTCAGTGCCTAACATGGTGTTATTTTGGAAATCAGACATTGTTGTAGATGCTCTGATACAGAGAAAGGCTGGCTCTGGTGGCAAAATGAAAATTGGACTGATATAGAAGTCTATAATCCAAAATTGCTGATATAAAAAGGAACAGATGACACATGCTAAGGGAATATGTGTTGTGATTGTATGTTTTTAATATATATATATATATTCTACATAAATCAAATCCTTCATCTTTCTTGGGTATTTCCTGAAGCTCTTTTGCAGACACTATCCAAGAGTTGATGTGAATGGAGATAAATTTCCTGCTTTTCTGTTCCTTGTGATTTTAGTCTTTATCGAAGGCAAGTTTATTTTCCTTTTTATGGTTTCTACTGTCTCCTAGATTGAATCTGCAGAAGTCTCTGGAAATAGTGTCATATGTAGCTTTCTTCAGTACATGGAGAAGTCCAAGCCCTGGCAGAAGGCGTGGTGTGTCATACCCAAGCAGGAGGCTCTGGTGCTCTACATGTACGGTGCTCCACAGGTGTGTACAGGGGAAATGGAAAAGATTTTAGTAATGATTGGCACTGCTGTTTGAGGAAGAGACAGCAAATAGCTTGGGAGTGCAGGAAAGGTCCAAGTGTTTCACCAGACTGTACAGCAAATGAGAAGTAATGGGGAGATTAGCTGTCTGTTCTTAATAAAGCACTTCTTCTTCTTAGGATGTTAAAGCTCTGGCTACGATTCCTCTCCTGGGATACACTGTGGATGACACTCCAAAAAGTGCTGACCTCCCCCACAGCTTCAAACTGACCCAGTCCAAGTCTGTGCACAGCTTTGCTGCCGACAATGAGGAACTGAAACAGAAGTGGCTAAAAGTTATACATTTAGCTGTCAAAGGTGAGACACCAGAATGTCAGAATGAACTGCAAGTGAATTTAGAGGAGCAGCCTGAATCTTCTAAAAGATCTGAATGCTGAGGCTCAAGAACACATGGCATTTTTAAAAGATTTCTGTTGGAATTGTGGTTAACCTTTGAGTTAACCTTTCTTTGCTCAATCAAGGAAAAAAAAAAAAGAGAAAAACAAAAGAAAAACTACTTACTACCATACACATCTTGGCACTTTATGTTTGGGAAAGAATTCTGGTCTTTTTAGGGATCTTTTTCTTATATTTATGTTCTGTCAATAAAAGTAATGTACAGGTCCATTTCAGAGACTTTTTTAAAAAAATGTGAATGCTATTAAAAATACTTACTAACTTTATTGTACTACTTGTTTGTCGTAATGCAATTTTTTTTAAATCCAGTTGCTCTTCAGTTAACATTTGCTGCTTTCATTAAGAATGCAAATATTTGAAGCTTCCTACTTACATGCTAGGACTTGCAACAGGATAAAAGATATACCTCCACATTGCCAAAATAGATCTGTACTTAAATATGCAGGGACAGTTAGGTTTAGTGTATGTAGTTCATAGATTGATTTCCACAGTTCTGTACATATGTTGTATTCACTTGTATCTTTTTAATTAAAGTAATGCAAATTGCTTTCACAGGTATATTGGCTTTTAAAGTTTCAATTTATCAAGGAAACAATCTAATGATTTTCAATCTAGAAATAAAGACCTAAAATATGAAAAAACTATATATAATATATGTACAGTATTAAAAATGTACAAAACTTGATTATTGCTTTGATTTCATGATACTGGGTTCTTATTAGTGAATAATTTATTTTTTAAAAAAAGGCATGTTTTCTATTTGAAATTAAACACAGTCCTAAATTGAAAAATACTGTTCAGTGATTTCTTTTAATAGCTGACACTTAATGATCTTGATACTTTTATGCATCAAAAAATTAGCAGTAATGTAAGTGGCATGCAATGGACAAATGAGTTCCAGTTGTGTTTAAACAAGTAGTCGCTTTTCTTCAGTGTCCTATCACTGTTAGCTTTTAAGAGTGCAGTAGTTTGTTGCTCAAATGCAGTATGTGGTTTGAGAAAAGCAACAGATCCTAGAAACCTTCTGGGAATGTGTATTTTTGCTATTATGGTTATTGGAGCAAAAGAATATTCTGAACTGAAGTATTTTTAATTTTTGTAGAAGATTAGGTATTGTAATGCTTATTTATGACAACAATCTTCAAGGATTATTGTTTTAAAGTGGAGCCTGGTTTATAAAAGTTTAGTATGAAGTCTGAGCTTGCAAATCTGAAATTTTATGAACTAACACTGTTTGTTTTCTGCTTCTGGGTATAAAGACTCACTGGCTTTACAATATTAAGTTCCTTATGAACTTCCATTCTTATTAGGCTTTTTATACATAGAGGCAAATGACCACCCTAAAATTTTTACTGTAATATCCTTGAATGAAATATGGCAAACTCAGAGGTAGTGATTGACTATCAGTTAAAATCATTGCTGTCTTTCCTTTTTGAAACACTTAAAGGAAGGAAAATACATAGCTTCTACAATCAACTTGTCATAAGAACATTCAGGAGTCTTACTTCTCAATAAATCTGCAATCTGTATTTTAAATCATGTCAAGCCAAAGAGCTCAGGTTCAATTCTGTTAGTAACATGGCAGATGTAAATTGTAGGGTTTTTATAATGAGTTTGCCATACAAACTATCCACTGAACTCCTGCTCCTGCTTTACTCTTTCTGCAACACTCGAGGGAAAAAAAACCCAACTCATTTTGCATTTAGCAAGGGATTAATATCTGTTTGTAGTGTCAAGCACACATGAGTGTGCAGTGTCCATCGTTCCTTCATAAGAATGTCATGTAACTTCATGTTAGTGGGATGGATTTTGCTCCCACCTGCACAGATCCCAGATCTACCATAGCCTTTAGATTCCACAGCTTTACTCCAGTGTTAATAACGATCAGGCACGGTATGCTAGAGTACTAACTCTCCAGCTGACTTGGTGCATGTCAGTTCTGAATTCTCTTCCTTGGGTGCTCCCTGTGTCCAGATAATTCTGGATATAACCCTAGTGTTACTTTTATCCAATGTGCAAGCTCTTCTGTAATTCTCTGAAAGATTTTAAGTTACTTCTACTGGCAGCTGTGTTTGCCTTCAGCAATGGGTAGCTCAAGCCTGTTTTGATTCATGTTGGTGAATACCCATCAGACTTTTTCCAAGGTAATATGAGATCTCCCTAGCTAACATATGTCATCTTACATATACCTTGGCAAGGGATGGGGAACATTCAGGTAAGCAAGCAGAATTCTTGGTTGCTATCTTTGCCTCGTGGCCATCTCCCAAGAATAGGTATCTTCTACTAGAGCCTCAAGTGCAATTGTGGGATATGGAGAGTTGCCTTACCACATCCCAATGTATAAAAACAGTTTCCCAAGGTCAAGGTGTTGAGTGTAAGGAAGAAGTTGCTTTCAGGGAGCTCTCAGATAGGAAGGACTGAGCTATACTGAGAATACAATGATATGACTGTAGAATCCATTAGGTTGGAAAAGGCCTCTAAGATCAGAGTCCAACCACTGCCCAGCACTGCCAAGTCCACCACTAAACCATGTCCCTAAGTGCCACATCTGCACATTTTTTAAATACTGCCTGGGATGGTGACTCAACCCTTCCCCTAGGCAGCCTGTTCCAATGCTTGGCCTCCCTTTTGGGGATGAAATATTTTTTAAAAATCCAATCTAAAACTCCTCCAGCATACCTTGAGCCCATTTTCTCTTGTCCTATTGCTTATTTCTTGTGAGAAGAGACCAATCCCCTCCTTGCCATTGTCTCTTTTCAGGGAGTTGTAGAGAGTGAGAAGGTCCCTCCTGAGCCGCCTCTTCTCCAGGCTGAACACCCTCAGCTCCTTCAGCCACCTCTCACAGGTCTTGTGCTCCAGACTCTTCACCAGCTCTCTTGCCCTTCTCAGGGCCCACTCCAGCACTTTCACATCCTTTTTACCCTGTCTTTCATGTCTCAGAACTGGACATGGCATTTGAGGCGCAGCCTTGCCCATGCCACATTCAGGGTGACCGTCCCTGCCCTGCTCCTGCTGGCCACACTGCTGCTGCTAAGGGCCAGGACAGGCTTGGCCCTCTTGCCCACTGGGCACACACTAGCTCTCGTTCAGCTGCTGTCAAACCAGCACTCCCAGGTCCTTTTCCACCAGGCAGCTTTCCTACCTTTCTTCCCCAAGCCTGTAGTGCTGCTGGGGTTGTTGTGACCCAGGTGCAGGACCCAGCACTTGGCCTTGTTTAAACTCTTAGAGCAGGTTTGACCCATTGATCCAGCCTCTCTGGATCTCACTGCAGAGCCTTCCTGCCCTCCAGCAGGTCAGCATCCCACCCAACCTGGTGCTGGGTAGTGCATTCTGTTTTCTAAGCTCCTGCAAACCTAATTCTGAGACAGGTAGGAAGCCCCATTCCAGTTAAGTGATTCGAAGTAGCAGTTTCTGTGCTGCCTTATTTTTATAGTGGTATGGAGTAGTTGAAGCTACTTGAATGGCAGCACTTCCCAGATGAAGCCCTGCATTTGGGCATCAGCAGTTTGAAATTAAGTTAGCACTGGGAGTTGTCTGTTTGGATGTCAGCCTCGAGTTCGCTCTCAGACATCAAATTTTATATAGCACAGGATATTTTATTTACCCTACTGAAACACATTTTTTGTTCTCATAATTAATTGTTTGGTCAGAAATGTTCCCTTCTGAGTCAGAATGCCTTGGTACTCATGCATGGTTCTGCATGTATTTTGTGGGAAAAGTATGTATTAGCAATGTTAAAGGACATCAGAAGATGGAGAAATGGCTTCTAAATTTAATCACCCTGTTGTCTTCATTCTCCACAGACAAGCCCTCCTAACAGCATCCCAAACTTTAAATTGTAAATTACAACTGCAGGGGAACAAATACAAAGTTGTAGCTGCTGTGGCTTAAGAACTCTGATGAAAGTAGTGAAATTAAAGCCATCATTCTAACAAGGTAGAATCTGTTCCCATTTGAAATAAATTCTTGAATTTTTCAAGGAAAAGAAAAAAGGCACTAAATTCGTGAACAGAAAGCTCTGTGTGTAAGGAATAAACTGTAACTAAGCATTCATTCATAATGCATGGGTGCATGTGAATGTCTCTGCTGAATTATTTAAGTTTTGCAACTCTTGTGCTCAAGTAATGCTTGTTTCTCACTTTAAAAGTGATCACTCTTCTGTGCGATTTCAGGCAGATCAAAAGTTATTTTAGTGGTTCTATCTGTGTTCAACCAGAACAAGACTTAATTTTATCATTCATATTTTTGGAATCATAGCAATATATTTTTTTGAAATTACTTATTTTTTTCCCCCTGCTGTGGGAAAATAGTGTATCATGATATTTACATGTGTGCACCATTCCTCCAGAGCCTCTTAAAATCCTCTTTTGGTATCAGGTACTCCTGCTTGGTTGAAGAGCTGCTATAAAACCTGTACTATGTAGTATTTTCAAATCCCTTTATGCTGAGTAGTTTTGTTTATTCCAAAGTGTATTTAACTTATATGTGCAAAATAGATATTGAGAGTACAAAAAACATTCTCTTCTATTTGGAGTAGAATATTAAACCACTTTAATTGCATGTATATATAGTAGTACCTTTTTATGCAAAACCATCTCAAAGTGCTTTATAAATCTCCTCAAAGATTTTAACTCCCTTTCATGGAAAAGAGGATTTTTATTGTTCGTGTTTTTAAGTTATGGATCAAGGCAAGGCACTGATTAAATATAGAGTAAATACACTACCACCTAAGTAAAATTTAGGTGAGATTATAGATGTATGCTCCACAGACTTCTGAGAGGAGTCAGAAGGAAAAAAAATACATATATTAAAACAAGTGGGAAAGATGTGGAAACACTTGACAGGTTGTTTGGGTTCCTCACCACATAGCTAGTATAAAAAAATCATCAGTTTTTCATTTCAAGGAAAGATTAAATAAAATTGGAGAGAGAGAGGGTAGTGATTTCTTATACTGAAGGAAAGACTTTCAGGAAAGAAATAAACATTCCATGCAGAAATAATCCTAAGCAATAACAAAAGGTCTTTCTCCATACAGCTGGTATAAACTAGCATGGGCCTGCTGGAGCTGTTTTTGCTTCAGTTATTTAAATTCACATAGAATCTGCCTTACATTATGGAAGGGCATTGTGGAAGATGAAACTTCCACCAGTTTGGGAGCTGCTGAGATTCCATGTCTCACCTGGAGTCACAGAGCACAGGTGAACTTCAGATGGAGGTAACTGATGTAGGGGCGAATGGAAATATATATCCAAAATGAAATTATTGGAGAGAAAGTGTGTGGCAGAACTCACTATCCTTATATAGATCCCTTGGAGAGAAATGGGCATCATTCTGTGTCTCTGTGGTGTACTGTTATTTGAAATCTGAAATGAAATATGTGGGGTTCATGTTTCTTACTCTAGTCTGTGGCCCTCTTGGTGTGAGGAGTTTTTTTAGCTGGTTCTGACCCATGGGGCTGTAGTAAGTCTGTTCCTCAAATAGGAGTTTTAATCTGCTAGTCAGATTGTTTCCTAAATCCTTTTCCTTTAACAGATCATAACATTAATTTAATGATTACATATGTGTGTGTATATACACATATGCATATGTGTATATGTATATATGTGTATTTATATATTTGAGACTATTATTCAGATGACTTGTTTTCAAGCAGTATTTTACAATCAAAAAATACACTGTGCTGCATTCAAAATAGAATGTATAATGATGGTGTTGAGTATGCTTTCCAGAAAAAGATGGAGGTAGATCTGCTGTTGTGGCATGTTACTATTTCAGCCTAGAAAAACAAACACAAAAGCCCCCACAAACACACTAATTCCAGTGAGGCATTTCAATCAGCTTCCTTTGAAACCTTGTGATTAAATTTCTTCCCAGAAAAAAAGATGGCATTTTGTTTCACCCCTTCCTCTTCCTAGCACAAGTGAATGTAGAATGTGTTTTTTCTCAAAATCCTCAAGCAGGTTTCTTTGAATAAAACATATTTTCAGCCACTGCATGACACCAACCTACTTCTGTTTATAGTTCATCCTCGTAGCTTTGTTAAATTTTTATTTATTTTATTCCACCATAAATATGTATGGTGGAAGCATTCAGAGAAGAGGGAACCATATCAAAGCATCTATGTGCACTGGTATTTTTAAGCCAAATTTGTTGCATGTAGAGAACAGTTTGCAATATAAATATTATTTTTTCTACCAGTGTATTTTCTATTGTGCAACCCTTAAGGCAGATTAATACATTCATTTTAGTGGGAGCTGTATCAGCTGTAATGTTTGACATCAGAATTACAGGCTATACACATTAATTTCCCTTTGTTATGGAAGCATTTCTGATTTTAATTGCAAAAACATTTCTTAAAAGAACTAATAATCAGAAGAAGTGTAAATTTGGTTTTGCAATAAAGTGAATAATATCAAAAAGGTGAAATACAAATGCCATTGTAAGTTGTGCAAATGTAAGTTGTCGTTTTTATGGTTAAGAAATATATGAATGTAAAAAAGTTGAAGATATTGTACATATTTTCTGTAATATATGTATATTTGATCCTAAGGTGGGTGGAGAATTGTAAAAATTAAGCACTTTAATTCATGTTGAGTACTTAAAAAGAACAAATTTGTATCCTGTAAAATAAAAGCATCATTAAATAAGTATTACTGGTTGACTCTTTTCATCCACCTACTGTTCATTTTGCTGATTAAATCTTTAAGCTGTGCTTCTTGTTGTGTGTGATGGTGAGGGCCTGTTTTGGAACACTGGTATCTAATTTGCTGAAGTGCTGGTTCCTCACAAGTACTGCTAAGTTGGTGAAAGATGTATTCTGAGTTTATAAGGCTTAAATAATTATTTAATGCTATGACATCCTATGTAGGAAAGATAAAAGACATGGTCTCTGCAATCCTGCTCAGTTTGGTCCACGTTTCTGTGATGGGAATGTGACCAGGATGTTATATGAGTGCTTTATGGATTTCTGTACTGCCTGTAGAAAAGTGCAGAAATAAAGAAAAATGTAGTGCATAGCTCCAAATCTTTCTTAGTATTATTCAATAGTAAGTGATCAGCATGACCTCATGCATTGAACTAAAGTGCTGCAAAGCAAAAAATGATCAGGTGATTAGCTGGATGTGTCCTTTAACAGAGCAAGACTGGTGGCAGTTGCCTGATTTCCATCATCTGCACACAGTAAACCTGTTTTGATTATATCTGATTTATTCGTGGTATTCTTCTGCAGGTGTTGCAGAAAACACTTCCCCCAAAACAGAGAGAGGAAAATTACTGCAGTACTTGGTAGTTCCTGACTGGAAAGAGTTGCATTTCTACATCTTGTTCCCTTTGCACACACCATGAACAAATCAGTAGTGGAAATGAGCACTGATTAACCACAGAGACTAATGCTTCCCTTTCTGTTTATGTAACTTTCTGATTTTTCTGATTTTTTTTTTTTTTGGTGGTTAACTCTGTTCCAAATGTCATTTTCTCCATTAAGCACAATGCAATGCCTTCTGCATGGAGACAAAAATAATAGCATTACCCTAAAAATGTGCTTTAATAAGAGAACACAATTATAAACCACAAACTATGGGAAAAGTTCCGCCACAGGTCCTGCTTAATTCCTTTAAATCAGCAGGGTTAATAAGCACTGATATTTCTATGTGGCAGCAAATTGTCCAGAGCCCATCGAGTTGGTGAGGAAGTGGCAGGCGTTGCCTCTTCTGGCTTTCTGACTCACACTGCCTCACCACCACGGAATTGTTCTTGGCATTGCATGAGCTTCCTGACATGAGAGAAGCACCAGACCGGCCTTTGGCAAGAGCAGTGTTTGGAGCTGGTTTGCTCTAAATAAATTGCTCTGGAGGGATCCTTATGATTGTGACCATTTTGCTTGGGAGCTGTTCACCTCCTGCCTTCTTGGCCCTGTGCACCAATATTTAGCCTCACCAGACCCAGTTCTTGTGGTAAGTCAGGATGCACACTGTGGAGTTTGGTTCCTTGGGAAGCACCACGTCTGTGTTGCATGGTGCTGTTTCTGTCTCAAAAGCACAATGTTCTGGTGTCATGAGCAGGATGTGCTGCCTGCCCCAGTCAGAGCTGACATGGTCTCCAACCATCAGGATCTTATCAAGAAAATTCATTAATAATTTCAACTGTCAAATTTGAGTATGTTTTTGTTTGCTAAACAAAGGAAATTTTCTGCTGTCAGAAGCATCTCCTTATGGAATAGATCCTTTTTCGGGGGTTGCTTTGGTCAGGATGACCCTGAGATATATAAATTCCATTGTCTCCAAACCCTGTTGCTGAAAGAATGAGTCAGAAGTCTTTGGCTGATGTTCTCAAGGCTGTTTTATTGTTTCTTATCTAAGTATTTTCTGTCTGGGCTGCCCAGGTCTGTTCAGCAGGGCAGCCCCAGGCACACTCTCTGCCCCTGGGGCAGGCACTGGTTTTTATACTACAAATACATGTTAGTTATTTATAGTTATGATCCGATGCCTATCACCTGTGTTAGACAGTTCCATTCTACTCTAATCCAATCCCCAAGTGCCAACATCACCAAAAAGATGGGAGTTAGAAAGAAGGAAGGAGGACAGGACAACACCCAAGTCCCTCCATCTTGCCCCCTAAGCCCCTATGGTAAGATCCCCAAAAATTCCCTTTTTCACTCTATGACTACTACTATCATGCTATCTAAAATTTTGTGACTTTTAGTTCTTCATTCACAGGTGGTAATTTGTTCCATGGATCAAACTCAAAGCCACAGTAGTGTCTGGCTGCCTGCCAGGGTCTCTGACCCCCCTGCCAGGGCTTTGGAGACCCCTGGCTGAAGCTGGGATCATCCAGGACTGCCATAGAGACATCCTGGGTTCTGACAGATCCTTAACTGGGAATCTAGTGTAAGATGGATTTCTGGATCCCAAAACATCTTCATATTAATTTTACTGAATACTACATTATTTAACTTACAGATTCCAGAGGTTTCTGGATTTGATTTAAGCATTTGTAATACTAAAATAACACATAGATGAAGAAAAGGAGATAGTCCTGGGAGCAGAATCTGGGATTACTCTCTCTTTGGCCTGTAGTAGCCTATGTTTTCTTCTGCCCCTTCCTACTCCTGTCTGGGAGCCAGGCAGGCACAGCACTCCTCCGTGGAGAACATGGAAATGAACTCTCTCTTGGGTTCACTGGACACTGAACTTGTAGCTCTGATTCTGTGAGCTTGATCTTGGAAACAAGGCTGGAGGTTTGTGCTCTCTTTTGAACACATTTTAACGTCATATGCCTGTCGCTGTAGGATAACACACAACACAGACTCCTTTTGTGATTTTCTCTCAAGGCTGTGTAAAAGAATCTCTTTATTAGAAATGGCTCTCCTTATACACTGTTTTCCACAGACCAATGTGGTTGGTGAGAGAAAGATAAACCTCTTCACCCACACTGGTCAAACCAGAGGGACATCAAGAGAATCCCTCCTCCTAGAAAGAATTCACAACACGGATGCCGTTACAAAAACCATCTCCTGGTGTTGTGTTCTTTCCCTGGGAACAAATTTCAGGAAACCCAAGTATCAGAAAACCAGAGCTTTAGAAAATCAGAAACTTCAGGCCTGAAACCAGACTACATATGCCTAACTTGCTTTTCCATACTCTAGGTAAGGGGAAATTACTGCTTTTGAGAAATATATTTTAGACTCCAACTGCTACTGAATAGGAGAGCCTTCTCTCATTGTGAAATTAAATTAATGACCCTGCAATGGAAGAAGACAGGATTTCATTGTAGTTCTGTGTAGATGTACTGCCTAGCATGTAGAACTACCTGTCTTACCTGTTTTGTCTTACTTGAATATTTCTTAGAAAGTAAATCCAAATCTTACAGCCCGAGGTTCTATGACACAGCATTTGCAAAAGGCCTGCCTTATCTATCTTGTATTCTGGAACTTGATCTCAGACTAGCACTAATTTGGTCCTATTAACTGAATGCCCTTTAGTTGCTCAAGTGCATCCTACAGTTGTGTTTCACATGCATCCCTGTGCTTCAAGATGAATCTGCAGTGCAAAGCAAAGCGTGGCAGGTGGGACATGAAGTGTCTGCTCTCATTTCTCTTATAAGCTGGGTGTCATGTTGTAAATCATGTATACTCAATTGTCACATTGCCAACTTAAAACTGTGCCAGACATAAGCAGCGTGCAGAAGAAAACGTGTATCATAAAAATAAAAAATGCTCCTCTTGGCATACTATTTTACCTTAAAAAACACTACAGGAGATGGACTTTTTTAACTTCTAGATCCAGAAGTAGAAGATTCAAGCTCAATTCCTCCTGAATACCAGCAAGTTTTGGTTGAGGTAAGATTTAGTTGGGGTAAGATTTTTTTAATTTCTGTTAATGTTGCCTCAGTTGAATGCTAAGTGTGCATTTTGTTTAGCAAAAAAAGTTCCTTACTTGATAGTAGACAGAAGGTTATTGCCTTTATTCCCAAAACCTTGGGCCTTTAACATAAAACGTCTTCACATGAAAATTGAACTGCAAATCACTGGGATGGTGAAAATCTTTTAATGAAGCAACTGCTTAAGTATTTGTTTTTACAACAGCTTGGTTTTGGTTTTATGTGTTTGTTCTTTCAAGTGACCACCCCAGTTGCAGCAAGGAGGGAGCGCTGCTGCACAGGAATCCACAAGGATACAGAGATTACTTTCATCTCCAGCCTCTGTTTTTATCTCTATTGGCCCCATGAGAAAAGCTGATCTATCAGTCTTCCAAATACCGAAGTGCTTGGGCTTTGTTACTGATTTATGAGGTTAGACTGTTGTGCTTGCTGCAGCTCTTGACCTCTGCTCTCCCCTCCCTTACCTTGAAACCTGCTTTCAGTTTCACAAGCAAGTTTTACCAGAAGCTGCCTGGCACCCCAAATACCCTGTGAATTTTCGTAATTAACTTCCCAGTGTTCAGAGTAAGAAATAAATAAATAATAAAAGAAAATAAAAGGAAGTCTCAGTTGTTTAGTTCATATTGTCCAGCAAATCTGCATCCCTGCCCCAGGATAACTTTGTTTTGTCAGAGACTGTGTGTCAGCACAGGTAACCTGTTCCTCACACTCAGGAATTCCTATCAGCACAATGATTTCTTACAGCCAGCCCAACCATGTAGGAGAGCTCACTTGGCCAATTCAGCAGAATTCCCTGAACTATAGATTTCAAACCTCTGATTTCGGGTACTTCTGGGAAGGAAAAAAAAAAAAAAGAGCAACATTTAGAATCTCTCAGCTTGGGAAATCTGTGTAGAACAGCCAAACAAAAGGTCATTCTGTGAAGGGATTTCAGGAATTTATTTATCTCTTCTTCTAATGGTGTTTGGTGTAAGAAACTGTCACAGTTACATCTGTGACAAGGTTGCTCTGGTGAATACAGAAACACCATTTCAATCTGACTTCTCATAAAATCTGATCTCTGCCAGACCCATATAATTGCTGTGCTGCATGGATCCAAAAGGTGACATTAGTAAGGAATAATTTGTAGAAGTGTTTTGATAATGGAGTTTTTGCAGTATAAAGAAGTTTGAATGTATGAGGCATAAATGCTACATTACATAGTTAATATATTTCAGTAATAATTGTCTAGACAAAAGAGGACGTCAGGAAATATGCTTTGCTGAGGTGCTAGTTTGTGGTTTCCTTATCTGGCATAAATGAACTAAATGGCAAATGACTGGTCCATTACTGTCAGTATACCAATAAAAAAGACTGAGCTAAGAAAAATGGAAGCAAACGATGATGCAAAACTAAAAAGAAATTCATGCCATGGGGAAGAAAGTCTGGAAATGTTCTCCTGATATCAAACATAAAACCAAGGAGGCTTATATGGAAATCAGAAGATAATAAATACAAAACTCGTACCAAATTGATTTTTTGCATTCTATATAATTAGATAATGAAATTTACCACCAGAGTTTGTCATTGTAGCCAGGAATTTAGTGTGATGGGACAAAACCCTGTTGTATGTTAAATCAAACTATCTAGTTTGCAGTAAAATAGAAGAAACATTGAACTGTCTACTTCAGATTTTGCAGCAATATCAAAATTATTCAACAAACAGTTTTGGAACGAGAAGATCTTATTACTGCATTTTTATATTTTCCCCAGAGGGCTGATGCTGGAAGGTGCTAGAGATGAAGTCCTGAAGCAGATTGATATCAGGTCACATTTGGTGTGGCAGTTCCTGTGTCCTCATGTCAATTAACTTAAATAACCAGCCTGACTACTACTGCCTTTATCAGGTCTTTGAGTCTCTTGCTCAGTACAATGTAAGATAGCCATGGAATTTTAGAGTTAAATCTACAGATAACCATTGCTTATTAAAATATTTATTGCTTTGGCACAGTCCTCATCCAGGCTGAGGTAACTGTTGGTGCAGGCCATGACATTTCACAGCAGAGGTGTTTCTGGCTCTCACTTTTTGGCCATAAGTGTAAAAATGTGTTAAACGTAGCATTCTGATGCTTCTTAGCTTTATATCTTCAGTACTTTCTTCCTGCATTTCTTCCTTGATTCACTTCCTCCATCTCCACTGTGCTTCTCCATTGGTGTATCCAGCCCTTGACAGGCCTCCAACATCTCTGCTGTGCAAGCTGGCTTGTCTCAGCTTGGATCAGCAACTGATATTTCCTCTGTGTGCTCCTTGAAATACTACACTGATAGAATTCTAAGAATAGCCATAGTGGGACAGGCTAAGGGTTGAGCACACACAGCACTTCTGCATGCTGCTCTCCCAGCTTCCAAACATTGGCAGCTCAGAAACAGCCCCAGCTGGATTTGATCCCTACAGAGATGTTTTTATACATGCAATGCACTTCTCCTACTTAAACTAATCCATACAACATCTGAATCAATTTAAAGTTTTACTGTCAACAGCATCCTTTGGCCAGCAGCTCAAAAGGTCACCAAGGCACCTGTAAAGGGCTACAGTCTTTGTTTTGATCTGAGCTCGCTCTTACTTTCATTAGATGTTCCCAAAATGTCTCTATTGGAAGGGAGAGCAAAGAACCCAGATTCTCTTCCACCCACTCCAGGTTGCTAATGATTACACAGACCTCTGGTCCTTGCTACCCTGTGCCATTTCTTTTGTAGAGTGAAGGCTCCTGGATTTCTAAGTTGGTCTTGATATAGTTGTTCCACACCTTTCATCATTCTTCTTATCCCTCTGTGACCCACTTCCAGTTTTAAATTCTCACTGAGATTTCCCACTTTTGGTCTAAATGAAGACAGAAACCAGGTTCCACTTTCTTTATTTCACATGGGTGTCCATGAGGACATAGAGCAAAATAAAGGTGCTAGAATATTTGCATAGAGAAAGAAACCGGTGTTATCCATCTTCCTTGGGAGCCAGCAGGTTCTTGTCCTATGAAAATGGGATGCCTCTCCCCTCCTCTCTCTCCTCTCTCTCCTCTCCTCTCCTCTCCTCTCCTCTCCTCTCCTCTCCTCTCCTCTCCTCTCCTCTCCTCTCCTCTCCTCTCCTCTCCTCTCCTCTCCTCTCCTCTCCTCTCCTCTCCTCTCCTCTCCTCTCCTCTCCTCTCCTCTCCTCTCCTCTCCTCTCCTCTCCTCTCCTCTCCTCTCCTCTCTCACCTTCCCAAACCTTCCCTTCCTTTTTTTTTTTTCCATTGACATTTGAGTGTTTCCAGACATGAGGACTGGAAAAGACTAATTTTTATAGGACGAGAATTAGAATTCTAATGCCATCTAGAACTTGAAACTTTCAGAAGCCTTTTTACTCCTTTGCTTACAAGAAGGAACAAAGTGCAAAATAAATCACTGCCGACATATTCATAATTTATCTTTCTGAAAATGCACTCAAAGGAAAGACATTTGAAGATGTCATGGCTTATTTGCTGTGATCTCATATCATAAATTATCCTCTGCCTTCATTCTATTTTTTTTGTTCTATTTTTTTTTAAACACAGCTGAGTATTAGATCTCACACAGTTTCCCACTTCCTAAGACACCTCAACCTAACCTATAATAATAGGTTACACATCTAAATTACAGAATTTCAGATGTTTATCCAAGAGCCTCACAGCAAACCAAAAAATATCCACGAGAAAACAGAATAAATATAGCTGTTCTATGATATACTATATATATTATATATATCTACCATTGCAATGTGTGTCCATTGCAATTCTCAATATGTGAACAGTAATTGACGAATATTCCTTGCAGTTTGTAGGAGCAGATCTCCAATTCTGTTCTCCCCCAGACAGCACTGAGTACAGTAGAGAAGTTTCTGTCTCTAACTGCACACCGATTGCTGGGCTTGCCAGTATTTATGGAGAAATTTTCCCATTTCAGCAGTTTTTTCTATTTCAGAATCTCTATGTCATAATTCTATATTTTATTGTTATCTTTTCCTCCTAGGATGTATGTCTCACGATGTATATTCAGATAGTGTAGTCCAGCTTCCTCTCAGGATGTATATCCATCTTCTATTGTGATATGTCCGAGGATGTACATCCAGATGGTGTGTTCAAACTTCATTCTTCAGGATGTTCTCACCATTTTGTTAGGAGCCCCTGGATAAGTCCGTATCTCTCTCTTTTTTTTTTTTTTTTTTTTTTTTTTTTTTTTTTTTTTTTTTTGTTATTCTAAAGCTACAGTTTAAAAATCTTTAATACAAAGCAATATTCTAAAGTTGTAATTCAAAGGTTCTCAGTACAAAACAGCCCAGGGCTTTATCAAAAAAGCAACATCCTAAAGTTATAATTCAAATACTCTCACTACAAAACAACTTCAGACCGATAATAGCTAATTGCGAACCCAGTGTTAGTTCAAAAGCCTTTTTCCATGTTTTGCTTTATTCGGTTATATAATTTATTTTTATAATTGTCCCATGGTAGCGATCCACACATTCCACAATTACAGTTACCCAGGTTACCTTCATTTACCTGACACGAAACACAACCTTGTATTTCACAGGGATGAAGAAATTCTTCACAGAAGGGGTGATTACACATTGGATGGGCTGCCCGGGGAGGCGGCAGAGTCACCGTCCCTGGAGGTGTTTAAGGAACGACTGGAGGTGGCACTCTGCTGTCCCTGAAAATCATCCTTCTGATTTGCTTTAGCATAGTGGAGTCAGTTCTCATGAATTGTAAGATAAACAGGATCATGTTTGCATTCCTTTGGGAAAAGATATCACCTGATGGACTTCTCAAGTGACCAGTGGAGATGGAGAGATGGGAACTTCTCTGTCCAATCTCTGGTCACTGTCCAGAAACTTATATATATGAGGTCAACAATAAACGAGAGAGTTCTTTTCTTCTTCTCTGCCTGAACACCTGTTGTGCGTGTTACTGTGTTCGCTCTGCGCATCACAGTGACAGCACTCTGTGCCTCGGTCTCGTCGACATGGGGATGTTCAACCTCAGGCTGGACCCGGTGATCCCAGAGCTCTTTTCCAGCCTCGCCGTTTCCCTGATTGTGTGCAATAAACCCCGGCAATGCCCTGCGATACCGGACCACAGCGCCCGCCCCACGCCGGCCGCCCGGGCGCTGCCCGAGCGGGGCGCGGCCCGCCAGCTCCCGCGGCCTACAACTCCCATGGTGCCCTGCGGCCCGGGCGCTGTCCGAAAGGGGCGCGGCCCGCCAGCTCCCGCGGCCTACAACTCCCATGGTGCCCTGCGGCCCGGGCGCTGTCCGAAAGGGGCGCGGCCCGGCAGCTCCCGCGGCCTACAACTCCCATGGTGCCCTGCGGCGGGGCCGGCGGGCGCGCAGGGGCTGCCGGGGGCCGGGCCGTGCACGGGGGCCGGCGCCGATGGCGGCAGGCGCAGGGGGCGGCTGAGGGAGCCGCCGGTGCCCGTCGTTTCCATCGACCGCTGACGCCTCGCCCGCCCTGTCCTTTCGCCCCGCCGCTATGGAGGCGCTGATCCCCGTCATTAACAAGCTGCAGGACGTGTTCAACACGGTGGGGGCCGACATCATCCAGCTGCCGCAGATCGTGGTGGTGGGCACGCAGGTGAGGCGGGCGGGGCCGGGGGCGCGGGCGTTCAGCGCCCCGAGGGCAAGGTCGGGGTGTCCATCGCGCCAACGCCGCTGCAGAGCCGCGGCCGCCGCCGCCAAGGGCACGGGGGGACGCGGCGGGCGGGGCGGGTGGGACGCCCTCGGTGCCCGCGTCCCCTCCGCACGCCCTCGGCGGCTCCGCCGCTTCGCCCCGGCTGCGCTGGGAGCGCCTCGGGAGCCGCCCGCCCGCCCTTTGGCGCTTCCCCGGCGCGCTTGGAGCGGCCGAGGAGCTCCGCAGGGCTGCGGCGAGGGCCGCTGCCCCCTTGTCCCGTGGCTCCGGCCCGCACACCGGCGTGCCGCCGGCCTCGGGGGACCCGCGGAGCGGCGGCCGCCCCGGCGCGGCAGCGTGACCGCCATCGCTGCTCGCCTCGCCGCTCCCCTTGCTCGGCAGCGAGGGCCGAGCTGCAGGCATGTGGCAGCGGGACGGCGTCTTGCGGGCGTGGATGGTTGTCCTTTCCGCCGAGTTCTTGTGCCGTTTGGACTCTTTGTCTTAGCTGGTGATGGGGAGTGAAGGTGCGAGGCGAGGCCAGCGGCTGTTGGTTGGCTGCAGCAGTTGCTACAAGTGCGTGTGAGCCTGGTAATGCTCCTGGGCTCGGAGATAGCCCCGACCCTTCCCTATCTCTTCAAATGGGATGCTGCTCTTCAGCAGAACTTTTGGCAGCTGAGCATGCCTGGCCAGAACTGCAGCAGTCACAGGAAAGAAGAAGATCAAGCGTTAAACAGAAGTGGAACTTGAAGCTAACGGATCTCTCATTTTGTTTCTCTGAATATCTGTCGAATGTGCTGTGCTCCTTGACAGTAGCTTGCTCTCCAAAGACTTTAATACCAACTGCTCCGTACTCAGGATTTGTATTAGTAACTTAAAACACCAGTTGTACATGTAAATGCAGTGGCGTTTTTCTCTGTCAGATTTTAAAAGTATTTTTTCCAGTTTCACATTATGAAATATATTGCACTGGCATTTCTTTAAAAATACTTTTAAACAACTCTGTCCCAGTTATCTTTTCCTAGGTGTAAATACTTACCATAAGTAAATACTGGGAGTTAGAACAGTATTGACATGTGTTTGCCTTCAGAAGTCTCCCCATGAGTATCAATATCTATTCAGTGCTATATTCATGATATTGATGAACCCCTGTAAATTAGCATGAAATTTCCTCTCATGCCAAAACAGTCCTTTATGGACTCCAGAAAAATATGGAATAAAATATCTAGCAAGCTGTGTCTTGGTGTTTTGGGTTTTTTTTTTTTACTTTTTAGTCAGGGTTCTTGGAAGAAAAAGTTGTCTTTACTGATGTAGTAGTTCTGTAGATGGTTATTTTATGCAATTAGTTTTAGCTTAAATAAAATTTTATGAATCTATTAATTTGAAGTTAGTTTATTTGAGACCATATTTCTGGAGGTGTGTCAGATAGGGCCTTAGAGCTGATAGTCTTGCTGCTGGTAGCTTGCTTCCTTTTTTTCACGTGTGCCTTTTAAACATTCTTGGTTCTTTGTTCAGTTCTGGGTGGCCTTTAAGTTTGTTCACACAGTTGATGTATCTGTAGCCCACTGGCATATGCTGTCTTTGCTTTTTCTTTGAATAATATTCACAATAAACAGTCTTGAATTTTTCACCTCCATCTTTCTTGTAGGAAGCAAATGGAAGCACTTAAGGTTTCTGTAATTCTCTGTTAATTGAGTTATGCTTTTTCTCATCCCATTTACCAGTTGCTTTTTTTAAATGACCTTTATACATATTCAGCAAGGAGAAGAAAAATGCTTTTTGAAGTAGTTTTCTGTTTATTTTTCTCTCTTCTCTGCCCTTTTGGGTTTTTTATGCTTATGTCTTTATCTGCTTCTCATTCTATGCATTAAGTTAATTCTTTCTTTTCTAGAGTGTGTTGAACTAGAAGCTTTCTAGAAGCCTTAATTCAGCTGTGAATATTTTCTGTTTCCCATTTTCCCTTTCCCCCACCTCTGTTGTTTGGGATTCGTTTCCTATCTCCCTTGTGCCCTGAGCAGTTGAAATGCTGTAACTTTTCCTTTTTCTGGATACATTTTGGTACTAACTGAAAATTGTTTCTCATTAAATTTTGCACATTTAGATGGCCTCTTGCACTTGTGGTGGTTTTCCTGCCACTGAGTCATATGAGAATTCCTTCTCATTCTCCCCATAAATATTGTGCAAGTTATTTCTGTCTCCTACTACAGTCATTTAAGAAAACTGAGCACTGTGCTGGTAGAACCCAGAGGACACCTTCAGACTGCCAGTTTTTCTTTACTGTTTCAGGGTTTTTCTGCCATTCCCAGATAGGTGTTCTATTTTTTTCCCCAATTCCAGTTCCATTTTTAGAACTGTATGACTGAAGTGCAGAAAAAAAGTGTCCAGGTTGGGAGTATGGTATAAAAATATTTGTTCAGGAATGCTGTAATACTGAGTGTTCTGGTTTATACAAATGCTTTGTGCACTGTATTTCTAAGGGGTAACAAGGTGGTATTGAACTGCCTCAACCAAACACATTAAAATTACATTAAAAGGAGGCAAGGGGAAGAAAAGTATTCTGGTTAATTATGGCCTTTTGTGTGCATAGGTGGTATCACAAAAATTAAATGCCTACGCTACCAAAGTGGGCATAAGATTTAGAATAAATTTATTAAAATCAGCCAGGGAACAAAATATCTGCCTAGAGGTAGGTAAAAATGAATTGGCTTTATTTTTTGTGCCATTAATTCTTAAAATATGTTTGAGGCTTTTAGTAGTCATCAGCCTAGTTTTACACAAACTTCAGTGTCAGCTTTGTAGCAAAATTCTCCTAATACTGACATTATAAAATTATCTTGTGGGCATTATTTGCACTTGGTAATGTTAATTGAAGTAGAGTGAAATTGATGTAGCACCCGATGGAATTCCCCAGTGAGAATTAGAACTAGTTTATAGTATTTACAGACTTCTGTTGGATGTTCCCCTGGGATTGGCTCACAGATGAGCAGTACATTTATTTATTTTTTTTTTTACTGTTGGTGCAAGTATCATGTGCGATGCTAATGCTGATTTTTATTGCAAGGGGGAAAGTGTCTTGGTGTGAGGTCACATCCTGAACACTCAAATATGTATAAATTTATCTTCTGCTAAGATAAATATTTGGAATGCTCATTTGGCTGTTAAGAAGTTGGCAGCAATGGGAAGGTAATGGACAATTGTGGCTAGTGGGATAAGGAGATGAATTCAACAGGTGTTCTCAAGGCATCCCATCTGAGAGAGACTGGCACCTTGGTCTAAAACTGAAGGTGCTCTGCAGAGCTCCTGTGACTTTCCCTGGCAGGGGAACAGAAATTTAAGCCACTTAGCTCATTCAGTGTAGCCTACATTGTGTTGGCAAAGAGCCAGTTTGAGGTGAAGGAAACTCCAGTTTGCACCAAACAACCAGGAGAACCCCACGCCAAGCACAGCCGTGTCTTCCTCCCTCCTCTCTTGCTGGGTTGTTGGTTTGATTTTTGTGGGCTTCTCTTTGTTTGTTTGTTTTGATTTTTCTTTGTGTTTTTTTTTTTTTTTTTTTTTGTTTTATCCAAGGATCTTTCCTGGCAGTTCAAGCAGATCCAAAACCTCAGTTGTATCTACATTTGAATAGGGGATGTAACCAGAGCATTGCTTCCATGCTGGCTGGGGACAGTTTGGTTTTTCTTCCAAACGTTTTGCAAACTCCCTGATTTCATTAATTTTCTTTTCCTTTGTTTTCGTATCTGACATGCACAGTCTCTGGTTTTGGGTGTAACTGTTTTCCTTTTTGCCATCCATTGCTTCTGTCAAGTCATGCCCTGACTGTTCTGCACTTTGTTTCAGACAAGCAGCAAAGTGAGGCTGACGTTAATCAGCTGTTTACATTTACCAGAGGTAATATAAATGTTGCTGCTGATATGATAGAATGCAAACAGCATTTAGTGTTGTGCTATTTCTTTTCTCTGATGGGCTCCCTGTGTTTCTGAACAGCTGAACTTCTTGGGTCCTGAAGGTTTCTGTGATTGAAAGGATCACATTTTCACCATTTCTATCTGCAGACTTCATATGAATTAAAATAAAATGATAGGTCTGATAACTTGATCCTGCATTTTAGTATTTTATCATTCTTAATACGAAAGCATTATTAAACACCATTTAGAAGAAGATATTAATTTGATTGTTTGCAAACGCCTGGTTAGTTTGGAAGAGCAGAAAGTCTGCACAGAATTCACAGTTGTAGAAGGATGTGGATAAAGAAGTCTTGTGCTTCTCTTTTTTTTATTTTCTTTGTGTGCTTTGTTTTGTTTTGACCCTTTACTGCAAGGGTCTTGTTTGTCTTGTGATTGGCAGCTGCTTTTCTTGGAAAACCGTAATTTTAATTGGACCAGGTGAATCTTGTATGTTGTCCAGGGAGCACAGTGCAAAGAAAACATATTTTCAGGAAGATAGAGGGGAAGAGTATTAAAACAGACAGCACAGACATTTGTTTTCCACAATCTGGAGAGAAAATGACTGTGTAGTTTTTGGAAAAGATTTGTTCATGTAGTAGCCAGAAGGTTGAGGTCTAACTAACTTAGAGATTTGGGGGTTGCGTTTGTTTTATAAAACCATTGTTCAGAACTTTTAAAACTTGAATATGCACGTTGGCTTTGTTTTGATTCGCTTTACTGCAAGTCATGAACATTTCAGTATACACAATACTAAATGAGATCAGGATATCTGGCTTGCAATTGTGAATCTTCACATACCACAGTTCCATGATGTAACTGAGAGTCTGTAAGTTGTTTCTACTTAGATGAGGCACTTTTTTCTTAAGTGAATTATTGAAGGGCTTTGGGAATTGATGTACTGAGGAAGAAAACATCTGCTAATCATTGCTGTGTTTGCTGTTATTTGGCACAGTTAGATATGGTGTAAATTTGGGATTTCTGTAGAATTTTAACTGAGCCCTGCCAGTTCTGACATCCCTTACTTGTACATAAGCTGTTTTATGTGGAGGTAGTTCCTGTGACTTTGGGTCTCTCCCTGACTTATTCAGGAGAGCTCTTTATTCAAGTAAATGGGGAATGCCCTGCAGGAACAACAGTTGTAGTCTGGACAAGATCTTGCATGCATTTTGCAACAATGAGCAGTGCATTATGCTGGTTTTACTGCTTTCTCAAGTTGGGATCAGCCTGTTGGCTCCTTTGCATCTTTTAGAAGTGTTATTTTGTTTCAAACAATGTCTGAAAATGATTCATTTTGCCTGTTTATGGCTTTAACATTCTTTTTTGATTAGTAAATTATTTTTTTTTTAATTTGTTAGCTGTTTAGAACCAGCCTAGCTTGGGGCATTCCTAGTTTGAATAGAAAAGTTTTGTTGGGCTGTTCCAACCAAAGCGGTTCCTTTGTGGAACTGCTCTGAAACAGCATGTGTACTCACCTTTTATTCCAGAATAATTTGTATTTGCAAAATAAGGAAGGAAAAAAAAAATACTGCTGCTCTTTAGTTATAGTGGGCTGAACTTTTCTAGAATGGCTACTGCAAATAACTTTTTAAAGAGTGGGTAATATTACCGTGGATGAGATCGCACCCAGCACAAGTGCATTTGATTTTATTTCCCAAGGATAGAATGAAAACTTTGGAAATTCTATATGTGTGTATTGCCAAGAGCAGGATTTACCAGCAGGACTTCTATACATCTGGTATGACAGAAACTGCAGAATTGCCACCATTTCATCTCAGATGTCAAAGCCAGATGCGTTGCTTTCCTTAATAGAACTCCTCAGGAATTATTTGGTCTCACTGAAAAGTCTGTCTTACTTCACAGTTCCTTACTGCCATTGTTGAACGTTTGCATTGTGCCACTCCAAAAATTATAGGGAATTCTGACATCACTGCCTCTATTTTCTTGTGCTGTCCTGTAAAATTTCTGTGTTGTGTGGCTAGAGTTCTTTGCTGTTTTTTCCCTATTGGATGAAGTATTAAAAACACTTATCAGTTTGCCCTGTTCAAAAGCAGTGAGCTAAATTTTGCACTCCTTTCAGCTAATTTTGGTTTTGGAAGTTTCCCAGTAGTTTATTGGACATGTTTCCTTAACAAGGTTTTTTCCCCACAGATGATGTATTGTGCGTTGGCTCCACAAACACATTATGAAGTCTAAAGAGAGACAGAGGTAGGCAGGGGATTCTTGTAAGATGACTTGAAATTTGTTGCAGCTGATTCAAGTCCATTATCATTTTAATAATACTTGAAATATACAAGTCAACAATCTGAGCATGTGACTAAGAAATTTGATGGGTTTTGTGCATCAGTGAGGCTCCAGGTGAGCCTTGTGTTAATTTGTCTTTGTGCTTATTTACTGAGCTAATTGGTGAGACCCTTAGACAGTGAATCCCAAGGGAGCTGGCGTTCCTTTTAAGGACAGCCTCTTGGAGCACAAAGTCCATCCATACAGCTGCTTGGGAAAATGAGTGGAGTCTAAGGAGAGCACTATTGAGGGAGCTCGTGACTCAGCCTCAGCACAGAGGGCTTGTGCAGGAGGTAGAAACGAGGACAAGCTTGCACAGGGCTATAAAAATCCTGCCTGCATAGGCAGAGGTGCTATTGAGAAAGCCTCTGTTACCTGGTAGGGTCTTCAAAGGCAGCAGAAACTTCCAGCAGGATCAGGAGTTAAGGAAAAAGAGAAATGAGGGAAATGCAGTCTTGCAGGCTGTGACAGGCAGTCCAGGGCAATGACTATGGACAAGGCTGAGGTGCTTGTTCCTTTCTTTGCCATCAGGGCCTTCTAGTCCCTGTAGACAGGGTTAAAAGCAGAGAGTAACTCACTGGTGCAAGAGGATTGGGCCAGGGTTCTTTTTTTGATACAGAGAAAAGAGCTTTGCATTCTGTTCGCTGTAGGGCACAAAATTCCTAAGTAGTAATGCTGACAAGGATGTGGAAGTAGAATAAGAAAGCCAGTGAAGTAAATGGGATGGGCTGAATGTGAACGGGTGTTCATAGTGGAACTTCAGCAGTTTCAAGATGGAGTCTCTTCCATCTAACTTGTCAACGACCCTAAAGTGTTTTTGAAAGTAACATCTCTGGCTGTTAATGAAGCTGGGCAATTATAAAATCATGCACTTGCTGTGTGCTGCTTCTGAATTCCTAAAACTGTGGTTTGTAATGCACCAGATTGTAACCCACATTTTCTCTTAAGAATTAGTGTAATGGATGGGAATAAATACCTTTTGTTACTTAATGCACACAGTTGAAACATGCAGGGACCAGTAAAGAAGAAATGAAGGATAGGCAAGCAAAGCAACCTCATGAGGACTGTTAAAAGTACACGTGCTGATTGTTTGAAGTGATCACAATTCTTAAAGCTTGCAGCATTTTAAATTTGGGAGGTTAAGTGCACAGTTGTTTCCCAATGACTGCCCTTCATCCTTGATTGTCAGCATCATCTTCAGATTAATCTAGACCAGAGATGAACATACAGGTGTTACAGAGGCAGTGAGAATGCTGGTAAGGTTTCAACACACACTGACAGTACATATGATGTAAAATACTGAAGTCCTGTGTGCATCATCTGTTTTTATCTTTGTACTTTGGGGGAAAATGATTTTAACCATCCACCAGACTCAGGTGTTTCTCTGTGAGATTAATGGTGGTTGACAGAGCAAAGTGTAAAACACTCAGCCATGTTAGTTTGAAACAAAGGTTAAAGGAGTGACACAAGATGTTCCTGTATTCGCCCTGCCCTTTTTTTTTCTGAGCCATGTCTATTAAGTTCCTCCAGGTATCACAGCTAATAGATATTTCAAATTAGGATCAGATACTAGGGTCCAGAGGGAAAATCTTCCTGGTTGCTGTTGAAAAGTTAGAGTTTGTTAATGCTTTTTTTGATCCAGCGTGAAGTGAATTTATGGTTTTCAGTCCATGCTTGAAATTGCAATTTCAGTGGGATGGCAAAACAAATGTGATAGTTCTGCAGACTCAGTCCTAAGAATTCCTTTGATTGTCAGTATTAGTCTGTCTATATCTCTTGTATGAGGGACTGGCTGAACTGACTTTTATTCTTAACAGACCCATATCCCTTCTTCCTCCCACCGGCAGGACAAGATCAGCTTTGTGTTTACTGCCCTCCTTCCCCTGTTCCCAGACAATTCTTGGTAATGGATGCTGAGGAGTCCAGATTAAGAAGTGCGTCATTAGGTAATTGTATTCCAGCAACAGATTGCTTTAGTTGGGAGTGTAATGCAATTTGAAAGAATTTCCTGCTGCACAGAGTACTGTAATGTTTCATCTAGTGTGTTTGCAAAGGATCCAGATTGTTCCTTCCCTATCCAGAGGTAACTGGGAGTGATATAAGACACAGTGGTTTCCTTCCATACCTAGCTCAGTGTGCCCATTTTAGCTTCCTGCATTACCACTTCTGTGGAAAGGCTGAAGACCAGAAGTGTGCAGCAGCTTGTCCCATGGATTTTGGTTTCCTTTTGTGGCGAGGTTCTTGATAAGGATTCCAGCTATTTGTTACTATCTTGGATTATATGGTCATGTGAAGCCACTTCATCTATGTCTGATCTCCAGCCTTTTGAGACTGAGTGATCATTATTCCCATGACTAAGAAAATCTTGCTCAAGAGACCACAGAGTCATCAAGATCATCTAGTCCAACCATCAACCCAGCATAATCACCCCTAAAGCACATCCCAAAGTACCACATCCGGATGCGTCTTAATGTTTGAAATATTTTTAATACATGAAACACTGGTGATCTTTGGGGTTTTTTTCAATGCAACAAGACGAACCTTTATAATCTCTCATTTTTTTTGGTTAGGCATTTTGCTTGTTTTAAGTAAGTTTGTTGAGAAGTGGTTTGTTTTTTTGTCTCTGTGAAGTTTGTTTTTTCACAGTCTGTAATATCAGTAGTTCTTCAGAAGTGGGCCAGAGCAGGAACTCTCAGGGAGGCTTGCAGTTCATGCTTTGGTCAGATTGTTCTTAAGCTATTTGGCAAGAGATCAGTGCCCAGTGCTGTTACAAGCTGCTTGCAGGGAAGGTGTCCAAAGTTGGTTTGAGGAAGGACAGTTGAAGAAAATTATTAATAACTTTCTAGGGGAGTCTTTTGAAGGAAAAACAAATCTTAATAAGATTGTATTTCTGTTTGACCCTTCTCTTTTTGCAGGTTTTTCTAGACCATTGATCTCACTGCTGTCAAATGTGATTTAGATTTACTTTTAAAAAGATCCATTATCTGCATTGGTATGTTATTTATGTATTGAGAGAAGTGATATTTTTGATAAAACATCTTTTTTTACTGTGCCATGAAGCATATACATTAAAGTGGTACAATAAAAGAAGGCCTGCATTTGTTGGTGTTCAAACTTTCTAGGGGTTGTTCTTGTATTTTAGTATTTATTTTGTCATTCTGTATACAAGCCCTATTTCAATAGGTTTTAAAGCTCTTATGTAAAATATTTGTGTCTTGTTTTACTTGTCTGATAGTAACATGTTGCTTGACCTCCTCTCTATTTTCAGTTTTAGAAAAGACACCTAATGTCACTAAATTTGTGAGATTTAAGGATATTCATCCCTTCTTTTGCATCATGTTATGCCTGGTTATATAGTCAGCATTTGCTTGAAGTCTCAAATCTGTTACTTCAGAACTGGTAGGCTGAGCAGAGGTTCTATAGCAGTTACATAATGCACATTCCAGCTGTCAGAAACATCTGTTTGTTTCCTTTTTTTTGGTTTGGTTTTCTTGTTTGTTTGTTTTTAAAAAGAGAATTGTTTGGTAGTTGCATTAATACAGAAACATTTTCTAGATGGTGGTGACGACTGTCAGAGCAGGTTTTCTCCTGGCATCACTATGTAGACTTAGAGCTGCAGAAAATTGGCAGAGTTTAATACAGTATGATTAAAAAGAAAATCTTCTCAATCAGATTGAATATTGTGTTGACATAGCTGGATCTATTTTTTATTGTTAGTTTTAATGTGGTATTTGTCTGGAATCACTTTTAAACCCCATGTTTTCACAGCTGCTTGTTGGACCAGTTGTAAATCTTATACAAAAGTCCTGCAGGAGAGTGTTTTAAATGTAGTCTCTCAAAGAGTATTTGTAATTTCACAGCCTTTAAGTATTTCCCAACTTTTTACAGTTTATTACTATGTAAATACTTAAATATATACAGAGAGAGAGAGAGAGAGAGAGAGAGAGAGAGAGAGGGTGGCATGAAACAATGTTTGTTTCTATGTTTAGGCTGTAAAACAATGTCTGTCCTTTCCCCAAGCTGACACAGTACATTATACAAAAACACCCCCAAACCCAAAAACCAACCAAACAAAAAACCCAAAACAACCTCCCCCACAACCAAACCTCAAACTGAAAGGAATATAACATTGTAGCAGCCTAATGTGCTCAAGTATACATAGTTAATATATGGCTGTTGGTATCATTACAGCCAGCCCATGTTAATTCTAACAAATACGAACAGAGGGTTAAATCCCTCACTTTGCAAAGCAGTTTTACTTCAAGATGTTAGAAAATGACATCGTAGCTGACATCAAATTTCTTTCTGAGCATTATAAATGAAAGCATTTTTTTTTTTTCCAGAAATGTTTCTGGAGAGTTTGATATTTGTGGTAGAAAATGTTAAATAGGAAATTAATTTTTCTGAAGCCTATTATGAGTTTAGTTTAACCTTATTAAGAGAGAAAAACCATGGGACACTTACAAACCATGTGGATAGAAATCTGTGCTGAGGATCCCAAGCAGGTCTAGACAGTTCCTGGCTGGTAGCAGAGCCTGTGGCACTGCTGCGCCTGCAGGGAGTCTGTGCACAGAGCACAGAACAGAGTGCTGTTTGCAGGCCAGCAGACTAAACTATCACAGCATTCTTATGTTTCCAAAAGTAACGTGGCTGCATTGCACTTTTCAGAGCAGTGGGAAGAGTTCTGTGCTGGAGAGTCTCGTGGGCAGGGATCTGCTCCCCGAGGGACGGGAGTCGTCACACGCAGGCCGCTCATTCTGCAGCTGGTGCACGTGTCCCCAGAGGAGGGTCGCAAAGGAGCTGGGGATGAAAATGGTAAGTGGGAGCCAAGAAGGTGCTTTGCCTTTTGGAAAGAGAATTCAAGTCTTTCTCGTCCTTACAAATGAAGAGTCAGTTGCTGTAGTCTTTAAACTCTAGTATGCTTTTTAAAATTTGCTTGGAAGAAAACACAGCTGTTGTCCCATCTGTTTTTTTTCCGTTTAGCAAATGTCATGAAGTTAAAATCTTTTAGATATTCAAAATAACCCTTTAATATTTTAAGCTTTCCTGGTTTTGGGAATTTCTTTTGAGAAAAAGAGGCCAGAGAAAGCATTTCAGTTGCAAAGATAATTGTCTGGAGTGTAGAGAATATGATTTTCTTGTGTGTGTTTTTCATCCCCTCCCCTTTTGCTATATAAATAAGGTGTTTCTTTGAGAGAGTGATGAGTATGAGAGTTTTTAGAAAGAGGGTAGGAAATAGGTAAGTTTGAATGAGGGGGGAAAGAGGAGAAATGAAAACAAACTTGTAGTAGATGCTAACAATTGAATCGACACATTCTGTAGCTTACAGATTCCACACTACTGGGGTGCACTGAAACTCCAAGTGCATCAAGCACAGCACTTTAAATCTTCTGTAGTTGTTTACTTTGAAACTTGTCTTCTGTACTGTTTCTATTTTATCCTTCAATAGATCAAGAAAGTGATCTCAGTTGTCCCTTGGGAGTTTCAGTGCTCATTTTATACCAACTAATGCTCCTGATGTTAGGAAGGAACAGCAGGGGCATATCCACCTTCTGATTGTAAGATAAATCTTAGGTTTTTTTATGTAGACGCTGCCATCTGCACAGGCTTTTGTTGGCATGATAAACTTGGGATTATAAATATTAATTCTTATTGGGTTCAGATTTTTCTTAATTCGTTTCTACCAATAGTAAGTCAAGGTATCAGATCATTCTTTACAGTATTTGTTTTCCTGTCATTTTTATGCCTTTAATTTCTGAAGGATAGTTGCTCATACTGTGCTGTTTGACAGGTTTAGGCTGCAATCTTAATTACACAGGGTTCATAACAATTAGCATGCAAACCATGTGAGAAATTGTAGGGGAAATTCAGGCTGGGAATGATCTCAGGAGACCTCTAGTCCAGTCTCCTCAAAATAGGGCCAACTCTGAAGTCAAGACCAGGTTTCTTTGGGTCTGAAAATCTTGGAAAATTCAGTCTCTGTGCAGCTTTTAGAAATGACATGTTTGATGTCTTTAAATGCAATTTTACAATGCTTGTACTATGCAATGTATAGTTTGTATTTCTAAAATTTTCCAGAATGCTTGGATTCTGAGTTGTAGGTTAATTTTGTAGGGTTATTTTGTTCTTCTTTGCAACTTTACAAGTGTAAAAGGAAGTTCTGTAATGGAGTATTCTGAATCAAGACAGAGCCTTTTTGTTTTAGGTTGTATTTGATTTGGGGATTTGGATTTTAAATGTAAAATTCATAGGGGTGTTGGGCTAAATTACTATTTATGACACCCACTTAGATTTTTTTTTTTTTTTTTTTTTTTTGAGAAAACAATCAGTCTGTAAGACGTAAATGTTATAATCTCATCTTGTCCTTCTGAGAGAGATGTGGACTTGTTTGGTAAGCCCAGAGATTTGATAGGTACAGAAGTTATGATTTACCAGTTGAGTTTGAAATATCACTTCTCTAGAAAATTCAGGCAAATTGTGGTCTAAATGGTGTTGTCACTGATCTGGTTTAGCTTAGGTTCAGATTGTGGTGTTACATCTGAGAAGATGGGATCAAGTAGCTTGGAAAGAAAAACCTCTTATCCTGGTTGTGCTGTGTAGTATTTTAAAAAGTGCCATTAGAAGTCTATTTTTAGAGGTAATTTTATTCGTAATGTGGTAGATGTTGAGGTAGGGTTGAATATGGATTTGGGATTTCCCAGAGGGAAATAGTCCTGCAGAAAAGAATTTTATCCAGATGAGGGATTTCTTCTTTGCAGGTTGAATATTGAACAAGAGAGTCTCAGTCTTGGCATGCTTTCTGAATGCTGGCATTGAACTCTCTGTGCACACAGATAGTTTTATACAACTCCCTCTTGTCTTTTGACTTCTGTTTTGTGATTTCACCTCTATCCATCCTACTGCTTGCTCTACTGGTATTATAGATTAACACAGCCATTTTAAAATAGCTGCTGTGGTTCTTACAAGCTTCAATTTTACCTCTGGTGGACTGTTGGCATCCAGAAAGCTTCCAGTTTTAACACAAAACACTTTTGACTGCTGTGCTGCTCACCTAGGGAGGGACAAGTGACAATCCTTGTACTGTGATCACTGCAATAAATCAAGAGAGTCAGAAAATACCAAAGATAAATTTTCCAGTAAATGTGAAGTAGTGTATTTTTAACAGGCTGATCTGTATATTCAGCAGAGAATGTGTGTAATTAGATGTGAAGGAAATGTTCTCATCATGCCTTTGCTGTTTATTGTTGGCCTCTAGTGATTCAGCACATATGGTGTGTTTGATGTGATGATACCACACTGTGGTGTTCTCTAATCAAACTGCAAGAGGAGCAGCAATTACCAGAGAACTGGGCCTGGTCTTGTGAATTATTAAATTGGCCTTGCAGTAAAGACCTATAATGGTAGTTCAGAAATGGAAAATCAGAGATAACATTGCAGTGGCCAAGTAGTAAATGCTTCTAGGTTCCTTTTTTTCGTTTGTTCCAAGGTAGGAAACTGAGCATTGTTCAAGTTCTGAACAGACAATTGATACAAACACAGGAGTAATTAACACAGATCCATTGCTTGATAAATCAACTCTTTTGTTAGCCTTTGGCTCTCTACTTCAGGTAGGAATCTCTTCCTACCCCTAGCTCCCAAACAGTGTGCCCTGCTTCACTGGGCTTGGCTTTGTAGAAGCACGAGAGAAAAAGGGCTTCCCCTCAGAAGTGCTTGCAGTCTAGTTGGTGTCAAGGATGGGAAAAACGGAACAACATTTAGTATTTGGGGAATTCTCATTGCCATGCTGCAGGAAATCCTCTGTGGTGCTTGCCTTTGACTCCTGGCAGCTTCTCTCATTCTAAATGAATAACATTTCTATTGCTTTAGAAAGGGAGAGGGAGGTGCATGAATGCTGAAGTCAGTAATCTTTGTGTTGTATTGAACTTCTTAAAGGAGTGCTATAGAGTAGGACATAACAAGGAGAGTTTGGTGGAGGGCAATCTGGAGAAAAATCAGTAATACATGTGCTTTTCCTGTGTATTAATTAAGGTTTTTTGTGTCATATTACAGGACATGGAAAAGCAGAAAAATATAGACTGTTGCTTTATTCATGAGATGTGGTGGGGTTTTCTTTTGAAAAACAGGATCTGTTCTTAATAGCTGTTGTTTTAGTAATTACTTATAATGTGTAAGACTGGATTTCATCATGACCAAAGTGTCGTTTCCTCACACCTTTATCTGGCATTTAATCTTTAAGGTAATCAGGTGATTAATTCTTCTGAAGGTATTGCCTGAAAAACTTCCAAAAATTAACATAACTAAGGGAAGACTGATTTACCAGTTAAATGAGTGATAATAAAACATCCTACCTGGAAACCAGAACATTGGGTTGCTGAATGTCAGCTAATTAAAACACCTTCTCCTTGCCTTGAGCAGTGTTACATTTAGAGAAATGCAAATCATTCCTCCTTTCCTAAAAATCTCCTTTCCATTAAATTAGATCTATTGGGAAACTTTTCCATAGGTGTTACCAAGTTAAAATGCAGTGTCTCTGACCCTTGTGTGTCTTTTTAATGTTTATTTTAAGAAGCTTATAGATAATACTGAAAAAAAAATTATTTATATCTAGAACTAAGCCTAGTACCTGGCTGCAAATTCCCATGCCACCAGAAAAAGAATCATTTAAGACGAGAAGAGTGTCTGAGAAGAAAATCATCTGAGGAGGGACATAACCAGAGAGTGCTTGGTCTATATCTTTCAAATGTAACCGTGGCAGTATCTTGCTGTCTATTTTTGTCCCTGGCTTTAGGCCTCTCTTTACTCCCTTAAATTCAGTTTCCAAGAGGAGATGAGCAATACAATACTGAACATAGTTTCTTCCTCTATGTGCATTTTACTTTCTTTCCTCTGAACAGTAAATAAATCTGTTCAATAACCTGGAATGGAGGAATCCTTGAATTTTGCACTAATTTTGGAGACTGGTATGTCATTTTGCCTGTTTACCAACCAATACAAACAAAGGCTTTTTCCTGATGATGTTTTCTTCATAGCTCACATGCCTGCACAACAGTAGGGATGAAAGTTTGAAAAAATTTTCCTTAACAGATCCAGTGCCTCAAAATCACATTTCTCTTGATGATACACACACCTTTGACTGAGCAAGACAACAGCCCTCCAGATGAACTAAGCTTTTCAAACAGATGAGTTGATTATTGTTGTACTACCTGAATTTTGTACCAAACAGGCACAAACCAGAAATATCTTTACCAGATTGTTTTGCTGCTTGCACTTTCAGGGTGTTGTACAGAGATCACAGGCAAATAGAGTTGTAAATTCATCATCAGTTCCTCAACAAGAAGTTGGGTTTTTTTGTTCCATAAATACTTTGAAAAAATTAAGAGTTGAGAAGGGTAATACATATGTTGTCTCTTCTTAAATCTGTCTCAGAACTGAAGTTATTATTTAATTTAGTCTTAAAAATATTGATGCACTGCATCAGATTTCCTTCCCATACAATAACACTGCTTCCAGTGACATAATAAATGTTTCTTTACTTTCTGGTTCTTGCCATGAGTAAATGATGAGAAACATATTTTGCTAAAGAAGTTCAGCTTTGTGGAGCCCAGTGGTGCTGTTTTCTGTGCTCAGATAAGAAAATACTTTGAGCTGTTAGAATTGGGATAATGGCACTAATAGTCATCATCAAGCAAACTTTGTTGTATAGAATATCTGATTAATAGGCCTCATTTATATGTTTAGTTAAGGTCTTATTTCTGTGCATATTGCTAATGTTACACACTCATCAATACTAGACTAGCATTCACATCTGTCTGCATGCAATTGTGCTCTTTGTAATAGAATCTGGTACTGAAAGTGAATAAAATGCTATATTAAATATTATTTAAAATGTTAAACATCATTCAATGCTGTTTCTCTTTAACTGCAGACCCTGCAACATGGAAAAATCCAAGACACCTTGCTAAAGGTTGCCTTTATCCACTTGCTTTCTCTCCCTACACCTGAAGTGCATGCTTCTATACACTAATCACATACATTTCATGCCCCATGATTGGTGATGACACTTTTCCTTTTACACTTCAGCTACTGTGGTGATTATTTTGCTGTCTTGTGATCTGATTGATTTGATTTTCAGTTCTCTTACCTTGTTGCATTACAATGAGATGGTTTTTGCTTTTCTTCTGTGCTGTTGCTGCTTCATAGAACTTCCTGCACTTTTAATTCCCAAATCCTTAAATGAAAAAAAAATCTTCGTTGATCGACCTCCTTAAATTTCAACTTAGGTGAAAGAAAAATGTTTTGAAAGATTACTTGATTGTTGGTAAACCATGTGTTTGCCAAAAGGCCAGATTTCTTGTAGACTCTTCTTGCAGAGGAGATTACTGTGTCAGGGAGCACAAAGGAAATGACCCCAAACTAAAAATTGGAAATGGAACTTGCCATTAATGCTTGGAAACCTAATAGTGAAAGTGTGACTGTCTTGCAGCGTGACTCAAACTGCTGCCTGTGCTACAAAGCAGGAATTGAACATAACCTCCTTTGCTCTTTCTGGGACTGCTCTTGCATAGTCCCCAAGTAATTCTGGACCTCTGTGGTGACTGACAAGAGTGAAGATGTTTGGTCCTTGACAGATTTGGGAAGAGACATGTTCTCCTAAGGCTTCTTTGTTATGCAGAACTCTTATGTATTTTCTGTTTGCTTGCTTTTAGTTCTACAGGTTTTCCTAACTTTTTCTTTCAGCTGTAATTTGATCTCACTTGCATGGTTTAAAAACAATGCTAAAAAGCTAGCCTTTTTTTTCCCAGGTTTTTAAGCTATTGCTAATAATTCTTTGGTTTTCTGTTACAAGCTGGTATTTAGTTAACAAGACCATTTCTGAAAGACTGCAGGGTAGGTGATTGGCTCAGTCCTGGGCAGGAAGGTGGACCTTGTGTGAGACAAACTAGACATAGTAGTGAGGTGCAATGTTCAATAGAGGGAATCATAGATCTATTTATACTAAGCTATTTAACATCTAACTTTAGAAAACAAATTAATTTTTCTTTTGCTGCTTGAAAAGAAAACCCCTCGTCTTTTTCAATGAACAAGCCTTGAAGAAATGTTAGTGAAACATCTACTTGGTTCACATGTATCCATTTCTGTTTTCAGAGGTAGATGCTGCAGAATGGGGTAAATTTCTTCATACCAAAAATAAGGTATGTTTACTCTCTTGATGAAGTAGCAGTGTCATAAATATGTTAACATAGATTCTTAATTCTGTTATCTCTTCCCTTGACCTTCCTGAAAAGGAGTTTATTTGCATTATTATACCTGCTGTACTGAATGGCAGAATATTGAGGATTTTGTGTTTTGCTTTTTATAAGTAGAAAACTTTTGCAAGCGTAAAGCATCTGTTATGTGGGTCATTGATTTTGCTGAGTTATCCTGTTCCTTTTTGGGTTATTTAGTTGATTATTCTAATCTGTGCATTGCCAAAATTGGAATGGACCTCACAAAGACAAGGCTAGGTGTAAGGACAAGTCATTTCAGTCCAGTGAAGAATTGGCTGCTTCAGAGGTTTATTAGAAAGATGTGAAAAAGACAGCAGAGCCTCATGTGCATCAGGGTCAAGGAGCACAAACTGAGCACCTCAGGAAGAGTCAAAGCTTAATTCTTCCTTGAAGAAAGTAATATTTTTGTTGGTAGATAAATTACATAAGTGTTTATTAATCTAAAATGATTTCCTCACCTTCTAGGCAGTGCTAGGAAGTGAAAAGCTAGAGAGGAGTATAGAGGGAACCAGTGCTACCAGAGAGGTAGCTCTGTGCTAACTTATTTTGCATTGGTGGCAGGAGAAACATTTTTACAAGAGTGGAAAATTTTGAAAATGGAACTGCCCTTTGTCCTTTCAAGATGAGAAGTGGTTTAGGCTACATGTTTATTAGCTTCAAAAGATTGCAGCTAGACTCAGTGGAATTAAGTGTTTGGAATTCTCTTTGGGTAGACACAAATTAATGAATCTTGTCTAATACTGGTTAAAGTGCTAATAACTGCCATCTCACAGAATTAGTCAATAGATTAAATTCCAATTTCTGTAATTTTTAGCACTGGTGAGTCCTGTTAGCATCAGCTTAAGGGCTAATAGTAATTAATTTTTTTTCATAATCTGTACACTTAGAGAGTTTTTCACCATCCCTTAGAGAACATTATTTTGCAGTTAAGTAAGCGAATTCTCGCTTTGATTTTTAAACTTTTGTTTTCTTCCTTCAGATCTATACAGATTTTGATGAAATTCGTCAGGAAATAGAAAATGAAACTGAGAGGATTTCAGGAAACAATAAGGTAAATCCTGCACTGTCCATCTGTTGTCTTGCTACTGATTTTCTTGCTGCTTAAACCTTTCTTGGAGTTTTGGCAGCTAGGAGTGAAAAGCACTTAACTGTTCTAATGAAGAACCTGGGAATACTGCTTGCTGTCTTGAGATCTTTCTTCATTGTGTTCATGAGATAAATTACTTTAGCTAGAAGACAGAGAATTGTTGTTTTACTTCAAGGTTCTGTAATAAAAGTGCAAAAAATAAACTTTCAGTTCAACTTGCTTTCATTTTTCTACATACCTGGCATTATGCATAATTCTAAAATTGGCTGCTGCCAAAGACAAAAGAACTGGTTGGCAGATGTGTTTGGCTTTCTTTCCTTGCTGTGTGTTTTAAGGTATGTAGTGAAATAAAGTCTTTGTGGTACGAAACTACAGCCTTTGGGTTTTCAAATGATGCATTGAAATAATCCAAGGCAGTAATTGTTATTTCTTATTAATGTATTTCTAGGGGATCAGTCCTGAACCGATTCATCTTAAGATTTTTTCATCTAATGTTGTAAATCTGACTCTTGTGGACTTACCTGGAATAACAAAGGTAAGATGCAGAAAGCTCCTCTTCTGACTCAGTGTGTATTTTTGAACCAGGTGTGCCTGTTCACTCTTTGCCATTGTTCTGCATTGCCAGATAAACTGCTTTCCTGGCCTTAAGCAGTATAGTATAAATTTGACATGTCACTGTCTTCTGGGGTAAGATTTGGGTTTCTTTGCGGATGTCAGAGATAGATTTACTTATGTATGTTTTTCCCCTTTCTTCATTTAAGTGATGGTGGGTGTGTGGGCTGAATGTTTCTTTCCATAGAAGAGGTAGCACTCCAGGTCTCAGAGCTGTGCCTGCAGATAGATGAGTATTTAGCAACTTGGAAAATGTTTTTCCACAATGCTTCTCCAGGAGTTGCTGTGTGTATTTTGTGTAAGAGGCTATGTAAAGTAAGGATACTCTAGGAGAAATGTTCAGATCCAGTTTGTTCAGGTTACATACGGAATAATTTTCGAGACATGAAGAAGACAAGATGATTTCTTTCCTTGTCCTTGCACACCCCACTCTGCTAGTTGTGCAGGTGGAGCCTCATGCAGATATAGAGGCACAATTTTGAACAGTTCCATATTGGTTTTTTTTTTCTCTAGGTGCCTGTTGGTGATCAGCCTAAAGACATTGAACTTCAAATAAGAGAGCTCATCCTGCAGTTCATCAGCAACCCTAATTCCATTATCCTGGCAGTCACGGCTGCCAACACAGACATGGCCACTTCTGAAGCACTGAAAATAGCTCGGGAGGTGGATCCAGATGGTAAGCACCAAGGCTCACTGGATCCTGGAATTCAGCTGCTTTTTAAAACTCAGTCCTGAAATAACACTGAAGTCGTTTGGGCAAATTATAGGAAGAAAAGTAAATGTCAACTCATTTCCTAGAAAATAGAAGTTTTATATTTGTTTAAAGACTTCTTGCTGCAATCTCTGCAACTCAAGAGAATGCTGAGATGAATCAATAACTGATAGATTTTTTTTGCCAGCAGGCCAAGTAACTATTGTAACAGTCATGGATTACTTCTGTTTCCACAGCAGCAAAAGGATTTTTCAGAGTTTTAGTAGTTCACAGTGGTCTGTTAGGGCAACTTCATGCTTTATTTATTGTTTCCTTTGGTAGAGAATTTATGCCGCCCTGCAGCTAGTAATTGACTGTCTAGCTGTTCATTTAGTGACTTGTAGTAAGGATCGGATGACTTTTGGTGCCCTATATTTATGTGGGAGAGCCGACTGATTTAATGGATTAGGAGGGTTTTAATTTTATGTTTACCTAAGGACTTTGAAACAGATCTGAAGCTACTGGCTACCTGCTTCTTGCTGTTGCAAAGTCCTGTCAGTACCATTGACTAACAAATGGCACTGTGATTTGAAAGAACATGGATTAATATGCTTGGAAAATAAGCATATTTTTAGGCTAAAATTTAGTGTTGGTACCCTCAGTTTTTTTTTCTTCCCATAAAATGTAACATCTCATGATTGTTTTCAACCTCCAAGTCTGCTTTGGCTTGTCTGCCACATAACCTTGAGGGGAAACCTCTGGCAGTCTGCTCAGTTAAACTATCCTGGTTCAAGATATCAGACCCCTTTTATTTTATTCCTGTAAAAATGATCGACAGTGACTTTTGGATCACTTCCCAAAATTCTGAAACTTAAAGGTCTAGAGTGGCAGATCATGTTGCAGGTTCTGCAGGAGTAATGCTGTATAGTGAGAACCTACGGTACTCAGATAGCTACACTCACATGAAAATTTCAAGACCCAGAACTTGATTTTCCTGAGATGCTGGTTTAATTGTTTTAGACTCAAAAGGTCTGTTATATTTTAAAGAAAAAAATTCTTGGCACTTTTTTTTTCCCAGATTGAGAGTTCAGGAAATATTAAGGTCCCAGACAAATCCTAAGGTGTGTGTTAGCCTACTGGTTTAGATGGGCAATGTTTACCTATTTAATGAATTCAGGTCACTAATTCTTCACTTTGCTGAATTGTGAGTTTTAGTTCCTCTCATCAAATGAGAACATCCCTGTGAGTGTTTTCCTTTTGGTAGGTCGAAGAACCCTTGCTGTTATCACAAAGCTGGATCTCATGGATGCTGGCACTGATGCTATGGATGTGCTCATGGGAAGAGTGATTCCAGTCAAACTTGGCATCATTGGAGTAGTGAATAGGTCTGTGTGGGCACATTGGTGCTATTTTTAAAACTCTGTTAATATGAAGTAATGCCTCTGCTTTTTTAGCCATGAATATAGTTTTAAGACTAAGGGGACAGTGTTGAAATAAACTTCTGAATAAGCAAGCGAGAAGCTTGTTGCTCACTTCTCAAACACCTTTGTTCTTCCACTCATCCAACTGCTAATGCAGAGAGGAGTAGAGACGCCTCTGAAAGAGCTGTAGTGTCACCACTTCTGCTGTCATCCTTCAGCTTGAGGGGTGCTTCTGGTCAGCCGTTCACATCAGCTCTGATCCAGCACAGGTCCTGTATATACCATCCTCACTGCATATGGCTGTGGTACTGTTGGCTGTGGTTTTTTACATGACTTAGGTCAAATCTCAGGTAGTTTTGATAAAAGCATTGCTTACTCTGTGTATAGTTGCCGCCAACACTGATTTGTTGACTATGCTGCAAGGAGAAACAAATAAAAACCTTTAAAGTGTGAGGAAGGTGAGTTAAGTGTGTAAAGCAAAAACCAGTTGTTAAATGTTCTGTCCAGAGAAGCAGAAGTGTAAACTACTTTGACTTTGCATCCGTTAACTAGTGTGTAACTCTGCCTTTTACCTGCAGGAGTCAGTTGGATATTAACAATAAGAAGAGTGTGGCTGATTCCATTCGTGATGAGTATGGGTTTCTTCAGAAGAAATATCCTTCCCTTGCCAATCGAAATGGAACCAAGTATCTTGCTAGAACACTGAACAGGTATTACTTGAAGATATAAATTGATGTGTCAGACGTATGTGCAGACCTTTTTACCCTTAGTGTCTCTTTTGGTGCTGTACAGTAATGCATTAAAGAAAACGCTGGTTGCAAACTCTGGTTCTCTCAGTTTCTGAATTTACTGTCATTTTCCCAAGTTAATGTTTTCCATTGGTGGTTATTTTGTGTCTCTTCTCTGTTTTGATGGAGATGATAAAGCTGAAACTTTTCCTCCCTTCTAATGAGAGACTGTTTTCTATTTTTAGATTGCTGATGCATCATATTAGAGATTGCTTGCCAGAACTGAAAACCAGAATTAATGTTTTAGCTGCCCAGTACCAGTCTCTACTGAACAGCTATGGGGAACCTGTTGAAGACAAAAGTGCTACTTTATTGCAGCTTATCACCAAATTTGCCACAGAATATTGTAACACTATTGAAGGAACAGCAAAATACATAGAGACTTCTGAATTGTAAGTACAAATATTTTCCTGGCATATTGGCTGAGTGGTTAGGTTGACCCAGTGGCTCTTACTGGCTCTCACTGGCAAAATTACTGCACTGGACCATAACATTCACAAAAATGTTTGAATCCAAGCAACTGTAAAAATTTTTTCTCAACGAGAGCTTTCTTCTTATTCACTACTTCAGCTGTTATTTTCTTCTTTCAGATGTGGTGGAGCCAGAATCTGTTATATTTTTCATGAGACTTTTGGAAGAACTTTGGAATCTGTTGACCCTCTGGGTGGCCTTAACACAATTGACATTCTGACTGCCATTAGAAATGCCACTGTGAGTGTTCTTCTGTATTTCTGAGTGTTGTGGCTGTGTGTTAGGAAGCTAAGGTTTAGTTCTATGTAAGGGGGGGCACAGCTTTGAAATGGTTCAGTGTTTTCCTGACAGATTTGGTTTCTTGCTAATATGGGAATTGGTGTTGCTGAGAATTAAGAGAGTAAGGCCACTTTTAAATTTTGCAATATATAATAAAATCTTCACTTTTTCAGACTTGGCTTTGAACATCAGACATATGTCTGGTTTTGTACTGTGTTGTGTGTGGACAGACAGGCAGGTTTCTGCATGGTCTTGGAGCATGTGGTACTCCATAGCAATGGTCTGTGTGTATGTTCCTATCCTCCTGTAAATGTAAAATGTAAAAACAGGATGTAGTAACAGGAAAGGTGTCATATTTCAGGTAAAAAATGTTATATACATTAGTCTGTATGGTCATAAATGAAACTACTCCAAACACTGAGGGCCACTTTTCTTGTTGGTATGGTATTAGATGCCCAAGACTGTTCAATAAATAATGGCAGTTTTTCTCTCTGAAATTAGAAAGAAAATGTCTTTGCCTTTATAATAGATTTTATCTAAATGTGGATCCAGAAATATGAAAAACCATTGTTCAGATTTGTAAGCCTAAAGTGACATGAGTAGGTAGACATCTCCAAGATTCCATAAGGTTGCTGCTTAATCATTATTGAATACATTTTGTCTGAAAGATAGCAACTTGCAGCTTTTACTTTTAAATATTCTTGTAATGTATTTTACTCTTGAGACCTGTTCTGAGTATCAGGTGTGATCACTGTGACCTGATTTATTCTGGGCCTCAGCAGCTACTACTTCTTAGAAGTACATCTTGTTTTATACACAATTTAGCAGCTTTTTCCCTCATTTTGAACCAGGGTCCCCGTCCTGCCTTGTTTGTTCCTGAAGTTTCCTTTGAGTTGCTGGTAAAAAGGCAAATCAAACGTTTGGAAGAGCCAAGCTTACGCTGTGTGGAGCTGGTTCACGAGGAAATGCAGAGGATTATCCAGCACTGTAGTAATTACAGCACACAGGTAAAAGTGCACACTTTACAGCTGGGTTTGTAATTACTGCCCTGTGTCTGTGGGTGTCACTACTTGCTTAAAAACTTCTGCAAGTCTCACCAGTAAAATCTTGGGTTGTTTTTAGGAGTTACTGAGGTTTCCTAAATTGCACGATGCCATAGTTGAAGTAGTAACCTGTCTTTTGCGCAAGAGACTTCCTGTCACAAATGAAATGGTAAGTTTCCACCTGCTGTAATTTTGGGGATAAAAGTCTCTGTTTTCTGGAGTCTTGATGGTTCTGTTTGCAGAGGCAGGAGCCCAAGTTATTAGAGGAATCTTAACTTATTTGTTAAACTGATAGTTATTTGTACATTGTAGTTATTGATAGTGTAATTGATGTACACATTTTGAGTCTTCTTTGTGTTAAAATGTAGATACATATAAAACAAAGGGGTGGGGTTACGGTTAAGCATGATGTCCCCTATGTTTCAATTTCCCAAGAAGAATTTTACAAAATTTCTCTTTAACATCTTCTAGTCTTCCTCATGTAGGTTATTTCCCTCCCTTGTAACAGAAGCTGTGCATTTACTGTAGAGTTTGGAATGCAGTGATGAAAATTGTAATCCTTATTCTGTATGTTTCAGAGCCTTGTAATGCCCTTTAGCATTTAGGAAAACTAAAAATTCAGCTTGTACCTTTAAATAAATACATTTTAATATGAAAGTCTGATTTGGACTGCCTTTTGGAGAGTAAAGAGTGTTTTAGTATCTGACTCTGCATTTGATGTGAAAAGCAAAATTTGTTTTGTCTACTTGCCATCCCTCATAGTGAGCCCTGGTTCCCATGTTGAAGGTGGTTTGTGGCTTGAGTGGGCTTTTGGCATGGGCTGTGCCTGCCAGCATTGTAGGTCATTGCTCTGCACTGGCATTAGGTTTCCTCCCTGAATTTTCGATCTGGGAATGTCTTCCATTGCAGGTTCACAATCTGGTGGCCATTGAGTTAGCTTATATCAATACTAAACATCCAGACTTCGCTGATGCCTGTGGGCTAATGAATAACAATATAGAGGTAAGAAAGTATGTTCTCTTAAAAAGTTTCTTGTCTCTTGAAGTGAAAGGGAAATTGATAAAATAACAAATGCTTTAACTGCTTCCCTTGAAGCACATTTCTACATTTTGAGGTATTAGAAATGTGATGAATTATGAATGTGGTGCATACTCTAGTGATCTGTGGATTTGTTAATTTCTGTTGCATATTACCTTCAGGATCACTGGTTGATATTTCACTGAAAGGATTCTGCCTATTTTTCAGTCTGGAAAATAAGATGGGCACCTAATTGAGTATTGCCCAAGAAATGAAAATTTTTAAGGGGAAATACAAATATGTAGCTGTGAAATGGCTTTTTTTTGAAGTAACTGCATTTTGTGTCTGACACAATGTATCAATAATGTTCTTCTCATTCAGAAAGGCTAATACAAGTATGGTTTTCTCTGTTCAGAGTCTTAATTTCTGCTTGTTTTTGGCATTGTTCTCAAATCTTTGTTACCACACTTCAGTCTCCCTGAGACATTCTTTCCATCAGTCTCCCACAAGTAGTCTTGTGTTTGTCAAGCCCAGCTCAGATTGATAATACTTGTTACTGCCATCATCCTGTGGAAGCAGTTCAGTGACCAATCTGCTAGATTGGAAGAATCAATCTGGTAGTGTTACAATACTTCATCTCTCTGGCTAAGAACTCATTAATATTCTTGTGTTTATCCAACACATCGTGTTCATTCCTCACAGACTCATGGAATGGCTTGGCTTGCAAAATCATGCAAGGTCATCTCAGTCCAACCCCCCTGCCATGTGCAGGGACACACTCCTTTAGGCCAGGTTACTCAGAGCCCCATCCAACCTGGTTTTGCATACTTCCAGGGATGGGGCAACCCCAGCTTCTCTGGGCACCCTGTTCCAGTGCCTCACCACCCTCACAGGAAAGAATTTCTTCCTGTGTAATACATAATTTGAATCTACTCTCTTTCAGTTTGAAGCCATTCCCCTTGTCCTGTCACTACATGCTCCTGTAATGTTCCTTTCTTAAATGCTTGCATTACAATGTCAACTCTAGTTTTTACCTTTTACTTCCTTCTATCCATATATTCTGTAGTGACTAGGTATGCATTTGAATTTGGCTTGGTAGACTGCTCTTTAATCTAGCTCAAAACCAACCTGTATGGAAACTGCCGTGAGTACAGAAATTCAGACTTTGTGAAGCTGAACATACAAAATTGTTTTACTACTTAAAGTAGTTATTTCCTAATGTTTTCCTAAACAGGACATCAGAATTTTTGAAGAACCAAACCATGTTTTATTTGGTGGACAATCAATTGTTGATTTCATGAAAAATCAGATATTTCTTTTTCCTGATTGCTTCAAATTCTGTTTTGCTATGAAGCAAATTCTGCCTCCTCCTTCATTTTGGGCTACTCGTGTGCCGGCCACAGAATCAAATCTTTTGGATTACTCTGAGGATTTACAGCTTAATGAGGGCTGTAAGGTACCTGTGCTGAGCCAAATTGTGGAGCTTAGATGTTGTTTTTTAAAGGCTCAGGTTTCGATTAGGGAGTGTGGTGCAAAAAAGTTTTGCAAAACTTCTTATATTGAGGATTTCGTTTTGACCAGGTATCCAAATAATCAAGGGTTTCATAGACCACAGTATTAGTATGGCACATGATGAGATGAAATTACTGGTGTTTGTGTCTAAAATGGAAGTTGCCTGTGAAATGTGACTCTTGCTCTGTGTTGATACAGAGTAATTCATAATCGAGGTCTTGCTGGGTTGTTTTTAAAGGAACAAAGGCGGAACAGGTTAACCCGGGAGTTGCCTTCTTCTGTGCCACGAGACAAGGTAAGTCACTGTCTGATTTTAGTTTTTACATAAAGCTTAATGCATTCTCCTAGATCCAACCTAAGTATTGGAAATTCTGATATGCTGCCCTAGTGACAGTCTTGGGAGCTTTTGGGTATTGGAGTTTCTTCCTTTCAGTTTCATAAGATAGAAGTAGAATGTCATTTGCTTAAGAAGATGCAGTTTTTGGGAGGTTTTAGAGCTGGTATTTCTGAAGACTTGTCTATAAATGTAGTATTACACCTATTACTTGAATGTCATCTCAGGTAAGGTATAATGACTGCAGACGTTGAAGATGGACTCAGAACTTTCATGCTTATATTTATAGCTGAGGCACACTGATTTCAAAAGATAAATAAGTGATTTAAAATATCCAGTGCCAACATGGTGACTTGTGATTAGTTTTAGTTAAGTCACTCTTAAAACTGCAATTTATTGCAGTCTTTCTTTGAGAGCAGATGTGGGAGGTGACATTTTCAGTTGTTTGTCATCATCCAGTCATATATTCTGGAGCTTGCTTAATTTTAGCAGGTTTTGGAATGTGCAGTGACAGGGGTGGAAGAACCAACTAAGTGTCATGGAAAATGTTGTCTGGCTGTAGAAAAGAACAGTCTGACTCTAAGCTGGAATTTTGAACAGTTATTTAACACTATGTGAATTATTAAGAATTCAAAGATAGAGACTATGGTGTAGGTTCCTCATGAGGTTGTTACAGGAGTTTCTACAGCTGATAGAAATCTGTTCACTAAGTTCATTACCTTAAAAAGTGAGACAAAGTCCCAGAGTAGATCTAATACTGCTGCCTTTAATGTCTAAAATAACAGATGGATGAACTGGCAGTTTAAGGTAGCTATCTAGAGATTGCTTTCACTGCTCTTTGATCCTTCATTTTATTGATTTCATAGTTAAATCATCAGTGTAGGAGCTTAAATGAAATTGAAGGTCACATAATCCAAAATAACTGTCTTGGAGACGGTTTTTTTTTTTTTTTTCCTTCTCTTTTTTTTTTCTTTTTTTCTTCTTTTTTTTCTGCTTCTGTTACTATTTTTCTTGCCAATTCGAAGTATTTATTTTCTGGATTTTGAAAGATGCTAGTAGGTAAAAGTGTATGAAATTTGCTAGGTAAATTTGGTGGTCTTCAGTTGAATTTTTTTTTTCCCTCCCTGCATATTTTTACCTTCCTTAGTCTACTAAAGCTCCAGGTGCATTGGCACCTGCTTCCCAGGAGACTGTTACTGCTGCTTCTGCTGAGGCTGATGGCAAGGTCTGTCTTGATTTTTCCTCTTAAGCACTGCATGCATGTTTCTGTTCTGGTGCACCCCAGGTGTAAGGAAAGCAGTTTATCTCCAGTGTTCTGTCACCAGCAGTGTGTCCTGCCCAGTCTGGATGTCCTCCCCAGTGTGGATTACTTGGCACTACTGCTTCTATGGTCAAGACATGCCAGGAGGTGGCCAAGTCACTGCTTTCTCTTTGTTTGCATTATCCTGTGGTGCAAATATGCCCTAATTTGCCTCAAACTGTCAATAGATTGTTGGGTACAACAGTGTTGTAATCAAAAGTCTTCAGCATGGCTGTTAAACTGCATGTTTTTAATGTTGACAGTTAAAGAAGGAGCACAGAAGATAAATTAAATGTGAGTTTCCTGCTTCCTGCAGGGAATCTTTACAGGCTTTGTTCAAACTGAACCTCCTTTGTGTTGTTTCACATAATTGTTGAATCCCTGGTTTACTCATATTTGTGACATGTGTCTGCAGTGTTTTTTTACGTGTTAGGTGTGCTGTCTCATGTGTTAAAATAACAGCTCCTTACTCCTCTGAAGGCTTTTCTGCTAATTGCTCTTGCTTGGAGTCAGAAAAGAGGGGCAGTCACAAGTTTGTGTATTAGGAGTACCAAGGGGACTCAGGCTTTCTGCTTTATTGCACATTCAGATTTTAACACAAGGCTTCCATTTCCACCCTGAACAAAGTGGTTCAAGTCAAGATCTAGTCAACAGTAGAATTTTAACTATTATTTTCATCAATGTTTTAGAGGTTTTGATATGCTGCAAAGATTAAAAAGATATCAAGAGCCACTGTCAAGATAATGTTGTGACTTAGGAAGTTGCAGGAAGCTGCCAGATTTGGTTTGCATTTCCCATAAAACCTGTCCTCTGTTAAGTGTAGCTTTGTTTCTGAAACTGCTTTGGAGGTAGAGCAGGCTCCACAGGAACACAGAAGGAGAGTGGCATTTTTGTAATTTTGAACAGCTGTCTTGCAATCAGAAATCATGCAGTGGAGCTTTCCTTAACAATAATTTTCTCTTATTAACAGAGTTTGATTTGAATTCCTAGTGTGTTCTACAATGCCTCTGAGCAGTTTTGCAATTTAAGTAAAATTTTTCATGTGCATAGGTTAGCTGGGTTTTCTCCTGTATGCTGCTGCTGGTATTCTGTTTGCTGTGCTTTGTTTCTCACTCCTCTTTTTTTGAGATTTAAGATCAGCCTGTGGTGTTTCATTGTAAACACAATAGATAAATTTAGTTTTTCCTCCTATATCTGAAGCAAGACAAGTACACAAAGCCTTTAATGACCTTGACTGTTTTTCAAACAGGAGCAGATTGTAAAGCACAGAGTAGTAAACAGAAGACATATTAGGCTTGTGGAGAGGTACAAAATAAAGATTGCCCCTATTCTACATCAGAATAAACTTTGGGGTTTTTAATACTAATTAACATGTGGTGGATACCATCCACTAATATTTCTTCTGTCCAGTGATTCCTAATGTTTAAGAGTTAGGTGTTGCATGTTTTTCTCAGAAGATTCATGAATGATTCTTTGTCTGGAACTCCACAGAATCTCTGATCTTCACATCCAAAGGATGAAGATTTTTGGTTTGATTTGTTACATAAAAAGCCTTCTGTAAATTCTGACAGCACAAATACGATCATAGCTGTGGTACCTCAAAACAGAGATGTGCATATTTTTTAGCTGTTACTGTAAGAAACTTCAGTTTGTATTTAAATAAAATTTGAAGAATTTAAATTTGAGTATTGCACGAGCTGGGGGGATCTTCAAAATATACTTTCAGAATGATCCTGATAGTAAAAGATGGTATAGGATGCCAAACCAGGACAGTGGTCAAAGCCAAATGACTTAGAAAGATCACCCCATACTTGAGAGGTGATTTGTGTACCCTTAAAATGCTGTGGAGCTTCTCCACGTGAAACATTTCCATACCCTTTATTAGGGAGAGCATGAGTTTTAAAAGCTTTCATTTTGCCGATACCTTTTGTGAGCTGTAACCAGCAAAGGGAGATGAAATGTGGGGAATATGAAGAACAGAATGAAGGGAATATACCTGTGAAAATCTTATTTTTTAGTGAGTTTTACCTGTAGTGATTTGATCAGATGCTTCTCTACAGTGCCCGAGTTCTAATTCTGCCATGTTTTCTCAATGTGCTATTTGTGCAGACTCCTGCAGGAGCAGATGCACCTCAGGAGACTGGAACAGGCAGCTGGAGAGGAATGCTGAAACCCTCCAAAGCAGAAGAGGTATCTGCAGAGGAAAAATCCAAGCCAGCTGCAGCCCTACCTGCTAGTCCTCAAAAAGGACATGCTGTAAACCTATTAGATGTGGTGAGTCTTGGAAGACAAATTCCTTTCCTTTGTAGTTCAGGCTCAGGAAAGAAAACAGCTGAATTTCAGATCTTGTAACTTTGCTGCTAATATGTGGTATCTTTGTAAATAATTCCCAGTCTGGCAACAGGGAGCTCTAGCCAGTCTCTTCTGCTTTGCTCCTTGCCCCATTCCAGTCTCCCTGCAACCTCCCTGCCTGCTCCAGGTTCAGGCTATGATTGGGATAACTGGCTTCCTTTCACAAATTCCTGTGCAATAGCTGTTGGTACAGAAACAAATAACAGCTCAACTCAAATTCCTGCTCTTCTTGTGCTGAATTTTAATGTTTACAATAGAGGAGAAGAATCATTAAAGACAAAACCCACTTAAGTTAAAAACAGACGGAGAGACTTGAAGTATTTGGAGAGTTTTAGAAAAAATGTAGTGGTGCCCTCTGACCTTGGTTTCACACATGTGGATTTTGATATGTCTCTTAATTTTATATCTGAAGAATTCTAGGTTTGTTGCAAGACAGGTTGCATCTATCAAACTCAGGCTAGAAGAGCAGTAGTTACAGGTTTGAGTTTTATTTACAAATGCAAATGAGCAGAATTGCTAAGCTGAGGGGTTTATGTTTTCACACAGCCTGTACCTGTTGCACGCAAACTTTCTGCCCGTGAGCAACGAGATTGTGAAGTGATTGAACGACTTATTAAATCTTACTTCCTTATTGTCAGGAAGAACATTCAGGACAGGTAAACCCAAATTTCCTTGAACTATTTAAGCTATGCAAGTGTCGTGGTATTTCAAGAATCATATATATTGTTGCCCTAAAATTCAAACCCTTCTAATTTATTTTCGTAATTATAATGTACTTTCCCATAAACTGTAAAATAAACAAAGATCGTATTTACATTCCTTTTTAAAAAAATATCACCTAACAGACTTCTCAAATAACCAATAAAATTAGAGAAGTAGTAACTTCTCTGTCCAATCTCTAATCACTGTCCAAAAACCTATATATACAAAATCAACAATAAACTTACCCTTTTTTTTAATACTCTAAACACATATTTATCTGTATGTTACTGTGTTCCCTCTGTATGTCACAGTAACAATATATGATCTTCTTGTTTTTATCATGTTCTTGTGTTCTTAAGAAGAGAAATTTATTTTTTAGAAGAGACAGCAGCAGTAAAATTTGACCCCTCACAGAATGAAGCAGTTTGAAGAAGCCCTTGTTCTCTCTAATGGTTTGAAGTTCTGTTTAGTATTAAGTAAAATGTTTAATTATTTAGGAGATGCCTGCCTTTCTGGAGGATGCTGCAATTCAGATGGGAGATTTGCAGCAAATAACTGGCATAAATTCTAGGTGCTGTGCACCCTGACAGAATTTGCTTTGCCATCCTATTAATTCAAATGGGAAAGTCAAATAGGAACTAGTATGTGTGTGGCTCAGTTTTCTAGCACTTAGCTATAAGGATGGAAATGGCATGAAAAAGTTCTTTCTGCTGTGGAAAATGCCTTTAAAGTTTTTGCTTAAAGATTGACATACTTTAATGAGGAATTCTTTAAAACTTTTTTTCTTAGGTCTTTGTGGAAAGGTCTAACTTCACATATATTTATATTTTTATGTATATTGGAAGTTTGAGGGGGGGGAAGTACAGGAATCTGGAAACAAGATTTTACAGCAGGTCAGTGAGCCTCCTAGGTGTGTTAGTCTATCCAGTAAACTACCACCTTCAATATAATTTTAAGTATTATAATAGTATTCATTTTTAGTATTAATTTTAGTATCAGTATCATGGCAGAGGAGTGCTTTGTTTGCCTTAACTATGAGATATCAGAGATATGAATTATTTCTTTGCCTCTTTCCCTTCCCATTTACACATAAAATTTGGTTCTAGGGTTGACATACTTAAATGTGTATCATCCCTAGCACAGTAAAGATAGGTTGGTTTCTAATGAGCAAAGTTATTCTTATTTTGTGTGTTTTATGCTGTTCATGTCGTTTTACAATGCAGCTTTTTTATTTGAAAGAAATAAATTTTATATGAATTAGTTCTACTCTAATATTGTACATGATGTTGAGAGAGTTTTTTTTTTTTTGGAAGTGATACATTCCTGGTAGTTTGAGCCAAGGCTGTGTGTATTGTGCATTCTTCAATCTGGAACAGACCTGGGATTGAGCAATTGTTTTAAAGAAACAATCTCGATGTGCTTGCAGTGTGCCAAAGGCAGTGATGCATTTTCTGGTGAACCACGTGAAGGACACTCTGCAGAGTGAGCTGGTGGGCCAGCTGTACAAATCCCTGTTGTTGGATGACCTTCTCACAGAGTCTGAGGACATGGCACAGCGCAGGAAAGAGGCAGCTGACATGCTAAAGGTAATGAGCAGATCAGCAGCTCAGGGCAGCACTTAACCACATCAGTGGGAGACTTCTTGAAGACTTGGCTTCCTTTTCTCTTCACAACTTCTTAGGAGTATGCCAGAGAATTGCTTTTCTTTGCTAGAGGAATTAAAACCAATACACGGTTAGAAAATATAACATGAGCTTCAAAATCTGCAGTTTAGCAGGCTAGATAGAAAGTAGGTGCAGTTTCTCTTTTATTTTTAAGCTTTACAGCGTTAAAACTGTGTATGGTGAAGAAGTCTGCTCTTCTTGAGGATTTAGTGGGTTGCCACTCGTTTCGTAATGACACTGATTAGCTTTGATTTGATTTTTAGCTTTGCACTCCCAGACTGCTGCTGCTGTGTCCCTGGGAAATCTCTCCAGCATAACTAACTCTGTCTGTTGTGTGTTCCTGTGTGCAGGCCCTGCAGCGAGCCAGCCAGATCATTGCAGAGATCCGTGAGACACATCTTTGGTGAAGACTGTATCAGCCACACTATTTATATGCATTGGAGGTTACATTGGCTTGACAATTGCTAGGCATGGTATACGGAGTAGAATTTTTATTTATGAACTCTTCTTATCTGTGTACTGCAACTGTGTAAATCTGCTCATGTAAAGACAGTTGGTTTGATTTGCAAACAGAAAAATACGCTGTATTTTGCAAAAGAAGTCCTATTTAATCCATATAATAAATGGCTCTAAATGTTTCCTTACCAGGTTTCTGGTGCAAATTAAAGCAGACCAAGTCTTCTGTCTCAGTGACAGTCTCATTTGAACTTGGGGAAAACCGTTCAAGTTCCAGTGCCTGACTTGCTGAACAGGTTGCCTGTGGTTGAGATGGCCGGTGTAGTCTTGTGGCATAGTTTTAAGCTGCTTTTCCAGTAGAAGTCTCAATACTGTGAAGAAAAGAGAGCACCGAGTATTTTCTTTCCTGACTATATTGCATGCACTGTGACAGATGGAGGTCTCCATTTTATAGCACAGTAGAGATGTCGAGCGTATTACTGTGGATGTGTGTTCCCTTTTTTTTTTTTTTTTTTTTTCTCTTTGTCCCCAAATGTTTCAGTGGCAGACAAAACTTCAGACTTGATTTCATGGAGTATAATGTAGGAAGAATTAACCTGGAGCTTGCGAACAAGAGCAGCCTGCTAGAAAGTGGCTGCAGGGTTATTAACGTGCACTGGAGCTTATGGATGAGTGTTGGGGTTTATAATCAGGCACAAGGACACCTTCCCCTTCTTCCCCACCTGGGACCAAGCCCCTGGACCACCAGATGGTGAATTTGCTCTGGCAGAACTGAAAAATAAAAGTGAATTTCAAAAATGTCATGGGATAATAAGCGTGTCTTTTAAAAACAAATTAAGTTGGCCAGGGAGAAGGGGATGCCCGCGACTTCTGCAAATTTTGGAGTGTATGGGAGTATGGAAGAAAGTCTGTGGAATTGGAATATTTATATCAGAGATTACAATTGCTTTTGAGGAAATTTTATTGTGCTGTAAGTAGCTTCTTTTTTTTTTTTGAGGACAATCGTAAAATGATGAAATTTTAGGTTGGAAATTAAGTTGATGAGATTTCTTCTTCTGATTATAATTCATACAGATAACTATTGATCACACTAGCCTTGAAGAAGTAAACATTTTAATTTTTATGAATAAAAATTTATTTAAACTCCAGCCAGCATACTTGCATGTACTTTTCAATCAGATTCACTCTTTTTGTATGAAGTGAAAATGTTTACTATAGTGTTGCTGATACTTTTTCTTTAACACAACTTGCATGAAAAATAGGACACTGCTGTTGACCTCCATGGCTTAATTTTATGTTATTGGGCCAAGATAGTGAGGTTTTTATATTACCATATGCAGTTCCTTCCCCCTGAAATCAGTTAGCAAAAATGGAATTCCTTTGGTAAGGTGCTAAAGATTGAAAATTTAAAAATTTCAGTTTACAGGAAGCTCTGTTTAAAAACATATTTTTCTCATGGTAATCTTCGGTTTGGCACTGATAGGAGCACAAGGAGTTAAGTCTGACAGATGCAACTTTTGGATACTTCATGTATGATCTGAGGTAATTCATGCAGAACACAGAAATATATATTATGTATTTTTAAACAGCCTAAAATGTCATGATATATGCATTAATGTAATGAATACAAAGGATGTACATTGTATCCAGGGATGGTAGTTCTGAGATTTAAGAAGTATGACTGAAGTGCAAACCACTTTTCAAATGAATTTGGTGATCAGTGAAAGCTTTGAAGTTTTGTCAAGAGCATTACATTTCTGTTTGGAATTCACCTGACACCTCTCCCTTTTGCTTTCAACATCCAAGAAGTTTTCAACAGGGCAGTGCCGTCCATAAGTGATCTGCTCCCTAAGCTTTAACTCCCAAAGTTCAGTTAGCAGTCTCTTTGTGAAGAAATACTCTGATTTGTAAAGTAAATGCTGCATAACGCAAATGAATTTCATTTATTGAAGAAATTCTTGCAAGTGATACCTAGCTCTGTAATGTCACGTGAAATTTCCAGTGTTAATTTGGTTTCTGAAATGTTACGACTTTTTTGTTGAAGTTTCACAAAAAGTTTCAGTTTGGTAATGTTTGAGTGCCAAGAAATGAACTTGATTTGTAATCCTTAATGCAAGACTTTGAAGGTCCATGCTGTAACAATCCTGTTATTTAATAAACAGATAATGCACAAAATTAATTATGCCAGAAATAGTTTTGGACTGACTTGTAGTTCTGGTGGCAAGACTTACGTGCACTTGTAAGCTTGTAGTACCTATGTGTGTACAGCCTTAGGTTCTCACTCAATTCTGCATTCTTGAATAGTTCCATAATTCCTAATGTAGACAGGCTGCTCATGTCTGCTGGTAGGTTGGAACCAAGCTGTGCTCTGGAACTGACCTAAATAATTCAAATACTATCACTACCAGCATTAAAAGAAATTATGGGGAAGCTGTGGAAAAAGCCTAATGAAGGCAGCAACTGAAAAGTTTCCAGATTAAACTGATGGTTTATAACTGTCTTCTAGATCACCTTACTTAGTTTAAACTTGAAATAATTTTGTCATTAATGCACAAGGTTTTGCTAACTTGCTCTCCAGGGGGGAGAAAATCATGGAGGGGAAAACTCCCTGTAGCCAAGTTCAGATGAGTAAATGTCTGACATTGCTACCTGAGCTGTTGTAGTCCTGCTGTAACTAAAACACAGTATCCTGATGTGAACAGTTCGTATTTAGTAGTAAGGTTCAGATTATACTTAGGTGAAGGGGGTGGTGGTGTGTGTGCGCTTCAGACCTTGCTCTGAAGTAAACAGAGCAGACCTTGTGTAAAACCTGCCTTTACTCATTGCTTTGTGGATGAATGGCAGATGCCAGATTGGATCTGGCAAACTCAGGTCCTTGCTTTATGGACAACAGCAGGGGAAAGAAACAATTTGCCACTTTGTTGTACCTCTGTTGGCAACTTGAATGGAATTATCCTCTGTAGTTTGTGTTTTTTTTCTGCACTTTTCTTCAGCTGTGAGAGCAGTGGGTAGCTGGTGTTTTCTGTAGATACTCAGGATCTCCACTGCAGCTGCTTTTTGTGGCTCATTAAACTGTGCTTTGAGGTGAGCGCTAGAGGATTGGTTCCTCAAAGTTTAACACCACTTGGATGTGGTTTTGTGCTCACTGTTTAAACTAGTGAAGGTGCTTTCATGCTCCCTTTTTTTGAGTTTCTGTGTGCCCTTTCACTCTCTTGACTGCTGGCTGCCACATTAAGGTCAAATTCAAGTCTTCCAGATTATGCTGTACAAATGTTTTCAGGAGTTTTTTTAGTTTTTTTGGTTTTGTTTTAGGATTTTTAAAATACCTTGCCCAAATAATTACTTTTCTTTTTTTGCACTTTTGAATCATGCATTTGTAACCATGTTAAATACTTTAATAGTAATTACTCCTTGTTCACATTTGGATGATTTTGCACAATCTCTTGCTGATTATCTGAATGTATCTGTGTATAAGACCAGGCTAAGAGAGGATAGTTGATTTTTCCAGTCATCCTTGATCCTTGGCCCAAGTGTTCACATGCTCAGTTGTCTTGTTCACATACCCTGTATGGTCTCAGCAAGTATGGGTTGTATCCAGCTGTTTCTCTGGGAAGAGTCAGGGAAGTGTTTGGATGGCTAGGACTTGGGGAAAGGCAAGCATGGGCTTAATTTTTTTGGTTTATGAATCTTATTAGAAACCTTGCATGCAAAGAACTTTATTTCTTTTTGTTTCATATTTCTAAAAAATAAATTTACTAATTTATTAAAAGTGGATATATATTGGATGACAGAAAACAGGCAGGAAAGAGACCAGACATGAAACACTACTTATTCCTCAGTTTTTCCTGTAACCAGAAACTCGCTCTCAAATGGGCTCTGCTGTACTTCTCTGGAGGTGAACATGGGTATGTACTGGAGGATTTTGGTCCCAGCTGCATGTTTCTGATTGCTTCTGTCATTTAAGGAACTGTCATTTAAGCTATAAAGTGGCTGTGTTAGGTGGATGAACTTTTTCTCTTTCCCCTTTTCCTCCATGTGCTTTTTGAGTAGAAATGACTCGACTACTTTTCATTGTTATGTAATAGAGATTAGGCTACAGATGTCTCATTATGTGACAGATAAGTGGGATCTGGAGACTGAAATTAACACCAAGAACCATGCTGAGCTTCTGAAAGTACCGTGTTTCAGTTTCATTGGCAGAAGAAACTTTCATCTCTAACAAGCAAGCTGCTGTATTTTATTACTGTTGAAATCTTGAGTCACGGTGCAAATGAATTCAGCATTGAGTTTATCAAGTAAAAAGAAACATAATAAAGATACCTAAAACAAAACAAACTCCCTGTCCAACTCTAGAACATATACCACGTTCCAGCAGCTAAGATTAAGGCTTTCCCCTCTTGTGGCTGCTGTTACTGCAAATTTGAAGATTTCATGGACCAGGGAATTATTCTCCATGGCCTAAGAGTGAGATCTGATCCCTGAAAGCAACACTGCAAAGCACTTGATCTTCCCTCTTGTGTTTCCTGGGCCAGAGATCCTTGTGGTACTGTTCACACCCAACTCCTGGGCAGCTAACATTAAAAAAACACCTTTCATGTACATGCTCCAAATCTTCTGGTATAATGTACTACCTTCCAGCTGGCTGCAGAGCCTACAGCAGTAGTACCAGGGTATTCCTTCAACAAGGAATGCTGGATAGCATGGATGCATCCATGGCATTCACTGGACCAGAGAAGTGGAACAACTGCCCCTCCTAAGTCATACTATGCACACAGAAGGCCTAAAAGGGATTCATTAGGTTGATTTAAGCTTTGAAAGGCTCTGTACTTTCAGATTTCAAAAGTGAATTTGCTGTGTATTCCCACATGAAGTCTGGAAAGCTTTAGTGTCCCCATACATAACCCAGAACCAACTTAAATTAGTGCTTCATCATTTAGTCCTTTATTATGAATTTTCTGCAGCTTCTTTCAAACCAAACCTGTTCAGAGAAACATGACCATGGTTGTCCTTGCCCCCAGCAAGGTTTCTTGGTTAATGAGCACACATTGGCTGTAAGGAGTGGGTTTGAGTTTGCTTTGGCTCATTTTCCTGTGGGTTATCCTGTGGAATAACTGGCCACTGTTCTACAACAGTTAAAGAAGGGGAAGCACATCTCCACTGCTGGACTTTGAAATGGATCTTTTCATTTTCTTCTTATGCAGATCCTTATGAATGGTGCTCTGAATAAAGCAGAGTACAATCTCTTCAGTGGAACAACTCAGCTCCTTTATTTGAACTCTGTTGAACTCTGTTTCTTTTGAAAAGGAAACTGATACTGGACAGCCTGTGACTGTGTAGTAATGCACAGTACAGAAACATCTTCAAGCAGCAGAGTTAAAGTGATCTGTCATTTCAGGGAGACACTGTTGTCACAACTGCAGCCATTTTATAATGTAGTAATTTTTCTTTCCAACCCTAAGTAATGATACTCCATTCTTCAGAATATGCTGTCCCAGAATAAGAACAGTCTCAGGATTAGTTACACGATTCCCATTTATGGAAACTCCTCCATCTGTAATTTTCCGGTACCTTAAAAACAAAACAGAAACAACTGTTAATTACAAGAGAAAGCTATTTATTAAGAATTGAAAGTCACCTAGGGTGGTGGTTTTTTGTTTGTTTGTTTGTTTTTTGTTTTGTTGGATACATCATTGAATACATTTTAATCCTCCTGCACTTCACTTTCAGTCCAGGTCAACAGTGACTGAAATTAACCTTAGTCTCCAGCACTCCAGTTCTTTTGAGCAGGGTAAATACTGGTTTGAGTATTACCCAGGAGCACAGGGGAGAACTCACCCACTGGGTCCATCAGGAATGGCATTTGCTTTGCGGCACAAGTCAAGAACAGTCATCCCAGGTTCAAGCATCAGTTCAGCAGAAGTAGTTTGTCTGAAAAGTTCCTCTAACTCTTGGTCAGACATTTCTTCCAGTGCCTCCACACTGCTGTAATAAAGGGCCTTAGTGCACCTGTGAGAATAAAGAGCTTTCAAAACACAGAGCTGGTCTCCTCTTCACTCCAAGTGCTACCCATCAGATACCCCTCCCCAGTTTCTTTGGAGAGTCCACAAACTAACAGAAATACTTTAAATACACTCCCGTTTTTTACTGTACCCTACTGCCATGCAAGTGTTTTTTAGTATCTTCAGTGTATTTTTAAGTCTACAGGATTATTACATTTTTCTCTTTTAACATTTAAGCAACAAAAGTTAATAGATTAAAATAGTCCCTGGAAAACTGGAGAATTACAACAGAATAAATCTGAAACAAAACTGCTTGATAAATCAAACTTCACCTCTTAGCAGATTCCAGCCCCTCTCTACCATGGACAAGCTTAGTTACTTCTGCAGCCAGTCGTTTCTGAGGGCCCCATTTCTCAGGTTCTTTAGCATGCATTTCCATGATGTGGGCAATCTCCTCAAGAGGAAGGAAGGTGAATAGTTTCAGGTATCTATAAGCAGGGAAAAAATATTTTGTCTGTATAGCCATCACTACAGATTTCTTGTCTTGTCATTCAAACTTCGGTAACTGCACTAAAATGATTCTTAGTCAGTTTAAGAAATACATACTAAGATGCTCTGTCCTTTCAATCAAATCTTTAAAACTCACATTTTATTTAATATTCTGCCTAGGGTCAAGTCTTCAGGCATAAGATAGTGCCAGATGCTTTTATGAAGCTTGTACTCAAATCAACAATTTAGTTTCCTCTTGAAACTTTTACAGGATTTACTGGAATTGTGTGTCAGCTAACAAGATTTTGTATTTATCTTAGGAGATCCACAATATGCTAATGCAAAATGCCACAGCCACTGTGGCCATCATGGGACAGAAGCATACTTGCACTGGCAAGTATCTCAACAGGAAGATTATTTAAGATAATCAAGCATTTAAAGATGCATCCCTAAGCCTGCTCTTTACAACGAAGTTCATTTTAATGAGATTTCAGTCCCGTGCAGTGTATTAAAGGTAACTTTACTGGTATAAAGTCTGAATGGCTGAAATATTTTAATGCTAAGTACCCATATACACTTCTTTCAGTATGAAAGGTGCTGGGGATCAGAACATGGATTTGAATTATCAGGGGATAAACCTCTGAGAGAGGTAAGTTATGAGTTAAGTCCCAATATGAAAAGGAAGTAGCTCAGATTTAACAGTGCCATCGAAGTTTAAAGTAAAACAGATTTAGAAGAGGACACAGAGAAACTTCTTAAAATCAATGTAGCTAGCAATGCAGTGTACTGAAAAAACTGTGATGCTGCAGTACTAAAACTAATATGCACTGGCAGAACAAAATGCATTATGCTTCACTCCTTTGTCATCCACCTTCTAATTTTCTGATGTGTATTTTACCATGTGGAAGTTCCACTATCCTGCCTACTCAGGAACCAGTCATGCCAGTTTATTTCATGGACAGTTATAATTAACATCTACTTCTACACAGAGCTTGTGTTGCACATAATTAAATGAAGCAGCTACAGTGAACAGTTAGAATCAGGACAAAAAGCAAGATGGAGAAACACTTACTTTTCAACTACGTTATCTTGCTGTCTGACAAAAAACTGATACAGCTCAAATGGAGAAGTCTTGTCCCTGTTCAGCCAAACTGCATTTCCAGCAGTCTTTCCCAGTTTATCGCCAGTAGTACTGGTAATAAGAGGTACAGTAATTCCAAACACATCTGTTCCTGTCATCCTGAGAAAGAAGAGTCACTGCATGTTAAAAGAAAAAAAAAAAAAAAAGAAAAGAAAAAGTAGTATCTTGGTAAAGCTGACTAAAATACAAGCATTCTGCAAGATTCTGTCCTTGATATAAAGCTGGGGACGATGGGCAAAAAAGATGCCAGAACACTGTTCTGTGAAGAGGGCTTTAGGGAAAAAACCAGCACCCTCAGTTTTTAAGTTCATGTCCTCTACTTTGGTGTGATTACAACAGGATGTGCGTACCGGCAGACTTGTCTCAATTCTGACCCCAGCTTCAGGTTGATTTTGGTTCATGGAGTCACTAATACAAGAACCTATTATTTTTCTTAAAAATTCCTATAAACCTGGTCAAAACCTATGTATGAACCAAGCTTATGATCAGGCCAATTAATTACTCCTCTCAAATCACAGAGATTTGTGTGTAGCCCAATCTCTTGAGTGCTGACTTTCTGCTCTTGGTGCTTTAGAGACTCTCAGCACCAAGTCGCAGAGCATTCTGTCATGGAACCACAGAACTGGTGAGTTTGGACAAGACCTCTGAGATCATGGAGTCCAACCCGTGGCCGTATCACCATGTCATCTAGAGCCTGGCCCCAAGCGCCACGGGCAGTCCTTCCCTGCACACCCCCGGAGACAGCCACTCCATCCCTCCCTGGGCAGCACACTGAGCGCATCCAGAGGAGGGCAACGAGGCTGCTTGGAGCACAAGCCACATGAAGAACCACTGAGGGAACTGGGGTTGTTTAGCCTGGAGAAAGGAGACTCAGGGGTGGCCTTAGCACTCTCTTAACTTCCTGAAGGGTGGCTGTAGTCACCTGGGGGTTGGTCTTTTTCTCCAGGCAGCAACGGACAGAACAAGAGGACAGAGTCTCAAGCTGCGTCAAGGGAGATACAGGCTGGATATTAGGAAAAAAGTTTTTCCTTTCACACAGAAAGAGTGATAAAATACTGGAATGGTCTGCCTGGGGAGGTGGTGGAGTCACCACCCCTGGATGCGTTTAAAAAGACTGGATGTGGCACTGGGTGCCATGATCTAGTGGAGGTGTTAAAGCGTGGGTTGGACTCGATGATCAGGAAGGTCTCTTCCAACCTAAAAATTCTGTGCGATTCCATCGCTGCCCTTCTCCGGACTTGCTCCAGCACCTCAATGCCCTTCTGACCTGATGGCCCAGGAAGGCTGCTGCCTCGCCAGCGCCCGGAACAGGGTGACAATGACACCCCCGGTCCTGCTGGCCACGCTGGTGCCGACGCAGGCTGCCCGACGCCCTGACCCCGCGCATCGCCTCCCGCCCCGCGCTCCCGCCGTACTTGGTGACGAGCTCGTATCCGGACATGATGTTTCCCATCTGGTCGTGGCCGCCCAGCTGGATGCGGCAGCCGTGGTGCCGGTGAAGGTGCAGGAAGTCGTAGGCCTGCAGCGCGGGGTACAGGAACTCGGCCAGGCTCATGCCCTCGGCGCTGCTCAGCCGCGCCTGGCAGCTCTGCCGGCTCAGCAGCGTGCCCATGCGGAGGCGCCCGGCGGCGCCGCCCAGGAAGCGCAGCAGCGGCTCCCGGCCGAGCCAGCGGGCGTTGTCGAGCAGCGCGGCGCGGCCCAGGCGCCCGGCGCCCGGCTCCCAGAACAGCTCCCGGTGGTTGGCGAAGAGCCGCGCCAGCCCCGCGCCCAGCGCCCGCGCCTGCGCGCGCACCCGCGCCGCCGGCACCGGCTCCCGCGCGCGCTCCCGCCCGCTCGGGTCGCCGAGCCGCGCCGTGGCCCCGCCCACCACGGCGATGACGTCGTGCCCGGCGCGCTGGAAGTGCAGCAGCGCCATGACGGGCAGCAGGTGCCCCACGTGCAGCGAGTCCGCCGTGGGGTCGAAGCCGCAGTAGGCGGCCAGCGGCGGGCGGCCCGGCTGCAGCAGCGCCGGCAGCTGCTCCTCCGCGCTCTGCGCCGGGAACACCTCCTGGAACAGCCCGCGCTCGCACTGCGCCGCCAGCAGCCCCGCCGCGCCCCGCGCCCGCCGCGCCTGCTCGTGGGCCCGGCGGCGGGGCGGCGGCGGCGGCGGGGCCCGGCGCAGGCCGCACAGCCCCGCGGCCCGGGCGCGCAGCGCGGGCGCCGCCATGGCCGCAGCGCGGGGCAGGCCGGGAGCGCGGGCGGGCGGGGCCGCGCCGGGCCCGCCCCGGGCCGCGTGAGGAGGGCGGGGGGCCCGAGCTTCCGGCGGGGTCCGCCTCTGCTCCGCGGCGCCGAACGTGCGGGTGTCGGCTCCTCCGGCGCCGCTTCCTTCCCAGCCCGCAATCCCGGGATTTCAGGTGCTGTGGAATCGGCCCTTCCGCCTGGCAGAGCGGGTACCGCGGGCCTGAGTTAGTCACACCGGGGCTTTAGAATTTACAGACCGAGAGTTCGTTAGCCGTGTCACCAGGATTTATTAGCTATGTTACTGGAGTGTATGAGCCATATTACTGGATGTTGGAAAGGAAGAAACAAGAAAAGTCCTGTAAATATGACTATTTAGCCGAAGACGCTAAGAATGCAGAAACATCGAAATAAAGCAGTGTTTGAATGTTTATAGAACAGCTTTGGCTGACCAAAGGTCTTTCTCTCTTTGTTAGGAATGTAATTTACAAGCAGACATACCAAAGCCAGAACAGACCCTTCTTCCCTGGCCTGGCAGGAAATGCCCCCCGATAAGATTTAAGAGATTAGAACGTAGTAAAACGTGGTAATGTAGCAATTCCTATACGATGTATGTAAATGTAGAAAATTTGTATTTGTTACTAGATTGGTTACTGAAAAAGTAGAATATTCAACATAGAAAGAGATATACGTCATTGTAAAAGGAGAGCTTGTTCTCTCTTCTTCTTTTGTTCCCCCCTTTGCTCTCTTACTTCTCCTCTCTTCTCTCTTCTTGCTCTCTTTATTCTCTAGCCTGCCCTGAGCTAACTCTGAGCTGGGCTCTTTCACCCACACCCTATGTAATAAACTTCAAAACTTCACCTCAGAGATCTTGCCTGAGTACTGTCACGGCCTTTCTGGCACATAACTGCCCCCACAACTAGACATTTTCAGCTATGTTACATATCTTGAATGCTTGGGAAGAGGCGACTCCAACTACAGATAGAGGTGTGCAGGCGTAGGCATGTGGGTCATAAAAGGGAGATTTAGGAAACATGGAACACCTGGGATGTGGAGAATGCTGAGGTATGCAATGGTTATTTTGCCTCAGTCTTCACTGGCAAGTGTTCCAAGCACCCTGGCAGAGTTGCAGAAGGAGAGCTAAGGATGAGGAGAATGAACCACCTGCTGTAGGAGAAGATGAGGTTTGAGCCCGTCTAAGGAGCCTGAAGGTGCACAAGTCCATAGGACATGATGAAATGCATCCACAGGACCTGGGGGCACTGGGGGATGATATGTCTCAGCCCCTCTCCATCGTATCTGAGGAGCTATGGCAGTCTGGTGAAGTTCCCACTGACTGGAGAAGGGACTCAGTTGGTCAGAGCATGGTGCTAAAAACCTTGTTACCTTTGAGGCAATGGCAGGCACTTCATAGACATTGTCAAAATCTTTGCCATTATGTGTTAGAAGTAATACGTAAAGGTGATAATACAATGGGAAAATCAATAAGTGGAAATACTGTGTGGACTTAGAAAAGTTTAGATTTTTAACTCTCCAAATCTAGTTCTGACACACTAGATCCCAAAAAATAGCTGTTACCTTGTAAAGGGCCTGGAAGTGTTTTCCATGCACCACTGTCACGCTCAGCTGAAATTCCTATTCTCTAGCACATTTAAGGGCTAGCAAAATCAATGACTGTGGAAAGTTCTTGCTATAGGTTGAGGTAAATACCTAGTTGGAGCAGATGGTTGGATTCCTTTGTGCTGGAAGGGGCCCCTGAGTTCAGATAATCCTTTGCTCTTTCTTCCCCTGCTGCCTCACAACACCCCCTGCGATGCTGCAGGTTGGGAGAAGAGTGACTGGAGAGCAGCCTGGGGGAAATCAGCCTGGGGCTGCTGCTTGAGGATGGCTGGACATGAGCCAGCTGTGTCCAGCTGGCCAAGAAGCCCAATGACACCTGACCTGTGTCAGCAACAGTTGGCCAGACAATCCCAGAGCAGGGATTGTCCTTCTGCTCAGCACTGGTGAGGCCACACCTCAAATCCTGTGTCCAGTTTTGGGCCCTTCATGACACGAAAGACTTTGAGGTGCTGGAACATGTCCAGAGAAGGGCGATGGAACTGGTGAAGGACCAGAAGTTTACTTGGAAATCTCTGAGATGCTGTGTTGTCTTAGCATCCTTCCCTTTGCAGTGAACCAGTTAATTCTGTTACAGAGCTAATTTTGGCCGTTTTATTCTTTATTCGTGTCTCCTGTACTGCTTTCATTTCACAGGGACAGTCTGTGGCTGCTGGGATGGTGAACCAGCATGAAGCACAGCAGCAACACGAGCATTAGAATCCACCTCCCCTAGCTCCCCTCCAGTAAATTCCCTGGTGCTGGGATAATCACCTTGTGATGGCAGACACCCTGCTTGTTCCCTTCCAGAAGCACACATCATACCAATACACCTCTTTCCTTATTATTGCTTATGCTGTACTCTGAAGGCTTTGTTTCTTTATGAGGCCTCGGGGTGGGAAAAGCATTTCCTTTCAATGTCCATCTAAGGGGTAGTCACGCCTGACTCTGGGGTGTAGGCAAGAGGGCACTGGTTATTTTCTGCAGGCCTTAATCCCTCTGCAGATTTTATCTCTCAGATATTGATCTGAGAGCATTTGAACAAGTTTTCCTTTTCCTTTGATGTGGTTTGTCATCCTCCCTCGCATTTATTTTATTTCATTTGATCTTATTTTTCAGTGTATTTATATTTTTTATCTTCTCATCTTTTTCAGCTGAAAGGTAACTAGTTCCTGTTTCCTTGTCTCTCTCCACCCAGGGGTACTTGATGCTTGTGTGTTCCTTTCTTCTCTCTTTCTCTGCTGTAATTGGTTGTTTAATTTTGTTTCTTTTTCATGGACCTCTTAATATGTCCTCTGGTAGGTTCATAGCTGTTTTTAATTGGTCTTTGTGCCTTATCGATCTTGTTTTAGATTTAAATTTAATGTCCATCCTTTAAACACCAGTCCAATTAATATGGAATATGCTTTTGTATTTTTCCATGCTAAACAATTTTGCTGATTTTACAATGACCCAGTGTTGCTGTGGGCTAACACATGACAGAGACTCCTTTTGTGATTTTTCTTCAGGCTGCATGAAGAAGATCTCTTTATTAAAAATGTCTCCCCTTACATTCCATTTTCCACAGACCAATGTGATTGGTGAGAGAAAGACAAACTTCTTGACCCACATTGGTCAAACCAGAGGGACGTCAAGAGAGAATCCCTCCCACAGAAGGAATGTACACATAGACATTGTAACAAAACCAGTCGTGATTTTTTCCCGTTTTCCTTGGGAAAATAATTTCAGCAAACCCAAATATCAGAAAACCAGAACTTGAGAAAATCAGAAACTTCAGGCCTGAAACCAGACTACACCCCAGGGGTTTGCAGACTATGGTGCTGACAGCTGCTTTTGTCCTTGACTTTAGACTCCATCCAATTCAGTTTCAATACTGGGTTTTCCTAAGACAACTCAAACCCAGAATCAACGATGAAACTTTTTACTTTTAAAATAATGTTGTGAGAATGTTATTATTTGTGGCTTGTTAGCAGTTATTCTTTTTTACACAGCTTTTTTAGACATGACATTATCCTAAGTCCAAAATCTCTCCATTCTCCACTGTCATGCAAAGACTTAATTTTCAAGTAAGATAAAAGTCCTGGGAAGAAAGTTCTGCATCTCTCATGAAACTTAAATAATTACACGATGTGCATAGGCACATGGTATCTTTTCCCCAAAGCTTAGGGGTTGGTGTCACTCAGTAACAAAGTGTTTGCTTCTGGCAAAACTGAGAAAACTTTTGTGACTATTCCACAGCCCTGCCATACTGTAATGGTCAAGTCATTTGTTCTGAGAACCATTCACTTAAAAGATTAAGGCACAGGCAAGAGTGATCTCTCTTGGCTGTATGATGGGATACCAGTAATGTAACCAGGGAAAGTAGGAAGTGTTTGGGACTAAATCCCTTTAGGAGACAGGCTAAGCCTAAGCAGAAGAAATGTGGATGCAGTTAGAGGTGATTAAGGTGCTTAGTCTTTCCATTATAAATCATCAATTTTTATGTGTGATTGTCTTCCTATAAATCATAAAGCAATTTGTCTTAGCCTTGTAACTAAATGGTTTTGCAGGAATTTTGAAAGCATTTTCACACAAGAAACCCAGAACTGATAGTAAAAGCTTAACTTCCATTATGATAAATAGATTAGTCATGAAAGGATCATTATTTTCATGGCAATATACTTGGAAAAATAACACAGATTAGAGTAAGAACTAACAGATAATAATAAAGAAAAGAATGTTTCTTTTTCTAATTCAGTTGTTAAGGATGAATCCTTTATCCTGGCTGCCTGACTTAGTATTCTGAATGATGCTGATGGAAAGGAGAAAACCATGCTGCTTTGAGAAAATCTGAAAGTAAATATGAAAGCTGAAACTCCCTCTGCTTGCCAGTGCAGGTGTATAAACTTCCAGGTGGTTTGGAGGAAATTGCTTGAAGAGTTCAGGGAACTTCTATGTGAAATTAAAGTAAATATAAAACTTGTATTTTCCTCCTTGTTCTTCGCTGGGCCCGTGGCTCCTTTGCCATTATTCTCAAGTAGAGGCACACATAATCAAAGTGAACTCTTACAATATTGTAGGATGCTATTCCCAAAGAAAGGTGACGTTTCTAACATTTCCTATTAACCACAACTCTCTTTATGTCAATTGATTATCAAATCATCCAGGGGCCTTGGAAACTATTACAAGAATTTCCCAGATGGGTTACTGTCTGGGTTACTTAACTGGAATAATTTTTACGGGTTACTTAACTGGAATAGATTTGAAGTCACTTAGTTAGTGGCACCGTTGTCTTTTGTGTCCCACCTTCAAGAGGGCCCGGCTGAGGGATGGCTGCAGACCTGACACATCACTGCTGAGTTCTTTGCTTCTGAGTTTCCACTTCATGTCTGAGTTTTCACCCAGTTCATATTCTTCCTTCAGAGAAGATCCTCATTTCATTACAAAGTGTCGTTATTAAATATAACTCGGTTTAAAACTCTGCTTCCATTTATGCCAGCATTTATTCCCTTAGGCAACAGGAGGAATTCTTGACCCGCTCTCCTCCCGATAAAGCCAAGTTATACGTGCATCAGCCACGGGGTGGCAACACAAGAGCTTGATATGCTGAATGTTGGTGGCCATGGCATTCACACCGGGTAAGCTTTGGGGTGTTAGCTAAGTAAATATATTTACAGTGTTTCTGCATAGTTTGGCTTTCTCTGCCAGTGCTCTACATCTGCATAACTGACTTCGTGCAAAAGCCAAGGGACACTAAGCTGATTTTCTGGATCAACGATTGAAGCCTTTTATGTGGCTAATAATTGATACCTTTATTTAAGTGGCTCGGTAGTGGATGAGAGAGGCTATGTGAGGAACTCAGCTGCCGTTAAAAGAAAAATATCTTAAGAAAGGGGATGCACTGGTAACATACAGCTGTAGCCACTGTGAGTTTTCTCCTGGCTTTAACTTCTGACCTTCCTGAAGGCCAAAGAATCCTGAACACCTCACATGTGCGGAATCCCCAGACAAAGTCTGCCTTTCTCATCCAGGTTTTTGATTCACTTCTCAGCGTGGATGGTGCTTGTTTTACTGCCTTATAAGAACATTCAACGTTGTTGTCAGGTGGAAATAGTTAATTTCCAGTCTTTTTCATCCTTGTCATTTTCAGACATTAAGGAAAGTAATAATATCTCTGTACTTTCTAGGACTGGTTTTCCACCCACTGTAACAGAGAAAGTGTTTTAAGACATTTTCTATTTTGACATTAGCTCTTTCAGTAGCAGTCACTGCTACAGCTTTTCAGAATGTGGCGTTCTCTGTTTCCTCATTCAGATAGACTAAAAAGCTTCTAGCATAAGAAATGGATTGTGGACTTGGCAGATGTCTCATGTCACTATATTCACCACAGTGTTTATTTGAACATAGAGAAAGTGCGGATGCGCATTTTGTTATTTCACATGAAAGTGCCAACAGCCTGCTACTGTCTTTTCCTGACATGGAAACAGTTTTCCTCGGAGTACTTTATGGGAAGTCTTACTTTCAGTCAGACAATGCACTGTGAAGTCTGTTAGCAAACATGTCTTTCAAGAACATGCGAGTTTGTGGTTTAGTAAATAAATAGCGATAAGGAGACGAACATAGTAGGAAGCCTTGAAAGAGTAAATAACTTTTGAGAAGGGAACTTCCCTAAGAAATACCTGAGCTAAAATTCTGCCTGTGAGTTGGGTGTTCAGTCTTTTCGAGTCTGTCAGAAGTGCTGTGGGCACAGATGCTGGGTCTGTCTTGTATTTCAAATAACACAAAGCTCTTCTGCATGGGCAGTGATGGCCCCTCTCAGTTTGGATACCTTGCACGGGCACAGGTGTGCCCTTGTCCCCTCAGAATTCAAGATTCACAGCTATTAAAGCTTGAAGGAAACTGATTTGGCTGTTTTCCCCTCTGCACAATGCTGACCATGGGATTTAACAGCTGACAGAAATTACAGAAATGGAGACCTGTATTTGGCAGGAACAGATACCCCACAGCCCAGGTTCCTTTCAAAAGGATATCTAACCCTATATGTTAACATCAAGCAGCCTGCTTGGACAGTTGATAAACAAACTTTGTCTTCAAAGCTGATAACAACAGATTTCTCCTGAGAAAACATGCACGATCCCCAAAGCCTCTTCTCTTCCTTGAGGTTGTTTTCTTTCACGTCTCAGCTGCCTTGCTCAGATACTGCACAGCCTCAGGCCATGCTCCTGGCAGGTTACATAAAGGAAAGCTTTGAGAAGCTGGCTGGTGATTGAAGAAGTGAAAGTGAGCTTTGGGACATGATGTTTGAGGAACTGGATGGCTACTGCTTTTCCCTTTCAGCTTTCTCCAGATATAATCACCAGCTTGTGGGCAAGATGCTGGATACAGATCCCATTGGGAGCCATTGTTCAGGGGTAACAAGTAACTGGTTGTACCAGCAGAAGGATAACTCAGCTCAGTGTTGAGTTGATAGGATAGTATTTCTGTCCACCTAAATTGTTCTGCAGTGTCAAATGATTAAGGTTATTTCACGCTTTTAGAAATCCATGGGTTTTGGATGTTACCCTGACAGCTATGACTATACAGAACAGCATGTGCCTCTGGGAAGGGAGAATTTGAAAGGGAAAAGAGGAACAGAATGTCACCACTATCCTGAAAGTGTAGTGCTAAAGAGAGGGACCACATACCATATACTTTCCTTACAGAACCATAAATGATGACAGTGCTGAGTCTTCTCTTATCATGTAGCTTGTTTTCCTCATGTTTACCTAGAAATGGATACTGAACATTGGTTGTATTGCTTATTTCTGGTTCTGATTTAAGGTGTTTAGTTTGTATTTCAGCCAAAGAGAAGGAACCTGATGAGCACTTAAGCGAGACATGAAATGATGTTCCCTGACATAGACAACAGTGTCAGTGTTCATTCTGGGTTGGTGGTTATTTTCCATATATATATATATATATATATATATATATATATATATATATATATATATATGTTATTTGTTTTCACAGATAATTAGTTTGATGGGGTTGTGCTCTGAAAGCTAATAATTTATATTCCTGCTCTATTCCTGGAAGGAAGAAGCTTGCTCTTTCTTGCCAGAAATCACTAGTCAATGCATTTGGTTCAGGCTGTTCATATCTTGTGAATTGTTATGGGATAAGGGGGAATTACAGACTGGGATTCTGCCTGAAATCTTCTAGGCCTCTGGGAGTTTCCCCAACATGTCACAGACTGCTTCAAGTACACGATAAGGCAAGCTGCACATACTGATAAAAGACAGAGCAAAAGGTTCGTTTTTCACAATAGAGGGGAATTGCCAACTGGAATCCTTTACAGATCAACGTTGAGATCAATGCTGTTTGAAATACCTATAAACAATGTGGGCAAGTAGTTGGTTAGTGAATGGTTGTTGAGGAGGGGATGATATCAGCTCCCAAAGACATTTCAGGGTACTCCAACCTAATCACATTTAGAGATTTGCTGTGTATTGAGATATGATGCTATCATATCTAGTCTGGCGTCTCAGGCATCATGGAGTTATTAGGCTACATGGAATTCAGGAGGAGGAAAAACTTTAAAATGAATGTTTCTGCTAGGTTTGTAAGAAAAAAATCTTTTTTTCTAAAAGAGATTCACTAAGAGAAAAAAAACATTTGTTCCTTCTGTTACCAGAAGTGCTTTGTTACAAGACCAAATAACACTGGCCTGGCCGAATGCATTTGTAGTTTAAATACGAAGTAAAGCAGTAGTTGGTACAAACAGCCATGGAATATGAAGAAACAAGCTCTCACTGCCCTGCCCAGCCTGCCTGGGAGTCTCCCCACCTTGTCCAAGGTTCAGGACCCTGTTACAGCTCAGCCCAGGACTCCTGTGCTGGCTGCTTTATAGGGGTGCCCCTGCCTGGCCTCCTTTTGCTCCTGTTGACCCCCCAGTCCTGGCTCACCCCTTGGTGGCAGGGGTCTGTTGGATGGGGGGTTGCCCTCAGCCCCCTGCCTGTCCCCTCTCCTGGGGCAGCCTCCTGTGGCCCTACAGGGTTTTATCTGGGAAAGGCAGGTCTGTCAGTGAAACACAGGATGTCTGGGGATGCCAGCTGTCTCAGAAGGGTGGGCTTTATTTTCTGTCTTTCCTGAAAAGTGCCTGCCTTCACCTGTGGCTCTCAGCATGAGCCTGCTCCAAAATCTTATCCTGAAGAGGCAGCTATTTGTCCCCTGCCTGCAGCTGTCCCCAAGGTCAGCTGCATTGCACCTGGGGCTATTAACTCTGCAAGGACACGTCAGCACTCCTGTGTGGCACTGGTAAAAATCGATAGCCCAGAATCTTGAACTTTATAAGAAGCAGTGGCTTTTGCTGGCTGTGAGCTGCAGTGAGAGTCTGGGTGAAGTGTCAGTCAGCCCAGAAGTGTTATTTTAGCTGTGGAATGACAATGTTGGGCAGGCCAAACCAGCAGAGATGGAAGATCAGCCTGAGATACCAGCTTCTCCATGGTGATTCAGTCCATGCTAGGAGTGAACTGGATGCAGTGTCTGCTAAAGAGTGTTAGATCAGCCTAATGCTCCTTCTCATTCTCAGCTGAAAGTGTGTCTGTTGTCCCACATGTCCCCAGAGGTGTTAAGAGGTGGGGTTTGCCCCATTATTTGCCTTCCTTTTCCCAATCCACCCCTGTGCATCAGATGCAGGCTGGGAGGTGTCCGTGGAAATTGAAGCTGCTTAGTCGTGATTTGGGCAATCGAGACTTAGAGATTTTTTCAGCCTGTTGAAATGGATCTGGCAATGGTGAGTCTTCCTTATTTCTGTGGGACTCCAGTGACCTGAAAACCAGGCAAACAATGGCCCTGTATATGTCTGTCTGCAATTGCTTAATTATCCTTGCAAATAAGGAGAGTGAGGCCTCCTCTGTGCTATGTGTCTCTTAGCATTATGGATAACTATGGGATATTGTTAGCTGTTTACACTGCTTAACGTTCATGTTAAACAAGACAAGCCATTTCAGAGCCCAGGATAACTCCTGGCTGCCAGATAGAAGGGAAGAAGTCCAGGTGCAGCTGTGTAAGCACTTTAATTTGTGTGTGTGAACCTGAAACAACCCTGAGGAATTCATTACTCAATCTTTATCATGAGCACACAAACAAACATATTTTCCATAAATAGCAGTTTCATTAACAGTGGTGGGTTAAGGAGCCTCTTTCATATGTGGCCTTGATACTGTGTTTATGTACAACCAGTGGATCTTTATTAACATTTATTAGGGTTAACCATGATTACTATATACCTATAGTATATATTACTATATAACCCTATGATTAACCTATATTATGATTATATAAGAGGTTATACCTCCACACACATATATGGGAATAATTTTAAAGTGTGTATAAGAATAATGTGTATACATATATATACACACACACACACACACATATATATATATTCACGAATACTGTAGCCCTGTTAAAATTCACAGAAACTCATGTGAAGAAGGAAGAGCAAAGTGCAGGGAAGTCACCCTGGCTGTTGCAGACTTTCCCAGCTGGCTAAAACCAATGCAGCTGGCTCTTGCTGTCTATCTTCCACAGACTTAGATTATGGCCTGCTGACATTTATTTGGTCAAATGCAGCTGAGTAAAGAGGAAGAGCAGAGGTAACTTCAGAAGTCAACTTTTTAAAATAAAGCAGACCAGGAGACCCAGAAGTGTGGTCCTTACACAGCATAGGCAGCTTTGGCAGCTTCTTTGGTGGTGCTCTGAGTGGTACAGAAAGCTCAGTAATCCAGAGCAACTGCTGGTTGCTTCCAAACTATATTGGGATAATTACTAGGACTGACAAACATTTTAAGTCCTCCTTTTTACCTCTTGTGACCTTCTGCATTTGGTTCTTTGGAAATTTCCACCCCATATCTCCTGTCACAAAAGCCTCAGAAAAGCTCTTTCTTCTCAGCTGCAAGAAACGGAGATGCTCAGAGCCACGTGCCCTCCCAAGTGTTGTTTCAGCTTGAGCTGTTGACAGATCTTGGGAACTAACAAGTTCAGAGCTGGAGAATGGGAAGAGTGCAGAAGAGTCAAGTCAGAAAAACCCAAAGCCAACAACATTTAAACCCAAAGGGAAATCTTCCTGTTGATTGTACTCCTTGCCTGAATACCTCAGTAAAACAGCATTTTTGTCTCAGGGCACAAAAGGTACCCCCAGCTTTCTTCTTGAAGCTCAGTTTCAGTGTTGATGTGAGGGGTGGATAGCAAGGCAGAATCACAGAATACATTGAGAAATGACCAGGATAAAAAAAAGATTTAAATGCAGCTACTCAAAGATGAGTGGTAAATCCATTAAATGCAATCAGAATTATTAGACAAGCAGTTACAAAGGCTTCAGTGAGACACCAGCTCAAGAAGATGTGCAGCAGCTACAGGGACAATGTACTTAGAGAGGTGGGGAGTCATTAGCCTTGAGCTGTACCTGTTCCCCATGTGCTACAGGATAGAGATGTTTTATCACAGTGACATTTCTACTTTATTTATTTTATTTGAAGCAGATAAGTCACTGTATTTCACAGGCAGCAGGGTTTTTTTCGTAAGACAGCAATTTAAACATTGAAAACCTTTTCTCTTTTTGCACATTTGTACTCCACTCACCCTTTCCAGTTTACATTGAGGTTTCCACATCAGGACTGTTGGATTATTCATTATTTTTGTTGCCTGCCTGGTACATTATAGTGTGGTCCTTTAGTGCTTACCTAGAGGACTGTGATCACGATGTGCAAATACTGGCAGGGGGAAAGTGTCGCCGTGGTGAATCACAACACGACACAAATTCTCCACAAAGCATGGAGAGATGATCTGACTGGTTTATTCAAACAAATGACCCCTTTTATACATTTTGGACAGGCCACAGTGATTGGGGAGAGAGTGACAGAACTGTTCACTCACATTGGCCAAACCAGAGGGACATCAAAGAAAGTCCATCTCACAGAAAGAATTCCAAACAAAGATTTCATTATAGAAACAATGCCAGTGTTTATGTTCAAGCTGTGAGAACAAGCTTCAAAAACCCAAAACATCACAAAGAAACAGAACTTAGAAACTCAGAAATGGCAGGCCTGGTAAAACCAGACTACAGGAAAGACCAAGGTGGGGGAGGCTTTGGCTGGAGAAATGAAGATGCTGTGCCACCATGTTAGCCATGACATGTGAAAAGCAGCAGCAGGACAGGCCCAGGGCCCCTGGAGAGCCTCCCCAGGGGATGATTGTAGCCCAGGCAATTGCCACTGGTTCAGTTGAGACCCCTCAGGACTCGCTGAAGGCTCCTGCAGCTGGGCAGCTGCTCAGTGGTGCTGGGATGTGGCCACCCTGCTCCTTCCCTCCCTGGTGGGAGGCTCCTACTCCAGGGCTGCAGTCCTGGTGGGCTGGGTGGCCATTTCCTAACTAGGGCAGAGCCTCAGCCTGTCTTTGGAAGTACCACACGCTGCACAAACAGTGGCCCAAGTCCCCTTTTTATATTTTTTTTTAAATTTTTTCTTCCCATAATAGTTGAGTTATACCAAGAATTCATTTAGCTTTGGCACGTATCATTTCCACTGTGTTTAGAATGGGTTTCCTTTGTGCTCAGCAGCTCAGGTTTTTTTTTTTTGTTGTTTATTATTACCTGATCTTTTGCACTGTGATGGGTGATTAATCTTTAGCTGTCGTATTTTTCAGCAGTTCCTACACAGTATGAATTCAAAAGTCTGCACTTCCCATTCTATCTCAGTAGCCTCGGTACATATTAAGTTTCATTTCTAATTACATATGTTAGGGTGAATTATGGGCTATTACTCAAAATAAATTGTTCTTTGATGTCAGTTCAGCATATGAATGGCCAGTTGTAATTATCCCAAGGTAAAACAGAACTTGGTGCTATTGTGCCTAGTCCAAAATTAATCTGTGTTTCTTTTAGAGAACCAAATCAGCAATTTTCCATTGTTTATCAGCTCAATGCAGCCATTATGAAAGAATCTTTTTCCTTTGTAGATTCGAGCTAAAAATGTGAGTGGCATGTGAATGGCACTGACAGAGGCAGAGGAAAGGAGATCCTTTCTCCTGTGCCATCTCTGATTCCCACTGCCCTTCAAAGGAACCAGCCACTGGTGATTCACTGCCTTGGTTCATTCCATTGTTATGAATGTGCTGAGTTCCCAATAAATGTGCCTGTTTATCACAGGAGGACACCACCCAGAGTCTCTGCTGCCCTGTGGAGAAACATCCCCCGGAGCTGGGCACAGTTTGGAGTGAGGAGGACAGGGAGGATCCCCGTTCTGTGGGTCACTTACAGACCCCATGAATGTTCCTGGGGTTGTTTTGATGGTAAATACTGATCCTCTGCCATGCTGGAGTGCACACACACACGTTCTGCTGGAGCATGTCAAGCCTCTGCATTTAACACAAACATAGGACTTTTTAAATGAGAGGACTAAACACACTCCTGGTGTCAGACCTTAACTTCCAGGGGGTTGGTTATTTAATCTGTAGCTGGCACGCATTTTGTGCTGGGTGGAATTTGTTATCAGCTGTGTTTACAAGGCCTTATGGAGCTGTAAGGCTCTTTAGCATTCGTGGTTCTGCTGTTGGGCTGCCTGTTTTACAAGTGTGTGTGCATTAGCTCTATTTTTATTTTTAATTATTGGCAGTAAATACACTTCAGGAGTGAAATATGTTTTGTCAGGAGAAATCTGGAAGTGCTTTCTCAGGAGAAAAATAATTAGAAAGGTTAATGCAATCCACTCTGTATAAGACTTCAAACTCATTTGCTTGGAGATGTGAAGCAGATGCTTTGTCCACAAAACTATATTAAATTAGCTCAGGGGGGTGTCCCATTACTGTTTCTCAGGTACAGTAAAAGAGGCAAATTAAATCTCTATCAGTTTTCAGTATTGACAGTACAGTTGGCTTTTAGGTGTGTACAGTACCCCATGCAAACAGTCTTTTTCCTGTGTGCTTGCTTTCACACAGGCCTTGAGAGAGTGACAACTGGAATTTTAGTTTTATTGTATTAAAATGGTAGATCTCCTTGCCTGACCTGTGTAGGGATGTGATTTTACCAGGATGGCAGAATCAACACTGGGAGCCCTGACCCGCCAGCCAGCTCCTTGCAATAAAAGGAGACCAGTTTTGGGAACAATTGAGGGGAACCAACAGAGCTGGTGGGCTGCCCCTGCCTGAGAAGGGATGGCTCTTTTTTTGAGGAGAGCTTTTCAGGCTGCATGTGCACACTGAGCTGTGGAAGGCCTAATGCTGCTCTTTTGGGGGATGCAGAGTCCTTGTGCTGGGGTCAGAGCCAGCAGCAGTCTCTCAGCTGGTTCCTGCTGGCAGGGCAGTCCCTCAGCTCCTCTCAAGCCAGCTCTCCACAGTGGCAGTGACACTGCTCTGACACCAATCACATCCATGCCTCTCACTCTACGCCTGCTCATGCCTGTCTGCCTGAAATTTTGGCTGTGATTTCAACAGACATCCCTGCAGGATGTTATAGCCCAGATGTTTCAACCAGAAGAGGCATAGGCTAGCCCTTAGTGGAAATAACTTTTTTTGATTAAGTCAAAGATAGGTAAATCATTTATTGGTCTGGGTTTTTTCCAGGCTGTTTTTTATATATAAAACCAGTTTTAGAAGCATTGGTTATGCAGGTCGTGTTTCCTCCTGTAATCCAGATAGGAAATAAATTTTACAGCAAAAAAAAACCTTGTTCAGGTAACAGTGTAAGTGTGCCTTGAACCTGTTGTGACCCCGCTGTCTCTGCTAATGTGGGCTGAACTGCTGAAGAGAGACATAAAAACGAATAAAATGGGAAATTTAAGTTCTGTGAATTTCCTCCCTTTGAGATTAGTGGGTCCATCAGTCATTTCAGTTACAATAGGTTTGTTATCTCTGCAAATAATTTTTTACTACTGAAATCATTGCCATCCTTCTGCTGGGATTAAGGCAGAAATTTGCAAGGAACAGAGGTAACTTTGGGGCTAAGATAAGAGAAGTTGTTTTTCAAGAAAGCACTTGAGAGGAATTAGTGCTGCTTAATGTGTTTCTTGAGCATTGCTAGAGCCAAGATCTCATATATTTCCTCAGGCTGATGGGACAGCAGTATAAAACTTCTGCATTTTATTATCTTGTTCTATATGCTCCAATTTATTACTTCCCCTTTGTCTGGCTAAACCCAAAGATATATGATACAGGTAAAGCTACTTGGCAAAAATACAGAAATGCAGTTCAGTCTGAGGCACAGAGGGAGCAACTGCAGGGGCAGATTTCTTAATGGAATGTGAGGTTTTCATTTTAGCACTTTGCTTCTTCCCAGGTCTCCTGTCTGGGTGACCCCCCACGAGTATTATCCTTTAAGCACCACAAATGCTCTCCTCTCACACTTGGGGAGTGCTCATCAGGCAGCTCCCTACTCAGCCTTCCATTTTTACCTGCCTTTTGTTTTGTGCCTGTTTTGTTTTTTGGTTTTGTTTTTTTTTTTCTGTTTTTTGTTTTTGCTTTTTTGTTTTGTTTTGTTTTTTCCCTGTCATCTGAAATGTGATTTATTTATCTTCTGCCCCTGAAGACATTACAGCACTTGTGCTGGGAGTGATGCCCTTCCCAGTAACTGTTTGGCTACCCCTGTCCCATGAGCCCAAGCTCTCTGCACCAGTTTCCCAATGTTAGGTGACTACAAAGGGACACTCAGAGAACTATACAAGGCACTAAAATCATGCCTTTAAATCCCAGCTGCTGGCATGCACGAAGGAGTTTGTAGTTAAACTGCTTTTACTTCCTCAGCAGTAATATTTCAAGTTAAATAGAGCAACTGGGTCAAAAGTGACTTTAGCTGGCTTAATTCCTTCCTCTCGTCATTTGTGGATGCTTCAACCACAGCATGTTCCAACAGCAGCATCTCTGGCCCCCAACACTCCTTCTCTTTTCCCAGACAGTCTCAGTTGCTGAACACCATCCAATAGTCCTGTCATGGAGGAATTTCACCTATCAAAGGTGGTGTATGATGAAAAGGAATAAGAGTGTTTGCTTTAAAGTGCATTCGCCCCATCAGGCTTTTTAAGATTTATTTAATGATCCTTTTCACAGTCAAATAGGAGTGCTTGCCCATGAAACTGCAGGCAATAGTTCTTAACCTTTGATGGGTATACATTGATTTTACTCTCAGAATTCTTGTTTTACTTGGATGTATTCTTATCAGAATCAGGGGCCCTACAAGATTCCAAAATAATGCTCTTACCTTGTAATGTGGTAGCCTGCCGGGTTTGATTTCCTAAATATGTTTCAAGTTACATCCACACCCTAAATGCTTTTAACAGTTTAATAGTTTAAATCCGTTATGTCAAGGCTACTAACCTTGATGTCAAAATGTTCTTGGCTCCAGTTTATGTTAACTAAACCTGCTTTATGTTGCAAAGTCTCCTCTTGCTAAATTCCTGGAAAAGTGATTAATATGTTGGTGATTAGGAAAGCACACCAGTGCACCCTTAGGATTTACAAAAAAGGGTGGGGTTATTAGAACTTTTGTAACAAAAAGGATTTAATGAGAATCACAGAATGGTTTGGGTTGGAAGGGACCTTTTAAAGGCCATCCAGTCCAATCCCACTGCAGTAAGCAGAGATATCTTCAGCAAGGTCAGATTGCTGTGAGCCCCATGCATGGCCTCGAGTGCTTCCTGGGATGAGGCAGGAGAAGGAAGCCGTTATCTCTGGGAATTTGCTGTTCAGCAGTGCAGGAATTCTGATCGATTGCTGCTGGCAAATTGCTCCCAGAAGAGTCATGTTACACCTTCATGGGAGAAGTTCACAGAACAGGACCTGGACTGCCTGATCCCTCCTACCAGTACTGTGGAAGAGTGGTCCTGGTGTGTTTTGTTACCTTGGGCCTAAATAATTGTGGCACCATCTGTGCAAGAAAGATTGGCTGCTCCTAGGGAGGGGACACGCTCGTGTGTGCTCTCAGCTCTTTGGGTGGATGAGGAGCACAGGGTTACCTGGGGATCTCCCACCTCTGGGCTGTGTTATCTTTGAGGTCACTGGGGACTTCTGTGGGTCACTGGTGCATTTTATTTATTTGTGTCCTGCACTTCCCTTTGCTTTTGGGAATACAGAAAGAAAAAGTAAAATCTAGAAGTATGAAATTCTATGTTCAGTCCAAAATGCTTTTTATTTTTTCTTCCTCATTAAAATGAGATGGTTTCTCTTTTCTTATAAGTCTTAACTGGAAATGTTTCAGGGTTTCTGAAGCTGTGCCTCCTCTGCAGCCTGGCTGCTGGGGAGACAGGGCATGGCAGAGCAGGAGGCTTTAGGGGGCTGCATTTTCCTGTTCCCCACTCTCAGCCCTGGCTTTGCTGCAGCCATCCTGCCTCGGTCGAGGAGGTGGCAGCAGTGCAAGGTCCCAGCAGCGAGGGAGTCCTGGCAGCAGTGACTCTGCTGGAAATAGTTTCCCACTCCATAAGCCCTGTGCCTGCCTGGAGTGGCAGTGCCAGGTCAGTCACCAGAGGGGCTGTGCTGGCACTTCCCAGGCTGAGGCCAACGCCTTCCCTTTGCTGCTGCCCTGGGCTGGCTCCCAGCAAACACCGTGGATCGTTCCCAGCAGCAGGGAAGGGCTGGGGCTGGCAGGAGTGGGGCAATGCTCTCCTCTCTTTGCAGGGTGCTTCCCTCTACAGCTGGGAGTTCACAGGGGTTCTTCGAGTTCCCCGTGGCTGCAGTAATGCACCAGAGAGACTTTCAGTGGGAATTACCTGTGGGAAACCCAGAGTAATCCATTTAAACCAAAGCTGAGGGTGGGTGTGCCTTTCCAGCCTGCAGTTCAGTTGGCCAGCTGTGGTTTGCAGAGCTAAATCAGAGCCATACACAAAGGACCCTCAGGGAGGGAAACTGCCTCAGGCAGCTCCTGGCTGGGCACACATGGCACAGACCAAGTGTGTCAACATCTCCCCACCCTGAGCTTGTGCCTCCTCTGCACTCAGCAGCCTTGGAGCAAGGAGAGCACCTTCCTGAGAGGGCATTGGAGACCTACAGCCCTATTGCCATCCCACCCCGGGAGCAGCTGGAACCTGCACAGCTGGGGCACACTCCTTGGAGGCTTTTGCTGTTTCCTTCCTCTAAGGCTTGTTCAGGACTGAGGGGCAGCAGGGTAGTGTGGTAGCACTAGCTTGTGGCAGTTTGAGCAGCAGAATTCCAGCTTTTCTCCTGAGTGGCAGGTAGAGGTGAGGGGAAAGCAGCCTGACACAGAACACTTCCTTTTGTTAAAGATCCATTCATTGTTCCATGTTTCTCCACAGAATCTGAGTGTGTCCTGTCAGTTGCTGATGAGGTCCCTCCTTTACAAGGTCAGCTTTTTACCTGGGTTCCTCCACTTTGCTCCAGCCTCTTTACAGTCAGTCAGCAGCCTCCCTGAATCTGCTGGCTCCTGTGGGCTGACTGCTCTCATTTGGGACTATCAGTGATGGTCTGCCTGTGGCTGAGCTGCTGAACCCCCTTGGAGGTCTGAGGCTGCATCTTTCCAGGAGGCAAATACTCAGCTAATCCAGAGGAGAATCCTTGGACAGCATTTCAGAACCAAGGCTTTAAGTTACCAGGTAGAATCCAAACAATGTGGGTTTGTGAGTCACACGTAAGACATGCTACTGCAGCTCTTCTGAAATTAGTGAAATAATGGGCTGTGATGTCTATCTCTCTGTCTTGTTTAGTGGTTGTGTTCCTGACGCAGTGGGCAAGAGAGTGCTTCCTGAAATTAGTTGCTTTGGGGGCAATTAACACCATCCATGATCATGAAGCAATGTGAGCAACAAAGCTGCTGGTTTTTCTCATCTCCCTAGGGAGGAGGTGCAGGTCTGGGACCTGAGTCAAATGGCTTTGAGCAAGAGGAGACTTGAAAAGGCTGACTCTTGTCCTCTGAAGGAAAGAGGAAGGGAGAAACCCTTTCCAGACTGGTTCAGACCCACCCTCCTGGCTCACTGCATGAACGGATGGCCTGGCACGCCAGGCATGCATGCAGACACTGGAGACTTTTCCTGGGCTGCTCCTCTTCTGATCAGCTAACACCAGGTTTCATGGGCTCATTTCTTGGAAGCCCTGACCTGAAGGTGTGGCATCACAGTCTGACCTGACTGCCTGGAGGCCTGTGGTGGGACTTGGCAACCTGACCAAAAGGCACTCGATATCAATCAATTGCATGAAATAATAGCAGGGAAGAGGATATCCAAGAGATCCAGTTACTGCCATTGTGGTCTTGATTTCTCCTGAGGAGGGCAGCAAGAGTCTCTCTCCTCTGAAGAGCAAGGTGCCCATCAGGCCACGTGTGTCAGAGGCTGGTGACATGCCCCAGATGTGCAGGGGTGTGTGCAGGCAGAGCCTCAGCCTGTCCCCAGCTCTGTGTGCCTGCCCTGGGGAGTGCCACGCACGCCTGATGCCCAGGCAAACTGGCTGTGGAGCTACTGGCTCAAAGGAGCCACAACAAAGGCGAAAAATACAGAAGGAGGAGGCAAAAAAATATGCCAGAATTGATGCAAGGGTAGGCAGAGGGAAAGTACAGTTGTGAGGGAGCAAACCCAACAATTTAAGTTGGTTTTAACTAATACAAAACCACACTCTGAGCCAGCAATGATGTCCAGCTTGAGCAATAAGGTTTCTGTGTCCTGTATGATGCAGGCAGCTGTGATGGCTGCCTGCCTTTTACTTTCCACAGTAAACATCTTTTAGCAAGATTTGAGCTTCTAAGTGCTCCACAAAGCTATTGAATTATCGTGTGTTGCTTAACCTCTCCAAGGAAGTATTGCAAGTACTGGCCATTAGCAACTAGTTGGAAATGAATCATTAAGGGTATCAGACTGGAAAGGTGTTCTTTACAAAGAGGTTCTACCTGCAATGAGCTGGTGGTTCATAATACCTTGAGGTTATCACTCTTTGGTTTCATCCATTTTTTTTCCTCTTTCAGTTCAGGTTAAAGTCAGTTAAATCTCACCTTAAATCACAGGCCATCTTTCTGCCAGTCTTTGGTTGAGTTTGTGAGAAGATGCAGTGGTGAGGCCGAGCCAGGAAATCTACTTGAGTACCTTTGCTGAATTTCAATGGGAGAAGCATTTTTCAAATCTGGGTGACACCTAGTAAATCTTTAGCAGGCAATGAATGAGGCACCTTCAGACTGTCCTCATTTATTGTCAGAATGGATATCATCCCAGAGGTCAGGTTGGTTTGACTGATCTCTAAATTACTGGCCTGCTTTTTACCCTCTCTAATAATATGTCCTGTGCTTGCCATTCTGTGGCCCTTTGGAAGCTCACCACTTCTGCTGGAGATAACTGGTTATTTCCAAAGATTATGGCAGTTCACACATTCTAGAACATGTTTCTACCAAAGCCTAACAACTGCAATATATATTTTATTAGATTAGTGATCAATTTATTTTCCATCCAATCTGTCTTGTTTCACCCATCTCCTTTATCCCAGTGAGATTATTCATGTAGGATTTTTCCTTCCTCTTGGAGCACTGAACCTATGGGAGAAGTCGGAAATGGTCTCGTGCTTTTGATTTGTCCAATTCTGATGCTGGGCAAGATTAACAAGAAAGCAGTTCAGCCACTGAAATTAGCACAGTTCAGACTTCTCTTGATGGTTCCTTAGCTGGACGTGCTGCAGGCCTTGCTGGAGTAATTTTTTCTGTTTTTCTTTGTAGTTTAGAAATGGAAGGGAATATATAACACAGGTGAAATAATGAGGAATAATTTTATTAGCATAAACATGAGGTGAGCATTCCCTGTGAAAGGAAGCCTATTAATTTAAGGAGAAATCTGAGCAGATCTCAGCTTCTGCAAGGTAATTTCTGCAGAGCTATAAAACTACAGAGCTGAAATACCAAATGTTATGCTCTGTCTGAAAATCTGGTTGTTCTAATTAAGCTGTCTTCATTCTGGCCAAGCTAGAAATGTAGTTTCTTTGAATGCTTAGAAGACGGTTTTAGCAGTGGCATTAAAGGAACTACATTTGCACAACCCTTGATAAACTCGGCGTATGGGCTGACAGTTTGCACTCAGGATCTTCAAACAATTCTAAAAAAGAGCTGTTGCATCCTGGCAGGCAGACCTTCCTGGGCCACGTGTTCTTGTATTTTTTTCTGATTCTAGCATAAATGTTTTGGGAGACTGTGCTTTTATTATTAACATTATGAGAAGGGCCCTCTGAAACCCAAAGAGATTGTTTCTAACAAGGGTTCCTTGCCTGAACTGGGCTAGAAAAACCAGCTGTTCTAGTTTACCTGAGGTATGTGCCCTTCTAAATCTCCTTTGCAATATGGGGGAGAAACACTTGCTTTTCTGCATTTGTGTTCTTTTAGGTGCAGCCTGAATTTGCAGGGACAGCTGACAGATCCGATCACTGCTGCTCCTGTCCATGCAGAGCTCATGTAAAAATTAATATTGTAACTGTGCTGCTTTCTCACTTTTCTACAGTGAGCTTTTGGCATGGGGCCTCCCTTTGTGGCCCTAAATGCTCTGCAGATGTGCTTTAAAGGCAGCAGTCAAAACGTAGCAGAAGCTTCTGTCTCAACTTGGCACCTAAATCCTCCTTCCAGGATTGTGGGGGTGAGTTGCCAAACAAATTCTCCTCAGTGTTATCTCTGCATCTGGCCCTCTCTTGGCATAGGATGGGCCTGTGCAGTGGGAAACAAAGCTACAGCTTCAGCAGAATGGTGAAAGGTAGGAAATTAAAGCCCCCAGCCAAATGCAACTTATAATTGGTGTGCCACTTTCAAGTGAGAGAATGGCTCAGGCAGGTTCAGCGTTCTGCCTGGGTTGTAGAACTGTTGTAATTATCCTGTGTGGTTTTTAATACTTCTGAGAAGAAAAAAAAAAAGGTGCACTAAGTTTTAGAGCTGCCCTCTGTTGCCAACGTGCAGCTGGCATCTGAGGGCATCTGAGCATTTCAGGCAGATGAAGTCTTTGTGAGCACGAAGGCTGGGCCAAAAACTGCTGTTGCCAACACAGGCTGAGTTACTTTTTTAGTAGCGTGACTTCTTCTGGACACAGACATTAGACTGTCATTGAGATTGTAATTTAATTTCAAGATCAGACCCTTTCTCTCTGTTCCAGAGCAGAGCATCTGCTGGAAACATGAGAGAACAGACTAAAAAATATAATTTTACTGTTGGTCCTTCTTAACTTTCAATACTTATTTTGTTGTTTTGTTGTTTTTCTTTTTTTTCATTCTCAGGACATTCTTATTATAACCCTTGCACACAAGTTAATATAGATAAACACACAGGTGTATTGAGAGAGAGCCACTGGAATTTGGTGTGCTTGAATAGATCCCACACCTTTCCAGAAACAACCTAGGTGAAATTAAAGCTCTCTTGGCACAAGAATGCCCTTGAGTTATCATATTTGCATGAGGAAGCTCCCAAAATAAATATGTGTGGGAGTTGCTGAATATATTTAATCTACGTTTGTCTGTCAGAAACAATAAATCTCAAAAAAGAAAAAAAAATCTTGAAAAGTTGATAGTTATTTAATCTTGAAGGTGAAGTAACACCCAGCCAACTCCTGCTGTGCATATTGCACTCTGAGTGCTTGTGAATGCTCCTGGTTCTGCTCAGAGCATCCATGCTTTTTGATTTATCAAGTTTGTTCAACAAAAGCAATTTACCAGGAAGCAACAAAATAAAGTGCTTTCTCTGTAACAGGTGCTTTCAATTCCTGTCACTATCTATCTACATATGTATATATATGGTCAGTGTTTCCAAAAAACAAGCCAGCCTATTGCCTGTTGCATCTGCTGGTTGCCACCTTTGAAGGGCAGCACATCATTTCACATACTTGTGGGCTCCTGGAACACACAGGAATTTCCCCTGGGTGCAATAAATGGTCCTTTCAATAAGATTTTTGAAAGCATTAAAAAGCAGCAGCACCAACAGCATAAACAAGGAACTACCACATCAATGCTTTGCTGAGGAAGTGGCTTGGATTGTCCCTGGAAGATGATCTGAGGTGGAGATCTGTGTTTGAGGTGGAAAAGGTGAGGTTAACTCAGCTCTTGTAGCTGAGGCCAGAGAAAACTGCTTGTTGTGAAGGGCACCCCCGTTCACAGGAGATTTCACTGATGCCCAGAGGCTTTCATTGAACTGACAGGTGAGCAGCAATAAACAGAATACCTCTGGGTGTGGGAATCCAGTAAACTCCTCGAGAACAGGTAAAACTTGTTGTTCTTATCCTGCAGTACATTCTGAAGCACAGCATTTATACAGAGAATGCAGCTGAAGCACGTTGTTCAAGCTGGTATTTCCTCTTACTTTGGTACTTTGTAAGCAGAGGCTCAGCTGTGCAATATTAAAGGAGAGTTCTGTATATAAGTGGCATTAAATGCTTTCTTCTTAAAGTGCTGGCGTGCTTTAGGAATAAAAATTCCAATTTTTATATGCAACTCATGATGGCAAGTAGGCTCCTTAGGGCTTCAAACATCCTGAAAGGAAGAATCCAGGCTCAAGTTTGCTCTTATGACAAGGCTTTTGATGGCTCCTAAACCATTTAATTCAGCTTGCTCAGTGCCTGGGCTCTCAGGGCAGCTTGCATCTCAGGTTTGTAAGGACAGGACTAACTCCACTCGTAGTAATTACTGCTGATTAGTTTTCGTGTTTTCAAAGATCTTCAGCTGAGCCTGGTCAATACAGCAGAGTTGATGAGACCTGGGGCTTTTAGCAGATACTCCTTAAATTTTACGTCAGCTAAGGAGGAAGCACAGGATTTATCTTGTGAACAAACCATCTCCAACTTTATTGCTGCTGTTAGAATAGCAGATTGCTGCAGCTTTCTGCCTTGGAGGCACAACAGGTAAATTATTTCAGTGTGAAGTTCTTTCATGCAGTTTTGGGCTCTTCCCTCCTAAGTTAGGATGTCTTTTCCTTTCTCTTTGTTCAGGATTTACTAAATGACAGATACAGTACTAACTTTACCCATCCATTAATTGCTATCCACTGGTGTGTCCCAGGTCTTTCTCCATTCTCCTTACTTAAGTAGGAACAAAGTTTAAAAATATGCTCTCAGTCTCCCTGGGCACTTAAACACATTGCTTGTTCCTATCTACATTCCCAGGTGAACTCTAACTCAGGCCCTCTAACTCAGGCTATTGAAAAAAAAAAAAGAAGTCAGCAGAATAAAACCAATTTCTAAGTTATCATATTTATTACAAAAGAGGGTCCAAAATTTCAAACAGTATATTTTTATTCTTCTCCCCTTTACTCCTGATTTTAGTTTCTCTTTAAGAAAAGAAAAAAAAAAAAAAAAATGGAGGCCCATATACCAAAATGAATCTGGACTTGGAGACTTCAATATCTACTTCTAATATTTACTACTAAAAATGCTCATTAAAACTAACATGGTAACTTTAATGAGAAAAATTAGTTCCACATTATGCAAATATTTGCACTGGCAGATCAAGATTTGAATTCATCTGGATTATAGCTGGTGGAAACAGCTGAAAACCAAGGTCGAGTTTCCTCCTTGTGTCTGAGACCCTTTTTCACAGCTGACTGGGTTGCTCACTCACCAGCTGGGCAAGACCCAACATCCTTTAAGTTATCTCTTAAGGGGGGTATGACTGCTGCTTTGTGTGGAGCTCACATATGAGCTCCTGATCATGGAGCTGGTTAAAGGAATTTCCAGAGCTGGCCTGGTCTTGCTGGTGGTGACTATTACAGCTGTCATGTGAGAGCTCTACTGAAAGGAGAGCATAAAAGGATAAAAAGTGTGCTGAAGGAAGCTGTCACCATCATGGAAAATCAAAGCTCAGGCAAAAGTACAGCATATCCTGAAAACAGATATGGGCGAGCTCTTTTAGAGTGGGGATTTTAAGCTCCACCTCAAGAAAGTCTGTATCAACTGTTTTTTCTCTCAGACTTATGTTTTTCCTTACAGGTATGGGTTATATGACTCTTTTGGAGGCAGAATTGTTGGTTTGATTAGAACAACAGCAACAACATAGAAGTACAGAAGCATTCAAAACTTGTGAAAAATCAATCTGCTTTGCTGTGTGACTGAGTTTTGTGCTGGGGAGTGAGAAAGGGATCAAGCAAACATCTTGTTCTGGTGTCACTGGCCAAACCCACTTAATGCTGGGATTAGTTGGAACTGATGTTGCTGTGTGCCTCATGGCAGGGCCACTTGGAGTCTGAATTCCCAACCAAGGGATGAGTTTGCCTTCAAGGGGAAAATATTTACCAGTCTCCAGTTAGTTACCTCAAAGATTTTTTTTTCTATCCCCATAAACCTAAACTGGTTTCACTTTATGACAAGAAGTTTTAAAATCCTAAAGAAATTGAACTGAAGGGGAGTAACTGGAGTAACTGCCAAGCACTTAAAAAGTACAGTCCAATGAGCATGGAGAATTTTTAAACAGTCTAAATGCTATGCTACTTTATTTCTAGGGAAGAATATGAGCTACAGCGTCAGTCATGGAAGTCCTTTAACAGATTTTGAAAATCTAAGGTGTGGTGATTTAGTCCTTTTTTTTACGACTTGAAGTTTTACCACATCTTTGTTTGTACTGGACTGCAAGCTCAGCTTTCACAGAAAATATCACCAAATCATCCCATCAAAGGCCCTTAGGGTAAAGAGCTGTTTATGGGGACAGATGTCTCATATCAGCAGACTTTAAAAAAAAAATATTCTAAAAAGGCTTTATCTCTGTAGTACACACAGTAACCAGACAAATGCAAAGAACTGCACAGCACAGGTGTGACAAAGCTTATCTGTCTCCTTATCTGCAGAATACAAGGGTCAGGGATAAACAGGTTTGAAAAAGTCATAGCAGGAAGGGGCAGATGGCAACTGCTGCAGCAGGGGAATTGTCTGCCAGTTGAGCCCTGGTGAAAGCCAGTGGCAGGCGAGTGCCCTGCTGCCAGCAGGAAATGTGAGCACCCAGGGCTGTCAAAAACCAGTTTACTCAGCAGTGCCAGAGCTGGGCTCTTTCCACCAACCACTGGGGCACAGTTCCTGAGAAGTATTTTCGGGCAAATAGAGGACTCCAACAACTGGAATAATATAACTGAAGATGCTTGCCATCAAAGATCTGTAGGGAATAATGAATAATGAGTAAGCACCAGACCTCAGCCATGGCTCTCTTGTCCCTTCAGAACCTCCCTGCCATGTGAATGAAGTTTCAGTGAGCAAGGCTGAATCTCCTGATGGATCCCCCGTCTAACAGCACAGCTACTGCTGAAATGAGGGAGGACCCCAGCAGATGTAGCTCACTTGGTTTTGGCAAGAAAACCCTCAAGCCACACTTGAAGCTTCCTTTGTTTTGAGACCTTCCTTTCCCTCAACCTCTGATGCAAATTTCCTGTGTCTGAGGTTTTGGGTTTTATGGAGGTAAGCAATGTGTGCCCCTGACTTCACTGCTAAATTCACAGGAGATGGAACTGCCTTTGATGTGGGAGCAGAGATGGGACTGCTGGATTATTTCTGGTCTCAGCTTGGTCACTTTCAGAGATGTCTCCTAAGGCAGAGCAAAACCAGATTGTACTTTATAGCATGCATGCACATTTCAGCATGCCTGCTGTACACAGGACAGCCCAAAAAAACAGTAATTGATTTGTCTTGGAAGAGGCTGGGGAAGAATCATATTTTTCTTAGTTTAGGAGGAGAGTTATTGTTACAGCCCAGAAAGAATGTTGGCAGCATCTTCACAGAAACTCTCCTTTTCCTCTTTCTTAGCCTGAAAAAGCAATTGTTAAATGCCATGCATGTAAAAATTAAACTGTCCCCTTGCAAAAGGTGCCTCTGCTTAAAGGACAACAGCATAAGCCAATGTAAACTCTGGGATATTTGCTGTCCTTTTGGTGATGCTGCCAGCAGTCAGGAGGTGTCTTCTTGCCCAAACCACAGGCTCAGGAGCATTTAGCAGGAATTTCATGTTTTACTAGAATTGTGGTAAAATATTTTTCAGGCTTAAGATGTTACACTGGTTTTTAATTTTCATTTTTGCTTTGTGCTTACTGAGAAAAAAATTTCTAGCCAAGGTCCTGCTGCCTGACTGCAGGAGGGGAAACAGTGACAGAGCAAAATCTGCATCAGCCAAGGTTGGTATGAACATGTGAGAGATCAGGGACCACTGTCCAGGGCTACACCTTCATCACCTTGGCTTTCTTTCCTGCTGGGAATCAGCTCACTGCTGTTTGCTGACTTTAATGGCTTTTTTCTCTCTTTCTCTTTAATGCCTGTTTAACAAATCTGTACCTGTAGCCACTACAGTGGGTGTGAAGAACATGAGGTTGCTTTGTAAAACACAGGCCCTTGCCTTTCAGATGCACTAAATAGCTCTTCTTTTATAGGTGAGCATATTACAGACTGTAGAATTCATTGTGCCCTATTTATTATCCATAATAACCTTCACAATAAATTAATTACAATTCTGAGGTAATGATCAGTTTGTCCACCTCTCTTGAAAAGAGCAGGAAATAAGTGATGTGGTCAGGAAACGTGTCCTTGGAGGATGGGTAATTCATGCTGTGTACTCAGGAGGAATTCTTTCAAAGGCCTCTGCTCCAGTCTTTCACACCACAAGAAAATCTTCCCTCCATCTTTTTGTGTCATTTAAACTGTGCCAAATCCTCTGCAATAACACTTTTGCAAGAATATTACTGCTATCCAAGGCACCAGGTTTTGACTTCCAGGTTTTAAGTAATTTCAGATTGCGTAGTAGTACCACTAAAACAAAAACCAAACCAAAACACAAAAAGTCCCTACAGTGCTGGTGCAAATATTGATTTGTAAATTCTCATTTTTATCACTGTATATATATATCATCAGATCCGAGATTCTCATCCCAGCCTCCCTTTATGTTAAAAACTCTTACCTTTTGTCCATAGGCTTTTAAAAATTACAAATATTATCCCATTATAAAAATAGCACTTCAAGGCTATGTGTATCATATGTTTAGAGCGCTTCTTTTTCACACCATCAGGAAAGAAAAAACTCCTTAAGAATCCCTATTTTAATTTTCAGAAAGACGTAATACCTCCACTGCTCATTGTAGCATCCTGTGTGTGCTGTGTTGTAACTGCAATGCAAAGGTTGCTGAGGTTCTCCACTCTTTAAGAATTGTGCAGGGTTTAAACTCATTTACAGTTTGTAATGGAGCTAAGCCCAATGTCCAGAGTTTTGAGTTAAAACTCAAGCATGCTGTGTGTCCTAAGGCACAGTGTGCTTTCCAGGCAGAGTTCAACACTGATACCACAGAATTACTGATTTATTTTGTTGTTATTCCAAGCCAAACACGGCTACTCTGGCTTGAACCCATTTTCTTATGACCTTCACGGGCTTCAGAAAGTTTCTGAACTTTCTAAAAGATTTTACCCTCCTTGACCTATCACTACTATTTTTCTGTGGCTCAGCCATGGCTATTTCCCTTTCCTGTGAAAACACAGTAAGGGTCTATTTTGGAGGGTCAAAAAATGCCTTTAAATTTCTCTAGAACTGAGGAAGACAGTGAGTCTCTTACTGAAGGACCCAGATGTTTAAGTACAGTCGAGGTAGTGTCCTTCTGAACCCAGGAAGAAGAGCAGGGGGGGGATTTTGGGGACCCAGCTCCTTTCAAGGTGTGAGTGGTGATAGTTTGACTTGTAGTCCTACAGCTGATTGCAAATTACAGCGTGCAAATCACAGGCATAGGTTATCTTGTGCAGATTTGGAGGGAATACTGGAACAGAATGCCTGAGGGTGAGCACTGGATTTGCAGTGTATCCCCGTTTCTCTGCTTCTGTGACCATGGGCTTGTTCAGAAGCCCCTGGTACCGTGGGGTAGTTTGCAGTATTGGCTCTAAATTGTAGCTGCTAAGGACACACCTGCTTCCTCTTTTCTGTATCTGTACATATTTAGGCTGGTCTGAGAGAGGATTAAAAAGATACAAATAACAGAATGGGAGCTTTGGTTGAATAACTGGAAAGTTGTTAAAGAAATGTTAAGTTCCTAAACTTGAATTATTTACAGTCGCACCGGGTCCGGCACTGGAAGATACAGCTGAAGGAAGGATGCAGGCAAATTCTAATTTCTGATCCTATGCCTCTAATGCATATTTAGGATGTTTTTAGCTCTGAACTTGTGAAATAAGACAAAATTATTTTATTCCCCTTCATATGCAAACCTGTTAATACATCCAAAGTAAGCCTGTAGAGAAAGGCAAACCCCTGATCTGTGTACAATGCCTGCACTAAAGCCCTTTTTGTCTTTGGTGTATTTGAGCAAATCTTGCTGGGTTTCCAACGGTTTGTGCAACATCTAAACCAATATTCCAGGCATAACTCACAGGGTTGCACCAATATCTGATGTTTCAGGGCTGGTCCTTGGTGTGCTGTTGAGCTCCAATCTCATTTCTGTTTCCAGCTCTTTGTCTCCTATCAGATGATGCCTTAAGGTCACGTTATCTTCCCCCACGGGCTGGGTCTGGAGTATGAGTCAGGAAGGTAAACTGAGGTTCTAATCTGCAGCAGTTTAAGTAAAGGAGTGGAAGAGCATCTGCTGGAGTGGGAATAGCTTGGGAAGCAGCAGTTCTCCACACTTTGTGCATGATTCACCGTGGGACTGCTCATCAGGCTTGGCTCATGAAGAACCATCCCTCAGGAGGGCTGTGAGCTGACACTGCTGGGCTTTTTGGCCCTGAAAACTAAAGACAGGAAAATGCTGATGCTTCTGTCAGGCTGGAAGCTAAGGGCTGAGCATGGTAATAAACAAAAATACCAACCAGAGAGCAGCCCTGAGCCTGCCTGCCCTCAGCTGCCACGGGCTGCCTTTGGAGCAGGGGTTCCAGGCTAAAGGGGGCCAGGGGAGGGCTGGGGCTCTTGTGAGTACTGCCAGCTCCTTTCACCTCAAGTTCTTTTAGGGGCACAGAAGGGGAGGTTGAACCTCTCTTAACAGATAGCATGTTCTTTCTCAAAAGAAAAACCCCACAAAAGAAGACAGTAACACAAACCCCGTGCCCATGCACAATATAATGCAATATTTTACGTAGTTTAATTCTATTTAGGAAAGGAAGAAGAAGAAGAAGTATAATGTTTAGGAGCAGTGACAGTAGAAAATAAGGCAGGAGGATGAAATGAGGAGAGGAATGGCTAATTCTCTGGCAATGTCTATAATCTACTACAAAATTATCTGTACTGTTTAAGAGTTTCTACAGAAACAATTCCTTGAAAGATGGTTCTACTGGGCTGTGGTTAAGACACAAGACAAGAGGATCTGGGGTAAGTTCCTAGTTCAGCCAAAAACTCTTTGGGCACTGCTCAGCATGTTTAAATTCAAGGTTTCCAATCTCCTCTCAGGAAAAGAGCAAGTGGGAATGTTCTATTTCCCAAGTCTAAGACTATGGTGAGGATGATTCTAATTATTTTTGAGCTCTCCAGAGGCCCATGGTGAAGTTTACTGGCAAATACCATTAAATTAAAGAAAGGTGAAAACAGCAGATTCTGGGTGGTTTGATAGGTCAGCAAAACTGGACAAAGAAATGATTTGCAGGAGGACTCTGATGCCAACAGGAGCATTGCCCAGCTTGCCTTCAGTAACACTGTCCTGTTGCAGAAAAGTCTAAATCTCCATACCTAGATTTAATTTAAAAATGAGTTTGCCCTTTTGAAGGATGGGCTAAGGCTTAAAAATACATTTGCTGCATCCCAGCCACGTAGGTTCACTAATAACAAAAAGACCAAAGACAGATTTTTTGCATTAGAGAGAGGACTTTATTATTTCTCTGCTTTGTTTTCTTTGGAGTCCTGCTGAAATGTTTTTGATTGCATACAAGTAGGAGATCAGATGGAATAAGGCGTGTCTCGTGTTTCTCATGTTGCTGCCAGGTCTGAGATACTTCTTAGTGACTTTTGAACATTGCTTTGATTTTAAAGGGGAACTCTCATAGATTCATTTTGTGTTGAAAAAGACCTTTAAAATCACTGCATCAACGGAAACAACCCAAAAACTGTGCGTTTACTTTTTAAGGACATCTCACTGAGAGGTACACGTGTATTTAAAAGTATCCAGCGCCGCTGTTTGTTTTGTTTCTTAAATGGCACGTGAGTTTAATAAAACTAAATGCATGAGTATTTCTAGAAGCTCCCTTATTGATCTTTTAGACTGCAATTCTTTATTCCTATGCTACTCTGCATTCAGGTTTACTCCTTCTATATTAATTTTGCCTAGCACTTCTTTTGGGCAGTAAAAGTAGACTTGTCCAGGTTTCCTGGTATTCATTCTTTCACGGCACAAGCAGAGTTACTTGGGTTAACAAGTTAGAATAGAAAGCTGGATTTTAATTGTCTTGTTTTCTATCATATTTGAAAAAGTTATAAAAACAATTCCCTCAACACACGGGGCTGCAAGTTCCCTTTCCCCGTGTTGTTTTTGGACCTGCAGTGTTTTGAGTATGACATCTCGCAAAATATAATAGTATTTTTAAAGCCTCCTACTGGAGTGCATTTGATTTGAGTTATTCAAAGTGAATGTGGAGGACTAAGAGCCCGCTGCAGAGGCTCAGTGCCTGTTTGCTTCCCTCCCTGGGGCTTTCTGGGACTGCTGGAGACCTGAGTGCATCTGCCAGCAGAACTCAGGAACACCTCTGTGGAGCAGTGGAACAACCTGCTGGTTCTAGATTTCTGATAGGAGCCAGCCCTTCAGCAAGGAGTGTGGAAATGAAGAAATCTGGTCACCTGCCCTGTGAGGCCCCTGCTCAGAAAATTCAGAAAAAATCTGATTTACTAAATATAGCAGATGGGTTTGGTGTTTTTTTTTTTTTTTTTTTTTTTTTTTTTTTTTTTTTTTTTTAGTGCTTCTTTACTGTCTTGAGCAACATATCATGAAAACCTGAGCCTTCAAGTCTCCAGGGATTTTTTTGCCTCCTGTTACCTATTCCCACATTTGCAGGCATAGTCCTAAGGTTATCACACTGCATGTAATTGCTGTGGGGAGGATGATCATTTCAAGTAAGAGAATATGAAGTGGGATCAAATGAATTCCTTAATGAGCACAGAGCCCAGCCTCTCGTATGTGTCTGTTACTTCAAAAATAAAGGCAAGACTCCACTCCCTTTATTATATATAGATTATCAACAGAATTGTTTTGAAATTGCAATTTTCTTAAAATAATCATTGAATCATCCACAAATAATTGCTCCACCACCTAGCAAAGAATGATGAGCTTAAGTTCAGCCCAAAGTGTCTGAAACACAGTGCCTTAAACCTAGTGGCTCCAGTTAAAATCCTTTCTGGACACAGTTGTAAAATGCAACAGCCATGTGAGGGAGGATGGGAGGAGAAGGGATAATTAGATCTATGTAAAATCAGTTTTGCTGTCATTGCTGATGAAATATCAAAGGAAAGAGGCTTAAGAACCAGTGAGCCCATGAAAACAAGCAATACAAAAATAGTAATTTTAACTTCATTGGTGCTTTTTATAATGCAGGTAGTGAAAAAGCTTCTTGTGCATACTCATAGAGTCTGGAGATTCTTATTTAGCTGTGTGAAGAAATAAAAGAGTGAAAAACGACTAAATTCTGAGCAGTGCACTTGATACTTATCCACTGTAGAAAACTTTTGGTATAAAACAGTCTGAAAAGAGTTTGCTGCCAAGCAGCATTTCAAACTCCTCTGTACAGAAAAAAGACAGTCATCTGGAGCTCTGACTGGTAGTAAACCTGGATGAGACTTCACCTCAGACAACCTGGAGAATCCATCTTTGGTTATTCTTGTGTTGAAATATACAGTGACAACAAGGTGATTAGGATTAATAAACTCAAAAAAGCTACTCTCTGGCCTCTCAAGTCTTTATAGAAAATCAGCCTTTTTTTCTTTTTTTTCTGAGATGCTTTGTGCTCCATGATGGCAACACCAACGGTGTGGAGCTGGATCCATCAGCTGCTGTGTGATCTCTGTCTCCCTGGGGCTTTGCCCTGGTTCAATCTTTCAGGGAGTTGTAGGCTTTTGTGGTCCGGCTGTTGATGAAATCTGCCTTCTTAAAGTCAGCCTTTGGAAAGGAAGAAACAACAATTCATTATTAATTCTGCAAGGGAAGGGTGGGGCCAGCTGCCTGAGAGCTGAACAAGGAGCTCTGGTCAGGGTCTGGGCAGTCACAGGGACAGAACAGGCAGAGCTTGTTCAGCCCAAGAGAGATGAGAGGATAAAATTGGAATTGCTGAGCTCTCTCCACTGCCTCTACCAGGAGCCTGTTCTCCTAGCTCAGCTCTACCAACTCCTGACTTTTAGGTGACTAATAGCTGAGATTAACCTAGCTGAGGTAAACCCTGCCAGAACAAAGAACACAGGGCAATGCCAAAATGACTCAGGATTTTATCAATTTTATTTGATCGAGTCATTTCTGTGGCTTATTAGACTAAACTTTCAAAAATGTCTAGGCATTAGATGGTTCTGAAGTTTTCAGTGCCATACCTGCTGTTTACAGGGGACCTGATTTGCATAGGAAGAACAAATAATCAGAATTTTTCAAAATCAGGCCTGACAAAGGTGTCTTTAGGCTTTCCTAAACTACCAGTAAATTGATAAAATTCATGCCATCAGGCATACTGCTGTATGGGAAAGTCAGGAATGCAGTTGTAAAAAAACCAGAAAGTTTTAACTTAACCAGAGTTAAGAATTTATATGGCACAATAGCCTTCTTGACCACAGATTTCTGGTTTGTGGGGCAGTATCTGCTGAGTGTGATGTCACACTTAAAGTTTATGCTAAGAAACTTTCTTGGAGCAAATTTCAACCAAAAAAAAAAAAATGTACAAAGAGAAACAGCTAAATAATAAATGCTAACAGCTTGCTTGAGAACTTGGAACAGTTTTAGGTTATAGGGAATTTGAAGTGATAAATTCTGAACAGCAAACACACTTGGATTGGAAACAGTTTGAAATGCAAGGTGAGGGAAGGTAGGTGGAATTTAACTTGGCTGTATGTTGAAAAAGCAGGCACAGAGCTTCAAAAAAACCCCAAACTGGTGTGTGGCAGATTCATGCTGATAATTTTTTGTTTGATGTGACTGTGGCAGTAAATGTTTGCCAACACCTTTCCCTGGCCCTAGGTTTTGTCTGACTAAACTGACACCTGGGCTAGCAGGCCGTGCAAACAGCCAGGAGAACAAAACTGCTCTGGTTTTACAGCAGGAAGCTGCCTCGCCCTGCCTTTGGTTTTGCTGGCACCTCAGTTCCTCTATGCCAGGCTGTTCAGGTTCAGCCAGTGTGGATGGTCACCTGCTCTGCATCACTGCCCACCACCTGACACTCCTGCAACACTTTTCATAAGCTTTGCCAGCAGATATAAAACCACAGAGGGAGAGAACACAAACACAGAGGAGCAAAAATTAAGGCCATGCGTTACTTTACACAGGCTTATGTACAAGTAAACAAGAAAACCAAATTCAGGGACCACTTGAATCCTTTCAAGTTGATTCTTAAATGTACAGGTGTGCTAAGGGCCCCAGAGGACAAGAGCAAGGGTTCTAAGTCTGAAAGAACAGATTACTTTTCTTTGTGCTTACCTTTTTGTACGCGCTGTGGAGATCGGTGTGTGACCACAGGGAGTAGAGGAGGACTGAGGCAGCCCTGCTGGCTTTGCTGAACATATTGCTGCCATTTTGCAAAAAAGAATGATAAAACATATTTAAATTCCCACATCATAATCACGGTGCATGCACAGACTTCAGCAGACATAACTTCACAGCATTTGATTTATCTCTCTTTGCTCCTAAGTGCTGGTTTGCCACCCTTTAGGTATTGTAGCATGTTTCAGGCTGTCCTTATTACTGAAACAAATGAAACATGCTTCCTTGCTTCACTCATTCTTCAAATTTAGGGAGAAATCAAGAGCTCTGTGGCCTACATCTTAGAGTAGCTATCATATTGTGCATTTTCAGCTGAGGAAAATACCCTCAGCACGATGAGAATTTGAAAGAATCTTCCCAGTAGGTAAAAACTCTGGTTAGTTAGACAGGATTTAAACTATTCAGGGCCTCATGAGGCCTCCTTTACTGAGATTGATTTCCTCTTTCATTTTACAAAGAGAGAGCAAGGTAAACGGAATAATTATTCATATTGATAAAGGACTAATTATCTTTTGAGTAAATATTGATTGCCCGTGTTTACATATTAAAGAACAATTAAATTTTGAATCTGTTCTGTAAAATGCCAATATGTAGTTTTTAAGCACAGCTCTATAAGTTCTATAAAATGTATCCCTGCACTTTACTGCTGAAGTTTATCAGGCTGTGTCACAATGAACAGGAAAGGCATTTTGAGTACCGATGAGATCTGATGATCAGTCACTACATATATATCAGAATACAGATAATGTTGTGCAGTTATCTTCTCAGGAGCTATTTAAAATGCTGTAACCTGGTGAATTCAGCCATGGATGGCAGAGTTGTAGGAGATCTTTCTCTATTTCCCAACCAGTGCAATTCTGTTCATGTCACTCGTTTGGGCTATCTGCTCCCTGGAGACGAAGCATTTCTCCTCCCCGCGTGGCAGAGGCTGCAGTTTCTTTCCAGCCTGGGGGGAGAGGGAGGCCTGTGGAGGCTCCTACCTGTCGTTCATGCTGATGGCAATGACCTTGGGCAGGCCGTGGGTGCTGAGGAGCAGCCGGGCGTTGTGCGAGCTGCCCTGGCTCAGGTTGAACAGGGTGTAGCAGATGGACGCCACCGTTTCACACGCGACCTCGCACCCCGGCACACACTCGGGCAGCACTGACACCAAATCAGGCAGGACTTCTCTGGCTGCAAGTGGGAAGAGAGACGAGGAATTCCATGACTAACGGGCAGATTTACCTGCCTGCTCCCATTCTCCCTCCTCAGGGAGCTGCGTGCTCCTTCTTGCCTGCATTACATCCCCACCGCCCAGGTGAAGCTGCAGTCACTGGGCAGCCTGAAACTCAGGCACGGCCCGTTAATACCTCATGTGCTGGACTGAACTCAAGAGGCATATGCCAGCTGCAGGCTGCCACTTCCCTTTGAAGAGATGTTTTATAGTAAATTTATCTCCATTTAATATGGAGGTTCATTTTGCTCAATACATTGGATAAACATAGGTTCATTTTGCTCGATAGATTTAGACCCTTATAACATAGAAAACAGCGTGCCCTCTCAAATGTTCTCCTTTGGCCAAAGCTTTTCTTTTAGGAATGTGACCTGAATTCACACATGCTTTCAGTCAATGGAAAATAACATCTTTTGTCAGAGAAAAGGTTCACCATAAATTCCCCCAGTCCTCTCTGTTACGGGTAAAGCAAGGAAACAGCTGTGAATGTGCAAGATGAAGCACCTGCCCCCAAAGCTTTGTGCTATTCTGTCTTTTAAAAATTATTTTTTCCTGATGAAATCCCAATTTATGATCAGTTTATCTTCTTCTCTTTTGGGGGAATTCACCACCTGTAATTGTTAACCTCATATGGATTATCCCTTTGAAATCAGCCCACCAACATGTTATAATATTTTCATTAATAGGGCATGTTCTCTAAGGATCAAACAAGGCCCAGGAGACTGCAGAATTCTGGAGGTTAATCTGCCCAATGAGCCATCTGTATACCTGGAATTTCCCACTTCCCCCTTGGTGGGAAGACAAAAAAGGACAAAAAATTATATGAATACATTTTATCCTGTCAATAGGAAAAAGTCTCAAACACACAATAAATTGAAATGAGACTACTCAGCATAGAAATGGCTTTTCTTTAGAAATTAGATCATTTAAAAAGAATGAACTGTTTTTTCTATAGCATCTTATAGCTTCCATTTTCAAAAAAAAAAATTGCAGGAAAACTGTGTGAACTGCAAACTTCTAAAGCTCTGTGTCTAATAAAAGAGAATCTGATCTTTGCTAGAAGAATTAGAGATGTTCTGTGATTTCTTGCAAGGCATTATGCAGCTGTGGCACACAGAACTCAGCACTCACCTTCCTTTACCCTATTTTAAGCAGAAGAAAAACTCCCTCTCCAAATCTGTATAAACTTTACTTCAATTATGTATTTTTGAAAGTAACACCTGAAGGGGGACACCCAATATAGTGAAGACTTTGTTTAGGTGTAACTCTTTAATTTAAGCCCTGTACAGTGACTGCAAGTGAACAATCAAAATCAAAAGTAAACCCGGCAAACTAATCTACTAAACTCACGCATCGGGGGATTTGTTGAGCATTTCTCCTTCTCAGAGCAGGAAACCTCAATGTGAAGAGAGCAGAGCAAGCTCTCAGTCTCTGCTCACCTATGTCATTCTGCAGGGAGGTGTTTCGAGACAGGTTCCTGAGCAGGGACACTGCTGTCCTCTTCACTGCGGGCTGGCTGGCGTGCAGCATGGCTCGGATGCTTGGGAGGCCGTTGGCCTTTTGCACAACAGTCCTGGCCACTGCGAAGGGCATCTGTGGAAAGGCAGTCCTGTGTCATTCCCATGGCTGCAGAGCCTCAGGAAAAGCCACACACAGCCACTTCTCTGCACCAGTTTAAGCATATTTCAAATGGTTTGAAGCCGGAGTTGCAACAGGAAAGGAAGGTGATAAGAATGAAGTTTCAAGCCCTCCTTCTCCCAAGTGCTCTTTGGCTCCTTACTCAGACAGGTATCATTAGTTTCTCCAACACTACAGGGATCTGCTGTTGTGTCAGAGCCCTCCTCTCTCCACAGCACTATCTTCCACAAAATGACTTTTTTAGTGCTTTTACCATCTGCTCATCCCTCACTGTGTAATTAATTAGCAAACTACATGGAGATGTACACAGAAGTAGAAGAAGCAGACTCCATTATCTGCCAAGCAAGGACAAGCTGCACTGCTGGTTATGACTTTCCCTTTGATGTTCTTCATGTTCCTTCACCATGTCAGTGAGCCAGTGGCCTGTCACTGGTTATCTGAGCTCAGCTGCACTGCAGCCCAGAACTCTACACATCCACATCAAGAACCAAATGAAAAGAAAAAAAGCTGACTTACGGGTCCAGTGCCAGCTGTGAGGTTCTGAAGAGCTCCCAGGGATGCTTCCTGGGTGTAGTTTCTGGTACTCTTTGCTATTAAGGAGAGGTATATCCTAATCAGTGTAGAATGCCAGAGCGATTCAACACCTCTGGGATTGCTCTTTTCCTCAGGTAGAGGGGTGTCCTGCTGCTTCTAAACATGAAAACAGATCAAGCCTTTAGGAACAGTGACATCTATAGCTAAAGCAACACAAGCTGAACTAGCCATTTTGCAACTCTCTATGACCAGGTTATTTGGAGACTGTCAAATTCTGAGCTCAAATAATAAGTGCAAAATTTCAGTATTTGATGACAGTGGCCAGTCCATCCAGTGGAGTATTCCTCAACTAATGAAACATTTCCTATGTCATTGCTACCAGCAGCAGCTGAACGAGAGAATTGGTGTCAAGAAGGATTGTGAATAAATTTGCATTTTTGGGGCAAGGAAGTGTCACCCTACCAGATACATCAACAACATGTTAATATTGATGTTAATTAGATGACAGCCTTATTCTGCAGAGATTGCTACAAGTTATTAACCAAATGAGATGTAACTAATCATGTCCTTTACCTCTTTTACTTTTCTGCTCCGTGTTCCAAAACAGCCTGGTGTTTTATCATTGTTAGAAATATTTCTTCTTTGCATATAGATGCTCTGGGCATAGCTCTCAGGGAGCTCTATCTCTAGCTGGTAGGAAAGATTGTGAAGAATGCACACACAGTTCTCTGTGGCCTAAAATAACAAAAGAATAGAAATTAAAACTTGGCAAGTGTTGAAGGGACACGTAGAGACACGGGAAGAGATTTCATTCAGGACCTTCAGTAAGTGGCTACAGAGTTTCTAATGCCTCCCAAAAGAGCCAGGCTTCATGCCAGTGATCCACCAGACTGCCTGTGCACTGACAAATGGAACATGCCCTGGGATGTTCCTGAGCACAGAGGCCAGCTGGCCCCCAGGGCTGCATTTGGAGCAGGGTGCTTGCCTGTTGGAAGCAGTCCTGGGACATTTTCATTCCTGAACTGTGCCTGGGAATTGTTTGGGCGAGTGCTGCTTGTCACAGCCAGAGTGTGCCAAGAAATGTTTAAGGGCTTAGGAGTAAAGATGAGCATGTACACACCTCACCATAGCATCAGCAAGAGGAAAGCTTTTTATCTTCCCCAAAGGAGGAAGTATTTTTCTGTGGTAGAATGCTTTTTAAAATAAGACATTCCTTGCTGAACAAGGCTAAGGTCAGGTCCACAATTTCTGAGTGATGAGTCTAGAGGCAAATAGCTTTATTACCAGTTCCTCCTTTTTTGAAAGTCAAAAAGGAATGAGTGGTTTTGAGACAAAATGCAGCAGGGAGCTCCTGGCACACGTGTAATGTGCTGGATTCTCCCTGAAGCTAATGGCACTGGATACAGGGAGATGGGGAAGCTCAAGTAACTAATCCTAGAACAGAGCTATGAGTGTGCAGCGATTACCACTACACAGCACAAGTTACTGCAGGCCCAGCAGAAGTGCCTCACAGGCTGCAGCTAAGAAAGTGCCAGCTGCTCTTCTCACCCAATTTCACCCAGCTGAAAGACAAGCCTCTACTCCAAGAGTCTGCATTCAGGCTTCACCTGCACCCAGTGATGGGAGGAAGAGTGAGAGAAACTGGCTTTGGAGGTGTTCATGTCCTTGTACTTACTGGCTTAGGCAGCAAGGAAAAAAGAGCAGCTTTTTTTTTTTTTTTTTTTTTTTTTAGGAAAAATTACTTCTATTCTAAATGATGCAAGCTCATTAATCACACTGCCACCCAAAGAGATTTAGGTTCTTCATTTCCTAAGGGTATGTAGCATTAAATATATAGGAGAGTAACCAGATTAATTTTTTAAAGCTTCTAACTAGGCAGCACCCTGAGACAACCAAAAAGGCAACATCTGACTTTTCTGTGTTTCAGCATTTCTGAAAGCTGTGATTTTATCACACTTAAAAAAAAAAAAAAAAGGACAGAAGTTTCTACCTTTGTCTCTAGAGATTCTGAAAATATTTTCCCAGAAAAGAATACATTCTTTTAGATTGCAGGATAAAAATACTCCAAAAAGCTTCTTACTGGACTTCCACCTTTGGTGGCAGTTTTAAAAGGCCTGGAAATAAGTTTTGCAGTTACATCACAGCTGTTTCTGCACATTGGTTTCTAAACAACAACAGAAAAACGTTCACTTGGCAATTTCCCCTAGGAAAACACTTTCCATCTCAGAGTACCTTGTCATTGGGTTCATGGTCTGCAATAGCTCCTTGGATGTAATACACAAGAGAATCAATCAAGCCATCACATTCTCTCATCTTCTTCCTTCCTTCTGGGCCAGCAGAGCTCATATTTCTGTGCAGGAAAGAAATGTGTGCGGAGAAGAGGTTCAGTCAAAAGTATTTTCCTGTGCTCCTCTGACAAACTTTGCCAGCTGAATCTTAAAGATACTGATGTTCAGGCAGACTGCTTCTTTTCTTCAGAGGTGTAAGACAATCTGAGCCTCTTCTAGATAAAACTTTCCCTCCCAGACAAAAACAAATATTCCAGGGAAATGAACCGCTGTGTTTGGATGGATAAGGTAAGACCTGACCCAAACTCTCATTTCAAAGTTAATTCTTTTTAAACAGTCAAAAAAACCCCTTGGAGTTTTTTTCACTATTCCATTTTCAGTTATAATTTTAATATTTTGGATGGTGAAAATATCAGATAGCTGTAAAAATTTCCATGCACAGAGATGTCCTCCAGAATTAATTTAGTTACACGGAGCTGGTTCCTGACCCAAGATGGCCCATCAGCAGGCACAGGATCTGAGAGTTTCAGCAGCATCTCTGCATTCACTTGCAAAGACCTCACTCTTTGCCTGGCTTTCAAGTAACATTTCCTGTGCTTTGCAGTAAACCAAGTATAACTTACAAATGAATTACAAAACTGATTTAAAAACCCTTGAAAAACCAAACGCACACTTTCTATTTAAAGCTGCTTGGCTCTAAACAAGCTACTGCTTTCCATGGAAGAAACACTTATGATTTTGGGGTGTAATTATTTTTACAATTCAACAAAATCTGAATTATGAAATACTGGAATTATAAATCCAGGCCTTATTTTTTTTGACTCCTGCAGCTCTGCTGCACTAAAGACTGCACATTCAAGCTTCTTTGTTTGCAATAACATTAAATATAACCCAACCTTAGCATCTATCAAAACACACAGGCATGCTCCTTTAGATAGTTTCAGGTTGCTTATTTTGCATGCTTACTTTGCCCACTAGAAATTACAATGTTTGCAATTTTATTAATGACAAAGATAGTAAGGTTTAAACTTTCCTGTGGCTTGTGACTAAAATGAATGTAGCATTTTATTCACTGTCATTTCACTTCTACTATTTTTTTTCCTCTGGGAAGTACATATCCAGGTTAAATACAGAGCACTGTAATTAAAATTTTACTTTAGGTCATGATGTTAACTATGTCTCTATTTATGAGTTCATTTATTCTCTCATGGAATTACATATCACAAAATCAATCTTCAGATCCCACGACATGGCCTACTACAGAAATCCCTCTGGAATTTAATTTTACCTGGATATGTCACATTCAAGGTATGTCACCCTTTCCTATTTTATGCTGACAGAAGTGTGCACATTACAGCCCTTGGGTGCATAGCAAAAATAGTTTCTGGGGCACAGGGACTAAAAATACTGTTAAAGATAAGTGTGGAATTTCCCTCACCAAAGACACTCCAGCTGTGTTTTGTTGATGCAGTGCTGCTTTGTCACAGTAAATATTCTAAAATCCCCTCAACTTTTTACAGCTGATCCTGCTGAATGCTTGTGCAAAGAGAGGGATGCCCTGGCCTGGCTGTCAGCAGGAGCAGAGTAAAGAGCTTTTATAGCTCAGGAGGCAGAGAAGAGCCTGAATTAGGGGCACTGCCCTGTTCTGCCAGGGAAATCAATTACTGGGCTGCGTTTCATTAAGAAGCTGATGCTCATCCAGAGACAGCTCTCAGTGTGTGTCCATGTGCATGCCTGTACACACATGGTTCCTCCTTTCTCCACCTTTCCCTGTTTCCTTAGAGTGACAACGTGTACTGGGAAGGGAAGAGCTCCTGCTCTCCCACTCATCCAAACCCTGCTGTAACCACCTTGCTCAAAACAGGGTCAGAGAAGAGCATTTCAGGCAAAACCTCAGCTGACAGCTTAAATTTGTTTGCTGATCGATGTTGAGAAATTCCAGGAGATACAAATATTATTAGACTGGTAAAAAAAAAAAATATTTCTGAGAAGTGTCACAGAAATGTAAATTTAAATAAATATTTTTTAAATCAATGGAGACATTTTGCTTAGAGAATTTGAAAACTGACTTCATCTTGGCCTTCCTAAGGTTCCTGACAAGTGAAATGCCAGCCTCTGAGCTCAGGAGCTGGACTTGACTGGAGTTCCAGGAGGCCCTGAAATACTCAGTGCTTGCAACGTGAGGAGAATGCAGCCTTAGGGAGATTGCTGCTTGTGGGGATGCTCTCCTCTAAATGACTCTGAGTTTACAATCTGGCAGCACCTACCTGTGAAAACTCCCTGACTTCTGGCATGCCTAGCCATGGAAAGCCCGGTGACCTGCTCAGACTGTGCCGTTTGCTGATGTGGATGTGCCAGATCTGTCTACAAGCCTCCTTTATTTCATCCTGCATTTTCTGCTTCTGCCCCCTCCTGCACACGTGCATGGTGCAAAAGTATCTGCAACCAAAGCAGCTCTTTGCCCACAGACCTGTGGGATGTTGGGAGGACCACCTAATTTCCTGTTGGGAAATATTATTTCGATCCAGAGTTGTGAGGTAAATACAAAGAAATTCGACACAGTAAAACCAAGGGTGACTTTGAAAGAAGCAGAATGATGATGATAAATGTTTAATTAGCTGATAAATGGCACCAAATGAAAGGGATACTCCCTCTAAGCCAACACTGAGTCATACACTGACTGTTGGAAAAGGTTCTTGAACTGCTGTGAATGGTCCACATAACTGATAAGAAGAAGGATTTTGCTCCTGGGACTCATTTGCTAAAACTGGTTATGCGAATTTAATTCAATTACCAGACAACATTTTGGGAAATTCTGTTCCCTTCATGCCTTGCACAGTTCAAGAATTCACCAAGGAGGGAAAGGTATCTGGGATCTACTTAGCAGCTGGATGTGCCAGGCTTCAGGCTGCTCATTGAAGTAACAAAATTCCTTTCAGGAATTGGAGGAGCAGATAAACTGAAGAGGAGGCAAGAGGAGATAAGAACGGATGGAAATAAACTTAAAGGAATGGCAATGAGGCAAGAGGCCTTGGTTCAAAGACTTCTTATCCTCTGTCATTTGTTTCACATCCTCTCTTAGGAGCTGCCATTATGAGTCCAAGCTTTCCAACACACGGGGAGAGCTTTGGCTTCACTCCTCTCCAGAGTAAATGGAAGCAGATGTTTATGCAGCCTCCTGGGCTGAAGTGAAATGGCACAATTTCCTCCCAATGCAGCTTTCCACTGGCCTTGTGGGGCTCTGTGTAATTCACAACAAGCTCAGACAGAAGCTGGGACAGACAAATGGTGAAAAATAACAATGAAAAAAGAAGGATGATTTTTATTTTACTGGGTGAGGAGAGGTTAGCTGACTGCCCTGGAAATGGTTGTCTAGAAAGTTTTGAAAAACTAGAATACATAGGGGCACAGGATGCTTCAGTGACAGGGCAGTTAAAAAGGAAGGCTCTGTAGTAGCTTCAGCATTTAAATTAAATGTTTTCAGGGGAAAATGTGACAACTGTGTATAGATTTTGGAAAGTTCAGCATGGCAGAAGGTCTGGGCAAAGGTGTTTTCAAGACAAAAATGGAACCAGTTCATTATCAGCTTTCAAGGTGTGAGACAAACAGCCTTTCACCAAGCCTTCCTTTCAGGGGAAAAGTCATGCCAGAGATTCACTTATGTAAAGAAGTAATATTCGAAGCCATGCAGTCTACATGCTGCTGGGATCTTATCCTTTCAGACTCAAAGGAGTATGGGGAAATATCTTGAAGATTTTTACCCTTTGTATTGGAACTGGAAGCAGAACTTTTGTGTGTAGGACTTTCAGGCCAAGAAAAGGTGACTTCACCTTTAAAATTCAACAGGGCTTGTCTACAGATGTCTGTAACACTCCTCTAGGTAGTTTAATACACCAATTTTACTAGTTCAGCTTATTGTCAGGCAAGCAGTGAAGTCTCTTGATTTGGCTGACCCACTCTGTGGGTCCAGGCTGAGTGCTTTTTATCACATTTCACAATTAAACAACATTATTACTTATTTTAAACTGCCAGGAAATCCCTGGTGCACACAGCTTCTTTTTATTACATAAAGTTTGTGACCTGTGGTTTCTGTAAAGGCTTGCTTCTCCAGGGTTTTAAGACAAAATACAGACCCAGAGAATGGATTAACAAATCCTTCTAACATCAGACTTCCTTATCAGTGACTGCATACACCAACACAGGCACTGAGATTCAGGACCCCACAAAACTTCTGGCAATAACTGGGGACTGGTCTGGTCATGCACTCATTCCAGTGCTTGGAAGTACCTGCAATATTATCTGGTAGTTGGGGATTCACTTCTCCTGCTGCTGTTTTCTTAAAGAGGATGAAAGGATCTTCAATTTATAATTTGGTAATGGTGTGGTGCAGGGCCTATGTCCCCACCAGAGGCTAGTGTTGGGTCTGGGCTGTGGTTGGCCCTTTCACTCAACAGTTGGATGGAAATTTTTGAAAAGAAGTTCTGGCATTCCCCTGTAACTAAGAACAGCACCTTACATAATGTATTGTACTTCAAAGTACTATTTTTACCCTCTAATAGAAGCTGCAGGCTATAGACTTTATCAACATGCCCAACAAACATGTTAGCATTACAAAAGGGAAGACTAATTACAGGTTTATATTCTGGCAAATAAGTAGACTCTTTACACATATTCATGGGTAAAATCATTCCCTCAGTGCACACTTTTATTACTCCGTGGTGTGCTCTTCTTATTGATGCAGAGATTTTTTGTTATTAATACATAAGGAAGGAATACTTCTAGTGATCACACCTGGGTCAATTGCCAGAGAAGAGATGCAAACTCATTTATCTTAAAAATAGCAGCTATTTAGCCTGCACAAATAGGTAAGCCTCATTAAAAACTATTCTGTGGCAATCGTGCAGATCATCCTTACCTGGGAATTTTCAAGCCCTTCTTTTTCTATTTCTAACTTTTAGTGTTGAAGCTCTTAAAAAAGAGAAGGACTAGAATATGGGCATCATATTTTTAAAACAGGTAATTTACCCTTAAGCACCTATTTAAGGGCAGTTTTAGAGGCTTGCAATAAAGGCTGGAGAGCTCACAGCAACTCTGGAGCAGCCCCAAGCACTGCCTTTGTGTCCAGAGTAAGGTTAACCCAGGAATCTACTTTCATTTAAAAGAACTCGGGTACTGTTATACCTTACTTGCCATGTAACAAGTTGTGTCAATCTGCTGAAACATGCTCCAGAAGAGCAACACCAGGCAAAACCTGAGAATGATCTGTGCCCCCATCAGCTGCCTCCTAGGCAAGAGACAGTTCCAGAGTCCAAACACCAAGAAGGAGCAGCCAGACTGGTTTGTGCACAAATGCAGCTTGGTCTAATTAATGTGAAAAAGGACAACCTCCTTCATTTCTTAGACAACAGCACTAAGCGTTAGCTAGAGAGGTTTTATTATGGGTGGTTAATGTTTCTTTGTATTGTTTTTGAGTCATCAGAGTAAATAAAAGTTAATTATTACTTAGAGATTAAATTAATTAGTAGCTAGTGGGAGTTCCTGCACAAAAAGGTGTATTATTGTTGAGTATTTTGTATAGCTTACAATGCATTTGCCTTCTGAAACCACAGGACTCGGATACAGAGCTGTTTGCACAGGAAAAATCAATGCCATGCACATACAAGTACTGTGCTACAGGACATGTCAGCAGAGCAGGTATGTGTGAGGCAAAATGGGCAGCTTTCCAGCCTCCAAATTCCAGACTTAATTCCTTGTACTCCACTAGCAGGAGTTTAAAGCTCGGGTCATGCCTTTGCAGTCCTACGTTACTCCTTAGTCAGTTCAAACTCTGTCCTTCTGTGCATCTCTAAACGTGTAAACTCACTTAATGTGCAATGACTGTGAACTCACAAAGGGCCCCCATTTTATAGACTGCTAAAGGTGTTTTTATTGAAGATGTGATTTTTATACTTCAGCCTTTTAGGGGTGTGTTCACTGAGGCCTTTGGTGTTTTGTGTACAGTAACTGCTACCGTGTCCATGAGTCTATTAGCAGACTGCAGTACTAAATACACAACTGCAAATCTATTCCTCCACCCCATGGCTGCAACTTGCTTGAACTTGTGCAAAAGGCTGGACAGGGCTCAGTCTGGTTTAAAAAATGGCTTTTCCCTAATTTAAGTTGAATCACTTTCTAATCGGTTTAGGCACAGATATGTTCAAATAAGCATCTTTGGCAGCAGCTGGAAACAGAACACTCATGTGCTTGCAGGTCTCATGTCACCTTTCTAAGCCATCTATTTGCATGAGAAGTGACTTGAGATGAACTCTGTGTATTTACCCATAAATAATTGTGCAGACCTCTTTTGTCATCACTATTACTCTGGGCAGTTGTAGATGGAGTGCTCACCTCAGGCATCCTGTGGCATTGTAGAAGATGTCAGGGTCGGGTAGAACACTTGATTTTGGGTAATCTCTGTCTGGCCAGCCTGAGTAGGGGATGAGGACAGCTTCAGTCAGCGTCTGCAGGGCTTCTCTAACCAACAGGTGCTTCAGCTGGTCATTGGAGGACAGATTCCACAACAAACCTGTAAGAGCCACAATAAAATCAGAGAGGCAAAAAGACTCCTCTGCACTTTGAAAGCCTTAATCTCATACCCCCTGATGTTAATGAAGTGAAGAGCCTGCCTGGCACTGATAATCTGAAGAGAAGCAGAAGGGACTGGTAAGCGTTCACCAGCCCTGATGCAGGGACATGGAAACAGGGTTAAAAAGGGGGCACAGTTATCCATGAGAATAAAGTCAAATCTCTACACAGTCAGCCTAATGCCCAGCCATGAAGTGCAGTTTTCCATGGCTCTGCACTGTCCATGGGCCTCAATCACCTTCACCACAGCAGCACAAGCTCAGGGAAAGCAAACTCACAAAAAAGAGAGATGGGAGGTGCAGAGAGTTTACAGGAAATCTGCTGGAAGACAGGAGATGCCCATTACCAAGTTTCTCCAACACTTGATGTCAGAATTTCTCACAAGAGGGAAAGGCATTAACACTGGCTGGCTGCTACTGTCCAGATGTTAGTCACTGAACAAATCCTTAAGTAATGCTACAAACCTTGTCTATTCACAATCTCCAAAACAAATTTCAAATATAATCTTGTAGAACTTACCAGGTTCCATTATGTTCTACTCCAACAGACAACAATTCTTTTTAAAGTACCCTTCCCTTGGAAAAGGACACGTATTTCTGCTTTTCACTACAAAGACATTCATTGTTCCTCCAGCTCCCTGCTCTAAGTTTCACAGACCTCCTCCTCCACACACTGGCAGAGTATTAGTGAATGTTCCTTTCATCAGCTCACAACAACAACAACAAAAATGTTTCTTTTGTATCTCCTTACACTTTGAATTTAATTTCAGGTACTGTGAGCATCCCTAAAATCAAAACAAAAGCCAGCCAGAAGCAGCTCATTCGTTCTGGGATCAGCTCTTCAGCCTCTCAATCAGGAGGTTAAAGGAAGAATTTTCTGAAGGGTAGGTAAGGCTTACAGGAAATCAGACAAGCAGTCCAAAGGGCATTGGTAAATGAAGCAGGTTAAGTCAGAAGGGCACAAATGCAAGGAATGGCACAAGGACAGAATATACTTTCAAAAAGAAAAAATACATTTGGAATTACAGGCAGAAACTTAGAATTGTCAGAAGAGAATTTGAGATATTGCTCTCACTGTAAATTTTCCAACAAAAACCCTACCTTTACCCACAGGCAAAGTGTCTCTGGGCTCAGGATTGTCTCAGTGGTATTCTGGGTGTGGATGAATTTGTGCACTTTAGAAAATGTTTTCAGGAGTGGATTGTTTCCTTGCACCTATGCTATATTCTTAGGAGCATAGTTTTCCCTTAGATGGTTATTTGGCAAAATGGGTGGGGTCTGCTTTTAAATTTACATTTCTTTTAATGACAGTTCTGCTTGCGCTGTAATCTTCCCCGCAGGAAAAATTTTCTTTCATTTCTTATATTCATGCTGCATGATAACAACATCAGAGGTTAGCTACTCCCTGGAAGCTCATCTGGCTTACCTTCAAAAGCAAAAATATTTGATTCTTTCATGCCACAGCCATTTTACTTTCTGTTCATCAGTATGCTCTCCACATACTATAAAACTCCAATCCTGTACTAGGTCCTGTGCTGTCTCCAAATGACATCCTCTCCTACAATTTAGGAGAAACCTCACCCCTTTATTAACAGATTTCTAAGCAGCTTGTATGCCAAAGAAAGGACAAAGTCTCTGTCTACTTTATCTGTATCAATGCTTTTCTGAAGCTAGCAAATTCAGTCAAATTCAATGATCTTGGGCAGGTCTGATTCCCCCCGTGAAGAGATCATACAAGCACAGAAATTGCAGAGAAACTGGGCAGCTCTTTCCTGCATGGGGGCATTGGGCAGACTGGTCCATGGCATTTTTCAAACCCTTGCCATCAGCACAAAGCTGCTTTGGTGGGGGCAGTGGTTTGGTGTTTTCTGTGTGTTCACAGGCTGTGAGGCAGTCACAGCACGTGCTGTAATCAGCATTTATCTCCACAAACTTTGGTTGCTCTCAGTCTTTTCACAGCACGATACAAGGCACAGTGCAGGACTGGGATCAGTCTGTATTCCTAAGCCTGGGCCTTGAAGAAAACACAGGCCATCAAAATATTCTTTGAGAACATATGATAAAATATGGATTAATGTTAGACTAGTGCTTGTCTGTATTAACACTGAAGGTCCTAATAAACCAGTGACCTTTAAAGATAAGCTTCTAATGCTGAGATTTACTTATCTCCTGTGCACAAGTACTGTATTTCTGGCAGGTATCGGGAAACTTTTCTCTCAGTTTTAATTTCCTTCTCTCTAAAACTTTCTTATCTTCATATACTTTTGTCAAGTGGAGTGCTTTGGTACCATGCTTCCCACAAAGAAGGAGAAACAAAAACTCCCCTCTGCTGAGCTTAGACTAATGCAATTAATATTGCATGCTTTCAATCCTTGGTCAGGAGGTTTTCACGACAGTTCAATGAGGTTTTACCAAGTACCAAGATGATTTTACTAATCTCTTATGGGCAAAGACATTTAGCTGAATGTGATGCCATACATTTGAAAGTCCCTAATTTACAAAGTAGGCAAGTAATATGTATGATGTGGAAAGACAAATGGACCTCTGGTGCTGACTGGTTTAAGACCAAGTCTTTCACATTAGCCTTTTCCTGGAAGTGCACACTTCAGAGACATTGCACGCATGGATATCTTATTCCACTAGTCCTGTATGAAGTCAAAGGCAGTGCAAGAGGTGAAATTCATTCATCCAAATTGCCCTTTGCTCATGTAGGCTCCTTGCAGCTTGCTAGGCAGCTGGAAGAATTGTTCAAGCAATGACAAAAGGTATGCCCTAGTGGCATTTTCATTAAGGTACCCAGAGCATTTCCTCCTGGCTGCACATTTGGTCTTGAACAAAGAAAGAAATACTTCTCTCTTGGTGTATTTTTAAAGCTGCCCTTTGCAACTGATAGGAAATGAATAGCTACAAGTCCATCTAATATTTTTGTCTTTTTTATAACACATAATTTGCTGAAAGAAGATGTCCCTTTATCCATTCCCACACTGGTGAAGGGGAAGGCAGTAATATTCACAATATACACGTGAGTTATCAGGCAGAGTCAACATTTTTGTCCAAAATTATGGAACTGCTAGCATGGAAAGGACATTGGCTTTCTTGCCCCTCTACCACCATTTTCACTGCTCCCCTCACTGGTCTGTAACAGCCCTGAGAGTTAAGGCACTATACAGTAAATTACTATGTGACCCAATTCTGCAACTGATGAGTGTGAAAAGCTTTAAAACATTTCAATGTTGCAGAGCTGCAGAACTGACCTAAAAAAGAGCCAACAATACAAAGCTTTGTTCTCCAGCTTAGGGAGCAGAGTATTTCAAGTACTTTAAAGAATGCAGAATTACAGAAGGTCTCAACATGTTTTTGCTTCAGGACAGGGCTGCTTGACAACTTTGGTATCTTTTCACGCACCGTTCTCTTAAAAGATTTTGTTCCTGGTGTCTTTAAAGATCACTTGAAATAAATCCCCATTCATTTATTCATGTTTTCCATTTAAAAAAATATAAGCCTGCTCTCCCTTTGCATGCTAATTAGAAAGAATGTGGGTCACAAGCAGTGGAATTCCTAGAGACATGCTATGGACACACGGGACTGCAGGGTGAGGTAGGAATCTGGGGCAGTGGGGTTTGTGGGGAATAGAACAACCACTTTCTGTCCATGGCACAGGACAGTTTCTTGGTGACAGCCTTCAGCAAGGAGCTTCAGTAAGTGCTGTCAGCACAGACAAAAAATGAAGGCTGAGCTGCTGTGTAAGAAGCAGGCACTAATTATGGTCCCAGGCACCCTAGGGAGCCTGACTTTCTTTTTTGGAATGTCAAGGACTTAAGGCTTCCTGCAAGCAGACTCACATAAATTTCTGAAGAAGCTTTAAGAGGGGAAGTTGCAGTTCCTAATCCCTTGTTACTGACTGAAAGGCTGCTCTTGAGTAAGGACCTTGGAATTTTACCCTACCGGAATTGCTCAGAGTAGGTGACAATGTGTTTGTATTTAGTCACTAAACACGGGCTTAAGCAAACAATCATGTACCTCTCCCTGAAAGCTTTTGCACTACTTAAAGCACTTCATGCTTGACTGCAGAGAAAGCACTACCTGTGATTTGCTTCTTAGTCTCTATATCCCTGGTGTGCCGGAGCAGGCGGAGCAGGAGTGGGATCCCTTTCTGCTCTGACACTTCCAGTTTGTTGTCATTGTCCTCAAACACCAAGTTTCTCAGAGCCCCACAAGCTGCCCGCTGAACGTCCTCATTCTGAACCTCAAGGAGCTGTAGAAGTTTGGGGATACCACCAAGTGAGAAAACCTGTGAGGAAAACAAAAACACAGCAGAGGATAGTCAGATGCTGTAAATGAGAAACTCCACTCTCCCCCTGCCCCAGCAAACGTTTAAATAATTATAGGGACCTCCTTTCATTTGCTCCTGTTTGAAGGACTTAAAGCACTGATCATTAATCATTTGGACATGACTATCAACTTCTGGGCTTTTGTATGACTAATACTTAAAATCCACAACTAGGGGAGGCAACATGTTTTCATAATTAATATCACAGAATGACACTAAATCTTTTCCAGCTTTGCCACAGATTTGTACTCTCTGACAAGACATTTAATCACTCTGCTTTTTAGCTTCCATGTTGGTGAAATGAATATTTGAGATTTACTTCTGGAACATTTATAAATAATTGGGTTTTTTTTCCTCAGCAACCAGCCTGATGAAAAGACAGTGTTCTTCCCAATGCATGTATTGAAAGTGTATTAAAACCCAATATATTATACTTAATACTTCTTAACTGTGCCACACAGAGGAAAATTAGTAAAAGTAAGCATCAAAATGTAGAGCATTAACCACTGTTAGCCAGCTGTCTACTGAACTACCCACATTTAAGCAAAGACTACTTTTCAGTGTTTCAGAAAAGGAGGTTTTGGCCCCAGTGAATGAAAGATTTGAAAGATACTGTTTTACAGTAGCTGTATGGAAACAAATAGTTTATTGTGGTGAATGAGGAATCCCATATCATGAAGTGTGATATGACACGAGCAAGCCTGAGCTGAGTCAGGAGTGAATTTACTATAGGAAGTACCTTACATTAACATATGATTGCCAACAGTCTCCTCCAGCATCTCAAAATGCCACATGGCTTTGTGGACAAGCTCATCCTTGTGCAGAATCAACATCACATGAAAGACTCAGAAATCTAATACGAGTGTCTTAAACAGTCCAGAGTTTAAGGATAAAAAGAATTCAATACAACCAGCAGGTGTTGGCAACAGGAAGAAATGGAATGTAACAAAGCCTTTTGTCCTTCATGGAGTAAACTACACAACCTGGCAGCCTCTCCTCTGATCCACCTGTACAAAAGGCACAGATTCTTCATCCTGCTCTGCTGCCCTGATTCCCTCTGCAATCACCCAGCAATCACCTGAATGCCAGCAGAATGGAATACAGGAATATGTATTGTGAGGGCAGTGGGGCATAGAGCATGCTGAAGGCACACCAACCTGTTTTACTGCAGTAGATCAGCCCTTCTGACACCAATACTGTGGTTCTTTGTTTTTTAAAAATATTTATGCAGACTTTCTGCCTGTAATTGTAAGGCATTTATAGCTCTTGTAAAAGGAGTGATATTTCAACATAATTTGCTGAGAATTCACAACAGCTATTGACTGGTCCTTCTAAATCTTCATTAGTAGACAAAATTCACCAAAATACTGAGAAGTTCACAGAAACAGAAAAAACCACTAGACCCACAAACTGTCAAAAATCAGGGAACAATTGACAGAGTGCAGGCTGAAGGCTGAAAAAAGGACACAAGATGATGCCAACGTGAACAAGTCTGCCAGGCACCAAACAGAAAAGCTCATTACAGGATATGTGGGAAAGACAGGAAAACAGAAGGTGGCTTCAGGCTGACTGCTCCAATCTGAACACTACTCAGCCACTTGTTTTCCTGGGAAGCTGCCTGAGAGAGCTCTGTATAATAACCCACTTTCAAACTTTCAATTCCGAAGCTCTGTCTTCAGTTTGAAGTTAAGGTTGCCACCTGTACTAGTTTTTTCCTCCCCAAAATGACTCTGACATACCCTAAAGCAAGTCAAAAATCAGAGAGGTTTGGCTGTCACTGAACTGGACTGCATGCACGTGATTATGGAGGTAAGGCTGGGATTACTGAGCATTACAAACCAAAGCAGGTGTAATAATGGTTTTTAATGGTTAAAGTAAACGATTGCCTTACACTTTAAAGTACAGAACTGTTCAGCAAGAGAGACAAATTTGTGTTCAGTAGTGACATTTAAAGAAAAGGAAGAAGAGAATATTTTTAATATACCCTTTCAAAAAACTTGTAAGAGACTTAACAAGTTTCTTGTAAGAGACTTGAAAACTTTGTTAATCTAAACAATGTAATGCATGTGCACAGTTGCAAGCTCTTAACATTTTTGCTAACCCATCTACTTTTTCAACACAGTTGTGCAGTCCTAACAAACCCTGAAGCTTGGCTAAGTTTGCACTGTACTCAGAATTTTCTTTTTTGGGATATTTCTGCATGCAAGTCAAAAATGAGAGACGGGAGCAAATATACTGACAAAATGTTCAGACTCCATGATTTATAAAGGCTGAAAGAATTAAGTCAGCTTGGTCTGAAAAGGAGCAAACTGAGTGGGTATACACTGAGTGGGTTCAAAAGAATCTACAGCAACACATCAATGCATTTTAGGGTAAATAACTAATATCAGTATCCTCTAAGGTTACTCAGACTGCCTTCTTCCTTTTCTTGCTGGCACACAGGCATTATTTTCTCTACCTGATAGTGACTAGAAATAAAAAAAAATTACTTACTTTTCTCCTGGCATCTGCTTTTTGGAAGCACTCATGCTGTATGAAAGTCACTGCAGCAAGGATCCTGGGGGTGGACTGTGAGTTTTCACTCTTCAGAATGTTCACTGCACACTCCAGGGTCATCTCCACTTCTGGGCTCCTTGAAAGTACAGACAGAGAGATTTAGTGAAGAAAGACTGCAGAAAAATTATCAGTCTTGTAAAACTAGGATTTTTTTGTTTTTCATTCAACTCTAGCTTTTCTTAGAGATTTTGTTTTCTTTTCCAGTAGCAGAAAATATAATGGCTTTAAGAGATACTGATACTCAGGGGGAAGAGAAAATCATAAACAGAAGTGTGGTTCTGGAGAAAACAAGTCATGCTTTAAGTTATAATAAGAAAATGGAAATATCAGGGGATGTTTCTATCAGTGTTTCTATCCAGTGGATGAATGAAGAAAGTGAAAGGAAGGATGAAGAAGTGGATGAAGATCAAAAGAAGGCCATAACCATGTCAGAGTGACTATTACTGGTCCTGAGGATACCTTGATGTTTTCCTCAATAGTGTGATGATTGTTTTTTTTATTTTTGTCCTTATGCCTTTCATCAGTGTCTGAGTTCTCAGACTACATCTATGCAGGATTCAGAACCTCCTTTTTTCAAAAAATGAAATTGTTCTTGTTTGAAATAGATGGGCAAAGCCCTTTTCCAGGTGGGAAAAAATAAGAATACCACTTGTTAAACTGAGTATGGAGAGATCCTGTGGTAGAGAGCCTAGGTAGAGAGTATCAAAAATATGTGCCACCACTTCCCTTCTACCTTCCAGCATGTTTGCTCAAATGATGATTGTGTTAGACAGCCAGGTAAAAAAAATGGAAAGAGAGGTCGCCAAACACTTTTTTTCCCCCAGTAAATGGAACATAAATCAATTAATGGCACAACCAGGTGCATTAGTTCTGGGACAGGTGGTCATGCTTCCCAGAGTTTTTATTTACTTTTGATTTCAAATATGCTGCACCCAGATAAAAAATGGAGAGAGAAAAGTTCACAAGAATGTGAGCTTCCTATTTTTTTTTTTTTTTTTAAATCCAGATAGCTTTGTAGTAGTAGATGTGCCACTACTCAGAAAAGGATAAGAGAGCAGTCTGTGATCCACAGTGAAACCAATAGTAATTGGGAATAACTCCCTTCTACACAGCTACCAGAATCAGAATGACTTACTTGATAATCAGTAAATTAATCTGTAGTTAGACATTTTAACCCAATTGCCTTTTCCATTAAAATGAGTACCCAGGAAATACATTAACTAAAGTTGAAACTTTAAATCTTTTTCTTTAAACTAAGCAGAAATATTAAATAATAATTAACAATCCTCAGAAAAATATGGAATATAGAAAATTAGCCAGATCATATTTCTTCTTTTTACTCTATAGTGGAACTGAAAAACAGGCTTTCCAAACTTTGGGTTTAGTTACAGTTCTTAAATCAGCGAAGGTTTTGAGACCATGTTATAAACCTGCACATGTGACCACGCCTACCTGTTGGCCACAGCAATAATTTTGGAGTGTTCTGCCCAAATTCAGTCACCTTCTGTGAGCAGCAGACATCTCTGATGTACTAAATCATGGCATGTCACTGACCAGCAGCTGAAGAGGACTGTAACCACGGGCTTCCCAAGGGCAAGGTGATGCATGGGCTGATCCCTCAGGGCACACCAGAGAATTTATGTGGGAACTCAACCTCAGGATGCCAAGGGGTGTCCCAGAGGAGGAAAACTCCATCGGGAGCCACTCCAGGCTGAGATGGACACATGGAGAGGCAGGCAGTGCAGTTCTAGGTGCTGGGGGAGTCCCTGAGCCTGGCAGCAGCTCCCCAGTCACACAGCTCAAGCAGCAGGCAGAGGATTTCTCCTGCTGTGCACTGCCATACTTGGGCTGCTCTCCTTTGGATAAAAATAACATTCCCTAACATTTTATCTGGCAGCAATAAGGGATGCAATGCCCTCTCTGACCCTCAATGGTATTCATAAAGCTGCAGCCCCCTAACTCTCACCAAAATAGAGTTTGATGCAAAGATTCCTTCCCCACCCTCAAAGTATTTACAGGCAAACTTAATTAGCTCTGTGACTGGCACATGAAGTGACACCAAACCAATGGTCAGCCAGGCAAAGGTTGTTCAACAGAAAAACGAATGGACAGATTCTGACTTCACCCTAATAGCCAAAATATACCAGTTTTGAGACAAATATATACATAATCATTTTGTGGCAGCTCTCAGCACAGTTAGAGGTCAGATTCTGCAAGCAGCCATTTCTCAGACAGCTTCAGGTTGAGTCTCTCTTTTCTAAGCTCCTAATAATAAGGATGCTCTGATTTTTTCTACTTTGCTTTCATATCATGGGCTAATTCTTTTATAGGAAGTTTGAAAATGCTTTTGTGATACACAGCTGGTCCACCACTTCTCTTTAACCTTACACAACTATTTTACATTTACTATTTTACATTCTCTTAATTCACTTGGAAAGACTTAAATTATGACCTGCCTTAAAAACCCGACAGATTTCTGAAAAAATTAAATTACTCCAAAAACAAGCTTATCTTTTTTTCCCCCTTTACATTACTAAGGGAAAGTAATTGCTGCAAGTAAGGTAGCAATATGTCAGATAAATGTAACTTTAAAATAAGACAATTAGAAATAACAAGAAAACTAGGAGCATCTACAAGCTCCTTGAACTGAGAAAACTTCCAGCAAACACTAAGAACTAAAAACTAGCACTTAAGGAATTATGCTATCACAAAGTTTCTAACAGATCACAAATCTTCCATCTGAGTTAATATGGTCAAGCCACTGGCACAATGATTCAAGACTGGTTTTACACCTGCAGGTACTGAAATACTTTGGTTGATGCTTGTACAGACAACCAGACTCCAGTGTATGCACCTGCAAAAGAAAAGCCAAAATTGCTCCTACATGTAATTCAAGACAAAAATTTTTGGTTGTGGCTGAGAAATGCATTCAAGAATGTGCCAAAAGTTAAGCAGATTATTAAAACAATGGGATACATGTTTGTAAACTTTCCTACTGAAAAACAAAGTCCTCCCTACTGAAAAACAAAGCCAGGCATCCATTTTCAGTATTACTACTCCAAAATCTTTAGCTGTTGTGAGCTCTGAGCTGTTTTGTTGGGACATACTCACTGAATACTTAAAAGTCAACATAATAAATGTCAGAACTCTTAACTCCTGCATCACCCAGAGATAATTTCAATCCAGACCAGAAGTGAACATAATACCATATATGTTTGCAAATATAATCGTAACACAGAACATGTAGTTGACAACAAAAAATACCTGATCTGCACATAGCAGTGATATCTCACTGATTATTCTCACACAATAAGAAACTCAGAAAAAGAATAAAGGTAGGTCTTCAGAAAAATGAACTTAACAGCTATATAGTTATGGGAAAAAAGCCATTTCTTAATAACTTCTTGTAAATTACACTATGATTAACTTAAACAGGAATTTTAGGATCCTATTTGAATTAAGAAACAACAACAAAAACCAGAGTAAACATGCAAGTAACCATCTCCTGTATACCAAGTGGCTTGTTCTGGCCACTGAAATGTAACATTCAGAATTATTCAAAAATGAAAAGATATTCACTCCTGAGAGGAAAAGCAGAAATCATAAAATTTCTCTTTTGAAAATGGAACAGATTTTAAACGTTCTGAAATCTTCTCTGAAAAGGAATTTTTGAGGGGGAAGTAATTTTGGGAAAAAACCCAAGCAACTTTTTTCAGTATTTTAAACAATTTTCATAAAGTCTGGGGGCAGATTTGGGACTTTTTGGCATGGAGCTAACAGAACCTCAAATTAAGATACCTCCCTCAGAGCATGTGGCATGTCACGGTCATGAGAAGCTCTGTGGTCTCGGGATTCAGAGCAGTTCGTATTCATTTTAGGGATGGATAGTGCTACAGAGCTAAGAGAAAGTTCTGCCCATATTTTACCTGAAGTTTATAAAAATTAAGAGGTGTCCTTGAAACCATGAAGGATTTCTAACTGGAAATTGTCAATCTGCCAAAAGCTGCTCCATTGATAGATTTCTGACCTATTCTAGTGAGAGCCAGTGTTGAGATCTTACAGGCTCTGGTGAGTTGTGCATTGTGACATAGGCTGTAAATTACTCAGGGACTCCATGTCTCCTGATAAAGTTAACTCTTGGCAAAAGGGGATCCCAAACTTCAGCAGGAGCTGTACACCCTGCACTGTACATACATTTTCTCTCCCCTTTCCTCCGTTACATTGGATGAGGATTTTCAAAAGCCAGTCTACTTTCTGCCTCCTCTGCACGGATGTTTCATACACGGTGCTGGCTGCTGACCCACAAGCTCTCAGTTCACTTTCTGACAAACACATCCCGCCCAGAGCCAAGCCAGGTCCTGCCCTGTGCTTACCCAAGCTGAGATCCATTGAGGGTCACCTGCTCGCTCTGCAGGAAACCATTTCTCCCAGCCGCGGCCACAGCAGCCGTCACTGGCATCCTCTTCCCGTCCGTTTCTGCAGTCACACTGGCTACTGAAGCTGGCTGGGACACTTCCCTCCTGCCCTGGGTGCTTCTGAAGGTGGTCTGGTAGAAGCTGGACCTCACGGACTGCCTGTTCTGGGACAAACGGGACGCGGCCGGGGCCCTCACTTGCCCCGTGGCGCTCTCCAGGTAGTTCTCCTTCTCCAGCAGGTTGCTCATGCTGCGGCTGTTGCCGTGGTGTACCGGGGGGCACTGGGGCTGGGGTCGGCTCCGTCCAGGCCAGCATCGCTGAGAGCCCCGGTGCGGGGCTGGCTCTTGAAGGAGCGGCCCCTGTGCACGGAGCCCAGGATCTCGGAGCGCGCGTACCTCGGCGGCACGGTGCCGCCGGGCCTCAGGCCAGCCCCGTGCCTCGGGGAGAAGCCAGCTGGGATCCCTCCGTCGTAGGGAAAGTCGCTGGGCACGTACGCCAACCTCTCTGGATTTCGTTGGGGAGAAACCTCCAGTCTCTTCAGAGGCTGCCGCTGGGCTCTCTCTTCCATCGTCCTGTAAGCAATCCTTGTCCCCCAGCCATTGGTGTACGAGGATGGGGAGGCAACCTGCTCCAGGGACACGAAACAACAGGAGCCACAGTAAGGTCACAACAAATAGGATTAACAGCAAAGAAACCAAACCAAACCAAGTGAAGACAAAAATTCTACAGTCTGCTCTCAGAATGACAAGAAAAAAACTAAGCGAACGTCAACAAAGTTGTGCATTAAACGGGATTCTGCCACACTTCTTTGTTCCTCCATTCATGTATGAGGATGGGGAGGCAACCTGCTCCAGGGGCATGAAACAACTGGAGCCACAGTAATGTCACAACAAATAGGATTAACAGCAAAGAAACCAAACCAAGTGAAGACAAAATTCTACACTCTGCTCTCAGAATGACAAAAAAAATATGTGAACATCGCCAAAGTTGTGCATTAAATGGGATTCTGCCACACTTCTTTGTACCTCCATTCATATATGAGGATGGGGAGGCAACCTGCTCCAGGGGCATGAAACAACAGGAGCCACAGTAAGGTCACAGCAATTAGGAGTAGCAGCAAAGAAATCAAACCAAACCAAGTAAAGACAAAAATTCTACAGTCTGCTCTCAGAATGGCAAGAAAAAAAATAAGCGAACGTTGCCAAAGTTGTGCATTAAACGGGATCCTGCCACACTTCTTTGCACCTCCCTCATGAAGGTAGGGAGAAATACAGTCTGAACATCGGGAGACAGAGTCTAAGCATCCAGTCTTCTGTCATGTACTTAAAATAGTTGCATGAGTCAATTATGCCAGGTAATGAACAGATTGATTATTAATGGAGATTTTTCAGTTGAAACTCCTTGGGAATTAACACGAACATCTGCTACTAAAACTAAATTCAAGGCTGTTTTATAGACAGAAGAAAATTAAACAATCAGATATAAATCATAAATCAATTAGATATAAAAAATATTATACTGAAGTGTCTGCATATTGATAATAACCTCATTAATATAAAATTATTTAGAACTCGTGTTCATTTGTGGTAGGATCTAGTAAAAAGAGACAGTCTCTTCCCTGTTTATCTAGCCTCTTAAAAATTAAGGATATTGTATAACATTTCGAGAAAATTAAAATGACCATTTCACCATCTCAATGACTTCCCTAATTCTACAGCTGCAATTTTAGATTTATTTTTTCTTCCTGTACCTAATGGGGATAGACTGTACTGGATCATCATCTCGCTTTACAATTTTCTCTTTTCTAAACCAAACAAATTCACAAATTCTTTGTAGAATACATCTTCGAGATTCTTACTTTTTGGTATCATTGGAGGCCTCTTGATGTTCATAATTTTTTCTTGTATTCTATATTGGACTGCATACTCTATTCAAAACCTTCCAGATCTAAATCAGCTTGGGACACTATCTGACCTTGAAATAGAGGAGACATGGACCAATATTTTAAAAAATCAGTAAGCACAGGGGCATACAAACATAAAAGCTCCATATTTTCCATTTCCACATTGTGTTGAAATTTAGAAATATTAAAGGCATTTTTTAAGGCAAACTGAGAGGTTTACACAAGCTTTTAATTGAAGAAACAGTACTTAGCAGAGAGATGCCAGACTGAATTCCCTTAATTTCACTGTTGAGATCCTGAGGGTGATAGTTGACTCACAAAAGGAGTAAAGGTTATAGAAACTAGTAGGCTCAGGCAAAGATCATTGGATAAATCTTGTTTTTCTACAGAATTTATGCAAGGATATCTTTATCTGTTGTTTGGGGATAATTAACATTTTTGTGAAGTACTAGACCTTTTGGCTTTTCCCAGCTTTTACACTTTTTTCTCTTTTCTCCCCACCATGTGCCTGGTAAACTGTATTATTTTCTTGAGATTCCTGTGTCACCTCCAGTTTTCCTTTTGCTGCTCTCTTCTGGAAGGAATGGATTCAGGTCAAATATTATGGACTGCAGGACAGGTGAGAATAGAGGATGGGAGGACAGAGAATGAAATGTGGTTAGGTAAATGCTTCTGTCTCTCCCTATATGGAGCCAGAGCTGCTTCACTGACTGTTCAAAAGCCGGGCTATTTATTTTAATCATAGAAATTCTTGATTCCTGAGTAATTTAGATTCTTTCCTAATCTAAAATTAGGAAAGAATTGCCCCCTTCATACACGGTTATTTACCAAATAAATGTTTCTGTTCTCAAGCCAAAATGCTTTCAGTTTACTAAACTGATCATGCAGGAGCATGGCTATTGAGCTGTGTTGATTTCCCAGTCACTCCTTCAAATAGGTTCAAAACCAGTTATGAGCTGGGTCAATAACCCTGCAGAAAACCAATTATTTATCTCAGTGTTCAGGCCACGACCCCAAGAAGAGCTGGTCAAAAAAACAAGTGAATTTATAATTACATGGTTTAGAAACACCGTTGCATTGCAAGGACTGTACTGCTGGAATTCTTGTAATGATAAAACAGGTTACAACAGGAGTATTTTAAATTATAATGAACCACTCTACCTTGTGAAAACTAAAGTATTTGTGAAACTAAAGCAACGTCTTTTCCTTTGGATGCTTAATTCTGTTTGCCTGGGCTGCATGGCCTCTGGCCACCCTGAGGTACAGATGTGTGGCTTGAGCTGCTGTCTGGTGGGAGGGATGAAAATCTGACTGGTCACAGCCTTTGCCTTAGTGGAGTGCAAATAGGATTTTTCACTTTCTTCCCTGATGCCAATTCTCACAAACCCAACAGGACTGCAAACAGCCCATCTGTATGACTGACTTGAATTTGGCTACTGGGCTCTGAAGTCATTGGAAGGAAGGGAGAGAATTAAGAGATTTCACTGTAAACCCCTCACTTTCTAAAAATCAGGTTTTAAATAGAAAACAAACAAACAAACCAACCTTGCAACACCACCTAAATGCTATTATTTGTGGCAACAACATGAATAAACTATGTGTGTGATACCGTATTTATTTCTATTCATTGTCTTCTTTTTCTCACCTGGTTTGCCTGGTAATATGAGAAACTGTAGGGAGACCTTGGTGCAAAATCATTCTCAGTGATGCCCATGTTATAGACCCGCTCTGGTACACTGGATGCACGGTGCAGGCTGCCTGGAAGCAAACACTAGGATCAGTAAGAGCTTACCAAAACATGGCATTGTTACAGAGGGTGGTACACAAGTACTAGCAAATGTCAGCACCGACATTTATATAAGCTGAAAATTGAACAGGGAAATGATGGAGGGATATTTGCATTTTCCTGAGGATACAAGCCTTTTTTTTCAATCCCCTATATACTTTACTTCAGAGCTGTTTTTAGCTTTAAGGAGTCTAAGTGACTCATGCAGCTGTGAAAAATGTTTAGCAAGGCAAGCTGATATTTTAAATATCCCAGATAACGAGCTGATTAAATGCTGAGAAACAGTATCACTGAACTAAGAACACTTACTTTTCACTGTAACCACTTTGAATGTACATGCAAATGTATAAATGCATGGCTTACACTGGCTGACTGTGACATGCAAAGTACAAGAGATGAAAATATTGCAGCTGTTAGTTTGGAGCTGAGAAGCACGGGCTGATGTCTGTATCTGTTTCTGTGCACACCAGAGATACAGATTTCACCATGTACAGTTGGGAACAAACAGCACACACTGAATATAGAGTCTTTATTTCACAGCTGTCTACCTCAACTGCTGCTGTTTCTTCTCCCTCAGGTGCTAATTTAATGACAATGTATTGGAGCAAATAATGCTCCACTGATCTCCTCAGTGCTCCAGTCCGTGAACAAACTCTACTGCTCATGGTGCTGTAAACTTGGGTTGTCCAGTGACACTTCAAATCTGCCCCTGAAAGATTCACTAATCACATTTTTTCTTCCATTAAAACCCCAAACAGGCCAACAAAACCTTCAGGCTGTTCCTTTTTTTTCACTAATAGAATGCATTTTCAAAGAGTGAGTGCTTCTATTAACAAAACTTTTAAAAGCAACAGATATTAATGACATAATTATTTATGAGATTCCCATGTTACTATGAGAATCTGCATATAGGAATATAATAACACAGGTTTAAAGGGGCGAAATAGAAGTTGAAAGCAAGATCTCAAATCACTCATAAATGAGCCTACTAGGCTGAACAGGTAACAGTGGGCAATAAAGAAGTTAAGCGGCCATCAATCTTCAAAATAGCAAATATTACCTGGGATGCTACAGGAAAGAAATCTAAAGAACCAATCACTTGCCCAAACTACTGAAGAGCAAATCTGTGTATCCCACAACATAGTAAAATACAATACAACATAATGGCAGACTGTTATAATTGTTTAGCTTGTATAATCATTTCCAGTTCCCTCATTCTGGCAGATTTAAACACGTATGAGGTGATTTGTTAGGACACATTCACTGTAGCTTTGTGTCATGAGAGTGGAATGGTGCAGCTTGGTCAAACTCATGATTTGGATTGTAATAATTCCTTCCTGACATAACAAGGTTACCATAGCCCAAGGGTTACCTGAGTACATGAGAAAGAGGCAAGAGGAAATTGTTCTCTTATACTGCAAAAAAATCCCAGACACGTGTGCACCAACATCCCAAATCTACAAATTTATATGGGTGTCTCATTTGTGTCATGCAATTCCCACAGCAATGTACATTTCAGGTGCCCAGTAAGAGTCCATCTAAGTGCTGGCTTTTAAAAGACTCACTTTCTTCACTGGTGCAGATTAAAGGACTTTCATACAATAAATCTTAAAATATAAATACCCATAAATTTCTGTTTCTTTACAGTTTCTATTTTTTTTTTCCTGTTTACCATACTTAGTGAGAAAGTATTCTCAGTTATCTACTTAGGGCATAAAGGCCCTTTCAGCAAGTAATTTTTGTATATTTTAGGTATCTCTAAGCTTTTCTTTATTAAAAATAAAAGTACAAAAAAGAGGATAAGTTACAAATAACAAGGCCACTCATTAACTGGCTGAGGATAAACTATGTATGTAACAATTCCCTCCTTGCAAAAAACAAAACACAGTCAATCAAAAATTGTACCACGCAGTTGTCTTTCAAGCAGTCCTCTTTTTTCACCTTCAGTCTCCCTGTGAAATTATCCATCAGTAAAAGTTCTTCTCTTTCAGAGACAGAAAACCTATGGAATTTCACTTTGCACTTATCTCCTGCTTGCTCTTATCACACCAGTAAATTATTTTGCCGGCCTTTTACCTGTAGATTTATTAGGCAGACATAAAAGGCATTCATTTTTACTATGTGCTGCTTACTTGTGCCAAAAGTCAGTGTGGTAAAGGAAAAAAGTGGGAACTGAAATCCTGTGCCTTTCCAACAGCTCTGAGATGCAGAAGAGGTGACCTGATCAGAACTTGCCTGTGCCAGTGATGCTTCCTTCAGCTCACTGAAGGAAAAAAACCAACCCTACAAAAACCTTACACACCCAGTGCACTGGGTGTGTTTGTTTTTTTGATTTTAAAAAGCCATGAATTACTGCTTTTTAAATTTATATTATGTTCTCATTTATTGTTAGGACCAATACTTTCTGACTGTGATTCTCATTGTTTTAAGTCTCACAAAATCTCTCTCCTCAGGAAATAAGCACATGATTCAGTTACTCATCCACAGGGGACTAACACTATTTGAGAGGCCACAGGACACCACACTTGATTTCCAGCAGCCAGGCAGGAAAAAATGGGTTTGCTGCAGGCCCTGCATCATGTCTGTCAACCCATAAGGGTATTTTGGACAACTCAGGCATCTCAGACAGCAGCAGACACCCATGTGTGGGCAACTGAGTGGAACTGCTTATCAGCTCCCTCTGCCCTGTCAGAATGAACTAAAGCAGCTGAGGAACACCTTGGATGTGGCCAGTGGAGGAGGCAAACTGAACCCATCTGCTCTTCTCCACGCCTAAAATAAGAGCTGTGCTGAAGTCACCTGAGATTGCCACAGTTACAAGAAAATTCTGAGACCCGAAAAAATAATTACAGTATCAGGAGGCTGTACAGATGACTGAGCAGAAATCCCATCTGTATCCAGAGGCTCCTCTCAAGGCCCCTTTGCTCCCCTGGATGTGACAAGCCCAACACCTCCCCAGGCCTTGGAAATTTCTCCCCAGCAATCACTGCCTCTGGCTGCAGACAGAGCAACCTAATGTTTGCTTTGCTTACAAAATCGACAGTGACAAGAGGCATCTCTAAAATACCTGGTAGATGAAAAAGACAATTATCTCCACTAAGGAGCTGGGTGTATAAAATCCCCCCTAAATCCTGTACAGTGGTAACTCTCTGTTGTGAGTCTTTTTCAGTGCTCTTGTATTTGAATGGACATCATGAAAGCCAAATTTTGGCTTTGAACCTCTCAGTGGAGTCATCAGTGCAGCTGTACCTGCACACATCAGTGCAGTAGGAACTGGGGGATGGTCACACCCCTGGAGTGCCCCTGCTCAATGTCCACTGCCATCCCAGATTGTTACAGCCTTCTGAATGTTTTCCTACTTGTAGTGCAAATTCCCATAAACTGAACACAAATGAGTGATTGTTTTTCACATTCCTCTCTGAGGAATGTCATTTGACAGACTTATAGTTTGACCAGTGGAGTTGGAGAGGTAGCAACCTTATTCTCCAATCCCTGGTCATTGTCCAACACCCATAAGTATCGAAGTCAAAAATAAACTACCCTTTTTTGTGTCCTGACACTGAAGTGTGTTAGTGTCATTCTTTTCATGTCCTCTAACCACTGTCCTCTCCTGCTCAGGGCTCCTGGGTGGGCACCTCCCCACGGGGCTCCTCAGTGCTCCTGGACTGGCATCCTTTCATCCTTTTTCATCCTTTTTCATCCTTTTTCATCCTTCAGTGCTCAGGATGGATGGACCAGGATGAGGACATTTAATAATGCCATATCAAAACCATCCCTGAATCCCTTCATCTTGAGATCAATTTTGATTGTGCTCCTTCATCACTCTGCCAGCACATGCCTGGTCCCAGAGGAGTTTTTCTAACATTTTGTGTTGGTTAGGCCATTTACACAAGGGTTCAAATTTAAGAAAAAGATTTCTTCTGGCTCAGGAAGCAGGGGCAAGGAATGCAACAAAACCAACAAAAATTGAAAGTCAACATGGATATTCTTTTCTTCTTCCTTATCCCAGAAAGATAGAAACAGAACATTACTATGGAACAGTTAACATGCCAGCATTGTGCAAAAGAGAAAGCTAAGGACAGAAAAATGCCCTGAGACCCTAAAAGCAATTGTAACAAGAAAATACTGAGAATTTTAGAAATTAATAAATGTAAGGAACAAATAAGCCTCTGACTTCCACCGTCTTACATCTGATGCTGTTTATTTGGAAATAACATAAGATTAAATTCTGCTTTTTTAAAATTTTTTTGTTTGCTTGGGTTTTTTTTATAAACACACTGTTTTTATAAGACTTGTTAGAAAAAGCATCAGTGCACAAGCAGCAGTTCATTAGGCAATTTGGTTTTATATGTATGTTCATTACTCAATTCTACAGTGAGGATCTGATAAGGATGCCTTAAAAAGCCAATCGAAATCCAAAAGGAACAAGACCAGAAGCAAATGGACTCATAACCAGAACAAAGTTTAAAGGATTCTTAAAAGGTACATAAAATAAGAACAACACGTGTGACAAAACACTGGTCATTAAAGTCTGTGATTCCAAATGCCACTTCTACTTTGATAAGGTGGAACTACCTACCTTGTATTTCCATCCTTAAATAGCATCCAGGAATTTGATATGACTGCTTTGGTTGTTCAAAACTCTTAAGGGCAGCGCAATCTTTGATTTATAAAGGCTCAGCAGTGGATAAAAGGACAAGCTGCAGCTGTTGTTGAACTGCTTGAAAAGCTGTTAACAATGCTTGACAACATCTTGAAAAGAGTTAAGGACATATGTAACTTCAATCCTTTGGCAGCAGGTGGAATCCTCAAACCTGAAGATTACTGAATTTCTCATTATCAGAAAGAAACACACCTTCTAAAGGGGGGAAAGGGCATGAAACAACAAACAGCATGGGGGTAGGAAGAAAAAATAAGTTTTTCCACATAAAAGTAGCCCTGAAGGCTAAGCAGACACCTCTAATTTGAAACTCTAAGGAGAAATTATGCTGACAAACTGCTGCTTCTGGCTTCAGAGTTCCAACACAGTCAGTAGAAAATGGGTGTGCACCAATGACACTGGGCAAGACCTTCCTACACTGATTTTTCATACCCAGTGGTTATGTGCTTGGCTAATTTTAGCATGCATGTGAACACTGTGGTGAGGTATGCACGAAGTACCTTGCTGAGCAGAGTCTGGAATACTCCTACAGGGGACTGCTCCTGCTCCCTCTAAATCTTTGTAATCCTCCCCTGCAACTGCAAATGATCAAGGAGCCTTGATGGATGTAGCCAGAAAAGGGCTGTAATTCACAGAGAGGGATGCTTTTGAACATAAAAGTTCCCTACACATCAGAATTTGAACGTTTCTCAAAGCATGGTCCATTTTTGAGCAAGTCTATATAGGAAGCACATTGGGACACACATGCAAGTATGTGTATATTTTTCAGGAAGGTCATCATGTTAAATGCAAGCCTGGCTATGATTCACATTATATATATTTAAGATATAGACAGATATATATGTATTATACATACATATAAATTCATGGAATGCATTTCAGTTTTGACTATTTTTTTTCTGGGTTTTGCAGTGCGACTAAAAATTGTACAGCAACTTGCCCATAAAAATATGTTTGAAAGAAGAAAAATTGATTTTTTGCATGATCAAGACATGTTACAGACATGTCGTTTTCCACCCCTTAGATTGAAGCTTAAAAGTTTTGGTGCCTCAGAAATGCAAGGGCATCAAATACTTGACCTTTAGAAAAACAAAGCAAACCAAGATAACTATCCCCAAATTCATCAGGCCTGTTAATGTATTCCAGAGAAGCCAGGATGACTTGAGAGCACGGGAACTCTGTTTTCACAGTGTTTTATGCATAGTTTGGAGACATGAGCTTAGGTTCATGACACCATATCATTTATGAACTACTGCTTAAAAAGCTTTTTGCCAGCTCTCTGCTGAGAGAAAAAGAAATTAAGCTACTCTAGAAGTGTTTAGAAACCATATTTAAATGACAGCAGCCAAGCCAAGGATTTGCATGTTTATCTGTACATTGCACAGCCGTTTATGTGGTTTGTACAAGTGACCTCTACAAGCAGAATATGTCCATTCCTGCGATGTTTTTTTTTTTTTTAATTTTTTTTTTTAATAGAGGCCAACCAAAGGACAAGAAAATATTAATCTACCTGATAAGACAGATAAGTGAAGTATGGTTATAAAGACTTTTAGCAAACGAAAGGTGACAGCTTCTTTAAGGACAACGGAGCAGCAGGGCAGGTAGCCCGCAAGTCAGTCAGATCTTCCCATTTAAAGACAAAATCAAAGTTGCATGGTATATAAAGTTATCATGAATCGTTAAGACTAAACCCCTCGAGCATCTCGCCTTTAGCCCTCGGCACCTGGCAGGGACCCCGCGGGTGCCCGATGTGCTCGGGCTCTGCCTGGGGCACAGGGGTGGCCGCACATCTCCCCCAGGCTACGGGATCTTGGGAGCGAGGGATGACTGACGTCAATTTGTATCACGCACGTCAAAGAACTGGGTAAATAATGCCTGAGAGCATTATCCTTCTGTGCTTCCCATTCATGCCTTTCCTACAGTTACTTTTTCCAAACTTTCAGTCGTTCGGGGTTTTTTTTTTGTTTGTTTGTTTTTAAATTTCGAGGTTAAATAAAGCAAAACTTTTCCTACGATTCTCCCCTTTTTACTTCGCAAACGGGAGCAGTGGGTGAAGCTAAAGGCATTGCACCAAGCACCCGAAGCGGCTGCTGGATTAGGGAAGTTTGGGCTCGGTTCCCCTCTCGGGCAGCGGAGAGCCCGGAGCGGCCCCGCCGCGCCCCGAGCCCCGGCGGAGGAGGCGAGGGAGGAACTCCCGACCCGCGGCGCTGGGGAAAGAGCCAAGGAAGAGGCGACAGAGCCAGGATTTTGTGCCCGAGCAGCAGGGCTGGGTCCCCCCGGCGCCGCGCCCCGCTCCCTTCCCGTGCACCCACCATTGTACAGCGAACTCCGGCTCTTCCTGGCCAGCGTCTGCTGGACCTGCCGGTGGATCCGCAGCGCCTTCTCCTCCCCGGCGCGATCTCCGAGAGCTTGAGCCGGTCCTCGGAGGGCAGCGCCAGGCTGGAGCTGTCCAGCTCGCCCAGGATCTGCTGGCCCAGCACGGTGCGGATGTAGCCCTGCTCGGGCCCGCGGCCGGCCATGGGCACGGCCGGGCTGCGCTCGCCTCCACGACCTGTTGCGCCTCCGCCGCTGCCCGAGCGCCGGCGCCGCGCCCCGCCCGCCGCACAGGTGCCAGGCACGGCCCCCGGCCCGCCCCGGCCCGCCCCGCGGGGACCGGCCCGGCCGGCCCCTCGCCGCTGCTCCGCTGCTCCGCTCCCCGGCCCGGCCCGGCCCCTCGCCGCTGCTCCGCTACTCCGCTCCCCGGCCCGGCCCGGCCCCTCGCCGCTGCTCCGCTGCTCCGCTCCCCGGCCCGGCCCGGCCCCTCGCCGCTGCTCCGCTGCTCCGCTCCCCGGCCCGGCCCGGCCCCTCGCCGCTGCTCCGCTGCTCCGCTCCCCGGCCCGGCCGGCCCCTCGCCGCTGCTCCGCTGCTCCGCTCCCCGGCCCGGCCCGGCCCCTCGCCGCTGCTCCGCTGCTCCGCTCCGCCGGGGGCGGCTCGCCGCTGCCCGCTGCTCCCCGCCCGCCATGGCACTCCAGGCCCAGCCCAGCCCAGCCCAGCCCAGCCTGGCACTGCCCAGCCCAGCCCAGCTCAGCCAGGCCCAGCCTGGCACTGCCCAGCCCAGCCCAGCTCAGCCCAGCCCAGCCTTGGCACTGCCCAGCCCAGCCCAGCTCAGCCCAGCCACAGCCCAGCCAGCCTGGCACTGCCCAGCCAGCCCCCAGCCCAGCCCAGCCGCCCAGCCCAGCAGCCCAGCCTGGCACTGCCCAGCCCGCCAGCAGCCGGCAGCCGCCAGCCGCCCAGCCGCCGCCTGGACTGGCCCAGCCCAGCCAGGGCGCAGCCCGCGGCCGGCCCCGGGCGGCGAGCCCCTCGGGAGGGCCGCGCTCGATCGCGCCTGTGCCCGTCTTCCGCGGGGCAGTCCGGTGGCCGGGCTGTAGCCGGGTGCTGCGTGTGCGTTGTGTTGTTGTGTGTGTGTATGTGTGTGTGTTGTGTCTGTGTTGTTGTGTGTGTTTGTGTGTGTCTCGTTGTGTGTGTGTGTTTTGTGTTGTGTGTGTTGTTTGTGTGTCTCTGTGTCTTTGTTGTGCTGTCTGTGTCTGCTGTGGCTGTGTGTTTCTGTGTCTGTGTGTGTGTCTTTATGTTTGTGTCGCCCCGCCGGGACACCTCGTTCTGTGGCACACACCCCCCCTCTTGTGAACAAACACACGCACCCATTTTAAACATACTAATCATTTTAAACATTTTAAACGCGCCGTCCTCATGTCCTCATAGATGCTTCGCATCACGGTGTATATAAGTTAATTCCGTATTCTTACACGCTCACACATTTCGTATGTGAGTTTCAACCTGGAAATAGAGGATGCTCTGTGCACGGTGGTCCGTGCTGCGAAGACCAAACTTTCAGGCGGGAGTGGTTACAGGGCTGCTGGTTTGGGAGGTTTTCCTACTGTCTGGGCTTTTCCAGGCTGCCGTATGGGATTGCAGAGAGGTGAGCTGCAGCCGCCTTCTCTCCGTTTCGTTGTTAGGTGATGAAGGAATTGCTCAATAAAAGCCTGGAAACCCCCCGAGTGGCTCTGCCCCTGCCGTCGTGAGCGGGTTTTGCCCCTGAAGTGAGCTGGGGGAAGGCTGAAATTCTCTCAGGATCTCAGGACACAGCTTGGAGTTAGTGTTCAAACACTCTACTCACGGTGGGTTGAAAGGAGGAGGAACAAGGGAATGTACAGTGTTTTGAGGAAAGGAAAATGCAGGCTTTAGAAAAATAACTAGGTGATCCAGGGTTGCACAATTAAAAAAATCCCAAATTCCACCAAACTGCACATTGGTATTTTAATACAAAACCCTGCTGATTCTTAAAAGCAAATGAAAGCGAATGTATTTCAACTTCATGTATTGCTATTTCAGAGACATGCTGGGACTCAAAATGAGTTATTGCAGCTTGTTTTTTACCAAATTTCAGACAGCAGTGAGGGTACAGATGGCTGGGGAGGAACTGGGGTGATCCTTGACTTAGAGTTCACTGTAACAGAAGAAACTGGGCACCTTTTCACAAAACTCAGGGTGTGGAGGAAGAACTGGCTCCACATGAGTACAGAATCCTTTTAGCCCTGATTTTTTACTCTTTGTTTCTCCTGTATTTTTACTAAAAGGGAAGGAAGCTCTGGCCCTCCTCATCCCTTGGACTGACTTAAAGTCACTCCCCTTTGTTCTAAAGTGGCACCCACAAGAGTGACACATGAGAAGAGTTTCAGTGGTTGAGGGAAAAGAGTGACACACTCCTTCTTGTCCTTATAAATGGGGGAAAATTATGTTTCAGAGCAGAACTTTTGGAGATGGTGGGGTTGGAGGGGAGGACCAGCTGGGAAAGAGGAGCAGGAATTTGTGGAGAGTAGGAATAGGAAATATGTGGCAGAACTGCAGATAACAGTGGGTCCTCAGGCATACAGCTTTTTTGTTTTGTTGTGCAGTAGGACAAGACTAACTTGCACCCTGACCTGTTAATAAAGCTATGTTCATGTCATCAGTCAATCATACACTCCTGATGAATATTGACAGAATTAGGACGGGCAGGAAATAATTGTAGTAGAAAAGTGCAAGGGTTAAAAAAAAAAAGAGAAGAATGAACAGGGTAGGGTAGGAAAAACAATGGGGAAGACACATCACAGCTAGAAAGGAATGTAAACTATGTCAGAAGCTATGTTAGACCCTTTTGCTGACATGCAGACAGTCACAAAAGCATTTCCAGTAAACAATAGATACTTCATTCTCAGGCAGTATGAGTGAGGAGATTAGAAATAGTCTAAAAAATGTGAAACATTTCCTCCCCTCCTCCTTTTCCCTGCCCTCTTCTCCATACTCGAATTCCAGCACAAACACAAAATCTGGATAGTTTTTGTAGCCAAACCCATTTGGTTTAACATGAAAATGCACCCGAAATGGATTTAATATTTAGAAAATATCTTGTAGAGGGTTTGGCTCTCATCCTGAGATGCCACTGACACCACATAGAGGTTTACAAGTTCTTGGCGCATTGGCATTGCCTCTGTTGGAAGACCTGTTGAATTGTTATTAACTTTATTTAGCAAGTATGTACATTTATTTGTGCTTGTGAGATCAGTGGCAAAAGAAATAGAAGGTTGCTCTGGGCTTTAAAATCTTTACTTAGATTTCTGAGATGGATTTGTCTCCTTGTAACTAGGAGTGCTGACTGGAAAGTTGGGGGCGAGGGGAGAGAGGAGAAAGAAAGAATTTTGCCTGCACAGCAATTCAGAAAATGCTTATCCAAGATCTGAAACAGAAATGAATTAAGGTTTTTTTCTTAGCTGGAGAAAATAAACAAGTATCATGTAACTGATTGCCCCACCAACAGCAATTCCTTGAAGTTGATTTATTTTGGATTAATATCCCATCTCAACTGAAAAAAAAAAAAAAGAAAAAAAAGAAAAAAAAAAAAAAAAGGAAAAAAAGCCCCAAGTATTTTGTGAGTGAAATACTTTAGCAGTGTCATTTGAAGATGGAAAGCAACATAGCTGGGATTATCCCTAAAAGATTGCAACTTGGAATGCATGTTTGCTCATTAGATTTTTGAAGAAGTGAATTAATTATGATGCAAGTGCTGATTAAGGGATGTGAAACACTGTATAAAAACATTTGATTTCAACCCAGTGTCTGATGCAGTCAAGCAGATCAGGAAACCAAACTTATTTTTTTTTATAAGATGTATTTCTTATTCTTACCAGATGTGCTTGGCCTAAACCACACAACCTTTCTCCATCAGAAGTTTCCCGCATTTGATATTTATGTGAAAGTTGTGCTGTTTGGTTCTTTCACTCTTTTTTTCCTCCCCAGTCCCCCTCTCTTTCTGTTCGGACTTAAGGAACCAGCTGGGTTTGTACCCTGGAAAGAGCTGATTTTCACTGCTGTGTTCAGTTTAAATGTGAAACAGCACCTTAAACACACCCAAAATAACGTGGGTGACTCTAGGACTGTTGCTAGAGGACACGAAAGGAATGACACTCACACAGTCAAGTGTCAGAGCACAAAGAAGGGATCTGTTAAGTTTATTTCTTGACTTCGTTATATATAGGTTTTGGACAATGAGCAGGGATTGGAGAATAAAGTTGCCACCTCTCCGACCCTACTGGTCAAGCTAGAAGTCTGTCAAAAGTCTCTCCTCAGAGAAGAATGCGTAAACAACCACTTGTTTATGCTCTAATCTACGGGAATCTGCACTTACAAATATGTAAACTTCAGAAAGCTTGTAAAAATTAGGGCGACATTAGGACCACGCAGAAAACCAAGCGCCGCTCACTCAGGGTTTGCTTTTCCCCGCGCTTTTCATCTTGGATCCCGTGGCTGAAGGTGTTATATATATGTAGTGCCGGCTAGTCAGGAAGAGCAGGATGTTTTCTATGCCCGTGTCCTGTTCCCTCTGGCGGGGTTTGGGTGATGCTGCCGGGGGATAAGGAGCGGCATCTCCTCCCTCCCCGCCCCGGAGGAGCGGCGGGCGGCACCGCCACCGCGCGTCCCGCTGTAATCGAGCCGTATCTTCTTCAAAGAGTATTTTTTATTTTACACTCTAGTATCATTTTTAGAAGCAGAAAAGCAGAAGAGCATCTATTTGGTCCTGTAGGATAATTTAAAGTAAATACTTGTTTTTGCTGAGTCACCTAGAGGAAAAGCGCTAATTTTACATTGGTAAAATGAGTGTGAAAGCAGTTCTCTGCCTGTAAGAGATATTGCAATTAGGAAAATAAGGGCTGTGGTGCAGACTCTCTCCCTGACCTAGACAGAGTTCAAGGGAGCAGCAAATTGCCTGAGGAGAGGAAAACCACAGCTATACACACAAGCATACACACATGATGAAAATTATTCTCATTGAGACATCACAAACGTTCACTGACTTCTGTGAGATGCGTGTAGAACTGCTGGTTTTGAAAATGCAGGCCATAGCCTGGAGCTGACAAAATGACTTGAGCAATGCCACACCAAAACTGCTGTATGGCCATGAGCTTTGCTTTCTGTCTCAAGGACTGTAGATAACGGTGGCTCCTCAGGCTTTTCTTTTCTCATTGCGTAGTAGGAAAGGACTCGCCTGCATCCTGATCTTGTTATCAAAGCCCTGCTCATTTCATCACTCAGGCCTCAATTTGTCTCCCCCTGCAGCTGGAGGTGTTGGTGTCTATCCCACCTAGAGCAGGGTGGCAGCTGGTGTTGGCCAGGGTTGTAGCCCTCAGGTAAAATCCCTGCCTGAGCCACAGGCTGGGAGCAGTTTTGTGTGGTGTCACTGCCACCCAGTGCTTGGTCTGATGGCCAAGGGGTGATAGTGCCAGGGATCTGTTAGACACCTTGGCTGGGGTGCATTCCACCAAGGGGTGGTTTTGCAGGCACAAGTTGTGGGGTTAGATTGTACTCTGCTACAGCAGGGCAGTCTCCAAGAGAAAAGGGGCTGTGTTGGTGTGGCTGCCCTCGTGTGCAGTGACATCTGTCCTCTGCAATGCTGTAAAAGGGTTTTGGCACAGTGAAGGGGACAGCAGGAACAGAGGGAACTGAGATAAAGTTTTAACATGCCTGACTGTGAATAATCTCTGTGAAGGCTCCCCAGATAGATCCTGGGGAATGTTTTACTTGATAGCAGGCTCCTCTACACTGTGGGTAGGGGCCAGTCTGGTTGCACAGCCTCATTGGGAAGATAATTTTCCAGAGATTAAGAACGGAGGAGACAGCATTAATCTGAATTTTCCATCTCCCAGCTGATCCTTTGTGTTTGGCAGGACCACCTGCAGGCTGTGAACTGGAGGTGGAGTGGTCAGCAAGTCCTGGGGGAAGGTGGCAAAGCCCCTTCTGTCCCAGCCAGTCAATGTCTTGTGGATAACATTCCCCTGACTGCTCTCCTCACTCAGTTTATCGCAGCAGGCTCAAGGCTTGCTGGCAAAGCAGACAAAACTGAGCAGCAGGGAAATATGGACAAAGCTGGTAATTCTGCATTTAAGCATCAATAAAGTAACAGCATGGCCCTGTCCATGTGTTGGACTGCTGTCCTGCTGACTCAAGCAATTGCCCGTGCCTAAGACTTCTCATGTCCTCATTTCTTTTGTTTCCAAATCCCTGTGCTCTGTTTTATCCTATCACTTTGAGACTCTCACTTTGACAATCAAGTGCAATACTTTGAAAGTGTGGGTTTTCTTTTTCTTTCTCGTTTTTCGGTCTCAGAGATGCACTTAAGCAGATTTTGGAACAAAGGTTCCTGCATCTGTCAGTTCTTGAGTCATCTGGGTGCTGGGAAGGCAGCCAGGAAAGATCTAGGAAGACATACTCAAATGGTCTCTCAGATACTGTGCTAAAAGGAGCAGCAGTGCAGTGTGACTCGTCTGCAAGCTTTGGAATGAAAGCAATGAATTTGGCTGATTTCAGGAAGCTGCAGTCACTGCTTTGGGTAACACACTTACCCTGTTGTCTCAGCTGTGGATGCTTTCCCAGGCATTAACATTTTGGTCACAGTATTAAAAGAATGTGCTGTATATGTAGGTGGAGGCATAAATATTCTGAAAGTGAGGCCACTGGAGTTTATTTGTGTTTATTTGAGCTGTTATTGCATACAGAAGCACCTAGAGGCTCTGAAGTTCACCAAGGCCCTCTTTCCTTGGGAGCTATATGTGTGAGAGTTTTTTGACTTCACCTTGTGCTACAATAAACAATACCACCCAAATGACTGATGTCTCATCTTTATATACAAGTCAGGGATGGAGAAAGGAAATATTTTTCCTGAAGAAATGCAGAAATTGAAAACCATCTCTTTATTTTTTTGGCTCCTAATTTTGAAATGTATAAGATATGATTATTGAAGACAATATTAGACCAACATTTTAAAATAATTTTTTCCCTGGTGTTACTAGAAGAGTTTCTATTGGTCATATTTCCCTGATCAATAAGATGATAAAACTTTGAGAAGTTACAGTTAATAATAACTGTCGACATCTATCCTTCTAGCAAAATGAAAATTCCTATTTTCTTTTCCTGTTAAATGCAGAAATCAGTGCTAAGGGGGCTTGAGGAGTATAGACACTCATTTTCTGCTGTAAAACAGGATTAACTGTATCTAAAATAACATAGATATCTTCCTAATCTGCTTTTAATATATTTAATGTGTGATGGGAGACTATTCCTGTGTTATTCTGTTTTTCCACCACCTGAGGATGCACACATGAAAATCTGTTATAGCAGACACTCACCTGCATAATAGGTAATGCATCCTACCCAGTCCCAATAAGAAAATGACAGAATGCACTAAAACTTGCAGGAGATGGAGCTGGAAGGAAACTGAAGTGTCCCTGCACGTTCATCTTGGAATTCTTATCTGCATAAAGCAGTCACAAAGCTGGCTGGCCTCTGTCCTTGGGGGAGGGAAATCTCAGTTTGGCTCCAGTTGCCAGAAGAGTTTATAAGCAATCTCTGTGTAAGCCCAGCAGGTCCAGCTGGCCAGCAAGGACTGCTGTTGAGAGCTGCTCCAGGAGCACAGTGATTTCCCAACACTTTAGGGAGGTTTTCAGGTCAATCAGGTTGATTCACATTTTATGGGCACATTTTTTGTAAGCGAGGTCAGGCAAAGTACAGTCCAATCTGATCCTGGCTCAAAATAAATACAAACAGGTTTGCCGTGTAAAAAGCTGCCTGGTTTCCTAAACTTTTTAAGGTTTATAACTCTTTTGGGGTTTTGCTGTTAGCACAAAGAGTGGTGGGTATAATACAATGAAAAAAATAATATCTTAGGCGTTTCCAGCATGGTTTAAGGTGTGCTCAAGAAACCCTAAGGTAGCCTACCATACTGTCATGGTGGCCAGCTGTGGATGTCTGGTATAAAACCAGCACAAAAGTGGAGCATCACTCCCTGAGTATCCTTCTGCAGCTTACAACAACGTGCAGCTCAGGGATATCTCCAGCCAGAGGCAGTGCCTTTGTGTTTAATTGCCTTTAATGATTTTCCCCCATTCGTTTGAATAATGCCTTTTTGCATGGCTATTGCACCTCTGTAATTGGTTACACAGCTTAATTGCAGGGTGTGAGAAGATACATTCCCTTTTGTGTTGTTCCAAAATGCTGGATGATAATTTCATTTGATGTAATCTATTTTTGGTATTATGAAAAAAAAAAAAAAAAAAAAAAAAGAAAAGAGGAATAAGAGTTTCTTATTCATCTTATTCATTCTGTCTGTGCTACTGATCATACAGTTCACTATTATGTTCCTCTGAAATTGGTTTTCCAGGCTGAAAAGTCCTCTAACCTTTTCATCTCCCTTTCTATGCAAATTGTTTCAGACTGTAGGTCACCTTTATCAGCCTTCATTTTTCTTGCTCAACTCTACAATTTTTAAGATGGGATGCCAGAACTGCACACAGTATTTTAGGTGCCGAGATGCCTTGGACTTACACAGTGATACAGTCATTATTTCCTTTCTTTTCTTGCCTATTCTGCACCTAATAATTCCTTTATGTTCAGTGTTCAGTTAACATTTTTCGCTGCTTCTAAACTGACATTTTGAAGTCAAGCACTAGTGCAGAGGATTGCTTTTTTTTTTTTTTTTTTTTTTTTTTTTGACCTTCATATTCCTTGAAGAATGTTGAATATAAACACATTTTAGTGCTTATTACAGAGGTAGTCCTTGATAGTAACATTGTGACACGAGCCAAAAATGCCACTGGGAAGAGAGTCAAAACCAGACGCTCCCCCTTGAGTTGCCTGACTAGCTTATCCATGAAACACTTCTGTAGAGTGTCTAAAAATACCACAATGACATTTAAATCTACACAGGAGCAATTAAATTCGACTGTTATTATGGTATTTCCAGTCCTGGCAGACTCTCTGAAAGGGATTTTTTCCTTGGTTTTGTTGCTGTGGTTAACTGTCCTGATCTTGACCTGGATTAGTACTAATGTGCAGACTTTGCTTTGAGAGTTGCTTTTAAATATTTTGTCTGACACATCTGTGTGAGATTTGGGATTTGCAACTGGACATCAAAGCTCTGCTGTAGTTTTGGTGGTCTTGCAAGGTGTCCATGGGGCTTTGGAATACACATCAGCTTTAGTGATGAAGGTCAACAAAATATTTGTTAGAAACACATTTCTAACCTGTAGAGAGTAAGCAATGGATGAAATCCAAATTTAAATTGCTTGCTTTGTTCCACATACTGCAAAACGTTTCACGTGTACTCATGAACCAAACTTGACAGCATAACCCAAACAGACAGTCTGGCACCTAGGGCCCTCCAGCCATCTGCAAAAATGAGATGAAACCTTGGGGGCATCTTACAAACCTTCTCTAGCTGTGGCTTGATCACCATCCTCACACACTCTCATGCCTACCCTTTGCTCCCTTGTTGCATGATAAATTCGTGTGTACTCATCCAGGTCACAGCACCTGCCATCTGCTAATCCAGATGTTAAATCTGGACAGTGGAAGGTCTCTGGGCCAGTCAGTTGTGTCTTGCCATGTGCTACATCTCCTGAAGCCAACTATGGTGTTAATATTTGCAGGAGATTTGGATGCTGCTGCTTTTTATGGCAGTTTGTGGAGTCTTTTAGGTAAATTACAGAAATATGTGCAGGCCCCTTGTGCTCTCTGTAGTATCCTCTTTCACTTTTAGATTCATGAAGACTGTAACTAGGAATTTCCCTCTCTGTGCCAGCAGACACTGTATTTCACTCCTCTTTGGCAACTCCAGGCCATAATTCCAAATGGGAGAATGGGATAAAGTGCTTCCTGAAAATCTGAAGTAATGCTTCCAAATACATCCCTGACGTGAAGGCACTGTCAGGAATGCAGATACGGCATGGATGAATACTGTCTTGGCCTCCACTGAGTCTGTTTCATCTGCTTTTGGCAACACAGTTGACTTTTTTTTTTTTTTTTTAAATGAATCTGTCAGTCTCTCCACAATCTGAATCCAGTCTGGCTGATTTTGTTCAAGTTGTAGGTTTTTTTTGACATTGATGAAAATTAATTGATCCCTAGACATGCTGTTGACGCTAATTTCCTGCAGCTGCAAAAAGCCCATATCTCAACAGGCAATTTAAACTGGAATATTCAACCCAAAAGCAGTCTAAGCAGACAAGGACATTTCTATTTTGTCTAGATCATATTTGGAAGAAAGGACTGCACAATGTGCAGTGGCCAGTAATTTAACTGGAAAATCACTGTGAACATCTTCTGTTACCCACGGGCTCCTTTCCAGCCACTCTGAAAGCCCCACTGAAAGATTTCCCCACTAGATCTGGGATCATGTGCAGAGAAAGATTGGAATTTTTTCCCAAACTCTGTTTTTTTAATATGGAAAGAACACCAAAGGCTTTCAGTTGTTAAATCACTGTTTCATTTAGAATATAAATTAATTAATTCGGGCACCACAGATTTTAAGGACATTTTTACAGTTAAAATGGATGAACTATGATAGATCTCCTTCCTGACCACTCTGATCCTTGCAGGTCTGTTTGTTTCCCCTTGCCCATCAAGAGGACAGTGCAGAAACCCCTGTAGCCTCTTCTGGTTTGCTAAGGAGGTGCCTGTCTCAGGGTACAGTGCAATGCCAACTTTCTCATAGTTTGCTGCCAAAATGATAGGTTCCACTTCTTTCATTGCACTTTTAATCAAATATTTTTGTTCTTTCCTTTGTGGTGGGCGTAGCAGCAGCTTGGCCACAGGGTGAGATTCCAGGCTTGCCTTGCTGCAGCTGCTGTAAAACTAGAAATTTGTGTTTTATTGGGTTGGCTTTCTGTGAGATTGGCAGGTGAAGGAACAGCACCAAGTCTTCTGGCAGTAGCTGACAGGTGACTCAGGGCGGTTCTCTCTTGCAGGCTGCTCCTCACTTCTCTTGGGGGTCTCTCCTGTCACTGCTTTATGCCTTTTTCTCCTTTCTCCCTCTCTCTAAAGAGTTCAGTATAACTCAGAGTGCAGTGGCCCAGATGAGACAGACCTTGCTCTCTTGCAAGATGTCAAATAAAAAAAAAAAAAAAATCAACAGCATGGAAAGGAAATTGAGTTGTTTCATCAAAAATATATAGGCAAACATACATGTAAAATGCATGCATCCAATTTTATGCATTTCAGATGGAAAAGAAGATGAAAATTTGTGTCTGTAGGAGTTGCAGTCAGTTGGAAAACCATGCATGAGCTACTTTCCATTAGCTTTCCTCTCACTACCAGGATCCATCAGTAACAGTTTGTTTATTCCCTCCTGGACTGAGTAATTTAGCTCCTCTTTTCTCCATCATAGGCACATGGCTGGAAAAAGGCTCTGTCTTCTACTCTGCATTTCACAGCTCTGAAACATCTTGGCAACAGTTCAAATCAAGAAAATTGAACATTGTTAATATAGATCTCTTTGTGTTGTGTCAGCTTTCTAGGATTGCTTTTTCCCTCAGCTTCCTCTCCTACCCCATTGTGAGAGTTGCTCTGATCTTTTTGAACTCCTATTCAGTGCTGGGCTGTGTTCTGCTCTGAGGCTTGGCAGTCTATTAGTAACGGGTGATGTGGCTCCTCATTTTTTGTGTATGAGCACACAGAGGAATGCACAGACAAGCACAGACTAATGCTCTCATTCCTATATCCAGGGGAGTTCACTGGAGAGGAAGAAATTCTGGATTTCTTGTCTACTCATAGCTATGAAATAGGACAGCAAATTGTTTTCTAGGGATGTTGAGGTTTTAATCAGCTGCAATTCCACATGGACAAAAAACCAAAGAACAAATAACTTACAACATGAAGAGCGCAGTTCTGTACATTCAGTGAGTGTATGTGGGACCAAGGAATGCATGTTTCATCCAAACTAGAGTAGAAGTTTGACCCGTTTTCATCAACAGACTCCCTGAGCTGCGTCAGTTCAGAGCTCATTGTATCTTTTCTTGGATTGTTGTCTGCAATAGAGGTGGAGGACAAAAATGCCTTGGGTTTCTGCCTTGTGTCCTGACCATATTCATGGGAATTTGGCCATGAAATAGCATGGCTGCACTATATAACGTTTGGCTTCGTGTAGCCACACTTCTTTCCTCTGAAAGCCAAGGTATGGCAAGGGGGAGTGAACAGGTGGGGTTGCTGTGCCTTGCATGAGCTGGGATTTGTCCATGGCACAGCCTGTGTCTGCTTCAGGAACACTCGGAATCTCTCTTTTAAAAATTACCCACAGCAAGTCAGGCTAGCAGACAAAAAGCTGCATGACAAATCCGAGCTTGCCAGTTGGAAAATGGAGACAATAGAAAACCCCAGGAGAGCTCCTACTTCACTTTGCCTAAAGTCATACAGGTCTTAAATCCTGAGGTCCAGTCCAGGACTTTGACCCTTCTCTTGCAATTTTTTTGTTTTAATTATGAATTTAATGGTTCTTTGAGCCATTTCTCTCCTATTAATCATCAGATGGCAATAATGCTGTTCAGGTAGTTAAGAGTCTTCTATCCCTGTTTTTAATTCTTCCAGAAGGAGAAGAACTCAAAAAGGCAGATTTTATATTTGTAATCCATTTTATAAAGGATAACTATGTATTATAATGGGCTTCAGCGTGAAATAAAAGTGATTAAGAAAGAGTCTGTGAACCAAACACGGGCTATTTTGCTTAAACTTAACTACACTTGTCAAGCAGAAGCTCTTGTCTGTGTTCTTTCTCAAAATCTAGTTTTTAATTACTGACTTTGTTTCTTGGTTGTTGTACATAGAAGAAGAGTGTGACTGCACTTGTCAGCCATTTTTTCCTAACAGTGTTACTCCTTTCCAGAAATTATATAATCTCACAGCCTACTGAGAAACAAATTAAAAAGCACAGAGGTTTAGTCCTTTGAATTAAATCTCCAGTTAAGGTTACAATTGCTGAAAGTGTTGTTTATTTTCCTTTTTCAAACTGAGTAAAAGGTTACTTGGAATATAGCTGGTGACAATTTTGATGGAGTTATAAGAAAATATGCTTATATAACACTTGACTTCAAAGCCACACAAAAACATTGCAATTAAGTTCTGTGAGACTCACTGAACTCCTTGGTTCCTTTATGTGCAGATTGGGGGCTTTGCAGGAAGTGTTTGCCAGGCAGGAACAAAGATGAGGAGGGAAAAACAGGACCTAGGGATTACCTTGAGCAAGGTGAAATCTGCTTCCAGCACAGAGTTGGGGAAGGAAAGACATTTTTTGTTTGCATCAAGAGGAAAACAGCAGGAAATTATGAAGAAAGAATAATAAAAGAGATGGGAAATGGTGTTAGATTTATTCACAATGAAAATAGAGCCTTCATGAATTGAGTAATAATAGCAAGAAAGTATTCGAACTTGGGGTTGAATCAATCTGCTCCAAACTTTAATGAACTTTGAATTGTGTCCTCTGTATTGTTAGTGTCTTTTTAATGGGGAATAATAAAAGATTGGAAATATAGGCAACTTACATGTTACAATAAGCATAGCAATGAGACTATAAATACACTAAATTGATGTAATAACCATAAATCTGAAAATGTAAAATAAGTTTTCTGAAAGCAGAATATGTTGGGATACCATAAAATGTCTCATTAAAATTTTGAATAATTTATACTTCTAAACTTTTTACTGAGACACGTAATAAAGAAAAATGACAATTTCTGTTTGGTCACAGAGGCCAGTAAAAGTTTTGAGAAAGTTATTTTATGTAAGAGAGAAGGAAGGGTGGGTTGAATTTATCTCACTATAAACCAAAATGGGGATTCATAAAGTACTAATGAGTCTGCATGTGTAATACCCACCATATTTTATCCTGCAGAAAGTGAAGATTACATTGTGGGATATTCTCTCCTGCTGGGACCAAACTGACACTGAGCCCATAAGGAATTGCAAGTTTATCTATTGATACACCATGGGTTGAGGCCTGAAGAATAAATAGAATGTAGTGTCCTTTTGAAATGACATGGAAGTAAAAAAAGACAATTATACTCAAGGATATTATAGCCCAGCCAGGACCTTAGAGATCTAGAAAAGGATTTTTGCACAAGCACAACACTTTTGGAGAAACAAGGATAAAGTATGACAGCTATAAAATAATGACTGGATAGTACAACCTAGAGGTCACTGAAGGTGGAAAGACTAACTTTGAACAACAATGTCTTTTTTTTTTTTTTTTTTTTTTTTTAAATTTTACATTGAAATAGCAGAGCTAAGTCATGGCTGAAATAAAGACATTTCTTGCATGTCAAAAAAAATGATGTGTTGAAAGGTGTGAACTTTAACTATGACCATCAGGAGAGCTTTTAGCTTCAAATTTAGTCTCCATGAGATTTATCCGAGATGTGATAATCATTAACAGTTCAAAAATGTCCTATAGAGAAAAATGAAAGGATCACTTTGGGCATTTGTCTGTCAGAGATGCTTCAGTTCACAGAAATTACCTGCTCTGTGCCAGAGGCAACCTAAATTAAGGTAAGTCAGTGATCTTTTCAAGATTGGAAGGCACTGTCTTTTGTGGGATATTGATGAGAAATATGGAAGACCCCATTTCAGATAATTGAATGAATCCTGGAATGATTGGTGTTGGAAATTCCCTTTAAAGACCACCTAGTCCAATGCAATGAACTGGGACATCTTCACCCCGACCTAGTTTCTCAGGGTCCTGTCCTGGAAACCAGAAGAACTTCTGCATTATTGTCAAGCACATTTAAGAAGAAACAGGCTAAAACTTGGGGCAAATATTTCAAATCTGGGATAGAAGTGTTGTACACACAGATGTCCCCCAGGACTTTCTGCTCTGCTTCTCTTTGTTATTCCTGTGCTGCTCCACAGTGCCCGAGAGATTTTCCCCTCTCCCTCAGATCTTTATGCAAAACGAGATTTCTTCCCTGGCAGTTGTTGACCAGCTATCCTTTGTCACATTTAACCCCCCTCCAGCCTGTACAAAGTCAACAACAGGATGACATTCCCCTGAACTTCCCAGAAAAGCAATGCAGGGAAGCAAGTTCTTACAGGCTGTTGAATATTTTCTTTGTGTGCTCAGTGCAGTTCAAAAGAAGAGCTTTATGTGTGATACAGCCCCACTTGCACGCTGCTGTTCCGATCTCTGCAGGTCTGTGTACACCACGAGGCCAGCATGCAGGGATTTCAGGGGCTTTATTTTGTTGGAGAAAGACCAGCAAGGATGGAGGGAGCAGCAGAGTGATGGGATTTGTGACTCGCTGTGGTGAGTAGACACAAATTCCTCTTTAGAACATGATCTGACTCCATCTTACTCAAACAATTGACCCCTTTTAATACCTTTTTGGACAGGCCACTCTCATTGGTAGGGAGAGTGATAGAACTCTTCATACACATTGGCCAAAACTGAAAGACATCAGAGAAAGTCCGTCCCACAGAAAGAATTAAAAACATTAAACATTCCTTACAGAAACAATGGCAAGGTTTATGTTCAAACTGTGAGAACAGACCTTCCAAACCCAAAACATCATAAAGGAAAGAACTGCAGTCCCAGAAAAACCAGACTACAGACAGGGACTGGGAGGAAGGGCTGGTTAGGCACATGGTGGTGTTTATTAGCCATGCACATGCCATCTGCTGAAGGAAAAGAAGCAACAAAAGAATAATCACACTCAGTGGATTTTGCTTCTCCCTCTGTAGAGACTTTCCTGTGAATCTTTTCAGCACCTGAAATCTCTCTATCCAATCACATAAAACAGTTACCATCACTGAGAGGTTCTTTCCTTGGAAATGAAGAAGTTTTCAAACTACTGACACACAATATTGCAGCTTTAATTAAGGGAACTTCAAGAAGAGATCACCAAGGTTATGAATTCAAGGATTTTGAGTTAAGGAATTGTGAGAATTAAGACATGTATAGAATATATACAGTTCTATCCTGGCCTGCACAAATATGGCAATAAATAACTTTTAGGAAAATTTGCAGTGGAAAGGGTCAGAGTAAAGAAATGGAAAAGGAGTCATCTGTTGTTTAAATGCCTTTTGATATGATAAGAACTTTAGATTTTGATCAGTAAATACACTGAAGGAACTCTATATGAACCTGGCTGCATTAAACTGAATTTTCTAAATGACTCAAATAAAGGATTGGCCAATTTTAGCAATAAACTCCAGCTTCTTTTGGAAATATTTTAATGCTGTGATATTAATCTTGCAGGCATATTTTCATTCCCCAAATAAAACTAGAAAGAGGGAAAAAAACCCCTACAATGTGAAGAAATTTGAACTGAAGAATTAAATGACTTTGCCAAAAATGCTGAGTATGAACATTCTGTGTGTATTTTCCATGTCATCTGGAGGTAACAAAGTGCCCAAGGGGCTTTTCTCAGTATCTGCCTTGGCCATCAACTAGAAAGTATAAAACACAAAATTATCCTGTGGGTAAAATTTGACCTGTATTACTTCTTTGTAATCTCACAAAATTGGTTTTGGAATGAAATATAAAATGGAGACACAATTCTGTGCTCTCACATGTGGAGTCTTAAAGAAGCCATTTCTATACAGTGTGCAGAGAAATGTCAATATTGTGTGTAACATTTACTAGGAGCAGTGCTAAAAGGAGCTCATTTTACTTCATTCTTTCTTTCCCAGTACCTACTAGCAGCATTCTTAGTGCACTCTTCCATTTGTCTCTTCTATGTAGTCCTGTTCTGGTTGGATAATGATCTTAGCTGAAATAAAACTTCTCATCTCCAGCCACTCTTCTGTTGTCAGCTATGCCTTCACGTTCTGATTTGCAGCAGAAAAATATGCAGGTATTTTTAATTTCAGAAGATTTGTAGTGTTTAAAATATTGATAACTTAGGGCTTGCTTTTGATATCAGGCAAATGATTGCTTTCTTGTTCTTCCAATAGGATGCTCTACAGTTTTGAATGATGGTTGAATCCTGTGGTCTTTTAAAGATACCAAAAGAAATACATTATCTCTCTTTCACAAAAATTTTACTGGTAAAGGCATAGAAAGGGTCTTTCTGGGGATGAATTATAAAACTAAGAGAGTGCTGCAGCCATCTTTCTTTCTTTCTTTCTTTCTTTCTTTCTTTCTTTCTTTCTTTCTTTCTTTCTTTCTTTCTTTTTCTTTCTTTTCTTTCTTTCTTTCTTTCTTTCTTTCTTTCTTTCTTTCTTTCTTTCTTTCTTTCTTTCTTTCTTTCTTTCTTTCTTTCTTCTTTCTTCTCTTTCTTCTCCTTTCTCTCTTTTTCTCTTTTCCTTTTCCTTTTCCTTTTCCTTTTTCCTTTTCCTTTTCCTTTTCCCTTTTCCAACAGCTGCTTGAATATGAGCAGTGATGTGTACTTTGACAAAGTTTTTATGCCTGTAAAGCAGTATTTTTTTGTCCCAGAGCTGAATCACATACCTAAGTGATGAGCATAAAGAAACTTGAGAAAGCAGAAAATCAGGTATCTTATAAAAATAGGCTTTTACTATCATATATTTTTTGTGTGTAATTAAATCTCATATCCTAGTTTAAATTAGGTCTTTCTGAAGCCATCTTTGTACTAATTTTTAAAATGGATTTGTGTTTCAAACCTACACAGGAAAATTTTTATTGAGAGATATAAATTACACAGCATTAAAAAACCAAACCAAAACATAAATGATTTAAACAGCAATTTTTCTCATGCTCAAATTGATTAAACTATCATCTGACAAACAAATTACACTAACTTCCCTGCAGCTGACAAATAAATAGGCATTTTACAAATATTATGTGGGATGCACAAGCTAATTTCAATTAATAAGTTGCCAAGTTAAAATTTTTAATTGTGTCCAGTGTTATTTAATTACCTTCATAAATTTCAAGTAAAAAAGAACCGAAGCATACAACCCAAAAACATGCTAATAAAAAAATCTCAATTAGCTGTCACAGAGTTTGGCTGACACATGTAAAGCTATAGTATAAAAAACCCAGTGTGCTCCTGAGTAAAGTAAAGGAAATTTTTTAGTTAGTACTGGTCTATGTGGTGAACATGAGACAGAAGGTACTCTGGAAGAAGGGCTAGACGGTTGTCAAGATTCCTCTGTGCAGTCCTATTTAATATTTTTTCTCCATGGAAGGTTTAAGATCGGTTAAATATTGTCATTCGCTGTCTGAGGATACAGTAAAAAAGGTGGTATAGATATTTTTTGAGGCTCAAAAGTCAGTCACAACTCTACTACCACAGGCTTTCCAAAAAGGACACCCCAGATGTTCCATCCAGAGAGATGTTCTGTCCCAAAGGGAAAGCAAGGAGATGGCCAAGGCTGAGCAAAGGACTTTCACTTTTGCTGTTAGAGATGCTGAGTCAAGAGTTGGAGATATTTCATGTGTCCTCCAAGCTTTGGTGACTTTCATGAGGCAAAAGAAGAGGGAAATCAAATCTGTCTAGGGTCAACAATTTAAGGAATTTATAGCCCCTGTTAAAATCCCAATGCTGGAGGGCCCTCAGGGACTGGAATTTATCAGTCTGTTGTATTGGGCTGTTTGTGTGAGATAAGGTGAGGCCAAGAGGCCAATTTTTAATTAAACAATGATTTTCACAAATCATTTTAAGTGATCTTTGCTTTCAGCCTCAACAGACATAGAAAATACAATGAACCATTACAGTTCTATTTACCCCTTTTTCTTTGGAACCAAACTTCTCATCACTGCCATGAGTAATTGGAAAAATGAAACCCACAAAATTTCAATGATCAGATAAATCCAACTTCCCATTGTCTCAGAGTATCAGCTCATACCAGGATTGATGGATTTTCTCAAATGCATTTAATCTTAACTGAGCAACAAAAGCAGAGCTCCCTAGGGCTCAAAAATGCAGCTTCCAAATTGGCTTAGCATTCATTTGTAAGTAAGTGAGTACAGTCTGGACAGACATTTCCCTTCCATTTTATCAAGCCTGCCTTTGATTTGTGCCAACCCAGTCAGAATATGGTTTTTCATCATATTCATGAGCTACTCCTGTCTGTCATTTCACTATGGATTGTATTTACCAAGAATGTTCTGCTGTTCAAGCACGAATAATCATCAGCTCCATTGAATAAGACAGGGGCAAATTTAAAGGCAAAAGGAAAGGGAACATGGGCTCATTTAAGGGAGAAAGGTGATCATCCACTGGAACAGGTTGCCCAGAGGTCTGGTGGGTTGTCCATCCTTGGAGATGCACAAACCCTGGCTTGACACAGCCCTGAGCAACCTTGATCTGAGCAAGGGCTTGGACTAGAGGGCCTCCCAAGATCCCTTCCCATCTCAGCTATTCTGTGAGACTGTCCAGGTCAACCCTCAAAATGTAATTGAAATAATACTGTCTAATTTCTAGATGCAACCAGCCTGTAATTTAATTTCTGATCCACCTGCTTAAGGCATGGGAAAATTCATACTGCAATTGTAATTGAACAAAGTTAGGCCTGTAACACAAATCACATTTTGCAAACACTCTTATTCTTGCAGAAACTCAATTAAATATATATACTTAAAGAAAAATAAATGAATGTTAGTACCTAGTAGCAGAAAAGAAAGTGCCATCAGGAGATTTTGATGCAATGCCATTCTTGATTACGTTTATTAAGATTTGTTTACTAAACTGATCTACCTATTTTATTCTCATCTAATTAAAATTAATTACGAGAGGAGTAATTATGCTTGCAGTCTGATCTGCTACACTGAGCAGATTATTTACTTGAGTTCTAATTTTACAGCTGCATCTGATTTTGCAGTATTGGATTTTAATATGTGGATCCTCATCTCCTTGCAGTTTCTAAAATGAAATTACTTATGTCGTGTGTGATTACTGAGACTTTCAAGAGTCATTTTGGTCAAGAGTGAGATAATTTGCCACTTTACCATGGAAAGATGGAATTTAAGCTGCGGAGATTGCTGTGTTGGAAATATATATTTAGTTAAGTTACTGTCCTTTCTCTGAATAGTATTAGAATAGACATTTTATGAACATATATGTGTGCCACTGGCTTATGCTGGGCAAATAGGGAAATACCTGTTCAGTTTTAAAAAAAGGGCATTTAGCAATTGCAAGAAGATTGAAATTAGCGGGGATGGGTTCATTATGTTTCAGGTAAGGAAATGGTGTGCTTGTACTAATACAACAGTTTGTTGATGTCTATTTATAAATGCATTGCCTTTATTTCATTAAAAGTCTTAATGGTTTAAAAATAATGTGGTTTGCCTAAATGAAACAGCTTCAGCACTTCATCTGGAAGGCAAAAATAGATTTTTCTATCTCAATAAAATATAAATTTTCCTCTTACAATCAAAGACAATAAATAGAAATTAAAAGCTCTGAAAAATTGCAAAAAAAAACCCTTTTAATTTACACATCAACCTCGACTTGCAGGATGAGACTGACATCCTAGAGGATGGAGATGGGTTTTGCTAAAATTGCTGTGGTGGGAAGGAAAAGAAGGAAGGAAGTGCCGGGGGAGCTGCTGGAGTGCAGCCATCAGGGCAAGGACAGAGTGGGGCTCCCTTCTCCCCCCAGGCACATTCCCCACTCATCCCGGCTGGACACAAAATGCACATTGAGGAGTAATGCTCTAGTGTAAGAATGAATTGGCCAGTGAGGAAAGGAATGGAACACAGCCACTGAGAATAGAAACTGAATCCACTGTCCAGGGAGGGTTTGCTCTGTGAACCAGGAACACCTGAACACGACCCACCGAGTCAGGAGCAGCAACTGGCCTGACCATGAAAGCAATTAATCAACTTTCAAAAGCAAGGCCCACAGTAGTTTATTTATTTCAAGTTGCTAAAACGGTTTTTACAAGCCTTCTGTAGGCACAATACCCATTGTCTACAATTATTGATAAATTCTATTCCTGCTGAAAGGGATATCTTGCTTATCTTCATTATGGCAGCCCCTATTTATCTGTGATAACATGCACAGGAATTTGCTCATGTAAGCTGAAATATCTTGTTAAGAACTGAAACAATATAAGGGATGTTTATGTGATTACCACCTCGTTTATATGCTTTGTTGGGTTTGGGGTTTTTTTGTTATTTTAATATCTGGGTAGTGTTGCAATGAAACACACACACATACACACACAAAAATCTAATGACACAAATCAAAAACTCAGACAAGGATTTCTCCTTGACTGAATTTTCTGATAGTTTTATGTAACCAGAACACACAAGGCTCTTTAAAAAGGTGATGAACTTTAATAAATGGAGCCCTGGAAATGTAGCAGTTTTATCACATATGTACTATTCATTAAAAAGCACCAAAAAAAAGAACCCAAAGGAAAATTTATTTAAAATGCATAATTTAATGGTGTTATTCCAACATAATTTCCTTTTCTTCTGTGAATGTCCTACTGCCTTAAAAATGCTCCAAGCATTTTTCAGGTATGAAAGGATAAAAGAGGAAAATTAAGAGAGATGATGTGGAATAAGCATTTTAATCTATAACATATTTATAATAAGTTAAAATACCCCTTTTAATATAATGCTTTAGATGTGTGCCTAGCAAACAGTCCTTATTTAAGCAAGCATTTTTTCCTGAAAAAAAAAAAGAGAAAATTTTACTTAAATCAGCATAATCCATCTGCAAATCATATTTTGAAGATCTTCAAATACTCGAAGTCTACAACTTTCTTGTCTTTAAACAGAAAAGAACAAAGAGAGGATGCCATCAGGGGAGCTTTCTGACATTCTCCTTGAGTTATTCTGCCTCTTAACTCTTGAATGTTTCTTAAATGGAAATTCCTGCATCACTCTGTGTTTCATGAGTTTTTTTTTTCAAATCTGCTTAACCTTCTCTTAGAAAAATTGAAAGCAGAAATCTTTGGTAAGAGTTCCAGACCAAACTTTTCAAATAAAAAAAAGAAATTTCAGCTCCTTGAAAAATAAGTTCAGCAAGAGATTCTGCTGAGATTTCACTGGGAGTTTAATGCCCAAGTCTTTGAATCTCCAAAATTTGTTAATAGCTTTTTTTTGTCTAAATGCCCTAATTTCTAGATTTCATTCAAAAATTAACTAATTTATAACTAAATTTAGCACGGCTTACTTCCTTACAGGCTTTTTCATGTGTAAGTGAAAAGTTATGGAGACTTCATATTCCACAGGAGGGAGCCTCTCTCCCACTGAGCTTGGAGCGGATTTAGGCATAGGATAGTTTTCTCTTTCAAAACCTGTGTAAAAAGACAGTGACCTGTACAAAAAGTTTGAGCATGTTGGACTAACTTCTTAAAAAAAAAAAAATATAAAGGACAACCCCACCTCTTTTTAATTATAAGTGAAAACTTTGGGATAAACAAAACTTTTGCCATTGAAATATTTGAAATTTGAAATATAAAAGAAACCCTGAAGTAATTTTCAAAGATGTCATTAAAATTTGAATCATCCTTTAAATTTTTCTCTGAAATTGTTTTTTTTTTTTTTTTTTTTACTAAACCAATAGTTTTATAAGAAGTTGAACTAGGTTTCAAATAACTTCAGAGACAAGAAGTTTTAGGATAAGAAAAATGGAAGAGCCTACAAAATTCTTCAGGATAAGCTTTTATAGAATAATTTTCAAGTTCAATAACCAGCCTTGCTGAACAGGGTCGATTTTTAATTGTGCACATTGAAGTAAAGCCTGAGCTAAGCATGATAAAAACACATAGGGTGAGTTTATTACACTGGCAGAGATTGTGGCAGCCCTGGACAGCTCCTGTGCATTTTATCACATTATGGGACAGCAAAAAAATTGGGAGAGTAAGTCCTTCTTACTGCTGTTCCTACTGCTACTATCAATATTAATAATACTATCATTACAACAGCAACTATTGTTGTAACAACAACCAGAACAAAACAGAGTAAAACTTCAGGAAATTTTGTTCCACATTTTCTTTGGAAGGATCTTTTCCAGGAAAAACTGAATGAAAAAGGAAATAAAAATCTATGATAAGGTTGAAAAAGGATTCTTCTGATGATAATCCCACCTTTAACTCTTGCAGACCCGAAATATTGTTTTATATTGTGCACAAAAATGACAGTGATAAAATCTGCTGCCTGAAAAATGATACATAAAAAGCCACATTGTTTTGTGCTCTCTGCTGTTCCCATGGATGCAGTGTGGTTGTTCCCAGAGCCAGGTGGGTCATGCAGGGCTTTGTGCACGAGTGGAGCAGGAGCAGCAGAGCTGCTTAGGAGCAGGAGAGTCGCTGTGGAGCTCACATCTCATTCCCTCACTCCCTACAGAACAAGGAGTGAATGGCTTTTGTCCCCAGAGAGCTCAGATTTCCCCAAGAATGAAGCAGATCTCCTCATTAAGAAGGAAAAATCTGGTAAAAATTCTGCCCGAGAGCCTTTCTGCTCTGGATTTTTAGCATATGTTCTTTCTGCATCAGAGCTGGGGAGTTCAAAGAGGCAAAGTGTCCTGGCAGAGGTTTCCAGGCAGATCACAGCTGGAATGGGAATAACCACATACATTCCTGTAAGCTCTTCCAGACAAAGTCACCATCTCACAAATATTTTAAAGATTTAATAAGGTTTGTCAGAAGCCATCTGAATATTGAAAGTGAAGGAGATGCTGCTGCATATTTTATGAGAGATTTTTCAACTGCAGTGATGAAATTTTTAATGCTATTTCATCTTTTTTTTTTTTTTTTGTTCGCGTAGAACCACTGACAAAATAATTGTTTTACAATGTTCTTAGACTCAGGATCCATTTAATAAAGTGGGGAAGTGAATACAGAATACAAGGCAGACAGCAACTGAATACTGTTTGTTTCTCATTGAAAATTTCCCAGGAGGACCATGCACAGAAGATTGATTTTAACCCTTTATACTTTTGCACGTTAGTTCCAGTCAGAAATGAAAAAGTAAGTGTTTAAAAACATATATTTTAGAGAATATTATCTGAGAACACACTAAGAAATGTTATTTTTATAATTTCATTGTTTTGTTTTTATTCTTTAAGATTGGACAAACCAAAATATTTTTTCCAAGTGCTCCTACCTTCCTTGGTTGAAACTAATGGTGATGAATATATCAAAATAGCAGCTTTTTATTTTTTTCTTCAAGGGAAAAGCTAATGGGCAGAATTTAGCTGAATAAAAATCCCCTCCAATTAACTCATCTCTTTCCCTAACTCTGCCAACAATTCCTGCTCAGGTCTCATCACATCTTCTGTTTCATTCTGCAAAATCACCTTCCACACTTCCTTTTTGATATCTTTCTACTCTTTCCCAAGCTCAATTTTGTTGTGTTTATAGAAAACGAAGAATTTGGATGAGATTTTTTTATAATGTTACATTTGCTATGTTATATGTATCGCCCCTTAATTTTTCTTCTAACATTTTCTATCACATTAGGAGAGGCCCTAAGACGAGTTCCTAAGCCAGGGGGTGATCAGAGGGGCTCCTGGAAAGGACAGATTTGTTGAGAGTAGCAACAGGGTCTGCTAGAAATAGGAATAGAAATACTTGAGGGCCCAATTTCTATCTCAAACCGAAGCAATCTTTATTATATTTTAACAGACCATTAGGAAAACTGAGATGCTATGCTTTTAAAAATGGAAGAGAATGACTTGTATGGAAACAAAAGCGATGATGTCCCTGTTTTGACAGAAACAAATTATATTATTAACAGATCCCTGGGCTGTCTGCCTTCAGCAGTCAGATGAATTGACAATGTGAGCTGCTTCTATAGAATTTAGCTGGTTTTGAAAATATGGACGGCCAGAGTGAGAAAAAACAAATAGTTATTTAGAGATCCAACCCAAATGTTATTAGTACTGTGCTAACAACAATGCTATGAAGTCAGCTAATACAGGAAACTCTCTGTTGCCCTGTTGATTTCATTTTTGTAACACAGAAATATGTTAATAATGGTATAGATCATCTAAATTAGTTTCATTGTAACAAAATTGATTCCAAAATGATAACAAAACAGAAATTTTGACAACAAAAAAATGGAATTATATTTTGCATCTTGATTAGCCTGTTCAAATGATTAGTCTTATTTTGAACTAAATCTGCTTACTTTTTAGAGGTGTTGTGAATCAGAGGCTTAAGCTCAGATGGGCTCTGATTATATGTCCCATTTTATAACAATAACCATAACTGAAATGTCAGCTTTTCTGCATGTACTATATTGCTAACCTTATGTAAAATTCAGACCGTGTATTGTCACCAAAGCTGTCTCTCAGAAATTAAATACACATGGAATAACTAAAGTTAAACCCCAAATCCATCACAAGTATAAAATGATCAAACTTGCTGCTCTGAAGGACAAATCCACCTCTGCTAAACAAAGTTTTAGTTAATGCTAACCTTGACCAAAGCAGTGCTTACACAGTCTGAAGCATTTTCCTGCTCCTCCCAGTGTCCCAAAATTGAGCAGGGATTAAACCTGGATGACGCTTGGCTGCCTGCTAGGGCTAAAGCATGACAGTGAGCACTGACTCAGCTCCACTGAGATACAGGGGAGGTTCTAGAAGGTTTGAAGCTGATGTCAAAATGTAAGAGCATTAAAGGGATAAGTGGCTCATTATAGTCAATTTGATAGAGTGTCAGTTAAAATAATGGAGTGGTTTCATAACAAATTTAAGTAAAAATAATATAATTAATGTCGATCGATATGAACCTATGAAGAACGGATCTCTTGTGACTCAATTAACTTGGCATCTTTATTATGATTTATTTAATAGAAATAATTATGTCTGTGCCCTATACCAGGGCTTCTGCAGTGTTGTTTGACCTGGGTATCAAGGAGCATGAATGACACAAACCCAGTGTAGCACATATCAAGTGATTGCCCAAGACAGAGACACCAAACTTTAATTGTTTATGGAGAATTTCTCTCCCAGGCAGCTCCAGTGAGTCTTGGAATACTAAATTTTTGAAAGAAATCTTTAAACACTATAGCTCTACTCTTTGGCAACTGAAAATTCCAGGTATTAAAAAAATACAATGGGAAAGTCTGCAAGCAAACTCAGCCACTTCATAATCTGAGTCCATTAAAAAATAGTTATCCATCAATCCCCTTGTTGTGATATTAAGAGAACAGAAGAAGCATTAAAGGCCAAAATGCTGCTTAGATGCCAAGTTCCCCTGGGCAGCACACCTTTAAAGGAGGAACATGGATGATCTACCCAATGCAAAACATTTTGGTTTTCTTCCCGGGCTGGCTCTGATGAGAACTGGCAGTGGTGAGACACTCTGTGGTGCTACCTGTGCACCTGGACATTTCTGGGGTAGTAGTATGAGTACTTTGCAGACAATGGAGATTTGTGCTCCAATAATGATTTCTGAAAACAGACTGCTTGGCTTTGTCCTATTATTTATCTGGCAGTAGGAGAAGTGCTTTGGCATCTCAGATCCTTATTTCAGCTTCAATAGAAATAAAATGCACATGGGTGGGCTTGAAGAACCCAAGCTGCTTCCTAGGAATACAATGATTTATGAGGAAGAAAATATTTCAGTAGCTGTCATTTGTTTCCCATTTCATATATTTGTATGTCTGGTGTAGAAATTAACTAGAGGTACTCATTAAACACTTAAATTTCCTAGGAGCACTCTAGGGCTGTGTGCCTGCATTCATGGATCCAGTGACTGCTTAGATATCCTTGTTTCTCTCTGCCGACTGCAAGGGACCCCACTAAAAATGAAGACATGAGCTTGTAGATGGCTGAGTTGGACAAGGTGAAGCCTCCACTGGCTGGTGATTTCCAAGCAAGGCACAGCCAGCATCCAGACACCCTGAAGAGCCAAACCCCAAATCACAGGAGGCCCAGGATGTCTGGTGTGTAAAAATACTCAATTTCTCATAGAGTGGGGTTGTAGCTGCTCAGGAAAAAGGAATAGAAAGAAGAGAATGCATGAGGCACCAGTGGCAGGTAAGAGGAGGACCTGCTGCACCATGAGAGTTCCTGGTGCGCTTAATTCTGAAGAGATGAGTAATTAGTTTCCTCTTCAGCAAGGTGCTGAAGCACACGTTTAGCAGCAGCATCGGCCTTGGCCAATGCACTTTCAGACAATTTGCATGACGCTGGGTAAGTGGCTTAAGTACTTTGCTAAATCATGGCCACAGGGCAAGAGACAATTCCCACTTTACATACCGTGCTGCTAATAGCTTTTCTGATCTCGGTAATGGAGTTCTGAGGGCACAAAACACAATTAAATTACGAAAAAAATAATAACAAAGCACTTAGTGCTGCGGTATCATATCTTTGCATGATGGAATTCCTGTAAAAGGGCACCTAATCAGTTTAGTTACTTCCAGGAAAAAAGATTTTTTTTTCCTGACAAAAGCAGAACCCAGCCCCACGAAACACTCAGGTACAATTTTATCTGGTCACTGTGTAGGAGTACACAAACAGCTGCATCAAATAAGGCAGTGCCACACTCACTTTGCAAATGACACCATGATTATAGAAGAGAAGCTATTAAAAGGCAAAAAAAGCATGAGGAGCTAGTTAAATAAATGAGGTTTTGCCCCTTGTCCCATTACCCCAGGTTAACCATCCATCATAAGGTGAAGAAGACACATTGACCTTGCTGGAGCCCATGAGCAGATTGCCATTGATTGCAGCACTGCCACGGTGTAAAGTTGTAGCTCATAAATACTTCTGAGCAAAAACATTACACAAGAATTATTGACAGACTGTCATAGGCTAAGCAGAACTCTGTCTCACTTACTCCACTCAAATTCCAGTCTCTGTAATGTAGATGTTCATTAGGAAAGAAGGAGAATAGATTCTAACAAACTGAAAAGGTACATTACTGTGTAAATTTTGCTAAATTTTAACTAGCTAAAAAGTGTATTACTATGTTGCTTTTGTTTTGAAGTTGTTCTTTTTGGCCCTCTTAATATTGCCATTGGCATTAACATTGAAAATACTATAAACAGAAGTTTGTAAGTAAGGTCATAAAAGGTGTGCCTGAGCTAAACTAAGTGTCCTCTCAGTGAGAAAAGACATTTAACACCATTAAACCCAGGTGAAGACAATGCAAATTGAACAAATCCCTGCTCCACTCAGGATAAACCCCAACAAGGATGTGTAAAATTATTCAAAACGAGCTTGAGGACATTCACTGAAATATAAAACTGGATGTGTTTTTCCAGGCTCTTGCCTTAAATACCCAGTTTTCCATGATTTCCTCTCGGGGTTTGCTTTGGTCAGGATGACCCCAGGATGTATAAAAGTCGCTGATTCCCAACCCAGCTGTTGAAGAATGAGTCAGAAGTCTTTGGCTGATGCTCTCAAGGCTGTTTTATTGTTTCTTATCTATAGTATTTTCTGTTGGGCTGCCCAGGTCTGTTCAGCAGGGCAGCCCCAGGCACACTCTCTGCCCCTGGGGCAGGCACTGGTTTTTATACTACAAATGACATGTTAGTTATTTACAGTTATGATCCAATGCCTATCACCTGTGTTAGACAGTTCCATTCTACTCTAAACCAATCCCCAAGTGCCAACATCACCAAGAAGATGGGGTTAGGAGGAAGAAGGAAGGAGGACAGGACAACACCCAAATCCCTCCATCTTACCCCCTAAGCCCCCACGGTAAAAATCCCCAAAATTTCCCTTTTCACTCTACAACTACTACTATCATGCTATCTAAACTTTTGTGACCTGTAATTCTTCATTCACAGGTGGTAATTTGTTCCACGGGTCAAACCCAAAGCCACAGGAGTCCTTGGCTGCATGCCAGGGTCTCTGACCCCCCTGCCAGGGCTTTGGAGACCCCCGGCTGGAGCTGGGATCATCCAGGACTGTCACAGAGATGTCCTGGGTTCTGACAATTTCCAGTCCTGGATCAGTTTTTCCCTGTAAGGCTGTGAAGCTGGGCAGCACTCTCAGCACCTCCAGGAGCTCATCTCAGCCAGGGCAGCTGCTAGTCACTGGAGCTTGTCTTATCTTCCCCTGCCCTGCAGTCCCCTGTGCTGGGGCTGCTGCTGATACTGAGCAAAACATTGGCGTGAGGTCACTGCTGGGGAAAGCAAATCACACATGGTAAACTGCTGGGAGCTTAAAGGACTGCCAAAACAAAATCCAGGCCCAGGCATTTATTTTTCGAGGCTTTTCATTAGGGTTTATTTTTGTGTTAACCATCCAGAAAATATATCTTTGGAGTAACCAATCAATCATTTCCCTGTTGTACTTAGCCCAGATGGGAGAGGACATATGTTTGTTCTTCTTTTCTCTTTGATCCAACTTGCTTTTTCCTTTAAAAGCCCACCTTAAAAAGTCAAGTAATAATGAGTAGTTGGACCTTTTATGACTGTGCCCCCATCTGTCACTGCTGCTAATTTTGTGTGACAGTCTTGTTAAAGTTTGACCAGCCTCTGTATGGGTAGTTTTGTCATCAGTGAGAAACTTAAAATCAGGGTTCTCAGCATGTGGAATTGTTATTGCATCATGTATTTTCAGGGTTATTTTTGACAGTGCTACCAATAATTTTCATGGTAAAAAGATCTTGCTTGTTGGTCTCCCTGTTAGAGCTGCACAGACGCCACTGAGAGGCAAACAGGCTTTTAAGGAATTCCCCAGGGGAGCTGTTCTTCCTGTAGTCACTTAGTGTCACATCTGAGAATGTTCAAACTGAAACCTCTGGTGCTCTGTGTCTCAGTGTCAAGCTGGCTCACCCCTTCTGCTGCAGCTTCAAGATTTTTCCAGCCTTAAGGAATCTTGTTTGGCTACAGAAGACCTACTTGATGATCAGTCCCATGCTTTGAATCAATATTTGCTTTGGGAATTCTACCTGGAGGTTAGATGTTGTTTTGAAGTAGTTTATAAGAGCTGGTCAGGGCCTGCAGTGCTGGGAATAATCTGGATGGAGTGGGATTAATGGGCTGAGCACGGGAGAGGCATTCAGCCACAAAGCACCAGGAATCATCATCTGAGCATTGGTTGAGCATAGAGTAATATGTCTGCACAGGTGGTCTGGCTTTCAAGCCTTGTAGATTTAATCTCCAATTCTAGTTTATGTTTAAAATGTCAGCTGAATTTTATTGGTATGCGGGAAACATTTAATCTTACGCTTTTATCACTGAGAACACATTGCTGGTGATTTAGGGCTTAGTTGGCCTGTAAGAATTGCTTTATGTTGCTGAAGATTATTGGCCATATTCAGTCAGCCTAAATTCCACTTTACCCTCTAAATCTATTGTTTCTGACAGGCTCCATCTCGAAAGCTCCTAATTCAATCCTTCTCACCCTGTGAATTACTTTGTCCAGAGAAGTAGGTGAAATTTAGGCTTGCAAAACATTCTCATTCCTTCTTTTAAACCAGAAAGAGTCAGAGAGAAACACAGTATAAGTATGTTTCTTTTAATCAGTGCATCCACCATGAATAATTTTGTCCATGTAGTGGTACAAAGAAATCACTTGTAAATCTTCAAAAGAAGCTTTTTAAAGAGTACTGAGAGGGCTGTGACAGATGAAAGTGACAGAAAAAAAGAAAAGGCTTTCTTTTCCAGACCTCTAGAGATTACCAAGAAAATATGATAACAGTTAGTTTCTTGGAGTGTGGGGCAAAATGAGATTCTGTTAGTACAGCTCTTCTAACAAAAGATTTCTGGGAAATTGTGGTCCATCAAGGCTGATCAGTAATGCAGGGCTGGTTTGAAAGGGGAATTTGTATCCATGAAGGAGGCAGAGGCAGCAGCAGCTACACTGAGTGGCTTTCACTCTGATGTGGCTCTCAGAGATGTTGTCCACCCCTAGAAACAGAAGCACAATTTTCACAGTGGTACCAAGACATCTGAAAATGAAAAGTCTTCATTGATGTTAGAAAGCATGGTATAGACAGGATTTAAATACCCTAGATCGCTTGCCTATCACTACATACATTCAGTTGCAACTAAATTTCTTAGCAGTACTGAAAAATCACACGTGAAACCCCTTAATCTTAATTTTCTAAGATGTTTCAGATGAGCCTGTAACAGTGGCTTTTTGTTTGTTGGAAGTTTTTAAAGAGAATTTTGTATTGCATAGATAAGTCTGGAATAAACACAAGAAGACAGGCTGCTAGATGTCAGATGAGGAGAAGCAGTAGGTGTCTGAGTCATCTTTGAGTCCTCATGTAACCTCCAACATGCTTCTAGTTTTCTAAGAAAAAGGCTGTGAAGATGTCACTGCTCAGTTTGAGGAAGATATTTTAAATCCCAAACAAAATACTTTGTTGCTTCCATGAAAAGGTCTGAAAAATGCAAAAAGAATATTTTCGCTAAAAATGGCATATGATGCGGTTTTAAAATTAGATATACACTGGAAAAACTTAATTGAAGGGAAAAACATCACAAGATTGCTTAGAGGGACAAAGTGGGACATAGACTTGGACCTTCTCTGAGTGCTTGGCCATCCTTCCACCTCGCTCCCATGGCTTGGTTTAATTGCCAAGGGAAACCAGGTGGAATTGGAACTACATTACTTCTTTAAGCTTCCTTCTCGTGGGAACCCAGGACATCCCTCTGACTGTCTTGGAAAATTTATAAATCACAAGAAATCAAGTAGAATGATAGTTAACATATCACAGGGTGAAAAAGTAGAATTTGGGGGTTTTTGAATGGAGTTCAGGGGATAAAGATGGAGGAATTGGGGTGTGTCCTGTCCTCCTTCTTTGTCTTTTGCCCTCCATCTTCTGCTGTGATTGGCAATTTTTCATTGGTTTAGAGTAGAGACACGCTGTGCAACATAGCTGATAGGTATTGGAGAATTATTGTAAATAAAGCATACATAATTTTAATATAAAAAATAAACACTGCCCAAAGGGAGTTTAGTTTTGCCTGATCCTGACCTGCAAGAAAGATTTCAGCAGGCCAGAGCAGGAATGTACAAGATAACAAAAAATAAACAACCTTGACGAGAGAAGAGATGATCTCAGCTTGTTCTTCTGACGCTGGGCTGGGGAAAAACAGAGAGGAAAATTCGGGTTCACAACAGCAAAACAAAAACCTGACACCTTCGTTCCCAAACGTGTGGGCTAGGCTGAAGGAAGAATAGCAACAAGTGATTTTCCTCTTCCTGGCAAACAGTGCAGGGGAGCTTGTGCTAGAAGGGTTGCTTCTGGCTAATCTCTTGTGGACTTCGAGGTTGATAGAAAAGAGGATTTTGTCTCAAGAACATACCAGACCACAGAGACAACACACTTCAGCAGGTACTTGAACAGAAATAAGGATTTTTCTGGTGGATGTTTCTTGCTTTTGCTTCTTTTTAGTGGCCAGATTACAGAACTTCATTTTCTGTTAGCTACATCACTGTGAGTGTCTAATTGAAAACATGGCACTGTGGCAAACCTGAGGACTTGAGAAGATTACACATTTTTTCCTTTTACATCTAGTGAAGGAAGATACAAAAAGGCAAGGTCATAAATGTAAGAAATGCGGGGGAGCATAAGACAAGTTTTAAATAAAAGTAGATTCTTATTTGCAAATCTGTGAAAGGGAAACAATTTGGTTCAACAGGTACCTTGGTGTGCAGCACGATTTAAGCCAAAATTAATTGGTCCAGAACTGAAGGATTCTAGAATTAAATGCCACTTTTGTGGAGATTAAAACCTGTCCACTTAGCAGAAATAGTGATGGATTTAGATATTTTTCATAGCCACTCTTTCCACTGGCAGGGAACTCCTTCCATTTTGAATTCCTGTTTGACATTGGTCAGACAAATAATTTGGAACTCAACATGCAAAGTACAGAAGGATTTATTTAATGAGGAGATAGCAAAAGGAACTACCAGGGCTGTATCAGCTTAAACAGGTAAATTTTAGTGTACACTTGATGCTGAGATGGGTACCAAATGATTTTTAATACCTCCCTCTCACCAGGTGTGAGTAATTTCAACCACAGTTTATCAGGAGCCTACTCTCTTTGCTGTGAATTGCACAGTGCAAAAGATAACATGTTATTCCCTCCTGCTGCCTGCTTGCAATTACCTTTACTTCTTTGGTATCAGTGAAATAATAAATTTCATGTGAATCACAGTTGTTTAATTGCTATACTGCAGTGGGATAACGCAGCCCAAATGGAGATGATCTTTTTTTTTTTTTTTTTTTTTTTTTTTTTCTGGACAGGCAAGGAAAGCAAAGACTTAAAATCCACTGAGGCTGGAGGAATGCTGTCCATTAATTCCAGTGCCTGCTGAAGTAAAAAAACCCAAATCTATGGAAGTTATGCACCCAATATGGGGGCTTGCAAACCTCATTGGGTGTCTGTCTGCATCTTTAAATGTCAGATACTGTTGTAAATGTGGTTGTCAGTGAACTGTCCAAGATAACATGGGAAAAACATGGGGTACCAACCTCAGTTCCCTTGTATTTCATGGCAGTGCTTTAAAAACCTCTCCTTTAATACCTGCAGATTTCAATACATGTGTACTGATACAACCAGGCATTTAAGATATCAAAAAGTAAATCTTGATTTAAGTAACAGTTGGACATGAGGTACAATACAGTTTTTTGGTGATTGAAGAATCATGATATCATGCAATTTTTCAGGCACAGAAGCTTTGCATTGCCTTGGCAACAGGCAGCTCCCAATTGCTTTCAGCCAATTAAATGACTTCCTAATATTCAGTTTGTTTGCATTGTTGGGTTGACAGTATGATCTGAAATCAGCTTTGTGACTACACAGCTGAATGTGAAGGCAGTTGATATCATTTGAAAGAAGTCTGCAAAACCCACTCTATAGATGTGTCTGATTAAAGACTTTGAGATGATTTCTTCTTTGGTTGTAATCAGAACAGTTTGAAATCTGTTGCTGAGTGGTGAGAAGGGCAGAGATGCTGCTGAATGTCCTGTAGAAATTCCTTGATGTGCTATGCCAAGTTTGCTTGGGAAAATATCAGGAGAGAGCCTGCTCAGGTTTTTGTTTTTGAATTATAAAATTATAACAGTTAAAATTCTTTGCCTTCTAGATGTGTGTAACTGTGAGAGAGAAGAAACAGCCAAAATAAGCTGTGTGCTCAGCTCTGGAGGTTAATGAATATATATATATATATATATGTATATATATATATGTATATATATATATATATATATAGGTACATGTATGCTCCATGTACAGGTGCAGGGCTGGGGAACTTAAGGTTAGAAAGCCACAGTTGTAAAATGATCTTGGGTAGCTGATTTAGTTCAATTTGTTCCCCATGTCTCTTCTGGGTCTAAGAACAGAGAAGCTTCATTCTGGGGAAAACATCATTAGCACCATTCAGTTAAAAAAAAATCCACAATAGACAGGGAAGAGAAAAAAAGGATGAAATTATGTCATTCTCTACAGCAGAGATGGAAAAATCACAACCTTAATTCATATTTACAACAAGCATAAATGTCTAATACATTAGAGTCCTGTCCTAAAGTTGGAACACAGATCTATCTCCCTTGCCAACAAAAATACCTGAATGATTAATTAGTGATAATAAGAAAAATTAGTAAGACAGAACCAAATCTTAGTTCTAAATAAATAATTTCTGTTTGACTATGACTATAGATTTTGCACTATAGCTGTTGTGATTTGCACAGCTTTAGAAATTACATATATTCAAAATATTTTCCTGGCATTCAAAGACCTTTTTCATATTTGTTTTAAAACTAACTTTATTTCTCTGATAAAGTATTTAGAGAAAACTTAAATTTTATTAAATCTATCTCAGATTAAATGATCACATTATTAGCTCCTTGTCAAGCTAATTAGTTAGGTAATATATGTTATAAATTAATTAAATTACCAGCATATGAAAGAACTTATTATTATTTTTTCTTAGTGTGGGTTTGGATATAGTGTAACTATTTTACTGTGTTAAGAACAATAAATATGCATTGTTTGGGTTTTTAAAAATGTTTTGTGAGCTCAATTTCCTGAAAAAAGACAAAGGATTTATTGTAGTGAAGCTTCAACCTTTATTTACATGAGATCATATTTCCAAGCACTGAGACTTACCTTATATCACCAATATGCCTTCAATTTTGGCCTTGGAGAGTTCTGCTGCTCTTTATAATATAAATTAATTGCTTAATATCCAGGGGTGACTTTGAGAGATACTTAGCTATTAGTTTGGCATTCACATCCCAGATTCTTTCTTTTCTGTGTATTGGTTAAAAATATCAATGGATACTTTGTGTCCTCAAAATATAAATATCAATAAGTATTTTAGAAAGTTTACATATGTTTTCTACTGTGTATATTCACAGTTTCGCTTTAGCTTTTCAATTTGGTATACTGCAGACTTTTAACAACCAATAAATAAAAGAGAGCAAGTGTCCTAAAATAGGAAGGTATAATTTATTACCTAAATTAGCTTAAAATAGACAAATCCATAAAATTATGTTCACATTTTTGGGTTTTTAATTTTTACACTTTTGCTCACACCTCAGAATTATGTACATGCTGCTGTCCCCATTTGGGTAAAGCCCTTAAGCACATGTTTAACCTTCAGGGATGCTCTTTAATATCTACGTGTATGTATTAATCATTGACTGCACACTCGATGAGAGCCTGAACCACTTGCAGCCACCCTGCAATTTGTTTAATCTGATTTGTCCTTGTGTGTTTAAGGCACCAAGTCTGCAAAGCCTGGCTGAATGGACAAGGCCTGCAGGGAAGGATTAAACCTCTGAGTATGTGCCTTGCCAGGACTGGTGCCCTGTCACCAGCAAGAGCAGGAGGGCAGCAGCTCAGAAGTGCTCCTTTGCTTTTCACAGACGAACTGGAAAAAATTCCAGACTCTCAGTCCTCACTCGCTGATCTGTTTAGCATTAATTTACACTGGCATTGTAGACCTTTTGCTACTCAGAGCTTGGTGTCTAAAGGGATTAATTTTGTGCAGAAAACAAACATTTGGTGGAGTCACGTACCGCGTGCAGCTCTGCGCTTTTACAAAGAGCAGACCTGGAGTTTTGATTCCTGTTCTGTTCAGAGAAAACCAAGACTGTTTGCGTGCTTGTACTTTCAAGGCCTTGCCAAAATCTTGGTTCAAAAGTTTTTTCTCTTTTCTTGCTGTGAGTGCAGCACATTGTTCCTTGTTGACCCTCTGCTTTCTCTGTTGGTTCTCACTCTGACTGATGCATACAGGGAAATCTCTCTACTCAGATAACCCCTTCATGGATCTCTATTTCGGATTTTGGGTGTCATTGTGTCAGCTAATTAGAGTAGGTTCAGCCTTGTGTGAAAATTTTTATAATAGAAACAAAATGGATTTCAAAATGAGGAAAGTGAGGAGGAGGGTTAGGGGAAGGCAGGGTCTGGTCTGACACCCACAAACATCCTACACTGATGCTTTTCCCATTTGTCCTGCTTTAAACTGCCTCTGAAGCTACTGGGTTCTAGAGGAGAAATTTATTTTTCTCTTTTTTTTTGTTTTTTTTTAATGGTCAAAACTAAGACTGCCCATTACACTTACCACTTTCAGTGCTTTTTATCTCGAGCTGTTAAGTTACCTCATATTCTATAAACACATTTCTTCATCATTGTTTTTTCTTTTGCACTCATCTCTGTTAAGCAGTTGCTCCTTATGTAACATAGACTGTAATGAAAATACACGACACAAACTGCTCCAAGCCACAGATCATGAACCTCTTGTCTTGCACTTTCCAGTCAAGAAGCATTTTGTTTAAATTATGTGCATTGTGTTCGCTCTCCCTTCAATTAGAGTAACCAGGTAAGGTAATTGGGCACCTAGCAAATGTGGCAGCTGCAGGCAAATAATCATAGCTCCAGCACCTGCTCCCATGGCAACTGATGTGTTTACACTCACAAAAGTACACATTTTTTTTCTGTCTACACAGTAGAGGGAAAAAAGGATTTAGAGCTACAAGGAAAGAGCTTACAAGGATAAATTTTTAAGCAAGTGGTTGGAAGAAATGGTGTTTGTTGTCTGGAGTGAAAATGTAGGGAGTGAAAAAAACAATAAAGAGCTGTTATCAGACAACAACTAAACATCATCTTCACCTCCTGATCTCAGCGTGAAGAGGCAACTCTCAGAGGCAGATCTCACTCCCTTTGAACCAAATTCCTCAAGAGAAAGGGGATGCAGGAAGGATTCCAGAAGTCAGTGCTTCAGCACAGCTTCTGCAGATGTGACTCCAGAGCTGCTGCAGACACACCATTTAGAGGATACTTAGCAATGACTTCTTTTTTAGAAGTTAAAAACTATTCCTTCAAAGACACCATGTAAAAACATATCATGGCTACCAGCTTTGTCTGGGAGTTCATACATCTGCTGCATCTACTTGTGTGCTGCCAAGTGGCAGAGGGAGCTGGTGGAAGTTTAGGGCCTGAGCTATGTGCATACAGGGAAATTAAGACCTTTTACCTTTCCTTGCCTTCCCAACTACATGGTATCCTCTGCTTCTCCTGCAGTAAATCCAAGGTAGCCAATACATAAGCACTATTTTCACTCTTCTGCCCACACATACTCTAAATTAAAGTAGACGAAAGACCTGACCATGCAGGGAATTTATAGCAAACGTGTGTCTGACCAGGTGGGTGGTTTAGGAAAAACAGCTATGAAACAAGCTCAGATGAAATTGTAGGAAAACTGGTCAGAGGTAACAGAGTTGACCTTGCTTAAATTCTTATGTGGAAAACGTGGGCATAAGAAAGCCTTAAGCTCTAGAAATATATCTATCATATCCTTTCAAAATATGGTGCTCTGAATGACTATCTCATAAATAAACATTACGAAATACCAGTCCTGTATTTCTTAGACTTTTCATTCTGTGAGCTGCTCATCCTAATGAGCACTTATTCCTCTGCACAGTGGCTCTTGGTTGACTCAGAACAGATCCCAGTCGCTAGAATAACATACCTGGAACAAATAATTTATCAGCACTTCCTCAAGCATGAAAGTCTGGACTGATGAAATAAGCAGTTAAGATACTTGGGACATTTGTAATGAGCTGTGGATGTTGAGAGGAGGAATTGTAACAGTGCTGAAGTTGAATGTGTCTGCTCCTCATTACCAGGAATTGTTCAAGCTTGGAGAACCAGGTACAGGAGGGTTGGACTGAATTTGGTGGTTCTGAACCAGGACAGGTGACTCATTGTCCTATTATGGCTGCAGCTTACCCCAAAGTTATGAAAGAGGCACACCTGCTAGGATTGCAAAGCTCTGCATCCTTGCCTGATAAAGAAGGAAGAAATCATTTGTCCTCTCCATTTAGCTATGAGGATTGTGAGGGAAGGTGTTAATATGGCTCGGCTCGAGACTGTGATTTACAATTTGAACAATTGTATTGAGAGCTGGTATTGCAGTGAGACCTCTTTTACTTGTGTGCACATTCACTCATGCCAGTCGATCTCTGCTGGGGCATTGGTCTCTCTCTGCAGAGATTTCAGTGCCAAATTGTGTTTTAAACCTTCTGGTTTGTTTCTTCAGATAAAAAGTTCTGTTATGGCCAAACAGATGGAGTACTCTGATAGGATTAAGCACACCATGATTTAGCTCTGCAGATATTACCCCTGGCTCTGCCATAGGTGGTCTAGGTGATGTGGTGCACGTTATTTTTTTTTTTCCGCTGCCTCTTTTTTCAGGTTTTCCATCCATGAAATGTTACCAGTCTACTTAATATCGCTTAGGAGTACTACATGCTCTGCAAAAGTTTTTGATTTTTTTGGTCCAAATTAGCTGTAATTTTGAGATTATAATAATGTTACCCAAACTGGGTTTTAGATTTAATTTCTGCTATCAAAGATGCTTGGCTGCAAACCTTTAGAAGAGCTGTGACAGACTTGCCTTAGTGACTGCTCATAAAATGTCATTTACATAGAGGTGACATCTAATGAAAATGCTAGATGTGGTACCCCATACAAAGGTAATAGAAAATATTAATATATATCTACCAAAATACTTCATTGATGTTTTAATCTCTTTCAAAAAAAATTCTCCTGGTACATTTTTTAAAAAAAAAAAATCACTTTGAGTATATTCAGTCATTTCTGCTCACTTCAAATACACTACTTCAGTGCAGTCTCAGTGGGAATACTGTCACTGCACAAAGATGTACAAAAGAATTTTATGATATTTAGGAGGACTGAATCCATTACCTTATTTAGGGAAAAAAACTTATTATGGGCTAATAAGGATCTCTTATTATTCCCTAATACAGGAAGAACACCAGAGTAATACGAAAAAAGGCCCTAGAAACTATAGACTAATTAGCACCATCAAGGTGTAAATATTTTGCAAATGGTAAGACTTTGCCAGTTTCATTTTAGAATAGAAAAATTATGGCAAATTTAAAAAGTCTTCCTCCAAAGTTTTCTGGATAAAATTTGTATGTAAATTCTGTGTAAATTTTATTTCAAAGAAAAGTATTTTAAAGCAAAGTCAAAAAAATCCAACAATGAAAAACATTGCTTGGTGATGTATTTTCTTATTTTAATTTCACATTTCAAATTTCATGTGTAAAACATTAGTATATCACTTTTTGAAGAGTTTTACCTCTGCCCAAATGACTTATGGCTTATTATTCAATTTGTTAGCTGCTTAAGGTAGCATAAAAACAGGCTACAGAAACAAAGGATAGAAGAGTCTTTTGATTTTTGATATCTATTTGGTGACATTATTTGCATAAGCCAGCAAAACCTGAAGTAAGGGCTTTTTTTTTAAGAAGTCAGTCCTACAAGTGGTATGAGGAGGTGATCTTTGTGTGCCTGCATTTGAGGAGCACAGCTCCCTGCCAGAACTGGGGTGCAAGGCATTGCTGAAGCATTCTGAACATGCACTGAAACTTCCACAAGATCAAATGGAACAGGAAGTAGATCACAGAGGAAAGAATTACAGTGTGGCTTTTTGACCTGAGCATACTTAATTTACTGAAAATGCACAGTGGATTTTTGTGGATTTTCAGAATGCCCTTTTTCACGATATGTATCATCTGTGTTGACACAGAGTGCCAGTGTGGGAGTGGAGCCCCAGAAGAAAAAACAAATATATAAACCCACTAACACTTGCACTGTCTTTTCAGCTGTAGGAACCAGCCTCCTCTCTCCCAGCCCAGCTCAGTTACTCTGAGCATCAAACAGGACATTTGTGTCATTCCAGACTCACATTAGCCAGCTCAACAAGCGATGCACACCTAATTATGCTGTAATTGAATCATACATCACTATCTCGTGCTATCAGTGCTCAGTGTAATCCCAGTCAACATTATTCTAATCATTTAAATGACAGTGGTGAAGATACTATGAAAGCAATAGAATTTCACTGCATGGCTCTGCTCAATGTTCTCACAAATAAATTTTCACTGTAAATGGATCAAGGAAGGGACAGGAGCTCTGCCCTTGGTGAGCACTTGGGTAAGGTTGTGCAAATCCTCTTCTGGCTCCAAACTGCTCAGGAAGGTGAAAGGATGTGTACATTTGAGATAAAGTTAAAGCAAAAAACAACAAACCCCTCTATTTTTCTTTTCCCATCCTCCAGAAGCTGCAGTCCAAGCATTTATTTCTGGTTTTGTTAGATTCAGAGGTCTTATCAATAGTTTACTGATATTACTGGAGGCATGCTAATGGGATCCAAGTTTAATTAAGGATTGTATTTAATTAGTTTGTTTATCATGACTAAAAAAAACCCACAAAACCCCAAACAACCAAGAAACTTAAGGCAGCCAATCATCATGTTCCAGTTAAAAGTGGCATTTGTCCTACCTCTGGAAAAGGCAAAGGACTTTGAAACACTGAACTGAAATTTCAGAGTCGCTGCTGGAAATGACCTTTCCAAAGCCTTGTGTCTCTGTTGCATCCTGAAGTTTTCTTCCTTCTCTTACCTTTGAAAGGTTGTTCCCCCTCAGGATAAGTCAGGGTACATCTCCTCGATGGTCAAAACTCTGTGGGCCTATTTCATAGCTCCCCTTTTGACCTTTTCCTGTGAGCTTCCACTGGAACTCTGTACTGCAAGACCTCCACAAGGCTCAGGAGGCCAGAAATCAGTAGAAAATAGTTTTTGGAGGAACAGGGAGAGATGGCCCGAGCACAGCAGCTGCATTTGGTTGTCTCCACCCCTGGTGAAGAACCTTGGCAGTCCCTTGAATACAGCTGGCTTGCTTTTCCAGAGCCTTCACAGATATTCCCTGAGGATCTCCAGCAGCAACAACCCCTCAGGGTTCACTGGTAGTGAAGTCTTTTTGTCTGTCATTCTGCTGAGAAATCCTACTCACAGTTCCATACACTGTATTTCTAAGCTCATGGATATCCTGTGCAGCTCAGTTAATATTTGGAATCTGCTTTCTGAGAGAAAGTCTGCAGGATGGAGTCGCTGTCACTGCCATTTGCTGATGCACAGGATCAGCAAGTGCAATTGAGGTTAATTGACCACCCAGGCACTGTGGGCTTTGCTTCACACTACATAAAAGAAAGATTAAAAATAGGCTCAGACACTGTCCAAAGCGCAGAAAGGAAAAATTCAGTTCTACAGAGGAGCTTAAAATCTTCTTGGGAACATTTGAAATGTTTATATTTTGAAGCATCAGAGAGCACAAGAAAGGCTTTTTTTTTTTTTTTTTTTTTTTTTTTTTTTTTTTTTTTTTAGTTGTACCAGGAGCTTGTGTATTATTGGGAAAACATGAAGGTTTTGTCTTACTGGAATGTAGCATCTCAGCTGAGGATAAATTTCAGAAAATGGAGCAATTTCATTTGCTGTCAAAGTGTCCTACATGAAGGATTATATACTTTTTTTCACTTTTGCAGAAGCGAATGTACTTTCCATATTTTGGCAGTTGTTAGCAAAAGAAAAGATCTTAAGATTGTTGTTCTAGAAGTATTGTTAGCATTACTTTATGAGATGTTGTGTTTGCAACCCAACATCTGGCAATCCACCAGGACTGTAAAACTTCCTCTTCACACAACAGAGCCTTGTGATAAAACTATTGGTGACTTTGATACTCTGACCAAAACCACTCCCTCACTTGCTCCAGAGTGCGATGATGATTTGATTTTTAGGGGAAGTGGCTTGACCTTCTGAGTAAATATTGCCACGGCAGTTACTTGCATATCATCATCCATACTAGCCTAAAGCTGAACTGCCACGGGTGGATGTGCCTGAGGGATTAACAAGAACTGGCCAGAATTCTCCCTAGAGTCCTCTGTGTTATAAAGGTGAGACCTCTGAGGTCTCTCTAGTTATGGAGGTGGTTCAAAGTTCTGCAAGTCACCAAGTTCGAAGCTGGTCAACTGCTGCAAACCAGTTCACTGTCCCACCTCTGCATGTGACTGTTTGGGGGTTCTCAGACCTGTCAGGGAATAAACAGATGAAGCTGTTCCCCCAGGCACACCCCTGATACCCCACAATCAAATCTCCTCACTGCAGCTCCCTGCTAACCCTTGCCACAGAGTCACTGCTGCACTGCTACCTTGGAGGGGGGAAATTACCCAAAGCCTTTAATACTCCTCCAGTGTGCAGTAACTCTTGCTGGCATTAGTGGGAGGCAGCAGAAAACACAACCACCTCAGCTGACTTGACTCAAGTCCCAGGGATAATTTAGGCTGTCAAGAAAAGGGCTGTACCCTGCCTGAGGTCAGGCTGACTGGGCAAGGGAAGATCTCCAGCAGCCAAGCTGCTCTTTCAGTCCAGTGTTGCCCACTTAGTGCCAGCATTTCAGAGACAGTTCCAGACAAATGCAAATGCCCAGCAGGCAGGTGTTTATTTGAATTTTCATCTCTTCATCTCTCTAAGATGCTTTGAATGTCTCTGCGGGCTATTAATAGGCGTGGGGATGTCACTTAAACGACAATAAACCAAAACTGTGGGGCTTAAGGAAATGGTTGTTTATGCAGGGAAGGCAGGAACTGATTGGCTTTTGACACTGATCACCTTCCTTGTGGCTGGAAACAATCCCTAAAAGAAATGACACATAGATATGGGAAATATAAGAGCTTATCTCTTCTTTGCCTGTACTGTAACTGCTGCAAATATGAGGAAAATTATTGACCAGCTATCCTGAATTTTTCTTATTGTTAGAGAGGCAAACCCAACATTTAAAAGTGCGATTGTTAAAAATACAGTTGCTGGTGTGATGAATAAGATGGGGCACAAAAGGGGTCATTTGGCACCGAGTGTGGGGGCTCTCTCAGACTCACACTTGCTTTTCCCAGCTCAGAAAGACACTCGTGGCTCTAAGCTGCTCATATTAAGCACAGATGCTTTCCTGTTGGTCCCTTAGCTTTTATTATCCATTACTTCAGCTCTAACAGCTCTTGCCTGCCTTTTATTTTGACAGACTGCATTGCTTGGATACTAAGACTGTATTTCTTTTGAATTTAATCTGCCAAAATGGAACAAAACTGTTTTCTTGAGCACAATTTCTTTCTCAAGCCAAGGACATTCGGCCTTTACAACAAGCTGTATAAGTTACAAACATTTTAGAGATTGTAACTTTGTTATGGGGAAAGGACATAAAATAGTCAGGTCTGAAATATTTACAGCTGAATGGAGTGCAGAATGGGTAATCAGCTTTCTACCAGAATTGGATATAAGATCAAATTATAGAGATGTTAATGGGACTCTTTATGGTACTAGAAAATTTCCTGCCACTTTCTCAGCCCGGACTTTGCTTTCCTCCATGGCAGACTTCTTCTATCTTTGTGTTCTTTCACATTTCTGAAGTCTAAATGACTTACAGATGGCCCAACAAATTCTAAGTTAGGTTATATCCAGTGCTGCACCGAGGCATATTACTCAATGCTTTCTATCCATCACCTTTGAATTTGTTGCAGTTTTATCCATCCATTTGAGGGCTGAAGCCTTGTGCTCTTGTCATGTTTCTTAGAGGTTTTCTGGAGAGTTTGATCAAAACCCAATTTCTTTACTTTTAAGAATTAAATATAAAAACGGGTTGCTTTTTTTCCAATTATTTTGAATGGCAGTGGCTCTTCAGGAGTTAAGAAATGTGAAGTTCAACAAGGACAAGCTAGAGCAGTTTCTTTCATCCTCACCATGCAAATATATTTGAAATTGTTTGAAATATCAATATATCACAGGATAATCACCTGTGATATGTATTTCAATATATCACAGGATAATCACCTGTGGATAATCGCCTGTTGATAATCTTTGCAAATGAAGAGGGATAACACAACTGTATTATAATTATTTCTTCATCTTGCTTAGTTTATTCATTCATCTTTATATTCTTGCACCTGAGTAATGGCAAAATGAATTTTCCTATTACAGAGGCTCTTTTTTCTTGTCATAATAATTTTTACCATAAGGAAAGAGCATTGTATGGAAAGCAAGAACAAAAAAGGTAACGTTCTCAAATTTCTAAATCTGATATTTAAATTAAATAAAACATTTTCAGAATAAATGTACTTATCATTACACTTATAGCTGAAGTTCAGGTTGAAATATATTACTTGCTCAAATTATTTTGGAAACTAAATTTACAGATGAGCCAGACTGCACCAAACAAGACCTTGAAAATATAGATATCGGTTCTCCATGATAAAAAAATTTTACAGTTATTGAAATAATCTATCATTATTATTTCTGTGAATGAATCACCAAGATTTTATCAAGTCTTCAAAAAGTAGTCATTTAATATAATATTGTATAGCATTCCATTATTACAAAACTGTTCAGACCTTCTGAGGAAGATGGAAAATGTTGTTTTCCTCTGTTTTGTTTTGATTTTTTTTAATTAATTAACGAATCAAGTTAAATTCAACATGGACAAAAAAGTGACCTTGAGCAACAAAATCCATTTAATATCTTTGTCCCTTTTATGTGTTCCTCCTATCTGGCATTGATTTATAAGGAGAGCTTGCAGAGAGCTGTTGCTAGGGGACAGAGCTTTTGTAGGTCCCCATTAAAGTAATATTCCTGAAGAAGAAAAGTAATTTACATGTTTCAAGTACTGCCTACCAAAAAAAAAAAAATTAATCAAGCCCAAATAAGTTATAAAAGGGAACAAGCATAATCTATATGAATAAGCACTCTTGTGCCAGCGACAAATAAAGGAGCACAGGTCACATACTCTGATGTAGATCTTTGCAACCTGGCAGACCAGACAACCTTGGTGATTTTTTATTTTATTAAATTCTCTCCAGTTAATACCTCATAACCAAGGTCAGAATATTTAGGATGAATTTTACCTACCATATACATTCACTACTTCCTTTTGACAGAACAACTTTGATGTTAACTTGTTCCCCAAGTAGAGAAATTCCTTCTGCACTCTGCCCTGGAGGGGAGCCTGCCCTGTTGGGATGAAGCACCCCTATGGTGGGACTGTATTTTTATGGTTCCTTATGTCCAGTTCTTTAGTTCCTCTTGTTTCCTTCTCTTTTTCTTTTTTTTTTTCTTAACTGTTCCATGTATATCAATGTATCTGAAACCTTTCTTTTATATAGATTTTATATGCATTAGAAATAAGAGGGAAAAGGATATTGAATAAAAAATATTGGACAAAGTGTTCTACAGAGAGAAAGAATGATTTTCTTTCATCAGGGAAAGAGAAAATAATTATTTGCTTTAATCTTTGTGGAAAAGGTGGATCGTGCTGGATATCTTCTATTAATTCTAACGAGTTGCTCAGAATTCAGGCTGGAGTGGAGAAGAAAACAGTTCAGGGAATATTTATGTAAAATTGTTACATTAAAATTCTCAGGATTTGGTGAAATTTATCCTAAGAAATCTGATGAAATTCCCAAGAAACAAGCCAAAGTAATCTCTGAATGATTAGTGATTATCTCCTGGAAGATGCAGACAGGAAAGATCCTAGAAAATTAAGAAAAACAAAACTTTCCATAACTTTTTCTAAAAGGAAACAAGGAATTATAAATCAAGCAGTCTGGTTTCAGTTCCTGGAAACAATATGAAACAAATTATTGAGGTGATTTTAAGTACCTACAAAATATAAGGGTTGTAACATCAGGCAACAAGGAACTGCCAAGAAAGAATAATTTCAAATTTTTCTGATTACTTTCTTTAGGAATGGCAGTGGTCTAGTGTAGAAAGGAGAAAGCTGTAGATACAGATGTAAACTAACTCTGAGAGTGTTCTTAAAAGTTTTTTCAACATCAGAATCTTATAAGTTTAGGAAATATGGCATGCATGGATTTGCCTTTGGGTAGCTAGAAAAGGAGTTGAAAACTTCAGAATCAGTGAGACCACATCAAACATGGAGGATATGCAGAATAAATTCCCTTAAGCATATGGTCAAATTCTACTTGGTATATTCATGAAAAATGTGAATAGTGGAATGGAGACTATGCCTTTTAATCTATTGCTTGTGCAAAGATGAAAAGAGTTTTAAGCATTTTTGGGAAAATGCTAGAAATGTTTGTGGCAGTTTGGAGAGTTGCTCAGAAACCTGGAATGTTGCAGCCAAGTGTTTATGAACCAAAGTTCTGTGCCTGAAAAAAAAGAAAGCAAACTGAAATTTGAAACAGGATATTTTTTTCCTCAAAGAAATTAAAGAGTACAGTGGAAAAAGATATAGTAAGAAAGCACTTTTAACTTTAGATTCATGAAGCAGAAGTTTGTAAAGAAAACATCTAGTTGTGCCCTTCAATTAGCTCCAGAGAAGCCTTGGAATGCATGTTCTCTGTGTCTGGGAAATGCATTTTTAAGGCAAAGCCAAGAGGGTGCAGCAGTGTGAATGGTGGGTTGGGAAAGCACAGCCTAGGAGGGAGCAGACTCACTGAGAGGGGCAGAGGGTGACTCCATCACGGGCAGGTGCAATATCAATGTTCACTGAGTGTTTTCCAAGGACTGGAGAAATCAATTTGTCTTTCATCATAGATGATGGAGATTTTTGGATGCGAAAGCTTAGGAAACTTGGGAGGATGGTGAAGCATAAGATAACCTGAAGACAGAGAGAAGTTGCTTTCATGAGAAATTGCTATGATCAGGGCACAGCACAAATTATGAAGGGTGGTTAAGGTCCTGGCTGTATGATCCTGGCGTTGGTGGGGACATTACTTTAAATAATCCCTGGGGTACTCCTTGAGTCTAGCAATCACAAAACAGTGTCTGAAAAGAAGTCAGAGAGGATTCACTGCTACTCATCTGGAAGAAGCAGTACTGAAGGAGAGAAAAAATGTCAATCTAAGGACAAGCATATCAGCTTTTGAGGTGTGGACTCACATTGCTTTATGAAGGAGCACAATAATCTCTTTTTAATGTTAAACTTGTCAACTTTCAGAACCTATTTGTTCTTGCCACTTCCTGTCATGTAATTATTTTGCAATCTCTAAAAACCGTTACACAACTAGAGGATATTACGCTTTTATCTTGATTTTTTAAAGAGCAAGCATATTTTGAGTATTCCATTAAAAACCTCTGAAGACAATCAATTTGTTACTTTCTGATTTTCCACATTAAATTCTCATGTGGTAGTTCTCTGACATTTGGAATAAGTGAATTAATTTGTAGGAGTGAGATCAGGTTCAGAGTGATGGGGTGATGGAGAAGAAAGGGGTGAGACAATTTGCCCTACATTTGAATGCCTGCTCACAAGCTACTGTTTTGTCTGGTGGCAAAAAAAAAACAAAACAAAAAACCAGTAATGAGCTGAATGTATTAATTCAATTTCTATGATTGAATAATCTCTGGCTGTCAAGCTATGTGCTTTGCGAAAGCCTGAATGTGGATTGTCAAATTGTCCATCCAGGAAGAAAAAAAGCTTTTTACTTACAATGGGCTAATGATTGTTTGACAATTTAATTATACAGCAGGGGAGCTCTGCAGAGGAAATGGGGTATGGAGGCAAGTCTGCTTATCCACACTGAAGTTTACTGCTTTGAGCTGAATTTGAAGACACAGCATATTGCATCCAGAAGAGATTTCTCACTCCACACATTCCAAACAGCTTGTTGGATGGGTACAGAAAGGGGGACTCTGTTAAAATTTGGTCTGAAGTTAAACTGAATAGAGCTTTTCTTCTATACCTGACATTGGATGCCATAAATCTTTGCATCTATCTTGTCAGTTATAGTTTCTTTTAAAAAAAAACAATGGGGTTCATTCGTTGTAACCTTATTCATGCTTTGTCTATATAAATTTTCCATTAGTTGTTTGGCATCCCAAATTTCATCTGTATGGTGTCTCAATTTAAAACCAGGGTCCTGGCCCAGACTTTCTGTGGCCAGTGTGTTTCTCTCGGACATCCAGTGGGTGAGATGCACCTTCCAGATCCTCAGGACAGCTCAGGAAATGGCAATACAGGAGGTAAGGAAGAACTCTGGTGATCAGCATGACTAGGAAAGTTTGGCCTTAAACAGTAGGTTTGAGGAAATATCTGGGAAATTATTCATCAAATTAATCACTTCAATCTTCCATGGCTTTTTTGCTGATAAACTTGTTGATAAACTTGCTGATAAGCTTTTTTACCATAGGGAATGTCACAAATTCTGTGTTTCTGAATTCAGATCAACTCGGTTCACAAAGGTTGCAAAACAATTATCAGAAACTAAACTCTCCTTCATACTGACTTGAACTAATTTTAAACCAGTGACCTAGAGAGGACAGTTTTGCCAAGGTGCTGTTAGTTTCCCTTTCAGTGATTTTCCTTCTTGACAAAGAGTGAGGAGCTGAAAAAGTTTGAAATCAAACATTTAACTCAAATATCCTTAGACACAAACACATTCCATTGACTTTAAAATGGGCATAGTGTTCCTCTGCTCTACAGTTTGAATGGGGAACATAGAAACAGTGAACATTAGGCCTTTTTCCAAACACAGTACTTTTTGATCATAAAGGACAATGCAGAGACTGAAATCCGTTTCTCTTAAAAACAGGCACATCTCCACATGTCTTGTTAGCACTGATAACTTCCAGATGGCACTGCTGACTCCCATAGTCTGGCTGGCTGTGTCTGGGAATGCACAGCACAAGCTGGAGAAGACGTCTGTTAGCACCTCTGGTACAGCTGAGGAAGGTGCTGAGAACATCAGGCAAAGGGATCACTTCTGCACTGTATTCCTTTACTTGTAATTCATGTTTTAATATAAAGTTTTAGATCATATTCAGGTACTCTAAGGTGTTGTCAAAACGTGAAAGCCCTTTTAAAACTAATTTGGATAACATGCACAATAATAGGGTAATAAAAATTGAAGAATGCTAAGTGCTACTGTGCCATCTGAAAAGTCAGGTTCTTTGTTTCAACTTTTTAATTAGACTGCTTCTTCAAATAAAGTAACCCTGAAGAAGAGGGTTATTTTTACCGACTGAAAAGTCAAATTTTCTAGACAATAGCATCAAGGGATTCCATGAAGTGTACTCTCTCTGGACCTCTTAATGAGATGTATTAGATTAATATTTGTATTTCCTTTGTCATCAAACTGCCCTTACTGACTACACCCATATTGTAGATATTATTAACATTAGAAAAAAACCTACATTCTTCCTTTAGAAACAGACAACTGTGCTCCATAGAATTTATGAAAGTTTTTTCTATTTTCCTGCTGTGTATCAGCATTCTCCGGTCCTTGAGCATGTTTTTCTCCAGATGTGCTTTCTAAAGTGTGTGTGACAGGACTGCCCTTCTTTGGATGACTTTTACTTGTACTTCCAAACAAGTTCCCCAGCTTTCATAGATTCCCAGGAGGGTTGAAGTTGAAGGGGCCCCTAGAATTCCATCTTCCTCAGATCCCTGCTCGAGCAGAGTCACCTAAAGCAGGTTGCACAGGACCACATCTTTTGAATTATCTCCAGATGTGGAAACCCTACAACCTCTCTGGCCACCTCTGCCAGTGCTCAGCCACCCTGGGAGTAGAAATGTGTTTCCTGATGTTCCTGATGTTCCTGATGTTCCTGAAGTGTGTCCTGATATGGGAACCTGTGTGGTTCAGTTTGTGCCCATTGCCTCTGCTCCTGTCACTGAATGGAGCCTGGCTCTGCTTCCTTTGCACCTGCCCCTCCTTTGTGCTACTGGCAAATCTGCTCTGTCCCATCATCCACATCATTAATGAAGATGTTATGTGGGTTGTATTTATTAATAAAGCCTGGGAAAGCAAAATGTATAGATTTTCATGTTAGAAGTGTGCTGCTCGAAGTCTGCTAGGAAAAACAGTGATAACTTTGTGTGTTTCTTTTTAGGATTCATTAGATGTAATGATGGAGCAGAGGAGACAATTTGCTTTTAATTGAACCCTCCTTACTCCCAAACCAATTTTGGAGTCTTGTTTGGAATCACTCAGAAATTTGTTGCTCTACATATAAAAAGGGAATCTTGGGAATCAAAAGTATTCCAAAACAAAGGTAATTATGCAACACTTTTTAATATGTTCTTTTTGATAAATAATTGGCGCCTCTTGGTCTAGCTGGTAGGCATTTTGTATTGAGCCAGACCTTGTTCATGGGGTTCCATGAATAGTATTAACTTGTCTTTATTTTTTTTTTCCCTTCCCCTGGAAATTCCTAGATCAAGACTTTGTATAATCAGGAAAGAACAAGATAGAATAACAATTGGTAGTTAGGCAGCTCTTCCTCTCATCTCTATAGACCAATCCTATAAATTGTAGTCTACATAGTTACAGTCTAGACTAAAATATAGTCCTATAGTCTAGGAGTTATCAAAGTTGGATGATCCATGGCTAAATGTCATGGGATTTTTGCTGTTAACTGGTATAACTGAGGATATCATTGGCTGTACTTAGGTCTTACATTTTCTCATTAAAAAAAAAAAAATCACCATATTAAGTGTGGTGATTTTAGAATATATCTGTTTTCTTCCAGTAAAAAATTGTATAATTTTTGAAACAAATTGAAACAAATGGACAGGAAGTAGGCACAAAGTTTAAAGGACAAATCTATTTTTTCCTTTTCTCTTCCAACTGTCATCTCCAAGCTGAGAATCCAAGGTTGCTTCTTAAAGAAAAACTTCAAAGTTGTTTTTTTTTTTTTTTTTTTCAACAGGACAAAAAGAGACTCTGTCCAACATGCACATTTGTGTTCAGACAGCTACATAAATATAAATATGCTGATATCTCTTCTCATGGATCAGAAAAAATGATTGAAGTGGTCCTCCTGTCGTTTGATATTTCATTTTATGACATGAAAAACATCTAAAGGAAAACCCAGAAAACAAGAAAAGCCATTGTAAAGCCAAAGTGTATTTTTTTCCCATGAGTTTAGCTCCTCAAGATCAAGCCTTCTACATTGCATCTGAATTCTGTGTTAAAATCTTTTTAAAGATACTTTTTTGACAATTTCTAATTAAAAAACAAAAAAACAGTTTGTGGGTTTGTTTCTTTTGGTCAGCTTCTTGGAAAAAACCAGTTTCTAAACAATATGAATTTATGTAAGTTGGTTTTTTTTCCTTACTAAACAGAATAAAATCAGTAAAAAGAGTGATTCCCTCTAAATTAATGTGATTTCTTTTTGGTTCTATAGCAGTCTGGTCACAAAAAGATAGGTAAACTAATAGTAGTTTGTGCCATCAACTAGGCCAGCAATTTTGAATTTAGAATGTTAAATGGTTTGAATCTGTCAACACGAATAATTGAACCTGTGACTGCAATTTAACAGCAATAGTGCAGAATGAGCAAGTCATGATATATTGTCAATATAATGGATAGGTTGTAGAAATCTATTGCTAAAAATTAATATTTTGCAACCTTGATTAAAGGATTTTCCCTCCATTTAACTGATTTATCTCCTCATCAGTTTTTTTCCATTGTTATTCTGACTTGATTAATGAAAATATTTATGTCAAAAGACCCAACTGTAAACAATCTGAACTCATATAAAGATGGAAAAACTAGCTTTTACCAAGGAGATTTAGATATTAACATAATTTAAATTGCTTAGGGATTTTTTAAGGTGAACTTCACCTATTACCCCTCTACATTATGAGGTAATTTAACACATATATGTGGCTCGAGGGGGAAGATTTCCCAGCAAGCAATATTAAATCAGTTATTAAAGAAGGTAGTGGGCAATGTAATCAGCAAGGTTAAACTGATACAGTAAAACTTTTCAGTAAAATAAAATCATAGATTTAAGATTGAAAATAATGTGGACAGTTGCTCTTTGTAAGCACAAGGATTCTTTCTTACCCCAGTGCAAGCAGAATAAGAAAATGACCAAGAGAACCTCAGTCAAAAAGAAAAATGTGGACAAAATGAAGAGAGTGTGTGATGTTGCTGAGCAAAGGCTAGAAATGCATAGCTGACCAGGAAATGTAGTTTGATAGTCAATTCTTTGCTGCTATGAAAACAAAGGGATAACAAGAATATATGTGCAATTCAGAAATGAAACTTATGAATTGTAGTTTGGTTAGATCAAACTAGCTGGGTGATTTAACGAGGGCAAATAAAGGGCTTCCTGGAATTATTGGCTCTTCCTTCTGTGATACAGGGAAAAAAGAAAGATATTCTTGGTAAAAGTCTTTCTTGAAAAGTTCCTACAGTACCCTCCTTATTCCCAGACACGATCTTAGGCTCTCATGTGCTTGCTGCCCTCCCTCTTGTACTTCAGCATGAGTGATTCTCAATAGCTGTGTTCTTTGAATGATAAGAGAAACCCACTAAATAAAAATCAGTGTGCTTCACAGTTTGATCAGTATCGTTATGATTTATGATTGTAAAGTTAATTTAAAAATATTTTCTGCAGCATTTTGTCATAGCAGTACATAAAATAAATTCAAAAGTATTTACTGAATATATCTACCTGATAAAAAGTCCAGCATTGCACTGGAAAGTAAGCTTTTATTTTTTGGACATAATATAGAACAGCATGAACTTGTAAATATCCACCAAGAGACTTAATTACCAAAGGAAATAGAAGATAAATCTGGAACTGCAGACTCAGGAAATAGAAAAGATCTCTGAAGCCTGCAGTAATGGCCATGGAAACAAGCTTTCTTTTCCTATTAAATAACAGACTAATGAAACTCAGCAGATCTGCTCCCTTATAAACAGCCCCATCTTGGACTACAAGCTGCTGAGAGCTAAGAGGCTTGGGGGAAAAAACAACGGATACAGCTGTGCCATCCACAGCTCTTTTGGTGATGCTGGAAAACTAATGGATGCAAACCCATATCAAGAAACCTTGGACTCAACTCTCCAACCAGAACTCACTAGTCAGCCTTTACAGCATCCCCAGACTGCTCACAGCACAGCTGGCTACTATTTGCCAGTGGCAACTCCATGCGATAAACTCTTGCTTGTAGCTCGTTTTTGATTAATAAAAACGGACTTACAAGGAAATGAAAGAAGTTATTAAGTAAAATAGCCCTTGAATAATACACTGCCACTACAGCTAAGATGAGCTGTGTGCAGGCATCCATCCAGAACAGTTTTCACTGTTGAAAACTGTGCTGCTGTGGTTGGCCATCCCATGTGTGAGGTGAGACAGGAATTAGTGTCACAAGAGGTGTAACACTCTTCCAGCAGACCCCAGGGCAGCTGGCTGGAGTCTCCACACTATGCTGCTTTGCTCAACTCTTCTTCCTGCTCTGCCTGGAGCCAGAACTGTTGCTAACACTGCCAAAACTGCTGCTCTGCACCTTCCCAGCTGACTGACAGAGCAGGAGCCCTCTGGACTAAGGGGCATCTCCACGAGCCTGTGCCAACCACTGGCACAGAGCGGCTCTGGAGTGGTGTTCTGGCTGGCAGTGATTTGTACGTGTCAAAAGGAGAAGAGGCAGTCAAAGAGAATCTGTGAATTCAGCTCCAGAACCCGAGGTGGTCTGATGTGTTGATGATGCCCAACACATCACACCCCACAGTCCAGCAGGATCCACTGGAGTATCAAGCTGAGCAGTGTTATCTTCCAAAATGTTTAATGTAGGGAGAAAGTTTCTGTTTGGTTAAAATAATAACAGTTTGCAGTGGGATACAGCCAGTCTACAGAGACAAAGACTCATGAATTGTTAAATCTGCAATGAATAGTTCATCCAAACACAGTGAAAAGTAAATCTCTGTAAGCAAGACCCCTCAGCATCTCTTTTCCTATCTGACAGAATAAAAGTTAAGTATACTGAAGGTCTTCTAACCTTTACCATAATAATGTATCTGTTAGCACACATTTAGAAAACTCTTAGTGTGTGACACGTTAGGAGTTTTAACTGTGCATTTTGTTTTGTAAGTTGTGTCACAACGGTTTTGAAGCACGTAGCTGATCTGTCAACTCCAATGGCTGCTGGCTATTAGGGATGTAAAATTCTGCTTGTGCATTAAAATTTTTATTTCCTACTCAAAAGTTCGCTGCATCATTTATGCTTCTGAAATGGCTATTTAGCATCTGGCTCTTGTGTGAGTTAATGATACAAAAAATAGCTGTTGACATTGAAGTAGCCATAATATGCGTTTATTACCTAGCAGAGAGGCAGAAATGTTTATGTTTGTTATATGGAGCTTCCTTGTCAATTTTTAAAAGATTAATCTCCCTTTGGAAAGGTCTTATAATATTTCTTATTTTATACTGCTTTTGTGAGCAGTATAGCTGAGTTGTGATATTGAGTGTCTTGGAGTATCAAGAGCCCCGTCACATTTGTGAAACCTTTTAATAAAAATGTTTAGATGTTTTGACAAATTTTCTATCATACACCATAATGGGACAAACAAGACTTCAAAGATTATCTCCCTCCAGACCTGAATCTTTTATAGATTTATTTAATAAGCCTGATAAGATCCATGTTTATAGCTGTTGAATTGGTAGATTAACCTCCATATTATCTGTTGTGTTATCACCACAACAATATGAGATTGTGAGATTTCTCCATCCTTGTGCTTCTTACATATTCTACAGCAACAGAAAATTCAAGCAAGACCACTTTAGTGGATATAGTTATTTGAATAAAAATGTAATGATTTTGCTGTAAAATGATTGTTACTCAGCTAACTAAAAAATTGACAGACCCTAGGAGTGTAAGCCTCTGGTTATTTTGAAGATGATACCAAGCCTTAGAACACACATCAAGCTTGAAGGAGAAGAGCGTTGTGATTTTTCAGGTGCAGTCTGCCCTCATCTTAGAATGCAAACTAAGCATTTGCATGCCCAAATATTAATTTTGCAGATGTGTTCTTTCTAGGAGTGATAATGCAAGAAGTGAGAGACACACTTAAAAATAATAATGCACATAAGCAGACAGTTTGACATTGGACTGAGTGCAGAAGCACCTGGTTTTCTTGGAGCTTCAAATCTTCATTTATTTATTATTTAATCAGATACACTCAAACTCTGAGGAGGAGATTGACTTGTAATATTACCTTGCCTTGAAAATATGAGATTTCATTACAAAAGAGACCACTTTCAGGGAATACAGACATTTTTCTCCTCTACTAATCTTAGCAGATCTCCTCCTTCTTCCTTATCTTTCTTGTCCATTTGGAAAGTAACAGGTAACAAAATTATTGCACACTCTTGAACTAAATTCCTCTATTTCTCTACATAAATCTCTGTATTCTATGCATCAATCTCCCTCTACTTGCCTTCATCTCCTCCTCTGATGCCAGAACTCTTGTGTGCTCAATATTTCCAGTCTCTCATTGAATTGTTCCTCTCATTCTCTTCTGGGACCCTCATTTTCCCCATGGCAGATTGGTCTCTGAATTCAATATAGCTCTTAGAAAAGTGGTTCAGTCAGGATTTTTCCTGTGCAATGCTCTCACTCTCTGTATCCAGACCTGCCTGTGTGTCCTTACTTTGCCAATCCTACCACAAAGTATTCTTTGTCCATTCTCTATAGTTAATGGAAATTATTTGAGGTTTATCTAGCTTTAAATTTTAATAGGAAGCAAAGATTGATCAAGCACAGGAAATTTGTTTTACCCCAGATGTTTGTGAACCACAGTCCACTTCTTTGGTTAAAAATTAGAGAGGAGGGTGAACCTAACCACTTTTTCTTCGCTCTTCTTCCCTTATTTATTTCTTTAATGTTTTCATCTGTCACAAAAAATCTGCTCAGTGATGCCACGAAAACACTATGAAATTTCAGAATGGATTAGCTGCAGCATCCAAAATTTATCATGGTACAGAGCAATGCCAGACAGTTGAATGTGAAGCATTACCTCAGTCAGCCAAAAGGATGGACATTGCTTTGTCCTCTGGAAGCCTTCCATTAAAGTTGTTTGTCTTTGGCTAGCCTGACTCCAGGGGAATATTAAAACCATACTTTGTGTCTGCAGAGACTGATTGTATGTGGATGACATATGTATTGGTGAAAAATCTAGAGTCACCTTTCCCATAACATTTATGGTGCTGCTAAATTAATATAAATTAATTTCAAGAGATATGATGAATGATAAAAAACCTGCAAGTCATGTGTTGATAAAGGTTGTGTCCAGTCTGACTTGTATTTGCTAAAACTGTAATCCAAATGAATGTTTCAAATTTGCTTTACCTATTTATAAAATAAATTAGAGGCTAGATGATTAGTGCAAGGTAAATAAGGCTTAAAGATTTAGCAGATTTATCACTTAGTTGGGGGAGCTTCTGTAGGTTATTAAAAGGACATCTACTTATTTAATTAAATACCTGTCACTAATGAGTGCTTCACAGTTAGCTTTGTGTGTGTACTGTATTCATAAAGAGGTCTTTTTTTGTTTTTTCTCTTTTTGGGAAATCCATGAATTACAAGAAAAAAAAACATTAAAAATGTTTAAACCTGTTGTTTCCCAGAAAAGTTATAACACAACCCTCTGAGCATCAATTTTTTTCTGTTTCTCCGTTAATTATGCATTACCAATCATCAAAATATGTGGTCAAGGGATGTTAGAACAAACTATTTAATTGCAGTAACTGTGAAAAACAAATGCAGTACTAATAAGATAAAACTGACTTCGTTCAATGGCAGATTTTGTTTGCAACAGATGAAAAAATTTCTTCATATTTCAAAGAGCAGCAAGCCACACACCAGGTTAGCTGAACTACTAAGGATTGCATGTTCAACACCTTTTTTTTTAAATTTTTCTCTTGAATGCAGGTCTTTTTGTCATGTGCATTTTTCTCAACTTGGCCTGGGTCTTCCATAATAAAACCATATATAAAAATAAATTCCTGTATACGCTTTCTCTAGAACCATAGCATCTACTTCCCCATGCCTTGTCACACTTCTGTCAAAAGATTTTTAAACTTATTCAGGTTTTTCACAACTTGGCTAAGTTTGTGCATTTTATTAAACATTTGGTACAGAAAAATTAAAAAGTGCCAACAGCTGAACAATACTAAGCAGCATTAACATATAAACAATCCTCACTGGGTTCTATTAATTTTCAGTGTTTGGCTAGAATATTTGCTTCTTAACAGGATTTTTAGTCTTTCTCAGGGTGATTCCAAAATGTACCACTTGTTCTGGCAAAAACAATCCCCAAACAAACATAAATAGATTCTTGTGGTTTAGTTACAGCTAGTCACTATGTCATGATTAACCCCTTCTAGGGATTTCTGTTTAATGTTAGACAATGTGTTACCTTTAAGGTATCACTAAAAACCCAAACACTTTTCCTTATTGGAATTACATCGGAACAGGATACTTAATATGGAAGACGGGCTCTTGAGTATCAGCATTCTAAAATTTTTCAAGAAGTTTTACAAATTCTAATAAAACGTCTCAGCTGCTAGCTGACACATGGCAACCTAGCAAATGATTCTTGGCAAGTTTTGTGACAGAAAAGAGAAAGCTGGGTTAGCAGCAGTCTTATTTCCAGCTGTTTCCAAAATAGTAGTATTTTAGTACTTTATTTTAAGCAGAACTTAAAACACAGACATCTGGCTGGTTACTTTTTTCAAGAGCATCAGTGGGTTTAATTATATGTGGACATATTGAGGGCAAGAAATCCATTACATGATCTTGAATTTCCAGAAACTGATGTGGTATCAAATATTTTGCAAAGTTGTTGTGCGGGGCACACAAGACGTGCTTCAGGGGGTGGTGCAGCTGCATTCAGGCTGCTCTGAGGCACAGTCTGACACAGCTGAGCATCACTCACTATTTGAAACCTGTCTGACATGTGGGATTTTTCTCCATCAATTTTATAACCTTGACTACTTAAACAATACCAAAATTTCGCTTGAATCAATACAGCTCTGTGTCCAGAGAACATAATCAATGTACTTGATTTAACTTCAAAATAAGTGTCTTTCTAGCAGCTGAGCATCTGTTGGCATGCAGCCTTCTTGCAAGGCCCTCATGGCCTGGAAGTTAATAGCCAGATGCAAGGCTTTTTCTGCTGCTTTTCCACATTTCAGGAGATCAGGCTGACAGTACCAAGGGGTGAGAAATGATTCCCCTGCCCCATTTCTAATGCCCTTATCACTAAGTCTAACCACTGAAATACAGCTTGTGTGTCAGTATTTTGAAGTATATGAAGTATGTGAAGAACTGAGCATTATATGAGGAGCAATTTCTACCAAGAATCTCTTCTGGCTATGTACAAGACAAGTTCTAGGGAGGAGTTACAAATTTTACATCTCTTTGCCAGCAGCTGTTAATAATTACAAAGCCTCCCTTTCACAATTTTTACTAGTGCAGTGTCCATTTGCATTCGGATTTTGAAGCCCATTTATTTTGTTTTATTCATCATTCAGGCTGATCCAGTGGCTCAGCAGCATGCTAAAATTCTCTTAGTTGATGGTTGTTTATACAGCACCTGCAAAAGGGGAGAGAACAAAAATAACTTTGCTTGCCAGTACTGTTTTTATTTATTCCAGCTTCTTGATTTGCTTTGTGTATGTATCTTTGCCATTGATAATTTAAGAGCCAATTTGATTTGATCTGGTCTAGTAAAAGTTGTTTCTGCCTGGGGGGGTCAGAGCAGATGACCTTTAAAGGTCCCTTCCCACACAAAGCACTCTATGATTCTATGAAAACAGCACTCAGTTTGGGGGCTTCTACTACTTTTCTTAGTTAAAAAAGAAACTAAGTTTCTGGAATTGCAAACTCAGTACCAGGAGTTAGACAGGGAAGTTGAAGGGGAAAATAACAACTAGGAAGCATTACATTTTAAAGGCAACATATTGCAAGGTGATATAAAAATCACTCAGAGGAGATGTTTGATCAAGAATTCACAATGGAGATAACAGTAGAATCTGAGAGAGACAGTGGTTCTAGTCTGTGATCTGTTATTTATAAAGAGAAAATGTGGTCAGTGAGCAGGCCTCAGATTCCTAGTAGAAATTACAGTTTCTTTGTTACACAATAGGGACTAAATGGTGTGTTTTCTTCAAGCTGTGAACAGGGAGCAGCATGTGGCTGTTTGTTCCAAGAATAAAGCCAGAAACTGGACTGTGTTTTGAGGTTCTTATTTTTTTTCTTTTTTTTAATTATTTTTTTAAAGTGTCCAGAGACTACCTTAGTTTCCCATTTTGTTGAAATGAGAGTGTGTTTCTTTGTGGTATAGTGAGTGAGGCTGAAAGCAGATGTGCTGCTGACTCTGTAATTCTCAATCCTCTGAAGTGGATGTAATCCTGCCCTGAAGGTGTGTCTGTACATCCAGCTTCTTCAGGCTGGACAGAGGTACAAAGGGTGAAAAGATTTTCTCACAGTGAGAGAAATCATTATAATTGAAAGAACTATTTTTTAATATATAATATATTTTTTTTTCTCCTAAAAATAATTAATTATTCATTAATAAAAATAAACATAAGTTACAAGCATTTGACATCTCAAAGGCCATCTAGACGAGTATTTTAAACCTATATTAAGTGCTATTTTATGTCATTCTATCAGAAACTTCAAGCTGGCCAGTTCACACATATTTGCCACGTATAACTCCAGCCCTGATTTGTTTTCTTCCTTATTTTAAAGATACACAAAACAAACTTCAACAAAGACTTCAATGTCTTCAGATTGACTTTCATTGAGCATCAAGACAACAATACTGGAATCATTTTAGAGGGAGTTTGGTAAGGTAGATGCTTCTGGTGTACAAAATTATATGTCATATAGCAGAACTAATATTGAAAGGAAAATCTGATAAAATATTAGTGCAAGTTAAAAAGCAGACAAATTGAAATTTAAAGGGAAACTCCTCCCTCTCTAACAAATACAGCAAAAGAAACTCATGAAGAAATTTTAGATGCCTCACTTTCCAGAAGTTGATCCTTTTGGTTTGTTTCAATGGGTTGTGACCTATACAAAGCTAACAGTAAGAAAGAATAATTTTGTCACTTTTGACATTCAATTATTACCAGAAAAAGTAGAAGAGGTTCATCTGTGCTTCAGGTTAACTATAGAAAAGAACCATGACAAAAAAGCTTGCATTAGGCTAGCAAGCTAGCTTTTTATTATTGAAAGCATAAAACAAGCTGATATGAGTTAAGAAGTTATGATGTATTTCTGTGATAGATGGAACGAGTTATGTCCAGCAGTTTCTGTCCCCACCATTTTCTAGAGAAATGGAATATTAAAAAATATGTGCATACTTTAATGTTAGGTTGAAGATGAAAGAAAGGATGGCAAATGTGATGTTAAAATCCTTTCTCTTAGAATGACCTTGATGTATGCATTGGATCCTGTAGTAAGTGTAACTCTCCACTTAACATTAAATGAAATTTTTGCTATGTACATAACTTCTTTGCTTATCACCACACTAAATTTTTTGTTTCATTTCTCCTTCTGCCTTTCCCTCATCTTTCTAAAATAAGCATATGCTGTTCAAGTGTCTCTCAGCCTTTACAATTCTTTCATTTGATTTAACTCAATATTTCTTCTCTGATTTAATAGGATACTTCTACCTTTCTTTTTCCAGTGATTTCTTTATTCTGCTTCAGTTCAATATATCAGGACAGTGTTTTTCTAGTCAGAGTAAAATAAGAAAAATGAAGGAATGATGGAATATTATATGGCAAATAGCTCTGCTAATTTTTTGCTTTTGGGGAACTGAAGTTGGAAGAAATGGTGCAAAACAGAGGTATATATATATATATATATATATATATATATATATATATATAATAGATGTATATATAAACAGAGCTATAAATATATATACAAAATATATATTTTTATATATACATATATATATTGTATATATATAAATATATACAAAAAGTTGAGTACTAGGAAGGTACAAATAGCACGGCAAAGGCAATTCTGAGGGCAAGCCATAATTATAAGTTTATTAAAGTGACTTTGCTTTGAGTCCAAGGCTACTGTTTCAAGCATTGCCATTGGAAGAAAGGCATACTTCCACTCTTAGAACATGTCTTGAAAACTCTTTATTTTTGCTTTACCAACTGCAGTGACAAGTCACAAGGAAAACTTGCAAACACTAAGACAGACTAGAGATTAAAAAATACTACGAAAATTCCCTCTAACTGGGGCTGCTAAAGGAAATAACAGGTCCTGTTACCCCACTGCCTGGTAAATGAAAACTCCCTGCTGGAAAAATGCAGAAAGGCTAGCAGCTGGTACCTGAACCTGAATTTGGTTGCAATAGCCAGAGAGAAAGGCAGCACTCCAAGGGAAATTAATTATAGCAAAATTCAATCATGGGGCAAAGGAAAGATCATAGGTTTTTTGTGATTCCAGATGCATATCTGGAATAGTTTAGAGAGCTGGAGATAAGAGGAGAATGCAAGAAAAGGAATCCATCCTGTGTTTTAACAGGACAAAAATCAATGCCTGCTAAAAAGGAGAAATTTGATACTATGAAAAAGGTACAGCAGATAATCAACCCAACCAGTAAGGACTGAGCACTGCTAGATGAACAAGGGCATCATGTTTGCAGATGGGGTGTTGAGTCTTTGATCACAGGAGTTAAAGGTGTGCAGGAGTCAGTGTAATCAAGAATGAAAGCATCTTTCAAAAACAGTTTTGAAAGCTCCTTCGGATGCTCTGGACTCAGATGCAGAAGGCATGTTATGATCTCAGTTATCAGCAGCCCTACAGCAGAACAAGAGGAAACAATGATAAACTCAGAAAGTGAATGCAAGAGTCTTCATCCTTTCTGAAGAGTTAGATTAGGAATTAGAGAATTCTCATAATTATACTTGCATTAATATGCTATAGCAACACTATCCTCTAAATAGAAAGGGCCTTTTTTTTTGGGGGGGGGGGGTGTGTGGAATTATGCCAACAATATATTTTGGTTTTGTAATAGGCCTGGGAGTCTTTTTGATAAAGATGGTAAGTGAAAGCCTTATTAATTGAGTTTATAATCTAAATAGATTTGTGAATGAAGCCATAATGAGACTATTACCTTTCTTTAGCAGGTGATACAAACTGATCAACTGGCCAGTCCTCAATTAATAGGCAGTCTGTTGCAGAGCTTTAGCACAGACATTTTTTTTCTCTCTGAGTATCAAGAAAATGAGTTTGCAAAGAAATTTCAGTCAAATGTGTGCCTTTGTGGGAGAACGACTTGGTGTGGAAAAAGAAAATTCATAGGCATAATACCTAAAAGCATCAGATAGAAAATATGTTGACATTTTTCTTTTCAGAGTTTGCTAAATTGGGGAATAGCTTTCCTAAACCATGACATGGAGGAACCCCAACAATCAACCCTTGATCAAATGCAGAGATTAAGCACATTGTTTTCACAGAGGAACATTCAGACTCGGTTCAGGGTGGTCCCAAACAGTCTGCCTGGGAAGAAGGATTGAACACTTGTGCTTTTCAGCCCAGAGAAGTGTAAAAGTAATGATAAATGCAAATATATTTATTGGGACAAAAGGGCTTAAATGAGAAGATCTTAATTCCATTGGGTTTTGATCTTTCAATGGCAACAGGGAAAGAAGAGAGACAAATCCCCAAAAGAATGAAACCTGGAGCAGATATCAGCTAGTTATGAACTGTACTTAGAAGGGAAGACAGAACAACATGAAAGAACCGGGATGTTAGAATAGGAAGAACTGAAATTGTGCAAGATCTATCCTAAATGAGATGGAAAGGAAGAATTAATGAAAGAACAATAGGAAGAAATAGACAACTCCAGAAAAGTCATGAAGGTGGTAGTGGTGGCCACTTTGAGACCTTTTATAAAAGTGACAAGAAGACAAGACAAGGTCTGTTTATGCAGGAGCACATCAGGTAGGAGGAAACATATTGCCTGTCTCTGCAAGTTTGTTGGGAATTTGAGCAGAACTAATATTATTAGTACTTCAAATAGCAGAGATGTATGCAGTCTGAGAAAAGAGAACAAAAGTTATTGACTTGATGTCGGCATGGATAACCAAGCAATTGAAACCTGGTTTGGTTAAGTGACTATCAGTATGCTTATTTCACTGTAATGTTTCAAAGCTATTGTGAAGGCTCACACCCTAAACAAACAGGAGGGATTGTGTAGAATGGTACCAGTGATGTAAAGGAAAGGGAAAATTATAGGTTGTGTTTAGACTGACTTTTCAACTGGAAGATGTTAGGCCAAGCAATGGTTTTTCAGAGCGGAGGAAAATAAAAAAATAAAAATTGTAGATAAACTTAATGAAACAAATTCTAGTTTTATGGAGGGGAACTTTTTATTTAATGCATAACATGCTGCTTCTGAATATTATCTGTTGTCACACAACATATTCAAATTCAATTCAAGTGTTTCCAGTTTGTTTGAAACAGTCCTGCATCTGCAAGTTGAAGTTTGGCAACAGCTGTTTTTGTCTCAAGACAGCTTTCTGCAATTACAGACAGTCAGCTCTACTGTGGTTTTTTTGCATCTTCACTTGGTGGTCAGCTTTCTGTCACATTTGTGATTATTTTTCTCATCCCTGATTGTGCAATCACAGAAAATTCTCCAGTTTTCTAAGGCATCTGCAGATGCAGTTGGGCTTCACTCAAGAAAAACTTAAATCTTCTGTAGAGTCACAGTTCTCAAACAGAAGTCACCAATTGTCTGCATGCAGATATGTTTGATTGCAATCTTTTTGGGTCAGCCCCACTTTTAGAATTCATGGGTTCCTGCAGTAGATTTCTCTAGACACCAGATCTCTATTTTACTGTCTCCATACTGGTCCTGTTTCTGCTTTGTTGGCAGGATCCTGAGAGTGGCCGACTATGAGACTAAATTAGCACCTCTACAATACTGATTTTGGGGATGAAGGAAGCACTCCAAATTTTTATCAAATTAATGATTTTTAATATAGTAATTTAATTTTCAACTCAGAAAGTGAAACACAAGCTGTACACTCAGATAAGCTCCTCATGCAAGGTATATTGACCAGTTATTTATGTTGTCATTAGCAGCAGGGTGCGAGTGGAGTAAACAATTTTGCTGACTGTGCCATTATTGCAGATTGTTCCATAGCTGGGTGCAAAATGCTGTGGTTTTTGACTGACATTTTGTTAGCTGGACCATTTGCTGATATTTTGCTACATGGTACAGTTTAAGCAAGGATGCAGCAGTACAAGATGTCATTGACTGCTGAGATCTACAAACTCGGACTCACAGCACATGTCCTCATCCAGTAGTTCCTGTTGGAGTGCATACACACTGCTAAACAGCTGCCATAACACAATCTGCCAACAGATAAAAGTAAGCTATTGCTTCACAAGGGTATGGAAAGTGCATGGAGTCGACCTTACCATAAGTGTAAAAAGTAGCATATGTTAAATGATTGAAAGTGTGACTTGTGAAATTTTACAAATGAAGAGACATGTTTGCTTTGTGACCTATAACCACGCATTGCCCTTTTGTAGAATGAGGAAACGCTGCTTTGTGATGCACTCAGTAGTTAATCACTGCTTCTAATCGATCTTCATAACATTTCTCTAATGCCTTGAATCTCACATCTCCCTTCTGCATGCCGAGATGGTGGTGATTTATAAAAAAATACAGCTCATTTGAGTGTGAAGTCAATAGAAGATCACTCTCTAACTGCTCTACTATGGCAGCACAGAATGCCAGATTTAATTCCTTAGAACAAACTGCTGTTAGAAAAATCCAGTGCTGTTTGTAATGCCAGACACAGCCACAATGCAGTTTGGGTTACAGATATGAGCATTGATCTTTCAGAAGATTTGCTGTCTGACCTTGTTTTAACTTTATGTGTGCTCTGCTCTGCTAGACTGAGAAATTCAGTGCCAACTTGGAGACTTCTTTCCCATTATTACGTGTGGAATGAAAACAAGAGGACTCAGAGAAAGTTTGGATGCCTGCTTTACAACAAGCAGCCATTCTGGGTCCCTTGGCTACAGGATTGATTAGCAGGGCAAGAAAATGAGAAAACAAGAAGCTGTCCTCTTCATCCCCATGTTTCTGTTGTCCAGAGTGCTGAAGGGGGAGAGCACAGAGCTCCGCATGGGAGAAAAAGTCCAAAATCATCCACGTTCCTTTTCTTGTTGCTTCAGTGATGTCACCTGAGGAACTAATATAGCTTCTTTATCCATTTGGATACCGTCATCTATCAAGATACTCTCTTCACAGTTTACCTTCTGGAACAGTGCTGAAAGAAGAAAACACTAAAGGCCAGGCTGAAATGGGAATAGATAATGAATAAAGAAGATTCTTTTGGGAACAACTTAGCTTTCATTGCCAATAATTAGGGATGTTTTCTTCATGAGGCAGCAAATTAAAACAAAGAACTGGGTTTTGAGATAGCAAAAATGAGCAAGGTATTTCCAAACCCTTGAGATACAGTGGAAGGAAAAATGAGATCTGGATTTAAAATAGTTTAAGATTTTGCAAAAATAGGAGCTAACTACTAAGGTGATACATAGCTAAAGTCAAAAGCCATCTAACTGTAACTTTGGCTCAATCAAGTTTCATGACAGCCACATAAGCATCTATGCCTTAGACAATTCAGCTTTTTCAAGCTTTTTTTTTTTTTTTTAGTTAGAAAAAAGGACCAGTATTATTAATTTTGTATAGTGTTTTGAAGAAGGAATGCAGCAGAGATTAATTTTTTTTTATATGGCCTTTGTAAAAATCATACTAAAATGAGCTGTACAGTTGTCATCTAGAAAGCAGGACAAAGTGGAAAATCATACTGAAATCAGTCTTAGATTAGAATTCAAGTAATATTATTGAAATTCTTCTTTAGACCTACCTTTAAATATTATAGATTCCTGCATGGTAACAAAAATTTAGTTCAGACTTTTTATGGTCTGGAAAAATCCACATACAAGCACAATATGAAGTAAAGTAAATAAGCTTTGTTTTTCCTATATAATGCATTCTTGAGTTGTAGTCAGACAAAAAAAGCAATTTTTTTTTAGATAAGAATTAAGGTTTGCTCTTGTGAAACCCAGTAGCAAAAAGGTTTTGAATTGGAAACATTTCCTGCTACCATTTTAACATTAATAAGAAAGTAACGAGACCCCATTAATATACATGGTTACAGAGAAATTACAAATAGGTTATATGTGAGGGTGAATTTCAATCAACAGTTTCATCAATGTGATGGATATTCTATTAACAGGCTCATCTTCATCTCACTAGTTTTCCAACAGAAAGAATTTACTGACCCTGCATGTACTTGGCTGTAATGAGCTACATTTATATTTTCACCACCAAAAAACCAGCATGATTAAATTTTAAAAAAGAAGGAGAACAAGGTCATTTCTATCAGTAAAGAAAACCCCTAAAAAGAAACCATTTGATCCCAGAAAACTGACTGTAATATTTTCTTTCTTTCTTCCTTCCTTTTCTTCCTTTTCTTTCCCTTCCTTCCCCTTCCTTCCTTCCTTCCTTCCTTCCTTCCTTCCTTCCTTCCTTCTTCCTTCCTTCCTTCCTTCCTTCCTTCCTTCCTTCCTTCCTTCCTTCCTTCCTTCCTTCCTTCCTTCCTTCCTTCCTTCCTTCCTTCCTTCCTTCCTTCCTTTCCTTCCTTTCCTTCCTTTCCTTCCTTTCCTTCCTTTCCTTCCTCCCTTCCTTCCTTCCTTCCTCCCTTCCTCCCTTCCTCCCACTCTTTTCTTTCTCTCTTTCTTTCTCTCTCTCTCTCTCTCTCATTCTCTCTCTCCTCTCTCTTCTCTCTCTCTCTCTCTCTCTCTCTCTCTCTCATTCTCTCTCTCTCTCTCATTCTCTCTCTCTCTCTCTCTCTCTCTTTCTCTCTCTCTTTCTCTCCCTCTTTCTCTCCACAGGACAAGGAGGGATGCAGTGGGCACTTGTTCCGCAGTAGCCCCATGCACATATACCAAGTGCTGCGGGTGAGGACAGCCCATTGTGATCTCACGGTGCTGGACTTTGGTGCCATTGATAACGTTCCAAACCGTCTAGTGAAGCATTATGACGTCTCATCGCCAGAGAGGCGGTCGGAGGGGAAACATTCAACGTTTCCTTCCTGGCGGCCCACGCGTTTGTTCCACCTGTCCCCGGGCCAGCCGACAGCCAGGGCCTTTGTCCCTCTGCTCGCTCGCCATCAGCGCTAACGAGAGGGAGCAGCTGGGCCCCCCGAGCGAGCCCGCCTGCCCCACAGCTTCCAGCTTCCTCCGGAGGCAGCGCGAGGCCGGGGCAGGCATGGGGGAGAGCGGCTCGGCCGGGGGCAGAGCCGCCGACGGCGGGCTGCGAGTGCCCATCGGCCTGGGCGCCGTCAGCAGGCCGCCCCTCCTGGCCTGCTGCATGCGCCCCTTCTGCTTGAGCCGCCTCGGGCGCTGGGCGCGGGCCGGCCAGCACTGCCCCGTGTGCCGGCAGGCGCTGGAGCCGGCGCTGCACTCCGTGCCGGCCGACGGCGACTACGAGCTGCTGCTGGTGGGGCTGCCCGGCCGCCTGCACAGCACCATGGCCCGGGACCGGGCCCGCCGCGCCGCTACGGGCTGCGCCGGCGGCACGGCCCGCACCCGCCCGCGGCCCGGCCCGGCGGCTCCCGGGGAAGGGCAGCCCGGGCCCGCACCCGCCCGCTCCCGGGGAAGGGGCAGCCCCGGGCCCGCACCCGCCCGCTCCCGGGGCCGGGGTAGCTCCGGGGCCCGCACCCGCCCGCTCCCGGGGAAGGGGCAGCCCCGGGGCCCGCACCCGCCCGCTCCCGGGGAAGGGGCAGCCCCGGGGCCCGCACCCGCCCGCTCCCGGGGAAGGGGCAGCCCCGGGGCCCGCACCCGCCCGCTCCCGGGGAAGGGGCAGCCCCGGGGCCCGCACCCGCCGCTCCCGGGAAGGGCAGCCCCGGGGCCCGCACCCGCCCGCTCCCGGGAAGGGGCAGCCCCGGGGCCCGCACCCGCCCGCTCCCGGGGAAGGGGTAGCTCCGGGGCCCGGCCCCGGGCGCTGCTGCTGCCGGCGCTGCCCGGCACCCTTGGCGCAGGACGGGCCCGGGTGCTCTCGACACACGCACAGCGGCGCGGAGTAGCTGCGGCCCCTCTGCGGTTTGCAGTGAACGCTTCGGTGAAGGGAAGGAAATGGTGGCTGTGGTCTCTCTCTCTCTCCTCCGGCCCAAAAACGTGGACTCGTTGATCTAGACTTCTGGATCAAAGATGTTTATATTAATCTTAATAAACTAAGGTAGTTGTCCTACAAAGGGAAAAGTGAAGCAACATAAGCCTAAATGAACTTCTTAATAAAGTATCCATGTTCAGTATTAATGTAATTAAGAGAAGAGAAAATAAATGTTTATTCAGACCTCGATTTATACGTGTCATGAATAAAAGACCCCCCCCCCCCATGCTCTTTAGCATTATTTAGGCCACGTTGTCCTTTTTAGAATGGAATCAGAATGTCAAGGAAAAACACATTAGCATAAAAACAGGGCTGAAAACATGTGTCAGGAAGTACACTTTATGTTTGTCTGAATCTGAAAACTAGATATCATACATATGACATCTAATTTACATTGAACCATTTGATTTCCAGCATGACTCAGATAAGCACATGATATTTCCTTACTATCAGAATACAGTCTACCAAGAAATTAGAAAATGCCTTTTGTTTTGTGTGCTTCCCGGTAATAATAAGGTTGAGCACTCTGTTTGTTAAGCGTGATTAGTACAGAGTGGAATTTTACACAGTATTAAGTGGTAATATAATTACAGATGCAAACTGTCTCCTAGCACACAGTTAAGTCAAATTTTCTATGCAGAAGAGTTTGTATTATGGTTGATACATATTCATAAGCAGACACACTTGATGTCATCTCTCAGCTAAAAACTAAAGACAAACTAACTGCGCACATCCTTTACAATTACTTAAATGAATCCAAATTGGATATTTGTAGTCTTTTTTTCCTGACTAATAGAACTGTGGCCCTTTTAATTCCATTATTGAAGACAAACATCTCTCCATTTTTAATGATTTAAGGTCGTTATACATAGCCAAGCTTAAAAGAACATGTTTTATGAATAACACTGCAAGCAGAGATACGTTAAATGAGAGAGATTGGTTAAGCACTTGGAAGATCCATTGCAGCCAAACAAAATAGATAAACTGCATTAGGGTCAAGAAGTCCCTGGAACTGTTAGCACCTGGGACAGTATTTAGGGACAATATCAAAGGTGCTTACCCTGCTCCAAATGTTGGCTAATGGCTGCTGTTCCTACTGATGGTTCTGTCCCTGTCGTCTTCCTCTCATTCTACCTCGTTTCCTTCTCCAAAAATAAATGAAAAGTGAACAAGAAAAATCCAGGTTAGTTAAGAGATACCTGATGAAAAAAGGAAGAAGTATAAGAAGTGAATTAATAATAACAGCATGGGAGGGTAACCAGATTTTTCTACCAGGGCATCTGTTTTCAGAACGTAACACAAACTTCTTATATATCTGGTTAAAAGGGTGGCAGTGAAAATGAGCAGAAAAAATTCTCTAATATGTGACTGAGAGAGCAGGGTCCAACTTGGAGTTACCTTGGCTCTGTTGGTAAATTTATCCTTGGGTTTTTGGTGTGTAGACACAATGAATGTGTATGGCCAGTATATGACAGACACATCTATGTTACAGTAGGAATAGATAGAAAATTTGGTTGTATAGATGACTGAAGATATTTCTTCTCAGGAGGACAAATCAAATACATAGATCTCTTTTGCAGTTTGGGAAACTAGCCCCGGGAGGCAAGCAATTTTCTACATTTAAATTCATACAATGCTTAAAAGGTAATAACCATGCTTAGATTTGTAGGACTCCTTTTTCATGACACCTTATCCAGAGAATTTTATTCTGCAGGCATTTGAGCAGCTGAATTCCACACAGCAAATATTCGAAGACTCCTTATTTCAAGATAGAATTGGCAAGCAATAACAGGCATTGATTTTACATCTGTTTGGCTATTCAGATCAAAAATGCTTCTGCAAGCATCCAGCTAAGGAAGCATTGGCAGAGGTACTTGCCGACCACAGTTATTCAGCACTGAGTCAGATCCGTCAGACTCTGCATCAGATCAGGAAGCTTTAATCTTTGAATTGTTTTACTTTAGTTCTTAAGACTACAGATAATGTCATTGCACCACTTAATTTGGTTGTATGTGATCCATATTATAGGCTGATTTATAGGCTGTTTCAAGGTGAATCTAAACTGGAGATCTGGTTCTCAGGCTAAGACACAAATGGAGATCCTTTTCAAAAGCAATTAACTTTTTCTTAGTGAAAACATGGTAGGCAAAATTTAGAAACAAAACAAAACTTCGGAAAGGATACTCTAAAATCAAGAAAAGTAATAAAAGGGATCTTCATAGATCTCACAGGAAAGATTGTGGAAACAAAGCCATGCAAAGAAGTAAAATCAAACACAAATAACTGAGCTCATTAAAATTAACACCAGTAATATTGTGACGAACTTTATTGTGGCATCTTCTATTCTTACTTCAGTCTTTCTGTGACATCCACTGCAGCTATTCCAGCACATGCTGATTTCCCTATCTGTTCAGCAGCAGCTCTGCTTTTGGGACAGATATTCCACAGTTCAGTCACTGTTACAGCTCAGTGCTGCATGGCTCGATGCACAACCTGTTTGTGACCCACCCCATGAAGCCTTTGAGCTGGCACATGGCACACACATAACACATAAGAGCCCCAAGAGCTACTGAGAGCTCCTCAAATCTTCCTCCAGAGAGCTGTGTTACTTCTCATCAACTCTGTGAGCACAAACTTATAGAACAGCTATAATTAAAACTACAGCAGAAACTTGTTCTTCCAAAATAGATAAAATTCAAGTCCAAATTAATCCTGCATCCTAATAATAATTATCATGAGCTAAGGTAAAATGGTTCCAGGCCAAAGCTCTGTTAAATTACAGCAGCAGAATACACCTGTTTTGTGCTTAGAAAGCTGCAATTGTCTAAAGAATTTACTGCCCTTTATTGTTTGTATCATTGTTAAGTGTGGTGCCTGGGACCGAAAGCTATGAAAATAAAAGGCAAACATAGTTGACAAAATAGTAAACAAAAATTAATGTGTTGTCTTCATCATGCTAGGAGGAGGGTTGTGGAGGAAAATTGCGTCTCATAAGTTATCTAGCTAGGGGAGAAAGAAAAGAAAGGCTCCAGAAAAAGCCAAGGTCTGTCTTGGATGCCCTAGGGGAACCAGGAGAGCCCAGAGGGCTGGCCAGGAGTGCAGGAGTGTCGGGACATCCTGTGGGACTCAGTCCATGGGCTGGAGGATAACCATGAAAGTATTTTAAACCACTTTAACTGCAGAGAAAGAAGAGAAACAAGAGTAGGCTTTTTCTCACAGACAATATGAATTATCAGCAGTTAGGTGGGAAAGAAAGAGTAGCAACAATTGTTCAGTTGTCCTAATAGAGAGAAATAACTATGGGGAGAATTGCTCTTACACTGCTGTTTTTCACCATTCTCCTGAAAATCTGGAAAGTGGAGACATGCATAAGATATCAAGGATTACTATTGATATAATATTATTCACAGTTGTCTAAACTAAATTCTACAAAGAGTTGCAGAAGGCTTTTGATTGAGACATAAAGCATCTGATGAAATTTGTATTCAATTAATGCAAAGTCACGCACAAAGGGAAAGCACAGTCCTAACTTTATACACAAACAGATGATGATAAGCTTAAAAAGAAATATGACCAGTTAGGAGTCATTATAGATAATTCTCTGAAAACAGAATAAACAAATGCAGATCATAGTTGAGCCTTTCTGCTGGATCTTAGGGGCAAGGACCACCCTTCAAGAATTAAGAAATTTGTCCACTAAACCTGTGCTAAACAGGATTTACAAAATTAGCTTCTATATTCATTTTACTCGATGGTAAACCTAATAAAAATCATCTGAAATCACAATTCGTGTTCTGGGTAAATGCTTGAGTAGTTTAAATTCATGTCTGTGTTGCTTGGGAAATTCAGGATAAGTATCAAGGGAAAAAAGCTTTATTTCAGTCTAACCTGATAAAGTGAGGGATGGTGAACCCTGAGGACTCATGAAAAGTTTTAGTTCCAAAAAAACAGTGAGATTGAGAGGGCTCCACATTGGGACCTATGATAGGGCAATAACTGATGGAAGCTTATTGACTCTGTGCCTCTGACAAGGCATGACAGCCAGAGATGCATCTTAAATTCCATCCCATCAATTCTTTCTCTTAGAGCAGCACAAATCTAAATATATGACCATAATAATTCACTTGGGAAAAAGGAGGGCTGTTTCCTCGAGAAACCTCCCCCATATTTTGAACACAACACACACAAACACATTTTGATTGCTCAGTCAAAGTGCAGCCATCTCTTCTTCCATGAGCAGTGTAGGGATCCTCCTGTGTGCACACACTTTGCCCTTGCTCTCTCCCAAAGACTGAGCAGAAGCTTGGAGTGCCTGGAATACAACCTGCATTATTCTTGGCAGGAAGAACTAGGGTGAAACTTCTGTCCAAGTTTTTGCCTATAGAAGTAAAAAATAAAACCAAAGAACTTCACAAAGAACTTCACAAAAAACATGCAGATTTTGACAGTACCAAAGGCTTCCAGAACTGAATGTTTTTGCATTCATACAAATGTCATTTTGGCTAAAAGTAGACTAGCAAAACAAATCATTCAACCGGATCTCAGAATCTGATCTCCATGGAAGAGCAGTCAATTCAGAATAAACCTATTCAGTCCACTCTTGTGCCAAGTGTGTGCACAAACTTTGGCTAACACAGCTAAGGGCTTCCTCTTTGAGTGATCCCAGAAACATTTCTTTCAACTAAGGAGAAATATGGATCCTGGTCACAAGCTGATATATATATAGAGGATTATATAGGAAAAACAAGTTAAGTACAACCTGATTTTGAGGAAAGATACTAAAAACTCTAAAAGTATTCCTAAAAGCAGATACTACAGCATTTTGGGGGAGGTATTGGGCTGTGCTCAGCAGTCAGACAATCAGCAGGAAATAGACACCGAAATAACACCTGAGCAGGATCCATTAACACAGCAAGTGAGCTTTCCGTACAGCTGCTCCATTGATTGGGAATAGACACAAAACACCACTGCCAGCACTGTCTGCCTGCCCACTTCCCTTGCCTCTGCTGAGTGAATCCCATGATCCAACCTTTGCCTGAACCAGGTCTCGATGTTTTCCAATAGCTGGATGGGCAAGTGGGGAGGATGGGGGTCATATCAGAGTTGAAGGTCATTAAGGAATACTGAAAACCTGTTTTCTTTTGCTGGAGATGACCAATATTTCTGAAAAAGGCAGAGGCAGCTGAAAGTTGGGCTCAAGAACTTATAAGCACAAGTAGCTACAGGCACAGATAGGTAACTACAATGTTACATGAAAAAAAAAGCAAGAGGAAATATTTACTTACCTTAAATCAGAATCAGCAGGCAAGCCAAACAGCATCATTCCAAATACCATTTGGAAAAAGCTAGAAGCTAAAACAGGCTACCCACTCCAAATATTGATAGAAATATTATGTCTTGCCTTTGCCTTTGGGCATAAGAGAAATCATAAATAAAAACGCTTGATAGCCTGTGACACCCTGACCCCAAAGCCAAGTAACACATACAGAAATTTTACTGCAGGCAGAGCATTTAGGTCTACTGAAATCTTTGTTCAAAACACAGGCGAGTACATGCCTGTGGATCACAGAGGATTTTTTTGTCAGGCTATAACTGATCTGTTTATGAAAGCATGAATCTAAAGCATTCCCTTGCAGGGAAAGACAGGTGAGGGTTTGAGGGAGATCCAGCAGATGGCTGTAAACCAGCAAGCTTTTCAAGTTCTGTCTTCAATTTTTGGGAAAGAACATATGGATACATCACCTATGTCAGCTGTGCTTTTGCAATTTTATCTGCAATGTAATTTGCAAACATTTTTAATAATAAAGATATAATGTGATGCATTTGAACCCACCCTTCACCTTTCTGCCTTCACTTACTGCTTTGCCCCAGAAGACCAAAGTTTTGATGCTAGGATATCACTGTGCATTCAAAATTTTCCAAATAAATTTTTTCCTTTGAAAATAAAACATTCCTATTAGAAGAGGCTTTTTACATTTTACTTTATTCAGTACCTGGCCTTCCAGCAAATGACTTTCTATGCTATACTGCTTCCCATGAATTGGTTCTGGCATATTCTCACTTTCATGAGAGCTAACAAATGCAGGAACTATGCAAGGCCTATTGGACACTGCACCTCTCCCTGCAAGAAATTCTTCAGGATGAGAACATGCTGGAAAATATGATAAAGTGTGGCTTTAAAGTGTTTTATCTACATGATTGTTTGTTACTGAACATTAATGGTGACATTGTATTTCTTCACTGCAAGATCCATCTACAATACTTAAGTCCACCTCTCCCACATTTTAAAGAACATTTTATTGAAAAATTAAGATAATTCACAGCATCATAATCTGCTGTGAGATTGTCAGAGCTCTCTGATCTGTAGTAATTTTTCTCAAAAGAGAAAACCACCCAACCATTATCTTTTAATCAGTGTCATTAGAACTTGTGAAGTTACTACTCAGTTTAAACTGTGTAGTTTTGCATTTTCAGTACTTAGAAATTATGACCTTGTGTACTGTATTTGGTGCAAAAGCATTTTCCATTTTCTCAAAGAAATAATACGAGAACTTTATAGTCTAAATAAAGAGCACTTCAAATGCTCTTTAAATGCTCTTTAACTCCTTTTTTTCATGGGCCTTATGCTAAATACACTGTCAAATTCGTGTGGGAATAAAAGAGAATTTAAGAATACTAAGTAGAAGCCATAGCCTATAACTATCTCAAATGAAGTAAGAATATTATACATGTATTTTCTCTTGCTGTCAGACAAGACAGTAAGTTCAATTCTGCCTTGGAGTTCAGAGCCTTATTTTATCTGATTACAATACCTGTTCAAGGATCATAAAATAATTTGTTAGGGAGAACCCCCCATTCTCCTTACACAGGTTGCTGGTGCTTGCTAACAATAACAAGAACATTTCCATCTCCACATTCTGACCCCTCAGAGGCTGCTCTCCAGCTTGCCTGCCATACCCTAAATCACCAGGGTGCAAATCACACCCTATCCTCCTGTGGTCCCCCATGGCCTTATATCTCAACCTGGCAGGAGAGTTGAAGGCAATTGCTAACCCCAAATTTTAGTTCTGCACTTAGTTAAAAGGAGTCTGTTTTAGAGCTGGTGCAGTTAGCATGGGCTCAAATATGGCATTGATGAGGAGCAAGACAAGAGTGAGAGTAGAGTGTTCTCATTGACATATGAACATTTCCATAGTTCACAGCCTTTTCCCAGGTTAAGGCTAACCTGCAGATGCTCAGAGATTTGGGGATGACCGTTGCTGTGCTTTAAAAGCAGCAAAGATAAAGATAAGGCCATAATTATACGTACAAACTGTAGTGCACTGCTCCATGGAAACTGTCAGTAGGTTTCCAAGGCAGCCAAATCAAGAAAAGAACAAGGCTTTAAAAGAGTGAAGTACAAAGAACAACAGCTAACAGCTTGATGTACAAGGAGGTAAATTTTGGAAAGTGCTTAAGCCCCATTGGAAGTCAATGGCAGTTGTGCTCTTAAATCACTGAGGACTTTCTGAAAAGCCAGAAGCACCAGGGCTTGATGTGTGTGACTGATTATTCATTGTCCAACACAGCTGTCCTGTAGCTGCACTTTGATTCTACCCTGTGCTCTGCTCTGGAGCTGCTTCCCTCTCTCCCACAGATGCTGTGATTCTGAGGACTGCTCTTCCTCTCCCCACCCTTCACATCCATCTCCCCAGCTTTATATCCCCCAAACAGCCCAACAACTGCATGGCCTTTCTAACAATCAGCAGTGTGATGCCAAAGTAGTGTCTGCTCTCAGGGCCAATCACCAGAGATGCTTTGGGCTGGCAGGGAGCAGCAGGTGTAGATAGATTCCTACCTCACATATATTTCAGCCTGAGTTGGCAGGAAGAGGAGGGAGAGCCATGCTGATAAGCACTGCTAACGTGGTCCCTAAGAAGGGCTTTGAGGAAGGGGAAAAAGAAGAACTCTTTTTTTTTTCCCAAAAGAAACAATTCAAGAGGGGCTCGTTATTTTGAAGGCTGGTCCTACCAAACTGAGCTGACCTTGAGCATTGCATTGCTTTCCAAGCTTTCAGCTTTTCCATTTACATTACAAGCAAACAAAACACTCCAGTGTGCCAGGGTGTATGACATCTCAGTTGAAGCTGTGAGCAGCCCAAAAGCCCCAGTACTTTTTTGCAAAACAATTGGAAATTGCCAAAGCAATAAGAAGTCTTCTTGAAAAAGGAACAAAGACATAAGTATGAAATTAAATCATCTTTGTAATATCAACATGCAGTAGGTGAGATTTATAAGATTTTATACTCTAAACCCAGAAAACAACCCCTGTAATGCAACAGTTTTTTCATACACACAGGTAGAAGCCTATAAACTATGTAATAGGAATTCTCTTCAAGCTACTCTCTAAGACTTTGGTAATGAAATACAGAAAATAATGCTCAGCCAATATATAATCAATTATATGAAGTCTTTTTTACCCACTTTCTGTATGTGGAAATTTCTGTGAAATCTCCTTTGAGATCAAAATGTAATAAATCTTTTATGGCAGTTGCCCAAGAAAAGTAGGGACCCAATATATTAACTGAAAGTATTTTGAGCATGGATAAGAACATTTCCCCTTCCACCCCAAACAGAACTGGAGTTTGGTTTTCAGTGAATTTGCCACTCTAGGTGTAGTCTGAGAACAATTAATATAACCATTTAAAAAATAAATGCTCTCAATATCTATTAAGGAAATTAACATGTCAAACATTCCTTTAATTATGCATGTTAAGATGCAAAGTTAGTAATTTAGGTAGTTGATTTATAAAAAAGTCTTACAACCATGAAGATATATTTTTTTTACTGAGAAAGATAAATATGTATTTATGTTCTGTTCTTCAGCTGAAAATCTGTCTTCCTCTTCACAAAGTTTGTGTGAAGAGAGGATCCTCCTCCAGGACACTCACCCAGTGAAATCCCCAAGAGAAGCTTTAACATCTTACAGAAACATCATGCAGATTATCTTCCTGTTCTCAGATACGTGGATCTAAGCATTTAATCACAATTATTGCAGAAAGTAGCTAAAATAGAGCCTTGACTGGGAATCAGTGCAGGACAGTGGCTTCTCTTGTTGCTTTTAGTAGTGAGATTTGTTGCCCTAAGTTCTTATTTCAAAAGGATTCAACCTATTTTCTCAACAGTATTTACTGAAGCTTTTCTGGGGGAAGGGCTGTGCTTCACACATTTACTTCACTGTTTCTGAGAGGCTTCTGAGGTAAAGTTTTAGAAAAAAGGTCAACAGGGACTATTTGGATTTTTATTAATATTAATAATGAAACAACCAGCATCGTAACAACCTGTACTTAAACTCCATATCTCTATCCCAGGATGATTGTGGCAATGTACATCTTTGCAGCCTGCTGCATTTTCAGGTCGAGATGATCTGACAGACACATCCACAGCACCAGTGGGAGGTTTTCAGCATGCCTGACAACTCCCTACACTCTACAGGATCAATGAAACAAACATCGTTTCTGTCATAAACTCAGACCATTCCTGTCTTTCACAGGGTGGAAACTTTCAGAAGTCGTGTGTCCACAACAGCTTTTGTTGCATGGGTGTCAGATTCTCTGGTCAGAGAAGGAGGGAAGGGCAGAGATGTGGAAGGTGAGTTCCCTGGGAGGAAATACTGGAGCCCCATGGACATGCTAAGTGCTACTGATCCCAGGTAGCAAAGTCCACAGTACTGGAAACTAGCAGAATCTTGTCCCAAATTTTAGAGATGAAATGTTGTACTCCTGTACCTGTCTGAATAAAAAGTGTTATGATGCTGAGGGCAAGAAAGTATCCAGCCAGTGATGAATGGGAAAAATGGCACTGGGACCACAAGGATGATTTTAATTCTGGGATGTCAAGTAGGTTCAGTGTGTTTACATGATGCTCAACCACTGGGCTCCAAGGAAAGTAGGCTCAGACCACCAGAAAGACCAGGCTATGGGTCACCATCCTAGGGAGCAGTCAAGTGAGGCAAAGGAGATGGAGCCATTAGGGACTGGCCAAAAGGAGCCTGGTAAAATATGGGCACCTTTATCACTTCTAAGCCACTCTGGAACAGGCTGCACTTTTCATAGCTCTGTGTTTCTTTTGGGACTTGACTAATCACATGCTAAAGGTCTTATCACATGAATGATACCCAGCCTGGCTTTGCCTGAAGGTCATACTCCCTGTTTGCACACTTCACCCTTGAAGTCTGATAAGCTGCAGTGATCAAGAAGAACTTATTTATGAATCTGCTTATTATTTAAAGTTATGACTCCCACCAGGCTTTTAGCTCACTTTCTATTTTCAATTCCTTGCCCATCTTCAGACATTATCTTTGAGATGTGATGAATTTGCCTGTCAAAGAAAATAGTTTTGTCTAAATTTTTAATACAGTTATTTTGACCTTTTTCTTCAAGCACAGATAAGGCACTTAGAGTTATCTCTTCTGTCATACATCATCACCTTTTCAGAGAACTAGTTTTGAGAAGTTATGATAAATGTTTTAGTTTGCATTTTCTTTAAATCGTTGAATATGAGGTGAGGAAATTAGGCACACTGTAGATGAATACCGAACTAATTATGTGGAAGCATCATGCAGAAACAAAAATTTGAAAATAGAACACTATTAGCCATTATAAAAATTAGAGTAACAAAAATCAGAAAATACTGTTGATTCCAAATGTCTTATTTATTTCAGCTCTCTGGCACCTTAGGATCATTTTCCATAGCAATTTTGGGGTTTAATGTATCTTTTTTTTTTAAATTAAATTTAAAAATACATAAGTAGAGGGAGTTTATAATTTTGATGAGAACTTAATTCTGCTCCTTTTTCTTCTCAGACTATTTCAACTATTTATCATCTGACTTTTCTCTGTATGTATTGAATTAATTATTTTTTCACTGCTTCTAGTGGCTGTGAAAGTCCTGCATCATACTTGTTCTCTCTCATTAAATTCCTCCAAGTGTTGTTGGTTCCTCACTCCTTTCACTCCCACTGTGATCAAAGAATTATCTACATTTCAAACAATATTCCCACCACAATAAAATCTGTTTTTTTCCCAACACACAGCATTTTCCTGTGTTTCTCTCCCTCTTTGAAAGCATCCAAAGCAGACTAAGTGCATGCAAGAGAACAGAAAGAGCAATAATATAGCTATAAGAAAGCAAAGGGAATCCAGGGAGGCAACCACTTAAATTTACATTTGTTGTGGCGACAAATAATAAACCACATTTGAAATACACACTGAATAAAGAGGCAAACCCTGTTTACTTGGTATAATACAAAATCACGTTGTGTCACTATATTAGGAGTAGCTTGGAGCAGTGCTCTGTTCCTGTGGCATCTGTGGGTCCCTTTAGGATGTCTGCTCCTGCCTGCCAACCTGATCTGACCCTGATTATTCCATGGACCTTCCCCATTTGCAGGGTGTCTGCAAGCAGGATGCTGTGAAAAATTAATTACCTGCTGAAAGAATCAGCTTTGGAAACATGACAGGTTTAATTCACTTGGAAAACAGGTGGACTGCTACTGCAGGCAGCAGGTCCTTGCTCAGGCAGGATCTCAGTTGCATTGCCTACCATCATCACTACAAAGTAGATACCAGGCCCTCTGGCTAAGGAATGTATTGGAAATCTAAAAATAAAAAGTATTTCTTTTCTACAAATTTAAATGCTCAGCAGAATATATATTGTAATTTCAGGGGTATTTGATCTGTCAGTGAAGGTCAATACCAGATAAATATTTTGGGCAGGCAAAAATGGATGCTTAAATATACTAATGGATTTTTCTAAAGATTGCATATATTATAAAGAATCATATCTTTCAGTTATTTAATTTAAAGTTGGATCATTTGCATCCTCAGAAGAATAATTAATTTGGAAAATACTTAAAATATTCCATAAGCAAATGAAGGCTAATATTTTTTCCATAGTTGTCACAATGACAGCTGACTTGAAGTGTTTTATTGATTTCCCTATAAATAACTTTGAGCTGTGGAAGAAATACACTGCATGTAATATATCTTGGCTTATAAAATAATTACACCATACTGGAATGAGGACTGAATCTTTCTGCAACAGCTTGCAAAGTTTCATTTGGTGTGCAGGGTCTTCTTTGGGTTGTAAAACCTTACCACGTTCTTTGGATAAATGCCTGTGGCCTCCAAAGCCCCACCTAGCTCAAGGGCTGTATTGCCTTTTGATTGAAGCATTATCCTGAGGTGGGCAGAATTTGATTGATCCATCCACCAGACTGCTCCCAACACAGCTCATTTCTTTTTTTTCTTGAGAAAAAGACCATTTTCTCAGAAGGTGTCTATCTCTATGGCAAATAACACATGACACGAATTTCTCCAAAACAGCTTGGAGAGATGATCTGACTCCATTTATCAGAAACAAATCACTCCCTTTTATACATTTTGCCACAGCCCACTGTGATTGATGAAAGAAAGGCAGCCCCTTCACCCACACTGGTCAAACCAGAGAGACATCAAAAGAAAGTCTGTCCCACAGAAAGAATTCTAAACATGAGTATTGTTACAAAAGCAATCCTAATGTTTATGTTCAAGCTGTGAGAACAAGCTTCAGAAACCCAAAACATCAGGAAAAATGAGCTTTAGGAACTCAGAAGCTCCAGGCCTGGAAACCCAGACTACAGGTGCCACCCCAACTGTGCTGTGTATATGGAGGGACATTGGGAGAGTAAGGTGTTAGCAGTACAGAATCAGCCAGCTGCACTGTCCCTGTGCTGCAGCAGAATCAGCTCATATCTAGCAGAGGGCAACCCCTGCCAGATGATCCCACTCAGGGCAGAACCCAGATAATTTGACCCCTGAGGAGATCCAGTACTCAATGTCCTTCAAGTTACCAAGTGAGCCCCAAGGACTGGAGTCTCAGCACAGGAAACTTTCATGGAAAACTTTGTGGGCTTCCTGAGAGGAGCACAACTCCCCTTGTGAAACTACAGCACTGTGCATGGTTAACAACTGCTGTGAGCCAAGATGTCCTCAGCACACATAAATGCACCTACTGATCTTGGCAATGTTTGCTATTATTACAGAATATTCTGTTTGGCATTTGTCACCCATGGCACCAAGTAAGAGTCTGAGATATGTGGCTGAAACACCGCAGGGTGGGCAGTCAACAGGAACTGTGGTGCACTAAGGGGAACTTCCAGACTCTTGAGAGAACTTGATATAAATTGTCTTAGTATTTTAAAAATGCCCTCAGAGCACTTCAGCAACAGGCTTGTCAAAAATTCCCATTAACTACAGGTTGTGGCAGCCTGCTGACTGGGAAAAACTATAGATCCTCAATTGCCATATTGCAAAAGGAAAAGGAACTGAAGAACAGGCATCACTGTCATGAGCAGCTGCTACTTTGCATGCATTTTTCCTCCTCTACATGATGAATATTATAAATAAAATAATAAAAAAATGTGATTTTTAAGAATGAGTCATAAATGTGTGCCATGGCATATATGTAATGTCAAGGCTGGCCCAGGAAAGACTGATCTGGCTTGCCCTTACATAGAAACCAAATGCCCCCAGTCCTAGAAATTCTGACTTTGAAACAAATGAGTATATCAAAGTACCGAGCCATGTTGAGATTGTTTTTCTGGGGGAGTTTGGTTTTGGGGTTTGTTTGTTTGTTTGTTTTTTGGTTTTTGGGTGTTTTTTTTTTTTTTTTTTTTTTTTTTTTGTGTGTGTTTTGTGTTTTGTTTTGTTTTGTTTAGTTTTTTTTTTTTTTACTTTAGAGAGAAAAATCTTACTGAGTGATGAGTGACTGTAGGAAGAGAGGCACAGACTGTGCTGAAAAACAATGTCAAAGTCATGTAGTATTCTGCTGAAATTTCAGTCCTGACTTCATTTATTGCTTTCCTAAAATGAGAGTAAGAAAATACTTTTGTTTGCTGTGTTAATTGTCAGCTTTTCCGTATCTTCTGATTCTGTTCATTGAAACATTTTGCTCCTCCCCATCAGTCAAATACCACTTTTCTATATCTTGTAAAGATCTATCCTTACCTTACCCCCCTGCTTGTGTTTAGGGAGGAAAGAAACATTTTTCCTTAGCATAAGGAATCCTGGCAAAAGTAGGTAAGGTGAATAGAAAACCAAAAAATAAGTTTATTGTGCTTAGTAAAGTGACCATCCTCCACTCATATTCTTATTTCTATTCCTGCAATGCATTACCCTGAACACAGACCAATTGAATTTCAGAATATTTTTCTTCTGAAGCTCATGGAACAAATAGTTCTGAAATTTTATGGGCTGACTCAGAATACAACTCGGCAAAGTAGGGACAAAAACCTGTGGTGTTGAATTCATGCAAGAAGTTAGAGGGGTGCTGATTGTTATTCCAGTGGCTTAGAGATAACTCTTGGTTTTTAAAAAAACCTACCTGATGTGGTCAATTTTACTGCATTTACTAGCAGTAATTTGGTCTACCCAAGTTATATTCTAGCACATTTTAGTTCACTCACCTGTTTCAGATATGCATTAGTGCCCCTTGTTGAACATGGAATTGCTGCTCTCCGCTGTAGTCAGAGGAGGTAAATACAGACCACAGGTTAAACAGGGAAGAACACAAATTGTATTGGCCCAAGGACAGCTACAACAGCCATGGAAATGGAGAAAGTGATCTGCTGATTATGTGCAATGCCTAAAAAACATTTCCTATTTTCCTTGGACACTTGAGGGAGTCAAAGATTTTCATATAGACTTTTGTGGTCTGAACAGTAAAGATTTTTCAAAATTATTTTTACTTTTCAGTTCATTCCCTCCAGGTTCAGCTGCACCATTGCTGTGTCTGCTCTGCACTGTGGTAATGAGAATTTCTATTAGCCTTGGAAAGCTGTGCTCAGCAGCAGCGCTGTCTGTGGGCCATTGGCATTGCTCTTGCTTGGGCACCCACTGCCTGGAGCTGACACCTCTCTGATCTCACCAGTTCAGCCACCCAGTTTGGGCTAGAACTTTAATGCATTTGGCTTAGAGCAGCTTTGGCATCTCCAGTGCAAGGTTTGTCTCACTGCTTGTTAATTGAATCTCCTTTGCTGCAATATATGACCTAACAGCCACAGCAAATCTCAAAGCTCAGCACACACATGCTTGCCTAATGAACACAGAGTAAACTAAATTGCTTTTTTGTGTTTAATCACCATCGGGAAGGTTTTGGTCCTGTGATCTGAAGGCAGCTTCCCTGTTGACTTAGCTCCCAATTATTTGTGAGGAACCTCATCCTTTTACTTAACCTTGCTAATTATGAAGCCTTTATGTGCCTCTTTTCCTCCCCTGCAGAGCACAAATTCCTTTGAACTTGAACACACTGGTGCAGGAAGCAAGGCAAAGAGCAGTCATGTTTCTCCTCTCAGGCACTTTTAGGGTACCTCTGCTCCTTCCCCTGGCACCTCATGCTGGAATCACTTCTGGGGTCAGGAAGAAGAAAGTTTTGGAGAAGACTCAGTCATCTAGTGCCAAATAGTTTATCATGATACCAAAGCCTCCACTGTCAATTAGTAATTTAAATAACCTGCTTTTCACTCTCCTCAGAGTTATAACTCAAAATAGAGGGCTTTAGCTATATTCCTGCAGCTTTGTTAGCAAACTGTAAGATTTGTATTCACTTTTGTCCTGGAAGTCTTGAAAACAGGAAAATATTTTGCATAACATACTTAAATAGAAGCTTAATCTGTTGTTTTTGCTCTGATTTGAAACATTTAGAATGACAGACCACTCTGTTCACCTTTAATTATGTTCTATTTTGTGCTACTCTTCCTCTTCCCTTCTTTACTCTCACACATATTTCAATGAGGAAAATTCAGTAAATTAACATTTGATAGTCTGGAGTAAGCCCTAGATTGGGTTTTAGGAGAGATAGATAAAGAGGATAGATTTTAAAATCCTCTCATTATAAATAGAAAATATTTTTAGTTTCAGAGCATACACCAGGGGGATTAATTCCATCTTCTGCTACTATATTTTCAGCAGAACCCTATTATTGTGGTGCACCAGGTGCTGACATTAAATCTACAAAATCTATATTCAGCCAATGAAGGCCATCTCAATCTTTCAAGATAAATGTTTGCAACCACTTACTCAAAAATTAAGTACAAGAAATTATATTGTCTTCAACTTTAATTTCAAAGATTTATTCTGGTTAAGTACACTCCCTGTGTGTACTCCTCCTTTCAAAAGTACGTGCAGTGTTACATGCAAAAATCCCAAAATGAATTATAGGATAAGGGAAAAATGAGTATCTGTTGAAGAATTATATTAAAAAAACCCAGCTAGACTAGTGTGGCAGCTATCTGTGGTGATCAGAGGAGAGAAAAGGGCTTCCTCCATCTCTGGGATACTCACCAGGATGGAGGCTCTGATTTTCCTCCTTCTCTGGGATACTCACCAGGATGGAGGCTCTGATCTTCCTCCTTCTCTGGGATACTCACCAGGTTGGAGGCTCTGATCTTCCTCCATCTCTGGGATACTCACCAGGATGGAGGCTCTGATCTTCCTCCATCTCTGGGATACTCACCAGGATGGAGGCTCTGATCTTCCTCCATCTCTGGGATACTCACCAGGATGGAGGCTCTGATCTTCCTCCATCTCTGGGATACTCACCAGGATGGAGGCTCTGATCTTCCTCCATCTCTGGGATACTCACCAGGATGGAGGCTCTGATCTTCCTCCATCTCTGGGATACTCACCAGGATGGAGGCTCTGATCTTCCTCCATCTCTGGGATACTCACCCAGGATGGAGGCTCTGATCTTCCTCCATCTCAGGGATGCTCACCAGGGTGGAGGCTCTGATCTTCCTCCATCTCTGGAACACTCACCAGGATGGAGCTCTGATCTTCCTCCATCTCTGGGATACTCACCCAGGATGGAGCCTCTGATCTTCCTCCATCTCTGGGATACTCACCAGGGTGGAGGCTCTGATCTTCCTCCATCTCTGGGATACTCACACCAGGATGGAGGCTCTGATCTTCCTCCATCTCTGGGATACTCACCCAGGATGGAGGCTCTGATCTTCCTCCATCTCTGGGATACTCACCAGGATGGAGGCTCTGATCTTCCTCCATCTCAGGGATACTCACCCAGGATGGAGGCTCTGATCTTCCTCCATCTCTGGGATACTCACCCAGGATGGAGCCTCTGATCTTCCTCCATCTCAGGGATACTCACCAGGGTGGAGGCTCTGGTCAGTGGAGATCCTCACAGCCCTGCAGGACCCCATGGCCAAGTGGCTGCCCCTCCTCAGGCACCACATCTACTCAGTTTAGCAGGATGCAGGGCAAGGAGGATAATTCAGCAGCCTTAGTGCAGAGGTGAGAAGTCAAGGCAAAAAGGCACACAGATACTTTCCATCTTAGCCAGAGTAAAAGGTAAATGCAGGTAAATGATGTTATTCCATTTCTTGTTTGGGCAGTTACTCCCTGCAAATGTTGGCCATTTATGAAACAAAGGGCAAAACCACATTTCCCTGGTATGATCCTACTCCTCCTCCCAATGGGAATTCAAGTGCCACCTGTCAGTTTCTGTTGTCACGAAGCTGGACAAGTCCAAGGTACAGGAATAGGGGAAAGAAAACAGAAACTGGAACACCATCTCCTACCTCCCTGTCTGCACAGCCTGAACTGTCAGCAATGGTTAACTGTACTTTACCAAGGAAGGGGCTAGCTCAATAAGAGACTAAAAAGTTAAATGATCAGCTTAAATAAAGAGAATTAAATGAACATTTTTTTTAATTGAAAAAGCATTGAATTTCAAGTGTTGCAAGCCATGTACAGAAGCCCTAGTATTTTAAATTAAAGAAATGAAAATTTAGCAAGTACACTTGTCCTTGGCTGTTTTCCAAGACATCTCAGCTGTTGCAGTGAATTTAAAATGTGAAATGAATCAAATATATGAGAATAGGTCTTTCATAAGTCATTATTTTCTACTTTAAATAATGAACAAAACTCCAACTTATCCTGGGAAAGTGTCCTATTTTTTATACAACTTTTAGGAGCATTTCCCAGCTGTATCTCCCAGCCCAATATCCTCCAGCTTTCCAGATTCAAGTACTCAGCTTCAATTTAGCTATATCTGGACCATGCATGTTCTGGGTGTAAAATTAAAAATAAGAAGGCTCAAGAAAAAGGGGGACTTGAACAAGCTACCTTCATTTGCAGGCTTGTCTGGGATATTCTCTGCTTTAGGGACTGACACTTAAAAATATGTGTTGGGAAAAGTAGGCAACATGAGTTTGGATCTCTCGTTGATGAAGTGATAAATTAACAATGTCTGAAGTGAAATAATTTAGTTTCTTCATTTATTTTTTCATTCCATGTTTTCCAAAGGATGAAGTGAGCACCACAATGACCGAGAAACCTTTTCCATCATGGAAAACTCAAACTGCTATGCAGAAGCAAAAGTTAAATCAGAAGAAGACACAAAACACAAGATGAAAAAAGATTTTATACCTACTACTGCCAGAGAAATGCTGTCCAAATAAGATAACACAGCAGAAAAAATACTTAGTTTTTAATATGCCCAGGGTTCAGCCTGTGTACATTGTCCTGCATGAAAGTTTATTGAAAACAAATCTTGTTTAACTCAAGGAAATGCTCTGAAATTTCTCTGTGAAGGGATAATAAAAATTGTGCATATATTGTACCCTAGGGGCAGTTTCAAACTTCATCCCCAGACTGGTTGTAGAAAATGTCCTTCCTGCTTTTCTAAACTAATTTCAACAAGCCCAAAAGGTATTTAGATGTGAGGTCATGAGAGCTGGGAGCCTCAGTAGAGAAAATGATAGATCATGGGGTTGTGTTTAAATCAATTGAAAAAACCCAAACCCAAATCTAACCAACGGACATAAAAAAAAAAAAAAAAAAAAAAAAAAAAAAAAAAAAAAAAAAAAAAAAAGAGAATGTATTCTTTAGAATTTCTTCACAAATTAAATTTTGCAATGTTAAAAATACATATTTTTTTGTTGAACTAAGAAAAGCTTAATTCCGAGATAATCGGTGCTCTACAATCTCATTTTATGTCCTCGTTATTATATTTATTAAAAGAGAGGGCATCCCATTTTTATATATATACACACTAAACACTAATAGGAATTTAACTGATTACAGTAATATTCCTACTCTCTTGTATCTTGGCAAAACTATTTTTCTCTTTCGTTGCTACAGCGTCTCTTCATGGTTGCTGCAGTAACAAAGTAATTTTCTGATAAATTCATCAGGAAAAGTGCACTACAGAGAACATGTATAACTCTAAACCTGTCAGACTATCACAATTGTAAGGCAGTTATTCTCCTGGGGAAAAAAAGGAAAATTACATAATGTAATTGCACGGAGCAAAAGATAAGTTATCATAATTTTATGCTACCAAAACCAACTTTCTTAAATGTGCCCAGCATGGGGACATGCTCCCTTATGGACAATGTGGATTATCTCAAGCTGTATCAACCACACTGTCAACTAGGCTGACAAATCAAGACTTCTGGCACACTTGAACTGCTAAAGATTATGGATGAAGGGAAAGTTTTACGATTACATTCATCTTCCAAGTTGTAGTGAACATTTTGCTTAGCAAAATTAAGTCTTCTTAATTCAGTTATTTCAGGGGTACTCAAAATCTGTAGAGTAATTGAAAGTGCATCAGTGTAGTTGAGATTAAGATTTATCCTGTAAAACATGAAACCTACAATACATGAAACCAATGGCAAATCCTGGATAATGGGAATAAGAAACTGCATTTTAAACATTTTATATGAACCTTCCTTTATTTATTAAAGGAAATACAGGACAAGATGAAGAATGTGCAAAATTCTGATTTCTAAACTGCCTTCTGTTGCCTCCTTTTCTTCCCCTGATACCATGAGAGGTTCCTAAAATGTCGTTCAGATTAAATATAGAATAAGTAGTTTTGATTTGTTAGATAAAAAAAATACCTATGGAATCTCATATTTTCTATAAGAAACTATCATTATCCCTTATTTTGGCATTCCACACAGCTTAGCTGTGTATAAATCTGGTCTTTGTAATTTTTTTACATTTGACTGTAAATTTGACATAATTTCTAGTTATGATCCAAAACTTTTAAAACAAAATATTTATTTAGGATCTGCTGTTCTTAAAAAAAGACCTTTAGTGTAATTCAAGACCAGAACTATTTCTCTCAATAGACAGTATGGCTGTAAAACTTGATAAGGCTGAGAATCTACTAATGTACTGAAAGCAGATAATCACACTGAATTTTTTGTCTGCCAAAAAGAGAAGGTGGCATGACACATGAGCTGGTCACAATACTAAGGGAACACTGATTTCATAGCATGAAAAAAAAAGAGAGAAGTTGAGATGGTTGTAGTCTGGTCAGAAGTCCTCTCCCAAATACAAAAGGACCGTTCTGGCAGTTGTTTGCATGAGGCTGAAAGTTTATGATGAATCTGCATGCATGGAAGATTGGCAGCACATCTGAGCTGGTGAACCAGCTTTTGACATGGTCTGTAACAGAGTTTAATGGAAAGTGTCTTAAATTAGGAAAAGCCACTAGGTGCCTTGTAGATCTACTCAACAGGAATGGAATTTTCCAGTCAGAGGGAAAAAAATTGGTTGTCCCAAATGCTTATTCTGATTTGATAATTTCACAAGGTCTACTATTCATATTTCATACTGGTTTTGTGTTTATCCCCAAAGGCATATTTTTTTCCATACAAGCTGAGACAGAAAGCTTGTCAACACTGCATGTCTAAGTGGAAAAGCAGATATTAAAATTTCTGACATACTTCCTTTGTGCCAGTGTCACATTAGTTCTAGGCTTCTGCTCTCTGTGAATTGGTTTGTATAGATTCAACAAATTATTAGCTGGAGGAACACAGACATTTTGGTATTAAATTTTAATTTAATACCGAGTCCTTGCCTCAGAAAGATTACTACTGCATTTTTGCTTCCTCAATAAACAGAAGTGTCAAATAGTCACAACTAAGATTCTTGCATATTCCTGAATTCCCACCTGTATGGTTGATCTGCATCATTTATTTCAGTTTGTTTTAGAAAATACTGTGCTGCAGTGGTAGGCAGTGGATGGAAACTGTGTCAAAGTGCTGTTCACTAATCAATGACCCCCTGGAATTTCCAGTAGGTTGAGAACTGGTGGGACTTCTGACTTGCATCAGTTGCATCTTCAGGATTTGGAATCTGGTGAAGATTCTGCTTCGCCTTTGGGAGATGTTCAATGCAATAGAAGTGTGGATGCACTGTGTCCATCTATATGGACATGTTTCCATGGACAAACAACGTGAAATACCAGGGTGGCAACTGGTCTTCATTCCAAGGATATGTTGACCTTAGGCAGTTAACTCAGTGATGAAAACCTTTCTACCAATCATCCTCAAATGTGAGGATTGACACCAGGAATAGGACTGGTGTTATGTACAGAGTATTTTGTGCTTGACATGTGTTAATGCGACCTCATCAGTCCACATTAACTGCTCTCCACTAGAAATAACATTCCTGAAAGAAGCTAAAGGAGAATGAGTCATGGGATAGTAATTCCAAGAAATACACACCTGTCAATGTTTGAGGAAGGTTTTGGATGCAAGTATGAATATTTGACTTGCAATGTGGATTTTCAAGACTGATCCATTAACAACTTCTGCATATTCTGATGTACTATTTTGACACTTGTACTGAGCTCTTAAAAGGCACACACTCACCCCTTCCATCAGTGTCTGTGAGACACAATGTTCCAAATGCATCTTATAAATTAAGAATCATCTAAGCGCTGTTCAAATTTGCAAGTCATTAAATGCTTTTGGAGCTTTTCAACACAGAGGCATCAGCTTCTCACCTGCAGGAGGGTTTAGTGAGAGATGAGCTGCCAGCTCTGTCCTGCTCATCTGATTTGAGGAAAGGAAGAGGAGGAATGGAATCAAGAACTGCTCTTGCCACTCCCTCCTACTCCAGTAGTCTTGGAGGATTAGCCCTTTTGCAAGCCACATTTTGTCAATCTCTAAAATTAGGAGACTGAGTGGGAATCTTGAGTTTTAGCAGAAGTCTCTAGATATCATGTTTGTGGAGTAAAGCTCAAAATTGTGAAGCAAAAACTTCCAAAAGGTTCATAAACCCAAGGACAGCTTGGCTCAATAAATAGCTTTTCACTGCCTGAGATTAGCAGTACATATTAGAAACTAGTGATAAAAAACATGTTATTAGGGAGCACTCCTGTGTAAGAAACACATTTTTATTTCAGTCTTGCTTCTACTCATATCTCCCAGTTTGGGTTAATGTCATTTTGAGAAACACCGTTTTCAGAGAGACTGTGTGGTTGATAATTGTGTGGGGCAGATATCAGATCCAGACCCGTATTTAGGTCAGTTTTGGAAATACAGCTGGTCTGTAAGGGCTGCTGCACTCCAGTGGTGAACAAAATAACTTCTCTTATTAAAGGAATAGCAATTCAAATATGGCAAGGAAGGGGCTGGGTGAAAAAAAACCTATGGAATTCTCCTACAAGCTACAAGACTACAATTCTGAGATATGCTTTAACTTTTTGCTATTAAATATAGAATTCGAGTGTCACTTTTCAGACTACAGTGACATGCTCAATGAAAACCTATGTTTAAAATAAAAGGAATGCAAGAGAAATGCAAGCATCCTTCTCCAATATCCACGAGTTCTTTTAGTACTTGTGACAGCATAAACACAACTTCAAATGTCATCCACAGACACTTTCTCTGTTACAGACTTAGTAGGAAAGCACAGCAAATGGTCCCAGAAATTACCTCTGGGCAGCGTATGAATTTTTGTATAATCTCAAATAGAACCTTGGCTTATTTTATATTATAAACTATCATAAACTGCACTCAGTTTAACTAAATTGAAAGCACAAGTTTGCCATGCAAATTTAGGAATATAAAGATGAAGGTTAAGAAGGTTAATGAAGCTAACAAGATGGCAAAATAGAAACGTCTGTACAATCTAATCAATGTTGTAGAGCATTCATGCTTTGAGATATTTCACATCCCCCATAAGTGTGACAATAGAAAAATGTTAACCACATCTGTATGGATGGATACTGAGTAATATCACTAGAATTTAGCAATGCTTAGGCATGTTTCCACCATTAAGTTTTGAAGTTCTTCAGCTTGATTCCTTCCATCACATAAGGAATTGAGTATTTAATTAGTATTTGGTTTTGGCTTTTTCACTGAATATCCAAAAGAATGTCCTGGAAATCCCAACAAACAAGGAAGAAGGAAGAGGAAGAACAGTGTCATGCCAAGCCTTTCCATAACAATCAGAAATATTGGGATGAACTTCTGAAGGAACAGAGAAAGGAAAAAATGAACAGTGACATGGTTATGTCAACCCTCCCAACGTTTTAGAACAGATTGAGAAGAAACAAAGAAGAAATTACTGCAGCACATCTTGCAACCTATTTTGTTGTCTGTGCATGCTCATACAAAGGATTTGCTCATTGTGGTAGAGATCTCGATAATACATCTTCAGAATGCCAAACTATTCCACTAATGTTGTGTAAAAAAATGATGTTTGCTTCCCTTCTTTTCTCTTCTCTCCTCTTGGATGTCTCCAGGAGTAAAAGTGCTTCAAAGCATTGGAGCATTAAAGATTTTGCAGCAGGTTTGATTAAAAATATAGCAATATGTTTTTCAGCTCTTAAATATTCACAAGCCCAGGTTTCTAACATATGGCTATTTCTGCAGAACTTATTTTGTGATGGAGAAGTCTTAAAATACACACCTGCAAATGAACAGGTGTAGCACATCGCATTATGATATGCAATAACTTCATATAAAGAGATGGATGCACAAATTGCAGCAGTAGGGAGGAGGGAAAAGAGAAATAATTGTGTTTGTAGCCTCTTCTTTTTCTTGTATTTATTATTATCATCACAGTTTTTGGTTTTGTGCTGATTTAATGTTGTTCATTGTCCCACTGCAACCAAATTCAGGCTGTATAATGTTTATTAAATAGACCACATAAATAAATTACACAGATTTTTTAGTACTTTAGTATTTTTTATAAGATCTCTTAATTCTAACTATCAGGATGAATACTCCTGGATCCAGGACTTGTTTTTAAAGTCTTGTCTTCTATCCTCTATTCTTGGTGGTTCTGGGAGATTGAGGATATGGGACATGCAGGGAATTCATTTTATTTACCTTGTCCTCTAAGCTAAGGAAAAATGTCTTGATCCTTTTTAATCCTTGAAACTGACATTTCTGTAAAAGTGAATTCATACAAATCCCAGTAACCAAATTCACTAATTTGGCCATTAACATACTCGCACTTTGAAGAACATAACTGAAAGCTGGGGGAATAAGGCCATTTGTTTTTTGTTTAAACAAACTAAACAATTACCTCTCAACCTCTGTTGTCTCTAAGGTTTCAGAGAATCAGAGCATAAAACCAGCAGAATGCCAAATTTGCTTCCTAGGTGGCTAATTTTCATTCAGCTTGAGAAGCAGCCTGGATATGGAAGACAGCTATTCTTTAGTCAATAAAGTAGTGAGAAGAATCTCATGAGGAAGCTGAGAAAGAATTACTCCCTATTGCCAAGCAGTAAAATCAAATGTCTGCTGTGCTCTTTTTTTGGAGTTGCAAGTGGCATCTCAAAAGATAGCATCCTCTCTCTCAAAGAAAGGCTTCCTTCCTGTTTCCAGAATTTGCTGATTTCTTCTTTCTTCAAATTAAAATGCTATCTTTGAACGTCCAACACAAGAGATTGAATATTGTACTACTAGAAGACTATGCCTTTAAGTCTTCTAAAGCTACACTAGAATGTCAGAACAATACTTATTTAAAATATATATGACACGTTTTGTTTTTTATTGCAGTTAACTTTTGGCCTTTTGATGCTTAAAAGAAATCTAGCAGAAAATAGAGAAACCGCTGTAAATATAAAAATACTGCCAATGAGCCTAATTTCTCCTTCCAGCCCTTCTCCTTCACTCAGGAAAACAAGTGGAAATCTCACTTTTGTATGTACTGCCCTGAGCATGCTGTGTTGTGGTTTGATTCACCTGCTTCAGGGTTTTCAGGCTGGGGTGATCAGCCCACTTCTTGAGGTCTGGCATGACCCATCTTGGTTTTGAAAACCACAGTGCACACTTATTATGAAAACCACAATGCATATCCAAAAAACTACGACTGGAGGCATTTAACGTTGCATTTTTTTGTTCAGGTGTTTCAGCCACGCCCCCCAGATATCTTTAGTTCCTGTGCTTCTGGTAGCACCATGGAGCAGTTTTAGGGTGGGAGAACTGGGTGACTTTTGGATGACACTACACCTGGCAATCTGCTTCAAGTTTGCAGTTTTCTGCAATCACTGACTCAGTGCCTTGGAACAGACTGGAGCTAATCTGAAGCAATACTCCTAAGCACTTAGAGCATGGGATTCTGCATTCTCATATTCAGACTCTCTCCTAAGGTTCCCTGCTGGTTGTTGACAGACACTTGGTCATTTTAGGGCTCTTGCTCATTTGCCCCCTTGCTCCCACAGAAATCTGGAATCACACCATGGTTTCTCCCCGTGCACCCAAGAGCTCTGTGTCAGCTCAGCAGTGCTGGTATGAGCTCCAGGAGGAAACTGTTTGTGGCACCACCTGTTTTTCTTGGCAAAGTGATCTGCAGCCCACCAAGAGCAGTGATAGTGGGGAAAGCTCGGAATATATGACTTGTGAAGAAAGACTGGAAAAAGTGCTCTGCTGAGCCTAGAGTGAAGCAAAGCAAACCAGGGAAACTGTGACAGTCTTAAATACCTGAAAAGAAGACTGCTGAGAATATATAATACAGATATTTTTCTCTGTGTCCATTTGGAATTAGACAAGAAGAATCTGCCATTTTCTGGAAAGCGAGATTTAGGATAAACATTAGAATAACTTTATAATTGTAAGGATAGGGAAGCTTTGGAGAAAATTGCTTGAAGAAATCATGAAATCCTACCCTAGAATCTTTTAAAAATAGGCCAGACAGATATCTGACACATATGGTTGGTCACATTGTGAGGAAAGGTGATGGATGGGCAAGACAACTTTGAAGATGCTGTCACCCTGTCTGACATATCAGGAAAATTTAATTTTATAAGAGTGAGCAACTTGGTACCTACTGATCTCTGAGGTCATAGAGAATTAGAAAATGGATATTGAATGGATTGGATGTGGCCATTAGTGTGATAAATCTCTAGGAACTCTTTACTTACAATGAAGCCAATGGGAGGCTTACCTGTTACTGAGAGCAAGGAGGGCTCTTTGGTTCAGTCAGAGTTTATTTGTGTGCATGGTCACAACTGGATGAAACTAGCAAGTCCCAAAAGCAGTGATTGAAAAAGGAAAGGTACAAGTGATACTCCTCACATGTTTTTCTGGGGAACTGAGAAGCTAAAGGCAACATTCCTGACAACCCAATAGAAACATGGGATGGTGAGAACCTTGGCTTGTTTTGGTTGCATTCATTCTGCCAGACTATGCTGCATTTCCACTTTGTGGTTTTGATTTTTTCTGATGCTTTCCTGTTATATAACTGCATTTTGTGCAGCCAAGACCTGAAGATAATAACTCTTAAACAATCTTCACATGAACATTGCTGGGTATTTACTTATTTATGCTGTTGCTGGTCTCCTGTAGAGGCACAAGCTACTTTATTGCATACAGAAGAGAATATTCCAAGTGGGAGGTGGTAGAAGCAGGAAAAGAGGCTGCATTTATGAGTGAATTAAGCAGTCTAAATTATTTACTACGATATATTTCCTGAATTCCTCTGTCATGCTCTTCGTGACTATCTGTAATTGTTGCCATCTTGGCTGTGACTGGGGTCTGAATCTTCACAGCTCAAAACCTGAACTTCTACAACTCAAGAAGAAAGCAAAGCATGAAACCAGCATCTAAGGACAAGCACTTTCCATGGATCAGGGGCAAAATACATAACTACATAATTGATGTGTAAGTGGAACTGAGCAAATGATGGATGCCTCAGTGACTCAACAAAAAACCCAGAAGGATGTTATACTGACCATTAAAAAAGTGAAACCTTCCCTAAAATTCCTTTTTGCAGGGTTGTGGATAAATTCCTTCTTTAAAAAAATCTGAAACAGAATGTTTTTTGATGTATTTCAGATGTTCAGTTATTTCTTTTTTTATTTAATACAACACTCTTTAATTGTAGTACACTGTTTTAAAGTGAAGAAATAAGTTTAATTGCCTTAATGTCAGAATGACAAAAAATGGCACTGAAATATCACACTATTTTCATAGAATTTCACTGATATTATTCAGGAGTAAATAATTTCTGGTCTATTTTTAAATTAGAAGCAGATGATGTGCCTGACCAATAGTTCATTTTTTTCCCCTGAAATTAAATATTTTTAAAGGAATTGCTGCAATTCTTTGGCTTACACATCTTATTTGTCTTATCATTCTATACAGTGAGCCAAACCATCATATCTAACATATAATTGCACATCATTTATCATTGCCTAAAATGCCTAGTCATCTGCTCATTTCATTCTTAACCATTATGGAATATTTAATGTTATATATTCCATTCTTTATTGCTGCTTATTTATTTTATGTCTCAGAGGAGCAGGGTGATTATGGCCAAAGTCATTCTGTGTAGAAGACATCCCACCCAGCTCTGGCATACCTAAACACTGTTCACACTGAGATCATCACAGCAAGAGAAAGCAAGATAGCCCCATGGACTTTTCTCAGTGTGCATAAAGAAAGAACTAATGAGTGGACACAGGAGAATGAAATGGAACTTTGGAAACATTCCAGTCATCAGAGAGACACGGAGTTCAACACTTATTTATGACATACCTTCACTCATAGTCCTTGGATATCAGGTGAATGCGTAATTTTCGTTGTACTTCAAAGGATCTGAAAGTATTAATACAGAACAGCATTTCTAAATAAGAGTTTTCCCTGGTTTCCTTCAGATCTCAGTGAACTTTGGGGTGCTGGCTGCCAGTGAAGACAGAATTCATGTCAATTGCTTGTGTATAAGAAAGTGCTCACTTGCAGATCAAGAAAAATAAAATTGATAAATATTTATTCCAGAAATAATTGAATAATAGACTCCAAAATCACATGCCATTCAGGGAACATAGGGAAATTGCAAGTATCCTAGGGATTTTAGCTATTACAGGGTTATATTAAAGCTGTTAAAATTGTTAGTACTTATCAAGATACAATGGAAGAATACACAGTCAGATTATAGGAAAAATTGCTGTCTGCAGTACAATTGCTCACCTGCATGTGTATATGGATTGCAAACACAAAGATAATAAAAAGCCTTTCAGTTATTTTATTGTAAAGAAAGAAGGCAGGCAAAATAAAACCTTTTTGCAGATATTTGAATAATCTTCAAAATAAAGCAGCAAAATGTTCTAGTTCTGCCTGTGTAACATCAGCTGGTGTGACCTGCAAAGACTCAGGAATTAGGGTTACAAATTCAGGAATTTGTCCTGATGCACTGAGCACAATTGTCTCAGCCAGGGTTGTCAGATTGGACCAGGCAGGTGGGATAAAAAAGCCTGTGCCAGAGCTCTCCTCTGCCACTAAAAAACTCTCTTACAATCATCAAGACACTCCTGGCATGACAAATCCATGTTCAACCAGAAAATTGCCTGCTTTATTCAGTGGCACATACACATACACGTGTGCATATAAACAGATGTGCATTTGCATAGATAGAGACAGATATAACAATACTTATACTTACCTATATATACAATATACTTATGTATAACTCATGTAGCTTTTGAGAGGCTTAATGCACCATCTGCAGAGCTCAACAAAGCACAAGATGCAGTGTCAGAGGCAGCAGCTGGCACTGAGCCCACTGAATAGTTATCAGAGGAGACCAAATATCTTTTCCTATGGTGCCAGTGCAGGGTAGGGCTCTCCCATGCTGTTTTTTATTGACTGCATCTTACTGCCCTCATTTATCCACTTGGGACTTCTCTTACCTGGCTTACTGAAGTGGAGTAACATGAATATCAAATGTCCTGCCAGGAGAAGAAAAGATGTATTTCAAAGCCTGGTCTCTAAAAAAACCCTGATGATTAGTGCTAAAAAAAAAAATCAATTTGACTCAAGGAAACTTCATAAAAGCCTATTGACTCTGCAGAAAAGAAGTGTGTTATTCCATAGGGAAGTAAATGAAAGAAGAAACTATCTATTCAGACAGCTTCTACAAGATTTTTCTTCCCTAAAGGATCCTTCTGTGTGTAAATTAAACCACTCTACTTGAAAGTGGTTGATTCAAAGAAAGAGTTGTTTAAAAACCTGACTTGCTATTATGCGCGTACCTCTGAGTCCTGTGTTTGAAAGGATTATTTTATATAAGGTGCATATAATATTTATTTAATTTATTGCACAAATAGTCAAGGAGCCTGCTGCAATATTGCTGTCTGACTTAAAAATTAGGGATCTCCTGAAGAAAGTTTGCCACTTTAAATTGAAAACAATAGAAAACAAGTGACAAGCCTTCAAAGAACATCAAAACCTCATGCATGAAACAAAAAATGTATAGAATTTATATGTATAAAAATACTTTATAAATGCCTAAACACTTGGACACAGGTATTTTTTGTTGTTTTTTTTTTTCTCTTGTGTGATTTCATTCTTGTATTTTGTCATTTTTTGCTTCCATCTTGGAAAAACTACTGATTTGTCCAAGAAAAAATATAGATACTTCATGCCATCATATATCCACTTTTTCTTGATTTTCAGTGTTTGAAAACATAGGCAATCAAGAACAGCTTTATTGCTGCCAGGGAGTTTTTCTTGGTGTCACCCTGTATAGTATCCCTGACTTTAGCACTGTTTGCACATTCGTTCTGCCAGAGAATCTGGTCAAATAATTGCCAAATGCAGGTCTAAGAAAGCAGTGTTGCAATCCACATTTGCACAATCCAGATCTAGAAATCTCTGCCTAATAAAATTTAGATTTTGGTGTTGTGGTCCCTGTTTTTCAAACTGTCTGTCCCTGTTGTTAGAAAAGTAAAAGATCAACTCAGGACATGTCTGCTATAAACTTTATCAACTTTTTAAGAAAATTACTGTTTCTCATGAAATCTCTGCCACATAGAAATCAGAACTTGGGAAAAAAAAAATCAACAACTGGTATCAAATCAATGAAAGAAATTTTCTATCTGACAATTCAAATTTCAACACCCATGTCTCCATGTCTTAAAAATGGCAACTTTGGGTTCTCTTGTGTTAAACTCCTGCTTCTGTCACTCTTTTTTTTTGGTTTTTAGTCTTTAGGCAAGCTTTTAAGTTTGTTGATTTATATCCTAATAAAATAATGCAAAGCATCCTGGAACCATAATTTTTTATGTTTATTCCTTTGAGTTTCACATTCTCTCGAGGCTTTGCAGAGAAAGCTGAAAGAATTCTGGGATGAGTCTGGGGACTTCTTCTGTCTTCCTGCAAAGATCAGATAAATTTTTAGTTTTTACACTTATGTGAGGAAAGAAATGGACTTTAAAGACATAAATAATGAACTAAGGTAAGAAAGATGAGTCTTCCAGCTTAAACTTTCTATGTGAAGGTGTCCACCTCCAATGGAAGACTGGTAGGTTCTGCATCCTGGAATTAAGTAACTGAGAGGACACTTGGAGAATCCCAGTCACTGAGAGGAATTAGAGGTGACTGTAAAAAGACAGAAAATTAATGACGCCCATGTCTGGTAGTTCCCAGACTGGCAAAGTGAAGTTTTGTGTGACTGTGATGATTAGCACTCCCAAACTGTAAATAAATAAAAGAACACTGTTAAATACTTTTTTTCCTTAGACTTTTCTGCCCGTTCCTCTGTCACTTGTCAGTTTCCAGTCTTGTCAAGGATTATGGAAATTCATGTCAATTAAAGCTGTTTTTGTCTGAGGTTGAACATTATTAAAAATGCACCCAAATTGCTAATTATGCATTTAATCTTCAGATCAGTTGTTTACTAAGTGAATTGTTTGACCTCTAGCAAAGACTTTTTTTGCAGAGCTGTCAAATGAAAGCATTTTAGCTAAGACTCATAGTTTGTGGTCTTCAACTCTGTGCATTTGATTCTGCCATGACTTCTGGCCAAATGTTCATTGTAGTCAGTGGATTTGACTTGGCCATGGAATACAGCTGAGTTTTATGACATTGTTTATAAATGAAAATGAAAAGCCCAACCCCAAACTCCAGGATTATTTGTAGCCTCACAACAATTGAACAGTAAAACTGACAACACAGAAACCAGAAGAAACTGTAGTCATAAAACTGGTGCTGAGTTTTTACTATTACCATTTAATTTGAAGCAAAATAGTAATAATAAGGAAATAAAGGAATTGGCAGCAAACCAGCAGGGAAGGATGTTGAAATGTTCCTCATCAATCTGCTAGAAGGGCAAGACTGGATTGGAACTGCTGTGATTCAAAATTTTATTAAAAAAAATTATTGCTAGTATTTTTCTCCAGAGAAGAGGAGACATAGAAACAACTCACTTATGATAGATGTAGAACAGCCCTGACTTCAAATTATAGTTTTAGGAAGGGTCCTCCTGAGTGTCATCCACCATCCCTGATAAACCTGTGCTGCTCCTGAGCAACTCTGCTCTTCCCTTTCAAATTTTGTTTTGGAAAGTTATCCGTGCTCTTGGTTAAACCACTCAGGTTGCTGGTGAACTCAGAATAATGTTGCAGAGTCCCAGGAGTGGAGAGGACTCTGTCTTGGCTCCCTGAGGTCTGGCAGGGAGACAGCTGCTGGGGAGAGCTACAAAGGACCTTTTTTGATGAAAGAATTTGATTCCTCTGATTTGGACACTTCTTTCACATCATGAAAGCCTCCCTAAACGACATAGTTGCGTTTTATCTGTCCATTCTTCTATGCTCCTTATTTTCCACCTTCTCCCAGTGTTGCTTCATGTATTTTTTTTTCTTGCTGGTTTCTTGATCGCTTCATTCCTCGTTTGTTATCATGACTGTTACTCTCAGTGAAACCTATACCATGTTATCATGGTACACAAAAGACATTCGGGTGACCTTTAATTTGTAAGGGTAGAAACAAAACTATGCAAAAGTCAAACACCTCTTCCACTTGAAGGAGGATCAGGTAAAGTCTGGTAGCACAGCTTCAGCATGCAATAAGTGTTTGCAGTGGAGATGGGAAGACAGACAGGACCTCAGTGCTAACACCCCCCTTTGTACACCCAGAAACAGCACAGGGCCCTGATTTGCCTGCTAAGCACAACCACCTTAATTAAAGAGACGTTTATCACAGATAAAACCTTGTAGCTGCTTGCTACTCAGCCTCCAACTTCCAAATGCATTCCAGGGAGGAAGGCACGCAAGAAGAGGCCAGAGTTTGTGAGGAAAATGCGCCTTATCTGTTCCAGTGTTAGTTTGACCTGCACGTTAGTTTCTGGCTGCTTTAACATGCCTGTTGAACTAAGGTGAACAGAACTGGCTCCCAGAATGTCACACTCGAGCAGCCCTTGGATGCAGTGGAGGATCATCTTTGACACGTGTGGCAGAGCATCGCTCCCGGATCCACACGCTGCTGCCTTGGCTCCCGTGCAGTGACTGGCTTCCTCTGAGACACAGGCTTTCACAAAACTTTGGTTCTGCATAGATCAGCCCTCTGCAGAACTTTAGAAATTATACTCATTCAAGTTTATTTTTTCTCTGCCTTTTCCAGTGAAGCCAATTATTTGGCGGTGTGAGCAGTCAATTAGCTGACGCTTATTCTTCTCTTTCTGTATGTGACAATCACCTGCTTGAAAGTACATAATGGGAAACAACCCATGATGACACTGCAATAAACAAAGGTGCCAAATGTGCCTCTAATGAGTTACAGCACCAATGCTGAATGCACAGGGCTCACACTTCCCGTTTTCTTAGCATGATTTAACAATGGCAGAAGCAGAAATAACAACCTTCTTTTATCCTGATTGGCAACTCTTCGTTTACAGGACAAAATGCAACAGGGCAACCGCACTACAATACCTTTTCTCTCTTTATTCCTTGTTTTTGTGCCTATCAACCCAGCATTTTATTTTTTTGGAATTCAGGAGCATGAAAGAGACACACAGAAATCTGAAATATAATTAATTTCAAATGAACAAGGAGCACGTCCTATAACCTCCTTTTAGAGGTTTTATGAGAGTCTCTTTCTTTTTTTTTTTTTTTTTTTTTTTTTCTCCTTTTAAGGTCTTCTACCATTTCCCATTAAAATAAAGATTCCAGGTGAAACGGAAGTTTTTAAACCATGGACTCCTGGGCTGGGCACAGCTTTAATTTACCAAGTTTTGGCTGCACTGGTGTGGTCATAACTACTCTGAACTACTACAGTGGCCTCACTGGCCACTGCTCGTATGGTTTGGAAGGCATGGCAGCTGGATGTGTGACAAAAAAGATTTCCCACCATTCTTCCCCTCTCCCCCTTGAGCAAGCTTTATGTATTGCCTTTATTTTTTGTAGATTTTTCCCTGGCTATGCTAGACTGCAGAGCACTGTTTAGCTGTTGGCTACCTGAAGGCAACTCGATGTGCCCAAGGCAAGATGTGCACAATCAGCACGGAGGGGATGTGAAAGACACACGGACTTCAAAGAAAAAAACACTTCAGGAGACACCTACAAGCTTGTACAGGGGAGCTGAGCAACCTCAGAGGGGGTTCAGTCTGGCTGCAGGGACACAAATACTCTGAAGAAACAAAGTTCAGAGATCCTTCCTGTCTCAAGGTAGAAGCAGGATGTAATGAGGAAAATTAGGTAATTTAAAGGAGTCTTTTTCTTAAGGATAACTATTAAGGCCTTTCTTGGGCTCTGTGTGCACGAACAAGACAGAGGAGGTGTCAGGTCTGTATTAACATTACATCGGGGATAGATGTCCTTCAAAGCTATTTCAACACCCAGCGTACTCTGGATATCTGGATATCTGACATCTCATGTCCCTGCTGACCTTATTGGCAACGGAGGCTCAGCTGGAATTGCAAAAAGACACAGACACAGCTGTCTTTTAAATCCCTCATCCCCATTTTTTCCAGGAGGAAGCCATCACAGAGTGTCTTGCTCACAGGACATCAGCACACAGACAGAGTTAAAACCTTGTGGGGTATTTTATACTTGGAGAGTGTTTTCATGTGGACAAAGCAGATAAAACTTGGCCTTGATCTTGGTAGTGTTCTAAAGCAAAAAAAACCTTAAGGTTGAACTCTGAGAACTCCGTATTTTTGTCTGGAGAAGGGAGGGAGATAGGGAGGAGGGGAAAAACTTTTTCAAAGTACAACTACTTTAATATAGTGGCAGTGCATGGGTTGGAGACAAAACTCTTATTCTTAGCATCTAAAATTATAAAAGCTAGATGTTTCTAGCTAGTTCAGATGCATGAATTATATTATATATAAAATAAATATAAAATTTATTTTATATTTGTAATTTATTTATAAAATTTATTTATATAAAATAAATAAGAAAATAAACAAATAATAAAAATTAAATAAAATAAATAAGAAAATTTTATATATAAAATTTATTTATATAAAATAGAAATACTATTTTATATAAAATAAAATTTTAAAAAAAGTAGGAGCTTTTGACATGACTGTCCCTGATCCCTGGGCACTACTTGACATTTGTCCATGTCCTTCCATGATGCACTTTGCTGCTTCAGCCTTTGGGTGTTTCTGGGTGACACCTGAGCATTCAGCCATTCAGGTGACCTCCATCCATACTTACTTGCAAAGTAGGTCTTAAACTCTGTGGAATTTTGCACAGGTGGCTGCAAATTGACGTAGGCAGATCAGACACTCCCTCTGTCGTGTGGGTGTTCACATCCATGTAAATGAAATTTTCATGGCTTTTGTAAACTCCATAGCATAGAAGCACCAAAAATGCTTACAGGAATTTGGCTTAATCTAAGTGATTTCTCATTTCTTTATTTTTCCTGAAGACTCTGCCACTCAACTGCATTTATACATATTTAGACTACATATGTGGCTTTATAAACTGCAAATGTTTTTGGTTTTTTTTTTTCATTTTTCTTGTTTGTTTGGGTTTTTTAAACCTCCTTAACAATTGCAGTCACACTGCAAGAAGACCGACCAAGGCATGAAAGATGAGGAGAGAAAAGACGTTTCCTCTGATCCAGCTGACAGTTGTGCAATTAAACTGCCAGCAAAGAAAACCAACATGCTTTACTTGTCTAAAGAATGGTTTCTAGCCAAGCACATTTTGTGCTGCACATTCAAGGAAGTAATTAGCATATCTGGCATTGTAATAGCCCAGCTGATGGGCAACAAGATATTAGTCACTGCAAATAGCTGCAGTTTGGGACTAAAGTAAATTACACGGATGCTTGTTTTACACCATTTAGTTGATGAGAAAGAGCACAGAGATGCATCCAAATAAATTAGAATGCAGAATTACATTTGTGCCTTCCTTTTGAGAACGGGATTAAATTTATTGAAATAAATTTTACCTGCTTGCCTCACATTGGCTTGTGTATTTTTTAAGACTAAATGGGCCAGAGACAGCGGGCAACCAGAGATCCCCTAGCCTGTGCATTGGTACAAGAGAAGCAGAGGTGGGGGTTGTTCTATCTGAGTCCATTATTTGCAGTAGTGACATGGAAAAATCCAGTAATATCCCAGATAATTTTCTTTGTGTAGGACTCTGTGTTCCTCAGGTGAGTCAAGAAACAATTCATCTGAATCAGCTAAGCATGAAAATGCAGGTATAATACAAGACTCATTGCAGAGTAATGCCAAGGTGAGGAAGGAAATTGTTTCAATTGAAATTGTTTGAATTCAAGGAACTACACTTGGGCCCAAAACATCAGAGTCAGATGGGAAACAAGTCAGCCCCTGTACCCTGATCTCAGGGTAGCCTGAGATCAAGGATAATCACCTCATTTCTTTTACTGAGGGAAGCAAAACAAAACAAAGCAGCCAAAGCGTAAACAGGAAATTTAGTCTTCTTTCCAAGTATTGCTTTCCATAAAACTTCCACTGGGGTATCATCTGAGTCTTCAAAAACTCTGTCCCTGCACACTCAAGGATATATCACATGCTCATCTGACACAATATGAATGGCAGATCTGATACAATGAGTATGTGTCAGCTCACATGTGACAGCAAGCTCAGAATTAAATTATCCATAACAACTCACTAGATGAATCTATAAAAGTAAGGTCACAGCCACACAGCAGATCTCTGTGCATTGGGGATGGTAACAAAAACTCTTTGCTAAACTGGACCCTTGCAACAGAGACCTTGACATTGGTCCGTGGCTGTAAAACCTGCACATCACCTTTTACAAGATGTTAATCTTAGATAAAACTCACCAAGTGACAGAAGGGACCTCTCAAACAATCCCACATATGGCAAGGCAGAGATTTTTTTTTTTCACCTAGAAAAAGATTTGATTTTAGGCACACAGTGAAATGTCAGCTGTGATTATCAAGATTACTACTGTAGGCAGGTATCCATAGGCGAATTGTGGGAAACAGATAAAGCAGCATATTACCTGCATCTATTATTGATAACATGAGAAACTCTGGGTGTATAAGGGGCTCTGAATAAGACATCCAAGAGGGATATGTTTACTTTTCCTAAATGCCTCAAAAGGCACCGAATCAGTTTAGCTCTTTGTCAGAGGACTCATTTTCATTTTATTGACCAAATCAAATTGAAGTTCTGTAGTTTTAGATATAGTGTTCTTGGAGGAGTCATCTGTTGGGAATCTCTCTGTATAGCCCTTGCTGGCACAAATGTTAGCATCTTTGGTGAGGACACACAGACATAGAATTGAAGACTTGCAGGTGGAAATGCAGTTTACATGTAAGGAGGAACTGCAGGGGAAATTTAATTCTCTTCAGAAAGGATTGCATTCTCTTTTATTTCTCAAGAATTTCTCTCCTCCTGCTGCTTTTATTTTGATTATTTTTTGGCTCTTGGCTGCAGTTTATGCTTTTATAAATTGGCAGTGGGAATACTGCTTGCTTCCAAATTCTCACTATTGCAAATGTTCTCATTTTCATTCAAGAATTAATCCTGCATCTGGAATAGAGTTAGACTCTTATTCCTAGCCCAGGTAGCCACTGTGGACTGAACCATCCAGCTTTTTATAAGTACAAAGGTAAGGTTATGAACTGATGTGAATATTAGCACATGCACAGCTGTGAATAGCGTTCAAGGTCTCTCCTGGAAGAGCACGACAACTGGAAGATGAGGGCTGGACTGAAATAAGAGATTTGGGTGCTGCCAATGGGGTCTGTTTGTATTCAACCTCCCCCACTGCCTTGTTCCAAGCCCTCTCTGGGTTTACAAAAGGTCTTTTTTTACTGCAGAGATGAGTGGACATTTGGCACATATATAAATGTACGAACTGCAATACAAGAGTGAGGCAGGCTCAAGGAGTATTTTGCTTTCCCTATTTATATGGGGTTGTTTTAGCCTTTAGAATTACTTTAAAACTTTTTAAAGTAATAAATGGGTAAATCACAAATTTTTTTTGTGGTTTGGATGCCACATTACCAAAATGTATGTTACGTGTGGCTAGAATTAATTTGTGCTGCTTTAAGGTTTTTGGGTTTATTCTGGGCTTCTCTTGAAGTTGCCTTTTTTTCTGGTTGGACTGCCTAAGAAGATGATCTTATAATTTGTAATCTACTTGACTTCCACATACAGTTTTGGTGCAACTTAGCAGGTGAATTTCATCTGTGCCACAAATTAACTTCATCTACAAATGCCTGTTCAGGAGACTACAGTGCAGGAGGAAATGAAGCAGAGAGACCTCGTGGTGTTCCAAGGTTTGGATACAAGGGAAGGTGCAGCAAAGGGGAAGGGAAATTCTTCCATTTGCTGTGACAAAAGGGGAAGGTGCTCCTTTTATTTTTAAAATAACTTGGTATGCAGCAGGTTGAGGTATATGCAGCTGATACAACTGAGGGAGGCAGAGGGGGACTGAGGGGGTTTGAAGGTACCAGGTATCCTCAGGGATGAGCAGAACAGGAAATATTTGTCCATGCAGATGGGTAGGACAGGGAATGAATACATAAACTTGAGGTCTGTTCACATTCTATACAGTTCGGGGATCTTAATTTTGACTTTCATAGAAAGAAGAGCTACCTTGCAAAATTCTTGCCCATCAACTCTTCAGCAATCCACACAAGAAATCCTCTGCTTTGGTGGCCAAATGACTTCAAAAGTGAAGGAAAATTTTCACAAGTATAAATACTATGCTCCCAATTCCAATAGTCCCAATTCACAGGGCTATCTAAAAACTTCAGTGGTACTTATTGGTGGTTAATGTCAACATTAACACTTATTTGAATTTGTAGCTTTCCAGGTATGCTACAGTTGCACTTTTCAAACTTTCAATTTTCAGGTTCAGTTGCATATTTTTCAATTTTTTTAACTTAAAACCTAATACCTTTTTGTGGGGCCAAATGCTGAAGTTCTGGGGAACAAAAAAACCCCAAATCCTTCAGAACTGTAGGATTCCTAAGAAACATGAGAAATCTGACAGCTCCCTGGTCAAACAGACCAGGTCTGTGTTTTCATTTGTCCCTTATACAGCAAAAGCCTGATCCAAGATTAAAACCAATGTTGTTGTAATCTTGATAGGCAATAAATAAAACTCTGATTTTGAAAACACTTAACAGATTGCATACAGCAGTGTGCCAGTGCACCTCAGAAAAAAGAACTGCACAGTGTTACCTTGGCCTTATTCATCACAGAGGGCAATGAGATTTTTCCAGAAACAGGACTGCAATGAATCCACCTGCATATTCAGGAACTCTCCTTTGGGTGCAGGGAGTAAGAACACTCTTCTTCCTGGGAAAAATCCACCTCTGTGTGCAGTGACATGCTGTATCTATCTATATATCTCATTTATTTCTCTGGAATGCATAGTTATATTTGAAACAAAATGCTTGCAATTTGAATGTATGCTCCAAAGTGAGATGACTTATTGATGTATTTAATCTAAATAATACCAAGTGACAATGAACACTCAGAGTAATTTGTCTGACTGCTGTCACCAAGCGTTGCTTCTGAAGATAGATGATAAAACTCATTGAGTTTTTCTGTTTCCTAGGTAAACAGCTGAAGGAAATGTGTCTGTGTTCTTCTAATCTTGCCCTAGGGCATTTGGATTAATGTTGACATCACCGAGCCCTGTGCCAGTGGACCAGAAGAAGAATAGCACATTCTAGTGACTAATTCAATACCAACAGGAGCAAGCAGCCTGAATTCAACACAGAAAAATATTTTTAGTGGATCTCTCATGAGTCTAGGACTGAAAACAGCCCTTGGCAAGTGTCATCACTCACCAGACAATCAGCTGGAACTTTGAAAGCTTTTGAAGATATGGAACAATATATTCTTACCCTTTGGCATCTCACCTTGCACAATCAGTTTAAAGATGGCTCCATTTTTAAATTCAACTTCTTTGGACAAACCAGTTATTTAGACATATCTGGCAATCTGCAGTGTTGAGCACAGAATTGTATAAACAAAACCAAACACCAGCAGCCATGGTAGACTTACAGAATCTAAACTTTCACTAGAAATTAGTATGTTCCTTTTCCTTCCCTTTCCCTTCCTTTTCCTTTTTTTGGTCAGCTTTTCATCAATCTAGTTAGGATGGAAGTGGTGTTTAATGAGAGCAGATACTGCTGGGCAGGGCAGAGCAGAGAGTCACCCTCACAACTGAAAATTGTGTTGGTAGGAAACAAGCTGTGCTGGTGGGACTCTGATTTTGCAGGGAGCAGAGCAGCTGGGGGCAGCCAGTCGCTTTGAGGACAGGACCTGCTGTTTCTTACACAGTGGAGAAAGGCAGAGCAGCATCCCCCAGTGTCTTCTACAACTGCTCTCTGTTGTCTGTAGTCATTCAGAGCAGAGTGGGTGGTTTTCATGTCAAGTTCTTCCTCTTCATGCAGGTGGGGAAGTGGAGAAGGTGGGAAAAGGGCTCAGCTTGGCTTTTGCAAAATATCATTTCAAAGGGAAATGACATGGGTATGAGTAGACAGTAACTTGTTGTGAGAAAAGTCACAAGTGCTTTCCCTTCTGAACCAAAAGGAGACCCCATGAAGACAATGAAATGTCATAGATCGCACTGCTCCAGGCTGATCCTGGATTCGGCAAGTCCTGTCTCTGGGGAGAGAAGTGAGGCTCAATCCAGTCACCTGAATATCACCCATGAGGGGTGCAGGACAGGAGCTGATTGCTGCAGAGATTGGTGCCTGCAAGGGAACAATACAATTTTTCCTTTCAATCCCTCAGCTTGCTGAGTTACGGTCTCTAGCTGGAACAAAACAGAAATTTATATTCATCGGCAAATGGGAAAGAATCTAGATGTGAGTTTCCTAGTCACATGTATAGCTCTTGAGGTAGGAGAAAAAAAATAGACTCTAAAAGATTTTAATTTCTTAATATGCCAAGTTATTCATATACCATGCACTTATAAAACATTACTTGCAGATGTTCAATTAGTTTTCTGAAAGCTATGCTTGGCATCATTTTACTTGAGTGTGCAGCCTGCATTTGTCTGCATAATAGAACTTAAATATCCAAATTCAATAAGAATGTAAATATTTAAATCTAATTTTTACTAGCCGACAAGCAGACAGATAAATATTATCAGACTACAATGTCAGTCAAAATTACACATAATTCAGTGCACTTGGAAAACAATCAGAGTTAATGTGAGCTTGTGAGTGCTTTATTCAATTAAATGGATACCAAAATTAGGTTGCATTACTGTGCTGTAGGCAGATTACCACAATCCTCTAGCTAAGACCCTGTGTGGCAGCATGGCTGGGCAGTGTCAGCTTTCCTTCTCTTGTTTGAAAGAATTAGAAACCAAGCTCTACTGCTGCTCAGATAAATGGTTCTATATGCCTGAATGACAATTGTTTTTCTGCTGCAGATACTTGTGTAAAATCCCTTTAAAATTCGGCCAAGGGAATAATGGGAGACAGCTGAAAGCAGCCAAACACTGTGGAGTTTGACAATATATTTTGTTTTCTTTTTCTTATCTACCCTGGATTTCTTCCTTCTGTCTCACCTCAAAGACTGCTTCTCTGAAACCTCCTGAATAGTGGTTAAATTTATGGTTCTGCTGATCTCATTAAGAGCCTTTGTGCCACAGCTAGAGCACAAGACTCAGTTTCTGCTGCCAACAAAAATATTTGGGAAACAATGAGGATGATCCCTCGTGTTATTGCAGTGGACAGTCATTTTGAATACAAAAATGATTTCGTGGAGCTTGGGAAGAAGAGAAGCAGATGTTTCTTCTGATGCTCACCACTATTTCCTGCTTGTGTGACAGGTTCAATTCCCAACCTTTAACCTTAGCAGACTGATTTTATCAGGTTTTGGGAATGAAGAACTGATCAGTAGTTTAGGAATTACATTTTATAAATAAAATATAGACATACATTTCCAGTTTAGCCAGTAGCCACAACTCCTAACCAAAGCTTTGCTCCAGCTTCCTCCTGTGTAGAGGCCAATTGATTCCCTGTCCTTGTTGCTGCCTGGAGGTGATGCTCTCCAGCCAGGTGTTCCCCATGCTCACCTGGGCAGTTAAACACTTGGCATTGTCTAAACCTCAGCATGTTTAACCTAGGTGACCAGGATGGTTATCCAGCTTCCTTCAGACCTGGTATCACAGGGATTTTGAGGAGGATGTTTCCTCAACAAAAGCCTTTTAATGATTACATGACTTGGAGATGTTCAAAACTGATAGTTATGACTTAAACATGCCGAGCTTTAGACAATGTTCTTCTGTAGGCACAAGCTGCAACAGAAAAGCAAGGAATTGCTTGATGCTGTCCCTCTTCCAGGTTTGTGAGGTTGGCTGCTTTGCTGGCCAGGGCCCTGACCTTAAGAACCTGGGCACAGGAACTTCTTTGTTTGGCTGCAATTTGTTAATGATGAGGAAGGTGCTGGGTGACTAGGATGGTTATCCAGCTTGCTTCAGACTTAGTATCACTGGGATTTTGAGTAGGATGTTTCCTTAACAAAAGCTATTTAATGTTTATATGATTTAGAGATGTTCAAAACTGATAGTTATGACTTGGTTTTAACCAGATGGATCCTGTGAACACATTCTAAAGAACAAGGCTAAAAGCCAGAGAAATTTATTAGGCAAGTTCTTTGGGGACTTAATGGGCTCAGAGCTCAGATATAAAGAGCTGAAAAGCCAAGAATTCCCAAATGTAAATTCCATTCTGTTAGTTTAATCTATAATTAAGTAAAAACCCATTATTATATTTCAATATTTTGGGATTTTTTTTTGTAATACCAACAAAATAATATTCTATGAGCAAAACACTATCAATTCTGCTTAAAACATGTCTGCACTATCCACAATCTTATTATATTTCAATATTTTGGGGGATTTTTTTTTTGTAATACCAACAAAATTAATATTCCATGAGCAAAACACTATCAATTCTGCATAAAACATATCTGCACAATCCTACAATCTTATAATTAAGACTTTACAAATAATTTATTTTTATATAATGTCACATATAACATTTAATATGTAAAGTCTCAGATATTGACTTGGTTCCTAAATCTCAGTGAGCATGTCATAACAGAAAACCTCACAGAAAGTCTTCTTCTGTCACTCCAATTTTGATCCTCAAATGTTATTTGCATTGCATAATATTGAAATTATTTTAGAGTTTGGAGCAAGTAATTGTTCACCATTTTTCTTGAGAAACAGCACCAGAGCAAAGAGAATTTATATTGAACAGCTATGAAAGAAATTTCCAGTTAAGTCACCTTAACTGGAAATGCACTCCATGGGATGTATAACACAGACACAAAGAGAATTGCTATTTTTTGAAGGCCGAGGACATAAAATGTATTCTGGAGAATATATTTATCAAGTGCAAAAAAAAAAGCACCTGAGTGTGAGTGAGAGGTGTATGCTCATGATGAGTGTATGCTCATCACTTCAGCAGAAGAGCTTAGGCTGTGATTGCTGCATTTTAAAATTCCAAAGGGGAGAGTAATAAATCAATTTAAGCACGGTGGATATGTTAAGCAAAATCAATGCATGTGCAAATCAGAGCACTTGCACTGCTCCCAAAATGCCACTTTTCAGCATGTGACAAGTGATAAAGATTCCTGTCTTTATTATGCCATAGGCTTAAATCTTTTAAAATAATGTTTTGTATTACTGTAACCAACATTGTGATCAACTAAGCTGCATCCAAGCAGCACAGAGGAGGGAGTTCATTCAGGACCTTTTGTTCTGAAAATACATGTGCCTGTCTTCTGAGTTGAAAAACAGGTTCTGTTATCTACAGCAGTGGCAGCAGGAGGGCTTTTATTCAACTTTCAGAATGACATAGTAAACAGTATTGTGAGAAAATCATATTTCTGTCTCCTTATCTGAACCAATGTGTTTTAGCAGGATAAGAGGTTACTATTTATACATTTTTTTTAATCATTTGCTGCCTCCTTATGCATCATGGCTTTTCCTTTGGGACACTCTCACATATTCCATGCAAAGTACACATCCAAGCAGGGGAATGGGAGTTTTGTGTTCTAGAAGATGGGAGATCTGGATTCACTTCTGATCCATGATTTTCTCTGCAGCACTTTTAAAGGGTGGTGCATTTTGTGCCATGACTGAGAGAGAGTGCTCTTTTTCTGTGTGCAAGAATACTCAATAATTTGCAAGGTTTTATCATGTATATTTTTTACTGGGCTTTGTTTGCCTTTCTTTCTTCTCTTCTTTTCCTGACAGATCTGCTCCCTTTTGGATTTTGCACCATTTTAAGCTGCACATTCTTCAGCTCCTCTGTGGGCTAGTAAATTTGATTATTGTAAGGAATGAAGATATATTCAGAAGTGACTGAAGCAAAAAGATTAGGACTTCATGCAGAAATTATATTTCACAGGCTGCAGTGAAATCTTAATGATGATCGTGTAGCTTCTATGCGAATTACAGACAAGTTTTCAAAATAAACGATAATATTCATAACCCTCAGAACCCATCACTCTAATGGAAAATTATATAAAAAAATGGAATTTTATATGTGTGAGAGAGAATATTAAGATTAAAGGCAGTGGCCAACTGGAATGACATTACCTTTGCTAGAGGAAGACTAGCAGCTTTCCAAAGGAAACCGAATCTTTCAACGACAGATGCGAACCAAGTCCCTGAATTGAAGCAGAGAATTGCATTTCATATCTTAGCAAAAACTTGACGTAGTATAAATTAATGTTCAGCCAATAGAGACCAGAAACAGGGTAGGAACCTCAGATATATATGTATCTCGTTTCTCTTCAGGAGAATTATATAACTCTGCCAAAGGTCAATTGCTTGCATGCTGTTTCTTCCCCCAGTGTTGGTAACATGGAATTTAAGCCCTGGTAGAATGGAAATAGATCACATCCAGCTGGCCCTGAACACTTGCAGCTTAGTTTTCCTCTTTAAACAGTCCTTGGAAGTGCTGGCAAAGATCTGACCTGCTTGATCCTGTCTACCCTGGATCATCATTGCTTCATAAGGTGCTGTCATTAACACCAATTCAGTTTAAACTTAAATCTTATTCAAATCTGGCTATTCTTTTCCATTTAATGGTGGTAAAGTATCCTGTCTGTTTGATCTATGTGATTGTGCAACTCAAAATAAGGAAGGTGGAAATTAGGCTTGTGTCTCTTTAGTGAGATACTTCAATAGTCTTAAATACTTTAAAAATATTAAATTGAGTAGTTAATACATTATTTAAAACATGGTCTAATGACTTTGAAGATTAAAGTAAACAGTATCATAGCAGGAAATGGAATATAATGTGAAAAGAATTACACAAAGTAATAATGGAGCAGCTTAGTTTAATTGTTTTCACTCACAGGCATTCTGTCTTGAACCTTGCAAATCTGGTGGCAAAAATATTCTTTGCTTCTTCAGGGTGTAGAATTTTAAAGTAGCAGGTTCATGGGAAGAAAACCCCTTGGATACAGACAGAGCTGCTCAACTTGGGGCCATTGTAACCCATTGATCTTTATTTGCCTTTGAAATGTTTGCTTTTCTAAGAACGACAGAAAAAAGTGAATAATTTTAATGACTTTATTTCTTGTTCAAAATACATAAGAAACAATTAGAATAAAATTATTTCAAATGAATTATTTTATTTTTTCTTGTCTTTTTTAAATATAAAATTATCACAAACTGTACACTTCATAACATCTTTTGAGGTTTCATTGTTACATCTTTTTTTTTTTCAGAACTGACAAATAGATTCACACTTTCTAGAGAATACATTGTAAAAATACTGAAATGTGTTACAGCTCTCAAAGGCTAGTGCAAAAAAACTCATTTACTATCAGTAGTACAACTTATGTTGTCAAGTTTCACAAATGGCCATGTAGCGCATACAAAAAGCCAGTAACACAAGGTCAAAAAGTTTTGTTTTCTTGTCTCTATAACGCAGAAGCCAAGGATATTGACTTGAACAATGTCTAGGTATCAAATCACAGACTTCATTTAAAAAGTCACATCATGAACACTGAATAGAGGGTACTAAAACAGTCAGGTATTTTATATTAGATCTTGGTCAGCCAACACCACATAGCAAGAAGAGACAAAATCTTAGAAGAACTCTGCAGTTCTTTGTGAGCTACATAGACTTGGCAACATTTCTGATCTAATCATAAATATTATTTTAAAGGTAGGGAGTTCTGTTAGAGTTGGGCCAGTTAGGGCCTAATCCAGAACCCTCGCTGTCACAGCAAAGATGCTTATCCTGACTGTGTCGGGTGCTTTCATTTAAGATATCAAGATGTTGAGTGTTTAAATATTAAGCAGGTTTTTTTTTTTTTTTTTTTTTTTCACTTGTCAGTATTTCCTGTGGCCAGGAACTCCGTTTTAACTTCCTACCTTTTGAAGCATATGCTCTGAGAATGCCTTCCCCACAAACAAGCATATACTAGGAAAACATGATGTGTGCTGAAGCAAAGATGTGGTTAATTTCCATCCTCCTCCCCTGCTGCAGTTTTCACCAGGAGCGTGCTGAAGGAGGAGAGCGCGGATGCAGCGTGGACTACAAGCTCATGGAAAGGAAGGAGAAGCTTTTTGGGACTCCCCTTGTGGGGGCTGGAGGAGCACCTGGATGGTTCAGGGGAGCCACTGCTGCAGTGCTGCTGCCTGAGGTGGTGGCTGCTGGGCAGAGCAGGGCAAGGAGGAGATGCCGCCTGGCTTTGCCAGCCCCATCCCAGCCAGCAGGGCTGCACTGGCAGGGAGGGAGCTCAGAGTCAACACAATATTTCACCTGGCTTGCAGAACAAACACCCTCCTGATCTCCCCTAGAAAGTGGAGAAAGCACAAGTCAGAAGTGCCTCTCCAAATCAGGATTCCAGCTTGCCAGCTTCTAAGATATAAAACTACCCATGTCCCGTCCTTAGACATGTGCATTTAAGTCCAGCATATCCTACAGAAATCTAAGCAGAGAAGCATAGGAAGAATTTAGACCTACACTTGGAAGAAAGAGAAACAAGGAACTATACTAAATATATATCTATGCTTTTTTTCTTCTATTGAGAAATAGTTTTCTATTTATTTAACAAAATTAAACTTTTTTCAATATTTTTCCCATAGAAATATAGACTGAAAAGAAGTGCTTTATATCTGATGTGCAACAGGCCTATCTAAAAATTCCATATGAAAGGTTTAGTCTATACACACACCCTCTGAGCTTCAAAACAAAATGGCATTTTGTGGAAACCTGCAGGCCACCATTAAAAAGGAAAAATCTGTAAAAGTACATGACCTTCATGTCTGACTACGTACACCAGACATTTTTATTTACCAAGTCAGGCAGCTGAGGCTCATCTTTCCTACCAGCATTAGTGAAATCAGCATTTGCAATAATAGTGCATACCCTAGAGATTGTGCTGAAGTCTGAGCAATCAGAAAGTGACCAAAATCCACGGTGGATGTAAGAGAAATCTGACCAAAATCCATGGTGGATGTAAGAGAAATCTGACCAAAATCCATGGTGGATGTAAGAGAAATCTGACCAAAATCCATGGTGGATGTAAGAGAAATCTGACCAAAATCCATGGTGGATGTAAGAGAAATCCTTCTGCTTGCCTTGAGTCTGGGCTCATTTCATAAGATGCTAGGACACATTCTCATGTGTAACCTGATGCAGAGAGAACCAAAATCAGTAGCAGTGGTCCTGCTGGATTTCAGTGCTGGGCTGGCCAAGTACAGAGTGCTGTGCTTTCAGGGGAAATTACATATTAAAAAGACCTAGAGAGTGACTTTGTTGGATACATTTAATGGTCTATTGTCATGGTATTAAGAAAATATTTTCGTTTTAATTAATACAAGAACTTGGCATACAAAGTAGCAAGTGATTAGCCCAAAAGAAAGCTCCTTTTGAAAGCATGCTAGAATTCTTGTATATTTGGAATAGGGTGATGAATAGATTTTTTAGCAAAGCAAAATATATAAATGACTATGTATTATTAACACTTACACCTTAAGAGGCTGAATTGAATCACTTTTATTGTGCTATATTATTCCAATAACTATTAAAACTACATTAGATACATTTACCAATTTGTGTTTTTCTTGAGAGAGCCAAAAAAGGGAGGCGGAATATTCTAATTCTAGTCAGAAAGAGTCTTGTAAGAAGAAAAATGTCTTTTTGTCAGCATCTTTATAGTTTGCTGCCACAGATATTTTTTGCTGAAAGGCTTTTTTACTATTTTTTTTTTTTTTTGCATCAATAATATTTTCAGTGAATGAGTAGGTTGGTACTTTAGTACCCCTTTTTGCCCTGCTAGAGATTAAATTATAATGTTCTGTCTTGAGAAAAAGTCCATTTTTAACAACAGTACAAACAACAACAACAAAAAAAAAAAAAAAAAAAAAAAAAAAAATTTAAAAGCCAAGTTGGTATAATTTGAATGAAATCTCTTTTCTTAGCACGGATTGCTCATCATCAAGCCCTCTTTGGGTAGGACTGCTCTTGGACTCCATGGACTGCCCATGCCTGGAGGGCAGGCAGAATCCCAGACAGGGTTTTAGGGGTTAATCCTCAGAGCTTGGCTGAAACCTGGCTGTGACCTACAAATGTTTGTCTGCTACTGGCAAGTAGCTAAAGTGCAAGAGAGGCAGGCTCCCTTTCAGAGGAATCCAGAAAAGGTCCAGCTGTGCAGGTTTTGGCTGCTGGCTAGGATAAAGCTACACTCTCTCATTAGTGATTCTGATTCCCTAGCCCAAAGCTACCTTTGTGGACTGAGAACTGAAAAGGTTGTAGGTTTAAATAAATTAATCAGGTCCTTGTGCTGTAAGGATAATTAAGATCATTACAAATACTTATAACCCACAAAGTGTGAGGAATGGATGTAAGAGTGTGACATGTTCTTTGGAGAGACCACAAAATCTCCTTTTTCATCTTCTGTGGTAGCCAAATCTCCATTTACAGGGAGAGAGATACACCCATCCACACATACCCATTTGACAAAAATAATTACAGCTGGCAATTCTCTTGTTCAGCTATGCAGTCATTTCCCTCATAACTATTATTACACAATTAAGCCTCAGAAATCTGTGGTGAGGGAAGTAATGGTCCTCTATTGATCACTCTGATTTTTAATAAGAGGCAGCCACTGCCAGGGTGAAACATTCACAGTACACCCACTACTCTGGGACAAAGGAATAAGAATTCATTATTCAGCTGAACCTCCAAGAATAGGAAGAACAGGGGGAAACGGGATTTGGCTGAAACCTCAGTTCCAGGACCCTATTCATGCACAAAGACCTGTGGGATATTAAGGGAGAAATACACCATAATTATGACTTCAGATTTTTGAGTCATCAGAGAATTAGCACCTGCAGCAGCCCAATGACTTGTCCACCATTTTGTGTGTTAGTTGAGGCTTGACTGGAGAACAAAACCAGTGCCTTGTGCACCACAGCAACATTTCCAGAGGTGTTTCCCACTGGCAATTCAGGCACTCTTAGTCAGAAGCTTTGATAATGTGAAGAAGTGACATTATATAAAAACGTTTTTTCACCTATTGGAGATCTTCCAACCTATGTCAGGTGCAAATAAATAGGAGGCCATTACAGCATCCAGAGAGGAATGTGTCTGAATACATGTGGTACATGTGGGAAATGTTTTTTTTTTTTTTTTTTTCCTCAGTTGTGCTGCAAGGAAAAGACCAGGGGGATAGGATATGCCATGAGCAGCTACCAGGGCTCTTTGCACTGTGAATCCTCTGAGAGCAAGATCTCTGGGGCAGAGGATTGTTTTTATTTTAAGAACAGACTCAAGTTCTGAAATTGGCTCCCACTACCCTTGTGAGCTTGGAATGGCCATACAAGATATGAGGTAGGGGAATCACAACAAAAATTTCTTTCTATTTGGAAGGATTTGTTACATACACATTTTTCTCTAGTGAAAAGAGTATTCAACCCCTTTTTATATTTTCCACCTTTCCTTTTAACATCTTTTAATTTTTTTTTCATTCTCTAGAGGGTTCTTTTCATACTTTATAGGCTTTTCCCCTCCTCGCCAAATCTCCTGTTATGGCTCAGACATCACAAGAGATTTTAAATATTTTCTTGCTCAGTCCTCTTCACTTCTGATCCTACAATCAGTCTCAATTCATAGCATATTGAAAAAAATACATCTCGACCCATTTTGTCTCTCCCTCTTGCAGACTACTTTTATGGAAATGTAACTGCTTCACAAAAACATCCAACAGCCGACAATTTCTCCTGAAATTAACCCAGAAAGTGCTCAACCCCCCCCCCCCAGATTCTTTTATGTCAGTGCTGATCTTAAGTGTCTAAAATTCCTGTCTGTGATGTTGACATGCATTTGTTGGAACATTTCTGATATTTGAAATCACACAGGGCCAGGCAACTAGGAATTCTGTAACTTCAGGAAAATATTGCTTTATAATCAGAAACACAGTCTTTCCTTTTTAAACTAAGAGGTCTCAGGATATTTGTATTTAAATCTATACCATTATTCTACACAGGAAAGCAATTTTAGAGCTCTATTTACTGTACAGCAAGTTTTTACTCCCTGCTCTTGTTTAAATTTTATGTTATTTTCCTCATGGGTGGATGCATGGATAGATTTACTTTACTTCAGGGTCTTGAATTTTTAAGGTACGAAAATATCTCAAACTGTTTAAAAGCAATCTCTCAAAAACATTTTTTATGCCTGTATTTTGAAGGAGAGGAAAATTGTATAAAAGGTAGGTTGCTGCCATGAAAACATGTTCTGGCACTCTTTTCTAATCAGTGACTTTGTGAATCCTGAAGCTGTGATGAAATAGCTGTGCCCTCATCCTTTCCTTGGTCTGCCTTCAGTTCTTTCTTTGTGTCAGGCTTCCTGATTTCACCCTCCAGGGGAAAGGATTTCACAATTCTTTAATTTTTGCTGGGCTTTGGGACACTCTGTCTGTCATAACTGTGCCAACCCAGGCAGTCTGAACGGATTTGCAACTTTTCTTTTAGGGAGTCTGTGAATACTCCACTTCATTAAAAATAGAATGGTATTTAAATATTTAATCTTAAATATGCAAACTTAAGTATTTCAAATAAACAGAATTGAAAATAACAGTTTATATGCATATTTGTCCCGCCTCAAGCTTTCCTATCCATTCATGGGAGAGCAACCAAACCTATTTTCTCTGTAAAGCTACAGTACCAGCTTGCATCCCATCCCTCTCAGACATGAATCTTCTCTGCTCTGAACCAGATCTCTTGATCTTTCCTGTGCCTTTTTTCCTATGCCTGCTTGGGATTTCTCCATTTTAGATAAGGTGCATTTTTCAGACTGGCTATAGCATCAGCAGACTCTCCCAGGCCACCAAGAGGGACATTAACATTTTATACAACTCATTTGCTCCTGAGAGACACTCCCTGCCAAACATTTTCTGCCCCTTTTTTTCCTAAAGTAGATTTATTGAACTCACCTAGATCAGGACTGATAGTCAACTCAACATATTGTATTCATAAATTATTACAGAGCAGCTTCACTTTCATCACAGCAGCCCTGTGACTTCCTGCAGATCTGACTTCCAGAATGCACTGCCTTGATTTATTTTTCAGGGAGTCATCATTCCTTTACCACAGGAGGGAGCTTTGGTGTTCTGGCAACCTCTAAAAGCTGCATTTATATGTATTAGTTATATTTTGGCAATCTTGGTACTGAGGATCTTCAATTGCATTGGCATGGCTCAGCAACACAGGCTTAGCCACGGAGTGCTGTGAGGAATGTCCTCCCTTGGATCAGCGAGGCACAAACTCTTGCCCTTAGTACCAAAAAATGAATAGTGCCTGTGATGGCAGAGTGCCAAACTGCTTTTTCCTCTTCTGCAGACTGAACTAAAGGGCTTTCTGCCCTTCCAGGGGACTGAGCCCCATGAAACACAAGAATCACAGTCCACACTGGGGTGGAAAGAAATTCACATGGCAATAGCAGAGGCATTCTCCTCTCGGAGCCTGCAAAGAGGTTTCCCAGCAACAGCAACATTGTAGAGGTGCTATCAGATAAAACATAAAATCACAGCCCTGAGCACCTGCTCTCATCAAGCATCCCTTAGCACTAAGCACAAGATTGAAGGTGTTAGTTCCATTTTCCTGACCAGATTCCCCTGTGAAATTCAAATCCCACCTGCAGCTTCACTTTCTCTTAGATTTCTAGCTCTTGGTTTCCTGCATGCCGTTAAAAACCTGCCATTTTCCAGGGTTAAGGAAAAGAGAAATTGTGCAGGAGATGTTTATTCATCTAGATGAATAAACAAAAGACACTTCAGAAGTTAAGGTATTATTTGCCTTGGAAAAGGCAAAAGGCTGTGGTCAGCACCTCAATTAACTCCTGTGCTTAATGCTGATGCTTCTTCAGGAAGGTGTTTCTTTTGTCCTGTTTTACAGAAGAGAGAGAAAGGACAAGTGGTAAAACTATTGGAATTATTATCAGCTTCAGGAGGAAGGTTTCCATTCCAGGGCATTTGCAGTTGTGTGGAACAGCTTTATGTCTACTGCCACATTTTCCTTCACTTTTCCTAGCTCTGTGGTCTGCTCTGTGCCATAATTCAGCTGTTTTCAGAGAGCTTAGTTTAGACTGGCAAGGCTCAGAAGATAAATGAAAGCCACCCTTGAGTTAAACTGAGTGTCTGCTGTGGTGTGAATGAGAGAGAAAATGTCCTTTCGAAGCATGCAGTAATATTTCTGATATATACGGTATATTTTATCCATATTTTGGATGGTCCAACACATATTACATGAACTTTGTCCAAAAGTCACCTCACTGTCTGATTAACATATGCATCACATTTTTACAGCTACCAAATTTTTAAGTGTGTTCATTTGTAGAAATAATGTCATATGAACTTCTCAGGTCAAGGAACTGTCACTCAGTACAGATTTGTCAAGTGTTTGTCATGAGCTGAAACATATTTCTGATTAGGTGTGGGTGTTCTGTTGTAACAGGAGTGCTAAATAATAGTGATTGTACATCTAGCAAGTGCAAGTACTTGTATGTGCAAACCTAGGTTTTTGGAGGCTCCAATAAGGTGATTTTAAAATTTGGCAGGCACATTTATGGATTTCTGAAAAATTTTACATTTTCAGCAGAAGAACTCTATTACTGAGTTCTGAAATACCCTTCTTTTAAATGTTTGCTCACTCAAAAAGTGCAGTCAAATGATTTCAGATGTATAAAGCCTGTTAAATTGATGGAGTATAATAAAAAGTTAGCACATATAAAAATTTATAAAAAAGAGATAGCAAAATAATCTTGGAACTAGGCTATCATGTATATGTTGTACATCATCGTGTTAAAAATTTTTAAAAGGATTACATTGAATTCAATTAAAAATCTGAGAAAGTGGAGAAAAGGATGGACCAAATGAGCCTTTTAACTAAACTTTCTCTTAATATTGCTCCAAAAATGCATCCACAGAAAGAAATTAGGTAATTGCTTTTTCCCTTGAAAGAAACCAACCCAATGAAAACATTTATTGTTAGCTCAATGTTTTCTTCAAAAATATTGGAAGTGGTGATGATTCTTCAAGAAAAATGTGTAGTTGTTAAACCTAAGAAGTCCAAAAAATTGCATTTATTGAGGAATAAATTTTGCAGGGGATGTTGCTGGCCACTTTATCTCTGACCAATATTCATGTTCCTAAGCCCAGCATTCATGGAGTGCAGTGCTTGACTTAAATCTTCATGAGCTTGTGCCCACCTGTGCAGGGTGAAAGCTTAAAAAATGCCAGGCTGTGCAATTACAATTCTTATTAAGTAATAATACTTATATATAATACTGCTGCTCCCAGTAAACTGCTTCAAGAAAAAATAACTCAGTTTTTTAGGAAAGGAAGCTTTTCTAACTATTGTCAAAGCACTACAATATATTTTAAACCAGCCTTTTGTGGCATTTTATTTTCCCCAAATTAACGTAATGCATGAGGTATGGGAGAAATGTGGATAAGCAGAAAAAAAAATGGGGTGGAAGCAGGGAACTTGCAACTTCTCCAAATTTCCAAATTAAAATATTTTAAATTCCTTAATAAAGATACACAAGGAGCAACATACACCTTGACTTACACTGTGCTAAGTTCCTCCTTGGTGCTTCTGTGATGTCACTTGTAAACCAGGCTCTAAAGCCAATGGAAGGGTTGTATTAGTACACGTCTGGTTAAGGAAAAAACGGGGAAAAAATATCATTTTGCTTATTCTATTAATCACTGCTAAGGGAATAGATATAATTACTTAGGGGATCATTTTTTGAAGTTAGATGTCCAGATGAATTTGCAGCCTGATTTCTCCTAGATGCAGAGCACCCCTCAATCAAGTTTAGACACAGAAGTCATTCACTATTGTTATCGACGATACCAAAAATAACACAACAAGGGGGCACAAACTGAGCCTTTGGTAATTGATAACAATTAAAATTTAAGAAAATGAATCTTGAAATACCTTACTACCTATGATGAAACATACAGGATAGTCATAGAGAACAGTAAAATAGGTAAAAATACGTTGCTCATTGCTAGAACACTTATGCTACATTTGATTGTGAATTAGTTCGCTTTTTGGATATTAGGTGCAAAAAAGTGCAAAGAATATTTAGTTAACTGTTACAGTACCACATTACAAAAAGTATTTTCTAGGCCACAAAGGCCACTGTTGATATAATTTATATTAAGATATAAGTATACATAAAATAGTTTTTCAATCTCCTCATATATATATATATCTGTTTCTATATAAGCCTTGCAGAATCATGTTGGAAATGATCTAGGCCACAGAATTTTGTTAGGATAACAAAGATGGGAGGGAAAAAAAAAACCTCACAGAGAAGAATTTGTTCTCCTATTAAAAAAAAATTACTCATCCAGAGCAAATGGAGGAATGAAATTCTGCAAGGCTGCTCTGTGTTTATGGTGATGAAAATACAATCTTAAACAGGGAGGATCAGTATTCAGCATTACCAGTCCTCTCTGGGAGAAACCATTTCTGCCTGGAGGCCATGAATGACAACCCAAAACAGGCATTCAAAAACTTGGTCTGGAGTCTTTTCTTTTTTTCCCTTTTTTTTTTTTTTTTTTTTTTTTTTTTTTTTCCCTTACTTGTACAGACTTTTTGAGAGATTGATTTTTATATTTATTTGCTTGCTTGCTGTGTTCATAGGCACAGGAGGCAAGGGATAAAAGCTGCCTCCTTTTTCCACTTAGACACACCTATAATGTTAAGATCAGCCTTGCTAGCTTTTCTGGAGCAGTTAAGACACTTCAAGGTATTTTTGTCTGTCCTAGAGATTAGACAGTGGCATGGAGGGACTGGATCTCCAGGAACATATCCTGTGCCAGCCAGGCTAAATCAGCCCAAAATGGCTCTTCAGAAGTTTGCCAAAATGACCTTTTCCCTTCATAGTCAGAGTAATTCTCAAAATTTATTTCATTATCATAAAATCAATCTTCCTTTGGCATTTTTCTCCTGCATGGCACTTCTGTAAAAATGTTGTTTTGGAAAACATTGTCTCCTCAGTTCTCTTTATATATATTGCAAAGATACAAAAAGTGCCACCACCCAACTTTTTTCTAATTACAGTCCAGCTTTCAAAACCTCTGCCCCAGTCATGTCATCTGTGCTACACTCTTCACAGAAACAAAGAAAAAAGGAAAAAAGAAAGTAACTATCTGATTTATCTGATTGAGGTAAACTGCAGTGTTTAGAGATAAATCCACAAAATAACATGTAGTTCCCTTCTAGTTTTTAAAGTATCTGACTACAGCCAATAGGTTTTTGCATTTGCTGTCTCTGTGTATTGTAATGAGTTTACTTGCTTGTAAAATAGTCACATTTCAATTTATGTCTCCATAGACTGACAGAAAACACATCTCAAATTCATATTTAGCATATATGTCTAGAGGCATCCAGCCAGCAACCAGAAACTAAATTCCATGTGTGCTGTGCACTCTGTCAAAATAACTTCAAAGAAATCTAAGTCTGTCACATTAAATCAAGAATCACAAAATTGTTGAGGATAACTGCAAGATTTGGTCAATTTTGCAAAGAGATAAATCGCATTAAATCAATTCCTTTACTTGTGAGCCTCCTCTCAGCTGTCATCATGAGTGCTGGGAGGCTGTAACTGCATAGCTCCAGTTCTCATACCTGTTTCATAAGGGCTGGACTAAAACCCATTGAAGTCAGTAGATCCTCCTCATTGGCTCCAGTGAGCTTTAAACCAGCCCTTCCTCCCTGCCCAAGGATGAACTGATTTTCCAGATACTCAAAACATGACAACAGTTGTTTTTTTTTCATGCAACATTCAGTTTGAAGTGCTGTCTTGCACAGTCGTAGAGGATTTAGTGCATTTAGAAGGAATTTACTACATGTGCTGTATATGACTATTTGCTGTCCTTCAAAAGAATTTGGTGTTAAAAGCCACAGTAGTTTTGAATTGCTTTAGGCATCTTTTTTCCAGTTTTCTTTGCCTATTGAAAGATACAGGCCCCATCAAAACACTGCTCCAACACGACACTGGAGATATGCCAGAGATAAAACAGGTGAATGAATTTACACAAGGAAGGGTTATATTTGACTCTAGTCAACTTCATTCACACATTAACAAATTATTACAAACTGTCATATAAGACTCAGAATAGGAAAGATGTATTTCGATACAAAAATATGGAAACAGTTCATCTGCGGAAGCCAAACCTTCTGTCCATGGAGATGTGAGCTACAGGGAGCTTTGGGCAGTGACCACGAGGAGCCCCCTCTCTCTCCCTAGGGTGTGAGTGGTGGCTTGGGGGAGGAACAGGATCCCTGGCTATCAAAACTGGTGGCTCGGCCAGGAAGCTGCAAGAAAATGTCATTTTTACAAATGTTATCACATCACGCTCATTTCAGAGGGTGAGACACTCTCTCAAAAGAGAACCCAGATCACATCTAGGCCCTTTCTAGTCTCCTGATCAAAGTCTCTGGTGTCAGTCTCCAGCATGATTAATAATGGAAAGAAAATGTCTGAAGCGACCTTTTAAAAATGCCTCTGATTCGTTTCACAGGAGCAAGTTTATTTCACCAACAGGGGTGGTATCTCTGTCTGCTAACTTTTAACCAGAGCCATGAACCTCTAAAAGACCCTTCTCTGCTGCCTCGACTCAGTTTTCCTGCCCCCACACTCTTCTAGGTGTTTTACCAAAGCCTCAGTATTCTTTTGCTGCCTGTCACAGGACACGTACAGCCATGGGCTACAGCATGGGGAAATCAAATGGCCTCAGGCAACAACTCATTTTTCTCCAGAGTTTGCTTTTGTGATGGGCTAAAGAGTGCCCTGCTGCTTCCTAAGGCTTCAATGTGTGTCTAAGAGTCCAGAGCTGTGAGGATTTTGTGTACAGAACACCAACAATGTGTGGCCACGGCAGATCTCAGAGGGAGCCCAAGACTAGGGACTTGTAGATATAATCACCCCTACATTTGAAAAAGCTTCCAGTAAGCTTCTGTTGAATAACTCTGGAGGGAACTGCTGGTGTGTTGCCACAATTCAGCCTAATTTGCAGGCCAGCTCCAGATGAATGTTTTAGCAACAGCAGTTTATGCTAAAGATTTTTGAATAGCAAATGATTGCTTTTGAAATTTTTACAAATGATCTCTTCTAAGTAGCTGTAAGCGCTTTATCATAATCCCTGGAAATTTTGAATGTCTAAATGTAATCTTACAATGCCATTAGAGTGTCATGAAACTGTTGAAAAGGCCCTTTTAAGTGATAGATAAACTCATGCAACTGGATCTAGGCTGTGCTAATGATCTATAGGTGCTGCACTGATTTTCATGATTCTCAGAATCTCATCGTAAATGTGAGGGAAAAAAGTGTTCAGCATCAAGGAGAAAAATTTTGCTACTTTTTACCTCTACTAGTGGGTGCCAGTGGGTTATGGGCTTCCGTGGGTAAGCCAACATTTCATTCCAATGATCTCTTCCAAGGCCTTCGGCATCAATTCCTGTCCGACACACTCCAATGACCTCATTGTGCCCTACTCTGAGAATTGGAGAGAGAGAAAGAATTTATTTTTAATAAAAAATAGTTTTAATAACATCTGATATACAATTCTATTTACTGGTTTAGTGTGGCACAGACTACATGACCAAAGTTTTCACGCCATTTATTACAGATATTAGCTTTAATGGTGGCATAGTAATATTAAATTCTGTAATGGTAACATCAAAAACCTCCAGCCACTAACAGAGTGCTTCTAGCAGCTATAAAAATAGCAATGAAAACATAATCCTTGCCATTAAAAGGTTACAACCCAAAAGACACAAGGACAGGAAAGGATCATAATACACAAATTTATCTGAAGGAAAGCATACTAGAATTTTGTGGAAGAGGAAGGTGAAGGAAAATGCTGGTGGATACATTTCCTGCTGCAAATGCTTCAGACATAATTTTATAATCTATTTCTCAGCTCTGGCTGTTGTGACCTTTGGAAGTTCGTCAAAAATGTGAAAGGTAAGAGTCATAGCTATAATGGGCTATACCTTAATACTTCGTGCTCCTCACAGTGCCATAAACTGACTGAGGAACACCAGGAAGTAATTTTCTGTGCCTGGACTCTATGTACCTTAGAATAATGCTTTCTAATTTCCCCTCAGCAACTTCTGGGAAAGGAGGAGCTGAGGAGGACTGAAAGTGTGCAAGCTGCTGTGCTCCTTGCCTGCTAATGGCACCACCGTGCCACTCTCACGTCTGGCTGAGAAAGTCTTCCTGGCAGAACTTGGAGAACAACCAGAAATCTGATGGCAAGGGAAAACAATCTGAAGGGTGTGTTACTAAATTGGACTTTCTCTGTTTATTTGCCCTGCAATCTCAAGAGCTCGTTACTAATAGCACTTGAATGAAGCAGACTTGGCTTGGGCAGGATTCTGTCAGTCACAGCCTTGATCAGCCTGCAGTCCTTGAGCCACTCTAAGCAGGAGGCTCTTCCTGTCAATTCTCAATGAAGCCAGGGATAATTAGCCTTTAGACATGTTATCAGGGAGGGCTGAACCCAAAGGTTATGTATTGAAGGTTACATATTGAAAGGTTACTTTACTGAATCAACGGAAGAATTTGTTACGACTTAATGATGCAATTAACATTTAATTCCTTTTTAGTCTTTGAAATTTTCTTTCTTTTCAAATACCTGCTATTTAAGTAGAAATTAGAGCTGTGAGGGACTTTTTTAAGCTAGAAGACATACCTGATTTATAAAGTTTGCACAGTCCAGCCCCCAGAAATGGACAGGAATATATGTCAGGGCTAGTGGCCTGAAAGAAAATTGAGCCATATTTCTTCCTCATCTCAGTTATTTATGACACAGATAAAAATTCCATGTTCTCTAAAAGATGTGGAAGCTTTAAACTTCTTCAGGAAAAGGCTCCAAGGCTTTATCTTTTGTGACACTGGAGCTGCCTGCAAGCTCAAGGAGGAAGGAAGCAGTTGCTTGCAGTGACCAGGAACCGTCTCAACGGTCAGAAAGTGGACTGTGCTTACCTGTCATAATCCATCACTGCAATGGAGAGGCTGACCTGGTCCACGTTCTCTGGGGGGATGTCAAAGATGATGGCCTCATTATAAACAGGGTTCAGCGTGTTCTTCTTGGTGGTGGTTTTCCTTTTTTTCAGTCTCCGTCCCTCGCACATCAGCGACACTTTGACGTACGGATCTGAGCGACAGGGAATCAGTTCAGGCATTGGGACCCAAAGCCATTCAAATGTCTAGCATAAGAACAGTATTTGTGGTAGGAACTTTATACTGCCAAGGTTAAAGGTTGCAAAGATTTGAGTGGGCCTGGCAAACGTTGCTTTCATCATGCTGTAAGTGCAAAGGAAAGGTACAGGCACTCTGAACCAACACACTGGCTGCCAGCCCATCTAAGCAGGGCTGTACCCATTCTCCTGCTACTTCCACCCCCCACAGCCACGCCAGACACACAGAACTCAAGGAGTTCTCATTCATGCCCTCCCTGAATAGACTCTGCCTGGTTTAAAAGAAGCAGATTCACCTGATGCACCAGTTATATCCATTGCTTTGAGATTCCGACATTTGATGACTGTCAGAGTCATTCTCCCAGCAGTAGGCAAGTAACAAAGGGAAAACATGATCTCACCCAAATCTATGCTTTCCTGGAAAAGAAAAGCAAATTATTAGAAACCTGATCACACTTCTAATATTCAAATCTTGCAAAACTGCAATACTTTTTTTTTTTTTTTTTAACATGGAGAGAGGCTTCTTTTGCCGCCTCAGATGCTTTTCAAGTGATCATGAGCAATTTTCAAAAATTATTTCAATAATGTATAGGAGGAATAACAATGAAATAATGTTTTAGGGACAAGATCTTCAATTTCTAAACAGAGATATTAAAACCAAATCAGAGACAAAACTTTCTGGATTCATGGTCTTTTTGTGTTGAATTCACACAAACGAAAAGGTGCTGAAAGTAGAATGTCAGGTTGTGCTCTTGAGAACACTCATACTCCATCAGCCCCAGTAGAAGGCAATCTGATGGAGCATTTAGATCAGGCACATTTACATGCCCTTTAGACACTGGAATTTACATAGGAGAATAATTTCTGCACAGGTAAGTGTATAAAAAGCTAATCATAAATGGTTCAAAAAGAAGAACAATCTTGTAAAATTTGCTGTCTTTACTGCTCTCAGTGTGCTTTGGGAGGTTGTTCTGTTTGAGAAGAAAATCAAAGCAAAGGAGTAGCACCTACAGCTTTCCTGACTCAAAAACAGCTTTTTGGAGGATAATATACTCAGAAGGATGGATAGGGTCCAAATGAATGTTAATAATCCTCACAAAGAGACAGGTTCTATAGTGAGACCACGTGCTAAGTACTCATGCAATAAAATGTTGCCATACAGTCTAGATGCTACAATACTTGAGATGTATAACCTAAGAGAGAGAGTTTCCACCATTTTTTTAAACTTTTCTCAGTTATACAATTATCCTAACACTGCAAAAGTTTAGGTTTTGAGGTGTTTGTTATATTCTAAATTGTTCCTGTTCTAAATTTTAAATACACCTTTGCTACTTCCCCCAAAATTGCATAATTAGAACCTAGGATATGATTTTGTAAGGGGCATGTGAGGAAGCCACTCTGTAAGACAGCCACTCTCAAGCATGCTCATGTGATCTCAGAGGACTTTTTTTTTTTTTTTTTTTTTGACTAATACTAAAAAGCTTATTTTTAACATCTCAGCTTCAATATTTTATCTGTCTAACCTACAGTTACCCTGAGAGTACATATTTGCTTGAAAGCTGCTGGATTTACTGTACAGCTGTTCTAGCATCAGAAGGCAAGCATAATATATATTTTAAATGAAACATATTAAAATAATGATTTCTCTGTAGATGACAAATGTAGTGTTTACAGTTATAAGACAAGACTGGGCTTCTTGTTCACATTCTTCAGCTGCTTATGTGAGCAGTTTTATTGACTTCCTTCAGGCTAATACTGTGTCTGAATTGAAACAAATATTTCACATCTTTCCTGAGTAAAGATGGACTTACTCACATGCTTTGGGGCGTGGGTTTTTTGTATTTTGTTTTGTTATTTTCTTTTCCCCCCTGCATTTCAGACCAGATTGAAGAATACAGCTTTGGAATAGCTTTCAAGCCTCTGCTGCAGTGGTATTAAAATATTGACTTTTGTGTAGGTTGGTCAATTCACATGTTCAGTCATTTTGCTGAGATTTTGTTTTGACAATTACTAGTTTGATAAGCATGTGAACATGCACTCTGGGCAAATTTCATGCTTGTCAGAATTTCAGATTTCTCAGAATTTCAAAATGATTGAGCTCATTCAGTTCACACAGGACAAATACAGTTATTTGACCTCTCCCTTTCTTTGCCACAAAGAGTGAAGCACTTTGTGCCATAGTGTAAATTACTCAACTCAGTTTTCTATTTCAGAAAACAAATAAAACTTGAACAAATGGATGGTAATTCTTTCCACTCATTTGTTACAGTGGCAAGTGATGTCATATTTTACAGTTCTGATGTATCTGAACACTGTTTCAAGCAGAGCTTCTCTTACTGGCATTACTCTCTGACTTCAGAGTCTGAAGGTTGTTTCTCATATCCATATATCAAACAGACTCACTCTTTTGTTTGAAAAGAAAATAGAGTTCCCTGAGTTTCAGTGCTCCAAAGTTACCTAAGGCATATGTTGAGAAAATGATGAAGATGGGTTGGATCATGAAACACTATGGGCAGCTCACAAAAAGATCTATTTTTTTCTTCTTCAGGGAAGAAGAGTAGAGAAAAAACAATTTTTGAAGATGGGAGTATGAACTTGAGAGTTTTATAATTTCTTTTTGAAGATAAATCAGGTAGACACTCAAAGGTTTGTGTGAGCTCAGCTGATAAAGCAGAATACCTTTGTACTATGACTTAAATACTTAAAAAGAAACACTGCTCAAAATACTTGCCAAACTCACTCCATTGTTACTCTTATTGTACATTTTTGAGAGGCAGAGCAAAGCAGCTTCTGCTCTGAGTGTCTGCCAAGACTGGTGATCTTTCTTCATACAAGAGTGTGAATGTGTGAAGTTCTAAATGTCCTTTTGAAGAATTAAGATTAAAATTATATATTATAGTATAAGAAACTGGTTATTGCAATGTCTGAGATATCTTCATTTTCACACAGACACTTTTATTGTAAATTTGAGCCCTAGAGACTCATAATGTGGAGCTGAAAACACAGAATCAGACCTAGGTTATAAACATAGAAATGCTTGGTTTTGTTTGTTTGTTTTTTTAAACTTCTCATGGCAGTCTTTGTTATTGATTATCATGACTAACATTTTTAAATTCCCTGGATCCTTAAACATTGCCAATTTAGTTGAGATTTAAATATAGGATTCAATTTAATTTAGAATCTCAATGCTATGGAAAATTCATGTTTTTCTCACTTTATAATGCACTAGATAATTAAGTTGACACAAGTAATCTGACAGGAACCCTTCAGGACAAGCAAACCTGAAGAAACCAAGGCACAGACTGCCCCCCACAATCACATCTGCACTACAGAGCACCTCAAACAAAACACAACTCACAGGACACAATCCAGTGGTTCTCATTTGTGCATATTTCTGAATAATCCTCAGATTGCCTTACATGCATCACATATTTTCCGAATATTGCATGACTTAAATAACTCCCATGATGCTTCATCTCCTTCACAGGCCTATTTTGAGTTTTTCTTTTTCTTCTTGAACTAAATTTGGGTTTCAATTAGCAGCTAGCTTTCCAGATGCTCGTAATGATTGCCTCCCACTGGCTTCCAATAACAGGTACAGAAAAACCAGCATCGAGCACAGCTGCAATTATGCAAATGGAAGCCTTTCTTGACACCTCATATCTGTCCTTCACTTATTTCCCTTCTGCATCCACCAGCACTAAGGACCTGGAACAGTGGCCAGCACTCTACCAGCTTCAGCTACATTCCTGGCCATCATTTTACCTCTATCCCATTTATTTCCTGGTATGCTGGGTCTAGAACACAATAAAACAAAGAAAACAGTGGTCTCACATGCATGTATCAGTTATTCTGATGAACTTTGTGGGTTTTGAGCCTCAGAATGTGGATTTTTTAAAATAGCATAATTCTCATCCCATGCTATTAACCACGTGAATGAATGTGCTAATAATATTTTTCCATTACTTCCATTAGGATGGATCCATTAGGATCTGTCCACATTCTCTGCTTTGTGGGCTCTTGGGAAATTAGTCCAGGAGTTGGCACAGTCAGAAATAAAAAGTTCCTTATTCTATTCTCTTTGTTATCATACCCAGTAGACACTCATCCTCACGCATATGCCAGTAAAAATTGCAACATTTCTACAGAGGCTGTGCTCCCCACTCACAAGATGGATAAAAGGGAAGGGATTGTGAGGAGAAGTTTTGAGAACATGTAGGGGAGCATCAATTAAACTGATTGAGGTTTTTGAACTGCTGTTGCTGGAAAAAGCTTTGCTGCCACTTACTCCAATTAATTTTCTCAGCTGTTTCTACTAAATTCAATAAAAGAGACAACTTTTAACTAGGAATCTCCACGGGGTCACTGGAGAAGGTGGCTGTACATCCTCCCAGGTTCAGGGTGGTTTCTACTCATATCAACCCCCATAACTCTGAAACTGAGCAGGAAAACTGTGTATTTATTCCTATACTGATAATTTTCATAGTCTCCCTCCTCCATGCCAACATCTTAACTGATTTCCTATGAGAGCAGGGGTAAGAAGCTGTCATTTCTGAGTCACAAGTGAACTTAGACCCCTTTTTCACTGATGTTTGTTTCTTCCTCTTTTCCATTAGTTTTTCAAGTTCTGAAATTCAAGCAAAATCTTAAAACAGCAACTTGATATATATTCTTACACTGAACTCTGTAATTGCTACTGGAACTGGAAAATTTACATGCTTTTACTATCACTAGCTGTCATTAATGTCCATGGGTAAAACAACAAGTATCTGCATAATTAATAATGCAGTAGAAATTAGATTCTCTCAAAAAATTACTTGCTACTCTATTTATTATTCAGATTATCGTAATCCACAGTAACAATTTCAGTTCTTAATCCCAATTGTAATATCTGGAACTACTTTGCTTTTAATTGTAATTGGAATGATGTGTGTAAGAGCAGCATAATAAAAATACTAATGGCAGCATGAATTCCATTTGTACTTGATTTCTAAACAAATTATTTGCAGATTTCATTTTTAGTTTTCCTGCTGTATTTTGAGCAAGCCGCCATAATAAATAATAATAGTAATTTTCTAGCTACCTCAGAAAGTATTCAGACATTTGCTTTCCTACACTTTAAGCTGTTTCCTTTAGTAACACTGAAAACTCTTTTTCTATATAGTATGCAAATTTAAAGAAAAATGCGTTGGAAGAGCTAGACCTTTGGATTATTTGAATATTGCAGGAAGATAATTCCCCCATAGCATAGATTTCTCTTTCTCTGTTTAGAAACAGATTATATATATTTCTGCTTTTAAAAAAAGCTACTGACATTAAACTTCAAGAAACAGGGATAAAATATAACAATGAATGTTGGGAGTTGGATGGAAAGAGAAAGAAAACCTCTCCCCTGAACAAATTAGCTTGAATGTATTAAGGTATTTTTGGTTTTGAGGCATATATCAAGAGTAAAAGAGTGATAGTAAAGAACAGAACAGAAATCTACAGTCTTTTTTCTCATTTATGCATTTAGAGTCTGATGGCACCCTTGCTATCACAGAAATTATTAAAAGTTCTGTGAGGCTCAAGCTGGAGAGCTAATTCTGTCACCTCTCGGGGGGATTTTCCTTTGGAAACCTTGTCCCCACCACTAATATTTATTTTCATCTTCTGTTATTCTTTGCATATCAAGCCCAGCTCTTTCCTCCCTCTCAGCACCAGTTCCTGATTGAGCTGTTGCCCTGGGAAATGAATCAATTAAGTTTGTGTTTGTTCTTGCCTCTGTGGAAGGCAGTATGGAAGCAGAGGGGCCCTTGGCTGGGTAATGACTGTGCCTGCAGCTGGTGGAGGGCTTGTCTGAGCCTGTGCCCTGCTCTGGGTGAGCTCTGCTCTGCCTGCAGCCCTTGTCTGAGCCTGTGCCCTGCTCTGGGTGAGCTCTGCTCTGCCTGCAGCCCTTGTCTGAGCCTGTGCCCTGCTCTGGGTGAGCTCTGCTGCTGCTGCAGCCCTTGTCTGAGCCTGTGCCCTGCTCTGGGTGAGCTCTGCTCTGCCTGCAGCCCTTGTCTGAGCCTGTGCCCTGCTCTGGGTGAGCTCTGCTCTGCCTGCAGCCCTTGTCTGAGCCTGTGCCCTGCTCTGGGTGAGCTCTGCTCTGCCTGCAGCCCTTGTCTGAGCCTGTGCCCTGCTCTGGGTGAGCTCTGCTCTGCTGCAGCCCTTGTCTGAGCCTGTGCCCTGCTCTGGGTGAGCTCTGCTCTGCCTGCAGCCCTTGTCTGAGCCTGTGCCCTGCTCTGGGTGAGCTCTGCTCTGCCTGCAGCCCTTGTCTGAGCCTGTCCCTGTGCTCAGGGTGAGCTGGTGCAGCCCTGAGGCTCAGGGAGGACTCTCAGAGAGTGCAGAATGCCCTCAGCAGTGCCCTGGAAGCCTCCTGGATGCTCCTTGTGCTGCTCTCTCTGTGCAGAGCCATGTCTTGTGCATCAGGGGGTGGTTGCATCTTGCCAGGCAGCAAGGAACCATTCCTGCCTCGGAACAGCTGAGAACAGAGGTGCTTCTGTGAGCTAACTGTGGCAGGAGAATGGACCAAAATGTACATGGCCTCACATAGAAAGATGCTTTTCTGAGGCTGCAGTGCTATGTCTGCAAAGAGAATTTGCACTGAGAAACTCAGAGAGCTCTCAGGGCACAGCAGGTCAGACAAGTCAGGTACCTGCAGCTGCCACAGCTCTGTCTGGATGCAGAGATATTAAAATCCTTTGAGGAAACCATACCCTTCATTCACCTGATATTTATTACTTCTAGGGTAGAGTGAAGGCAGCTGTTTTCCCTAGAAAATCAAAATATTCAAATAATTTGTCATTTTAAATGAAAAAAAAACATTAAGTAATAATAATAATAGAAACCTTCCCCAGCCTTCAGTACGTGGACAGAAACTCACCCTTTCTCCATTGTCCTTTCTTGCTATCAGCCAGACCTGAAGCAGTTCCAAACACAAATGAAGGTGTCTGGAATGTTTCCTCTGCAGAATGCAGCAGAGTGTTCTCTCACCTGCTCAGCAGCAGCAGTGGGCACACGGATCCCTTTATCCCTGGCCCTGAGCAGAAATGCCAAGTGCCAGCAGCCCTTGGCTGAGCAGGGGCTGTTCCCATCACAGAGAGGATCCCTGCTCCTGCACTGAAAAGCCCTGAGCCTTTCTCTCCTGTTCAGGGTTCTGTTAAAGCTCCCAGGTGCACTCCCAGGAACAGTCACAAGTCCAAGTGCATTCTGCTGAAGATGGGTCTCTGGAGGGCTTAGCCCGTTGCTGCTGCTAAAGCATTTCCTCATTGTGCTGCTCCTTGAACACTAAGAAACAGGAAAATCCTTAAAATGTGGCCTCAAGGTTGGGCTACAAAGGACACCTCTGTCAGCTCTCTACCACAAGTGCCTTACTCAGGGAAAGGTCTAAAGCTCTGTCCACTTTCAAAACAGGGGATAGGGGGAAACCAAGCAAAGATTGTGCTCTGGGTGAAATTCAGACATGGGCTTCACTCTTGTTTGATGAGGAAAGCAGAAGAATCTATTTCCATAACAGAGGCCAGCAGCCAGCAGAATTGCCTGTGTTATTTCCTACTCTGGCAAGTGTTTGATAGAAATGAACTGAGACAAATGTTACTGTCCTACTTATTTAAAAAAAAATATATATTTAAGCACTTCCGTGTTTCCCAGCAATGTGAGTCAATTATATTCCAACTGCTTCAGAAACAGCAATAATGCACCACGGACATTACATGAAGACAATGTCCTTACAAAATCTGCTTTTACATTCCACTTCACAAATGAGCTAACTGCAGCACTGAAATGCCTGGTGTTGGAGAACTAAATAATAATCAAGTTCCATCTGTCTATATGAAATAATTCAAGAGGCTACAAGTATATGACAATTTGATGACTAAGATCCCCAAGAGACTGCCACTGTTGGAAATGGAAGTGGCTTTCCTCTAAATTCTGAGTTTTATTTGTTTTTCAAAATTGCATAGTTTCCTATAATTAGTTACTCTAACAGACTTCAAAGGATACCTTCAGGGGAAAAAAAAAATCTTTCTGACAGTCACTTGCCAAATTTTTTAGGCAACAGCATTAGAGGAAGTTTCCAGAACAGGTGATAATTTTAAAAAATATTATAGAAACTTAAGGAATGTTTACATGCAGAAATTGTTGGATCACAAGCAGTGGACTTCTTGCCTAGAAAATTTTAAGACACTGAATATTAGAAGTGCTTGTTAGCAATTAAAAAAAGTTTTCTTTTTCTAAAGTATGCAATATATTTTAATAGTAACAACACCTCAGTAATGTGTGCCAAACTTACAAGCACTTGTCAAAAACAGAAGCCTCATGTTGATTAAACAATCCATTTGATATTATTTGTTTTTCTCTAATCTTATGGATTAATTTTCTGAAGTGTAGTTAGAATTACAGTATTCCAATATACTAAACAACCTTCACAGGTAGTCCAAAGCTGAGTCTTGATTTTTTTCTTATTTTTTTTTTAATTGATCAGGTGAACAGAAGAAAATGATGAATTATTAATTGAAAATTCAATCACCCATGTACAAGCAAAATTTGGGATATATCAGATGTCTAAGATACTTTTCCCACACTACTGATTTTGCTCTAAATTTATGTTAATAATCTAACATTAAGAAATTAATATCCTTTAGCACTTAAAGCAGGTACATGCTGCATATTATAAAGCATGGTATGTTTTCAACACCACTTATAACAGAGGAACAATGATATGAGTGAAATAATAAAGGTAAAGATCCGAACTACAAGATGTGAATAAATATCAGGATCTGAAAACAATGAGAATAACAATGGGTGGGGGTGTGTGGGCCAATCCTGCACTTCCATAGAATAATTTCAAATTATTATTAGGAGTAAAGAAAATGCATTAAAACTGTAGATTCACATGGAGTCATTGGGTTTAGAGCCAAAAGGACTCAGTGCAACTACCCAGCCTGATTTTCCCAGACTGTATTTCCTGTACCAAATAAAAACTCTTTATGGCTGTGCGAGCAGATATTAAAAAAATGATGTTAGCTACTGACAAAGAGTTTTTGCATAACAAAAAATCTCCTGATCTCCTGTGGCAATTTCCTTCACAGGGAAAATATTGCAATTCATTTTCTTGGTAAATCTCTCTTAGCAGTGTTTAAGACTGCAGAATTTGGTGTCATAAGAATAGATTCTTTCCAAATTGGTAATAGGAATTATTTTTTCCCTCATTTTAACTTCTGAGTAAAAAATTCTTGACTGTGGAAGAGATGTAAAAGATTCACAGCTGAGAGGAGGCTGCTTCCACTATTTTTTTTTAAGATTTGGACTAATTCTTTGATCTATCACTTCTATTATTTTCTACATCTATCATTTAGCAACAGCACGAGCAGACCACTGGGTGTAGGAATCCTGTCTGAACAGAGACAAAAATCTCCTCAGAACAAAACAGAACAAATCAACAAAACAGAACAAAGGTGAAAAGTAAAAAGCATGAGAGAAATACATTTGCAGAATGGTATCTTGGTTCCTGGGCTCTGCTGGGTGGGTATGGCCTTTTCCACTCACACAGCCTGTGTGATTTGCAGATTCTCTAGGAACAGCAAAGCATATTTGCTTGGATTAGAATTATTTTCCACCAATTGTAGAACCACCAGCTGGATCTTTCTTTTCCAAGGCTTGTCAAAGTTCAGTTGACTCTGGCCAACATTAGTCATTTAACTGCTGGTTAGTGACTTTGGTAAACTTTGTATCTGGTGGTTAAGAGAGTAAGTCCTCCCTGATTAACATCTCACAGTGTTAATTCCTGTGAAGGCCTGGCTCTCTCAATTTACAGTTTCTGAAATGCCTGAACTAGAAACCTGTATTACTATTTCGTAGAACAGCTCAAGTAAAACACAAAGCAGCACATTGCACATACAGTTACTGAACATATTCTAGGAAAGCTTCATTTTTCCAGGGAAAAAAATCAATTGCAAGTTTCTTACATAATTTTCTTCGAATAGAGTAAGGCTTGTGAAAGCTGATGAGGTTACTCAACACTAGAAGGTATCTCAATTTTATGTGCCTATTGTTGATGGTTTAAGTGGAGACGACCTTTTCATACACATGTAGTACTTTTATACTGACTGAAAGGCTGAAATCCAAACCCCCCATGCTTTCTCTCAGGCTTGACACAGATGAAAACACCAGCAGAGTGAGATAGGCACTAAAACTCTGTGCACTAACCCTTAGTGAGGAAGAAACTTGAATTAGGATCCAGTGCCAAGTTTAGCAACCATTTTCATTCACATGTGTATTAGTATCAACCCCAAATGCATAATCTGGTATGGCATTTCAATCTGCTCAACACCAGTGATGAACAGTCCAGTGATTATTATGTGCTGAAACCATTCTAGTTCTCAGTTTAAAAATCTCAGTCACACCTGCTGCAAGTGACCAGTGAGCTTTTAAGTAATTACTAAAGTATTAAACACAACATCAAAGCCGGAAGAAATTTTTAAAAATTGTTACTTGGACTGTTTTTCCAAGACCTTAAACACAGGTTCAATTGTAAACTTGAGAACACAATTCTTAAGTTTACCTTAAATCTGAGCTTGATCAAAGTAAGCATACACACATTCAGATTTCTGGAGGTGTGCTGAAGGCTGCTCAGAGCAGTTTTTGGCCCAGCAATCAAAATTAACAGCTGCTGTTGTGAATTCACATTTGAAAACTGCCTCCACTATTCTAAATCCTGGTATTTCCCCCTAGGGATCACGATGCTCATGCTCAAATTGGTGAAGCCTCGTGCTCCTAATCAAGCAGACCTAGACCTGTCTCTCTAGAAGGTATGAACATCCTGAAAGTGTCTGGAGCAAAAGGCATGGGCAGCCTCTGGCTGCAGAGGAGGGTGAGGAGTTCTCTCACTTGTGTGCATCCCTGGGCTGAGTCACACTGTTTGGATACACCCACAGAAGCAGGGATGGGAAAACTTCTATATAAATAGCAAGCTAGTTAAAAAGAAACTGAAACCAAATCCAAACCCAAAATAAACACTCTACACCTCGCTGTTTTAACTGGGATTTTTTTCCCCTTCAAATCCCAGCCAGGGAGGATGAGTTTGGAATTAAGTTTAATGAAACAATATCTGGAGACTGCTGTTCTCTGGTAGCCTGTCATTCATCCTGTCAACTGTGCACAGACCTCCTTTTCTTGCTTGAAACAATAAAAAAAAATAATTTCTATTTCCTAATCCTTCTTGTTTGTGCCTCTTGAGCTTTCCTAGCAACCAGCAGCAATGCAGATACAACTAGTGGGGACCCTAAGCACAGTGCAGTCAGCAAAGAACATTTTACACTTTGAGCACTTTCAGCCTCCTTTCCTTACCAAGATTTCTAAACTATGAAAATTTCCTAACAAGAGCAGGATAGGGTGGGCCTTTTTTCTTAACAGATGGTCATTTCACAGGACAAGGTGTTTTGCTAACAGGAAAATGTTATTAGTTCTGGCTAAGCAATGATTTTCATGATGCAACATTTAATTAATAAATGTAATTTATATACACACAGTGAGCCATAAAGATGACAGTAGGCTCCCAGAAGATTTTTTGGTAATTAAATTTTATATCTTCCCAAACATTATTGTCTGTGCTCAAAGGAAAATATTGACAGCTCCTCTTTTTTTTTTTTTTTTTTATTTATTTTGGGCTCTGCTGATAAACAGGGTACACTGCCAAAAACTACAAAAAGAGAAATGAAAATATGATGTTAAAGCTTTTGTAACACATTACTTACTGTGGTGGCACAGTGGATGTCTTTCCATACATTGGCTTCCCTGGAGAGATCTGAGACTTCAAAAAGGTTATCAAGAATAACTTCCCCAATCATGTCATGTCTAGAAAATCTGTCAAAATCATAAACACTGAAATGCAATTTCCTGTTGCTGAGTTGATCATAGGCTACAGGAAACTGAAAGGTTTCATCAAAGACAGGGTTTAATGTCTTTCTGTGAACTCGTGTCTGAAACTTCTTTTTCCTATCTGGAAGCAGATAAATCTTAACGTAGGGGTCGGATGTTCCTGTGAAGTCTTTAGCAGGCAGATCTAAGGCTTTGACAATTGTGACAGCCAGGAGTTCATTCTCATAATCATACCGGAGAGTGAAGTTCAGTTTTCCACATGTTTTCACATCTTCTTGCTGCCCATCAGAATCCACAGACTTCTGCTTGTAGAGTTCTGGTTTGATTCTCCCAATGCTGGTCGTGGTCTCTCCCCTTTGCAAAACCGGGTCTGTCCCCATGTTAAAATCAACACTGGACACTTGCATCTGCCTTGGCAAGTGCCTCCTGAAAGAATTGTGCCTGCACACACACACACACAGACACACAAAACAAGCCATGGTTATCTCTGGGAAAAGACCATCTCTCGACAGAAAATATAAAAACAAATTAGTGAGGGCTCCTCTCTTTAAAAAGACTTAAAAAATAATCCTCTCCACACCGCCTTCAGTGTTTTGCAAGGGTTAAAGCATCCTTGAGAGGAAATGATCATTCAGGATTAATTTCTTGGCCCAAGAGATACCCACTGTTATAAATAAATATATTTATAACATTGCTTTCAGACTATGAAGCTGAAACTGAATTCATGTTCTTTCAAAGAACGAGTTGACAGTTCCAACATCGCATGATCCCACTTTGCTAGGGCCTGGGTAAAGTACGGTCAAACAGAAAAAAAAAGAAAACATTTGCAGAATTTTCATCAGTACTCTCTGGTTTTTGGAGGAATTCCATGGTGGTTTTCCAATTAAATATTTACCAGCCTTCACACTGGTGACTGCGAAACAGGCCTGAAAGGGAAATGCAGAGCTGTGTCTGGAGGATTTTAGCATAATGTTTTTCCATCCTACAACATTTTGCCTACACCTGCTTGGTATCTGCTACACTGAGGTGCTGCCTGCCTTCTCCAAAAGCACTGGGAATATTTTGTTCTGCCTGCAATGCATTTCAGAGTTTTGTCAGCAGTTTTCTGCCATTTTTTTTCTTTCTTTTGTTCTCATGGTCTGCAGTGTATTAGAACGCTGACTTCTGTACCACTAGCAAGAAACAGTAGGTTAAATTTTTTGCAATTCTGAGTACAATGCTGCATAACCATGTGTATTTATGGGCTTATCTGTGCTCCTGAATCCAAATGGAAAGTTGTGCTGCTCCTACTAAGAGAGAAATCAAGCCCCTGGCATGCCACACAACCTTAGAGTAGTATAAATCCACTGGTCAAAAAGCTCCAGAGCATTTATCAGCAGCAGATGCCATTATGACTACACTATCCAGTTTATTTTTTAGGCATTTCCACATCTCCTTTGCACTTCCCTACCCCAACAATCTGTGCTGCAGAAGCTTACCACCTCCTCCTGTGAGCACACTTAGTCGCCATTAAAGAACAATCAGATTGTCAGAATTTCCTCTGCTTTTTGCAATAAATTGCTTATTAATGCCACACGTAGCCTTGCCTTATTGCTTGGTTTCCCTGTGGTGTTGTGTTCTGAAAACAAGAGGTGTCACAGCTGTGTGTTACTTTCTTTAAATCAGAAATGCAAATTGTCCATTTGAAAGCAACCAGGACTCATTTCATAGATATTATTTGTATTTTTGCTGGAAGTGAAGAGGTTGCAGAAGGCATGAAGCACAAAACTGTGCAGTTCAGCTGAGCAGGGGTACAAGAGGGTAATCTGCAGCTATTAAATAATAGACAAGATTTCCCCTTTCTGTTTCAGTCCTGCTAGGTGCAGGGAGCAGTCCTAGCTCAAAACAAGAATTGGGCAGAAAGAACTTCATAACCTAGACTTGAAGTAGCTCAAAAAAATTCCAGGGGTTTGGATCTCAAATGTAGATGAACAATACACTCCTCTTGTAACATACTTTGCCTTTCTTTCTTTACAGCTAGATGAGTTGAAAAGATTTTCTTCTCTCTTAAATGTTAAACCTCCCTGAATTCATAGTGTCTAATGTCCACCTTGGAATGGACTGAGGAATGAAAAGGTCAGAAAAGTAGGATACTGTCCTGACTGGTCAGAAAAGTAAGATATTGTCCTCGGGGAGTTTCACAGCTGTTCTTGTGCTTCTGCCCTCCAAGAAGTGCAAACTCATGGGTGTGCCAAAACACGGGGAAGGAGCTGAGCTCCACCCAAAATGTAGCACAATAAATTCCTGTGCAGACAGCAGTTTAGGGACTATCTTTTTAAGTATCTTTGACTCATAATGAGGTCCAGAAGACCTGTGGTGTTACTACTACTTCCACCAGTGCTAAGGAAACCTGTGCAAGGGAGGCTTTCCTGAGTGCTCCTCACACCTGCAGCTGCACTACTGAGAAGCCCAGATGATCACAGAGTCAGAGAATAGTTTGAGTTGGAGAGGACCGTAAAGATCATCCAGTTCCAATGCCCCTGCCATGGGGGTACCGTGTTCAAACCCTGTTGTACATAAGCAGCGGCTAAATTACCTTTGCAGGGGAAACTGTGAAGCTGATTGTACATCAGTCTGAGCCAAAAGAGGAACAGGACAAATTCTCTTTCCTTCAACTTCTCTTGCATTTTTTTTACAATCTGGATTAATGCTAGCAAAAGCAATATATAAGACCCCAAATCTATGGTTTATAAGGTGCCAGCTTGCTTCTCAATTTTCCGACTTCGTGCACTTCAGACCCTCTATTGAACTGTTGCGAGATGTCACTAAGTAAAAGAATGCATTTGTAAGGCTGCTCCCTGTGGGAATCAGCAGCACTTTTGCTCTAGTAAGCCAAAGTCCTAATTACACAGTGCCTAGTATCTGTTCTGAGTCACAGCATTTCACCAAGACAGCTAATTGGTCTGTTAATTATTAAGATGTTTCATTGTTGTCATGGCAACATATTTATCTTCCTTTGTTCTGCAGTAACAAAGGGATTAATGACTGTGATAATGAAACACAAGGATGTCAGAAAACCAGGTTGTTAAAATGTGGCAGAGCTACCAACATCTGCAAATCCAGGTACTCCAACCTCTACTGACTGTTCCATGCAGCGCTCCTACAGTAGACTTGCCTGCCATAACAGAACAAATTATGAGTGATAGCAAATCTGTATGGAAATCTCGTATAAAACTGTATTTTCATGGGCATAATGACACTATGAAGCTGATTTCTAACTCAGTGAGGCTGCCACACCTGTGACAGAAGGGAGGGATAGAATGCTGATTTATGATATGACTTCAGATTTATGAGGGGTGACTGGGGTCTAGCTGTCCTATATGGCATTAGAGCAATCTTTTGGTCCAAATCCAGAAAAGAACACGGTCACTGGTGGTATTTGGACAGAACAAAAGCTTCTCTCTTCTCCTTGCAAACACTAAGATCAACAGATATGTTGGTTTATCTTTAACCTTAACAAACCTGAGCACCTCACTTTTGTCTTCGTGCCTCTTGGGAACTGACTGGCTCAACATGTTCCTCTCTCCAGCTGATGCTAAAGAGCAAAAAGCATGCTCTTGGAAAATACAGGTGAATGTTTGAAGAGCGGATTTTCATAGAAGCAATAAACTATATTGCAAAATACTATCACAAAGTGTGGGAAAGGGTGGTTCTCAGAAACACAGAGCAAAATTATTTGCAAATGAGCACCACTGTTGCAGTTCTTCTGCTGTAGTGTACTGATTAATTGGTATCAAGGACTAAAGAGATTTTAACAAACAGGTCTTTTCATATTATCAGGGACTATGAAAAATATGTAGTTGTAACTGAACAGAATGGTATCATTTACCCATGCTAACATGTCTCCGTGTTAAATGTGCAGTCTAAAAATGTGATCGGGCACACTTGATTGTGGCTTATTAAAATCCTCCTGCTTTAATTACAATGACTTCATATGATTTCATTTATTTTATTAAGAGCTGATGGCTGCATGAACCCATCACAGAACTGGTTGCAACCCTTTAATTTGCCCCAGCTCAGGTGAGAACAGTGTACAGGAGACAGTGCAGACAGCAAACGTTTCTCTCAGATCCTTTGTCAATGGAATACATTTAGGAGAGGTGCATCTGAATCCCTCGGGACTCCTGAGGACAATAGAGCTGTTGAAGATGGTGCAAGAGAAGTTGTGCTACCTCTGCATCTGCCATTGGCTCCTTTTTATTTAGAGCCCCCCAGTCAAGGACATCAGAGTCAGGTTTCAGTGATTTTGCTGGCACATTATTGCCAGCTGGGGTTAACACACAAAAAGGAGTAATTCGGAAACCTGGTCTAAATGTCCAACCTCATTCTGACTCGTGATAATCTTGGCAGCAGCAATTAATATGGGCTGTTAAGTTAGGACTCCCTTATGGCAGGCAGAGTGTAGATGAAATGCATTTACAAACAGAAAGATCACCATTTCTGGGTATTTTTAAAGGCACAGGTCATTCTAAACATGTTTTGTAAAAGGATGCAGAATTTTCCACCAAACTCTGAAAGAAGGTGATATTTCCAAACACCCTGCTACTGATTGGCTGTGGTGGGACAATCAGTTACTCAAAGCATAGGATCTGTCCCTTTCAGAGGAGATTTAACCCTGATAATCTTGCGAAGATAAAAAGAAACCTCCCTTACAAGGTTGCAGAAAGACTGGTATTGATAGGAGGTTGTACTTCTGCAAAAGTGTCCTTAGTTTCACAAATACTTGGTATTCATTTAGATCCCAGTCCAAATCACTCTAGAGACACGTGAGATTGTTTTCACTGCCTGAAGTAGATCTGGAGCATATCCCTGGAACTTCTTTCTCTCCCTATAGTACCACTGGGACTATTCAAGTCCATTTGCTAGCCAGCTATTTCTTCTGTCTATTCAGGAGGTCAGACAGTCTGAATACCTGGATTTGATGGATGAAACTCTTTCAGTTAATATTCTTTTAGAGAGCAGTGGGCTGGGTAATGGGCTTGCCATTCTAAACTCTACCAACTTTTGTTCTTCTGTGTTTAGTCTAACAGCTACGAGTTCAGAATTCTCTGAGTGTTGTGGAAATGTTCCTCGGTGTGGTTTGGATGCTGTGCTCCTGTTCGGAGCAGATGGATACAGTAGCAGGAACCAGGCATAGCCAGGGTAATGTGGCTTAAAGCCAGCTGGACAGTCTCATAATTCAGGAGATGCTTCAGCTGCTGAAGTCAGTCAGACCTCCTCTGGCTGGAGTGCTCTCATTTTGGGAGCTTCCTGTGGCTTCCTGTTGGCTGTTCTGTGAGGCTGCAACAGCTGAGAAAAGCACTTGAGCACTCACTGCCACAGCAAGTGCACTGAGCTGGCAAAACATTGTCTTTAGGGCTCCCAGGAGGCCAGCAAAGTGTGTGCCCACTCAGTGCAAAGCATGTGTCTTCTCCTTTTGCCTCTAATTATTGTGAATGTGAGCCTTTTTTTGTTTGTTTGTTTCTTTGGGTTTAGTGTTGTTTTTTTTCATTTGGTTGGTTTTGGGATTTTAAAAAAAATTTTTGGTAGCATGTGTTTTCTTAGCAAATGGCATTTTGAGAAAAAAGCTACTTCCTACACAGTATCTGTACTGTAACTTATGGCATTACACAATGCTCCAGGTACCTTTCTTAGCCTTAATTTTCCCAATCTTTCCTTATAAAACAATCCCCATTTTATTTCGGGATTTGATCTTTGCAGTTCATTGTTTATTTCCATGCATTACATTTACTGACAGTGTTTGAAAAAAAACCCTTTTGAATCTATAGGTCCCTGCATGTCTTCACTGCTTTTCAATATAAAGTGGCACCAAATGCAAAATTAAAATTTGTGTCCTCCACTTTTGATACTAAAGAAACCACTAAGGAATGCTGTGTGCATTTATTTATAGACCTATATGGTATCTGTACTGCTTTAACATCAGTCCATTAGGATCTGTATTTTTAGACTGGAATTTTAATTCCTTTGTAATCAGCAAACCATGTCTTAAGGTTCCATCAACAACAAGTCTGTCATTTATTTGGTTGAGAGGGAAACTTTGATCTGCAAAAACAACTGATATATCTATAAAAAGCATCTCTGTGAAAATCTAGACTTGCAGTTCTTTAAAAAACCCACTGAAATATGCTTTTTCTGTAAACAAAACCCAAAAGGGAAATGCTTAAAGTAGCAACATCTCTCTTTACAAAGTAGTAGAAGATGTAGATTTCACTTTCATATGTTAAAATGATTAAGTCACTGAAGGTAGACTAAATGTTTCAGAATATTCTGAAACATGTCCAAAGAGCAATGTGGCTTCACCTTCACATGACTGCTGTTTCACCCATAACTGCTGAGAAACTTGTGAATTGTTGTCTCTGAAAATAAACCTTCTTTGGTATAATGGAGTCAGGTCTCATGAATTGTAAGATAAACAAGAATCATGTTTGCATTCCTTTGTAAGAGATATCACCTGATGGACTTCTCAAGTGACCAGTGAAGATGGAGAGGCGGGAACTTCTCTGTCCAATCTCTGGTCACTGTCCAGAAACTTATATATATGAGGTCAACCATCAACTCGCCCCTTTTTGGTGCCTGAACACCTGTGTGTGTGTGTTACCGTGTGTTCCCTCCGTGCATCACAGTGACAGGGAACAATCCAGGATGCTGGAAACGTTCAGCAGTGTTCCTGCTCTCTCTCCTTGTTCCTGGGGAAGGTGCCACGAGTGCCAGCGGCTCTGACCCACCTTGAGGAGGACGTGGGCTCGGTGATCTGCCTCTGCATGCGGGCGTGTCTGATCAGGTGCTCCTTCAGCGCGTTCTGCACCTCCGCTGGGATGTCAGGGGAAGTGTGGCTGATTTTCAGCGCGGCTTCCAGCACCTTGGTCGGAGCTTTCCCGTTTTCTTTGACTTCCTTTTTCTCGCTGTTCTCCAAAACCTCCGTCGGAGCGCTGGAGTTGCTCTGCGGGACATTGCTGGCGCTGGTGGTGAGAGGTTTGCTCCTCCAGCAGGGCCAGCACAGCTTCCAGAAGACAAAAAGGGACACCACCAGCAAGGCGAGCCCGCAGAAGCTGACAACGACTGCTAAGAGACTGACTGAGACGTCTGCAAGGAATTAGAAACAAAAATCATCGCGACAGACAAACATGCAGAGAAAAAAATAATTAAAAATGACACAGGCAAGGAGATAGAAACATTTTACTTGTTATGTTTGTGTAGAGCTTTAAAGTCCTATTTAAGGTTGTGAGTTTTTTATTATTTTTTTTTTCTTTTTAATATCTAAGCCTGTTCCTTTAAGATGTTATTATTTTCTAATATCTGCTTCATAAACACTCCTTTAATTGTTCAGGCCAAGGGCCAGTATGTGTACCACTCACCAAATACTCAGTCATCCTTCTCAGGAAGTTTCCTTCTCAGAAGTAAGGAAACAATCCCAAAAACTCACAGCCATTGTTGGCTAAAGACTTTGAAATAAGTAGGTGAAAGAAATATTGACCTACTTTGCTAAAGCAAAGTTATTATAACCAAACAACAAATATCCTCACTGAGATTTAAAGAAAACACATGAGAATTCACTTCCCAAATCTAGATTTCTGATTTTTAAAAGAATCACCTATATAGACATATATAAGCACCTACATAAGCCTTCTCCTTATGGGTAATGTACATACCCCTTTACTTACTGGCTTCAGGTGGAGGACACAGCTCCTGAAAACATCAACAACTTTAATTTCAGTCAAAGGTTGTCAATGCTTAGTTCTTTAGAACATATATTTAGAACTCCAAGAACACGTCTATGAAAAAGTTAAGCCGCAGTCAACATTTTCTCTCAGTACACATGAAGACAGATTAGATCTAAACTGCGAGGCTGATGCACAAATTTCTTCAAGATTTGCCAAACTTCTGACTCTGTGTGCCAGCTGCTTCAGAAACATTTTAAAACCTAGCACTTAGGCGTAAATAGGAACAAGATAAAGTCTGTCATAAATAAGAGAATTCTGCAGTTAAATCATCAGCTCTGGACCAAGGCTGTGTCAGACCAAGATAACACAGATATTTGGGTATCTAAAATTCTGCTGTGAAAATGCAGCTGGCTTCAGAGAACTCAATGAAATGCCCCGAGCTGTACAGAGATCATGCTGTACACTGAGCTACTCCTGCTGCCCTGTATTTGACTTTTGCTGCCAAAACTGCTTAGAATATCCAATAGCCTGGCCAAAGACAGGAGAACAGATTTCAACCCAACAAAATTCTGTAGACATGCTTGTATTTTAGGAGATGGTGGATCACCAGGGCTGCCAGTTGAGCCCTAATTAGGAGTTTTATTCTATGTGACATGCTTCCATTTGATTTTTCCATTATCCTGTAATATTATAAACAAAAAAAAAATATCCCTATTCTTTTCAAAAGAGCCTTTTATAAGCCTTAAAATTATTCACTAAACCCTGCTTAAATATCCCTCGAGTAAGGGCTGCCGCTCTTTGTTACTACAAGTTTTGACAGTTTAACAGCTAATACTTTGTGCCCATAACTCCAGGCTACAGGCCACTAAACTGAATCCCTGGAAATGTGCAGAGAGAGTTTGAGCATATTTTTATAGATGTTAACATGAGCAAAAAGGTATGGATTAGCTCCCTGAAACAGTATGTACCTTATGAGAATCAAAGATAGAAAGATGAAGCAGAATGATGAGGTTAGAAAGCTGAAGATGAAAATCTGGGAATGTTTTCTTTATAAATATATAATATCCAAGTGCATCTCTCAGTAACAAACACTGAACTTACAGACCACTCTTCATGAAAATGTGTGAGAAAAGCAAAAACATATAGAAAGTGTTGTAGTCTGGAGATCATACCCTCCCAGTCAACTCCTAGCAATGGATCATGAACTGGAAAAGGAAAATGATTATTCTTAATGGGTGGTTGGGATGCAGCCCTTCTCTTTCAGCAGATGACAAACATTTACAGCAAGGAGAGAGGCTCTTGCATGACCTCAGTGCCAGGGAATGGTCTGCAGTGGGTTGATTGACAGATGCCAGAGGCCTATCACAGCTGCTCTGTCAGTCCCCTCCTCAGATGGACAGGGGGAAATAAATAAAACAAAAAAGCTTGTGGGTCGAGATAAGGACAGGGAGAGATCACTCAGCAGTTACTGTCACGGGCAAAACAGACTTGGGGAAATAAATTTATTACCAATCAAATCAGTGGTGACTAATAAAAGCAAACCATAAAACACTTTTCTCCACTCCTCCCTTCTTCTGAGGTTCAGCTTCACTCCTGTTCCTCTGCTCCCCCGCTCCAGCAGCACAGGGGGACGGGCAAGGAGGCTGCATCTGTTCATCGCACATTACCTCTGCTGTTCCCTCCTCTTCAGGCCTCCTCTCGCTCTTCCAGGGAGTGGTCCTGCCCCGGGACTCAGCCCTGCACAGTGTCCCGTGTCCTGCTAAGCCACTGCCCCAGTGTGTCCCTCCCTTGGGAACACTCTGCTCCAGCACGAGCCCACGGCACGGTCACAGCTCTTGCCAGCAAACCTGCTCCAGGGAGGGAGCCTCTCTCCCCACAGGTCCTGCCAGGAGCCTTCTACAGGTGTCGGAGCCCAGGACATCCCTTTGGGAGTCCAGAGCTGCCAAGATCCTTGCCAAGGGGCTCAGAGACCCTGGCACACAGCCCAGAACACCAGTGGGTTCAATTACGAACCCTGGAGCAAACTGCCACCTTTACATGAAGAGATGAAAGCTACAGCAGTTTGAATAGTGTAATGATTAGTATATCACAGGGAATGAATGTAGATTTTAGGATTCTTTGTAGAGGGGTTTTTGGGGACAAGATGGAGGAATTTGGGCATGTCTAGCCTTTCTTCTTCTTCTTCTCTACCTCTATCTTCTCTGATGATGGTGGCACTTTTGGATTGGTTTAGAGTAGAAGCTCACTGTCTAACATAGGTGATGGGTATTGGGGAATAATTGTAAATATGTCACAGTAGTTTTCTGTATATAAAGATAACGCCGCCCTGGGGGCAGGCAGAGTGCCTCTGACTGTCCTGCTGAGCAGACCTGGGCTGGGCAGGAAGAAAATTTTATAGATAAGAAACAATAAACAGCCTTGAGACCAAAGACCGAGAGGTGTTGTCTCATCCTTTGAACGCACGGGCTGAAGTAAAGACTTAAAACAACAAATCGGGGTCCCAAGACTTGACGGGGCCCCGACATACAGGGTGGGCTCCTCACAGGGCCACAGGCTCCTTTGGGCGTTCCCATGTTTTGGGGTTGGGATGCTCCGTGGGCTAAGCGCTGGAGACCTGCAGTGGGATCCCTCCCACCTGGAGCTCCTCTTCCCCTGCTTCTTCACAGACCCTGGTGCTGGCAGAGCTGTTCCTCACAAACCCTGACTCCCCTCCTCCAGCTGCTGAAGCACAGCAGATTTTTTTTCTCCCTTCTTAAAAATGTTTTCCTGCAATCCTTGTATCTGGGGGGCTCAGCCTGGGCCCCCCTGGGGCCAGCTGGCCTTGGCTCTGCTGGACATGGGGCAAGAAGCTTCCAACATCTTCTCACAGAACCCCCTCCTGCTACCAAAACCTGGCCAGGCAAACCCAGCACATACTCAAAAGGAGATTTAATATATTCACACAGAGGAAGGCCTTGCTGAAGAACCTCTCTGGGTAGATTGAACCCAAAGAATTGTCAGGCAACCTGGCCAAATTTTTTTCCGTTCTCAAAGTGTGACAATAAGTTGAACTCTTGAAAATGTTGATGATATGCCAGAAATAAATAAAATATTAGACAAAAAAAAAAAAAAAAAAAAAAAAAAAAAAAAAAAAAAGGAAGAAAAAAAAAAATAGATTCAATTTTGGGTGATTTGCAATATTTCCAGCTTGGTTAAGGGATGGTTGGCATAATTAGGTTATATTTTGAGAGGAAGACTTGTAGAACTGAAAATTGTAGGGTTTTTTTCCATTTGCAAAATGTTGAAGGAGGATGTTTTAACAACTTTGAAACTGCTGGAAACATTTCAAAACCAGAAATATGAAAATTGATCCCTTCCAGCAGAGCTTCAATTTGATGAATAGATACTATCAGCTGAAAAACATTGCATCAAAGCATTTCTAGCCAATTCTAATTTAAGTTTTTCACTGCAAGACATTTTTCAAGCCTTCAAATAACTTCTTGTCTCCTTTCAACACCTACTCCTGTACTTCAACTTTCTCTAAGCTGTTTTTCTGTATTTCCATTAAACTACTTCAAAGTTGAAAAAGTTCCCAAAATCTTTTCAGAAAATATATGTTTTATACCCATAAAATAATCCCATGAAACATCTAGTCTCATGAGCAGAGATAAGGAACTAATTCTATAAACAGTTGTAGTCTCAGTTTTTGTTATTTTATTAATTAAACAACCTCACATACTGAATTTCATAGTACAACAAATACAGGAAATATTTGAATTGCAAGAAAATTGACCAAATAATAGTTTGTTACAAAAATCTACTTAATGATGTTTATTGCCACAATTGCTGAAGAGCAGACACTATGCCATAATATAAAAATTGACATAAAAAGCATATTGTTTCATGGTCTTCCTTCTGTCAGTCACTCAACTGAGCAATTACAAGAAATTTGTTTTTATGTGAAGACTGAAATCACCTGATGAGCAGTCAAACCCTTTGTGTGCTAGGCTGGATATATCTCTTATAATAAGTTTTTATAGGAAATTTCATTGAAGAATGTAAAACATTAAGAGAATGTTCCGCAGACTTGGAACTTCTTCACATCCCTACCAAGGAATCCTGGTTGAGAAAAAAAAAGGGGTACTGATGGATGGATTTGTCATCAGGCCAGGGTTGCACTTCACATACATAAATATTATTTAAAGGTATAGAACTGGTGGCAAATTCAAACACTGCCTAAGTTTTTGAGGGCAGAAGGAGAGATAGACACTGCTGGGACAGCATTGTCAACATTGTGAATAATGTTCTCACTGGTCTCTGGCCTGAAAGGAAACAAAAACCATCTTCAACAACTGTTTCTGAGCTGGTGATTGCAACTTGTCTGCAATGATTTAGATTTGCACAGAACAGGACACCACTTTGAAAATTCAGAAACATTACAGAATTATGTGTTTCCCATTCTTGTTCTCATTCCTGGTATACTCAGGATTGTCAAGAAGATCTTTTTTTTTTCTCATACCATCCTCTTCTGGTCAGTGGGAGATCTTCCAATGACTTAATTTCACTCGTGCTGAACTGCTTTTACTGATGTCTGTCCTAAATGTAATTTTTCTAGTCTTGATAAAATTTAATAACTGAAAGCATCCCATTTCCTCACAATTTTGTATTTAAAACTACTCTTTCAAGATATAGAATTTTGGGCAATTTCTTATTTCTTATTTAAGAAAAGCATGTCTATTGAGAAGTCTCGAAAATTCTCTGTATTTTTGTGAAAATTCTCTGATGTATTGCTACCATAAAAGTCTCCTTGACTTAGTCCAGGACTGACTTGACTATCAGACAGGTACTTCAGGAACATCCCCATGCGTTGTTTTTTTTTTTTTTTTCTTTGTTTTTTGTTTTTGTTTTGTTGTGGGTTTTTTTGTTTGTTTGGTTGGTTTTTGGTTTTGGTTTTGGTTTTGGTTTTTTTTTCGTTTTGTTTCATTTTGTTTTTGTTTTCTCGATGCTAAATAATGCCTTGAGCATTGGGTTCAGTACTATGGATTCCAAAAATTTTTTGTTTGGAACTTGCCTCAGGAAAGTTTTGCCCATGGATCCATTTGCTAAAGTGCACATTGGCAAACTTCCATTTAACCAAATTAAGGTCACTTACTTTTTAGGCAACGTATGCCTCATGAGGCTGAATTTGCACAAACGTACTCCACAAAACCATGGTCCTGCCTGGAGACAGAAACACCACACAGTGCTGTGGTGTAGATGTGCAGGTGTATGAAGGTCATGCACATCTGGTGTGAACCACACTAAACACAATGCATTCATCCCAGAAAAGGAGCTGGGGTGAAAGGAACACTTAGGGAAAGGGAGGGTTCTGGTCTCTTCTGACCCATTTCTTTGTCTATATCTGATCTTGGTTCTCTTAGATATTTAAAGCACAATGTCTGTATACTGTGTTCAAACATATTTTTCTTTACCTCTGAATTTGTTCTCTTGTTCATCAAGCCATAAGGAACTTCACCCTTTCCATAACAGAGGAACTCTTGTGTGTATAATACCAGTAGTTAGCTCAATCAGATAAATTGTCTCTGATTTTCTAGGACTTGAAGGGAAGCAGGGCCCTTAGAAATTACAAAAGTCTGAGGCAAATAAATCTCCTCTATTCCCATGTAGATGAACTAGTTGGTCCAAGCCATCATTTCTGCTGCTCAGTTTTCCTTGGGGAAATTTTAAGCACATAAAAACTTGCTGGTAATAATTTTTACTCTCTCTGCATTAGCAGATCTACCACAATTACCTCTCTCTCATCCAAATCCTTTCAGATGGGCACATGATGCTCTAGCATGCCTCAGAAAGTGGCAGGTGCAGAGTCTTATGTTTTCTCCCTCAATCTGAACCTGTCAAAACACTTGACTTAGATATCAAATGGCAAAGAAAACCTTTCACTTAAAAGAGCAGGTGTGACCTCCTCTCCTGTTGTTATGGAGGAGCATCCTTAGAAGATCTTGCTCAGACTTTTGCTCTGGCCTTAATATGAATGTGTTCCCTTCCTGATAATTCATTCTGGTGACTGAATTTGTTCCACACAGCCACCACCATCTTCTAGCTGGTAGATCACTTCTTAGTGCTAGCAGAACCCTATGATTTTTCCTGACAGGAAGGGAACCAAATGAATTTAGGTATCACTGTGATTTACTACATGATTGTAGCACACAAAATTATTAATCTCTTGTCAAAATAATTTTATCTAAGCTCTATTAGAGATGATGGCTCTCACTTTGGCCTGGCCGGGTCTGTAAATTATTGGTCTTCACTCTCAAGGCTTTTCGTGGCCTACGTGCTTTTCTGCTTTGTTGACCCTCATTGAATCTCAACAGGGGGGACTCTCTGCTAGACCCACACCTGCCCATTTAGCTTTCCATTAATTGGGAAAACCCCAGCCTTAGACTTGGTCCCATGCAGTTCTCACACTTTTGAGGATCTCTTTGTGTCAACAAGAAGCCCTCATTATCCTCTTTCAGATGAGACAAGGAAATTAGAACACATCATAAGCTCACTGGACTGCAGTTCTCCACAAGCATACCATAAGCTGTAAGGAGGTTTAAGCAGCTCAAGTGTCATCTTTGAATTGGCATGGCTATGTTTATTCTTACCCAGCATTATATAACAAACATATCACACATATGACAGGACCCAGGAAAACACTATGTCTCTTCATCATCTTTACAGATTTGTCCTCCAGATGGTATAATCTTTCTGTTTTTTTCCCCGGTATTTCTTCATGAAACGTGTATAGAGGAAGATTCTTCTGTAAATCTCTTGTTTTTACTGTGTATTGCTGCTGCCTGCATTGTTGTGACTGCCTTCACATTTGCTGCAAATAAATCTGGTCTCGGTGGTACGTTTATCCCCCTGTTTTGCCTTTACACTGCTGAATTAGGTGCATTTCTGATTTTCACAGCTTGTTAACACTGATTTTGCAAGTTATGATTTTCAGTAACCCTGCACTTTTTTCCCTCCAAGCTTCTTTCTCTGATAGTAACATTGATTCAACCAGGTGATGAACTGGCATGGTAAATAATTTGATCGGTATGTTAAATGTTAATGTTCATTACTCGATTTTCTCACATACCCCTGTAGCAGAGACACTGTTTCATTTCTCTGTAACATAGTGCTCGCTTGTTTCACACAACAGTTACTTTATCACAAAGAAAAATGTTCTTTCTTGTATAACAGTCCTGCGCTGATCACAGCAGCCTTTACATTTGTCCAAGCCATTTCTCGTCCCCTTCGAGCTAATTTTGGCACAGTTGAGAAGAATTGACAAGCACCCTGTGGGGTCAATCTGTTCTTTCCCCTCCCCTGGCCATGTGCAGGATGCTCTGGTGCTTTCTGACTCCCCCTGTACTTCTAAAGCAAACTGTCAATCAGGGGTAGGGTTAAAAACTTGGTAGGTTAAACTGTTCTGTTAATAGAATAACTGTCAGTAGAATATTTACATGAATAACAAATGATCCCCTAGAAGCTGATACTCTTTGCATGGTCAACTTTAAAAAATCAATTGTTTGACAAGCAAAGGAGCAAGAGTGAACATCACTCTCAAGATATTCACTACCCACTCTAGCGGGCTAAAATATGCCCTCAATGTTTAGAACAGAGCTGGGTTTTCAGCTCTGTAATAAACACTGGTCACCCATGGGAACTGATAATGAGAGAGTAAAGTTTTGCATGACCAGCAGGCCTAAAAAAAGGCAAAGAGCACAAAGTACCCACCATTTGCAGAGGACATACAATGAATTTTAAACATGTGTCCCTAGAGCAGAATGTCCAAACTTCTCTCATTATGCTGTATGCAATTGGCTTAATCTTCAGAAATGCTCACAACTGGGACCTTTGATGTGCTTGGTTCCATTGAAAATGAGGAGGGATGCTTTGCTGGAAAAAATTAATTAGAGTCCTTTATTAATGAGATAACCTGCACCAAGATACCAGTATAACCACACTGCATATATGAGTTTGGGACAGTTATAGAAAATTAATAATTTACTAAATTTAGAGATAAATTTTATTATGTGAAATCCTGCACATCCAGCTCTCACTTTTTTTTCTATCTTAACTCTTATAATTGATATCTTAATTATTTTACCCAAATGTACTGGAGGCGTGAAATAAAAACAAAACAGCTGCACATCTGATTGAGCATTTTGCCAAAAATGCTGTAACTTTCAGAAGAAAGCTCACAGTCATCTAATCATACAAAGATACCATAAACCTAAACAGCTTCCTAATCTTTTCACTTGAGCATTCTTTTGAGATGAGCAAATTAATAGTTCATGTAATTACTGGGGCAGAAAATATAACAACAGATGTCTACATTCACTTGTCTAAAGTTCTTAGAAGTTTACACAATTTTCTGTCTCGTGAAGATTATTTGCTAGGAGCCCTGGATGTGTTTAAAAAACAGACTGAATGTGGCACTCAGTGCCATGGTTTAGTTGAGGTCTTGGGGCATGGGTTGGACTCGATGGTCTTGAAGATCTCTACCAATCTAGTCATTCCATGAATTCTGTGAATTCTGTGAATTGTTTATTACACTAAATATGATTGCCCCTTCTTGACCCAAGTAGCGAACAGTAATTGAGGATCCTAAGGTGTTGGTGCTGACACTGAGAGGGAAAAACCTGTTGAATAATCAGTCCTTTCTTTGACGTAATCCTGCCTGTTCCCTTATTGGCAGGAAACCTGAATATCTCCCCTTTCTGCTTTGTTTTACTCGGCCTTCCCAGAGCCATACTCACCATTTTTTCTTCGGACTGTCTCCGACTTCCTCTTTGTTTGTGTTATCCTTTTTATGCTTCTTTCTCCCATCTAGGCATATACAGTACCAAAAAATAAATCACTGCCCAGTGTCTCTGCTTCCCTCTGAAACTTCTTGGGGTCAATATTGTCTCATATTTTGCTTTGAGCCTGTGATTGGGTGACTCATCTTCTGCCTCAAGTAGCTGATTCCTCTGAGAAGCTTGGCTACTTCTCATGGTCTAGCTGAACAGAGAGCTATCACCACAGCCACTAACATAACCATATCAAGGCAGTTCTAGTTGCATTTCACATTGTTTTCAACTTCCAGAACATGTGTTTATCCTTGTACTAAATAGAAATGGTATGTTTTCCTCTTTAACAACTACTCATTCTTTCAGAAGGTTTAGCATCAACCTTCTGAAAGGTTGCTTGCACTGTTCTTTCTTTTCCAAATATGTGTCTCCTCATGGTTTACAGAATCATAGAATTTTGTGAGTTGGAAGGGACCCACAAGGATCACCCAGTCCAACTCCTGGCCCTACACAGGACCATGCCCCAAAATTACACCATGTGTCTGGAAACATTGTCCAAATGCTTCTTGAGCTCTGTCAGGCTTGGTGCTGTTTAGACTCCTCTTCTTTAGTGACATCTCATTAGTGATTTTTGCCTATTCTACCTTTTTAAGGTATCCTTTTGAGACAAAGAAAATTAGCATTTCCTCCTGTAATGAAGAGGACCTGTGGTTGTTCAATGCTCTGGACAACATTAACTTTATCCAACAAGATGACAAGGAACTCTATGCTTTTGAAGAGATGTGGCATGCCTCACCTTTCAATGACACCACTTCTCTCAATTTAAACTGAATTTAGAGTATTTCTGCCCATAAAATTAATGCAAGTTATGTCTTGTCTACCAAAATGTTTACATATTAAAGTATTGGCAATTATCAACAATGACATGGTGTGTCTGTTCCTCCTCTGGAGACAGAGTATTAATATATGTTCATTAGCAGTGTTGTTAATAAGATAATGTTAATATATTGTGCATCTCAGTAAAGTTGATACCCATAATCTATTATTGGTTTGTTTTTAAGGGGGAGAAAGTGAGATTCAGGAATTCAGCTGAGATGTGATACCCAGTGGTTCCAGCTCCTGGTCTGTTAACTATATTTCTTCCCTAATCCAACAACAGTAAGGTAGTTAGGGTTTACAAATGGAAACCCAAGAAGATCATTGACTTTTAAGACATGTTTAAAAAGATGATCCCTTTATTGTACACAATGCAATATCGAACCAAGTGTTGAAGAGTCACATTTTCTAAGCAGCAGATTTTGGTTTACCTCATGGAATGTTTTGTGTCCTTCATAACCCACCTGTTTACACACCAACTTTGCAGAGACCAATTTTCCTGGCTCCATAGGGTAATGCCATTTTCACTCAACCTTCTACCATTCAGACCATGAAGACTAACACAGAACATGATCAGAATATTCATGATCCGTGCCGGGGGAAAGGCTGCAGCCCCCTCTCCCCTCCTCGCCTTGCTGCCCTGCCCCGGCAGCTGGATCGGGATGGGTCGGGCTGGGCTGAGTAGGGCAGGGTCATACAACGGCGATTTTGATTTGACACACTACAAATAACCCGAGATTTATGGTAAAATCTGTGGGTATTCAAAGTAAAGAAAACAACAGCCAAAAGCCCATCAGCTGCGGCAGCAGCGACAGCGCAGCCGAGGCACACGCTGAGAACCTGCTGCTTTACATGACCCGGTGTTAATTTATTTAATTTGCACTGTTACACTTGGCATTTGCTGCCCATAATGCAAGCTGTTCATTTGTATTTAGGAACAGACAGTAGAGGTTATCTATCCCTTCTAGCAGGAATTAAGTTCAGAACTTTGAGCAATTTTCAAGCCCTGCCCCAAAAATAAGTGCCAAGGAAAACAAGGTGTCCAGGGAGTACCACAATGGATAATGTAAAAGTGCAGAGTTTGTTCCGACAGGTGCAGAAAATCCAGACACCACTATTAGGACTCAAAATCTTAGTTTCAATATGACAATTTTTCTGAATTTGGAAAGCTTAAATCAACCCCGAATTTCTCCTTCCACCCTACCCGAATTTTCCTGGGCAAATGTCCTGGACCGGATCGAAGTTCTGCCCCGACTCCACAGGTTCCCACTGCCTGTCAGACAGCTCTCCTGCCTCCCCCAGCGATGAGCGGAGAGGATGCAAAGTACTCAAACCCCGCTCCGAGAGGGGAGTCTGCGAGGGGGACGCGCCGGGCTGAGCCCCGAGCCGTGCCCGCCGCCCAACCTGTTGCCCGTGTGCCCAGCGCCGCACGCCAGCCGCGGAGGGGCGGCCGGGGACGGGAGAGGGCGAGCGGGCGCCGCGCACGGAACCGCTGCCCACCCGCGCCAGGGCAGCGAACGCGGCTCCCCCGCCCCGCTGCTCGCCCGCCCGGCCCCGCAAACACACGCAGCACCAGCCCGGGGCCGCGCTTGCCAAACAGACAAACTCCCGTCCTGGGGAAAACCTTGCCGACAGCGGAGCTGCGGGTGGCAGACGAGCCAGCTGCGCGGGTACGGGGCCGTCTCCGGCGGCGATTTCCGTGCCCTCGGCGCCTGTCCGTGCTCCCCGGCCCCACGACCGCAGCCTCGCCCGCTGTCCCCACGTTCGCCCCGCAGCGCCGGTCCCCGCCCCGGCGCTCAGCGCTCCCCGGCAGCCCCGGCGGGCTGCGAGCGGGAGCGGATTTTAAAGCCGGCTGCGTGCCTGCCCCCCCCCCACACCCCGTCCGCCCCCTCCGCTCGCAGGGAAGGCAAAGGAAAAAGTTGCGCTCTCCGGCCGCCCACGCCGCGCTGTCCGCCCCGCGGCGGCAGCAGGACGAGCCGCGGGCGGCGGGGCCGGTGTCGGTACCTGTGCCGCCGATGCCCTGCCGGGCGCTCTCCAGGGGGAAGATGCCGGCGCACTTCTCCCGCTCCACCTGCCCGCCCAGGCACAGCTCCGAGATGATCTGCAGCGCCTTGTGGCACAGGCTGCCCACGCCGTCCTCCGCCGGGAAACTCATCTTGTGTCCCGGCCGCCGCCGCTAGGCCATGGCCGGCGCGGGACGGCTCCGCGCCCGACCCGCGCTGCCTCCCGCGGGGAGCGGAGCGGGGCGGAGCGGCGGCGGGAGCGGCGCGAGTGCACCCAAGAAGTAGTGAAGGAGCGGGGGGAGGGAAAAAAAAAAAAAAAAAAAGGGGGGGGGAAGGGAAAAAATAAAAAGAGGGGGAAAAAAATAAACATCCACTTAGCAACGCCTTTTGTGGCTCCGGGCTCCGGCAGGCGGCTCGGCCAATGGCAGCCCGGCGCGGGGGGCGGGAGGCCCTCTCATCCCCGGGAAACTTTTCCTTCCCCCGCCCCGCGGCCGCTCGGGCACGGCGCGGTGATGCGCGGCTCTGCGCGGAGCGGTGCGGTTACGCACGGAGCGGTGCGGTGCCACACGGTGCGGTTATGAGCGGTGATGCGCTACACTGTGCGGTGCGATGCTACACTGTGCGGTGCGATGCTGCGTGGTGCGGTGAGATGCTACACTGTGCCGTGCGATGCTGCGCTACACTGTGCGGTGCGATGCTACACTGTGCCGTGCGATGCTGCGCTACACTGCGCGGTGCGATGCTGTGCTACACTGTGCCGTGCGGTGCTACGCTGCGCGGTGCGATGCTGCTCGGCGCGGTGCGGTGCGGGGAGCAGCGGGCGGATCGCCGGCCCCTCCCGGCCGCAGGACCCCGCAGCTCCTCGCCGCCCATCGCGCCGCCAGCGCGAAGCCGAGCTGGCTCCTCACCACCCTGCTCGTTCTTCGCCCAGCGTTTGTTCCGAGGTGACCTCGGCGGGCTACAGAGCCGCGTCGGATAACGTCGCTGACCAAATGACCGTCTTCACTTCTCCGCAGGGGAGGGAGCGGGACGGTTGACTTCGTCTGTTTCTTTAACTTCTTAAGGAGTTAGAGGAACCTTGAGGTTGTCTGGTCTGTTTCCTCAACAAATTCTGTAAAGTTGGGTTATTTTATAGATCAGAAAGTTGGAGGTACGGCGTGTGTTCGAATATACTTCTAAAAATCAGCGCAGCATATACCACTAGTGGTTGTTTCAGTAATCGGCTTGTGGAGCTGAACAAGACTTTATCTGTTAATTTGTTCAACTACTCACTGCAATTCTGACACAATTTTATGTTTGTGAGGAAAAATCCCTCTAGTTCGATGGCGTACATATGTTTTGCAATGCTTAATGCTAACTAGGCATAGCTGGAAGGACGTCTGCTAGCAGTTTACTTAACAGCCCTGCTGGTGTCTGCTGCTCGGGTGCTTTGGTTTCATGGGCATGAGAAGTTAACTTCTGTGCTGCTGGGCTTTCTTTTCCCTCTGGATTTTGAATTGTTCATCTGTTACCTGTAAATAATTATCTCTAGCAAACTGTCAAGTTTAACAGCTGAAAACTTTACAACCAGTCTTCGACAGATGAGTTACAGAATAATAAAATGAAATATTAGTCCAGTTTTAATTCTGAAATTCAGTACTTTATATAGCACAGATACTTGTTAAAAACAGAAGATACTTCTAAACCCCAGACTTTTGGTGTTTTGAAGGAGCATGCATTTATACAGATGAATTCATACACATGCAGTTTTCAAAATCTTAGGAAAGTAATAGACCGAGTTGTACAACTACAACATCAACACAAAATCTGTTCCACAGAGCTTTTTCCCACAGATATAATACATATTTCAGAAATATCAGATGCTGCTAAAGAAATTGTTCTCCGTTCAATGCCTTTCCTGAGACTAGCATTGTCAAAACCCTGTGTTAATGCTGCAAATGTTCTGTCAAATCTTAGAATGTTTAGACTGTAACTAGTCAGGGCACAGAACTGTGGAGGCCTATTTGAAGACTCCTTTCACCCTCATAGGGACCTAAATCTGTATAATTATTAAAATAGTCTTGCTAGCAATAAAAAAAGTGTGTAGATATTTTCATTACAGTGAAGGCAACTGCTGCCTACTTCCAAACTTCAAAATATGAACATATTTACTGTCTGTGTGACATTTAAAGTCCTGTTCCCAAAATTCTGTCATGCATCACCAACTAATAATTAAGCAGTCTGTTTATCTTTGAGACATACCCAGAACTCTAGCAAAAGCTAATGGGAGATACATATACATAGAAAGGGTCTTAACCAGAAATAGGTTTTAATGAGAGCAAGGACTGCTTTTATAGGCTGACCTAAGCTCCTCCACTCATGAACTTTTCTACACACTGTTCCCATGGACGTATCACACAGCCCATGAATGAAAATTCCTATCTCTGAAGTGAATGGCAGCTTTACCCCTGATGATAGTGAAGTCCCACACACTTTGCTATCCTGCTTGTTTATTTATGTAGTGAGACTTTGGTGCATTTGTATATTGCTTGTCTTTGCACACGAGAACTTCATTTCAGTGAAAATCACACTACCTTGGTGTTATTGATATTACTGATGTATACGTAGATGCAGAAAAGTACAAACAGGTGTATTCTACAGTAAATTTGAAAAACCCCAAAACAACGCCCCTGCTCTTGAAGATTTTGAGGTAGGTATCTGGAAGTGGATGCTCAATTCTTAGATGTTTTCTATAAAAGTGCTTTTAGGTGTACAGCAAACACCAGCCACACTAACTAGTATTACTGTACCTTTATCAGAGGCATCTAAAGTATTTAAATCCTGTTCTTCAGTAAGTAACATGGACATAAACTTTAATTAATCAATGAATTAATCAGTCTAAGAGAGATTTAACTAAACTATGCAATTAGTTTTACTAGGAGATTAATGATTCTTCTGGTGAGATATACTGACTAACTTGTCCTAAACCAGTTCCAGAGACAATTTTTATTGTTGGAGTCGAGTTATTGATGAAGAAGATTCTTCACTTTTCTATTGAGGATTTTAGTCTTAAATGTAAATTTAGATTATCAATCATGACATTTTTCTCCAATATGTTTTTTCAGTGGAAAACTAGTTTTTCTGCATATGGAAGGACATAACAGCTTGTTTTGAGCTGCTACTCCCACTGCTTTGATTTTCAATAGCCTGGCAATTTTTAAATTAATATGCAGCTGCATCGTGTGCCCTGGTATCCACAAGGACTGTTAATTTCCCCTGTGGGAGTGGTCTCACACAGTGTTTTAGGGCACAATAACCTCTTGCCTCGTGGGTTCCAGTGAGGGCCATCAGACCAGACTGTCGCTGCGGCGAAGAACACGCGACACGAAATTTTTCTAAACGGTTTGGAGAGATGAATTTCACTCTGTTTATTTCAAACGATGGTTCTCTTTTTATACATCTTGTTACAGCCTACTGTGATTGGTTTAAGAAAGACAACTTCTTCACCCACATTGGTCAAACTAAAGGGACATCAAAAGACAGTCTGTCCTACAGAAAGAATTCTAAATATGAGTATCGGTACAAAAACAATCCGGATGTTTATGTTCAAGCTGTGGGTACAAGTTTCAGAAACCTAAAATATCAGGAAAACCAGAGCTTTAGAAACTCAGAAGCTTCAGGTCTGAAAGAGCCAGACTATCCCAGACCATACCCACTCCTGCTGTTCTGACTGCTGGGCATTGCCAGGGTCATTCTGGCTCGACAGCTTCCTGCTGACTAAGGGAGAAAATTTCTCCTTTTTCAAATTAACTGCCTGTGTTCACATCTTCATGCTTTCTATGAAGTATCCAACTGGAGGTAAGGGAACTATGGTCTGGATGGGAAAAACATGTCAAAAATGCTTGGTTTTGTAAGAAGGATCCTTTAATGGGGACAGTGTTGGGGGCTCTGAAGTTGAAGCAATATTGGTAGCCTACATATAAAGGCAGATAAAAGTTTTGAGCTTGGTCTCTTGATTTGGAATCCAATAGGGATGTCAAAAAAAAACCAAAAACAACCCAAAACATTGGAGCTGAAGGAAAAGAGACATTTCAAAATTCAGCTTTTAAGAAGTTATGAATAGAAGAAAAGATTGAAACCATAGGTTACAAACACGGTTTGCCATTGCAATAAATACGTTTTTTTCCCAATAATATCTCCATAAATTCCTTGTAAATAGCAATATAAACCCTGAAACACTAAATATTGCTCTACTCTACCTACATATTTTTAACCCTCTACTTTTGAGTAAGAAGTGAAGAAAAGGCATACAGTAGTCCAGGAGCCAGTCAAAGCTAAATGTTCCTTACCTGCAATTTAGAAAGAAAGACTGCCATGACACATATGAACAGGGACTCTACCTTGGTTTAAGCAGTAATACAGAAAAAAAAAAATCTAATTTGAATTCTTTTTCTATCACCCTTATCAGTTTTTTCTTCTTGCTTCCACACTTTCATATTATCTGGTACTACAGAGTCCTCCTCTGGGTTGCTTTTTCCAACTTCTAATTCATTGTGCATAAAACTCATAAAGAGAGCTCCCTATATTTTGTCCAAACAGATGCTTCTTCAATTTTCAGAGATGCTGAGCAACTGTTACATTATTTTTTTCCACTTGATTTGGTGCAGTTGGTACTTAAGACTACAAATCTCTGAGCAAAGGGAGTCCTTCAGGACCTGCACAAACAGACGAAACCACTTCTGAGAGCCAGCAGCTAACAGTTTTGTGAAAACATTTTTTAAAAGATGTATAGCATGGAATAATTTATGAAGATTTAAGATAAGTCCTGCAGAATAATTGGTTGGGGACAGAGGACAAAGCGATTGCTACTCTATTTTATTTCAAATCGTGCTTTGTAAGTGATACGTGGCATTGACAAATTTTTGGTGTCTTGGAGCCCTGTGAGTTGTTTGCTTTTTAGCTACCAGCAGGTAATTATATAAAATCCATTTTTCACTGCAAAATCCTAAGCATGGGGTATGGTGTTTTTATGGAGGTTCGAGCAAGAGGAATGGCAGAGTAATCGACTGGGAAGCCAGCAGATCCCTAGAGCTCATCCTGGCCAATGGGGAGGATGGATAAATGGATATAATTGGTCCTCACTTGGTGTGTCCAGTGGGCAGACTGCTGGAAGAGGTAAGAAAGGCAGATTAAAGACAGTTTCTTACTCTGATAATTGCCTTTTTTTTTTTTTTTTTTTTTTTTTTTTTTTGCTAGATGAAGTATTTTTGGATCCAATCAACCAATCAACCTTTTATATCTGCCATTTCTCAGCTGAAGAGCTTCCTTATCTCCCCTCTGTGTCTGTATCCACACAGCCTCTCATTTTTCATCATTTTCACCTAATTTTGAGGCAGAAGAAAAGCAAGGTCACAGAGAAACAACGTGTTTGAGCATGTATGTGTGACATGGTGCCTTAAAAGGACATATTCTATTGAATTGTAGCATGTTAACAATCTCTATTGCCATTTTTCTTCCTATTACCTCTCTTCCTTCTTTTACTTGTACTTAGGGAGGAATGAGGTTGTGATTGGCATCAGCTTTCTTCAGCCTCAGGACGAGATGTTATACTGAAATAATCTCATGCTTTGTGAAGTTAGTTGGTTTGAAGAGCCCATAGAAGAGTAGAAAAAAAATTTTTTTTCTTCTCTCAGCATACTTTTCAAAGTTTTTCCTGAAAGCCAACTTTCTTAAAATACGCTCTGGCAATCCAAGCCAGCCCTAAGCTTTGGTGAAGTAAGGTATTTTTTGTGACTAGAATTGTTCAATGCAGGCAGGTTTTGCTGATTAATTTGGGCTATTCCTCTGCACCTAATGAATTTCTGTCTCTGTGTGCCTTCTAGTGAGATGGCTCTAAGTATGCTCCTTAATGATTTTCAAGCTCTGTTATCAACCTAAATGCAGACACAAGGAGTTTGTTTGGTGAATATAATTTTTGTTCCGATTTTTTTCCTCCGTACTTGATTTTCATGGTAGAGTGCCTCCTATAACAGCTCGAAATTTTTTCTGTTTAAAAATATTTAATTAAAAATCCTGATAAATTAAAGATACTGTGGCCCATTTGGTTGTATCCTGCTCTCACAGCAACACTATTTAGTAAATGTATGATTAGGTCCTAATGGAAAACACGAAAGTCACTGAAATAATTCGTGGTAGTGCAGATACAGCAAAAACATTTGCTTTGAAGGGCAGCACTTTTGCTGCAATACATTTAATTCATATCCTGAGTTAATTAGAATAAAATAGATCAACTATTATGAAATAAACACCTGTTCACCTACGCATCAATGGTTACTGTAGAGATGTAGATGTAGATAATAAAGTTATTTCATTTATACAAATCATTAAGTTCCACATAAAAGAAACAAATAATTACTACTCAGCATTGTCAAAAGAGTAAAGCCCCATGCTTTTAAAAGATAGCAGCTCTGCCTTGACATTCATTCATGATAAATGAACCTCATTTCAGCTTTTGTTGAGCACAGGAGACCTTTATCCTGTGACATTGTTCTATTCCACGGTCATTATTTCTTAATTAGCTCTGTCATCATTAGTTTGGAGCTTGGTCTATGTTACTGGCCAAATTCAGCTTTGACTTAAGTATGTACAGTGTCATTTACTCACAATAGAAACTTCGTTCATTTGTGTCAGGATTTGATTAATTCTCAGCTCTTAACCAGCGCCTCATGGTTCGCTTTCCTCGCTCACAACCGGTGCTGGAAAATGAACACGGAAAACCGACTTGTAGAACTTGAGAAGGTGCCATTCACACACCTGTGGATGAGTGTCACCTGCTCCCTCCCTGCTGTCCTTGTCACCTGCCCCTCGTTGTGCAGGGGGCCAGGCAGAGCTGCTGAGGGGTGGCTGCCGTGTCCTGTGAGCCAGCTCTGCACAGAGGGAGGGGTTCCTGGAAGGTCTGACAGTGGCAGCAGGAGCACAGCACTCCTTGACCACCCTCAACCACAGCACACCTCTCAGGTAATTGAGAGCTAAGCAGATCCTCCCTGCTGTGCACTGATAATTCCTACTGAATAATGTTTTGGCTGGGTCATGGAACCTTAGCAATGTGCCAGTCATAAAGTGATACCTCATGTTCTGGTTCTCAGAGAGCCACTTTCCCACCTGGATCATGGTAAATAAACTCAGTTAGGTTTAAAATGATGTTTTCCATTCTCTCATAATTTTTAATTAATTTTTTTTTTTTTTTCAGTGAGAGAAAGGAACTAATCCCTGGTAATTCTAATTAACACGACTCTGATTTTGCATAAACATTCAATTCAGGGATTTCTTCCTAGCCCTGAATCATGGCTCTTGCTTTTGTTTACAGTCAGGGGAATAAGTCAGACACAAAATCCAAGACAATGTATTGGTACCATGCAGAGAACAGTTTGTAGGGTCTTCCATCAGCAGAGTGTGGGGGCTATTGACTGGAGTCATTGGGAGGGGTGTGCAAAGATTCCGGGACGTTTCAGGGAAGGGAAGTTTCAGGGAAGTTTCAGGGAAAGGTAGGGAAGGTTTGGGAAGGTTTGTGAAGGGAAGGGAGCTCACAGGGCCATGGCATCAAGTTTATTCCCGACACAGGCTGACAAAATGTGCAAGTCTGCCACACTGGAAAAAGTCTGCTGCCAATTTTTGCCCTCAGCCTCGAGGAAGTGAGATTTCCCGGTGGAGACCCACAACAACTTTTTGGCTTTGCAAACGGCACAAAAAAATTGTAGGAATGTTGATGCCTTCCACCCCACCTCGAAGTCTGGTTACCCATCCCGAGTTAGTAATCATATCACAAAGCACAATATTTATTAATTACTTGATCTGATGTTTGAGCACTGGGGAGATTGACAGCAGCAGGACCTGTCTAAAGGTCACAGCAATTAATAACTGTGAAGGCTGCATTAAGGCTATTTTATTTTAAACACACTTGTTTTACTTTAAGGTTTATTGAAAGAAAATATTTTCCAGCTTGTTTGATTATGCTGTCAGATTGCCCCACCACACTGATGAGTCCTGGAAGGCATATGTGGATGTTGGAAAGGATAAGGATACAGGGAAATATACCCACAGGAACAACCCAAACATGTAAAAATCATCTCTCAAATGTGGCTGAATAATGAATGTTTTCATCAAGATTTCATATCATGGGTCTCTAACTTGTCACATAATCATGGTGTAAATATATGAGCAGTATTTAAATAAATAAATTCTGGTGAGGCACAAAGTGGAAGGGGTGGAAGCAGTTTCAATCATTCTTGGTAGGACATGTGAGTCTCTAAAAAAATATGATTCACTAACTTTCATGGGAAGCTTCTCCTGATATTTGGTCTCTGTGTCCTACAGGGAGATGTTGTAGTGGTTTGGGTTTTTTTTAATTCCAGAAATAACTATCTGGGAAGGAACATGATAACATTATGGAGGATGCTTTACCATTTCAGAAGAAAATCTATACCTGAAAAATGGCATTGCTGCATTTGTTTTTCAGAATTAGTTCTCACAAGTACTTTTTCTATTAAAAATGTTTTTTCCCGAATTGTTTACAATGCACATAGTAAAAGGCAGCAAATATAATGATAAAATAATATAATGATGCTTAGAATCACTCCTACTTTACCCGACTGAGAGCAAAGTTCTGGAGTACTGCAATTACAGCATCTTCCATTTACTGTAACATTCAGAAATCAAGACACAGTTTTAGGGGAGAATCACTGCCAAATAACTGTGAGCATAGATTGTTTCGTATTCCTAACTGTGAATGATGCACTTACAGAGAAAACTCAGAGATGAGCTTTAAAAATGCAGGTTTTAAAGCAAAAGTGGAAAAAAAACCAAAAGAAGCTTTTTTTTTTTTTTTTTTTTTTTTTTTTTTTTTTTTTTTGTAAACTTAAAAGCTTTAGCAGAAATTCTCAGTCAGGCACTGTAGACAGCATTTTGTTCTGCCCAAAAAGGATAAATATATCCTTTTCACACACTTCTCTTATGAAATTGTCATTTTATTTAATGGAAAGAAGCTCACAAAGAAGACACTTGTAGGTCTAGCTGTGAGACTGGTATTATATCCATGTTTTGATGAAGATTTGATATTTTGCTCTATTTCAGAGCAGCCTAAAAGCTATTTTAGAATACACTAATAGATGGTGAATCCATTGTGCCTGTCCATTAGCTTAAAATCAGCTAGTAATCAGAGCTCTTGAGTTCTGAAGGCCTTAGCCTATAAAAGCAGAGTGCAGAAGAATTTATTTGTCTTACCTGCATTTAGCTCTCTACAGTGCAGATCTGTTATCTGTCATCTGTTTAGAGCTTATGGACAGAAGAGGTTCTGTGAATTGTCTAAGCCCTCTTATTTGTTACCTTGGGACAAGTTTTTCTTTTAGCATACCTGTTCTCCATTGACTGTGGAGGGATGGCCAGCTCAAACAGGAGCAGGAATTGCAGAGCAGGACAACTCTGAGCTTTGGAATTTCAGACTTCTAAGATAATGGCACCCATAGAAAGCACCAAGATGTTGCAATATTCTGTGAAACTGTGGAAGTAAGAGGTTCTGGGGAAAATGATTCCCCTTTCACTAGCCTTCCAGCTCTCACAAAGGCTGATCTCAAGGGAGGTTTTGAATTTTTTTTCATTATGAACATCATCTGTGATGGAAGCCATAGTCCAAAATACTTCTGGGGACTCCTTGTAGAACCTCCTCCTTCAGCTACTCATCTTCTGGGGAGCCAGGACTCTTCCACTGATCTCCTACAGGAGAATGAGCCACAAAACATCCACAGACCCAGCTGATACTGCTATGTGGGTATGTGGAATTACTTACAATGAATACAGGTGAGCCCCCTGTGAAGTGCTAAATCCATTCAAAAAATGAACTCAAATAGACTGGAACATCCTCAATAAAAGAATAAAGTAAATGTGTGTGTCTGCAGCCTTGCAAATGCACTTGTATATGTGTTATACACATTCTGTACGAGGAATAAACCTAAATAAAAACTATATTTGTTGAAATTTTTCTGCATCAACAAGATAACATTCTATAATTTCTTAATCGAAGGTTATCTGAACTCATTAGAGAGAACAGTAAGGCTGGGAGCTAGTGAACCAGTCATTGTATATCAATATTTTTTATGGCAGTGATGGTGAAAGTGGTTTTTGTGGAAGAAGGATCACAAGGATGTAATGGAGACTGATATTTAAGTTATCCATGTTAAAAAATCTAGAAAAAGTTGCAGAGCACAATATTTATATGATACTTGGTGACCAAATCTAAAGAAGATAGAGCTTGAAATGGAAAGAAGACCGACCTGATATGAATTGTAGTCAGCTACTTGAGTGAACAAGAAGTTCTTCAGGGGAACTAAGGAAACATATTGGAGAAGTTAAAATCAAAGAAAATGAAGATAAACTGGAGGAATAAAAGATAAGCGAATGTTTAGGTTTGCTGACTAGCAAAAAAAACCCCAAAATAAGCAGAAAACTTTGGTTCAGATGTGAGAGGAACTGAAAAAGCAAAGCAGGCTAGTACAGGAGATGTGACTGACACCCAAATATTAGTGAACAGTGCATTGTGTCCAGAGAGAACTGGTGAAGGTGGCCAATAAAGCTCAGAAGCACTGAGCTGTGATTCAGGAGCAGGTGACACATCATATTTATCACAGAGAGAGCTCTGTTGGCAGGGGATTTCGAGCTCATACACTTGGGTTGGCAGTTCCAGATACCAGAAGCCCCTTACCCACATTTAATAACCAATATGCTGAGGAAGCATCATACTTTGCTACTTTTATCAACCAGAAGATTATGTAGATTTTTTTTCTTTTTTTACTTCGACTAAAAAATCTGCATGTCCTTTGGCTTGGGGTAATCAAAGAAGACTTGGTTTTTAAAAGATATATGCCAATATGCTATAAAAAACTAAAAAAAAAAAAAATAATAATGCAGCACTTTAAATTATGAGTTTTGTCTAACCTCTGTAGATTAAAACCATGATGGTTCATAGTGGATGGGAAGCTTGTTGACCAGTGAGGATTCAATTAGCATTCAAGATGAACATTTCATTTTAGCTGTTTAGAAAGACAGAGATTTGCATATTTTCATGTATGTATATGTATAAAATACTTATATGCATCTAAAGCTGGTTTCTTCATGTCCAAATTTCAGCCCCCTGCTGCTTTTGCCTCCTCTAATTTATTGATGTCCTACAGCAGCACCACAGTCCTGAAGTTGTCTGTGTAATTGGGTTTTATTACACAATACCTTCTCAGGGCCAATCCAGAGCCACCTGAACTGAGGAGCGGATTCTTGTTAAGTTCCAGGGGTTTTTGGAGCAAACTCTCAAGAGGTGCCTGTTACTCTACAAAGGCACTGGATTTCTGCTGTTGTATAATCTCAGACAATAATAAAAAAATACGTTCAGAGAGTTGGAAGCAGAAGGCACAAACACAGCATATATTAATATATGTATAAACACATTGCCATGATACATTTATCTCTGAAGCAGTAAATTTTCCCTAAAGCCTTCCATGTATCAATACATATGCCTTTTAAGGACCCACAGCTCTCTACTGTTTTTTTTGTTAGCATTACATCTTTGGGTACTAAATAATTAATCACTTCATCTTACTTTTCAGTAGAGGGCACTCGGAACAAATCGTAGATCAAAATAATGTATAAAAGACACTAAACATAATGCAAAGTATTCATTAAAAACTCTCCCATGTCTGAAACAAGACTTCTATATATTTACATCTGTTTCATATGAAAAGCAACTCAATGAGAAGATAAAACTTTCCAAAACTTGAGCTGTCTCTTGTGCACATTTTTATGTGTTTCACAGTGTGATGTAAGCAAGCTATTAAACTTTGAGGAAAAGCAGTTTGTTCCATTTAATGGATTAACTAGCCAGGGCCTAATAAAAAATTTAACAACTTTGTAATGAACTAAGCCTGTCCTCTCTTTCCAGATATAATGAATAGTGTGTATAGGTCTTGGCAATAGACATCATTCCCTTTTTTTGCTACAGATAATTTAAAATATGCAAAGTTGAAAACATGCAGGTTTTGTTTCCAGCAGAAACTGATCTGTATATGAGAAGAACAGGGTCCTGATTCCTCACTAGCTTTATCTAACTTTTATACCAGCATAACCCTAAACAATGCAGCTGTCACACCATTTTAAAAAGAGCAGTGCTGTGTAAATCTGAATAAAACAATTTGATTATGTTGACTTTCATAAAGAAAAAAGAAGATTCTAATGAAATTTATTTTAAATAAAATTCAAGAAAATAATTAACCTGTATCACTTAGAAGACTTTTACAAGGCAATGTAATAAGAAACAAGTAAATATAAAAAATTTAAAGCACGAAAACTTTTTTTTTGTTTTGTTTTTGTTTTTGTTTTTGTTTTGTTTTTTTTGTTATATAAGAGCTCCATTTTGCTCAATAAATGGAAAGAAAAGTTATGTTTCTTGGGTTTGGGGTTGGTTTTGTTTTGGTGGGTTTTCTTTCCATACAGGTATATAAACTTAGATTATGTATCTGCAGTTTATAAAATGGGTGTTTTTTGAGTTAATACTTGGTAACATGAGCCCACAACTTTTGTACACACAAAATGTTCCATGAACACTAAGTTTTTGTTCACAAAGGGCTTCTATGATTACATGGAAATGTGTGTCTATCATCTATTATGTCTGGATTAAACCCAGAAAATGGAGGTGTGTTCATCTGTATCTTTATTGAAAGAAACATCAATCACAGACTTTTACTTGTTTCTTCCAAAGATAATTTTTTACAGTTTTCTTAAATTCCTGTGAATGCTAAAACTGCTGTTTATCTACAGGTTATGTACACCAAGACAGCAAATTCTGTTATAGCTTTCCCAGTGGGTGATTGAAATTTGATCTGCTGGAGAAGGAGGAAATTTCACCTTTAGAATTATGCTAATTCTTCACTGGCATAACCCATTAAAAACTGACCATGCTGAGGTTAATCTGCAGCACACTATTTTTGGGACCAAGGGGTGAGAAACACTTGATATTTGGTGTGACATTAATATGGAACTCCCCCTGCTAGGCTAGTGATAAATTTTTATTAAACTAACACTGGCAATCATCCAGAACCAGGCACCAGTTCTTTGGGACTAACTACTGGGTATAAGCAGGAAAATTGCAAACTCATTTTATTTCTGAGCTAAATTGTCACCAGGATGTGAGGCTGCTTCTATAGAGGTGAAAAGCTCGAAAACTAATTTACCATGCTGCTAACTCTTAAGGTTTAGCTAGTCCTGTATTGCTATGTGACATAATTCAAGGCTTTTATTGTTTCAAATATATAACCCTGGTGATTTAGGTATTGACTTTAAAGATCATCGTAGAAAAAAGTTTATTATGTTATCTCTTCTCCATGTCAGAAAAGTACATACTGTGAAATTAAAGTAACACATCATTTCTCATAACAGGAAGCTAGTTTGTGCTCTGGATTGATTGGGGAAAAAAAAATCTCTATCACAAGGAAATTTAAATGTGTTTCATAAAATTATGTGTTATGCTTGACGACTGTGACCTAAAAAGAAATACATACACATGGTTATGCTCTTTGAAACATCCACGTGTGTGTGGTATTTTATGTTTATGTGCCAGCATTTTAGACTCCTACAATAATACTTAGGACTTCAGAAGTATAAATGCTGAATAGAAACACTGAGTGATTTTCTCCATATTGCATGGATGTACCTTGAAGTATAAATTCCAACAAGCACTGGAAGCACAAGACACCCCTGCAGCCCTGGTTGTGTTTCAGATCATCCATGCAATTCCAGCTGTTCTCTTGTTCCGTGCTTTGCTTTGCCTCTTGGGGTGCTCTCAGAGTCAGGAATTGGATTCCTTTCTAAGGGAAAGAACCTTGAAGAAGAGATCCAGGAGTGTGCCTGACATCCTATATCCACTATTGATTATTCTTCATTCATTCATTCATTCATTCATTCATTCATTCATTCATTCATTCATTCATTCATTCATTCATTCATTCATTCATTCATCAGGGACCACCTTAAACTTCATTAAAAATGTGACAGGGCTGGGCTCTCAGCACGATGGTTTTGTCCTGCACAACTTTTCTTTTGCACTCTACTACTTGTAACACAGTCAGTGCCAAAACAACCCAAAATCTATATACTTTAGATATCAACGACTTTCATTAGTATTTCTTGGTCCACAGACCATGCAGAGGCAGTTTATTATGAGCATTCAAAAACTGAAATCTGTGCTGTGTTGGTTGATTTAAAATGTGTACTCAGATCAGATGGGAAGCTTTGTATCCGTGTAACTGAGGATGGGAATTGAATAATTATGTTTATAAGTTCAGTTTGTTTTCCACAAATATTCTCCAGTGGTCACTTAAAGTTCAGTGTTGTATATATTTCTGCCAAAAGGATGTTTGCTGTAATAGTCAAACACAAAAAGGTTCATGATTATAAGCATTGTGAGAGCAAATTAATCTTAAATATGGTTTTACACTCTTTGCCCAGGATTAATTTGGTCTGCATCATTTTAAACAGCAGACAACATAGTTTTTGATTGTTTTAATACACATTTATAATGTTAAAATATTAATAACTACAAGGAACTTAATTATTTTCGCTTGAAAAATAAAATGTTAATGACGGCCGGAGGAATCTTTGTTTTGTATAAAAGAATCTACTGTAGCCACACATCAAAATACCAAAAGAGAAGACTTATATCTATATTTTATTAAAACAACATATTTTTTATTACTGAAAACATGATTTTTCAAAAAGTCTGCTGCTACTTATATATATCATTGCCCTCATCCAAACACAGCTTTAAATGCTCTTATGAGGATTTTTATACCAAGATGCCACATGAACTCTGAGCAACCTGTTCTAGTGGAAGGTGTCCCTGCCCATGGCAAGGGGATTGGAACAAGATTACTTTTAAGGTCCCTTCCAATCCAAACCATTCTATGATTCAAAGGGTTTGAGCCTGCTGAGGGTTTTTATGCCTCCAGAGTAGCTATTAGGCGTTTCTAAGCTTTGCTCTGTCTGAATTATAATTGACTATGGTGTAAGATTGTATGTCTTTACTGCCATAGATCACTGTAAATATTTCAGCTGAAAAAAAACCCAAACCCCACATTCTTCTGCACATATTCATAGTGGCCTAATGCTGTCAGCACAGCATGATGAAGATAACAAAAGGCTGCAGTCACAGTGCTGTCAGACTCTTTAATGCCAGGGTCCATCCTGCTCCTTATCTACTTTTGAACAGTGGCCAGATTTGGTGCTTTTGGAAAGAGGGCAGGAAACACGGAGATTTCTTTGCACTTTCTTTGGAAAAAGACTGCAAGATCCTTCTCCATTCACCATCTTCTAACACCCTTCCTGATTTACAGCCAATTAATTGTGTTAATAGCTGCCAAAAGACCTCTCCTGAAATTTTCTTTCCTGGTCTAGAGTCAGGGTTCTTCAGACCAGCAGGTCCATCCCTCTAATAAAAAAAAAAAAAAAATTAAAAATTAAGACCTTGATGTCCAGAAGCTCCTATTTTAGGCTCAGAAGCAGAATCTATAATACATGTGGTTTTTTACATACCTCCTGAATAGAACTTTAGATCACAGCACCAAAGCAATGTGACACAGCCTTTTCCTGGTGCAGAGTGAGGTCACCCTGCTCTGGTGTGCTCACAGCCTGGCAGCACAGTGCAAACCCACCCTCAGTGCTGATGCAAACAATGACAGGAAGAATATGAACATGGCCAGCCCCCTGCCATTTTTGCTGGAGGGCTAGAAAGCAGTAACTTAAAGAGAAGAAAACTGAATGAAATATTTAGGCATTGTCATGCCTCAAAGTAGTGCAGAAAGTTCTTCCAAAGTTCACCCACCCTTTCTGCTGCTAAGAATTGTAGTTAAATTCCTGCTACTGGCTCTGGGTTGGTGAGGCAACAAGATTATTATGCACACAGGCAGGATAGAACGAGATTTTCCTTTTGCAGGAAATAGCCAGATTTTTCACATTGTTCTATTAGATAAGGAACAAAGTGCTGTGCTTAAGAGAATGAGAAATGAAATGTCCCCTTCTAGGTGAAGCACTTGTTATTCCTAATGATGAGGTGGATGCCACCCTGATCAGGCTGCAGAAAAGAAGAGAGAAGAGTGGTGTGCACCAGCATGGGTAAAACCACGTGAGAGATGGAAGAACACATTCTGAGCCTGGCAGTGCTCATAGGAAGTCAATTTTTCCCAAACCCAGGACAATGAAGTTTTCGAGGCTTCTGCTCTTGAAACTTGTTTTCACTTTATCTAGAGACTTCCAGCTCTATTAATATTGCATTCCTCCAATACCTTCAGAAGGTATACAGGAATTTACGAGAATTCCAGATATATATATATATATATATATTATATATATATTATATATATACAAGAATATACAGGAGTTTCTGGTTCAGAAATGTGAAGAAAGTAAAACTCTCCCAGAAATGTGACACTTAAAAGTTCAAATTTCTTTTAGTTCCTGCTCTTTCACAGAAGTTTTGCATCACGAAAAGGAAAATTAAGATTTTCCTTACAATCATTGTAAAGGAATCATTTGTATAATTTAAATTGGAGGTATTGCCATTGATTCCCTTTTTTTGTTAAAGTGGAACTCAGGGCCATAAGTGAGGATTGTTGATCCTTCAATGTAGGCCAAGTCCCAAAATAATGAGAGTATTGGTGTACTGAGCATTGCAGTGATCAGGACTCTTTGCAGATCCATGTCCATTTGCAAAGTGTTATTGACAAGGGGAGGACAAAGAGTAAAAGCAAACGAGCAGCTTTCAAGGGCTTCTTAACCTCCAGTTAAACCAATTTCTTCACTCTGGTGTGGCAAATTATTTCCTTGCCCATTTTTGGCCCAACGAAGAAATCATGTGAGGGGTTTTTGCAGCTGGAATAAATACCAGAGGAGACTGGTAACATGGTGGGTTCTGAGCTCTCTGGCTACTTACCCTAACAGCAGCTTAGCAAAACAACTGAACCACCAGTCATTGGTGGCTAGAAAAGAGAACATTGCTACAATGCTTCAGTTAGGGAACAGAGAGGAGTGTACTGAAGTGAATAAATATAAATAGGTAATACCAATCAAGCAGGGTAGTAAAAATCTAAGCCTGATGTCACATTTTTCCAAGGCAGTTGAGTGCACTAATGCCAGGAGCAGGGAATGCAACTGGCTTTGAGACCAGCTCCAAGGAGCCCAGCAGGAACCTTGATGCCCTGTAACTTCTGATTTGGGACTAGGACTGCCTATCCCAGGGCAGTGATATAAATCCTTGCACAAATTTTATACAGATGTATAAATTTTTCCCCAAACATGGGTCTGTCCAGATGCAACATTCTGTTAAATAACACTACAAAATCCATCTATGATCCACTAAACAGCATCAGCTTTCCACTGCTGATCTTCCACACCAATATTTTGCTCCAGACTGAAGGAATGATTGTTCCATTCTGCAGGATTTCTACAAAGGCTACTTCTGGTTACTCACATGAAACACCACATTCTGTAGCTCCTCAAGTACAGATTTGCCAATGAGGAAATAGCTGTGGCCATCTTAAGGGTAATGACCTGTCCTAGTGCCAATGGGGTTGCCAGAATCTGCCTACACTTGCAGCATTTGGCAGGAAATCACAGGAAAACATACACTGAACAAATGGGAGCAAATGTAGGTTAAACTTGGATATTTCTCTCCCTGAGCAGAGAAAGGGCAGTGACAGAGCAAGTCTGGCAGGCAGCTGGTGCCCAGTCAGGGTCAACCCATCACACCATGTTATTATGTACAGATTGCTTGTGACCAGCAGTGGGAAAAGGAATCATTACAGAAAGAACATGGAGGCACATTGAGAGCTTCAATATGAGGTATTTGGAAACAAAAGTACAATCGGCAAAAATGGATTTAACCTGATTATATCATTTCTGTATGAAGACCCAGCATGGCTGAATTCTTCTTCAGACATTTTGGCAACTGCAGGATGCAATTGCATACCTAGGTTAAATCCTTTTAACTGGAAATAGCAAATAATTATGCTCAGTCTGTGCATGATGACAGGAAAAAGATGAATTGGGAACTTTTCTGCATCTAAGGCTTTCTACAAATGATGAGTGGTCAGTAGAGATTTGCCCAAAATCCCTGGTGCAGGTATAATAATATAATATATAAGGTAATCTGTTACATGAAATCATTTGATTTGAAGTTGCTGTGATATTGCTGATGAAAAGATTATACTTAAGTGGTAATTCATGTCTGTCACAATCAGCTGAAACAAAAAATATTCACTCAGTTGCTATAGATTCTGTAAAATGATTAACATAGTGACAGCTTTAAAAAATGTTCCTGTTAGATTTATAATGAAAGAACTGCAGTGTAATCTTTATTTTGCTGTATAGGAAAGAGTAGAATATAATGTATTATCAGAGATGGGAAAAAAACCAGACCTTGAGCAGGGCATCAAACACAAGAATTAAATGGATTTTGGATGGTGTTAAGCCATCCTAACAGTCCAGAACAGGCCTAACTTGTCAGACTGACTTTCAATAAAGAAGTGATTCTTCTACTATTTAATTCCTTCAAAGCTGGTAAATTTCAAATATTAAAATATAAATAGATTTTACGAACAAGCGAGTAATTTTCATTGAATTAAAAAGAGTACTTTCTAAACATTTCAGGAAAAAATAGTGAAGAAGCAAAGTCTGAACCCGAAAACCACAGGGAGAGCTGTTAGGTGGTCAGGGACCTGATCTCTGACTTCACAGAGAATGATTGTGGTGAAACAAAGAACCTGGAATGTCAGGATAACTAATCATCGGCAGATTTCCCAGAAGATCCCTAAATGCTGCAGATTTAAAAGTTCATCGCAGCAAGGTGATCTCTGCAGCAGAAATATTGCTCACACTGAGACAATCTGCAGGAGCCAAAGGAGAGTCCTTACCTTCTGCACTGTCTAGGCAAGAGCAGAAAATATTTCTAACAGCCAGGAAGGCACAGTATCCATATTACCCTGTGCAGTGCAGCCCAGCCAGCAAGGACACTCCTTCAGGGTTGGTGGGCTTTGAGAGCCTCCTACAGCGACCCAAAAAACTCTCTGGCAGGTTTGTGACTTCGTTGCTGTCTGTTCAGTCAGTGCTGAGTGACACAGAAGGTCAGGGTCAGCACCTTGGAAAGCTGGTTACCAAACTAACCCGTGCAGGAAGGGCAGAGCTCTGCAGACTCTACGTGTCTACACATGAAACTTGCCCCTGACACTTCCAGGCTGAAGAAAGGAAGGCATCTTTAGGCTGCCATTTGCTCTTGTGTGGTTTCTTTTCCTGAGAACCACGCACAGCTGTGTAGTGCTGTACCTGCTGAGTGCCACACTTATCAGGAGAGTTCACACTGACCTGCTACTGCTTTCCATGTATATAGGTGATATCCCAAAGTTCAGATCACACACGATGGGTTAAATGTGGGTGGAAGTATAGGCTGCAAAAGGTTACTAAAAGAGAATTAAATTTTCAATTTAGAAATTAATATTTTCAAGATTATATTTAAGTTTATTGATGTGTTTCCTGATCTGCAGTCCACCTGCTTCTTTAGATCTGTTCAGTACCATGCCCTATTTCAGTTGGACTGGGATTTGTTTTTTTTTTTTTTAGTTCCTTTTGCTCACAGAGGACTTGAAATTCATGGTTTTTTCATTTGAAGTTATGATGTTGTCCATGTGTAGTGGTCTTTTTATTATGTGCTGGGCAGTTCAGCTCTTTTAAAATATTTTTCTATAAAAGTTGTTTTCATTTTGTTTTGTATCTAGATCAGTTACTCGTTTTTCTTTTCTTCAAGAAGGTTCACAGGTCTTTGTAGTTTGCTGTGTGGTCATGAGGATGTAGCACTGAATTTTATGTTTGGTTACCTTTGCTATATTTGGTCAGAATTTTATTTTGTGTCTTTATAAATTTGAAATGATTCCTTTGACTCAGTTTTGGTTTATGACACTTTTAGTGAGATTAGAATTTGAGGAACTGCATCTTCCATGATTAGGACTTCGAGCCATTTGAACAAAGGAGAGAACTAAAGAAGAAATCACATCATTAATAATAAATAGCCTTGATCACAGTGAGGATGATTCCATTAAGGAACTCCATAAAAATGAGTAGCCAAAGAAACAATAAAAAATTGGAGCATGTCCTGGTTAGGTATGAACAGTGGTCCCTGCACCTCTTCCCACTTTGAGTGGTTATTAATAATTAAGTGTGGTGATTTTTGGATTTCCTGATTTCCTGTGGAATAGTTAAGGCCATGAAGAAGTTAAGGCTCAGACAGTTTGATCCAATGCACATCTTTCCATTAAGATCATGTAAGTGTAAAGGCTTATCTCTTGTCTCTAACAAATCACTCTTTTCTCCCCTTCTGTTATAAATATGGAAGTGCTCATCTGCACCTGCACTGCCATGCTGAGTAGCACAGCTTCACAGACAGCAACTCTTCCAACTGGAGGAGCTGTCAGCATTTTCCTTTTCGTTCCTGACTTCACCATTAGAAGCTCAGAAACATCACACTGAACTTCTAAACAGAAGGATCTAAGCACAGCACCCAGGAATTCGGGGACAGATTTGTTTGGCATAACCAAAGAGTGAGACTGCAGTATGGGTCTTTCAGGCCTGGAGCTTCTCAGTTTCTAAAGTTCTGTTTTTTCCTGATGTTTTGGGTTTCTGAAACTTGTTCCCACACCTGAACATAAACATCAGGGTTGTTTTTGTAACAAAACTCATGGCTGGAATTCTTTCTGTGGGAGGGATTTTCTTTTGATGTCCCTCTGGTTTGGCCAGTGTGGGTGAAGAATTCTGTCGCTCCCTCACCAATCACAGGGGCCTGGCCAAAAGCTATAAAAAGGGAACAAGTGTTTGAAATAAAGGGAGTCTGATCTCTCCAAGCTATTTGGAGAAAATTTCGTGCCGTGTATTATTTGCCACAGCGACATGAGACCATTCTGGAGGGTGAATGCTCTGAAAACTGTGTAGTTGGACCTTTGATTTGTGTTCCCTGTTCAGTCCTGGCACATTATTTGAGGAACTGCTTGTGTGCTGTTTTGCTAGCCCAGTGCAAACCAGTTTTAAATCTCATCAATGACGGAATCTAAATTAAGTCTGGGTTTTGGCTAGATTCCTCTAGGTACTCTGGTACAAACCAAGTATTTGCAATCTTATGGTGAGCATTTGGGTATTCAAGGTTATGGTTCACAAGGTTCAGCAAATAGCATGCAATCTGAGAAATCAGTGGCACTTTAGAGGTAAAGACAGGAAAACTTAACTCCTCCAATCTTGCCTTTTATTCACTGTATGCCGTTTTACAGGCATAAGTGCTTTTCAGAATTTAAGCAGGCAGAAGTTTAAATAAGGTGAATTTGTTCAGCTTTCCCCTAAAATCCCAGCAACACTTTATGCTGCTAGAAGCACAAAGAAAGGCCTTATTATTCCCTTGACAGGTAATTTTCAGGCAGAGAAATAGAAATTATGAGTTTGAGCTAATGATGGTTTATCTCGTTACCCCATTTGAGAATTGTCCTCCTATAAAATAGGCTAAGAATTCAGCACTCTCTATACACAAATTGTCATGAACTGGAGAGGTCAGGGTCAGGAACAGAGAGTAAGGTCCAATTCAAACTGCATCCCACCTCCACTTCTTTATTTATTTGATATCTTTTGTAGTGGTTGCAGTAATGCTATTCCTAAAGGCCACCACAAAGATGGAGAGGGAAAAATGGGAGTGATGTTCCACTCTACTACACAGAAAAGATGAGGGAATCTCTAAAGCACTTAACTCCCTAAAAAGCTCAGGAAATTCTTTCCATTTGTCAGGCAAGTGGAGCTGCAGCTCCTTCCTGAGGATGTGGGTGCTTCAGGAGTTCACATCAGGCTAAGCTGGCTGTTCTTTCCTTGGCTTCATCAGTGGGCTGGGACATGGCGCCAACCTACATCTCCTCACGGTGACCCTGGGTGCTTTTATTGCCTTAAACAAAACAAAATAGTTGGATACTACTCGTGTCATGGTTGATTTGCAGAGGTTTTCACAAAAGGACATTTAAGATCAGTGCGTGGGCTGCAGATACGTCTGAGTTATCATTGGTGTTTTCACATTTACACTAATTTTTCATGAGCTTCTTCTGCAATTGTAAATGTCAGGCTGTCATGTAGGAATGATAATGTAGATATGTATGTTAGGATTTTATCGAATATAAAGAAAATATTAATTCTGTAACACTGATGTTTAGACTGTGTTTTTCAATTCATTGTGCTTCAAGCAGAAGCAATGTGTTACACCTAGCTCCAATGTAAAATTAGCCAATATTTAAATTCCATAAAACATGTACTCCTGTAAAATTACTCAGAGTGAGTATGTGATTTCTCAACAGTCAGGCTAAATAAATTAAGCACTCAAGGAATATTTTAAAATTCTTAAGACCTTTCCTGAAAATGCTGTTGAGGAAAACATGTTTTACAAAATTCTCTCATCTTATAGTTACACTTTAGACATTCCTGGAAATAAAATTCCAGTTGCATAACTGTGGGAAGACAAGGATTAAAAAGACTTTGCAGACAGATATATTAACAACGGAGGCAAAGGGACCCTTTACAGCTGTTGAAGATCTGTCCTTGGCATTGACTACATTCACTATAAATGATGACTTAACCTATCTGGAAAACAGACTGAGAGCAAAAAATAAACTGCAGCTCCCAGTCCCACAGATTATCTAAAGGCATGTATTACCTTCCCTAACATCTGTGAGAAACTGGAATCCTGTGTTTATTGTTTACTGTGTTTATGTAGGGAAAGCAGCTGCCCTTGATTTCTAAAATAGTTTAAGTACTTCTATTATTTCAAAAAATAAAAGTTTAATTCACTTGAAAAAAAGAAATGCTCCTAAAATTGCCATAATTTTAGTTAGATGTTCTGCTCTTTCCATGAGTGTGCACATGCACAGGCTCCAGAGCTTTACCAGCAGGATGGGCTACAAAATACCAGAAATTGTGTAAAAATGACTAAGCAGTCATTTTTCCTACTGTCTCTCCATCAGTTTTCTGGAGGCAATGCAGGCTCATTAAACCACTGAGAATGAAACAAGTAAATAAATAAGTAAAAGTGTAATACAGCAACAATCCTTTGACAGCAACCCTACAGGTGCAGTGCCAAAACCCAAATGGAATCAATCATTAATTACAAGTTTTGCTGGACTTAATGGAATCTGGAAACAATCTAAAGTGCTCAGGGCATGGTAAGCAGTGATGAATGTCAGGATAATGGGAAAAATTTAGCTTTCAGACATATCTACTGCACATTAACTCTGATTTGTCTTTTGATCAAACAAAGTGGACAATTTCAGGGACTACAGGACATGCCCAACTCGCATAAATCAATATACTGCCTATTGAGCTATTGGAGCATTGCTGATATAGATAAAGGGCAGATCTACTCCTGTGTTATCTGTTCATCCCTAAAAGCAAAGTTTTGCCAAGAAAGACCTGAAGCTAGAACTTTCTAAAAACACACAAAGTGCATATAAATTGGTTGAGCAGGACATGAGGCTTGAATCATTCAAAGTGTTCACAGACCAGAGAGATTTTCTGAAGGAAGACCTTGCAAGGCTGTATTGATTACATTTCATTTCTGGGTGGAGATTAATATCACTGTATTTATCTCATAAAGCCATAAATGATTTTTATTTCTGGCTGTATTAAAAAAAATTCAACTGTCACTTTTCTAGTACAAGTCCATTTGAAATGGTAATGGGTAGAATTGCTTGAATTAATGGTCTTTTGGATCAAAAGGTGAGGCAAGATAAGGATACATACAAATTACTAATTGCTGGTATGCAGAATGGTGCTGTAAATAGTATTTTAAAGGCAGAACCAGAGGATCAGAGATTCAGTTTTAGACTGACATGTTCATCATGTTTTGTAATATCTTCAAATACACTTCCTTTTAACCCATAATTGATTTTTTTCTCCCTCAGAAATTGCTATGACACTCCAACTTAAATTAATAAGAGAATGGAATCAGTATTGTACAATCATAGAATTACAGAATGGTTTGGGAGAGAAGAAACGTTTAAAGGCCACCTAATCCAGTCCCTGCAATGAGCAGGGACATCTTCAACTGGGTTGGGCTGCTCAGAGCCCTGTCCTATCTGACTCTGAATTTTAAGGACTTATTTATTCAGATCCTCATCCTCTTACATATGCTGGTGGAGGAATGCATACCACCTTGTGGGATTGTACATTTCTAGGGGAAATATTGTACATTTTCTAGGGGAAATATTGTACATTTTCTAGGGGAAAAATGCTTTTTCAGCATTATATGTTCTCAGGAGAGGAAAAATGAGATTGGGAAAGAAAGAGTAGCAGTTTAATCTTTTACAATTAAGCCCTTAGTGTATTCACTTGGGGAAATATTAGTTTAAGCCAGGATTGTTGAGGGGGTGTGTTATGCAAGAATCCTCATGTGTTATTCTCCCATTTCTTAAAAGCTTGTCTGAAAAAATTAAAAGCTCTGTTACTTCAGCCCTTGTGAATGACAGAGAGATGTTATCAGGCATTCCTTCTATCCTCCTGTAAGTGGAGTGAGTAGAGATAAACCCTGATGAGATTTACCAATAATTCTTTCAGGATTGCAGAGGTTAAAATTAATTTCCACCTGAGCTGGGTGACAGGTAAAGAAGAAATTCTGTATGGTGGCCTGGAGGTCTGAAACACACAGATATCTATGAATATTTATATGTATGAATATGTATGAATTCATTCAGTAGTAACAAATGTTGTGTGCTGATTTTTGTTTATTTAATCTGGACTGCTCCATGATTCTATGTAGAAATCAGTTTTCCAAATGAATATGAAACTTGGATTGTTAGCCAGGTTCTATATCACGGTGGAATTAATTTTGATGATTTTTGTGCATGGACTTTTTAATTTTAGTAAAAAGATTCTTAAAAGTCACTTTAAATGAATGCAACTGCCTGAAAGAAACTGATCTTCACTTGTTCCTTAATGGAGGACAATATTGTTTAAATCCTCCATAATTAACTAAAGACTTGAGTACCTGTACTATCTGTTTAAGAAAGAATAATGATGCCAATTTCTTTCTGTAAAGCTTCTTAAAATTTGCTCTTTAGCAATTTATTATTTAGAAAACCAAGAAGAAATTTTATGAATTTAGAATATTCTCACAGGGAACTGCTGGTCCTAGCGTTGTTTTTTCTATAAGTAAAGGTATTTGTATAATCATTGGTTTCACCTCCCTTTCCCAGGGAAAGAAAATGTGTTTTTCTAAATTTATAGCTGCTTAACCCGAATATTTCAATCTTTGTGTTCTGTGGTTCTCAGTTGCAATTACAGGGAGTTGCTGAGAGGGAAAGTAATAAATATTTTAATGCAATTCTTATTTTCCTCATGGTCTAAGCTTAAGAACCAGAGAGTGACTCTGGGTACTGGCAACTAACGAGGTCCCTGTTAATGTCAGCCTGCCTATCAACCTCCTCTGGCTTGCCAGAGACTGCTTCACAGAGACTGGGGGGGGAAGAGACACCCAAAATCATGCACATATATTGCATGATTTTCCCAGCTGGTGTGTGGAATGCTGCTGCATTATTCCCCCCACCCTTTTCTTTATAAAATGGCACCACGTGATATTTAAAATCTGCATTTTAGGGCATTTAGAATAATACTTTGGACTCATTGCTTTATATTCCTCACAACTTAGTATTTTCTTCAGTTTCACTGAATGGGGTATGAATGATATGCTGAAACTCAGAAATCATGAGGTGTTTATGATGTGTCCTTGTTGCTTTCTCATGGGCTAATGGAAGTGTTTCCCACCCGCTTTGAACTGTGCCATTATGAGAACAAATGAATTTCTCCACAAATGAGAGAAAATTTGCCATGTTACTGTGGAAAAGTTTGTTTAAGTACCTGGTGTTCAGGTGGAACACAAATTCCTGACCAGTACAAATAGGTCTAGACGGGTTTATATAGAAACAAAAAGCTATAAATGTGAAAAATGGAAACAGCATAAGAGAAGGAAGACTGATAGGGATTTCTTACATCAGGTTTTTGTAACAGGAACCAGAAGTTAAAGGGAGATTCAAAACATTTGCAAGCTACAGGGGAAAGTTTTAACAAGGGAGTGAACTTTTATGTACAGTAATTGACCAAATTCTAGTATAAATTAGAAAGAATAGTTTAGTGGCTTTCTTGTCCATTCTGGTGAGGGATCTGCTGTTGAAAAGACAGACTATTGGGTTAGACAGATCTCAGAACTACCCTGAGGAAAAGTCTTACATCATTAAGAATGTTCTTGAAATAAACAGATTAGGATGGGAGGAAGAAAAAAAGAGAAAAAAGGGAAAAAAAAACCTGTGCAAAGAAATCAGATGTGGGAAAAGCTACCTCTCTTTGCACTGAATTCTTTTTATGTCAGTCTGAGAGACTGGTAACTTTAGCTTCATATACAAGTTGCAAAGCCCCATAGGAATCTGAACCTGCTGGACAATTTGATTCTTAAAGTCTCTGTCTAAAAAAGGCCATTAATAAATGCAGATAGAGACCATCAGGAAAACAGAACAATCTTCTGGCTTTAATAGCTTCCCTTCCAGAATTTCTTTGTTGCTGTCTCACAGCTCTCCATGGTATCTGAGTCCTGAGGCTCTTTTTGAGGAAGAAGTCTGACCCAATCTCTTGTCATAATAGTCTTTGAAAAAAGGCAAATTTAATTTCATATATATATATATTTCAGCAACATTTATCTGCCTTGAGGACAGGAAACATGCCTGGGTAGCTGTGCCCATGTTCTGATCACTAAAGGTCTTTCTGGATGGAAAAGTAGCAGGAAGGGAAGGATTATTTTGTGATTAAAGTCTGAGAGTAGGAAAGTGGGTCTTGACTCTCTCCGTGATTATGCAATCCTTTTCTCCCTTGGATTTAGGAAAACCATCATGGTTTCTGTCAAAAGACATATGCATACACACAAAATGCTCAAGGGAGGAAATTATTTATTTCTACCTATTCTTTTATCCATCTTTGATAAATAGTTGAGTTAGTATCTGTTCCTTTCAAGTATCTACCCAGCAGCCAGCAAAGAAGCCTCTGGGATTGCTCAGTTCTCCTGTTCATACATAGAAATATTGTAAACCCCAAATATTAAAAAGCAAGTAGAATCAGACAGGGGAGAAAAAGAAGAGAATAGTGGTAGAGAATTCATTTGCTTGTCAGCCTGACATTAAACAGAATAAAATGCAAATGGGAGGAAGAAAGGAGCAAAAGGGAAACTCAAATCTTAGTGTTCCATAAGAAAGTGTGAAAAGAGCAGTCAGTTTTCACAGTATTTCATCCAGCTCTCAGCTGTCCAGGGCAAAGCCTCTTTTGGGGGACCTTGGCTGGATTTTGCCATATGTTTTGCTGGCTGGAAAATTCCATCTATTGACAACGTAGTTTATTGTCTTTGCTCACTTATCCAACTGAAACCAAAACAAGGGAAAACACAGCCTTGGTCAATACATCTTTTTTCTACTCTTTATATTGGAAAGAGTAAGTAATTATAGGAGCCACGTGTGGGTTTGTGGGCAACTTGTTTTCATGTAGGACCCAGAAAAAGCCAGAAACTCCTCCCCACCAGGCAGCTGATGCAGGTACAGCTACAAAACACTTCTGGGGCTGGTAAGGTTCTAGACCAGCCTTGCCCTATGCTACATGAACTGCATGGACTCTTCTGCTCTTGGTTTTCAGTAGCTCTGCTAAACCAAGAACTATATCCTTGAAACAAGGTTGGATTATATTATAAATGTTGCAAGGCACAAAGGGAGAGAGCAGTATGATAATAAGATATATCCAGAATACTTATGAAGAAGTTTATATGTGCAGATGAAAAATATATGCATATTTTATATATACATACATGCATGTAGGTCTTGTACTCAAATAAGTAAGGAAATGGAGAGGTTATCACAATTTCAGGATTATTTGTAAGACTCTAATTTCTGAAGAATTCAGATACTGGTGTTCTACACCTAGTGCTGTTTCCAGAAGGAATACATTACTATTGTTAATCTGTAAAGCCCCTAGCTCTCTAAAAACAGGTTTCATGCTGTGAAAAAAATCTGCAGTCTGGTGTTGGGACTGATAGAACCAAAAGCTGATTCAGAAGGAAGGGGCAAACCATATCAGGAAGTTTGCTGTGATAACTGTCACTGATATCCAGGGCCTATTTTTGCAGGATTCTGTTGCTGTGACTCAAGCATTTCAGCAGAGGGAGGGAGTTAGGTAAAGGGAAGTGGCAGGTGCAAAGTGTGATGTATTCTGGGCTCTGCTTGCATGGCTCCTTTCTCTGGGGGGAATACACATATTCCCCAGACACATTTTATTCAGGTTGTGCAATTATAAAACATGAGTGATGCTGGATTAAACTGGGTTAGCAGCAAAAAGTGAAACAACTTCAGCAAAGTTGAACCCACAAGCACTACAGAAACTCCTGTCTCTCCAGTGCTCAGCAGCTGTTTATTTGAAATCATTTGGTGCCCAGGATTAAGTTTCCATTCAATGACAACAAAATGTAGAAGATAGGAATCCTGGCCACAGGAGATCTGATGACAAACTTCACTTCAAGGGTTAGATCTTTTTCCTCACTTCAGAGCAGCTGGCCAGAACTTCTTACTTTCCTTTCAGTTCATTATGGAATACACTATGATGGATCATATCAAATCTATTTGATCAAATCCACAGTAGCAGAGCAAAACTGTGATTCAAGGGTTATTAAAATGGTGTGGAACACTATGCTATGGCTGCTAATGGATGTATCTTAGCCAAGAATATACGAAAGTGTAAATATCATGGTTCATAAATATCTATCTGGGGGAAAAATCCCGACAGTAGAAGTCTTTTTAATCTAGCAGACACACTTATCATATTCATGAAAAAAATGCAAATACTGTCTTTTAAAGATTATTATTAATAGAAGGGGCAATTAATCATTGGAGTAATTTGTCCAGGGGGTGTTTTAGCTTCTCTGTCACTTGGAATTTTAGAGTGAAGATTAAAATGTCATCCTGAAGGATTTGCTCTAATCAACCAGAGGTTATTGGACTTGATGTTACAATTAATAGACAAACATCTCTGACTGTAATGAACAGGGAGTTTGGCTAGGAGACCCTATGGCTTTCTTTTGACATTGCCACATCTGACTTTATGCTATAAGTCAGGTTGAACTTCTGAGGACTCAAGATGTGGATTAGAGACCCTCTGAGATAAGGACTGGACAATGTGCTGTCAACATGTTCTAGCTGACACTGACTGATGATGGACTAGGCGATTTCTGGAGGTCTCCTCCCATCTCAGTTGCTAAGTGGTTCAAGCACAACACATTTTCTTCCAAGCTCATGTAATCTTTACCCTTTGGGACCAGCATACCTCTGCCTATCCTGAAAACAAGTAGAACTGAGGATGTTGTAAAGGTATTATTCACATTCTTCACAGATGCTCACTGTTTTCCAAACTGCATTTTGACAGCCATGGTAGTAACCTATGATGGCATTAGACTGGCAGGCAGAATACCCCTTCAGTCTGTCTGGGTATTTCTGCCCCTAATGACATTGTTCAGTGTTTATTAGATACTAAATAATTGAATTTTTCTGGCTTGACAAGTGCACAGACACGGGATTTTGCCTTCTAGTAACATGGTAGAACAGCTGAGAAGATGAGAAGGAAATAATAGAGGTCCCATCCAGGCCTGAGAGGGATTTAATGAAGATTAATCTGTTCAGCAGATACTGCTTTGATCAGTCTGTGGGGCACAGAGGGCTGGGTGGGTCATGGGAGCAGTGGGAGTTGTGGAGAAACTCTCCCCAAGCACTCCCTCAGGCTGCTGTGTGGTGCTGTCTGCCCTTGTCGAGACCCAGGACATTCCTCTGACTGTCCTGGAAAATTTATAAGTCACAAGAGTTTAAGTAGAATGACAGTTAACTTATCACAGGGTGAAAAAGTAGGATTTTGGGATTTTATAAAGGAGTTTGAGAGACAAAGATGTAGGAATTAGGATGTGTCTGATCCTTCATCTTCTTGTCCTCTATCTTCTGCTGTGATGGTGGCACTTTTGATTGGTTTAGAGTAGAGACACACTGTGCAACATAGCTGATAGGTATTGGAGAATTATTGTAAATAAAGTACATGTAGTTTTTAGTATAAAAGATAGCACCACCCCAAGGGAGAGCAGTCTGCTCCATCCTGACCTGCCAGATAGACCTCAGCAGGCCAGAAAAATGTATTATACAGGAGAAAATAAACAACCTTGAAAACCAGAACAGATGGAACTCAGCTTGTTCTTCTGATGCGGGGCTGGGAAACGAGAGACTTTGGAATCTCGGGTCATGGAAACAAAAATCCCTTGGGAGAGGAGGCTGGTGCAGTGCCCGTGATTGCCCCAGCTGCAGACAGCAATGTGTGGTCAGGGTTGGAGTTTAAGTGCCTTGGAAGGCCTCCAGAGGCCAAAATGTGGAGTGTCTCAAGCCCAGGTGGTTACCCAAAGCAGCCAGCAGCCTGGCTGGGGAGGGACTCTCAGCTAGCAGCTGAAGCAGGTTCTTTTCCCATGGCAGCTATCTAGAGAGTTCCAATGGAGTTTAATTGAATTCTGCAGTGGTTTACTGAAGGCAGTCTCCAATGATATATTGGTTTCAAAGCATTCCCTTTCCAGCTTCGTCTCTCAGGCAGCAATTCTAGATCTCCTAGGCTCCTTAAATAAAATATATCTTCTCTATAACTCTTCCCAGTCCCCTAAAAAGAGTAGGAACAGGCATACATGCCTGATGCAATGCTTTTTATGCCACAAGTATTGTTACCAAGCAACCATCCCATGCAGCTTTGGCAGAACACAAACTTCTTCAGTCACTAACCCTTCAAACACCTGAACCAAGATGTGCCAGCAGAAAACATCAGAGAACTAGGTGAAGCAATGCAGTAGCAAATGATTTTTCTGAATCAACAAATGATTAAGGACAATTACAGTACATTAGGTCTGGGGTTATCACGAACCTTTTATAAAATGTTGCCACAAATGAGTATGCTTACTTGTACGTGAAGAATAATAATATCTATTTGTGGGAGATGGAAACCTCAGTAATCACTAATCTATAAATTTTTGTTATGGCAGGTTCAGTGCGTTCTATATGAAATTGAAAAAAAAGACCAAACCATTCACAAATTCCACCCCAAACTAGAATAAAGGGAGAGATGAGACACTTGTCAGTTGCAACCAAATGCTGTCCCATCAAGCACTACAGGTAGCAATTTGTGTCAGCACAAAGCGAGCTGTGGTGTTGTTGAAAGGTCTTTCCATCTCACAGCCATTAGAATAAAATTTCTGTGCTTTGCTCAGCTTCCAGATTTGTGGCTGTGAGGCTTTTTTGGAGTCTGTGCAAGTTGTAAGCAAAGGTGCAGGATCACCAGGTTCCAGTTATCACGACTCAGTTGGCTGCAGTGGTTGTGGGGTGTACTTATTTTTGCCCAGTGGGTTAAAGGAGCAGAAAGCAAAGTAGGTGGAGACACACTTCTCAATCCATGGGTGTAGATACAGTGCCATTCCAACTGGAGGACATGAGCACTGCCCAAAAGAGGCCAGAAGGGTAAGAAGTTCCAAAATGGGTTCCCACTACCTGAAAAGAGGAAATTTCCACATAATCAGCCTTCCCTTTGCTTGTCTGCTGGTCACAGAGTTGTCATTCTAGAGGAGCCCAGCTTGGTTCCTCACAAGAAAAGGTCTTGTAGTCCATCAGATCTCCTCTTAGTCCATAAATAGAAACAGGAGCTAGAGACCTTTGAAAATGAGAACATAACTTTGTGCAGTGAATTCATCTGGCTAAAAAAGAGAACTGGGGGAAACCAGTGGGTAGATATGACATTAATGGTACTCAAGGGCAGGTATTTGCTTAACATTGGTATCTGCTTTGAAAAAGTAAATGTTTTGAAGTTCATCTGTAAATTATAGTGTGCAGAATCCTGCATATACAGAAGCCAAGTTTGTCCTTTTCCACCCAAATAAATATCCAAGAGCTAAGAGCAACAGTGCCTGAGGTGTGCTCGACATCTGTGTGATTGAATAGGTTTGACAGATCCAGCCCCTCACATGCTGTAGATGCAGCATTCAAAAGTGTTGAAGACTTCATAGCACATTGAAAAAGTCACAAGACTGATGCTGTCCAAATGACTGACTCAAAGGCACAAGTTTCTCTTCCTCTTTGATTTCTTGGAGCTGATTCCAGGTAAAAAGTTCCTAAGAAATAATGCTGGCTTCCAAAATGCACCAGTTCTCACGAAGAAAGACATTGGAGAGATCATTATAAATTTTGCCCTTTGTGTTTTTTGAGGAAAAGGAATCATTAAGTAGCTCATCCTATTTTGATATTTCATGCAAACTTTCTTTGAATGGCCTCTCAGCAAATGCAAAAGGGCAGGAAGGAAACTATCTATGTTATTTCCTTCAGCATTTTTGTGGTTCGAGGGCTGTCTCCTGTCATCACGTATCATGTCTGAGCATGTGATTTACACTTGGCTTGCAGACCCTGGCTCTTTGAGACTTTGTCATACCACTTTTATTTTTTTTTTTTTTTTGTAATAAAACTCTGCAATTAAATCAATGGAAATGTACAAATAACCATGACTAAAATAAGAGTTCTGTTTTTTCAGGATCCTACAAAAGCGGGTTCACATAATACTAAAGGTTTCATGAAACTTTCTGTGCTGTTTTCAATCTATACATGACATATGCATTCCCATTTTTTATTTAAAATCCTGCAAATTTATGAATCTCTTTGCTGGTTACATGCCAGGATTTCCTGTTGCCAAGACAAAAAAAAAAAACAAAAACAAACAAAAACAACCAAATGACAGAGCTGCCTAATCCTTTTCTCTTTCCTTCCAGAACAAAAGAGATCATTACAGTCTGGCTTCATCACATAACATGGCTATAGATTTTTTCTTGAATTCTCTTTTGAATGTATTATCTTAAATATGACTCTTCATGCAGAAATGCTTGCTTCTAAGTGCTCTTCCTGTGGCATGGAAATGAATACTAAGTGTTATTTAAAGGTGGGCCACTGACAAGTTTAGTGTTCCTTTGAAGAATTGTCTTGTTTTAAAATGACTTATGGTAGCACTGATGCCTGCTAATCTGGACACAGTGCTGTTCCTGATCATTATTGCGAACAGGGCCATAAAACTCATCTAATAAAATGTTCTACTGCAGAGATGAGATATTGCCAAAGTCCAGTCTTTTTCTTTTCTTTTTTTTCTGTGTCTGTCAATCCTAGAACTACATCATGCATGCTTATATTTGGTGTTCATATTTTCATTTAAAATATCTGCCTGCAGGGGAAATAACTTTTCTTCATGCCATCATTTTAGCTAATTACTGATCTGATATTGAAATATTGTAATATGCAATTATGTGTTGAATTTAATAGCTGTATGTAGAAGTAAAATTTTGAGACCAAATAAAAAATCCCTCTGAAAATTAAGGAAACTATTAGAATATCATGCCCCAATCTCCTGAACAATACACACAGGTAATTTTTAATTTGTGAGTTTACTTTTTACCTCCATGACTTTATATTTTCATGTCATAGGGTGAATATGCATGGAGATTACATGTGCAAAATCTGAATTAAAGTCATTCCTGTTTACTAACATCAAAGCCAAAAAATAAAAAATAATAATAAAAAAAAAAAAAAAAAGATAAAGGGCTATACTGCTCAGTAGGTGAACAAATTTCACAAGTGGCAAAAAATAATTTTTCCTGAGTTTAATATGCAAAAGTGTAAATATTTTTGTAGCATTCAGAGATCCTAATCAAATCAGGTCTTTTTTATACTGTTGCATAAACACATGTACATTACTAATCAGAAGTTATTTTAAAATTGAAATCATATTTCTATTTCCATATTTTGAGGAAGGGATTTCAAATATTTTTTCACAATTTTTATGAAAAAAAAATGTGCAGTAACATACAAGTTTTATTCAGAGTAACAAGAATTTGCTTATTTTTGTGGAGATTTACTCCAGTTCAAATTGAGTAAACAAGTCCAACAACAGTGTGACAGCTTTTCCCTCTGAGGACACCACTTATATCCATCTCCAAGTTTTCCTGTAACATTGTGTGTTTAATATCCCTTCTCCTGGGAAGTAAAGGCAAAACCCAAATGAGTCACCATGGTATGTCAGTGTTTTGTCACATGGTATCTCAGCTCTTGTTGTGGATAATGGAAAGGTAATCTGATATTTCACTTTCTGTTTCATTTTGGGATACATGATTTCCAGCTTGTCCAGTACAATAAAGACATGACACATGCAATAACCTTTTCTTTCATTGTGACTCAAAATGTGTTATAATAAAATAGGCTGGCAGAGTTCCATCAACCAGAGCACTTTAACAAGTTACTTGCTGCAGTTAAAAAAAATAAGTGGAGGAGGAAAAGAATGTCAGTTTGTCTTTGAAACCAGGAACAGGCTGGGTCTCATGACACTTTTTTTTTTTAATCATTTCAAGCCACCATAATTCAGGCAATAAATTCATTATTTATCTAATTTGCATTTCAGAGATTTTCTTATTTAATTTTGCAGCGTTCTTTAACAATGCATGGCTCTATATAGGGCTGTATTGCATGAAAATGTGCTTAATTCTTCTGGTATCAATCAGCTGGCAAGAAAAGCAACATGAATTTCCTGGAGAAATCCACCTCCAGAGAGTCCATCCTCTGCAGAATTTTCATCTTCCAGAAAAAGTCAAATTTAGATAAAATGTACATCTCTCACTTTAAACAACTAGGACACTTTATATATTTTTCAACCATGCATTTCCCTGCTGTCATGTTTCACTAGAGGAGATTTTATTCACATTTGATATATTACCTGCTTCTGCCCAATTCTGGTTAAATTATAAGGTAATAATTACTAATGTTAATATTACTAATGTTTTAGGGGCTTCTTAACCTGCATATATGGTAAGAAAACAACCTTCTCTGTTTTCCTGTGAGTTCACCTGGAGATGGGAACTCTTGTCTTTTCCTCCCTTGGTCCTTGAATCTTGAATTTCTACATCATATCAAACCACTAATCATAGAAATTCTGGCTCTTTATTAATTCAACTGCTTCTTTCTTGCTCAGTCTCTTGTACTGCTCCTCTTGATCTCTTTGTTTTCTTTCTATTGCCACTCTTAGTCTTTAGGTACTTGCACAGGAAAATTGCTGCAGAGTAATAGAGACAGAAGTGCCCTGCATTTCTGCAATCTTTATATTTCTGAAATTTTTCATTTTCCATTCTTCCAAACAAAATTTATGAACCCTTTTAGGCTTTAAACTGGCCACAGAAAGTGCTTGTTGACTTCTCAAAAATCTACCTTTGGAAATAATTATTGTTGTCGAGAAAATAAAATTACTTTGATATATGAGTTATAAAATGGGGGGAAAAATCATCTTGTGCTGTGCTGTATTGCCTAAGAGAAAAAGATGTAACTTCACAGGTTGTTAAAATACCCATAATATTACATGAAGTTTCAATGACAGCCACTTGCAAGAGACACCCAAATGGATTTTGCAACAGACTCTTCAACCTTTGTATAATTATCAAACAAAAAATCATTTCATATGAAAGCATGTGGCTGTATAATCACAGCAGCACCCTGAGCACTGATTCACTGGTGTCTCAAAGAGGTATGGTTCAATGGGTAGGACATCACATTGGTTATTGTGAGAAACAGGTAATTTTCTCAGCTTTGATTGCAGTGAATTTTAGACACTTAATGTTTGAGGTTATTCATTTGTAAGATCGTTTTGATAATGCCTGTCCCCACTCACATATCTATGACACAGAACTTTTAGCTGTGGTACCTTCAAATACAGAGGAGGAGAACAGATGTTTCTGGAAGAAAAAAGAGTTTTAAGGAGGATGATTCTGAAACCAAATGTTCTTTTTAGTTTTCTGTCTCAAAAATTGTGCAATTCTTAACATAGATTTATTCTTCCATCTGAAAGTACTCCCAGCTGTTGCAGTCTCAGGTTTTTCAATACTTACTTCTAAAACAAGGGGAATGTGGCATTTTTCCTGTGTCTGCCACATATTCTCCTCTAGTCAGGGACAAGACCAGGCTAGGTTTATGTGTAACAGTGACCAGTCATACACAACATAGTAAAAATGACAATGGCAAAGTGGTTGCAGGAAGGATATAAACTAGCAAGAAAAAAGAGAGCTGAGAATGTGGAGAGTTCTGCTAGGAATATTCATCAAGAGAGTGCAAGCATGGGTGGCTTAAAGTATATGGAGATCATGTTGCATTAATATTTTATTATCTAGCTTGAAAGAGGATTATGGTTTCATTGATGAAACCATGACTTTTTCTTGCCCGTTACAGAATTAAAATTTGTTTTGCCGGGATTCATTTAAATTGCATATTATAAATCAGAGCCATCACTTACAATCACCTCCACATCAGGTAGTTGCTGATTATCAGCTGTAATATTACCTACACATTTATTTCTGCAGAAATGTGACCCTGCAGCCCTGTTTACCACATTTTGAGCCATTAAAATTCTTAGGTCAACCCTCTGCCCTGCTGTCCTGTTTAGGAATGAATTGCACTTTCAGGGCAGAGAGACACAACCTGTCTACTGGGACTTCAACATGGGAGAGAACAACTGCACTAAACTGCAAAAATTGTACACATTCACTATAGCAAGAGATTTTCCTCTAAAAATAATCTCTGAAGCTCACCAGGGCAGGAAGAGAAGTGACTTGGTTAGCAGCAGTCTGTGCCTCGTTGCCCTCAAGATAAATTTATTTGCCAATTGAGATTTTTCAGCTGGGTGAGTGCTTGGAAGTTATAATGGAAAATAAAATCTGATCTACAATCCTTCCCATGAAAAGTATCACTGCCTGTTTAGAAACCATTATTCAATTCCTTTAAAGACAAAAGCAACACATAATCTTCTGTAGCCCTGGTGCAAGGATCGTGTTTGTCCTAAGGAGAAGGTCAGCAGAATGGTTTTTCAGAGCAAACCTGGTGAAGATCCAGGGTGAAGGTTAACAACCCTTCAGGATAAAGCAGCAGATCCCTCAGACCATTCAGGCCCTGGCATTCTGCTAAGGAGGCTCTTCAATACCACTTACATGATACTCCTCTCACACCCAAAGAATGGAAAACACCAGCTCCTTTCCAGCAGGGCCTTGAACACTCAGGAGAAAGCACCAAACCTCACTCATTTCCGAGTCAGAGTGGCCCCAGAATTCGAGAGCTGCTGGCAGTTTGGCTGCCTGGTGGAAGGACAAGCAGCAGGATTTGTGCAGCACTGCTGGGGAGCCCTCCCTTTGTGCCCCACGTGTAGGTTCCATGACCCTTCACATCAATCCTCCCTGGCTTCTGGGAAGGAAAAGGGAGCAGCTGAAACAGACAGAAGAATGGCAGGATAACAAAATATGCAACAACTGGAGGTACCTTGGAAAGATATGAAGGACTTTGATTGTTTTCCCCCAAAGATGGAAAAATCAGAAGTTCAATATAACCATAAATTTAATGCAAATTACTTGGAATTGTTTTAGTTTTACTCAGCTCTACATGTTAGTTATTTTCCTCCCCTTCCTGTTGGATGTCTCAGCTATTTTCAGCAGATTAATATTTTTCACTCCAAAGAAACAGAAGCCTTTTTATAGTTATTTGGAACCGCAGATAAGAGAAGTCCATGAGAATAATTCCTGAGCCAGACTACCTTGAAATTTATGTGACAGAACTCATGAAACATCTTTATCAAAGTCTCCATAAATCACAGTCTCTGTCCACTCCTAGGCTGAGAAAGAACAGAGACACCAATTAAATTTTTAAGAAGTTGCCTGTTTCCTTCTTACAAGTTTAGGACTCCTGGGGAAGCACACGGTGAAGCAAAGGAATTTAGCTTCTCTTATAATCTGGATATTTACAATGTTTCATTTCCGTCAGAGATGATGGAATTTATTTCTCAGGAATCTCTACAAACACAAGATTGTTCTGTCAATCCTTCTTTGAGGATTGTTGCTATTTTTTTAGCCGTGTCTGGTAAAACTGAAAAAAGAAAAAACTTATCTCAAGGAAGACATTTTTAAAAGAAAACAGCAACACATTAAATAAATATAATTTTGGAAAGCAACAATTAAATGAAAATCAGGATGCTGTTCAGTTTATATTTACACTGTAACGACACTTGTGAACATATTTTTTAGATGATATGGATACATAAAGAGTGAATTTATAACTTTGTAGTTTACAACACGACCTTTTCAATGAAGCAAATCAGAACAATGGAATTAACCACTAAAAAATTGTATCTATGAATTTTGGTTTCCTTTTAAGGAAATAAACTTCTACTAACATTTCATGCAAATGAAATGAAACTTATCAGGCTATAAACAGGAAATACTTCTGTCTCATGTGCTGGTAGCCTTCAAAATATTATGGTACTTCTTTTTCAGAAAACTTTTCTGATGTTCAAGTTCAATATTTGAGGATGAAGAAAGAGCCTCCAGAAGAAAAGAGAGGGAAGGATTATGGAGACCCATTAAAGATCAGATATTGGCAGAAACAGTGACTGAAATGCCTCTCTGGAGGTGAACTAAATCATGTCTTAGCCAGAAAAGGACTTCCTAAACAACATTTAATGGTGTAGATAATGGGATGTGTTTTGCATTAGCACGATATAATAGACTTTATGGTAAAATTTTCTATACATATAAAAGGAAGACAAGGATTATATATCCCTTTAATGGTTATAAAATGAGGAGAACAGTGAAAAGAGGTTGAGTACTTATTTTCCTGCAGGGGAGTAAATTTGATTTGATGGACTCTACTCACAATATTCTTATAGCTGTAATAAATTATTATATGGTTAATTCGGATTGTGGACTCCTGTAAGAATAACAAACACTAAGTACTGAGAATGGAAATAAGTATGAGACCACCTTCATCCAGTTTTGAGGATGCAAGCAAAACAAAAACTTATATTAGGATAAAAAGAAAACATGGCTTTTTTTTTTATTTTTTTTTTTTTAATTTTTTTTTTCCAAACGGCAAACAATATACCACACAGGGAAGTTTCCTTAACAACTGCAACATGCAAACACCTCTTAGCTGATAATGGAGGAGCAATGATCTCCCTTCTCCACCCTGGGGTGGACATGAGCTCTGTGTCTCTGTTTAAACTGAAGACTGAACCACGTCAAGTATTTCAGGAAGAAAACCAAAAACTGGGCTTGACACAGAAATGGTGAACATAAAGCTCATCCCCTGTTATGTGTGCAGTGGTGCAGAAAGCAGACAAGACTCTGAACTTCAGCTGCATGAACTGCAAAATCAGGGAATGGTTCAATGAAATTTAATGCATTTGGGTGTGTTGCCTAGAGCAATTAGAAGTGTTATAATTGAGAATAGAACTGCATCGTTAAAGGGTTCTAGTCAGAAATTGAGCTGTATTTAGCTCCCAAATGAAAAATTACTTCAGAGAGATGGAGTTTCCTGAACTGAACCTGTCCTACACTTGCCAGTAGGAAGCATAAACTGGGCCAGGCATGCTCCTGACAGTGAACACAATCTATTTACCCAGCTCTGAAAGGCAGAGAAACCAGGAAACCTTTCTGAATTTCAGACAGTAATAGAGGAAGAAAATGAGGAGGTAAATGATGGCTGCTCTTTGTAAAGACATCAGTGGACTCTTCCCAGAACAGTGTAAAAGGCAAAGGGAAACAGAGCTCATACAGAACCAGGAGCATTGCCTGGGGAGCTTGGAGGAAGAAGGTATGCCTACATTTCATGGACATCAATCCAGGAATACTCACCTGGGCACCAGTCCTATGTGCTCAGTTCAAATGTTGGAACCATAAATGAGGATTTTGGCAGCAGACAGGCATCATGGTTTAACCCCAGCTGGCAACTGAGCCCCACAGAGACACTCCCTCCCTCCCCTCCCTCTCAGAGGCTGAGTAAAAGTGAGAAAATAATGGGCTGAGGTAGAGACAGTTTAATAAATAAAGCAACTTGTACTGTTCTGCTTGCAGCTGTCTAAGGAATCGTAAGGACAGTGCAGTTCTGTACCTGCAGGATCTTTTCCTGATGATCCTCCTGTGACAGCAAAGGAAGACTTGAGAAACAAGGAAAAGCTTCACTACACATAAGATACTTGATGTATTTTTGAGTCAAAATATCCGCCCAAAGAATAGATTGTGCTTTAATATCACAGACAACTCAAGTTAACTCTCAGAGTGACTGTTTTCTGCAGGAATTCAAGTAATAATAACAAAACATTTGTCAGGAAGGCAACACTCGGGATTTTATGGGAAGCATTGATGGGCAGCAATGAAAACATGGAAAACCAAAAGTTATTTCTTTGGGCCAGTTGGCCACCAAATGGAAGTGTTAGACATGACTTTTGAAGGGATGATGCTTAAATCAGCACCTGACATCCTTACCAATGTGCTGCAGAGCTCTTGAAGCAGCAGGAATCCAGTTACTTGGGGAAAAATTTAAAAAAAAATAAAGAAAAGCATCAAATAGCCACTAAGTTGTGGCTGAGATCTATTCCCCACAGCCAAGAAGTGGTGCATGTAATAACAACCTCTGCTATGAAAACATCTAAAGCCTGATGAACTATACATGTTGCACAACTCAGGATAACTCTGGAGACCTGCTGTCTCTCACCCAAAGTATTCTGAGCTGGGAGAATGTTTGGGGAAAACATTGACAGAAGCTCTGGTCAAAACTGAAACAAGACATTGTAATGAAAATGTCCCATTTCTGCATAAATTTGCTCTGCAAACAGTGCCTTTGGGATTGCTTTTAGAATGCCAGCTGTAGAGTAGATTTAATTAGGAAGAACCAAGAGTTCTGGAGCATGAAGAAGTAGGAAATAAAATCTCCAAATACTGAAAAATGATGATATACATTTAATACAATTCCTGCATAAAATCAGGCAGTGCTAACATGCCTTGCAAAGGAAGAACAGAGGAAATAACTATTAAACCACAGTATTATTTGTAATCCATTAAGCAGAGCTCAACTGGAGAGTTATGTTGCTCGGTTACAATCAGATGGAGATTTGCAGGGGTCACAGGATGGGGCCTCTCTGGCACACAACAGAGGTTACAATTTTTGTTTGCTTAAGGAGGAAGAAAAGCTGCTATCAGAAAATGATCGACAAGCCAAAGCACTTCTTCTGCGAGTTGTTTTCACAGTTGCATTAAAGAATCAGAAAACAAACCAAACCCTAAAACCTTGGCACAAATAACACCAGCCAAACAGAATTTTCCAGCTTATGTTAAAGCTGCACTTTTATAGCAGTTTTTTTATCTGTTCTCCTTCAGTCTAGTTTCCTATTCTTTCAAGTGCACATCTCTGTTGTTTACAATAAATTCTGAATTCTTTTGCTAGCGTAATTCAGGTTTGCCAAGGGAATACAAGTCTCATATGTGGCACATTGCTATGACAGAGTGAAAACAGGAAGCCAAGTATGGATATATTAGTATGTCCTGTGGAAAAGAGTGCAGTCTGTGCTCAGTGGTTTTTAGGGAGCCCTGAATCTACATTAGTGTTTGTGCAAGAGTCATAAAGCAAATTTAACTAGACTGCCTTGATTGCTGCCCCCTGAGCTACCTGGGGGAAGATGTTGTTTGAACTGGGGAATATGCATCAGGGGAACAGCCCTGCTGCTATTTTTAAGGTGTATATATCTGATTACTCTTGATTGTAAGCTTGAGGGCTCTAAGGAAGCATGAAGCTGAAGCTCAGATTTTCCCGTGTTTGGTTTAGGTTTAAGCTTCTTGCACCAAAGTGGGTTACGTTCTGATAGTTTATGAAGTTCTTATGATCTGCTTTCTTCAGAGTTCAATAGCAGCATTTACTGTTTAATGTTCTAGCCATATTCCGTGTTGAAAGGCAATAATAGTTCCTAGTTTGTTATCAGTTTTCCATTTTGCAAAGTGACAGATGCCACTGAAAGTAAATAATATATACCTTGTCTATGGGGTCTCCTTCAAATATGTCATGGGTGGGATTCAGGTACATAAAGCGCCCTTCCTCCTCCTTGTTCTCCATTTATGAATTCAAATACAGATATTTAACCTTTTAAAATCTTATTAAGCCTGCACCACATAAACACTATACTCCAAGCCATCACTTTTTTAACAAATAATAAAATACAAATATTAGTGTTTTATTGCTGAAATCTGTGCAGAAAAGCAAATGGTGATATTATGTTCATCTTGTGTATTTAATGGCAGGATGTGGGCACTGCTATTGCCTTGATTGAGGTGTCTTTGTCCTCAGCTAAACCATTTCATTCCTCCTTGATCAGGGAAGCAGAAGTCCAAAAGTTCTCTCCATTTGTCTCAGATTTTACAAGATTTCTTTGCTGCCACATTTGATGAAAAGACCTCTGCAACATTCTCCAGATTTCAGACAAAAAAAATTTCAAGCTCAACGTGTCAAAAAATCCTCAGATTACTTTTTTCAGCTTTCTTGTTGCTTCCTTAACCTTTTGACTTTTCCAGACATTTTGCTGAAAAGGAACCAGTTGTAAGCCTTCCACATTCCAATTAGAAATGAAAAACATCTTCCCTCTTTTTTTAAAGGTCAGATATATGAACATTATAGTGAAGAAATTATCCTATTTTCAATAATTTGGCAAAGGGATAACTGAATTCTGTGAAAGAAAGTATTTTTCATAGAGGAATTATCAAAAATGTTTTGCATTTCCAGCTGTATTTACCTCCAGAATCTTGTACCTCTCCAGGGCTTTCCCTGCCCCTTTGTATCATACTTCTGGCCCAAACATAATTTCCAAGATTTAGGTTTGAGTTTAGGTCACCACCTCCTCTGAAATAGTCAATTTCTCATCTAATAAAGGAACATTTTTTACAAATGGTAATATACATTTTCTATGATAAAAGTGTGGCCATAGAGGGAAAAAGATGAATTCTTGACAGCATGAATTTATTGATGTCCCTCAAAACATGCTGTTTTGGCTCTTTATTTTAAAGCCCACGTGATGTGAACTGCTATGAGGAACCCATAAATCTTTGAAGGTTTTGTTCAAATTCCCCAAACTGTTCAACACGGGTCCTCAGCACTACCATCATATTACACAATAAGAAATCACAATACGAAATTTTTCATTTGACATGTGCAGCTCACCCTGACTGTACCCAAATTAGAAACATCACATAGTTCTCTTGCTAATTTATTATTTTTTCCCTATTGTATTTTCAAAGAACATTCAGAGATGCAAAGATATTTAAAAATTAAAGCTAATAAAAAAACCTGATTTGCCAATACTTCTACATCCCTCCAAGGGTCCAATCTTGTTTAAGCAAGGGAGAAAGTCTCTGGTTTAGACTGAAAAGATCCCTTCTTCCCTACCCATAAGTCAATCAAGTTGGTAAACAGAGTATCTAAGTCCACTTGGTGAAAGCCTAATTAAAATATACCTTGATGTGTATGGACACCAAGAATACCGAATTTAAAAATTAGGAAAAACCAAAAGAGGTTATATTTTGATGAGATGATATTTGGATTAAATCCATCAAAACTCATCATTCCAATTATGCAGGAAACAGAGAACTCTTAAATTTTTTCTAATTCAAATTGAATTCAACTTAAATATGTTTTTCCTCCCTTAAAAATGGCTTTCTGCAGACATTTGTATCTAAGTGCCCACTATGTTATTCGAGATTATGAAAATTTTAATTTTACATCATTCATTTCATTAAGATTTCATTTATTATTTGATGTGCTTTTCTAGTATTTCACTAATGGCAAAGTGTCTCCTTAAGTGTTCTCTAATTAGTTCGTGTCAAGCTCCTTCACTAAAATACAAGTGGAAGGATCATAGAATAATTTGGGTTGGAAATGACCTTTGAGATCATCCAGATCGAACACAAACCCAGCACAGCCAAGCTCCCCACTGAACCGTGTTCCAAGAGCCCCATCTCCCTGTCTTTCAAGAGCCCCCAGGGACAGGGACTCAAGGACTTCCCTGGGAAGATGAGCAATGTTTGACAGCTCTTCTGCCAGGGATTTTTTCCTTATATCTGATCTGAACCTCCCCTGCTGAAACTCGAGACCATTCCCTCTTGTCCCACCATTTGTTACTTAGGAATGAGACCTACACAGCCAATTTTTTCCATCATGCTTTTGAAAGTTAAAAAAAAAACCCAAAAACAAACCTGGTAAAATCATATTCCAGTTACTTTACTAATTATCCATTTCACCATTAAAAATAGCAATGCACGATGCAAACATTTCATGAGAAGCAATGTAAAATTACTGAGACACCATAAGTTTTGAATTTAACAAATTTCAATATTTTACAAAGCAATCTGTTAGAGGAACCTTTTCCATTTAAAAGTTTTTCAAGGAAATCTGTTTTGAGATATATTTGAGAGCCTGAAACATGGTCAAATAGAAAGCTGTTTGCTGATGAAAAATGCCATCTCCAGATGAGAGAAAACCCAAATTAACACAAGCACTGGCACAATACCAGCTTAGAGAAGGTCAAAAGTTGAGCCCTGTGCAAGACTGGCAATGCTGATGTGTGAAAAAGAAGATAATTCATCAGCTGTTCTTTAAAAAAAGTAGCAAAATACCCCTATATCCCTTAAAAACATCCCACTCCAGGAAGAGTGTTGCACTACAGGCCATACTTTAGCAATATCTGGTTTATGATCATTTCCCATCTATCAGAACAAGAACCTCCTCTCCCTGAAGTCCAAAGTCAGCAGAGTGCAGGCTGCTAGGTGGATTCCTTGTCTTGGAATATTCTCCCAGATTCCTTAATCCTTTTCCCTTTTCACTATAATCAATGCAGCTGTCTTTTTTTTTTTTTTTTTTTTTTTTAACTAATCTAATTTTTACAAATATTAAACAAACAAAGCCCTAGTTGTACAACACAAATCAACCCAAAATTCTCAGCGGAGCAACAGATCCAGAGCTTTTTGAGCCATGTTTGGGCATCTTACCTACATTCTCAAATGGCATCTGATAAGAGAAAAGGGACATCAACCCTCAAATATTTGAGTGGCCCTAAAAGTAGCTGCTGAACTACGAGCTTTAGGAAAGAGATTTTATGATACTATAGTAGTATTCACTGTTATTCCAATTTGAAAGAAAGGATGAGAAGATTCTATGAATGTTCAAACATACATGGAAATATGGCACTAACATTTTTGTTGGAAGAATTTAATTTGAGAAGGTTTGTTTAGGGTTTTCTTTTTTTTTTTTTTTTTTTTTTTTTTTTTTTTTTTCTTCTTGAAAGTGTTGCCTTTAATATATCATTCACAGAAAACTTGATTTTTTTAAAATAATGGCTCTGCTTTTCCCTTATATCTGAGCAAATTTCATCTACTCATTAGAGCAGTAGAAAGATTTAGAATAGATCATTCATGTCTGTTTTTTCAGGTTTGTATTCAAATGAACTTTTAATTTTAGGGAGCAGACTGGCAGTGACAGCATAGTTAAATAGTGATTTATAAAGGATTATAACAACAAAATGATATTATGTTAGCATTATGCTAAATCCTTAATGAAAATTGCATTGAGGAGATTATTTTCTTTAGAAGAATGTAAAATAATATAGTCAGAGATATTAAGTGCAACAAAAATAAGTAAATGAGTCTGTTATTCACAAAAAGTAGTTGCTCAAGCATATATTACCTTCCCTAATTACTTAACAAGCCTTTATAAGTGCAATTATTCACAAAATTTAAATAGTTGTTGTAATCAACAATACTTAGAAAGTGTGGAAACAGAATAAAACTGAGTATTTCCTTTTTCTATCTGCAGGTTTCAGGATGTTTATGCCATGATTTCTAGGCACAGTTAAGATTTGCTCACTTCTGTTTTGGTGCCAGGCTCTGCCCTTTTGTCACCTGTACCTACAACCTTGGGTTCACTGATTCTTGTTGATAAGAGCTAACTGGGGCAGCAGAGAGGTCAGGGTGGGTTATGCAGAATTTCTTGCTTAGTTGTTCTTGGCTGCACTGAAGCCCACAGAGCTACGAAAGCTACAGGCAGACCCACATCCTGCTCATTTCCATCTGTGCTAACACCAGCCAGAGCAGGGGCTGGTTCCTTAAAGACTGGCTCTGTCCACACTCATTCCCTCCTGGAGGGTGATTGTTTCCCTCCTTTGGTTGGAATTATTAGGAGAAAACTCTCTCTGGTATTGAAGCCTTACCAGGACAGGATGTTCTTCTATTTAAAGATCCACTTGTCACAAAAGTAGTGCTGTACTGATTGCCTGCAAGTGATAGGGCTGTGGACAAATACCAGTGTTCCCATTTCAGTGAGTATAAGGTGGACTTGGGGAATATACAATTTCTCTGCTGTAATAAGGCACTGTGAGATTATTGGTGCCATGCTCCCGTCTTCTTTACTCCACCTCTACTTTTTATAAAATATCTATTTGTATTACACATCATATTGGACAAAATATTGTATTCATCTTTCACAATCCTAAACAATCTCTGAGAGTTCAGGCTAATGGGAACCATGTATTCAGTGCAAATCTACTCTTTACCATTTATTGCCCTCTCCTTTACTGTTACCTTCATTTGGGTAGCTCAGCAGGACAGCAGACAGCCTGAGATTTTGGGTTTGAGTTCACTGACCCTTTTTAAAGCAAAAACTCTGGAGTGCTACACCTTTCAGTCCTGTGCCTTGGCTGCAGACAGAGCTGGTGCTCTCACTCTCACTCTGTTACAGTGAGAGCTTTCTCTTTGAACAAAGCACTTGTTTCAGAAGAACAACAAACTAGTCCTACGTTTTTACCAGCTCTAATTTTACAGGACAAGTTATCATTAGTCCTGTGTGCAATATGTATTATCTATCTCAAATACTCAAAATTATTCAAATTTACTGAAAGGTAGGCAATTGAAATACATTGATTTATGTTCCATGGAAAGAACCAAATTGAAATCTGAAGCAGTTCAATGTGTAATTTTTCCCAAATGATTGTAATTCTTAGACGAGAATAAATTTTATCTAAGTGGGAATTTCAAGCCTGGTCTCTTAAACTCTATTTCAGTATCACAGATATCAACATATCCTGTAAATTTTAATTTCAGTCACATTACATATTACCATGACTCAAAAGGAGCAGATCTTAGAGTTGACCTGGCTGGTGCTGAGGATGCAGTGAGCACACCACACGTGGTTTTGGGGGCAGGTGCCAAAATCAGGGCTCCCTTGACCTATGGCACTCTTGACCCGTGGCCCACTGACATTTGGTCAGCATCTTCCAGTTCAGTTTGATAGGAACTAAACAAGTTCATCTCATGAAGTTGCAGGTTCCCCTGAAAAGAAACCAGGTCATGCATTCCAAAACTCTGTGGTGGGGACCAAAGTGCAGAAAATGGGTATGACCAGGTGAAGAAATTCACAAGCAGTCACTGTTGACCTGGACTAAAAAATCTAATGTAGACTGTACTCTGTTTTTTCCAGGCCTGAAGCTTCTGAGTTTCTAAAGCTCTATGTTTCCCTGATGTTTTGGGTTTCTGAAGCTTGTTCTCACAGCTTGAACACCACAGATTGAAATCAGGATTCTGTTTGTAATGAAAACTCATGTTTGGAATTCTTTCTGTGGGACTGACTTTCTTTTGCTGTCCCTCTGGTTTGGCCAGTGTGGTGAAGGGGCTGTCTTTCTTTCACCAATCACAGTGGGCTGGGGTAAAATGTATAAAAAGGGATTCATTTGTTTGAATGAACCAGAGTCAGATCATCTCTCCAAGCTGTATGGAGAAAAATTTCGTGTCATGTGTTATTTGCCACATGCAGACTCTCCCCTGCTGGACCTTACACCTGCCACCTTTCAAAAAAAGGCAAAAGAGAAACCAGGTTTTTAACTTCGACAGCTACTCAGTAAATGTGCTTCAGTTTTGTCATAATTTATGAAAAGGATCTGTGTGAGTGCATTGAAAATATTGAATGTGGAATAAAATATATCTTACAAAGAAGAATTTGCAGTGATGCAGTATTTAAGATGATGTTCCTTCTGGGAAAGGAATACTTTAATTGGTGTGATGAAATTTTGGATATTTTGGGATCAAATCTCTGGGTTACAGGAAAACTCTACCTGGACAGACATTTGGATACCAAATCTAAAAAAGCAACAGAGGTTTGTCTAATAAAAGCAGCAGAGTCTGAACTGGGCTGTATTTAGGACACTGCACTTAGGCTTGCTTTGAACTCTCTCCCGAGTGACAACCACTACAACCCATCAGGACTAGAGAGATTGTCCAGAAGTCATAGATGGGAATTCAACAAGAAATTATTTGATGATGTGCATGAAGGATTCAGGCCCCATTCACTTCAGCACAGTTGCTCTTACCCTGCGAGGCTGCCCTTCATTTTGTCACTGGAGACAGGAAATCCATACCAAAACCCAGGTCTAAAATTACTTTCCAGAACAACTTGAACTCCTGTTTCTTGACTTCTACTTTGTATTTTTTTTTTTCAGTCCTTACTAGCCATGTGTTTTACCTATTAGTCAACAATGTTTCAGTCTCAACAGTTTCATAAGGAAAAAAAGATAAACAAGCTTTCTGAATCTGAACCTTTAGTCTTAGTCTACAATATTCATTACCTAAGTATTACAAAATGCATATATATATATATCTATATATCTATATCTATCTATCTTTATATAGATATCTATATCTGTCTATCTTCAAGCTGCTAAGACAAACTTAATCTTCAGTAATTGTTTCTTCAATGTAGGAAATATCTTTGCCTCAGGCCATTTGACAAAATTTTGATGATCGTTTTCTCTTGAGGATAAGTTTGAACTGTAATTTGACATACAGTTAATGTGTTTATGTGTTGCTCTTTTAAAATTTACCTACTTAGTTTATTTATAAAATATTAAAATATCAAAGGCAAGGACACATTGATAAATCTCTCTCAATGAAAAGAAATTAAAATTAACTTTGAAAGTTAAATTTTCTAGGAATCCTTTTTCCTCAAAAAAAACCCCCAACCAAAACAGTTTGGAAAAAAATTTGGAGTGTTTGATATTTTTCAGTAGGAAGGTATTGAATAACCTACAATGTTATCTATACAGTTTTAAGGATGTTGGATGGGAAGGAATTAAATTACGAAATGAAAATTAAATCATGAGGCATCTTCCATTAGTACTAAAAAAGTCCCAGCCATGTTATTTATATAAAATATGTCCTTCCTGATAATCACATCATAAACTAGACAGCTGCTTATTGCCATTTTTATTAAGTTAATTTATTATTGCAGACTCAGAGGCGGGAGGCTCTGTAAATGTGCGAGTATGACTGTAGTGGTACAGATATATGGTATCTAAAACAAATTACTGAGGAATTTCAGAACATGGCTGTCCATTGCTACTTGCTGGTACATCCTCCAATAGTACAATGAAAGGAAAGAAGATATTTTTTAGCTTCAAACTAAATTCAGAACTTTTTATATCAAGTCCTTAAAAGCACCAAGAATTTTTAAGAGAATGGCTCTCATCTCTTCTGAGGCTGACCACAGCTCCCTGCAGTGTGTGTCTAATCCATGGGGGCTGATTGTGGCCTCAGGAGAGGGAAATAATGAAGTCACACCCTCTCTCAGTGAGCAGTGAGTCCCAAGGGTGTGCAGGATGCCTCTTCCCACTGGTCTGTCACAAGGAGTTCTTAGCTGCACTGATTTTGTTAAAGATGGGATTTTCAAGGCAAGGCTGGTTAGACCTTGGTTCCCTGACTCTTTTTAAAAAATCCCACAGGGCAATAAAATGAAAGACCTTAAACCCCCTTTGTACTTTACACAGCTTTTATTAAATCTTCTTTTATGATTAATGATGAGGGAAGAGAAAAATACCTAAAATCTCAAGTTATGCAATGTATATTGACCCAGTGTTCATAAGACAGGAATTTTTATTGACTGTATTATGCAGGTGGACATCACCCAAAAACCTTCCCATGCATCCAGTTTTTTGAGCATCCACAGAGGTGTTGTTGCTTTTATCATGAATTCTGGTTCATTCCAGTCTAAAATAAGCTGCTCAGGAAATCCACACCTCTGTGTGGAATTAGTGTGGAATTCAGATGCCTCCAGAAGCTCTGTGTTCAAATCTGAGGGTGGTGCAGGTCAATTTTCTAATATAAAGTATCGTGAGGCTAATTTCAATCTCTGTTAAAGGTTTGAAGTTTGCAGACACCTTATCAAGAGAAGTTTCTCATTTCTCCTGTGCCAAGAGGGTGCTGACACCCCCTGTAAAACTGTATCAGCTCCCATGGGCACAGGGACTGCTTCTTTCTTGATGCTTTATTTCTTTAGGTTCTGAAACCAGGCATCAGCAATCAGGAGACTGCACAGGAAAGACGAGAACTATTCAATATAAATCTATTACAGAAAAATCTAGTGAAATGAGGGATAGATGATGAGGATTATTACATGAGTGGCAAAATGAGCAAGAAACAGGCTGAAGGGAAGATATTTATACTGCATAATAGGAATTGGGAAGATTTACTACAATAAGGATTTTTTAAGAAATACTTTAAATGAAGTAACTATTAAAAAAAAATTTATATGCTGATGGCATTTGTTCAAGGTGCAGAGCAGGAAGGGAAAATTACATAATCACAGAATGAGCCAGGTTGGAAGGGACCAGTGTGGGATCATCTTGCCCAACTTCCCTGCTGAAGGAAGGTGACCTCAGAGCACAAAGCACAGACTTGCAGCAGTGCCTGACAGGAACACAGACCTTAATGTGCACACACCCTTTTAAGCTCTCATGGAGCATAAAAATCAGTATTTTTGCAGGGTCCATTCATTTTGTTGATTAGATGCCTTAAAGACAGTTATTAAAAAAAAAGGATGAAATTTCACACTGTAAAACGAAAATACCTCCCTTGAGAAATTAATAATGAAAACTGAGGAGTTACCAGTTAGAAAATACAAACGTGCTGCAGGATTTGGAGGTACCTGTGGATCAGATGGTGACTCTGAATTTGCTGTCTCTCTGCAACTCCTGTTCTGATGTGGGATTAAGAAAAGAAGGTATTTTTGTGTCAATCTGACAATAGATATCCTATCAAGGTGTCAAGCCTTGTCTTCATACCAGGAACTAGCAAGTTGTCTTTTGGAGTTCAGATTCTCCAAATAAAATAAAGAAAGAAACAAACCAGATGAATTCATGACATGGAGCTCAAAAAAAGACAGCTCAACAATTTGAAGGAACAGAAAGCCTTTAAATTTTAATTAGATTTAATTTAATTAACCTTTGATTTCATCAGCTGAGTAAATCCCTTAAGCTGCATGGACTAAACATGAGAGAGGAAGACTAATTTATGTTAATTAATAAGGGCCTGAGGAACATAAAAGCTAGGTAAATACAAAAACAGTTATATTGACAGTTAGTTTACAGCTTCTAATACTCAGAGGACAGACATTCTGAAGGATCCTTCCCGCAGCAGAAATCCAACTGATTTTAAGTGAGAATTTGGTGTGCATATGAAATACAATTAATATTTTTACCTGTATCAGCAAAGGACATCTTTACAGGCCCCAAGAGATCTGCTTAAACCTACTGTTCATTGAGAAATCAGTCATTGCTCTGAGGCAATTTGGAAGCAGCAAAATGATTCGTTATGTACACTCAGCAAAATGATTTAATTTCCCTCGTGCCCCAGTGTTCGTGCAGCACATTCTCTATGTTTGGATAATATTTTTCAATAATTACATTTCTCTAATAGCTGCAAGAATTTATAAAACATCTTAATTTCGTTAATTTAGCAGCCAGTGTAGAATTTTAAGCAGCAAGCGTTCCCAAACTTGAGTGGCTTTGCAGATGTTGTGATGAGTAGAAGCAGTGATTTGAGGCATATTAGTTAAAGTGACATGCAATTAGTCGTGCCAAATTACATTTGTTTGTTTTGATAAAACTGGGAAAAAATCAATTTCAACAACAAGAAAGAACTTTGGATGATCTTGCATGCTTTGTAGAGGATCTTATCTTCCTTTCTCTCGGCTCTTACTTCTCTGAGAATTTGAATTCTTTCCAATTTCCTTTTACCCTCCACTCTGGCTTCCTTTCTTCTGATACCATGAATAAATTTCTGCCAACCCTTTTCTGACCATAAAAGTGACTTTTTTTCTGGCTGCAGTGCTTTTTTCAACTTTTTTTAACTTCTCTTACTGTGAGCTGTTCCCCATTGAAACTGCAAGTGGGACTGAGAAGAAAAACATTAACATGTAAACAGAGAGATCTTTCAATACACTTCCTCTGAATCAAGGTTTCCTCAATGTTACACAATCAGAAAAGGGAGTTTAATGTGCAGTAAACTGGATTATTGCTTGGGGTTTTTTTTGGTTTTTTTTTTTTTTTTTTTTTTTTTATTTCAGAGGCGAGATGCCCCCTTTTCCTTCAAATCTCAGCCACTACTTCACGATACAAGAAAATGAAAAGCCACATCACAGAAAGAGAATCCTTAAGGTTGGAAGACTCCTTCAAGATCATCTAGGCCAACAATCAACCCAGCCCCACCATGACCGCCCCTAACCCATATCCCCAAGTGCCACATCCAGATACCTCTGGAAAACTTCCATATTTATTTGAGAATATTTTAGTGCAGCAAATGCAAAAAGAATACCAAAATTATTAATACAACACGTCAGAGTTTGATGGTTTCAGGGACAGCAGGCAATGGCTGGGAGGTCTCAAGTATTTGGACACAAAGAGCTTGCATACACAACAGCCTTAAGAAAAAAGAACTGGAAAAATGCTAACTCAGTGAAAGTGCACTTTTGTGTGCTGTGTGCCTGTGCTTGTGTTTGGACATATGACTGCATCTAGGCTTAACTGTAATTAAAACCTGAATTAGTATTCAAATACATGTATGTCCTCTTATTCATTAGCCTCGTATATTGGTTTCAAAATTATCCATATTTTTCAATTATTTGAGCATTTCTTACTCGATGTGGAAGGTCAAAGAACAAAGCCACAGAATAACTGAAACCAACACTATTTTTAACAAATAACAATACTCATTAACTGGAAGAAGGTATCTGTACTGCAATTCCCTGCTGCTTTGTTATTTTCATAAGCAGTTTGCATAATGAGATTTGAGAAATCCTACAAATTGTTCACTGTTTACTAAAATGAGCATGAAGTGTTTAGTTTAACTCAAGAAAAAACTATAATATTTCATCATAGTAATTAGAGTTATTTTGTAGCATCTGCATATCAGGATCTTGATGCTTCATGTATGATTAAGACATCATTAAAGCAAGCAATTATAAACTGGAGATACAAAGACAAATATCATCCTGGAGACCTTCTCATTTTAAATGTCAGTCAAATGTCAGAGGGATATAAGTCCATATTTGTGCTGACAACAGGTTGTTATGTTTAAGCTGCACAAAATCGCATCTTTGCTTGCTGCAATGACCTGGAGCTGTTCTTTGAGCAAGAGTTTGCCTGTCCCTGGGCCACCTCCACGATCCAAAAGAGGCCATTGCCTTCTGCTTTGAGTCCCTCTCAAGCTGTTCCACGTGGGAAATGTCACACCCAGCTGTGCTGGTCATTTTCTACTAGACACTTTCACCTGAGAGTTTTGCTGAATGTGCCTCTGATAACACAAACCACAGGAGACTCTGCTCCACCATGTGAGGCTTGAGAATAACTCTTGGTAATTCAGGGGTATTAACCTTCCCTGATGTCTACTCCTCCTGGGTGTGCTGGCATCCTCTCCCTGAACAGTGACAAGAGTGTCCCAAGGAGGAGGGAATTGTTGTGGGCCAAGGATTCACCATGGCAAAGTTCCCCTCTCCTTCCCCTGTTCAGTATGTCCATACTGTACATTACTGGGGGGGAGCTTTGGATTTATGCCCATCCTACACTCCTTGACTTCTCAAGGATGTGCTAGCTGAGCTACTGAGAAACAGCTGAGCTATTTCTATTCTGAAATCTCTGCGCCAGAGAAACCACAGCAGAGCAGGAAAACCTGCTTCCAGGACTCCTGGGCTTAGCACAAAGACTGAAAACCTGAGAACTACCCTAGATTTTTGAGTGGTTACAACTTTGAATTATTATGATCAGGTTATTTTGCCCCAGATAGCTCAGAGACCTCTCTGCAACCACTGAAAGCAGAATTTTAATAATACAATGCATGAAGAATGTAAAGGGCACTCTCAGGCATGTTTGAGAGTGCTTTAGGATGGCTGAAATGCTGAATAAATCAAAGTGTGTGTGATTTTATCCATACAACTGATGGATATCAGCAATACCCATTACTAGCAGGACCCAGAGCGGGTTGCTTCCCAAATGATTTCCAAGTTTCATTTAAGAGAAGGCTATTTTAATGACACCAAAAGAGAATTTGAGAATGCTATTAAATTTGCACAGTCCTGCTGACCATGCTTTTAGTGTTTCAGCTTGTTGCCTCGTGCCAATTTATTGAGAGGTATAGAGGGACTGGAAGCCACCAAATACTTAAATTCTCTCTAGAGCCCTCTAAGATTGGAGAGGAGGAGGAGGAGGAGGAGGAGGAGGAGGAGGAGGAGGAGGAGGAGGAGGAGGAGGAGGAGGAGGAGGAGGAGGAGGAGGAGGAGGAGAGGAGAGAAGAAGAAGAAGAAGAAGAAGAAGAAGAGAAGAAAGAAGAAGAAGAAGAAGAAGAAGAAGAAGAAGAAGAAGAAGAAGAAGAAGAAGAAGAAGAAAGAAGAAGAAGAAGAAGAAGAAGAAGAAGAAGAAGAAACTTTGTACTAGAAAGGTTTGTCAGTAGGAAAAGTGTAAATAAAATTAAGGGGTCCGAACCCAATCTGCTTCCCAGTATCACATCCCCATTCCAAGCTATGGGCTGCTTGCCAATGTTGTATTCATTATTTTTATATTCTTTAAAGCTGTCTTTATGAGAAACAATAAGTTTAGTCTACGTCCAAAATTGCAAAACACAACAGAACCAAAAATGAAGGGAAAATACATGTAATTTAGCCCTAGCTCAACCTTTCCTTGACCTTCACCATATTGATCAAGTGTTTCTCTGCCTTCCTCTCCTGCTGACATTTTGACCCACAGCAAGTGTGTCCACTGCAAAATCTGCCCAAGCCAGAGGTGCCCCCAGCTCTTCAGTCAGGATGGCAAATTGCTGCCACTCTCCTGCCTAGGAGCTCTGGGGAGACTCCTGAGTGCTTTAGAGTCAGGGGACACCTGGGGGATATCAACACCTGGATAACTTCTGAGGGAACCCTTCTGCCTGGCTGACTCACTGAAACCACAGCAGTGCTCATCAGGGGCTGGAGTGTTCTGTGCCTGGCCAAAATATTGTGTATGGATGAAATCGAGTGTAAAACACAAAACATTGCATTTGATCCAGGTGAAGTCATCTATTGTGATGTAGCCTAAAACTTGAATATTAAAAATGCTCAGGTGTTCAAGTGTTTTCACCAAGATGCTTTAGAGAGTTCTTGAGTTTTCTCATTCCAAACAGTCAACAAATATACCAAGCAGAACAAACTTTTTCTCTCAAGGTGGAATCCAGAGGCCTAGATAAAAGCCAAACTCATTAAATACTGTTTTGATGGTTAATGAACATAGATTAGCAGGCTGTTGGATAGATGTGTGTAAACTTGCTCTTGATGTTTTCCTGCAATGAACTACTAAAGAATATTTTCTTCTGACAACTCTTTAATCCCTTAGTTCAACTGCATGCAAATCAAGTGCAGTGAGAATATGATTATTTTTTAATTGATGATTTTCTTCAGCATCTTATTTCTTTACCTATCAGCTCAGTTATTTTGTCTCATAGTGACAAAATATTTCCTTTGCATACCGAATCATAGAGCCACAGAATTGCAAGGGTGTGAATGCACCTCTAGTTTTGGAGCTCTCTGGTCTTTCTCCCCTACAATGCAGACTTCACAAAGGCTCCAGACAACCTGCCCCAGTGTGTGACCACTTTTACAGTGACAAAAAAAAAAAAAAAAAAAGGGTATTTTATAACGTTTAAAACAATTTCCTCTATTTTCGTTTGTGCCCATTCCACCCTGTCCATTTCCTGACACCAATAAGAAGAGTCCAGCTCTCTCTTTGTTTTGCAGAGAGACAGATTGTGGTACCAAAAAGCTCAGTGAGTTCCCCCATGTCACAGAGCCAGGCAGTGACAGGGGCAGAGGAAACTTAGCCCCTCTCGAGGGGAAATATTTGTCCTTGCCAAAGCTACAGCTTCAGCCTTTTTTACACAATCTAAGGACAATTTTGAGATTCCCGGGATGGGAAAGCATCTTGACATCTTTCCTTTTGTGCAAGCAGTGAAGTTCACTTCTCATGCCTGACATCTGTGGACTGCTGGTTTGAAGATTTTGAGGGGCTTTTTGTAATCTTTTAGTGACAAGATCTTTTGTCAACAAGATGGATTGGAAAAAAAAAAAATTGATTTACTTCAAGGTGCTTGTAAGTAGCACTACTTCACTGCATGGAAGTTAGCCACTTTGTGCTAACTTCAGTTATTTTCAAGACACCAGGATTTGTCTCAATGTTTATGGTGAAAAACAGAAGATATGTTATTCTTACTGTGCCACCCATCAGAGATAGCTTATGTCACATGCACCATTAATTGGTCAGAAAAAGCTCAAACATGTCTATTGCAATTACTAAATTCCCTTTTCCAAGAACAAATAAATCACTCTTTATTCATTAAAAGATGCACTTAAACAGTCTGAATTTTCAGCATTCTGACCTGTATGAATACTCTGCTGTTTTCCTTCAGGAGAAAGAAAAAAAAAGGCTGTTAAAATAGCTGCAGGTCAGTCAGCAGTGATCACACTGCACCAGGAGCTCAGTGAATGCCTGAAAAACCACCTGAGACCTGTCAAACTTTCATTTCTGTTCAGGCAGAGAAGTTGGACTCTTAATTCTTCTGTAATAATTTAGGAACAGTGAGAGCCTTTAGAGGATGTCAATTTTCAATCAAATTGAGTTGAACTAAAGCACACAGAGCTTGCATTTTCATTATGAATTTTCAGACTCTCCTAGAGCCCAGAAATCTTACAGTTTGATGGAAAAAAACCACAACTATAATGGCTATTATTAAGATTGTTAAGTCCTATTATGATGATGGCACCCAAGGGCCCCAGTCAGGATTGAAACACCTTCCTCTCTTTGCCTTTGACTTGATGAGACATAAAGTAACTCTTAAATGGTGCCTGGCAGAGGGTTCCTGCCTATGCAGAACCTGCCTCTTCTCCAACCTGGTTCTTACCTTGCTACAGAGCATGCTGTGCAAAACACTATGACTTACTCTTGTACAGTAAGTAAGTAATGATGATTATTTCTCAGTGTGTTTATTTTCTTCACCCAGTTTGTTTTTTTTTTTTTCCTCTCTTATCCAATTTTTCCATCCTTATTTCAGGGACCTACATCAGTTTTGTGCTCAGTTGCAACACTGATTTTCCATTTCTCCCTCAGCCTGATTCTTTCCTCATCCTACCCTTGAAGGCTCTTCTGCCCTTCATATTTCTTTCTTTTATACTTTCTATGCCATGTCCATTGTGTCAGATTGCCAAGGCACTGTTCAGACCAACCAGAAATTGGAATTTCCTACCTGACCTTTCTCATACTGTGCCTGTATAAATAGATTGGACTAGGAAAGAATGATACCAGGAAATCAAGAAGAGCAATGATCCCATCTGATCCTGACAGATTGGACTAGGAAAGGATGATACCAGGAAATCAAGAAGAGCAATGATCCCATCTGATCCTGACAACAATTCATTGCTCCAGGTTCACTTTATTTTCCTCATCTGAACCATCCTGTTATGCTCTGTAGGTATCTTAAAACACATTGCTCAACATCTCATCTGGGATCAGAGTGACTGAAGGCAGGGATATTCTTACTCTGTAAAATTTGCACCACGCTGATGATTAATATAGTTGATATTTCTCTGGTGGATATGCCTAACAGTCAAATGAAGAAGTACTAAAATGGACATAAAAGGAGAATTCTCCATTTCAACTTTTTCTTTCAACCCACATGTGTCAAACAGGTTATTGAATCACAGGGTGGTCAGGGTTGGAAGGGACATCCACAGGGACATCCACTGTCTGTTCATCCAGCCCACAATTCATCATATTCATGAATATCTTATGGGAGCTGGTGTTGAAAGCCTGTAGACAATATCACTGCTCTCTCCTCTCATCTACCAAACCACTAAGATGGATAACATACATGATTCACAAATTTTCTTCTCTTGTCTCCCAGAATCCTGGTGTTGCCCCTCAGTGCTTTGGCCACACAGTAGGAGTGTAAACCCTCTGCTTTCCTGGCTCAGAATCACAGCTGAACTATAAATGAACATTGCAGTTCACTTCCTTCTACACAATCATTTCACTGATAAATTCTAATCAGATCTAAACTTCTTGCTCTCTATGTCTGTCTTATTGGATTTTGCTGACCTTTGTGCTGTATTTTTTTCACTGTCTTATTCCTCATTATTCCCCTTACACAATCATTTTGTATCCAAGACAAACTGGAAAAAAGTTTGCAAGAAAGAAAATAAATTTGCCATTAATAGGACAGACAGAAAGAAATCTGTTGAGTAATGAAAAATAAGCTTTTTTTTACATTTAAACAATATTCTAAGTACTCTTTCTGTGAGTTGTCATAATGTTCTTTCATTGACTGTGCTGCTGCATATTCATCAAGTGTTACCTCCTGGCTGATTAGAACTTTATTGCTTATAATAGAGATGTCATCTGCTGTCAGATAAAGACCTTGATCCTGGTTTTCTGTGCAGCATTTATAATTGGGAACAGCATCTGACTCTCTCCTGAGATTAGCAGCACAATGATCAGTGCCAGACAGTTAATAAGTTCCACAAATTGCTGTTATGAGAAAGTCAGGACATTCAATAGAAAACTGAGCTGTAAGAATCAGGCAGGCAAGATACTTTAGGACACAAAAACCACTTACAGATGAACTGCATAGCAACCAAAATATCATGTAGGAAGTTCAGACTGTTTAATAGCCTAGAAGGTTATTCATATGTGATGTTCTCAAGACAACACTCTGATGGTAAAGAACAATCTGTACTCATTTGAGTCTCCTAACTAATTTCAGTAGGACAAAAAAATCAGGATTAGGTATAGATTTAGTTGTAGATGGTACAGAACTAAACCACTTTAAAGAAAACTTATGATCCCACAACTTGGCTTCTGTTCAGATCAGCAATTCACATTTTAGTGGCTTCAGAAAAAAGAAACTTTTTGTCATAGATGAAGCAATTTTAAAACACCAGAAAGGCAGGGGCTAGAAGGTGGGACCCAGTCAACGTTTATTTTTTCAAGGGTAACTCATTACTCTGTTTTGCTTTGTATTTGCACTGAAACCAAATGAGAAATAATTTCCTTTCTCGGGAAGTAACATCAGCAGCACAAAGGAGCTGGAAGCTGGAGGTTCTCCTCCTCATGAGGCCTGCAGTGATCTAGGGTACACAGCCTTCTCCTCCTCCTCCTCAGTGGGTTTAAGTCAATCTCTGGCAGGTACAGGAGTTGTCTCTGTCTAAGGAGTGTCCTGGGGGACAGAGCTGCAAGGGGCTGGTCTCTCTGTGAGCACTGACCCCTGGGTGCCTGCACAGCTGGGTGTGTATAAATGACACAGTGCAAATTGATTTGATGGGAGAACAGATGGGATATCCCCAGCACGTGCAGTTCTGAGTGCCTGAGTCTGTTTTACTGGTTAGATTGTGGGTCATGGTGTTAAATGACTCTCATGAGAGCAGCCGTGGTGTGGGATTTATTCCCAGCATCATTAGCAAGAAGGCAAAAATCTTATTTTTGAGGACAGTCCTCAGCACCAAGTCCAGTTGTTGCTTTAGTAACACCCTAACTGGCCTTTGCAAAGCTGCTCCTGACTCGTGGACCCAGGCAGCTGCATTCCTGGAAAGTGTTTGATTTCTGTGTAACATGGCACAACAACCTCTTATTTCTTCTTTCAGCATGCAGGCAAAGCAGCAGGTGAACTTTAGTTAAGGGCTTGTACATAAGAGGCACACAGAGCATCACCCTCTCCCATCTCAGACTCTTCATGTAAAGCTTTTTTATTGCCCTGGATTTAGCACCATTTTGCAGTGCTACAACTTTTACCAGAACAAGTCTTTGAGACTCCTCTAGCCCAACACACCCTCCTTAGAGGTTAGTACAGAGGAAGTTAAAATGCTAAAATTAGTCCTGCAACTTAGCTGAAAACCATGCAAAAACTCAGGTCTGTTTTACCTTTTTTTAATGGTTTCCTATAGCTGTGCCTTTTTGTTCCTCTTTATTGAAGCAGAACCCATCCTTGTGAGGAGTAATCAAATTGTTTTGCTTATTAGTGTAAGAGGTTAAAATGATTACATTTTAATTATTAAAATAACGGCGACAGAAGGTAATTTCTCCCAAATACAATATAATCACTATAAAGGATGACTTTTGTATCAGCAGTTATTTCTCATAAATTCTGTTCGCTGCCATTTTTATTAAAAAGAACTTCAGAAATGAATACATACTTATTATAGATTCTATAATTTGTTACAGGTGATAAATTTCACTAGTTTCTAATAAGGGGAAGGTTCACCTACTCCCTCCTGACACCGAGACAAATTGCAATTTCCCCTTTCTCCAAAATTCTCAGCTGATGTCTACCAAGAATGTGCCAGTTGCAGTTGATCCAATTCAGTGCAGAAGATACCTGAATAACTTCCTCTGATTCCTTCTACCCTAGCTTGCAATTATTTTAGTTTTTAGAAGACCACTACCAACAAAAAGGGATCTGAAGTGTATCCTTTTATAGTGTGAAGTACACGAACCTTTGAAGAAAACAAGGTGAAATATATTCATGGCTTTATCTTTGAACAACTTCACTTACATGAGTGCTTTAAGTATGTGTCAGATACAATTTGTTTTTAATGAGCCCTTAATGAGCCTAATTACATCCTGCAGTTCAAAAGGCTGTCTAATTTTCTCCCTAATCAAAGTTGCCCATTTGTTTTTTGTTACCCATTGTAATCAGGACAGTATTTACTGCCCTAATTCCCTGAATCATGAGTCTCTTGTTTGAATCAGGTGGAGTCAGTGATTCCTGGCTTGAAAAGCAGCGAGCAGTTGGCACAGATGTACCAACTCCTGAACAAAAGGATCAGCCAGCACATTACCTGTAAGAACAGCCTCTTTAACATAACAGCATTATGCCTTTTTATATCAGTGAAAAACACCTGATCACAGAAGCCACAAAATGGCAGGATCACAAAATAAACTGAGTTGGCAGGGACCCTTAAGAGCCACTGAATCCAAATCCAACCCTGCACAGCACCATCCCCAGGAATCACCCCACGTGCAGGAGAGCATCGTCCAAATGCTCCTTGAGCTCTGTCAGCCTTGGTGCTGTGACCATTGCCCTGGGGAGCCTGCTGGGTACAGAAAAAGGTACAGCTTTTGTCTAATATCCAGCCCAAACTTGCCCTGACACAGCTCCAGGCCTTTCCCTGTCACTGTCACAGGGATCAGAGCTGTCCCTCCTCTTGCCCTCTCCAGGGAGTTGTACCTGCAGTGAGCTCTCCCCTCAGTCTGCTCCAGGCTGAACAGACCCAGTGCCTCAGCCACTCCTCGTGGCCTCCCCTCAAGGCCCTTCACCATTGTCAGGACCCAGGACATTCCTCTCACTGCCCTGGAAAATTTACAAGTTGCAAGAGTTTAAGTAGAATGACAGTTAATTTGTCACAGGGTGAAAAAGTAGAATTTTGGGGTTTAGAATGGGGGTTAAAGAGGCAAAGATGGAGAAATTTGGGCATGTCTGGTCCTTCTTCATCTTCTTGCCCTCCATCTTCTGCTGTGATGGTGACACTTCTTGATTGGTTTAGAGTAGAGACACACTGTGCAACATAGCTGATAGGTATTGGAGAATTATTGTAAATAAAGTACATGTAGTTTTTAGTATAAAAGATAGCACCACCCCAAGGGAGAGCAGTCTGCTCCATCCCGACCTGCAAAAAAGATCTCAGCAGGTCAGAAAAAGAATGTAAGAGATAAGAGAAAATAAACAGCCTTGAAAACCAGATCAGACAGATCTCAGCTTGTTCTTCAGTGGCAGGGCTGGGAAACCAGAGACTTTTTACAATCTTGGGTTCATCACAACCACAGGAACCTGAGACACCATCTGTGCCCCCCTTCAGACTCTCTAAGAGTTTAATGCCTTTTTTATATCATGGCACCCCAAGCTGCCCCCAGCTGTTACCGTGATGTACAGAGGGAACACAGTACCACACAGATAACAGGTGTTCAGAGTAGAGAAGAAGAAAAGAACTCAAGTTTATTGAAACTTCAGTTATTTATTATTTTCAGGACACACTGACCAGGGATTGGGTAATGAGGTATCCACCTCTCCAATCCCACTCGTCAGATGAGGAGTCTTTCACATCCTACCTTTAACAAAGGAATGTAAACTATTTTATCTTACAATTTCGTGAGGATACTGACTCTATCTTACAGAAACAAATCAGAAGGTTTATTTTCAGGGACAGCACCAGCACCCAGCACTGGAGGTGAGGGGACAATCCCCTCCCTGGCCATGCAGTGCCTGATGCCCCCCAGGACAGGGCTGGCCCCAGGGCACTGCTGGCCATGTCCAACTTGCCACTGACCAGGACCCTCTGTGGCACCTCCAGCCCCTCATCCTACACTGCCTGGTTTGATTCTTCCAGTCCTTTTCTCTTACCGGCTGGAATTGCCCTTTTCAGGCACAGCAACATCAACACACTTTCGAGCACTGGTGGAAAGCAGCAGCCAAAGCAAATAGAAGCTCCTCAAAATATCTGTGGCTACTGTGCCCACTCTGTGTGGAACTGAAGGGTCTTCTCCTGGGCTGTGGAGTAGCACTTTTTTAGCCTCCACAGCAATAGGGTAGGTATACTGACAGCAGGGTTAGAGGAGGAGACGGGATAATCTCAAACACCGTGTTTCTCCAGCTGAAACGCTGATACAAATAATCTCTTGTATCCAGCTGAGGGGGGAATGCAGCGTTTTAGACTTGGAAAAAAAAAGTAAGAAAATAAAAATCAGTGTAGTATAGAGAACCAGAACATAATAAAAGTTTTGCAGAAAAAAAAATTGTAATAGAAAATAGAAAATGGAAATTAAACAGGAGAAAAAAGAGAACACGGTGAAGAAGAAAAGATGAGGAAACATTCATTTTGCTGCAGAGATGATACAAGGCTTCTGATATAAGTGAAAACAGATTTTTATCTGTAAAATTTTGGAATATATCAGTAATGTTCATGCTGCTGTTACTCTGATGTAAATCATTATGGGGGTTAGTCCCTTAAGTCCTAACTCAATGTATATTAAAGTTATTCAGAAACTTTACTTGAAGAGACATCTGGATTAAAGTATCTCAATACGTAAACTGCACTGAGGCAAAAGTAAAAAGTAAAAAAGTATGATTTGCTTAAGAAGCTGGTGAATTTCTCTGGGCTAAAAGAGATAAAGAAATAAAAAGAAAATGATGCAATTTGTCTTTGGCAGGAAAGGAACAAGGGAAATGACACCAATTTATCTTGAAAGAAACAAAAATGGAAGTAGGAAAAGGCATGAAAAATCAGGAACAAGAATTCTGACTAAAACTCTTTCAGTTTTCCCCTAGGCTAAAAATAAATTGCTAAATAAACACATTAAAACATTCACATCTTTTTACAAAGAAGGAAATAATCCTCATTTCACAGATAAGTGAACAGACGGGATGCAGGCTCAAGCAAAGGAGGTGTCGATCCTTTAGGATGTCTCCCACCAAGAATAAAATTCTCCAAATCCTGTTTATCTGCTGCCTGGCCTTGGAGCATCAAAGCTGCTGGTGCTGAAGTTCTGCTTGCAGTGTGTCCAGGGCTGAGCACAAACAAGCCTTGCTGGAATTAAAGGGCGGGTGGCTGCTCTCCTGATGGCCTCATCCCCAGGGCTTCATCCCTCTTACAAGTCTCAGACATCTCTTTGTCTCTGCCCGAGACCAAAGGAATATTTGCTGCTGGCTCCTCAGTTTTGTTTTTTTTCCTGTAGTTCAAAATCTGTCAGGCCACAGGGAAAAACACTCCTAGGTCTCATCTGGATCCACACCTGTCTCAGCTTGGCAGTGACCAAGCTGTGCAGTGTTCTGAGACAGGCCCTTTTATTTGTCCACATCAGAACTGCTCTCCTTTGCTGGAAATTATGAAATATTCATCGGACCGAGGAGAGGGAAGAGGGTGTGCATGGATTTGCTCTCTGTCTCACCAAATAATTTAGACTCTAAACTCTAGCAAGGGAAATTTGGATTCCTGTCCAAACACACTGGCAGACTTGGAGTCCTGGCATCAGATTACTACTTCAGTTTTTGTTTCCCACATTTTCTATTCAGTATCTAGAAATTTTATTTTCTTCAAGTTTTGTCAATCTCAACTGCTGAATATTGGCCCCAGGAATTAATAGGAAAAAAATTCCTTCAAGAATGCTGTCCTCATATATCTGATCTAAACCCACTGAAACCAGACTTGGTGTCTCTATCTGCTTGTTAAATAAATTTATCCAGCTGCAGCCTATGCAGTCAACCAGAGGGAGCCAGTATATCTGAGTTAACACAGTGTGCTTAACATATTTTTCCTGACTGCTGACTTGCTGTCTATCCATCAGGAAAAAGCATTCTGAGTCTGAATTCACTGTTTCTTTTGTTTTCATCTTTGTGAGCTCATACAATAGTAAAAAATTAATAATTATATATATGAAGTACTGATCTGGATCTAAATCTACTATTAAATAAAATTTTTAAAAAGGCAAAAACCCCTCCAAACCCAACTCAGAAATGATTGCCAAAGCTTCCCTTTGCTTCCAAGGGTAGGCTGTCATCCCTGAGAAGCACTCACCTGGTGTTTAGAGTTTGGAAAAAGCGACTCTAGCAGATCAGTCTTCCTGGAAAGCTTTAATTAGAATATATATTTAGAAGGCCACGGTGTCATAGTTACTGATAGGAGCACCTTACTCACTGAGAGGCAGGGCCTCAGGCATTCTGAGTGGTAATCACAAAAGGTTGGTTTGGCACATTCTGGTCGGTATGGAAGGTGTGACAGGAAGTGTAGGCGCTGCTATTTTAAAGAAAACAAACTCTCTCCTCTCTTTTATTTACACCTCTAGGCTGCAAACAGCTTTAAGATTCAGTATGGAGAGCTGCTTTCCAGAATCATGCCTGTAACAGTTTTGTTCGTTCTGTCAAAGCCCTACATTTCAGAAATTTGCTGACTGGTGTTCAGCAAGCTTGAAAGATAGATGCAAAGAGTCATAAATACAGGGCTGGAAGGGACCTGGTAAAGATGTCTAATCCAATTGCTTGCCACAAGGCAAGATCAAACGCAGCCAAAGTATTTCTGACAGATATTTATCCAGTCTATTCATAGGAATGTCACTGATGGATGCCGTAGAGTGTCTCGAGACAAAGCGTTCTCAAGACAAAGAACATTTCAAAATGCAGCCTTATGTTCTAGGACTAGGAGCTAAATGATGGCTGTTTGAGAGCTTTGTTATACTGGTACTTATCCTGATTTACATTAATATACATAGCATCCACAGGACGTGGAAATTATCCCTCCCGCAGGATGTGCTGGCAACTGGGACTGCATGAGGTGATGGGGATGTATGTGGTGAATCATCTGGTGAATAATTTTCAGTTAACTGCTCTTATGAAATCTGAATCTTGCTGTGTGGCAATGTGGTTTAAGATAACTTAAGGATGATACCTTTAGCCATAATAAGAATTCATGTTGGCATCTTCAAGTGTTTTGACCACAGATGCCATTAAAAGCTAGGAGACTTTGCATTCAGAAAGTGGCATGCACACTTTAGGAAGGTGAATACATCACTCTGCCATTTCATGAAAAAAGATGATTATTGAAGGTATAAACCACGGTGCTGTTAGTTTAGAATTCCTAAGTACTTGCTGAAAATGTGGGGTTACCTTAAAGTGAGTATGCTCATGAAATTAAATCAAATGAACATATCACAGGTTGATGTATATGTGGATTTCACTGCATTTTTTTTTTTATTTTGTCTACTTTCAAATAACTGCTTGGCTTTGTGCATATTTGAAAGTAGAAAAAGGAGATAAAGATTCAGCTTATTTTTCATGGCCTCAAAGAGAAACCAGTTTGAGATGTAATTTTAAAATAAAATTAATAACTCCTTCAAGACGTTTTCCAAAATATTTTAAATCTTCAGACTGTCTGTTTGGATTATTTATGAAGTCAAACTCTCCATTGTTTTAAACTCTGTGGGGCTCTGCAGCATTATGAACTTTTGTAACAAATGGCTAAGCTTAAACCAGAAATTAATAAAAATGTCTATGTGCTTAAAAATGAGGGAACCACACTGAACATCTAGATAGATATTTCTCAGGCTTCCACATTGAAAATGCCCCTTATGCAAAGAAAATAGAATATTTCATGATATATTAACATTTTCTGATCCTGAGGCATATTGAATATGTGAGTAAGTGGGAGTAGACTTTCAGGGCTATGCAACTGATTTAAATATTTTCTGGGGTTTCTCTAGAAACCTCTAATTCCACAGGATGTGTTTTATGATACAATCTGAACTTGACAACTAAAGAAACATGGGAAAGACATTGGGTTTCCCTACTAAAAATACAGGAAATAGAAAAAACTAGTTTTATTCAGCTCTGTCAATGACAGCTTCAGTCCAGTATGACAGGGACTAGAAAGGAGCACTGAAAACAGAACTTAAAAGAATTATTCCTACATCACTGTGCTTTTATCTTAATGCTGTTGCAATTAATTCTGTTTATTTCAGCAAACATATATAAAACAATGAACACAAAGCAACACTTTTTTGAAATTACTTTCAATGCATGAGATGCACTTTCATTCACAGCCTTTTTGGAAAATGAGAGCTGTTTCTGAGTTTTAAAGGATTCAAACCCATAAAACATGCATAATAAAATGCATAAATTTAAGTATTAGCTTGACTCTTGCTACACATAATAAAAAATTCTTTAAATTAATAGTATTTCCCATAACTGCAACCATTATTTTTTTAACCATATTGTAACAATTATTTTTTTTCATTTGGTGAATTATGTAATACTTCTATTGTTTGATCTACTATTCAAATAGAAAGAGAGAACTCCTCTTCAAACCTCCTGTTTGTGTTTTGCTGTACCATCCTTCACTGCTAATGAAATCACAGCATCTGCAGGAGCCACAGGAGGATTCAGGTGCATCATGGACAGCCAGGAGGAGGAAACATTAACTTCTCCTGTGTATCAAACCCTGTGCTGAGAAATGAGAGGGGAAAGGCAGACTCCTTGAAATCCTATTATCAATACTCTCATTTCTGGGCAATGTTCAGCATTTTTCATTCACTGAAAAGAGACACTGAATTCCTGTCTCAGTCCTGGTTGGCTTATAAGGTGCTTTCCAAGACATGCACACTAGCAAGGTAAAGTGAATTTGAGGGTCTCTCCTACAATCCCCTAATAAATTAGCAAGTACAGCCATCCAAGAAATGTTGATTTTTTTTTTGACTGTCATTCTGATTCTCCACAATTTCACAAATACTGTATGTTCCTCAACAAATCATGTCTTTCCCAGATAAAAACATTTTATTTAATTAGACATATTTTTTCATAAGATACCTTCTTTTCATACAGCAGTCCTAGGTCACAAAATCACTAATTCTTAAGTGTCAGTTAGTTTTTTGGGCTAAATACCTCGGTTTTTGAAATGAAGTGGTGTAGGCACTTTAAGGAAAGTTCTGCTTTCTCTGGTGGAAGCTTGCATAACTCCAAATTTAAAAAAAAATAAATTAAAATTAGCCCTCCTGATAACCATCTTTGGGGGCACACTAATCATAAAAAAGAAACAACAGCTATCACTGGAAGTTTAATCTGAACAGGCACAGCAGAATTTCTGTGTAATTGAAGAAGGCTAGCCTGTTTATTATTTTTGTAACAGAAGGGCAGCCTTTAAATCTGCCAGGTGAATATGTTGGCAGGAGTTTTAGCTGAGGAGACATCAGGTTTTCTTCAGAATGAAATAAGCCTCTATCATGCTGAGGTCTGCAGTATGGATTGCTGCAGAATGTGTGTTTGTTGCACAATTACAAGAGTGAGGGAGAGCTCCATTCTGTGGGCAGTAGGACTGAGCTGTAGCTTGCAATCAGGTATCTGCTCTCTGCCTCCCAGTGCTCCCTCTTCCATGTCACTAAGTAGGAGCACAAATTTACTCAGATGAGACCAAAGCACTGAATTATAGAAAAGGGAACTGTCTCGCTGCAGGAGAAACCAAGCATTAAAGATATGGTGTTATTCAGGTCCTCATCTTGCAGTTTCACTGAACTTTAAATACTTTTGAACACATTTAAATTTGATTTTTCAAAAGCACTCTGCCTTTGAGCCTCAGTTCTTTTTATCTTTTTGGTCTTGGGAACTCTTGCACTTCCTCTAATTTTTTGTGCCTTCATCATTACTTCTTCTGTGTGAAAATATTTCAGGGATATGTGACAGATAGTCACAAACACTAACAAGTGCCATATTTGCCTTTTCTTTATATCTAACTCTCTTCCAAAACAACTGCAGTGTCATAACTGATCAGGGACTTATTTCATTGCTATAACAGTCTGATAAACAGTTGGGAACTTCTATTTGCAGTGACTGTATTCTTCTGTGTTATACTTGCTAAAGGGACTTAGTAATGTTGATAATGCTGATTTAAGAGGGCTGAGATTAATTTAAATATAATCTCATTCTAAAGATGTATCCCACAAGTTGTTTAAAATTGAGGGGGATTTGGGGTAAAGGAGACATTTGGGGAGAATCCAGTGAAAACTAACTGAAGATTTTAATTCTTTTCTTGTGTACCATAGCAATATCAAGAATACAGAAATGGGCTGATTCCTGGGCTTGTTCTAGCAGACACTACATTAAACCCACTGTAATTCAGATATAAACTCCACTCTGTGGAGGACAGGAATTACCTTTTAGTACCTTTTCCAGTCTACCTGGAGTGTTTCACACTGTACAATGGTTGCTTTATTAAAAGGAATCCTCAAAGTAATTCCTGAGAAATGCACGAGAGCTTATGTAGTCATACACTACAGGCTGTTCCACTGAGAGGTTGGCAAGTATCCTTCAGGCATTGATTTTAACAACACATTCCAGAGAACCCAGCCTCTTAGAAAACATATTTTATTCATGGATTATCATGTTTCCATGCTTTAAATATTTATGGAACTCACAGTCCAACGTGGTCCTTACTGTAGAGTGCGATAAAAGCTTTTAATGAGGAAGTGTGGACATATATAAAAATAATATCTGGTCTTTCCTTGCAGTAGATTTGGATTTCTCTACTGATTAAGCATCAGTAGTTACAGTGATTTTTTTTTTTTTTCTGTTTCATTCTGCTTTTTTTCCTTCATTTTGTCTTTGATTAATTTTGTGGTTTTCAGCACCACAAAATTATCAGGACAGCATTCTGGGTGAAAGCAGGCTTTAATATGCTTACAAAATGCCATTCTTTGTGTCTGCAAGTGCTTCTCAGGGTACATGAATGGAACCAGTTGGTCCTTTCTTCTAAGCAGAGGACTCCTTCAGGAGCATCACACATTTTCATAAATTCTGAAAGACAATCCAAAACAGGCACCCTGGCTTTTCAGTTCGCAGACATACACAAGCCAATATAGCTAATTAATTCCTCATTAACCTTTGTGCTGGAGAGGCAGATACCCAATGAATAGGAAATAGAAAGAAAGGAGTTATACGTACACAGAAATTTAATTTTCTAACTACATTTTGCAACAACCAGACAACTGAGATAGGCTTTTGAGTGGATGCAAAAATAGATATTTTAATATAAGCAGGAACTAGCAAGACTGACTGTTTGTCCAAAGAGGGAAAGATATATTTGAAATTAAGAGGATTTCAACTTCATCAAGAGTCAGCAAGAATTCAGCTTGTGATACTGACAGAATCAAGGTTAAGGAAACTCCCAAACAGTTGGAATGAATATAAGCAATATGTTGTAATGATGAATTATAGGAAAGAAAGTTAAAGTAGTCATGTTATTATCTGAGGAGCTATACCAAGGAAATCTTAAATGTTGGACAGGATGAACAGCAAAAAGGAGTCAGTTTCCCATATTTGGTTTGTGGGACCAAGAGGTGGCAAAACAGTGACAGCAGAGAACCTAGTTTATATCTGATGCCTTCTTAAGCTCCCTCCTTCACACTTTCATTTATTCTAACCTGAGAATATGTCAAAGCTTTGTGAACATCCAAAGACAGACTGTAGGGGAAGGTGCAAGACAAGAAAGAAAGATCTTGAGTAGAGTAATAAATCAGAATTGCCCTTGAAAAAACAAACCAGTGAGTGTATCCTATTTTAATAGATACTTGCATATTGGTCAAAGTCAAGAGGAAAAGAATGGGGAAAGTTGCTTATGTTGCAGAAGGAAAGTCCCCTCTGCCTGTCTTGCTCCTGCCTATTGCCCTCACTCTCCCACACCCTGCCAAATACACTTTTCATGTAGATCCTTTATGGATGAACTTTACAGGGATCAAAATTTTGCACACAAAACAATCTCATCTTCTGAGGAATTAAATTTTACCTAGCTAACAGAAATTAGAGAGACAGTTATAAATTTTTCAAGCTCTTGACCTAGTGAACATGTGTAGTGGCTTTCATAATTTCAGCAGAGAAACAGAAAGCTAAAATCCCAGAGGAAGAGATAATTGACCTTTCCTTCATGTATATATTTTGCTCTTTCTAGAAGATGTAATCTAAATACCACTTAAACTAGCAGCTGAATATTTTTTACAAAAATTGCTCCAACTGTGAAGCTTTGCAGTCACATCATTAGGATTAACTTGTGATCTAAATGCTATCTTGCAGCTCAGTTATCTGCTACTAAATATTGGATGCTTCTCTGTGGAAACCATCTTATTGCTTGCCTAAATATTTCATTCAGAGCACTCATCTGAGCAACTATTGGAGACCACAAAAAGAGCCTGGAAATGTCCAAGGGAGAAAAACCAAAACAAAGTAAAAATGAGGCAGTAGGTCATCATGCAGCCTAAGTTTCATGACCTTTTTGAATTTCCAGTATTTAGAACAAAGTAGTTAAAAATGAGGAAAAATTAGGGATGAAAGATATCTGACAAGCTGTACTGCCATGGTGTGATCCCCACAGCTGGATGCTGGATGATTTCACCTTGTGAGAGCAGTGAGTGGGATGACAGCTACAGTGGTGGATGGGATGCTTCCCACTGTAGTTTCACATTTTTTCCATAAATGTGGAGGGGTGGTGTGCAATCAGTGGAATCAGTTCAGAATATCAGCTGAACCAGTTAGCAAAGAGGGCTCACCAGAGAGTTCCATGTGCTGCTGTGCTGTCCCCAGCTGCAGAGCAAGAGTAATGGCATTTCCCAGTGCAATGAATGCATACCCAAAATATCATCCACCACTCTTCAACCTCACATGGGACAAAGTAAAGATGCACTGCTTGATTATTTCCTTTGTTGCAGTTATTTGAATTGGTGGGAGGTGCATCCTTGTCCATCCATTCTGTTCTAAGTGATTGAAACAGCAGATACTCTGAGATCGATCTACTGACTGTCTAAGGAATTGTTTTCACACAGAAAATGAACTATCCCTCTACAGAAGTAAATAAGACTTCATTGACCAGGAAGGAAAAGATGTCCTCATTCACAAGTATTTTCAAACACAAATCTCTTCTTATTTACTTTTATTAATGAAGTTTCCTTCAGTAATATATTTTTGTTGCCTTGTCTGTAACCCTACATTTATTTATTAGCTCTTCTCCTCTATAATCATTCAGTCTCTGCCATTTTTAGGGCTATTTGCACGAAGAAGATAAACAAATATTAGGGTTCTTAGTCCTAATTAACTGCAATTGGTTCCACTGCAATTTCTGAAGGCAAAATTTGGCAGCCTGTGAGGCCCTGATCCTCTCTTCTGGTATATAAAGAGAACAGCAGGAAATATTGACACTTGTTTTGGATCATGAAGCTTGAACAACAGTGAGATGTACCCATTCTATCAAAAAATCCTAGAGAGCAGGATTTGGGGCCATGCTCATCTGTACCTTCTCTGTTATCCTTTCATTCAACCAAAGAAGAGCTAACCAAATAATTAATTCCCTATCATCTGAACTGCTGTGCATCATGCAGTGTAGTTATTTGCACCAGATCAAGTTCACTTCTGTCACCTGAAAAAAAAAAAAAAAAAAAAAAAAAAGAAGACTGGTACAGCATTGTGTAAGTTCAGACCCATATAATTGAAACTCTGCTTTGCATTGGCCTGAAAATTTGACCTATGAAGTAGGCACAGAAAATTGCATTTGCTTCAAAGACAACTGCAATAAACAAGCACAATGGCTTTTCAAATTTAATTGGAAGCAGCTATTATCTATTTAATGGGGTTTCAGATATGTTGGATATCTGCAAGTGTAAATGAGACAGTTAAAACACTCAAAGGCTTTAAGTATTGTACTTACACAGGCTACTTATTATCCACATTTTTATTATTTCGCTGAATCATTGTCAACAACAATAATAATAGTGGCAGCATTAATAATCCAGCTGGGAATCATTCTTTGATGTTCTTTATGTGGCTAATTGTGAGAGCATAAAATAAATCCTACTTCTGGCATATCTGCCAGCAGTGTCTGTTTACATCTGAAAATGTGAATGCACGTTGGATCTGTCAACAGGAGCTGCCTTGGAGAATATGTTTTACATAAACAATGAAGGGAAATGGCCTGAGTGGCATGAAAAGAGACTTAACCTTTGTCTAATAGATGGGTCAATGGCAGGGTATGGTTTGAACCATGTCTCACTCATTAATTTTATTCCATCTAAAAGGTTGGAAAATTCTGAGATGCCAAACTGTTATGTGTGTCTCTTTATGAGAAATAAGAGCTCATTCCACATGAAAACTGGGAAAACAGGTACACTGAGGCAGCAATACCCTTCTGAATCTGTGAGAAGCATTTGTGTGTGGCTGAGCTGCCAGCTGGGGTTGCCATGCAGCAGTCAGGCAGCAGGGTCATCATACAGACAGAAAACTGCCTGGGAGTCCCTCCATTGCCTGTCCATGAGCTCCACTTTGGAAGCTGACTTCATGGATTGTTCCTGTTGTGAACACAGCAGCTGGTATGCAGGAGAGAAATAGTTTAAGTCAGAGCGACCAGATGGGAAGGGAGATGTTCAGGACATTCAAAATAACACAGAAATGAGGAGCCGAAGCACAATGTAGATTTCAGCTGTACCTGTTGGATGTTACCCATCTAAATTACATTTCATTACTCTGATCCAATTGCAAGCCACCTCCGATTTCCAGCTGGATACAAATATATTCAGTGTTGTTATTGTTTCACCATCTAAATTAAATTTCCTGTTTGAAACTTTTTCCCTCTACTGATTTTTTTTTCCTGTTATGACACATCAATGACAGACTACATTATATTTTCACCTGCTAGAAAAACAGGTTTCTATCCAGGAGGCTTTTTATGCTTTGGATTAGGGCTCTTTCTGTTACAAATAACCTCTTCTAGCAAGCTTCAGTAGGTTCTCTGTAGGCTGAAGCACTTTCTCCTCTTAGGAATATCTCATTCAGGTTTCACCTGGTTTACAAAGTGGATAACACTCCCAGGGGTAAATCCTCCTTGATCTAAATAGCTGGGTGCAGATGACCACATATATGGAAGGGAGAGAATGCTGGGCAAAGTTAAAATGAGAGGAATATTTTGAGTGGTTTCTAATGGATTTTCTGTTTAAAGCTGGAACTTGTGTTTGATTCTGAAAATGCTTTAGTTTATAATGCTTCTCTCTAGAAATAATGTAACAGTTTCTCTGAAAGCAGAATTTTAATCCCTACTCTTGCTTTTCAAGCCAGGTGAAAAGCTAAGGTGGCCTCAGAATGCCTGTAACCTCAGAATGCCTGATACTGATCTTGCTCCACCTTCTAAAGTATTCCTTGGGACAAATGAAAGAAACAGAACTGTGGGACACAAACTGAGTTATGTGACTTCTCCTCATGGAATAATATATACTTATTGTGTTACCCGTGGAAAAATGCATTTGAAGTTAGGGTAGTGTTCCTTTCATTCAGCTGTTGTGTGTAAATGAATTCTGCATATTAAAATATGTATGTCTATGTGGACATATGTAACAGAAAAAATCCATTAGTTTAGGATGTATAAATAATACAGCTTTCCAAAATAAGTGACATGCTTACCACAGCCAAGTGGTCCTTCATCTGCAGACCATCTTGCCTCTGTCAGAGTTTATCATCCCCTGTGTGTGGGTTGATGGCAGAGCCACACTGGAATAACACTACTCTGTTTCTGATCCTTGCTGCACTCTTAGAGAACCTTTGCCTTATAGCTACAGCAAAGATCATGCATTCAGTTCAGAAGGGAAACTCCCAGTGGTCTCCTTATCTGTGTTCATCACAGAGCAGTCCCAAAGCCCAAAACCTGTGTTCCTTCTGGATGAAATTAAACTGGATGATGTGTCCAGGAGAAAACTCAGTGCATCCCAGCTGCTAATGGGATTTCAGTCTCATGTCCTTCCGTCCAGAGCTGATCTGAAGGAGCTCCTCAAAACCCTCACGGGGACACAGAAGGGTTGTGTATGCCAAAGTGAAACTGACTGTTTGAAGAAGGTGCATGGAACAGACTAGATTCATAAAGGTTTAGGAGGATGTGCACACCATTTATTTCAGTGAGCTCTGAGATGCTGATATCTCTCTGGATGTGGGCTGAAGCATTTGTAACCTTATGCAGCTGCTGTACAGGTTGGTTCTCCAACCCTTCATGCCAACAGAGAGGAGTAGCTGCATCTGTTACACCAAGTGCTGAATGTGGTGCTGCCTTCTGGACCAACTCAGTGAGGCATTTTTTTCCTGTTCCTTTTTATGCCATTTACACAGAATCCCTTCAAAGTCCTCCTCAAGTGGTCCCAATCCCTGTCTGCAAGGGATGGTGTACAAGATGAAACTCTCAACTGCTGATAACTTCCCACCTGTTTGCAGTCAATTCTTAGTGTGCTCTTATAAAGGGCAAAAAGCAGCACACAGAATTATTACTTTTGTTTATACTTTGTCTCAGTACTCAGAAGGCTTTACAAGGGTCTCTCTCCCTAATTTGTACTGTAATATATTCAACACCTGGGCTGTAGAAGGCTGAGGTGTGCCTGAACTGCCTGTTACTCACAGTAGGATGGCTCAGCATGAACTGAAGGGTTCATGTTCACTTGACCTATTACCTCTCATGATAAAACGTCTGCTGTCAGTAAAAAAAAAAAGATGGCATCTGCACAGCTGTCCAAATAGCAAAGGTTTTCTGGCAAAATGAGAGAGACCAAACTGGCACACGTGTTTTATGGAGGCCTAAAGTTTTGTTTGGAATTGTCAGCTCTAATCAAGAGACTATTTAGCAGTGACCTCCTCAGGATGAGGATGAGGTGCCTTGATTTAGATTGATTATTGCTAATTCTATGTAGCCTTATGTGGGATATTTTGAAATAACTTGCATAATGAACAAAATCCTTGATCCCTCAGTAGAGAAAGAAAAGGAGAAAATCTTATGTAAGGGCACATCCTTGTAATTTACCTGCTGTGTTTTTCTTATGTCAAGAATTAGTCAGGTAAAGTAGAAAAGTGCATCCTACAACAATAACTGTTTTATCTAGAGAAAGTCCCATTCTTTTGCTTTGAATGAATTCCCATATCTTGTGTTCTTATCCTAACACTGATTAACAATGTTCTGGCTCTTTGTTTGTTCGTTGCTTTTTGGCAGACATTGTGGCTTTAATACTTTGTTCCTTAATTACTTGCCATTTCACCCCCAATTGTTTTCAAGACTCTCTCAGCACAGCTTCCACAAAAGGTTCATTTTCACAGTGTCTTGTAAAGTATTATTTATATATTTGCTGCCAGACAATCTGGCCCCTTTGCAAAGCCTTTGTCTTGCATCAGAAATAAAGCTGGCTGCAGAAATACAGAAAATATTTTGTGCATTCTTCCATGAATGTACTTTGAGAAGAGCTCTTCTGTTTGGCACTAGGTCCCCAAACTTTGGCTGCTTTTGAGGATTCTGAATTCCAGTAATGTGAATGGGCCCTTCTTCCTGAAGAAGAGAGAGACCCTTGAAACACAAGGCAGCAGAGCAGTAGTCCTGTATCACCCTTTCATGCTCAGGTGTAAACTATATGAAAGTCGGGTTCAATCCATGTAAGGCTGGTTAAAGATCACAAAGGGATTCTGGCTAGTCTTGCAAGAGGGAAATTGCCAAACCCCAAACTGTTCTCCTCTTCCTCATCCCATTTACAACAGCAGGAGAAGAAAGACCTTCCCTTTGCTGATGTCCTCCAGCATTATAGCCCGGCTTGCGTAATTCTTGTCCTACAAGTGCAGCAGGATCTTGTCCAGTTCCCTTTTTTCCCCTCTGCTTTCACAGAAGATAGCAGAGGGAGGAAGATGGTTCACAAAATGCATTCCTCTGGTGACCAAACTGTGATCAGGTAGAGCACAGCATGTTGAAGGATGGAGTCCTGGACTACAGAAGGATAGAGAACAGAAATCCTATGGTGAGGAACCCCTAAAAACTCCAATATATCCTCCCATATCCCCTTCCAAGCTATCAAGTGCACTTGCTTTTTTTCTGGGAAGATGTGCAGACATAACCAACAGTATTGCAATGGTGGCAGCTATAACTGGCCACAAAACTCAACGGGATCATAGGAAAACTTAAGAGCAAATAAGAGCAAAAAGCCATTTTCTCTGGTATAACTTTAAAATTACCATGTTGGACCAAGACATTTATTGATAACTCGAGACTGAGTGTACTATTAACCCAATCTGCAAGAAATTTTTCCCAGTCAATGAGGTACAGTTGGAAGATGATGCACACTTGTCAAATCTTTGCATGAATGAAGGTGTTTTATTCAGAGGGAACTAGAGCACAGATAAGTGCATTAGGTATCATATTGCATATCTGTAAGTGGAGGGTCTGGCCCCACTCGACTAAAGAAGTCATTCCCCTCAAGTATCCCTGATCTTTTCTTTATGACTGTTCTGTGCAGAAATAACTTACAGACCTGTATAATGTTGTGAGTACTGTTGAAAAATGAGACAAATTATTTTTGCTGTGAAGGACAAATCTAAAAAATAACAAAACAGTCTCAGCATCATAAATCAAGAAAGCATTGAACCTTTGAACAAAATCCTGAGTCAATCTGTTAATATTACACTTAGCATAATGAAAATCCTGTGATTTTCTCAGAACAGTTTTCACTGAAGTAGAGTTGGCTCCAGGTTAGGTGGTATTCAAATGATTGACCTCAAGGGTGTGAGGACTTTGCTAATGTCTGAACAAACAATTCAGAACAGTCAGTATGAAAGCATTCACTCATTTCTTGTCATGCTGCTGTCGAACAGCACACTAAGGTGTGTGAAGAGACAGAATTGGCTGCACTTTAGGAGTCCATCAGAATGGTATTGAGGGGAAATGTCACCTATTTTTCTTGTGTCCTTCTCTTGTCAAAACTGTAGTAATTCTGTCTTTTAAAGGACTGAAGAATTATAGCTGGTTCCATGTCTAAGCTTAGCTTTCCATAGTGGCTCTCAAAGATATTTCCCAAACCCCTCCTATTTCACCCATGGAGCTACCAAGGGATATATGTCCACCACAGCAAATATTTAGAGGATTTAACATGACTGATTCACTGTCTAGGTGAGAGAGACAGAGCCACAGGGTCCAGTGTAGGTCCAGGAATTAACTTCCTCTATAAACCATCTCCATATGTGCTATACATTTCATGGCTTTCCTTTCAGTTCAGCCAGCTGATACATTTATTTAAACACAGCACAGACCCAGAGACTGTGGTGATATGAAATAACTGTATTTTATTTATATAACTGTATTTTAGATAAGACCTATGTCACAACACTCCAAGTATAAACACAGGTCTCATTATTTTCTTTCCCCTGCACCCCCTGGTAGGGATCATATTAGTCAAGGGAAGGAAATTTTATACATTTGAATTTCTACAACTGTATTCCCAAGGAGGTATGAATGGATTCCTGATTCTCCTGAATTTATCCCATTGATTTCTTTAAGGTGGGACTTTATAGCTCAAGAAACATTTGCTACAAAAACATACATAGAAGAGATCTTTCCTTACTTTATATTTCTCTTTAAAGAAAAAAATAGGGATTATTGACATTGTAGGAGACAAGAATAATGGTAAATTGGTAAGCAAGAACACTTATAAGAAACCCTTATTTGAACTTGATTTGTCACAGCCTTTTTGTGTAGCATTTATGCATCTTATATTAATAGATGTTCCTTTGTTGAATAGAAAAGGGGAATAGAAAAAAAATATCCTTCAAAATTATAAGCAGAGGGAATAGTTAAAAGAAAACATATTAGTAAGATAAGTGCAAAACAAAAATTACTGAAAGTGTCTTCTGAAATTTGGGTTGATAGCTAAATAACTAAAATTCCCCTAGGATGAATTATTTGTCATTATTAATGTATCTGCAATTTGGATAGAACTCACTGATGAGACATGCATAAAACCATCTTCATTTCAGAATGAATCATTTCCTGCTGATGTTGTCTATCATCTCAGAGCAATGCAAACACATCTGAAGAACACAGAATGACATGTACAAGGACACCCAAACTCTGACTTTTGGCATTTGTGAATCCTTCTTGATTTTCCTCCTCCTGACTTGGTTGATAAGAAATCCCTTATAATTTCCTATGGCTAAGTGCATCTTTACTGTCAAAGATGTTTTGCCATCAGCATGTTTGATATATTTTTCTTTTTATCATCCTTTTCTGTTAACCAGGCTGTGTGCACTCCTTTATCCCTCAGCTAACAGCAAACAACAACTTTTCTCTTGTTCTCCTGGTTTATTCTGCTCATTTCTACAAAGAGCTGCATCCATAGCTTTACCTTTTTCTATACCTTGTTTGTTTTTCCTCTAATACACCACAAATCTCCAGTAAGGCAGGGTCTGAATTCTTATTTACAATACAGTTCCATCAGAGTGCCTTAGAGGAAGTGAAAATCTGACCTTCTGAAGGCACTGCATAGGCAATTTTTTTGATGGGGAAATTTGATCATTTCCCTATGTTAAAAGATTGCATTGTGCTCATTTCAGTAGAAAATGTATGGATATCAGCATTTACTGGAAAGAAAGTTTACCTGCTTCCATGTTTAGAAGCAAAATAGCCCCTCCATAGAGATCAGATCTAAAATTGTCCCTTGTTTCAAGGGAATATCCACTGCCTCGTGACCTCACTTGTAATTCATTATAAAATACTGGATTTTACAATTAAAAAAAGTTATTGGTAATCTAATTGTACTTGAGCTCATTGGCTATCACCATACAATTCTTAGAATATGGAAATCCTGCAAAACCTCAGCAAAGAGAAATTTGATGGTGGTTGAAGGAATATGAATCCTGAGAGAAAGATGCATTTTTCATCTAGGTTTATTAAAGAACGTCAAGGAAATGGACACTATCTCCTGCTGCTTTCAGGCTGAATGTTGAAGAGACATCATTCCATAGTTATAAGCTAAGATGAAACTTGAAAACTTGTTGGGTGTGACTAGGCTGATTTGGAAAGGAATATTTCGATGTGACTTCCATAGAGAATGCCAAAGCAACACACTCATTCACCCTTGAGATGGGATTTTCACCAGCAAAACCTCTTTGTGGGGATTGATCAATATCTCCTTGTGCTGTGTCTTTGGGGTGCTGGCACACCAAGCCACTCAGAGGGAACTGACTTTTGTTTTCCCTCCTTGGAACACGTGGCCTCTTGCTGTGTTAGTCAGCCACAGAAAAGGAGGAGGCTGGGGGTTTGCTTCTTTTGTAAGAATGCCCCTAGAAACTGCTTAAAATAGGTCTTGACTTGCAGTGTCAAATGGTCACAGTGAGCAAGACAAATCATTATTTTATTTTACTAATAAAGTAAGTCCCACTATGAATCAGGGCAGAATTGGTTATTCTCTGAAGACTGAGATGAACCACCATATTCTCACCACGGGTGCCACATTAAAACTGGATGAATCCTGTAAATATTTAGAGCTGTGGAAAGATTCTGTCTCTCTAGTTTTGGATGATGGCTTCCACAGATGTATTCAAAAATCCAGACATGATGCCACAGCATCTCAAACAATCTCTGCATTAATGCCAGCTCATACCCAATTGCTTGAGCAGGTTGGATTACAGAAAGAGCAGAGACTCTGAACTGATAATTTGTTGCAGACAGAGGCTGCGAAATGTTAATTACAGGACAGGAAAAACACTCTCTTTTATGTTACCACTTTTGCCTGGGTGGCCCGGTGAGATAAGATACTGTTCTAAATTCAAATTACTCAACGCAAAGCGGGATTTACATAGCCTCAGTGACTTAATGGGAGAGAAATGAGGTGATCCTGATAAGAAGCATGACAGTCCTAATCTGTTCATGCTCTGGAACAGATGGCAACGCCACATTTGGCTTTACCTGCAGGATCTCCAGCCACATTCTCTCCTTCTCCCTGGGTACTGCTCCCTTTGCTGGGCTGTGCCTGCCTGAACACTGCAGCACACACACAATGGGACCCTGTTTAATTTGTCAGTCAGGGCATTCAGTGGAACTATTGAAATTCAGCCAGGTGCCAGTTCCCTTGTTTTAGTAGAAGTCATTATAATCTGGTACTTTTGAAGGGCACTTCTGCTTTTGGCAGCAGCAGGTGGACTAATGTCAGCTTATTTCATGTCAAGAGAAATGTCAATGCATTAAGCAAGGCCTTAGATGATGCCATTCACTTAAAGTAACTGTGGGGTTCTTCTGCCACACACCTTGCAAAGACATTTTTGGAGTACATATATTAGAAATAAGTTGTGCAAGGGGTTAAGATTATTTTTTTTTTCCCAGCAGTGCTGTTATAAAAGCAAGTTTCAACCTCTTTGTTGACTGATGTCACACAAGTCAACCTCTGAGTGACCTGACAGAAAGCTCACTGATGTTTATCACAGGGCAACCTGCAAGGGGCTTGGGGCAACCTGGTCTAGTGGGAGGAGCTCATGGAAGAGGGGTGAAACTGTGAAATCTTCATAGTTTCTTCCAATCCGAAATATTCCATGATTCTATGATTCAATGATTCCGTGATTCTATGATTCTATAAATCAAAGCATTTACTGCCCTCATTAATACCAGGAGATGGCATTTCCTTTGAATTGTGCTTCATAAATCATTAATATTTCAACGTGATAATATTTATTTCTATTAAAAAGAAGGCCAAATGGATTAATGATCCACCTCACTGCTGATTAAAGTGGTTGATAATTTGGCTACAAAAATACGTCATGTCTCATATTTTTTGCCATTTAATATAACATTATGCATTTTCCTTTGCTACCTTGTACCATCCAGTGTCAACATCTTGTGTGCCATCATCAAACTGAATGAAGACCTTTTACTGTATATTTGAGGTCTCAAAAGTCATGTTCAACTCAAGTTATCCAGTGCCTGTTGCAGTTAATCCACTCACCAACGAGCACTGTGAGTGAACAGCTCTGAAGGTTGGAGGCAATGTTGCCAAAATGCTGTAGAAATAAAACAGCAAGTGAGAACTCCTTGATATATATGAAGATAAAAGTTAAGGTAACTAACCCGTAGTTATCTGAGGTTATTTGAGGTGGTTTGAAGAACTCTGAGGCAGAGTACAGTTAGAGTCTCTAGAAATAAATGCCTCCCAAGTTCATCTTTTGATTTTAACACCTCTGTTACTAGATTCTGTCAATTTGTGATTTATGTGCCATGGAAAGTTAAGCTTGATTTGCTTGGTCTTGGATCAGTGGATTCCCTGCCTACTCTGGCTGCAATGGTTTATTTTCATTTCTGCATGCCCTTCTTGCCAGGGTGGTTTCCCTTGTTCCTATTATCTGTAAAAACATCTTCCAAATTCTACATCTTCCCTTTAGCACTGCAGTCAGTCTGTGAGCCTGCATCTTCCATTGAGGTGACTCTAGGATTACCTCATGATGTGTTCACCTGAAGTGACATAGCTTTGCACGTATCTGCCTCTAATTAGGTTGCATCACTGTCAATTAGAGACAGCAGAGCATGTGTTCAGAATGTTCTAGGACATTAAAGTGATTGATGGCAGAAAACAAAGTGTGCCAGTCCTAAAAAAATCTTCCCATTAATCCATTTTGAAAGAAAGTGAAAGATGTTTTTCCATCTATTTTCTATCGCATGCTATAGTGCTTAATCTAATCAAGCAATAGACTTCAGGAGTTCAATGACAAGGTATTAGTTGTTTATTTCTTTTTTATTTATTATTTTTTTGGATCAGCTATCTGAGGAGATTTATTTAACACTCTCCACAGTAAGTATATTTCAGACTTACTAATAATAAAATAATGAATTATTAGGGTTTTTTTTCCACAAAAAGGTAAATCATGTCCTGATTTGGACTTCTCAAACAACAAATCCTTAACTCCCATTTCCTGGGGACAGAGTAAACAGCCTGGAATACAGGTGGGATTCAGAAAGCCAAAGTGATCCCTCTGTTTCCTTAGTGTTCACAGAAAACCTGCAGAGAATTAATAGCAATTTCCACCTCTGAGGTTCCCTTTATGGGAATATGTGTGCAAAACCCCTCCAGAGCTCCTGCTCTGTTACCCAGTCCCCAACTCTCAGATCAGTGTGCCAGGTATCACAAGATCCAAGCATTCCTGCGTTTTGCAGCTGACAGAGGAGTCAGCTGTCATGAATCCTCACTCAAGACTGTAAATAATAAATGTGGGAAAAGAGAGCACTGCAGCCCTGATTGACAGCGGGTGTGAGATGCTCTCCTTGCAAAGAGCAGGAGAGTCGTCTGAAATTTGAGGGCTTGACTTTGCTGGCTCTGCTGCAGAAGGTACGAGCTTTGGCTCTGGGAATTGTATTACCTGGGAAAATGAAATCTTTCAGAACACATCTTGAAAGGTAAAGAGCAGGCAACAAAGCAGTGAAAGAATAGTGAGAACGGCAATTCAAAGAAAAAAGACACCCAATATATATTCTGCTGTGGTTTAAGTATCAAAACATTAAAATAATACTTATGAAATCAACTGCAGAAAGATATTTCTCTCAGTGCCAGAGCAAGGGAACAAACGTGCGACAGCAAAAGAAGATATCTGTAAAGGAGCTGTTTTCTTTCCCTAACCTGAAAATGCTTAGAGAAAATGGAAGACTTGACAGAAACATGAATCTATTCGAAATCTTTCCACGTGTGTTGACACACATTGGGACTTATGGCAGCCTTTGAAAGAAGACACTTAGTCAAAATTTCAAGAATTTTTTGAAGGAGCTGAGGGAAAGGCGAGTTAAAAATGAAAAAGAAAAAGGCAGAAAATAGTGGTGATGACATACAGAAACTATGTGAAGTTGGAGATAACAGTTCCAAGGAAAAGCTGTGAGAAGACCTGGAAAAAAAGTGGGGAAAGAGAAATAACTTTGTCAGAGGAAAGCTAACAATTTTCTGGAGCAGACAGGAGTTCCATTATATGGATAGGAAGACAGATGTGAGGAACTGAATTCAGAATTGAAGCAATGCAGCTATGAAGGAAAAGAGATGGAAAATCTCTGATAGGAGTCCAAGATGTTTTTTCAGGTTCATAAGTTCTCTTTGGAATGCAGTAAAATTGGCATTACTGAAATTTTACAGGAAGATTAATTGGAGTTGGATATGAAAGAAACACATTTAAAGTCTGATATTGTTCTTATTGCTGTTGTAAACATCATCATGTTTATCCCCATTATGTTCGTTTCTTAAAAACTCACCAGCACAAGCAAATTTCTGTATATTTTCATATCCTGAAAAAATGAAAAGGAATAGGATGTGTCTCAGATAAGCAGCAATCTATCAGTGTACTAGAAATTTTGGCAACATGAAATGGTAGTTATTTCTTTTCCCTGAGAGTTTGCGTCTTAAACAGATAGCAGGTACATTGAAAAATCCAACAGACAACAAGGGTGAGCAATGTGTTACCTCAGCACTCCAGTTTCACTCATTTTCCCCAAAAGAGATAAAGGCAAAATGGAAAGAAAGAGCACAGGACACAAAAGCTGGAGTGGACAGGTTGAAGAGAACCCTTATTCACCAATCTCAGAGGGGAAGAGCACAAGACAGTTTCTTTCTAGAACAGGCCCTTCAAATTAGTTTTTCAGAGTCAAGTAAAATAAGGAGTAAAACTGATAAGGAGGAAATTAAGGAAAATTAAAGCTCAGCTAAGACATCTGATATTTCAAATAAACACCCTCTGCCTGGCATCATTTATGTTTCAACAAATTAGCGTGTCTAAATTAGCTACAAATTTCTATTGAGCTTTACTTTTACCACATAAACAAGGAGAAATGTTTTGCCACTCTTTAGTTGCTTAGATATATACTTGCTTAGATACATACTATCAACTAGAAAAAAAACCAAACCAAAATAAAACAAAATGCAACATATGGCATTCCACAAAGACTGCCTGAAAGGTCTCTGATTTGTTAAATTTCATCTAAAAAATCTTAGAACTCCATGTACACTTCAGAGGACTGGAAGAACATCATGGCATTGTCTAAAAATGGAATAGTTTTTAACCTTATTTGATAGATAAGTTGAAAGCTTGAAATCTGTTACAGGTTGAATCAGAACTAATCTGATATAAATTTGAATTCAGACAGAATTAGTAGCATAGCTGTGAAAAAAGAGCTCTCCATGTAGTTCTTGTTAGGTAAGATTGATATAGAAACAATCTTTACTCTCTCTCTTCCTCATTTATGCTCTCACAAAAAAAATCCTCCAGGAGCTTCCCAAGCCATCTCAGTTCCCCTGCCCCCAGTGTTAATATTGCAGAGTGGAGAAACGAACCATAAAACTGATCCTTTACCCAGAAAATTGCAATGGAGATGGAAAACAATTCAATGTATTGAGTTTACTAAATAAAGTTCTGCAAGATTACTTACTTATAGCATGTCTGTATCTTCACGTGGGGAAAAAACCCACAGCCCTGGAAATTACAGGATTTTCTGTAGAAAAGGAGTCAGGACAAGTTCCTAGAACCTAAAGTCAGACACGTTGAACTTATAAACTAAAGACGTATTTTTAATAAAATGTTATTCATTGTTGAAATAGAATATCCATGAAAATTCCAGGTGACTCATTTTCGTGCTTGTTGAGGCCAAGGTACAACTCTTGTGTGGAAGGCAAGTTTTCATTTTGTACAATCTCCACATAGGAATGGCTAGTGAAGTTCAGCAGCCTAAAACATGCTGAGGATTAGAGTGGATTGTTCCTTAAGGCATTTATGAGTCTAAGGATCAGTACACAGGTTCCTTTGATAGATATATAACAGCAGGATCGTTGCACAGTAAGACATATGCTAAACATGGCATTTTGTATTAATAGAAAATTATTTTTATTTTTTAAATCTGCTCATAAAATGGACCTGAAAAAGCAAAATGAAACAAAACGCCCTCAACAACTTGTTCTAAATTAGCCACAAGTTATGAATGTTCAGTGTATTTTTTCAGTTTGCTCTTGAATTAGCATTTTCCATGCATGATCTGACTCACACACCTGAGAGTCACAGGCCCTGAGAACACATGCACAGCCCTGCAGTCCCAGTTCTGAAGATGTAGGGACTGGGAATATTGAGAACTGGGGCTCTGACTGAGCTTCCTGAAGCTCCCTGAGCTCCCAAGACTTTCAGGATGCTATAGCATCCAATGAGCAATCCACATATGATCTCTTGAAGCTTGGCAGATATTTAGCAAAGATTCCCTTCAATGTAATATCTCAGGGTCAATGACTTGACATTTCCTTGAAAAACTGTTTCAGTACAAATTTTATGGGAGTCTTTAATGCTAAGAGATTAAAACTAAAAATCCAGTGTCCAAGTCCCCATGATTTATTTTTTCTTGAGAACAAGCATTTCTCCAATTATGAAGAATTCAGCTAATGCAGCATGTTTGTTCCCAGCTCAGAACGTTTCCATTTAATGAAAGGAATACTTGATGTAGCTGTTGCCATAGAAACAAGAGATGTTTACATAGGAGCTGAGATAGAGAGTGGTGTGTGTGAGTGGGGCTGCAGGAGCTGGGTGAAGTATTGGAACTGCACAATCCCTCCACTTTGGTTTATTGTGCATTTCCTCCTGGATTCATTCTAGTTCCTTCTGGATTTATTCTGTGCAGGGATGATTTGTGTACAAATTTTATAATTGGTTGCACAGAGCTACAGAAGAGTATCAAATAGCCCAGAACCAAATCTGGAGTTAAGTTACAATTACCACACATCAAGATTTGTGCTTTGGCAATGTTAAAATATAACAGCAATCAAGCACTGTCCTACCTGGCACCAAGAGCTTCAGTACTATCATTTCTACACTCAGACTCAATGCCAGAAATGCTGATGTCTTTTTGGGTGCCAAAGTCAGAGATCAGCTTCTCAAAAACTCAGCATGTCAGGCCATGAGATACCTTGAAAAGGTGGACATCATTGTCTGAGTGAAAGCTGCACAACAGGGTATGTGTAAAAGTTATCCAACTTTCCAGTTTTTAGAAAATTAATGTTACAAAAGCACTTCTATCTTTTTACTCACCTACCCTGCTTTTTTTCTGGGGGCAGAATTAATTAGTCTACTTCTAACACACATTCCCCCCCTGAAATATCCTTAAAAATCTCCATCTAGTACTGTGGAATCCCTTGCTGCCTACAACACTTGAGCTGGCTGATTATTCCCCCCAAAGTGAAGGTCTTTGCACTTGTCTCATCAAAGAGCATCCTGTTTGCTTCTTTTTGCTCACCAAGTCTGATTTTTCAGATTATTTCTTACCTTTATCCATACCTCTTCAGTCTAAATTTTTTGCACATTTCCTGTCAAAACCAAACATATTAGGCCATCATTTGCATGAAGACTCCTTTAAATACCACTGACTATTTCAGCCTTCACAGCATGATCAGCTGTTGTTCTCCACTGGCTGAATAGTAAAGCAGGCCTGTCTTTTATTTTGCTCTTATTACTCCTGCTAAAGAATTTATTGTTACTCTCTGTTTCCTTTGTTAATATTGGCTCGTTTATTATCACAATAGCCAAAAGACACTACTTTTTAAAGCAAAATATTGTCATGAAATCACTTGCTACTCCTATTGATCTATTTACTCATCCTACTACTGCACCTTTGATACTTGTTGATGTGCTTCCTAAGGTCTCAGTGAGTGGTCTGTAGTTTTTTCACAGGGGAACGTTGTGTCTCTCCCATTGACACAAAGCCCTGGGCTGCAGTGGCCATGCACTAACTCAGATTGTCTCAGCAGGTCTAAGTGCTGTTTTCTATTCTGTGCAGAAGCAGTAGCATGTTGTTAATAAACTCACCAGACAGCTCTCTTAATGCCAAGTATTATTTATTTACATCCAATGCTTTTCAGAGGAAATCCATCTTAATGCAATAACTGTCTGCTCACATGTTTAGCTCAGTGATTCATCTGTGATGATCACCTGTGGTGATTTTGATAGGTCCGAGTTTCCAGCAGATCCTCTCTAAACTCTGGGCAGGGTAATGGGTTCCTTTCGTTCAAGGACCAACTTCTTTAGTTTGGGCATAGAGAGAAATACACTTTACAGAAGAATAGATGAGGTTATCATCCTCTTTTCCAGAGATGAGAATACCTTACAAATTTTTTTTATGGCTTTTGATTCACCTGTTTGCAACACTGGAAAAATGGTTTTCTAATTTTGGGAGTTTCAGCACAGGAAGAAGCTGTTGCCATGGATCCCCTCCCTCTCCTTCCCTTCCCACTGGTTTCATTTGGAAGCAAATTATCCACATCCAGCTGTTGCTCTCCTGCTTGATTTTTTCCAGTGGTCTTCTGTTAAGCAAAATCTATATATTATTTACAGGATATATATTTCATTTCCAAGGTTGCCTATAAGGATCCCAAAACTGCTGCAGCCAAGGAATGTGTTGCAGCTATTCCAGAAAGCAATTCCAGAAAGCCTCTTCCCTATCGTGCCTAAAAAATATTTACATGGGCTAGTAAGAAAATTGATCCTTTTCTTTTCCTCTTCCCGTTCTGCACATGCACTTTTCCAAATACCTTTTTAGGTAGCTCTGGCTCCTCATTGGAGGGAAAAAGGTCACATAAAAATGTTATCAGTCAGTGCTTTGAAAGGGGGAGAAGGTTTTTCAAAGGTTTAATATCACTTAGTTAACTCCTCTTAAAAGAAAATAATTAGAATTTATTCTTCAAATGGGAATTCTACCTCCAAAGAGTTACTGAGTGGTGAAAAGGTAATTGAAATGGTTATGATTGTAATAACCCACCATATATGAAGAAGTAAAAATCAAATCAACATGTCAAAGCAGATGCATGCTATCAAAAGCTGTCCTGGAATTGCAGTTACTGTAATAAGTCTGTATCCAAATGCTGGTTGCACACTGAGAGCCAAACTCTGAGGAATTATGTGATTAGACTTGCTGAGGAACCCAGAGCTGCTGCTATGGCTGTGCTGGAGTCACTAGCAGGTGTAAGGGCAGAATAGGGAGGGGATATTACTGTATTATTGCTTAAAACTCACTTTTTGGGTTTGGGGGTACCAAGGCATGCAACAGGTAAATGAGATGATTTATGGCTGAACTACCACATTTTTTTTGAGCAAAAAATTATCTGGGGAGCATGTCTACCTGGTCAAGCCAGTTGGAAGCCTTCCTTCTGCTAAATTTTATCTAAACTGATTTCTTCCAACACACAGCTGAGGCAGGTGCTGGAAAATGGACATCTGGAAATTTCGAAATGCAGCAACAGATCAGTTGTTCACATTGCAAGCCAGTGGTTGCTGTTTGCCATTAGGGAAAAATCCCAACTGCCAACAAGATTACTGAGGTGTGATTAGTGCCTAGAAAAGCCAACAAAGCTACTCTGGGAATGGTTATACCCATTCAGTGTTTGTTATATCCTTGTGATAGGAGCCATGGGACAGGAGGTGAGGTGCTCTCATCTCGTAGCCCACACAAAGACCAAACAAGTATAAAAGTAGAGCTGCTCACTTGGTGTCACTGAACTTGTACAACTCAGGCATTGGTGGCAGCTTTTTGTAGGCAAGCTGCACTTTATACCCCTGAGTGGAATAAAGAGCACAGAGCAGATAAGATAAAGATAAAAAACAAATATGTGTTTGGCTTTATTTTACTTTTCTTGAAGTTATTACTGTGATCAAGTACAGACACGACTTTGAAAGATCAATGTGAGAAAGACATCTAACTCTTGTCTAAACCTCTGACTGGATGATTTTTCTTACTAAGAATCCTATCATTATGAACACACATAAAATTCTGTGCCTCTAGTGACTGCTGAGGAAATACCTGTAATATATGTTGTCAAGCAGAGAAGAAAACAAACAAAACTGTTAAGGTAGGAGAAAATTTTTAAAAGGTTACAAATTGAAGTTGGTGTGCATTCAAATAGGTCAGAAAAATAAGACAGGCAATACACAGCTTATTGAGAAAAGTTCATGCATTTAAAAATGGATGTTTGAGATGTAGATGTTCAAAAACATCAGTGCTAATTTAGCAGTAAATTTTAAGTTCACCCAGATCAAGGCAGTTGTAATAGATGGGCTTGGCTTTACCCTGTAATGAACCTGGGCAGTTCAGCAGAAAACAGCAGTGGTTCAGCTAGGCTGCAGCAAACTCTAAGTGAGCTTGTGTATTCCTGTGGAAGGATCTGTTCTCTGCAGCCAGGACCTGCAATATTGTCAATACAGAACTGTCTGGAAGTGGAACAAACAGTCACAAATGGGCTTGGCCAGGGTGGAACACAACGTGTGGAGGCTGAACACAACTCTGGGGAAGACAAGGACATTTTGGTACAAGGCATATAGAATATTATTTATTTAAATGTCATAGAGATATTAGGGGATTAATAGAACAAAGCCAAGACCAGACTTGCAGGTGTGTCATTCTGCATGATCCTCAAGAGCTGGCTTGGTCAAAGACATATCTGTGCATGAACAGAGCAACAAAGGAATAATGGAAGGGTGCTTATTTTAACAATTAGCATAAAATGTGTGCTTCCATTCTACAACATAATTTCTGGGGGATTATATAAAGAAAAACAATCAAACAGATAAACCTGCTTTCAGGTTTACTTCACCATTTATAAAGTCATGTTCCTGGTGGAAACATGTCAGAGGGCTAAAGCAGAGTTAAAACTTCACAATAAAACTTGAAATAGAACGTCCATATTTAAAATTCCTATATGGAGTGAATGACATTTTCTTTCTAACATTGCCCAGTAGCAGAATATGTTCTGAATCAGAGGTGATAATTTCAGCTGGTTATATAATTCTTAATTTCATTTCTTAGAAACCACTGTTGTGTTTTGTGTTTAACAGCCACTCATCCCATCCTGAAACAAGGAGCAGTGAATTAAGTTTATATATATCTCAGAAGTAAACATGTGATCCTTGTGGAATAATAGGTGGGTGTAAACACAGAAGATATTTATTCACTGCTAATGTTCAAACTGCTCAATTTTTCCTTTGGAATATTGGGCCAACAGTTGCAGTGAAGGTGTCTGTGGTGGGAAGGAGCATTTCACAGCAATGCCCTTATCAACACACTGGAAGGTGTATAGAACACTCCATTGTCAGTTCCCTGACAAAACTTTCTGTCATACAACACTCTTTTTGGAGATGTGTGTCTATAAATCTGGAAGGAAAAAAAAAAATTAGCTCTGTTCCCCTCTGTATGCATATAGAGATCTCTGTGTTCCTGGCAATGCTTCAATGCCATCTCCCCCTCTCATTGGTATTTCTGTCTCCTGGTGCTGAGTTGGGTATTGCTATTTTTATTAAAATTATAAAAAATATTTTATGAAAGGAAACTCTGGAGTGTTTTTCCTTCCTTGACCTGAACACCTTGGTGTCCAGAGGCAGAGTCAGGGCTGGACCTCTCTCAGGAAGTTTTGATAAGGCAATATATCAGGCATGTTTCCAAATAGACTTAGTGTCAGGCTTACAGGACTCCTACAGTACAAATCATAACTCAGGACAGATTCCCTCCAGCATAACGGCTGGAGCCTGCAAAATCTTTGCAATCTTCTTTTTCATGTACCCCACAAGAGAAAGGAATTGTATAAAAATAATTAAGCCTCCCATTCTCCCACAGGCACCAGAATCACTAGGAAAACATCTTCTTTTTATTCCTGAAAGGTGATTCTTAAGCTTTTTAATCCTCACTGGACAGTGGCCCTAAGCTGTGATAAACAGAACCTGCCTTTCAGCTACTTAGTATTGACATCTCTAATTCTTCTAATCTTTGAACTGGCTGGACTATAAAGAAGATGGAAAAAAACCCTTTCTAATTCATCTGGCTGTTTTGATCCCAAATGAAAAAGCATTCTTTTTGTCATAGGAAAGGTGGTGGGTCAGACAGATTTTGGAAGCCATGGCCTAAACATTTCTGAGGATGTTCACTTCACATATATTTGTTTGTATGAAGTGAGAACTGATAGAAGGGACACAAAGTCTCTTTGCTCAGGTAGAGACTTTCATTTCACTTCTCCTAATGTCTGTCACTTGGGGAGACTGATAGACATGGAGCTAAAGATAATCCCCTGAGAACCATGGGTACTCTGAAGTGCTGCACTGCAGAATGCATCAAGCTGAGCTACTCAGAATATTTTAATAATTACCTGGTATTGTATTTGACAAAGTGGAAGGAACTCGTGGAGATTCATCAGTTCTAATGAAGCTTAAGGGCAATGTCTGAGCCTCTGGGATCGCTGGTCATTTCTGTTGAGAGAAAGAAAGAACAGGAAAGCTTAAAGCTAACATTTTAAATCTGGAAATAGGCTTTTTGCTGCAGTTTTGTTTTGTCTGAGACCATTGGTTTTGTCTCATCAACAAAGTATTTTTCCTGAAACCTCAAAAGCTGTCAAAGATGAAGTTAACATTCTTGAGTTATCTCAGTTTTAAAAATTATTGTAAAATCTTCCATAGGAGCTAATGGGCCCTGGAACAAATGATCAGTGGAAAAGGGCTGAAGTGCTATATATAAACTGCTTCTCTGCTGTATCAAAAAGCAACTTTCTGAATTACACTACAAAATGAGTCAGTAACACCAGATGATCCAATACTGATGAACTGTATTTTTGTGAAAGCATTGATGAGTTGAAATTCAGGCTTTAGTGAATTTGTGTAGATCCTGTATGAGACTTTGTTCAGATCAGAAAATCTGAAGTTTTTTAATGGGCAAAGACTGTTGGTTACAGAAGAGCATCTCAGTTTGTCTTTTAGGTGTTTTCTTGTTTTGTCCCTTTTTCTTTATACCTGTAGCTGTTTTACCCAGGCCTAAAAGGAAAAAAAATCTTCAAGAATTCTTCTCTCACACTTCTCCTTTTTAACAAATATTGGTCATAAGCCATTCTGTCAGAAGATCATTGAAGAAGTTGACTCTGAGATGAAGGAAAATCATTCTCGATCAATCCCTAAACTTGATGGTGGAAACATAAGCATGGGTGACAGTCCAGTGTGTCAAACAAGGTCTGAAGGACAAACAGAAAAGGACTGCTTGAGAGGGAATGCCCCAGCGAGGCAGGAGCCTGCAAGCAAATGAAGGGAGAGCAGCTCCAGGGTCCAGGCACTGCATGGCAGGAGCAGAGACAGGGGCAGGAGTAAGGGCAGAGCAGGCAGGAGCAGGGCAGGGCAGGCAGGAGGAGCAGGGCAGGGCAGAGAGCAGGGGCAGGAGCAGGGCAGGAGCAGGGCAGGGCAGAGGGCAGAGCAGGCAGGAGCAGAGGAAGCAGGGAGGCAGGAGCAGGAGAAGGAGCAGGGGCAGGGCAGAAGGGCAGGGGGGGCAGTTTGATTCTGTGAGGAAGGGACAGGAGCAGGGGCAAGCGCAGGAAGGAGCAGGAGCAGGGAAGCAGGAGCACTTTGACTCTATGGGGCAGGAGCAGGAGCAGGAGCAGAGCAAGGGCAGGAGCACTTTGACTCTATGGGGCAGGAGCAGGAGCAGGGCAGGAGCAGGGTGGGAGCACTTTGACTCTATGGGGCAGGGGCAGTTTTCCTCCATCAGAGCCTTTTGCTGGCCCTTTTCTGACAGCCTGGACAGGAGCAGAGTGTTTGCAGGCTGCCTGCAGGACACGGACTGGCTCAAGGCATTTGCTGTTGTGAGCACTCCAGGCTGGGTTTGGATGAGTGCCATGATGAGCCCCAGGGTCACATCCTGCCCTGCAGGATACCAGCAGCCCAGGGAAAAGAAGGCTCCTGACTTCAATTACCTTCCCTCACTCCAAACTCAAGGGAGAGCCATGGCATAAGGCCAGGATTATCTTTACAAGACCATTTCCATTAAAGCCAAGTGAGAGCTTTTACCCTTCCTAATCCCTAAACTCTTCTGTTCCAGAAAATAGAACTAATCATGAGTTTTTCTGGTACTATTAAATAAGCAAATATGTGGCTGAATGATACACTACATGTTATTTTATCTCAGTTTAAGACACAATATGCTTCCTAACCCCATGACATCCCTTTGTGTTTTTCATAATTAGAAAAAATGTTGACATTTAGATTCAGCAGAGCTTTGGATATCAAAAAATGGCCCATTTAATGAAAAATCTCCAGCTCACTAATTAGTTTCTAAAGTTGGAATCAGGTGTTTATAAACCATTTGAGCAAAACAAATTAGTGTTCTACAGAGACTGTGGCTGGCCAGGCTATTAACTGAGTTAAAATACTCTTTAAAAACTTTGCAAAACTGAAAAGCGGGAGCTTTATAAATATCAAGTCTTCTGAAAAAGAACATGTTTGTTTCTATTTAGTACCATCCCTAAGTCTATTTACTGATATCTTTGAATAAACACCTTCTAATTATTCTTTATCCAATCTCAAAAGTAATGCTTGCAAGGCAAGTGTGAAAGAATGGAAGAAGATGACAACATAAATTCCTGAAAGGTATTTTAAAAAAAGCCCATTTATAGTAGAGTGCTTGTCTAATTACAAGGACAATTACCCTTGGTGAAAATTGGTGTTAAACAATTTCCATTATTTTAGCTATCTAAGGCACCGAGCCAGCAGCCAGTGACAGATATTTGACTTCAGATCATCACAGTCTGCTGCAAAGCCTGGGTGCTTGCAGAGCTGGGACACGACTGGGCACGTCCTGCTTCCTTTGCACAGAGCCCCACAAATACACAAAGGGAGTGTAAAAAAGGCATAAATATTAATGGGTCTGAACATAAGCAGTTCACCCCCACCCACCTCTGGTTTGGTCCAAGTGTAAGTGGCTATACAGGCCAAATGAGCAGCTGGATCTTTGTATCTGTTTAGGAAAGCTGGGTCTGTAAAGGACAGCCATTCTTTTTTGTACAAGAGAAAAAGAACTTCCCAAACTCAATCCTCTTCAGGTCCTGCTAATACTCTGTAGGCCAAGTTCTCAATTATCTTCTTTCACTCCAGACTCAAGGGAGAGTGATGGAATTGGTCCAGGATTATCTTTCCAGGACCATTTCCATTAAAGCCAAGGGAGATCTTTCCCTTTCTAAACTCTAAACGCTTTAGAAAATAGAATTAATCACAACTACAGCCTGTGTTTTCAGGGAAGACAATGGGGTTGCCAGATATGTGTGGAGAAAAACATGAAATCAGATTGGTGGCAAAATCTTATTGTGAATTTGTTAGTTGCAGTAGCATTTAGGGCCATACCTTTGCCATCAGCATCAGAGAACAATTGGATTTACCAGTGATTTTGAAGTGATACAGAATTATCTAGTCTTGACAAAAGCGTTCAGTCCAAATATATTGAAAAATTAATTTATCACAGTATATGTGTTATTGAAAATTATATAACCAAATCACCACTGACTGAGCACCTAATACCTGAACAAACTAAAATATGATTGATGCTATCTGTTTGTCAGGAAGTGGCAAAAAATTATATGGCTAGAAACAATCTTCTTTTGAATTCTCAGATTCCTTCAGGCTTCATCATCCTTGAAACTGTCAGTCAGAGAGTGAAAGATGTAATTCAGAGTGTACCTTGGGAAAAATGCATATGAAACTCCTGCAAGACCATTGCATTTCTGATTGTTGCTTCTTCTCTTCTCTTCTCTTCTCTTCTCTTTCTTCTCTTCTCTTCTCTTCTCTTCTCTTCTCTTCTCTTCTCTTCTCTTCTCTTCTCTTCTCTTCTCTTCTCTTCTCTTCTCTTCTCTTCTCTTCTCTTCTCTTCTCTTCTCTTCTCTTCTCTTCTCTTCTCTTCTCTTCTCTTCTCTTCTCTTCTCTTCTCTTCTCTTCTCTTCTCTTCTCTTCTCTTCTCTTCTCTTCTCTTCTCTTCCCACACCTTCCCTTCCCCGTTCTCTTTTCTCTTTTCCCTGTTCCCTTCCTTTCCTTTTCCTTTCATTTTCATTTTTTCCTTCTACTGAACTGAAAGGGGTAGAATGAGTCCCGTTTAATTCCTAGATTTTTCTAGACTAGAAGATTTTTCTCATATTTTCAGATTGTCAGTGGTCTAGAGGAGAGGACTTCAACACTGTAACCTTGTAAAACTGAGCTTTCAACTTGTTGACTCAAACTTATATGGTAGAAAAATAATAGAATTTTCAATTCATTGGCTATTCAAAGACCCAACATCTATAAAAGTAGTTGAAGTCAAGACAAAGTGGAAATGCTCTGCTTAATTTTTTTAACAAACAGAAAAATGAAAAAAGGGGGAAAAGACACTATACTTAAACTAAAATTCAGTACCTCCTTTTCTTTTGAGAGAATGCAAACTTTTCATCTATTTAAAATTACTAGACTTTCACAATGAAAATGTTTCTTAGAAAAAAACAGCCTTGAAATATATAATTTTCTTCTTTAAAGAAACCCAAAGTTGTTGTAAGAAACTATTTATCTTGCTATTAAATATAAAAAGGATGCCATTCTGTGCTAAGCTGTTTAGGTTAGCAAAATTACTTTTCTCAAGGTTAAAAAGAACCTCCCTAACTCTCTTTGGAAAAGTATAGTGACAAAGAACAACACTGGAGGGGATGATTCTTGCTGCACTTTCAGGAGATTCAATCACTGCCACTTGAGGCAACTGTGTGCAACATAGGAAAGGTAAATTACACCTGGTCAATCTGCTTTCTTTTTAGATATCCCTGAAACTGCCCTATTTTCCCTGCCATTCACCTCAAATACCCAAAGCAGGCCTTCTCGCTCTTTATTTCTGGCCAGCTCTGATGGATGGGCTGGCTGCTCAGGGGAACTGCTGCCTACAGCAGGATCAGCTCCCAGGTCTTTCCCCACACTTCCTGGATAAGTCTCTTTCAGACACTTCTTTTGTGCCTTCTTGGAGAAGCGCTGCTTTTTTTCTTTCTCCAGGTGTCTTTACCTCTGTGAGCAATCAGCTCACTTCCTGCTCTGTAAAACTGCGTTATTCTTATCAGTGTTTTCCTCTGTGGACATCAGCAGGGAGATTATTGTATGCTAGGAACTTAATTATTCATTAGCCTGCGGCCAGGCTTCTTCATACGACTTCCTCTGTTATGACTTCAGCTGATACAATAATAATAAGAACAAAATTGTGCCTAAAACAACAGCCCTTCTAAAGAAAGAGGTGGAAACAGATGCTTGGGTTGGATGCCTGAAGTTTTTCTTCTATTTCATGGAAGTCCTGGGTAGATTTGTATTTAATTTAAATCAAATAAATTACCTTCCTTTAAATTCCTACCTGCCCCCACAATTTGATGCCAGGAAACCCATCCAGAAGGGCTCATTTTTTGTCCACAAGAGGAAATTCTTTTTCTCTGGTGGATCTCTGAGGCTTAAAAATACATTCCCAGAACAGACCCAGCAGTGTAAATGCAGCATGAATTTTTTAATGTACCCACTGTAAACCTGCAAATGAGATGTTTCCAACTATGCTGAGCACTCTGGTTTTCTCCAAATCACATGTGAATATGAGCTTTATCAGCTGTTTTTTTGTTTGTTTGCTTCTTAACAGGATCACACAAGTCTGTAATTCCCAATATGTTCAGTTTTTAGATCTCATAGAGTGTTCACTGGTGATAGTATATCTGACAGATTGTGTCAGCTGTATTGAGCTCCTTTTACATTGCTGTGTTTTTTGCAAGTTCCTTGTTGAAAGCATACACATATAAATAAAAATAAACATAGCTATAAGTGCAGAAGCAGTTTTTTTTTAGCATTCCCTCTCTTCTATGAAGAAGGCAATGGCTTTGAAGAAGGACTATGGTCAAATAATGTCTTATTTTATTATATAAGTAATAAATGTATTACTTTTTATTAGCAAGATTATGAGACATTTTCAGCAATTAGAATGAATCTTCTAATACAAAAAAAAAATAAAATTATTCTCTCGTAGCTTTCAAATATAAAAAAAAAGGCTGTTAGAGAGAAGACAGACATCTGTTTTTCACTGGGTAAGGGACTAGAAAAAATTCACCTGAATTTGCAACAAATAGTAATCAGACTAAGTACTGGGAAAATACCAAGAGTAAATAAAGGTCTGCAAGAGGTGACATAAAAACATTGAGCCTCTTAGAGTTTATAGAGCACATTAAGTCAAATTTGTCAGCTGTGGCTCAGATATACTCAATGCTTTTTCAGAACAAAGGAAGGGACTTTATCGCATTTTGGAGTTCCTTCCAGACACAGAGTGCCTGCATGGATGGTTATCTACCATACTTTATGTTAACCACTACCATATCCGTGGCTTCTGCTTGTTACATTAAAAAAATCTGGTTTAATTGCAATATTAATTATCTAGTTGATAATCCAAATACAGAAAGTGCCATTCCCTGGTTTGAGGCACATCACTCTTTGGGGGCTTGATTTTAGCCAGTGATCCTGTGCTTCTCAGGGAGCTCTGAGCTTCCCAGCCTGATCAGGACTTCTGAAAGTTGGGAGCACCTTCCATTGGAGAGACTTATTAAACACCCAGCTGATGAATCTGCTGCTCTCTGCCTCTCACCTGAACCCAGTGAAAGGGAGTCTTACCATCTTTTCACCTGACATTGTGGGGTAGGTGAAACTATGTGGCACTTAAAATATCTTTTGACATTTGTGATGAATTTTTCATAGATAAATCAAACTTAGCTGTGTGCTCCAAAAGATATCAACATGTATGAAAAGGGAAAAGAAAATCCAGACAGACTGCTCAGGTACAAATTAAATTTTATTGTCATCTGTTCAAATGTGTTAAACGGCCTGTACTGATTGGCCAAGAGCATTGTATTCCAGTGACTATAAAATATAGAGTTAAATGGAAGAGTCTTCCACTAACTAGTCTTTTTGAACTAGCTGTTTTATAATTCAAAATACAATTCACTTAGGAAAAATATGTTCCTTAATCATTTCAATTCTTCTAATAACCCTCCTTTCTCAATCTGTTAATAGTTCAGTTTTCTTTCAGGTTAAAAAACAGTAGAAGAAATGCAGAAAATGCATCCATAATGCAGTTCTCAGGCAAGAAAGTCTCAAAACACCAAAGAAATCAAAATGCCTGTTGCCATTCTGCCATTTCCAGCCAATATGATCATTCAAATCCTTATCTGTCAACAGCATAATGACAAGCTGATTAAGCAATAGGGATATTAAAGTTCAACAGATTTGTTTGAATATCATCTGCCTAAAGGATCTTCTGCTCCCTCTGATTCCTAAAATCTGGTTTATCAGATGATGAGTTTAGTGGAACACCGGCTGTATTTCACCATTGTGCAAAAGTGGATGCCTGTTTGTAAAAACAGCATCTGCCTCTTCTCCTTCACAGTAATTCCAGGGATGTCACGTAGGCTGTCTCTGCCAAACATTTTTCCAAGGAGTCATTACTCTGTGGGATAAACCATACCACAGCAAAAGGCTCTCTGCTGGAAGTCAGTCCTGAACCCAATTTCCACCTCATCTTATAAATGACCCTGATTATGAAGAGATGTATTAGTTGAATTCCCAGCTAAGCAATTTCATTTAGAAGAAAGAGAAGAAGAAAGTGAAAGTAGGATGAGAAAGAGTAGGAAGGGTCTTGTTGACCCTAAATTTATGAGGAATAGCTAAAAAGTGCTCATCTGAAGTCACAGAAATCCCAAGTCTTTTAAAAAAACCCTTCTAGTCCTAGGTTTGAGGATCACTAAACTCTGGCTGTACATTCAGCTGACATAGATTGTCAAAGTGCTATTCATGCTGGGGAAATGCATATTTGTAACAGCATATAGAGGTGGGCTAGAACATGACAAGATATTTTGTGGGAAAATCTCAGCTTCCCTGATTAAAGTAGAATTTAAATTTCCCTCATTTTTTAAAAACAATTAATCCAACAAACTTTTTGTTTTTTTTTTTTTTTTTTTTTTTTTACACATAACTTTGGTATATCAAAGAGTAGTAGCATGACAGAAAATACCTGAGCACAGGGGCATTTCCTATAAACCTTTGTATCTCCATGTAGAATTCTAAGTTTGTCAACATTGTTATTATGAGATGATCTATATTACTTTTTAGCCTCTTGGCTTTCTAATGCCTTTGCTTCGTCTATAATTTTTTTTCTTAAATGCCTGTGTAATTTAAAACCTGGTGTCTCAACATCAGTCAAATGGTGGGGCTTTTTTTTGTTGTTTTTTTTTTTTTAAATTATTTTCAATCATATTTAAATTTTTTTACTCCTAATTTCTCAAAGTCCATGCATGGCATTAGCTAACCTCTAATAAGAGCATACTTGCTATAAAACTGAAATGCATGTACCAGCAGCAAATATAGGGGTAGGCAGAGATATGACCTAACTTTTGCCTCTGTATAAGAAAGATATTTTCTGGCTGTCTAGGGTAGGAGGCAGAGTTGTTGTTGCCAAAGAGAAGGAACTTTCTCTTGCCTGGCTCTGCATTTCTTACAGCTCTGGCTGCTGCTCGTGAGGCTTCTCCTGCTTGTGAGAATTAGAAATCAGCATAGCTGAGAGACTGCAAGGGAAAGGAGGTTCCAGGCAGAGATTTTGTCATGCTGTTATTGGAAGTATGTTAGTGGAAGGAAAGCAGAGAATTTCCAAATTAGTACCTATGGGAACCTTTCTCCATGGCAATTCAATGCCTGGATTGGTGTCACATCCCTGTGATTACAAATATTGAAGATACTGCAACATCTTTTCCCTAATTTATGCCCCCACACCTATAAACAGTTTTTCTTTTGCTATTATTGTCTTTTTGTTGTTTTATACATGAGAAACCCTATTTTTAGACACCTTGGCTGCTTGGCTGAAAAAGATTTTGAAGGTTGCAGTGGCAGATCCACCCAGTGTCAGCATCATCACATATCTTACAGGCTCCTAAACAGAAAAAAATTGTCTGATCAGAAACCAAGGTGAGAACAGTCCTGATGTTCTTCAGAGATTTCAGAAATACTTTAGTGATTTTGTGTTTAATTCAGCCAGCTAGAAGTGGCTGGCTGAGCTGAGGACCGACTGTGGTAAGGAAGAGGATAAACATTTTGGCAGGGATACACTGCTGCTGTAATTTAATGGAGATATGAGTGACTAAGACTCAGCCAAATGAAATATTTTGATATTTTCTTCAAAATGTCTTCTCATAAATTTAGTTTAAGAGAAAAGAAGCAAATAAGTTGAGAAATTACAGAAAATATTTGCCAGTGATTTTTGTTGTTGTTGTTGTTTTTTATCAATTCTGTGACTAAGTTAAAATGATCATCAGAACAAAAAGCTTTTCTAAAACTCTTGTTTCTTCTCTCTGCCATAAAAAAAAACCAAAACAAACAAAAAACAAACAAACAAACAAAAAAAAAAAAAAAAAAAAACCAGGTAATATTTTTGGTTTTCCTCTCAAACACCATATACCTATTTTTCACTAAAACAAGATTTTGCAATTTAAAGGCCAAAAGTGCCTGGTGGAAGAGAAAGTTTGTGAAATTCATGTTTTATGCCATCAAAAATGCATATGGCCAGACCCAAATTTGATGTGGGGTGTTGTGTTGTTTCGGGTTTTATTTTAGGCTGCACTATAACCCAAAAAGTCTAGCTCAGATGTCTGGCAATGGAATTCTCTGGTGAATGTGAATTACTCTTGGTGCACTGACTGATAGGGAGGAATTTGAGCAGCAATTAAAGGTACTCATATTATCAATAATATATTCTCATATTATCAATAATATATTTTCCACCTCTTTTTTTCCAAGGACTGGCAGAGCTGTCTGTATACCTGAACAATCTCTGCAGATGTCAAAAACTGTGCCAAACCTGAGATGTTTGGGGGAAGATGTGGTGGGTATTTAACACTGCTTCATGGATTTATATTTCCCCCCAAGAGCTTTCAAGCCATCAGTATCCTTCTAAAAATGAACAAGCCTGTGAGCAATGCAGCAATGCCTTCGCAGCTGGGGAAGGGGATGGGCACCCACAGGCAAATGAACCCCTTAAGGAACTGACACATCTCACTTCTGAACTGGAGGAAGGAGACACCTCCTTCGCCCCAGATTTTGACCCATAGGCAAAAAAAAAATGTACTTTTTTTATAATCAGAAGTGGCACTTCAAAGAATTGTGGGCAAAGCCTTTGCTCCCAAAAGGAATAGCAAAGATGATCAAATTAATTAAAAGAGTGGAAGAAACCAAAGTCTAATTTGGGCTGAAATTGATGTTGCTTTTGGCAGTTGGGATAAATCAGGATGACACAGAAAGCACTTGAAATACAAGAGGCAGTGCTTCCTCAACTTCAGAATGGTTCAACTCCATTTTAAACCGGAAAATATAGGTCTTAGCAGGATCAGCTCCTGCAGAAATGGATATATATGATGTATAATTGTTGAAATAGGGGTATTAATCCTTCTAATGTGTATAAATGTCTTGTAAAGCTGTCAAAAACCTCGTGGGAAAGTCACACTGCAATCGGTGTGCAAATTGGGTGTGATCTACTTGACTTCCTGGCATGCAGAGGACAAACAGGCTTTCTCCATCCACTCCTTTCCCCATGCTATTCTCAGTGGTCAGGCTCAACCCTTGTGTTAGCTTCCAAGATCTTCTTAAATGTGTCACTATCAAATCCAGGCAATTCCTTTTTTCCCCACACTGAAACCTATGTTTGTGTAAGGTAAAGTAAGTGAACAGGCAGGCAAGACTGAGGAGGAAACCAAATCAAAATAACAAGCAGAAATCCAAGGGAAGACAACAGGGTGGTTATGCACAATAAAAGGCAGTAGTGAGGAGAGAACAGGTATTGGTAACACCTACCTATTGAAATTGTCTTTAGAAAATTTAATTTTCCTACTCATGGTGCATGCAGTTTGTGAATGCACAGGTGATAGAGCTGACGAAAATATAGTTTCCCAGTCCCCAGTGGACAGATGTGATTGAAGAATTGGTAGATTAAATTTGTCCAAAATATTTACAGATCATCCTGATCTTGGATCCTGGCCAGCATTACTTCGAACACATTCCTGAGTCCAATTTAGTCTGCATAGCTTTGAAATAAACTGCATGGAAACATAGTGACATCATATTATATTATTGGCAGATTTTACAAATCAGTCATTAAACTGTGGCGTTCTCAGTTGGTGGGTAAAGTGTGTGTAAGAGTGTAATACTAACACATTTATGGCTGCATTTGTTTTACTTTTAAAGTACAGTTTCTTCTACCACTTGAAGCATTTTTAATTGCTGCTCTTCAGTCCTACCACAGGATGGGCTCTCAGAAATCTTGATCATGAAAACAAATAAAATTATTCCCCTTCACTTCTTCCTTCAATGTTTGGATAGAAAATATTCCTCAGAGTTTCGTATCTATACATGATTATTCCTTTGTGACAGACAGGCTGTTAAACTATTCAACAATATGCTCATAAAACTGTGATTTAATGATCCCATATTTTCCTTATTTCTAGGAGGACACTTGTCGGTTATGGAAAATTAAATAACAAACCATATGAGCTGGGAATGGGTCACAGCCCTTGAATCTTTCCTGTGGCTGATGGGATTTATATCACACCTTAATAAAGGACTGAAGGACTGAACAGGCCTATTGCACCAATGCAAAGGGTTCAATTATGTGCTTGGCTTTTAGAGATGACTCAATAATATTTTATAAAGGGTGCTTTAGCAAGAAAAGCACTTGGCTGTAGCTTTAATTGGTTTAGAACTGTAAATATTTGATAGACCATCTGTTGGTGACAAGAGCTGCTCCATTTTGACTCTCTGTGGATTCTTGAAGAGTAGAGATGCTCATTTCAGATCCTGAGAGCCAGGCAAAGATGGAACTTGAACCTGAATCTCTCATACTTCAAATTCTAACCAGATCTGCAAGGAGCAAGTTTTCTCAACAAATGTGGTGCAATTCCACAAAATGGGCACAGGGCTTCATGGATAATTTTTGTTTTGGCTCAAGCTTAGTGTGGACGACTTTATTGGGAACTACAGCTCTGTGTATGCTGTTTGGACAAATCACAGTACTAAATCACGAATATTTGATTAAAAAAAAAAAGGGGAAAAGAAAAGAAAAATCAGGTGACCTGAAAAAACAAAATCAGAACTGACAATAAGGCTATCAGCATTTTAATTTCTAATTTGGACTCACCAGAAAAACATCTCTATGGGAAAGCTTTTGTAGAAGTCTGATCTTCAAAACCCATATGAGAAGGGACTTTATTACTTTCATCTCCATTGCAAAAAGCCTGATTTAAAGTGCTTCAAGGAGTCTGGTGACTTACTGCCTTATATTTGAACTCTCCATTCTTGCTTTCCAAACTCAGCAAAATTCCAGGGAATCACCTTCAGCTCAGCTTCAGTTTAACTTTACAGCCACTTTGCTGACTTCATTTACTCTTAAATTACACTCCTCATGCCCCTTCTTTACCTGAGCACTCAGTTTAGCTTAGCTAAAGAGACCACATGTAATCTGTTTTTTGTGGTGCATGCAATTGAATTTCCATGAATCTCAGTGTACTATAATATGCTCTGGGTATGGACGTTCTAGGAAGCTGGAAATTGCAATGAGCCCATACAGTTGTACCCTCAGTGGTAACCAATAGTAAAAAAAAACAAAACAAGTTCATTTTAAACAGTATTGTGTTGGAAGACTAAAATCCACAGCTTATGGCTGATGACAATAAGTTAATGGCACTCAGCAATGAGCCCTTTGTAGTCTTTCTCCTCTCCTCCATGGTTTTAAATGTTTTTTAAATGCTTATTCGAGTTAGTAACCAGACACTCTGTCTTGCAGAGGTTTGTGTTTGACAAGGAGAGAAACGACTTGCAGAAAGTGCTGAAGAAGGCAAAGGTGTGCCTTAGCAGCATCAGGTAAGAAACCAAGGGGGGTTGCTTCTCACCCTTGTTTCAAGTGCTGGCTTTCTTCCTCATGGCTGGGTACAGACTGATTCTCTCTTCATTTCTGCTTGAATCTCCTCCAGGGACAAGGGAAAATGTGCTGGGCTGGCAAGTATAAAACCTCAATCAACTATTGTCTTGAATATAATTTCTGCAATCCATTTCTTAAAGGTTTCCATGTGTTTTTATCTTGGTAATCAATTTGCATGTTCACTTCTCCTTACTGTAAATACTTCCCCAGGGATTTCATATCTGGAGACAATTTATATTTGGTTACTTTGTCCTTAGGAAGAGAAAGATCAGCATAAACTGTCCAGAGCTTTCTAAATATTTGTTTATCACATTATGAATTCACTGAATGGGCAGAACTCATATTTTCCCTCTAGAATTAAAAGAAGAGAGAATATCCCTTTCATGAGAAGCAGGCTTTGAAAGTTCACACACAAGACTATTGATGACTGATTTGAAGCAATGAGATTAAACAGCCTGGGTTCTCTTTCCCTTCAGCTGCCTAGTTCACAGAATCACAGAATGCAACCTGTTTCATCTTCCTCTTTTTATTTTTATTTTTTCTCTTTTCTTTTCTTTTCTCTTTTCTTTCTCTTTCTCTTTCTCTTTCTCTTTCTCTTTCTCTTTCCTTTCTCTTTCTCTTTCTCTTTCTCTTTCTCTTTCTCTTTCTCTTTCTCTTTCTCTTTCTCTTTCTCTTTCTCTTTCTCTTTCTTCTTTCTCTTTCTCTTCTCTCACTTTCTCTCTTCTCTCTTTCTCAATCTATCTCTTAATCTATCTCTATCTCTATCTCTATCTCTATCTCTATCTCTATCTCTATCTCTATCTCTATCTCTATCTCTATCTCTATCTCTATCTCTATCTCTATCATCTTTCTCTTTCTCTTTTCCTTTTCCTTCTTTTCCTTTATTTTTGTTTGTTTGTTTTTTGGTTTTTTGGGTTTTTTTTTCTTTTTGGTGTTTTTTTTTTTTTATTATTTTTTTTTGTTTGTTTGGTTTGTTTGTTTGTTTTTCTTTCCTTATTTGGAAAAACAAAACCAGGCAAGCATTAGGAACAATGCTCAAGTGCTCTCCACTGAGAAAGATTCAAACATACTGAGTTGACTTCCTGACTACTTGTAGATTAGGAGGACTAACATCATTGGCAGAGGTGCACAGACACAGAATGAGGGTGTATTTACTCTTTGCACATCAGCTAAAAGAACATTTCATTTGACTCTTTGGAAACTGAGAAGGAGGTGAACTGCATTGAAATGGTTCCTCATTTTTTCTGTCTTTCATGAATAATTTAGCAGCTGCCATGATTATGTCTGAACTAGAATTTTGAAGAGATAATTCCTTTTTTTTTCCTGCAATGTGGATATTTTACCAGTTGCACCATGAGCTCATACATGCAATTTTTGGAGGTTCATGTTAATGGTTTTTTATTAAAAGAATTCAAAGATGAGAGAAGAGATGTCTCTCACTGCAATTTTGGCTTTTGTGCCCTTCATTTCTGGTCCTAACATGACAGCTGTGTCAATTCCAAACTAACTTATATTGGATGAGAATCTGATGCTTATAGGTGGGTGCTTCCTTTTCTCCTTCTTTCCCCCCAAGCATGAGCCAAATTTGAAGCCAACTCAATTTACATTATTGTGACAAGTGCCAAAGATATTGCTAAGCCTCCAAAGACCATGAAAACAACAGGTATTTTCTGTCCTTCCACAGTAGCAGGAGAATTTATCCTTCAACTGCTCAGCTCTGTTTGAGAAGGCTGAGCAGCACAGGGAGAAGACATTCCTGCCCACTTTGGACCTGCTGAAGCCCACAGCACAGTTCCTCCAGGTGTTAAGGCATGAGAGCTGACGAGCAAGTTTTTCATGAAAGAGAAAGGTGGGTAACAAGGGAGCAGAGGGAGCAGGAGTGTGGTTCAGTCATTTCCTAAGGCTGAAGGTGGTTACAAGATTCTCTGTTGCTTGAAAAACATGCTGGACCAGACAACCACTGGGGTCCCATAAACGTGTGCAATTTTTGCAAGGTTGCTGCCTGAAGGTGGAAAAGACCAGGTCTCTAAGTCTCTAAGTGAATATTCCTCTCAGCTCTAGTTATTTATTGCAAATGGCAGTTTGGGTGACCCAAGAAATCAGGATTTGGGACTTAATTTCCTTACAGGCACCATTTTGAAAATCCTGCTTCGTTTTGTAAAGAAAGCCACCAGGGACTGGATTTCTGGCTCTCAGTTGTGCTTGAAAATAGGCTTTTTATGCGTTTGCCTCACCAACAGCATAAGCAGTTGAGGTGCTTTGGTGTTCTGGTTCTCTGAACCTCACAATATTTTAAAATTTTCTCTCAGGTGAAGACCTGTGCTTGTGTTTCAGAGCCACTCTTGCAGCACCACAGGAGAAACACCCAGAACCAGTGTGGGGCTTCCTGGCAGCCCTGGAGGCAGGAGAAGCTGTCCGATGAGATGGAGTCAGACAGTCATAAATAGCTGTTGAGTGCTATAATGTGACAGATCAGGTCAAACATTTTTATTCTGTCAGTTTGAATGATATTGCAGACCTGGAGGCTTCCAACTGGCTGAGTTTTAATCACTGAGGTAATTTTCCGTGTGTGTGTGGTTTTTTTTTTTTTTTTTGCAATGCTGCACCGGGCACTCCACAGCACTGAGCACAGGTTGGTACTGATTCCAGTTAGGAGAGAAATCTCTGCCTAATTTAAGAGTGCCATGGTTTTTCAGAGATGTAAGGAGCAATTTTGGTTTCATACTCACACCCCGTACTGAAATCAGCAAGCCTCAGGAATTAGACAAATCATTTGATACGGAAAAATGGAATTTAAGGACACTGTTTGTGGCTGGCCCTTGAATGGAATATATGAGCAGAGCTATACTCTATGCTGAGTTTCTGCTGTAGCAAGGAGGATCTAACTCCCTTTCCATGAGGATATGAGGTGTTCTGGGACTGCACTACTGCACACATCTCACATTAGAGATTGTGAAGGAGGAGCACAGCAACTGTGGGAAATACAAGGGTGAAGCATCTAAGAGCAATCCTCAGTCCAGAGTGTCTGGTATGTTTTGGACCATGGCAGGATCAAACAGAAAACTGGTTTTAAAGATATTCTCTAGATATATCTAAAGAATATAAAATTAAGAATAGATATATTCTTCAGAAAAGTCTTCTTCCCATATGGCTAAAATGTATGGTTCTGAGTGATCTTAGCAGGTTAGAAACAGTTCAGTTGTTATCTTAATTTTATTACTCAGTACCTTGCCTCAGACATTGACAGGACAGCACTGAGAGGTACAAGTACCTTGACACAAGGTATGGAATTGCACTGAGAAGCACAGAGATCAATAAATTCCATAGGCCTGTGCATACCTGTTTGCCTTGAAAACCTTGCAAGTTCTGAGGGGGAAAAATGTTTTGGTTATTATTTTTTATTGACATCCTTATCCTTATCAATTTTATTTTGAAGTGTCTCATCAGAACAGCTGTGTAACTTCTGCCTGGTTTGCAAACACTCACTCTTTAGCCAGACAGGGCAGGCAGTGTTGCAGGATGGCTCATGGTCAAGCAGGCTGAGGACCAGAGTCAAACAATCTGAGGTTCACTGAAGCCTCTACATTCCCCTGTCAGCAAAGATTTTGGGAATCTGTGTCTCTGGATTTGTGTACAAATGTAGATCAGGTGCCCACAGAAACACAGATCTGTGGTTTAAAGCTGGATTTCATGATTATCACCCAATTCTACTCAGCATCATCCCACAAACTGAAGTGGATTAACCAGCTATTGACTTTTTCTTTAAAGCCCTCAGAAATCACAGTAAAATTAAAGCTTATGCAGTTTTGATGGCTCATAAGTGGTCCATAAAATGTCAGTTAGTTGCAGGTGACCATAAACTGCTTTTAACACTTATTTTCATTCTAATTTGCATCATTTGCTGTGAGTAGTCAGACTGCTATTATCAGGCTTATATAAGATCAATGTTCTCAGATTTTGACAAGTCAATCTTTACTTTAAAAACCTTCAGATGTTTTTCTTTTGTTTGTCCTTTTCTGCCAAAAATTTGGAGAACTTAATTTCCCATGGTGGATGCTAGAATTTCTCAGAGCTTTTGATTTTGGTCTTCTAATTTCAGAGCAAAAATAAGCCAAAATAACAGGAAAAGATCTTACCCATAGTCTGTAGACCCCAAAAGTCTGTGTGAGTGGACAGGTATACAGCTTGCTCCAATTTCCAGTGACTCTCCTGGATATATAGCTTCACTCTGAATATTGGATAATTTTTAACATTAGGGGAATGGTTTCCCTTTTCTAATTGCAAGGGCAATAATGTTTACAGTTTGTCATCATTCAAAAATAGGTAAACAGCTTAAAACTTTTATCCAGCTCAGTAAAGGTACAGATCAAATTTTCTTCCTCAGCAACAGGGACTGAGCACATGGACTGTATGGCACTGGGAATAAGGGCGAAGCTGTGTCTTGGCATTAAAATGGGAAAAAAACATCATAACCCAAGGAAATCCATGGTATGGGACATGATTCAACACTGGAAAGACCAACATGAAATGAGCAAGGAAAAGACATGCAGTGCTGGGGATTGAAAGTCTGGAGTGAGGTGCCTCAGGCAGAGGGCAGGATTTGCAAACAGGCACCTGGAAAGCTCCAGGCTGAAGTTTTCGAGGTGTTCAACAGGGAACTGGCTGCCCAACTCGCAGCTTTTGCAGTCACATGTGCTCTGGGCCTCTTCTGGGAGGGAAATGCTGCTCTCATTGGTAGCACAGAATATTTTTTTCATTCATAACTGGAATCACCAGCTGAAACCCTGCGTGCCTCTGTGACCCATCAGTAGAAAGGCCCCTCCTGATCTGCAGATCTGTGCTTACACTGTTGAATCTCAGAAAACTTTAGGCCATAAAATCAGTAAAGATCTCTGCTGGAACTCAAAATGCAGAGAATATTTCTCTGTGTGTTTTGAAGGGTCAAAACCCTCTGATAAACACTACTGTTAACCTTTGTCCATGGAAAGGGCTTCCCAGGCTTTGGGATGAAACAGAATTCTCAAGAATGTCAATTAGATAGCAGCATAGTATGTCATTTATCACAGGGTGAGAAATTTAGATTTTTGGGTTTGTTAGTATGATAAGTAGATGAAGACAAGATGGAGGATCCTTGTCGTTTTGGGGTTTCCTTCTCCTTCTTCATCTCCTCCCTGTTCTGCACTGTGGGTGACACAGGATGATTGGCTGGAATTTGCCGCAGTCTAGAGCCATAAATTTAATAATTGAATAAAAATTTAGTTGATTTAGTTTGGTAGAAAAGTAGAAATAATGTATGTTCTTGGTGATAATTGGGTGAATTATCATTAAAAGAACCTTGATTCCGTGTGTTTGGGGCCTTTTGGTGTCTTTTCTCCCTCACGCTAAGCTGGTGTAAAGCTTGGTGTGCTGAGATTGCTGATAAGAAAATAATAAACAACCTGGAGAATGAGAACAACCAAGAGTCCTGTTTGCATTCTTTCTTAACGAGGACTTCTCCAAAAGGCCTCCCCAGTCAGGGGAGAGATGTGTGGGAGTGGAAGGACTGCCACAATCTCTGAGTCCAACCCAACAACCCAAAGCCTGTCCCTAACCCTGCCACATCCACAGAGCTGCTCTGGGTGATTCCCAACCCCTGCCCTGGGCACTCTCTTTCAAGGCTCAACAACCCTGTTGGTGAAGGAACTCCTCCAAAAACTCCATCCAGACCTCTCCTGGGGCAACACCGGGCCATTTCCTTCTGCCCCACCACTCATTATTCAGAAAGAGACTGGTGATAAACAGAAGGGCTTTCTTCCTTTTTTTCTGCCTCAGTCCCTTTGAATGGATGTTGAAGCCATCTAAACCATGGCAGTTCTTGAAGGTCCTGCACAGGAGAGTTCCTTCAAAGAAGCATTTCCATTGCAGCCAGAGAAAAAATGGGTATAATTTCTGAAGATCTCTCTGCTTACCCCCCTAGGAGATGCTTTTTTTATTAGTATGATGAGATTTTCTCACTGATTTTCCTAAGCTGTTTTTTTAATCTTCATACTTTAAAAATTCTCCTTTTACCCCCCTCTTTTAAATAAGCATTTAAACAGTTCATGAGAAGAATACAGTCATGCCCTCATACCTCTTAAGAATTTTTCTTCTCAGAATTAATCATTTGACTTCAGAGAGCTGCATTTAAAAGTAAAATTGATGGGGTTTTATTGTTTATTTTGGTTCTAGGATTTACACAGTCAATGGTGTGATATATTTACATTGCTATGAGGGTAAAAATATGGAGGAATAAACAAAAAGAACCCCACATCTAAAAGCTAAAATATGTACTAACCAAAAGAAGTATTTTCTTCAGATGACAGCTGAGTAATATTTTTGTTTGAATGGAAAGATGACAAATTTAAAATAGAGTAACGTGGATAATCTGGACCAAGTATTTGAACACACTTGAAAAAGGCCAGTAAAATTATTTAATGATGTCTCTGTGTCTGTGTTTTTGAGTCATTTCATGTATCTGCAGGCATCATAGGAGCCCTAGGACCCCTTAGTTTCTTTTTCCATTGTTACTGTGTTCTGTCACCAGCATTAACACCATCAAACTGCCAGTGAGCAGAGTCACTTTAGAAATAATGAAATGTCACTCCCATTACAGAACAATGTGGCATTTAATGATTTAATGGGACTATGCAAAGTTTATTTGCGTTATTATTGCACTGCAATGATTTTTCCTGGCAGTCAAAGCTGCCAAAAATATCACTGAATGTTAATTTAGATGAACTTTAAAGGCAGCCACATAGGGAGTGACCTGAAATCAAAGCTCTTGGTCCCAGCCTTCAAGCAAGGCTACCCTGGAGGGTGTAATTAGAATTTTCCTTTAACCTCACAGGCTTCAAATCTGGGGAGAGGACACAGCAAAAAACACCCCCCACAATGAGCAGGAGATGTGTCATCCTCAGAAGGGAAAATTAGAGTAACATAATTAGCTGGCTGAGGTAGAAATACTCCTGGATTTAGATACCATCAACACAGTTAATTAAATATCAGAAAATATTACATGAAAATATTCTGGGGGAAAAAAAAAAAAAGAAGATGCTATTTCACAGTGATGGAAATTTTAACAAACTTTATTCATCTTTCAGCATTAATCTCTGTCAAATATTAACAATTCTAACTGCTTTGGTCCTTTAGTTATTTGAGTGAAGGTTGTCAGAGTGCTTTATTACTGAGCCTTGCAGCTGGGGTTGTTTCCCACCTAAGAAATACAAGTATTTTTATTGGCATGTATATGATGATTGTACCTGAAAGGAAAAAAAACAGTGCCTTCTGAAGTCCTTGGTTTTGCCTGGCTCTCCAAATACACTCCACAGGAGGAGTTTAAACCAGGGGCTTTTATTCAGTTTGCACAGTGCCAGCTTAAGAATTGAACGAGTTGGTTTTGTTTAGTTGTTTTGGTTTGATTTTTTCTCTGATAGCATCTTGTTGAATGAGAAATGAGGTTTCAAATAAACATCAAAAAAAGAGAATGGGCTAGTTTGTGAGAAAAAGTGATAAATTTTGGGATGTGGAGATTGTTTTCCCTGTAATTTTATAAGCATTTTGATAATTTTGCTAGATAGAAATATTTTACAATTTAGCTAATGACATTTAAGTCCTGAATAAATTTTAAAAAACCCAATGAAACAAAAATTCAACAAGAAAAAATGCCTTGAAAGAAAAAGAGTAAACTATTATAAGAAAAAAAATGGGAGAAAAGAGAAGAAAAGAACATTTTCTTTTGAAAAGAATTGTTTTTGCTTGGAAGGGAATAAACACACTGTTCTAGCCTGTCAATAAATACAAACCAATAAAGTGCTATAGTACTGCTCCAGTCCTATTGTGATAACGCTGTTTTGAGTTATCTGTAACACAGTGAGCACAAAAGAATATTTAAATCATGTGTGAGGATGCCAGTCAACCACAATCTAACAAACCTTCAGGTCTGAGGAGCTCCCTCCTCTTCTAAACACAGTACATAAACAGAAAACACAAAACCAGATTCGCTGAAGGTTTATTTTATTTCTTGAAGTTAGAAACCAATTAGTACCAGCTTCAGATAAAAACAAACAAATAAAACCCCAAACCTACCCAAACAAACAAGCCAAGCAAAACAAGGGTTTTATATCCCCCCAAAAGACAGACACTAAAGGAGAATTAAGAACATGAATCAGAAAATGGCATGCCAACATTATTATAGAAAGAGGGCAAAAAAGACAGGGGTGAAGCTGTGCATAAAAGCAACAAAAAAAAAAAAAGTACCAGCTGCAGACAGATGTCAATTAATTTTTTTAAAGCAACCTCTCAATACCTTGGTTGGAAGGCTAATTAACTTAACAGCAGGATCCAGGCTGAAATCATCTCTTTGCTCACTGTAATCATTAGGATCACAGTTTTCTCAGGGCCTATGCTAAACAACTCATGCAACTTTTTCAGCTCCCCGTGCCCATGCATAATGCCTGTGTCTTTAATTATTTGCTTGGACAGTGTTTTTCTGACTGGACAAGTGGCTTGGGACAAGGATGGGAAGGAATCCTTGGCAGCAGAGCCTCACCCACACTGGCTGCAATAGGGAATACACAGCAAATGCAGCAGGAAACTTGAGGAAAAGCTGCTTTTGTGAATGAGGAGTTGGATTTTTTCCTGCTCATGTGGCAGCAGCAGCTGCCTGCAGCCAATCTGTCCCTAGGTGACTGCAGTTTTCTTCTGCCTGCACCTAAAACTGTTACTTCTCCCAGGAGGTTTTTTTTTTTTTTTTTTTTTGGCTCAAACTGCCAAATTAGTGTGCATTTCTTTGGTCTAGCTACTGAGTTTAGAAATATGTTGTGTGAAGAACTGTGAGTTAATCTGGGCAGCAGCCAAGTGCTCACACCTTGGTGTGTGCCTGGGATATCCAGAGTCACATTGTGACAAACCAGTGGATTTGCTCACAGGGATGAAATCAGAATTTTCACCTGAAAATGGTATCAGGAATACTTTTTAAAAATATGCTTTAATGCCCTGTGGATTTAAATTGGATTACTACTTTTCCATGATAACTAGCATTGCAATAGATATCAAAGAATGGTTCTTAACTTTTGGGTTACATGGTCTGATGCAATCAAGAGCACAAATAAATTTGTGGTGACATCAATAGTGCTCAGACCCCATCCAGTGTGTGATGTGACATCTAATATGCAATATATTGCAGTTAGACCTCCTGCTGCCATAGCTTGCCCTCAGATGTAACACTGATATTATATCAGAGCTGCATAATTTAGACAAGCCCTTATCTACTGAGAAGAATCTGATTTTACTATGGAGACTAAGGATTACTGGGTAGAATTATTGAACAACAAAGTGAAGAATCAGATGAATTTCCAGTCCAAACTCACTTCACCTAACTTTAGCCATTTAAAAATGAGGTTTTCATAGTAGGAGCCAAGGCAAGAAGGCAATGGTGGGAGATTGGTGCTTCCAAAGCTGGATTAATTTCAACTATTTTAGACACTTCTCTTGAGAAGGGATGAATTATGCTCTGTGAATGCACTTCCACATGCCCTGACTGCAGCTGGGCCTGGATGACTAGATTGCATTAATCACCTATGTTATCATAGCTGAATTTAGATTAAATGATGCATGACTGTATTCTAATGTACTTCAGTGCTCAGGCACTGCAGGGTCTCTAAGAGGCTGTCATCTTCAAAAGGATGAGCCCTGTTTATTTTCCAAAGTTGTTAAGACCCATTACTTCAAAAAAAAAAAAAAAAAAAAAAACCAAAAAAACCCAACAAAACAAACAAGAAACCAAAAAATAAAACCAAAACAAACAAACAAACAAAAAACCAAACCAAAACAAAACTAAAAATCTCACCTGTTTTTCCATTCTATCTTTTGTAATTAGCAATTTTTTTTTCCTACAGGTCTGCTTGCAGAGGAGTGGCATTTTTTTTTGTAGTTAGATACACTGGAAAGAATGTATTTTGATTAAAAGATAAAAAGAGAAAAAGAAATGGCAAATAAGTCACAGGTCTATGTAACTAAATGTTGCTATCAATTATTTCTGAGGGATTATTGCTTTAAATTGAAAAATAGAAGGCATGAGAAATCAAGCAATCATGAAGAAATAATGAGTATTTTGAAAACAAAAAAAATCCTCCACAGAAAGAAGTATTTCAACATGCAAAAATTCACTTCTATTTCTAATTTCAGAATGTCTCAAGCTTATAAGAAAAGGCTGTTGAGATAAGTTTTTTTCTCATTAGCTGGTAAGAAACAAAGCCACAGCAAAAACTGCAAGATGTATTACTTGTGTGCTGACACTGATACCATAAGAAAAGCTTCCTCACAGGAGCAACCAAACCTGGCCCATAAAGCATAGAAAAGAAAATCTTCCAAGGCAAGGCTTTACCTGTGGGAAGCAAATTTAAAACTAACGAGCAAACAAAGCCCCCAGCTACTTTTGCATTTGTGCACTGGTTAATGAAGAGTGTGTCACGAGCATCCACAGCTGCTCTGTTTCTGAACTCACCAGACAAATGAAAAGGCACTTTAGCAGCAAATGGGACTCAGTCTATCTCCAGCGAGTTCAGGGCTGTTTCTTGAATTTACTAACTGAAAAATTGGCTGAGAGGCAGCATCTTTTCTAGCCTGCATGCCAAAGCTTTGATGAAGTATTGTGAGTGCTTTTGATAACCCACTGACACATGCCAATTATGCTCTGCAGTGGTATCAACCTCTGAGAGATGCTAAAACATGACCCATAATTAGAATTTGACATATAAACTGAACTCTAATAGGGCTACCAAAATACAGCTCCCTGACAGCTGGCTTCTAAGAATTTCAAAAGAACAGTCAAGTGCGGGTTGTCTTGCTTCTTCTCAAGTAATTGAAATCCACAGAGGGTGCTGTTTGCTGACAGGAAATCTCCCTTTTGTGCAGCCAAGGACAAGAGCTGCATTTACCAGATTTTGAAGAAGGAAAGTTTAATATGGAACGGGTGCTTCTGCTTGCCCTTTGCTCTGAAACAGGCTGCCTGGTTAGGCTCTGACATATTATCCTCACATTTTTACTTCACTGCAATTTGCTGAGGGTTTGGCAGTCAAAGCTGAAACATATCAAAGAACCAAAATTACTTCAGTGTTCTGACATAAATTGTAAGTTACCACGGTGCCTCAATTTTGTAAAGAAACTATTCATGTCTATTTGAAACGTACAAAAATGTGTTCAAAAAGGAAAAGAAAAATGTTTTAAATCATTTAATGAGCTGGTCTACCTATTAGGACAGTCATCTGGCAAATATTAGTTTATCCTCACATCACAAGGCTGAAAAACTCTTAGATTTCACACGGAGAGCCTGATCTGTTGGGATACAGGCTCAGTCCAGCTGCTCAAACGTGACCATTTAATGCCATGTGAGATGCTGCCTGACCTGCAGCTCCTACCCCAGGTGAGTGTGTACCTCCCACAGATGTTGTATCAAACCAGCCTCACACAGATATTCTTGAACAGCTGGACCAATCTGTAAGGGGCTTTATGACTGATCTCTGTGACTGAAGTGGAAAATTAACTATATTTCAACAACCCTCGCTTGTTTTTAGCCATTGTCTGCATCGCATTGCTCTATACCCACTCCAAAAATCTCCTGGAGAACAACCCTGTCCCCCTGTCCCCCTTCCTTCTACCCTACAGTTCCCTGTTAAGTGTGTTAAAGGTTTCCTTCACCAGGACCATTGATGAAGGGGGTCCCTGGGCTGGACAGGCCCCTGGAAACTCCTCCATGACATCCTGGTGCCTCCAGTTTTGATCATGTGCTTCTTCTCTGTATTGGGCAAAGCAACCCGCAAATAAATAAAGAAATAAAGCTGCTGTTTTCTGCTGGATATTCCTTGGGGCTGGCAGGGGACGTGGATAACTTTGCTAATGAGACTTTCTGCTCTGTTTGGTCTTGGTGGTTTTGTTGTTGCTCCTTTATTCCCTGCATAGCAACCAGTGAATGTCAGAAGGGAGAGACAGGCATATTTCTGCCATTTCAGTTAGAGCAGGATAAAGAACTGGTTGTGACTGCTGCCTGCTTGTGCCACACTAACATGTAAATCACCCCGTACCTGAGCTCAGAACTGTCCTCGGGACCTCCCTCTGGGAGTGGGAAGAGAGAAAATGAACACTCATTAAAAAGAGAGAAAAAAGTCACCCTGTCACTGCCCATCACTCCTCCTCACGACACCCAGTGCTGTTCTACTTTAGCATGCCTTCCCCCGAGGAGGAAGAATATGCTTTGGGAAATGTTGTACGATGACAACTTCATATTTTTGGTTCTTCCATGGAAGGGTGTAAAAAATTGCAGAGCCTTGGTGTGTGTCTCCTTTGCAGGCTCTGCTGGGAGAGAGCCATATAGTTTTTTCAGCATAGCAATGCAAATCAAGTGAGCCTGATTGCTGTCATCAAAACATTGCCAGGATGTAAGGGAGGCAAAGTTTGTAGGGAAAAGAAATATCCACTCCCTGAAACGCTCAGCCAACACTTAGCAATGAATAATTCATATGAGACTTTTTGCAACTTTTTCTTCTTTGTGAATCAACCCTAAATGGATTGAAATTTTCTGCAGTGCATTAGTCAAGTAAGAATTCATTGTGACTGTTATTCTAGGTTTTAATTACTCAGGTAATTTTGCATTCTTAAGATATTGATGGTCCACTGATCTCATTGCAGTTTTAATCTTTACTTTCTACAAATATTCTTCAATATTTGTCCTTGACTACATTATTGAATAATTTTACAGGGAAATTTGGTAAAAAAATAATGTGAAAATACCCAGAAGACATACCTTCACTAAAAATTCTGTCTATAGTCTTAGCTGTCTAGAGCAAAGTATTCTAAAAGAAGATTCAAAATACAGGACTTCAAATGTTTGGAAATGCCAGATTAATGACAATATGGGATTTATACATCTGATCTTTCACTGTGTCTTTCCTTCAAACCTTTTTTATTACTTTTCAAGTTTTGGTATGGTTTGGAAATTATTGTTGTTGTTATTCTTTTCTACTTCATTTTCCTTATTTTTGTTTTCCTACCACAAGAATTTATTAAATTTTAAATAATTTATTACATTGATACATTTATGATATTTGAAAGCAATTGAAAAATTCACCTGGTCACTTTCTTTAATTTTGTTCATTTTTGACTTATGGCTACCAAAACCATGCAGCTGTTGGGAAAAAAATATTAATGAACAGTAACTAGTCCTAGAAATATTGATATATTTAGATAAAATTAAGAATAAAACTTTTAGCTGAAATAAATAAATTAATGCTTGAAGGAAAAATGAAACATTTTGTATATGACACATTTCTACCAATGTGTAGACTCATTTTCTTTAGAAATATTACCAGAACATGATTATGAAGAAGAAGAAAGGACTGTGTAAAAATAAAGTTTAAACTAAAAATAAAGTTGAAGGATGTGTGAAACTTTTGGCAATTCAGCTGCCACAATTCCTGTAGGAAGGTTTCCAAGGATATTACATACAGAATATTTTCCACCAAATTGTCCGACTATATGTGTATTTCCAAGTGCAACCCGGATTTGCAGAACAAGTATTTTCTCACAGCAAATTGCAACTTCATGAAATCTGTGCACTGTACATGAAATTGTCTCTGCTTTTTGGTGTACTATCTAAAAATATTCAGTTTAGATGTCAGTGGGAAAGCTTTCCTTGGGCGTGTTTTGGAACACACAGCTTGGTTAACTCCCTCATTTTTGCAGCCATCTACATGCAAAAAAATACAAGAGGATTAACTTTATATGTCTGTGCTTCCACAAACAGGCTGGCAGCTGCTGCCATCAAAAAAAGAAAGCAAAAATCATAGGAATACAAGAGCAGCAAATGCTTTATGTTGGCATGACAACTGCCACTTCTGGTCTGGAGAGCCCAGAGAGAGAACGTGCATACACAGAGCAAGGGCTGAGAGAGCAAACTTTGTGCAGGGCAAGATGGAATTAAACCAATCTGCCTCAAATATTTCCAAGGAAAGATCCAAGGAATTTTATGTGGTCAGTGTTTGATACAGAAAAATGCTAAGAAATATGAAAATACAAAGGAAAAATCCCTGTCCTTTGGTACTTATGGGTGTTTGAAAGGAAGGCTGACACCCCTTCTGTTCTTAAGAAGGAAACCTGAATCCAAGTTTCCACCATCCTAGTTGAAAACAGAAGAATTTCCATGTTATTTAAGCTTGAGTAAGTCATGGATGCAGCAATGACATCTTCATGTAACAAGTTGGGTTTTAGGATAAATACTCCTCTTGTGTTTCCACAGCTCGATTCTGTTATAAAGCATAATTTGTGGAATGAAAGGGACATCCAGGAAAAGAAGCAGCTTCAGTGTCTGGGTCTATCACTGGACTAATTTTACTTAAGCACACAATTGAGGAGTTAAAATGTTCGACCACCTAGCTCTCAAAAAAACACTGAACCAGCCTGAACAATATCTTATTGATCACTTCTCATGACATGAAAAGAAAAAAGGTAAAAATTAGGATAAATTGTGAGATATAAGGATTTTTTCCCCTTCAGTTGCTGCATATATTAAAACTATTCATCCTTGGCAAGCTTAGATTGTAAAGCAAGAGAAGCAGACACAAAACTCCACAATTGGGTGTATGTGAGGCAGCCATATGAGGATAATATATGCCACAATCAGAGTTGTACCTTCATGGCTCAGTGACAGTTATTCCTGAAAATGGGGAAAAAGTATCAAGAAAGTACAAATCAAAATTATCCAGAATTAGACAGCATTCTTTAAATTACTCTGTGAGTGATTTGCATGGTCACCTTGCTGCTGAGCCAGATCATCTTACAAAGAGTAAAAATACTGAATGCACAATCTCTATCCCTTCATTTTCTCTCAGTCCCAAAAATAGTGTTAGGGAGATATGTATTTTGCTTGTACAATTAATGCATTCTACATGAAATTCCTTATACTACTTCACTCTCTGCTTCAAACAAAAACATTTGCCTGTGCTGAAGCTAGTTTGGCTTGATGAGGGAAGGAGAAAGCTAAAGGTGTTAATAATTCAGCAGAGGACCACTGGAAGAAGGAGGGAGCCAGGAAATCACTGAAATGTTGTTTAGGATCCAGAAGAAAATTAGAATTTGGATATTAATAAAAAAATCATAAGCAGCAAGGTGTGTAAAAGGCTTGGTAGATACTTCCAAAGTGAAAAGAAGAAAACATAAAACCAGATTCACGACCTAACAGAACATGAAGCTAAGTAAGGAGTGATGCAAGCTCATGTTCTCAGTGAACTCCCTGATTCGATTTTTACAGAAAGACACTCAGAGGTAACCAGATGCTAAATGCAATTATATTAACAGTGCACAGGTGTGCAGATCAGAGTAGGAGAAAAGGAGATAATTTCAGTGCATTACAGAATTTGTGGCAAGGGGTATTTTTGTGTTCAGAGACTGATGAAAATCATGAAGAGGGTTAGTTACAACAAATTCTTATCTTAGCATTTAATTGTTGTTATTGAGAGAGAAGGTCTCTGGAGACTGAAAAAATTGTGGTACCATTTATTAAAAAAACTAACAGATAAAATCTGAGAATGAAGATGATTCAGGCTAATTTCATTAACAGGAAATAGACTTAAATGTTTTAATAATAATATTAATAATAATAATAATAATAAGTAAGCATGTAGGAGAGAGTAACAAAAAATTAAGGGGCTGTTTGAGAAGTAACTTCTCCAAGCAAATAAATCTTTATTTTGGCATGGTTATGTTGCAAACATAAACACAGGTGCAACACTGTCTTAAATTCTGTAAGGCCTCTGATAGCAACACATAGAAAAAGGATATACAGATTGGATAAGGAAAAATATTTCAGGGAATATTGATATAATATGGGCACACAATTTGCTGGAAAAAATCTGCTTAGATCTGACTGTAAGGGTTCTGTCAAAAAATAATAAAAAAAGGCAAACAAAGCGGGTTACATACAATCTCTTCTATACCCAGATTCATGAAATTATTTCCAATAAGGATTGAGATGATGAAAATGATAATAGACTTTAAAATACACAGAACAGAAAAAAAAAACGTTTCAGAAGACAGGAACAAATGAAAATAATCTCAGCAAGTCAGAGAAGTAGTCTAAAATTAAGGAGGGAAAAATCATAAAGTCAAAGGTAAAGTCTGTAAGAAGAGCAGAAAGGAAAAGCATAATTTAGAAAGGGTGAATTCCAGGCTCATTGGAAATTTTTCAAGAAAAGTATGGTGAATTGTAATGAATTGGATAAGCAGCATGAAATAGTCACAAAAAACTCCCAAGTCTTACTCTGGGATAGTTTACAGAGAGCACAGTTATCAGGCACAGAAAAGAACTTTTTCCTTAAGCTCATGTGAAGCTTTGCCTAGAATAATGTCCAGTTTAGACACACGTTTTTTGGGACCTCTTGGAAAATGAAGTTTGAAGGAATGATATTTTAAAGACCTGGCTGAATTCCAGAAGAGGGAAGATCAAGGGCCGTGTCTGCGTGTATCCTATTTTCTGCTGTTTACTCAGCAAAGAGAAGAACAAACTGGCTCAATTTCCAGAAACATTTAAGCAAATGAGAACCTCAAAAATATATTTTTCTGTCAACACAATTAAGTTCTGTAAAAAGGGAGTTTAGGAGGGGGGCTCTGGACTGATCTTTACAAAATTAATAATAATAATAATAACAATAATAGCAAATTACTGATCAAGAGAAGCATGTTGCTGTGAACACACACACGGGAGCTGAGAGAAAGTGACCTGACTGGTTCTCCCCGGGAAATGGATCTCTGGCTCCAGGTTAGCCCAGCCCCTGCCCAGATCCACTGTAGTTAACAGGAATATCCAATTTCAGATGTGTGAGCAGGGCCTTTCACACCAAAGGGCAGGGAGCAATAGTTCCCCATGTCAGTGTGGGCACAGAATGTTACTTGCTCTTTAGTGCACATATTTCCATTATTGAGGCTGCCAAAACAGGCACAATAAATATTGGCTGGGGGTACAAACTCACTGATTTCTTGGAACAAGTTAAAGCTCTGATTCATGAAGCTTCTTAAGCAGCTTGTGACTTGTGCATTTGAGTCATCTCTCAAACTGAGTGTTTTATTCTAAGTACATCTGTAGAATGTAATTACTTCCATTAGGGTCTGGTACATCCCCAGATTCCTGGTAGAACTCCCCTCACCTTTTGTACACAACATCAGGAGAGGTGTAACTTCAGAAAACACATTTCAGGAAATAATTATTGTCAGGGAGCTGGACTGGATTGTCAGGAGTATCCCTGTGCCTATCTCAGCCCTTGCCTCTGCCTGTGTGCTGCACACACTTTAATCCAATAGCCTGGGTCAATCACTGCACCAAGACCATTATCCTGCTCCTTCTTTCCCTGTTCTTGTTTGTTGGGGAACATTCCTCTACCTCCCAACCCCACTTTCCTGCACCCCCATTCCATGCACACACCTTTCTCCTTCCTATTGATGCCTTAGGTTTTGGCTTTTATATTTTTTACATTCTGTGCTGTTTTAGTGTGTGGTTCTGGGTTTCACATTAAGTGTTGGTGAGCTCTCTTCACAGGGTAGGGAGACAAAACAATTCCTTTTCTAGCTTGGGACCAAGGACACCCCATACAACTTTCAAGCCCAAGAACAAAAACAATGGTGAAGTAAAAAGGAAAAAAAAAAAAAAAAAAAAAGGAGGATGGAACTTCATAACCTGAAGCTATAATTAATATGCTAATGGACCAGAACTTATAAAAGTGTGAGACCTCGTGACTGGTGGTCCATTTTGTGACCATTTTGGGGGTGCATCCTGGGTGTAGCCCAACTGGGCCCTTGTACTGCCCAGGTGTGCCCATTGAGGCTTTTTAATAAATCCCTACTTTATCCTTTTGTTCTGTCTGGTCTCTGTTCCAGGTCAGCCTCCAGAAGGCATCACTATTATTATTAGAACTAAAAAACCCTCTTGTGAATCTACAGTAACAAACCCCCTAATGATTCATGTGTATAGCATAATGACAAATATTTTTAAAACTCCATGAATAAACAATATAATTTCACACCTTCCAAGTTAAACAGTTTCACTTGTCCTAGGTACCAGGCTTCATTTTTCACTTATTTAATTCTTGCTTAAACATTTACCCTTTTTGATTTGGTATGGTTTGACATCTACTTTTGAGTAAAGAAAGAGCCGTGGAGAATATATTTATTCTATTAGACAGGAGGCCTTAAAAATAACACAGGTTTATGATGCTGAATGTGCTGCAAGGAACCAAAGCACAAATCTGCTTAAAGAACCAGAAAGTTTTATTAATATTTTCAAAATCAAAATGAAATTCCTCCTTCAAGTTATATCCTGTGAGATCAATGATAATTGCATTTGCTTTGCAAGGATGAACACCTCATCTCATTGAACATGCCTTCCTTTTCATCTTTCCTGCCTGGAATAGATTGAGTATCCCTGTGTATTGCTTTGGGAGGCACCTGCCAGCTGATAAAAGAGTCGATGAGAACACATAAACCTCACAGAGGATTATGTCATAAAACTCAACCCACTTCCAAAATGCACAAAATTACTAGGGGTTTTAAATAAATGGCAATTAAACCAAACAAACCATAATTTATTGGTCATGAAGTGGAAGTACAAGAAAGGATAACAGTTCTCTGATTCACTCTGAGTGCACATACCTATTAAATACTCCTAACAAATGTAAAAAGCAGCCACGTAGTTTTCAGCCCATTACAAAAATAGAATCAGTTGAAGATTTATAAAGGGTGACTAAAGAAAATGCAGCATTAAAATGTATGGCTCATAAGGACATTAACACAAACAACCCTTAAACCCAGCTCTTTTTGGAAAGAGAAATGTATCAGCATTCAGAAATTTCTGACATGGCCACATCATATGAATGGAGGGATTGACTGTACCTTTCCCTGGAGTGATAAATTCCTGATAATTAGAGAGACCAGGAGAATTAGACAGTGATTTGACAGGTCCATCATTAGATTTGAGGACATAAATAGCATGATGTCATTTGAATTGTGTCATTATCAAAATATGAATGTAGAAATGGGAAAACTTTTAATTTATTCAGGCTAAAGTCAGAAGGCAGTGCAAAATAAGGAGCTATTGTTATAAACATTCATTTTGAGAGATTCATCACCCACAGCTCATATAGATTTATTGAGTTCATCAAACAGCTTTTATCAGAACAATTTTGCCTTTAACACTGTTTATTATATATGCAGAGATGGTCCAGAAGAAAAATTAACAATCCCAGAGTAAAAGCAATTACATCAGAGTTCTATAAATCCTTAGCATGAATGTTCTGTAGGTAGGAAGTATATTTATGACTCGGTGTGGAATGACATGATTTTATTTGTTGCAGCAATCTTGTGTGGGAAGTAGGTACCTCAAAAATGCCAAAAATACATTATTTTAATTATATTATACAGTGGAAACGTAAATGGAGGGTGTGGTTTCTTGTAGGATTATTTTTATGATGAATTATTACATAATATGTTCTGATGATATCATGCAATAAAAAAAAAAAAAGCCCTTGAAGAGATTTTTTGTAATGAATAATTTGCTATATTGCTGTTTATTTAAGGTTAGAAAAGTTTGGCAAAACTTAATATTCAGATGCTATTATTATAGGAACACTATATCTCCAAACTAGAATTCAGCTTGGTCTTTGAAAATTGAAATTGATTTTAAAGGCAGAATTTTAGTAAATAAAATGTTGCATTGGTTTTAAGTATCCGAAGGCTCTGGAGACAAAATACAATGCTGTTCTTATTGTTTTTATAATTACCATCATAAATTGGCACAATTTTTAAAGCCCAGTCTAAAAATCCATTCACTTGGATCAGCATTCATCAACACCATATTGAGTTGGTGGCCGAGTCAAAGAACTGAAAATATATTTTAATGCATGGCAACCAAACACAAGAGGATCAGTTAAAGTAGTTCACTGTCTGAATTCTGTAATTGGTGAAAAAAAAAATCTCTGCATAATATTTTCTCACTTCTCAGAGCTTAATTTAGCTGTATTGCAGTATCAGAAGCTTTTATTCCCTAGAAATAATACACACACACACACACACAAAGTTTTGATAAAGAAAATTTTGTACAGTGTCCTCTATTGCATGAATGGGATAAGAAGAACTCTTCCAATACATATTACATGACAGTGAATTCTCATTTAGTCCTTCCCCAGAGCCAGAAATCCATTGAAGTCTTTTGATTTGTGCCAGTTAGTATTGGTTTAGATTCAGACTTGTGATGTAGATGTAAGTAATCCTAGTGATCCTGAATTTATTAGCATATGCTGAGTTCTTAAATGTGTTTTGAAGGTACTGAGGTGCTTTTAGACATCTAAAAGTTGAAGAGGGAAGAGACAATCAAAACATGAACTGAACTCTCTGTCTAACAAAAGTTTTGCTTTACAGGTCATTCATCTTGTTTCTTGAAAAGAAAGAAGAAAAAACAGGAGAAATCCAACAGAATTTAAGAAAACTGCCTTACCAATAAGTAATTCACTGCCAGCTTCTTGTCCAAAAGAACACAGCAGTGTGAAATGGAAAGATCTGGGTTTTCATGTAAGGAAATATTGTATGGTTTGTTTCCATTGTTGTTCCAATTCAGTCATTCTTTATTAGAAAGCAACCCCACTGATATCCGAGGGGAATTATACAATAACTCCTTTGTATGCCTTCTCTTACATGCTAAGAGTAATTATCATGTCCTTTCCCAAAGCTCTCTACCACTGTTTAGCAAGGATCTCAAGAAGCCCTGGCCTTATCACAGAGTGAACAATGCTTTGTGAGCAGCATACATATTATCTGTGAGAAAAAAAAAAGGTATAATTTGTCCTTTTGCCTTGGCTTACTGGCAACCACAGCACAACACAAGCTCTGAGGGAGTTACTTCAGTGGTACTCCTTCACTTTGTGTTCAAAAAAGAGAAAAATAAAGAAAGAGATGGAGTAAACTCCATCTAACCTGTGCCATTGAGGCACAGGAAGCATTCGAACCCCTCCTAGGTGTAACAACATCTTCATTTAAATCAAAAGGTTACAATCTAAGGCTTAAAATAGCTTCTGGCCACAAGGAACAAGGCATCAAATCGTGATGGGGAGACTTGTATTTACATCCAAAATGGCAGTTCCTCCCTTGTCAGCACCAGGGATGTATTTGACTTTTTTCAATGACAGCTAAGCATAACTGGTTAAAAATGTCCTGAGTTCTCACACTTATGGAAACAGGTTAAGGAGAGGAAGAACGTGTCAGTCTTATAAAAACAGGGTCAGGTGGTTCACAGAACATAATGTCTTATTTTTCATTGTCAGACTGCTTATCAGGCACACCAGGAAAACAAAAGGAAGACAGAAGAAAGATGAGCTGAAGTGAAAACAAGGGTGAAGGACCAGTCCTCTCTGGCAGGATTTTTAGCAGATTTAGAGTTGTGGTACTGCCAAGCCAGCGCAGAAAATGCATTTCCACTCAAGACATGAGAAATATTTCTAACTGACTGAAAATCTGTCCACTAAATAAAAATGTTCTAAATTTTATTTTTTTTTTTTAATGAAAGATGTTAAAGCTCAAACCGTGACGGACACGCTGCATGTTTGTCTGGTTTACTGTGATCACTGATTCTGAAATTCAATTTTCTTCTGTCTCTGTTGTATCTGGCCAGTTTGAAATGAAAACTGACCCCCTTGCTGGGCTCAGAGGTATGCGATTCCTCGGACAGGTCTTTGTGTTTGTCTTTCCTTGTTTGGATAAGTGGTGTGCAATGCAAGGTGGTGTTAGCAATGGTTTTTGTTTCCCAAAGGATATGATCTAAGGGAGGTTTGCAGTATCTCTTTTAACTGCTTATAAATTCGTTGAAGAAACTGGATTTTTTAAAATCTTATTTTTTCAGGCTTCTTAATAATGAAGATAATTTTTACATGTGAGACCAAAGCATACAGTGATCCTGATCTATTTTATTTGAATGACTGAACTTCCTGGGCAGATAACAATTTGCTGTCTTATATGCTTTGAACTGGAGGTGCACCATCATCTTACAAAAGAATCAACTGCAGGAATTATAGCATCTTCTGGTGGGCAAAACATTCAGCTTTGAGAAACCATTTTAATGGTGATTAACTGCCTGCTGATGCCAGTTAAAGGTTACAAGGCTAATTCTTTTAGCAGCTATAAAGAAGTATTCCCATTGCTTGACTTTAGCTATCTGAGTTAGGTACCTGAATGAGTCTAATCTCCACGAGATGCCCTTGAGCAAGGTGAGTGAAAGTAATTTAGAAGCCCCTGGAGGGTAATTCAGAGTTGAGGCATTCCACACTTAGGTGGAATTTAGCAGAGTGGATATGCCAGCCATGTGAGTTGCTGGGGAGCAGCCTGAAGTTCTGTAACTCCTGCTTTCTCTACAGTGAGAGTAGCCAGATTTGTGGGGCCCTCTGCCCTTTATTACAGATTAATTCTGCCAGACCTAATTAAATGTCTGGGAGAAGATTAAGACAGAAAATTACAAGTTTGGTAAAGAATAAAAAAAATTCAGTTTAATTAGAAAAAAAAAAAAAAACATGGGGAAAGTAAAAGGTAACCTAAAAAAGTGCTTCAGGGGATCCAGTCATAAATCAGTGTTATCCTCAAAGTGTAAGCTTTTAATATTGCATGAATTATAAATTATGGAATGTATCAATCAGAAGATTTCCAGACATTTCCCTGCTGGTGTATAATCTTTTATCACTCATTTTCACCCAGTGCTTGTATTGTCTTCTGCTGCACAGAATTGGCTTCAGCCCATGACAGGGCACTCAGTGATGGTTTTAACCTCAAGATTCAGCATTGTTGTAATCAAAATGTAACAGAAAAACTGACATGGAAGTAAGTGAGAAATATTTTAACCGTAGTTGATATCAACACAGCTTTAACATTTCCCCCATCAATATATTAAGCAGTGGCAAGGAAGTCTAAACTTTGTTGGTGATCAGCAAGTTTACACCACTTGCAATATAACTTGACTAACAGAATGAAAGATCGGCAGGTCCAAACTTCCCAATTTTCTGGTTTAGATCACAGCTGGTGTTAGTTGAAGAGGGTTCTTTAGCATTGTGTCAGTTTACATCATTCAGGGATGTCCTTATGCTTCTTTTGGGTCTTCTCCTTCTGTTTCTTTTACTCCAGCAGACTTTCCTCATAATTGTTCATCCTTACAAGGACAGTCTAACAAACCCTTGTTTGGTCACTGAATGTAAATTCAGTTGTTCACCTGATCTGCCTTACTAGCCTATGCCAGAAATGTACAGTGATGCCTTTAGGGCTGAAATTTCCTGTCTGCCTTGGGCAGCAAATATACTGAAAATGCTGAAGCCACTTTGATCAAACAATACAAACAATCTTTTAATAACCACCTATTCACTTACAGACAATTGAGTTCCATTTTCTTCTCTTCCCTATCTCCATCTACTTCAAAGGACAACAAAGTAGTAGTGTGGACTATTATTTTCTGGGTTTGCCTTCCTTTAATGCATCCTATTTTTATTGATCCTTCTGAAAGCTGGGTATCATCTAGCCAGGGCACTAGCTTGTTCCATGAAAACCACATGGTCTGATGACCAAGGGGAATTCATTAGAGGGACACAGGTGACATAAAAGTTACAATCTTACGACTCCAAACTTCAATTCAGCTATTTTATAGCTATCCTTGTACTGATTTAGTAAATGTGATGCTGAAAGCAGGGAGAAAATATGTGAATTCAGCCTCTGTTCACTCTCAGCCAGTTCCTTGCCCTCCTCTTTGGGGAGCAGCCTCTGGCAGGTACCATCAGTATGTGCACAGTGGTTTGACCTTCAGCTGGAACCTCCCTTGTGTTGTACAGCTGCTCCTGGACCTAAAACTGCTGTCATACAACTTTCTTCTTGCTAATTGCCTCATAGAACAGCTCATAAGCAAAAGACACTTTGAGGGAAAAGTCTTCTAAATTAGGTTCTTTCAGTTTCGGTTACCACGCGTGTTTTAGGCACCAAACCTCTCAGTATTTTTATTGGGGTAAGAGGTGCTGGGATGTCCCTCATTGTTGCAACTGTGTCTAAAATGTTTTCAAGAGAGAAGCATCATTTACTACCAAAAGAAAAACAACTTTACATCTGTAGCTGTATTTCAAAGCAGGTGTTATTTTTTGGCTTTATTAGATCTGCTTGTATCCTTATATAAAATTCCCAAAGAGAAAATATATTTGTCTGAGGAGAAATAAAAGACTCTTAAACAGCACAAACATGTAATCAAACAAAATTGACTCATTGAGTGACAGAGTAATAATATTCTGGAGATTTCTTTTGATCAATAATGTTCTACTTTTGCAACACAGCTTAGATGATGAGAAAAGGACATGTTTTGTTCTTGTAGGCTTTTGGTCATTATCTGTTGCTGGATAACGTGATGAAACACACACTTTTTGCTCTTTTTAAGATAAGGTTAACTCCTTATCCATTTGATCACCTGTAGGATTTCACACTTTCGTGAATCCTATAGAAGTGGCCAGTCTGGTACACTGGTATTGCCTAGACTGAAAAGCTTCTGTATTTTGAAATGTGATAGCAGCACACTCCAACTTACTGTGTCCAGATATGACAACAGCACCAGACTGCTGGAGGGTGGATTTTGGGAAAAAAAAAATCATGGTGCCAAAGGCATTCTGCAGCCTGTCCAGAGCAAGTTGAAAGTCACTGTCAGTTATCTACCTCTGGCATCCACTCCCTGCACAACTAGTTATTTAGCTCACAGGTTTGTAAAGAGTGAAACAGGCCATTAACTTGGCTTAACATGACCTATCACACAGAGTGTTGCTTGGGAGTATCCCTGCAGCTGTTTGTGCTCCACAGCAGTTGTGTTTCCTTCTCCAGTTCAGCATTCTGACAGACATCAGTGAGTTTTACAGTTCAGCTTTCCACAGCTGCCTGTTGGTGCCCATAAGGAGCAGCATCCCCTTTGGTTTGAGACACTGTTTATTTTTTTTACAGACACTGCCCACTGCTACCTTCCAGCATCTGATATGCTGCATTTTCTTCAGAAAGAGTAGAAATCACAAATTTCTTGAATTCTTCAAGTATCACAAATGCTTGATTTCTGGAGCTACAGTTGAGACTCTGCTGGATAAGATTTAATGTCTAAACACCGAGGAATATTTCCTCAAACATTCTGAGCATCCCAGCTTCTTTAGACAGCTCTATTTTGTTAATTCAGACTCTGTATGGTGTTTATATCCTCCTGATTTGGCTGAAAAAAATTTAAAATCAGTTGTCCATTACAACATAATTAAGTAATTTTTAGGGTCTCTCAAGCTGTTTTTGAATTTTGTTCAGTAATCAGAGGAAAATTTACTTACCTGCTTTTATGTCTGTTTTGGTCAGATTGCACAGAGACATTCAGAAGAAAACAAGTGTTTTTTGCTGGATTAGTCACACAATTACTTCTAAGAAGGAAAGCTAAGAGTCATTCCTTGTTTGTGCGGCACCATTACATGTGAAAAAAACATGGGTTGTTAAAGACCAGGTCAAAGTAAAGGGCATTTCTAATTTTTATATCCCACTTTTGGGAAAGTTCTGTTGGCAAGTGGAAAGATGGAGCATAAAGATTTTCTGTAGTATTGTTTGACCCAGTCCAGTGAGTTTTGAACTTTGATGTGACAAAGTTTTTTTTTGTTTTACTGGACTGTAATGAAATTAATATTGCAATGACCTCGATTCTCCTTGGAAGAGTGAGTAAATGTAAAATGTGAGATTTAGAGTAATTTCTAATGTGTGCAATTAAATAAAAAGAATGAGTAAAGAATAAAGAAGCAGAGAATAAATATTGCTGCTTCTTTCTTCTTTTTTCCTTGCATTTGTTTGTTTTGTTTGCTTTTTTTTTAGCCTGTTCTTTGTTTAGGAAAGAGAGAAAGAAAGGAAGAATCAACTGCATGTGATAAACTGGACTATCTGATCTGCACTGTCACCTCTGGCAAACACATTACATGGGAGAAATGACCCAAAAGATGTCAAATCATCTGAGTTTTTTCACAACTCTCAGTGATCTTTAGATAAGGACCCAAGGTTATGCAAAGTGCCTTCCCTGTTATCATAAGGATTTTATGTAGTAGATAGAAATCCCTTTGGAATGAATCCCTTTGAAATGACCATCAATCCTATCATTTCATTCTGGGGAAAATCCTGAGACCTGAAATGAGGATGGTACGTGCAATAAAAAAAGATCATTTATGTGTGCTCCTCTGATGCCCCTGTAACCAACTCTCTGTTCCTGAGGTAGAATTCAGGTGACATCTTTAACCACCATCTTTTTGCCTTGTCTTTAAGAACACATTTCTATCCTTTCTGCCTGTCCCCGTTGCCAAGAGAGCACAACTGATAAGCAGCAGAGAGATAATAACAGGCTTTCCAGGCAGCCCTCGGGGGTCTGCTGTGACTGCCCTCAAACATCTGGGGGAGCAATTAAACAGGCAGCTGCCTAAAACTGAGCAAGGGTATGTCCTTGCCTGGGCTCCTCTTTTACTTTAGCACTGAGAAAATCCAGCAATTGGAGGTGCAGGGAGGGGATGAGCCAAACTAAATTGCAACGGAGAGAGTAAAGGGGGTGTTAACATGACTTACAGGACCTTGCCACACATCCTTACAAAGAATCCCTACTTCATTGTGGAAAAGGGCTGTAGGGAGCTTTGGTGTCCATAGCAGTTTCAGGGGAAACTGATTTATTTATCATCAAAATACAATTAGTCATGGTGACCTCACCACCCCCCCAGGAACCACGCCACTAGTGATCAGAAGAAAATCAGGTGTATAAATGTTAGTATAGGGTTAAAATGTTTCTAAAATCAAGGGAAAGGAATGCTGTGCTTTTTTTTTAGTGGACCATGCAAAACTGCACTTACATAGATTATAACTAAGCATGTTGATAAGAAACACAAACGATGTAATTATTTGGGGGTGAAATATTTGTTGCTTTGGGGATCACAAGAATCAATGTTTAGAGTTTCCAGGGTGCCTGAAGATGAGATTGTGTTTGTACAATGGGACAATAGAAGTACAGTTATTGTAGTAATTGTTTTTCTTAAACAAGTATTTGCTTAAAAAGGTATAAATATGTGCATTCTGAAAAGATGGATGGAGCTAGATTTGGGTAGCTATACCCCTATTTCCTCAGCAGTCTTAATAAAGCACCTGCATATAATCCACCTGTGATTATGTGTTTCTGAATAATATACAGAAACCATGGAAAAATCTGGGATGTTGAAAGACATCAAGGCATGTGGTGAGAAAGGTGCAGTGTGGGCAGAGGGATCTGGGGCAGCAGGACAGGGAAAACCAAAACACCAATGGGATAAAAGAGGGATAAAAGAGAATCAGTGAGAACAGGACAGGGTCACCTGGAGCATCAGTGGCTACCGTGTGTGGAGCTGGGCTGGGAGGCTTGTGCTGTGAATCAAGGACCATTCCTTGCCTGAATATTCCCTGATGCAGACACACAGAGCCAGCACACCATCCCGTGTGTTCTGCCTCAGGAAGGACAGACACTGCTCCTCCCAGGCCATAGGGGCTTTGCCATTCTGAGCTATCCAAGGGATTGGCTGCTCCCAGGGACTGACAGAAATGGTGATGAAGTCATGAAGCTCTGATTGCTTTTCTCATGTGAATGCTGTGCAGCACCAAGAGGACACCACTTGTCCTCAGGCTGTGGGGTTTTGCATCCTTGCTGCCCTGGAGCAGGATGTTTGGCCATGTCCAACAAACCAGATGTGACCTATATCCTGAGAGATGAAGGAATGCAGTGTAGATTATGGGTTTCAGGGGTAGGAATAACAATGCTGCTTTCCAGAGTTATTACTAAAAATATTTTTAAACCCAAACCAATAAACCAAACAAGAAACTCAAAAAACCCCTGCCAACCAACCAAACAAAAATGCACCAAAAAATATAACCAAATCAAAATGAGTGCACTGGAAAGGCAGAAATGTGCACAGGACACCTGAGGCAATAACAGACACACACCTAATTATGACTTCACTTAATCCCCAGGGGTAGCAAATCCCAGGCACCTGTCTGCATGTCTGAGAGATGGCAACGAGCATCCCAGCACGCAACCTGGCATTTTCTTTTGAATAAAAGGAAGCAGGTTCAGGAGGGAGGAGTAGCTTTGTGTGTCATCCTCTGAAAGGCTGGAGATAAAAGCTGTGGTTAAAATACGCCTTCCTAGACCAGGTATAGAAAAACAAGAGTTTGTAGTCAAAACATTATGGAAAAGGAGGTTTTTGTGGATTTCCAAGTCTGGATTATGTCATGCATTTAAGAGAGCATAATATTTAAGAGGATCTTTTAAGATTATTTTTTGTAAAAAGAGCTTCACCCTAATGGAACCAGCTGACATTTTTACATTAAATGTATATGTATGCATATGCTTGTACACATATTTTCACATATAATCTGGAATTGCAAAGGTTGCCCAGGGATATTAATAGGAACAATTATTAATCTGCTGGATTGAGGACAGGTTTGTGAAGGGGCCATTTCAATTTCAAATAGTTCTTTCTTTTGGAAAGAAACAAATTAACCTAAAATTGTTTTGTTGTTTTAAAAACATTTTCTGCATAGAAACAACAATGACTTGCAGTTTTCTTTCTCTCAAATCTTTTCTAAAATAGACCATAACTTTAAGACCCAGAACAGAACACTTTCCCTGTCCTCGAATTTTATTTTTCATCCTATCAACAAAAAAAATTAACCTTTTTAATTTCCCTGCCTAAAGGAAATCATTCAAGATTGACAGCAACCAAACACATTAACCACTGTTAGGGCTTGAATCTAGGTGGGGTTTAATGACATTTTTATCCTGCCTCCCTAACCATTGTTGGATTTTATGTGCATTTTAAAGACAGAAAATTCAATACCATTTCTATCAATCATTCAGGTGCCATACTAAACATAAGGGAAAAAAGAATGTCACACATATTTCTAAGGAGCAGAGTATTGAAACATAAAGCTTTTTTTTTAATTATTGATTGGTTTACAGGATCTTGGTTTAGGCAAATGATCATCCTCTTTTGAGAGTTTACCAAGATTATTCCCTTAGAGTCATTAATCTCTCCTGATTTAAAGACCATTAATTCCTTAGCTGTTTAAGGTATGATTCCTCACAAAATTTCCTAATTAACTCCCGCACACACTATTACTTTTAATTTATCATTCCTGAAGCTAATTAACTTGCATGTTCGTTAAGGCCCTTGGAAGAACAAGCTATATGAAAGAATTGGGGATTTTTATCAACAAATCAGATGACACAAAATGATAACTTAATGAATGTTCTGCTTCAGGTTTTTATTTTGATTACATCATGGTGAATAGCAGTAGCGAATAAGTGAGTGTAAAACTGAAATCACAACTTGGCCTTTAAACATCAGCAACTTCCTATTTAAATTATAGCTCTTAGGACTATGCATAGAAGAAAAAAAGTTAGAGGAAAAAAAGTTGGGTCAATCCAGAACAGTTTCTTCTAATTGAAATATTTTGATTTATTGAATAAATGTTTTAATGGTGTTTGGGGTTTTGTTTTACATGAAAATGTTTGTTTCAAGAAGAAAAGTCAATCTTTTGTGTGGCCAAATGTGTCTGAAGAAAAAAAAATTGCTTTACAGTATTGAAAATTGATATTTGAATTAATATTAAAAAGCAATACTTTGATAGTTATTAGCAAAAGAAAAGAGCTCTTCCTTTTCTGTTGCCTTTTATTAAAATTCAGAGGGCTTAATATATTTTATTTATACATATATATATTTATTTCCAATTCCTTTACATGCTTTATTGGTAAGTTCAGCTCTTAAAATTCACTTTAATTTTTATTTTCACTATCAGAATAATTTTTTTTCTTAAAATTTACCTTCATTTGATTTAAAAATGAACCCAAAATTTTGCACAAAACAGCCAGCTTTTGTTGTAAAATTTGTTTTTGTCAATCCTAAGTGCAGGGAAAAGGTTAAGTACACGAACTCTAAAATGTCCACAAGAAGAAGAAAAAGAGAAAAAACAACGACTGCATTGTCTTTTCAATCTTCTATCTAGAAATCACTTTTTGGAACTTTTTATTTGAGCCAGGGTTTGGGCATTGACCCTGAGTGGCAGCAAAGTGGAGAGCAGCAATGGGCAGCAGCAGCTGGAGCCCCCCCCTCTGCAAGGACAACGCTCGCCTTCCTCCAAGAGCTCGGGGAAAAGGCTTCTGCTGAGAAGACCTCTTCCCAAATTTTATTTAAAACACCGTGCCTAACCACCTCTCTGGGAGCACTTTCACTTTTCATCTGAGTTTCTAGGCCAGACCAAGTGGCAGAAGAGAGGCTCTCGACAGTTCCCTTCTGTTTCGGGTGCGGATCAGCGCGTGTGAGCGCCTGCTCTTCACACAGTGCCTGCAGCACCAGCAGAAACCTGCTGTCCCTGAAAATCAGCCTTCTGATTTGTTTTACTATAGTGGAGTCAGTTCCCCTGAATTGTAAGATAAACAAGAATCATGTTTGCATTCCTTTGTTAAAGATATCACCTGATGGACTTCTCAAGTGACCAGTGGAGATGGAGAGGTGGGAACTTCTCTGTCCAATCTCTGATCACTGTCCAGAAACTTATAGATACGAGGTCAACAATAAACTGGAGAGTTCTTTTCTTCTTCTCTGCCTGAACACCTGCTGTGTGTGTGTTGCTGTGTTCCCTCTCTGTGTCACAGTGACAGTAATCCTGCCAGCCCCCAGGCTGCTGTACAGAGCAGGGCTCACAGCTGCACCCCAGCCTTCCCTGCATGCAGAAAGAGGCCAGAGCAGCACACAGAGCCCTCCAGACCCCAGCATGCACTCAGGGCTGGGGCTCTGCAGTGTGGGAGATAAGCTCCCAGAAGGGCCTTGTGCCAGGGCAGGGGGTGTGCTCTGGGGCACAGCCTGAGCTCAGGATGCTGACAGCTCTTCAAAGGCGCTGTGCTGAGCTCCTGGACACAGCAGCAATGTCAGAAGGGCCAGAGGGGCTGGGCTAAGGGGGAAAACCCACATGGAAACTCTACCAGAACAACCCCCAAGTGGCAGTGCACAGGAAGGGCAGAAAACCACTGCTCCACCTCAGGACTTGGTGGCGTTTAAAAGATGTGTCTCAGAACCACACTGCTTCTGATGAGGTATGTTGCTGTTGATAACACACACGACACAGACTCTTGTGAATTTTTCTCAAGGCTACGCGAAGAAAGAATCGCTTTATTTTAGGGATTGCCCCCTTATATACAATTTCCCACAGACCACTGTGATTGGTGACTGAAAGACAAACCTCTTCACCCACACTGGTCAAACCAGAGGGACATCAAGAGAATCCCTCCTCCCAGAAGAATTCACAACATGGATGCCGTTACAAAAACAATCTCCTGGTGTTTATGTTCTTTCCCTGGGAACAAGTATCAGCAAACCAAAACATCAGAAAAACAGAGATTTAGAAACTCAGAAACTTCAGGCCTGGAAACCAGGCTACAGAGGCATGAAAAAGAATTTTTATTTCCCCAGAGGACAGATCTTTACCATATCTGCAGCTGCTGTAGAGAATGCAAGCCTAGGAGACACGAGGTTTTTGTCTCCAGCGGGAGTTTGTCTGATTTGTGCAGTCTTCATAAAACATGTGCTACTACTAAAAAACTTATCAATCACACTTAAAAACCCAAGCACAAAAAAAAGCTGAAAAAGATAAGCAGAAACCTCGTGTTTCTATCATGCATCCATATCTGATTTCCACAAGAAGTGGAAGAAGTCTCTCAGGAAATCAATTCACTTTACATGATATACAGTGAATTGAGTTCTCGTTGAAATAGTGGCATAAATATTGAATGTTTGACTTCTGTCCTAATTCATAGCAGCTACTTATAGTGCAAACTGGATTTGTTAACAGACTAATATTTCTTGTGCAAAAATCATCTACACAACTTCTGCATTTCTTCCAAGAACTGCTTATGTTCATGTGTAAGACTTTCTTAGAAAACCCTTAGGAAAGGGTTTAAAGAAATCTCCTGCCCTTTTCAGGAAACAAAAGGTGCATGAGTTGTAATTTCTTCATCCTGAATTGTCCAGTCAGTTTAAAATGCAATTTAAAATCTTAATGGCAAACCTTGCCGTTAATTAATTATAATTAGGTATTTTTTGCTTAGTCTCTAAATTAATCAGACTTTCAATACACAGTCCCTCCTGCATAAATATTACACTTACCTTTTTAGAATAATTTTAAATTTGTTAGCACAACCTCACCAGATAAAGAAGAAATCATTATCTCCACAACCATCACAGGAGAAGCCCATTTCTTACAGGAATTCATCACCAGCTTTGACCAAGGCAATCATCACCCAGTGACAAGGAGTTCCACAGGCACTTGTGGGGGTGAATATTGAATATGTGACCATGCAGAGCTGCCCTGGGAAGAGACAGGGTCACTCATGTCACAGCAGCAGGGCAGGTCTCCTGAGGACATTTAACACCTGAGGGAGCACAAACCCCCCTGGGCAGCAGCCAGGGAAGCCTGAGGAGCTGGAGGGAGCTGGATTTTCAGAGGGAAGGAGCTGCTTTCTCCTCTGAGCTGTGGAGAATTCTCCAGCTTCCACAGCAGCTGCCCAGCAATTACAGAGACAAAGGATGGGTGCACGAGTGCAGGCTATGAGAAATGGCATTTGAAGTGAACCCTTGGTAATAAGAGTCATAAAGTTTGTGCTCCATGGCTAATTTTATTATTTTGCTAGTGAGACTCATTAAAAAAACATTGTTAAGAAATTACTTTTATGAGAAATTTTATGTGAAAATAGAGATTAATTTTCAATATAGTATTGTGATGTTAGCTTCCTGATGTTGCAGCGAAAATACGAATTCCAGCTTTTCTTTGCTGACTTACAGTGATGCAGTCTTTCTGGAAGCAAGATACTTGAGGAAGACTTGAAGTTGCCTGAGGCTTATTGGTGTTACTTCAATGGCATTTGGGACTCATTCAATATTCTTGAGGGGGCATGGAGTAAGAGAGAAAGGGTTGAGCATGTAACATCTAATCAGGTTCTAAAGGGTATTTTTTAAGCCTTTTGCCACAATCTGTTGGACTACAAACCCATCTCACATTTTCAGATAAATGTTTGTTCTTCCATATGCCTTTGAATTGGATTCTGTGGCTTTATGGAAAACATTAAATGTTTAGGAATTGTTTTAAAATCTGATTCGACAACAGTGGCATTATCATGAGATTAGGAAACAATTTAGCTGTATTTTATGTCTTTGCAACATGACCAGTGGCACAAATATTCATGCACTCCATCTGAAGAAGAACAGAGAAAGAGCCATGAATAAAATACAGTGACAGAAACAGGCACACTCTGCTCCATCAGGGATTTGTGACCTACTGGGCTCAGTGTTTATTATCAGTGATTTAGTCATCTCTTGCCAGTGACAAACCCACTTACTGACCTCACAGTGATGCTGTGAAAAATATTCCATGCTTTCTTGGTTCAGAGAAGTTTCTGGAGCTCCATATGAATGCTTTGAATCTGTATCTAAATAAATTGCTGATGAAAAAGTTTTATCAGAAAGCAAAGAAATAGGGGAAGTTCCCTTCTCTGGCCCAGTGTCACAGATAATGCAGAGACAGAGAGAGCTGGATCATTTCTGCACTGCCCATGGAGAATGAAAAAGCTCAGAAATCTTCCATCAAGAGTGACAAGATTGTGAATTGCACAGATACCATACAGTTTAATCTTTATTAATTTCCTTCCTCAAACTGTCAGTGAAGGGGATAATGAAACAAAACCTCAGCAGGAATAAAACAACACCAAAACCTCAGGGTCTGACCTAGCCCTGACTTTCTGTAATGGCAGTGCCTCACTATGCAGAGGGACAAGTTTATGTTTTCTACTTTGGTTTTAAAATCCCCAGCCCTGTGAGCCCATAGACTGGCTATATTTCAGTTTGGATAGAAGAGGCTACTATGGTAACCCTCTTTGTGTTGCTAGGGCAACCATTTAATAACAATTAGTTCTTTTAAAAGTAATTCACCTTTAATAGAGCATTAAAGATTACATCCAACTCTTCCAAAAGGTGTGAAGGGAATGGACACTACCATTCATAACAATTAATAAAACAACCCTTTTTCCTTTTGTTTGCTTGGGGTTTTTTAGACAAGGAAGCACAATTGCTCCTCTTGCCACGTATATTTATGCAACTTGCCTCCCATGTAGAGTCTCCACAATATTTTTGTGCTTGGAGAAGGCACACTCAACATTATGAAATGTTAACAGGGCTGCACCAATTCAGATCTGTCAAATTAGAGTGTCCTCATGTCCTCACAGCACTTTGCACTCCCACCCTTTGGTATGGGAAGTCTTCATAAGATTTAACTGGCACTTGAAACAAGTTTCAAAGTCAGGAACATTTTAATTCAGGTCTCTAAGCTGCACAGCTGAGATGTGAATTTTACAACATGGGAAATGTCCCTCTATCTATACTCAGTTAAATGACAGTTCAGCAGTTGTGAAATTTGAGTCTGAATCCATACGTGCTCCCTAATTTATCCACCAGGAGTACAGCTTTCATAGAGAATATTCTCTAATCACCTCATTGCTCATCAGTGGTCGGAAGTGAAGGATGAGAAAACTCATGACCTTTTACTGTTGGTCACCTTAGTTTAGTGGCTAATATTCAACAACACACTTAAAATACTGAATTTTCTCCTTAGTGTTCTGGAGCTGGTTCTGGTGAGGCTGTGCTAACAAATCTAAAATGCTACTAAAATGCTAAGTGTAATATTTCCCCTTAAAAACTTTCCTGAGCTGCCACGGAGAGCTCTCCTGACAAGCAGAGTGATTGACCATAGAGCTGAAAAGCAGTTTGGCACTGCCCTTCCTGTGGTGCCCACAAGATTTTGTGTACAAGGTGGTTTACATCCCTTCTTTTCAGGAGGGAAGCTCAATCCCCACTCTGGGGCTTTGCTACCTGCAGGCACTCACAGATCTCACAGTGGCCTGACATTTCGTTTCAGCTAATCCTAAATCCTATGGAGAATTTCAGATTAAAATTTCATCTGCTCTGTGATTTGAGGTTCTCTTTGTCTGGCGTGACCTCAAATGATGCTCTTGGCTGCAGGAGAGTGCTTAGAAGCAGCAATTTCTCCCTCTTCTCCCCTACTCATCCACACTCAGACCACAGCCAAGGAGCTGAAATTCTGTTTATCTGTCGCTCCTTCCTGCAGCCACCTGAGGAGAGAGATGATGAGAAATGGGAAACCCTCTGAAACCACTGTCCCCGTGGCTCAGATTAGCTGGGGGAGTGCAGAGAAAAAGAAATTACAGCAGTGTAAAGGAAATGGGACTGAAAGGAGAAGCACAGCTGAGTCACAACTATTTCTCTGATGTGTTCAAACACTCTGCTGAGCCCTTCCTAAGAAAAAGGTAAACAGACTCCCAATCCCCACAAGCTGAAATGGATAAAAAAATGCATAACTCTGTCCTTGTTGCAACATGAGGCTGACACAATTAGCCTTGCAGTCTGATTTTTCATGCCCGTAGCTATTATTGAAGACATGCTTTTGAAATATATCCAAAAAGAAAAGTGAAAGTACAACAATTTTCTAATCACCATCAATTTCTCTGGCCTTTCATCTCTCAAAAGATATTGGGTAACATCTGGCAAAGAACCCTTTTTTCCCTCCCCTCTGGTACTCCTTTTAAAGTGGCACTGATGAATCTATCTGGCTGAGGGCTGTAAAAGGAAAGCAGATGGCACACTTATCACCCAGAAACCAATCCCATCAAATTGTCCTTTACAAGCATCTCTGGTGAGGAAGCAACTTGCTAATGATAGCAATTAGCATCATAGAAATACCAAGAAGGCCAGAATCTTGCAGAAAGCATTTCTGATAAACTCTGGGATTGATGCTTCTGCTGCCAAGCAAGCAGATAAAACCCATTAGTGTCTAATGTTAATTCATCACAACTTACCAGGTCCTATGGGGCTTTACTTTGGGGCAGGAGAAGCTTGCTACTAAATGCTAAAGCAAGGAGAAAAAAGTAGACATCTCTGATTTTTGTAGCAGCACAGGAGTCTCCTATTTTTGTTTATTACTCTTATTCTAAAGGGACATTCAACATTAAGCTGTCCTGTGTGTATTGTGGTTTGGTGAAAGTCACTCTTTCTCCTTTGAAGTAACTTTTTCCACCAAAGGAAGGGAGGAGCAGCTCACAACAATTTGGCAGGATGATTGTTGTGCACAGAAACTAATTTCAATATTGCTTTAGCCTGTAATTTTATTCTCTAATTGGACTCCTTGAGAAGGATACAATGATAGGAACAGAAGTGTCTGGTTAAAAGCAGGACAGGGCTTCCAGGGAACAGCAGTTTGCAGAAGGTTATAATTTGGGAGTTCTTTCTGCAACCTGTGTAAACGGAGAACTTTTCCTCAACTTGGAGCATAAAGGTTACAGATACAGAAAATGCATTTAGAGGATGCAACCTTGCAACTAAATTTAATTAAGTAATCCAATTTTGGCTTTGTACAACTCACAAATATATTTTTTGTCACAACACTGGTAAACTGAATTTCTTTTTTTTTTTTTTTTTTTTTTTTTAATTGAGGAACTCTGTCCGTTCCCTTGAAAAACATCTCCCTTTTTCAGCATGTGTCTCAGCCTAAGTGACTTTTCCCCTTGTAGGTAGTGTGGAAAGAAGCAAAACTAGGTCTTTTTTTTTGACAAATGACCCTGGATTTTGCTCTAGTGTTTCTCAGTAGGATAAATTTAGAAAATCAAAATTATAAAGACTGTCTCAAATTCTTAGCAGTTTGAAAAGTGCAGGACCTTAACAATCTTCAAGGAGAATATCAATTTATTGCTGTGAACTCATCTTTCATTTAAAAATGAATTAAAGTTTGTATCTATGCAGCTTTATTACACAGATAAAACACAACTTCCACAACACTTACTAGAAAAAAAATTTGTCCAATAAAATCAAAACAAATCAGGGGAATCTGTTGTGAATTCAGCTGTGTTTGCACTCTATATGTTCACGTTAGAATTTTCATCTACATGCTACATTTGCAGTAATTTAGAAGCATCACATGCTCACTTTAACCTGAATATGAAGGTTTTTTTGTGAAGTGAAGTTTGTGAAGTTTGTGGGTTTTTTTGTATTTTATAGTTTCACAGTTCCTCACTTTTGAAAGTGAGCCTAAGAGAAAATGAATGCCCAGGCATAAAGTACGGAGCAGATAATTTACACACACATATTTCCCATTTCTCTGGAGAGGTTCAGGTCTCGGTGCAGAGCAGCAGCGTGTGGTGAGATTAAAGCAGAGCCTCCTCTGCTCTCCTGGCAGACACTGATCAGCTCTGGGTGCCTGCACAGAGACACCAGGAGCTGCAGCAGAACTCCTGTCGGATCCCTCTGGCCACAAAGGGGAGACAACACCAGTGAGACAGCACCTCACACTGTCAGATTAGTTCAGAAGATCAGCACAAGACCTCTGTTCACAGGGCAGTCAATCTGTTACCTTTGATAAGAAGTAAATTCCCTTAGCAAGGCATGAAAAACAGGAACACAATAGAAATTCATTTGCTTTGATCACAGCCAGATCTTGACATTTAGTTTCTGTTTTGAGGATAATAATTCTGAATGGTTTGATGTTTTCCCCTTCCTGAGCTATAATATTAAAAAGGCACTGTAAGTCTAAGAACAGAAATAATTCTAACTTGAAAAATATGAAACTCGAGGCATGTGCCCAGACATCTTTTTAAGCCACGCTCGATGCAGCTTTGGTCTTGTGCATTGTCTGGTTGGATGATCTCTTTATGATGAAGGATCATAGCCCTGGTCTCACTTTTCTTGGTAAGAGGAATCTGACCCTGGAGGTTTAGTAGTGCAGACTGTGGGAATCTCACACGGCACAAGCATGAGCAGTAAAGCTCACAAAACCTTACAGCAGCTTGTTCACAGCATGTACTGGTGACACGTGTCAAAATCCTGAAGTAAAAACTTTGCTTTTCACGTGCTGCTTGGCAGATTAGCCCTTTGTTTTTCATCACGTGTTGTCAGACTATGATTTTGAATAGATTTATTCACATATATAAAATAAAGAACATGTGCAAAACATCCCAGACAGTGTTGGTCCCAGCTGTCTGCTGCAGTCTCAGCTCATCTCTCTGCTTTGATTCCAAGAACATCTGGCAGAAACTGATTGTCAGCAGCTCGTGAAGTAAATAACACCAAAAACATTGGAAACCATCACAAGATAATATAGATGAAATTGGCTGATTGAACAACTACAGTAAAATGGATGGGGAAAAGAACTGTGAGGCCATTGAACTATAAAAGGGAAGAAAACAAACATTAGGTTTGCAGGTGTTCCAAGTCCAAGATGAATAAGTTCTGCGAACCGTTTCTTTTTCCATCTCTGTGTACTGTGCTGGCACAGCAGAGGCAGCAGATAATAAAACAACCTACTGTCCAGATTTGTTGAGCTACCTTACTTCAAGATCGAGTCCTGAAGTCAGAACTGAATGAGACCAAGTGAGGAAAACATTGGATGCTGTCAGAAAACATTTTGTCTTGTCCCCTGTAGTTCCAGGAAGAGGTATATGGAATTATAACCCCAAGACATCTTTGCTTCTGTTTCCTGGTAAATCTTGCTCTATTTAACTGTGGGAAAAAAAAAAAAAAAAAAGAAAAAAAAAAAAAAGAAAGAATAAAGAAGAGAAAAGAACACAGAGTGAAAGAGGTAACAAAAAAGATCAATGAGGAAAGGAAAATTTCCAGGCATAAAATAAAAGAATAATAAAAGAAAATAAAAAGCTGGTAACAGAGCAATAGACTAAATTAAAAGAACATTTCATAAACATGGAAATAAATGGGTTTTATCTTGTGAAGGAGTAACACTGCACATAATGAATTCCAATTGGAATGCAGAACACTTTAGAATGGGTGAGAACTAATTTTCTAAGTGACTTCCTTGTCCCCAGTGTTCTTTTTTTTTTTCAGTTTATTCTTACAGCAGAGGTTCTGTTGCTGCATTAAAGATCATTACAGATCAGCTGTTGTCAAACCAGCAGTGTTTTGTACAAGAGTGGATTCACTTATTCTTTTTTTTATTTTTTTTTTATTTTTTTTCCCCTGCTTTTTATTCTTCTGTTATGAAAATTAGTTTTTATACTTCATGTATTTTCCAGTTCACTTGCTGCATTGCTAAAATATTGTTGCTAGCTTGTTCTTTCATTTATTTTTTTTTTATCCCCAGTCTTTCCCTCCCCTCTTATTTTATGTAAAAATCAATGGCCAAATCCTATTATTCCCATTATTCTGCATGTTCAATTTCCTGTTTGCACTACCATTTCCATGATACAAATTGTTGTTACTGCTAAATGAAAACAAGACATCTCTATCATGTTGAACTTTCTAATAACAGCAGTGTTCAGTAATTTTTACTGGTTGTTCTCAAAGGGTTTGGAGCTGCAATATTGCTTTGGCTTTCTGTTCCACCAGATGGGAAGGGACATATTCTTTCCCTTCACCCCTCTAATATTTTTTAAAAAATTAAATAAATATAATAATATATGTTATTATAATAATAGCTTTTAAAAATACAAATATTTTTACTTCATTGTGGATTTCCCACAGAGAGAGGTTTCAAGTATTGGACTTTTACAAATAACATCACAGCACTCACCAATATTGACTACCACGTGTGAAGATGTTGCTTCATCTGACTCTGGGATGCTCTTCACTTTTACAGAAAATCCAGCTGCACTTTGGAACTTTTTTAAACCACTGGCATTGAATCTGTAATTCCTGTGGAGCATAGTTTTGACATGGCAAAAAAAGAATTAATTATGGATTGATCCCTTGGTAGGGAGAAAGAGATTTTTCTGAAGTGAATCCAAATCTAATTCTCAAGGAAAAAAATTGTATGGGATGCAAAATAGAGAGGAAAAAACCCAACAATTTAACAAACAAATTGAACATTACTAAATGAATGCAGAAAAATTTAATGAAGTACTGGTGACAGTATAATGTGGTTTCACAGTATAATAGTGATATTTAAGCTCATCTTCATAGTTTTTTGGTTCTTGTATGGACAGTGCAAGTACATTTCTTAAAACTGAGATAAAGTCCTTGATGAAGGACTTCATAAATACTTGAATTTGCCAGATTTTTTTTCAACATCTATGTAACATGGATTTAGAGAAATCAGTGGAACTGCACACACTACCTATGGAGTAGTTGCTATTCATTTAATTGATTTTAATCTAAACGAGAGGCTGATGGAGCAAAGTGATCTGGTAACCACCCTCAAATTGTATTTCAAAAGTGCCTTCTCCTTGGTCTCCTCTTGTTCATCACAACTCATATTGCCTCCCCATGAAGAGACAATGTTCTTGACTTTCCAAGAAAAATGTGGTGAAAGAATTAATAAGATGTCAGCAAAGCCTTTTTAAGCCTGTAAGCTTTGTATGAAGTATTCTTTTGAGTCTGAGGATAAGGAACTTCCATTTCAACTTCCAGCTCAAAAGATTCATATTAGAGTTTACATTTAGAGTTTATTACAGTCACAAAAATAATTTCCTTCTCCAACTCTCTGCTGAGTACAACCTCTTGATAAAATTTCTCAGAGGAATATTTTATCAAGAAAAATTTACTTCCAGGCTTGGATTCAGTTTTCCAGATCTATCCACAGTTGCTGATAACAGGTGTCTGTGCCATAGCGTGTCTGAGAGAAGGAGTAGACTAACTCTCTTTTTTTGACTACTGGAAATGTACATAACAATTATTCCCCTATATTTTTAATTACTAACTTTGTTAATATAACTAAAATATGATAACTGTTGTCTTTCCTAACACCCTCTAGAGGACTCTGTGTTCCTGGGTCTTTCTCCCTATGTAAAGGCATTACAGTGTGCCAGTATTCAGTCATAAAGATCCCAGAGTTGAAAAACAAAGCTGAAGTGTAGCTGGACTCCACTTATTCCCCCTTTAGCTTTATCTTCTGGTACCACTAGAGGGTTCCTGTAAAAAGAAATGTCTTGACGTGAACTTGAAGTGTAGCTGGGGTTTTGGTTCATTCTGACATCTCTGCCAATGACAGCCCCACAGCCAGGGACCTTCAGACAATTGCAGAAAGAATAAAATATTCCATGCTGTTCTTACAGCATCTCAGGTGGGAGGAAAAAAAAAACTAAAAGGGTCAGCAATTATTTTAATAAGCTTTATACTCCTGGTAACAAATGTGAGGAACCATCAGTGGAGGATGAGGTCAAGCTGCCACACAGCTCAACATCACTGCTTACCCCAGTGCTGGCTCGATTTTCTCTGACTGCTTCCTTCATGTGGCCAGGAGGAAAAACCCAAGAAAAAAACAACTGCAAAATCACAAGTAAAGCATTGAAAATATCCTAGCAAAGGCCAGTGTTTCCCACCCTCACCCAGACTTGTTGCTTCTGATCTTTTTAAGCCAGGTTTAATATTGATGGGGCTCCACAGTTTTGAGGGTTTAAAGCTGCTGCCGGATAGATTTCTTCTGGAACAGCTTCATAAGTAAATAATTTTATGGTCACTGCTGGTAGTGTATCATCAGCTGCAACTACAGTCACCTGTTCATAGTTTACTAACAATACACTCAATATATCTTGATGATATTGGTTGTATTAAAGTCATCTACCTGGAGAACCATAGCTTAAAATGACAGGTCTGTGGAAAAAAATTCAGGGTTCACGCTACATAAAGGGTGAATGCAAGTATTGAGGATTATTCTAGCAAAAATCATTGCCAAACAAGCAACTAGTTCCAGTGCTGAAAAGGTCACTGGCAAATGAAATGTTCTTTAAAGGATTATGCAATTCCTCATATGGGTTTTAATACCAATTTACTGAGCACTGCCTGCAGGTTCACAGAGCCTTAGATCAGATTTTCAAGTTAGTAACAGATAGAGATCTATGTCACTTCTGCAGCCAGAAACTGCTTGAAGTGGAAAGGGGGAAAGCAACATGAAATGAATACAGTGTGCATTTATCTTCACAGAGGCAATGCTTTCAGCAGAGCCCATCAGAAAGCATTACATTGGGGTCGTCCTCAGCATACAACATAATCAATACAGACCTGACCTTTCCGTGCCTGGGACGGTTTGTGGTGTTCTGAGGGACAGAGATAAATAAACAGATGCCTTCAAAAGATGGTAAATGGCTGCCCTCTCTCTTCTGAAGGTAAATAAGAATTTTCTCATTAACATTTCATCTCCTATCACTTGGTAAAGGGTAGAAAAGCAAAGATAGCACATCTTACTTAATTAAGAGTCCAGTCTACCAGCCAAATAACTTGCTCAATCCAGAAGTGCAGAATTCAGCCTTTGGATTAAGTTGCATGTAATACATAGAAAACTATACTGTATCTCAAATTAGAAGAGCTGGTTACATTTTAAAGCAATTTACATGTTAAAAAGAAAGAAATAAATGTTCTTGGGTTTTAATTAAAACCATTTAAAAGGTCATTTACAGAACTTCTTGCAGAGGCTGTAAATGAAACTTCAGAATTTAAATAAGAAGGTTTTTATTCCCTGTTGTAAATGAGAATATCCTTACTGGATATAAACTTGATTTTTCATGGTATGGTTTGAGCCTCAAGCTCTTTACCTATGCAGGTCAATCATATATTAGATTCTTGGAAATATCTTTATTTAGTTATAAAGTAAACTAATGCTGGGCTTCAGAACCCTCTTCTATTTGCAGTCCTTCTCTTAAAACATTTTATTATTGCTGAATCTGATTCTCCTGTGCATTAACATCAGTTTTCCATATATAGTCAGTAGTTTTCATTACTTACTGTGTTTTCTCCATTCACACCCAGCTGGCTTTTCCCTAGTTAGTGTCATGGATTTACATACTCTAGTCTCAAACTTCATAGGAGGTTCACTTTTTTTGTTGTTGCTTTCTGTTAGTTCTGTGTTCCAAGATGTTTGAATTCACTTGATTATCATTTTTATTAAAAGAATAAAAATCTGCCTCTCACTCTTTCCTTAGAAATTCATGTCTAGACATTAAAGCATTTTGGCAATGTCTCCTTCCATCAATTAATTCCCTCTGACAGAGGCTTTACACACTTTCTCCTTGACCTATTGTTACTGATGTGCTTCAAAAATATCTAATTGAGCATTTAAAATTTATTAATATCTGTTTGTCCTTCCTCCTAACTTCTTTCTGCAGTTGTTCTCTGGTCACACCTCCACTTTCCTTCCTCCCCAGATTTGTGCTCCAGTGATTGGGACTGCACAGTCTGGCACAGAGGCTCTGTAGGGGAGGCAGCCCAGGCTGAAATATGAATATTTCTACAGTGCTGAAGAAATAGCTCTGTTTCTTGCCTGCCTGTGTCTCTGCACAACAGGCATCAGAGCCTGCAGCTTTAGTTTTGAATTTGCAGACTGTATTTAAGCAACAATCTGATTTACAAAATTTCTTAATGCCCACTTTTCTGCCAGAGACTTCGAAGTCACTCCTGGCATAGCTGAAAACCTGCCCTGGGACAGGGGGTGGGGATGTGCAGATGACAAATATGAAACTGTTGTTCCTGGAGCCATACATCCCACCAGCACTGTTGGAAACCAAGAGTTTAGACCCTCTCTGAGATCCTCAGAGGGAGAGAGAAATGTGAGATTTGAGTTCAAACCTTCAGAGAAATTAAAATATATGAAACCAGAATAGAATAGAAATAAATCCTTAGGCTTTCTAAGTGTTTTCAATAAGAGGCTGCATGAGTAGCTGTAGAGGATCAGTGTCTTAGAAATCAGGATAAAAACTTAGTAGCCCATAGAAATAATTAAAAACATAGTACAAAAACCAATACAATATTATTTTGCATTTTTAGATAGAATAGTCTGCAAAAACAGATAGTAGCAAGGTCGAAAATAAGGTAACAAAATTCAGATAATGCTGAAGTCAAAAACATGACAAATTCTGCACGTATACGAAAAAACAACATACATAAAATTACAATGAAATGTGTAATATTTTTCCATAACTGTAATAGGCATAGAGAAATTGTTTTAACTTCGTGTATTTAGTTGATTGGTTGGTTTAGGGTCAGAAGCTGGCCTTTGGGGCCTGCTAGGCTGCAAATTCCTAACTTTTTAGCTAGGTTTTTGCTGCTTAGCTTTGCTTGCACAAAACCAAGGAAAAGAAGAAAAGAAGAAAGAGCAGAAGCTGGAAGGTCTCACGACCCCAGCCAGCCATCGGGATTCCAGGTCCAAAGCCCGGGACCCCTGAAGAGAATCTCGGAGGCTCTGGAGAACTCCCATGGTTCTCTGGAGCCTCACCCTGAATTTATCCCTGCTGGCTGCTGTGGGAATCCAGGACATCTCTCTGACTGTCCTGGAAAATTTATAAGTTACAAGAATTTAGGTAGGATGACAGTTAACATCACAGGGTGAAAAGGTAGAATTTTGGGGTTTTAGGATGTGAGTTTGAGGGGCAAAGATGGAGGGAAAAGGGTGTGTCCCTGTCCTTCTTCTTCGTCTTTTGTCCTCCATCTTCTGCTGTGATGGTGGCACTTTTTAATTGGTTTAGAGTAAAGATTCACTGTTCAATACAGGTGATAGGTATTAGAGAGTCATTGTAAATAAAGAATATGTAATTTTTAGTATAAAGGACAACACCATCCCAAAGGGTGGGGAGTTTGTCACAACCTGGCCTGCAACAGAGACCTCAGCAGGCCAGAGCCAAAAATGTAAGATAACAAAGAATAAACAATCCTTGAAAGAACAGAACAGATGATCTGGACCTCTTCTTCAGACACTGGGCTGGGGGAAACAGAAACTTCCACAGAGACAGAAACAGAGTCAAAGTCAGGTTCAGGAGCAACAAAAAAAAAAAAAAAAAAAAAAAAAAAAAAAAAAAAAAAAAAAAAAAAATTTAAGAACCTGACAGGCTGCCTGAGCTTCGTGGCACCAAGAAGCCCCAGAGGCCCCAGAGTCTCTCCAGGGCTCACCCAGAGAGAGCCCTTCAGCCAAACGAGCTGCACCTTCAGAACTTGATTGGACTGATGCTTTTTAATAAATAACTTTTAATACTACAACAGGATTCCAGCAGCCTGGCTCCCCCCACGGCACCTGCTGGGCTCCCTCCAAAGAGCCATGGCACCACAAACTTCCAGATCCTGACTTTGCATTTCCAGTGTTTAACTCCAGGCAGAACTTGCAGAATGCCAAGCTGGCTCGGGATCCCCAGTGCAGTCCATATTCTCTGCCTGCTGCCTGGTGCTTGCTGGGTCAGCACACACTGATCTTTGTTCCCCCTGCCGTTGACTGGAGTGCTTCTTGTTTGTTTGATAAAGGTGAAAATTGCTGAAAAAAGCAGTACTGAGTGCTCATACAATGCTTCTAATGCTGCCAGAAAAGTCCTTTCAGACACAAAACTGAGCCTTGATTCCCTTCTCATCAGTCTCTACTACACAATAAATTGCGGGATGTTTTCACACTTTGTGTAAAGTAAAACTTGAATTAAAAGTCACAAGCTTGGGGGACATGTCTTTTATCATAAACTAGTTTTTATCATAAGCTAATTATTTATTAATCAATATTGACTTTTATTTTCTGGTTTTGTGTTGGAGGAAAAACAAATTTCTCTTTTGAATAATTTTCACTTTTCTTGCACTGAAAATATTCCATTAACTACAAAAAGAAGTTTGCTTTTGTGAAGTTCTTACAATTTTAGAGTACAAGTGACTGTGAGACACTCATTAATTTCTTTGCATGATACTTCTGAAGGCTGTGAACTATTGCTTTATGTACTTTCATGATTAGAAATTGGTAACGAAATTACTTCCTACAGAACTGGCAGAAGGGCCAAACAGAAGCTATTTTGTGAGAACTTTTGTGAGGTTTATACAACCACTCACAGAACAATCTCTATGTTGTTTTTTTTTTAATTTTTATTTTAAGAAGACTGTAACATTATTTTTTTGTTTTAAAAAATATTGTTGTTATTATTATTATTTGTTTCATTAGGATAACTCCAGAATGTAGTTAACAGTAATTTAATATTTTCATAAAATGCTTCCAATTATTACAATAAAAATTAAGCCCCAAACCTCTCTCTGCTCTTTTTGTGGCATTTTGTTCTCATTGTACTACTCTTATGTTGTCTGCAAAATACAGAAATCCTGCAGCAAAAATTCTGCTATTCCTTTATCAAGCTAAACATGCAAAAGTAGCTTAATATTCTGGAAGTTCCTGGGTACAATTTCTGGGCTGTGGTAGGGGTATTTTTCTGTTTCTAGAAAGTGTAGGACTCTAGAAAAGCAGTTTGAAGAGTGAATATTTAACTCTGATAAAATCTGTGAAGAGAAATCCTTCCAATGTGGCAGTCTGTGAACTGTGGCTGCAGAAGAGATGCTGGTATTGAGAAGGAGATTTCTCAGTGCTGAAAGACAACCTCAGAGACACAGATGCCACTGGAAACTTAGACTAATATCTGAAAGAATTCTCAAAAATAACCACAAATCTCTCCTGCTCTTTGGATATGCCCAGAAATTAGTTATTTAGGCATTAAGAGTGCTGTGAAAGGAACCTTGTAATAAAAATATCGATTTGTGAGGTATTTTCAGTTAGGCTGAGCTCTTTTTACCCTATTTTTACATTTTTTTTCCTCACACTTCCACTATTTATGAGTTCTGCACAAATCCTATACGACGCTTTAAGTAAATTATGTGAAATATGTCACACAGGACTAGAAAGGGGGAAGGACAGTGGACAGCAATGGAAAGTGACCCTGAAAGAAGTCAAGTACCTATGGGAAATATATGAGAATAATTTGAAATAACCTTGGGTGTTTCTTGCTTCTGAAAATACCCAGGCAGTGAAGGAAAGTGGCCAGAATTGGTGGGGTTGAAAAGACACGCAGCTCTCTTCTGAAAACACAGATTGTCACCACATTCCACATAAAACAGGTGAGAGCCTGTTACCCACAGGAAAACACATTCCCACCTCGAGGAATTTGAGCACCACTGTTTTTCCTCCCTTTTGAGTCACTTTTGTACCCACCTCAGTTGCCATTAATATATTGTGAGTCACATTTCATTCCAACTATAGACTCCTGAGCAATGGATCCCAAAATACTAAGATGATAAACACTTGCTAATGCAGCCTAGATTAGATATTTGATCTTAAAATATCACTTTTATCTGTGTTATATGTGAACTGCAGTAGAACAGGACAGAGTTGTGGTTTTGTAATGTATTTTTTCAATCCATTCTCCAGTGCTTTCTCTTGATACTGGCTTCCTGCTGGATTTTCCAATGTTTTTCTAAACATAACTTTTGACCTTTGCAGCAGTTCTGGACTTATGGCTTTCCCATCAAACTGAGTCCCTCTCTAGTCCTTTAGGCAAAAATGTGCTCTGTAATGTTTGCCCCCTGTCCTGCCACAAAGAGCCTTGGTCATGAGGACTCTCAGAGGTGTCAGTCTGCAGTGACCCCTTGACATTTGCTTTTTGCAATCACTAGGATATATTTCTCTTCAAGTAGTTTTTGCTAAATACCTTCACCTAAGGTCCTGGAGGCATCTGCTGACCTGCCATCACCCATCTTCCCTTCCACTCTTTACAGTTTAGCTTTCTATAGAGTCACTCTTCCTCCTCACTTCCCTTTTATTATTAAAGGAGTTTCTCTGTTAACATAATTACTTGACAAGATTTTTCTTTCTCTCATATCAATATTTTCTCTTCTGCCCCATTTTAGCTTGTGCAGGAATCAAACCCTGTTTCATTCCCCATGCCTTTTCCCCTTGGTCTTTTTTCTCAGGACTTAGGACACTCGTGGAATAAATGCCACAAAACATTTACCAAACCTTTTCTATCTTTCGTCTCCAGTTAACAATTCTCCTCACATTTAGTGGATTTTCTCACCCCAACCATCAAACACCTTGTCACTGTCTTTGAGAATCTCCCCTCTGCAGCCAGCATTTTACTGATTCTATAAATAGTCCTCTCAGCCTCCCAAGAGGAACCTGATCAAAGGGAGGGCTTTTGCATTGTTTTTGTCTTCCTCTTCTAAAACTATTACTTTTACCTGTTTAAAGCAGATGCTTCTTGATTGCTTTTTGCCCAACTCCTTTAATTGTTCCTATGACCTCATTGCTCTTGTCTTCCTTGCACTCTTTTTATCCTCCCTCTTTACGCCTTTCACTATCAAGAAGAGCTCCCTGGCAGCTTTTACCTCACAAATCCATCTTTGTCTTTTGCCTCTGAGACACCCCTTTTCTACATCCTTACAGAAGCAAGTGATCTATCATTTGGGTTTGCAATCTAGGTTCAATCTTTAATTTAGAGTGCTTTTCAACCCCGACATGTAAGACCTATTTTAAAATGTGACAGGTTCTTTTTCAGCGGTGGTGGGAGCTTGCAGAGCACTGCAAAGACAGAGTTTCATTGTCCCTTTAAATCCTTAAAGCTTTGCCATCTCACAATTCAGTTGCTGGGGCATCATGTTGTCTGTTCCTGTCAGAGGCACTTTTGTGCTGCCAGTGTGCATGTTGCAGGCTGCTGCTAAGGTCATTTTCCTAGTCCATCACTTTGACTTTCACACTCCACGGTTGCTCTCACCTTCTGAGTTGTATCAAAGGTTGTATCAAAAAGAGTACTTTTTTTTTAATTTTCCAAGCTCTTCGGGTCTTATTGCAGTATCAAGTTGACGTTTACTCCCTGCAGGTGGTCTGTGAGGCCAACTTTCATCACACCCCTGTTAAAGTCTGAACTTCAGGGATTCAGGCATCCAGTGACACCTTCACCTATCTTTTATTTCTTACAGCCTTCCCTAGAACTCCGGTTATTCCTTTTAAAACCACTGCTTGACAACCATTCTTCTTTGATGAGGTGCTCACAAAAGTGGGGACTGCTGGGATTTGGGTATATTCTGAGATCAGAAGCCAAGCACGCCCACAAATGTTGCCTCATTATTTTCCTTTACTCCTCTCATCTGTTTCTGTCCATCTGTTTTGTCATAAAGTTTAATTCTAATCTCTCTGAACAGTAAACAGATTTATATGTTCACAGCACCAAACCTACAGCATTTGACACACCAGGATCCTAAACTGTGACTAAAATTCAAAGATGAAGTCTGTAAGATAATATAAACACATAAAAGTAGATGCAAGTATTAGATTAATTTTACCAATATTTTACTGATGGTGACAGTATTCATGATCTTTATTTTTAAATTATTTGTGTAACTTTCATAGTAGTTTAGAAATATTGGTGTTGGGGGTTTTGTCACAGCAAACTAATCACCGTTAATTTCTGTGCATGAATCCTGGCAGAATTTTGTCGACAACAGTCCATGAACATTTTCTCTAAAACAGTCTGTAATATTGTGACACCACAAATGTTAAAAGGACACATTAACATTCCTGCCAGTAATGACAAGAGGGAGTTAATCCATATGTTGATATTCTGTCAGTCAAAAATAAACTAAAAAATAAATCTGTATTTGGGCAAAAAATAAAGGGAACATTCCTTGATTTGTTTGTTTGTTTGTTTGGCTGTTTGTTTGTTTGGCTGTTGTCCTCACCCATGGCTTTCTGTACCTAGTTTGCATAAAAAAAAATACTATAGCCCATGGTAGACATGTTGTGGTCTACATGTTCAGAAAGTAAGTTAAATTTGCTTCTCTTTTTCTGAAAGCCTTTTTCTTGTTGTGTAGTCTAAAATGAGAAAGTAGAAAAGCAACAGGTAACTTTTCTGAAAGCCTTTCATGGAGATCCATACACCTACAATGCCATTTTTATACACAGGGACTTTCTGTCCTTAAATGTCAGGGGCAGAAGTGTGTTAGGGCCTTGACTACAATATAAAACAAGCAGAGCAGAATATTAAAAACCAAACTGCCCTACTGGTTGTATAAAATGTAATATACTTTTTAAAATTTGACTTTTATTTGTAATGTCAGGATTTGGAATTCTATTTTTTTATGAATTTTCTCTCTTTTTCTTTCTACACGGCCACCGTGTTCTCCTAAATTGCGGTACAGAATTTCAAGGGGCACAATCACGTCTTTAAAAGATTTGCTGAATTGAGAACACAGCTTTATACATGACAAGTTGAGATAATCTTTCCTCTGTGTGTCCTGGTTAACAAGGTATTTTGATAAAATATTCTCCTCATATATAACGTCAGAGCCCCTAATGTCCCTAACCTCTGAAACAACTTCCAGAGCAGATAATGAAAGTCGGTGTCTGCATGTCATTTGTGCCTTTGAAAATGTCCCCCGAAGCCCAGTGACACAGCGGAGTGCTGTTCTGATACTGAGTGCTTAGAAGAACAGTCAGTTAATGGTTTGACATTTTCTAATCTGGATGCATGAGATAAGTCATAAAAGAAAACCCAGTGAGCTCGTTATAATGGAAAATATCAAATAATTTTGTCATTTATCCAACCAGGTGTTGTTCAGAGTTGGATTTGGCACTGCATTACTCAGGTAACTTTGGAAAGTGCTGTCTGTTTCACCTTAATTTGTATATGCATATATAAGGGCTCTAACTAGTGAGCATCTCTGCTAGCTCCACTGTGCTTAACTCAGTTTAAGCATCTGTAGTTCCTAATAGTCAGAAAAATAGGGTACAGCCATTGCCTTGGGAAAAACCCTGACAAAATTACCCCGACCACTTCTGGCTTGCATAAACAAAATATGCATTCTAATTTATAAAAAAAACCCAAAACATGTCTACCTTTCAGCATGAATTCTTTGCAGGCCTCCTTGGACCTAAGAGTTCCTAAGAAAAATGTTTGATTTGCTCTTGATGTAAAGAATAAACTGCTCAATTCCCCTTCCCCATCCAACCTGTGACTGTATGTGACACTGGTGGCCGGTATTCCAAATGTGACAAAGGAAGATGAAATAAATCCTAAACCAGGAAGTTGCAGACAGCTGTGATTGTTTCATCTTAGCCTCCTCAGTCCCTGGTAGGAGTCCTCCTTGATGGCTTTTAATGTGTTATGCAGAAGAAAGAGAAATCCTGAACCCAGTTCAGGGGCAAATTTCCTGCTGACCTCAGTGAGGACAGATTTTCTCTCTGGGAGCTCCCTCTCAGATATCACTGCACAAACCTGCTCTCTCTGCTTCCCTTTGAGAAAGGAGGCCAATCATCCTCTCAGTGATCAGCAGTAGCAGAAAAACTCAAAAACTAATTGTTTATGGAACAATTACAAATTAACTTTTTTTTTCTGTTGGATTCCTGATATGAGGGCAAACAAGATCCATGCCACTTATTGGGTGGAAGGCAAGAACTTGTTTGCGTTGTGGTTGTTATTACAGATACTTTTTGACTGATATAAACAAGAATGCAATAGATAACAGATAGAAAAGTAACAAACAATACAGCCCTCTAATGGTAATAGTAAATGTTAACTTTAAAAGAATAAATAACCATTGAATGAGAGAAATATTTTCATAAATCACAAAAAAAAAGTACTGCCCATAATCCTTTCTCTGGTACTTTGGAGATCAACTGGACTAAAGCAAAGAAGATGTTAAATCCAAAGAGCAGGTGATGATGAACCCCAAAGCACAGCAAAAACGTGTATCCCTGACCTTGAAAGGCAGCAGAAGTGAAGGAAGGATGCTGTGACTGCTTTCCATAACCACAGAGCTCACAAACTTGCACTGTGCTTTGGGGGTTTCTCTGCCTGGTTCCAAAAATCAGTCACTCCACTGGGGACATTCATCTTAAGCTAAAAGGGATGTGACTTCGACCTAGATCCTACTTTTGGGTGCTGAGGAATGAGCCTAAAGCTGCTTTTGTCACTGACTGTAGTTGTGGTGACGCCCTACACTTTCCAAGGGAGTGATCCTGTGGTGTAATTAAAGCAGCAACTGAAACAAATGGATCCTATTCTCGTCATAAATGTAAGAAAACAGAGTTGAGTTTGATTAATTAAAATAGGAGATAGCTGGTTGCAGGTGCTACACTGGCAGAGTTCCTCGCTCTGTTCTTCATCCAGATCTCTGAGCTGTTTGTTTCTAAGGCATGCTCAATTTTTCCCTTGTGAATAGTCCAAGGGTGAACAGAAGATGCTTGAGGAACTGGCTGAAGACATTTACTAATAAAGTTGTCTGTGTTGGGTTATTTCTGTTGTTATGTGGGGGAAAGCCCTTAGGTTTAGGGATATATTTCTCCCTGCAAAGTTTTTTGCTTTTGTTCCATTTCATGCCTTTTGCAAGGGACTGTCCCTAAATGAAGAGCTGCAGTCAATGATGAAGTCCTGGCTTGCTAACTCATCACTATCCCAATAACTATGTTCTGGCCTCATGCCCCTCCGGCAGCCTCTACAAGTCTTACAGGATGACATGGAAACACAGACCATTTATTTCCCCTTTTTGCTCATATTAATGAATGAGAAGTTTAATGTAATTTCTGTTTAAATCCAGACCTTCTAGCAGAAAGCTGGAGGTATAATTTACTTTCTATATGATATAAAGTGTTCATGGTTGATGTATCTTCCTGAATGTTTGTTTAGGATGCTCTTTGCATCGAGAGTTTTGTGTGAACCCTGATTATTCTGGGTGATGTTACAACTAGAACTGCACGTAGAATCTCAAAGCATTACAGAAACTCTCTTTTTAAACCATGACTTCACAAGACCTATAGGTTTCCATAGGAGACAATAGTTTTTGACTGGTTTGCACCTTTTTTAAAATGGGAAGAGACAGCAAATACTATTATCAGTTTAATTAGAAGTAACTCCAGAAATAAATCCATTAAAATCGCATCAATGGCAATTCAGTGCATTTTTCAGCTACTCTGAGTTTGAAATAGAAGACAGTCAGGCTTCTGAAAATCACTATTAATATTATTTTTTTCATGTAGTAACTCAAAAGAAATCCAGGCCAAATGTATTATATCTATTCAAGTGAGTGATACTAACAGTGACACAGTACACATGGAATTTGTCAACTTTGCCACAGTATGTCCCATACCATACATGCATATGGTGACAGGACAAGGGGGAATGGCTTCAAACTGACAGAAGGCAGTTATTTGTGAGAAATTCTTTCCTGTGAGGGTGGTGAGGCACTGGAACAGGGTGCTCAGAGAAGCTGTGGATGCCCCATCCCTGGAGGAGTTCAAGGCCAGGTTGGATGAGGCTCTGAGCAGTCTGGTCTGGTGGAAGGTGTTCCTGTCCTTGGAAGAGGGTTGGAACTGGGTGATCAGTAAGGTTTCTTCCAATCAAAACAATTTTATGGTTCTGTGATTCCACATCTTACAGTCCTGCTCTTTCCTTTGCTGCAGAGCAAGATGTTAGAAAGTATGAGTGTTTGCATGAAATGAAAATAATTTTTCATTTTTCATTCATCAATTTTTATGAAAATGATTCCTTAACTGTTTATCTTTGAACTGACAGATGGGATGTGACAAAATAAAATATCTAAGGAAATAATAATGTAAGAGATTATATGTCCAGATCCTACCATTGACAGTCTAAGTAAACTTCCCTCTTAGCTTAGTAGGATAAAACTGATTAATCCTAATTGAGTTTCCAGCAGACACAGTCTCTTTAATTGATCTCTTGTGTAACAAGATATTTCTCTGAATGAAATTATCTCCTGTGTGTGCAAACATGTTTAATAGGAGCAACTGTGCTCATTGAAATTCTTAACGCTTTGAGATTCAGATGGTATCATGGAATTAATTTTGTATATAGACACCAATGGGACTTTGAGGCAGTCCTTTTACAAGCACGAGAGGACAGGTGGATACTACTACAAGTGAGCCAAAGATTTCTCATATAATGGATGCTACAAGAGAAAAAATATCCTCCATCTAAGAACAGCCAAGACCCTAAAATAGTACTGCAAAAGGGTTCACTAGAATTAATACACAAAAGCAGAGGCCAAATCCCAAACCAGCCCTCTGCTATTTATCACTTTAGCCTTCCCTGTCATCAGGATGTCACAGACTCACTGCCATGAACCCAGGTCCATGTGAATGAACATTTTTCTCACCGTCAGCTCAGGTCTGTTGAATGATGAGGGAGTCTGATACAAATCTAAGAGGGTGGAGAAAAAAGGAAAGGTGTTTAATTGAGTCTGAGGCATCTATCCTCACTCTGAGTGAAAAAGCACACCAGAGGAAAAGCAACAAGGAGACTCTGGGGAACTACAGGCTGGTGAATCTAACCTCAGTTTTGGTAAGATTCTGGAGTAAATTCCTGTGTAAACTATTAGCAGGCACATGAAGACAAGATGTGATTGGGAGCAGCCAGGATGGATTTAGCAATGGAAAGTACAGCTGATCGACTTGATTTGTTTTCCATGAGGAGATGACTTGATCCATGCACAAGCAGACACAGCAACAGATGTTGTTTACCCTGACTCCAGGAAGAGTGTCAGCATGGTATTCCATGATTCTAAACTGAAGAACTATATTTTGGATAGATGGAGTATAAGGTGGAAAACTGCTGGATTTTTTTTTTCTGGCCTAAAAGGCTGATGGTCAGAGGATTAAAGCCCAGCTGGCAGCTGGGTACCATTGGCACCTCTTGGTGGATGGCACTGATGTTATTTAAAATTTTTCATTAATTGCTGGCAGTATCAAATACCCACCCAAAGCCAGGAAAGAACATATTGGGGGAGTGGTTGACATGCTGGATAGAAGGGCTGCCATTCTGAGGGGCCTTCACAGCCTGGAGAGGGGTGAACAGGACTCTCAAAAGTTTCTACATGGACAAATGAAAGTCCTGCAATAACCTCATAGACTACAGTAAACTGGGACTGGACAGCTAAATAGAAACCATGATGGAAAGGAGTGGGGAGTTCTGGTGAACAACAAACTGAGCATTAATCATCAGTGTGCTCTTGTGGTTCCAGAAACTGCAACCTGGGTTTTACTATGAGGATCAGAAACAGCAGGTGGAGGAAGAGTAGCACACCTTTTGTGCAACACCTTATGCTGGATAAAAACTGCAGGTGTATTAAAAAAATGTGACCTAGATGAATAAAAAATTGTTTTTACAATCTAATGACCCAACAGAAAAAGTACCTTTAATTTGAACACTCTTCTTCATATATGAGATCCTTTCATTTTGGGGGGATCTTTATGTTTTACAGGAAGGAGACAAGTTATGAAAGATTCTAACAAACAAGGAAAAGTGGGATTTTGTCACAGAACCTCCTAAAATGTCATAAGGCTTGGGTGTTCACATAGAAATTCAGGAAATTTGCAAAAGCTTTGGTGCATCTGTTGTTTGGCTGGGTGTCTGAGCAAGGAAACAAAAACCTCCTCTGATAGGAAAGGTTCTCAGCATGGACATGAAAAGGGGACATGAAAGCTGCCAAAACAAACACCAGCTTTATATACTTCATCTCTTCCAATGTTATAAGGAAATGGCTCATTTCAAAGTTTGAACATCTTAAAGAAAAGCAGTCGATTCATTGCCTACATCATGATCAGCTCCTGGGTCTCTGGATTGCATTTGCTGTTTAGGAAAGTTAGTGGCAAGGTTCCTCAGTACTCCTGCCATGGTCAGAGTTCCTCTTACAGTGGGTAGCAAGAGTATTTTTTCTAATACTGTTTTCCCAGAATAGTGTCTCTATGGCTGATTTCAGATAAGCTTGCTCCCAAGCAAATTTTGCAGCTTTCTTTCATCTGTCTGGTTTTTCACTCCCTGACTAGACTGCTAGTCTACATGGGTGCATGTTGAAATTACTTTGATTTTTCAACCATAATGTGGACCTTCAGTTCTAAGGCAAAAAAAAAAAAAAATAAAAAATATTACTCTCCACTCTTTCTGTTCTGACTGTGCTGCATTTGCCACAAATATTTTGGTATGAGAAATGACACTCAATAGGACAGTCAAAGGTTGGCTTAGCCTCGTGTAATTTCAGATATTCAAGCAAAGATTCTGCTCATTAATAGTTCTCTTCAAAACTGTGCAGAGCTTTATGGTCCTGGTGCACTGAGTGAATGTTTGCAGGTGCCTCTCTCTATGCATTGACTCTAGAGAAAGAAATAAAACTGACATCTGATGAATTCCAATTTTACCAGAAGAAATATGGGATAGAGGGAAGGGAAAGGAAAGGAAAGGAAAGGAAAGAGGAAAAGGAAAGGAAAGGAAAGGAAAGGAAAAGGAAAGGAAAGGAAAGGAAAGGAAAGGAAAGGGAAAGGAAAGGAAAGGAAAGGAAAAGGAAAGGAAAGGAAAGGAAGAAAGGAAAGGAAAGGAAAGGGAAAGGAAGGGAAGGGAAGGAAAGGGAAGGAAGGAAGGAAAGGGAAGGGAAGAGGAAGGGAAGGGAAGGGAAGGGAAGGGAAGGGAAGGGAAGGAAGGAAGGGAAGGGAAGGGAAGGGAAGAGGAAGGAAGGGAAGGGAAGGGAAGGGAAGGGAAGGGAAGGGAAGGAAGGGAAGGGAAGGGAAGGGAAGGGAAGGGAAGGGAAGGGAAGGGAAGGGAAGGGAAGGGAAGGGAAGGGAAGGGAAGGGAAGGGAAGGGAAGGGAAGGGAAGGAAGGGAAGGGAAGGGAAGGGAAGGGAAGAAGGAAGAGGAAGGGAAGAAGGGAAGGGAAGGGAAGGGAAGGGAAGGAAGGGAAGAGGAAGGAAGAAAGAGGAAGAGAAGAGAGAAAGAGAGAGAGAAGAGAAGAAGAAAGAAAGAAGAAGAAAGAGAAAGAAAGAAGAAGAAAGAGAAAGAAAGAAAGAAAGAAAGAAAGAAAAAGAAAGAAAAGAAAGAAAGAAAGAAAGAAGAAGAAAGAAAGAAAGAAAGAAAGAAAGAAAGAAAGAGAAGAAAAGAAAGAAAGAAAGAAAGAAGAAGAAAGAAAGAAAGAAAGAAAGAAAGAAAGAAAGAAAGAAAGAAAGAAAGAAAGAAAGAAAGAAAGAAAGAAAGAAAGAGAAGAAAGAAAGAAAGAAAGAAAGAAAGAAAAGAAAAGAAAGAAAGAAAGAAAGAAAGAAAGAAAAGAAAGAAAGAAAAGAAGATTCTAGCAGAATAGATGGGCTGAACAAAATTCTATTTATTAGGCCAGTAGCCTCCAAGCAGTTCCATATATTATTCCTGCTCCCAATGTGTTATTAAGATGATTCTTCTGAAATGAAAATCATTGAAATTGATATTAGAAAAAACAGCAGCTCAGAATAATAACCAGCGGTTTAGTTACTGGGTTCTGAATGAGTATTTCTAATTCTCCTTAAGCTCTTCTCAAATTCCTCTTAATATGGCCAAAGGCATCCACAAATTGGAAAAGCTTCAGCCAGCAGAATATGGCTTATGTGCTTCGTGTGAGAAAGAGCCAGCACAGCTTCACCAAGGCTCCTCACAGCTCTCCCAGCAGTCTGAAGTGACCAAAGAAAGAGGCTTCTCTTATATCGAATAGGTAAATCCAATATTAGTTCATCACCCTGCTCAGAGTGTTTGTGAATCCTCTGGCAGCTGTGTTGCTCAAAAAGTCCAGGGGTTTTGTTAGAAAGTGGACTTCTAGTGGAACCACATATAAGAATAGCTGTAACATTTTGAATGAGGAAAATTGTTTTCTCACATGCACAAAGAAAAAACAGGGATTTCTACAGACCACTGAGTTTGTGAGTGTCATGGTTGAGCAGAGGAGCACAGGTTAAGTTGCATTTTGGAGGTCTCTAACTGACCTTGCAGAGTTGTTTCTGTTCAACAACAGCGCAGCTCTATTGCCAAGAGAACAATTGTGCTGCTATTGTTATACAATTTAATTTCTCAGCCCAGATAAAGAATTATCTAGTAATGAACCCTGTTACACAGATATGGTCATTTATATTATAAATGGTGGCAATAATTTCTGTCTGTGAGGCACTTGCACATCATGCAAGTTATCACACACTCGCAGGATTAAACATGCTCTCTGTTCCAAATCACTGGCCAGCATAATTTATGACAGGGGGCTCCTTTTTTGCTCTATTCAGCTCCTTCAAACCCCTTCATCTGTTCAGAAGACACTGGAATGTTTTCTTCTGTGCTCTTCCCTCCTAGTTTTTCTAATTTTAACTTATAATTTTCAGCAATTATTTCAACATAATGAAAAAGACATGAGGAAACCAACTGGTGTGAAGCAAAGAGATCTAGTGATTTTCACAGAACAGAGCAATTGTAGTTCAGGTTCTTTTTCTGTGGAAATGCTCTGTCATCAGATACCACCCTGAACTGCCACCTACTGCCTGGTGTGTCTGTGTTTTGTTTTAAAAGTGTTCATTGTGGAAAAATGTAATTTTTCACGCAAGGCCTTGATCCTGCTGAGAGTTGTTTTGACAATGACTTATCCAAAATTCCCCGTAGGCCAGGAAGCTAAACGCCTGTGTCAACAAAAGGAAAATGAGGAGAGTTATCATTTGTACTCCCACTGTTTAAAAGGGAAACTCATGTGTTTCAAAGGTAAAGGCAAAATTGAACCAGAGGAGGAAGCACAGCTCCCTCAGTTTGGCAATTTTAACCACACATAACCAGTGGGAGATCTTGCACCTACAGAGGTCTTGAAACAATAGCTCAGGGTGGGACAAACCACTGCACTTATCTCTGCTTAAAAGTACACAAACACTGACAGACAGACACAATTTCAGCTGTACCCTCTCCCCAGCATTCCTCTGACAAAGCTGCAGCTCTTTGTGGCCAAGGCTCAGCTCCAGTGCAGCCCAGCTCCCAAATCTGGGGATAAATTTCAGAGAAAGGTTTCACTGGGAGAAAGGGACCTAGGGAAGCACGTATGGTCATGCAAAGTAAAGAAGCCAAAACTATGAACTCACAGCTTGAGGGGCTAAGAGGATAAACCCCAACATGGAGACCTGGTGTGTAAAACAAACAACAGGGAGCCATAAAACAGCAAAATAACAATATCAAACTTGGTGCCCCTGCTTGCCCTGCAAACACTCATGGGCTTCTTACTAGGAACTTCAAGCACATAAATTGTTTACACTAAAAGTTTGGTAAGTGTAGTTGTTCCTTGCATGTACTAGCTAGCAAATTACTTCTTTGGTTTTTCAAATAATCTGTGAAGCACTTGAATAAATGCTAAAGGCTGCCTGAATAAAACAATCCAATTTTACTTTGTTTCTCCATTTGGAAAATCACTCTCAGCTTCTGTTTTCTGTACTAAGCTCTGACTGGTTAGATGGGAGTATAAATCAACAGAGAAAAAAAATAAATCAGCTCTATCAACTAAAATACTTCACTATAGTCATTTGTTTGGTTTTACTTCCTACACTATGTAAAAGAAACCTCTTAAATTGGCATCTCCTCTTCCATCACATTTACAGCCTTCTGTATTTCTGACATATTCGTTGTTATCTGAATTTAAACCTCTTAAACTTGGTATAGAGTTCATGGATAGGAATAAAAAGTTTAACGTGGATGTACATATTTGATAGAGGAATAAGAGAAACATAAATGAGATGATACCTACAAAGGTATTTATCCAGCCAGTGGAGAGAAATATGTGAATTTATCTGTCTTTGAAATTAATAAATCTTGAAAAAATCTGATGAAACTGTGCAAAACCAAATATTTTCTGCAGAATTTCTGTCTTGCTTTAATTCAAGGAATTGTGAGTTGAACAAAGCAAAATATTATTTAACCATTAGGAGCCCTTCAGAAAGATGGCAGCTAAGCTCTGTGGAACTTATTTAATCTTCAGACTATCTTTATTATAAAAATATTTATTTTATACATCTTTTTGCTTTGAAAGAAGAAATATGACAGAGGTAGATAGGACACAAGACATCTTTTTTTTTTTTTTTGATGAATATTTGGAAAGTTCTTAGGCTGTATCGTGGAAGACAAGTGAAAATTCTACCTCATAAAATGAACGTGTAGTGTGTAAAATGTAGAGTAACGTGTCTTCAGCTTACTGGAGTAGAATATAAGACAGAGTGGATGTGTTTTAGGGTAAAATTAGGGTAAAATCTGAGAGCAGGCAATGGGAGTGGGAATATTGAAATGTAATAGTGCCTCTATTGAAAAATCAGATGAGAGGAAACCTGTCCACAGCTATTTTGTTCTTGGGTGTTTATGTGGCCTGGCATTTCCAGCCAGACTAGCAGGCAGCAGCTGCCCCACGTTGGGAACTGCACTAACAAAGATTGCTCTCCTGTGGAGCTGAGCCAGCAGGACAAGCTCCTGAACAGCTCTGGCATGAAACAGAGACCTTTGCTCGGATCCTTCTACAGCCTGGACAGAGAAGAAAGAAGCTGACACACGCAGGCTCCTTTTAAACAGGTTTGAAAGGCTCTGTGCCCCCCCTGCTGGGGCCTCATACTGTCAACAGTGCACTTACACCTTTGATTTTAGCACCTCTGCCACAGGTGAGACATCCCCAGCTCTGTTAGCAGGTTCCACACCCACCCACCTCTTCTTTCCTCTTCCATGTCTTCCCCATGCCCAGGAGCCTTCACAATCCTGCCTCAAATTCTGGTGAAGCCTCTGCATGTGTGAGAGCTGGGCAGAAGGGCAAGTGCATCTTTGTGAGCTCTGTGATGAAAAGGCACCTGGCAGTTTAACTCTACTGTGATTTCAATCAGCTCTCAGCAAAAGGCACACCGTGGGGTCTGACAAAATCACTTTGAACATGAAATGGGCAAAATAGAGACACAGAAACAGGCAGAGACTTCATGGGAGAATCACCTTCCTCAGAAGCCCTCACAGCATAGCAGCCTCTGGCTTTGACTGTCTCACCTGTCTGTGTAGCATCTGACAAGATTTACAGGAGTCTCTTTATATCTGGCTGATGCCCAGCAGTAATTTCAGTGCATTTCTTCTGTCTGCAGTTAGGGTAACCCAACCCTACAGAAAGCATCCAAGAAAACCCTTAAATAAGCTTTTAAAAAACCCTCTGACTGTTACAATGTGCTTTTCAGTGCTAAAAACCCCACTCTGATCCTACCCTTTTTACAGGACTCCGGTGCTTTAGGGTTTATATGCTTTAAACCAAGCGTTTCTGAATTTGGAGCCTTTTAGAAATGCATGGAGAAATGCATTTTAGTTCTGTTCCTAAGTTTGGGTCTTTCTGTTTCTCCAGAAAAATAACTGGTGAATTACATGACCAAGCTGTCCCTTGCATCCCAAGAAATACAGTTCAGGCTGTTTCAAGCTAAAGGTACCAACACAACAGCATTCACATATCACTTGCAAATAAGATACAATTATGTAATTTTGAGATTTAAAGTAAATCTGGAATAAGAGAATAAATTTGCTTCCCTTAGACATGATTTTAGGGATTTTGTAGCAAGAAGTGAATATGAAGTTATAGCAGTCTTTTCACTAGTATAATATTCTGCATTACTCCTTATTGTCAGATGAGTATTTTGTACAAATTTCTCTGTCCAGACAGTGTGATATCCTGAGACTGTTTTAAGATGCTATGTTGTCGTATTTTTAAGTAGAATATGTGCAGAAAAAACAGTTTTTGAAAACAATACGGCACAAATATAAAATCGATCTTTTCCTTGATTGCATGTCTACCCAGGAGAAAAGTTCTAGTTCATTTACAGGCTATGAGATTCAAAACAGAAATGACTGGATGAAGTTCAGTGAGTCAGATGAACTGGTAAGTCAGAATAGATAATGCTTATGGCTTAAAATGTATTAAATTGTTTAGAAAGAAAAAAACAAATCCTAGTAATCTAGATAGATATGTAGCACGCTCTTTTGTTTTTCTGAAGGGAAAGAGTGACAGCTCAAGTCTAGAAATACTCCTTTTCCTCAGAGATCTGTTTGGTTTATCAAACTAACAGTACCATTCTACATATTTTCAAAGGCCAAGAACTAGAGCTGAAAATTTGGGCACTGATTCCTCAAGGTAGCTAAGAATGAGTTCAGTCTTAAAATTGCTCTAATCAAAGACAAAGTTCCTGGTGCTACTGCCTGAATTTAGAAAGCAAATTTCGCACTAATGAAAAGGTGCCAGAATGAAACATGTGAGAGCTGTCACGTCCTTCTGTGAGTAAAAAAATGACATTGGAAGAAGCAAAGCAAGCTTTGTTGGGCCTTTCCTGCCCACCCCATCCTCATCACCCCTACCCCCATGTTTTTAAACCTTATTTTATTCCTGATGCGGCATTTGAGGTTCTCAGTGGCAATTTTAGTTCTCACCAGCAATGGCAATGCTGCATTGAACAAATTCTGACTGATAATGAAAAGGCAGTTCATCTCCCCAGCCAGTCCTCTTGACCAGCCTGTTCCCTGAACAGTTCAGTATCCTTTTTTCCTCTTCTTGTCACAAATTCACTGCTTGGATTTTTTTTTTTTCCCAAGGTTCCCACATAAGCAACACCTCAGCACGATGTCTGCTACGTTTTTCTCTCAGAACATGTCAGGACACTTGTCTGACTGACAGCTTTAATTATGAGTAGCTGGAGCATGTTGCAATCAAATACACAGAGGTGACAAAGGGAAATGAGTTCTGGGGTGCATTATTGGAGGCCTTTGGCACCCTGATAAGCCTCCAAAGGTGTTAGGCTGTGAAAAAAGGGTTTTTTTGGGCACAAAATTTTCAGAAGAGTCATGGCTTCTTTACCAGGGAACAGTTTTGATAAATAATAATAAGTAGCTTAACTGAGACCCTGATTTTTATTTCACAACAATTCCCTGCCTTTGGCATTGATAAGCTTCTCATCAGTACTGAGTATCAACATACCTCTACTGTAACATTGAAAACCAAAATTCTTCTTTGTGTTATTTTAAGGGGGAAAACTTTGGTGGGGTTGGTTTGGAATGTTTTTTTTTCAGGGTGTGTTTTGTGCAGCATCCTACTGCACTGAATAATTCTGCAGCTTCCTGCATGCTCTTCCCTGGATCTGATGAAGACATGCACTGTCACAGGTTATTACAGGACAGGACTGGGAATCACCCCACCCTTCCCACAGGGCACACAGGGAGGATGTCCCCAGTTACAGTCCCCCCCTGAAGCACTGCAGAATTTCCACAGCCTCCTCAGAAAGCAGGATTTAGGGACAGGTGGAGGCAGAAATGGGAGACAGATGCAATTTTTCTCTCCCAGCTTTTTGCCTCTGACTGTGTCTGGAAGATGCATTGGAAAGAACACAGCATAAAAGCAAGGAGTGAGTAGTTCTTTCTGAATGTTGGCCTTGTTTGGAGGAACGAGTAGTTACAGGATTTAGATGAATTTGTCTAAAGTTTGAATGGGCTAATAATTTCTATACCCATGATGTTCTAGAGGAAAAGTTCCAAAATTGCCAATTCACCACCGAAAAAGCATTTCCCTGTGAATAAGTTCTGAGATTTAATTTGTACTATTATGACTAATTTTGTGTCAGCAAGCAATTTTATCATCTCACTAATTTCCCCTTCTTTCTGATCATTTATGATTACAAGGAATAGCACAAGCTCTCCAAAGGCTCTTGAGGGAAATATCAATGGCAAGACATTTATTTACATTTGCAATAGCTTTTCAAAACTTCAATAATTGAATTGAAATTCAATAATGCTGTATTAACAAAGGCCCTTTTACTGCTTGCTTGTTAACTATTCCAAAGAATCTGACAGATCTCTGGTGCATGAAAAAATGATGATTTTCTCCCAGTGTTTTATACTTGTATATCAGAAACAAATCCTGGTTTATTATAAAGTCTGCCAGTTTTCCTACTGGAAATCAGATATACTGAAACATATTTTTGTGAAATTACTCTTAAAAACTGGCTTAACTTTCTCTGCTTTTTGATTAAAGCCTTACTGAATTCTTTAGAAAAGAATTTTAACGGTTGTTATCAATTGTATAAGTTTGTTCTGAATAACTTTTCTGCCAATCTCTCCTTTTCTAAAAGGTTCTCAGACTTTTACCTGAATGCAGGACTTTCCTTTAAATCTCTATAGTGAAAACTGGGGTATAACATCAAAATTTAATTTTTTCACTTTTTCCCCTTCCCTCTTACACCTGGATAATTTTCTGTCTTGGCTAACGCTGTTTTGCTCTCTGCTTTGATGTATTTTGAAAAATTCCTATTAAGTTTTTCTGCCCTCAGCAGGTTTCTTATCAAGGGCATTACTGATGTACCTCCTTGTCATTCTGTGTGTCACGTGCTGCTTTCTGTTCTTTTTTTACATCTCTTATTTGGACAACAGGGGAACACAAACACTTATTTTTCTTCTGGATCCATCATTGTCTGGCAGTAGGATGAAGGGAGTACACTTTACTGGACTCTTGGAAGAAATCCCTTCACAGGAAAAGTAATGCAGTTTGATAGACAGTTCTTTGAAGGAAAAGTAGCTTTTGGGGACAGCTGCTCCCCTGAAATGGTACAACTCCACAGCACTCACAGTGCTTCCACACACTGGGAAATAGAATTGTTTCTAAACTGTAGGTATAACCTTTGAGTACAGATATTATATACTGCACAAAGTACAAGCTGCTGAGTGACATTTGCCTAAAATATCACCTTTTAAACTCCTGAATTAGAATGAAGTCCTTAAAGAAAGCACTTAAAACTCTCCATTATACTGACAGTCACGCTGGTTACTAAATTTCCTAGGCACTTTTTGTGGTGGATTTTTGTGGATTTTTTGGGGGGAAGTATGAGTCAGTTAAACAGTGGTAGTCACTGAAACAACTTCACCTGGGCACAGCAGCAATAGAAGGAGCAAGCAGGGGCCAAAGGTTTGTCTTGACTCTTCAGGCTTATCCCAGCAGACACTGCATGGCTCCTGTCCAACATGACCATGGCCTTTTCAGTTTGCTTTTCATTGCTGAATCTTCCCCTTTTCAGTTTAATCTCTTTTACCTTTCGTATTTGTACTCATTCACAAGGCTGAACCAAGACCACAGACCCAAACCAAGGGAGAAACAAATCCTGTCCTCCACCTCCAGGACATGGTGAAATTCCACTCTTTTTTCAGCTTCCAACATCAGGTAATCTGTATCTAATAAAATGGCAGCATAGCACTTGGTATTTCTAAAGCATTTTTAAGCACCTTATTCAATTTATAAAATATATTTAAACTTATCTGTATGTGGAATTGATAGAAATTGAAGCACTTGACATTTTAGATCACTTGGTGCTGATTATTATATTGCACTGGGTTTTTTCCCCATATCAAAACCAGAGAATAATTGCATGCACTTTTTTTCTCCCATTTACAAAAATCTCTTCAAATGTGTGTTCTCAGGAGTTCACCAGCTGCTCTAGAGAAAATTAACCCTATCCCAGCCAAAAAGACCCTGGAAAATACCACCACCCCCTCCTTATTGTATGGCATTGGACGGTGTGGGGCTGGATGTTAAGTGACCAAGAAGATGCAATTAGGGTTACAGGGAGTTCACAAAGGTCACCAGCTGCTCTTCTGATAACACTGCTGTGCTCCAACTCTCTACAACATCTGACAAATCAATTTTCAAACAATAAGTCCCACATTTAGGGAAACATCTGAAAACGTTTTGCAAAGTGATCTGCAGGTGACTAGACCTGCTGACAGATTCAGAGCCTTTGAAGAACAGCTGGAATCAGATCCCCCTCTGGTGCATTTTCATTTTGCAGTCACAGAAGGTACTTCCTATAACTGAGCCTGTATGGGATGCAGTCAAATTATTTTTCTGTTCTACATGGGTCAAATCATTTCTTTTGAGCAAGGAGATTGTCTGCAGCAGTGAAGACAACCTGGTGAAGTTGCAAGGTCAGTTTGTAATTTAAAGCATTCTGGTTTCACCTCTTTTCTATGCTTACTTATTTTTGTCTAATATTGGCTCTTTCATTAATATATTCTTATAAACTTAGTTCTTAAATCTTCATCCGAACTCACAGTGGTTGACTGCTTTCAATCCAAAATAAGTGGAAAGGTTCTGAACACTTAAAACTGCTACTTTGGTACTGGCACTACATGACATCACACACAGATTAATCACTGCTGGCTCTTAGGGAGGGAAAATATAAAAAAAAAGGGAAAAAACCCCAACTTTAATTAAGAAAGGTACTTTCAGAAACCTTTTGCATAAGAAGGAGTACCAGGGATGACCCATGTGATATGGGAACTGCAAAATTTTTAAGAAAATGGAGGAGAAATTAGATTTACCTCTTTCTGAAGGAGAATTCTGAAGAGCATAAACACAAGTGATGCTATAAGCTGAGGTGGCTGCTAGATAACATAGGAATGCAAATTATTGTCCCAATAGAACAGAAACAAACATACATTCAAACAGGTTTACTTTTCAGAATATAAGCTTTAGCATAAAAACCAATGACTTCCTAAGAAAAAACCCGTATACATGTAAGAGGATGCATGGGATAATTTTTTTTTCCTCATTTCCAGTGTACTAATTTAATTTGAATACTAGTTTTAGACTCTTTGTAATGGGAAGATTTGAAGAGACATCTTGAATTTTATAGGCAACTTACAAATAGTACAAATCTTAGTTTTGAAAAGCAAAGATTTTCAGGACAAGAGACCTGAATTTCTTCTTCAGGGTACTTTGAATATATTGGGACTTGTTTATTTTCTCTAGACAACCTAATTCTTAAACTGCAAAGGAAAAACAAATTATAAATATTCTTCTTCTTGATTACTCATATAAATATCAGCTGAATCTCTGACCATTTTTTTTTTTAAATAAATCTTCCCAGAAAGGGCAAGGATCTCTTTTTCTAAGACACAGCTGCAGATCTTTAAAACTGTGAGATTAAAGTACTGAGAGAAGAAGAAACTGGTTAACACTACGTTCATTACTTACAGGACAAGTCAAACTTTCCAGAAAACAAGCAGGAAAGAATGCCTTGAGGAAGCAAGCCGTGTTTACCAAAGGAAATATGTGCTCTTGGCTTTCCCTGGCAGTGTTGCTAACACTCGCTGCTCTCCTTTTGCCACGCACAGATCCGCGCGCGAGCTCCCGTCACCCTGGCCTGGCAGCCAGCCCCCCAGAAGCCACTCACCCCTACTGCTCCCTGCTGCTCAGCCTTGTGCTGCCCAGCACTCACCAGCTGAGCCCCCAAATTCAGATTTGTGTAGCACAAGATGAGCTGGGACCCGCTCGTGGCAGCTGCTCTGGCATCTGCTCTCCTGAGCCACTTGGTGCAGTGTGGGTACCCAGGACATCCCTCTGACTGCCCTGGAAAATTTATAACTCACAAGAATTTAAGTAGAATGATAATTAACATATCACAGGGTGAAAAAGTAGAATTCTGAGGTTTTTAGAATGGGGTTCAAGGGACAAAGATAGAGGTTTCAGGGTGTGTCCCTGCCCTTCTTCTTCGTCTCTTATCCTCCATCTTCTGCTGTGGTGGTGGCACTTTTTAATTGGTTTAGAATAGAGGTACACTGTTTGATGTGGTGGATAGGTATTGGAGAGTTATTGTAAATAAAGCATATGTAATTTTTAGTATAAAAAGCAAACACTGCCCCAAGGGTGGTGAGTCTGCCACAACCTGACCTGCAACAAAGACCTCAGCAGGCCAGAGCACAATGTTCTAGATAACAAAGAGTAAACAATCCTTGAACACGAGAAGGGAGAGATCTCAGCCTCTTCTTCAGACACTGGGCTGGGGAAACAGAGACTTGACAAATTCAGGTCAACAACAAAAACCATTAAAAACCTGACAGTGCATGTGCTCAGTGCCTCCTGTTACTGAGCTGCATCTAGCCCTGGCTATCCAAACGATTAATCGCTCCTCTGAGTTACCCCAAAAGGAGGGTATTTAGCTTGTCCTTTGGCTTTTCTTAGGTCAATGACTAGCAGCAATGATGAATATATTCCAGTGTAATGCAACTGCAGTGAGGTATTGTAGACAACTTTTAAAATACCATCTCTTTTTTCACAGAAAGTTAACTCAGATACACTGTCAAAATGCTTGCTTTACATCCAAGACTCCTAATAGCAACATCTTGGAACAAACTAAGGAATATCTCAGCAATATGGTCAAGAGGAAAAACAGATTCACCACTGCTAATTTGGCATTTACTTGCAGCTCATTTTACTTGAAAGCTTGAAAGGCTACCCAAAGGAGTTTTCAAGTTTTCTCTTTATCTTATCTTTATCCTTATTTAATTCATCTATCTATCTATCTATCTATCTATCTATCTATCTATCTATCTATCTATCTATCTATCTATCTATCTTTACTTATTTATTTATCTTCCTCTGTCTATTTTTTGATGCTACTGTAAATTAAGACCATCAGTGTTTCACAGAGTGAATTTGGGGATTTAGGCACTTTGAGATGCCCACAGTGTTAATTGCACATCACTTAAGTATGAAACAACCTAGTAGTCCTCTGACACTGATTATACTTTGAAATCTCTCTAGTGACTGGTCCTGTCCTGGTGTCTTATGAACAATAAGACTTGAGAAAAGCCTTGGAAGGTAGATTTCATCACAACTTTTAAATAGTGATATAAAGTGGATTGCAAAGGGATCAAGCTCCTTGCTCAGTGCTGTGCTGTGAATCAATAATAAACTCTGAAATGTACCCAAAATGACCAACAGCGGGTTCCTTTCCATTAACCATCAGGCTGTATTTTCTCAGATATTGAATTCTGAGATTCACAAGTCTTTTCTTTTCCACTATGGAATACAAAGGATCAGTAATTGGAGGTAGCCAGACATTTTTATTTTTGTTTTATGAAGCTGTATAATGTTTCCCAATTCAGCAATTTCTTGTTAAGAAACTTGTGTGTCTTATGGTTTTGCAAAATGTTTAGAGCATCATGGAGCATGGGCCTATTCTATTGTTTTAGCTCTTATTCTTGGGAAAAAAAAAAAAAAAAAGAAGAAAACACACACAAAAAAGAAGACATTTTTAGTTTGAGCTCATTTGTTTTGCCTCTGTACTTTAAAGATCTGCACTGGAAGATGAAAACTGAAGTCTTCAGACATGTTCTTTTTCAAAGGTAGCAATTATGAACAAATTGGTTAGAGAAAGGCAGAGAGAATGGCCATTCATTATAAGGATTTCAGAAGGAGAAACTTCTCCCCAGAAAAATATGTAGGCAATTGTTTATTTCTTTCAGTCATTGTTAATAAAATGGAAGTACTGTTTTAAAAAACTGTGGGAGAAGTACTGTCAGAAATCTCCCTTTAGTTGAGACATCAGTATAATGTATTCAATTTTTCATTCACATCTCATTCTTTCTTCCATTAGCATCAGCACTATTTTTAGACCCAGACTGCCATGGTGTGGTGTTTGTGTCTGGGACAGAGTTAATTTTCTTCACAGTAGTTAGTACAGGCTGTGTTTCTGCTTGGTGCTGGAAACAGTCTATATTACAGAAGTATGGAAAGCTACTGCTGAGCTGGGCTTTGCCTTTTCTGCTTCTCCCCCACAGGCTGGGGGTGCAGGAGCAGCTGGGAGGAGGCACAGCCAGGACAGCTGATCCCAACTGACCCAAGGGATATTCCACACCAGGCACTGTCATGTACCACCAGGCAGAGCTGGGGAAGAGGGGCTCAGTGGAGGGAGGCTGGGTTTTTGTTTGCTGTTGCAACCTGAGATGGTCAAAAGTCTCTTGTTTTCCCAGCCCGGCATCAGAAGAAGAGTCCAAGATCTGTCTGTTCTGGTTTTCAAGGTTGTTTATTTTCTGTTATCTGGTACATTCATACTCTGGCCTGCTGAGGTCTTTCTTGCAGGTCAGGTTCAGGCAGACTCACCTCCCTTGGGGCAGTGTTTATCATTTATACTAAAAATTACGTATGCTTTATCTACTGTAATTCTCCAATACCTATCAGCTATGTTGGACAGTGTGTCTCTACTCTAAACCAATTAAAAAGTGCCACCATCACAGCAGAAGATGGAGGGCAAAAGACCAAGAAGAAGGGCAGGGAAATGCCCTGATTCCTCCATCTTTGTCCCTTGAACCCCATTCTAAGACCCCAAAATTCTACTTTTTCACCTTGTGATATGTTAACTATCATTCCACTTAAATTCTTGTGAGTTATAAATTTTCCAGGGCAGTCAGAGGAATGTCCTGGGTTCCCACAGAGGGATGTTGGGAGTGATGGAGCTTGTATTCCCAAATCACCATTAGCTGTGATGGCACCCTGCTTTCCTGAGGATGGCTGAACTCCTGCCTGCCCATTGGAAATGGGGAATGAATTCCTTGTTTGGCTCTGCTTGTGTGTGTGGGTTTTGCTTTACCTGTTACACAGCCTTCATCTCAGTCCACCAGTTATTTCACTTTTACTCTTCTGGTCCTCTCTCCCACCCCACCAGGGCAAGTGAGTGAGCAGCTGCATGGGGCTAGATTTTCAGGTGGGGTAAACCAATGCACTCAGCAAGCACTTCTTGTTGGGGAAAGAGCTGCTACAAAAAGGGGAGCAAAGTCTAGAGTGGTATCAGCAAAGAACTGCACACTCCGGTGCCATAAGGGTGATGAATCCCTTTCCCCTCATTCTGATCAAGCAAAATAGTGTAAAAGGACCTTAGCACTGAAGCTCTTCAGCCTCCTAAGTGTTTGTTTCATATCTTTGATGATATTTGTCAACCAATTTCTGTTACACAATGTCACAAAGAGTAGGAACCTGGTTTTGCACAGCAAACTCAGACTGCCTTGCAGCTCTGGTGACTGTGACCTGGAGTACAAAAGCTCTTCCTGTGCCTGCCATCTGATATCTCCTGATATTTCCTAGCTGAATGACAGCTTTATCAGGCCTCCAACACACTGGTGACTTCCAAGAACTACAAAAAGCATGTTCAACATGTCTAGAAACAGCATCAGGATGATTCCCAGGTACATTCTCACTATGTGATACCCTTCCTGACCACAAGTGTTGTCAACTTCTGTTTGCCAGCCCTCCACTGGGCAAGAAGTTGGGTCAATTAATGCGTGTTCAGCATCTTTTCTTATTTTATTACTTTATTATTCACAGGCAGTGAACTTCAGTGAGCAAGTTCAGTCTTTCCCAGGCGATGCATGATGCCTTTCAATATAACACGGAATCCTATAGATTTCCCACATATGCTCACTCAGTGTGAAAGACCCTTTAAGGCAAACTTGTGTTGGCATTAAGGAAGTTTAATACATTAAAAAAAAAAAAACAAACAAAACCCCCGAATTTGAACTGAGAGTTCTAGAAGGAAAAAAAAAAAGGCTTCTGAAAATTGAATAATTGTTTTTTGAATGGCTTTAGAGACTTAGGAGTTCAAGTCTCCCTGATTTGCAATGAAAATATTAAACTTCAACAGGTTGTGGATGATTTTAAAAATTAAGATAAACATCTCAAATTACTGGGGTGCTTTCATAAATCACTGCTCACAAATCAGACCAGGATCGTGTTCTACATAGTTGCTTCTCTTGGACAAGAAAAAGATTACACTTTTCTTTTCACTGCAACAATCACAATGTGTTAGTATAACTCAAAGGGTCATGTGCTTTTATTTTCATAATCAGCCTATGCTTTAAGTGAATTGCAAGGCAGAAAAGTGCTGTTAACAATTCAGTGCACAGAACCCCCATAGTTATCCAATGTGATATTTTAAACCTAGTATTAAAGCAAATAGTCTAGCCATCATAAAAGAAACATTATGGATGCATGAATTATTGAGAAAAAGTATTTCAGACAAGATAAAATGTAGAGTACTGAAAACCACCCCCTTATTCTACTTTTATCTATGTTGTCAACTTAGATCAAATGAGGTGATTTTAAGCTTTGATCAAAGATTCGTTTAAGATATAAATTTTACTGAAATATTAACAAAAGCTCATCTATTCTTTCAAGTTGGATAACACAGAAAGCATTACAAATAATGAGGATTTCACACATTACTCCTGTTTAGCTGTGGGACAAGCAGGGCAGCCCTTCTGCTGATCAGCATCAAACATGACATTTAAACTTCTCAGTCATGCTGGCACCCCTGTCCAAAATCTCACTGGGCTGTATCAGAACACATTGGGCTTGTCAGTGCCGTTAAAGTGGCAAAGCAGAAATTCAGCAAACCAGAACTTTCTGATCTCAAAGTTAGGTTACTTATTTGCAGCCAAATCCTGTAACTTCTGTGCATCTTTTCCATGTAATATATAAATTTCAGTCTTCCAGAAGAGAGCAGAGAAACTCTGCTACCCAGTAAAGGTAGGAAAGCCTGTACAGTACACGGCCAGTAACTCCTTGTGCTTCAGTTTACACATCTGGAAAATTAACATTAGTAACATCAGCTTTCCAGGTCTGATTTTATTAAAGATTTTATAATAGAGGTCTCAAGATGCAGAGGTTCAAATAAGCAATAGATATTATTACACATTTCCACTTCTGCTGTTTATTTAGATTTTCTGATAGAAGACTCCCAACAAGGGCAAGTAGGCAGAGTAAAACAGAAGAGTCAAGAGGAGCCACACAAAGCCAGGCAAAAGAAGACAGGTCTGAAATAATAAATCTTTAACATACCTAATGAAAAGACTTTGGCATGGAGTTACTTCTTTTCAGTCAGAACTTTCCAAGCTCATTTTTTTCCCTGCACTGCAATCCCAGAAGTACAGTCCTGCCTGTGCCTCTTGCCTGGCTAGCATAGCTGCAACCCTGTGGCCACACCACTTGCAGTGTTGGCATCTTCCCTACAACCTCATGGCACAGGCAACACCAGCACCTGCCCCACGGGCTACCTCAGCTCTGCCAACAAAGTTCAAGTGACCCCAGGTTTTCTCCTCTCAAATAAACACTTGTGTGAGCCCTTGCTGGAAACTGCATAACAGGGAAATGCTTTTGCCAGACGGCAGAGGGTGGTTTGGATCTCGTTGGCAATTTTCCATCAGTGTTTATACATTTTTGCCTCTCGCCTGAATGCCATGCTTTGGCATATCTAGATAAACACTGGCAGCCTGTGCCCTGCCTTGTCCCCACACCCAGCAAGGCAATGTTCTCAAGTGCAAGGCATAAAGTTCCTGCCAGCTTAAGGACGCAGATCTCTGTCTGACTGAAATGTCAGATACTATATTAAAAAGGTAGCAGATTGTGGTGATAATGAAGTGCTGCAGCCTGTCGCTATGTTACCAACTGCTCTCAATTGACATGTCAGAAGGAGCAACAAGGAAAATGTCCAGAATCCCTGTTTGGATCCCCTTCCCACGTCTACCACCAACTGAACTATTTTAAATATTTACAGATGCAGCCAGCATGTTTCTTTATAAACAAATCCTAAAATGATAAATAGATAAATATGTTACCCCAGCAAGCCTGCTGTCTAAAATCATCCTCTTGCTTCTCCAGTTTGTCTCAGTTTTCATCCTTCACCCTTCACAGAGAAGTATTGCTCAGGGAATGGGGAATTCTCTGCCCCTATTCTGTCCCTTAAAGAGGCCAAACTCACCCTGCCCAGAACTGTGTTCAAAAGTAGATTGAAAAAGTAAGGGAGATGTTTTCCTGCCCACTGGGGATGAGGTGAGAGTTGCGGATGTTTTTTTTGAAAAGGGAGGGGGACACTCTCCATCCCTCAGCGTGCTTTATTTATTATTATTTTATTGCTTTATTGCTTTCTTTATGCAGTGTTAGCACCACCACCCTCAGCAGGGAGCGTTGCTGGAAAATCAAACTGGCTGCAGCTGGCCTGGGGGAGTCAGGGCTGAAGGAAGGAGGGTAATGTACCAGGGCACAGCAAGACCTTGCCTTCATCCTGTACAGGGCAGCACAGAGCTCCCAGCAAGCTCAATTCCTTCCCTTTCCTCAGCAAACCCACCTGCTGTGCAAGGCAGAGAACACTCCCAACCAAACTGCTTCTGCTCCCATGGAAATTTTGCCAAAAAAAAAAAAAAAAAAAAGAACAAAGCAGAGTCCTTACCACGAGGCCAGGCATTCACTGTGGCTTGACTGTCAATTTTGATATGAGGTGGGTTTTCATCACAGGCCACGTTTGCAGAGGAGAGATTGTGTTTGGAAGAGCACCACATCAGGATGTGTCTCTGAGCTCAGAGGCCCCAATGCCATTTTCAAAACTCAGTCAAGAAAACAAACTGCCTGGAGTTACTTTTTTATTCCTCCTGCCCACTATGCAGAAATGTAATTCTTGATTATTTTACCAGTTGTGGCTGAATTTTCACTTCCATAAAATCGTAGGTTTTCCCAACACTATGTAAAGTGATCCGTTCTTTTAAAGCCTATGATATTTAAATTAGAAATAGGTTCATTTTTCAGCTAAAATATCTAACATATCATTATCCTAATTCAGCAGTAAAATATTTTAAAATTATTTCGGGTGAAAGTAAATTTGTGCTAAAAATACACAGCAGATACATTTTCAAGAGCCAAGAACACAATTATGGAAGTAATTTTGTTGTTTGTGAAAATCACACCCAAATAGCAGCGGCTCCTAGGCATTAAACTCCAATAAAGGGTTTTTTTCTAGATGATATTAATGTGAGTATCACGAGGAGAGTGTCTGGATTTGTGCAGGCTACAACCCCAAAGCTCCAGATGCCAGATGAAATGAAGGAAACAATGTGATATTATATAAGCTGCTTGACATGGTACTCCATAGGTAATGGAAAACTGAATTTTTTTAAAAAAAGACAAAGCAGAGCTACCTAAACCCCACAATTCCAGGTATTTCTGACTGTGTTTGAAAACAAATTGCTCAGGGCATAACTGAAGCTGTGTGCACCCAGGAGGGTCCAGCTTCTGTCCTTGTCCTTCTGGTGGTAAGGATGCATGGTTGCAACTGCTGTACTAAAAAGGAGGGGAAAAACAGGCATTTCACCACATTTCTGATTAGCACAGATGGCCTGTGGCACATTTCTGAAGGCCTGTCACACTTGATCAAGCCTATCTACCCTCGTGTCATAAGCCACCATTTCTCGTTGCTCCTGCCACAAAACTCAGAGGAAAATTGGCTGAATTTATGCATCCAATGCCAAGGGACACCAACGTCTCACAGGTGTTGTATTTGCCCCTCTCTCAGCTTCACTGTCTGCTCCTCCTTCTTGCACCCACACTCACGAATGGGCAGAATCCAGATGTATCTGAGACAAGTATCTGAGAAAACAACTTATTCTTTAGGCTCTCCTTAGCAACAGCTGCCATCAGACCTGTTTGAATATTGTATAAAAAAGGAAAGAAAGAGACTGCCAGAGCCAACTCCAGTGCTCTACAGCAGCTTCCAGTGGTACTGTAAAAGGCAGGGTTTTGGTAGAACAGGACAGGCTTCAGGGCAATGTATGTGCTATTTACAAGAGATTAATACTAAAGACAAGGAATTGTTAGTCCAAAAAAGCTGTGGGATGTCCACTGCTCCAGGTTTTTCAGATGTCTGCCAGGGATATTTTAGGCATGAGGTGCCAAAATGAGCCTGATGGTTAAATAAGATCCCTTCCTATTTTGCCCTATTTTCTATGACTGTATAATTTTGACATACATTTTAATGTATTTCCTGCTTCCTAAGAAGGAGGAAATGCTGCTGTACAGTTCTTTAACAATATTTGGTGGTATATTTTTATTGACAGCAAGGTCCCTGGAGTGCAAGATGTCAGGTACACTCTCTCAAAGATAAATAATAAATATTATTATAAATAAATATAAATAAATATCTCAAAGATAAATAATAAAATAGGGTTTTTTTTTTCTCCTCTATTAATTCCACTTAGCCCTTTCTTCCCTTCCTGCAGACAGATTCCTGATTAACATAATTGGAGCAGAGAGTTTTGTTTCCCCCTTCCCAGAAGAAAGTTTCATTGTTTTTTCCCCCCCCCCATGGGAATTCAGCACATGAGCTTAACAACATCAGCCTGGTAGATTGAGATGTGTCTTTTAACTTTGTCTTAAGAGAAAACCTAGAGGAAAAAAAGTGAAAGAAAAACAACCCCAAATGAAAAGTGCAAGATAACTGCTACCGCGCAGTGGATCATTGGCAGAATATTGTTAAGGTCTGTCTGCATCAGCAAGGCTTGTAATGAAATAAATTGTCAGGGCCTTCAGACAGTTTGTTGTAATGAGGAGAAGCCTTCTGTGGTCAAGTCTCTTGACTCTGCTTGTTTTTATCCACTTACTGGCAGGGTGTGTTTTATAGATGAACCATTATTGGCAGACAGCAGACAAGCACATGTGCACTCAGTTGTACGCCCAGGAGCCTCAGTAAACTTTGAGTTATCCTTAAGACCAAATGAAGCATTGTCTAGGGAAATTTTGGCCATAGGGAAATCTGGTAAAACATCAGTCTCTCACATCCAAAGGCTTGATAAATATTGTGTACATGGGAGCTGATACCTTTACATTCTTTGTTTTTCTGAGCCTGAGATGTGCTCTGCACTGTTACAATTCCTGGGGGCATTCTGAGTTACCAGCAAAAGAGAAGAAGCCTCATGGATGTATACACATATTCACATTTCTCTTTATGCTGGGAAAACAGCAGAATTAATTTTCTAGCTCATAATCAATAACTCCAATACTACAGTGAGGGAAAGAGTATTTAAATGGTAACGTAAATGCAATTTCATAAATGCAATATGTTTAGATATCAACTTACACCATGTGTTTTAATTTCACAAAGTCAGAGCAGTAGGACAGAGGCATCTGTGAATCTTTCCCACTGTGCCCAGGCTCTGCACAGAGACTTTGTTCTTTTCCAGTTCTCAGAAGTGCAGCTCTAACTCTATGCAAGTAAGAGAAGAACATTCCTTGGTGTTTTCAGCTTCTCAAGTGCTTCCTTGACTGGCTTTCTGCTCTTGTGAAAGAGAAAAAAAAAAGAGAGAAATTTCACTTTTATGGTTAAAAAGTTGTCCATCTCTTGCCTCTGCTTTTGAAGAATCCAAAACATGTGCCAGGGAGGAACATTACAGAGAATTCTAAAAAGATAAACTGGAGAGGTAACAAACAGATCCAAAGATTCCATGGAAGAGTGAGAAAAAGCTGCTCTCCCTCTGCAGCTGGAACATTTCTCCTGGGCTTTCTGAGTTGAAAACACTTAGATGCAAACTCTCTTGTGTAGGACAGTGATGATAATAAGCCCATTGAGATGGATTGCAGACAGACACAGCATGAAAGTTATTGGTTCAGAATGGAAATTAAGGGGATTTTTTTGTCTTGAGAGTACTGATGGGCAAACTATAATGAATTGAGCTGGAATTTAGCAGATCCCTAAGGAAAACAGCCTGCAAAAGAGGGCAAACTGAGTGGCTTCCAGTATGCTCAGCCCCTTCCTGCCAAGCTTGCATCCATGTCCAGCCTGCTGCAGAAGGAAGAATATCCCCTGCAGCAGCAGGAACATACATGGATGAAAGTCCCAGTGTGCATCTGACAGCCCAATGCTGGCTTTAGAAATGAGAGTTTCTGGTGATCTAACTTAGTAGTATCCCCAGTAGGCATTAGGATCAAATTTACCCTCTGAGCATTTCATTCCAGTGCACTGGAACAGGCTGCCCAGAGAAGCTGTGGATGCCCATCCCTGCAAGAGTTTAAGGACAGGCTGGATGGAGCTCTGAGCAATCTAAAATAGTGAAAGGTGTCCTTGTCCATGGCAAGGGAGGGTTGGAACTAGGTGACCTTTAGGGTCTTTTCGAACCCACACCATACCATGATTTTATGATCTTTTTATAATATTTCATCTAAAAAATTTCTTAAAAATTAACAGTGATCTCAAGGAAAAAGAAGTTTCTGAGAAGTCACACTGAGACTAACACCCACAGTAATATGGAACCATTATACTTCCATTTCTTATGAAAACATAAATGACTATCCAAAGAAAGTGGATAAAAAGGGGATTTCTAGTGGAAGTACTGCTAGCAAATTTCCAATCAGTTCTGATTCTTAAAATAATAGAGGATCAGAACAGCATCACAGAAAATTAAGTACATGAGAAATATAACAGGGAAAATAAGACAAATCTGATTTATTTCTTTTGGTAGCTTGCATTTTATACTTGCTAAGTTATTATTATTTTTTATAATAGCCAATATGACTTTAATTTTCAGGGTCTGTGATAATGCAAATGTACCTTTTAAAAAAGGAAAAGTAGATCCCATTGTTCCCTTGAGACAATTTTAGGCGGATGACTTCAGCTTGCTTAAATGGGTTCCCTGAAATGATAAATTGCAGCATTTATAAAAGTAGCCATTGTACCCAAGGGCAGGTGCAGTCCTTTACTACATTGAAGTATTTTGTAAAAAACATGATGAACAGCAATCAAATATTATTATAAAAATGGTACAAGTTGCATGTTTGTTTATCGAAAAGAGTCTATTACAGATTCTGCCAGAATACTGGCAGAAACACTGCTAGAGCCATTTAGGAGCATATAAACAAATCAGGAATTTGGAAGACAAACTCAGATCAATACATGTTAGATCAGTAGAGTCTCTTGAAAAAAAACATAGATGGAAGGCACAACAGAGATGGGCCTCTTAATGGAATGAAAAGGTGAAAGTGATTAGAGGCAAGATTATTTTGCACTCTGATAAGATGTGCTCAATGCCCTCCTGACAAGGTGATTACTAGTATGGGATAGTACAGAACTATACTTCCAGCTATTTCCAGAATATCTGCTAGTATAAGAGTTCGTGCATAGGTGTGTGAGCATCTACATGAAAAATAGCACCCCACAGACTCTTTCAACAAAATAATGTTGCAGAAAGTGTTGGATTCAGTCTACAGGTTCCTGTAGAATGAATTCACCGTGGTACTGTCAGAGAGATGGTGACCCTGCATCAGACTCTAAACCTCGATTTCTTCCTTTCCAAAATTACGACAATCACATTGACTTAGTCATGGACTATATTGAGAATTGCTGATGAAAAATATTTTATGTTAATGGACTGAAAATCACTTACAGCTCTTTCTCACTAGTGTGAGTTGGTTAAAATAATAGCCACGAGTTTGATTTCACTGGGTCAGGGTCAGGGGTTTTACCTCTGTCAAAGGTTTGACGTTGGTATAAGGTTAGTGTTCTTATGAGGATATATTGTTTTTGGTATTTGTTGTGAGATGTGACTAAACACAGAGCAAAACAGTTTTTAATTTAGAAAGCAAAAGAAAAGAACTTTATTATTTATAATATGTAAAGAAGACACATACAGAACATGAAAACTTTAAAAAACACTCTTCCTCTCCCCCCCACCAGTTCTCAACACAATAAAACAAACTAAAAATTCTCAATCACGTTACTATCTTTTAGATAATTAATCTTTAGTCTATTACTACCCTTTCGATAATCAGTACTCAGTTCATCAAGGAGAGATAGGAGTCTTCCTTGCACCACATCGTGGCCTCTTCCTCCATGTCCAGTGCTCTCACCACTGTGCATGGACCAGAGCTGTTTCTAGGGTTTCTCTTTTTAAAGATGTTTTGGTTAGTTCCAAGAAACGACAGCTTCTCAAATTTTGGGACACCAGTCCCCCCCAGTATTACCCCCTGGGGCCGAGGGGCCTTGAGAACAGAGCTCTTCCTCTCATCTCTGTTCACACTACTGTCCACTCTTGGCTCTAAGTTAATGTCTCTCCCCAGATGCAGTTTCTGTGTTATAGAAAAGAAATGAGTCCGTCTATGGCTATACAAAAAAAAAGTCCAGCCAAAGCCACTCCATCATCTCCTCCCACCTAGGATTCTTTTCAGCATTCTCTGACAATTTTCTACTTGCATAAACTTTCATCATCTCTGCTTAATTCTCTCTATCTTTCTTCTTCAAATTTAGGAGGATTAGCATTTATAAAGTTTCCATCATTACGAAAGGGTTAAAATCTTGGGCTTTGTTTCCTCAGAACTCTCACAGTATCTTTGCTGTTGGGCACTCTTCTCGCGCCACCCCCATACTCCCATACTCCTTCGGCGTGCTTCTAGTTGTTGATATCAAATTTCAAGGTGACGGAGATCACAGACACGGTTTCTCAGTTTCTCTCTCCGGGGGGAGGGGGGGGGGGGGGGGGGGGGGGGAGGGGAAAAGAAGGCTGCCTGATGCCTCTCAAGGTTCTTGTACTCTCTCCACCCTTCCATCCTGCAGGATTTTTCCTCTCCTCCTCTGTGCCCAAGGTTCCAGCCTACCTCACCCAGGCCGCATGGCTTCCCTCCCCGCCCAGCCAGCCGCTGGGCAGGGGAGATCCCTCCGTCCTCAGGGACCGGAACCAAGAGAGAGCTTTCCGGGGAGCCCTCTGCTTTGAACCCCTTGTGTTCTCAGAGGCGGATCCTTGTCCTCAGTGGCCACACCAGGTGCCAGTCTTTAAACCTGAGCACTCATTGGTTTGACCACTGAAGTTCAAAAAACTCATTTTTTTCAAACTACAACAACCTCCTACTCAGCACACTGCTTCTCATTGAACTTTTCTTTCCTACGGCATTGTGTTACAATTGAGGAGCCTTATCAGATCCCGGCACTCACACAGAGCACACAGAAAGGTTTCATTACCCCAAGGAACTCAGGGATCCATAATGGCAGTTTCCAGTGCATTTGTCTCAGCTACATTTGTATCCTTTAGCATTGCTTTCTCCACAACATTTCCAATATTCCAAACTTTCCTGCTTTTCCCTGTGAGTCTCAAAGACACAAGGGGAAGGAAGGGAGAAGAGAAACTCTCTATCTCTGGGTCTAACAGCCTGTTCACTGATTCCTTTTCACACTCCCAGGCCCTGAGCAGCTACCTGCCTGGCTGGCCTCATGACCTTCATGCCCATCAAAAACTTTATTGTAGGATGGTTATTTGGTCCCTTTTAAAATGTTTCCATACACTTCTCTCAAAGCAAAAAAGGATATGAATAACACCTGACAGCCAACATATGCACAGTCTGTAGACAAAAAAACATTTTCAAATTCTGCTACTAACAACACAACAATGGCCAATAACTTCGCTTATTTGCAAGATATGGAATGGAAAATGAGTGAGATGAGAATAATTGAATAAAGTGGACCTTTTTTCCAATACTCAATTTTTTAAGAAATTAAGATTTAGCAGCTTTTGCACTCCCTCTATCCCATTATTTTACCACACAATCAAAGAAATGGGACATAGATTGGTTTTCTGTTCAGGATGAGATGAGTGGGTTCCTCAGAATGGTTTTTACTGCTTCCACTCTAAGTGCAACCCTGTATGGGTTTGCTGGAAGAAAGGAATGAAGGTCCACAAAAAGAACAAATTACGACAGCATTTCTGCCCTATGTGCAAAGAAAGTATTGTAGTGGCACCTTGTAATTTTGTATCTAGTTTATTGTTTTTCTCCAAAGAAATATATTCAAATACTAGGGAAGAACATGCTTATTTTATCTTGTCTGCTGTCTGGGTTTTGCTGCCAAAGCTTTAGGCTTCAACCTGTACCAAGGAGTAGAGGAAGTGGAAACAGAGGTAGAAGTGTCATGACAAACTTTCTGAGATCCATGAGCAGACGGCATGGAGACAATGATGGGGAAAAATGCTTAACTGGTATTAAAATCAAGGATAATTTATGAACAGCACCAAAATAGTTTTTTTCCACATAAAACTTCCTTGCCTAGTTCAATTCTTTTTCTTCTGTTTCTATGGACCTTTTAATTTGAGGTGAGGCAGGACTTTGAAAATGATTTAGCTTGTCCTGAGGCATTTACCTCATAAATAATACACTGCATGCAAAATAATTACACAGTATAAAAAAAATTAGGGAGCACTAGGATTGAGGAGAGCTTTTCAGCTGTGCTTCTGCCTTTTGTGCAGTTCTGCTCCTACATAGTCCCTTAAGATTTCATTTCATGCTTACGACTGTTTTTCTCAGCAGGCACCCTTCCTCATGCAAAGAAGTCTCTCTGGAGAGTGTGTTTAAGCATTTCTGCCTGAGGTCCAGGCCATCAGCTCAACAGACCATTCCAAATGGTCTTGTTTGATATGTTGCTGCACACCAAGAGCCTGACCAGGGCCATGTGGCACGACACAGATGTGCTTTTCTGACTGTTCTAGACAGAAGGAAAATGAAGCTTTTGAAACAGCAAAATAAAATACTGAAATTAAAAATAAATAAAAAACAAAAAAAGAAAACCAACCAAACAAACAAAACAAAACAAAACAAAACACAAAACAGCGAAAAAAACCACATCTGGTAAAATCTAAACAGAAGAAGAGTGTCTATTGAGGTCTCATTGACTCCAGGGTACACTGATGCAGAGTGTTCTGATTGCTGAAGCAGCTCAGAAGATGCATTTCATATAGTGCACCCTGCAACACGTTGAAGTGTGTTTTTTCTTTCTGTGTCTGCTCCTTACCAAGGTGTCTCTCAGCTAGCACATGTCTGTTGCTCAGGGAATCACACCTCCTAATATCCCTGAGCAATGCCAGCACAAATTTTTACTGTAAGAGCTCATCTGATACCAGGTCTTTCAGGGGCCAGTTCAAGAAGACATGAAGGAAGCACAGTTTGATTCCCTTTCTCCTTTTATATCTTTAAGATATGACAGTGCCTTGTGCAAAATTCCCTGAATATAGAACCAGCTCCAGCTATAGCTTAACACTTAAGTCTTTTGGCTTTTTTTACTTTGAGCTTTGACATAATTCTTTTCATGCCTCAGCAGATGTAACTACAATAATTAGAAGCAGCTCCTGGAATGAGCTGCAAGGATAACTGCCTGGGTACTTGTGAAATAAGGGACAAGAAAGGGAAAAGAGTATTGTCTTTCTGGTTTTGCTAAACACTATGCTAAATAGAAGCAGCAACTTCAAAACTATTATTTGTTTTCCTGTGCACCTCCACATAAAGTCATCCTCAGATGCACAGTGAATTTTTATGAAGCTTTGGACTCTTATGTGCATATTAAACAAAAAGGGTGCAGGAAACTGTCCTGTTCTTAGGTTATGTAAGAGGCAAACAGGGAACTGAGCCAAAGCTTTGCTATAATGTTAAAAATTAGCCACTATTTCTTCCAGCAATTTCATTCAGGCTCTAGGAAATGTTGCCCTTTACTATAACAGGGAAATATCTGAATAGTTGTGGGTTAAATTTACATTGCATAGTGGGTTAAATTAAATTATTGGTGGGGAAGGAATGGTTACTAAGGCAACAGGAGCATGCATTTGATACCTGTTATTCAAGTCTATAACCTCATGCTTATTACCTATCACATTGTTTTTTAATATTCACTCTAAAATGGGTGCTGCCAGAACCGCCTTACTTTGACCTAAGTAGCAAGACATGAACTAATATGAAAAGAACTTGCAACTATCATCAGTATATTGAGACATTTCTTGAGAGGTAGAGATCTTTTTATCCAAAGAACAACTTTTGCTTCCATGGAATAAGAAATATCCAAAAAGCATCTGTAAACACAATTCTAATGGGGTTCTGAACTGGAAAATAACAGGGCATATTGTGATTTCCTGAAAAGAAACTGAAATTAGCAAAATGAGAAAGGACTGAAATATCCATCACCCCTTAATAGATACTGAGCACTGACAGGGCAGAACTGTCTGCAAGAGAAGGTTAAGAGCATCTGTTTGTATGGGTTGTTGAAGACCATGAGCAATATGAAATGTTTGAGGTGAAAGTGGAGCACGTGTGTCTCTCTACATTTTTTTCCTTTGTTAAATGAGAATAATATATTCATTATGAATTCATATTATCAGAACGAGAACCTATATGCTAGTTTTGGTCTAGGGTAGCTAACAGAGGTCAGGAATATTATGAGAAGAACTTGCAAGAAGTAGCACACATTGTACAACACAATAGCACTTCACAAAGCTCTTAGGACACCCTTGTGTAGCCTCCCACAAGATCACAGAATCAAACACACAGAGCAATTCATCCCTAAGCTTATTCAAAACTCTCCCATTCAGAAATTCAATGTCAACAGAGATGGATGCTTTAAATTGAACAAAATATATATATATATAGTTTTAAAATGCTTCCCTGAGAGTAAAAACTTTTTCCATTCATAACCAGCAGAGTGTATTATTTAATTTAATTTGACTTTTAAACCACTCTAATATGAATATGTGATATGTGATTTGTGATATTATACAAAATGTACATGACACACATGAACACAGTGTTTTATTTTAATAGCATGTAAGTTTGAAAGTGCAATTTGACATTATTCATGGAAAGCATGAGGTTGTCTGGCTGTTTCTTGACACACTACCAGAAAGAAATTAGGGTCATCTGCATCATCTCAGTTTTGTACTTCAAAAACCTTTCAGAAGGCAAGGCATTAAGATAGTCCTTTTGTAAATTAGGCCTTAAACGACCAATGCTTTTCATAATTCAGAGTCAGGCCTCTAAGTCTACCACATTTCCTCATCCACAGAATTTATACCTTTGCAGCCTCCATGTTCCAAGTATAACAGAGACATATCTATCATCCATCTAAAAGAATTGTGCTACTGAAGTGAAGGATCTCATTGTCTGCATTGAAATGAGCCTGTAAAGGAGGGAGCACTCAGTGACTGTAACAGAAGGAAATTGCCTATTCTGAATTACATATTACAGACAAGTACAAAGCACAGATTTTATCTTACTTTCACCAATCTGGTTAAAAATAATATTGCTTAAGCTAAAATCTCACATCTTATAATATCCTTGACCTTAGCTGTATGAAATCACAGTGATTGTATGCTCCCTGTAACTCCACTTTGGTCTAATCAGAAGAATCATTCAAACAGCTCAAAAAGTCATTGCAGGACAAATTATGTACATAGTATGGATTCCAGGCTTTTTCTTCTACTTTTATTAAATTCTTGTGTTTCCATTCTCTAAAGGCAGCTGTCAAATGAAACATGGGGTTTAGTAGCATTTGAAACTCTAAATCCTTGTTGGGCTCTTTAAATTGCTGAGCCTCAACCCCAAAGCCAGAAGAAGGCTTGAGATGCTCTGGAGCTGTAATTCCTCAACAGAAGCACTCACAGGCACAAGCAGACAGGGGCAAGGATGCCAAAGAGCATTCACAGAAGTTGTGCTTTCCTGATCGAATTTTATGGCTCGTCTTGTACAGCGATGGAAACTTGGGAAGTGGCAGCACAACATTTCTTGGTAACTTGGTAACTGGGAGCATTTGAACTGTGATTGCTTCCAGTGAGTGTGACAGTCATCAAAGAAAAACAGAAAGTGAGTGAATACCAAATAACTGAGACCAAGTAAGTGGTGTTTCTCAATTCTATGTGATGTGTGCAGGCTATTATTTGCACTGAAGACTAAAAAGAAGTATGAGCAGGGGTCAGTGGATTTTCTTGTGTCAGAGGTTAATTGAATATTTAGAGCCACAGTCCTGCAAAGGCATGACATCTGTGACTTGTCACCTGAACTTCTCACTGCATGCTTGGAAGCCACTTCAAGGCAAGAGTCCTGGGGCATGCTTTTTTTAAAAATCTCTTCTTTTTGACATTACTACTGTAAGGAGAACAGGTCACCCTTTAGTTGATCTCTATATTCATTGATTGTTTTAATTAACTGAAGAAATAATGTCTAAGAAAATAACACCTGGCAGTTCAAGGGGCTTGGGATTTTGGGGGTGACAGGTTGTTTTGTTTGTTTTGTTTTGTTTTGTTTTGTTTTGTTTTCTTTTCTTTTTTTTCTTTTCTTTTCTTTTCTTTTCTCTTTTCTTTTCATTTCTTTTCTTTTCTTTTGTTTCCATAAAAAGAAGAACAAACAATCTCATGATAGAAAGAGGAGAGGTAATTAAAATCTGGACAGATAATCTTATTCTTTTAGAAGGGCTGCTTTTCAAAGTACAACACTACAATTAGATTATTCCACCAAGTTTAATGAAGTGGGTCGGTTAAACCAGTGCCTCTCTGTCTCTTATGAAAATCTATCTAGTGAAAATGTGGAGTGACATTTGGAAGGAAAAAAGTGTTTGAAACAATTTTTAATAAATAGTACCTAATTCTGGAATTTTAAAAAATGAAATATGTTGATATTTTTTTTTTTTTTTTTTTATAATTTGAAAATATTTCTTATCTTTTTACTTGGGAAAAGAGCACCATCTACTGATCATCACTCTGAAATTCCTGTATGATGCTTCCCTTGCGTGTTTTATTTGCGTGCATCGTCATAAACTTAACTCTGGAAGCTCTGGATGACTTTTGGACACATGTGAAAGAAAGCTTGTGTCTCCAGCCACCAGATAACACCACTGTGATGTTTTCTTGTTTCAGTAGCCAGCACCACTGTAGCAGCAGGATGCTAGCTCATCTTCAGATCCAAGGCACAGAGGGCCCCTGTGAGGTTTCTCCCAGCTCTGCTTCACAACCCAGGGGTGGTAGTCAAGGCTGTAGAGCCTGTGGGTGCACTCAACAAAAAAAGCTAAGCTTTTTTCTTAAAAAAACAGCTATTTCTTTCTTATTTTCTTAATAGGTTCTCTTTGCTAATTTTTCTGCACTTTTGATAGGCTTTGAGTTCTTAAAAAGCTCTAGTGCTGGTCTGAGAAACAATTTTAGAAAACTGGTGTGCTGGTGATTGCTGTCACCCTATGAGTGACGGGACTATTTCCCCAGTGTCTCACACCTGATGTGATTGTGATGATTGCCTCTAAATCAGAACATGAGGAGCTGAACCAGGAGCTCCCATGCACAGCTACGGCTTGAAATGCCAGCTAAATCTGCATGACTGGCACCCGTGCCCTCTGGGTGGGGCACAGAGTGGGTCTGGCACAGAGTGGAATTTACTACATACTTATTATCTGCTCGTGCAGTCATGCCTCTCTGTGAGTCACTGGAGAATCATGTATTTCTCATATATTGTCTGCTTCTCATATATTGCCCTTGGGAGGCCACAGGCCAGCAGCTAGAGCTGAAAGGCATCATTACTCAATAATTTTTTGCTTGACTCAGCCTCCAGTTTTTGAATTCCTAGTCCCAGGGACATGTGTTCATGGGAACATCTCAACTGGCTGGGGGAGGAGCTGTTTAAAGAACATTTCTAGCTGTTGTAGCTTCAGGGTAAAAACTTAAAATCATGACTCATTTGCATTCAATATATTCCCCTACCCTGCCTATAAATAAAATTATCAGTCTTTTGGGTTTGAGGGGTTTTTTTCATTATACACTGGAACTTATATTGAACAGGCTTCTATTTCTCCTGGCAGAGTAGGTGGTTATTTCTTTATTTTTGTATGCAAAGACTGAAGAATCTCTTTCCTCCATTAAAAGAAAAAAGAAACCCTGAAAGATGGATGTGGCACAGACTGTCTGACCAACCTGCACCATCATCTGACTGACCTCATGATGAAACAGTTGAAAGCTGAGTTCAAGACTAAATATAAGTTGCCTATATATATATAAATATAGTGAAGGAGTGCAGAAAAAAGAACAAAGCAGAGCCATTTACATGGAGAAAACCAGAGGTGTGTGGTCAGATATTAAGCAGACAAATTACAGCCATCTGTAGGTTTATATATATATATATATATATATATATATATATATATATATATATATATATCACTGTCTGAGATAATTTTGAGGTAAATGATAAATTCATAGACAGGGCTTGTTGAAATGCAGAATTGAGTTGCAATGTTAGGATGGGATGAATGGCTAAGTGGGTCAGGAAATGCAGTTTCATGCACCTACAAGAAGAAAATGTGGTTGAATTATCTTTTTTTTTTTTTTTCATGCAAAGTATTTCAAATTCCCATGGTTGGTTTGCTGTAGGAATATCCCATTGCTATTATCTTGCACATAAAGAAAATCTTGCTCGCATTTTGTGTTTTCTAGCCACTCCTCAAGTCTCTGATTCCCTCCCCTTGTGCCAAGTGACTTGTGGAGTTGCTCGAGAGAGGAACAAGCCGTAGCTGTTTAGATTCATAGATTGATTTAGAGTGTCCATCATCAGACCATGCCATGAGAATAAGGACCACTTTCTCATTTTATTGGAAATGCAGAAACAGGCTTCACTGAAGTGGGGCCGGGTCCTGCATCGTTGTGTCACCCAGGAGAGTGACCCCTCGACTCCAACTTATGATTCCTGCTGCCCTTCAGCCCTGCTGCTCGGAAACCTTCTGTAGGTTTATCTCTCTGGTTCTCCTGGTGCTCACACTCCTCATGCTGTAAAATCTCCCTCTTTCTGCTAAGGAGCACTTGTAGGAGAAGGGAGTGCTCTGGAGTGCACTCTGGAATTCACTCTGGGCGCAGCACTGCCTGCTCCAGCAGGAGCTGAGGCTCGTTTCCTCCCGGGAGCAAGGGAAGCACACACTGCAGGTTGGCACAAAGGGCTAAGCTGCTCTCTCTGCCTCAGACAAATCATTCACACAAGGCCAGGCAGACCCCAGTGTATAGAATCAGCTTTGGTTCTCAGAGAGCTCTGAGTAAAAGTTGACTTTGAGAGGGTCAATACGCACCACCGTAAACCAACTACCTCCTCTAGTCATAGCTACATTTGAAAATTTGGCCTTAAACAATTTGACTCACACGGTGAGTCAGGGATGCCTGCTGTTCTTCTGTCAAAAATGTAGTAGGCTCTTGATCTGAGAATTCCAGAGGGCCTTTGGGATACAGCCACTAAGAGAAGACAGAAGGCACTGGAAGTTATTATACAAAAGATGTTTTCAACAACTTTAATTAACAATAAACAGCACCTCCACCAGGAAAGGTTTGAGATGAAAGGCTACCTATTTTGATTTGAGGTAGTCAATTACACTTGGTATATTGAAAGGAATAATTTCTACTAAATTTTTGACTGGCTGACTGCCCTAAGTTCTGATTTCTTATTACATATTGTTCAATACATGTCAAGTGCATAATACACTCTGTATCTATTGTGTTCTATAATAGTGCATGTCTCCATGGCAAGACAAAAAAGCCCTGGATGATTACAACTTCTCAGAAACCTTGAAACCACATCAGAGATTATATAAAAGATATTTTACTAAAGCAAAGCAAAGCAAATGGGTAGAACTAAAAATACACAGACTAAATACCACAAAACTTCAATATAAAATTTAATAGATGGTTTTCTGGCTCCATCTAGTGCTTACTTTGCACAATTTCTAGCTCACGAAACTGATTTCCACTTCCCTTTCCATCTACACATTGGAAATGAGAGACATTAAAAGGACATTTAAATTAGTGCATTATGAGGACTTTCAATCAAAGTTGTAGTTAATTATTGTAAAAGTAAGAAAAGAATACTTTTTAAAATCACTTTTTATATCCTGTGACTTAAATAATTTTCAGCTCTGAGAAAGGGCTTCTATGACAAGCTTATCATTTCTCCTTAGTATACCAGTTAGAATGCCAGAATACTACTCCTCCTTACTAACCTTGCTTTGCTTCCATCCTTGAGACGGCTAATCAATAATACTGCTTTATCCAAATAAACTCTCAAATATTTGCAACACAATTATCACAAGTTTTCACAGCAAATATTTTATTGGAGCTGCTTTCAGATAATCAATAACATATTTACTGCCTGCACAGAAAAATCACCTGCTTCCCTTGGTTTGCAATAGTTTCTAAGAGGAGCTGATCCATCACTGTCCCAGGGGTTGAAGCAACACTAATGTCTTTAGTTTCCTGGGCCTTCTTTTGGGCCCTTCTTGCAGATATGTCTGACATATGCCAGTCATTAAAGATATCCTCTGATCTCCATAACTTTTAATTATAAATTTTAATAGTATAGAAAGTAGTGCTGCAGCAATGCCAGCCACTTCTCTCAGCCTGGGGCAAACTTTGTCCAGGCACAGAGACTCACGTGGATATCAGAATATAAACTCTTCTTTGTTAGCAATTCTCACAGTAACATGGCAGAACACCCTTCTTTTTCTACTGGGCTTAACATATAAAATATCCTTGTCCTAGGATATTCATAACCCAGCAAACTTATTGTAAAAACAGGCTAAATTAAATGTTATCCTTTAAAAAAGGTATTCTCACTTTCCACAGAATGGAGTACATATGTACTGCACATGTGCTATAAAAACAACATTAAATCAACATGAATGCATCTTCAAATATGATTTAGCAATTGAAAATAATGTTGAGTAGCAGTACTTCTTGACAAAAAGCTTTCTGAATGCATTTGGGATTTGAATGTGCTTGCAGAACAGCAGAGTGCAGCAGGCAACATTAAGAAAGTCCTCCCTAGCAGCCAAAAACGTAGGTTTGGGTTGTTTTTTTGGGCTTTTTGGTTTAGCTTCTCCCCCACACACCCTCACTTTTAAAAGCATAATAGTTGCATTTGTAACTACCAGACTGAGCTTTTCCTTCCACTAACATATGCCATCCACAGCACCCACCCTCTACAGTCTCTGACCCAAAATGATTCAGCATTGGCTGATGCAAATGGAATAGTTTTACTTTAAAGGAAATAAAAAAAAAAAAAAATGAAATCTTTGGCAGTCTGCTAAATGTCACAGAGGAAATTCATGGCATGTAGAAAAATAAATGTGCAGAGTGATGCTGAGCCAAGACTGTCTAACACATGTTGTATTCATTATAGCCTAAGCATAATAACAACATTTTAAATGAACCTTATCTCCCTGTGATGATACTGTGGAGGCATTTTAACTACTGAAAGCCTTGTTTCCCCCATCTGGTTTCTGACACGTGCTCAGGCTGGAGTCTGATATTATCTCAGTGCTCTGATCCTGCACACATGGAGAAGGCTTCAGTATTAGGAAAACAGTTATTAGCAGCCCATTTGTTCTTCTTTCCAGAACGAAGCTCCTTTGTGAAACCCCTGGAAGAGTCAGCCGGTCATTCCAGAGGACCGGGAAGGCCAGCCCTGGCTCTTGTGCCACATCCATTCAAACCTGTGTGTCATTTCCAGGGGTCCGCTCGCGCTCAGGGAGGGAAGAACAGCGCAGCAGCTTTGGGACACCCTGAAATTCGGGAGAAAGTGGTCCTTATCAGGGTATCCCCAGAACAAAAAGGTGTTACTTTGTATCTTTCTGTGCTTTTATTCCTGAAGTGGGTAGGAGACACTTTATTTCACCAAGGTACCTTCCCTAGAAAGGCAGACGCTACATGTTTTCTGCTAGACTGAGCATTTGAGCTGTCTGGGAACTGAGATGTAAAGTTTCAGATTAGAGTTTCCCAATAGTTAAAAAGTACACATATCTCATGGGGACTTTTAGTTTTGTTGGGGTTTTTTGTGTTTTTTCAGTTGTTTTTTTCTGAAAATTTGAGGGGTGTGGAAAAAAAAAAAAAAAAGTTTTGAAATAAATTGCGACAAAGCCTGCAATCTCTTACTGTCTTACTGACTTGCAGCGGAAATCCTCCTGATTGGTATTTACTGCCCAAATCCCAATGAATTAAGCGCAGCCATTAAAAGAAGCTGAACCCAAAGTGTTTCACGGAGGATAACTACTCATATAAAATAAAATAAACCAAAAAATAAACCCCAAAACAAACAAGGACCGCCTGGTAGGGCCGCACAGGCCCGCAGGAGCGACCGGGAGGGCGCGGGAGCGGCTCGCCCTCACGGCGGGGCCGGGCCGGGGCTGGGACTGGGGGTCGGGGACTGGGGTCGGGCCGGGGGTCGGGCCGGGGCCGAGGTTCGGGGGCTGGGGATGGGGTCGGGCCGGTGGTCGGGCCGGGGGTCGGGCCGGGGGTCGGGCCGGGGGCTGGGCCGGGGGCCGGGCCCTGGGGCCGGAGGTCGAGCCGAGGGCCGGGCCGGTGCCTTCCCCCGGCCATGGCTGCGAGGGCGGGCCCGGAAGGGGAGTGTCCGCCGCCCGCCCGACTTCCCCGGCTGTCAGGCGGGGCGGCAGCGCGGGCAGCGGGCACCATGCTGCAGTTCTTGGTAAGGCTGCGGGCTCCGAGGCGCGGCCCCGCTGACAGGGGCCGCGGAGTGGCCGCTGCCCGGCCGAGGGAGGACGGGCGCGGTGTGCGGCCACAGCAGGGCCCCTGTCACCGGGGGCTGCGCCCGCTGTTGGCTCCCCGGCAGCGCCCCATCCTCGGGAGGCTTCCCTTCTCCTTCCTTCCCTTCTCCCGTCCTTCCTTCCCTTCTCCCGCTCCTTCCTTCCCTTCTCCCGCTCCTTCCTTCCCTTCTCCCGCTCCTTCCTTCCCTTCTCCCGCTCCTTCCTTCCCTTCTCCCGCTCCTTCCTTCTCTTCTCCCGCCCCTTGCCGCCCGTCCCCCTTGTTCTCGCCGAACGGTGCCTTCAAGCTGCTCTGAAAATGCAGTTCCGCGCCTTGTTTTTCCCTCCAAGCCGTGCTCTTAGTTTGCCCTGGAGATTCTGCTTGCTCACGGTGATGCCGCCCCTTGCTGCTCAAATTTCTTTGTGTAAGCATAAATGCCTCTCGCCTTTAGTGAGAGCACGGGCCTCAGCCCTTGCCATTTTGTACACCCTTTAAAGTGTAGTGCTGGAATTGTGGATTTTTATATACGGAATTTAAAGCAAGGGATCGCATTTCATTACTTGCCCCGAAGAAGAGCAGAATTATTGGATTGAATATTAGAAATCAGCGTTCGTTGGGGCGAGACAATTCAGCTGGCTAATGAGTTACATAGCAGGTGTTGGTACAGAAATGATGGCCTGTTGTTAGTTAGGACAGCCTTGCCTGTTTTATAGAATAAGTAAATGAGGTCTAGTTCTCATCCCAGTTTCATAATAACAAGTATGAAAGCCTCAGTCATTTCTCTAGCTGTTTATAATCCCCTCTCCCCTCCAATAAAAACCTTCAGTAAGACTGAAAATGATTAGCCTCTCTCAACGTTTCTGTGTTTATCAGTTCCACTGCTTCTAATGTACTTTTTTTTTTTTCTTCTAGATAAAAATACTTTATAATTACATCTTCTCATTAGTGCTGGCAGTTAGACAAAAGATATACTAATTCTGGGTTTCTTCCCTGCTTGGATGTAGGTTGGATGTTTGGCTCTTGCTCTGCCTGGTTAGGGCTGTAGCAGAGAGATAAAGGAATAATCTCACAAACCTTGTGTTTTTGCAATCCAGTGTTAAGCACTAAATAAGCTATTTGTTTACAATGCATCTTGAAATGCTGGGTGGAAATTGGAAGACCCTGAACTCTCATCAGCCCTGTTGTTTTTAGTCAACATGCACATTTTCATTGGCTGTGTGTTTTGCTTTCCATAAAATAAAATTGAAGTCTTAAGTAGTGATTTTTTTTTTTCCCCCGCTGCCTGAATTTTCAGCTCTAAAACTAAATGTAATTGAGTGGATGCAGTGCTGAACTTTCCAGTAAAGGGCTACACTTAAAGGCAGTACTGATCTCAGTACTGTCTCTACTGAGTAAGGGTTATTTCTCAACAGAATATGATATATATTGGAAAGGTTCTAGGCTAAAAGCCTAGAGCACTGCTAATAAACAAGGATCTGATTTGTGTTTCCAGGTGGCTTCCCAGACACTGCTAAAGATACAGGAAATTCTCCTTTGCTAGAGTGATGCTCTGAATTAAGAGGAATCACAGGTCTGGTTTTCATCAGTGCTTTATTTGGTAGTATCTCCCAGAGTACCTGCTTAGCTGGTAATTGAAACTACAAGAGCACATGATAACCAGGACAGTACACACAAGAATAATTCTTCTAAAATTGTTAAAGCTAAGCTTAAAAAACTAATTATAAACGAGGAATAAAACCAAAAATGTGCTTAAGAAAATACTGAAGTAACTTGCAGTCAGAGTTCATTGACAGCTCTGAGCCAATTTTAGTTTTTTATAGATAGATTTTCACCAGTGCTGCTTATGGAGTCTGAATCACAGAAAAGATGAGCTGTACTCTGTGCTGCTTTGGGCCTGGAAAAGATGTCTGGTCAGTAAGTGATGGCAAACTTGTTTTGTGGACAGTGGTTTTATTTGCTTAAAATAGTCTTATTTTGACAGCAGTGACCATGAGCAATAACAATTTTCTTAAATAAAACTGGCCTCAGCTGATACAAAGAGTGATTTGTCTACTAACAATAAATGAAAGCACAATTAGTAGTGTCCCCTTTCAAAACAGTTAAATGAGCTTTCATGGTATAGGGCAGACATTTTGAAGTGTAACAACAAAAATAAAATGTAGGATACTGAGGAATTGCTGAATGAAACCCTCATCACCTGTCTTTGAAGAGAGGAATTTCTTTCACTCCAGAAGTGTTCTTATGCTTGAGGATTTTCCTCAGCTGGCCAACAGGGTATGGGCCAGAAACTGTGCTGGTGTTTTGCTCTTGCTCTGCTGCCAGAGTGCATTTCTATGGACACCCTTCATCAACTATAAGTTTGCACAGTTGTCAGAAGAGGTTGTGCCCAGCTTCCAACCAACAGTACTGCCTTGGAGGAGCCCCTAGGTCAGAGTGGATTTGGCTGAGAACTAATCTCTTGGGGTCACAGGGCTTTGTCTGAAAGATGCACAGCTGTTGCTCCAGAAGAGAAGAAGCAGGTTTACATCTGTTGAAGTTCATCTTGAGAAGTTTTTTTTTTTACTTCATACTAAGACATGTATGTCCTCCTTCAGCACTGAGCATTGTTCTAGTGGGGTGTTGCTTTGGGCTTTCCCAGCATGGACCAAGAGCTCTGTGATATGTAGGTCCCTGCTGCTGTTTCCCATTGTTCCAGGAGTTACTGTTTTTGTGGGTGTGTAGAGAACCTTACAAGGATGAACACAGCTTGATCCAAATAGTCTTGGGGTTGTTTAAGGACTAACAAAACTGTGTGGTATTTTGGAAATGATGGCAAGGTCTTTCTGGTGAGGAAGATCAGTAAAATTGCACCTCTCTGGATGAAAGATGAGAAATTAAATAGGAGTGGAATTGAAACTCTTTAAACAACTTGTTCAGTATTCCTTTTTCTTTATTTTAGCCAATATGCTTTTGATGGAAGGATGTTAACTCTTCTCCCTTTCTTCCCTTTTAGCTTGGTTTTACTCTTGGCAACGTGGTTGGGATGTATCTAGCTCAGAACTATGATGTGAGTATCCTGTTATTCTCAGAGGCAAACCTGTCCTGAACTGAAAATATGTGGCTGTTTTCCCTCAATTAGAATTGAATCAGTGTTTATTTTGATGGGTTTATATTTTAAACAGAGTGCAGATCATGCTGACTTTAGTTACAGGAGAACTCAGACTTCTTCAGGAAAAACTGCCTCACTGAAAGAGTGGTCAGGCATTGGAATGGCTGCACAGGGAAGTGATGGAGTCACCATCCCTGGAGGTGTTCAAGGAACAACTGGACATGGCATGTCATGCTCTGGTCTAGTTAACAAAGTGGTGATTGTGTAACAGCTGGACTCTGTGATCTTGTAGGACTTTTCCAGTCTTCACTGCAAAAAAAAAGTGTAACCAAAACATCATCTTCTGTGGTAGTGTAGTGCGTAGATCCTTAACTTCTGTTCCTTTCTAGAGCTCAGGCATCTACAGGCAGGAGTAACAGAAAACGTTAAATCAATTGCTCATGGATTTTACCAGCATTAAAATACTGGTTTCCTGTCTTGGATAGCCTGTCTTCTCTTGAGTGTTCTCCACTCGATATAACTGTTTGTTCATAAAAATCCTCAGAGCATAAGAAATGTCTGTCTCCCAGACTAAAAACAAAAATAGGTTTTGCCAGCTTTTTTTTGAAAATTCGATACCTCCTCCTACTTCAAAGCAATGTATTGACCTGCAATCTTTCTTTCCTTCTTTTCTCACAGTGAGAAAAGAGAGAACTTTCTTTTTTAGCTCTCAGTTAACAGAGTTTTCAGTGTGAGGGTAGAGGAGGAAGATTTCAAGCTGAGCCTTCAAAACATGCTTTCATTTCTACAGAGTCAGCAGAATCCCTTTTAAGAGCAGTGCCACTTGACTTTCTGGCTAGAGGAGTTAATAACATTTAGCATAAAAATATTTTTAAATTCTTATGCAATCTATATTAGGCTTAATAAAAATTAAAAACCTCAAAATTGTTGATGCTTTAGTGACATTTGTGTCTTCCTCTCATCTTCCATATTGAAGTCAACTTGCTTAAAAAAAGTTCTTACATATTTTTCTTTGTTTATGCACAAACTTTGGTGATTTTTCCTGTCAGTGACTCCAGAAAAAGGACTAAAGAAAGGCTGGTGTTTCTGTCCAATGCATGCTTTACAGTGTTGCAGAAATGTAGTCCTAAGCATACATTTGGATGTATCAATATGAACCACTAGCACTGTATGGTGCTTTTCTGGCAGCGCTGATCAAGTATTGCCACAAGAGGGGGACTCAGGCTTTTGATTTGCTGGAAGTGGTTCCCTGGGGAATTCAGCGCTGACTCGCAGGATGAATATGGAAATTTTATTGCTGGTGTTGAAGATGATTGATTTGAGATGATATTTAATATAAGCTTGTCATAATGAGGTCCTAATTCTGCAGCTGTACACACAATGTACTTAGTAATAAGTACATGGAGGGTTCTGCAGACAGTGGTGGAGTTCTCTTGGTTTAGTTTAAATGTCACGCATGTTACAGGCTGGGCTCTTAATTTCATTTGCTCAAACAGAACTTAATTCTGCAAAGGAAAGTAAGAGAAACTTATGTTACCAGTTCTGTGAGCCTCAGATCATTCCATAAAACTGCATTCTGTTTGGGTTAACTTCTGCTCTGTGGTCCAGTTACATATGAAGTAAAAACCCAGGATTTAATTTCATTTTAATCAGTTAGCTTGTAAAATCACGTCATCACTTCCCAGTTTTCGCTAGTCATAATCTTTTCTTTGTTGTTAAGAGCTTCAGCTTTTTTTCTCTTTCAAGTTATCAAAACTTACTGTTGAATTATTTATTTTATCAAAATTCTTTTATTTGTAAGAGAAAGCTGAAGTTTTGAAGCTCACAAGCAGTAAATTGAATTTTCATTCAAGTGTGAAACTGCAAAAGGGTGCCAATTTGCAACACAGTAAAATTCCCTAGTGAGGAATTTTGTTTCCCACAAGATGAACCAGGAGAAGCATTTCTTAATAAATTTCTCAAGAACATATTTGATGCTCTTGAACATCTCTTTTCTCTTGGGTTGAGACCAGTATAGTACAATCTAATTTCCCCTTCGAAAGCCTGTGCATCAGTGTTTAAATCTGCTTATTCTTGGCAGTTTGTCTTCTTTCAGTCAGGAAGCCAGACTGGCCATGCTAAATTTCCTGTAAAGTGATCTTTTTTTCCTTCCTTCTGTCCCCATCACCACTGGCTGACTTATAGCCTTAATAATCTAAGTATTTCCTGAAGCCTCATGTGAGGTGCTCTCATCTGCTGTTTGCCTGATACTGCTTAGATTTAATCTCTGTGCAAGGTAACAGATACTGGAAATACCTTTCAAAAACCAGTTTAAACTTTACAGAATTTCTTTCTGTGTGTATGGTATTGTCTTTCCTGGTGAAACTCGTGTAGTCCAGGATTTTTTGTTGTGTGAGGTTTGATTGTTTTGTTTTGTCTTTAAAGATTCCTAACATTGCAAAGAAGCTGGAAGATTTTAAGAAGGATGTGGAAGCCAAGAAGAAACCTCCTAACGACAAGTCCTGAAAGAGCAATGTTCCCCAGGTCAACTCTGTGTGTGCACCAAGGATGCAATTTACCTTTCAGGCAGCAAAGGTCAAGTAGAGGGTTGGCATGGGAGGTTCCTCCACTCTTAGTCTCCTAGAACTGGAATATCCTTCTTTTGAAAGGGTGGCCATGAACCTTTCCTGGGACTGATTTTCAAGGGTTTCAGAATTTGGATTTGCAACTGATGCGCGACTGGATGACATTGTTTGTATTTTTCAGTATTTCTTTTCCTAATATTTTGTAACCTGTTTTTACCTGATCCAACTGGAGTGCTTTTGTCCTGTTACAATGTGTACCTCACACTTGATAATACCCTAGCTCTTAGAACAGCACAAAAGAAATTAAATGCATCAAGAAATAACTTTCAGGTTTCTTGTCATTTGTTGTGAGCAGTGGTACTTCACTCTCCTTAAGCCACACACACAAGCAAAGCAAACAAAGCCATTAAACCCCCTGGTGTGTGAGAAAACACACATCCTTTGAGCTCTTGTCTTCTGGTTGAAACCATAATTCTACAAAACTCCTCTTGTAAATTCTGAAAAAGAAGTCACAATGATTTGAATAGATGTAAATTTTATTAATTCAAGAATCTCTCAAATATTTTTTTCCTTAAAACAGAAGAGCTCTGTCAATTCTGTAACATGGCTTAAATGACAGTCCCCTTGACAGTTTTTTGCAGGATGTAAAGAGCAAAGGAAAGTGCCAGGAAGATATTCTTGCTTTCTTTGAGGATGTCTGGTGATGGACTGCTACAGAGAAGCACAGAGAATGACCCATTAGTTCAGGCTCTAGATTAAAGCATACCTAGAGTGCTTCTCCATTAATGTTTTAATTAGGATGAGGATTGTGGTTTGTCCTTTTACTATATTTTCATTCTCATCATAGGGAAACTGTAGAGCACGTGGTCTCTATTCCTCTCAGAAGAGACCAAATCAGAAGATGTGCTTTGATCTCAAACGGGTGTTTAGTCCATTAGACAGGTCTAGAGACCCTCAGAAGGAGAAGAACCCACGCTCTGGGCACTAAATGTCCTGCTTTGTCAGTGAAATGTGCTGGTTGCTATAAATATAGCATCAAAACTTTAAAGTACAGACCTCTATGTACCCATTGTAATTTTCCCCCTCTGCCCCAAAGCCCTTAATTTGGATATGTCTGAGTGAGCTCCCAGTTCAGGAGTTCTGACTGGATCAGTAAAGACACGTTTACAGAGTACCATACCCCAAAGGCTTGCATCCTTTGCCTAAGTTTGGAGGTGACAGTTCTTACACAATGCATTCCTGAAACAGAGGAAAGTATTCCTCATGCCAAGATCCTCCGTCTTAAGCAATATAAATATATATAAGGAATATTTCACCTGTAATTTTAAATCCTTCCTTTCACCTCTGCCCTGAAACGTGTAGCTGACATAAAAGCTTTCAGTCTCTTCAAAGGGTTACTTGACAAGTTTAAAAGCCAGCTCAAGTCAGACAATCTTAATAGTGTTGCAACCAATTTTCTCTACAGTAAACACTCCAAGAAACTCCAGCAGGGAGGAATGGTTGTACCACCTCACCCCAGCTGTCAGACACCTTGGGGTAGCAGCATGTGTGGAAGATACCCAGAATGTGCTTGGTGAGGGGAGTTCTCCATTACAGTACAATTATGTTTAGCATTTACTGAGTTAGTACTGTATGCTCTGCTGCATCAGAGAGATTTCCATTACCTTTCCCAGACTTCAGACCTGACTGAAGGAATTTTCTTCCATGCACAAAAACATTTCTATAGAGTGATAGTGCTGCACAGCTGTTTAGATATTTTCACCGAAAGGATGAACTTAGGTTTCCCCCAAATTCCTCTCCCACCCTTCCCTTTCCTGTTCTTGAGCATTGAAAAATACTGTCTCTAACCCATTCATTTTTCTTAGTGTGCCATGTAAAATTATATTAGTGTTTAAAATCAGATTATTTCTTTGCTCAAATGTACTTTATGTTCTTCCCTTTCTTTACATGGGCATGAGAAGTGAATTAATGTTCAAAATCTCTGTATTTGTTGCCAAACAGGCCAGTTACTCTAAAAGTGTTTTTGGAGCTGACTCTTTCAGCTAAACATTCCAAGCAGATGTTTGAATTCTTTTTTTTCCTATCATATTAGTAAATGAAAAGCTGCAGCTGAAATGCTGTGGAAACAATATATGCTCATTAATATTAAAGACAGGATTTCTGAGGTGTTTCACACTGTGTGCAACACTTTCCATTTTAGCTCAAGCTGGGTTTTTTCCTCCCACACAGTAAGCTGTAGATCTGGATAACCTTATAACACAGCTGATGTGGACTTTACAACTACTGTGTAAGACGTTTTACCTAGCCTGAGGTTATCCTAGGTGGTACTAAAATTTATCCTTCTCTTTCAGAGGGCAGAGGGTGGGCACAGATAATGACTGCTTTATGCAGGTCTTGCATCTGGGGGCTCAGAGTGCTTTGGATGCACTGGTGTCATAGCAGGGCACAAAAGATGGATTCTTCATGAAGTTACCTAGCAGCAAGTTTCCCACTTCACATGGGCCCTGTGAATATCTGCCCATTCCAAATGCCTATGGGGGTAGCTAAAATTGCCAGCTAAAATTTGCCAGGCTTCCTTCCTTTGCTGAAAACAGTTGTGTTCATGTATTGATTCTTCTGAGACACATTCTGGAGCTGAAGGTTCAAGGCAAAATGGGAGGAAAGGAATATATGAGCTACTAGCAGACTTCTAAAATAGTTGCTGTGGATTGAGTATTATCCTGTGTTGGAAAATGCTGCCCTAAGGCTCTTCTGCTATTAAACAGTCCAGGGTTAATACCCAAAATAAACAAAAAGTCAGATTAAGCAAATTATTAGTTTACTGGGCACCAGAACTTAAAGTTGGTTGGATGTACCTCACAGAATTTCACTAACATGGATGTTCAGTAGTTTTACATCCCAGAACCACATCCCACTGCCTCATGATGTGTGCTCCATCCCTGGTGAAACAAAAATATTGCAAGGCGAAAAATTGGAATTTTTGGAATCAACAATTTGTTAGTCTCATAAGCCTGGATTATGCCTGTGTTTACAGAAACAAGAATGTGCATTGATATTTAAATATAAAAATCAATATTCTGTATGGGATGCAGAATTGTTTTGGATATTAGGTGGATATCTGTGTGTAAGTTGCTTCTAAAATACAGAGGAAAATTCTCCTGTACAGTTCTTTTTATTTTGCCTCAAAAGGACAAAACAGAGATATGTAGTTTTGTTTGTTAGACTTCTGGCAGGTACATTTTAACATTTACTTTACAAAATCCTAAACCGAGGTCATTTTTATTGAATTTGTACTGAGATAAAATAACTCTACAGGTTATTTGCTTTTTCACCTGAAACATACATAATTCACAGATGATCGATTTTAGTTTGTGAAAAATAAATTTCATAAGTTGCCCTCAGAAGAGGTGCTGCTGCCAAAGTCAGTTCTGGCTTTAGTCTTTAATGCACATGGAAAAAAAATGGACACCCCAATCCTGTACATCACTGACTCAAACTATAATTACACAGTAACCTTGCTATGCTGTGAGCCCAAATGCTGGAGTGCAACACACTTTTTGTTTTCTGTGTGGAAACATGGATTCTGGAACAGAATAATTCCATAATTAAATAAAGGTTCCACATAGAACTTTTCTCTGACCTCTGCACTTTTTGGGCCCAAAGATGCAATGTAATAAGTAAGATACCTATATATATATATGTATATCGTATATACTTTTTTAAAAAAGGGCCCTGTTTTAAATTCTATTATTCAATTTTTCTGCAAACAAGAGAAATGAACAGCCATTTACAAGTATTAAGTACAGCTATCATACTCTGCTTTTTTCCCCAAGAAATAAAACATGGAATGAGTAATTGCTCCATATAAATCACCTCAATTTGCTTCAGTTAAATTGTTCAGGTTTTAAATCAGGTATATTAAAAAAGTACATATATGAAGCCTTAATAGGATTCTAGTAAAAGGTAATATAAAAATGTAAGATAAAATATTACACTTATATTAGTTAATGCACTTCTACTCTGGATAAATACTGAGCTGGAAGCAGAATTTTTGTTTGTAAGGCTTGATGTATGTGCTCAATCTTGAAAGCACCTTGAAATCACCTAATTTGAAATCAGGCTTATTTGCCCTCTGAATAAAATACTTCTGCCTTGGTTGTTGGTAGAGAAAATATTTGAAGTTGAGTGCCAGTGCACTATATTTTACACATGAAAATTTCTGACTTTTTTGTCCACTTGCCATTAGTACTAATATTACTACTGCTACAACTACTACTACTACTAATAATAAAAAAAATAACAATGAAGAAGAGAATCTGGTGGTGGGGATCACTGATTGATCTGATATGGAAAAAAGGCCAGGACAGCACACTGCCTTCCTGCATCTCCCTGGTGGGACGTGGCAGTGACAAGTGCCAGCAGCTGTGATTATAGAACGGTGCCTAGACACCAACGCAGGAGAAACTGGGGAAATTCCTTTCCTCAGTCCACTCCAAATGCCTCCTCTGCACCCATCTTGTGAGACACAAGCTATGCCAGAGCCTTCTGGAAATGTTTCTGAAGAAATGCTGTTTGAGTTTGAGCTGTGCAACAGCACCAAGCCATTTTATTTGCCTCCTGCTATTGCTGTTACTGAAGAGCACTGCTGGACACCCGGTTTGATTTGGGAGTAATCCCAGGTCTCCCTAAGGCTGGCTGGAATGCCAGCTGCTTGTCTCTCACAAATGAGAATATCCCGTGTTCACATCCCCTGGGAAATCTCTGGGATAGCAAAGTGTGCAGGGGGCTGAGCAGAGCTGAGAAATCAGTACAGGAGGGCAGAGAGTGATTTGTTGCTGAGCAGCAAAGCAATCGGAAGATGCTGGTGGACGAAGCGTGGAGTGAAAAGGATTAGAAGATGAGTGCACGGTAAAAGGTGCAGAGCAGTTAAAGCCTTGGAAAGAAGGCACGTCAGAAACGAGTTTCTGGGCAGGGGGGGAATGGTCAAAAGTAAATTCAGGCACTGTGAACAGAGATGTTCTGTGTGCTGTGTGTAGGGGCAAAACTGTTGGTATTGCAGACACGCCCAGCCACTGCAGTGCTTGTCCTGGAGGAATGTGCACGTGTTGGTGAACAGACATTGCAGCCCCTTCCTCTCCTGCTCCTGGGGCTTCGGGATGGGGCTGGTGCCAGGGGAGGCCAGAGTTGCTTTGAACACCATTTTGGGGTCAGTGTGCAGCAGCAGCCTCCTGCCGGGAGCAGGGAAACACCCAGGGAGGGGTGTCACTGTGGGACGCAGAGGGAACACACAGCACCACACACACACACACACACACACACACACACACACACACACACACACAGGTGTCCAAAGCACAGAAGAAGAAGAAGACCAAGTTTATTGTAACCTCAGCTATTTATAATTTCCAGGACACTGACCAGGGATTGGGTAATGAAGTATCCACCTCTCCAATCCCACTGGTCAAATGAGAAGTCTCTAAAGTGATCTCTTTCATGAAGGAATGTAAACTATTCTTGTTTACCTTACAACTCATGAGAACTTGACTCTATTCTACAGAAACAAATGAGAAGGCTTATTTTCAGGGACAGCAGAGGGGAGCAGAAAGGGTGTGGAGGGTCTCTGCATGGCAGAGCTGCAAGGGCTTTGTCTGCTGGACAGGGCAGGCTCGGGGTGGGGGGAACACAGCAACAACTGAGATGGGAGACGAGTTGGAAAAGTGAGGCTGAGGGAGTGTTTCACACATCAGGGGGTCATGGGGATGCTTTAAGTGACTGATGCACAGAACACTTTGCTATTCAAAATGACATTTACAGGAACTGCCAGGAATAGCAATTATTTTGCTAAAGGATGCTGCTTCCTGCTATTGGAACAAGGGCTAAGACATGCTTTTGTATTTCTCCCCTCTGCCAGCCTAAGACCTTTTATTGTATCTGTTTATTTCCAAGATGAGTCTGTGTGATCCTTCTGTTTTGACAGAAGCAGTAAACCAACACCTCTTGCTGTCTCAACATCGCTTCTCTAAAGGTTTGCTGGGTTATTGTTGAAATCTATCCAATTTGTATTCTATGGAGCACCACAATGTGCAGCAGTGAATAATTTATTTTCTTGACATTTTATTTTTGCAGAATAAACATTCACACTATCAACTAGAAAGATTACATTAAAAGTGGAAAGCATAAAAATTCATTAAAGTGTATGTGTGATTACATGAGATTCAATCATTCTAATATTCAGCTTAAATGTATTGACATTAAAGAAATTATTAAAAACTGGGCATAACACATGAGAAGACTTAATGAGTGTCACAGGGATCCAGTGAGGAAAGCAGGGCATTCACTTTGTTGATGAGAGATAAAGAGATTGGCCTTTTGGCTTGGTAGTTATTTACTCTATGCCAGTTTCCTACATTTGAAGTTCCTGCTCTCTGGGCTGCTAGAGAGCAGGGGGTGTGATGTTCAAGTGAATGCACAGGATGGGGAGATACACCAGCACCACTCCACTTCAGCCCTCTCCCTTCTTACTCATGGAGCAGCACTGAGTGCCATGGGGGATGAGACCTTCTCTGTCAGGGGAGCCATAAGTGCATGGCTAAACAGCAGCCAAGGAGACAGGAGAGCAATAGGGGGGTTGGCCTGGGGAGGTTTGGCTGGTCACAGCTTCCGCTGCTAAAAGAACTCCCACTGCAGTAAAGCTAAAGAAGGTCTTGAACAAAACTTTCTGTTCCTGAAACTTCCTTCCAAAGCCAAGACTGCAAGTACTGCAATATTCAAAATTTATACTAGAGCTGTGTGAAAAAAAAAAAAAAAAAAAAAAAAAAACCAAATTCTCCTTCCAAGGAGATTTCTTCTTCCTCTCTGGAGGTTTCTGTTATCCCTTTGAAGTGCTGTAGCTGGTAGTTGGTAGCGGATTTCTGTCCAGGTCATATGGGTTAGGTGGAAAAGTGTTTTTTTGCAAACCAGTGATGAGTCATCTCAAAAGAAGAATAGTAATTTGCCTTCAAAAGAAGTAGGCTTATAAAACTCTGGATGTGGGAATCAGGCTCTCCCTACATTCACTTTAGAAGTCAATGGTAGGACTGAATCTGCTACTGCTGAGTGCACCAGTGTACGTGTACTTGTCTTCTGCCACTGGAGTCCTACACACCAATCCTACATAAATGCTCTAAGGCAAGAAAAAGCTAGGCAGATCATTTGGAGGAGTGGATATTTCTGAGTTATGGTATCTCAGAGAAAGCAGCAATAGAGCAAAACAAGCTAATCTCTCCTTTTAACTCACGCTGATTTTCAGAACTGAAAAGCTGTTGCAGAAGACTTCCCAGTGGATTTTCTTCATGGTTTTACAATGGTTCCATGTGTACACAAGTTTCCTTCTTTCTTTCAGATGTGAAATGCAGGTTCCATGTTTTGTCCCAACTTGCTTTGGTCTTGCACTTTTGCTCCTTTTTTCATCAAAGATTATGTTTGGCTTGTGATGTTGCTGACTGCTGCCCAGTCTGGAAAGGTGTTCAGCTGGAAGAGCCTAATTCCCCACGTGTTGATGGCCACCATGACAACAGCCAGGCCAATCAGATTGACACCCAGGCCAGCTTTCACCTGCAAAGGTGAAAAGCATCAGAGCAACTTAATCAAAAACAGTTAACATAGGAAAAAAAAAAAAAAAAAAAAAAAAAAAAAAAAAAGCAAGCACTAAGATCTATACTGACTCATATATAGTGTGATAAATTATGTAAAATTATTTCTAGAGAAAACAAAAAAAAAACCTAAAAAGCATAAATGAGAGCATATATGTCATGGTACATGTTGGAGTACTCAGGAATGATGGTTAGAAACTGATGTAGTTCATTGTGAACTGCTGAGTCTGTCACTTGGACTTCTCAATCAGGTAATCAGAATGGGGAATTAACCCACACATAAAAGGGTGATGCACAACTTACCATGAAGCTATGCGATAAATTTAATTTCTTATGCTCTCTCGTGCTTGTCTTAGTAGGCCAGTGCAAAGGATTGCATGCTCCTAAAGCTCTTTAGACCATTACATTCATGAAAAAAATACAGGTAAGAAATGTGTGCATCCTGCAGCAGATCTGTGTTTGTTCTTAACCCAGCAGCTCTATTGTGTAAGAGCAGTGCAGACATCACTAGCTAATATTAGCAGCAATATAATCATTATTATTGTACCAATGCTATAGTAATAATAATAATAATAATAATAATAATAATAATAATAATAATAATAATAATAATAATAATAATAATAATAATAATAATAAATAAAATAATCTGATGGATGTAGGACTAGCTGTTGGAATTGCATGAAGCATGGGAGGATACAGCCAGTGCCAAGACTCACCATATCTTTGATCTGGCAGTGCCCATAGCTGAAGACAATGGCATTTGGAGGGTTACCCACAGGCAGCATCACAGCAAAGGAGATGCACATGGTGACAGGAATCAGGGTGTATAAAGGGTTGATAAGCAGGGTTTCTGACTGGAAGAACAGAGGGACAGAGGGGTTTCACCTAATCAATAACAGTCACAGCTGACAATCACTTTGAAATGACCTCTGTTTGCTGTGAATCACACCTGCCTAATTTCTAAACTTAAGTGTTGAAGTATTCTTTGGTTGGTTGGGTTTTTTTAGTGCAATGCCATAATTTTGAGCTGGTCCTGGTCATGATATCTCTTGAGATATTTCACACTGAGGGAGGGTGGAGTTTGCTACTGATAGGACATAAGTAATGAACAACACATTTAAAATAACATTGACAAAAGCATCTCAAGCTTTATGTGAAATTCACCTAACTTGTTGATTCCATAGTCATCTTTTCTTGTACCTGGCATATAAATTCCTCAGTGCACATTGTCTGAGAGGTATTATAAATTGCTTGATGCTAAAATTTGTCTGCTCAATTATAATTTCTTCCTTGTTCCAAGACTAGAGAACAGTAGCTTGGGAACCGAGGCTGGGTTTCATGGGAACAGAGTGCCAAGACCTGAAAAATTCCCACAAGCTTGTGAGGAAACAACAGACTAAAAATGTCACTATTTTAACTCACCATGCTGCATAAAATAGGCAGAAAGATGGTTATGGTTGCTGGATTACTAACAAATTCTGTTACCATGGACACCAAAATGCAGGCCAGCAGAGTCACAGCCCAGTAGGGAAGGCTGCTCAGGGAGAGCATTTGACGTCCAATCCATGTAGAGAGGCCAGAGGTCTGGGGAAAGGACAGAAGCACAAGAGTTGCTAAATATTTGATATGTTTGTAAAACAGATTCTTCTTTCTGTGGCAGTTTACATCGGAGGCTCCCACCAGCAAATAAACAAAGTTTAGGTCAGTGCTTTCTGCATTTCCTTTTGATCAGTAAACTAGATTCCACTGCAGTGTTTAATAAATAGCAAGAATGATATATATTGAGTGCAGAGAGTGCTGCCTACTACATTATGTACCAACTTGTAAGTATCCACATCATAAATCCAAATTGGGGAGCATACAAAGGAATAAAAGAAAATTTTATTTAAAATTAAATAAAATTAAAAAAATATTTTAAAAGTTGATAATATGTTTAGGAAGGAGGACTTAAAAAAAAAAATCACCAGTACCTTGCATCCAGCTGCTAAGGCATAACCTCCTCCAACCAACACTACAATCTCCCAGGGCATGGTCTTCTGAAAGTCCTTCCAGGTAATGATGGGCTCCAGGGTGTTACTGTCTGTTGACTTTTCACCATCTCCTATAGCAAATACAGCATGTGACCAGTATTATACTGAAAAAGGTGAAGATCTTTCTGCAAAGATCTTCACATTTTTCATAAGACTAGAAAAGATTGGATGTGCATGGGACTGCCTGAGAGGGAAGCAGAGACAGTGCATTGCCTGTTTCTCTAGATAGCCTGGCCTCAGAAAATGCACCCAATTAATTCCAAACATCCTGACTTTCACTTGGTTTCTATACTGTAGTTTGGTTTTTAATACACAACAGCAACACTCTACTGGAGTAAATAGTTCTAAACCCCTGTATTTTCATGCTACAGCTTTTGGTGGTACTGTGAGCTGTGTTGTGATATGCATATGCATATAGCTGGAGACCACAGAGAAGCTGTTACAATGGGATTTGAGTATCAAAGGAGGGCTATGGAGTAGGCCCTGATGCTTGATAAAGTGCATTTAGGCCCCTAGATTTTATCTGAGGTTGTTAATTTATTTTAGTGCCTGAGTATTTTCTTGAAGGAGGAGTTAGAGAGTGTTGTATTTTCCTAAAATCTGTACAATATATGACAATATAAAAATATATGTTTATATACATTTATAGTCTCTACATAAGACTGTGCAGACAATTGTGCTTTCATACAGCACCACTGAAAGACTGGTGCAGCAAAATGATCCAATCACTGAGTGCTTTCCAAACACAAATGTGAAATAATCTCATTATCAAGAAGACTGTGAGAGAAGCATTGCACAAAATTGGAAAATTGTCTGGCACTTTATGACCTCTTCTATGTTTATCATAAGACATTATAGTGATTTCCACTGTATAAGTGATGATTAATTTTTTTTACTAGGGTTTATCTTGAGCTGATTTTGCATTATAGATTTTTTTTGGTTTTTTAATATGGAACACCATTCTAAACCTTTCCTAAAGCTCAGTCCTAAAATCTTCTGCTAGCACAGAAGAGGTGGCAGTCTCAGATTCCAGACCTCTTTGTCATCCTCAGAATGGGAAAATCTGAATTACAGCAAAGGAAAAGGGAGTCTGATGTAGGAAGGGCTGGTATCAGAGGGGAAACTTAACCTTGACTTCCCAACATAGAAGTGCATTCTTGGAACATTTTACAGACAGAAAAAAAAATTAAAATAATCATTGGACGCTGTGAAATGCACCAGCTCTCTTTCTTACTGCATTCTCCTCACCTTTCCTCCTTTTTCCAAAACATGGCTTCTGTGCTGGAATCAGGAAAAGGAGAAACCCAAGAAATAGAGAGACAGTGGCATCAGTCCGGTAACCTTTCCTAGGAACGAAACAGCAACATTTCATAAAAACACAGAAGCATTTCATAAAAGCAGAAACATTTCCAAACCAGGCACATGGCTCCTCCAGGCACATTTCTGCAGGTGCAGTTGTATTCCCACAGCTGAAGTCACGCTAACAGCCCACTAGAAAAATATGCCTGCATATCAAGGATACAAATTGTTTTTTTCTCCTGTTTATTAAACTGACTCTGGTAGCCAACTTCAATCACAGCACAACAGTTTTTGACATTCTGGATGGAAAAAAATAATCCCTTTTCGTTTACAAATCTATTAATTTGGAGGTACAGAAAAAATAGTGTGTTTACTGTAGTGTAAGAAACTGTAAACACATTCTGGGGAAAAGCCAAACCCAAGTGAACATTCAGAAATTAACTGTAGATTGATTTTAAATTAAATGTTTAAAATTCTCCTTGTGAAAGTATTTTGAGGAGTGCCAAACTCCAGTGATCATCAGAAAATCACAGTATTAGAAATTGTTTTTCTGTCAAAATTGGATTGAAAAATTAAAGTGGTTTTCTATAGTAGCAATATAAGAAAGCTTACATTCAAATCACTTATTCTCTAACACACAAAATGTGTTTTAGTAAGCTTTAATGTAATTTGTTTAAATTTTGTTTAAAATATAAGAAAAATTATTTCTTTCAATTACCATTCTCAGCAATATTTAATTGAATGGACATTTTCTTTATAAAACACTTCTTGTCAAAAATGTTAATTTCAATTATAGTTGCAATATTTTCTAGTGAAATCTTCTTTATGAATGCACTAAAATATGTGAAATCTGGCCATCCTATTCTTTTACATTTGAAATGGCTTAATTTACTTTCTCTACTTAACTCACTTTGAATACTGAGAAAGAATTGTGTTTCTCATTATACAAACAAATATAATTCAAGAAAAAAAAATCCTAATTTTTGAATAAAGCCTCCATTTTTCACCGCTTTGTTAAATGTGCCTGCTGATGTCTTAGGGGGAAAAAATGTAGAAAGTCCTAAGAAACAAAGTTGTATTGTAGGGGATTTTACTCACTTCTCAAAAAACGATGACCATCCTGGCACAAAGCCAGGCTCACGAGTGAACCAAAGCAAGGTCATCAGGATGAAGAAGAATCCGGTCACCATCTCAGGATAGCTAGAAATGAAAACCAGAGAAAGCTAGGAAGAAATTCCAACATCTGTCTGAAAACTCAAGAGCAAGTTCCAGAAGAAGTAAGAAAGTAGAAACTTCAAAAAACAATAAAAATAAGTATGAAAAATAGCAAGGAAGATTAGTTTGAATTAAAGAATTCTAGATTTGGCTCCCAGCTGGGAACCACCTAAACCCAGCAAGAAATCGGCTAAAAATATCCATCTGTATTTGCAATTCATTCATGGGCAAGACCTGAAGGAAAATATTTCTAAATGCTTGTTTTGTATTTGCATTGTTAGCTGATTAAATGTGCTAACAAGGTGAAGTTCATATTAGCATTCCAGTGTAAACACATTCTCTTGCATTTTTTAGAAGGGTAGGAAGCCTAAGAGCAAATGACAATGTAAATTAGCACAGATGGTTCACACGAGGTGGCTTGAGGATACTTGAGGTGGCTTGAGGATTTTTAATTTAGCATAGATTTAAATTAAGAATGATTTTCATATTTAGGCACAGCTTGAACAGTCTAGTTTCAGAGTTTATGATATTCAGGCAGTTGATCTGTCAGTATTTCGGTTGGACAGCCAAAAATGTTTTTTGAAGAAGGAATTCTGTGCCATATCAGTCCTTTTGAAAATGAAAATCTTGCCAAATTATCTTTTCAAGAGACATTTCTTGCCATTGTGCATAAATATTATGGGCAATTGGGAAGGTTCATAGACAACTCAAGGCATGGAAAAAAGCTTTTGTTGAACTTCTATGCATGAAAATAAGAATGTGCCTGAACTAGGATAAGGCGTCCTTTAGGGTTCAAAGACAAACCTTGACTCAGATGGCCTCTGAAGCCTGGAATAAACTTAAATATTTCCCTTTTTTTACCTTTTTCCTCAGAAATAAGTGAGTTACATGCTAACATGCATGCTTGCAAAAAAATCTTTGATTTTACTTCAGTTTTGCATTTACTCTGTTTCTATCCTGGAAGGGAGGAAAAAGAGCTGAGGATTTTAGAATAAGTTACATGAGCCCTAGGCAATGTGGAGGCAATAGGAGGCAGTGGTTCAGCCTAGAGAGGCAAATTCCCAAGGAAGGCAGGTCTGCTTTACCTAACGTTTCCCAGTTTCTTATATTCCTCTTGAATTCTTCTCTCTGACATTTCTTCCCGTTTGGTCTTCTTCTTCTTGCTCACAGAACAAGTCTCTTTAAAACTGAGATAGCACAATAGAATTAGGCAAGGGCATAGAGAGGGGTGGGGAAAAGTAATTAAAAAAAAAAAAACAAAAAATCTTCAGTGAGGTAGGCTGAAAATTCTGGTATCAGGGACTGTTGGGAGAAGATGGGACTGGGGTGAGGCCTGATGGCAACGGGAAAGGAAATTACTGCGTGTGATATTTGATTAATCTGGTTTCAAGTTCCTTTAAGATTCAATTCTAGGCATAGTGGGAAGGTCCCTAGGGTGCTCTGACTAGTGCTGATTGGTATCACTGAGCCATCCTGAACCATGGCTGGGCTCCCTCTGCGTAGGCTTCCTCAAAGAGCTGCCAGAAACCTCCAAAATCACGGCTAATTTCTGTCATCACATGGAAATATTGGGACAGAGGTCAGCTATCAATAGAAATTTTTCATGGGCTGACTATGCTTTCCAGTTGGATCAGGGTTATCCAACATATTTGGCTCCTGCTCTGGCTTTTGAGACCATATTTGCTTGGAATACTCAGGATTCATAATGAGGGTAAGCTGTGCTTGGGATCCCATTAGCTGCCACGACCTGTCTGCTTCTGCTTGTGCTGTCATATTGATAGCTGATTCTAAATCAGGCACAGCCAGGAAAGCACCACAGAGGCTGGGGGAGGCAGCCTGGTGTTTTGTCCAGGTGAAAAATGCCTGTCCTTCTGCCAAGGACATGAAAACACGAGCATATTTCCTAGCTGGATGTATGGATCCTCCTATACATTTGTATGGATGTTACATGAACTCCTTAGTTTATTCAGTTTACCTTCATTCTAGGAGAAAGCATGGACATTCTTAATTGAAATAGAGATGCTTTCAAGCTCGCTTTAACCCTCTCCTTTTCTTCTTTCCAGAGGTGTTTGCTGTGCTGTGAGCTGCAGATCCCTCCTTTCTCACTCCTTTGTGCCCTCTGTCACACAGAGTCTAAAAGAGGCAGCAGCAGTGACTCAGGTACCATGGCAGCACAACTTTTATAGTCCTTTTAGGTGATAGTAGGTGCTTTTATGGCTCCTGCTGGTTTTATATCTCATTTGGAACCTCACTAGGCACCCAAGCTGTAGCACATGGGCTGCAATCCCCCCCAGTGTATCTGCTGAAGGCCAGACTCACAAAGGAATTTGCATTGCTCAAGATCCAGAGCAATGGATCTTTTTTCCCTGTCTGGTAAACAAAAGGAGTTTTTGAAAACTGGGGTTTTTATTTCACAAAGACAAATAGGTAACACATTTTCTTAGCTCACTTAGCACTGCCCTTCATCTATAACTATTTTAAATTTCCTTGCAAATCTTGCTGTTAGACTTCAGTAAAATCTACCAGCAGGGAGAGAGGAGGCTGGAAGAGAAGAGCTGTATGGTTTAGAAAGGACAGTTCTGTAGAAACTCCCATTCTCTTTCACCCTTGACCTGGTCTAGGGCCTTAAAGTCTGAAATGCTGCTCCAGCTAAACCAAGTAAGAACAGATTGATGGCACAGGGCTTCCTAGGAAAATAACATTACAGGAATTCATTAAACATTTGTGCACAAGCACTAGGCAGCTGTTTCAACATGTTCTAAGTGTTTCCAGGCTCAGGAGAATGTGAAGGCACAGTATTGAAGCCCAGATCCCAGCATAATATGTTCTTTAATGAAGTGCAGTGAATAGAAGTCAGAGATTAAGGAGCCTTGGAATCAACTAGTACTTCTCAGAAAGTCAATAATGTTTCAGTCCCTGGTATTATTTAGAACAACATTAATCAGCATGAAGTCTTGGATGCAATGTGGAATTTCAATTTTATTTTTTTTTAAACCAAATTAATTGAGGGTCATGTTGGGACCTGTTTAGTCTCAAGATTAAAAGAAATAAAGTGGCGGAGGGAATTTATATTAGCCTTTTAATTTCACTACAAGACTCAGAGACTGACTGAGAGGGGCATGGAGCCATTCCCCTCTAAATTGCTTCTTCAAATCTAGTCAAGGTCAGCAGCAAGCAGAACTCATTATGAATTTATTCATTGTCCTAGGTGAAATAGTGGTGTCAGTTCAGTTTACTTATAAGAGTAAACTAAATCAAATTAAGGCTAATTTAATTCTGAGTAAATGTGTATGCATTACAATTTAATGCAGATTAACTAATCCATTCTAAATGCACACATTTAGGCAGTTTTCATTAACATTGTAAAGACAATATGTGGTACAAATGAACCAGAATAATGAAACTCTTTCTAATTTTGGAGCTTAGGGACTTACTGGTATTAAAGGGACTTACTGGTCTCTGAGGCTGTGAGTCCTTTCCACTTTAAAGAGAAATATATATGGAGTCTATTTACCTTTAATTTTAACTGGTTTTATGTTAATTTCATTGAGCTGGAGGCAGATCTGAAAAGTAACTTGTTTACTTGCAGTTATTTTTCTATTCATCTTTTAAACCGTGCTTTTCTAAAAGGACTTATAACAAGATTTTTGGTCCACAAAGGGATCCTCATTGCCATAAGAGTGAACCCCGCCCCCCCCCCCCCCCCCCAAACCAGTTGGATTTCTAATAGCAAATATATACCTGCTTTAATCTATATTTAAATATAGCAGCAATATTCTACACTGCTGTCTGTGCAGGGCAGTAAGCAGTGAGATTTTCTCTGGTAATTGTTCTGGCAAGGAGAAGGAAATTGTGCCTGAGATACTGTCATTTGCCAGTCAAAACTTCTTTATGAGACACATTTGAGAGGAGCTGCAGATGCCCTGCCTTTGTAATCCCTGTATGTTGAACAACCTTCACTTACTTGCAGCCCAAGAACAGCCAATGCAGCCAGAACCAAGTCAGCACCAGCATGATGAGGGAGATGGGGAAACTGAACAGAAACCAGGTTCCAAAGTTCACCACTTCAGCTTTTGGGTAGTGGCTGTAAATTCAAAAAGAGGATGCATGAGAAGCTAAAACAGTAAAGGGACAGGGACCTCCAAAAGTCATAGCTGCACACACACCTATGTGCATCTGTATGGGGTGAGAGAAAAATTCCATCAGTGCAGAATGAAACCAACAAGCAGTAGAGCTCCCCAAACCTTTAGCACCAGATAGTCTGGATTGTCGGCCAGCTTCAAAAATACCTGGAAATACCTGGAGTGAAACTCCATCCCTACCTGTGGTTTATATTAAAGGTCCTTTTAGGGTTGGCAGACTCCAGAGTGATTTCACCCAGAACCTCTTTCTATGTCCTCTCACAGGCCACACAAAAAAATAACTATAAAAAATAACTACATTCTGCTGTGCTTTGACAAAGATACTGGGTGTGTGCATTTGATGCAACTGTCATAAAAGCAAGATCTTGGACAATTCTGTAAAACCCAAATCCTTGGATTAAGCATGACTTCTGAAATTAGTCTTCTTTGCTATCACAATTTAAGAGAGAGAAATGAAAGATATCAAGGCAGTAGTGGCAGCAGTAGATGGTCAGAATCAGGTCTGAGCATGGATGTGTTTCTGTGCATGAGAAGTACCACCAATGTTCTGACAGAAAAACATTCATGTTTCTGACATTGAAACATTCATGTGTTTGAGAGCCCTGGGCCTGTGATAAAGGAAATCACTTAGGTGATCAGAGAGCTGCTGCTCATCTTCTCTGAAGCAAATGTGTAAGGCCACATATCTAAGTTTGGGGGTTTTTTGCACTACATATTGAGCAACTATTTTTATGACAATTTCTTCTTTTGTGACTATTTCTTTGCCTTCTTTTCTCTATAGCTTTAGTGTTTATTTTTCCAGAGTGCCTGCTGCCTTCATGATAATCAGTATGTCAAATCAAAAGAAGTTGCTGGAGAAACTTCAATGTTACCACACACTGAGGGGTTTTTACTTTGCATGAGAGAAAGACATGGATATGTATTAACTTTCAAACATTAACCACTGGTAATAACATTAGAGGAAGAAGCAAATTTCCCTTCAGAGAGAGTGTTCTCACTAGGGATCCTTGAGGTGGTAAGTGACCCACAAGGGTGATAGTGACTCACGCACCGCTGTCACCAAATCCCAGTGTGCCTTACTTGTTGAAGTGCTCGAGGAAGATGAGGCTGGTGGAGGTGCCTATGATGGTGCTCAGCCCGCCGATGGTGGCTGCGTAGGAGACGCTCAGCGAGAGGCACTTGCACACCAGGTGGTCGTGCCTGCTCTGGTAGCGCTGCTTGCTGCTCAGCCCCAGCTCCGGGGGCTCCACCAGGATCTGAGCCTGTCAAGGGCACACATGCACAGGCAGAGCAGGGGATCAGGACAGCAAGCCAGTGTCGCTGCGGTGCATCACAACACGACACGAATTTCTCCAGAAAGCTCGGCGAGTTCAATCTGACTCTGATTTATTCAAACAAATCACTCCCTTTTTATACATTCTGGTCAGCCCACTGTGATTGGTGAATGAAAGACAGTCCCTTCACCCACACTGGTCAAACCAGAGGGACACCAAAGACAATCTGTCCTGATGCTGTGACATCATGGAGAGATGTAACAGAGATGACAAAGTCAGAGTGAGAGGAGAAAGAGAAGTTTACTTTTTTGACTTTACCTTATATACCTTTCACAGAAAGGGACCACACTGGAAGATAGAGGTTCAACCTCTTCAATTCCACTGATCTTAGAAAATGTCTATCAATTGTCTCTCCTAACTGGAAGGAATGTCAACAATAATATTGTTTACAGAAAATTCGTGAGAAACTGACTGCTAAATATGTAAACAATCAGAAGGTTAGAAAGAACAGGAAAAGAACAAGGTGACACTGTCCCACAGAAAGAATTCCAAACATGAGTTTGTTACAAAAACAATCCTAATGTTCAAGCTGTGAGAACAAGCTTCAGAAACCCAAAACATCAGGAGAAACAGAACTTAGAAACTCAAAACCTGCAGGCCTGGAAAAACCAGGCTACAACCCAGCTTGCTCTAATGCCAGAGCGATACGGGGCCCAGAGAAGAACAGTGTAAGAGAGGACAAGTTTTTCTTCACAGGGATTAACTAGGATCAGTCCTGGAAACCTGTCCCAGGGCCTGAAATTGCCTGGCCTATGACAAAAATGTAGGACAAGCAGTAATCAGACTTCTGACTAAGGTTTGGGCCAGCTCCAGGTCTGACTGGAATATCAGTGGGATACCAAAAGCCTTTGAGGGCTTCAGGGATGGGATGCCAGCACCGAGCAGGAGGAATTCATAATCCTTGAGGCTTAGAAGCAGCCACCATAAAAAGGCTTGTTGAACTTTTCACACTTAAACTGGCTCAGAGCTTCTAATTAGGGATGGAGTGCTGGGGATCTCAAAATGGCATGGAAAAGGCTGAGCAATGGAAATATGGAAGGAAAAGATGCCAGAAAATTTTGTTCCAAAAGAAGCTTTCTTATCAGTGACAGGGAACTGTCTATGTTGGCAGATAAAGTCCTTGTACTAGGAAAAAAGGTACAGCGCTTAGAGGCACTTCTCATGCAACCCGTAATTTAAGAATGAGGAAAAAGGCAGCAAGTGCTTCAGAAAGGCTCATTTCATTTACTAATTTGTATTTTGATTTATTTTTGAACTGTCAACGCAAATTCACGTGCTGATTTTAGCCTGTTCTTTCATGGACATAAGCTTATGCCATTAGGATATGACAAAATTGTCATCCAAACAGCAATCTCCTCTTGGATCCACTCAAGAGGAGTAGAAATACTGGAATGAATTGATTTAATGGAGGATTTTGAGCCTGGATATTTTGGAAGACAAAAAGGAAGTGGACACTAAGAGTACCTAACAAAGTGGCTGAACAGATTAATGGTCTGTGCCTGCTGCCTTTTTCATTTTGAGCAGGGTTTTGTGTGCCAGGGGTTGTTATTTTTGTGTCGGGTTATTTTCCAAGGAGGATTTACAGAAACAAAGTGGCTATTACAGTCAAATAATAAAGGAAACTCGTGATCACACTACTGGATGTAAAGCTAAATTAATTATCCCAGCCACTGGGGAAGGGTCTTCTGAACATACCTGGACTGGGTTCATCTAAATGGGAGCAAGAAGTGGCAAAGGGCCAAGCTGTGGCTGTGGTGAGATGATGGAGAGTGATCCCTTTCAAGGAACAGATACGAAACAGTAGGGAGCAGGTGATATTCACATTATGTGATATTCACATCTGTCTTTGCCTCACCCCCAGGTCTAATCTTTCCTTACCTGAGGTAGGTGCTGCCCATTGCTCGTAGAATTCGTTGTTCCAATAGGGTTGGCTATCATGTGCACACCGTTCATACTCTGCAAGGAGGAAAATGCCTTTGGATTAGTCTTTCTTGTACTCCTAGGGGCACTTGGAACAGAATTTGTGATGCTTTGTCAAGGTGCTGGGTGGCAGGCATTGGGGACAAAAAAATTAATAGAAAAAAGAGTCCCTAAACTACAAGAAAATCCAATCCACTAAAAATCAGCTGTTAATTTTATGCTGGGGAATGAAAAAAAGAGAAAGGTTTAACCCCCCTGCTTTTTTTATTTAAAAGTGATTTTAAAGTCAGATAATAATGAGATTATTCCACTGTCATGTAGGGTCTCTAACAGGTCCCTTGTGCCTGAGACTTTGTGATAAGTGCAGGCTGCTGTAGCAACTGAGAATTCTCAGCTTCAGAAGCTGGCAATATGGAACAACAAAAGATCATATCTGAATTTGCTAGAAACCACATGGAATTGTTAGTTCACTGACTGGACCTCAGGATCTCCAGCCAGGAGCAAAGCAGACTTTCATTGTTTTGTTGTGTTGTTGCTGTTATTGAAGCTAATGTTCCCCAATAGATTTGTGCAAGCAGGCTGACAGGGTAAATACAAAGCAGGACATTCTGCAATACTGACTTCCTGCCAACAGCCACCACACATTTGAAATAAAGGGACCAGCAGTGTTTTCGGAGCTGTGTGCATTTTGCTCTGCTGGTTCCTGCATTAGAAGACAGCACAGCACAGAAGATACCACCTGTAACAATACCTTGGAGTGCATCAAGGAGCTGAAGTCAGTAGTAGTAGCACTAAAAACAAAGAAAGGAAAATATACTTTAAAAATGACTGTTCACCCAGCTCCTGCAAGAGGCACACATATGGGTAGGAGGGGCAACATCTGCAGGACTAGTGCCTGCTGAAATGCTGAATAGCACCTATTAGAGCCTCTGATGTGGGCTCTTGGCCAAACAATGTCATTATTATGTTTCATAGTTCAATCTCTAGCTGCCTAACAGTGGAGTTCCACCTCCATGCAAGAAAAAATTTATTTCTTGGTAGTATTGACCCCATTCTTGGAGAGGACTCCATTCTCTGTGGAGTGGATCACCAGGCAATCCAGCACCACTGCTGCCTGTCCTAGTCAAGTTCTTCCTCTGCCAACTTTCCCAATGCTGTTTCTGAGGACCTACCTGTACCACATTAAAGCCTTCCCTAAAACCTGCCCAGTGTGGCATGTGGATCATGCAAACAATCCACTGAACTTATTTCCAGAAGATGTGCTACTTATCCTGCCAAATTCAAAGCTCTTTTCCAAGTAATCCTATTTTAATAATAGTTCTATATGATATATCACACACATACTCTTCAATAGGGTTTAAAGGGATTAATGGCACAATGCCAATCTGAAGATTTGGTTCTATATTGCATAGAAAATATGGCTGGGATAAAAAGAGATAACAGAAGGAATATTGGAGAACCCAAATAATCTTTAGACTAATGAGAAAAATATTTAGGTCTTGCAAGTTAGCTTAAAGTAATCAAACTGTACTGTCTAAATTATATTATTTTAAATTAAATTAAAATTTAAAATGAAAGGAATTTGTTTCTCTTTTATTTTGAACAGTTGTGAGCAATACAGAAAGAGCTCAAAAAGAGACTGTGAAATTTTGTTCTCACACTTCATAAGGTGCTCCTCAGAACTGGCCTATAATAAATTTTTAGAACATTAGCTTCATATACTGTCTTGTATACCTTGAACTGATGGTTAATTAGATAATTTGACAAAGAAATAGTCCTTTATTTGATTTACCCCTTCCCCCTACTAGATTCTACCCCAAACAGAAACTACTAGTATTTCAAACCTCTGACAAAATTTGTCCATATTTAAAGAAATCTTTTACAAATCTTGTAGGGGAGGAGGGGTATTTTTTTGTGGTTTCTCCCTCCCCCATGTCCCCTCGCCCTCCACTCTCATCTCTCTCTGAAATGCAGGCAGCTCAGGCTTCCTTCAGGAATGCTCTGTAAGTGATGTCCCTCTGGGTATGTCCTGTGGCCAGTCCATGCTGTGCTTGGATCCTCTCCATCCCTGTTCCTTCAGGGAAATAAAAGTCTGTGGACAGCACATTCTTACACAGCACAAACTCAGACTTCAAAAGAGCTTTCAAACCCCTCAAAATATTTTCCCTCTCCCTAAAATATCCATAGTGCTAAAAAAATAAATGAATACTGTGAAGTTTTAGTGAGATCCAGACCGTTGCATTAATCCCATTTATCTATAAACCTTCCTTGTCAGTCACATGTGAGACATCACTTGTAAGGTTTTGCTTGCCCTTTCTGCCTCTACTGCTGGGTTCATCTCATTGCAACCTGTGTGGGGCTCAAATGTCCAGTCCTGGTGTACAGGGTTCATTCTTACTCCTCATTGGTGAAGATAAGCTCCAGGGAAGGTTGGCCGTGCTTTTCACCGAGACCTGCAACAGAGGAACAGAGAGCAGCCCTTGGGGTAAAAACTGACCCGAGCCCCTGGGCATCACCACTGGACCTGGAGAAGCTGCTGCAAACAAAACCTTCTCCAAACAGTCTCAGGTGCTCTCTTGATGTGGCATTTTATCATTTTGTATTGTACTGATCATGTGCATCTGGCAATTAAAAGACTATGACACCTACATATAGTAAATAAGGTTGGATGGAATAATTTTTAGCCTGGAAACTGTAAAGTGAAGGAAAAGAGAGATTGTTTTCTTCCTAAGCCTTTTCCTTCTGGGAAGGAATGAACGAAATGAACCTTAGAGCTCTTATCAATTTTTTATTATGGGATTGTCAAGAGAAAACTTCTGAGCCTCTTCTAAATTTCCTGGACTATATTCCCAAAGGTTTCTTCCCAACCCTGTAGAATCCTATGACCAAAAGTTTATTACACACAGCTACAGCAGATGCCCTAATGCACTAGAGTTTCCCAACTCCTCTTCTCCCATCACTTCTAAAACTTCCTTTCACTTTTTGAAAGGATTTTCAGAGTACAAAAAGAAAGAGTGCATATTGGTGTTTTTGGCAGTGTAAGTCAGCCAGATCTGACCTCGATAGAATTTGAATAATCTATCAACAAGTCTGGTCACTGGTAAACAAAGGAGAAAAGAGTGGCCAACACTGACAATACCTATTGGCTTGTTTCCTTCAGGAATGGTGCTGCCTGCAGTCGTGCTGACCTCGCACTCCTCCTCAGCATCCACCAGCTCCTGCAGCACTGCCTCCACGATGGGCATCACCATGGCTGTGGTGGAGGTGTTGGAAAGCCACATGGAGAGCACCGTGGTGCAGCACATGAAGCAAAGGAGCAGCCTGGAGTGCAGCACAGGGAAACGCGCAGGGTCGGAGGGGGCGGAAAAAAGAGGGGAAATCTTGTGAGCTTTCAAACTCTGGAAGGAAAGATGGGTATGAAAAACACCCCAGACCAAGGCATCTTTGGCCCATGGATGGGAAGATCAGAGTGGTTTCAAGCTGCCTCTCTCAGCCTCAGACTACCCCAAAGCCAAAGGTTCACTCACATGCCTGGCTTGGCTCCAGCCATCATCACCATGCGCAGGGCGATTCGCTTGTGGAGGTTCCACTTTTCTACAGAAGCTGCCACACAAATCACACCCATGAGGAGCAAAGTTGTGTTCTTGAAATATTCAGCAGCCACCTGCATTAAGGGCCAGGGGGAAGCAGTCAGTTAAAAAAAGCCTGCTGAATGAGAAGAAATATAGCATTGTGTGTTTTTGCTCCCTGGAGTAAGAACGACAGGGAGTTAGAAAAAATGAAGAATTCATAAATCAAAATATTCTCTTTAATCTCTTTCTTGTTGTGTTTACAAATAAGGCTCTATCCCCTATTGTTCATAGGCTTCCCAGTTTTGAAGAGATCAAGAGAAATGTTACTTTTTCAAGCAGGCTGTTCAGTGCCAGCAGTAAGTCAGTCATACTCAACAAGGCTCAGATGGAAACAAGCACAGACAGAACGGCACTGAAGGCAGCTGCTTCATGTGCCTCGTCTGCTTTTTCATTTGGGAGGCATTGTTGTCTGTCTTGCTTATATTTATTCTGTCCTGTTCATCTTTTGGGGCAGAATGTGGCATCCCTAGAACCTACAGCATCAGGAAAAAAATTCCTTTGGGAATTGCTCTTTGAATGCGGGGAAAAAAGGTTGGCATATTGCTGCAGTGCTCCACAAATCCTGTGCCAAAACTTGTCACGTTGGAAATCCGTTTCCATTTTATCAGGGAAAGAGGGAAAAGTTTCAAGAAAAAGAACTTTAATTTAAAGACAATGAGCAAAAATCATCACTGGCTCAGGAAAACACTCAAAGACCACCTCCAAAGTAGGAGTTGTGGATGTGGGTCTTGCTGAAATATGAGAAGATGTTCTGTGAAGCAACTGCAAAAATGGCAAATTAAGCAAACCATAAAATTCTTGCACAAACATAAACACATACTTCTGTAAAAACTAACAAAATGGGAGAAAAAAAAAGGGTACAAACAGATGTTTGGATCTGAGTAAAACTTTTCATTTTATTTTGATGCAATCCTTCCTAGGCTGTTGCTGGAATATTTTTCGAAAAAAGTAATTTCTTCAGTTTAAAACTATTTCTCTAACCAAATGTAGGTGCCAGCATTTAAAAATAATTAATATCAGAGGAAGCAATAATTTTTCCAGTGTCCTACTTATACTGATGCTCCTCCATAAAGTGCAAGAATGGCAATAATGTTATTTTCTGAAATCTGCAACAAATTATATATTTATTGACACTTGTTTAATAAATCCCTATGGTGACTAAATAGATTTTGCCATCATAATTGTGTGCCAGAACTTTAAAATATCACCTTTTTGGCTTTTTTCCACTGGTTTCTTTCTCATTAACTCTCTTTATTTTTGTGCTACCTTTTCAAAAAATAATGAGGTAAATGAAGGAAATCCATCAATTCAGCAGCATGAAAAATCTGTTTGGTTTTTTTTTTCCTTTATTCCTTTCAAAGCCATTTTGGAGAAATAATTGAATGTTTATAGTCTTATTAATACCAACATACATATACATGAGACAGTGGTTCATGTTCTTAAACTCCTGTGCGTAATTTGTTGCTTAAATTGTAGAAATTTTCTAAGCAAGAATCACTCCAGAAAAGCAGACTGGAAACACTGCAACGTCTTCAGAGTTGTACATTTTTGAATGCAGGGATTTATTTCTGTTCCTAAATCAAATAATGCATTCTTTGCAGCAGTCTTACTGTCACTTTATTTGCTATTGCGTTGAATTTCTCTCAGGCTGACATTAAATATCCTTTTCCAATGTGCTGCCAAATTTTTAATGAAAATGCCCAATTACTTTACCCTTATGTTAGGAAAAAAAGATTGTGATAACACTGAATTGTATTGGTATGAAAATGTATCTCATTTTCTCACAAAACTTGGGGGAATAAGCAGCCTTAAAACTCTCAGCTCATGCATGTCTCTATCCATTTATGGGTATTCCCAGTGCTGGATTGTGAGAGAAATCCAACAATTTTATGCTTGCTACATATTCCTCTGCATTCTTATCTGTATTACTTGTCCTTAAATCAAATGTGCTGTCCCCTCATCCCCAAAACAGAGATAGAAAAAGGCAGGGGAAAAAAAAATTGTAGAGAAAATAAAAGAAGTTCTTGGCATATAATGAAAGAAATTAACATACAAAAAACCCTCGAGTAAGCAAATTCAGGACTGGCCATAGAGACTGTTTTGTACAGCTACTCCTTTGCCTGACAACTCATGACTACAGTGCAGCAGTAATTTACAGCTTTGAAAAAGGACTAGACATGCACCTGGATAACAAAATTATCTCATCCTTTGCACTAAATGCTAACTGGTTTGGGCATACATAGCCTTCTGCCTTATATGACATCCATAATAAATAAAATTGGAAGGAAACTTTACAGTGTGTCCTGTAGCTGCTGTTTACGTGGATTTGAGGAGGGCAAAGCTGGGATCCTTTGGTGCACTAGGTTTGGGTAATCACTGGTGATGCAGCAGCTGAAAGGATGGACATCTCTCCTGATACAGAGCCTGTTATATCCTATATCTCCCTTCAGATGAGGAAAGAGCTGGTGGGACCCAGTTAAATACAACAAGATGCACACTTCTGTGTCACTGTGGTGAATAACATACAGCACAAAATTTCTCCAAACAACTTGGAGAGATCAGTCTGACTCCGTTTATTTCAGGGATCACCCCCTTTTATGCATTTTTCCACAGACCACTGTGAGTGGTGAAGTAAGGACAACTCCTTCAGCCACACTGGTCAAACCAGAGGGACAGCAAAGAAAATCCCTCCCACAGAAAGAATTCCAAACATGAGCATCGTGACAAAAACAATCCTGATGTTTATGTCAAGCTCTGAGAACATAGTTTCAGCAACTCAAAACATCAGGAAAACAGAGCTTTAGAAACTCAGACACTCCAGGCCTGGAAAACCAGACTACACTTCTGCCTCCCATACCTCTAAGTCTTGCTACCGCACCGAGATCAGCCTCATTCAAATAATTAATAAGCTGAGAGAAAGAACATTAAATGATGCAAACACACAATGTCTGACCTCGCTGGACTTCATGAGGCCAAAGAGAGGGTAGAGGAAGGCAGGAACCAAGGCTGCTGCCCCAAGAGGCACGGCTTCAGAGACCCAGAGCACGGCTGTCACCAGGAGCACGTAGGCACACGAGGCTTCCTGCAGGGACAAAGCACAGGGATGAGTGCTGCTGCCCCACCACAGCCCTGGGGGCCCTGGAACTCACCCACAGCACTCTTCAGACTTGGGCTGCCTGGGTGTACAAAAACCCAGAAAGGACTGCACAGGGACCTCCAGAGGTGCAGCTGTCTGGGTGTGAAATCTTGGCTACCTTCTGAAAGGACAGCGTCAGAAGATGATGCTAATGAAAGTTTTCACACATAATCCAGGGCAAAGCACTGGGATAAGGCTACTTATCAGCAAAATAACGGCTCCAAGTGCATTTGCAAATTCGTTTGATTTCCATAATCCAATATTTACCAAGCAATCAAGCATTATTCCTCAGATTAGACCTGTTGACCTGTTATCTCTGCATATTTTTCTCTCCAGTCCTGGACAAAGGCAACAACTGTTACTTTTCAGGCTCAGATGAAATGATTCATATTTGCCATAAAACTGCATTGTCGTTATTTTGAGAAACGCTCTGGAAACTTGGGTTGGGATTTTTTGTTTGTTTGTTTGTTTTTTGTTGTTGTTGTTTGTTTGTTTTTTTTTTTTGTTTTGTTTTTTTTTTTTTTTTTTTTTTTTTTTTGAAGGGAGGGTGTTTAGGTTTTTTTTTTTAAACAGTGTGCAAACACTTTTGTTAACTGATTTTATTTGCTCATGTAATCTCTACAGAGCTTTAGAAGAAATCCACAGGCCTGCAGGGTTGGAGGCAGTGGGTGAATAGAGTTAATGAAACAAAATTGCTGCTGTCCAAGGTTCTGGTAGAAAAAGGCATGAGAGCATCATGGGGAGCAGCCATGGGGAGCTGGGATAAGATGAAAAAAAGTGCTGTCTACTGAATATTCTTTCAGGAAAACACAGATAGTACCTGGAAGTCTTCTGGTCCATTTCTAAGATATGTCTTTATTTATGGCTCTCATTGGAGTTCTCCTCAGGCTCAGTTTGTTATACTTAGCTATAGTTTCTAAACTTAGAAACCTGGGGATGTCTGCTGGTAATAATTACAGAAACTATCCTCAAGAAAACGTTTTTCCTTTTCTTTTCCTTTCTCAAATTTGAAGCAAAGTCCTGTACTTGCCTTAATCTGCTCTTCTATGGCAGTTGGTAGGTCTGCACTGATTCACTCCAGCTATAAATTTATCTGTTATTCACTGTGCACCAGATGCTCCATATGAACTTATTGAGCCATAGGAAGTCACAGTTCACAAATTAATTTTCTATTGTTTAGAAAATTCACTGTTCACAAATGCTATTTGAGTCTCTTAAAATATAATTTTACATATTATACATCCACCCTGCTGAATGAATTCTAAATAAAGCAGCTTTCAAGTACTCACACAAGCAATTCTCATAGATCCTTGTGCAACTCAAAGAGCATGTTTTACATTCCACTGTTTTCAATGAGTTTTGTGAACAAGATGATAATGATGCCTTAAGTTTTAAGATTTTCACAGGGTGGTGAAGACAAAAAATTCTATTTCAGCTGGGGACTCAAGGACAATCTCTTCAAACTTCAGGCCCAAAGCATAAACAACGTGAAAACAGGAGAGCAGGCAAGCAAACAAACCAGGAGGATGAAACTTCATAATTTGAGAGTATTAATTGGACAGTTGACTCCTGTATGCAAATGGACTAAAACATATAAAAACGTGAGCTCTTGTGACCAAACCCTCTTTTGCTTCCCTCCTGGAGCCATCTGGGCAGAGCCAGGGCTGTGGCACTGCCAGGGTGTGGCCTTTGAAGGCACCTCAGTAAATAATTATTTTATTCTCCTAAACTCTGTCTAGCCTCTGTTCTACCTCCTCAAGGCATCAGTAAAACCTAGTGAAATGATACAGGGATGTGAGTTCAATGGAATTAATTAATAGCTTGTATTTAAGTTCATCTTTATAGATGTCATTTTTACATTACCTCTAAAAAAGAGCCACAATCAGATGCTCATCTTTTTTTTTTTTTTGAAGTACAGCTTATAGTAACAACAGGCAGAACCCATCCCAGAGGGGAAGTTAAGATAAGATTGATATGTTCTATTCCTCTGACTCCTGTTTCAGGAAAGTGTGACATTAAACAGTTATAATTCAGCTAAGCCAGGGGAGGTTTATAGGGGACATTAGGAAACATTTCTCTGGTGGTGGGGTGGTCAGGGATTGGGACAGATTGCCCAGAGAGGTGGTGGATCCACCATCCCTGGAAGCTTTCAGAGGATGTGGCCCTTGGGAATATGGTTTAGTGGTGGACACGGCGGTGCTGGGTTAGCAGCTGCACTTGATGAGCTCTGTCCCAACATTAATGATTCCAGGACTCTGTGATTCTGTTAAGCAGGGTCACCAAAATAACTGAAATAAATTTATAAGAAAACCTAACTTCCTTTGATAAACTCCAGTTACTTGAGAGGTTATAAAGAGTATCTGCAAGGCTGCTGGAGAAATTTAGCTCTGGATAAGGCAACTTGCTGCTCAGTCACGTTTACCTACCTTATACCTCAAGGTTAATATCCCCAGAGAGCAGAGCATAGGGACTGTTTTGTGACCTCATGACTCTGACACATTTTTAACTTTTAACTCAATAGCTTCTGCTAATGTTTGCATGGGCTCTGTATCAGATTCAGCAGTTGTCTGAGGAGAAAAATACTTCTAATGAAAGAAGAGTTAATGATTTTTATTTTAAAGCAGTTGAGATGTAAGATCCAAAGGGTATGTTTTGGCAAAATTAATAAAATTCATTTAATCTTAGCCTGAATCCAAACTATTTTCTCACTCCAAAAATGTACTTTTTCTAATTCCCTTGAGCAATGATTGTTGTTATATTTTATTACTCCTCTGTGTGTGGTAATAAAGTAGGCTGGTAGTAAAAATGGAATATGACAAAGGGAAGTTGCATCTCTTCCAAAATCTCACTGGGATGGGTACTGAGTCTTTGTGTTTCCTATACATTAGGCTGCAATTATTTTACCAAAAAAAAAAAAAAAAAACAAACAAAAAAAAAAAAACAAAACAAACCCAAAAAAAACCCCATTTCTAAATGGTACAAAACTGTAAGCAAGCACTGGGAAAGCCAAGCTTGCTAATCCCCACTAAAAACTTAATCGGCTTGTCTGGAAACTTTATTTATTTTCTCAGTTTGTTTCCAAGAGAAACCATAGTAATCTCTTCTGTTTAATTGAACTGAGTTTATATATTGAATTAATGGTTGCCAGAGCTACTAAGTGTTACGCTGAAGCAGTGGTGGTGTAATTTTAACTGTTTCATTCTCCCTTACTTGTTTTACAGCTGAAAATTTCTGCTAAACCCCCTCAGAACTTGAAGCAGGAAATAGGAAAACGTGATGGTTGGAGGGATTATCATCTAATTATCTGTCCTCAGTGAGCCCCTTAGGTGAAAAGAAAAGAGGAGCTGAAAGGAAGCCTTGGCTAAAATCTCCACACTAAGGGTCACACATAAAACTTCTGTAATTAAAATATCCAGGGACCTCACAATGATTAAAAGGAAGAATAAATTCTGTGTTGGAAATTTGCCCACCTAAAGGTGTGCATTGCATATCTGGCATGCAGACATGTGATTAAGCTCTGCAAAGGGGTAGTCCAGCCTCGGGAATAACATCTTTGATTTAGTGGGATCATGCTGAAATTCCATCCTTCAGCTTGTGTAAAGAAAACCGAAGGTGAATGAAAATCTGTCATGGGTGGCTCTTCAGAGCATGTTCAGTGCTTTGGGGTGCATTCTGCTGCTTTGGCTTATCAAACAGTGGTCACAGAAAGCCTGTCCCCAGCTGGCTGAAATCATGTGGCATGCTTTATGGTATCTCTGGTGGCTTTATGACAAAAAAAAAAATTAAAAAAAGTGGATAAAGATTACAAAACAGAAGCAAAAATGCTCACATGTCACTGCAAACCATGAAGGAAATAAGGATAGAATGCAAAAGACCCTCAGTTTGTAAAGCACGAACTTTTTTTGAGCTGAAGGGCATTTATGTATGTCCAAACCTGTGGTACAAATTCAGTCATAACTCCAGAAGGGGAAAAAGAATTCGGGCAAATTTTCTCAAATTTATTTTTCACCCAAACATTTCTTTCCACCAAGTAATATAAAAGAAGCTGTGGACTTTTATTCCATTAGCAGCATCTACGAACAATTCTGAGTCCTCTTGCTCCCTTTGATCTCCCTGCCAATACACATGTAATGCTCCTTTGACATTTCCAGAGATGTGCTGGGTTCATCAAAGAAACTGCAAGCTGATTCCCTGCAGAAATGCAAATATAAATGACCTGGTAATTTCAATCTCTATAAAAAAGACAAAACCCTAATATAACTGCACAAAAACAAGCATGTGAGCATGTATCAAATTTAATCGTCATATTTAAAGAGCAATCATAGTCAATGGGTTGTTACAAAGTAAAATCTACATAAAACACTGTCAGCTGAGTTTACTTGGTGTGGATGTCTTCTTAATGGCACTGTAAACATTTGTCCAGCTCTTGGTCAGACTGTCAGCTGTGCTTTACCCTCTGTGGTCGCTCACAGATACACAAAGTGGATGTAAATCTCCACTGGATGGGTTTTCACTTTGCGGTAAAGCAGCACCACGAGGTGCAGAGTACTAGTGCAGAGGAGCCTGTGCTGTACACTAGCAAATCTTGCAGCAATCCTGTCAGTGAACTCCTGCTTCAGCACCCACAAGGTGCTTTACAGTCCCCTTGGCTGAGCATGTCAGGGAGCATCTCTTTTCATGTCACCCTTCCAGTGACATCAGGGGAGATTAAACCCTGCTGTAAAACATTCTTCTGTGAAAGGGTGAGCCTTTCTGCTCCCTGAAGAGCACAATTGTCTGCTATTCATTCCCTCTCTTGAGATAAAAGAGACGAAAAAGTACTGCAAGAAAACAGCCATGACACATTGAAATTCAAAGCAGGGAAACTCAAAGTGCAACCTACAGTTCAGTGGTGCAGGAACGTTTCCTTTCTATGAATCCTGGTTTATTTTCCAAACAAAATGTTACTGTTTTGTGTCTGAAATCAGCTATGCAACTTCTAATCCTTTGCATTTCTGTTGGATCAAGTACTAGTATTCATTAATCCCCTGATACTTTGAGGAAGAATTAATCTTTATCAGGGCAGAGGATGGAATGGATATTGCTGCACCTTTTGGACAGATTTATATCTAGGACTATGGGGAAGGACAAGCTGCAGATTTTTACTAAAAAACTAAAGACTCTATAAACATTCCCTTTAAAGACCTCTCCTTAAAGAAAATGTCATGGATGTGTTTGTTCTGTTCCCCCTTCACACAGATATTTTTCAGAAAGAGATCCAACATTTCTGCTTTAAAGCAATGCTTTTCTAGCTTCACCTGGCTCTTCAGCTCTGCTTGTGGCACAACTCAATGTAGCACTAGCTCTTAGTGATGATTTTTCAGTGAACCTCACAGTCCATCAAACATGAGTTTTTAATTTTTCTAAGATCTGAGCTTCTTGATGTCTTTGTCTTTCTCTTTTTGCAAGCTGCAAACTCAATCAGGACTACCTGCTGCACTCGGAGGCTTTGTTAAAAAGAAAATGAAAATGTACTTACACTGCTGGGGTATATGAGTGGCAGAGGAAGCAGCAGGAGTGGAATGAGAACAACAAGCAAGAGATTTCTGGATCGGAGGATCTCCTTTATCACTGCCATGCTCCTTCTGGTGGCTTTCTTCTTCAGACTCTTCTCTGGTTCCTCAGATATTCCAATTTTCACGCCACGTTTTCCTTCACCTGTGCCTGGATTTCCCCCAAAGATCTCTCACAACCTCATCTCCTATCCCCACAGCCACCTAAAATACCTTTCTTAGCTTATTTATCTTCAATCTCTTGTTTTGAAAAGGTTTTTTGATTAAAAAGACATTCAGTTTATGTAGGGCTCACCAGCACATCCGAATTATTGTCACACCATAACACGCAGAGGTTTGCAAGTTGGAGCATAGTGATCTTTTGACAAATTTACTTTTTAATCCAGACTCACATTCGTAGATCTGTTGTATCCTTATTCCCATGTTTTATGAAGTTTTTTGCTTCCATCATCTAGTGGTGTTAATTCTTTTTCATAAACCAGGCGAGATATGCTTTGAGCTGCTGCTTTTCCTCCTTTTTGATAGTCTGAAAGTCTCAAATGCAGTTTCTGTTCTGCTGGAAAATTACTAAACCAAACAATTCATTTTTCAATGCATAGAAGTAAATTTTCAGATACTTCTTCTTTAAAGAAAAGCCCAAACCCCCCCTCCATTTGCAGTTCCTTTGGATTTTATTTCTTTGCTTCTATTTTGTATCTGCCTTTACCCTACTTTTCCCTGAGCTCGGAATTCACAGGGCAGTAATTCCAACATGGATTATACTTGGTCTCAAGGAAAAAAAAATTTGTTAAAAAGCTACATGCAACTCTAACTCACCAATGAGGACTGCAGAAGGTAGAACTTGCTCCACCCATTGTCCCAAACCCAGTCAGAACATTTGAGAAAATCAACAGCCTTCTGACATTCCCACAAACATATAAAAAGACCTTTTTTTTTTTTAGGTGGCTGAACAGTTTGTTATTGTTTCAAGTTCCCTATACCGATGATAAATAAATAATCATTGTTTTCCGAACAGTATCTTTTGTCTTCATGTCTCTCCCATCACGACCCTTGAATGTCACTAATTCATGAGGCATGGGCTGATCTCTTGTACTGACTTGTGCCACAGGGTTCAAAATCAAATGGAGAATTTTTAGTCTTTCTTCTCTTGTCGTCCAGGGGAAAAAAAACAACATTTCTCCAGCTCTTCTGTTATTAATGCTTTTTGTGGGGCAGAAAGCACTGGAGGCCCCTGGCTGGCCACATGCACCATCTGCAAACAGCCAAATGTTTATTTGCCCTGTATCCCACAGCACACATCCAGGATGTTCCATGCCCCCAAAACTTGCTGGCCTGTCCTCTGCCCACCCTCTTCTGGTCAGAGACAAATTGAGCTCCCCAGACTGGACTGCTCTGTGACCCTGAGTCCTGCACACCTGGCAAATGCAGACTTGCAGAGGAGTTTGATGGGCTGGGTGAATTCTTCCTGAAATTAATAATGCTATCTCAGTCTTGCACACCTCGAAACTTCCAACAAGCAACAGAACCTTGAGACCTTTCAGGTAAATTTAACAACTAGTTCTGGAAGAAAAGTGATAGTTAATGTGAAGATTTTGGGTTGGCTAGTACAGCTCAGGATCTCTTTTTTTCAATTGTTTCAGAGAAACTAAGTAAATAATAATAATAAAAAAAAAGGTCTAAAATGTTCATAAAAATTGTTGTATTTTAAATGGAAAAATATAATCTCGTTTCATATTTTATCATCCATAAGGCCAAAGGGTGGATAAAATGTGCCATTTAGGGGCAATAGTTTTCTAATCTGTGAGATAAGATCAACCCATAAAGAAGATTCAGCCCAAAGTGACAGGATGGAAACTGAGATAGGGAGAAGGCAACCCACACCTGCATCTTAAGCAATACTGAGGGAGGGAAATGCCCTAAGCCCAAAGCACTTCACTGAAGACAGAGTGCTCCTTTCCACCTGAACTCTGGAAAAAGGAGGCACTCTCATTTCTCTTTATCAAGAGGGAAGGGCTATTCCCTCTTCTCTCCTGTACTGCTGCTCCCATGAAGAGTTTCACAGTCTGAGATAAGCAATTACTCAAGCTGAGTTGCAAAACAGTTAATCTGCTGAGGAAATCAATACAATGCAAAGGCAAGGACTTTTATGCAGAATGTTTTTATTATTACATCGAGAGTCTCTGTTAAATTAACCTGGGCAGTCCAAGCACTTTCCCAAGAAATAAATCTTTTTTTTGTTTGTTTGTTTTTTTTACATTACAGACAGTAAAAGAAGGAGGGAAACAAACACATAAACCCTTTATTTTCTGTTGAGGAGATAAATGTTTCAGTTACCAATTTGTAAGTATGGTAAGGTATGCATGCCATAGTGAATTATAATATATTAAAAATTATCTGTAATTCTTTTATATGGGATATTTTATGATTAGCAAACTCTGCTGGGCAGTCCTGCTGTGGAGTGAGGAGCATGGCTGGGAGGTATTTCTCTCATTGGTGACTGCTAGCAATTAATATTTGCTCTACTTCTCTTTCTTGCTCTTTTTGCAGACGTGGAGTACCTGGCTGCGAGGCATTAATGAATTGCCCTGGTTCCAGGCTCTTCCAGCAAGTGGTGTTTCAGGGAGCCAAGAAGCAGAGCTGGAAAGGCAGCATTGCCCTCTGTGGCATTTCCCCTTCATGTGTTTATAAAGCATGGTGGGGGAAGGAATCACAAGCAGGTCATCAGTGCCAAAGCTGAGGGCTCAAAGGGCATGTGGGCAGGAGTGCCAGGCTACTCTGGGGGTGCCAGCACACAGACAGAGACATTCCTGGCCCACAGCCTCAGTTGTGAACTTGCAGTTCTCTTCACCAGCTGCCAGGCAGGCTTTGAAGATGGCCAACAAAATTCTTCAGGTGTAAAAGTGCTCCTACACACTGTGCGTGTCTAAATGAGCGTGCACACAAAATCCAGAAACTCCTGGGGGAAACAAGACCCACTCTGTCTTCTGTAAGCCCTTTGTCCACTGCTAATGCCATGGCCAGACTTGCCCCTAAGGCTCCTGGGCTTCCACATTCCCACAGGTGTTTGCCAAACCCAGTGTGCCCTGGCTGCTGGCACTGTGCTCTTCCCTGTGCTTCTGGGGGGATTTTTCAGCTCCAGTCCTTGAAGTACCCCTGTTAAGGGACACAGGAGAAATAATTCCTTCTGCTCAAGTGATGCAACAGCAGTTAAACATGATTCACAACTTGGGCTAGAATCCTTAGGTCTGTTTTAGTCTTGGGGATTTGTGATTTGGATCTGCATCCATAATATATAATACAATAGAAAAATAGAGAATGATGATATGAAAGGTATGAAATAAATGTTCAGCTATTTTTCCATAGTCTGGAAGTAGAAGCACCTCTAAATATCAATAAAAAAATCAGAGTTTGTATGTCTTTTACACAAACATTAGAGGGTTTGATTTAGAAGCGTTTGGATTTTTGATAGCTAGTCATCTGTCTGACAAAATATATATCCTTTTTCTGTCTATTTTCTGTACATGATTTTTTTTTTTTTTTAGTTTATTATAATTGGTTGCAGTATTTCTACAGTTTTTCCTTTGCTGCTCCCAAATTCACAATTCACACCACTGAATTGGTAAATAGCCTTTTCTGCTGAGTGGTCAGCTGCAATTGTTCACTGACTGAACAATTTGGAATTCTTCTGTGTACTCAGCACTTATATGCACACACATGCATGAACATAGACACACACACACACACACACACACACACACAACACAACGCTCATCTACTTAAATGAATATACAATTTACTGCTAAAAAAAGAGCCACTGTGCCAAATTTAGCACCAGGTGTGTTTTAATGCACCATCCTCCCTTGCCTCAGCAGGATTCTGAAGCATGGCTTTAGATGATCTACGTTCAAGTGATTGAACTAGGAAAAATGTGTCATTATTAAATTAAACAGGGCCTTTGTCTTGCCTTGGATTCCACTGAGGACAGATACATGTTCCTTTCAAAAAAACAAGCAGCAGAAGCAAAGTCATGTGCAAATAATGAAAGAATCATTGCAGACTGTTTGGGAGGACAGCTCCAGGAAGCAGGGAATACGTTCACAGGCATTGTTTGCTGCTGGTCTTCACAATGCCCTTTGTCTTCTGCAAATGTTATTGCAATTAAACACTGTCTCGGCCAAATGAAGTGAATCAGAGAGTGCTTATTTATAAGAACATTTGGAATGAATAACGTGTAGCATAATTTCTGAAGGCTGACAGTTATGAAACCTCTTCCTTTTACAGCAGGCCTTCATCTCTGAGTAACATTCTCTTACTGGCCAGCCAAAACATGAACTTGTTTCCCCAGCTAGGAAAGCAGCACTCTCCAGCACTTACACATCAGCACAGTATATTTCTGTATTGCTTATAGAAACCCAAGGGATGAATCGAGGGTTTGCCTGAAATAAAGGTCTGCCTGGGTGCACACCAAACTCCCTTCTTTTCCTGTCACAGAATGTGCCTCCAAGCCAGCACAAAAATCGAATTCTCAGGGCTGAAGATTTTTTCACTGTTTAGCATGGAATTAAAAAGCAGATTCCACAAGAGGGAGCCAGAAAACGAACAATCTTTCATGAAGCAGGCTATAAAACTCTTAGCAGAATAAAGTGGTGAGCGTGCTACATTGTCCTTCATCAACCAGAGCAGGTGGCTGAGCTGCTGCTCCTCTTCCACTATGAGGGCTGTTTGCTGTATGGGAGCATCAAGTCGTTCTTCAGGGCTTTGTAGAGATTGACAAAGGACTCAGCCCAAGTGTCTTTCTGGTGCCCCTGGGACTGAGCAGCTCTGTAGGCCGTGTAGACCATGGTCAGCACTGTCCTTTCAAAGTCCTCTTTCTTGAGGACCCTGGGGTAGGAGGACAGCCTGCTGCTCAGCCTGCGGATCTCCGTGATGCTCTTGGGGATAATCTCATTGCAGATGGTGTCGAACTCAGCAGCCTTCCTCAGGGAAGCCAGCTCCTCATCCTTGATGGAGATCCTCTGACCTTTGTCAATGTCAAGCTCAGCTAAAAGAAACTGGTACAAAATCAGAGCACAGAAAGCTATTTATTTTCTCCAAGAGACTCTAGACAGAGTACATGTGAATTAACAACCTGTCCTTGGGTCTTTAATTTTTGTCCAATGGAGACAGTTGCACTGTTGCTATGTGTTCCCACCCTTCTGGTGAACTGTCACACAGCCAGGCATTTACTGCTGTGATGAATAGAAGTGACACAAAGGCAGATGATGGATAACCCCGGTATGGACAGTACCCCCAGTCTTGGTACCGTATAAATGTATGTACCTCATAAAGCAGGACCACATCTTCCAGCGAGTTCTGTAACACTGGGTTGAGGAAGGCAGCTGAGGACCTCTTGAATCGCTGAGCAGCTGGGAAAAGCATAGCTGGAGAACAGCAATGGGAAGAGAGAGGTTCTAGAAGGTGCCAAACACTGGCAAGAAGCAGCACTTTTCAATTACAGAGTCGAGTAAAAAACTGCCTCTTGCAAACAGTCACTGTACAGTACAACTTCTCCCTGTAAACGAAACGTGTGGCAGGGACTGCTTTGCCCCTGATCTGCCAGGGATGGAGGTCATCTGTCTGTCCTGCATCCACTGTGTGTCTGACACAGGCTGCTCTGCTCTCCAAGCCTGCCACACCCAGTTGCAGCCCCAGAGATGAAAGGAATAATGACAACTGCAGCATCAACATTGTCTGAAATACATCGCCTTTTCCTGGATCTGAAAGAGGAAATCAGCACTGACACTCAACAAAACCTACTTTTTTTTCCAGTCCATTCTTGTCCTGTCATGCTTCTGAGAGTCTACATTTCTCCTGGTTTCAATTGTCTAAAAGTTGATCTCTTCTTATTTATTAGAGACAGATGCAGAGAGTAATCAGCTCATCTGTCCTGGGCATTCACACTTGGAAGGAGTGACTCACCCAGATGTCTGTGTCTCTTCACTGAGCCTGTTACCAGCTTAGACAAGACAGCTCCATCCAGTGAGGTGAATCCCAACTTAGGGTGACTTTAATACTCTGCAGTGTAATATCTGGGAAAAACAGAGCCTGCCACCATCAGGGATCTGCTCACCACTGTGAAGGGCACTACAGACATTGTCTCAGGGAAATGGCACAGAAAACATCTGTACAGTCCCTGAACTCAGCACCCCAGTGAAGTAGAGCATTTGTGGAATCAATGACCTGGGCAGCCCAGGGTACAGAAAACATCTGAGGCTGCTTTAGAGAAGACCTAAATGCTTTGAGTGATTAACCAGGTTACTAACCATCCATGTGCTTTTAGAAAGTCTAAATAACTTTCAGAGCAGAAGTGAAAAACTCATTTTAGTGTTTTATTTGTATATTATTATTTGTATATTATTTGGATTTTGATGTTTGGATAATCATAATTTGAATTTGTTGGATTTTTTCTATTATTCAGGAATAGGAAGTTGATTTTTTAACCTGTGCTTATGTGACTGTTGGTATGTTTCCTATAAACTTCACTTCTCAGCTTTAACTCTCTTTATCAATAGATAAATTTGGAAACCATTCCAAAGAGAAAAAAAAATAAACAAATCCCCCACATTTTGAAAGGCATTATGACTCCCCTGTCAAAATTAAGGTTTTTTTTAAGTTATGACTAACATGTAATAGAACATGTAGAACTTTCTGGAAAGCTTCAACCCACCCTTTACCAGATCTTTTTCCCATGAAACATTTTTACTAAATCAATTTTGTCTGGTTTTGCCAAAGTTCTTGTGATGGATTTTGCATGCTGCCTGTAAATGATCTGAACATAATTTAAAGCTCTCTCTTCTGGGCATAAAAAAAAAAAAAAAAAAAAAAAAAAAAAAAAAAAAAAGCCTGGAGCAACTGTAATTATTTTATAAAAAAAATTGTCCCAACTCCCTGACTCTCTGACTACATGGTTTGTCAGACAATTTGCTGCTTTGGGGTTACCCAAGCAGATCATAAATATGCAGTTTCTCCCAGGCTTTGTATCCTAAATGCAGCCCTGCTTCCTGCATTGTTAGCAATTGACTTTGTTCTAGTTTGGCTTGTTAATGATATTTAAATTCTAGTAAAGCAAGAAGAGAGAAACCAGGGCTGCTGGACCGTTATTATCCAGCATATGGAAAATGAAACACGATAGTGCTAGGTGTGAAGCAATTCATACTTGACATAACAAAGGGTATTTTGGCCTTAAATTAGCTAGGAAATAGGTAAAATATTTTGTTGAGTTGCAATAAATACAGTGTAGATACAGCATAAGGATGGGTTCCAGCCATAGCTGCTCCATCCCTGATGTTTCCCTCTTGCTCAGAGCTTTGCTGAGGAACACTGGAGCTGCTCCATTTTTCACTCTTGACAGTTCAAGAATGCAACAGAGTGTGTGTGAAGCACTTGAAACTTCAAGCACTAATTGCTGAGTAATTAAAACTTTTATTACCGGGCAATTAAAACTCTAATTACTTAGCAGCTGGCAGAAATCCAGTCTGTAATGATGACTATTCATTTTTATCTCTTTTAGCTTTTAGATGCCCTTTTGGTGCAAACGGCCTTAGGGCACAGAGTACCTCTACATATGCAGATGGTTTACATCTCAAACATCCCTTGAGCCATGGAAAAATGGTCTGTGGCATTTTGCTTCAGTGCTGCCATGCTTCTTGTCATCACACTGATTGCTTTTAGATTTCAGTCCAAGCAGAGATTCCCACCGTGGAGCTGAGATGGGAGCCACCAGCTTCAGCCCATCACCACTCACCCTGCAAGGTCCCAGCAAAGAAGTCACACAAAAATCAATGCCATACTATTGATTCAGTACTGGCCCACTTGCTGAGTCACAGGTAACCCCTTAGAATGAGACAGGGTTTGCCCACCCAGCTCTTCCCAGGATGGTTTAGGTTTGGGGATTCAAAGGGACAAGGGCTTGGGCTGCTCTGTCGTGAGAAGGGATTTTTATGCATATCAGAGGCATGCCAGCCTCTGTAGCACTCACTCCCTCGTCTCATTATCTCACTCCCAAAACATATTAAAGTTTGTTATGGTTCCTAGAGACTCTATTCAGAAAGTCTTTCAGAGCTCGTTTGTATTTGTCAGGGTTATCTGATTTTCCTGATCTGCATTTTATTCAGCCCTTCCCTTTCTCTTCCTGCTCAGTAGTCAAATCCTTGCACCATCACCCCCTCCACAGTCCTCTCCATGAACTCACGAGTTCCTCCAAGTTTGTATGAACATTTGGAACAAGCACTCTGATTTTCATTGTACTGACTTAACACACGTGTCAGTTAAGCACAAAAGCTGAGATATAGAAAGATTTTCAGTCAGTTTCTGCATTTAATGATTGCAAATTCCACTTGAAACTTTTTTGCTGACTTTTACTTCCTCCTGCATTCACTTCCAACTCTTCCATGAGTTGTCTGGGGACATCGAAGAACAGTAGAAGAGTTTAGAACTCTGTACTAAATTTTCTGCCAGGAGACTTCTCCATAAAGCTATCAAGCAATTGGAGATGCAGAGTGATGTGCATGATTTTATGTTGATGTCACAGACAATTCGTTTCAATTGCAGTAGCCATGAACATCTAAGCAGCAGAGATCCCCAATTAGTATTGACAGAGAAAGCCCAGCCCCATGATCTCTGAAGTCAGTGGAGAGTCTCCTATTGATTTATTGTTTTTATTCCTCTTACAAATGTGTTAAGACATCTCCAATGCAGATATGGGCACTTCTGTCCTAAGGGCTGGTCAGCCATGTAACAAAAAGCTTCTGATTTTCAGAGACACATTAGGAAAAACAAGCTTTTCATTATCCTTACTGAAAACATTTTCTATTATATACCTGTGTACAGCCACGCTCATCCTCTTCTCCAGAGGGGCCTGGGGAGTTCTGCCTTGTTGCCTGCTCAGGGCTGGAGGTGGATCAGAGAGAGCAGCTGAGCTCAGCCTCCCCCCAGAGCCTGCCTGCTCCATCCTGGGCAGGGGTGTGCTCTGCCCCTGCCTGAAGATTGCAGGCAGCCCACACATCTCCTGATAAGGGTGGCTAAAAGCACCCTTCAGAGCTGGCACAGAAATCTGTGTTCTGCCCGCTGCAGGAGCCCATCCCAGCTCTGTTGACTCAGTTCCACTCTCCTTCAAGACTGCCCAGGCTCTTAAACAAAAAGAAAGCCATACTTGCCAACCAGTTTCTATCTACTCAGCTGATGCACCTCTATGGTTTAAACATAACATCACATTTGAGGCTGACAATAGCCTCATTTTAAAGATGTTTTCATCTCTCTTAAGAGATTCTGCCAGGATCTTCTGCACTTCATTAGCCAGGTGGTAAATATTTGTGATCCTCTCCCAGGTTTTCCCTGCGGTTTGATTGGTGAGGGTACAGATGTTTAGTTTTGCTTTCCAGTTCATGCATCTGCTGGTGATTTCCCTGTTGCTTCCTGTGATGTGTTTGCTCAATAAGCACAGAGCATTGCTGCAGGAGCTCTGTTGTTTGTGCATCACCACTGCCCTTTTCTTCCCCTGTGAAAAGGTATGAAGCACGATTTGGGCCCTGTGCAGACCATTGCTCCCAAACAAATACAGCTTCCTGGAGCTCTAGGACATGAACATTAATTTAATTGGGGTTATAACTCAGAAGGAATTATTTTGATTGTCGTCAGAGGCATGGAGAAGAATTATTGCATCAGGAGGACCCCTTTCATGAGGGATGGGAGGAGCAGAAGGATTTTATGTGGATATTGACCTACAACAGTTGTGTTAGGCAGTGAAAGTGGTAATGTAAATCACAAAAAGGGCAGGATTAATAAAGGATTAATGTGTTTCATGCATTTTACGCCTTCTCCTGCGTTTGGCTCATCCCCAGAAGGCTGCATCTTCACCATCTGCAAGGTGTTGGCACTGTCCTGGGCCTGCAGCTGTTGCCAGGGCAGAACATGAGCTTTGGCCACACTCCCTGACTCTTTGCTTTTCTGTATCCAAACTGTGTATTAGAAATCATTGAACACTTTGCCCCAGTGCAGGAGAAACTGACAGACTGGGGACTTGGAGGATGAATAAGGACAATAAAATAAGGGAAACACACACAGAATCCTAGAAAGACAAGAAAAAAATGCTGCAGTGCTACAGTTCAGCATCTGAAACTTGCCTCTGGATTTGCAGTTATTCACATAAGTAGCTTCTATGACAACAAGTGCAATGCAAAGACTTTTACATTCCAACTTTGATACATTTAAATCTCCACCACTGGGGGATTAAATCCCAATGCCTCTTAGAAGAACACAACAGCAAGATGGAGAAAACATTTTAATAATGAAACAACATGAATTAGCACATATTTAAAAGCAGCCACCAGGAGAATTTGCCTTTTTTTTTTTGTTCTCAGTTCATATCCTTGCTATTTTAGCTCCTTAGGCTAAACATAATTCCTGGCTGTTGATTAAAACCGTGAGTGGTCATTAGCAACATCTTTAGTTATTAAAAAAAAATGGTTAAAGGAAAAGAAAAGCTTTGTCTTGAAAAGTTTTGTCAATAAGGATGTAGGAAGTAGATCTCCCTACAAAAGTTGTCAACAGGCAACACTGTTTTTAGGAAAAAAAATCAGTTTAAAACGCTTTAAATTAATAGCAGATTGTATTCAATTCCATAGTGAAACACATAATCAGTTTTTTTCAAAGTTAGATTTTACTGATTTATCTCCTTTTTAAGAAACAAACACATTCTGAAAGGGTGTCTCAGTTGCATAAAAGTGAATCCATTCCTACAGAAACTTCTGCACTTCATAAATGGCCTGAGATGTGTGAGATTAGATTAATCTGCAACTGACTTCCCATACAAAAATCTAAAGTGATAATAGCCTCTCGAGCTGCTTGGCACAAGTAAGAAATGTAAAGGTGTGTTAGAAAGACAAAAAAATCATGTTGCTTGCAGAAATTGATATTGCTAGAAAAGGAAATGGTTCAGCTGAGCCAGTGTTTGTGAGAGGTGGAGGATATTTACATTTCTGACTTTAGTGAAATGGTTTCAAAGATATCACTAGCACACACCAACTAAAATGGTCTGGGAATTTATTCCCTTGTATGGAATTTCCATTGTGCAGCATTTTCACCTGTTCCCAGGCTGAAACAATGTCTGCTGTGTTATTTATTCTTCTCTTGGTGCGATAAGGAGGGGTCCCCACCTGGAATTATTTATGCTCATAAGAAAACTTTCCACACAGCCAGGAGAGGCCTTTAATATGCTGGAGTAAAGTCACTGCAGAAGGTGTGAAGAGAAAAAATGCACCCAGAGAAACTGAAGGAAAGAAGAGAAATTTATTGTTTTCTTATCCTTCAGTTTGCTGCTATATTACCACAAACTGGGGATAAACTATGGCAGAAACTGTGTAACTGAACAGCAGCAATAAAGGAAAGAAATATCAACCCTGCTCTGCAGGTTAAATGCATAGGCAATAAATAATTGTGGTAACACAGTTAATTTCAGGCAGAGTTGGGAAATGGAGCAGAACTTTTTATTCCTGTCTTCATTGCAATGTCACCTCTCCTCCACTGTGTTGCTCACAATGGTCCTGATCCAGGGGAAAGACACCAAACAGTCTTAATTAAATACATTTGAAATATTTTCTTACAAATGAACAGGGGAAGGGATAAAAGGAGGATCCAATCTATCTGCATTTCTACCAGGATGGGAGGGAAGGAAGGAGGGAAGGAAGGAGGGAAGCAAGGAGGGAAGCAAGGAGGGAAGGAAGGGAAGGAAGGAAAGGAAGGAAAGGAAAACAAGAGGGTGTTTGTTTTGCTGCTGAGCTGCGGGGAAGAACCCAAGGAGCAGAATGAAGCAGCTGCCTCTGCTGTTGAGCAATGGGGAGAGAGCAGAGGAAATCAGAGCTGTGTTTCACAGGAACAGGCAGACCTACAGCAGCTCCAAGAGCTGCCTACACGGTGCTATTGCTGCTCTGGCAGGAAAGCCCTTCATCACCCAATCACTCCCCCCAGTTCTCTGCCCTTTTTCTATCAGCATCACAGAGCCCAAAGGGGTGGGCTCAAGCCTTGCACCACCTCCCAGACAGGTATTTCCTCAGAGCTGAGCCACTGGACCCCAAGAGGAGGGATTCCCTCAGTAGTTAGGACAGGCTGGGTGTCCTTTGTGTCTCTGCAGCACAGGTGACTGCTTGGCCAGGGTTCTGCTGGGTCTGTCCTAACCAGGCTGCAAGGGGCAGCTCCTGCCCGGCACTCCTCCTGCCCTTTGTGTGGCCACATAGGCACTGAGCCAGGAATCTGCCTGGTCCTGAATGAAGGGGAAAAGCAAACAAAAAAACCCCAAACAGTGGTAGCTTTTAGCTGTCTCACTTCACAACACGTCTGCTGTGCCTGCAGCATTTCTACATGTGAGAAACTCCCAGTGCAGTTGTGCTCTAACTGTTCTTCGTGTATCTGGTGGTGCTTAAGCCCTCAGACAACCTAAGGATGCAAAATAAATAAAAATTTTCCCTGGAAGGAAAAGCAGAAGCCCTTCCTCACATCCTTGATCTAACCACCAAATGGATAAGAGCCTTTTTTTTTTTTTTTTTTTTTTTATTTTTTTTTTTTTTTTGGTTGATGGCCACCTCTGCCATGGTAGTCATTGCTCGTGCTAGAGCTGAGGGCTGGGTGCAGGACCATTAGCTGCAAAACACTGCTTCCCCTTCTATTCTTACACCCCACTGAGCTTTTAACAGAGGAAATTCAACTGGAAGAAAGAATATGTAATTTTTTTTCCTGGAGTGGATGAACAGAAGAGAATCAAAGGTCCAGTTTGAACCACAGACCTAGCAGGGAGTAGTATGAAATTTTATTTCATGATCACATGGCAGCTCAGAAATGCCAGGGACCTTGAAATTATTCACTTAAGCCATCTGTGAATGGTTTCAACTGGCAAATAAATTCAAGTGTCTGATAGTGGGTCTAGGAGCAGTCTCTGATCTGATTGCCAACTGTTATTATTTTATTCATGTATGAACTGCTCATACACATAAAACAACAAGGTACTCCTCATCCTCACTAAGTATGAATATCACAGCTCAGAACTGAGGAGGAACAAACATTAGATTGACCATTTCTTCTCACTCCAGTTAAAAACGACCAGAAATATCTCCTCTTTTTCTTCAGATCCCCGTCCAAATTGAAATAAATTGTTAGGAAGTGAATACATAAATACCAGTTTTCTGCTTCCTCTGCTCTGGGATTTCACTTGCTCTTCAAAAGCAGGGAAACCCCAGCTGCCTCTCCAGCTGTTCACTGAGCTCCAAATGCCAGTGCACCTGCTGGGGTTTCCATAATGACATGAATATGTGCTGCATGAGAAAGAGTATAAATCAGCCTTGCCCAGCAAACAAGAAGAATGGAGAGACTGGGATCACTGTGTTATTTTTGGAGGCAATGCCTTTTCAAATCATCCTATGATTTCTAGCATTATTATGTCAATAAAGATAAGATATGAGATTTCCATTTTACAGAGCTGACATTTTTCCAATCTTCATTGTTATTCTGAACTCTCCTAAAACCTGGCTATTTCTAGGATCTTTCAGGTTTCAAGATTTGCTGAAATAAAGGTGAGACTGGTGCACAATTGGATTCGCCATTAAATACAGAAAGCCTTGCCAAAACTTGGAATGTTGCAAATTGTTAAAGGCTGCTGGACACAGAGGGTGATCCTCAGATGACCTGAGCTGGCACCACCAGCCCTGTGAAGCTGCTCTGCTGGCAGCCAGGTCCCAGAGAACCCTGTGCTGTGACAGACACACTTGGGATCACAGAGGAGACAAGAAAGGTTCAGTCAGGGTGACAGAAACCTTACAGCCAACAAAATAACCCAAATATCCTGTTCCCTGAGGAGAGAGACCTGAAAGGCACAAAATGCTGGCACCTGTGCCTGAAGTTGATGGAAATTCAAAACTTTTCTCAACCTCTTTCACTGCTGCAGTTCTTGCCCCTACAGGTTCCATCTCCCAGTGATCCCAGCCGAAGAGGATCCTGCCAATTTGTCACATTTATTTGATTCAATGCTCTTCTTCCTTAATGTACACCCTCCTCTGGAGCCATTTGAGCTGAACTTGTAAAATAGACTTTGGCTTATGGGATAATAATGTAAGCAAATGTTTAAGGAAAAAAATTACCTCATCTTCTAAATTTAGGATGAATAAATTTAGAGAAAGGGAGGAAGGACTGATTTCCAATGAAACCCTCTAGCATGCTGCTGACTGAAACCAGCTGGGAGTCAGTTCTTTGGTTTAACTCCTCTGTGTGTGAGGGCTGTGTGTGAAGGCATTATTACTGTGGAGAAGCACTATAAGCAAGATGCTGTGATACTCCTTGTAAATCTCACCCTGTTGTTTCCTACATTTCGGCTTTCTTCTTACTAGTTCAGAGATTCTGAAACTTGCATAACGAAATGAGCTTTCCTAGAAAGGTTTTGCTGGTGTGTCGGTTACATCCTGATAGAGAAAAATTTTCTGGTCAGTCTGCTGTCTGTTGCTTTGGCCTACAGAATCAGTCTTTGCCAAAGCTGGACTTCAGCATGTGATATATCAGCATAACAGATCTTCCAGAGCTTGCTAGTGATGCTGATCTCCCAGGTAAGCTTATGGACACCACCTGGTCATGAATATGTGATTGATATCCATCTTACATCATCTTCATATGATTTCCCTTTCTCAAGTTAGGGTAATCAGTGTCTGAGATACTAGAACACATTAGTCATTTGTAGGGGTAGATTGACATTTAGTATGGCCACAAAATAAGGCAGGGACTACTTGTCTCCTTATTTATAATTCCAAATACTAGCCCCAGTAATCTTTAAGTTCTGCTTTGACCTCTGAGTGCCAAGGATTGAGGATGGATGACAGAGAATGAAAACTGGCTGGTGATGGCTGAGCTTCTTGGATTATTAGCTGTTAACCATTGCATTGGGTCACAGACAGGCTGCCGTGAGCACACCCATTTCTTCTGAAAGGAATGCTCAGAAGGTGATTTATAACTTTGTTCAAATATTACATGTGCAAATTTGTCAGCAAAAGCACCCATAGGGAAATGCCTTGGCCTTTGAAAGCAGCTCAGTAAACCACAGAATGTTCCAGCAGCTGCTCCCAGCTGGAGCTGCAATGAGAAGGACCAGCACTCCTTTCCACCTCAATGGGCACATGTCCAGGGGTGAGGAGCTCCAGACTCAGCTCCAGCATAATTCACGTGCTGAGGAATCAGGGATGATATATCTGCCTCTCTGCCAGCTTGCATCTTGGCTGGTAGCATGAATTCAGCCAGGAGGGAAAAGCTCCTGGGGGAACATCATGGATGGGTGTGAAAATCCAGCTGGGCATGGCACAGGCTTCCATCTTTGATCATGAAAATGGAAAGGGAGTATTTAAGACATGTGGCAAGTTGGTTACCCTGCAGTTTGTGCAAGTAGAAACTGAGCTCTTTGCCTTGATGGTGATATTTAACTTCAGAGTCCCTCTATGTTCCTTTGGAGGATCTAAGTGCACACGTTTTTCACTTTGTCTGGACCACACTGGCTGAGAGCAGCACGCACAGGGAGTGGGGCTGACATAACTGGGTGCATGATGGATTGATGGGCTGTGGCACATGCAGTTAGTCATTCAGGGTTTGGAGGGCATCCAGAAATTCCCAGCAAGTGTCCAGCAGCCTGCTCCCAAAATACAGCTTCTGGCTAGAAAAGGAGCTTCTTTCTAGGGAAATACAATTTGTTACAGTATCCCTAACACTTAGGTATTTACTAGGCAGATTCTTCAAAACCAGACTTCATCAGCTGAAGCCCACAGCACTTCCCTGCTGTGAACATGGAAAATGCAGCACCATGGCAACACTCCTTCCCAGTGTGTGTGCCCCATCTCTCCCAGTCCCACTGCTAAACATCTCCTGCTCTCTGCCTTCCTGCAGGATTCCCTCCAGCCCTGACAGGCAGCAGTGCCCAGGCCCCAGCCAAGGGGCTGCTGCCTTCCCTCAGGGCAGTGGGATGGTTCCAGGGGGAGAGCAGGTGCTGTGCTGCCCATTCATTCCACCCTGCCTTTTCCCTGTTGTTTTTTTTTCACATCCTCCTCCTCCTGCTGGGGCAGACACACAGTGTCCCTGTCACTTGGGCCTCACTGGGGCTGACAGATCTGATTTTGGCTGATTCCTGCCATGGGACAGACCAGTGTGGGAAAACCTTTGGACACTTCTCTATCCTCATTTCTTTGTGAGAACCCAACTGAGCTTTGTGTTTGCTAAGTACAAGTCAAGGTAGGACAGCCCCTTTGAGTTCTGTTTATTAAAAAGCTGGCAGTAGAAAGCAACAGAACAAGTAATATATACATTTTTATCATTAGACTATTACCTTTCCAAAACTTTCTGCCAAATTGGCATGGTAATCCAGGAAAACAGAAGTTGCTGCAACTATGAAAAATGGATGGTTTTACTCAACACATGCTGTTCTATATTAGGAGGCCCACAAGTAGTGTTTAACTGGAAATGAAGTTTGTTCAGAGCCAAGCCATGAATAATTACAGTAAATAAAAAATGAAGCATGTTTTAATGATTTTTTTTATTATTATTTTAAAAGGGGGCTTAAAACATGATCAGTTCCCTGAGACATAAAATCTGTGCTTAATAAATAAATTCAATAAACACTTTGTGTTTCTTCAGAGCCAAACATAAACAATATAACTAATGTCACGGCTGCAAGCATTATGAAAACCAGGGAGGAAACTGAGGGCTTTTAAAATTTGATCCATTCCTCCAGGGGCTGATAGGGAGATACAAGGACTTGTGCAGTTGTGGTGCTTTTTCTTATGACTGATGTTAAAGGGAAATACTGTAGCTCCATAATCCTGTAAAACTGCAAGAGTCCTGCAGCTTCTGTGGAATAAAACAGGCTGTTTCTTGGGCAGTGGCAAGAGTCTTTTTTCGTACCTACATAGTGTAGATCAAAGGAGGGGTTAAAAAAAGTGCAGAAATACTGACACACTGATAATTCAGTAGCAGTAACTTTAATTTTAATACTGTGACTAGAGGTCAATTGCCCAGACTAGAAGCTCTCAATATCCTGGTAGGATGAGAGGCTGTTAGGGACTAGAAGTAAACGTGAGTCTTGCTTACACAAGGCAGACCCACCTCCAAAGAAGAGCAACCATTCCAAGAGCCTGAGAGGCAGATGGGTAAGATGCAGTCCAGCTGTGACAGATGGGCATCTGCTGAGCTGTGGGTTCAAGTGGGGATGCATGCCATGCTGACAAGGGAGACAGTGCTACTCTAATCTTGATGTGGTGCACTTTAATATTTCCCATCCATATTTATACATTTTCTCTTTCTCTACACCTTTCCTTTATCTTCATTTTTCCTTTCCTTCATACCATTTTCATTTTTACCTCCAGCTTTTCCCCTGCTCTTTCTCAGCATATCTGTCCTTTGCCTCTGTCTCTCTCTCCCTCTTTGTGGCTCAAATTAACCCTGCCAGGCTGGAAAATCTCTACTCTTCCCAAGACAGAGATCAGAAGCATCAAGTCGTTTTGTGGCACACCACCACCTGCCAAGTGGATGGAGACGATTAAATCCTGATGTTCTGGCTTGCAGCAGACATCCACGTCCAGCCCAGTGCAATTTACTCTCTTTACAATTAGGCAGAGCCTATCTGAAGTGTTCTGCTTCCCCTGGGCCCTGCCAGGTCACAGATGACCTTGTGAGTTTGGGTCTCCAACACGAGACTGAAGCACAGCACTGTCCTCCCCCTGTCCCATCTCCTCCCAAATGACCTCTGAGCACTGAACAATTTATTTTCCCCTTTCTCAGCATCTTTTTTTCAGCTACCCACCTGGCTCCTCCTGAACAGAGGGAGACTCAGTGGTTTGGAGCCTGGCTGCTGACCTGTTTCCCTGTGGCTAGGGAGGAATTTCCAGAGGAGGAGTGGTATGCAGGCTGCTCTCGGGGGAACTGTGGGGCTGCCAAACCTAACCAACAATCTGGGCCAGGAAAGGCCTCACGTATGCTCTCACCAGAGGGAAGGAATGCTTGTGGAAACTGGGAGTAGTGGAGCTTATTTAAGGTTGCTTCTCTGCTCCTCCCATTCCCAGCCTGTGCTGTAGGAAGCACTGTGATGGTGGCAGAGTGGGGACAGGTGAGTGCTGCAGCCTGGAGCCCCTCAGTTACTGAGCCTTGGTGCCTGGGCAGGCCTGGGAGCACCACAGCTTGTGGGGCAGGTTGGGGCTGGTTTAATCATAAGATCATAAAGATGCTATAGCACCTCCCAAATTAAACAGGATCTGGGTGTAATGAGAGATGAGCACAATAGAGACACACAGGATCCCTGCCTTGACTTTCTGTCCTTCCAGTTAGACAGAAAACCCCTCAGATGACAGTTCCCTTGGGGTTTTTTGTTTGTGTTAAATAACAAGCGCCATTTGCAGCTTATTCTAGATTTCCCCCTCTGCTTCCCAGCATCAGCTCTCTCTGTACAGCTGACCTGCATCACCTTCACCCATGCCAGTGCCATTTTGCTGAAAAACCCTTTAAATAACAAATAACTGATTTGGGCTGGAAGATTTTCAAGAAGTAAGGAAAAAAAATTCCAGATAATGAATTGTGGCCTCACTCCTGAGAGCAGAAAAACTACCACTGACTTTTGTCCTGCTGGTTTGCACATTGCAGTGCTTTTCGAGTTCAAAGCAGGTTTGTCCCCTTCAAACCAAGACACCCACTCAAGACAGCTCCCTGTAACCCAGGGAGCTTCTCTGGCTTCTCTGCATCTTGGATGGACTCAGCTGCCCTCTGCAGAACCTCTGGGGTGCAGGGAGACTCACTGGCTGTGCCTGTGGGCAGTCCCAGTCTCTCCCCCAGCACCCTGGGCTTGCCCTGTGGGTCCTGCCCTGCCTGAGCCCGGGCACAGGCACTGAGTGCAGAGCTCATTGCTGCCCCACTCAGTTCTTTACCTCAGCAATTCACATCCTGCCCGAATAATCAGAGCCTCTGCAGCCTGCTGATGTCCATTGAGGCTTGCTGACTTCCCTTTCAATTCAGCTGTACTATTCAGTGCTTCTGACAGGATTCCTTTCTGTGTGAGAAGTCATCACACTCCTGCTGAATTTGGCATGATCTGCCCCAGGAAAACAAGAAAAAGCACTTTATGCTTCAGAAACAGAATTTTAAAAATAATAATAATCACAGCTGTTAACAATACACAGGACTAAACACATGCAGAGCCATCCTGAAGAGAGCTGGGGCAAAAGATTTAATGACTCTGTGCCTCACAACTAAAAAGGATGCTAATATTTCCTCTCCTTAATTACTCTGTAAGTTCTCTGGAGAAGGACAGATTATTTTGTATTCTGTGTGTTTGCATAATGCCAGGCACCACTGAGGTGTCTGAGCCCAGCAGCTGAGTATAAGGTAACCAGGAGGGGACTCTCAGTCTTTGCATGAGTTTTTTCATTCACCACAGAGCTGCCTCACCTATGGAAGAGAGCACTGGCTCATCATCAGGCACTAGGAGCAGTGAGATGCCTGTTAGAGGTGAGGTGCAGGGAGCAATTTCCAGCTGAAAGTGGAAGGAGGGCCTTAAAGGGCAGGAGGTGCTTCCCAGATGAGCTTTGGCTGGGGCATGAGGACCTTTGTGCAAACTGATCCAAATCCCAAATCCTAGGACAGCTCCATTCCTGGAACTGGGGCAAATAGATGTGACACTACAGCATGAAGGAATTCTGAAAGAGATGACCAAGGTGGCAGCAAATGTCAAACTGACAGCCAGTCCTCGGGACTGGGATGGAACTGGGATCACCAGGAAGATTCTGCAGGTGCCACTTTCAGCAAATAGATCTCATTTGGTCTAGGACATATCAAAGAGAAAACAGCTTTACATCATGTGTCTTCCTCTTGTTGTTTACTCAGGTTTTCTCAAAATTGTCTAGTTTCTCTTTCTTTTTAACTTTCACTGTGTGAGCAGTAAGCTTTAGCCATTTTTTGGCTGCTTCCTGTGGTGAATAAGGTCTCAGAATCACTTAGATCCTTCCTTCCTAGCAGCATGACTGCTTTTATAGAGTACAAAACCCATCTGTGATCTAAACTAAAATGTGAAAACTCCCATAATCTATCTTCCCTCTGATCTCACCAGAGTTTAGCATCTTTGCCCTAGAAGAGATTAGAAACTTTGATTTTTATTTCTTTTTAAGTACCCTTTGCATGTCTGTCAGGTTCAGGTATCCACTGTGATTCAGGGATCATCCTCCATGCAGGTTAAATTAATTAAGCCTGGCCCTAAAGGTGCATTTGGGGAATCAGGGCATGCTAGAATGGATTTTGATTACAGTCACAGCCCTACCTTACTGGATATTTATCCTACCATGGTTAAAATCCATTCAGAGACTGTGAAACTCCAGCTACATTTGCAACAACAAGCAACTTCACCAATAATTAATCCCTTTCCAGACCTCCTTTAGGAGATGCCTTCATCTCCTTACAGACAGAGTTGCAATATTTGGTGCAGAAATAATTTGCATCAGGGGACTCCAGCCCACAAACATGCATTCCCAGGAACTGGGCAGACTCATGGAACAGACTCCAGGCAGGTGGGACAAACCTCTGCAGCAGATCAATCATGCCTTTTGCAGCTCCAGTGAGGTTTTTGGAATGGGCCCAACAAGCAGGAAAGTTGGGGCAGTTTTCCAAGTGATCACAGGAGAGCCAGAGAACGGGGAAATCTTGCATTTCCCTCCTAAGAAGTAGCATTCTTTACACAGCCAGGCTTAGACAGAGCTGGCACTGTTCCACAGCATTCATATCTTTCATTTGCACTGCACATTTTCAGAACTGGATAACAATGGCTTTATGGAAATTAAAGGAAGTTGGAGAGATGTTACAGTTTAAAAATTTCTGGTAGGTGGTCCAGCTGATGAAACTTCTCTTTATGCTTGGACCAGATCTCTGGAAACCTCGTCACACATCAAAAAACACAGACCATGACCTGGTTTGCTGAAGGACCACTGGGTACATAAATAAATGCATATGTGTTTGACCATTTGTGTTGCAATTACAGTCTGTGTAATTCCTTTTTCTAATGCTCTCCAAGCCAAAAACGTCACACTAGAGTTACTGCCACTGGTGGAATCCCAGAAGCTGCTCAAGCAGGGAGTGCCTGGCTGTAGGGATGCAATATGAGATGCAGCAGGGAAGAGAGTGAAGTAAGATGAGAAGGAATGGGGATACAGGGCATGCTCTCATTTCTGAGGCACTCCACCTTTGCACACACAGCAGACTGCAGAGATTAGAATATATTGAAATATTAGAATATATTGAATATTAGAATATATTAGAATTGAAATATTAGAATATATTGAATATTAGAACATATTGAAAAGTACTGGCTGGCTCTCTAGAAACAACTGGTCTCTCTTTCTCTTCTACACAATCTTCCCTCTCCTGGCACTAGAGAGCTGCCAGCCTGCTCCAGCTAAGTCCACAAGCAGAAGCAGCAGGCAAAAGTTGCTCAGGCAGCAGCTGCTCCATCAAATCCACAAACTGAGATCCCACCACACCAGAGCAGATAGTGAGAGTTTGCAATGTTGTGGGGAAATCAAGGAGGATGGACTTTCTGCTCTTTCAAGCAATTCCTTCTGCAGAAAACCTTTAAGGAGAGCAGACTGCTCCCCTGAAGCTCTCAAACAGCCATTTGACTTTCACAGCCACTGGGTAGAGAATAATGCCCATGGACCAGACAGATCTGGATGGAATTGTAATGCTACTTTTGAGGTCTGGAAGGAACATCACAAAAACTCCCCAAAAGCATGAAACTTCTGTGGTGCTGATAAATCCTTTTGACACTGCTGGGTGAAAAGCATTCTACCTTCTTATTTTGTGTCTTTTAACATCTCCTTTTTCAGCCTCCACTGAGGGGTGAACTTACCCTTGCAGCTGCTCCTGCACTGTCCAAAAGCCACAACCATAAGAAATCTGCATCTTCCCTCCCAAGTAAACACACAGCAAGGATGCTGCTGTTTGTGTGTCCCATTCACTGGAATCAGGCAGCCTTTACAGCAAATGAACTCCAGCCAGCTGAGGTGTGCTAATGAGGATTGCCTTGGGGTTTCTCCTCAGGGAACAGACAACTCTTGTAAATGCTCCTAAGGCTGGCTTCTGCTCTCCAGTCGATTGGTATTTCTCAGAGTTTAATGGAAGCAACTGGCAAGCAGTGACACAGGCTGCCACAGCTGCATGGAAGAGGGTTTTTTTGGTTTTGTTTTTTTTTTTTTTTTTTTTGTTTTTTTTTTTGTTTTGTTTTGTTTTGTTTTGTTTTTGTTTGGTTGGTTGGTTTTTGCTTATTTTTGTTGTTAAAACCCAGGATTTGTTCCTTGGTTTCTTCAAAAGAAACATCTCTTAAGGTCTGGAATTCTTGTTTGGAACTTGAAGAATTTGTATGACCTCTCCTCTGCCATTGAATAGGGAATAATACTGAGTCAGTAGAGACTTTTAATTACCTTTTTTCATTACCTTTTTTCCCTAGACAGGAGCTTCACAAAATCTGAAAGGACACCTTCCATGCATCTAAGCCTACAAAAGGCTCAAGGAAACTTGAGGTGATGACAAGAAAATTATTTTGTCATCACTCAGTATCTTTTCTTTGTTGTTTTAAACACACCCATCCTAGGGACTAAGTTTTGCCTGTGAACTTCTGGACCCCTGTTCATAGCTCAATCAAGGCAGGCTAAGGAGTGTGTGTGAGATTTTTAATGCAAAGGGCTGAGGCAGTTTAAAAAGAAAAAGGAATGAATAAAGCACTCTGTTTTCCTGCCAGAATTTTTTTTCCCCCTCATTGATGCTTCCAAGCAAAGGGAAAAGGGAGGTGGCAGCTGGGAGTTCCCAGTCACCACTCAGCACGAGTGTGTTCATCTTCCCTCATGTCTGAGGTTTTCCTGAGCCAAAGCCGGAATGATTGGTTACAGGGGCTGGGGATCCCAGGCTGCCCCACTGCTTCCCAGTGGAAAAATGGTCAAAGGCAGGCATTGTTGTATACAATATTGACTGCTCACTTCTACTGCAAACAACATCTGCCGGCAATTAAAGCAAGACCTTTGCCCCACTGTTTTGTAAACAATCTGGATGACAAGTCAACATGGAGATGATGCACAGATCTGTCTTTCATTTCCGTCAGACCAGATGCTGATCTGACTTTGCCTTTTCACTGCAAAACTCAAATCAGGACTTGGATGAGACTTTTAAATGACTGAGGTTTAACCTAAACAAGACTCCGTTGTCATTTGTGGCGGGAGGGAAGAGCTCTGAGTGTGCAGAAGAATGTGTCATTTCTCACTACTCAAATTTTATCTTAGGTTTCTAAGCACTCCAAAAATTAAGGCGGTGCTTGGACCCTCTCAAGATACTGCAGGTTTGGTGGGGCTGACACACAGTTCAGGGGAGTGGAGGTTCACTGAAGGTTCCCTGTGCCTCTAAAACATCTCTAGAGCAGAATAGTCCCAGTAGACGTGGGAAAGAAATCTGGCTTCCTCCTCAGAAAATGCCTGCACGCACTATTTGTGACAACTGAACTCCTTATCACAACAGGGAATGAATCTTCTCTTCCCTCTGAAGTCTCCAAAAATAAGCGCTGGAGCTTCCAGCCTGAAAAAAAAAAATCTGCTTTCCCAAAAGGCACAATAGAGTTCTGATGTTTTTCTTTAAATATTCATGGTGATTAATATTGCACTTTAATAGCTGTATGAATTCGTTTTAGGGTTGTGATGTCGTTTAATTAAAATAAGTGTGTTAGCAAAAGTGAAGGACATCCTTAAATTGCATAGTGATTATTACAAGAAATTGCACTCCCTTTTTTTTAATTTTATTTTTCCATTTCTTAGGCAAAGTGACATCATTCTTCCAAAGGGTGGGGTTGTATATTTTTTTATTAATATATACAGATCTACTTCTGATTTTCTCACATTTTTGTGTCACCCTTGCAACAACAAATTCTTACCTACAGAATTACAGGATATCATGACAAGTATTGGGGCTATTTCCTGTCTTATAGCAGAAGAGAAAAGTAAGGTACATGCAGGTACAATGACTCATGCAATATCAGGCAAGAGTCTGATGAAAAAGTTGTGGAAAGAACCTGCCATGGTGAGTGCCAGGTTAATGCCCTGCCAGTGAGCTCCCCCTAACAGGGATTTTTGAAAGGAATAATTAAGCATTGTAAGGAAAAATTAAGCATTCATACAGGCTGAGCTGGATTGTGCAGCTCCTCATTAATTCCCTCAACCATTCCCTCTCCTGCAAAACCAAACCCAGACCCAAAGGGCAGACTGGAATGGTACCAGCTGTGATGAGGAAGCCATGGGGGACTGGAGTAGGGAGGGAGGCATTTGAATGCTCTAGTTTTTTAGCAGACTCTTGTTCCTTTAAATGTCTGTGAATCTCAGTATCAGACCCAAAGAAATCTTTTGGGAGGTGTTTCCTTTCTTCACTTCCAGCAGCTACTGAACCAGTGCCAAATACCAGAGGAGAGAATAAAACCAAAAAAGGGAAAGGATATCATCACTAGCTTTGAAGCAAGCATCTCCTATGCAATCCAGTAGTCCCCAAATATTCCATATGCTGCTGTCACACTTTAAAAAATTGCAAATATGTCATGACTGTGTACTGGCACATTGGCAGCTGAAGCCTGATAACACACCAGGTCACTTTCTCTGTGTTTTAAGTGCTCCTCTGCCAGGGTAGGGTGCCAGCATTTCCAGGCACCTTGCATAACCCAGGCATTCTCTGCTTTACTATTGCCAGGTATCTTCCTGCTAGAGCAGATTACGCCACCCCTGACTGCATAGGCTTTCACTGTAAGGTTTCATAAGTTATATTTTTTTGTTAATGCAGGAGAAAAATTAGAAAGAAGAGAGGGGGGGAAGTGCAAGAATTTAATTCTGGTTCTTGGTCTATTTTATATATTTTTATTATAATAGAATACATATATCCTTTTACCTATTTTCATTTATTCATGTGTATTTTTTAATTTATCTATGTATTTTTTAGCTGACCTGTTTAACGGAGAAAAGAATTCCAGAGTTGGGAGGGAAAAAATTATATTTGTGTATATATATATATATATATATATACACACATGTATAATGCAACATAATTTGAGACCAAATCTGCAACTCAATTTTTTCTCTTAAATAGTTTTTCAGGTTGAAATCTTACCTCTGCTCCATCTGTGGGTCACAGTAGCATGAGCACTGTAATAGAACAGCAGCAGCACCAAAGTCTTCCAAAGCATCCTTCTCTTTAAAATACGGATGTCTAGCTGTACAGTAGCTTTTTTATTTTCCCAGCTCCTTTCTTTTCAGGAATAAATGATGGCTTTTCCTCTCCCCCTCCCCCTTTGCAGAAGAACCTGTCTGTTCTTCTGAGTAGAGCTGAAGTCAGCGTGCAGCTCCTCTCCCAAACCAAGTCTCCTCGGGATCAGGAAACTTACTTTCACAGACAGACTTTGTTTTTATCCACATCTGGAATGACTCATAGTGCATGTGAGTTTGCTGGCAGCTGGGTGAATAAATATCATTACATTTTTGTAGTTGAGCTTCATTTGTTATATGGGCCAGTTGGAATTTGTTTTCGTCCAATAAACCGCCACAAGTAACTTCATTAAAAGAGATTCTGGAATTGTAGCTACTCCTCAGGAACACGGGGGGCTGCCCACTAACCCCTGTCCAAGGCAAATCCCTGCTCTGGAATGATGGACAGCAGCCCCTGGATGCTTAGGTCAGGGAGTGGGGCAAGAACATTTTGCTACTGTGATTCATATAATCACTCCCTTATTAAGAACATACCATGCTGCCTTTAGATTTCAGTTCTAGGCAAGACAAGTCCTGGCCTTCTCCTCCACTTGGCCAGTTTGGATAACGGGAAGGTCCAAACCTGTAACTGGCTCTCCTCAATGGAACTGTGAGGAACACTCACCAATCCTAAGGACAGTCTGCATTAGCCAGGCTGAATGTGGAGGGGCGACGCTGAGGAAAATGGAAGGCTACTGATAGACATCTCCTGGCTGGTGCTGGTGCCAGGGAACACAACCCTGGAAGAGTCTACCCCAGCCTGACTCAGCAGGGAGGAAGCTGCAGGTATCTCCTGTCCCTGGCACAGCTCCAGCAGCAGCATCGTGGGGTGCATTTTGCACAGCACCAAAATAACAGCAGGCTGATGTGTGTTGGAACAGACTGATGAAAAATAGGAATACAAGGAGTACTTAAAAACCAAGGGATAGGGGATACTCCATGTGGTACCTAGAAGTAATGAGTCTAATTCTCTTTTATGGGTGAGAGTGAGCAAGTAACAAACCCACAGTATTAATTTATAGTGGTGTAAAAGTGGCACATAAGAAAGGAGACTCCAGCTCAGAAGGTATAAATAGAAAGATTAAGAAAATAAAATATATAAATAGAAAGGATCAAGAGCTGAAAAGACAGAGGGCACTGTGGCTCAGGATTAATTTGCACTGGCAGGAAGGCATGGAGAAAACCTGTTCAACCTCTGTGTGCCTGATGCCAACATCTGCCCTTAGCCTCAGTCCCCTCATTCTTCTCTGTCCCAACTGAAACATCAACTGTAAAGGAAGGAGGAGGGTCAAATAAGGTTGTCTTGCTGAAGGCAACTCCACTTCTTTCCCTACATGTACAGATTTTCCTATGCTCAGACTGCCCCAGGTTACTCCCACATGAACAGCACATGAATGCAAGACAGTATTTTGCATGCCAAGGAGATGACAAAAGGTGCAATTCAAGAGTGGCTCACCACTCTCTCCATGTACACTCCTGTTACCATAGCATATTAGGGGTGGGTCTGAATGCAGGGTTAAATTTAGGTGTGGGCTCACTCCTGTGTCTGTCCAGAAATTACAGAGCTGGAGGAAACTGAGTTCTATCTTCCCTAGAGAGGGAGGAGAGAGAAAGGATTATTCCTACTTTGCTCAGGTCTCTTAGGATAGGATGAGTTGTTCTTAAAGGAGGGGTAGTTTCAGTCATCAGCTTGGCCAGTTCTGAGGTGATGGGCATCAAGAACAATGATCTTAATGTCAGCAGGGTCTGTGAACTACGTGTTTCAAAGTCAGGTAAACAAGGGAGAAACGTTTCTTGGGACACATATTGCAGGCTTGAGAAATGAAAGAAAATTATGAGAGAACCTAAAATCCTGTGGGGTGTCAAAGGAACATCTTTACAGTGTTATTTGGAAAGCGTGGATAGGAACTTCTGAGGCACTGTATCATGGAATTTCTTACATCTAAGGTAATAACAGCTGATAAGAGAGGATTAAGGAGGAGTGACAGGCTCTATCCCCCTCTAAGCCAGAATCAGAACCATGTTCTAGAGAGAGCCCTTTGGAAGGGCTCTCTCTTCTGGCTGGCAACAATGGGACATTTCCACTGTTTTTGAATTGTCACTGTTGTATATACACAGCTGAGAAAGGCTGAGAAGAGTCTTAGGAATATCCTTGCTTAATTTCCCTCCCTACTTCCAGCCTCTGGAGCAAGAATCCTAGGAGCAGTGGAGGAGTTGCATTTGAGACAGAAGAGATGCGTGGTAAGACAGGTGGACAGACCAAAGGGCTATGAAAGTATGAAATAATTACTGAGCTCTCCTTTCACAGGCCCTGGAGGTGTTGCTCTGAAGCTACATAATACATATTTTTTAATTGTTATCTATTTCTCCCTAATCTGAGTCTGGCTACAGAATCCTCTCCAGCAGCTTCTTCCTCATCTGAGCTCAAATACAATCTCTGCCCACATCCCACTCCACAGAGCAGTCCTCAGGCACTACAGCTCTGAGTGTCTCCCTGCATGTACCACAACTGTAAGGCAAATTTGCCTGTAAGACTGTGAGTGATGCACTCACATCTGCTTTCTTACAGGGAATTCAGCAACTGTAAATACAGCAGGTCCACAGAAAATAAAGAATGCACTCTCTGTAGCACCTCTTCAAGAAGTGCAAATGTCTCTTTCCCCCCTTAAAACTTTAAAATAGTTTTCTCTCTTATATGGATATATATACATAAAGACAGTCAAATCCTCCCTATTAAAAAGCCCTCCAGAGGAAGCCAGGAAATAAATCTTTCAAGCGTGCTCAAGGCACTTCAATGTATAACTCTTATTCATCTCATGACTATATTTTATTAGATAGTTGCTCAATTTCAGCTCAAGGCAGTTCCTGTCTATGCTGGAGGTTTGAATCACTGCAACTGTAATGAATGCTGAAGGGGGTAGAAATCCTCACTATTTATAAATATTAACCATGCCTACATTGCTTTGGAAGTATATAGCAGGGAAGATTTAGAGTGGAGAATTTATCCTGGAGATGCACCCAGAAGGAGAGGGTGCCATGCTGCTGCAGTCAGGAGGCTGAGGGATGCTGGCTGGTCAACATTCAGGTCTTAAATCAGTGAAGTGCTAGACTGAAGTCTCACAGTTATGTTAAGGTGAATAGTTATGTTTTACAAGTCTCACAAATTCAGGTGTTGGAGCTGCAAGTCCTCTGGTGCTCCCAGTACCTGTGAGACCTCTCAGGCCCAGGAAAGGTGTGACTGCTGCCTCTGGCAGGCTTTTTGAGGTGAAAATGGACATTTATGCAACTCCAATGACTAGATACTAACTAGCACCTTTTCGGTTTGAGTCCTCCATCCTGATGCTGTCACTGCTATTCCCACACAGTCCTTTTGAGGAACCTGGAAATAGGGCAGGGTGGAAAGAACTGCATCAGGACCCAACAGGGAAGCTGCCAGCTGACATTTTGCAGTGCAGTGCAGGGTGAGAGCAGGGCTTATAGTGATATTCCAAAACCGTCATCCTTCCCATCATAGATGCTGTGGAAGGACAGTTTCAGCCAGCTGGATACACAGAAATCCTGAATTTCCCAGGAGATGCTCTGGAGTGACCAGTGTATCAAGTCTGGTGTCCCTTGGGTTCTTTTTAGTAGCTCATGGTGTGAAATAACAAAACCTAAAAAGTGACTGGAAGGGGAAACAAGGCAATGGGTCATCAGGAGCCTGTGGGTCTTCCAAGGAAAATAGTTTCTGTTTCTCTGGGAAATACCAGCTCCTGTTGTCAGCTCAGCACTGGCTCTGATGAGCTTCTCCCAAACCCAAGGCAGGACTGCAGTTTGCCCTGACACTGTGAGCGACCCTTGCAGATCTTCTCTCAAACAGACAGATATTTTAGTTTTTCAGATGTACCCTGTTCCAATAGGAAACCAGAGTGCATATGGAAAGTTCCTCTGAGCAAGAATGTCTGCTCTGCAGCCAGAGCCCTGCCCTGTGCCACAGGCACTGCAGGATCTGCCAGCACAGTGGAACGACGTGCCTGACACAGCCACTGATGGGCTGCCCACCACAGGGATGGAGGGATGGAGACATGCACACAAGGTGACTCACTCACTGAATGACCTGAGGGCACAGCTGGGAGCAGACACCGAGAGCAGACCCACCCCTCTGCCCAAAATACTGCTCTGCAGGGGCTCACACAGCACCACTGCCATCTACCAGGAGGAGAAAGAGGCTTCTGCAAGAGGAGAAGAAATGTCCTCTTAACATTGAGAACAAAGAGAGGAGGAAAAAATAACTGTGCACAAGCTCCTAGGAGAAGGAAAGACCTTTTGAAACTAGACTAGAGGCATTTGAACCCATAGTCCATGATGGCTACTGCTGGCCCCTCAGCTGAGCTTGCAGCTTCCTGCAGCAGCAATGTGGATGTCAGAATCTCACCGAGCCTCAGAGCTGCCACAGCCAGCAGGAACCCTGCACGGCCACACAGTGACAAAGAGTTGGAAGCTGGAAGGGAATTCAGGGCACATTTTAGTCGTCCTTGTGTCCCAGAGCTCCCTTGTTGCCTTCATCTAGCTGCCTGAGCTCTCATTCACAGGAGCACTTAGATGCTGAGCAGATACTTTACAGATTTACATTTAAATAACTGAAATTTAAATTCTGCACATGCAGCTTTGCAGATATCTGAATTCCTTGTGTGCCTGAGCTTCCCCTGTGAGATTTCTTAAATGCTTGTATCACTCTCTACCTTAAAAAACAGAGCTTCTTACATCCTAGTTCGTATTTCAAACAAAATGTTGAGTCTTGTCTTACTATTTACAAAAACATATGACTGCAAAGGCCCCTCTCAAGTCTCATGTTGCACATTTCAGACTTTTCCACATATTCAGGAAGCAGATGGGGAACATATTTTACTCTGTGACTTTTACTCTGAGTGTTTGAGAAGTTGTCTGCTTTATAAGGTGTCCTGGCTCAGCCCACTCCCTGCCCGAGGAGATGTGGATATCCAGCGTAAGAAATATCCTCAGACCCAGATTACAGATCTCTGGGATGGAGCTTTTCAGCTCTGTTGCTGAATCTCTTACTATCTGTGGGAGGTAATCAAATATTTATTGTGGCAGGGAGAAGGAAAAGGAGGGTGGAGCTTTCTGCCTTGATCACAACACTCACACAGAGGATGCAGGTTTTACTGCTCAGCCATCTTTTTTACTTGGAAGCAGGATACATTCCATCCATATTGCATTACTCACCAAGCTCATATAAAAGATGAAAGTTCAAGTTGCCTCAAGTAGAAGAGGTGTTTGAATCCAGGTTCTTGGTTCTTAACTCCAGCATGTTAAATGTCTAAGAAGAGACCTCTCTCCTGCTTCAGGCACAAAAAACAGGGAAAGGACTCATGTTTGCCATGAACACTTGAGCCGAGACAAATTACTCCCGCTGGCTTTAAGCTCCAAAGAGACAAAAATTTAATATGCCCCTTTCTCTCTTCCTGGTATTTCCTCCTGACTAGCTGAGAGAGCCTCTGCATTTCAGCCTGGATTATGTGAAACAGTCTCAGAAATCAGGCTTTCTCCCCAGGCGCTGCACAGATAGCCCAGATTCTGAAACTGGAGCTGTGAATACAGCTCAGAGTGATGCTCACAGTTTCAGCCCAGCAACAGTGAGCCAGAGTCTACCCAAAACCAAGACCTCATAGAAAAATGATGTGTCAGTAAGGCAGCTTTGGTCAAACGTGTGTTAGACTACATAGAATGCAATGATGCCACCTCACGATGCAAATGCAAGGGCTTTTTTTGTTCAGCCCCTCAGGCATCAGTCAGGGTGCTGCTGCTCACAGCAATCTGCTGTGGAAGGAGCTTGGAGATAGAAGGAGTCAGCAGGAGCTAGCACAGAAAGTCACTGAGGGCAGGCTGATTTCTTTCTCTTGCTGCACTTTATAAAATGCAGACTGTTAACTCTCTTTGCGGCTCATGGGCATGGCTGATGTAAATCACTACAGCTACACCTCCCTGAGAGACTCTTGAGCATTGATAGCAGCCTATCAGCACGTGGACCTTGCTGGGCAATGCAGCATGACCCTTTGGGATAGTTTAACTTTCCAAAGATCCCATCATTCCTGCTTTGTTGGAACCTGTTGGCTGCCACTGTAAGCTCCAGTGGCACAAAGCCAATGGAAACACCAGGGCCGTGACTTACAGTTAAGCAACAGAAAATGCTGTTAGCAGTGCTACTGTAAAACTGGGGCCTGAAATGCAGCAGACAAGAAATATCTGCCACAGATCACTGCTAATATCATAAAGGAAGGTCAGCTATGCAGAGCATTTCCTGCTTTCCAGCCTGCAAAGCCAGTAATGACAGCAGTGAACATTCACAGGGGGAGTTTCATGATTAAATCCTCAGAACTGCAGGGAAAAAAAAGCCTCCTCAGTAAATGTTATGAGATGTTAAATCCAAAGCAAAAGAAAAACAGAGCTTGACAATGCAAACCCAGGAATAACTGGTGCTATCTCAGGAGCAGAGTGAAACACCAAATGCTGAACATAAGCTCATTTCCACTCATTATCAAGAATAGCCAGTCCAGAGCTTTCTAGAGATTTTACATTTATTTCAGAGTGTAAGATTCATCAGTTATCAGAATTGTGGATAAAATTGTTCTGGGTAAAAAGAGAGGCAAAGACACTGGCTAATAATTATAAAATTAAGAGATTAGAGACACAAAAAAGATGGATGATGTGGTGATAGTATTAGGAGTGGGGTGTAATGAAGCAGCCTTGTATGAAGGCTCAGGCTGGAGTGGATGAGATTGGATCATGCAAAGAGGGTGACAGAAGAGGGGCAGGGGCAGGGGTGGGTGCCAGATGCAGGTGAGGTTATCACATCAGCAAACAGACCCAGGAGCTGGACAGAGCTCTTGTGCAAAAGCCCTGAGATAAAATCAGAGTCAAAGGGAAGTGCAACGCCAAAGTCTGCCTCGTGATCTGAAAACGTTCATCTACTGCTTCTGTCTTTTAACACACTGATATTCCCACTTGTTTACTCCAGTGGAGCACTTGTGAGGCTCTTCAGGGAAGGGTGGGGGACTAAACACAGGAGAGAGATGAGAGGTCAGCTCAAACTATTCCCTTCAAGCAGAAGCAGAAGGGAGGTTCAGCTCTTCCCTCCTTGGGCACCCACATGAACAAAGTAGTGAGAGATGCAATAGGTGGCCTGCAAAGCAAAGCCTGACCCTTCTAAACCAACCAAACACTGCCTCTGGGAAATGGGCATTCCCTGCCACACCAAGCCTTTTTACACGAGGAATCACAAACCAATTCCATTTCTCCTGCAGAACAAAAATCAACAGTTCTTAGTCTCCCAAATAAGCCCCTTAAACCAGTTTGCAGTTAGGTAGGATGCAGGAAGTCAAAACGTCCTCAAAAAATGGGAGTTCTGATGTGTGTCTGACACCTTTTCCTTGCTATCAGTACCCTTGGCTGTCACACCTCCAGGGAACCAATTCTTTCTGAGGTGGCAAAGTTTTTAAATATGAACAACTGTGGCAAAGGTCTTCAAGAGTAACTCGGGGATACTTTCATTTCTTACTTTGTGTGATGCAGGCAAACATTTACTTCAGGTGAAAGGCAAACTTTGAGTAAAACCCTGACTTACTTTCTGCCTTGTTTACCTGTGAGAAGAAAAGGCAGGACAACACTGCCCTTGTTTCTTGTCTGTTTATTTCTTTAGGCTCAAAAATCTTTCAGCCAGAGCCTATCTGTGCCACACTAAGCACACAAAGCCCTCACCTCTGCTGCTGCCCTGGGGTGCTTTAGATGTCTGACCAATTCCCCATCCTGTGCCTATGATTGCAATGAGCCACCAAGATGAAGGAAGGGAGAAAGCAATTTTCATTTTATTGTATTCAAACAGGTCACTTCCTGAAGGATTCCCAGCTGACATAACCAACAGTGATTTTTAACACAGAGCTTTGTTTAGAAGCCTTAAGAGATTATAAAAGTGACCCCATTCTTTAGATTAAAAATCAAGACACCTGTTTCAGGTGTAAGGAGGTGTGAGAACACATGAGAGCAACAGCAGATCAACTCACTTCTGCAGGGCTTTCTTTGTCTGCCTTTAGTGAAACAGCAACTATATCATAATGATGAGAGTTGAGGCACAGTTTTACTGAAAACACAGAAAGTAACGCACAGGTTGGACAGGAAAAGGAGGTCAGAACCAATTAAATCTCCTAGGCTGTACAGACTAAAGTAAAAATCAATAACCTGAACACATTAAGTGTTGGATTTTTGTTCAAAACACATTTTTTCAGACTTTTGAACCAGGATTTTTCTTGATAAACAGCTGTAAAGTGAATAGCATCTTAAAGCCCTAGACTGTATCTTAGGCTTCAGGAGAGGACCGAGCTCATCGATTTAACAACTGAGGCTTATCACTAAAATCTGTCCAGGATGCAAGATTTGATCAAGGATAAAGAAGCAAAGGTGAGTGGAAAGCACAGGCTTTAAAAGAACTCTCACAAACGCTTTACATTTCTGCAGCTTCCCCAAGCCTCTTCCCAGCTGTGATCCCTGGCTCTCTCTGGGGCTCCCAGGGCATCCCCTGGCCCTGTGTGCACGCAGGTAGTGGTGGGGCAGAGGGAGATGCAGCCTCCAGCCATCCCCCCAGGCTGCCTTGGCTGGGGCATGTCCTCAGCCCCAGCAGCTGCAGCCCCAGTGCCACGTCGCATGACAGCATAAAATACTACACTGTGGTGACAAAACTGCCTCGGGGCCTCTATAAAACTGTTTCTAACAGTGCCAGCTTCCTTAAAAAAATCCCAGAATAAACCAAAACAAACAGATTGTGTGAGTGAATAACAGGCACGAAACAGAGCTCTTTCTCTTCCAGGGAAATAATGGATGCATACAGCAGGCAATTCCCTTGCTGGAGAGGTCTGAAACCTCTGAAGTTAATGTATATTCCAGCTAATGGGAATTGTAATCATTGGCACCAGGCCCACATTTAGCTCAGTGCCAGCCCCAGCACAAGGGAGGCATTCAGAGGCAGCTCACATCCGAGGGCAGGAGAAATGAGCTGCCAATTGTGTCAGACGTGCTGCCTCGGGAGGGGGGAAATTGAGCTTTTGCTGCTGCTGCCTGCTCTGTTTCTCTGATCCCTTCCAGAGCAGGCTGCCCCTGCTGTGCTAGCACCCACAAACCACCCTAATTTATAGCCCAGCATTCTTATTATCTGCCAAGATTTCTTGATCATGTGCAGGGGTGACAACCAAGAAAATACCTCTGGTGCTGGGGAGAAGGGTGAGGGCTGGTTCCTCTCCGATGGGCTCTCACTTTCTTCTTCAGCTTGGCACGAAAGCTTGAGGGCAAATGTAATGGAAAACCCAGGAAATTCTCACCTCCTCTGTTTTCCTTGAAGAGCTATACATGGAGGCATGTCCACATGTCTGTGTACAGCGGGAACCCGAGGGGATGAGTTCTCTGTCATGCCCGTGCATCCAGCAGTACAGAACCTCTGCACCACCTCTGGAACCTTCCCTCGCTGATGGCTGTCACTCATCAGAGGTTGTATCAGCTGCTCCTTTGCATCCTGGGCTGAATCAAGTGCCAAGACACCAGGAACACGCTTGTGAAAAACGAGCTTCACTTTCCTGGTAAAATTTAAAAATGTTTAATAGATACAATAAGAGACATATAAAATGAAGCAAAGGTTAAACGGCCAGGTGCCTTGGTGCTCTGCCAAGAGCATGCTGGTGTCTTGGAACCACCCCTTTTTATCCTGGTCTTCATGCGGGGACTTATGCATATTCAAACTTTCCCAGGAACTGTTCTGCATGGCCACTCCTTGGGTCTGTCAAGTGCAGTTCCACTTTTATTTGGTTCTTATCACCCTTTGATTTGGGCTTGGGTCTCTTTTTCCCAGGCAGTGAATGCTGAGAGTCACTTGGGCCTCTTTTGGAAGTTATTTATTCAGGCAGCTGAAACACACTACACCTAAATTATAAACTACAGCAAAAATAAAAACCAAACCATTATACATCTATTCAGGCAGTTAAAACACACTAAAAACTACAGAAAAAAACCCCATCATACTTATAACATTCATTCCAACACTTGCAAAAAGCAAACACCAAAATATGCATTTATAACACTCTCTTTACCTTGACTTGCAGCAAGCCTCCCATGAACTGAGGATCCACTGAGCACTGAGACCCCCATCCCATCTGTGAGCTGAGCAATTCCCTATTGCTAAGTTACTTTAGCTCAGTGGGACTGGAACCATTACTGTGGTTCCCAAATCTTCCTGCCATGCACAATCAGAGGCCAGACTGATCCTCCTTCTTCTATGTTTTGTGCAGGTCAGATCTCATGCCTTGTGTTAGCAAAGGGGTGCCAGGCTGGTTGGGTGTGGAAAACACAAATTTTATCTGAACACAGACAGGCCCGAGAACAGCAACATCAGTGTTGTGCATAGTGTGTGCTAGCAGGTTGTTAAGGAGCCAGAGAAGACTTGAAAAAAGAGTAGGAAAAATTGCTCAGATAGCAGTCCTCTTGTGACCACTTCTAAATCCCAGTGATCTCTAAATATAGATCTATGTCACTGTTAAGGTCAGTATCAGATAACCTCCTTCTTTGACCAGTGACAGTTCTTGATCATTAAATTAAAACAAAGTGTCCAGATGAATGGAGGGTTTCAAAATGATGTACATTTCACTTCAAACAGGAACCTTTGTGTCCTTACGTGATGCTGGCCATTGACAACAGAAATGAGTGAAAGCAAAATTGACCCTGTATTCTTAAGAGCATTAGATAATGGTTATACCACATTCACGTTCAAATAGGAGAATAAGGGAGGGAGACAGATTGAGCAGAAACAGATTCTGGGAAGTATCAAAGAGAGATTAAATGCAAACGTTACCAAACTGTGGAAGCAGGGAAAAAAAAAAAGAAATTTAACAAAATTTACAAAACGATGGCTGATCCTTTCTCTTTTCCCTCTCTCTTTTGACAAATTTCTTTTTTTATTTCGATAGAAAGCTTAATGGAAAACCAACAACTGAGCTAAGTTGTTGAAACATTGGACAGCAAAGGGAAAAGACGAAGGCAGCTTTGCAGATTTCACAGGTTACTACTGCCTCTGTGACAATAACCTCTTTTATTCCCTCCACCCCCTCTCTCTGGGGATGTGCATGGCCTGTTGTCTTTAGCTGGAGAGCAGACAGACCCTGAGCAGATAGCTGGTTTCAAGCATGTGTCCCAAGGAGATAATAGCACTGATGTTATTCTAATTTTTCCTAATAAACTAGGGCTTGGTCCTGAAACACTCTCTCAGGCAAGAGGCTCAAACGTATTTCAGGAGCCCTATTTTAAACACAGAATATTATTTATAACAGAGCTGTTAGGTCTTCATGGATAGCTGAATAGGGCAGAACTTAAGGTTTGGTGTTTGACAGGCAGAAAGGAGATAGAACATTCAGAGGTGAAGCAGAGACTGTGTCTCCCACTGTAACCCAGTGACCCATAGCAGCTGCAAATTTGGGAGGATTTACCTCCTCTCCAGTGTCAGGACCCAGGACATCCCTCTGACTGTCCTGGAAAATTTATAAGTCACAAGAATTTAAGTAGAGTGATAGTTAACATATCACAGGGTGAAAAAGTAGAATTTTGAGGTTTTAGGATGTGAATTTAAGGGACAAAGATGGAAGAATCAGGTTGTGTCCCTGCCCTTCTGCTTGGTCTATTGCCCTCCATCTTCTGCTGTGATGGTGGCATCTTTTGATTGGTTTAGATTAGAGGCACACTGTTCAACATAGCTGATAGGTATTGGAGAATTATTGCAGATAAAGTGTATGTAGTTTTTAGAATAAAAGACAAACACTACCCAAGGGAGTGGGGAGTTTGCCTGATCCTGACCTGCAAGAAAACCTCAGCAGGCCAGAACATGAATGCAACAGATAACAAGAAAAATAACCCTGAGAAACCAGAATGTCGGGGTCCTGTCAAGGCTTGGGACCCCGATTTGTTGTTTTAAGTCTTTACTTCAGCCCGTGCGTTCAAAGGATGAGACAACACCTCTCGGTCTTCGGTCTCAAGGCTGTTTATTGTTTCTTATCTATAAAATTTTCTTCCTGCCCAGCCCAGGTCTGCTCAGCAGGACAGTCAGAGGCACTCTGCCTGCCCCCAGGGCGGCGTTATCTTTATATACAGAAAACTACGTGTGACATATTTACAATTATTCCCCAATACCCATCACCTATGTTAGACAGTGAGCTTCTACTCTAAACCAATCCAAAAGTGCCAGCATCATCAGAGAAGACGGAGGTAGAGAAGAAGAAAGGCTAGACATGCCCAAATTCCTCCATCTTGTCCCCAAAAACCCCTCTACAAAGAATCCTAAAATCTACATTCATACCCTGTGATATACTAATCATTACACTATTCAAACTGCTGTAGCTTTCATCTCTTCATGTAAAGGTGGCAGTTTGCTCCAGGGTTCGTAATTGAACCCACTGGTGTTCTGGGCTGTGTGCCAGGGTCTCTGAGCCCCCTGGCAGGGATCTCGGCAGCTCTGGACTCCCAAAGGGATGTCCTGGGCTCTGACACCAGAACAGAGAGATCTTGGCTTGTTCTTCTGACACTGGGCTGGGGAAAACAGGGACTTTTAACAATCTTGGGACATCAGAGCAAAACAAAAATCCAAGACTTCAGCAGCTGTCCTTGCCTCTCTCTGCCTCCATGTCCTCTAGCAGTAAGCCAGTGTCCTGCTTCCTCCTGCCATCAGCTCTGGGGCTGCAGGAATGGCAGGAGCAGAGGTGGGCTGGGAGCCAAGCACTGCACGCCAAGTTTGTGTCTGTGCAGTTCACCTGTGGTGGTTCACTGCCTCCCCCTGTGCCCCAATGCTCTTCTCAGTTTACTTCTAATGAAAACAAATGCCATCTCTCTGTGGTTCCCTGTGGCTGGTTAATTAGTCTGCTGAGGCATTACTGAATTCCAGGAGAGCAGAGGAGACACAGGTGCCAAAACCTTGCCCATGTTGTCTCTCCCATGTGGACACACACCACCAGAGGAGAAGCAGCTGACCCCATTGGCACAAAAGGCGACTGAAATGTTCAAGACCCCACCCAAGGCCATTGAAGTCATTAGAAAGACGCCCTAAGGGCGATTAGTCAGGCTCATAAAGAGCACATACTTTTAAAATTAGTTGTCACCGCTGTGGCAGGGAAAGGAAAAATGAGTTTTAAATAGCTTGTGGCTGTGTCAGCCTGAATCTTCTCTGCACAGTTAAAGCAAGATCCTATGTGGAGCAGCCTCTGACCGGGATCAGCAGATTTCCATAGCTGGATGTTGTTCCCCGGGATCTGCTCGGGATTCAGCTGGCATCCTCTCTCCTTGCTCTGAGGGCACAGACCAACATGAGAGCAGCAGGGCATCTCCAGGCCCCCAGGCCCTTTCCCAACAGCTCCTGTTCACCCCCAGCCCCACAAAGGGCAGAATTCTTTCCCTGAATTCCCGAAGTTGGGGCAGCCCTGTCAGGAACATGGAGCTGGGACCACGGGCATGCTGACACCTGGAGCAGACTGTTATAAATGCATATTTTGGTGTTGGCATTTCGCAAATCTTGGAATGAATGTTATGATTTTTTTTTTCTGTAGTTCTTAGTGTGTTTTAACTGCCTGAATAGATGTATAATGAGGTTTTTTTGCTGCAGTTTCTAATTTAGATGTAGTGTGTTTCAGCTGCCTGAATAGATAACTTCCAGAAGAGGCCCAAGTGACTCTCAGCATTCACTGCCTGTGAAAAACAGACCCAAGCCCAAATCAAAAGATGATAAGAATCCAATAAAAGTGGAATTGTGCTTGACAGACCCAAGGAGTGGCCAGTGCAGAACAGTTCCTGGAAAAGTGACTGTGCATAGGACTATGCATGAAGAACAATACAAAGAGGGGTGGTTTCAAGACACCAATGTGCTCTTGGCAGAGCACCAAGGCACCTGGCCGTTTAACCTTTGCTTTATTTCTATGTCTCTTATTGTCTCTATTAAACATTTTTAAATTTTACCAGGGGAGCGAAGCTCGTTTTTCACAAGTCTGACTCGGAGTTGCACAGCCCGGAGCCAAACCAAGCCGGGCAGAGCCTGGCACGCCATGGCCCATCCCAGCTGGGACAGGCCAGGGTGGAGGAGAGCAGGAGCCCTGCCCGGGCAGGACAGGCTGTGCAGCAGCAGCAGGAGCTCTCTGTGCTCAGGTGCTCTGCAGCCTCAGCAGCTCCTGCAAAGGAGACCCATGGAACTCCACCATGGGTCACCTGGGAGACCGCGGGAAGAAGCACCACCGTGGTTTTGTGAAATCCAAAGTTGTGTTTCGTGTCAGGTAAATAAAGGGAACCTGTGCAATTGTAACTGTGGAATGTGTGGAACACGGCCATGGGACAGTTGTAAAGGTGAGTTATAATAAACAACTGAGGAAAGCAAAGCATGGGAGAAGGCCTTTGAACCAACCCTGGGTTCACAATTAACTATCATAGGTCTTAAGTTGTTTTGTACTGAAAACCTTTGAATTATAAGTTTAGAATATTGCTTTGTATTAAGGATTTTTCAACTGTACCTTTAGAATAACCAAAAGAGGGAGGTGAACTTATCTCAAGCTCCTAACAAAATGGAGAGAACATCCTGAAAAAGGAAGATGGGCATCCTAAGAGGAATGGATCATAATAGAGTAAAAAGGAAGCTGGATACACATCCTGGGAGGAATGGATCATAGTAGAGTAAACAGAATCTGGACCCACCATCTGGATACACATCCCAAGATATACATCCTGGGAGGAATGGATCACAATAGAGTACTGAATTTTGATGTAAAAGTTGGAAATAGAAACTGCTGAGGAAGCCTGTGGATCTCTCAATAAATACCAGCAAGCCCAGCAATCAGTGTGCAGTCAGAGGGGAAACCCCCACCACTGTACCCAGCGCTGTGTTTGCTCATTCTTTACCATATTAATTAATAAATTGAATTACTGCTTGAATATTGGCTGAGTCAAGCTTCTCATTTTTAACAGTTTGGAGGGCCCTTTTTTAAAATTAGGAAAGTTGTGTTTAGTCAAGGAAAAAAGCACACTTCTTCCACCCATACAGAGATTAATTTTCCAGCTTCTCAAATTTGGCACGAAAATGAATCCTATTTAAATGAGCTGTTTGTTCTTTACAAGGAAGCATTACATAGATGTTTTAATTTTTTTTTTTTTTTAGTATGCTGTTTGTGGTGAGAAAATGACACTGTTCATATTTGGTGTCTGCTAGCTAAGAAGGCATGTTGTTGTTTGTTGCATGCTTGTTGCATTTGATTCAAATTGTCATGAGAAAATTGATGTCTTATTCTTTACAGCTTTATGACCACTCACCTGGGCCTGGAGCTATTTTTGTGTTTAAGATGTCTTGTCCCACAATTGCATGGAATTCTTTTTTTCCTGAAAGGGAAATTTCAACGTATGAATGATCGCAAGACTAAAATTCTGCCTAGAGGGTAAAAGCCCTTCTAACAGTGCCTGTAACTACGTGAGGGCTACATATAATCAAAAGAAAGAAAATATCTGTTGAGTACAGATCAGTATGCGCCAAACCACTGGAAAAGGTTGAGAAATAAGACATTAATGTACCATGTGAAAAGTTGGTAAAACATATCCAAACTTTCAGACTTCCGTAAACTTTGTTTCAGTTTTTGTACTGAGATTTTTCTAACTTCTTCTTGAAATAGGAGGCACAAGTTGTGTTTCTCTTATTTCAAAGTTTTGGTAAGATTAAAGGCATGAGTTTGAATCCATGAGGAAAAGAAAATTAGAAGTGCTATTTGAATTATTATTTTGAGCACCACCATAAATATACTTTTTCAAAATACAATAAAGCTTTTGAAAATGTATTTCTAAAAAATACCATAGTTAAAATGTGAAATTACTTAGTAGCAAGTATTTTCTCTATCACAAAACATAATCCATATGCTTGATACTTTAACCACAAGAAATCTGTTCTGCTAAATTTGCAGATTCGTGCAATTTATTTTATAAACATTTAAAGGAAACAAGAAATTACTTTACATTCCTTGTGGCTGGATGAATACAGAAAGAAAAATGTAGATTTGGATGTAGATGCAATTTGTTAAGGCTTTTGAAGCCTAAATCTGTTCTGCAATAAAAAGGAAATAATAATAATCAAAAAAATAGCTAAAAAGTAAGTAATTACAAAGACCGAACTTTAAATAATACTGAAGTATTTCCATTCTTAATTGACTAATACTGCATTTCCAACTGGCTCCTGGTGCTTTGCAGTTGGATCACACATACCTGTTGCTGGAATATTCCGTATTTTAGGGTGCCCTCCACACTGCCATGCAAACAGGTGTTGGGTGTACAAAATACTGTATAAAAATATGTAAATAAATAATAAATGTACAAAATAGCACTGCTGAGATAGCCACACAACATCCCTGCTGCCTTCCACACTGCTCCTGGGGCCTCTCCACACATCCTGACAATCTACTGGGTGGCAGGAGAAGGCATTTTTGGGTCAGGCCATCTTCGTGCTTGGAATTTAACCATCCTATCAAACATCAAAAGGAACTATGGAAGTCGTACAAGCTGATCTCTGGCAAAGCATCAGTCATAAATTTGGATCCAATCAATCCCATGTTTGCTCCAATGAGCATCTAATGATGTGATTGCATTTGGGAAGCTGTGTCAGCTCGGTAAATGATGCAAATTTATGGTGAATTTGACAAGTCTTTTCTAAACTTGTTCTAAAACTCATTGTCCTCGTTGTTACAGCTGCTCTACACATCTTCTGGGTAACCTGAAGTTCTTGACATAATGAAACAGCATTAAAGCATTTTTTCATTGTGGGAGTAGATCAGGTTACCCAGAGAAGATGTGGATGCTCCATCCCTGGAAGTGCTGAAGGCCAGAATGGATGGGGCTTTGAGAAACCTGGTCTAGTGGCTGGTGTCCCATGGAGGGAATTGGATGATATCTAAGGTCCCTTCCAATTCAAACCATTCTGGGATTCTGTCATTCTGAAGATAACAGGAACATATCATCTACCTCAAAACCTGTGACCATACCTAAACTCAGACATGCCAAAGCCGTGTCTCCATGAAAAGGCTTTCAACCTTTCTGAAAATGAGGAAAATCACAGCACAAGTGGAACTTTCATAGCCCTATTGGTGTTTGAAATGAAAAGGTAAAGAGATCTCCCAAGACTCAGAGCACAGTGATGTGAGCAAATGGGCACAGGTAAGGTACCCTTCACAGGAGTAGGGTGAAAGAATGTACTCAGTACCACAAAACCTGCTGAGTTCACAGGAATTCATACTCTGTGCCTTTGGCTCTGCCACTACATTTGTAAAACACCTCACACTAGCTTTGGTTTTATGTCTGTGCAAAGCACAGCAGGCTTTAACCACTTTGAGAAGGTGCAGCTGAGATTAATGTAGCTCATAAAACAGTGTCTTGTTATCAAGATATCAGTATTTTAATCTGAAGCCACACAGGGAAAATTATAAAAAATTGCACCCTTTTTTTTAAAAAAAAGAGCATTCTCACTTTTTGCCCATTATCTTTAACCCAAGGTTGCCAAGGGTTTCTAGTAGAAAGATGTCTAAATGAAGACTCCTAGGACTGTTCCAGGAAGAAACTGGTATGGGTTTATCTTAAAGACAAGGTGAGCAAAGGGCTGAATTTGTGTTTATTTATTAGGAAATTTAGCTTTCAGGTGTTTTAATGTTTGCTTTGATTGCCGACTCAAATACAGGCAAGTTAAGCTTAGAAATGGTTCAGCAGAGAAATGGCAGCAAGAATTGCACTTGTTGTCTTTCTGCTTTTTATGTTCATTTGTAAAATGTCTTATGTTTAATCTTTCAGGTTCATTAACTCATTTTATAATTGGACAGTATACACACAAAGAGCCTGCTTTTTCTTTTGACTTACAGATTTGAAATTACTAACACCATTGAAGCAGACAGGTAATTGATCATGTATTTCTGGCAAAGCAAGACTGGTAATTTAGTTTTTTTATGCCTCAAGATGCTTCATGTCTATATAAGAATCATGGTGAAGCTGTGTTATTACTGCCTTCAAGGCTCCAAAACCCTTTGTAAGGAGCAGTAAACCCACCTGTGTATTCTTCACTTCTGAGCTATAGGAAAAAGGGGCATTATATTGATGAGAAAAGCTTTTGTCATGCTGGGCTGAAGACCCAGCCTCATGTAACTCTTTCCATTGTTAGTTCATTCTTCTGGAGGAACACTGGCAGTCTGACACAGTTCCCTGTATAGGGAACACTACTTAATGGGCCAAAGAATGGGTGAAGAGAAATTTTGACATCTAGAGACTCTTTGATTTAACAGCAAGGGAGTTTGTGTCAGGATCCAGAGGCTCACACCCACATGGAGCACTTGACTGTCATCCTAGTGGAAAATCCTGCTTTGAATCAAATGGCACACCCTGTGGCTGAGAAGTTCCTTTCAAACCATCAGACAACTTCACTTTCCCCCGAGATGCTTCTTGGTTTTCCTTTTGCTTTTTGGTTTTCCTTTTGCTTTTTGGTTTTCCTTTTTACGAGACCTGCAACAGCAGATGTTTCTTGGTTCCATCTCCAGTAGTTGTTCCTGAGATGTTAAATGCTTTCTGCATTCCTTGGACTTAACTTTGAAAGTATCCCTGTTTTGAGGAAGGGAATAGATCAGATGATCTCCCAGAGTCCCTTCTGGACTGAATTTTTTAATGATTCTGTGACCTGGTAGAATGGTGTGAAGAGACCCACCCACCTTAGAGTGTCTAAATGTCAGGTTACATGTCATTTGGGCTTTTTTACCTTCTTAGTTTTTGATGCAGTTGGTAAAGCTTTTGATTGTACAAATACACACTGTAGTATTACAGAGGAATTGCACAAGCACAAAGAAAAACAAATATACTTCCAAGATAAATATTCCCTGCCTGAGAAATGGCTTTTTATCATTATACACCTCGAACAGCTAATGAATCACATCCATGTTTCTGAGAAGAACTCTTCTGAAATACGGGAAGAATGGATTCTGGAAATATCCCTAACAGAGGAAATGTCATGAGCTATTTAAAGGCACTCTTCTAATGACAGTGCATGACAGCATTCATAAGAGTAATAGCAAGCATGAAAGACTTTAATAATTTTCAACAGGGCAAATCAGTTGCTTTTGATTACAGTCATTCCTAGGCTAACTGCACTGCGTGGAACTATTCCATGACAGAAAGTCTGCACTCTCCTTCCCAACCACTCAACAGATGTGCTATTTTATAGCACAACATGGCCTTGGGTGTTTCATATCAGGGATGGCTGCTTTTTCAGAAATGTCAATAATTGCTGAGCACCGGGGTGAAGAGCATTTTCAGAGCTCTCAGACTGTAATAGAACTAGGTTATGATAATGCATGAAGTGTGGACCTTCTTAAGGGTGTCTCAGGTGCTGAAGAATTGGATGGAAATCTGGGATGTAATAGCCAGTTTCACGTGAGGCTGCTTTTTCCCTATAATCCTTCTGTGTTCCAAGATGATTTTTGTTGTCTGCCACATACTCTCATGGTGATAGTTGAACATCTCTTTATAGTGGTGTAAAAGAAACATCATAAATGCAGAAACAAGGAGAGAACGTTCCTATGACTGCCACAGTTGGTAACCTGAGATTGAAATGATTTATTTGCCTTTTAAATCAGAAGCCTTGCTTGTTTTCATATGAACCCTGAACCACCAGGCTTAAGTATTTCCTTGCATTGTAACCCCAAGCATAAACTACACAGTATAAAAAACTATTTGTCTTTCACTAGTGCAGTGTCTTCCCTAGCTCTCCTTCCTCTCTGTCATTTAGTGGAAACCATATTTGATGGGGTAGAATGAATAAATAAATAAATAAATGTTTTTTTTATTATTATTTTTTTCTTCTTTTTTTTTGGCTGCTTTGTTTTGTAGACTCATCTGCATTCTGGGTCTGTTCCTGTTCCCAGATGGTACATTTCACATGCATGGTTACTGAACATTTTAAAAAGCCTTTTATTAAGTCAAAATAATAACAGGGGAAAAAAAGATTAAGCTATAAAGAGAATAAATAAAAGATTTGTTTTTCCTTAAACACATGCTGTTGAAAGAAAGAATGATGGTGAATATGGTAGTAAATGTTTTTGGGAGGAAAGGTCAGTGACAACAATACCAAATTCTCATAAATCTCTTGCTTCAGTAAATGCAGCAATGAAATGAAAGAAGATATTAGTATCTGCTATATGCTTTTATGCATCTGTAAGACCCATTGCAATAATAATATTGGGCACCTCTTGTGATCCTGAAGTGACTATCAAAATGTTTATTGTTGTACTTGTCCTCTTCAAACAGCACTGAAAATGAATGTGGTGTAAAGCTGGAAATAAACTCATTCTTTACAAGTCCTTGATTTCAAGTAATTATTCAAACCTACCCACAGTGCTACTCTTCAATTGCCTCTGGACTTTTATACTGGGAAGTTGAACGTGAATCTTTTACGTGAAACTAAATATAACATCTCTATTCTGTGCATGAAAGAGCTGAAGTATTTACTAATTTATTTGATACATATAGAAGCAAATCACTGAATTAATTGTTACATAAATTGATATATTGCTGAATCAGGATGGCTAATGGCTGGGGCTGAAGAGACATCTAGAGATCATCTAGTCCCACCCCCTTGTTAAAGCAGCTTCACCTGGAACATTGAAGCACTGCTGATACACATGGGGGTGATGAAGCTGCAAAACCTCATAGAGCAGTGAACCTAGGCACTCTTTTAATTGAAGCATTGTTATTTCACTTGCTGCATATTCCTGGGAAATCACCCCAACTCGAACTAAGTAATTTCATGGGGAGGTCACTACAGAGTGCTGTCTCCACCTGTAACAGAGTAAACAAACCCTAAGAGCCCAGTGTTTGGATAAAAAGTGCTGGAGCAGAAAAATATTCATCTTTTCACATCCAGAAAAGAATATTTCTAACCTTCATATGGAAATGGTGCTTGATGTTTTATATAAGAACAGTTTCTGGGATACCATGAGTGGCAGAAACTCCTCCTTGAGCATAGCCACCCTCTGAACAGGATAATAGTGGAAGTCAACAGCGTGTTGTGTTTTATTTATAAGAGTGATGTGTTTTATTTATAAGAGGAAATACATCTACTTTTACCATGATAAACATGGAATAACCCCAGTGTGACAATTTTTAATACTGTGCATCAGTTTTGGTTGATAAAGTCATAAAAGACTGAAAGAGAGAAGTGAGCATGAGCCTTAATGGGGAATGAGAAAGGAATAAGCTAGAAAAAATGTGATGCTCTGGAAAAATCCCCTGGAAGCAACGTGGCTGCATCAGTGTGTGTGGATAATTGCAGGGTGATAGTCTATTTTCAGGTACTAAACTCCAGCTAGACATCTGTTCTGCAAGTCCTGAGATGAGTCCTCAAAAAAGCCCTGAAGCTGGAGAATCTCGTTGAGAGGGTGAGGAGGGCACAGTTTGTGCAGTGATCTGTGGTGACCCAAAGGCAGCCTGAAGGAGCTGTGCTCTCCAAAAAGCAGCAAATTGCAAGGCCTGCAGTATGGGATAAGGATACTGAAAATCTCAGTGCTGTGGAGGGAAGAGAAATAGCTTGTTCAGCCTGTGCTGCACCTGCTGGGATAGCCTGGGCTGGTGGTACAAGGTCTGCAATGCACAGATCTGTCAGAGAGCAAAAATCAACTGGAGTGCCTCCCCTCCACACGAGGTCGTTTTGGTGAGGTGGTGGCTGGGAAGGGTGACCAGGCAGCCCAGAGTTAGCCTGCCCAGTGTCCAGGTTACATGGCACTAATCTCTTTAAATCCTGAAAAAATGGGCTTGTATTTAAATTGCAAGCTCCTTAGCAGAGGATTATTCTTTGTCACACTTTCCCTTCCTCCTGTTGGGACTTCACATGCTCACCAAAGCATCCTTCCCACCTGCAGCATAAAAGAGGTGGTCTAAACTGCAGCAGCAGCAGCGAAGATCAGAGCTCACTCAGATCTCAAGTGAGAACTCAAGAATCTGCTTGAGAATTCTTGAGGTCTGCTCAAGAATTCTTGCTCCTCAAGAAGCAACATTGACAGGATTTAATGTGCCACCTCCAAGGATCGCTGTCCCAAGAGTTCCTCGTTCTGAAGGGGTCCCACTTGGTGCCAGCTACTGCACTGACAGCTCCACCCTGCCAGGGAAGAATGTAGGGTGACTCTCCCCCTTCCCCCAGACAGCAGCAACAGTCAGGTCTTGTTGGGCAGGGCAATAAATCAGGCCAGGAGCCTGAAACCTCCTCTCTGCCAGGCACGGATTAGACTGGAAATTAATATTTGAACTTTACATCTGCTTCCTCTTAAAAACAAAGGGCAAAAAAAATCCCCAACCCACACACATTTCTCAGCAGCTTGCTTTGTGAATGCTCAGTGACAACAAGCCCTTGCTCCTTTCTTCCCCAGTCCACCCTGTACTGCTATAACTGCTCATTGCCAAGTCTGTATTAGTCTGCAAATAATGTGAAAGAGCTGAGTTCTCTGAGGCAGGTGCTTCTCACTCTCCCTACCTGCTGAGATCAGGACACTAGAGGATGGATATTAAATGTGAATTACTAACCTGGCCACAGTTCAAAATGCAGCACTAAAAAGCAGCCCTTAGCATTAAGTAGGTATTGGCTTATTAACTGTTTCAGTTAGTATTGTTATAAATAAAAGCAGAAAGATATGAAAATAATTTTGATAAGGTTTTCACCAATAGCAGTAGCTCAGTGACACTAAGCCATGATAAAATAAAAAACTTCAGCCCCTCAGGAACTAAATAGAAAACCAATAAATAATTAATGTAAACCCAATAAAATACGCTTGCTAATGTGTCATAAATAAACCCTCAAAGTGAGGAGGGACTTCTTGATGATTTATTGAATGCATGTCAAGGAGCAACACTTCTGGGAAGAGTCAGGTTTATTGCATAGGAGCTGGGCACTTACTGTGGGACAAAATCCCCCCACGTCCCAGGCAGTGCAGTGACACAGGCAGTGGGATGGCATGTGCCCTTCCTCTCAGGCAGGCAGGAAAACCTTGTTCTGGCTCTCTCAGCCAAATACCAGAGGATGGGAATCATGATTTCAGTCTGCTAAAATGACCCAGTCCTGGAGTTAGGACCTGGAAACTTGTCTCTTCTCAGTGAAGGCTTATATTTTCACACAGGTCCTAAGGCAAATTTGATGAGATAGCTGTTCTTTTATAAAGTAACCCAAAGGATTCAGTCAAGAAATATTTTTTTTTCCCTGAGTTGAGTCATTTAGCACGCTTTAACTCAGTGGGGGAATAATGTTTGCCACCTTCCTCTAGTCCTGGGATAGTTCAGTGAGTCCAGGCAAAATCACAGCTACATCAGGAAACTGGCTAAACTTACTGTACAGGATGTAACTTAACAACTTTGTGTTGGGAAACTCTGCTGGAGTTTCTTCAAACAAGCAGCAGATTATCAGGCTGTAAGACTGATACTTGCCTAAATTTCTCTTTACACTTTTATGTCCTTTTGCAGTCTTAGACCTTTAAAGTCTTGTGTTCTTGTTCCTAAACAAGAGAAGGCCTTTCAAAAACTATTTTGGGTCTTCCCCTGCATGTTTACATATCTAAATAACTTTAAAGAAGTTCAGCCTGAAGTAGTGTAAACAGTTTTGAGTCTATTTGTCATCTGTCACAAAACTCGTGACTGTCTCAGTCTTTGATCCTGCAGACTGAACACCCAGTGCATTGGCATTGCAACTGAAACTGGGGAATTGCACATGGGAAAACATTAAGGAACATTTTTAAATTCAGGAAGCTTGCGTTAGGGTCAGAAGATATGATGTCATCTCTGTAGGAACAGAAAAGTTTTTGCCATGGCTTGTGAGGAGAACAAAGGCCATGGAAAGAGAAAAGTGAAAATCGAGGGCATCTATTTTCACTGAGGACAAAGAGGGAGAGTGCTCTATCATCAGCTTTAGTCATCCTAGGGCCTTGCAGGGGAACAATTGCAGCACTGCTGTGCAGCCTTTTTTCTTTCCTCTACTCATCTGTAGATCAATTTGGCTCAAGGATGACCATGTGAAAGAAACATGGATCCAAATTTTAAAAAGTCTAATAAGAAGACAAGAAAATTGGTATGGAGCATATCTCTTGATGGGAGAACATAAAGGAAATACTATAATCTATGGTGTCTGCAGATGTTTGGGGAACAGCACATAGCAGAAAGGTTTAAAAGTGCAAATGGGGAATCATGGAAGTGTCCATATGACACATAAATCCAGCACAGATTTTTCAGCACAAATCCTACATAACCTTCAGTCTTTGGAAATACACCAGCCTGAATTTGCTTGCTTTGCACAGGGAAATATGTGCAATGAAAAGTTTCACTGATCAGGATAACAATATCTGGCAAGGCTAAATTCTCAAGACAGTCTGGGAAACTCCAGCCAAGAAAAACACTGTGGTCTACTTCTTAAAAATGATGTGGTTTAAAGGACACAGACTGAAAAGTGCCTGTGCAGTTCAACCAGAATACAACCTAGCACCAACTGGATCCAGCTTCAGAGAGCAGATGCCATCAGCAGTGCAGAGCAGGGAGAAGCTCTCTTACACAATGTGCTGGGGCTGGTGAAAACTTCTAGGAGCTGAAATAAGGTCACCTACTTTTCCATTCTGGAAGACAGCAAAAATTAGGAAAGATTGCCAGTCAGAGTTTTGGAGTTTGGATTTAAAACCTCAATGAACTGGTTTTAAACCATATGATAAATTCTTTCCTTTATCTGCTGGTGGTTACTGGATAAGGTGATCAGTAACACACCTTTACCACTTTCTGGGACCTCTGTTGCTCCTCTGTGCTGTGACCATGGCTTTGAGGCTGTACCCTCCCTCCTCCACCTCAGTGCAAGGGGGAAAACAGCCCATCACATGCAAAATAGCTGCAGTTGGGGTTTGTTTTTTTGGTTTTTTTTTTGTTTGTTTGTTTGGTTGAGTTTTTGAAAGAACCTGGTATTTAAGCAGAACTTGTCACTAGAAAGAGTAGAGGGCAGATTTCCTAGAGAGATGGGGCAGGGAGAAGAGATGGTCTGCCTTAGAAGTGAGCCTGTTAAATATAATATGGCTGGAGGTTTTCTAGGCTCTGGAGGAAATGAAGCAATAAATCCAGCTGAACGTCAGAAGAGGCAAGTATCAGTGGACTTATATGTCAATTCTTCATGGGCTAGACTGAAAAGAATTGAAATAATGTAATATGTGGATTTGACAGCAGCAATTTGTATATTCTGAATATTTGAAAGGAGTGGTTTTGTTATGAGAAGAAACCTTATAGCAAGATATGAGAATAAAACCCTATCCCAAGCTTTGGGAGATTAAAATTGGATCAAACTTGGTGGTTTGGCACTGTCTCAAGTTGAATAGCCTGGACTGGGAAAGGGGCCAGTAGAATGTCTATTGCCGGGAGAAACAAAGAACGAGAGGTACACGATGTAGCCAGTGCACATCAACTAGTGACCCATGACAGCTTATGCTAAGGGGTGAACTGTGGGTTCTCAACCTGTAAATATTCCTTTTCCTCCAAAGACCTTTCTGTCTGTTCCCCAGCACTTGTCATGGGCTCCCCAAGCTCAGTGAATATTCACAGTGTCCTGTTTTAGTCAGAGACTATAGGAATTAAAAATGTTCCTTAGTCAAAATTCACATGTTATATTTTTAGAAAAGTCAAAACCAACAGGGAGGAATTTAAAGCAAATATGCAGGAATGTTATTGCAATTTTTTTTTTTTTTTAATCACACTAGTTAGGCTGTGCATAAAAAGGGAGCCAAGCAACCAGGATACAATCAAACATCTGTGCTGAATTGACAAAGAGGCCATTCAGCAGTGGGAATATGTAGTTGCTACTGGCCTGATTAGGTCTTTATTCAAATACATCCCTATTTCCTTCAGCAGAGTTGATGCTGTCATCAGAGGAAGCCCCAATTAATAAAGCTGAAAGCCTGAGCCTTGCTAAGTGAAGCTCACCAATGCGTGATGTGTTCAGGACAGGTTTACATAATCCATCTTCATGTGCAGAACAGCCTACAGCAGCATGGTGCTGGAGCGGACTCCTTGCTGATTCTCTCTCTCTCTTGCTCTCTTTCATCTCAGTATCAGGGCCAGAGCCCAGCTTTGGGGCTCATTTTCTCTTCTGTCTGCTTTAACAAATCCCTGCTGCGCTCTGCTGTGGAGGCCTTGGTGCTGGCACAGGCTGACACCCTCCTGCACCAGCTGAACCAGCAGCCTCCAGGGCTGCCCTGAGGATTAGAGCCTTGCTGCCAAGGCTGGCCCTACTTCTGCATGCCAGTGGGTAATCCTGCATGCCACAAGGCAGGACGCTAGAAAACAGCTTTGATCAAATTGAGAGGACAGTGAGATTCATTTTTGTCATTCCCTGCCCTTCCTAGCAACCCCAGGCAAAGGAGATGCTCTGCAGAGACCCCCAAAACCTCCAGAGCTATCTCTGTCAGAGACAAACAATATTGGAGTGGCTCCTCAGCACTCAGAGCAGGCTCCCTTTGTGGAGTGCTGCCCCAGCAAACACGTGAGCAGCAGTTTGGCACAAGCAGGGCAGGGCAATAGGGGAAAGAACACATTGCTGAGGGCACAAACACACCACGGGCAGTTTTACTTTGGGCTAGACACAGTGCCAGGGTTTAACCCCAACCAGCAACCAAAGACCATGCAACTGCTCCTTCCCTCTGCCTGGGCTGAGGGAAAGAATTGGAAGAGGAGAAGTGACTGTCCCTCCTCTTCCTTCTGCTTCCCCCTAGTTATATGCTCAGCATGACAACATTTGGTCTAAGGTATCCCTTCAGCTGAGTGGGATCAACTTCCCAGCTGTGTCCCCTCCTGACTCCCTGTGCACCCCCAGCCCAGTTGCTGGTGGGAGATGAGAGCAGCAGAAAGGCCTTGACTCTGTGTGAATCCTGCTCAGTAATAACTAAAGCATCCCTGAGTTATCAACACTGTTTCCAGCACAAATCCAAGCAGCCCCAAACCAGCTACTGTGAAGAACATTAACTCATGCCAGCCAAAACCAGCCTGGTATAATTCTGGTGTCCTCAACCGAACATCCCCAACGTCAATATGGCCACAGCAAAGTCCTGATTTAATCTGCCAAACTTCCAACATTGAAGAGAAATCCTTTCCTTTTCTCTCTGGAGCCTCTCTCTCTATATTGACTTCCAGGGAACTGAATGCACTGAATCTCCATCTTAGCTTAAAATTCAGTGCCTTGGGTCTTGCCCTACTCCATGGACCTCACTCTCAGTTAAAATAGGTTCTGTCAACATTTTGGACACATCACATGAACTTTCTTTTTGTTTTGATGCTTGACCTTCTCCTAATTTTCTGTTGTCCTTATTCTTGATGTAAAAATAACAAATCAGACTAAAAATTTTCTCCCTGCCATTGAACCCCCTTTTATATCTCAAGGGACTATTAATAAAAAGGGAAGCTTTCCAAGCAGCAAAAACCCCTAAGTTTTCAGACTTCCTTTTTCGTTGCTTATTAAGCCTTCCGACAGTACTTTATTTTTATTTTTTTAATATCCTTTTTCCTTCCACTGTCTATCATCTCTCACTTGTTTTTATATTTAAAGCATGTGTGTCCCAAATATGATTTTATGACAATGCATCTTGTCCTGACCTGCGGTCTTGCTTGCTTTCTTTTGCTTTCAAGAATTTTCTTCCATACTTTGCCTTATTGGGATGGCTGTGGGAAAGCAGTGCAGCCTATAACACATCTGACTCTTTTTCCTGTCTAAAGGGTAAGCCCAGCTGTGAAGCTTGAGCTCATTAGCCTCACCCTTTAGCAGCAGTGTGCTGCAATCATTGGAGCAGCTGTGAGCAGAGGTGGCTTTGAGCTCCGTCCACACCACCAGGGCCAGGCTCAAACAGTGGGAAAGCACTCCAGGCACGGAGAAGGAAGGAGACAGCACAGCCCTCCTCTGCCACAGATTTGTACTACCTTGTTCTTTTCTGAGATAGTAGGCTGCTTTCCCCACCTTTTTTTCTCTGCCTCTGTGCCCTGGCCCCACAGGTCCCTTTTCTCTCATCTTTTCTGCCTCATGATGCCTCTTGAGCAGGATTCCTGAGCAGCAGCAGCCCAGTAATATCCATGTCCAAATGTCTATTTGAAAAGCATCACTGTTCCAAACTATATAAATAATCCAAGGATTTGCTGTAGAGTGTTTGAACTCTGACCAAGACATTTGTTGCTGTTATCTAGGTTTTATTTTTTACTGCTAATATAACAGGATTCTCATGGATATGAAGTCTCGTGGGCTTGCTCTTTGGCAAGAATCCCAGAGACTGACACTCTGATGATACAACTTTTCTTCTGCCAGTTCTGATAGTCTTCTTTTCCCTTAATTTTCATTTATGTCTCTTCTGATCAATCTGCATATCCTTTACACAGAAAGGTTCCAAATTAGGATGGTACGAGTTAGCTGGTCTATGCTGATTTATTTTTGGGTCAGAATCAGCCCACTGTGGAAGTTCATAGCTGGCTGGGAAAAATCGGCCAGACTGGCATTTTTTCAGTAATAAATCACCTAGCTGAGTTTGTCTTCTCAGTCTTAGAACTACAAAGCCCACATAAGTGTTTAGATCAGGAAGCTGAATGTGTCTTTTGAAGGTTTTGGTCCTTCAGTGCTCAGGCCAGGGACTCCCCTTTGCAAGGTGACCTCCTGAATATTCCCTCAAATATCTGATCATGGAGGCACCAGCCTTTCATTTTGCAAAATACACATAAAGGTATGGTTTGATATTTTCTACATCTTCCCACAAGATGGCACAATCTTCTTCTGAACAGTGCACGCTAAAATATGGAATGTTTTCTGCTCTGACAGTAATCCAAGGAATTGACGTGCTCTGCAGAAGTCAGGTGCTTTATTTTGCTCCAAATTAGTTGATTTACTCTGACTAGTTGTCATGGAGAATTTTGCTTTCTCTCTCAACTTTTTGTTCTCCTCTCATTGCTTCTTCTCCAAGTCCTGAAAGGATTGTGTCCATGCTGTGACAAGGTGGGCTTCCCACAGCATTGTGTTAGTGGCATGAAAACGTCTACAAGAAATCTCAGATGCTGTTTTTCCATTTGAAATGAAAGAAAAATAGAATATTTCATGGGATACTGGGCCTTTGACACAGTTTTGGACAAGTTATTAATCAAAGTCACTCACATTGAATAGCCCTGTCACAGGAAATAGAGAACCTCACAGTATTCAAGAGTAAGTTGTTACATCCCACTACCCCTCTACTCACATTATCAATTTATTCCACTTTTCCCCTCATTTAGTCTCAATAAAGAACAATTTTCCCTGGAAAAAGAGTCAATTACATCAAGTGAGAAGAAATTATTTTAGGGAGAAGAAGAGAGAGAAAGAGGGAGTCAATATTTCAGTACCCTGCCCAGTGCCTGAATATGTTGAGTCAATTTGTTCAGGAGCTAGAGGAGAAGGCCCTGGGAGAGGCAGGCAGCTAATCAGCTGCTCTCCTGTTGTCTGCAAGATTTGTTTTTTTTCCCCTCAGACTAATAACAGCCACTGAAAAGCAGGCTCAGGACTGGTGCTTTTCTTTTTTTCTTGCACACCATGAACTTGCCTTCTCTTCCTTAAAGTTTGCAGTGGATTGTTTTTGGGACAAAACACGTGCTGACCTACTGCAACAAGTTTCAGTGTTAGAGATGCAGCACTGCTCCTCTCTGGGTAGGAATATCCTGTTCCTGTGCCTCTGTCGTGCCAGTACATCTCTTCTCCCAGACAGAATGACTGCAGGACATAATCATCCATTTGGAAATATGTTCTACTTGAACCCTTCAAATCCTATTATGTCAGAATTCACATGACTTATTTCTCATGCTCCATTACAGGCCAGACTCCTTTATACCACCCTGAACTTCCCCAGGTCACTGCAGCTTCATCACAAAGCAAGTGGCAAGCCAGGAGCCTGCAGCAGCACTGGCAGAGGTATGCTCATTTTGAATTGACTTCAAATAAACCTCCAACTGAGTTCAGCAAGAGAAACAGTCTAATTTGGGAACATCAACATTGTTCATTTCAGTCAAAAATGTTAAAACAAAATATTTCAGCTTTCCAACACAGTATTTTTAAAAAATTTATAAAATACTAGCAGTTCCTCTGGGATGGAAGTTGTGATTCACAATCTAGCCTGTCCATAGGCAAAGAGAACCAGTGTGTGAAGGGGATAGAAAAGGACCTTTAGAGCCAAAGCAAATGAAGGAATGTTAAAGAGCTTTGCTGTTCAAAAGCTACTGAAGGACAAAGCTGGAAGACAGCATCCAAGGAACCAACTCATTATTGTGGCACAATGATAAGATGATGGGGGCATTTCAGATTTTCATAGTCTCTGGCACATAAATGCCACCATTATACAACCCCCCCAAATATTTGGTTGAGGTGAATGATAATGATTGAGCAGCCTAAGAGTGATGCAACATCCCTCCCTCACCCTCACAAGTGTGCCAGTCAGGCAGGAGCCAAGGGAACAGAGAAGCTTTGTCCTTCATTGATTGCTCCACAGAACTCTAACCCTTGCTCTTGCTAAATTGTCATCTTCTATGTCACTACTTGTATTTTGTCAGGGGTTTATAGACTTTTCCTGTTGGTATTTTAGTCTTAAGTATTTGGATGACTAAAACTATCTGAGTAATTGTGGCTGCAGTGAATAACAACACGACATGAATTCTCCAAGACAGCTTGGAGAGAAAAAATCTGACTCCCCTTTATTGAAACAAATGACCCCTTTTATACATTTTGGACAGGCCACAGTGATTGGTGAGAGAGTGACAGAACTGTTCACTCACAGTGGCCAAACCAGAGGGACATCAAAGAAAGTCAATCCCACAGAAAGAATTCCAAATAAAGATTTCGTTATATAAACAAAAAAACCTGATGTTTATGTTCAAGCTGTGAGAACAAGCTCCAGAAACCCAAAACATCAGGAGGAAAACAGAGCTTTAGAAGCTCACAAACTGCAGGCCTGGAAAAACCAGACTACAAGTAATTCCCTGTCCCTCTTCATTCCAGTCTTCTGTGGCAAGGCTTTCATTACCTTTCTGCTTCCACACGATCTTTCCCAGAAATCTCTGCAGAAGAACAGTGGCTGTGGAGAGGATAAGATGCCATTTCTAGGACAGACTTTAAAAGATGTTGTGGGGGCTGATAATTTTTCAATCACCTTAAACATTCTTTCCTTCCCGCTCTTCTTCATTAAAATCAGTTGGGATTTAAATGTATTCAAGTCATGGAGAGATAAAAGAATGAATGTGATTGCAAGATTTTTTCTCCTGTGCCTCAAGCACAAGTGAGCAAGGTTGTTCTTTTCAGGGTGGGGGAGGATAAGGAGAAAATTATTTTGTTTTGTTTCACTCAGTATCCAAATGGCAAATAATGGATTTCATATGATACCCACTCAGGGATCCCAAGCACAGAATTGTAGGGTTTCATCCAACAGTGTAGTTGGATGAGAGGGCTCCAATTCTTGCAGCCATCACTTAGATGTGTGACATTGGACCTGGTAATTTCCCTGCAGCTGGTGGGGGCCAACCTTCAGATCTCCTTGCTGTTTTTAATAACAGAATGAGGAAATTTCTTTGTAGATTGAGACAAAATACTTAAATAAGAATGATCAGCTTCTTGACCTCAGGCCAGTTTGCAGGGTGGAGAATTAGGCCCATGCTGAGATCTGAAAGTCACTTAATGAAGCAACTAGAAAGGCACTTAGTGAAACAACTAGACTTTGCCAAGCTGGGGAAACAAAGCAGTCCCAAGTGAAGCTCGTGGAGCATGAATGATGCATTGGCATTGTCAACTTGGTAGAGCATCCAGGGTACTAAATTAAATACATTTGAGACAGAAAATGGTAAGAAACTTGATTTCAGAGTGCAAAACATCATCTAATGTGGTGACTACATTAATAACTTCATTTTACAACTGGGAAGACCTCACTGGATAACCTCATTTTATCTGATTTTTCAAGAGCAGGCACCATTCACTCACACAAATTGTGTGTAGGCACACCTGGGAAATGCTGTAGCAAAAGATGAATGGATGTAGTGGATGGGTGGCCACTTGACAGCACAGACATCCTGGGAAGAGCTCTGGTTCCACACTGCCACCTCAGAGGCAAATCCAAAGTGGCTGCAGCACTGAAATATTGATCCACGTTTAGAGCACTGTGTTGTATCACTGATAGTTGCTCGTTGTTATTAACACTGTGTTTATCTGGAAGGAAAATATGTTGATGTGAAGCTTCAATAACCCTTTGCAAAAGCCAGTTGTGCTCAGTTGGGCTGCCTAAAGTTGATATCACACAAAGTTTATTATTTGGCATTTTGGAGTAAAACAAACCACGTCCAGGTGCCATCTCAATTTTTCCAGTGTGACTCCAAATTTGACAGAAAGAAGACTAAAACTGTATGTAATAATAACAGTGAGATCCCTTTTTTACATTGTTGTGAATATTAATTACTAAACATTGTATTGGGCATACAGAACAGCACTTTCTGACCTGCAGAGAGAATAGATTGCCCAAAGATTGTAATTCAGTAAGATAAATTTGGATCTCAACTAAAGGGCACCTCAGTAATGTAAATGGTAATGCTTCTCTCTGTGGATTTTACCTTTAAAGAGTACACATTTCTGATTTCTCTGTCCCTCTATAGACTGAGGAATATGCATTAACATACAGCTTCTTATTGTTCCCATCAGATGCTCACTCTCACAGCTGCTCTAACTCAAGATTGTAGTGGAACTAATTTAAATTTATGTATTCGAGAATATATTCCAGCTGTTGGGTTTTGTTTGCTCGAGTTTTTTTCAAGTTCACTTTCTAGAACGAAGTCAGTCAAAAAGAAATAAAATAAAAATGGTTGGTGTAGCAGCAAATCCTTTGCATTCCAACATCCCTAATGTAATAATCTAGACCTCAGCCCAAATGCTAATCCAGGCTTATGCTGTCCCAGTGGGTAAACTTTAGCAATATTACAGAAACCATGGTGAAAATCTTATGAAAGGCAGAATATCTCATGTGCTGAAAAAGGCAAAGTTGCTCCAGGCTCTGAAATTATTGCTCTTTCTGCCTTTTAATATTAAAAATATTCAGGACAATGCAGCAATTTATCTCTCTCTGCTGCTGTAAGGTGGGATATGAAAATTTATCAATGCCCTGCCTGCAAATTTCACATTTGTGAAACTCGTGTCAGTTCTGTGTCCAATGAACACTTTTAAGTTTCATAACTAACAAGGATAAAAAAAATCTGTATTTCTCTTTCTTGGTAACTTTGAGCACACAAAACTGCATATAAAAAGAAATAAGTTTTTCTATTTCCTACAGTAAAGGAAATGTCTTTTAGATTCCAGAGAAATAACAATTTTTTTGTTTGTTCTGAAATGGAGTTCAAGTCAGGCACTGTGCTCTCTTGCAGAGCACTCAATAGAGCAAAGAGACCAGCAGCTGCAGTTTGCCTTTGACATCCTTCTTGAAAAGTCAAGGTTTAACCTCCAGGATTTTTCTTATTGTCTTCTAGTCCTTTGATGAGGGTTTTTATCATTTACTTTACTCTGCCAATACGGTTAAAGATTATTAATGGTGATGTTAGCAAGAGATAATATTCAGTGTTTGAGTTTGGGTGGGGTTTTCTTGTCTTGGTGAGGATTTTTGCTTCTGGCAATTGTTTTAAATTCAATAATTGTGCATTTCCTGATTCACTTGAAAACATAAGAGAAGAGCTTAAAGTGTTTTATTTTCTTTTAATTTACATGAGTGTGTAGCCGTAGACACTCCTTTAAAATCAATCAGATGAAAGAAGGGCAAGTAAGGTAGAAAAGAAATAATTAAATAATCCAGAGAGAAGGATAGCAAGGCATGGTGAAGGCCTTATGTTATAAAGTTACATTTATTTTGGGCAGTTATGACTAACCCTGTTCTGAGTAATAGGATAGGAGGGAAAACAGGATTTCTCCTGGCTCTGTAGTGTTGACAGGCAGCACTTGCACTTCTTGGAGATGTATAACCTGGAACTGAAAGTCAGAATTTTCAAGGATATTCTTAGAACTGAGCACTTAGTCCCAGGGGAAATGCCTGGCTCCTTGTTGCTTGTTATATGCTCGTTCAGCTCCCACCTTTCCTTGTGCCAAATCAGAGATTCTAAGCTCTATTCTAATTGCAATATATCCTTGATTTAATCAGCAATCATATGGATTATATGAGGAAAATTACAACTACTTTGTTGCAGGCCAGGTTGTGACAAACTCCCCGCCCTTTGGGATGGTGTTGTCCTTTATACTAAAAATTACCTATGCTTTATTTACAGTAATTCTCCAGTACCTATCCACCACATCAAACAGTGTACCTTTACTCTAAACCAATTAAAAAGTGCCACCACCACAGCAGAACATGGAGTCTAAAAGACCAAGAAGAAGGACAGTGTCACACCCTTTTTCCTCCATCTTTGCCCCTTAAACTCACATTCTAAAAGCCCAAAATTCTACCTTTTCACCCTGTGAGATGTTAATTATCGTTCTACCTAAATTCTTGTCACATAAATTTTCCAGGACAGTCAGAGGGATGTCCTGAATTCCCACGACTGTTCTCTAGCATATCCAACTTGCTGTATGATTTTGGCAGTTGCTGACCTTCTTCCCAGCAAGCTTTTTGCAAATCCAGACATTGAGAACAGGTGGGTGCTCTCAACACTCATGGGTGCTGGGGACATCCTCTGTGGAGACTAGAAACACTCCTGCAGGAAAATTTGCTAGGTAGTCCACTTTTGGAAAACCAAAAAAGGTCTGTCACAGTTTGAATTTTTTTTTTTTTTTTTTTTTTTTTTTTTTTTGGCATTTCACATGATTTGAAGTCATTAAAGAGTGCTGTGAAATGATTTCTCAGAGCTGTCCATCTTGGCCTGACTGTAATGTTCAGCTCTGTGCTGGTGGAGCCAAACCTGTGAACTGCCAAGGAAGCACCAGCAGAGGAAAAGCTGGGCTAAGGGCCTGCAGCAAAGCAGCAGTGGGAAGATCAAATGTGAGTGGCCTGATCCAGTGCTATTCACAGAGAGAAGGTTTCTGACTCTCAGAGTGATGTCTCTCTACAAAGCCACAAGTGAGAATGAGCAGCTTCACTGAGGTCTCAGCTGGTGTAGATGAAGAGAGTCCCATGTTGTGGAGCTGAGATTCTGTGGGTGTCTACTTAGGTTATTAATCTGCTGGAAAGAGAGGAGAAATCGCACAAAAGGGCTAAAAAGCAAAGGAAGACCTTTTCTATGTGTTTCTGGAGTATTTAATTGTATAACCTTTATGCTTCTGCTTCCAAAAGGAGATAGGATACAGCCTGGCTCTGTCAGTGAGCTTTAAAAATTATTTGATTTTAATCTCTGCTACTCTTCTACCTAGAAAATAGACTGACTGACAGAAAAGAAAAAGTCCACAGGACTTTGAACTGCAGCAATCATTACTGTATCAATATAACAAAAGATGAAACTAGCAGCACTAAAAAACACAGAGAAAATTGTGAATAGGCTGATGTAGGTATGAATTGTGCCCCAGATTCCAGTACAGCTCCTAACAAAGATACAACAGGTGAGCCACAGACCAAGGCACAGTTTCTTAAAGGCAGTAAAATTGAGAACAATTAGCAGATGCAGCCCACCATATCCAAGGCATTGTGGTGATTTCACAAAATGGGCTTAAATTAGAAGGGAAGGATACACGACCACAACCCTTTCTTTCTCTTTTTCTTACCTTTGGGAGAGGAAAGAGCAGTGCCTTATTGCAACTGCCATTTCCAAGCCTAGTTAAATAAACTCCCTCTAGTACAAAGGGTGAAGACCGTGAGGACCAAAGTGATGTTTCACTGTTAGCTACAATACCTGCTCCTTGCAGGTGAGTAATTACTAATGAATTAACATCAGGAGATGTTAATTCATCTCTCAGCCACATATTTCAGTCCAGCAATTTGTCCATCCTGCTCTGCAGTAAACAAACCCAGAGTCTGCTGGGGTGAGCAGCTGCAGAAAAATCCAGACAGCTGTGTGCATGCAGTGAGGCTCTGTGCTGCACTCTGTGCTGGGCTGCTCTGGGGGTTCTCCTGGGTAAAGCCTCAGGATTTCTGCAGAACTTATCTTGTGAATTAGATACACAATGGGAGGCCTCTGCATGTCAAATGGTTTTAAAAATATGAGTTTAAAACTCTGTTATTTTTATGCTTCTTTCATTGTTTGGGTTTTTCTTTAATTATCCCTGAAGTTTGTAGCCAGACTCAGGGTCCAGCAAAATGCATGTCAGACCAGTGGGACAGCAGAAAGTCAGGGAAAACCTGTCCTATGGACATTGAAACCTGTTCTATGGGCATTGAAACCTGTCCTAGGGACTTTGATGGAGCAAAATCCAGAGGGAGAGTCTTGGGAGTAACGTGAAAGTTTTCACTCAAAGTCCATAGGTTTGAACAGAAGAATTTCCAGGAGGCAGGCAACCACTCCAAATGTTAGCTATGCTGATAACTTATCATCTCCAGATGCATCCTGCCCGTTCTGAGCTCTTGCAGAGGCCGAAGGTGAGACTACCTCAATTCAGTAGTGAGCAGTTGCTGATTTGCTGAGATTTCTCCCTAACAAAACTTCACTGTCCCTCTGCAGGTCATTACTCTGCTGTGGGTGGCCTTTCAGACCACGTCTCCCCTCTGGCTTCTAGGTGGAACAAAATCAGGGACACCCTAAGAAACAAGGATCCTAAACTTCTTTCCATGTCTTTGTCCTAGACCAGGGCAGAGTGAACTCATGAGCACCTTTAAATTGCTCTGAGATGAGCACCGAGGCAGCTTGTTCTTTCCAAAGTTAGCTGTGCTGAGTTGCTCTTTTTTCTCTAACAGGAAAAAAGTGTTGCTCATTGTCAGTGTTGTTCATTGTTCCTCGTACAAAAGCTCATCTCAGAGCTCTGGCAGCTTTTGCAACGTTATCACAATTTTTCATGTAACTGGTATTTAGTTGCATAAGGTAGAACTACAGTAGGAGCAGTGAACTTTTTAAAAGCACAGAATTCTCTGGTATATGGGCTCTTTTGACCTCCTTTACACAGTGTAGTCTTACCTAATGGAGTTTTTCTGGGTGCTCAAATATGAACATTTTATATTTAAAAAATAAAGGAAGAACATTTCATTTAGAACTGAATGTGTGGGCTGGTACCCAAGCTGAGAAATAAATCATTGTATTATTGTTGTCATTCTCCTTAGTCCCAGGAGATTTAGTGTGTAAGCTGTATTTTAAAAGTTAACAAATTTTCATATAGGAATATATGGTAAGATGTTTTAACAGCTTTAACACAAAGAACTATATAGAAGTATTATTCAAAGCATTACTGATAGAAAAATTATCACTGCCCCAGAACTAGCTCCTTGGAAAATATTTTTCCCTACTCTGGAAGCATGAATATTGAACATCTTTTATCACAATCACTGGGGTTTTTCACCATTTTGGTGAGGAACAATCACCTTAAATTCTGAATGATCCAATTCTTGTGCCTATTTCTTATATCAGTCTGGCATAATTACACTTGCAGAGTGATAAAAACACAGCTTTGTGAGGTTATTGTCTCTGAAGTAATTGCTATTTACCCTGGGATATAAAATTTAAATCACATCCATAGACAACCTCACCCACAATAAGAGACTCTGCAATCACAAGCAAATAAACAAATCTGATGGTTAGTCAGAGGAACCAAGCCTCCAGCTTCAGTTTTGTGTCTCATCTTCATTTCCCAAAACCATTCTAAATACAGAAAAAGGTGTCAAGTTACCAGCATGCTGAAAATAGAAGCCCTCAAAGCTCCAAGTCCAAAGAAGCTACCAACCCCATCAGGTGGCCTTGTGCCTTCCCTTCCAGCCCAAGGCACTGAGAGCTGGGTTTCCTAACACTGCAGGTTTTGTGCCTACACTGGGACAGTACCATAAATTATAAAAATGGAGCTGTGTGCAGTAATGGGAGACAATTTTTTATTTTTTTTTTTTAATAAAGTGCTTAATAGGGCCAGTGGAGTGATGGAATTATAGCTGGCACAGTTTCTTGCAAGTGTTTACTTTTTCCAAGCCAAGTGTTTTTGTTAAGACAAATTGTGTCAAGCAGCATGCTCAGCCCGCAGACTTTATTCCCCGAGGATACGGGGGCTGGCCTTGATCTCCAAGTGAGGGCAGAAGAAAATTTCCATTTCTACACTACCTTGGTGCTTAAAAGGGACACCACAGGATCCCCAGCAGGTGTGGCCTGGGTGGCTTTCACTCGTGCAGACCTGCAGAGGCTCTGGGTGTCTGGGCAGTGCAGCTGGAGCTGCAGCCTCCCTGGAGGTGAGGGACACTGAGAGAAATCAAAGACGGCCAGAAGGGACCCTGAGCTCTCAGCAGTAACGTGAGATTGCCAAGGACGTAGCTCAGGGTGACACACCTAGGGTTATTTTAGCAAATGAGTGTTCCCACTGCCATGTGGATGCACACAAAGATGCAGCAGCCTCCAGAAGGGCAGCGTGACTCCGTTAGAGCATCATGGATAAGAGAGGTGCTGTTGAATTGTATAGCTGCATGAGTCACAAGGTAAACTATCCCACACTGCTTATAAAACAGCTTCAGCTTCATAAGCAATGGGAAACACTTTTCCCATTTCCTATTCTCATTCTAACATAATTGTATGGTAATAGAGCACTGAGGCCTCAATCAGGAAAGCGACCACACTGTACCGAGTGATGAACAATCCAGGGATTGTTAAATGTTTGTATCAGCTCATCCCTGAGTACAATTTTATGGGCAGTGGAATGCTACAATGAGGACGTAGAACCTATCAAATGAGACCCAAGTTAGGAGAAAATAGCCTAAATGTATTTTCATCAAAAGTACAGGAGGCAATAGAAGAAAAGAAGTACGGGAAGCAATAGCAACAGAAGCAAGGCTTCTGGCTTCTCTTAAAACTTGCCTCACACAAAGTAGGCATGAATATTTTGTCCGTGTGATGAAGCTGTCCAGCACGTTTTTGGGGGTAATAAATTAGCAGTCCTCAGTGCAAATCGTAATATATTTTTATGTGCAATGACACAGACACAGCTGAACAGAAGAATGGCTCAGATACTGAAGTATTGGCCCTCCCCAGTCTCTTGTCTTGTTTTGGAAATCAATTTAGAGACAAATTGATTTTCCTGGGCTACAGGCAGGTTGCAGGCAGAGAGCTTGCCCCACTGTTGTTTGTTTGGCTGGTTTTTAATTACATCTTTTTGCCTTTCCTTCCTCCTTCTTCAGCACCTCCAGGGCTGCTAGGGCAGAGCGGGGAAAGCAGCATCCTGAGACATTTCTTACCAAGGAGGCAATGTCCTGGAATTTTGGATGGATGGTTACATGCAGAAGTTGCTCCTCTGTATGTGGGTTGCTATTTTCCTTTCTTTATGATAGCCAGACTGTTTTAATCTTTTCAATAGTAATGATGTGTGCAAGGAATTATTTTTTTTTTTTTTTTTTTTTTGTCTATTGAAGCGGCTGAACCATAATTGCAAGGAGAGGGTAAAGGAAATGGCTTTTTTATATATCTCTTGATATAATTTCTTGGTAATAACACTCAGATTGCTATGTTTGACAAAGAACATTTATATATATATGTATATTTATATGGGGGGAAAAACACAAGCAGTGCAGGCGAAGTGGCTAAGGAGAGTGATGAATTTAAAATGCCTGGCTTAGCCTGAGAGGGTGGGAATAGGTAAGACAGAAATTGCAAGCTTGACTGGTTTCTTCCCTGGATACCTGACATGAGAAGCAGTGTTGATGGGACCATTTCACAGTTTGACTGCAAGCCAAAGAAGCCTGTTGGGTTTCTGTGCTCCATTTGGTTTGTTGCCACAAACAGAGAATACAGCAGCCAGCAAACACCCAGCAATGTTGACCTCCCCTCTGCAGCTGTTTGCTGGCTGCATCAGCAGATGGGGGCTTTTTGGTGTAAATGTAGAGAGCTGCTGGAATGAGGGAATAATATTTTCTCTGTTTTGTCACACAAGCATATTTGGAGGCATATGGGGGATATGATCTGCTTATCCCTTTGTCTGTGGTCTGTTAATTTATGCAACACCTGCTGAAGTGAAGGGTGAGATTAATTTTGCATAAGTCTAAATGCCTGCCAGGTATTTTCCCTGGACTCTTTTCATGCTTGCTGGACAGAATTTGACATTTTTAGTGAGCAGATAATCTTGATCTCCTTAAGTGTCCCCTTGAGTTTAAATGAATTAGTCAGTGTCCTTTTCTCTCCTGTGACCTCTCAGGGTGGTCAGATAAAGAGCCCAGACATAAGTGTCTCTGCTGTAAACAACTTAAATGAGATCCCACAGGTGATGTCTGGACCTGACAGAACCATGATGCATCCATAAGCATCACTCCTGCAGTTAGTGGTAGCCTTGTCTCCCCAGGTGAAATGGTTACAAGAAGAAGAAGATATTTCCTGGATCATGGCAATAATACCTATTAAAAAAAAAAAAAAAGTGGGAGTTTAATGTGAAATGTTTTCTAATTACTAGAATAATGCTAATAATACTAATGCTAATAATAATGTGCCTTGGCTTGCTATCTTCTCAGTTTGTTTTTTTTTTTTTTCCCTGCAACAAGTCTTTTTTTAAATCTTCTATCATTATGAAGTCAGCATGTCAACATTTTTCTTACAGAACAGGAGACACATTTTAAGGAGAAAAACAAACCCACTAACACTCAGAATATAGTTAAATCTCCTGATTCAGCTTGGGTTTATATTTTTTGTGGAGGGAGAAAATGGATAGGGCATCTGTGCTGGACTCATATACAATTTCATGTAAAAATATTAATTCTCCAGGTTGCCACCTCAAAGAGATACTGTTCCAGTGTATCCATTTCCGTCTTTAAAGGGACGTTTTGTCCTCTTTTGATTGCAAATACATTTCAGAGATGTTTCAACTCTCTTTTCTGCCCTTGCTACTTCCCTAATCACAAAGTCTTGTGGTCTTTATGACAATTGCCAGACATACAGGGCAGGAGTAGAGATATCTTCATGCTTACTTCAGAATGAATCTCTTATGAATAAAGGAGGATGTCAGAACTCCAGGTTTTATGTTGTTCTAAGTATCTTTTTCAGAAAGTAACACTAATTCCAATTATAAGCTTATATGATATCTCCAAACTCTATATCACAGGAGGTTTTTTTCCATCACCAGCAGATCAGAAAGCCCATGTGTGACACGTTAGTGTACACTGCTCTTCTGGATTCATCACATCACACACAACAGGGCCAAGTCCTGTGTTAGTTAATTTGCAAAAAAAACCCACACATTCCATTTAGGCTTGAAAAAGTGCCTGATAAAATGAAGTCACATAATGTCCAGAACGTAATTCCCTTCTGTTTCCGTCTGCAAAGTTTTTTCCCCTTTCCCTGAGGTGAAGGGAAAGATCTGCACAAGTGCAACAACCTCTTTATTTCTACTTCAGCATTTCGATTGCTGGGTTTTGTCCAGCTCACAAAAGGTGTCAATGGAGTCACCTGTGTTTGATCATTAGAGGAATGCATGTCCTTATCTGCATCCCACACTTGACTAGAAGTGCAGGCCTCCTCATCAGGCTGCAAGTGATTAATTCAGTAGGAGCATCCTTTTCTTGATGTCAAGGAAAGAAAGGTCAGTGCCAGCAATTGCTGATTAAGTTTAGCAAAGTGAGGAAAGAAGATTAGCAGGATTGAGCTTTGTCACCTCTTGCTTTTTGGTTCAAGTCTTCAGTGAATGAAAAATCATCTGTGCCTGATTAGAATTCATGTCTGTCAGAACATATTTCAAAGAGACAGTAACTTCTACATGGCTCAGGCTGAGGTAAGTCTGGAAAATTCACCTCTCTTTCCAGACAGTTCAGCAAAGACAAATGAACATTGATGAGACTGGAAGATTATTGGTTCATAGGAAGTCAATGAGAAACTTCTCCTGAAGTTTAACTGCAGCCAAGGATTCTTAAGGATGCTGTGTGGGTGTTGACTGCCACTTCTCTATTAGCTTCCATGAAAAGCATATGAAAGTGGTACAGAGAAAGCCTTCTTTAATGATAGCTACAAGTCCAGGCTTCTTTTTATTTAATTTGACTTTGCCAATACCAGGAAGGTAAGCCCTGGTTATTTCATTCAGGAAATATTTTTTTGAGGAGTGTGAAAAGTGAACTAGATCCCTTAAAGAAATAAAGCTTATAAAGGAGGAGGAAGGGGAAATATCAGCAATATTAAGCCTGCAAAAGTCAAGCTCATTTCTCATGATCAGTTGTATAAGAGTAAACTTTGGCACAATATTTTTAGGGCAAATATGATATACAGGAAGAGTGGGCATAGAAGCCAGCCTATCTAAGATAATCTGCCTGATACCCAAGGGATTTATTAGAAAATGGCACAGCACAAGAGACTGTTGCTGTCATGTTACTGTGCCTTACTTTTGTTAGGTATTGACTGATTGCAGTGTCAGTCCACTGCCCCTGAAGAACAGAGAAATTGGAAAAAAGGCAGCATTCTCCTTTTCTTGAAAGAGATCTCGTTTTCTGTCTGTAGGTTCTAGAAATGTGAACACAAAAGAAAGAGAAAATTGAAAAGACCAAGACAACATCTTAATTCAAGTTCTATGTGTAACTTGTTAGTTATTTGTGCAGTTTTACTTACAGCAATTGTAAAGTGCTGAGAACAAATCCCAGAGGATAAAATCCAAAGTATTCCTTATGGAATTCCTGACCTGACTTAGAAAGGCTGCAATATGTCCCAAGCCGTACATGTGAGAGTGAATACTGTGTATAAAATATTAAATGGGAAATAGACAGTTCAGTGACCTCAGACAGTCCCTTCTTCCAAGCAAGTCTACAGCTCTGGTGACACCATGGTGGCTTCTCTAATGTGGCCACCAGATCTCTCATCTTAGAGGAGCTGCTGATGTGATTCCCCTTCCATTAGACAGGAAAAAGTAGCCGTGTGTCCTGAGGCAGAAGCAGCAGTGGTGAAGGAGGGAAAGATATCAAGTTCTACTCACATTCATGAAGTGCTGGTTCCCATAAAATCATCTCCAAGGTATGTGCCTGGAATGCTGTCAGTGTTTGTCATGATTTTAGCCTGGAGCATTTCCCTGTGCTCCTTGGAACCTGCAAAAAAGCCTGTTTGACCAGCTCTAGGCACAAGTGATGTGACCCAAGCAGGAATAACAGAACAACCTCTGAGAAGCTTGGAAACCAGACTCAGACAAAGGATTCTGGGAGCTAAAACTCTGGAGAAATAATTCCTTTTGATTTAGCAATTTCTTTACTCTTTTCCCCTGCCTGGGACTGTACTGTTGCACTTTACATCAGTTTGCCTTCCCTGTGTGTATTATAATTCAGTTGTTCACAGACACATAACTCAGGTAACCAAGTAGAATGAGTCACTATTCACCACTGGCCATGTCCAAATGTCTGATTCCATCTGTCATTAAACAACAGCTGTGAACAGGAGAGCTGCATGAATATTACCATAACAACTTAAAGAAATTCCTTTCTCTTGGCAACAAAAATAAAAGAGAAGAACTTCATGCTGCATTGTAGAAATCTGTACATTTGGAAGCTCACAATGTCAAAGGTACATGCTGATTACAGAAACAATGAGACAAATTCACAGAAGAATATTCCCATCAGTCTTTCCCCATTCCTTCTCTCTACTCTCTACCTTGGCAGGGACATTGGACTTCACTCTGGGAAGTTAAAGCCTTCCTTTCAGAGAACAACAGAAAAAGAGAAAGCAATTCTTGTCCTGAATGGCCCTCTACACTCAGCCTTCTTTGAAAGGATGTGCAACCCTCCTCAAGATTGCCATTACATTACCTTAGAATTCCTGCTTTGAAATAGACAAAGCATATTTAAAGCTAAACCCAAACTTAGGAGCAGTATCTTTGAAAGCAATCAGTAAATTAACAGTGTAGCACTGTGTTTCCTGTACTGAAGTTTTGTAATTCTTCGAGTCCATTTTCCCAAATTACTCTTTTATCTGCTCTGAGCTGAGAGTGTCTACAAGACATAGCAGGGTGGTGGCCTGATGGGAACACTGATCTCTCAGAGAGCTAGCAAGCGTATTTGTATCTGCCTGTCTCCGTGACTCATGTACTGATTTTAAGTTATTCTCCTCTGAGGGCCAGAGGCTGCCAGCTCCTGCCTTTTACTGCACATGGAATCTCGCTTGCACCCTCTGGAAACCTTTCTTTCTCTCTTTCTCTCTTTCTTTCTCTCTTTCTCTCTCTCTTTCTCTCTTTCTCTCTTTCTTTCTCTTTCTTTCTCTTTCTTTCTTTCTCTCTCTCTTTCTCTTTCTTTCTTCTTTCTTTCTTTCTTTCTTTCTTTCTTTCTTTCTTTCTTTCTTTCTTTCTTTCTTTCTTTCTTTCTTTCTTTCTTTCTTTCTTTCTTTCTTTCTTTCTTCTTTCTTTCTTTCTTCTTCTTCTTCTCTCTCTCTCTCCTCTCTCTCTTTCTTTCCTTCTTTCTTTCTTTTTTTCTTTCTCTCTTTCTCTCTCTTTCTTTCTTCCTTTCTTTCCTTTCTGTCTTTCTGCCTGTCTGTCTGTCTTTCTGTCTGTATTTCTGACTTTGTCTTTCTTTCTGTCTTTCTGTCTGTCTGTTTGTCTTTCTGTCTGTCTGTCTTTCTTGGACAGTTCTGTGGCCAAAGGTCCCATTTTGGGATTCCACATTGGTTTCAAGGAGACATTTCATATTTAGGTTCAGTGCTTGCCAGAGGAGCTAGTAAAGTGAGGTTTAAAGAGAGGAAGCCAATCCACCCCATCAGGATTTGCTGTTGACTCCACTCCTCTGCTTGTGCCCCTAGAGATGCTATCTTGGCACTGCTATCAAGATAATTCCCTGCTTTCTTTGGCAGGTCATATATCCTCTCCAGTGTGTGCAGTTACCAGCATGGCAAAGTGAAAGAGAAGCAGAGCAGAGACACTTCAGTCATCAACCATTTCTTTGGTTTTTTTCAGTCTAGAAAAGTCCGGTTTCAGAGACTGTTTCTGTAAAGCAGAAAAAGAAGCCAGTGCAGAAGGCTGTGGCTGTGGTTGGTTCACCCACAGCAGCAGGAAATACACATACCTTAACATCCTTTCTGTGACAGGCTGATAGCATTCTTTTACAGTAAACTCAAAACCAATGTGAGGAATGTTTTGTCTCTGAAGTCTTCCTGTGCTTGAAAATTGGCCCGCTGGGACTGGAAGCTGTACCTGTGGTTTTCATTTCCCTGAGGTGATCACTCCTGGAATTTGCTCCCAGGACATCCTCCCAAAAAGTTCCTCACACTCATGATTTACCCCACTGTGACAAAGCCTGCCCAGTTCTCAATAAAAGCACAGAAATAGAAAAGTTTGATTTACCTGGGAGCCAGATAGAGGTCATTTTTAGTAACTTTCAGCTCTCCAAAACCTATGAGGTCAGGTCTCAGTTAGTCCTAAGAAAACATTTCCATTGATAATTCCATGTATCTATGATTTTTTTCCTGGCAGTTCTTTGCTTTTCTAATCCTTTTCTGCAGTGGTAAAAAGCATTTAATCTGCTGCTTATTTTAGGAGTTTGGTACATATGCAAAGAGAATAGGATGTAAATCAGCGCAGGATGCTGTTTTCCCAGATGAATAGCCCTATGTAAATGAAAGGAATCAATACCATATTTGCTAATCTAGTTTATTTGTGTGGTAAATCATCTTGGACCCTACAACTTTATTTTAAAGACTAAAGAAAGCCACCACTTTTAAGATGAATTTTCGTTTGATTCCACTTCTTTCACAAATAAATTCCATTTCAAAGAATCTCATGAAGAAGTTTCTAGTTTGAGCCCGTCCAGCTGTAGTCTCCTTGTCATGCAAAGTTTTAGGTAACAGTAAAGCATAATTTTCCATCACTGCTACAATTATACCTGGTTTCACTTCCAGTACAACCTTTAAAGCAAATCACAAGCAATTTATTGTGATGACACAAACAATATAAATGAACCTTAAGCTGCTAACAGCATCTATCCATTTTTCATCTCAGAAATTACGTTGGTAAAATATTTCACATGCTTAAGAACCTTCTAGTAGGTCTATCCAGAATGTGTAAGGAATAAAAAACCCAGTAAATTTAAAATAGAAGAAAAAATAACATCTTATGAAAACGTAACTTGCTTAAAGGATTTTTTTCCTTTCCAGTTGTTTGACATTCCACTGACTATGGAGTTTTTTAAACAGGAAGGGAACAGCTTTTCTTGGACTTTCTGGCAAAGCCCTGAAAGTGAATTCAAACCATAACTTAAATCTCTGAACACTTTGGTGCTGCCAGCCATATAAACGAGCGTTGCAGCAGGATGCAACACCTGCAGATGTATTCTCCCAAGTCTGTGGCTGTCTTCCACAGAACAAACATTGTGAAATTGCTTCTACAGGCGTCCCGCAGAATTCCTGCCATCCCAGCTGCCTTGCCTGTGGAAAACACTCCCCAGCAGAGCAGGAACATCTTCTCAACTCCCCACTGCCCTTCTCCTTACCTGGGCACAGGAGGAGGCTCCAGACACCCAGGACAGCACTGTGGCCATTCCCAGCCTGGCTGACTAGAGCAGAAGCCTTTTCCTCGGGATGGTGAGCAATCACAGAAAATTTGGGCTGTGAGAGAGCTCAGTCTAATAACCCCTTTATTCATCTGCCCTGAGGCAAGCTCTACTGGACTGCCCCCAAATGACAGACGTTTATCTAGCTCTAATGTATTATTAAAAGCTATCAGTAAAAGGCACACCACAACAACCAGACAATTTATTCCTATGTTTTGCTGTACTTTTAGCTGCAATTATTACCAATGCATTTTGCCAGAAGCTTTATAACCATCTTTCTTAGTGCAATCAAAGTTAAATTTAAACAGTCTTGTTAAGAAATCCCACTCATTGTCAGGAAACATAATTTCATTTCCCTTTTATCACTTCTGGAAAATTTTAACTCTATTTCAGCAGGGCATGGAAATACCAGAAGGGTCTGATGGGTTCCTTAGTGGTCCTTTTTTTTTCTAGTTTGGAAATATATTTTCCTTAAAAAGTACCAGCAGAATTAGGCTGCCACTCTAAATTAATAGTCTCGGTTATTTGCTGATAAGAGTAGGGGATTCATAGGAACAATACTGGAGAATTCAGTCCTTGTTGTCTCCTGTTTTGTGGTTATCTTTGGACCTGGAGTCCAAAGGGTAGCCCCCTTACTGGGGAGGATGTATTTGTTCAATAGTACAAGACTTTTTACCTAAAAAGTAGAACTGGGGAGAAAATTAAGGCGGTGCAATGAAGGTGTATTTAGTGCAATCTCTGACACTACTGTACTTTATGAGGACCATTTAAGTGAACTAATGCTTTAGAGTCATAATCTTGGTTTATATCTGCTTTTATATCATATATATCTTCGATAATTCATTAATTTCTCCCTATAACAAACCTATAATATTTGACTTCATAACTGTAAAAGCCTATAAAATGTGGCTTTATAAAAGGAGACAGAAGGCAATAATCAACACAAACCAGATAATTCCAGGGGGCAGAGTGATCCCACCCTGTGGCTGTGGTGCTTTGCAGAGGCAAGAGATGAAGCAATGCCTTCCTGCAGGCTGTCATTCAAAAAGAAATACTAAAGTATGGCTGAGAACACTGCACTTCATTCCCCTTCAAAAACATTCCTTTGCAATTAAATACATTATTATTTTAAGCCTCCACCTCCTGCACTGGGAAAGTTGTTGATTCCCACTGCAGAGATAAGGAGGAACATAAAGAAGGGATGGGAAATCAAGCAAAAATGTTACCTGTTGGGATCTTCTATGGCAAATAAAATAATTAACAGCACAGCTGTTTGCAGCCAGTTGGAACTATTTTGCAGTGACCCCTGCAATCAGAAGGAGAGACAAGGAAGTCGGGAAAGGGAGAGAAAGTAGAGGTTTACAGCTGTCAAAGGAAAATAAATTGGCTGGCTCTACCCCTTTCCACTAAGCTGTCGAGTAGGCACATCTTATGCTTCCCAGCCAGCCAGTCAGGCTGCAGGAAAAGAATGGTTTGGAGACTTTCCATTTTCCCTCATCAAAATCTTAATCTTCCAAATAACATGTTTGCTGCAGAAGCCACGAGAAGGGAACAGAGAAAACAGCTGGTTAGAGACTGAGGCTGTTGGAAACCACCTGCTTGAAAATGTGCATGCACACACTTCCTCATTTTTTATTCATGTGAAAAAACATTCATTGCCACTGGAACTTTAAGCTGACACATCCTGTGATTAGTCTCCGGGGCTAAAAGGGTAAGGGAGTCACCGTGTTCTTTAGCACTGAACATGGTGATTAAATCTTGCATTCTGAGCAGGAAAACTTGGTTGAAACAGTAAAGTTTATGGGGTATAATCTTAATTAGAGCAATCAAGTGATGGCAACCAGTGAAAAACACAATTTTTTACAGATGCCTGGTAAGAACTTTGCTTGAGCTACAATCAAGCCAATACACCAAGGTGGTGTTTGCCATGCTGTGTGCTGCCATCCAGAAGCTGCCTTCCTCTGGGAGGCAAAGAACTGATCTCTGGGATCATAGAATGAATGGAAAAGGACTTATCTAATGGCATGAGAAACACAGAACAAGTACAAAAGCAGCATCTTGCTCGTTTAAGTAAACATTTATAAAGATCACTTTTCAGAATGAAAGCAAAGCTTTCCATGGAACAGCCAGAGCTGAGTGGGTTGGGAGAGATCAAAGGTAGGAGTGACAAGAATTGTGGCAGCAGGCAATGGAGGCAGTGTGTACTTTTTCCTAGGAATTGAACTGGAACTAGCATTTCCTTCAGTGCTTCACGGAATGAGCCACAAATTCATTTGTAAAATTGTCTGAACATTCGAATTTGAGAATCTTTGGCTTCAACCGAAATGGATTTGAAGAGGAAGAAAACCCTCACAGCGAAGATGTTCCGTCTGCTGGATGAGTTATTTCCACCCTGAGGTTCATACTAATTTGGCTTCCTTTGCTACTTTTTCTACCCATCCTGCTGGATATTAAAAATACCCAACACAAAATCCAGTCCTTTCCACAGTGGATTTTGGCATATGGCAATTCCCTCTAGAGACAGCTGTGAAATGTGGAATTTCTGAGCTCAGCACGTGCCTAGGGGGAGGAATATGTCTGTTCTCAGTGGTGACCAAAAGGAGATGAAAAAAAGAGGGGATGCTGACTGTGACTTAAAGTATGGATTTTTTCTGCCCTCCAGAAATAAAAGCTCAAACCTTTTGTTTATTTATTCTATTACTATTCCAGTGAAGATGTGAAGAAAGATGATAAAAATGTAAACCGGTAAATAATTCAGAAAAACAATTCTAGACTAAGAGATAGAATTTATATAGCTTTTGTAGCTTAAAAAAAAGAAAACAAAAACCAAACTGTCATAACATAATCTGATTCTTACCATCTCTCTCTTCTGTAGCAGTTTTTGTTAAGGCTGAAACAAGCTTATACTTACAAAAATCTGTGCCCTTGATTTTAATATTTCTGGTTTACAGGGTATCCACTCCAATCAACAGATAAATCATTCCAATGACCAATCATTCCCATGGTTACAGTGCTATTCTCATCAAATTCTGGTTTCCACAATGACATCTTAATCTACAATGTGTCAGTTCGGCAATATTTGGAAATATTTGCACCACTGTCACAATGACGTTGGCTGATATTCACTGGAAGAAATCTAAGAGAGAAATGAGTGAGTAAGCAGTTTTTATAAGTCAGTATGAGCCAAAGCTCAAAGAAGTTCCAGGGGAAAAAAAGTGAAATGCTGATGATTAACTAACAAATCAAAGTGTCATTGCAGTTCAGCTTTATCAGAACAAAATACCCAATGCTGAGAGGTTGCCTGTGGCTTGGGTACCCACCAGCAATGGAACAAAAGTGCCACCAGCCTCAGGAACAGCAGCTCAAAGCCAAGTCTCCTTGCCCTGAAGCTGACTGTCCAGGGAATCTGCCCTACCTTCCTTGGCATGCTGAATATCTGGGGAGCTGACCACTCACAGCAGCTGACCTGGGCTAGAGGGAGAAATGACATAGTTCCTGTTCTGCTTTCAGAAATGGGTAAAACAGAAGAGCATCTGTCTGTTAAAGTATAAGAAAAGGGCTTTGAGTTACAGTAGAAAGGCTGAAAGCCAGCAGAAGTTGGTATGTGTTCATCACTTTTCATGTCATGTGGTCTTGCTGTAAATCTACATATGCATTTAGAGTCCAAATTTCAGAAGAATTTTTAAAAAATAAATAAATTACTAAGTAGATAATCTAATGGACATATTGTGAACTGTCTCATAACCATTCCATAAGGGGAAATCTTAATAAAACCCCAGGCCATTATATTAAACTTCTGTCTATATTGTGTTAGATTTTGGAGTTCAGGGTTAAAAAAAAAAACAAAAAAAAATATGGTGAGAGGTTGGAACTAGATGATCTTTAAGATGCCTTCCAACCTACACCATTCTGTGATTCTCTGCTGATTGTATGAAAAACAACAGTTGAAAACACAAAGTGTGTATCAAGACTCAGAACATATTAGAGGGCAAAGTAAAGCCTCAACTTATTGTTACAGAATAACTGAAAAAAAGTAAAAAGGCACAGTGCCCTGACTCATGCCCATCAGGGGCGGGACTGAGCAAACGACACCCCAGAGTGAGTACGTATTTAATGTTTGTGACAGAACATATTGCTAAGCTACAAAAGAACCTCAGAGATTTTCAGAAGCATCTAATGGCCCTAAAAGTATCCATGAATTTCCTACAATGGAGACATTCTTCATCAGGAAGGACTGCCTCAGCTTAATAAATCAATACTGGGTGACTTGGAGCAAATTGAGAAACTGAACCAGTGAAAAACTACCCAGATCAGAGGATATTTATTCAGGAGCTTAAAGCACTTCAGCTATGGAGCTGCCTTGGCATGTGATCTATATTCTACCACCGACAAAGTGCTAGAGGAATGAAAGGTGGCAGTATGGCACCAACCTTAAGCAAGGGTTCCCTGCCACTGGTGGAAATTGCAGAAAAAAAATCCCCACCGAAGAGGAGAACAAATAGTAAAAATTATCTGTATGATCTATGTATCCCCATTCATTTTGCCCAGGGAAGGCATCCATGGCATCCGTCACAATCAATGCTCATGTGATGAGTTTGCCATCTTCCAAAAAAGGTGACAACAGTGCTCCTTATTGAAAGCTCTTCAGCCCCTCTCACTTTGGAGGGAAGGATTCCCTCAAGGACTGATGATGGTTTAAGAAGTAGGAAAGAGAGCACTGGACTAAACACAGTGGAAAGAAGTTATCATGATGCTCCCATTTCAGTGCTGGGATTTTTATTCTTTAGTACATCAATAAATTACATGAAACAGGCTAAAAAGTCACATAATGGAGTTCTCAGATGAAACAACAATTTCTGGATACTGAAATAATGCAGGGTCTTCAGCTCTGGCTACTGTGAACTGCTGCAGAAGGATTGCATGATGTCGACTGACCAAGCAATAAAATGGACAATAAAACTCAAGAACAATGGCTGTAAAGTAATGCACATCTGCAAAAACTAAAACAACCCCCACAACCCCCATACAGACTTTTTCATAAATTCAAAATGAGATATTTTCATTCAGGACAGAGCTCTTACACCTACTCTACATGCTGCTCTGGGAAGACCAGCTGGATTTTCCAGTAGGTGTGAAACAGGCAAAAATAGAGGGTTTAGCCAAATAAATGTCTCATTGCTGACACAACTTGGAAGCCTTACTCTCTCCTAGTCCCTCCTCCTCCGTTGTTTCCTTCATTCCTGCCCAGCCTGGCCTCTTTCCTCCCACAGCCCCTGGTCCCAAGTGCCTGACCCCTGTGTCAGGAGGCAAGCCAGCTCCCCTCACCACATACTCCTCTGTTCTTATTTCAGTGACCTTTCTGCCACTGCAGTGGATTGGCTCCCTGTGTGTCTGGAGGAGCACCAGCAGTGCACAGGAGACTTGGGGTTTATGAAGGCAGGAGCTGGGGGTGCAGAAGCTGAAAAGAAGGGCAGCACCTTTCCCTCTTGGCAGCAGCGAGCTTTAATCTTGGCTTAAGCTGTATTATGAAATCATAAGCTGCTGCTCATTTCTAAGCATCTGCTTCTGGCCCTGGACAGCAAATTACCTAAATTAATCTTTATTTTGATCCTGCACTGAAATAATTACATTCAATGAATCAGTCTTGGGAAGGAATATGGATAGTTACCTTCAAACAGTGTAGATAATTGTGTGAACAATGTCCCAGAAATTCGATAGCCTTCTCGCATTGTCATCATTAAATTCTCCCAGCACCTCTCCCTGTTTAACAAATCATGAGGAAATTTAACTACAGAAGGCTATTATAAACTTTTTATATACGCAAAAACAAAACAAAAAAAAATATATATATATATATATATATATATATATAATTTCATTCTCACAATTTGTTCCTTGCTTTAAGGTGGAACACATCCATCTTTATTGCATTTTCCTTTTTCTGAGCACAGAAATAAACATGTTGCTATATTCCCAGCAGAAATTTTATAGCTGAACTCATACAGACATTTTGGAAATGATTTCACCATTATTGTGAAGTCCCATGTGTTGCAAAACTTGTCAAAGAATGAAATGCTTTAGGGATTAATTACAGGCTCTGAGTCATACTTTTATAAAGCTACCACAAAATGGCATCCAAGGAGCGCTGAGAGATGAAACCATTTCAGGTTTTGAAATCTTACAGCCTGAGATGACGCTACCTGGAGACAGCTTTTATGCCTCTGCCCTGATGTATCAAATCCAAATTTGGAAATATGGGGGCCAATCAGTCAAAGAGATCCTCAACTTTGGATGAAGACAAGGTCAGCAGAAGAATATGACACTCACAGAAGTTACCTGCTCTTTCTTCAGGACATACGAGTGCAGCAAAAAAACTGCATAAACTTGAATATTTAAAGTGAAGAAAGCCCAAGAAATAAAGAGTCTCTGTTCATTTTTCTAAGAATAAGGCATTTTGAACTGCTGTTACTGTGATGGTGAAACCCAGGGGATCCATGCACAACGCTGAAGAAGCACAAGAAATGTGAACATATCCAACACCAAGACTTGAGTGCTTGTTCTCTAAATAAAAATGAAACATTTAGCAGGTGTGCTAGCTCATCAGTTGTTAATTAACACATTTTAAAGACAATAAAGTTTGGCCCACAATACAAATAAAGGCTTTGTATGTTTGTGCTTGTGTGGGATTTTTTTCATACCTTTTTTTTTTTGCTCTGGAATTGCTATAATCATACTGATCAGAACACCTAGAACCTTTGTGTGTATTTTTGCTGGTATTGCCTGGCATAAAATTGTTCAAACCATTTTAAGTTGTGCCACACCTCTCTTCCAGCAGGTCTGTATCCAGGTTAAGTGCAAATATAGCCAGGTCTATATTACACTGCCTGATTTTTGTGTGGACAGGAGGCCAGTGAAGCCAGGATACCAGCCTGTCCTAGATGGGAAGGTGCTGGAATTTAAGTGAGCATTACAATCCACTGTGGGGACCCCTAGGGAAATAGCCATAGGCAGCTAAGAGATTGGATAAACATGCTTCACCTTCCTGGCCTGAGTGGAACTATGGCAGTGCATTAATAGAAATATAAATATTTGCATTTAATATATTACCTCATCCTGCAAAAATGGTCATGAATAAATACAAACCCAAGCACAAATTTTACTCATCTAGTTTATGGTGAGAAAAACACATGATCCTGCATTCTGCTTTCCAAATACCCTCAGCCTGCAGGAGCCCTGGCAGCCAGCTTGTGAAGCCATGAGAAATTGCTGGTACAAAACAGGAGGAAGGGAAGGAGGGAGGGAAAGAGGGAAGGAGGGAGGGAAGGAGCTGAGGAGCAGCACCTGGAGCACATCCTAGAGCTGAGATGGCACAGCTCTGCTCTGGCTCCCACCTTCCCTGTGAGATTGGACAAAATGCTGCCTCCCTCCAGCTTCTGTTTTCACTCCTGATTTCTGTTTCCCTTCAGTATGTCAGGCACACGATCCAAGGTGCAGAAGCTTGACTGAAAAATCCCTCTGAAAGTCCATCTGGGAATTGAATTAAATGTACTACGAAGTAAATTTTAGGTCTGAGATTCACAACCAGACACTACCTAGGGTAAACCCAGCTTTAGAAAGTCTTGTCAAAGAAAACAGTTTTCCTGGCCACGTAGCACTGCTTAAGAGAGACGACTGTTTGAAATCTCACTTTACAGTTAATTCTCAATTTAATGAGACTTCACAAATTCAGACTTTAAAAAAGGGCATCTTTGTAATCTGGTAGTTCAGCATATGGGTGCTGGGGAAGGAAAGCTATTTTGCATGTCTATAAAAGCTGATACCAGAAGCTGACAGTTATGAAATGTGTTTCTAAACAGAAGAAGCTGCTGGTCGGATGGCAGGTTGTTGGGGAGCAGGGGGAATATCCAGAAGTGAGTAGGAGGATTCAGCCTGGCTTCAGCACTGAGATAATCACAATGATGTGAAGCAGGAGTGGTCAAAGGCCAACACCAAACACGAGCTGGAGAGAAAGTGTTGCCCACTGATATACAAAAATTTCTTCTTCATTCCAAACATCTTAAGGGACGTACAATAATAACTTTTTTTAATGGCCTGTGGAAGGCTGGGGTGAAAGAATGATCCTCTGAGTGGTTTTTCACAGTAGTATTGTTGTAGCTTTGGTGGCCAGAGAAAGTGAAGCTTGAAGCAGAGCTAACATCATTCATCAGAGCAGATATAAAACATTTTCAAAGCACTGAGTCACCTGCAGAGTTTCAGAACCTGACAGCATATCTGATTCTTCCAAATATATCAGCAAGGCTAGTAAAAAATGTTGCCTCTCCCTAGAGATCTTGCTTTTCTGAAAATATTGTTCAATACTTTTCTATTATAACAAGTTACAACACAATTAAATTGTGCAAAAAATGAGGTCTGGAGAAGTTCTTGTACCAACTCTGAATAGAACAAGGCAAAGAGAATAACTGCTGATGGACACCTCAACTCTTCACTTCTTAGCAATGTTTAAGGGACGCATCTTTTAGAGTTTTGGTCTCTCATCTATTACTGGATTCAGTGGATGTGACCCAAGTTAGACAGAAAGAATTGTTGTAGTCTGGGTTTTCCTGGTATTTTGGGTTGCTGAAACTATTTTCCCAGGAAAACAAAACACCAGGATTGTTTTTGTAACGATATTCATGTTTGGAATTCTTTCTGTGGGAGGGATTTCTTTTGATGTCCCTATGGTTTGATGAATGTGAGTGAAGGGGTTGTCTTTTGTTCACCAATCACAGTGGGCTGTGGAAAATTGTAGAAAAAGGGAGTGATCCCTGATAATAAACAGAGTCAGATTCATTTCTCCAGGAACTTTGGAGAAATTCCATGAGGAGTTTGTGTCATGTGTTATTGGCCACAGTGACAAATAGGTATGCTTAGTATAAAGCAGACATGAATTTCAGAGGGAATTTGGAATTCTCAGATGAGATGAGAGGCCCTAGTCAGTGCTAAGCAGAGTCACTGCTTGTTTTGGGTGTCAGTGGAGTTGTTAGACAAATATGATTTTTGTCATTTCTCCAGACACTACCTTACAAAACTGATTCAGGAATACAGTGATTAATACCAGCAGCCATCATTTAAATTCTTCTTTGACAGCAGGCACACGACATTTACCATGCTGGCTGAATGATTTCCCACTGGGGCAGGGAGCCTAAAGACTGAGATCAGAAAATAAAGCCAGGACACTAGAAAGCCAACAAGGGAACAAAAAATCTGAAGGAAAATAAAAAGTAAAAAAGTAAATAACGAGTAAAAACACAATCAAAACCAATTTGCCTGTTTTATTACCTGCTGATCCCACTTCTTTCCAACCAAAGCAGGAGGCCACATGCCATGCCAGTGTGGATGTATTACACTCAGGAGTATGTTTATTCCCTTGATCACAGCCCTTTCTCTCTGTTGGAATGCATGCTATGAAGCTGGGTCTGACAAATCCCTGAAAAACACTTCCCTAGACAAGCAGTGTGACAAGAAACCAAACTCAGTTCTCCTTTATGACTGATTTTCCTTTAACCTCGGTCATCTTTGAAGGAAATACCAGAGTGGCAAAAGTCACTTGCTCATGTCAAGCACCTTCTGAAAGTAGGATCTAAAACTTTGCTTTCCAAAATAGTCCTAATCTCTGAAAACTGCTTTCAAAAACTGCAGTGAAACAGCCAGCCATCCCTTCTCAGCTCTTGTCACAAAAACTCAGAGAGATACACAGCCATGCTGATGTGTTGAAAGCCAGTCAGATTCCAGAGAAGGCCATCTGCATGCAAAACTTGCCCTGGTTTTGCTGTCTTAAGTAAAGCCTACTTCTATTTTCTCAAGTGAGTTTTGTGTGTGTGCCCATGTGTGGCTTGCAATAGCACTTGCTTGAAACAGGCACAGAAGAAAGAGGTCTCAAGCACAAGGCTGGAAAAACGCCCCTGAGCACACCCACCCTTTTTGCTCCAAAAGGAAAACTTCTTAACAGTGTGGTCATTGCCAGGAAAAGATCATATTTTAGGACCTGGTATTTTTTTGTACCTTAAAATAAAGAGATTTATAAGATTTTATATCCTGATTTCATCCAGTTTCTGTCCCCTCTCTCCTGGTTGTGCCTTTTTTGCTGTTCTTATCTACACCTCCTCCTCCTTTTGTGACTATTTTCTCTGGATTTCTTGAACTATATCTTCTTCTAAAATATTCTGAAAATAGTTTATTCTGAGAATAATTTATCTAAAATCTTGTGTACTGTGCTTTAAATTAGTTCTTCATGGTGGCACTGAAGATCTCCAAATCCCTGGTTCAAAGACATGGGGATAGGTGGAAGAATTGTCAAAAGCAATGGAAAAACAATTCTAGTTTCTGTGTCAGGAAAGAGGCTGCTCCAGAGATGCAGGAATTGCCATCGTTTTAAGGGACAATTCACACTGTATTTTTGGTAAGAAAATGATCCACAACTGTCTTAGCATGACTGCACTCATTTCAAAGCAAGCCCAAAGTTGAATCACTTTAATTTAATCCCACAAAAAAATGCCTTTCAGAATCACCCTCCCTGTGCACAACCCACATGTACTATGTTCCTTGCCTGAAAAAAACACAAGTGCTCTATAATTAGCAAAGGGCAGCAGCAGAGCTGGGAGGGGAGCACTGGCAGGACTGGAGGAGGCAGTGCCTGTAGCTGAACACATTTTCTGACTCCTCAGTGAGCCTGGCCAGGACTTGCACAGCTTTTGGGACAAGCAGCCTGAAGGGACAGGCTCCACAGAGTTGCAACAATAAAGCTGTTCTGTGCTGATTTAAGCAAAACTCTTCCTCTGAGGCAGAGTCTGAGAGCTCCCCATGGGAACCTTATTTACATATTTGAGTGATGCCTCACTCAGTGATGTGAACGCTTCTCAGGACAGAGAATCCTGTAGCTAGTCTAAATCTGTGATCTTGCCATCGTTTCTTAGCTTCTTCCCAGTAACAGGCAGAGTAAAAAATCCAACCAATAAGCCCTTTAAAAAGCAACTTTTTTTTTTTTTTTTTTTTTTTTTTTTTTTTTTTTTTTTTTTTTACTGCTAAAAGAGAAAGAGGAGCAAGATGAGCCTTCGGTTTTCATCCATCTGGTGGTGAAGTTTATGACAGTTTTTAGCTCTTGGACCACAGACCATAGGCTTTGGAGACTTGCAGGCCCACAAAACCCTCTCTTTAAAAATTGAAGGGTAAAAATCCAGTTCTTTCCTCTAGCTAACAAGGCTGGTTGGTCATTGAAGCAGAGCAAATCTATAAGAGCAAAAGGTTGAGTTAAGGTTTGGGGAATCAATTGAGATACTTTTAATATCGAGTGGTATGGAGTGGAAAGCAAACGTATCCTTCAAAGCACGAGGTTCAGATGTTACAGGAAAGGTCACTGGACATCTGTGCCACACATACCTTATGTTGCATTGGCTGGGGGACTGACACAAAAATACGGGATTTATAGGAGAGGAGAGGCATGGGGCAAGGAACAGTCGTGGGAGTTTATCAGCAGCAGTATCCTGCACTTCTGGAATAAGCACAGGACCAAGCTCTTCCCCCCATACCCTTTGCAGGAGCAAAGTTTTAACAAAATTCTCTTTTTCTCTTGTGGCTAAACCAGAAACCTGTAGAGCTGTGATTCAGAGTCTGGCTCGGAGAGGTGGTTCACCACTGGTGCTGCAGTCCCTGAAATAAACAGGGCAGGAGACTTTGCTCCTTTTTAATGCCTTTATTTAAGGATCAGCTCAGGGTGGGGGGCTGACAGGTCGATGCTGCTCCCAGGGGTGACTCAGAGGAGAAGGAGAAGGTTCAGCAGCTTTGTCCACTGAAGGGATGCGGGCAGAGCCGGGGTGTCGCTGTGGCGAGTAACAAACGACACGAACCTCGTCTAGCAAAAATCATCTGACTCCAGTTTTTATTCAAAAACTGATCCCCTTTATATACCTTCTAGAACAGGCCCTCTCATTGATCAGAAGAGTGCCAGAACTCTTCACCCCATAGACCAAAACCAAAAGACACAGAGAACCTCTGTCCCACAGACGGGAATCCAAAATATTACACTTGTTACAACAACACTGGCAATGTTTATGTCAAACCTTGTGAGAACCAGGTCTTCCTAAACCAAAACATCACAAAGAAACTGAGTTTAGAAACTCAGAAACTTCAGGCCCAGGAGCCTCAGACTACACCGGGACTTAGGTCCTTGCAGGAGTTCCCAGGAAAGCATTTCTCCAGCTGAGGTCGGGTTATCCTTCCAGCCAATGTCTGTTGTTAGGGTGAGGAGCCAAAAAGGTCCAGGAGGACAACTACACCTCACTCCCGACCCAGAGATGTGATTGAAACCCTTTTATTTCGTGGTGGCTCGTAGTTCTAGGGGTCTTTTTGGTTAGTTCATGTAAAGTTTTCTCTTATTTGCATCCAAGCTCCTGCGGTGCCACCCTTCCCTCATGGCCCCAGGCACCACCCCCGAGAATGGAGCAGCAGAGAAAACATGCAGGAATAACAACAGAATCATTAACAGGTACCTAAAACTTGTGTGCACACAGAAGGTGTCCAGGGCAGATCCTTTGGGGGAATCCTTCCACACCTCAGAGCTGCTGAGCGAGTGGCACAGGCACCCACCCCGTGGGGCTGTGCAAACACCCCCAAGTGTGGGAATCCAGGACATCCCTCTGGCTGTCCTGGAAAATTTATAAGTTACAAGAATTTAGCAGAATGATAGCTAACATATCACAGGGTGAAAAAGTAGAATTTTGGGGTTTTAGAATGTGAGTTTAAGGGGCAAAGATGGAGGATTCTGGGTGTGACCCTGTTCTTCTTGGTCTTTTAGACTCCATGTTCTGCTGTGATGGTGGCACTTTTTAATTGGTTTAGAGTAAAAGTTCACTGTTCAATACAGGTGATAGGTATTGGAGAGTCATTGTAAATAAAGCATATGTAATTTTTAGTATAAAGGACAACACCATCCCAAAGGGCGGGGAGTTTGTCACAACCTGGCCTGCAACAGAGACCTCAGCAGGCCAGAGCCAAAAATGTAAGATAACAAAGAATAAACAATCCTTGAAAGAACAGAACAGATGATCTGGACCTCTTCTTCAGACACTGGGCTGGGGAAACAGAGACAGAGACAAATTCAAAGTCAGGAGAAACAACAACACACAAAAACCATTTTTTTAAAAACCTGACACCTATGGACCTTGCTGGAAGTGTTTTCCCGTGGAAGCAGATTTCTTCTTGTCCTTCAGGGCTCGGATGGAGGACAGCCCTACAGGAAGCCATCAGCATTCAGAGCTGGGCCCTGCACACTCTGGAGTTCAGAGGGGAAGGGCACACACCTCTCACTCACATTGCTGATCACCTGTTTCCCACAGGGATGCTGCTGGTGATGAATTACTCAATAGCACTGTCCAACCCCCTGTGCTGTGTCTCCCTAGTCTAGGGCTGTTTCTCTCTCCATCATTGTGCAGCCCCTGGGACCCAGGGCTGGGAAGCTGAGGGAAGGATCAGATTACTGCCAGACAAGGCAGGGGAGAGCAGGTGGATTTGTAAACAGGCACAGGGAGGAGGCAGGAAGACCTGAGCAAGCAGCTGTTGTTTCCAGCTACTAACACCATCAAGTTATTCTGTTCAAGGCCAAAATTACAGCTAAGGCAGAGTGTGTCCCAGGGAATCCATTATTACTGGAGAAAAGAGGAATTGGCACCAGCTACCTGCAAGCTTGAGGGAAGTGAGGGCTGGCTAATGACAGACCTCACCTGGTGACCTGGATGGAGAGAGGGACTGAGAATGCCAGGGACAGTGTGGAGCAGGCCTGGAAAAATACCCACAAAAAATTAAAAGAATGAAGGAGGCGAAGACACTAAAAGGGTGGAAGAAGGACTAAACCCACTTCAAAATCCTAAGCGTCTGTTCATCCAGAATAAGGGTACATTGCCTTCTGTCTGTACATACCCAGCTCTCACCTGAGAGGTACAGCAAAATAAGGCCCAGACCTCTCCTTGGAAAATTACTTTATTTTGCTCTGTGTCATCTGCTGGCTCTTCTTCTGTCATGGGCCTTGTTTGCCTGATTACTCGTTTGCCTGATTAGGCTGTAAACTTTGAGGTGCTCATGCACTATGTCTGGCAACAGTCAGGGTCCCTCTCCTCCAGATGAGCCCCCAGGAGCTCCTCTAACACATCAGTGCAGTGTTGCTTTGAATGTTCTGGTGCCCTTCAGCTGCAGCAGCAGCAAGTCCAGCAGCATCCAGGGTCCTCTGAAGCTGTTAATACCAAAGCAGAGGAGAAAACATGTTTAGGAATAAGTGAACTGTCTTCTTCATGAGCTCTTAGCAGGGAAGGGAGGAGGAAGAATGAAGAATGGACAAGCAGACAAACAGCAACTGAGTGAACAAGATACCATGATCTGCTGAGGATATGCAGATCTAGGCACAGAAAACTGGAGTACAAAAAAATCAACTTTCTGATGCTCCCAGAGCAGATCTCTAAAGCTGGTGCCCACCCTTCTTGCACAGGCTTTGGTGAGCTCAGTAGCTTTCTGTAATTCTTTTCTTTTAATGGGGTTACATCGTTACTCCCCGTTTACAGAGGGGGAAACTGAGGCAGAGGAGGAGAGGTGAGTGAGCCAAATATGCAGCCTGATCCAGCTACAAGCTTGCTCAAGCTCCTTTTATTATCCCCTGCAAAGAAAAGAGAGCATCATGCCATCCAGGAGTGCACACAGCCCAGACTTACTGACTTGGTTCATCAGCAACAAACACTGCAATGTCATCAGTCACTGCTACTCTTTTCTGAAAGTTATGATTTGGAGGGATGGGGAAAATGTTTTCAAAAGTCAAGAGTGCTCTAAGGAAGGAAAAAAGGAAATAAGGTCTGCTACACGCAAATTTCACATCAGAGAGAGCTGATGTTTCCATATGAGCTGAGTAGGGGTGGAGCACAATCCTTCTAAGAGGGTTGAGTACAGCCCTGCTAAGAGAAAATCTTGTTAGGATATTTAGTTTAACAGTTTCAAAGAGAAATGGGAGGTGAGGTGTTTTCACTTACTCTGTGGTTTCATTCTGAAACAATGCTATGGATGTGGCAATTCCCAAACTTGTCCTGATCTCCCCGCAGAGTTGTTGCTTAGTGATGGAGACCTGAGGGATGGAGCCCTGCTTTGTGCAACCTGTTCTTTCACCAAGTTCTGGGTGCTGCTCTTCTCTGTGGCACTGCTTGTTAGGTTTCACCTGCCTCCTATCAGAAGAGCACAATCTACTCTGGCAGATTACATAAACAGGATCAGAGACTTCAAAAATAGTATTTTTGATATGTTTTTTTCTGATATGCAAGCTGAAAGATGCAGACACATTTCTGACTTCTAGTGCAAGTCAGATGACTCAGAACTGGAGACAGACTTTAATTGGAACATTTAACCTTCAACACACCATTATATCAATGTCATATCATTGACCTAGGAAATTTTTCAGGATGGTCTGTGTCTATATACTATGCATCTGATATATATATATATATATATACACACATATATATATATATGTGTGTGTGTGTGTGTATGTACTTTCTTTTTTCTTAGAAGAGGTTCATTATCTACACACTGCATGTATGTCAGGAAAAACATAGTGAAGATGCATATGGTGAAATATGTTGAAAATAAGGATGCAATTGCTAGGGCTCCCAATGTTTAAAGCCAAGCTGGAAGACATAAAATTTGTTTCCATGTAAAGCTACTGGAGCAGTAGAGGGAGTCTGATGTGAAGGGACTCTGGGAAGCAGCAGGAGTGGGCAGGGTGGTGGAAAGGCAAACTCCTCTAAAGCTTCTCACCCTAAACCGAAATTGTTTTAATGCCTGTGAGGGACCCTGCCTCCAGGACGGGAATGAATATCTCATTGTTCACATGCCCTGAAGGTGCAAACTGCTCACTTCGAAGTGGTTTGCACCTAGAAAACGTATACCCTTGAATCAGAATGCTGCAAACCCATTGGACTCCGCAGAGAAATGCTGTGATATTGACATGCTAATTCTGGTGTGCCACCGGGGAGCTGCTGAATCCATTTGGTGGGAAAACAAAGGGAGAGGTAATTGCACAATATGCAAAGGCTTTTGTAATACTCATTAAAGGCTGAAGAATCCCCAGGGTTTTATTTAAGCGGAGAAGCAGTGGGCAAAGCCATTTCAAATGCACAGAGGTACCAGCGCAGAATGGGAAATGAACTAACGGTAGCTATAGGTCAGTGAAGGTTGCAACAGTAAAAAAACAAAAAAACCAAAAAAAACCCTAGATAATTATTCTTTCCTAATTAACCCTTGTTTTCACTTTCTGCTTGGCTTTCCAGCCCTGAGGGAGAATGTGTTTGCAAGACAGATGCCAGGTGATCCTGTTCAAGGTGTCCCATCACTTCTGAAGCAGAAGCAAATTACCTGAATTTGAGAATAAGCTGGCAACTACAACAAAATCTGCTGTCACTTGTTATTTTTAGATCAAGAAAACGAGATATGTGGCCACAAAGGAAGCCCCACCTGCATGCTTCGCTTCTAAGGCTGAGGACACAGATTTTTTTACTCTTAAAGGGCACCACTCCCCTACGTAAGGCAATTTTGACAGGCTTTCAGAAAGTCAAGCTGTCCTCTGCAAGCCTCTGCAAACTCTAGTGAGTAATACTGAAACAGGTTTAGAAGCAGCTTTCCCTGGTCTTTATAAAAGAACCTGTAGAACTGTGCTTTTCTATGCTTCTTAACTGATCTGTATTTTTCCTTTTTCCTATAAATGGTCATATTTAGCAAGATCATGTTTGGTTTTTTTGTGGTTTTTTTTAATTATTATTACATGGAAAAACAACTCTTCCTTGGCATTCTCTTAAAAAAAAAAATAAATTGAAATTTTCTGGAGAAAAAGTAACAAGTGAATGTGACTCATAATCTTCCAAATCTGTATTAGGGAGAAACCACCTATCCTGCAAGAAAAGGGGTAGTAATAGGTTGATCTAATCTCCACTAATTCCAGACTGTCTATAAAATCTTCTAGCAGCACCAGAGGTAGATTCTGAATCAGGAGAAAGAGGGGTTTACATGTTGCAGGCAGCCCCTGACTTCATAGCATAGAAATAATTTGTTGATGTCACAGAAGATCATAAAGAATAGCTTGAACAGCACATGAAGCAATTACTGCTATGAGCTCTTTACAGCTCCCTGCTTCTCAATCACTCCTCCCAGCCACAGCCTCCTGGAAAAATTTACATTTCCTTCCCGTAGCTCAGACACATATCCTACAGAGCAGGAAGAATGATGGGAAAATTAAATCCACACATTAGACTAAAGTGCCTCCCTGCTCGAGGAAGATGTGCTACATCCACAGGAGAAGAACAAGCAATTGATCACTGTGTCACAGGACAGGATGGAGCTGCTGAATTAGTATTGAGCTGGAGTGTTCCTCCTCTTAGGAAGCCAAACTGCATTTCACAGGTGTCATTTATAATGAAAGATAAGGTCTGTATTCACCTGCAGGTTAGGTCTATAACGAGAGTCACTCCCCTGGCCTCTGAGTCACAGTGAAGGGACTCAGCTCTCCACAGGCAGTGTCTGAGCCCCAGCCATGGAATTCCCAGACATCAAACACAAAATGCACAGCAAAGCACCCTCTTGCTGTCCCTTACCACCACATATTCACCTGGGGTGTCACACCTCCTGTCACCCACAGAGCCATGGAAAGAGTGGCACTGGAGCATGGCCCAGAGGAGCTGCTGCCTGAGGGAATGTGTCTTTGGACAGTGCTTCCTTCACCAGAAGCCTCCCCATGTAGTCTAGCTTCAAACCTAAGGTTCTAGTTTTCTAAAGTTCCAATTTTCTGATGTTTCAGTGTTCTGAAATTCTTTCCCGAGGAATTTTTTTTTTTTTTTATGAAAAACAAGGTGAAGTTTTTGTAACAATAGCTGTGTTATACATTCCTTCTGAGAAGAGAGATCTCTTTTAATGTCCCTCTAATTTCACCAATGTGAGTGAAGAAGTTAGTCTTTCTCTCACAAAGCACATTGGTCTATATGAAATTGTATATAAAGAGAAACAATCCCTAATAAACACTTTACACAACCTTTAAGAAAAATCACAAAAAGAGTCTGTGTTGTGTGTTATCCCATAACACCATCCTCTAGAGAAATAAATGGTGTTGCTCAAAAGTACTGCCCCAGGGAAGGCCTTTCCTAAGACCAGGCCTTTCTTCTTTGCAAATAACAATTTGTTGCAAAGTAAAATGAGTTTTAAAAAGGGGGGGGGGGGGGGGGGCAAAAACCCCAACGCTGAACTCCATCATGTGTCTGTGGTTGTATGGCCTAACATAGGACTTTTTGTTAGAGATGTCAGTTCTTCTAGTGCTCCAGATGCAAAACTTTAGGCAACCCTTCAAATTAATGCAAGAGGAAGCTCAATCCAAGTTGCACTTTCTCTTTCCTAATTTTTGAGTTATTTGACAGTGTTCCTTAACATTGTGTTTAGGGCCTCTGATTGAGTATCTAAACGTGATGCCAGTTTGATGAACCTAAGTACTGTGTCTAACCCACACTTAGCTTGCCACCACTTTAATAACAGCACTTGAATAATTCACTGCTCAGAGACTGGAGGTGTCACCCAGAGTCACCCAGCACAACCCACCCCTGGTGCTGGCCATCAGGAGCCAGCAGAGCTGCTTGGCACCATCCTCAAAAAGGCAGAAGTTTTCACAGGCTCAGATGCTCAGCAGCTTCACAGTCCTCTCCTCAATCTGTCATACAAGCACCAAAGAAGGGAGAAGGACCAGCCAGCCTGAGGCAGAAGAAGAAGCAGAAGTACTGGAGCTCTAAAGAAGACTATTTTGAGGTTTCATCATCAAAATTTCTGTGTCTTTCCATTTCAGTCTTTCATGCTGCATCCCAAAGCTCCTAGGTGTGACTCACAGATCAGGAGAGTCATGTTACCAGAATGGTTTGAAACTGGCTTTTAAGTCATTCTCAAATATTTAATATTGCAGCTGATGACAATGGACTCCAAGGGAGTTTGATCCACTAATCCAAAACGTGAAGCAAGCAGACAGCAAAATGAAATTGGTTACTTTTTAATTTTTTTTATTTTTGCCATAGCTGTTTGCTCCATTGCTGCTTATTGCTAGAATTGGCTGAAATAAGGACTGCTGAAATATACACAAAATAACCTACACTATTTCTAGCCACACCAAAAATACTTGGAACCCAAAGCTAAGCATGCAACACTGTTCTCACTAAATTCAGATGAAGATTAAAGTAGGATTCAGATTTTGGGAACTCTTACTGCTTCCCAAATGAAATTGCTATACTTAATAAGGTTTGTTCATTGTCAGATATTCTACTCCAACCTTGGCAGTGGTGAAACTTCATGAAAAGGTAACCCAGGATCCACCTTGCATAGAATACAAGGCACTGCAAATAATAGAAAGTCCTCTCCAGATGGAAACACGAGCTGCTGTAAATGTGACAGCACACAGGGTGATTCTTGTGGCTCTCCTGTACAGGCCCAGAGTTGGGCTTTGATGATCCTTGTGTGTCCCTTCCAACTCACAGTATTCTGTGATTCTGTAATTCTGAAAGTTATTAACAGAGCCCACATGGTTTTTTTCACAAGTCTGTTATGTTACAGACTTGTAGAAATAAAGTAAGATCTTGAAGCCAGCTTTTATTTTCCTTATTTTGCTAATGTTGGCTATAAGAACACTCAGACATTTAGGAAAGTATCCAAGAATTCTTTCATCTACAGAATTTTTTTTTAATAAATTAATAATTAATTCCCTAGTAGTTAGGGAAATAAATAACAAAACCAACATCTTTTTTCAATATTGCACCTTTCTAAAAGCAAGAAATCCTAAAGCTGTGAGGTTTTCTAAGGTTTTCTCTAGTCTTCTCCTCTTGCACTTGTTTCTTTTTATCTTAATTATATCAAAAATGTCAATTTTAGCAGGCAGGCTTTCCATAAAGCCTATTAACCAAGTGAAATTTTTATCCTTGAGGTATAGGAGGTGCCTTCTTCAGTTTCAGTGTATCTGATATCTTCTATGCTCCCACAGAGGCCTTCTGCAAGGGCAAACTAAAAGTCTCCAAGTCAACAGGAAGCAAAAAACATGGGATAAAAAAGGTGCCTGCAGTACCTTTGAACTTTTCTCTGTGTATTTTTATGAGGGTTGTCTAAAATTGAAAAGGGCAAATCTCATAATAGCTGTAACAGAGCTTCAGAGCCTGGAGACATTTAATATCTCAGCATTAACTATTCATTATGAGGCCATATGGATCGGTTCAATAAATGAGGGAGTAAGTTATTGAGAAGCCAAACCAAGAATACTGGAAAGAGACATTCTCTTAGCCAGGTCAGCCCCAGACTTACACATTTGCTGTTGAAGACCAAAATGCTCTTAGCTCACTGAAGGCTCTCTGTGTATAGCTAGAGTCTCATAACCATTTTTCCCAGTTTGTGGGAAAAGGGTTTCCCATTTTTCTCTTTTTCATTCCTTTTTTCGTCCCCTTCTCTGATGATTGATCCTCATCTCCTTTGTCAGCCTCAGAATGACAAAATCTGTACTAAAAATGAACACAGAGAGCTAGATGATTGAGATTGCTCACTGATGACTCAGATCAAACCATGTGTGGCATGGAACGTGTACCCGAAAAACCTGCATTTTATCACCTCAAGAGATTACAGTTGTCACAGGTGAGTACAGCACAGCAGATCATTTTTCTAGGAAGGAATATGTTATAGCAGTGATGCTGCTAGGTGTTGAAACAAGTGATTTTTGCGTTATCAGCTGACAAGCAAGGTGAGAAGAACCTTAAAACTAGGTACAGTTAAAAGCCCAGCAGAGTCAAAGCTTTATCCCACTTCCAGATAATTATTTGTATTTGCCTCTTGTAACTTAATAAAAACCTAATAAGTAGAGAAGAAAAAGCATGGATTTGTTTGCAGCACAACAAAATTTAGAATTAACTGATACTTCATTGCAAGTACAGCTGAAAACACCTTTCTGATTGCTCACAGCTCATCGTTTTCTCCCTCACAGTGTAGGACCTGCTCAAGGAGGACACTTTTATGGTTGATATGCTCTTGTGTCCCTGTGCTTTGCCAAAGCCCCATTCAATGGCTGAGCTGTAAAAACAGGCTGCATGTTACAAAAGCTGCCCAAGTGCTGTTGAAAGTCACTGTTAGGGTTGTTTCACCTGTGAAATGGACAAGCTGGGTCCAAACTGGAAGCAGATGTTCAACTCACTGAGACAGGCAACATGCCAGCCCCTTTCAGCTCTAGCAAGATCCTTCTCTAAATATCTGATTTTAGCCTGCACTTGACTCGAAAACCTGAAAGTACACCATGCTACAGTTTCAGAAGAAAAACAAGAATAATGAGGAAGACTCTTAGGAAATACTTCTTTTCTGTGTGTACGAATTCAAACTGTAAGTGAATGAAATATTAACACTCATGCAAAATGCAACATATAATCTGAATTAGGGCATGGTTCTAGGGAACCTCAGGAGATCTAGCCCAACCTCCACGAGAAAGTTTAAACTGCAACCCATGCAGATGCAGCTTTGCCACCAGGAGGGATCTGATATCTGTGGACATATTTGGCCACTGAAGCTGATGAAGCAGCTGATGAACCAGATCTTTTGCTGGTTTTGTGTGGGTTTTTTGGTGGTTATTTTTGCTCAGTGTGATGTCTGGACTGATGGAAAGCATGGTTTTCCTGCTGCAGCTGTGTTGACTCCTGAAGCATTTCTCTGGCATAGCACTCTAGTGGTCCTGGTAATGTAGACATGGCCTGAAGCTAAAATTATCATCTGGTCACACACTTGCAAAGCTCAAAGTTTGCATGCAGATCATGGTGCTTTCCTTTCATTTGCACACCATTTGCTACTAATAAAAAGACAATAATAACATCAGATTTGTACCTCGAGCACAAATGAATAATAGAAGATAAATTATCCTGAAATATTTTTTGAAACTCAGGGAATAGTATCCTCATAGCAGAAAAGAAAAAGGCTTTTAAAACCCCAAATGTGTTTATTAAGGGGTAAAACAATACTCCAGGCCATGTTATTTCAAATTAATGGGGCCTTTTAACACACATTTCTTGATTATCTAATTTGTATCTGCTGAAGTAATATAGAGCTGTGAAGCATAGCCAGAAGTGGCACTCTGCAGAGAAATCTCTGCTGGAGAAGCTACAGAATTTTTATAATTTCAATTAACTAAAATGAATGGGGGAAATCTTCAAAGCAAGTTGGCAAATGGTTTGTTTTTTGTAAGTCCCATTTTCCTGGAAATAAAGATCCATAAATCAGCAACGCTACATCATGAAGGAAACTAAAATGTATTAAAAACAAAAACCAGATCCTGCCTAGACTTGTAGACCTGTACAACCAGAAAAGCACAGCCCCAGCACTGTGGATGCAGCTAAATAAGGCATGAGAGGCATCGTATCTGAGTGGGAATGGAAATAAACTTTACTGCCAGAAGCTGTTTTCACACTGGGGTACTAATACAGCCAGAGTGAACACACACACACAGATAAAATATTACACTTTGAAAGAAATTAATTAATTACACCAGCATACAGCCTGTGCCTATGTAAGGTATCAGAATTGAACTTGATCAATTGAACAAATTGTGTTTTTAACACTGTTCAACATCTAACATGGCTCTCAGGTCCATTTTAAAAATATTTTCAGGTGTTTTGCAATGTGTTTATTCATAGACTGAGCTGTCACAGTGACTCAGGAGGGCTCTGCAGAGTAGTCAGTGTTAGAATCGATACAAACAGCTGCAGGAGATGTATTCTTGGAAGAAAGAAGAAAAAATCCAACCCCATCTTCAAGATTTATAATTTTCTTTTTAAAATTCCAAGCCTCTGTCTCTTTTTTTTTCCTTAAGGTCTACACAGAGGTTGCCTTCAACAAGCACAATTTCTGAAGACATCTGAAAGTATCTCTAAGTACACGGAATTACTCAGTTTCAGAGGATACCAAATCCAAAGTCAACCTTTAAAAAGTCCAAAAAGGCAGCTGAGCTTATCATTCTCAATGTGACTTTAAAATACAATAATCAATATAAATTGCATGAATGCATTTTTTGTCAGGCATGTATTTTAATGGGGTTTTTTTTTAAGTGTATTTATCTGCATTAAATATCTACACACACCTCAAGAAGATGAAACTTCACAAAATTGCTGGCCTATGAGGAGTGTGGAAAAAGCACATTGTTGCAAAGGTTTACATGACTAACTCCTTAAAAAAATAAAAATAAAAATCCCTCATATCTGTTTTTAAAAGCATTTAGTGATGGAGACTCCATAAGCTTTCTCAGAAATGTTTTAGAAATTCACTATTTCTTGATACCGGTTTTATTGCTGTAGTTTATACCCATTCTTCTCTCATCTGCCACAGTCAGGAGAAAGACAGCTTCCCTTGCTCTTTGCAGGAGTGTTTTGCATATCAGAAGGTTCTCTTATTGCATGTTTTCAGGACCTTTGATCACTCTTGCTGCTTTCCTGTTCGTGAAGAGCGTTCAGAGTTTATCCTGCTGAGACTGAGGACTTTCATCTCGCAGAAGTATTTGAAGCGGCAGCTGATGTCAAACATCAGCTTGCTCTAAGCTGTTTACCTGGGCACATTGTACCAGAACAGAGACACCAGGATCTGGCCAGGGCTTCTGGTCACCACCATAAGGCCCTAAATAGATTTAGTAGCAGCAAGCAAGCCCCAGAGAACCGAACTGAGAATTTGAAAACTGAATTTTCCTTTAATTTCTGTCCTTGACCACGGTGCTTTTACTTTTTTTTTTTTTTTTTTTTTTTTTTTTTTTTTCCTCCCATCTGCAAATGGGGTGTAAGAACCAGGCATTACTAATTTATTGTTCAGCTGCTTGCCCTGCTATCATAGTAGTGGGGAACTCTAGCAAAGTTGATACATTGCCATTCAAAGCCTTTCTTCAAATTCCCAAGGACTGTCTACTGCATTCACAGACTGATGACAAGTAATTGAAACACGAGGCACTCTGATGGCTTGTCACAGGCTGTTTGAAGTGCCAGCCTGCTGGAAACCTTGGATTTTCAGTTACAGTGCATTTCTGGAGCATATTGCAGAGATGCAAGCTCACTCCATTCCAGGGCCTGCAAAATTAATGATCTGTCCAAAGTTAGTTCAGATGGAGCTGAAGTCGTGCACTGAAGCTGCCCTAACAGCCACAGGTAATTTGGTGCTCGTTACAAGAGGCAGGGGCAGGGAATCAATTAATTCATTCAGGAAAGGAATCGATTGCTCCCCATAGCATATGTTTACCCTTGTAAAGAGCAGTTTACAGAGTAGGATGCAGCACAAGGACTTTGGGGAAAACGAGAACTTTTAATTGCCTGACTATTTACATGTTTGGTATGCTCCCATTCCCTTATTTCCCTTGAAGTCAGAGCCCAGAGCCCCCAAGGAATTACTGATTGTTAAGGAACTATACTTTGTAAAATAATTATCCATATAATTTCTTCTCTATTTGCCCCTCACCCCTGGCAGCCAATTGATTTTAAACAGAGAAACTTCTAGACAGAAAATGTTTCTTTCCAAAGACTTTTGACAAAAAAAAAAAAAAAAAAAAAAAAATCTCCCTTCACAAGAAGCTATTGAAGAAATCTGGCAATCAGCATGGATAAATGTAGTGGCACAGTTTAAAACTGGAGACAGAAAGAATTGGACATCAGTAGCCATTTCTCACTGTTGACAGAGGTTAATACTGGAGTGACCTAGGGACCAGCCTCAGGAGTGGACTGAGGACCTTCCACCCAAGAATTAATGAATTGAAAGGGAAGGTGAACAGCAAGGTGGCTATGTCCCCTTGATTATTCTTGTCCACTAAGGACAATAAGAAACTTTGGAAAGACCTAGCAAAGACCTGGGGAACATGCCAGATGTGATGAATCCACAAAAAGCTGCAATTCTTGTCAGTACTGTATATTAAGGAAGAAAAATTTGCTTCTTCTCCCTAACAGCAGTTAAAATGTTGTCTCCGGGTTATCATAGTTTTGCTGTTAGGCTGCATTTTCTGCTTTTTCAGCTCTCTTTAGGACCAGGTGAGAAGTAGTGCTAATTCAAGAAAAGAGGCTGGGGTTCAAACCTCGATGGGGGGGTGGGTATTCTGCTTTTTCAGCAGCATTTATTTTAATTTTAATTTAATTTTAGTTTCAACAAACTGCAAATGATTTGTCTGACGATCAGGCAAAATTACAAGGAAATCAGTTCTCCTGAACCCAGAGACGGCCACTTAATCATTTGGAGCATCATTCTTCTCAGCAGGGGAAAGCACTGACCAGCAACATTCTCACTGTGCCTTTCTGCGGGTCTCTGTAGCTCTCCCAGCACCGCTGCACCGACAGTGACACATCTGGAGAAGCCAGGACAGCTCATGTCACTGTCCCTCACACCACACCCCTGTATGTTAGCCTTTAAAGAGATTTTCCTCTCCCTCCGGTGTGGCTGGTGGAAGCTCATCAACCAAGGCCTGCAGCACTGTAGGCTAAAAAGGTGCTTAGCTGAGCTTAAAGCCATCCTAGAGGTGACAGTGAGAGAAATGAAGTCACTTGCAGCCGCCCTACACAGGCACTCCTGCCACTGCCAGCTGGGAGGCAGGCAGCTGCCCAAGGACAGGAGAACCCACAGCTCTGTCACAGTGGATTAACTCACCTTCAGCCACCGAGATTTGTACTCCCCAGCCTCCGCCGGGATTGCTTATTCCAGGATGGAAAGAGTTTAGTGCCTGTTTATTTCGTTGAAATACGCATTTGTCTTTATTTCTGCATTAAGGATTACCTGCTTGGGTGAGTGGTTTCTGCACTTTTCTGTATAATCAAACCAGAAGGAAGTTTCACAGCTTCAAAGCCAGTTGTTTATAAATTAATAGAACGTGGTCATTCTCAAAAGAAGACAGAGCCTGAAAGTGTAGAAAGCCTGTGGAAAGTAGTGCCTGGTAATTATTGTTCGCTTATATGCTGCCAATTTTAAATATGCTTTTGCATTTTAGAAGGGCTGCTGTGCTTGCCTGTTTCAGGAAGAAACATTACAACTGCTTTCCTGTGCATTTTGCAATCCTATATTTCACAATGCTCTTCCAACTCAGCAGAATATGGTGGGTTTATGGTTCAAGATTAAATAATAGCACCATTTAGAAAGCAAATATTGAGCCAAAGAACTTCAGAGCTGCAACATTCACTAATTCAGCTTCTACGTATTTAAAACTGTAACTACAATAATAATAAATAAAAAAAAGCCAAATGAAAAAGCACAATTAACTAATTTGAAAATATTATAATTAATATCTTAAGTTTGGACCTAACATCTTTTGCTCTCTCCCACATTTCAGCACAAAAAGTCTCCTGAACTCAATCAACTTCTACCTTACTACACTGAGTCAAAGCCCTCTGCAGCAGAAACTATTGGACTGTGTAAACCTGAAATTTATTCGTGAATGCATTGCAACAGACACTCATTGCTTTCCTTTGCTGTAGGGTTAAAACTCTTTCTCTTGCCCCAGACACAAAAACAGCTTTGCTGCAAGAATCATTTTGGTGTTTGCATTTTTCTTTTTTTTTGCCTAATTTTTGCAAAGCACACTCTGCATTATTTTACTCTTTATATATTACCAGATAATTTTTTGGTTTCCCTAATAACATGAAAAATATCCTGCTTTGCCCATCTTATGTATTACCTCTAGAGATGTTTTCTGTAATATCACCTGCCATTGCAATTTCCTCCAAAACTCATCAATTCATAAACAAAAAGAAAGCAATGGTTTGGGCCCAGCTGCTTTGACAGCACAGCCACATGAATTGCACATGACCCTGCACAATTCAGCTTCTTGTTTTCTGTTTATTAAAAAGTCCTCCCCACCACTGGCTCCACTTTTTAACCACATTTTATTTTCCAGCCAAGTATTATTCCTGACATGCAAGCAGGACAAATTCAGAATTCTTCAACTTGGCAGTAATGTGCTGGGCAACTGCACTGCACAGGTTAACAGTGCTTAAACTCACAAGCATTTCCTCCTTCTGATCCTATCTTTTCAGAGGGAAATCATAACTGGCAAGGTCAAACCAAGTCTTTTGGAGGAAGAACTTGCTAAATTACTGTGAAACTGAGGGAGGCACAGCTTTTCTGGGGCCGAGTTTATTTATACGATGGAGAACCAGAAATCAAAAAAAAAATTCTCTTTTTTCCTCTCTCTACATACTTCTCGTATGAGTCTGAATTCCTTTGCTGCAAAAATAACTTGTTGCAGGAACAACACTCAAAGTTCAACTTATCTTTGCAAGAGCGAAATGCCACAGAATAAATCAGTGAAATTATTTAACACCCTCCCTAATATTTTCCCCTAGTATTTCTCAAGTGAGGAAGCACTACATCTAAACAGATAAAGAAAAGACCAAAGTTTTGGAGCAGAGCTGGCCTCCTGTAGACACTTGGCCTGGATATCAATGAAAACAACACCACAGGAACCTTTGCCTCCTGACAGGGTGGAAAATAGAGCAGATTGCTAATACACAGCCTTCGAGGCTGAGTATCTCATATTTCTCTGAGACAGTCACACAGACCTGGGAAAACAGTCATAAGATGCCACCAGTACTGGCACAGGGATCATCAAAACACCAATAAGAACTTGAGTAAGTGGCAATTTCTCAGGCAGAAACACAAAGTCATTTTTTCTGTTTTGTTCGTTGGTTGGTTGCTTTTTTTTTTTTTTTTTTTTTTTTGTAGTTAGGTTGTTTTTTTGTTTGGGTTTTTTTTTTTTTTTTTTTTTTTGGGGTTTTTTTGAGGGGGAGGGTAGGAGGCTGTTTGTTTGTTTTGCATTTGGAAGGGAAGTGGCAGAATACCAAAGTTATTTTCATACCAGCTTTTCATATTTCTTACCAGCTGCCTCTCAAACCCAAGTACAACCATTTAATTCCTCATTACAAAGAAAGTGTTTGGATTAAATAGCCCTAAATTCTTCAATTCTCAAGAGGAAATTCTAACATGTTAGGTACCAATTGTGATAACAATGAGGTCTGATATGATCCATTTATGTAGCATTCAGCTGTTACAAAAACTTCATCAGTTCTTATTCTTGTACTATCCCTGCCAAAGATATAAAGTATCAATTTTTAACCACAAAATTTTATCAAAGTCCAGGAATCAGGGAAACTCCTGCCTCTTATTACCTGGTGATCAATGGACCATGAGTAAGACGAATTACCCTCTCTCTTTCTTCCTAAAATGAAAGAACAGTAGTTAAAGGAAAAAAATCTACTCCTGTGCTAGATATTACTCTGCCTGTTTACACATAGGTTGTTTCCCTCAGGCAACAAGGGATTATTCTATTTTAATCAAAGAACATACACAATGTAACTCCCAGCTTTAAAAGAGCCAAAAGACACAGAATAATGAATTCATTACCATTACAGGTAGATGAATTTTTGGATACAAGGGGAAAACCTGCCTGAATTCCTCATTATGACAGAAGAAACCCTAAAAAATAAACCCAACTGCTGATAATGTACTAAAAACCAACATTTCTTACTATTAACCTGTCAAAAAAATATAATTTCAAACCTCTGCAAGACAAGCTTTTTATTTCCTCTTAGTCAAATACTTTACAAAGTTGAATCCCCGGCTAGATATTTGTCTCTATCACTGCTGCACTTACATTAAATAAAACTTAAACCCAAACTTGATACCCTCTCAGTGTGCATCCACAGTGATTTCTTAACAGGGCTGCTGGCAAGAGTGACAGCTTTACCCTGGGGTTTTGGCCATAGGGTTTTCAACAGTGGGACACAGAACCTTTGAACAAATTCCAAATCCTCAGAAAGTCACCGAGACGTGACCCATCCCTAGGTGCACCCTGGAACATGAACCCACTGCCTGGCAAAGGTCTGAACGTTTCCTTGGGAGAGATTCCAGGAGGATAAGTTTTTTAATGCACAGGAAGTTTTCACCAGACAGGTCAAACTCCTGTAAGCTCTTTCAAACCAGCCTTTCCTTGCTTTGGTATGCTGGCACTAGATAAAAGGAACAACAATATGGTTGAAAACGCTTTTTTAAAGGTAACAGCTTTCTGCCTAGATGACCATGAAATTATTGATGTGTTTTCTCAGACACCAGTGCATTTGGAGGTCCACAGTGTGTCCCAGCTGCTCTCCAGGATGAGAAGGTGTGTGTGTGCAGCAGGCAGCTCTGCACTGACATGGGCCACTGCTTCACAGCAAAACTCCAGTGCAATAAAAACAGCATTTTCCAGTCCAAGTGGCTGAGCAGCAAGGGACACCTAAGATCTTCAGGAAAAAAATTAAAAAGAAAAAAAAAAACCCAAACAATTCACAGAGAACATGTTTCATCTATCACTTTGAAGCAGGAAGGCAATAAAAAACATGTTCAGCATAAACACACACAAGTATCACCAAACACTTAAAATATTTATAACAAAACCCACCAATTTTAATTATTTAGATTATATCTCACAGATGCACAAAGAAACTTATTCATTAAATTACCAGGTGCTCAGGGAAACAGGCTGATTGTCAAACACAAAACCTGAATGCAATTCTTTGCCTTACCTCAACATGTACTGCCCTCCAATCCCCTAGTCTGCAGCTCAGATTTTTATAAACTTGGCTTATAATTGTTACTGAAAAGCACTTAGTCTCCAATAGAAACTGTGAAGAAACCAGCCTGAAATAGAAACCGGTCTGTGAAAAACTACTCAGTCGCTATGGGATCTTGTTTTTTATCCTTCACTTGCCTGCCTTGTTCATTGGTGCAATATTTTAAAACCCTGCAAAGCCCAACTCCAGCTCCTCTTGGGCTCCTGTGTTTGTCTTTTTACAGTTCTAGGCTGCAGATGGTCTTTTAAATCCTGCTCTTCAATCAAAAACGTGCTTCCCAGTCATCCTTCTATCACAAATGCCTGATCTTCGAGGTGTGTGCTCACCCAGGTGTATTCTGAATTATGCTGTATCAAAACTAACATGAACATTAGGAATCACAAGACCAACCACAGCATAAAGAGCTGCAGGATAGTAACATGTGGTGTCTTCTATTTCTACCAGCACTATGATGGATTAACCATCAGCAGTTCAGCATGATCAATTCAGTCCCTTGTAGGTTCCAGAAAATTACCTTGCTGCAAAAGTGGAACCAAAATACAGTCATTTACATTATTCCTGCCAGCCTGTAGCATTACCATAGAACAATCTGGGTTGGAAGGGACCTTAAAGATCTTCCAGTCCCAATCCCCTTTCTCCAGGAATTAGGAGAGAGGCAGTCAAAAGGGCCCCAAGAACTCAAACAACAGGCAAGTTAAACCACTTCTGTCACACCCACTTTACTTCAGGGTAGCACCAAGGTTCTCTGTGGCACCTCTGACATTACATTATTTTGCAACTACTTTGCCTCCTAGTAGCTTTCAGGGAAAAAAAACCCAAACAACAGCCTCCCCCCAAAGAAACAAGGAGAAAATAAAGCATGGTATTCCAAATCTGCAACTACTCTGAGCACCCCTGATGTGAAAAAAAGGAGATAAAACTTCTGATCTTTTAATAAAAGATAGAAACTACTATAAGATTTAAAGAATATGCTTGTAGTAGAAAGGAGGTAGGATGGAGAAAACCTTTCATTTGCTTAATTTCTCCTCAGTCCTTCCTCCTGTGGTTTTAATTCCTCCTTTCCCGTTACAGATGACAGAGAGGCTTAGATGGAGTTTTTTCTAATCACATCTACTAAAAGATCTCTGCCTACTTTCAAGGCACCCATTGAAAAGGGGAAACTGGCACGGGTAAAGCACGGCTTCTGGCACTGTGCATTCAGGAGGGGCAGGGAAGGAGGAGAGAATAGGGACAGGTGTCACAGGCAGAGAACAAATGCTTTTGACAGAACGTGATCTTCTGAAACCACTCAGGGAGGTTTGGGTGGCAATTTATAGCACACTCCACTCTCTCAACCTCACCTCTACCAATAAAATCAATCTCAACCTCTGAGCTTTGTAAACTGGGAATAAAGGAATTATTTTTCCCCCCAAAGCAACTATCTGTTAAGTAACAGCCAGTTAATTTTTTTTTTTTTTAAGTCTAAAGAATGGCCAATATATATTCAGCTTTTTATAGTGAGAACACAGCCTCAGAAGCACCTCCTTACAAAGTGTACAGGTTATGCAGCCTCATTGCTGTAGGCTGGGTCTATTTTCTTCAAAGTTATTGTTTTATATGGCTTTGTAAATATTTGAATGTACAGGTACCTTCAATTTCATTAATTTATAAATTTAGGTCTTGTTCTTGTGTTTGAAGCCTCTGACACTAGAAATTGGTGTGTGCTTCCTCCATCTGTCTCATCCCTCTCTAAACGTGCTCTTGTGTGCTTCTGAGAACATTACTGACATTCACTGCAAATTGCACTTAAAAACCCTTTAAGGTGTATCAGGACCTGAGAGATAATCCTCCCATCAGCTCACAGCCTAAGTGAACAAAAGAGAAGGAAAGAAGCTTTCCTGTTTATAAGTACAGAGAATTTTGTGCCTAAGCACAAAACAGATCTGCTGCTGTTGTATTGATCCTAGCTCCAGTGGCAGCTCACCAATATCACAAAAACTGTTACAGACTTTCCTGCATGTAGATATTGGTATGAGGTGCTGCACTAGCTTTTCATAGTGATTTGTCAAAAGTATAGATGTGAGGTATCCTTCAGCACAAATGCTCTTTATATAACAGACAGAAATACAAGCTAGGTTTTTTTGCCAAAATACTGTAGAACATGAATTTCTGCTGTAAAAGGTAAAATTATTGCTTTATGCAAAAGAGCGATGAAAAAACCCTTCAAAAGTAGTGTTGTAAGACAAATCCCACCAAAATATTTATAAGTTACAAGAATAAACTTTGGTAAAGGCTTCTGGAATGTAAAATCAAAACCTATTTGCCATAAATCTGGTTTGGTGGCTGCAATGAGAAGTTGGCAATAACCTGCCAACAAGATATTTTGTGTCAAACAGATCTAAAGAAAAACTGAAGAAAAAAAAAAAAAAAGCGGTTGGACATGGTCACAAGATGCTGCTACTCAAAGAAAAGACTACAAATCTTAATTACGAGTGTACTTCAAAAGGAAAGAGGAAGCATAATTTAACTTCCATGAAGAGTTACACGCTTTTCAAGACTTCCCTACTCCAAATGCTTTTCATGCAAGAGTTAAAACATTAATCCAAACTAGATCTTGTTTATTTTACTTTGCGACAAAATCTTTAGTTGAACAATGTTCTTCCAAACATAATGAGGAATTACTTTCATTTAGAGAAAGAATAATAAGAAACACATAGAAAGAAATGTTTCAGAGGTGAATTATTTAATATATGCACCAAAATTGAGCTCATTGGCCAAGAAACTATTTTTGAGACTGAGTTTTGGACTCTTCAAATTTATGTTCAGCTTGAGACAACTGAAATAATGAATTTTGATAAATGGATTGAGACATGCAGTCTGTTGTGGTTTTGGCACACTGTCCTGCCTCTTAACTTGAACGGCCACGAGACAAACCTCAGTGCATGAAAGCCTCTATTCTTAATTCAGAAATGTTACAAAATGTAGTAAACAAAAGGATCCTGTGTTCTGTGGCAGCCTGCAGTGCACCCAACCCAGAGACACTGAGGACATGGGAGGATGGAGAGGGGCACTCAGGTGCTCTCCAAACACCTCAAGAGTGAAGATCAAGAGACTCCAGGGTTTCTATTTAAAGGAAGGCTCTCCAAGACAACATTAGATCACAATAGCAAGCAATGTATTTAAATGCAACGCTTTCAAGCTCAAAATTTGAAAGCCCTGTTCTGATGCTAAGGTGGGGAGAGAGGAGCCCTGATCCTAGGAAGAAATGTTCCTTCACTTCCCAAGCAGACAAAAATTGCAAGGGTTTGAAGAGTGAAGGCACTGCATGAAACCAAGTGCTTTGCAAACACCCATCTAGGATGTTTATGGCATTGCTTAGAGTTGAAAGCTGTTCCCAGAGGTGAGATCATGAGTAAAACAAAAATATTTTGAGGAGAGCTCTGAGAGTATAGTTTTCTCCAAACTGAGAGAAACAATGAAGTGGTGCAAGTGAAAAAATTCTTTTCTTAGGCAAATATGCTTTTGGAAGGGAGCTGGGAAGCCATTCTCTTTCAAAAGATCAGCCATACAGATAAATGTTAGACACTCTTTACCTGCACAGATGAATTTGGTTTGACAAATCACTGAGGAATCAAGTCACTCAAAGTCACTGAGGAATGCGAGTGAAATAAATCTGCATTTTGAACCAAGAATATTTCCTCCTGCAGAGAAACTGCCCATTAAAATAACCCCCAAAGTCCCACCAAAACCACTCACGAAACAATAATCGGCGAGATGAACACAAGAACTGAAGCCCACACACATCAGCTGCCACTGGCTGTTACACATTTTGAAATGCTTTGGCATTTATAGTGAACACACACTTCTCTCCAATACTTGACTGAAAGGTTGTGCATACAGCAAGAGAAGTTCTGTAAACTTTTCAAAGTTTGGGAGAGAAAACCAGGAAAAGTTAATTTATTTTGAAATATTTTTTGATATTTATAGTTCTTCTACTTTGACACATCTTGTAATTTTCTTTATAAGTGTCTATTTTAAAATAAATTGCATCAAACACTTCAGGCAATTAGATTCAAATCTCTCCTGACAAGCAAAGTTATAAAAGGAAGTTCTCACAACGTCACCGTGAAGTTGCCAAAAGAATAATGAATAAACATTTCTATACAATTTTATTCATACTTCAGCTGAGATTTCTGTTAATAACTGTTTTCAATTTCTTTGATGAAGGAGAAAGCAAATTGCTTCAGTCTTCACAGGTAATAGGAGAAACATGCCTCTCTCTACAGATTGTCTCTTAGAATTTAAATAGATCTGCAACCTTCTGCATTACCATTTAAGCAGGAAAAGCAAACTACAAGACCACAAAAATTACTAAAACCCCCTTTAAATGGATGCACTTTAAAACCCCCCAGAACAACCACAGAGAACATTATACATTTAGTTTCCAAAGCAGCTTCCATTCCGTGTTTCAGTCTTATAAGCAGCCAAACAGTTTAATCACTGTACATGTGAGCTGGAATTCAGATACCTTCCAGGCAAATCAAAAGTTGTAGCCCGAGGTTAAAAAAACACGGGAGCAGAAAGGGAAATGAAACTCCAAAATTCTCATATCGCACAATTCAAGTTTATTCCATTCATTCTTGCAACACAAACTTAAAAATACAGTATCATTTAGCATTCTCATGTCTATGAACCATGATGATGATGAACCCAACTGTGTCAAAACAGTTAACAATGGTGAAGAGAGAAAGTCAAATATCAAAATGCACAGAGCACTAATTTTTCTTCTGTCACTGCGTAGAAAGATGATTGTTTATCCATTTACAAAATATAATTAAGACAAGTTCGTTTTGAAATTTTGCATGCAACACTGCAATTGCTTGACCTAGGACACTCTATTCTTACCAGCCTCTTCTAGAAATAATCAACATTATGTTCAGTTCCATTTAACTACTGTACTCCTTTTCTCATTTGCTCCCTGTAAGAAAAAGGGAGCAGAGGGTACAAAATCCAAAATATACTTAAATTTATAACTTATTCAGCACAAATTTCAAAGGAAAAGGTTTAAGAACAGAGTGGATTTCCAAGTATATGCAATTCCAGTCTGACAAAGTATTTAAATTCTGTTTATAGAATGAAAAATAATTTACAGTTTGGTATTTTTATCTAGATAGGACCTACTCAAAGACAGAGGAAGCCACCCATTATTTTTTCCACAAAATAGCTAACAAGAAAGAAACAAAAGAACAAGCCCAGTCTCTAGGCAATTACAAATGTATAAGCTTTTATTTCTTACTTTTTTTTTTCTTTTAAATCCTGGGCAAAATGATTAAACACCAGTTATGTAGTGCAAAAAGCAGAAAAGTATTTCTTCTTTATAAGCCAAACGTTAAATGCCATCTTTTTAACTATCTCAAAAGGCAGCTTGGGTATATATTACAGCCAAATTAACACTTGACTCACTAAAGTCTGTTTGCTTCTTTCCCCCCCCCCCCCCCCCCCCCAGGGTGAAGTAAGAAAAAATAAGGTGTCCCCATAATTGTAGAAAAAGGGAGGCAAAACTGCCTCAAGTGAATCTCCAGAAGAGTTAGTACAAAGATGATGTTTCTTTGCTCACTTAAATGAGAGGTAAAGGGAAGGGCAGGAAAGAATACAGAAGAAAAAAAAAACCCAACAAAAATACAAAACCACTATGGCCAGACAACTTGACACTAATCAACACAAAAAACTTGAATAATCAAGTTCTCCACGTAAAAACAGATTGCAGTTTTCTAGACTAGTATTTGAATAGCTAAGTATTGAATAGCATAATATGGAGGCAAATTGATGCCAAAGATTGTTACTTCCATAGCTGAATAAAGAGTTAAACCTATAGTCTGTGTTCACACTATTACAATGACATGACAATCCAGCACTGATCAGAGATAAGATTAAAGAGTCCTCTTATAAATAGTTATTAAAAGCACTGTTCACCAAGTATTCTTGTTCTTTTATCAGCAGTTCATCAATTGATTTATTACTCATTTCCAGCCCTTCTGATCTTCTTTGCCACCCATCTCCAAGAAATAGAGTAATAGCACTGTACAGCTTATGGCCAGAGTTGATTGTTTTCTCCATTGTTTTTCTTATGGTATGTGGAGATGTAAATCAGTTCCTGCTCTCATTTTATAGTCTAAATGCAATGCTTTTCATAGCCAAGACATTCAATCCTAATATGCAACATTATTCAAGTAAAACTAAATCTCCATTAAATACGAGTGGTAGTCACCAGTCTACTTCTATATATCCTCTCCATTTCAACAGTGATATCAAAATAGTATCAGCTACTTTTGTTTAAGAATTCGGCTTGAGTGATATACATTTGTTTTTCTGTGTTATGTTTGTTACCAGAAAGTTTGAAATCTTTATTCCAAAAGAGAGAAAGATGTATAGTTTGTGGTATAGAACCTGTTACTCAGTTTTAGGTGAACCAGGAGTCTAATGAAAATTTTCAGGATGAAAGCCAGAAGCTCAGACATTCCTGAGGACCACAAGATGTGATGGGAGTGCTGACAACACCATTAAATACCTTCCCATGAATGATCAAGACTGTCATACTGGTGCAGTAAATCTTATCTAAAAGTCAATGGTTAACGTGGTATGGTCACACTGGGAACTTCCAGTACAAGCCTCATGCCTTAATGGAATTTAAGAGGTTCATCCATTTGACAAACAAACACTGATTTGAAGATATGCACAATTAAAAAAAATTCTGTAGTAGTTAGAGCAAGTTAAGACTTCTGCTTGTACATCTTCCTGCTTCTACATCTGAAATTAGAAAGGTTCCATGTTTATCAGAAAAGTTTAGCAACAATATTCACCTGGTATGGATGTCTAAATAACTACTGTTCATTTTCCACATTTGCCTTGATTATCCTCATGTACCAAACAGCCTGGAGCTTTCACACATGTCTAGGAATTTTATGCTGATGTGGTGAGTAAAGAAATTTCATCTTACGTTCCTTTTGGAAAAAAAAAACTACAGTGAAATTTTGACCTCTCTCTCAAAAGCAGTTATTTAAATGTCTGTCCTGGACTAGAACAAATGTGGGATAGAAGGACTTCATATTCAAGCATCCCAAAGTACCCTGGCAGATATGGAGTGTACTGCCACCATGCCTCAACTGGTCATTCTTGGTTCGCTCAAGAGTCAGAAAACATTAGTGTGACATCCAATTAGTCAATATAAAGAACAGCTCCAATAACTAGTATCAAAAGTCCTCAAAACTGCAACAGAAGCTTTAGGCAGAAGAAGAATAAAGCTACCCACTGAGAGAGAAGAGAGAAGAGCAACCCAGCCACCTACATTACTACACTTCAGATTATGGCAGACACTAAGAGCATGGGACTATTGTCTCCTTCACAATTAGTTTCAGGTAGATAGCACAGTACTTCCACCTAAAGGAAGAACTTCCATCCATCTAAAAAAATCTTAGTACTAATCTAGGAGGCTTACAAGCCAAAAATTCAGCATGGCCTGTCTTCCTTCTTCCATTTTCACTAGAAACGGGAAGGGATTGTGCACTGGAATAAGTCCTAGAGGGACACTGTTCATAATAGTTTTCAACCCCCTCCAACCAGATTATCTTCCTTACAAGCCCCTAACTAGTCTGACTCATAAAGAATTTCCCTCCCCCCAAAGTATTTAGCTGAAGAAGCTGGAAGATGCAAAGAGTGACAGACAGGCAGCAGTGTGAGGCCACAGGAGAGACATTTAAGATATCAGTCCATCCGTCACTGCAGAAGAGTCTTGATTGCCTGGTTGTCAGTGGCTTCAAAGGCAGTTAGTCCATCTGGGCCTTTCACAGTCTTATCAGCACCCTGGAAAGACAAGGAGAAGGACTGTCAATTCATAAAGCCAGGCTGCATCACTATATGGATCACCTACAGCTTTTTACCACAGTGCCTTGTTTTCATTCAGAAACCAACAAGAAAACATTTATGTAAGCAACTTTTCAGCATGCAGCTGAGTTTCCAACTTTGTGTTTAAAAATAAGGTAAAAAAGCCAGGTAGTTTTTGTTACACAGCAAGTTGCAAGTCCAACAAATTACCAGTTAACCTTAGAAACAGATGGATTTTTTGTTTCCAGCAACTACTACTCTTACAAAAGCCAAAATTCAGTGTTACACACTTCTACAAAATCTATAGTGCAAGAAGCCCTCGTACTAAATTAGACAGGTAACACCTGGAAGAGCTGATTTACTAACAAATCCTACTACATTTGTTCTATATTATAAAACAGCCACACTCGTCAAGGATTGTGCTTCTCTTCCATTCTGAAAAAAAAAGTCTCTATTGATACATCAGAAAAATAAGACCATGAAATCATTCCAAGCCCCAAACTGGTCAGGTTTGTTTTGAAAGAGTTATGTGTGCATCTAAATGGCAACAAAACAGAACAGGAAGGCAACAGGAAAATGAAGGGTAATGCACCAACTGGACAAATTGGAGGATAGTGCACCAACTGGATAAATCAAAGAAATAGAATAAACTGCTGCAAGTAAGCACAAGCACAGTGCCAGATTTATGGGAGGAGAACAAAAGAAGGGAAACAGAGTGATTAACTAGTCATGTTTGCTTTGAGCACTGTGTGGTAAGCACAGACTAAACTGTAAATAGGGTAGCTAAATAAGAGGACTAAAGTTACTAGAGATCACAGGACTGATTTCAGAATAGCTCTGCAAGACAATATGCTAATCTTGCTTGAAAATATGTGTACTGCTCTAACAAGCGACAGGAAAAACACTTTGTGTACGCACACATTTTGTCAGAAGTGTATATAGCAGAGGGTTGACTTCAGTTTATGCATAAGCTCTCCGGAGAGTAAGCACAAATCCCTTCTCAATTACAAGGAAGATTGTTGGGTACTATTAAGGACACTGAATAGTTTAAGAACATAATGGACCCCGAATTTCCATAGCTTCTTTACTGATTAAACAGACGAAGCCCCACTGAACTTCCATACATAATACCATGTCTGCTCCGGAGACAACTCTCACTTCCCTAAACTTTTCTAACAGTCTAATAAACTGGACCTGACACCACTGTGATGTATTACCAAAATTACTTTTCACAGTGTAGGATAGTTCCCTCTCTGAAACACACTCTTTACTTTCATGTACTCAACCTGTCATTCAAAAATAGATGGTTTTGCAGTGGTTTTTAAGGCAGCACTGCCAGTCTTGTGGTCCACTGGCCAAACTGATGCTCTTGGAGCTGTTTATCTTCCTTGTGGCCCCTAGAGATTCTCAACGCAAGAGATGCATTGAGTTCACTCCAGTGACAGGGGCAACTGTAGTATTTCCTTTCTCCTATCACTGTGTAACATCCTTGGCCCAAACAAGGATGTTGCAGTTCTTTGGGATATGAACATGAGCTGAATTAGCCTGTTCCCACCAAGTGGTTACAGCAAACACATGCTTGGGCTGAAACCATGGGAACACTGCTTGTAAAACAATTATTTTTCCCCTAAAAATCCCCTGAGATTTAGCAGGTATTCAACAATTATAATCTTAGTTGTCCAGGGAAAAGAAAGGCGACCAAGAGTACAACTAGCTCCTTTTGCAGGTGTTGATTATTTCTACTGCTCAGATAGCACTCCAATTAGAAATATATGGAAAGCAAGAAGGCTTCAAAGCTGTTCCTTGATGTTAAGCTCAGAAAATCTTGATTGGAAGAAAAATGTAACTATGCAGTTACAGACCTGACAGAATTTAAAGCACTTTAATTTACAGAACTCTCTGCCAATGTATCAATATTTAGGGTACCAAAGATAACAGTTAACTGAGGTAACTTTGAAGTATAAAGTGAGTTTTTAGTTTTAACATAGGACTGCTCTCCCCCCTCAGAAAAGTTACTGACATGCAAGATCTGGGTTTCTAAAACAGCTTTACTGAATGTAGGATAAGAGGGTCATGACTACCCAAGGAGGACAACGTTTATTAAACTCAGTACTAATAAATTTAGAAAATGGCCCACTAGCTAGACAGAAAGATTTCTGTCTACATTCAATAAAAAGAGAAGGGAACAATAAAGGTCAGGTCAAGAGGACTTTAATTTGCAGAAGGACAACACTGCCTGGAAGCAACTTTAATAAAAAAGTCATAAAAGTACAATGATTCCATAGTATTCTCTACTTCCTCCAAGTAAAAAGTGACTAATATTTGTGTTATGTTCTACTGTGAAAATACACATATACAAATAAATATAAACCCTCTCTCCTTGGCAGGGTAGTAACAAACAAGAATGTTTGCCCACTTAAGCCACCAGGCAAAGCACAAATGTTAAACAAGCTCTGAGAGCCCCACAGGAGCTACTTGGCTCCAGATGCAGTTCTGGAAAAAACCCAAAGCAGCAAACACAGAACCCATGATGGGAGCTGAGCTCCCACCAGGCTGTGAAACCAGAACTGGGGACACTTAGTGAAGCTGGGAGAAGACTGGTTTACACAGCAAGCAGCAAACTGCTAAGAAGAGTTGCCAGATGACACAACAGAGGCAGATGTCTTCTTGTTCAAAGTGTACATGGATGAATTAATGGACAACAAATCTGCCAGCACTTCTCAACAGGGGACAGATGTGCACACCTCTGAAATCCCCAGGACAAACCATGAATGAGGGGAGTGAGTGAGCAATGTGGTCATACTCACAGCTCTTCCTTTTGCCACTGTCAGAGAAGAAAAAAGATGCTAAACTACCCAACTTAACAGGGTACTTCTTGTAACACCAAAGCAGAACTATTTTGGAAGTTGGACAAATGGATGAAGTCTGTTGCAACCTATGCAACAACCCTCATCCTCCATTTGAAGCTTTCAAACTGTTAATTGTCTATTTTTAGTTTCTCTGACACTAAACATATTGGTTTCTCTGACACTAAAACACACAACTTTTTACATTACAAATCAAACACCGGATTATTAAAGAAAAACATGAATCAATGTTTGAAACATTTCTTGAAATATTCCTCCTCCCTCTCAAAAGCTGGGGAGTCTCATGTAAAAGGTTTACAAATATCCCTCCAGTCCATCCACCAGAGAAAGCAATGAAGAATGTTGGCTTAGTGACTGGGAAGAACACTAAACAGACAGGAATTTTTAGATCTTTCAGTAAAGGTTGAATCCTGATTCCCAGGTATCTGCTATCAAAGAACATATGACTATGGTACAAACAAGGTGTGATATGTTTAAACAAGGGTCATAAAATAATTGTGTTCAGAGACAGAACAATATCTACACATAAGCCCTGCCTCAAACAGACAGGGCTGATAAGCTAACTTCCTGTTTATATATATTTCATCAGCTACCCCATGTAAATGGAAGCAATCAACATTTAACTCCGCATGAAGAAATCTGAAAATAATTTATTATTTGAGTAACTTATCTGGATGGAAAAACCCTTCAAACCAGAAATGGAAATAAACCAACATGGGATAAAGGATACCTTATTTTTTGATGATCCTAAATGAAGGATCAATCCTCACAATGAAATAAAGCAAGTAGGATACACCACTTGAATCCTGCATTTGCTCCGGACAAGAACAAAGAAGTGAAGTGAAATTCATGCAGCATCAAGGCAGTTATGGAAAACTTTATTCTGGAAGTGGCATATGAAAGTATTACACAGCAAGAAATCCTTGGGCCAAATGATGTAAGTGTAATTAAGAAGGAGTGCACATGAATGGTGACGCAAGATTGCTTGAATTAACTACTGGCTTCGTAAAGTTGATCACCTTTGTAATATAAATCAAAGGGCAAACAGAGACAGATTAAGCTTATTCTCCCCAGGACAAAATTTACAAGCTGTAGGACAGGGAAAGCTTGGCTTCCTACTTTTATTTCCCCTCCCTCTGCCAGCCCAGATGGGTTCTCAGTCATCTGGCAGAAGTTGAGGGAAACCACACCTCTGAGCAAGTTCACAGCTGAGATTCCATCACATGAAACACTTATACAGCTGCCAAAGACAAATCCACTGAAGGAATGCATTTATTTTCCCCTTACTGGTTTTCAGTTCTGCCCTCTAGCTGGAGCCCACAATACTCTCATGGTCACTTTACTTTTGCTATGCCACAGAAGTCCTGCAACTTTGTCCTTCAGCTATCTTTCATCATGATGAGAGTACCCTCTCTGTTTTAGCAACAAAAATAGCACTTGTTTGATGTTCTGAACATACCATCTGGAGCACCATAATATTATTAAAAAAAAACCCAATCCAGTAATGTGCTTTGCTAATGGTCAAACATTTGTATCTCACCTTTGACAGAAGCAATTTCACACAGGAAACGTGGCCCTCATAGACTGCTGATAGGAGTGGTGTGATATTGTGTTTGTCTGGAGCCTGTAAATTGAGATACAAATACCTGAAGGACAATTTCTCATAGCATTGTAACATTTCACAGAACTTTTTATTTCCTTTAATCTATGGTAGAGGAAGTAAAAATTTGAGATAATATTAGTCAGAAATGCATTCCACTGGATTTTTTAATCTCTTTTTTAAAACAAGAAAAGTTATCATTAAAAAAATGGCAATGGCAAGATATTTCTTCCACAAGATTTCTAGGTATCCCAAAGCTTGTCCATAATTTTAGGCCAATGATGGAAATCACGCAGTTTCAGCTGACAAATTTTGCCCAATTAAGAAACACTACTCCTAAATCTCCCATTTCACAGCCAGCATCACTTCAGAGAACAGTTTTGGCTGAAACATTGTTTTGGCTGTTTTCTCTCTAAACTACAGGCCTGAAAAGAATAAGAAATGGAACAACTGAAATGCTATTTTTAACTCTTCCCCAGCTAGGAAAATTCCCAAGGAAAAGATAATCTTTCCAGATATCCAGGAGAAAAATCCAAGCATTTTTGTTATGAACTAAAGCTAAGATGCCTTACATGTTGAAGTATGGTGAAAGTATTTAGGAACTTAACTTCCAGAGAGCTGACATAGCTTAGTCAAGTCTTTTCAAAACAAGAAGCCATGCTTGTCAAGCTACAGTGAAATGACTTAAACAAGAAAGAATGTCTCCAAAGAAGAAAAGCACACTAATTTAAACTGCTGATCCTGCCCTGGCTGAGCATGTCTTCTGAAACCCCTTCTAACAAATGCAAACAGGCACTGCAAACCTTATTGTGATGTAATTACTGGAATCATTTCTCTAAAATGATTTCTGCAGTCAAATTGAATTTTAAATTTTTGTAGCTACAAACAATTTTTTCTTCGTGTCCAAAGAGACTTAAAACATTTAGTAAACATAATTGTAAACTTGTAACCTCTAGAATCCCATCTTTCAGATATTTTTATATGCATCAAATTGTTTAATTTATATATTTCTACAACCATTTAGCCACTTACACCAATCCCTTTGGTGTGCGCGTGAAGTCTTAAAGTCTTGCAAAAAAAATTAACGTTTGCAAATACATTAATACATACATTAATGTCAGCTCCTTTCAAGAGCAGAAATTCCAGAATCTCAAGCTGTCCACAGTCTGCTGCATAGTGAAGAGGCTTCCTCCCACCTTCAAGTGTCCGGTTGACATCTTCACCCTTCAATAGAAACACAATCTCATCAGCAAAGTTTTAGAGCTAACACACGAGGAAGAGCTTGAAAGAAAATCCAACACCTTCAAACATGCTGAAGAATGTTCTGCCCAAATATTTCAGTCACTGCCCAAGAAAAATGAAAATTAAGTCGCTCCATTTCTATTCCTTCACATCTGCATTTATGACTCTAAGACAACCTTGATCCCTTGTTCTGTTCTGCATTTCAGGTGTAACAAGTACCAGGTGCACTAGGTACCTCATGATTTAAAAAAACCCAAATCAATAAAAAAAAATCATTAGAGCTTGTACAAAATGCCCCCCCTTGGCTCATTTTGCTTCTCTTGCCCCTCCAGGTTCATAGTTATTTGGCTAAGTTCCCCTATCTGCTTCTACAAATCCTGAAGTTTTCCATAATGACAAACCAGCTGCATGGGAGTAAGTCAGCATCATAACTACCAGCAAGGGAGCCCAGGCCTTCCATAATTTACAACCCAATTATGAAACTGTCCACCCTGTTTCATAAATAGCACTTGCCAATTCTACATGATACAAACAAGTCTGAAGAGTCAAACCAATCAGGCCACAGGAAGTTGTACTCTAATGCCTCTCGTATGAGTGGATTGGACATCTCTTAAGGCGTAAACAAAATTTAATTTACTGAGTACCTAATCAGCTTTGTTTCCTCACCTTGGGTTGTGCAACTAAGGATAAACTGATTTACTGCCCTCCATTAGTGACAAGAAGTTACTGGAAACCAACTAGAGACAAGCTGTGTGGTAAGTGGCTTCTTGTTCCTATGTGGTGTAAGGAATCTTAGTATTTTAGGAAGTGCTTAATTTAGCATCATACCTCAAGCCCTGTATCTCCACAGAAAAACAATCAGAAGAATTTCAGCTGCAGCATCAATTCATACTTCTCTAGAGCCCCTGCAGTTCCCTCACTCCTGTCCCAAAGTTCTAGAAAGTGCACAGAATAGAGGGATTGACATATCTTCCAGACATTAGTTCCCTTCTAAGGATGGAATAGAAGATGGCCAAAAGGAAATCTTATTCTGCTTTTGATGTTCTATATAACCAGTTTTACACTAATAGTCAAATAACAAGATGACCTCGTTAATCTCCTCTCTTCTCAACAGGATATTCAATTATTCATCATACACCCTTGTAGCAGATAGTATTATGATGTAGCTTCTCATCTGCTGAATTTCATTGACAATTAAGTTCCAATTAAAAAAAAAAATCACCCAGATCAAAGTATACTAACAGCACATAAACAGGCTGGCAAAGCATATAAAGAAGCAGCATATTCTTAGGTTGAACATTAAACTCTACCCATACTTTTATCTGTACATGGACTCTTCCCATCAATTTAAAAAAACAACTCTGGTATTTACATAACCCATCATATTTGCTGATACATTAAGGATTGGGTGCATAAGTTTGAGGAGCCAACCACATGAAAGCCAGATAGTAACAACCCAAAACGGTCTCCAACATCCCTTTTAAAGTCTGACAAATGCCAAGACACGGTAAGTAAAGGAGCATGGGAGAAGGGCAGGCAAGCTAAGTCTTGGGACAGCACACAGTCCAAAGGAAAGTTAGAGTCATCACTTCTCAAGATCAGGACAGTCCAGCAAAGCTCTCACTTCCTTAAGCTTATAAATATTATTTGGCTCACTGGCTTATGCTATACTAATTCTTCTTTGTTTTTAAAGAATAAAACAAAGGTCCTCTGTTCTCTCTTAAGCTGACTGTGGAATAAATTCCTGCTGGAAAATTAGCTTTCAAATTAGAGGGAAAAAAACTTCACCCAAACTCCTAATTTTTAAAGATCCCTGTAAAGATGATGAAAACTTATTTAGAGGGGAGTACGCAGCAAAAGGCCTGCAAATAAAGATGTCCCAAACACAGATTTACATAGTATTGAACACTGGCATTGAGAACACCTATCATTAACATTCAAAGTTAAACGTCAAACATTCTAGTCTGAATTAACAGAACAAAGACATTGTGTAAGTTACAAAAACTTAAAAACCAAACAAGTACTCCTATATTCTGCAATAAAACAAGTCAAATATCCAGTTATTTCATAGGTGTGAAAAGCCATTCTAAAACAGACCACTGAACGTTATAAAGCTTTACCTGGCCTTTCCTACCACCAGCCAAGAAATATAGAAGTAGGAAGGGTAGATAAACCAATGTATTTAATATACAGGAATCAAACTCTAGCAAACCCACTTATTTCAAATGCAGACACTAACATATCTACATTAAAAAGCTTGCAGGACCCTTCACAGATAATTTCTCTCTATGCTTTAGATCTCCTATTTATATTGCCTACAGCATCTCCCCATAGGATGAGCAATGGTTTCCAAAGTGAGGTGTGAAAATCCAGAGAGGTGCACAAGACCATCCACTGGGGTGTGAAAAGAAAATATATATTGCACTATTAATAAAATGGCAAACTAACATTTATTTCATCTTTAGTTCATCTGTACTTTCCATTTTTGGGGTATATTTTATAACATGCACATTCCACAGTACAGGAGTACATACTGAAGTTGCCTTAAATATCAAGTCCCAATCCCTGTGCTCAGGGGCCAGGCTGGATGGGGCTTTGAGCAACCTGGTCTAGTGGAAGGTGCCCCCTCCATGCAGGGGGGTGGAACTAAATCTTTAAGCATAAGATAAAGCCTTGAGCCCCTGCCTCATAAAAGGGACAGCTCTGGTGCAGTTGTGGCCAATAATGCCAACACAATGAGGCAAAGTGGTCTCTCAAGCCCTGTCATAGGTTGGTGCAGGAAACAGTAGACAAGTAAAGATTCAAAGAAAAATGTTATCTCTGCATAAAGTTTTCCAAATTTACTGTGGTTTTGAATAATACTGGCCAAACATGCCATAATGAATGTTATGAACTTGGGTATCAGCAATCTTATGAGGTGATGATTCTCAATACAGAACTCTGAGACAGCAAAGTAACCAATATATTGGCGGGCTGAAACTAAACTCCTGAAGGTTTCCATTAAAAACATCACCATCCCCAGCAGAGGCACATGGTCAGAAGCCTCACAAACTGAAAAAATGGAGCATAGTTTTTCCTTTACACCCACAGGAGCAAAATCTGTGCACTAGACCAAAAGTGACAGAATGATTCTTTGAGGAAATTTTATGGGATTCTGCCATCTTCTAGAGTCTAACAGAGCAGCAAGGAGGTTAACCTGGGTATTTGGAGGAGAGACAATTAAGCCAGGATCAATCCTATCACCCTCCAAATAAAACACAGCTTCAGGCAAAGGTCATGCTTCTCCCGAAATATTATTTATTTTCACTTTCTAGAGTAGACCCACAAATTCACTAACAATGGTGCAAATATTTGTGCACAGCTTCAAAATGTAATTTGCTCATGCAAAAGAAAAGACATGATCACCTCTTTAATGACCTTCCAGAACACACTGAGTTTACTCAGTCAGCCATTTAAGCCTAAGTCTTGCATAAACCACATTAGCAGCATTTTTCTTTTCAGATCAAAGACCCAGGGCACCAGCTATGCAATAATATTAAAAACCTGTTCAACCCATGAAACGTCAGAAACAGCAGTTCCCAGGTATCTGCTTTAATCCCCTCTATAAAAATCTGATTATGGGTAAAGAAAAGCCTCTGTGAATTTCCAATTACTAAACGAGACAACATAAAAGAAGACTTTTGTGCCCTATTTCAAAATGTCACATAAAATGGCTAACAGAAGAACATTCAATTAAAAGGTCTTTAAGTACCAGTGTCAGTTGAAATGTGACGACCAATTTTTCACTGAAGGACAGGAAAATAAAAACTGGAAACTCACTTTCAAATACTTTTAAGAACTTAGCTTTTTAAGTTGCCAAGAGTAGGATTCATTATAAAATCCTATGAATGCACCTATCACCCACTTTCTGTAATGGAGCAATTTACTCCATAAAAAGATCTGTTCTAACTAACTTCTAAAGTGAATACTGTCAAAAGTAGTTCCTCTTGAACTTAATTCTTTCCTTACCCTCTCTCTCACACATTTTCCTTGCTTTACCTTCTCTTGCCAACATACCTACACAAAATCCCTCATTATAGCTCATGTCCTTTTCCAGTTTAGCTCTAGTCAAGTCTTTGGCTTTTTTAGTTCCTTTTTGGGTACCCACCCCTAAATTCCAATTTTTATGCTCCCTGTCTTCCTTCCTGAGCTTAGAGGGGACGGCCAAGCTGCCCTCCTGTACACCTGATGGATGTCCCTGAGTAATCTGGAAGGATCTGCACCTTAACAACTGCTCTGAATAAGTTGTGCCAAATTTAATTCCTTTTTCTTTTGCAGCCCTTGTTAAAAGAATGAACCAGAGTTTGCTGACTTTGTCCCAAATGGACATTATGACATCAGCTCCATGAAAATATTGGATGAATGACTTTAGTCATAAAGTACAAGTTCTAAAGCACGTTATTTTCCAGGGAGATTATTTAACCACACCAAACTGACTCCATCCTTCAACAGCCCCTGCCTTTGTGTAGCCTTTATTACACAAGGCTGTATTTCATGCCTGCCTTGGTCTCCCTTTATCTGCTAACTCCCTCTTTTCCCAGCTCCTGCCAGTTTCAGAAACATCAACACTTAAAGCCAAATGAACAAAACTCGAGTTTAACCTCACCTAGTGCCATTCTAGCACCCCTACAGCACACTCCAGGTGCTTCAAGCACAGGCTTATTTTATGCAGTGGCACAGGAACTGAAACCAAACCTGAGCCAGGTGTTCACGTGAGCAATGTGGTTTGTCAGAAGTGTTGTTCTAGAACATTACTGCCAAGCTCCAAATGTCACAGCTCGCGCTTCACTTTAACACCAACTTTTCTCCTGTGTGGCAGCAACAGCTTTGCTACTTCCAGCCAAAGCTTCACCCTTCCCACACCTGCACCAGAATTAGTGGCTGAAGGATGAATCCAATGAGGGAACTAATCAGAGTGAGAATTTACTTGATCGTTTCCTTCATCTGTTCCATGACTTGGCACCTGAACACACCAGCAATTAGTAGCTGGGATTTACACTGCAATTCTACCCCAGGAATAGAAACTGACAATTGAGGCCTCATTAAATCCTATTGCATAGGTTAACTGTATTAGTAGAGCAGTGCCTGTAATGCTTGTGGCATTAAAATGCTCTTTCACATTTAGAAACAACTTCATATCCCCATCTGTACTTATCCTGTCGTGCAAAAATAACTGCATCTCCCCTCTTCATGCATTCCTTTCATTTCAGTTTTAATGAAGGAAATCAAGATTCCATGCAGTCAGATGTCCTTAGAGTGCAAGGAAGCATCCTGCAAGAGCTACGGTGTAATTCCTGTCTTCATTGCTCTAGGAAAGAAAATAACTCACTGTACAGTCTGCTGCATTACTTCCATCTCTTTGCATACAAGGGATGGCCACCCTTACAGTGTATTAGATAACTGACATTTTAAATATAGCAACAACTAAATTATTGCTGTCTCAGTGGGAAAGAGGAAGAGTAAAAAAATTCTCTTTCTATAAAGAAAAGTTTAAGTCATATGGATGAGATATTTTGCTGCATATTGAAAATACTACTTCCAAAAACTTCATATTTACTGTTTTCCCCATGGGCTTTATTTTATGCTATTTGTATTATTTGTTTTTAAAAATTCAAAGAGATTAAGTGAGATGGCAGAAGTAAACTGAAATTTATGGTGTTGGATACAATCTTACTACATATTTTGCTATAACAGAAATTGTATTGGTACCCACTGAATTAAATATTCTCCTCCAATATAACTAAGTTTAAGTTTTTAAATCAAACTAAGAGCCTGAAATGTTAAGTTCTATGTTTTGAAGTGGAACATATATAAACTGAGCTTTGATATCACTTAAGAACAATATATTCCCTAGTCTTCTGAAGGAATAGCAAGCTTGGATAAATGCCACCTGTAGAAAAAAATATTAGCTATATACTTAAACAGTTTAGAAAACAATCTTGCACTTCTACAGTGAGTATGTGGGGGCATGGATGAACTGATTATGTCTTAATCTTCCCCAAACACTATTTTATTTTCTCAGAGTTTGAGTCTGCTCACCCCTTCAATTGTTCTCCACTGTAACTTTCTCCAGATTCATTCATCACTGGGAAGACTTTAAAAAAGCCCACAAGCTCACTCCCCACCCCTCAAAAATCCACAAGCACCAGGGAAGTCCTCTGAAGATGAAAATACATGAATTATTACCATTCTATTTAAATTCTCAAAGTGGTTGTATTTTAAGTACTTAAGCCAAAATACTTTACTGCTTAACCTGTGCTTGTTTCAGTTGTGTGTTCATAAAGTTTTCAAGCATTTACTGCTGCCACAGATCAGCTCTGAGGCTCATCTAACCAAAAGTTACCTCCCCAGCCCTGAGGATGTAAACCCCTTGACTGAGAGTCCCTAAAAACAATACAGACTCAAAAAACCACCCCATTTCTACACACAAGGCAAATTTTCTACAACTTCTAAAAAGAACTGGGAGCTGAAAAATATTGTAAGCCATGCACAAACTCCAGTCCTTACTCAAGGAGTAAAAACAAGATGATGTCTTTTAGCTAATCCATGGGTTATAAACACTGGTGGTAATGAGGGAAAACTCAAATACCACTCTTCCTGAAATCTGACTAATAATCTAAAAATATAAGGAGAGCTTAATTCTACAAGCTTGTCAGTCTAGTGACTCATGCCATTACAAACTATTTAAGGCTGAAAGGGAACTCTGGAGGTTATGCAGTCTAACATTTGCTCAGAGTAGGTCCAATCAGATCAGGCTGCTCAGCCAAGTTCCACAGGCCTCCAAGGACTAAGGACTACAAAAGTTCTCCAGGCATAAGCCCTTCCTAGGCTTTGATCATCCTCACAGGGAAGTATTTTTTCTCCTACACCTCATTAGGAATTCTTGCATTTCAGCTGAAACTGTTGTCTCTTACACTTTCACTGTGCACAACTAAGCAAACTTCTCTATATCCTGACCTTTGTACAGAAAGACCATTATAAAATCTTTTTATTATCTTCCTAAAAGGAAAAAACCCAAAAAACTAAACAAAACACCAAAATACAATCTACCACAATTCTAACAGCATCAACTTGTACATCTGTCATCTACCAATATGAACAGAGGTAAAAAAGCTTTTATTTTTTCTATAGGTCCTTTGCTCTATAAAGCAAAGTTGGTACAGGTCTTCCTGTGCTTTCCAGATTCCTAACTTCAATTGAACTTCAGCTGTCATACCTCCTCCATCTCATCATATTTGCTCAATGCTTCTAGATTCCTTCCAGTGGACCATTTTGCCTTCCTCTTCTCACTAACTCTGCGTATTTGTTATAAATTCCTCAAAATATGTGACCCAATATGCAAGCTGCAGTATTGAAAAACACTCAGCATTTCTCCTGCTCTCATGTAACAGATTTCCAAGTTCTAAAGAAAGGCCCCTGAAGGATCCTGAGCTTCTTCACTTCAGGAAGGCTGCAGTAACATATTATTTGTATTCAGACAGCACAAGTACAGCTAGACACAGGGCAGAGAATGGAGCAAATGCTGCCCTGGGGAGAAGGACATGGGGTATTGGTGGGTGAGCAGCTTTGTCATGTCTCAGCAAAGGGTGCTGGCAGCCCTGAGAGCCAAACACACCATGGACTGGAGCCAAAGCCATGGGGCCAGCAGGACAATTCTACTCCTCTGCACTCACCTGGAGGGCTGTGTTCAGCTCTGAACATCTACCTGAGATATCAGGAAGAAACTCTTTACTGAGAGGATGGTAAGGCACCAGAACAGGCTGCCCCACCCCTGGAAGTTTTCAGGGACAGGGAGGTTTGTTGTCCCTGAAAATCAGCTTTGTGATTTGTTTTAGTATAGTGGAGTCAGTTCTCATGAATTGTAAGATACACAAGAATCATGTTTGCATTCCTTTGTAGAAGATATCACCTGATGGACTTCTCAAGTGACCAGTGAAGATGGAGAGGTGGGAACTTCTCTGTCCAATCTCTGATCACTGTCCAGAAACTTTTATATACGAGGTCAACAATAAACTAGACTTCCTTTCTTCTTCTCTGCCTGAACACCTGTTGTGTGTGTTACTGTGTGTTTCTAGCTACGTTACAGTAACAGAGGTTGGTGCAAGATGATGTTTTAAGTTCTTTCCAATCCAAGCCATTCTCTGATTCTATGAAATAGCACGAAAAAGGGCAACCTGATCCTTCATCACAGAAACAGAACTTTATATAGCTTTCCTTCTCTGAATTCTTCCACAAATCAGTTGTTCAAGCTCAGAATTGGAATCTCAAATACTGTTTTTCCAATACATTTTGAAGGCTTGAGTAGAAGTAAAATTGAATGAGTTCAACCCCAAAAAGCCAACACAGTCAGTTGAGTTTTACCAATGAAAACTCAACTGCTCCTACCCCAGTTTTCGTACTATTGGAATTTGGCCACTATTGAAACAACCCGTATGTGCTGAAGTACTAGATTTCCCATATATCCTGAACAAGAGTGCTTTCCTCCTCAGTCTACCTCTGGAAAGGTTCTGTATGGATTCCATTCTGTAAACCTTGTTCTCACCTAAAGCACAGCTAACCTTAATTGCAAGCTGGAATGAAATACACCTACAAGCCCAAGAGAGGTATTTTTATAAAATATGTTGAAGAAATCTGACGGCATTGTAGAATACCAGGTCTTAACAATGCAGCTTTGCGTGACACAAAAACAGTCACCCTTCTCTGCCCTTTAGGCCTTCACTTCAGTGATCCCACAGCATTCCATCAGGTCTTCTGAGTAGTGCTGTAGTTCAACTTTTGCCCCCACCCCAGAGAACAGTCTCAGAGTTTAAAAAGCAGCATTGACTTTGATGAAGTAGCTTTCATTCTTGCCAAGACAGACTGATTTAGCCAACCAAAATCCAGGCTCGCACTTTCACAGGTCCCTGGAGGTTACCAACAAGAAAAGACATCAGGTATGAATTAACAAATCCATTTGATGGTGTTTCTAATAAAATTATTTATTGTTTTTAAGTGTAAAATTAACATCTTGCTAACAGAGAAAATAAATTCATTTCTTCTTCTAAGCTAGTTATAAAATTTCCTTTAAATACTTTGCAATATTAACTGAAATGAGCACCAGCCTGAAGCAGTTTTTGCTGGGTAAAGAGGTTAAATATTTGCATCTATGACAGGAACTGACACAGCTTTACATTGATACAGCGGCCAGACACTCATCATCTGCCTTAACACAAATCTGAAGGGAACTGTACTGCACTGAACAGTCCAGTACTTTAGATAAGGAGATAACTTACCTAAGCTTTTGTGTATTTCATCATAACACTAGTCCAAGGTTCTGTTTTCACATTCCCATCTGTTTTAACTAAGAGCAAGAACAATTCAAATGACCAGCTCAAAACAAGTCAGTGCAACATATCATTTAAACCTCTGTACATTTTTTTTCCCTATAAATGGAAAAAAGCTCTTGACATATGATGCCTCAGGAACTGCCAACCTAAGAATTGGGCAGAGCAGACAGAAAAGATAAATTTCGTATTTCCACTCAAGCTGTTTCATTGGAAGAACTACTGAAACAATGGCAGGAGGCCTAAGAAGAAGCAACAGTATTTCATCATTTCTGCTCAGCAAGTTTGACTCTCAAGTTTTCTTGTCTCTATTTTCTGATTCACAAGAAAAATGACCACGTTTCAGTAACAGTCACTAATACTCAAACCAAGAGCAGGTGTGGAACCTGATGAAATAACTAATAACTCAAAGCCTGGGTTAAGCCCAAAGAGCAGAAATGGAAGTAAAAAGATTAACGTTCTAAGTTGTGAATTGTTTATGATTTTGAAGGTGATTTCTTCAGTTAAAAGCTTGCAATAAGATCCTGCCAGAGCCAAGGAAATCAGCTCACTCTAACTGCAAGTAGGCAGTTTCCATCAGCAACTGCAAAAATTTTGTGCTAGATCCAAATTTTCATGTGAATCCCCTATATTTTCAAAAAATACTTACTTTCAGTCCACCCCAAAAAAAATCAGTATAACCCAGCTTCCTTCAGCCTGTGCAGAGACAACTGCTATTGCTGCTCAGTGGTTCAGCATAGTCCAACCATTCCAGGAGTTTTTCAACTGAAGCCTGAGTGGACTACAGTTGTCGGCAGACAATTGAACTGAAGCAAATGACCTAGATTTATTGTGTGGGATAACCACTTTCCACTTGGAGAATTTCAGAAAACCTAGGAGTTTGTTGGTTTTTGTTTAACAGCTAAGAGTGACTGCATTAACCAAGCCTTCCTACTGCTTATTTCTGTGTTTAGCCTCGAAGATATTTAATAACATCTTTTCAACTCTTCTGGCTGTTTTATTCCCTGTTCTCTAAATTTTTTAACTTGAAGCAAAAAGGAATTTTCTCCCAGATGTCTTCTTTCCACCCTGTATACTTTGGGAAATATATGGGACAAGCTGATTTTACACCTCCCCCTTATCACATCTTACTGAAACAAACAGAAATAGCAAAAACATCCACAAGAAATCCTGTAGAGATAGTGATCAAAACCCAAATCCAAGTTAAGAGATGTTGAGAAGGGAACTTGAATACAGAAAGTTAAATCCCTGTGGAAGAATCTGCAGACATGAGTATCAAATTTTCTTTATTTTTCTAAATTCGCTTCTAATATTTGCTACTAGTTTAGCCAGCAATATTCAACTGAGCTTCCATTTTTAAAAGCATGAAAAAAAGGCTACCCAAAGAATTTCAGCACAACATTCCCCTAAAAGACCCTCATCAGTCTATCAAAAAGGGGTTTCTGTTCTGAAGATAGTGTCTCTCAGCTGGCATTTTGCAGGAAGTTCTACAACCAGAGCAGACAGATGGAGATGACCATGTAAAAAATTGGATATCTACTTTGCAATTCTCTCCTTTAGGAGAAGCCTTAATTGCTAATAACACCAATACCTGGTCTATAAAACTTAAGAAAATGAATTATGAACCTGATGATGAATTTTGCCTGTCTTGATATGGAATCTAAAGTACTCTGAAAAGCTTTTAAAGCACTGCTACGCTTATTCTGGCTTAAGCCAACAAAAAGGTGCTTAACGAGCACACTTTTCAGGTTTTGTTGGTGGTAAACAAGTATCTGGCTTATCCACCATAATCAAATGCAATCTGAAGTCCTTTGTCTCAGTCAAACGAATACAATTCCAGAAACAACTGCTAAATAAACTGAACTACAGAGCCATCTGTGCTTCAGTTGTATCAGCATTTTGGGAGACAAACAAACCTGATACATGAGTTGCTCTGCAGAACAGTAATGAACCAACTGTTTCCTAGCTACAGCTTCTAGAAGCTTGTGCTACAATCCCAGCTTCAAAGATGTGCCAAACACAGGTGTTATTGAAAACAGTTGTTTCCCCTTCCCCAAAATCCTTTATCTGTACAGGACTTGAGTGAGAAATAATGTAGCCCACTCATCACTTGCACTAGCAAGGGATGAAACAGGAACGAAGAGCCCAGTTGTGCTGTCTCTCTTAGCTCCTATGAATTTCCATTTATAAGTTTTGTTCAAAATTTCCATTTATAAGTTTGTTTCTTAGGCAAAAGCTCAGAATAGTGGCAGCAACCAGTTCTGACAGAATAAGCTGTGCAGACAGAGATGTCATTACTCTCTTCAGATTACCTCTTTAACTAATGAATGTTAGTGAACGGAATACTCGGGATCACGACCTGAAAGAGCCAATGATCGGACACTTTCCAAACTATCTCTGCTTAGAAAGATTGTTAGAACTAGGAATTAAAGTTGAAATGCTTCATTATAGCATCAGGACTCACCTGTCAGCCCTGATAGAGGGCACAGACATCAATAAAAACCTTTATCCATTAATTCTGAAAGAACTCCAGATCAATCTAATGACTTCATACCTTAAGCTGACGTAAACCTAACGTTCACTCTAATGATATGTGCTAAGCACTGCATCTATTGAACAGAGCAGTTTCCATTTCCATAGGCTACACTGAGCTGGCCTGAAAGGGTTGGATTTTTCATTCCAGAAGTGACTGGCCAGGCTCTGTGTTTTCGCACTGACTTGGCATGATGGGATTTGGATGATACCTACTCTAAGGGTATACTAAGCAGAAGATATTCCAGCTCACATGGCTGCCAGATGACTGGCTGATGGCTCCTGTTTAGCATACTTAAACTGGGAATCAGAGCAGTAACTCTGCCTCAGTAACTCAGTACCAGACCATCAGCAAACTGACAACAGATGACATAATGAAAACAGAAAAAGCTACAAAACAACACCTGTTCCTGCAAAAAGGAATTTTTTTTTCCTCAAGCTTAATATGTCAGCAATTGCTCCAAAAGTTAGGCAGCCAAGCAAAGGATCCCAGCCATTACCATGCATTTTGCATTGAGTGGTTAACTCCCAATTAAAAAACTTTCAGTTTCTGGAAGAAGCCCACATGGAATTCAGTATTAAACTGCTCAGTACATGTCTGCCCAAGGAAGGAACGGGAAGTGGATGTTTTCCTTTGAGGCAAACACACAGCACCAGCTACTGGGTTTCAGTTTCAATAGATGCCAGCTTGATATTCTGAATTCTCTGCATGATCTAAAGACACAATAATTAAAAACCCCCCGCAACAATAATAAATGTGAATTCCAAAAGCTCAGGTTGTACTGTATCAGGAACATATGGGAAAATAAACAGGAAGAAGAGTGGATCTCCCAAAGGTTATTGCTATGGTTAAAAAACCCCTTGATTTAAGTGCTTTAACTGGGGCTTAGCAGCATAAGTAGGAATTACTTCTCCAGAAACTGAACAGAATATCAAGGCAAAATCAAGTGTTCTATCAAATCCAAAGCAATGAAGCTTAGCTTCTAAATAGGTTCTCCTGTAAGATTAACAGGCATTACTTTCTTGTGCACATTGAATTTACATTTTCTTCATTCAGCAATGCATAAAAAGATATGAAATGCCAAAAGCAGCATTAATGAGTTCTAGAAGTTTTGTGCCTTAATGCAGAGTTTTGTTGACACGGTGAAGCAGTTGGTGATTGGAATCATGCAAAACCAAAACATGGAAGCAAAAAAACTCATTCAGAAAAAGTTTTTTACATCCATAAAATAAATACTGCTTTCTAAGCAGTATATACTTAAAAACATGTGCATTAACAACTACGGAATTGCTCCCTAAACCAATTATATACACTTGGAATATTCATCTTCAATGTGATATTTTCATCAAAACTTAGAAATACTGGTTTTGCACTTTTAAGTTTGAAATAATCCACCTACAAAAGTTAAGCTATTTTCTCCAGATTTCCAGGAATTACTATTGAAAAAGCTTTAGTTAATACAGTCTACTAACTTGTCACAGAAATGGAACTTAAGATTTATAACTCATGTTATACTCAATTAGAGGACCCTATTTTGAAAGTAATTATATTTACTGTCATTATTCACTAGATAAATTTAAATAACAATTACTGTTTTTATCAAAAGCCAAATTCAAGGTTTTTTTAAACCATGCTAAATATCCATGACTTTAGTCAAGAAACAGGTAACAGCATTACTGAAGTTATTGAAAAGTCAGCAATCCAAGAAATAAACTCTCACAAAAGCCTCACTTGAGTACAAAGGATTCTGTGGGTTTTTTTCTGGTTTGTTTGGGTTTTCTTAATACAAGGCATACACAGAAAGGCAGATCTCACCTCACAGGAACTCTCCAGTCTGACCTCTTTCTTATTTGAGTCAAAATCTTCTACTTTCAATTGCATTACCTGAATCAAGTGCTGGAAGTGTTTTTGAACAAACAGAAAAATACTTTTTAAACATTCATTGGCTATGGTGTTTGCTTTCATAGTGTCATTAACAAATCAGTTTAAATGAGAGATGCTGATGGTAACTGTTCTATGGACAGCTCTCTATCTATTGTCTCAAATGGCCTAACAGCTCATCTTTCCTGCTTGAAGCTAATCACTAATTTATAGGTCACAAGTCTGTTAAAAAGCAAGTTCATAAATGACCAGAGTCTGGGAAATGAAAGCATCAGCCATTCAACAATAATCATCAAGATTTGATCTTAGCTGCTCAGAAACTTTAAGCATGCACTTTTGTTGTATAAACTGACTGAGAACATTCTCTGAACTTTGGCTGAAGGTGTGACAGGGCAGTCTCCAGAATACCTATCTAGTACTGTTTTGGTCTGCTCAGCTTATTAACCACAGCATTTACTTTCTTTGATTTCCAAAGCATAGATGAAGGTTAGTTAAAAGGATTTCACCATTTCCCTTCTGGCCTGTAACCACTGAGCAAGGCAGCAATGTCTGTAAGCAAGACAAAAATGCAGACCATATTCTAATTCTTGGTGCAGCAAGAAAGACACAAAAATTCTTTCTTTGAAGAAACACAATGGCCTTGGCAGACAATGTATCTGAACTGAGCTACAGAATTACACTGCATAAGAAATACTAATAAAGACTGTAAAAATGGGGAAAGTGCTAAAAACACCAAATCCAAAGTCCCCCAAGCTACTTCAAAGCCATATTCGTGTGCATTATGAGTTTTCAAGACCATATTTTTCTTTCCCTTCCTACTCTCCCTCATCAGGATTTCAGTTGCTTTTGGACAAAACGTATTATTTGCTATTTCTTATTTTCTCTTTATTAAAAAGAGCAAAAACCCAAACCCACAATAAAAATAACAAAACCTAGGAAACACACACACAAGTAAATTCTAATCAAACAGAGAATTAAGACAAGAACTGTAGCTTGTTCAATAGGACTTATTAGTACTGACTGCATTCCAAGTCCAAATAGCAACACCACAGATATCAATTCCTTAACCATTTAAATGGAAGTATATTTTTCCCTCCCCATCTGCGGCCGGTGATTGTAGAATTTGCCATCACTGGTCACAGTCTACACAGGCTTTAACACCAGCATAGTACAAAAAGGAGTTACTCTCATACCCAGTAGCCAACAAAAGTTTTAAATTCACTTTAATATGAGCTGTGCTGATTTGTACCTTCTCCTCCTCATAATGAGCTAAAGCAGAAAAACATCTAATTGTTTAAAACTGCTGAAACTGCAACTTGTAAGAAAAACAACTGTTGTATAACTGACTGGTCAATTATTGGCACTTATTAATTCCAGCTCATGCTTTTGTCCTAGTAATAGTTCTAATGGAAATGACAACTGCTTCTTTCCACAGAATTGTACTGGGAAATTCAACATTCATTTTGCTACAGAGGGGATGAAAATTCAGAATAATTCAACATAAACCTTTAGCTTGAGAAGTGGGCAAATTACATAGAAAGAAGTTAACTTTGCTCATACTTTTGTGTGGACACATATTCAGGAGTTCAAACAAGCATAAACATAAAGCCATAAAAAACATGCTAAACTCAACTGATGCTTCACATAAAGCTGTATTCCCATGACTTCAGCAATACAATTGTATACATCCCCTCGTTTTCAGTATTTTTCCTAAATTTTCTCTTCTGACCTCTGATCAGACAAAAATTCTTGGACATGAGAACCCCGAGTCCACAATGTTCTCCTTGAACTAAAGTAGAATATTTGACCTTCAGGTCCTGATATCTTACCAGCTAAGCCTATGGTCCTTCAGAAAAAGCACACAGAAGTTGTTTGGTCTACTGAGAACTACCCAAAGGAATCCTTATTTCTGCATTTTGACACTGCTGCAAGAGCCACTCGTTCAGCATTTTTTTACTTATGTGTCCTTCATGAGTCACCAATGCCACGGGACCCAAGTCAATATTCACTGAATCTTCACATCTGACACAATTTCACACATATTCCAAATGGACACAGATCCATACCACTGCAGAACTGCTGCTCTCTTGAGTTTTAGAAAGCTTAGCTCAACTCCTGTAAGCCTTGCTTATGCCAAAATTAACTAACTGAGCTAGGCTTGAAAAACAAAGCTTTATTCAAGATAAAACTGATACAAGAGGGAAAACTCTGGTTAGAATAAGGGAGGGCAGAAAGCAGAGCAGTAGTAGAAGGAAATATCTTCCTCACACCACTGAATTCTCTGCTTGTTATTCATAACCTATTCCCAACTTTGACTGTCATACTTAGGAATGCATATGCTGTATACCACAAACTCGGACAAAACAGGATATATTTCAGAGATAAAATTTGTTTTCAATTTAGGGAATGAAACACACATTAGCACATCAGCAAAAAAAAAAATTATATTCAATGTTTTATTACAATCTGGTCATAGTAACTCTCTACCTTTTGCAGCAAACACCCATTAGGCACAGGAGAAGTCAGCACAGTAAGAATAGCCCAGACAGAATCAAGGAAGGAAGTACTTAACTTGGGGTTTTTAAGCATAGAAAGGTCAATTTTGAATCACTTAGGCAATATGCTAAAGCCACCAAGATTTTCAGAGCACAGAAGCGAACTCAATGAACAAAAATCACCATAGCCTGATATCAACATCTCAAAGAAAACATGACATTTAGCAGTTCCAGAGTCATGATCACTCAAATGATCACAGCTGGAATGAGCTGTATTTACATTTCAAATTGAAATGGCTGAAGAATCAGTTCTATCTGTACCTTCGCAAAGATAAAGGAGAGATTTGAGAATCCTGGCATGTTCATCCAGTCAGTGAGACACATTCCACTGCAATGCCAGGTTTGCAGGCAAGTTTGTTACTCCATGCTGCTCCTATAAACTACTTAAGAACTGATGCACAAACTATTAATATCTGTGAATAAGTCTTTGACACATGTCCTCAGACTCGCTTGGATCAGACTGGGGAAATTAATTAGCATCCTGAAGAGATGGTTTTCACCAACCCCATTCATTTCATTGTACACACACTACTAAGAAGTGGCAGTTGTGCTGTGTTTTTCTGAAAGATTTTCTAGTTCTTTCCTGGGATTTTGGTTAAGAGTAACCCCACCATGAATATGGAACCTGCTAACAGCAGGTTACAGTAGCAAACAATTCTCTTGTTCTATAAAGGAAGGATTTAGGTGATCATGTTCAAATCTGCAAAATGTAAATTGAACATCAAGTTTAATTAGAACTAGGCAGTAAAACAAAATTATCTTTAGCAATCACACTTCAGCAGACTCAACAGTAATCAAGTGGAAAATAACAGAACTCCTAGAATCTGCAGATAAAGACAAACCCACATAGTAAAAGTGCTGGCGTAACACTGGGGAGTTACAATACAGAGATACCCAAGAGGCCCCCCAGGGAGTAAGCTCAGTGCAGCAGCTCCCTGGACAAACTGGTGAGGTATAGCTACCCTGCTCTGAAATCCAGACAGGCTTCCAGACTGTCACTCAGAGCAGGAAACCTGCTACCTGACCACAGGCAATTCAGGTATCAATGTAGTCATAATAATCACATGTATTCCAGCATTCAGGATGATGAGACAAGGGGAATTTCAATTCCATGGTATGCTTTATCTGTAAATCAAGTTACCACTCATATATAGCAACTATTTAAGGACTCATTTTCATTTCGTTTGTAACTGAAGGTGTAGAAGTCATTGGAATGGCTACTGAAGAGAGCAGAGGTTACCCCCAAGAATTAAAAGCTATTTCTTACTCCATGTTAATCCTTCTTCCTGCAGATATATTTAAGTCTCTTTTTCACAACACTTAACTATACCCCTGATTGCTGCTTCTATTTCAAAAAGGTACTTCTAAAAATTCTTTTAATTTTAGCCTCCATAGTTAGTTTACCAGTAGCCACATGTGTGGCAAATTCTTTTGTTTTATTTAGTTGTCCATGTTTTTATACATGTCTCAAGACATGTATGCAAACTTCACTATATCCCAAAGAACTGCAAGACTGCAGCATCACAGTTTTGTCAAGAACACGCAGGTGGTCACTGTTGTCTAGATGAGTTATTGGAGATTCTCCAGGAATTTGGTTTTGTTTGGTTGTTATTTAAAAAAACAAGACTCCACACCAAAATGTGTAGGGCACTTTCTAGGCCACTTCCTACAAACCTCCATTTCACAGCCTACCATCACTTCAACCTCCCAGTCCTCTGAGCAGGAAAAACCTGGTGCTTCCAGTGTGGTTGCCTGTCCTATCTTATTATGGTATTAGGTTAGTTGATTTACCAAACTTAACTGTAAGCAGTGGTAGGGTTTAGGAAACCATGCAAGGGATTAAAGCAGCTCATGAAAGCTGGCAATTCTCAGTTAAGATATGGGAGATGAAATTACTTCAGAACAAACATTTATTGAAGCCTCTCCTACAAATCTTGCCAAAAACTCCATGCCTAGTGAATAAAAGAAATTGTACTTTGCATCAGAAATCTACTGCTGACTGTAAATGCTATGTGCACATGCACTCTTTCACATTCTTAGAAAGAGAAGCCCTTTCTAAGCACTGCACATTTACCTAACTCCACCGGGGAAGAAGGCTAAAGAGAAAAAAAGAGGAAACACCATTCATGTAAAGAAATTCTGTAGGCTTAACATAACTTGCTCTTCTTCTGACTAGTACTTTTTAACCCACTCCCTACCTTGAGGGAAGCAAATTTCTTTCAGCTGTGTGGGTGCTCCTCACCCCTTCAACTACACATTTGATTCAGCTGTTCCCATGGAAGTTTCTGCTTTCTTGAGGAATTTTAAAAATTTGAGTGGATGTATGTGGGAAGAGTGCAGAATTCCTTCAATCCCTTAGATTCCTGTAGGCATCTCTAAGCCAACATATGCTGGCTATATTAAAAAGGAAGACATCAAAGAAAGCAAACAGCAGAAACTACTTTTTAATCTAGTCATCATAAAAATAGCTGACACTGTACTTAACTGCTGGCATAACACACTAGATAGAGTATTCCAGGAGAAATTTACATTTACCATAAAGAAAAAGTTGATGCTGTTGCAAGTTGGGAAAGGTAGATGCTAATGTGATGTCTCTTAGAAAAAAAGAAAGAAGTCTTACAAGACTATTCAAACCATAAAAATAATTTCTCATATTTTCATCAAATAGAAGCCACCAGTGCCTTCCAAATGCAGACTGGCAACACTGAGATCTCTTTTGCTAAGCAACAAAGCAGTATCATTTGGCACTGCCTGTTTCACTGCCACCCCTCAGAACTACTCTTTCAGTGAAAAGTTTTTTTCTTGAAGAAAGTACCTTCAGGAGAATGCAAGATCCCTAGGAAGAAAAACATGTAATGCAAATTAAGACCCTTGCTTCTTTTTCTGTTCTGTATCCTTTGTTTTTCCGGGAACTGCTGAAGTGGCAGAAACATTCTCTCTCTTCTTGATACTTACTAGCCAAACCTCAGATTATTAAAAAAAAAAAAAAAAAAAAAAATGGAAAAAGAGATACTTATGACTCCAAAGACAGAACCTCCGCAGCTTATTACACACAAGTGAGGAAATGTCCTGTCTGATTAGGAGAGTTCGACTACTACAGTCCCACTGATAACATCTATTTATATGATTATTTTTAAACCACACAGGGTCACCTAGTTAGCATTTCAAGCACTGCCATTCAGATATGAAACAAAATCAGAGGTCAAACCCTTCATGTGGTAATTGGTGGCAAAACTGCAAGATGATAGTTAAAGGCTGTATTGTTTCCAAACAAATAATGAGGAAATGAGACTAGAACAAGAAACAAAACAAACAAGAAATTGGGAAACAAAAGTTTCAGGAAGACAGACAAGGAGGAATTTTATGAAGATGCAGACTGTAAGATATATGACTGCCTCCCCCATTACAGGGAGAGGAAATTTCTGCCACTGCAAAGTTTATATAAGTAAAATTCCTGAACATTAAATCATACTTAGTGCAGGAAAGTAGCAGGGAGCAGAAGCCATATAACTGATAAGGAAGAAAGTCAGATAGAACATACAGCACAGATACTTTCCTGAGAACTCTATGACTATCAAAGCACGATTTGCCTTCACATATTGCATTAATCTCAGAACTGAGAATGTGAAGTTCCAGCTCAGGCTTCTCCTACATTCAGATGATTTACTGTTCTCTTGCCCCTCCTCAACGTACATTTCCTGTTGTACAGTAAAATATAAACTCATTCTGGTACTCTTTTCTTCCCTGAAGGCACCACCCCCTCTATTTCATTTACCTTCCCAAAACCCCTCTACCTGCACCTCTGTAAAACTTACAAAATATTAAACAAAAAAAACTTACAAACCACTAGGAAGGATGAGGATCAGTCACAACTTGCTTATACGAGCTTTGTTTGCACAGGAAACCAGCCTAAGAGTTTACTAGCCACACAGTCTGTTAAGGAAACAAAAAGGACTGAAAACATTTGACTTCTTGTAGGTTGTTTAACGACTGAAGACACAACACATACTTGCAAGTGGGAAAAAAGTATGAAGAAGATTAGATCACAAACCAATAGAAAATTCCCAGAGTTTATTCATCAAATAAACTACATTAGAAGAAGTTCTACAACGTAAGAGTGCTCAAGCACTGCAGGCCTCTTTTACTGTGATCACCTAACCCCTGAGAGTATCTCTCTTTCAAGGATTTCTATCTCATTAGTGCAGTTAGATGACAGCCTTCAGCCTCTTCACTACAGCAGCATCCAGGCTGGCTCAAGCCTCTCTCAGGAGCAGATGGAACCAAGTATTTGACTCCACACTGAAGCAGATGAAGAGTGATCACATAAATCCATTTGCTACATGAGTTGCAGTGCCACTCAGGAAGAGTGGGAATACAAAAAAAAAGATTTCTAATTAGTACTGCAGTGAACTAGTAGATACAAAGTGAACCAAGACAGTTACGGCCAAAGCTTTAAAGCTTTTGCCTCAGCAAAAGATACACAAGGACCCAATAAATACTAGCGTGCAGTGAATTTTCTAGACATGGAAATCCTCTAAAAGCTGTAGGAAAAATCCAAATATGCTGCTGGCTCTGCAAGTCCCCATATCTGAGAAGATATAAGACATACCAATGTATTACCAGCTTTATTACACGGACACAGGTACACAACGTTTAGCAAACAGCTGAAGAGGGATAATTACACTATTCCAGTTATTTCCTCTAGAACTTTATAGGCAGAGCACGTGAGTGCACAGGCACTTTGATGCAAAGTCCAGAAGCTTAGCTGGAACTGTCAGAGAAGACTATTCAGGCTAAGCTGTTGGACTTTGTACTAAAGCAGCTGGAAGTACTTGCACACTTTTCTTTTTGCCAGGAGTGCCACGAGTTTGAAAGTTGACAACTGGAGTAGAAAGAATTCAAAACATCACAGCAAGTTGTGTCAGCATGTGTCAAGCTTCCAAAGACAATCATTAACTCGCTTGGAGATCTAAATAATTGCAGGTAAATTAGATGTACACCTCTGCTCTGATGTAACAGTTACCAGACAATATTCCTGAACGGTAAGGATCCACTGAAGCAGGATGTCGCCTTTATGTACTTTTCCCAGAAACCTCAGTGACAAGAGAAGGCAAATGAGGACAGAATACAGCTTCCAAACCCTGCCATGTACCCGAGGACTGTTCAGCCATGGCACAGGTGTCTGCCGCTCCTGCAGCGCTCGCCCTAACTAGCTATCAGCACACTTCCAGAAGGCTAATGAATTAAGCCTCAGCACACCCGGCAGCTTAGCATCACCCTATTAAGGATGAGCCCTGAGGCACAGAGTGGAAGGATAACCAAACCGAGGCCACAAATCCACACAAGATCAGCGAGGCAGGTCCGGAATCCCGCCTGTCGATCCATTAAGTTTCACGCGGTGACACGGAATGACTCCTCCGGGGGCACGAGTGAAGGAGGAAGCCGAGGCACCGCCAGGCGCCGGGGCGGGGGAGGGGGCCCTGAGCTCCGCACGGCGCGCAGCCCGCGCCCGCCAGGCCGCGGCTCCCGCCGCCCCGGCCCCATCCCGGGGGCCGTGCGCACATCCCTGTCTCCCTGTCTCCCTCCCTTCGCCCTCCGCCCGCAGCGCCGCCTCGCCCGCCACGCCGCCGCCGCCTCCTCCTCCTACCTTGGCCACGTAGTCCTTCACCTCATCCAAGTCTCCGTTTTTGAGGGCCCACATGAACTCCTTGTCGGACATCGCGGCCGCCGGGCGGGGGGAGGCGGGCAGGCGAGGCGCTCGGGGCCGGCGGCAGCTGCCGGGAGCGCGGGCGGCGGCGCGGGCGGCGGGAGCCCCTCCCCGGCTGCCGGGTGGGGCGGGGCGGGGCGGGGCGGGGCGGGCGGGAAGGCGCGCGGGGCGGGGCGGGGCCGGGCACGAGGCAGCGCGGGCGGGCCCGCCGGGGCGAGGAGCGGCTCCGCTGGCGCGCGGCCGCGCTTCCGCTTCCGGTTCCCGGGCCCGCCGCCGCGACGCCCACGCGGGACGGCGGCGCGCAGGGCGCATGCGCGCGCCGCCCGCGGCCCCCGCGTTCCCCCGGAGCCCGCGGGGAGAAGCGGAGCGGGAGGAGGGAGCGCTGCGCATGCGCCCCGGGCCCCGCCCGGCCCGCGGTTGCCATGGAGACGCGGCCTAGGCCCGGCCCGCCGAGCCGGAGCCGAGCCGGAGCCGAGCCGGAGCCGAGCCTGAGCCGAGCCGGAGCCGAGCCGGAGCCGAGCCGGACACGGCCGGGACGCGGGGTCCGGCCTCAGGGTCTGTTCCCGCTGAGGGAACCACGAGTCTGAATAGCTGTTCTGTAAACCCCGGGGTTCTGAGCTGCGGGTAATTTTAATAATGCCTCCAAAGCAGCAGCGGGAGGACTTGAAAGGGTGGATGTGGTGGTTAATGAATACGTTGCCACTCAGCGGTTGCATCTGTTTTCCGAAGCCACATGTTTTGCGTATGGTACATACAGCCTGTTGTATGACTCAGGCTTGTCTGCCAGCAGGCAGGCAGCCGCTCTTCCTGATCCCCCCTGGCAAGCAGCATCCCAGACACCCTTGGAGCCGGAGCTGTACTGCAGTGACTGTAGCCAGTGTGAATCACAGAATAGTTTGGTTGGAAAAGGCCTCTGAGCCCATCTAGCCTGACCTGTGACCCAGCACCGTCGTGTATGGCAGACCATGGCACTGAGTGCCGCCTCCAGTCTTTCCTTGAACACCTGCAGGTGACTGGAGACAGTATGAAAATGCACAGATTAGGAGGAATTTCCTTCCTGTGAAGGTCGTGAGGCCTGAAACGGGCTGCCCGAGGAAGTTAACAGATGCCCCATCCCTGGAAGTTTCAAAACCAAACTGGATGAGGCTTGGAGCAATGTGGTCTAATGTAAGTTGTCCGTGTTCATGGCACAGGGCTTGGAGCGAGATACATCGTTTAGGTTCTTCCAACCCAAACCATTTATGGTTCTGTGAACCTATCATTCTATGATAATGGCTTAAAGTGTAGGAGGACAACTAGATCAATGAACTGTGCCTTTTCTAGCCCAGTTATTCCCTTTGAGATAAAATGCAACTTTCTGCTTAGTGACTAAGCTCTGTTTCCAAGTCCTATGTTCCTGCTAAAGTGCCCCAGTCCGTTTCAAGAAATAAACTGGAATTCATTGCTGTAGTCAGTTATGCACTGTTAGTATTCTATAATGTATCTGCTTGTATAAATCATAAATACAGTACACGAACAGTCTAGAATAAAAGATAATCTAGTTAATTCAGCCATCCAAATAAAAAGACAAACAAAACAAACCCAACAAAACCCAAAGAACAAACACAACTTAAAAATCTGAGAAAGAGACTTGAATACATATTGGTCCCATCGCAGGTTTTATTTAAAAATACAAGTTAGATTTCATACTTGCTATATTTCCTTTGCATAATCCTGAAAAATTCATATACAACAGCTGTTAGTTCAGCAACAACAGCCAAGCAGTAATATAAAATACCGTCATCTAAAGTGAGTCTATTGAGGAGAAAATAATAAAGGTGACAGATAAAGTTATGAAACTGACACAAGAGATCTGGGAATGACAGGTGAAAACTGAACAATTTATTTTCTTTTTTTTTTTTTTTATTAGTTTGTGTATTTATACAGAAGGAAGAGGGATTGGAAGGGAAAAGAAGAGTTATTTTTTTCTTTCCCAAGGTCAAGCGACACTTGCAGATGGGTGAACTCAATTATTGTCTGTGTTCATTGCTGGACTTAAGCAGGAGGGGAAGCAGACAAAGTCAGACACACACTGCCAGTTCTCTGGTGCCTGTTCATGAATCCCAGTGAGGCTGGCCCTCAGAAAGTCACTTGGGGGCCAGCCTTTGGTGGTGAGGAAGGGTGTCATTCTGTGGAAAGGCATCTTCTCACGGAGTGGAAATGCCTTTTCCTTGGACACTGAGCAGTAAACACAATTAGCAATGCCAAACAAGGGGCTGGCTCTGAAAGCTGAACCAAGGGCTGATTCAGTGTTGACAAGTACTCTCAGCCAAATCAGAAGGTGAATAATGGTTTGGAAGTTTGACCCATAATACGTAACCAGGCTGGGCTTATTTATTAACACAGAGCACAAATCTCCTCTTGGCTGTAGGTTTCCTTTCTTTCATTATTGTAGTTTTCATTGTTCATTTCACATCTAAGTACTGCACCTTCTTTTATTTACAAGAGTATGCATATAAGTGACTGTTACATTATTCTATTCTCGGTAACTGAAGTGAACTACAATCTTTGTGCCTTCACACAAGAGAAATTACCTTTTATTTCTATAACATTACCTCTCTTTTCAGGAGCAGGTTATAGGAAGTGGAAGTTCAAGTAATTCTCTTTGGATAATCTGTTATTTCTTTAAATCAAAGTCATAAAATTCCAGAAACACAGAATAGTTTAGTTTGGAAGGAACCTCTGGATCTACCTGATCTAATCCCTGCTCAAAACAGGGCTAATTTAGATAGTCAAGTTCTGAATATCACAAAGTGTGATGAAACCACAACTTTTTCTGGCATTTTTTCCTGATGCTTGACTGCTTTCACAAAACAAACAAAAACTCCTTTTTTCTAATCAAAAGTTCACTGCTGTAACTTTTTGTTACTTCTTATCCTATACCTACCTCTTCAAGAACGCTGGCTCTTCTCTCTGTATTCTCATGAGATAAGTGAAGCTAGCAGTCAGAACCTTAACCTTGTCATCTCAGGGCTGAACAAGCCAATTCCTTTGAGCTTTTTGTCACATGTCAATTGTTTGAGTCAGCTTCTCATCTTGGTCATCTTCCAATGGACTCAATCCAGTATGTCCCTGTCTTTTTTACCCTGGGAAGTGCAAACCTGGAAGCAGTACTCCCTCTGCAGCCTCTCAAGGGATGACTAAAAAGGATCAGTCCCTGATTTTCCTTTGGAGGCTGGAATTGCCTTCAAGCAAACCTTTGCAATGAAGGGTTAAGCATCAGGGTGTTTAACTGTGCCACACAGGCAGTGAGTGTCAACACATCTCTGTTCCAAAGCAGGGGCTGTTCAGGACAGCAGAGCATCACAATTGGGAGAACTTAGCCCAAAGCTTTGCTGATGGGCCAGAGGCTGAATAGGTTGCAGTTTGGTTGTGTTTTTTCCACAACAGCTTGGACTTTGCAGTGCTGACAAAGGTGAAATCTTCTGCTGGTAAGCGAATGAGAGTTGGATGCATTAGGGGCTGATGATAACAAAGAGGAAATGTAGCAACATCATTTCCCTCACGGTACTCGTTGTTAAAGCAATAAACAACTGACTACTAAAGTTATACCAATGTGATTTTTTTTAGCTAAATTAAATAAATTATTATTATTGCTATTGTATTGTTATTGCATTTTCTCTGCTACCTAGAGTAATAGCATAAGTGACTTTCTAGAATTTTACAAGCACTTAGAAAACTGAAAATTCACAGCTCTTTGTGGAAGAATTGGATAACAAAATTCTGCCTTTTGTGGAAATGATGGCCATTGAGAAAAAAAAATTACACCTATTCACATATTTTTAGCCTAATTCAGAAAAGGTGTTTGTGTGAAAGTTGCATTTGGAAAGTGAGCATAAATATGTCTAATTTATATGTTGAGTGAAAGAAGGACTGGAGAGGTGGTGTAATACCAGGAGCAGGACAAACAAACAAGAAAATGTCTAAAAGTTTCAAGGAAGCTGCCTCATGATCTCTTATCTTGCTAGAACTGCAATTTTCCACTCATGGACTACGTAGTTCATCGTGTGTGAGGGTTTCCTTACCTTTAAAAGGAATTTCCTCAGACCCTTTTTTTCATGGTGGCAAGATATTGGAAGTGGGAGAAACATTGACTGCTGGCTTTCAAATCTTGATGGTTTTGAAAGAGTTTCATATTTTAAGTGTATTAAGCACTGTCTGATACTCTACAGTGTGTAGATTCTGCATGTGTGCTGTAAGCTGTCATTGTTCTGGAAAACACAGAGGTTTTGACTACAAGACGTGTAACAATTCTGCTTTAGTCAAACCAATAGTTTTCAAGTTCAGAATGGTCAAATTAAACATATAGATTATACACAGGAGATTTAACATTTGAGCATTTGAAAACAGTGAGGAAAAATTTATGCTAACAGTCCACTCAGTATCCTAATCGGATGGGGACTACTGAGGTTCCACTCAGGGTTCCACCCTGAGATGTACATTTTCAGAGCAGTATGGTCCTGGCTGTGTGTAGGCTGGTCACACCTGTACTGGTTGTCCTATAAACATCAGAAGATAAAAAAAACAAAACAAACCAAAATCCAAGCCCCCCCCAACCAACCAAAAAATTTTAAAAGTCCCCCAAACCACAAAACCCTCCTCATTTGGTTATGTATGTTTGTGCTAATTTATATGGTCTAATACTTTGAGGAATATTTTGGGTATACCAAAGTGTTTGATAAGCCAAGTATCTCATAACTGTAAGGGCAAAGACAGTAATTTCCTTATTTTCTTGGCTTTTGCCTTATTCACAAGTGGTGTTTAACAAACCACAAGCAATAACAGTCACACTCAGGGTGCTGCAGGGAGACTCCATTGTCCCAGCCATCATTTTCTATGCCTTCATTTTCCCATCCATTATCCGATGCTTTTCTACAATTGTGGACAGCCTTGAGAATCTCAAATGAAGAATGTTATATCAGTGAAAAACATAGCAGATATTGATGCGTTTTTTCCTGACAATCATATGCTGAGATGCAGAATAAACAAGTGTAAGCAATCAGTTATGGTTCTTATTTCTTGCCTTTGAAGAAGAATTGTGAAAAAAAACCAAAAAAAACCAAAAAAGGATACTTTGTTGACAAGTAGATTTCTTTATAAATTGGAACATAGCCTGTTTTTGGAGACTCTTTATTTCAAAAAATAAATATGTTTGGAAACAGATGCAAGAAAGACCATAGCCACAATACAAATTCTTTTTTTGTGGTACAGCACGGAAAGTTTAGTTTTCTACATTAGTGAAAATGTTCTTATTTCACCATAACTAACCATATTCTTACATAATTTATATTTCAGTTGTGTCTCCAGTTGTGTTTTTCCTATAAAAATCACAGGTTATACAAACTTAAAATGCTGTCCTTAAGAACACCCCAGTGTTTTTCAGCTAACCATAATAACTTAGTGTCCATTTCTAATCAGCCCCCTTTTCCTTACTTTGAAGGAAAAGCTGGGGGTTTATCTTTTTTCCTTCCTCCCTTCCTCCCTTCCTCCCTTTCTCCCTTCCTCCCTTTCTCCCTTCCTCCCTTTCTCCCTTCCTCCCTTCCTCCCTTCCCATATTTCTCTTTCCCTTGTCCATTTCCACTTTAATACATGGGCTATCCCTTTATATTAACAGAAGCAGAGCTGTGGTAATGCTCTTACCATAATCTATTTATGTAAGAGTTTGTGCCTTCTTTTGCAGAAGGGAATAGCTTCCTTGAGTGGGTGTACATTTCATCTTGCTCCATTGATTGTATGGATTATGAAACATTTTGCTCTCAGTTTGGAGCACATCTCTGGTACAGTACAGTCTGGAGCAATGTTGTGTTGCAATGCTATCCCTTCTATCTTCCCAAGGAATGTTTTTGCTGCATTCTCCACGGTCCTAGCAGGCAGTGGAAGGACTAAATGCCATCCTGCATTTAAATGGCTTAAAATTTTCTCTTTCGCCTTAATAGTGCAGTTACTGAAGGCACCGGCAAACCTCTGACATTCATTATTCCAACCCTGTATGTGGGAATACTGCAGGAATAGCTCAAGAGGACATCTCCGTACTGCTGAGTGTGTTCTGGGAGATTGCTCCTGTGGTGTGTGTGTCACCCTCCAGAAGCACAGCCGCTGATGTTGCAGTGACAGGCACAGTGACAGGGTACAGCCATCCCCACTGTTAACACACTGCAGCTCTCCATGCCCATGTGCCCTTGGCACAAAAACATCGCCATTGCTCTTTCCCGTCCTCGGGGGTGCCTGGCTGCAGCAGTGCAGCCAGCTCAGGTGCCTCTGCACTGTGCTATCCCATGCCTCCCGAAGTGCCTGCAGTACCCTCAGTAATGGAAAGGACTGGCTATGGGAGCCCATCCTGATTTTCACGGTTTATTTGTACTTTCAGTTAACCAACCATGTGCTCATAGATACTTCTGTATTTCCTTAGCAGATTAATGAAGTTATAAAGTCTCAACATGGAAAAGGAGAGGGACAGTCCTATGCTCGGAATATTTCTGCAGCTATTGATTATCTTAAAGCTTTGTGGTCATCCCCCATGAAATGGCAGAGCCACTTTTTATCAATATTTTGCTCCATGCAGTCCATATGCTCAGGAGCTCTGTCACTATTCTTCTGGAGGTACCTATCCTGTCTCTGCCAGAGGGGATGGAGTATAGGAGCAGTGTTTTAATACAGCCTCTCTGGATAAACTAACACATGCTGTGTGTGCCTCATCCCGTATCTGTTCCCTTTTTCTGGCATGGTCTTCCTTATCTTGCAGAATCATTAATGGCAACTGATTGAGTATTTCGTGTTTTCTCACAGTTCCCTTTTGAAAGGCAATTGCAGATTACATGATGTACATGGTAATAATAAAGCCTATACACAGAGATGTGACATTTATTTCTCTATCTATCCATGTACCATCCAAGAAATGTACCTGGATTTTGGCTATGCATATGGTTTAGGAGTATTAAAACAGCAATACCACATATATATAATGTATGGGGACACAGGAACCAGAGCAGACTTCAGTAGGTCTTTTCAATTTGCCTCTGTAGACCCTTTCCATAGTGGTAAGAGGCAAATAATCAAGTCACTGTGAGCCACAGTTTCAGAAACAAGTTTACACTGTTACAGGCAGCTATTAGATATTAACTTTTGTGTGTCTATTCAGACATAAATCAGAACAGAAGGGTTCCCAGCTTTTCCTGCTTTGCTTAATGTCGGTTCTGACATTGAAGCAGCCAAAGAGAAGATGTAGGACTTATTTTTAATATCTGTCAAAGATGACATGAGCTGTCAGCAATCAGTAAGTATTAAAAGATTAGCAGATTCTCTTTTAATGACTAACATATGTTTGCATGCTTTCCTTTTTTTTTTTTTTTATTTCCCATGATATTGTAGCAAGTAGGTGTAAATTTTTTGTGTTTCAGTTTTTGCCTAATACCATTAAGGACTTACACACTTCAGACAGCTATCTCATAGTCCAGTAGACGGAAATACCTATGCAGACTTTGACTAGCTTGAATTAAGTGATATTTGTGCTGGATGTGCTGTTTTTGACAGAGCTATCCAAGACAGGTATCACTAAATATAGATTTACAGATCTGTACTGAATTAGGAATGTAGGAGATACAGTTAGATGTGAAGCTTAGTAAATGTTACTGACTTTTCAGTCATTTCTTCTGTTCACGGAGGGTATGATAGCTGATAAAATAAATATGGCTATTTGCGAGTGAGTAACCAATACAAAACTATTGTAGCCTTCTTTTTGATGACTTAGCCTACCTTAATGTCGGTGTTGGTGGAATTATTTCAAATGCTTCCTGGGAAATAAACTTCCAGGAAATATACAAGTGCTGTTGGAACACTCAGTGGCAGATCAGGCAGGATGATGAGTGCACCAGGTAGTGAAGTGGCACAGGGGAAAAAGAAACATGATTGTTTGAGGCAATTCTCCGAATGGTACTCTGAAGTGCAAAATGGCACCTTGCCTTTGAGCTTACAGCCCTGTAGAGGATGCAGGGAACATGAGTATCTGTATCAGAGGGGAGGGACATTTTCATCAGAAGTAGTGCTTTTCCTGTGGCCAGGAAAACCAATGAAGCTAGAAGAGGCTGTGGCAGCTGCACATCAGCTCTCCCACTGAGTGGTGCCACCGGTTTCACGACAGGGAGTGGTCACCCGTGAGCCCATGGGCTTGGCTCATCCATTTCCACTGAAAGAATTAGATGTCCCTGAGGAGATCACCAGAACAGTGACAACTGAGTGGAAGATTCAGGGAGGCAGCTGCTGAACGATTGTGCTCATTTCAGTAAGATATTCTACATGTATTCTAAGACTGGGGCTGCATTTCTCATTCAGAGGAGAAAAAAAGTGTTATAGTATTTTTCTACATGTTGTCCTGCCCACACACACCTTTGTACGACAAAAGCAATGTGGAAAACCTGTTTCATGTGGCAGCTGAAGATACAGTAAACAAGTAAACTTTGGGTAGATTTGAGCACTTTCTGAGTGTTTGTTCAGCAACTGTGTTTTCTGTGAGCAACTTCAGTTTATATAGAATGCTCGTATTAACCTGCACACCTATTTTCTACCTAATAAAACTATTTCCTCTCTGATAATTTCATACCAGTGCATGTGATCTGTCTTGAATATGTCAGTTTTCAAGAGCACAGTTTTGCTTCCTGACATGAAAAGTAGCCAATATTTAATTTGTGTTTTGTAAAATTTAGGTGTCACTCTGGTCTCTCATTTCTCTTGCTAATGGCACTCAGAACAATCGCCTTCTCCTTGTGGCCATGATTATATCCCGCCTGACCTCTAGTGGTTTCTTCCCGAAGTGAATCTCATGCGTGCAGAGAGTGCAACACGAGCAGAAGCTAAATGGGATTTCAGGAGTATGCCAAAGGCATCCCGGCATGTATCGGCCGGGATGTGGCCAGCAGGACCAGGGAACCGATAGCCTCCCTGTGCTGGCCACACCTCGAGTGCTGTGTCCAGTTTTGGTCCCTTCACTACAAGAAAGACATGGAGGTGCTGCAGCGTGTCCAGAGAAGGGCAGGGGAGCTGGGGCAGGGTCTGGAGCACTGAGGGAGCTGGGGGGGTTTAGGCTGGAGAAAAGGAGGCTCAGGGGAGACCTTATTGCTCTCTACAACTGCCTGAAAGGGAGTTGTACTCAGGTGGGGCTTGGTCTCCCAAGGAAACAAGCAATATGAGAAGAGAAAATGGGCTCAAGCTGTGCCAGCAGGGTTTAGGTTGGATATTAGAAAAAATTTCCTTCCTGAAAGGGTTGACAAATATTGGAACAGACTGTCCAGGGAAACGGTCGAATTACCATCCCTGGAGGTATGTGAAAGACATGTAAATGTGGCACTTAAGAACATAGTTAAGTAGTAGGAAACTTTGTAGTATTAAGTTAACAGTTGGACTATTGGATTTTAGAGGTGTTTTCCAACCAAAAAGATTTCATGATTCTATGATTCTTTCTCAGTAAGGGTTGTTACATGAAGGGTTGCATGATTAGTTGCATGTGATTAAAGATTTGAAGCCCCTTGCATGAGTTTAAGCCTATCTTCTACTAATCTGTTGAGTTGAAATAATACCTATCCATGTTTATAAAGTGCTTTCAGATTTGTGGATGAGTTTTTCATGGGTTTAGGTTGACCTGGTCTAGCAGACATAAAGAGGTTGCACACCAAATAGAAGCTATCCTGACCTAATGTTACAAAGCAGGAATGACCTTCTGGAGCTCTGTAAGGGTGTGTGTACTCTCAGTGTGTTATGTCCATATTTATCACACACCAGTGCCTGGATACTCAAAGGTCATTTCTGTCGCTCGCAAAATCCATTGAAGCCATCATTGTAATTATGTATATCGTATATAGAAATTGTGTATATATATTGTTATATATATTGTACATGTATCTTATCTCTTTGCAGGTAAGCCTGTCTGTTTACATGCATGTACCTGTAGATTATGCAGAGCTGTGTTAGAACATATTTCTGCAGGTTGAATCTGCGTGCGGATTTCTGCTTGCTTTAATCCTATTTCAGTGGGTGCACAATCAGTCTGACGTCCTCAAACCTGGTTTTCTTATGAGGATTAGTCATGTTTCTTTTCTGTGAATTTAAACCTTTCATAACTGTCTGCTTACTTAACAATGGCTATAAAAAACTATGGTTGAAGCATAAATAATTCATATTCACCAGAACAGACCTGTTCATAACCAAGTCACCTGAGAAAGGAATGGGCAGGTAATCACACAGCTGTTCCAGTCACTTGTGTCTCAGCAGCTCAGCTCCACAAATTCCCGTATGCTGCAGCACTTTTCCATCCAGAATCTGGCTGGCTACATTTGCCGTGCTAATAAAAAGCTAGTTTTGCTTTTCAGTGTGTACCTAATTCTAAAAAAACGATCACTATATATGTTTTTCTCCCATAAGAATGAATGTGGCTTTAGAATGGTTAATGTCAGTGCCTACGCCAATTTCTCTTGGTAATGATTTTAACATAAGCAGTTCAGCTTAGAAATGTTGACATTACTGATTTCTTTTAGCCTGGTGTTAATATTTCCTGTCTATATTACCGATAATAAAATTGGTAGGAGAAGCCTTCCTGCATTTGGAAGGGGTTTTGGGTACATTGATATGCCAGACTGGGTAATGGTGTAAAATCCCAGTGCATCATAGTCTGAACATCTGAGAGGAAAATAAGGTTCCCTATGCAAATAGGGAGAGAAAATAGGAGAAAATGTGGGAATGTACTCTGAGTACCAGTAAACAGACTTTTTTTCCTTTTCTCTGGCGCCTTTCCCTGTTGTACCTAACTAGTTCTTTAATATATTAAATTTTAAATTTAATTTTCTGTTATTGAACCTCGCATGGTTGATGAACCAGCCACAGTATTTGAAGCATTACCTCAGTACACTGCAGGTTTGGAGCTGAGCTGAATGTTCTCTGTAATATTCCACACTACCATCAATGGATCACTGTTCCATTTGCCTACAGTTAGGGGAGTTTTACTCCATAACCATCTGACATCAAGAGGGTAAACTAATGCTTGAAGTCAGCATCACAAGAATAGAATCTGAATTAAAACTATATTTAATAAAAAAAAAATCAGTGGATGAATCATGATATTGGAGGCATAAAACTTCTGTAATCTATTGGCAAGTCCAATATTAGCTACTTTTATATCCTTGGGCTAGTGATATTAAACATATTCTGTCAAGACTTTCTGAATCAGGCAGTTGTGTAATTGAAGTAGCTGTTGGACTAGAGTTTTGACCATCATAAGTTGGCTTTACTTGCTCAAGATCATTATTAATGAAAGTAGATTAAATTAGGGTGTAACAGACTTATTATTGTCCTCTTTACGATTATTAACCAATGTCTAAAATTTAGAAGAATTAAGAAGAATTGGGATAATGAACAGTCAGCCTTAATTAAAATCACCATTCATAGCTGCTCTAAGAAAAATAAAAAAAAAAATAAAAAAAATATATATATATATATAAAAGAAAATGGTAAACCCAACTTTAGCCTTGCTAGCTGGCAGTGATCCCAGCTGTCTGGTTTGGTGGTAGTGAGGTTCGATTTCTAAGAAGCTAAGATCTGGATTTATTCTGCACTGATGTTTTGAAATGGTTGCTTATTTCACTAGTGCACATCAGATAAAACATAGTATTCCCTGTCCATGATTCATTATGTATCTGAAATGATACAATGCCCTTTATTTGGGAGTCATATATATTTTACTGCTGTCCTTAAAAGAGCAATTCCAATTGAAGGAAGCCGAAACAGTTAATTTATAGATGTCATTGCAGCACCTGTAATGGGATGCAGATGGAAGCTTTGTTCTGTTATCCTGTCAGTAAACTGCCTGTGCCTTCTTCAGAAAGACAGATTCTGCATTGCCTTCCTGTCAGAGTGGATGGAGGTGGCAGTTTGCTCAAGCTCCCATCCTTAATGCAGTGTTAGAGTGTTAATTTTGGGAGAGTTGTCTCTGCGAGAAGTGCTTGGAGATATTTTTGGGGAGTGGCATAGTGATTTTGTGCCCTTTTAAATGAGATGATACCAGACTCTGTTCATCTGGAAGCTGTTCTGCATGGGGGTGGAGAGGTGAGAGAAGAGGGGTGGTGCAGGATCCCCAGTAGGAAAAGTAAATGTCTTAATAAGAGAACTACTTTAATAGGACAAAATATGAAGAATATAGAAGGCCAGTAAATCTCATGTCCCTTCAGATTTTTGTCACACTACATTTGTGGAGGATCTGATGAAGTCTGGATATATTTTCCCACAGCATTGCACAGAGCAGAACACAGAGAGAGATGCTCTCCGTTTTGGTCATTCAAGCTAGTATATAATTTCCTTACAAGGAAAAAAACCCTCTGTTTCTACAGGATGCTCTCATGAGAGCTTCTTGCTGCGCTTTTAATGGACTGCAAGGTGTGGAAGGCAGGTGATAGCAGGGCTGACACCACGTGGGATCTGCCTGCAGGTTCCGATGAAAGGAGGGCACAGAGATGTTCAGAGGGCTGGAGCACCTCTGCTGTGAAGACAGACTGAGAGAGCTGGGATTGTTCAGCCTGGAGAAGAGAGGGCTTCAGGGGGATCTTAGAGCACCTTCCAGTGCCTAAAGGGAGCCTGCAAGAGAGCTGAGGAGGCCCTTTTTACAAGGGCATGTACTGGCTTTAAACTGAAAGAAGGCAGGTTTAGATAAGGTATTAGAAGAGAGGATATTTTTAAACTCTCCTTGCCATAGCTTCTCTTCAAACCTGCAAACCTCAGCAGAGACCACAGGCAAATTACCATTGTTTTATGCAGTGTTTTATTAGCACAGGGACTGAGTATCCAAAGGACTGTCATTTCCTTCCCTGTTTCTCTCATGGCATTACAGGAAGCAGATTTTGATTTACCTTGCCTATACATGCACATTTTCTCCTGTTTCCTGGCTTTGCTTTATTAGTATTTTTTATGTCTAAAACATATTTTCCTGACTAAGCCTTTCAGATGCAGGAGAATCTGTAGAAATCATGTTTTTCTATAAAGCACTTTAGATCTGACAAGCTATAGAATTTTCATGCAGTTTTCTACAGAGTTTTAGTTTTTGTTGTTTCCAGATAAAAAGCTAGGATTTCACTCCATACATCCATACATTACAAACAAACTCTAACAAAACTTCAGGCATATACTTTGGAATGGATGGAACATATAAAATTTTCTCTGTAATTCACTCCAAGGAGTGAATTATCCTGAAAAAATTAAGTGAAAAAGTGACAATTGCCGTTTAAAAAAATCTATTAAAATAATGATCACTTTCAAACTAACTGTGTACAAATTTTGAAGCCGAACATCCCTAAGATGTTAGGGGATGCAACATCCTTCCTTCAGCTTCTGCACTTTCAAGGTAACATTTCAATTCTTACTATAGAAATGGAAGGGATCAAATAGCCAGAAATGACAAGGTACATTATAAAATCTGCAATGATGGCCAATTTTAGACTTCAGCTTTTTAGAAAATCCATATTTGCTGTCAGGTTCAAAAAGAAAACTGTTGTGCCTGAGGGAGCCAGGTTGGCTAGAACCAGTTGGGGAAGGTGAAAATAACGCTGTGTGTTGTCACTGTCACTTCTGGTGAGTTGCAGAGGACTGACGAACAGGCTGTGTGTGAAGGTCAGTGGCACCACTGTTGATTTTGTCCCCAGAGCAGCAGTGACTGCACCCACACATCTGTCAAGTCTTGGCCCCTCTGCATGAGCTTCATCATCTGACTTCTCCTTCACTGCTCCCCACAGCCAGGGCTTTTGTCTCCCACCTTGACAGGGCTTGTCTGACATTTGCTCCTGATAAACCCACCGGGGGCAGCGGTGAAGGAGACCACCTGTGGGGCCACGGGCTGAGATCACAAAATGGAGAAGAGACAGGGACACTGCTGCTGCCAAGGTGCTGGTTACCTGTCAGACCTGGTGTGAAACACTGTCCTGCCAAGTGGCACAGTCTGCATCCAAAGCCCAGGGCTGTGCTTTTCCCAGCTACAGGGTCTGAAGCACCAGGAATGCCTCTTGTCTGATGGGAAGATGCATTGGTTTCTTACACCTTAAAAAAAAAAAAAATCTAAAATGTCTGTGTGTGCTCAGCAGAATGGTTGAAGGCATTTACTGAATCAGGTTTCTAGCATGGATTTTCTTAACTAAAGCATTTGTTTGTGTTTCCCAACTGAAATATCATTTTACATGTCCTTGGAATCTGAAAGGGTTCACATTCCACTTCTGGACTGTGGTTGGAACCATCTCTAGTCACCACAGATCTTTAATCTGTTTTTTTTTTTTCTTTTCCCCCAAGGGTTATAGCTATGTGATATGATAGCTGTTAAGGTTCAATGTAGAAAACAAACTCAGTCTTTAAATAGGAGCTTTGAAGAGGCTGTAAAATATATAATACTATTTCATGAATCAATTTTTCATTTAATACAACTTTTTATATACTGACAGGCTTCCTTTGATCTATATTTATTATCTGTCACTTGCCTTGAAATGAGAAATGTAACTACTTTGATAAATGGATTTGAAAGGTTATCTACTTTCATGGTAGCTTCTCTAATTTACCATTGCATGCTTTGCTGAAGTGCTATTTGGCAACTTTCTGAAGGGATATCTGCATGCTCTGGGGTAGTTATAGCTTTCTTTTTCTCGTTGTATGGATATACATGAGAGGACATGTGAGAGGCAGGCACTGTTTCACTTTCCTCTGTGCAGACGATCATTAAAATAGTACAGCACTCTTCATTGTTATGTGGAGGTCACTCATTCAACCTCTTCTTCAGACCTTTCAAAACCACTCTAAGTCACTTTTTTCTTAAATTTGAAGTGATTCATGACATTTAGTTTTGTCTTGGACTGAATTTCTCAAACAGAAGATAAGCTTGCATGCTTGCTGCTTTGCTTATTATGTGATTACCTCAGGGCTTCTGGAAATGTCTGTATGACCTGACCCAAAGCTCATGTACCAATGGGAATCTTTCCTGCAGCTTGGGATGAAAGAGCCTGAGAAGATTCCATATGCAGGCTATGACCTTCACACTTCATGATGCATCCAGAGACTTGCATCTGACAATTTATGAGAGCACTCCCCAAGTGCTGTTACTCCTTCAGCCTCCCTGTCAGGAGGTAGAGGGTTGGGAAAAGTAAATAAGGTACTTATCTGGGAAAACAGTCCAAAAAAGTAATGCTTTCAGGTACTTTCTGTACTTTTGTTTCAGCCAAAGACACTGTTGTCTTGCTCCCTGGTAGGAAAGGACTGTTTTTCACTATGGCAAATGACATTTTCTGCTGTTGACCCACCATTTATCTTATGCAGATAGTTAACATTTTTATATATATATTGCCGCTTTTGTCAGGACAATTTATTCTTTACTGTGGTTTCTTAGATCTCTTTTTCTTCCTCCTCACCAACATCCCTTGTATGATCACTGGCTAAAATAGCTATCTCTATTAATCACGGTTAGGTGTGTGGATTTATAGTGCATCAGCTGTACTTTTATGGTACCTGCTTTATGTTTGAGTCATCCATCTCAAGACTACTGACTGAAGAAGGACAAAACAAAAATATAAGTACTATTCTAAGCACTCTGCAACTGAAATAATCCCTTTTCAAAAATGCTGAAGGAGATTGGCAAGGATATGGCAGTGAAATATAAGTTCATTATTGATCATAATAGAGAGAGCTGGGAGGGGAAAAATACTGCCTTGTGTGGGTGTATTCATATATAACAGACAGGAGGGAAAGGCAGGCTTCTTAAACTGAAAACAATAAGCTATTTGTTTCTGGATGGCTCAAGTAGGAAAGAAGATTCAAATTGTAGACATAAGTTTTTTGAGTGAATGTATTGTAGGTTTTTGGGGGTTTTTTGGGTTTTTTTTCTTTGGTAACTGTTTCTCTGCAATTACTTTGCAGTAGCAAGGTTATTTTCTATAGGCTTTTTTTTTTTTTTTTTTTCCTATAGCTTTTTGTTTTGCTTGCCTATGAGATTTTTTGAAAGCTCCTTACTCAACCATTTCTTTATGCAATGCCCAGTGGTTTTTCTGTGAGGAGAAAGGACTGCACTCTGGTGGGCTCCTAAGCTGCTGCAGCTTAAAGGGCAGCAATAACATGGCCTTTGTCAGCCCTCAGCTGTGCTTAGGTTAACTGACAAAAATATTTGCCTTTGGAATGTAAAGTTCAGATCAGCTACAAAACATGTTAATGTGCCAATTCAGCAGCGAAGAGAAGTGTGCCCTTCACCACACATTCCTTCTCCTGTTTTTTAGGATCTTTCTTCAGCCTGGCTTAACTGCAGGCAAGGAAGTTGAAATCTTCTGCTGAATAAGGGTGTGTGTGTGAAAGGTTGAGGTATAATATGAATGTGTTGGAAGCTAATTTAAAATCTGGAGGAAAATGCAAGAAAATCCTTGTTACTGTTATGTACAACGATACTCCTTGCCATTGGATTTGCCCCTTGGGAGCTGCATCACACTCACTCTTTTTAGTAAAACAGGCTGTCAGACAAAGCCTGTTTTACTAAAAAGAGTGAGTGTGATGCAGTTCCCAAGGGGCAAATCCAATGGCAAGGAGTCATGGGTTTACCTTGTACTTGCTTGAACACATAGCAACTTGAAACCCAAGTGAATAATTCACAGCAAACAATTTATCTGATGAGTGTTTCTTAGATCATGAAATATCTATGAGCAAATTGTAGCTTCCTAGTATTCATTTTCAGATAAGTACATTTTTAAAATTTTATCTTTCAAGCTTGTGATTAACATAAGGGCTTTAAATACAGACTGTGTTGTAATTGGTCATTTAAAGTTGACAATTTCTGTTTTATGAGTCTTCAAGATGCTCTTTTGCCTCCATTGTCTCATTCTAAATGTGATGGGGACACTCAGTGGGCCTAGAACTTTGGGATTTTTCCCAAAAAGTTCTCCTCCCTCACTGGCCTTTTTATGCTAAATAGACTAAATGTGAATGTTGTATATTTATGAAGAAAACATGAAAAAACCTGAAGGGAATCTATGGGAAATCTACCAGAGAAATGGCTGGCACAATTGTTGAGAGAAGGCTGATTTGAGTTTCTGGGTGTCCTATCCATCTACCCGGTAGGTTATATTTCATTTTCCTGCTTTGAAGATATCTTTTCTGTCTGTCAGTCTCACTTTTCCTCCTGCTTTACACACACATCCTCCCCTCCAGGTCAGTAATCTGCCTGGCTAAAATCCTCCTGTAACATGAAAACCAGAACAGGCACAAACATTACTGAAGTGAATGTCATTAAAATTATCAATGAACATCAGTGGATATTTTTCTTCCACTGGTTTGTTTAGTTCTTGTGCTAGTATAAAAAGAGCTGTGTACATATCATGGCTGAGCAAGGCATGGAAAGATATTGAAGCTTCTTCTGTAAAAAGATATTCCATCCCAAGGCAGACATCACCAGCTAGAGAAACAAGAGGAGCAGAAGGAAGGGAAACCAAGATTATTTTGACAGATGCTCCCTTGCAGCTGATTGATTATATGGAGTCATTCTAATGCAATGTATTAACTCTTCCAGCTGGGTATGTGCCTGCCTAATATTACAGTTTAGTGAAAGAGGGAAAGAGGTCCTGGGCTTGAGGGTTCAGATAAGGATTCAGAAATCTAGCGATCAGTCTTTAGTTATGTCTGAGACACCTTTGCTATTTCAGACAAGCCTTTTATCATCCCATGTTTGCATTCTCCCTGTGTAAGATGGGTGTCTTTCCCTTTTTCTTGGGAATGACATACCTGCATTATCTGCAGTCCTCATGGGTAGGAACTATTTCTAACACCGTTAGAGTTGTGGGTAAAGTTAATTAGCAACACACCTTGTATTCAAAGCCTGTCTGTCAGCTGTGGCAGCTGAAAAGCACCCTTAGCTACCTTCAATTCAGGAAGAGTGTAGCCTTCCCCATTCTACTGGGGAAGCCAGAAGCTTCTCACCATCACCTGTTTCTGCATGGGACATGGTTCATCTCCTACCTTCAAATCTGATTTATCTATCCTTTACTCTCCAGGATATCCTGAGAGTTTCTCAGCAGGGAAAGATCCTGCTACTCATTGTCCACATGGGGCAGAACCAGTAACTCATACAGTGATCAAGCTCTTTTCTAAAAGTCATTTAATATTTTCTTAGAATAAAATGTTTTCAAGAAAAGTATGTCACAGAATCAGTAATCCTAAAATGCGTGTGCCCCTTTTCTCAAGTCTTAATGTTTCCTGGATCCAAGAAGGCTGATTATCCTTACATCCTCTCCACAGACTCTGCCTTTCAGCTTGGCACCAATTCTGGTAATTGACCTTCCATTCCTTCTTCTGAAGTGCTTCAAAACACATTACAGTTCTTCAGATCTGTGGCCTGCTGATTTAGTTAGGAGATTTAGTTAGATTGCTGTCTGCTGGAGCTCGGATGCTTGAAACTAACAGCTTGTCTGCCACTTTCTTGGCGGAGAGAGTGTTTCCTGTCTCCTCTTGATAGCCTGTGTAGATTTTCTGCATGCATTCCAAAAACCCCAAATCAGTTTTTAATCAGTCAGTTCCTGTAAGACACAGTGATATTTCACTCCAAGTCTACAGTAACTAACATGTGGACAATATTCCCATGGTAACCTGCAATATTGCTGCTATGACTGCATATAAGGAGTTCTTTCCAGTTCCTTCAGTGTAGCTTATGAGCAATGGAAAAGGCTGTGCGGGGAAGTGTTTGAGTTACCAGCCTTGGAGGGCTTTTAAATTGATTTCTGCACAGTTTTGATGGGTAACCGTTAGTTCCTGTATTGTGGTACATTGAATAACAGTTCTTCATTCACTTTGTCCACTGCTTTAAGTATTTTGTAAATCTTTATCTGACCTTCCATTATCCTGTTGAAGGCTTCTATCCTTTTTTAGCATCTTCTCATAAAGCAGCTTCTCCATCACCATGATCATCTTAGCTACCCTCCTCCACACCTTCTCTAACTCTACCGTATCCTTCTGGAGTTGCAGGGATCAGAACTTCTCACAGGACCCAAGATATGGACAAAAAAAGGTTCTAACAGTAACAAAATAATGTCCTTTGTCTTGTTCTCAGTACTTTTCCAAATTATGTCAAAATTATTTTTCATTGATTTGCTGACAGCTGTTTCATAATGAATTGATGGTCTCAAGTGTTTCTGGGATCTTTTTGCTGTCAGTTCAGATTTTGGTGTCCTGTAACCATAGTTCAGGTTATTCTTTCCCTATATTCATTGCCTTGTGTTTGTAGCAAAACATTCTTGTGCTCCCAAATAACATTTTTCTGTCACTCTGATTTTTGAAGTTCGAGTTCTGCACTATTGACCATTTGATCACTTGCAAATCTCCCAAATCAGGAGAGTGCATTCCACCAGAAAGAGTCATGTTCCCAGGCTGTGCACAAAGCCTGCATTTTTCTTATTGCCTTCAGAAGTGCAAGACCAGAAGGGAAGCCACTCCTGCCATACTTTTTCAGGACCATACTTTTGTGCAGGGCTTAAAACACATGGCCTCAGCAGTTTGACTTAACACAGCTGCTAGAAAATTCAGCACAAAAGAAACTACACTTATCCTCATTTTTTTCCAAAGATAATCAGATCACGTCTGTGTAATGTCACACTAATTCTTCTAACATGTTATATCCTGAAAAGTAAGCACAGTACCTTTGAGTTAAAAGTCATGTTCCAGACTTCACTCTCAGCTCTATTATTCTCTGGAGCTTAATTTTTGCCTTCAATATTATCATGTATAAGACTTCAACTTTTACAACTGCTTTAATTTTTAAAGCAAGCAAAGTGCAGGTTTGTAAGTGTCGAGATGAACAGGATCCTATTTTCTGCCATTTTCACTTCCATCGAGGTTTCCATGAGTCCAAATATTCCAGTTCTTACAACAGGTGGGTAAAATTCATCATGCTGTTGTGTGATTTTTAGCAAAACTCATCAGATGGTGTAGAGAGAGCACATTTGGGTGTAACATGCTAACCCTCACAGATGGCTCTGCAATGGTTAGCCTAAGTCAGCCCTGCTTTATAGGGAAAAAGAGATGAGGCAAGCAAGCCTGTGATCATGGGGAAAATCTTTGCTGTGTCCTAAAATGCAACAGCCTATTGTAGAAACTCTTTTAAAAGGTCCAGATGTCTTAGCTAGCAGCTGAAATTATGTCCCTTTATGCCTTAATGCACATGAAGTTACTGTCTAATGTTTTTTCTCTATGGCTTTAGGGGATAAATTTCTTAATTTTTCAACAATCAGCAGAAACCAAAGCTTTTATACCACAAAGGAATTAAATATATGCACTAACTTAATGAATGCATTTCCAGTGACATTTGTCTTTGATGAGCCTGCAGCAGATTCATAGTCCAAAGATGTCTTTTGTTCAGAATGACATGCTTTCTAATTTATTACAACATTCTACCATCCTGCACTTTAAAATTAGCAGGTGGAACTTTTCAGAGCCTCAGATGTCATTTAAATGCCTAATTTTTACAGAAAGTAAATGGGAATGAATATACAGTTGTCATTCATGCCCTTGAATATTTTTTTTCCTGTTTTTATTGGTCCTCATAAAAATTGTTTGGTTAAATCTGCTGTATGTTTAAAAAGAGGTCCCAGGAACCTCGTGGATCTTCCCATGCAAACAGGTACCTTGTAATTGGGCTGCTCAGAAATGCTTGGCAGGATTTTATGTCTCCACAAGCTGCACTAAACCAACAACCACGGCTTTAAATACAGGTCCTGAGTGCTCTGGAAGAGGCTTTCCAGGCTGCAGAAGGGAGCTGGGCTGCACATTTACTGTCAGCAAAGACAATGAAGCAGGGCTTGAGAGTGCCTTTGGGTGTTCTGAGAAGGCAGTGGTAAGAACACCCCTTGGAGCCATTCCCTGCCTCGTTTGTTAGGGCTTTGTCAAAAACATTTGTCAATGAAGACTGATTTTCAAAAGAACCACGTTTGGGAGTCTGGAAGTAAAGAGCTATAATATGAAACATCTTTAAAGGTAAATCAATTTTGTGGCCTAATTAACTGAACAGCATCCCTTTAGCTTCAGCATCAGAAATGCTGCTGTATGTTAATCTGCAGAAATTTGGTTTTATTTTTCTTCCTTCTCAGGGACAATATGTTCTCTAGTAGTATTTCTTTTGCAGGAAAGACAGATGTTTATAAATAACTGCACAAGGCAGTAATTTCTAATAAAATTGTAATTAAAAAGGGCAAGTAGAAGCTAATTTTAACTTTTTTTATCATTCAGGGAAAAGCTTTAAACAGTCATTAATGATGGATGTGTCTGCTTTGTTAAATATACTTAGAAGAAAACAGTAAAAAAATGTAAAAAAAAACAATGTTACACATTCAGCCTTATCAGCTTTGGTTTAATGACATGTTATTTTATCGAATATCCTGTTATCATAACAAATATCCCCAAGATTAAATTAACAATTGCTTGGGGTACTAATATGGGGAATTCCATTTTGGGACAGATATTACTTAGACTTTAACAGTGAAATATTACAGGTGCTCAACCTATTCTATCTATTCTATTCTATTCTATTCTATTCTATTCTATTCTATTCTATTCTAATTTCCTGATTTGGTGCCTAAATGCCTCTCTGGATTTGGTCTCCAGTCTCTTAATCTAAGCTCTATTGAATTAATTAAGATCTTTCCATTTTCCTGTGAAATTACAGTCTTAAACAGTACATTTGGACAAAACAAGCATGTGGTTTACTTTAAATGCTAGCCTGAATACCATTGCATATGTGGTTAATTGAAAAGATGAGTTTTATCTGGAGCCTAAAACTGAAGATGTTTCTCCAGGATTAAGGCTGTAAGAAATTCTATTGATGACATTTATCAGCATTTCTCACTTAGAGGTATAAAACAGATGAAAGAGATTTTGAGACACCTGCCTATTCATCCTATTGAGAGCTGTTTTGTTTTGGTTTTTTTTGCCCAGAACCCCCAGTGCAGCCAGAACCATATTGTGCTAAGGAAATGGCTCTTAAAATTTATTAGTCTTATCACTTCAACTACAGAACCTTATTTAATATTCATTTGAATGTACCTCATCAAAAGTAGAACAAGAGTTCTGCTTCAAAATAAGAAAAAAAAATAATACTTCAATACTCACTGATCCACTATAAGATTATAAAAGTTGTCATTTATAACAGTAACCACTTTTTTGACTTAAAGGATATTTCCTTTGTGCTGTACTAAGATTAAAATAAAGTCTAAACTTTGGAATTTACCTTCTTATGGGAAATACTAGAAATCACTACATGTAATCAGGACAAATTCTGCATTGCATTCCATAGGTAACCTGCAGAAATTTGGCCCAATTTATTGATTTTATTGGCCTTTCTCTGCTTTCCTACCTCTGACCCCTGAAAGGACTAAAAACACTTCAGTAGAACTGAATTTTTGAGCTAAAGACATTCACTTGCAGCACTACTGAGAAAATTTACCTGGAGGAAAGTAAAACCTGTGTATGGTATTTACACTGAAGCCCTGAAAAATTATCTTGAACAGGACTTCAATGGTGCATGGGATTCTATCTGTTCTGTTAGGTAAAGCAGCAAAAACTGTCTAAATTTAGGTGTCTTCATGAAAGCTCCCCAGGCAGTTTAATGATTTTATCCTTTTGCTTGCTTGGCTTTTGTTTCAGATGTTTGGAAACTGTATTTTGTCTGACCATTTCAACATGGGAAGAAAAAATCACCAGCCAGCTAAGCAGAAAAGAAGATAGTCCAGGTTAGTAAGCAGTGGAAAATCCTGCTTTGTCCAGTTTTTTTTCACAATATTAAATAGCTGCTGTGTATTCTGATAGATGCATGAAACTTCAAGCCCAGATCTGCCCTTTCCTGCTCATGCATCCTGGCCCAATATCCACCAAGGCCTTTTCATCAATTTCATTTAAGGCTGATAATTGCATATTCTCCAGAGCAAAGATGGTTTTATCTTTGTAAATGTCTGAGCAGTGCAGCTTGCACCTAAACCACTTCAATAATGAATGCTCATCCTTATAGTCACCTACTTGTGTTTTCTTCACAAGGCTAAAGAAGAAAGGTGTCTGCAGAAAGCTTTTTAACTGCAATAAAGCATTACTCCATGACATGCAGGTATCTTTGCTGTATGTAAAGATGAGCAGTTGTCACTTAAGCTGCCTTTACAAAGATCTGTTACTTACTTCAAGAGGGAAATGACAGTTATTGAAATCTTAGTAGTGGAATCCCCAGATTGCAATTAACAGTCCTTCTCTTAGATGAGGTGACAGTAGCAAAGATTAGGTTGAATTTTTATTTTGCACTGCAGTTTTTCATGGAGAAATGTTATAGATCAAAGCTGGAAATTAACAAGCTTGAGTAACAATTATTCCATCTGCATAAATAATAAGAAATATTATAATCCAGTGGAGTATAACTCAATGTGTAAATATATAAACTGCATTGCCTTATATACATATATATTTAAGTATATACGTTTAAAATATTATTCTATTTTGTTAAACAATATATATGATATATGATTAATCTAAATATTATTAATTACTTTAACCAGATGTTACGGCTGTGAAAACTTTTAAGATTCAAAAGCCAAAGAAAACTTGGTGTGTTTTTTTTTTTCTTTCTTCTTTGTGTACTTGCATTATTACATCACATCTTTTTATGTAGTCACTATCTTTATGCTAATTTTGGTGGAAACAAAGCTTAGGGAATCACTTGACCAGAGTGTGATATCAGGTCCTAAAAGTTTTCCAGAAACAGAGGTTTCAAAAGCAATTCTGTTCTGCTAGAATTGCTGAAGAATGGGCTGAAGAGGATAAGAAACATTTACTTTAAACACTTGTAACATTGTCCTGGATAAATTTCTATTCTCTTGGCTGTGGCTGCTCATATGTATGCAGGTAGTGGGAGATACTGTAGGGGAAATAGATTACTTTAGTTTAATACTTGAGATGTTTAAGTAGACAAAGAAATTGAGTTTTTTGTTCCTGCTTTGCTGGAGGACAGTTGGAGGGGGAAGAGAAGGGAAAACAGGTTACCTCAGCTTCATAATCCAGTTATATATGGAGATAAAAGGAAATGTTGCTATAATTCAGTTAAAAAGTCAATCAACAAAGAGGCATAAATCCAGTAGAAACAAGACTTTATCAATTTTTGTCCTTGCAGTAAGATTTGTTTCCATGGAAAATCCCAAAGAAGAAAAAAAAATTGCTTATTCAATGACTGGACCTAATGCTAATTCAGTTTTCACTTTTTCTAGTTTGTTGCCTGGTGGGATACTTTGAGTTCTTCCCTCCCTTCCTCTGCTGTAAACATAATCACTCATTTCCTTGGGGTGTTTTCAAGACACGGCCATTCTGTTACCTTAGGGCTTTCCATCCCTTCATGGATGTGGACGTGCCACATCTCAGTGAGCTGAGCCGTGTTTATCATGCACATCTGACCCAGCTGCAGTGGAGGCAGAGGGATTAAGCCCTCAGTATTAGTTTTGGAGCCTCGTGCTTACTTTCTGCCAATACATTTCTTGTCTCTTTCCACACGTTTCCAAATTTTTTTGTGGTAAGGTCAGATTAATTCAAATGTCTGATTCTCTGAGGAAGTGATATAATGATGTGTGGTTTAGTAGGTGAAACAGTGTTGACCAATACCACAGCATTTATCACTTTTTCTTTTCCCACAGGCAAAGGATGTGTCACAAGTGGTTTTGTAGCACAACTGATTTCCTCTTTGTTTAATGTCGACTGCCTTCCCCTTGCAAATTAAGAGATTGTGCCTATTATACTCCCCCTTCCCTCCAAACCTGACCCCCATGAGTCAAACACAGAGATCAAATTATGAATATGTCTGGAAAAATGTTGGAGCAGCTGACCTGAGATCTTTATGTTGTTGTACAGCCTTAGTGTGACAGAGCTTTGGTTGTTTTTGTCTCAGTGCAGCAAATGAGATAAACCCTGCTGTTTACTTTAATTAGCTACACTTAATTAAAAGGTGATCTTATCTCTATGAAGAGTTTCTACCAAAGCCCATATTTAATGAATCTACCATAATCTATCAGTCCCAAATTCTACAAAAGCCCTTAAACACATGCTCAGCTTGAGCTTTGTTTTAGTTAAAGTCACAGCTCTGGATGTTTCTCATCCTTACCTAACGATGTTTTTTCTCATAATACCATCTCTCGCCACAAATCTGGACCTTGCTGAGAACAGGGGCTGAAATGATCCGTGTTTTCCCAAAATTAAAAAAAAAAACAGAAGAATAATTTTCTTGGTGGGCTTAGGTGAAGCATCATTGCTCTCTCTATTTGCCTTCTATATACATATTTTCACCCTGGCAGCTCTTGTGAAGAGGAGCAGTAAGTGAGTCACTCCTGGATTAGTCAGTGGAGAAAGTTTCTTGGACATACTGCAGGAAAGAAAAGTGTGATCAGAGGATAGCAACAGAGCAGTGAGTGTGTGGTACCTGGGGATGGGCATAGGATGCAGAGAAATGGAATGGAAAAAAAAATAAAGAAAAAGAGGAGCAGGGGAGTGACAGTGTTGTAAGAATTTAGGTAAAAAAACTCAAGGGCATTTCTATATCCTCTTTTTTCGCTTCTTATCAAAGTACAGAAAAACTTTGGATAAGTTGAGTTTCTTTGCTCTTGTTCTAAACTCCTTGGTGTTCATAATTATCCTTTACAGATGAAAACAGACTAAACTGTTGATTGGCATGATTTTTTTGTGTTTATCTTCCGTAGCTAGTGGGTATACTTGGAACTGATTTTATTTTCTGTTTGTTGTTGAAACATGTTTAAAACCTGTCAGCTTTGCTGACATTTCAGTTGGAACTTTTTTCCCCAAATTATATATTATTGTAATGTTTCAAATTTTTGTTTTGATGGTGTTGGAATATTTGGGGCTTTTCAATCAAAAAGAAGTTGGAAATTAATGCATAGATGTTCTACATAAAAGACTTGCCACCAGGATAAAAACAACAAAAGCTTCTCCTTTATGAAAACAAAATATTTTGATCCCTGGCCATTATTTTACTTCTCTGCTGCTCAACAGCTTGTGTTTATTTCACAGCACAGCTGTTTCATTTGTAGTTCTCCCTGTTGGTTAAAAAATGAAATACAGTGGCACTCAATTAAACCTTTTCTCTCTGCTACCTGCCCTGCTATTCTCTCAGTTCTTAGTCACTTAACCTTTCCTATGTCAGTTCCCAGGACTATGCCCTCGAACACAATGAAAGTCTCTCATGAGCTCCACCTACACTGATGCTGAGGTTATAATTGTAACGGAATTCATTTGCAGTTTTGCTGAGGAATAAATTTACCCCTGGCTTTCACGGGTGTTCCTTTATAGGAATATAAAGAACAGCCTTGGCTTTAACCAAGTGTTCAGTTAAACTGTGTTTTACAAACTCATGGGCAGTAGCAGAGACCACACCACGTCTCTACAGACAGGACAATTTCAGTCCTTCTGTAAACAAAATTGGTGAGACTCAGACACATGGGTAACAAAAGCAGGGCCCCAGTCCAATTACTTTGAAATTATATTCTATATGAGTGGAAGGCAATTTACTGTAGTTGAAGAACTTACTTGCCAACTTCTGAGTAGCAAATGTCCCCAGTATGGACAAAGGTAATGAGATCCCTTTTGACTTTTGGAATTAGTTTTCCTGTTCTCTCTTTCAACAGTTGCAGATGACATTTTTTTATTATTTCAGTTCTGGTCTTCTCAAAAAAATTAATCATTCCCAGTCCTAAATGAAGTCAGTGAGAGGATGTTGTTTTTTCTGGATCTAGTGATCTGTGACACTATGTTGAGGCAACATTTTAATAGTGGCATCAAATTCTGTGCTTACTGTGACTGATTCAGAAAACTCTGTGGTAGATTTTCTTCACTTTATTTCTAGCTATCTGCAATCTGTTGTGTGGCACTCCAGCATATATTGATTGATGGTTAAAATAAAGCAGAATACCCTTCTTTCAGCACTTCTTACTAATTCTGATATCTCAACCATGTTGAGAGACGCTTAAAATATTTATACGAAATGCATTTTATTTTTCATTTAGTTCATGAAATACTTAGAAAATGTAATTTTTTTCAATGAACTTATGAGCCTTTTACTACGAGGATATAAATAAGAGTACACACAGGTTTATTAGACTTCATATGCCATTTCAGTTTCAGGTTTGTCTAAAAGAAGAGTTGACCAAGAACAAGATTCAAAGTGCCAGCAAAGGTCTTGGAGAGTTTCCTAGACTAACAAATACCACTGAGGCCAGTTGCTTTTTTTAAGCCTTCTTATCAAACATTTAAAAAGCTTTCTTGGGATTCAGAGAAGTGTCCAAACTCCTCAGAAAATGAAGTGTCCAAACCCCTCAGAAAATGAAGCACAACCAGAAACAGATTTTTCCCTGGTATGTCAGCCAAACAAGCATTAACCTGTCAGTAACCTGGAGATAAGAAGGTTCACAGGAGGATCTTTTAAGTTCCTACAAATATCTGATGGGAGGGGATGAAGAGGAGGCATCCAAACTCTTCTCTGGAGTACCCATTGAAAGGACAACAGTCAATGAGCAGAAATTAAAATTCAGAAAACTCAATCTGAATGCAAGAAAATGTATTTTTACCAAGACAATGGTCAATCACTGGAACCAGCTTCCCAGAGAGGATTCAGAATCTCCTCAGTGGAGCTGTTAAAACAGGCTGCATGCTGTAGGTGACCCTGCTGGAGCAGCAGGATTTGACTGGATGATCTCAGGATATCTCATCCTATCTCAACTCTTCTGCGTGCAGTAGCCACTCTTTGAGTAGACACACAAAGTTCTAGCATGTGTTGCAGTGCAGGAAAACTTTTGGTGTCCATGGAAGCCCTGAAACTTCTTCAGATTTTGGAAAACAAAATGACACGAGTGTGTGGAAAAGTCAAAATGGTCTAGCATTTCTGAAGTGGTCTTAGTTCGTGATGTAACTATTTTATTTAATCAGGTTCAGAGTAGAAAATTGACTGAAGCCAAGGTCTCTGAGTTTCTTCTAGATTCCCCAGCCATCCGAGCAGTTTCAGTGATTTTTGGTTTTTATCCTAAATTAAATCCTAGTCAATTCACATTTGTGATGCCTGCCTTTTTAGGACATTAAGGTGAGTAATGCCTCAATGCTTTCAAAGGATTGCTTTGCATCGCTTTCTTGTCACTCCACTTAAGGATCTCTTAAAAGGCTACAGGGTCACTGGCTTGCTTTTAAATGCCAGCAAATCTCAAGAATTCTGTCTGGAACCTTTTCAAAAGTGATAAGGACCAATCTCAGGTCACCTCATCTTTGATAGCCAGGAACATGTGGACTAGTCACATGTCTCTGGGAGCAGCAGAGAAATCCCTCACATTCCAAGGGAAGTGGGTGGAAGGAAGGCTGTTTGTGTTGAGGGCTAAACCAGTACATGGGGCCCTGGACACTGCCATGATCTGGGGCACTGGAACACTTCAAAAACAACTGAAGGGCAAGGGAAGAGCAATAAGCATGTAGGATATAAAAAGCTGCTCAGACGCCTCATGTATAAAGCATAAAAATTTAGGTAATTCCTGAGTTAGGTTGCTGTTGAAGTGGCTTTTTTAAAATTATTATTTGGGAAGTAGTATTAACAAAAGCAGCTACGCCAAATTCACATGCTTACATCTTACTGCATGCAAAACTAAATTACTTGCTCAGAGCCCATAGATATATCAGGGGGGAAATCAATATTAGATCTCTTGAATTCCAGCTGGGTCACCTCATCATTGTGACTGATGTCAAAGGCACCAGGAAGTGAAACCTTGTTTTTACAGCCTAAATGATCAGAAATTGTAGAAGATTAAAGTAGCCAAGGTATCCATACTCTTAGGAGTTTTCCATACTTTTAGGAGTTTTCCTAAAAAATAAATATGTCTTGAATTCATTTGTGGTCTCCTTTTTGGTACTGTTGGGAGCTGCACTTTCAACATTTTCTGAGGAAATGACAAATGGTGGGTTAATAGCACTGAAAATGAAGACAACTTCTGTCATTTTATGAAGGCCTTTCTTTTAAAAAGTATTGGAAAAGAGCATTTCAGAGAAGTATTACAATCCCACTTCCCAGGGAGTTTTGAAACTTGAAGACTTTTTGCAGTTCGAATCCAGTTTGAAGTCAGTTTACACGAGCTGCTGTGCTTGGCACATTGTCTGGAAAATCCAGAAGGCTGCTGGAAACACGGTGTTTGCCACACATTTCATCCTTGCCCTTGGCAGCAAGCTCCAGTGACAAAGTAACTCTGAAATTCCAAAAACCACACAGAAGATGCATATGCATCAATTCTGTGTTAAAGAACTTGAGCACCACAGAAATAGAAAATTTTAAAAAGTCGCAATAAAGAGAAAGGGCTGCCTTTTCAGCTCATCCTTTAAGCACGTTGAGCTCATTTCAGTCAGCAGAACTTCAGTCCTTAGTCATATAGAAGAGCTTGGATGTTTGTTATTGAAAGGAGGATGTCAAGTGTGAAAGTGGTCTCAGTAAAATAATTCCTGAATTTCATAAAAACTGAGAATAAACTGTTTAAAAATTGCTCAAAAATCTCCTGTGATTCAGGGACTGTTTGGAAAAAGGAGTTGAGGTATTGCAAGTTATTTTTGCTCCTTTTCTGTAACTAATGCTGGTTGCTTACCTGGTCTTTGTTACCACTGCAAATTTTTTAGCAAAATTAATGTCATTCAGATGAAAGATCTGTAAGCAGTATTGATGAATTTTTTTTCACAGCATCTGGATAATTCATTCTGTTATCTAGTCTTCCACCCTGCAGGCAATACAAAAAAGACTTTCAAGCAGAGTTTGAAGTATGACCTGGTCAGATTTATTCTTTCTGATTGTCTGTGTCTGTGGAGACACAGCATTGATATCGACTGGTTACTAAAGAATTTCTGGGCTAGGAATAAGGTGGAGACTCTTGTTTGTTCCAGAATAATAACCACCACACCCACCCACAATCACTGGTAAAGAAAATCTGATAGAATTGATGCAACTGAGAGGAAAAAAAAAATCTTTACTTTTACATGTTCGTTTTATTGCAGTTTAAACACAACATGCTGCACTGTGAAATAATTCTCTGGGGTGCAATTAAACAACTACTTCTTCATTTGGTTTCACAATTTCATACCTGCATGGAGCCCTCATTGGTGGTTTCAAAGAAGAGTAACTGCATCTTGAAGGCTTTCTAATCATCTAAATCCACTGTACCTGGTGATTTTGTTTTTTTCAGAAGTCATTAGATGGTTCAGATGAGATTGGAAAATAGAAATATTTAAGAAGTAGAAAAATGTGAACTAAGATGGCTGGGTGTGGCCCTGACTCTTGTGATTTTTATGACATTTCTGGTCATCATCGGCCTCAGTGACTGATGTAACTCAGTGGACTTAAAAATAAATAATCAAATGAAATATTGTCTACCAGAGCCACAGGAGGTTAACTGTATTAGGGAGCTGCCTGAGATGGGCAGAGATAGAGAGTGAGAGATAGAGGAAGGATGGGCTGAGTGTCCTGTGATTAATGTCAGGGAGGAGTGCTCTTGTTGCTGAGTCACTGGAGACAGAGTCCAGGCTGGGTGCATGACTCATTCCCAGAAGGACTAAGATGAGGCTGCCTGTTAGAGTCATTGCTGTGCTCCAGAGGTTCCTGGAACTTGTTTGAAGTAATGTTAACGATGCTGGAGGGTTTATGTTATTTCTAGACCAGCAGCATTATAACATCTACAGCTTGAAAAGAAATAAAAAACTGGGGAACTGCACTGAGGATCTGGGGAGCCAGACATCAAGTAAAGCTCTGTAAGCATCTCAGAGTGTCTCATTATGTCCCTCACCATCCTCACTGAATGCCCCTGGCTCAGGAAGACTAGAAGAATGTTTGGCTGTTGGCATGCTTTCCCTTTTGATCATCATCCTGACTGATATTTCCTCATACATTGTTATGCATCCATATCTGTCAAGAGATATCTGTCTCCTATCTTGCCTTAAATTAATTTCTCTGGAGCCAGGAGCAGATTGAATAATTAGCTCTGCCTGGTGGTCTGGGTCCATCACTGCCCTTGTTCCTGTGGTGTACAAGGGCACTTGTCCTTCAGTGGGCAAGGCTGAGACTGTGCACAGGCAAATGGAAAGGGAAGGAAGCCTTCCTATCCTGAAACACATCTGTATAGCTTCTGACATGCCCAAGTTGTCATGCAATACCCCTCTGCTTCTTATCAGCCCACTTATGACAGACTTTTGTTATTTTCAGTGTCCCTTCTCTAGGCTTACAAATAAAAGAAATATAACCCACGTTAGCTCGACTTCTTTCCATGCTTTGTAGATCAGATCAGACAATCCATTCTATGAAAGGCATTTGTTTGCAGGATTGTTTTAGAGAACAATGCAATTGCTAAAACACAGAATTAGCAGTGATAAATTTTCAGTCTTGCTGAAGAGTTTTTTCTTGGATCTCGTAATTGCTATACAGCTTCCTGAAATGAAGCCATATTTAGCATATTTCTCTTAAACTTTTTTTTTTTTTTTTTTTTTTTTTTTTTTTTTTTTTTTTTTGGTGGGTATCTTTTATAGTTTTTTTTATAATTTAAAACTGGAAGTACTTAAGCATGTACTTGCCTTATTGGAGTTGTTTGATATAATTTGGGTTTTAGGCATGCATTCAATGTAGCAAAGACATGACTGGAAGATGATTTCAGAGGAATCCGTCCTATCCAGTTGAGCTACCTGGCTGGCCTGCCTAAACTTATAAAATTGTTTTGTGCTGTGTGAGAGGATACCATTCCCAATCAGTTGTAGAACAGGGCTTTAAAGAGCAGGATTTGTACTTATACAGCCAAATAATGCATCTCCACTTAATCAATGCAAAGGCTTTAGTTTCAGGCTGCCTGAAACACAGTCAAGATGCAATGTGGTAAATTATAATTTTTGACTTTTCACCACCAGCAGGAACTCTTTTTGGTCAAGAGTTATTGTACAGGTAAATATTAATTTGGATGACAAAAGGAAAAATTACTTAGGCCTTCGCCGTAATGTGTTAACTCCTTTGAAAGAACATTGTGATTATGCTATATTGAAGTAAGCCTGCTTGGAGAATTGCTGCATTACCTGAGAATTCCTGGAAAAAATTCATTGATTAAACTTTATCCTCTCTGGGGCTTCCTATTAACTATGTTCCCTCTGTGGAAGAATATGTTAAATCCAAAATATTTTCACTACTGGTATTTTAATCAAGTGAGAGACATCCCTCATGGATGCTTAACTGGAAACCAAAAAATCTACATTTAAATTGAGGTTCTAAAATACACAACCCAAGAGATTGTGAGTACCTTTTTCAGTCATATTGTACATGAAGATCATGATGCTCTAACTTATTTGTCATAACTTACTAGATATTAGGAAGCCAAATTGAAGATTTAGGTAAAAAGAGAAAAATAAGGTTTGAGAAGATATTTTACACTTGTCTTTCTCAGCATAAATATCTGCACAAAGTCTAGAAAAATGGTGAACTGCTGGTTGTACAGAAATTTATCTGGCTGATATTCACCACAAACTGGTGCTGTCCTCCCCTGGTATAAACTGGCATCACTGGGTAATGAGCCAGATAGCACAAGAAAAGGCTCTGTCTCACTGGAAATATTTCCCTTAGCATTTTTTATCATTTGTGTTATCAAAGTGACTAATTTGGAGGCATTAAATGTTATCCCTCGCAATGAGAAAGCAGTTATGTACTTGGATCTGCAGAGCAAATCCCATTTCCCAGGTGCTTCCCAGCATCACTTCTGGTCTTAATGAGAGTACACATTTAAGTGGGAAGGAAAACAAATTTTACTCTCTTCCAGGATTTCATTAGTTAGGAGAAAACAATTAAAAACCCAACCAAACAAAAAACCAAACTAAACCAAAAAAATCACACCATAGCCCCATAGCCTTAACCTTCGAAGGGGTCTGATTTCTTCTCCAGCTGGTGGCTCGATCCATTTTCCATAAAACCCTGGAATGACTCCACAGCACCATCAGGGCTTCAGTAGTTTGATTATTTGTTATACATTGGTGCTTCCACTCCACAATACAAAAAAGTGTTTGCATACCTGAGGGCTGGTATGTCAGAGAACTTTCCATCATCAAACATGTGCACCTAGGAAAAAAAGGTAGTATGTCCCAGAAAAAAGAAGTTGTGTTATGTCTTTATAAAGTATATAAAGTTTGTGTTAATAAAGTGTATATATTAGAACATATATATAAAGTATATATATTAGAGCAAACAAGTGAATAATTCACAATCATTTTAAGCTTGTTCACCATTCTGCTTCAAATTTTAAGGACTAAGAATTTGTAATTGGCTCTAGGATCCCTAGAAGTTTTTACAATTTTAACTGGGCATTAGAGTGTAATTAAAAAAAAACAAAACCCAAAAAACCCAAAACAAACAACTATCTTGTAAAGATCTGGTTGCTTGAGCTCAATGTTTATTTATCACATCAACAAATGTACCTGAGTGGGTGGTCACAAGAACACCAAAGTGTTCTCCTCTCCTGTAGTGCAGCCTCTTCCTCTACAGCTGACACTGAACTGCCTTTGCATGTCCTAGGAGAGACTGGTGATGGGAGTCTCACATTTTTATTCCTGACAGGTACAAGTGGCAGGTACACTCTAAATCACTGTAATCTGTGCTGGTTATAATTTCAGACTGCTTTGGCAATCTGCTCTTACTAATCCTAGCAATTGGAATGTACTTTCAGAGTGTTCTGGGGAGATTTACAGCAAAGGCAAAGGACAAGGTTTACAATGAAGCATATAAAAGTCATATTGTGTGTTTATATTACACAGATGTCATCATGTACCTGACAATCTTTTAAAATATAAAAATAATAAAATTAGGTGTTAGATGTTCTAGTAATAATTAGAACAAACCCAAACAGCAATAAACGCCTCCCGCTTGCTTTGGAGTAGTTTAATTATAACTAAGTCAATGACATAAAAGTTCAGCAATCATTCTCAGAAAATGTCATGGGGTTTTTTCATAAGGACTGTGAAGAAAAAGATACCAAGGAGCTCAGTAACATGTATTTCCCTACTTTATCTTAGTGTCACACAATATTTGATATCATATGCTACTTTATTCCTCACCAAAATTCTAACCAATGGTTTTTTTCCACACATTGCAGGCTAATGCCCCTAGACCGACTGTGTTTATGTCCCTTTAACTCAAATATATTTCATTATTTGGGAACAGGTTATTGACTGCCTCAGTTATGCCTTTCAACCCTGCAGAAACAGCACCTGAGTGGTGTCAGAAAACTGTATCAGGCCTGCAGCCATAGTCCTTTTTCTATAAAGAATCACTTGTACATGTTGTACATCAAGATTAAATCCTGCCCCCTAGTATAAAAGTATAAACTAAAAAACTATCATTTCCTCTTTTATTAGGTATTAAAACTAAAAATAAATAAATAAATAAATAAATAAATAAATAAATAAATAAATAAATAAATAAATAAATAAAACTATTAGGATACCCAAAAAGTAAAACATACATTTGCAGCACCCATTTTCTGAAGAAATCCCTCTTCCCATTCCAGCAACTTTTGCAGTCCTGCCTGAGCTCCTGCTGCTGCTCTGTTGTTCTATTCTTTGTTTGGGATTTTTATTTTTTAATTTAAAATAACAAAGGCTTCATCAAAATGAGAATTATCTTTAGGAAATAAAATATATTCATAAAAAGTAATTTTTTTTCTCCTTTTAAAATCAAAACTATTTGCTGAACACCATGCAGGTTCTCATGTGATTTTATTCCCCTCATTCTTTTTATCCAGCTAAATGTTCTGGATCAAACTATCATTACACAATTCTAGTATATATAATGTTTGTTTTCAAGAGGTTGGGCTGGAAGAACAAGCCAGGTTGAATGTGAGACTGAATCAGACACTGGGCTGTGGTCTGAAAAGAATGTTACCATCTGTTTTACTAGCAATATGCGAACTTCAGTGTCCCATAATGGTTAAAAAATTCCTCAGGTGGCAGAAAGATTATACTAAACTGCAGTGGCAGTGTCTTTTCTGGGCTGTGTTATGAAAATAACAGAAATTCTTCCCCTGTTCTCCCAAAAAGCAAACCAAAAAGGGGGCAAAATTATTCTTTTCAATATGTACAGGAAACATAACAAATCCAGGGCATGAGCATAGTTTTGACATACTGTATGGCAATTTAATATTGTTAACTAAGCAGAAATACAAATGCTTTTCATATAAATATATGTTACTTGCAAAGGAACAGTTTCACACATTTTGCCTGTATTATAACCTCTTTATAGATTTATATTGCAGCAGAAAACAAAAAAGGGAAAATCAAAGATAGGGAGTATTTGAAATGGGTCATTTAGTATAGGAATCAAATGCACTGTGGTTAACATCTGAAGACACCCCTATATTAGAGAAGAAATTAAGGCTGTCATGTGTTTCTTTAGTTTAATGGCAATGGAAATTCAGTTTAATAATCTCAGAAATGTATCTAAAACTAGGCAACCATGATATGAGAGACTTCAGACAGAAAAGACAGTCTGTGTATATCTGACATAATGTTTTGTAAGGAAAATAAACGAGTGGTTCAACAAAGAGAAAGGCTGTAAAACTCTTTTTAGTGTGGTAAAAACAATTCTCTACAGATGAAACTGCAAATGTAGAATCTTTTATTACATTTATAAATGAGGAAGTTCAATTAGCTAAGTGCATCTCATCAGCAAGATTTTCCAAAACATTAATGTTGATCTGACAGTCCCACTGATGTCATTGCCCTGCCTATACTGATTTCAGTACAGAAATTTTAAAGCCACTGGTGAAAATTTTTAACAAACTTAATCCTCTTTGATTTCTTATATAACACAATCCCTGGGAAAGGGAGTGTGGCGTATTGATGACTTTGGTTTGACAGGGGGACTAGATGACTATTAAGCAATGCCCATTTCATGTGTACTCTTGAAATTTCAGTTTAGCTCCTTTGGCTGCAGCTAAAGAATAATTATATGATTTTTTTTTTTTTTTGTGTAATTCCTCAAAAGAGAATCTTTTCCAGTACTTATAGTTTGTTCTAATTCTCTTCCATAACGTAGGTCTGCATGTGCTCATGTATACTGCGATAAAGTGCAATGCAATAAAGTGCTTAAATACATTTTCTCTGAATATTAAAAGTCAAAGAAAATAGATTTCAGGCCACCAGGCTACTCCAGACAGGGCTGAAAAGGTTTCTGCTCCTGGGATCATCTGCATTGTAATCAGTGATCAAGCACAGAGAATGATGAGCCTCTAGGTATTAGGCTACAAGCCAAGATTTTGAGACCTTCCAAATCCTTTTTTGGCCCTTTAAAAAGTAAATATAAAACTTTCAAGGTGGATTCCTGTCCTTGTGGCTCACAGCTGTACACCTGTGGCTTACTCACTCTGCTGACCCTTGCCAGTGATTCCATCTGTCTTGACTGATGACTGGGAAGTGAAGTTCAGCACCTCCTCTGATTAATTCCCTGCAGCAACCACACTCCATTCGAATTACTGCACAGCTGAGGAGAAGGAACCTGTAACGATTTTGTACCAGAAATCAGAGGCTGGAAAATTGCTTTGGAAGGCTGAGAATGCTTTCCTGGAGTCTCCATTTGCAGTAAATATCGTTCACATTTAGTGACATACTGACTTTGGAATCTGAGGAGGCTGGGAATGTAACTCACAAACTGGACCCAAGAAATTTTTTGTAGTTTTGAATGGCTCGGTTTCGCACCAGTCGCTGATTGACACTTTAAAGCCAGAGCGAGGACATCTCCAGGCTCCTGTGCATCTTGTAAAACTTCTGTCGGTTTAAACAGAGGATTTTTCAAACAAATTGTGTTTGACTCCATTTCAGCAGCAGAGACTTCTGTGTCAGCACATTGAAAAAACACAGAAGCATAGAAGATGTCCTGTAAGTTGTCTCACCCTGTGCTGAAAATCCATCAGTTCTAACAGGTTAAGCCATCATGGACTGCATCAGTGCCCGGGTAGGCACTTCCAAGAAGTGTCCATTATCAATTTGGCACCTTTTTCAGGAGCAATAAATCCAGTGTGTGGGACCTGGGAGTGCAGGGAACACTGGTTTTGAGTAGCACATCAATCCATGGACCTGTTTCTCTGTGGCCAGGAGAGGCATCTATGCTGCCTTCATAAAAACTACGTTATAAAAATTCTCAAAGACATAAACCAATGAATAAATTTAGCACTTTCATCCTCAAAGTATACTACTTCTCCTAGCTTTCAAAGCCAGGCACTTTTTAATTTTAGTTTGGTGTTTTGTTTGGTTTTTTTTTTTTTTTTGAACCTCTCTCCCTCACGTGTTATTTCACATCACAAAATCTATGCTCAAGTAGTCTTGCAGTCTCTCACATTCTTTCAGATCTGTGCACTCCCCCACATCTTGGTATGTTTTCCCCACCTCATGTTTATCTATTTAAATGAAAGAAAGGAAAACTGGCTTTCTCACAGGAAAAGGGCAAACTCGGGCAGATAACTTGGACAAAGAAGAAATATGCGTGCATGAGTGGAATTATGGAAAAGCCCTGCAGTGTCATGGAGAAGGTCAGGCAGGGGAGAAAGGAGTAATCTATGCCCAAGGACTGGCATCAGCAGAACAGATTATCCATTTCCAACTAAGATACTTCTGTAGTGAAAGTGCTGATGGTTGGTCATGTGGATATTTCCAAAATCTTCATCTGGACTGTCAGTAGAAGATACAATCACTTATGTAAGGAAGGACATCCTAAAGGAGGCTCTGAGGCTGTGCATCTCTCCAGCTCCAGTGTTAGCTACCCTTGTTGTAACTTTGTATTGCATTACATTAAAAAAAAAAAAAAAAAATCTGTTTAGTACAGAATTTTAATTTCTGTGTTGCTGGGAATTGTGTTGCCTGCAGAATCCCTTTTCATTCCCTGTCCCAAGACTGTTTAGTGATGTTGATGTGCTTTATTGAATAGCAGCTTTGTTCCAAAGGCTTCACTTTGGAAGAGTGTGAAATGATCTCTCCTATTCATTTGTAAAACAGTTTGTGATGAGAGTTATTGTATGTGGTTAGTCTTATTGTTGATTTTTAAATCTGAATACCAGTTGTCTACAGAGGATGTAGAGGATGTACATTTTGTTGGTTTCTAGCCTGCTTGCCCACATACCTTTCGTTCCTCCCAGTAGTTTTTGAAGCTATTGCATCCTTGTTACAATCCAGGCAGCTGAAATATCTTGAATTCCCAGTATCCCTGTGATAGCAGGTTGAGGGGACAGATACAAGCAGTGACAGTGCTACTGGTAGAAAAGCAAGAGCTCTGCCCCTTGCCCCTTCAGAGAGGGCAGCCATGGGGTACATTTGGCTTGCCAAGCCTTAAACACAGAATTCCCAGAAGGAGTGGGCTAGAGGCTGTAGTAGAGGCTATAAAAGAAAGCTGTGCTTGGGAACATGAGAGTGCTCTAAAAGATGTAGGGGGTGTCTGCATGTATTCATGGCTTTATCTGTCTCTCTGCTCATGAAATGCTGCCTAAACTTATTTAGTGGTTGAATGTATTTCAGTTGGTGCTTAGTAAGTTTGCAGCTTTTAAAGTCTGGATGTGTGCATTTAGAGCTCTAGTTAAAAGAGAGAAAACAGGGATATGAGTAGGTCAAGAGGCCACTGGAAGACTGGTTCTTACTTTTGTGATTTATCTGTGGGGCCAATCTACTGTTGGAACTTTAAGCACCTCTGCTCTCTATGACACCATTCTGGTGGCAGAAGGGCAAACAATGCAAAGTGCGTTGCTGAGGCAGGGAGAGAAGTGGCCATACTCTTGCTCACCATCATTGCAGAGCAGCCTTATAAGTCTAACAAGAAAAGACCTTCTTTTTGTGTAGGGTCCTTCTAATATTCATGAACAATACAGCTGTTATCACACAAGTGTAGTTTGTGTTAAATGTACCCCAATGATCATACTCAGAAGGCTTTGGCACGTTATTTTAGTATTTGTTGATCTTTGCTGCTATATTCCTCAGCTCCATCTTGGAATGCGTGCCCCATATTAGCAGGCAAATGAAATACTTGCTCTAGTCAAGTGTAAACAAATTATTCCTTCCTGACTGTGAAAGCTGTGAAGAAACCTGGAATGTAGTATGTAATTAAAAATACATGTTTTAGATAAACATAGTGGCTCAGTGTTTTTGCTGTGTTCGTCATCTCAAACGTGCCATCTGTGGATGATGAGTGAGGGAGCTATATATAGAAATGGGCTCACTCTGCAGACTTCCTTAATTTTATGGGACTACGAATGCACTGACATTTCCTGGTGGCTTAAAAGAGGCAGCAAATCACACTCACTTTGCTGGTATGTGCCCTGTTAACCAATGCCTTAGGAAAAGTGTGATTTTCTTTTTAACGTATTGCAGGTTAAGGGGAAGAATAAAGGAATAAAATACCCAGAATTCTCAGAGCCTGTGAGCAAAGCTAGAGCCGGAGATTCAGACTGTGAAGAGCTGTATACAGGTTGCCTGTGCATTTGTTGTTCTTTTTTATTTTTTGCTTTCCACAAGTATTTCCTAAAAAAAAAAAAAAAAAAAAAAAAAAGGTAAATTTCAAGCGCAAAAGATCTTGGCTATACAGAAAGTGAACTCAAGCAGAATTGAATAAGTATTCAAAAAACTTGGAACTAGAAATTAAACTCAGGTCTTTGGGACACAGAAAGGAAAAAAGAAGTACTTCTGATCTGTATACAGGTCAACGCATTTCAATGCTGAGGGGTCACAACAAAATGCAAAGAGAAAAGGGCGATAAAGACCCCTTTGCAGAAACTCTTAAGTCTTAAGCATTGAAATATTAATTACGTTCAACCAAGTAAAATGAAGCTTGAGAACTAATCATAAACAAAAAGTCTAAAATCAGGCTTCCTGTTCAATAGGCAGTATTTGTTCACTTGAATACATTGAATGGGTGATTGACTGGAACTATTTGTGATGGGTTATGAGGGTTTGTTAGATGCCCTGAAATTGCTGCCTTTTATTCACTTTATGGTGTTTAGCATGCCTTTTTTAATAATTCAAGATTTTTGTGCAGATGCCTATATGGCTATCTTCCTCCTGATCATGTATCCTCTATTGTGGAATCAACAGCTAAATGGTCAAGAATGAAAAATTATCTCCTCTCACACCAACTAAAGCATGAAATGAGCCAAGTTCTTCTTGCACTGGGTTTTTTGTCATTTGTGAGTTAGCAGGAAGAGGAGGGGAGCTGAGCACCTATGGAGGTAACAGTGGCTTAGCACACCTGGGAGTGTCCTGTGAAACAAGCAGGAGATTGTCCCAGGAACTGTTTGAGGAGACCAGGTATGAACCAGCAGGATGACTCTGTGTATTGATGGTGAGGTTCCACATATGTCTGACTTTTGAGAGTATTAGTTCAGTTCTGGACACTGTTGTATGTGTAAAAAAAGTCACTTGTCTAGGCAGAATAAATGCAATTTCCTTAAAATTTCTTTAAGCTGCCTAGTATTTTTTGTAGTCTTATGTTTTAGCAAGTGTATTTGCTATGTCCTATGGCAATGAATTCCTTCTTGTTTAGTTTCTATATTCCTGGTGCAAGCAAAATTCCTGCTGGATTCAGCGAAGAGCAAAGAAACTCAGTGTTTGACTGAAAGACTCACAATAAAAAAACCTGTAGAGAGTAATTATGGGAGACACTGGACAATTTATCTACATTTTTTTATACCTGTACTGAAGACAACAATTAATTTCCAAAATTAGGACCCATCAGTGAGAAGTTAACGTTTGACATCACCCTTGCCTGTGAAATTAAATATTTTGGGTTTGGATAAAGTTTTCAGTCATGCATATTCTTGATAAGAAACAAAGTCCTGCCTACTTTTATAAATGACCTACCCCTCCTTGTGGCTCTTTTACCAGTTCTTTAGTTCACAGAAATATCCCTTTGAAGGAGACCTATCAAAATAAATGTCCAAAGTTTAAGTCTAGTCTGAAGTTTCATTTTTAAATTAATATTAGAAATTGTGAATACTGATATTTTGCTCTCCTGTTTTTAATTGATGATGCTATTTTGATTCTAAATTCAAGGCAATGATTTAATATCTATCTAGAAACGACAGACTATGAGCTCAGCTGAACTCAGAAAGGTTGGAGTTAGGTGGGACCATATCCAGCTTGATGCTGTACCTAAGCCTTAATACACCTCTAGGGGCATTTGCATGGAAATGAAAGTAAGGCAATAAATAATAACAGATTTATTAGTTTATATTCAGCTACAGCTTAGTGCTATTAAAAATTTATACCACTTGCTATTTTTAAAGCCCTGTACTTAATGACTTGTTGTAAAAATAAAAAAAAAAAAAATGTTGACTGAAAAGTCTATGAAAAGAATATTGGCATGCAAAAGAAATTAAAGTTGCCATTTAAGGGCCAAAATGACAGAATATAAAATTTTGAATTGTAGCCAAAAAACACTGTTTCTGTTAACACATCTGTGCCACACATCTGACTTTGGTCTTGATCTTCCAATTTCCTCCTGTTTCACAGACACTTTCCACACCTCTTGAGCACTCTAGGGTCAGATATTTTAGAAGCAGGCTGTGCTGGATTTTCAAAGAAACAGAGCTGTAATTTCCTGACCTGAGTTTTTCACTCTTGGTACCGTTTTTTCAGATTTCATAGCACAAAATAGTTAAAAATGTTCATTTTTTCTCTCCTGTCAGAAGCCAAAGCAGCAGGTCGCTGTCTCCCTTGGCTGGATCTCTCTGCCAGGGATGACTGCCACCAGGAGTTGCTGTAGGTCCTTCCCACAGCTCTGCTTGCACAGTCTGTGCCAAGGGCTTAGAAATGCAAGATTGACCAGGGATTCAGTTTTCTACACTTTAGGCTGCCACCTGTTTTGAGAAAATTACCATGTCTTTTCCAGAACTTCTAGGAAATAAATGCTACAAATGCAACAGTTATTTACTTCACCTGCTTACCAGCACTGTGTAGAATCTGGTCTGCAGAAAAAAAAACCCCAATGTGTGACCTTCTCTGCTATAGAAGAGGAGGATCCATGCAAGCATGGACAAAAGCCATTTTGGGCAGTCAGTCACCAGCTGTGGCTCGTGTGACAGTTTTCTAGTTGACAGCTTTTATGAGGAGATTCTTCTGTTGGGAAAAATAGCAGAATTAGACTAATGTGGGCTCTTGCAGAGATTTCCTCCCTGTCACCATCTCCTGTGCAATGCGACTTTGTCCCCATTTTATGGATGAAAGGGACAAAAAGATTTCTGATTTTTGTGTTTTCCTGGAAGCTTTTGTAAGTGCAGTTCCTACAGCAGTGGCAACGGAAGCTGCTTTGTATTTCTATGTGATTCAGCAATGCATATACACAAAGGGAGCAGCCTTTTGATAATCTGTATTTCAATAACCTGGCTGCAACACACTGATTTAAATCGAGGGGAGAATGGGCTGAGATGCTCAGTGATAACAGTTCATTGTTATCTGTTCATTGAACAGCTCTCATTGTTCATTTTCTTCCGTGGCCTCAGTGGTGTGTGCAGCAGCAAGCAAGCTTATCTCAGGTATGGAGGAAAAAGTAACTTGTGTTTGCGGGAAGAGAAGGTAGAAAGAATGTTGGATGGAAGTTGCTTGGCATGTAGCTGCAAGGGAAGCACCCACCTGCCTTCTCTTTATTCCTAAACTCTATCCTGAAGAATTCCTCCATCGTCCTTGGGCTCTCAAGAACCCTTTCTGTCCTGGATTTCCTATGGTTCTCTGTACTGGAGAGTCCTTAACTGATCAGTTTGAATCTCCACACTGAATAGGTGGGTTTTTGGCAAGTAACGTGAGGAAGTCATGCTGTGGGCTCTCTCATCTGCAGTGGGTCTGTAATTGGGAGGTCACAGCAGCAAAAGAAGCAATAATAATAATAATATAAATAGCATAAAATAATTATATATAATATATAATATAATAGTATATAATAATAATAATATAAATAATAAATAATAGTACAAGATATACACCTAGGCTTAAATGCTGCAATGACACTGAGTTATAGACCCCTGGCTTTCCCTCCTCAGCGTGAATGAATGGGTTTGCTGTACATTTAGAATAAAGGATATAATTATAAAAAGTTAGCTATAAGCCTGGCTCAGCCCAGGAGCAATACATCTGAGCAATTTATTCATTACTTCTAAAATACTGATGTCATGATATGTATAAAGTAGAAGTTTATGCTTTTTATTTTTCAATTGTTTTCCTGAGCCATCTTCTTTCTGCAGTCGGAGCAGGGACAGCAGCAGGTATCAGTCAATGCATTATGATTCTGGCCCTATTCTAACACTTCTAAAATTAAAGACCTGTGTTTCACTCATGGCTGCTTGGCAACCCTGAGTCATGGGTATGTGGAAGTGCCCCAGGACAGCCCACAGATGTTCCCTACAGGTCGCCCACAGCCAGCTCCAGCAGCCTTTCAGCCATATGGAAAGTCAGGAACTTTGGCCTTGAGCCTGTTCTTAATATACTGTGTTGTTGTTCTGCTCGCTAAAATTAAAGAGTTATGAGGAGAGGGAAAAACAAGGTGCCAAAACCAATAGTCTAGGTTTTAGTTTTAGTAATTGGAATTGACTGTAAAACACAGGGTGGGAATTTCCTTTTCCTTTTTACATAATGTTCGCTGTCCTGATGTTGTACAGACATCTTTTTCGTAATGTCTCTCTCCTCAGCAGCTGAAAAATGTTGAAAAAATTCAGTGGAAAGTATTTGCTCTATTTTTTCTAATGTGAAAATAGACCAAATTTCTTTTTCATAATGTTATGCCCCTAGACATACAAATGCCTATGGGGTACACAGATATTAGGATCAAGGTTGGAAGACCCATGGCAAGCTCAGCTCATCAATGATCCTTCTGCCTTCACTGACTCTTGGTTGAATGTCCCTTCATTTAAAAGTCCCTTGAGATTGAAAAGATAACTAAATTTTCAACCTATAAAGCTGATATCTAGTTTTAATATTATTTCCAGATAAGCATAAAGTTTGTTTTTCATTTTGTGCTCAGTGAAAAGAGATAAATATGTATATTTTTATAGAGAGGAAATAGGCAATGTAAAATGCATCTGGAGACAGACAGTTTTATGACATTCAATTAACATATTTCTGTTTCATTACTTGTGTTGCTTTAATTGGTTGTGAAACTGCAGCTCCAAGTTTTTGTCATCAGAAAAATCAAGTGGTTGTTTTACAATTTTAATGAAGTTCAAGAATTTGCATGCATGGATTTGACCAGGAGCACAAATTCAAGTCGAAAGCTTTCCCTTCCATGAGGGTACTCTACAATGAAGTAAAGGGTTATATATCCTTATTGATCCTCACTCCAGGGTCCTGGCTCCTGTATTTTTCTGTTACTGAGAAAAACCCCATCACAGTCCACAGGCTAAAGACAGCAGAACACAAGTGAATAAATGATGTTTCTCAGCTCAGAAATTTTGGGTCTTTAAGCATAAGAAAGGCCACTGTGGTACAAAGGGCTCATGTTTTATAGGAGGCTCACAGGGGATTTCCAGGCATGTTGAAGGCTTATTTTAAAGCCAAGTGCTCTGCATCAGAAATCATCTCACTGGACAAATATGGGTGAAGAGAGGATGGGGTTTGCCCTTCCAGAGCAGGACTAGGCAGTGACCTTGTATGTTAGAGACAAAATTATGACTAGGGAGTCCTTGCTGTCATTTTACACTACCAGATTTAGTACTCTGGGGCTGAAGTAGGTGCATCCTTCAGCTCTTCAGGCAAGCAGCTTGAGTCTTCCATGCCTGAGCTTTTATTTACTTATTTATATTCTGTTTACTCTATTGCTACTGGTTTTGTACAGTTGCATACCTGTAGGACTAATAAGCTCATTAATGAAGATCCTTGCTGCTACTACAACACCAACAATGTTTTACCAGGTGTCTGGACCCTCTGGAGGTCATACAGAGACAGATGAGACCAAACACACTCATGCTTTCAGAAATATTGGGAAATCCTGTTCTAGCACCTTCCTTCATTGTTATCATCTTTTCTTTCATCTCACAATTTCATTCTGACTTCTTATCTTCACAGCATTTCTGTTCCATTAAGTCTATTGTTTTTTATCTTCTTTTTATTCTTTTTTTTTCTTTACTTATGCCCCTCTTCCTCTTATCAGCTTTGATTTTATAATAGTCACAGTTGAGAATTGTCACATAACCACTATCTTCACCCTATTCTTATGTGTAACTCCTTTTCTACAGGGACCATTCTTGGATCACCCAGGTACCATGTTTGTTTAGTTATAAAATAAAGGATAGGGAAAAATGTATGTGAACTTTTCTTTTTTCTCAGAGCTATTGGAGTTCAGCTCCAGGTTGTGCATGATGGGATTCACCAGTGGCTGCAAGTCCTTCAGTCCCTGCATCTACAGCCTGCCTCCATTCCCACCCCTCTCTCCTCTATCTCTGCTGCTTCCTTGCCTCTCTCTTCTCCTGTTTATGGTTTTCTCCTGCAGTTCCACATCTCTATTGTTCAATTCTTCCTCCTCTTCTGCTGCCTCCTGCCTCCTGTCCACAATCCCAATCTCTCCACAATTTCTCTGCATCCTTGCCCTGTTCTGCCCTGCAAGCATCCTCAATACTGTGCTCCTATTCTTGTGCAAGACTGAACCCCCGAGGTGGAATTTCTGCTTTCCAGTCTGTGTTCAGCCCAGCATCATGTCACACACGGGGCCAGACAGGAATTTGTCCTGTGCTCAGGAGGGCTGGAGCCTGCACACGGAGGCTCAACTTCCCCTGTCATTCTGCACCTTTGGAGGGGAAAAAAGTAAAATAAGGGGAGTGAGAATTGCACCACAGTTCAAAGCAGCCCTGGGTCCTGCAGAGTCTCTCTGAGGCTCTGCCCCTGAGCTCCCTCCCTTTTGAAAGAAAGAGAAGGTGCGGAAGGGAAAGTCCTGCTCTATCCCTGCAGATCCAGGTAGGAACATTTCACTGCAGACAGGCTCTCTGAGCTTTAAACAAGTTTGGATTTTATCTGTGCACAGAGAGAATTTTCAAAGCCTACAACCAAATGTGGGAGAAATTTCCTTGGAGCTGTAAGATGCATATCACTGCCATATGCATAAGAGAGCAAGAGAAAAAGGGGAAGCAGGTCTGCTGAATTTCAAGTGTCATCTTCGAAGGACCTCCCTATGAAATGGTTGTTAGGGAATATTTCAAATGGGCAAACCAAGATATTTCCCCTTCTTGTTTCTGAACTTGCCAGGCTATGTTTTGCACTGTTTTCCAAAACTATTCACTTTTTCTCCTGGTTTCCCTGGGGTTAGGTGAGATTCAGAAAAGGGTACATGTGGGAGTGCTGATTTGTCTGACACCTCTGTGCACTTTAGAAAATAAAGTTTGGTCAGTTAGCATTGTTCTTCAAAGACTATAGATGAAACACCACATGATTAAAAATATAGCGACAATGCCTGAAGGCAAAGTAATCAATTTGGTCCAAAGTGACATCGGAGATTTTCCTGACTGCTCCTCACTCATCAAAAAGACCTCAGCAATCATGTACAGTAGGGACTCTGAGATTACTGCAAAACAAGATTGTTTTGACCCATAATCCAGGAATCTGGGAAACTCATCCTGCTCTCACCCCAGTGACTAATTTTTATGTGATGTGACACATTTCCTTACTGCTGAATGATGAGGTTGCCTTCATGCAACAACCTCTAGGAAAAAAAAACAAAACAGACTATTCAACTGCACAATGCACTGAACAGGAGCAGGAAGAATTAAAATTTCATCTCTTCATGCAAAGTATCAGGAAGAGTTCAAATGAAGAGCTGTCACTCTGGAAGGGGAATAGGGAACTGCGCTCCTCTACTCTCCTAGCCTGGAACACACACACAGTTCCCTCAGTAGGGTGATTTCTCAACATTGTAGCAATATAGAAAGTTAAACGTTCTTGAAACACAACACAAAATCAACAGCTTCCACCCCAAAACTATGTCCTGCTGCTTGGTAATGCAGAAGGCTCAGTACCAATCTTACTGCTCTGATGCTGCTGGGAGAGGAAGAAGACTGAGCATGGGAATGATGCTCTGGTTTGCATTAAATTTCCTCCAAGGATTCTGCCTTTGAAATGGAGCTATTCATGCTCATAGAGAAGTTTGAGAGGCAGCAAACATGAGAAAAATTGATTTTGGCTCAGTAAATGTTTTTAGTCCATGGTTAGATCTGTCTGTGATAGTAAATAAAGTAGCATGGCTTCACAGAAGCACTTCTGTGATCTGAATTTAACTTTCATCTGAGCAAATGCAGTTTGAATCAGTTACAAAAATATTGGCTACACAAAACCACTATAAGTTTTCCACAGAAAATATGACAATTGCGGCATCATGGAAAGTCAGTGTTGCAAAGCTATTATAGAAAAATGCTCACAAATGTATTGGGGTGGTGAGAAACGGTTTTTTTTTCAGGGGTTTTACTTTGCTTTTAAAATTTCATTTTTTTGTCAAAGTAATTTTTAGATGCAGTTTTAAAACGTTTTATAATCATTTAAATATTTCATAAACATCTATCTGAGTGGTTTTTAAATAGCATCTCTAATCAGCTTTGTCAGAAGTGCATTTTGGTAAATATTTAATCAGCTCCTAATAAAATTAATAAGAATGTTTTATTCTCTCCCACTAGGACTACATTACCTTCAAAAATAATTTAATTGTGAGGTCTTTAAAATAAAATGTGAAATAAGTATAGGTTATTGTTACAATTTATGCAGCAGCAGGCTATGTAGGAAAATTGGTGTGGCCATAAAAATTCTTGTATTTACATCAAATAGGACAAAAATGCAATCACAGCCCAAAGAGTTTCTGTAAATTTGATGAAATTACCTCATTTTCAGCCACAAGCAGTTAAACCCATTCTGATTATTATTGCTATTTACAGAGCTCTGCTGTATTTTGAAACTTTTGAAGACTTAGGCATTATAAAAATATAGATACTTTGCTTAACAGCATGGAGCAGCAGGCCTCCACAATCCCTGAGCATTGTCCTCTCTGATCAGAGCTGATAAACACCACAGTTTTAAAAGAGATTACCTTAGGGTGGCAGAGGAGACACGAAGAAGAGTTTGAAAATTTGTTTTTATGGCTGTGGTAGTTGTTATAAATAGGTGTAATCTGAGTCAGACAGGGGATGGTCCTTGCAAAATGATGGAAAAACAGCAAGTTGCATGAATCTGATTTCTTCAATTTTAACAGCATTTTCCTCTTCATTTGTTTCATACTTTCATGACTACCAGACCTGCTTGGCCCCGAGTCATTTTAATGAGGTTTATGATGATTGTTTTTTATTGTCTCCACCGAAGTCACTAAATTCAAGCAGCTCATTGTCACAGATGGGAATTGAAGAAGAAAATGATACTGGGCAATATCTCAAAAGAAGGCACAGCCCCTCTCTTTCCATGGTGAGCATTCTGCAAGGCCATTATTGTAGGGAAACAAAAATTACTTTACAACCCATCTTGCATCCAGCTTGTGCCCTATGTCTGAAACTGAACTTAGTGTACTACTCTCAGACGTAGATATATTTTTATCATCTAAAAAATACACTTCTACTTTGATTTTTTGGCGTATGCAGCAAAATCTCCTAAACTCCAGATGTGATATGTTGTCTGGTCATAACAGTGTAAAAAATACTTAAATGACTTTTAGAAAATGGAAATGATGGCTTGATGGCTCTTTACTATGAAGAGTAATTTTACTTCCACTCAGTTGATTCTCTTAATATTATGCAAAGCCAGATTTTTCTAATACAAATTAGCCATTTAAATGAACTGGCTCTTGAAACCTCATCATTATTCTGAAAACAAAATTTCCATGGACACCAGGGCTTGTTTCCTTGTTTTGAATTAAATATTTTCTGATTCAGTCCCATATAAATAAATCATAGATATGTCTGTGTCTGAAAACTAATGCTTGCTGAAAACACCTCCAGAAGTCCAGGCTGATGGCAATATAAAGAACAGATTAAATGGTTCCGATTCCATTTAAATTGGAGGCTGGAAATGTGCTTCTCAACCACAAACACAGTGGATCTGTCTGCATTGGTGTCTTTTAGACAAATATAATTTCTTTTGATCCAGAAAAACAATACCCTTTAGTTGGCATTTAGATTCATGATCAAGGAGTATTATAGCGAGATACATTAATTCTATGCCATGTCTACTTTCTTATAAAGAGTCTCTGATTTTATTTGTTTAGTTTTGTTTGCTGCTTTGCCTGCTTATATGTAGTGTCCAGAAAACAGAGCAAGAATGAGTAATTGCTGGGCTCTCCCATCCAGGGCCAAGGTCTACTGCTGTGCACATTTCTCAGTCTGAAACATTAATCCTCCTGGGTTTTCATGATTCACAGGCAGGAGCTCCACCACATAAATCCCTCCATGTGCATTTCCCATCAGCTGGCAAGAGCTGTGCTCAGCTTTTCACAAAAGGGCCTCTATTTTTCCTTGAGTACAGTGAAGGGTAAATTGAAATACAAATGTGAAACAGCATCCTTGCAGGCCCTCTGCCTCAGTGCTTTCAGTGGTCATGCAGCAGTGTGCTGTGGTTTGGATTTAGCAGCCCTCCAGATAAGTTTAATGACCCCTAATATAATTGTATTTTCATTGCTTTTTGAAGAATATTGGTTTGGCTATGTGTTGAGTTCTAATGCCTCTCACTGGACTTCAGTACAAGACTATTCCCAGACTTCAGACTCTGACTTTTCCAGGGAGAGGAAGAGAGACCAGCCAAGTATCATCACATTATCTGTGATATGCACTCTGGTGAGAGTCCCATAGTTCCTATGTTCAGCTGCAGAGAGGTGTTTTTAAGAATTCAACGTTTCATAAAAATTTCATATGAAAAATATTGGGTGAGAAATTCTGGTACAACAGAAGTGAAAGGCATCACATACAGTTCCTACAATCTGCAAAAATATTTGCCTTATGACAATCCCCTCTGTGGGAGTTGTCTATAACAAAGTGCTGTTATGCTGCAATGCCCACATCTACAAAGCTTCAAGATGTCTCCTGCTGAGGCTACAAGATTTACTTTGTCCTTATACTAGTGTGACAGGTTGGAGCATGGCTGGTCAGCTCTAGCCAGGTTAAACATGCCTGTAGACCTGTGGCAGCCTCAGATCCTAGCAGGCTTGCAGAAAAACTCAATATTTTCTTCTGCTCAAGCAAAAACAAAACCCAAAACCCCAAAGAAATCACTTCTAAACTGACTATTTTTCTAGTTTGCAAGAGAGCAAAGGAATGATGGTTTCCAAATTTGTATTGCAGCAGGAGGAATCCGCCTCCATGTCTTGCTCAAAATCCTTTCTGTCATTGCTTTGTGGAAGTGTTTGCCTTCCTTCCCCACAGATATGTATAATGATGTAAGGCACTGTAAGACTAAGTGGCAGAATGTATATTTTTTATTATTATTATTTTTATACACACACATCCATAAGAACCAAAAAACCAAAATCAAGAGTAATGGTGTTACAGTTTCTATTGCCAGAGCAGCCAAATTATAACACCAGCTCTGCCCTTTTCTATATTTATATATCTATATTTCAGTGTATACATACACACACAGACAATGAGTGATGGTCTGTGCCCTGAGGATGGAAAGCAGGCAGTGAGACTCTGGGAAGTGTGTGTCAGGACAAGGATAAACATCATCATCTCTGCTTTACAGTTTCTGTGGCCCCAGCTCTGGAGAACATGTGTGTGGCTTCTAAATCTCTCTCAAAACATGAAGACACTCAAATATATCCCTAACTTTTAAGGAGCTGATTAAGCCTCGCTTCAAATTTTATTCATGCATACTTAGATGATTAAATACTTTTATAAATTATGTTTAGAATTACAAATTATAATGTTTTTATAAATTATGTTTATAATTGTGTTTATGGCCAAAGCCAGCTGTGAACTTGGGTTCAGACAAGGTCCAGGTTAGATACGAACATTTGCATGTAGCCCTCCAACCACCCTTCCTCTCCATCCTGGTATTTCCCATGACATGAAATATGTGAAGGGTCAGTAGGTGCCCAGTGCTTGTTTAGCTTGGTGTGTGCATGACTGCACCCTTAGATTTGAGTATTGAATTTACATCTTTCACCACAGACAGAGGCTGACTGCTGAGCCACTGCAGAGATCTGTTAAAATACCTTTGTGTTTCCTTTTCGTTATCAGCTGACAATTAGCATCTTTGCCATGATTAGATGGCAACAATATAGCTGGATGCTATTATAGAATTTCTTCAAGGGGGGACAAAAATAATTTGATAACTGGCTTTTCCTTCATCACTCATGTGTTTCCTCTGCGCTGGAGCTCTGAGGGTACAGTAGTGCCCTAATTAATGGCCCTAACCAGTCTCACATGGGATCTCTCCCATACCTGCTCGTGGGCCCAGGGACTGGTCCTTCAGCCTCTGCTCTCCAGCTCAACTGTGCCTGCTGCTGCCCACTGATGCCCTGGAGCCAAGCCTCAGCTTGCTAACTGACTCGCCTTGGACCTGCCTCATGCCCAGGCACTGCCCTGGTGGTCTGTGAACTTGGTTGGACCCCTGAACCATCTGGGTGTGCCCAGAGCACATGGAATTGAAGATTGATTAGCATGTGTCACATGCCACAAGCAAAAATGGGGCTCATTTCCCCAGTGTGGACAAGATGTGGGGAGAGAGGGTTTGAGGGAGCAGTTCCAGGTGTCTGGGCAGAAGAGACCACCAGTGCCAGCTCTCCCAGCACATTCCCATGCTCCCACCTCCTGTGATGCTGGCAGGCACAATCTGTCTGCTATAATTTCTTTGCAAAACAGTAATACCAGTTTGTTTCTCACTTTCTGTACCTATCTCCAGTATCAAGGTTAGCTTTAGCACAAAAGTGCTGTGCTGTTCCTGGGGATTATTTTAAGGATTTTTTTTTTTTTTTTTTTTCACTAAAATGTCAAAGCTGCCCCTCATCTTCAGAGCTGGATGCAGACATGTGCTGCATTCACTGCAGTGTGGTGCTGTACCTTTCATTTTACTCCCTGTGTTGCTAATGAGGAAAGACATTAGCAGCCAGCATTGGCTTTTATAACTCTCCAGCTTAAAGCTCAGCCTGTGAAATGCTGAGAAGATAGATAGCAGCCCTGGCTGACCGTGGCTCCAGAGAGAATCAGCCACCTGTGATAGCTGCTCACACTTCTTGAGGAGCACAAGTCCCTGCTAGGATAATGCTCCTGGAGAATACCCAGTTCTTCAGCAGATAGAAAAGACCAAGGAGGATATTACAGATGGTAGAAAGAGAATCTGGAAAGGACGTCACAAATGTTCCTTGAAAACAAACTTTTCTAATTTATGTTCATATGCAGTGCTCCAGCTGCATATTTCTATTTTTCCCTTGGCTATCCACAAAATCTAAAAATAGCAGTTGACTGTTCTTCAGCTATTTGGGGGAAATTAGGCTTGTAAGTCCTGAACAGATGCACATTATTTTGATAGGTGGGACCTTCATCTGCCAAATAGCTTGTTTTCCTAATTAATTTTATCCTCTCTGGATTTTTAAAAAAAAATTTATGAAAGAAAGGTTTCATGGTAGTAACTAAGTCTGACCTGAGCATAGGCAGGCACCACACAAGATATCTGCCTATCACCCTGATGTCATTACAAACTTTTTTCACTCTCAGCTGTGTTATTGCTGTGCTGGTTTCTAAAACTACTCACATAATGAAAGTTCCCCAAGAGATGTATACTAAACCAGGCACATTTAAATCAATAAGCAGCTGGAATTAGCAAGGCTGAATAGTCCTACTTGGATTTAAACATGCTTCTATCTTCAACTTTCTTTGTACAAAGGCTGGAAATGCTGTCTTTTCCCTGTTCTGGAGGCACTTCCAGGATCATCCCCTCTGTGAGAGAGTTTATGCTGGGAAGATCTCACCTTTCACAAAAGCTCCTGGACTTCTTTTGTACAGAGCTGGACTCTGAAGATTCCACACAGCCTACTTCACATTGCTTCTTACTGGCAATGACTAGAATAAATGCCTTCTGTCAGATTTAAATTAAAGAAATTCTGGAAGCACTTACTCTGGAAGTAAATTTAAACTAGTTGGTTCAAGCATGACTTTAGTGACCTCCAAAAGGGCAAGAGAATGAAAAAGATCTTGGTTATTACAAAAAGTACACAGAAAAATAAACAATTAAGTGCTTCATTATCCCAGAAACATTCTAAATGGCACTGCAGGCATCTCCTTTCAGCCTGCTAAGAGCTTTATATAACTCTATATTCCCCAAGCAATATTATAAGGTATAAAAGTATTTTCTAAAGTTATGTCAACAAGCAATGTAGATTTTAGAGGGTACTACACAGCCCAAGAGGGGGAAAGAAATGACAGTACCTTATTCTGAATTTAAAGGTAATCAGATCAACAGATATGAAACCTGTCTGTTTGCAGCTTTCATTATATTGTTAGCACTTAAGGAAAAAAGGAAGAAAGAGATAAGATAAATGCAGAGTATATTAGTTAGGGAAATGATGTGTTTGCTGGAGGAATGAAATTACTCAATAGAAAAATAAAAAAAGACTTTTTGATATTCACATGAAAATATGATGCATTTCAAAGCAGTGCAGAAGCAGGACTATTTGTTAGGAAAACTGGGGTCTCAGAAAACAAAGACATTCTATTTAAAATCCAATGCAGAGAACAAGTCAGTACATGGAGTACAGTGTCAGTCATTATGAAATAAATAATGAAATAAAGTTAGTGGCAGATGTTCTGGCTTTGGTTGAACTCTTGTACACTTTGTTGGATCTGCTATTAAACACCAACATTTACAAACTTTTTCCCTCCTTAACAAGCTAATGTTTGAACTCCTCTAATAAACAATGGGCAATACTCACTATTTCCAGCAGGTTTAGGGTACTGCAATTTTCTAACAATCAGGGTTGTCTTAATCCCTTCTTTATTATACTGTGGGTTACCAATGAAGCAGTTCACATGAGTGATGCCATAGGACTAATGCTAAAACAAACTCTGGCAGTGTGATACTTAGCATTATGAGCACAAGCTGTACCCAGACAGGACAAACCTGTGCTGTTGGGAATGCAGTAGCTCCATAGGATGGAGCTGCAGCTGTTGATAAATTGCCTGTCAGGAATTTTTTGTCCTTTGGCTTCAGTATCATGGAATGGATTACATACCAAATTGGATGAATGGAGAGCATGTGTAGAAAAAGCAAAGAAACCACCTACCCAGCAAAGTCACCTCATGCTGAAGTCATCACACTTGCCATTTGGAGATGAACCAAAAAAAAAATTAAAAAAAGGATAAGACTAAAACCACAGGACAGAGAGAAATGGAGCTTTTCAAAGTCTGCCCAATATTTAGCATTCTATGAATTGTTTGCTTGAAAACTCTGCCAAAGAGATGTGAGCACAGAAGTGAGCAGTGTGTTGCTCTTTCAAGAACAAATCCAGGGTCTGGTTTTGCAGCTCAAGTAGAAAGGGAGAAGGAATCCACTGATGAACTGTTTAGCTTGGCTTTTCTACTGTTCAGGGGTGACAGCATCAAGGAAAACTGAATGCAGAAGTACCAAAATGGGAATGAATGGAGTATAGAAATACGATAGCAAGTGTTTCCCACAGAGGCAGTGAAAGAAAGATGCAGGGTATGAGCTGTCCTGGCTATCAGGGGAGATAAACATTCATCAAAGACCTTTGCATTAACCCATGTGAGCCCTCCTCAAAGACCCCAGTGAAGCTACAGAGTGATTTTCCCACCAGCAAAAGAAGAAGCAGAATTACACTAATATTTAGAAGTTTGGTGGAAGCTGAGTGCCCTACTCACTTTGCCACCAGTGAAGTTTTACACCTGTTTTGAGGAAAAATGGAAAAGGTGACTCTATGACAATAGCTAATAGAGTTCAGGCATGTGTGACTGACAGTGGGGACAACTTCTAAATGAGCTTTACAGGATAGATTTCTCCCATGGTGAGTAAGACATGGAATCTACAAGGCCAAGTACTACTCTGAAAAAGGCCATGGACATTTCTTCAAGTCAGGTAATTAGAATAATTGAATCATGGAATGGTTTGGGTTGGAAGGGCCTTAAAGAATATCTGCATTCAACCAAACCTTGAACTTCCAGGGATGGGACATCCAGGGCCCCTCTGGGCAACCTGTTCCAGTGTCTCACTACCCTCAAATTAAACTGTTTTCCTCCTATCTAATCTAAACCTGCACTGTTTCAGTTTGAAATCATTTCCCTTGTCCTGTCACTGCCTGCTCTTGTAAAAAGTCTCTCAGTCTTTCTTATTGGTCCCCCACAGGTACTGCTTGATGTAGAGATGATCTGAAAAAATAAACCATAAATGGGAAGTGCCAATTTCACAGTGTCAGGAACTCCAGCATCTGGCAACGGTGAGGGGGGGCAGGGAAACTTAAAGTCCCATGCCCTGTAGCTGAAGCTACAAGCAGTGTTTGCAAATAGACTCCCCAATAATATAGTAATGTTAGAACTACCAGGAAACAAGGCATGTGTTCTCCCAGAGCATATGATCTTATCTGTACTCACAAATTACAGGCACATGGTCAGAAAAGGAAAAAAAAAACAAAAAGAACCCCAAAAAACAAAAACCAAACAAAAAACCAACCAACAAACAAAAAACAAAAAACAAAAAAAAAAAACCACAAAAACACCCAAAAAACCAAACCAAACCAAACCAAAGCCAAACCAAAAACAAAAACAAAATAAAACACAAAAAAAAAAAAAAAAAAAAGGCTTCGTTAAACTGCCCAGTATGACTTGTAAACAGATAGTGATGACTCAATGTCTGTTCTGGCAAAAAAGGTAAAACACCTTGTATGTAATTCCAATAGGAAATGTTAAATGATTCCAGTTGTTCCCCAGGTCAGATCTACCCTTCCTCATCACTTTTGCACCTTATGTGTTCTTTCTGTTGGCTGCTGGCTTTGTCGTCATGCTGCATTAAGCTCTTTTACACCTCCGTGTGCTAACTTTTGAACTTGTTTTGAAAAGCAAGCCCTTCCCAGGAGAACAGGCTCCTGTTGCCAGGACCTCTGCTCCATACCAGCAGTTCTTTTTTCATAGAGCCACTCCACATCCCTGTTCCTTCAGAGGTGTTGGAGGAACGCTGCTTGATGGAGCTGGAACAAGTTTACATAGTTGCATTTTCCCTCCCAACTGTTCTTCATTTCGAGTTGCTTCTTTTCCACTAGGTGCCACTGAAGGCTAGGGGAGCAAATAAACCTTCTGAAGAGAACTTGCCTTGCCTGAAAATCCAGAGCTCCCGGGTTTCCTGGTGAATTGGAAGTGGGGTTTTAAAGTGGGACCTAAAGCTTGTGGAAGTTGAATTCCCAATTGCTGCCTTTAATGTTGAAGGTTGTACTTTTCTGTGCTAATCCCTGAAAGATGCAGTCTTTGGAGGTATGTGGTAAATACATCAAAAATCCATATGGGAATTTGACATTGGCAACTTTGTGACCATCCCTTTGTATGATTGTGGGACTGCTGCTCAGGCCATGGCTCGCAATTGCCTGGAGATGGCTACAATGCCTTAGGATCAGCACTAGAAGGGATAAGGACACTCCCGGCTCTTCCTTATTCTGATCCAGCCCTGACTATAAGAGCCACACCTGCCACTTTTTAAATTATCAGCAGGTTTGTCTTGCACTGTGGAACAGAGAGTGACCATGAGCATTTGCTAGAAATTTTTATATCTGTGCACCATCTTTTAAGACATCACTGATGATGAACAGAAAAGTTTGTGGTGTTTTACATGATGAGTAAAATTCAAGGGTTAAAATAGATCTATTTTTAAATGATAGCAGTATGAAAACACTGACATTGATTCAGATTTCGTTTCTCAAGTCTGACGGCTACAGAAAGGCCAGTAAACTTTTGTTTCAAATTCTCTCACTCCTCCTAAAGAAAATTCTACTACATTCAGAGTACTCAAACCCAAGCTTTAGAGCAATCTAAAGTTATGCAGTAAGGGGGGTACAGAGGTATGTAAAACTCATATATAATCTGAAGTTTGGTATTCAGAAATACGTCCCAAAAAGAACACTCCTTCACTTGTGGATGTGAGGAGAGTAAATGAGGTCACCTTTGGAGTAAATGAAGTATTTCCTCACCTGCCTGGTGTATGCTATTTGTGGTCCTCTGTGGGTCAGAAGATGCACTCATAAGGTAACAAGCAGGATGAGCCAAAGGAATAACAGAATTTAGCAGCAGAATTCCCCACCTTCCCATCACCCTCTAGTTACAAATTGAGCCAAGCTCAATCCCTTGTTTAAAATCCTCTTTGGAAGTGGAGTCTGGGTATGGAGGCACTCACAGCAGTCTGTCCAAAATGGTTCTGCCCACTCTGTTTGGGATCAAACTGCCTGAGGAACAGCTGGAAATGGATTTGCAATTACTCTTCTGAGAACCTGACATCTCCTTGTGTTTGACTCCTGTGGCTGTGTTGTCCTCTAAGGAGAAGGCATGCAAAATTCTTGGAGGGGGTGCCCCAAATACAACTTCGCTGGCAAGTCTGGAATTTTAAGGAAGAGTTAAAAGGGAAAAGAAAACCCCACAGTCCCAAATGGGTCAGTGGATATAAAGCTGGAGAAGGTATTATAGCATTTGGTTTTCATTTACCTTTGAGAAATCACTGTGTCTCTGTTTCTCAGATTCTCTCTATATGAGGTACTGCTCAGAATTTTTCTTTTCTAACTTTATTCAACGTTTCATGGCCCACAAGTAGAAAGTGCTCTATGACAACTGTGTCAACATTGTTACAGTCATTCTAATCTAAGAAGAAAATCTAAAGTTTGCTAACGAGTTTATGAAACTAAAAACTTGCTTATTTTATTTACATTTAATCCCACAGCTACCTGAAAATGTTGAATTTTAATGGTAATTTGAAAAACCCAAAACCACCAACAAAAAAAAATGTGCAACACTTTCAATGTCAGATTTTTGTATATTCACTGTGCTTCACCACAAATTATTTTCCTTTTCATCTCATCAGATTTCTCAGTAGATCCTATGCATGGACTGTTCCTTACAACAATTTCCATTTCCCATGTCCCTTAACACAATTGACATCATCCCCAAAGAAGAAGGTGCCAAGTGCTATATCCTATTAGCTAGCTGAATGTCGTTTCTGTTGATACATGGGTTTTCAGTGGTGCAAAAAGCATAGTGGGACAGACGGGAATGAAAGTTTCCCAGATATGGTACGTCTCCTCCAGCAGTGATTCCTGCAGGAAAAAGTGCTTTCTGCACACCTTTTTAAATATGCTGTTAGTTCACAGTCAAAGTTGAAAAAATCAGCACAAGGCACAGTGATGGACTTTACAATTTGTGATAGAGCTGTGTTGGGGTGAAGTAAGGATGTATGGATTTATTTAGTCTGACACCATACCCAACAGCTTGCCCTCGCAGACTCTGTGAGCTGTCAGCTCTTCCCATCCATCAACCTTAACAGCATTCTGTTCCAGCAGTGTTATTATCTGTTTTATCTTCCTTTCTGTTGCACCTGGCAGAGGAATGATGCCTTTTGATGGATTTTCACTTACCTCTATTGTTTTCCTTCCTGTCCCTTTTAAATAAATATCCTATTGAGTGCAAACCTGGAAGGATTTCAGAGCAAATTTCACTAGCAGGGATAAACAGAACTTTTTAACATTTATTCTCTTCAAACATTAATGGATTTGTGCTTTGTATCAGTGTCTTTGTGTTGATGCAGTGTATCTATGACAAGTATACAGTGTGGAGCAAATTCAGAATATCTTGCTTAGTCCATACTGAGCTTTGCAGACGGTACCCTGCTGGAATAAAAAGAAGATGTGCAGAACAAAGTTTAAAAACTGTATAACCACAAAGGACTCATGGGGTCCTACAGGAGTGCAGAGGAGAAGCCCTCAGCTGTGTTGTCAGTACCAAAATGGTCTTGTTTTCTGCTCAAGGGGGATCATCTCCCCGTGTCTGTCCTGGCACAGGTCAGCAGTTGTCCCCGAATGTATGGTATGAGAATTTCCATGTGCAGGAACTGAAGAGCACAGTGCTGGGCTCTTTGAAATCGCCTCCTGGTAAGCAGGGGCCAGGCTGCTCAGCAGAGCTGGTGCTGTGCAGGTGCACCCTGCCCAGAGCCTGGGAGCAGCTCCCTGCTGCACACACAGCCTGGAGCACAGGGAGCTCACTGAGTGCCTGCCGTCAACACTCCCACACCGCTGCCCTGCCCCAGCCCACAGCTGAGCAGGAAAGCCCGTGGGGCTGCAGCCCCTTGGCAGGGCTTGGAATGCCTGCACACCTGGCTGCAGCCTCTCACTGTCAGTCCTCACTGCTGAGTTGGGTGTCAGGACCCAAAAGGGGTTTACTTGCTGAGGGATAGGTTGTAAGAAGCAAGACTCCCCCCAAGATCTCTCTCTTCTCTCCTTTTCTAGCTTCAGCTTCCCCCTTGGCAAGAAAGAAGTCAGTATCATTTATTTTCTCTGTAAACACAAAATGAAGCCCTTCTACAGCAGCTCAGGTTTCTGTGGATTTCTGGATCAGTCTTTTCCCCTTTAACTGTTGTCCAGACTGAAAGGACAGAGAGAAGAATGCAGCAGATATCCAGTATCTTCTAAGGCCACTTGACATTGCTTAGGCTTTTGCTTCCAGAGGGCTACAAATGAAGCAATTCAATGGTTTCCAATAAAAAAGTGGACGTGGACATAGCCCTTTTATCTGTTCAGATCACTAGGAGCTACCACACATCCCTTTAATGTTTAATCAATGATCTCTATTGCTTTGTTATATATAAAGCAAAAAGAAAATATTGAAATTGGTGAAGCACTTAGCTAAGGAGATTTGCCAAGTAATAAAGCTGATTTTTCAGAAGACGAAACAAATACCTTTTTTTTTAACCCTGATAATTTCAAATTAACGTTTTCATCAGTATGAACATTTTCTAATCTTGCAAATGTGTGAAAAGATGACTGGAATAAATAAATGCGGAGATAAAATTAAATATTGATTGCTGACATGACTGTAGAAGTTGTGAAGTATACCAGGTTCTTCACAGATCACTGCTGATTACCCAGTGGTCCTCCTTAAATTTCCAACCAAATTTGTTATAAATGAACACAAGGTGCTAGTGGATGAGTGGCATATTTATGCTCACAAAGATCAGAGTCTTGATGTCCTTACGAGAAATGAGAGGAGAAAAGTTTCTTTTACTCCCTTTATGTGAGACTCATGCTGATCACAGGTAATGGGGCAGGTTCCTCTCTCTTGCAGAGCCCCATTACTCTTTGTCTCCAACCCTGAGAATGATCTCAGAAGCTGCTCAGGCATCCAGCACCTGAATGAGTGAAGGGAACATCAGCAAACATGCCTCCTTATGTTCAGAGCCTGTGGAAAGCTAGAACCTGGATGGTGGCATCAAATTTTCTGTAGTCCTCCATCTGACAATAGCAGCACCGTTGTGTTCTATTTATTTAAATCCTCTCTGGAGCCACATTCAGGCCCTAAGGTGACAATTTTGGGACCAACTTTTTTTTTTTTCCAGGTGGACAGATAATAGAATCTGCAGAATTGGATCAGTGAAGCCATATAAGAGTTAATAGCGTTAATCAGAAAGACAACAAACTTGATAATAATTCCTGCAAAATCCTGTTGTTAAATCCCTGCAGCTAATTGTATGTAAAACTGCTTGCCAACTTCTAGTTATGACTGATTTCAAGAGGCTCATTTTTTATTGCAACCGTGTTTAAATTTATTTATTTATTCCATAGTTGAAATGTTTCAGTTAAAGAATCTTAATTTCAACTGAAAGTATTTTAATCTTCTGCCTTCTCTTCTCTGTCAAACTAGAAGAACCAGCATCTAACAACTGCAAGGAAGTAAGTCATGGTGAAAATTTTCTGTGGTACAGCAATGACCTCAAAGTGGGTGAAGATAAAATGCACAATGCATTCAGAAAGGTTTGTGGTGACAATTATGCACTGGAAGTATTTAATGCACTGTGGATTGCTGTAGCCAGCCTTGCCTACATATGCAGTCTAGAAAGGACAGCAGATTAAAACACTGGCATGCAAAAGGTTAATAATGGACTATATCTGCAGAACTGGAGCTATTTCAATCTGCTGGCTGCACATCAAACACTGTCAACAAAAAGATGTTTGCTAAATAAAAAAGGAAATGGACAGTCAAGTAAGAGGTTTCAGTTGATTTGTGGAACCTTTTAGTTATCTGAGGCAAGGGAAAGAGGGTCATCTGCAGCCAAGTCAATGGACTACAAAGAAATGAATTTGGTATTGATAGCCCAAAATCAAAAGGAAGGTGGACAGTGCTTCAGTGAATAAATACCTTCCTTTTTTGAGTGATGTAACACTTAACCCTGTTGACATTAAAAGTTTGTTCATCATGCTTCTGAGCACAAACTTTTGAAAAATCCCCTGCGATTTGGGGCCCGTATTTTTCCAGTTGGACAATAAGAGGACAGAGCTTTGAAGGAGAGAATTAAAGTGGGGTGCCTCTGAGGCATTTCCATTTGGGCTGCTCAAAATTCCATATCCCCACACTATGAGGTAGTTTTTCCAAACTGATGTGATGAGCACCAGCACACTCAAAGACTGTTGTTTTCCAGTTGCCTCCTGTATCTGGAGGACATTGTCCTGCCAACCCCTTGCAGTGTTTACTGGGGAGTTTATGTTCTACACTGCAAATAATGAAATTTGTCTAGCTTCATGCTTATTTTTTTTCCAAAGGAATGTGAAATCTGCATCTTAGAACAAGCAATCAAACAAACAAACAAAACCATAAATAAATAAATGAGATATTTTCAGCTTGTTTTGGTGCCAAGAGGCAGTACTTTGCAGCACAGTGGCCATAAATATGTAAATTCTGATTATTAGCTAAATGCGTGTTTTCCTACAGACTTAATATAAGATTTGCAAACCTAAAATCATCTGTATAAAAAATGTTATAAATGCTCGTTTATGTCATTAATGATTTCTCTGTTTTGGGTTCACATGAATGTTTCAAAATAGCTGCAGTATGAAAGATGTGAAAACGTCCTTGCAGAGGAAGAGGTGGACACATAACTGCTGTAGTTTCTGTATTAGTGTCCCTGATAAAGAAATATTATGGCAAAGAAATGTTGTTTCTTTCAGTGACAAGTCATAGGTAAGATCATTCTTAAGAAATGCTTTGATTTGACATTACTGGGACATGAGGTTTTGTTCTAACAAAGGTCCTTTCTTTTTCTTTCAGTAGTGATTTTCTTGATTAATTTTTCCTTATTTGATTGTTTATGGAGTATGAAAAATCAGTAAAAAGACTGATTTTCCCTCTTTTTTGAAGTTTCTTTGCCCACTGATAAGTGGTGAAACTGGTACCAACAGGTATGGGGCAGTAGTTTCTTTTTATTTATTTGGTCTGCTTTTATGATTCTTATTTTTATCTCAGTCTTCTTATTTTGTATTTTATAAACTTAGTGACATGGATTTACAAGTGAAGACTATTTTTCACCCTGTATCTAACATCAAAAGACGTTCTGAGAAGTCATATTACATTTTTCAGCTTATGATTTGTTTATCACATACTTGTATATAAACACAGTTCTGAACCCAAATCAGGGGCAGCCTAACATCTATTTTTGATTAATCTTGCTAATAATCCCTCCAATGAAAATTGCTTTTGGATCTTTCAGCATGATTTGTCTTGTCACTACTGTTGCTGTCTCTTCCTTGATCTCCAGAATGGAGAATATTGCAGCTTCACTTCCAAAAAAGTGTTCTTTCTGCCTTAATCTCTTGTCCACCTGACTGTCAGAGGGGCACCTTCTGGATTCTCCTTAGAGGCACAGGACAGGAATGCTGTAGAGGAGAAACAGAAGAGCCCTTCGTGGCTTCCCAGACCAGGAACCTAATTCAGTTCCATGCTGTGTACTGCCTGCCTATGTCCCTAAATAGCAACGGAAAGTTTCTGGTGGGATAGTGTCCTAATCTTTCCTCACAGTGCTGGCTCCAGGAGGCTGGAAAGGCAGTGAAAAGCAAGGAAGTTGATTGCAAGACTATAAGATAGTATATTATTATCAGTTATCAGTTATCATCAGTATTTATCTTCACTACTCCTGAAGAGCCTATGTAAATGATAAAAATATTTTCAAATGGCTCTTCATCCAGAGACCATCAGTAGAAGCTGAGTTTGTGACATAATCATTGAAAATATTGTTTCTGTGGCTGTACTGATTAAAGCCATGGAACAGCAAGGTACAGAAGTCACCAGCTTAAAAATGGTGTGAGGGGAATGAAATATGTGACCTGCCTGTGAACCTCATTTGCTTCAATAATTTGGAAATCCTGTGGAGGCTGATATGATTTGATTAATTGTGTTTGAAGAACTCTTGGGACCAGAAAGTTGAAGTTAGGCTTGTTATGTCTCAACAACCTAGCACAAACTTGTAATGTACTTTTTTGCTCAGTTGCAGTTTTCCTTTAAATTGGAAAACAAATTAGGATTTCTGAGGTCAGGAAGCCTCCCCTCAGTCCCTGGAGGAAACACAGAGCACGTTCTCTTGGAGTTTATTTCCAAATATGTGATTGGCAAGGAAGTAATCAGAAGCACTCAACAGAGGCTTGTCAAGGGCAAATGCTCCTTGGGCAGCTGGAGAAATGACCCAGCCCTGAAGGTGAGGAGTGTGGTGGGTGTTGTGGTTGGGCTGCTCACTGTTGTGGGTCAGCATCATCACTCCAACCTTGTGACATCACCAGGAAATCAGAACTCTGAGATATGAGCAGGTAATTACTTAACTCATCCTCTTCAGAACCTCCACAGCCTTCCCCTGTGTCCATCTGAGATCACCAAGACCCAAGAGTGCCTGTGCCACTCATGCCAGGAAAGAACTCATTGAAAAGCACAAGTGGGTGCTTCCTGACGTGTTTAAATATAACCATGGAAAGTTCTAGTGAGAACACAAGAGCACAAACAGCATTGCAGGAAAATCCAGACTCTTCCATTTTCCAAAGCAAATCATCTGAGACTGCAGATTGTGTTGTTGGTTAAGCCTTGCTGGAAATTTTTTTTCTGGCTACTTTCCACGGTAGTTCTCCTGTTTTTTGAACATAGATTTGCTACTTCCTCTCTGGCTACTTTAAATGGACATTACCTAAAGCTGACTAAACCAGATTTGGCTGGTAAATCTCTTCTAAGCAGCTTGTATTGAAAGCTAATGCACAATTCACAGCATTCTTTACTCCTGGAATTAAGTTACTATATTTGTCATTACTCTGAAATTTTACCAGGAATCCTGGAGCCTGCCTCAGTTTTGCCGAGATTAGGGAAACAGTGGCCCCACTTTCTGACCCTACATACGCATGCAGACTCTCTAACCCTACTTTATGCCTTTTTTTCCAGTAAGTTTGGGCACCTTGAATCTCTTTAAAGATTAGCCAGCAAAATGGCTCTTCCAGGAGCTAAGTATTTGAAGGGGGGATCAGTTTGTTCTCCTGTTGGTTGGTTGGCAATACTTTGTGGGGAAATTGCAGTTCCCTTTGTACAGTGGGCTCAGGACCTTCCCTACGTTGCCACAGGCTGGGGTGGTCTGAAAATGGTCCCTGCAGGTGTGTGTGCCACCTCCTGTTAGAGGGAGGCTGTGTCACAGAGGGATGTGGCTCAGCATCTCCAGTGCCTTTGGGTTCGTGCCAGGCACGAGCCTGAGCCATTGCTGTCATGTCCTGCTGGACTGAAGAAGCTGAAGTGCTCTCTCACCTGGTTATTCCTCAAAGCACTGAGCAGGAGAACTGGCAGCATCCCTCAGATCTTTCATCCTTCATTTCTTATGCTTGCCTGAAAAACCCCACTGTAATTATGGTGTGTTGAGAGAATGGCCAGATGCTTGGGTTCCCTAAGCCGGTGAAGTTGATGGCATGTGGAAAGAGCTAGCACAGGAGACCAGAGAACTTTTACATTCAGGTAAAAGGAAAACATCAATATAGAGACTATGGCTACTACTGCTACTGCTACTACTACTGGTTTGTCTTAACAGCTGGAAAAATACTGGGAATTGTGTCTTCCCCTAGGCAATGAGTGCATTCTTCTTGTTAACAACTGTCTGCACGAGAAAGTGTTTTATCTGTTCTGCTCTTCAGTGGCCCAGGTTTTTAAGTCTTTTTTTTCTTCGTGCTTCTCATTTCTTCGGTGACAACCCTTAACCCACAGTCTCCTCTGAAGTAAGATCCATATTTCAGATTGAAACTGGAAGCACAGGTTAGAATAGGACCTTTCCCCCTTGTAATAAATTAAAGCTGTGGCAAAGGCCAGGTTATTCTTTGTCTTAAGGTTGCTGTCTCGTGTGTGGTCCAGGTTTCCTATGGTTACCGTTCCCACTGCTGTCAGTTTGGCTCTCTGCTGGTGTGCAAACACTTCTAACAAACCAGTGGGATGAGTCTACTGCACAGTTCTCCATCTGGAGTAGGTCTGTTACTGCAAGTTCATGCCTCAGTCATGGAAGGCTGGGTCAGATGTCATTTAATAAATAGTTCCTCCACAGGCTACAAGATGAGGGGGAAGCATTCCTGCCTGCTAGAGTTTTTTTTCCAAAATGCCTTATATAGCAGTTTTCAGAATGAAGGGAGGAGGATATGCAGCTCTAGTTCTCATTTGAGAGGTAACACTAGTCTCTGTAGATGAAGACTAAAAGGTCAGGGCAAGGTACTGAGCACTTGGTAGGCAGATTTATTCAGCAGTCAGGTTCTCTCATTTGGAGAGGGAGATGTCAACCTTATTTCTGTCTAGTTAGTTAAAAGCCTTAGAACTCCGTGCTAGCACTGAGTTCTGGGGGCAGTCCAGTCCTCCTAGACGAAAGCTAATTCTGCTTCAGAGGTAATTTTAGAAACCTCAGATGTTCTTGGTTTGAAAGACATCAATAGTAACTTGAGCTAGAGTTAGGAAAAGAGGAAAGTTTTATGGTTCTTTTACCCCTGAGAGCAAAGGACAGGAAAATGTCTTAAACAAAAGACACACAGATGTTTCATTAGAAGAACAGAAATTCTCCCTGCCTGAAGAATAATTGTGTCATGGGAAGGTGCTCTGTTCTTGGAACTCTTCTGTATAAAAGCGGGGTCAGAGATTGTGTCTCTATATCTACTGATCCTGGCAGGCAATTTTATCTTTGCATTCATTTGGCCTGCTAAATTACTTCATTTCAAATGTATTTTAGGGAAAAGCCATAGTAGGGGAAATCTGCCTTTTGTAAGAAATTTAGTTCCTAGCTTTGTGCTAAAGCTGATGGATATCATTACGTACCTTCCTGTAGAAATCCCTTGAGGATAAAAAAAGGAAAATGTTTGTGTCTGACACAGCATTGCAATGTTTGTAACTGTATGCTCTCAAATAGCTCTTTTTCTTCAGCCCTTGGCTTCTGTGAGATTGTTATTGCCTTTATCTAATGCTCTCAGATTCCTGATTGATAAATAATTTCCACATTTTCTTTTGAACCTGAAGTCTTTCGATTTTAGTGCCTCCATTTATTACAAGAGGAGAATTCCAAACATGGAAATTTTCTCTTTGCCCAAGGTACAGCAGTGAGGCATCAGATGTTTTTATTGAGTTTCAAGTCTGATTGCTACATCATGCATGTTAAAAGCTCCAGTAAAAGCAAGCATGGAAACAAATCTCAGGTTATTTTGGTAGAGATTTCTTCCATGAGGCTAATGGGCTGGGTATAAAAATCCAGGAGGAAAAAGATTCCCATAGCCTTTTCAATCTTTACCATATTTCAGGGAAGAACTTTTCCATAAACATTTTTCCGTTTGTGTGTTTGTGTGGGAATATCTTCTACTAAGTTGAAGTCAGTTCACCTCAATGTTCACCTGGTGGCCCTTGACAGTTGATCCTGCTGTTGGAGCAGACCCTCAGTAGCCCACAAAGAATCAACACCTTAAAAAGGGAAAAAAAGGCCAATACCTTTGATAGAGGCAAAAGCAATTAAACGCTCCTAGCATATGAATAAGTTTTGTCATCTTTGCAGTTAATAACTTGCTTGGTTTCATGTCATATGTTTGGGGGTCAGAAGGGGAATCTGAAGAGACTGAGAGGCTGAAAAGATGCTGCCAATTTTATGAAGTGATCAGTGGCTTAGATGAAATCATTCCCTTGCTCATCACAGCCTGTTCTCTTTGATTAAAATGATAAAGTGAACTTGCACTGCTAAAATAAAAAGATGTAACTGGAAGGATGTTGCAGGCAGCACTACCCCAAGCCACATCTGCCTTGAGGATGAGCAGCTGTCAAACAGTGTAATGTGCTGTTTCCTTTGCTCCTTTGCTCATCTATACCCCAAATGAGCCTCTGGGTTGAAACTGGTTGTGCTGTACATGGCAGCAACAAATCTCATCCTACGGGTTTCCATACCAGGAAGAGGCTTTACTATTCCTTATGGGGAAAATGACTTTCTGCTTCTTCGTATATTTTTTAAATTGTTTTCCTCTTACATATTTAATTCTCCCACACAACAACGTGAACCAGTAGAAATTAAAACCTATATCCTTTTTGCACCTTCCTCCTCAACAGCCTGAGTTCTGAGTATGTAGTGTGTCCCTAAATGGATGTTTTTTGTAACCATCTTTGTCCTGATTGCTCTCCAGAGTGATACATTTCCCTTGCTGTACCCTGGAGGGGTGAGCTCTTGGTAAGTGTGGGTCTTAAGCTGTGATTCTTTTTGGTGCTACCTCTCTGCCAGTGCTTCCTCTTTAAATGACACTGTCTGCCCATGGGGTTTGTCCCTGCATCAATATTTGATCTCTCCCAAGAACACGTATTTTCTGTACAGCTGTGTCCACAAGGCTTGCCAATCAATTCAGGTGTTTTTCTTCCAAAGGTCTCCCTAGCAGTTTTCCAAAATGAGCAGGCTCTTCCTCTGCCTCTGTTGCATGCCATTTGCCCAAGTCTCTCCACTTGTGGAGAGCTAACTCTTTACCTGTTAGTAGGTCACATTTTTTGTACCCTTTGTGCAGTTCTTAGAGGCGGCTTTCAATCACAAAATGAAATCCAGTGAGAATCAGCACAGGAAGATGTGCTGCCTATGAAATCAAAGGGGCGTGCTAATGAACAAGAATTCCTCAGGTGAGTGAGACCATATTCTACTTAGCAGAAAAGTATAAATTAGGATTAGGAAGATACTATTTCATTTTTCAGTCAGAATCAGGAGTCTTTGAGCACTAGGGAGAATCTTTTCCATATGAAGATGTGAACACATGCACTCATAGAAGAGTGTGCTTCATCCTAACTTTAATTGTTGACAGTGCCCCCAGAATAAATAGATCGACCTGCATTGTGTCTATAAAATTTGTCATTAAAGAAGAAACCAGGGAAGAACTTCCATCTATCCTGTTTTCCACTGTATGGGTGTTTAGTCCACTCTTAGCAGAGTGAGCACAGCCTCTACATTCCATAGTGGATCTCAATCTTATTTAAGTATGGATAATAACATAAAAGCTGCAGACTTTTGGGCCTAATCTGCACTTACTGGTTGTACCTGAAACCACTGGCACTGTAACAAGAATTTGAGATGCAAAGCTGGAGACAAGGCTGGAGACAAGTTCCCTGAAAAATCACAGCTTCTGAAATACTTATCAACACATATGAATTTCATGCTAAGCAGAAAATGTTAATGCTGGCATCAAAATAAACTTTCAATAAAGTTTTATCAAACTAAAAAAAAAGAAGTGTTTAAGAGTGTTGCCGTAGCTCAGGCAGGAAAAGTGATATTAGAATGGGTTTGGTAAAAATGGCTCAATGCTGATAATAAAAAAAAGATTAGAGAAGAGGGATTTCTCATATTTATTACATAGACAGATGTGATAATAACTTTAAATGAAGCTTGCTGTGACACTGTAGCGCTCCAAATCAATATTTACAGCAGAATACAATTACATAAAAGATAAAAAGTGCAACAAAATTTGTCAGTTTCATAGATAATAATTCCATCTGACACACTTGATAAGAGTTTACAGGAAATAGGAGAGAAAAAAGTTAATCAGGATGGAAAAAACTGGGTAGCACATTAGCTTAAAATTTTGACCAAAGAACTAAGCAGCAAAATCAGAGAACCAATTGCACTTGAAATCACCATTAAAACCTGTCAGTCCTGGATTTCTAAATAACTTAATAAATCACATTGCCTAAAAAATGACATGACAAAAAGAGCAGTGCATTAGTTTAAGTCAGAAAAATTATCTATTCTGGTTCATCCATTCTTCAAAGATAATATAGCCTTACTTTTCCATTTGTACATCACTTGGGCTAAGTGATCATTTCTTCAAATGGGAAATTTTGGAGCTACAGGTGTACTAAGCTCTAGCATTCATGACCAAGTGCACTTTCCCCAACCCCTGGAAAATAACTTTAAACACAGCAGCACCATTAGTATCACACTCAAGTGGGAAAACTGCCTGATTTTCTCTCTGAGAAGTGAACTATGTTGATCACCCTAAAAACTGCTACAAAGAAGAATATTGGAAACTCTATGACTTTGTTAAATCCTTGTTATAAAAGGAAGAATTTAAAACCCCCAAACAAACCAACAAACACTATGATGAAAACAAATGACTTAGAAAAAAATAAAGGGAATGAAAACAGTTTGTGTCTCCATCCTGACTCTTATTTGCCTTTATGTGAATGGCTTTTTAGTCAGACAAAACCAAAAGAATAAAGAATGTCTTGTAAGACAGAAGTGTGTGCTGTGAATTGAAGACCTTATCCTTCCACAGTCTGAACTAGACTGTTCTCAAAGAAATTTATACTCACTGGACAAAACCTGCTCTAATAAGCAATGTTATTTTGCAGTCCCAAAGCAGACAATCAAGATCAAAATCTTAATGCTATCTAGAATTGAGCTTCTATTCCACAAGCTTCAGCCTCACAGTATATGTGTCTAACTTAGAAGTAACTGTCAAAATATAGCAAGAAGAAAAATACACCAACCTATAGATGGGCTCCAGCCCCAGGGAAATAACTTTCTAATATCCAATTCTCCAGCAGAACTGCTTTTGTGACCTTTCTTAAGGTTTTTAAAGCTCCTCTGACAACATAATGGAATTTGGGCAAATTATTTATGGAATTATAGAACCGTTTAGGCTGGAAAGGACTTCATGAGGTTTCTAGTCAAAGTCCCTGATCAAAGCAGAGCCAGTGTGGAATTTAGACTATGTTGCTTATGGGGTCATTCAGGCAGATCCTATAAACCTCCAAGGATAGAGATCACACAATCACATAGGCTTGTTCCAGTGCTTAATTATGCCCACAGTAATTTTTCTTTTTGTATTTTATCTAAACATAATTAACGTTATGTCAATTCATTGCCGTTTTCTCTCAGTCTTTTCCTGTGCATCCCAGTAAAGAGCTTGGTTCTTTCTTTCTTTTTGGCGGCAGACTGCTATCACTTCTTCCCAACCATTTCCTTTCTCCACTCTTATGATCTCATTTCCCTCAGCCTTCCCCACAGGACGTGTTCTTCAGTGATGCTGCATACCCACTGGAACCACATGAGTGCACACACACTGCAGTAGCAGCTCCCAGTCTGAGACCAGACCATGCTGCTCCCTGTGGGGTGCTCCCCTCAGCCAAAGTGCAAACATTTCCATTTCCCCACTTCCCAGAGCTGTGCAATTCCAGAGTAAGGCCTCAACACTTCACACAGCCACACACACTTTACCTTTAAGACTGACATGTCCTCTGATATCAGTATTGTGATATAATTTACCAGTAGTAAATAATCCTAAGCAGTGTAGACCAGGGTTCAAGAACTGTGATTGTCTGCAGGACACAAATATTTTTTCATTAGGTTGGTCATTCCAACAAACCAGAGACAGTTGCCATTCCTGGTTTTGTAACATGCCTGGCCAGCTCCAGTGGATCCAGAACTGAGGACAGCACTTGAGTGATGCCTAATGGACAGCAGATGTAATTATCACTGCTCTATTGGCTTCCTCTGGAATATCAAGTATCAGGTTGATTTTGCTTTGATTTCTAAAAGTTTTTCATTTAATGAAATAAATTTTCTTCAATATTCTCCCTTGCAGGCAAGAGATACTTCCATATGTTGAAAGATATCCTATTCCTTTCAACCTTGTGTAATTTCAAATTGTGGAATTTTCTTAATGATGAGTACTCAAACCATGTCAGAGGAACTTGATTTCAAACTGCATAATTCCCTAGAGTAGTAGCCTAAGTCCTTTTTAGTAGTTGCAGTGTTCACACAGTTAACCTTGGACTCCAGGTTTATCTGTTTATGACAGATAAAGGAAGATAAAAGATAATTTAACAATGATTTACAGCTGTCTTTTAAACCCTTGTAGCAAAGCTCAGACACCACCTTTTGTCAAGATGCTTGATCCTCTTGTTAAAACACTTTTCGTCACTCTCGTTTTTTCTCAAGAGAGATGAATTGGGAAGGAGTCCTCTAGACCTTTTCTCACAGGAGCTGTGTTATCACATTTGTCTGCTTGGTTACATACAAGATGTTCTCTCAAGGTTGATTTACCTTTACTGATCTGTTCATATGAATTTGGCCTCTCAGACTGGCCCAGCTCAATCATATCTGGTGACAGTGCCAAGTAATATTCCCATTTCTCAAGTGAGCACACTGCCTCAGCAGTGCCATGATGGAAATGGCAATGCAGGTACTGTAAATTGCATGAGAAATTTAGCCTGGGATCGAGTGCTTGGGAAGTGATATCTGAGGCAGAAGCAGAGACCAAGTACAAGAAAGACAACATAACCCAAGGGAAAATATGGGAGATGCTGGAGCAGCAATATTTGGATGGTTTCATTCCTCCATCCTCATTTCAGAATAAGGCTGTTAACAGCATTCTCCACTATCAATCTCTACTTTTGGACCACCTGGATCAAATAAGAAGAAAATAAACCCAATTATTGTTCTTAGTTAAGGAGCTTCTTTTTTGCTGTGTGTATTAGAGGTAGCATTTGAATAGCAATGGAAGGAATTCTGTGTTTCCTCATTCTGGTGTGCAATTGCTTGTCTGCAGGATTATATTGGCTAGAAAAGCCACCAATGGATAATTTTTTTTTTTTTTCATTTTAGCACTTGTATTACCTTTATATTATCTTTTAGAAGTTCTTTAAATGATACTTTCATACTGCATGACTATTTTGCCATTTTATTTTTTTCAGTATGAGCAGGAAAATGCAATGTGTTAATTTGTGCTAGAAATGCCAAGGTACCTGGAAAGTTTCTGTGGTCAAAAGGGTAGAAATGAAATTCTACTTGTATTGATTTTGGTCTTACTTTTATTCTGTTCTAATCCATCATGGACTTACTTTTTTTTAATTTTCTGATCACTGAGTACTATGAAGGAGAATTTACAAATCCTTTAGGGTTATGGCAAGGGTCAAGGTAAACAGAAGTGGACTCTACCGCAAATCAATTGACTCTGAGGAGGCTCAGCCACCATCCTCCTGATCCCTGGGATGGGCTTTGCTGCCCTCATGTCCCTCGGACACAGACTGGCTGCTGAGCAGCTCTGAGCCCAGCCCTGTAACTTCAGGAAATCAAAGTTTCTTTTAACAAATGAAAGCGCTTGTCTGTTTATCCCCCAGAGAGGGTGAGTGATGTTATTTTAATAAGAAGAAAGAGGAGCTAATGGTCTGAAGTGATGGTGCACCGAAATGCAGTGAGTCTCTTAAAACACGGCTGAGCTGGAGCACAGAATGTTCACAGATCTGGGTGATTACAGGAGCCTTGCTGCTGAAAGGCACTCTAGCAGCCAATACAGCAAAGAATACTAAGCTGAAAAAAATTTTTTTCTCTTGTTTCCTTTCCCCCTTGATTTTTTAGTGCCATTTCTGTACCTGTCTTGCAACCCTGCTGTGTTTTGAGTGGCCCCAGCTGATTACAGCGTGTATCAAAAAACACAAAATGTTTTGTGGGGGATTATTCTGTCTTTCTTTGATGGATGTGTTGCAAATATACCAGTACACTCATTTGAAGGTATACTTCTCTCCTTCCATAATCACTAGAAGAATTTACTTAGTGAGCTACACTTTTTCATTGAATTATAGGACTGATGAGAGTTAGTTATGTCAGAAATCAATGTATTCAAACAATCACTTGATGTGGGTCTCTGCTAATTAAATCTGGATATATTCAAGATGTGATAAGCATAGTCTGTCAATTTAACACTGGTGCTTATTTCCTAATAAACATTTGTGGTCTTCACTTCCTCATTCAGGACAGCAAGTTTCATTTGTGAGAGGGAAGGTCAACACACTCTGTTTATTTTAGATTTACAGTAGTATGTACAGATCAATCTGGATGACTCTGGCTATTTCACCATATTCTTTGAGAATAAAATCTGATTTGTGTGCTTCATTAGGTTGTCTGATTTTGTGCTTACTACCTAGTCATTAATAAACCAAAATTAGATGTGAAAAGTGAATGGAGTTTGGCTAATGAAGTTTTGATACAGTAAAAAAAGAAAGCAGTGGAAAGACCATTACATTTTTTCTTCTAAGGGAAAGCAGATTTCCTTAGAGCATTATTTAAGGGAAACAAGATTTTCTGAAAGAGAATCATTTTCTAGAATGGGGCTTTTGTTTGGTTTGGTTGTAAACCAAATAACTCAGGTTTACTTACAGCTTGTTTGACTCAATCACAACTTCAGCCTGAGCATAGATCACCTTTCAGAAAATGTCTTCAAGCAAATGCATTGTGTTGGGGAGTCCATTCCACAGGTAGATTTTATTAATCATCAGAAGCTTGAATCGCAGATGAGCTTGATTTTTTGTATTTTTAATGTAACATTAAATCTGACATTAAATCTGATCTTTGTGGGGGTTTTTGTGGTTTTTTTTTTTTTTTTTTGTATGGTCTATCCTCCTCCACAGAATTATTTCCATTCACTGAAATTTATGTAGTATGTTCTTTTAGACTGAAGCATTTTGTTTGCATTGTACATTTGTGCTGCTTTTGGCTGGGATAAGAGTTAGTTTTCTCCATAGTATCTGCTATGGGGCTGTGTTTTGGAATTGTGTCAACAATTCAGGGCTATTTTCATTACTGCTGAGCAGAGCTTGTACTGAATCAAAGCCTTTTCTGCCTCTCACCCCATAGCCCCAGCACATGGGCTGGGGGTGACACAGCGGGGGCAGCTGACCAAAGGGACATTCCAGACCCTGTGGCATCCTGCTCAGCATATAAAGCTGGGGAAGAAGGAGAAAGTGGGGGATATTTGGGGTGATAGAGTTTGTCTTCTCCAGTCTCTGTTATGAATGATGGAGCCCTGCTTTCATGGGGGTGGCTGAACTCCTGCCTGCCCATGGGAAGGGGCAAATGAATTCCGTGTTTGGCTTTGCTTGTGTGCGTGGTTTTTGCTTTGTCAGGATCTTAAAAAAATGTTTTTTGTTGTTGTTTTGTTTCTGAACCTGACTTTGACTCTGTCTCTGTCTCTGTGGAAGTTTCTGTTTCCCCCAGCCCAGCATCTGAAGAAGAGGTCAAGATTATCTGTTCTCTTGTTCAAGGATTGTTTATTCTTTGTTATCTTACATTTTTGGCTCTGGCCTGCTGAGGTCTCTGTTGCAGGCCAGGTTGTGACAAACTCCCCGCCCTTTGGGATGGTGTTATCCTTTATACTAAAAATTACATATGCTTTATTTACAATGACTCTCCAATACCTATCCACTATATTGAAGAGTGTACCTCTATTCTAAACCAATTAAAAAGTGCCACCATCACAGCAGAAGATGGAGAACAAGAGAGGAAGAAGAAGGACAGGGACACACCCTTTTTCCTCCATCTTTGCCCCTTAAACTCACATTCTAAAATCCCAAAATGCTACTTTTTCACCCTGTGATATGTTAACTGTCATTCTACCTAAATTTTTGTAACTTATAAATTTTCCAGGACAGTCAGAAAGATGTCCTGGTTCCCACATTGCTTTACCTGTTAAGCTCTATATCTCAGCCCATAAGTTATCTTCCTTTTACTCTTCCAATTCTCTCCTCCCACCAGCAATGAGACAGTGGCTTTGTGGGGCTTTGCTGCAAGCTGGGGTAAAACCCCAATAGTCCTCTTCACAACTGTGTAAAATGTGTAAGAAAATATATTAATTGTTACATAAAATGTCTCCAAAGCCACTATGTATTACTGATGTAGTAAAAGTCATTACCTTACTGTTCACAGAGAGTGCAATGAAATTATGACAGTATAAAACTAGTATGTTCCTGTCATCAGCAGTGAAAAGGAGAAAATAAATTCAGCATATTTCTTGCTTTGCAGGAAGGTGCATCAGATTTCCAGTGTTAGGGACATTTCTGCTAGCAAAGACTGTCCTCTCAGATTCTCTCCTCCTTTAACAGGTCAGTGTTAAATATCTCTCATACTCCTGAGTTAAGCCTCTGTCACAAGTCTCTCTTGTATATTCTATTCCTTTATGATTATGGTCCATATCTGAGTGGCATTATCTCAAACAGTCACCTCAGAAATAAATTTGTATCTCCTTAACACTGCAACAGGTTCAATGTTGAGAAGACAAGAGAGGTTACTGCAGCTCAAACTATCCAGAAACTTGTCACTGGGATTCACTTCTGACACAAAAGTGTTTCACAGCAGAAGAATAATGGATGAGCTCAGAGCATTGAGCTGAAAATCTAATTTTAAAAGAGAGAGAAATAGTGGTTGTAGAATACTGGTGCATCCAACGCTGCTTTTCAAAGCATACCAAGGTACCAAATCACAACTTGGAAGGTTCCCCCCATGAAGCAGATATGTTGAACAGGATCCAACTACTTTTTTTATGGAACTTTGTCATTTTTCCAGCAGCTGGTGCAACACATTGATTTGCTTTAGTGTAATTAACATCCTTAAAAAGAGCACTTAGTACATAAATATCTAACAAGGATATTGAAGTTCAGAAAACAACAGATGGATTCTAAGGCCTTTGAAAAAGAGGAAAGCAAGTTAATATTGTCAAGGCCATATCCATAGTGTGATTGTATCCTATGAAGTCACTCCAGACCAAATTCACAATGCAATTAATCTGCATGGAGAAACAGTCAGATTGGATTTAGCTGAGTAAAGTATTAATGTCTTCAGCAACAAACCCAACTGCACTAACAAGCTGATGATGAAAAATGATCATCAGCTTTCCTGCTTAAATAAACCCTGTGAGGCAAAGCAAGTTGCAGCATTCTACTGGTCTGAAGCCCAGTTTTCCTTCTGTCTGCTTCTCATCTCAAAAATATAGGAATTAAGAGAAAAAAACCCTATCATCTTTTTGATGCTGGAAAGCTGCTGAGAAATCCCTTTGGCCTTGGCAGAGACCATCTGTCACCCACACGTGTGAGTGGCTGTCTCTGTTAGTGAGGGACAGAGTGACAGTCATGGCCAGCCCCAGCTCCTGGCACGTGGTGACAAACTGCAGAGAGACAATTTGGAAGAGCTCAGCTGTTGCCCAGGCAGGTCTGGTACAGGCAGCTGTGGTTCCTGAAAGGGGAATGACAGTCACGTCAGCACTAGTGTGGCTTGGTATCACCTCCCATACTCTTATTTGTGCCCTGCAACAGCTCAGTCTTCAGAGCTGGCCCAAATGATTCTTTATTTTCAATCCTGTGACTGTTTATATGACTGTTTATATACTTGAGTTTATATGCAGTTACTTCTCTTTAGAAACAATCTTGCACGACAGCAGCTGCAGCAGGTAGAGACAAAAACACCAACTAAGGGGTTTGGAGCCCACCCCCTTTCAAAGGGAATTTCAAACCTCGTATCTGTATCTATAAGCTCATCTATCACTCACAGAATATTTCTGGCACTTTTGCTGAAGCATTTCATTGAGGTTGGTGAAGTGCACTCAAGAAAAATTAACATCTGGCCCAAAAATTTGGTGACTGTGGGTGGCGTGGCACAACAAATGAAAATCAGGAGATGTGAGTGAAGAGTGCTGTTAGTGTAAACTCAGATCTGATACTTAAAACTCCGTGGTATACACAATTCCCTGCTCTAGGGGAGGGAGTGAGGAGGGCTCTCTGTGAGGCTGATGGCTGCAGAGCCCTTCAGTCAGCAGTCTGGATGAGGAGATATTTGGAAAAGAGGTGGTGCATCCTTTCAGGTCATGTTTTTTCCATCAGACATGTGATTATTAGTTAAAAGGTTGAAAGGAAACCACAGAGATGCCAGGCACCGGGCAGGTGCTTCATAGCAGGGCTACGATACATTTCAGAAGAGACTCCCAGCATTTTAGATTCCCTCCTTTTGCCAGCTGTTTTGAAACTGTGCTGAATTGCTTTTTGAGTCTTCAGAAAAATATCAGACAAATTTGCTTTTCTACCTCTTTTAAATTATTCATCAGGGAAAACAATGAGTCATATTGGGGCCATCAGCATCAGCAAACAAAATAAAAACACAAAGTTAATATAGTACTCCTCAGTCTGTCAGGATTCATCTGAGGAAGTTATTGACATGCACTAATACTAATTTCAAGTGATTCACAGTACACCAGAAAGGCTGAGTAAGTCCATGAAGCTAAGAGCACCAAAATTGCTATAATAAATATTGTTAAAACTCAATGTTTTTAGAGACATGTAAAACATCAAGCTTCTGGATGTAAACCATCCACTTGGAATTAGAAACTGGGAAGATGCCCAGGGGATAATAATTTTTGTTGTACTTTTTACAGAAGTAATCAAAACATAGAGACATTGAAACATGAAGGCTCCATGGGCTCATGGAAGATGTATGATCATTTAAATTGACAATCGCCCTGTTTCTAAGTGTTCTTATCTCTAAAATGAGCTAAATACGTGCCTGTGGAATTTCATCATCTGCATTGTTGCTCACCAACCTGAAGGAAATGAGAAAACAAAAAAAGAAATGAAAAACGTTTTTGTCTAAAAAGACATTTGATATTCTAACAGTGCTCTCTGTTTTCATTCCTTCCCTTTCATTTTATTTTCAAACTTTATTTTTATAAAAAATTTATTTTCAAGCTTTAACTAAGCATCATTCTTTTTCTTGGGTTTATTATTTAAATAAAGAGCCTGAGAGCTGAGATCAAGTAACAAAAATGTCATAGCTGAGATTTATAAAGTTCTACTGGCACCATGTTGTTAACTATACAGATAACAGATAATTGCAGAAGTGTTTCCTCTTTACATATTATTGATTATAAGTAATTGATAAGAGAGCTCAAGATAAAACCAGATAGAAGTTCAGTTTTCTATTGAGATCTAAGTATGCCCAAATGTGTACTATGAATTGGTTCTATAACCAAAGTCCTGATTTAAGAACATTCTTTAAATTATTTTCTTCTCATATTTATCCTTTCAATTTACCCAATTATACATTTACTGAGACAAAATTAGTAAAAATATGTCACAGTGTCAGAGTGTTTTCTCCAGCAATGAGTGACCTGGGAATTTTGTCTTTTTTTCAGAAGAAATACCAAAGAGCATTGAATGAAAATGAGCAATTGCATACAAATAATTTAACATTACTTCAAGCCATGTGTTTCTGAGAAAATTAAAAAACAAAATTAGTGACACCACATGTTAGATATTGCATAAGATCACATTAAGAGCTGTTTCTTCACCTCTCCTTCCCAGTTCACCAGTAAAGAGATTAGAATGAACTCCCATTTATGGATAAAGAAAACCAGCATGGAGTGCAATACTTCCATTTATTTGTAGAGTTTATGCAATATTCTTCTGGGGAAAAGAAAACAAAATAACTCTGTTTGCATGAGCATCACATACTTTGAATTATGGAGAAGCATTTTCTAAATTCCTATGATTTACATTTTGCCCAGTATACTTAGTTTGAGAAATAAATACACCATCATCATGCAAATCAACCACTGTAAGGAATTCATAAACGAAGACAAAATAGAAAAGGAAAAGGCAAGCAGCAACTGCAGCATCTTTGCATTACAAGTCACAGAGATGCTCTTCTTTCACAGAATGAGCAATGATATATCAGATAGAAATGGGCACCAGGAGTGACAATATTTGGAATTGCCTAGAAGCCAAAAAAACAAAGACATGGCTCTGGAGTGGCATACAAGATCTAACAGGATCCCAGATTTTCTGGCAAGCAAAAACTGTTATTGCTTTGGTTTCAGCTCATAGCAGAAAGATGGCAAGGAAGGTTATTTTTGTTCTTTGCTCTGAAGAAAATTCTTCTGTATTTGTTTATAAACGGCCTGGATTTCCACATGTGCTTACAAACTTTTTCTAGGACTTAGAAGTAGTGCAAAATAGTTCATATGGGTTCTTGCACAGATACTGTGGGATTGGTTTTGACTTAGCTTAACATTTTAGTTTAATGCTTTAGACGATAAAATTATTCCTCCTTTATAGTCAGTTTGACTCCCAGCAGGGTTTAAGTGGGAGAAAAAGCTTCAGGGAGGAAATAGAGAAATCAAGTGGATAAGCTTTGGCAGTAAAATGTTATTAAATAATGGATACCAGGGACAATGTTAAGATTTATTTTCTGCAAAGGTATAGAAGGCAATGGATAAAAAATCACTTGCAGGAAAGATAGATAAGCATGCAATTTCAGTTCTGGCAAACCAACACTGTGACAAAACCAAATTGTTTCAAGTTTGCAGTACCTCAGCCTCCAGTTCAGAGAAGCTAGCCAGAGCCTCCTCCCTCCTATGAAATCTCAGTTCTTCTGAAGAGGTTTCCATAGTTATGTGAGTACACACATCTGATTTCTTCTATCAGGTAAAATACCTGTGAAGGCACCTGATGATTATGTATGTGAAGAAGCTTTTGATTAAATATTTATTTCAAAGGAAATATCTGTTTGGCCATGCACAATTTCTGATCACTCCAGTCGTTCAGCTGGGATAAAACCAGCACAAAACCATCAGGCTGCCTGACTGAAAGAGCTTCTTGCAGGACTACCTGGTGAATTTTAATTTTTTTTTTGTGGCCTTTTCTGGCCTTTGCTTTATACAAATTCTGGTCATCCACAGGTGTCAGGGGAGAGAATAAAAATGGAATAAAATTGAGAGTCAGATAAACGAAATTACTTGTCTAAGGATCTTCACAATGAAGCAGTCAGAAACAGAATCCAAATCTTTGCAGATATCTGCTGTCCAAAAGGGATTATATGACCACCTGATATTTCTCATTGTGTCATTCTTTTGCCTGGAGTTTAGAGAATTGTTCTCTCTTCTGTAATCACCGTGATCTTCCTGAAACATCCTTCTCAAAATCTGTAGTTGAAATCCCAGCCTGATTTTTTTTTTTTTTTTTTCACCTGTCTAGTGAGTGATTAAGCCCATGTGGGATCTGGTCACATGGCAGTCTTCAAAAGAAGCTACTGATTGCATTGGCTGAGTAAATAGATGCAGTGCAAAATGCTTAAACTGAGATTACACACACAGCCCTGTGTTCAGAGCCTCACTGTGCTCTGCAACCTAATTAAAAAAATGCCCTGAACTCCTCCCTGCAGCCCAGTGAAATCTCTGTGGATCCTGGACTGTCTGTCAGGTACACATTAACTGAAAACAAGGCCAGTGTGTGAGAGACTGGACATCCCATGGAACACTCTCTCTCTGGTTAAAATGAGTCTATAGGGTAGAAATTATGGTGTCTGCCTTGATGGCAGGCTCTTTGGATCAGAGGCTTAAAAGAAACCTGCAAAGTTAGGTCCTTTCAAAAGGTGATCTCCAAGGCAAATATGTCACCAGCTGTCACAAATGAACTGAAGATTGTGACAAAATACCTTTTGCTGGATTGAATTTTTGTCATGTTCAGGGGAAGCAAACAAGTAGTTTCTAAACCTAGCACGAGTTTGTCACCATTCTCTGAAAGGGGGCTTTACTGGTAGGAGGGAGCAGACCTTTGGCTTCACCCCCTGTCTCTCCAGCATCCTCTAAGAGGGATGATGTTCTGCTGGCTTTGGGGTTGAATAGAGGGAAGGCAAAGGGCTGTGATTACTAAATGCCCTTGACCACATGGTTAGAAGTAGGTTCATACAATATTTGGTTTCCAGACTAAATTCTCTTACTAATATCATGCTGGCAGGTCTTCTGGTGATTAGAATTTATTCTGTCCTCTAGAGATGCAAAGTTTGTGATGTATCCCCACGGGAAATGCAGAAATGCTGCATCAGAAGGGGCTCCTCAAGCAAAGATGGACCAGCTCTGACTGAACTGTATAATACAGACATCAGACAATTGCTTAGGAGCACATTCTATTTTCTCTGCTGCCTATCTCTTCTCAGAAAACAGCAGCCTACAGCTCTAGGCATCCTTTTGTGGAGACCAGTTTTGTCATTTCTATTGTTAGTGCAATTCTTCTAAGATAAAACCCCCTTATGATTAAGGACCTTCAATGACTATGCAGCAGAATCTTGCCCTCTAAATCAACAAATGCTTCTCACAATTTTCTCTTCCAGAGAAAAAACAAGCAGACCTCCTCTCCCCCAACTAGATCCCTCATAGGGGACCTAATTTTAAAGTGAGTTCATTTGCAGAATCCCTGCTCTTTTTTGGGCTGGTTCCAGTCATTGAGTCAAGCTGGCAGTTGAGAAGCAGGTGTATCTGTTAAAATATAGAGCAAATGCTTCGTTTTTCTTTTGGGAGACAATGAAATATGGCACCACATTTATTCATGCTGTTCTTCTCAGGTTGGTTTGTTCAGTTCTGTAATCAGGTAGCTCTGGGTGATTTCTTCCACTGATGATTTTTTCATCCAACCATTTAAAAAATAAACCCCAAAATGTTTTACAAGTACACAAATTTTAAAAACACAAAGATTAATTACTTTCAGGCTATATTAACTGCAGCTGACCAAAGATCTTGAGAGCTGTACAAAGGTCAAGAGAGTATTTCCAAACATTGATTTCATAAACCCTGGAAAACGTTATTTTTTCATAAAAATTCATGCTGAAAGGTGTTTATTTTGTTGTTTTCTGTTTATCAGTAGTGCTCAGCTTTAAAGAATCAAATCAGGGACACAAACATCAGCAGGCAACACAAACGGCCAAACTTCTAACATAGGTACAGACAAAATTAAACAACGGACTTCTCACAAAACAGCCAGAGATTGAAAGCCTATTTTTCATGCTAAAGTAAACTTAGAAAGGAATCCAAGATTAAAAGCTTGTAAAATAATATTATGCTAACTCCAGGAAGAATAGTATTTATAAAGTTTCTGCATAGGTTTGCTTGATGATCCAGCCTACCCACTAGAGTGGTTGGGGTACTGCTAATTGACTCGTGATAATCAATCTGTTCTTAAAGCATGAATAGTGCTCTGGGAGCTTAGCAAACAATCCAGGTGGCTGTAAAGACTGGAGACTTGCTGTGAGGAGACTTATGGTCTAATTATCTAACAGTAATACATTCCAGGATCACAGTGCCAAAAAGGAGCAATCTTTATCAGGCTCCATTTTAATCTTCCTGTTTGCTGGCTCAGAGATGGTGAAGAGCTAACCACACATCATCAGACAGGTATAGAAAAAAATTATAAAATTCTTACTGCTTTCTTCATGGCACCAGTTTGGGAGTGACTGAGAGCATTGCTAGGCCCCCTCCCTAGCAATATTTGGTATGTTGGAACAGAGGGGGGAGAGCAAACCTCTCTGCTGCTAATGGGACAGGCTGGTTTGGATAGGATATGCCTGGGATGTGAAAAATGGCTCCGTGCTGAGTGAGGTGATGTGAGTGAGCTGAAAATGATGCCATCCTCTTAAAAGAAGTTGGGGATGTGGAGAGTTTTCTGCAAACTAAACATCAACAAAGCCTACATCTGAGAATCAAAAAACCCATGCATAGGTGTGACCCTGTTTGGACCACTGAAGTTTTAAATTCCAGCTGGATGTTTTTGCACTGACTTTAGGGCACATTTCCTCCTGGACACTGCAGATTTCCTAAGCATGTGGCCCATATGTGGCCATATATTAAAAATGCTAGGGGACAAATGTGCCATCTGTGTGGATTAATCAAGAAGGATTTATTGTTTATTCATCTGGAAAGGACTGGTGAAGCACAGGGGAGAGCTTATCCCTGACATTCTGATTTACAGTGAGTACATATGTGACATGTATATTTAGAAATCCATCCTTCTGAATTTCAGGCCAAGCCACAAGAACCTTCCTTTAGCAACACTCTCTACCTTGCAGCCCTGGGTAATCTTACACGACCATTTTTTTCCAGATGATGAACTACTGTCTGGTAGTAAAGACATGAGTGGGTGGCCACAGCTTTTCGAAAGGCTTGCTCTGAGAGACAGCCTCAGTGCCTGTGTCATTATTGCAGAACCCTAGTTTGACTCCACAGTCTCTGGGAAGAAGAGCAGAGGGCTGTCTGAGTCCTCTCCGTGGATGTCAGTGGAGGACAATGGCTCTCCTGAGGAAAGCAAGATGCCTTCCATGATCTGGATTTCTGTGTCTTTGCACTTTTGGGGATTATACCCTTCCTTAAACCTCTTCCCTTACTAAATAAAACTTCTCTTTCCTGTCTCTTATTCTTGGTAATTTCTTTAGCAAATTTTAATTTCTAAGCAGATTAAACATATTTTACGCTATATTAAAAACATAAATTTGAGCATGAGAAACCCTGCTAAAGTGAACCCTGATCTTTGCTACTCTCTCCTGAATCAGCACAGTAGAACTGCTCAATGCTGTGTCTCTGTGCAATGTAAATGTCCCTCAGCTAGCTGACCTAAAGCTGGCTTGTTTTCAGGTGTTCTCATCTTGGGCTGCTAACTCACCGTCTGCTTCACAGCTTGTCAAACAACTGCTCGAGCAGAGAAAGATCTATATGCCTTCAGGGTGGAACATTATTTATTGTCAGTGGGAAACTGCCAATCAATTCACCCCATTCCCAGAAACCCCAAACCCTCGTGGCAGCATTTGTACGCTCCTCTTGAAGTGCTCAGTTTGCACAGGAACCCTTCTCCCTGGTGTCTGTCTGTGCCCACTGCTTATCTGCAGGTACACACACAGGCACTGGCTGCTGCTTTCCTCTTGCCCCTCCTGAGTGAAAAAGCTCAGCTGCAGGAGAAAAACTTGAAAGCTTCTGGTTTCTATTCTTACAGACAATAAGGGTACAGTTGCACCCGGACTGCTCTGATGTGGAACAACAAGCACTGCAGGGTCCTCAGGACTTTCCAGAATGTCCTGCTCTGAGATACCCAGTACTCAGGTGCTGGATAAACCATTTTCATCTTTACTTTCCTTACAAACACAGCATGACATAACAGTTTATATTTATATATCTTGTTAATATGTAACTTTACAGCTTAAGAACTGCTCACCTGGACTTTATGAAGCCTCTTTTCAAGTACAGACATTGCTGAGGGTTTTGTGAGGTCTGACAGGCACGTTGTTTCTTTAGTTCTCAAACACTTTTACCTTGATAAGGATTTTCCAATCAATGCCTTCCATTATCTTCCAGAAATGTTAATTGAAGGCGTATTCACATCAAACACTTCTATCTTATCTGAAGGAGGTGTGTGGAACAGAGTTCCAGTACAATAGAAATAGTAATATTCTGAGACTGCAATTATATTCACACTTCATGCACTGCTAGAATGACTTGCAAGTTAAAGTTATCAAAGGCTGCAGTTGTTTCTCTGGATTAGTGATGAAGAAACAATTAATACCATCTAGCAGATGGGAATGTCCCAAACTCTGAGGTGAGATTTATATTATTTAGCACTGTTTACAAAATAGTAAAGTCTTAATGCTTTTCCAGGAAATTAATTTTCATTTAATATGGAGGAAAAAATTGTTTCCTCAGGAGTAAGTTTCCTTTTCTTAAACATTAGGAGGAAACCACTTTTTAGACACCCTTTCTACTTCAGAGGGAAAAGAAAGGCATGGAAATATTTTTACTCTAATATTGAAAGCCATCTGATTAAAGCTCTTCAGAGAGCTTTCTTGGTGCTGCTGGTTCATACTTTGATGGCCACATGTTCTGAGCCTGTCCAGCCCCCATCCAGCCTTGCTCATCCTCCTGAGCCTCCAGCAGGGCAGAAGGGACAGAGCCCAACCCAGCTGCCACTGCTGGGAGATCTCCTGATTCCCCAGCTTGAGCCAGCACGTGGCAGAGCTGCAGAGCACCCATGCAGCAGCTGAGTGACCCCACCTTCTGCACTAATAAAACAATGACATCGTCTTCTGCACTAATAAATGATGGCCTGAGTTTCTTTCTTTTTTCATCATGCTACATTGAAGTTATTGAATTTTCCCTGTGGTGATTATTGTTTGCTGTCTCACTGGGACAATGTAAATTGTCTGAGCTTCCCTGATCTGGAAAGAGAAGCAGAAAAGGTGTTGGGGATGCTCATCCTCATTCTGCTTCACTCTTATTTCTTCAGATACAGCCAAAGTCTGACCATGTGCAGGAGCCAGAAGGAGATGCAGTGCAAAATTTTTTGGAAGATAGGACTGAAAATTCTATTACTGTTGAAGCTATGATGAATATTCTAACTTAGAAATTGTTATTCCAGTTTCTCCTCTCTACAGAGATCCGAGATACTTCCAAGGTGCATTCCTTTGGGATGAAAAAGGGACTACAGGAGACTACACAAGACAGAGCCTCTTGTTTCCAGGGGAGAAATGAAAAATAAACTCTCAGTGGACCATTTTAAAAGTTGTTGCCACAAAAGCCATGGAACTCATGTGAGCAGAATGTCACTGGGGGTGTACTGAACACGTAGGGAAGAGTCACATAACTTCCTCATTTCCTTCCCCCCAGCAGACTTTGTTCTGCTGATCTGCATTGCATGAATTTCCTGTGAAGTATGAGTTGTCATCCTACCTAGGAGTGTAGGAATTCCTTTATGACTTTAGCTTTATGAATGTCACTGTGGAATTTCGGAAAGAGAAAAATTAAAGTAGATACAGATCTCTGATTTTATCCTCGTGATTACATAAGTAAGAGCTGGGAGAAAGACAGGACTTTCAGAGCTCACTTAAAATAAGTTGCTGGTTTGGATTCCAGTCAGGAAAAATAAGGCTGAAAAGTAAGGCTTCAGAAACTACTGAAATGAAGCAATTGAGGGAGCTGTACTCATTAGCACTAATAATGAGTAGGATTATACTTAAAGGTAGTACTGGACTCACAGAGGTCAGCAACGGACCTCAGATTAACCTCAATGGAACAGAACCAAACACATTAGTGATTCCTGCAGTTCTGTGAAATATTTCAAGCAGCAGCAGTAGCAGTATCTCTTGATTACTAATTATAAATTATGGACATACAAAACTCTAATTTAAATTGAAGTTGCTCATAGTGGAGTACGGCTACATTGATTAATTGATTAATTCAGAACTCCTCCTGCTGGGCAGGTACAACACAACTAGGAGCAAGGCAAACTCCAACGATATAAGATATAAATTAAGATTTTCCTTGTTTACTTACCTTTCTTAAATAGCTTCCTCTGTAGCTAAAACATATCATGTTTGAGGATGATACCTTTACACTTGTGGAGAAGGATGCCCCGGGTTTGCAGTTGAAGTTGGTACTTATTGATACACCTGTGTTTGTTATGCACTGCTCTTTTTTGTCTGAAGAGATGAGTTCAATAATTTGTGGGTAACTGCCTCGAGACTATTCTGTTCCCATCCTCTTTCCTGAGGATGCCAAAAAGCTGAAGGATTATGTGATGTGTCTGTACTTTTGTTGAGGGTAAACCAGCAACAAGCTTGTCCTAGCAGTCAAAGGGAACTCAGACACTTCTGGCTTCTGGCAATTGTTGACTTGAATTACATTCAACACAGTGGGATGCCCTAAACACTCTTCGTCCCTTGGTCAGTTATTTCATAATTATTTTTAATCTCTTCAAACAAACTTTTTGGGGCAGGAAAATTCATGTGCTTGTGGGTTACATAACTCTGAATTGAAATTGTTTAGGATTTTGAAATCAACGAATAACAGACATAGAATTTTGATGGGTCCATAAACACTTAGGGAAGAGAAAGACTTTAAAAAGAAATTGGCTCCCAAGTCTCTGACTGCAAGAACTTGAGAATTAGTCTGAATTAATTTCTAAGGTCCAAGGTCTAAAGCAGGAAGTGTAAGTGCTGCTTTGATAACCGGGATTGCTTTCAAATCCATACTGCCTGCTCCCAGAACAGCAGGAGGATGCAGCACAGAGCCGCGGGGTCACTCTGAGAGCGTGCCCTAAAGCCAGCCGAGGAACAGAGAACGGGCTGCAGGAGCCGCCCTGCCCCGCTGCTCCACCGCTGCCTTGGACGCAGTTCTGCTCGCAGGGTGCTCGCAGCAATGTCACACGGTTGTGAAGATAATGAAGTACAGAAACTTGCCTTTGCCTTGATCCATAGCACTTTCTCTTCAGCACAGAGGAGAACTTAGGAGAAAGAAAAAAAAATAAATTATTTTCTTATCAAACTTTGCCAGGTTTTTTTTTCTTTATCTTCCTCTCAAGCAAAGATGATGTGGAGTAAAACAGTAGTGTTGCCTTTGGTGGTCTCCACTAATCAAAGTTGTTGTGCATCACCCTCATGCTGCTGCTGAAGCAAGAGGTGTTGAAATACAGAAGCAGAATTGTGAAAGAAGATGCATGATGGTCTAAAGCAAGATCAAGTATTCTGTAAAGCTCTTTCCCAGCTGTTTGTCTAATCTTATAATTTATAGACAGCCGGCAAACATTTCCATAGTTTTTGCAGTCAGCCAACTCTGATGCTCCAGAAGTCATAAAGCTCTTAATAATGCTCATTCTGTTACAAATGGGAATAAATTCCTCTCAGTTCATCCTCCAAGAGCCTTCTTGGCTCCTGCAATCACCATATATTGTAATGCCTTATGTAATTAATCATCATATTGACTGCAACAGCCCACCTTCTTTTTTTCCTCCATAATCTCATTCCTCCAATTCTTATTTTTTTTTTTTTTTTTGTTTTTACTAAAGTGGACTTTGCTTTCTTGAAGTTATATTTTAGACACCATTTATTCTTACAACTCTTCCCTAAAATCTACATTTTCCCCCCAGATATTGCCATTTCAGGATTTTTTTTTTTTTTTTTAAATCTCAGGACCTTAAATTTAGACTTTCTTTTCTAAAAAGAAGCAAGACTGATACTGTCAGAAAACCAAACAATTCTGTGAGATTTGACTTTAAGAAAAATGCCAGATATCATGAAGCCGGTGATTAAAATTGTAAAAGCTGGCAGCATGACAATTGCAGGTGATGAATATGTATGCCAAGGCTTTCCAGACATGGTAATTAACAGATTGAGGTGCCTGAATGCTGCATGCAACCAATTTAGAAATGAGGGTAACTCTCCAGCTTTAGGCTTTGTTCTGTACTGAGCATCCTGCTGCAGCTCAGCAAACACAGGAGTCGCAGCTGAAACCCACAGAAGATTAATGACAGAGCAGGCTCCTTTGAGCAGCTCCCCACCCTCAGCAGGCAGTGTGCAGTAGCTGCCCATTGGTAACAGGGGGCTCTAATTAAAGGAAGGCATTTCAGGATGTGGTTGTGTCTGGCTGTGGTTGCTCTCAGCAGCGTCTCCTCACCCCAGAGCAGGCTCTGGTGCCCACACACAGCTGGTGCCTGTGCTTGGGTCTCTGCCCTTCAGAGCATGGACACACCATGTGTGCAAAAGCCACAGCCTGGGCTCGTGAGCAGGAGCAGCTAACCTCCCATCTCTGCATATCTGCCTGCTGTTTTCAGTCCCAGATGGCCACTGCTTTTTGGGAAGCTGGATTTATGTTTACACCATAGGTATTTTTTAATGGTAAGAACACAAGAAATGGAGCAAAAGGGAATTGCAGTTTTGCTCACTTCTTTCTCTTCGCTCTTTTGTTGTACCGAAAAGTTAAAGATGCTTTCCTCTCTTTTACAAATTTCAAATGCTTTCTTTTCCTTTTCTTCCTGACACTGTTCCCAACAATCATTTGCTTCATCACTTTGCCTCTCTGTGTGTAGAGTCAGGGTCTGTGAATTTTTCTAGACCTTTTTTTTGTAGATCTTGTTTGTATCTGCCTTCATAACTTCCTCTGGCAAGAGAAATCCAAAGCCAGTCTGCAAAGAAGTGATTATTTATTAGGCTGCTTAAACAGAGCTGGTAGATTCAGTTTGTCCCCCTTGTTATTGTGAATGGTGACTAATAGATCTGCAGGCATTACTCTTCTCTGAAGAAACAGAAACCTGATACTCTGGTCTAAATCAACCATTTAGCTTGTGTCAGAGAACAAAAGTGAAAGAAATAAGAAAAGTGGATTTTGAGGGACATTCTAGATTAATTAGTGTAAAGTGTGCACAGTTTAAATTCAATCAGATAGGGATTTATGAGTGATAGCAGGAAACTATTCATGGAATTTTCAAGAGCAAATCACTTCAAACCAATCTAATTTTCTTCCACAATGTGGTTACAAGACTTGTAGGTGGGAGAGAAGCAGCAGATGATGTGTGTCTTAAGGCTTCAAACAAATCTCACATGAATTAAGAGGCAGAAATATGGTTTTGATGAAACTTTAACTGGATAAGAGTAAAATGGGTGGAAAACCAAAGCTGTAACCAGAACAATGATCAGAGCTGAGCAACAGCATGAGAAGCAAGGGGCAGACACTGATTACCAAGAGGCTCCCCTTGAACATGAGGCAGAGCTTTAGTGTGTGGGTGGCCCTGCACTGGAACAGGCTGCACAGAGAGGTTGTGTAGTCTAACTCACTGGAGACACTTAAGAATCACCTGGGCACAATCCTGTGCTCCTGCTGGAACAGGGAGGCTGGACCAGATGATCCACCATGGTCCCTTCCAACCTCACCCAGTCTGGGTCTGTGAATTTCTGAGGCTGCAGAGGGGAGTGTTTGTGTTGATGGCCAAGCAGGGGACCTGTGGACTTGAGTTTCAACTAAAACCAGTTTTCCACAGATGCCCTGCCCCCTGTTTCCCCACTGCTTCCAGGATCATGTCAATGGCCACACTAAAATATGAGAGATGAGAGAGAGATTTTGCTCTCTGAGACACACTGCACCCTGCATAAACTTGAGCACAAACTGAGAAAGGAACAAACAAGTTACTGGTCCTTTCTGTTAGGGTTTGTGTTACAGCACTTTATCATGCTGCAGATGACATTGTGTATCCTCAACCCCATTATAATTAATTTTTTGTTGTTGTTGTTTTTTTGTTTGTTTGGTTTGGATTTTTTTTTTTTAATTGAGGCAGGAGGAAGTGTGATCTTAATTCCAAAATCTTAACAGTTTAGAGTCTGATTATTTTTGGTGAGGATGATTGATGGTGCAGTTTTGTTTGTCAACTGTCAAATTAACAGTCTCACAGATATTTTTTCTTTTGAAGGCACGTTACTGTAAAGGCAAGTGAAAAACAGAAAAAAATAAAAAACAAACCCAAACCCTACAGAGTCATATATTAGTCAGGCAAAGTCACAGAGCAGTTTCAAACAGCTTGGTGTGTTTGATTGAAGAAATGAGATATGTAGATGAAAGAAGAAGCAGAAGCTTTTGATCCCTTTTATATGTTTTTGTTTGGGGGTTGAGAATTCGGACATAAGATGATTTCAGTGTACCTCTGTCTCTGTTGTAGGCAGAGAGAATTTCTACAGTGGGAGAAATCAGGGGAAAATGCCATCTGATCTTTTAGCATCAATATGGAGGCACATGGGATGTTAAATAGATGCATGTTAGATTTTTTCCTCTGCTCTCCCACTTGAAACTGAACACCAGAAGCTGCCCTCAAGGGTAGGCTGATGCTGTGGACAAATCAAGAAACTCACATTTTTGTCTGTGTCCCTTTGATAGTAGACTGAGATTTGAATGAAAAGTGTCTCGTTTTAAGCCAAGAATGAAAAAATCTTCCCTGTGTCCAAGGTGGAAAAAGGGAAATCAAGTTAACCAGAAAGGTCAAATGAAATTCCTTAGGGCCTTAGATTCATCTTCTGTGACACAGGTGCTTTCCTGTATTGGCTGGTAATTTGATAATATTTGCACAATGCATGCATCACACTTCATTACATTTTTTCAGCAAATACAATGAACTGTGTCCATGCATGTTTTAAAATGTTCACATCTTTAATAACTGATTTTTTTTGGCTAATAACTTGCAGATGTTTTAAAAAGAATGGGGTTGCATGAGGAAAGGAACCCTGGTCTTATCAATTCTAGCACTCTTGAAAGAGGGAAATACTTTGTCTCTTTCTCATGTACACTCATAAGGAATCATCTAAAAATCTCTGAGAATGGAAAAGGTACTCTAGAGTGCTGTCCGTGCCTGAACTGGGTGAGGAAAGGTTTCTAGGGAGATAACTTGAGCATATGTTATTTTAAATATATAAGAATAACCTGTTTTAGTTTAGAGAAGGGTTGAATTCTCTGATTGTGACCCACTTTTAAGCAGATCTTTAATGTGCAAACCTGGCCCTGTCCCCAGAACTTTTTCTTTCGGTATATTGCAGAGTATCCTAAGCAAATATTTATTGAATATTGCTATGTTTTTAGCAGAAAGCAGCTGCCTTTTTTCCTGCTTCTCTGTTGCACTGCAGTGGAGTAAATGTGAACATATCTAGCTTTTCAGATTAACTAACAACATCTTGGCAAAAACTGTTAAGATATTAACTTGTTTTGGTATTAGTGCCATTATCTGTTAATCTGCCCAAGCCCAAGAAAGTCAGCTGCACAATCTTGAAGATTTATATATTAGGTTCCCTAGGTGGTTCCAATGAAAATTATCATAAATCACAGCCCTTGAGTATTTTCTTAACAATTGTTTAGCCAGTGCACGCTAATGAACTCTCCTCATTTATTTCCCAAAATACCTTACCAAGGGAAAAAAGAAGTGGCAGAGACAAAGCATCATGTTTTCAGGCCATCCTTAGACATTTTCCAAAACACCAGCAGCTGCAGGTGTTCTTTGCATTAAATTGCATGCAGTTTATCCAAGGGGAACATCATTATGTTATCAGTTGAAAAGAGCAAACAAGCCCCAGCCTAGGAATCTCACCTCTGAGCTAACAACAATTCTTTCTCAGAAACCCACTAAAAATTCCAGGTATTTTCCATGATTTGTGCACCTTTTTTTTGCAAACTTACACTTTCTGTCCAGAAAACTTGATAAAAACCCCCACACACCTGGGTGCAAATGACATCTGTCCCAGAAAACCCTCCCCAGCTGAGTGCCCACCATCCCAAGCATTCCAAAGGATCCACCTGAGCAGACTTTGGCTCTTTTGCCACCTGCCTGCTGGCACAGCACGGGCATCACTCTGCCCCTGGCAGGGGGGAGCACCCCAGCAGTTGTTCCACAGGGATGGATGGGGCAGGGCCCTGTTGCCAATGCCACTCCTGCTGGCTTCTGGCCACTGGCTTTGCTATTTTTGCCCAGGACCAACTGGCTTGGGTAAAGCTTTGGGGTAATGCCACCAAAAGTGTAACGCAACACAATGGGTATTGGCAAAACAAGGGTCAGCTGAAATGGATATTGACAGAAGGAGGAGTGAGGAACATGATTTAGCTGTCCCCTAACAGTGTCTCCATCATTTAAGAGCTTGTATTTTCCTGGTAAGGCTGGTTTGTGTTTTTCCTCCAGTTGTCTGTTTGCTATAGTGTTTTGGTTTGCTGATCATCCATCAAAATAACCCCAAGTCAACTCCCATTTGAGGGCCCACACGTGAAATTACATTTTCTGAAGTGGGTGAAAATAGTCCCCTGTTGCTAAATGGCAGACTACACTTGCCTGCTGACACTGGCATTGAAGAAATAACTAGAAACAGGACAGTAGGAATTATAGGTAAGATAATAGGTTTTTCACAGTGCATTATTAAAAAAGAAGATTAGATTGGTTGCTACACAGGACATTAATTCTGTAGCTATGGCCTGAGCAGTGTACAAATTTTAAATTGATTTATCCTGGGAGTGTCCGAGAACAGTCACTTCATAGATTTTTTTTTTCTTCCTTTCTTATTAAATGATGCACCTTCTATCACTCATTTGTTGATCTATTATTCTATTTCTTTCCACTGCATGGGACAGTGTTATCTAGACTTCAGCAGGTTAGCCCCTGTCTGTCCTCCTTGGTTTCCATCAGATCCTGGTAGTGGGAATCCTTTGGAAATGTTCTAAACCATGACTGCAGCTTGGGCTGACTATGGGAAGTGGATTAAGTCAGTGCCATTTGCAGAACACTAATATATTCAGAGTGTCTTTGAAGACACATACACTTGAGTTCAGTATCTCCAGAATATTTCTCTCGTGCTAACAACATGCCCTTTGCCTTTTAGTTCTTCAGCTGCCCAGCAGAGAGCAGCTTGCCATGGCAGTGTCGTGTGCTCTTCTGTCTGCCATACAAATTCCAGATCAGCAGCATTGGTGTTGGAGTTCTTACCTCACCCTTCAGCCCTTGGAGTCTTTTCCCACGTTTCCTCTGCTGCCTCTCACTAATCTCTGAAAGCCTTCTCCCTCGTGCCTCCTCTAATACCAGGGGTGGCACATTCTCACAGTGCTGGGCTCCTCCCTTGAAGGGTTCTGAGCTCTGCTTCTTACAGCTTGATGCAACACGATTGAGCCATTATCTCTAATCCCCTTCCAACAGAATCTTTCCTAATCTCCTTATTGTGCTGGCCTGGATGGAGTTCAGAGACAGCACTGCAATTTTGCTGTTGAAGAATACTGACTTTAGAAACTTCTAAAACCTCTGGGTTTTTTTGGTTTTTTTGTATAAATCCAAAGTTTGTACTTCTCATGGGGCTGGTCAAAAACAGGCCAGGAAATGAAGATCTTGCTTAGAAGAACGTGGTGTAACTTTCCATTCCTTCACGTGCTTGTGGAGGGAAGTGTCAGCTCCGAGAGTGGAGGCAGTGTTCAGGGGGTGATCCAGCACTGTGGGCAGCTGACCTGAGCTGCCTGTAACTTTCCTTGATTGTCTGCAGCAGGATGTTCAGCTCTGTGGCCTGGGCTGCCCTCTGTTTGTGGCTGCTCTGCGTGTTACCATAAAACCATTGCTTGATCTTTGTACTTAACATCACGGCCAAGATATTTTTGCTCGAAACTTGTATTTTAATTTTTAAAGAACATTGATCGTCAGGATTTCAGAGATAGTGGTGGGTGAGGTAATGCTCTCACTGCTGGATGAGTCTGTTCAGGCAGGGGGAGCTGAGGTGAGGGGGGCTCAGCAGGAGAACTCTTCCTGTGCTGGAGAGAAGAACCCATGGCACCTCTGTGTGTGATCTCCTGAAAGAATAGGGATGAAACTCCACGCTGCCTGAGGATTAATTGAAAAATGCAATGTGCTGCTGTGTTTGTGTGTTTATATATGTTTTATACTATACGATGATAGATAATTACATATATTTGCACACTCTGTACAATATACATTTCTGTATCTACCTTTGCACAGTGATAGTGGACTACCTTTGACAAGATATTCCCTAAGCAGAGACAGGCTTCATTTGACTTTGGGTGGGGACAGAGGGTTAGGGAGCTCCATATGATTACAAATATTTCCTTCTGACCATTAGGTAAATGGTTGTCCCCTGTCAGTCTAGTGGGAATATCTAGAGTGGTGCCAAAGAGAAAGTCTTTTTTTTGTGTGTCTTCTGTCCTGCAGGCAGGAAACAAAGCTCCTTTTGAAAATATTCTGTAGGAAAAAAATAATAAAAAAAAAAATTAGACATTCAATAATTTACTGAAGTTAGGAGCTCTGAAATAAGCAAAAGCATCAGTAATAAATATGTCTAGGTTGCTTGACAGTGTTTATTTAATGATTTTCAATATTTAATAAAAATGAATATTGGTTAAATAATTAATAGAATTTATTAAGCATACATACTCAGGTTAATTAGATTGTATAATTTGAGTAAGGAATTAGATATTAAAAATTCAAATCTTCTGACAATAGCTGGCCTCACAGAGTGTCGTGGGAAAGGGTCAGTTACCCTATTTAAGCAACTCTACTTTGAACACATCTTCAGTCCTAATGTGTACAGCACAAGGGATGGCAGAGAACATAAATGTTCCATCTCCCCAGAAGATCATGTACAAATTGCAAGAGCTGCTGCCATGGAGTGGAATTAGGTGATAAATATGACCATACAAACTGAATAATAATAAAAAGCTTGATTTTCCCTATCCACATAGAAATGCTGGTTAGTTCCTAGAAAAGGCAAATGGGTAATAATTGGACATTTTTGCTGCTAATGAATAAATCTTGCAGAGGAATACTATAATGAAACACAACCATGTAAATAAATTAGAATATGTAATAATCAATTAGGGCAATTTCCAGCAGTTTACTGGTATTATTCCCTAAAATGGTCCTTTCTCTTTCCTGCAGGCCCCTAGCTCAGCTCTTGGCTGTGTACATATGCAGGTGTGTTGTAGCATGATGGAACAGCTGCTTCTCCTGCAACTGGCCACTGGCTTTGAGATTTCTGCCCAAGATGTGCCAAAATTTGCCACATGCTGGAACTGGCTTGGGTAAAACTTTGGGGTAATGCACCAAAAGTGTAAGCAGCACAGTGGGTAGTAAGGAATGGTGTGAACCTGTCCCCATGGGAGGAGAAACCAGGACTGTTTTATGCAGTGCTGCAAAACACCCATCAGGACCTTCCTCTTTACCCCAGGGCTTTCCTCGATGGACAGTGTGTGGACACAGGCATTATGCAACACCAGTGCAATGTTTAAAAGGGAGCACTTCCCTAGTGGAGCTCCTGATACACTGGGAACAACCAGAATTCCCACTTTGAGCCTCCCCTGCTGTTCCCTCAGCCTTCCCCTAGCTCCTATCTATCCCATGATTTCAGGTGAAGAAAAATATTTTTTACAGGGTGCTCCTTCCCTGGTGTGTCAGGAATAAAGGTAGGACTACACCCTCATGCAGAGTGTGATGCCCCTTTGGAATCCCTGTGTTTGGGAAACAGCTGAAACCACAAGAACTTGTGAGTTACAGCCATTCAGAGAAAAGCTTCCAGGAAACAGCCAGGAAATAATGAGGTTGGGGTATGGTAAGGAAGAGTAGAATGCACTTCAACCACAAGCAGCTTCCCCAGAGCCCTTTCCAAGTTTTCTGTACTTAGATAGATGATTAAAAAATAAATAATCTCTCGTTCCTCCTGCAAGTTGTGCCTGACAGGTTTGGGGATTGGGGATTGGGTTTGAACTGATGCAGGTGTGAGCATCTGGCATATCACTTCTATTTTCTTTGTTCTTAATGTCTCTGACACCTTCAAAGACACGCCTTTGAGGCAGATCAAATTTTTGATCCTTTGTTTTGGCATTTAAATGCTGCCTATTATTATTCAATACTGGCACCACAAAGTACATGAAAGTTTTTTTTTCCCAAAATTTGTTTAAATGCATGTACATAGGGAAAATATATGCAATAACACATGCAAGTCCAGACACTTGTGCAGATGGTCTAATGCAGCTCCCAAGGCCATCTATATGAATGTTTTTGGATGAAATTAGACCCATGGCATAAAAATCAGAATGTCAACAATTGAACCTACACATGAGTATTTTTATACACCCAAATATTTTGTGTCCCTCCCTTAGTCTGGACAACCTGTGGATATTCATACAGAGAAAAAGGACAGATTTGGCTCTGCTATTGCTGCAAGCAGTTCACACTGTTCATTCTCAAGTCCTGCTGAATAGCACCTTGAACGATGCAATTAGTCCTATCAAAGTGATTATATTGTCCCTCTCTCAGCACAAGCATCTCCCCTCTCATTCTCATGAAAATCTGGAATCTCATGAAAACCTGGAGCCTCATGACCTGGAAGAGTTTATATCACATAAACTGCAGAGACCACATCCAAATGAAGTTCTCCACCCTGGTGTCTGAGTGTCTCTGGCATTATGTAGCCAGTACCAACACACTTTCCTTTGAAATCCCATCTTGGCAGGAACAGGCTTCAGTAGAGGACAGGAACAGGGGTTTTAGGTTTGCAGGAGTCATGGCTATGGCAGAGACCACTCTAAATAAAATAAATCCACATGAACAACACAGCAGGGTCATGCAGACCTTTGGCCAGCACAGACCCTTCCCAGTCTGAGCCAGGGATGCTGGTGGGAGTTTTGCCTTCCCACTTTGTTCTTTTCAAATTTTCCCCTCTCCTCTACTACATTTTCTTTCTGTTATTGTTAACCACCAACTTTCTTAGAGCTAGGTTAATGAGAGGGTTGTTTTTCTTACCAAGGTTTATATTTATTCTCATTCTTATTCTTTCTTGATTATTTTTTGTTATTTCACACGTTTGAGGAAAACAGACCTTGATTAGATTAGATTGTTTTGCAAATTTAATTTGTTTCAAGTATTTTGGACTGAGTCCCTCTAGGTAAAACAAGGGTGTTTATTTACCTTTTAGACTGGACTACAAAACCCCCTAAATGTATGAGAATTTACTCAATGTTACTTTTCTTTATTTCATGTATTCAAACCTGTACTCTTCCAGGTTGTGTGGGTTTTTTTTTTTCCTTTTTTATTTCTTGTGGTCTTTGTTTTTGTTGGTTTTGGGTTTTAATTATTTGTCTCAAACCTGTTCTACTTTTTTAAAATAGACTGCTGAAAGTATTTACACATATTTCACCGTGAAAGTTTCACAATCATAATCTCACACTTGATTTATGTCACCTGGGTTTGATTAAAAAAAAAAAAAAAAAAGTAATATGGTTTGTTTTTCATATCCTGACTGAATCAGTGTGTCTTGGAAATAAGCCTCCCCTGTGACTGTGAAATACATTTTTATCAGACATACTTATTATCATTGTTGTTGCTTCTGCAGTTATCGAATTATAATCATCCTGAAACTGAATCTAAAAGAGGTGGGATGCAGCTAAACAAAGCTATGTAAAAATCTTGAATATTTGTAATCTGCTGGTTATCTATTTCAGCAGAACTCATAAATCAGCTCTAAACCAGTTTATTGCCAAAGATAGGTTTGCCTCAATGCAGTTTAAAGACCAGTTTTCTCTTGGTTTCTACCATGTCCTTGCCTTGCATATACAGAATATTGTTGGACTTAGAGACATTCCCCTATGGAGCAAATCAGCTGCTTGTCATTCATTCCAACTCTGGCTGCTTCATTCTGTCTGATAAATATATATATGAAACATAGATACTTATACCTGTGTCTGTAATAACAGAATTCCACCTGGAATTAATTGCAAAGATGCCTGGTATTTTTTTTACTTTAGTTCTACGTGCTTCATATGCTGATGAGAACATTGGCATTTATATGTTATCCATTTCATATAGAATAGAATTCTGTATCAGATACAACTGAGGAAAGAAAATTCTGACCCTGATCTCTCCTGGGTGGAGGTAATCTCAGGGTCAAGAGAAACTATATTAATGCCTCATCCCTCATCTCTTCTGTCATCTGTGGTTTTGGTTTGGGTTTGTTTGTGGTTTTGTTGGGGATTGTTTTGGGGGGGGAGAGGCAAAGGATGGGATGGTGGAAAAGGATTCTCTGACTTCTAATATATGAAATTCTAGTAGGTTATTCAGTTCCTTGAGCCTCAAGAAATTTCCATGTGTGTATGCTAATCCCATTTGCAGGATGCTTCTACTGTACATTTCTTTAACAAGAGTGTGAGCAATTTAACTCATAATTTCTATTAACTTCATCATAAATTACAGCATAGAGTTTGCAAAGAAAAACATTTATACAAATAATGGAAGCTAGATTTTTAGTGGCGCTGATGATAATACATCTTGTGCTTGGGGATTATCAAATATCTGTTGGCTATTAAGACTTAGGCAACATTAATTAGCACATCCTATGAATCTCAGCTGGAAGTATGATGCAGCCAGTAAAAGGTGGCTGCTGGAGTTCAGTGGAGAGAGAGAGGCATGGAGGGAAAGCAGCAGACTCCTGGTTCCTAACCCCTTTGTCTGCTGTCTTCACTCTTCTAGAACTGACTGCCTTTGGTTAAAAAGTAATCACTTACCAGAGGAAGTAAAAATAGAGAAGCAAAAACCTAGGGTGACCACTGACCAGTGGTAATACTGCCCACTGTTGTAAATATGGTGTGGGGAAAGGGAAGGTGCTGCTGGCTCCCACGTTCTGCTCCACAAAACTCCTCCACCTGGAGCAGGGAGGAACTCTGAGATGGTGCTCGTTCAGACTGGAGGCATTTCCTTTTGATTCTCCTCGTGCACATGGATTGAAGCTGGCACTTCCAGCCACTGCACCACTATCTATTATTCACACTCAAATGTCAGGGAGCTCAACTGAATCAGATGTCCTGTGGATTTAGCAAAGTACAAACACAACCTGTGCTGTAGTCCGTGAAACAAAGCAGCTGCACTGAGCTGAACGAAATGGGCAAAAGGCAGAGGGGTAGAGAAAGGACCTGGAGTCTTTGGTGCAAAGACTGCATTGAGGAGTAAAAGGGGAGAAGGAGGGAATTGGAAAGGAGGAAAAAAGCACAGCAGAGGAATGAGGAAAGCAGTATATATTGAGAAGAGATTGGATGTAGGGAACTGAGAACATACGAACATTTTAGACCTCCAAATTTATTATTGCTTAGTAGTCTGGAAAGGAAAAATAAACATATTCTTTGGTTTTAGTGACTCATAATTTGAAAGGGACACTCGACCTAAACATGGATGTTTCCATCTGTAAACACAGCACCTTTCTTCTGAAGAAATTTCCTGCATTTGGTACACTGAAGTGAAATTGTAGTCTTATGGCCACTTTCAGACACATTTCCATTCTGTGGCTTGTTTGGGCCATTGTTACTTCACAGCTTGAATGCCCTTTTTCCAGGATTTTGGTGTAACTGTGTCTTGCACTGTCCAATAGCTCCAGCATTTCCTCCTCCTCCTTTCTGGAGGCTGTGCTCCCCTTTTGCAAACCTTCCACAGTTGTCTCTCCTTTCAGGAGTGACTGTTTTGTGTTTGCTGGTGAATGCAGCATGACTGAGTCCACATGGAATTTTAACTGACACCTCAGATGGGTCTGTTTGTCATCACATGAATGTTCTCTATGGGTTATTCATATGCATATTTATACATAAACTTCCAAAAATTTGCACCACTGTTGTCTGAATTATGCAAATGATGAGTTTTATTCTCTGCATTGAGACTCAAATGATAGAAGAAATTTTATTTAATTTTGTTTTGCTAACTGCTCTTTTGAAAAAACACTATGAAATGTTTGCAGATTCTCTAGGTCCTTCCTAAGGTAGTTTTGATTTATAATTTCAAATAGAATTCAGAAAAGAGTGCCCCTCCACAGACAGACCTTAGTGAGGCACATTGCCTTTTACATCCTCAAGTTACTTGTTTCTTCCTTGGTCTATGTCTGCTGTTTTATTCCCTTTTAAGTTGGTGACCAGTATGGAAAATACTGAGATTCATTACTACTTTTTAAGGAGGAAGTATATAAAAAGAAGTTTACAAGTTGGCTGGCAGCTGAGACCTGACTACTGCACAAAGTTCTGAGACATCTATAAAAAAAAGAATTAATTTGGTTATTTCGTTTGTTTCAAATTTTTTGCATTTTCATTAGATGCTGTCAAGACTTGCACGGTTTTAGACAACTGAAAGCTATGACTGCAAAGCAAAAAATACCTATACTAATAAATCAATATTTCTACATCATAAAATATGCATTCTTTTAGCAAATATGCATCAGATTATTTATTCTAATACTCTGGCCTCTTTAGACTTAAGACAGAATTCCAGACATCACATTAAACCTGCCTCATAATTTTCTTGTAACTGATTTTAATTTTCCACGGCTATTCTAAGGAGAAAAAAATATTTTGTTCTTCAGAATATTTGAATAGAATAGTTTCAATTTATTAGGAAGAAGAAGGAAAAAATGTACCCTCTTTTTATATGTTTTATGTTCCAAAGAAGATGCGTTCCCTTGGTATCATTAAAAAAACTTTCTGACTGCTTAAACCACTTTATCTTTCTTTTGCCATCAGAAGACGTACAACCTAGTTATTTTAGGATGTAAGAAATATTTTTTGAGGGAACAGTTTCTAACCTCTGAAAAGACCATCTATTTTTCAGTGAAAAATCTAAATTAAAAAAGCCCTCAAACCCTCTTTCATGCTGCTCCCACAACATAGTTTAGATCCATGACTGAAGCAATCTCAGTGCCAAATTCTTCTTTCTCTTTGATGTTTTTCCTTGAGATTTTTAATATTTTATCCACATTTCTTTTTTCTTCTTCTCCCTAGCCACAAAAACTATTCTATAGAATCAAATTTTAAAGCTGTGCTTCTGGAAGTTGATGCTGTTATCAGCTGATGGTCAGCCTCAGATCCCATCCGAACACTTTTAGAATACCCTTGAATATTTGTTAACATTGTTATTGAAGAGAGGGAACCTCTTGATGTCCCTTTTCCTGCCATTCCACTTTAGAAATTGTTGTATAATAAAGTTACCTATGGATGTGATAAAACCTGCAGAGGGGCAATCTCCCCTTCTCTTTAAAGCAGTTCCACAGAGCAATCTTTTAAATCCTTATGCCTTTCTGCATGAATGGAATGAATGCAGATAGTAAGAGTTCCCATGAGAAGATCCCATTTTCACTCACTGCCTTCCTTGGAAAAGCCAGATTTCCAGTCCCCAGTGCCACAAGAAACTTTGGATGAAAGCACTTGCATGAAAGGACCCAGACTTCCAGTTTATAGCTGTGATAACCAAGGATTAAGCAATCAGCAAGCTGAAGACAGCAGCAAATTACCTTTCCAGCTCTATTGTCTTTAAAGTTGTTTTGAAAAGATTAACTGAATCATAACAACAAATCTTCTTGAAATATTTTCATTTTTTGTGTCTATGAGACAGCTAACATCAATTGAGAGCAATATTATTTTTCAATAATGTTCATCCTGGGGTGGATTGAATTGAGGAACTAAGAAGGAAAGTTTTCTAGGCTGCCTTTAACCTAACGCCATGCCTAAGCCAGTGATGCTGAGCTGAAAGATTTTGAGCAGTGCCCTCTTCTAACCTAAACCGTCTACAACCAGGTATTTTTTTTCCCATAATTTCTTGTCCCTGGGGAAAAACAAAATCAAAAAAGAGAATGACCAGGCGTCCTGTCAGTTTAATATTTTGAGCAGCCGTCCACAGCTCTGTTAGTGTTTTCAGAATTCATTAATGTGTGTAAAAAAATCTTTTACTTGTACATGGTCTGGTGCAACTGAACCACTGTTGTTTTGGGGTAAAGAAAAACGGGATTATAGCTTTTTTCATGTAAACTCATAACAACTGTTATCAGTATTGGATTTTATTTTAAAAAAAGAAAGGTATTCAGTATGAAAATGCAATTACACTGACCAATAAAAATGTGCAGGGGCTTCTAGTCCAAGCATAAACTGATCAGAAGCCATATCAGCTGTGCTCTTGGTTCAGCAAGGAGTAATTAGTAGCTTCCTGAAATTTTGAGCTTCCTTTGAAACACTGGTCATTAGGTATCATTGGAGACAGCAAAGTACCCCAGGTGGCCTCAGCCAGCTCCACGAGGGAAGCTCACAGGAGTTTTGTGCTTTGCTCAGTTCACATTATTCAAGGCTAATTGGCTATTCTGCCACTTAAAGCTATTTTTAAGCTTGCCGTTCCACTGGACACTACACAGATTTTGGATTTTCTGATTTAAATGTCAGCAACAGATTAAAAATGCTCGGTTTTTAGTATTAGTCTCAGGCTGCGCTTTAGCTCCTGCATGCAGTCGTCCCAATTATTGGTCCCCCTCTGAGACATTCTCCCTTCCTCACAAGATATTACATCTTTGATGGATTAATTTGTTCAGTCATCCAGTTAGATGAATGTATTTGGTACTGCCAGAGAGGGCCTGGTGGGAGGGCTGCACATGCTCAGCTGTAACAGAGAGCTGCCCATTGAGGTCTGTCCAAGGCTTCTGCTCCAGGAGAATGCTGAGCAAGGCATGAAGTTGAGGCTGTGAGTCCATTTTCATCCAATTGGACATCTAAGTGAGTCCTACACTTCTGTTCCCAGGATGCCTGCAAAGCCAGGCACAATGAACCTTGAAGCAAAATTCAAACCAAACTTTTCTCATTTTACAAATATGTCTTCTGAAGACTGATTTTTACAAGGACCTTCCAAGTCATCAAAGGCAGTTCACTCTCATTTATTTCATCTCCTTTGCTTTCTTGTTCTCCCAATTCTGCCATTTCAAGAAAAGAGGCAGCACGATATCTGTTTTTCTTGACAGAAGTGGTTTTGTTTAACTGGAAGAGTAGCTGGTAGTCTGTGCCTAGAAAGCAGCATGCCTACTGTTTATTAGTGTGCAGGGGACAGAATCCTGGTGCAAAGTGCAGTAGGGGTTTTTCTCTCTCATGTAGAAGAATGTATTGGATGGCCACCTTGCTATGAGTCTTTTCTCACTGAGACTACAAATGCTCCTTGTTCTTGCTGCTTGTGTGTAAATCCAGGTGGGAGGTCTCTGCAGATAATCAGGATGTGTTCTGGTGAAAGTAAGAGCAAGCAGTAGCCTAGTCTTGTTTTATTTATCTAGAGTTCGGTAAATCTGCTACCCAGAATCTTACGTTATGAATGACAGAATAAGAAAGCATCTTTGCTCCAGAAACTAATGTAGTATTGGCTGGCTTGTCTGGTTAACAACAAATCACATGGAGTGATGGGAGCAGCCTCAGCCACAGCAGTTCCTGCAGGGAGGATTCTGGTTTGCAGAGAGTTTAACAGAATCAACACATGGTAACCCTTGAGCACACATCCAGGGGACTGTCCTTCCTCACCTGTCCTTCCTCAGGAAAGCAGAATATCACTGAGGAGCAGCACTGCTAATGAAAATATTGATTTCCATTTATTGCCATTGCATTAGTATGTAAGGATGTAAAAAAAAAAAACAAAAAAATCTTCCTTATGCAAATTTCTATCAATATGATCTGGACTAGGTGGTGGTTATAAGGTTTGCCCCGGCTTAGGTGGCCAGGAACACATAATTATGTGCCTTTAGATCAACATCCTTGGTTCTGAACAAAATTACAGGATCAATTATATAGACTCAACATCTTCCTCTCAAGCTGTATGTCAGATTGTATTTTATCCAAGAGATGTCATGAGAAGGCAGAATGTAACCCAAGTCCTGGAAATTTCATCTGCAGACAGCTGGAGAGGCCTGAAGAGCTGCTGTACACTGATGCCTCTGACAAAGTGTGCCCAGGCAGGGACCCTGTCGACCAGAAGTAAAATCTAAATGCTTAGAGATGGAAATAGTGAATGAGCTGCTTGAATGAGTATGAGAGCATCAGAGAGATCTGAACATTGTTCCCTAAAAGGAAATATTATGCTCATTTAAGGGAACCCAGCAAGGAAGGTGACTACACATCTCAAAATTAAATTAAATCAGAGGACGTTAAAAGACAGACAACAAAAAAGACAGAATATAGGGGGGGGAGGGGGGGGTTGTTTCTTTTTTCCTTTTTAAAGCGTACTGGAGGAAGGGAGGAAACAAGGTTTGAACCTTGGTGACATTGATCTGAGGAGCCTTGCAGCTTCGAAGGAGTTATAACAGCAGAAATTAAGATTTAAAGTAAGTAAAACACGAGAAGAGAGATAGTATCTCTATTCTACTGAAAGACTGTGTTCTCTCTTGCATTAAAAAGTCCAGAATTTGGTGATTTTCAGGAGCCAAAACCTGGATAAATAATGGGTTTCTGAAAAAGACTGGGGATATATTATGCTTATATTTGCATCAGGACTAAACAAAAGGCAAAATGTTATTTCCCTCAGCTTTATGAACGACAGCAGAAATTACATTATTAAGAGCTGTTTTCTCAGTTCAGTACCAGATCTGAGCATTACATTAATTTATGTGATAAAGTCATTCCTGTAGAACAGTATCTGGTCTTCAATTTAGAGTTTATGAAACATCCTCCAGTACAGCTCTTTTTTTTTTTTTTTTTTTTTTTTTTTTTTTTTTTTTTTTTTTTTTCACACCAGCAGACTTGGAATGAATAAAATTAGGACTCTAATTAAAATTTTGTGAAGGTTGCACAATTTTCTGTTAACAAGATCATTTGTTGAGTATTTTTCCCACATCTAATGCAGTGTTCTCCAACTCTTTTCCCTACTTTTCCTCAGGGAAAGTACAGCAATCTATCAGGAACAAGCAGCTTGTGTTTAAAGAATACTGAAATGTTTATCGGTCATTTTACAAAGGGCATAATCAATATTTGTTCCAGTCACAATTAATATTCTGCAAATACAGGGCACATCATGTCCTTCTGAATCCAAGTAGACTTTCTTTGTGCTGATGCAATTTTATAAACTGTTAGTTTAGCTGGCTAATTATAAAAGTAACAAATCAAGCTATGGATATGAACTGGTTTCCTGGTGAAATAAACTTGGATGTTAGCTAGGAGACAGCAACAACAGTGAATATATTCAGCAATAATTAACCAGCTAAGTAAAAAACTGTCTTTCTAGAGTCAAAAACCCCCAAACAAACCAAATCCAACATCTTCAGTGAAAGAATCTCTAAGAGTCAATGTTTGGATTTCAGGAAGAATAGCAATTTTTTATGAAAGAAAACATTTCACAAAAAAGCATGGCACCTTTGATAAAAGAATGTTTCTTCATTTGTATTTCACTGACCTCAGAGAATGAAATTCTATTCATAAAGCAGTTTACAGAACACATTTGGACCCCATCAGTGATATTGAATTAATCACAAAATGAAATTATTTAGCCACAAAACAGTTTTGTCTTGGGTGAGGCAGATTGTGATTCTGATCTCATTTACAATGGTTTTACATCAGAGTAATTTGATTTCACTGAAGCTTATGTTGTATAAAAGAGGAGAGAACATGGCTCATATTTTCTGAGTGGTCATAAATGGCACACAATTGCAAAAAGAGGAATTTCTACTCTGGGAAGAAATCCATGCAAATGTATTTTGCTAAACATTTGGCAGCCTTTTTGGAGTGTGCTATTTATATTTTTTATAAGCTTAGCTCCAACCATAGAAAAGATGCTATATTTCCAGTGCAAATAACCACAACTCAGTCAGGAGATTCAGCTTTGCTAAGGATGCTTAGGAGAAAATGGAAAAAAATAATCTAGAGCATTTCTGAAAGAGGAACATGTTAATTAGATAATGTTACTTTGAAGTATTTGTGTTTGTGTTTGTTCAGGCCACAACTACTGAGATATTTATCAATAGTCAGGATAGAAGAGCAAGATGGAAGAGGATTCCCAGGCTACTGCAGACTATCTTAGTGTTTGGGACCAGTTAAAATGTTATTTGCACGAGACAGAAAAGAGTGGTTCTGGTGTCTGTGTTGAATTTCCCCTCAAAACTGCTGCCACATTTTCTCTCTCTCTAGCCATGTTTTAGCCAACTTTTGGTTCTTGGAGGGGTTTTTTTCCTATTTTACTTTCTAAGCAGAAAGCATAAAGTACTTCTGAGAAATCTTTATTGTGGCTCTCTTAGAAAAGCCTCCCAGCTACGGAGCACCAGTGGCTGCTTGGCTTCCTTGCAGTGAGGGCTGGAAGTTGCAGTGTGCTGCAAAGACATCTAAAAGAGCACACCTTTTTCTCCTCCCTTCTCTCTCGGAGAACTGGAATTTCCCCTTGAGGGCTTGTCAGCTAAGAAATGTGCTTCTGCACACCCCTCTCTGAGTGATGCAGTAGGGTGCCAGAGGTACCCTGTAATCTGTCATGCCTACATACGTGTTACATTCAGTGGGATCTGGGTTGAATTTTAGGGGGGGAAGAAAGAGGAATGAAAAGAAGAAAAAAGAGAAAATTATATTTTGATCAGAAGGAAAGAAATACAATGTTTTCTGGAAATTGTTTTCCTGTGTAAGGGAACAAGAGCTTCTAAATATGAATGTAGCTTGTGGTTCTCCCTTAGGGAGCCCTGCAAAGGAAATTGCTACCTCCCATCTATCCCCACACCTCCTGTCAGCCCCACAGCCCAGTGCCTGTCCCTCCAGCCACCACAGGTGACTCAGAGAAGAAAGGGCTTTAAGATCACTGCAGTTACAGGCACCTAACCATGATCACTTCTTTCCAATGTCTCCAGCTATTGCATTAGGAAATTTTGCTTTTCACTCCCTTACCTGCCCAAACACACCTTCACCCCTGCACCTGCAGCATAAGCTGGGTAGGATTGGCACATGGATGTCCTGCCAGCACCTTCTTCACCACAGCGAGCTTCTGTTCAGGAGTCAGCCTCAAATTCTCTCCTGGTTCTGACCTGCAATCTCCCTTGAACAGATTCGTGTCCCTATCAGGGAACAGAGGATAAATCCACCAGCATGTCCCTAACAGGGAACAGAGGAAAAATCCACCAGCACACCCAACATGCTCAGCAGCAGCCTGTAAAGCATTTTGGGTTGGTGATTGTCTGAGGGTACTTCTGAAGAACTGTGAAAAGGTGGAGCTCCTGCTGTTGTCTGGAACACACAAATAGTTCTGTGATCAATGGATTGCTTATCCACATGACAGATATTTCCTGAATTGGCAATTTCATCACAAATATAATGTCAGACAACAGCAGAAAGCAAGGGGTTTGATGTAAAGTTTTCTGTTTAAATTTGAATTGATCTAAACTTAGAACACTGCCTATTCAGTGAAAACCTTCAGGTCAACAACAGACATTGCAGAAGAGAGTTTCCTTTTGTACCAAGGAAGCAGCAAGTTAAAAAAAAGCACAAAGATGACTGGTTGAAAAGTTAAAGGAATCCTTCCGTTTATAAGTAACCTTCTCTTTTGATAGAACAAAAATTTTTTGGGGGGAAAAAGGGACTCTACTAAGGGATTTAGTGCTCCAGCCTGGCAACATTAAATGTCTTCATTAACTTAATTTTTAAATTATCAGTTATAATTTCTGGAGGTTTGTGCTTACCTGTGATTGTTGTAATCTTATCTGCATTTTTTAGGAAGTGAATGTAATGCTTAAAACCTCTAAGAATATTTCAGAGAAACTAAGAGGGTATTATTTTAAAAATACAGGTGAAACAAAAGAAGCATCCTTAATGAAGCACAACAACTTATACCATAAGATTCTACACTACAAAAAGAAAGGTAAGTGAGAGACTTCTTAGAAAAAGAAAAATTAAAAAGAAGCTTGTCTGAAGAGGAAAATAATTTCTAACAGCTGTTCAGTTGGAGGAATAACCTACAAAACCTTAGTGTGGAAAGGAGATTGGGGGATATCAAATGCCAAATTGTACCAGAGCCTGTTGCGTGCTACAAATTAGCCTTGGCTTGTGGGTTTGTGCTTTACAAACGCAAGGATGAGTGGTCAAAAAGCAAAAAAAAAAAAAAAAATAAATGGTTGGAGGGTTGGAACTGGGTGATTTTTAAGGACCTTTCCAAGCCAAGCCAGTCCACGATGTTCCTCTGTTATTTCTGTGCCTCAGGTGTATGGAAACCTGACCCAGTTCCTTGGGTGTTCCCAGAAATGTGGTGTTCAATGGGAAGGAGAGAGTCAGGAATAGATATACAGAAAAACTTAAAGCAAACAATTTTCCAATAAAAAATAAAGTGAAATGAAATGGAGAAATAAAATAATTTGGCAGTGAGATGCCTCGAGAGCAGGTGGTGGACATAAAAGATGGTGGCTTACAAATATTTGCTGGTTAAATTGAAGGGTAAATACTCTCATTGTGCTGCATAAATATTTCTGGGAAAGGGCAAACAACTCCATGGAGTGACAAATATTCTAATTTATAAAGTAACATTTACCTTACAGATATCATAGGGTAAATATTTTTTGAGTGTAGATATTCCATGGAAAGATATTGCTCTACGCTCTGCATAGAACAGTATCTAGGACAAAACTCATTAAATAAAAGCCAACTATTTGTCAGGTAGAACAGCATCATGACATTGCAGAAATCTCATTATAAACCCCAACATATTATGGGGAATTTCCTACACAGTCCTCTCAAGGACATGTCAGCTGACCTGAGTATTGTTTTGATAGAAAACATAAACAAAATGTCCCAGCAACACACAATTATTAGACATAATAGTAATGACATAATAGCATTTAGTTTTTATTAAATCTATTATGTGAAAATGTGATTTATAAATATCTATTCTGTATAACTATGTGTATATAAATATATGTATAATTTTATATAAAATGCATTATGTACAAACATAATTATTAAATGTATCATTAAATGTAACAACAGCAAAATAAAAATTAAATAAGTAATAAGACATAATAATGATAGAAAGAAATAAATTTGCACTGTTAATTTACAAGCAACCCCTCTATTTTCTGAAACAAATTTGTTGGCTGACAAAACTCAACCAGCAATTTAATTTATGAGATCCTAATTTTCCTCCAAGAGATTACCCTCCCCACCCTGCTCCTGCCAGAGTTAAATGTCTAACTTTTACCTCTTGCCCAAGCATTCTTAACTCTGCATCTAACACCCACTAATACAGTAAATCCCCATCGTTTGTTTTGATATTCCCCCATTAAAACACATCCTCAAATGAAAGTAAATGCTGTTCTTCATCACTTAAGGGCTGAGGTGGGACAGCACTCTGGAGATCCCCTGCCCAAGACCCCTGTCCAGACTACTTGGGAATGAACCACTGTGCCCCAACCAGTAAAGAAATCTGGTAATTCCACAATTGTGTCTCACGTGGACACCAAGGTTAGCCCCAGCTTAATCTCAAATAATGAGGTTTCAGAATCAAGCCACAAAGTGGGACATAACCATTTACAAATTAGCAGTTTTATTGAATAAAAACTAATTTTCCGTGTTACTTGGATCAGAGAGTGAAGTGGAGTTTCTGGTGAAGTTTGTGTTGTCAAGATGTTTGCTTTGTATACAGTGCTCTCAGAAATGAAAATCCACCTGAGCACAAAACGTTCACTGGGATGACTGAAGAATGAGGCACATCATCTTTACTACAAGCTTCTTCCAGCTTTCTTTTTTTTCATCCTTCTTTCTACCATTTTTTCTTCTAACTTTACCCCAGCACATGGCCCTGTGTTATTTAAACATGCACATGATGTTTTTCCATATAAAAAAAAAAGTCTTATTGGAGTCTTTAGAAAGGAAAATAATGTATAGCTTATAATAATAATCAGTTATTATCTGCCTTTCTCCTTAGCTAAATGCAGGACAAAGTTTACCATATTCTAACAAGCCTCTTTCTTGGTTTTCTCCTGTAGGTAAATTACAGGCAAGGAGTTATATGCTGTTTAATCTATACTGCTTATTTTGCTTTCTAGACTACCTCTCCATTTCTAGCTGGTTCTTTCAGTTTACCCAGAGGCAAAACTTTCAGATTCTTTCCTGAGATTCTACTGTCTCAGCATCTCTCATAGTCTCAAAAGCATTCCTTCCTTATTAAGTATGGCTAATGCTAATTGAGTCCTGAGAACGCAGGCACATTTATTTCTGCTGGTGTCACTGTTAATGGGAGCTGCAGCTCATTCAGGACCTCCAGCAGCTCGTCCAGCTCTTTCTGCTGACTCCAGTCTGCTGCTTGCAGGCTGTGGAGCAGTGGTCTCCTTGCCAGGGCACTCCAATCAGTGCCATTCTGTGTGCTTTCCTTCCACACTTGCCATCTCACTGTCAGCACTCCTCTTTCAGGAACCCATCACTTAAATTATGGTGCACAATGTGAGTTTTTCTGTTCAAGAAAGTGCAGCTGTCTGGCTCCATGCTTGGTTCATCAAAAGCAGCAAGCAGAGGATGTCTCCCCAGAGGTAAAGAGCAATCCTTGAAAACTGGGAGGTGAATGTCTACCAGCACCCCTCAAATTAGACTCAACAAAGAATTTGAGACCATGTTTTGCTGTAAAGCAACCTAAGCTTGGCAAGGCACAGGTGCTTGGGGAATGATGTTTTCCATCCCTGTGATTCCCTTTTTCTATGACTAATCTCACCTTGCTCTAATATTCTCTCCTGTAACCTATTCCATGTACTTACTGTCCTTTCAGTAATGCAATTATCTAAGAATTGATGGCCATCTCATTAATACTAAATACTGCAGTAGGATAAACTGTACTGTTTATGAATCATCTGAAATAATGAATTGTAAAGTCTAGGCCTGAATATCCTCAATCTACATAAATTCTGCCTCTTAATTCCATTTGCCTTATTTTCTACTAAATCACCACTGTGTGAAAAAGGGTGCTAGAGGATAGAAAGGAATGAAAATAGAGTAAAAGTTTAAAGAAATATAACAATGTTTTTGAGTCCTGTGAACACAGAATTAAAAGTGAAACAGGTAAGAGAGGGAAAATTAAATAAGGGTGAAGAAAAAAAATCCTCAGCACAGAAAATATACTTGATATATTAACAGCGAATGCAAAACTTTTATTTGAATGTCTTTAAATCTAGTCCATGGTATGATGTATTGATTAAAACCCATTTAGATTTTATTGATGTAGACAGATTTGCTGGTGACTTTCTAGTTTTTGCTGGACAGCTGTTCCATACCCATCACAAACCCCACCATCACCCTAATTGGTGGCCCTGATGACAAGCTCCTAAGAGATGCCAAATCATGAATAGTTGTGGAGACTCAGCTGCCCCAAATGAAAATCCTTAGTGTATTTTATGATGTATAAATATGCTAGAGAGGTGCTGGGGAATCATCCATATCAAGTTACATGCCAGCCAGAGATATAGACTTGAATATAGGGTCAGATCAGACAACCTTATAAATGCAGCACAGGAGGTGGATGGAGCCAAAAATATAGTGGGATGAAACAAGAGAGAGTTCTTTGAAGGAAAATTCTCAGCCAGAAACATATTTCTGCAGTATTTTACCTTCCTCTGCTGTTAAAAGGTTCCCCCTGTGTTCCCCTGATGGTTCACAGGATGAAAAAACCACCCACGGAGAGTGGTTCAGATTAGTTTGGGTGTGCCAATGAGAAAAAATTCAGGATTAAAGTCCCAGTAGGAGAAAGGAACAATATCTTCCCAACATAAATGGTGGCAAATGGCTTCACAATAGACATGAGCAATTTTAAAAAATGCTGATCAATGCGGTACCACTAAACACACTGAGAAGATTAAAAGAAGTCATTAAGGACAAGAGAATTGGTGGCAGAAAGAGGACAAGGCCAGACACAGGGAAAAATACAGATCAGTATAATGGAAAAGGAAAATCTAATGAAGTGAAACTCGGATATTATTTAGCTATAGCGGTGCAGGTTTTTCAAAGTGTTGCCATGTAGCTCTCCTGGACAGGCTAAACAACTGAAGTATTTGCTGCTGCACCTCTTGTTGCTATGCTGTTTTCTACTTCAGTGTGAAAATATTATGGAAATCTCTCTCCTACTACTTCACAGGGATTGCACATGCTATCTCCTGTACTGCTTAATTGCTAATTGCTCTCAGAATGTTAATGGATAAGTAATGTGTGTAGGAGAGCCTGTTTTGTAGATTAGATTTCTTAATGGACTTTCTGGAAGCGTGAGAAGTAATTAATCTCCCCAGTAACACACTGTCACCTGCTGCTGTGGGGTTCCAAATGTGCTTTACCAACACAGCACGTTTTGTTTGTGTGGGGTTGTGTCCATTTGCTCTCTGAAAACTTGGGGGTGCTGGGGCTGGGTGATGTGGAACTCCTCTTGTTGTTTTTGCAGGAAGAGAGATTCACCATCCCACACAAAGTAAGCATCATTTCCTCCATAGGTTACACCAGTATTCAGTAGCCCTTATCTCATTCTTCACAATTATTTCTGGTGACTTCAGAGCTGAAATTAAAAACACTTTCCTCTCCACTGTGGGACAGTTCTGTCCGTACTGCCACATAATGCCTGAAATGCTCCCCAAAGAGAACCCAGAGACTTTAATTTAGCCCCCAAATAAACAAAATCCTGTGTGATCACCTGCTGAATTCAGTAGGAGTGTACAAAAAACCAGCCTGGTAGATCAGGCTTAGCACAAGACATAGGTTGGAAAACTTCTGTGCTACATGGACACCTGAAATTCCTTCAAGAAATTAAAAAATAATACCATGGTTCTTTCTGATGTTTTAATGGTCTTTGGCTTGTGACACTGGAAAATACTTTCAGTGCTACTATAGATGTACTTGTGGAGTTGGAGGCATCTGGCAGTTCTCAGAAACTACTGCATGCCACCTATGTGTATTAAACTTCTATGTTTTCCAGCAGGAATACGTTAGCAAATCTGTGATTTTAGGTTGGAGAGAAGACTTGTGGAGTGATATGAGTTATGAATGCTGAGCCAGTGCTATAGGCTGGTTTGAAAAGCAAGGTGAACTTCAAAATTGCATTTTTGCATTAGTATCCAGCTGAAGAGCAATTTTGTTTTTTACTGCTCAAAATAGGAAAAAAAAAAAAAAAAAAAAAGAAAAAGAAAAAAAAAGTTTTGACAGAGTTAGGAAAACAGGGAATAGAACTTCCAAAATAGAATATAATCCTAGATATTGCACACTTTCTAGTGTGTACTGCAATGGTTGTTAGTACTGGGAAATAAGCTGAGTTGAGTCCAAAGTGAATGTGTTGATTTAAGATAAGATCTAAATAGAAAAAAAGATTCTTGAGTAGTTACCCCGTTTTTCTGCAGAGGCTGAGGCTCCTGTAATGATGTTGAGGGATTACAGGGGAAAAACATCCTTTTCTCTCTGCTATTGTTTAGATTTGAGAGTGAGGTCTTGACTACTGCCATTTCATCATTACTTGGTACTTAACGAGTTAATTAATAAATGATAGCCATTAGTAAAATTAGGTTTCCTTTCCTAACAACTCTGTAGAGAAAAAAAAAATTGAAAACGGATTTTTTTTAGTATTCGACTTATCTTTGTCTATTGAGAAAAATATGTGCTGACAGCTATTGACAAGGGTAGATCTGTTGGGCTGCTAACCTTTTTTGACATGAAGCCACCTAATGGTCTGCTGGTTTTCTTAAAGGAGAGAACAAGAAAGTTCCTTGCCTTCCCTGTAAAATGTTGTCTTGGGCAGTCTAAGGTCAGCAAACTTCCAGCAGAGATGCATTTAAAGAGGTCTCCTTGGTCAAGAAAAGGGAGGCAGCCTAAATGTGTGTGGTATTGGTGGGAAAAAAAATTCACATCTGATTTATGGTAAATTATAGGGAGGGAGACTACTCAGGGGGGCTGAGCATAATTTGGACTTGTTTTTTTTTAATAGAAAATCACACTAAGATCTTGACAACTGATGGATCAGCCACTGACTTTGTGAGAGATGCTGCACAACTGATTCATGCTTAGCAGTGCTCCCTCCCCTGGAAGTGCAGAGCTTGTGTGATGGATAGAATAACATCCTGAAGCTCTCCAGGCACTTGAATATGGGCTATGGGGAAGAAGCCAGCTCTTTTGCTCTTTACTCTTGAAGTGATCTCATGAAAACACCAACATTCCTCTTCAAAGATCAAAAGTTTTCCTTAATCCCCATTGTTTGATATTTGTTTTCAACAGGCCAACACGTACACAAATCTCACACATGCTACCAATGTGCCACTTTAGAAATTTGTTCATGTTCCAGCAGCAGTGCTGTTCATGTGCAAACTTCTCCCTTTTTGGGAGCATGCCACTATATATTGGTGAATATTGCTGAACTTATTCGGGGTCCCTTGTCACCATCAGTTTTGTTTAATATTTAGCAAACCTCTATAGTGGTTTTCTTCTTGTGTGTTGGTTGTGTTCTTTGTGATTGAGCCTAATGTCCTGGTTGGGCTCAATGATCTTAGATGTCTTTTCCAACACTAATGATTCTACAACAAATATTTCTTCCAAAGAAATTGGCACCTTGCACATTCTCCCAGTACTGGATCTGTTAACCAATCCAAATCTTTCTCAGAATGTAAATATTTTTCTTTGGCAGAGTAGTGAAACAAACAAAGAAACTAGGAAACAAATGGTTTATAACCTGTTCCCCAGCCTACTTCATACAGACCCAAAACTGGCATAACTGAGCAGAACAAAGCTTTGGATGAGCATCCAGGGATTATTTAGCCTAACAAAAACAAATACACATATCACTGTGGGTGTGGGATAATTTCATTGCCCTGAGAGCAAAAACTAACTTGAGCATCTTATGATAGTTAATGCTGGGGACAAAGTAGTTTCTCCTTTCTGTCAGCTTGCACAAGGCTAAATGTGATCCCAGATAGGGCACATCCCATCTCTGTGTGATTTTTTAACCTATGTACAACAGGTATAATATACACACATCTCCAGCCACTTTTTGTAAATGATTTTGCAGACCAAATACAACATATAATTGTTAAATAAGTACATTTCCTCTGAAATGACCAAATATATATATAATAAAATATTAACTCATTCTCCATATAGAGAATTCCACTGCTCAAGGGACCTGGCAGGAGGCTTTTCAAACCAGCTGGTTCTCAACAGAGGCTGGTGCTGATGAATTAGCCCTCAGACAATGGACGTGGGATGACTTCTCTCTGAGTGGGTGATGGGGAACAAGGTGTTGAATGAAGCTGCTGAAACTCTCACCAGAGCTGAAATGCTCTTGTAGTGTGGAAAAGGGGAAGGTTAAGTCAAGAAAAAAAAAAAACAACAACAAAAAACAACGTTTATTTTTGATGAGAATTTGTTCTTAAGCAGCCTTCTGTTAACTCGAGCAGAGGTTGTTGAATGTGTAATTGTAGTATTGGCATTGGAGTACTCTGCTCTTCATACAGAAAAAATAGCAGAGTGCTGTGAGCACATGAAAACGAGCTGAAAGCAGCAGATCTCCCACGAGGTTTGCATATTTGATAGGTTTAACTGTCCTTCTCAAAGTCTAGATTTTGAGAGGAGAGAACATATCTAGAATATTTTTTTTTTGCCTTCTAAGAGTTAATTCTTCATAAGAAATCAACATTTGCTTAATCAAAAATAGTCTCTAGGCCAAAACAATTTTTGTTGGATGTAGGATAATGAGTTCACTTGATGGCATTCTGTATGTAGCTCAGCAGAGATAAAGATGCCAGATTTGGAGCTATGGTTGGTGGTTAATCACTGGGGAAGGGAGCACAGAAACTTGCACTTTGAGTTTTAAATGTAACTTGCAAAAGTTTTTGGTTTAGAACAATAGGTAAGAAGCAGACATGAAAAACACCACCTTTCAGACCTAAAATATGTTTTCATGGTAAACAAGTATTTTCTTAAAATTAAAACACTGGAACTATTGAAGGAAAAGGACTCAAAGATCCCAACGCAGCCACAGCTCAGGGTTTAGGATTGTTTCTGTTCTTGTAAAGTTGAGACAAAAGCAAAAGCAGTTCAGAAAATAATTGTTTTTGGGCATGGTAAAGAAGAGCCAGCAAAGCCAGTAAGCTCTGGGTTCACTGGAGGGAAAAATATTGTATTTCTTTTGTCTTTGGAAGGAAACAAACACGAAATGTATACACAAAATGGAATCCATTTCCTGTGAGACTGAGTTGTTCTCAAGGTACCTGACACATTCCAAGCTGTGAAGCAGGGCATGGCAGCAAGGCTGCTTCCTTGTTTTGCAGCACAAATGCTGTTTCACATTTTAAAAACATTATGGGAAGATATCAAACCTTTATGATGGCACACAAGGATACGGAACTCTTTGCGGGTAGCTCTTCATCTGCAGAAAAGCAGGCTCTAGAGAAGAGTGCATAAAGAGAAGTATACAAGTATTTGATTAAAAAACCCTGTCCAGATTCTTTGAAATGTAGGCTCTGATCAGCAAAAGTGCAAAATAAACTCCTGCAAAAAAGCAATTAAGAGATAGGACAGGGTGACAGGCATAGCCTGTTCTTCACCCCTAAAACCAAAGTACTGCTAGATGGGCTGTTTTTCAAAGGCTACAGGATTATGAGTACAGAGATATTGCAGAAAGCTTTATTAAAAGACATCTGGAGGTCAGGGAAGTCCTAAAAGAACTCAGAACAGCAAAGGATATTTGATATTGTCACCTTAGGAAGCATCATTAAGAAAACTCTAAGGATGCCAGGACTCAAAAATCAAATAGAAGGGTCAAGGTTAGTGGCTGTGGGTGAGAGAAAGCTGACTGAAGTGAAATGGGCCTAGAGCTGTGGATTGATACAGAAATCCTGCATGGCTGAGCTAGAGTGCTTCTGAATATTGAGTTATTGATAAATAATTGTGATTTCATAAATGCTGGACATTGTTACAAGGACTTAAAACTGAGGTCCCATTTTAAGCTCCAAAATGTCATCTTAATTGTCTCCTAAGCAGGAGTTTATTTTCTTTCCCTCTGGTAAGACAATAGTTGGAAACATCTTCTGAGAATGTGCTTTCAGATGCCAGGTAATCAAAGCTCTAAATTGTGCATGGATATATCTTTTAAATTTTTTATAAGAACCAATGAAAATAATTATTTTAAAGTACCTTCTCATGAGAATAAATCTTCATTAGCCTAATTGCAAGCAGACGCCATCTTTCCATCACAATAAATTCAAAATGGTTAGTTAGCTTCTATAAGAGAATGTAATGGATCATTTTGTTAAGCCTGGTGTTGGTTTAAATAGTTGATTTCTCTGTATGTGTGTGTGCGTGTGCTGGAACTTGAAGCATACCTGGGCAAAAAAAAAATAGTTATTCAATTAAGGAATTGCTTGGAAGACAATGAAAGAGAGGGAATAGTAATATTTCCTGCAGATCTACATCTTGACTGCAAGCTGAGATGGGATTTAAACGAATGTGGCTGTGATTATGAGCATGTCAAAATGTCAGCCCTCACTCAAAGGCTAGTACCCTTCTAAGTTGCAGTAGATCTGATGTTTTCAGGCACAGAAAGGGTTGATTTGATTTGATTTTTTCCAGTACATGAAGAAAATGTGGGGGGGGGGGGGGGAACAAAAAGAAGGAAATTCTTCTTTTAGTATTTTCGTTATGATCACAAAAGCAGCCTTGAGGATATAGGACTATCATGGTATTTATATTCTAGAAGGAAGTGTTTCATCCCTAATGGGAACTGTTGTTATCCAACAGGAAGGATGTAGTCATTATTTTGTTTTATCAGCTCTCCTTTTTCTCCCTGTTGCAGGGCTTTAAGCACGCTGTGGTCCTGCTGAATCCTTCAATCCATTTCCCTGGCTGTAGTCAGTGGATGGGATGGTGGGATTTTATCATGGACCTGGCTCTGCATGCAAAATAAGGGTTCCAACTAGGGAAGGACAAGGAGAGAGGAAAAGCTAATGTACTATCTGAAAAAGAAATAGGAAGCATCTCAACTCCAATTCTCTTCTTTCTTACTGCATCTTTCTTAAGAGAACTTTATTGACTTCACTGATTTTCTTTTTTTTTTATTTTTTTTATCTGAACTTCTGAGAAAAAGAGTCAAGGTCATTGTTTCCAATTTATACCTTCAGAATCTAACTTTTTCCATAGATATGGGATGCTATTTTATTATTTATTTTGGAGGATAATCCCTGATCATTGTAAACTCAAAATACATTATATCTCACTTACGAGAGAGTAAGGTTAGTTTGGGGATTAAGTTTTCCCTATTACATTGCTAAAGCTCACATACTTGGTTCTGCTCCTTAGTTCTATCACCTAGACTGGCTGATATTTCCAAATCAAGCAGGTGAAACTGCCACTCAGGTTTACAATAAAGAAATAAAGATATTTCTCTTTCTAGTCTTATCTCCTGCAGCTTCTTCCTGGCTTCTGGTCTGTTTTAGATCCTATCTACTCCTAGGCAGCTCAGCTGAAATTCACTTAGAAATACTCCAATTTGCCTTCAGAATGTAATCCTAGTGCCTGTAGGGAAGACTGTGCTCTGCCATTGAAACCCAGCTTACCTCAGTGTCGGGGTGTCCTGGGCTGCAGTGGCCCATGTGGCAACTGGAGGAGCCTCCTGGGCTCTCTGCTGGGACTTTGTCAGCTTTTCATACCTTATAACCCTCTGGGGGGACATCAGTGCAGCTTCTCTCCACCCTGACCTGTCAATTCAAGATGTAGCTGACTGTGAAGACTCCTGGAGTATTTGTACCCAAGTTCTGCCAGCTTTGCCCCTGGGCAGTGGCTCTTTGCTCGAGTGATGAAATTCAAGGTGTTCTCTGTCACTCTGCGTGGCACAAGTGAAGGCAAAGGCCTTCAGTTTTATGTGGGCAGCCCTCTGCAATATTTTCTATGACAAAAAGACCTGCCTCAAAGAATTCTAGTAGCCTTCCATAGCTGAACCCTCCACACAGCCAGGGCCTGCTCCAGCTGACATAGGGATGGTGTAGCTCTCCCCCAAAACCCTGACATCACCTGTGCTGTTAATACATAAATTCTGGTAATTCAGATAATCCATTTCCATATTAATAATAATATAATAATTATTCCATTACAATAAATAATATAATAAACAATCCATTAATAATAAATAAATTATCCATTTCCCCTAGCTCACCTGTCGTGCCAGAATACAGGAAACCTCTGCTGCGTGCATTCTGTGAAAAATATGAGGAAGAGAAAAAGCCCATGTACCACAAATCTTAGATCATTACCTCTCTGGCAAGTATTCCCAGCTCATTTTGCAGTGTAGGGTTGCAGGATCATACACACCAGAAGGACTCACAGTCCTTTTCCTGACCAGGAGAGTCTGTGCTTTCCCACAGGGCTGGTGGATTCATGCCTACTTGTAGTGCAGCTTGTGCTCCATCTCATGAAACACCTAGCCCAGAAGGCACTTGCTTTTACATTTGCTTTTAGGAAAGATCCCCCCTCTGTCTAGACTTCACAGGGCACACAGGACTTCAGCTGTTTCTGACTTGGTCTCCCAGGGTACAGCACAGTGCAATTCAAAACCCCTGCCAGGTGTGCTTTATGGTATGTTCTTTTTCTTTCTCTTTACATGACGCATTGCTCCCAGCTAAAAAGATTAAAAAAAAATTAAAAAAAAAAGAGAGAGGTATCAAAGTGACTGAGAAAAAGCTTTCGTGGCCCTCTAAAGCCTCATCCTTTTTATTTGAAGCCACAGGTTCTGTAATGACACCGCCATTTAATTCTGTGGAATTAATTAGCATTGGTGCTCCCAACTTCTGTTACCTTAAGCTTTTTCTCCCTTTAATAAAACTAATTGCAGTTTCTGTCCCTGCTACCAATATCACAAGCTATTAACTGCAGCCATTAACTGCAGCTTACAGAAACCACGCTGATTTGTTCACTTCACCTGCAATCCAGGAAGGATGGGCCTGGGTGAATCACAACACTCTGAAGAGTTTTACAAAAATGTTGCAAGTAATTTGTCAAAATATCTGTTGATTTCAGTGTAATTGCCTCTCCTGCCTCCCTCCAGCCACAAAGCTGCTCTGCAGCCACTCACTTCAACTGCCAGGACACCTTTGTGTGCCTGTGGATTTTCCATCCTGTGCCACAGGAGGGGGAAGAGGCTCATTTTTTGTTGAGTTTTTGTTTGGCCAAGAAAAAGTACAGCTGGATCTTTTATCATGTGAGCTTCAATGGCAAATGGCAGGAAACACAAGATCTTACAAGGGAAAAATCTGAGGCTCAGGACAGTCTGTAGAGTTTAGTTTGCATGCTAGCAGGGGTTTGGAGCTGTGCAGGGTGATTCTCAGTTTTTACTCTCAAGTCAGGTTCGCTCCAAAGACAATGCCTTGGTCTCAGCTGGCCCCAGACAGGGAAGCAGAAATGAGGCCCGAGGCAGCAGCAGTGACTGTCAGGGGAGAGAGGTTAAGAGCTGTTCATCTTGGTGCTCCAGAGGGAATGGACCCCCAAGGACACCTCACAACTGGGGTTATTGCAGCAAGGACCCTGCACAGGAGGAAGGCAAAGAGCAGGGACCCTGTGCTCCACAGGGACCTGAGGAGCCTCTGGGGAAATTATTGGTGATGGATGATACTGAAGAGAAATCAGAATTATTAGCTTGACCCAGGGCATGAGTTATTAATCCCTAGATCAGATGTTGCAACATCCTTTGGAATATTTAATATGAAATCCAGCTCTGGTGGTGAATAAAACTGTCCCTGAATGATGTCAAATATCAAATCCTTAATGAGGTTCTTGTGTTTTATGGGATGCAGAGCAATAACCTACTTTCTCCCCTGATTAAGGAAAGAAAGTGACTAATTTTCAGTGTTGCATCATTTATTAAAAATAAAAAAATATGAAAAATCCCTTAGAAGCCTAATGTGGAAAATTAAAGAAGTCTGGATGAATATACTTATCTCCAATTAACTTAAGCTGTGCAAATCCTTCAGAAGAAACATTGAAATGTTTTTGAGACACTTTGGTAAGTCTAGTAACAGCATCAGACTTTTCAGAACAACCTGATTTTCATGTTACAGATGTGTCAGCATAAGTATAGATGCACTAATCATTCTGGTATAATTAACTGCCTTGTGAACTGTCTCATTAGCGTGGGGAGATACTGATGAATAATTTGTCATATTCAAATTATTCCTTTCTCACCCCCTCCCCCCTTTAAAAAAAAAAGAATACATAATTATAAGCATTTAGGAAATAACTTGCATGGTGTTAAAAAATCCACCTCATCATTTTGATCCTTCCAACTTTTCTGAAGGGCTTAGTTTGTGCAAAGTGCTGAGAATTAAGGTGGCTGTGGAAATATCTGCTCTGTGATGTTGCAGCAGTGCACAAGGTGCATCTACCATGTGCACCATGGCTCTGCTCCATGGGGGACAGAATTAAGCTGTCCCAAGAAATGGCACTCTTGCTTTGAATTCCTCTTCTCTTATTCTTACTTGGCCTGAAAAACGCGTTGAGGTGGGGGCAGGGAGAAAGTAAAAATGCCTGATGTTATACACAGCACTTCCCACAGTGAGGCATTTTCACCCCCATGCAAATATAAACCCGTAACAGCTTCTCTAGAATAGCTCCACTACCTACTTTCCCATCTTTCAGGGCTCTTACACACTCTGTGCAGTGCTAGACACAGGGAATTTACAGCTCTGTGCAGAAACATTTGCTCCAGAAGAAGAGAGAGAATTGCAGCACTCACACTGGCTGCTTGGGCAGGGGTAGGAACAAAAGGAGGGTGAGCTCACTCTCATGGGAGGTGGAGTGTTTGCAGCTTGTGTGACTCTCAAGACATCTGGTACTGGTCAGCTCAGCGGGTGAAAATGTGACTCTCAGCATCTTGGAGCAGGGAATTTTCCCTAAAGGTAAATTCGCTTTAGTTTCATCTCCCACACAAGGACGAGTGGAGGATTTGCTCTTTGTAGTTACATTGCAAATGAAACTTTGACTACTTTCTTTCTCTTTAGTCTCCTTTTTGAATCAGAAAAGGAATTGCTAGCCCAAATTATTCAAAACATAAAGTAATAACCCTTATATTCACTGTCCAAGAACCAGAGACATTTTATCTAAAGAAAAAAAAAAAGAAAAAAAAAAAAAAAACAAAACAAAAAAAAAAAAAACACAAAAAACCAGGATTAGAGGTCTTTCATAATTTTGCTTTAGGAACAGTGAGATTGACTCGATAATATTTGTCAGATCCATTTCTTTTTTCCCTAAACGGACATTCATTTCTGTCACAATTTTCAGTCTCAAAGCTGTTCAGCAATCTCTGCTAGTGTAAAATGTTTCTCCTGGAGTCTCAGAAGTCCAGTTCTCATTATTATCACCATGGCCCTAGCCTTTAATTAGCCAAAAGAGGAAATATTTTATTTCTGGACATCCCTTTTGTAAATCTGCTGAGCACAAATTCAGAGAAATATGTGTAGAGTTGCTTTCTAGCTACAGGGTTTTTTTTATCAGCCATAGTCCAAATTTTGTATTCTGGCATTGACTGAGGGTTCTGAGGTGATAATAATTCAAATCAAACTTATGAAGCAGAGAGAGTGCTTTCTGTGAACTCTGCCAGTCTCTCAATTGTTCCCTATTTTTTCATCCTTCCATACCTCAGTGTGTTTCTGTGAGGTTTTTTAATATATCCCACATTTTCAGAGTCCATCTGAAAATGCAGTGAGTGAAAATTCAGTGGAATGGAAGAACAGCTGGTGAAGAGCAGAGAAGTTAAAAGCCTCACTCACCTGTGTTTATGCACATATTTAATCTTTGTGAGGGAATTCAGTATGGGGAGGCAAAAGCAGAGACCACATGGGGGAAATGCCTTCCAGCACATATTCATGCATCTCTGCTACCCCTGAGCCCCGAAGGGTTTGGTTATGAAATCAGCTCACTGCAATCATCCCTGTCTGCATCCAGCCTGCTGTGGCAGTGACAGAAGAAAGGCAATTCCTGGAATATATTCATGGCTCTTCAGAAAGCCAGCACAGTCACGCTATTAAAAGGAAGAGGCAGCACCTAGGTGGGCTTCATTCTGAAGCTGAGCCACACAGGTTTGGTGTGACTTCAACCTCTGTATTTAAATTTAACCCACTGTGATGTATTTTCCCTTAATGAAATTGGAGTAACAGTGTTGCCCTTCCTCACAGGGAGCTTTTGAGGCTTATTTTTTTTTTAGTGAGGTTTATTGAGCTGGGAAATGTCACAGTGATACACCATTATCCTCCACATCCCTCTTCAAATCTGCTATATCTCACAAATCACCCATGTTAATGGCTGGGATGTTAAATGGTGTTCCTGGTTCACTGTTTTTACATTTCTCAGTGTTTTTTTAATGAAGGCATATAGATTTGTTTAAGCAAAATAGCCAGAATAAATACTCAGGTGTTAGTTCAGTGGCTTTTATCCACCTCTCTCTCTGGTACTATTGTATATTTTGTAACAAAGCACTCTTTTTTCTGGCAGGGACTGTGACTTCTTGCACAGCATCTAACTACACAGGGAGTTTATAAAGTGATCAATGAACTTCTGGAAAAGTTTGCATTGAATATTTTTCACTGCATGAAATACTTAAGGTCCCCAGACAAGAAAATATCCCACTTTAATTTCAATGAATGCTCTTCCCAGAAAGGATAAAATTAAAGGTAGACTTGAGTGTTAAAAGGGATGCTTAGTTGCTCTTTGGACGTTTTCTTTTTTCCCTCTCCAAGAAGGAGAAGCTTTGACACCCAGGAGTGCAGAGAGCTCTTTGTGTCAGGAGTCACGGCTGGCAGAGCAGGGTGCTGTCCTGGCTGTGGCACCTCCAGCTCCATCTGGGGCAGTGCAGCACTGCCAAACAGCAGCTGTGACCCTAGCAGTGAAGTTTGTCTTCAAATGCAAGCTGTCATCCTTCTGTGAGTGATTGGCTGATGTAACAGACTTGTGTTATGTGGAAGGCAGTTAAGATGATCTTTTCATGCAACTTCTGTCCTTAAATAATCAAATAATTACTTTTTTCTAATCTTTGGGGATGCTTAGGCTGTTATTGTCATAAATAAATAGGCAATAAGTACTCTCTTGAAATATCCTTATCACTGAAGTGTGAGACTTTGCCAATATACTCGATAATGAATGGCATCCTGGTTATCATTACTGCAGTAATCTGTTTGCTTTTTGAGAATTTCATGATGGCTTTATTTATAGCTTCAACATAAAATTACATCGTCAGGTGATAAGACAGGCTTTAATAGAATAATAGCTGGGAAATATGCAGCTGAAGCCTACTTGAAACTTTGATTTCTGCCCTGTATCTGACTATTCAATGCATGTCTATACAGACGGAATGAAATTTATTTTTCATTCCCTTTTGTGTTTTGATTTGCAGGCTGGAATTGATTGTCATAGCAATCCTGCCTATGTAGTTTATATCACCTATAGTTATTTCCCAGCTGGTTGCTGTGGAAACAAATGTCACCTCAAAAGCAAAGGTCTGCATTCCAGGTACAACGGGTGCAACACATTGCCCCTGGAGAAAGGCAGATGATCGAGGTCTGGACTCTGCAGTGCTCAACACAGCACTAATGACAGAGAACAAAGATACAAAAATTAATTTAAACCACTTCTACACACTTTTTTTTTTTTTTTTTTTTCCTCCTGTGGCCAGGTATTGTTAGGGCAGCCTTAAGTGTCCTTCAATGCTTCCCTGTCACATTATGACCCTGGGGAGCTGACCTGACAGGGAGAGAGCTGTCTTTGACTTTGGCATCACCCCAGCCCAGCTCCCCAGAGAGGTTTATCTGCATAGGAGGGATGATCAAGGAGTCAGTTTGATTTGCTCAGCGTGCTGCAGGAGAGCTTCAAAGAAAATACAGGCACAGCTCTGCCTTTTGATTCTTTTTTTTTATTTCCTTTTTTTTTTTTTTTTTTTTTTTTTTGGAAACCTTTGGCATGCTGGGTGCTATTCAGCTGGTGAGACTGTGATGTAGCAACTGCTTACCCCATAAAAATGGGTCAACAGGCATTATGATTAATTCAAATAGCATAACAAACTTATCAAGTAGCTCTGGGCAGAAATAAAGAAATATTTGAAGGAAGGCTACTCTTTTAAAAGAGTACTACTAACAGAGTACTACCCTGTTAAAAGCTGAGAATGAAGTGTACTGAATTGTCATTTCAAACTAATGATTCTTTCAAAAGACAGGTAAAAAGGATAAAAGGACATTCAGTCAGAAAAAAAAAAACCAAAACCTTAAAAAACCCTAACACCCACCCCTACCCAAAAAAAAGACAAGAAATGTTTTCCTTGGGATTGGCAGATACGTTTGAGATTACTTCAAATAATGTAATTTGACAGGTTTGCTTCTGTTTTTTGTTTTGAAAAAAAAAAATCCTGAAAGAGAGCTTTACTTCTCCTGCTTCTTCCTTGGTTTTACTTAGTCCTGTGGCACAGTGATATTTTAAACATCTTTGGCAATGTTGTGTGATAAAATCCTCCAAGCAGCAACACTTTTTATTGCCTCTGTAGAGTGCACTGAAGCCCCTTCCCTGCCGTCTCAGTCCTCCCTTCCATAACTATCAGACCCTATTCTTTTAATAATATATCCTATATCCTGTTGAATTAATATTTTTTTTTGGGTTTTGTTTGTTTGTTTGTTTGTTTGTTTGTGTATTTTTTATTTGTTTGTTTGGGTTTTTTTGTTTGTTTGTTTTGCTTGGTTTGGTTTGGTTCCGGTTTTGGTTTTGTTTATTTTGGTTTTGGTTTTGGTTTTTTGTTTTGTTTTGCTTTGTCTTTTCTTGTTTTTGTGGCAGGGTTTCCCTGAAGCATAAAATTCTCCCTGATGGATGTCAGCCAGTCCTGATTCACCTAAGTAATGTTCAGCATCTTGATCTTTTTGTTTCTTGCACAGCCTTAGCAATTAAGCTTGATTAATTTTTTTTCAAAGACTCCATGAATTAAATGGTACCATACAATTATGCAAATGTTATAACCACGTTTTGCTTCTAAGTTCATTGAAATAAAGACATCCTTGTTTGTACAATGGAGTTCATATTATAAGGTGTTAATCAGTCATTAGGGCTTTATATGCAGCAGTTAAAAGTATGATGACATAGAAGAAATAGTTCTCTTTTCCACATAACAAGTGAACATCAATTACAAACTGTGCTGGCATAATGGTCTTTTAGAATTCTTCTTTCTAGCTCTTTCTATTTTAACTAAAAAACAAGGGGAAAAATAGGACTTTTTATGAGCAGTGGTATTTGCATAAACCTCCGTTGGCCTCACCAAAGGCTGGAAATGGTTGTCAGGAGTGAAAATGGATCTAATACAACCGCCTTGTCCACCAACCCTCATAGACTGTGTTTGCAGCAGGATTTAACAGGCAATGTAGAGTGGCTGCAAATTTCAGACTCTGGAATGGGACACTTAGAGGAGCTTGTCTGGCTTTGCTGTGTGCAGTTCCCCTACATGAAATGCACTTGACTCTCGAATTCTGTCCTGATGGATGAGTTCAGAAAAAGTGTGAACAGTGTATTTTTATTTACTGAACATCAACATTCTTAAATGTGAACTTGAGCTTTAAATTTGCCTTGTTGTGCGTTCTTTCACAACAAGTTTCTGGACCCCACAGGACAATTAATAACTGAAGGGAATTGTGTTAGCTCTCCTAGAAAATGACATGGCTCTGGTGTTTGCTTGACTGCCCCTTGTCCCCAGTCACCTGTGTTTGCTAATCCCAATAGTTGTGCTGTTCCTAATGGCTTTGTTTGGTGTTCCAGACTGAGGTTGCATCAAATTATGAGCTTGTTTGTTTGTTTTCTGCAGGAGTTCTCCTGTAAATTAGCAACAGTTAATGGGGAGTTAAACCATTCTCAAACTTGACTGTCAAATTCACCCAATAGGAAAAAAAAAATTAAAAGACCTTTAGAGCCAATTGACTGTCACGTAAACATACTCCAGGGATAACCCAGAGTGACACATGAGGAGTGGTGGCCATCGGGGAAAGAAGTTATTTAAAGTATTTCATAGCTGGCAAAGTACAAATCAGATCCTTTTTTCACCCTTTCAAAAGTAATTGCTTCCCTTCATTGCACTGGGTCAAGCTGTCTGATTTGTTACTGGCATTTAGAAATAAATATATCAACTTTTTGGTCCATAATCTCACTGTGGTGCTCCCAGTAGCATACTGAAGTTGGAAATAAGGAGGAAAGGTGAAGCTATACACAACTCTCCAGCAGTTTGTGCCTTAAAATTTCTCACTTGAATTACTGTGAACTGGATCAGGTACAGAACCAGCTGGAAATTAATGAGTTACAGACTTGTCTGAGCCGTTGTCCAAAGCTGTAGCTGATGATCTTCATTCTCAAATAAACACAGAAGTTCCCTGTAATTTTGTACCTCATCTTCACTTACAATTTTTATCAGAGAGCCCAAAAAAGGATGAACAGTGTTCAGTCAGAGCTTCTAGGCCTATCCAGAATAGAGAAGCAGTGGAAACCTAACCCCAAATATTCTCTAATCAAGAAACACGGTTATGCCATCAGTTCAATATATAAAATATACATTGTCTGTCATGGCAGATGTGCACTGACAGTGTCATTTAACATCTAAGCCTCATTTTGCAAATGGCAGAATTTTAGTGTTTGCATAATCATGCAAACTCCTCACCCTTGAAGCAAACTGAAAATCTAGATCCATTTGAAAATTTATCTATTGCTGAATTAAAATCTTACCTCATATTCAGAATAAAAAAAAAAAAAAAAAAAAACACAAACCAAACCCTGAAGGGTTTTTATTATGAACTAATGTTTTTCAGCATGTGTGCCAGCTTCACTCAAATACCTTCCTCAGCTACTGTCAGCAAACTCAGACTGTGAAAACTGTCCTTTTACTTCCAATTATGAGTGAGCTGTGACATATAGATTTTCTGCAGCACTATTCCAGCTTCCTCAGGCAAGTTTACAATAGTTTGAGATACTCAGTGTATAAAAGTGAACATCTAAATGTCTGTAAGGTTTAATGTTTGAAAACAGTGTCTGGAGTCCTGGTTTTAAATTTCTCAATGAGAGTTTGAAAGGAACCTCTCTTCCCTATCTTGAGCTTAAAAAAAAAAAAAAAAAAAAAAAAAAAAATTACTGAATAGAATCATAAAATGTGGGATAGGTTACATCTCCAGATTTGTCAGCTTATGTATCACTGAGAACATTCTTTTAAAGTTAATGAATCATAGGTTTCATAAACTTAAAATATTTTCTACTCTAGTCTCTTCTACTTCTCAGTTGGAAAAGATTAAGTATCAGAGACATTCAATTCAAGCCCAGCTCATTGGCATGGGCATTATGATTGTACTTTTATTAAAGTTGCAGTTTACAAAGAATGGCAAAACAGCATGAACAACCTCAAGGTCATTAAGTAAGCAGTTCAGCGATTTACTTTAGGGAAAAAAGACATGTCCTTGATCAAAATGGGAAAAATCCCATCGCTGATCAAAATTAAGAGGTTTATAATTGTGATAAAACTTCAAGATATTACAAAGATGCACAGTGAACCAAATAAAGAAGGAAAACCAAATTAAAGAATTCAGCTTAATATATTTTGCATTTTTATTTTGGTGGGAAATAAACAACAATGTTTCTGACTGCTGGAATCAGGTAAGTGGTTGTAATTCTTTCCCTGTCTCTCTTGCTCTCCCTTTCCCTTTTCTTTCACAGAGGCACAAAATTATAGAGTTTAGAGGAGATATCTGATGGTCACCTTCTCCAGTTCCCCTTCTAATGAAGCCTGAGACAGGGTAAGCCCTCTTTGCTGCAAGGGAATGTGTGCATGATGGATTTTCCATTTTTGGGTTTGGTTTTTTTTTTTTTTTTTTGCCTTTTTCTCACTCCAGACAGTGAAACAAACAAAAAACCAATCAACAGACCCAAATGCCAGCTTTTACAGAGATGTCAATTACTTCTCTAAAAAGACATTGACCTGATAACTATTATCTGAGTAGATTGTTTTAGCTTTAAGGACACTCATAAATATCAAATACTTTATTAACAGTCTTCTGACAGGCAAGTGCCTCATTCAGCTGCATCACTTCCTTGCCCTTTGAATAAAATATCTGCTCTAGATTGCGACTGGTGACAAGGATAAATCTAGGGGCCTTAAATCAGGTACCTGATGGACCTCATGACCCTTTCTCCAGGCTCAGATAGTAGAGATACCTTCATGAATACAAGTTACAAGTGTTAGTTGACTATTTAATGGCCTCTGGAAAATAATTGATTTTATTTCAGGCTAGTTTTGAGTGTTTATATCTCATAAATATTTACGCTGGAGGAAGTTGCAGTTATGTTCTCTTCATCCTAGATGACTGGAGAACAATTAAATCTAGCTTCAATTTATTAAAAAACAAACATTAAAAAACCCCAAACCAACAAAAAAACAGCCAGAAGTCTTACAACATTACAAAATTTATTAAGGCCTTTATCCAAATTCTTTTCAAAGGATCTTTTTGCTCTTGTTTTTATGATAGTTGGAAGATAAATGATTTAACTTTTGTGTACATCTAAGGTGACATGTTATAATTTATAGAAATGCCAGTGCAGTGAAATAACCCAAACACAAATGAATGTACTGACAATTCCTATGTAATTACTTTGGAGCTGTCACTTTTCTGTGTGTGCTCAGTGCATTAGTGTATAATAAATTTGAAACAGCCCAGTAATCAATATTCCTTGTCAAGTACAACTGTATTACCAGGGACTTATTAGCATGTTATTTCTTCTGATTTTTCTTTTCTATATATTTAATTAAGTGCATTTAATTTCCATTCTTAACACATAACGCTGCATTTTTGGTTGGATCCTTAGCAAGTTCTGGGCAGAGTGGTTTCTTTCTTTTGCAACCTGCTTTTGAAAAGGTTGGTAACAAACCACGTAATTTGCAGCACACAATGGGACACTGAATTCTTGCTGAGATTCTTCTTGTTAACCCAACATGGACCCAGGCTGTGCTGGATTGCTCAATTCCTTGTCTGGTCAGTGTACATCAGAGCAAAAGAACAACAGCTGCATTTACTGAAGTGCTGCCCCGAGTCACTGAAAGGACAATTTTGTGAGCGACACTTTCATCAAAGTTAGGCAGTGTCTTACCAGCCCGTCTAAATTTCATTCTGTGCTTGCTGGCTGTTTTGTACAGTGTGTTTTTCTCTGTCTGTGAATCTGGAGGAAGTGATCTTGTTTCATCAAACTTTCAAATCCATCCTGTTCTGGAATAGATGTCGATTAGAGATCTACCACAGGAGTGTAATCCATTCAATCCCCTCAAAATTGTTCCTCTTAGAGCTGCTGCTCAGTCTTTATGTCAGGACACTGTCTGCAGTGTTTGAGAACTTAGAGTATAATATTACTGAGAGACACAGGATCATATCACAGCCATCCTTTGACTTCACATCCTAATTTTTGGATCGACTTGCTTTTGTTCTGGTGCTTGCAGATGGGTTAGCACTGTTACCCATCAAGTATTATGTTACTGTCATAGAGAAGTTAAGACAGATGTTTAGACAACAAATAAAGTGTGTGGATTGTTGAGTGGAATGGCTGAAATTCAATAAATATCTGGTCTCCTTTCCTGTATGAAGCAAACAAAACAAACACTGCACCCGAGTTTTTCAGTAGTCTACACCCTCAAATGTGTCTTGCCTGGAAACAAAACACAAAAAAACAAACAAACAAAAAAAGCGCAACAATTCAGCCAGAAAATTCTGACTGTCAGGTCCCTGTAGAACTCATTCTTTTGACCTCTGCACCTAAGTCCCATTTCTCTGGGCTTTTTTGTTTTCTTTCTTGCTACCCATGCAGCACCATAGAGTGAGCAGGGACATACCAGGCACAAAGGTCCAGGGAATGCCTTCCTCACCAAAACAAAATGGGCTAGAAAGAGGATGGCACACATCTCCAAGATCCTGAGCACCCAAGCCAGGCAAAGAGGAAAGGACCCAGATAGATGCAGGAGGAACAGCACAGGCTCTTGAATGCCATCAGAGGAACAAGAAGTGAACGCTGATCTCTGGAGAAACCATCTCCCGCAGATGGTAGCGAGCCCTGGCACTAGCACGGGCAGTTATCACACAGAAGGGAACTCAGCAGCCATGGAAAATACTCAGATAAGTTGTATATTTTTCAGTCTTTGTATTATACTTCAAGTTTCTTTCTTGTGATTTTATATTCTCTGTTTCTTGAAAAAATTGTGAGCATCATGTTTTAGCCTTGTAACTGATTTTTTAGCTTCCTGACATTTTCTAAGCAGAAAACCACAAAATATTTTTTTATATGCAATTAATTGACAATTTCTATTTTTGTTACATTTGTGTAGAAGGCTGCTCTTTGTATATGTGAAATATTATTTCACTTTAACTTATTCAGTTAAAAAGTTACAAGCTCAGTTAAACAGGAAAAACGTATTTTTCCTGAAAAATGCTGTCTGCCTCTATAGGCAAGTTGTTTTGTTTTTCAAACAGAAGAGAGTGAAAAATAGTAACAAAGTGAGAAAAAGTATATTATGACAACTGAGGCAAGGTGTTTAATCCGAAAAGGGAAAATCTGTCTGCTTCCAAGTGTTTCTGTTGTGAATTGCACAAAACCTTCCCAGAAAATAGAGAAAAGATGAAATATAATTTCATTATACAGGAAACTGATAATAATGGCACACAAGTCAAGATACATTTTGAAACTCCATTTTAGCCATATTTCTGGGTTTTGCTTTACCACTAATTTTTATGCTTTACTTCAAATGAAAATTTATAAAAGGGCCAGCACTAAGCCTACAGGGTAATTTATTTAGGTGCCATATATACCTAAATGGAAACACTCCAGCTGCGAGTGATTTTTGTCAAAGAACAAGCTAAATGCAGCCATGATTTGATCCAGAATGGAAAGCTGTGTGTGAAGGGTGCATATGTGAGCCATGGGATCCTAGGGGAATACCCAGATGTGTGAAAACATGGTTGTGGGACCTAAGGTGAAACCACAGCCATGACAGGAGATAGGAGATGGAGAATTCTTCTAGGAGGGTGGGAAGCTGGTAAAAAGGATCACACAAGCTCTTTGCCCTGTTGAGTAACTTCCTCAGCATGAGCTTGTGCTGCTAAGGCAGGGAGGGAAACAATCTTTTCCTTACTCCAAACCCAAAGAACTATGTAGAACTAAAGCCTAGGGGAAAAAAAGGAACCTAGGAAAGTGGTGGGTTTACACTAACCCTGAGTCCTTCAGCAAAGAGAAGAACTTTCCCAGTGTATCTCTGCAAAACCTACTAATGCTTCTGTTGAGATGCTTGCAGTGGTCAGCCCTGCCCTTCAGCCTGGGCTGGGGCTCCCACTGCCACCCAGGTGCTGCTCACAGGGGTATGGGGAGAGGCTGCAAGACTCAACATTACACTGGGTGTCTTAACTCAGAGCCAGCACCAAGGCCCTTTGAATTCTAGGGCTTTCAAAGGGTTGAGATCTTCCCAAGTGGTTTGTTGCCAGCAGAAATCTCAGGAGGAGCCGGGGCCAGCACTCTTCACTGCCTGCTGTGGGGCATCTCTCATCCCATGGAAACTTCACTAACACAAAGCCCTGTCTGGCACCTGGAAACCTTCTATCTCTACTTTTCCATAACTTGTTGTTGACATTCAAGCCTTAAGCCATGCAAATTATAATTATAGTGGGACCATTTTGCAGTGCTGTTATGCCGTCATATTAAAACCCAGATAACGTGCTACCTTGGTAAAGCTTGAAAACAGTTTCTTATTCTCCTTTGTGCTGATTATGTAAATGTTTGTTGTCATTATGTTAAAAAGGGATTTTTCCAACCCTCTTAATAGTTTTCTTAATCCCCACCAACATTACTGGAAAACAAAACATGCATTAGATATGTTCAGGAGTCTGGAGGGATTTCAGGTGTCTTTGTTTTTGGGGTAGATATCTGGAATTCACTTTAAAAATAGTTTGCAATTTTTCAGAAGGGGCTGACTGTCTTCCTTCTTTTAAGTTTCTCGTGCTAAGCACTCAGAATTATATTCTAAAATATTACCCTTTCACTTGTGGAGCATAAAATCACCCTTCCTTTCCTATGAGCTCCAGGGTAGTTTGTTAGCATAACCAGAGTAGTTTGTAGTTGAGGGACTGGAGTTTTTGCATCAGATCAAAGTGAGCATAAATCCTGTAGCCCCTGAAAGAGAAAGGCAAATACCATGGCAGAGGTGAGTCTCAATCTGCATGACTCTCACCTCCTGCAGCCATTTCAGCCTCAGTCCTGTAGGAAGCCACACAAACCAGCACAGCTTTCAGCCAAGATTCCAGCCATGGCTGTAATGAAAGCCATTGCTCTAATGGGCAGGAAGGGTCCGTGCTGGATTGGTTTCCTCATTTGTGTCTGCAGTCCCCATGCCTATCTCACTGTAGGCTGCTTGAGGCAGTGACTCAGAGTGATTTCTGAGTGGTTAAAGCCATTTGGATTTCATCCCTGTGACCTGTCACTTGCTCAGGGTGTCCATAACTAGCTGGCAGTGCCTGGCCTGTCAGACCTTATTATTTAAAAGGGATTACAGGCACAGTGCCTCACATGGCTGCAGAGGCTCTGATGAGGGGTGAGTGGCCATGATCATGTCATGGGCTGCAGGAACAGAGCTCGGGGTGTCACCACTCAGGGCACAGCCCTGCTGAGCAGCAGGAACCACGGGCTTTGGATGAGGTTGTCTTGTGGAAGTGACTGATGCCTCTAGACAGAAGGATGCAGCAAAGCTGTAATCAATGCTGCTCTGAATGCCATGTGTCTGTCTCATTCTGTCAAGTCTTTCAGCAGGAACTGAGTAAATCTCTGCTAAGCTGTAAGATTTTGCAGTTATGTGGTACCTTGCCCTCACAAGAGGTCCAAGGTGATGATAATCCCATATCCTCCAACGTGTCCCTGAATGCCCCTGTGGAATGGACTGGAGGAGCCACAGAGTGCCAGAGAAGGGGGAATCGAGCAGCTTGGCTTGGATCTGTGCTCTCAGGAGCATGCAATGGGCTCTGCAGGTGAGTTGATTTTCCACACAGCAATATCAGCCCCTCTGGTGGTAGCACCCACATTATGCCTCTGCCCATGGATTCTTTAGGAGATGATTTCACTTTCCCACCCATCAACTGGCTCAGGAAGGAAGGATGTCTCTACAGGTGAAGGAAGTTGGTCTGCCAGGTTAGGATTAAGCTGCAGTGGGATGGGACCTAGAAACAGGAGACTTTATGCAGACATGGAGAATATTCTGCCTTCCTAAATCCAAACAGCAGCTGCAATGGAAGACAGGCATGGATGAAAACAGTAAAGCAAAAAAGGCATAGCTGTACACATGGAACAAGCAATGCAGTTAGAACTGGGGTAGCTCTAGTAAACTTTTATTGAATATTGCTGAGGAAAAAGGAGTCAGTACAGTGTGCTGTTAACTTTCCTGTAATATAAATGACAGGTGACAGCCAGGCACAAGTTTTGTGGATAGGAAAAAACTGTGGCTGCAGTGAAGCCAACAATGCAGGAGTTTTCAGGAGTAGGAACCATATACTCTTGTATCTCACTGCATCTTTCCCCCACCCTCTTGAAGATGGTTTTTGCTGTGGTAGTAGAAGAGTCCACGGGCTGGCAACCATCATGTGTGGTACCTGACAGGGTCCTCTGTGAGCCAAAGCCAGTGCTGAGCTCTATCTTTGCTCCAGAAAAAAATCCTGGTATTTGGGAGTTTGAAATGTAAAGCAAGTAAATGAACATTTTTAACTAAAATGTGAGACCATCCTCTATTCCCAAGTTATATAATTGATACAGAATCTTGTTTTATTAATGGTATCAGAAGGAAAAAACTGGAAATTGTGATCCCCTTTGCTGTTCTTCCTTTCCCTGCTCTGTGTCCCACAGTACATGGCAAACACTCAGGCAGGCGAGGGAAGAGGAGCAATTGAAAGTGCCTTTATCCATAAGAGCAATCTCAATGAACTGAGCACTGAGCCTAGTAATACACAGAGCTTTTTTTGATGATGATCAATCAGAGAAACGGAAAACTGTGCAGAAGTTTTAGTCTTTTTCTGTGATGAAAAGAATTTTCACATGAGGAGTCCCAAAACATTGCACTGTTAAAGGGGATTTAATCAACACTTTTAATTCTGCTACAAATGTTCTGCATGGCTTTGAAAAGTCTGGGAACTTGTCTGGGACTCAGCAACAGAATTACTGTTTTTTCCAGGTCTTTCCCTGACTCTCATCTTCTGTGGGAGGTGGCTCCTCTGCTGGCTTGTCTTGACCCACTTTTTTACACAGACAAGTTTCTCACTGTCTGAGTGATCAGTAAATCTTTCTCTGGTACCTGGATGGGTAACAAAGGCACTTTGAGAAGCCCTGGTAAAACATTTCTCAGACCTGACCTGACTTAAGAGGAGAATCATCATAGACTTGTTCAAAACACCAGAAGTCTGTCTGGGGGACATTTCACAATCTAGTTAATAATGTAAGTTCATAAAAGATATATCTATGGGGGAATTAGCCTGTAGTCTTACAGCACATCTGGCAAAATGACTGAGTGAGCTTTGGAGAGAGCTAAAAGAATGGGTTAAAAAAACCCCATATAATTGTTTTGTACATGGCATAAGGAAAATTGGTTTAGTTAAACAAAGGATCACATTGGACATGTGTAATGTGAAGAATTAACATCCCAAAGAACAGAAGGAAGTTTGTTTTAATCAGGCAAAATTCTTCAGACTTAGTTCACTGATTTGTATTTTTTTTAAATTTGTTTTTTGTCACAGTGCTTGGTGTCATTATGATGTTTACCCTCCCACAAAACTTTAACATCTCTCTGGAATCATCTGTAGTGTTAAAATCTTCCAGTGCATGAAGTACCATCCAAAGAAGCATCTTTAAATTTTGGCTGCATTTAAAGGTCATCAAGCAGCCACACAACATCACAAATAAACAAAGATCTAAAATTTTAATCCATATCGTGTTGCAAGGATGATATATCCCCATGGCCTACACCACAGAGACACATTTAATACCTGCTTGCATTTCTTTGACAGCTGTGGCTGTCAGTCTGCTCTGGTGAAAGAAATCAATCCAACCACCAGGTTACCCAAGGAGCTTGGAAATTGGCAGATTTCAAGTGATGAATTTCATTTTGGCATCACCACAACAGTAACCATGGTATTTGCTGCATATTCCCATGTCCCTGTGAATACCATTTAGGCACTTTGATCTTTGTTCTTTAACATTTAGAATTAAGGGACTGAATATGTCCAAGTTGCTGTCTCCCTAAAATTCTGTCCTCTCTTCTCAGAGAATTCATTTGCAATTGAGCTCTGCTGTGCAGGAGCCCAAATTCTGGTGAGGAAAGGCACAAAGCAGAACATAACTCTGGTTATGACCCTCCCTCCAGCTTCCTCCTCAACACCTACAGGCTTCAAACTCTGCTTCAAACTCTTTCATCCCACAGTTGGATTTCAGGGGAGATTTCAAGGCACAATGCACAGAATTTCTACTTCCTTACACTGGAATATCTCAGACTGATAATAATAGCAATCTCAAAATATCAGTTATTAAGAACCACTCAATGTCAGAGGAAAATTAATTCCCAGAACAATATTTGTAATAAAAACAAAGGTTTCTGGACTACAGAGAATAGCAAAAATAACCAATTAGCTCTATTGGAAGTTGTAGCCGTGTGATTTTGCATAATTTTTGTAAGGTATGAAATAATGACTGTGTTCAAAATTTGCAGATTTAACTACACTCAGAACTTCTGATCATAGTACTGATAATTGAAGAAATTATTTTAAATGAGAAGGAAGAAATCTTAAGATTGTTGATCACTCTGAACCATTTACTTTCTGCCTTCCTGTTTACTTAGCTCTTGAAAGATTTGCTCCAAGTGTGCAGCAAGGCTAGGTAATACAATTGTTGGCTGTGCTATAAATGAGAAAATTATTTCTTCCCTTAAGGAAGATGAAACAAAGAATAAAATATGCACCTCCAAAAGATAATGAGCATTAAGGCAACAGCTAATGAAACTTGAGCAAGGAGTGATGAATCACAGAACTCTAGGTCATGGAGGAGAGCTGTGTAAATCACTGGGCTTTCAGTTTGCTGTCAAATCTGAAAAATGAGGAGAAAAGAAGAATTGTTTCAAGTTAACCTCAAATGTGTTGTTTATCTGTAGTCAAAAAGAAGAAAAGAAAATGGAAAAAAAAAGAAAGAAATGGTTTTACACTTAGAAATATGAACACAAAAGCCTTTCTTTGAACATAGAAGTTTCATTTCAAATTTGAATACTGGGTCCATGTATCTTTTCATTTTTAAAAAAGAGAAAGAAATCTTAGAAATAAATCTTTGTTTAGAAGCTGAATTCGGGTTCTGTATGCCTGTATATATGTATCTGTTTTCCCCAGTCTGTCAGACATAGTATGAAATCAATGCTTGAGGCTCAGTTCTCCCTTTTTTTGGTTTATTTAAAAAAATGCAACAGGCCAATGGACATAGAGACCTTTCATAGATGTGAAGGCCAGCAGTCAACTAGGCAGCATTAGGATCCACAATTGTCAGGTATTTTGAAAGGACCATAAACACTGCATTTTGAAAAACTGTCATATCAATTTACATTCCTGCTGGTTTAAAATGAGAATTTAACCTTGTGAAGAAAATCTCAAAGGGGTTCAGTTCCCCCTGGAGCAGTCACAGAGTAAAGAAGAGGATCTGTAATTTCCCTGCGAGAGAGTGAGCTAAAATGTGGGCTCTGGCACCTCTCAGTCTTTGAAGCATTATTTCTTTACCCAGCAGGACCATGGGCTTGCTGTACTAAATTTAATTTTTTACATAGACATCAACGGTTTGGGGTCAAGTTCAGAAGGGGTACCCTGTGTCTCCATGGAAAGAAATGCTAAAAACTTCTTTAGATAATATATTTTTTTTTCTAAAAATTAGATATATATGACATGAAATCAAAATAGATGCATATTAGTTTCATATGTCATGTGATAATCTGTTAGCTGTCTATGAATTAGAGCCAGACCATGTCCTGGATATTATTCAACTGACAAAAGATGTTTTCATGTTGGAAGTGGTTCTGGAAGAAAGACAAGTAACCATAAGGGGAATAAAAAGGAACAGATGAAAGTGATTGTCTTTCAAAGTCAAATCAAAATTTTCTTCCTGTCAAGGAAATGGATAGAGTGGACATATTGTCATAGTGCTAATATATAAAGAATAGATAATTTGGAAAATATATGCAAAAGACATAAGATGGAACAACTGTCAGCATTAGGCATCCTACCCAAGCCTTTTCAAGGAGAATGTATCAAGTCTGAGGTTACTTTTTAAGGACAACAAATATTCTATCTCTTAGATAAAAAGCTGTGCTGCTAAAGACAAACTATTCTTGTCCTGCTCTTTTTTCTTCTGTAACTGTGCATAATAGAGATGACTAAAAATGTTTGAAACCATTTGCTTGATTCAAATTGTTTAATATGGACTTTTGTCCTAGGTGTAATTTGGTTTTCTTTTTTAGTAAAAGAAATCTGCTTTGCCCGGGCCTGTGTATCAATGTGCATAACTTGCCATCAGACTGGAGGAGATTTATTGAAATCAATCTCTCCCTGAGCCTCTGCTTCCCTTCTTGCATGCAGTTATCCAGGTGTTTTGGCTCTGGATTGTCTCCCCAGAGCTGGGCAGACAGAGCAGGAGTGGAAGTCAAAGCTGTTGCACTCTAGGGGAGCACAGAGGAGACAGAGCCATGGAATGAATCACCTGTCCCTTTGAGTAATGTCTGACTAACACTTCTCAACCGGTACTTCAGACATATGCTGAGGGATGAGGAGTATATGGCTCCTCTATTTCTCTAGCCCATACATCAACATGAGATCAATTGCCTTTTATAAACATTGCTAAGTTTATTCTTGCAATTATTTTGTGTCAGTGGGCCCTGTACCTCAGCCACAGCTACGTAAAAGTATTTTTATGGATCAGCTTCGTCTTGTACATTTTTTTGTTGAACTCCTTCTCTTTCCTCTTGATATACGAGGACAGTCAGTGCTGGATATCTGTTTTACATCTTCTGTATGTTCACTAGAAATCTCTGTTAGTTTCCTGAAATGCCCACTTTCAGTCATGTCTTCACTTAGCAGAACAGACCCAATCTTTCAAATCTCTTTTTCTTTGGAAATCGCTGTGTTTTTATTATGTATTATGCATAATATTTTTGTCAATTCTCTTCCTGCCCTTCACCTTCAGCTATATCTTTTCTGAGATATGATGAAACCAAATGAAAAATGTCATGTGACATCTCACAAGTCATTTACACAATGATGTTATGAACTTCCCAGTACTCATTTCCTATTCAGCCCTTATGCATCCTAAAAATTTCATTTACATTTCACTCAACTTAACAATTTTATTTACTGCTTATGCTGTACACTGAATAGTGAGTTCACTAGGATATCAGATGTGGTATTACATTTATTTTCTGGCTTTTAGCTTCTTTTCAAAGAGTCCAAGAATGTGTGAATAGTTCAGATTATTTCCACGGGCATTATAAAACATTAGTCAACAATAAATTTCACAGCTGAATTATTTTCTAGGAACAATTTATTTGATGCAGTTAGTTCTTTCTATGAATTCCTGTTTTCTATTTTGATAAAGAATTTGTCATTGGTAATAGTTCAGCCAATTCAGTTATGTAAACACATTTCAACATTCAATTTTTCTTTCGTTGTTTACTTTGACTAGTGATTATTCAATGCTTATTTTTTGCACCTCCTGATTGGCTATTCAAGTCAAAATTGTCAAAATTGTTGCTGTTTCCAGCCACAGTAATAACATTTTAGTCAGGAACTCTAAAGTCTAGAATTTTATTTCCATGAATAGAAGAGTCAATATGGTTTGGGTTGTTTTGGGGGTTTTTTTTGTTTTTTTTGTTTTTTTGGGTTTTTTTTGTGGTTGGAAACATTTATATAACAAGAGAAGACATACAAGTTGTTGAAGAGTGTTGTCAGGTGTGTCAGAAACCGTTTGTCAGATGCAATGCTGGAGAAATCTGATATTGGAGAAGGACAAGGTGGCACCAGTAAATTAGCAGTGAATCTCAGAATGTACATGGGATATTTTAGATTGACAAATCTGGAAAGCTGACAGCAGATAAAGGATTCTATGACCAATAGCAACTGTTAGTGAAAAAAAGTGAATATTGCTCTGAAGAACTGAGTTCAGTGGAAGATTCTTTTGCACCAGGATTTAAACAGGGGACACAGAATGATAGAAGGATTGCTGATCAGACAGAATAAGGCAGTGAGGAAGGAATGAAATTATCTGGAAAATTTATTAGTGATTAAACCTGTTAAGACAGGAATGCTTCGATAAGTTTAAGTTTAGTGAGTGTTTTAAATACAGTTTTAAAATTACTTGCCGTGCAATCAAGCAACTTGCAAATGAAATAACTTATAGAGAGAAAGGTAATTTTTGTTTAATGAAAGTTTAGGTAAAGAAACTGATGGCAGCAAACACAGCCAAACTAATTTCTTAGAAACTCATGCCAATTGCCTGGCTACAAGCTGAAAAATTTCAACTGTAGACAGAAGAAAACATGGTGGGAAAAACCTGGCCTGAAAACTTAACGACTTCTTGCAGAAAAGAGGTCTCAGTTTCTACAGGTCCATATAATACAGCACTTCCCTACTGCAAATTTAAATTACTTTTTTAGGTAGCTTCTTTCTCTATCTATTATTGACAAAGTTTTCCAACAGGGTGAATTCGTATTGTGCTGCTTGTCTGACTTCCACTTGGCAGATAGTTAAATTAAGCTTTCTGACAAAGGACATTAAAGTTATGTATGACAAATTTCAGGTCTTTAGCAGAGGGTTGTTTCCTACTCAATTTTAGGTGCTCGTAGCCACAGGTATTTTCCATTTAGAGAATTCAAAAGAACTATTCTTAAATTTCAGATGAGTAGTCATAACCACAAACCCCTCTGACAAGAAAGCCCAGCTCTAGACTAAGATAAAAAAACTCTGAATTATATTTGGGTTCTTTCCATTATTAGCAACAGCAATATTAAAAGATGCTGTGGGAATATTTGAATTACCTGAATAAAATATTTTATTTTATACTGCAAAACTGACAAATCTTCCAATTCTCATTTATGGAGTACCAATTAGCAAATGATAAGTGGAGAGCTTCAAGGGCTTCAAAAATGATTTTTTTTCATTATCAGGAAAGCATAGCAACAGTAGGAAGAGAAATATGAATTGCTACTTGTTTATCACAGCAATAATTCCACCAGAACTGTAAACCAAAGACTCAGGCTACAGATCCTTAAGTAACAGATCAAAAATAGGGCAAAGAAGGAGGGAAAACAAGCATGATAAATCAGAAAGAGAAAATCAAAGTTATAACTTAGAGGGGTAGTGGGAGGAGGAAATAAAAAAAAAAGAAAGATAAACCAGAAGTGGCTTAAAGCAGGAGATAAAAGGATTTTGTGATAAAATGAAGCATGGGACAATTGTGTCAAATGTTCCTGTAATTTGATAAAAAACACCTAGGCTTTGAATGGGGAAAGAAATGCCTGTTTCACCTTTAGTCAGTGCCCCATTCTCTCTCAATGTCTCCAGGAACCTGTGTGGTAGAATTGCACTTCCACAGAGCTCTGGAGGTGAAAATAATTTTGGTACATTGAATAAATGTAAGAAGTTAATTGAACATTTATTTAAAAATTATTGAATGATTTAAACTTTTTTAAAGAAGACTGAAGGTGACTCTTTAGCACTAAACTTATACTCTTGGAATTTTTATTTCTGATAATACAGAGATTAACGTTCACTTGCAGTGCAGATATCAAACTGTGTGGCAGGTTGGGCTGGATCCAAAGAGAAGAAATGTGTAGAAAATCATGAGCAGGTCTGTGAAAATAGTAATGGCAATAATCAGACATAAAAGAAACCTTTACATTGTAATTGCAGAAACACTGGAAGTAATGCCTTCACAGGCTTTTAAAACCATTTTCTCCTTGTTTGCACATTTGTTCTTGGAGGCTGATGAAATTTCGAAAGGCAGCATTGCAGATGTCCTTTCAGGGAGATGTGGTTTTGCAAAGCAATATGAGCATTATGAAACTTCCTATAATGCATTTCAATAACCCAGCCTGAAAATACAAGTGAAATTAAAATTACATGGTAACAAAATAACTGCAGCTTGTAAGGATGCTATTTCTTAAAAGCCAGACAATTCTGTGGCTCTTAGAACGTTTTAATTTTTTTCCAGAAACTAACCTTGTTTTCTAAATAATAATTTACATGCTATTACTCACAATTCTTTGCAGTAAGTTCTTGCTTGCAGTAAGTTTTTGCTTGTACTAACTTTGAAGAACTTTTAATTCTAATTATAACTTAGTGATGCTCAAGCCCACCATTCCCAGATATCTTGAAAAATATTCAGGGAGAAAAATAAATTATGAAATGTCCATTTTAGTTTTGAGTGATAGTTCCTACAATTACTAACTATAATTTAGAATTTGCCAAAATTAGAATGAGTAATGCTGGATCAATTTTCTTCTCATCTTTCAAAATGACAGAACCCACGCAGAAAATGTCCACAGAAAGATTATAGAAATACACCCCTTTTCCCCCCCATCTTTGTTGATTTTGAGATGAGTTTATTGAAAATGGAGATTACTTATTTCTCTGGAAAGACGTCTTTATAAACAAGTTTGTAGAAGTCACTGTGTCATTGTGAAATCAAACATCCTAGCGAATACAGAGTGCAAATAACAGTTTGACAAACTTTTTGTTTAAATTTATTTGCTCTTTTGAATTTAAAATCCGTTTAAATGAATATGCTAATTCAAAACTGTTCAACAGTTCCATGCAGGTAGATTTTTTCCATCAGCAGCTCATAAGTTGGGCTCACTAGAGTGTCACAGGCCACATATATCTGAGGAGAGTGAGTCTGCACTGAGAGCTGCAAAACTTTTGTTTAGGCACAGCAGCTGGTACCAGGCAGTGAGATAGAGCAGATCTCCTGCAATTCTATTGAATGGTGAAATCAGATTTCTCCTCCTGAAGTTACACAAGAGACACCTGAATCTGGAGCTGCAGCAGAGGAATAGTGTGAGATTTGTGTGGAGGGCTGCTCATTGCCTCTTCTAAAACTGAGGAATCCACTGTGCACAGGAGAATGATGGGGTAACTGGTACCATCACAGTCCAACATCCCCCCTTCAGAAAGCTGCCCTGAGATTGGTACAAGGGTCAATAATGTTTATTGATTTAGCAGCAAACTGCTAGGAAAGAAAAAAAAGCAAAAGCCAATAACCTATTCAAATAATGGAATAACCCTGCTGTTAACAACGTGCAATTGTGGTTGTCTTGCACATTATTATAGACAATTATGAAACCTTTATTTATCACTCTTAAATATTTTTAATAGTGCACAGGTGCTGTCGCAATACAATTCTACCACACGTTCCTCTTCGCTTTCCTTTGTGTTAGAATGCAGTTCTGTCTGTCTTTGCTCCACCCTCCAGCACCAGAGCTTGCAGCCACAGAAGCTGACAGAGTCCTGGGGACTGGCCCTTGCTGTTGGCTCTGTCATCCCACTGGGCTTGGGTCTGCAGGAACAGCTGGCTGTAGATGTTTCCACCCTTGCCATCCCTTGTGGTCTGCTTGATTTTACACCTTATCATCCATTTTCTGCCATATCTCCCCACACTTTTTCACTGCTGCTCTTCCCTTTTCATGCCTGGTCCCTCAGAAATACGCTATATGTTTCTAGTAATTTTTTTCCTCACTGATTCTAATTTTGTCACATATGTGACTGAATTTGGAATATTTGCTACCCTTAACCGTACAGTCTACATCTTATATGGCTGACTCCCCAACTCCCCTTCAACTACACCTTTTGGTCTATTAAATATAAGTATTTGACTGTAGCCTTAATTGCTCAACTTAATTCTTATTAAGTTTGAACATTTTCTCATCTTGTATGCATACAGTCCACACATTAGAGCAACACATTTCTCTAGCTGTGTTTGTACACAATCTCATGCTCTTGTCTAGCTGCTTAATTAAAAATAATTAGTCTTGATATATTCACTGAACAATCTTCCAGGTTTTTTTCTGAAAACTTTTTTTTTTTTTTAAATGGAATTCAATACTCCAGTAGGATTTCTTGCTCACAGCAATAAAGTAAAACAAAAAAATAGCATGCTCTCAGCTTAGTGATTCATGTCTCTTATACATGTTTTGTTTAATTTCAGAATACATTATGCTTAAACTACAACTACATTTCTGTAGTAAAAGAAATTAATTCTACATTTCTTTAGTTAAACTTTCTTTTTAATTTATTTGTCTTTACAAATATAGGCTTCAGGATCTTCTCACTCAGTCAGTGACATGAATCAGATCTTAATAGTTGAAACATCTTCCTGATACCTCTGACATCCCCACTGAGACTTCTCCACTGTTGACAGCTGCCCAAGAGTCAAGCACATGAGAATGTGAGAGTCCTCTCACTGATGCAAATGCAGCTTTAGCATCTGTCATTAAGTTTAAATGAAAAACAACTCTTAGAAGTGGCCACAGACCAAAGGAGGAGTCTTGGCAGATACAGCCCTTTTGAGACAGACAGGTGATGATGAGGATCAGTCCTACTCAGCAGACCTGGAATGGTTTGGTACAGAGAAGATGAACATGTGGGACAACAGGAGCAATATGAACGGGCAGATCTGAATGTTTGGCTCTTGCAGATCTCAGAGGCGCAGTCCCTGAGCTGCTAATCTGAATTGTTGCTGTTTTATCTGCCTTTAACAAGTTCTAGGGCAGCATGCCACTACCCATGCCGAGGGGAGCCATGAAAGAGTGTGCAACCCCTCCTGGGTGCAGCCACCCTGGATAGTGCTGGGAGAAAACAGTGCAGCAGAAACAGAGCTGTATTTCCCCCTCTAACTTCTGAAGTCACATTTCAGTGTTTTATGCCTCTGCTATTAGGCAAGGCATTGAACTAGAGAGTAATTTTATCCTCCACTGATGTCTCTTGCTACTGACTTTACACCTTTAAGAGGCTGTAAACATTTAATAGGCAGAAAAAGGGAAACACCTCATTAAAAGAAATCTCACTGCAGATAATTGAGCACGCAGTTCCTCTGTGGTTAATAGTGTTATGTATTGTCATATCTGATTGTTTTACTGCAGTGGACAAGAACAAAGAGCAGAAGCCATGAAATATCTGTGTAATTTAGCACTTAACATTGATTTTCCTTAACATTTCCTGGATTATTGGCAATCCCATACAGCTAACCCAGTGTGAAAACTCTGTCTTTCTTGGATTTCATTTGTTTTTTTCTTTATTCATCGATGTGTCTCAGGCTGGAGTATTTCCGTGTTCTTTTATAATCGAGTACTGTGTTGCTGTAAGGAGCTGATTCCTTTCCCTTTGTACTGATAAACACAGACATGCTTCATGTAAATCTGAATCAAAGCACTTGAATGCTTTGTCTTGTGAGAGTTTCTGAATGCTACTGAATGTAGTCTCCACAGAAAACATGAAATTCAAAAAAGGAAAATATTGTACAACTCTTCCTCTCCCTTTCCCTCTCTCTCTCTCTCTTCCTCTCTTCTTCCTTCTCCTTGTCTTTTTTGTGAGGATTAAAAAAAGGTAAGGCATTTTATGAGAGTTTTGTTACCACTACGTGACATCAGAGCCCCCAATTTCATTCTCTTGCAGCTTGCTAATAGCTGACTTGCAAAGATATTTGAGCAGCAGTTGTGATTCTTGAAGGTTGAGAGAATGGATGCTTGACTTTAAAGAGCTAAACGTCATAAATACTTTCACAAACATGTCAACACATTGGAGGGCTGTTCCTGAACCACCACACTGCTTCTTTATTCACAGCAGTGTCTCACACACAGTCTCCAATGTGTTGGGTAGGGTTAAGGGCAGTTCCTTATTTTGGAGGAAAGAGGGTGAGGGAGTGGTTTGGTATAAATTCCTGTCCTCTGTTTGTGACACCTCCTCAGCATCCTGGCCATATCAAACTATTTCAAGATGTTGCATGAACCTTTCTGGAGCCCACATCAGGCTCTTAAATACACAAGTGCTGTGCTTGCCCCAGCCAGTGACAGATGCAACCTATGGAAAAAAATGTCAGTCTTTTCTGAAGGTTTTGTGCTCGCTTTGAGAAATGTGCCTTTCCCTTTTCCTGGTAAAACTCCAAAGAAAAATTGAATGTTCACAGAGTTTAATTTCTAATAGAAACCTTCTTTCTTGTTACTCATACACTAGTTTTTGAAGGAAGTCATGATTTCTGAGAAACCAGACTGCAACTTGGAAATAATCAGACTAGTGCAGCTGATTTAATCAAATTCAGATATTATAATTTTGGTATCTCAAACTAGTTTAAAGTGCTGAGCAGTGTCATAGCACATATGGCAAGGCAATGTGCATATTTTGGTTCACATCAGTTTTGGTGCCCAGTGCCCAGTATTGATGTCACTAAGCCAGCTGATGTTTTTTTCTCTTCCTTGATCAAAGGTTATTTCACGCACACCTCACACAACTCCAACTCACAAACACAGGCCTAAGGCTCAAAATTGATAAAGCATGCATGGCAGAGTCATTATGTAAGGCACGGAAAATATGGCTGATTAAAAATATTCCAGTGAAGGAACTTTGCTGGTGTTCTGCAGATATGGACACTTTTCATGAGCCCTCAGATCTGGCACATATTTTGTAACAAAAGATCTACAGCATAGAAACTGATTATAACACAATTGCCAAGCAATACCATGACTCTAAGTAAGTAAGTAAATTTTAAAATATTATAAAAGGCTTAACCATTTTTTCGTGTATATGCAAAACATGTAATAAAAGTAAAATGTGTGTGGGATACTGGGAAGGATAATTTTTTTGTGTGCTTGCACTTGCTCTATTTTTTCCAAAGCCTTTCTTTGTTGGAGACACTGCTTACCAGTCAGCTAGCTGAGTGATAATCAGAGCCAGTCAGGCTGCTTCATGGCTCTGACTTGCCACACCAGAAGTCTTCCTTTCATTCATCACTAGTGAAGAATTTCGTGCTATATGCAATGTATGGTAGATGTTTGAGTCACCATGACAGAGAAAGCACAAACAGCTCTAGCAAAAATCTGCTAAAGTGGATAAACTGTACTCTAGATCAAACTAACAAACTAATACATGTGTGACAAAGCTACATATAAAATAGTCCAGACTTTCCCCCTGCCATCTCCCTGGAAAAATTACATTTTAAATTAGACAGTACAAAATAATTAAGAAAATCCAATATATAACTTGAATCAAATCTTTATTTTCTATGTCCAGTATCAACTTCTGCTCATATTAAGCTTTACAAGAGAATCTTTTTCTTTCATGCACATGGGGTATAATATCTTTTCCACAAGATTGGAGTTTGACTTCCCTTTGGTAGAAATGAACATAAGAATTATATGATAGAATTAATTACTTTTCTTTATATGACATCTGGTTTTGAACTCTTTTTGAAACAAACAAAAACCTACCTAAGGGTAGGTTATGACACGAGAATATATTGTGACATCTGGTTAAATTAAGTAACAAGTTATGGTACTGACTTTTAAAAAGCAAAACCATATGAGAGGCTGGGGTTTTTTTTTTTGTTTGTTTTGGGGTTTTTTGTTTGTTTGTTTGTTTTTTAATTAATATTCTAATAAAACCCAAGTGAAAATTATTAGACAGACTCATTATGCCTCTAGCAGAGTTTGACTCAGTCAGGTAGCCCATCAGTACTAAACTCTTCAGGACATAAAATGGAATGGAATGGAATAGAATGGAATATTTTTATTCTAAGGGACCTGCAACTATTATCCATCTGCCTGACCACTTCAGGACTGACCTAAAGTTAAAACATATTTTTAAGGACATTGTCCAAATGCCTCTGCAACACTGACAAGCATGATGTGGTCTGACACCCCAGATGAGCTTTGCCCTCTTGGCTGCCAGGGCTCACTGCTAACTCAGATTAAATTTGCCATCTACCAGCTTCCCCAGATTCTTTTCTGCAGGGCTGTTCTCCAGGCACTCCTCTCCCAGTTTATACCTATGCCTGCTGTTATGTCTTTCCCAGGTGCAGAATCTGGCATTTGTTCTTGTTAAATTTCATGTAAGCTGATTTGGTTTCAGCTGTGGAAATTGGTGGGAGACACAGAGCTGAGAAACCTATGAATCTAAAACTGATGGAAAAAACATCCTCATTAGATTTTTCACCTGTATCACGAAAAGATAAACACGGCAACAAAACATATATTTTCAGCTAAAAACCAGATTTACATCTCCTGGTCAGTGAGAAATTCCATCAAATATCAGGGATTGCTTCTTTCCCACTTCTGTTAATCAGATCAGAGTGAAAATGAGAGCTGTAGACCCGTTCAACTCACCCAGTTTCTTCAGTCTTGGCTCAATGGCTTGAGTACATCATGAAGCCAGGTCATTTCTGAAGTGAGCGCAGAACAATTCTAAATCTGCTGCCTTGGACAGACAAGCCCAGATAATTGAGTCTGATTGAACAGATTACATGTTCATCCCATGCAAAGTTCTGAAATGGACACTTCAGAAAAGATCAGAGTCTAGATAGCCCAGTCACAGGGTGCTTTTCTTACTAAATGGCCTACAATTCAAATAACAGAATTGAGTATTCTATTTTAATAACTCATTTCTCTTATTTGATGTTCAAGGTATGGAATATAACAGTAAAATTTAAATTAATATAATATTAATCAGAATAAAGCACCCAAATAATTGGTAGTAACAATAATTACAATAAAGCTGCCCTGGGAGAATTCTGATATTCTCCACTGGAGTATGTCCTTCAAGTTCATTGACTTCAAGATAAGATTTGAAAAAGAATTATATAAAAGTATAAAAAGAGAATGTGTTTGGGTTAATATCTCCCATAGAAAATCACAATTTGTGGGAGAAAATAATAGCAATTGCTATGAGAAGAAGAGGCTAAACTGTAACTCAAATGCAAATGGGTGTCTTTTTTCATCCATTGCAATAACAAAGAAATTGATTCTAAATTAGAGAAGCTTTTGGAATATAATGTGCTCCAACTGCTACAGCCAGGAAATATCAGATGGGAAGCCAGGTCTTTTTGCTATTTAATCCTTCTCCTGCCTCCAGACATCAGGTGGAAGGAGCCAAAAGCTGCTCTGGCATTTTGCAAGGATGCCCATCCTAATTGTGAAGGCAAGGCATGTGTCTGCAGCCAGTGCATTCTGAGAGGTTCCTAACACAGGGTGATGGGAACTCCTGAACTTGCTGATATCCTGGAGGGTATTTACCATGGGGTGAGAGTGCTGTGGTCAGGTGGGTGTGAAAAGCAGCTGGGGAGAGACGGAAAGCTTTCTACCCCAGGGAGTGAATTTCATTCTCCACCTGCATCTGAGCAGGTAAACAGATTTAACGGATAAAAACCGCAGATATTTCTGATGTGAATTTAGTGAGCACATCTCAGTTAGCTGGGATTCTTAGCCAAAACCCACAAAATCAATCATCCAAACAAATCAGACTACAATACAGTAAGTACACAATACAAAAAAAGCCACCTGAAAATAAGGATAATATATATATTTAAATAATAAATATATAGGTATATCTATTTATTAATAAATATATATTTTAAAAATAATTTTCCTGTTTCTAGTCAGTCTCTTGTGTCAGCATGTGCAATTAGTAGGTAACAGCCTATAGATGATTCAGACTTCCCTTTCTTGTACTTCTCACATCCTTAAATCGAGAGCTGAATTAGGTCAATGCCTACCTTGTAACATAGAATATTAGTTGTTCAGTTCAAAAGAAATCCTACAGCTGTTTTGAACAGAAAAGACCAGATCACCAAGGAGAATGGTGCCATACCACCCCAGGTCCTGCAGCACAGGCAATGTTTCCTGGTGGCAGTGGTTGCAAAGCAAAACCAATACTCCAGCTGCTTTCTCATAATTATGTTGCCTATTTCCTCTCAGTTAGTTAACAAAAACCTACACAGACAGGAATATTTCTTTTGCCACAATTTTCATTCCTAATTGTACTCTCTGGACCTGGTTATTAATTTGATGAAAATTACAATTATGTGGCAATGCAGGGGTCCTGCAATTTGTCTAAAACTCTATTTTATTAGGGAACAATAAAATCAAACAGGTGATCCTAAAGGGAGAATCAAAGAAGGAAAAAGAAAAAAAAAATCAAACCAAGCTGAGATGATTATTTCCAGCAGTGAGATGTCTTTACCATTTCAACAGTTTGGATTAGCTGAGAGAATAGTGATGGAACTGTGCAGAAATAATGACAGGAGAGACCTGGAGTCAGAGACTTTATGTGAGCAGCAAGAGCACCTGGCCAAGTGACTGAAGTGTCCCCTCTTGCCAGCACAGCCATGCGGCCGTAGTGCCCAGCAGAGGGAAGGTTTGTGCCCAGCACAGCAGCTGCACCACCATCATCTCAAACATGTGGATTGTGCCTCTGCTGTGCTCACTGAGATGGGAGACTGCTTGGAGCAATTCCTGTGGGGAGCAGAAGTCCTTTCTCCCCGGGGCAGGTCACCTGCAGGATTTTCCTGGCTTTTTACCAAAGGTGAGAGGAGCTGTGTCAGCCATTCGTTTGCTTTTAATCCAGCCAGAGTCGGTGTTTAATTGTGACTCTGCTGCTGTGTTATTGTGGAATAATAACACAGAGAGGGCCTGCAGCACAGAACAAAAGCAAAGCTTAGCAGAGGGCAGCTGAGGAAGCTCAGCCAAGCACGGCCTCTTTGCAAAGCAAACGCTGGGTTTGCTAAATTAACAAGAGTTTTCCTTGCTGCTGGCACACCTGCTGGTGTAGTGGTTTTCGTTCAGTCAGAAGGAAAGTCAACCAGTCTGAAATGTAATTTCTTCTTTGGCTTGTAATTTTCCTTCAGTGATTCATTCATACCAGCCTCTTATCTGTGTATCCCAGTGGCTTTGAGGGGTTGGATAATAGCGACAAGAAGAATACTCAGTCTAATGCTGGCCTTCTGCTTTAACTGTAATCACTTGGAACAGGTCCAGACCCAATCTTTGGGAAATTTGGACATGCAGCTGTCTTCAAAGTAAATGAAACTGTGCATGGAAGTCAGAATTTATCCCTTATTCCAGTATATTCCTTTGAAAATGTTTTCCCGATCTAAATGTACGTAAATGTTAAATAAAATCCCATATGCTTCTGAAACTTCCCTTTTGGCATCCATCTCTAATGGCTCTCTTCTGATATTTTTCAGGTTAGATTGCACAAGTAGACACAAGTCTGATCCTCTCTCTGGGATTTCTTCACAGACATCAAAGTTAGGAGCCATAATTTCCTTTTATTCCTCAGGATTGTGATTAATGCTGTTCTTATAAGAGGAGAGGAAAACAATTCTCTTCTCTGTTGTCCTGATACTCTTGCTGAGAAAAGGTAAATTTCTTTACTCCCTCAGTCTGTCTGGTATGGGGGGATCAAAAAAGGGACAAAGACACGAGCAGAACCCATCACTGTTTTCCAGATGTCATGGCCAGATAACTCACACAAGGCTTGATGGCTTTTATTGTTTTCTGTGGACAAATAGTCCAAGGCACTGGCTGTTCTTTATCTGGTTTGACTTATATTATTATGAACAAGTAATAAAAGGGTACCAGTAGTATGATTTTAAAATATATTTATGGACACAGCATAGAAACAAATTAGGAGCTACATCTCCTCTCATGCCCACAGCCATGGTTAAAGATTAATATGAGCAACAATAACTATCTATCTCTACCTCAAACACCCACAAACAAGCATGGAAAAGGTTTTCTTCTTGCTCTGAAAGCTGACAATTCTGGCTGTTTTCACATTAAGCAAGAATAAAAAAAACAAAACAAAAAACCACACACACAAAAAAAAAAAAAACCAAAAAAAACCCACAAAAAACTAGGCCCTTCAGAGAATAGGATTTGCAAAACAAAGTTCATCAAGGTGAAATTTAACTTCAGCTTTTTGGTTGTCACAATCAAATAATAGCTATGCTCTTGGGCTTTGTCCTTGTAACTGCATGCACATATAGTACCAGCTAATTTCTTGCAGCTCTTGAGCTGTCGAATTGTTTGATTTTACAGAGGATCTGTGTCCGGTGTTCAGACTTGTGGGCATTCCTCACCTTTGCAAATCCAGCCAGATGTTCCATAGGGTCAGACTGCCCATGTCTAGTGGAGAGTGCTGCCAAACAAATTCTTCCCATTGAGTTGTTGTACCTCACCTCACCCATTCAACTGAAGTGCTCAGAAATCAAGGGAATATCTGTGACTAAAAGTGAACATTACATATTGTACGAGAGAGAATAAATATGGCTTAGGTGCTGGAATATTTCAGCTGAGGGTATTAATTATTTGCAACTCTGGCTTGGGGACATGTCTAGAAAAATAGTGTCATCCACTCTGAAGTGAATTAGACTGCATTTCTTTATACTTGATACAAAATTAAGCTTAAATAACATTCAAATATTGATTTGATCAATTCTAGTGCCAAATTACCTGAAGCTAAGGTACATTGTTTTAATTTACACCCAGATCTGCTTTCATCACCCTGGCAGTGTCTCTTTATGTATTCTTTAAACCTGGCATGACATACTAGTGCTCTGCACAGTGGACACAGAAGGGCCCTCAGAGGATCAAGGAAGAGAATCTTTCATAGATAAATTCCACTTGAATATTCAATAGAAAGTGGTCTCAGATTTGGGTGATTTCCAAGAGCCTGATTCTAACAGTTTAGTTAGTCTGCTGTGATGTGAGCTGTTTTAACCTTCTCAGTAAAGGGTATTAGGAGACTATTTACACATTTTCCAAATGACATGGAAGGAGACCTCCAGTAAGGCCTCTAATCTGGGGCAGAGAAGGATAACATGCTATGAAGGAAGAAACCTACCTTGTTATGCAGCTCTTTGAAGTCATTAAGAGGTTTCAAATGCTGAGGGTAAGGATGGGGCATAGGGCAGAGAAGAGAGAGAAGGGGATCAAAGGGGGACATTAAAGCACTTCATTGTGTAATTCTATAATTTATTATATTAATAATATCAGCAACACTGCAGCTCCCAGCTGCAGTGCAACTGAAGCTGGCAAAGAGCAGCAATAGATATCATGTGTCATCCTAGAGTAGAGTGGAGAAGAAAGAATTTTGGCAAGGAAAACAGGCAAACCTTATTGCAGCAAAGTTCAGAGATATCCATCAGAGAGAGCAAGTGGACCTCAGCTACTGCAGGCTTGTCTCAGAGTGGTTTATTTGATTTGGGAGGAAAGGTACCTGAAACAAGCCTGACAATGTCTCAAACGGAGGGGAAGAAACCAGATTTAGCAAACTTGCCTCTATACTTCTAGTCTATGTGCTTCCATTTTTCAGCTTGATTTTGTCCTATCATGAAGTGTTATTTTATAACCTTTGCCAAGCTGCTGCTGAGCAACTTTGAATCTTTGGTGTTCAGCTGATGAATTTTCAGAAGTCCTGAGAATGGGCTTGCAAAGGAAGTTAGACTGGTCCACACAACCAATGGGAATGGAGTGGGTCTTGGAGTGCCAAATGCCCTGGAAGTGCTTTCTCTCCCATCAGCATCATTAATGTAGTGAGCCACTAGATCTTTTTGCATTGTGCAGTTCCACTTTTGCATACATTTCCTTATTCTTCCACGTGAGGTTGAACTCACACAATTATGTGCTATTATGCAACATGCAGGTGCTTCAAGTTCTTGAAGAGACCATGACCTCCTCTGCAATATGCAAACCATAGCAGAAACACCATCATTTGAGCTATTAATCAAGGGGTTTTCTTTTGTTTTTCACGTTGTGTAGTTGTGAAAATATCTAGGTAAGGCAGTCCTAAAGATTTTCTTTTCCTCTTGACAAGGAATCACATGATCAGGAGACAAATTTTATTTTTTTTTTTTACTCATATTAAACATTGCTAGAGTTAAGTAGCACTAAAAGTGCTACTGAAGCACTTTAGGTTAATTTATATGGAAATTGTATCTTTCACACTTAAGTGAGCCTCTGGTCAATAATTTGATGGTTAAGGAGTGGATGAGATCAGTGATGAAGTTTAAGATTTCCAGAAGGCTGGATTAATTGAAGGAGCAGAGAAATAAGTGAAGGACCAGGCCACTTCAATTCCAGTGCAGAATGTACAGAAAGAAAAGAAAATAAATTCTTCAGTGTCAATACCAGAAAGCTGAGAAGTCATGCCAGTAAGAAAGGGAGTTTCTCCAAGTGAAATAGTCATCATGATAATGGCCAGGTAGGAAAATTTATTTATAGAGCAGTGAGAAGATTCAAAGATGAAATCTAATTCTGGTTTTAAGGTCCATGGGATCATGAGAATGGGTAGTTTTGCTACACTAGAAAATTGTACTCTTTAGTTATCTATTAATATCTATTGCTAGGGAAATGAACAGTGATTGTTCTAACTAATTCAAAATGCAAATAAAGAATATATTTTAATTATTAAGAATGTTGCCTAATTTTCAGTGTTCAATGTCAGCAACATGTCACTGAGGCTATAAATTCTTTATTTTTTTACTCTGTGGTTTGGGAGGGTACTCTAGGAAAAGAAGACAATCTGGATTTAATTTAAAACCAAAGCATATATATTATTTGAAGATTCAAATAAACTTCAAATAGAAAATTCTGTTCTTTAGAAGTTCTTCATAATGTTTTTGAGTCTTAACCTGGTATACACTGACAGTCAGAAACATGAAAAATTAATGACATGAAAATAAGAAGCAAACATTTCAGGCAGTAAGTCTAAAAGGCCTTAAAAATTGAAAACAGCAATAACATTTATCTGTGTTCTGCATGACACTCACCTTAGGGAAGTTATTAATATTTTTAGTGTAGGTGGTGTGTTGAAAATTACTTTCAGAGTTACAGGGTAATATATTATATCCTTTGCCATAGCTTCTCTTAAAATAAAGGGAAAATATTTTTAAAACATTCATTTCCATAGCAGTTTGAAACATATACAAGCTTTCTCCCTTTTTAAAATATTAACTTCTAGAATTTACATTAATCAATGACTGTGTTATTCTTCCCAACAAAGAAATAAAATATAAAAGTTGAGCATGTACCACACAAAGCAATCACATGAAACAGTTTCTATTTTTACCATGTGGCTCTTAGATGTAAAATGAAATGGAGAACATAAAGAAACCCTTTCAGTAGTGATTAGCATTAGTGAGGTCTTCTCATGGTCACCTCCTGAGAAGTTGGGGTTTTGTTGCTTTAGTGAATAGGTGTGCATTAGAAGCCTGTCCTTTCCTCCTCCTTCTTCTCCATGACTCCTGTAACTGTGTGCTAAAATTGCAGCAGTCAGAGTCAAAATTACGTTTTTTGTCTGGAGAATTGCTTGTTTCTAACAGCAGTAAAATTTTCTGCATCTATGTCCCTTCACACCATCCTTCCAGAGGCAAGGTCCCTTAAGAAAATGAATTGGGTTTTGTTGGTTGCAGCAGACTTCATTAATCCTGAAAAAACTAAATGGTGCAGGCTCCAAGTGCACCCCTCCCTCAATTCTCTGGACAAGGCACTGGGTAATGTGGGATGTGTCCACGTCTCAGTGCAAGTGACATGGACACATCCATCTGCTTTTGGTCTTCTTGGTCGCCTTTTAAACAGTAGGAATCTTAACTGGAGTCATCCAGAGCAGAAACTGCAGTAGCACTTCAAAGACTTGAGGGCTGCGGTAATAAGGAGTGGTGACAGCTGATTTACATTGAACATTATAGGAATTTGCCTCATCCTTCTTTTCTTTCTTTTCTCAGTCTCTGGTTTCTTTTCTTAAAAGAAAAACAAAACAAAACAAAAAAAAAAAAAAAAAAAAAAAAAGTGTAAAAATACATTTCCAATTCTTTTTTCCCAAAAGATAAATATTATCATCTATGAAAACTGGAATATTTGAATGGCACATTTCAAAAGACCAATCATTCCATAACAAGCTTTTAGCATCAGCTGAAAGTGGAGCTTACTCAGGGAGACAATTGGAAGTCCCTAGATATATCTTATTAATTAACAGGAGAAAATCATTGTCAGCATCTCTGAATAATTTATCCACCCTATTAACTATTTTGATTCTAATTTTTTTCTGGATATTCATCCTTTGTGAGTGATTGCAGGAAGAATATTGATGCTTTAATAGTGGTATCGATCACTTTTATAGCACTTGGCAGTGATTTTTAGCACCAACTCATAAAACTGGTAGAACAGAGTGATGAATAAGGATTTGTAAATTTGAAGAGCTGCACAGATATTAACTAATCACTGCAACATCACTGAGACAATATGTTATTAGGATGATGGGAATATTAACATAAAGTGACTCTCCATATCTTGAAAATCAGAGCTTACAACTTCCCACATTTTTCTCTTTATTTTCACTCTTTAATGATAACCGCCCAGAAGTTCTGAGTACATGCAGTAATTTCAGGGATGTCCACCTCCTCTGAATCTCCCAGAGACCTGGCAGAGTGTTTAGGCTCTCAAGTGATAACAGCCATGCCCTGCCAAGGAACCAAATCACCAGACAGCAGGTTGTGCTGATGCCCCCAGCACACTCCCAAAGTGATGCACATCACTCTGCAGCTCTCTCCTGTGCCCAATTTAGCATTCAGAAACACACAATCACAGGTGGATTATATGCAGGTGCTTTATTAAGAGCTCTCTGGAACTGGGGTTATAGCTACCCAAATCTAGCTCCATCCATTTGTTCAGAATGCACATATTTATACCCTTTTGGTTATGATTATATAACTAGATATTTGTTTAAGCAAAATAATTGCTACAATAACTGTACTTCTATTGTCCCATTGTACAAACACAATCTCATCTTCAGGCACCCTGGAAACTCTAAACATTGATTCTCGTGATCCCCAAAGCAACAAATATTTCACCTCCAAATAATTACATCGTTTGTGTTTCTTATCAACATGCTTAATTATAATCTATGTAAGTGCAGTTTTGCATGGTCCACTAAAAACAAAGCACAGCATTCCTTTCCCTTGATTTTAGAAACATTTTAACCCTATATTAACAAACTCACTTCTGGTAAGAGGGAGGAGAGGAGCATTGCACTGCAACAGCCAAAGCTGGAAGGGCGGGCACTGAGAGAGGTGGCAGCAGCAGTATCTCGTGGAGATACAGAAAAGTCCCTGCCTTTTGTGCCACAGCCCTCAGCATGTGTGAAGGAGTGGTAGGGTGTTGAGAGGTTTAAAAAAGATCTGCTGAGACCTCTGAGCACCGCAGGGCACAGATCTCCAGATCTGCCACTGACTGCTTTTCTTTAAGTGATCGTTCTGCCATTTTGCCCCTACCAAGCCAATGCCCAGAAATCAGACTAAAAATACCATTAGGATAATATTCTCAATCAGGAAGGTGTCTTGCTCTTCGGTGCTTGCATTTTTATCTTCTACCTCCACTTTATGTGTTTTTCTCTTAGGTGTTCCACTGATTATCAGTGATGAAAGAGACTCTCCTTTGCTGATCCTTCCCTGTCAACAGTGGATGTAGCAAAAGTGAACCTCAGCAAAACTGGTGTACCTGAGGTACATCACAAACACCCCTGCAATCAGGCACAGCTGCCCTGCAAGGAGCTGGCCTGTCTAGAAGGGCTGGTGGAAAGACTAAAGAAGTTCTTCAGGTTTCCTTGGACAGGGACAAATCAAGGCACTAACTGTGTGTGATGGTTTGTCTTTGCAATGCGCCCAGTCATGGAGAAGACTGATACACAAATTAAAGGCTGAACTGTTGCCTCCCTAGGCTATACAGATAAATTTGCATTGATCTGGGCCGTGACAGCTCTTGATTCCAGAATCTTTCTTTGAAGGAGACAGAGTTGCAACTCTAATGTTAAAAGATGGTGTGAGTGGAGGGTTTAATTAGACACTGAACATGTGAGATGATAGGTGGGAAACCACCAAGGAGGTGGCATTTGTAAAGACCCTATTTATACCTATCTTCTCATGGCAAATGCCCTGTCCCATGAAAATATGCAACTTGCATGGGGAACTGGTTTATATCTAACCATGGATCATTAGTTATGATGTTTGTGCTTTGGTTTCCTAAAGCATATTTGGGACTAGTTTAAGCCAGAGGACCATTTTAATATAGTGGAACACTGCCCAAAATTGGAATTGAAATGAAATACAGTGAGGGGTTTTGTCAATGTTCTAATCTGTTATCCCTTCTCAGATGAAGCTCTTTCTTAAGGTGTGGTAAAGATGGGAGAGAGCTCCAGCTCAATAGTGGGCCATGGAAACCCTACAGAAAAAAATATTTGTGTGTAAAACATACAGTCCTGTGGTGCACAATACAGATTTTGATAGTGTGAGGTTTTAAAATAATAGAAAATTGCTTAGAGAGGTCACCTTATTCACCCTTGCCTCACATTTAAGTTGTTTTGTTGCTGATAAGTGGAACTGCTATGCATGAATATCTCAGATCACAGAATGTTTATGCTACTCGTGCATTTTCTTTGTGCATCTCCTGTTTTTGCAGCCATGGTTGCACTAGGGAATCTGTAAAGCCAAAGTTAAGTGCTACTCTTTAAAAAAGATAGAAAGATAGGAAGCATTTATCTCCAATGATTTAACAATTCATTTATTGTAGTTATAAAATAAAAATTTAAATATGCCCATCCACAGCATATCATCCTACACAGAGAAATGCAGCATGTAAAAGCACATAAAAAAATTCCATTGCAGTGGGAAATTCACTGCTCAAAGCTGAATGCAGGTTGTCTAAACCAGAACCCATTTGTCCCTATGTTTTATGGTATAACCACTGCCTTGTAACATCCAATTTCTTTCTACACAAAAGGGCATTTGGCTTCCCTTTAGCAGATAAGTTGTGCTTAAAGAAGGAAATAAGAATGATAATAGGGAGTGTGAAGCAATTTTGGCAGTAATGATCACTGTCAGCCCGCCCTACAGGAAGGTGCATCACTCAGAACAAGCTTGGAAGTTGGCCCCGTGAGAGGAAGTGCTGGGAAGAAAAATCCATGAGCAGACTGCAAGGGATGGAAGTTAAACAATGCTTTTGTTTAACTTTGGGTTAAAGGTGCTCGGATACAGCTTCTTCAGTGCCCTGTATCACTGTCATCATTCCACAGAGCCGTCGTTCCCCTAATTGCCAGGGGGCTGTGATATATGTTGGATAAATGAAAAAAGACTGGTTAGAGCATAAAGGATTCACTCACACCACTTTACTCGATATTTTCTCACCTCTTTGGAAATGTACCATTTGTTCCCAAGGCTCCACACATCTATTTCCTTATGAGTGAATGGAAATGAAGGCTTATAACCTGTCAGACCTCCCAGTGTTCTCACACACAACAAAATAAGTCTCTGCTGTTATTGTTATTAATCTCCTATTAGATTTCAGCTAATTTGGTTCTTTGAAGTAGTTATAAAATGAACCTGATAGGTGAAGCACAGGAAATGGGGATGTGTTCAGTGTTCCTCTCTATCTCAGAGTGATACTCATGATCAAGATATCACCTTGTCAGATTGCTAAGAGGGAGTACCAGGCAGCTAAACAAACAAAAACAACAAACAAACAACCCCCCCAAAAAAACAAACAAAAAACAACAAACCACACCCAAACCCACTAAACAAACAAACAAAAAAATCCCCACTAAAACCAAAAGGAAAGAAAAAAAAAAAATAGATACGTAGGAAAGAGAAAAGATTACCAATAAAATCAAGCATCAATAGACAGTGATGTTCTTTACTGAAAGAACCAATACTGAATACTGAAATTGTATGTCATTTCCTATCCTCATGGTCCATCAAATACTACTGTTCTAATAATCTGTCAGGTCTAATCAGAGGGAGCCAGCCAGCCTACCAAAATATTTTGTGCAGCTGGGAGCTTCATGTCATGACCAATCAGGCACTACTGTCTCTGTCACTTTATGATATATATTTTAAACAAAGCATGATGAACTCTGTGCCAAAGGCATACTTTAAAGGTTAAGGGTTTGGTTTTTTTTTTTATTTTATTTTTGCAATAATTTGGATTTGCTAATCAAAAGTTCTGCTTTGCTTCAGTAACCTGAGCAGCTTAGTGAGATAAAAAAAAGCAAATGTGAATGAAAGGAATGATGAAGCTGCTTCTTAGAGAGTTTTGGGTGTTTTTGTTTTGTTTTTTTCCCCAGGGTCGACACTCATTTGCATGGTTAGGGTGATGCAACTCGTTTCCACAGACATCTTTCCTTACACTTTTTAGTAACACTCTACACATCAAGTATAAATCAAATGTAATTTTGTTTAAAATGTACAGTCCGAAATTTTCACTTCAGGTAAGGCTATGAGAAATACCCTGATTTATGCTGAAGATAAACTTAATATAATGGATATTTTATTAAAAAAAAAATTAAAAAGCAACTATAAGAGCAAAGCCCAATGTTCTGGCCAGGGTAATAATATCTGTCCCTCAATGAGTAAGATTCTTAAGGCCAGGATGCACACAGACTTTGTGAGAGGGCAGACTGAAGGACATTGGCTGATGCAGTCACTGAATTACCACTACCCCACACAGCTTTGGAACCTCTTGTCTCTGGAAAAAGTTAACTGAAGTTCAAGCTCAGTTCAGCCTCCTCTGAACATCCCAGCAATCCAAAGGACTGGAAATGTTAATAACTACACCTACAAAGTGACAAAAGAAAAGAACTTAAGATAATGGCTAGACAAAACAGGGCACAAAACAGGAGCAGGGAAAAGCATCAGCAGTGGAAAAGTGAATTTCACTCTGTTCTTGTTTGCAGATGTACCTACCTCTCCTGAAGAACTGTTTCCAAGGTATTACAAGTTATGCAATCTCCTTTCTTATTTTTGCTTCCACTTTGGATGATTATCTCCTGAAGTTTCTCCATCTCTTCTTTCTAATCTTGAGGCACAGTACAAACATTTGGCAAATGTTGAACAAAAAAAATACTGAAGGAGTATCAGCCCATTGGGAGGAAAAGAAAGATTAATTTAGAACAGTTAATGTAATTAGTTTCTTCCAACTTTTTCTTCCACCTATAGATTAAAAAGTACTCAAACACACAATTGGTTTTATTTTTTCACAGACTTTGGGAAAAAAAAAAAATCTAGTGAAAACTTCATTTAGGAATAGCTGGATTTAAGTATCTGAGCAGAAATATAAAAGCATACTCCCTCCAGATCAGTTATTTATCCACAGAAATGTCATGGCATTATTCATCTTCCTGAGCTTCAACATTTTCCTTCTTAAAAACACTCTAGCACAGTAGCTGTCCTCCTCTAAGTACTCCATGAAGATTTTAAGCATATTAAACTGATAACAGACTGATGAATATTTATAGCCAGATTTTTTTTTTATTTTTTTTTATTTTCTCCAACAAATCTGTGGAAGACTCCAGAGAAATGTCCAGGATAAAAGCCAGTCTAGAAAAAAGTATTGAACAGCTGTCTCCTGTTGATGAAATATCACTTTCTGAAGGTTTTCCTGGAGTCACTAGAAGATTTCACAAGCAGATCTATATAAATATTTGGGCTCCAGGCCTTTGTTCTCAGTCTGAATCTGTGCCCCCATCCTTTTACAGGCTATACTCTAGGTTAGAATGTTTTTATCTTATTTAGGCATGTCAGTAAGCTCTTGTACCCTGAGGGCCAAAGTGCTCCTTGACTAGATAATGAATTTTATTTCTGTAAAAGGTGTCTGGATGGACTGCTACTCTTTGTCAATGGGGACCAAGGCAGATAATCAGTTGTTCCCCTAAATAAAGATGCAGGATTTTAGGTGGATACTTCAGCTATTTTGTCGCCATGCTGAACCAACTGTACAGAAAATCACTGTCTTTTTTCATGAAGCAATGCCAAGACATTTGTTATTTTCCCCTCATTCTCAACAGCCACGAAGGCATTTCTCCATGCTCTCTCCTGCCTTTCAAATGGTTCCCTGTAAATCCTGCTTTGGGAGTCGAGGAGCAGGTATTGGGAGCACAGCCAAGGACTGTGTTGAAGGAACTCTTGTCTGCAAAGAGTTCTGCCACAAGGAGACCTGAGCCCTACCTGAATTCAGGAAAAGCACTCATTTTTGTCACCAAGTGTTCCTCAGATCCATCCCAATTCAGAAAACCTTCAGCTACATCATGAAAGTGGAAATATTTTATCCTTAATAAATATGGAATTTTTTTGTAGAAACTAACCTTGTAATTTTCTAATCTTGCATGAGATGAGCTCACCTTGTCCTTGGAAACTTTAGCTTTGATTTGACTCAGAATGCACAAGAAATACTTCTTGGTGTTTTATCTGATCGATCTTTAACCTCTTCTTTTAAAATACATATTACAGATATTTCTGATTATCAGCTTTCTATCTTTGTGCAGGGCAAAGACCCCTTGCCTGCTCTTTCTGATCACTTGGGGAAGATCAGATTTTATCTTTCTAATCTTGCACATAAATTTTTATTTTATATTTCCCATACACCTCCTGCACCTTTCTTTAGATAAACACAAAAATAAATTTGCCAGCCTGAAGGCTACAGAGGCTACAATTCCACCTCTCCCCAGTTCTGGTTTTAGGATTCTCTCTCATAGCACAGAATACAATGACAGTTAGTTGTCCTCACAATCACAGATGCTGTTTCTATTACAGTCTAGCAAACAGAAAACATCATTCACAAAGGGACAAAAACCTAAATTATTATTTAACACTTCAGAGCTTTTCCATTCAGTAAATACTGATAGGTTTGAAAACCTTAAGCTTAATTCTATCTGATAAATTTTTAGAATTCCTTTGTAGGCTAGGAGCTTAACCCTCAATGGCCTCATTTTTTTTTTTTTTTTGCAGCTTAGATGCCCTTGGAAATATTTCTGGTTTTTGGAAGGATATAAGCATTACCTCTCCTTTTTTGCCTATGTATGCACTCAGACAAAGCAAGACGAAAAATGTTTTTTTCCCTTAAATTCAGGCAGAACATGTAAGATTTTAAAGTTAAAATTATTTTCGAAGGTGAATCTTAGTCTTATATAATTTCAAATATATTGGCCCATTGTAGGTTTTTGATCTGTCTTGAAACTTTGATACTAATTATGATGATATTAATGTCATGAGGTATGAACAATCTGACAGTGGAGGAAATACAGATTTCCTCTCCTTCCTGAGTCCCTTTCTCTTAAACATGTATTAAGCTCATTGGAGCGGCTCAGAAAATATTATTATGAAGACTTATGCTTGAAACTGAACACTGAGTCCCCCATGGCTTAAATGCTGCTACAAAAGCTAGAGTGCTGGCACAGGCAAAATATTTTAAAACTTTCTTTACCATATTGTTTATCCAAGTGCTTAAGAAAGAGTTATTCCAGGGCAGGATAACAGAGGTAACCAGTGAGAGTGCTTCCATCCAGCCTGGTGCCGAGTGCTCTGTAGTTGAGCTTTCTTAAGACAGACTTGCATGTGCTGTTGGAGGATTGCAGCTTCTGGTGATCCTGTCAGGCTCAGGAAGTTAACTCGGTATCTTTAATAGCCCCAGTGTGAGGATTCCTGAAATAATTACACCAAGCTGCTTATCTGAAGGCTGAATCACTGCAGATGACACTTGACTGGTTGGGGTGCAGCACAGACTCTCCTCTCCAGCAGCCCATTTATCTGAGATGAGTCAGGAAAACAGTGATCTCATTGCTCTCACAAACACTATTCTGGTTTAGTCACAGAAATTACCTTTTTCTCTTTTTTTTTTTTTTTTTTTTTTTTTTTGTTTTAAATTTATTCTTTCCAGAACGATTAATATAAACAACAAACTCATCATAGCAATAAATGTGGTTTAAATCAGGTCCATAATGTGTGAAGAAAAGCTTGGAATGACATCCAAGTTTTATGGAAAGTATTCATGTCCTTAAAGTATCAATAGGCAAGGAAACCTCACAGCTGATACTCTCAGATTTGCTAAAGCTCAGAGAAGCAGTGGAGGGATTACTTTCTCCTTCCTGCTACTTATCCATATCCTGAAGTTCTCCAGTATTTGTACATCTCTTTGGAGCAATCCAAATTTACATTGTTCTCCCCCACACTTCCTTCTATGTGGGAAGCAGGACATCCTTCTGACTGTCCTGGGAAGATTTATAAATTACAAGAATTTAGATAGAATGATAATTAACATATCACAGGGTGAAAAAGTAGAATTTTGGGGTTTTAGAATGTGAGATCAGGGGACAAAGATGGAGGAAATGGGGTGTGTCCCTGTCCTTCTTCTTGGTCTCTTGTTCTCCCTCTTCTGTGGTGGTGTGGCACATTTTGGTTGGTCTAGAACAAAAGTACACTGTACAATGTAGTTAATAGGTATTAGAGAGTTGTTGTAAATAAAGCATATGTAATTTTTAATATAAAAGATAACACTGTACCAAAGGGTGGAGAGTTCAACACAGTCTGGCCTGCAGGAAAGAACTCTGCAGGTCAGAGGCACAAATGTGAGATAATAAAGAATAAACAAATCCCTGAACAAGAGGACAGCTCGATCTCTTCTTCAGATGCTGGGCTGGGAGAAATAGGAAACCTTCACAGAGACAGAAACAGAGACAAGTAAAGTCAGGTGAAAGCCAAGCACAGAAGCCCCAGAAACAAAACAAAACAACACACAAAAAGCTTTTTATATTTTTATATTATAAAACCTGACACTTCTGATCCCACTTTGCATTACCAAACAAAGGAAAACAAGAAATAAAACAAAAATGTGAGAGAAAGGATCAGATTAGAACTTGGTGACCGTGATTTCCTGTCCTTCTGATGAATACTCCATGGCATCAGCAGGTGCCATGAAACTGGAAGTTGTGCAGTATTTAAAAAAAATTCTGCATTTTTCACAAGCAGAAACTGCACTCTGAGTAGACTTGGAGTAAAACATCATGCAGAAAATGGATGATCTGGGTCATGATAGGTTCTGTAATGCAGATGTACCTCATTGTCATTCCCTAACTGCCTTCTCTCCCTTTTTAAATGTTTAGTTCAGTACAGTTCACTTTTGAAAGATCTCAGTCTAATTTAGGACAAATTCCTACAACTGCTTGGTCTTCAGCAATGGCAAGAATTCCCCCTATATAATTCCTCTGGGGTAAGCTGAGATGGATATTGGCCATTCCTGGTCCAAAAGTCAAAGGGGCTCTTTCCATAAAGACATTGGCTCCAGATTCAAGTTTAGAGAGAAGAAAACCACCACTTTAAAGATTTGGGGACACTTTGATCTCAGCTACTTCTGATATAAATGGCAGGCCCAAAACAAGTATCAAAGGCATAAGATTTGAAAGGTGTAGTGGTTATATCTGGAACAGACTAAGCTCTGATGGCCAGATTAGTTAGCTCTGCTTATAACACACCCAGGGCAGCTGGAGACATAATTATTACAAAACATCATCTCCTTTGAATGGATAGCTACCTAACCCTGACACTTAATTTAGAGGCAGCAGAATAAAGTGTGAAGTTTTCAATTTTAAGTTTCAAACCAGCTTTTGCTTCTGACTTTAATTTTCTGGTTTTCATTTTCGCAGATACTAAAATTATCTTCTGTGTTTTCATCTCTATCTTATTATTTCTTCTTCTTTCAAGGTTCTTCTGCATTTCTGAGCTGCATTATTTCGATTACTTATCAGTCATGGAAGTGCAGTCTTTCATGGCATCAGGAATGAACACAGACTCTATCTACTTTTACTAGTCCCTGAAGTCCTAAACACTATAGCTTTTCAAAAAGCAGACATTTTTCTTTGAAACCTGCTTGCTCTGACAAAATTTTCACCCAGAAATTTTCACTGGCTCAAAGGCTGGATAGTGGACTGAGAAACAGAGTTTATAAAAGGAAGCTATATCAGACATTCAGCCTGGATATCATGAACTGAAATCCTAGGCTCTGTCCTTCACTGTGTTTCTACCCCATGCAAGGAGCCTTTTAAGCCATGGGTTGACCTCAGTATCCCTGCAGGAAGTGTTTTTGGAGTGTTTCAGAGTTGTTTCATTCATGTGCAACGTTCAGTTGGCAGCAAGGAGACTGTCTCTGTAGAGTCTTGTTTTGTGTCACATCCATCTGCGATGCAGGAGCTTGAGGTGAGGCATCTTCCCACCAGGGAATTGTTATTGGGCAAGAGCAGGAGCTGGAAGTGAGACATAGGACTAAATCTAGGGATCTGTGCAGGGCCATGGTGTTTAGTCACTCATGGTATTTTTCCAGTGGAGTCAAAGGGAGCCAATGGCATTAAGGGTTCTGTCAGCCCAGAGAAGGAAAGGAAATGCCTTTGACAAAGCTCCTCAAATGAAGAATGAAACTACACCTAAAGCATTATCAGTCATAATCATATTATCAGTCATAATCATATTATGAGACTAGACCGAAACAAACATTTCACCATCAGGTTTTATCCATTCTGCAACACCCTAACCAGGTTACCAAAGTATGTGATTACAAATGTCTGTGGTAATTCTTGACAAGTCATTTGCCATGGCAGGAGTTTAAGCACAAACAATCACTCAATGACCTGAACCTCCATCACCCACCAGCCTTATGTCACATTTCTGCAGCTGCATGGTGGACATAGACTGATTTGGTTCACCCACCTTGCTTTTAGGATGCTCAGAGCTTGTTCCCATATGCTTTACTATTTTTGCACCTCTTATTCTCTGTTGGCTTTGGAACTGGAGGCTGCAGTTCCTATGATAGTTTCTCTGTTTGGCCTTAAATGAATTCTTTGATGGAGTAGTGCTTTGGGGTGTGATCTGTCAGTGTTTTCTGAATTTCTGGTTGGTTTCCCCTTCCACAGGAAAGGGATTTAAAGATAAATATTAATTTACAGCATCACATTATGTTTTTCAAGAGCTTGTTAAATTTTTAAAGAGAGTTGTGCCTTATCCAAGAATGTCCCAACCTACAAATGTAAGAAGGATGATACATACATTTTATCCTGCTAGAAAGATGCCAATTTCAATTATGTTTGCTTTATTCAGAATGGAATGTTCTTAATATTGTACAGGACTGTGTGTAAATCCACTATATATTAAGGAGCTCATGTTCTTTATTTGCTGCATGAAAATCATCATTGAGACTCTTCTGAAAATCACTAAATTAAATTAAAAATAGAACTTCATGCACTTTAAATCAAAACTTTTTTTTTTTTTTTTTTTTTTTTTTTTTTTTTTTGTGGAAATGGAGAGTATTTCCTAAAAGCAAAATAGTACTTTGGCTGCTGCAGTCCTGTTTTTTCATTTGACCATTTCCATGTCTCAATTATCTGTGGAGGAACAGAGTAGCACCCATGACAGTATCTGAGTATCTGTCTGCCTGCACCTCTGTTCAAAGAGACTGTCAGAGATACGAAGCTGGCTAAATCTCTGCCCCACTTAATCTCTGCTGCACCAAAAGTAAATGTTCAGCAATCAAGTCTGAATCTTGATTATAATGAATGTATATACACTGCTTCAGACTGATTTATCCAAACACCTACCAAACTCAGGCTGGGAATCTCCATTTCATTAGAGGTTCCTGTCCCTCCAGGTACTCCAAACTTTCCTTTACAGGAGATATCTAATTCTTAAGAGTCTTGAAACAAATTGATATTTTATTTTATTTCCACCTAAAGATCTAATTTAACCTACTACACAGGGATATGACACTGGTGTGCAACACAGAGCTGGTAGTCCTCAGGGCTACCATAATTCACTGCCTTGTTCTATAAATAAGATAGAGGGAAGGCAAGGTAATTTATCTTCACATTTGACAAGCACAAGGTATTTTATAACTGGAAGAAGTTAAGGAAAACACCATTTGATTTGCATGATGAGCAACAGTGTTAATGAGGATAGCAAAATCACTTCAATAGAAGCACTCAGAGCTGAACAATACATTCATTAAAAGAGCTGTTTCCTGATTAGACAGTGGAGCAAATGGCTTTTTCCCATTTTGCCATCAGATCCACTTTACATAAGCAGTAGCAGAGAGCAGGGTGTGTGTTTATGTGGCTGCCACTTTTCCTGTGGGTGTACAACCACAGCCCAGCTTCTCAGTGCCTGGGGGAGCAGGAGGAGGTGATGACACTCGATCTGAGCACCCACAAGTGTGCAGAAAACAAACCTGACCGATTTTACAGGCAGGGCTAACGATTCAGGCTGGATTTTTTGCCATTTCAAATTACTTGACAGAGTAATTTTAACGGGAAGAACACTGCGAAAATTGAAGTGAATATGAGCAGAATCTGAAAAAAGGAGAATTTCACTGGGCTGTTGCTCTTGCAGCAATGGCCTCAGCATTAGGTGATTTGCTTACAGCATCTCTCGTGGGGATTAATCTGCAAAGAGACCTATGTGACTCACAGATCACTTACCCAAGACTATGAGAACCCTCACTTGAACTGGAGATTACTTACTTGAGATTATGTGTGCTCACAGAGCACATGAATCTTACTTCAGTTTGATGGGATGAAGACAGTCTGCCCATCTTTTAATGTATTTTATTATGAGTGAGCAGATATAGACATAACTCACCATATTACTCAGATAATATCTGCATTTAATTGGGGTACTTAGAAGTGAATCATATAATAACCACATTTATAACACAAATAAAATAAAGCAATAAACCAATAGATTCAAACAACTGTGTCTTCAAATTATTGCAACAGATAACAGCACAGCATGGCCAGTTGGGCAAGGGAAGGGATTGTCCCACTCTGCCCTGCTCTTGAGCACTCTGCTCTGCCTCACCTCCAGTGCTGGGGGCAGCTTTGGGTGCCACAGTGTAAGAAAGATATAAAGGTGATAGAGCGTCAGAACCCAAGACTGTCAGAACCCAGGACTCTGACAATCCTGGATGATCCCAGCTCCAGCCAGGGGTCTCCAAAGCCCTGGCAGGGGGGTCAGAGACCCTGGCATGCAGCCAACGACTCCTGTGGCTTTGAGTGACCCGTGGAACAAATTACCACCTGTGAATGAAGAATTACAGGTCACAAAAGTTTAGATAGCATGATAGTAGTAGTTGTAGAGTGAAAAGGGAAATTTGGGGATTTTTACCATGGGGCTTAGGGGGTAAGATGGAGGGATTTGGGCGTTGTCCTGTCCTCCTTCCTTCTTCTTCCTAATCCCCATCTTCTTGGTGATGTTGGCACTTGGGGATTGGATTAGAGTAGAATGGAACTGTCTAACACAGGTGATAGGCATTGGATCATAACTATAAATAACTAACATGTCATTTGTAGTATAAAAACCAGTGCCTGCCCCAGGGGCAGAGAGTGTGCCTGGGGCTGCCCTGCTGAACAGACCTGGGCAGCCCAGACAGAAAATACCTTAGATAAGAAACAATAAAACAGCCTTGAGAGCATCAGCCAAAGACTTCTGACTCATTCTTCGACAGCTGGGTTGGGAAACAGCGACTTTTATACATCCTGGGGATCATCTGGACCAGGGGAGATCCCGAGATTAGAGAGTGTCCAGAGGAGGGCACAAGGATGGTGAAAGGTGTGGAGGGGCAGCTGTACGAGGAGCAGCTGGGGTCTCCTTTTGTGCTCAGCCTGGAGGAGAGGAGACTGAGGGGAGTCTCCCTGCAGCTCCCCCTTCCTCGGGAGGGGAAGAGGAGGGGCAGGCACTGATCTCTTCACTCTCCTGATCTGTGGCACAACTCAGAAGCAGCATGGGGTTGAGCTGGGGGAGGTTTAGGGTGGATATCAGGTAAAGGTGCTTCCCCCAGAGGGTGGTCAGAGCCTGGAACAGCTCCCCAGGGAGGTGATCACAGCACCATGCCCAACAGAGCTCAATAAATGTTTGGACAGTGCTCTCAAGCACATGGTGGGATTTTCTCGGGGTGTCCCAAGAACAGGGCCAGGAGTTGGACTCAGTGATCCTGATGGGTCCCTTCAAACCCAGCAACAGTTCAAACCAGTGTCTCAGAGAGAAATAATGTGTGAGAAAAAAATGATTGAAAACGGGTGAAAAAAGCATGAAAATGTACTGCTCAGAATTGTAATGATCAGGAAGGGAAAGAATCAGATAACGAGTGAATTAGCTTTCCTTGCACAGAGAGCTCAGAATGAGCTGTTTGTTTGGAAGGATAATGAAAGACCGAATGAGGCAACAAAGCATGGAATGTGAAGAAAATAAAGGGATTAGAGGCAGACAGACTTTTGTACAAAACCACCAAAGAAAGGAAGAAAATAGAAAGAACGTAGAAATTGATGCAGCAAACAGAAAGGAGAAGAATCCACTGGAATACAGGCTCTAGAATGAAGGCCCTACAAAAGATCTTCGAAATTTAAGCAAAAAAAAAAAAAAAAAAAAGTAAAAAAATGATAAAATGCTGTTGGGACAACAAAATTGTACCATTGCCTCACCAAAAGAAAGAGAGAAGATACAACACAGGAATGAAAACATTAGGGAGTAATAGAAACACTTTTAAAAAGCAGTCAAGAGTTTTCCCCACTTTACTGTCTCCCATTTCCTCATGCATGGCCATTATTCCTGCTGCTCCCAGTGTTGATCCAGTGTCACCACCATTGCCAGGGATTTTCAGCAGCCCTTACAGCACAGAGTATTTTCAGTGGTGTGGCAGTGGGATAGCAGGGTGCAATTATTTGAAAAGAAGAGGCGTGCCATGAGTAATTATAGATTTCCTTATTCTGATAGAAATCAATGGAATAAATAATGGAATGTGTAGTAAGGGGTCCCTACTGATAAAGAAATTAAACAGTTTACAGAAGAAAACATTCAAACTGACTGGATAATTTTGGACAATGCTATGAAGTTAGACAGCAAAATCAAAATTGTTGATGTACACACCCAGGTAGAAGGAAAACTTTTACCTTGGTATCTGATGACTTCCTGATTAATAATTGAAGTAGCATTAAATCAACAGACTAGATTGTAAATCAAGCAAAAACAGCTTAAATAATAGTTCTAAAATATTCTTAGAAACAGGGAATCTTGCTGAGCGGCTGTCTCTACTGTGATCTCATAGGGCTTGGCTTATAGTTGAGCACATTAAATTTCTTTTCTCATATTTAAATAAATTAATCATCTGTCACAACCTTGAAAGATTTTTCTAGAATGTCTAATTATAAAATCATACATGTCATAAAAGCACGATACAAAACATAATTGCAGAAGAATAGATCTTATTGTAGGGAACACTGATAAAGAATTGAGGTTTATGGTGGAGAATTATAGTTCCCAATGTAACAAGAGTGGTCAAAATGGTTACCATCATTTTTAAATATGCAACTGAGGAAGTGCTGAACAGGAGAATTTGCATTCTTTCTTGCACCACCACTAAAGTGCCTGGTATTGGAGTACCACATCTTATAACCCATCCTTTAAAGAGGGAATTTAAGCAGCTGGAGAAGGTTCAGAAAATATTGAGAAAAATAATGAGTTAGATGCATGTCTTTGAGAGTTTAATCTATTTTGATCACAAAAAACCAGCAGCTACGGGTGAGTTGTTTACAATCTATATACTTGAGGAAGAGATCAAAATCAGTAGCAATTTAGGATTTCTATTACTTTGCTTTTTTGTTATGCTTCATCCAAAAGCAAGGAATATCTTCTTCCTCTACAGTGCAACAAGGAAGATTCAGACAAGAGCAAAAGTGGGATTTTTAACAACAGAAGCATTCAGCCACTGTAGCACTGTATCCAGGCAGGTAATACATTCTGTATCACTGAAAATGTATATAGGAGCATTTGATTTTTCTCTCAAGGAGATGTTCTAGCTCAAGGACAGCTAGTGGATGTGAAGTGGGAATTAATGAAGAGCAATCCAACAGCCTGTGTTAGGAGGAGGTCAGATTTGCAGATCATGATTTGCTTTCCTGGCCCTGACATCTATTAAACCCCCATAAGCATATACTCTGGAAAAACTTGACATTGACACTAAGGCCCTTCAGCTAAAAAAATCTCAGATGACGTGGCTCTGTGAGTGTGCATGTATCATGCTATAGACTAAGAAAATACAGCAAAATCTTATAGAGAAGTAAATAATGCAAAAAAAGCAGAGTCCTGGTCCTTGTATCTCTCAAGTAATTTTAAACATATTAAAAAAAAAATAAATTAAGGCAAAGCTATTTCCATTCAGGACCAGTCTGAGAGATGCAGCATGGACCTCATGCCCAGACAGGCTCCTGCGGTCCATGTATCTGTGAGAGTCTCTTAAAGATTACATCTCACTCTGTGAGAGCCACACTCAAAACCCAGGGTAAGACCAACACACTTATAAAATTTGAGAAGGCAAATACTTCTTCATAAAATGTTCAGCATCTACAATTATACTGCAGGAAGGAGAATAGGAAAAGCATTTATATGGTGTAAGCAGTGACAGCCTGCATCACTGGCTCTGAAGCTCTGCTTTGAGGCTTGGGCAAGGCTTTCAGAACTTGTCAGTGTGCAGCCAGGACGAGAGGGAAGTGTGCATGTGCTGCTCTGCAGAGCTGCCTGCCCTCTGTCACCGAGGAGCAAGGGTAAAATATTCTCTCTGTTTGGATCCCTGGTGTCCATCCTGAGCTCTCCCTGTGGGCTCATAGGCTCTCCTTACCCTGCCTGCCTCCTCTCGCCAGGGAGAGGCAACAATCACCTCTGCCAGGCAGGGTGCAGGCACAGGCTGACCACACTTAAGGGTGAAGGCTCTTCTGGAGTCACACCTTTCCAGGGAAGAGGGGTTTGGCTTCAGCTGTTAAATGGTTTCCTATGCTTATGGCTTCTTCCATTCTCTCCCTTGCACTAAAGGTTTGATGCCAACCTTCTTCGCACCCAGCAGTCTGGCAAGGCTAGAGAGCAAGCAGATACTGTGCTAATGCATCCTGCAGAGACACCATTTTCTGCTTCTGTTTAGTGTCTTTTACTGAAGGTACCAAGAAAACCCACCACACATTTCTATCTTTTACAATAAGGCTTTATTCTGCTTCCTGTTTGGAGGCTGCAGCAGGATGTCTTTTGGAAGTCTGTAGGATAAAGAGATAATGCTATGCAAACTTTTCCAAGAGAATTGAAAGCCATTTGTATCATTATTTAGGCACTGCCAGTAGGGGTTGTTCACTTACAAAATCATTAAATTCAAAGAAGCCTTAACACTGCATACAAGTTCCTGTAGTCAGCAGAAGTTATATCCATATGTACTCCATCTTTTAATCTCATAAGTGACAGCTGCTGCTAAGATTTTGTGACATGTGATGCTGGGAGCAGGGAAAATTCCCTAACTGAGGAAGATATATGCACTGATGTGCTTTATCACCCAGAAGTCCAGAGGCAATCTAGCAAAACCAACTCTGTTCAAAAGCTAAATTCAACTATGGGGTTGTGGAAGAGCAACTCTCTCTCTGTCTCATTAGGGTTATGCAAAGGACACTCAGCTAATGTCACAAAATGACTTGTATAAGTGTTAGTGCTTCATTAAGAGTTCCCACTGACAGTAGTCACTCCTCATTTATGTCCATTCACTGGTGTCTTCACAGGCAGATGGCTAGAAAGATGTTTAGGCATGAAAAGGTAAGAAAGAGATGGAATTCAGAAAAAAAGGCACCTTGATAGTGCTGGCAGCAGACAGAATTATTTTTTTCCCCTGAATTAAATAAATTTTTAAATAAATTAAAAGGAAAAATTTGGGTTCACTGCCATGAATCACACCAGTAAACCAGACCCACAGTAGTCCTTCTGAGTGCCCCATTCTCTCAGATATAAAACCAGTCTCCAAACCAAGGAATGTTAAATTATTTATTAAAACATAAGTGCTTCCCCAAAAGTGTGCCAAAGGGGGACTATGTAGTCCTGTTTTGTCAGGTGCTTGGAAGGGGGAGACCTGCAGGTTTTGAAAATGAATCACCAAAGTTTGAGAACAGCCTAAACAGTAGACTGTTGGCAGTTACATGTCAAGTCTCTCACTCTTTGATTTGGTACTAGAAACGTTATCTTCAAACAGAGCAATCCTTTCCTGAGGACACTTTCATTGAAATTGTCACATTCTTACATAGGATTTTAATTGAATCATATCAGAATTTTCTGACAAAAAGCAGTCTGTCAGGAAATTTTGACCCATTTTTACTGAGACTAATTTTAGTTTTAATTTAAACTTTTTTAGGTTTGATATTAAAGCCTTTTCTGTCAAGAGGAACCTGCTAGAGAATAAACTTGTGGAAATCAGGTGGATCAAGAACATTGCTAGCATTAAAGAAACCTATAAAGTCTATTTTTCTAAAAGGACCCTGTGTTTCAATTATTATGCATTAAAACTATTTCTACACAAGAAAAGACTCTTAAGCAAAGAATTACAAAGTAACTTCAAAACTTTACCAGATTTTTCTGGAAGATTTCTAATGACAGCTATTGCTTGTAAGTGTACTCATTTTTATATCTCTCTTAAGACTCTGCTGGTTCAGCCCCTCACTCCTGAGGAGCCTGCAGCCACAGAGCTCTTGTGTTTATGCCCTTCAGAAATCTCTGTAGGGAGCTGCTGTGAAGCCACTGCCTTTTCAGATCTGAGTTTGCTCCTGACAGGATAAATAGCTAGGCTCATTCCAGCATGGCATTTCTGTCCTATGTAGAAGTCACATTTCAGAACTTAATGCAGAGGAGAAATGACAGTTTTTATAAAACCTTTGAAAATACATTACAGTCTTCACAGTGTTGGTGATTCTGTGCAAATCATCAGTAAATACTCTGTTTAAGGTATCTTTGCTCTCAGACATACAGAAGTATTATCTCAAATGAACATTAGGGAAGGGAAAATTTCTGCTCATCATCCACCCCCCTCCATGTGGATGCTTGTGCAGCCCTGAGGCTTGCAGTAGATATTGTACAATGGGCATGTCCTACATGGATCAGCCCATCACTGCCTGCAGTTTGGTTCAGGGGCTCTCAGAGGTAATTCTTATCCATCACAGCAGAACTGCAATTCAGCCCAGATGCTGCAGAAAGCTCTGAGTTTATCGAATAGTCTACATATAATTAATTCAAACACTTCCACATCACCCATGGGAGAGCTTCTCTTCGCCACCCCAGTGTGGCAGCAACTCCTCTCACAATGCACCCAGTGCTCAGTGTTTGGGGGGGCTGGAAAGAAATGTCACTTTCTGTGCTTAAACACTAAAGATGACAGGCTGGAATTGCCCAAGCTTTTCCTACAGCAACCTCTCCACTCTTATGTCCCACTTTTCCAGGAGGAGGGGTGACACTGTGGTGTCATGGATAGATCTAACAGAGATGACAAAGTCAGAGCAAGAGGAGAAAGAGAAATTTACTTTTTTGACTTTACCTTATATACCTTTCACAGAAAGGGACCACATTGGAAGATAGAGGTTCAACCTCTTCAATTCCACTGGTCTTAGAAAATGTCTATCAATTGTCTCTCCTAACTAAAAAGAATGCCAACAATAATATTGTTTATAAAAAATTCATGAGAAACTAAGTCTCAAATATGTAAACAATCAAAGAACTAAAAAAAAAAAAAAACCAGCAAAAGAACAAAGCAACAGAGGGGCATTATACTTCCCAGCAGCCCCAAAATAAAGACTTTTGTTGGAGTACTGCAGGTACTACTGAGCCTAAATGCTGTCTCTAGGGTTAAACGCACAGTTTCGTTTTGAAGCTCTGCTGCCTAGTGAATTGCCCAGTGCAAAAAAGAAGGTATCTTCCTATGTAACCCCATTTCTTCCAGTATTTCACTGTGTAAGTTTCAGCAAGCAACTTATATTGTGTTTTCACTGTACTGTCTATGAATAGTGCTGACAGTACTTGCCTGTTTTAAAGACATGGTGAGGTTAATTAGCTGATGTTTGGGCAGTGTTTTGACAAAATAAAATTGCTTTTTGCAGTCTAAATGTTATTATAAGTCTGTGTGAGTCTTCTACGTAAAAAACATTTTCACCGAAAAATACAATTTTGTTGAAAGAAACATTATCCCTGAAAAGATATTCTCTTTATTCTAGAGAATGTAACAAACCAGAAAAATGCTCCTTGCCTATACGAGTAAGAAAAGGGGAAGAAATGCAGTGGTGTGGACTTTTTCTCCCTGTATGCCCTGCCTGTCTGCTCCCTGCCTGACTCTGGGTTCCAATCCTGTATCATGCCTAAAAGCACCCTCATCCAAAGCACTTGCACAGAGAAACATCAGAGCACTCCAGGTGGCGAATGTGCCAGAGCAAAACCTCAATTTCTTGCATAAATGTGATTCAAGATTAAAGTTTGCCTTCCCCAGCTCAGTGTATGTCTTAAGATACTTAAAAAATGGGCTGGAGTGATGGTTTTCTGTTTATTCCGTAACTATTTGAAACTCTGAGAAGCCCAAGTGAGCAAAACAACATATCTTCAAATACGTGACAATTTGTTACAGGAATTCCCACAAATTTTTGATTTTATGATGTAGCTGTAGCTTATCACTTTCTTGCCCTAGTGTGGAAATAGAACAGAAATCAAAGCAAGTTATAAATGGATTTTCCACTGATACAAAGTCTGCTAAAATTTTGCCTTTGGCAGCCCTGAGTGGCTAATAATAGAAACTAGCTACTTCTCTCATTTATTTTTCAAAACCTAGAGGCAAAAGTTGGATTCCCTTATGCTCCTCCTACCCTCACAATTTCTATTTTTATCTGCTTCAGTGAGACCGGAGGGGAATTATAATTTTTAGTGCAACAGGACAAGGCTGAAAAGTCCTTTGACCAATGAATACTTTGACTTCTGGTTAATCCTTTTAGCTTTATTCTGACTTCATAGAACTCTAATAGAGATAAAAGGCAGTTGAGGGGTTAAATTTTTATTTCACATTTTGATTTTTAGTGAAAATTTTTGATGAAATATAAGGAGGAATAAGAGGAATGTAAATTAAAAACTTGAACAATGTTTCTCTGCTTCCCAAACATCTCTCTCTCAACTTTTCTGGCACATAAACTTCCAAAGGAAAGTAAAATCTGTTCTCGGCAAAGGTTTGCTTCCAGGTTTTTTTCTCTACAACAAATACATTTTCAAGGGGATAAAGGCAACAAATCAATCATACACATCTTTATTGAAACCTTTATGGATTTAAAGAAAGTTTTCTTTCCCACCAGCTTCAGAATTCTGCTGTTTCCTGAGTCAAACACACAGGACACATTCTGGTTTTTCTCACAGGCTATGGCTGCTGAGCTCCTTGTAAGATCTGTCAGTCTCCTCCAGTTTGTCTACAGCTTTTGTAGTAACAATACCCCAAAGAGAGTGTAATATTCTTGCTGAAGTTTCTGCAGCACTGCCAGGAATTCATTAATTACTTTTTATTCTTGCATCTCAGAATAATGATTCCTTCCTCCAGCATGACATCATTTTGTTGACTCCACTTTAGGCTTCCTTATAAGCCCTGTATTTTATTTGTTTCTGTCTAAACAGACTTTCCCCATTTCCACACATGCATTTGTACTTCTTGAATATTTATGCTAATTTTAAACTAGTACTTCCAGCTAATTCTGAATTAGAATTCCATCCTCCCGGGTGTTAGCAACCTCTTCCAATTTGTCATTCACCTCCCATTTTGGAATCCTGATGTCTGTCTGGTCATGCAGTTTCATAAAAAACTGGACTTCAGTTTTAAGCATGACCTTTAAACTCACAGGTAAGAAGCCTTCCCAGCTGGTTATAAAGTACTTATGACAGCTCTGATCCTGAGAACTCTTTTCAATTTTTCTGTGTCCATCTGATAAGCCATAGTATATTCTCTAGACTATTGCCATAGAGACAGCATTTTGAGCTTTTATTTTTTTTTAAACAAGACTTCTGCAATTTTTAAATGTAAATATTCTTCCACTGTTTTTCATTATCTAATACATCTATCTGACATATTCTTGGAGCTTCATTTCTAGGAACATTTTATAATGCAACTTTAGAATAAAGGTAACATTTTTTTGCAGCTTCTGTTATCACTAATACTCCTATACTCTGAGATCAAGCAGTTAAAAAGGTGCTGTTTGGAAAAAAAATTATGATAAATCTTATTATTTGTTAGTGTCTCAGAGGCTTTGGTTCCACTGGGTTTTAGAAATTATCTTACAGTTGTATTTAAGACCTCTAAAAATGGTTGCAGGTAAATAATTTTGCAGAGATAAGCCATATTAGAGCACTATTTTCAAACATCCCTTAAACTAAGGGTTTATTCTACACTGCTCCTCACCTTTGCAGTCATCTGCATATTTTCAAATTCCATGTGCCCATTCTAATCCAGCAAACTTTCAGCTTGCACCCCCTGAAGCAAATCATTCACTGGGGAATATTGATAATGCTTTATTAGCTGCAGAATTAAAAAATCCTCTGTTTTAAATTGCCTGAATATGCCACTTAAAATATGCCTTTAAGTTTTGAAAAATAACATCTAAATCCCTCCTTGATGGGGCCAGAATCCCCCTGCACCAGAAGGTAATTTTATTGTGCAATCTGTTTAGCTGTGAACACAAAATACCGCGTAATTTCTCATAATTGCTTTGCATTAAAGGAGCAAAGAACACTACCTTTTTTAGTTCTAATTGCAGTGCAGATCACCTGGTTTACTGCCTCTAGCTGAATCTCCTAATTGCCAAAATGTTTTAATTATTATGTACTTTTGAAGTGAACATAATATTATGACAGCTGTTTCCAATACAATGAACAGCAGCTGAACTGCATAACCACTCACTGCGTGGAGAAAATCCCTTCAATGAATCTGGATCCCTCATCATTCAGCTCCATCCTTCATGCCATGACTAGCTCAGGGGATTTTTTTTTGTTTTTTTCATCTCTGCCAACTGCTGTTGTTCAGTTCCAGGAGGCAATTGCTGGTAGGATTTGCAGACAGGTATGGTCACCTTGGAACAATTGACTGGCTCATTAATGCTGCTGCTGGGGGAGTGAAGAAAGCTGAGATCTGACATACTGAAAGGAGAAGAGCTGCTGCTGTTACCCAGTGTGGATCTTGGTTATCTTGGAGAGCTGTGCTAAAACTCTCAGGAAAATAAGGGAGAGGTGTCTCTGTAAAGGGAGAGCTCGTGGCTGTAGTTGTGAGCACTGCTTTAAATATTGATAGTGTTCAGAGCAACAGCTGTGGGCACATCAGGGGTTTTACAGCTTAAAAAAAAAATTACAAAGGAGTGACCTCTGTCCCCTTGTACCAAAATCTACTACATGATGTAACTGCTTAAAACTCCACTCCTGCAACTGCTGACTGTACCAATCCCTCTGTGTTTTCTTAGAGGTGCTACTAAGTGTAGCTGAACATCTCTCGTGATCAGGAAGGTAGGAAAATGTGGGAGCTGCTGTTGTAGAGCTGTTCATGGTGTACAAGCAATGGGGATAAGGTAACACCTTTTGATTTTTCCCTTAAATACAAACTAAAGAATTTGTTTCATTGGCAGAACTGTGTCTGGACGAGGTCTAGTCACTGAGGTAGGTGGTGAGAAGGGCCCAGCTTGATAAGCAAAGGGACTGAACAGGCTGTGTGCTTAACCTTACTTGTGTAAATAGAACTACTAAACCCCATCCTGACACTGACCATGTAGATCTTTGGGGATTTGTTTCATTTTTCAGAAATTATTTTAGAAAGGATTAGTGGACACTGCCTGGTCACTTGCTTTATATCTATGAGTGAAGTCTGTCCTTGTAGCACCTTTTCAAGCCTCTCTCCAGATTGCCTGATGTGGAATTGTTCCTTTTGTTTCTCTATAACCTGAGAACAGTGAGTGCAGTGCACACAATAATATTTTAACTGCCACTGCCATTGTCTGAAACATATTTTATGCTTGTGCTTGAACTACAAGCCCAGAGTCAAAGCAGCTAATCTGGAAGATTATTCCCCATGAGATTTTCATCAGACAGTGTTTTACAAAGATGTCACTGAAAGGCCAGATACCACATAGTTCTCTAAATCTGTCATTGTATATTTTTTTTACTTTTACTAACTCTTGCTCTGATCTAAGGGCTGCAAAGTCGTAATGGTTTGGTTGTCAGTAAAGTAAAAAACATGATAAACATCATCCTTGTATTTCTTTTTGGGTGGGAGTGCACTGTCTCCAAGCAGATAAAAGGGAAAGGGGCATACTGACTCTGATTTCACCCTTCCCCATGCACCTGGAACAGGAAAATACACTGGTCATTTACAGAGCAAAGGGAAGATGGCTTTCCCAGATTCCTGTGCAGCAAAGAGCTTTTCTTGTTACCTGTGTCTTTTACATTGTAAAGACAAAAATCATGCTTAAAGCTCAACCTTTTCAGGAAAATGGAGTAAGCAATGAAGAACAGTAGCAAATTTTGAAAAAAAAAAATAGCTTTACATACAGATAGTAAATTGGATTACTTCATATTTGCCCCAGGCTAAGATTGTGTGGAAAATCAGGACCTTTTCTTTGGCTGACACATGGAAATTTATTAACCCACTGTAATTCAGCAGCATATGGGGATGAAAGGGAAAGGAACAGCACCCTGGGAGCACCTGGACGTCACAGAAACTTGGGCTGAGCTGAAATTTGGCGCTACCGAGAATAAAAATTCTGGTGACCTATCTTCAACCTCCTGGATATTGAAAATCAAAAAGCTGTGAGCTAAGATGGGCTTAATGCTCGTGTTCACACTTTCACAATGTTAAGCCATGAGAAGGTGACACCTGGCTGTGCTGGCATGCTGCCTTCCTCCAGACACTGGCCACTGCCCAGGCCCCACACTGGAGTGCATGCAAACTGCAAGATCTGCCTTTCACTGTCAGCATCTCCAAATTTGACTGACATCCTCTAAACCCCACAAAGTTCTTATGATATGGATATTCCCTTCAGAAGTGGGATAAGGTGAGAAATATTAATATCCTGAGCCAGACAGAAAATAACTTGTTGGCAGAGCCCGGGGTAGAAATCAAATCTGGGAAGCTGCCCCTCCCTACTTGATCTCACTACATTTTCACCTGCTAAAAAAAATTCCCCTCAAAGGCATCTGTGGAATTTCTTCAGCTGCACTATATTCATCAGCTAGCAATTTAAACAAGAAAGCTCTTGCAGAGAAAGTTATTAGGCTATTAGGGAATAGGTCAGAGAGTAAATTTTGTCAGGGAATATGTTTAGAGACTTTTTTATTATGATTATTTCTGCAGCAGATTCTTGAAATTGCCAGACACATTATTTTCTTCCCTCTACCACATACCCAGCAGCTTGTGACCCAAATGCAGCATTGCAGACCTCCAAAGTAGATACAGAAAACTGTCTCTTAACAAGTTCATTTTGTAGATACTAGACAAATGTCTAATAATTACCTAAGCAAATAATTTCTTGCTATCTACTGTTATGAAATGAAGCCCAACTACAGATTTAAGCCCCTTGAATGTCAATGCAGAATCTCACTGACAAGATACAGTGATTTTCCAACTGATCCATCTATGTATTTGCTCAAAACTGCTTGGATGAAACCTTTTTGGGGAGTAAACTATTTTCTCAAAAACAATTCTAAGAAGCTGAGTCTTGACTGCCATTTTTGAACTAACATTTAATGCTGAAGCTCTGGAAAAAAATTATGCACATTTGCTAAATTCCTGCTGCTCTTTTACAGGAACACAATAATTGTCTTCTGTTAAGGGAACTCTTACTACAGTAAAATCTACTCTGACTGTTTAATTCATTCATTCTAGAACACATTGCAGAGAATTGTGTCCAGATGGTTCTTTGGACTCAGTGAAGAGGACTCCACAACCTCTCTGGGAAATCTGTTTCATTTTCTGTTTTCTGTTGTTGTCTTGGAGTAAGCCATTAAGTTTGAATTAATGACATGGGAAATGCCTAATCATACAACCTGTGAACCCCAGGGGGCAGAAAACAGTGGAGATAGGACTTAGAGACAGCAAGAAGTTGTAGGTAGCTGAAGACATGATTTTCCCACAGGTGCTCACACTCGAACTCTTTTTGGCTTCAGGTAGAGTTGTGAGTGTTCAGAGCTTCTGAAATCCATCCTCCCAAATTCACAGGCCAGGGATTGCAGCACCAGCTCAGCTCAGAATAGCTCCCAGGGGGTCTGACTCATGGTCTCTTGCTCTAATTGCCAGACGTTGCAGAGTTTGCAGGGAAATTACTATTGTTATTCAGGAAGGGTGTATTTAACTGTATATATAGATCCATGTGCTTGTCTAGTGAAAATTGTGGTAATTCCATCCACTTCCAAAGGCTGAGAATCTTATCTTTACATTTTAGTAACAATTCACATAAAATTCTGACTTTATAAAATAAACTGGGCTTGCTGGTTATTGGTTTATAATTCCCTCTCCCATCATTGCTAACTGTCCAGTCCCAGCAACTATGAATAAATAGAGTTACCATCATGCTTCCTAATTAGTACCTGCCTTTTGGAATTAATTCACAGGTATGACCACAATCCTTTCTTGATGCTGAAACTAGTAATTATCACCAGGAAGTAATGAATGTATGAGCAAGGGTGATTAGAAAGGGTATTTAATTTTTTTTTTTTATTTTTTTTTTTTTAATTCTTTGTATGCAGATTCCCTGTTTAAAATACAAAGATGAACCTCCAGTGAGGAGAGCATTTGAGCTGATTAGGAGCACACTCTTTCGTAGCAGCAGTTCTTTATGCATGTGAATATCTGCTTGCTGTAGATGATGTCAGTTACAGAGGTGAGGACTGATGCACTGAAGGGCATTCTGTAGGTTGAAGCCTACAAATCACAACTTTGTTTATATTCCACATTGCACTAAAAGAATATATACAGCTACTAATTGCTTATACTAAAATATGGTGGCTTCTCATTTTTCTTGGATGCTTTTTTGGTGTTGTTCCTATTTCAAATTAAAAATCCAATTGCATACTTTCTTCTAAGAGAAAACATTGGTTATTTTGTGCAATATGAAAGCAGACACTTGCTAATGACATAATGCAGTTCCCTGTAGCATGCAGTACTTGGTTTTTGCTCAAGTTAGTCCTGGAAGCTTGGAGTAAAAGACAAATTTTTAACAGTTCTCTGTAGCAAATGCAGGCATAAGAAACTGCTCTGCAAGCAAATGCTGATTAACAAATTACTGCCACTTCTTCCCTCTTCCTCACATGGGCATCTTCAGCACAGATTGCATGGAGGGCAGATAAAGCAGCTGCACAAGAAAACATCCCACTCATTCCAAAGAGGCCAAACGTTGAAGTGAGGCTGCTTTCATCCAAAATGAAAATATGGCTCAACTAGAAAGGGACCAGCACTGTTTCCACAGGGTATGGTTTTATTGCTGTTGACTTTCCCTTTTTCATGTCAACTTCAGTGTACAAGTATATCCACCCTTCTTTTTTTTTAACCTCCTCTATTATACAACAAAAGGACAGATGTACTTTGTACTGACAGTTGCTCTGAGAACTGCACTTACAGATTGTTGTAGTTACAGCAGATTCAAAGCTGGAGTGCAGTGCCTGCTTCTTTATTGCAGATGGAAGGACTGGCTTGGAAAAAAAATAAAGAACAAGGCTGACTTCTATGTCATAATAAACCAAACCTGAATCTGATTTTGAGGAAAACTAAAATACATGAGATTTGAATCTTGTTAAAAATCACCAAAAATAAAGTCCTCACAATCAATTTTGACTCACATAAAACATTTATGTGTGTCTGTGTTAGGATTGATTCTTTGAACTTTTGTTACTGATTGTTTTTCCTCATGGCAGTGATTTCTGATGAAGGAATGCAAGGACTTTAAAATCCCTCTGGAAAGACAATGAATCAAAAAGTTAGTTTAAGCAAAATTTTATAACCATTCTGTATTCTGCAAACCTCTTATCAAGTTTTGCTTATTCACAAGGTTTGGGCAAACAGCCTCATGTTTTCTAGAATCAATCAAAACAATTCAGGCCACAATCACTTCTGAAGCAGAGAGGGATGTCAGTGCCTGAGCAGGATCTCTGGGCTCCAGCTACCACTCTAGAAAACAAGTCACACAGGTTTTGCCATGTCTGTAGCCATGTGTACATGCCCACAGCCTGCCATGTCCAAGGTGGAATGAGGAACCTGTGTCTGGCCACCAGAGTAGTTCTCAAGTGTCTAGACAGGACCTGTCACTGAATTCCCCCCCAGGGAAGGGGTTGTCATGTTTCAGTTTTCCCTCCCCACCTTGCTTGATCAATATGTTCTGATGCTTTTAAGACATTCATTCTTGACCTACAGAGTTTTCATGTCATTCCTGACCTGAAGGAGGTCTGTGAAAGGTCTCCCTGGATTTATTTTCTGACTTGTACAAGCCTTTGCCAATTAACTCTACATCTTGATCCTGCGAGACAAAACCTTCTTCCAGGTGTAGTTAATTTTTGCTTTGATTCATTTGGGATATATTTTAAAAAATCAAAATTTGGAGTTCAATCCTTCAGCAGTGGGCTGAATGCTCAAGCTCAGTAAATTTCTTTTCTTTTTGCTCATTATACACTCTGTGTTCAGCCTAGCACCAACTAACAAGCAGTCTTCGATCCATTATATAACTCCTGAAAACTCTGACTTTAATCAAGGCATTGAGAAAGCTGTGGTGTGAGAGCACAATAATATCTGGGCTTTCCTAATTTCTCTCCAGTGGTGACAATAGCTCTCTCTGTGACCTTGGAGAAGTCATTTGGATCTAAAAGTGCCCTTGGATTGAAAAGCATTGAAGTCGTAAGAAACAAGGCTGAAGGCCCACATGGCTGCCAGGAGTGAGTGGTGAGGAGAAAATGAGCCAAAACTTAATATGACAAGGCACAGGGTTTTGTTTAAAGGAGCAGGAAGAGGTACCTTTCAGCCTGATAGGGATTTCAGGCAGAGCCCAGAGTGCAGGCAAGTTTGAAAGTTCATGTGGAACTGTTCTTGCAGAGCAATTACCAAGTTAGTGTCTGCAGAAATCTCTCCTGAACCTGATACTGATCCCTGTCTTTCTTCACATGCAGAGTGATGGCATCGAGCATATGAATTGGAGGAGGAAAACAAATTAGGGAGACCTGTGAGCACAGAAAGAACAGGGCAAAATTCACAATGTTTTTGCCTAATTGGAGAAAAATTGTGATTCGTGAGAGACAAATATAACCACCTGCTCTTAGGAGGAATTGTCTGTCGACACACTGAGTGGAAAATGAGTGATTGGGAAATGATATTTAATTAACCTGGGATATGGAGAAGAACTCAACCTTAATGCCAGTTAGCAATATTGAGAAAAGGGCAAGTACTGAAAGAAAATCTGTAATGAATAGATGTTACAAGCCACCTGAAATATCCCTTCTTTGGGTGCTTGTAAGGCATCAGTTGATCCACTGTATTCATTTTCAGGTACAGAATGTGAAAAAATAAGTGTGGAACTACTCAGAGTCTGAATAGCATTGCTATTCTAATTGATTGAAGTGACAAAGTGTAATGGATAAATTCTTAAGGAATTTCAATTTCCTCTCCTGTTAGCTAGCTTGGATGTTTTCAACAATTAGCAGGTCTTGGAAGGAGGACTGAGAATACTCTGATTCTGCCTGCTCTGCATAATAGACTACTTGGGCTTTTCTAAAATATATAATTGATAAAGTTGGGGAAAAGGGAAAATTCCACTTAAGAAACATTCACAGTCCTGTTTCAGCAGAGGCGCAATTGCCCTTCAAGAGAAAAAAGGGGAATAATAATTTAATTTTTTGACATTTTCTTTTGATATGTATACTACTTTTCACATCTAGAGTTAATTGGTTTAAAGTCTCTGGCACTACAGGAGCTCTGTCTTTATTGTCACTCTTTGGTTCCAAGAGCAAATTGGAAAGGGAATGAAGAAATAAAGACAAATAAATAAATCTACCTCTTAGTCACACAAATTCATTTTTAGTCATTCTAAACCATCATTCTTTGTCATGCTTTTTATTTTACTTCTTAATCGCCCTCAAAGGTACTGAGTGTTTTTCAAGAACTCAGGTTTTCTTTTGCCATCTTACCGTGTACAGCTATCTTGACCTCTGGGTGATGCATGGCAAATAAAGTTAGGATGTAACCTCAGGAAAACCTTATCATAAAGTTATAACAGTCATGCAATACTAGAAGATAACTAGCAAAAACGGAAGAGACACCCTCTGTGGCAAAAAAAAAAAAAAAAAAAAAAAAAATAATAAAAGCTAGACGATTTCAGGAAGAAATTGAAAGAAATCTATGAGAAGGGGTAATATCATCACTTGTTTTACCTTTGCTGTTAGCATAAAGCTTATACTTTCCTTGGTGACCAAACCCCCAATCGTTACAGGGTCCTTGTGTGACTTTTGTGCACAAAACCCAACTCGAATGAGGCAGAGAAACAGAGACCACTGATAAGACCCATTACGTGAAGCAAGGGGAAAATACTGGTAAGTCTGGGTCTTGCCAAGGGCTAGAGACTCTCTGTGTGTCAGCAGCCAGCTCTGGCGAGGGTGCAGAGCTAAGTGACAGTGCAAAAGGGCAGAAAGATTTACTGCAATATAGGAGTAAAAAGTTAAGGATATTTAGATGCTTAAGTACCTCAGACAAATTGCTCCAAATCCCTACTGTGTTTCTTCTGGGTCAGAGCTCCAGAAACTGAGAAACTTCGCAATTTCTCATGGATCCCCTGATCCGTGTATTTTAGAAGCTTACTCTAGACCTTGTTCAAAGTGGAATGTGACACAATATCTTGATTCTCTGAGAGACAGGTCAGGGATACAGTACAAATGCATTTCCAGCTCTCCTGGTCAAGTCAGAACCCCTTCCTTTCCCATTACTGGGATTATGAATTTTATGCAGTAAATTTGAATAAAACCGAGTACGTATTATTAAAAGTATTAATAGGGCTGTGATAAAGTCGATGCAGAAATTGCTAGACAAAAGATGAATCAGAAGTTTATGTTGAATATTGAGGAAGAGCTTACAACCATTAGCTCCCAAGCAGTGGTTGTGAAGCCCTTCTGAGCTGTCACTACCAACAATTTCAGAACAAAAAGTTCTAATCTACAATTCTTTTTGAACTGAAAATTTACAAAGAGCAAGTCCTGCTGTTAGTGCTAACGGAGATGAAACCAGAATAGCACTAGGTCATTACACTGTGTGATCTGTGGTGCTCCCACTTTTGCTGCTGGCTGAAACCATCCCAGAGGAGATGAAAGAGCCTGAGCCTGGTGCTGGCAGTGCAGAGCAGTGCTGGGGGTGGCAGGGGTAGCTGTTGCACTGTAAGAAGGCAAGTTGTTCAGAGGACATATTAAATTAAGGATCTATTTGGTTGCCTACGTGGAAATTAAAGATCCCAAGACAAGTTTTTAAAAGAGTGGAAGATAAACCAAACAATGATTTGCCTTCAGAGCCACTGGCCTATTCAAGCATCAAACTCATTACTTTACAAAGCTTGTGGGAATACTTGCACAGCATATGAAGTTCACTTACCCAGCTTTTTTCCCCTTTTCTTTATTACCTGGAACTTTGTAGGTTACAGAGTCTCTCAACTCTGTCACAATGCTTAACTTCATTCTGAGCAGAACTGAAACCCAACTCCAAACCAAATCAAAATATCCCTGGAGCACAGAGGAGTTTTCAGGGTGAACCAGGAGTTTTGCAGACATGCTGGTGTCATTTGTCTTCCTGTGTTTGTGATTTGAGAGCAGTGATATCCTCCCCAGTCACAGCTGCCTGTCCCCCACACTCCCTCCCAGCTGGAGTGGGGGCAGGTATTTCAGAGCCACTTACAACATGTTTCAACTGCAGGTGCTGGGTACAAGCCAGGTGGCTTTATTTTCTATTGATTTTATTTCAAGGCACTTGTCCAAAAGATGTTAAAAATTCAAAACTGAAATAAGATGGTCTTGACTCTCCTTTATGAGAAAATAAGTTCTTTATTTTGGTCTTTTGACAGCACACTTGCATTCTGTGGTGAAGGCATCAAGGCAAGTGGGAGTTATCTCAGGGCTCAGTTCCAAAGACAGGATTGTTTGGGGAAGCAAATGGCAGAGGAGATTGTGAAGGATCCTGAACTCTGATCCTCCTAAAATCCATTGGGTTTATGGGTGACTTTTAAGTAAGAATCTACTGCATATTTGGAATGTCAAAGGTTTTATTGTCTGTCTCCCAAGTAATAGAGGTTGCTTTTGAACAACTTCGAGACAGTTTTTAATTTTACTATGCACTTCTTGAATTTTGACCTGTAGCCACTCTAAATTACAAAACATTAAAGCACTTGGTACTTTTCATAATAGAAAGGCATAGAAGTTGAAAGAAAATATCCATAAAAGTTAATTAAATCAAGAAAGGTATTAATATGAGAATATTAAATGAATAAAATCATCAGTATCAGAGAAGCAGGATACTCACTATATGAAAATAAAATGCTTTAGAGGACATAAAATACCTGAGATATGAGAAGAGTTCTCTTCTTAGAGAGATAACCACTGTACTCTTCTGTAGGTCAGATCTTTTGGAACAAAATCAGAAAAACTTCTTTGGCTGTAACTGAACTATAATTATTTACTGCAACTGATAATCTGTTCCTATTACTTTTTACAGTGAACTAAGTATAGCTTATGAAACAAAATTAAATGATAGGTTGCATCTAGGTATTGCTCTATGAGTTTGAAAGTTTCTTGTAGGAAAGATGCAGCCAAAGGGTCCCTAGAATTAACTGTTTTTCCTAAGGATTGCATAAATTGTTCCCATCACATAAGAAATGACATATGGAATTGTTTAAAATATTGGATTAGCAAAGAAAGAAAAATTTGGCTATATTAGGAGCAATCCTAACCACTGGCTTCATTAGAATTAGATGGGATTTACACTGCTGGATGGGAAACTAGAGTTACTGGCAACATTCAAGGAAATAAAGAGCAAAAGAAAGTAATGCACTTTACCCAAAACACAAAATGTAGGGCAGAGGTACAAAAGCATTGTTAATACTGTAGCCCCATGTGCATCCTTACTGGGGGGGGGGGGGGATAAAAGGGAGTGGCAGAAGTGACCTGAAGATTTGTAAGCTAAGAAAAGAAATTTCAGGGGAGCCTCTCCTTCAAATATCTTCTGGGCCCAAAGAAGTCAGACAAAGCTGAGTCCCACTGCACTCTGTGTGAGAAGATTACCTGCAGAGTAACTGTAGGGAGGCAGTGTTGTACTCATTAGAATTGCTCATGTTGAAACACACTCAGAGAAATAATAAGATTTCTTGATGTGTGTTTATTTCCCACTGGTACACTGTGTTGCATTATGATAGCTTTGCAGTCACAGTGTGCTTGTTCTGGTTGAAGAAGCACATTCTTTATGAGCTCTTATTTTCAGATGCTTATAAATTTCTGGAAAAGACTAATTCTTTGGCCTGACATTTCCTTTGTTCCTGTCAAACAAAAAGGTGCTGATTGTTTTCACTCTTTTTCCTTCTGTATTTATTAAAATGTATTTGTTGCTTTGGGGTTAGCAAGTGAATAAAACACATCCAGTTGGTTATCACGTAATCAAATAATATTTTTATTCAGAGATAACTAAAACTATACTGAATTTTAACATATTCTGTCTTAAGTGGACATCATCAGGATAAACTGTCTTGTGGGAACCTGAAGAAAATTGAGACAAAACTTGTAGTGATCAGAAAACTCTCATGTTAAATGTCATGTAAACTTGATCCAGGATTCAGCCAGTTTCAGTCTTTCTTTCCAGTCATAAGCGTGACATTTCCATTTTTGCAGAGAAAAAATTCTGTTGATTTAAATGAATCGACCATTTATCTTATAATCCCTACTAGATGGTTTTCCTGAAAAACCAAAGCAGATTTTTGAGGCTGATAATGGCTTTCAAAGTTTGTTTCTGTTGGTTATCTACGTGTCTTCACTTGCTACAGCACTAAACCCCTGATTTCCAGTGTATGCCTTGTGTGTCTGCCGTGCCTGCAGCATCACTCTCTGAAGCACCACAGCAGTTGTTTAAGTGGTGTCATTTAGCCTGCCCTAATATTAAGCACTCTTGACCTTCTGCACAGAGCCTTCTTTCCTCTCAAGCTCTGCTAGGGTGTTTAGGTGGAAGTGTGACTATCAGAGCTTTCACTCCAAACAACCTTTCCATGCTCCACAGCCCTGCCCCGTGCAGCACACCACAGTCTGCACTCTGTGTGCTGAGCTGGGCACTCAGCAGCTACAGGGAAGAAGAAAAAGTCTGCCAGATTTATTTGGTTTACCATATCAATTCATGGCTAATCTGCCAATTTCTCCATGCTGCTGCTCTGAACTGAGCAATGTTTTTTAAAGCTGGTGGAATCAAGTGGATTGAAGTAGAGTCTGCCAGATCGAACAAAACCCACACCCAATTTTAAAAGTTTCTGTATTTACACCTCAGAGAAGCCAGGATGTGAACAGTTCTGGTTACCCCATCCATGAAATTTTAAACAGCAAATTTAAATGCCTTGTGCTTTGAATTTGCTCATGAAATCCTAGGGGAAAGATTTATATTCAAATATCTATAGTCATGCCTTTTTAACGACATTAGACGTTTCTCTTTTAACATGGGTGTCTGAATTGCACTTCTGTATGAGTGTGCTAACTCTCTTGTCTCATGAAATGTGTTGAAGTATGAGTATTAAATTTTCTTAATTAATTCCAGGATACTCCTAGAGCTGGTATAAAGCTGTCATAGCTTTTCTGAAGTGAAAGAGGCTATGATAATTTACAGCTGCTATTCCATAAATGTGAGTAGTACCTTTCAAAGCTATGTTCCCTGGTCCAGATTTACAGTCACCTTGGGAACAATTACTCTGTATTGTATATTTAGATTCTCATTGTCACATCTTTTCTGGAACAGGGCTTCAGCAGTCACTCCCAGTGTAAAATCCCCAGCATGTAATGTGACGGCAGGCTTGATCCCACAGCATAGGAACAAAATAAAAGGAAATTATGCAATCATTTAGAAAAGGCAGTGAGGGTCTGGTGTATTAGGACAGAATCTGCACAATTACAGTAAGCAGATATTCTACTATTGCCTTTTGTGGAATACACTGCTTGTTGTGGAAGATCTGAGGGCTTAATGATGTGATCAATATAAAGTACAAAAGGAGGCAAAGGCAAGTCAGAATAAAAGGAGAGACTGATGTGGTGTAGGAAAATATCATGGATGTAATAAACTTCTCAAGGAAGGAATAAAGGGATGCCACCTCTTATTCCTTCCTACCTTCTGAAAGCAGAGCTGAGATCCACAAACTTGGTCTGACCACAGAAATGATAAAGAGACTGAATATTTATTTCAAAGGGTAACTTTGAGAAAGCTTCCCCCATTTGCAAATTCCAGGAATCTGATTAGAGGTGCATGTGTCTTTGCAATGTACATGGACATTCACCCACAGGATTTTGTTTGACAATGGGAGAGACTGGACATCCAAAAAATATGCAATCAATATATGGTAATCTTCTGGTGTAGGTAAACAATAAAATAGCCACTGCCTCAGGGTGTGTGAATGGGAGGTCTGACTTTGGAGCCTACTGTGCTCTTCAGTTAACTAAACCTCTCTTCATGCCTTGCAGCCCTGTCACAGCATTCTGAATTTCACTGAGCCACTTGCGCTGTCATAAAGTTGCAACACGAGATAGAAATGCATTAAATAGTTGGGAATTACTTGTCTTGCATCTCATAGAAATAAAGTATTCCCACAGAGATGGACCAATGTTTGCCGAATGGAGCTTTGTTGTTCCTGGATGGCAGCTGCATCCTCTTGGTCTTTTCTGAGTTATCTGGACAAAGGACACCTCAAGTGTCCCAAATACACTTCAGATATATTTCATTATTCCACTACAGAAAGAACCTAAAACCTCAAAGGAAGAAATCACTTTGCCACAGGTATAACAGGTTTCTATAATGTTTAATTGTTAGAGAGCAGTTGCACCATTACCCAGAGAGGCAGGGGACAAATAAAGTGAGTATGGCATAATCAAATCCTCTCCTAAAAATCAGTCTTATGTACCCCCAGGGTATAATCAATGAGTTCCATAGAGTTGGGTTTTTTCCTAGTACTATTAAATTTAATTTAAGTCGTTAATTGTTCATTTCTATTTAATCTATTGAAGAAGCTTCACTTCTTTGACCAAATCATGCCTGGAGTACAACTATCCAACTATCAAAGTTATCTTGATTATAGTGTTTTCTAGAAATAGGAAGATGTGTTTGAAATCTGAGTTTTGGGGTTTTTCAATCCCTGTTTTAAATGCAGTGGAAATTAGAGGTAACTGACTTTTCACTAGCTTGGTGCAACTTTAGGTGGCATATCAGGTCTCTGATCCTTGTCTCAGTTTTGACACAGATTTACAGAGGAGATCTGGATATTATCACTAAACTCATAGCATCACAGTTCCTTGTAGGCAGTGCAGAAGTGATTGCAGTTCATTGCCAGCCTCTGATTAGGGTGAGTTATGCTTGTAAAGCTCTTTATAGATCAAATGAGCTATATGAGCTTCACAAGGGCTAAGGTAATGTTCCTTGACTGTGGATCCCCTCAGGAACTGGAGGATAATAAAAACCTTTCCTATTGCCACAGCAGTAACTTTTGGTGCTGAAGCAGACAGATAAGAAATGGACTTTCTCCTCTCTCCAGTTCCCATTTGAGCCTAGTTTAAAAATCCAGCCTAAAATTGGAGAAAAAGAACTCTGTAAATCTGTTTTTGATAGCTCACTGTCAAACAATGCCCACACCTTCTTTCCCCTAAAGACAGTGCCAGATGTGTGTCTGTGCTCGAAAGGAAGTCGATGTGGGTTTCGCTATTCAGGAAAACATCCCATAACTTTTCCAACTGCCCTGTTTTTGAAGTGACTCTGAATAGATCATTCATATTTGTGATGATCATGGCAAGCAAAGGAGGGACTGGCAGCACCAGGCAGTGATTTTCTGTAGTGGAGGTAAGTTGGATGCTTACAGTTCCAAAATGATTATATTATACATCCTTCCCACATAAACCTCATTTACATGGCTGAATCATGAAGCATCTTTGTGCTAAAGAGAGCTAATGTAAAAGACCACCAGAGCTTAGTCTTTGCCTAGCTAGCTTGCATTTTGTTTCCCTCTCTGCTTTGAACATCTGGAATTGGCTGTGGACAAGAGTGACATTTCCTAAAGTGCTCTTCAGAGGAGCAGTACTGGGAATGCCACTCCTTGTTTCCCTACTTTCCCTTTTTTGCCTGTCAGTGATTTTTTCCTCACCATAAGCTCCTTTTCCACCCTTGCTTTCTCAAAACACCCCTCGAACAAAAAAAGCCTTCCTATTCCTCCCCTTGCTACACAAGCAAATATCTTGCTTGGTTAATCATTTATCTACAGACTTCCTGTCACAACACCTTTTTGGTTATTTATCCCCTCATAGCACTTTTATGAGATTTTGTGTATCTTTCCAAGCATGAAATAAGTACATGCATTTCCAGGAAATATATTTAACAGACCAGTGGGATAGATATTCTCACTGGGGTTGGCAGCTCTATTCCATATTTGACTCATTATTTGAATGGTACAGGAGACAGCTGGTTTTTCTTGCAACATTTTGACCTTCTTTTCTGGCTGTTATTTTCTAATAACAGTAATATATGAATTTTTAAATTTACTGAAAATATTCTGATAATAATAATAATTTTAATTTAAAATCCTAATCCCCTTGATATATATGATTCTATACTTTTGTATTAATAGAATATTAAGTTAGTGAGGCTAAGCACTTTTTAGAACTGTTTTTGTGATAAATGTGTCAAATACTTCCCTCTTTATCATGTAAGAAGATACATTTGGGAATTTTCCTTCAAAATGCATTCAACACTTGTAAAGCTGTTTTTATATAAACTCCATGTTAGGATTTTTCAAATCAATTGCTTAAAACTCAAACAAATTAAAAAAAAAAAACAAACAGTATGACAGAATGCATCATCGATGTCTCCTCCAGCACAACAAAAACAATGATGGAGCTTTCAAATTAATATACTAATCAGAATTTTATCTGCTGAAAATTTCAAATTATCTTTCTGGAAAACAGGGATCTATTCTTCAAACAGCAAAACCAGTAGGAAAGAGGTTTTCCATCAGAGAAACATTCGAAACTTAGTCTGAGACAAATTATTGCCTTCCAAAAAGAGATGTATCTTTATGCTGTGGGTGCCAAAAGAAATGACTGAGTTACAGAAGAGCAGCTGTCTTGACACATCCATATTTAGTGCATGCACTCAGCCATAGGGGTGATCTGTGTTAGTTTAGCCCATGTTGCTTGTCACTTCTAAGAGAGTGACAGTCAGATGCTGTTTGAAAACAGCTGTCAGTGTCCCTCACAAGTAGAAAGCTGTGGTTTGATTTTTTTCTTTCCCCCCTTTATAGAGTGGGATTCAGCTCACTATCTGCTTGAATTCTGGTGTTCTACTATGGGCAGTTATATTTCCATGGCATAAAGAGATGAATATAAGACTTTTCTATCATGTAACTGGGCCAAGAAAGCTGTTGTCCTTAGGCTATTTAAACAAATATCCACTTAATCATCAAAGTCCATAATCCTGGAATACATCTTTTTTTTTTTTTCAATATTTAAGCATCTCTTTGTTTTCAAAATTTAAACATATGCTTAATTTTTAGCATTGACTTAAGCCCTAAGGTGTCAATAGGACAAGAGCATGTCACCAGATGTTATCCAGAGTGAGGGTTTTATCTCAGCTGACTTTGTCATCATAAATTATTTTTTTCTAACATGGGGAAAAATCTCCTTTTGGAGGTTTTTTCAGTCCTTACTTCTCCTGTCTCTTGTTACTTGGGAGAAGAGACTGACCCCCACCTCACTAACCCCTCCTTTCATGAGGTTCTAGAGTGATAAGTTGTCCTGAGTGTCCTTTTCTCCAGGCTGAACACTCCCAGCTCCCTCAGCTGCTCCTCACAGGTTCTTTGTTCTCCAGGCCCTTCACCAGCTCCATTGCCCTTCTCTGGACATGCTCCAGCACCCCAATGTCTTTCTTGTAGTTAGGGCCCCAAAACATACCACAGGAGGAATTACCACTTCCCTAGTCCTGCTGGGAACCTGGGAATACATCCCACCCAAGACTCAGTTAAGGTTTTTTTTGGCTTTCAGTGAGCAGACCATTAAATCATGCAGACAGAAACCCACATAGCTTTGCCATTTCAAACCTCTTGGTTATCAAGCTCATGGCAGCAATAATGCATGGATCTAAGTACACAACTTCTTTATTTTTTCATTCACAAGTCTTTCTTTGGCCACTGCCAGGCACTTGGGGGGGATGTCCTTTAAGTTTCTGCAGCAGCCCACCAGCTTTGCTTGGGACACTACACAATGCAGAAGGAAAAAGATGCAGCTCTGCTAGGCAGACTCCACTTCAGGCAGTGAGCTCTCCCTAATGACTCGAGGTTTCCCTGGGCTTGCTGATGGGCAGAGTGCCTGCTGCACCAGGGCTGCCTGGGCTGTGCTAGCAAGGCTGCTGTTAATTATTGTGCAAGTGTTTGTAGATTCCCTGGGCTCCTGGCTCCCCTTGGCACTGTGAGGCATGTCCAAATATGGATAAATTGATTCCAGCCTTAAACCACAAGATAGATATTGCTGTGAGCTTTGCATAAAAAGCACCACATTGTTATTTCTTTTACTTATCTTCTCTTTATTCTTTAATTCTCCTCAGTCTTTCCTTCATTTCAGTGTTCTTAGCACATTGCTCCTTTTAATTCACTTCTGGGGCCTTCTGGTTATTAATTTTTGGTTAATTTAATACCATAGTTTGAATTTGATTATCTGAGAGGCTATTACCCATGCATGTCTCCATGGTAAAGAGCAGAAAGGTTCAAGTTTAAAATGGGTTTGAATGTAGCACTACTGAATTTCTTTGGATAAACTTGGACTCCATCCTAAAACTTTTATGCACTGCTGGTGCAACATGTAACTGGTATTTTTTTTCAAATCCTATTTGTTACATGCATACATAAATATGTATACTCATTTATAAATATACACTCACAGCCTTGTAGTCTTCTCACAACAATAAAATCAATTCTCTTGGTATTCCCAGCTAGGCTCAAAACCAGAAATGCCAGGCAGCTTCAAGCAAATTGGTGAGATTTCAGGTCAGGCTTTAGAGACCAGATTTATACATTTGGGATATTTATTTAATTGTACCAAAAGCATTATCTTTCATTGGATCTATGGAGAACCACAAAGGTTTCCAATCTACTGTAGTTCAAGACTTTACAACAGAGCAGGAAGGTACTTGTGAAGTGCAATTTTTGTTGTAAACACATCATGCTTTATCCTCAGCAGATGATTCTGCCCTGGTATATCTAATTCCTGGAGAGATTTCTGCACAAGCATACTCCAGAACCAAAAAAAGAGTGATGTAGATAGATGAGGCACTTTTGAAAGAGAAAAATTGAGTGAGAGGTACCTTCTGCATATTTCTGCAAGAGGGAAGGGACAAGAAAAACACTTGCCCAAAGGTCAGAAATACAGACAGTCAGGTGAAGTCTGACTCTAAAAGTTTTAGCACCCAGAGAGTGTTAAATCCTCACCTACATGTCATTGACTTCAAGTAGAATTAAATATTGCAGTAATTACTTTTCCAAGTTCACCACCAAGTAACACCTCTGAGGTAACTTAGTCATGCTTGGTGATGTGCTCCAGCCTCCCCTTTTGGATCTTTCCCAGTGGATGTTACTGACTGTGTGGCACTTACCTTGCAGCTCAGTGAAAAAAGAAATGTCAATGATAAAATGATTCTGTTAAATAAAAGCCCATGAAAAGTTATTTCAGAATGAGAGGTCAGGTGACAAATCACAAAAAGGCTACAAAGCACAAACAAAACTTGTCTAAACATAGACATCCCCACAAGATTAAAATAACTCTCTCTGACTTTGGTTCTCTCCTATATAATACACAGGACTGTCTAAATGACAAATGGTTAACAAAGCTCCTGCAGTCCTGTCCTCCACCAGAAATAATGAATCACAAAAGGGAATTAGAAGTAACACCTATAAAGCCATGGCATTCACTTTCCTAATAAGAGGATACTTTTTTTTGTCTGTGTGTCTTTTGACTTCGTTTGGTTTTTAACATTTGATGATACCCAACAAAGCACTGAGTTCCTGTACAATTCAGTGGTTGATTTATTTTTCTTGTTTATATGTATATGTATTTTGGCTGCAGTTGTAACCCTCTGGTTATTTCTATTTCTAGAACTTTTTCTATTCGCTCTTATGGATGCAAATGGCAAATACTGTGCATGACAAAACCTACTAAAATTGAGTGCCCACAGTCAGTGTAATTCCTCTAATAACTTTTCTCCCAAAAGGTATGAGACACTCACACAGCATATGCACAATGGTAGATTTGTAGTCATTATCTCCCAAATGTGTTAGTTAACAACTAGATTCTGGGCAAGCAACCCAATATGCTTGAGCATATTCTGGCTCAAGAACTACCAATGAATGTCATAAAAATGTTATCCTGTTTCATCTAAGAGAGGTTTCATTTTGGTTTTTCTTTTTCTTTCAATTTCATTTTCCATAATACCTTCAAGCCACCATTTTCACTTACTAGCTTATTTGGGAGCTTGCAAGATTTGGAAGTAGAATGCAGAGTATGGGTAAGATCAGTGTCATTTTTCTAGCATTTTTCTGTGCTGCATTTCTGTAGCATGGCACCACTGTGTTTGAGCCTCCAGTAAATGAATATCACACTGTAGCTTAGCAAACAATTATACATTATAAACTGCTGTAAAGTCTGCCAGGGTATTAATTCCACAAGCAATCCTCTGATGCCTGAAAAAAAAGCAGGTATGGTCATATAAATACATATACAAAGGCTTACTGAAACTGATAGGATTAATTCTATACAGGCAGTGAGATTAATTCCAAAGATAACAGCTTTTTTTGACAGAGAGGAGAGAGCCGCTTTGAGGTTTTTTGCAACAACTACATGAAAGCTGAAGGTATTACCCTAAGTTTAAGCTCATGAGGACTGGTTCAGAATCTGTGAGTTTCACATCAATTTTTTCTGAGACCTAGATAATAAGATATGTTTGAGGCAATTCAGATTAGTTTTGTCTTACCATGAAGCATTTCATACCTATGAATAACAATTTGGAGTGCCTGTGTGACTTTCTTTCACAGCAATTAGTGAGACTTGCAAAAGAAACTCAGTAGTAAGAATTCTTAGTAGTAAGAATTATCAGCCATCTTTCTTTTCAAATCACCTGGGGTTGTTACAACACTGCCTGATATTGCAGGACTCTTCTGGATTTAGTATTTAAAGACAGCTCTCCCACCATAATGAGATGTAAAAACTTTTTCAAGAGATCCTTAATTATTCCTTTTTAATAATCATAACAGTCCAGAAATTATGATTTTATGTACAGAGTTCTGATATTTGTATTTACCTATGCATGCGTGACAAGGCAGATGGATGTGAACAATGTGCATGCAAGCACCTGTACATATTCACACACTCTCTAACTCATGCACTCACTAGGAACTGTGTCTGCAAGTACTTTATGACAGATAAACTCTTAAGGAATGGGCTAATTTCTGCAGGAAAAATTAAAAATATTTAAATTTTTTTTGCTCTTTCAAAAAGACGGTGATAATTAATAATGACCTAAATTGTGAGGCATTAGTAGTAGTAGTAGTAGTAGTAGTAGTATTGTGGTGGTGGTGGTGGTGGTTTTTGTTGTTGTTGTTGTTTTGTTATTGCTGTTTTATTGTTATTCCTTCATGGTAAAATAGCACAGAGAATTCCAGTTTTGCAGCAAAATTGAGAGCAAAACATTAGGTCACAATTTAATAACTGACAGCTTGCCTGTCTGAGGAAGGCTGTAGAATAACAACAACCTGCTGACAGACTCTGCTCCTTGTAAATTATTCTTTTACTGTTTTAATTTATAGTAAACCATAGAATTGAAATTCTTCTGAATTCATTCCTCTGCAGCTGACAATGTCAACTTTTTTTTACAAAACAAGCGAGCAGGTAATTTGGGATAAAAAAAACATTGTTGAATTTGAAGTACTAGATTGCAAAAAAGCTACTTTCGAATATTCTGTAATATTGTTTTGACTTAATTTTTCTATTTTTGCAGCAATTTTCTTCAACTGTCTTTTAAAAAGTTTTAATACAATATTTGTGGGGGACTCTTCTCTCTATGTCAGGCACTGTGAAAACATGTAATGAGAAAGAATACCTTCACCAGGATGCTTTCAGTCCTACCTGGAATTTCTGAAAAGAGCAGCCTTCCACATCCCACAGCTATTCAGCAGCTCCTGTCATGGCTTTATTTAAACCCCTGGGGAAAGTTCACCCCAGATTTTTATCCAAGAGGGATAAAGAAGGGAAATATAACAGCTTGGGAGTGGAGCTAAAGGCACCTGATTGGAAGATGCTCTTTAACACCAAAAGGACATTTCACTGCACATCAGTGTGATATCCTTGTAGCTCAGGGAGATTTAAGGTGCTGCATCCAGAAGCAGCTCTCTCTCCTCATTTTCAAATAATCCACCACAGCTTCATCTATTGCTGCTCTTTGGAGTAGCAGAGTGGATTTGGAGCAAACTGCCTGGTTTGAATGGACCACATCCAGAAGCTCCACTTTCAGTCCACAAAAAACAGCACACTTCCACAGGCACAGGAGGGTCCAAAACATTTTTTGCCACCACAAAGGTTTAATTTTCATCCCATTTTCTATTGCAAGTAATTGTCCCAGAGGCATTTCCTAAGCAGAATATTTCCTTGCCATGACTGTGCTGGTTGAATCTCGTGAATTGTTTAAATTTACACAGAAAATGAAACAAGTCAGATTTCTGCTTTCCAGGATAAAATGTGAAGGAACATTAAGGGAGCAAAGCAAAACAATGTATCTTACCTAATATATTTTAATGGTTATATTTCCTTAAATGACATATGTTAATTTAATAGTTTAAAAGTGAGAAAAAAATTGTTTATGAAACTGTTTCTTCTTTATATTCTTTTAATACTAACCAGAGTATTTTTGTGGCATTTATGATATCACTGAGGATAGAATTTCCTTAAATTAAATAACTGTTCCTGACATTTTATAAGCAATTTTGTGCTATTGTATTTTGTTCTATTGTTTCTTAGCTATTGTTGATTAAACTGAACAGAAGTGGTTTTGTGTAGTAAGAGGACAATTTTTAAAAAATTATATCAGAGGCTATTTCATCCTCTGAATCCCAAGTGTTTTATATTCAGGAGTTAATTTATCACTGGAATGTATTGACCCAATTTCAGATCAGAGGGGAGCCAGAAACAGGGGTAAAGGATACTGAATAGCTGTGATGTGTCTGTCAGAGAGGTCTAATCCAACCCCCCTTGGACTCTATCCTGCATTTCAAACATCTCTAAAAACACAGGCATGTATTTTTCACTACATCCAGGGAATCAGAAAATTATGTCTCCATTTAATCTGAAATGGTCATTCTGAATAGGTTTTTGGCTGTGTGACTTTGTAGCTAAATTCTCTGCCTTTTATTGCAGAGGTGGAGGGTTCAAAGCCCAAGGGATTTTAGTTTATTAGGAATGTTCATATCTATTATTTGTGCAACTTCAAACAGAAGCTACCTTTTCAACACAATTAATTTTGGCATCCAAAGGCACTCACTACATTTAACAAATATATTTAATCTTTCTTTTATTTAAGCTTATACTCATTTTAAGTTCATGAAATTTGAAGAAAAAATAAAAAAATAAATTTATGTTTTGTATCTCTATGAACAACAATCACAGAGGTCAAAAAAAGCTGACTGGGCAAACACAAACAAGCAGCTAACTGATATTTTTTATGGCTAAGAAGGAAACAGGAATTTTCTCAATTTGAGGGGGAAAACCCAATAGTTTTCCTGTAAAACCCTACACATATCTCACTTGTCAGGGAGCTAATACAAACCCCCCAGTGACATTGATGGAAAACTTTAAATGGCATTCAAAGGCCTTTAAATGAGGCCTTAAATCTCTTCAGTGTGGGCCACTAAAAGTCTCCCATCAATCAGTTTGTGTCTGTGAGCTTGTTTATGCCTTCCTGTTGTGTTTCTGTGTGAACTACCAGCTTCAATGCTACTGAGGAAACTAATTGTACAATCATTCTGTCCCCAGCACCACAACTGGAAACTGAGAGTGAATAGGTCTGTGGCCAGAGGAAATGGACAGAGATTGCTTGGAGTTGATGCCTCCTGCAAAGAGCAAGGTGTTGTGGGTTTATTCCCCTCACTCTTTGCTGCAATCCATCTGTTGCAACAGAGAGGGGCAAAGGAGAAAATGCTTTCACATTTCAGTGTATCCTCAGCAAATGAGCTCTAAACCAGGCCAGATGATAAAGAACGTGAATGTACTCTTGGTCTGGAGTCAGCCCGAAGTCCAGGCTGGCTGCAGTGGGCAAGGCAGTATTTCACTGCTTTTGCCCTGTTTAACATATTTGCCATTCTCCTGAAGGAGTGAGAGAAGGTGTCTTTGTTCTTCAACACTGTGTGTAGATATTAGGTCACTTTGTGCTATGGAGCGGGTGTTGTGCATACTTAAGAACCCATCAGGACCCATAAAATATTTAGATCTGTTCTCACTTAGGCCAGGCCTTATCTTCAATTTCCAAATTCACAGAGGGACAAGAAGGAACTATGTACAGACCTAATGCAAGCAGCTTTATCTGACACAGCTCAAAGAGGTGGAGAGATGCAGAGTGTCATTTTACCTATATCCAATACTGCTATGTATGCCATAGCCACTTAACAAGCTATTGCTGTTCTGAAAACATATTGATCCCATCCCTCCTTCAAAGACAAAGCAGAGAGATCATAAGCCCCAAAGGTTTTGTGGGTTTTCCAATCTCCTCCAGGTGTAATCCATAGAGGAACTCTCCAGAGAGAGAACCTTAGATCATAGAGCATTGTATCCCCAAAACAGGGAGCTGAGGATATTCATTCTTGGATTTAGGCATGGGAGAGACAGCAGATAAATGAGATAGGATATGGGTTTTATAAGTCATATCATTTTCATTCACTTTAATTCTGCTACAATACAAGAGCTCCTCCAAATCTGTCTTTCGAAAGGAACATTCACTGGTTCTAGCAAGTTCAGAAGCACAGTGAAGGAGACTCATTTTTACAGAGAAATGCACAATATCAAGGTGCACACCTCTGTAGTCTGGGTTTTCAGGCCAGGAGTTTCTGTTTTCTAACAAGCCTACCTTGTATTTTCAAGAAAAAAGGATACGGGCTTCTTTCACCGCATTCCCTCGACTGCAATCACGTTGGGGTCACCAGATGTCACTGTGGTGAATAACCCACGACACAGACTCCTTGTAAAATTTCTGCAAAACTGATTGGAGAAATGAATCTGACTCCAATTATTTCAGAGAATAATATTTTTCCCTTTTTATAGATTTTTCCACAGACCACTGTGATTGGCGAACGAAAGACAACCCCTTCACCCACACTGGTCAAACTAGAGGGACATCAAAACAAAGGCCCGCCCACAGAAAGAATTCCAAACATGAATATCGTTACAAAAACAATCCTGATGTTTTGTTATTTTCCCTGAGAAAATAATTTCAGCAACCCAAAACATCAGGAAAGCAGAGTTTTAGAAACTCAGAAACTCCAGGCCTGAAAACCCAGACTACACACCTTGATGTCTGGGGACGCCACTTCTGAGCAGTGAAAGGCAGCTCCCCTCCCCTCCCTGCTCTGTCTTGGCTTTCCCACTCTCCACACATGGACAAGAGAACCAAACTTACTCATTTTTCCTGTCACTTTGAGACCTCCTGGTAAAAAAGTGCTTCAAAATAACTGGATTTGCCAAGGATCACCCTGCTCTGACACAATGCCGTTCTCTATGATTCCCTGTGCCAGTGATGTCTCTTGTAACCTACGTCCCTTAGGTGTTTTGACTTGTATAGAAGCAAGTATCTTTAACCTCTAAGGAAAGCCTGTAATGACATGAGCTGTCTTGAAAGCAGAGAGTGAGTCAGGGAATTCATGGTTTGTCAAACAACAATCGCTTTGCTGTAAAACCTTACTCCTTGAAAGTTCACTTAAGGAAAAAACCCTTATATTTTACCTAAATTGAAAGCTTTTCACAGTCCAGTCATCTTAAGTGATATGCACAAAAGTGAAAGATATAGGAAAACAAACCTGCAGTAGCATTATGATTCTTCTTGCTTCTCCCTATGATGTTTGAGTACATTGGCCAGTTTCAAAATAAATTTAGCAAGAGGGTAAAAAACTCAAAGATATTCAGTTTCTGTAGGTTTTGTGAATTAAAATAAAAAAAAAATAGAGACTTAACTCAAATTAGGCATTAGTGAATGATATGGATACATCTGTCTTAAAATTATGGAGTTACAGTACTAACATGAGACAAGCAGTATCACCTTATCATCCCCAGACCACCCCACCCTTTATTTCAGCCTCAAAACTGCATCTCAGTTGACTGTCAGCTGATAGACCTCATAAACATGATGGAGGTGACCTTGGCTGAGTCACTTAACTTCTTTTTTTCATTTAAAAACTGATATAATAATAACAGTAATAATAATAATATAATATAATATGTACTTCACAGGAACAGGTATCTTAATTAATGTTTATGAAGTACTTCTAGATGAGATCTGATGGTGAAAGTACCATGCAAGTGCAAAGTATTATTATTTTTATTATAGCTTACAGCTATGTAATTGATTAAATAGTCCAAACCTAATCCCACGCAGACTCACTTCTGCACTATAAACCCTGATTATCTTCATGTACACACAGCTGATCCTTGACTTGTCCTGATGACATTAACTGCATCAATGGTCTCTTTTTGTTACTATTTCTATGTTCCTGTTGCTGACCTACTCCTCCATTATCTTTTTTGGTTTTAAATTCAAATTGATTGCTCCAGTAACTGATGCATGCCAGAAAAAGCTGGTTTTGGCATTAAACAACATTTTTAGGTGGAAGTTATTGTTCTTTAATGATTTAAATTACTTGAAATCATTTAAACTTTCCTGAAATCTATGGGACAATGCCAACACAAAGCAGTGGAGAGTCCAGGCACTTTCATTTTTACCATGGCGTCTGCATGGGAAAGGGTGGCCCCACTTTAGCTGGGGAAGAGAGGATAAAGGAAGTGGACAAGGCAAATAAATCTCTGCAAAGTTCCTCAAACCTAAGCAGTGTTGGAGAGTGAGTTAAGGGGACAGACCCTTAACAGCAGATCGCAATGGAGTCCTGGACAGGTCCTTTAGGTGATTTCTTCCCATTTATTTGCTGGAGTTCAGAAGACTGGCAGTGGCAACTAATACCTTAGGATTGGTGGATCATTGCTCTAAGTGTCCCTCTTTGTGATATGGACAAAGAAAATTTTTAAATTATTATCACGACTGAGATCTTAATCTGCCAAACCACTTACAGACTTATCACAGATTAACACTCTCACATCCCAGAAATTTTGTGGGGGATATTACAGACATTGTTCAGGCACTGATCCACAAATGACAAACATCCAATTCCTTATTCCTTCCGTGAACCAGAATTACTGGATTTCACCTGTATGAGAACTATGACAGGAAGAGTAGAGCAAGTGATGCCAAAAGCTTGACAGCTTAAGAAAAGTTTCTGTTTGGAAGAAAACTTTGGAATGGTGAGGAGCACCAAACTCTGGACTTAAACCAGCTAAGCAAAGTCCAGAACTGAGCCTTGTCCTCTGTATGAATCCCCAGCCTGCTTGGAAATAGTGTGTGAATCTCCAACATAGAGCTCATAAAGCAGTCATGCAAACACCTTGTCCAGGGCCACTTAAAAAGGGCTTTTTCAAGGGAAAGAAGGATGTGGAGAAAGATAGATGGAAATTGACAGACTAATCAGGGTTGTGAGGAAAGCAAACTTGAATGCAGAGTAGTAGAATCAAGCTCTTCATGGCCTTTTATTCTGTTTGCTTTGACACTGAAGAGCTTTCAAAGAGATTTATCTTAAGACACTAGCAAAACAAAAACCTGTGAAGAAACTCTCAAGAGGCAAATTGAGTTCCTGACCTGTGTCTAGTGTTTTTGTTGTCTTATGGATTCCAGGGGCTCTGTGTGAGCCTAGTGCCATACAAAGATTCGCAGAAATTAGAGAGCAGAGCATTTTAACAGGAGACACTGCCAGGCATGCTGATGTTGGCTCAGTAATTCCTTCCAGCAGAAAGGAAGAGTGGAGCTTGCTATTGCAATACCAATTCCCTTCTAAGCCAGCACACCTGTAAGAGAAGCCAGATTTCGGGGTACAATAAGACTTCCTGCTCTTCCTGAGTGCAGCAATGAAGTCCCACAATGGCCATCAGTGCTCCTGGGTTGGCCTTGTGTCACTGTGCTACAGCAGGACTGGGCTGGGCATGGGGACAGGCAAGCCCAGGCTTCACAGAGCAGTAAATTAAAGAGAGTGTGACAAGAGCCTCTGGGTATCCTCTTTACCTAGAGATTCTCAAAGCGAGTCCGAGTGTTGACAGCACCACTACTGTGACTGAGGGCAATTTTCTTTAAGGGTGACAAGATTTTATAAATAATCTTTTCCCTACCACTTCTCTGTGTGAGGAAAAAATTATCTTCTTGCTGAAAATACACAAACGAATGAAGTTTTGCAGCCTTAGAAATGACAGTGTTACAGATTTTTACAGTCAGGTGTAGGTAATCACAATGTTTGGGTTTGCTTGCTTTATTTTTTTACTTTAAAAGCCTTCATGTCTCTTTAATTTGCCTCAGATTTTAACTGGGGTTTTTCACACCAGTTTACAATTTTCCTGGTGCCCTGTGTTCTCAGTATTCCAGGGGCTCCTGGGAACTTTTTTTTGTGCTGCCCAAATGTTGACTGGAAGGGAGTGAAGAAGGAAAAGATGGTTCTTTGTAATCTCCAGTGGAAGACAGTCCTGGCATGCTGAGAGACACACAAACCTGACTGAAGAAAACAGGTCAGGATGTAGAGACTGTCATCCCCAACACTAACTGTGTAAAAGGGGACAGGGGCTTGCTAGGGGAGCTTAATGAGCTTGTTTCCATGGCAGCCAGTTTGCAAATCTATAACTAGCTGCAACCCTTGTTAAGAAGAACTTATTAACAAAGATCTGTCCTGAAATCAGGGCAGGTGCCAAAAGTTAATGGCTTGCAAAGCAATTCTAACTGCAAAGTTCCATATACTATATCCTATTGCCCTTTTCACTGTACTGATCTCCTTTCAATCTCATAGATAATCATTTCAAAGTAAAGGAGATGCAGAAAAGGCTACATACAGATGTGTGCTACATATCTCTAGGCAGAAAACTGAGAGCTTGAAGAAAGCATGACAAATCTCTGTATGCCCTCACAACAGGATTTAAACCAAGTGACATTCAATGTCCCTTCTAGAAATGCTAGGAAATCAAACATAATCTTAATTTTACAGTCATGTAATCTTAATTGTAAAATCATATGTACTCCTTCTCTCTTTTTTGTTTTCTTGCTTTCCTCTTCCTGAGCAGAGTTGGTAAATGTTTTCATTCCCAAAATCCTCTACTCCTTTTCAAAGGTCAATTCCACTCCATTACCCCCAAGCTAAAAGTGTCATAGAGAAATGCCATATAAATGATGGGCTTCCAGTATTCAAGTACAAAACTGAAAGCTGAAAGTTAGAACAAGAATTCAGCGAAGGAAAAAGGTTTGGACTATGTACCCCTAACTGTGTGTCAGCTGCCCCTGCCTTGGCTTTCCCTGCAGAAGAGGATGTGTTCCCTTGCAGAAGGATGTGGGCAGACCCATGGTTCTATGCTGGAGTAGCTGGGGCCTTGCAAGCTGGGCAGCTGCAGGGAACTGTGGAGGTTAATGGCCAAAAGCAAATTTCTGTTTTACCACTGGAGAGAGAGAGATTCTGATATCATAGCTCAGATCCAGAATAGATCCTAGAATAGCACAGAAAGCCTTCCAGTGGCACAGGTAAATCCCTTTCTGATCTTGCACGGGTTCATTTGATACCTTCTGCCAGCATTGTCAATCAGTTGCAGCCATAGAAAAGAAATAGCTTTTTGCATGCTGTATGTCATGGAGAGAAAATCCTCTGTCAGGTTTCCTTTTTCCACTCTCAGCATGAATCTTCACTTTCTGCTTTATTTATACAGGGAACTCCGCTTGGCATCAAAAGGGCTCTCTCTCCAGAGAGCACTCCTATAGCAGTTGTGGCAGAAGCAGCTGGGCCTGGGATGAGTATTAATCAGTAATTGTAATTATATAATGAATATGGGAGCTGCTATGTTTCTGCAGGACACTGTGCTAAGCTTTTAGCCCTCTGACAATTCAGCTGTGGAGCTCTACATTTTGTTATTTAGTCTTTGGGCTGAGTTTTGCTCCTTAGGAAGATAATCAGTCACTCTTGATCCAGTTTTTGGTTATTTTATTTTTATTTGTATCTGTATTAAAGTATGTCACTAGTTCCTGTCGTTTCTGCAGAGAAGTGTTTCAGTCTTGACTAGTGGTCATCAGGGTATTCTTGTGAGCTCAAAGACAAAGTTGTAGAATTTGTTCCAGAAGAGAGCCTGGTGGTGCTCATGTCATGTCAGGAGGGAAGACCGCCCACATTTAGTGACATGACATATTAATGCACCTTTTTATGGACCGCTTGATGGTCTTTCTTTCATCCTGTATCCCTTTTTTCTTGACTTTTACCATGGTCAAATCACCTGAGGTCGTAGAACTGTGTCCCTAATCCACAGGCTCACAGAGGTACCCACCTGCTCCAAAAGTCCTGCAGAGTTCAGCAGGTTTTCCTGGGCAATGTCAGCTCCAGGAGGCAGGCCCCAGTGGGACAGACAGCCTGCAGTATCCAGGATTTGCACAACAGCATGGGGAGCTAGGACCAGTGCAGGTGCTCCCCCATGGCAGTGAGCATCTGCACGCTAAAGTCACAGAGGAAATTCATTGCAAAGAAGAAATGGGAACTTGTTCCTCCCAAGCCTCTGAGTTATTTCCAACTGCCAGAGGATAAGCACAGAAAGTACCCAAGGACTTCAGTGCTCACTCCTTTCCAGATGGGCCCCTCCATGTCCCAGCATGTCAAGAAATATAACAACTCTTTGCAGGGATGGGGAAACAGGTCTGCAGAGCTCTGCAGGGACCTTTTCAGCCTGTTCCCTGAAGGTCACCTTCATGGGAGAAGAGATGCGCCAGGATCAGGCAGTCTAGGCTCTTTGGTAGTTTTCTCCAGGTGTCCCAGACAGAGCCTGGTGTCCCTGCAGTGGCACCTTCATGGCTCAACAAGGACACTGTTGAACTCAGTACCACATTGACTTGCTGGTTTCTGACTCATTGACAGGTTTAGCTGTGAATTGGAGGGACATGAACCTTTTAGTGGACTACTGAAGTGTCTAGTGCAGGTCTTGATATGTATTTTCTAGACAAGCAGACTGATACCCAGATGAAGATAAAACCATCAGTGACAAGCAGAATTAACAGTGGCTGGAAAAAGAAAGCCAGTCGCAAATTTCCAGCCTCTTAAATGCAATTACAGGACAGTATGTTTACAAAAAAATTGTTGGAGCAAGCTAGTGAATCAGAGAATTGACAGTTTTCTGACTTCATTTTTTTTTAATATATAGAGACTTATATTATTAGGCAAAAAGGCCTCCCTGTTTATAATGCTGGTTGCTTTTGTTTCCCTTCTCAGAAAAATGAAACAATTGAAAAAAATAAATAACCTGATGATGTCTTGATTCAATATTTGGACTGAACAGTCTGGGCTGATAGCATTTTCTGCAGAACAAAGAAGCAGACAAAACTCCATGAATACTCAGGATGGCTGAAGCCCAAGGTATTTTGGACTCGGATGCAGGAATAAGCTTTTAATCGGTGTTGAAAAATAAACTGGGCAAAGAAATAGAATAAATAATAAATATGTCTTGTAGCAGCACAGCAAGAAGCTTCTTGTTTGCTTGCTTCTACAGAGGGCCAGTACATCGTGTTCTTCCCACACAAGCTCCAAACGACTTTGTTTGGACTAAGAAATTTAAATCCATGTTTCTAAAACAAATCTATCTAAATATTTTTATATTAACAGCAGCGCAAGAAAACCCAGCCTGCCTGCACTTTCTACACAGCAGTGATGTGTTATTGTAATTGTTGCTATTAATTTCAGCTGCTATTATTGCCAGTGACAGCAGAAGACAGTCCATGGCCACTGCATCTCATCCTCTGCTGGAGAAGACCATCCCTGCTCCAGGCAGGTTGTAGCATATAGATAGAATGGAAAATATTATCCCCACAATTCTGCAGACTCTTTTAAAAAATGGTGGCAGACCAATCTTACTGCAAACTCAAGAAACACCTCTCAGGACCATATTCCTACTAAACACATAACAGTATTTTTATGCAAGTCTAAATGGCAGATTTAGGACTACTGCCTTTAGATATTAAAAAAAAAAAAACAGCTTTTGAAAACAACAAAACCTTTGAAAACTTGGCCTAAACCACTTAGTCTGCTCAAACAATTGAGGAAAAAAAAAAAAAAAGTTTAAAAAGAGAGGTCACTTAGTCCTTCCACCAAAGAAGGAAAAGGTTGGACTTAATCTAACTCTACAGTTTTTAAGGTCCCCTTAGAGTCCAAGCCGTGTTCAGAAGAAATGACATTTGCTGATCAGCTAAATTTTTAACATATGAAATGACTGCAGGAGGAACAGTTATGTATTTCAGTTGGTATGGTGAAGTGGGGAGTGATGGAGTAAAAGTATCACTACATACTCAGGAGTGTATTTATCTCTCAGTTTTCCTGCCAGCCCATTTTCTCCCCAGTTATAAAAGTTCATCTGCTTCTTAATAAAATCAGTAAATTAACAAGAATAATTTCATCTCCTTTATTAAAAAAAGCTGTAAGACATGTAATTTATTCTGAGTGTTGCAGGCATGAAACTTAAGAAAAATAATTTACTAGAGATGGCTGGATCTTTGGAACAAAATGCTTTTATCTTGAAACGCGCTGATTTTTCCAATTAAATATGTAGCAAAAAGTTGAACATATTCCTATTATTTTTCAAGTATGAAAAGTATTACTGCATTAAAAATTAAGATTCTTAAAATTATTATTGGAAGTGATTAGCAGGAGGGAAAATATCCATAACAATTAGGCTTGATTTCTTAATAATATTCACCGAGAAAATCTGCAGGTAAAAGTTATTTAAAAAAAAAAAAACAAAAAAAAAAAAAAAAAAAAATGGAATGAAAAATTGTCCTAAACTTTTCAAAAAGAGAACAATTTTTCTCAATTTTTCTTCCTGAAAGCTTGTGTGTGTGAGAGAGAGAGTAGGAAAATGAAGATGTTTTAATGGTTTCCTCAAGCTTTCCCTGGAAAATTCAATGTGTATTTTAAGCCAAGGGCTTTTCCAGTTATGCCTTACGTATTGAATGGCTCTTCTAGGAGGTAAAATATTTTTTCAGGATAACAAGAAGAGAGGAAAAAAAAAAAAAAGAAAAGAGAGGGGTTTTTGCATACCAGAAAGCATCTTAATATCATAAATGAAGTAATGGATCCAAGGCATATCTGAGATGGAGATTCATCTCACTTGCTTTCAGACATCTGAAAGTTTTCTAAGGTGGTTTAATTCTGTCTATAACCAACGGAGGGAGACAAGAGTCTCCCTATGACAATCCACTGCCTTCAGGATACACTTACACTCCTAGCTGGGCTGCAGGTGAATATAACTTTCATGTGAATTCTTCTCTCTATCTGCTTCTCTCCAGGTATTCCTACCAGCACAAAGGAACTTTTTCTGTAGTGGAAAAGAGATGATCAAAGCTGCTTGAATAACAAAAAAAAACAAAACAAAAAAAAAAATACATTGCTTGGATATGTAGAGAAAAAAATATGGGTAATGTTTCCTGGCTGTGGACACAAGTGAATGCATCTGTTTTATTTGGATGGTACTAATTTCTACAGACTCAGAGAACTTCTCAACTGCTTTTTTTTTAGCTATCACCCTAAATTTACAACAACTACATAAGCAACCTATTAAAAAAAAAAAAATACAGCATGTTCAGTAATTGAAATCTAAGGATTTTGCATCTTTGGTGTGATAATGGTTCAGAGCAATGGATAAAGAATGAAAATGCCTTAGTGTCACATATGAAAAAATTGTATATAATCTTAAAATGTACTCTTTATTAGTGTAAAGTTCTTACGCTTGGGAATGTACTTCACAGGATGACTCTGAATTGTTTAGACCTTCCCACCCTGCAATATTATTCATATGACTTGTCTGCCCCTTCAGTCCCTCTTCTCGCTGCAGATGACTTTTGTTTGTCAAAGAGAAGCAGCAATAAAGTTATGCCTCCCTTTACACTGGCAATTCACAATTTTGAAAAAGACCTGCCATCAGCAGAAAAAGAATCCATCTCCCTGCTATTAAGTTTAATTTCATGCAAATCTTGTTCCCTTCTCAGGCTTTACGTAAGCAGATCTGGACAGATCTGCCCTTTTGTTTTTACTTGCAGCTTGTGGTGCCATACAATGATGACAAAACCTCAGCTTAAAAATCAGAACCTAATCTGTATCCTTTAACTTTTCGGATCTCCTGCTCACTGAGCTGTGTGTAACCCTCCCTGTGTGATCTGGCTGAGTCTGCAGCAGCTGCTGCTGCAGGGGAGACACAATAAGGTGTGGTGGTGGAGTCACTGCAGAGAGTCCTGGCTGATGGGCTGTGAAGTCAGCGGGTTTCCATCCTCTCTAGAAGCACTTTCCTCTACAAATGTGCTGAAAGAGCAGCAGTTCTTCCACCATAAACCCCAGCCATTTTTTTTTTTTCAAAGAGAAAGAAAATTCTAATTGCCATTCTCTCGGGTTTCTGTGGTTGTGATGAACCCGAGATTGTAAAAAGTCTCTGGTTTCCCAGCCCTGCCACTGAAGAACAAGCTGAGATCTGTCTGATCTGGTTTTCAAGGTTGTTTATTTTCTCTTATAAAAACCATTCTTTTTCTGACCTGCTGAGATCTTTTTTGCAGGTCGGGATGGAGCAGACTGACTCCCTTGGGGTGGTGCTATCTTTTATACTAAAATCTACATGTACTTTATTTACAGTAATTCTCCAATGCCTATCAGCTATGTTGGACAGTGTGTCTCTACTCTAAACCAATCAAGTGTCACCATCACAGCAGAAGATGAAGGGCAAGAAGATGAAGAAGAAGGAACAGGGCATTCCCAGATTCCTCCAACTTTGTCCTCAAACCCTCATTCTAAAACCCCAAAATTCTACTTTTTCACCCTGTGACAAGTTAACTATCACTCTGCTTAAACTCTTGTGGCTTGTAAATTTTCACTCAAAGTTGGTAGCTGTTTCCATGGGCTCAAATCAAAGACACAGGTGTTTTTGACTCAGTGCCAGAGACTCTGAGACCCCTGCCAGGGTCTCTGATCACTCAGGGCAGTCAGAGGAATGTCCTGGGTTCTGACACCATTCAATAATGTGGGCAAAAACACTCGGGCAAAGCCAGCAGTTTATAATCTGTAATAAGTACACACCCCCAGAACAAGTTATACTTACAAGGAAAATTTGACACAGGCTACGGAAGAGAGGGATGAAACTCCACATACACATTCATACATGACTGCAAAGAGGAAAGTCTTTGCTGATTGTGAGTGGCCCTGGGATTTATAGCCACAGTTTCTAAGCAAAGATAAACACTTTTAAAACTTTATCTACTGAGTGCACCTGCTTACCCCTAGCATCATCTGAAAAACATGGACCAAGCTTTGAGACTTGGACTTTTGGTTTATGTGTTTTTAACTGCGGTAGAAGAAAAGTTACTACCACTTGAATTTTTGGCCACACAGTCATTTATTTCCCTCTCACCTTCCCTTTCTTTCTTTCCCCTATCTTTCAAAAGATAACTCACCCAAGTTTCTCAGAAAGCAGTCTTGAGTCTCCTTCCTGTGCAGAGAAGCTGCTCATACAGCAATTTTTGTGTCCTTTGTTTACAGTACCATCATAACATTAGGTATTGTAAAGCCAAGACTGTTCTCCAGAAACATGAGGAAAACTCCATACCCTTACCCTCTATCCCAAAGGGATAGATGTGTGCATGTGTAATACACCTGGGTTTCTGCCAGTGGATAGCCTTACTGATAGTTTGGTAGCCCTAACAAAAATTTGATGTCCTTCCAGAGCAACAGCTGCTACTCTTTAAGTGGTCCCTGAGATTTAAAAACACTGTATGCTTTGGTTGATCATTTGGTTAATCCTCCCAGCTAAAAGATCATTGCTAGACTAATGTAGCCCCACTTATCAAAAATCCAAGGAAAAACCCTATAAACTTCTGCTGTGGTCTTACCCCAGCTGGTCACTAAGTGGCCCCAGCCAAAATCAGCACAATTTAATAAGCAAGCAGTAATCAACAGCCAAGGCTACATCCAAATCCTCTCTTTCTTTGTATTGCCCTAAAACTAATAACAATAAGCAGTTCAATGTGGATGGTATTAAAGCAGATTAGAAGCAGCTGTTCACAGGGTCTGAACCAGATTTGCAACATATAAATCGGGGAAAAGCAATGGCTTTACTTGAATGTGGTAGATACCTTCTAGATTTGGGCTGCTGCTTTTCATGTCTGGTGGGTTTCTCCTTGTTCTTTCCTATTTAAAATAGCTTATAAATGACTTATGCTTTAGAGAGAGAAGGCAGTAACACTCAGCTGGTTTTGCTGGGCAGATTTTGTGCCAAGGCTATTACCTGGAATGGTTTGCATCAGTAAGTTTGGGAGGAGATAATTTTAAGGCAGTACTACTGATAAGATTTTTTTTCACTGCTTCCCCAAGATGTAAGGGCACTTCTCATATTAGCAATTTAGCAAAGCTTCAAGTTATTGTTTAATTAAATAGGGATACATTTTGGGGATGATAACATTTGTAAGAAAGATTTCATATAAGAGAAGAAGCCAAATATAGTTTTCTTCTTTCAAGAAGCTGAAAGGCTTGCCATGTTTTTAGACAATGCAAAGGTGGGGTTTATTTTCACAGAAGACAGCTACATAAATAGCTAATCCTGTTCTCCTCGTAAGTCTGGCAATATTTTAAGGTTGGCATAAAAGCCAGGAAGCATTTCCAACAGCAGTAACTGATACCTGCTTATTACTGTATACTTTTCTGTTCTAATCACTGTGATTAAATTAGAAAAAGCCTTTAATGTTCAACTACAACTATTAATCATTTTGCCAGGCTAAATATTTGTAAATGATGAAGAGGATTCTAAATTTCTAAGCTAGACCTGAGAATAGGTCTAGCTTAGAAATTGATTTTTTTTTTTTGTTTGGGTTTTCATGAGGGTTTATTTGTGGGGTTTTTTTAGTGTCTTAAGGATGGGTTCCTTAACATGTGGACCAGGAGAGACTCCAAGTGATTCTGTGAATTTTGGTTATGAGAGCTTAAGTCAGATGGCAAATCTGTGCAACTGCAACCTATAAATTTCTTGTGTAGCTTTCCGCAGGACAATTCAGATGTGAAGATCTGTGGGGTGGTCTCTAGCTGAGCTTAGTGGTCAGAGCAACTTGTTCAAGGCTTGAGTGAATTAGATCTCAAACTTTCAAGGATAAAAATTCTTCAACCTGTGTTCAGCATTTTAGCAGTCAATTATCTGTGTAATGAAAGCATTGACTAAAGGCACTGCAGTCTGTCCTGGTTCAGGTTAGGAGCCCTGGTTTTCCTTTCTATCTGTACACCTTAGGGAGGGGAGGACACGAATCCCTCTTCTTGGTTAATCTACTTTTTGGCAGAGGGTTACTTTTATGTCTTCTCTAAGCATTCTCCTGCTCAGGATAGAGTTGATTCACAGGCAAGCTCACTCTCAGCCCAGGAATTGCACTGGCTGGTTTTGCCTTTGTTTGGTTTTGACTGGGGAGAAAAGGTTGAGGAGTGGTTTCAAACTGACCAAAACCAAAATTTCAGGAAATATAACCCCATTCTGTCCCTCTTAAGTAATCTACGGCCTACACCTGTCTGTATATAAACACTTAGGTGTGTAATGAGAAGCAATAGCAAGCACAGGTTGTTGATCTTGTCATCTTGCCTTTTCTTCCCTGTCCTTGGTTTTTCCATTTATTTTTTTTTTTTAATTGTAAATTCTTTAGAAACCGAACTTTCTAATTTGACCCTACAAGACTTAAGCCAGTTAGGTGTGAGCACAATAGAGGTAATTATTAGAAACATCAGCATTATTTTATGACAGCAAAATCCTGCCAAGAACAAATAATAAGATTACTTCATTTTCTGCAACTGTCCCCAGCCTCTGCCACTGGATACAACAAAGAGTCAGATTACTTAGCCTGAAAAATAATATTTAATCCAATTTTAACTGAAGAGAGGTTTTGAGGTTGATGGAATAATTGCATTTGTCATACAGTATTGTGTTGTAGTCCTCACAGCAGTGCAAAGAAGAGGCCAGAGTATGTTTGTATACTTGGTTTTTGCACTATTAAGTTGATCTGTGGTAGGATACAAAAGCAGTCAAACTATATGGACAGGTCCTTGATGGCCACTGCCTTGCAGCTCAGTGGAATACAGAGCTATTTCATGTGACTATGACAAAAAAAAAAAAAGGAATGCATAATCAGATTTCCTTCCAATAATTATGCACCTGTGAAGATTTTTTGACCCAAAGAATAAAAATATTCCAAATATTTGCCATTATCCAAAAATTGTCTCATTTCCTGCTGCATAGCTCTGTCTTCAATGTTAAGCTAGAAAAGACAGGGAATTTTGCCTCCTGGATGAAAATAATTACCTTCTTTCTATCAAGACCAAAGAAATAAAATGAAGGGTTGGTTTTTTTTGTTTTTTTTTTTTTTTTTTTGTGAGCTGCTGCTTCTAAAAAAGAACTACCTCTTGACTTTAGAGACATTGATAGATGGTGATTCCTAAATTGGAAAGCAGGTGCCAGCTGTGGTCCTACTGTCTTGAACCTACTCTTGGCTGTGCCATGGTCTGCAGTGTCTCCTCTGAGTACAAGGATCAGTTGACTAACTCACCTTCTTCACATGCTCTGAATACAGGATCAGGGCTCACAGGGAAAACAAACAATGTGGAGAAGTGAGAATCACTTGGAAGGTCTGCCTCAGCTAGTCAGGCTGCTCTGTCAAATTCTGTGTGACACTCATAATATTTATGTCCAGCTTAGAGTAAAAGTGCATCAGCCCATTCAGCATTGCAGTACTGAACACGTGCAAGGGATGGTTGTGGGTCATTTCAGTGTTGCTCTGCAAATTCTCTGCAGAAGTTTCTGGCAGTAACTCCTCAGTCCCCTCTGATCACTACTCTATTTAACAGCAGCAGCACAATTCCAAAACATAAATAGGAAGGAAACAAAAGCACTGAACCTCACATCATCATCCAGTAGAAATCTTACAGGCTCATTAGGCAGCAAATCAGCACTGTTTATAAAAATAATGATGCAAATATGAAACATGATAATCAACTACAGCTGGTAGTTTCAGCCAGCTAATTGAGGAAACCTGTGGATTAGGTGTATCTCCCCCATCCTTCACTTTCTGCAGAGAAAAAGTTCAGCTGCTCTTCAGAGGAACTGGGAAAGTCCCTGTGACAGTCTAATTCTGTCCTAGCTGAGGTCTGTGATACCAAGGGGAGCAAAGTTACCTCAGCAAAGAGTGGTGCTCCTCACTTGCAGTTATCTGGTAAAGCAGATACAGAATAAGGTGGCAAATTCTGATGACATAAAATTGAGGTGATAAAAGTGTTATGTGGAGTAGATGAATCACCTTAGAGTGCTGAATGATTGGGAAAAAAAAATGAAAGAAAAAAATTGGTGCAGGTGGATGTAGAATAATGTAGACAAAGCCTGTCCTAAATGCTAAGTGATGATTGATACCAAAATGTCTCTATTAAAAAAAAAACATTTCCCAGTCCCATAGCTGATAATATTATGAAAATATCAGCTCTTCACTCAGTCATGAGTAAAGAAAAGGTGTTGCCAAAAAACCCAGGAAAACGAAGCGGAAAACATTTGTGTCTCAATATTAATCCACAGTGAGTCCAAATCATGAAAAGCCAAAGAATTTCTGGTTTTAGCACCTTGAAGAATTGATGCAGAAGACAAGAAAAGGTGCAGAAAGCAGTGGTAAGAATGATCAAAGTTATTAATGTTTTCCATTTGAGGGATATGAAATAAACTAGGGCTCATCTGCATAAAAAGGAGAGATAATTAAAGATGGTAGAATATTGGGCTGTAAAATCATCAGTGGCAAGGAGATGATAAATGGGGAACCACTATTCACTGGTTTTCATAACACACAGATGAGGTCAACAGTTGAAATTATCAGAAGGCAAGCCCCACATAAGTTATAAGATTTTTTTCTCTCACTTTTCAATTCACCAAGTCTCGTTGAACCCAGAGGTAATACTTCTGCCTTAGGAGGTTACTGAAGTACATGTCATTGGTTCTGGGACAGTAGATAAAAAAGAAACATGATGTTTACTCTGCTCTTAGGATTTTCCTAAGAGCTAGACATAGATGGAGACTTTTTAGGGAGCTAAATCGACCTTTGGCTTGACTCTGTTTTCTTAAGTGCTAAAAACCACTACATATTTGCAGATGAACCAGAATCAAAACCTTTGTCCTTGTTATAAAGGCTTAAAATTAACTTTTCCATCTTACAATATCAGGCTTGAGAATTCCTGGTGTTTTGCTACAAGCACTGAAGACACTACATAAAACTGCTGTAGACCTATAACTGCTATAAACGTCCTGAAATCCTCATCCACTATAGAAAATCATTCCCTGCTTCTTCTGTAAAAAGTAGTTAGTTGGTCTGGAGTTAAAGTACACACACATGAAGGAAAAGCAACAGAGATGCACTGAGTTTCATTTTGAAGATCCTGGGGGTTTGCTTCTTTCTATATTTTTTTTTTAATTGTAACTTTTTATTAATTATCATATGTGTGCAGCCTTACTATTGCTCCTATTGCTCTTAGTGTACTTTTCTGGCATAATCTTTACCCCATGGGGCTGCAGAGATAACATCCCTTGTTTGTGATGCCTATCTTGTTGAATGTTCTATGCTATGTGCAGCAGTTCTCAGCCATCTATTTTCCTTTTGGATTAAGAGATATTTTACATCCACGAACCCTGAAAACTAGAACCATTGCTGAGACATAAAATTTAACATCAAAAGCACAGTAGGAGTTCTTCAGTGCCCTGACAGTAACCCATGTGCAGGTGCACAGCCAGAAAGGAAATACACATGATGAATGAACCAGGCTTCTATTTCTGGCATCTGTCATTAGTTATGAATAGAATAATAAAGGATTCGTGTTAGAAAACAGCTTGACAGGACACGTTACTTCATTTTCTAAGGAAAATGAAAGCAGTGTAATGCTGGTACCAAAGAGAAGATCATCTCTCTGCAATACATCTTTATGTTTAGCTTAAGGCCATGGTTCAACTCAGAAAAATTATAGCTCCAGTTTCTTGATTTACAAATATATTCCTTTTGTGCATTCTAAGCTGTGTTTTAGAGCCAAAAGTTAATGCTGCAAACACAGCCCAAATATGAGGAAAGGAGATGAAATTTTCTCCTAACAAACCTGCCTTCAAGGAAATTTTTAACTAATTTTGAGTGATGAGGGTAGAGTCTGCCTGCAATAACAAACAGACAGTTTGAGATTATACAAGTTTTATGGTACACAGACTATTACTCGTGATAATGAACAAGCTAGACAAAAAGCAGCTGGGCTTTTAAACCCCAGGTTGTTTGTAGAGCTGACAGTTAGAAAAATCTCTTTATTTTTCCCTCCAGCTGGCCAAATTCCTATGAGAGTTCCAATGAGAGAAAAGAAGTGAAACTTAGGTTGATATTTCTTTTTCTCTTCCTTTTTTTTTTTTATTTTTAAAGAGATACATTTGAAGACTGAACAAAACCAAAACATTAAAAGAACAAAACTGTAAGAAAACTCTCTTAGATTATGTTCAATTCCTTAAATCACCCTGAACTCAAAAATCTGATTTTTGTCTCCTGAGCTGCTGCTGTGTTTGCTCACCACAATGTCAGTTCCTAGAGATTGTTTTACTCATCAGGTAGATGTGGGCATCTCTAGGATTTCCATGACCTCAGGGGACCCAAGTGTCCTGAAAGTTCAGTGTCTGAAGCAAAGGGAAATTGGAAAGAAATCATAAACTTTCCTATTTAAGGTAAATGAGTGGAAGCAAAATTTAAAATTCTGGTGCTTGCTTTTTTTTTTTTTTTTTTTTTTTTTTTTTTTTTTTTTTTTTTTTTATCTTTCCAATCACCTTCCTCATCTGAAGTGAAAACCACAAAATACTTCCAATTTATATCCATGGTATTAAGATCCAGACCCCTTTTGTTCCTGAGTGATCCCCTAATAGACACCTTTCCCCTTCTGTTGCTAGGAGAATATTTTCCCCTTAACATATGGTTCTTGTTCTGCTGTAATTTGTTGTCACACAGCTCTTTGGTTGTTTAAAAAAGTTATTTTTATTGCCCTTCAGAAAGGTCATGTATGATTATTCTTGTCGCTTTCCTTAAAGACCACAGCTGGCTGGGAACTTAGACTAAATAAAAGAAGTAGTGAAGCATTAATTTATTCAGATTTCGAGGGAAGGAAGAAAGGATATTTGTCAAGAGAGCACAACTCTGAGGTAGTTGCTCTGTTGTCAGCAGTCTGCTTCCCCTGCTGCTGTTCAGCTCTTGGGCATAGGGATGTGTTGCATGACATCAACAGTCAAGGGTTTCATGTCATGGCTTACTTTTACTTCTTGACTCAGCAGTGTTAGTCCTAAGATTTATTTCTCTCTGTAATTTTTTTTGGTTTTGATGAACATAAGTTCCCTTTTATACAGAGAACGTGTATGCTATACTACACTTTTAAGCCCTTTGTGCAGTGGTTTATAGCCATTTGAATTCAAAAATCTATTTAGATTTCTGAATTCAAATAAAAATCCAGCCTCTCTGGGTAGCAATTGCTCAGCAAATACTGATTCCAGTGGAAACACATTAATGCTTCAGCTTATTCCAGAAAGCTTGCTCTTAACAAAGTGACCATTCAAGAGGCCTGTCATATGAAAGGTGGAGTTTAAAAAGCCAATTATCTTGGTGCACAGTTCATGGTCTGAAAGGAAAAACTCATTTCAGGTGTTTTATGTGCTGGATTTTGCAAAAGCATATTTTACTTTTCACTTGAAATATTAAATATTTAATAATCGGCATCTTGATATCCCATCTTAAATAATATAAATCAGAATAGGGAAATGCCTGTGAAATGTGTTCAGGAGCATGGAAAAATCTTTTCTACACCATAGTTTTAGCAAGAGTCACTCTCCTTGCTGTACCAGTGTTGGCACAGAGAGCAGCCTGAGCACTGTCCTTTTGGCAATGGCAAACCCAAAATATTTAATGATAGCACACATTCACCTTTTCCCTCGGTCCTGCCCTGCAGGCATGAAACCAAATACAGAGCCAGGGTGTAGAGCATGTGTTGTAGTTTGGAAAAAATGAGTTTTTTCTGAACTTCAGTAGTCAAACTAATGAGTGCTCAGGTTTAAAGACTGGCACCTGGTGTGGCCACTGAGGACAAGGATCCGCCTCTGAGAACACAAGGGGTTCAAAGCAGAGGGCTCCCCGGAAAGCTCTCTCTTGGTTCCGGTCCCTGAGGACGGGCGGATCTCCCCTGCCCAGCGGCTGGCTGGGCGGGGGAGGGGAAGCCATGCGGCCTGGGTGAGGTAGGCTGGAACCTTGGGCACAGAGGGGGAGAGGAAAATCTTACAGGATGGAAGGGTGGCAGACAGCCTTCTTTTCCCCTTCCCCCCCCCCCCTTCCCCCCCGGAGAGAGAGACTGAAAAAAACCGGGTCTGTGATCTTCGTCACCTTGAAATTTGATATCAACAACTAGACAGCACGGCCGAAAGAGTATGGGGGGGGTGGCGTGAGAAGAGTGCCTAACAGTAAAGATACCGTGAGAGTTCTGGGGAAACAAAGCCCAAGATTTTAACCCTTTTCGTAAATGATAGAAACTTTATAAATGCTAATCCTCTTGAATTTGAAGAAGAAAGATAGAAAGAATTAAGTAAAGATGATGGAGTAAGAATGCTGAAAAGAATCTTAAGTAGGAGGAGATGATAGAGTGGCTTTAGCTGGACTCTTTTGTATAACTATGGACGGACTCATTTTTTTTCCTATAACATAGAAGCTGTATCTGGGGAGAGGCATTGGCTTGGAGCCAAGAGTGGACAGTAGTGTGAACAGAGATGAGAAGTGTCCCCAAAATTTGAGAGGCTGTCGTTTCTTAGAACTAACCAAAGCATCTTTAAGAAGAGAAACCCTAGAAACAGCTCTGGTCCATGCACAGTAGTGAGAGCACTGGACATGGAGGAAGAGGCCACGATGTGGTGCAAGAAGGACTCCTATCTCTCCTCAACGAACTGAGTACTGATTATCGGAAAGGTAGTAATAGACTGAAGATTAATTATCTAAAAGGTAGTAACGTGATGGAGAATTTTCAGTTTGTTTTGTTAGGTTGAGAACTGGGGGGGGGGGGAGGAAGACTGTTTTTTTAAATGTTTCCATGTTCTTCTATATGTGTTTTCTTTACCTATTATTAGTAATAAAGTTTTTCTCTTGCTTTCTAAATTAGAATCTGTTTTACTCTGTTTTTAGTCACATCTCACAACAGATACCAGAGACAGTATATCGTTATAAGGGCACTAGCCTTGTACCAACGTCAAACCTTTAACAGCATGCATTGTCCTTCTTGGAGCTTATGAGACTTTTAGTAGAGCCCGGAAACCAGAGAGCACAGCCTTCATTTCGTGCACGCAGCTGAAAATTAACGTATTTGCCTCTTGCATGTGGTTGCTTGGGCCCTACACCAATGCCCCTTCTATATTTTTATTACTTTTATATGTAACAGAATCTTCTGCAAAGGTTATTGTGGGTTTGCTTGATCATTTTTCAGTCTCATGTTTTCGAAATTAAGAATCAATGTTGAAATAAGGTCTAAATAGTCAAAATTATTTAACATTAAGTTTATTGCAGGATAATTTGGCAACAGACAGATACAAACTAAGGCCAACTTTATTCTGTTTTGTGTAATGAACACTAAGTGCTGATTGCATCAGATAAAAATGGGAGTTGCATCCTCTGTGCATAATTCACTTTATTAGAGGCAGTGGTGCATAACATCATAACATTTATTCACATTCATACAACCTGATCCTATGATGATGTTTATGCTTACAGCAAAATGGAAATACTCTTTTAGAGATCAGAGCACAGATGACTGGAAAAAAAAAGTCAAGGGAAACCATGGAGTTTTCATATAATGATTTAACTTTGATCACAGAGATCAGAGTGTTCTACTGGAAAAGCAAACAGGGAATAGTTTTAAATATTTATTTAAAATGGAACAGGGGAAAAAAGCCCTCCTATGACATGTACTTGCAAGTGTGTTATGGAGGAAAACATTAGAAATGCTAGTTGATGACAAACTCGTTAATTAACATACGGTAATTGGCTTAGGTATGCAGCAGTCAAAAAATTAGGTAGCTTTTACATATTTAAGATGTTAGAATATTAATCAGGAAAGAGTTTATCGTTATTATCAGACCAGAAATGATGCAGGCAGAATAGTTAAGCAGAGATTAGCTAGAATCTATTTCCCACTGTAAATCAGGCTGCAAATCCATGTGTTTTTCTGCTAACCAATATTTCTGGCACCTATTCAGCAAGGGGAACACCACTGACCACTGCTCTCCACCTGGACAGGGAGCCCTTGAGTCTCTGAGTGTGACCATCCATTCCTCGTCCATCCTTCCTCATCCATCCAATCCTTGTCTCTCCAACTCAGAGGCACAGACGTGTCAGATGTTTTGCCCAAGCCCTGATAGTCTGTCAGTTTTGCTTATCCATCCGTGTTGTAACCTCATCAAAGAAAGCCACCAAATTTGTCAGGCATGATTTGCCCTTAGTGAAGTCCTGTTGGCTATCACAAATTGTGTCCTTATATTTCATGTGCCTTAGGAGAGTTTCCAGGAGGATCTGCTCCATAATCCTGCCAGGCACTGTGCAGGGACTGCCCTGTAGCAGTTCTGGATAGAAGTCAGCAACAAAGAACACGTGAAGGACAGAGTTTTGGGCAGCTTGCAAGGTGCCACAAGCTCATCTGGCTGGGCATTGTTACAGGAACATCTGCTGGGAGCAGCAGGAGCAAAGCAGGTGCCCTCATGAGCTGCCCTTGTCAGGGTGGGCACCTCTGTCACACTTCAGCCCATGGCAGTGTGAGCACCATCCTGGCCACAGCTCAGCCTGCTGAATGCTGGGGAGCATCTGGTGCATGGAGCAGAGTGAGGAATGGCCATGAGCATGCAGTCTCACCATCTCCTCCTGGGAATAATCAGCACTGGGCAAAGTAGGGTCGTGCATTTATGCCAGAAAAAGTTAATTGCTCTGACTGTCTGAAGGAAGAACAATATGTAATCCAAACTGGTTTTTTTTTTTTTTTTTTCCTTTGCTTTCAACAGGTTTCTCATCCTTTGCTTTGGAGAGATGTAGCCCTCTTCAGACAGGTGAGGATTTTTTTTTTCTTTTTTTTTTACGTAGTTAATGTTTCTGCTAAGCAGTTAGGAAGCATCCAGCTGTTAAAAGCCTTTAATTGGTGAGTCTGCACTTCTTCAGCCCCTAACGGCTGGAGACAAATAAGCTTGTCTTTTAGAAATACCAACAATAACTGCAGATATTATTGAAGTCAAGGTGAAAACAGACAAGCTTGACTCACTAAAACAACCAGTTCAGAAACTAAGAATGCTTATTTCTGTGAAATTGTAGTAGTATACTCAGAATTTTCCATGTTGCAAGCCAATGATTTTCTGCTCACATTGTTTTGCACTTCTTCATTAAGACACAGACTACTGGGAACTATATCAATAACCCCAAAAATTGACCTGGAATATTGTGGCTTATCTCTGTTCACTACACTAGAGTTTGAAATACAGCTGTATCCACCATTCTTAACTTTCCTTGACATGATAGTATGAGATTTGTGAGTTTCAGTGCACTGAAACACATACTAAGTAGCAGTGGCTGAATTCAGGCTTATCTTCAGTTTGTTCAAATATTTGTATATGCTTAAGTTATTTCAGAAATTCATTTTTTTTTCTGTGACAAGCACAACATCAGTTCCTCACCTATAATCTGAGTTCTTTGTCTTTGTAGTACCACAAATTTCAAATCCTGCAGTGTCTTCTTTTAAACTTTATATTTGAAGTTTGTACTGGTGTCTGTTATACAAGCACAGAGAAGTACAACCACTGTCCTGCTGCCTGGTTTAAAATGCAGCTGAATGTACTTTGTATTGTCCTCAGGTTTTCTCTGTGCTGCAGCTGCTTTAATTTGTTACCAATTAATGGCATTGCCAAGGCTGCTTTGGGAAAATGACTGACAGAAAGAAATGGAGTCTGGGGGTATAAGAGAAAGGATTAAAGCATTTTGGAGTTAAGGGAGTAATTAATTAGTGAGGTGGCTTGGAAGACGGGTGGTTAATTCCTCAGGAAAATGCCTCCCATAATCTCTCTCTGCCTTGTGCTTATTATAACTCCTGTTCTCCCCACACCATCAGCCATTTCCAGCTCCACATGCTGCTTACCTAAGAGGAACTGACTTGCTGCCAGGGCAAGTGCTGTGCAGGGTGATCTGTAGACTGCTGTGTCTTCCCTGGCTCCAGCCAGGCAAGGGATGGGAATCTCCTATTTCTGCTCCCATTCCCTGAGGCACCTGAAGCCCAGAGCCCCAGGACATCAGTCTGGCCTGGACACACACACTGTCCACAGAGCCAGGTTTGTTTCAGACAGGTTCTTACCCAGCTCAGTATTATTATCTGAGAGGCTATAAATGAGATCATTAGTTCAGGTGAGAGTTAAGCACCTATTTACAGCAATTACTGGATTATAAAGAGAGAGAACCATAAAACATGTTTATGACTTCACAGCAGTCTTAGTCGAGAGGAAAGGATTTCTCCCTTAGGCTAGAGGTGTGTCCCAGCAAAGCTTAACTCTGCCAGGACAGTGTGTCCTAACTCTGTCCTCTCCTTTAAGTCTAGCTCATTGTTTCACAATTTGTGAAACACTTGTTTCATTAGAGGCATCAGGGAATGTGAATGGTGTCTCAAAGGGGGGATCTCTGAAGAGTGTTTACTGCCCGAAAGATTCAAAGCATGGCTGAATAACTCCCGTTCTTTGAAATATTTGGGAGCTCTGTATGTAATGCTCTTTATACCATGTGGTGCCGTTTAGTGTCAGGAGACTGCTGTGGGAATGCTTTTTCATCTATGTAAGAATGCATTTTAAATGAAGAGGGTTACTGATGTGCTGATTCCACATCCCTTTTTATCCTTCACTGTGATCACAAATCTACATTTTTGTAAACTCTTCCACCTTCTGCAGTACTTTGCCCTTCATTTTCCCCTGCCATGCCCCTCCTGCCCCTTAGCTAAAGCAAGATTCAGCATGAGCCTTTTTAGTTGATTCACAGTACCCTTTCATGTACCTGTGAGGAAAGAGCACCAGTAATGTGTCTGAGAGACCTAACAGTGGCTTGTAATGCCCAAACTCAGTGCCTCCCATGGATTCCACACTACAATCCAGAAATTACATAAATAACTTGTCAGCTGGAGTCTCTGCATCTTCCCGCCTTTGACATATCCCATCAGTTTACAACTCCTACCTAAGAAACAGCGATCCCACCTATACAAAGACTTTGTTTAAAAACTTTTAAAATTAATAAAGAGAAAAGAAACTAAAAAGTGTTGCTCTTCACAAGTGTTTTTTTTCTCAAAGTTTTCTATGTCAACATTGCTGATCTTACACATGAAATCCTAATGTTTCTAAATGTGGGTGTTGAAAATCCAAACCACAGTGGAAAATTGAACTGCATTCTTTCTCCATCACCAGAAATAGAAGTCCTGCAATCAGATCTGAACTGTCAGGTTTATTAATGATGTGTGAAGCAAAACTGAATCTAGCTCAGCCTTCCATGGCTGTGTTGGCTCTGCAATGATAGCAGTAGTAAAATCATCATTACAGTTATCACTAAAAAAAAAAATCCCTAGTGAAATCCAAAGAACCTCAGAGGGAGCCAATACATTGAGTAGGATGATGCTGGTTTCTGTGATGCCTCTGCTTGCTGTAATCATATTTAAGTAACAGTTTTGGTGTATGCTTAATTGTTGCTGTATTCATAGAGAAATAAAATGTAATATGATGACACTGACTTCCTTGGGGAGTGAAGTTGTATTAAGTTTGGAAGGAAGCACAATATCTCTCTGGAATAACTAAACAACAACTAGTCAGAATCAAAGACTGGAACAAGAATTTAACATGCTGTGAAATGAGAGAATACATCCAAATAGATGATCCTAAACTTTGGGAAGCAGTAAGCCGTATAGAAGTTGTGAAGCTAAATGTAAAAAGACAAAATTTTTTTAATAGGTATGAGAAGGTCTGTATAGTACTGGTAAATGGCTCAGAGGTTTGAGATTTTTACATTAGACATCTAAGAGAACAGAGTTGCATTCCTTGAAGAATAGCTGCCACAAAATATTATACAATGCAATACATTTCTTCTTATGATGATGTGTTTAGGACTGAGTTTGGAAGGAAAGCCTTATGGGATTATTCTTATTTTCTGTCCTTGAATTTATCTGTGAAGCAGGTCTGTGTGAATGTCAGTGGCTGTTTGTCATTGAAGGCATAGTAGAACACCATCTGAATTCAGTTTTGCATTACAAAGCACAGTATTTAAAGGATTAGAGTATAATTTCCAGATAATTTTTAAAAAGAGGATCTGGCAGTCTGAGAGGAATACACTAGATACTACTACTTTTTCTCAAATTCTATGCCTAAATAAGCATCATGCTGTGAATAAACAACTGGGATGTCATCCAAGCACAAAAGTTTTCAAACAGTAATTGTGCTATATAAGCAAATCAGAAATCCTGATACTGATTTAAATAGTACAAGATGTTATTCATGATTAGCAATAAATGTTTGTGAAGGGGACTTTTTAGATGTACATTATCTTGTGATTTTGCTTCAAATGGAAATGCTTCATGCATGAATATATCTCCTTGATGAGGAAAGGATCCTGCTTTGGGGTCAAGCTACCATAAAAACCTTGTTCTCAAGTTGAGTCAACTTGCAATTATTTGCTATTCAACAACTTCCTTTTATTCTTACTAAGAAATTTTTTTTTTTTCCTTGCATTACCCCAAAAACCAGATTGTGTACAGAAAGACATTTAGGGTACATAAGATCCTATGTCAATTGCTCTTGCCTTGTCACAGAAGGCCACCAAATTTTTCAGGCATCATTTGCCCTTAGTCATATTGTTCTTTATTCACAACAATCATTAACTAAATCTCTTCTAATTAAGAGCTTTCCAGGCAAAAATGCCACCAGTTGTTCTGAGTTAGAGTCATGGGCATCAGAAAGTGTAAAGGTAAACACAGGTGAATATTCACCTGTGTATTGTTTCTGTTGCAGCAGTGACCAGGCTGTTTCCAGATGGAGAATCAGGGATCTGAATTCAGCAGTGCAGCAAATGTTTGTTTAGGGCTCCTGGCAGTGTTGAATAAAAAAACAATGACAGGGCATAATATTCTACTGCTGTAAATTAGCACCACTAGTTGAAATGTGTTCATTAATTTGTACCTGTGATTATTATGTTTTTCTAGGCACACTCTATGACATCCTACTGTTGTGCTATACCAAATAAAACAGCTTCTGCCACAGCTGACATCAAAACAAAGAGTCAGTATAAACTTTGTATCATGTGTTCCTGCAAAGGAGGGAAATTCATTCATATGCACACATTTATTTGGATTAAGTTTATATTGGAAGAAACCCTTTAGTCACTGAGAACTATATAGGAGTGTGAATCCAAACCTACCACTGCTACCACATACAGTGTTTAGTGCTTGCTGGGAAAGGGCGTGGAGCTAAAGTGAAAGCTCAGTCATCCATTTTGGACTGGGTCTAGAATTCCTGTCCCTCCTGGCCAGGCAGCTGGAGCCAGAGTTATGCTGTCTACTTCTGAAAGAATGAAGTGTTTGCCTGCCCTGCTTGTGCAGGAATACTGTTCCTGAAGCTTATCCCTCTTGTACTAAAAACCCTTGAAGAGGAACCTGGATGTACTCGTGGATACGCAAGTTCCAAGGTTCCTCCCTTCTCTTGGGTCCAATGGCAAGACCCAGCTTGTAGCAGAAGTTCTTGGTGTAAGCCCCTCTATACCTGGCCTTGCATGTTGCATTTCACTTCATTTCTATTAAAAAGGTCAATAACTGTTTTTTGCAATATGCCAAACCTTAGCATTGTTGGTACCACCCACTGTGACTCTGTCAGCAAATTTCATGAAAGTAGGTTCTACTCTTGCTATTTGAATCACTAATGAAAAGTAATAATAAGCATAATTAAGCTCCAAATTGTGGAGCTTAATTATGCCTAACAGATCCATAAGATTGCATACACTCTGGGAATGTCTTACATTATTTACAAAGAACAGCAGTGATTGTTTACTAGTTTATTCACTACATAACCCCTAAGAACATACATGGAAGTAAATTCTGTACTTCTGCATGATTGCAAGGCTCAGAGAGAAGAGGGTGGTCACTTACCTGCACACTAATTGGTGCTAAGTACTGAATTTTTCAGAATATCAAGAATGATATGAAGGAGAGGGGTGTTTAAGTTTCTGCCTTTTACACAGCAAATCTTAGTTACCAAAAGTATCAATTCTTGCTTCTTCTCAGATTTTGTAAATTAACCAGTAAAGAGATGATGTGTTCAACTGAACAAATAGTCTTTATGGTACAAAGGCTGGCAATATAGTCTGAAAGACTAAGAGAGGAATACAGGTCTGCAGGGCAGCCAGCAATCTCTCCTCTCCCTCTTGTTCAGAACTGAGCAGCGAGCCTAATTTGGAGCATAAACTCTGCTGCTCCTCTGGCACATTGGAGAGACAGGGTAAATTAGCGCTGTTTGTTCAGAGCCAGGCCCTGTCTGTTCTCAGTCAGGATGGAGATGGTCATTGAGTGACCTGTCCACCCTCCACTACCTCTACAGCCAAAGCAAACAGGTCTCTGAAATGAGTCTGTGCTCAGGAGGAGCTCCGAGGCTGCTGCCACAGAGACGTTGCTGCATTGACCTTTATGGTCACTGCAGAGCTCTGACATCCTCACAAATCCAGCAGAAGTCACTGACACTCAGGAAAAGGACTCCTGGAGAAGGAAAGAAAGGAAAGAAGAAAGAAGAAAGAAAGAAAGAAGAAGAAAGGAAAGAAAGAAAGAAAGGAAGAAAGAAGAAAGGAAAGAAAGGAAGAAAGAAAGAAAGAAAGGAAAAAAAGGGAAAGAAAGAAAGAAAGAAAAGAAAGAAAGAAAGAAAGAAAGAAAGAAAGAAAGAAAGAAAGAAAGAAAGAAAGAAAGAAAGAAAGAAAGGAAAGAAAGAAAGAAAGAAAGAAAGAAAGAAAGAAGAAGAAGAAAGAAAGAAAAGAAAGAAAAAAGAAAGAAAAAAGAAAGAAAGAAAGAAGAAAGAAAGAAAAAGAAAAGAAAGAAAAGAAGAAAGAAAGAAAGAAAGAAAGAAAGAAAGAAAGAAAGAAGAAGAAAGAAAGAAAGAAAGAAAGAAACTCCAGTGACGTTTCCGTTGAGGAAGAGAATGATGGCCTCTTTGGTAAGGAGTTATTCTCTGCTGGGATGTGGAGAAAGTAAAGGGGTGCTCCCTTCATGGTGTCATTTCTTTACCCTCTGCACAGATTTTAGATGTCTGTGCCTGGGAAAATGAGATTTGGTGGAGAAGTATGTTTTGAGGCAGCCTGGGGCAAAGCCACATAATGTTGTTCATTTTGTCTCAGGAACCTGTACACATATTAATACTGAAGAAAATTTCAGCATGTTGGCATTGACTTTTTTCTTCCTTCTCCAAATCACAGCAAAAGTTAAAAAAAGAAAAGTGCAGCAGAACATTTAAACAGCAAAGGGGTTGCATTTACTTGCAGACTGATGTTAGTCCAGCTGAAAAGCTACAGCCCTTCAGTCAAGTTTGTCTCAAGACTCTTGTTCTTCTCTTCTTGCTCCTTTGTGCACTCTAATTTATTCATGATGCAATCCTATCAGGAACCGGAAACAGAATTATTTCCTTATCTTCTGGTAAAAATATTGAACCGGAATTTGTTTAAACTGACAAAGCTATTTCTGCCAAAAATATTTTCAGTATAGTCTTTCATGCAGTCCTAATTTGAGCCTGTTCAAACAGACTCATTTGGATGGCAAAGAATCAGACCACACCTTTGGTGCTGTATATATAAAACATATTTCTTCTTTGGGCAAGCACAGTGCCCTTTCCACATGAAATGAGAGCATTTTAATTTGAAAGCTGGAGTCAGTTGTGTTCATCTGAATATTGGTTTTGCTCCCCAAACCAGCTACAGGCCTGACCTGAGCAGTGGGTGACCAGCACATGGGAAAATGTGGTTCCCTGCCCCACGGCTGAAACCACAGCCTCATTACTGCTCCACTCTGGTTGCAATTTAGCAATTAATGTTTGGTCTGCTTACAAGCATAAATTGCTGCTTTTCAGCCTCATAAATACTGAAATGGCAAGTTTTGTTGTTGATGTGTCCAAGGTTTTGTCTGTCCCTTAGTGATGTTTGGGGTCTGATGCTTGCTGCTTTGTGCCTTTAGCTGTGGGTTAGGCAGGCTGGAATCATGCCTGAGTCCTGCTATCAACTACACCTCATGCTGGCTTAACAAATCTTAGGAAGGAAGAACTGTAGGAGTCACTGAGGAGAAAAGGGACCTGCTTGTGGGAGTAGTCCAAAAGCCCTGGAGAATTGCTACACTCATGTGACTGTCTTAGGTTTGGCTGTTATTGAACCCTAGGCTTTAAAATATATTTCTGTGACACAAAAGCTGATTTTTAAAAAAAAATCCTGATTCTTTGTAAGTGAAATTCTGAAAGGATCATGAATCATTTTGCTGTTACATGTATCTGCATAGCTTGATTCTCATTTTACTCATGTTTCTTCTGCTCAGTCTTTGAGGAAAAGCAAAGGTACCCACTTTTGGCATGAATTTGCAGTCTGAAGACAGTCAATTTGCACAAAAAAACAATATTGCCTTATGCTCTTCCCACTTCAATAGACCCAAAGGAAATATCTAACTGCAAAGATAAGTGATATTTTTCTTCCTCAGGATTTAAAGTCGCAGAACAATTGTCAGCCTGGCACAATGATAAACACACTGACTTTCTTTTAAACCTCAAAGAGGATACTATTTGTCTCCTACATTTTGCTTTTCTAAAATTAAAGCGTCCAGAACTGAGGCTGTCCTGAAAGTCTCTACAGTACAGAAAGGAAGCACTAGATAAAACATTTCCTGAGAACCAGGTATTACCACATTTTCTGAAAAGGAAAGATTACTTCATTCATAAAAAAACGTCAGCCTCTTTTAAGGTAGTCTATGCCACCAACACCTTCTATTCCAATAGAATAATCCTTTGTCCATACAACCTCAGTTTATTTGTCCTGCTTCCTGTTCAATTATCTGCCAACCCACCAGTAGTGATCCCATTACCAAGAGTCTGCTATGACCTCACCCTTCACTCTTATCCAAGTTGTGTCCTGCAGAGAAATAATTCCCCTGTCCTCTAATGAACTTGTCACTCAGGTGTGCAAGCATTGTTATTATCACCTTCCCAACGACCAGAAGAATGTAAATGAAAATGTCTTTGGTAGCAGTTAACTATTTTGATGACTATGAGAAGAAAACAAGTCTGGGCCTGAAACCTGTATAATAACTTTGTTCTGACAACACCTTTTTCTTGTATTCAGCCTGAAAAGGTAGACTGTAGCCTGCTGTATAGTCTTGAGCTGCACTGGAGAAACACTTCAGGTTTCAGAAGGAAATTACACCAATCAAGGGTATTTTGGTTGTTTGTAGCTTCCCACTGCTGAGATGAGACAATATAGATTTTTTTAAATCCAGTTATCTTTGCATATCTTGAGGGTTATAAGTATTATCTCATTTAAAAAATAATTTAAAAAAAAGTAAAAAAGAAAGGCCTCCTTTGGAATTAACACTGTAATTAACTATAAGTAAAAAGGAGAGGTTGTCAGGACTTGTAACAGATGTTCCTCACTTTTCTGTCTCCTCAGCTTGTAGTGTTGCTGATTTGTGTCATGCTGGAGAGACTAGTGAGAACCTGTTTTGAAACTCAGCCTGAGGGGAAAGAGGAAAAGAGTTTGGATGCACATATTTTCTCATTATTTGATCAATATCTTCTGTTTACCAACTATTCTTCATAAAAACAAAGAAACTATTCAACGTTTTTAGCTGTGGTAACTGCTTGGCAAGTATGAGCAAGATATTTTATGTGTTGTTATGTTCCTTTGACCCATCCTGCCCCTTTGGGTGGTGAAACTTTCTGAATTTCTAGAAAGACTTCCTTGCTTGGAGTGAAATATTTTTTGTACTTTTGCAGAAACAGAGTTGTTTACATTTGTCTTTTCTCCATTGTCTCTCTCCCATTGTACTCCACAGGAATAGCAGGGGGGGAATGCTAACAGCATGCATGGGAGCAGTCTCATTATTTGTGAGCTGATTGTGCAGAAAACATCTGTTTTCTGCCCAGCTTCACTTGTTTGTACACATTCACTGCTTCCAATGATGCAGTGCTGAGGAGCAAAAGGAAAACAAAACACAGAAAATCTGCCATGCTTGTTGGCTGTCCCAGTGTCTCTCAGCCCCACGTGTGCAGTTGCTTCCAGTTCATCAACAAGAAACGATGAGCCACTGAACAAAGTGTTTTAGCTGAACTCAAGTCAGCACTGTCCTGGCACCTAGAGAGTCTTCCTCTGTGTATCCAGAGCAGTAAGCTTTGTCTCTGCCTTTTTGCACTGCAGTGTGGGCCTCTGAAGTCCTTGGTCCCATTGTTCACTTTTGAGCGCTCAGCTTTCAGTTTTCTGCTGGCCATAACCACGTGAAGGCATCAATAGGAGTGGTGGATGACAAACTGAATACCAAGAGCAGAAACAGGGCTACAAAACAGGAGAAACGTTCCTTGTATTTAAATAGTTCTTTACATTTATCAACTTTCAACCTGTTGTCACTCCTCTCTCCCCCATTTCAACTGAAGCAGTGGATGAAGTTTCTGCAGCATTGACATTTGACAAAGAAAATTAAGCCAATTATGTTTCCTACCTGTTTCCAGTCAGCTGTTTTACTTCACTGTTGGATTCTACTTCTTATAGAAAAGCCTTTTATCTTTCAAACTGGATTGCTGATGGGTCTCATCAATTAAGTTCAGCAAGGACCCCTTTACTCATTGGGTGATCTTTTTTTTTGCACTCGCCATCTCACTGCAACCTTGAGCTTGAATCTGTGGGCATTGTTTTCTCTGAATAATACGGAGTTCTGGTGCATGGCCTGTACATGCCTGTACAGTATATATGCAGTACAGTTTGACTCAGCATGAGCCAATTTTGATGTTTTCTTACAGTGCTATCAGAAGATCCCCAGCAAGACCAGGAATTCAGCTGTATATACCCAGTTGTACAAGAGGAAATACTGACAAGAGAACTATCAGGGCAGCAATGGGTTCTTACCTCCCTGGGTTAATCCCTTCACAAGCTTTACACTCTTCATGCCCTCCAAGACTCTTTTATGCAGTATCTCATGGCCTCTTCCATACTGAGATGAAATTCTAAATCCCTGTTTTCTGTTCATTATGAATATACTTCCTAGAGCAGGCTTTTCTAAAATGTCTTATCTCAGTGGACACAAGTGCCTGTACATATTCTGGTATTGCTAATGGACCCAACTTCTTTCTCATTTATCCCCTTAAGGAGGCTTCTTTTTCTTCCCATGGTGATTTTCTGACAAGTAAGGTTGGATAAAGAGCAGCCCTTAAAGTATTCCTAAATTTTATCTTTACTCAGCTCCACACTGATATAATTCAGTCTCGTAAAGAGATTTTTTTGCAGAAATCCCACAGGATAATTCTGCCATAAGCTTTCAATCTTCACTGTAGACCCTGGACTCTATAAAACATTCACAGCTGGGAAGGGGGTCAGGACAGGTGAAGATAGGCACAGGCTGAAGTTGGTTCAGATTACTCCTTTTTGACATAACTTTTATCTCCTCTGATGCAGTGTTCTCCAACTGAAATGAGAATTTATGTTTTATAAACTGTCCCATGATCAAAAAACAAAAAAAAAACCTGCTCGAAACCAGATGTCCATCTGCATGATTTTCATATTTCTTGCCCCATCATTCCCTGCAACACAACTCTCCTTTCCTTACCCAGTTGTTCCAAGGTTCTTAGGATGGCTTAATATTGAAGTTTCTTTAAGACACAAGGACTCCCAAAGCTCACACTGGCTTTGCTCAAAGAGGGTGGGACTGTGTGGACCCTGGAAAACGACTGCACTTGAACACAGAGGAAATCTTCAATTTTTTTTTAAAAAAAATTCTATGTTATCTCTCAGGAAAGGTTCTCTCATAATCCTCACCTTTCTTAGGGGGTCATGTTAGAGAGCATGTCTTCTATAAAACAAACACTAAACTGGAAGGGGAGGAATTCCTCCTTCATTCCCAAAAATAGTCTGATCATCTAGTCCTGCAGTTCTATCTTCAGTGTCACCTTCATATGTCACCTAGAAATAAGTCTGTGTTCAATGCCAATTCAATAAGCTTGTAAAGAAAAATTAAAAAGAATCTGTCTTTTAAAGTATTGGTTATTCTTGCCATGGCCAAAGGCAGCATCCCAGCATCCATAAAAGACCTTAGAAGAAAAGTGCACAAAAAATCCACCACTCCTGGGCAATATGCTCCTTGCATACTATATTTTGCTAATGTTGAGTGAAAAATAAAAAGCATAGAGGGCACTTATTTCACCCACCTGAACCGACAGCCCCTGTAATCAATATGGCTGCATTATTCTACAGGAAGAATATCAGTAAACATCCTGAACAAAGTAATTTTGAAATTCAGGATGCTTACTGCAACTTTTCTATTTCTATTGGCATTTGGTAGGAGGAGGTCTTTCTCTCACTAACTCTTCTCTTCTCTTCTCCCTTCTCCCTTTTCTCCCCTCTTCAGTCCCACACGAGTTACTGTTCTGCAAAGATGGCATTACCTCATGGCTCTTACAGGACAGTACAGCTTGCCAGCTTTTGCTTCAGTGCACTTCTTCTATTGTTTGCCTTATACAATGCAGGCAAACCACAGTGCTTAAGGCAATTGTATTGAAGAACAAATAATAACATTCTTGTGCTGGAGAGGGCAATGATCTGGGCTTTTTTTTTTTTTTTTTTTTTTCCCTTTGCACACAAAGTCTTTGGCTTTGTTGACTATTCTATTTACAAGTTGGATTAGTACCCATAAAGGAGTACCCTTGAGCTCTTTTTACTTAATTACAGCTCACAGCCCCTGAAAGTAATTCTACTTGGACTTCTGCAGTCATGACAACTAAATCTTGCACAGTGCTTTTGTTGCACAGGCCTCATAGCATTTGATGCAGGAAGATAAGGTCATTCCGCTGACGTAAGATCCAGGAACCTGAGGAGATGGAGGGAGTTGCTGAAGTTCATCCAGAATTTGAATAGGAAAAAACAAACAAAAATGACAAAGAAGAATATTAGTTGTTAGTATTCTTGACATTGCAGCATAATTATCTTGAAGGAAAAATACAGTTTTTTGTTTAGGGGCAAACAGAAAGGTTCTAAATACAGAGGAATTAAAAGCATTCTGCAGAGTGTTTTTTAAACTATAAAATGTGTCTCTCTTTTAATTATTTCCACTGGAAAAGATGTTCTGGTACAAAACCAAATCTCTCTATCCTCACAACTTTTTATGGCGATGCTGTGGATCCAGACTTTTTATCTTCTCTCTCTTCAGCATGAATTAGTGGTTCTGGAACCTGCTCTATTTCACTCAACGTGTAGATGAACTACTCAGGGAAGCAGAACAAATGATGATAAATTCCATGGAGAAGGTGAAGTGGCTTTGGCCACTAGAAGAAAGACATGAAGATTTGTATTATCCCTCGAAACCCTAAAATCTGACCACTAGAAATATGGTCTCCAAAGTCCATTGTGCAACACAAGTCTTATGTATATTTTCATCACATTTTGAGTAGTTTAGTTGAAGTAGAGGTTATTTCTGGCTGTTAACAAAAAGCAGGTAACACCAGTTTTCCATTTTTAGAGGATTTGTACAGCGATGATACAGACCCTAGCATTTTAAAACTGCCAAATAATTTTTAACTTGGATGGGACTCCCACAACTAGGTAAATATCTTTCCACTGTCATTTATTCAGCCTTAGGATAACTAGCATTCTCTAGATGAGTAGCCAGATTACACAAAGTGGGTTTAGATCCAAAGATTCCTCACAGTGTTACAAGGAGTATAAATGTCAAACTGCTGCATTAAAAGTTTTTCATCTTTGTTGTCTAGGTCAGTCTGTGACCTTCATGGTATGTATGCTTCAGTAAAACATAAGTAGTTTAACATTCATATCAAAATCATGATGTTACCTGATATATTGAGAAATCTTACTAAAAAAGGTGAAAAACTTCATTATCTGGCAAATAGATGTGTCTTCTAATTAAGGTCAGGAGATACAGGCTTATATACACTTCAGTGAGTTAGGATTTCACAGGAAAAATGTTAAAACCAAACAGCACACTTTAGATCCCCTATTGTCCATCTTCCAAACACAGTCTGCTTTGAAAGGAGGAAGCCAGGGGCTCTATCCCAGTATTTGTTTTCTTCTCTCAGGCACTCTCTAGTCATAACCCCTGTGTTTTATCGTTGATTTCTGTTATGTTGAAATCAAAGGTTGACTCAGATAGATGGCTGTCAGCATGTTCACATGCTTTTGATCACACTTTCATCATTGGGAGCAACAAAAAATGTGTGATGGCCTCCAATTGCAGGCACAGATCAATCTATGGCAGGGGCAGGTTCTGCACCCAGGTCATAGAAATCATGTGGGAATGGGACATCAGCATCCTGTTGGTTCCCTGTAAAAACTGCACCTTGAACCTGTACTTGACTTTGTTCCTTCTCTTTTAAAAGGGAGTATTGCCTCTCTCTATTTGCTTAGGTGATACATTCAGTGGGTTCGAAGATCATCTTTTGCTATGCAATGGAGTTACATTCCTTAATAAGAATCTGTTATTGTTATCATATTGCAAATCTCTTTGACAACAGCAGAATATTCTCTGGAGTCTTGAACACCATGTTTTCCATGAGCCTTTAGCCTCAATGTTTAAAAAAATCCAGAGCAAACATCTCCTAAATTATTTCTATATTTCAAATTTCACTCTTTTTTTTTTTTTTCCACGAAGAATACAGATTTTGAAGAAGTCGTTGCTTTGAGTGTGAATAACAGGATCTTAGCTAAGAAACTTTTAGTGTGCTCTTAATTTGCAGATGAGAAGTACTGATTTGGCTCTAACAGAACATTTACACACTCCACAGAGACATCAAGTATAGAAATGTCATGTGGCCTCTTCATTTAATGGAATGACAGCAAGAGGGAAAGAAGGCACTTGAGGGATTAATACAATCACTGCTTTCAAGATGCTTCTGTTTGAAGGAACTTGAAGAAGTTTCCTTCGTTCTGCACAGAGAAATTCATTGCAAACAACCTAAAGCAAAGACTGTAAGGGCTCACTAACCATGTGAGAACGGTCCAGGTTCAGAAAAGCACAAAGGCCATTCACTGAGTTTGTTTTTGCTAAAACTTTTCTCATTTAGCTGTCAGTACCAACATTCATATCCTTGCCATCGGGACTGAAAAATCTCTTTTTCTTCTCTATGAGTCTTGCTTTAGCTATAACTCATAAATTGAGTCACTAAATCCAGCTAGTTCTTTCTACCTGCACATACCTGAAAGCACATCCCTCTTCAGCTCCCACTAAAATAATCTCTCATGCATCTTTCATCACCATTACTTCTACCTAGTCCTCCTAATTCCCACAGTACACAAGACTTACAGCAAATCCCATAAAGCACTTTCTGTTTGTATCATTTATACCTAACCCAGCTCCAAAAGCAATTCAGAATCTTGGCAGAGAAAAGCCCAGAAGCAAAATGTGAACTTCACACCCAGCAAGGCCCAGGTGCCATGTTTAAAGGGGAGAGGAATGTCTTTCAGGAGCTCTTTGAGGGTAGGACTGGGTCTATGGAGCTGGTGCCCAAATATTAATTTTAATATAATCAGAATATTATACAGTGAAGCTCTAGGGAGGTTATGGAAATCATCACCAGTAGTCTGGGAAAGGTGGAAGTGTCCTGCTGTTTAGTGGAATGGTGCTTGGAGAGATTAAAGTATGTGGAGCAGCCTCTCTTTGTAAATACTTTCCAGTCTATCACCAAAGTGGTGACTGCTAATCTTTTGGAAATCCTTCCTAGGCTATATCACAGTATCTCCACACTATTCCTTCCTTCTGAATTTAGTATCAAATTAATTTGTTTCATCTCCACTTGCAGTTCTCTGAGCATAACTTCTGCTTGAATCTCCACTCTCTCATCAGCCTGGTAGTTCTTGCCATATTGCTTTTCTATCTCATTACCCTTTCCCTTTCTCTTTATTTTCTCTGTATTTCCATCCATATCTTTAATGATCTCTCAGTTCACCCTATTAGAAAATCTTACCTCTATCATTATAACACCTTAGAGTCATTCAAATGTTAGTTCACACTACTTGGTTAGGCAAGGAAAATGCCTGTAGTGCATCTTATACTGGTAAATTAGCATCTCAGTATTCGTATATCACCACTGAAGACAAATTACTTGATCTTCACGGTCTCTGAATTTGTATTTTTTCTTATGCTGGATTATTAAGGATATGAGACAGGCATCTAAACACAAATAACAATAGTGTTACGGGAGAATTTGGATGTCAAATGAACTCATGTGTTCTGGGATAGATTCTTATTCTTTTCATGTCCCTAAGATATTCACAGTAATGATTCTTCTGTATTAACGGAGAGGTGCATAAGGAAAGAACAAATAAGAAACTGAGGACAACACTTGAGACTTCAAACTTATTTTCATTTTTTTCAGGATTTTATTTAACAAACAGATCCATAGAGAAAATACCCAAATCCAAAACTCTGCTTAGTTTTAAATGCTCAATATTGAATAGGAAGGTGAAGATGTCAAGATGATTACAAAGAATAATATTATGGTAAGTAATCTCTAGATTACTAGGATAACACTCTCCCTTAACATGTATAATGGACTTTCACAGATGAAAACTGACTATATTATATGTGAGAGCTACCAGATCTCATGATCTACAGGGGCCATAGGTACCTAGACATCAGTGTTGTGATGGCAAGTGCAAATTGTAAGGATCCTTGCCATATTTGGGAGCCAGAAACAATTATTTCTCTTAATACAACCAGTGTAAGCTGTGGTTATGCAGAGTGATTCGCACTTACCTGTGCTTATCAGAAGTTAAAGGGGTTTTTTGTTCTACAGAAGCAATCTGGAGAAGTACACAGATAGTGCCTGATATTATTTAGGTACCCCATGTAATTTTAGCCACCAACTGAAGCTAATATTCTCTCAAAGAAGAAAAAACATTCCCTAATTTGAAGCTTCCTTTCTATCTAATAGGCACAGAGACTTTCTGCAGGACACTAATAAACATGGAAATACCACTTACCCACCTATATTTCCTCTTTCTCATTTTTTTTTTCCGGTATGGGCTGATCACTAAGTGTTCACATTTGCTGTGCTTGTGTGACCAGGGTATTCACTACAGCGGTTTTCTGAGAATGAATATCCAGTCTGGCAGTATGGAGAACAAGGCAGACTGACTAAAAGCACCAACACACAGGCAATTCTGAGTTCAGAAATCCACTTTATCTCCTTCTGTTTCCAGCTCCACGGGTTTTTCATGAGAGAATTTCTTCTGCATAGTGCACATTGTGTTCTTCTTTCCTTGCCTCCTCCCTGTGGAGTCAGGTCACCATTATCATTTCAGTCTCCCTGAAGCTTTTTATGACTTCTGCTACCACTAAATGAAAAATTTGCTCTCTGCAGTCTTGCCACATCTTGCAAGGAAGTGCTAAGGCTGGAATTTAACGGCCCTGTAGAGGGGGTGTAATTCTCAGACAATGTTCTACAAACTGACAAATTCCCTGTGCCTTTACAGTGTGTAACCATCAGTAGTTGTTGTCTTTCCCCACTTCATTTTGTTTCTTACCTGAGTGCATATCAGGTTTCCACTGTGGACTGCCTGGGGCAGACCACTTTACAAGGTTTCCATCAAACATTTCCATCCCTTTCACCCAGAAAACACCAAGGCACCTGCACTGATTACATATTTTTGGTTTTTGAGAGCCATCAAGGTCCTGCCATGCTGATTGATCCCTTGTGTTCTAGATGTTACAGTCTCCTGTCTACATTGCAGACAAATCATGCAAGCAATGAAAGGCCGTGAACTAGGAATAAAGCCTACTTAAAAGAGTGGGAAATAAATGAGGAACTTGATGATTTTCATGAAATCTGTGTAGATTGCAAGTATTTTTAAGACTGAAAACCCCTGCCTTTGAAAGATCCTCTTTGTGAAGGAAGGAGTTTCTATTTAAGTTCCTAAAAATAAAACAATGTCAAGAAAAGATCCATATGTAATTACCAGAATAAAATAAAATTATCATGTCCTTTCAGGTATGCTGTAAAAGAATTTACTGTCTGAAGACTTTAGCTGTAGTATCTTCCTTTTCCCTGTGCAAATTATGCAGTTTTGTGTTAGAGACATTACCAGCTCTCCCAAAGCCTACATTTCTATCAGTAGTAGACGGAAAGAGGTTATGAAATGCTTCATATGATTGTTGTTTTTTTGTTTTTTTTTTTTTTATTCTAAGACACTCATGAGGCCTATAGACATTCTGAAGTATTAAAATAAAGCATCTATCTCCATTAAGGGATTAATGATAACATGCTCTCCGTTTTATAAGCATTTTATTTTCTACGAGAGACACACATCCGTACATTGAAGCTACAGGAGTACAGTGCTGTGGAAAGAAATTGGTGTAATTGAAAGAGGTTCTTCATTAATTGAAACTGATTAGTATATGGCTATCATTTTGCTAACCCATCCCAGCAGTCTCCCCACAGAGAAGCGGACAGTTAAAACACAACTTCTCCATCTGCTTCTCTTGGTTGTCAGGGATAAGCTCTTGGTTTGCTTCCCTCACTCTCACTCATCTGCCTTTCTCCTTTTTTCCCCTGCTCCTTTCCCATCTCACGCTCATTTCTCTCACCTCATGCCCTTTCTCTCTCATTTTGTGTTTTGCATAAAGCATGCATTTCACCTTTTTTTTCCTGAGATCAGTTTTTGTTCACAGTTTCCAAGGATCTCAGTGGTATCCTAGACCATAACCACCATCAAACTGAATGTCTTTGCTATTTATAGATGAAGGATCTTTGGAGCTTATAAAAGGGGCTAGTGAATGTGGCCAGGGTTTTTTTATCCCTAGGTAGTTATCCCATGTTTCTATTTTACCTAGTCAAGCAGGTGACTACACTGGAAATGTCTAGTTTGACTGCTATATATGAGAACAAAGCGCAAAAAATAAAATGTTTTCTGACAGGATAAAACGTTTGAAGCAAAAATAAAAGTTTGAAAAAAGAGAAAACACAAACCCAAACAGCAATTTCATGAAAAGGGATGTCCTGCTGGAGTTATGTCCTACTTGCTTAGGTCAGGAGTTATTTAAGCACAAGTTTGTGTTGCTCTAACAAACTACAAGGATTTGGATCATGGTTGGTATTTCCAACAGCAGGTGCTGACATAATTTTGGATACAAATCACAACATCAAAATGTGCTTCATGTCACAGTCAAAGGAAGGAAAAAACTGAATTAAACTATAGATTTGAACAAAATTAGTGAATTCATTTCACAAATTTCATATCCTCAGTGTCTTTTTCACAAAATGACTGTTATCAACAGATATTCATGGCAAGCTTTTGAAAAATGCTTACATTATTATGCAGCTCTCAAATATAGAATGTTTGTGAACTAGAGTGGTAATGTTCACTAAATGCAACCAATATAAACTATATTCATTTAGATTTATTAATGCTATTCTAGACACTTAAGGGACTGTCTGACACAGCTTTATCTTTTCTTCTCTGTATTTCTTGATATTTATTTTGCAATGGGAGTGAAAAAAAAATAATTCCTTTGAAATGCAGGACCAATGCTTTGCTAATTTTAATCTTTTCTATTTTTTCCCTATAAACTAAACTACTCTCTAGCTCTTCACTTCAGCACCCTGTTTTTAAAGGTGGCAAGGAGACTTCTTTTAGTCATCTTTTTTTCCTGTCTTGTCTATTTTAGTTTAAAGAAATTGAAGGCCAGAATTCTCTTTTTCTTTCCCAAATATTTCTTAGTCCAGAAATGCCTGATACTAGCTGATGTCACAGGAAGGTGTTGCAAGACAAACAACCCACAATCTCACAGCTTTTGCTAATAATTCCATATAGTTTATAATGTGCCTATCTTGGGTGCTTTTTCTTCCTGATGGAATTCAGAGCTGTTCAGAGAGCAATTTCTCTGGAGAAAGCTGTGCAAGGCTCTTTAGGGAAAGGCAGTGTTAATTTCTTTTTTTTAGCTCAGTTTTCTGCCTTTAGGACTCAGCATATGCAAAAGCACCTATTGAATCCTCTATAGTGGGTATCTACTAATCAATAGGCAATTTTGCTTTTGCTGAGTCCAAATGGAAAATGATGCAGCAGAAAAATTTGCTAAGCTGAACCTGGAAGTCCCTAGTTATTCTCACTTTTTTTTTAATCGCACCTCTAAATAAGCCAGAGGAACTGCAGGATTTATCTTCCTACATTTCTCTTATTGTTGAGTTTATCTGGGAGGTTATTCCACCCTCTTACTTAGAAAAAGAGAAGGAGGCTGGTATCAAATTAATATGACCCATCCTAAGCAGATGTTGTAAATTTTTAAAATGTTGACAACCACATTTCATCAACAATCTGCATATTTGGCCTTTAGTAAGAGACTTCAACAGACATTAAAAAAAAGAACAGAAAAGTTTTTCCTTGGTGCAACCTGAAAACTTCTGAAGCAGATAATTTTCATTATATTGCAAGAAACAAAATTGGAATGAACACGCAGAGGTCAAAGTAATTCTCCTCTGATCAGCCAAGGATTTAGAAGAAAGGGTTAAATATTGCTGCTCATCTTTCCAACTTCTTCATAAAATCTCATACTAAAAATTGCAAGCCCTTACTTTTCATGAGCTACCTATAGTTCCTCTGGGACTTAGCAGGGCTTTTTTCCAAAACAAGAAGATTTTGAAAACATTTTAGTTGGAGACTGAGTTGGCAATACGAAATTTTCTTTGTACTCCTTTGCAAAAAAGCCCTAAGAGGAAAACAATTCTTCAGAGCTTAGAAATTCTGTATCACACTGTTTCTTCATGTGTTTCAGAAAACTTCTGTTCTTATTCTTCAATTAGGGTAGTCCTGAGCTTCCTTCAGAGAGGAATAAAGAGGATTTCAAATATTTCTTCTTTCTTTTTGTCCCACCACCATCTGCCATCTCATCCCTCCAAATGTGAGACATACAGGATTGCTGAAGTTTTATTGTACTAGGCAAAATATGAGAGAATAAGAGGAAAGAAAGTTTGAGTGAGACAAGAAGATGATGAACCTGACTTTCTGCAAAGCCTGAGACATCTCTGACTCCAGTGGCAGCAATGACTTGAGGCCATTAAAACGAGTGGGATAAAAGCATTACTAAAGCAGCTTGATTCCCTGCAGGTGTGAATGATTTCCGCACAGTTCCTGAGACCCAGGCAGAGAACGTGTGAATTTCCTCATTTCTGTTTGCTACTTATTAAATGAGTGCATTTTGAGCAGAATAGGAGTGGGCATTTTGAGCTGGTCCATTCCAGCCCTGAGGAGAATGGAAAACCAGCAGCTCTCCAGTGCATATCTCCCCTGGATACAGGTGCTCTTCCATATCTCCAGTGAATCTGCCCAGAGCAATATGTCCATTGAGCATCTTCCCAGTCCCTGCCTCAGGTACCTGCTCATGGTTCATTTCTAGAATAAGTGACCTTATGAAAATCCTGCTTTTCACACATGGGGACATAATTAAAATCTCTGAATTTTGCATTTGTACATTCAAGCCCAGTACCAAAGGCGTTATCAGCTGCACATGTAAATAAAAGGACAGTTGTGCATTTTAGCACAGCACCTGTCTCTGGCAAAGGTATCTTTGCCTTGCTAAGAATTACTACAGATAAGCAGAGAGTGTGTTTGTGATTTGGAACTGGCTCATCTCTTTCCATCTGTCTCTAATACAAAAATAAAAATCTCCTCTGTAATTTCTGACTGTGGAAGTTGCCGTTGTTTATGCGTTCAAAGTCATAATGACCCTGGAAAATACACTCAGAAACTCAACTCTTTGGGCTGAATTTAAAGTGTTTTTCTCACTTTAGGATTCTTCAGTGGGAAATATCTTGTTAAAGGAAAGGCTGTCAGCACTAAAACTCTTTATCCCATCAGCAGTTAACTTTCCCATGTGATGACTTACTACACTCCACACTGTTCAAAGTGCCCCAGTGCAACCAGCTCTCCTGGGCAAGATAAAGAGGGCTTAAAAAATCTAAATTATCCTCCCAAGCACATGTTGCTCATCACTGACTGTCTCTGGGGTATTTAGAAGTGAAACCTTTCTTCCTCCTCTGTAACTCTTCCCCTCTCAAGCTTTCTTCCATTCTAAGCTTAAGCCACATTTCCAGTCACAGCATCAGATCAGGCAGGATCTGGTCTGGATCAGGACACACAGTCAGGTTGTGCCCAACTACCCAAACACTGACAGGAGCAGAACCTGACTTTCTGCTCCTATGTCAGCTACAAGAAGATGAGACTTAACTGGGCATAAAGTCTGTTCATATAGGGTAGACCTGTTCTTAACAAACAGGAGTCTTTATGGGAGATATATATATATATATATATATATGTTTGGCCTTGTTTTGTTTGGTTTTTTTGGGGGTGTTATTTTAAACACCAATCCATTCCATGATCTGGTTTTCATTGTGTTGGTACAACTGTGATGTGAAGGCAGGGACAGCTGGGAATGTCCAATGCTGGGATACCCTCTCACATCTCCAGAGTGGGTTTATCCCCTCAGTTTCTGCCACCTTTAAAAAGTGACAAAGGAGCAATCTCTGGCTAGTTTCCCTCCCCACTTTAAAATGATTTTTCTTCTTCAACAGCTATTTGTGTGCCTTCATTTCAACACACTGACAAACTCTTTAGTTTTTGCTATTGAGCAGGGTAATTAACACAGGTGTGTTAACTGTGCAAGTGGAACCTTACAGATGACAGAAAATACATTTACACAATAAATGTATTATTTATGCTTTTATATTCCCATACAACATGGGCATTTTAATACCATCTTCCATTTCAGGGTAACAATACAGAGTGCAGTCAAGCTGGAAATTAATGCATAGCAATTTAGAACTTTGTGCCTGCAGTTTCTATGAGGACTGGTAGGTAAGGGAGAGAAATCTGATATTGGTACAGGAGGCATTAGTAACTAAAGCTAAAGTGTGTCCTAAATAATTGTCTCATTACATTCCTCCAAGTTCATAGGCTAGACAGGAATATGACTATAGCTGACTGAATATATCTGGCAAAGCGAGGAAAAAGAGAAAATAATTCCCAGGCATAGCCTAAAAATCTTATAATTTTTTTGACACACTGGAAAAGTTATGTGTCAGAGGTAGAGTATTTTCCTGATTATTTGGCTGCTACTGAGTTCTTTATGCCTTAGCTTAGAGCTGAAGTGACCTGTTTGTCTGAGGAGTTAAAAAAAGAAAAAAAGAAAAAAAAACAAAACACAAAGAAATGTGATAAAGTGATTTAGAGAAGGGTTAAGAGGCCTTGAAACAGAATCCAAGTATTTTAACTCATCTGTGAGTCAGGATGACACACTATCTTTATATAAATTGCTGGCTTTTCTCTCTTGCTCATTACTGGTGTCTGTTCCCCCATGGTATGAATTCCCATGCAACCCTGCAGTTCCCAGAGAAGGAGAAACCTGCTTTCAGCTGCACACTGCCATTTCCAAAGGTCCTGAGGAAAAGATACTGCTGCTAGGTGATGTGTGGGAAGTTTGCTGACCACTGTCCAGGCTTGTCTGGAACTCAATTAATCCATGAGCCATTAAGTAAATGGCTGTTTCCCTGTTTCTCTGAGGTATCAATGAATTAGTGCAGTCTGCTTAGGATCCAAGCCATTAAAATAACAGAGTTAGGACTACCTACACACTCATCATTTTCAGGGAATTCAGCCTCATGCCTTGCTTCTCGTTAGAAAGAGGACAAATCATATTTTCCTCTTTTTTAAAAAAATTCCTGTTGGTTTTTTCCCTCCTATTTATATTCCCCCCTCCTTCCTTCTGGAAACCTTCCCAGAGCAGCATCCCCTCTCTTTACCTGCCTTTCTTCCTCTGGGAAGCACCTTGCTGCCAGCTGGCCTCCCAGGGGAGTTGAGGCAGCCAGATTTACTGCAGCAAGTCATTCTCTAGCCTGGGCTGGGAGGGAACAGGAGCAGCCCTTTCTCACCAGCTCACCATGTCACCAACACATCTGAAACTTCCTGGTCACCTAATGTACCATTTAGTCAGCACAAGCATTTTGCTTGTCAAAAGACTAGAAAATTTTATTAGGCCATTAATACACCAATTAATAGAACAATGTCTGTGGTAGGTACTTTGGTGTCCTGTGTGGCTATGTCTCCATCCTACAGGCTTCCATTCACCTATCCTGTAACAATGCCTCACAGAGCACTCCAAAGAGACTCCAAAATTGGTTATTATTTATTGACTGTAAAATCTTTTTCTTTTTTTTTTTTTTTTTTCCTATTGAGATGAAAAAGCTGAATATGTGAGGAAAATCTGAGTATCCTGGTAATTTTACCAACTTCCCTTAATGAAGCATGCAGGTTTTGCCCTTACATCTTCTATCCTGTGTGTTGCACACTTCCTGCTTTGCCTCTAGGGTGATGAGTAGAGACTTTACCCGTTCAGGCTTTGCCTACAGCTTGCCTCATGCTCAGATTGAAATATCTCCTGCAGTTCTCATCCCAAATAGGAAAAGGTGCAGGAATAGGAATGAATATCTGTTTGTTGGCTTGCTAATGCACTACGACCCAAGGGGAAGTGACTTCTATTCACTTGCTAAATTAAGAAAGGTACATGGCTCCTCTTTATTTTTTCTATAAAATGAGAAGTGTTTGCCTTCTTTGTCTGAAACAAATTCCTTCTTTATGTGGTCTTGGATACTTTGATGTTTACCTGGATCTTTTTCTCCATGCTGCTTATAAAAAGTCTGTATTGTGTAGTCGTGCCCAAAACAGAGTTGAGGAATTCCAATGCTTCTGAACTTTCAGTCAAGCTCCTTCTTGCTTCCAGGGGTGAAAAACTCAAACAAACTGTCATGATTCCTGCCAGCCCCTTCAGGCAAGTGCTGCTTCATACCACATGCAAAATAATGCCTGTCCTAAACCTATTTGCTTCAAGTCTAACTCGAGAAATCTCATCTCTTGATCACAACAAGTTTCTTCACTGGCAGGGGGAGTTCAGTGAGCAGTGCATGGTGCTTAATTTCAATTTAGGCTCAACCCATGACAGTTGTTTTTCAGATACCTCAAGACTGCCACAATATCTTTTAAGCCTTGAGTTTTGGTTTATGAGCTGTCAGATAACTGCTTGAGCAGTAAAGAAACCACAGATTTGAGTTATGTGTTGGTGGTGGGTAGGTGAAAAGTAGTCTACTTGTAGCTGTGCAAAAATCGAGAAGAATTAACACTTTTAAAAGCAAAAGTTTTGCTTTAAAATAAAAAAATGCTTTGTTATCAATAAGCAGGGACTCATCAGTAATGATGAGAACTGAGATGTTGTACAGTACCACTGGCCTCCAGTCCTGCTTGCCTTCAATGCCTCTCCCTGGGTACTTTCAGTAAAGTTTGTTCTTTGGCTCTGCTCCAATAGATGGCTTCCTCTCACTGACTACTTGAAATCAATTCAGATACCTGAAACACTGGCTGTGGCAAGGACAAATAACCAATATTTATTAGATGCTTGAAAATGACTTAGCAAACAGAGCAGGGTTGCTGCTTGATATTTATTTTATTTTGAGTGTAGAGATCCAAAGTCTGTGATGTTATCTTGAAGAGAAAGTGCCTGGGTGTGTCAGAACTGAAAGACTGATGGCAGAATAAATGTAGTTGTCAGCACGTTCACAGGCTGCTCCTGCTGTTTCCATGGAATGAAAAGGTCTTCTCATGGGATCACTACAGCTGCATTAGGGATGGGGGAACTGGGGCTTCCCTTCAGAAACAGCCCAATTCAAAACTCTTTGCTCGCACCAGAATAGCTACTAAATAATCTGTGAAAGCAATGGAAATGTTCCATGGTAGAAGAGGATTTGGTTCAAGCAGGGCCATTTGTAGCTTAGTGGTATTTGGTGAATTTGGTGCTAACCTTTGCAGCTCCTACTGAAGGCTGGTCGTTTATTTCCAAATATATTTGCTATTGGTAAGAGAGGTCCTCAGAAGTCTCCATAAAGAATTTTCCAAATTATGCTAATGGATGAAACTTCCCATTCCTTCTTCAGAACATTTGTCAGCCATCAACTACAGACTCTTGAAATCATTATTTTTTTAAAAATTTGATTTCTCTAAATTCATACAGCCCATTGTTTCATCTCGTTAGAGCCTTTAAAGCGCGTTATAACCATTTTGAGCTTTTAATTTTGTTTACAGTTGAAATGTGGATTAAGACTTTAATCTGTTCTTTGTGTTACTTTAATTTAATGTTAATTTTGGAATTATTTTATTCCAAAGGAAGATTAAAGATTGTTAGCTGAGTTAACCTTTTAGAGTAGCTGACTTTCCTTTTTGGAGAAGCATCTAAAGACTGTTTTATATTTTATTTTATTTTATTTTATTTTATTTTATTTTATTTTATTTTATTTTATTTTATTTTATATTGAAAAGCCTTTTTTCAGTCTATAAACTGAAAAACAGTCACTAGCAGAAATGGTGGCTGATAGCTCTGAATAGTAAATGTGCTGATTATCTCTAAAGTGCCATGAAACATCATCAGCAATCACTCCATAAGCTTTTCATCTATGTCTAATGTTACAGTCATCCATGTGGGAAGGTCAGACCACATTGGGGAGTGCTTTGGAAATTCTGTTTCTCTAAAGATATTGTTCCCATTAATTATTTCATCAGAAGTGACCTTCTGTAGCTGTTTCAGATGATCTTTTCACTCTGCCTGCCTGGATGTTCAAGTGGGTAACTCTCTGAAAAGCAAGCATTGTTTGACTGTCAAACACATGGACACTGCAAACCACACTGAAAACAATAGGAAGGCCCAGCTGATTCCAGTAGGCTGTGAGTTAGATCAGATTGAAACCAACACCACCTTTGTGGCTTGAAGGACAATTTTTTATGTATATATATTTGCTTTACTCTCCTTCAACTAAAAAAACAAACCAGTCCTTGGGGAAATAAGCTGGTTTCTGTTGGCAGGTTATACACACACTAGTGAACATGAAATGATGCCAGAACATTGTAGTGAAGTTTTGTTTGAAGTGGGCACCTACACACTGGGAGCTGGCTTGAAACCAACGATTCATTCCTCAATTCAGTTCAATTCAAAATGATTTAATTGGCAGGATAAGCTGTAGAATTGCATCCAAAGGATCAAAGAGGAAGATCTTTCAGATATGCTTCAGAGGATGGGTCTAATCTACTCACCTGTGCTTACAAGAGTTTGGTCTCCAACACACATTTATTTAGCTTCTATCAAGTTAGTCCACCCCTCCTCTGGTGAATGGTGAATTGGTGCTAACCCTCATGACTTCTACTGAAGGCTGATCATTTATTTCCAAATATATCTGCTATCATGACTAGAGGTCCTCAGAAGTCTCCATAAAGAATTTTCCAATTCTGTGTTTTTTCTGTACAGACTATGCAGATTTTTCCTTGGTTTGTGTGTGTACATATGAATAATTGTGTTGTCATGAGTGTGATGCTTGTTCCTAACTACCAACAGTAGAAAATTTTCTTGCAGGTCATTGTGTTTTGGACATTACAGTAGAGGCCACATCTTTTTTGTCTTTTTTTGTCTTCCCACTGTCGCTTTGTTTGCAAGGACAGTAATGGATGGGTTCATCCCGTGGGTTTCTCTAACTGAAGAAGCCAATGTCCAAATGAATATATTATGAAGAAAGTATTTGAAACACATTGCTCTGTTTCTTATGATTTTTGAGACAGGTAATCCTTTCCAAAAATATATGAATATCTAAATTCTAAGAAAATTCTTCCCAAAGAAGATTCAGCTCTGAAATACAAAGCTAAAAATTTACAATTTTTTAAAAAAAGTATTTTTTCTGAAGTAAACACTGTTTGTGATGGCAGACTAGAATTTTTTTGACAAGGTAAAAATACTGAAGCACCTTTTGAAATTAGCAGTTCTCATATGACTAAATGCAGTTGAAATGTCACTTCATTTTTCTCTTGGTACCAACAATAATCTTGGAAGACTGTCCAGTAAACAAAAAAATGAATATACCAGGAAAGAACATCTAAATCTAGGTGTGCAGAATAGTTTCCTTAAGCAACTAATTCTTTTCCCTTTTTCCACGTTTCCTTTGATTCCAATGCCTTCAGTAAAACTTCTTCAAACATGGTCAAGCACTTGGACTGTAGTACCTACAAGGAGAGCATCTCTTATTGCCCACCCTCAACCTTTTCACAGTTTTTGAAATGAAATATTCATCCCAGACATCTTGACTGACCTGAGAGTGCACATAGATAGTATAAAAAGAATCCCTTTGAAATAAGAGAAAGCCAAATGTAGAAATTGCACTGGAACTAAGTTCTAGAAACCTTGCACAATTGACTATTTGGCATTAGCACCAGCCCTGATGAGCTCTGAGAGGCACTCTGAGTTTCTGAGAATCCCTAACACCCTTGTGCATTGCTTACTGTGGGCTCCACACGTGAGGCAGTGGCTGAAGTTTGAGCTGCCAACTTGGAAAACTCAGGCTTCAGCACAGGGCAGGAGAGCAGGGGAGAAGAGAGGAAGGGAATCCTTGTTCTCTTCCCAGGAGGATGAGCTCTATGTACCTATTCCTTTTCATTCCCATGAATGCCTTCTATAGATTTGTTTAGTGAAATTTTAAAGGTAGAATTTTGGTTGCTAAATCTTGTAAGGAAAGCCATGGTCCATATCTTCGTACTTACATTTATGTAACAGCTACACCAGAATAATTTCATTTTGGCTGAAATATGTCCTTTCCCTCATTTAAATATTTTTGTGTCTGTTGAGCCCATAGGCTTCTGTTCTGCTCTACTCTGTGTACATAAAAAAAAGGGAAATCCTATCCCTACAAATTAAAAATTTATATGTTTGCAGCCCTTGAAACAGCTTATAGCATAGCTGATAAACTGCAGAAAAAGGAAACTTCCCTTCAATCTGAGGTCATCTGTGTGACCACTGATACTGTCCAAAACTAAATAGGAAATTAATTTTCACCAGTACATATTTTAAAGTTCCTCTTTCCCAGGAAAAAAATAAGAATATGAAGGCTAGTTTGGTGTTGGGTTTTTTTTTTTGTTTTTTGTTTTGGTTTTTTTTGGGTTGTTGGTTTTTTTTGTTTTGTTTGTTTGGTTTTTGTTTGGTTTTTTGTTGTTGTTGTTGTTGTTTTTGGTTTTTTGGGGTTTTTTTTTGGTTTTTTTGGAAAAGTAAAGAAAAACACTTAGCAGACTGGCAAAGTTATCCTAAAAGAGCCCTGCTGTGCCACTGGAGCTCACACCTCTGCAGCCTTTTGGTGAGGATATTGAGCATCCCTCCCTTTGGGATCATGGCTCTCAGGGCCTCTCCCACAGGGTAATTCTCCAAAGCCAAAGCATCCTCCTGAGATGAGGAAGACTGGGAAATGCTGTGCTCCACAGCTTGCTGAACCAGCACTTGGGCCTCAACTTGGCCTGATCTGCAAAAGCTTTACGAGAAAAGTTCTATGTCTACCAGAACAAGTAGTTCCTTCCCCTCCAAAGAGTTCTGTTTCAATACACCAGGCTTTTTTTCCATAAGAAAAAGAAATATTCATTAAAAATACTAAAATTTCTACCCTTTATTTCTGTTTCGGAACTAACACTAGCTACTGTGTTTGTGTTTTCTGCCTAGTAAAGTATCTTACCCGTGGAGCCAGACCTCTTCATCTTCCAACCAAGAGCTAATCTGTTCAACTGAGCTGAAGAAATAGCAGCCTAAGTAGTGTTAGACAGAGAGTGACTGGCTAAGATGAATGCAAGCACATAAATGCCACATCAAACAAAGCAAAATGCACAAGTGCAGTAGGGCACAGTGATGTTAATTGGGAAACATTGAGGCTTGAAAGAAACATCATAGGCTTGAAAGTTACCTCTCAGTCTGCTGAATGTGGAAACTCTCTGCTTTGATTGCATTCTGGTAATGACTCCTGCATCTACCATGGGCAATACTGCAGAGACTGGGCAGATGTAAGATCCTATTGTTTGCTGCTAAAGGGAATGCCTAATGGCTCCTGAAACAACCTTCATAGATGCAGCTGGGGATGCTTAAAAAAACCCAAAAACCTATTCTGTAAATATTAAAAAAACCCACAACCTCCCCCCCCTCAAAAAAAAAAAAAAAAAAAAAAAAAGACCCACAAAAAAAAAAATCCCAAACCAAAACAAACCAAACAAACAACAAACAAGCAAAACAAACAAAAAAAAAACTCAAAACCCCAGAAAACCCAAACACGGAACTAACTTAACAACCTCCTATGATGAATTGTAAAACTACAGTTTCACAAGGTCTACTTCATCTGATATCTAGTTCAGCTTTCCAAGTACTGATTCTATTGTAAGAATCAACCTATGTGGTTGGTGGAAGAAAAATCCAACACTGTTATTACCAATTCTCAATAACCAATTGCTGGATATTTCCTCCTTGCAGTAAACTGTATTTAGCCTTATTCAAAAAGAAGCTAGGATTTAGATGCCACAGAGCATCACTTAAGAACACCATGTGCTGGTCTTGTGTTATTATTCCACAGACACAGGTGTAATTCTGACTCCTCTTTGAAAAAGCTTCCCCCACCTCCATATTCATTACAGCAATTTCTGTCTGCCTGCAGAGATCCTAAAATACCGTTTCAAATAGAATTGCTTGATCCTGTCACCTCAAAGGCTGTTCAGCCCTGAGGCAATTCCTCATCTCTCATCACCAGCAGAGAGCTTGGTGTGGGGCAGGACTGAGAAAGGACAACCAGCTCTCCAGTCAGAATTTCTGGGATTTCCCTTCCTGCCAGTGTGCTTCCCTAAGAAGAAAAATAATAGAAAAGTCTCCAGCTACCACTTGGAGAATCACAAAATCATTTAGGTTGAACGTAACCTTTAAGATCCTGAAGCCCTCCTGTAGTGCTGCAGAGGTTGCTGTGGGACAGTGCAGGACCCAGAACCCCATCTATCCTAGTATTTGATCCTAATATGGCCAGATTCCCCCCACTTCCTACACAGTGGAACTGCATAATCTTATGATGAGACAGCACAGTTTCAGGACTAAACAGCCTTCCGAGAGTACAGCTGCTGAACAAGGGCTGGAGAAGCCAAAGGGAAAGCAAAATAACAGGCTGCAGGTGTGTTCATCATCCTGCTTGCCTCTCTCAAGATCCCCTCTGAACACATGTGCTCATGCACTCAGGCAGACTAATTTTGCATTGGTCATAGGCCTAGTGCTTCAATAAAAGATAATATTCATTAGGTGAGTGCTATTAACTTGGAGAATGCTTCATTTTATGCTCACCTTCAAAGCTACTGGCAATCAGCCTGTCTCAGGTGGCTCTGTGCCAGGCCCAGCAGGTTGTTGGATTTATTGCCCACAATCACCACTTTTGTCCAGATTTATCACACCTCACTGTGACCATTAGCACCCTTATTACCTCTTCATCTTCACTGTTTTGAATCACGACTTTGATGTATAATATCTCCTCAAGCAAGGACATTTCCCCTTCAACAGCAGTTCTGAATGGTACACAAACAACTGGAAATACCCCATCAGCTTTTCCAGCTTCAGAGTTTGTGACAAGGCTTTCTTTTTTTTAATATCAAGGATCTTTTTATCTGATGATTATTCCATTCCATCCAGGAGTCATTGTGGTATGCTTTTGTAATCCAGATCCAGGACAACCATCTCAAGTGATGAACACTAAAGGGAGCAGAAACTTACCTAGAAACCACAGGACTTCCTAATTGATTCTTCAGACAAAAATCTCCTTCCTGATGATCACCTGTGGCTCATCAGACCTACCTGGAAAATCTACAAACTTCCCTACAATTGTCTACTAACTTTCAAGTGACCAACAGGAATAAACACACTGACTCTGGAATATTGGTCAGTTTTCTCCACTGACACAAGGCTGTTGCAGTTTTCCCTTGTACTTTGTCTTCCTAAATTCACCTTTTGTCTTTTGCTGCAGGCTACAAAACTGCTTGAAGCAGTGATTAGCTGGGTTTGCCCTGTATTTAGAAAACTTCCAGTGACAATTCATGCTGGACCATGGTTATGAATCTAATGATAGTGGTACAATGAAATTTTCTCTAAAGTGTATTTCAGGAAAAAAAGGAATTCTTTTACCAAGCCTATTTTCTCCCCCACGTGAAGTATATTGTTAGAGGAGGTAGCAAACTTCATGGAAAATGAACTTTTCCTCCTTCCCTCTGCCAACTTTAACTGCCTTCTCTTCTCTTTGAGCTGCAGAGTTCCCTCCCTCTCTGCTGCACCAGTGAGGCCCACAGGTTGAAAAATCCCACATTCTATCTCCAGCATCCCAAATAACTTTATTGTCATTCAAACATCTCTTCTGCTTTTGTTCCATTCCTTCTTTCCTAGTCTGGCAAATTCTTAAGTATGTGCCTCCTCTATAACTGTAAAAAGTCCTGCAGAGGAAGTCTGTCATTCCAACTGCCCTGTCAGAGGGAATAAAGATTAAAACTGATGGATAAGGAAGAGGTTCAAATAAAAATTGTAGTAAGGAGTCCACCTGGTAGACAGCATTTTCTTAGTTTTCTTGCTACTTGGATCCTAACAGCCACCAGAACACCTGTTTTCTGCCACTGCAGCTCAGCTGTTGTTCACAAATTTCAAACATTTGTGCCAGTAATTAAATTGTGCCAGTAAACCTCTGTTAAATTTAGTTACTGAAGAAAGGAGCAAAAATAATTTATCAGATCTGAATGGATCATCAATGTGGTTTTGAATTTAATGAAAATGAGAATTGGGTCAGCAGGAGGAAGAGGAGACATCAATTAAAAAATATATCTATACTGGAGTCTCAAAAGCCATTAACATTGATTTCAATCCAGTACAATAGGCCTGGCTGACAAAAAAACATTGAAGAATGATTAAAGAGACTTTTTATTTTTTTTTTTCCTGTGGTTAGAATACAGTAACAGAGCTTCAAGAAGTGAAAGTAAATAGGATGTAATCACCCCAGAGAGCTATAAAAGGCTATGAGAAGCTGTAAATGCTACTGCTTTGTTTGGTCTCCTTTCATATATTTATTTACATTTTTAAAGTTGAATATTTGTTTTGGATGGACAGGAATGGGGCACTGGAGCTGGAATTCATTCTGCCCCTTCAGCTGTTCTTCTCACAGGCTCATTGCTTCACTGGAGCATCCTGAGGGCTTCTGTTGCTGAAAGTGATACAGGCACAGTCAGACAGGCTCCTCACAGCTGAATCCTGTGCAGGTAGGGCTGGCAACACACACTGGCTTGGTTTAACTGTGTTTTGATGTATGCAATATCCCCACCGTAAATAATGTCACTATTCCATTCTTGAGTCAGAAATGTGTCACTTCTGAGTCAGCCCAGTCACATGGGAACTATAGATGACATAGAAGAACTTCTTTCATCTTCCTGCTCTTTATTTTCAGATCATTTTACGGTCTGCTCCATATGAATGACCCAAACAGGATGGACTTTTCACTAAAAAAATATCACAGAGCTGCTATATTGCCGTAAGAACTTTGTTGCAGCCTGGATCCAAGGAGATCTTTGGGTCTGCTAGCAACAACTCTTCTGCTTCTGTCCTTGATTTTCAAGCCTGCAGCTACACAACTACCAAGGTCAGTGTTTTTTTTTTAGTGTGGTTTGTGAATAACAGAAGTTACGTGATGAAGTAAACTAAAATTCAACCTCCATAAAAATGGAAAACTATTATGTCTTCCTCTCTTACATATTCTTGAATAGATGGCTATAATTCTGCTTTGGCATCTTTGGTAGAATTTTTTCTCATCTAATTCATCCCACTAATCCTGCAGAAAACTCTTCAGGATCAAGGGTTTCTCCTTCTTGTTAGTTTGCAAGGATTTTTCTTTTTCCTTCAGCTGATGAGTTGACCACTCACACAGTGGTCTAATCAGTGCCAAGCTTCCTTAAAGTGAGAAATGAGGGAGAGAGGCAGAACAATCCAAGGGCTGGAGTAATCCCTGAAAAATAGCATATAAACCACCTGCTTCATTTTTAGCCTGCTTTAAGAGCCATTCATTGATTTTTGCTAGACTGTGATTCACAAGGAAGGGAGGTAAGTTTGTATACTTCTTAAACTTGATGCACTCAGGCTAGAAAAAATAAGAACAAAACAATTCTCTAAGGTTGGAATGTTATCCCTGATTCCACTAATTAGTGGAAACCAGATGTTCAAAGGCTGAGTACTCTGTTCTCTGCAGCAGACAATACTTCAAAACCTTCCCGAGCTTTACCAGGCACACAGGTTAGCTAGTTTATATGTGCCAAATCAAGTTACCTATCAGAGCCATAATAGCTTTTTATTTTCTGAAAGAAGCTATTTACTTCATTCAGACACTAATGTATTTTAATTAATGTATGTTTATGTTGTAAATAGTTATCAGAAAACTGACAACATCTTGATCAGAAATCTTGTTGGTCTAAGACTTGAGAGCTGATAGTCAAACATCTCTGGGGATCGCTTTACTTTCTTCTATTTTTTTTTTTTTTTCATTGACTGTGACAAACCAAGCCAAATGATATTTAAGGAACCCTGTAAAACTCATAGCTGTTGCCAGGTTACTGTCTGTAGGTTTGAAAAATTAAGCTTTTGTTAACTGGAGTCACTGTCCCTGGTGGTGTTTAAGACTGGACGTGGCACTCAGTGCCATGGTCTGGTTGACAAGGAGGTGTTGGGCCATAGGCTGGGCTAATGATCTCAAAGGTATTTCCCAACATAGTTAATTCTGTGATTTATGTGTCTAATGATTCCATATGTGCAGCATAGCTAAAAAATATCTATATCCTGAGATGCACGTTCAGGTCATTAAAAAAAAAACAGAACCAGCACTTGAAATGCAGTTGAAGTTTTGCAATGCAAAGATTCCCTGACATCTGCCTGGTGGATACATTTGCACCTTTATAGTAACTAAAACATTTCCCTGTACCTGCAGGAATTCTGCATCAGATGGTCACTGTATCAAGTTGGCTTAAAAAAAACATTGAAAACAAAAATCACCTATGCTATTAGATATTATTTCTGATACTTTTTCTTTTCTTTCTTAGATACAATCAACTGGTAATCACTTCTGTCTTCACTAAATTGCAGGTCAGTAAGCAACACACTGCATGTAACTTTTAGATATTGTTGAGAAACAAAATTAATTGCCCAAAAGTATGGACAATTGCATCATGAACAAAGGAAGGCATAAAATAGGGCTACAGATCTTGAAGAAAATACCACACTTTGGCCATCATTTCAAAAATTAATTTTACTGGAGTGTGACTACAATTGTTAGCAAAATTACTTGACAAATAGATAGTCCAGCAATCACAGTTTAAGCGTGTTAGCTGAGATCTCATTAAAATACAAAAAAAGGACATATTTTGGTGCAGATTATATCTACCTAATATCATGGAGGCTTCTGCAGATCAGCTGGACTTCAGCTCATTTTGTTTACTTGCATCAGCTTTCAGCACGTTTTGGCACAATTCCTTATCTTGCATTTACATTGGTCTGAGAAGGACCCATCTCTGAAACCGCTGGAGAAAAACAAATATGTTGATTAGTTAATCTCATTTTGTTTTGTTGTCTGAAATTTTGGGAAGATCAAGGGAGTATTTTATTAACTATTTCCTAAGTCTGTAATAGATTTTTTCTCTTTTGAGTAAAGTCAGAGGTTTAATTTTAAGCCAGTTGGTTTAATATTAATGACTTTTATAGAGCATCAAACTGGCTCACAAACCAGCTCTTGGAGAAGTCATTCTATTTCTGAAAATATTTGGTTAGATAAATAAATTTGCTTTTAAACTCTTCCCAAACTGTACTTTTGCACAGAAATGTCTTCATGTGAAATTTTGGAGTAAGTCCAGAATGAAGGAAGTGATGTAAGAATATTTGCCCTTCATTTCTTCTGGAAAAAAAAAAAATCTCATAAGGACTCAGGCTCAAAGGTACACCCTGTGAGCACAGGACTAAAATCTCCTTCTGATTTCAGATATGACCCCATCATGACCTTTAGAATCAAGGTCAAATCAAGTGGTCAACAGTCAGTGTTAGAAGACAAAAAGTAGTTTTAGTGATTATGAGTAGTCAGGGGTGGAAAATGAAACTGCAAAACTTCTAATACTCCCTGATTTTACACAGGCAGAACCGAGCATTGAACAAATCAGTTTAAGGACCCCAGTCATATTTGTGAGCACAAGTCTGCAGTGCACAGCTGAATTCAGATGTTCAACATGTTTGCACTTAAAAGTGCAGATACTAAAATGGAGCCATTTCTAAGTCATTTCCAGAACATCAATTTATTGTTGGCTTGAGAGGAAGATCTCATAGAAAAACCACAGCCAGTGTAGCAAGGGAATTTGAGAAGCCACATCAGATGGGTGGGCTTCAAGATATGAGGGGAATTTATTATCCCTATATAACCTATCCCTATGTAAACTGCACCTGGACTTCACAAATAAGTTATATCTGAAGATAGACCATTTTAATTTATTTTCCCCACATATCCCCCATAAATTTCCAAGTTTCTTTGCCTTGACGATACAGCCTGTCCCAGGATTTTCAGCATCTTGGCAGCAAGTAAAATGCTATCCCCTGTCTTGCACTGGTCATGCCAAACCCACCAGTTCATAACCCCTCTTTTCCAGGGGTCTCCCCGAGCATCCCATTCGTCTCAGGCACTGGCTGCAAAGTGCCTGCCCTGTTAGTGCACTTTCAGCCCTTGCATCTGTCAATCCTCCTTCCTCCATGGGTTTATCTCTGGCTTCCTCTGACCCTCTGCTCAGCCTCTTGCCATCTGCAACAGCCTTCCAGTTTCTCTCTGCCTCATCAACTCTCCATCCCTTACCAGATCTCATTTGCAAACCTCTCCTCATTCCCCTGCCTGCACCTCTTAATTTCTTCCACTCTCTTCTCTCTGTTATTGGCCTTTGCCTCTCTTTGATACATTCTGCAGGCAGAGTCTTTCTGCCTCTGTTGGTCTGTAATTTATACAGTAGAATATCTATGGTCTTGTATTATTTATTTTGTAAAGCAATTTAGGAGAAGAGTTCACATGAAAGGTGCAATGAAAAATAAACTTGCATTGAATTATTGATAGTCTGTTAAGATGAGCTTGTACTATTGTCATCTCTTTTCTTACTTTTTCTTTTCTGTCTTTTTACTTCCCTTCCCAAAATGCCCCAGACATTTTATTTAAGTCTGAAGTATGCCCCTCCTGCTAACTGAACAGTGATAACTTCACAGAGTTAAATGTGTGTGATTGACAGGGTCTGAAAGCAATGTTGTCCAGGACACCTCAAAGAAAGAATGAAACTTTGAAAGAGAGCTCACCAAAAGAAAATGGAAAAAAAAATATTTAATGTAATTCTCAGGGGCTTATGGCCTCAGATAATCAAAGAGCATAGTCACACTCCTGGGGACAGAGAAAGAGGAAAGCATCAGGAGGCTCTGCAGTGAGATCTGTTAACACCAGCATCACAGACCTAATAAGCACTGAGGAAACAGGAGTGCAAACCTCTTCCTTCTTCCTAAAGCCAAGTTTGAGGAGCATGGTGGAGGTGCCAAAGTCTCCAGAGAACAAAAGCCACCTGGCAGATTTTATGCTCAGAGTATTAGCTAAAAACTGTGGAGTCACATTATTGGCCACAGCAGTGTCAGACATTTAATATGCTGGCAAAGGGTTTTACAGAAAGGAAGGAGGTGCCAAGTGGAAATGAAATTTGGGAACCAATCTTGTCATTCTGGTCAACTGGCAACGCAGCTGGATAATTACAAAGCAACAGCAGAGGTAGTCAGGCAGAATAACTTTTATATGTATTTTAAATTTATTCTTTTATTTTCCTTTTCAATTCTTTTTTTTCATGAATTGCATAGATATGGATATCAGTCATCAGTTAAAGTAGGTCTTGAAAGTCTTTCATGAAATTATTTCTCTGTCTCCATTTTCATTTTGCCTTTCTGTTTGTCTCTCAGGTTTTATTTTTTTTTTTTTTCATTTATTTTCATTTTGCTTGCACTTACCTGCATGAAACTTATTTATATGTTTAATTTACTTTATGATTACAGGTACATTCTCACACTCTGGTAATTATCTCTGGAGCAGGCTATGATTGGCATAGGTAATGATAGCTGGGTTCAACAGAAGAGTCTGCAGTTCTCTCCTTTCCCTGAGAAATGACGTAGTTTTACTCAAAGATCCACAATAAAAGGAGGAAGGCCATCTTAGTCTATGGCCCAGTTGTTGTTGCTGTAGGTTAAGACAGGTCCTTAGCTGAGGCAAGTCATTGCAACTGTGGGTTACTGGAAGTGAATCACAATGTCTAAAGCTCTGCTCCCTATTTCTCATGTACTGCCTTTCCTGCACTGTTAACACTGCAGAGTATTTTATGGCCACTTTATGTTCTGTGGGTAAATGAGATGTTATGAGATACTCAGGGAAACAAAAAAAAAAATTAAAAAAAAAAATTTCTCATCAAGGTAACTTTTCTAGAAATGAATGTGTAAGAGTAAAATGTGAAAAGATTAAATTGCAGCCAGAGAGAATATCTGAATAAAACGTGCTCTGAGATTTATCGTATTAATGTAAAGGTGCTTAAGAGTTACCCTAGTATGAAATTTTTGTATGCAGCCACGGAGAGAAAACAGCCCCTTTAGCTGTACCTGGTGCTGCTAGGAGGCAGCAGGTAGGGAAATAGAAGGGAAAAGAAGACTTTATGTTAAGGAATTTGGGACTTTTAAGTGAAATACCAACTCAGCCAAAGTAAGTGAGAGTCATACCAGTGTCTTGGCCAGTTCTGTGATGTGGCTGTTCTGTGCCCCACTTGTTAGAGGTGACAGGTCTCCTCACTCTACTCAGTGCTGGCCTGCTGCTAAGGAGGAGCTAAACTAAATTTCTGTTTAGGAGAACTGTCTTCAATAAAATCAGGTGGGATTTCTTTTCCCGGTGGGCTAATACATGTAATTAATGAAAGAGCAGTAAAGGCTCTGATCTGATATTTGCATTAAATGTTGAAAAGAATAAATCAAGACATTTCCTTGCCTTTATCTCCAGACAAAGCACAGCCTAAGCATCACTACATCTTCTGAATCTGCATTTGAGGACAAAGATGAATGATTTTTTTAACAGCATGTAGTAGAACTTGTGATGCAACAGATTAGAAATAGGGCTACACAATGGCTTGTTACAGATGAACTGCTGTGAGGACAAATTACTAGATGACATTTAACCTATGCTGGCATTTTTGTTTGCCCTCAGAACATCACCTGATTAAATGTGGATTTATTCTGACAAGCCAGATGGTCCTCTGGTTACTGCAAGGAGCCACAACATGTCAGATCTATTCCTGGCTCTGCCACCTATCTGTCCTGTGACCTTTGCAAATCACTTAACCTCTTCACACCTCCAAATTCCATTTATGATACCAGAAGAATAACGTGATTTTTTACTGTGCAAAGGCTCTGCACAGTCCAGTGCATTAAGCTCACTAGCTGCTCCACTGTTAATGAGAGGACAACAGATTTAAGTTTGTGGAGCTACATGATCAGCTGGCATTAACTGCTCCATCTCCCCTGACTTAAATGGACTCTGACTAATTCATGATCTCTGAAGATTTGCCTCATTTTATGTTCTCATTTAATTTACAATCTGAATATTTCATTTGCAGTATTTTGCCATTAAGGTCCCATTCTCTTATATTGTTTTTAATAAGCTATTAACAAATTTATTCAAGGGTAATAAATCCTTATGAAGTCATACAAATCAATGACTTGCTCTTATTGCTGCTAATAGATAACTCACATTTCAGCCATCAGTGTGCTTCCAAGATGTTTTACTAAAATTAGTTATGGCTATGTCAATTTAAATTTTGAAATTAGAAGTAATTTTAATCTCTTCTCAGAATTCAGTTTTTTTAGGAAATACTTCTATGCCTTTGAAACTTAAGGGGTTCTTTTCCCTTCAAATTGGGACATTTATCAAAACCAAGAAAATGTCAAAAGCTACTCTTGCACTTTTCTCAGGCTTTCCAAGAAATACCAAAGTTATTCAAAAAGTACGAATGTTTTTTCAGAATGGAAATCTGGACAAAAAAAAAAAGTGTAGTTGTCACAAAATGCAAGTAGAGCATTTGATAAAAAAAAGTTCTCTCCATTTATACTTTGGTTTCCCTGAAAACTCTCTGGGTTCAAGGATGCTCCTTTGTATCACACTAAACATACAAACCTGTCAGAAGGATCTGATACAGTTATGTCCCTCCTCAATCTTCTCATCTTCACCTCCTAATTTTCTAAAATTTTTACATACTTTAACATTTTCACATACATTTTCAGACGATTTTTTTTTTGATCCACAGCATCACTCAGCAATAAATAGGTCCTTCAAGTATTTTGTGTTAATTTCTTTGCAGCCCTTCCAGTAACTATACATAGATTGCAAAGCAGAGGCAACTCCTCTTTTTCCCATGTTCTGCTGATGTTGGAACTTCGATTTTTCAGTGTTAATAATTTGCGCATTTAATTATTTGCTTCTGTAAATCCAACTTTCAAAACCATTGTGCCTGCATTTGGAACCCGAGGTCTCAGGCATGTGATTAATTGCTAACAGTTTTCTCTTAAACACTTTTTCTGTTGGCTTATTTACTTGTTAGAAGATGAAGGTGATACGGATGTGTCTTTTGTATACCAAATAGCAATAGCTAAGTTGACTGCAAATGCTTTCTGCCTTCCTGAGGCCATGGATCTTTGTTTCAACCTTTTCAATAACAGAGGCAATTTTTAAAAATAAATGTAAAGTGTGAGAAAAACTTATTACGGCAACATTGGTGTGTCTGAGATACCTGCAAGAACATGGCTCAGTTTATAACACATTGGATTGCAATTGGTTACTGCAACTTAAACTAGATAGAAATTGGCAGGACCAGTACCAGATGAGATGTTTCTATCAGAAATCTCAGTGATTTATCAAGTAGACATATGGCTACATTTCTTCAGGAGCCCAAGATGTATAATGGAGTTTTAATAATATCCCCAGGAATCCAGTGTTAACAGCTTGATATAAAGCTCCTCGTAGGGAGTATTTCCATCAGCACTACTGGGCTTTCAGTCTCACACCTCCAGAAAGCTTCATTTACCCTGGACATGCTACTAATGAGTCACCACTACATCTCTGGCACTGAGCCCAGGCAGCAGCATTTGGCTCTAGAACCAAATTTGCCTCAGGATGATGGACGTGTAGACCTGGTGTTTCAGACTCCTATATGAAATATTATTCCTTCTAAGGTCTCAACTGAGATTTAAAATTAATAGAAGATGTAAATCCCATGTCCTTCATTAACTATGCAATAGCACATGATTCACTACCCTGAGGTACTCCTTGCACGTGACTCCTCTAACCTGACCCTTGCAAGGACTCTCCCATCAATTCACCAGTACCAGTGTTACTCTACCTTAAGTTTTTCCACAGCATTTTCCTGGCTTCTCAAAATCATTTCTGAAAGGCTTGCCTGCTACTTCATTAAATTCATTCATTAATGTGTTTCTGTACCCCCCCCAACAGTGGCAACAAACCCACTTTTCCCATGGAAGGCTCTGTCACTGGTGGAAAAGATTTAAGTGCTTTAAGTGACCCCAGTTTCAACAGGTGCAAGATGGGAGGCTCTTTCTAGGGCTCTCAGCTCAGTTTTGCTGTTCTGTGCAGCTCTGTGTTAGAACTGGCTGTAGGCTGCCTAAACAACACACAAATTATTCAAACTACTTATTAGAAATAGAGAGTTCATCACATTTGCTCATCTTGTCCTTGATACATTTCACGTCAATGTATGAGGCCAAGTCCTGCATCATTTAAACACCCATCCAATCAGGAGAACTGGGATCTTTCTGAGCAAGCCAAACCCATCCAATCAGGAGAACTGGGATCTTTCTGAGCAAGCCAAACCCATCCAATCAGGAGAACTGGGATCTTTCTGAGCAAACCAAACCCATCCAATCAGGAGAACTGGGATCTTTCTGAGCAAACCAAACCCATCCAATCAGGAGAACTGGGATCTTTCTGAGCAAACCAAACCCATCCAATCAGGAGATCTGGGATCTCTCTATGCAAACCAAACCCATCCAATCAGGAGAACTGGGATGTCTCTGAGCAAACCAAACCCATCCAGTGGGATCTTTCTGAGCTAACAAAAGCATTTACTCTTTCATTTCTGATGTACTTCACATTATTTGCTGGGTTAAAATGTTCACTAATTCAAGTGGGGGGCAGAAACCTTGTCATGTGATGTAACTCTTCACCCCCTGTGAGCAACAAAAATTATGTAAATAAAGGCAACTATGTGTGGAGCTGCATATGCTGAAGTTTACTGCTAGAAACTATGTGATGAGAGCTGTGACTAGCAGACACTTGATGTTTGTCTCCCAGATAGATTCAGGAGTTACATCTTTACAATGAATATTTGTGACCACATTTTCTCAGAACATGCATTACTGTAAAATAATATTTTCTATGGAAAGTCTCTCTAGAAATATCAAGTATGACTTAAGGTAAAAAAGCTCAAAGTCCAAGCATGATGTTATCTTTTTTTCTAAGGAATGGATTCAACTGTTTTTCTAGGTAGGTCTATTGCTCTGAAAATGGGAGTCAAATTCCATGAAAAGTTTGCAATGTTTTGGGGTTTTTTTAAATGAAGACTGAACACAGTGAAACTTGCTGAAAAGTTGTATAAATTTTAAGTCCTCCTGTATGAGCAATGCTGTGGGATTAAAAATAAAAAGGCTGGGTTTATACAGTTCCAATCTATATTTATGTGAAACAAAGGAATTAAGAAGGTAAGTGAACTCACCATGTGTTTGGAACAAAACCTGAAAGTATTCCTTTGCTGCAAACTTTCAAAAACTCAAGGGTCTTTTCAACCAGTCTCATTGAGAACATGACCTATATAAATCAAGTATACTTTTGCAAGTCACAATAACAGAGTCAGGACTTGGCTCTCTGACCACAGAGTCATGAAAGATTGTATTATTATTGTTATTAATATTATTATCATCATCATCATTATTGTATATTATTATTATTATTATTATTATTATATTATTATTATTATTTATTATTATTATTGTTATTATTGTAAATTTCTTGCTTACGTGCAAAACAGACACACACACAAAAAGGACTCAGGGGAGGGAAAAATAATATTATTTTTAATTACTTTTTACAAAAGCATGTTCTCTTTTTTTACTCTTTTTCTCTGAATAAAATTTCTTCAGATTCGTTTTTGGGTATGTTTTGAAGTGGGCAGGAATCACTTCTTTTGCAAATGACTTTCTGCACTATGGAACCTGTTCTCCTCTCCATATACAAAGTAAGGATATGGTGGCAAGCACAAGGAGGAGTTTTTCCTCTGTTCCCTGGCACCATACAAATGTCTCTGGAAACATTTGAATATGATACCAGAATGATATGTTCAGCAATATTTGCATTGTACTTTTTTCAATAAATCTTTAAACATCTGTCTTCTTCAGAGTTTTAATCCCTTCGATCACTCAGTCTGTATGACAGTTATTACTTTCACAAGCCTTCATAAAGGTGTTTGGGTTTGCAAAAACCTGCTTACACATTGAATTAACCAGGGTAAGTTAACAAGAAGCTAAAATAGAACTATGTGTATCTCAGGAATTTGTTTGAACCTACACGAAATACTGTCTATTGCAGATATACAGTGTTTATTACAATCCTCTCTTCTTGACCACAGGCCATGGTTCTCCTTTCACTTATATCAGCACTAAATGAGAATAATTACCTTGAAATACATGTAACTGCCTTAGAGCAAAACCAGTCTAATTGGCAGGGGAATCAAGCTCCACAAATTTATGTTAATTCCCTTACAATAAAATTGCTTGATCTTATTTTAATTGTGATTCTGTTTTCAAAGGCAGAAGAAAATGAACTGATGTGTTTCCTCAGACACACAGCTACAAGCTTCTCAAACTGATCTGAGCTTCAGCACAAGCTGCAGAAGCTTCACACTCACTCAGCAGAGAATTCCCAATGAGGCCTTGGGAACATTCAGTATCTGCCTCCAACAAATTAATCCCTTAGGAGATAAGTATCCAGCATCTTAAAAGGAATGAAAACCTTTTGTAAGTGAATGCTTTTATTGTCTATTACAGTCCTCATATGAGTTTACTCAACAGAGAGTTGCCAAGAAACCACTGACACTTTGCATTTTCCGCAAGTCCTTATGTATTTTCTGAAATACACAGAAAACTGCTGTGAATTTATAGAACAGTTTGTTCTGGTGTGTCCTAGTCACAGCTGTGTGTTCATGTCATGAGTAATTAGGCAGGCAGAAGAGGTGCGTGTAACATCTTTACTCATTTTAACCAACAGCCTCTTTCAAATTCCCTCCTGTTGATTCCTCAAGAGGTAGCATGGAAATTTCTGCTAGCACATCTAATTAAGCAAAGCAGAGATTAGTTAAGACCCCTCTAGCTCCATGAAATTAAAACACATTCTTCCTAGGGAGGAGACCATAATAAGTTTTTCTACACCTGGTCATGATCGCAGTTCCCGAGTCTAGAAAGCTCCTGAGAGCCTCTGGTGTGTGCGGGCAAAAGGTGTTGGATTGGTGTGAGCTGTGTGGTGAGGGTCAAACACTCAGATTTGATATAATTTTCTCAAGTACTGCCAAAGAAAGGTTAAACAGCAGGGGTTTCAGGAGTGAAATAGCTGGAGCCCTCAGTTTCCCAGCTGAGTCTGTGGCACCTGCTCCATGACTTAGGGATGCTCCGGGGTGGGATGTGGCATTCTTCTTCCCTTGGGCTGCGGCACTCTTCTTCCCTTGGGCTGTGACATTCTTCATCCCTTGGGCTGTGGCATTCATCCCCTGGGCTGTGGCATTCCTCCCTTGGGCTGTGACACTCTTCCCTGGCAGGCTTGAACCCTCTCCCCCTTGCCAGTGGCAGTTCATCCACCCAGGACATGCAGATGGGAGCTGCAGTCCTCCAGAACTCGTAGCTGCCTAAAGGACCAGGTCTCTGGGCCTTGGAGATCACTGTTCATAATTCAGGATTTTTAAAGCACTTGCTAAAACAGAGGAAGAAGGCAGCAGATCAGGTTGCTCTGTTTGAGGGCACACTTTCAGCCTTAGCAGGGGAAGAGAGCTGAAAGTAAAGAGGATACCTGAGATGTGGAAACCACTTTCTTCTTCAGTAGCCCCATGCTTGATGCTGATTTTTAGCTCAGAGACCAAAACCTTTGGTTTTTAGATAGAAGCAAGAAAAAGACTAGTGCTAACTAGATACAAGAAAGCACTCTTTAGTTTAGCCTAGACACTCAAGAATGAGTATTCTATAGAATATTATTTTTCTATTTTTTTCCTTTCTCTTACTTCTGTGCAGTCAATGAGAGATAAGCAAGAGGTAATTTAAAGCAATCCAAATCCATAACCATTCCAATGAGTGGATAAAGACGGGCTTCCCCTGGGTTTTCTGAGCTGCTAAATAACAACAGTGGGGAGGACCCTGCTGGCAGATGAAGGAACAAAGTTGTTAGGAATAGATTTTCCTCTCTCTCCTTTACTTGCCCAAGTTGTTACAGTAACTGAAGTGTAAAGCAGTAAATTTTCAGTATATTTGAATATAACACAAAGAAAATAAATCTGGAAGGATGTAGCACACCTGGCGTGGCAGTTACAGACAGGGAGAGCAACGGGTTTATATGACTCAGAAAAAAAAAAAAAAACTACAGAAAAACTTAGGCCATAAAATTCATATATTATTACAATACAAAACAACCTATCCTTTCCCACACAGACAACTAAACATAAATATGTTCATTCCTATATAGAGATCCCACAAGGATTTCATCTAAGAATCCCTTAATGTATACATTTACCTCTCTAAAGACATTATTAAAAAAGCCTGAAATTATTTATCTAAATTTTATTAGAGGTATAAATAAAAACTGAATCTGCCTAAAAATCTAATTTTTAATATCTACTGAGTTGTAGATGTATTAAATCTTAAAGTCTGAACTCTCCCTGAAAAAAAAAAAAAAAAAAAGATACTTTTTATATTCAGATATATGCTGAAATAGGAACAATAAGCACTGTCTTTTCCATAAATCTATTACACCATGGCAAAAAGCTGTTTTCTGAGGGTGGCACAATCATTGACTTTTTTCAAAGCTACTGTTGTCACTGATATTCTATTGAGTAATGTAAATTGGAAATATGTGAATGAAAAAATTATTATATACTGTATTGATCAACCAGTGCTGATCCTAAAACCATTTAAAACACCATACACATATCTGTGCAACTTCCACTGCATTTTCTGAACAAATAATAATAAAGGACTCTATAGTTTTACCAAAAGAGCTGAGTCCCAAATGTGCCTCTGCTCCTCAAATAAAGAAGAATTCTGTATATTGTTATTGTACATTGTCTACCTTGAGACATTGAGATCTACTCCTGCCAGATTAAAAAAGACCTTAGTCTAAAAATACTGTTTCTGTCTCTTTTTGTTGCATGTCAGACTGCATCAACTCTCTCCCACAAGAAGCATCTTGCTACCACATTCCTACATCCATGCTGCTGAGGAGCTTTCTCAAACCCTAAAACTCTGCAGAGAACACCTGAAATTTTGCTTGACTCTAACCTCAAGGCACAGGAAACTCACCTTTTATATCTCTGGTTTCCAGTGGTTTGTCTAAACCCCCTGGAGGTACTTTGGCTGTTTCTAGGGAAGGCAGGAAATATAGCTAACAAAAATAAATCTGTACTCACTAGTCTTATATTTGCAGCTCCATTAGGTGTGGGGTTTTTTTTGGTTTTTTTTTTTCAGAGTATATAAACCACAAAAGTTTGAAAACTTTTGCTCTAGGATCTTACAGTCTAGACATTAGACACTGGCAGTATATGGAACAAAGACAAGTAACAAGGAAACTGGGGAAAAAGGATGCAACAGAAATTTACTAAAAGTGTGGATGCTGACAGGGTAGAATTATTATTATTAATATTATTTTTATTGTTGTTCCTGTTGTTGTTATTAATAACCTAAAAAGCAAACCATATCACTTGAGCAGGGAAGCATCAGTGCAGGGAAAATGTTCCATATGCCTGTGCATAAATAGATCTGGTAGAGAACATAACAATAGCTCTGCTGCTGCTCTCTCAGGGCTGGGTTGAACCCGATAAAAACAACGGGTGATTGTTTCTTGCTGCTTTCACTGTGGATGAGAGGGAGCCGTTGTAATGGGACTGCCTATTAACGAGGATGTAACTCAGTGAGGCAAACAGTGATTATACAACTGGAGGAACAGACTGGGTCGGTTTGACATGTTCTCAAATTGGTTGTCTCTTTGGGAAGGCAGTGGCAAGCTCTGCCTCTGCCCCCTAAACACTTACAGGAAAGAACAGACTGCTTAATCACTGCACGTGCTTGTGGCCCTGTGCTGTGGGTTAATCCTAGGATAATCAGTTTCTGTGAGTCACATCTGTAGGGATCATACAGAACCACAGAATCACAGAAAGCTTGTGTTGGAAGGGATCTGAAAGATCATCTGAATCCAATTCCCCTGTCATGGGCAGGGACACCTTCCACTAGGCCAAGCTGCTCAAAGCCCCATCCCACCTGGCCTGGGACATTTACAGGGATGAAGCACCTGCAGCTTCCCTGGGAAGCCTGTACCAGAGTCTTACAATGCTCACAGTGAAGAGTTTCTTTCTGGTATCTAATCTAAACCTACCTCTGTTGGTTTGACGCCATCACCCCCTGTCATATCACTACATGACCTTGTAAAATGTCTCCCACAGCTTTCCTGTAGGGCCCCTTTAGGAGCTGTAAGGTACTCTAAGTTTCCTTGGAGCCCTCCCTTCTCCAGGTAAAGCAATCCAAACTCTCTCAGCCTGTCAGCATGGGAGGGGTGCTCCAGCTTTCTGACCATCTTCATGGCTCTTCTCTGGACCCCAACAGCTCCACATCCTTCTGATGTTGGGAGCATCCCACATCCTTGCTCACCACCCAGTACAGGAGGAGCTGAACCTGCTCTGTGATGTCAGAACTAAAGTAACTCAGAAGATGCCAATTAGCTGATCACTGTAAAATAAAGATGGCAACTTCACATTTAGTTTAGGTAGTGGATATTTTCTTTAGGAGACAAATTATATCAAAATAGAAACTGTTCTTTAACTTTTTGTTGTATTTTTTTTCTTCTCATTTGTGTGCATGTCTGTGTTTTGGGAATTCATTTCTTATATCCGAGGAGTCATTAACAAAGATATATATTTTCATTTTGCAGTAGTGAATCTGATAACACCATTCAAAGGAACATGCAATGGACAATATTTGTGTGATTTAGTGAAGACAAATATTTATCTTTCACAGGGGTGTTGTGGCTAAGGAGATCATACTTCATTACAGAAGTCACATCTGGGAACTTCATCTCGATTTATTGTCTGTGGCAGAATTGGAGTGCCAGCTCTGAGCTATACTTTCTAACATGTCCAATTCTGAAGTACTAATACATCTAATTCTTTTTTATATATCTGTCTGAGAATAGTTAATGATAAGAATTATTAAGCTCTTCAGTTCTTCAACCCTTATTTTCAATCTTCTTATTCTTAATTGCCAGAGTCTACCATTTAGATCTAATGGAAATATTGTAGGAGGAATATTTTTTTCCAATTTATTGAAACATTTTATTGAATATTATTTGTTGGTCTTTTTAAGGCAGATTATTTTGGCAACAGAAATCTCCCTGGTGTCTGTTGGTTATGGAGAAAATCCTTTCCCCTGTTCTCCTGCTCTAAGGCTGGCTGCATAGAATCACAAGTTGATGTTCTAACACTTCTCCCAGGATAGAAAACTTTTTCCAGTGTTTCCCTCTTCACAGGGAAGAACAACAACAAATTGTGAAACACTGATGGGTGTCTCAAAATGAAATTGGCCTGCTTCAGCAGGTTGCAATTTCCACAGTAAGAGCACACACAACTTCCTTAGTCCTGTGTGAATTCATCTACCTGAGACTCCCCAGGTAGCAATTATTCCATGAGCAGCCACTCATAGTTAGGGCAACCTCAAGTGGCATCTGTTGTATTTACATTCAAACATTTCCTCAAAGGAAATGGTAACCTGTAGTCCACATTAGCTTTTTAATCAGAAATCCTGGAAAAGCATCATGTACTATAATAAACTTAGTTCTGCCAGATTTTAAACATCAGGAAAAAAGTTCTATTAAAAAAAAAAAAAAAAAAAAAAGTAAACAAATGGGAATTTTGAATGCAGTAGATTTCCTCCTCATTGTCCCTTCTACTGATAAAGAAAAAATTCAGATGTCCTACCCAAAGTCTGGACAACCTGACCTTATTGGTCTAAAATGCATTAGTAGGCAACTAGAGCTTGGGACTTCTGCATCACATTGTGAAAAATTATGGCTGGCCAGTGTTGTGGGTTTATCCTGGTAGTCAGTTTAGCACCACAGAGCCACTATCCCACTCTTCCCACCAACCAAAACCAAAACCAAAAAATAACAAAACAAAAATACCCCCAAAACCTAAACAACAACAAAAACCAGCCAAAAACCCAAAACCTAACAATATAAGCAAGTGGTGCAGAAAAATTCGATTACTCATCACCAGCCCACAGATGCTCAATTTGCCCCCAAACAATGACAATCCTGGCAATCAGTATCTATTACTGAGCATAACACTGCATCGTACAGAATATTCCTTTTTGTTGGTTGGGGTCGACTCTCCAGGCTGTGTTCTCTCCCAGATTCTTGCCCAGAATAAAAAGTAGAAGAGGCCTGGATGCTGTGTCAGCACTGCTCAGCAATAACTAAAACCTCCCTGTGTTATCAACACTGCTGCCTTCACAAATCCAGAGCACAGCACTGCACATGCTGCTCTATGGAAAACCAACTTTATCACAGACAAAGCCAATACACCTGGCTACCAATATTATTGTTATGTGGGCAGAAACTGGTCAGCAAGAAGTCCCAATTCTCCATGCCCACAGACACACACAGAGGATGAAACTTGATCTAGCGGTATAAAAAGGGCCAGAAAGATTGAGCACCAAGGGTCATTCTTTGCCTGGCCTCTTATTAGTCAGTTGCTGCACTTGCTGCTGACTGAACTATCTTTTATGAAGCAAAGTCTTAAACCTCCTCAGGAAGACTGAAGGGCCTGGGTCCAAGCTCTGGAGTCTGCAAGTTAATGTTGTGTAAACTAGTTCATTCTGCAGGGCTTCATCTAGTTGGTTATGCTCCAGAGACCTAGAGGATGGCTTGGGATGATGAGAGAGTTTTTGTTCTGTTTCCCTGTATATTATGATTGCCTGGAATTGAAAACATTTTGGTTGTTGCTCTCCAGAATTCTTTGTTAAGGCTCAGGTCAGGTAACAACTTGTATAAAAAAAAAACTGGGGTTGATATAAGGGAGTTTTTTTGGTATTTTCATTTTCTTTCTATAAAATCAAGCTCAGTGTAGATCAGAGGTGGAAATCTCTGACAGAAAGGACTATTAGATAACAGGAATTCAGTAAAATGTGCTGAAAAAAAAAATAAACAAAATCCCACACTACCATAGTTAATGGATTAAAAAAATGGCATTTTCTAACATATTTTTCTTTCATTTTAAAGACCTGTATAAACAACATGATCTATTTCTGCTTACTGGTACAGTGAATGCATCCTAAATCAGTGAAACAGCTGTACAGAGATGCAATATTAATTGTGAATATGACTCTAATGTTGTTTTATGAGTATTTGGGCATGTAAATTTTAACTTTGTTGAACCAGACACATGAGTAGGAGGAACAAATAACCCACACATGAAATAGATATATGCCCCTCCTCTCCTCACTTAATAATTTGTGCTACAGCATCTTTGCCACGAGTACTTTTCCACATGTGAAAGATTTCAGTTAGTAATGCCTGACAACACTCCTTTGAGGGGATAATCATCCTAGTGAGTTCTCAGATGAGAAAAGGAAGCCAAGACAGATCGTAACCCACATTTTTACCAAGTTTTTCAGGTTTTAAACGAGTAACTTGACAACTTTTAAACAACTAACAAACCTATTCTCAGTGGCAGCTGCTCTGCTCCACAGCCACACACACACAGCAGATATTCAGCAGCTCTGTCTGAACAGCCTTGTGTTTGGAGCACAAGTGCTCTATAACCTGCACTTGAGGGGACTGTTTTGAAAACTGGCACTCAAGTGAGTATTAAAGTAATAACTCTGGCTCCTGAGTTTACTCTCTACTCCCCGAGGTCCAGATGAGAACATAACATCAGCATTCAGGTCCTTTAATCCAGCACTTTTGTGCTGAACACTGGGCACTCACTCAGGCATTCTTATGAACTATTTTCATGAGCTATCAGAATAATAATGCTGATGACACCATTTTACAAAAGATATCAGTATCTAGATTTTTCTTGCATACAAAAATAGGCATAAAAAGTCTCTCTAATGGTTTACAGAAGTAGCCATTTTACTTGGGCCCATTTCTGTGCACAAATTCATCTGTAATGCTAAGGATAATCTTTAAAAATAACACTACCCTGGGTTTGGCAGTTTAGGTACTCGGGAATACATTTCCTGGAAGAGAAAAATAGGGAACAGATTATTACCAGTCTCAGCAGTTTATTAAGTTTGCATTAGAGAGTGTCTTCTAAAGGTTCTTAAAAAAAATTTACATACTAATATTCCAAGTGGGCCATAATTGAACGCAACTAACTTTACTCACCATGTTTGTCATTAATGTCAAAAAGGGTCTATCTATTTACTCTGGAAGAAAAGACATGCTATCTTCTTCTTAAAAGGCATATACAGAGTTTCACTGCATCATCTGCTGTTTCTGCAAGTGATGCAAGAAGGAATTGTCTTAATAAATGCTATTCAGTTGTTGAAAAGTGTGGTACAGCGAGGAAGAGTAATAACTAAAATAATTCGGTGTTTGTGGTAGAAAAGATTGTTTAATGAAAGTACTGTTTGATTAAATAGCGTTTCACTTAGCAGAAGTCCACACTGATAACTTGGAATGTGAAAAAAACTATGAAAGGAAAGGGATTTTCATCTATTTCTCATTCTAAGGATTCACAAGGGAATCAGACAGCCATGGGTACAAATCTCTGCCCCTGTGTAAGATTGCCACATGCTGTGATCTACAGTCTTGCTGGTTCACCAAACAGTATTAAAAGTGTGACTGCAAGACACATTCTAAAAGTGCTCCAAAACTAATTTAGTTTGCTGGCTGAGCTTGACCCCACATGATTCATTGCTCTTAATAATCACTGAAGCACTGTAGAACTTCATCTGAGAGCTTTTCCTTCTAATTTAAAAGCTTATTAGAAAGGCTGCTTATACTTGATTTAATACCAGCTTGAGCTACAAAACTGTTGTCATGTCTTTCCACATGAGTCTGTTCCTTCCAATGCAAATCGATTCAACCAAAAACTTAATGCAGAGGAATGTGAAAATAGGCAATTTTAAGCAGTACAATATGGAAATACTGACATAAATGTTATGTTTGTTGAGTCAAACTGAATCAGAAAATTTTGTTACTGTTTTTGTTAGTATTGTTACAATTAAATATATCCTATTAACAAGAAATAACCTAAAACCAAAGAAAGAGACAAAAAATGGCTTCCTATTGTCATGTTTCATCGGCACATTTCACCCCTTTTAGGTGGGAGTAGTTTTCAGCAAAACACAAGTAAATTCTCCAGGATCCTTAGGAATAGAGCAAAGTTCTTTCTGTGTTGATAATGAAGGATAAGGAGATAAAAATACACAGTAGGATTTTGAACTTTTATCAAAAGATAGTACTGGCTACAGTTCAAAGCTGCACAAGAGAAAAAAGAAGTATTTAAGAGTGAAAAATTGAGTTTTGGGGTATGTGATGGTAACTGTTGCTAATCTCTTGATTTGCAAGCTGAAGGTCGAGAAGCTGTGGGTACAGGTGACACGAGTCAGTACAACTTCAGAGCAGCTGCTAGAGTAGAAAGGACAGGAACCCTAAGCAACTCCCTTTGGTGGAGTTTTATTCTCTTTCAAAGAAAAAGCAGATAATTCCTATTCCTGAGGATAGGAGTGATGTAATAAAGGCAGTAAGAGTGGGAATTTAGCCCTCAAACTTTAGTAATAAATGAGTTAGCAACTTGGTTCTGACAAAGGGACCCCAGTAGCAGATCAGAAGAGAGCAGTGAATTGAGAATGGGTTTTGGGCTGGGCTGGAAGCAAGAGAAAAATTACCAAAGTTGAATGCACTTGAAACATTTGGTGGCTGAACAACAACAGAGTTAAAGCTCAGAGTTGAAAAATATGAATCAGTAGATGCTGAAGAAGAAAAAAATATATGCTGTTGTATTTTGCTGAAGTTTTTCAGTTAAACATGCCAGTGACACAAGTAAAATCCAAACAGATTAGCAAAGATGTGTTCAGAGCTTAGCTAAGTAAATAAGGCAGATAGATGTTAAGCAACAAGGTTTATGCTGATTTATGAAATAATATTGGGTAATCGTATTGGAACATTATACACACATTATAGACCATCTATCTAAGTGGTGTGGTTTCATCCAGATTAGTATCTGCAATAAAATGAATTTGTCTCAAGAAAGATGCTGTAAAAAGAGAGCAGAAAGGGGGGGGGGGGGGGGGGGGGAAATAATTACCAGGAAGAAAGAAAAAACCAGACACTTGGCTGAACAGAGGGTAAAGAAAAAACCTGTAATTCTTACCCTTAGAGAGAAGTGACATAAGAGAAATATATAGAAAAGTAAATATACAATAAATAATTGCAATCTGCAAATTTGATTTTATAAGGTGGGAAATCACTGGTTTTGACACTTCAGGCAAAAAACCAAAACATTGTGGGGCCATCAGTGGAGGTACTAGGTATCAACTTCAAAACTCATTAAGAAAATGCTTCTCTTTTTTACAGACTTTTGAAGTGTAGATCATGAGAACATATATTTATACCATAGTTCTCAAAGCCCAGGATGACCTTGGGTCTGAAAACTTCCCAAGGTTCAAACAACAAGGTGTTTCTGGACATATCAGCAATATCCTAAGTTACAGAATTTAATGCTAAGATAAACAGGAGAAGAGACAACAAAAAACATGCAGGAGAATTTATACAACCATGATTCTCTGTCATTTGGAGGAGCCTTCAGGAGGAGGCAGATTTTGTCATTTCTAAGGATTAAACTGCTTGGCTTTTACTACAGAAATACCTGAATCTGGCCATTGCTAGAGAAAGACTGCTAAATTTGCCAGCCTACAGATTGGAAATTCTTTCCTCATGCTGTGAGCCTGAGACAAAGATAAAAAACTTCGAGAGAAATTCAAGCTGTGAAAGAGACAAAGTGAAAAATGTAGGAAAAAAATGAACATGAAACTCAGGTTAAAGAGTAAGGTAAACAAATGAAAGCTGTGTTTTCAAGGCCATATCTACAGAGGACACTGGAGTGTAATGGTTCAGGAGCTGAAAACAGAGCAGGCACAACAACATCTGAGCCCATAAGCCCTGATCCATAGAAGAGGTACTTAAAAAAAATTGTGCTCCATTGCAGAAACACCTCTGACATCTCAGGACTCCTGGCAGTGTGAGGTGCAAACCTTGGGTGAGAGTGTCACTCCCATCACTACCAGGGGAGGAAGGAAAAGGATAAAATAATGTCATATTGTTCCTGAACATGATGAGTGATGTCAGCCCCATAACACAGGACAAACAGAGCTACTTCCACTCAGAATCAAATCAGCAACTCACTGAACACTAAGGAGAGGGTGCTGCCCAGCACTGTCCATGGAATGTTGTTAATGCTTGGGTTTAAATAAATGGCTGTTGGTTTTGCTATTATTGCTGGAATTCTCATCCCAGCTGAGTGTATGTGTAACCAGTTGAACTTAAGCCATTTAATCAGGCAGTGTCTTTCTTCCACAAGCATCGGTGCTCCAGTAAGTGAAAAAAGGCACAAAACACAGCATTTTCAGGAGGAGAAAACAAGAATTTCATTGAAAAGGGAACAGGGAACCTAGAAGGTATTGCTTCCAATACCCTCTCCCCGAAAGAAGCTGAGTCTGTTTTCCTCTCTGTATTTTTTTTTTTTTTTTTTTTTTTTTTTTTAGGATGGATCTAAGCTGCTTGCTGAAGTAGCTTACTAAAAATTTTTCAGGATCTCCTATTTTAAGAATTCTGTTTCTGGATTTAAGTGCTTCACAAGGGCTTCAGATAGCCGTTCATTCCTTGTGTGTGCTTGGATGAGCAACATCAGTATCAGATTTTGCATAAACCCTGTGGAAGAATCAAAAGTTCAAAGGGGAAGTAGCTACAAAATTACACTGCAGGAGAGGTGGGCTTGAGTGTGGGCTTGAGTGCTTAAAGAGCAGACAGAACCCTTGACTTCATGCACAGGGAAGATGAACTATTGAGTCTGATTGTGAAGTAATATTTGGGGGGAAAATTTCCCCCTGAACTGTGACCCTCTTTAAATCTCTTCATCAAACTAACAGTCCTTGGTGCCTCTTTGGAGTCACTGGAGTGCACATAAAGCTGCCAAAAGTCTGGCTGCTCTGAGAAAAAATTGTGTTTGAAATACTTCTTGGTCATTTTCCCAGCTAATTAAAATTAAAAGAAGTGTATGGCCTGCCTGACACCTGCTTTCCCATGTCCACACATCATCCTTGTGTACAACATGAGTGAAGTGGGCAGGTTTCCAATAAATGAGGCTCTCTGCAGAAAGCTTCCTCTTTTGCAATAACACAACTATTTACTTAAGCCTGTACTGAAAGGAGTTTTCCTAGCGCTGAGCTTCAGGTCATGGTGTTCTTCAGTGTGTTTGAACTTCTTCTCTTGAAATATTCAAGAACCAACTGAATGCAGCCCTGTGTAACGTGCTCGAGGGGACACTGGGAGGTCGGACAAGGTGTCCTTTGGTGGTTCCTTCCAACCCTCTCCATTCTGGATTCTGGGTTTCTTTGACACTTTCAAAGACACAATGAACTCTTCCTCATTTCTAGCCGCTGACTCCAGCTCACAGGTACTTGAAAGGCACAGAAACCCTTCTCCAGCTTCCTGCAGGGAATTCCGAGTAACGTGGGGTTCCTGACTAGAGATGTGACCTCGAGGGACGTGCAGCTGGTTACTGGCTGCGTTTGCCTGAACGGCTGCAAGCACAAATACGAGCAAGGGGCGTCTGTGCAAAGGGGGACGTGTGTCTGTGTGTCTGTGTGCCTCTGTGTGTGTGTGGTCTGTGTCCGCCTGTGTGTGTTTCTGTGTGTGTGTGAGTGTGTGTGTGTGTTCCTGTGTGCCTCTTTGTCTGTGTGTCTGTGTCTGTCTGTGTGTCTGTGTGTCCGTGTGTGTCTGTGTCCGTGTGTCTGTGTGTCTCTGTATGTGTGTGTGTCTGTCTGTGTGTGTCTTTGTGTGTCTCTGTCTGTCTGTCTGTCTGTCCGTCTGTCTGTGTCTGTGTGTCTCTGTCTGTCTGTGTGTGTCTTTGTGTGTCTGTCTGTCTGTGTGTCCGTGTGTCTCTGTGTGTGTCTGTCTGTCTGTGTCTGTGTGTCTCTGTCTGTGTGTCCGTGTGTGTCTCTGTGTGTCTGTCTGACTGTGTGTGTCTATGTGTGTCTCTGTGTGTGTCTGTCTGTCTGTGTCTCTGTGTGTCTGTGTGGACAGACACACGGACACACGGAATCAGGTCCCGCCGGCTGCGGCCGGGCCGCTCTCCAGGGTGCTGCAGGCGGAGGCTCCGAACTCCTCCGGGCGGCTCCGTCCATTTCACGGTTTTCCCGTTTTTCCCCGTTAGAGCTACTTCAGGATATGAACCCCTGAGATTCAGGTCAAGGAGGCCCAGTTTTTCCGTGGTCAATGTCAATTAAAGCTTTTATGAGGCAGATAACCCGCTCCACACACCTGTACACAATTTAGAGAGAATTTTAACTGTCTGCCTTTTAAGAGATTTGTGTCACAGCTATAAAACTTACCATGTTAAAAACAAAACCTCGTCCCTGCTTGTCCCCCTGTTAATGTCTGTTTTTTGTTTTTTTGGTTTTATTATTTTTTTTTAATATCTATATGACATAAATTGAAGCGAAATATTTCTTTCATGTTTTCTTTTTCCTGAAACTCTTCTGTCTGTACTCTGAAGTACGCCTGACAACCTTGAACATATGCTATATTGTGATTATCAGTCACTGTCTTCCCAAATTTGGACAAAGTTGACACTGATTCTTAGCAGATATATTTTGCAGATTGCTCTGCAACTCTTTTCATATCTGCCTACCTGGGACATTGCAGCATTTGTAAGGAATAATTATTCATACAAAACAAACAAACAAACAAAAAACAAACAAACAAAACAAAACAAAACAAAACAAATAAAAACACCAAAAAGTGCAGTGAAGATCTGAAGTTGATAGGGGTTTATGGTTTATTGCTAGCATGATAACTACGTACATGCTTATATTAAAAATGTGCTCCATCAGTTTTGCTGTGCCTAACAGAATGCTCTCCAGATTCTGTGCTTATCCTTAATAAAACTGAAGATTTCATTTTCCAGTTCGCCACCTAGCTGCTCCACAAGAGAGAGACGATCAGTTTGGCTCTTAGAATTAGACCCTGAGCCCCATCTAAGCCTGCTGGGAATTTCCACTGCATCCATTTTCATCTGATTTGAATAATTCCCAATATCCTGGGCTTTAAGACTCAAAGGGGGCACGAGGAGTATCATCATTCAGGGGAAATGGAAAAGAAAAGCTTGATGATTTTTTATTAACAAGGCAGTTTAATGTAGCTGGTGGGTGAAAGCAACACCCCTCCTTGCCAGCTGTTCTGGAGGACTTTAAAGCTTGAACAGAGAAGAAACCGAATGTTCTTGGTTCCCTGGCGCTAGAGATCCAAGCTACCACATGTCAACATTTCACTGCCTACCCTAGCAGATCTAACTGTGGTTTACAGCACTCCTAGAAATGCACTCCCCTGGACATAGCTGAGGGATTACACATCATTTTCTGATAAAGGTTTCACCATCAGTTTATTTAACTCATTTAATTTCCTCATATTTGCATCTATTAGGAATTTATTTGCTCAGAGTCTGGCTTGCCTTTGTCTGAGTTTGGATTTGTTCCTCTCTTCTTGCTCTCTGTGTTCCACACTGTCAGGATGATTTGCAGTTCCATTGTCCCACTCTCAGCAGCATTTTCCCATCATCTCTCAGGCACCTGCCTCCCCCATGCATTAAACTCAGCTATCCATTGCAAGGCTGAGAGTAAATAAACGTAGAAGTCTAGGGGTCTTTCACTATTTGCACTAAGAACCTGTTTGCCTGGTCTTTTCTTCCACAGAGAAGTTAGGGTTTTGTCCTGCACTTCCACTCCTGTTTGCCTAAAACTTCTGGCAAAACCTCTCAGGGAAGAGATGCCCTCGATAAACACGGCTCTCAGACCCACTTCTTTCCCCTGGGAGGTGACATATCCACCTCCAGCAGGCACCGGGGAAAGGACCACACCTCTGAAGGAAAATCAAGCATTTTGGTTAGCAGAGCTGGCTGTTCGCTGGGCTTGCTCTCTGTCCCCCAAGAAAGCTGTGTGCTGGCTGGGAAGCCGGTCACCTAAGCCATGGGGAACATACCGGGGGGGAGTTGAGCAATCAGATCTCCATCCACTGGGCATTTGCATATCTTAGCATGCACCCTCCCTGCTTCCCTCCTCCTAGGAAACTTGCCAAGCAGGAAACAGCAAGCGACAGGAGCTGGACTATTCTCCTGGTCCATCCTTTTCCATCTGGGGACAGAAAGAGGCTACCAGGAGGGAAGCTCTCATCTAGGTGGACATTAGAACCTCTGGCAGTGAGGGAGAAGTCACACTCTGCCCTTTTCCCATTCGTCTTCTAACACGAATCCTGTGGTAATGGGATGAAACAGGCATGGAGGGACACCAAGAAAGCCAAAATAGGAGCTGAGGGAGTATGGGAACCACCTGCCCAGCCCATTGGTAGCCTTGAGGGAACCTTGAGTTTCTGCAGATATCTCTGTGACCCCCAGGTGCAGATGAAAGATGAATCAGAGAGGGAGTTCACCCCTACGAATTTAATAAAAAGCTTGGAAATGTTCCCCGGGGACACCGTTTCTCCCTCACCACCCACTCTGTAAAATCCATGGGGACAGGGGACTCGTCCTGCCGGGGCAAACCCCAACGAGGCATCTCCACGCCGGGAGAAGGAGCCATTTGGGAGACGTGTAGCCAAAAAGAAGGAGAGATCACAGCAAAGTCTCCCTCGGCATGTCTGGATAGTGATGCGGTTTGCTTTGGAAACAGCCTCGCTGAAAGTTGCCGTCCCCGGGAGCGACTCCCGGCCCCTCTGCGGCAGGGGAAGTTCAGCGTGAGCAAATACTCGCTTCCTCACCAGCCTTCTTTTCTATTCCTCCCAGCGAAGGGCTTTGTTCTGCGGTTCTACGAAGAGTTTAGCTCTACAGCGGTTTATCCCACTGTAGATGAGTCGGCTCCCTCGCTCTCCCCCTTCTCGCATGAGCCGGGGACGAGCGGATTTGGAGCGGCTGGGGAGTGGGGGTGGGTTCGGGGATGCGTTTTAAATGTTTTAAGCTCAGAAGCGGCATTTTTTTCCCCTCAGGAGGCGTGACTAGCACGTAGATCTACACAGAGGAGAGCCAGTAATGACGGATGTTCTGTCAAACTTAAAAGGTGCCAATTAGCACGGAGTCAGCGGGTGCCATCCAGGTGTGTCTGCCGAAGCTGATGGAGAGGCGGGCTCGGGACGGCAGCGCTGCTCACGCGTGTCCGTGCGGGGATCTCCGCTCTCCCCGGGCGGGATGCTGGCAAGGCACGGAGGACGTGAGGGTCACACGCCAGGGGTTTTCAGGACCCGGTTTTTATTTCCGTGGGAGATCACGGCCGGGGGAGTGCTTGCGGGGTAGTGGGGCACTTCCCGCTCGGCGGAGGATGTCTGTCCGTCCAGCGCGGCACTGGGGAGCCCCCTGCAGCTGGGTAGGGCCAGCTCGGAGCTGCCGCCTGCCTTCACTCCAGCCGTGCTCTGGAAGCCGTTCCCGGACCTCTGTCCTTTCCTGCGATGGAGGGAGGCAGGCTGGGGAGTCCCCCGGGAACTGCCGGGGTCATCCCAGGGCAGGGATGCCACCCCCTCCCTGCTCGCCACTGTGGGAAGGGCTGACTCGTGCTCGCAGTGTCTGAACTCTAATTAAATCTCCAGAAACCAACGTGCACAATCAAACGCTCGCTGGGAGAGAAAAACATAACAATAATGATAATAATAGAGGAAGAAGAAGCAGGCGCTGGGACTTTTGAGACTGCTGATCATCCTGATTAGTGAATGTTAAAGTGTTTTAAGTGCCAAGGTCTGAGAGACAACCCGTGGGAGGTGCAGGGGACGGCCGGGGCTGAGGCTCTGTCTGGCGAAGGAAGGGGCACCCCGACTGTGGAGGTGGCTGTTTCCTGCCCTGGCACTTGAGGTGGAGCAATCCCATGGGGCTGCAGTGTGCTTCCAACCTCCCGATACCAAATATCAATTGGGTTGCCTGGATAGCTGTCTTCCAACTCTGATGTGAAGTCCAGGCAAAATTTTCTGCGAAAGCTGAGAAACCAAGGGGCAGAAGTCAGGTCCCAGGCGCTTTGCTGCTCCTGAAGAGCTACAAGTAATCCAGACCTTAAATCACGTGAAAGTGCTTTCAGGTGGAGAAACACAGCCTTGTGTAACACTGAAGGACAAGAACCTCCATAATTGAGAGCTCCTCATCTCCAAATTAGCTAGTAGTAAGGAAGAGAAGAGATCATTTAGTTCCAGCCCCACTGCCATGGGCAGGAACATCTTCCACTAGATCAGGTTGCTCAAAGCCCTATCCAGCCTGGCCTTGAACCCTTCCCTGAAGGCACATCACCCTCTTTGGGGTAAATCCACCCCTAAGGCCCTTCCAGGAGCAACAGCTACATAGACCTGAGTCATGTAGAGAGCTCTTGTCCTGGAGCAATCTCAGGCTAAGAAATACTTGAAGGAATAGTGGTTAGAGTAGAGAGGAGGGGAGTGGTTGGGCTGTGGTTCCTTCAGCCTTTCAAGACAAGAGATAGGGCAGGGGAGGCAGCAGCCAAAAGCCTGGATTGTCTTCATAAAGTCCACTTCTCTTTTCTGCACTTTCCACTTCCCCCTACTGTTCTTTGGACAATAGATGAGATGGGTTCCACTCTCCTGCTTCCCGCTCCAACAGCCCCTATCCCGAGGGACAAAAGCCAACTTCAGACCACAAATCAGTTCTTGTCCAGGAGAGAGGCAAATAAAAACAAAGAAAACATAAAGGTTTTTATGTCTAGATTACGTCCATAGAACTGGCAAGTTTCCTTAAGCAAAGAGAATACTTCTTAGGCTAGTGACTATTAGTTAAAGAGGAATTCTTTATATGTTATGAGAATTAACTCTTGTTCTCAGGATATATCTGTTTTCCCTAATTTATTTGTCATTGTGTGAAGGAAGCCTTCCCCCACGAAAATTTCAGAACAATACTCAGTTTAAGAAACTGAGCTGCACTTAGTGTAATAACATTTCTTCCACAATATGCAGAGCCTCCGATGACTGCAATAATCTAAAAGTGAGATCTCTTTCTCTGTTTCTCCTCCCGTACATTGCTTTAGACTTACAGCTATCAAGGAGTTGCAAAAAGAAAGAAAAAATAACCAGAAACAAAGAGAACAGTATTGAAGGAAAAGATGGAGAGGAGGTAGTTGAAAAAACAAACAAACAAAAAAAAAAGTGGTTCTGATGTGCAAATTGTAGATAAAGACTTGTGATGAGAAAGAGGGGAGTGCCTGATGAGGAAGACGGGAGAGTGTGTTGAGAGATAACAAGAACCAGTAATTTCTATTCAGCAAAGCCACCAAATCAGAGAGCAGTGCGATCCTATTGGAGGAGAGCCTTCAACAGCAACTAATCCTGTCATATTGAAAGAAAATTGTAAATGTTCTCTGCAGAAATTGCCTTCCCATTGCAGCTAATCGAGCCCACTTCGCGCTCACACACATCACACACCCCCGCACACCCCTCCGGGCGGTCGGCGAGCGGACCCGAGCTGCAGCACCCGGCAAGGACATTCACCCGAGGTGCTCTCCTAGGCACCCCGCTTCCCCCGCTCGCCACCAGCCCAGCCAGGGCGGCAGCTTGCCCTCATTTCCCCACGAGCGCTGGGGGAAGTTGAATTATTACCGGCTCACTCATGAGTCCCGGCTTCACCTGTTTTTAATTACTCAAGTTTGGTCTAAACCTTTAAGCCAGGTTTGACAGCACTATTACTCTAATTTTTTATTATAATATATATACTTTTTTTTTTTTTTTTTTAAGCTTGGCTGAACCGAAGCAGCGACTCCCGAGGGTTAGAGTCACCGAGGGTGTGTGTGTATATGTGTGTGTCTGTGGGTGTGGGAGGGCTAGAGGGAGCGAGAGACAAAAACTCCATCAGCCCGGACAATGCCACCTCTTGTTTAAAGCTTCCAACCTGTTCTTCTTCCCCCCCGCTACCACGGTACAAGCGATCTGTATTTCCCCAGCCCAACCCCCCTCCCTCCTCGTGGAAGATATGGAAGAGGAAGATAAAGCCGCTGGCTGCGGGCGCTGACGGCGCGCAGCCCGCATGCCTCCGCCGCCACAGCCGGGGCCGCTCCGCAGCCGCCGCTCCAGCCAGCCGCTTGCAGCGGGATGAGATGCAACTTCTGCTAATTGGATCACAGGTAGGAAAGCTTTGGATTTTACTGACGTTTCCCCTCTCTCTCTTTTTTACCTTTTTCTTTCCATCTATTTTTTTTTTCTTTTCCCTCTTGGCTTTTCTTTCACGTCCTCTACCCTCCGCCCCTTCTTCGCCGCTCCTAGGATTTCATCCGCTGCTGTCATAGGAAAGCTCCCGCCAAGGAAATAATGTCTAAGAAACGAGCTTTTGCTTCCTGGCAGAAGAAGCAGAACAGACCATAGGGAAACTTTTGCTGAATGGGTCGCAGCTAAACGGGCCGCCGGTGAAAAGCGGAGAGAGGAGATTAGGCAAAGCGATTGTTCCCAGCACAGAGCCCTTCTCTGCCGAGTTTCAGTTGCGATATTAATCCAGAACTGAACCTACCATGGTATAGCGGGAGAGACACACTAGCCTGATTTAGAGAAACGCTCACATTTTTCAAGCGCTGTACACAGGGGGGTTTATTACAAATGCTACATTCCGACCCAGGTTCATCTGCCGGGCTACCGTTCCCAAATCCCGCTGTGACATGTTTGTCGAGGACTCCTGCAAAATGTCCCCGGGAGCGGAGCCGTCCCGGGGAGCGGAGCCTGCCCGCGGGGCGCGCCCGCTGTCGGGCGGGCAGGAAGGGACGGCGCGGGCGGGATCCCCTCCCGGCGGGACCGAGAGGGATGCGGGGAACCGGGAGGGGGCTGCCGCTGTGCCGGCGCCCTCCCTGCCCCAGAATGCCTGCCCTGCCCGGCAGCAGCTCCCGCTGCCTCAACCCTCGCGTCCCGCCCCGGGGAGGGCAGCGGGGGCTCGGGGCGCCGCCGGAGGTGGGAGGGCTCTGGGCTTTCCCCGGCTCTTTCCCGGCCCCGCTCCCCCGCATCCTGGCGCCTGCGGTTCGCCCCCGAGCAGGGTGCTGCGGGAGGGGCTGCCCCAGGGCCGGGTCCGCTCGCCCCTCTGCCCCGGTCCGGCCGAGAGCCCGGCAGGGCAGTGTCGGTGCCGGCCGCGCCTCCGGGCTCCCTTTCGCCCGCGCCGCCGCCACGGGGGGCTTGGGGCCAGGAGCGGGCCGGCACTTGGAGAGGGAGCTCCGATAAAGCCATGGGAGAAAAACTGCCTCCCAGAAATAGCCCTGGGGCATCGAGGTCCTGGTGCAGCCCCACGGTAAGGCTGTATCGGCGTCTCTGAAGGGACGAAGGGCTTTCTGCTTCTTCTCGGGCAAAAGCCGATTATGGCCATCCCTCCAGCTAGGGCACTTTCTCCTGGCTTTGCGCCTTCCCACCGGTCCGCCCCGTGCCATGCTTGGTGGCTGCCCCAGCGTCAGGGTGATGGGGAAAGGCAGGCTGGAGCGCTTCTGCTCGTCCCCCTGCATGGCAGCCGAGCCGAGGGCCCTGATGCCAGGCACTCCTGGAGAATGGCTGTGCCCGCTGCCAGCTCCGAGGAGAGGCTGTCAGGGCTTGGAACTCATCCCCACTGGCCCGTGGGTGAGTTCTTACCCCTCCGCTGGGTGAAGGATGAGGAACGCTTCTTGCCACCCCTGTAAGATTGTTTATTCCTACTATTTTCATTTGCCAAAGTTCTTTTTAAGGCAAGGAGAGGGCTTTATTTCAAACTGGAAATTCTTGCTGCAAATCTAGCCAGAATGACATCTATTCCCACACACTGGCTTTTGTCATTGTCCCTTAAGGAAGATATTCTCTTTGCAGAAGGAAAAATGCAAGGACAAAAAAAAAGGAGGTCTAACCTCTGCTTGACATCCTGTTCTTGCAGCTGTATGGGGGGTATACTAAATTCACAAACAATTAAAAAGAGTAAGGGATACAGGAGAGCAGAAGTATGTATGCTGTCTACCTTTATGGTATTGCATCACTTGCAATCACAACCCCTGTCTGATTACACACCAGGTTTGATTGTGTGGTTTATGACAACAGTTGCTCTCTATGACTCATCTATAAACCTCTCTAAGCTATACAGAATACACTTCCTCTTTCCTTTAGGATCTCTTGGAGTATAAGTTGGGTTGAACTTCCCTCCTGCAGGACCCCTGGCCTGTTTGCTTTTGCACCAGGAGAATGAGAAGTGCAGCAATCTCACTGGTCAGTTGAGCATTTACCACACTGAGCTGCCCTCTCTGTTCCTTCCCTCAGCACTCTGATTTCTGCATTGCAGTCCACTTGGGAGCAAAGCACAGTATATGGGGAGATGGTCTGGGATGTCCCCAACTTGCTTGGGATTGAGGGCAAAATTATAAAAAGCGGCCATGCTTTTCTCCCATCCAAACTCAGGATTTTGAGTAGTATCCCCTACCCGAATGGTTGTAACTCTGCATCTGGGCAGAGCTCAGGGAGACCTGGATCATGTGTGATCAAGAATGTCCTGAGAAGATGGAAGGGCCATCAGTCTGGTTGTGCTCTCCATGTGGGATGGAGACTCACACACTGAAAGGAGGAAACTGAGGCCATCAGTTCAAAAGATAATCTATAAACAAAATTTATTTTTTTTCTCCTAGGTGTTCAGCCCAGTGCCCACTGTCACTTTGGTTGTCACCTCTGGGCTGAATCCTTGTGTGTGTGTCGTGGTTCTCAGCTGCTCAAAATGCTTGGCTCTTTCAGCCCATTTGGTGTCTCATTCAAAAGTCTTTTGGGGACACCTACTAGGAAATCCCTCACTGTTGTTAATATAATCCCAGGAGGTTACTCTGTCCCACTTCACTCCTGTAACCCACTCACCCGTTCACCCTGCTTTCCCTTCTCCATTAATATCATGACCTACATGCAAAAGACTTATTTTCTGGTCGTGTTTCCATAGCAATGCAGCATGGGGAACTCAGAAAAGTCAGTGATAATGAAGCCCAATTCCCTGTCTGTGAAATCAAGACCTCTTTGAATGCTGAGTTCAGTTTAAGGCGAAGTAGGAAGCTGCGGAGAATTGGATTTCGAGCCCGCAGCTCAGATCTCCGCGCCCTCTAGTGCCAGAGACAGGCGAGGAAGAGCATCCCCGGGCACAAGGAATGTGAGGCTTCACAGCCAACTACAGCAGAGGGGGAGCAGCAAGTGGTATGAGAAAATTACATTTTTCCATTCTTCCTAGTGTCTGTTGCCAGTCACGTCTTCCCTCTTCTAAATCCCAAGCTGAAAAACAGGGAGATGGTGTTCCGCTGATTCAACTGATCCTGGTTTGGTCGCTCAAAGATTATGGCTTGGGTGGGTTAAATTGAGGAGTAAAATGTGGGAAGAAATTGGAGCTGGGAAGCCCAGACTATGTCTGACCATTCTTTTGGAATTTTTGGATCTCTCTGGCTTTGAGCTTCACAGCTTGAAGCAACTCTCGGCTAATTCTGAGAGATTTGAAGGCACGGAAGAGGATTAGTCACTCGTGAAACTGCTGCCCTGACCTTCTACTGGCTGTTTAGGTGGGTGGATAGGATAGACAACAGTAATCAGGCTAAAAAAATCTGAAGGGGCTTAGATCCAGCTCATATGAATGACAGGGATAACTTTTTCAGAAATGCTTGTAGCCTTAAATCTTAAAAAGCTTAAATTGTATGATGGTATTTAACGTATGGTAGCATTAAATTGTGTGGTAGCATTTCAAGCCCTGTTAAACCTATCTTAGAGATTCCCATCTCTCAGAACCAGGCTGCAGAAAAAAAACAGGCATTGAGAACTCCTGTAGCTAAACGAGACTCCATGCACATCACCTAGCCATCTTTTCCAGTTTCTATATTTTGGTAAAGGTACCTTTCAGTTTTGCCAGGGTCTCCACAGCTTTTCCTGTGCCAGAACTGCCCAAAAAATACAGTTCCTTGCTTGCTTGTCCACATCCCACCAACTGACTGCCAAACACCTGTGCCTAGCAGATTGCATTCCCTAGCTCTCCATATTAAATCAAGGATGGATCCCTTGCTGACTTATCCCACTGCCTTCCTACACTTCCCTGATTGAAGTGGGCAGAATTAAAAGTTGAGACCACTCCTGAAGTTGTATTAAAGGACTGCCTCCTTTCCCCATACACCCTGAGCTTGCTGCTATGTAAAAATGCCTAAAGCTGTGCAGCTGCCTGTCGTTTTGGGGTGCCTGTCCTACCCAATAAGCTGTTTTGTTACCTGTGTCTAGCACCATCTATCCCCCACAGAGAGGGTTATATATCAGCAGGCCTTCCAAAGAAGATGCTGTTATAACACAATTTGAAGTCCCAAAGAGGACAGGGTGAAGGGCGTTTCATCTCATTTCCATCAAGGACTTCCCAAAAAATGCTTGCCAATGCCACTAAGATGTGAAATGGGATTTCAGTAGTCCACATGCTTCATATATTCATTTTTAAGGATATAATATAGATTGAGTGAAACAGACCACATTTAGGGCCAGCTGCTTTGCTCAGAGTCTTCTGCATGTTTACCGTTTTACAAGATGATTCTCTGATCCCTGTCATTCCAGTATTTCTTGAGACTCCATGGGCTAGATTCTGATCTTAATTACATTCTTTCAAATCAGGGGTGCCTCCAGTGATTTTAATTGCGTCTGGTTTCTTCTGGTGCAATTGAGCTCAGAATTTGACTTTCATAGAAACATAGTAAGTGTTGTAATTAGAATATGCCAGTGTTTTGACAACTGTTCATGGAACAGCTCTGTTTCATCAGACTCTGCTGAAAGGGAAATGCAATGTGATAATGGGCATTGGGAATAGCACGGGGCACCTCTCGCAGTGATGGCAATAAAGATCTCTGTGAGCAGCCACAACATAAATAGGCGAGAAATTCTGTAAATCAGCACTTCCCAGGGTTTCCCTCAAGCTCTTAGAAAAGCTCTGAGTAAACTGTGGGCATGTGTGGGTTTTCTTAGTTTTTCAGTTGCTTGTGTTTTTTGGTTTGGCGTTTGGTTTTGTTTGGGGCTTTTTTTGCTTTTTTTCTGAGAGAGGTGTAATGAGATAAAAATATCTTCATAGGTCTTTCTTCTGAATCATTGTCAAAATTAGTGTTGGAAACCAAGGTGATAAAATAAACCTAGTAATTTAAAAGAATTTTCTTGCTTAGTGATTTCTCTGGTTCAGGATTTTCAGGTAGCCTGAATATATAAAGATCTTTTTATTTCTGTGCAGATAGGAGGACGTTCAACCATGAAGATTAGATCCTTCTCTTTTGTAATCCATTCCACCATATGAGAAACAAAAAATTAGCAAAAAAACTATACATGGGGAAAATTTAGTTTTCTGCTCTAACCCATGACATTTTCACAGATTCCTGAGAAATTTTCTCTCAGCTTTGCAATGAATTACTGATGTCTATTTTAAACTCGTCTATCTCATGCTCAGTCAATTAGAAAGCAGAGCAGTCGTATATTGAAAATTATTCATAACTTTGTTCATGAGTAATGGCAACAAGCTTATTCCACTAATATTTCTGAAATCCTTCAGAGCAAGCCAGTGACCAATGATTTATTCATGAAAATATTCACACATTTCAAAAGTTTCATGAACGTTAGTATGAATAATTAACAGAATTTGTGTTATTTGTTCTCATTATTCATTATTTTCCTGTTCAAAAAGGCATCAGTCATCTCCTTACAGAGTATTAGAACATAATGATTACAGCATTGGATCAGACAGGTGTTTTGTCTCATCCTGTAGAGTGTTTCTATCAATGTTGGTTACCAGAAAGGCAGGTGTAGTGAGTGCTGCCCTAGATATATGCACTTCCCTCAGGTAAAAGGATTTTATACCCATCAGCTTGGGTTTTCTCAGTACCCAGAGATCTTTTCCAAATGACAAAAAGATCTACTCTCCTCCCTCCCCAGATGGAAACCCCTAGTGATTCTAGACAAGCTGCAGATGTACTCACTGGCCAGATAAGCAACTAATCCGGTTTTGCCTCCCAGTAAGTTCCTTAGTGATAGCATGTAGCAGGGAATTCAGTAGGTTAATTAAATATTTTCTTTGGAAAATCATATTCCAGACAACCTTTGATCTTTTTAAATTAGTTGTCTTTCAGTGTTATTGATACCTCTCTGTTATACGACACGAAAAGACCAACCGGAACAGCCGGTTCATTGCATAAGCACCATTCATTTACTCCACCAGGAGAGAAGAAAAGAACAATAAAATAATTTCCACTTTAACACCTCTTACTGCTCCCATCCTAATGAAAATTTTGGGTTGTCTGTTTGGTTTGAACTTTTTTTTTTTTTTTTTTTTTTTTTTTTTTTTTTTTTTTTCTGACCACTGCTGTATTAGAGCAGAATAGGGTTGTTCACTGTGATGTCATAATGAGTGGCCCCAGCTGGCTTAGAACCACAAAGGCTCACAAATATTTCACTCCACCTGTGATTGTTCTGCCTCATCCAATGTTAATTTCCATCAGCGATCCAAATGCTAGGTTCTCCCAACTTAATTAGCATACTATGAAGTATTTCAATCCTTATTCTCTTTTTCTAAAGGCAATAATTTCAGTGAAGAAGTTCTAAGTTCTTGGAAACCCAAATGTTAATCATTTACTGTGAAAAAAGGATCATTCATGTGTAGCTTCTGTTTTCACTTTCTTAACCAGCTTCCAGCTTGTAATATCAATCTGCTTATCCTATCACAACTTAAATTCGTCAAAGAATTTAATACAATATATAAATGCCTATATATTATACCTATAATGCCTATAGAATTTAATATATATAAATACCTAGTATATAAATACCTATAGACTTGTCAGGTAGCTTTTCTTGATCTTTTAGCTTGATGCTTCAAAGAACATGTATCAGACAACATTTAAAAAAACCCAAACAAACTATGATCCTTTTTTATCCTCTCCTATATGTAGATCTAGTTTTTGTTAGTTTCAATCAATTAAGGTGGAAGTGGAACAAGGCTTTTCAGTATATAACACCTAAGATTAGTCCTGTGCCTGTCCTAAAGATAGGTAAGCTTGTTGCTACCCTCCTGTGCTTCTGCAGCATATCTGACTTCAGTGACAACTTGAGTACTTTTGCTATCAGCACAGCCACTTCAATTTCAAATGCTTTCCAAACCCTTGCATATATAACCATGAGGTCCTTTTGATATGCTGCTGATTAGTTTATCAGTTTGTTCCAATGTTTCCCCTTTCTGTGTTTCATGTTCTGACAGCTCATGTGCTTTCTTGTCTTGCAAAAAAATAGGGCTAACGTGGATATCGGCACAGCATCATTTGCATAGGTTTAACCAAAAAAATAATTGAGAACCTTTGCAAAGACCTTTCCATCATTAATTATTTCAAATAGTCACTTGATGTGCAGCAGAACCCACTGGTTCTCTCCTAAACTGTGTGAATTCAGGACCTTTGAGAAATGTCCTGCAGTTCCCCCCCTCTGCACACACCCCCACAAGCTCCTGTCAGTTTGTGCATCCTTGGCCCTCTTCATTTACAACTGACATTTTGTGTGTGTTTTATTTTAACTCCCTCCCTTAGCCATGGGCTTCACCAGAGATGAAGTGTCATCTCCTCAAAGCTGGTTGCTTGGCTCCAACAACTTCTTGTACCTTAACATTTCACAATAACTCTTTTCCTACCTTGCCTTCCAGTTTGCTTTCCGCATGACTTCACTGAATCAGAAACTGTCTGTTGAAATGCATGTTGGTTTGAATCCATGGAATTTACTTTCTTTCTCTTTTATTCTTTGGGGGTTTTTTAATTTTTAATTGATTTTATTTCTGCCTTCAGTACTTTTTAATCAGTTCACTAATTATAATCAGTTTGTCTCACACTCTTAATGTAGTAATAAGTTTATTATTTTTCAGTGTTTTGACTATATCTTCATATATCTTTTGATATATAAAGACTGTATAAGACTATATCTTTTGACTATATATCTTCAGCTATTTAGTTAAGAGCCCCTACTCATATGTTCTCCACTTATTCTAGAAATCACTTAGGAATTGATGGGTATTTTTAATCTGTTTGTACCAGCTGGCTTGCCAACATGCAGGTGGGTGAACTCACTGATGATTACCATTTTATTAGACTTTCATACCCCTTTGATCTTTCTCCATAATAATCCAGTGAATATCCCAGACATTTCCTGGACTAAGGGTGCCAGTGCTTGTGCAAGCATCAGGGTTGAATTAGAGAGGATATTTTTTCCCTTAGCACACTGGACTGAGACCAAGTTGATTGCAGATAAGCTCCTGACCATGCCACCAACCTGCTGCCTGATTTTTGACACATTCCTATGGCCTGACACAAGGTCAGAGAGCAACCCTTGTTACCTTGGGTAGGCTTTGGCTTGGCATCCTGAGGAAAGAACAATAATTCTTCCTGGTCCCATGACGGTGTTGTAGGGATTTGTTTCCCAGAGATTGTTAGATAGTGAGGTTCAGCTGCCAAATGTAAAAAGGGAACAGACTCCATCCACAAGGGTTTTTCTTTGCACTGGAGTATTGGAAAATTGAGCCTTTAGGAGTAGTTTACTGGGAAAGTTTCTGTTCAGAAAGGGAGGATAAGCTAAAATGTTCAGTATTCCTCAAACAGAAAGGGACTGAAGCTGCAACTGCTCCAGATCTTGGTGAGAAGTAAAAGAGAGATGTTTTCTCTGCTGTTGCTTTTCCATGCTTAGGATAAGCTCAAACTGATCCCCTGATCCATTACTGGCATCTTTCACCCACACTAATTTCACTTTTCTAGCAGCGTATATTCAGCAGATGAAAGTTGTCAGAGCACGAGTGACATGAAAGGAGAGGCCATCACCAAAGAAAATGCTTTATTTAACCTGGCAATGTCATGCCTTCTCAGTATGACCTTCAGCCCTAGCAGTGAGAATTTAAACAGGGAATCTTGATTTTGAAGTTTGTTCCTTTAGCCAAACATAGGGGGCTCTTAAATATGAGGAAAAGCAGAGAAGAAGGAAAGCAAAATAAGTTACCCTTCTGCTTTTGACATTTACGATAGCCAGCACACTTAACTGCCACTAGAAGGAAAGAATACACGAAGGGCTCACTGTTAAATTCTCATTAAAAATGTCTGTTTGATGTCTGCTAGTCATTTTCACAATCTGATCCACTGGGACTAAAAGTAGGGATTTTTAAAGGAAAGGTTTTGACATCAGAAGCAGTTTCCTGCAAGGAATATCCTACTGCTATTAATTATTTTGCTATGTGCTTCAGTAAAGGGGAAAAAGCCCAAAAGTATACAGTTAGAAAAAAAGCAAGGAAAGAAAAAAGAAAGAAAATGAACAAAAGCATTTGTTATGTTTTGTCTGAAGAAAGCCTGTAGCTATTTCTCTCCCTTTCTTTAGCAAAGAGTGAGACTGTTTATCTCCTACTTTGAAGCACAGGGGAATGCAAAATACCAGATTTAAAAAAGCCCAGATAAATCAAGAACTGTCATACTTTCTGAATGACAGATTTGACAATTAATATTTCACATTATTGTCTTTAATTCCTCTTAGAAATCAAAGGGGGTGTGGAAATGACACATAGCTAAAAAGATGAAGAGTAATTTTCTTGTTAGTACTTTCAGAGAGTATTGACAAAGGCTGAATTCCTGGTTCCACCACAGGTTGTTGACATGGCCTTGGACAAGATCAGTATCCTCCTGTACCTCAGCTTCTAACATGGAAATAGTATAAAATAACATTTTCATTCTCACAAGCTTTGTCTGCTCTTCTTGTGTAGATTTTAAAGGGTTTGGCAGCATTTCTGGAACAGTCAGCACTAAACTTACCCTTAAACTTACCTAAATTTGGGCATCCATAGAAAGAAATGAACGATATATTATTTTTAAATATTCAGTTGCTTTTTATTCCATGTGCAGATTACCTAATAACATGGGCCTTTGGAGAGTAAGAGCCTTTCCACTGCCCCAGGTGTTCTTGGCACATGCATGGGATGGTATCCCAATTTATGCTGGGGTGGTAGCACTGTGTGCCTGTTCCCTTTGCCTGCTCACTTCTGCCATGTCACAACCCAGGACATTCCTCCCACTGCCCCGGAAAATTTACAAGTTGCAAGAGTTTAAGTAGAATGATAGTTATATTGTCACAGGGTGAAAAAGTAGAATTTTTGGGTTTTAGAATGGGGGTTAAAGAGGCAAAGATGGAAGAATTTGGGCATGTCTGGTCCTTCTTCATCTTCTTGCCCTCCATCTTCTGCTGTGATGGTGACACTTCTTGATTGGTTTAGAGTAGAGATACACTGTCCAACATAGCTGATAGGTATTGGAGAATTATTGTAAATAAAGTATACATTGTTTTTAGTATAAAAGATAGCACCACCCCAAGGACAGGCAGAGTCTGCAGTCTGCCTCATCCTGACTGGCAGAACAGGCCTCGGCAGGTCAGAGAAAGAATGTAAGAGATAAGAAAAAAATAAACAACCTTGAAAAGCAGAGCAGACGAATCTTGACTTCTTCTGACGCGGGGCTGGAAAACAAGAGACTTTTTAATACCTTGGGGTCATCACAGCAACAGAAACCCAAGACTGCCACACACTTCTGAGAGAGAGAAGTGGAGCTCTGGCTTAGGGAGAGTTGCTCTTGCACTCAGAGTCATCAGGTGAGCTTTCCTCCTTGGAAAATGCTCAGCCTGCTTTAGTTTTTCTGCTCACCAAAAATTTTTGTCCTTCTTGGTTAGGTTCTTACTCAACATAAAACTACAGCAAGATACTTTGGAAAGTTACCCTGAGGGAAAGGCAGGTGCAAAGCTGCAGAGAGAAAGCACTAAACCCCACAAACCAGTGACAGCAGTATTTACCCAGTTTGGGAAGGTGTGACCAGGTGACAGAGTGGCAGCCTAGAAGTCAAATGCGCTGCTCTTCAGGGAGAGTCATTGGATCCGGTTGTTGTGGACAAAAGTGCACTTTCTAAAGGCTCAGTCCCACTGTGGGCTGTCTGAATCACCTTTTCCTGGGGCACAGGCAGGCTGGTCATTCTCTCTCAAAGGGGATCTTCTGGCAATCAGCATGTCCTATGATGCCATGACTTGAATGAGAATGAGCCCCCTGCCCTCCCTACACCTTTCTTTTCTCCACCATTGGAGAGTTGAGTCAATTTTCCTCAGTGCAGGTCAGCAGACAGGATGCCTTGATTCTGTGCTAAGAATGACAGCGCAACAAGTTCCTACAGCACAACAGCAAAGGAAAAAATGCATCCTCTGCATTTTCTGATATTCTTGGGTTGCTGTGTTCAGGTTGAGTCAGCTGGGAGGCTCAAAGACTTCTGATTGCACATCTTAGCGGGTGAAAAGCTCTCAATTTTACTTTTATTCCAGTTTGAGTAGATGGAGCAAACAAAAAGGTCTTCAGCCCTTTCCTTCAAGGCATGAGGAAGCTGTGGTTAAACCAATTTCCTAACCCTCTAGCAATGGTGTTAATGTAATACAACAAAAAGAACAAGGAGAAAGCCTAGGAGAGCTCTCACTTTTTCTTTTTTTCTTTAATAATTTATTTATTTCACAAGAATAGCTCCAGATCAACATTTTATTCATTGCACATTATTGCTTCTTAAACAAAGGAACAAAATTAAAAGCACAACAACCAAAAAGGAAAAAAATTTTTTAACAGATAGGCATTGAAGAGATGATAACTAAATCAAGAGGAATCATTTGCTTATTTTGAAGGTCTGCTAAGACCTCATTGTTAGGCATCACACCTGCATATTTTTATTGTGCTGACAAACACCCTCATCCCTTCAACCTCCTGTGCTCTGCCCTGAAGCCAGTTCCTGCACTGCAGCATTAAGGGGTAATTGTCACCCTTCCCTGTGTGATGATTAGCTGTTGTACAGCCCACCTAGAAACCTTCTGTGGTCGTCATGCCAGCTCTGCCCCCCACTCTACCCACTGATCTGATGCCTTGTGCAGCAAGGCTAGGCAGAGTTAAGGAGAATAAAATAATTATTTACTGAGGTGCCTTCAAAGGCCACACCCTGGCAGTGCCACAGCCCTGGCTCTGCCCAGATGGCTCCAGGAGGGAAGCAAAAGAGGGTTTGGTCACAAGAGCTCACGTTTTTATATGTTTTAGTCCATTTGCATACAGGAGTCAACTGTCCAATTAATACTCTCAAATTATGAAGTTTCATCCTCCTGGTTTGTTTGCTTGCCTGCTCTCCTGTTTTCACGTTGTTTATGCTTTGGGCCTGAAGTTTGAAGAGATTGTCCTTGAGTCCCCAGCTGAAATAGGATTGTTTTGTCTTCACCACCCTGTGAAAAGATCCTAGTAACCCTTAATCTAAAGCTAAAAGCTGCACACCGAAGAAGAATGGAAAAACTCGAGGCATCCCTACTTTGCTGTAGTGGTCAGGCACAGGTGGGGTTTGGGGGCATTCAGGCTGTGCCCAGCCCCTCCTGGACACTGAGAGGATGTGCTCACCGAGGGAGCACAGGCACAGGGATTTTACAGGCTGCTGTGTCTTGCTCAGCCTGCGATGTGAGAGGATTAGTGTGTGTGCTGAGTGCCAGACCTCTTGCTGCTCTGCAGTGAACCACACTGGGCACTCAGAGTGCAGCCTCAGAAGGAGCCTAATGCACACCTTGTCAGCTGGCAGAACCATCCCTCTGCCACCAGGGCTTGACAAGCTGGGGCTCCAGCGGGGTTTATGAGGCAGGCATGAAAGCAGGAGAGAGGTGCTGAAAGAAGACGGCACCTCCGAGGTCTCAGATGCTTTTCTTTGCTCTGGTAGGAGCCCAGGTGTGTTTCCAGTTACCCCCAGTGCTGCTGCTGCTGTCAGTCCTTTTTAGTGGTGGAATCGATTGGCTAGAAGTGAGATATCACTGTCTACCTTAAAGTGGTGGGTACATCACACCAGGGAAAAGGACTACATGTTGTCTCATCTCCCACCATTCCTTAAACTCGGGATTGAATTGTACAGTGAGGAAAATGAGAGCTGATCTCTGCTTAAATAAGCATTCTCAAGCAAATTAATGAAACAATGACATAGCTATTTGTGTTCCTGTAGGAAATTATGTACAGGTCATCCCAGCTAGGGTGCAGGAGCAGAACCAACTCCCTCAGCTCAGGAATACCTGGGATTTGGTACAACACCTATGTTGTTTTTTTTTTTTTTTTTTTTTCTCTTGCTGCTTGCTGAAACGACTACCTACAGTCCCTCAAGGGCAAAAGAAAAAGAAGTTCTGAAAAAAAACCCTTCATATTCTCCACAACAGAATATATGCAGTTGCTCTTATCACTATTTATACATAGATGATTATGCTATCTTCCACACAATGAGGAATGAAAGGATTAATTGGGGAAATAATCTGAAAATCAAATACTTATTTCCTTGATGTTTTTTAAAAGGATTGATTTTGCCAAAGCTGTCCCACGTTTAGTTATTTATTTTTTATATAATCTATCATTACTCTAATTAAACTTCTAACTGAAGAGAGCAACTATTTTACAAAACAAGTTAAAAATTTATTATTATATGGAAAGCAGTGCTCTGTTTTGGATTGGTAGAAGAGAGAGGAAACTTTCTCTTTTTGGTCTGTATCCAGCAAACTGAAAACAGAGACTCTTCTGTTCAGTTTCCTATTTATTCCTCCACCCTCCATACTGCTCTTCCTTCCACCATGCACTTCTCACCACTCTTTTCAAAGACACAGCCTTGTCAGTCACAAAATGACTTCATCTGTTGTTTAAGTCTTCGAGACAATGAGTTAGGATCTCCTCTCCAGCCCCATTCTCACAGAGAGCTGCTGCTTTTCTTGGTTTTGCACATTCACTGCTGGAGCACGGTGCTGTTTTGAGCAGTTTGCAATCTGTCCCTTCTGTCGGTTGTCTGGCTGTTATCTCTGCCCTTTCAGCCTAAGGAAGAGAGGGCAGGACACAAAAAGTTGTTAGACTTGTGAGAATTTTTTTTTTTAAGTGAGCTTTTGAAAACTCAGAGAGAGTTGTCTGAAGATGGGCTTTTCTGAGAACAGACCTTCCCTCAGTCCTGGGTCTCATCAGTCATTGGTCTCATCAGACAGCTGATGCTTTCTTTTGCTTTCAGATCACTGAAAATAAAATGACCTATGCTGAACAATCTGTTAATTGTCATTAATTTGTCCACTGGATATTTCCCCCCTATATTTTAAATTGTACATCTGCAAGTGTGCTGGCTAAGCTTCACAGTCTGATTAATAGTTTCAATTATTATGTCAAGGCCAAGAGATTCTTTTAAGCTTTTCACATTCAGTATTGAGAACTTGGTACTTTTGTGTGTGACAGTTCACTTAACACATGTGAACCAGCTTCCCACCTCTAAAATAATGACCTGATTTCAATAGGCAGAAGCTGAAGGGGCTCTAGACAAGGCTGGACAACAACTTTTGCTCTAAGAAGGCTCAAGAGCAGCACAGCTGAAGGGAGAGACCTCAAACCAGAAATATCTTGGAGAAAAGACAAACTCCAAGGCATGGGCTGTTCAGCAGGGGATGTACTTTTTGTACCTTTCCCCACATCAGATAATTATTGCAAATCACTCTGTACCTCAGCCTGTTCTTGACCACATCTTGCAGGAGGATCTTTTGGGTCAATACCTGTGAACATAACACTGATATGTAATGGTTTAGCATTATTTTGCATCATCCACTTGTCTTTTTATGGACAAGTGCTTTTAAAGAGATGTTAAACTGCAGGTCTACACTGTGGGTCGTGGTAGAAACTCGCTTTGGACACATTTTCCTTGAGGACACCAGGCAGAAATCGTGCTTTATTTCCTCCATCCTGGAAGAGCCCCAGAGTTCAGTCCACTCCAAAAGTGCAAACCTGGTTGCCTGTGTGTGTCCCAAGCAAATGTGTGACCTTAAGATAGACTTGGTTTCCCTTCCCTAATTTCTGTCTCTTGGTCTCATTCCCTTCAGCATTGGCTGTTCCATCATCCCCTCATTGAAAACTTTGCAAAAACTTACAAAGCAAGCAAAGGGATTCCTGTCTTATGACATTTCTGCTGCTTTAGCACTGCCTTTTTTATACTATCTGCTGTCTCTTCAGCTCACTTTAGGATTGAGGCAACTGCTCTTTTATTCACTTTGGGTAGTATTTCACTACTGAACAAACACCCCAGGAATGTTTGTCACATCAGCTGCTCCATACTGTGAGTGATAGTCCCTGGATCTGGCACAAAATACTAGAGGAGTGAAATAGTATCTAGTCTGAGCAAAGACTGCAAAATCTTTCATTAGCTTTTCCCCCACATTTGTTAGCATCTCCTCTTTTACACATAAAACCTGTTCACACATGCTGGAAATGCAGGGCAGTATATTTGAAAGGGTATGCAAGGTACATTTTACTCAGTGACTTTCTTACTGCTAGGCAGCAGAATGTATACAGTTGCTGAACTAATATATATAATGCATTTTTAAGAAGCATTGGTTAATCATCTGGAAATAGACATCACTCTCAAGTATGATTAAAATTACTAGTGGTATCAGACCTTATGTGCCTGGTTTTACATTGATTACTGAGTTCAGAGAGATATCCTTCCACTTAATAAAGGGCTGGCAATTGTTGAGCAAAGTGCATGATTTTCAATGAATTAAGTATAAATAATAATTATTTTACTATAGCATTATTTATTTACTACATAATTTATTATAATAAATATATATTATATATATATATATATAAAATTAATTATTATATGTCATTTTATGTACTTTTGAGTACAGGCATCAGAGATGTCTGCCTACTTGGACATTCTTATATTTCAAAAATGTCTCAGAGCTATAAAAGAATGACCAAAAAGAGCAAGGGTGACCACAGGGCCCCAGGGACCTGTAAATAGACAGACAAGTGTGACAACTGGCAGGGTTAGATAAATTCTATTTGAGATGGCGCTTCTAAAGAGTCTGTTCTTCATTTGTTGCACTTTGTTAGCAAAGCAGAGCTTCTAGAAATCTATTTCAATGCATCAGAGTAAACAAAGGCAGCAGGAAGAATAAATGTGTTCTGTCTAGTCTCATGCTGATGCCAAGGGGCCAGAGCCCAGATGTCCTGACCTTGAGTTCAGCACCATGCTCTTATTATTGGACTATAATTTCACATGGAGCTTGCTTTCTTTCTCTTTTATTTTTTTCCCCAGGGTGTTGGGGGGTGGTGGTACATTGTATTTGTTCACTTCAGCCAAGACTGAAGAAAAAATGTTATGTATAATTACAGAGCAAAGCAGGCTCATACGTCACCCATCAGCATTGTCTAATCGTTGGTATTATTCTCTGTTCTTGCTCACCCTCATGTCACTGCTGCCTCTCTTTCCACCTCGAAGGCTTAACTCCTCCTGCCTCTGACAGGATGTACAATAGCCAGAGCAGTATAAATCAAAGCCTAGAATCAGGGGAATTAGAACAGATTGGAAGTGCCAGTTCCTCAAGAAGGGAAAGAACGAGACAAGACGGCAGGAGATCAGAAGAGTGATTGCAGCTTCATTACCAGGGCCGTTCCACCATCACTACAGGTTATTGCCTGTCACAAACTGTTTTTATTTTCCAGCTCCAGACTGGAGAAGATCTTGATCTGAAATAAATGCCAGCTATCCACTTACTTTATAAATCTCCTTGCCATGCTCACATTTAATATTTACTTGCCATCATGATTTTCAAGTAAAATCTGATTTTATACTTTTGGTATCTTCAGTGTAAAGCAGCAGCAGAGAGGTTGAGAATTACAGAGGAGCTTTTACAGGTCCATGCTGCAGTGGGACTGAGAGGGAATTAACTCAGGCAGATCAAAAGGCAGGATAAACTGTGATGGGGCTTCCAGGCAGTGCACTCAACATAAACTGCTTCCTTAATCAGGTCTGGACATTAATCATAAAAGTGGTCAAAATACTGCAATACTGAATTTTTAAAGCTTTCTTTCATTAAATTGTTTGCCAGTTAAAAAAAAACAAAAACAACAAAACAACCAAACAACAAGACATAAAAACCCCCAACTTATTCCCAGCAATTCTGTAACATCAGGTTGAAACCTAAGGGTTTCATCAGGAGTTTCAGATTTCAAGAGAGCCGTGAAAAAATGCCTGGAGCAGAAAGAGGTAAAGATGGTTTCTGCCTGAGTGCTGGATCTTTCTTTGCTAAGTGTTTTTGTTGAGAACAGATCTCTATACTGACTTTCTGTAGGGGTGGGGGAAATCAACTCTTTACGATAAAAGAATTTATTTGATTTTAAGATTTATATATGAAACAATAACTGATCTTTTCGTTAGCAACATCTATAATTGTTAGACCTCCTATTTACACAGGCAGCACAGTATGCCCAGGTTTGTTTTATAGAAGTTGGGTTTGGAGGTAACTTGAGAGTTGTTTGCAGTATTGCTCAGAAACTCGTGGGCTGGCTTGTCCTGCCTGTGCTCTGCAAACAGCAAAGTGCTTGGGGTTGCCATCTCTAAAGCAGCCTCTGTGTCCTTTGCCTGAGATTGAGGGGGTGTTCTTCTCCTGCTGACACTTTGGGCACTGTCACTCTCACAATTAGTGCCTCAGAAGAAGATAGGAGATTTGGACAAGAGGCATTTGTGTGAGCCAGCACTGCAGGGTTGAGTCCTGCCCTGGGGACGAGGAGCTCTCATTGACTGTCCCCAGGCAGGGAGGAAAGATCCAGCCTGGATTTCCCAGCGGCGTGTTGTAAATCTGCAGAGTAAGGCTGCTACCCACATGGCACAGGAGTAGCTATTCCTGAAACATGCAGGATGGCCGTGTACCTGTGCAAGCATGGGAAAACCTGCTGGCGTTCAGGACTGGCTCTCTGTAAGAGGTGGCAATGAGCTCAAAGTCTGCTTGGTTTTGTAGTTTTGCAGGGGCACTGCTCTTTACTGCTGAAGTTTTGTGTCCTGGCCCCATCAGTCAGGTTTTTTTACACACAGCCAGACTTGGAAGACAAAATGTTCACTCCATGTTTTACAATAAGTTGTTTGAGACTGAAATGATCTGATCTGGTACTTGAAGGGTCCCAGTGCTGCTTTAGGTTAACATGTTATTGACTGGATAATTGTCCTGAATAGACTGGGCTAAGTTGAAGTTTAATTGCAATGACAGGAACAAAAAAAATCATCAGGTTTGCTTCATGAACCTGTTTCTCACCTGAGATATATTTTCAGTATCTACATGGAATTGAAGTGTAAGGCTTCAGCTATGCTCATCTCTATTGAATGTCCAGATTTAGAATGAAGTATTACCATTGTAGAGATTTTTTTCACCCTTTCTCTTTACATTCCTTAATTATATTTTAAGACTCTGAGCTGACACCATACTTGCAAAGAGCTTTCCATTTCCAACTGAGTCTTTTCTTCAAACAGTCTTACTCTCTCATTTTCAGTCTTTACAGTGTTTATTTATGTATTAAACTTCCTTATTAGTATGTATATTATAGAATTACTGCTCTCTCTAATGGAAAACAGTATTTTGGAGCAGAGAGGGTTTATTTCTTTTCAGATTCAGTAATTTCCTATGCTTAAGAACAAGAAAAGACCTATTATGAGAAGAAGATAAAAAAAGAGAACAGCATCAACTGTCACTACCTGACATTTATTTGTATTAAAAAGCAATGACTGCCAAAAATTACAGAAGCTCAAGAAAGTTATTGCTTTAATGAATTTATTGAAGAAGTTTCCTCAGTAAAATATTTGATTTCTTATTAGCTAAAAATTCTAGTGGAAGACATCTGCCTAGACTAAAAAGAATCAAAACAACAAAAGCTACTAATTGCTTCATTAGAAATGCATTAAAAAATGCAAATCCATATTCTCAGGTTTCAACAGCTTGTTGAAACTCTTTGCCTTTTATTTCTTTCATTTTAAGACAAAGTTTTCAAAACCTTGTTGAACTTCTTTTCCTAATATTGTTTTGAAGGATCAAAGTACCAGCTCAGCAGTGAGCAAAAGGTGTATGTGAAGACACCAAATACAATGACAAATCTAATTAATAGAGAAAAGGAGAATGAGGAGATATAAGCCTTAGGAGACAATGGTAATTTTATAAAAATATGCTTTTTACTACAATCATATAGCTCACTACATGACAAGTTTGTGACCTAAAAATTTGTTATTTTTTCTATAGGAGAGTGGAATATGTTTGATTGGATTGGGTCCATTTAAGTTTGGAATGTTTTTTTATTTGGTTGGTTTTGGTTCATTTGTTTGTTTCTGTTTTTATTTTTCGTGGCAAGGCCACCAGGAGAATTTCTTAGAACAGACTTCATTTGCTGCTTTGAACAGAAATACATTTTTTTGTGCCTGCTGTGGGCTCTTCATGTGCTTGGGCAAAGTAGGCAGGTGTGAGTTGGAAAGTAACCCTTGTTCCATATTTCCTCTCCAAAGTCCTGCAGGATGATCGCCTTTCTACAAATATCACCACAAAATATCAGTGCTTGTTTAGATGAAATATGAGCACCATTGTTTGTGACTGCCTGACTGTGGCAGGGCTTTGATTACCAGGCAATTTCTTCAAATTGTCACCTGGTTCAGTTTCTTTCACCACATGAAGTCTTGGAGGAGCACAGGCAATTCATGGAGAGGCAACACGTTTTTGGCTAGACATATAAAAAAAATTATACCTCAGTAAAATTATCTGGCTTACACAATTTTACAAACATTATTCAAAACCAATTAATTATGCCTCTCTGTTCTGAACTAGAGTGAGTACTGAATAAAGTGTTTATTTTATGGAAAATGTACAGGAAAATAAATAAAAACATAAAAACATTCCCAATATCTGGCCCATGGATACATAAACATAAATCATCTTAAAACATAATTTAAAGATGAGGGAATGGATTTAGAAGACAATTTGAGATAACCACTATACCCTTGCAGCAGAACACAGACATATCAGTTGACTGAGAAATGAACAATGTTAGCAAACAAAGATGGTTGTTTTCGATAAATATATTGGGGATGGACACATCCCACTGCTTTAAGCCAAACTCCTGCTTGTCTCTTGAACTCTGTTTAGCTGTCAGTCATTTCTTCCCCAGCTGTCTTCCTCCTTACCCATTTTTTTTAAACTAAATTGCATTTTTGGTTGTAGTTCACAAGGAGTTTGATTATGTTACCTAATTCACTAGTTTTGGGGTTTTATTTGCTTTTTGTTTTCTGGGGGGGGTTTGTCTGGTTTTTTGCTTATTTTATGTTATATTTCTGGTGTATGATCCTTTTCCATTCTTCTTTTTCATGCTTCAGGTGCTTGTTTTATACTCACACATAGGAATTTTTGCACTTTTTTCCTGCCTCTGCTTTCTCTTATCCACCTCCTACCTGATGTCTAATTCCCTATATGATCATCTGTAGAGATTTTTGCAGAATAAACGAGATGGCACAATCCCATCCTCCAATCCTTTGCAGGCTCTGAGTGTCACAGAGGGAATTCTAAAACCAAGTGAAGTCGCTAGAATTTGATTCACAAATGTGGGGCTTGATTTTTATTTTACTTTTAATGCATTCTCTTGAAAGTACAGTACAAACCTAATTTTCATTTTCTGCCTCTCCTTTTTTTCTACCAGCACAGAGGGGCTTGGTATTCCAGTTCCTGTCACACAGGGTGATTGAAAGAGAGCTATCCCAAGATAATTTATAACCTTGCTTGACAGCAAAGCTGCACCAGCTTGGTGCATTTGACTGTGGCCTTCCATCATATGTCCAGGTGGATGCTGGCAGAGTCCAGCCTTAAACCCACTCAAATTAGTTAAAACCTGGGACAGCAAAAAGCCTCAAAAAAGCAAGGATAACCAAAACACCTTTAAAGAATCTTTACCCAGGGTGTTTCTCACCTCCACAGCGATTGGAGCAGGCTCACCCCAGTCATGCTGCTGTGGCAGCTACTGTCAGAGCCCTTGAATTTCTATTCCTTTTTAAAACACCTGGGTATCAGAAGAGGGTAAGAGCAGTGTCTCCTTCCTGCTGTCACCTACCAGTAACAGCAATTATGTCAGAGGCATCAGACAAGCAGCAGAGGAGCAGCCTTTGTCTGCTGCCACCACCCTCACTCCTGCACTGTCACCTGCCAGCAGTGCCCACAAATGCAATAACATAAGGAACACTAAATTAAGAGAGACTGGCAGTTGCAGGCCAGAGAGACTTCAAAAGCCTCCTACATTAATGATGAGCCCCGAGGGGCAGCCTGTGCTGGAGCAGGAAGGAGAGCAGGCATGCCTGCTTCCCCTGTGCCATGTCACCTTCCAGAGCTTGGGGGGCCGGGGCGTTTCCGGACTCCTGGGTACAAAACACACACCTGATCTCTGTGTGAGCCTGTCCAGGCCAATGACCTGACTGCTCACAATGTGCCCCAGCAGACCTGGCAGAGGGTGGGTTTTGTCCCAGTCCACTGAGATGAAAAGAAGCATCTTTCAGCCGAAAAGATGGAAGAGAAATTGTTCTCAAAGCCCAGGCTGCTCTGGAAATAAAAAAAAAGAAGACAGCTTTTTTCTTTATCATTTTAACATTTGTCATTTTCATTTTTTTCAACACTAGAAGATCATTTATAGGTGGATTTATAGACAAACCCAATAAACATAAGCACCAAGAAACCATCTTAATCTTTTTTATTTTTCCTTATTACTATTATTATTCTCTTCTTATTTTCATTCCACATATCCGTGTGGATTTTTTTGAAGTGTTACTAAAAAAGATTCTGAAAGGCTTAGAAGAAGTAAAAAACTTAATCAGAAAGCCCTGCTTGCTGTTCCAACTGAGTAACATTGTTCAGAAGGAGACTTTTCCTTGTTAATGCTAATATTTGAATAGAAATCTTTTGTTTCATCTATGGCTGCTTGCAGCTGGCATTCTTTTATCCAGGAACAGTGGGAGCAAGTCTTATACATTACCCTGAAACTGTTTAGGAAGTAGTTCAGTCTTTTGATTGGAGGAGGAGAATAGTTCCCAAGATAACTGGAGTTTGTGGGGGATATGAAAAGCCGTACAGAATTACAGGAAGCCTTCTGCTGAGGAGAACATCTTTGAGTTATGTTGGGAAATTACCTGACAGCTGGTAAATATCACTTCTATGTGAGACATTGTTCTGCTTTTATTAAAGTAGGAAGTCTGGAAAATTAGTTAAAGCCTGGGACAGCAAAAAGCCCCACAAAAGCAAGGATAATCAAAACACCTTTAAAGAGTCTCTCTTTTTCCAGGGTATTACCACGAGGATGCTTACTGTCAATTACTGCCTGCTTTCTGACAAGGTGCAAAGCATTTCTTGGTATGATTTAACTAATTCTGTGCAGTGCAGTTCTTCGAAGAATTAACATGAAATAGCAGAAGCAGTTAATGGCTGCTCTGGTTTTTATGTTGGTGCACACTGACCTGAGCTGAATAAAATATTTTTCCTGATTTCGTGTACTTTACTGGGCTGTTTTCTCCAGTTACCTCTGATATGCACAGCAGCCTGTTCCAAAAATACCATATTTCTTGTGAGCTTCTTGTTTCTCTCTTGTAAGAGAGAAAATCAGATTTCATTCCATTTACCTGGGAAAAATCAGTTCTTCTAAAACAATGTTTCAACTGGTCGAAAGAGCAATCATCATTTTCTGAAAGGAAAAAGTAATAAACCCCTCATCTTCCAGGGTTTTGTTCTGCTGGTAGTGTTTTTTTCTTCTGTCCTGCAACACATCACAGCCCTTTAATATAATTTTGTTTTCTTCATTTTAATCAGTTTATCCTTTAACTACAAAATTTCTCTGCCTGCCTGTCTTTTCCCTTTAGCTCTGAGACAAAATTATTACAAAGTAGGAGAACCAAAACAAAAACAGACCAAACTAAAATTTGGATTTCCAGTTAAATCTCTAGACAAGAACACCTCAAGATGAGAACATCCTGCTGGAGATATTTCTGTTTTGAAAGAGCAACTTTCCTTCAAGAAAAATGTCTAGCTTTTTGTTTAGTTTGGTCAGTGTCATTGACAGAAGAGATCATCCTACTCTATATATGCATTTTTCATGCAATGCAGTGTGTAGTAAACAGCATTTGAGTTTTATTGGGTAGTGCTGCTGCCCCTTAGACTGTTCTTTTCTTTGGTGAGTGTTTTTTCTCTTTGCAAACTCTCATGAGTGATGTGTAGCAGACTTGTAGAATTTAGGAGCACTCAGATGCTGGCAAAGCAGAGCGTCTTCCTGAAAATTAACCTAATTTCCTGAGCTTGGCATTGCAGCAAAAAGCCAAGGCTGGGACAAAAGAGAATGAGAAGGGCTCCTTTACCTTTTGCTCTCATCAGTTTATTTCTGGCATTATGAATAAACAAGCAAACGAACACCAAAAGTAACATTAGAAATAAAACACCAAAACCTTCTTAATCCACTTATTCTTCAGGCAAGATGTAGATTTCTATTAAAGCTTGCGCTCAGTTCTTAATAGATCAGAACACTTGTGGAAATGCTGGGTTTTCTGACACCTGAGTTACACTCCTGTGAAAAATTGTCTTCTGTTTGTGAGGATTGATGCCCTACCTAAAGCCCAGTTATAAAACAACAGTATGAAAAAGGACTATTTTTGCCAGGTTAATTTATTTAATAGTGTAAGAGAAAGAGTCCTATTTGTTTAAATACCGTGTGAATATCTTGAATTGAAGTTCAGTCTTTTAGTGCAAAAAACAACTTGTGATGTGCTTGAGATTTTTCAGCACTTAGATGGTTCATTCCTTGGCATTAAGCAAATGACTAGCACTCTAAGGAGTGAGCTGGCAAGGAGTTAAAAATCTGAATGTGAAAGATAATCTCTTTTGAAAATGCCAGGGACATCAAGGTGTTGCTTGTCCCATTTGTTCAAGATTAACTATCCCATGTTCCTCACAGCAGATGCTAAACTCATCAAAGAGGCAAGGTTTTGCAGGCAATGCTCAGCAGGCTATTTGTTTTCAATGTATGATGGTACAGCTACTAGGAGTCTTTTTCAAAGCATTGTCTGACTTAAATCCCTGATGGGAATGATCTCCCATGGACTGGGGTAACATTGTGTTCTTAGGTGAGAAAAGTGGTGGTGTCTTAGTGTTCAAGCAAATTTCTCTAACTACAGAAGCCTCTGATATTCCTGTGGATAATTTTGGTAATATTTTAGCATACTGTCCTATGCAACCCTCTTCAGGACTCAGATTCTCCCTTTTTATGGATAGATCTCATGAGTGTTGCAAAATGACAATCTCTGTATGGCGTACCTTGGAGTGGATTAAATTTTTTCAGGCTTGTGTGTTTTCTCTTGGCTTCTGTCACAGTGTTATCATAGACTCATAGAATATCCTTGGGTTGGGAGGGACACACAGGGGTCATCAGAGTCCAGCTCTTGGCCCTGCACAGGAATCCAAGAATCACCCCATGTGCCTGAGAGCATTGTCCAACCAAACACCTTCTGAACTCTTGCTGTGACCACTTCTCTGGGGAGCCTCTTCCAGTGCCCAGCCACCCTCTGGCTGAAGAACTTTTACTGATAGCCAACCCACATCTCTGCCCTGACACAGCTCCAGGCCATTCCCTGTCACTGTCACAGGGATCAGAGCTGTCCCTCCTCTTGCCCTCTCCAGGGAGTTGTACCTGCAGTGAGCTCTCCCCTCAGTCTGCTCCAGGCTGAACAGACCCAGTGCCTCAGCCACTCCTCGTGGCCTCCCCTCAAGGCCCTTCACCATCTTTGTTGCCTTTTTTTGGATGCTCCCTAGCAGCTTTATATCTTTCCTATATTGTGGCACCCAAAGCTGCACACAGGATAGGAGGTGAGGCTGCGCAGCTTGGAGAAAATGAGACAATCACCTCCTGTACTTATCAGAGAGCTGCTCGGTTTTATAAGACAATTAAAGCAATTATAGTAAACCATTCATCACTTCAGTATTGATTATAACTCTTGGATGGAAGAGGGCATGTGGCAGTATTTGGGGCAGGCAGTTTGCATGGTCAGTTGCTAAGATATTGCATAATGTCAAAATCATGTCTGAAATGATGGATTGTGCTGTCCCTTAAAAAGATTTTAGCTGCATGTTGGTCTTTATTTGTCTTCAGAAAAATGCTGGCCCTTAGTAGAATCATTTCATTTTTGACATGCTGCAAGAACTATGTGACTCAGCAGAGTGAAATGCCCTGCAGATACCATATCCATCAGCAACTATTCATTAGTTCAATAGTACACAACACACAGTGCACATCGAATTAATTCTGCCCACTAGGTAAAAATCCAGAAATCTCAGCTCACAAACAGCTGGACTGGGAGAAATCTTGTTTCCACAAGGGTCAAGGTAGATCTTGTTTCTCTCCTAGATGTCACAAAATTTCATCTTGCACGTTTGTGGCCAGGTAGTATTAGACATCATCTTACTCCAAATTAAAATGAAGCAACACAGACACACTTCCCCAGAGATCCTAAGTGATATGATTTTTTTTTTTTTTTTTTATCTTGTGAGAATCCTGCAGCTTTATAAAACAGGTATCTGTCTTGATCAAGTCCTCCACCGAAATTAGTGGAAAATATTTGGAGAAATTCACTTTGAAAAGATTCTACCCTGACATAAATTTTATACAAATGCAAATCAATTTCTTTGACGCATCCCTTGGACTAGTAATTTTACATAGGCAGGAAAAGCCTTGACTTGGCAGGACTTTCGTTTTATAACTTCTACCCAGGAACTTTCACTTCTGTGATGATTATAAAAATTACTATCCAGAGCTTTCATCTTGTCTCTGCTGCATTCCCTCATGATATTAGCAGTAATTACAGGAAAGCCTCCTATAGCATTTTAGGGAAGCCCATGAGGCTGATTTACTGAGATTTTGGGAATCTCTGCTTTCATAGCCTTCTGCTGAAAGTGTTAGAGCTCAACACTACCAAAAAATAATTATACATTCTCCTTAATCAAATGCTTCTGGAAATGGTTTGCATTTTCATGTTATCTATTACCTTAAGGGAATAATAAAATATATTACCCACAGATTCAACTCCAGTACACTAAAAACTCTCCACTGCATCATATTCAGCGCACTTCTGAACTAAAACATGCCAGCTGCTTCAGAGTATTTAGCAGAATTACACCTTATCAAAGGGTAGGAAATAGAGTATGGGATCCCATTGCAACGCCAGATAGAATTTTACATATTGGAATTTAATTACCCAAGTTGTATTAGGGTAGCAGTTCTCTATCTGCTTTAATCCAGCTCATTATCATTTCAGAGAATAGCACAATTGCTGGTAATTTACTGCTGGTGATACCAGTGGTCTCTGGAGGAGGTTTTATCCAGCTCTTGTAATGTTAAAAGAGAAAGGCCCCAAACCAGAACTGTTTAAAGGAAAAAGTGAGGAATAAAAGAAAATCTACTTTGAGGAATGCCTTTCACATGTCTTTAAATCAGTCACTGAATGACTTTGTAATAACATACAGCTGAGATCTTATATTTTACGTATTTTACATTAATCATATTTTAATATTATTTTGTAGTATTATAACAACAGATTTTAACTCCGAACAGAAAACCTCTAAGAGTATTCATGGTTTTTGGAGAGAATTGACTCTCTTAAAACTCATGTTTGCTTTCTGAGGACAGAGGAAATAACAGAGATGAGGTCATCTTTTGAGACCTGCAAAAGAGGTTTGTCCCCTTCTCCATTTCATCAAATTCTGCTTGATGAGGGACCTGGACAGTGATCAGTCAGTCAGCAGGTACCAGGCATAATCAGGCACAATAAGGAAACCTTGGAGCAGATCCCCAGCCAGGGACTTTGACAGAAGTAGAAACAAAATCTAAATATTTTCTATGCCAAGAAAGAACATTTCAAAGTTTTGGGGTTTTTTTTCTTTTTTTCTTTTTTTTTTTTTTTTTTGGCACACTTATCAGTCTGCTCTGCTGTTGACAATCAGGAAGTTCTTAAGAAACTGTCTCTGGTGGTGCAGTGAAATTTGCTGTTATAGTGATAATATCTTAAGGAAGACTGACAGAATGCAACACCAATTATCTTTCCACAGTACACTGGCATCATTGCTGTCAGTCATCACTGCAGCATATTTGAATCATAGGCTTGCAGTCCTACTTGGGCAGGGAAGGAGGCAGGAGAGCTAAGTGAAAATGAAAGGAGCACTGGAAGGTCAGACTATACATTTCATTTGTCTTTCACCTTCCTTAGTGCCTTTTGGCAGCTCCCTATCCCTATTCTTTAAAGATTTTCTTGTGACAATTGTTTTAGTAGAACTTTACTCAGATTCATGTTTGATGGAAAAGAAACAGGAAGCAACAAATCTACAGTGCCATTTCACAGTAAAGTGATCAAAGGGCTGCTGATAAGTTGTAGAAAACTTGCTGAAACACAGGCTTGTAGTTTAGTTATGTATCAGATCCTGTGTCTTTTACTTGCTTTTTCCTTACAGTTAGATCTTGAAACATCATTTCATTCTGAGAAGAGCTAGTTTTCTTATCAGTCTTGCACATTTCTGTGGGTTTACTCAGCAGCAGTTCATGTATTCCAACGGAGCTATTTGAAGAATAATGTCTTACTAAGAGGAATCCCATGTATTTCCCCACAGCAACTCGGGGAATAATATACTATCCACTGTAAATTAAGTATATGTCATCAACATAATTTGAATATTTGTGCATATATTTACTTGAAACGACTGTTGTCAAGTGCATGAATGCAAAGACTAAGATTTCATTTGTCCTTTCTGCTTATATTCATTATTTGCCCCTGCTGTGACATCCTCAGCATTTCTGCTGCAACTAAAGTTTATAGGCCAACAGTGCTGTAATTTCAAATAAAGATAAAGCAACAAGAACAGACACAGCACATCCCTAAAACCCCTCAGCTCTAGCACATCTGTTTTGACTCTGAGTAAAAAATCATGCCAATACATTGCAGATGGAAATAAACACCAAATACATCCATTGTGGAAAACAAAAATTTCTTTAACTCAAATACTTGTCAACAACAACACGAGACATCCTTATAGGCATGAACTGTGAGATGCAGCAATCACTTCTATGCCTTAAGCAGTGCTTCCTTGATACTGTGTAGGTTTCAAAACTGAATTTTCATCCCTCTATATTTTTAGGAATTGATCATATATATCAGTACTAAATATTAGATCTGCTTTCTTGTTCCTTTTCTACAGTTCTAGAAAAAGGAAAGATTAGAGAACAACGTTTACTGTGCTGTTGAACAGGAGCCTAAATATGTGCAAGGTCTCTTCTTATGCTTTTCTTGGATTATCCAGGTTTTGCAGTTCCAGGCTGTGTGTGCTTCTTCCCTGTGGAAGCAGGTGGAGCATGCATGAGTCTTGTCTCTGTATCTTCTCTAGCCAGGAAATGCTGTCATGTATTTTCATTGTATATCAGTAGCGAATAATTACAGCCTCTTCTCTCTGAAAAGAAAAAAAAAAATTAAAATTGTGTGGCAGAAAAATGAATGGCCAACCTACCTGCCAGCTTACAAGTACTGGGGTTTTCTAGTTCCTGCTTTTCCATGTATAGTTCATTTTTCTGTGTACAGCTGCACAGTTTATCCTAAGTCTACCTCTCGAGGTCTGTTTCTCCATTCACATATCTATAACCTCAGAGATATCTACAGGGTATGAAGTCTCCAGAAATTATCCTACTCCTTAGAGTGACTTTTTTCCTGTCTTTTGTAATTATCAGTCAAAAAAAAAGGAAAATAAAAGTACCAGCCCAGCTTAAACCGATTGCCTTTGCACAGGCACTGAAAAATTAAGAAAGCTAGGTTACAAATCAGTAGGGGAGATGAGTTCCAAAATAGATTCCTATTTGTTCAAAATGTCCTGCTATCACTCCCCAGTGAAGCAAGGTAAAGGCTCTTGTCAAGAATATATCACCACACAATTTAATCACCACTCTGGTCAGCTGTTTGCATAAAATAATAATGTGGCATTTAGTCTTTCTGTGAACCTCAGCATACCTATCTGTTAAATGCATAGTATGTTGTAAAATTCATATAATACCTTGGAGGAGTTTTGTAAGGTTAGGCTAATTAATGTCAAGCAGTCAGCTGAAATTTGCTCTTTAAGCAAAATTAATTTATCTAAACCTTCATAGAAAGATTTCTTAATACTTTTCCCTAAAGGTCCTATATCCATCACGCTGACCATTTATTATTTATACATCAAACCCAAAGTGTAAGAGAATAATGGGCAGGCCAGAAAGCTTGAAAATAACAGGTTGCAAATGAGGTCTCATTAGAGGCACCAAAGTGAAGTACACAGACAGCGGAGCTAAAGAACAGTTTATGACACTGTGCTTGCACGTTTGCACTGTGCTTGGAAATGGTAGAAAAATTTCTAAATCACCATGATAATCACCATAATCATCATGGCATAAACCCTTTCTTGGGCATCAGCATGTGGTTTGGGGCTGGAAAAACAACACAGATTTTGCTCACCTTTGAGAAATACTGGGGAATCTCCTTCTGTAAATCTTTCTTAGCCAACCAGAATATATTTCTCACATTATTACTGACTCCCTTCAGCATCACTGCAAAACAAAGCAGCTACCAAAACCTTATTCAGAGATGGTTAGGATATGAAAGGAGTCCCAGATTTTGTAATTCCTGATGGAGGTCTCCACCTTGATACTCTGATACAGAAGGTGCTGAGTATGGAAGGTGTAGAATGACTGCCATTTACCAAATGCTGAAAGGAAAGATGTGTGTGACCTCTTATCTACTTGTATTAACCTGTACAGTGGTAGGAAAGGGGTACTAAAAAGGAGCAAAGGAATTTGCCTGTCGTAGAAGGAGTGGCAGAGGATGCAGCAGTTCCCTGTCCGACGCTCTGAGGATGAAGATGAACGCTGGAAGCAGCGCTGCCTTCGTGAGTTCATGGTTCGACACCATGGATCTCCAGGTGGGTCAAGGTTATAGAGATACACCAACCTGGAGGACTCCATGCTGTTGAGCTGTTCCTAAGCAGCGGAAGTCACTGAACTCCTCTCAGCTACCAGGTTATTTCCCCTGTCTGCCTCTGGAGCTCTTCTGACTGCACTGTTTGGGCTCACTTGGGAGGAAATGACCCGTGGAGCAAACCCAAAACCTTCCAGATGTGACCAGTTGGAGCAAACCACCTCTCTGCTGGGGACTAAAGCACCACCAATACTGATCACAGCTCAGGAGATTTCCAGGTTCTTACCTGACGAGTGCGTGTGCATGCACGTGTCTGAAGAGGATTTTCTTCCGTCTTGCTGTGAATGCTGCAAACTTCAGTTCTTTGTCACAGGGACAGGTGAATGGGCAGATGATGTTCTCTGTGAAACCATTAAAGTAGTAAATGGGTAACTTTCTAAAGCAAAGAAATCAGGCATGTTCTGAAGGGGTATGCCTACACTGTCAAAATATTGATGGGTATGAGGCCATTCTCCAACAGGTGTGGATGGTTGCCTTCCAACCTCAGTGGATACCTGCAGTGGTGGCAGCAGTTCTGAATTCAGGTTTTTTATGAATCCTCTGAGAGAGGACAGCCTGAGCTCATTCCCAACTCTGCATGAACCCAGATCTTGTTTGTGTTCTAGGCAGAGCAGGCTGTGGCCAGGCAGAGCATGTTACTCTCCCACTGCATCAGCACGCATGTGAGGGACAGCTTTTTCCTTTTTCCTGGAAATTTGAGCTATAAATACCAGAGTGGATGGAAAGCTTTGAGATCATGGGGAATGGCACCCTTACATCTATTTTTGAGCCCACTTCACACCTGGAAGTGTAGACATACCTATAGAGGATCATGTCTCCTGCATGGTAGTGTGTGTTTATGTACGTTGATGTAATTCAATATCCAATCCTTTGTGGTTCACTTGGGTAAAGGCAAGCCTTGTCATTCTTTAAGAGGGGAATTTCCTTGGAGCAGAAGACAGCTGCTCAGGTTGAAGACCTTGTGGCTGTTGGGTTACTCGCTTTTTGCCTCTGAGAGCACCAAGGCTCTTCAAGGATATTGACAACGAATTGTTGCAAACCACAAATTTTTGCTCTCAGGAACTGTCAGTGGTAAAGCTTAGGCCATTGCTTACTGGACTTATATTTTGTGTTTACTATACAGGACTCCTAATTGAGGGTAGAATAGGAGGTTGGAAGAGAATAGACATGAGCAAGAGCTCTGTAAAGCAGGATGCAGCCTTATGCATGCTGCACTGTACTGTGATTTAAATACATCTGGTCTGCCACTGATGAGCAATCTAAGAGTGACAGGATTCTCAGAGAGCTCTTTTGCTTTCCATAGGCATTTCTCTTTTCCTTGGGGAAAATGAAAGGAAAAGAGATTAGAGAGTGAAAGAGTTCTTTGGGAGACAAAATGACTTTTGGAGACAAACAATGCACCTGTATTACACAGTATTGATTGTGACATGGCTGAGTTCCATGGAATTACGAGCTCCCTTGCTCTCTGTTTCACCAGGGCTGTTTCATGTGCTATGAATTGATACAGGACCCACAGCTGAGGGGCTGTTTGTTTCACCCTTTTACCTGAGCCCTTGGAACTGTTGGTAATGACAGAGAAAAGGGGGAACTGATGAGCAGGGAGAGTGGAGGCAGTGTATTATTCACTTTCCAGTGCCCTATTATCACACTGCTGAGCTGACTCGGGGTAGCAGCCCTCTCCAAAGCAATCTGCAGTAGTGACATTTGCTTCCAGCAGACAGAGAGCAAGAAAGCACAATGGGGTGTGACTTCTGTGCTGGTTATCTAATGTCATGAAAGAAACTTTTTGGACTCTAAAGTGTCCAGGAGTCACCAGATATTGTTACTAAGCAAAACCAGTTTGAATCAGGAAAAAAAATGAATGTTCCCACTTATTCGAAAGGGTTCTGTGATGTAGCATGTTAAATTTTGCTTGTGTGAGTGGACTGTACTCAAGCAGATCACTGATGTTTTTGAAAAGAATTGTCCCCCAGTAATGCATCTTTCCTTGTCCTCAAACAACTCCTGGAGTAGAGTGGGACCTTGCTGAGGCCGAGGAGCTCCAAACCATCTATACTGATCTGTCTGGACACGCCCTTAGAGAGTAGGGTGCAGCCATTGTCCCTGTTTTTCCCTTGTCTTCAGAAAAAGCAAATATGCTCCTATTCCCTCAGGTTCCCTTAAGAAACTCTGCACCATTTTTTTATGGGTTTAGGGCTTTTATCCCCATGTTTATGGCTCTTATTTTTAGACTGTGATTGGTGCTGAATTACAATACACCATGACAGCTGCTTATTCACATATTTGTAGCTGTAGTTTTCACTTCATTTGATCTCTGTTTCATTGTAACATCTCCTAAAAATGCAAACATGCTTAAAAAGTAGATTATATTTTGAACCAAAGTGAAAAAAACAAGAGCAATTTTCTTTGTTTATGAAATTTCATGGCATATGGATGTTTGCTAGCAGGGTAGCTAGTCCCAGCTGGTGTGTTTAGTTTGCAAAGTGTAAAGTATACTGCAAACTGGCTAATCAACTCGTCCTTTTCAACCTGCTGATTTCATAAGATTTATAAATCCATCCTTCCCATTCTGGTGTGGCTGGATAAACAATGTGGCAGCTACTTGAATCTGGGTATCACAAACTGCAAAACTGATCCATCAGACTAATCCAGTTTAATATTGCACCGAGCGGGGTTTCTAAATCTATTCACTGTAGTGCATCTCAATATTGAGTTGGAATTTACTTCTTCCTTTCCCTTCTTTGGTGATTCACACAGAGACAGAAAAAGGAGTAGAGACAAGTGAAGGAATTCTCATCTCCTAGCACATGAGCTGAGAGTGTGTAGGTTTTAAGTTGTGCCACCCTCAGCACAGCAAGGGTTTCTGTCTTTCCTTACTGGTAGTGCAAGCCACATCATATATAGTACACTAGACAGCAACAACTTTTATTTTCATGTTAAGGTTTCGTTGGCTGCTTTGTGATACCTTTCTACAAACAGCAGAGATGGAATCATCTTCACCTCAACTCCATAAATCTCCCCAGATCAGTCTCATAGAAGATCATTTCTCAACAAGCATCTTTTAAAACAAAACATTTGGGTTGTTCTCAATTCCTTCCAGATGTTGGAATGTTTTGAGGACTGGAAACTTATTTTCTTTCAAAATATTAGATGCTATCATAACTTGATTCACAGGACTGGGATTTTAAGGTAGAAAAACAAGATTTAAAAAAACCCAAACACATGAGGCATTAAAATTATAGGATCTGGCAGTACTAGATTTTGCATCTGATTTATAGATGGTTTTAGGTTGGAGGTTGCTTATTTCTTTGTTTGTTTTTTTTTTTTTTTGTTTGTTTTGTGGGGTTGTTTTTGTTGTTTTTTTTTTTTGGGGGGGGTGTGTTCCTAGTACATTATTATTATCATTTTTAGAAAAGCAAAACAAAACAAAAAAAAAAAGACCCAAAAAGCAACTAAAAATACCGAGGCAAAGCGCAACAACCAATACCATAGACCAAAATTTAATCTTGTTAATCAATATTATTTTATTGGACAAGAAAATTAACGATCTCTTGAAGGATTTCAGTAAGATGAAAGCCAGTTTTAACTATGAATAGAACCTGTTCACAAACTGGATTACTGCTCTCCTTTTCTTTTTTATAGTTGCTTGAAGGATGCGGCCTTCTCATTGCTGTTTTCTGCTCAGAGAACAGAAACTGTGACCATCATGCTTGCAGCTTCCTACCCCTAATTACACCACCTGTGGCACAGATTCCTTCTTTGAGGGCTAGGTGACAGGAGAGATCCTGCATTAAATCCCAGCTGATATCAGGGTGCAGTGTCAACACTGCTGCCGCCCTCTTGAAGGCAAAAGGATGAGATTTCTTGTTTTCTGCATCAAAGATCTTCATTATGAGGTACTCCTCAGTGGGTGCTTTTGATGGGCTGTGGTAGAACAATGCCACTAATGGTGTTGTGAAGGAACAGCAGAGCACAGATCTGCACAGTAAATGCAGCCTCAGTCTAAAGTGTGAAAAAGACACTTCTTGATCCACATTATGTATGTGTCCTTGAAGATTTCTGCTTAGTTTACTGACCAAGATTTTCTATTGTTAGCAAGGCACAGCCATTACAATCTGGAAGAATGAGCTGTGCTCTGATCTGATGTGTGCACTGTCAGCAGAATTGCCAGCTCTGCCTTAGTCAGTGCACTTTTATTGTGGCAGGGTTTAGGCACAAGGCTGGGCTTGCAGGCCTTGTAGACACTCAGATTGACTTTTTATTTGTGCACTGAGCTAATATGACAGAGAAATCTAAAAAAACAAGAACAAGAACCCTACTTGGTACTTTCATGGTGTGGCTTTTGTGGTTATTACCAGTCTCTGCAGTGAGGGTAAAAAAATCCCATTATTACTCTATTTTGTTTCAGAACTCATTTCCAGCAATTGCGAGCTCTGTCTCACACACGTAATGGAAAGAAGGAAATAATAACTTTAGCATGAAAGCTTTCTAATCACAGGCTAGAGGACTGACATTTTACCTAACAATAGCCAAAGAAATCTATATGCTTTAAGAGCCCTTTCTAATGCTGAGGAAAATGAAAAATAGCCTTACTACTTAGTAAGAGAATTGAGAATTCCATAACACGGTTGTGGTGATGTGTCTTTTCTCGAGTGGGAAGCTTCACAAGTGAAATTTACTCAAACCAGTGAGGTGCTCCAGTTCAGTACTGGAGGTGGGATTCCTCCCAGTTAGGTTTCAAAATCCAGTTACAAACTGCCCTTCTACCAGGTCTGACTCGTGTTCCTGGGCAGTGAAGTATCCACTGGTGACACTTAATTCCATTCTATCTTGGGAATAAGGAAGAGGGGACAGATTCCCTTCTGGATTCCCTTCTCTGTGATGTTCTTTGCTGTAGAAGGGCTCTAGACAGCTTTGTTGAGGTACCTAAATTTCAAAACACTAAAATCAGGCAAACAGTATCCCATGGAAGGAGAAGGAAAGTCACTTCTGAACTCTGTTTTGCTTGTTTCCTTTTTCCAGCCTCAAATCCTAATGAACACTTGTATCAACCAGAAAGGGGTACCTTCCTACAGCCCTTGATATAAACTTCTGATTAAATATGAAGAACAAGGAACAAAGGGTGAAATACCCCAGTGACAGAGACCTGGTGCCTCTTTGCCTTGGTACTCAAATAAGAGATTTTGCTTATTCTTCTTCCTTGCCACCTACCTTGTTGAGACTTCAGATTTTTCCGTGGAAGTTCTTTGGAACAGATCCACTGATTTCAGCAGGATTTTTATCAGCAGGTGTGTCTGTGAAGAACTTGTTATGCATTTTCACAGTGTCAATCATTTCAATAACTTCTGCTTTTGGAAAAGAAAATGTCTATCATCTGGCACTCTGAACCTGGAACATACCCTAACCCCCAGCACAAATATTTGTAATGCTCTGCCTTAGCTGTAAGGTTACAGAACAATCTACTTCTGTAGATTTGGGTTTTTTCTAACAATATAAGGTATGCCCAAAGTTGCCATACCTGATTCCTATTTAATTAATGGTGCCACTAGAGGAGGATTCAAAGTTCCCACACAAATTCCCCTTGTACTAGATGCTGAATAAACAGTGAATTCTGATTTAGCTCCTGACAGCTTGATTCTTGAAGTATCATAAATTATTTTCAGAAAAAAAGTAGGTAACCTATGCTCCACAAAGTTACTGCTATCAATGATCTTAGTCCTCCTTTCCAACTTTATATTCTTTGCGTCTTTCCAATTTTTAATGTGCAAACTCAGATTCTGGAGTGGGAAAAAATGTCGTGAGGTTTTTGTTGTTCTTGCTGGTTTTGTGGGCTTGTTTGTTTGGGGTTTTTTCCTTCTTTTTCTAACTCCTATTACTTTCTAAAACTACAACACACTGCAGTGTTTATCAATTACTATTATATTTACCTATGTATAAAAGTCTCTGATGTGTCAAACGATTTATTTTCCCAGCAAACAAATTTCCCATGTGAATCCCATGTGAATATTTCATTTTGGTCACATACTAATTTTAAAAATTCCATCCAACCAAGATTTCAGGCATTGAAATTTGGATTTCTAGGTTTTGTTTTTTTTTTTTAATTTATTTATTTATTTTATTTTTTTTCCCTAATCCCAGGAAACAGAACCAGGGAGTGAATAACATTCTTCCTTTTACAGAATACAGTTTTCTTGAATTTTCTTGAATCAGCCTCAACTTGCATCAGTGTTAAGATTTCAGATTGCTCTTTCTCTATGTGGCTTTAGATTATCTCAAAATTAAATTGCTCTAATATAAAATACTGCAGAATCACTAAAGCCTACAAAATTAGTTGTTCTGCATACTCCAGAACAGGTGGGTTTCATGTTACAAAGCCAGACAGATTTTAAATTATAGTGTAGTTAAGTTCTGAGTGCTTTCTTAATGTACATACACTGAGAATTACTGGGGCTAACAGCTTCTGTCCTGCTGTGAAGGATTGCATTGAACTCCTAATTCTCCTGATAGCCTTTCCAAAATGGACATATATATGAAAGTAATGTCCAATTGAATATATTCTCAGATGTTCTGTCAGAAAAGAACTGAATCCTAAAATATGAAAATACTGAGCTGGTTTGTTACTCTGTTTCACTCACCTTTGTTGCCTTGCCCTGTAGTATTTTATAAGTGTTGGAAGCTGAAATCTGATTTCAGATTCCAAAGGTCTGTGCAGGAAGTTTTGCATCGCTTTTTTTTTTTTTTTTTTTTTTTAATTCTTTGACCCATTTCATTCTTTATTTGATCTTGACAGAATTATTAAGGGAGCCCAATAGAAGCATGAAGCGACTTGATTTAGAAAACATACACAGATAAATGCTCGTATTTTTAGATCGTATGTAAAGACAAATGACTGTAAATAGAAATCACATTAAGTCAAAAGGCATTTTATCTTTAGTAAGCTCTAATGTCAGCGTCTCAGCAACTGTTACGTGACACAGCTTCATTACAGCAAATAGAAGGACAGCTTGCCATAATATTTGCAGCAGCTCAGGAGCTACAGGGAGCCCTGTGCAGAGAATTCTTCTTCCATTTGAATGCAAGTCACTTAGCTTACCTTTGAGGTGTGTGCAAGTAACTTCCTCAATTTGTGTCAATACGGATAAAAAATTCAATTGTACTCACATAGGAATATTTTTTTCCCTCTCTCCTTACTTTTACAGCCAAAACCACCACCACCACCACATCTGAGGATCTTTTACCACTGAATGCTCCAACTTATTCTTTCTGAGCCCATTCCAGAATTTTCAAGAGAGAGAGGTGCATGCAAATTGTGTTACGTAGCTACACTGAAATTATGAAAGAGATCACTTTGCTTCTTGCCATAGGTTCAGGTGTTGTATGAGAGAACCCCTTCTTTATATGGAAGAATTAGGGGTTTTTTTTATAAAGCTTAGCCCACTCTGATACAGAATGGTATTTCTGTTCTGTGCACTCATGGACTTTCTCTTCCCTAAAATCATATGTGACTTTGCTAGTCATCCTTCAGAATGCCAAACCATCTCAATAAGGTAAAGGTGAAAATAACAGAGAGCAAAAAATGGGTAAGAGCTATCAAACCATCCCCTGGTGTATGCCCCCTCTTAGGATTTTCCTGCAAGCCTTGTAATGGTGTCATGATTAGACATTTTAAAAATTATACCAGAAAGTGCTAGAAGGGGGCCTGTGATGCCTTTACCCTTACTCCATGGAAGCAGTACTGGGGATATCTGGATTATCCTTGATAGGTGTCTGCATACCCTGGTACTAAAGACCTCCATGGATGGAGATGCTACAAAACTCTGTTGGCACACTGAGCCAGCATTGAACTCTCTTTAGCTAGAACCTTTACCTAATTAGGAATCAAAATCTCTTTTTGTGCAGGTCAAAGTAATTATTCCTTGTGTTATTGCTTGTGAGTGTAGAGAACAGTTTCTCATCCTTTGAAACAGCTTTCTGAAATTCAAACGTCACTGGAATGAAAAAAATCCCATTCTCCCAGTTTTCAGCCTATTGCAGGATTCCTTGACCTCTGATCAGTTTAATTCTACTGCTCTGGACCCCTGATAATACAGTTGGGAATTTCTGAAAGCGATGTGCTAAATAGAATGTAGTATTCCAGCTAAATACTCAGTATTGCAAGGTGCCAAAATAATTATTTTCCTCAGCTTGCAGATTTGCACATTCCATAATCATATTTATCTTTTCATAGCAACACTGCATATTGGATCTCACTGATATGAAGATCTTTTCCACAAGAACAATAGTCTCCATTTTGTGTTTGTTTATCTAATTTCCACTTCCTTCATGCAAGACTTTGTCCTTGCCTTTGTCATATTTTAATTTCTGATTTAATTTTTTTCCCAGTGTACTGGATCACTCGGGATTCTCATTCTTGTGCTAGTTGCTTATCATTCATACCTACATATTAACATTGGAAAGTTTGTGGGTGATTAGGATTTTTTTGGTGAATATTATCAGCTTTGTGGAACCCCCTGAAGTTTGTCTCCACCTGGCCCATTGAGGCAAATGTTGTGCCATCAGCAGAGTGGTGTGGGAGGGCAGCTGCTGCTTTTTGGCTGGTAAATCAGCTTTCTCAAAGAAAAATCTAATTAATACTGTTCCTTGATATCCATCTTGCAGTGTAATACACTATCATTTTTTTCTTCTTGCTCAAACCTCTCTAAATATGTTATTTTTTCTCATTTTTATTGTAAATTGATACTCTGACAATTTTTCTTCAAATGTCACAGTTGACAGAGCTTTACTCCTGATCTGGTTTCAAACCTCCCAAGCACTCAATTCACAAAAATATCTCCTTGAACAAAAAGTTTAAAAATACATTTAAGACTAATCATGAGTTTCAGTTCAAAATTGCACCATCATACTTCACAGCTAAGGGGAAAAATCTCTTTCCCTCCTCTCACTCATGACAAAAAGAGGTGCCACTGTGCAATGTCTTCAATCAACATTCTGGCCACCAGTAATACAGATATATTACTAAAATTTGATATTTCACTCCAAGAATTTTCCTTAGTAAGTGCCTGCTTAAGCATTTTCCCAAATCAGAGCTCAAGCTAGATTGTATTATTTTCCATCTGCACCATTATTTCTTATAATATATGCATATTGTTTCATTTCTAAGATGTTTATGTTCTTGAATTAATGAATATGTTAAATAAAATTAAATCAAACAGCTCTCCCAGTAGCCACATTAGAAGATATCACTCCCCAGATCAGACATATCACAGAACTGTTATCTTTATTTGCAGTCTCTTGTTTTTTCTTAGTTCACAGACAGTAGTGTTCCTATTTAACTCAGTCAGATGGGGTTTCTGGGGATAGCAACATTTCATGGAAACCTACATTACATACTTCAATATATTATTGCATCATTTTAGAAAACCATTTGATATTCTGTCTCCTAGAGCATTATCTGCAAAATTAATATGCAGATAGAGCACAGGATAGGGATGAAAATTAAAAAAATATATCTATTGAATGTTTATTTTTTAGTACCTGTAGTTATTGAACTGAGGGCTGTGGTACTCATTATGCTGCAATCTTGCAGTGGAACTGCAGGATGTTGATGCACATAATTCAGAGCTGGGTTAAAGCTTCTCAGTTGTGACCAGATCTTGCTACCTCTCGTGTAGAGGCAGGAGAAGGTGAAGCCAACAGGAGTAAGTAGGAGAGGGAGCGTGGGGGAAGCAGTCAGCAGCTGCTGGCTCTGTCAGGAGCCATCCCTGCAGCAGGGCCTGCTCTCAGGTGCCTGGTGACAGCACAGGGGCACAGCCAGAGCTGCTGGCAAAAGCAAGGCAGCAAGACCTGAGCCGTGTCTGCTGCTCTCATCTGACACTGCCCGCAGAGGGACGTTCTGCCCATCGCAAGACTTGTCCCCAAGACTACTGTGACCAGAGCTTGTTAGATCTTTGCTGTGCTGGTTAAAACAACACCACTCCTTCATGTAGACAGGATTCCAGCAGAGGAAACATCCAACTTTGCACACAGGTGGCGAAGCACAGGCCCGTGGTGGCACTGCTGGGATGTCATGCTGGAGATGGGCAGTCAATGCTGCTCTGTCTTGCTGGGGATGGGCAGTCAACCCCATTTCACTGTCAGCTCCAGACACCACCCCTCAGCTGAAGCTGTGGAGGTGATAAGGCAGTGTACCAGGTCTATTTATAACTCCAACCTTTAGAGAGTTTATTTTCAGGACCGAGCTCAGCAAGGTGATAACACTGTGGGGCTGTGTCTCGCTGTGGTGGCAGTGGTGTAACACAGTGGCCTGGAATAATGTGCCATGTACTGGCTCAGATCACTTACAGCCAGACAGCACAACACTGCCAAGTGCTCTGAGGGCAGCATGCAGGCTCCTCTTACAGGCTACTGTCTGGTATTCATACAGTACTACAGTCAGTTTTGCCTAAAAGCATTAGGATGAGCAGAAGCATCCTGAAGCACAGTGAGAAAGCAGGTTTTGAAGGGTATTTCGTGCTTCCCTCAATGTCTTCTGTCAAGGTTGACTGTCTTGTATACATTTCTTAAGGTAAAATTTACGGTGATCTGATGAAAGCAGATAGATGACAGAGCTCTGGTATTTAATGATGTGCCTGCAACATCAATTTTTTGCTTTAATTTTTGTTAGCTTGAAAAAAAGTCTAAAGAAAAAAATCATCAGTCTTTATCAATAGGCTCAAACTTTTCTTATTACACATGAAAAGAACAAGGATATTCACTAGTCTTAGGCTGCTTCCAGCTATTGGTTGTCCAGAAACCAACTGAAACTTCCGAAGCTTCAAACATGGGGTAATTCTACCATTCTACACAAATTACAACCCCGGTACTCATCCTGCAGGGAAAACCTGTGCCATTTCTCTAAAAGCTTCTGAACATCTCTTGCCTTTTCTTAGGGCTTTCATTTTCTCGCCTTTCATTCTCCCCATTTTTCTCCCTTTTCCTTTGGTTTTCGTTCTGCTATCCTCCTTTTTACTCCTCTATCTTCAGACACTTCCCATTGCCTTCACTCTTTTCTGCCAAGGTTTCCGTCCTGTGCTATGGATGGAGCAGATGCTCTCACAGAAGGTTCTCCATGCAGGTTAGAAACACCAGCATGCTGTATGGGAGAATGTCTCAGCTGTTCAGCCAGGGCTGGGGAGCTACTCTTTGCAATTCAGTTCTGAGACCCCAGAGACTCCCAAAGACTTCAGTCTCTACCCCTAATGGGCCCCCAGCAAGGTACAAACCAGAGACCCCAGCATGCTGATGTGGGGTTAAACAAACACAGAAACCTCCAGAGATGTATATATAAAGTTCCACTCACTGCAGGAGAGCAAACCTGTGTTCAAACCCACCGGGCACTGCAGAGGCTTTCAACAGGAATGTTTTAACTTTGCAAGGAGGTTTGTATTCATTAGGTGGCCTCTAAGACAAGTGGTCCACTCTAATAAATGTGCTGATAAAAGAGGTCGTGTCCCCCAGGGACGTCTGATTGGGACATGTCATTTCTCCTGTAAAAGATGATTACAATAGTCAGACACAGATTGTCTTCTAACATCCTTAAGGTGACAATCTTTTTTTTAAAAAAAGCTAAGGAAATTACACTTCCCCTTCAAGGCTGCTCAGGACTGATGAAAGTTATTGGACTGATGACTCTGAGAAACAAAGTCCTCTGCTTCACAGCATAGGCATTGTCAGAGCAAGAAAATTTTGCCTATTTAGCAGCACTGCATGACTAGCAGGGTTCAAACCTGCATGCAGGGACAATCCTCAAAGTCAAGGATAATATGACTTCCAATTCTCCTATTCCAGCTGGGACAGGAACCAATACCACAAAAGCTGCATATGCTTGACAATTGGAGCAGATAACCCAGCCAGCAATTAAGTCCATTCAGAAACGGGCATGGAGTGAGCTGAGAGACAGCTGAATTATTTCTGGGAATTATTTCTGGGAGCCCCCCCCTTGGCTGCACTGTGTCCCCATGTCACAGAGTGGAAGGGACCCTCTGGTCTCCTGCCTGGATGCTGTGAGTGTCACTCCCTCGGGCTGCAGGACCAGCAGGAGGCTGGTGCATGGAGGGGATGCCCACAGTGTGGATCTCAGGAGGAAAGGCCAGGGCAGCCAGCCCAGCCAGCCCTCACCTGCTTCCCTTCAAGGCTCTGGCACCTCCACATCACAAGATGGAAGGTTTTTCATCTGTGCCCTCGGAAATAACGAGAACAAATGTGGAATCTGAGTTTTTAAGCAGCAGAGAGTTGGGGGAAAAGGTCTAGAAAGCAGAGGGGAAAAGTTCTTTACTGATTCTTCCTCAGAAGGCTGAACTCAGTAGACCACAGCCCAACAGAAAATGCCAAGTGTTAATAGGCATCCAATTGCTTATTTGAGCCACACACTCTGATGTCAAAGTTTAATTACCTAAAGCCCAAAAAGACAATAAATAGTTTACTATACTATCTTTCCCTTGTTTTGGTGGGGTTTGGTTTTGTTGTTTTTTTTTTTTTTTATTTTTACTGCGCAGGAGTTTTCATTATTCAGTTTTCAGGAGTGTATAGGATGAACTAATTCATCTCCTGTTGAGGTTGTGAAGTGTTCAGATAACAGTTACACAAAACCTGTACAAAACATAGACACCCACCTTTCTTCTGCTCATTCCTTCTCATTTGCTCCTTTCTCCCATTCTCAATTAATGACTTTATCGGTTTTGGAAACCTAAATTCTGATTTCCCCTCACTGTTCAGTCCCTGGTTTTTAGGAGTTTCTTGTTTGTTTTTGTACTCCTTTCTAGATGCTTTTTCCTGCACCATTCTACCAGTGCAAATAACTGGGACACTTTAGAATCTGATGGCCTACAGAATAATTTTCCTTTCATTTTTCTTCCATTTTTATTTCTTTCCTATTACTGTATCATTTTGAAACATATCTGGACATTAACCTGTAACTAAATTCTATGCTTCAACATGTGTGAATCTTCTGAAAGGATTTCTTTCTTGAACCTGCCACTTTTCTATTCTTAAGAGGGGTAATTCATGGTTCAGTTAATAATAGTTAACATTTCCTTCCTTCTCCCTCTCGAAAGATTTCCTTGTCTTGTGCAATTTCAGGAAACCAGGATTGTCCCTTTTGTTTTCACTCCTGAATTTCCAATATCTACTTATTTTTCTATTCCTACTAGGTTTGACTGGACAAAAGATATTAAACTCCCATCTAAAATAAATACACTATTTCTAGTGCTGCACTTTGATAACTGTCCTCATCTTGAGCACCCCTCATCAACTGCAATCACATCTATTTATGACTGGGCATTACCAAGATTTCTGCTCGCATAACTGATGGATTTCCCCAGTTTCACAGTGGAATTTTGCCAACAGACTTGGCAGAGAGTAAGTCTGCCACAACTGGTAGGGAAATGATAATGGAATTTAACAGAATTTCATTGTATTTATTGCTAGACAAGAGAGGAGAAGAAAAATGGCCAACTATAATATCACTCACAATCTCTCAAATGGAAACACAAACTCTTATATGAGATTCAGTTTCTCAGAATAGCATCATTCAAATTCTGCAATCAACTGTTCCTTAGTGACCTTTTTTCTTGAATTTTAGGCAGCTTTGAAGCACTGGCATTGCTGATGCAGAGAGTTTGCAACACACTTGTCACTGCCAGGATATTTTGTCCTCTGTGCTTCCACAGTAGGGGCTCAGCCTCTCTTAATTCTTAAGCCAGAATCAGCAGTCAGGTTGTCACTGACATCACATTTACCTGCCTCTGGCAAGAAGACAGGAGCAATGTTTCCTTTGAAAAATCTCTGCTGCAGTATTGCCAAATCTTAATTAGCTGGGACAGACATCTTTCATTTGCTTAAACAAATGAGACTTCTAATGTCAGGTCAGGGCATACAGACTAAGGATGGGGAAAACATTGTAATTATATCCTCAATCCCTCAGGTTTCAAGAGGAAGGGGTCTGTGACCAGAAACACAAAGCTCAGTTATGACTGGGCACCACACACCCTCTTAGGGCAGGACTAAGAGCTGCCTCTTCCAGGCATCACTGCTCACTGAAAAGGAAATTCTTTGCCTTCTTTAGATCTGGTGTTGGTTGCAGCCACATTTTCTTTGAGGACTTTTGGGGACACATAAAAGAATCAACAGTTTGTTTATAACAAAACCCATCTCTAGAAGGCCATTTCCTCAGCTTTATATAAAATATGACCCTGATGTTCAAATACTGTTGTCTCACCAGAGCACTCCAGGGCAGGGCTTTGGGTGGAGGTGGCCATCAGGCTCATCTCTGAAGGCATTCTGGGGCAAGCCCATCTGTCTAATTCATAAGGAAGGAAAAAAACCTGAGATTATGCTAGAAATTGCAAGCAGAAACCTTCCTGAAGTATGCCAACCCTGCTACCTACCATGATTTTAGGGAAAAACTGGCAACTGAGAGGACTGCACAAAGGTAAAGTGTGTGGGACAAGCCCTCCACTGCTAGAAATGTATTGGACAGGGTTCAGATGTGTCTCAATCGGTGTATTACATAGTCAAGGATCCCTAACCATCAAATGTTCCCAGGTTCAGCCATTCTTTATCATTCTCTGTAGCAAAAGGCTGAAAGAACAAATAATTCCCAAGTGCTTCCTTGCTTTTAGAGTGTATCTTCTCCCTGCTTGACCAGCCCATGTGTGTTTAAGGTATGACAGCTGAGAATCATTTCTTTTGAAAAAAGAGGCTCCACAGGGAACCTTTCCACAGGGAAGGTGTTTCTTTCTCTCAGTTCTCTTTCACCCTTGTATTGTCTGGAAGGGGATTTCAAATACATACACAGGCCTTACAAGCAAACTCCATAATCTGCATTATCAAAATCCTAAATTCTGCATCTTGGTGTAGATTTCAAAAGTAACAGAAACAGAGGTATTTTCAATCAAATTCAGTGGGATATTTTCCTCCAAAGCTTTGCTTTGTATGGTCATTTGTTTTACAAATATATTTCAGAATAAAACTGTATTTATTTACCCCTGTAAGCAAGAAATTTACATTAAAGTGTTGTAAATCCTTATATACATCTAGAACATTAAAATAAACCCTGCAATAACTCTTAAAATTACTTCGAAATACTTTCTGAATGTATACAATAAATCTGTCATAGCAATATCCAAGGTCTTTGTCGGTTCTTGCATTCTTCTGTTCTTCATGACCAATGAATATTTCAAAAGCAGACATTTATTGTAAGATAACATTTCTTATAGTATGAATATCAATTATGCAGAAATGTGACTAATACAATTATTTTTTCCTAAGACAAGATAAGCTGCAAAATACACCTTAACTATTGCAGACACTTAATAAATTAAAAATGCTTAAACCTTCATAAACCAGAACTGATTTTGACAAATGCTATAAACAGTGGAATTAATATGTATGCCTCTGTGAAATTTGCTGCATGACTCTTCTGTTTCCCTAACACTGTCAAAAATTCAGCTAATATATTTTCCCTTCTTGACCAGATGGAGTCTCTGGCATTGTACTGAATTTTATTATTCAAGAAAGTTTTGCAAGTATTGATTGTATTTTCCCTGACAAACATGAAACCAGCCATAAAGAATGATGTCAAATTGTCTTAAGAAATCAAAGAGTCTGGAAGAGCAGTTCAATCTTTTGCATCTTTAATAAGCAGTGTAATCACGCAGAAACATTTTTGGCTTATAAAAGACCTCTTAGTTAGGTTCTACAAATTTTCTTACATATAAAGATATGCCCCAGAGTGCTTTAAAATGCAAAATCCGTGTAGGAGATGGTGTGCCGTTCTCTTTGTGCTCTGTTAACTTTGTGGTTTCATTAATACCATGTGACAATGTAAAATCATATATTTTTGTATCGAATCTATGATAGAGAGGGTTTGAGCTTTCATTCTTCCTCGCTGATTACACTCTGTGGTTTCCCTGTTCTAAAGAGCAGATTGATGTCTATGCAGGGAGTGTTTGCTATGGACAAGCCATGCAGATGATTAACCTTGGCACTGCCCCATGTCTCCCAGTGTAAAATTTTCACTGAGCAGATTCGAAGTAAATCATCCAGCCCACTTCACTTAATAATGCCTCTTTAACATGCTCTGCAATTATATCATTTGTGCTGTTGAGCTTGGCCATTTTCCTTCCCAGCCACTCATTTCCCCCCAAGGAATGGCAGTTTAGCAGGCATTTCAGTGACATAAGTGGTTAAATGAGGCAATGAGTTATCTTACTGACCACAGGATTGGTCTCTCACGGCAACCACTGCTGTCAGATGTCACATTCTTATCAGGAAGAATTCTTCTTCCACCACAGACCACCTGGGAACACTGGTAACGCTGCTCCCTTCCCTGCAAATACAAAACAGAAGGCTGGGCAGGGAGTTCCATGTTATGCTATGTGTTGTGTCCCACTCTGTGGTTCCCCTGGTGTATCCACCCAGACTCCAGAGGCTCCAGCAGCACCAGTGCCCAACAGCTGGCAGGAGGCACCAAAGGGATGCCTCAGCTTACCCAGGGGTTTCAGCCATCCATGGCTGCCCCCTGGACTTTGGGTTTATAACTCCCAAATCCCTGACCACAGATTGCAGAGAATGCCACAAGTCCAAACCTCAAATTTTACAAGATTCCTCCCATTTTGATGAACACATTCTCTCCCCTTCCTGCAGTAGGAACTGTCAGCATGGGGTGGAACACAAAACTATTCTTGCTTCACTCCATTCCAATTTACTGACAATTTTATGTCACTGGCAGGGTCACAATATTTTATCCCTGTGCTTAGATGGTATTGCTTTTCTGTAGGAAAGAGGCTTTCCTTCCCCATTCTCCTCCTTCTCTCTGTTTAGATTTTCTGTTCTTTGCTGTTTTAAATGGTGTGGTCATTTAAAAAATCAGTTTCTTATACAGCAGGAGTGTTCAAGCAGCTGTGACACTCTCAAACCACTAAACACCTGACTTTGGGTTATTAATTGCTGCTTCATTTTTGCAATGAACAGATTCAAAATAATATGAAATTTTCTGTTAGGTAAAGATTACCTGCAATTCATGGCAACACGAACTACCTTCTTGGACAAGGAAAGCTGACAGGGATGTTGTTACTAATATTTTCCCTGAAAACTGAAATGGAGGGCTCTGGTAGGATGGTTCTCATACCAGGTCACATTTGAAAATGAGTAATACCTTGTGATTCACCATGCTTCTTTTCTGTGGCTCCACAGAGGCACATAATAGCTCCATAATGTCAGCAGACAGAATCATAGAGGGAAAATGGTTAATGTACTTAACAGGGTTCCTGGACCAAAGGCATCCTGGCTTGTTAAGAGCTTTTTGGCAGAGTTTCACTTCTGTAGGAACATTTGAAGGGTCCTAGTTCAGTTTCAACACATAATAAAAACCAGTTAAAAGGCTATCAAAGCTGCCCCCAAACAGAATGGTTTCCTTCTGAGAAGAGGGATACATCACACTAGATAGAGACCCTGTGTACAAGAAATGGATGCAAGTGAACTGAAATTCAGGAAGTTTTATCCCCTTTAGGATGGGTCTTCATCCTTTAAGCACGTGATTAAGTGCAGGATCAAGTACAAGAAGTAGGATAGTCAAAATGTAACTTCGTTCTAGGGAGACACTTCAGATAGCTGCAAAGAATGACTTTATCAGTGAATAAAGTTACCTTGATAACAGAATCAATGACTGGAAGTAGAATGTAAAAAAAGAAGTCAAGAGGGAATTTAATAGAGTTTAAGTATAAGCAGATATAAACAAACCAAAAGATCAGTAGGAAGAGCATGGAGTGGAGATCAAAATTTATTTTCCTTTGGTCTAAATCAAAGTGAAGCTGCATTGAAGAATATTAGGGCACAAAAACAGTAGTGGGTAAGAAATCTCCAAATGTGTCATAGGATTATTCTTGAAACATATTAATACCTAATGAGATTGACAGGGTATTTCCTTAACCTGAAATAAAAATAGAATAAATGAAATATGTAGGGAGGGCAATTTCATGAACAGAAAAACTACAAACCTGGGTTCCAAAACGTATTTTGTCATGGACTTCCTAGGTTTTCCTTTGGAAAAAGCTATGAGCAAAAGTTTTTTATTTTTATTTTAATTCACTCCACTTCTGAAAAAGATTGGTGTCCTCACTGTTTATACTCAAAGGGAGTCTCTCAATGCAAATTAACTGTAATGAAAGCCTGTACCTGTCACCTTTCTTCACCTCTTCAAGGAGGAAGCACAGACAACAAATCTCTTTTTTACGAGCCTTCCAGCCATGGAAAAGTCCTCTGAGGAGACACCAAGCTCAAGAGCTATTCTAAGACACTACTTGTCTGTGACTGACCATGTAAATTAAAATGCTGCAGCCATCAGTAAGGTTCTGATGTCTTCCCTTACTCTGCTGCAGAGATTTCTTGGTGAGAAAGAAAATGTAGCGCTCTATGATTTTATCCCTTAATTACTTGCCTATAATAAGTTAAGTTTTAATTCAGACAGTATTATTTCTTTTCTTCCAGCCTATCTGTCTCGTTGATAAATTCATTGAGAGGAATGAGCTTCCTTCTACAACTAGTCAAGGGCAAGATGCTCAGGGACTGACATAATTGAATTAAAGACACAATGCAGTTATACTGCTTTATCAGAGCTGGTGACTTTGCCCAGAAAATTTTAAAGGAACACACTCCAGGACTGCTGGATCCCTGATCCCAAAGCGAGGAAGTTATCCATTCTGTCCTGAAAGAGACTTAAAAAGTGCTGCCACCACTTCAGACAAACAGAGTGTTTAAAACTCTACGCTGTTCTGGTCTTTCATGTGTTTAATATCATTTTCTACAGACACCCTGTACTCCTCACCTTGATTTCTTCCCATTAAGCTCTGAAGTGTTGGTAACACTGTCAGGACAATCATGCAGTTATCAGGCAGGATGGGTTTCTATGCCTTTCCTCTCCCCTGTGCCACGTTTGGAGCACGTGTGCTGTCTACATACATTGGAGACTCAGATTAATCTCTCTATTACAATCACTGTTTGGCCATGAACTCTGGTACCTGAAAGTAATTGAAACTTGAGGAAAGGTGTGGTTGTGAATACAGGAGAACACTAATGAACTGCAACTCCTCAATCCACAAGCTTGACTTGCAATTATGAAAAGGTTGGGTTCATGTGGGATTTTTTCCTTTTGTTATTTGTCTATACTTGAAAATACCAAGAGAGCAAAATAAAGACTATTCTCATCAAATTAGTTCAAAAACAGAAGAAATAAGAATTCTTAGAAATATCAAATGAAGAGGAGATCAATAGTTTAAGGAATGAGACCAGCTTCTCTTTAAATTCTGATAAACAAAGTGGAGGTCTACCCAGTAAATTAGTGTCTACTCCATTTTATTTCAGTGTGACAAAATAAGTGATTTTCATGAGATTTTCAGTAGGATTTGTTTATCAGGTTTCAGAGAAATTCAGTTTATCTTCAGTGAGAATTTTGAGCTCTTGGATACCTATCTATATTCAATTAAGCACTTGGAAGGTCACTTACTACAAATGTAACCAAAATCTTCAAAACAAAAGTGAATTAAAGCTGCATAAAGGTCACCTGTTCTATGTTATCCTACTTGAGTGGGAGGGTAGATAAGATGACCTCCAGATTCCCTTCCAACCTCAACCATTCCATGATTCTATGATTAATTTTTAAAATTGTCTTATCATAATTGTCTTTAAAAAAAAAGGTGCAGTATTTACTCCTTTTTTTTTATTCAAATATCAGCAATGAAAACCAAAGAGACTGTAATTCAGTTGTCTGGCACCTTCACTGGTGATGCATTACTGTGTGCCATGGTTCTGAAGGTTAAGCTGGTATCTGCTTACTGTGTGTTCAAAGAGTTTGAGTGCAGATTTACTCACCAGTGGAGTTGGAAAAATGTCCAAGGCATGGCAGCAATGAGTGGCTGAAGAACAGAATTCATGTTATCCCTTGGTACAGTTCCAAATATGCCATGTCTGATGTAACTATTCACCTGCATTTTCTACCACAGACCTCAAAAACCAAAGCTCAGCAGAAAAAATATATATCTCAGATGGGTCTAAGCAGGCATGGGCCAAGGTGCAGTGGATGTTATTGATAAGTGCAATATAAAACCCTTCTCTGTGGTTAAATAGAGCACAGGATTTGGATATAGGTGATCTGCAATGCCAATTAGAATGTTGTGTCCTACTCCACTCTCACCTGGCTCCTAGTGAGAGGAAATGCCTGAATTCACTTGTGTGGCTGTACCAGTAGTAATTGTGCAACTTTTCACTACTAGACAGCTGATAACATAAGTTAATTAAAACAAAGACAAATTATCTGATTTCAACAGTCAAAATATTAGCAGCAAGTGTTTAAGAAGCCATCCTTGCAATGTGCTCACAGAGAAACACTGACTTTCATAGGATAATTTAGATGATACTTACCTGAACTCTGCTGTTAAACATTTTCTGGAGTTTTGCCTGTGCATTTTATGATAACTGACAGTCTTTAGTGCTCCCACTATGCTTTTGTTTTAAGAGTTCCTTGAAACTGTCACGTATGAACCAAATTCCTCTCATCTCTAAGCCAGAAGGAAAGTGAGGGGCAAAGGGTTACAGGTCCAGCTCAAACAAGTGGGTGCACAGGAGAATCACAAATATTTGAGTTTCGTGATGAGACTGTCCTAAATTTACCTGATCGAATATTCAGACTGGAAGAGTAGCTGAACATCTGTGTTCTGAGTCAAAGGCACAGGCACGCAGACGATGGGCACCACGAGAGCCATGAGAGCCCTCCTGGCACTGGCAGGCACCCAGAGCAGAGCAGCAGTCTGTGCTGGAGTGCTGGAATCACTGTAGTCACAGGCTGTGGAAAATGGGAGCAGCAGACATTTATTTCCAGTATGGCCCCTGAAACAAGGCAGTTCAATTGTTGAAGTGTGCTGCTTTGAAGGAAAAGGGTCTGAATTGGTCTCTGCATCAGCTTGTTGAGGAAGGAAGCACTTCTTCAGGGACTCCTGAGTGTCCCCTCCTCTCATCCCCTACCATTTGCACAACAGAAAACTCCAGAGCTCAACAGCAAAGAATTTCAAACTGCTTAATCTGAATAACCACTGAAGAGAAACTGCAGTAATAGAGAATAGAATTGCTGCCAGGAAAATGAAAACATTTAAAAAGAGAAGCCCTAGGAGCAGAAAAACAGCTTTGGTGGGAACTACGTTGCAGAGGCCAGCCCTCCCTTGGGTAGCTTTAGCAATTCAATTAGAAGCCTTTACAGGTTTAGAGGCTGGTTGTTAAACACACACCTCCAACCCCCAGTGCCTGCTGTTGACACGCAATATCTGGTTCTGTGTGTTCAGCATTTCTCAGGGGCTCACAGGGCAAGGGAGCCCAAAGCTTGAAGAGCACTCGAGGTTTTAAAAGTGAAGCAGTGACAAACCGTGGAGAGACGCAAAGGATGCCCACATCTACTCCCAGGGTAGGAGAAGGGAAGGAAAAGCAGCCTGCGTGAGAATTAGAACCAAAGGGTCTTGCCCTCGAAGGAGAATATCTCCTAAGGGCATATAATTTGGTTTCTGGGGTTTCTGAGGCTTCGGAGCTGCTTTTTTAGCCTTTGAAATGTGCTGTGCTGAACAGCAGGAAGGCAAGCGGGACAGACACAGTGAGTGACTCTGGGTCTGGGATTGTGGTTGTCTAACCCAACAGATTTACAATGTTTTCTTCAAGTAAATTCCCTCAGAGGAGAATTTAGCTTGAGTTTGAACCATAAGAAAAAGAGATTTGTGAATTTAACTCTGATTTTGAAGGAGGAGGGACATTACTGGTGTCCTAATTAATTCTGATAAAACTTACATTCCTCAAGTGGCAAGCATCCAGAGATATGTTTGCTTTTCACATAGAGACAGCAAGTAAGGCATCAGTGTGACTTTTCCACTTATCCTATGGCAAACCATTTGTCTTTCTCATTGCTTCCATTTAAAATGTAGTAGTTAAATATCTCAGAAAACCAAACTGCAACCTTATATTTCACCCAGTTCTCACTGGAAAGTCTAGTTTGCTTGAAAAATACTACATATTTCCCAAGACAAAATATGAAGACAATGAATAGGAATCAAGCATTGAATATGTTTTGAAATATGAAGTCATGTTGTTTGGGTAGAGCTTAGCAGAGAACCGTTTACACTGCAGGTGTTGAAATTTGTCTAACCCATTATGGGTTACTGTAGCCTTCACCAGCTTGACTGCAAAATATCTCAATTTAAGCCATCTACCCCACACAGTTTCAGAAGAGCTTTCAAAATTGATATTTATGAAAGGCTGTTGTCTTCGAGTGATTTTCAAAACTGCAATATATTGCAATATTCCACAGTATTGCCTGTATGAGCAACTAAAACCAAACCCCAGAAGTGCAGTTGTACTGACTTTTTCCAATTACACAACCAATGAAGGGGGATAGAAACAAGGCAGATGAACACTTTTAATATGAAGTTAGGTAACCCAAGAGGATTGAAAGGTGAATGGAAGGTCAATGTTAATTTAAAATATAAAATGTCTTCTTGATGTTATTTCTCTGTGCAGTTTGATAACTTCTGAAAATGCGGCAGCTCCAGCCTGAATCTGGAGTAAATTAAAAGCAAAATACTAATTTCAGCTTACTCTGTGGCCACATTCTTCAGTCACTGCTGATCATTTCCCTGATCTGACATCCTTGTATTTGGTCACTAAAAATGCAAAATCCATTTCCACTGTCTCAGATGGCTCTGTTGGAGGGTAACACTGTGGTACCCTTATTCCTGCACTTCATCTGCTGCCAGTACCACTGTTACCAGCACAAACTTGCCACTTCCAGTAGAAAGTTGCCTGACAGCATGAATTCAGGGGTTTGTGCAGGACAAATTAAGGGAGAAAAAAAATTGAGGTGAACATAAAAGAAGTTTAATTAAATATTAAATTTTTGTCATATGCAAAAGGTCAGTGTGATTCTATGAGAATCTGTAAATTCATAGATACCTACCCTCTGCTGGCATCAGACATCAACTTAAAAGGGATAAACCTGTTGTTTATTGGCAGATAAAACACATAAAACAATGTCTTCCAGAACCCCAGTTCTCATTTCATGTCATCACAAAACCCAAAAGAGGCATTAATGTCTCACATGGCTGACAGTTCCTCCTGTGAGCCCAGCCTGCAGTGAGGACGAGAGCACCCTGGGCTCCCTGCCTGTGGGGACAGAGCTGAGATGGAGCCCTGGAGAAATCTGAAAGGTGGAGGGCATTCTGCCATGGAGCTCTCATCCAAATAATCAAGGTAATTCTAATCCAAATTCAAATAATCAAGGTAAATCTCATCCAAATAAAACAAGGTAACTTGAACATTTAGCTTCATCAAGTTTCTCTCTCTGTGGCAGTTGTAAAAAAAAAAAAAAATATTCAAGTTTTCAGGTTTCCACTTTAAATCAAAACCAGGTCGTTCCTTCTCTTAGGTTTTAGGCTCCATTTCCACACTGAAACAAGCTATTTCTTCCCATATCCTACTGACAAATACAGCAAATAAAGAGAGAACATAATTTATCCAAATTTTTTAATGAAAATGTAAACTAGAAACCATTAAGAAAATGTGTTAAGAAAAACCAGTATGTCAGGAATAATCCATGGCCCAAAACAATCAAATGAAAACAAGTGAGTTTCTCAGTTCAAGCACGTGGTGTCTTTTTAAAATGGACATCTCTTCAAAATGCCCCTTTCTCTGGCACATTCCAGGAAAGGCATTTTCATGGATGAGCTTGCATGAATGTTCTCTATGCTTTCAGTCAATCAAGAGAGAGTTCTCTCAAAGGGACTTCTTCCTTTTTTTTTTTTTTTTTTTTTTTTTTTTTTTTTTTTTTTTTTTTTTTTGGCTGGAAAATAGACAGCTAGGGAGAATTTATCTAAAATCTTTTGACTGAATATTTTCCTTAAAAATCTAGAATATTAAAAAAATCCCCAATAAACACCACCTCCACAAAACAAAACAGGATGTTTTCCCTGTAATATTAGTTACAGAATGTTTTAAAAAGAACATTTCAAAAAAATGTTTCAGTCAAAAAAAAAAAAAAAATCCAACACTAATATAGCCAGTTGTCAGAAGTATTGTACAAAGTTTTGAATGCCAAATACATCAGCCTTTTGAGATTAATAATCTTCTTTTTGGTCAAGAAAGAAAACATTTTTCGGTCCAATATTTCCACACTGAGATTGTTTTCCACTTTATGTGCAAATAGTCGAGATGTCAAAATTTCATCAGTGTGGGCTGAAAACAAATTAGTAATATTTCCTACAGGGAGACAATTCAATTTTCCACATTTCTCTGTCTGAGAAGCTATTCAGTCCAACGTGTGTTTTTATAGCGTGCAGGCTTTGAAGTACCTGGATGCCCTCAAGTCCTGTTAAGGCTTGGTTTATGTCTTTTAGGCTCTTCACCCCCATCCTTCAACACTCCTCAGAGCCCTCACTCTCAAGGAATAAGCTTTCCCAAAGAGGTAATAAGGCAGCAGAAGTAATAGCTGTCAAACCTCAGTACCAGATCGAACAGATAAATGGGCTACTGTCTGCAATAGCTGCTCTTAATTAGCTGCAATTATTACCACCCTAATGAAGTCAATAGGCTAAGGGGAAATAGAGAGTTGGCAAAATTAGCTGATGGAGGTGGTTAGGTTAGCCAAGATAGAATATGTAAGGTTCTAATGTACTCCCAAATAATTACATTCTATACAAAGTTGATAAATGTAATGGGCAGTCTCAGGTGCATCCATGTACAAACATCAGCTTTGGAATCAAAGTTACCTTTTAAGGGAAAGTAAGAAAAAACAACTAAGGGCCTCTTGTTAATAAGAAACACAAAACTGAAGAAGGAGAAAGTGAATAAAATGAAGAGTTAAGTGTCTCATCCACAGTGGTTTCAACCCTCTTGTCTTTTATTTCAAATTTCCTGCCTTTAAGAAAGAAAAAAAACCAGAAATGTGAAGGTCTAAAGATACTGAGGGAACATCTTCCCTCCTCCCACTGAGGGAGACAATTTACATCATTCAGTGTAAGAAGGAATTAAAGACACTAGAAAATTTTTCTGGTAAAGAAAATAGTTGTATCAATCATGAAAGAGTTATAAAAATTAAATTAATTGCATTGAGAAAGCTAGATAGAGCTAAATAGAGATGTCTGTCTACCTGGAGTTGAATTGCACAGGATGCATTAACAGTCAGCAAATGTACAACAGGGGAAAAGAAATAGTTTCATGCACCATTTAATTGAATTGTTGTTTCTCACTGCAGGGAAATTTTACTGACACTAAAAGCTTGGCAAGATTAAAAAAAAGGTTTGTATGGATTACATGTTGGATACATGCCCATATTTTGGAGTTACTGTTAAACAAAGTATGGAAAACCTGGGGCTTGATCCCATTCCCTTGGTAGGATGTGTAGAGCTCTTAGGATGGGAAGAATTTCAGTTCCCTGCCCTGCTACAACCTCACCACTATGACTGTGAAGAGTATTTTGTTATTGATTTAAATGGCAGCAGAATAGAGCAAATTCTAGAAATCTTAATTCTTGGAAATTCTTTCTTTAGTTCTTGCTCTGAGACATTCAAGTGTCAACCAAGGTGACAGAAAAATTTTTCACTGCTTTTCACATTCAGCAAGGGCCAGGTAAATACTTCATGTCTTATCTTTAGTCCTTCAATACAATCTATCTCAGCACTATGGGGACTCTGTAGTCTATGATGGTATGATAGCACTGACAAGAAAGAAAATAGAATTGTTTATATTGTTTACCTAGTTTTGTTATCTTTGATTCTCTCAAGTATTTCCTACCATGTCACATTGCTAGAAGATAAGCCACCAGTAACATAAGAGAAGTCACACATAAAAGCAATACTACATTTGCACGGGAGACAAAATAATTGACAACCTTTATCAAATGCTGTTTCATACAACATAAAAATAATAATACCCACCTAAGCAGAAGGTGAGCAGCATAATGATCAATAACCCTGTTTTGTCTTGCAGAGTTTCACAGGGGCTCAAAACTATTGAAACATAGTGGGGAAAAGCTTGGATTTTGGAATCCTCTGGAGCTTGAATCCAGCTCCAGAAAAACAAAAACAATGTTTATTACATAATTTTTTATTTGGTCAGAAAGCCAGTTTTATGCATTCCTTATCAACCCCAGATGCCATTCATTTACACTTCCAGCTACTTATATTTTATAAATATAGTTTGGGAAGCTGGGGAGAAATACCTGGAGAACACATGCTGTGCTGGAGATCATCTACCAAAGGGAAGATTTTCTGCAGTGACTTAGCCCTTCTGATATGTGTCCAGTGGTACTCTGTAGTAACTTGCATAAAGCAAAGAGTTAAACATGAGATTTGTCCTACCCTCTTTTCTATACTACTTGCTATTTTCTAGAAAGTTTTTCGCTTTTCCAAGCCTGTCCTCAATCAAGAAATTGCTCTCCTAAGTCCTGTAGAGTCTGCTACTTTTTGTTCTTATCTTCTCTCTTTGCCTTCTTGCCTTCTGGAAATACAGCATCTGAACCCAAGTGTAATTAATAGCAAATAAATTTAGACTTGGGAAAATTCTCCAAATGAAACTTCTATCTCCTGTGGTATACTTCTGACAAAGTATAATTAAAATATTTTCATGCTGGCTTGCCTGCTCTGTCTGCCTTTCATGAATGATGAAGTCTATCAAGCTATTATTTGTCTACACATTGTGTGAGGAAGGATTAAACCACTGAAGTGTTCAATATCAGTAAATGATCTGGAACTCCATAAAAACATCAATTATTATGCAGTTAAAGACATCTCAGAGGTCTCTCAGGAAGCTGCTGTTTTGTCTTCATTCCTCTGGTGATGGAGAGTGAGGATGACTGTCTCCAGAGAACAGCCTGTACAGCTAAAATGTAAGCTACAGGACTCTGCAGAAAGGAGGGGATTTTCTGTAATTTATTAGGATATGCTGGGAAAAAATGGAGCTTAAGTCAGTGCAGAAAAGGATGCCTTACTTATATCTCAGAAAAGATATCTCCTGTGCCTAAACGCCTTCATTTTGGGCTCTTGATACCATGCAATGGTACCACAAACCTTTGAGTATTTTTGGTGAAGCAATCAAAGAGATTGTGATAATGTGAATGCATTGGTGTCTGGCTGAGTGGTAGACAGTTTCCTATTGACTAGGAAGCACATTCTTGCTCAAAGGCACATTGTCACATTTTATTTTAGTGGTAGGGCTCTGCTAATTTCAATGTAGCTGTGCCACTTTAAGCCAAAGAAGGTCTGAAATATCAAGCAGGCATCATTCCCAAAGCTTTTCCCCTAAGAAAAAAAAAATTGAACTAAAGCAAATAATATATTTGCAGTGTAGAGATTGCATATAAGCCTCAATGAAATTATGATATATAAAAAATACTGCTGGTGACCTCAAATTGCACAACAAAACGACAGAGGACATCTAAAAATTAATCCTAACTCATTAAATGCACTGCTCACTTAATGAATGATTCATGATTCCTATTGCTCAAGTTGCCAAACATTACCTCAAATTATAGATTGGGCACATCCTGTCAGCAGTATTAATAATTGCAATTATGTCAGTGTAAGTACCTTTAGATGCAAAAGCCAATACATTATCTTCTCCAAGCCTTCCTGCCTCACCCTCACAGCAGGACTAAGCTAAGGTCCCTGGAGCACATAAGAGCACAGAGAGGGAACACTTTTTTTTTTTTTTCAAAAATCCACTGTACTTGGGGGATCTAAAGGTCTAACAAAGGCTGAAAGATGTGTATGGTCAGGGTGGATCTCAGCACACCTCGTGATTGCCAAATAGTGTTGGGTCATGAGAACACAGGACTTGCCCAGTTAGTTTCTAATCCTCCCTCTGCTTGTGTCCATTAGGGCTTCAAATCTTGTCAGCTGTTTAGAAAACTCCTAAACAAACAGCAGGCTGAACAGCTGTAACTAGGAAAAAGAAACAAACAAACCAAAAGTCTATGTAAGTTGTAGTGCTTAGAAATTGTCCTGGAAATGCAACCATAGGTGAGTAAGAGCAAGAATTCCACCTCCCTGTGCATATAGTCTTACAAACTTGTATTATGAACATTTTACATGTATTTTTTGTGAGTCCACGTGTTCAGTCCTGTTTAAAAGATGGTGAGACCACAAGCCACTCTTGTGGCAGTGAGCTCTGCAGACACGTGTAGCACGTGAAAATCCAGCTCCTTGGATTTTCACATCCACATCTGTGGGCTTTCAAATTTCCCTGAAGTCCCCTGTTTGAGAGGAATGGGGCAAAATAAGCATTGAGTCCAACCTCTGTCTGATACAGAGTGCATTTCATGTGATCACTGCATCCTCTCCTTTTCCTCATCAAGCTAGACACTGGCAGTCTCTGATGTCTCAGAAGGTCAGCTAAATTAACCTGGTAGAGACAGAAGAGGGAAAGGATGTCTAAAATGTTCAGAGAGAGGAATCTTAACCCAGGGTAGTGGTTTTACAGCTTGGAACCAGTTGCTTAGTGTACTTTGTGGTAAATACTGGAACAAAGCTTTTCTTTCCCTTGCAGTTAAATTGTTTATTTCTTTAATTACCTACTTCTTGGACAATATGGGGCATTTAGGGTAACTTTTGAGGTAATAAAAAACGAAATTGAAGCAGGATATGAAAAGACAGATGGAAATTGGTTTTGGATCTTTTATAGCAGGGAATTTTTTATGACTCAACAGAAAACAAGAAGCAGGAAATCTATTTCTATAGTGAAGTACAAAAAGTCTCTGCCTGCTGTAGTGACAGGATTAGAAGATGTAAATATTGTGGAGTTGTCAAAGCATCTGCTTTAGGATTTCAGATTAACTAGATGGTTTGACTGGAGTTTCTAATATTAACCAGAAAGGTTTATTGAACTTTCTAGAGCTGGACATGATTTACTTTCTTTAAGTGCAAAAAATATCAAGGCAGTCTTTCTTCATGTTGAAAGATTGCAGAGGGCAAAGTCACTTTGCTGCTGATTGAAGCAGATACTGAACTGCCATCACTGCATTCACTGACCTTTTGTCTCAGTTTGACTCAGGGTGAGAAATTGAGCAGCCGCTTTCGCAGAAATTACCACTATAATCTTCTACAACAACATGCTTGAATTTTCTCTTTTCTTTGTTGCCCCCTCACCTCATGAAACAACTTTTCCCTTCCCCAGTGAGTGTTAACACACTAGAGGAGCACCAGTATATTTACACTGCTTGGTTCACTCGTAGGTAAACTCCATTTTTCTGTACCTTCTCTCAATTATACTGCCACTACACGCTGCTTAGATTGCACCATATCTCCTGTTCTCCACCCCAAACCCCTCTGATATTGCCCTGGCATCTCAAATAAATGATGCCTAGATGTCTGACATATCCCAAGGAAGGCATTTGTGAACTGTCCAGTTGCTATTCCATAGCAATGATACAAAAAGTCAGGCAAAACAATAATGGGGGAACCCTGGTATTTTTATGACACAGTTTATTTGCTATGAGTGGGCCACAGCTGGATCTCTCCATCCCCAAGAGAACATGACTGTAGGCAGGTTTGACTTGTAACCCAGCACAAGATGAATGGGCAGCGTTAGGGGAATGACAGAACAGCAGAACACAATAAAAAAGCAACTCATGAGGGAGGCTGGCTGCTCAACTTTATTGCCATGCTGTTTACTGCACTCATTGCAAGGTATTTATAGCATCCTCATTTTCTCCACATCAGGTTGCACAATAATTTGTGGAGGAGAGATGAGATAAAGATGAGATATTAAAGACTCCCTAAGAATAAACTGGATAGCAGAGAATAAAAGGCACAATCCTGTCTTTGGCAGGATGGGGGTTCATGCTCCACTCAGCTGCAGCTGAGATGCTCGGGTTAGGAGCCTAAGAGGGAGCAGGGAGAAAGATTTAGGGAGGCTGACCCAGAGGTCTGAAAAGCCAAATGACTGTGAAAGAACCTTCCCATCCTCATTCACTGAAGAGCTGAAGGTGAGTTTGCTAACTTGGGTACCACTGTTAAACATCAGCTGCTTTAGTTCTTTAGGTATGAAGCCTCTCCCCTTCATCTCAATTTGTTCTGTAGTAATTAATCAGTAAATCTGTAACCACCACTAGAAGCCAGGTATTGAACTGCACACTGACACATGACAAGGCTCTTGATACCTGCATGGCTTTTATTCCTATCCTGTGGTGTTAATAGTAACCGAAATATTCTTTGCAAAAAGCTATTCAGATTTCTATTGATTATTATAAGACATGCCAGGAAATAAAAAAAAATAATAATTAAAAAATTGCACCCCGCTGAGCACCCATCTTTTGACTTCTTTCACAAAATTCAAAATAATTATCATAATGTACAATTTCTTGCAAGCATGTGATAACTGTGACTTTCTTTAAGGCTGTGAGCTTCTCCACTTAAAGTATACTTAAAAGTGGTATTTCAACTATCTATGATGTTGTGAGAGAATGAAATCATTTAAGTGTCATAAAAAAGATTTTTCCTGGATTTTCTTTAGAAAGTTTGCATGAGTGTTTTCAGAAGGAACAACCAAACATAGGGGACTTACTCTAAATCCAAAGAAAAGTAACCCTCTGACAAGCCCTTTCTTCAACACCTTCTAAGCATCACAGCCCTTCAGGTCTCAGAACTGGCACTGTTATTTCCTGAATGTCTATAACACTAGAGATAAAGATTAGCAGGAGAAGAAAATACCGGCAGAATTTTTTTCAGAAGTTTGTTCCAGAAGGAAAGACACTTTCTCCAAGTATAAAAAAATTAGCATGAAAAGAAATGCCACTTTGAAAGCAGCCCTGCAGAGTCATCAAAAGTTAAATAACTTATCTTTGTTAATCTCCTGGGAGCACAGCAAACAACAGAACAGAGAGAGAGAGACAGTGCACAGCTTAGTGGATACAAATGATGGAAAACACTGTGGTATACATCAAACAATCTTTAGGGGAGAAAATGTGTTTGGAATATTTTCAGCACTTTCATTTCAAATGGCATCAGAGAACCAGTTAGGGAAAAGGATGAATTAATGAGTCAGAATGTATAGATATTCCAGGGCGTTTTTCTGTTACTGGATTCACTGACAGAACTTTTAAAGCATAATAGAGGTGGTTATGATGACACAATCTATCTGGTATCCATGAGGCAATAATATAAAACAATTGGCAAACTTATGTCTTTCCAGACTAGTTTAATATAAAAAGAACAGTTGGAGGTGGCGGGCTTCTTGTTTTGTTCTTGCTATTTTTGGTGAAACTACTGAAAACCTTTCAGGCCCTTGCCAGGTTTTATCATTACAGCTGGAGCTGTAATAGTACTAATAACTTGCTTATTTATGGTTTCACTGAATGTAGGAATGGAATAAGGATTCGCTTCCCTTCAGCACACAGAGATGAAAGAGAGGGGGAATTATAAGCATGAGTCACTTATTGTTTAGTAGTCTCATTTGGGCCAGTTCTACCAGGCTTCTACCAACTTCATGGTATCATTTCAAGGCTTTGATCCAGGTTTTAGCTCAGCTCCACTTCATTTAGATGCATCCTCTTATCTTCCCTTTTTCCTTTCTTAGACCCTGCTTTCTCTTTTCTCATTGAGCATTGTTGCAGCTCTCCCTTAGCAAAAGCTCTGTGATGCCTGCCATCAGTGATGTGCCCCATAATCCCACCACTTCCCAGGAAGCACAGGCTCTGTGTTGCTTAAAAATGTTTTAAAAGAAACCTCAGAGCTTGCCTGTTTCATTGCCTGTAAACAGAGAAGAAAAGGAAAAGGTGGACAAACCTCCAGGTGTCCTTCATGCCTTGAGCTGTGGAAAGCCATGAAGTTATAGACCAGCTCTGGTGTCTTGGCTGCCCCTTATGCCCAGCACTGCTCTGAGGTCACTGAGACATCACCCATGCTCTGGATTTCTTTGAGCTCTGAGTTGCAAGATAAACTTGGGACAAGAAGAAGAGAAAAAAAAAAATTGACAGACAGGAGATCGAAATGGATAAATAGACTGCCATAAGCATTAGCACTGCTGGGTGCCAGACGTGCCTTTGAGGTCAGGGATGATGTGCTGTGCCCACATTTTTCAGGGATGGACACTGATTCCAGAAAAGTTCAGTCTAAATCACTGCTTTTATGCCGAAACCCTGTTCCTTCAAAAGCTCTGTGTTATGTGCAGTATCATCATCATTCCTAGTGTAACAGTCCTGCCACAACACATCCTTCTACTTCTTTTATTTTCACACTCAAGTATTCTGCAAAGTGCATTTGTGATACTATAATGACAGTCAAAAACTGAGAATGCTGACCTGGCTGGGTTGCCATTAGAGCTGGACTATATATATATAGAGGTAACTTCACAGAGCATCAGTGAACTGACTGCTCTTTAAATGGACTGAATCTCTACACCCTCATCCTCTTCAACAATGGATGAGCAACAGAACCTCCAAGTTAACAGCAGAAATGATAACCCAAAGAGTCTGGCTACCTTTCTACAAGCCTTTGTGTTTGAATTGTATGTGTTTGACACTCTTGATGCTTCTGTGCTGAGCCTTTACACTGGAAAATGAATCTCAGCTGCATCATCATTTCAAACTCCATTCATGTCAGGGCTATTATGCTCAGAGAGGAAGCAGTTGCTCCTTCCAGACCTGCATGCTTGGGATCAGAGATGGACAGCTGCCACTGTCACTGGTAAAAGCAATTTGGAGGGGAAGGAAAAGGTGCGTATCATGTAATGGAGAGGGAAAGGCTTACTGCTGTGTGATCCTGTTCACTGCTGTCCCACAGTTCTGCCAGGGCCTGCTAAAACTGGCATTTCTCTTGCTTGTGCACAAGGGAGCCTTGATTTGGCAGAGAGTACAGAGCTTGGGATCCCCTCGTGTGATCCATTACAATAGCTATGTGAACTTGTGGTAGGGCAAGAATAGAAATAAGGGCTAAAGGCAAACAAGGAGCCTGATTCACTTCTGCCTGGAGGCATTTTGCTTTGGAATGAGCTGAGGTATGCACCTGACAAGTTGCTCATGCGGTGAAATTTTGCCAGCACACAGCTTTGCTCACATTAAAGCTTTCTTCAGGAAAATGTTGTAATCAGGGCAGGACTCTAAGAGTCTGATCTTTACTCCTTAAGCTGTTCTCTAAGGGCCCTTCCATCTTACCCATCCATCCTCGGGGTCTCTTTCAGACTGGCTGTGCAGGCTACCTAGTGGTCAACAGCAGGTCAGAGCCATGGAAACTGGGGCAAGGGGTTCTCTTTCAGATTCCCTGGGTCATCTCAGCCTCAGCTCCTGGAAGCAGCAGATTGCACACTGCAGGCAGATGGCTCCTCTTGGACAAACTTTGGGACAGTTAATTCTGGTGCAGATCAGATGCTGACTTACTCCGAGGAAGAAGCCGAAGATCCTCATGATGCTGGTTCCTTTTTCTCTCTAATGTGCTTCTCTCACAGACTGCTTTCTGCACAATCACGAGTGGCTTTCATCATGTATGACTCCATATTAAACATAGGTATTTGTGTTCCTGCTTTCCTGATCAAGAGCACCTGAAAACTTCATGGCTTGTGCTAGAATCACAGAATCATTCATGTGGGTACAGCCTCAGGAAGTCTCCACTCCAATTTCATACTCACAGTAGGGTCAGTGTTGAGCTCAGACAAGGTTGCTCAGGGTTTTATCTGTAGTGGCTTGAAAAACTTCCAAGGATGAAGCCTGTAAACAAATCTGTGTCCACTGTTTTGCTGGCCTCGTGATTTTTTTTTTTCTTAAATTATTATCAAAACAGTTTGTCTTCTTTCTTTCATCCTCCCAAAAGACAGGCTCCATCTTCTCACTAGATTCCCTGTAGGTATTGGCAGCCTGCTACCACAGTCATCTATTCTTCCTGCTAAACACTCTCACTGCCCTCAGCCTTCCCTCACAGGTCCCCTGCTTCACTCTGTCTGACAGTGTCTCCTTTGCCATTGATCTTGGACATATGGTCTGCTCTCAAACCAAGATGCATCAGTCACTGGACAAAAGCAATTTTAAAAAAAGATTAGAAATCTATATATTACAGATACTTCTGATGTGCTGGACACAGTCATCCCTGGACATATCTTCTGCTTCATGGCTGAGGGAAACAACCTCAGGGCTTATTGAGTGCTAAGGAGTATCCAGAGCTATTGTCTGGTGGGTGAGAGCCACTGCCATCACAGTGGTAAAACTTAGGAGAATCTGGGCAGGAAGCAATGTGAGCAGAAGGAGGAAACCCCACATTTACCCCAGTGGTGATTCTCATCCCCAGTTTTGCAGGCAAAGCCCAGCAGCCCTAGGGAATACTGCCTCACCTCAGCCACTCTGCCTGGGTCCCGTGGCTGAACTGAAAGAACCAATCTTCTGCCCAACAGTTCTCTAAGAAATTTCCTGTAGTCTCCATTGATTTTCTTTTGAGAGGGAGTATATATAGCTTTGCTTTTTTATTTCCTTTTACACAGAGAGAGCTTTAATTAGTGGCCTTTGTGATAAACTGTTAGATGTGGCCACCTGTGGCATCTTGAGGTTATTCACATTTTTAAGTGTTTTGAATGTTGGGTCTAAGCCACCCAGAGATTTTACAGCAGGGAGAAAATATACAGTTGCCTGGAAGCTTTTCCATTAACTTACGCCACAGGAGTGGCATACTGGAGCTACAGAAAAGTTTGAGTCTTGTGCTAATGTTTCTACTACAGGAACATTTTTTTTAAGGAGGTGGGAGGGCAAATGTGGGGGAGTTCAACTTGTTTTGCTGTTATTTATTTATTCCTTTGTCTTATTCACTTCAGGGACAAGACCTGAGTAAAAATGATGACGACATATGTCTATTTTATTTTGTTCAGACAAATATTTGCCCATGGCAGTCATATAATTTCCATTCTCTCCTCCTGTTTGTACTATGATGACCTTGTCTTTGTCAGGGCTTCCTCCAACTCATCCCATCCCATGACATCCCAGTAGCTCTTCTCCCTGCAGCTTTTCCCAGAGTTTTAATTTCCAATTTGTAAAGGAAACATGTTAGCTACATCTCCTCCACAGAACAGGTGAATGAAAAAGATTATATTGTATTCCTCAGTTGTTCTGCTGACTATCACAATCTTCATAGGAAAGTCACTATGCTCTTTTTTATTATGATTCTGCTAGTCTTTGTCATTTACAGAGTCCTTTTATCAGTTAAGGTTCCATGCTAACTTTATGAACTTATAATAGTCGTATACATGGAGATCCATCCAGACATAAACAGGATGGGTGAACTGCAGCAGGTGCTTAAAAGTAGGGGAGCACTGTCCAGTAAACTCACCTGTAAAACCAGCCTGCAAAGCAGAGTGCATCTACAGCTCCAGAAAATCAGAAGCTCATTAGCTTCCAAACCTGAACTCGGTGTTAGACTTTGCAGATTTTTTTTTTTCCAAGGTATATATGCTAGTAACCTGGCAACGGTCCCAGCTCCAGATAGTTTTGCATGACTGTGTGCTAAGGAGAGAAAAGAGAAATATTGTCCTTCAGAAAGAGGAAATGCTTGGCTGGGCCCTCTTAATGTTACCAACAGGTACTTTTTAAGTACAGAGTTTTCTCCTAAGTGATGAATAGCAAGGGTGATCCCAGGACAGTTTACAGCAGGAAAGAGCAGAATAAGACTCTGGATCTAATAAAACAATGAACTAGGACTAGTCCCCAGACACCAATCCTGGTTTTGCCTATTTCACGAAAAAGTCAGGAGCCTACCAAAAGCAATGGAAATTTTGCCATTGGCATCCACAGGGCTTTTGACCTATTGATCTTTTTTCAGAGCAATTTACCATGAGATTTCAGGCTCTGAAATTGGAGTGTGGATGAGTAATGTAGCTTGTACAGTGGAGCCCTGCTCTCAGCACTCTCTCAAGCCAGGCTTCCAGGGCCAATGCTGATGTGTGGAATTTCACAACTCAATCCATGAACACTCTCTAATATCCTCCCAGTGAGTGCTATTTTCACGAGCAGCCTGATATTTAATTAGTTCTAAACCTGCATAAAACTAGTGTGTTTGCAGAGCAGATGAAGTGAATCTAGCACAAGCAAATATTCTCTGTGTATTTTTGTCATGAATAGATAGCTCTGTTAGCTACAGAGGAAGCTCAGATTCATTCTGTGAATCTCAAACACAAACAATAGAGAGGAGAGACATAAACACACAGTACATTCAATTGATGTGCACTTTCTGACAGAAACACTGGTTATTGTTGATTAGCACATATCGTTTTTATCATATTGGATTTATTTTTCCTTGTCTAATATTCACTGTTCTATCCAAACCCCTTGTGTACAATAAGAAAAACAAGTAAAGAGGAAAAAATGTAGTGCAGATCAACCATATTCAGAAATATATTAGTAAAGAATGAAAAAGATAGGAAATAATAAAACTGCAGTAGAGCATGAATATGTATTCTACCCATACACACATGGAGAAAGAGAGATCATGCTTTGAAAACATGAGCACTGGATTTTCTACCTGTTGCAGAACAGACACATTTTAAGGAAGCAGGAAAAATTATTACCTGAATTGTGATTAGCTCTAACAAACTTCTGTGTTTGCTGGAGTAGTTGCTGTCGCTTTTGGGATATAACACCTTCTCAAATAAAAATAGGAGGACAAAAGGAAAACAAAATTATCTAAGGTGAAGCACTAAACTACTTGACATTCCACATCATCAATAGTAGCATTTTTGTCAGTTTGCTTATAAGTCTCAAAACAATCTCATGAACTTTCTTTTCAGACAGAGAAAAATTTCAAATGTCTCTTGTCACTTCTCGCATCGAGCCTTGCAAACCCAAAACTTCTGGCTCTCTTCTCCAAATTCACTACATAAGCTTTATTTTTATCCTGACCCCTACAAACAGGTAGAATGAACCACTTCCTGACCACAGGAGTACAACGTGCATCACAAGATTGAGAAAGAGAAGCTAGGAAATATATGATTTTCCTCTCTTTTTACTACGTTATCTTTATTCTCAGTCAGATACCAGAACAAACTGCATCACCATTTACTTACTCTCAGACATTGCCCTGTTTCCCAGTACTAAAGCATCACAAGCCATGTGCTGCAAGGTCATGACAAATTTGCTAGAATGCCTGAAACACAAATTTCTGTTTGTGTCTGAAGTCCATGTGTATTTACGTGGGAGTTGAAGTCATATTGACTCTTCTTAGCCCCAGACAAATTGCATCAGGTTCTCACTGCCTGAAGTGGAGCAACAACCCCCCTTCACCTGTGAAGAACACAAGGCAGCAAGAAGAGATTCTTCCAGAGAAAGTGTAAGATTTCAGCTCTCTTAATCTCTCTGCCATACCTGTATTTGAAAATAGCTATGAACAGTGTTCTTACATTGAACTGTAAACAGATTGTGCAGAGGTATGGGGTATGAATATAGTAAATCACAAGATCCAGCAGGAGTAGATAGAAAAGACATTTTTCTTCTTACCAGACATAATTACATTATTTGTGAATGCCATCTTTTGGATGTTTGATCCTCTTTGCAAAGGTGATGCAATGCAAATGTGCTATTATTGAAATGCTTTTGGTGGGTTTAAGGAGAAAGAATTTTACATTGCAAGGTCTGATATCTACAAACCTTACACAGTTAGAAAGAGAATAAATACCTATGTCATTGTTGTGGTGGGTTAGATAAAATTTGTTTAGGATGACCAGAATCATTATGAATGATTTCAAAGCTATGAAAGATCTTAACACTTACATTTATAAATGCTCATTTGCAAAGTAATAAATGTACAGAAGCAGATAATTAAATTTAAAGGGCATTTTCTAACCATAACATTAGAAAGATTAAGAGGTTAAACATTAACTTGACAGCAAAACCCTCCACTATGTCTTTGTACAAATAAGAGTGTCTGCATTTTAATTATTTGCTGTTGTCCAGTGCCTCGAACATTCAATGGGATTGCATTGCATATCACAACAGATCAAGAGCAGAGCAACAAACAGATCCAAACTAATTAAAAAACTTTTTAAAAAATCTAATCCTACTTTAATATAGTTTTTATACATACTCAAAAACCCAAAAAACAAACCCAAACAAAACAAAAACTATTTAGAAATTTCATAAAAGACATTCAGGACTCTCTATATGTGGAGGACATTGATTTTATAGATAACATGTTTAAAGCCTTAAAAAGTATTGAATTTAGAACTGAACCTCATTTACACTAAGAAAGGAGAAAATGTCATATTAGTGATTTGCCTACAGCCTGAAAGGGCACCACCAGCCCTCAGAGGTTTTTGTGTTTGCTCTGTGACTGGGTCTGCAGCAGGGAGCACTCTGCCACTGCTGAAAGGCCTAAAATGAAAAACTGAGGGTCACTAGCTTGGACATCAGTCCAGCTTGACCCAAGGAGCCTGCTTAGAGAATGGAAAGTCATTTGCCTGCTCTTTGACAAGCCCTCTCTATGATGAAAGCGTCTGGATTGGGATCACACAGCTGTTTTCTTCCTCACTGCCAGGCTTGGGGTTTTTTGTGGTTTTTGTAAAGCAAGAAGGGAAAAGTAACCCACTGAGAAGCAGTTATACCAAAACATCTTAAGCCTGTTATGTCATGAACAGAAAAAAAGGGACAAGCAGACAATCTTTTTCTTGTTTTTTTTTTCTTCTTCCCTTTTTTCCCTGCAAACATTTCCTTTCAGCTGTGCCTTTGAAGTCACAGGCTTGCAGCATGAGTGCCTGGGAGCAGGGAGCTGTGAAATGTGCCTCTGAGCCACAGATTTCTCCAAGAGTGTACAAGGCTTGCAAGGCTGGGGAGCAGAGCACCTGCAAATCAGCAAATCAGCCTGTGTTACTGAGGCTTTGTCCAGCCTCAGATTCCAAGAGCTGCAGAGAGACACAAATTTCAGCAGAGGAAAATCACCTCCCACCTTCATTCCATCTTCCCACCTGGGTTACCTCACTTCCACTCTGGGCAGTGATGGTGTTGGTGTGAGCAGCTTATGAGGCAGTGATTGAGCATACTAGATACACTGGAATTTCTGATTTTAAAAGATTATAACTTTTAAAAAAAATAATTTCTATCCTCGTCTTTGAAGAGGTTATGGGGGCCAAGTCTCAGTGAATGGCAGTGGATTTAAGAACTTAAATGTTTGAATGACAATTGAGGTGAGATTTCAGAACTTCAAGCCACTTCAGTGTTTCCACAATACTGTTCAAAATGCAAGGCTTGAAGAAATGTTACCCTACCTCTCTGTGGGCTGTAATAGGATATTATAGACAGGTACTGAAACTAGGGTCAGTGAGAAATCTTGACTGAAAACAGGCATTAAGGGGTGACAATTTGAAGTGCCCATGAGAATGCTCTTGCAGAATACCTTGTCTTGCTTTCTTCTAATCAGCTTCTTTTTTATTCATGCCTCAGTCTTGTTCCTATTTTTCTCTCTCACATTCAGCCCATTTATTATTTTCTCTTGCCCCACACATCCTTGTGTGTCTTTCTCCAGGTATCCTCTTGTGCTCTTCAGATAAGTTTGTGCTGTGTGGAGGCACGTTGCAATGCAGCAACCACTGCTGAGTGGCTCGGTTGCATGGCACAGTGGGAGGGATTTAATCTCCAACATGACACTTCAGGGACACAGCTGATTGATGGACGAGATTGTTCCCTAGGTACACTGCTAGGTACTGTTCCTGTCTAGACTTGATTTTACTTCCCATAAGTTTGCTTTACCATGAAGCCCCAGTTTAAAGAGTGATTATGTAAAGATGGATTTAGATTCAGAGAAGAGTACCACTTCAGAAGAATAGGGTAAAGTGAGACCTCAGAAAATGAAATATATTAGTCATTAGTCTTTCTGTCCTTACGCATGTTTGCTGTCGAAAGGTGGTCTGAGATGTAGAAGCAGAAACAGGAAACTTGCAGACAGTAACAGATAAGTCTGCCAAAGAAAGGCACGGGGTAGTGCACAGCATACTTGTGGAATTTCAGGACTGTAATAAAAACATTTTGACCACAAATGGGAGAGGAACTGACTTGATCAGCAAGTTAAGTCATTATACCAACAGTTGTGCTGAAGCTGGCATGGTGCTTCTGCCATGCTGTAAATAGAAGAGTATCTCATGTGGTAAAATACAATGGCACAGTTTCTGAATCTCAAAATCAAGCTCTTTCTCTCTTTTAGTTAAAAACTCATCTTTACATAGAGTGGAATGTGCAAGGGACATCAAATACATTCATCACCATCACTGTGTGGAAATTTTGCATCACACAAACTTCATTGCTAAAGTAACCAGGTGAGTTTGTGAAGATTGTAGATCTGTGCACACAGTCATGGCCTGCTCCTCTCCATCCTGTGCTGGTTAATGCCCCTCAGGCTTTTAATATTTTTGGCTTCAAATAATCCAGTTTATCCCTTCTTAAACCCTACATTTTGAATGTTCCCATTATTTTATTTTTGTCAATATCCAAGATGGTCAAAATCTGATGTGAACAGACAATGTCTCTTTGGAAACCAAAATGTGCAGAGAACTTGAGAGTATTTTTTTATGAATTTCAGTCTACCTGGCTCAGTGATGATGAATGTTATTTTTACAGAAGGGACATGGTCAGAGACAAGCCCCTCAATTTCCTGTTATTAAGTTAAGCTTGCTAAACATTACATTATGTTTTAACAGAGGCTTCTCTTAAAGGCATGGTGAATTATTGCAAAGCTAAGGTATTTTACCTTGCTAAGAGTAGCTGCAGCATGTTAGGACCAATATCTGGACCAATTCATCAGAGCCAGATTTAGACACAGATTTGTTAAACCTGTAATGAAGCAAAAAAGCAATTAGTCTGTGGCTATAGACTATGTAATTAAAGTTGGTAGCAGTCATATAGTGAAAGAGAGCCCAGCCAGAGACCTAGGGAACCTGTCCTAATGCAGTAGCTATGAAACACTGCTAAATAAATCTCTCCTTTCTTTGGTAAGCTCTATGTACTCTCTGAGGTTCACAAAAGGAGATTTAGGTTCACAAAAGGGGAGATGATCATGCAGACCCATAGTAAACAATCATGGTTGTGATCAACATATTTCTAATTAGCTGCAGCAAACACTTCATTTGAGATTTTTAAATGCTTTTATAAATATTTTGTTAGGCATTTCCATTATTCACAAACTTTTCTCAGGCTGCAGAATGAGCTTGGAATTATAGGTTCTGGTTTGGAAATTTAGTTATCATGGCTTTCTGGTAAGGTAAGAACCTAATTAAGTTCCTTCAGTATTTCACTCTCACCACTTCAGATGCAATCTACAGTAACACAGGCATAAAAAAGATTTAGCTGCCCTCTCAGAAACAAGTTTGAACTTCTGTTCAATGTATGCTTAAATACTTGTAAAGAATTTGAGCCATTCCCTGCTATATCTGAATCAGCCTTCTTCCCTGTGCTTCTAATCTACATCTCAGGCAAGCTCTTAAGTAAGATGGAAGATGTGTAAAAATCCCCAGAATTTATGGACACGGAAGAACAGACTAGATTTTCAAGCCCTTGAGAATTTCATGTAAGACTGACCATGATGGCGTTTAAAAGAATTTTAAAAACATTTGGTGAGTAAAGGAATAAGGTACTTTCCAAAGCAGATTTGAGGATTATCTGATAGATCTTAGTGAGTGAATAAGAAAATCCCGTGCAAAAGCCAGGTACTTACACCATTTACAACTAGGGAAAAGAAAAGATTTTCTTCAGCTTCAGTAAGAGTCTCTTTGGGCTCTCATATGTTAATATTCCTGACAGAAGCCCCACTCTGACTCTGTCTGAAGTACAGAGTGAGAGTCTCCATGGGTTTATTCATGATCCCAAAAGGACTTCTATAACTTGAAGGGATTTGCAGACATTCACTGAAGTATCACAGAATCTTTTCTGGACTCACTGGCAGGTTGAGGGGGTTAATCCATGGTTCCTTGAGAGACCCTCCCTGTACTGTATTGCAGCTCTCTGAGGTTTTTTCATGACCAATATTCCTACAGGCTCTTGAAAAAAAAAACAAAAACAAAAACAAATTAATCCAGGAAAGACTAGAAAGACCGAGGTTTAGGATTTGATTTTTATTATTTTGTTTTGTCTAGGGGCGTTGGCTGGTTGGTTGTTGGTTTGGTTTGGTGGGAAATTTTTTTAGGGCTGCTTGTGTCTTGTATTTAAAAGAGATACATTCCTCTTATGCATTAGCTTCAGGTAAGAATAAATTCTAAGTTGGTTTCAGTCAGCCTTCTGATCCCTCTCCTCTTTCACCATCTTCACCACTTGTCACTCAGGGGCTTTGAGTAGCTCTCCTAAGATTTTTGTAATTAACAGAACAGGTGTAATAGGTGATCTATCTGAGGATAATGAAGTACTGTGCCTCCAATTTGTGCTGGGCAGCAGAGGGACTACTTAATGCTTCCTTCAGGAGATATGTCCTTGAACCTAATGATCTTCAATTCAATCTGAACAGAAACTTAAATAACTCTTCTGCTGAGGCAACTTTTCTCATGGCTGAGCATAGGTATAATTTTACTATGAGTTCTAGCATGATTATTTTAACTAAAGTGCTTGAAGAAGATAGTTATAATTGGACAAAACTTGTTTGGTTGATGGGTGTGAGGAGCGTCAGTCAACTTCCAACAACAGTGGGGCAGCACAAGGCAGAAAGGAGAAGTGACTTATTGAAATCTCTCACTTTGGTGTCCCTTTTCTATTTCTCCTATAACCTCTGCCAGTAGAAATCAGTATAGGTGCACTGATGAAATGTGCATGTGGTATGAGCTAGTCCCTGGATTTTACCTTTTGATGACATCAGCCACTCTTCCAACCCATCTATGGCCTTCTGTGAAACAGCACTGAGTTGGGTTGTGCCCAGATTGGTGACTAACTGATGGTGGTTGCAGTGAATAAACACTCAAGCACGTGTTTCTGTGCACTGGCTGCCCCAGTTTAACTAGGTCACAGACTATTTGGATTTAGAAGGACCCACCAGGATCACTAAGTCCAGCTCTTATGTGAATCATCCAGGACTGAACCCACAACCGTGGTGTTATTAGAACCATGCTCTGACTGACTGAGCTTATCCCAGGTCATCTACCTCTCCATCCAGACTACTTGCTCCAGGAATGTTTAACTGTCATGGTTTCAGGTTTTCATCAAATTATATCTCTGCTCAATGATTCTAATAAAATTTAAATTGCAATAAAACGTGGGTCTCCTCTGCCTGAGAGGCAAGTAAATTTTAAAAATATTTTAAAGCCGTTCTACTGCTGGAAATGACTGTTTTATGTGGCAGCTGCTTATCTGTGCCTCTAGATGGGATCCTATCCATTTAACTCAGCCCTCCAGAGAAAGCTGTGGGATGCTTCAATTTTGCCTTTCATACTCCAAAGACTAAATTTTTCCTTTTTCTCTGATTTCTGGATTATAAGTTTATTTTGATCTTAGCAAATAGACATATTTCACAGCTTACCTGAAAAAAAAAAAAAAAAAAACCAACCAAACATAAAGAATGTCCTTCCCTTCTAGCTTTCAGCAGCAAGAGCATCCCTAACTATTCACTTTGCTTGAAATGTAATGCTGAAACCCTCTGCTTTACAACTGCCAGTCTGAAAATTCCCTCTACTGTGTAAGCATTTCTGACAAGCTGAGGTGCACAGGATTGCAGGTGGGACTCAGAAGGAATTATATGGACCATTTTATTCAGTCACTTTTATCATATGGTTAAATCTCATGGTTCCACAAGAACAGAGAGGAAAACCTTCCATAACTTCAGCAAGACAACTGGTTATTTTCTCACTATTTTCGGACCAAGGTTTATTATTATAATCCTAGCAAGGATAAGGAGGTGAGTGAGGGAAAGCGTCTTCTCTAGTCCAGGAGGTAAAAATACCTTTTTGTGGATCAGAACCATTTAGATTGAACCATGCTTATTAAGTGTATTTTTCAGGTTCCAGTGCAGTAAGATGCAGAGTTTAGCCTGTAATGGTATCAAAACGGCCCAAAGACAGAATGCAAATTCTCTTTCTATTACACAAATCCTGAAAAACAAAAACATATCTGCAGCCAAACCTATACTGTCAGAAAGGTAATATTTCATGTGCCTTAGTACCAATGGGTGACTATCATAAAAACAGTGATAGTAATAACAGCACCAATATATAAGAAACACTTTATTATCCAGATCCTTGAGGGAAAACTACTACTACTATTATTATTATTACTATTATTATTATTACTATTATTATTACTATTATTATTATTATTATTATTATTATTATTATTATTATTATTATTATATTTATTTATTTATTATTATTTCCTGAAACCAGAGAGATTATTGTTTGGTTGCTTTGGGTTTTTTACTATACTGTCTATACTTCTTCTTGTGTGATATTTAATAGAGACAAGTTGGGCTCATGACACTATATTTATTTCTATACAATTTTTCTGTATTTCCTTCTATACAATTTTGGACTGCAAGAGCAGCAGTGTGCAAGATGTAGTTATCAGCTTTACAAACCCTCAGACCCTAGCATGCCCTGAGGCAGCAGTTTTGGTGCCAGCATTGACATTTACTCATGTACAGTCCCCCTGCTGCTTTTGGGGGAATATTTTCATTTCTGCCTTGTTTCAATTGTTTTTTTGTGGCACACTGTTGGTTTTCTTATTTTTACTATTTTTTCGACTCTGATCTACTTGTTTCAAGATCTGTGCAGAAATTTTAAAATTTTGCACTCAGATATTCTTCACAATTTGATGGGGAAAAGTAGTTCCAAGCAGGATATCTTTTTAGTAGGACATGTGTTGATTGGGATAAACAAAAATGTATGAAAATAAAAAAAAAAACAGACCACACAATGACAGTAGCACTTAGCAAAGATGTTTCTATTTTTAAAAGGATTGCAGAAGATAATCCATGTGGTGAAGATTTTAGTTTTCAGGTGTCTGGGTATTTTCTGAAATGTACTTCTACCGAAAGTCCAGATTGTATCTTAAAGTCTGTAATAAATTCTGGCTAACAGACCTAGGATATTTATCACAGATGAAGGGATTTTGTTTCTTTTTTTTGTTTGTTTGTTTTCACCCTGTGAATTTAAAATTGAACCAGGAAGAAATTTAAAATCAAAATCAATTCAGCTCAGGATAAAAATCAGTTCAGGAAAAAAACATTCCATTATTGCTACAGCAAACATCAAATCCATTTTACATAGGTTTGGGCTGAAGAGGAACTAGATCAAAAAAAGAAAGTTAAAGAAGTGTATTTCCTTCTGCTTGAGACTTAGATGCTTAGATGTGCACTCAGAATGGCAATGTACACGCATTCTTGGGTAATCCTGTTTAAATCACAAATACAACTCTCAGGTGCTGAGCATTTGTTGCCTCTTTCATGTCTTGACCTTTATATGGTTTCGGGGAGCTCAAAGAAGACATTAAATCCTTACCAAATTTACATTGTCAATATGCACAATACAGAAGACGGGTTTGTCTAACAAACTTTGACAGGCGTGATGGATCAGCCATTTTTTTCGATATACCAAACATTTCTGTAAGTCTGTTTTGTGACAGTCGTCGGAGATATATTTTAAATTTAAAAGTACAATGTTTGCTACAACACTTTCCTGCACCAAATGGATGTTCCCTTGTCAGGGTGAGTGGAAAGCACAACTCAGAAGGATGCAAAGCTTAAATATGCCCCAGTTCTGCCCTAAACTGTTGCACAGTCAATAGGAGAGAATGATCTTCAGTACTATGAGTTCTTTAGAGGGAGGAACGACTGCACTGGGAACGTTTCCCAAGTACATATCAAATATCAAACAATTAATTATTTTATATATGGATTTCTTGGCTTTGGACATTTTCCATGCTTTGATTATGGTGTTTCCATTCCAAAAAGTCATATAGATTTTGAAATATATTTCAGAAAATTATCTTGGTCACTTTTCAGGTCACAAGAGACATTCCTTGCCTTTTCTGGATATTCTCTGTGCACTGAGTATAGAGGGATAAATTATGGTAGCCCATGGGAGTCAGTGCCATATTGTGCAACTCACACAAACACCCTTGGGCTTGCAGAGGAGAGCTCTGTTTGTTCAAGAACAGGATCTGGTATTTCTCACACAGGAGGTCGTATTACCTTAAAACGCCTCTGCCCCGTAGGTCTGTCTGATAAATAACATCTGCTCCCATCACAGCTGCCTCTCCAGCAGGAGAGCTGGGCTCTGTGGCAAGACAAAAACAAAAGCAGTCCACGGGCAGCCCTGTGCCGAGGCAGCAAGGGCCACGAGGAGCAGAGACCCCTCTCTGTGCACTGATTCCAGCGCCACTGGAGCCAGCGGGAAGGAACCCAGGAGGTTGCAGGGTCTCTTGGGTGAAGAGGAGTGCACACCCTGCCTCTGCCTGCGGGATTTTAGCCCTCTCAGCAGTGGCAATGTGGAAATCAGTGGAAATCAGCTGTGTCTCTGCAGCCCTGCACCGTCTCATCCCCATGCTTCCCTTTACAATCACACTGATGCAGGCACCGGGAAGCTTTTCCTGGAGCTGCTGAGAGCAGATGTTTCCCCGTGCCTCAGGAAGCTGGAAATGCCCTGGTAATTGGCAGTCCAGAGCTTCCAGCCTTCCTGGAGAGCTTCGTGCAAAAAGAGACCACTGGGAAATGGACTCCTATGCTTAGCTTCCATTCATATTATCACAAGGAAATCCTATTTCTAACAAGTAAGATTAGCTTTCAGCTTTCTTCCATCCCATAGATTCACATAAAATCAGGGGAATTGTTACTTAATTATCAATATTTCTAGTGAAAGTGGGTAAAAATTTCACCTGAAGAGACCCAGGAATAAAGATAGCTTTGAGAGGGTATTTTGGTTTCACAATTTTCAAGTTTTCAAAATTAATTTTGTTCTTTAGTAGAATGAAAACAGAACTTCTGAACTTCTGAACAGTTTTTTTTCAAAAATATATCGTAGAGAAACACTTGTTTCCTTATAAAAAAAGTGCAATTTTTTCATCTCTGATCCACTCTCAGTCATTTCCATTTTGCTCCCCCACCCACTTTCTGTGACCAGAGGTAGCTGCAGAGCCCTGGATCATGAACCCTCTTCAGCTGATTTTTTTTCTTTTTTTTTTTTTTAATCAATACATCTCTATGCATGATTTTGTCTCTTCATTAAAAATGCATTCTTGTTAAGAATGCACATAAACAGCTCTGCTTGGGAGAAATTCTTAGCTTGTCCAAGAAATTGATGTCGTATACATCTAACTGGATAACCAGCTGCTCAGCTGTGAAGCTTTGGGGGAAAAATAGACTGGGAATTGCTGTAATGACAGTCTTATATATTAAAGGTGTCTCGTCAATGTTTTTGCACAGAGTAGAAATTCTGCTGCATTCAGCTCAGCCTACTCTTACTGTACACAGCACACACTTAAATAAAGCATTCCTCTTCCTTATTTTGTTACCTTGAACCTGATCCCAAGGATTTTAGTGATGCACCTCTAAATAGATAGCAAGAAAAAAATATCTGTTGATCCTTATGTTCCTCTGTTTATTCATGTATTCACTTCAACCTGGAATTGGCAAACAAATTAGCTGTTTTTGACAGCAAAGGCAAATTCATGAGCCCCACCCTCTGTCAGTTGTATTTCTTTAAGTATAAATTGCAAGATTACAAAGTTGTCTCAGACGGAAAACCTTTTATCCTGGTTTAGCATTTTGACTTTTCCGTGGAGACAGACTTGCTTATTTTTCCAAGAGGTCAGAAGGGGTTTTGCCGCTGCGCTGACATTTTGCATCATCTTCTTTCTTTTGCATCTGGAAAAAAAGGGGGGGAAAAAAAAGGAAATGAAAAAAAAAGCACAGTTCTGAAATGACAGCAAAAATGCATTGCTCCTTTGAAGTGACGTGGCCTGCATATGTGTGTGCATCAGCGGGTTAGTCAGAGGGACCAGAGGAAAATTCTCTAATCCCTGGAGTAGAGAGGAGCCATAGATAGATAATTTTTTGTCTTCCTTTTATTGCACCATCACGTTTAGAGACTCTTTCCTAAAGAAATGATGCCTTTTGTGTGTGGGGGAAAAAAAAGCAGAATATTGTAATTGGAAAAAAACCTTAACTTCCCTGTCACATCTGGCTTTCATGCTTCAATAATCCCTTGAGCGCAGCTCATAAATAATGAGCAATCAGAGATGGGCTGTACAATTCCAGTGCATTCTATTGACTTCCAGGGGATGCACAAAAAGGATAGAATATATCCTGAAGGCAAAAGCATGCACTGTTTCCTTAGTCTTCTATCAAATGTGTATCACTAGCAATTTAATTACTATTTATTGAGCACTGCCAGTAGGGTACACAGGGCACAAAAAGAATTGCTATGTGTAAACTGTTTACAGATGTGTTTATCTGTTTCTTTATTTAGCATTACCCTGATATCCATTTCAGACCTTTTGTTGTAGCTTAATTTGATAGAGATTAAAAATATTGTGAGGTGAAAAATAATGGCAAGAGTGCAATCAAGCAAGCATCAAAATACACCATCACGTTTAAAAAAAGAACCCAAACAAATAGCAATGTCTTATCCAGGTACAAATACTCTAAAGTAAGTAAAAAGTAACTTTAATCTTACTGAAATTGAAATAAATAGAAACAAAATATGTATGATCTAACCAGATAGCCAAATGCTCAACCGAGGTGAGTTTGCTAACTCTGTTAACTTCAACAGACCCACCCTCTTTAGTTTATTGACAGACTAATTAGTTTGATGCAGCACCAAAAATGTGTTTCCTAAAAAAGGAACTGCATGGTAAGAAAATTTGAGGGAGGTATGATAAAAACTCCTTCCATAAACCTGACAGAAGCATGCCCAGGTGGAAAACGAAAGAAACGAACAGAGACCTCCTTCCTGTGATCTGCCTCTCACTAGATTACAGCTTCACTTTGGGTTATAAGAATGTTACACCCTCCAGTCCAGATATTTTATTTGGAATAGAGTTTGAAATGAGCAAAGTGAACTATTTTGTTAGCAAGGAAGAAAACAATATGCAGGTTCAGTTCCAAAATATTCAAGTCAATATTAGTTTTAAAAAATAACAAAGAGAAAAGTGTATCTGAGAACTTAAAAATGCAGGTTTGGGTCCAAATATGTGCCTTTCTCACATATTTAGAGCTAGCCTATTCTTCTGTTATTCCTAAACTGTACACTGTAAGTTGTTTCCTTAGCCAAAGCTGACTGTCTTTTTCCTTGATACATCTTCTAGCTTTAAACTTTTGCCAAGTCAGGGGTTTTTTTGTATCCATTCCTTAAAGGCAAAGGGACTGACTTCCTGATGGTATCTGTTTTCTTTTCTTTCCTCTGCAGGCTTAAGTTGTAACTGGGTATCTTGTTATCAGAAGCGAAATGAATAACTCAACATACATAAACTCTTCCACTGAAAATGTGATGGCCTTGGAGAGCCCCTATAAAACTGTTGAGGTGGTGTTCATTGTCCTGGTGACAGGGTCTCTCAGTCTAGTCACCATAATTGGGAACATCTTGGTCATGGTGTCGATCAAAGTCAACAGGCACCTCCAGACTGTCAACAATTATTTCCTGTTCAGCCTGGCCTGCGCTGACTTGATCATCGGGATCTTTTCCATGAACCTCTACACCCTCTACACTGTGATAGGCTACTGGCCCTTGGGGCCTGTGGTGTGTGACCTCTGGCTGGCTCTTGACTACGTGGTCAGCAACGCCTCTGTAATGAACCTGCTCATTATCAGCTTTGACAGGTACTTCTGTGTCACCAAGCCCCTGACGTACCCGTGAAGCGGACCACGAAGATGGCCGGCATGATGATCGCGGCCGCCTGGGTGCTGTCCTTCATCCTCTGGGCCCCTGCAATTCTCTTCTGGCAGTTCATTGTGGGAGGAAGGACTGTCCCAGATGGGGATTGTTACATCCAGTTTTTTTCCAACCCCGCCGTCACTTTTGGCACTGCCATTGCAGCCTTCTATTTGCCTGTTATCATCATGACTGTCCTTTACTGGCAAATCTCTCGAGCCAGTAAGAGTCGGATAAAGAAAGGAAAAAAGGAAGCTGCCCAAAACCAAGAAACAGTTTCCCCCAGCCTTGTCCAAGGTAAAATAGTGAAACCAAACAATAACAATATCCCGACCAGCAGAGATGGTTTGGAGCACATCAAAATTCAGAATGGAAAAACCAGTGAAGAGACTGTGACCAATAACTGTGTTCAAGGGGAGAAGGAGAGCTCCAACGACTCCACCTCTATCAGTGTGGTCGCTTCCAACATGAAAGAGGATGAAGCTACCAAAGATTCCAGACAGGCTTCTGCCTCCCAAGACCATGTCAAAGCAGAGAACTCCAAGCTGACATGCATCAGGATAGTCACCAAGTCCCAAAAAGACTTAGTCTGTGCCCCTACCAACACTACCGTGGAGATCGTAGGCACGAATGGGGAGGAGAAGCAGAACAGCGTAGCCCGGAAAATCGTCAAGATGACCAAGCAGCCAGCCAAAAAGAAACCACCCCCTTCTAGAGAGAAAAAAGTGACAAGGACGATTTTGGCCATCCTCCTGGCCTTTATCATCACCTGGACCCCATACAATGTGATGGTGCTCATCAACAGCTTCTGCACATCCTGCATCCCAAACACCGTGTGGACCATGGGTTACTGGCTCTGTTACATCAACAGCACCATCAACCCCGCCTGCTACGCGCTCTGCAATGCCACTTTCAAGAAGACCTTTAAGCACCTCCTTTTGTGTAATTACAAGAATATAGGAGCTACAAGGTAAAAATAGTAATGGAAATAATTGCGGAAAGGGTAAAGAAGTTCCAAATTAAATTTAAAAAACCCTCGATGCTATTAGCACTTTATGCTCTTCTATGGAATGTGCAATCCAGGACGTTAGTGGACATACTGATAAGGGGCATCAGCTGTACCCCTGAGGACTACACTTTAAAACATTTTTTTAATAAATGAAAATAAATCTTTGGGACACGGGGATGTTTGAGAAATTATTCAAGTATGTGGACTGGAGGCACAGTTCCTTACTTACTGAGAGTATTCTGCAGAAGGGCTTTAAGTCTATGATTTTTGGTCATTCTGTGTAAAATACTTGTTCTTTCATTCTCTTTTTCTTGTTTTTTTTTTCCTTTGTGTGTTTATTTCATCTTCATCTAGATAAAAAAACCAAACAATTTTAATAATAACTGTGTGGAAGAGGCATAAGAGTTTGGAAGACCATTGCATAATCCAAATCAGAAAATTTCTAAAGCTCAAAGTTGTCTAAAGCTGTTTTGCCACTGTCATGTAGGAAGCTTAATGTTAGGTAAATCATGATGAGCTTTTTATGTTGTTTACGACACCATCCTTTCCAAAACCACATCAGTTCTGAAAAGTGTACTTATGCACAGCATGTAATCATTTTATAATGTTCCAAGTCTGCTGCTTCCCCCTCCCAGGGGCTTTTGTTCTGTGACTCCTTCATCATGACAAGATCAAGTGAAAAGATGTGGTCTCGTCCAGATTGCTACATGCCAAGATTTCTCCAGCACCCATGTAAACCAAAGCAACGATTTTGTTCACTTTGTTTGTCACCCAACATTGACCTGTGGATTTGTCTTTTACCTCCATCAGCCTTTTCTTCCTTTCTGTACCTTACTTGTCCAAGGCAATACTGAATATCAAAAGAAGCTGTAAATTTAAAGGTCTCATCCAGTCAGCCACCATGGTGGCCAAACAAAGGGTCTCAGCAGAAGAATAGGAACAAGATTATTACTAGGAAAATGAAAGTCTAAATCCTTTTAAAGTTGGATGTACAGATGAAAAGGTATGTTGAGGCTTCACAGAAGGAATAGTTAATATTAGATGACCATGCTCTTGACCCGTCAAAAGATGATTCTGTGATTAATTTATTGAGGAAAAGAATAAGAAAGACTGACATACCCTCCTGGATCAAACTCTGCTAAGCCCTTAGTGTGAAACTGGGATCCTTTCTGGGTGAATCCTGGACAAGATGTTTGCTTTCTGGAAAAGATATTGGTCACACTGCCTTGTACTACCAGAGAGCCATATTTTGACTGTAAGACAAGGGGCAACACTAATAAAAAGGCAGAGAGGAAAACTGTGATTATAGAAAATCAGATACTGAAATTGTCTGGATGGGAGGCAAGGGTTGTCTGGCAAGTGTTAAGTTAAAATATTTTTTGTTACTCTACACTAGGTGAAATTCAGTTTATATCTGCCTGACAAAGAATTTAGTATTTCAGTATTTTATATTTAGTGTAGCAAAACTAAACATTTTGTAGACAGGTCAAAGGGTATCAGATTACTGAAAAGAGAGATTGCCTGTGTGTTATGCATATTTCATTTACCTCCTTCTTAGTACCTCTAACTTCCAGGCCCTAACAAAGGTACATTTATATATTCTGTTACCCAAAAAAGAGCACAGACAGCATCCTGAGGGTGTCTTCTGGAGTGAAAGCCACACACCAAACAGGACACCAATTCATTCTGTTATTTCACTCTACAACTTTAGAGTATTCCAAACTGCACCTCAAAATAAGAGCCTCTGAGATTACAGAGAAATTAATCTTGTGGAATTAAGTTTTACATTTGACAAGCTTATTGGAACAGAGTGTCAAAGCACTTTGGTACATGACAATTTTCATGTTTTGTAGTACAAGTTCCCAGCAGAAAGTGAAAATGAGGAGATTAAACTGCAGTAAATTAAGGCCACTTTAAACTCTGGATTAATGTGTCTTAATATGAAGCCATTGAATTTATACCCCTAGTGATTTCATCCTAATATAACTGTCTCTGTACAGCCAAGGATCTAATTTTGCAATCCCTCACTTGCTTTGAGTCATATCTACTATCACTGTTTTCATCTTCCTGCTTGTAAGGAAGAATAACTCAATGAAAATCTTGCCAGACTGAGCCCTGCTTGCCTTTTAAAACTTCATTCACTAGGTCTATCTTGACAGGTCAAAGGAAGGACTTACACATTCCTAGGTTGTTCATTCTCTTAGAGTGTTAAAAAAAAATCCAGATAAAATAATAAATAAAATAAAATAAAATAAAATAAAATAAAATAAAATAAAATAAAATAAAATAAAAATAAAATAAAATAAAAATGTTCAATTTCTAAATCTGACTCCTTTACAAAAATTTCATAAAAGAAACACACCTGCTTCTTTCTTTCAGCATGTGCTGTGGGTATCGATAGTACAGGTACTCAAATTGGGAAATAATGTTTTTTATAGCCATACTTAACCCTTTAACTCTGGTTTTCTGGCAGGTGTGCAAATCCTTTATTCTCACCTTTGAAGCTATCACTTATTCATAATGGATAAGCTAAGGATAACAGCTAAGGACACTCCTACAGGTTAAGAAGTGTGACAGAGAGATTGTAATTATTCTCCTTTATCATGTGATATGATGACACTCAAAACACCACAGGAAGAAAAAGTATTTTGGGGCCAGCATTCATGAAACAAACCAAGCAAAATAAATATATCAGTTCAAATTTTTGTAGCACTTTTCCCTAGCACCACCCTCACTTTTGATCCTAAAAGACAAGGTGCTCTTATTTGTGTTATAGTATATTTATAGAGTTGGAGGACACACAGTCCTCTGTGCTTCCGCCCTGTAACAGTTCCATGATACATTTACATTTGCAGACAATTAAACAGCATAAAAATAAATTACTTGGTGCACCTATGTGTGGATCCACAGGCATACAAACACACAACCCTACATGGTTTATATACATGAAAAATAACCAGCTAATTTTCAAGATTTTGCATGGAATCTTGTCTGCCTTGTGTGCATTGCCAGCTGCTGGGCAGTGCAGAGCCAACACCTATTGCATGGTCTAGCCCCTCTGAAGGCAGAGAAGAGGCAGAATGTGCCCTCAGGGATTGGGAACCTCTCGGGCTTTCAGTTGGTTGTGGCTCAGTAAGACAAAAACGTGATTGTAGTATGATTTTCCTAGGCTTGCTGCTTCTGGTTTTTTTAAGTTCAGTTTCTTTGTTATGTTTTAGTTTAGGAAGACCTGGTTCTCACAAGGTTTGACATAAACATTGCCAGTGTTGTTGTAACAAGTCGTAATGTTTTGGATTCCTGTCTGTGGGACGGACTTGCTCTGATGTCTTTCAGTTTTGGCCAATGGGGTGAAGAGTTCTGGCACTCTTCCTGCCAATAAGAGTGGCCTGTTCAGAAAGGTATAAAAAGGGCTCAATTGTTTGAATAAAGGATTGGAGTCAGATCCGTTCTAAATGAGGAATCGTGACGTTTGTAACTCGCCACAGCAACATCTGGAAAGAGTCCAAAACATTACACTCATTACAGAAACACTGGCAATGTTTATGTCAAATCTTGTGAGAACTGGCCTTCTTAAAACAACACATCATGAAGAAACTGAGCTTAGAAACTCAGAAGCAGCAGGCCTAGGAAAGCCAGACTACACATGATAATGGTTCAGAACAGCAATATAATTTGTTTTTGAATATCCTTTGAGCTTTCATGTTTTTCCTTTGTGTCCCAAACCACGTTCACCAGGTTTCACTTCCCTTCTGAGTGATAGCTCTGCGGATCTAGATGTCAGCCTGGATGAGCAGCTCTCCCTGGGTAACTCCTGCTTCCCTGGCTGTCCCTGCCTCTGGTGATCCCCAGGGGCCCTGCTGCTGGAGCTGCCTCCTCTGCACCTCAGGCTTAGCCACAGGATCCCAGCGGCTCCTCCACACCGTGGGCCCCACTGGCACTTCTGTGTCACATGGAAATCAAGGACACCCTGCAGGTGACTCATGAGAACAAAAAGAAAAAGAAAAAAAAATCCCCAAAATGATAACCAACCAACCAAAAAAAAAAAAAAAAATGCAGCTAGAACTTCTTGCCCCCTCCTTTTCTTGCTCTTTGATTATTTCCAGGAAGAGGCAGCCACGGGGAGTGATTTGTGTTGTCATGAGACAGCCCTACCTTCATGCTCCAGGAAGAGAAGAGCAACTTGGAGATGCATCAATACAGTGGGCAACTTTTCTGAGTATTAAAGATGTCTGTAGTCAAAGAGAAAGGAAGAAAGAAAAAAAGGAAAAGGAAAAGGAAAAGATGAAAAAAAAGGAAGAAAGCCAAAGCAAAATTTAAAACCTGTTTTCCAGTGAGAACAAAATCTAAGAAAAACTTGTCAGCCTTCTTTCTGTTTGAGATTTTCGTTTGATTTATTAGGAATCATAGGAACTATTCAAAGATAGCAAAGTATTTGAATGTTGCCTGATGAAAGACAGTCCAAAGACAACAAACACATCTATATAGGTCAGATTGCTTTTTATCTTTTTATTTCTTTCATTGTTTTTTTGCTGTACAAAAGCCCACGGGTATGGAAGTGCTCAAGTGGACCCCAGAGATCAGTTTGGCATTCACAAAGCATGAAGGGGGACAAAAGCAAGTGCTAAATCTATCAGCCCTCTCTTTTATACTCTTCTGGTGTAGGAAAACATATTGGCAAGAAGAGGTGCCTTCAAGAAGTGTGGCTGTGGTGAGAACAGCCCACACACCACTGAAGAAACCCTTGAAGTGGCCCAGCAGCTCCTGGCCTCCCATCCAGGGATAGGAGCAGGAGGGCAGAGACTATTTTTTTATTTTATCTGCTTATGGATTTGAATGTGTCTATCTGTCTGTGGGACTTGCAGTAAACTCACTGTCCCCCTCCCCAGTTTTGACTGATTTTGATTTACGTTCTTCATTCCTCTGAATGAGACACTCCTATGGATGAGTGAGTGTTGCCTTGGGACACAGCTCCCAATTTTTCCTGTGGTGCTGGGGTGGCACACTTTGAATTTTTCACCTCTGCTGACAGTACATCTCCTTGCCACTTCTGTGCCCTAAAATTAATCATGGCAGTGGTCTAGCAGGACTGAATAGGTAAAGCATCCTGCCACCCAACCTGCTGCAAACCTGACATGAATCCAGCTGGAGGGGCAGGGGAAGGAATGGAGAAGATCAATGTTGATGTTTTATCTCCCTCCCCTTAAAATACTTCATAAAATTCTTTATTTTTTGACAACCTGTGGTTTCTATGGGCAAGATATCTAAAGTTTCACAGAAGAAAGGGCAGGAAAACAAACTCTGACCCTGGGTATGAGGGGTGTTTGCTGACAGTGAGTTTGGACTTTAATAGTCCTAGATGATGACAGCACAAGTGGTAGAAACTTAGAGGCTTAAAAGCAGTTAGCTCTTCTTTCTCTACAGACACTTACAAGGGTATGACCTCTATACAATATTGTTTTTTCAGGTCTTGTATGTCATTAAATGCTGTAGACTTTGAAGGAATCTTTTTTTTTTCCAAATTTATAGAAAATCTTGCCTTGGACGAATATCAGAGATGGTCTTTAATTTGCTGTGGCCTCTCTTCTCTGCCTGTTTTTCCTCTTTTGCCACAGTTTTATCAAAAAGCTTTCCTCCTTCCTCACTTTAACAAGTGTCACCTGTGTTACAGCTACAGGCTTGCAGTTTCACTTGCCTTTCAGGCACTGCGAGTGCTGGTATTCAACCCCTTTAACCCCACCCAAAAACTGCCTTCCCTACCATGCAACAACCTCTTCCCCTGAAGCCCAAGCTGCTGTGTGGAGTGGCAAGTTCCATAAATCCTTTCTGCATGGGTTTTAAATTGGAAGTAAAACAAACCCTCACATGAAACAAAGCCAAATCATCACTTTTGTTGCCCAGTTTTGTTATCTCTGTGTACGGCACAACGGTGGATAATGTCAAAGAGTGAATGTGCTTGTAGTGGAATATCATGCTGCCACATGCAGGGATTAATTTTCTGCTCTGTGCCACTGAAAGACCTTCCCTCAAATCCTTTCATTCATGAGCTGACTGGCAGAGTATTCACTGAGAGTCCAAACCTAAGAATGTAATTATAGCAAGGCTGCGTTGAACATCAATAATTTACCACAACCAGTGTAATTATTTCTCCTATATTTTTACTTCCCTCCTCTTGCAATGGTCTCTTTTGCTACATCATGGAGCTGGTGGGTTACATGAGCATATCAGTCCTCCCAGGCCTCATATTTCAGAGCACTGGGTAGATTTGTTAAACACATTTCACTCCAGTAATAACCAAATAAAAGAAAATCTGGTGTCTTTTTGCCTTCCAAAGTTCTGCATTGCCTGAAAAGTGCCATTCAGTAACTACGCATTTTTCTCTTTCCACTGTGAGTTTCTTTTCTTCTATTTCCTTATTTCTTTTGGTCATACTTGCCAAGAAGCACACAGAAACCTATTCTGAGACACGTCCCAAAGTGCTCTGACTCTGGCAGAAGCAGCTCTGTGTGGTACATGGGGCAGTGTGATCACAGCCCCAGTTACAGTGCCTCGGAAGGAAGAATTTCACTGAGTGTTTAACATCTGGACTGACTCACCTGACAGCACTGGAGAAGCACAGGGGATGAAGTTGGTGTGTTCGTGCTTGCAAAGGGACAGGCAAGTCACAGCTGGATTGCTTTCCTGCTTCCCCCAGCTCATGTAGGCTTCAGGGAAGAGGAAGGGATTTCTGCCCCCGCTGGAGACTCTGTCTCTCCCCCTCTACTCCAAAGACAGCCCTCCCTGAAGCACATCATGGTAGTAGTGGAAGTAATAATAATAAATAAAAACACTGGTGGGAGCACCATGACTGCCAATCAACAGACATTCTTCTGCCCCGGATTTCTGGTGCCACTTAGCTGAGGTGGTTGGTAAGTCAGAGGCTAGCAATTTGTAAATACCTTTAGATAGTGTGTTTTAACATGACCAACACCATATCTTGGCTGTGTAAAAAATAATACATTATGTGTAATACTATCCTGATAAGCTTATAATGTAAATATATCTACAATGAATGTCAAATTATGCTTCAAGCTCTATGTATGAGGATGAACCTCATTTCTCCTTGAGATCTTTTTTAACTTAACAATATGAAAAACTTGTTATTCATTTATTTATATATATATATATATATATTAAAAAAAACCCTGCAATCTTTTCTTCAAAAGAAAATACTACTACTAGAAAGAAGAGAATGCATTACCTGTATGTGATATCCAAAATCATGTGGTAAAACCAGGAACTGAGAACCTTACAAGTAGGGGACTGGTCAAATTCTTGATGCCGTACATTTGATCTCATATAAATAAGATAAGCACAAGTTTATGGTTAGCTGTGTAAAGCTGACCCACTTGATTATATATATATTATAGATATATATTTATATATGCTGTATAGATATACATATATTATACACAACATTCATACAGTGAAAGCAAAGTTTGATAAAGTTATATTAACTGGGAATTTACATGTAATGTTGTGTTCCGTTTGGAGGAAAAATGTCTGTGTTATTCAGCAGCACTATAATTTGTTATACAAGATGAAGAAAGAAGGTATTTCATCAAACCAAGCCTTGAAGGAATAAAATGATGAGGGTTTGAAACATTTTGAAGAGACAACTAAAATGACATGCAATATATGTGTATGTACTTCTGCTGAGTTGTATTCCTAGTTAAAGCGTTGCATTAAACAGAGAATTACAAGAGTAAAAATGTGTTTGTATGTGGTATCTTTGTTTATTTGATCTTTCTATTGACTGAACTACTCTATGAAATGTAATGGTGATAGATGGAGAAAAATGGTTTTCCTACAGTCACCACAGGCTGTGAGAATGTCTGAAGTAAACAGAAAAAAAAATCTGAATTTCTTTTCCCTGGCTTCCTTGGCAGATGTCATGTCAAGAGAGGTCTGAAGTACAATTTCACCTGTCCTTGTTTTGTCCATATCTTTGTTCCTCCTTCAGAAAACATCAATTTTAATTTTTTAACTTTGAGGAGAGATGGCACCACTAACAACCAAATTCATTGAGCTCCCTTTGCCTTATGAATGCAAACCCATCTGCATGGCACTCCCAGAAAGCACCCAGGAGTAGAGATGAAGAAATAAGGTGCTTCTCAGGGTCTCAGGACACTGTTTCACCCCCAGAAGCAGACAGGGCTCAGAAGCAGCAGAGGGAGCCAGTGGTGGTGACTGGGGACCATGACTGCCAAGGTAAATCCAGCTCTTGGAGCACAGTCAGTCTATCAGCTCAACAAGTGATTAAAGGGGGAAGTCTCTTGGTGGGTGCATCAGCCCTGTCAGGGTCAGGATGCTTTTGTCCAGCTGCTCCAGAACAAGAAGAAGCCATTTTAATAAAGAGGACTTTGTTGGCTTCCTTTTCCTAATCTTTCCTTCCTAAAGTTTGAGGATCTTCACTGTTTCCACCTTTACAGGACTCTACATCTGTCTCAGCCTCTCTGCTAAATTTCTGCCTCTGCCATTTGCTCTACTGTTTCTTCAGCCCTAGCTCACCTTCAGCCATTTCATCACCTCTCTTCACCTGCACCTTTCCACAATAAAAGTGAGAAAAGCCAGTTTTTCACCTGCCTTTGTCTCAGAGAAATCAGATAAATTGATGTGTTTGAATAGATTTATTTACTTGTCCTGTGCCTAAGTCCCCTTGCACCCTGCACAGCAGGGACTCTACTGATAGGATGTAAGGTGGGAAAATTTTAAGAGGTAGACCCTGATGGTCAAAAGACAAGTTTAAGAATCACAACAGAGACACAAACAGGTACCTGAAATCTGTTTTCCCAAGGCACAACCATTTTCAGCATGCACATTTTTGCTTATACATGTATTTAAGATCCACGTTGCTGAAACATACAGCTAGGGCTACATGTAAATTCAGAGCATGGGAATAAACTTTTGTTTATCTTCCCACACATATTTTGAAAACTTTTTTTCATTGCTGATCCTGCACAGTAGAAAAGATACATGGATATGCCAGATTACCTGCCTAATCCTCAGACTCAGTTTCACCTGTGAGCCAAGTTACCTTTTTCTTTAAAAGAGTAGAATCACACTCAGCACAATAAAAAATACCACCTCAATCTTCAAGCACAGCCAGTAATATTTGCAGTTCATGTGATATCTAATAATGTACTTCATCTCCCCTCTGGAGAGACATCTTGAGACAACGGCCACCAGGCCAAAAGTGTCTTTATTAAGTGCTTCTCTTTGAGGCCATTTAAGAAAAGTAAAAATGTAGCTACCTACTTCACCCTGAGTTATGGGAGAACCCTAAGAAAATCAATGCAGAGAAATGCTGCTATTCAGTAAATTAACACTGTTACTGGCCTTTTGCCAAGCATTACATGCACCATCCAGATGTGGGAACCCACCTGGCCCCACTAGGAGGTTGACACTTCTTCTCCATGTAGCATGCCACTTCTGCCAATACACAAAATGAGGGAAAAGAATAAAATCAGCAAGAATGATATCAAAGAATTGGAGAAACAAAAATACCCCTTTCCTCTTCTGCTCTCAACCTTTGTTCTGTCTTACCACTCTCTCCTTCCTTATTTTGCTCCTTCCTCCCTCTTCCTGTTCCTTTCTTCCTTGCCTGTCTCCAGGTTTCTCTCTCTCATTAACGGCTTGCTAAAGGTGCTAAATAAGTCACTACAAAATCAAAGCCTTTGGCTTCAAAATGCAAAGCAATGTAAGATAAGAAGGGATGCCTCAAAAGACTCTGGAGTTAATTCATTTAGTTCAGGGACCAAAGGTTTTCCCTGACTCCCCCCAAAATCACTACTATCATTTTGCCTTCAGTTGAAAAACACTCATAAACAGGGCTGAGCAGAGATTATTAAATCCATATGGCACAGGAGCAATATTCCTAAACAGGAGCATTACCAATGGCAGCTGCACCAAATCATTTTCTGGAACTGCAGACACAGTGGATCTGTGGTTTTGCAAAATTTATCCTATTAAAATGCAACCTAATAAACGAAGGTCAAAGCAGTTAAATCTCCCAAGCACAGATCCACCTTAGCTCCCATTATGGATGGGAAGACTAAACAGGTCCAGGAGCCCAAAGGGGCAAGAACTCTGTAAAAGATGCACTCTGTGGGACAAATTAAGACACTCTTGGGTTGTCTGACCAGGTTGTCATTTTGGGTAAGAAGAGCTAAGCTACTGCCAACATTGTAACAGGAGAGTTCAGCATTCCTGCCAGGAGCCAAGAGATAAGGATGAGAGAAGAATTCAGTCTATACAGGCTTAGTTATTAAAATAGTGGATATTCAGGATGTTCCACAGAAAATGTGAACAAGACAAGTCAAATATGGACATCAAATCTCAGATATTGTTATGCAGTCTTTCTAAAATGAAAAACAAATAAACCAAAAGTTTCCAAGTGTTTTAATTGGTATATTTTCCATTACATGGAATGTACTTTCCTTGTTTGGAAAAAAGTCACCATAATTTTATAAAAGGGAGGGTTGAAGTCCTCTATTCATTCTGAGAAGACACGAACTAGACAACTACAAAATAATGGAGTTAGTTTGGAACTTGCTAGTGAAACTTTTTTCCTGCTGTAAAATGCAAATTTTAAATTTTTTTTTTGAGGGGGTGGGGTGGGTAAAGCAAGAGGAGACTGAGGGGAGACCTCTCTGCAGTTACAATTTCTTCATAAGAGGAAGAGGAGGGGCAGGCACTGCTCTCTGCTCTGTGGTGACCAGTGACAAGACCCAAGGGAATGGCATGAATTTGTGTCAGGGGAGGTTTAGGTTGGATATCAGGAAAATATCTTTCATCCAGAGTGTGATTGTGCACAGGAACAGGCTCCCCAGGGCAGTGGTCACAGTGCCAGCCTCACAGAGTTCAAGAAGAATTTGAACAATATGGTGTGACTCTAGGGGATGGTGCTGTGCAAGGTCAGGAGTTGGACCCAATGATCCTTGAGAGTTCCTTCCAGCTCAGCTTATTCCATGATTCTGTGATTTCAAAGGAATTCTTGGTTTTGGAAATACTCTGGGGAAAAAAGAGGCCTAGCATTGCTCATGGCACAGCCTTGAGCAGTGGCTAATAAGACATACACCAGGCTAGAACAAGCATAAGCAGGTTTCCATAGCTTTTCCCAGAGAACAGGAATGACCATGATTCCTGTTCTGGGCAGGCTTGGGTCATAATCCAGAGCATGCAATCAGCATGAGTATGCTCTTATGAACACTGATAGAGGTGCTCCTCTAATGCTTGGGACTCTGCAAAGAGAAATAAAAGGGAGGAATTTATACTATATTTAAAGGATACATGCTAAAATACGTGTTAGTCCCTTGGCAGACGCAGTTCGGAGTGGAAGGGGCTGAAAATTAAAAGTCAATGGTGTTTGCAAAGAACTGTGAAGCCACAGCAAACAATGAAGATGAGGCATGTCACACTTCATCTGTTGAAAATAGGACACTCTCTTAGGGGCAATGTAGAAACATAATTTTCCTTTAGTAAATGGGTTGAAGGCCTCTTTGGATACAGATTTTTCTGCCTGTACTGATGATGGGGAGAGACAGAGAGACAGGCTCAGACAACCTTCTCTTGAACAGCTACACTTAAACAAGATGCCTCTCAGTTCAGGTTTGCACAGCCCCAGGATTTCATAGGTTTTGTAGATGCAGCTGTAACAATAATTATAATAACTGGTGTTATGCTGGGAAAACATGAGACATGAAGTAGAGAGGGAAAAAAGAAGAGAAATCCATTACGCAAAGCTGCAAGCTGTAGGGGGACAAAATAAAGCTGTTTGGTTCTTGTGCCTTTGCTCTGTTTTCAGGAGTGTCTTTTGTTCCGGGAGAGTATTTGGTCCTTACAGCAGCACGTGTTATGTCCAGTTTTGCATGTTCTTCAATGCAGTAGAGCCACCTTTGAGGTGAGTTTCCTGAGGGCACATATCAGCCTTCTTTCCTTGCCCTGGGTGCAAGGGTCATGGCTGGCATGGACCTGCCCCTCTCCTCCCTCACCCGGGCTCCTCATGGGAAGTGATCAGAGCAAGAAGGCAGAGAGCTCTGGCACTCCAGTGCAGGCTGGAGAGGGCAGAGCAGGACTGCTCTGTTAACAGGGTCTGACAGCCCCCTCAGCTGCTCTCCTCTCCATCACTCCCCATCAGCACTCACCCCACTGAGGTGCCGGGAAAGCCACCTCACAGCAACATCACCCTCGTGAATACTAACCTGAAAGGAGAGGAGCCTTGCTGAGGGAACCGAGAACCTGATTGCAAAGGCCCAATGTGACAATCACCCAAAGGGCAAGGAAGCAAGGAAGGCACAGGCAGCAGCTTACATGCACTTTTCCCATGTTCATCCACCCCTCCCTCTCTAAGTTTGCATTTTGCACAGAAGGGAAAAATAAAATAACAGATTTGGATTCAATTCAATACAAGTCAGTATTTTTCCTGTTTTGCTGGGCACAGGTTGTGACTGTGATGGATAAGCAATGGATATACAGAATAAAGACATACACCCTTGGCTGTTAATTTGCCAGGAGAAGCCTTGAGACTGGTTTAAAGTAATTTCCGTCGCACACCCTATCTCCTGCTCTGTAGCCTTTTCCTATTGTTCCTCCTCCAAGGGGCTTTCTTTCTATTAGGTTATGGGCCAAATCATGAAACAGTAATTCCTCAGGGCCCAGACAGTGCTGATTACCTTCTAATGAGATAAAATACCCCTCGTCTCCAGGTCACTGCCTTGAAATCACCTCTAGTTTCTCCATGGCTAGGAGTGATCCCAATCTGTTGATAAGTAAGTATATTAATGGAGGTGGGTACTGCTGCCCCAAAGCAAAGCACTTAAAGGAAGAACCTAGATGAAATGTTGAATTTAGGGAGGGAGCATTATGAGTTCTATCTTTAATTTCTGCTGGTTTTCATCAGTTCAGTAGCTTGTCTGAAAATAAATTCAAAATTAACCTTCAACTCAGAGCAAATACAAGCCCAGTCACCATTTGTGAATACATCTCACCCATAAATTTGTCAGTAAATTGTTCTAGAATGAAAGTGGAAAGGGGAGGGAGGGGTGTAGTATTATACCTGTAGTGACATAAACATCAGAAAAGCAATTCAAAACAAAAAATGAAAAATTCAGCAAAGTGAAAATTTTATTTAACACAATTCAATCATTTTTTCTTTGATTATTATATGCATTTGTAAATGATGCTGTAATAAATCAATTAAATTCATGCACCATATAACATAAAATATTGAAAGCTGTTTTCAAGATTTCTCATTTCATGGAAAGTTGTACAAACAAGCTTTTGTTCCAAGCCTAAACAAACGAAATAATAATTTCCTAGTTTTCCATGAGCTGGAAAACTGTATTTCAATGTCCTTACTATTTGTGTGTCTGCCTCACGAGCAGACACACAGTTGTACAAATAAAAAACTTGAAGGCCAGGATGTGGACATACTAGATGTCACAAAAGCAGGCACAGAAGCTGAAGTATAAACAACTACCATCTCCTCAGTAAATACATTTCTCAATACTTAAAATTTGTGATCAATGTAATCGTGCAGCGAGTGCAGTTTGATCAGAGCAAAAGAAAAATCTGCTATTCTAAACCTCAGAAAAACACTGAAAAGCAGCAGTATCTCAAAATCTGGGGGAGGTGTTTGCTGTCCTGCTCATTCCTCAGCTGGGAGGAGGTGGTGCTAGCATCAGCACAGGGCCTGGCTTTGCTTGGTACAAACGTATCTCTCCAGACACCAGGGTTTGGCACACCCTTGAAAGAGTTTGGGCCGGCTGAGCAAGAGCAAGAAGCAACTTTGGAGGCAAGGAGGGAACTGTCCTCCCTGCACAGCCCCCAAATTCCCTGTACCCCTGTCTCAGGAGCAGAGCCCTGTGTATTGATCAGCACAGAACAGCTGTCCACCCACACGGTTATTAATGGCTAATAAACTGCTCAAGCACCCACAAGCTGCATTTTTCTTAGCACCAGCCTGCAATCAATTAAATAACCAGAAGGGCTCCAAGAGGTGCCATCAATTGCAGAAGTTATTACATTCTCAGGGTGTTTCACTGAAAACTCCCACACAAAAGCAATTAGGTGTCAGATGCTGTTGTCTTAATCAGGAGTTTTCAGTGGGGTTGGGGCATTGCCTGGTGCCTCAACCTCCCAGGGCCCCCTGCATTCAGCTACCTGGATTGACTACTCTGTGGTCCTCAGGAGTAAGAGAGGAAATTAGAACAGCTTGGAAGGAACATTGAGAACAAAGCACAGAAAAAATTATCTGCAGCTGGCTCCCATTAAGGAGCAAATCCTGTTTGCTGGTCAAAAAGCCCCAAAACATTGGGTGCTTTCCAAGGAAATATGAGGAAAATCGAGTGAGGTATCCCATTTTCACTGCTTAATTTAACAGCTTGCTGTTGGTGTATGTGAAAAAGGCAATTGTAGCAAGCACAAAGCAAATAAACCTGATTTTAAGGCCAGTTAAAAAAAAAAAAAAATGAGACAGATAAAACATTTATGTTCAGAAAAAAAGAAAAGAAAAATGAGATTTCTTTTCCTGGGTTTTTTTTTTTTTTCCCTAATAATATACAAGTTACTTTACATAGTCTTAGTTGAGTTCTGTAGTGTAAAGCAGCTTCCATCCTGGCTTTATGACATTTCTCATACTGAGATTGTAGTGAACAAAGCAGAAGGGGAAGGCGATTGACTTCAGGTCACTAGACCACAGCACGGAGAACAAGTGAGCTAACATCTTCAGCAGAAGTCTGCAATACCTACCAGGTCTCATTTCCCCTGTGCCCACACTTCTGACATAAGAAACAAATAGTTTCAGCAAAAGTTATAACACAAGAAGATAACAAAACATTTCTCACATACCCAAGACCTTAGCCATGAGGACGCAGAAACAGCCGCAGAAATGTCAGAGAAAAACCCTTAAACAAGCTAAGAAAAATTTACGTGGTAGCTGAGTAAGGACTCTGAGTTTGCAAGGCTCCCTGTGCACTGACAGGAGCAGAGGTAGAGAAATAAGCAAGAGAACTGGTAAAACAACCCCAGTGCCTAAAAACGCAGCTGCATTGCTAGAGCTGCCTGTGCCTGCAGAGTGCCCACCATGGAGGGTCTCTGCTCATCCACAAGATCTGCTGGCATTCAAAAACTCATAAACTAATATTCTTCTGCCTGTCTGTCCTGGTTTCAACCAGGACAGAGTTAATAATCCTCTTAGTGGCTGTTACAGTGCTGTGTTTTGGATTTAGTATGAGGATAAGGTTGTTAACACACTGATGCTTAAGTTGTGCTAAGTAGTGTTTACCCAAACTCAAGGACTTTTCAGAAAGCAGGTGCACAGGAAGCTGGGGTGGAACACATCCAGGACAGCTGACCTGAAATAACCAAAGGGGTATTCCATACCATAGAACATCATGCTCAGTATATAAACTAGGGGGGGGCCAATCCCTGTTCAGGGACAGGCCAGGCATCAGGTGGTGAACACTTGTACTGTGCCTTTCTTGGGTTTGATTTCCCTCCCTCTCCTTTTCACTACAATTATTAACATTTTTTATCATTAGTGTTATTTGTATCATATTTTGTTTTGTTGCAATTATTAATCTGTTCTTATCCATGAGTTTTCATTTTTTTCCCAGTTCTTCTCCCAGTCCTGCTGTCAGCAGGGCCTGTCAGAAATGTCCCCATATCTCCTGGCTGAACTTTTACTACTTTTCAAGAACTACAAGTGTGGAACAGAAGAATGACTCCTTACCTGCTGGGTATCTGCTGTTAGGATACTCACCTGTGGCAGAAGATGCCTGTGGGGGCCTCAACTACCAGCACTGACTTTCCCCCCTTTTTTTTTCCAGTGTTCCAAACACAAGGTTAGGTAGTCAGTTTGTTGAGCATTAAAAAAAAAAAAATATATATATATACTTAGCTGAATCTTTTGCTCTTATGGATTTAAATGGAAATGGATGTTTCAGCCTACTTGGACATGACAGACAGAGATATGAACCAAGTTTTTCTAGTGGTAGACAAGCATTCCTGGGCAACTAAGGTATTGTTTCAAGCCTGAGAAACTGGCAGAAAGCTGGGAAAAAAATTGCAAATAGAAATACAAACTAGAAGAAAATGTTCAGTCTTCTCAAGCCCTCTTTTATTCCTCACTACCTCCAGTTAACCAAAAAAACAGCTCCTTCCCAGCAAGCAGCTCTCAGATCTTCCTCTCCAAGGCACCCAGCTCCTTACAAAGGCTTTTCTGACATTAAAGGGAGGTACCAAAAGGTCTGACACTGAGTCCCAAGCTCCTTATGTGACTCTGAGTTTATTCACAACATAGATGGATGTTTGGAAGCTCTGCATTTGGAGACATCCTGTAAACTCCATTCCTATTCGGGACGTATATTGGGACTAATTCAAACGCAACAGAATAATTACAGTAATAGGCTGGAGAAGAAAATTGCTCTTTCCTTCAGTGTTTGAGGAGGCAGCATATTCCCCATGGCACACTCATCCAACAAATGCATTGCTGAAGATGGTGGATGCCTGCTGCTTAAATCAGAAGGAAATGCATTGCAGTGATAAATCATTCCCATGGAGGAGCTTCACAGGCAGCTCTTCCAGCTGGGGACCCCAGGCTGACACCCACGATGCTCTGCCACCGGTCCAAAGCTCCAGGCTCTTCAAATCAGCATCCAAACAGGTTTATTCTCTCCAGCTCTGGAACTGCTCACCACTTGCTGACTGATGCAGGATCCCCCTTCCCCAGCCCGGATCAGCCACCCTTCTGGGTAACTTGCCCCAGTTTATATTCTGGGCATCACATTCTGTGGTATGGAATATCCCTCTGGTCACTTCGGGTCACCTGTCCCAGCTGGGCTCCCTCCCAGTTTCCTTTGTGCAGCTCCTCACGACCGGAGCATGAGATAAGGGGAAAAAAAAAAAAAAAAAAAAAAAAAAAAAAAAAAAAAAAAAAAAAAAAAAAAAAAAGTCCTTGATTTAGGATAAACATGACTTAGAAAAAACCCCAAAACATCAGTGTGTCATCAACACCATTGTCGTTCAGAATCCAAAACACAGTACTGTAAGGAGAAGAAAACTCTGCCCTGGCTGAAACCAGGACACATAGGCAGTTCTGTAACCTGATCCAATAGCTGATTACAAACAGATTACAAAGGAGACTAATTAGAATTGCAAAGAAATAGGCCTGGGAGCTGAGATGATGAATCAGCTCAGGTTTCATCACTCAGCAGTATTTCTTGAATAAAAATTGAGCTCTTGGCCACACCCAACCCTCCCCAGCCCCACCCTTTCTCTTTTCTTTCGTTTCCTTCTACCTCTGAGCTTTCACCTTCAGCAGACACCTAGCAGCAACACTTTGCTTTGTGCTCAGGGCCACAGGCTTCTGAAATCCTGGAGATCCCAGTGGTGATGCTCTCACTGTGCAAGAGGCTGCATTTGAACATGAGCTCATTTCCTTGTAGGCAGGAATCTTCTTTGAAACTAAGCTTCAGGGGCCATTGGAACACTGCTCATTTTCAGGACTATCTGAAATGAGATGCCAGCACAAATGAAGGTGGATTCTGAACTCTTCTGATGTCACAACATGCAAATTTTTGAAGGTAATAAGACGAGGTGATTACTACCGTCATCCAGCTGAGATGTTTTTCATATATCACTATGTCTTTAGAAATAAAGCAATTCAGACATTCAGACAATCCAAAGCACATACTGAACCTTCTTTGAAACTTATTTGAAATTTGCAAGCTTCTCATTTTACACTAAATGAAGGAGTGTTCAAAGAAATGTATTTTTATTTGTGTTGGATTCACCACGCATTAAGAAAGCATGAGGGATGCCACTCCAGAATGCCATCTCTGTGTTTTCAGGTGCACAACTCCTACATATCCCCTAGGAGCTTTCCTCATCTATGGCTTGCTTAGTAGGAAACAAAGAAGAGGATATTTTGAAAATAAATCATCAAATATTTATGGTTAAAATCTTCTCATAACCTTTGCCTTTCATCTGCATAGAAACATTCATGGGTATAGGGAACTGTCCCTTAAAATAAAATTATAAAATGCTCACTAGAGAAAAGAGTGAAACTGGGCAGGATAATCTATTTCCTGTGCTGAAATCATCACTAATACTGGTGTATCAGCATTTGTGTTCTCTTTTAGCCAGCTATAACCCTATTTAGCAATGAGGAGGTCTGACACTAATTAGTCTTCATCAACTACTTATCTGCCTATATCAGGGCAATTTGCTACTCTTTATGAAGCATAACTACTGAATATCCATACAAACAAGAATCTACAACTCTTTTACTGTCATCTCCCTAGAAATAAGACTGCTACTTAACAAATCCTCAAGGGAAAAAAGTGATATGTCAGCCCAGGGCTTTTATGCCCTTCAGTATGGGGAAATGTATCAGAATGTGAGTTCAGATTCTTTTCTCAAAATCCTAACAGTTGAGCTCAGAGGTAAGGCATAAATCATTTTAGTGGTGGGATAAATAAAACACATATTTGAGTCAAAGAGATCTATTTGTCAAATGTTTCTCAAAACTTTTACATGGGGAAAAAAGCCATAAATTTAAATTAATTATTGAAATATTTTCAAGAAAATGTAAAAATAAAAAAGGAATATCTTTGAAATATTGCCTACATTATAGTTTAGTAAGTGGAAAAATTAAGGAAAGGAATAGAAAAACAAGCCTTGTTTTATTTAAGGAAATTTTAACAGAATGTGTAGTGAGAAAACATTTTGCTTGACCTAGTGCTTTTTATTTTCATTGATTTTAGATTAATTTATGAAGCAGAAAATAATTGCAAAACCTTAACTATATAGTCATCTACTCTGACCTTCTGCAGAAGAGATACCATGAGTTACCATAAAGAGATTACTACTGCAAGTTCAGAAATTCCACTTGAATTAAAACTTGTTTTATAGAAAAACTTTCTGCTGAATCTTGAGACATTTTAAAAATAATCCTAGTTTAGTGACATCATTTGCTGTCAGGTATAATCCATTTCTCTTAAAGATGCTTCAGTGATTGATTATTCTTATCTTAAACACTTGCCATTGATTTCTGTTCTGAATTTGAGTAGCTTCAGCTCCCAACCATGAGAGCCATTTGCAGATTTTTAGACTTTCAGAAGGTTAAAATGTTGTCTTCTAGTAAATCTGCTCCTCTCATAGGCACTTATCTACTGTGAACAGGCACCATTTACCTTTAAATATTAAAAAAAAAAAAAAAGACATTTTACAGTAAAAAATATTTTCCAGGACTCCAGTATTCCTTGTAGCTCTTTTCTAGACTTCTCAGCTTGTCAATATGCTTTTAAAAAATATGAAGCAGAGCTGATTGGGAATACTGTTTTATTTGAAACACCTTTCTCAATGTAAAACAAAGCTTTCCATGGAAACACGTGGATTTACAGGAGTTTGCTGAACTGTCTCAGAATAAGACCAACAATGTAAATATTTTCTAGGAATGTGGCTGATACATGTACAAGTCATCCAAGTTCAAAGCAGGGATCTCAAATCTTTAAATGTGGTAATCCAAGGGATTGTCCTAATCACTAAACTAGCAGTGCTCTACACTGACTATCTCCAGTTGGAGTTATTGCACTTTTTGTAACCCCCTGCAGCTCAGTGGACCTAGAAACTGACAGCACTGTAACTCATCATACATTGCACAAGAGCACTCCTGGCACTGCTCCTGGCAGCTCAAATTCCTGATCCAAACCCATCAAATCAGACACCCTCAAGCCTTGACCCGTGGTCAGGAGGGAAGACACATCTTGAGCGTCCTGAGGGACAAACCTGCCCAGGCCCTGCTGCTGCTGCACTCCCACGGCATGGGAGCTCTGCCGAGGCTGGGAAAAGAGGAGGCTGTGGCTGTCACTAAAATAAACAGGGCAGGAGAGTTTGTTCCTTTTTAATGCCTTTATTTCAGGATCAGCTCAGGATAGGGGTCGATGGGTCGCACTCACGCCGGTGCTGCTCCCAGGGGTGACTCAGAGGAGAAGGTTCAGCAGCTTTGCCCACTGAAGGTGTGTGGGCAGAGCCAGGGCTTCAGCCCTTGCAGGAGTTCCCAGGAAAACATTTCTCCAGCTGAGGTCGGGTTATCCTTCCAGCCAATGTCTGTTGTTAGGGTGAGGAGCCAAAAAGGTCCAGGAGGACAACTACACCTCACTCCCGACCCAGAGATGTGATTGAAACCCTTAATTTTGTGGTGGCTCATAGTTCTAGGGGTCTTTTTGGTTAGTTCATATAAAGTTTTCTCTTATTTGCATCCAAGCTCCTGTGGTGCCACCCTTCCCTCATGGCCCCAGGCACCATCCCCAAGAATGGAGCAGCAGAGGAGACATGCGGGAATAACAACAGAATCATTAACAGGTACCTAAAACTTTAACTTAACGTAATTACAACTTTAACGATATTTTGTCTAACATATCTACTTTATAGCTTTTGAACCAAGTTATTTTGGGGATTTATTCTCAACAAGCACCATCACGGAGGCTTCGAGACACCCGGTGCCAAGATGTTCCAGGCTCTAAGGCACCCCTGGAGTCCATCCAGTCACTGAACTGCAGGGCATGATGTCCCTGGGGAGTGAAACCTCTGCTTGCCACAGGCTGCTTTGAATGCCTCTGAGTTCTCTAGCTTTCACACAACAAATATCAGACAACTTTCTTTTGAAGGCCTAAGAAACAATGACTGTGCCTTGAAACACCCTACAAAACAGAATTCCTGCCTTTCAGGTCTAGTTTACTTATGAAAGCTGTGTACAGTCTTGCTGCATATGGTGGTAACAGTGGCTCTGCTTGTAGCTGATCTTTATTTACACAATCAAGGACTGCTTAGGCTCTTATCTTGCTAATACACTATCCTTAGAGCTCATGCTGCAAAGATTATTCACTCTGATCCTTCAGTCCTTTATCTCAATTGTGATTTCTAAACACAGCCTTCATCTTGTATAAGTAAGGCCTAAAATTTTCATTCCCAGATGAACAACTTTGAATTTAGCTGTACTAAAAAAAAAAAAGGTGGTAATTGTTGAGCTGAGTCCCCTCTGCCTTCATCAACATGCAGCTTTGGAAAGTTCACACACACCTCATCCTTCCAGCTGGAGACAAGGTTTACACAGCTGATGTGGCTGAGGGAACTGTGCAAAGGAAAGGGATCAAGACAAAGAGAATGTCAGCAGGGGAGATTTGCCCTTACTTGCATATTGAAAGGCAACTCCAAAAATTGCCATGAAAATATTTCTGGTTCTTAATCTATCTTTTAAACCAGCTATCTTTTCCATTCAGGAAAACCAGGCCTCTGAGAAATGTGGAGCATCCCACATCTCCTGAAGTCCTCTCTTGCTCTGGAACTTGGCATTAACAGCATTCATCTCTCCTGCAGGGAGGCAGTTTTGAAAGCAGTCACAGCCTTCTCCCTCTCTCTGTGACAAGAAACAAAAAGCAGTCCAGACAGGAGATTTTTATATGTCTGGGAGGAGGGTCTGCCTACGTTTTCCCAAAATAAATCTATAATTACTGTGCCTCAGGCAAAGAGAAAGAGGGAGAGAGAAAGAATGTGTGCCTATAGGCACACAGCACAGCTTAAGTAGGTCCTGTACAATTCTTCTAGGTAAAGGAATTTTTCAGCTGTTGCATGCCCCAATTCATGAGAGCCAGGTTCTTATTTGTCTTAAGTACAGGGTAGCATTGAAAGTTGGGCTAAAGTTGGTTAAAGTGGATTTATTTAATGACTATCCAACGTGTGCAGTTTATTTCAGTTCTTGTTCCAGCCTCCTAATCTAGAGCAACTTTCCCAGAAGAACGTTAGGAAGCAGTGAAGTGATTCTGTGCCAGGTAACATGGGTGTACAAAGGAATGTCCTCTGTTTGGCATGTACTTTATGAAATTCTATTCACAATTTCCTCTCTATACAGTGCAGCTTTTCAAGGATATGCACGAATAGTCTTACAGGATTACACCTTATGCGTGTAAGTTTCTGTGGAGTTTCTCTTCTCAGTATAGAATCACACTGGCTCATTTTGTCAGAGTAGGGTGCTAACAACACCAAGTCGTGGGTTTGATCCCTGGACGGGCCATTCCCTGCAGAGCTGGACTTGTGAATCTTGGGTTCAACACAGAATGTTCTGTGATTCTGTGCCACAGAAGAACGCTTGTAATTTGTCAGCTTGGAGGACTCTGCTAATCAGAGTCTCTTTTTCTAATTTATCTCTGGATGCACAGGAGAATTATTCACACCACATTTTTTTCCCAAGAAGAAAACTCCATCTCTCAAGAGAGCAATCCCTGAACCATTTACTGTGCTGCTGACACCTGAATTATCCCTCCATTTCAGAAGACAATAACGTTCAGTGTTGTTTTAGTTTTGCTTGTAGACACCCAAGAAGTTTTTTCCTGGGAATGCAGCCTTCTGCAAAGTTCATTTTTGCCAGCTAGCAACAAGCTGTGTTTTCTCCTCTGCCTTTTGTTCATCTCCCCTAAGCCAATAGACTTTCAGGGCCAACAGAGCCCAGCCTGAAGGAGCAGGGTTTATTCCTGCATGGAAAAGAATACTGTGAGTAAACAAGACTGTTTTCAATATATATAAGGGTTGTGATTACAGGTTAATCAGGCAATCCCAATCTCTACTGGTAAAACTGTTACACTTTTCACTTAAATATGTCCCTGGTTGGTTTTAGAGATCAAATTTTAAAGTGATGATGTTTGGGATTTTTTTTTCTAAATCCCACAATTAAAATATTTCTATTCAAGCCTCCTCAACCCTCTTATCCTTTTACTGCAGAGAAAGCTCAATCTCTTGGTTTTACTATCTTCATAATACATGCAAATAAAATTCTCAGAGAAAACAGACAGCTTTTATGAAAGCTATATGTAAGAGAGAGAGCTAACCTACCCATAAAATTATAATTCAACAGGAAGATTCTCACTAAATGTAATTGTTTCTTTTAAAAGGGGTAATATGCTCTTGGTCTCATTACCCACTGTGCGTGCAAAAAGAAAACACAGAGAGCTGTGCATTCTCTGAAGTGGTGATCAAAGGGAAGGACTTTGATAAAATACCTGTAGAATCTTGGAGACCAAGAGTTTAGACCCCCTCTGAGTTCCTCAGAGGGAGAGAAAAATGTGAGATTTGAGTTCAAACCTTCAGAGAAATTAAAATATATGAAACCAGAATAGAATAGAAATAAATCCTTAGGCTTTCTAAGTGTTTTCAATAAGAGGCTGCATGAGTAGCTGTAGAGGATCAGTGTCTTAGAAATCAGGATAAAAACTTAGTAGTCCATAGACATAATTAAAAACATAGTACAAATAATAATACATTATTATTTTGCATTTTTAGATAGAATAGTCTGCAAAAACAGATAGTAGCAAGGTCGAAAAATAAGGCAATAAAATTCATATCATACTGAAGTCAAAAACATGATAAATTCTGCACATATACAAAAAAAGAACATAAGTAAAATTACAGTGAAATGTGTAATATTTTTCCGTAATTGTAATATGTGTAGAGAAATTGTTTTAACTTCGTGTATTTAGTTGATTGGTTGGTTTAGGGTCAGAAGCTGGCCTTTGGGGCCTGCTAGGCTGCAAATTCCTAACTTTTTAGCTAGGTTTTTGCTGCTTAGCTTTGCTTGCACAAAACCAAGGAAAAGAAGAAAAGAAGAAAGAGCAGAAGCTGGAAGGTCTCACGATCCCAGCCAGCCATCGGGATTCCAGGTCCAAAGCCCGGGACCCCTGAAGAGAATCTCGGAGGCTCTGGAGAACTCCCGTGGTTCTCTGGAGCCTCACCCTGAATTTATCCCTGCTGCTGCCTGAGCTTCGTGGCACCAAGAAGCCCCAGAGGCCCCGGAGTCTCTCCAGGGCTCACCCAGAGAGAGCCCTTCAGCCAAACGAGCTGCACCTTCAGAACTTGATTGGACTGATGCTTTTTAATAAATAACTTTTAATACTACAACAGGATTCCAGCAGCCTGGCTCCCCCTGCACCACATCAACAGTAGAGGACACCTAGACAGCTGGTGTCACCCAGCAGTGGCTCTCCCACTGCACACCCCCAGCCCTGGACCCCCAGCAGCGAGGGGCCAGGGGCTGAGGCTGCTGCTACACAGGCACAGCACCATTTCTGGAAAACAATCAGCACCACAGCAGATTAGCATAAACCCCTTTTCTTTCCCAGAGTGGGGAATTTCTTGATTACCATAAGCTGTAACCTCATTAAAATATCACAAGGAAAGTAATATTTCTGACATTCACTGTGCTTTTGGGTTTTTAATTCGCTCATCCTCACCAGGAGCAGTTGTGGAGAGCGTGGGAGGACAACTCCTCTTAACCAGAAGCAGCCTTCAAGGGCAAACAGCTCTGATCCAGGCCCCTGAGGAAGGGGGAAGAGACAATCCCCCAAAGGAAGTAAATCTTCAAAGGCTAGCATCAAGACTATTCTGGGGAAAAGCAAAGTGTGTGTACCACTCAAGTTTAACAGCCCTTTTTTCCTTGATTTTCAGCTCCTAAGACACATAAAAACATAAAATAAGATTTTTTTTTTTCCTTTTTCGAGGTACACCTTTTGGACTCTTTACAAACAAACCTCCAAACTGGTATGGATGATGCTGCAGAAAATCAGCAGTGTATGAGTCAGGCTGAATAAAAAGCGTGGATAAAATACTGGCAATGTTGCGAAGGGTGAGGTGGCAGCAGAGCAGAGGAAACGCTCACATGCAGCTACTGGCTTAGCAGTTTGCAGTGCTTATGGTGTCTGTGGAGAGCAGCACTCCAGCTAGCTTGGACCAATGAAACCTGTTTACTTCAGCAGCTTGTTCCAAGCTCTCACAGAAAACAGGTGGTGGCTTAGGGAGAAGCGTGATGGATTTTAAGTAGGAATGCAAGTCCAGGACTCCCTCCATTTAAAGTAATGCCTGGCTGTTCTTTCTAGGCACTACATAAATTATTGGGCAGACTGAGCTGAGGAGGGGGTGGACTCCAGCCTTGAAGTAGTTCATTTCCTCCAGCAATGCGCTCCTGATCAGTAGAATATGTGGGACTAGATTAATATCAAACAGGAATTACATTTTTAGAAAATACCTTGTTTTCATTCTGCATTGGATTAAAGGGCAGAACTCTGTGAGATACTCCGTAAAATCAGACAGATTGTGCTCAAAGATGTTCAGGTCCCTGCTGCTCTGGAATTTGCCTCATCCCAGGCACAAGCACCCCACAGCAAGCTATAATGACAGTCTCCATGGGGTTATCCATTTGGCAGTGCTGCACATTCCTTGCACACTCAGCAATTAAGTTTTGAGCAAAAAAGAACATGAACCAGACAGGTTCTGTTTCTCCCACATGTTGACATTAGCTGAGAACGAAGAGAGTTCAAGTAACCCACCCCAAGCAACTGTAAGAGATAAAAAGAATTTTCATTTGAAACTGCAATGCAATGACTAAATAAGTAAATAGTATCTCATAAATATCCTGTCTCACAGAGATATAAAGGGTATGCAGCCAACAATTACACTGAAAAGTGCATGTGATATGAAAGATTATACAAAGTAAATGTAAAGATTATTTCTAAAGAATTTAATTTACTAAGGCAGAAACCTTACCCAGGCAACTTAAATTCTTGAGCTAGAGTCACAGAGGTATTTTTAAGGTATTTAAAGATGAGAATCTGTTCCTCTGCTGAATGAGCATGGGATTAATAGAAAGATAACATTTTCTCCATGGTGATATTTCTTTTATTTTTATTATTTGCATAAACTTATATTAATAAATACCTTATTTATGGTGGTAAAATATCAGAGTACTCTTTCTTCTTAATTGAAGCAAGTTATATAATTTTGATCAGCTGCTTTTTGAACAGACTAAACTCTTCTGACCTGTGTCCATGAAGTGTCCCAGTTATCTAACTTCCTAATATAATAAATTACTCTGGCATAGGTTACCTCTATTGTTTCCCATTTATGCAAAATTACTATCACCGTTTTTATCTTCCTTCCATAATGGTTGCCACATATTATTTCCTACACTGTCCTTTAGAAGGTTTTACACTTGGATCTACCAAAAGGCTAAGTGTTGATTGACGGCTTTACTTATGAACACATTCTCTTTGACCAGAAGTCCACTCAGTCTGATGTGCCATCTTGGTAAATCTTCAGTATCCTGCAAGAAAAAAAAAAAACAACCCATAAACAAAAATTACTTTGTTCTTGAAGATATATCTCAAATAACACTTATTCTTAAGTATTTACAAATCATTAAAATAATGTTCTCCATTCCACTTAAGTAAGGCTTTGAATTTTTAAGTAGAAGAAAAACAGAGAAAGGACTAGCACAGACTTTTTAAAACAGCTTGCTAACTTAGTGAGTGCTTCTAATCAGCAGCTATGGCATTTCACTTGGAATTAGCTGGCACAAAAGTACCCAAGCCATGTCCCCTCTAGGATCCCTTGGGGCTTGTTATTGTCCTAAGTTTACACAATCAAAGAACAAAACCGTTTGTCCTCAAGTCATGTAAAAAACTATTTCAGGGACAACATGTGATTTTGTTCTTCATGCAGAGTGCATAGCTGCATTAATTGTGAATTAAAAATTAGTCATATTCAAATTCCAAATAGCCCAGAGGTCTTGGCCGGCTTTTCTTTGGTCCCTTCCATTAAGCAATCATGAAAATTTCAGAAGTTCAGTTTGGCATAAGAAGTCAGCTCTTTATTGATGACTGAACTGATAGTGAATCACCAAGGTACATGTTATCTCCCTGAAAAGAACATGCATTTACTTTGTTGTGGCTGGGATGCCCAGTTAACTCAGTGTGAGGACAGACCATGCTTCAACTTTCAGTTTCCTCCAGCACACTGAACAAGGACTTATTTCCTGTAAATACAGGGGTTGCTTATCTCTGTTTTAGACTGAACTTGCACTTAAGTCTATATTAGGTAGATGTGATTACTGCCATGTATTAAAAGGAACTTTTAGTGTCCTTTTAGAACTGCTGTAAACAAATTCTGCTTCCAGACAAAGACATTAGGCCCAAACAGACACATTTTACTGGCAGGGGTACACAGGTTGTGGGTCAGGCCCTACACTGGGGTACCACAAAAGGCTCACCCTTGTGGGTAGCTCAGCTCCACACCCCCAGTGGGATAGGGAAAAAATTAGAGGAGTAAAAATGAGAACCCTTGTTGGCTGAGATAAATGCAGTTCACTTGGTAAAGCAAAAGTTGCACACCTAAGCAAAGCAAATTAAGGATTTAATCCACTATTTCCCATCTGCAGGCAGGTGTTTAGCATGTCCAGGAAAGCACACCTAAGTAGTTAGGGAGGACAAACACCATCACCCTGAATACCTCATCCCCATTTCTTTCCCCAGATTTAATTTCTGAACACAACATCATATGTCATGGAATATTCTCCCATGGTCAGCTCTCCCCACTGCGATCCTTCCCACATTCTTGTGCCTCCTCACTGTGGCAGGCAGTGTGAGAAGCAGAAAAGGTCTTTGATTCTGTCCCTAGGTTCTCAACTCTGTTCTGATCATGAAACCCATACAGCAACATAGAAGCTACTGTAAAGAAAAATATTTTTTCCTATATTTTTTTCAAGCTTACTAGCTGAAATGGAATGTAGAGGCATTCAAACTTGGATTCAATGGTTTAATTTTATGTTGGTGATCCCAGGCACGGTGGGATCTGCCTCTCCACACCTGCGAGAGAGAAACTGATAAATTGAGATTATAAACGAACTATTTTCCATTGGAAGCACAGGCATGTCATAGGAAAGCACTGTGAGTTTTCTGAAGCCAAACACCACATAGGTGTGAGCTGCTCAGGCTGCCCTCCACAATTCCTCCATCTCAGACCTCTCCATTTTCTGCCCCAGTACAAGACAGAGACTGACAGAAGGGCTCGACTGGGCAGTTATGCTACAACCCATCTACAACACTGAGGCTGATGCAGACAATAATTACTTTCCAGGTTTTAATGAGAAAGATAAAAACCACCACCACCTTCTTCCCTACCTTTCTTTTTTCCTTTACTGGTGATACGAGGGAGAAATCAAATACTGTTCTTTGCATGCAGTCAGTCACTGATTAAATGCAGTTGCCTCCCTCTATGTATGTCCACAGTCTTTTAATACATTCACAAAGTGTCACACAAAACAAATATTAGCCCTAGGCAACAGAGGAAAGGAAAATAAAGTTTAGCAAAATAAATGCACTTATACTCATGGGTCTCAAAGGCTTCTTCTAGCTTATTACAAGATCCAACAAAATCTAATGAAACTTCAAGAGGATTTTAGAAAACAATCATCATGCTGTTACTCTGTGGATAGTCTCAAAAGTATAAAGCTAACAGAGAAGGCACTTGAAAAGAAAATAAAACAACTCTTTTAAATTGAGTGTGTTAAATGTCACAAAGCCAATAGGTATATCTTATTTTCACTAAATGCAGGAAGGACGGGAAACACATTTTCCCTGATAAACAGCCCTGGTGCTAAAGCAAGTGAGATAATTACAGGTACACTTGTCTTGGGGACAGCACATACCACAGGGGAAATGAAAGACATTCAAACATCCCAGCTCATTCACACCTTTCTTCTATATTCCTGGATATCATAAATTACAGGAACCTACTGGGAAAGGGCTCTCTAAGCTCTTCCTTACTTTCCCTCTCTCCTTAGGATATGCTATAACCCACTTTTAAATCCTCTCCAAATGTTAACTAATTGCCCCTTATTAGGGGCACTATTATGACTGACATGATAAAGTCTAGCACTTGCCTAATTGCTCCTCCCTGTGTGAATATTAAATTCTAAAGGTGAGAAAGTAATAAGATTTTATACATTTGTGGTTACAGTGAAACAGGGAAACCTTTGCTTTCTCTACATAGTGTGGGAGTATGTGTACCTGTGCCTATATATTGTGTATGCGTGCCTATATATAGACACAGGCAGATCCCTGGGTGAGGGATTGGGTGTGGGTCTCTCTTTGTGGTTCACATTTCCAGCAGGTTGTCTGGTAGCATCTGATAATTTATGAATGTTTATTTGTTGTGCACTAAAACTTTCCTTCAAAGACTCCCATGGCCCTGTCAGGGTTGCTGCCCGAAGGAATGCTGGAAGGGAAAGGGAGAGCTTGTTTCCACTGTTAATCTATCTGCTATAAAACTGCTTTCACTGTCCTATCAGAGAAATGAATCTGAAACTTGTGGCTACTTTACAGGTTATTATAAAATAGGTCAGTGACACTGACAAATGAACTGTATTCATTCTTGCTTTGCACTAGAGCTGCAGGGGACTTCAACTTCCTTGAGATACGCAGGAAATATCAAGGTGGAATTATTTATATATTACCTGGTAAAAACATACAGTGTGGCTGAAATCAATCTTTACCTTCAGTGTCTCCTTGCATGACATCTAAATTAAGTCAATTCCCCGTCAATTGAGACAAGGGTTTTTCTCAATGCAGAATCTGAGGATTAGTGGGTACCACTCCATCAGGATACAACAAGGAAGATGTTTCAGAAGCATCTTTGCCTTGTTACAGTCTTTCCTCACCAGTGCTGCAGTGCAGATGTTTCAGGAGGGGATTTCCAAAGACAGAGGGACAGACAGTTTAGGATGTTGTGGCACATCCCTTCAACTCTGTCACATGCACTCCCAGTGGAATGACATGCCCTGACACCTTGTAAGGGATCACAATCAGAAGGTACAGTAATTGTGCCAAAACTAATTAAGAGAATTTATGGAATCAGAGATTTGAATTCATCACAGAGATCAAATTAGAACAGCTCTAATAAAAGCTAGACTGATATAGATGATGGATAGCTAGATTTTTTCTTCTCCCTTACAGTTTCTTGTTTTATTTCTTTATTCCCTTAGTTAAAGTCTAGTTCAAATAATTGAAAAAAAGATGTTTGTTCAATGGACTCTTAATAATATTATTTTGAATTTTTTTGGCAATTCAAATTATTCACCACGGTTAGGGGAGGAAAGAGTTGTAGGTGAGTGAGAAAAAAAAGCATGCATATATGTAGCCACTAAGTTATCAAAGCAGCACTTCAGAAATGGAAATACTGACAGGGAATTTTTGCTTTTATCCACAACATCGAAAATTTGAAAAGCAAACAGAACAGAAATTCTGCAATCATTTCTTGAAAAAGCAAATTTTCCATTTCCCTAAGAAAGGCCATCTGGGGTGGGCAAAATAATGTAATGTGAATATGTCATGCTTTCTTTCCACTAAAGGAGACATTATATAAATCAGCATAACAAGGAGTTTAGCATTTTTCACTTTAAGATTTCAGAACATTGCCAGTATTTACTTTTCCACTGGATTCATCCTCAAGCTCATGCTGAATATGCACAAATAAATTCCTGCCATATATATATTCACCTTAAATAGCAACTGTTTAATTGCTCTGGTCACAAGAGACTATAAATCAACATTATCAAAGAAGTTATGCCTTCATTGCAGGCATCCCTCAAAGAGAAATAGTACAAGCATTCAAGAGTAGTAGCCCAGGCAAAATTTCGAGGTGTAAGAAAGAAGAAAGGAATTCCATGGACCTGTTTCATCTCCAATATGAAAAGCCAAATCTTAGACCATCCTGGGTGCACTTTGCAGTAACTTAAAACCCAGAAACTTCTCTGCAGTGTACATAAACATTCATATATCAGCAAAGGTGTGGGGGTTCTGTGTTTGCCCAGTGCAGAGCCAAGAGCTGAACTCAATGATCCTTGTGGATCCCTTCCAACTCTGATTCTATGAAATGGGCTGCGTGCCTCTGCACACAGGGCAGAGAAAATCTGGATAATGCCTCTTCTCCTCGAACTGTAGCATGTGAGAGAGCAGGACCACCAACAAGGATTTTGCACTATTTCAATTTGTTGCTGGTGTCAGGAACAGAATTTGAAGCTGCTAAACACTGCACTTCCTTTCCTATCCCTTGCTCTGCTCGCAGCCACTCTCTCTCGCTTCCTTCAGCAGTTGCTTTAGCTGGAGAACAGAGAAACAAACACTTACCCAAAGCTGGAACAGCAGCAAAAAGTATTCTCTCAAGCTTTAAACAAGATGTGTGTGCTGCTGTTGATTGTGGCTGTGACTGCCAGATGGAGCTGCCAAGGCTTCCAGCACTCATCACACAATATCAGCCCTAACAGATGGGGAGAGCCCTGGCCTGGAGATTTCTGCCTCTCTCATCCACTCCTCTAACCTGCATCTGAACATCTGCATGAGGAAATGAAGACCAACGTTTCTATGCTTTACCCCCACAAATTGGTAATTATAACTTGGGTTTGCTGCACACTGAGAAAAACAAGTTAAAGCCAGTCATCAATAAAAATTCTTCAACATAAACAAATGGCTGATTCTTCTCTAAGCAGTGCCTCAAAGACACCTCCATAAATAATTCCAGAGTGTCACAGTGACAGTCTAGTCTGGCCAACAGTGCAACACAGATCACACGATTTTCAGGACTGACTTATCTCTGTTTGGACAAGCATGTAGTCTGTGGAAGAATGATAATTTTTAATGCCACAGTTTTCAAGAATGGAGAACCCATCACAATTCAGTAGAAATTCTTCCATGCCTAACTACATTCATAGTTTAAAATGTGCTTCACATTTTAGGAATTGTCTTTCAGAAATGTTATTTGAAATGTTCAGGTTACTAGATAGCTTCAAGTTCAGAAAAAAATATATTCTTTTTGCAGAACAGAACATATTGCTTTCCTAGAATACTTTTTATTTATTATTTTGGTTTTTTCAGTATGTCAATAATATGGCTCTTAAACTGGCAGATCTGTCTGACCTTCAGTGTGTTTGAGGTGTACTATAGGGCTTTTGTTTTTCCTTTAGTCTTTGCACCACTTGGAACTGAGAACAACATATGTCTGCTGGCTAGCCCCCTCCTGAAGGAACCTGGAGTGATGGGAATGTTTTCCTCACCTGACAGGCTTCCTGTAAAAGCTACGACTTCTTCTTGCAGTAGGGCACCTACCCTTGTTTGACCCTGCACTTGATGTCAAGATAACATCTTGCTAAGGATGACACAAGTTCAGTGCAATTTTTCTTCACTAGAACTCAGATGCAGTCAAAGGAGGAGATGTCTCCAGAGAAGGCAAGATCCAATTTAATTGTAAATATCTATAAGATTAGTGTGAAATAAATTGGTTTATGACCAATGATTAAAAAAGAGCTAAGATTTCAATTTCTAGTGCAGCTTTTGATCCTGCTGTCTGGCACAGACACGCATTTGTGGGCTCCTTATGTACAAGTCAATGAAACAACACAACAGCAGCCCAATCCATCCAGTTCATAAGTATATTTGTATAACTTATGCCACATACTCTGTGCAATTATTCTAAATGCAGTCAGTATCAATAATTTTGTAGACTGAAAAATGGCGGTCAACAACTACTGCATGCCCTTATCTATTTCAGTTTTTTTAAAAGATAATTTTTTGTCATGTTTGCTTTTCCATACTAAGGAAAAAATATCACTTATTTTCCATTGTAAGTTTTTTTTTTTTTTTCTTCCAGTTTAATACTTATGTCTTTCAAAGCCCCTTTAAAGGGAAGTGTTGGTATGTCAAAAATGTGAAAAATGAAGTTTTTGCAAAAATTTAAAATAAATAAAATACAGCTCTTCTGTGGCAACACTAAATAGCTTTTGCAAAACAGTTGCACTAAACAGGCTTACCTCTCCCAATACCTTCTAATTATTAAAAATTTGACCCATTACAGTGATTCCAACCAAACAACACATTATTTCAAGCAGATAAGAGAACTAACTGATGGTTGCTAAGCTTTAGTTCAGCAAAGAATCTTGTGAGAAAATCTCCATCTCAAGAGAAACTGAGTGCTGAGATTTTTTGCCTGGGGAGCCCAGGAGGCTGATGCCATGTAGGATCCAGAGCAATTAAGTTAATTTAAACAAAATGACAACCGAGGCTTCTCTAAAACTTTGCTTTTGTCAGCACAAGGGCTGCCGACAAGATGCACTCACTGTGTTCTTCTTCACAGAAGAGAAAATATAGTTAGCTCTAATTCAAAGAACTAATAATTGTTTGGAAACCTTTCAGATAGGAACATTTGCAAGTAGAATTCAGTATAAATCAGAGTGATGGTTTTCCTCTGCCACCTCTCACTGTCATTGGCAGGTGCTGCTAGTGACAATGAAATCACCCAGCAGATGCTGTGCTACTTTAAACCCTCAGAGCTACTATGCTATGCCATGTACTTACAACATTTGAACACCACTGACATAATTTTCACAGCTCTTCATGACACAGTGCACATCCACTTGCCCACAAGTCAGACAGAAATCTCACAGGTTTATTTTCCCACTGTTGTCCCTTATGTAAAGTGAATGAAAATGTCAGCAAATGGAAGAGTGGTGGCTACAGGTGACTACAAGTAACCCCAGTTAAGTCCAAAACTTGTGCACTAGAAGGATTCACCAAGTAGGATCATATTAAAGGAATGGTTTTAACAGAAAATGCTACATATTCTTTACAATATTTCCAAGTGGACTTAATTAACATCTCAAAATGTTAACTGTGTTGAAACCTAGCACTGCTCAAATCATATCTCATTTTCTGAACCATCCTCTTAAATACTCTCCTAGTCCTTAGGTATACTGTCAAAGCTCCTTGTAAAGGTAGATGTCACCAGAAGATTACCCTTGGAGAAAGAAGTCCTTCAAAGGATAAAATAGTCACAGTAGAACTCAAGACTCAAGTTCTATCTCACCTCCTAAGAGAGTGACTCCTTTATTGTTTTCTTTTTTCTTTTCCTTCCCTAAATGAGTTCTTTTCTTTTCATCTTATCTCTTGCTACTATGAAACTAACTTCCTTCCTTCCTTCCTCCCTCCCTTCATCCCTTCCTTCCATACATACATCCCTATCATAGCCACATTTGGTATTGATTCATTCTGGAAGATTTTATGATAATGTAGAACAAGGACTATGAAGGTATAAAAGGTTTATGCTCTGTGGGCCACAAGGTACTAAAAGGCACGAATATCTGAGACTGGGGCAGCTTACATGGCACAAAAGACAATTCATAATAAATTATAGCCTGTTACTAAGGATGAACTCGTTTCACTTGGCTGGCTGTGAGTTCAAAAATAATTATAAATAAAAAATAAACTGACACACTGTACAGCCAAAACAGAAATTGAGTAGGGAACAAAACAGCACCATATTGCCTGCAATTCCAACACTTTGTAAATTGCCTTGAGATTACTTTTTTCAAACAAACACCATTTCTTTTTTCCTTTGGAAGTGAAATTAGTTCCCTTTGACTGAAGTTTCTTGTTTTCTCTCATTACGTTTTGCTACTATTGCAACAGCATGGGAATTCATTGCTACTAGACAGCCATCATGAAACTGGGCTGAAGAGCCTGTGCCAGGAGACAGATGAGGTATTTCCCTGGGCTGGGAGCACTGTGCTGGAGCCAGGTATGCAGACAGGAGGAACCACAACTGCTGTCTGCTCAGAGCTGGGACACACAGGCAGAACTGTAAGGAAATGTGGCTAGAAGATCTCTGACTGGCAAAAATGTAGACCAGCCTATGGACCAGTATAAGTTCTTGATCCAGCTCTGTTTTTTCCTCTGTCATTCTCTTTTTCATTGCAAAGGATTTATCTTCCTTTCTAAATAGACTAAATCAAAACCTGAAAGAGAGGAATGATCTTAAAGTAAACCCTCCTCTATTCCCTGAAAGCAAGATTTAGTAAAACCAAAAAAAGTACGAAAGAGAATCATGCCACTGCTAAAATCTGTATGGTTGCATGAATAAATATTATTTATATCTATTTGTCCAAAGTCTATATTAGTGATTCTAAATTGCCAAACGCCACTTCATAAATTCTCTGTTGAACTTCCCTCTTGCCCTCAGAGGAAGGGCTCCTACATTAATACCCAATTCCCATTATTCCTGCTGTATTAATTTCTCCTTTTCTGTCTGTAACTATCCTGTAAAGATGAACATCAACAAGGTAAAACTGAGAAGGAGGATTCCAATCCACATCTATAAATTTAATTTAGGAGGAGTTAGTCTCCAGGGCATAATCATTCCCTAACACAGAGTTCTTACATTTTACCTAAGCTTCAATTAACTGGACTTTCTTCTTCTGGTGCACAGGGGAAATGGATTCTGATATATTTACTGTGCAAATAACTTCATCACTGAGGCTGGCTCCTCTTAGACCACACCTGTTAGTGTTAGTAGGAGTACCACAGCTGTAATTTATTGCTGCTACAAATGAGTGAGCCCACAGATTTACTCCCTGGAGGAGTATTTGTTTCCCTACTGTTGCCTTTGGAGATGGCAAGGGTTGGCATGGGATATTTCCTTAAACCTTCCAATCTGACCCTGCAAATTCATATTTGAAGAGGGGATTACTATCCTTTTCAGCTAGATAAGACACCACAGTTTTTAGACCAGCAATTCAGACATTTCAGGTCACCATGAAGAAGAACATTACAACAAACCTCACTAAAGCCTTAGTGCCTCCTTCTGAAATGCTGATACCTCAAAGACCCTACCAGGATATGGTCTCATGGTTTCAAAGCAGTAGGATTTCCAGTTTGGAAAGCCCCTATTTGTCCATAATCAATTGCTGCATGCATTTATTTTGTTCCTGCAGTGACGCAAGCCCTTCTGTATTTGCCAGACTCTGAGGACAACTCTGGCTTCCATTAGCTTTGGAAAGGTTGCTATCACTAATCCTACTAATAACAGCAACTTGCCAGGCCTCACTTGCTTAATGGACTTGCAAAATGCACACAGCTACTGATTTCCTTCATTCACTGTCAAAACTAAGGTCAAAAATAATCTCAGGAGGCCCCAAACTCGACCTTTTCAAAATTTTATGCTTGTCAAATTTTACTGCAGAAGATGATTTATCAATGCAAGCACTGAGAGAGCAATAGCTTGATGTGTTCAAGGCCTCACACTAATTCAGATAAAGGGATGTTTGCGTGTCAGTGCAAATCAGAATCAGAAAAGAGGGTGATCCATCAGTGGTGCTCACAACAGAGGTGCCAGCTCCTGTCCAAAATGGACCTATTACCATTAGCATTCCTCTGAATTCATTCTTCACTTGCCACGTACAAGAGGCACACAGTAATGTACAGCCATCTGTATTGCCTCCCACTTCTCTACAATAAGCCTTGTTTTTAAAACACTGTTACAGGCTCTATTCATTATGGGAAAGATTTGAGAATTGTGCAGGAAACCTATTTCCCCTCAGGGAAGGAGTGGGCCATAGCTTCATTACTTAACATTATAAATTACAAGGTTTTTTAATTTCTTTCTTTTTGTTTGTTTCTTTGTTTGGTTTGTTTGTTTGTTTGTTTGTTTGTTTTGTTCTGGGTTTGTTTTTTTTTTTTTTTTGGGGGGGGGGGTTTGTTTGAAAGTTTAGAAAATGCTGCAGAGATTAATAACATCATTGTTAGTAATTATAACCGACCAAAATACATATTCCTACAATAAGGAGAGAGTGTTCTCAGTGGGAGATTATTCTGCTGGAGAAGAGAAATAACTTAGGAAATAGCCATGCCTGGGTCAACTGACAGAAAGCAATTAGAGCTTTTCCCCAGCATGTAGGAAACAGGCAATAGTATAATTGACTCATTGTACTTTTTTGAAATAAACCAGTAAGATAATGTACTGAAAACATAAGTGTGATAACTTCTGTCAAATGAGTCAAATCCTGGGAAACAAAATAATAGCAAAGAAATACAGCAAGACTGAGGTAGGTATTAAGACCCTGACATAAGTAGCAGATTTGACAGCTAGACTGACAGACCACTTATAAATAATGATGCAAATGTGCTTACCATAGCATGTGAAAATATTTCACCTTTTGATCCCACCCTTAGGTGTTATATATTCTTTTTACTCGGGGCATGTACATGCACAAGGGAAGTGACACAGATATTTTATAAACAGCCTACACACGTGCTCCATGTGATACAAGCACCCCAGCAGTAGAAATAGAATATAATTTCCAAAAAGAGTTACATTCTGGACCTAAAAAAAAAGCTCATGGATACCTATAGGGATAGGCAGTAGGGTGCTGAGAATCTTTTGAGCGTTCACAGACAGTCTGGAATCCGTAATGCATCTTTTCAGTGTATATTCATAGAGCTAGCAAAATAGTGAATGTAAATTGAGGTGGTATTCCACCAGTTTTTGTTGGCAAGCCAGTGGCACCTACCCTGGAAAGTCAGAAGGTGAGTACATGATTTAATCCAGAAAAGGTGTCAGTCAAACCAGAATTCCTTTCCTTACCATAATCATTTTATGCCCATGCTCAACCAGAAAGAAAAATGGAGGGGAAAAAAATAAAGGAAGCAAACACAATATGACTCAGTTTGCAACCACTGCGGTTTCATCTCAGTGTATCCTTCATGGTTTGTGGCATTTAATTATGTTTCTAGGGCTTCGATGGTCATTTTTTAAATAATAGTACAATTAAATTAAAGTGTATCAATCTACTGACTGATCTATTCTTCTTCTGTACTTTGCATTTCCTGCAAAGTTTTCAGGCCGCAATAAAAATGCATTTTTTGTCACTAGTGGAAATAAGTGACGTTAAATATTGTCTGGAACAGGAGACCAGTGATTTTCAATTAACATTAAATAGGAAACTGTTTAATATCAATTGCTATTAAATGGGCAAATTAGCATTAAATTAAAGCTAATAGTGTAGGCAAAGTTTTCCATTAAGCAAGCCAATATTAAGTGTATTCAATCTTTTACAGTATCCACCATTCTGTTTCCTGAGCTGAAAGATGTTTCTTGATAAATAGGCATCTGTACAGTTTATGCCCCTTCAGCTACCAACTTCATCTGATCTCTAGCATAAAAATTCAGTGGATAAGGCATTCTTGCAAATTTTGCTGTGCATTAATTCTAGGGATCCTGCCAACTAATTGTCCTGGTTTTGAACTTCTTCTTTGAGCTTCATCTCACACATACTATTAACTATTTTTTGCTGTACCACATGATGAAATCATCATGTTTGATGCTTCTCCAGTTAGATGAGGGCCAACTGCTGATATTAATGAAACTGCATAGGGAAAAAACAACTGCAGAAAGATGCTTGATATTTTTAAAAATTCTCAGAACATTATAGGAGCTGGTAGCTTCTAAGATTCAGGAATCATTTTTTAAAATGAGCTGTGCGTGATTCAAAAAATGGTCATGTCAGGATATTTATTTACTTTGTACCAGTAGATGTTGAGTCACATGGTGGGAGAGTACATGCCATGAGTTTTACTCAAACAGAAAACCTAGGAGGAATGTATGTGTTAGACCATATCTGAAACCTACACGTCTGGAAAGAGATGAGAGGGTACCAGACAACTCTGTACCTCTGAGATTCTGAAGCTGCTCTGAAAACTTGTTTGTTGGGTATGTTGGGGTACAGCTTGAAATCTGAATTATTCATAATCAAAGAAGCCATGAAGTTTTTTTAGCCTCTAGATGGGCCATAAGTCATAGAGCGAACAAGACTTCTTGGAACTCTCACTCCCATCTCCTGTTGTCACAGAGATCATGTTCTTAAACTCCCTTAAAACTTTATCAAACTAACTTGAAAGTTAGCATGGCAGTCTCACAAAAGAAGCAGCTTTGTCTGGCTTATCGAGGTAGGAATTCAAGTATCTTCCCAGAAAGGGACCAGAGACATAGCTGGTGTCTTAATGAAATCAAAGAATTAATATACTTAGCTTTTAAAAGAAACTTGTCCTTTTTCTCACCTAAAGATGGGGTGTTCCACAGCCTGAACTCTATTTTTCAGTGAGTTTCTGAAAGCCGCAGCCTGAATGTTCTCACATAGACGAGCTGGTTTACCTGCAATAAGAAGCAATTCTTGCTATCTAAGTGTATAAACATTTAGTTTTGCTGAATTGTCTCCAGAGAGACAACAGAACAGCATTATAGAGGAATTTTGTGCAAAACAACTTGTCCTGTGTTTGTGAAGTGGCAGCATGTTAGAAAACCAGTGTGACAGTTTGATGGGTTTCCATGGAAATCTCTAGACTTGAATGCATGGGTGCACAAGCAAGCTTGCCAGGTGCCCGTTATTGGTTCAGAGGAAGGAAAAATTACATTTCCATGACGGCCATAGATTAGCTGATCAAGCCTCTTTCCAAAGTTATGTGCTTGCAAAAATAAATAAGCACCAACCAGACTAAAATTTGTTTGTGCTTTATACAGCGAACTGCGTAATTTGATCTCCCCTTGAAAATGGCCAGACTGCAGTTTCTGCCCATTGAGTGTTTCACCCAAGAGCCTATGGTCTTCTGCTGCAAGGTAATTTATGGAAAATAATTTAAAACCCAGCAGGTAGGATGAAGAAACCAAAATTGAAATGGAAGAATTCTTCCCTCAAAGTGAACCACGCAAGCATTTTTGACACCAGTGAGATATGTAATAGAACAAATAAAAAAGAGGGTTTATTTGATAATCCTTTAGATTCACTGCACTTGTCTGCTGGGCTATTTCTAAAAATCTGAACATAACTAGGCAGTCAGCTACAGCAAATCACTATTGCTTTGATGAAACGAGTGTAATACTGAAAGCTTCTTTAAACTGAAGATATAACAGAATATTCTTCAATGGGCAGATATAGGTTAGGACCAGGGAAAAGGCTGAATTGTACCTGGTGCTTTCTCTGTGCTTTCTCATCATGAGTCTGCTGGATTTTTCATTTACACTCTGAGCACAACTTTTGACTAAGCAAGGCAAATACCAGAATGTCACTGTCACACCAAGCAAGAAAGGTGATGAACAGTTCAGGAAATAATGGCAAGAAGGCTTACACCCCTGAAAAATTATGTAGAAATATACTTTGGGATCCAACAGGTAAGAAGACTTTCAGATGCCTCTTTAAAAAGATTAGTGGTATCTGAACAAAATCTCACAGAAATCAATTCACCAGTTTCAGCTGACAAGGAACTTAGTTTTATATACAGGGCAATGCTCAGGGAGTAGAAAAATGGGTTGTATAGAAGACATGTAGGAGGAATTATAGAAATCTTGAAGCATCTGGCCTAAGTCCAAAGAACACAGTGCAAGGGTAAAAACTCAAATGTTTTGCTGTTTTGCCTAGACCCATGAGTTTCTTACACAGTTGGAAGTGTAAACCTTGCCAGTACAAAAGATTCTTCTAGTACTCAGAGTTTCTGAGAAAACCAACTTTTCAACAGACTGCCTTCAGGTATTGTGCCCTGGGAAAGAAGCTCTTGTGGGTCCATGCACGTGAAGATGTAATTACATCCCTGGAGCTTGCTTCTCTGAAGGAGTCTACACCCAAGGCCCTTACAAAAGGCAACAAAGACAGCTCTGTAACTTACTAAGCCCAAAGAAACTTTACAATCACTTAGGCTTATTCCTACAAAAGCCAGAACAGCCTAGTAAGTCACCAAGACGTCCATCAAGGTATCACTGAACTAAAGCTAAGGACTCTTCTGAGCTCTGTCATTGCCCAGAAGGGCTACTCTTATACAGCTGCTGGATAATGAGATCAGATTTTGGATCATTATAGCTATCAATTAAAGCCTCACCTATAACAACAATTTGGAACAATTTTTTTAATGGATCATTAGGCATATACATAAAATGGCTTTGTACCTACCTCAGCTACAGTGAAGACTATTCTTCAGTCACTTAGATTATTCATTGCACTCAAATTCAGATGTCTGAGGTACTACCTTTATGGATTTACCTGTGGTTCAGATGTCTGAACTCCCAACATAGTCACTGGAGTTGTAGGGCTTGTCCATTTGTCCACACACTGCTGTTTCAGTTACCCTGTGGCATCTTTCCCAACTTCCATTTATGTGCTGAAGAGCACAGGGTCTCTCTGTGTCTTGTGTCATACCTGCCAGGGCAAGGATGATACTCCAGATACCTTATAAGAATTTCTGCTTGTTAGATAATTATAGAAAAGCTAAATAAAACACCAGTTCTCCTCTGATTAGGATGGGTACTCATGCACCCAACTCACACAAAGATCTCTCTTTCATATTCCTAGTGCAGGTGTCTACAATCTAGAGCTGAATATCATCCTCACTTCCAGCCTCTCCTTCTAAACCATGCATAATCCTTATGGGTCATTATCCTTGGCCACACACAAAATTGTATCTCCAGTATCAAATATTCATGTCAATAATAAGTAATTGTTTAAAGAAAAAATGTATTCCATGCAGTAATCTCCTAATTTTATATGCATATGGCTTTATACTATTTCAATAACACCTGTGTAAAAAGACCAGGAGCAGAGAGATTGGCAGCAATACTCAATGGAAGCCTCTGCCCAAATACTGTTTTTAAATCCTTACTTGCTGTTTAAAGCACAATTTCTTTTCAGAATCCATGGGCCTTTCAAAAAAGAAGTGGGTTACCATAAAGTGGGTAACTGCATTGACTTTAAACACTGATCTCAACCTTTCTGAAGGTCCAGCTAGGAGCCCTTAAGAGGTGTAGCTGCTGGGACACACTACTGCTGTTGCCAATGGGCCACTTGTGTTTTGGGAGTAGAGGAGGCATGAATGTTATCACCACACAGGGGACAGTGGGCAGAGGTACAAAGCAGCCTGTGAGCACCGTACATTGTCCAGTGGGCCAAAAACAGGAGGATGTAACAGCTTCAGAAAGGCACAAGTGTTTGGTACACAAGTCCATTATAGCACCTCGTACTTTTCCATTCTTTCGCCTGACTAAATCACAGCTTCAGGATAAAATGATGTGACAAAAAGAACCTTGTACAAATGTATTTAGCATAATGGCTGAATGAGCTGACTCTAGGAGAATCTTGCATGTTCTAGCAATTTTTTCTTTCTGGCTTTTCTTGACACTAATTCTGTCTCTGGCTTCCTATAATACATAAATGATATGGAAATTAAAGCATGAGTGAAGATCAAACAAAAAGTCACAGTACTTGAGCGCTGTTATTCTTACTTTCCTGGATGAAGTAATTTGTATTAAATAATGCCAACTCAGTTACCCTAAACAAATGTCTAAGATGAAAACTAAAGACACAATATTGGACAACAAAATGCTGGCTAAAGGATTTGCAGGACATTTTTCAGTTAATAAGACATAAATTTTCCATATTTAGAAGACGAAGTTCAAATCGGGAAGCCTCAAAGCACAATATTTTTGAAAGGAAGGAAATGTACAAGCTGTCAGCAGCACCCCATAGCTTCCCTTTTGATTACATGCACGTAATGTCCATCCTCGGTCTTATCTCTCTACCGATAAGAAGCATTTGCCAAGAAGAAGATTCACTAACTTACCTGCTCTTAGCTGCAGATGACATCCTGCCACCCTTTCAAACTTATCAGAAAGTAGTGGTCACTTAATGAGGTTTGAATATAGCAAGGCCTTGTTCTACACTGGGTATAATCACTCTCTCTGTGGAATAAAAGTATCATAAAAGTACATGAAAATAAAAATTATGAAAGCGAGTAGAGAAACATGAAACAATTCTGGAAAAGTACATTGAACTGGGCAGTGGGCATCTGAGTTTCGAGATCATTAAACTCACATTCTTGCAAATGTACATTTTATCCTAATACTGCAGTCAAATGAGAATGTCTCAATATATAAAGCCATTCCCTCAAGTTTTGTACAGGGTTACTCAAAAAAGATCCTTAGAAAAAGTCTCCACAGGCCTGGAACACGCTTTGAATTTAGGTTCTACACTTTTCACTCATACTGAAACAAGATACTGTGAAAAAATAACTTTGGCTGTGTGACAGCAAATTAATGAGTCCTATGAATAATGCATCAACCAGAGTGATAACATTCTTGGCTTTAGTGGAACAAGTCAGGAATCTGGTGAAGAGCTAAAGCATGTCATGGACTACTTGCAATCTCTCTTTACATTCTAAAACTCTCCTCAGCTGTTTTGGGTGTATTTTACAAGGAACAGCAAACACTCCCAGCTGAAATAGTTATAATTTTTGCAGATGTTGGGGAATTTTCCTTCTGGGAAGAACTGGACTCATAAGGTAGGAGCAGCTTGTATTTTCATGGAAGTTTCACTTGGAATGCAGATATGCTATTTTGTGAACCGGTAACCTGAATAAGGGACACAGATGTGCTCAATGTAAAATGTACATTCAGTTTCTCTGACCTAATTCTTCAGAGCCAGCCACAGCTGAGGTACTCAGGAACAGAACAACCATCACACCAGGAGCCAGCTAAGGACTTGCAAATCCTCTGTTTCATTATAGAATTATGCACATACTTTTGGAGTTTAACCAAGCAACAAAGAAATGCAATGGTTTAAAACAAAGCCTATACTTAACATGTTGGCATGTCCTACAAGTCTTCCAGAACTGGGGCAAAAGCTAATAAGAAAAGCTGCCCTCATCGGGGACTCGTGCTCTGGTGCAGCTTTATAACATGTGTAGCACGAGTTGGAAAAATAGATTTCCCACTGTATGTGAAGACAGGGCTCACTTCTCAGTAACACTTCATAACTGCAGGCTGTTCAATTAAAGCTTGACTGCAACAGGATTCTTTTAGATTGGCTCACTGCATCCCTAAAACTCATACAAGCCCTGGAGTGCTGGCTGGAAGAGATCTCTGGATGCCTCTGAACCTACCCCACACAGGAGGCAGGGCTGTTGCCAGCCCTAGATCAGATCAGCTGTTGCTTTGCCTGGCTGAGTCCCAGGAACTTTCAAGGACAGAGAGTCCCTGACCACTCTGGGTAACCTGTGCCAGTGCTGCACCAGCCTCACAGTGAACAACTTTTGCCTAATATTCAACCTGATGCTGCCAAGCTGCCATACGTGACTTTTGTCCCTTTTTATACCACTTGCCACTGTTGGGAAGAGTTTATCTCGGGCAAGTTTCTTTGGATTGGAACTCTGCTATTCAGCGTGATAAGCATTCCCCAGTTTAGCATCATCTATGAATTTGCTAAGGGTATGTTCTGTCCCCAAAGTTGAGAAATTTATGTTAATACAAGCTACAGGAATTAGTACTGATTAGATGTTGTTCTGTGGTGCTCCCATAGCTCATGTGAGAAAAATGAAACATCCCAGTCAGGATTTCTAGTTGTCAAGAAACATCCAAGTATGGAATGCCAGAGTCCTTAAGGCAGAAACATCTGCTGAAGAGTTCTTGCTTGTTGCAGCACATGTACTCAGGATGAGGGCAAAACGAAGACAGAAAAAGACATGCTCAGAAAGAATTAGTGACAGCAGAACACTAAACTGGCTAATAAAATGTGGATGAGAACCAGCAGAGTGGATAGTATTTGTCATTTTCATTTGTCTGTAACAATTTTATTCATCCTCCCCAATGCACAATGTACCTTTTGGTACCTCAGAAGTAGAAACTGAAAACAAAAGTTTGCAGCATTTAAAATTTTAACCATAGGTTTCTACATACATGTAAGGAATCAGTTCTTCACTATCAGGAGAATTCAGTGAGTGACAGCTGATGATATCTTATTGGAGAAAGTGTAGATTTCTAGGGACCAGGCTCAGTCTGCACTCAGATGAAAAAGAAAGCAAACCACCTCTTGTGCTGTGCACAGCCTGTTTTCTTCGAGCAGTTTTCCTAATTCATTCCTCTTTTCTCCTCTCAAAAAGGTATCTAGAAGCCTATTTTCACTTAGCACAGGGGATTCCATTTCATTAGATTAGAAGATATCTCCATTTTGCTTGACATTTCACATATTTTTCCTGAGGACAAGAAAGCTTCAGTGTGCAGTATCACATCATCGTTTTGTTGCAGTTTGGTCACAGCAAGGGAAAGGAATATTTGAGATCCACAAGAGGGCAGTTCCTTCTGATAGAACTACAAACTTATATGTCTCCAGAAACAAACACATACATTTTTTTCTCCTGAAAGATGGTACTAAAACTTAAAAAACAGGTCCCTCAGGCCTGAATGAGAACTTGGTGAGTGACCAGGATTTTTTTCAGGGAACATGTTGATCCTAACAGAGCAAACTTCTTCTGTCCAAAGTCCATCAGAAGACACACTTCCATGGCTTTGCCACCAAGAGGTTTCCATGCATTCTTTAACAGACCCTATGACTTGAAAATCAGTTTTCCTCACACTACATGTTAGCCTGTGACTCTGCAGGACCACTGAGGAAGGACTGTTTGTGACCTCTGGTGACACAACCTGGGTCCATCAACATCCACTCTCACTTGCATGCTCAGAACAGTGGCACAATCAGCCCTCCTTGCACTAAAAAACTGTTAATCCACAAAAGTGGAATAGCTACAGCCCTTGAGAATGTTTCTCTATTCAAATAATCTGATGCATGCAGAAAAACAGTTCACTCTCTGCTGTTAATCGACGTATTTAGGCTCACACATGCTAGTGAATCACTTGAAAACAATTTTCAGGGAAAAGGATAGGGTTTTTTTCTAAGAACTAGTTTAGTTGCTTATTGTAGACAAACCTGAAATACCTTTTGTGAAACATCTCCACTTAAGCTATGGTAAAAGGCTCAGTGAGCACTTGGAGAGAGAAGAGGCACAAAGTGATCTCAGTAATTTAGCCTCTTATGTTAAAATTTGGCCTTCAATATAAAGCCTTGACTACTCTTTCCACCACCAGAAATAGAACCACCATAGCGTTTTACCACAAAGAGCAAACCCAGCAAGAAATATCTTTCCTCAGGATGATGGTTTTCCTTCAAATTCTGATTCAAGGAGAACCTGAAAAATTCTCCTTTGGCACCAGGAATGCACCAATACTTTCCCTGGATATGGTATCTCACTCCTTTTTCCTCCTCTCATCCCACAGCGTGGTGCTAAGCTGTGCAATCCTTCCTTGCAGCAAAGAGCATCTGCTCAGGTGGGAATTACACATGCAAGCAAGAACTCCCTACCGAAAGTAGCTGTGGCAAAGGGTTGGTTTAAATTTGTATTCGCTCCAGGCTCAGCTGGAAGAGCAGGGCACCTTGTGGGCTCTGACTGAAATGCACAGGGGAATCACCAGCCTCCTCTAGGCCTGTGCCTCACTAGCTGCTGTCAGAGCAGGCTTTGTGTGTCTGATTTGGCCTCTGCCATCAATTTGTACCAATTCTTCCTGAGCTAAGTCTCTGTAATACATTAACTCCCAGGTCCATTTCCTTGCAGGTGTGTGCTCAGCAGAGATTGGTCCATAAAAGCTGCCATCAGCTATTGTCAAATCAGAAACAAGAAATGTTATTAGTGAGAATTGTGGCTCTTTTTTCAACTAGCTATGAATCAATGCTCTATTGTTTGTTTATTGAGTTAGAGATTATTGACAAAATGATGCCATTATGCTCAAGGAATGTTCTTTTCTTCTTTTTCTTTTTTTTTTTTTTTTTCATAATGACTCTGCATGTGCTGTTATTTTGTAACCTCACTTCCTCTGGATTGAGACAACCTGCACGGCAGGGCATCTCACAGTTTAAGATCTAAAGTGATGAGAGTGTCTCAAAACAATGGACAGGCAGAAGGGAGAAATGTCCCTTGCTCTGAGAAACAGCGGGAAGAACTTTTTCTTCCAAAACTTCTGCCCTGCCACCAGCAGCTCCAGGGTGCTCTGAGCTCCTGGCAAAAGAAAACCAGGGCTCAGGAGCTGGAGACAAGCTTAGAGAATGTAGAAGAAAGGGAAGGTAGTGCTCATCTGGACACTAACTGGAGGAGAGAAACTGAGCTGGGGGCTGCTCATCCAGTGACATGAAGGCTGAGCAAATATTTGCCAGAAAACTGCAAAAAATATCTGGAGTAAGATGGCTCCTGAGTGATTTCCTGCTCCTGAGTGAGTCTTCTATAACTTAGGAGAAAGAGGAGTTCCTACAGCAGCTTCTGTTTAAGTAATAGAGCTTGACAACTACTGAAAATAAGCTTGGCTCCTATCTGCCATCTAGAAAGGTGGAAAAAAGATAAAAGAGACATTTTTCCAGCTGTAAACTCAATTGCTGATCCAGATAGTGATAGAAGAAAGTCCCAGTATAATCACAATGCATTTGTATCCCTGGGTGTTCTGATGATTAAATGCTACTTATTAGTTGCTTCCTTTGTCAAAATAAAAGGTGTCACAACCAAAGAGGCAAATAAACTGAAATTTTGCTGTCACAAAAGCAGATTGCTTTCTGCAGATCTCTCTTTTCATCATGTGTCTGCTCCCCACTCTGGTTGCATAACCCATAAAACACTATCTTTCATCCTAAATGTGCCAACAGTTGTAATTGCACCTGGCAGGGAGCTGGAGACCTGCACAAGGAAGTAACAAATCCAGAATGCCTCTCCAAATCTCTTCAGTTATGAATTACCTAGGTTACATGAAAAGGTAAAAGTAAGAAGGCACTGTCTTGATCTAGTGCTTTCCTGATGCAATGAATGTCTGAATGACATCACCAGTGTGAAGAGGCCCAGTTCTGCTGCTGAGCACTGACCAACAAATCTTTCCAGCTACCAGGGATTTGCATCTTGCATGGCAAAAGAGAGGAGCTCCCTTTCCTTCACTCACCCTGCAGTGGGAGGTTTTAGACTGGGTAAAATATTTTTATCTTAGGAGCAGAGCAGTCTCTTGTAGCGCCTGTTTACCAGGCAGATCCAGGCAGACGATGCAGAGGAGCAGGCCAACTGGAGCCATGGTATTAATAGTGGTGAAGAAAAGAACATTATCATGTCTAATACAGTTATGGACAGATGGCCTGCTTGTAGCACAGTAATCCTTCAATCCAGTTTTAGTCAGTAAAATAAGTCTTCTGCCTCAAATTAAGCACTCCAAATAATGACTCAAGGACCTCCTGCTTCCTTTCCAGGGGCAAGTCTCATTACAAAAATACATTCTCACTTTTTTGTCTGTTTAAATCAACAGTTTTTCTTACATTGAAGTATGAAACTTACCATCATATTTTTCTATTCCTACACTGCTTTCCTGTTGAATGTGACTCCCTCTGCTCCATTTTAGCTGCCTGCCCTGCCTCAGTTGCAAGGCGTCTGTGAGAGCCCCTGCAGAATGCAGCAGCTTGCAGAAAAACCCTTACAGGAATAATTCCCCTGCTCCCTCCCACCATCATCCCCCCAGTGTCTGTGAAATCTCAGCAGTTAGGACTTGTCAGGCTGCACTAGAGCTTTGCATAGCTCAGTTTGAAAGAAGCCAGGCAAGGTTAAAAAAAAAAGAGAAAATTTTACTAGGTACTCTCTTTTTTGACAAGTGATGATTTTATATGGGAAGGATAAGAACACAATGATTTTTTAATTTTTTTTTTTTTTTAAAGGAAGCAATAATCAGAGAGAAAGTATGGGGGGAGGTAATCACGTGGCAGCTGAGAGGCAGTGAATCACTGCTGGCATGTGCCATGACAGCATCTTTGGACTGTGCTAAAATGCCTTGCATTAAAGAGCTCCGTGTACCCCCGAGTTGCTTGGTGATGGTCTGGGCACACTGGCCATTCTGAGACAGGGTTGACGGCAGCCTGAATGATTTTGGACTGCTTTTAAATCTCATTGGCTTGCTAGCAAGTGCATTCACACTGTACAGTTTTAAATATGACCTTGGAAGGGCAAAATGTAAGGCACACTGTGGCAGGGTGCCCTCCCAAATTGTCACAGCTCCAAGTTCCTCCATGCATTCAAATCCAACAAACCAGACCCTGAATTCTTGCCTTCCCTGCTCCATCCCTGCAATGATTAATAATAGCAGAAGCTTCTGTGCTGTCCTCTCTTTTATCACTCACAGACTTGTATTTAGATTGTTTCTAATAGCTGTGTCTGCTGATTCCCCAGCACCTTAGAAATCTTTGCAGCATCCAAAACTCACGTTTTCCTTTCTACTGCCAAATCCCTTTATTGCTGCTTTTTTGGGCTGACACCACACTGTAATTCAGTGACCTACTGTTTAGTGCATGCTCACACCTGCATGGATTATAACACCTCTCAGGTAACCTCTAAGCCATGTAGTTCAGGCACCAGCAGCAGCTTTGCTATTATAAACAGTGAATTAATCCATGCAATAGTGTACCTGAAAAACTGCGTGATTCTTTGGCCAGCCTATAAGATATTATGAATAAAATTGTCTCAGATATCCATACGATATTTTCAAAGTAAAAACCAAATTTAATCCCAATTTACTGGAGAACACCACACACACATATGCCCTCCTTCCCAGGCAGCTCGTTTAGAAACAAAGCAAAAATTCAGTATGATGTTAGAGCTGAAAAGCTAAAAACAATAAGTCAGAAACAGAAGATACTCATCTGTCAGAAAGCTGTGTCCATCTATAAAGAAAAGTAAAGATTTCATGTAATGAAAAATATATGAGACTGAACTCTGCACCAAAGTGGTTCATTTTCCTCTTTGCACCATTTCCTTGGACTCATGGCTGGTGTGAGGATTATAATTACAATCTCTCCTCATCTGTGAGGCTGCACACAACTCCACCTCGGAAAGCTCCTCTGCTTGGCAGTGCAGCCCTTGCCTGCTGCCACTCCCAGCAGCAGAGTGGTGGCACAGGCAGGAAAAGCAATGGCCACACAGTAGGGACCAGCCCAGCCCTGTCAAACTGCCCTGCTCAGCCAGGTTGCTGCTAGCAGAACTCTGAAAGGGCTGGCTGGAGCTGGGACTAGCAGGCAGCTCTGTTGCCTGATAAAGCAAGTGGAAGCGCTGCATGTCCTTGTAATCTGCGATGCTGGATTCCCCATCTTTCATGACTCAATCAATTTTTTTGTTGCAAAGAATAGGGGGTGGAGAACAGGAGGGAAGGGCCTGGATAAAAACCTCTTTATTCTTCCCTTCTTTGGACAGTCTGTTTTGGTTTATTTTATCTTGACTGTTCTGCTTTGGGACTTGTGTAAACATTATTAGCATAAAAGGTTTTGTTTGCTCTTCCCTTCATGACTGAAAGTTTCAAGCTATTAAAAACAGTTGTCAATTTTAGAAATGCTCTTGACAGTGCATTTTAGATACAGCTGTACCTAACAGTTGTCACTGTTCAAAAAGCCAGGCACCAACAGCCTGGTCAAAGAAGTGTACAAGACTAACACTAAGCAGCAAATAAAATACTGCTAATGTAACAGCACCCACACCACTCTTTTTCTTCACTCTTCTCTTCTTTTTTCCACCTGGACTTGGGCTCATTCCTGTTCCCTCCCTGGTATCGCTGAGTATCCCTTCCTCCCTAAGAGATTCCCTGTTGAGAACCCTCAGCCTCACTTTTAGTTGTCACTGTGTGTCCTTTCCCAGCCAGTGGGACACAGACCTGCTTTATGAACAGCATGTTTGCTTGACTACAGATTCTGCAACCCCTGTTTTTGCCCCTGTGTAAAAATTACAAGAACAAAGCATTAGACAAAGAATTATAATTATCCCAGAATAGTTCCACTGATAGAATATTTCTGGAGTACCACTTTGATATCCCAGAACATCTGGTATTTAACTAAAGCAGGTTTGTCTGCAGTCAGTTTGTGCAGATGCAAACCTTTCCTCTATCCTTGAACAGTTATTGCACAAATGCCTTTTTACCTCAGTAACTGTTCTTTCAGTCACCCCATACTACCATGGAATAGAAAAAAAGAAAATAATAAAATTCAACACATGAGGGAACTATGGTCAGACCATTCCCAGGGGAAGTTGGATTAATGAATAGGTCCTGCCCCAGCTTCTTTCTTCTTTGCTGCCCTTCGGAGAAAACTTCCAAATCAGAAAGTGTTTTCTGAATGGCTTTCACTGCCTTGCTGCCAGGCTGGTAACTGATTCTACCACCTCATTAGCTAATCCATTCCCAAATTAAATATGGACTGGATTCAACAGGCACATATAAAGGAAGGGGTAAAGTAGATGAGTGTAATGGCAGCGTAATTGGTTTTAATGTGATGTAATGTCAGTAAATGCTCTGCATTAATTAGTGTCCCAGGGCAATCTGTCTGGTCTCTGACCTAACTGCTCATAGACGATGGAGCTTGGGGAGAAATACATACAGAGAAAGCTTTTACATTATTCCCCTGGTATAAATGACAAATGAAATGATATTGGGATGGAGAAAGGACACTGAATAAAGCAAAATGCCCAGGATGATAGCGTGGGGCTTTTTCACACAGTCCATAAGAGAGATTTGCCCTCCCTTGCCTGAAGGTTTTATCAGTTCAATACAATGATTTGCAGCCCTGTTTTTCCCCCAACATACTCTCAATCTTCTCTTGATTTTCCAGTAAAGAAGGCAAGGGATATTAGTGTGACAGATGCAAAAATGGGATCTAAGTCACCACATTACCTGGTGGCAAGTACAGCAGGAAATTCCTGAGGGTGGCCAAGAAGAAGAGCTTGGCCAGAAGTGCTGCCAGAATAAGGAGGACCAGAAAGGAGGAAAGAAATCATGAAGTTGTTCCAGCTATAAGTTGCCCTGAGCAGTGACCTTGCAAAGCACTGCACCATGTGTCAGAGACCCTTTGGAAAATCAAAGTAAAGGTCTGGTTCCTGCAAAACAGGCACAGTCTGTCTGGCAACAAAACATCTTCTCTAGTCCACCTAGTAAATGATCTTTTCTGGCCTTTTCCTTCTGTGGAGGGGAGGATGGCTGTGCTGGGAGCCCTTGGGTTTCCATGTTTTGCAAGAGGAGGCCTTCTCAAACAGCTTAGACAGATAAAAGCTGGAAATGTGTTTTCACAGCTACAGCAGTAAGAGGGGATAAATTCATGGAGTTCACTCTGTCTTGAAAATTGCATGACGATGTAAAGAATGGGAGTAATGAAAAAAATCAGTATTGATATATTCAAGATTGAAAAAAGTGAAGACCAAATAATTTCATTATAAGCTAATGATTTGTCTTTTGTCTGAGTTCACTTACATCATAGGCCAACTGTCTATTTTTAGCCACAACTGAAGAGAAAATCTTCAAGTTATTACTAGTCCCCTGAACTGCCTGGATTTTTTCATTTTCATGGAAAGCTTATGTTCTCTTCAGGAATGTATGGACACAGCAGTACAATTTTATTGTCTGCTCATGGGGTCACAGAACATACCAACCCATCAGCAATGGCTGGTTTGAATTCAGAGTACACGACAGCACCTTATGAACAGGTTCAAATTGCAACTACACTACAGGAAAATAAAAATAGATAAGCACATTCCCTTTGCAGAAAGACAACCTTCCCGTTTCTGTTTCAGAGTATAAAAAATAATTATCTGTGCAGAGGTGTTCACCTGCTACTGAAATTTCCCAGCTTCAAATAAAGAGTTTTGCAACTGTTGAAAATGAGGGCATGATGGTTCAATTCCTCTGATTGTCAGGCTTCCATGTAGTTCAGTGCAAATTTAGCCAAAAGCAAAAAGACATGGAGTCTCAGATAAACCCAAAAACTCTCATTAAATCAAGTGTAAAATGTCTTCCACTCATAGTAATTCAGATTATAAGTGGGTTCCCTCTGAATGCACAGATGCCTTTTTCTGTTAGCTCTCTGGAAATAACCCAGCAGTGCAATGTGCTGACAAAAAAAAAAAAAAAAAAAAAAAAAAAAAAAAAAAAAAAGTCAGAATAAATAGCTCATCTATGTCAATTTTTGAATCTGAAAATGTTATAAGTTCTGCCAACAAGGCAGTTCTAATAGTTTCACAGACTCACTTAGGGACAGAGGTTTAGTTCATGCCATACTGCAAGTGTATAGCTGAAAAGCCACCAAGAAGTCATGAAACAAATCCCTGCAGGAAAATGCTTGCAATTAATTTCCAGTAATGAAAGCACCCATGTAGGACAGCATGTAGGAGCTGCTCAGGAACAACAGACTTAGAGAAGAGTGGGGCCAAAAGAAAAAAAAGATGCATGAGAATTATTTGTTCATTTAAAAATATTAGTGAATATAGCATAAATATGACAGCTTAAAAGCACTAATATAGAACTGATACATGACATTCCAGGCTTTGCTCAATTCTGTGACAGGGTTCCAGAGGAGGGGATGGCAGAAGACATGAAAGGATGGCAGCAGCCCTTCACGATGTGCAGCAGGAGGACACACTGCCAGGCTCCCTGGGAATGCCCCTGAGTGTTGGTCCCTTGGGGCTCCCTGCTCTCTTTGCTCTCCTTGAGCTCTGTTTCACTGTGCTCACTGACACCGGATTGTCGTGGCAGGGAAACAGAAGGAAATGTTGTTTAATAAATGCTGCATTTGAGACTCAATGTCTTACAGTTAAACATTGGAAACATTACAAAAAACACAAGGGCAAACTACGAGATAGGCGGTGAAGTCCAGCAAGTTCTGTGTGGCCAGAAAGTTTTACAGTCTCATCCCTTTCTCTTTTTTTGGTTATTGTCCCACAACACTTTTGGTTTATCTTCTCTTTTTTTGCCTTGTTTTGCCTGTTGAGGCTGGTACTGTGAGGCAGTTTAAGAGGACAAGCATCATCCCAGCCTTATGAGTTGTCAATACAGACAGTGGCCAGTGGCATCAGAAGGAACAAATTCAGGACAAGGAAGGCAACCTCTTAACTCCTAATTAAAGTGTACTGCCAACTTAAAAGAAATCTCTTGGAGATTTCTTAAATTACATACAGCAGCTTTGTATTTATCAGCCCAAGGGTATTTTTCTTATTAATTTTTCCAACCACTATTTGAACCTGTTTAGATTTTTAACTATGATAGCAACCTGAATAGAAACAGTTCCACAATTAAAGCCAACACTTAGTTTTTAACAGACAACCCACAAAATGCACGTATTAGCCATGTAAAAATATATTTAGATATAGGCTATATATTGAAATATATATATGTATATTAAAAAAGTATGACTGGAATAAACATTGTGTAAAACAGTCCTCTCCAATACATTCTCTACCTGGGACAAATAGAAAATGAACTCTGCAGGGCATCATTAACACAAATAGTGGATAAAGAAATAAAGCAGGCTGAAAACATCAACTGTGTTTCACTTCACCATCCCACCTGATTTCTTTACAGACCACTCTTGGAGAGAAAGAGAGATAAAAGTTGTTCCTAATGCTGCTTAATGCCTCTTGGATAGTGTCCTGCCCCTGAGATGTTATGGTTGGGCAAAGAATAATCAGAATTAGGTCAAACTCAGGCATTTCCCAGAGGGCCAAGAGGGAAGATACCTATCTCAAGCAGGGTTCAAGGCTCTTACAGACCAGCTTTTTTGAAAAGCAGCTAGTGTTATCTCTTCATTCACTATGGTTCCTTTCAGTTGAATAGAAAAGTCAAGATTTCCTTCTAAATATTTCCAACATTCAAGCAATTAAAAAAGGAGTATGGAAAGTTATAATTAAAAGAATTCACACATAGAAAGCTAATGAGTGGAGAAGAGTCTTTAGCTCCATCCCATGACTGTTAAATATGTGTTTTGGAGGCAGCCCTTTTGATGAGGTGAAGATTAGAAAGCAAGTAGCTTGAAGAGACATAATGAGCTTTGACAGAGAACAGAGAGCCCAAGCAGAGGTCTCTCACTAGAGAGGTGAGCTGAAATCCCTAAGCTCTTGGCAAGATATGAGCATGGCATGTTCACATCTTGCTGGGTGTTTACAGTGATGAACGATGCTAAGCATGAGAGTTTATTTCAGTTTCTCATTCCAAGCCAAAGTGTACCTGCAATCCATTCTCCTGCCCTTTGAAATCTCTCAATGCAGAGCTGTTGACTGTTTTGAGCAGTAGTCTGATTTTGTGAGTGCTGTTTTGCAAGCCTACCTGGCAGACTGAAAAAAAATCTTCTGTTTCCCTGGCAGGAGGCCAGGATACACGTAGGAAGAAAATTTATCCTGTCATCCAACTTGCCAGAAAAAACCTCCTCCAAACTGAAAAGAAAGCTTAAAAGTTCAATTTACTTGTGACTCATATTCTTTGCACACTTCACTGTGAAACTTTCTCATCCTGTGTTTATTCATAATTTCTCATTTTGTCCTTCCCTCACATAGTCCAAGCTGACTTTCTGGTGTAGATAGTGGCTATCATTTTTTGGCACTGGGGTGAAATGACTGAAAATGACCAATCACATCCATGAATTGTCAAACTCTGTTCCCACAACATGGCTTTGGTTCAATTTCAAACACTTTCTTGTGAATAGAAAGTCGTGACTTGTAGGAATGTCAGTTTAGTACTCCCTAAATTACATGCTGGTTGGCCATACAAAAAATCAGATTCTTATACACACAATTGTTTCTTTTTCCATGGATGTGTACAGAGGGTCTCTGCATGTCTAAAGGCAGCTTCTTTTAGTTTAAAATCATTCCCACTTGACCTATCACTATCTGCCTGCATAAAAACTCACCGTCTCTCTTTATTTATAAATTTACTCTAAGTATTAAAAGCATGAGGCAAATTCAGCACCCCAACCCTTCTGCTCTAACTCATGGATGCGGCATTTCCAGATTAAACGGTTGGATTTGATGATATAAAAGGTCTTTTCTAAGCTCAATGATTCTCCGGTTCTCTGTGCTTAATTCTGTTTTTGTGAAGCTCTCTGACTCTGGCTGGTATAAATGAATGGGCCAGGAGACCTTCTGCTCCCTTTAAAAGCCTTTATTGTGACCAGCCTGGGTGGGGGCTTGAGGGGTCACGCTCACCACCACTGCTCCCTGTGGACAACGAAGAGGAGGAGGTGCAAGCAGCTTTGCCTTAATGACAGAGCTGGGGTCTCCGCCCTCGCAGGAGTCCCATAGGAGACTACTTGGCTCGTTTAAAGTCCAGGGGGTGACTCTGAGCAAGTCTTATTGTGGTTACAGTGAGATGATCAAACAGTTCTCCAGATAGCTGCTGTTCTTCCCAGTCTTCTAGGGTGGTTTGGCAAGGTATCTGTTTATCAGCTTCCAAACTTTAGCGGTTTGTATGCGGTGCTCTCACTCCCATGGTCCCTCGGGGCTCTAGGAGTTCACATGGTTTACATACTGGGTAGAGCCACTGCTTGTCATGGGGAAGAGTAGGGGAGCAGTGGAGGTGGGGCCTGACAGAAACAGGATACAGGAAACAGGATACAGGAACTTGGGATAGGGCTACAGTACAGGTACAAGGTAGGTGATTTTTAACATTATTTAACAGTCATAACAGTTGTTACAACAAACATTAACTTTGCAACTACAAACATGGTTAACAATAACTCAACTCTTTTTCTTTCTAACATGGCTGACCCTCTGGATCAATAGCACGGCCAGCCAGCTGCAGCCCCAGGCCTGCTCTCCCTGGCGTTCACACCTCCCAGCTGGCACTGGCACAGAGAGCTAAATATGTGATTTTGTCCTGGCAGAGGCTCCCACACGCCAGGCATTTGGCTGAGAGCTCCTGTCAGCACAGCTGCTGGTAGGGGAGCAGGGGGAGAGCACGGGGCTGGCGATGGCTCGCCCGCCTCTCAGAGAGCAGGTGAGCAGCTGGGCTGTGCTCCAGAGGCACCGATGGTGCTGAGATGGACGGTTGTGCCTAAGTTTATGTAGCCCCTTTCTGTAGTCTGAGGCTCCTGGGCCTGAAGTTTCTGAGTTTCTAAACTCAGTTTCTTTGTGATGTTTTGGTTTAGGAAGACCTGGTTCTCACAGGGTTTGACATAAACATTGCCAGTGTTGTTGTAACAAGTGTAATGTTTTGGATTCCTGTCTGTGGGACAGAGGTTCTCTCTGTCTTTTGGTTTTGGTCTATGGGGTGAAGAGTTCTGGCACTCTTCTGACCAGTGAGAGGGCCTGTTCTAGAAGGTGTATAAAGGGGGTCAGTTTTTGAATAAAACTGGAGTCAGATTCATTTGTCAAAACGAGGAATTGTGTCGTTTGTTACTCACCACAGTGACACCTTTCAACCAAAGAATTTAAAAGGTGTCCAGATGCTCTTTCCATGGAGAAAAGAACCAGTTTGCGGTCTCTCAGGAGATGCCGATCGCCTGCGGGATGAAGCCCTCAGTCTCTCAGTGGGAATGGGGAGGAGAGGAGTGGTCCTGCAGAGCTGTTCCAACCCATGCCCATTCTCACCGCGCGGCCCCTTCCTGCGCTCGCTTGTTCCCAGGAATGACGGGCCTGCTGTTGAGAACTGTGGCTTTGCCCCGGTTCCCAGCGCGGCCCTGAAAGCCGCGGGGCGCTCCCCGGGGACAGGGCCTCCCCTGGCACCTGCTGTGTGCCACAAAGGGCCGCGGCTCGCCACGGGCACCGCGCCCTCCCTTTCTCCCTCCCTTTCTCCCTCCCTCTCTGGCCGCCTCCATGGGGCAGAGCGAACAAAGGCGGGGGCTTTGTCTCCCCTCTCCTCAGCACGGTGTCGGGCCAAGGAGGAGGCAGAGCTCTGCCCTGTCCCCTCTGCCGCGCTCTGCTCCCCCTTGGCTGCGCTCTGTGGGCACTCCTTCCATCTGCCAGGGCGCTTTTGCACTGGGACTTCAGATAAATTCACTCCCTGCCACAGTGCATGGCTCTAGTCCACTTGCCTTTTACATATTTGGGTCCCTGTATTCAGAGTTTTTAAGACACTTTGTCTTTAAATTCCTAAACGCTTTTGAAGTGCTGGCCTCCAGTTTAGCAGCTTGCAGCCTGATTGGAAGGGCTAACTACCAAGCAAAACTCCAGTCAGAATCATATACTTCATTTCCCTAAGCTCCCTCAGCGTCAAGCAAGGAAAGAGGCCCTTTCTGACATCTTTCAGATTTGCTAAATTAGCCCTCCAGTCTGAATCACCTTCTGAATGGACTCATCATGCTCCATTGACTACAGAGGGAGCTTAAGGACAGCCTCTGAGATTAACCTCCGACCCCACACACACGGGTGGTGCATGCTCAGCTCTGACAAACTGCATGAAAGCCTCTGAATCAAAGGTGTTAACTGAGATTATATTACTAAACTACGACATAAATCACAATAATGGCTGTTACATCGTCGTTGTAATTGCTGCTAATAACAACGGCAAATAAAATATTTTTCTGGATTTAAGATTAGACTGTTTTTCATCTCCCTTGATGAAGCTTCTAGAGCCCTGTTGCATAAATGCTACAAAGTAGGAAGGTGGCTGCCTTTTCCATTGCCTTTTCCTCACTCTGTCGTACCAGTTTATTGTGACCCTTATGTGAAAGTTTGCAGGGCACCCTGCACGGAAAGAAAATTGACTGATCTTTTTTTCTTTGCATGCAAGCAGAGAGCAGTAGCTTATTTAGAGAGCTTTCCTGATAAGACAACAAGTAGAAGTTGTGATAAACCAGGCCCAGTTCAAATTCAGCTACTTACAAAACAGTCTTTATCTGAGGGAGTGTATGTTTTGTCTCTGAGACACTCAGTTATACAGGGGGTGTGATGGACCCCTGTCAGCAAAGGAGGACAGCAGCAAAGAGAACAAACGTGGCACTTCATTCCCAGCTAAGGATAAATGGAGAGCTGGTCTTGCCACCCCTTTTGGCACTGGGAAGTGTCCTGTTTAGTCAGTAGGACTAAGTGCACACCACTCATGTTACAGGACTGATATATTACATATTTTAGGATCTTTGCACATTATATCATGACTCTCAACACATTTTTTCATGCTGAAAAGGGGCCAGTTCACATTTGGAATATATCCAAAATCAGGTCTTGAATTCAACAGTAATCTTTTTTAGTATATCTTGTTAGATATACTAAATATATGTGTGTGCGTGTATATATATATATATATATATATATATATATATATATATATATATATATATATATATTATATATATATATATGACCTATATATTTTTATATGTCAGATATACTTGGCTTACCTTGAATCCAGTTCCAGCAGCCACCCAGGCAAACCTATATTTGGGACAGGTTTCTTCAGTGCCCTAGTCTGTGTCCTTTCTTGTGTCTTTTTCTAATACATGTACTGAGCTTTTATTGTGTTGATCTTTACATCAAGGATCCTATTCTGACTTTTCAAAATCACTTCTCCACAGAATTTCTTCCCATATCTTCTATCCCCACAGAAGTTTTAAGTCTATTTGTAACTGTGACTCTATGTAATTGCAGACATCATGGACACGTTTTTTCTCAGGTAATCACTTTAACCCTGAATTCTGGGTCAGCAATGTGAGTCCTAAGCCTAAGGAGAAAGTGGAAGAAAGGAAGAAAGCAAGGAAGACTGAAAAGAAAGGAAGAGAAAAACGACAAGAGATGCCTTGTGTTACATCTCTTTGGCTACTAGCTCTACCATATATGCTTTGTGGAGAAATTGGAAGCTGGTTCACCCCTCCAGCTGGAGAGTCCTGTTGCATGGGTACTTCCCCAGGCAGCCACTTCATCCTGCTGAGCCCCACTGTGCACCCTGGAGCAGCAACCACTGCATTTGACCAAGGCTGAACATCTAGATCCCATGAGCGTCTCTAGTGAATTGTAATGAGTAATAAAAAGTTAAAAAATCAATCTAATATTTTCTTTCACCCAGAAAACACCACATAATCATATATAGGTGCAGAACACTTTTATTAGGAACAGTAGGGTTTTTAAAATTGCATATTAGTGCAGGAAAAAACCTATATCTCAAAATGTAAGAGTATGCCAGTTAATTATCATTATGGAAAGATCTTTCCTTTTCCCCCATTGCCAACATAAAACACTTTTCTCTTGTTCTGCCTCCAGAAATTCCAGTAATAAACACTAGTAATAAAAACTCCTAAATAGCTGTTAATTAATTGAAAACAACTTTTTTAAGACAGATTTTTTTGGTGTGTTTTGGTCTTGCACGGCTTTTTGTATTGAACAGAACGAAACACATCACTGACCTTTTCAGATGCAAGATTTCATCTTTGCTTCTGTGGTAGAAATGGTGAAAAGTAACAAATGAAAAGTGTTAACTAAAAAAGCAGAGACTGAATAAACACAATCAAAAAACATTCTTTGCCAGTGGAGACAGTAATTTCAATGATGACTGTGTAGCAACAGAGTCTTCAGTAACTTAGGGTACCTAGTAAGGATGGAGATATTTTTCTGTAAAACATACTCTTTGTGTGTATGCATATTTATATTTCATGTCAAATCTTATTTGACCACAAATGCAATAATCTTTCTTCAGAAATGCTCCCAGTGAAGATTTTGTAACAGAATTGTGTTTTACTACAAGATTACAGGGGTTTTTTTATTCCATTTGGGTTTCACTGGAGACAATTAATGCTGCTAACTAAGAAAAACAGAGAGAATCTCATGTGGGTGACTTCCCATATCACCATAAAAAATAATGGATGAAAACTTGGATTACTACTTTGTGAGAAGGTTTCATCCTGAACATGAATTCATTTTGCAAATTCTCTGTTCTCAGTGAAAATCAGGTGTTGCTGCATCATCTACAAGGCAAGGGATGAAGTGAGTGTATCTGTGTCTGTGCAAGGGCGACTATCACACATTTGAGTATTAATTACAAGTCTACCCTGTGCAAGGCCAGAGGGATGATGACATGCAAACAGGCTTTGAACTTCAGCTGTAGCAGTGCACCAGATGAGCTCTGGGATCTTAAAGGTTTCAAAGTGGCCTTGTCCTGATAGAAGATACTTGCTTGCAGACATTTCACCCCACTCACCTCTGGTGGTCCTCCTTCCATCCAGACCCAACTAATGAACCACCATTCCCAAACGTTTGGAGCAAAAGTGGTAGCAGAACTTGGGTCTCTTCTGCACAAAGCCTTCTCCATTCATCTACTCCATACATAATAAAAAAGAGGCCATGGAATGACAGAGATTGTTGCGGTGTTTTTTATTCTAATTTATTGTTTTATTGTATTAATTCATTGTTAATAGTTTTATTAATTGGTTCATTGCAATATACCCCTGTGTTTCTCCCAAGTTAGTCTATCCCTACTGTTGTACCCACCCCGAAGTTTCCTTAAATGGTAAACCCTGCTTTATGTTCCAGCTCCTTCCCTGTCAGTCAGTGTTTCCCTGCCCAGCTCCTTCCCATCCATCACAGGGTCCATCCCTGTTCCAGACCCTTCCTTGTCAATCCTCCCTCCAGCCTATACCTGCACGGTTCCTCCCCTTGGGTGGCACCCAAACCTCGATGCCCCATTGGCCCATGTGTCCCTAGTCTTCCCTCATTAGTTCAGGATGTTGTCAATCCCACCTTGTCCTCCTCCCCTCTCCCTACCTTATTGGTTGTAAGTTTGTGTCCGCCCCTGGGATCCTCCCCCTATAAAACCCCCTGCACACCCCAGTTCTGGATCCTTTTGTCCGTGACCCTCTCCAAGGAAATAAACCTTTGGGAATCATACAAAGGACCCCTCTCTGGTTTTTACCCTAATCCTCGATGCCTTTCTCACCTTGGTGCTACAGAGAGCAGTCTTGCTGCCAGGGGATCCAGCAGCCACCACCTTATCTCTCCCTGGGTCTATTCCAGACCAGGAGAGACCACTCTGGGCACAGTCTGAGACCAGGGCTAGCTGGGGAACACTCTGGAGCACTGTGTCCTGGTGCCCAGGAGATGGCCTCCTGAGACCCTGTTCCAGGAAACCAACCTAGCCAAAAAGAACAGGTGTAAAAGCTCTGTTCCATGTTTATAGCTCAGTCAGCATCTGAGGACAGAGGTGGGGAGGACATGAGAAACCCAGAACTGTGTCTCCAGCGTGATGGAGCTTAGGGAAACTAACGATGACTTGACACACTCTTCAAGCAGTTCACGTTTACTGACAGGACCAGACTTCTCACGTGGAAATTCAAAACATCTTAAAACTCTGTCACTACTCCATAAGCTAAAAATGTAACTAACTGCTAAGAAGCATATTAAAAAGGAATTAACGCCTTTCTTTTGTAATTAAACAATAGTGAGTACTTGGTCTCCTTTCCAAGGACAGGATTTAGGTTTCTGAGTCCATTAATGGTTTGAAGAATGTACTGTCAGTTTTCATACCTTACAATACTTAATTTTTTTTCCAAACAATTTTAGAAGCCTATATCTCCTTGTTTTGTAAAAAATGTGAAGCATCTCCCTCTTTTGGCAGTGACTGATGGAATGCTTTCCATGGAGTAATTAATTAATTATTCTAAGATTTTAACAAATAGTTGGACACAGAAAAAAACCCTGAGAAATTGGAATATAGCTTCTTTGTTCTACTCAAGTTCTGATCATCTCTCACCACAAAAACACACACATTAAAGTCACTGTTAAAGTAGAACAAAGCATGATAAAGCTGAGCATGACAGGGCTGGGAATAAGGGTTTCCTACTGCTTATCTGATAGTGTAATTTTTAAAAAAAACAAACTCTTCACCTGTAATCCATCATTGTGTCAATATCACACAGGTTGAAATAACTGTATACTGAAATAAGCTGCTTAAAAGAACTGAAAAGTGCCAGGAAATTGGGACAGGCAGGCTTTAGTGGGCACAACCCAAAGAAATGTTTCCTCCTGGATTCACTTTCTGGCAGGCCTCTTTCTACAGACTAAAACTTTTTCTGAATTTACACATCTGTCTGTGTGACAAGCAACACCCACAAATGATGAAAATTAGTACAATAAAGAGATACCACAAAGTACTTAGAATTAATTTAAGAAACTCCAGAAAAAGTTTCCACAGCCAAATGAGGAGACCACGTGTCTGTGTATTAGTTTATTTCATTCTTTATCGCCACTAAGAGCAAGTAAATTATGCTGATACAACTGGTAAACATATACATTCGCTAGAGCCCCCCAAAATCCCACAGAGCTAAGGGAAACATTAAGGGATGTTACAGGATTAATGCTTTCATTCTACGATATGGATATATGGCTTTCATACAAGTTTTAAAAAATTGAAAAGGTAACACACTACTAGCTTACAAAATCAATATACAAACTGGAATAAAAAAGGAAAAGGAACAGGAGAAGAAAGTAACCAATAAGAAGATATCATATAGCACTGGTTTAATAGATATATACAGAATTAGAAATCCATTGAACATGATATTCAGGCTTTGTTACTTTGACTTTCATTTCTCCTCTCGGTTTACCATTCAAACTACACGAATTAATATGATTTTTCTCCTACTTTTATTTTTCCATCTTATTTTATCCATTTTCCTCATTTTTATTGGCAGAGAAAAAGACTTTTCCTACCTGTGTTTCTATGTTCACATCTAACTAAATCAGTTTGTCCACTTTGAAGCTTTGAACAAGAGCCCTTGCGTGTACTTGGTGTGACAGAAGAGAACATCACTGTGATAGTAAGTCCTTTTGGCCATTACATTGGCATGTGTTTTGCATTTCCCTTGGACACAACTATGCTTAAACCGAAGTGCTGGCAAGTGGGAAGAAGAAAATTAGATCTTCATCCTTCTTGTGTATCGTCACTTAAAAAGCAGCCCAGGACAAAAAGCTCTTCCATCTCAACCACAGCCTGAAAACGTGGCAGGACTGCTTGTGATTCACATTTAGAGTTATGCATGCACCTTCCTAGAGTGCTGCTGCCCCATGTATGAATGCATAGATATGCAACATGCATGTGTGTGCATTTAGAGAGCTGCTGTGGGCGATGCCAACATCTGCATTAAATGGATTCTAGCTCCAAGCTGCAGCCTGTCTCTGCTTCAGGCCACCTCAGCAACCACAACACACTCTGGACTATCACAGCCACTTTTTATCACTGTAAAAGTCTAGATGAGCTCTGTAATTGTAATATGAGGAGTGCAATGAATGATCTAATGAGAAAAGTTAAATAATGTCTTGTTGCCAGGTAGATTAGAGAGAGGGAGTTTGAACAGCAAAATTATTGAATTAAATTGGCTGTGGGTAAGCAGCCCTGCAGAGGCCACCCATTTCCTACCTTTCCATCACAGAACTCAGGGTTAAAGGTTTTGTACAGTTTTTAACTTTCAACGACCTTCTGCAATGGGAATACTTTTGAGCCTCTGTTTTTGTCTCATCAATAAATCCATTCATTGGACATGTTTTCAGTTTTGTCGTAGGTTTTGTTTGCTGTCTTGTTTTTTTTTTAAGAAAGGAGTCAAATCTGTAGGAACAGCTTTTAAACATGCAACTCACTCAAAGTCAAGTGGTTTAAAGGCTAGGAGATATTTTTTTGAGTTCTTTAGCCATCTGAGACTCCAAGACACTCCATATTTAAATGGCAAACTGCAGAAAGGGCTAAAGGATTGTACAACCCCAGCAATAATACTAGTTGATATAGTCGAATTCTCAGATTTTTGCTCATTTCAGAGTGATGAGGTCCCAAGATAGACTGCCATTTGTGAAGACTGGCAGAAAGGGGCCATTCAGAAAATGACTGGATTTCAGCATTGTTTTGTTTTGTTTTGGTCCAAAAGCAAAATTTGATGCTGCCATGAACAAGACTACTTACATCTTCTCCAAATGCAAACACCCATGGGTGGAAGAGGCTCTCTCCCTGTTCTACACCTCTTCAGGCAAGTCTTTCGCTATCACTCTATGCACCAGGATAATTTGATGATAAAAGAGGACAGTGGTAAAGGATAAAGCTTCTTGCCACTATTTATCTAGTTAAGGTGTTTTTCTGTTTTCTGCAGTGTTTTGTTTGAAGGCAGACACTCCTGCATTAATGTGTCTTAATTGTTGAGATGATAATTTGATCATTTCTGTCCTCTGGGAAGCCATGACAAGGTCAAGTTGTGAGGAAAGTTCTACCAGCAATCCATCCTCCCAGCAAATCCAGGGACTGCTCATTATCATATTTCCTTGTTCATTGTCATACAGTGATTAACAAGTTGATACTGTGTCTTTTAATTTCAGAAGGACACAGTTGGAGGAACTTGATGGTATGGGATTCCTGGGGCTGTTTTGCAATAATCCAGGAAGAAATAGAGAATATAGTTTCAAGGATGAAGAAAGATCAGCAACATCCACAGAAGTTTATCTGAGAAGTAGAGTGCCTTAGCAGAATTGACAGAAAACCTACAAATGCTATCAAAATTATGGGTAAGTGTGGGAAGGCAGGCAGCAGGTATAATCTGTCTCTGCAAAGGAGAGAACTTCAGAGAAGTGCTGTCCTAGAGAATTAAAATCGAGTGAATACAAGATGCCTACCCCCACTGACATACTGCTTCTCCTCATTAGGGTTTGGGAGACACAAAAGACTGCTGTTTGGTATCAAAATGGTGTACACCTCACCAATATATTGCTTTGGAAAAATGGTGAGTTTGACACGGTTAATGTTGCTGCAGTTTCTAGACTTGAAGGAAAATCAGGTTGTTGTCCCACCCTCAACATTGACATTAGCCAGTATACTGTCGTCTCCTTTTGACTTTGCCTCCATTTGAACATTTCTCTTGAGGCTGCAGTGGGATTTTACTTTTCTGTAGCACTTTGCACATTTAAATAGTTTTCAGTAAGGCACAAATCAGGGAAAGCATAAAAAACAAATGTGCCAACCAATAGTTCTGCCTTTCACACATAGGGAGCATGTAATAGAAATTTGTATTAAATGCTCCTGACTTCCTGTCTGTCTCTTCTTGACCAGCTCTCCAAAGCTGCCTGCTTATATATTTTATAATTGTTATTCTTTCATTTTTTCTAACTATTATCCACTGAAAAACAGTTCAGCCCAGAATGTCATTATGGAATTAGAAGATGAAAATCAGTAAAATACAATTTAGTATCTACCTGCATGTACAACAAACATTTTCCCTTCCTGGAGCCTCGCCCAGAAGTCTTGCTGCACTTCACAGACTGTTAAATAGGCCAGGCTGACAAGCAACAATTCTAATTAACCACGGGCATTTCTGTCAGAAAATGTCCCAATCCTCAAATACTGTTTTAAATCAAGATATAGACAGACCTTACTGAAAGAAGTGTTGCCCTAGCTTAGTTAGAGAAAGGGAAGGGAGAAATACCCAAATATATTCAGTTTTAAACTCACTGGAATCCAGAGTCTGGATGCAGATTCATCCTTAGCTGATGTTCAGCAACTCACCATCTCTTTTCTAAGAGATTTAAGTGCTCAGAAAAAGGCTGTCATTTGGGGATTTTTATCACCTCCCCACACTCCATTACAGCTGTAGCAAATGAAGATGTAAACACCACTCTCAAGAGGGACATTCATGAAACAAATTTCTGTCAGTTAAACTAGGTAAGGAACACATCTATGCTAAGTCATTTTTCATTGTAATAGGATAGCACCAAGAGGGTAAACACGTTTTTCATCTGAAGCAGCTGCTCCCACAGCACTGTCAGACAAGCTGGCCCTCCCAAAGCAGGGAGGGTAGAAGATTAGAAAGCAAATAAGGAGAAGTTTCAGAATGACTGAAGTAGAAACTGATCGAGATGGGTGGGAAGAGGTTTGGTTCAGAATCCTGCCTTTTGCTTTCTTGATAATGTCACCAGTGAAACAAGAGCTCCTTTTAGGAACCGGGAGCCTCCTTTTAGAGCTGACCCTGACTGACCTATTCAATCTTCCTCTGCGTTCTGCAATAAATTGCTTTATCACCTCCTGCATAACTACACTTTCCACTGAATGTTTTCTTCTGGCTTATTGGAAATTTTCTTCATTTTAAGTTTATAAACCATTACTCCAATTGCTTTCAACAATAAGATGCCAATATAGACCTGAACATGTGTGGCTGAGTAGTACGTAAGAAATGTTCTCCTATTTCACACCCTTTGCTGCATTTTGTTCTGGTCCTAACACGATATTTTTTTGTTTTGTTTCCTTGTTTTCTGTAAACTCTCTCCATGAATGCCTTATGCCACCACAGGAACATGACTGGCTTCCTTCAAAACCTATTAGGAATGTTCCTTGAACAAGCCAGATGGGCAGCTAAACAGAAGGACCATAAGGTGTCAGAGGAAACACAGGGGAATTTATTGTCTTTATACTCACAGAGGTGGAAATAAGTCACCTCTAAGGTTTGCTAAGGGACAATCAGAATGTTGGTCTAAACATCATTCCCAATTCCTGCCAGCTCCCTATGAAACATGGACTAGGTTAACCAGTGTGAGACAATGGTGCAACAGTGTTTTCACTCAAAGCTGAGCCACTTTAAGTGAACTGATGCAGCATTTAGACAGACAAACCTTTGGTGAGTGAAAAAAGTTTCCTTCTCCTTTTGCTTTCGATCAGACCTACCAAACCATTAGTTTAAGTCTGAGGCACAAGCACAGGTAGACCTGATTAGACCATGAACAAACCAAATAGCACCCAGAACCACCTAAATATGAGCCTTTATGATTTTAGATTTGGTCATTGCACATCCACCATGTGTGGGGGACATTTTTAACTCTACCACGGACTCAGGTATGTGTAACAGCATAGTCAAAAAAAACAAGGACATCAACACAGACTGCAAAACACACCCAAGGAGTCTGGGAAATAATTGTGAGGTTAGTCTACCTTAAGCTATGTGCAGCCTTGGCTAGCAGGCTTCAGGAGTGTTTGGGAACAGAAGGACTTGCCTCACCACGAGTCCAGATGAGCTGTACCCTCCAGGTGAGAAAAAAGAGGGCAAGCTCTGCAATTGTTACAATTTATTTTGCATAGAAAAGGGGAGTGTTTTAGTATGAAAAACAGGCTCTCTGCTTGTCTACAAGCTAATCCCAAGAGAGAAATGTGATTTACTCAGATGAACACAGCCTGCTGTAGCTTCACTGAAGTCAGTGGGTACCATGCAGGAGTACAAGGGAGACTATTGACCAGCAGGAAAGCCTGCAGCCCACACAAATGGCAAATCTTATTTCTTGCTGTTGAATTTCAAGATTTAGAATTCCAAAGCAATGATTTTGAACCTAATTTGGGCACTGAAATCCCTATGTTTCCTCTAAAAATTTTTGTCTGTTTATTGTCAGCTTGTTAAACAATCCTTTTATTGAGACAGACCAGCTATTTCTCAGATCTTTTTCCTACTTTGTGACTTCTCTCAGGATTCAGAATCATTTAAATTAGGTAAAACTGAACAAACTGAAAAACAGCTGGTTGTAATTTTTCTTTTTTCTTCCCTGCAGTCCATATTAAAAAAAAAAAAAAAATCACAACTAATTTTCTGTTGACTGAGCTTTTTCCAAGGTCTTTTTTGCTTATATAAAAATGGAAGAAAGCAAAAGATACTAGCTTTATATTTCCCTTGTTTTACTAAAAGATAAACCAAAAATAATTTCATTCCTATTGGTTTCAGGTCCCACAAATTGTCACTTTTTTGGTCAAAAATATGAACTACCTCTGGTGGTTTCCAAACATATTTCTCCTTTTATTTCCCACCAGACATACTATTTTTAACCAGTTATAAGTAAGATCAAGAGGAATATTGCCACTGATACAAAAGGGAGCTGGGTCAGGCAGAATCACAGCAATTTCAACTAGATCTTTTATGAAAAGGATTTTACCCCTTCTGCCAAAAAATGAACAAAAAAATACAGCATTTTTCAGCTTTTATAGGTGAAATGGAGGACACTGCCATCCACCAACACTGATATGCTGAGAAGTGGAAAGTTTTGTCATCATTCCACTTAGAAAAATCATTGCTAGAAAATCATGAAAAAATCAGACTCTTTTATGTCCAATTGTTGAAAGATTTTAGATTTACTGCCAATATGCAAAATATTGTTAAGGAAAGGAGTGTTACTGGTTTTTACCTGTAGATGGTGACATTTTGGAATAAACATTAAGCACACATCCAAGAAAATCTCATAATCTCAAATACTCAACAAAATGTCCCCATCCTTTACTTAAACCAACAGTTGCATACAGTTACATACAGTTATGTAATCAGAAATTAAGAAACAAGCCTCAATTTTTCAGATTTAAGGTCCCAATCTTAAATATAAATGCATCCAGCCAGAATGCTATGATCACACAGGGTACCACTGGCTTCAGCAGAGCCCCACACAGGCTCAGGTCCTGCTCACAAGGACTAATTACCAGATTGAGACCTATGGCAAGACTTGAGGAAAAAAATATTTTTAAAACCTCTACATTGTTCAATATACAATAGACATAATTTTCTAAATGAGTTTGGAGTCCTTTATTACAGGCCTCTAAAAATTGTTGTTAGGGTTATACATTAAAAATACTAAAGCAATTAAAAAAAAGGATTTTTTTCTGTGTTTGCTTTTTTTCCTTCTATGGTACCATTAAGCTATAAACAATTTTAGGATAAAATGCCTAGGTATAAATGAAACTGTTAACTGATCACGTTTGCTGATGTCCTTTTCTCACATTGCCCAAGTTGACTCCATTAATCCAGCATCTTCTCTTGTTTCTTGCCTTCCTTTTTCTTCTTCTTGGATTCTGTCAAGATATAACAAAAAACAATAAAAATTTAGTGTCTAGCAGGCACGGCAATAAATTTCATTTAACACCCGTGGAAGCTCTCCTTTTATTTTCTCTCCATGCACGTAAGAATTGTTTCCTCATTTTGAACAAAGAAAGGGCAAAGAGAAGGAAAAGAAGAAAAATAACAGGAAAGGCCGAGGCAGTAGAGAAGATGGAGAGGGAGTTGCATGTTCTGCTGAGAACCCTCCCTATCTGAGGAGCTGACCCTGTTTGGCATGCAAAGCATTGTCTCAGGAACTTGCTTGGAAAATAAGAAAACAGCAGGCATCTCCTGGAGAAACCAGGTCACGGCTCAGTGGAGAGCTGGAAGAAAGCGTCGCACACACTACCCACACATAGACCCTTCCCCTGCTTCCTTTCTGTCTCATTGTGAGCCTTTGGCTTTCTCTGAATGTGCCAGCAGCTCCAGAGCGTGGGGAGAAAGCTCTCTTGTTCCTCCAGCTCCTCCACTGCCAAGCCTTCCCCTGGGACAGACACCTATGTGCACTCGGGCAATGGAGCTGGGTCATGGGAGCACAGCCTGTCCAGCCAGCCGAGACCAAGGACATGAGCAAAGCACTAAGGAGCAGCTGCTCCTCTCAGTCATTTGGGCAAATAAGGGAGCGATGGGAAGGTACAAGGGAAAATTTGTGTATTATATCACCACCACCCGCAGTAACTTTCACTGTACTCTAGGGGAGCGTGGTGCTCAACGGGTAAAGGAAATTCACAGGGGGACCTTCGAAATTAAAGCAAGTTAAGAGGATTAGGTAGTCTGTGCCACTTGACACCTCGTAATGGGGAATGTAACAGCTCTCACTGAGTAAATCCCTGTTGATACCAGCACAAAACAGCACAACGGGTACCACAGAGAGATGGAAACAGAGCTTCTGGGAAGCACCTTTCCTGGAGCAAAAACAGCTAGCAAGCAGACCCAGGTTCACCTTAACCCAGATTTCATTAACCAAGCCAAGCAAAGCTGTCATAGAATCATAGAATCATAGAATATGCTGAGTTAGAAGGGATCCAGAAGCATCACTGAGTGCAACTCCTGGCCCTGCACAGGACCACACAAAAAAATCACACCATGTCACCCGAGAGGGCTGCTCAAGCACTTCTTGAATTCTGCCAATTTTGTTGCCATGAACATCACCTCTGATTAAATGACAACTGTCACCTTGAATGAGAAGACAAGCACTTCCAATAACAGTCCCTAAGGTGGGACTGTTATTTGTGAATATGATTATTTTCCTTCTGATTCATTTACATAACACTGTCACAGAATCACAAGTTGTGGTAAAAACAGCTTATTTCTATTAAAGCCAAGGCAACTACACCAACTTCTTCCAGGTATGGATAGGGACAGGTACCTCCAGAAGAAGGCAAACTTAGGCTATCACATTTCTCTGATGGCTGTTTTTCCTCTTTCCTAGTGTTTTAAACCAACATTTTTTCTTCACCTGTTATAACAAGACAAAATTTTTTCCAATAATCCTTCTGTAAAAGCAAAATAAAATACTTGTTTAGTCATGTAATCTCCCCTAAAATCTCCTTCCCTTAAAAACTTTGCTTAACTTTGAAAGGGGTAATAAATTAAAAGAAGTAATATGTTTTCATTTGAAAAATTATTTTCCCCCCTGTCTTTGTATATGTCTTGTGTGTGTGTCCTTGCATGTGTGCCTGAATGTCTGTAGTCTGGAGCTATTCACAAAATCTGACACTATTTCATAACCTGTCATTTGAAAAAGCAATCTTTCATTGAGTTAGTATCTAATTTGCTTTCAGCTACAGCTTTCTCCCCTGCCCTGCAAATTTCCTGTACCCCCCCTCAAACTCTTTTATCCACATCCTCCACTTCCTCTCATTTTGCCTCTCTATAATACTAACCCTTCTGCATTCTGTATTGATTTCACTCTGCCTCATACTTTTTATTCCCCACACAACACCACTTCTCTGAAAGAAACAGTGGCATTTTATCAATCAGACCAGCACTGGAATCTGCGAAATTTATTTAGACCCAGCACAAGCAGCAGGGCACTACACAGACATAACCAGATTTACTAAGAGCAAAGGAGACATAAAAATGCAGGCAGACTGCTAACAGGACTCTGCTGAAGAGTTTGTGCAGCTCCTGGTAGGAATGAGGTCAGCACCAGGAGAAGACTTTGGTCTGGAGTCATGTGAACACACCAGGTCCCCATCCTCACTTGACTTGAGGTACCAGACAACCCACTGTATATACATTTGCAGTTACTGCCTGTGGGTCCACATCTCTTCCTTTCTCAATTCTTCCCCTTTGTCTACCTCTTGGTAATTTGCACATCATCCAAACTGCCATCTACCTACAAAGACAAGTGACTGCTTTGGGTCTGAGCAGAGCAAAACTTTCATGGGCCAGATGGAATCCCTCCCTCATTAAAAGTACTCACACCACCACAGCTTCATCTTTCAGACAGGTAATCTGGACTGATGCACAGCATATGCGCTCCATGAAATGACATGCATACACACAACTGGGGGAGTATTAAAAAAAAAAAAAAAAAAAAAAAGAAACTGCCCAAATATTTCCCAGCCCTTAGGCACTTTAAAAATTCCTACCATAGACACCAATACCCATGTGCTGACCAATGGAATATGTCATATGCTTATGGACAAGTCTGTTCACAGTTACACTCCACCTGTTTTGATTATTCTCAGGCTACGTGGTATGTCCATGGCTCACAATATATAAAGTCACTTTATTAAGATGCACTTTGCTCATGGTTTTTCATTTGTCAACATCCTCTTTGCATCTGTGTCCTTCAGGCTTTTATTGTCCTCACTTCTGTTCACCCTATGCTACAATTTCTACTATTTTTATATGCTATTGGTTCAGCTGACACAGCCACACTGGAAACATCATCCTGATCACCCTGGCAGTGGTACCTTCCCCACAGTAACCAGGCATGACTGAAAGGGTCACCGTGCTCCAAAGGCTGACAAGTTGAGAGTACCATGTCAGTTATCTGCCAGCTCATCAGTCCCATACTCCAGCATCAGCTGTAGCCATTTGTCAGTTAAGCTGGGGAAAGATCTCCTAGGTAGACTGTCCAACAGTCCCATTCAGTTTCCTATTCCATATGTGAAAATTATCAAAATTCAATTCAGGTAGCACAGACTGGATGTTAACACCTTTGGTTCAGCCATTTCCTACCAGGCATGTGGTCCCATCAGAAGCTATAGTGACTCACTGAGACAGCCTTTATGATGGGGAAGCCTCTGAGCTGATTCCATGTCTCACTGGCTCTGCAAAGCAGTGTGACCCCAGCAGCACTCACCACTGAGCCAGAGGGAAGCAGGAAAAGCTGCCCAGCGAGCAGGGTCTATTCTGAGCAGAACCCTGCCATTTGCAGGAGCTTTGGGCCTACAGCAGCCTCCCTCACCTCACCCACCCCATTGAGCACAGTATTTACAGGCAGAGCCACAGAGCTGTGCTCCCGCTGTCCTTTGCCTTCAGGAAATGTGTTTGCTGCAGACAAGTGCTACCAAAAATATAGAGAGACACTATGGTAAAACCGCTTAACCAGATGAAACTCAGGTTCAGGCCAGCCCACACAGAATTTGACTCTGAATCAACTCACTGTCCTATTTGCTTTCAGGCAGGGTGGCCCAGTTGTGGCAGAGAGCAGTTGGTGGTATCTTTATGCACTATCTATGGCAGAATTCAGGGTCCAGAGGGCCAGGAGCAAAGCAAAAAGCAGGATGATAATCCCTGATTTCAGAAGAGCAGGTTTTGGTCAGTCCAGGGACCTGCTCAGCCAGGCTGTGTCCTGGACCAGGGAACACACAAGGAGCAAATTCCAAATGCCTGGTAGTCCCTGCAGTGTGCAACAACCAAGCATCACACAGCCACTCTGCTCTCCCCAAACCAAGGCACTTCTAGCTGGATAAAAACCAAACAGCCCTGCAGGAGCAAACTGTGTCAATGCACAGGCACTGGATTATCTAATCCTTCATCACCACAACAACCCTACAAATTTTCACAAGACTTAGAATTACTCACAGTATTAAAAAACTGGCCATGGATTAGCACTGGATCCACTTTCTGTGGGCCCAAGATGACCAGTAACAAAAATTCCAGTCAGGGTCTTGGTGAGTAAACAAGTTAATTTGATTAGCAGAACTTTCTCTATGCAATTTGGAATTGCAGCAGCCCTCTTTGAACAGTCATCTTTATTCCAGAACCTCATTCTTACTATGCAACCGCAAATGAAAGTAATTCAGTTGAACAGAAGCCACACACCATTTGAAGCCACTCTTAATGCATGAGGCACAAAAGAGAGGTAATTACATTTTAATGGAAGTCAAGCTTTGTAAGCCAAGATTTGCAGGTCTTCTTCATTTGTTGAAAAGAAGGTAACAATTCACTCATGGCACTGCAACTCTTGTGTATAAAACTCAAGCAGTGTCCCCAGAAGCAGTATAAATCAGTCAAATTACAAAAGTGGTGCTGATGGAAGGTAAGAGTAAAAAAAAAAATCCACATCAGATGTTCAGGATACAATTTTTCCAGGGCTTAGCACTCACTCAGTCTTACTAAGCTCAGAGGAAGGCATATTTTAGAAAGGCCTTTCTGCCTCTCAACTGGAGCAAATTTTCCAAAGCACCAGGCTGCTATGATGGTAAAGGGCAATGGTGCCATGGGGTGCAGGGAGCTTCTGAATTTTGTGGATGAAGTGCCAGTCCCTGTGGAATATAGAAGTCTTAACTTTGGTATAATCAAGGATTTTATACCTCAGCAAAAAAAAATCTCACTTTAAAGACATTCACACTCCTGTCTAGGAACAGAAACTGTATTCTCCTGTGATTTCCATGACTGTAAGAACAAATACCAGGATTTCTGAAAACCCTTTAAACATGGTGTTTGTTTTTCTTGTAGAGGAAGAAAACTTTTCATGGCTATCTAAATACTTTTCTTCCTGTTTTCCCTGTACTATATACCACATTTATGTATTCCAAATGGTTTAGGAACAAAAAACCATATTATGATAGCAACCTTGCTCCCTAATGAATTCTTCTGAAAAGCCTCTCTGAGAAACACAGTTCTACTGAATGGGGAAAAAGAAAAGCAACAATCCACCAGCTGAACAGCAGCAGAAGGCACCTCTCCAATCAATGACCCTGATGTAACTTTAACTTCATTAATAGATCACAATTGATCACATCCCTTATATTTTAGCCTGTGCTCCTTACCAGCCTACTCTAGTTATCCGTGTTCTCAATTTCTTCACACTTGTGCTCACTCCTCTCCACCAGGTTTTGTTCTGCCTCTCACTTTGCTCAAGTTTTGTTTTGGATAGACTTTGATTTGTTCCCGGTTGAAAACAAGACTGACTTGATTTAGACCTAAAGGCTGCAGCTGCCCCATGTAAGTCATGCTGCAAAGTGTGTTAGGAATGGGGAATAGCCAGATTTACACTTGTAACAAACACTAACATATCTGACAAAGTAATGGAACCAACTCACCCCTCACAGAAAATGTGTCAATAATTTTTCTTTCTCATCAGAATGGCAAGAAAAAAATGTAGGGGGAAAATAATCCAATTTGTTCTAAAATGACCCACAAAACACTGAAACTATCTTAGTCAGAAGCTATTTCTTGAATCTGAAATACTGATGTAAAACCTTTAAATCCTTTCCTTTCTCATCCCAACTTAAACTAGTCAGGAATTACAGGGAGCTTTTATTTAAAAGCTAATTTGCTGAAAGCAAGGATTTTCATCAGAAAGGTTTCCCTTTGATGATTTCCTTCCTTCAAATATTTGGGAGAAAAAGTTTCAAAACTGCCTATGCACGAGCACTCAAAAGACCACAAAGACACACACAATTTCTGAGGTTGCTAGATGGCCTAATAGCCTGAAGGCAAAGAACATGAAAGTTTCATCTCATTTTCTTTATGAAACTATGTTAGCCCTTAAGATGTTACATCTATTCAGAAGATTGAAAAGGATAAATTTTTCAAACCCAGGCTGTTTTGCAACTGGAGTCTGCTATAGGGGTCTGACTAACACTTTCAGAAGGAGCTCACTATGCTCTTCAGCTGGCTTCTCATCTGCCTCGGGTACATTTGCACTACTGCTTCTGTAGGGTAGGGACTTCCTCACTGTTCTTCATCATGTTCTGTGCTCAGCACAAGAGGGACACAGTCCCAGCTGGCTCTTCAGCCCTCTCTCTGTCTATGCAGTACACAAGGTCCCTCTTAATGCCAGCAGGACAGGTGCAGGCACAGACTGATACATTCAGGGTTTACTCGCTGCATTCACATGTCTGCAGGAGACAGAAAGCTTTAAGAATCCACTGGGACTTTAGTATATACCTATACAGCAAAAAGATCACATGTGTCAAACTGACATCTGTATTACATGTAATACGTATATATATATTTAAAATATAAAATATAAAAGTTATTTGTGGTTCAACGTGAATAGAGAACCTATTTTGTTCAGTTAGCTCTTGAAAACCAGTCACATGTCCTTCTCAGCTGTGCTTTCTGCATCTGCCCCAGATGAGTTCTACCCTCAGGGCACAGGACACAGGGATGGCAGCTCAAATCAGTGCTCAGCACTCTGCAGAGTCGACTGCAAAAGTTTTGCAGTAAGCACAGATAGAAGGAAAGATAGAGAGATGGCAATGTGGAAAATGAGATAGAGGGATAATGAAGGGCAAGGGGGAGGGGGAAAGAAGGCTCGAAAGGAAAGGAAGTGAAGAAATAGGAAAGGAAAAGGACAGAACAGAAGGAACAGGGCTTTCTGTCTGTGTCCCTGCTGGGAACAGGAATGAGGGTAAACATTTGCTGATGGCATACCTTTTATCACAGCAAATCCCATCGCTTAAGGCATTTTCATGGCTCAAGGGCACTAACTAATGCCAAGGAGGTTGGGCTGCTCTTACAATCCAGGAAAGTGAGGCCATGAGCACATAACAGAATTGACACCCATAAGGCTATTAAAGCTTTCACCCACAAATGTCTGCATTAAGCCCCCAAAAAAACTCCTGCGGGAACAACACTCTTAAATGGGAATTTGTCAAATCCAGTTCTTCATCTTTTGGGCAGCGCAGAAAAAGAAAAAATAATCTGAAATATAAACCAGGGCGTCTGAGACACATGGAGGTTTAGGTTTCCATGAAACATCCCAGAGTTTTTCTTTTCAAAAACACCCATAAAAGCTGCAGAACAACTAAAAGTTGAAAAATATTCAGTTAAAAAAAGTATTTCTCCTCTCCCTCTCCTACATGCATTTCGTTCTCCCTGGAATTAGGGTTGTGTCAATCAGATTGTTATTATACTATGATCTGGAAAGGCATTAAGATTATTTATCCAAACAGCAAAATTTTTTAAAGGTAGAAAAGCGGTCTCAAGGGAAACTACAGTACAAAGATTCCAAGAAACATAAGGAAATGGAAGCAGAAAAGCAAATATTAGAAGACATCCCAACTTTATAAGTTATGGGCTGTACCAGCAGCTTATAAGCAGCTTGAGGCTGGTCCACACTGTAAGCACCATTGTATTTAGTTTTTCTTATATAGCTTATTCTCATTCCCACTGAAATTGAGAAACATTGTTATTTCCTCCTGTCATGGCAGAAGGAGCCAAATGACAAGTCATGTCTCAGAGCCTGAAGTTTCCAGTGAGTTTTACTTCACCTTGAAACACAAGCCTTTTCCTCAAACTAGCACTGGGAAACATGAGCAAGATTTAGTGCCCAGTCTCACTCCTCTGTACCACTGTTTCTCCTCTTCGTTTTCACATTTCCCAGCACCATAAGGCATAAATTATTCATGGCAAAACTGCTTCTCACAATGTTTATGCAGTGCTTAGTACAATGGCACCCTTTTTCAGCTGGGGCCTCTGGGCACTCATGCAATACAAATAATCATGATGATAGCAACAATAATAACAGCCAGCTATGCTTTTCCCACTGGGCACACACTTCCAGGGTCCTGTCCCACAGAGCTCAGATCACTGTGTTTCACTACAGGCTTCTGGTCAGTGCCAGGGGCCATTCTTCAATAAACCTGCCTCAATGTTTAGAACAAGACAAAAACCTCCCAATTTTACCTTTCAGGTTTTTCTTTAACTATCACAGCTGTTTCCTAATATGAGAAAATCCCTCATTTTTGTAACTAATTAGTTTGAGCAGATTCTATTATTCTGCCTCCTGTATTACTAATTATTACACTAGCTGCATGCCTGCACGACTAATGAGTTACATTAAAGCTGGGGAATTCTAAAACCTACAGAGGGAGATACAGCATGACCGCGAAGCCAGAACAGGAGACACCAGCATCTTTCAAACAAAATCACAGCCCTAACAAGTCATTTCCTCTCACTGTGTCCCCTCCAGCTGCTTTGTGCTGTTGCACAAAGGCAAAGTTGAGGGAGAGCGCCCCAGAAAAAGCAATTTGTCCAATATGCAAGATGAAGTGGTCCAATTTCACCAGTGCAGCACCCAGTTTGTCTGAGGAACAAATAGCTCAGGAGAGCAGTCACTCATACACCACTGTCAGCTCCTTGCAACAACCAGCAGTCAAGCCATCCTGCCAAAGCTGGCCAGTCTGTCCTGGGAGTGCACTGCAAGGTGTTCTCCCTACAGGTAGCAATCTGCCACTGGAGTGCTCAAAAACCACAAGCTGATTTCTGTTCTTGCCATCAAAGTAAAGACAGGGATACACCTGCTCATTAACACAAGTCCATCTCTATGATTTGACTAGAAGTGTCCTAAGAAGACACAAGGTAAAATGGTGTTTAACTCTGCTGGGAGTACACAGAGATTACCAACTAAAACCAAAGACCCTGATTAAAGACTGCGGTTCATACACCTTGAAGTCAATGGTCAAGTTCTGATAATTTTTTTTGCATGATAAAAGGGAGCAGCAGCTATTAGCTACATGCCTGGACCTGCCACTGATAGTTAGTCAATCTGGGAAGTCATTCAGCCTTTCTGACTTTCAATTACTACTTTTCTTCTAATTAGTCTTCCTGAACTCCAAGGTGTGATAGCAGGATTAGCTAATTGCTGCCTGTAAAGATATACAGATAAAAGAAACAAGGTAGGGCAGATTATTTATAGTTCACTCAACTCTGAAGTAAAACTCTTTAAATTATATGAAATAATTAAAAATACAGAGTGCAATCATTTCCTCCCTGTAGTAACATGCACACCGTGCCAAACACAGAAAACTGTACTGACAACTTGCTATGCTCTCAAATGCTAAACCTGATCTGAATTATACAGAAGAGATTACAGCCATTAGCAATTCAGTTTGCTCTTGCCTTCATGTGAGAATTCTTTCCAAACACTGCGTGTTGGAGGATGTGATCATTGGCTGGCACCTCAATTACTAAAGACAACAGTGGTGTTAGCAGTATTAATGTTTGCCAACCTTCGCACATAATTTTTCCTGTGTGGCAAGGAGTGAGCTGAGCCATGACAAAGTAATTAATAGATGTGATAAACTGTAAATTGATAAAGAGTTGGGAAGGGAGATTTATTTAAAAGAACTAAAATACATCCAGGTGAAAAAGTTATCAGAAAGGAGCATAATTCAAAAAAATGAAGGGTACATTACAGAAAGGGAGGGCAAATTGCTTATTCTATTTAATTTTATCTTAACCAGAAGAATAAATATATGAAAGTACAACAGTTATGGGAGGAGAGAGAGAAAGAATGAGAGTGATGGAGAGTGTAAGAAGAAATAAAGCCAATCAGGCAACCCAGCTCAATGAAAATAAATTCCCCCTCTCTTAGCTGTTAAAGCAAATGTTTCCCGAATCCTGACAATAATCTATTCTTCTGCCTTCTGGCTGGCTGGAACCTGAAGAAGCATCACTCAAGTCTGGGTGGGTGTGCAGTAGACCAGGAGGATGTCAGAAGCTTTCTGTGCTCCTCAGCACAAGCTAGCCACTACAGCAGCCACTGGACAGAAGTGCCCGGGTCTGTCACATCTGTCGGGGCAGTTTAGGGAGACCTTCGACATCACCAGCCTTGCAGACACTGATTAGAATATGCAATTGTGTGTGCTAGAGGTGAGGTGCCTGCCTCCACTGGGATTTTGTGATAAAAATTATCCTTTCAACCTTTCCAGACTTCGTGACAGGCTTTCTCATGACCTCATTTGTGTACTAAATACACAGCAAACCGTGGTGCCTGGGACATCGCTGTCACATTGCTGACAATCTGTCTGCCTAAATGCACAGTATTCAAGAAGGAAACTTGTTTTTCTTCCTGTGTTACCTACATTTTAACTCAGCAGCACAGGACCAAGCTACTGTCTTCCAGTCCATGAGCAAAGCTATGGAGAAAAGAGCTTGTCAGGAAGCCAGGTAAAATTAAAATTCCTGGTTCATCATCTGCTCTCATCCTTAAATATAGTTGTAATCCATAAGACAGCTGCTCAGAAGTAAAAAGTACTGATGCAGACCAGTTACTAAGAAGAAAATATTTATTTTTTTAGTTTCCAAAATACTGGAAAGTGCTTAAAAATTTTTAGGCTTTTCTGTGAATGCTTACTAACTATAAAAGAAATCCGTAAGAACACTTAGGTTACCAGTTTATGAAGAAGGAATTGATGCCCAAAGTTTATGAGCATCTCCTGCTTTAACTTAGCACAAGTTTTGTCAGAGATCATAGAAGTCCTGGAAAACCAAACTGTATTTTATCAACAAATCTGTAAAATTATAAACCCTGTTATTTTTTTGCAGGTATGATTTTCCTTTCTATTAAGAATAGATCCAGCTCCTATGAACAGCAGTCATTTTTGAAATCACTGAGAGGAGGGAGACTCATCCTAGCAGCAAAGCTGCCATATGTTGATGGGCTGGAAAGGTGGATAAGCAACAACAGAGCAACATCTACACATGAGATCAATCAACTGGCATTTTTCTCAAACAGAGAGGGTGAGGAAGAACTTCAGACACCATATCCCTTGACGGAAATGTGTCAGGTGAAATTTGATGCACAATGCTTCTTTGGTCAGGCCTAGACAAGATAACCTGTCTTACCCACACAATTCCTGGGGTTCTTAAATTATCACCTTTTTTTTTAATTTTTTTTTTTTTTTTAATTAGGGAGAATTTTGAATTTCTCAGATACTCCCCATGCAAGTAATGATCAAAATAAAATTATATTTAGCTAATTTAGAGGGTCTAATGAACAATAAAAGTAGTATTACAATGATATTTTCTTCTTTCAACACATGTCTGTAGAGGACTTGCCTGGAATACTGTTTACCATCCTGTCTCTCTGTAACAAAAGCTCTTTTGCAATAATAGGAGGAATTTAGGTAAGTCCAGTAGTGGTATTCTTATTGTGGATAAATTCTTATACACAGAAATATTTAAGTCGGGCGCTTTAAAAGATGGTCAGTGACAAAAAAGTAAAAGAAGATATATAAAAGTACCATTGACAGGAGAAGCTAAATAGGGGCTTTTACTGACCTCATTCACAATATGAAATCAAAAGGAAAACTGATATAATGGAGAGGTTACAAATACAACCTAATAGAATAAAAATTTCACCTCTCTGGAAAGGGGGTTAGTCAGGAGAATCATGAAAACAACACTTTTTTTTCTGAATATACTGGTATTTTTCAGTGCAGTATTCATCAGTCCATGTCTGCTGCTGGTACTCTCAGCCTGCTGCTGTCAGAGGAGCGTTCACTGGTACACCTCTCGAAGCAAAGAGCAGTCAGAAAGGCAAACATTCACAGTAAAACAGAATCCTGAGCTGCTGAGCCCCTGACTGGCTGCTCTGCTGCCAGAGCACCCAAGTGCCAGAAGGGCCCTGCCCTGCCTGGCCAGGCAATCCCAGCAGGAATGGACAGCCCTTGATCAGCATTCACACACCTAGCTGGGTATCAGTAGAGACCTTTCACACCCAGAAAAGAACCTGCTGCTTCCAAATAATGCATCATTTCTTTGTTATAGTCTTGAGGCATTGATGCAAAGTTAAGGGTGAAAAAGGAGCCTAACATATAACTGCAGACCATTTAAAGTGCTCAGGCCATGAGTTCTCATTTCCAAAGAAGGAAGTTCATTAAGATTCTACCTACAGATTGAATGCAGTTTAAATCTTTTCCTTTATCTTAGTTGTGGGTTTGGACTTAACCTCCATCCTGTAATTCCCTTCGCCTCAGGAAGAAAACAAATACTCTCATTCCAGCCAACATGCCAGCACTCTGATTTTTTACTCAGAAATAAAGTTCAGTAGGGCAAAACTTTTCACACAATACCAATCTGCTTGACCTAATTACTTCCTCCAGTTCCTCCTCCTGATGCCAACAGGCTGTCCAGTGTAGCTCCCGAGCAGGGATCCCCACAGATCTGCAGTACAGCCTCAGCTCTGAGCCCAGGCAGGCTGTGTGTGTGTGACTCCCAGGCTGCTGCTCCTGCTAATGCCAGCAGCAGATGAGTGAGCAGGTGGCCTGCAGGAAGATGCTGTGAGATTTCCATCGCAGATCAGGAGAGCAGAACTGCCCACAGTTATTATGATTAAAAAGCCACATTTGTACCTATTTCTCTTTTTGCATTCCTTCAAATCAAATAAAGTCAGGTTTCATAATTAAGTCAAACCCCACAACTGGTTGCTGCAGTCAGTCCCAATCCAATTTTCAGTCTCAGCTATAACTCACTCCTAGACTCTAGGATCTGTTAAAGTTGACTCCAATCCAGCAATTTCTCAAGCTCTGCCTTTAAAACGATAACTTGAAAATGAGCCTGCGCTACCCAAGAGCACTGCTCTCACAAAACAATGCTGCATCCATGCTCTGCTTTGTTCCCCTTTCCCCTGTTCTGACAGCCACTGACAGAATATAGAGCTATGACTCAGTGGAAGCAGGACAAGGCAGAGGCCTGAGGGGCAGAGGCCTCCTGCCAGCACAATAGGAAGCCTCGTTCAGTAAACTCCCAAAAGCTACTTAGGCATGGAAACTTATTGAAAAAAAAAAGAAAACGAAAACCCACATAAAAAAAACAAAAAAAAACAAACAAAAAAAAAAAAAAAAAAACAAAAAAAAAAAAAAAAACATCAAAACAACCTAAACTCTGAAAAGATGAAAAAAAGTCCTGCCCCCAAACTATTAAACAACAAAATCCCACAACTCAAAGCCCTTCCTGCATTCCCATTCAATCCCTTCAATCCCTAAATGATGCTTTTTGCTGCCAGCTCAACCAACTCAGGTGGTCTCTGAAAATCTAGTTGCAACTTTGCTGCTCCCCAGCCTGTCACTGTCTGCACAAGGTTCTAGACTCATCTGATAACTCCATGATGGTGTGCAAGGAAAACCAGTCACATGGATGGATACACACACACACACACACACACAAAGTGCCTGCAGCTTCTCTGGTTGCTCAAGCAGAGCAGGCCACCTGCAGGTACTCCTCCCATCAATGGAGCACTACAGCCCATAATTTGAAAATTGCTTGTCCCAGGTGCACCTGTCACACCTAATCACATTTATTTATGTTGTTATCTAAGTATTCAGAGCCTGGAATGTGTCAAACCCTGCTGGGTTTAAGTAAACAAATGTCAGGGTAGCATAGCTTTTATAATCTACTTAAAACACATTACTTTTGTATCTCAAACAAGAACTCACAGTTTTAGCTCCCACTATAAATCATCCTATACACATAACACCTGCTACTCCAACAAAAGAGTATATTAAAAAGCTTTAATGATTAGAAAGAAAATAAGTTTTTCTAAGGGCCACCTGGAAACACAAATGCAGGGCATATGTCTTTCTGTATACCAGGAATTGCACTGTCAGTGACACTTAAATAAGACATATACATTCTGTACTATTCTTCCTGCTATGTTTGACTAAAGAATAAACAGCTCCAATGGTGTACAACATTTTCATATTTCAGTGTGCAGTGAGAAGTACAGCCTTTCAATGCTACTTGTCCAGAAGGAAAGCAGTCCTTTTTTCAACTAGTCATTACTCAGTACCAAACAAAACCTATATAAAAGATGTCTTTATCAAGGGATAATTTTTCATGCTATTATTATTATTCCATTCCCATCAACAAGTGAGTTATGAAAAGAATCTTTACTCTGGCAGTCTAGTTGTGCAAGCAAACTGATAACAGTACAGGTGGTCTAAAGTTAAAATTGGAGCTCTAATCTTCACCATACTTTTCAAGTGTGAGACAGCCCTGACTATCCAGCTCAGGAATATTCCCTGCCTGAGCACTGACAGATAGGAGCAGTGCAGAGCTGAGGAAAGGCCATGAAAGTGCAATATCCTGTAGAGCTGAGCTCTCACTGAAGCGTGCAGGACACCACAAACCCAGTGGTTTAAATGAACTATCATGCAGCTTTCAGCAAATGGAATATACCTTGAGGCTTGGGTTTGGTAAGCTTCCCACAGGGCTTTGAGATTGTGACAGTCTTCTGGCAGTCAGCGTTGTGAAGGGCTCTCTTTAGATTCCCGGTCCGAGTCTTCAGGGCCGTGTTCAAGTCACATTCTCCCCAAGCCTGGAACTGGTATTTGCACTCCGCTGCAGCAAGGAAAAAAAGGCAAAATTTAAAACACAATGATTGAGTGTGAAAACAAAAATATTGTGAGTCTAATAGGATATAACAGGCAGTCGGTGCTTACAGAAAAAAAGATGCGCAACCAAAGAAAAGAATCCCAAGAAAACTTTTAAGATTATTTGCAGTCGTAATTGCAGTCTCCCCCCCAACCCTTAAGTCCCCAGTGCCTTAAAATTTAATCCTCTTGCTTTTGCATGGATATTGCATTTTTTGGCATATAAAGAGAAATACATTCAGTTATGAATATGAACAGCAACAACAAAAAATAAAAAAAGAAAGAAACAGCAGTTTGAAATATCATTTACATTCTATATGGTTGTTTCTCCTTTTGTGAAGGATGCCAGAGGTTACAAAATAAAGCTTGAACAGTTTCTAGAATGTATGTGCACCCATAAACGTCTCAAGCCTGAAACTGCAGCAATGATTGTGTTGATAAGGTCACAATAATTTCTAAACCACGCAAGCTGCTTACTAGAAAAAAAGCCAAGCTTGCAAGAGTAATCAAATTTGAGTTTTGGACAGACATCTTGTCCAGGACAGATCTGACAGATCTTCCCGAGCTATTACATAGAAACCTTCTGAACTGAATGATAAAAATGACATGCACTGGTCTGCACTCAGCCCTGCACACGCGGGCAGCCAGCCCCCCACACCCCACACTGCTGCACAGCCTGTGAGAGCCATCACAGAGATTCCCAGCTGTGAGCCTGCACTGCTGCCCCAAACAGGCTGAACAGCACAGGGAGCAGATTTCAGCACGTGGGGAGGCGGAGTTGATCCTCAGCAGGTTACCGGGACTCTCTGCAGAGGAGCTCTGAGGAAGCTGCCCTGCATGTTCTAGCTCTGACGAGATACAGCACTAAGCAGAACACACAGGCTTCCTGCTCCGTACCCAAAATAAAACCAAAGTAAATCCCTTAAGAGAGTGATGCTGACCTCCAAATTGCTTCTTCCAGTTGCAGGGAATCTTACACTTCTGAGTCTTGGTGGTTTGCTTGCACTCGGCGCCGGTGCGAGTGCCCTCGCGCGTGCCCAGGCCACAGTCTCCGCTGGTGGGCACGCAGACGCTCCACTGCCACTCCCCACAGTCAGACTTCTTCGCCTTTTTCTCTGGAGAAGACAAGGAGCCAAGAGAAGTGGTCAGTGCACAGAGCCTAGGGAGAAGTTGCCTAAACTTAACCAAAGTGACAGCACCTGGAAAGGCGAGTAAGGAAGACATTCGTAACACAAGTGCCCCAAAAGCAAAAGGGCTGACGTCCTCTTCACAATTCTGCTGAGACAGCTCAGCCCCTTTGAGTCCAAGGCAGGATGAGCATTCAAAATCAGTCCCACTGCCATGTTTACTAATCCATTTGGATATTCTCAAGTGGATTCTCATCTTCAGAAATCTAAAATCCCACAGGGATCACTGACCAAACCATGCAGGAGGGCTCTCACTCAGAAAGGACACTCCTCTGTCTCCAGCAGATGGTGGCATGCAAATATCCTTGGTTCCAGGTGAAGCACTATATTCTAAACTATGAGAAATGTATGCACTGACCACGTATCAGAGGATTTTAGCACTTCCAGGAAACAGCTGTTGGATGCAAACTTTTGTTTTGCTATACCGTGTCACATTTTGTGTCAGCATATGAACAAAACTTCAAAGACAAAGGAGCTACATGGAGAAGTGTACTCAAAGTGCTGTTAATTCAAGCGGGTTTGTTGCTCAGTAAAAATAGTAAGGATCATGATTTTATCTAAATCCTTAAACCCAAGTCTTATGAGACAAGATAGCAATGGTATCAAACCCAAGGTTTCACAAAAATAATTACTTAGGCCCCTAAAACATCACAAGTAACTGTAAATATACTTTAAAAATTAATTTTCTTCTAGGTCTTGCATATTTATGCTAGCATTTTCTTATATTTTCACAAAGCCAAAATGGTTAAAAAGTTCCTTTTTTTTACTGGGAATACAAATTCTGACAGACTCACAGTTCATATTATCTGGTGTATAAGTTGCCTGAAAATAATAAGACCTTAAGAAAAACACAAAAAAAAATACATTCTTTAAAAAATGTCAAAACTGAGTTTGACAGATATGAATTTTCCACCCCGGGCCGGTTTCTCCTCTAATGAGGTCTGAGTTCACCACTGACAGAAAGCAAGTACTGCTGGCTGTCTGGCTGTCTGTGCAACAGCGAGTTAGTGCAATTCTTTGTCAGAGGATTTCCACATCACACAGCATCACTGTAGTACTGTCATACATAACACTGAACAAGTGACACAACTGCTCTTTCATCACTCCTGTTTGGGTCCCCCTAAGTCAAGCATGAAACTATTCACAGAGGACATTTTAAGCTGCTTTGCAATATCCACTGTGTGATAAACCAAGGATTCCAGTCTCTGGGGGTGTCAAGCTGCCACTTGACATGGAAACCCCTTTCTGCTTCCCTATCTAACACAAAACAACATGTCACAGCCAAAAATTCTATCCTGATGTCAAAAGGTTAACAAATGACCTGATTTCATAACAAAACCAGAAGCAGTTGACATTCTCACACACATGCAATCTATCTTGGGGATTAACTCTGAATTAGACCAGACCTTACCTGGTTTCTCTTTCTTGCCAGCCTCAGTGGTACTCACGGCTGCCAGAAGGAAAACGAGTGCCAGCAGGGCAGCTGTGAACATCCGACGCTGCTGTTGCTGTTGCATTCTGCAGATCAATGACAGAGAGGAAAAACAATGGTTAGGGAGACTGTAAAAAGTGGGACTCCAACTAAAGCATTTTTGGGAAATGCTGCTTCAGGACCACAAGACACAAGCAGGTCAAACATAATTAGCTATTGCCAGGATGGGCAATTATCTCTGCTCCAGAGAGAATACAGAGATTTTTAGCTATTTTCCAGCCCATGTACCAAATCCCTGATCTACATCACTGATGTTATTGGAGGAGTTTTGCCATGGGAAGTTCTGTAACTATTGCTTGTCTTCTAGAAACCTGCTAGAGAATCAAGGATCCTTACAGGTCTGGAACTCCCCTCTTATTTTCTTACCTCTGGCTGTGTAAAAATAAGCAAAATCTACGCTTCATTTTTCAGTTAACCAATTCATATGAAGTAGGGAACTGTCCACCTTGCAAGGGCTGAAGTTCTTATTAGGCTTAACTGATATCTGAAAAGAGCTTCTTTCACAAAAGTTTATATAGGTGATATGTGATGCATTATCTTAATTGTCATTGGCATGTTGCTAGGTACTTCTTCCTTCCCCTCCAATTAGTGTCTCTCCAAAATATAAATTAAGCTAATTTTTTGAAATGCAAAGTAGGCACAGAGATAGGACTTGCACACACTGCTAGAAGCTATCCACAGCATGCTAATGAACCTGAAATCTGGATTTGGGAAGATAATATTCAAAACTAAAAAAGTAATATATACATTTGCTTGGGATTGAAGCATCAGTCACTAACCAGTCACCAAAAGTCATTGTGAGCTTTCCCTTTCCCGTTTCTATAATTTGCATTGTCTCATTTTGTCACTGTTTATTGGAACACAGGGCCTTCAATACATATGTTAAAAATAAGCAGACTCCCCCTTTCCTCAAGACATCTCTCCAGTAGGCAGTCCACCAAGAGAGTGGACTACAGATTGCTTGGATGAAAGGAAGACTTCTCCAATATTGTGTTTTGCTTTTCTTTTTCTTCAAACCAGGACCCATGATGTTCATGTTACACCAGCCTTCAGGGGAGGTGTAACAGTGCCACTAAGATGGTCTTTAAAACTCAGCTAGACTGATATTTACAGAGAGTTTAATGGCAGCCTGATCTCATTTGCTGAGCACAGCAGCCATGGAGGAGAAATATTTCTCAACATGAACAAAGAACAAAATGAATTTAAAATTTAATTTGGCACTCCTCAGTATTCTCTGCTGGCAACCTCTTGCTCAAATGCAACATAATTATAACTGACATGGAAAACAGAAGAGGTATCCCAAACATGGAGACTTTTAAGTATCTGGATTTAATATCAATCTACAAGTCAGATGAGACAACTTAATAGGTGCATTGAAATAATGTTCATTTGAAGACTCAAAGAGGCCTGGCATTCAAATAAATGTCTGAAAGAGCTGTCATTAGCACCACTTTCATTTACTTCAAAAGAAAGTATTATGTCCCATGGAGAACAAGAAAGGACCACCATTGTGTCCAGCAACCTAAAACAGAGCCCAGAGTAGAGCACATGAGTTACCAGAGAGCTTGAGTTTGTTTTTCCCTTTTGTCCGCTACATGTTTCCATTCAGAGCCTCTCATGTTTCACAGAAAATTAATAAAATAAGCAAAATAGATAAATAAATAAATACATTAAATAAGCAACCTGCCTTTTAGCTCAGCTTACTTCAAATTGCTTTTACATAATCAAATGAGCACCTCTTTTGTGAGGAAAGGCTGAGAGATATATGTTTGTGCAGCCTGAAAAGAGAAGGTTTGGGGTGACCTAATTGTAGCCTTCCAGTAGCTGAAGGGAGCTTCCCAGAAAGATGAAGAGAGACTTTTTATGAGAGCAAGACTGTGACAGAACAAAGAGGAATGAATCCAAATTGAAAATGGGGTTAGATTAGATATTAGGAAAAAATTCTTTACTGTGACCGTGGTGAGGCACTGGAACAGGTTACCCAAGGAAGCTGTGGAAGCCTCATCCCTGGAAGTGTTCAAGGCTAGGTCAGATGGAGTGCTGAGCAACTGGTCTAGTAAAAATGTGTCCCTTCCCATGGCAGGGGGTTGGAATTAAATGATCCTCAAAGTCCTTTCCAATACAAACCATTCTATGATTCAAACACAGTTGCCATACTATTTCAAAATCAAACTCCACACTCAGTCCTGTATCGTTTTCCTTTGGAGGAGCTTCCCCACCAGTAACACTGCACATCCCCTAACACCCCATTTTCAACATAACTGGTCTTCTCACTTCCTCTCTTCCAATCAGCTTTCCAGAAACCTTCACTGAAGGAGAGCATTAGTTGTTTTCAGGGGAGCACATATAGCAGGAGATACAAACACTTTAATGTTTCAAGGCACTGTCTGCAGGGTGTCAGCAGCTGAAGTAAAGGCAGCAGTAGTGGCTTTACTCTGCAGGATGCCATCAAACACAAGAGATGGTCACAGTTTGGGGGATGCCTCCAAGGTCCTTGTTGCCCACTCCAGGGACCTGGGATGTGGTCACACATATCCCAGAGGCTCCCCAGTCACTGGCAGTCATGGATAACTGCTACTGGAGAAGCTGCCTCATATTAAGTAGAAAGGGACTCAAATTTAAATCTGACTGACATTCTTTTCAGCAAAACAGATGGGGAAAATAGTTAGGTTTTAGAGTCTGAAACATTCCAGAAGCCCTATAAACAAAACCCCACAGAGCCTTAATATAGCATGTTTTCCTAAGACTCAATACTCCCCTCAGCCAAAACACTTGCCAAATGTCTAATGCAAACACTAAAGCTGCAGAGATATATTTTTCTCTCTGCAGAGACCCAGGCTGCTTCCTGAAGTGCCTCTCCTATACCTACAAGTGAAAAGCCATGTTGTACAAATGCAGACCTTGCCTCACACCACACCATCCCCTCGAGTATGATGTAACCAGTACAACCACAGAAAACCATTTAACTGTTCTGCACATGATAAACAGCAAAGGTGGGTGCTCTCACAAAATTACTAACAGTCCATACATAGTACTCACAAAATAGTAGGCATTTTTTTCAAAAAGCCAGAAAATGCCATCTACCAGCAAGTATATGAGTCTGATCTTCAGGTTTTCTTGCAAATATTTTAGTTGGCAGTTAAAAGACAGATTAAGATAAAAATTCGCCAGACCAGACTTGTTTCTGCAAACAATATATTCTACTGAAAATAACTGTGTCTTTTTTGGTTTACTTTTTCAAAATTCAAGGGTGACAGTTCTTCCTTTTTATTAAATTCCTTGATAATGTCTTCTGTTCAAACTTTGATTTAAAAAACTGACAGAACTGCTAATAGCAATGAAATAAAAGGTATTACACTGTATACAAAATGCTCTCCTCCTGGATATTTTGATTTTTGTAATGAGCCTTCTGGCTACAACAACACTAACAAGTAAATCATGTGCCATGAGAGGAAACCATCTCTAAAATCCTGTATTACAGCCCCTAAACAGAGCAAGGTGGCAGCATTTAAACAAATGGCAGGGGTATTTACAACCAAGCAAAGACAAAGATAAGAGTGAAAGAAAGAAAAGACATTTTTGAGGTGTGGGCTGCTACAGGAAACTTCAGAAGAGAGAAAAGGTAAAGAGAGAGAAAAAGAGTTTAGAGCAGTTTAAATAGGAAGTTGGAACAACATGAGGAAAAGAGAGTGAGTAATCACATAAAGAGCACCAAAACAGAAAAGAGAGGAGAAGTGGTTAATGATAGTTAAACACTAAACAAGAGAGTGTTAAAAAAGCATGAAGTGTATAATGAAGGGAGAATTGAAGACCAGTTGAGATAACCATAGCAAGTGGCTTCTTGCAGCAAAAATAAGGCATAGGAATTACTGCAGGCTTACAGTTATTTCTCAGTCAATCTCTGCTTGAGAATAAAAAATGAAAGGAAAATTAAAAAAATGGCAGGCAATGAGAGAATTAATGACTTCATTAACCATCCATCCATGGTTTCAATTACATATTGAGCCTCAAAAAGAGAATCAGGCAGAAATCACTCCATTGCTGCAGTTTAAGAGACCTTTTAAGCAGAGCTTGAGCCTCCCACTCTAAATCCCACACTAGCCCCAACCTGATTTTACAATCCAACTCAAGTGGGCAGCCCAAGGCAGCACAGGCATTTCCATGCTGCTCCTCTTAGACCTCTGGATCTCTGTTAGTGCAAGTCAAGCTTGCCAGAGTGGCTCCATCTGCACTCACACAATTAACTCACACCCAGGTTCTTCTGAACCTGAACAAGTCTTTCCCAAACACAAGCATTCAGAACAAAGGAGACAGTTTTGGATAAAGCTCTATTGGTGAGCAAGTGTTTATTTGTCAAGCCTGACTGAAGCTGGCATATGCAACACATCCCAGGATCACATATGCCTTTTACAGGTGGGTTTTTTTGCCGTTAATAACTTTTATGCACAAGCCCTTCCCTTCATCTGTTCTTTCCGAAGCAGCTGGCAAAGTCCCAGATTACAGAAGCAAGTATTTCATTATTAGTCCATATGAGTGCAAGCTACCACTCTGAACAATCAGGTCTTCTCACACTATTATAACCTGCCCATATCCTCCAGCTCTTCCAGTAAAACGTGCCAACCAGCAGCTGTGTTGATGATACTGCTAAGCTGCATGTAAAGCAATGCTGAAGGTATTGCCATTGCTAATGATGGGCCACAGGCTTTGTAGTGAGTTTGCCAGGGCTCTGGACTGAGACTTGTTGAGGTTTGCCCTTTCTGAGCATTCCTTGGCCTGTCCACAGCTTTTTCATATTTGCTTTAGCTGCAACAGCATTTTTTCTAATTGACCAACCAGCTGTGGCTGATTTGATTTACTTTTCTTTGTCATTGTATGGAGCCACACTGGTTTTAGGTCTCTATTATGATAATATCTTATAAAGAAATGCAGTATGTTAGCAAAGGCCTTGAGAAATGGAGACACAAGATACAACGCAGATGAGTACAGGCATGGAAGATATGAGATGGGGCACCAGCTTGACAACAGAGACACAAATACTTGCTATAAACAACTGTCCCAAGGTCAGATAAAGAAACTGGACAAAACTGGATTTAGGGGTAAGAAAGAGAAAGCAGAAATAGTTTCCAATATACCAAAAAGGTTCGTCTCTAGGAAGTTTGGATATAACAAGACTGCAGACCAATGAAGAGAGAGAGAGGCATGAAAGCAAGCTAGCCAACATAAAAAATAAACCAACCTCAGGTCAATCCTAGAGCAAGGAAAAAGAAACCAGCAACATGAACATTCTCCTGATCAAGGACCCCAGATAATGACCATAGCCATCTCCACCACCCACACAATGAAATCATCAGCTGAGGGCTAAGAAGAGCTGGGGAAGGGTCAGCGTAACATCAGGAAAAGAAGTCGAGTCTAAGTGTATCTATAACAATTTTAACTGTGGTGGAGGTGGTGGTAGCATTGTTGTTAACATTATTATAACACCTGCATAGATATAATCTGTCTCTGCAATAATTACATCCACACTAATAACAATCCTTGGATTCAGCCATTAAGATTTAAATTATACTAACAATAAATCTTTGACTTAATATAACTATATAAAAAAAGGTACGGTTCCTCTTTTGCAGTAAACAATATTTTGAGCTGTGACTCCCAGCTTCACATACTATTATTTTCATCCCATGACCATGAATAAAAATGCACCCCAGGTGCAGACTTAAGAAGTTCCCACAACCCATTATTTTTATTCAAAGCACTGCTCATTATGAGTCCCCTTTAAAATCTTTGTCCATTTAAGAACTAACTTTTGCATTAATCCTTCTTTTTTCCTGCTTAAATGAATAATTTCTCATCAAGTCCCACAACAAACACTTTAATAAATTACGGTTTGATTAGTGCCAGATTAGTCACATCTACAAAATCAGTTTTTAAATGAGCTAGTTTGGGACATCAGTTGCCTTTCAGTAAACACATGCTGTGTTTAATGAAATTTAATATTTAATTCCAGTTCTTATATTATTCTCTTATTCAAAATGTGCTCTACTTTGCAGTCCATCGAGGCAGATGAATATGTCTGCAGCAACCTGGATCTGCTTTTTTCCCTCTTTTCCCTCTTCTTAAATGTAATTTTTTTTTTTTTTTGCTAAACTCCTATTGTACAACAGCAAGAAATAAAATTTGGTTTAATGGTCTTATTGAATCTGAAATGTCACATGCCATTTTTACAGAGTCAGAGATGAAAACGCAAGTTTCCTCTATAAAAGGAAAATTAAGAGCAGTTGGCTCTTGAGAGTTTTACCTCAGAAACACTTGAAGAACTTTTTGCTTCTCCAGGTCTGTACCTCATTCACCACTCAGTGCATGCCCCTGTGTCCTACCTGATCTCCCATTTAGAAAACTGAGGCGAATGCTAACATGCTTCTGGAGCCAGACCTTTATGAACCATAATCTTCCAGCTTTCCAGTTTGTTCCCTCTTCCTTCACACACGTACACATTTCCTTTGTTTTCTTTATTTGCAGTACTAGAGAAATAAAATTTAAAAGCTAGATTTGCTCTCCGTTTCCCTTGCAAGATTTAAGCCAGCTTAGTTGTTGGTGAGTCTCAGCAATCTTCAACTTCTGGACTTTCAAGACACTACTTTATAGGATGATCACTGCTATTTTTTTAAATTTCTGCAAGCTCATAATAGCACTTCAGTGGCTTGATCCCCAGTTAGATATGGAATTCCTCTCTACAGCTTTTTTCCACACTCTTTTTCTTGAGGAAACAATTTTCAGTTTTTTCTACTTTAATACAAATAAATTTGAATCAGTCCTTCATTAAAATCTTGCACCAATCCAACACACATCACCAGTTTACTTAATTTCACAAAAGTCACCTTTACACATTTAAAAATTTATTCAGATCTGTGTTCACACTCCTATGCAAAATAAAGCAAATCAGCTTGTTAATACTTGATACAAATGGTTATCTTTAGGGATAAAATTAAAGCTGAGACATAAGGTCATACTGAATCAAATTCTAAAATAGATCAACTATTTATAGTTCTGTATTAGGTAGTGAAGAAATCACATCAACAAACATGTAGCCCCTATTGCTATTAGCACCTTTTACCTTCTAATGTAAGTTGTGAAAGATAAACCCTTCTGTTATGAGAGATCTCCTATTTCACCCATGCACACTTACACAAGGGCTTCCAACTGAAGTTATCCACATTCAGCTTCGGGATGCCACAAAGCTAGGAGATGTTTTTCCATATTCCTCCAAGATAAGATTCATATGACTCAAAATTTTCTTTTCTATCACAGACTCAGAATATGCTGACTTGGAAAAGCCTCATCAGGATCATCAAGTGCACCTCCTGGCCCTGCACAGGACACCCCAGGAATGACTCCATGTGCCTGAGAACATAGTCCAAACCCTTCCTGAGCTCTGTCAGGCTTGGTGCTGACACCGCTCCCCTGGGGAGCCTGTTCAGTGCCCAACCACCCTCCTGGGGTGTTTAGGTTTCTAGAATATAAAAATATATGTTTTCTTGCTGTTTTGTTTTCTTGGGGCTTTCCTGGGGTTTCTGTGAGCTTGGCTTTCACTTGACTTAACTTGTCTCTGTCTCTGTGAAGGCTTTTGTTTTCCCCCAGCCCTGCATCTGAAGAAGAGGTCGAGACCATCGTGTTCTCATGTTCAGGAATTTCTTTATTCTTTTTTTATCTTACATTTGTTCTCTGGCCTGCCATGGTCTTCTCTGCAGGCCAGGCTGTGCTGAACTCCTCACTGTGCTCTCTCTCCAGGCTAAGTTGTGGTGTTCTCTCTTTCTTTTCTTTCTTTTTTCTTTTTCTCTCCACCCTTGGGAGGGCACTATCTTTTATACTGAAAATTACGTATGCTTTATTTATAACAAGTATCCAATATCTATCCACTATGTTGTACATTGTACTTTTGTTCTAGACCAACCCAAATGTCCCACACCACCACAGAAGACGGAGAACAAGAGTTCTCTCATATTTCCTCCATCTTCGTCCCCTAATCTCATATTCTAAAATCCAAAAATTCTACTTTTTCACCCTGTGACATGCTAATTATCATTCTATCTAAATTCTTGTGACTTATAAATCTTCCCAGAACAGTCAGAAGGTTGTCCTGGTTCCCACACTGGGGAAACACTTCTTCCTGATTATCCAACCCAAACATCTTCCAACTTCAGGATGTTTCATCAAGTCCTGTCCCGGATCACAAGAGTGAAGAGAAGCAGTACCTGCCCCTCTGCTTCTTCTCATTGAAGAACACAATGAGGTCTCCCCTCAGCTTCTTCACTGGGCTGAACACAAGTATACCAATAGTTTTATTTCTTTATTTCTTTATTTATTTAGTGCATATAATTCAGTTCCAGATATATTTCCTTTGCTGTGGTTTCTCTATTTTCTGAACCTTTTCTGGACCTTCAAGTTCTGTCAATCAGTCATGACTACCCACAGAGTGTGTGGGGGCTAACCCAATAATTTTCATTTGCAAGTACAACACCTCTTTCCAGCATCTCCATTTTCCCAGGCCACCCACACCTGATATTTCTCTCTGTTCTCACCCAAATGTGTTTCGGGTTCCAATTTCTCCTTAACAGCTTTCCAGCCTGACTACTGTGGTTTACAATCTAATTTAGTTCTTCCTCTTGTCTACCCTGCCACTGTAGTGTCATTCCTTTATCCAGTGCAAAATCTTCATTCACCTTACTTTTTCTTTCCTGAGTATGAAAAGTAGACATAGACATCACATACATTTCTCTGTATACTTGCTCAAGGGTAAAGCTCACCAAAGTCTTCCCAGAGCACAAAATCCTGAGTCTCCATCATTTTATCACATCTTCATGGACCAAAGACATACTGTGTTCATTTAAAACTATTACTATAGCCTTAGTGGTCTAAGCCCAAGACTGAGCCAAGATTTAAAGAAAGAAAGAAGCTTTACTTATAATAACTGGCTGTTCAGCTAAATGGTCTCTCTCTGGCTGAAAAACCATGTCTTAATCACATTTATAACAATAGTGATCTTTCAGAATGATTTTGTAAAAGAAAACCTACTAAGTTAATGATGAAACACTGAGTTTTCCTCTTTGCACAAATTAATTAATTAAATTTATATTTTATGTTTGGGTGGGCAGAGATCATGTGTCGGTCAGCGCATCAAAAACTCCCCAGTATTAATTCAGAGACCTGTAGCCACTGCAATTCTGCCCAAAACAAAACACATGTGCTCATTTTCCATCCTTCTGTGACTTTCCTGTGAGGGACTGGTTTCCTCTTGGCCCATAGTAATGAAATTTTGGCAGCTCCATCGCTAACAGCAAACGCTGGATGCCAGTACTCTGAGCCTGTGTGCTAACAAGACAGTTCAAAGCCATGCAGGAAACTGAAAATCAGCTGCATTTCAACAGGGCCAGCACCCATTTCCAAACACACAACCCAGTGCAGATGACTCATTGTCCTGTCTGGCAAAATGATAAGAGAATCAGGGAGTTTCAACTAGCAGCCACTTTTCAGCTTCTCTTTTTTCCTTCCTCTACCTTGCTTCCATGTGGGGTAGAGAGGGGGGCCACCACACATGGGAGCAGCTCCAGCAATGCTCTCCCTCCCTGCAGGAGGGGAAAAGCTGGCAAGCAGCAGCTGGCAGGGAAGAGGCAATTGCTTGAAGGTGAGCCAGTGATGGAAGGAACTGGGTATGCAGCAATTTATTCTGCAGTATAGTGGCAAATTTGAAAAACATAAAATTGAGTGTAACTCTCTGACTGTGGCTACAGATCAGCCAGGGAGAAGTAAGAAAGCTCTAGATGGCTGAAATTATATTTGGCAAGCTTTCTGTATTTTTTAAACTAGCATTTATGCTCAGCTACAGCACAGGGTACCCTGAGAACAAGCAAGAACTAAACAGTTAGCTAAAAGGGAAAAAAAATCATAGCATGACCCCTTGATAAGCCCAAGTCAAAAGCTTCATTTCAAAAATTGCAGTGTGCATGTCGGGGACAACATTTTTCACCATGTAACCAATTCTATGTTCTCTTTTCAACATGGACATTATTAAGGGCCAGAAAAATGAGCAATGAGGTCAGTGAACTCTGCCAATGCCATAAAAAAGAAGTAGGGAACCAAGAGTTACATGCCTGCAGAAATTAACATGCAAACAAGAAAAGAAAAGCAAAAAACAAGGACCTATTAACACATCCCATCTAGTTTTGTTCAAGTAAATAAACTAAAGTAATTAGTTCAGTTGTGGATAACAGTTCCTCTAGTCTTTGATATTTGCTTAGCTGACTGCATATTTGTCTCTCACATCAGGGTAAGGCAAATACACATACTGTGGATACTTTTATTTTCTAGTTCCCCGGACAAAAATGAATAGTTCAAATTGATAACAGATACCCCTAGGTACATGAGTTCTGCCTGTAAATGCTGAGCATAATTTAGACTGGTGTAAGCCTCAAGAAAATGGACAGTACAAATAAATACAGATGGAACATTTCTTTCATTTTTCAAAAATGTTTCATGGAAGAACATTAGTTTCCACAGGATAGCAAATCTTTGACAGAATTCTTATGAATTAAAATAAATTTATGTGTGTTTTTATAAGCTCACTACTACACAACTGCACTCCCTTCCACTAAAAAGATATTTTTGCACAAGCTATACAATTAAAAAGGTTATGCTTCTTTCCAGACCTCCAACATGAGATTTTTAAAAAGAGATTTTTATTTTCAGGAAGCCTAGGGAACACATCTAATATTTCTAATCAGTAATAACTGAGAAAGGAAAAATACCCAACTAAAAACCTAGCAACAAAAAAAACCCCAATTCAGTATCATAAACTGATGTTAAGAAACCAGCCATGTCTATAAAGGGATGAAAAAACATGCTGTGCTTTTAAAAAAAGCATTACATTTCTTTAATGTAAAAGGGGTGGTTGCTATTTTTTCTGTTGGTCCCCAGTGAGTGTACAGAGATCATTTTCTTAGCCCTGGACTTCAAAAGTTGTCTTAGAAATGAGATTTTTGAAATGAACATTGCAGTTGAAATCAGTTTCCTCTCATTCCCTGAGCTCTTATTTTGTTCTCATCCACAACACACACATTTTCTTCCTTTCTTTTGCTCTTTGTGGGTCTGAGCAAGTCTGGGCTCTGAACCACTTAGAAATACAGTTCTGCCTCTTCTCATAACTAGTACAACTGCCTCTTCCATTGACCTTGCACTCCCACTGCTCCAGCTGAGAGGCTGGACAAACAAAACAAAAACCCAAACCAAACCAACTCGTATTTCAGTGCATTCTAATGTATTTGTAGATCTTAACTGAAAAAGACATTTTAAGCCACTTGTTACTGCAATTTTTCCCCCTTCCTGCTCTTCCCACAACAATCACAGCTGCTGTCTCAGTATTGACAAAATTACAGTGGGTTTCTTAGATTTTCACTTCTCCAGGACTAAAGATTAGATACTCCTGGATCTGATCACCAGGAAGATCCCAGGAGACTGACTTCCATTCCTTCCAAAGGTTTTTGTTTCAGTGACAGCAAGGCCAAATTTCTGACTGAACTCTCCGGTGCATCCTCTGCACCACTTTTTCTCTCCTTGTGCTGTGGTCAGGACTACCACAACAGGTAAATCCTCCCTCTCTATTCCCTTTCAACTCCGCTCCCCCAAGATGCAAAAGACATAATTACTTGATGATGGCAGAGGGAAAACAGGCTCTTAGTAGTTATTCTTTCTGCCTCTTTTCACACCTCAAACTACCAGTTGTTTTGCTTTACCTAATGATCTTCTGGTTGCCTGAGACAAAACACAAAGAATATTTTTATGGTTTTTCAAAGTCTCTGATAAGTGACCAGATTCCAACTGCTCCACTACCATGACACTAGGAGACCAGAAAAGGGCAAATAAAAATCATTACAGAGAGCCTTCTGATATAAAGAATATTGCTGACATCTCCTCGGCTACCTAATGTGTTTTCATCTACCAGAGATTAATATGTGTACCTTCTGAAAAGTGTCAGAGTAAGGAGTGGCATATTCCCAACCACTTGCTGAATAGAATGCAGAAAAGAGTCTCTCACTGCCCCTGTCTATGCAAGAGAAAGCTTTCTTTACTCATATAAATTCATTTATTGAAACAGAGCAAGCTTATGAAGCCCCATTTTCCTGTCCATTGCAGTTTGTAACAACGTCCTGTGGGTATCACAGTCAGGAAGGAAAAATAAAAGGAGCAATCAAGGAGCGATTTTTGTAACTGGGTCCAGAGCCAAAGATTATTTCTAATACTGTGAGGACACAAACCATGTGCAGATTTACTTTGGTGTCACCACAGTCCCAGTGGCCACACCACCATTGTGAATGAATCATAGTTTGAGAGCTGTTTAAGCTGTGACATGATTTGCATAATGAACAGCTGTACTGTACAAGCCAAACAGATGCCTCCACTGTATTTTCATTTTTCTCCCTCTGCCCCAATGAAGACATTTGCAGCTCAATGGCAGCAGGCAAATCACAGCATCTGTCCCTACCCTCACTTCTGCATCTATGGAACAGCAATAATAGCACTTGCCTCCCTTAAAGGAACACTGAGAAACCCATAATAAAAATGATTATGTGAAGAGGGGATAATTTTATTAGCCAGCATCAGCTGCAGCTTGCTCTACTTTCCTGCATCTCATGCCTCCATGGTTCCAGGTTTTGAGCAGGGTAGCCAGACTCCCTCAAGCAGAGGAGAGCAGCAGGAGCACTGTGAAACTCCCAGTAGTGGCTCAGCATGTTGCTAAAGGAGAGCTGCCAGACCCAGCAGAACCCCTTTATCTTTCATAACTACTTTTCCTCAAAAGTAAACAAATTTTGGCAAATATTTCAGTTTTGATTTGCCAGAGATAACTGGCAGGTTGACGAATTTTTACTGGTTCAGTTTTTTTTAAACTTCAAATCAGGCTCTGGGAAATAGCCCATACTCAAAAAGAAAATAACCCATTTTATTTATTTTATTCATTTTAACTCTATCTCCTTTTTGCTGTTTGTCCCTTCAGAAGACATTCCAAAATATGCAATACAGTCAGGAAACTATCTAACCTGAAAGCACAGAGCCTCTCACCAATGCCCTCTATTAACCTTTCCAAGGGACTCCATTTATACTTTTTTTTTCCCAGAGAAATTGTCTCTTTGCTTCAAGTGACAAACATCAGGGCATTTGAACAGCTATGCAAAAATAAATTAGGAAAAAATTAAATAAACTGAAACAAAGGCTACGTGAAACGAAATCTGTGTTTCAGCCTCGTTGTGACACAGGGCTAGAATGTGTTTTTTAATCCTTCTCTTTCAAAAACAGAGAGCAGAGGGCAGCAGTTGTGTGGCATGTTATCGCATCTTTGCCAGTCAGGAAATAGCATCTCCAAGGCACGTATGCCCTCCAGCGTGACACCAGTCAGCAAATAAAGCCAAAATTCCAAACCTCATGTTCTGCAATTGAATCGTAGAAACATAGAATATTTTAGGTTGGAAAATACCTTTAAGATCATCAAGTTCAACCATCAGCCTAGACTGCCAAGATCACCACTAGTCCATGTCTCTCAGTGTCACATCTTCACATTACAGGGACCATGACCCAACCACTCCCCTGGGCAGCCTGTTCCAGGGCTTGACAGCCCTGTCAGTGAACAAATATTCTGCCATATTCAATCTAAACCTCCCCTGTGAAACTTGAGGACATTTCCACTCATCCTAACGCCTGTTACTTGGGAAAAGAGCCTGAGCTCACCACAGCCTCCTGTCAGGTACTTCACAGCCCTTCCCACTTAGCCAGAACTGCAGGGACTGCCTCACTTGTTCCAGTGCAATTTCAGTAACCAAGCTGGACCCTCCCTTGAATTCATGAAAGAGCGTTTATCATATAATTTAAGAGTAGCAAAAATGATTTGGGATGCACTGCCATTTCCTTCTCAGTTGTTGGAGACAGGCCAATGCTCACCATGGCCTTATCAGTGCTAGAAAGGAACAACCTTTTGACAGCTGCAGTGAAGCAGCTTTAGGCTGTTCACTGAGGGTGTCAGCACCACAAGGTAGTGCCTCCATCCATGGGAGACTTCTTGTGTGCTAGAAACAAGCAAGCCAGTGGAAGAAAGTACATCAACATCACTTGGCAGAACAGAAACTGAGGTTTATAGCCATAAATCAATTTGCTTGTACTTATCCAAAAAATGTGTGTGACAGAGAACTTTTTTCAGAGAAAATAGTCTTTCACTTTAATGAGGAAAACATTTCCTAGACAGAAAATCCCACTTTCAAATATGCCCAGGAAGACAGTGTTGTCCCTGTCCAGTCTCTTACTTTATTGGAATAAGTTTAATTTTTCTATCCAAAGTAAAAAAGGTCAAAAGATACTGTAGCGGTATCATTTCAGATGATAGAGGATGAAGTTGTACAGCATGCAACACACCTGAGATGAGACATCAGTGCAGCACTTTTGGCTTTTGGACAGTTGTTTCTTCCCATAAAAACTTTTCTATTTTGGAAGTCAACACAGAGCTCCACACTGGCAGCAAGATTTTGGTAGCTGCAGAATAAGGCCGCAGGCTGTATTACTATTGAAAGAACACTGTGCCTCAACTACATTTCAGTGGTATAACAGGTCAAAATACATTCAATTCTTTAAAAGTCTGTTTTCATCTACCCAAGTAGGGTGGGAGCATGTCTTCATGGCTGATTAGTCTTCTCTGTTATCATCCTTATCTGGAGGAAAGTTGTGGAAAAATTAAGAAATGCCATTCAAATGAAAAATTCTTGTCATCTGACATGCCTGCTCTAAACTGAGGGTCACCATTTCACTCTGTCCTTTCAATTTCCCTTCCAAGTCTCATTTCCAATCACAGATAATGCTCCCTTCCCTTTTGTTCCATTATCCTCGTATACACATTTTTAAAGAATGCCCTTATCAGTTCTTTTGCACCTTGTAACTGCTTTAGGTTGCAAAGCTCTCTCAAGACTACTAAAACAATTATTTTTCAACAATAAAATAAAATAAAATAAAAAGTCCCCTCTCTAAACCAAAAAGTAGCATTCACCAAACCACTGGAAGGTGAGAGTTTCTAAGGGAAGTTACATTCTTCCAAAACCAGACCCATATTCTATTCTTTCTATGTCTCTGCTACTAAGAATAATTTCTAGCATTGGGAGTACATAAAACAAGACCACATGAGGAAAAAAAAAATGGAGGGGTTATTTATGCTATTAAGTATTTAACACCTGCTTTGATGGGAAGATCATACACAACAATAATCAGAAAAATGAAATTTCATTGAGTAACACTAATACAAAATTTGCAACGCAAAGGTGAAACTCTTAAAACATGGGCAGGCAAATACACATTTCACACTGTTCCCATTGTCTTCATTTTGCATCTGCCACAGATCTCAGTATTCAATGGGCAAGTAGGAGCCAGAAAATCTCAGGGAGATGACTGGAGACTCTGGCAGCTAACAGGGGGAAAACCAGACCCCACTGTTACCCTGAGAGTCCAAACAGGAGAACTGGATACTCAAAAAGACAGAAAAAAGTGTCAAACAGTGACATTCTTCAGTGGAGAGAGTTAATAGCAAGCTGAGAACAACAAAATGACCCGAGAACTACTTTTCAGTTTGCTCAAGATTGACATACATAACAATGCAACAGGTCACATGTGAAAAGCTTTCTACAGAGTTGTCTTTCCAAACCACAATGGCTAAAGAGATATTTTAGTTCATAGTTCATTTTGTTTCTTTTTTTTTTTTTTTTTTTTTTTTTGGTCCAGATTCTGCACAGACTTGTGTGATAAAAATCATAACGATATAGTGTGTCATCGTATCATCACATTATTACAGAATCAGCCAGGAGATGCCAGAAAGATAAGACTGCATTTAGGAAGGAAGAAGCTGGCATTTTTAACCTCCAAAGGGAGACTACAGCCTGGAGGATGTTGAAATACTGCTGAAAGGCAGGTTTCATTCAAATTGAGTTCATATTAACATATAAATAAGGTAATTTTAAAAAGTTGCATCTATGCCACATATCCAAATGCAGTAACAACTAAAAGGAAAAAAGGGAAAAAATGCAGGCTGAAAAAATCTCAGATTTCTTGATGACCTACTGATTGATTTTTTTCCAGACAATATAATTTTCCACATCTTTCCAAAGCAGACTGGTTTTCAGCAACCAGGCTCTTGATGAAGCTCTTTGAGAACCACCCCTTTGGCAGTTTGAACAATCAGTTAGTCACACAAACTTAGTGCTAATTCGCTAGCAGAAAATAAAAGAAAGAGAAAAATCATTTATGGTTATGCTTAATTTAAAAACAAAATTTTAAAGCTTGGAATATCTGTCTTCTGTAATTGATAGCTGATATTTTGATTACTGTTTCCTACTCCTAAAAATAGCCCTAGGCAATATTGATTTATTTTATATCACATGTTTAGCTCGTATAGGAGATATGGGAAACTACCACTATAAAGTGCCTCATAGGACAATATTTATGGCATTCAGATACGCCAGTTTGGGACTGAAAAGAAAAAGATTTCCCAGCATAAAAGAGAGGTAATGTGAATCAGGACTCCCTTGCTAAATATCATATTCAAAAGACTGCTAGAAAAGGGCAAGGCAATACAATATAGAGCAGCCTCTCTTCTTCCTCGTGTGAATAGCAGTTGTTCCATAAACTTTTAAACTTAACCTGCAGTCATGTGTAACTACACTGTGTGACTGCATTTCTCAGTGAATAAAATATTTGCCAAGTGCAGAATTTTCTTGAGAATGCATCTCCCAGCAGAGCTGCAAAACAGTCCTGTTTGTCATGAGTGAAAGAAGCTGCTTGTAAGCACTTCAACAATCACAGAGGCAGGGTTTTCAGAAAAAAGTTCCAAATTTTTCTGCTCTCCACATAATTCATGCAAGGATACTTAAGAGATTCAAGTGATAAACCTCCATAGCCAAATCCATGCTTTCCAGACCACGTTCCTAAAGTTGAAACCCAGGTGGTCTCTTTAGAGCCTGCTGCTGAGTGGAGCTCTAGGGAGCACACTGTTTACACCATTTGGGATGCAGATTTTTTTCCCTTCCTCATGCAAACTGCTCCACTTCTCCTCCTCCCAGTCTTCTGCACTGCTAATACGTGCAGAAATCCAGTACTGTATTTCCCCATATGAAGAACTTGGCAAGGAAAGACCATGTGCTCTTGGCAGAAGTTTATCCTGGGATTATGCCAATAAACAATCATTTTCTGGTTGCCACAAGCATCCCATTATTTCAGTTTAGCCATTCAGTCCACTCCAGTTCAGCTCTGTTAGTGCTTCCTTAATAAACCCTTATTATCAGGGGCTTAGGCCTCAGTCATTTGAATTCATGCTCAGCTGGGACTTGGTATTCAGAGATCCAGTCCGAATGTCCTTAAAAAATTAAAACCCTTACTTGGTCACAGAGCAGAGACAATGAAATTTCGTTGGCTGCAAGCTATATTTGCACTCTTAAAGACTCGAGAAAAGCTGGATATTGAGACTTGTTTTATAAACAACACTTGGAGGCTTTAGCTCTCACTGAAGAGAAATGCCATGCAGTCTTTTTGCCTTCATCCTTCTTTGCATCTATAGCCTGTTGTTTACTACACAAATCAGTATCTTTTTCTCATCAATTTTCAACACCTGTTCTTTAACACCTGGGCTAGATCTGGTGGGGACAGACAGGACCCAAAGCCCGAAAGCACCTTGAAGCTCTCACTGGGTAAGCACAGACTGGGGACAGCACCTGAGACAGCTCCTCCTCCTGAGACACAGCTTGGCTGCTCCGCTGGTTCGGTGCCTACTGAGGAGGTAGTTTGAGACACTTATCTGTACAGCATGGGATTTACAGCTCTGGTCCAGGAGCCACAGCTCTCCCAGAGAGCAGCAGGCAGTCTGTATCACTCAGGACACCACAATGAATTTGTGAGGGGACTGGCTCCAGACTTTGAATTTTAGGTCATCTTCATTTCTGCACTGTCCTAAACCCCTTAAATTTCATTAGCTCTTGATTTCCCATTGTTTACAATAATGGTGTATAAACCATCAACCACAGAGTTTGTCTGTTCCCAGGCTGAATGTCACCGTGTGGTACCTGTCCAGGACAGGAGTATTAGCATGAATCCCTCAGACAAAGCAAGGGTGGTATCTGTCTGCTCTTCTCCATCCAGTTCCCTTCGTACAACTTGCATCCTCCAAGACACAATATTTAAATGCAAAAAGATGTATCAACCATGGTTCAAATTAGTAAGGTTTTACACTGTGTTCCTTCCTTTCCAATATCCCCTCCCTCAATATCATACCATCCTTAGTGCCCTAGAGGTAAGCACCAGTGAAATAAAGCCTCATCCCTCCACCCTCTCCTCTCCTTTGCTCTCTGCAATTATAATCAAATATGCAAACCACAGAATATGGATTCCCTGCCCTGCATCCTAACAGGAGTGGCTAGTTCCCTAGAACAAACTGGCTTACAAGATGTGGAATTCACTGATGGTTTGTTTTGGAGTTAGGAACAGGAAAAAAATACAGAGTGTGATAAAAACACATACACATTTTGGACATCTAAAGTGAAATCCTTCTCCATTTGGTGCTTTGAGTCTCTCTACAGGTTACTCCTGAGAATTGTCTAACCTGGGAGGATAGGAAAAGTACACAAGGTTTCTCAAAGAGATGCTTTACTCGAAACAGAATCCCCTGTGAACACTCTTTGTTTCTGTTCCCATAAACTTAACTGAAACTCTTTACTGCTACTGCTGACTGAGGAATTTGGAGACTAGCATGGCAAAAGCAGCTTTCCAGGGGCTGTACTGCTACTGTGAGCTGCCGTAGTGGTAATAAAGACGAGTTAGTGTGTGACTGAAAAACCAATTTCATGGGCTCCTCTCTGGGCCAGGAACCCTTGTCAAAGCAAAGAGCTCCCGAAGGCTCTGGATTATTCTGTTAGGGCAGAATTACACACACAAGAGTCCTGAGATGAACAGGAGTGCCATCCACCTCAAATGAAATCAGTGTCATATAAACCTCTGAAATTAAAGCTGTCTAGAAATGCACCAGACCTTGTAAGCTTTCCACTGCTCTTTATACTCTTCCTAATGGATTAGAGAGCTGAATATAATTGTAACTCTAAATGGTACTTCCCATTGATCCTTTGTTTCTAATTTCTTCCCAGAGGTTTAATAAGCAGCAAAGTGTCATGGTATGCATGACTTTTACAATTTCTGCAAAAAAGGAATTCAGTTCCAATGAGTCTCCCAAGAACACAGTCTACTTTAACTACCGAGTTTTGTCATTTTTCATTTTCGTGAATTTGCAAGAAATACTGAAGACAAAAGGCCATAATAAAACTGCAATAGCTGAAGTTAATGGGCAGGTACTGAGGAGGGGTGGGGGAAGGAAAGAAGAAAAGGTGAGGGATGTTAACTCTTGATAGATTTAGTGAAAAGTTATGACAAGTCTTTACTGGTCTATTTCTGCACAATCTCAAACCTGCAATGTAATCAGTCCATTCCTACACTGGTAACACACCTACCTCCAATGGGAGTGATGTTTCCAGAAAGCCTCAGGACTTTATTGCAAAATCCCAACCACAAGGTTGGTATAATCTGTCATGAATTAAATGCATGATTTCTCATTAGGGAAGATAACTCAAGGGTCCTCGAGGCAGACTCATTTGCAGTATCTAAATAGGTGCAATACAGCATTGCCCTCTACTGGATTTCAAGCTGTCTACTCATGCAAAAGTTGCCTCAGGCTGAGCTAGAGAGGACGATTTTTAAACAAACACTGTATTAATTACCATAAGGGAATATCCTGCCACAAAATAAGGAATGAAACAGTGAATGAATGCTTATCCCTAAGCCCTTTTTTTTTTCTCCACAGGGAAAGAGGCGGTGTTGACTTATTCAGCCCTTCCCCAGTGCAGCAACAGTCACGGACTGTTATGCATCCCCAGAGCCCAAACACTGCAGAGTGACTTGCACACAGATACACAACATCTAAACAAGCCCCTTGAATTGGATTGTAGGTGAACTCTGGCTGAATTCTGGTACCTACAAGAGAAGTCAGTCGCACGTGACTGTCACATCCGAGTGTGACCCAACACACAGGGTTTCCTGCTATACACAGCTTCTACCAACTTCTTTCTGGGCATCTCCTGATGAAAACTCAAGGGCTATTTCCAGTCTCTTCATAGCTATGAATACAGAGACTGTGGACCGATGTAGGATGAGTGTGACAAGAATGAGGAAAGATCTCCTGCTTTTGACTAAGATAATTTTCTTCCTAGTAGCTGGTACAGTGCTGCATTTTGGGTTTAATCTGCAAATAATGTTGATAACACACTGGTGTTTTACTTGTTGCTAAGGAGTGTTTATACTAAGTCAAGGAGTTCTCAGCTTCTTATTCCCTGCCAGCCAACAGGCTGAAGGTGCACAAGAAGTTGTGAGGGGACACAAACAGGACAGCTGACCCCAGCTGACTGAAGAGATCTTCCATACCACAGAATACCACGCCCAGTATATAAAATTGGGAGAAATTGGCCAGGAGGAGTCTATCCCTGCTCAGTGATGGTCTGGGCATCAGTTAGTGGGCACAGAACTATTGCTCTATTCATCACTTAGGGTTTTATTTATTTTTTTTCTCTCTTTTGTGCTGTCTCCCTTTTCGTTACAAATAAAATTATTTTAAGTATTATATTATGTTTCAGTTGTTAAACTTATTTCATCTCAACCCATGGGTGTTACCTTCTTTCCAATTATCCTCCCCTTCCAACAAGAGAAAAAAGTGAGCTACTGGCTGCATGGTACTTAATGCCCAGCTGGGGTTAAACCATGACAAAGAGCAAACTGGATGCAGCACTATGATATAAAGCAAATCTTTTTGTCCATTCCTGCTTTTCATCATCTATCATTTGCTGACTATTCCCTGTCTCATTGACTTTTTGGTACAGACAACCAAATGAGCACACCTATCCAGGCATATAGGCACACCTATAATAAGTAAATACTTATTTGAACACAGCTGCCTGCAATGGGTTAATTATACTCATATGACCTAGATAAAGACAACATATCCCATTTCTGTATTTCTTCAGCTATTATTCTTGCTGATCATGTAAAAGACACTGCAGGGCCTTTTGCATCCTGTAGCTTGATGCTGTACAAAAATGGGACCACATCCAGAGAATCAGGACATCTGCTAATTCAGACTAATATACAGGAAGCTGAGAGTTAGCAAAATACTGTTTCAGATAAAAAGGAAGTGCAAAAAGAAAGCTCTTTTCCATTTATACTAATTTCCAGAGTCTACCCTTGCACTTCTAAAGCGGTCCTTTATTTGATTTCTCCTAACTTGGCTTTCCCCACCACTCTTTCCCCTTTTCACTTTACCTTATTCTCTCTTTTCAATCTCAGTTTACCGTTTTATTTATTTTCCCTCTTCCATCAAAAATGCATGCAGTATATTCTCTTTGGAATACCTAGTCTGCAAAAGCAGCTGCTTATATCCCCAGTTTTCTTAGCATTCCTACTCGGTTATGTCACTAGTGGTTGTGGGAGAAACTCATTTTTCTTCATGGGTGGTATTGTTAATAGTTGTAGCAACAACAACAATAAAAACTTCAGTTTCTAAAGATACTTCCTTGCTTCATTGCTTAATGAGAATATCTGTACTCTAAACAGCCCCTTTAGCCTGCTTCTCCCTGCAAGGTATTCAGAGTTCTCTGTGGGAGGCTTCTTCCTAAAAAAAAAAAGTCATGATTTGTTTTCTCTTATCTTACAGCTAATTAAATTTTGCCACCATAGCATTTCACCTTTTCATTGTGCTGCATTTCCAAAGTATCAGACTGCACTTTGCCCTTTCCCTGCTTCTTTTTTTCTCCCTGTACTGGCAAGCCAAGAGCAATGGCTGGAGTTTAACGTAAAAGTTTTCAACCTCAGCCACATGAAATGAAAACAAAGAACAAAACCTACATTGTTTGATCTCTAGAAAGAAGTTAGCACCACAGGTCAAGGTTTGATAGTCTAGTGATTTCAGCTTACAAACTGTGCAAAGTAGAAAACATAACACTAATTAAAGGTCTGCATTGTTACATATGAAAGCATTCAGACATGAAACTGCTAAGAACGTACTGAAAGAGTGACAGATGGAAGATAAGACTTATAGACATAGTAAAAAAGAAAGGTGATAAGGTTCGCATTATCTAGAAATCAGTTCTTAAATACAAAGTCTACCTAGATGCCAGAACAGACTTTTATGGACCAGGAAGGCATTAAAGAACACAATTCACAGCATCAGTCCAATTTTTCACTGCTTTGTGTATTTTTTAAATTAGCTATCCTTGTTCAAATTAGCAGGCAAAATGATCCATTAATGTTTTATACTCACCTTGAACCAATGACTAGACAACATGACAAACCATATAATCATTCTTGTAATGATGGGAGACACCTAAACATGTAAAAGTTCCAAAACAGTACCAGTTATCCAAAATTGTTTTGGAACTATCAGTGGTCACTACGACCAGTGATGCAGATGATCTCTCCAGTTTAAGACTGAGGGAATAAATCACAATGCAAATACTTCAGCAAAGTGATCCAAGGTGCAAGGCAATGTATATAAAATTCTCAATGTGTCCCACTCAGGTTCATTCCCTACTTTACATTCTAAAGCACAACCATTCAAATGAAAAAAAACAACAAAAAAAAAAAAAAAAAAAAAAAAAAAAAAAAAAAAAAAACTCAAAAAAACGTAAAACCCAAACACATTGCTGCTTAAAACATTAAGTCACAAAGACAAACTTTACTTAAGACTGTTCTTGATCTTTGGGCACAGTGTACTTCATGACAGATTCTATTTTTGATTAACTGATCAAATTGACCTTTTTTTTTTTTTCCACAACAATAGCTATACATGTTTTATACTGGAAAATGCTTGGTGACGATGATATACCAGAAAACAAAAAATCTCCATGTGACCACTGCCCGGACCTGAACAACCATGGTGGAAAAAAAGATTTTGCAAGGCTTTAGATGGCCACAAATATAACAGTGACAGTATGTCCCTGATACTTTTCATAGCAATGTCAGAAAATCAATGCAGGAAACCTCTCAAATGGCTGATCTTCTTTTTGCTCCCAGGGTGTGGGTGTCCCAAAAGGTCTTGGCACATTCAAAAGCAATATGCAGAGTCCCTGGAGGACAGGACTGGAGTGGGAGGACTCTGGCAACATGCAGCCTTCTTTTGAGTTGAATGCTGCCAATAGGGAAAGGGGGAAAAATAGTTTGTTCTATTTGTAATTACACCATATAATTGCATTTGGAAATTATTGCCAACAAGAAAGTAGAAAAAGTCCAATGCAGTTTTCAAAATACCTTGCCTGAAAGTGTATTTAAGCTTTCCTGAGACTGACTTTTAGTCCCTATCAGAGAAAATACCTACGAGGGTTGAGTTCGAGTTACAACTGCAATAAGGCATGAGTAAGGTAGTGCTGTCCAAGCAGAAACAGAAAGACTTACATTCAACTCAGACCTCATGGCACCATGGACTCCTGATGAAATTTGGAAAATGAAAGAGTAATGCTGACAGAAGAGCAAGGAACAACCTTCTACTGTCAAAACTTTCTGAAAATTATGCTATTTGTTATTGCTCATCACATGCCAAGAGAAGGCAGAGCCAAAAACTGTTTCGTTTACAAACAAAGCCTAAAGTATTGGAAAATTTCATGCATTCATCGTCCCCTTCCACCTCAGTTTCCACAAAAATAAAAATAATAATAATCTAAAAAAAAAAAAAAAAAAAAAAAAAAGTCAACTCAAAACAAAGCCCAAAATGTTCGATGGACCTGGACCAAAAAAGCTCCTGGACTGGAGCTTGTCTCACATATAAAACTGCAAGATCCTGTGTTCATGTCTGTAAGGCTGCATGCTTTAGAAAGTAAAAACCCACATTAAGTGAACTTGCTGCCCTTAATGAATGTGTGAATCTCACACACTCCATTTTTTTCTTGCAACTTACTATGCTGATAGGGTTAATCAGGCAAGTGCTTGCATATTTAGCCCTAAGGGACTTGGGACTTGACTGGTATGTGAGACACCTAGATTCACAAAACGTGAGTCTTTTATACTGCTGATCAGTGCTCAGCAACTGCTGGTAATTTCTCAGGTGGCAGTGAAGTTTAAATACAGCTAAATATCACTCAACTCCATCCAGAGTAGCTAGACTATTGGAAATCTCCAGCTTCATAGGGCTCATTAGAAGCTAACTTACCTCATTACCTTTTTGCATTACTGTAGCCACACGATCTTCAGCACCCAAGCTACCACTCAGTCAGCAAGCCTTTATGAATCTCAGCCTTACACTCTTCATTCTCCCTGTACATCACCAATCTTAACGACTCTCAATCCCACTCCTGAACAATTAGGTCAATAAGGCTGAATGCACCCTCAGTGATGTGTGCCAGCACAGAAGGCAAGCATTCAAACACCAAAATCCAGCCTTGCCATGTTAGTTTTTCCCTTCTGGATAGTTTGTGGTACAGAGGGTATACTGAGACCTGCTGGCTCTTTTCTACTTTTACATTTTGCTATGAAAAGAGAACCTGTATCTGTCTGCATAATAGATGTATGCATATGAGATTGCTTCTGAGAACATTCCAGTCATTCCTTGTTCTAGCAACAGGAGAAACAAAACAACACAAAACATAGAAAGAAGAAAAACTGAGAAAAGAGGATGAAGCATTACCCTGTCTTAAATTCATTAATATTTATATCTTCATCTATGACAGAAAGGAGGAAGAACAGCTTATGCTGCCAAGGATCATAACACCAGCTTTCTCGTGTATGGATTCAGGGAGGCAAGAGGGAGCGTTCCTGCAGGTAATTAGCCTTGACTGCTAATCACATCAGCCAAAAGTGATGAGAAAATTAGTCTGATGCCCTTCCTAGGTTCCCAGAGCAGCAGTGCTGCTTACTGTGATGCTCTAATGCACAGCAACCTGCAATACATCCTCACCACCACACAGACCAGGACTGGCCATAACCAGAGTCTGCCCTTGGAACAGACGGAATAAAGCCAGAGCCTCTTCTCCCACTGCCCTGCTCTGCTCCTAGGACCATGTTTCCTTAGGGCTCAGGGTAGATAGCCAGCTTCTGATTCGCTCCATTGATCTGCCCTCCTACTACAACAGCACAAACCAAAGAGCAGGAATCATTTTCTTGATCTTTTCAGAGTTAACATTTGCCTGGTTTGCAGTTTTCCAGAAAAAAAACGCCAGGGTTCAGTCACAATGAATGCAGTGAGAAGCAGACAAGGACTTGGATTTACATTTGTCTGTACCTCTTGTCTACTAACTCTTCTAAAGATTTCATTTTCAGACGACCTGTCACCTGAGGTCTTATTCCTGGAGGTAGAGAGTAAAGCCCTAGCACACAGATATTGCCTACACACCTTATAAGAAACCCTTTCTGAAAGCTGACAGGGATGGCACAAAAGCTGTATGTTAGATACACTGAGCACAGAAACAATCAGTCCCAACTCCGTCACTCAAGGAAAAGACTCCGAACCCTTTCAGGGTAGAGGACTGTGTCACAGATGGCAAAGGCCTAAAACAGATGGTACAAGAAAGGACTTGGAAGAAAATGACAATCAGGAATGGGATGGGCCAGGAGACACAGGGACAAGCAGGCTGTGAATTGAGGAGGAAGGCTGATACAGAAAGCCTCAGAAAAGGAAGCTCAGCACAGCCAGCTGGGATGAGGACACTGGAACTGCAGTAGTAGCTCACCTGAGAGCAGGCAACTAGTTTGTGCTCCCTGAAACTCAAGGAAGAAAATGTAGAAAAATAAATCCTCTGTAGATTGTCTTCTCAAGCCAAGATAATGACAGCTTAATTATACTGGAACTTACTAAGGGTTATACTTTAAAAAAGTACCCTGTAAGATTTCAAAGGATGGAAACATAGAATTTAATAACTGTTACTACTAAACCTCATAGAATTCAAGTGAAAAGCAATTACCCCGTAGATGTCAGACTTTCAACCGCTAGAAGATTGGAGTAATTTGATTCCCCCTCATATAAACATTTACATAAGCCAGAGGCTGTCAGGGGATTTAACAATGGGAGTTCTACGTCAGAAGAGTGGGATTTCCAGCATCTATTTCCAGATCTGTGATCCAGGCCACCCTATTTCCTCTCACTCCACCTCTCTCCCTGCCACAGCCTAGGCTTGCTGTAAGCAGCTTTCTGCCAGAAGAAGGTTGGGTGATTAAGGTAACTACCTCACAAGGCTCACGGATTATATCTTCATCTTCACTGACCCAGAAATAACCTTAGAAATAAAAAGTAGGGCTCTTAGTGAAAAAGCCTGCAGACTGGGAGCAGGAAAGAACAGAACCACCCCAGGAGTTCAAGCCATTTCAGGGGCCAGTTGACAGCAGACCATTCCAAGGCACTCCTACCAGCAGCAATTCATCCTCACAGGTATCAGGAAAGCTGTATTTAAACAGTTCATGTCATCAGGACCTCCTCACACCACCTGGACTGCACAAATCATCAAACCATTCCTCTGCATATACTGGAGGTTTGAACTTTCCTTCAAAGCAAAGACAGTTCTGATTTAGATGGCTTCCTATCAAATTTAGCCCCTGGCTACTTTGGCTTCCTGGCTCCATGACCAAAGCAGACACACAGGATGCCTAGAAAGCAGTCTAAAGTGTCACCTTGGTATAAACCACAGCAGAGGACAAATTTCCCTGCAGCTCCAGGCTGTCTTACAGCAATTAGGCCTCTTTGAAGGAGGAAGAACATTGCTCCTTCAGACACAAAACTTTATCAGGATGTCGTGTCTGCACACCTCTGAGACAGCAGCTGAAGTGGTAATGTTGCTACTCTTAGTTCCTACAAACAAAAAGCTAGTTTAATACCTCTTGCCCCCTTCTCCATTAAGATAACAAACAGTGCATGCCCTTCTCTTCACTTCATCCATGCTAACAAGTTTTACAGTCACCAGCCAGCCAGCTAGGGGGGCAAAAGTCCTGTGATTTAACGTTTTGCCAGGTCTGCTCTTCAGAAAGACACACCTCTAAGTGGAAGGCATGATGATTACAGCTTGCAAAATGCTGTATTCCTGCATTGTGATTCTCAAAATGGCTTGACAGGAAAGGAAACTGCTTATGTTTTACCCAATCAGTCCTACTACAGCTTCTGCAAGGCATTGTACTCTCACTCGTCAAATAACACACAATTAAGACAGCTTTCTCTTAGCACTAGCTTTTCAAGGCAGAGCCAACATTAACAAGCACGTTTACTACAGAGAGGGGAAGAATGTATTCCAAGCAGATGTGAAAATAAAAAGAAATCTAATAAGACTGTGCAAGACATCACCCTTGAGGGTGAAACTATGAGACCGTCACATGAAGGAAAAGTGTACCTGGAAAAGGAGGATCAAAGATAGCAGAACAGATAAATCCAGTCTCTGCAGCAAATCAAATTTCTATGCTTTCAGTCTATCGTCTTAGTTTTTTGTTCGTTTCAGGTGAGAGGAATAGAGGAATAACAGAACTGAAAAATCCTGCTAGAGCAGATTTGTTCCAAACAAGCCTCTCACCAACAAAAGCACATTAAAATAGGAGACAAATCTCTTAAGAGGAAAAAGAGAATAGCCCAGGTTCACTGGCCAGTACACTTGGTACAAGTGCTGCTCGTGAGGCAGCTCACAGCACCCTTCCTCTGAGATAATACTGCATCAAACTCACCCTCCTGCAGGTACAGGGAGACCTCCCAACAAATGCCACAATTACAAACACATTAGCAGCTCCCCTCCTATTTATGTGCAGGCAAACAGTCTGAGTGGGCTAAAGTAGGCCAAAATCTTCCTTATTAACAAAGAAACTTGACACTCTCAGTCCCTGCACTGCCTCCTTCTACCTCTCATGCAAAAATGCCTCCTGTGCCTTTATTCTCCATTCACTTTGTCTCTGGCCTATTTCTGGGGTCCCCTCAGCCTGAGTCTGCATACCTCTGAACCAGTGGTGGCTGCTGCAGTTTTGATCCTTTCCTACCCTGCCTGCTTTAGCTGCCTTTATTGGCTGCAGCATTTCTCCAGAGTTAGAGCTCTTCCTCTCAGCAGTCTCTCCTTTAGAATGGAATAATGAATATTGCAGCTGATTCTCTCACTCATTAGAGGAATTTTAACATCTCTAGAGTTAGCTTTGACTGGTAGGACTCTCATTCATTCAGTAATGTAAGCCTCCATTCTGCCTTTGCTTGTCAGTTTAGAGTATTTCTAGCAAATCAAGCTATTCCTTCCCTATCTCCCCTAGCCCCCAAACCCAAAACTGTTGTTTTTGAAAATCAGCCTTCTGATTTGTTTTAGTATAGTGGAGTCAGTTCTCATGAATTGTAAGATAAACTAGGATCATGTTTACATCCCTTTGTAAAAGATATCACCTGATGGACTTCTCAAGTGACCAGTGGAGATGGAGAGGTGGGAACTTCTCTGTCCAATCTCTGGTCACTGTCCAGAAACTGATAGATACGAGGTCAACAATAAACGAGAGACTTCTTTTCTTCTTCTCTACCTAAACACCTGTTGTGTGTGTTACTGTGTGTTTCTATCTGTGTCACAGTAACACAAAACAAACAAAAAAAATCACATGAATATCACACTTTTCTAATAACTTCTCTAGTATCTCATTTTTACCTGCTGTAGTTACTATATACAGCCTTGATTCTTACTTTTACTCCATTGCAAAGATGCAGGGTTTGTACAAATAAGTCTGAAAAACACAGTGTTCTTTTTGCTACAAGTCCTTCATTATTGCTTTTTAAACAAATTAAAAAATAATATATTACATTACTAGACTGGCTGCTACTGTCTTACACACCACACATAAGTAAAAAAACTCCATGAAAATACAGACTTGAAAAATAAAAAAGAATCATGAAGATTCTTATTTTACAAGGTTCCAGAATTCATTTTGGTACATGAAGGAATGCATAAGAAAAAAAACATTCAACAGCAAGAGTCTGTCACAGTCAACTTTTAGCAAAAAACCCTAACAGCCTCCAGCAATAAAACCTGCACTTTTCTAGCACAATAAAAATCTCAGAATCCTCCTCTACCTTTAACAGGTTAAGCTGTTCATTACAGGGCCACAGGGAAGCTCAAGGGTGCTAGTGAGTGGGGAAATAAGCAGAGAAATCATAATTGCAAGAAAAACCTTTCTAAGAAGTGTCAAGTACCCTGCATGGGAAGGAACTGAGTCTTTCCAGACGTCCCAACTTGACCTGGATGCTGAAGGCTTCATATCAGGTATGATTAGAGTACAGAGAAACTTTTATAAACTTGGGTTGCTGATCACACGGCACAGTTTTTGACAGTAGCACACTCAGGACTGGCAAGGACAGTATTGCTCAGTCTGGGATCCAGACAGATTTAGCAAGCTGAGAAACAATGCTGGGGAATGGCTTCCAAGCACGTTCCTCAAGGAGTTGAGCTCCAAACATTTGCATTTTCATTTATTACAGAAAACTCAAGAAATCAAGCATGACAACTTTTTTCCACTCCACACTTAGCAGACTTTCCTGCTAGTTCACATTAGGCTCAGGTCATCACACAAGAAGAAATGAAAAGCTTGGAGATGAAGGGATAACATGTTCTAAAACTCAACAGTACCAGAAGAAAGATACCATGGTTGGAAACTAACAAGAAATTCTGCTTTGAACCACTGCCTCATCAGGTCACAGAAATGAAAAAAAGGGGAATCTTAGCACAGACTTGATTACCACTACCATGAGACCATCCAAAAAGAGGATGTGAATTCAGAATGTAACACATGTGGCATAAAGTCTTGGTGCCTCCTTCCAAATCCTCTCCTGTAAAATCAACCTTCAGAGAAAAAACATCTGCAAATGTCAAAACTCAGCAGGTTTTATTTTGGTTTTTTGTTTTATGTTGGCTCTTTTCTTAACATAGGGATTGTCCAGTTTCCTAACGAAGAATGTTTAAAACACCTAAATTTTGGGTATTTGGAAATGGCTTGACACATTTTGCTACTTCACATGCTGTCTTCTGGGACACAGACTTTCACTGAAGGACTCTTTGTATGCTGCCAAGAGAACATCCCTCATCTTCGTGGGCCTCCTGGAACCTCTTTGAAAAGAGTGAAAAAATAACCTAGAGAAATGCCAAAGCAGCTGGGATTCTTATCTCTACTCAATTTCCCCCTCCCAGTTCTCAGAGGAGAAGGGGTGTTTACTTAATCAGAAGATTACATTTGTTGATCAAAGGCTGAGGGGGATCCTCCCTAGCTCACACGCCCCATCCACATGCAGATTTCGGAGCACGGCCTCACTGAAGCACAGTGCATGGCAACACAAATGAACTACCCCTATATTAAGTCACCAGATGTAATCCTGACAGCAGCTCCAAGCTCTTGGTTTCCTCCTCCTCCTCTGATCTCTCTCTTTCTCCTGCCTCCCTCTCTCTTTGCTTTGATGACTTTGACAGCCAAGTTCTTGGAGAGTTACTCCAGGTTACAACGTGTCACCTTTAATGGAATTCAAAGCTTTAATTCAGAAAGTGGCCACTCTTGACCTCTGGCCCCGCTGCCACCCACTCTGCCACCCCCCTCCTTTCTCCATCGCCATGGAAATGAATAGCTGAGCGAAAAAATGGGAGCAGGCAAAGTCTAAAGCTTTTCACAGAGCCCCCAAAAGAAAGATGAATGAAACTCATTCATCACTGAGCAAGGGACCCAGAGAGCAAGCCAGAGGCAGAGCAAGCAAGGGAGAAAGACAGCCTGAGATAGAAAAGGTTACCTCATGCAGGAAGTTATGTGATTTGAAAAAGAAAAGCACAGGAGGTGTGAGGGAACATAGCTCACTTGCAAAAACTACAGATTCCACCAAGAAAGATGCTGGTTTTGGGAGCAGGGGTGGTTTCCTCAGCCCCTTCCCAAGATAGAAGTTCTTAAGAAAGGATTACCAGGAAAAAGATAGAAATTTGAGGGAGAAGGGAGAAATGCCTGAAAAGAAATCTCAGTGGAAGTCTGAAGGATGGACCACTCATGGAAAGGAAAAAATATAATTAGAAACGAAGCTGTGTTTTTAGTGTTTAAATTCTGTTCAGCAATTCTTCTACTTTAGAGAGAAGCATTTTTCTCCCAATGCACACACCTGCCTTTCCTCCCCATCACCTCCGCATCACATAGCTTGATTTGTCTTCATATGTGATATCAATCAAATACCAAAGCAATTTTTAGCACTAGGGAGTAAAGCACTCTAGAGGCAATAGCTTAACTCACTCAGACATAGCACTGGGTTTTCTGGTGCTTTCCTCCAATTCCCCCATTTCTTGCAACCTCACTAAAACTGCAAAGGGCTCCTTCTTTTCCCGGGCATCTGAATCAGATGCACAGTAAGACAAATATAATTAAAAACACAGCCAAAGGACACCACATATCCCAACATCAGAGGAAGGAAAATGTGCCACTGCATGCTGTCTTATAGAGCTGAGGGAGCTTGCTGATGCCAGTGACAGTAAGAAAGGGAGACGGACAGAAAGGAAAGTCTGAAATGCAGCAGCTCCAAAGAGCTTAATTTGCCTGCACCACTTGAAAAAGAGATAAGCAGGACAGAAGGAAGGCCAACAAGCTGTGACAAGTGATTCCCTAAATTCAGAATCTTTTGCAAAGGTATTAGATAAGAGTGTCATAGATTATACTAGGATATTTATACAATTGATGACTTTCCAGAATAACCAGTCAAAATTCATCTCAAGTATAGCAAAACTTAGGCAGAATCCAGTGGGGTCTTTGGGGATGGTTATGGGAGAAAAGCTGTAAAGGGCAGATCTCAGGAAGAGGCAAATTCTTACCTAAGACTGCCTTCCATCCTTATCCCAACAGAGAAATAATAATGCAGTTCTCCTTTCCAGTGAAGGCCAGTCCAAAGTTTACCCATTAAGTAAGACTCAGAAGAGAGCCTACCTAGAGATTAAGTGATAACTCCAGGAGATAGCTGCCCCTTGCAGAGCCATTACCATTCTGAACCATGAGATTCTTTTGCCTCCTTCCGAAAGCTAATCAGGCACGATTCCCTTTCATTCCTCCAATCCTTTTGCCACAATTTAATTCCCTTTTTTAGCATTCAAGTGAAAAGGTATCACCCGAGAGGCAGGAATCATTAAACTTTATTCAGTGTTAATTCAGTGAACTGGATGCCAAGCCAGGCTTCCTGGGAATGACGTTAGCACCTCTGCTGGCCAGTGAGCTCAGACACAGAGCTCATACTTAAGCTTCAGCTTTTAGTTAATCTGTATTACCCTCCATGGTGGCTCACACCCTGCCCTAGCCTGAGCTACCCTGAGGATTCCTCAGGGAGGCAAATTCAGGCACACAAGCAGAAACACTCACTTCAGTGAATATACAATATATGGCCTGGGAATCACAGTAAGAGAGAGCCAGTATATTCACTGAAGAAAAAGAGAATTCGCAACTTGTATACAAATTAACCAAAACTAAAGATAGCATTCTCCATTGCTTCCAAATACCTCTTCCACATCTATCAAAAATTAAAGCAGGCACAGGTGTCACTCCTTTTCAACTGCAGAATGCCTAGTATTGAGGTGGTGTTTTTACCTCATCCCCTGTTATTGGGGAGTCAACCCCTCCAAACACTCAAAGGCTTGCTAAGACCACAGGTATTGCCTATTAAAGCCAGTGAGGCACATCTCACTACGGAGAGATGCCAGCACTGAAGGCACAATGCAGAATTGCTGCTACCCCTCTGTGCCCTCTCCTTCATGAGAAGCAGCTCTGCTAACATGGAAAAGCTACAAGTAATGCTACAGACTCGTAGGTTGAGGATAGAAGGGAGAGCACTGCAACACAGCTAAGGGGGAAAGGAAAGATACCAAGAAAACCAACAGGGATGCTCCTCAAATCCTCACATCTTGACTCATCTTCCCCAGGCCTCTGACCTACAGACCTCTTCCTCCCTCCCCACCTCCATGTAGCTTTGCCTATTCAAAGCTGGCTTGCAAACGGAAAGAGACTACTTAGGAAAGGTTTTGCTGGTTAAAAAAAAACAAACACTGTCTATTCAGGGGATGGCAAAAGTTAATAGGATGATGCTATTCCACACAGACAAAACAAACACACAGCTCTGGCATAACAAACTTGTGTTACTGTTAAGAACAGATATCAGTAATATTTTAGTGAGGAGTTACCCTCTAAATGGTACTTCTCTCTGGTGGCCTCAGGCTAAGGCTTTGACTTGTCTTCAATGAAGATGTCACTGGTTGATCCATGCTTAATTCCTGCTGTAGGGCAATTCAGGTCAGCTCTGAGCTGCACATCTGTTTAACATAAACACACAGATTTTGGAAGCAGCAAATTGTGCCACAAATGGCTCCACAGAGGTGGGAAGCCTCATTCGCTCTTCAAAGAAACTTCCTACAGTAAATTTAAAATCTTCAGTGAACCAAACATGAAGGACACCTGCATGTCATTAAGTACTTACTGCTGAGCAGACAGCTTTCTGGGTCACCATCTGTTCATCAAGAGCACCAGCTCCTGGCTGTCTTTCCCCAATTCAGAGTGCTCCAGGCTTTGAACTCTCAGCCGTGGCAGCTCACAATTACTCAAAAGGTAGCATGGATGGTTCTTCTGTGTCAGCAACACAAATCAAAACACAGTGTCCCACGAGAGAACAATTCAATCAGGCACAGTTCAGTAAAGTCTGTTTAAGGATTATAGGAGCTAATCAGAACAGCTCATAATGTACATGCCTCTGTCTGTGGTATCTACTGCTGCCCTTCCAATCTCATCAAGCTGCCTGCTTATCTGTAGTTATCTGGCTCTGGTAACACTTATTGTGTGTTGTTTAAACAAAAGCCCTCTCTTGAGCTAGAATGATTACTACCCAGGCAACTGCTCACAGAAAAAAGTTCAAAATTAAGATCCCTTGGCCTAAACAACACAACTTGTTGGAAACACTTTTTGTAGCAACAGGAGGAGGTGCTTGCATAAAGCCTGAGAATAAATATCTCATCAGCTCTAGAAATCCAGAACTACTTTCCAGAGACTCCAAAGAACCCAGGCTGGCCCAATCTTGGCACTTTTATGCAAAGTTTTCAGCCTAAAATTTCAGCCTTTTGAAGTGGAATCACCAGATGGTTCCACTAGATCAACACAATCATCAAAACAGGCAAAACTAATCACAGAGACAAAACAAAAGGTAATGGGTCCTAATGGTCACTGGGGAGAATGATCCTTGTGTAAAACAAAGCAGGACAAAGAGAACAGAGGCTGCTCTAAGGTCTGTGGAGCTGCTGTAGTCTATAACCACCTTCCACATTAGGAGCTTACAACTTCTGCTTTCTTGCCCCCTGTCCTCCCCACCCAAGCTGTATTACACAATCTAAGGACTGGCACAATTCCGTATTCTCAGAGAAAAGAACAAACAAATTTTCCCATTTGGGAAAATCCTGCTTGGTATTTGATGCTTCAGAATCTTCTTAAATAAAGCCAGCAATTTATTATAGCCATAGCCAGTGCTCAAACTAAACTAGAGTTCAAAGCTGCTAAGCCTCTTCATTCTTCTCAATGAGAGAAATATCAGCATTTCCCTTGATTTTTGGAAACAGAACTGGCTTATCCACATGACCAGAAAAGCATGTGGTGCTCCCATGAGCAAAGGAAGCTTATAAAGCTGCCACCTCCTCCACGCCACCTAAACACAATCCACCTATCTCAAAAACACATGTTTTTCTTCATTCAGATTCACCTTTCTAAGGGGCTCCATATAGGTGAGACTTGAAGAGAGGAAGAATATGCTTGGATGGAGACCTTTCATGCCTAAGGACCTGGGTTTTAGGAATAAGGGCTGTGGCCTGCCTGTCTGCTGTCAAGAAAATATCTCTTGATTGGAAAGGAAAGCATGCACTTAGCCAGCATTCCAAAGAGACAAGGTAAGCAGGAGAAAAAATAGAAAGAAAACACAAAAAATTGCCAACAACAAAAATACGCTTAGAAAGGAAAGAGTAAGCAACTCTCTACTTTGCTGATAAATGACCTCCCAACACAGCCCTTTTATTTTTTCCATGATGCATGTTTCTCTGTTCCCTCTGCCTTTCATACGATATTTGACTGTATTTCTCTAGGTTTACAGGAGGCAAGTTACAAATTGATATGATGAAGGGCAACACAAGAGGTGTGACTTGCAACATGTCACAGCCTTTGCAGGAAGCAAATTGGCACCTAAATTACAGTATTTGCATATTACAGTTAAAGAGGGAACTCAATTACTTGCTAAAGCAGGACACATTTGCTATCTTTCAAAACACAAGTTCTGCTTCCCTGACCTGCCCACATTTCACCTCTGAGAAGCTGAGAAAAACTCTTCTGTCAAGACAAAATGGATGTCCTTATGCAAAAGCCCCAAGCTAGTTCCTTGTACCAATCTTCTGGTATCCACAACTCCACATTTGCCATTTACACTTTGTAAGATGAGGGATCCACTGCCTTCTAAGGAAAGCTTTTGTGAAATTATCATCCTGCCTCCCACCATCAACACTGTAATATAGTAAATTAGTTTGTAATTGAATTTTTCTTATCATAGCTTTCCCCAGCAAGTTAGAGAGGCCTTCAGTACTTGCAATTTTTCTTCCCTAGGAGATATTTATAATGTGGTTATCTGTTCTTCTTGAATTTGTCAGGCAGACTAAGCTCCTTAAGCTGCAGAGCAAACTTTCTCCAGACACTAGTTTGCTGGAGAGTTCTTCCTTTTCTTTCTTTTTTCTCTTCTACATCTTTTGAAAATGCTGACACCCACACAGGATGCCTTATCCTGGTATCTCCATCATCACCATCATCACCCTGGTCTGGCCTTCTCAGGCATATGCCTGAGATTTGGGTTTAGGCTTTTCTCCACAGTACTACATTCAGAGCTCATTCAGCTTCCTGTGACCCCCTAAATTCCTTTTTAATCCCTGCTTTCCAGATATTTCCACTACATAGGTTTCATTCTTACATATGGAGATAAAAAGGGCAAAATTATGCTGTGTTAAGCCACCATTATTTTCAGCACTGAAACACAGCAGGAAAAATCTCACCCAACCCTAAAACAGACATAGACACAAAAAGGAATAGGTGGAAAGAGGCTCCCTGCCTTTTCCTGACTTCTTTCCCTCTTTCCAGAAAGGTACAAAGAGGTCTTCGGTAGCCTCAGTCTGTTAATAATTATTCCAACGCTCAGTTAGTAATGACTTTTGCAATATTTAATATTTTCCTTATAGATTAGAATCTAATTCTTCATTAATTTTTAAAAGAAAAAAAAATTAAAACGTGTTTTCAGTCTTCAGCTTTAAAGAAAATACTTGAAAGTATGACCATAGGGTTACATTAAAATAATAAAAACCTACGCAGAAGGCCAGAACAAAGAATCCCATCATTGTTTTGGATTTTCTTCATCTAGCGATTTTTAGGCAAATATCCTGACAGGAAAGGGGGAGGAATGCTGCTGTCAGTACTGTATTCAGTGAGTATAATTACACTGAATTAGTGCTAAGGGGTTTAGAGAGAGGGAAAAATACTATTCCACAGAGTTAATATAAAGTGGGCTTTCATGTACACACAAACCCACAAGGAGCAAGCCGCTGCCTGCTGAGCCCTATTTGAGAGCCAAGGGATTGATCGGGCTCGGCCAGCCCTTGCTCCAGAGAAAAGCTGCAGTTGTGAATTACTGTAAAGCAGCATTCACATGATTGATGGGTTTACCCCCACCACCACATTTGTTTCAAAGATCCATTTTGTCTTCTGTGGTGACGGTGTGAATTAACCACACTCACAATGGCTGGCTGGGTTTTGCCAGACCGATCCAAGGTCCTGGAGTTCGACGAAGCTTTTATCTCATGCAGCTGTGTGACTGGAAAATGGGACAGGGATGCTATTTAACACCCAGGCTTCTGAGGAGCACCATAACATCAGCCTCCTCAAAGAGTCTGCAAACTTTCTGCCAACAGACCAGCCAGCTCCCGCCTGGGGAAGCCTTTGAAGGAGCTCTGCCTCTGATTTCCCTTGCAGTCTGATTCTACACCCACTTGTCCTTACATTCCAGGGACCACGAGGTGTATTTATTTCATCTCTTGTCTCCTTAACCCAATATGTTTTCAGCAATAGACTTTTTTTTCTCCTTTTTCCCAGTGAAGAGCAAGAGAAAGCACGAACTCTGTATCCAGTAAAAGATCAAGAGACCACACAATTTGTGATGAGATTTCTCCTCAAGGCTCAGGCACTGCAAATTAAAAGTAGTTAGGGCAGCAAAAAGAATGGGAGAGAACAATCACACATGGGCCCAGATCATGACCAGCTTTTAAAAATGTCATGAAGTCTTTTGAATGGACAGTATAATAAAAGAAGCTGGAGTTTTATGAATGCTCAATCACATGTCTGCTTGGGGGCTGTCCCATGGCATCCCAGGACCTGATTTTTCAGCCAGGAATAAATAAATCTGTGTCAACTGCAAACTGTTCTGGTCTCCTCCCAATTCCCTGGAAGGTACCACATACATGAATAACATTTTGTTTTCCTTTTTGTGGTAAATACATTGCCTAAAAGAGAGGAAAAGAAAACCTAAAAAAACCCAAATAATAACATTAAATACTGTTAAGTACACCAAATTTCCTGCACAAAAGCAAAATGTAATCTTCCTACACACACCTCTGCCAATGCATTTCACACCACATCATCCTACAACACTTCCTCTGTATTCACAGTCCTGTTCTAGCCACAAGATAAAAAAAAAAAAAAAAAAAAAAAAACAAAAAGCAGCATTGCTACTGCAGTCCTTGGTGTCCCTATATTCACACCGTTTCTTAATCATTACCTGCAGCATCATCTGCTCCCCACAATGTGAGAGCCCTTTCTCCCAGCTCCACCACCCCAACAGCTGTCCCAAGCCTGGATCTGGAAAAAGGATCTAAGAGCATGACAGGGCAGCTTGTTTTCCAATCAGTGCTGGGCCTGGGAGCTTCCCAGCACACCCTGCCTAGCTTTGTCAGAGCACAACAAAGTGCTCTCCTCAGGCCTAGGGAACCCTGCAATCAACCCTCTTTGGTCCTTTCTTGGACACCATCTGCATCTGCCTTTACAGCTATGGTAGATGTTTCAAGAATCACAAAGTCAAGTGATTTGAGAGGTCTCTGCCTCTTCAGGAGCCTCCCCAGCTCCAAACCAACCCAGCCTCCAAAGTGGCAGATGCTGAAGTTGCACCAAATGGGGTCAAGCACATTTTAGCCACTACACCCAATTCTCACTTGGAAATTCTCACACCAAAACCTGTCATAACTGAAAGCACACAGTAACTAGTTTAGTCCCTGCGCACCAAACAAGCCATACAGACCACAGTTACAGCTCAGCTGTCCTGGAGTGACTGGGTTAAAAGATGAACACTCAGCATTCTTGGCAGCAAGTAGAAACTGCTCTCAGACGGCCTCCTGCTACCATACATTTCCAAATTTTGAATGCATACATTTCATTAACCCCAAAGGACAATGTGTTCCATTTTACAGTGAAAAACTCTCTCCATTGCAGAGAAAGTGATTTGAACAGACCATTTGACTTCTCCTGACCTCGGTTGCTGTGATTTGCCTGTTGTGCAACATACACACAGGGAGAAAGGAGAATGGGATCAATGGTAGGCTTCTCTGGGACCTCACAGAGCTGCTGGAAGCCTGCAAAGCACACATATGAAAACGCACCATAAGGCAGTGCCATGGATGCTGTGTGAGCTGTGGTGAACACCAGAGCAGCAGAGAACACACTACTGCTGTGTTAACAGGGCCACCAAATCCCACAGACCAATCCCAGCAGACCAAGATGAAGGCTCACTCCAGTCCCAGGAGGCTGGCAGTCCTTGTTTCTACCTGTCATATGACAAAAACATTTCCACTGAACTCTGATCAGCACACTTAAACTCTTCCCTCCCCCAAAATTCCTCTAACCCTGCAGCTCAGTGCAGTGGCATCAGCAGCTGGATGTCAAACACAGGTGTGCTATTAAGAAAGGTCAAGTTATTTCATTTCCAAAGCCTTTGCACAGTGGGGCACCATTCAAAACAGGCATGTTTTTCCTCAAGTTCCACCTAAACAATGATTGGCATTAAACAAAAGTTCCTTCTTGTCACCCCTTCATTTGCCACACTCAGTGGCAAGGTAGGCAAATGTTCTAGAAGCTCCACCTTTAGAAGCAGGAGGTTATCTGCAACCTCAGTTGGCTTCTGTCACTCCTGGTGCTGTGTGTGTCACAGCAAAACCTGTAACGCATTTAGTGACTCACATGATGACAGGGAACACTAAGCCCTTGTGCCCATGCACAGCACCCTCCATAAAAGCCACTTGAGCTCATCAAGATTAGGAATGAGCACTTTCTTAAGTCCAGCCCAATCCAGTTAACAAGCTTATATGGAAATGCTGAGAGACAGGGCTGACAAGTGGCACTGCACCTAACTCGCACACACCAGTTTGCTAAAAAGGAAGAACATGTCAGCGCTGCCTAGCTCAGGCTCACAACTGCCTCTTTCCTCTTCATGTAGTCCTTACAGACACTTTTCTCTAAAGATATGATTTTAAAATGGCTTGGGTGACCTTTGTGATTACTAATCACTGTTATAAATCTTGTTCCAGTAGCACAAAGAAAGAAAACCAACTGTTAAAGACAAGCCCATTTCAGACTTCCTGATCAAATAGCCTTCCCTTCCTGCTCTTGGCATACGTTTGCATAAGTTGATTTTCCTTTGCTAAAAAGATGCTGGCATGCATCAAAATAGAAGAAAAAAAAAAAAAAAAGCAGTGCACAGAGATGCTTCGAGACTGCTTGTTGTGGCATCAGCTAGTGCTAGGACACTCCTGTCCCATCTCTCTCGTTCCATCTGTGCACAGGAATGGACCTGAGGAAAGGGCTGCACAGGACCTGCTGCTGAGGAGCAAGCAGGGTGGCAGATGTCCAAGCCCTGCCCTCCCCACCACTGCTGAGCGTGCAGGAGAGCTCCAAAATGAAGGCTGAAACAAAAGCTTCCTCTCTTTCAAAAGAGTTACTTTGGGATTCCACACTTAAAAGGCAATAACATTAAAGTACCCGCAACTTCAACTTACTGAGACTTGATTTTCCGTAATAGGAATCAGAAATGGGAAAAAGAGGGGAGAATAAACATCAATTTTGCAAATAATATAAATAATTCTAGGAGTTAAGCGAAAGACATTTTAGTAGTAAAAGTGTTACTATGAGAAGTTAATATTAAAATAATTTTCTGTGAGATGCATGGAGACTAAGTCAGCATCAGATAAACTGAACACAGTCAGACTCAAGGGAAATGGGTAGTTTGCACAGGATATTTCACTTCTAACAACTTATTTGTTTTCTAACAGTCATCCTTTTACCACAGCTGAAAAGCATCAGGGCAACAAATTAAATGTACATGGGTCCAATTAGCTCATATTTCTAATAGCACAAACAGCTTCCTGGAGCACAGTTTGCCCAGGTGTTAATTAAAAAAAAAAAAAAAAAAAAAAAAAAAAAAAAAAAACCCAAAGAAACAAAAAAAAACCACCAGGGCAGGAGCACAAAAATTGTTAAATTGTACAGCCTATCTAAATCACAATGAGCCTATATACATATATACACTTACTTATATATTAAGTTACTTTGGTGGACTTTCAGATACTTCAGAACAGGCTTTTAGCTAAAATACTTAGAGGAAATTCTTCTAAAAGGCAAAAACATACAATATTGCTCTCATACCAGCTAAGGAAGAAGCAGCAGCCAGAAGGACAAATAGTAGTTTTCAAGCTTTCCTTGCAGGGAGGTACAGTAGGTGAGAGTTCCCAGTTTTGAACTACAGCTTTGAGTATGATAATATAGAAGCCTCCAATTCAGACCAGAGCTGATTGATGTGAAATAGTTGGTGACCAAATGGTGACATTACCATTTTCTATAAAGCTGAAAGTGTGATAATTTTTATAAACGATTTCTTGTCAGCGAAACCAACTCACATGGTGGCAGTTAGCTTGAAGATTGCAGAAGGAAAATCTACAACGAGAAAGCCTCAAGCAATGAAAAAGAATGGATTAAGGAATTAGGGATGTTTTTAGATTTATTTCTGAAGTGAGTACTGCAACAGTTCAGATACATTTCCACAGGATGAAAACACCGAATTCTCTCACAGTCATTTGAGATCTTCACACCACAGTTACTGCCTGATTATGGGAGTATGACTGAGAGGTCATTACCAGTGCTAAGAGATCCAGGTTTAAAAAAAAAAAAAAAAAAATAAAAATCACAGAATCTGGGAGTCACTTCTTTCTGTTCCCTGAGAGCCTTCCTTTCAAAAATCATGCCAAAAGTACAGATATTCTGAAATGATGTCAAAATGCAATCACTGATGATACTTCTGGTCAGTCAGAAAAAACAAGAAAGCAAAATTACTTCACAAAAGCAGCTTAAGAATTTATTCACTCACGGGATATCTTTAGGAAAAATAAAATGGAAATGCAGCCCAAGTGAAACTAATAGCAGAGAACAACTTTGGCAGGTGAGATGTAAAATGGAGATTAAGAGGTCCAAGAGCAAGGCTGAGGAACAAGGAAGCAAATGCATAGTGACAAGTAATAAGGCATTCCTGAAGCACACGGGAGACTGGAACTCCAGAAGAGCCAGTGGGTCCTGCAGCCTCTCCTGATGCAAAGGCAGTGAGGGCAGAAAGAGACACTGCACAGAAGTTAAATGGCTCCCCACCCCTGTTCTCACTTGAGAGCAGGGAAGGGAGTGTGCCCCAGGGTCACACAAGTAAAGAACTTGAGGCAGAACTGCCAGACAGAGTTCAGGGAAATAAAATAAAGCAAATGAAAAAAAGAAATTACTTTGAGAAATTTGATTGCACTAAACTGCATTTCCAGAGCTGAGAAAAGGCAGTTAAAGGCAAGTGTAAACCAGCTGAAACAGGAGCCCCACAAACTAGAGAAGGCTAAAAAAGCACATTTCTCATAACAATAAATCATGCCTCGCTAACCTACCAAAAGGCTTTAAAAACATATCATGGCTATTTTTCACTAGATCTAAATTGTTCAGATTTTCAAAGATTTTGAATCTGTTAGGAGAGCTCTGCCATCTTGGGACAAGAGGAAAGATCCTGTCACTCTTTCAACATTAGCCAAGGAACAGACTCCCAGGAGAAGAACGGTATTTTTTTTTTATTCATACAAAAGGAAGAAGTTTAGCACCAGAAGTCCTGCCTAGGATCAGTGTTGCAGAAGGTATTTGTGAAGCATCTGAAAGAAAGAATAGAAAACAAGGCCACAAAACCCACTGCCCATATAATACATGGTGTTAACCAACAGTATGGGGGTCCTTGTCCTCACAACCACCCAGGCAACTGGACAGCACAAATACCAGATACAATTCACCATAGACATACTGAAATATAATGGAAAAAAAAAAGAACAAAAAAACCCAACATATTTATCTGCCGCCATACCACTATACACCAGTGACTACTGAACTAACTTCTAGCCATCAAAAAAGTTCTGGAGACAGATGTTGCCACATCCCTGTGCTTAGCAGAAGAGTCATTTCAGAGTGGACAAAACTTTGGAACAGCACTTCTAAAACTGTGAACCTGTAATATGAAAAAAACGTTTGACTGTGGAAATTGAAATTATAGAATGCCAGGTTAAATTTCAACTAAATGTGATTGCTAGAATAAGGGCATGAATTGTGAGCACACTTAGAAATAAAGAAACTGGAATAGTCTGTTGATTTATAACTAGGCATGGGGCTGTAAAAGGCTACTGAAAATGAGAAACGTGAGAGAATGTGTAATATTTATGAAAGGTGACCTACTGCACTATTTAAATAGAAGAGAGATTAAAGCAAAGACAAGCTGAGGTTATGAAAATAAAGACATTATAGACACATGAATTCAAAATTAAGACTCAGGAAACCTCAGCTATTCAGAGTAATGAAAATATATCTTCAAAACCAAAAAGAATTGCTTGCAGCTTGTCTGCCTAGGGGAAAATCCCTTTCAGATCTGTCCACATTTAAAGCTAAGGAAGATGAACACTATTTGGAAAGAGTTTTAAGAAATCCACATAGGCCTGGTTTTACAGAACTCAACTCATGCTCTTCCATCCACCTTCATATCTTTTACAATTGGACTGAAGAGAGTGGTCCACACCTTGGGAGAAGCCAGGCCTAATTCACAGACTGACCCAGCTGCTGCTACAGAAGCACTTTCTGCCTTCACTGGTTTAGCTCTGCAAGGCAGCAAAGCGGGGGCCATACAGGAATCTGAGCAAGGAAACCAGAGTTCACCTGGGATCAGCAGCTGCAGCTTGGAAGTTCTGCTACTCCAAAAAGTATTTAGGCCTAGAACATATTTTTTAAACCTAAAGGATTGGAAGGCACATATAAATGAGATTAAAAAGATATCCCTTTCATTTCATATCAATCACACTTTGCATCAGGCAGTGAAAACCACGCTTATTCTCTGCTAAGGGCACTGATCAAAGGCTAAAATGTTTTTTTGCAACAGAAGTTATGATTATACGGGGAGAATAAAAAGAAATAAAAAAGAAAGCACCACGTCCTGTGAAGCAATTGAAAAGGACATGCACAATTTTTTGGGGGAAAAATGAAATAAAACTTATTTTTGTTCGGTTCAACAATAATAGTAGCAATAATTGTAAATAACCATTACAAATTATTTCAACTGCTTACAATTATTTTGTAAATAGACAATTTTATGATAACTTATAATTATCACAACTGATTAAAATGTTTACAAATACTACACTTAGATTCTAATTCTCAAAGGTATGCTTTGAAGAAAATTTTAAATGGATCAGGAAAGGATAAACTTGAGAAAATACTCCTCATTGCCCACTGCTGTATTCTATAGCACTTATTTCTGAGACACCATGATATAAAATTGCCCTGATGAAGAGCTCGAGCTGGACATCACAGGGCATCATGAAGAGCCAATGTGTCTCTTATATGTAGGCTAACTTCTTGTTTCCATTCTTTCAATGCCCATTAAGTGCTGGAAGTATTCAGATACAAACTAGAATTCCACTGACCTGGAACAGAAATCATGGATTCAGTAACTCAAAAATTTCCATTTCAATAAGCCTTATATGAAATAGTTCAACTTCAATTTTTCTTGACTTAAGACAGATAATTTACACTTCACAGACTTCTCCTACTTTGAGTTTTTTGTTTGTTGCAGTTTAAATAAGACAAGAAATTCCCACCCACAATTACTTGAGAAATCTCAGTTGGTAAAATCCCAACTGGAATCAGAGCCTTATTGCACATGCTGAAAGTGTCAATGCATAAAGATGTGAACTTGTCATTTACAGTACATGTTGCACAATCGGTAAGTCTAAAGTTATCTAACACATTTTTGCTATGCATCCCTACATTTTTTAAAGTTTCTCCAAGCAGAGACTTGCTTTTGGGGTGTGTGTGTAAAGCATGATGTCAGGGCAAAATCTCTACACAGCTCTCTCTTTTCCTCTATAAAAACACACACCTGCCATACCCACCCATCCTACGGTTGTGGCTAGCACAGGAAAGAGGGGCTCTTACTTAAAGGACTTTCAGACATTGTCATAAATAATTCAAACTAACATATAGTACAGAGCAATTAGATGAACAAAGCAGATGCTGTAAGATGCCACCTTTATTTTTAAGTCCTTTCCTTGTGTGGCAGTATTTGAGCTACAGCTATTCCCAAAAGCTCTCACCCTTTAGGAAATCAGTACAGAGGTCTGGGCACAGAGAAGCAGCCAGAAAAGAAAGGCCAGGACCACATGGGACACTGTACTACCAAGTAAGAAGAGGTGCTTGTAAATGTTAACTCAGTTGCAAAATACTGGAAGTGCCTATAAATATTTTTGAGAGCATCTTCTAAATAATTTTCCTGGATCAATATTATGAGTAAGAACAGGAAGTTTATACACTTCTCCTCCCATTCCCATCCCCTTTGAACTTCACTTTTTTTTTTTCCCATCATGAAGACATGGTCAATTTTGCAAGTAGCTACAAAGAGAGATAGAAAACATTCTCCTGTCTCCTACATTTCTGATTTCAGACAACTTTACAAAACATTTCAGATGTTAAGCCCAGAAGATTTCTCCCTTAAGAGACAAACCCAAGGGTTGATCCCAGTGGGAAGATGGCAGCCTCCACCTCTCCTCAGGATAAACTCAGACCTTCACAGCACCAGCTTGTCATTCAGGGCTGGTTTGGCCAGGGATTATGCACAGCCCAGACTCTGCCTTGGAAATGGTTATTAGCATGGACTAACAGAAACAGTTTACATCAGAAAGTGGAGGAGAAACCCAGCTCATCATTAGCTTGATTAAAAAAAAAAAATTAATACAAATGCAGCTCATGCTTAAACAGGTGTCCAGAAAAATACCAAGTGAAACTGTCAAAAGCCCCATGGTAAATGTATTGCTATAAAACTTTTCACAAGAGCTTTCATCCCACTGACTCACAAAGAGCATGGACCTGAACACATACTGTGTCATCATCTTTATTTCCAGTAATTGTATTAAACTTATAAATGAAGTTTGCACAATCAAGCAAAGATTTCACAGGCATTCTTACATTTGCTCTAAGTAAATCCCACTGCTCTCAGTGAGGTAACTCAGAGCCCATCAAGATGCTCCAACAATGCACAGGACATACAAAGACTGCAGCTCAAATTAGAAGTGATGGAAAGAGAACAGCACCTCTTAAAACCCACACACCTGTAATCCCAATGACCACTCAATGAGTCCAAAATACAAACTAAAACCCATGTCCCATTTACTGACAGGTTCTTGAGCTAACAAACATGAAAGGAGAGGAGCTTGCCTTTTCTTTTTTACCACCCCATAAATACAGTTTCCCCTGGTATTTGTAAGCACAGCAAAGAACGGATTCAATGCAGATACCCCTATTTAGGCAGCCCATAATCCCTGCAGCTCTTTAGAAACCCTCTGCTGGTGGATGGTCTATTTGGGATTAGCACTAGAAGGAAAATGAGAGCGACCTTCAGGCTCCTCTGAACTCTGCAGATCTCTGGTCAAACTGGCCAGAGGATCATTGTTACCATAACTGTCTCCCACTTGGGTTTCTGATTTGGTTTGGGGGGATTGTCCTTCTGCTGCATAAATAAACCTAGAAGAGGAGGAGGCCCAGAGCACAGAACAAGTATGCTAATGCCATATCATACCAACTGCCATGCCAACAGCAATCACACACACACGCCTGCTCACACACTCCTGCCAAATAATCACTTAAGCAAACATCAACTACAGAGATTAGCAAAAGCATCTGACAACGCGCAAATCGGACAAGAAACACGGGCTGAAGGGACAGCTTAGCAAAGTGAGGATTTAGTAAGTGAAATGACATGAAGTTCCTGAATCAAAGCTCGCAGCATTTTTGGAAGACTGCTGAAAATCCTGTCTGTTGGCTAGTAGATTCTTTCCATCCACCCGTCCCTACTGCATATCAGCTGCAGCCAGACAGGCTTCTAATAAAAGCAAGTGACTCTTGCACAAAGGAAAACATCTTTCTGGCCTCTGGGAAGGCAGCAATCCAAGCAAACAACCAGGCACTCAGGTGGCACAATCTACTGGGAAGCAACCACAGTGTCTCAGGGGTTTTTCAGCACCAAAAAGCAGGCTAAATCCCTACAGTAAAAGACTGGTTTTCCAGGTGAAAACATCCTAGGCAGAAAAAGAACTTCAAATTATTCCTGTTTAATGTGATGGGGTGGGGAGGCTACTTTTAAACATGTGATTTTTATTGTTCGAACTAAAGGAACAAAGTATTTTTCTCTCAGATTTAAGACACAATATCAAAACTGTCTATTATCTCTAATTTACTAAAAGATGCTTCACTCCAAAGGCACTTTCGAATGAAAGCAATGACATTTTGCTGCAAGAAGCACAAGAAGAGTCACAACCATTTAGCTGCATTATAGCGCATTTGTGTCTTATTTGGAAGAATTTGGTGCCAAAACAAATGAAGGGGTACTCTTTCTAAATCTTAGACTGAATTATATATTCCTTACTCTGATGAAGCTTCGCTGCAGCATCAACTTGGCCTGAATAATGTTTGGAGGATGTGTGCCCAGTTAAATATTAATCTCTTCTAGACAGGAAGAATATGATTTCTAGTGAGCTGAAAAAGAACTAAATATCAAAATGGAAGAAGTTTGGTTGTCTGAAAGCAAGCTGTGATTTTGTAGCACCATTGCACAAACACCACCATATCAGAACTGCCATCTTTCTACCAAGGCTATTTCTAAATCACTTCCTATCTTGCTTTCAAAGACAACAAACCTTCCTTAAGAGATCCATCCCTTAACATGTGACAAAGCACCTAAATGAGCATTACAGAAATTTTAAAATGGGTATTTTGAGACTACGTTACTCTGTTGCTCATATGCCGTAAACTTGCTAAAAAAAAAAGGAAAAAGAACACCGAAAATAGTGGTCTTTAGAAACAAAGTTTTTGATACAACAAATACCCTTATACAATGTATTAAGCACATCTTGGATGCTCCTATCACAGAGGAAAAGATGCTACAGACTGTGAGCCTTCTGTTGTTGGATACAGATGGGTGCATACATTTGCATTGCACTACTAAGGCTCCTTTGCACTACGAGATACATGATGTGTGAGGAGTAGAGCTAAAAAATAAATACATACATAAATGAATCTGTTGTTCCAGTGATCCAGTAGAAACAAGGAAGCCTTAAATGCAAGAGTCATATCATCTTTCGTTGGTTATTAAACTAATGCCAATGTTTGCAGGGCTCTGAGGAGAAAAACAAAAAAAAAAAAAAAAAAAAAAAAAAAAAAAAAAAAAAAAAAAAAAGAAGAGAACAAAATGGGGGTTGTGCCTGATATTCACTGGAACTGAATCTGAGAAGTTAATTCAGTTATTTCTGTGCAGGGACACTCTGGCTTCCACATATATATACATTTACTGTTTGTGTCAATGCACAAGAAATTCCTATGTACCCATGGAGTCAAATTACCTGGACTTTTGCCTTTTAATCCTTAGGGACAGAAAAGGCAACAGGTAGACGCAATTAGCAAAGTCAGATGATGAAGACAAAAGCAGAGTTGTCTCTGAGCCTTAATGAGCTCAGAAGATCAAGACCAACTTTGCACTCCAGCCTAAGAAACAGTCTAAGTCTACCTCCACCTCGTAGTCGTGTACCTGTCTTCACTCAGCTGCACCCACCAGCCTCTCTAAAATATCTGAGCATCAGCCCAGGTGTGCAGATGAGGCTTTGAGAAGGAAAGCAGAGCCCATCCTGCCTCATCTTCCCTCCCAATCACTCTGTCTGGGTTTACTCTTGAGAAAAGAGTTTTTGTACAGATAGGGAATTCCTCCAAAAATATTGTTTGAAGATGGCAAAAATTCTGTTTCATTTATGTGGTTAGCTACCTGTAGAACAGTGACAAAATAGAACTTAGACTGGGATATTAGGGAATTTCTCCACTTTCTCTTCCTCTCCCCAGCCATTTGATGATGGCTTCATCCACAACTAAATAGGGGATGTTTACAAAGTCCAAGCTATGCTGAAGCTGTGTAGAAAGCAATGAGGAAGGAAGATTTTTATAATGCTCTCATGAAGCATTTAATGAGTTCTGAAGTAGTGCTGCCAGGCCTCAAAGGAGAAAGGCCCAGTTTAAAACTGAACTTTGCAGTTTACTAAATGGCAGTGTGCTGGAGCCCCAAGCATTACTTATTTTTAAAGACTATTTTTATCTGAAAATACCCAACTCCTGTAACATTGTTCTGCTCTAAAAGTCTTTACCCCTTTGTTGCAGCTGCCATGCAATCAGTGGCACTTGCCAAGCAATAAGGCAAGAGCTAAGGCCCAAAATAACATATTAATACATTTTTCTTAATTTAATGGAACTGGATTTTGCCTCAGATATGGGTTAGCTCAACTCCTCACCTCCAGAGGTCATCCTCATTGAAGCCAGAATGTGCCATTCTGGGAAGGCAAGGCAGGGCTTTTTGGAGTGGAGGGAAGGTGAGGGTGAAAATCCCCTGGTGGCTTTATCAGTAATAAAGCTCTCTCTTCATTACATTCCCATTCCCCCTTCTCATGTCCCATCAAACTGCCTACAGCTGTGTTCTCTCAATCTTCAGCCTGAAAGACACAAATAAGCAGTCTGCAAGACGACTACCATTTTTCAAAAGTCACTCCCACACATATAGACAAGGAAGGAAAAAGTTAAAAAATAAGAACATCATCACAGTGCAACTGCAGAAAGTAGAGCCAGATATTTTAAATGGCACAGGGATTCTGTTCCTTGGAATAAAAGAAGGTGAGACATATTGGCCAAGACAGTGTCTAGTTAGGTGAAGTCCTGCTGACCCTTTCTACCCTATAAGGTGAAACACTGCTGAAACAAACTGAACTACTTTATACTTTAATACCACCACCTGCAACAGGTCCAGTTAAGTCTTCAAGGTCCTTACTTTTCACTACAGAAAAAACTATAGGAGCCTGAAGAGAGTCTTAAAAGTATTGACAAACTTGGCATCACAAGATCAGTTCTTCCGGCAACTCAGAGTAAGAAAAAAATTAAGAGGCAAATTCCATACTGACTGCCAGCTCTTATTTCATGGGTTGGCTCAAGCTCATATTAAAGGTAGCAGGATTAACGAGTTCTTCAGCTGATGACCACTTCTGTTCAATCTAAAATCAACAGTTTGCAAAGCATATTCAAATTTTAAAAAGCCCCAATGTGGTCTTTATTTAGTGCCTAATACTGTTGACACAAATAGCAAGTGGTCAGTGCCCTGAAGTTTAGGGATGCACAGATGTGCCTTTTCTCATCTGGCTTCACTGCTGCTGTGTCAGCCCACAGAGACACCGCCATACCATTCCTTACACAAGTCTGCTCTGTGCATCACTGTAGTAAAACAAAAACATCCACATTACAGAAGACATTGCTGGCTCCTCTAATTCCATTTTTCCACAGAGCTTCTGCTGAAGAGATTGATATAAAACAACTGACTCAAATTTCCCTGAACTCTCCTCAAATACACATTGAGCAGTTGACAATGGCCACTTTTCTATTTTCCTCTCCACAGCTCCATTGGAGAGGACTCTCTGTGCATTCAGAGCAGCACAATGAAGAATGATTTCCAAAGCATTTACTTGGAGCCATTGAGACTTGGATGTTTTCAAAATGACTCTATTGTGCTCAAAGGATTCTAGACTACCCCAGCTACTCTAGAAGAGAGTCTTTTTCCCCTTTCTCAAAACATCCATCCCTTGAGCCATCCCTGGAGTGCATTGTTGGGCCAATTCCTTAGTGCAGCAAGTTCCATCAGTCAAAGCTCAACAGATACAAATAATATCAGGATATGGATATAAATTAGTGCGACAGACCCTAAATAGTTTTGACAGGTTTAGTAAGTATATATAGTGACACAGAATGCTATTCCTGCTGTCAGACATCAATATGTAGACAGAAGATTGGGGGCACCATGGAAACTCAGCGACATAAGAGTGGTATTGATTGGATAGAAAATGAGGCTGCAATTTAAGCTTAAGGCTGCCAGAGATGCCAAGAATGTAGAATGACCTCCAGCAGTGAATTTTCAGCATAAGCTCCCTGTGAACAAGCCAGTCCAAGAAGGATAAATCAGGGACAAGCTCACCAGGGATATGGCTCAAGTGAGTGTCAGCTACCCTGAGCAGATGAGAATCACTCTATGTGTGCACGCGTTACAGTGACCTAGTTCGTTCAAAGACAGCATTTTGTATGGTTTATTATGGAGCCTCGGAACAAAGAGATTTCCTCAATTAAAGTCCTGAAATGCATCCTCTAAATGAAAATGCTTTTGATACACTGATCAGCAAGAGGTTGTAAATATCGAAGCAAAGCATACATTGTTAAAGACCAATTCCCACAGAAAACACCACAGTTGGGAATGTAGGTAATGAGGGGGCCTGAACAGAGCAGAAGCAATGAGCCATGCCAGCTCCATCCCTAATGCCCTAGTCTTACACTAAAACACTTGTTGTACCATAACACTAGATAAATTGTATTTTCCTTGACCAAAAAACCCAACACACACAAACAGACAAAAAAAAAAAAATAGTATGAGTTAAATGAATGCATTTTCAGGGCTCCTGTAAAGAATTATTTTAACATTTTATCTAAGGATTCAGGAACAACCATTACCTGAATGATCAAGAAGAAATAGAGGAAATGTCAAGGAAGTACCTTGCTGAAGCTACAACTTCTGGAAGTTCACTAAGTAATAATATTCACATTTGTGGCAGAAAGATTAATCTACACAAAACATCCATTGGTACAGCTGTGTCAGGAATAAGATAAGCCTCCAAAGAGTCCCCAGTGTCAGGCACACAGTACTGGGAAAGCAGCACTATATTTTGTAATCCTATAGTAAGACAAACCTTCTGCTGGCAAGGATGCATCAGCCACAGACTGCATCTCAAATAACTGGGGACAGACATCTGGATAATTGCAAAAAAAATGTTTTTCTTAGGCCACTTCTACACTATAAATGAATAATTTACCATTTATAAAAGAAAGATTTGTTGCTGGCTTCTCTTTTTCCCCACCCAAGTGCTGGCTTGGGAGTAAAATTGGTGAGTTTCTGTCCTTCAGTTTCACCCAAAGCTTCATACTTCAAAAATCACTTAAGAGTTTAGCTTAGCCTGGAAACTAAAAGGAGTATATTAAATCTCCACTTTCCTTCTCTTCAGCAGAAGTCGCTAAATTATGCAGCAGGAATTGTTTTTTGCTGCCTTTTAGGGTTACTTACGGAGGTTTGGTTGTTTTTTTTTTTTGTAGTCCAATGAAGTACCCCCTCCATGCACTTCCAAATTTTCTTTCCTACAGCAAATTAACATATTTTGTCACAAATACACTGGTTCCTTTTTCCCTTCAACCTATTTCTCAAGATCAAAAGTTCAGACTTCTTTTTTTTATTTAATACTTATTCCTTTGCAGGGAAGAAAACAAAACAAATGAAACAAAACAAACACGGAAACATTAAATTGGTTTTGTTATCAGCTCAAGAACACTGCTCAGAACATGCAAAATCCCAAGTATTTCTTTGTAACAACTTCTACTTTCCTTCTCTCTTTCTCTCTCCATCCCTTCCCTCCTTCTCCCTAAATACACTTGGTTCACACACCGTCTATTTTTTCTTCAAAAAGTTGATCTTTGCTAAAAGCTCAAAAGAATCCATGCCCAAAGGGAAAGCAAGGAGAGGACATCGACTCAAGAGCTGATGATCCACAGGTAAAATGCTCCACTACCGTAACACAAGTCATTGCAAGCAAGCAGGATCTAGTTAAAACACCACTATCCATAGCTGCAGGATGATCTCACAGACGAAGATTTAACTCCTGTCACAAACATTTCCCCAGAGCTCCCGAGAAGCAGGCAGTCTCTCAGGTGTACATCTCAGAAGCCAGCTCCCGAGGGTACCACTAAGTTAAAGTGCAGGAGACTTTCACCACCACGGCAAAGCCACTGAGGTGCGACAGCCAAACGGAAGATGTAAAAGGAGCAGAGAAGCTCCCGCAGAATGAAGACTACCTCTCCCCTATGAAAAGTTTTACTTTCAAAAAGGAGAGAGGAAAGAAGGGTAAGGAGTTAGAAGCACCGGTATTAGAGACCATGAAACATTTGCAGAATAGCATATAAGCGCAACAAAGAGGGAAACTGTTTTCACGATTGTTAACTGAGATTCACACACACACACACCCCGCCTATCTCTCCCGAGGAAGGAGAAGACACAAACTAACAACGACAGTTTTAGATAGATCTACCAGCACTTGCTAGATTCAGTTGTTTCACCAGAAATAAACTAGGGATAAGAAGACGAAGTCCCGAGAAAAATATCAGCCGAAGCGCTCGGACTGAAAGTACAATTTAAACTCCCGAGTCTCAGCCGGGACGCTCCTGGCACAGGATACCTGGGACCCACAGGGGGTTTGCCGCTCCGCTGCCCTTTTGTGCTCTCGGAAGGGACCTGCCCGAGCACTCCCGCCTCCCTTCCCCGCTGCGTCAGGTCACCCGCCGCCACCCCTGCCCCTCTCACCCTGCGCTGGCATTTAAACGCTCCCAGGGACCGGAGCGCCGCTGCTCCCCCCGCGGAGCCGGTGCCGCTCCTGCTCCCGGGCACTCCCAGACCGCACCCCCGCCTGCCCCTCGGCCGGGGGGCTCCGGGGGCTCAGGTGTCCCCGCAGGTGCACCCCTGCTCCCACCCAGCCCCACGGCCCCTCTGGCCGGCCTCGCCCTCCGGACTCCTGCTGGGGAAAGTGTCCCGGAGCCACGGCAGGGACGGGGAAAGCGCTTCCCACTCTGCCCCGGGGGAACAAGCGCGGAAGGCACCATCCCTGGGGCAGAGCCCAGGAGAGCCCGCCGGGGGTACCATCCCTCGGGCAGACGCCGGGAGTCCCCGCCGCTGCCTCGGACTTACTTCGGGCGGCAAAAAGCTCTTCTCCCGCAGCTGAAAGCGGCGAGCCGCGACCGTCCCCGGTGAGCAGCGGCTGCTTCTGCCGCCGCGCGTCTCTGCGCTTCCCCACGGACGGGCTCGCCGGCCGCCGCCTCACGCCCGGCTCCCTCTCTCGCCGGGATTTTTATAGTGGAGGCAGGGAACCTGATCCGCGCTTTGACTCGGCGGAGCCCGGGCTGCGGCGAGGCGGCGAGAGGAGGGAAGGCAGGCGGGCGCCGGGGCAGAGCGAGCGGGCGCGCTGCCCCCTCGTGTGATGCGGAGGGGGCGCGCCCGCCGGGCGGGTCAGCCGCGGGGCAGCCTCGCCCCCGCCGCGGGCCGGGGGGATGGGATGGGATGGGATGGGATGGGATGGGATGGGATGGGATGGGATGGGATGGGCGGGCCAGGGAGGGATGCGGCCGCTCCCCGGGGCTCGGCCGCAGCTCCCCTGGGAGGAGTGCGGGGAGGAGCTGCTGCAGCGGGGTTCGCCCCAGAGTCCCTACCGGGCTCGCTAGCCCAGGCAACTTGCCCTCCTCTTATCACCCAGGCAGAGGGAAAGGCGCCTCGCCCTACAGCCCGGCCGGTGCGGGGCTTCAGCTGCCTTCGCAGGTACAAACGTCCACCGCAGCTTTTGCCCTTGGCTGTCAAGGCTTAGAGAGCTCTCACTTCGGCCTCACTAACTTCCAGCTTACCATTTTGACCACGGGAGTAATAGGCTGGAAATACTGCTAGGAGTGAGAAACAAGAGAATAAATAAATACAAAATTAAAAACCCACAGCCGACCCCTTCTCCACCCCCCACCCCCCCCCCCCCAGACCCCTACTCCCAGCTTTTAATTTCAACTTGGCCTAAAAGTGCTTATGAGAACAACTTTTGCCGTGCCATTTCAAAGCTTTTGGTCATAGCTGTTGCTGGAGTTGTATCAGGCTTTCATTTAAGAGCAGGCTTTTCCAACTTTTAGGTTCATTACATCCACTGAATAAGAGTGTTCCCCAATCCACAGCTTAATTTGAAACTAAGTGGACTTGATCCAAACTCCAGGCAATTTCTGTGTAATTCCCTCTCCCTGGAGCAAGTCTCTGCCTTCAGTTGAAAGACTGGCCCATTCACTGCTTAGGTCTCAGCTGGGTTTGCAGCTTTCAGCTCCTGCTCCATGTTTGCACAGAAATCCAGTTCAGATTCCCCTCCTGTTTCCAGAGGAATGAGCTAAAAAAGTAATTTGTCTGGCACCGTACACATTGCATCATCTAACACCTACCATCTGTGACAATGAAAAGCACTGTACAGCCAGTCCCAGCGCGGGCAATTGCACTCACCTGGACTCCTTCTTAGTAAAGTAAACTAACCCTTTCCATCCACACCTTGGCATCTTCTTTTCATCACACAGTTATGTGTTCAGTCCTGGCGTGGCTGTTCAGGATTTGCACCACCGGCAGCTTTAATGACAGTGATGTAATTTAAAACAACAATTTTGATTTGTAGTGTAAAGTGATGGCTTGAGATGGAGGGAATATCCTTTCTAGCAGCTGGATGAGTGGAAAGGGGCACTCAATAGCATTTCAGAGCATGCAAGGCTGAATGAATGCTTGATAGTGAGCTTGCACCTTCCTGAGGGCTTCTCAGTGAAATCCTGGCAGCACGGTGCTAAGCACGACAAGCATCTAGAGAAAGAATCTTTCCATCAAAAAACACCTGGTAGTGGTTGACACTTTGCAGACTGAAAAAATTCTCCATACAACCACTATAGCACATTTCAGATGATCAATCCTTTCTGAGTAACAAAGTAGGAAAGAGAACAATGGCTCTAAGTTCAACTTGATCAAAACCAAAACAGATTGCAACAGAATGGGCCAAGAGATTTCTTACTTTCCTCAGAGAGCTAAAACACTGCAAGCTTAGCATTTTCATTAAACAGTGGAAACTTTGCAGAAAGGAACTGCTTTACACAAAGATGTGCATGTTGTTAGAAGCCTCATTTGGCTGCTGAATTTGGAAGCAATGTCAAGAGTTAATCTTTGACCAAATTTGCTCCCAGATTTTCTCCATACCCAGTTTTTCATGGCACAGACGTTATTTTTCTGAAACTGAGTTTACATGCACAGAAACTAGTTTTGTGTGTTACTTGACTCAGAATCTCCAAAATAAAACTGCTAGCAGGGATAGCAGAGCTTCTCAGGGTATCATTGTTCAAAGCACCTATAACTGAAAAAGGGAGTATCCCAGTTTTTGATTGAACTTTTTAATGTTCATATTATTTGTTTCAATGGCACCTTGAGGCTTAACTGAGGTTTCCATTGCAACAAGCGCTGTACAAATACAGGAAAAATATTGTTTGTCCCAAATTGCTTACTGTGTTGGGTACATTTGATATTAATGGAGCATAACACTTGAATTTCTTGACTGAACTTTTGCTATTGAGATTGAACCTGTTAAGAGAGAGAAGACGATGAGACAGTGAATACAGCAGTCTTGAGAGGACAAATGTAACTTCTTTTGCCAAGAAAAAGGTCACCAACCATATGTTAATCACAGCCTCAAAGGTGCCTGTGGCACTGGTTCCCAGTGGGAAACAGCAATACAGCACAGAGGAAAGGGGTGGATGGAAGATAAACTATGACCATTTATTTTCACAGGGATGTTTTCCTTAATAAAAGGATATTAAAGTTGGAGAAGCTTATCTCCAGATCTTCTCTGCTGTTTTGTCTCTCCTGAAGTATTTTTCTCAGCCAATGGTATAATTAATTAATTAATACATGATCTCTGGAACTGCAGACTAGTCAACATATCTTGTGACACACAAGAAAATCCCTACTGAAAAAATACTTTTTGACTTCTGCTTTTCTACTCTGAACACGAAGGTAACCAAGAAAAGAGATTTTGCTTACAGATTTTCAGGGATTCTTATCTTAAAAACCCTTAATGTTTGTTTACAGCCACTGGTTCCACTCTGGTCAAAAAACAGTGGTGAGGAATGGACTGGCAGCTGTAGAAGTCCAGTTTCTGTTTTCACATATGCTCCTTGATACCTGATGCAAAAATGCACAACCTAATGAGTGAGACAGGTCTGAAAAATCTCTTAAAAAGGGAAAGTGAAGGTTAGGGCTGAAACAAGCTGTAAAAAGAACTTAAATTCATGCCACATGCAATTGGTCACATAAACAATCCAAAAGTATTAGATCCTAACTAGAATTCTAATCAAATCAGTAAATACTTATGATCATTTTGGGGAAAGAAGCTCCCAACTTTGGATACAGCTTTTGCCAAAGTAAGTTCCATTTAATTAGGTAGGGTTTTCCCTTTGAAAATCATAAACACCAAATTTTCTCTTTGAAGCTGGGTTTTTCTGTTACTCTTAGGTAATCATTTCACAAGCCCACCTGAAGGAGATAGTTGGAGCTTTTAACAGCAGTTTGCACTCTTTTTCCAAAGATGGCCTTAAAAATTCTGACTCTAAAGTTCAGAGAGCAAGTCAGAGGACAAGGCTTTATGCAATTTTTTCTCAAGAAGAGCTTTCCTATTTTTGGTCCCACTGTTGAGTAGGTTAGAAGATCAGCTGGAGCTGAGCTTGCCTTGTTTGTTTCAGCTCCACTGTAAGTATCATTTTCTTTGCCTGCCCTCCCCAGCCATCAACAACAACAGCTCCAGGAAAACCTAACGTGATTCCAGGAAAGCAGAGAGGAGAACACAACAGTTTAAAGGTTTTTTCACCTTTTGCTCCATTGTTGTTCCCGAGCTATTGAGCTGCCAAGCCCTGGCAACTGAGTGCCCTGCATCCCGCCTCCCTGTGCTCAGATCAGGTTTCCATTAGTGATACTGAATTATTTAGTGGATGCATTGAAGATTGAAATCTACTTCTGAGCTGTGTACTCTCTCACTCTATTTTCATTCAAGCCCACACACTATCATCACAGAGACTATCAATCTTATAACTGGAGTAGAAAAATCCATGGAGTTCAGAAATAATAATTCATACTTCACTCTCTAGTATTAGAGTAATCCAGCATATAAAAAAATCAGATTTGCCAGATGCATGTGGAAGACGACGGCGAGAGCATGAACACAGAAGAGATATTCTTTCATGCACATATGCTAAAAAACTTAAGATATTTGAAAACAAAGTCAGTGGCCCAGAACTTGATCTTAAGCTTCAGTCACCAAACCATGAATACATGTCGTAAACTTTACACATTTGACTGACTCTATTTTCTACTAGGGGATTAAAGCTCCTCTGCTCAAAATTATTCATGTGCATACATCTGCATGTTGCAGTTTGAAATCCACAAATATAATGCGACACAGCAGGCCTTTCCAGATCCCCAGCCTTTAAAAGGCTGCTCTTCATATGTTGGCTGCTCTCACCACTTTCTTCTTTTGTTTGTGCTGGCAATCCTGAGAATGGAAGTCCTACATATCCGTGATTTGAAGTCTACTGCATTAAAAATAAAATACCTCAGCTATGATGAAAAAAAAGCCTGTTTTGACGACATGAACACTTTTTTTTTTTTTTTTTTTGCATAAACAAACATGTTCGTTTCACTCCAGTTTTGCAGCTTAGGGAGAAGTTTAAACCAACAGGAAATGGCATTTTATTGTGAAGGGCTGAGCAACAGCTACCACTTCTGCTCTGTTTTCTGGGGGTTTGTCACCACGCTTTGTAAAATCAAAGCAAAATGCGGAAACAACATGTTATACCTTTGAAAAAGGACCAATAAAATTGAAATTTTTAACTGCTTTCAAGCTTATGGCAGAAAATTACTGTACAATTAGAAAAAAATTTCCCTTTCAGTTTCTTACACGAAGAGCCTGATTTGCTAATACCTACTTTTTCACAAGGCACTATACCCACGTGCCTAACAATTCTGTGGAAGGACTGACTTTAGAAGTAGAGACGACAGCATTTATAATCCCACCAAATCAGTCCTTGATGCTTCATCAAGGCAATCAGGTAGTATCAGACACAGTATTAAGTAGCTTTGCCCTAGGCACTGGACTGAAATGGTGAATTTCACTCTCTGCCAAGCTAGCAATAACAGATTAGAAGCTTTAACTCTATAGCAGGCATGTGATCAGAAAATTAGAAGTATTCTGATCCTTTCCCCATGAGCTAAATAGCTAAATCACGACACACATTTTCTAGTTAAAACTATATAAAAACATTTTGAAGCGCATAATCGTTAACTTTCCATCCAATTGTGCCTATATAATAAAAAAAAATATTTCTTACTTAGGATGAATTGGTATATTGGTAATTACAACACCCTTTGCATCCTCAATATGATGTAACCAGCACAGCTCTGAGCCTGAATGTATGGAGAAAGAAGAAATTCCACTTACTAAAATGTTCTCTTGCCTTCTGATTTGTTCGTCAATTTGTAAAGAGTTCACCCGTGTAATTATAATGATGCTAAATTTCAAATTTAAAGACAAATATAAGTGGTTTTAACAAGTTGTTTTTATGCACAATCAAATTATAAGAGTTCTCTTTTGGAGCAACTGCAGAACACGCAGCTAAATCCTTGATTACGAATCTGAGTGAAATCACAGCAATAGAAGGAACACTGTGAAAATAATATTGACAAATAATTATCAAACATATTCAGAAATACCATTACTCAGAGTTCCTTATAACTGTTTTTCCAAAGACTGGTGTAACTCTTAGTTACAGTTGAGCTCATCAGCTTTCAGTGGTTACAATACAAGCTTGCACATACTAACAGAGGGGTTTTTCTTCACTTTAGTTAGTAGCAGTCACTGTAGTAAAGGCAAGTGTGCACTGAGACTGACAGTTGTGGAAGTGACAGCAACTCATCTAATAAGTAGGGCACAATAAAATTCCGGCCCTAAAATGGTTGCTTCTGAGGATGATAGGGTTGCAAAGCACTTTAGGAGCTAGCTAAGTAGATAGATATTTTCACAAGAGAATAAAATAAGTGAAATTGTGTTAAGATTACGTAGTACTACTCTTTCCCTGCTACCATATTTTTAGAAACAACTGTGGGGAATGGGAAATTTGAGTGATATCACATACAGAGATAATGAGAAACCTACATAAAGGTCTGTTGTTAAAAACATAAGACCTGGAGGACGAATGGCAATAACCTGCACATGTGCAATACCTCATTAGTTAATGTAATGGCCAGGACGTTTTTGCCCATAAGAACAAAATTAGGTACATCTGTTCTTAACTTACTGGCAATTTCTTGCTTGAGATTTGAGCCAGTTGCATGGCCCTCATAAAGCACAATACATCTTTGATGGAAACTCCTGTGGGATGCTGTTGGCTTCAACGTCAGCTTGATCTAGGTTTTCATGCTCAGGAGTTTAACAAAACGTGGCATCATCATTCACAGGCATAGGCCTGGACTGGCTGTTATTAAAAAAAAATGTGCACGATAAAACCCTTTAACATCCACATTAAAAATTTCATTCTGATATCAGATTATGGGGATTACTTTGGGCAATGTTAACACTTTTTGCTAAATGATGTGAGTTTTTTCCCCAAAGACCTAGTTCCCAGCATTATGTGATTGCATTAGGCATGGAGTTTTCAATAGTAAAAAGTGCAAACATAGGGGAGAAAGTTCTGTTTCTTCCACTTATGCTTTACAGGGAAATCTCACAATATAATTGTTAAAACGTTGTTAAAAATCCAGAGTCAATAAAAATTCTCAGAATATGGGTTGAACTGTATATCATAATCTTCTATATTATAATATATAATACATATAAAGGTTTAACATTTGGAGCCTTTCTCACAAGATTTGGTGTGAGGTTTTTCACATTTTTAGTTCTTGGAACCATCAATATAGTGAGAAAGACTCAGGAAAATATCCACACCTTGTTCTTTTGGTTATTTCCTCTCTACATGCTTCACTTCGGTAGTTTACTTTGCATATCAGGAATTTGATGGGAGTAAGGTAATTTAATATCAGGAATTTGACAGGGGAAGGTAACTTCCTATGCAGAATAATTTTTGACATCATTTAAAAATCCTAATTTTAGGCTCATTTCAACAAAATCACTACAGCTTTGCTTGTAATAATTTTGCCTTTACCATTTATTTCTATAGTGAAATTATGGAGGTTTTAAAAGGAGTCAGGTCTGAGCAAAGATATTTGGTTCTACTTTGAGGAGGGGAACAACCAGGGTAAACCTACACCATCCACAGCTCTTTTGGTCATTAGTCATTATTTCTGCCAAGAAGAGGGTAGGAACAGGGTCTTATGCTGTTTTCTAAGATCCTTCAGGTACTTTAGGCCTTTTGAAGATACCACGTTTTTTTAGTAGTATTTATGCAATGTTTAAAACAGAGGAATGCAATCTTAGCTAAGGTTCTTTTTGCCCTAATTTTAGTATTAATGCTAATTAATTAATATATGACATTATTGATGAAATTATATTCAGAACCTAGGAATATATATGTACTTGTACTTCAGTAGCAATATTTTTGCTTTTTCAATTTGCTTTTTAACACCACATGAGATTCTTTAGAATTGTTTTGCCTCCCCAGGCTACTCTTTTTCTAATTATTCTGCCTAAATTCTAAGATATTGCAAAGCAGACCTTTCCAAACAGTCAAATTCTCTCTCTCTCTCTTCAGCATCCATCCCTCTCTCTTAAAATAACCTGCATCCTTCTCTTTGTCCAAATGTTACCAATATAAAATCTGATTAGGACAGCATAAATAATGCACATCTAGGAATTGCAAGGAGTTGAAAGCAGCAACAGCACCAGATTTGTCTTAGGAACTAGAGTTAGCTGCCTGAAGGCAATATCATATTTAATGGAATGTTCCCAATATTTAACAAAATTCCCATGCTTCTGGTACAATTTGCCTATCTGCATTTCCTTTGTCATATTTTTTCAGGAGGTAGAAAACATGAGTGTTTAACAAGGAATTCATATGAGTCTGTGACACTGTATCACTGTTGCTTGAATTCTTTCTTTAGTGACATGTTTTAGATTTTGATTAATATTTTTCCCCTTTGTGTGTGTGTGTGTGTGTGTGTGTGTGTGTGTGTGTGTGTGTGTGACATCTGTTTTGTTTCAGCTGTCTGGGATAGGAAATGAGGAGCACTTTCCTTGCTGCATTGCCTGTCTTTACTCTAGCATCTATGGGTACCATTCATTTTCCAGATGAAATATTGTTTTGGAATGTTGTAAAATGATACTCCCTTTATGTGTTAAATTATTCCTACAGTGTTGGTCAAAAAAATGAAAAACACCTAATTTTTAAGCACAGGCGAAGGACCAGGTCACAAATGTAATTCAATGCTCTTTATATAGTGTTTTTCCCCTGGTTGTCCTGATGTTGATGATGAAAGAAGTGCTGGGAATCCGTGAACTTGTTTAGCAAGTGTGTCTTTTGTGGGACTTTTTTGTTCATGAAATTGAAAAGTGAAGATGGGTGAAATCCATGCAAATTGATACACTGCCTGATCTAGACAGGAAAAAGTCACCCTCCATGGAATCCTGGTTTATTATTAGGGATAACCTTTTTATTAAATCCTCCACAGCTGGATTCCCCTGCTGCCCCAGCCTGGCTAGGACACAGATTCATCCTGTGAGGAATGTTCAGATCCCACTGCAGGCACTCTGCATCTAGGCTCTCCTCACTGTGGAGCAGATTCTCACCTTGATTTTCCCCACTAACATGATAAGCCAGCTGGGTGACTGAGTCTGAAATGTTACCCAGTACTTTGATACAAGAATTATTCTAGGAAGGGAATTCACGGCAAATTTTGCTGGGCTTAATGTCATTAAAGGACAAAAAAAAACAGCCCCAAAACAAAATAGTTCAGGCAAATTCATTGGAATTTACACCTTCTCAGGCTGCAATAATAACATGTTTATAAAACTTCAGGATCACAATTCCTGGGACATCAAGGTATCACCCAAGATGCCTTAAACCAATCGCTGATTGAGAGTTTCCTCTGATTACAACCATTACAAAATTCAGATCCCACACATTAAGTTTATTGAACAGAATACGAGAGAGGACAACAGTATTATTTTAACATTCAGGTGCTTTTTTCTGCAGGATGGTTGAGAAGAGGAAGAGTGTTGGATTTGGAACGTCTTCAGAATACAGATCATTTTTAAGCTCAGGCTGTCTAAAAAATGAAGATGAATTAAAGAAAATGGAAAGTGATTTCCTGTTACCCTTGTGCAGAATTATTTGACCAACACTGTTAAAATTCTGGCATTCATAGCTGTAAAAGTCATTAACCAAACGTCCTCCAGCTTGAAGAGGTCATGTTTCATACCTCTCATCAATACTTGAGACATGGGGCAAGACTCAACTGCTGGTTTTGACCCTCATTTTTGTGCCAAATTTTTCACTATGAACTCTTAAAAGCCTTTGTGTAATTAACAAGTGGAGGAGCTTAAATCAGTCACTCTTGGTGAAGGTTTGGGGATTTTTTGGTGAAGTTTTTTGCATTGCTGCTTTTTTTTCCCCTTAATTAACATTTCAGAGCAACAGCTAAGAACAGGCATAATTGTTTCAAAAAAGTAAGCTTGAAAGACTGAGGCAAATGAAAAAAAAAAAAAAAAAAAACCAGCTTGGAACATTAGTTCTACCTTAAGGATAATTAGTTTTCTTCATTTGTTATTAGAAACTGTAGCACATTTCATCTGAGAAGGAAAGCTTCATCAATATAACTGCATGCTCTATACTGGTGCTTATCCCAATGGTTAAGATAAGTTTAAGCCAGTATTTGCATGGGGTTTTTTAATAGTAAGCAAAATAAATGCTAAGTTCAAGCCTCTGGTTGCTGGCTGGCCTCTGTGTGTGTATGCGTGAGACAGGAGCTGGCCCCTCTGCCACTGGAGCTTCAGCCCAGGCATTTTGCCCTCTGCCACCCCAGGACCAACCATGCTGGCACTGGTTGCTCTTTGTCTGGTGGCTGCACCAGATCTCATCAGATTCCCTTTCTTCATGGTTATTGGAGAAGGGGACTGAAAGACAGTGGTCACTGAGGCCTGAGTCAGTTGGCTGGACTGCATCTACATCATGACACATCCGTGGGAGCCTCCACCTCACACCCTTGTGGCAGGAAGATGAGGAATTACCCACCTGCTTATCTGGAAATTCTAGTTTCCAGTCAAACACACTGCTCCTCCACGGCCGTGTTTGGGTAAGCATGAACACAGCTGGACCCTGGAGCAGATCATTTCTTAACTGGTATGTTCAGCTCACACTGAGATAAATCCATTTTGTTGTTGTTGTTGGCCAGGACAGTGGTATTTGAACCTGTGGAGTAAGCAGCTCTCTCTTTTTCTACTGACTAGCAGAGAACACAAATCTTAGACCAGGCCCCGTAGTTCTTTTTACTGCTATGCTCACATTATGATGGACAGAAGAAAAACTAAACAAAAGAGAAGACATTTCCATATCTATTGTTTTAGGAGATCAGAATCAGACTTTTTCCTGGTGTCCATGTGTATCAATGGAAAGAATGTGACAGGGCTGCAGGCTGTCCCCTCCATCTCCTCCCAGTTTCCATTTAAAGACCCAACACATTTGAGAGGAACAAATCTGTTTCCTATTTTCTGCACAATAGGGATGCAACTTTTAGCTTAAGGGAACAAAAAACCAACAAAAAAAAAAAAACAAAACCCACAACAAACCCTAACAACTGAAAGAAAAGTGCATAAGTTCATGAAAATACCTTCAGCACAAGAGACTGCAGAAACTAGAAAATTCAATAGAAGACACACAGTGCAATAGAATTTGCCAGATGTGAGGTTAGCATAGTAGGAATCAGAGGACTTGCAGGTCTATTCTTTATACCAGCAGTGATTTCCTGTGTGACTTTGAGTAAAGGAGCCTCTCTTTAGCTGTCTGTGGTGTGCTAAGCACCTGATTCTGAAAATTACACACATTTTGTGTTTCCATTTGTCAATTCATATTCCCTGTTCCTCATAGCAAGTACATTTTTTTTTTCTTTCCTTTGGCTTTTTTAAAAATCCAAGAAAGGCCTTGGTAAGACCTAAATAATGGTCCTAAATGCAAAGATTCAACCCTGATAGTCCTGCCCTAATCTCAAAGTTGACCCTGTTTTGAGTGCAAGACTGGATCAGATGTCCCCACCAACATAAATTAGTCTACATTTGTATTATACAATTTATATATATGTATAGGTCATATAATACACACAGATTTTTTTCTGCACTCTGGTGAGGAAACATAACAAAGAGCTGCAAAAAAATCTCATGTTGCTTAGGACAAAACAGTGGCAACAACAGGAAGGTTCAATATGTCTGGGTAGGACCAAAGTTCAGATCTGAGACAACTGGAGCTGGGCATCACAGTCTGGAAACAGGTTAATTTCTCACCCCAGAAAGTTTTGTTGTTTTTTTTTTTTTTTTTTTTTTTTTCCTCAAGACACACGTAGTAATAAGAAATAACCTAAAGCAGAGAAATTAACTTTGGCTGATGACAATGAAGTTCCTGAATTATCCACCATTCCGAAGTCCTTGGGTCAAAGACCTTCATAGAACCACAGAATCATTTAGGTTGGACAAGACCTTTAAGATCAAGTCCCTCCATCAACCAAACACTGCCAAGTCCACCACTAAACCACATCACTATACCTCACACCTAAAGAGTTTTTAAATGCCTCCAGTGGTGTCAACCCAACCACTTCCCAGGACAGCCTATCCCAGTGCTTGTCAACCCTTTTGATTATGAAACTTTTCCTTAAATCCAATCTAAACCTCACCTGGCAAAATTGAAGTCCATTCCCTCTTGTACCATCACTTGCTTTCAGGTAATTGTAGAGGACAGTAAAGACATGAGCTTGCTTTCCTCCAGGCTGAACAACCTCAATGCCCAAAGCTGCTCCTCTTAAGACCCTTGCTCCAGACCCTTCACTTTACACATACATATGGCCATTTTTACAGATGTCTTTTTTATTGGATGACTGAGTTGAGACATTAAAAAAGGCTGCCATTTAGAAGGAGCTGTGAATTTATATTCTGGAAAGATTAATCTCAGTGTTTGTTATTAATAATAACAAAAAAAAAAAAGAAGATATTCAGATCCTGGATTTTCAAAATTAGAATACAAGAAATTACAGAAACTTAAAGAAAAAAATCTTAAACAAGAAGGTCAGAAAGTATTGGCATTTTAAATCAAACAGTGCCTCATAATCCTAATTAGTCCTTATTCTCTTTCCCCCACATAAGCACAAAGGTGCTTCATTTCTGGCTACAGACTGGACCTTCTTCATTATTAGAGAGTGAAAAAAAGCCATAGATGATCTCCAAAGTACTGTAACACTGACCTAGATCTCCCATTGGGAGGTCACTTCTTAGAGATGGGCACTGCAAGTAAAAATCAGCTTGACTGCAAATCCAGTATAAGAATTTCAGGGTGACTTATGGAGTCAGACATAGTGTTCACTTGGTTTTGTATTAGGGAAAACTTCAAGCTACAAAAAAAAAAAAAACTTTAACTGACTGGAAAGACTAACAAGAACTTTTAATAGCAGTGCTACATGGAGAAACTGCTGGTTATCCAGTGACCCCTTACTGTACAATCATCTAATTCAGCAGGACACCACTGTTCCTATCTGTCCTTTCGTTATAAATTCCATAGAAGGAAGAAGGGAGGAACAAGGAAAAAGAGTGAACAGCCAGTATAATAAGCCCTTATATTTATATGGAGCCTTGCATCCCATTAGGATATACCTCAGGGATGATAGTGAGACCCATTAGCAAAACACAGACACTCCTGGAGCTAAGTAGGTATTCATAAATGGACTGAGAAAGACCAGGGCTTGATAGAATACCATCAGCTCTGTCAACAAAGAAATTTATTAGGTACATACATGCATTAATGAAAAGAGACAGGTATTCATGCCCTGTTTAAAGAAAACACAGTTCACAGCCTGTTGGCTGATTATATCAGGAACAAAATCCTCAAAATCTAGACACCAAACATTAGTCTGAATCACCTAACACCATTTTTGACTCAAGATCACCCAGGTTGGATGAGCTCCAGGATCCAAAATATTCAGAATTACATTTTTAATCTTATTCTTTCCTTTTTATGTTACTCAATTATTCTCTTATCACCCTTAAAAAGCCAACCAACCAACAACCAAATGGATTCCAGCTACTCTGTGTACTCCATGTTTTGTGGAGAGTAACAGAACTTCCTCCCTAGCAGGTCTACACCCATCCTTTGCTGGGAAGCCTCCTTCTCCCTCTAATTTTGGCAAATCCAAAAGCTGAAGCCTCTGTGGCTTTCTGTCAAGGTATTACCTGCTCTGGAGACAAATGTAGAACAATGGAGGCTGCAGTCAGAGGTTCTACTGACAGTCAGTCCTACTGATTTTTGTTAGTTCCCTGATAGCAAAGTGTTTATAGGCATTAACCAGGCAGTGCTTCATTCCCCTGGCTTCCTAAAATCTACAGATTGTCCATCTGAATCAACACCCAGCAGCCAACTCCTGTTTCTTATCCATGGGAAACAAACCCTTTATTTTTCTGGGTCTCAGAAATCACAGCTCACCTTTAATACTACAGAACTGCTTGCCTTACAGAATCCATGCACTTGACCCACTAATACTTTGACTCTACACTCACATAACAACAGTTCCTGACAAACACACACTGACATGTCCCTGGTGCCAATTAAGATTGTGGATAGATGGGGCAGAAGCAGAGGGTGCACCTCTGAAGGTTTTCTTGTGCTGCTGTGAACTAATACAGCTGCAAATACAATACTCATGTAGCAATATTAAGCCTTGAATGTGAAAATATAAGATCAAACACCTTGAAATTATGGGACTGCTTCCAATATTTACCTATTTTTAGACTTCACGACCTTGGCAACATGTCTTATAAGCATCACTACCTAGTTTTAAAGGTCCCTTGTTAGGGAGAACCATATTTTAACTGCAGGGAAATACTGAAATTACTTGGCTGCAGTGAAGCTGCAGGGGTTTGAGGGGAAAAATTTCAAAGCAAATGATTCCTGTCAGGATTGGGTATTTTCTTCCCAAGAATGGGGTTTATTGTTTTCATTGTAGTTACATTCCTACTATGAAAGCCTTAGGTTTTTAAGGAAACATTATTACATTTCTTATGTAAAGAAAGGTTGCATGAAAAAGGGAATACCTCACTTAAGTACATTAGCCTATGAGACAGATATTTTAATATATATATATACATGTGTGTGTGTGTGCATATATAGTTATGAATTTCACCAGGTCTATTAAAGAATTTTGTAGGGAAAGAAACAGCCCTGTGTCAGAAACAGTTAACAGAGCTGAAAGGCTGAGTAAAAAATTACAATGGATGAGAAAAGAGCAGTTGGACTCTCTTCAGAACTACACACACAAGTAAGGCCACACACATTCGAGGATTTGGGGTGCAGACCCAGCAGGATGCAAAACAGCTTTCTCATTTTTTTAGAGGCACCCCTGAGCAGCTCTGCCTGCAGGGGTTGAACACCTCCAGAGGTTGCTGTGGGGGCAGCCCCGAGCACATCCAAAATCACCTCTTCCTCCACAGACATTTCCAGGGAGCAGCTGGCAGCCATTTGGTGCAGCTGGTGGCTGTGAAGGACCCCGGAGGAGTCAGGGCTTTGTACCACAGCACCTCAAAGCAGCGCTGGGTTCCTTGCTGTGCAGAGTAACTCCTGGCTGGGCTACATCCTCGCCCAGCCCCAGCCAGTCCTGCACCGGCAGAACAGTCAGTCTTCTTAGCACAATTCTTATTAATAATAATAATATTCCTAGGCTGCCTGAGACAGCAGGAAAAGGGAGCTTAAGACATCCTTTAAAAGAGACAAGCACGCAGCTGGCTGCTGGCAACAGCAGTGAGCATCAAAGGGCTCGGAGTGGAGGAGGGAGACAGAGCCATGTGTGAGGGAGGTGTTCTGGGGCAGGCACTGTCCCAGAGGGACAGGACGAGGGAAACAGCACAAAATGATTCAGAAATGCAGTTTCAGGGTGAGACAGCAGAGGCAGGGGAGTTATTAGGAAATATCGGCTTGCACAGAAGAGAGGTTACAAAACTTTTGTGTCAGAAATGGCACAGAAACTCCTGAGTGAGGCAGGGAGGGGAGCTGCTGAAGACAAGAAAGCGAGCAATGGCTGTGAAATTGTGGAAAGTTCTTCAATCAGACACAGCTGGGCAGAAACAAGCAGAGTTTCATTACATGTTCATGGGTTAGTCCTGAGATAGTATGGAGATGAACCAGAGAATGCACTGGAGAAACTCTCCTGAGATTCAAAGCTAAGATCCTGAGGTGACCTACGTGCCTACATTACAGTCCTGCTAATCACTGCTGGATCTCTCCTGCACACACTGAATGTTGTGCTGACAATCTGAATTTACCAAGGGACTGAGAAGATGTTCCTGGAAATACTAAAGGCATCATTAACCTTTTTCTTCACCATGAGCTTGAAGTTGATTTATCCATAGGCTTAACACTCCCTTCTCTCCCCTGTCATACACACATATACAGAATTTTGACCCCTGGATCCTTTTCCTCCACTCCCCCTAACTCTTCATAACTTCCAAGTCACACCAGTCTTTCCATTCTGCAGAGGAGCAACTCAGCTCTTCTGGGAAATAACACAAAGGAACTCAGCCCAGCCAAGGCAGGCGCTTCTTCACCTTTTATTCTGTACATTTCCACACAAGTCACAATACAGAAAAAGTGTCCAAAAGGAACAGTAACCAGCTCTTTCACGGTATACATATTTCTTCCTTCCCCCAGTTTAAAATCTCCTTAGTTAGCAACACAGTGATCAAGATACTTTGTATAAATAGGAAATGCAAGAAAATCATGGAGGAAAATACTTTCTGACTTTGTTACAAAAAGCCCCTCCTCCTCATATTCCTCCCCACTGAGGGTTACCTGTGCCTTGAATCTCTGTTAAACATTTATCCTCCATGCACAGGTACTGCTGCGTGCCTCAGATTCCTTCTGCCAGCTGGCAGCCTCAAGATGTTCCAGCACATTATGCCTGGGGTCAGGTAGCATAAAAGAGCCCTTTGAGATGTTATTACAACTCCTGGAACAGATGTGGGTTCAGATAATAGGATATGTACAAATACTGGAACTCTGGATGCCCACAAAATGTTGGGTAAAAGTGCACATTTGTTATTTGAATTTACTGCTCTGTTCAGGGGGCCAAACACATTATAGAGTGGTCCAGGTTCTGACCTCAGTCACATCTGGATTCACCAGGAGTGAAGCTAGTGCAGAGGAGATCAGAATCTGTCCATTTTCTATTCTCCACCATCTCCAGGAAGCACAACTATATATAGAGATATAAATATATAGCCTGATGGAACTCAGCCTTTCCATCAAGAGTCTGTTCATCACCATCCCACTTCTTCCTAGCCTTGATGACTCCTTCCTAGCCATCTTTTTTTTTTTTTTTTTTTTTTTTTTTTTTTTTTTTTTTTTTTTTCCTGAGAAACTTCCAGTTCCCTAAATCTTTGCTAACCCTTGTTCTTTATCAATTTTCATCTCCCATTTGCCAGGTGGCCAGAGGAGATGTTAATATGAAGGCCAGAGAATCTGTTCCCTCAAATATTTCTCTCCATTCCCCAGAAACCTTTCTCATCAGCAAACCAAAGTGGTGATTTCTGGACTCTTAGGCAATATTCTATCATACCAGCATAATACCAGAGAGGTGACAAAAAGAGTTATTTCTGAGATGGCCACTCCCAAAGGAAACATTCTGTGCTCAATGAACTCAATATGATGGAATAAAGCTGCTCTAAAATTCAGCAAAATACTCTTCTCTGAAGAGAGATAAACCACCTGAATGCTTTCATTGACTGGAAGTATTACCTGAGTTACATCTTTTAATACAAGATAGCTCAAACAAGGAAATCAAGCATGAGAAGTGCAAAAGAGCTCATTAGAAAATTGTCATTCTCCATCCCTCTTTACTGCCTCAACTTAAACCAGTTAAACTAAAAAGCATGGGCTACTCTCACTGTCTCTCAAAAATGGCTCCAGAAGAAGCAGGATGCTATAGAAGAGTAACATTACAAGGCACACTAAGAAACCAGGAAAAACCCAAACAAATCAAAACCAAACCAAAACCAAAGTAAACCACCAACAAAACCCCAAATAAAGAACAAAATCAAAAGCCAAACAATTAGAAAATATTTATTATGCAGCGTATTTTGGTCTTGTAACACAAAGCACCTTACCTGTCTATGTATGGGGATATGATATTACCCCCATTTTACATTTAAGAAAACTGAGACACAGTAAGGCTAAATGATTTACCCAAAAGGACTCAATGGAAGTGGCAGGAATACAACCTCAAACCCTTGATTTGCTGCCTTTGGCCCTGTCTCTTCAACCCCAGTACCTCCAGAGAGAATTCTGATCAATTCTGAAAGCAAATTCTTTTCCTCTTCTGTGACACAACCATGTGGCACACAGTTAGATTTGTTAACTATCATAAGACAGAAGCATACCATTAAAACAAGCGATTATTTTTTGCATAATCTTTGTTTTCCAACAAAACAACAAGCCAGGTGTTGCTGGAAATAAATCCTCACCAAGCTTGCTGTGACAGTCTCATAAACCAAGCTCAGCCTTTATATACGTTGCATTTTCACTGGCACAAAACTGCAGCTTGAGGAGTGTTTATGTCCATAGGAAAAGCATGTTTCCCTCCATACCCCCCTGGCTTTTCCCAGTGCAAGGCTGCAAAACCATAGCTCTTCTAAAAGCTGTGCAGAAGCAAAGTAGCAATAGCAGTGGCACAAAGGCAGGCCTGTAGCAAAATATTCTGCTCACTGACTCAGAGAGGACACTGAAACCTCCACGGACTGCCAGAAGGTTTGTGTGGGAGATGCAGAACACAAGTCCTCAGCTCTATCATTGGCTAGACTTACAAAAATCTTTCAAAAGCCTCCTGCTTCCAAAAAGCTGTCTGCATCCAAAATGACTGGCACAGGGTTTGCAACACAAAATAATATGGGTGGGAGAAAAGTAACCTTCATTTCCCACTGTGAAAGCACATTTCACCCCGAGGAGATTTCTACAGAGAAATGTTGGCAGTCATATTCCATTCCATATTCCCCTCCCCAGTGCACTGCACCCTGGTGGGTCAGTGGCCAAGGCTGGCAGTTCCTAAGACCATCTTGAAAGAGATTTTAACTCTTGATCATTTCACTTCCCAGTAGAGTTACAGGACACAGAGCACATGTAACACACAGTGTGAGGGCAGCTAGATGACACCCATTACAGAGGGCATTCTCAGGATGGCTGCTCTGGCAAGACACAGGCAGGAGTCCCTGTCCTGAGGCAGTAGGAAGAGAATCAAAAAGCGTTTGGAAGAGCCCTTAAGAAAGGAAGTCAATTCCTACAGGCTTGCTGATGTCCATAGGTATTTTACACTCTACCTGGCACTGTGGGGTGTCAGAATAGGGAGTTGTTACTTTTGCCAGTAAGGTGAGAGATTGATCTTTCTGCACATAAAGCATCCCTGCCTTCCCTTTCCCATCTCTGTGAGGTGCAGCAGCGAGCTAGGGAGAGACAAAGCTCCCAAGAGCTGCTGAGTGCTTTGAAGGCTCAGCCGCTCCTTTTCTCTCCTCCCAAAGCTGCTGCGTGATCAAAGGAGGCAGATGGAAGAGAATCACTCTGCAGTGACATGTAAACGGAACAAAAAATCCTGATAAGCCCCTGCCATCTCCCTGTGATTTCTGTGAGGTACATGCTGAGCAGAAAGCTGTACAGGAGCAAAGCCAGCCATTTTGCATGAGAGACCAGCACACTCACTTGCCAGTTGGAAGCAGCTTCTTGCAAGCAAGTCACAGAGCAATACAATTGCATTTTCCCAGGCAATTCCAAGATTATTTAACAGGAAAATCACAAACGGAAGAAACATGAGAGTAGACAAAAAAATATATAAATAAGAATTTTCCTATTGATATTAAAACTAAGTCTGGAAAGGCTGAACTCAAGCCCTCAGGTATGAAGCACCTGAGTCCATCATACTTCCCATCTGTTTAATCCTGACATTACAACTCAGGCATTACAACTGCCCTCAGAGGAGCCTTTAGTACTGCACATCTAGCTCATTCCTAGTACAGAGAATTTCAACATTCCCTACCCATGTCTTTACATGGTCAGAGGAGATCCAACCATCTGTGACTGGTCAAGCAGAAGTGTCCCAAGGGTAAGCACATGAGCAGGATTTTGACCTTTCCAGTCAAAAAAATGAAGGTAGAATGAACTAAGGAAAGAAGAGGTGATGAAAGATTAATGTCTTCAATGCAGAAACTCTAAATGGGAGGGAAAAGGGAGGAAAAGCAAAGAGCACTGAAGAATATTTAAAATTAAATTTAAATAATATGATGTTTTATTTCCTTCCTGTCAGTAGCTACCAGCAAGATTGCTTTTTTCCCTTAGCTTTGACATTTCCCTTGTGCCATGCAAATAAGGTGAGTATTACAACAGTAGCAAGACCACAGACAACAGCCACAACTGCACCCATCTTCTACTGAAACAGGCACATCCACAGACTTCCCATTCTGAGGAAGGGAAAAAATATGGTCCTGGAAAAGGGCTGAAGCAGGGGACAGGAGAGGAGAGACAGCTATTCACTTTGTGACCTACAGCAAACATTTATTTTGATGTGGAATTGCCTCCATTCATTTGGAAGGAAAACCTCCAGCACGGCTAAGGAGCAGGGAGGGGCAACCTTGCACACCTTAGGGCTCAGGGCTCACTTCACAAAGCCTCAGGCTGTGCAAACAGAAGAGAGCCCTCCTCCAGACTCTGTGGTGACCTCTATAGGGGCAGGAATAATTCTGCCTCTGAGTGACAAAAATATTTGACAGAGTACCCACGATATTATTACATTTAGATATATCCAATTATGATACATAATTACTCATTACAGCATTATTCAAGAAGTGGCATTGCAACTCCCTATCTAGAAAAGAGCAATGCAAGTGGAAGCCCTTGTATAGAATTCCCTATTCCCAGGAGCCAGCTTAACTTTGCTTTTCTAATTTTGTCATCTTCATTTTTTTTATGCCAATGTCACACAGGAAAAGCAGCCCTCGAAAAGTGGGACTGCTTATTAAAGTCTAATTAGCCAAGTAGAAATCACTCATGTCTGCTGCATCAGACTCAAGAGCTTCTTGAGCTTCTTCTCCATACCTACAAATCTGATTTGTACAATTCCTAGACAGGATTTGGTTACTGTAGGAACAGAGATTAACTTCTACTTCTTCATGACCACACGTTGAGGAAAAGAGTGGAAACTGAAGGTCACTAAGGCAGCTGGAATCAGAAGGGCATTTTTCTCATTAAAATGAAGTGCAACACTAAGAAATGAATTGCATGTGGTTCGTGCAGTAGTAGTTAGGTAATTGCAGCAGCACTTTGACATTGGATTGCCACAGTGCACTCTTCACTGAATGCTGGGTTGCACATCAAGCAGCCTCCCAGACAGGGACTAATTGAAGAGCCAGGTGTGGCACTTCACCAGCAAGAGGAGGCTGGCAAGAGATGAGGCAATTACATATGTAGTATTATATTGCTCAAAGAAAATAGTGCTTTACTTCTTGAATTTCAAAATGCTACAGCTTCCATATACTTTCCATATGAATGCTGAGGCTGTTAAAATATTGGTGAACTCTGAAATAGCATTCCCAAATCAGGGTTCCAATTCTAATGGATGAGGGCATTAAAATAGAAACAAATTTTTGAAGAAAGCAGGTTTTTTGCTTTTTTGAGCATTCACCTACCTTTATGTACCTGTCAAGAGAATTACTGCCTCCTTAGATTCTCCAAATCTCTGACACATAGGAGATCCAAGAGCATAAGCTGACTGTTTTAACAGGGCTTAGCATCAAATTATTTCCTGACATACAGATGTGTTAATATCGAAACAAAAATTTTTGTTGCAAGACATCCCCCTGCTTAGACTTTAGAAGTCATGATGTGCTACATCAGAATGAGAGGATTTTAAAAGGATCTGCCTGTCTTCCCCACTCTCTGGGTAGCTAGATACATGTGTACTACATAGGATGGATTGGGGTTTTGTCTTTTGGGGTTTTTTTTGGCTGAGTTTTTTTTGGGTTTTGTTTTGTTTTTGTTTTTTTTTTTTTTAATCAGTCAGGGAAACAAGAAACTGCAACTGAGACTGGAATGTGGCACCTTATAAATAAGGCAGGAGACAAGATGCACTCTGATGGCTGAATACAGTAAGGTTATTCAGCTCTAAGCCTGCCTAATCACTGAAGTCAAATATAATGAATTTACTGGTGTGATCAAGGCCCGAGGGAGGGAATTTTCCCCTTTTGCACAAATGGCACCACACGTGGGCCAGGAAATTGCTTGGCCAAGGTAGGGGGTGCTGCTCCTGTGCACATGTGCAGGGGATGAGAGGACCCCCCTCTCTCCAGGCTCCCCCACGGGCAGTGGTGCTGGAATCACGCTCAGGGGGAGCCCCTGAGCTCTGGAACCTGCAGGGCAGCTCGGGCAGGCACTCCAGAGAAGCCCAGTGCCATGGCAGAACCTGGATAAAAGCAGCCATGGTCACTTGCTTTGGTCACCTGGAGTGACTTGCAGCTCATTTCTGAGTTGCTGTTGCGATTAACAGATTTTGGCAGGCAGACCATGGAATTTAAGGCTGTAGCGATCCATTGCTAAGAAAAATAGTTGTTAAGAAAGCAAAATGAGAAGATGAGTACCACAGTGAGCACTTCAGTACTGTTTTCCTACAACTTCACATGCATCCAGAAAAGCACAGGAATATAAGCTGTTTCCAGAACTACTGAAATATCGAAAGATACTCACAATTTGATGCTTTAGACTAATTAGGAAGCTAATAACCCAGTGTCACTTTGGCTTAGATCCACTGAGGGAAATAGAGAAGGGAAACCATATCTTATTAATGAAAATGAATAGGTAAAATAGAGGTCAAAATGTTACTTTTAGCAAGCTTAAAAACAAGTCTTACAAAATACTTTTCTATAGATGTTAGTTTGGTGCAAAAGAAGCAAAAAGTGGGAGAAAGAAAACGACACACCTCAAATGGATCAGCACAAGGAACTGCTTTTTTTCTTGTAGTAAATAGAGTGCAAGGACAGAATTTCCTTGTTTTTTTTTTTCAAGGCATGCCCATATATTTCTTGGGTACCACTAAACTCCCAGAAAACTTGAGGCTACCGATGTATTGTGCCCCTTTCATACCCCAGAGACAGATCATGTCAACATGCTTTTGTCATCCTGGAAGAGTCAACACATAAGCGTGTCCCACAGAAGGCATCTGCAATGGCTGACAGGAAAATAGCCACCTTCTAGATGAATTTGTGTTAGAAGCTTTCACTACCATGCATTTCACTGTCACAGCAAAGACAAAGACAAAAATGACCAAAGAGGCCATGAAATATTACTGAAACAAACCTCCCATGGCCACACCACCAGAAAAACCATGTGCCCCACCTATTCCTACACAACAGCACCAGCTCAGCAAATACACCTGGGGAGATCAGTGTTAACAAAACAGGGATTTTGTTCTATGTTCTTTGTTTATGGTTCCTCTGTATGACAATCCTCATGTAGCAGGGGACATCTCACATAGATTGAATTCAGGCTACAGCACCTTGGGTGGGACTGAGTAATTCTACTGCTGCTGGGGAAAAGCAAGAGTGACAGGCCTCAGGAAAAAAACACCTACAAACATCCTAAAGTGCTCAAACACAGATAAGCGAGCCACCACCTGAAATGGTGAAAGAACCACTGGAATCTGACACCTGTTTTGTAACAGGCAAAATTTGCCTTGAATCTCTGTTTTACATAAGCAAAAACTCAGCCTCACATCTCACAATACTGAAGGATGCCCAAAAAAGTTGTGGATGACCGATACCTGGAGTGTTCAGGGTCAGCTTAGATGGAGCTCTGAGCAGCCTGGTCTAGTGCAAGGTGTCCCTGTCCATTGCCATTCTATGCTATAATAGGTGAAAAATATATGACATCATCATGCCTTGAATAACACGAAAAAGATACCTCTAGCATTGAAACATGAAATAATAAGAGTAACTGATGCTATTAAATTACAAAATTAAGTTTAATTTATCAACATTATAAATACTTTCTTTCCCTCCATTTAACTCCAAAATGAGATAGTAAAACCAGTACAACAGAACAATTCAGAAGCTCCTCAGTTCTACTGAAAAAGGTTCCCTTTAATAACAAATTGAAACGGAAAATGGCGTTGTGTCAGTCCAGCAATCTCAGTAACTGAGCATCCCTAGGGACTTGGTCATTCAAATGGCACGATTTCAAATGTATGTGTGCACCTATATACATGCATACTGGTATTTATAAATATACATATATATAGTAATATACACATATTAACAGACAGCCACTGAACAGATGCTTTTAGTAAATTGAAATGCTTTACATGTAAGTTAAGTGGACTCCCAGCTGCACACTGGAATTTGGGCCCTGCCCAGTGCAGGCACAGTTGTTCTATACTAATCTAGACCCCAGTGCTCCACAGATTCAATACAGATGTGTCACCTCTAATCTGCCTGCTTCTGGTAATCCCATCACACTTGAATGGGGTAAGGAATGGTCCTGCAGCATCCTGGTCCCAAACTGCCCTCAGTGAACCAACTTCTGCTATTTCTTGTCATGCACGAGCCATTGCAGGAAACAACAGATGTGCTCTGCTACCTTCAGATACAAACCATCACCAAACCAGTGTCTAGTGCATCACGTGTGCAGTGCTTTGGGACACCTCAAACACTAAAGGCACTGCATCCAGCCAGTTCCTGTCCTGCCTCCAGTGCTGGGGGCTATTTTTATCATACAGTAGCCATCTCCTGCTGAGCACGCAGCACAGGCAGCCTTCCAGAGACACAATAGGCTCACTCTGATCATATCATCAGACTCCAGCTTTCGGTGAAAAAGGCAAGCAGTGCTCTCTCGTGTGCTCTGAGCTCCTCTGAGCAGTCCAAATGGCACAAAATTGCTCAGGAAATCTGCCCACCCTGAAAAGCTGCTCCAGAGCCAGACACAGCTGCAGGCACCTCCTGGGTACCAGGGATGAGCTGACAAGGGGAGGACAATTGGGGACAGAGGGACCAGAAGCAGCTCCCTTACCATAATGCACATCTGTGATTAGATACTATAATCCCCTGTGATTAGAGCAAGCCTTCACTGCCCCACCTGCTTCACGGGACTGGTGGGGCAGGGAGCTGTCACAGGCTCAGTGACCACCCTCAGCTTGGCCTCAGCACAGGACAAGCTCCAGTGCTATTGAAACTTCCTCCCTCTCTCAGATCAGTAAAGCAAACCAAAAGATTCAAGTGATGGTAGCATAATTCTTATTTCCATCAAATGTATAGAAATGTTACAGTAATGTCTTTTCTCACAACTAGGCAATTATGCAAGGCCTACCATGAAACCACAGTGTGAGGATCTTTCCTTGTGGAAATATCACATACACCAAAACTATATTCTGATTCTTTTATTTTAACAGTTGCCAAATTCTGTTCTAATATACACACATACTTATTTTCTTCACAAGCCCCTGGATAATTATCAAGGGAAGAAATTTGGCTTTCATATTTTATTTTTTAAATGAGAAAGGTAAAGACAGAAAATAAGATAAAATACATTTCATGTCACCAGTGATCTATAGATTACAAATATATATAGTTTCCTTCCAGAGGAAGAAATACTAAAGAAATATTTTGCCCATATCAAATGAATTTTTGAAAAGAGGAAAAAAAATTATATATATTTTTCAGTTCCCCCTTCCATACCACAACAATCACTTTTGGTTATAAAACTAAAACAAAAAAAAAAAAAAAAAAAAAAAAAAAAAAAAAAACCACAAAACAAACAAAAAAAAAAAAAAAAAAAAAAAAAAAAAACAAAAAAAAAAGAAAGCATTCATTTAATTTCCTCCACTTCTACCAAGGAAGAAAAACTTATCTGGATAATGACCTGAGTTATTTTCATGATTTCCAAGTGTATGTGACCCCGATGATCACCATCTATCAGAGAGCTACCCCAGCAAGGTATGTGAAAACAAACCCTGGTGGATCTTTCAAATCAAACAAGCAAAATTCAAGAATGTATTGCAAGAGTTATGCCAAAAGCCAGCCATGAGTGTCTTCATGAGTACTCATCTGAAAAAGTAGAAGTGGAAGCTCTGCTCTTTTGTCAGCTGAGATATCTGTAGCATTTGGAAACCCAAAAAGTGAAACATTTTGTTTATGCCTGTGTATTTGTTTGCTTTTCTTTTATGGTTACAAGACAGAGAACAGACGAGTACAGAAGACACAGCTGGCCTTAAGAGCAGCTAAGCTTTACATTTCAAACCAGTGTGGGTAACAAGGCAAAGAGCTGCTGTTTGTCCTTCTCCAGGGACAGACTCCCCAAAACTTTGTTCCCTTGAAAAATCAGACAGTTTCCAGGTTCAGTCAGTTTCCCCACTCCCAATGCAAGCAGGCCAGTCCCCGTTTGTTTGTTGGCAGCAGCGAGCCCAGGCTGGCTGCTGATGTTCCAGATCTCCTTCCTCCCCCTGGCTGTGCTGCAAAGGGGACTAGGTCTGTCAGTCAGTCCATCAGAATTCCCTCAGTCTCACACAAACCTCTCCCCAGTGTAAACCCCCTCTTTTCAGAAGTAAGAAACAGCTATCAGCTTCAGGCAGGCCTGAAACCTGAGCAGAACTGGGTCAGCCATTACATGCATAGAGTGATATGAGCAACCTTCCTTGGTGACTTTCTGCTCTGCCATTCAGCATGGTATATCCCATATAACTCCTTTCCATATGAATGCCTGTCTCATGAGGATACCATAACCATATGCCTGGCAACGATGAGGTCTGGGTTTTGTCACTGCTGTAAATCTGACCGTGCCCCACGCCCTAGGAAACAAGGCAATAAACAGCATCCTCCCTGAAAGCAAGGGAACTCCGTGGTGACTGAGGACTGACAACACAGCTTCCAAGAGGATGGCAAGGGAGGGAATGTACCTGGGAAAAACACTGGATATTTCTTAAGGGCATCCAGAGCTCCTCAAATATTTTGCTACTGCCTGACCATTTGTGAAGACAACACAGAGAAAACAGGTAATATTTAACTGAGGAGAAGTGAGGGGAACAAGAGAATAAAAGCAATGCAGGAAACTGTAAGGATGGAGTAAGGATGTAACCCTGGTTGGGTTGCTTAATGTACCAGTTAGTTTGGATTTTGTTCCCCCACACCCTCTTTACTCTTTCCTTTTTTTTTTTTTTTTTTTAATAAATTGTACAGATGAACATGGGAGAAGTTCATGCTACTTGCTGGAAGCAATAAAGGTAAATTTTTGTGGCCTGTGGATTCCACAGACCTTTGAGTGTCCCACCTCATCCATCATGGGCTAACTTATGGAACATAACCGTTCCGTGGCAAGACTCAGTAGCCCTTAGAAACTGGTGGCATGTCCTCAGGTATTTTCCTCAAGAGTGAGAGACATGTGGATTCCATCAGTTTCTTCCTCACACGATGTCCGAGTGCCTCAGGTGCAGTCTCGAGATTTCCAGGGATCCTCTTGGACATTTTCAGACATCAGACTGCTGTCTCCAGATCCTCATGGGAAACCATCTGATAGTTTTGTCGACTCTCCAGGTAGGAGGCCAGATCTGGGTCACCAGCTTGCTGAGCTCTGTCACGAGAGGTCTTACCCTGTGATGGGAAACAGGAAGAGAAAATCTTGTGCTAACACATTTAGAGCAAGAGATGATTTCTAGGCAGAAGACAATTAACAAGTCAGAAGCCACTTGTCTGGAGTTCATCTGTTTCAGAAAGCTTTTTGCAATTTACGCTTCTGTCATCTGAACAAGAGATCATAGAATCATAAATGATCTCTCTTTCCATTATAGGCCACCTCATAGAGCCCAGGAAGGTAGGAATTGGTTTTGATTGCCTGGCTGTAGCAAAGGTGCTTCTGACTCTGGAGTCCAGAGAACCAACTCACTCTTAGCTGCTGACCACAGAAACTCTAGAGAGGCAGCTTCTGGACCATGCTCCTAAGCAATCAGATTGTTGTAATGACAGAATATTCCTTGGATTTAATTTTTTCCAGATTTCTTTCTTCGTCATGCTTACACCAAGACGGTGCTGTGGTTAGTGTCGCATCAGTGAGCACAGGGGCAAGACAGGGCAAAAGAAAATAGTTAGCCATCCTCACAAAGCAATTGAGCCACACTAATCAAATCCCACAGATGCTGTGCAATCAGAAACCAAGGCTTCTGCAAGTGGTCCTTGCCCACAGGCCTCTCTTTTGACCACACAGGTGGAGGATACTGCTGTGCCATGGAGATGTCTCATTCACACCCAACGCACCCAATAGCCTGAGGCCAGGCTCTCACTATGGCCACAGCGACCCATGTCGGGGACTGAACTGAAGTCTCTTGTACTCGTTTAAATCAATGCAGTTTTCTCTATAAAAAAATAGCTTGCTTAAAAGGAGCTGCCCTCGGCGCACACGAGGGAGCCCCAGCCATGCAAACAGCAGGGACGGCCGCTGGCCGGCCTCGCTGGGCTGCAGCGGCTGCAGGGGCTGCTGCAGCTCGTTACCCTGGCTGGGCTGCAGCGGCTGCAGGGGCTGCTGCAGCTCGTTACCCTGGCTGGGCTGCAGGGGCTGCAGGGGCTGCTGCAGCTCGTTACCCTGGCTGGGCTGCAGGGGCTGCAGGGGCTGCTGCAGCTCGTTACCCTGGCTGGGCTGCAGGGGCTGCAGGGGCTGCTGCAGCTCGTTACCCTGGCTGGGCTGCAGGGGCTGCAGGGGCTGCTGCAGCTCGTTACCCTGGCTGGGCTGCAGGGGCTGCAGGGGCTGCTGCAGCTCGTTACCCTGGCTGGGCTGCAGGGGCTGCAGGGGCTGCTGCAGCTCGTTACCCTGGCTGGGCTGCAGGGGCTGCAGGGGCTGCTGCAGCTCGTTACCCTGGCTGGGCTGCAGGGGCTGCAGGGGCTGCTGCAGCTCGTTACCCTGGCTGGGCTGCAGGGGCTGCAGGGGCTGCTGCAGCTCGTTACCCTGGCTGGGCTGCAGGGGCTGCAGGGACTGCTGCAGCTCGTTACCCTGGCTGGGCTGCAGGGGCTGCAGGGGCTGCTGCAGCTCGTTACCCTGGCTGGGCTGCAGGGGCTGCAGGGGCTGCTGCAGCTCGTTACCCTGGCTGGGCTGCAGGGGCTGCAGGGACTGCTGCAGCTCGTTACCCTGGCTGGGCTGCAGGGGCTGCAGGGGCTGCTGCAGCTCGTTACCCTGGCTGGGCTGCAGGGGCTGCAGGGGCTGCTGCAGCTCGTTACCCTGGCTGGGCTGCAGGGGCTGCAGGGGCTGCTGCAGCTCGTTACCCTGGCTGGGCTGCAGGGGCTGCAGGGGCTGCTGCAGCTCGTTACCCTGGCTGGGCTGCAGGGGCTGCAGGGGCTGCTGCAGCTCGTTACCCTGGCTGGGCTGCAGGGGCTGCAGGGGCTGCTGCAGCTCGTTACCCTGGCTGGGCTGCAGGGGCTGCAGGGGCTGCTGCAGCTCGTTACCCTGGCTGGGCTGCAGGGGCTGCAGGGGCTGCTGCAGCTCGTTACCCTGGCTGGGCTGCAGGGGCTGCAGGGGCTGCTGCAGCTCGTTACCCTGGCTGGGCTGCAGGGGCTGCAGGGGCTGCTGCAGCTCGTTACCCTGGCTGGGCTGCAGGGGCTGCAGGGGCTGCTGCAGCTCGTTACCTGGCTGGGCTGCAGGGCTGCAGGGGCTGCTGCAGCTCGTTACCCTGGCTGGGCTGCAGGGGCTGCAGGGGCTGCTGCAGCTCGTTACCCTGACTGGGCTGCAGGGTCTGGAGCAGCTCATTACCTTGGAGTCTGTCTTTCTCAGAGAGGCTCCCGCATCCACCAGGAGCTGGCAGACGGCGCGGTGGCGCTGGCTGGCTGCCTTATGTAATGCTGTCTCACCCTAGACCAAAGTACAGAAACCAGCAGTGAGACACATCACACCAATGTACATTTACGAAGCATGAGGTGCAGAGGATAGACACAGAAGGATGCTGCATTTCTGCGAGGTTCCCTCTTGCTGGCAGGGGTAGACTTGGGCACTCTCTCCCTTAGCATCTACATCCTTTGACTCAGTAGGAAAGCCTGCAACGCACAAATAGCAGACGAAGAACTTCTGAGGGATGGAAAAGAAATATGCACAGATTTTATGTATTCAGAGGACTGAATGTCACATTCTCATCCAACCACCAGCTCTCTTAACTGCTGCAGAGGGCAAGCTAGCCACCTTCCTATTTAACAGCAGACACAACAGCAACAGGGTTTGTTTTTTTCTGAAATTTCTTTCCTCAACCTCATTCTTGGAGTCATCCTAGAAAAATCCTACCCATCAAAGCTATGACTGGTGCACTTGCTGCCCAGGTTCTGATACCCTGCTCTCTTGGAGGTATGAGAGCAAGAACTCTCATGTGTTTTCCACCACTGGACTGCTGAGGTATTGGGGAAGATTAAACACATGTTTTTTCAGAAGATAAGACTGTGTAATGGGAGCACATTTGTTGCAAAACTTCTCACTCAGACTGGCGCTAAGTCTAACAGGATTCTGAAACTGATTTATTCTTTACTAAGAGTAAAGAAATATATCTAGACTTGCCTAGGAGGAAGAGGAAAGTATGCTTTGAGTGGGTTGAAAAGGAGTCCTTAATACCAGTATCCAACAAGTAGGGCCATTACATAACCTGTGAAATAACAAATGATAAGAAATACATGTAGCAGGACAAATATTGCACCTTCCTACACATAGTGCATAAAGCAATCTCAGACCCCATCCATGACAGGGGAAGTTGAAATATTAAGAGGCAACCTTGTAATAAATATGCCCTTGCTGCATGAGAACTAGTATCAGAATAGAATACTATGCTACTTCCCCCAAGGCCCAAAAGACAAATGCATACTGTTAGAGCTTGAATCATCCCTTTCCAAGAGTTAGAGGCAGAGGAAGCTCTGTAAAGGGAAGCTTTTTTTCTCTCTGGTAGCTATGCTCACTGACACTTTATGTGGTCATGCTACACTCCTGGATGAAAAGAACCTCAGGACTTCACTCGTGCACCTTGTGCAAAAGGTGTTCTCTGTCAGCAGAGGAGGGCACTGTGGGATGAGAAATGGTAGCCTTGATCCCTATGAGAAAGACTGCTTTTGTTTCACACGTATTGCACATATTTTCCACAATTATTCATGCTTTCCTTACGCACGTTTTTGAAACTTTGATTATACAAGGTGTAAAAAAGTTGGGAATTGGAAAGGAAAATAATTTGTTTGGGTTAGGCTGTGGTTTTTTACATAAGAACAGAGCTAGCTGATGTTTTAACTACTTGATGGAAACCTTCAACTGCACAAGCCCTGGCCACTTGGGAGAGCTAAGGCAGAGCACCCTCGATGAATCAAGAAGGGATTGAAAAAAACATGTAGAGCAAGACAAGTAATTTCCTGAGTTATGGAATTTATTCTTCAGGTTGGTCCCTTAGTAGCTAGAGGCCAGAAACATCAAAATACAAGCAGGGCTTCTATTCCTCTAGAATGATTAAAGAAGCATGGGAAGCAATAGGGAGAAAGTCCTCTGCAAATCCAAGAAATGTTTGTTTTAGGCAAGAAAGCCACACATGAGGTGGTTAATGAACGTTTTTTAGGGGGCCTTCTGTTTGTTTGTTTTTGAAGAGCTGTGCCATTTTTCCTATTTAGCAGTTTTCACTGGAAAACCAAGAGGAGTCTGTCAGTTTAACACACATAATGTGAAAGACAGAGTAGGTCATACTTACGTTTCACTGTCTGTCATGTCCAGTAATTCAGATGGACCTGCAAAAGACAGTCAGGTATGTCATATAGCATTTGTCTGCAAGATTAAAAAATAAGCCTAGCAGGAGAAGATTCCCAGTAAAAATATATAAAAGAAGCCAAGTGAAAGTTCAACCTGCACAAATACATCAAACTTCAATGTAATAATTGCTTGTGTGAGTCCTTGCACTAATAAAATTCTGAATGCACAGTCACTGCTGGAATGTCAGCAACAGGGACTAGCAGCCTCTAAATTATACTGGGAATGAATATTCATGGAGTTTATTTTCTCACTCTTCACCTTGCTCAATTAAGTGGTTCACATAAGTACAGTACATTGAGAATGCTGATATACTGGAAACCCTGATATATTGCAAGTTAAAATCTATTGTTGGTATTAGAAGGAAAATGTCATTAGGAAGTTGAAATTAGCCAAATTCCATCCTGAATGACATCCCTGTGCTACTCCATTTAATAGTGTTATACAAAATGTAGATCAGGGTGGAATATTCCCAGCAGTCTTTATATTGATATGCAAATCCTGTACTCTACTGGTTAGCAATGATCAGGAAAGTAAGATTAAGAAAAACAGAAAAGATTTTTGTTAAGTGGGGAAAAAATAATACATTTATGTTAATGTCCTTTTGTCCTTGATATCCACTACAGGCAAATATTTATAGCAGCAAATTCCATCACTGAATTACAGTGATATGGAAAGGCAGGATATCATTTGAAAAAAAAAAAATTTTTCTTTTGCAGTCTGTCATATTATTCTTCTCTCCACTGCTCTGGAGTGTAGTGTTAGATGGTATACAGCAGTTAGCAAGGGGAACAGGGAAACTTTACAAGACTTTTCCTTCCTGCACATGAATATTTCTCTCCAGCACACTGTGACTTTGAAATTCAAGAGTCCTCAAGAGCTTACAAAAAAATCTCACCTGAAACTGAGGAATTTCACACTATTTGCTTACAAAGGCCTACACACAACCTCTCCACACTCCTTTCACTCCGAGTGTGTGTCAAAATGGATCAGAGCAGCCTGTCTTTACGTCCCTGCTTTTGCAGTTTACACATGGGGTATCATCCAGCTTCCCCCTGGAGCTGCAGGAAGCTCCTTCACTTTGTCTTCTGTCATCATGAAAAAGGGTGGTGCCAGTCCCCAGTGCACAGGGCATTGTGTACCACTGCACACTTGTGTGACAATTCTCCAAACTCAGTAGCCACATCAATTATTTAATGCACCCTGACTCTACCACCACACATCCTCATCCCCACGCTTTGCAGTTGTGTGCAAACTCCTGCCTATAAAAAAGAAGAATCAGTCACTACACCTGAGCTCCCAGAACCATGAAGAAGGATAAAGGGGGAATAACAGAGCCTCTTGTTGAGAAGAAGTATAATGCCTGAGAAACTACAAAGACAATTAAAGAAATACATATGAAGAAAAGGAGCCCATTACATTTCCTAGGAGAAAATCGTGTTCTCTCAAAAATAAAGTTAATTCCCCATAGCTTTCTGCAATGCCACATCCCAGTGGTAGGTAAGCAGGAATAGCTTGCAGTGTGCTAGAGAAGACAGTGCCACCCATTACTTCTGCTCATGTTTGGAGCAAGGAATGTTGTATTGCCAAGGTGGAATAGGGTGACAGGTCTGGCTTTATGAGACATAGAGGCACTTGCCCAGGTAAGCAGAAGAAGCTGTTAAAAGGTAAGTAAAGGCAGTAAAACAGAGAGTAGTTAGAAGAGGATGACCTGAGAGGGAGAAGAAAGCTGGGGCAGAGTGGGTCTGGAGAGAAGCCAAGGGTAAAGGAAAACTGGTGTGAGACAGGAAGAAATAGCAAGGCTAGGACAGAGGAGCTCAGCGCTGAGGACGGCGAGGGCAGCTGTGAGTACAGACCTGAAGAGATGACAGGCACACCCTGCCTGAGTGCAGAGGGTGCTCTCCTAGATACTGCCCCAAAGAAGCAATTCATGGGAGAGCCCTGACTCCATCCAAGTCATACATAAGGGCCAGGTACTGGAGTTAATAATTAGCTGCACAACGTGGTACCAGGATTCCTTAATTTCATTCTCTCTGGCCTATCTCTGAAGCTGGAATGTCCCAACTCACAGCCTGAGCTGCGGCCTTTTCTTCTTTATTTTCACTTGTGCTTCTCTTAAACCATCTCACGCCCTCCTCCTAATTCCCTTTCCCCTCTTTTTTGGACCTCATTTTTATATCAGTCTCCCTGGCGCTGCCAACCGACCATTCCAAATCCCCCTCTGCCCGGGGACAAAAGCTGCACAGATGTGGGAAGGGCTGGCACTGGGAAAGCTAACGGCACTGTCATCCTGACCCAGCAGGGAGGCGGCTGTTTCACTCTGGGACAAGAGGCAGAGAAAGAAAAGGGGACCGAGGCACAGAGAGAAAGAGGACAAAATAACCCAATAGAAATCCGGAAGGGAAATGCATGAGTGAGATTTCTATCAAGGAAAACAGCAGGGGGGGAAATAAAAACAAAAGATAGAAATGTGTGGAGAGGTGGAGGGAGGGAAAAAAAAAGAGAGAGAAAGAGAAAAAGAGACTGGGGTCTGAAGAATGGCAGGATGGGGATGGGGGACAGGGTGGGGGGAGAAGTCTGCCTGAAAAGAGCTGAAAAGCATGACGCACTGAGGGAAGCCAGCTGAGATCACTCTCTTTCCTCAACATTGCCCATAGACTGTCTCCGTAGAATTATTAACTTTTTTCCTTCTCTCCTTTTGCCCTCTTTTGCTCCACCAAAGCCCTTCTCCAGTTTCTCAGAAGGCAAAGCAGCCTGAGCTGGGTACGGGAGGAGGGAAGGCAAGGAGACGCTGCAAAGCAGCTGCTCCTTCGCTGAGCTCACTACTGCAGCAAAAAATCACTTTAAGTGACCATATTTCAGAGGCATTTCCAAAATATACAGCACCACACATTCTTGAAAGGCCTCTGAGCCCACAGCATAGCCCTCTCCAATGGATGTGGTTACAGATACCCACAGGAGACCCACAGATATTAACCCCTGCCAGTCCCGTGTCCTGCCAGTCCTTCATAGAACTGGGGAAGAAGGGGATTTACTCTAAGCAGTAATGTCAGCCATTATCAACATTTCTGGATGTATATCTGTCAAAACCTCTTTGTTTAATAACCTGATTGAAGCTATTATCTGGGGGACAAAACTGGATGTGGAAGTAGGAGTATTTTTAAAATAGCAGTAAACTGGAAATTCAGAACTATTTCTAGCCTTTTCTCAACTCCATACGCTTTACCTAATGTGAAAATTAGCAGTGTTTTTTTTCTGCTAGTGTCTTTTAGTTCAGAATTTCCACTGTAAGAGAAAAGCTAGTCAGGTTATGGGAGAGTTCCTTCCTACATGTCTGTCAGCCATGTTGCCCTATAATTTGGTAAACTTGAAATTAAAATAGACTATGTTATACTTTGTGCCTTCTAGAAAAACTAAAATGTTTTCTGCTCAGGCCCCTCAAAAAGGGCACTGCCCTAAACCATTCTGCAAATCAAGACATACCAACAAGTGTCATACAAGCTCACTCTCATTCACTGTTGCTTTCTGATGACTATTCAAGCTTTGTCCCTGACACACATCTCTGTCACAGCAAAATCTGCTTTCCCAAAGCCTTCCAAGGAACTTCTGAATCTGGTCAGGAGGTAAATCCAGATTCACTGATGGCTCTCAATTCTGGAATTTGCAACACTAAGATTAATGAAAGCATCATCTTCCTTTTTAATCGGGGATGCTTTCTAGTGAACCAAGGACATTGAGGTTTGAGGACAGAGAAATGTTTAGGATAGAGGCCCTACATATTCTCTGTTGCATCAGAAATTTCCACAACCTCCTGAGGCAACTGTAAACATCTTTCCTCTCTTCTGTTTAAAATCAAAATATCATAGATGAACTATAAAATCCTTGTTTGTTTTTTGAATGTCTAGAGAAGACAAGGATGAGGCATATGGAATTATTTGTATAATGTTTATAAATTATAAATTTTTCACAGCCGCCAGAAAAAGACTCCAAACCAAACAGATTTAGGATGCCTTTTTTCTAACAGAGGTTCTTAAGCCTTCCTAAATTCTGCTTGTGTTAAGCAAGCAGACAGTTAAGTCTTCTCTAATGTACATGCATTAGGATGTGATGCAGTTGCTGACTGCAGCATTTAAAAGCTGTGGTTCTGATACCTACTGAGTTTGGCCTCAGTTTCCAGCGAGGTACTTCTTACTTTAGCTACAGACAAATTTTAAAGCTGACCCTTCTACTAAAAGCAAATGATTCCTGATGTAGGTGGGCAATCCTGAAGGAGCAATGGGTCTGTGTCTGTGTATCTGCCCTTCCTGCACAGGGGATAGAGACAAAGTGTTTTATTGGAGCAGCAGCCAGCACAACTCTTCCTGCAGCAGCAGCAAGCAGCTGTTGTCCTGACACCTCCTACATTGGTGCTTCAGCTGCTATTCCAGGCTTGTGCTGGGCCACAGAGAATTATCTGGCAGTTCTGCAGAGCAGTCCCGCTGTGTGACTCATCTCTGCTATTTCTAATTTAGGATAGGTTATTTTCCTTCCCTTAACATCTGAAATCATTCTGATCATGATCACAGAATAACCTTTCATATAAATGTGCCCTGTATGTTTGCAGAAGGCCATCTCCACAAAGGACAGCTTTAGCACAGCAACACCATTTTCCTTCCTTTGTAATTCTAGTTCTATGGGTGCCACTCCTGCATTGCACTGGATTCACCCCACTGTTTTTCATACTGTACAGTTAAAGTTCCTGGAGCAGTGGGTTTTACCTTCTTTTGTTGCTGTTGTTTTTTAGAGATAGTCAGAAGATTTTTCCCTTTGTGGTTAAAAATAGATTTTCTGTGCTGTGCATGTGAGGGTGTTTTACAGTGGAACTATTATTATTCAATGTCTTCAGCCATGTATGGGAAGAAGACAAACTCCAGAGCAAGCATGACTGGGCATAGGTAATTGCCAGAACAGAAGTAAGACTCATTTTTATGAAATTTTTATGGGTGGGTATTGGCAGAAACAAGCTCCATACAGGGAAACCCTTAAATATTAGTAGCATTGGATCAGGTTGTGCACAGTAATTAATGTTGAGAAGATGCCAAATGCCAGAGAATGCAAAGAAAAACAAAGACATTATGATGATGATGATTCAGCAAGAGAGCTCATTTGTAGCTGAGAAATGCCCAGAGTAGAAATGAGTTTCATTAATTGCTTGGTGGGAGAAGAGAGGAGGCCTCTATTAGACTGTGCATTGTCCCATGCACTCCCTGATCCCCAGAGGATGTTGAACAAACAATGCATTTGGAGAATCCCAGAGAACATGTCTGGAAAGCTGCAAAAGCTTCCTGCCATCCTTGGAGATACAGAAGGGAAGAGGAACTGAGCTGACATTTGCTCAACCTTCTGATTTGTCTTTGTCTAACAGCACTTAATCCTCACATATCTCTATTTACTTCAAAAATTCCCATGGATTCCCTGCTTACATTCTTATCAGTTTAAATTAGCTCATTTTAAACCTTCACCAAAAGAACAGTAACAGGGTCAGACTGTGACAAAGTTAAAGTATATGTGTCCAATAAAAATCCTAGAGAGGCATCTACGACACTGAATTGGCACAGGTCATGTGCAGTGTGAAAAGAGAGTAAGGGCAGTAACAAAATAAAGCAAAATTATGCCTGCCTACAGAATTCAGTGGCACGTATGTGCACTGTGACTACTGTGATAATCCAGTTAAATAGGAGGTTGAGTTAGAACTGGTAAAGTTTGCTAGAACTGGTGAGAAAACCAGCCATTATTTGAATATGAGGCAAACTGCACTGACCTATCCATGTGTAGGTATCTATACACAAAGGAGTAAAAGAGCAATTCAGCCACATTTTTGGAGCACAGTTCAGCTGTTCACACACAGATATTTTGTGCCCTTTGATACACCTATAGCCTTGGGATGCATTTGGAATGACAGATTGCTTGCTTGGGCTTTGGCTGTCAGTGCAGGGTCAGGCCTCCTCTGGGCCTTGTGTATTATCTTTTAGACACAAGCAAATGTCCTGGATATCCAAGGGAAAATGACATTAGACATTTATGTTTGTCTAAAGGAATAAAGTGAACAGGTAACTTGCCTGAATTACTTTCTGGGTTCCAATGACTACCTTAACTAAGATGTCCTTTGAGTTAGTCATGCTGGAAGCCTACTGCTATTAAGGATGCCCTCCCCACTCCCATCTGTCACCAAAAGTGCCTCTGTCATACCAGAGCAAATGAACTAAGTCACAGACTGCTGCTGACAGTACAGGAATTTGGGCCTATGGAATACCTGACACCTATATGTTAACACCTAACTTAAGCGTCAAGCCTGAAGAGATGCATTGATCCTTCTCCCTTTCTTAGGAGTTGTGCTGTTTTCTTCTTCCTGCATAATTTGTACAATGCCTTGGAGCATTAGCTAACACTTATTCTAATTGCCAGGGGCAGTCTCTGTGTTCATGCTAACACTGCTGCTGAGATAATGTAGCTGATTTTGACATTCAGAAGCCAAAATAGCCACTGATATTTTGAAGTGCAGGCAGAAAAGAGTTGCAACTAGAAAACTTTTCCTACAGTGAAGAAGGCTGATAACTGTGACTTCAGATCTATGTGCAGAGCAGGGACTATAATATTGTGTCACTCTCCAGCAGTGAGGGAACAAGGTTACAGTGGTTCAACAGGCAGAAGCTCTGAAATGTGGCTGCCTCAGACACAAAAACATGGCTACATAGCCTGAAGTCTCTGCTGCTGACAAATATAAGCAGAGTGAAAAGGAAAAAAGGGCAATGGCATGATTGCAGTCTATACATACAAAATGGAGACCATAAGTTTTTGCTGTTGGGTGGTTTTGAATCTAACAGACATAATCTTCAAAGGTTGGAATGGACGCTAGGTGATTTATCTAGAAAAAAAGTAAGCAGATTCTTACTACATGCTGAAATAATAGCAGTGTATTGTATGGGGTCTTTGTCCCTGTAAATATTTTAATAGAGATTAGATGCTTTCTACAACATATGCTCTAATTGAAGAACAGTTCAGAGGATTCCTGGGCCAGAGGTTTTAACCTGAGCTTCACACTGCTTCTTCACAGCCACCCAGAACACCATCCTCCTCAAAAGCCATCCTAATTCTTCTTTTCACACTTTCTCTGGAGCCATCACTCTCATTGCTACCCCATTCCAGCCTCCTGCTCCCACATGCTGCAGGTGGACATTTCACTGAGGGACACCAGAGGAGAGTGAGGCCACTTCCAGCAGCACAGTGTGGTTTTGCCTGACTGACACTTTGCTGAAGCACAGCTCACTGTGGATTTGCCCCCTGGGACTCACCATGCTCCAGGATGTATTTCACAATCTCGCTGTTCCCAGTCTTGGCAGCATGGTGCAACAAGGAGCAGTGATCAGGCCCTTGGATTAACAAATTGGCTCCTTTTTTACAGCATTCTATGAACTGGAAGGAAAAAGAAAAGTGACTGAGAAAAAAAAACATACAGAAGGATAAGATGGGAGGAGCAGAAAAACAAATATGTCAGTAAATTCTTTACTGGTTCTCGCTGTAAGTCAGTACCAAAAGAGAATAAAATAAAACAAAACATTAATTTAAAGCCAGCTTTTAGGAACTAATACAAAACATTTGAAAACAGAAGTATTGACAATTATATGGGTTAAGTAGAACAGTCTGTATTTTCTAAACAATGAGACATTGCTACTCTACTGGTGATGATTTATTGCTTGCTAGGAATGCTTGCAAACCACATCTGGCAACACTGTTGGGATATATTAAAATATACATACTTGATAGAAAATTCTGGCTTCTTTCCTGAAGACTCAATTTTTTCCTCAGCACAAGAGTCAAAGATTTTCTGATTAAATCAGAAAACTGGAACTCAAAATTCCTCAAGGAGGTGAGGTGACTCTCATGGACTTCCCTTCTTACAGTGTCCCTGTTCAGGGCTGGCTGAGGAGGAAGCACTACATGGGGTAAAAATGAGAGGGGAACAGCAACCAGGCAGGTCTCAGAAATGCTGCAAACTTTGGAAGAGGGGGAATGGGATTTGCAGTGCAGATCACTGCAGAAAAAATGAGAATTGCTACAGTGAGGACTCATTTATGATGCAGTACATCTGAAGAAGGGCAAGGAGTTTCCTCATCAAAGCCAGCTCAGGCAAAAGGTTTTCAAGAAGTGTAAAGGAGACAATATTTTTATGACTGCTTGAAGGACTGCCTCCTAAATGCTGCAGCCACAAGTGCTGAGGCAGTGGAATAGAAGGGGCACCTGCAGGCAAAATGCTGGCCTACAGCACTGCAATTTTTACAAATGGCTTCAAGCTGGCTTCTCACAGATAAAATTGCAATCATTAATCACAGTCCTCATCCAAATTTGAGGGCAGGTTTTCAGATTCTGACTTGGCTACTGAGACATGCAGCCTGAACAGCTGTCTGACCTGGGATTTCAGTCATTGGCACGAAAAATTTTGCATGAGTAGTTTTGCCTCCCAAACTTACTGTAACAAGGCACTACAGGTTTTGAGACATCCATCAGGTAATAAAGCAACCAGATGAGGTTTTTTTCTACCTGCTCTGGCAGCTGCCTGGGCAGACTTTGAGCAAGCTAGCACTTGGGGCTTGGCCACCAACCTCACTGGTGTAAAATATCCTTTCCTGTATAAGGCTGTGGCAGAACTACCCTGCTGTTCAACACTGACAGTATAGTAATTTCCCTGTTAGTAACTGGCACATTGCTCTGTGCAGTGGGCTCTGAATCCTGGGCAAAAAGGGGCTGGCTAACACCAGATCCTATTCACGCAGATTTCACACCTCACCTGAATGATGTGTTCTCCTAGTATTCAAGGTTTCCTGGAAAGGCTGTAAAATGGCTCTTTCCAGAAGTCTCTACAGCAGCCTATTTATGTTTTGAGCAGAGGTGTAATAAAATTTACAGTATATCTGACCAGCAAAAAACTGTGAACAAGTGGACCCTCAGTGCTCTGTACTTACCTTCAGTAGATCACCAGATATGACTGCCTGTAAAAGTGCTGCAAAAGACAAAAAGAAAACTGATGTCAGGCAGAAAGCATTATGTGCTCAGCTTCACAGCTGAGGACGTGGCTGACAGCAAGTGCAAGTTAAGACTGACATCCTCAGTCCCCTTGCATTCTCGTGTACTACTGACACCAGTGCAAACCCTGCACTGACACTTACAGGAACAGTAGAAGACAGCCCATGGTAAAGAAAGCTGTATGGACATCAAGCCATCATTGCCAATGCTGTCCTGGAACTGCAGGCTTCTCTCTGAATTTCTCACTTGAGACACTTCAGAGGCCTTTCTATAGTGTCCACAAAGTGGACAAGGTCAAGTCTCCAGTACCTGAACCATCACTGAAGAGATCAGTGTTTACCTACACAGAGAACCTGAAACCATCTTCAGACCAGTCAGACTTTGTCATACTTATGGTGAGTGGTCAGTCACTCTGCAGTGCACTGAGATGATTGTAGGTGATTAAGTGACAAGACAGATATTTCTTAACAATTATTTGTATTACAAAAACCTTTTGAGATGCCAGAGGGGAGCAAGTCCCCTGGGTGTGGCAGGCAGGGTCAAACACAGAGCTAGTCCTCACCTCATCAGCCTTATATTTTAAAAAGACATAGAAGTAAAAAGAGACGAAGTGGACAAGGGCTCACTACAAGGCAAGACAGATCTGCAAACAGCTGGGAGCTTCTCACAATCCACTACTGCCTGTCCTGAGCCTGTGAAAAAACTGAAGGCAAAAGCCTGGGACTCTCTATTGTCCAGTGAAGCTGTTGCAAATCTATCACTATGTGGTTATCTCCTTCTTTTATACTCCTTTTCCTTGTCATGACACCTATTGTAAAAAAAAAAATAAAATTATGAATATACTTTCTGAGAAAGCACTTACATGGTTTGCACCTTAAAAAGCACCAAATATCCGCCTCAACTCACACTTTTTTCGAGAGTGTCTAAGCCCATTTCTATCTTTGTGTCTGGACAATGCAATCAAATTAAGCACTTGCTCGAGTGCCATCCTTGATAAAGATGCCAAAAGTTCATGTAAGCAGGAACAAGGAGACAAAGAGAACCACAGTATAGCCCTGCCTCTGAAAAATAACACACAGGAAACTGCACAGTGGGAATTCCATGATGAGCTTGCTGTGCCTTCAGAAATGACAAGGCATCCAAGCTAAACACTGCAGAAGAGGAAGGATGTTCAAAGGCAACTCAACAAATGTCCCTTTCTTTGAAAACACTGGGGCTCTGTGGCTTTCTGGTCCTGGTAATTCTTCATGCCCTGGCCATGCAGCAGTGGGAAAAGCAAAACCCCAGTGCAGCTAAATTCTATCTTGAGGAAGCAGCAGCAGCAACTTTCGATTTAGGGCAGTTTTTCAGTGACCATGAGTTAAACCGAATCCTAAAAATCCCCTCAGCATCTGTGAGAGTGAGGACACACAGATTTTAGGAATGGAAGAAGGCAAACACCAGCAGGTAAGAGTTAGAAAATTCTTCACTTTTATTTTCAGTGTTTTACATACTTCTTTTTTTTCCCCCAAAAGTTCTAACGATTGCTCAGCCCAAATCAACAGCAGAGCAGAATTTAACTCATGCAATTTGCTTTATCTATTTTGCTCCTTTTTTTTGTCAATATGTCTCTCTGACACCATTATTCTTTAGGATACTGCAGTCCAGACTTGTATAAATATTTTGCACCCCTTGAATGTGAAAATCAAATGAACTGGTGACATCAGTTTTTCATTGCCTCCAACATCCAGTTTCTTAAGACGTGGCTTCCCTAAAGTCACTTTCCTAAGAAGCAGTGATATATTTTCTTATGCAAGCCATGCTGAAGATTACAGTTCAAAAAACCATGAGAGAGAGCGCTATGATTCTATGAAGAGCCTGACAAGATGAGAGAAATCTTCTACGCCAAATATCCATAATCAGAACTGGTCTGGTGATAAGGCTATTAGGATAAAGCAGCTCTAAAACAAATTCAACATAATTAGACCAATCTTTTCATCTCTTTCCTAAGCCTCAAATCCAGCAAAGCATTTAGGCAAGTGCTTAGCTTTGAGCTAATTACATTCTTTTCACACCAAGTCTACCTGCACTCTAAAAATTAAGTGCTTTGCTAGAGTAGAACCTATTGGATAAATGAATAAATTACAGATCAACAAAACCAGCTGGCATAACAGGAGATTAGACTGCAGTCAGATAATTCAGAGCTGTATGCCCCAACCCAGAAAGATTTAGAAGTTATTGAGCTAGTAATGGAGAAAGGTTCTTTAGAATGGGGAACGTGTTTACAAAATACATGAATATTGCTTAGCACACTAACCCCATAAACCCAAATGGGACTGCTGGGCATATTGAGGAGGAGGGTGAAGATGGCAAAAATCACCTGGTTGTTAAAGAGGTGGTGAAGTAAGCAAGCAGATGGCATTGATAAAGAGAGCAGACTGAGAAGTGGAGAAAAATGCTGTTAACATGCAATGCCAGGCAAGCTTAAAATTAGAAACATTAAAGTGAGAATTGTTTTATTTCTTCTAAGCAAAACTGCAGTGCTGGTGTAATATATAAAATGAACTATGCCACTGTTATAACATATATAACATACCTTCAAGTGTTAAAGATGTCTCAAAAATTACCTGATTTAATTAATATTTTAATCAAGTCATTATTTTCTCAATTTCTCCTAAGAAAAGCATTTCTCATTACTAATAAAAGTGTTTTATTACCATTTATATTTATTCAGCAAGCAGCTTTATTGCTGATGTAAGGTGACAGTTTCACAAAACTGGCAGCTGGAGTGCTCTGTTCATGTATTGAGGAAGCAATCAGTCCCCAGGGTGCCTCCTCAGCAAAGCTCTAACTACCCATCCTAGAAAAGAATCTTAATTTAAAAAAAATTAAAAAAAAAAATAAAAAAAAAAAAAAAAAAAAAAAAAACCAACAAATGAACAAAACCCCCAAAAGAACAAACAAACAGAAAAAGCAACAACAAAAGACCCCAAAAAACAAAACCAACCAAAAACTCAGGCCTGCCAACAAACACAAAAAAAATGACTACAAAAACAGACACAAAAGCACCCACTCCAAAACAAACCCCCTCACACACACACACGCACCTGACTTATAAATTATTATTGAGCAGATACAAGTGGATAATGCACCAACAGAAAAAAAGTCATGTTGAAAAGGCTGCTAATTGAATTGTGGTAATGCTGTAAGCTAATAAAGCTTGAAACAGAGGATGAACAACTACTAGTACACATTCATGCTGAAAACAATACTTTTCCTAGGGCATTTATCACTCATCTAATTTCTATGTTAGTGTCCATTGTTTCCATTGGAAACAGCTATTTTTATTTCATATTCTAAAAATCTATGTTAATGTCACTGAGTTAAAACATATGTTTTTGTTTCCCAGACAAAATTAACTTCTGAAATAACAATTGCTCTCTGGCTCTGTGCACGAAGCCAGCCCCATTAAAACAGTGCTGCAAAGTCAGTCATTAAACACTGGGCATCAGAGAAAGGAGTGAAATGTTCATATTCCATAACTGCAGAGGCTGCAGGATGCCTGAGAGGTCTCACAGGGTAGCTTGGGTGGTGAGAAGGGAAAATAATTCTCCATAGAAAATAACCTGGTTTGCTCTGCAACAGTTCATGTTGTGCTCCACAGACTAAAGAAGCTCTAGAGAAAATTACTTCCAACTTGCAGCACCCAAATTAAGAGTCAAACTAAGACAGAGAGATCCTTCAGAAGACATGTCTGATCACCTCCAGAAATGACAACCAAACAAGGGCAAAAGGGAAGGTCTTTTAAGGTTTTCCAAGGTGTGATACTCCTAACACCAGGCAATGCTCATAGTCTTGGAAATTTTAGTTCTTCATATAGAGTACGGGCACAGAGTGAGAATTCCTCATCGATGGAAAGGCAGACCCACAACTGCAGCACAACTGAAGAATACAGCAGGAGAGAAGTCACCACCATCACCTCACTCACTTCAAAAACCATGAAAATTCTCAGAAGCATCTCAAGCAAGGAAAAATCTCAAACATCTACCCCCTTCCTGAATGCCCTGCAGAAAACTTTTCTCCTAATCCCAAAGCTGCTGTCCAGTTTAACACCAAGGGCAGACATAGGGCTCATCGCCAGGTTACTATCACAGCAGAAACTTTGCTGCCAAAACATTTTCAGAAAGAACACAAAGAAAAAGTTTCTTAAAAATCCTCATAAATAACGTCTCAGGATCACAAAGTTCTTTGTTTAAAGTAGGTTGACATGGAGGGTATTGAGCTAGTTGAATAATCATTAGTGAGTCAGTCAGAAGAGATGGTTTGCCCTTGTAGTTCTACAGCCTGCCACTGCCAGCAGTACAGGGGTAGCTGCTTGAGTAAAAGTTATTCACAAACCATAAATATCCTCCAGATTTTATTAGCCAGATTGCACACCTGATCTGACTCTTCCAATGCCATGTTTGAATCCACTACTTCTGTATCAACTAAGCCACAGGGACTGCTGATAAAAATGTACAGCAACTTTGAAGTTTTCAACATTTACAAGCAATTCTTTAGTGAAGATCTAAAAATTGTGACTGAAGGGAGCAGAACTATTTAAAACTACATTATAAAGTATAAGTACTACACCAAGGAGTTGTCACATTCATGATTAAAATGCAGGCAATTATAGACCTACAAATGAAATGCAGTGTGACAGCAGAGTATTATTTGCAATAATGCATCCTACCATGATTTAAAAAATAGCAGGGTATCAATGCATCTAATCAGAGTATGACAATATTTAAGCACATGGGAAATTATGGCAGAACTCAGCTACCATAACTCAAGACCTGGTTGGAGGAGGGTGCTTTGACCAAATTCATTTGTTGGGTGGCATCCCTGCCCATGGAGTTGGCACTAGGTGTTCTTTAAGGTTTCTTCCAATCCAAACCATTCTATGACTCTCTGATCTCAAGCGGAATCAGGGCTCATAAAACCTTTAGCTCTTTCAAGAGACACAGTAGGACAGTTGATAATCTGAAGTGATCAGGTCCTTGCAGAAACCTCATTTAACAGACAACGTAGTTGCAGACATGTCTGCATCAGTCCATCCCTCTCTAAGACACATCTAATGCACTGATTCAGCATTTGGAATTGATACACCATGTGCATTTCAGTGCTGAAAGCTTCTTAGTGGTTGGAGGCAACTAATAAAAAATATAAGAGCTTTGGTGTGGAGCACCCAGAATTTGAATGTCAGTGTTCACCACCATCTCCTACTAGAGTGCTCCGGGGAACTCTTAAGGAATACCTCATAAAATGCTGCCTTTTTCAAACCTTGTAGAGTTGATAATGAAGAAGGAACTATAGGAGAAGGTGATATCATCAGATTTTTGAGAGTTATTAAACTTAACTTGGACTATCATTAGCTTCCCGAACATTTTGTACCCTTTATTGCTGTTTTAGTCATTGTGTAATTCAGAGTCAGAAATTTAAAGTAATTACTGCTTTACACATTCAGAAGTTAAAAGCTGACCCTGATTAGAAGAGTACTTTTACACAGTTGGAGTCTTCTGAGCTGTTAAAGATCAGCATTACAGAAAAGATAACAAAAGAAGCCCTCGGGGTTTCTTTTTCACTAGTTTTGCAGAAATCAATAATAACTTCTATTTCAATCACTCCAAAAGCAATGCTCTCAGAAGACTGGAGTCCATATAGATTATCATTCAGAAATGCCCTCTTCTCTCTGTAAACAACAATTTGCTCATAAAAGCTTTATGACTAACTGACAGTAATATAACTTACCCAGAAATGTACAGAACTGTTTTTTTTTCTACTCTAGCCACAATCTTCAGCCTTGACCTGCAGATGAAAGGGGCAGGGGGAACCACAAGGAATTGCTTTGTGGATTATTTCCCTTCTGAGAGGCCTGTGAGAGACACACCTAAGATAAAGAGCTGTGAATACACTTGGTATTTCTGGAGGGCCTGACAGTCCCATAGAACAATTTTAGGGATCCATGAAGAGAAGTTGCAAATCTCTGCACTTGAACTTTTACAAAAACTTTACCTCTCTCCAACATTTTATATGCTTTTAAAGTTACAGAAAGGAACACAAGCCACTTATAAAACACACATGCCAAACTGTCTACATAACTGAGAAATTCAATTACAAAACTAATAATGCTTTGTTGGAATGACTGTGAGCTCATGGGTCTTTGATCTACAGACAATCTCAGGTCTCACCAAAGCTGATGATGCTTTAATATTTCCTTTGAAGATAAGCTGAATGAAAGGAGCAATTAAGTATTTTTTTTTCATGTATTTTATGCACCTGCAAGTAGTAGAAGTGAAAACTGAAGACCGTGAAAAAATTAAACAGAAATTATTAAACATTGCAGGTTAAGGGGTCTTCCAGATGCTGGCAAAAAAAAAAAATCCAGAAATAAATGGTAAAATCACTTCTGAATTCACTGTAAAACTACTTTACACAAAACAGGAATGGAAAAATGTTCCTGAACTTGCTAGAGGAGTTCTACCTCAGCCCAAAGACTGCATAAGCAGCATGATGGAAATATGACAGCAAGAAATACATATAATACATAGAGGTTTCCTGAATAAATTGTATTATCCCTTGTGCTGAATAAAGCAAAGACTCATTGATTTCTAATGTTTTCCCAAAATGTATCTGTTTTCTGCCACTGGCCTGAAGTAACAGGTGTTAAATGAGGGTTCTCCACAGGTTTTGAGATTTGCAAAAGTCTTGGGCTGCTTATGGAACCTGAAGGCGATGCCACCAGTGTAGGCAACTCACAACAGCTCAGCTGTGTGGTGCTATTTCCATGAAAGATAACTGAATAAAGAGCTCAAAATGCTCCCAGGAGCCCGAGGAAACTGTCAGTGCAGCCACCTGCTGCAAGCAGGAGCTGAGGAGCCCCTCAGCTGAGCAGCAGGCAGGCACACCCCTCTGCTGAGTGTGGATCCACAGGGATGTTAGGAAGTCTTCACACAGGATCCTGAGCTGTTTCATCTGGACAGGAAAACGTGCATAAGCACACATCCTCTTGTGGCTTCAGAGACACTTTTGAAGTCTGCTGGCTCTCTGAATAAGTCATGCCTCAGTAACATCTATTTCTAGGATTGCACAAAGAGGTAGAAAACCCTTCTAAATATTTGAGAGCTGTCCTTTAGTTATAAAAGCCTGTATTCTCTACAGATTTAGAGAACTGTCACAGTTTTGATTTGCACCTGTTTGCCTAGCTTTTGAATAAGAAAAAAACTTAACGCGTAAAATATCAGTTATTACTCAGGTGGCTATAAATATTCAACATTTACCTTTTAAGAATTTTAAATTCAAACAACTGCACCAAAACACTGGCAAGAGAGAACCGGGGGGGAAGGCAAAAATAGCCACACATGCTTGCTGAAGGGAAAGAAAGGCTAAATTCTCACTTACACAGAAGTCCCTTCATACAACTCTGGAAGGATAAAGAGGCTTTCAAGCAGATGTAAATTACACTCGAGCTGCCTTTAAAGCCCCATTTTCACTCAGACCGGTTTAATACTACTTTGATGCCAATTAGAGTCCAACCTGAATTGTTTAAGTGGCACTAGTGCAGAGCTGAGAGTGCAGTTGATAGATAGGAGTGGAAGTATTCAGACCCTAATGTTGGAGTTTTGCTGCAAGACCATTTAACTCAGATTTACCAAAGGAAAGTATGGTGTAAAAAAAAAAAAAGGACTTCCTTTGTAAATAGTTCAGAATCCCAAAGAACAGTTGCAGATAAACTAAGCACCATCTGGCTCACATCACCACTTTGTGCCTTCCTTTTCCTTTCCACCGTTTTTATTTTTAAGCCAAGACAACAATTAACGTCATTCTCAGGAGAGATGCAGTGGAAGAAAATGTCTGTGATGAAGTGAGAATGCCAGGCAGGGAAGACTTTAGCTGACTAATGCAGTAATTTTATCAATAGAGTGGCACTACCTTGGCAGAACGAAAATTCTAGGTTAGTTAAGGAGTTTATTTTTAATTTAAAAATAACTGGGACAGCAAAAAAGAACCATTTTGGGGCACACTGCTCCTCTTCTCTGGCATTATGGCCCATTCCCATCACAGGCCCTTTTAGCACACTTCCTTCAGGTTTTTGCCACTGCAACACTGGCTGCAGTGCCTTTGCCTGGCAATATTTAAGTAACCCTTTCTCAAAACGTTAGGGCTGCACTAAGGAGGAGTAAATTATCCAAAATTCAATTCAAGAATATTTTTCTAGCCAAGTTCTTCAGTGAGTGAAGTGATTGCTACTCTTATCTGACCATGAACAAACTCAATCAGAAAAAAAAAAAACAAAAAACAAAAAACAAAAAACAAAAACAAAAACAAAAACAAACACAAAAAAAAAAACAAAACAAAAAAAAAACAACAAAAAAAAAAAAAAAAAAAAAAAAAAAAAAAAAAAAAAAACAAGAAGCAAAGGAGGTTGCAAGGTTACCCAGAGCTTCTGGTTGGAAACAAGTACTCTGATTAACTCAGACAACATATTCCTTACTCATACATCCTCCAGATGGAAAAAGGATAATGGTAGTGGACATCATGAAATAAATGTTTTCCTGTTTTCATCTATTACTGAGATGCCCCCTCTGCCAGACACCTTCCTCTCAGCAGCCTGCTGACCCCTCAGGCAGCTTGCATATGATGAGAGGTGGGGTGTAGGCACTTTTTAAAGGTTTTATCCAGCAAGTACCTCCCTCAGCCCTAGACGTGCTTTCACAGAACGCTCTCTCTTGCCAGGGGGACCCTGGGTCTGCATCAATACCAGCCTCTGCTGAGCTGAGAAGCAAATGAACAAACCCAGAGTAGATCCCCAAGGCATCATTGGCTCAGCTGGCCACAGACACTTTCAAAACACTATCCATGAGGGCTTTCTTCTCAAAGTGGCTAATTAATCAAAATAAATACCTGCAGTTGGGAGCCTCCCTCCAACTCCTCCCCTACTCTCTTTAATTTGAACAGAGAAAGCATTCCAAGACATCTCAATTTGTTGCTGGGTAAATAGCTGCAATATCACCATGAGGAATACAGCATCTCCTCTCTCTCTTTTGAAGGTATCTGGTGTACAAAATAGCCATACATTTTTTTTAATCTTTATTTTTTAAATTCTACCAGCACCAAGATGTTTGGATTCATCTGCAGTACCCTGCTCATCCTTTTAATCAGTATGGCAGACTGCTTCAAAACTCTAGAGGAGAGCATCTCCTTTGCAGACTGTGACTATTAAGAGTAGTGGAGAGTGGCTCCAGAAAGAGGAAAGGAGGCTAAGAGAGTGAATTCTGCATTCCCTCTGGCCACCAGGAAATCCCATCTATTGGAGGTTCCAGGAAGTGTTACTGCTTCTTATGCCTTTTTTTGGGACTTCTGCAACCACCTTCCTCCTTGCATGTGTTTAGATTTCCTCTCTTTAATGGAGCAGACAGTGCTGGAGCAAATACCAGAAGGTACAGAACATTCTGCCTCCCAGGCAGGAGCAGATACTGCATAGCAAAGCATTTTCCTGTGTGGGATGGAGCCACCACTGCCTTCCATGCACTCACTTGATCAGTCCCTTCCTTATAATTCAGATAGCAGCTCTCTCTGTTCAGAGGGATATCCAGAGACAGAATTACACCTCCCACCTAAAACTTCCAGTTTGAGCCATGCCAAGCAATCCCTGTGGAAATTTTTTTCTAATAGAGACTAATTTAGAAGACACCATTATAAACTCACTTCACTTCTAATGCACTCCTGGCTCTACACAAATCCCTCCTAGGTGTAGGATATCCAGGCTGCATGACTTCAAGCCATGGAGTGACTCCATGGCATGGAGCCAGCATCTGGAAGAATCTGAAAGACTTTTGAGTGTTGCTATTTGTCTTTTCAAGCAAAAACTCATCCTTTATCTTAATCTCTTGTATAATATTATTACTTTGTATAACTGTCTTCAAAATTGTTCCCGTTGAATGTATTTCCCTCTTGTCTTAATTTCTCAGTTGTCCCCTATTCCCTCATGAATTTTGAATCTATTACACACAAAATGCCCAGAACCACAAACACTAAATCACAAAAATTATGCTGATGCAGCAAAACCACATGTCTGCTGGAAGCAAACAAGGCAAAAAGCCCAATTTCATTGGTTTATAGAGAAATGAGTAGGAGAGCAGTGGCATAAATATTTGAAACCTCTTGTCTCCTGATCAGAATGCAACTCAGATGTGTAAGGATTAAGCTCTGGTTGACTGCTACTTGAGGCACATTAGTACAGCTACTTAAAACTGAGTAATTCCATCAAAGGCAAGGTTCCTCTGTTTGAAGTTAGACACACAAATATTGAGCAGCATCAGCTCCAAGTTGCCATGACATGAATAACACTCCAAGGTCCCTACACCATTAATAGCAACACTCCAGAGTTTGCTGGGGTTTTTTTCCAGAACACTTGAAATGGAAATAGACCTCATCGTACTCTTTTTAAGGCCTTTTCCTTCCATTGCTCATGTGATGATGAAGAATCCACTCAAACATAAAAGGTAAACAAAGAATAGTAGAGAGAACCTAACTTTGGCCAGATGAAGATATGAATACTTAATGCAGGTTTCTGCAGGGTGGCTGTAAATAGAGGTGGGCAGGGCATGATCCAGTGTGCACACAAAATACAGTGCAGCTCAGGAAGGTGCTGGCTGAATGAAGGGCTTGGCCTCAAACATTCACCTGAAAATAACCAGAGCAGAAGTGTGCACTGGATAACCAGACAATGGCTGTGTGGTGGGAACACGATGTATTAGAAGCCTGCATTCCCATCACACCACCATACCTCTTCCAGAACCAGTGGATACAATAATCTCCAACAGTGTTTGACCTCCTGAGCATATCACCAGGACTTTTTATACAGCAAAAGTGTAGTGGTGATACCCTTCACTAAGAGATGACTTCCTCCATCATGACATCTACCAGGGCTTCTGTGGGCCTGACACCTGCCCATTGTTGAGTCTCATCTAACCTCAACATCCAAAGAAAACCACTGATTTCCAAGGCTGCAGGGCAGGTAGCTGCACCAGAGCCTACCTGACTGAGCAGCTCATTCCTCAGAGTTGCCAGTCCCCTTTCTAAACTAGTGTGCTTTAGGATTTGCTTGGCCTGTATCATTTTGTCAATCAGTTAAAGCATTCAAGGGGTTTTGTCTACTCCTTTTGTTAATTAATTAAAAAAAAAAAAAAAAAAAAAAAAAAAGATGATGGATTTCACTCTTTGATTATCTAGTTCCTAGCTACCTGTACCAAGAACAAAGATGCAAACCGTAAGAGGCTTTGGGTATTTTCTCTTTTGAAGTTTGGGATTTTCTAGCAGTGCTCTTTTCCTTGCTGTGCCAATTAAAATGGCTCTGTTTTGTAACTGATAAAGGTGCCTTTAACACGTGTCCACAACAAGGAGCACTGTGTGCAGTTACAGTTGTTCAATAGATGCCCAGTCCCAGACAGATGGTGCTTTATCTTCACCCACTTGTCAAGACAGCATAATGCATTGTCCTGTCAGGGATTAATGGAAGTGCCACTCACATTAGATGCTAATTCTGGTACAAGTCTGTTGGAACACTACAGATGCTACAGCTACTGTTTCCCACTAGTGCTTGTAGCAGTCAGTCCACACTGGAGTAGAAGCAGGACATTCAGAAACCAAGGTGAGGAACACAATGCAAAAATGTAAGCAGAATGCAACCTTGTGGTCAATGGGAAAGAGTAATTTAAAAAGCTAGAAGAGGATGATAAAGACCACCCACAGAGAAGCTAGAGAAGAAAAAGTGAAAACTGAATATTAAAGCAGGCAAAACAAAGATCAGAAACCAAGAGGGAAGTTAAAACAAAAGATCCAACACAACAGAGAAAGAGCCTTTCCTCAGTAACGATCACCATATCACATCATCCAAAAATCAGCACTAGAATGGTGTCCATAATAGGGAAGAGCTGCTGTAATACAGAACAGAATGTAGGCACATTATAGTGAAGGTACATTATTCCACTGTTGGACCTCTCCTCACTATGTAGCCAAAAGCATTATTGCCTTATTAAAAAAAAAAAAAAAAAAAAAAAAAAAAAAAAAAAAAAAAGAGTATTTAACATATTGAATAGGTACACAGTTGAGTACTGATTATTAATGAACATATAAGTCTCAAAACTGACTCCAAGATACATACTCCAAGAACAATAATCAAGGAGACATCTGCATAAACACTATAAAAGACAGGCAATTCAGAGATAAGTTTTGAGCTCTCTCGTGGACCCTCTTTTTTGTTTAGATAAGAGATCTTAGATCTAATGCAAATTTGAGAACTAAGGCTAATTTGAGATGCCACCACACATGCAGTCTCAGTGGACTGAGACCCTTCTAGACTCTAAAGAGCTTATGCTGCAGCACTTTTATCACGTTTTCCTTTTTGTACTGTGCCCGCTTACCATGGCCTGTAGCTGGCATAGTGGAATAGAGGAAATCCAAATATTAGACCCTTCTTTCTGAAAAGTCACTGGAGAATGGGAAATCTTTTGTGCTTGAGAGAAGCTCCTACATATTTATATGGACAACAAACCTAGTTAAATACTCCATGGTCACAAAACTTCTAATAATTGGCACTATCATGTCACTAATTGGTCAAGGCCTTTCACTCTTCATTTCAGAAGAGGTTGCTTGTGAGAGAAAGGGAAGAAAGGCAAGGAAGAAGAGGCTATTCAGAGATGTTGATCAAACCTGAAAAGCCAAACCATGGCAGCAGATGGTAGATGGCAAACAGGAAGGTTTTGTGTAAAACTAGAATTGTATAAAAATAGTGGAAAGAAGGAAAGCATTCTGACAGCATGAAATGCCAGCCTTCAAAGATACATGAAGAAATATACATACCCCGTCTGTTGCTCCATTAATAGATAAAGATGAAGCAATAGAGTAAACGCAAGGGAAATTAAATAGCAAGAGCAGCCTATCACTAACAAGTTTATGTGCTGAGATGCAGCTTGAATCCAGGTCCTGAAATAGTATATTACACCATAATGATTTCAAATCTCTTCTGAGAGTTGGAGACTTGAGGTATACTTCTCACAAGTGTCCTGTACTGCATATTAGAAGCTGTGGTCATGGTAAAAAGCAGATGAACTATTAAACAGGAAAACTCCATCTGGTTCACAAAATCAATGAGCTGTAAATCATAAAAATCTAATAGGGCACACCAGGAAATTAAACCTGTATACTTCTGCCAGTCTCATACTTTTATTTGTCACAGGATCTGCTGCTACCAGACACTAGGAATGGACTTGATGGGCCAGATATATCTTTGGTCTTGAATGTTTGTTCATTTCTATGGCTTTCTTTACAACTTTTATTACTGAGAAAGGAGATGGGAGAGAGTTTATTAATGACAATATGTTTGACATCCATTATACTGGACTGAAAACCTTGGCTGGAGCCAAGGACAACGTAGGATGATACCTAACTAGTCACTCCACACTCCAAGTGAACATAGTTCAGTGACACACTTCCAGGCTCAGACCTCCTTACACCTCCATTTGCAACAGTCCTTACAATTCCCATCTGGACCTTTCTTGAGTAATGCTTTTGGTATTGGCCAGAAAATGTTTTGATTGTGTGACTGCATACAAATTGGATGTCCAAAGAAAATAGATATTTCTCTTTTGGACCAAAATAGTATTCCCAGTTCAGAGCAACATGATGAACTTTCTCCTCTCAGTCAGTCTCCCTTTTTTTTTTATTTTTTCTTCATTCTTTATGCAACTTTGGCAGTGCAATTACCACCCCTTCAGATTATGTCTCTGTATTTCAGTACCAATGTAGCCATATATTGATGTACTGTAGATGGACTTAAGGTTGCCACGTTATTAAGCAGCTGGTCACCACAGACTCCCTCTTTAGTCCTTAGGGAAAGATCAGATCCTTCAAGTCTCCCTCAAAGCAAGACATTGCCATAACCTGCAACTCCTGCTTCACAAGCTGTGAGATTTTTTTCCATGTAGAAGCACCTAGCTGCACTAAATTCCAAACTGTCCTACTAAACTGACTTTACTGGTAACCCAGTAAAGTGCATTGTGTTTTAAAGTGTCTTAAACACACATTAAGATAATGTGTGTTCAAGCCTTTAAAACACAATGCACTCTCCTCTCAGTGACAAAGATGCTGTCCTGTGAGAGTCATAAAAGATGTGCTTATCTTTACAAAAAACATGTATCCTCCTTTAAGCCACACATCATTTTCCACAGGAGAAGCTCTACACAGTTGGATGAATAAACTGCAAGCTCTTGCAATAGTTCCATCTGATTAAACAAGATTCATTTTCCAAATAACTCAACAACTTCTGTCAGTCCCAATTAAACTAGCAAAATGATCAAGCACTTAATGGCTAGGGGTGAACAAAGTTTCATCAACATCAAAGTTTCATTTTTATAAAAAACATTTTTCTCCACCATGACTGTGTTAAAACAGAGGTTATTAGCTGTCTTTAGTCTCATTTTTAATATGCTGTTAGTATCTATAAAACAGATCTTACCTTGATCTTCTGAAGAAACCGGTGACCTGGAATGAAACAACAAAATCCAGTCAATCTTTGGTAAAAAAAGGGTCACAAATAAAGTTCAGTCTCAGTCTGGGGAATGGGATAAGTAGTCACTTGAAATTTTTATTCTTTATTCCTTAGAAGACATTACTGAAAGGCATCTGACCAAAAAAAAAAAAAAAAAAAAAAAAAAAAAAAAAAAAAAAAAAAAAAAAAGAGAGAGAGAAACATAAAGACATAGAGCCCATCTAGCAGCAGATTCTGCAGGCCAGAGTGACCATATGGAGCCATCTCCATGAGGAGTGGTGCCAAGACTGTCTGTAGAGACTTGGCAGAAACTCATCTGCTACTGCCACTGCCAGGAGAAAACCTCACAACTAGAGGTGGTCAAGGAAATTACATCTTGGAAAGAACTCATAGTCATTACAGTGGCTTTACTTTTTTCTTTTTTTGCCATAAATCAATGTAGTAGTTAGCATAAAACAGTAGTCACAATTAATAACATTCCATGCCATCTTCATGCAACTAACAAAACAGATAAAAAAAATTGTCTGGACAGATGTAAGCACAGAAAAAAGCAACACAAGAGTTATGGGATACCCTAACTAGTGGATTGGGACTGATAATACTCCAAGAGAGGGAAGGGTGACAAAACACAGGTGACTCTCAGTGTCCCAGCTGATAAAGAGAAGAACCCCAGTGAATTCCAGGTATTTGTGTCACAGTTCCCATCACTAAGGATCACACTCCTCATGGTTTTGATCACTACTCAGAAAAAAGCCCTCCATTTTTCCCTTTGCTGCAGTAGTGTGGCTTAGCAAAAATGAGGCAAACCATGGAGCTGAATCTGGGATGTACCTTCATGATTTAGACCAGACTGACAGCAGAGAGTCCAGTGGACTGGACCACTCCTCAGCACTCCCCCAGCACAGATTTCAGTTGCATACACAGCCTTCCCCACCCAAGTAACAAGGAGTTTGTTCCTGCAGTGAGTGGGGCAACCCCTGTTTCCTTTCCAAGATATTTAATTTCACAACAATGTACAAAAATAACAAATTAGAGAAGATTTAAAAATGTTAGTGTTGCCAGCAAACAGATCAAAGCCAACACAAGAAAAGCAGCCCAGAGGGGTGAACGGAAAAGAAGGAACAAAGGGGAAAAGAGCACATGTATATTTAACTGAGTCAGCAGGGGATGAGGGCTGAAGGGGGAAAAGAAGTGAAGGAACCCTGGGTTAGAGGAATAAAGGAGCTGAGGAACGAGCCATGATCTCATTTCATAACAAGGGTTTGAAAATGAAAGTTGAGGGATTATAGAACATCAGAAGCAGATATGCAAATATGTAGATGCAAACAGGAAAAATAGAAAAGAAGGAAGCTTTCCTGCCAAAGTATGTAAATTATTTTGCTGTAAAATAGAGAGAGAATTGCAAATAAAGAGAGGAAAGAGTTAGAGCACAGCTGGAGCAATGGTCACTGTGAAAGGAAAAAAAATTGATTGCCTAATTAGGATTCTGGCTGCACAAGAAGCCAACGTGTCTGTATGGATCAGAATTAATTAATCCTCTACTCCCATTAAAGGCTCTGATTGCTGCTGAACATCCTAAGCATGTATCCTGCTCTGCTGCCAGGCAGGCCAGCTCTGCCCTCACCCTTTAGCCATGTGTGTGGAAATAGAGCAGGAGTGCAGGTAACCCAAAGGATTTAGCAGGCACCACTAGAACTCTCCTGCTTTGACCAGTTAGTTACAGACTTTTGTCCTTAACTCCTAGCAGAACCCCTTCTGAAGATCAAAGTGCATTTTCTACAAGGTTAAGCAATGCAGAATGGGTCATATCAAGAGGTGAAAACTTTTAGATACTTGAAAATATTTTCACATGCAAGAGTCATGCAAGGATCCTTGGTTCACATATCCTGACCCTCCACCCACTGCTAATGCAGTATTCCACTGCATCAGCAGAATTTATTCCTTTGTTTTGTTTCTTAATTGCCCATTTCCATCACCTCTCAGTTCTTTATTTGAAACAATAAAATAAGCAATACAGATTATCCTATAATTTGTCTCTTTTTTATGCTTGGTAAAACAGATGCCATTAGTTCCTTTAAGCATCAACAACAGAAGAGACACTATCACAATACCAATGCCCTCTCAACTAAAACATTGATTGAAGGGAAGGCTAAAAAATATGTTTATGCATATTTTGTGTGCCTAAAATTATTATATATTATTCAAAATATTATTGCCTTTCTGCTTTGTTGTGTGCCTCGAATACAGTGTAAGAAATTTAACATTTCTGCTGATGCTACTATCAGTGCTTTCATTTGAAAGGATCCATCAAGCAACTGTGCAGCTTGAGACAATAAGGTTTATATAACCTTATTTATACCAGTTTCATCAGGTTCATATCAGTGTACAAATGCACCTCTGTCTCACCCTGCTAAACTCTGAGCTTGTTGGATCATTTCATCCCTTGTTAATTGACAGAGAGTCAATTCCTGCTTTCACACAGCAGGAAACAAAATAGCATAAGTTCAACTTTTCTGATGTGGTGGCAAAGGCACAAAAAAAGGGTTTGAATATCCCAGCCACAGGAAAAGCCTCAATGAGAGCTTCCACCACTGGAGATACCAAAGGCTCAACCACAATAAACTGGGCTGCCTTTGTTCCTCTACTGACATGAATCATTTTGGCAAAGAGTGGAGAGGACTTTGAGCATCCTCCTACAATTCCAGACCATACAATTTAGCAAGGAGGAGGCTTTCCTAATTGCTCAAGTGTTACTGTGACACAGATAGAAACACACAGTAACACATGCAACAGGTGTTTAGGTAGAGAAGAAGAAAAGAAGTCTCTCGTTTATTGTTGACCTCGTATCTATAAGTTTCTGGACAGTGATCAGAGATTGGACAGAGAAGTTCCCACCTCTCCATCTTCACTGGTCACTTGAGAAGTCCATCAGGTGATATATTTTCAAAAAGGAATGCAAACATGATTCTTGTTTATCTTACAATTCATGAGAACTGACTCCACTATACTAAAACAAATCAGAAGGCTGATTTTCAAGGACAACACTCAAGTCCTGTCCTAACTACACCAAGGGAAGTCTTGCTCACAGCTATGATGGAAGGAAGGGAGACTGTGGAAACCTGCACACCAAACAGAATTGGGCATTTTCTGCAATGACTCGTCCGCCCATGCTTATGACAGGCTCTAAGGGAGGAAAGAGAGAAAGCCTAATGACCTGCTCTAAACCACATGCACTCACTCCACAGCCACAGGGGGCTCTCCTGACAGGAGAAAAATAATCCAGTAGATGCTCATATTTCCGGTCACACATGTTTCTCTCAGGTCTGTGAGAGGTGTGAGAGACATACTGTGGCAGCTCTGGTCACCACACAGGTGTTCCAAGAAGGGAGCATTCTCATCTGCTAACATCCACACAGCAACCATCTGTCTAGTGCCTGTCAGCTACCCTCCAGCATGATCCTGGCTATGTGTTTTACTGTCATAAAGAAGCAAGTTATCATCTTCACAGCCTCCATGCCTTAAAAAAAAATTAGAGGCAAGTCAGAGATACTTCAGGAAAACTTATACACTGTCAAGATCTGTGGTCTCACCTGGGTCAAAACACTTTTCTAAATGACATGTTGAAGAGATTTTCATTTGGTTAAACAAAAGAGAAAAAATTCTTCAGGAAAAGATTCAGGCACTGCAATATCCTGTTCTTAGCCATTTCAGAATGGATAACTTTTTTCTTTATATATATATACATACACACACTCACATCAACTGGGTTTTTCTTCTGGTTTTATCTTGATGTAAAATTAACTTGTAGAAAGAAAGGGTCACCATCTCCCCAAGAGAGTAAAGGCAGGCCTCATTGTCTATGGCTGGCTATACTTCCAGAGTCATGAGATTCAACTGTCTCTTCTACCACTAATGACATTTATTTTCCCATGCACAAATGAAACTGGGGAATCTGGTTTCCCATATTTTCAGAAAGTGCTTTAATCTGACTTTCCTCCTGCTCTGGTTTTACAAACAGCTATTGTCATAGCAGATAGTTCAAGTAAAGACATATTTCTGTGATAGGGAAGAGGATCAGGAGGGAGAAGGAGGAAAAGCACATTCTCAGGAAAGTTTTTATCACTTCTGTTTGCTTTCCATGTTGTTCATAGCCCTCCTTTCTTACAGGTCTCAGGTTTCTGCAGTGTTCTCCTGCAGCAGAGTGGCAAAGTCAACTCAGAGAGGCAACAGAACTATCAAGCCTCAGCCTGCAAGGGGAAGCTGTGCAAGGTCTGTTCCACAACCCCTCAACACAAACAAAGGAATACCCTTTGGGCTTTACGTAAAATCTGCAAGCATCTTCCAGAAATCAAGGTGCACATATTAGAAAGGCATAAAAAAGGCATTGAAATGATGTAAAAAAAGCCTAATCATACACACACTTACAAATATTGAAGGCATGAGACCTGCCCACCTAAAACTGTGACAGGCCTCCAAGTTCACTGTCAAATCCAAAGCTCAATGGAATTTTTCCACTCATTCTTCCAGGGTTTGGATGAATTGCTGCAGAAATCTAATCCTCAGTTTAGTCAAGGTAGCCTTCAGTATCATACAAGCCTCTCTCAAAGAGCCAAACAGTCAGAGCTGTTTGCAAGCACACTCTCCAATGTGCAAGCACTAAGTTTATTCAGCACTAGATGGGTGGAAGAAGGAATATTCCTTTCTAAGGAGGGAAGTACAGAGAATGACACAATTTTGAGCCTAGTCAACTGAGACTTAGGAACCTAGAGATATACAGCCAGACTCCAGGAGATGAATTCTAACAAAATTTCAGCAAATGAGTACATTATTCATGAAGACAAAAGCCTCTGGAGAAACAAACTTGGAGCTGATGTAAAGCAGCTATTTTAATCAATAAACCTGTAGCAGAAACCATCTGCACCAGGCCTATTTAAAACCAGCCATTTAATATTTAAATACCAAATAACAATCTCTATGCAGCAATTCTACTGGGGTTTATGACCATTCTGCTTTTTTCCTGCTTAAGGAATGTATTTCTGCAAAATTTCTTATTAAGTCTGACAACAGCTGCCTGTGATGAGGGGAGAGGAAGAGCTGTCAAATTAAACCCATTCCTTTGCATTTTGCAAGTGCATCTCTTCAGAATCAAAAGTGGCATCCCTGTTGGGATTTATTCACGTATCCCCTGATTGCAAATGAAGAAAATTTTTAGCACATCAAGTATTTTTAAAATATAAGTGAGGAAACCCTCTCATTCAACAATCTGTGTCGATACCTCTGCTGTAAGTGTGAGTCCCTTGCAGTTCCAGCTGCAAACAGTATATCATTTTACTGGTAGAAAGGCAGAAGTGTTTGCTTTCCTGGTCCCTGACCAGATAATGCTCAGTCTGTGCATCACCATTTTCTGCCACGGCACTTGATGAAAAATAAAAGCCTAAGAATTTCTGAGAGCTTCCCCACACTTTCACTTTGCCCCTGTTCATTCCCAGACCAGAGTGACCATCAGAGGCTGGGGATGTACAGCAAGTTACCAAGTTCAGCAAAGGCAAATGTAAAGTCCTGCACTTCAGGAGGAGTAAACCCAGGCAACAAGACAGGCTGGGGGCTAACAACTGAGAACAGCGTTTTGGAGAGGATGCCTGGTGTCAGCAGAGTACAAGTTGAACCTCTGTCAGCAGAGTTCCCTGTGATAGAAAGGGCCAATGGCACACTGAGCTGTATTTGCTAGAGCAGAGCTGTAAAGTAGATGGGAGTGATTTTTGACCCTCTACTCGGCGCTTGTGGGACTTAAGAAAAAGACAGGCATTGAAAAATTGGACTGAGCTCCAGAAAGGTCAGCAGAGATGGTGTGGGCAGAGGAGGACAGGCTGTGGAAGCTGGGTTCATTCAGTAAGAAGAGAAGGTTTGGGCAAAATCTAATTGCTGCCTTCAACTACTTAAGGGAAAGGATGGAGGAGACAGAGTCTGCATGAAGAAAGAAGCAACGGGCACAAGCTGGCACATGGGAAATTCAGATGGGATGTTGGGGAAAAGAATTTTAACATGTGGATGATCAAAGAGAAGAACAAGCTGTGTAAAGAGATTGTTGAATCTCCAGTTTTGCAGATACTCAAAACTCATCTGGAAAAGGCTCTGAACTTCATCTATCTGGTTTTTCTGAAGATTTGTAATAGATGATCTTTAGAGTCCTTCCCAAGTTTTTTTCTGCAGTTCTTTAAGTATCTCTACAAAGTTTTCTGGGTTTACTACCCCATTTTTCCTGTCATTCTTTCCTCTCAAATATCTCCCATAGACAATGGCCATCCTGTCTCACACACATGGGAAAATGCTGACCAGCAAAGCCCCCTGCATCTAAGAAATTCCATTCAAGTTATCAGTTTGCAGAAATCTGTTTGTACACGTCCTGTAAACTGCAATGACAATGACAAACACTAGGTTATTCTTTCTTAATTCTGCTAGAGCACAAGATCAGCATTCCTTCTAGTATCTCTGAAACTTCCTTCAGCAGTCCCTGTCTCCACCTGCACAGCAATCACTGCCTCAGGCTCTTCACATGCAGTCCAACAAACAGGAAAGTAATTGGTGCCTCTTAGGGAAACCAGGGCAGCTCAGATGTATTCCATGCTGGGTCTCAGGCCTGTCAGTGTCCCCTATATTGTCACATATCTTTTTTTCACTACTGCTTAACTTTTTATCTCTTACTATTCCTCTGTCCACTGTGGAACGTTTTAATGAAGACTTTTAACAGCACAGTGCAGCTTTACCTGAAGTTGTACTGACACCCAGAGGAGTTGTCTGGGAATTGCTGCTTAAAAAGGAAATAGGTTTTATGGAAAATCCAATATAAAGCCAAACATGCCTATTGTTAATTTTCAAAAAGGAGAAGGACAGAGACTGGCCTGTGAAATTCATCTTGGATAAGACAGTTCCACCTCAAAACATGACCTGAGCAAGCAGGCTTGGTATTTACTTGAAAAAGAAGGTATTTCCAAATAAGCAGCAAGATCACTGTAGGATAATCACAGTTTGTTTGGACTTGATTTTTTTGCTTTGTCTTTTTATAAATACTTGGCCTTTCTTTCTCTTGTCATCACATGGCACCAAAATATCTCAGTGGAATGTGAGAAAATTATTTTGAAGAGGACCTTATTCCAGCTTCTTTGAAATGTTCTTCTTCCATTTCCAGATTTTAATTAAATCTTCAAAATCCTCACTGACCTATAGAAAGTGAGATCTAGGCACACCATGTATTTCTTTAGTGAAACAAGAACCTGGATGTCAAGGGATTGGATGATGTTTGACACAGATCATTATTAAGGCCTGGAACAGGAGCTAAAGGGGCTGTATTTATGCACTTCCTTAGCATTCTACATGAAAACTAAAGCTTATCTATTAGGTAACAAAACATCTGGCTTTTCCTCAACAATGAATTGGTGCACTTTTACTTCTTCCAGAAAGAGATTAAAGCAGAGGTCACTTTGTTAGGACTTCGACTTTTATTTAACCCAGAGAAATTATTTTGCTAAGCACAATGTCATGACAGCCCCATTTTGAGCACCTCAGCTATAACCTTGTTCACAAGACACTTTTCCACTTGGCCCTCAGGCTAGATGGAGGTGAAGCACATCAGTTGCTTGGTGTCTTGAGATTTTGCCCAAATAATCTGAGGCTACTTTGGATTTTTAAACAATCCAGATGCTACCCTAAATGGTGTGTTTGTTACAACGCTGCAAACCAGTCACTTTTGAGAAACAGCATTTTGTTCCTGAAACACATGAATGCCTCAGAAACAGATTCTTGCAATTAAGTTAAAAAATAAGTGTCCCGATTTTCAAAAGTGCTAAACACTAAAAAATCCTCACTTTCCTGCCATCTTTTAAAAATAATCTAAAAATTAAAAAATCACCGTAGCTAATATGCATAATACAGAGATCCTAGGCAGAGCAGAACTGCTGAGTCCTTTACACTCCTGCTACAGACTAATTGGTGGAGAATAAAACTTCTATTGGGAGTTTCAGATACGGCTTTTGTGCTGCACTTTTAGATGTCTGGCACAGAAACGGGAATCTAGGAGTCAGGGTTACCCTGGCTCCAAGCCACCTCTGGCTCTCTGATTTCAGCTCTTGGCAAGATTAACCAGGTCCATCTGTCCCTGCTTGCCCATGGGCATCAGCACAGCCAGAAGCTCAGCAAGGCTCTCTCTTATGGCCCTGCTCCCCATGTCTTTCCTCCCTTGCACACACCTCTGTGCCAGCACTCTGTCTCAGCTACCAAAGCTGTGGAGTTTAGTGGTCCTTTCCTAGTGCAGAGGAGCAGCAGGCAAGCAGGGAGCAATTGAAAGTTTTTAAGCCTTCAGAAGTTTCTGTGCTCAGCCAAGTCCTTTGGGAGGTGCATTACAGAGGCACAGCCCTTCCTACCACCCGACACATCCACCCAGAGCCAGGGCACTCAGACACTCACACTAGACATGGACAAGAAAGAGAAGTTCCCTGCTGAGCAGCCATGCCAGCACACACAATCTGGGAAACAATGAACTTTCCAAGCAGCCCCAGTGAAAAATCCCACTTTTTGTTGTGTGAGGCAAGTGAAGGTTCATGTCACAATATCATTCCCAGCCTCACCCAAACACTAATCTTCGCAGGTCTGAAATACTCCAATGCAAACCTCCAAAGACAACTCACTTTCACACAACTATCCTTTGTCTTTAGCTTTTTGTCGCATGGTATTTCTGACATTGCCCAGTTTTCAGCCACAGCAGAAATACAAGCATGAATACATCTGAAGAATTATGGAAAAGTTTGGCTTTTTTGAGTTTAACAGTCAAATCAGGCAAAGTAGTACTTCTGAGTGATAGTTTAGAGCAGCTATTTTACCAAACTACATTTCTATTCTCTTTGAAAGCCTGTTAAACCATAATTTAGACAGGAATAGAAATGCAGTCTGAATGCCTCTAATGAGTTGTCCAGGTGTGAAAGCCTGAACACAGTATGTAGCCCAATGTGTGTGTAACACATGCACAGGACTGTGTCTCTTACCCAGGCTCTGAAGCTTACTAGTTTTGGCTTTGATCAGACAGCTTGGTACTGAGTGAGAACACGTGAAGAACCAATCTCCTCCCCAAGCAGATGGCAGCTCCTTATGGCAGGGACAGAGCACACGGACACAGGCTTGCTATTCCCGTGCAACACTCAGAAATCTAGGACTGGGAGGCTTGAGGTTTGTTGTTTTGGTTGGTTTTTTCTTACTTCAAGGCTTACAAATGAGTAAGAAGTACACATAAATACAGACATACATGTTTAAATCTACGAGGTACACAACTTTTGTGGCCTTGATTGGCTTGTAAGTCTGCTGTGCTGGAGAATATTTGACCTATAATTATAACAGTGCTTCAAGGATACCCAGAAGAATATATCTTTCTGTCCATCATCTTTAATCACCCCAGTAAACACATCCATCCCCTTTTCCAGTGCCTTTAATGTCACTGGGGACTGTAGGTCTGATGTTTCCAGTCCATAAAGCTGGAGAGACGGATATTCACATTCTACAGTGGCATTGTCAGATCCACTCTTGCTACCCTGCTCCTGCCAGGTACAGTTACCACATGTCCAAGGCTTGCAGGGAAACCAGTAGGCCCTAGAACTTAAATTATCTAATGTCATTTTCTTTTACTCAGACAAAAAATGAAATGGGATTATGAGAAGTTATTCTCTTGATATATTCCTGTCTTCTTTGCTGTAAAGCTGTTTTACTTTTCAGAGAAGGTTCTGCTTTGCAAACCAAGGACTAAAGTAGGCAAGCAAGGATGGAAGCAAAGGGGAAAAAGAACATAGTTGATTAAAAAAAAAAAAAAAAAAAAAAAAAAAAAAGAGAAAAGGGACTCTACTGCTTCAGTCTTGGCTATCAGCCAGAGAGTGGAAATCAGATTAATAGCTGTTATGGTAAACAACTTTAAAAAAAAAGGTAAGGTACCCAGATAACTCTACTTTGACAACATAATTTTTTTAAATTATGCACTCCAAAATAAAAACTTATACTCCATGTGGAAAACCTGGCTTTGCTCCTTTATCTACTGGAAATATTCAGAAGGCATTTTCAAACTAGGTGGTAGTTGACTTCTTAGCATTCAGGTAAGATGGTTCCTTTGTCAAGTACATGTGCATTCTTTTGCTTGAAGTTGCCCCAAGGAAAGGAGGAGAGCTGGAGAGCTTGCATTTCCCTTTAGGAAAGTGGGATGCCAGTCAAGAAGCAAGATCTCTCTAAAGAAGCCAATTTGTAGTCTCATTTTGTGTGGGAGTGTTTTGCATGTCACTGTCTGTCAAAATAATTTGTCAGCAGGGTGAATGTTCTCAGCTGTGCATCAGGTGTAGAGATGCCACAAAAGTCATTAAGAGGGGGCAGGTTGGTGAGAAAAGAGGAAGCTAAAATCCCCAATCTGCTCTGAGGAGCTAAATGCTGAATGATAAAATGTATTGGTAATAAGTACTGATGAGAAAAATACTACTGTGCAGGATACAGTACAGGATGTGCTCTATTTCTGCCATCTATCGAAGGGGTGGATGCACAAACCCACGTCACCTGCAGTGCCTACTGTTATTAAAACCCCTTTGCCTCAACAGCAAAGGCTGGTGGCTTCATTCTTGAGGAAAACACACTCTTTGCATTGCATTCACATACTCAAATAAGGTTATAGACATGCAAATCTAAACCAAGTTCTGATTTCTTCTCTTCCCAATTATTGTTAACAAGAGCAGAAGCAAAAGTTGTGTCTTAAAGCCCAGTATTACTGGGCTGGGGTTGTCAGGATGATGTGTAAGTACCAATTACTAATGACTGTTGCAGAAAATTTTAAGAAGAAAACCCACGAATATTCCACAGCCCAGTTCTCTGTAGATAAGGGCAGACTTGACAGTAGTGACATAAAAATTCTACTAATCAAAACAGAGGAAGAGATGATTAAATTAGGTTTTGCTTGTATGCAATCACTTAAAGGTAACACCAGAAGTTGCTGAAAGTTTGTGTTGAATAGTTTCCAGAACCATCTGATTCCCTCTGTTTGCAAAGGTCCAGCGCTTGCAATCACCACAAAGCCTCAACCAAGGGCTCATCCCCTGACCTAGCAGGACTTGTCTGTGGCAACATTTTCCTTTGTCCTGCTTTTGTGCCTTCAGACATCAGACCTAAATGCCAGGATCTTTCCATGCCCAGAACCACCCCTGAGATGGTTTCACTCCAGCTGAAGTAGCATAAAGACCCTTGAATTCTGAGTTGAGAGCATCTGTTCTCATGTTTTACCCACTCAGGATAAGGTAAGAGCATATCTCTTGCAGGCCAGTATTTTCAAAAGTATTATAGTATGAACACTCCTCTCTGTTTTCTCTCATTTTAGCATTGTTTTCCTCTCCCAACTCTGCTTTTCTTCTACAGCTGCATCAAGGTGTGTCTACTAATCAGACACGGCCAGGAGTCCCTGAATAATTCTTGCATTTTTCCCCACTGAAATCTCCCAAAACAAGGAGCATGGCTAAGAATTTGATGTTTTTAGAGAAATTATATTCACAAGAGAAGCTTAAAATACACGACATTGTATTTTATGCCTGTGCACTAGACTAAAAAAATTAACAGGTGCCATCCTTGTCAAAGAATTCTTCATAAGTGGGAATAAGGGAAGATTTATAGAGGAACTAAAGAAAGGTTTGCCTAATGGTGGATAAATTGTAGCTTCTGTCTGGGATGTGTATAAAATTTTAATCATTTGTCATGCTGAGAAATAGTAAAAGCTTTAAAAATACAGGACCAGACCCCACACCAAGATGCATCACTTTTTTCACACTCAGTCTCACGTAAGGAAGTTGCTGTCCCTCCAAACAATTTCTTATTCATTTGCTGTTTTCTTATCATTTTTTTTCTTTGCATTCTTCGAAGTTCTTTCCCTATTTAAGCCATGTTTACCTTCTTCTGGATAATTCTAAGTCCTCTTTACAACACTTTCCCTCTTCTTTGAGTCTACACCTTCCCTTTCCAGTGACAACCCCACCTTTTGACATCACTTTCCTAGCAAGAGGCAGAGTTGCTTTAGGCTAATCTCTCCTGCTCCACTTTTAGGTAGTGAGACAGATGCCTTACAAGCTATTAGTGAAAGTATCCAAGAAAACAGAGGAGAAAGAAAAGGTGGAGTTGAGCAAAAAATGGACACTGCACTCTGTTATATTCGAGTTCTATTATAAGGACTACACAGGAGTGTACAGTAAAGGTAATGGTGGTTTACACCTTCACTAAAAAAGATTTGTTTGAAAGCAACCAGTACACATGGAGACTCATCTGAAAAATGGAAAGCAATTCTTACAGGTCTACAAATACCTGATTAAGACATACACACTTCACTCTTGCACCGTAATTTTATAAATGCAGCTTGAACTAAGGCTGAACCTGAAAATTCATTCAGATTTTGCTATTAAAAACAACATGATGGACTACTCTGCCTATTCAGGAGCTGATGCTGAGTTTTCCAAAGCAATATTTTTCAGGCAAACCCTTGGATTTCTCAAGTCCTTATCAACCTTTGAAATTTTAAAGATTCGCTGTCACTGGAAGTTCCAGCCTAGCATGTTCTGAATCATCTCTTTATATTTTCTAAACTTCCACTAAATGAACATTCTTTCTCCTTTCTACATGCAAATTTGTATCCCTGATGTTCTTCTTGTCTTGTAATACATGAAGATTTCTCTTTGAAAAGTACCCTGAACCACCTTGCAACATCTGTATTGTCACACTGATTTCCTGGGCAGCAATAAGATTCTTGTGGCTGAGTTAAACACTTGGCATTTAGCCTTTTTCTTCTTCCCTCTGAGAAACTAGGTTATTATTGCTTCATAAAGCAATGCCTGGATGGTATTACCAGCTAATTAATGTCTATTTAGTGGAGAGGGCTGCAGCCATCTTCCAGCACCTACAGGCGTTTTTCTTCCTCTCCCTGACAAGACCAGATGGCGTCCTGGCCAGGCTTCACCCACCCTTCACAAGCCATGCACTCAATTCAGAAAATGCAGCCAGCAGCTTGGGAAACACATTACCATCACAGCTGGACAGATGCTAGAAAAGGGCTGCTTACTGCCCTGAATAGTGGGAAAATTAATGACTTCAATTAAAAGATGTAGATTAAACCTCTACCAAGGTGTAGTCACCTTTTCATCTCTGTATGCTGTTGGGGGTTTTACTTTATCAAATTTTCCAGCTCTCATCATATAACAGGGTGACAAACAACTAAGAAGAGAAATATATGGCCAACAACAAACACAGAGCAGGCTGTGAGGTCTTCTGCATTTCACTGCACCATTTAATCATAGGATGAACCTGCTCATGTACAAAGGAAGGGTCCAATTACCTGTATCAGTGCAGGCAGACCAAAATATTTATCTTTCTTCAAGATCAAGCACCTCCAGTCCTAGTAAATTGTCTTCCCAATGTGAGTTTTTTTAATGCAGTGTTTGTACTAATTGATGTTCCTATTAAATTACATCTGCCCCAGCTCTTGGTTACTGCATCAAGACATTGTTTCATGTCCTGTCTAATCCATCACAGATCAAAGAGCCAACAAATAAGGAACAAAACATGAAATACTATTAATCAACAGCTACCTGAAAGTAACACGAAGTTCAGTTAATTGAAAACAAAAGCATAATTTTTCTCTCAGAAAGACCCCTGCCTCAAAACCATTAAATTCACTCTATGCTTTAACCAAACAAGCCTGTGATCAAAAGAAACACCTAACGCTATAATTATTTTTAGATCACATATTCTGTTCTGTTTTCATTTATTAAAATCATATAAGGGATTGTTCAACTTTGAATTTTTAGCTACATTCCTCACTTGTCAAAAATAATTACTCCATCTTAAATAAGTTTTATATGCACATACATACACATCTGTGTGTATATATATATGTATATACACACATCTATATGTGCGTATGTGGTGATGACAGATGGACTCCAAGCATCCTGAAGCTATATTATGACCAGCTGTGGTCATACCCTGTTTAGGAAAAAAATGACCACTGAGAAAGCACTCCCAGTGAGTCAGCTAGGACACTTTCTCTCACACCAAGTCCCCTGTCCTTTGTCCTAGCCTACAGGAGAGTGCATTTTGAGCTGTATAATATTTCTGACTAGATAAAAAACATTGGATGCTGATGACTCTTAGAAGAAGGGACAAATCTCTGCAAAGAACCTGTGAGCAACTTCAGCTGCCAAAATATAGTAATGCTTTCTAAAGTACTTACTTTTTTCTTTAAAGTTCCATGTTAGATTTTTTTAGATGGCTATGTCAAACATCCAGAAGCTTGGAAATTTGGGATCTCACATCAAACTGCAACCCTGTTGCACTCAAATGTTACAACAACTTTTAGTCACATTGCCACTTTCTATTTTCTTCTACTGGACTCTTGCCTCAGTGTTTAAGTAGAAACCTGCTTAATATCCTCCCATATTATGCACTGCACAGCCTCAAGATTTATTTCTTCCACACTGCCAAAACTGTGCAGAGAATGCTAAAGGATTAATGTGCTGCTAAGCCTCTCTGATGGAGTCTCCCCATAGGATCCAGGTTTCTCATGACCATGAAATTAGCCCTCACCATGCTCCTTTAAGGTGAGGTTGCAACATTATCTGTATTCTGCAGCTGGGAAACCAGGCACAAACTTTCCATTCATTTTAGTAATACAATCTGAGGCAACGGAAATCCTATTTCTCAGTTTCCAGCCCTCCACACTCTTTCAAAATCTCCTGGTAGTGGCCTCCCAGTAACCAAACCTGCTTCACAGTGGACATGCACAGAATGAAGAGCCCATGGTTAACCAGTCACTTGAGAAAAGTTTATTGTAAATCTTCACCATTCAGAAATTGTGTCATGGAAGCTAAAAAGAGAAGCCAGTCCCAGAGAGCATTATTCAGCTGTCTTAAATTTAATACCTTGCTGCCTCCATTGCAGTTCCCTGACTCGTTTACCATACACCTTCCACCTTGGTAGCAAGCAAGGCAGTGTCTAAACATATTTCAGAGCTTGCCCACCTGTGTAACAACCTGCATAAACCCAGAATTCTGTGTTCTGCAGAGAAACAGCCACAGACCCTTCCCCCACACCCCTAACCTGTCTCACTCATCTCTTACCTATCTTACCCCATGGCCTCCTCCTTTTCATTATTCCCACTCTGACCCCCCAGACACCAGGTTATCCCCTGTGCCCTGAACAGCTCCCATCCTTTAACCCAGTTCCCCAAGCTCCTGCACATGTTCCCTCTTTGCTTCTACTCCTTTGGCTCTTGCAACTTCTTTTCCTTGTTCCTTCATACACCTTCTCCTGATCATCTCCATCTGACCACGACTACTGCATCCCTTTTGTCCTTGCTGCTGGAGATCAGCTGATGAGCAGCACAGCCCCACTTCCCTCAGCCCTGTGGGGAGGCCTGCAACCTGAATTAAGCACAGAGGAGCAAAACTCCTCTGTGAGTGTGTACAGACAGAAACTTCTGAAAGCAAAGATCTTGAGTTTGAGGTGTCTCCAAAGTGCACGAACTTCCTCATCAGCAGGGCAAATTCAGGGTAATTTTCAAGACAGCGAAAGGTATCTCCCTGGTATTATGATGACATTTTACTAAATGTCAAGCTTCCAAAATTTCATTCCAGTGAGGTTCATTCCACTACCAGACTAACACATCTCAGGAAAGAACCACTGGATTTATTTATTTGAAAGAACGTCATCTAAAGGAGCACATTTCCCATAAATGCGTTCTTCAGAAAAAATGGCATTTTTGTTAAAGTTTTTACTAAAATAAAAATAATCAGTCATAGACTGAGTCTTAGTGTGGAAAATTTCAGCCAAACAATTAAAGTTTAGAGAAACTGTAAAGAAAACAATTCCTCACAGTAGGCAGCGACAGGGACATTTTACTTTGAGCAATGCTACTAGTTTACTTTGTACTTAATAAATCTACCAAATGTAATTCTTACAGCTAAGCAAATGTTTTCAGTCATGCTGATGTAAACAAAATCATTCTTCTTATCAATAAGAAATTAGTCCACATGTTCTCACCATCTCTTCACACTGCCTAAAACTGTCTAAGCATCATTTTTCTCACAGCTTTGCCAGCTTCAGATTTTGGGCCCTGCAATTCCAGCCTATGGAAAAATGAACCTGAATTCACCATTCTTCACTTTGCAAAGAATATCAAGAACTGATCCAGAATCCCTCAGGGAGAAAAAACCCAGGTGAATTTCTCCTGGCAGTGCTACCCAGATAACCTTTTCTGGCCATGACAGCTCCTCCTGACAGCAGTTTCCAGTTAGCTGGGAAGTTTCCAGTTGGTAGCCTCATGGCCAGGCAGCCTTCCATCCACACTGCACCATCCTGGAGCTGTAGGCTCTGCCTGCCCTGTACCTTGCAGCCCTCTCCCACACACATCCTGACAGAAAATAATCTGAAAAATGAAGCCCACATTGTCACTATTCCTTATTTTTCTATACTAAGTTTTAAAACCTGGCCATAGGTTTGCTGATACAGTAGAACTACAAACACAATTATACATTATATACTTGGGGGATGGGAGCAATACAACCCCAAAACACAGATAACTTGCAAGGCCAGCAATAGAGTTCCAACAGACATTTCCTGTCTAATCTTTGGTAGTGATCCACTCATGGTTTTGAAAATATAAAGAGAAATAACCAAAAAGTTGATAACAATTTCTAACATAGGTAAGCAGAATAAGATATTTTTAAAATCAGTCTGAACATAGTAGATAGTACTAAGGTGGAAAAAATTTCTTTTGTGGGGAAGTTATCAATAAGAAAACCTCTGTACTGCCAACCTACATGGTTCAAGATTATATGAAAACTATTTCTTATGTTTCTGACAGCAAGCAGAAGTTCTAGATGTTTCTGCTTTATCACATTGCATCGGAGCTGCCTTGAGGATGAATGCTTTGACCTTTCACCAAACCAGTTGTCAAGAAGACTTTCTTAGCTGGAATTTCAGACATCCAAAATAATGTATTTTCTTTCAAAAACTTGGATTTAAGTTTATTTAGAGGGGAGGGTGCTGCAGAGAATGAAACAAAAGCAAGAACATAAAATAATGGACAAAGAGGAAGGAGAGAAAGGAGAGACAAAAGAGAAGTAGCAAAAATTATTTGTAATTTCAGCATGTTGGCACAATTCATTAAGCTTAAAGGAGATGTCTGTGGTGACAGGGACAGTGCATCATCAAGCAGAGAAATGCAGAGGGCTCTTACTGCAGCATATGTGTCTGGCTGGCGTCCTTTTGTTTGTCAGGTACCTCGTAGTGGGGAGAAATCTTCCCAAGGCCGCTGTCGCTCAGCATCCTCTTCCGAACCGCAGGGTTCCACCGGTCCGAGATTCTAAGGAGAGGAGGAGGAGAGACAGGCATTCACACCCCTTGTTTGCCCCACTTCAAAGCTGCCTCATGCTCATTGGTTCCCAGCACTTCTCAACCCACAGCAAGTTAAAATAGATTAATTCACTATGAGTGCAGTGCCGCTTCTGAAGAGGAATAGCAGCATTTCTGGTCTGTTGAGAGGATGATAAGAAACAGAGACACTTCATGATCGTTCTTACACACAAAGGGCTCCAGGGCCTTACACAGTGGAATCAGAACTCTGGCCGTGCAGAGAAGTTTGTAAGTCAATCGTGAGAGATTTATGGCAGGATTTAGGGTCAGGTGGTTAAAAGGTGCTGAAGTCCACTGATCCTGCCGTGTGCTCCAGGAAGCCTAATGGAGTAGATGTTACACTACTGTCCTCCTGTCATTACCACAGCTGGACACGTTCCTACCCAATACCCACCCTCCCACATCTCCTAATCCTCCATAAAAGGGGACCAGAATGCCCAAATTATATTAGTATACAATGATTGCCCATATTGTATGTTACTGTGACGCAGATAGAAACACACAGTAACACACAACAACAGGTGTTCAGGTAGAGAACAAGAAACGAAGTTTTTTAGTTTATTGTTGACTTCATATATATAAGTTTCTGGACAGTGATCAGAGATTGGACAGAGAAGTTCCCACCTCTCCATCTTCACTGGTCACTTGAGAAGTCCATCAGGTGATATCTTTTACAAAGGAATGCAAACATGATCCTGTTTATCTTACAATTCATGAGAACTGACTCCACTATGCTAAAAGAGATCAGAAGGATGATTTTCAGGGACAACAATTGTATTCATATACAACTGCTGAAAATCAGATCCCAGCAGCACTCACCCCGTTGCCTGCTCCACTACCAGATCAGGCATCCCTGGTGGCGTCCCCACCTGCTGAGACATTACCATCTCTGGGTCCAGAATAAAAATCTCGTCCTGCGAAATTTCTGTCACAAAGTGCAAATGTTCCTGTCGGAGTGACACAAGCAACAAATAATGAACCTGCAGCATCACAGATCTCTCAGAGAGCTGCCCTAGAACAAGTCAAGTGCATGTAGGGTTCTCAGAAGAATATTCAAGGGACTCTGTGTATTTAAGTGTGTACTCATATACACACACACATTAAAATCAATGCCACAGAAGTCACCAATTAATATGTCATTGATTTCCAGCCAAACAAGATTCCCCATGAGCAAGCTGCACACTCACAGCAACACTTTAAAGGCTGTTATTGATGACTATGCCATTCTGATGAAACCTGGAGGTCTACCCATAAAGCTGAGGTTTGCATTTTGAAATGAGGACCAACACTTGAGGTCTCTTCTTTGATCATGGTTGACAGAACTTTTCATTGTTTGGGGGTACTCCTCCAAATCTCCCTCATGTGTACATTCTGTTTTCAAATCTCCATTACCAAAGCCCTCTTTTTCAATCCTTTATTTTTGTTATTGACACTGAAGGCTTATTGTCTTTCAAAAAAACCACGAAGCATGAGTATGCCTGTCTATGTAGGCAAATTGGCAGGAAATTTGCCCCCACAGAACCACAGGATGAAGGAGTAGGTATTAAAGATGACCATTAGTACAGTGTCAAGTATTATAGAAATGCAGAATAAGCCAAACAGAAGCAAATTGCTCTCTTTACTCCGTAGCAGCATCTTCTTCACCCCTGCCTTCCCAATGTTAGATTGCAACATCAAACCATTTATTTGACTGTGTGCAAAGAAGTCCCATGTTGTCTACATGCAGAACATGGAAACTCTGAACTAAACTCACAGCTCCTTCTGCTTGAGATAAAGCACCAGCTGCTTTTGCTAAGAAACAGTAACATGTTCATGTGATTCAGAAACAGCTTACACAGTTCTCAGGGGGACCAGATACAAACAACCACTGTGTGAAATCAACAATTTGCACTTAATGCTGAGCCACTAATTGGCCTGTTCTGGCTACAAATCAGAAACACCACAAGCCCTGTAAAATTTTCAGTATCTTTTAGAAAATATATTCAGATTGACAGATCTATGTCACAGCTTTAAATCCAGCAGAGATACACGTTGTTTGGGGGTTCCTTGTGAATATTTTATGCACCTCTGTTCATAATTCTCAAATTGTAAGAACATCTTAACTTCCACAGCTGTTTCATGGTGCACACACACAAGCAGAGGATCAAGACTTCTGGTGCCTAAAAATATCATGAAAAGATAAATACAAATACACTGGTGCCACACAGATGTCCCTAGTAAGACGTCCCTTGATAAGAAAAATAATTGCAGAAAATTCTGATCTGCATCAGATTGGTAGTAAACAGAATGGCAGATGGTCAGCAGATACAAGACTTCCTTGAAGCAACATGAATTACATCAACTGAAAAAAAACCAGAATTTTTTCTCTACTTCTCATGAGACATCATGAGTAACATTTTGCAATACACAGAAAGAATGACACATAATTCATTTTAAACTGCATTTAGTGTAGCTTTAAAAATAAAGAAATCTATAGAAACAGAAAACGAATAAGGATTTACCTGAGATCTGTCAATGCGGTAAAAACGATCAGCAGAAGTTGCTGCAAGACAGAGAAACAACAGCAGAAAATAATCTGAGCAGGAGTGCATGGACAAGATGGGCTGCACTAACATCACTGGCTCACAAAACAGCCCCTGTGTGAGGGAGGTCACAGTGGCTCCACAAGAACCTAAGTTAATTCCTCGTGTTCATAGCAGCAGTGTGTCTCAGGTCAGCACCGTGACCAAGACCTCTGCCAGCAGCACGGACAGTGGGATGGAACCTTCCTGCTCAACCAGCCCTGCTGGGCACGGAATGCACTGCAGGAAAGGGATGCTAGCCAGGGGCACCTCGACACGTTTGAGAGGTGGGCCAGTGCAAACCTCACGGAGTCCAACAAAGTGCAAGGTCCTGCACAGGAGCCAAGGCAATCCCAGGCACACCGACAGGCTGGGTGGAGGAGCGATGGAGAGCAGCCCTACAGAGGAGGACCTGTGGGTGATGGATGGTGAAGAACTCAGCATGAGCCAGCTGGGTGCACTTTTATCCCAGAAAGCCAACCATGTCCTGGGCTCCAGTGGAAAGGAAAGTGGCCAGCAGGTCCAGGGAAGGGATTCTCTGCCTCTACTCTGCTCTTGTGAGACTCAGCCTGGAGGGCTGTGTACAGTTCTGCTGCCCACAACACAAGCAGACCTGGAACTGTGGGAACAAGCCCAGAGGAGGACTGTGAAGTTGGAAAGGGGACTGGAGCGCCTCCCTGACAAAGACAGACCGAGAAAGTTGGGGCTGTTCAGTCTGGAGAAGAGAAGGTTGCATGGAGACCTCAAAGCAACCTTCCAGCATCTGAAGAGGCCTCCAGGGAGGCTGAAGACAGACTCTTCATCATGAACTGTGGTGACAGGACAATGAGTAAGGAGTACAAACTGAAAAAAAGGGGAAATTTAGGCTTTATATTAGGAAGAAATTACTGTGAGAATGGTGAGATAGTTGAACAGGTTGCCCAGGGAACTTAATGCCCTAGCCCTGGCAGTGTTTCAGGTCAGGCTGAGTATTGTCTGGTGAGAAGCGTCCCTGCCCATGGCAGGGAGGTTGGTCCTAAATGATCTTTAAGGTCCCTTCCAACTCTTAGCATTCTACAATTCTGTTAAATTCCTATCTCATTAAGTGCTGAATTTAAAGATAAGGGTTAATGAAACTGTAGTCACTGAAAATATTAACTTGAAATAAAAATTTTTTAAATGTATAAAATGGATTTCAGTCCTATAAGAAGAACTGATTACATAAAAATATGTGACAGAAAAAGCTGCTTTGTTCTGATGAGAGTATAGGAAGCATATACTGAAATTGTTTGGTCTAATGGGATTAATTCAAATTCTGAATTTAAGAACAATTATATGCTTGGGAGCTCTTTATAAATCAAATGCTCAGCCACAGATATTAACTCTGAATTGGCAATATGTTCAAGAAAAATGTATGCTACTCATGAAAAACACATGAAAATAGGGGATTCACTAAATAAAGCATGTATTATGAATCTTGTCATTGCTGAGTAATTTATAATACTAACCACAAAAGTACTTATCATCTAAAATGTGCTTCATCAGATGTGATTTTTTTTGTATCTGCTTTGCATTTATTTGGGTGAGTGAAATCAGGTTCATTCACTCTGCAGTTTTGACACAAGAGCACTGTGATGTAGCATTGTAGCTTTTGGCACTTCACAGGAATATCAAATACTAAAGACAAAAACTGAACACATCTACCCATCCAGCTTTCTCCAAAAACCAAACAGAATCTCACTATGGCTTTTATCAATGTCCCTCATGAGAGACAAGAAAGAGTGATTAGAAATTGCCAAGGAGAATTGTGTTTTGTTTCAAGCATTAAAAATTTAAGTCTCTCCATGCTGAAATTTTTGTAAAAGCAGATGCCATCCCTTTCAGCTGCTAATTCCTGTGTGTTGGAGCCTGATGTAAAGCTCAGAAAAGTCATGTGATTTGACAAAGCCTGGGTCAAATGCAGCTCTCCAGAGCAGTTACAAGGAAAGGGAGGTACCTTTCTGTCATCTAAACAAGGTAGAGCCTAAAGACTACAGCACCTGCAGAGAAACCAGGGTGAAGAACTCAGCCTTTCCAGCAGCAGAGTATTACCACAGCTGGCTGCACTCTGAGCTCAGGCAGGGCATGTAATAAAAGCTTGCTCATCACAGCAGACACTGACAAACCAAGCTTCTAACCTGCCTCAGGGGAACGCCTCTCTGTGGGATGAAAAAGCTACAACAGACATTTTAATTGTTAGATGAAGGGCCTGTTTCATTTTTTAGAGGGGAAAGGGGGCACGCAGCTCCTTTTTTACCTGCTCAGTGTAACAAGAAGGAGCAGTTACCCCTCTCTAGTAATACCCTCAGAAGTATCCTCCAGAAGCATGCCAGAAGCAGGCAGCATGCTGGGCACAGGGGAAGGGAGATGCACTTACCATCTAGGAAGCACCATCTAGGAGAGAGCCTCTGAACAGAAAGTACTCTGGGGAAAGAGCTTTCCTGGTCCTGGATAGGCATGAAAATTACATTATTAAAAATCCCCAACTGTTTCTCCTCTAAAAAGGATGGTTTTCTAGACTTTGACTTCTTCATTTTCCTTTACTGGCATGGCACAATGTGCAAAATCTATATAACCCAGGAACCATATGAAATTACTGGGGAGGAATTATGATCTTCTTCCTGACTGTACTTATCAAAGATTCAAAAAGGCTACCCCATGTGTTTTAGCTCTTGCTGGAGAGGCAAAAGAGATCAAAAGGGATCTAAGAGAGCAGAGGGTGATCATGCCTCTGCTCCATGGTGCCAGCGAATGGTCAGCCAACTTCCTAAATCTGCTGCTTATAACATTTATATATTTGCATGGGGCAAAACAGAGCAGCATGGATCTTTGGCACACACAATTTGTAAAGAGACAGATTCTATCCTTATTCACATCTTAAGCAGTACAATCAGCACATCTGTAAATGTTGTAAATTCAGGTAGATGTTGGCTCAAGATGAAACTTCACTCCTGTTTCAGACAACAGACCACAGACAAGTCACATGGCAGGAAAAGAAAAAGTAAAACCAACAGAGAGGATTTTACTTGATCCCAATAAACCTTATTCTCATATACAGCTTATGGCATCCAGTTTCTGTTCATCAAAGAGATGGAGACAATGACACCATAACATTCCATAAAGTGGACTATAACTGTACACAGAGAGCAAATTACACATCTCAGGGATTTCACAGAGCCAGATTTAAAATACAGCTTTGTCTAATACAGACAGATTTGTGGGATTTTTAGGTTTGATTGTATTGCCACTGGGGTGTTTGTCAGAAAATCAAGGATCTCTGAAATCAGCTAGGCTTGCTGACATCGTTGTATCTACATGCACAAAACTTTATATATCTTAATATTTAGTCCACTCTATGTCAAATGGAGGGACTGCAACACAAAGGACAAAAGGAAGAAAACATCCATGGTGTGTACTAAAATGCAGTTTTATAAAAAGAGGAGAAATTAGTAAAATTCATAGAGTATAAAATGCTGAGAAGATGAAGGTAGGAATACTGCTGGTAAATGTCAACTCAAGTCACAAACAGCTCATTGTGGCATACTCCCTCCAAGACTTCATTACAGTTCAGCTACAAAACTAGCTTGCAAGGTCTCAGCCTACAAGAATGATATTTTGTGAGCATTAAACTCATTAGAGAAACAAAACAGAATGAGAAAACTCTCCAGTATATTTTTTCTCATTTACACCTGGGTTTGCTAATATTTCTGCTGACTGCCTATGTTTTTAACTGCAAAGGAATCACACAAGAGAACTGCATTTATGAGACTTAAAAGTACCCATGACACCTTATTAGTGAGGGATGAAGACAGTTCAATCAGCTCAAGCACACTATTCATGCCCTTTATCCCCCTCTGTTTCTGTAATATGTAGAGGGATACCAAAAATATGGAACAAACCTCAAATTAACCTAACAAGACAATTTGCAGAGATGACTGACTGAGGGGAAAAGAAAATCCCAGACAAACAAGCACCGAAGACAAAACGCAGAGAGGGGTGCATTTAAAATGTTGCATCATAAAAAATGAATGCTATGTTAGGGATTTCACACTTCTGTGCACTAGAAAAGATGGCTAGGCAACTAATTTATATACTGCTGTAACAGCAGAGGTTAGAGCCAAGTATGGAGCTGATTTCTGACATTTCATACCCTCTTGTACATTTCCCCATATACACAGATTTAGCTCTTCATTTTACCTCAGGCAGTTTCCTACATATGAAGCAGTCAGCAGCCACTTAGGCTAATTTATAACAAGTGGAACAGCATCATACATGCTGGTTTATTAGTCAATTTTCTAGACACTAACACAGTTCTAAAACTCAGTTCCAGGGCAATGATTGATGGAAATGTCAAGAACATGAAGTTAGCATTGGATAGGGAAACAAAGAAACAAGCCATGAACTGATAAAAAGAAGGCAACTCAAGGAAAACATGCCAAATTGCATTTTCTTTTAGTATCTCCAGCCAGTGTATCTACAGGCATTCTCATGAAAATGGAGTTCTGTATCGCCCAAGAAATCATTAATCCCCAAAAAATTATCTTCAATTTCACCACAATTGGTTCCTGTAGGTTGGGTCTCTGTATGCTTTCTCAGTTAACTCATTCCTGCTGATCCAACAAGACTTGCATTGTTATTTCTAGGAAAATGCTCTCAACACCACACAAACTAGCCCTGTGATCCTAAGCACTATGTCAACTGACCATGGTTTGTGCCAAATCTCCATGCTGATATCAGATCATTTCAGGAGTCAGTAGATTCAGTTTACTCCCAATTCAAGCACTCTACAATGAATTATTTTACTGAGAAAAATAGACATTCTTGAATGTTACTTCCAACTGAAAAGACAAGTTCCATATTGCATAAATTGTATAATCATGTTCTAAAACACAAAAAGATCAATTTTGAGAACTATCCACCTAAACTGAAACCTATTTATCTCATGCAGAAAACACATGTGTGCTTAGGATGGACTAAAAAATTACCCTGAAGACAATGTAAAGTAAAGGCAGGTGACTGCCTTGTACAGACTTAAGAGGTTGGGCTTGCTAAAACACCTTTTTTTTTTTCCCTCAGTGATAGACTTTACTACAACAGCTATGTAATACAACATGTCATTGTTCAGTTTCTCAGACAGAAATAATTCACTTTTTTTCATTTGTCCTACAGGACACATTTTCTCACTCACTTCAATATGGAAAACACTGCTATTGCAATATCACATCATCAATCTCTGCTAATTTTAATTGTGATTCCATAAAACTTGACCAAGAGAAAGCACGACTAGCTTCCAACATTTCAGGGTAAATAACATAATCAGATAATTAGAAACTGATCTAACATATGGATCTTTCACCCAAGAATGTATGGATTCAAATGCAGAGAGTGTCATTCCCATTTTTAAGCCTCTTTCTGTTCTGAAACTAAAAGGAAAGCTTCTCTTACCTGGTAATGAACTCTCTGTGTAGTAGAGGTTACTGACTGTAGGTCCTAGCAGGAGAATGAAAGACACAGCAGTGATGAAAAAGATTAAAGCAACAAGAGCTGTTTGCAGTTCTGCTATCTGAAGTGGTTAGGCAAACACAAATTATCTTGTGAATATTTTTCACTGGTTTTAAGCTTATGAAACAAACTCCACAGAAAAACTGAAGGAAAGCTCACTCAAAGTTTAGATTTGTAAGCTTTTGGCCCAAAAAATAGTCTAAAAAAAAAAAGAGATTACACTAATGTATCTTTATCATGTTAAAAAAAAAAAAAATCTATTCGCTCCAAGAGAACTGTCTAAATTTACAATATCAGCAACAAAACTAATGAAAATATGTCAAAAATCTTTAAGACGCTTTTGCAAATATTTCTGAGTGATTAATGCACTAAAGAAAACCACTGACAGTTCTCTCTATTTTCAGACAACCTCACTCCAAGAAGGTCATATCAGAATGATCCTGACATTTAACAGGGTTCAGGCATCTAATTTATTTTAATAGAGATTTTGTCAAATAGTTATAGCACATGACAATCTAGCAAAGAGCCTGGCCTGCAGACCATTGCCCTCCAGCAGCATGCAAGTTGGCAGAGCCCAGTAAACTCTGGCATCTCTACTCCCAGCAAACGGGACTGAGACAAATCAAGCACAGACACACAAAAATTTGTACAAACCCTGCAAAAGGCTGGAGAAACACAGTTCCTCCACAACCACTGTGGGTAATTCAACCAAAATATCTAGCTGTGCTTCCTTCAGGGGTTGTACCTAAAGCTGCCTGAACTCAGTGTGAGATCACATTTCTAATCTGATGGGTTCATCATCATTATTATTTCACAGTAATTTTCTGTTCTGGATACTTCAAATATGCACCACCTTCCATTATGGTTTCATGTCTGATAATAATTGTCACACTCCAGGTCTGAGTGTCCAAAAGAGCATTTGATGAAGGGAATCCTGGCTGAAATGCAAATAAGGGAAAGCCTGAAGTGAGATGCTAAGGATCATATTCAGACTGCAAATGCAGAGTTCCAAAACTCATGGAAAGTCAGCGACTCCCAAAGAGTTCAGTGGAAGGGACAAGGTTCATAGTTCCTACATAAATTAGACAATTTATAACTATTATAAATTGTTGTAAATAAATAATATATATTTTTTATAAATGTAGTGTCTTCAGACTTGTAAATGTTATTGAAAGCTGTCAATAAGAGACTGAAAAAACCCAGAGACAACAGATTAATAAAAATCCATTAGTTTTATCACTAAAGGGGTTCAAGTGATTTGGGTAATCAGGCATTTCGAGTCTGCATTTCCCAGAGTGTACTGTAGAATGAACTCTCATGAGACAAGGTGTTTGAGAAAAAGAGCAAGACTACTGTTAGGTGCATGAACACCCATTTCTGTGTCTTTGAAAATATCTAGTTGATATTTGCTGTGTTTAATGGTGTCTCAGATTACTCCATGACAGTATTAGAGAACAACATTTGCATAATTAGACCCACTCAAATACCACAGTGTTTATCCTTGCATAACACACTTTCCAATCCATAATTTATGTAATTTCAACGAGGTATATGGAAAGTCCTAGTATACCATTATAAATCAAGGAGCAGCAAACACAACCATCCACTTCAATTCTGTGATCATTTAAAAGGAATCAGCATGACTTTTTAATTTCCTGTTTAGGAAATATTTTTCAGTACTTTTATTATCATATCTTAATTCTAGAATTTTGGTTCCAATGCCAGGCAAATTGTAATATTTTTGATACATGGTTGCTGTAATTATTAGACCCCTGCACTCAGAACTGAAAGAAGCATAAAACAGGTTTGTGAATGATACCTGACTTCACAAAAGCCTCACCTCTTGCAGACGGTCAATGTACATACGACAAGTCTCCAAGTCACAATCCCCTCGTACAACTATGATTCCTAGGGGAATGGCTGAAAAAATCAAACACAAAGAAAAACCTCTTTAACTGAAGTCTCTTGAACTGTAGCAGACTTGCAATGGTTTCCAACTTCGGGTTTTTTTAATATCCTCATGAAATTTTTCTACTCTAGACCTTAACAGTTACGTAAAAGCAAGAGCCTATTACTCATCATTAGTTTCACCCATTTATAATTATCAAATATTTCATTCTCTACCATCTTCATGGTTTCATGAAAGAAGCTAAAACATATCCAGTTAAATTGTGTACTTCATTTTCAGATCTGAATATCAAATATTATCTGTAAAACAAAGGAACAAAACCCAGAACAAGAGTAATGGGGGACACTCTTACACATTGAAATAAGTGTGATAGTTCATTCTCAGAACTCAAAGCCTACAGATTTAAAGTAATGGAAGCCACAGCCTGACTTCAGGGAAAACTATCCAACACCAGGTTATTTTGATGTAAGGTTGCTTTCAAATCAAAACAGACATTATTCCATCTATACACAGCATAAACACATCTCCATAACGAGTCAGACAGAAAAAAAAAAAAAAAAAGATAACTTCTGAAAATGCAGCAAAACCTTTCAGATCAGGGTAAAATTTTTAATAACAGGAGATTGAGGTTTCCACATTCATTCTGTTCTTGCCACCAAAAAGAGCCCAAAACAAATTCACAAAAAGAAAAATAAGTAATAAAATTAAAATAAAAGAGAAAAAAGTGAGTACACAAGATAGGTACCAAGAGAGTTACCTACTAAGATCTCATTAAGTAAAAACAAAACAAGTGAAAACTCTTGGGAACCTGATTTTGTGAAAGTGAATAACTGAATTAAGTTATTTTTTTCTCCCTGGAGGGTCTTTAATCAAATAATGTCCAAAAAATTTATGTGAGCAGCGGGAAAGAGATTTAAATCCTCACATGAACTATTCCAGAAGCAGAACAGAATATCAACTCATAAACAATTTTGATAACTGGATAACGAGCAGCAACATAAAATCACTGAGGTTTATGAGATAAACAGAAAACACAACCGTGCTGCAAACCTTCATGCTATTGAAAAGAAGTTGATTAAGTGGGAGAGATATTTAAATACTGACAATATCTTTATTCTGATAAGAGAACAAGACAGTGCTAAAAGATTTGGGGAACAGAGCACCTATTTTTCTGGTCCACTGAGGCTTGAAGCACAAAGAGGAGCTCAGTGATTTCCAGGGAGAAGATCTGGGAGCCCCTGCTGCAGTCAAGGTCACTGTGGACCTCAGAGGCCAGCACAGGGCTCAACAAGGCTGCCAGAATTGTGTTTGGGAAGCAAACTGAACAGCAGAAGAGCTATGGACCCGGGAAAACAGGAGCAGGGAAAAAATGCTGGAGCGAGAAACAAGAACATAAAGAAAGAACAGGAGGGAAGGAAGAGGTCACAGACCCCCTGAAACAACCCTGACATCCAACAGCAATGGCAGTGTCCCTGCACATGTTCAGAATGTCAGTGGAAAGAGTGCTCATGGAGACCTCCCAGATTCCTTCACTACAGAACAGAGGCTGAGAGACAAGCAAGTGGAAGGAGGGTCAGAAACAGGACTCGCTTCAAACACTCCAGTGCTCTGGGTTACAGCCTGATTCTCTTTGGTTAGTGTTTATTATTGCTTAACCTGCTTTGGCAGGAGCCCCTTAAGCTCTTTGCAGAGTTCTTAATGGCTACGTAGGTTCAATTGAGCAGATCCCTTTGCAGCCCTTACTGAAAGAAGTGTTTGTTAAATTCATTTATGGCACTAAAAACCGAATTGTAGCAGACATGGCTACAGAGCACTAGGGAGTTACAGCACTGGCTCACAGATTCCACCACAGATTTTTTCTCTCTTCTATACACTTAATGGGGAATAAAGCAACACAGATAACAGAATTGGAATCCTTAACTACCATCATTCTTGATAGCCCAAAAGAGAAGAATCTTAAAACATTTGTAATTCTAAAGAGATCCACCAAAACATCTAAAAAGGAAAAACTAGCATGCAATAGGTAACTTAGTGATGACATTTTATGGCTTGCAACTAATGATTGGAGAAGTAGTGATTCACAGCTTTAATTAAATTATGTCATACTGGTTCTTAGTGGTCAAAGAACAGCTCTGAAATTCTGGGCTGTGAGACTTTGTCCTTAAAAAGAAAAGAGCCTTAACTCTTTGGAAATCATGAATCAGCATGATATATGGCTTTTGGGGTCAATAGCTAACTAAGGGTAAAGGGTGAGGTGGATCTCAAGTGGTTCCTTTCCATATGGTTCATGGCCTTTGAAAAACCTTTTAAGTCATTACTGGATAACAATACAGTATATGTTAAAATGTTGCTTTCCAATTTTTGTTGCTGTTTGTTTGTTGCTCAGTTGGTTCCTTTTGCAAGACCCATTTGGCTTTCAGCAAGGAAAATGTTCACAGCCCTCATTTTTATCATAAACCACAATAAGCAACCAAAATGCACCACACAGTCAAGACTTGGAAAGTGCTTCACAATAGTTGCTGTTCGAAAACAAAAGCAAGTGTTTAGTGATTGATAATGGCATAGAAACTCTGGGGCTGCTGCTCATTCTACAAATAGTGCAATACCATGCAATAGAGGCAAAATGACTTAATTTATGATAAATCAGTTAAAGGCCAAGTCAACGTGCATAGCAGACAGCAACATTGAGGGCACTTTTCTCCAGGACCAAAGGAGCTTCTGCATTTGCTGTGTGGATGAGGATGTGGACAGCACAGAATTGTGCTCTGGGGCACAGGGATTACTGGATATGCCAGGAGAGAGGTGGGAGTGCAAACACATTAAGAGCATGGGCACTACAAAACAACTTTCCATGTACCCACACACTTTCCACTTCTGTGAATATATGAATAAACCCACACATGTGAATATGCCAAAAATAAAGGATAGTCTCAGATCATGAGCCAAGCCACAGCCCTCAAGTGCCAGATATTTTTCTCCTGAGGCGCCTGCTCTTCTGGCCACTTGCATCCATCTCCCAGTTCCTTTGTGCTCCCTGAATGATAAAAAGGATTTTGTCCAGGCAGCTGTGATGAGCAGCAGTGCAAGAACCCCAGGAAATGAGACAGGCAGGCAGTTGCTTCATAATCTGAACCAGTACTGCAAAAGGTTTTTGTTCCTAGCAACACTAACCAAAACCAAGGATCAGCAGGAGGAGGGCTGGGCAGATGCAGCAGTATGGCCAGCCTGGTGTTCTAATTAACTGCAAGATTAGGAGTGATTTCCTAAATCCTCATGAAATTAGCTGTGGAATTTATAAACAACAAACAAATCTTCCACCTATTAAGTGCCCATTATGCTGAATACCTAGACCTAGTGAACTCTTTAATAGTATTGAGGACAGAAATGAAGGAAGCCCAAATATACTTATATATATTATAAAATTCAATTAACTTCCCTGTTTATTGTTATGAAGGTTTCGATTTGTGATCTTAATACCACAATTAACCCACTCAAATCCCAAGCAAAACAGCCTTGAGACAGAACATTACAGTAGATGTGAATGCCAGGAAAACTCATTCTGATTCTGACATACCTCAGGGGACTGGAAAGATTAGACATTGGACTGTAAATGTTTAATGTAACAAATAAAGGATTCTCACTACTGAATATGTCATAAGAATAAATTTTCCTGAGGGGCTTCCACCAATATTAAGAATATGAAGGACCAAGTAAATTCATGGTATAAAATTATAAAATATTCAGACATTTATATCAAGAGGCTTGGCTTTCACCAGTATGGTTTTAATAAAACTGGGATTGTATGAAATTTTTTTCTTACCACACAAATCTAAGCCATGTGCCTCTTCAGATCCCATCTGCTTATTATACTGAGAAAATCCAATTCTCCCTAGGTTCATTGGTTGCTAGTATTTTTAGCCCATTTTCAAAATCCTCACATATAAGGAGGTAAAACACAGTGGAGGCTATCAGATAAAACCAGACCATGTTTGTACAGGCAGTCATCCCCTCTAGTCTCTCAGTGATTTCTCCAATCCCCTGCCAAAAGGGAAAAAGCTGCCCAAGGCAAAGGAAGAGAGAACCTGTGCCAAACACCACAAAAAAAGTAATGGATTATAGAAAATAATTTGAAGAGCTGGGAATTGAAATGTTTGGGAATGGATTTTGGGACTAAGAGTTGACAGCAGAGATCTGGATAAACAACAAATAAGTATTTAGGGTAAAGAAAAAGAAGAGGAACCTGAGCTGTGAGGTCTGCAGAGACAGATTAAGACAGGTAGGAAGGATGTGTGTGGGATGAGTTAACCAGAGGGACACCAGGATTTAAAAAGTAAGAGGAAATCAAATCAGAAAAGCTCCAAGGAAACAAGCAAGTAGAATATGGACAGAAGAACCCCATGGAAAAGCCTACAGGAGAAAGACAAACTACAGTCCTGGAAAGTTTGAAAAGGAACTTAATATTCTTGCTTCTCCCCACTTCTCCAAGGTAAATATAAATAAATATAAATATATATATATATAAATATAAATACAAATATAAATATTAATTTATTAATATATTTGAAATACTCCCTACCTCTTCTACTTTAAAGAAGATGACAAACTCAATGCATGACAATTTCCCACTAGCTCAAAAGGCAGAGGACTGTACTGAATATGGCCTATGAGATGTCAAGAGAAGGCTGTCTTAGATTAGATAATAGGAGGGAATTCTCTACAATGAGAGTGGCAAGACACTGGAATGGGTTTCCCAGAGAAGTGGTAGATGTCCCATCCCCTTGAGAGTTCAAGGTCAGGGACTTGGAGCAGCCTGCTCCAGTGGAAGAGGTCCCTGCCCATGACAGTGGGTTGGAACGAGATGATTTTTAAAGATCCCTTCCCACTCAAATTGCTCTGTGATTCTATAACTCCATGATATGAAATTTCAAGGGCTTGGTTTACTCTTTCCCCCAGTCTCAGGCAATTACAATTTCCAATATTTAACTCACTACTGACTTCTAATCCTCTTGCTTTCACTTTGCTAGGAGGCTTTAAGCAATCCATCCAATCCCTCTTAGTTTCAGTTCTTATGAAAATATTGTGATGAAGAAATGCCTAAATTAGCTAATGTGTGCACAATACAGATTAACACAACAAACTTGTTAGAGCAAGGTACAGACTTCTATGCAGAGTGAAGGTAATGTTGTCTTTTATGGAGCTCCTACCATGTGCCCACAGATATCTCCTGACAGATAAATGCCCATTTGTGCTTCCTTTAGAGGATGAAAGAGGTTTGTATCTGCACAACCTGCCTCATCTAAACCCATCCAGCTCAAAGCTGCTTCCCAATATAAGCACATTTCCTTCATGGCTCATCAGGAAGTCTTCTGCTCCCTGCTGACTTTTATATTACATATTCAGGCTATAAATACCAAGTCCTAAGTGTTGACCCTTTCTTACTTAGCTACTTGTACAAAATCAGATGAACTAGTCTCCAAATTAGCTGCACCTGTGATATCCCTAAGTTTTAAAGAGTCAGAATGCCTTTGATAGATCAAGGATTCTAAGTGCATTTCTGGTATGAGGAAGCTACAGTATCACTGTACAAGTCAATGACTCACAAGCTTGTCACTTTTTGTACCCCCATGTATCTGATAAGAAGTCCCAGGACAATCTCAAAACCCTCAGGTAACCCACAGGTATTAGAGGCACACATATTATAGATATTTAGCTACAGATAATCAAAGAGACAAGAATTCAAGGTTAAGTTCCCACCATGCACACACACAGAGAGCAAGGAGGCTGCACAGAAAAGGACTGTTAGGTTACAGACAGTCTAATCGCTGTACACATAAAATTAAATCTTTTAAAATTTCTTTTGAGTCTAGTGTGATATTTTATTCTGGAGGACATAAGGAGCAGCTGCCTCTGTGTAAAAGAAAGTGTGGGAAACCCAGAGCTGATACAGGGCTGGGAGTTATTTCTGATACTGTCATCACTGCAATGAGGTATAGACTCCTCTTTCATCTTAGTGTACTGAGGAAGGCATGATTGCTCTCCATAGCTAGGACACACTCTACAAGTTAAGGGGAGTAAGAGCTGACATACCCTATTACAAAGTCCCATAAGTGTTCAGTTACTGCTTATGCTGAGTTATTTCTCTGATAGATTTTTTATGGTGCAAATCTGAAATGGTGTTGCTAGGAAGAACTAAGAAGCACTGAAGATCACTAGATCACCAGCTAGATTATGTTTGGTTTGTTTGTTGCTTTGTTTTAAACATAATTAATTTCTGCATATGTCTTCATTGTCAGGAAATTCTTAGTTATATTGGAAAGGAGAAAATAGGGTGACACACAGAAAGAATTTGCTGCCTTAGAAATAACTAAATTGTTCACCCACAGCACTGCTTTGGATCACACTTTCCTGCTGTAACAGGAAGCCAAAGAGAATGCACTCAAGACAAGCAGGCAACAGAGGCAGAATTAAATTCTGTCCACCTAGAAACATCAGTACAGCTCACTTCTTGAGTAAGATAATCTTAGTCATGGTCATTGCAATGTACAACTCTCATATTGGCCAGAGATGGTGAAGCTTGTGACTAAGGTGACAAGTACTTAGGACATGAATAAGGAGGTGCTAGAAAAGACAACTACATTTGCAGTGAAGAGCATTACAACACAACTAAAATGCCAACATACATCCCTTTCTTAAAATGCTGCATGGAAGCATTCATCCCTCCTCACTGAAGGATCAATAAGCATCCTCTGCACCATCATTAATCATCCCACACACAATTATACTGAGATGCTGACAGGAGAAAAGAAGGAGCAAGGAGAGGGAAGAAAGGGACGATTCAGAAACAGCATCTTGGTTAAATGCCAGCTGCATTGACAAGAAAAGTAGAAAACAACAGAAGGAGAAAGAGCTAAGGACAGTCACGCCCTTCAAAGGACAAAATTACATTTTTTAATTGTTCTGGAGGCTTTCGAAATGAAGTGTCTACCTCCAGCAGAGTGCAGATTAATCTCCAGGAACAGTTTGTATCATGAGCTCCTCTGTGTTGGGAAGTGCAATCTTAGGTGAAATAGTTGATAGATTCAAATCAGTACCTCAAGCAAACAAGGGGGATTCATGTATTTACTGTGAGTTCAAATGATCCAGATTATTACACTGAGGTCAGAGCTTTCAAAACTGTATTATGAAGACATTTTGCAGGGAAAAAACATAACAGGTCCTTTGCTAATTTTTCTTCAGGGAAAACTCCTTATTAACTGGCTTCCTTTTCCTGTCCAGATTGCTGTGAGATTTTGCTTTTTTCCCAAATTATTTAGAGAGGTTGAAGTGGTTTTAATCCTTTTGGATGGAGAATGGATATTAAGTACAGCATTCTGGATTCAGGTGTTCTGCCAAAGCCTGAAGGAGTACATAAACTTGGTCTCCATCCAGTGAGACATCCATACATGCAAGAGCTACAGTCCTGCTGGAGGAAACCAGCACCTCTTCAGTAACAACTTCCCAGTAAAAGAGGCATTTAAAGTCCTATAATCAAAGAAGTAGGCTTACAAGTTGCATGCCCTCTCACAGCACATTCCTACTGCAAAGGCTAAAGGTGAAGCATCTTTTCTGGTTTCTTTTAGGATAATGGGGATATTTCCTTTCTCACATTCTTACAGCAAGTAACAGCAGTAATGCACAAGCATTACTGGGACAGTTAAAAGAGGACTGGTAGGAAAAACAACTCAATGAAAAATATCTGGGAGAATAGTTATGTTAAATTATCAAGGCAGACATGCATTAATTTCAAAGGGGCAAAAGGATTTCATTACAAATGACCCACTGATGTCCAAAGCAATCATTTTAACTCCTGATGAACATCTCTTTTTTGAATGATAACCTCTTTAGCACCCTCCTAGTAAGTGGTCAAATCCCTATGAAATTTAAAACCAAGATGTTAAATCAGTTGCTTGCATTTTCTTATAATGTTACCATTATGAATTTTGGCAGGTGACAAATAACATAAACACACAATTACCACTGCAGTGACAATAGTGTAAGAAGTTGCATATTTTGTGTCAGAATATATGGCTCCTAAGGACAAAATACATGTTAACTACAGACACAGAAAATTTATACCCATAGTAAGGATAGAGGAGGATAGTTATCCTCAGATGGGAAACCCTCAAATGAGCTGAGCTGTTTCTGACAGCGTTGAGGAGTTGTGTGTTCAGTGTGGCCTGAAATCTACTCAATGTCAACCTCTCAATTTAAACTTGAAGCAAGTTCTTCTCCAGTGAGAAATAATCCTGATCTTGTTAAAATTCTCAGTCCAGTGAAGAAGGCTTTGATTGCTTTAAATACGACCAAAATTAACTATCTTCAGTTTAGGCTGTCAAGACCTATATTAAAATTTATACCATTTCATTTTTTATTTTTTTTGTAATTAAAATTTATACCATTTCATTTTTTATTTTTTTTGTAAGGAGGTGGTTTATTGAAAAGGGGTGGGACTAGAAGAGCAAAATGGAAACAGTTTATCTAACTTCCAACAATAAGATAAGCAAACCAATTAAAAGGACTGTAATCCTGTAATTACCAGAGCACTGTGTATTGCAGAGGGAAGTGAAGCTCTGTTGCACAACAAACAGTTATGCTTATAATTTAATATGAATAATGAGCCAGATGCATAACAAGACTATTAAATTGTTATCACAAGCAGCCCTGCTCGTCATTGATTAATGACTCTCTGTGTCACCAAGGAAAGGAATCCCATTTTTAAGTTTAAATTGTCATCATCAATGTTGCCAAAGCAACCACTGCTTTTGACTTCCCCCTAAACACAGCAATTAAACCATTACATGAGGAAACAAAACAGTGATTATTCTCTGAAATGGAAAACTGAAGGCTGGTAAAGAATAAGGGTGTGGGGAACCTAGATTTGTTCCCCAAGATAAATGTACCTGCGCAAGAACCATGTTCCAGGTCAGTGCACATTCTCAATATCAAATATATCATGGTTTCTCACTCAGTTTGAAATCTGATGCTAATCACAAAATCTGGTACAGTTTCATGTACTAGAAACCCAGCAGAACCAAAAGTAAGACATGAATAAAAATACCCTGTGTGAAAAACACTTATTTTACAGTAAATATAATCAGAGGGCAGAAACATAGTTAAATAAGAAGGCAGGTGGAATCTATACTTGATCTTTATAGAGGTTATTTATATAGGGATAACACATTTGTACATATGCACATATAGATGAGCATACTCTCTACATTACTTGTCCAAAAGTGGGTGCTTGAGTCTGTGTTTGGGGGTTTTTGCTGATATTTTTGGGGTAGGGGTTGTTTTGGTCAATGTAAGATTTGTACAGAATGTTCTGCCAAAAGCAGCTACAATCTGGCTTCTTCCAACTTACAAGCTTCCCGGAGTTTTTCCTTGTCATAATGTAGCCCCTCATATTCTTGTAAATTAATCCTGTTCACTCTGATCCGCAGGCGATCTGGGATGGAATGAGGACTGCAAGAAAAGGAGAAAGCTTCTTAGACAAAGTGATCCCTGGAAGAGCAAAGGAAAATATGAAGGCTATGCAGGGATTTCAATCTTTGACAGAAGAAAACAAACAAGCCTCTTCAAAAGTGGGCCAGGTCCCCACAGGCCTATTCCTGCATTTAAAATTGCGACTTTCTACTGCACAACAGCGTAGGCACTGCGCCTTAAATAACGAGCAAGAATCCCCTTTGTTTGTGTGGTCTGCAGCTGTAAAGGTTGTTTCTGAGTTCTTACACCCCTATGCAGCTACCCCACCCTTCTCCAATTCCACTTTGTGCTCATTCTTAAAGCCCCACCACAGCCAACAGATAGATCTGCCAAGCTGAATTTCAAGATACAGAAAGATGCTTCTTGGGAACTATCTCAGGATAACCTCTGCCCATGAGAGCATCCATACCAGGTTACTGAAGGATCCTGATCCAGCATCTAAAGTCTGAGAAACAGTCAACAAAAATGTGGCTAAGAAGTAGATTTCTAAAGTTGTGAGTCTAATACTCAGAACCCAGGAGGACATTTAAAAGCAAGTAGCAGTATGGCAACCTCACTTTTACAGAATTCAGTCTGATTTAGATACCTCAACTACTGATAATTTTAAAAGACTCAATAGGTCAGTACCAAGAAATTTAAGGTTCATATATTGATAGAAATTCATCAAGAAAAATTTTATTTTTCATTTCACATTAGTTTCTACCTTAATGTAACCTATTATTTGATTTGTTAATTTTAGCTGGACACAATGCAAATTAATTTAGCCACGTCTTCCACTTTTAAAGAAAGATAGGCAATTCATGTGCTACAATGCACACAGCAAATGTCTGTCCCGTGGGAATTCAGTCCCAGGTCAGTTAAAAGTAGATTACTCATTCTTGTGCTTTTACCAAAAGACTGTCTATATTTTCTGTTTTAATCTTGTTAATAACAGACTCTGCCTACAGTAATATCACCTAATACACACTGCCTTCTGAAGGTCATAATGCTGTGTACTATCATAAATATACAGGTTTGCTTCTTTCTTTGTCTCAGTTTTAAACTATTTGACTTACAGCACTTGCACTGCTAGTGAAGGACAGGGCACTTCTCACAAATGTTACCTGTGTTTCCTCATTTCTAAACACCGGTTCAAATGTGAATTTTCTTCACTAATGTCATCAATTAACCAGTGGTAGACTTATGTCCTATCACAATGGGCCTCATCTCAAACTCATTACTGCAATGAATAATCTGAATATCTCATGAAAGCAGGAGTGGAAAGACAGGGAAACAGGATGACCTCACACCAACATCTGCCAAACCTTGGCTAATTGCCTCCCTTCCAACCTACCTGTGAGAACAGGGTGGTGTTTGGATACCAAGGGGAGAGAAAGACAACACTGACTTCTGTAGATATTCTGACTCACTACCTAATGCCATGTAAGGAAGAAAAAAAAATGTTATTTCTTAGCTTGAAGCCGATGGCAACCTATTTATTGCATGTGCAGTATCAGTATCACCTTCTGAGTCAAATTAGTCCTTTCACCTGAAAAGAAGTGAATAAGATCTTTTTCTTTGCTTGGAGCTGGAGGAAGAAAAGTATCTAAAATGAAGAGCAAATCCAGAATATATTTTTTCTTCCAGGAACCACACAAACACTCTCCAAAATTCTCTTTTAATTAGAAAATGTTTAAGAGGACACTTCCCACACTTCTGTAAAAAGTATAATTTTTGATATATAGGTGCATTGTATATCTCTGACTTTGCTTCTGCAGGAGCAACAAGCAATCTGTCTATAAGTGTGATGTATTTTCTGAGGAGAAATAGGAGCAGGTCCAGTGTAGGAGGGCAATCAACTGGCAAGTACCAGAGTTTGATATTCTGTTCCACCCTCTTCTCACACCATTTTTGTAAAACCACTACATAAACAGGGTAAAAACACTATATAAACAGGTTGTGTGCTAAAGCATACAACTGGAGAGAAACTGAACTTGGCCTCCTGTCCATTTGAAAAGTTTAGTTAGTTTAGTGAAAAAATGCAACCTTGAAAACAGTAGTTTTCTATAGAAAATAAAATATTATCAGAAATATCAATGCCAGGAGTTTCTTTCTACTGGGTAGAGATTTACACACTTAGCCAGGTCCAGTCACAATCAGCATATTCATAATGCAATATCATAATAAATATATATACACATTCCTAAAAATGTGTGTGTATTGCACATACACAAAAGAGACATTTATTCAGTAACTGAAGCTTGATGGTTTTGTTCATCAGTTCTTTGCAAACACCCTTTATTCTCTTAGAATAGTCATTGGCTGACACATTGTGTCACAAAATTTTATTACCTACTCAAAATAAATTTTATTCTGAAACTCATTATTGGAATATTCATTTCTTGTGCTATCAGACTAGCCACTGACACCAGGGTATATTGTCCTCATCAGTCAAACTAATTCATTCATTCCTTCACAGAACTCTATTTTATGCAGCTGAGCAAAACACTTCCACTATCAAGACTACTGCAGTCTTCATGGACACTGCATAATAATCCATATTATTATACAAATCGATCAATTTGTCTTTGTTCAGACATACTCAGTAAATCCAGAAACCAGAAAGATTAAATACATAAGCATGTCCATGTAAAAGCAAAGAGCAGGGTGATGAATGTCACTGAACACAAACAATAGTACAGTATGAATAGAAATAGGTGTCTCTGAATACTGTGTAAAACAACTTGCTCAGCTGCAAGGAGAGGACAAACAGCTTTTCATATAAAGCAACAATTTAGAGACAACTTTGGGGAGAATGTTGCATTTTAGTTCAACCTAAAATACTTAAATTACTTACCTCTTACCAATTATTTTTTAAATGGTGTATTACATAGACAACAAAAAGTATTTGAAAGTACAGATGAATGAAGTCCATTACCTCCCAAAGAATCTAATTAAGAACTCTTTCCACAGACACATCAATCCACAAAATTAAATCCTAAATGTCACTCGCCTCATAAGGATGTAAATAAAGATTGAGGTCAACTAAAGCATTCTGTTTGCTCGTGTTTATTTTTTATAATGACTTCATTTAAGCACAAACCTAAATATGAATCTCCTCCAAGATCTTTCACCTAGAAAACACACTCTGCTTTTGATGAAGTCGTGACTTCCTCCTCTCACCCCTATTAATCACCCAGCAACAAGTGAGAGGATGCCAGACAGCTCCCTTGGAGCACAGCTGGTGTTCCTAGGAAACGTGCTGCTGCCTCCAGCCACGGGCAGGGGACTTGGGTCCTGCCCAGCCACCAGCTCCATTCAGCTGGGAAGGCAGGCTCATAAATTATACACGCCCCAGCCCCTATATCAACTATTTATGAGCCCAGTGAACCACTTCTTGTGCCTTCATGCCTCCACGGAGAAAGGGATAATAAGAATAAACAGCCCAACAAGTCTACAGAATCCAGTGACGAATTTCTGCTAGATCTTCAGGAATACACCATCCAACACACCAACAGACTTTAACATCAGTAAACAGAAAAGGAAATCTAATTCCCTGCATACAAAAAATGCTTGGGGGAAAAAAAAAAACAGTCTTTTAGGGGATGTTTGCAGTGACAATGAATGATTAATGAATTACCTGTCTCCTAGAGAAGAAATAAACATGAAAAATTAATTCAGTGTCCCAGTGTTTAGAACAATTGGAAGGAGGAAAGCTGTAGCCAAAAGAGAAAAATTAATTCACCTTACTTTCAAGATCGAATTGAAATAGCTTGGAAATGATACATTAGAGATAAGTTTCTGACAGCATCTATCTACTTAAAACATAAAAACTGCCACAGCAGAGCAGACTCATTCAGTGTCTTCTGTGGATGAATTTCACTGCTTCACAAAAGTTCACTACTATTTTAAGGTAAAGCTCTTCCTAAGCTTTTTACCTAAAACAAGCAAAAAAAAAAAAAAAAAAAAAAAAAAAAAAAAAAAATTTCTTGAAATTATAAGCTATACCATAGGGTTTTTTTTTTCATTTGGGAATCTGAGCTAGATGAGCAGCCATGTCATAGCTGGGCCAAAGAACAGTCCCCTTGGTTAGGAGAAGCATTGGAAAGAAAAGATAAACCTCATAGATGGGATAAGAATTTCATGATAGGACTAAATAGTGTAATAATAATAAATATGCTATTAATAATAATAATTGTAATGATAAGTGGGGGGGAGAGAGAGTTACAAACACGAGAGAAAAAAATGATGCAAGATACAACTGCTCACCACACAGCACATCCCCAGGCAGCAGTCAGACCCTTCCCAGATAACTCCTTCAGTTTTCACACTGGGCATGACCTTGTCTGGTGTGAAACCACCTTTGGCTGGTTTGTGTCAGCTTACCTGGCCTCACTCCCTCCCAGCACTGAGTGCAGCTCCTCAGCAGCAGAGCATGAGACACTGAAAAGTCCTTTACTTGTGATAAACATTGCTTAGCAACAGCCAAGGCCTTATTCTTGTCATAAAAACCAGTTCTGTACAGCTACTAGGAGAAAATTAGCCATGTTGCAGCCAAAACCAGGACATAAGTGTTATCCCAGAAAAGCCAGGTTAGCCCAGCTGTAGTAAATTCTTTGGCACTTTCTCATCTCACAATTGCTTCAACAAAAGCACTTTGCTTTGTAGAGGCTAGACCCACACAGACACTTTAAGTACAGTCTCATACTGAAGTTCCAGGTAGAATCCTGGTACTTGCTTTTCTTCCCCTGCATGCTGACTGTAGACCTGTCACACTTTACCCTTCCAAGCACAGTGGGTTTTCCATAAGTAATAATCCCTCTACATAGCATTACAGAATTTTTTGTCTAGGAAGGGACCTTAAAGATCCCTTAGTTCAAACTCCTCTGCCATGGGCAGGGACACTTTTCACAAGACCAGGTTATTCAAAGCCCCATCCAACTGACCTTGAACCCCTCCAGGGACAGGACACCCACAACCTCTCTGGGCAACCTGTTCCAGTGCCTCACCCTAAAGAATTTCTTCCTAATAGCTAATCCAAACCTCCTCTCTTTCAGGTTGAAATGATTCCACTGCAGGTGAGGGGTCACAGGAGCAGGACAGAGGGGCAGAATCACCTCCTTTGCCCTGCTGGCCATGCTGCTTCAGATGCAGCCCACAATACTCTTGGCTTTTTGGGCTGCCAGAGTAACATGGGACAGCTTCACATTCAGAAACTCACACTTTAAACAGGAAACACTGATGAAGAAACAATGAAACTCAATTTCATACAAATCATGCTCCAGAAAAAAAAAAAAAAAAAAAAAAAAAAAAAAAAAAAAAAAAAAAAAAAAAAAAGAAGCTATCTACAAGTATTTCCATCCTTAACTCTGCATGTGACAAACAGGTCACTTTCTACCACTTTCACCCTTACACCTTTCCTACTACGATTCTTTATTAGACTCTTCTCTCATAGACAGTAACCATATTCAGCTTGAGAAAGGTGATTCTGTTTGAAATTTCGATATCTAAAGCAAAAACATTATTTTCTATCACCCTCTTGTTATTCACACAGGTTTTATATGCATACTCTACTGCAATCCTTACCACATAAACTCCATAAAGGAGTAGTATTTACCAATACAGCAACATTGGTATTTTCATTTATACAAATTTTGTAATTGAAAAAATAATTACAGCCTACCCACAAGTGTTTATTCTGCTTGTAGAAGGACTGCAGGAGCTACGCAAATAAATATTTTATTTTTCAATGTTAATGTTTTCAACATTCCTTTGCATCAACCACACAAGACGAATGTACTCTCACTTGTGCATCTTCTTATCTCTGAACATCCAGCAGAAAAACACAAGTTTTCACCTTCCTTTTAAAAGGCCCTCAAAAATACAATACTTGATTTACTTACACACCTTGTATAAGTGTTTGCAATACACCACACTACAGTTCTACTGTCTCTGCAAAAAAAGACCATATGAGCCTAATAAATTCACTGCCCCAAATTCCCAGGCATCTCCTGCTGCAGAAATCCTGACATTCATCTCAGACAGGCTATATCCATCACCAGGTCTCAGTAGGATCTGCCCTGCTGTTCAGTACTAACTGGAACTTAGTCTGCTTCTATGTTGTTCAACAAAAAACAAAGGAATATTTGAATCTCAAAGCCATCATAATCCCAATCAAATTTCCTGCTACCTCATGGGTTCTTATTTTAATTTGCCAGACACATTAATTGGCAGCCCCAGTGCAGCAGCATGTTTAATCTATTTTTACAGATTTTAAGATACAGAACAGCTTTGACTTTCAAATTAGTTTGGGGCTTGCAAGTCTTTCTCTCCCTGCTTTAATCTGACAGCTGATATCAAATGGGACATTAAAATGAGATGCATCAAGACTTGGAGGTCATTTTCCAAGGGATATCCCTGAGCTTGGAAATAGTAGTCATTCTCCTAGACCTATAGCTCAAGGTTCTGTGTAAGAAATAAGGGTTACCTCAGCTTTTTCTACAGGCTGATTTGAATAGACACTGATTTGTTGAGACAATTTGGTTTCATTACTTTATGCTTCTCAGCAGAATACAGCAAAGTGGACCCACAGAAAAGGCATACCAAACTGGGAACCTTTCCTTGTTTGCAAAATAACAACAAAGTACTTGCAACTCTCAGAAATTTCACAGAATCACAGCATGGCTGAAGCTGCAAGAGACCTCTAGAGGTTATCTGGAGCAAACTCCTGCTCAAGCAGGACCACCTAGAGCAGGCTGTCCAGGACCATGTCCAGGCAGAGTTTGATCATAACTAAAGAATGAGACTCCACAACCTCTCTTGTCAATCTGTGCCAGTGCTCTGTCAACCTTATGATAAAAAGCATTTTCTCCTTATGTTCAGAGGAAACCTCCTGTGCTGGATTGAAAAGATCTCATCTCAATTATTTCCTGGAATGGTACCTAGCATTTAACTTGAGATGTGCCTCTTCCTGTGGATGTCTGGGGAGCTGGCTCATGGCTGGACCTGGACATCACCAGGCACGTCCTGCTCACCTTACTTGGCTACTTTGGATTTGTGCCCTTCCTGGCAAGATCCTGTGCCCATCAGTCATGCTGTCATCTGAGCTCCCTCTTCCTGTTTGTCACTGGATTTTACTGCCCCATCTCTCACCTGAATGACACAGGGTAGTAACAAAAGGGTGTGGAACTTATAGAATAGAAAAAAGCCAGATACTCACACAGTGAAGGAATCAGGGGGAGCCGAGACTCTCCTCAGGTCAGCAGACTGCACTTTATGGATACTATAAGGCAGCAGGAAATGAGTGGCCAGGAGAAAAACGGCACACAGTGAGGACAGACAAGAAAAAAAGGTGAGAGAGAGAGAGAGAAAAGAGTGGAAGAGAAGAAAGAAAGAGAAAGACACACAACATTTAAACAGAAACAAAAGGAATGTGTCACATGAAAGTTGAATGAAGGGACATGCAGAGCTCTGAGTTCACACTAGGAAGCCAAGAGCAACTGAAGACATGCAAATGGAGAAAATCACTGCTATGTGGCACACAGGAGCTTTCCAAAGACACAAGTGAGCACCAGTGACAAGCTCAGCACATAAGTATACAAGGAAGACAAGGGACCCCAGAATTTCTTCCACTGGCACTGAAAAATTTCAAAGCAACAGACTCTGGAAGCAGGTCCAGAAATGCAAACAAACATCAAAGCTGAGATCCAGATGGATGGAATTGTCTCCAAGGGTTGACCACCTCTAACTACTGTTTAAAAAACAATATCCTTACTGGAGATTTTGTATCCACAATGACAAACTGCTGTTTCCATTCCTGTTTCTCATACCTTCGAGAAACTTGCATTTTATATGTAGTGACTCCCAATATTAATTTGCCTTTAGTGTTTATATTCAAATGATTCCTTTCTTTATCTTGAATATATCAAATATGTTTTATCTAAAAGCTCTTCCCTGTTCTTTCTCTTCCATTATGCAGGATGCTCTTTCTCAAACCAAACTATAAGTCAGTGAGAGCAAAACACATTTTGCAATTCAGGAAGTGTTCAACTCAAACTTACTGGGGAGTATACTACACAGGAGTGTCTAACCAGAAAATTCTTCCTGGAAAAGCTGAACCATGGTTTCTCTTCTTATTCCCCATAATTTTTGGTACAGCTCACAACAACCACAGTCTTGTCTTGGTCACAGAAAACCGAGACAGCTATGTGTTGTCTCTTTCACATGCTACCATGATCAATAGTGGAGAACTGGAATGAGAACTTAGCCAACAAGAGTTTCAAGAAGAAAAAAAAAAAAAACACCAACATCAAAAAAGAGGATCAGGACAAAAAAATACAGAAACAGTGTAAAACTTCTTCAAATTAAGTCTTTTTCTACTCACTCCCACTTCTTATCTGGCAATAATATCAAAGCTGACAATAATAACGACTCTGCATTTCCATGACCAAGATAATTTTCTAATTGCTTTCCTGGCAAGGAGCTCAAGAAGGGCTGTCTAGTAATTAAGGACAGCTCCAGACCCACTGACTTATCCCACACATCTAACATTCAAATTATAGTCATTAAAAAACCCTTAATCTATCATGTTCAATCCAATACAAAGATTTCTGGGAGATTCCAACAGAACAAGGAGTTATATCCTAGAGATCCAGCTAAGAAAAATAGATAAACATATTTAATCACAAATTTCTTCTCTTGTGCAATACTACCAATCAGCATCATACTGAACGTATTTCAAACAATACTAATATGCTTCACAGATTTTAACTTTTAACGAGTCATTTACTTTTTATCACAGCAGAAGATTCAAGCCCTCTCTCCTTCCTTTTCAACACCTCAGAGTGAATTACATACACAGATATATATAGAAATAGATGTAAATATATACACACACAGGTTCTGATATGTGAAGCTGACACTACAGTTCCTACAGTTCCTGACAGATCATTTGCATTTTCCCAAGACACAGATCTGCAGAAAAGTATCTCAGCCAAATCAAAGGAATCTGACAGCAATTTAGTGTACCATGGCACATCTAAATCAAGCTAAACCACAAAGAATATCCCCTTGACAATTGGCATGTACTACAAATCTGGATTTCCCTAACACAGCTTAAATTCAGATACAAAAATCCAAACCTAACCATGCTAATTATTGGTTTGAAATACCATGAACTCTCTTTTTACGTTTTCATTAGTCACCTCTGGTGAAGAAAAAGATGTCCCAGGACTGCCCTTTGGATTTATAGTAGCTTTCACTAATGATTGAGGAGTTGTGGTTGGGTAAAACTGGGTACTGTTGCCCATAGTCAAGAATCTGCTATTCTCTGCTAAACAAAGATGAGTATACCTTATGTATTTTCCAGGCAAATAGAGAAATTGCACATTAGAATGGGGTTCTACTGCAATTTAAAGCATTAGTCTCAGTAAGAGAACAGAGTGCTAAATTGAACAGGAATATGATGAAAGTAACCAGGGTGGCTTTGATTGCATTAACAGATTGCCTGCCAGGGGATGACAAAAAACTCTTAAGGGCTGGAGTCAAAGTTTTAAGTAAAGCAGTATCTTTCTCTAGATATACAGCTGTGAGGGAGACAACTTTTAAGACAGTTGAAGAGAAAAGGTGTGCCTAAGACCTTGTCCTTTTTTTTCCAGTTATATGAGTTAGTCTATTGAAAGGTATTACATCTCTTCACCGAACTCGCCTCACCATTACAGCTGCAACAGCAAAATTCCCCACCCATTTCCCCAGAAATGCTAAAGCCTTGGTGCATGACTGTTTGAATTAACTGTGGACCCTTAATAACTTTAGGCCATTAATTCAGTATCTTTAGATAAGGGACATACTGTTTTGCTTCATGTTTAGAATACTAGATGAAAAACAGCCAAGTCCCTTGCATCACTCATTAGCAGCAATAAAACCTATACAAGGACTACAATAATACCATCTACAAAATAATCAAAATTATTTTATTAGATGGCCATTTTTATAGGTCAAAATTTTACTATTTATGTTTCTTCTGATTAAAATATATCTTCAGTGCTTGTAAAGAAAATTTAATCATGAAAAGGAATGCAAATCCTGCGTATTCCTCTTCACAAGCTACCAGTTTCTATTCTTCTTAGCTTTTCTCTAATCATATTTACAATAGTCTTTCAGGCTTCTGACTATTACAGTAGTCAGTTGGGCTTCTGACCAGAAAAGGATTTCCTACAAAGTACAAATAGTTCTTTCAGGACATTCTTCCTCCATAAACTCTGACAGGTAGCATGTGCTCGAAACAGAAACTGAAATGTGTCCTGATTAGTTCTTGATTGTGGCAATTTCTTACAGGGTCTTCAATGCGACTTAGAAAGAAGATCAATAAAGCTGAGAAACTAAATCAAAAAAACTTCAAGGGCAAATGGCATACATACACAGAACTGTCAGAAGCCAAGGGGCACACTGCCAAGCCTGCAGAAACCTCTCTAAATAAATAAATAAATACATAACAGCAAGGTACAACACCAGTCTAAAAGCAAGACAGGGGTAACTCAGAAGATAAAGAGTAAAAGAAAGCCAGATAAGTATTTACAATAGAGTGAAAAGGGACTTCAGAAGATGTGATTTTTATTTATTTTTTTTAAATTTATTTTTCAAATGCGCTGCAAGTCCAGTACATGCAAAATCCATGAGGGAACACGCTGGCCCACACAGGCCTCCTGCGTTAGGACATGCACGTGTGCAACTCACTCATTCAGCAAAGGCATGGACGTTCTCCTCTTGCTCTTCTGCACCATGTTGGCCTGGTTCCTTAAGGAGATGCGGATGAGGGAGGGCGCCAGCCGGCAGGGCTCACCGTCCACTTGCATGGGGATGGACTTGTAGGTCAGCAGCGTCACCTCCCGGCACTGGTGCAGCCTCTCTCCATGACCACCCACCTGGAGAGCAGCCTGCAAAACACAGACAGGACAAAAAAAAAAAAAACACAAACAAACGACACACCGAGCAGGGAAAAGAAAAGATTCCTCAGAACAGAGACAGCTGAGGCAGCCGACGAGACCAAAATGCCACTTTGCTGACAGCATCCACTGCATAGTGCTCCATGCCTAAGCTGTTCTAAAAGAGCACAATGAAAGTGTTTTCACCCCAAAAGTGCAAAGCAATACTCAAAATTTCATAAAGTGGTGGACAGCAAGCAGATATCTAACCACATGCATTATAGGACTCATCATCTATATATACACGCATGTGTGTGTATATATATATTAACACAAATTAATAACTGTGTTCATTCCTAAAGCTTTCAATTTGCTTTGGTTGTTTGTTTTTACAATAACAGCAATGCTAATAATTCTATGCTCTTTAAAACAACATCCCTAATTTGATACATCTGTGAGACAGAAAGATTATTTCCCCTTCCTGAACAGAATAATCCTTTAATGTGAATTAGATAAATCTAAATTTTTATTTTGAAAGCTTGCACATCAAGGCAATCTCAGCATTAGGCTGAAAAGAACAAGCAGAAGGACCTTGTTAAAACAATTAAATATCATGTTTAAGAATTCACTTCAAAGAAATTAAGCGAGGAAGACAATGAGCAGATCCTTCAAGTTCCAGGCAGACATGTTTGGGCAGAAATGTATTTCTTTAATGAATATGACTATTATGTGACAATTCTCATCTCTCAGATGCAGAACAAAAATCTCATATTAATGCAATGCTAACAGAGAACAGCCTAAACACAAAACAAGGCCTGTGCACTTAATATTATGGATCAATTGACAATATGATCAATAATATAACAATGCTTTTTATAAAGTAGTTCTTTCCCCTGGTTTCACAGACCCACTTAGGTACAACAAGCACATCTGAGAGCCATAAAAGGCAAGTTAGGATTATATCAATGCAGTCTAGGGTTACAATCATTCTTCAGCATCACAACCAAAGTGCACCTGTAGACCCTCAGTTCTCAAGTAGGCTTTCTTTAGAGAGATACAGCAGCTCAAAGGGCCCTACTTCTTAAATTCAGCCCCAACTGAAATTTTTGGTAGCTTTTGCGATCTGTCTAACCACTTCCATCAACTAGAACTGTGTTAGTGGAAAACAGAAAAAAACTCTTCTGACTGAAAACTATCAGTTTGTACATGCTAAACAGAATTTTGACAGCATTTTCAAACATATGCCCTAAACTCTTCACATTTATTCCACAAGACCTAAGCAAAATTTTTCTTGTGGGTTATTTCCCTAATGCGCTAGGCCCATTAAAAAAAAAAAAAAAAAAAAAAAAAGGTAGGAAAGTATCCTCAACCCAGACAAACTTTTAAAGGAAAGATTGACCAAGACTGCTTTTTGCCTACTTTGAAAATTAGATTTGCCTGAATTTCTCTTTAAGGAAACAAACCCCATTATTGTGGGTTTTTGCTGAAAGTGATATGGACTGAGGGCAGGTCTCACAGCAAGGGAGTTTAGCTAGAACAGGCTTATCCATTTTTGTTTTAAACTAGCTGACGTGAGACAGCAGCAGCAAAGGTCTATGGGTATGGAGTTACGTGTGAGCTATAAAAAATTGCCAGGAAGTTCAATTCTGGACCTTCTGCTGGCCACTCCAAATCCAAGCTGCAGTGCCTTAGGTAGGTTGGTGCTAGCTGGGGATAATTGCCAACTCTGGCTGTGTTTAACCACCCCCTGAAGACACTGTCACAGTGTCTGACCTCTGCCATAGCAGGACACCAGGGTATTTACAGTGAGATTGCTTTTATGGTAACTCATTTTATTTCACTTTAAGGACAGCATTGAAAGAAAGTGCACAGACAAATTAAAATTGTTGGCCGAATTTCTTTTTCCCAGCAGAACAAAAAGGAGAGGTAAAATTCATGCAAGAAATACCAATAAAGTTTTTCACAGCTATTACTAAAGTTTCACAAGATTTTTGGTGAGCATATGTCAATTGGATGTGCCTGTAACTTTATGTAATATTTCATATTTATATACCAGCTATACATAAAAATAGACTTTAAGGCAATAGATTGAAATATGCAAAAGTTAAAAAGAATGTTTATTTGATCATAGAACATGCCCAGAATAAAATCATGATTTCATCCTCTTATCATACTGCTCTTACTTAATATCCTGCCATTTAACTTTGGAGCACTGCACATGCAAATCAGCCATATTTTGCAAGTAATACTTTTTATTATTAAATTACGCTTCCCTGCAGTCTGGATTTTCAGGCCTGCAGTTTCTGAGTGCCTAAAGTTCTCTTTTTGTCTGATGTTTTGGGTTTCTGAAGCTTGTTCTCACAGCCTGAACATAGGCATCAGGATTGTTTTTGTAACAAACTCATGTTTTGTAATTCTTTCTGTGGGACAGACTTTCTTTTGATGTCCCTCTGGTTTGACCAGTGTGGGTGAAGGGGTTGTGTTTCTTTCCCCAGTCACAGTGGGCTGTGGCAAACTGTATAAAAGGGAGTGATTTGTATCTAATAAACAGAGCCAGTTCATCTCCCCAAGCTGTTTCAGATATAATTTCATGTCATGTGTTACTCGCCGCAGCGACACTTCCCTAATTAGAAAAGAACAATTTGACTCAGCCATTGAGCAGCAGAGCATGCTTTGGCCTTATCTGGCTGTGGGAAACACATTTGCTCCCCAGTACCACGGGCTGCTCTGCACTCTGCAGTGCTGCCCACGGAGCAGCCCCAGGAACTCACCAGCGAGGCCATGGTGAACCCGATGACTTCGATGTAGCCGTCGTCGTGACGCTGGGGCTCGAAGTCCCTGTGGTCACCAGGGTTCCCCCAGGGCATTGTGCCAGCACAATACCTACAGAGAGAGGTTTGGGAGAGAGTTAGAGAAAACAGCTTGCCCTGATGGGTAGCCTTTTAGCCTGTTCTTTTTGTTCCCAAGCTGATACAACACCCTCAGATGTACCTACCATAAACTTAACCCAGCTCCTCTCTGAGAGGAAAATGGGGAAACACCAGGAAACAGGTCATAGAGCAGCAGTGCTCTTTTCTCCCTATTTGCTTTGACTCTTGCTGGTGAGCTGTTGAGTGAGCCATAAAGCTGTTTTGCCCCTCTTTCCTCTCTCACTGCTAGCTCAGGAATGCAAAACATTGCATAGTTTGAGGAGGCAGGGAGGCATTAGAAGCAGGAACAAATACACCTATGTCATGTCTCTTTTCTATCATCAAAGAATAGATGTAAAAGTGATCTAAATGTGATGGAAGGGAGAACTTTGGAGAGGTGATGCTAAGTAGAAGGTTGCAGCAGAGGACTCAAAAGATAAAGTGCTTGGGAGTGCCTGTGGAGCAAAGTAGGAGGTTGTCTAAAGCAATGGTCTCCAAAGTGGGGTGCATGCAAGAAAAATCCATAGCTGACAAGACAATTAGAATGTATGAAGATAAATATTACTTTTACTTTCAATAAGAAAGCAAACATTAAAAACAAACATTAAAATAAGTGTTTGCTTCATCTTTATGACATTTTTTTGTAATTCATATTTGTGCATGCTTTATATTGCTTGTAATACTAGTGTAGAGCTACATGTATATAAGTATACATATATTGGGGTAGTGCTTAAAAACTTTTCACACATAGAAACGCACAATCAAGTTTGGAGACTACTGTTCTAGAGAGCAGGAAATCAATAACTTTTGAAAATTCAGCTATATTTTTGTTAAGAACACCTTATAACACATTAAAAACTATGGCTTCTTTCAGCAGTTTAGTATTCCTTAACTGGTAAAATATTTATCCTTCCCCTCTCTCCATTTCTGTCCCTTCCTCCCCCTTTCCTTTTCTTCACATTCTGATTCTAATTAAACAAAAGACCAGGTATCTGTCTCTTTACTAACTTGTTTGCAGGTTAGATGCAGAGTTTTTCAAAGTGTGTTTGTTAAACATTTTTACTGTATCAGGATATTCAACTTCTTAATAAATGGTTTTGCTGCACCCTGAACTCTGATGCCACTCTGCATAGCTCATTAACAGCATCATCAACAGCCAGCTCTCAACAAGGTAGCCCAGAGGCAAAATGAATATTCACCCAGCCTAGGAGAACTGGCAGGTGTCTTTTGAAAACTATTGTCATTTTTCTTGCATAACTTCAAGTATCTGTCTTGAGCTTACCTGGGTATGTTTAAAAACACTATACACTGGAACTTCAGCTCCTGGATCTTTGGAGTCAGGTCTGTACCATCACACTACAAAGCCAAAGTGACAGAGCACAGAGAAATTGCTGAATGGAGCCACAGACAAGAGAAGTGTTGCTGCTTTGTAACAACTTTCCCAAGACTTTCCTTGGAATGTGTTGCAAATGTCATGCTCAAAACTGAAAAGTAACAGAGTCATTAAACTCTCACCTCACTCTCTCTCCAAACCCCCACCGCCACCCCCTTCCCACAATACCATGTCACAATTTCTTATACTTACCACAACTTTAACATGCTTGGATAAATCTCTTGAACTTCTTTGCAGAAAATCTGTAAAGGCTGCCTGCAACACAAATAAGTGCAAGAATTGTCAACACTTCCTCTCTTTTTTATTCCTCAGTTTTTATCTCTCCACAGAGCTAATTACCAAAATGCCATCCTTTGGTCAAACTTACTCTCTCAGAAGACATGATTTGATTCTATTGTTTTAAATTGTGATACTTCTTTTTTTGAGAACTTTTGAGAACTGAAGAAAAGTTCTTGGACACCCAAGTGCAATGGCATCCTGGACCTTTAAGCACAAATTCTTGCTCACATACCTGTTTCCATGTTTAAAGCACATGGGTACAGTGAGTGCATCATCCAGAAATACACTGTATGGCATTCATTATCAAACTGGTGTTTGCTTTTAATGGCTTTAGAATAAAGTGTTGTCCATTTGCCTCCTGAACACACAAGTGGGTAATTATATGTGTGTGCATATTCGCCCATCATTAATCACTCCAAATATCTGATTTGTGCCCTGCACTCCTCATGACCCTACATCCGAGACTGCTTCTCAAAGACACAGGCCAAAACTTTGGGAATTCCTCTAGGAAAGTCAGTATCGTTCCCAAACCCTGGAGGAAGTGGAGCAGTGCCTTGAGAAGTTTGTGAGCCAGAGGACCAAGATATGACCAGGCCTGTGTCCAAAGGAGTGACACTTTTCTCACCTGCTCAGCTCGGTATAATAACAGCACCACAGGCTCTTTTCTACAGACACCTGGGTGTGACACTGCCCAGAAACAGCCCGTGTGCACTTGAAATGCAACAGGCAGAATGAACTGGCATGAGCTCCTGATGTGAGAAAGTGAGGGGGAAGGTAATTAAGAAGACATTCAAACAACTAAGTTAACATCATTCTGTAAGACAAATCTGTACTTACCCCTGCATAAAACATTTTATTTCTAAATCGGCTGTTGAATTTCTCTGGATTAGCTTCTGTGAAAAGATGAAGGATATAAGTATGAACACCCTAATAAAACAAGTAGACTTCATTATACCTTCACATTCCCTGCCAGCACTACAGTGCTTTCAGTTCATCACTCATAGGAAATATTAACATAAATACATTTTCCATGTGTGAGTGCCCCATCTGTGTCTTTCTCTTCTATCAGATTTCAAACACTGATATTCAATCCTTCCCTTTTCTTGCAGAGAGTGGAAATAGAGGGCAACGTGAGCAAAGAGATAACAAGAATTCAATCAGTTAATTTAACACCTCTCAGACTATTCGTCTTATGATCCCTCAATAGAATTCATAAGATTTATGTTTCTAACAATGGAGAACAAATCTGTAAGAATTATTAGAAATTTATGAAACAATAACCCATGCTTTGAACCAAGAGTAAAGCACTAGTAAATTACAAGATTAAACAGCCCCTAAATTCTGATGTGTTAAAGAGTTACTAAGGAATAGACATTTCTACCCAAAGATTTCTGCAGGAAAAAAAAAGGTAATAAAAGGAAAAAAAGAATTGGTTACTCTAAAACCTATTTAGAAAGCCATTTCATTTTGATTAGACTCCAAATGATGGAGAGTTTTAAGTCTAGTAGTAATGTACATTTAATGGTTAATTATTCTCGCTGTTAATGTAAATGTGGCAGTTTCCAATCTTGCAATTTTCAGTCTTCAGCTGCCAACTGCTAAATCTTGTTATACTTCTCTGTCAGATTAAAGAGCCTTCAACTATCAGATATCTTCTCCTTGAGTAAATACTTATAGGCAGTGATTAAATCGCCTCTTAACCTTCTTTCCAATAAGCTAAATGGAGTTCCCCTAATCTCCCAATATAAGGCACATTTCCCAGAATACAGTTCACTCTGGAGCCTCCTTGGAAACTGCTTTTCTTGTTTGTGGCATCTAGGGATTTCAGAAGCAGCCCTTCTGACCCTGTATTCAGTGATAGTGCCAACTACTCACCCTGGCTCATTGATTCTCTAGTGAAAACATCAAACGACCAAGGCAGTCCTTCTGACTAAAGCACCACCTTAGTGTGGACACATCCAAATTACCTCTCAAATGACCACTTAGAACAATACTTCTAGTTCTCTTGAAAGCCACAACACCTCACAAATATGGCTCCATTTTGTGAGAATGAGCTGCTTGAGGTTTCTGCTTTGTGTCTTGGCTTAGTTACTGTATCTGTTGCTGGGTCACAGGTGACTCAAACTCAGGGCCACTTCTACTTCAAACAATGAATTTAATTGCATAAGTCAATCTCATCTCACCTGTCAAGCTCACAGCTGTTTGCAGAGAGCCTCAACACCCCACGCTAAGCAGCAGAAGATTTCTAAAGGCATAGTGCCTGTGCTGCACATTCCCTCAGTGTGAGTTTCCCCAAAGGTTCCAGACAGCAGACACCACAGCACTGGACCTTACATGGATCTTAGGACAAATACTCCCCAGAACTAAAGCCCCATTTAGAACAGGAAAGGAACCTTTCTGATGTCAGGGACTCAGCAGTCCCTCAGCTTACTGGTCCTACTTCTGCCAGCATAGGTAGGGAGGATGGACTCTGTGATGCAAAATTGAGCCTTGAGTTGATTAGAGTGTAATTTTGATTGTAGAGGTAAATTATTGAGTGTATATGCAAGGCTCACTCCACCCTCACCATTCCTAAACCATCAAGGAAGTAGAAAATGGAATGTGTCAGACTGTTTGTGTGCAGTGGGGGAGTTTCCTGCAAATGAACAGTCCTGCACAGCTGAGGGATCAAACAGCATGTCAGCAGGGATAAAGTAAATTGCATCTTCCATGCTCTACCAAAGCATAAGGACACCAATGGAGGAAGTTGGAAAGAGCCACTATACCCAGAACACTTCACAAAGAACAGAGATAAATACATTTGACTTGGTTCCAACCTTCAAGTCTCAATCTGATTAGTCACAAGAAAATCGTAGAGGTTGCCATGGAAAAGGCCACATTAATATATAGGTTCCTCTGAGACACTGCAACCACTGCTTATTTTAAATATAACTGCTGACCAATCTCTACTGCATAAAGTGTTCTGCTAGGCTAACAGCTCATTTCAATTTACCTTGTTTTGGTTTTCAGGCATTAAAATGTATTCATTTGTTCTAATACTATATGTGATTACAGTAGCTCCACATAAATAAATGTATACAGCCCTTACCTTAAGAGCACAAATGCTGTAGCTGTGAAAGTACTTTACATTCTGCTATCATTGCTAAGAATTTCTCTGGATTACCATCAGCAGTAAAAAACACCATAATCTGCCCTGCATTGCTTAATTCACCAAGCCACAGGATTCCTTGGGCTGGAAGGAGCCTTTAAAGTCCACCTAGTCCAAGCCCCTGCAATGGGCAGGGACATCTTCACCTAGAGCAGGTTGATCAGAGCCTCATTCAACCCAACTTGGCATGTTTCCAGGGATGGGGCATCCACCACCTCTCTGGGCAGCCTGTGCCAGTGTTTTACGACCCTCATTGTTACAAACTTCTTCCTTATATCTGGTTCAAATTTACACTTTTTTTGCTCAAAACCATTATATCTTGTCCTATTGAAACAGGACCCATTTTTCTTATATACCCCCTTCAAGTATTGAAAGGCTATACTAAGTGCTCCCATGAACCTTTTCTTCTCCAGGCAGAAAAATCCCAGTTCCACATGAAAAACAGTACAACCACACACCAGCAACACCTCCAAGGCTGTAAGCTTTCCTCTTCTAAAATACAGAGAATTCACTTCATGTATTTTAGCATTTGAGAAGACAAGGACAACTTCACCAGCAGTGAAGACTTGTGCCACAAGAAGCTCTCCTGGACATACATACTCAGACACACAGCTTGCTCTGCCAAGTGCTTTTTCACCCGTGTAAATTTTTAAAACACTGCCATGTCTGGAATAACATTCATTCCTTATAAGGCCCCATAATTTCATTATTAAATAATGCCTCCATTATATGAGAAAGTAGCCATGCATTTAATCTATACAGTATATTCACAGTCACATTAGCAATGCAGAGTGACATGCACTCATAAAAAAAATGCATACAGCTGTCATAATTTCATTCCTGTGCCCTTTTTTGGCCCTTCATTATTATTCCTAAAGCTTGAAGCAGTCTTAAACATCATAAAATATGCATTAGCTCATTCCATCATGTATCCTGCTCTTTATTTAGCCTGACATTAGAGCACTATCTTTTCATCCTGAAATGACACTCTGATAGTATGACAGTGAATATAAGGAAGGCTATGTTTCAGAAAAAAACCTGCATATGAAGCTGGAATGACAAAAAGCTGAATACAGACACCTGAGCAAGGTTTGTTTCTACAAGCACACCTGTCTAAGCCATATAAATGGAGCTGTTCATACCAATGCAAAGCTGTTCATATCAGTCCTTAAGCCACATGTCAACCTGCACAGGGTGGCATAACTGCCCCTGGCAAGGGGACAGACAAGGTGCTACAGCTGCTCAAACTCCTGACACTTCTGTGGACATTAAACTCTTAGGGTTGCATAGAGACTCTGGGTCTGTACCAAGTCCAGGGACATTATGGTATACTGATCCATGGGTAACAGCTGTTCAGTTTGAGAACACAATTATATTCCTGCTACTTCCAGTCTTGTGGCTCTCCTCTTCCCTCCACTTCCATGCTCACACTTGACATTTATTATCTCCTTTACAAGATCTAACACTTTGGAAAACCTCCCTTTTAGCTCTTTTCCTCCAGTACAGTACTGTCTTCTTTGTATTTGTTTCATTTCTTAATCACAAAGAAATTGATGATACAATCTCTTTTTCTTCTTGTATCTATCTTAAGGTTTTATGTTCCAGCTTTACTTCTGAATTATAAGAACAGGATGTTAAAAATCTGACTCTATTTCTAATTAATAACTGCCCATCCACAAGGCTAAGGAAATAAAAAGTTCCTATTACCTCTGGATTCATGGAACTCCAGTGTAACATGTGCATCAAATCCAAGACTGAAGTAATTATTGAAGACATTGAGGGGAAGCTGTAATTAGATAATAAAAGGAGACATAAAAACAACATGAATGGAACACTTCTCAACACACCGGGGTTTAACTATTTAAACTTGGCTCATCATGGAAACCCACTAAGAACAAAGTGGAACATATCAGGGGAATGTAAGCAGAAGGTTGTTCTGAAGGTTAGTAATAGCTTGTGGAAAATGACCCATGCAAGAGCCCAAAGAACTCAAATAGACCTACAGTGCTTTATGATCATATATGTGTCTTTGTTAACACATCAAAGGGTTCCTTATGCTATCATTCAGATTTCCCATAAGGCTGCACCACTTAACATATCACCGACAAAAAGGTTTTCAAAGGTTTTGCTGGCTCTTCAAGCTCAGCATGGCAAATGAAACTCCAGCTGTGTTCTTCTCGCTTCATATATAACCAGGAGCAATCCAAGCCCCAGAGAAGAAGCCCTAATCCTATTGAGGATGCATGAGGCAGGCAGGCACACATCTGGCCTCTTCATTGTTTCACACACCCAGCAGGGCTGTAGAGAGGCAACTGTAGCATCCAATATATAAGCTGGAAATCATAACTGAGAAGAGGAAAATGGTTCACAGAATCAGGAGGGTTTTTTTAAAATTTGTGGTATTTTCAACATCTCCAGTCCAAGTGATACATTACTATGTGATTTCCTAGCAAAAATTTTCTGATTCTTCAACTACCAAGGTACACTAGTGGAGATTACACAGAGTCCCACACATTAAGTTAAATACAAATATACACTGCACCTTGCTGTAAAATAGGAAACAGCTGGTATCCATTAACAAATTCCTAAGGAATAAAATTTTACATCCTGTTTTTAGTTTTGTCTAGGGGGGAACGGCTGGTAGTCACAGAGTTGCTTCTCCTGCAACTAGAGAAAAACAGCAATGACCTTTCTGATAAAATGCTAGGGATTCTTCTCCAGGATTTCATCTTTGACATAGATGTTCAGTGCCAGGGTGTTTCAAACAACAAATAAATGTCTTTCACATGACTCTGGAATCACTTACACATGAAAAGAATCAAAGGGAGAGATGCAAATAGAAAATTAAAGAGTTGGAGAACTCCCACCCATGCTGTTTAAAGTTCAACCCAAAGAAGTTTATAAGCCATCTACAGTTTCCATGGGAAAAAGCAGGCTCTAACCTTACGTGCCCCATCCTCCAGCTCATCCTGGGGCAAATCAGGGTTGCGCTCAACGTGAAGATTCCAGCGGTCCAGCTGGACAATGGTTCCATCTTCCACGTGGCACAGGATCTTAGACACTGGCTCATCTGTGTAACCCTGGCAGAAGAATGACCAGAGGATCAGCCACAGATGGTGGAAACAAATCAAGTGACTCACCAATTACCTAACAGACCTCCTTCCTTTCACACATGCCTAAGACCCTCGATAAATTTTTGATCAAGCATTTTAACAAGCTGCTATTCAGGTGCACAAGTTTAGGGTAGGCAAAGTAAGGCCATAAGGAGAGGAATTCAAAGTATATTTGCCTTTCCTGGAATAAGTCCATTGCTGTAGTAAAGGATAAACAAAGAGAAAGTTTAAATTATGCTTAAATTAGAAGCCTGTTTAATGTTCTTGTTACTTGGCCAGAAATACCAAGATACATCTACGTACACTTTTATTGCAGCAACACCATTAGTAAATCAAAATCCCAGACCGCAAATTGAAGCACTCAGTTCTGCCAGAGTGAAACAGACCTTGGACACAGCCCTGCCTGCTATTTTATTTTAGCCAGAAGGAAGTTCCACCCTGCACAAGTAATTCTGAGCAGCAAGTTGAAAACCCCCCAGTAAGGGTACCCCAGCCAGTCCTTACCCCGCCCCAGTTGAGGGTGCGGGCAAGGTCATTCCCAGTGCCGAGTGGAAGGACAGCCACGGGAGGTGGGGGCTGAGCTGCAGCTCATCCAGGATGGACAGGATCCAGCCCACCTATGAAAAGAGAACCATCAGGAGTATTAAAGGGAAAAAACCATATTTTGATCATATCATATTCTTTTTCACAGAGAAGATCAAGTGAAAGAAATTTAAAAATGAATGAAGAATAATATGGACAATTTGAGGTTTGTTTTTTTTTTTTAATTACCATTATGTCAAAAGAAACTCAACCTTTGACAAACAGCTATGAAAGAAAATGAGAGACATTAAAACAGCATGGTGTTTCAGAACTTGTCCTGCCATGCATGAACTTGCTCACAAGTCTCCCTTTCCCAGAGAAGAGACCTTAATGCTGAATTGTTTCACTCAGTACAAGGCATTATATCTATATATACACAATATACAGATATACACACATATATACACATACATACCTAATAAAAGAATAAAAGACTTGACTAAAAGACAGACTAAGGCTCAGGTTTGGGGCTTTGAATTAGAACAATGAATCTTTCTCTTTTGTATCCTAAGCTATTAGTTATTTCAGAGAGCTATTTCTTCTGTCTTTGTTTTGGACTACATAAAGCCTTCAAATAGAAATCTATCAAGAAGGAACAAATTACTGTAAATTATTTTCTTTTTTTTCATTAAATGGTAATTTTCAAAGGGGAGAAAGAATTGTTGTTAAAGATGTTATCAAACTTTTGTTGACTGAAATTCTTGCAGCAAAAACAAAGAACTCTTTTTAAAACTACTTCTCACTTTTAAAAAACAAACAAACAAACAAAAAAAAAGTTGAAGAACCTGTGCTGCATTTTTAGATAAAGAATTAATAAAACTTAACGGAAGACTTTTTTTCCTGTTGCCAGTTTTCAAAGATGCAGTTTCTGCTGCAAATGTGAGCTTTTAAACAGGACAGAAAACCAAAATCCTGACTACAGTTGGACTGAATTTTTCTTGCCCCAACTAATATTATAGTGGTTTCTAACATAGTCTCAATCCAAACCAGGATAGCACTGGAGCTTCACAAAAGGCACCCAGCAGAACACGGCCATCATGAAAAATATCTGGAGTTTGAAGAACTGCAGAGGGGGTGGCCTGATACATACAGAAATCACCATGCTATTCAGTATTCTTTCTCCAAGTCTCTTAAAAAATAAATTTAATTTTGCACAAAAGGCATTTTTCAGACAGCTATTTATCATAACCAATTGTCCAATTATTAAAGCATTCATCTGGGATGTGATCCTCTATTCGAGTTCATTTTCTGACAACAGCCATCTCAAGTACTTACAGCTCTCATGACCTTGGATGTCACCAAAAATACTGAGGTCTTTAAAGGGATTTTCAGAGGTAAGTAATCCTCTCTCTTTCAAAATACCTATACTTCTGCACTGATAACAGGAGACAGAATAAAAAGTCAAGATAACATCAGCAGGGCCAGGACTTCTCAAAGAAGTTGGTCATTGTCATTGCCACTGACTTAATCCACACATCTGTGCTTCAGCCTCCCACTGCCACAGGTAACATCAAAATGCTCACCACTTTTGTAAATGCTTTTAACTGATGAACGGCGAGGTCAAATTTCAATTTTTAAGCACAACATTGCTATTTAACTTGAGGTCACTTCTAAACCTTGTACATTAGCTGCACAATCCAGGACGACACATACCATCATTTCTGTGTAAACAGAAAGATCCTGACTGCTTTGAAAGCAAAGCTTTCCACTTCCACCCTGAAGTGGTGATGGAAAAGTTACAATAAGTCTGATTCACCTCGATAATGAGAGGTAACATCTGGTCTCATTGAATATTCATTAAGTCTATTTGAGCCAGATTTTTCATTTCTAGATGTAATGGCTTTGGGAATAACTAGATATTAATTTGCTTCAAACTGAGCAGCAGCAAAGGTAATAGTGGAGTCACACTAATGAGAAGGTGCTGCCACCTCTCGCTCACAGAGTTCAGTAAAGGGAAATAGGATGGTCCAACTTAATGTAGTTGTATTCTTTTATCTTTTAATATCTTCATGATTAATTTTTTTCTCCCCTTCTTCAGATGGGAAAGAAAACAGATGGAAACACTGTTTTTCAGCTGATGCCTCTTGCTAAAGGATTGCCTTTCATGTTTCTTAAGGAAAGTTCATCATTCAGTAACAGTGGTGTCTTATTTTCCCATGTCCCAGCAAGCCAGTAATCTTATCATTTTTTTTTCTTCATTCTTGCAGGGTAAGCGTTGATATTGGTAATCCTACTGCTGAGGTTTTAAAAGAACCCACAGAAGCTGGAAAAATTCCCCCAGAAATTCAAACCATGGTGAATTAAGAGAGGGGATTCAGCTCTCTACAAAATAAACCAACCACCTTTCTATGCCCTAAACACCTCCATAGATATGTTCTGTCTAATCATCTTGTGAGTAGTAATGCATTTTCCTTACCATACTTACTGTTAAAATTGCTGTCAAATGCATGTTGGGAATCTGAGCCCCCTAGAGATTAAAGGTCAGTTTTTCAACTGTAGTTAGCACTCAGTGGCACAGACTGAGATTTAAAATATTTTAAAGTACTGGAAAGAGAATGCAGTTAGAATAACTCCATTACCACTCATGACCTTCAGACCATGAGCTGCAGAGTTTTTCTCCAAGTGAAGGTGCCCAAATCCTTTAAAGACCTGACCCTATTCACTTACCCAAGAACACAGAAATTCTGTTGTAAAGAAAAGTACTGAACTTGGATCTGCCAGAATCTAGCAGGAAGGAGCAGAAATTAAGGTTTAATGGCACCCATACACTAAGTAACCCTCTAGATCCTCAGATCTAATGTATATTAGAAAGAAGAGACCAGCAAAGTTAGTCTTTATCCCTTTTAAGCTGTACAAATCTTTAAGCATAAAGGAAACAGGGCTTTGGGCATGAGAATCTGGCCCCATATCTTTGCAGGCCAGGCCACACAGAAAACTGAAAAACAAATATTAGATTTCACAAGTGTAAGGTGTGTTATCTCTCTGTGCCTCTACAGGCAGTGTGAGGTGGGAAACCCAACACCTTGAGCAGTTTCATCACTTGGCCAAAGACCATGGGACTGCCAGGTCCCTGCCACCTACCGTCCCATCCCCACCACATGCCAGGATCCTCAGGTTTGGCACTTTCCTGTACAGCTCCAGCCTGCCCAGGGAGGGAAAGGGGGGGAAAAAGAGGAGGAAAATGTAACAACAGTAATGCAGACATTTTTAATGCATTTTGCTGAGTGACAGTGTAACCACCACTTACTACGTTTTCAAATATTCATTACTAAAAATATGAGGGGAGGTGGAAATGCAAAACCACTAGGATGTGAAATGGGGCCTTCCTCCATGTTAGGCAGCACCTCCTGACAAGTGTTTGATCAGTTTAGCATCCTCCCAGATTTTCATATTCCCTCTAAGGAGGTCAAAATTTTTCATTTTTCTCTTACCCTAAAGCAAACAAATTTAAACACTGAGGATTTAAAACAATATTTAATGTTTTTCATCATGACTTGTTGAGCTACCATTTCTCAGTCTTGTATAATGTGACAGCTTCTTCAACTAGTGACTGTATTTTAACACCACAGAAGGCAAGAATATGTAATAGAGTTCTTTCTCTGGATACGTGATCTAAATATCAACAGAAGAGACCAAAAAAAGCACCCATTGAAGCCCTGCTCCTTCAGTGGCACCCTTCAAAAAGCCATAATGAAATGTTTTCTAATGAAGGAGGGGGAACATTCACATGTAGAGAGCTGAGTGACCAGAGGATCTAACCTTCCTTTTCCCCATTATACAGCTCTGAAAAATGCATGTCTAACTTAAATCTTCTAAACATCGTGAGAGAACAGCGGTGCAGGTGCTTCTGCAGGAAAATAAAAAGCTTGGGTGCCTTGAATAAGAAACCCTTGGACTGTTCTTCTACAGGTAAATATTTGATTTTACATTATTACTGTAAAACATTTACAGTAATAATATTTATAAAAGCATAAAAAACATATTTACAAAATGTGCAAGTAGTTCTGAACAGATGGTTAAGTAAAGCCAGTATCCCCATGTCCAATACCATAGAAGGATAGTTTCTCAGCCCTTGGCAGCAAGAATCAGCCCTTTAAAGAGAGGTACCCTGTCCATTATAGTCTGGCTAAGGTGAGTTAGTTGCTCAGTGAGCAGGGATAGTTGCACAGTGCTGTTGTGTAGCAGTCTGGAGGCAGCCTCACCCCGCTGGAATGCTCAGTCATTAGGGAATGGTCAGGCACTGGGATCTTCAGTGAGCCTTGGAGCCATCTGAACCTGGCTCTGCCTGGACATGGGGGAAGCCCCTGACCTCCTCTCACAAAAACCCCTACTGCAGCCATTCCCCTTCTACCAAAACCTGGATATGCAAACCTCACACGGTCACTAACCCAGTCAAATTAGATTTCTCCTGTTTTCCTGACCAGAGCAGAAATAGGGTGCACAGCAATGGGGGCTCCAGTACTTACGCATCTCTTGGCCCTTCCTGAGAGAGATCAAAGACCTGGCGTGGATTTAAATACCACATAAACATTTGGAGAACCTTGGTACCCTGGCAAGAGAGAAAAATCAAAGGAAGGGAAGTTATGAGCAGTTTAATGATTACTGGAAATAATAGTGTGCGTTATTCACTATATTTCAACTGTTTTTCCTTTTTTTTCTGTGCTTTGTAAAGCAAACATAAAACAAGAAGACAAACTAGAAAGTGGCATAGCAAAGGACTGCTGTGTAGAATAGCAATCCAGGACGAGGTGCACATGCAGGCATATAGACCAATTTCAACAACACAAATCACTAATGGTCCATAAGAACAGGCAGTTGGGGTCAGACCAAAGGTTCATCTCCCACAGCAACCTGTTCTCCTGCTTCTCACCACCTGCAACAAGAAGAAACCTCTGTTATCCCACTTCACCCACGGCTATCCATGACAGGAAGAAGTCAAGGAAGACTGCTGCTGAAGTCTCCATTCCATTGAACAGTGTGCTGCCCAATGTCCAAACAATGACAGTGCTCTGCCTCCCCCATCACCACGATGATCATCCATAATGGTAACCTCTACCATCTAAAGAAGCAGCAGTCAAGGACTTTGTGGGGTACAGCTGCCCCAGTGGTCCCTCACTCAGTGCAGTGTAGCCAGCCATCATCTAAAGGTATAATTTCTGTTTTCTCAAACTCTGGGGTTCATATTCCCACTCAAATTCCTTCCTTCACGTTCTGCCCAGACACAATGTGGCAGGATCTCTTACTAGCAGTGGAGAGTTAAGAACTCTATGGGCTGAGCTTGTACTCTAATTCAAGAATGCCTTTCAGACACGTCCTGAGGGTATACATCAGGAATTTTCCATAGCTCTCCCTTCCTAGGGATGGCTCTTCTGCCTGACACCTTCCCTGAAGTGAAGGATCAAGAATAGCAGTCATAGTACCTAGGAAAAGGTATAAGAAGAGAGAAGGTAAGTGTGATGTTTGTCCTAAGTATTCTTCCAGTCAGCTGTGTGCAGTTCACAGAAATCTTGAACCAGAGGGAGGTACAGGATTTCAGTAATCTTCAGGGTTTTCACTTTCAAATAAATCCTTCAGCCTGTGTAAATGTTTAGCATCCACAACATCTTATCACAAGGAGTTTTTCACTGAACTACAGACTGTGAGAAAAACTTTTTCCTTTTGTTTTAAATTAGTCTAAACTAATTCAATGGAAGTCTAGTTCCATTTGATATGCTCCCTAATTCTAACAGAGGAGAAAATGAGCAGTGCCTATACTACTCTCCATGCTCTATAGACCTCTGCTGTTTCTTACACCAATCTTTTCTATTGCAAGGCCCTGTTTACCAAAAGGCTCTCAAATTCTTTGATATTCAAAAAGTGGCAGAACCAGGAAAATATTCACTTGGGTAAGTATTCATTCCAAGAATCTTAAGGAAGAAATCTGCTGCATTTTAGTCACCAAAACTTGATCTCTTTGGTACAGTACAAGACCACTAATGATTTCTTACATGCCATAGGAATATGCAATTTCACATTCAAAAATTTCAACAGCCTTTCCTAGCAAAGCCAAGATACTTTTTGGATAAAAGTAAGCATAAAACTTCACTGGAAACCTATATTTTCTGTGGAAAGACGAAGTCTTCTGAAAACTTCCAAACTATCATTTTAGATTCCTTTCAAGAATCTGAAAATAAGAGTACAACCACTCAAATACTCAAATATCCATTCCAGTCACCCAAATCTACTGAAGTAGAAAGGCCATTCCACAGCAAGGACCTCTCCTGAGGAAGGTCTTCAGGCTTCTTCAGGCACAGAGTCCGTTCTATCTGACTGGCCAAGAAAGAGTGTCATTTGCAGAAACCTTGTTGTTAAATTTAAACTTTGCAATCCAGATCCAGCTGATACCCTCACCTGATTCCCTCCACTTTTTGGATTGACAAAAACCAGCAGTGGCTTCATGAGTGGAGAGGAGATAGGCTTTATCACAAAAGGCCGGCCTTTGTTATCCTGAGAAAGAGAAGCAAGAAACAGTTTTAGTGCAAGCAACACACATTTCCCTGGCATAGCACACACAGAAGACCCAACCTAGTTCTGACAAAACCACCTCAGGTATTGGAAATAGTACAACCATGTCAATGTGGTGCCCAGCTGAGAGCAATTTATCCAGCTGAAACAACAAAATAAAATAAGAGGGGGGAAATATAGTTTAGGAGCAACAAGCATCTATTTCAAAATTCTTTCAAGATTATTTCTTACCTTATTCCCTGCAATTATTCACACAACACTAATAACGTGTCAGAGACAGTGTTATTTCTAATATAAACAGTTTTTCCAAAGGAAAATAGAATTAGATAAGTTACTTATTCCATTAATTCCACCTAACAGACCAGTTGCATAAGCACTTATTTGCAGATAACCTTCTCTCAAATTCTTGGCCTTGCTGCCTTCCCACCTTGGAAAAAATTGCCACAGATCCAACAGGACACATCAATGAGAAAACTATTTGCCTCCCTACTCCCCAGCCTCTGCAGAACACCTGAGAGCCCAGTAATGAGGGCACTGTCCTGGGCTCTAGCAGACACAGATTCCAGTTTCTGGTCTGTAGTTCTCCCACCATGCAAGAAAGGACTTGACAGGGAACCCTGGCTTTACAGGGGTGAGTCTCCCTCCACCTGTCCCATGAAGCTGTTTGTCTATGTAATTAATCCACTAGGAAGGATCTGGGAGCAAAGTCTTCTATAAAACACATGGTAAATCAAACCTACAGATCAATAACCTATTAAATTTCTCTGTGGTCTGAATTTAATACGAGATCTACTGAAGAAGACATCCTAAAAGGGATCACATCTGCACCACAACCTTACATCAGTGCACTCGCCATGGGTCTCACAACCCAGTATCACACCTCTGTTTTGTTTAGTGGAAATAAAGGGTGTGAGGTGAGTCTCTTACATCCCAAGGGAACACTTTCATTAGGATGCTAGTACTTCTGGAGTCTGGTATGTTGTTTCTTGAAAAAAATCAACTCAGAAAATAAAACATTTCATACAAGTTTTATCTCTTCTAACAACAAATTCAATATCATGGAATTTCCCGGGGGAAAAATACATTAAACACTTCAGTGAAAAACGGGAAAAAAAAAGCCTAAAATCTTTTAAGTCTGTGTTTAGACATCTAAACAAAAGGAGCATGATTTCAAAAGCACTTGAATACCTACTTCATTTCCTCTTTTGCTGGCTTTTCTTTTAAAGGACGTTCTCTTCTTTCGCCTCGTTGAAGTCTTTAAGGAGTTCTACATGAAAAGAAAAAAGAATACATGAAAGGCAAAACAAAATTTAGAAGACAGGCCCAGACAGAGCCCCTTTACGAAGCTCTTCCATGCATGTCCACTTGGAGAATGATAAGAGTATCTGGCACATGCTCGAGATTTAAATTACATGCGCTGCATGCGTTACACTTCCACACCACCGTTTATGGAGAAAGCCACACACGGAGACCAGACTGGTGCTTTGGAACTGGAAACTTTCCCACGCTGTGAGGGGGGAAAAAAGATCAGATGCTCCCATAGACTCACATAACACCACATGTTGTACCTGCCAACCCTCCCAATAGGGGTAGGAGACGCCCGTTTCCCCTTCGGGGCTCCAGTCTCCTGCCCAATCAGGCTCGTCTCCTGGTATGGAGACCACCTGCATAAAGATGTAATAAAAAAACATGATAAATAAGATATTTTTCATGTTTTTTTGTTTGCTTTTTTTTTTTTTTTTTTTTTTTTTTTTTTTTTTTTTTTTTTAAGGAAAGAAAACAACAAGTTTTAGCTCTGGCAACCCTTATGACTCAACATAACGTAGGCCACCATGGCATATGATGCTGGCACTGCAGACTCAGTTCCAGCCTATCAAGAAACTTGTGTAATCATCTGCTAAGGAACAAACAGAATTGTTAATTTTTAAGGATTTAGGTAAAGAAGGTGTTTGTGGGGTGATTTTTTTGTTGTGTTTTTAAATAACAATATCACTTAACTACACAGGAAAAAAAAAATGTACCAGTGCTTGTATTTTTGCAGAACTTATTAAATTAGAACTTATGTCAAGGCTATTCCCCAGGCAGATGACAGTCTGCTCAGTGATACTAAGCAAAAAGATGTTCTGGTGTGACAAGAACAGTCAAAAAGAGTGAAATTGAGTTAAATTTTTTTATTTATTTTAGTTCACTAATTGAAGTTATACCTGCAGGAAACCCTAACAATTTCCATAATTAAAATTTTTTCTCATAGGAAAAACTCCAAATACTTTTGTAGTATTTCGACTTGTTGTCCAACCATCACCAGGAAATAAAGTAGCATGAGGAATTAGAAGAAAGTTCATTGAGGTTTTTTTCCCTGGATATAAGAGGGAAAGCAAGATTCACTCAGCTTAACTGAAAGTTCATTTCTGTCCTGACCTTGATCAGAAGAGTACCACTAATGAAAGTCAACAGGCAGAGATCATCAAATCTGTAAAGAGTAATGTTTTTTCTTAATCCTGCTTGCTATCCATTACCAATGGGAATAGCTACTAAGTTTGTTTTATTTTTAATACACATCAAGCACTTTCAGAATTTCAAGATTTGAGTATGACACACCAGATACACAAGTTAATGCTTCCACATCCATGAGAAGAAAAACTAGCAGTTATCTAGTTGAATTACCTAAAGGCATTGTCCTCTATCATATAGACCAAGAAAAGCCTGCTGTAGAGCACAAGGTCCCAAGCTCTCAGCATTCCTGGAGAAGGAAATGGTCATGCCTTACTGATTAGGGAAAATACTGATGACAAGACAGCTCTGTAGAGCAACTTCAGGAGTTTGCCCTTTTAGTCCATATTTTGAGAAACCACCTAAAGAAGTGTTCATAATTTTCCCTACTCTAATACAAAGTGATCTTGAAAGCATGCTAAACCATGAAGAGTGCACTGGCTGCCAAGTGCACCAGCAATCCCACCTGCATGGTTCTGCTTTGCCCTAGCTCAGTAGTCACATTGACTGCAGGCAAAAGTCTTCATGTCAGCAGAAAACTATGGGGCCATTACATTCAAAATGCCCCCCATGGGGGCCTTAGCCCTCTTCCTCAGGCATTTTCTGAAGGATTCTCCCTGGACTGGGGCAAAATACAGCTCAGAGAGAGATCTAGTCTATCCACACTCTTGTTAGCAGCGTGCTAAAAGCCCACACACATACCAAGGGAAAAGAGGGTTCAGTAAAACCCTGACTAATTATAAAATAATAATTTAAAGAATATTTAAATGTAGTTTTCATTTAATCCTGCTATAAGGTACCTAAAAGTGGGGTGGGGAAAAGCATACAGCTCTATTAAAGAAACAGTTTCAGGCTAAGTCTCCATTCATGATTATAACCATTTCCATACTCAAAAAGGCACTAAATACTTCAACTTGACGATGTTACTTCACCTTTTTTTCTTTTTTTTTTTTTTTTTTTTAAGTATGCCTACACCTATAGTGTTAACAGAACCTAAAGCTTTGCTACAGTAATTGCAACCACGGGTCCATAGCAGATGAACGGCAAAAAGCTGCTTAAACATACACAGGAGTTTTTTGCAAACATGCAGAAAAGTAACAGCCAAAGAGTATCAGCAGTCTTTGCACACTGAAGTGAAGAAATGGATACATGACACCTTGTTCACAGAACAAGGTAATGAGTGTTTTGTAAACATAAAACATTAGTCAGCAAGGTACCTGATAGCAAAGCATACCTTAAAATGGGCACCATAAGTAAATCCTAACTTGCCTCTAGAGAGGAAACCTCTCCTTTGTGGATGTCAGTTTGTCCATCTTCAAAAAGAGATTTTTCAGATTATTGAATGGTCAGTATAGCTCTCAGAAAGCTTAGGTAGATGAACAGAAGAATTGGAGTCCTTGTGTGGTGTGGATGGTGTGAAAGCCACGGACTACCTCAGACAAATCCAATGAAACCTTTCAACCTTTTCCTTTACAACCTTTCATTCTCAGTTTTCAATGGCTTTTAGCACACTGATTTTCAAATTATTTAAACAATGAACAGCATCTGGGAAGATCAATCTTGGCCATCTTCTCTTTGTTCACAAACCACTATCAGTCAAGCCAGCTGCATTCAGCAATTGAGAAAATAGAGAAATAAGCTCGGAAATGTAAGTATTGACTAGAACTAATTAACAGTCCTCAAAGGAGGAGAAGGAAACCCCAAGGTTATCCACCTTGAACAGAAAAAACCTTGGAATTTTACAGTTACTACCTTTGTCTTCCCAAAGAGAAGACAGACTAAATCATTAAATCCATCAGTCAGATCCTCCTTCTCCTCTATTTTTCTCCCACAACAGAAGCATATAGCAAGTCCACTGCCAGAGCTAACACCAGTTTGCTACCAAACCCCACCTATAACAAAATACCACCAGTCAACAAGGGTGACCTGCTTCACAAACTAGGAGATGGAATTGTTTTGAACCCCAGGAAAACAGAGCTGGTATCAAAGCATTGCTAACAATACAGGAATTCTGGAAGTCAGGAGCAAAGTTATAGAAGTGGCTCGCATGGATAACACAGAAAAGGTATTGGGAGTTTTCCATTCATGTAAGGGAGTCATTACACACAGGGCTACCACCAATTCCAAAACTGTTTGAACCATTCTGAATATTCTTCATCTTGCAATCTGTTGCTTACAAGAAGCAAAAGCTCCCCATTTAGACCATAGGTTGTCAGTATAAATTTGTTCTTAACCAATTAAACCATGATGTTTCACTAGCACAACGCTGTTGCTAATGAGACACAGAGTGTGGTCTTTGTGCAAGCCTAATATTTGAAAGGTGGTGACCCACATTGCACAAAATAAGCATGGAAAACCATTTTTGTGGCAATAAAAAAAGAATTATAAAACAGGGCAAGGTTTTGCTACAAAACAACATCTTATTTACTTAAAGGAAACCACAAACAAACAGGATGCAGGCACCACTAAAATCAATTTTGTATGAGCAGGGAATTCAGTTCAGGAGTTGTCTGTGACCAATGTAAGTAGTTAATTAGAGCTGAGGAAATATTTTACACCCAAAAAGCTTCCAGCCATATTTATTCTGACTGTGAAATATGTGAAAAACAGATTGTTGGTTACACATTCATTTTTTTAATGTGAAATCACAAAAATTTGTAAATATTGTGTTTGTACTCTCTGGATCAATGGATGTGAATATTTCATAGTGTTTACCAAACATTTCTGTAGGGTGAAGAGGGTCATAATACATAGAAGTAGAGCTGGCCAGAAATAGAAGGAGAGGGAAAATATTTCCTAAGAAAACAATAAATAAGAAAACAAGACTTCTGCCAAAAATTGAAAACACATCCAAAGGATGCATCACTATTTTCTAAAGTAACAAGGATGCATTTCCCATAACTCCAATGGGTGCTATTAGGAAGCTTTATGGAAATGCAACCATTGTCTGTATTAAATATTATTTAGATCTATTTAATGCTTCAGCTACAAAAGAGAATGTTTTACATGTTACTGACCATGAATTTCAAGGACCAGAGATGTGATGGCAAGTTATTAACGAAATACTTTCTCTGTGCTTATGACCTCGGGCACACAAAGCTAACAGATTCTTTTTCTTAGTTTAACATTGTAAGCCTTTATTTAAAAGATATTTTTCCATAAATTATAATTACCTAGATTAGAATTATTTTTTCATTTGAAGTTTTCAAAAAAAAAATGAACAAGAAAGGAAATTCTCTACAAATATTAAAAGGAAGATATCCTGCTTTGGGCAAAAGCCAAATCAAAAGAAAATGACAAGTATGGGTTTGTTGGGGTTTTTGGTTTGTTTTTTCTTTCTTTTTCTATTCCTTTTACTAAAAATTAAATAAAATAAAAATTAAAAGGATTGAAGAAAACTTCCTTTCATAAGAGATCAGACATGGATACATCTGTCAAATAACACACAGTCGCTGAAAATCAGCCAAGGATATTAAGTTCCTGCCAAGGACTCAAGCATTCCTCAACAAAAGAGAAAAAAAAAATATTTCTCTGGAGGAAACTGAGTAAAACAGAGAAAGAAGAGTGTGGGGGAAATTTACAAATGGCAAAAAGCCTTTATTCTCAGAGTGGAGGTGGCTAGGGATCTTGCAATGCTCTCTCTTGACACAAAGGAGAAACAGAGGCCTCTTTGGTTGACTTTTGGTTACTCTATTCCATATATTTTGCCTTCCCTCTGCCCCTTATCTTTAACAACCAGCTTCCTACCCATGCCCAAATCTGTCACATCCCTAAACTGGAGCTAAAGGCAGTCTCACAATTTAGACCTCAGGCCTTTTGCCACTTTCATGGACTACTTTTGTCTTAGTGCCTTGGCTACAGCTTGCAATTCCTAGATTCTTCTTGACACCCAGGAGGCAGAGTCAAAAATCCCAGGTCACTTCCCAAGGATGGACTGAAATAACAAATATTATTCTGTAACAAAAATTTAACCAGTATTTCTGACTCCCCATTCAGTGATTGTTTATTTCAGCTTAACTTGGAGTAAAAATAAACTTTCAAAGAAAAAATTATGCTTGCATGATGTGAACCCCCTTTTAATTTTTGGCCAGTTCTCTTTTGGATATGTGTTTCCCTGATGTGTTCAGCAGTGAATTACCCTCTCCAAGACCTATCACACCCATCACAAAAGCTTTGAAGTCCACTGTCTGTTATGTGCAGCTCAATGAGCACGTGGGTTTACTGCTGACTGTGCAAGCACTTGTGAAAGTAAGACCTGGTCCTTTACAGGTCCATTAAAGGCAAATTCCAAGGGATGCCAGTCCAGACAGAGCCAATTCTTACTGCAGTACAAGTCAATGTTTGTGAAGTTTTCCCTGTATTTGCTCAGCTCTATTTAATGAAACATGCTTCACTGCCTAGCACACAGGGGATGTCTTGCAGTATGCTTGCTGAACTCACAGTTACAGGAGCAACTCTGAGCTGAATTAGCTCAGAACGGGTTGTGCTTGTTGCTAATCATCCCAAACAGGGAAATTTACTGAAGGACTTGATGGAAGGTGAAGAGGGTACAGGTTCATAACCACCATGGATGTGTGCTGGGTTTCAGGGATAGAGACAGGGTTGAACAAGCATGCCTTGGTGAAGGAGGACCAAGCAGAGAAGCCAGGCTGGCCCTGCACAGCCAGACAGCTTCAGAAACAGACATCAGCATGCAGTTACCTGAGGTTTCTTCACCTTAATGATCCAGGTGGGAGGCACAATGACAGCAGCATGAGCCCCCAGGGAACATGGCTCCTCAATGTGATGTAGCATGAAACAGGTAACTTTGTTATGAAACTGGAAGAGAGGGGAAGAGTAGAGTCAAGAAAGAGGAAAGAAAACAAACAAAGGTGAAGCCTGGAGAAGAAGAAGAGTGTGATGGTACAAAAACTGGAGCAATATTCTCAACTCCACCATCTTCAAGTCCTTCAAAGCATGGAGATTTAGGATATGTAACAAAAGATTATTTTCCTGATCCATGCCTTCTTGGGAAAAAAAAGAAAAAAAAAAAAAAAAAAAAAAGACACAAAAAACCCCCAAACCAAGACAAACAAAAGCACCAAACCAACAAACCAAAGAAACCCCACGACCACTCCTAGTTACACCCAGATCAGTCTCCTGAAGTATTTTCATTTTCCACTTACCGCCAGCTTGCACCAGGAACAACTGATGGCCACAATCTCTTTACTATGGAAGGAGAATTTCTGCTGAAAGCCCTAAAATAACCAGGGGGGGAAAAAGGATTAAATTCTTCTCAACTATAAGAAAATTTATACCTCTAACTCTAGCCAGGTATGTGTGCTAGGAAAGCAGATTTTTGGGGGATAAAACAATGCCAGGAGGTAACAGAGAAGGTTCTTCCACTGGGGTACATTCACACAATCCTTTTAAAAGGATTTCTGCAAAATTTTATGCTTTTCCTTAATTTTTTTGTAGTTAAAACAACGGAAGAAATAGAGAAGAAATGTCTGTTTTAATTTTTAATGAATTTCTACAGACATGAAAGTTTCAGATTTTCTGTTGAACAAAGTGTTCTGTCATTGCAGCCTTGTTTGTTCTAAATATAAACAAGAATTTGAATTTTCCTTTTTTTTTTTTTTTTTTACTACAGAGTAGAATTACTTTTTTTTGGTAACAGAACAAAATTAACTATAATGTCTCTCTGGTAATGTTCTGACAGGGAAATGAAGTAATTAAGTTTATAGTTTTAATGGACTGACTCAGATTAAAATCTTTCCAGTAAGTTCAAAAAAACCCAGTATGGTCTAATTCAGATTACACAATTAAAATAAAATATTTCTTTACATTTTTAAAGATAGAAGAGCCCATCCCAGCAAGAAAATGTGATTTTATTCTCCTAGAGAGGAGCTTCTTTCTATGCAATATGACTTTGCTATAAATTCTAAGACTGTAAAAGACAATTGGGTAATATATATCCTTCTGCATCTAACACAGGTAATAAATACTAAGATACAATCTGTAATTTTTACATTCTGTAACTGAGTTAAAGCTTATTTTACTCAGAGAAAAAAAAATTGGTTTGGGTTGATGTCTGCAGAGATGGAAAGTCCACAATCTCAGTGACCAGTTTGTCACAGTTGCCTTTACTAGTTAGATTTCAGATTTACTGTTGGTTGGATCCTTTATTCATGGCCATCCATCAATCCTCTCTCTACCTCTGCGAGTAGCTCCTCACTGCCCAGAATTTTCTAATTCAATCTCTCTACCAAGAGATGAATTTTTGACCCAGTTTTCTTTTCAACAAGCCGAGTAATACCTAGATTTCGTACATGCTGGACAATGCCCAAGACCCAATGCAAAAAAGTTAAAAACCGGTTTAGTAACATCTAACAGGCCTCACTGCTTTTATTATTAAAGTCCTTCTTATCCTGCAGGACAAATGAGCCTATTAGTGCTCAGTGAAATGACAAGGTCAAGTACACCAAGAAGAATTAAATAAACAACCAAAAAAACCATGCAGAGATGCCTTGGTCTACTTAAGTGAGGGATTGAGCTACAATCTGTCTGTACAGGGTGGCTGAGGACAATTCTTTTGATAGTCAGAAGGGGAAGAGGCTCTACCTGCCTGCCCAGAAGGAAGAGGTAAATCTTGCAGCTCCATCTATGGGTGTCCCCAGCATGAACTCAAACCAGTTTGCCACATGGACCTCATCACCAAGACCAACTCCTGAAAAGGCTTGTGTCATCTCTGGCTAGATTTTTGGGGTTTTGTTCCAGTCCTTCCCCTAACGCCTCAAGGTTTACATTGAGGGAAATTCAAAGAGTAGATTCATCATCATGATGGTGATTTGGCATATTCAAGTTTAGCAATGGAGTGTGGTGAAGTGGCTTAACAAAGACAAGCTGGCCAGATACTTCTGGCTGGGCACATCTTGTCTGCCATTCAGTGTGGGCATAAGTACAGAGTGACAGTAACTGTGATACAAGTGCTGGAACAGAAGCCTGACACTGGAAAAAAATCTCCTTCCTCATTTACTACTCTAGTGCTTCACAATGTTTCTCACAAATCTCACTCCTTGTTTCAAAGTGCATTAAAATAAAAAAAGAATTATTTCATTCCCTCATGGACACAAAATGTTTTGTGTTTTTTCTGCTTCGTAACATCCAGGGGGAAAGCTCTTCTCTCTCAAAATCTTCAGTAATAAAAGTCTAAATTCAGTACATTAATTCTGCAGCCCATCAGCTGTGCATTTTAAACATATGGACTGAGCAGCTTGTCTGGTTCTGGATGGATCATTTTTCATTTATTTAGTAAGTCATTTGGCTTTTAGGGAGTCATTAGAGAAAATGATACAGCAATAAAAACATATTAATGATAAGTAGCAACAAACTACCACTTTCCTTTCTCCAATTGCTATAAAAATGTGAGCTAATTCTTCTTAAGGATACAAGATTCAGATAAAGATAGCATTTTTGAAACCTAGCTTAACAAATAAAGTAATTGATAAAATCAATAAAATAAATTGTGCACTGCAAGTCACATTGAGGTTTGAAAGGGACTACTGGACTTAAACATAGGAACCCCCCATATTTCACTAGAAATCATATTTTCTGCCTTCTCTGAGTGAGAAGGAACACTGAATTTCAGATATCTTCAATCATGCAAGGAGCTCTTCTGCACCAAAGTAGAAATATTGAGATAGAAAATGAATTTCACCTTTTTGAGACCATCAGCCTAACAGTATTTGATTAGCACTGATTCTCCAGTCACCAACCCCTCCACAACACATGAAACCCCATGTTGTAAGCTGCTCCTGAAGAAATGAACAGTTGTGCACACCAGAAAAGATGTGCTTGTAGGAAAAGAGTACCTGAACGTCCATAAAACCAGCTTGTGTTGGTAATTCAACCTGTCTAAGTAGTCTGGATTAAAGTACAAATTAACAAAAATACCCATGCACCAAAGACAGCACATAGGAACTACTAGTTCTGATATGTTTTATTTATAATCTCAGAATCACTTATTATTAAAGACTATTTCCACACCAGTGTTAGGGCTATCCATATTATTTTTTGCAAGTATTTTCTGACAAAATATTTTCTCTTTTTAATGCTGTTAGAGGGAGAGCCAGGTATTATTACAACTCGAATATAGACTGCAACAGAAGCACTTGGATGGTGATCTCTGCTAAAATAACAAAGAAATAGAATGGCCTTTCAAACACTAGAAATTTCAGTCTTAATTTTACAGCTCTGCATCAATCAGCAGGCCTTTAAAGGGACTGGTGACAGTCACTGTAGACCTACTGCATCTGTATGGAAGGCACCCTGCTCTGGACACCACAGAAAGCTCAAGAAGTAGTGTTTGTTTAGCATTATGGTCCAAAATGACTTCTCTGTCTCAGAAAAGCCCTCAGCCACTGCTAACTGGAAGCACATGGGGAAAAGACTTCTTTTTGTTTATCCTTAAGCTTCTATTACTGCACAGAGTTATGAAATTGATGCTGGGCTAAACAGTCTGAGCAAATTTATGTCATATTATAGAAAGATCAAAAAATTATCCTGATTTCTCTGATCATCCCAGATAACAATCAGCTAACAGGTATGAAATTGTTTTTTCCCCACATCTTCTAGAAAAAGAAAAGAATTCTTAAACATCATGAATGGTGTAGATCCCATGCTTGGGAACACTTAATTACCAACTCTTCCAACATGGCAGCTATGAAGCATTAGGAAAAACAGCTAATGTGTGGCAGGTTTGAAACAACCAAATGTAGTTCTTCTCATAGCATGTAGTTAAGTTCAGGAATTCCTTGCTAAATGATGTTGTAAATGTTACAACATTACGTGAACTCAAGGTTCAACAAGGCAAGACCACAGGAACAAGATTATCATGGACTTAACTATAAAGGCACGATTTCTGGAAATCCATGACACAAAACCAGGAATAGATTGCTTAGTTACACTGCACGTACACCCCCTGCCTGATACCAATTTCTCTACATAGCACTTCAGCAGTAAATCAGTGGAATCACCCTTGGGAAGAAAAGTAAAAACCAAAGCCTAGATGACTTTATTATAAGCTGCCTTTGCACTAGCAAGTAATGTGTAACAGGATAGCACAGGCTCTGTTAGTACTCAGGAGATTACACACAAGCATTTTCAGATAATTTACTTTGGATTAGCTGTAGTCTGGTCCTGCGGACTGAATTCTCACCAGTAACTGCAGAGAGCGCTTTCAATTAATTTTGATCTAAAAGGAATTCAGTTCATTTGTTACAAGACAGTCCCCCATGTGAACCACTGTAAGTGATGATAACAAGGGAAATGTCTTTCAAACTGCACTTCTGATCTAAGGTGGAATATTGACAGACTCCCATGTACTCAATTTTTCAGGAGGTGTCAGCCATGGCACATAATGGCACACAGAATATAAAGCCACAAGGCTACGCTAAGGATATGGAGTGCATTAATTCCTATCCACCTGCTTATGATTTGCAGCATGAGATGGGTATATCCTGAAAACTTCCTTTATTTGAACTGTAATTAATGATCAGTAAAATACTTAACCATCCCATTTCAGGCATGGGATAGGACTATTAAACAACAATGAAATCTACCAGAATTCTTACGTATTCCATGAATAATACCTCTTTTTATTGCTTTAAATTTACTGTCATTTTATTTCAATGATAGTTTCCCCTTTCCTTTCAAGACAAGAAATAATAAAGGTGGCTCTTAATTGCAGGTTTTTGGAATGTTATAGCAGAGCACATGCATTTTGCTGTAAAAGGAGACCACCTTGCCAATAAATTTAACTGATCTTTTTTGTAATAATTTTCTCTAATTCTTTGTTTCCTGGCAAAGAACAGCTCTACTACAACAAACTCAAGTTGTTCTTAACTGAATATTTCTTATTTGAGGGGAAAACTTATTTTTCCATGAGCTTATCTATATTCTCTGTTTGATGGTTGGATTTGAAGACCTATATCAACCAAGGCTGCCCACAGGAACACACCCAGCACAGGTTTTGATAGGACAGGAAATAAACACTCTCATTGCAAAATCAACTCCAGATGCCTGTAGGGGAGATCCAGGGAAGGCAGAGAAGGATGGCAAAGTCATACCCTAAGAATGCTGTGTGCAAACAGCTTTGCTGCACCATTCCCATGGTACTTGCTATAAAAGGACATCACATTTTTATTGCATGTCCTATTGCAGCTGGTAGCTGACGATCTGCATGAGTATTCAGATACAAATCTCATTTTCCTCTGACCGAAGTGCTGTGCCATCAAGACAAGACATGGACTTTCTTACTCGTTGTAAAGAGGGAGGCAAAAGTATAATATAATGCTAAAGAAAGGAAATGAAATCCTTGTTAATTTAGTTTTTAAATATATCCCAATATATTTCAGGGTTTCATAATATCTCAGAAGAAAGACCTTCAGTAGCTAAAGTATTTCTTCCCCTTTTTTATACATTTTTAGAAATAAACTTTAACAATCTATGAAGCAGAGGAAAAATGAAGCAGTCTCACAAATCTTAGAGGCTGCTGGGGCAGACAGAAAGCAACGGCCTTTCTTTTCCAGGAGCCTAAAAATTAGGCCATCACAATTTTGGCACAGAGGAGAGCACTGCAAGAGCATCACCTTAGAACAGGGTTAGCTCAGCAATTAAAAACGCTCAAGGAGTCACAGCTTTCCTCCTCCTCATTTTCAGCAGCCAGTACACCACAACTTTCCAGGACAAATGAGGTGCTCATTCCTGCAGCTGCCTTTCTGTTCCCACGTGGGGATCAGGGCTGTAATACTCAACATCCCAGGCTTGTCATTAGCTATTAAAAAGAGGCCAAGTGCTTGTGACAGAAAAAAAATGCAGTGACTAGAAGGACCTACTGGCTACCTGAATTCCTAAGGGCCGTGTTGTGCTGGAAATCTTACCTTTCCACACTGCTTACATTTGCCCTCCTGCCTCCGCCGGTGCACCCAGTGATGCCGCACAAAGTTCTGCAGACAAGGACCAAGAGATGTGTGACAGGAAGCATTGGCACCTTAGACTCAGCAGTACCATCAAGGTGGCACCAAAACAAAACCCCTTCAGCCAACAGAGTCATTCCTGGAGCAAAATGTGCAGCAGGCACTGCAGGAAACCTCAAAAACCACACAAAACAGTAGGAGGAATAAGGACAAGGTGGTGTTTTCTCTATCCACGGTGAAATGAGGCCAGAACTACTTCCTCAGTATTCAGGATTCTACTTCCCCTCAGTATTCAGGATTTTAAATGATTTTATGTTTCAGATACTTCCAGAGGGGGAAAAAAACATATGACAAGAGAACAAGTGAAAGGGGAGGGAAATAGGTTTTTAAAACAATTAAAATACTAGCTGTAAGGCCAGGAAGAAAAAACATGCTGCCATAAAAAAAAACAAAAGGAAAAGGGCAGAATAACTGAATGAATGGGCAAAAGACAGCAGAAAGGTGAAATGGTTTCTGTCAGTGTAAGTAATAGAGCGCTTCAGCTAGAATTCATTTTACATTTATTCTGCAGAGGGGAACATGTTCCACTGGGAACCAATTCTCTGTCTAAGACTTCTCTCAATCTACAAGCACTTCTGCAGCTGCACACCACAGATCAGCACACATGTCAAATGAAAAACAATCATCATTTGTCCATTACTTACTTCTCTTGGAGATCTGGAGCCACCTTCTCGGAAAGTCGGTTTGCAGCGAAAATTAATCTGGCATTGAAATAAAACTATTAGAACTTAGAGTGAGCTGGAAGAAAATTTATTTCAATATTTTAATCTAGGCTTGACTTCCAAAGTATTTCTTGTCTATTAAAATATTAGCTTCGCTAGGTGAAGAAAAGTAACATACCTGGATGTCAGAAAAATCTCTTTTCATATGCTATGTTAATTTTCATTGCTAGACCTCTACACAGCCCCCATCTTCACTACTGCTATTGCTGCCTACTCAGTTCAAATATTTAAACTGCCCCTTCCTTCTAGAAGGAAAACACTTTGTCTGTTTTGTTTTTCTGAAGATCAGCTTAGGTCTCAAAAGTCAGTAGGTGCTGGAAATCTCACACTGTAAGACCTTTTTGCACATCCTATATTTATGTCTTCATAGACAAAATCTGTGGAGAAGCTGCCACATACATAAAGAACCATGCAAATTCCAACAGATTTCTGCCTTTTCCTTAGATAATGATTTTTGCAACCACCTCCCCAACCACAAATCATTTGGGGAGCCTTGTACTGCCTCATGCAGTGCTATTGCTAGTTCAGATGAGAGAGGAAGGAAAAATAGGACAACAGGAGTTTCCATAAATGGAAAACATTTTTAGGAAGGTGAAAAGAAAAAAGTATCTAATGAAAAAAAAAAGGTGTTCTTTCCTGGAGAGAGGGAAAATAAAGTTTTGAGAAAAGAAAATCTATAGAAATAAAAATAGAGGGATGTAAAATTAAAAAATATACTGAAGAAGAGAAAGGCCTGGAAAAAGATCAAATCATCTGTGAAGTAAGGATGCACTATATGAAATAAATTCATTTTTGAGTTGACTTCAAAGACTTGAGCATTCAAAGATAATGGGCAGCTATGCTTCTGTTACAAAGCTGAAATGACCAAGTTCTTTCAAATTTAAACACAACCATCTCCAAATAAAGCACTTCCCTCATTTAATAATTGCCTTCAAAATAATAGCTGTAGGGAGAAAAATAAAAAACAAACAAAAACATACACCAAAGAGAAGTAAGCAAAATAACTAGCACAAATTTAAAAAATGAAAGGCATTGTAATATTAGTCTTCTTCCATTGCTCTTCAACTGGAATTACAATTTGTTGTTCCACTGCTCAGTCGTGTCAGACTGGAAAGACTCAGCTTTTATTTATTTTGCTTAAAATGTGCACCTTTGCAGAGAGGGCAAAGCAGAAGACTTATGCACTAGTTTTAAACTTCATAGACCTTTTTAACAGCCCTCTGCCAAGAGGAGGGTTTCATGGTCTCCAAAACAGCACAGAGAAGCTGGGTTTTATCTAAGTGCTCATTTTCTCTGGCTGGCAAGGCCACCAGCTCACTGGGCTATGGAAAGTCAGCTCTGCTGGTGATGAAGGAAGTCATGAAAAATTCACTGGTAACATTTTGTGCTGAAAGCATGTGCTAATGTTAATTTCACTGTGGATAAAAGCATCGGGGTGGAAATGGTACCTCTCCAACTTGGTATCACGGCAATCACTGTGGGATTTGTCAACATGAGTCCAAATACTTGGAAAGGAAAAAGCCCTTTCCTTATAGGGTTGCTGCTATAAATTAGTTATGCATCAGCTTTTTTTATGAAGAACAACATTGCTAAACATATAGGAGTGAAAATGAAGCTCTAATGAAAGCAAGGGGGAAATTCCCACACATATTTCTTAGCACCTATCCCACCAGGAATGGAAAGGGTTTCTCTAGCACATTTCCGTTAGGCATAATGAAGACAAATCTCTGAGGGGAAGACTGAAGTTAGTGATAGATATTCTTTAGGTGCTTGGTGTGATCAAGGATCATGAAGGAAATGGGAAGCAGGATAGATGCTCACAGAAATAATGGTAGTATAAAGGAAAGGTTTGATGCTTTCCATTTTACAGGCAAAAACTTGAATTCTGAAGTTTTGAAGCGATGACAGCATACTCTAGTAAATACAGGGGGGAAAGTTCACACTAGTATCTTATTTTGCACTGCTCAAAATAAATACAGCTGTCATAAAATGAATTATGTTGGCTTTAGTTGGGGAATTGTAAAAGGCCAATTTTGTACATGACAGGATATTCCATTTTCTAGCTTCAATTTTTAATCTAGAAGTCGAGACAATTTATTCTTTAAACATAAAAAGTGTGAAAGTATTCTGTAGTCTTTTTTTTTTTTTTTTTTTTTTTGGTTTGGATTTGTTGGGTTTGGGGTTTTTTAATGGTTCACAGGGTTCGAAGAAATATACTTTTATAAAAAAAAAAAAAAAAAATGCAGAAGTGGAACTTTAAGCCAAGTTTCGTTCACAAGTACATTGTTAAAACAGCTGTGAAAACTTCATTTGGCACAGAGTGTGTTCCAGGCTGAAACCTCGCTATAATTGAAAGCGTGTCAGCCACGTCAGGCTCCAGAAGATGGCAATGTCTCACCTTCTCTAGCTGCTCCATGCAGGCGTTGTGCACCACGATCTTGCAGGCAGCACACTTCCTCCGCAGGGCAGACTTCTGCAACAGCAAAGGGACACGTGTGTGCGGGAGGGAGCTTTTCCCAGGGGGAAAACAAAGTCAGCTGAAAAACAGGAGACGTTCCGCTCCCTGGGCAACACACCTTTTTTTTTTTTTTTTTTCTTTTTTCACCTCTCTTTGGTGCTTTCAGTTGTGTACTAAATAAATAAAGAAATAAATAAATGAAAAATAGCTGAAGCTTTTTCAGTTAAAACTTGAACTTTTGTGACAGAAACAGCTACAGCACTCCAGCTGGTGAGCTAGAAGTGAATGCCTCCCTTTGGGTAGCAGATCGGCTTGTTAACACTGCAGAGCATCACTCTAAAAGTGAGCATCCTACAAAGAGGAGAAGCAAAATTGCACATGCAAAAGAGAGAACTCGAATCAAGAGGTCATTTCATGCTTATCATTAAATATTTAATTTGATGGGCCTGACCGAAGCCTTAAAGAAAAATACTTGGGTACTTGGGTCATTTTAGCAGAGAATGATAAAATTCTCAGACAATGCTGTTAAATGCCAATGAAATGTTACAGCAGGGACAAAAGTCTCAATTATGCTGGTTAGTTTTATTAATTTCAGTAGGGCTTTTGAAATAATTTCTATTGAATCCCCTGGGCAAAGGCATATCAAAGGCAAGAGAATACATCCAGAAGAATGTATTTACTTACTTTATTTCCATAAATCTATTTAATTAACCAGACAGAATTAATTTTCATAGAAATTTAACTTACAGACTTGTGCTTGAGGGGGAGAGGATTTATAAATGCACAGGAAGTTGAGATTTCTTTGCTTCAGATTTTTTACATTCAATTTATTCATGTCCATTTAAATCTCTAAGTATTTCTTTATAATTTTTCAAATATTTTAAATAAGCTCATTAAAAAACAGGGAACACAGCTTCTGCTCACATTATGGAATAATTATAATAATTTTATTAATTCTCATAATGCTCTAGATACACCCCAACTTCATGTCCACATGTACAGGATGTTCTGATGTTTCACCTGGCATTGTATAGCAGACTAGGTTTTCACACGTTTTGTGACTTCATAACTTAAAGCATGTTTTTTATCTCTGTGCTTTTTATTCTGTGAAAACCACATACAATCTATTATTAAATTCCCATGTTACTTTGATGCGCTAAATCACGAGGAAGAATTTGATCAGGTTTAGGAAGGCAAACTTCTGCTGAGGATACAAGAGCCACCACACTGGGTCACACCAAAGGTCCACCCAGCCAAACAAATCGTGTGTCCAGCTTTTGCCAGAGCTCAGTGCCTCAGGAGCAGTGCAAATGCACAGCAAACACACAGTGACAGTGACACTTCCCTCGAGTGTTACCACACAATCAGCAGCTCTTGGGACTTTGCCTCAGTACTCTGAAGGAGGCATTGGCTTCTCAGGCTTGGCCCTAATGCTGTGTACCATAAGGTAACCAATTTGCTTGAGAAGTTTTAAGAGATGAATATTAAATTTGTGCTATGGAAAACGCCGGTATTTTGGATCTCATTGCCTTGGAAAACTGGGGGTGATTAGTGAATCAAAAGGCTTTGAGTTGAATTAAATGCTCTGAAGATGGGGGGGTTGTTAGGGAGGGTGGTAATAAAAGCAGAATGATAGTATCAGGAAGAGCCACAGATGGTAACCACAAACATCCCCTTTAACCTTTTCAGTCCAAGGGCTAGGATACTCCCTTAGAGCAGTTTCCAATCAAGGATTTGAAGACAGGATCCCCACTCTCTTTCCAAGCTTCCTAAATACCAAAGTTAGAAGGGCTTGGGTATTTCCTTCTCTTCTGATGAAGCAATTTAACTGAAACACTAAGCAAAAAGAGCTCCTGAAATAGGCTGGAAGTGTAACAGTCAAAGAACAGACACTCATGGATCTGAGATCAGTCCAGTGAAACATTTCCATAGACAGCAGAAAAGGTTCAATAGGGGAAAGCTAACCTTGAATATTCCCAAACAGAAGAAGGTTAACACTCATTGCTGGTGAGTGCATTCAAGAGTTTGGAAAATTCAGTTCAAACCCTTGCAGAGATTTAAATTGCAGAAATTTGATCAGACCCTCTCAGAGGCTGCAACAAGTGATATATTTGTATATATTTTCATGTAAAATAGATTAGTGTCTTTTAATATTCCTGAAACACCTCAGTCTTCTACCCTTTTTTCCCTTACCACATTAGTAAAGCTAACATTCTCACTGTGTAAATAATCTGGTTCAATCAAAACTGGTTTGGGCTTTTTAACTGAAGAAATAAAGTCTTTATCAGGAGCCTTTTGCCCTTTTTGCTCTCCTTTTGGAACACAGGCAAACAATTCAAGCTCTCAAGTGACTGAGCACTGCATCAGTCTGAAGCCAGGCTTGTTACCTCAGAAAGAAAAAAAGAAATCCAAAAATAACTCACTGAGAATTTGACTTGGCAGCTTTCCTCCCCCAGGTAGCAGAGGTCCCCAGAAACATTTGTCTCTAGCCACAGATGCTCTCCATTCACAGCATTTTCCTGGGAAAAAGAAATAGTTGTTAATCTGTTTTGTGAAATTCAGCCATGTGAGTATATAGGGAAAAAAAAATCTGATTTTCAACAAATTTAGAAAACTAAAATAAACTAAAAAAAAAAAAAAAAAAAAAAAAAACAAACAAAAAACAATTGCCTCACCACCAGGTGTTGCTTTGGTTTTCTGTAACAAAAAGCCATAACAGAGAACAGTATTAACCTGGCTGACCATTCCAGCTTAAAGGATGCTGACAACACAATGATGTGTCACCAATCGAAACCAAAGTATTTTTGAATACCCTTCAGTTTAACTTTGCTGATGTTCTTCCCACATGCTGCATAGTTTAACTGGGAATTGAGGTTTCATAAGCATGAGATGTACACAGAATTTTAAAGAAACAGAAAATCCAGAGAGACAAAAGCACAGCTAATGAACTTCCAGTGGGGGAAACGAAAAATTTGAGAACTGGGCACAGGAGTAAAAAACAACATGCTGACTATAGCTTTAGGATGATGGGATAGACTAGACAAGGGAATATGCTTTCTTTGAAATAGCTGGGTCAACACTCTGTTTGTGAATAGCTCAACAAAACATTACACTGCCAGGAGAGAACAGACTTTATACGTGAAAGAACAACATACTCATCTGAGAATGCCCTCAAAGAAAGATCTACCTAGCACACTGACAATTAAGGGAGATCAACAGGCTAGCATCTAACTTTGTCTTGACAGCCTCATTTGACCAAATTTTTACCTTGATTCTACGCAAATTCTTGTTCTAGGGAAACTTTCAGACAGACACACTATGGGTTTCACTTGCCTGTAATCCTGACGTGACTAAAAAGCCTGAGAGTACTGTACACTACTTGAGCAAAGTGAATAAATAGGAATTCTGTTCAGCCAGAATTAGAGCACGATCAAAACCCTGTGACAGCCTGACATTTGTTTCCCACACTGCAGAAGTCACAAATGATGACGCTCACCAAACAGATGGCGTCCGACAGCAGGATGCTCCGAAATAGCCATCTTGGATAAAATTATTTATTTAAAATACCACTGTCAGTTTCAAAGTGATGAAATGAGATAGCTTCTCTTGCCACGATGATTTCTTAGCTAATGCAGAAAAGCAAAGCTGGTGAAATCCTTTGTTTTCTGGAGTGCCTCCACAACAGCCAAGACCTATGCAAGACTACACATGGTGCCTACCCACAACCAGTTGGTAGACCTCTCACAGAAAACAGCCAGTGTTGGTCTTGACCTCCTTTTTTCACCTCCAGTAAAACAAGAGGACAAAACCCACACTGGCTGTTTTCTGATGAGATGACCACCTGTCTGCAGGTCTTTCACTTCATCAGAAACGTTCCAATTCCCAGAGCACAATAGTTCAGGTGAGGATTTTCAAAACTTTTATTACGCAAAATAATTTCCAAGAACTTGCACTAGCTTAAGAAATTCTTCAAGCCTTTCCTAGAAGGAAATCTAGGAAATCTACATTATTCAGATTGCAAACTCTATTCCTCATGTGTGCCCTTATATTGCAGCTATTTTCTGTTCAGCAGCAGGATACAAGCTCACCAAAGAGCACTTGACCTGAGCAGGTTCTCTGCTGACGAAATAATGCAAACAACATTATAACCCAGAGGTAAATCTCATAGGATGTAAAAGATTCTCAGGAAAGACCAACTCTGAAAGCTAAGTAAGAGAGAACACAGCTTCTGGGACAGAATTTTTAACAAGTATTAAAAATTACATTAAAAAATAGATTAAAAACCCCTTCATTCAGACCAGGTCCACATAATTTGCCATCAGGATTTCTAAAGATAAAATGGCCTATTTCCATAACCTAGTTTAGACTGTTTGCTCTCTATTGTTCCACATTGCATCAGAGATTTACTTGTCTAATTTTATATCACCATGTAAATGAAATTAGTTAGTAGTCTATAAGGATAACCTACATAGTTCATGTTATTATAAAGTTCTAACACAACTAGGTAATAAAAATGTAAATAACCTGATCTGGTATGAGTGACACACCTCCAGACTCCTGCTGCCACAGAGAATTTCACAGCACTGTGTGTGAAAACTCACAGTTTCAATTCCAGCAAATTGACTTCTGAAAAATCTTTCATCTTGAATCAGACCAAAGAGCTGAGACTGCCCAAGATGAAATTCCCTCCCTCAAAAATCTTTCCTTGTCAGTTAATTTGTCTCAATAAGATAAAAGGGAATTATTTGAACTTCACTGTTTTAAATTTTACAGGACTCTGTCATTTATGATGAGACATTCTCTTGCCACTTATGAAAACCAAGATGATATAATCAAAGGAAGTGCTGTGACCTTTTGAAAGCCAAATTTTGTATTCACTTCTGACAGAAAATTTTGACAAAAATCAATACATTTCTATGAAGATCTTTGACTTCAAAGAAACAGTGTTTTCTACTCCAAAATTTACAGGCAATATTCTACAACACGCTGGACAAAAGGGCACTCATTTCCACCTACCAACACAGAAGTTGACAGAGATCCCTGAAATAAGCTCCTACCACCTCTAGGATGATACCCTGTTTAACACAAACTAAACCACAGTAAAGGTTCTGTCATCACTTGGATATTTGGACACAGAATTTTTTTCCATAAGAAGTTGGCCAGTTTGGTTTATTTTGTACTTGATGTCTTTACATTGGCTTTAGGACATAATAGCTACTAAAGAAGCAGCTGTTCTTCTGTCCCTCAAGACACAAATGCCAGTCTCATGCTCTTGCCATTTTCCTCCTGGTGAATCTGTGGCTGTAAAGCTACACATAAAATCAGTTCAGCTAATGGAAAAAAAACAAAAACTTAGATATCTTATCTACCAAATCAGCTAGACAAAATGACTCACCCTGTGACCACTGTTGGATGTGACACAAAGAGTGGTGGGTTAAAGAAGGCTTCAGTGGGATTGATGCTTTTGGTGCCAGCTCAGTGTCAGGGCACCTCGGCTGACCCGTCAAATCACACTTTTGGGCTGACACGTTTTGCTCTGACTTGCTATGTGGAAAATGGATACTGTCCATCATTGTGGGTAAAACAGCAATGAGGCCTAATAAAGAAACTGTGAACTTGCTCTCCTCTCCAGCCTCCCAGCCTTCACAAGTGTGTGAACTCAGTGTCCTGTGAGGAAAAAGAGCCCCTACTCAGTGAAGCGGAGGCAGCAGTGCTTTCCTGGCTCCCAGGGGACAGCCATCTCAATGTGCTCCCCCAGATGGAGACCTCCCTTTTGATTGCTCCTGATCTGTTACCACCTTAAGGGCAAACAAAAATAATTTCAGTATAGCAAATATTCCTTGCGCACAAAACAAATACCACACACAATCCCCCCTGAAGTGGAACAGATATAAGAATTCAAGGACGAGGAGTGTGGGAACCACGCAATTACATGCATGAGTTCATGACTTGCTGTGCACATTTCACTAATTCAACTAGATTTCTTCAAGTGCTCCAGCATAGTAAATGACAGAGCAAAAGTTAACATTTTCCTGACGCCCACCACTATCTCCATACCTCACTGTTCTTCAGGCTGCAGTCAGCATGGCTTCAAAAGCAATGAAGATAAACCTGACTGTTTTAATTTGCCCTGTCAAGCAGCTGCACTTATTCAGCCAAACAAAGAAACCAGTCAGACCAAACTTCTAGTTCAAAAGAGTTCCAGTTGTAACAGGGGGAATGGAACTCTCCTCTACTCCTGTTATGAATGACATTCTGCAAAAATACATTTAAGAAAAATCTCTAAAATAAATCAGTAAACAAATGTTCCCTTTGTTAACACTCCAGCCAGAGAGAAGAATCTTCTTGCAAATATGCATTTGGGTGACACTTATGATTAGTGTAAAGTTAGTGGTCATCAATCTAAACTTAATTAAAAATATTTGTAAGCAAAAATTATTACTTTTGGCCCTTCTTTTTATGAGATGACTATTGACAAGGAACAAATTTGTTTTGATGTCTCTTTCCCAAATATCTTTCTCTCATGTTTGGATTATGTTTCACCCTTAACTCTGAAATTTCAGAGTTTGCAATACTCATGTTGCAAAGAAAAGCAATGTCTCAAATATTTTTCTGTTAATGTATATTCTCTATTTTAACTCCATCATCATGCCTTTTAATTTGGGAATATTTTTCATGGATAGATCACCTGTTCTTTAATTATTGCAAATGTAATACATGGACATAGAACAAAATAAAACAACATAGGGATATGTTTTCTCCTTTCCCCCACCATGCTTCCCAACATCTCTGCATCAATTGCCTTCTGAGATCCCCATAATCCTCAGCTGAGAAATCACCTGTATACAGAAGCAGAATAACAACATTTGTCTTCATGGAGCAGCAATGTTCAGATGCTATCAACTGAAATGATGATTCCCTGAGTTCTTATGAACCTCTACTTCAGCAGATGACAACTGCACTTCACCAACATGAAAAAATACATGTTTTCTAGATGGGCACCTTCTGCAAAATCACTGCATCCTCTACACCACTGGAAAAATTCAAAGGTATGGCCACCATTTTGAAATACGATGGACTCCTTTCCTCTTTAGATCTCTCTGGAAAGAATATCAGATCTCAAACCTTCATGAAAAAGAAGCAGCAAAGTAGAACTACTGATCCAGAACACAGCACTTCAAGTGTCAACTGCACACAAAATTTCAGCAATTTTTAAATATGCATAGGGCTTGTATTCATCACTACTTAATTCAAACTAGAATTCCTATTTTATCTCTTTGTGTTTTTATGTGACTAATGGAATACCCTGGAATTCACCTTTTGTCATGAGAGCATATAAAAATATTCATCACTTTTCAACTGAATACTTAATTCCCAATTACAAAACTCAGCCTTGAAGACCCTCTAATGGAAGGTTAGCCCCTCCTTCAGTGTAAAAGTTTTCTTAGGAAGTTATGACACAGCAGCCAAACTATTCATGGGGAAAAGAAATAAATTTCTCTAGAATGAGAGGAATGTTTCATCATATGTAAAACATGTGCTACTGTATTAAAACACATGCTGATTATCCAAGCTTTAGTACCTCATTAGGCACTTCCAAACAATTACCGTCCATGAAAGAAAGCAAACAGAACTACTGCCTAGTGCCAAAAAGGCACAAAATGTAATGCAAGAGATTCATTTCAAAGTCACACTTGCTAATTTTAAATACCTCACTGGTATAGGTCTTCATGTTTATTTGTCCAGCCCATACCCCAATCAGTTTATCTACAAGGATGTTATGGAAGATGGTGTCAAAAGCCTTGCAGAAGTCAACACAACACCTATTTCTCCCCCCTCATCTACCAACCCAGTCATTTAATCTGCTGGTTGGTCAGGCATGATCTCCCCTCCATAAATCAATGCTGAATACTCTCAGTCACTTCTTATTCCTAATATTTTTGGAAAGTACTTCCAGAAGGATTTGCTCCATAACCCTCCCAGAAATCAGAATAAGACCAATTAGCCTGGAGACCCATGGATCCTTCTTATCCTTCCTAAAGGTAGAACTGACATTTGTTTTGTTGCAGTCCTCAGGAGCATGCTCTGACTATCCTGACCATTCCAAGACAGCAGGCTGTCCTAGCAGTGATATCAGCCAGCTCCCTCAGCACCTCTATGTGCAGCTCAGCAGGTCCCATGGACTTCTGCATGTTCAGTCTAAGCATTCCCTAACCTGATCACCCTCCACAAAAGTAATTTTTTCCTTGCTTCAGACCCTGGTATCAGTGAACTGGGACTGCTGAAGGCAGCTCTTACCACCAAAAATGGAGGTGAAAAAAAAAAAAAAAAAAAAAAGACCGAGAAACTTAGGTTTTCCATGTCCTTTGTCTCCTTTGTCACCATGTCTTATGACCTATTCAGTGGCAGCCCAACATTTTTCCTATCACTGTTGATGTGCCTACAGAAACCATTCCTGTTACCTTTCCTGTTAGATTCTACACTAGATGAGGTGTGGCTTTCCTTATTCCATCTGTGTGCAATCAGGTAGTGCCTTTTACAATACTCCTGACCTAAGCCTGCTTCTACATATACTGCCAGATGCCATTTTTCAACTTCTACTCTGACACATAGTTTTCTGTTCTTAAATTATTTCTGGCTTTTTATTTTATACATATAATTTATGGTATAAGTTATAATATTTCTCCTCTAAAAACATTTAACTTGTACCCAGAGGTCTCCAATTGTGTGTTCACAAAGCAAGGCACAGTCAAGTTTTTCAACTGACCTCCAAGAATGGAAACTGAATACCTTCAAATGCCTCTTAAGATGTGGGAGAGATTCTAGGTCTCATTGTCATGGGAGAAGGAAAGAAATGGGCATTAACAGAAAAAAAAAAGAATTATGAAAAAAAAAGAGATTTGGGGATGTTCAACACTCTACTATTCTAGTGGCTGTCAATAGTTTTGTAGGCACCATAGAAAGCAAGAGCTAGAAGGCAGTAGTTAAAGGAAAATTACAGGAGAACTTTGTGTACAAGCTTATGGTTATAATCCTTGGTAGAAAATGGCAATAGAAAAATACATAAAGACCTGGATCCTCAAAGGTACACAGGCAGGGTATTGAGTGGCTCAGTCTGTACTCACTTGAGAATCTGAGCTAGGATTACTTTATTATTTAACACCTGGGAGTGATGTATAAAATGAAGGCATGTGGGAGAAAGGGATATGCATAAACATATCACAGGGGCAGCCATTCCTTTTTGGTCAATTCCTTTTTGGTAAGGCATCCCCTCTGGTTATTATAACACCTACTCCAGACACTGTACTCTGTATGGTCCTGGTGTGAAAAGAGAACCTTAAATTATACAGCAAAGCTACAAGTTAAGTAGAATTATGTGTCAAAAATGTGATGAAATTGGACATTTGTAAATATGTTAGGGAAAAGAAACCTCAGGGAAGAAAGACTAGCAACAACGATAAAAAAGAATACTGGGGGAATTTGTGTAAAAAGTCTTAGGGGACATGAGAATCATCACCTCTGTTTTACAGCTAGAGAGGCAAAACTACTAATCTGAACTCACTCACAAGTTAAGTAACAGAACAGAGAATGGAATCTCACTCTCTAAGAGCCCTGTTCACAGGACCATCTGATAATGGCAAATTACCTGCAAGGAGTTCTCAAAAATGGAGGCAATGGGCAGGGCTTTCTAATTATTACTGTGAGTATTGTGGTAGAAAATATTTCCTCCCTCTTAAGTCAAGAGACAATTTGTGCTCGTGTCACTTAGACTTGGGAAAGATCTCCCATCATATATCCTTGGGGAATCATCCTCAGAAATACTGAAGAGAAGGATGATATATGCAAAGATGCAACACACACTGATCAATGCTTCCTTCCAGTGATTAAATACAAAAACTTCTTGTCTGGCTCCTACACATCAACTGAAATATCTTTTCACTGTACCAAATATACCTCTGGACTTAATTTAAATATTAGGGATTTTTTTCTGTGTTGAAATTCATTACATACTAAAACCTTTGGACCACTTCAACCTCCAACATCTCCAAACCTTACTTCCATCATACCTCAGATTTGAGAAATACCTTTCTTTTACTAGTTACTACAGATGGTCAGTGCTGTCCCTCTCCCCACATGACACAGAGATGCCTCCCTTCTCCAATCAAAGTGTGAAGTAAAACAGCAACACCAGCCTGAGAATCTGTAAACTGCTAAGAAATTGAACCGATCAAAATTCTAAATCTAAGCATGGAAGTAAACTACAAAAATACCACATGCAATTAAAACCCAAAATATTTAATCAATATTTACCAACTTAAAGCAACTCCTGCTATATTTATGTGTAGGGATCACATGAGGTAAAAGGAGTAATCATCATGGGATCATGGATCATCCTGGTAAAGGAGTAGCAGACAGTCATCTGAGTAAGGGCAAGCTGTGGGTGATGGACTTGGGGCTCAGGGGCATTTTTTTGCCTGAGCTGTTGCTGTTGTTTTTTCTAAGTACAATTTTCAAAGGTGTTTGATTTAGCTAATGTGCTTAATCCTTCATTTATGTGACTGATCCTCCAGATTTCTAGTGAACAGCATTGATGACTCCAAACAGGCATATTTTACTACCTTGCTGAATCAGCACCTGGGTTTGCTGGAATGAAAGAACAAGAAATTCTCCAAAGCACTTCCAAGAGGATTCTATGCAAGCTTTCAAACTGCAGACCCTCATAGTGAATCTAATCCAACTTCCTGCAAAATTTTATCCCCTTAAACTTTGAGTGCAACACCTGTAGTTCAAGAAGAGCAGGAAATCAAAAAATTAATTCTGTTTTGGTATAGAAAACAAAGATAAATGTAAGCCATATTCATCAAAACAGAAGTTATCCTCAACTAAAAGCTGCTTGGGTAGCTGGTGCCTTGATATTGCAAAGTACCAACCTCTTTACCAATAGCCAATTGTAAAATCTACTGTATGCTTTGCTTTAATTGAGACCCTTGTGTGACCTGCTGGCTTATGGCTCATCTTTTTAGCTCTTACAGTGCATAACCACATGGAATGTGCATAGGGATGGTTTCTGGGGATGTACAGACTTGCCATTAGTAAACACAGAGAAGGTGGCCAAACACTGGAACAATCTTCCTAGAGAGGTGGTTGGTGCCAGTGTTTAAAAGCCATTTGGACAATGCCTTCAACAACCTTCTTTAACTTTTGGCCAGCCCTTTAGTGGTTCAGCCCAGAAACATAAAAGATCAAGACAAGAGGGAAAGAAACATGCTTTCCATGTCTACATACTAACTTGGGCCCAGAAGGAATGTAATCATACCTAAAAGAACTGTGACCAAAGATTTCAATTACCTGCTCTACAGATGCAGACAACTTGGCATGTGTTTTCAGCCTTAAATTCTGGCCCATCAAACAAAGGCACAAAACCCAGCTGTGCTAAAATTAGATCATCAACTGATGGCAGATTTTGTCAAGAAGGAGGTGGGAAAATGTAACCAGACAACTTCCGAGCTGGAAAATCTGTCCTTTTTTGCTCAAGTCCCCACAAGTTTTCACGTCTCTTCCTTGTGCTTCAGTTCATAATAGAAGCATGTTCCTTATGACTAGCACTAATTCTGATAGGAACATGATGCCTTATATTGATTTAAGGATATAGAGAGCACCAACTAGAGATACCTCTCAAATTTACTGCCAAAACCCCAAACACCTACAGTCCACTCTAAGGCCGCTCTTGGTTCCTTCACAGGTCCATTGGTGACTGGAATGTTGAGGGAATGCACAGGAGCCAAGTGCTGGAGGCCTGACCTGGAGATTGCTTTCCTGCAAATTGAAAAGAAAAAGAAAAAAACAAATAAATGGAGTGTAATATAACAAATATATCTCTCCAACATAACTACTCAACATCCTCCCCAGCCTTCTCCAGAAATCAGAAGAGGCAGCAACTCATTTCATTTCAGTTTCAGTGAAATGGTGCTTGAATGCCATCTCCTGCTAAAGCAGTTTAGGAAAAGAATAAAGCAACCTGATCACTGGAAATTACTGTTTCATGGAGATCAGTTACTCATCTGGCACTAAGCTGAAATGTCAAGTCCAGTGGACTATCTGTGGTTATGTTTGCCAGTGTCAGTGGAGTCCTCATGCATTACACCTATTCCTTACACACCAACTAGACCTGATGAAGCAATTTATGCATAATTTCAAATACTGATGGTAGAAGAGAAAATATGAGTTTATACAAAGAATCCAATTTGCTTTTACTTAGTTTGTAGGCTGGAAAAAGTCATCCATTCAGCATCCAGCTACATAAAACAGGACATGAGGACATCACCAGGAAGGGAAGCCATAAACTTCTACCTTCTTTGTTCATCAGAATCCCCCAAGGAATTACAGCTCCTTTCCACTTATACTTCAGTTCTGTCCTTCTGGTCCAAAGTAATTTTTACAGCTCTTGAGGCATAAATGTGACCTTCTTCAGAAGTCATAGGTGGTGGCCAGAAACACTCCTGAATCTGGCTCTACAGTGCTGAGGGAACATCCCCCTGCCTGTCTCCCTGCAGACACCCAGCCCTTACAGAGCTGCCTCCACCAGTGAGCCCTCAGGTGGAAGCACAGCACGCTGCCAATACAAAGCTCAGCTGCACCTGAACAGTCTGCTTCCTGCAGCTTCCCAACAGTACTGCACTGTAGGTATTAGAACCTGATGGTGGGGGCCAAAACAAACTCACAGCTTCAGCTGCAGTAATTCAGAAGAGGACAAAAATCATCTCAGAGAGATATCTCCCTTTGTAAGCCCAGTACACACATCCCCCACAAAGTGAAATGACTGGCTGTTTGTGTAAAGAGCATTTTTGTGATACCACTCCCACAGTGCTGCAGCTATTTATAGCATCTCCTAATCTTACCACTGTCCCAAAGCAATAAAGGTCAATTGAGCCAGTGGAGACAATCCAGGTCAGCCATATGCTAAATAAATCTTTTCATTGTCCTGAAATATATAGCGCAAAATATATTCACAGTAAAGGAGCTTGGAAGCCTCACTGCTCACAGTGCATGTCTGGAAAAATTCAGTGAACTGAAGCAGAATCCCTTCAATCCCCTCTCTTGTGGGCAGCATGAACAACTCAGAACATGAACATCAGCTTCCGATCATCCCATACCCTCTTTCTACTTAATGTGGGAAAGACTTTGACATTAAGGGGTTTTCTTCCAAAAGATTTAGCATTTGACAAAAAAGTGGAAGAAGCCCAATGAAAATACTTTTACCATCTGGCAGTATATCAGGAGGGAACAATTTAGCAAGAAAGATTTTATGCCAAATGTATAAGTACAACATAAGCTACGCATCTCAATAACTGGATTAAGGCCTTAGAGAAATAAGCTACAAGAAACTAAAAAAATGTTTTTAAAAGATATTTTTCAAGTAAACTTCCCAATATTTGGCAGTCTCCTTCCATGCTGTTTTCAGTATCACTGTAGTTATTCAGGCCTCCTAAACACAGGAGTGCATTCTTGTGTCTATTTGTGGTTCATAATGTGTTCGTTTATTTGGGTGGAAAGAGGGCAGGATCACTTTTTCCACTCTGCATCACTGACAGGGGTAAAGCAAACCTACTTAGGCCTGTCCTCACAACAGGGGAAAGTAAATATGTGTAATGAGTGGTTGCAGACATCTCAGCATCAAGCCTCAGATACTATTTCAAGTCAGAATTAGAGATGTGCAAGCCTCCCACAGGACAACCTGAGACTTGGCCCACATTTCGTTAAGAGCAAGCTGAGGCTGATGAGTCTTTTTGGGGGAGACCTGGCACAGTTCTGTGCCTTTCCTCTTCATGCCAAGCTGGATTTATGGCTTTGTCTGGAAAGTATACAAAACACAGGCAAGACAATAACTTTTTTTTTTTTTTTCCTGGTCTGTTTTAACATAAAAGCCTTAAAATTATCTCAGGGATTGCAAAATTTGCATGAGCCAGCCAGAGGTTACCCTTAGGCTCAGGAACAAGCTAAAAATGTCTACTTTTGAACAGTTTCTTATCAGAATTTTCTCTCAGAGCAGAGAGACAAAGTGTCAAAACACACTGTATGCACTGCAGAAGCCTTTCCCACTGAAAAAGGAGGCCAAGCTAAAGAGCAGACACATGGCCTTCTAATAAATGTAAGACAGACAAGAGACGGGAAAATGGAGGGAAAGGGAAGGTAGCACGAGTCTGATAACAGAGCAGATGCTGAGTATCCAGGTAATGATATCTCATATTACTTCGACAAATTACACCACCTGGCACTTTTCCAATGGCATAGTAACATGATTGGCTTTTAGTTATCTTTCCCAGAAATTTCATCTCCACTGCACTGAGTGCATGAATGAAAACAAAGGCTTGACAGTCAGCCTTTCCCATAGAAGTAATCACTGTTCCCCTGAAAAGAGATAGACAGAAAAAGTGAATATGTGGTTTCATCATATATTTAATTCTTCAGACTATGAAGAGCACAACTTTGTTACAATGGGCACAACCAGCCCACGTGCTGATGCAACTGTAACCAACAGCTAGGAAATATTTCCTCATAAAAAACCAGCTGTAGTCCGATAACTACTTTTTCACACCCAGTAATCAGTTCTTTGTAGTAGATGTTGTTGTGGACATAGCTAACACACCGCCATTGAGAACAGACATGGGTACACATAAATGCCTATGTCACTGAATAGACAACTAACAAAAATATCTGATACTAATTCCATAGCTGATATCACTGTGGAAATTCTTTAACAGAGCAGTGAACTGTCTTGGAAACCAAAAGCAATCAGATATTCAAGATATTCAATTACACTAACTGGCTTCTTTTATTTTCTAAAATACTTACATTTGCATTTTGCTGAAAAGTCAGGCGAGACTCAACCTACTTACTAGATCAAAGGATACATATTTGATCAGGGGAGATTTGAGTTTATATCCCAGCCTTTGGCTTTATTGAGCCTTTTCCTTCGCTGAAGGCATATAAATATCCTCCAATGACTTCTTTAGACTGAACAGTTTTACCTGAACCCTCAAAGACCACAACAATTAGTCAATAGTATGCAACCTATTTAAGTGCTAGAAAAAAATCTATTAGGAATAGAAAGAGTGAGCTACTGTTGCATGTGGTTAACTGCTTTGACTGTCAGTTTAACTGTCACTGGTGTTGGAGTTGCTGCTTTTCCAAGGCTGAGGTTATCATCCTCCTTTTTGTATGAGCATTACCATTGGGGTAATTTCTCAGCTGCAAGGTTGAGAGAATATAAAAATGTAGAGCGAGAATGCCTTCCACAGATCCTACGACTAGGACATCTGCCAGGAAAGATGTTTTTGGGAGTCTTTTCTCAAAGTTAACCTAGATATTTACAGAGAAAGGGACAATCATTTGTATAATGATGTTTAAGTTACGATACTCCCGAATTTCTTTGAATATTCAAAGAGGATAAACCCTACACCTGCCAGCCCTCGCCTTTGCCAACTAGAGCTTGAAAAGCCCTGTACAAGGCCAGACAGTACCTGTATGCTGTAGGAACAAATTATATGTGCCTGAGTGGAAGTGGTTTTCACTCCTACAATTTGGTGCTTGTGATTGTTATGAAGAAAATGTATTGGCTAATCTCTGGCATTATTTAAAATTTTCCCCACACATCTCTGCTGACTGCATCAGCACCCTGATTTCTGTTCGAAAACAACTGTTTCCAGCTTGTCTTCTGGGCATGTATTGCTCTCCTTTTTAACTGACCTCTGGGCAGTGATTATTTCACTGCAACATTGATTCCCAAATTTTTTGCATTTGCTATGAAAGGAGCCAACTTCAGCCAAATTAAATAATCTGTCTGGTGCACCAACTCATTCCTGACAGTAGCCAGTAGCAGGTGTTTAGAGAAGCACTGGCACAAATAGGGTGATCCTTCCCCTGACATATTCCAGTCACAGTTTCCAGTAATGAGTAGTTTAAGGACTTCCTGAGCTGGAGGCTGCTTCCAGACCTTTGCACTTAATAGCCTGCAATGGCTTTTTACTCTAGGAATGTGTTGGTCCTTCCCTGAACCCATTTATAGTCTTGGTCTCCACAGCAGGCCGTGTAATAAGCTCCACAATTTAATTATGGGCAATGTAAACTACTTCCTTCTGTCTGTTTTTAAAATTCTGTCCAATAATTCAATTGCTGTATCATATTGTAAGTAACAGCAAGTAATCACTTGCCTCTCTACACCTTCTGTGATTTTATGAATGTATTGATATACCCCTTAAATCACCATAACCCCAAGTGGAAGCACCCTAGACTACTTAAACTTCTGCTAATCCTGAATCTCTTCTATCTTCATCAATGTTCTGCAGCTCAATTACGATTTTTTTGATGTACAATTGCCAGAACTAGAAGAAATAGTCAACATCTAGCTACACCAGAGAAGTGGTGTCATCACACTTTCTGCACTATTCGCTTTAATTATCCAAAGATCTCTTTCCTTAGTGTTAAATGATAATATAAAGTCCAAACTTGATAGCTTTTTAATCCTGCACATGCATTATTTTGCCTTCACCGATGTCACATTCCAACTGCAATCTGCTTCAGTCATTCAGCATCACGAGATCCTCCTGAAAATTTCTACAATCAGACCATGCCCATTCTGATTATGCAAAGCAACAGGAAGCTTTACCCCCTTTCATTTTGCTTCCAGCAAGGAGATCTGCTCCCATCACAGACCCCGGTGGTCCTCACCAGCAAACACCTAGGTAAACCCTGAACACCCCCAATTGCTTGCTAGGCTTGCACAGTTGTTTAACCATGAGGCCACCATGCCTTTCACCCCTGGTTTCTGCATCAGAAGCTGTTTTTCTTACCCCATCAAAGCTTTCTGGAGGCCCACATGGGCTCACCTTGGCCAGACCCCCCCAGTTCACAGTCCTCACGCCTCTGTCAGCAGCTTCTGCAAGATCCACCCATCCTGGTAGGGAGAAAGCTGTGCTGGCTCTCCTCCAGCCCATCACGTTCAGCTGTGCATTTACTAATCCTGCAACTTAGCAGCAGCTTTACCAGTTTCTCTGCTTAAAACTTCCTGCTGGGTTGCCCCATCAGCAATCTGTGAACCCATGTGACCACCCCACTCCTTTAGGAGTAGAGCTCACTTAACAGAGGATTTATAAAGCCCTCTCAGCAGTTTCTTATGTGAATTCCACCAGAACACTTAGAAAAATCAAACCTTAGTGATTGGTTACTGGCCCTTTTGTCAATGTGGTCATAAGGCTCCTACAATTAACCTTTCCCATTTTCCTCAGGTTCATCTGCACAAGTAGCAGCTCAGCCTAGGACACTCACAAGCACCCTCAGCAGTGAACATTGATGCAAAAATTTCAAATAACACTAAAAGAAACAGACCTTTCAAAAGGCCTCACAAAATGCTTCCCTAAGCATCAGTCACTCCCTGCTGCTGAGGGAACCACTGTATGGAAAAGCCAAGATTTGGGTAATTTCCCAGCCAGTCAACATCCCTATCACCCATACCCCAAACAAACCTTTCCTGCCTCTCTCCACCCTTCACCACACAGAGCTGTCTGGAAAAAGGAGCACAGACACTGGCACATCTCCATGCTGCTCCATGCAGCTCTGGGCAGCTTTGCTTTCAGCCTCAAGCTCAGCCCTCCTGTACCTGGAGCAGCTCATGTCCACTAGAGACTGACCTGAAGAGTGAAACAAATTTCCACTGCAACAATCTTCCCAAGTACCTCAAACAGCAGCCACAGAGCTGGAACACAGTGCATCGAGTCCCTAGTAAACTCTAGTAGGAACATTTGGATCTACCACATCAAACACTATATTCAGCTTGTACTGAGCAGATGCAAGGCCAAACAGGACCAATGAGCCTTCCCACAAAAGGAATTATGAGGCAAAGCAAAAGGAGCAGAAAAGAACTGCAGAACCCTGGATCAGGTTAACAGAGGAAATGTCTACCACACGATGATGTCTTCTGCAGCTCACAGACATTTCTCTGCAACGCACATGAAGGGGTATTCTTTAAAAGGAAGCCTTTTGATATTCTCGCCCCTTGAATTCTGAGTACAAGAATGGCAGGTTTCTTTTCCTATCCCAAAAGAATAAAATGGATTCCTGAAAAAGGTTGTGTGTTACAAGAGGCATTCACAAGTTGTGGCATGAATATGTTTGCAGTTTCTTGAATGTAGACATGCTAATCATCACTGCCCTGTGGTTATATTTGCAGCTCGATTTAGTATCAAAACAATGCAAGTCCAAATGCCAAAGATCCCTACTATATATCTTTTCTCTAATTCACTTGACCAGTAGGCATGCATTAAGCACCAAATTTTGCCTTTTGGAAAGCAATTTATGGTTTCAATTTGATCCTGATCTGTGTTAAATTATTCAATCCCTTAAATCTTATCTTCCATCAAGAGCTCATCTCCTTAGAAGCCAGAGAAAGCACACAGTTTTGTGTCAGCTCCCATCAAGGTGACCAATATATCTTGTCCCAGATCTATAAGTCACTTCAGAGTCTCTATTGCACTAAAATCAGGGTGACTTTGTTCCTGCATGCCTTCATTGGCCAGGCCCTTGATCCAACTCATTCCCCTGGAAACTCCAGCAATCCTCATCTGCAATGTGGAAACTGAACATGGCTTAGATCCAAGACTTGGATAATTAATAAGATAATTATAAGAAAAAGTCAAAGTCATGTAGAATTCTCTCTGAGCTCCTATCAGAGCTCAGATTTCCATATATCAGTAGTTAGCAGCCATTTCTTCCTCCTACTCACTTTAGGGTTTTCTGCCTTTACTCTTAATTTATTCTCTAGATATTTTAGCAAATAGGATAAAACATGAAGGACACTTACAGTACAAGGCAGCTAAATTTTAGGACCAACAGGATTTCTCCCAATATTTTTGTTTAAAAATTCTGGAAAGATATGTACAAATAGGGTGATTTCTCTTAGTACAAAAATTGACAGGCCTTAGAAGACTCCTTGTAGTAATTGAAATGTCAGCATTAAGTTTCATGAGAAGGAAAGGATAAAAAGCGATCCTGTTGGTGATGAAAAAAAGTGATACTGTTGGTGATGCAATAAAGATGAAGAGTATTCTCTATTCCTGTAATTTACTGAGAAAGAGACTAACAAAGGAGCCTAGGAAAGCTGGGGATAAAAAAAGACACAAAAGCTTTCTTGAACTGATTTATTTTGCTTTATTTTTGAATCAGTCAAAACCAATTTGTTTCAGAAAAGGGTTTAAATTTCTTCTAGCCTTTAGCCTTTAAAGCTATGAATATCAGACCTGGAAAAGACCTTTTAGGTCATGAAATCCAGTCAACTTTCAGGAAAATTTATCATATGCTTGAATTCACAAAGTTAAAGACCCATTTCAAATCTAGCCCAGTTGTACCTTCCCTCTTATTCCTACTGAGAAGCTAGGCTAGGTCTTCAATCTTTTCATCATTAAAATACTTTTTTTTTTTTTTTTTGTAGCTTCCACCCAATATGCATATCATTGAACAATATTCCTTAAATTCCCATTATTAGGATTTTCACTTTTCATCCAAAGAGTTAAAGTGGAACAGACAACTAATGATTTTATATGATCCTTCTACAGAATAACAGGCACCTGAAAGTTTTGATCCAGAAATCTTTAAACCTTTGGATCAAAATCCTTTGAGTGAGTTTATGTAGGGCAGAGATGTGCATAGGGAGTGAGAAGCTCACATTTCAAAGATTCTGGAATCAATCAAGTAACCAAGATGATAAAATTTAATCACTGTCTTTCCAAGCAAACAACAAGAAATGCTCTAGGGATCTCTGAGCCTAAATGATTTCCAGCTGCATCACAGACTGGACATCAGCATTAGAGAAGATTGATACCTTTTTTAACTACTTCAGAAAGCAAAAGAAGTCTGAATGGGAATCATTTTCATACGAATTTCATAACGAATTTTCATACATTTCATCCAGACAAAAATCATGGGATATGCAGGACCTGCATTCTGTAGTTCAAGTACAAACTGTGGTGACATCCAATTGGATGGACATGAGTATGATTGTGGCTTTTTTTTTAATATTCCAAAACAAAATAGGAGTGCAGATATTCTATGTTATCACTCTGCCAACCAGATTAAAAAAAAAAATAAGCTCTTTTTTTTCAGGGTACTTCTTGGTGGCATCAATCAGTATTAATTTGATCTAGAAGATAAGGAGAAAGAAAACAAAACAAGACAGGGAGGAGGGGAGGAATTTAGAGCAGCATTTTAACATTAGCCTTGGAAATGTTTTCTTACCACTCAGATGCTAGCACATGCTTTCTAGAATAACTTGATTTTAGGTAATTTCTGTATCAGACCAGGATCCTTCGTTGGCATAAGCTATTTGCACAAGCTGAAATGTCATTATGACTCAAGGATTATATAGCCTCACATAAACTATATCACAAACTACTCTGTTCTGCTTCATTTCTACGAATCCAATGTGTGCCTTGCAGTTCTGTATAGTAAGCTTCAGACAGTTGTTTCAAATATGGGTTTTTTGGAACCTTTCCATGCCCCTGAATCATTAAATGTTTTTTTTTTTAATTTCTTTGTGCAGTATCTTTTCCTTGAAAATGGAAACACCAAAAATTATGATTGTCCATTTCCACATTTTTCCCCATTATAAGCTTTCATTTAGCATACAAGGGTCACAGAGGGGCTAAAAATAAAAATCTTCCATTTCTAAGAATGCAACCAAAAATAGAAAAGGTAATGGAGATTCATACTTACTAGACAAAAGAAAAATAATTACATAGTTTATAGACTGCGGATTTAAGAAAAAAAAGGAATATTATGGGGGATGCCAGAACAAGTTTATTACCAACTAATGATATAAAAATCAAATTTTCTTCCTTCCAGATATATAAATATCTCAGACTCAAGGAAAGATCCAGAAAGAAAACAAGCTTTAAAACAATCCAGAACAACCATTTCTTTCTAACAAAAGATTTGCAAGCACACAGGACAGAGAAATATCCTCTCTTCTGAAAAGCAAGTTAGACTTTCACACTCCAAACGCAGTCTAGGGAGCAGAGCAGGGAAGGGAGTTGATTGGGAAAAAAAAAATTTTAAAAAAAGGCTATATTTACTTTTCATTAAAGTGATACTCAAGAAAGACAGATAAAAATATAAAACTACCATTCACTAACCAAATAAATTCTATTTTCTCTCTAAGGAAGGAATTCCAGCAACTGAGATATGACAAAGGTTTTTTTCCCCCACTTTCCCTCCCCAGGATCCTATGAGATACAAAAACTGATGCAAGAAAAAATTCAACAAGTGTCTTTTCCTTTTCATTCCTCACAACAAAGACTACACAGTTTGATGGCACCTACTGCTGTGCTTAAAAAATAATTGTTTTGAGCACGTGGGACAAGAGGCCCCTCGTGGCTCAGGGAGGGTGGCTGCTAGGCAAGACAAGCACCACCATGCTCACAGCACCTCCATCCTCTCCATCCCATTCCCTGCTTCCTTCCTTTCCCCCTGGTATGGTCTTTATGCACCCATCCTGAGGAAGCAGATGCATGTCCACCCCTTTCAATTCCCTCTGTCTGAGGCAAACTGAAGGAGTTCAGAAGAAGTTGGAGAAAGAGAACCTACAGCAGTAAGTGAATGGCAGATGAAAACAGAGAGTTCTCCAGCAAGTCTGTATAGGAACCCGTCCCTGCAGGACTCCATCCAAAGCTCAGATTCTAATCAAAAGGTTATGATTATTTTTAGCAAGTTTTAGGGTGAACGAACAGAGGCTGAGGTATAAAATTTCATCCAAAAAAACTTAAACCGGGAATGAAGAATGTGTGTAGAAAATACAATTAATCACCATCTTCCCCTCTCCTCATCAGCAACAACTGTATGGCAATACAGAAAAGAGGAACAAGTGCACCTCCTGACAAGACTCACCCTCTCCCTTCAATCCACAGAAAGCAGAAAACTGAAGAAACAGTTTAAAACTAACTTCCAAAACTGACCCAAGCCCTGCTCTGAGGAGTTAACCTCAGAATACCCAGTGTGTTTATAAAAAATGATTTCCCACTTAGAGAATCACAGAATATGCTGAGTTGGAAGGGACCCATCAGGATCAAGTCCACCTCCTGGCCCTACACAGGACACCCTGAGAATGACCCCATGTGCCCAAGAGAATTGTCCAAAGCTTCTTCAACTCTGTCAGGTACTGCGACCACTTCCAGTGCCCAGCCACCCTCTGGCTGAAGAACTTTTACTGATAGCCAACCCACATCTCTGCCCTGACACAGCTCCAGGCCATTCCCTGTCACTGTCACAGGGATCAGAGCTGTCCCTCCTCTTGCCCTCTCCAGGGAGTTGTACCTGCAGTGAGCTCTCCCCTCAGTCTGCTCCAGGCTGAACAGACCCAGTGCCTCAGCCACTCCTCGTGGCCTCCCCTCAAGGCCCTTCACCATCTGTGCCCTCCTTCAGACTCTCTCTAAGAGTTTAATGCCTTTTTTATTTGCCGAGCTGCCCCAGCTCAGAGCAGATGGGACAATACCCTCCCTGGCCATGCAGTGCCCAGTGCCCCCCAGGACAGGGCTGGCCAGGACCCCCAGGGCTCTCTCTGTAGCACTGCTCCCCCAGTGTGTCTGTCCACCCAGGGGTACCCTGAGCCAGCTGCAGAATCCAGCACTTCCCTTTGTTGAGCTTCACGTGATCACCCACTGGGCAATTGCCCAGTGCCCTCATTTGTCGAGGTCTCTCTGCAGGACCCTCCTGCCTTCAGGGGAGTCAACAGCTCCTCCCAGGTTGTATCATCTGGAAACTAGCTCAGTAGCCCTTCCAGTCCTACGTCCAAGTCATTTATGAAGATGTTGAAGAGCACAGGGCCTAAGACAGAGCCCTGTGGAACCCCACTTGTGACAGGTCCCCACCTGATGTCACCCCATGGACAGAGACCCTCTGTGCCCACCCCATGAGCCAGTGCTCACCCACTGCATGATCTATGTATCCAGCTGTTTAGCTCTGAATAAAACATGAATTATCTACCAAAAATACTTATTATTGTATCTTATTCTTGGTAATCAACTTTGGAGTTACACATAACTTTTTTTTTTTTTTTTTTTTTTTTTTTTTTTTTTTTAAATCAGACTTTCTGTAGCAAACCTTAACATTTCTGCCTGGAGGTTTCACACCAAGTTTCACATCAGATTAAGAAAACAACATTGCCTGTGTCATGCCTTGTTACTAATCTCACCAGCATCACAGTGAGGGCCTCCTCCCCTCACCGTGCAGCAGACACTGGATTGTGCTGCCGGGAGAGGCCAAGGCACTCTCAGTCAGGAGAGAGATTATTGCATTCTCTCCCTACCCCAAGGGACAGCTGTCACAGCACTGAGCCCAGGTCTCACTGTTGGAATAGGGAAACGTTCAGGGAGACATAGAGGCAGAAAAGTACAAGCAGTACATCAACCAGGGCAGTGATCTCCACGGCTGAGATGAAAGTGGAGGTCTTTAGCTTTCGTTAGCAGCTCTGTTAATCTAGTTAAACAAATGGTATTACTGGAGTTTGGGTTGTGTTTTTCTTTTGGAACCAATTTAAGAAATATTCATTTTTCTCATAATCTGCCCTTTTCTTTTTTTCATCTAAATTCTGTTAAATTATACATATGTGGTTCTGCTTCCTCCTTGTTGACTCATCAGTTGTATACAAGCAGGCTAAAATAGCCTCCACAATACAAAGCAATGTCAAATGCATATAACAAGCAAACAGCAGGGAGGAAGGAGACTTATTTTTCTTCTAATTTCTTTTTGGCTACAGTAATACTGGGTGCTGCTTCTCTTGTGCCAATATAGCCTCAGAAAAGGACACAATAAATTGCTGGTGCTCCTTCAGGGTTGGATAAATCCTCAGATTGACCTGAAAGCCTACCTTGGCCTGGAAGAGATCTGGACATTAACCTTGTGACAGGAGATGCCCGATTACCTGGACACTATTTTAATTTGAAACAGATTTTGAGTGTAAAACAGGGATTTGTAATGCTGCGCTCAACTCTTGTGTTGGCAAGTTGTTCAGTTGCTGGGGTCAAAATACTGATTTGAAGTTTAATCACTGATAAGACCACAATAGAAAGAAAATATTACCTGTTTATTCCCTGGTTTTGTAATGAAAGAATAAGACCAATATCTGAGCCTCTCTTCTACCATTGAGCATTAAAACGTAAAGATAACTGACAGCACGGGAGATTAAAATCCTTTACCACAAAACTACCAGAATAAAAGGCATCAACTGCACAACCATCCCACCCACTTTTACCCTGGAGCAGGGTAAAACTGAGAAGGCAGGTCAATCACCAGATTCAATCCAACATTGACCTCATATTTTCTTGGGGTTTTCAAGAAGGGAGCCATGGATTCAAATGTGTTAGTCCTCTTGCACAGGATAAAACTACATGTACCCTAAAATGTGACCTGTGTGGGAATGCTGAGTCATTTTACATTGGCACAAGACTAAATAGTCATTAAATCATGCTGGTTTCAGGTAGAATTAAATATGGATTAAAAATCAGCAAGAGGGAACTGCTCATCATGCCTTAAACTGGCACTGTCTCCAGATACAGCACTATTAAAAGAAAGAAAATCCAACTCTGGTGAATTAAAACTAAGTGGCACTTTCCTTGTTTCATTACATCAGCCCCGCCAAGCACAACAAGGTACAGAAATGCAGTAATTTATTTTTCTCCCCACATATTTTACTGCTGCATCACCTATTCAAAAAGGCACACACACAGAAAGAATTTCTTTAAATAGCAACCATCTGCTGGATGAAATCACACCTTGACCACAAAATGACCATTGTTCTATCAACCAGGAGCAAAAATACCCCAGCTGCCTTTTGCTCCTGGCAGATACAGAAGCAGCCAGGCCAGGATTCTCTTTGGAAGCTTACTGCACACATAAGAGATGAAACCTGAACGTTTCTTAGCATGGAAATCCAAACTACCTTAGATCATCTGATCTGACGGGATCACAATATAGATGTAAAAACACCCAAGTGCAGGACCAGGTTATTTACAGTTTTTTGCTATGCCACTTCCCAGCACTCAAAAAAGGACTGAATCACTGGGTGTTATTCTGATTTTGGTACTACATCCACTTTAGAGGGAGGAGTAAATTCTCCCCTGAGACTCCATCCTATATATCTTTTCAATAAAGCCTTCAACAAAATACTAACGGGCAGTGAAGTGAGAGAAGAAATATTTTGAGTGGAGTGCTACTGAAATAGCATCATTGCCCTCCTTCTGGTGATATTCCTTAGCAGCAGGGACAGCACAGCTTGGCCAAACCAGGCAGCTCCCCTGGGAACCTGGCCCACAGCATATGAGTCACCAAGGAGGAGGACATGAACAAGTTACACGCTCCACCCCTGCCTGCTACTGCATCAACCTGCTCCAGCTTCATTCTTCTGTCTGCCCTTACCAGAGCAGGACAGAATGAACACAGTTAAGAAGAGAGAACATGAATAAATAGCACATAGCAAAAGAAAGAGAAATTCTGATATTTTAAGAGGAGCTTGACCAAATTCTCCTCAACCTAGGATTAAAATGTACTTTTTAGGACTGATTTTTGCTGCTCTAAAAGTGAACACTGTCATCCCATGCTGATAGTAGGGCAGAGTTCATATCCTGACACATCTATATGAGCAACAGGGAAGAGAAGGGCAATGCTCTGCTCCCAAGTCTTGCAAAAAGTACCTAACTGGTGAGGTTTGTATGGCCACAAAACCCATCCTTGCTAGCTGCCCTCACAGCAGATTATCTTGACAATTCCACAGGTGATGCTTTTCCCTACAGCCACATTGAGGCTTTCACACCATGAAGTAATACTGAAAGGTTATGAAAAGTTCCTACTGAGAAAAATCCACCAGGGAGGCAATTGCAACTACTCAGTAAGATCCTTCCAGACACGGCAGGAAATTTCTCTTGGAACAAATACTGCACTAAAGCTCTTGCACAGATAAAATTCTGGGAAACAAAAAAGAAAGAAAAATAAATCTCCTCTGTGGAAAAGCAAAATAGACAGAAATAAAAAAAATTAGTGAAGTACTCTTGCTCTTCTTTTGCCCCAGATCCTTTTCAATATATTGTCTGTTCCTTGAGCTGAATAGGGAGGCCACTTCTGAACATATAGAGACCAGTAGCTACCTTGCTGGGATCAAGAGCCCTCATCCCCCACTGGTAAATATGGTGTAACTCTGACCCCAGTGAAGTAATACCACTTTGGATCTCTTGACACATTATCCACAAATTAGTTCTTAACAGACTAGCAGTATTGTATTAAATCAATTATTTATAAGTAACACCAAGCAAGAACTGAGTGAAAAAAAAATTAGGAAAAACTAAAAAGAGTAAGAAAAACACTCCAATTCCCATTGGTCTTGGGAGGCTCAGAAGCAGATAACTTCTTTTTATGGTGGGGGCTAATATGCCCAACCTAATGTCCAACCAAATGCCTAAACCTAAATTTTTAGATTACTTAATTCTTACTAGTCCAAGTCAGAGACTGAAAATTACTTTCACTAAATAACATCTTACTGCAATTGAGGCCAAGTCTGTGCCCCTCAGACTGCAATAACCTGAAAAAACTAAAGGAGTGCCTACAGGAGACACAATGTCTGAAGCTGCTCCTTCACACTGGTAAGCAGATCAAGTGCAAACTTCCCAACTAGCAGCACCCTAAGAAAAACTAAGTAACAGTAAATTGTATACAATAATAGAAATTACAAAATCTACAGTGCAGTGAATACCAACTCAGATTCTTACAGGTGCTCCAGAATGTTCACTTATTTTGTTATTTTGATTGCCAAAGGCAATACTGAAACCACAGCCCATCCACGATGCAGAAAAGCCCATCTGAGTTTGCAGAGAAACCGATGCAGTAATTCTGGTTATAAAAGGGTCATGATTCAAATGCCAGTGACAGTACTTCAACACCGTTGAAAATGCACTGCTAATTAAAGTGTACAAGTGATGAGGATGAATACCCACATAGTCCATTTGAGTGACTTCTCATTTTGGGTAGGCTTTTAAAACAACATTGCTGGTAACAGCAATACCGCAAGCCTAATTTTCTTGACAAGTCGGGATTCAGCTTTCCAAACTTGAGAGATGCTGCATTAACTGATAAAGACTGTAATTCCATCTGGGGGAACACAATAAATTTGAGCTTTGCTCTTGTGGTCTAGCATGTCACCAGAAACCTTTGCTGGAGTTACAGAAGTACTACATGCAGACAGGAGTGCATTACCTCATCAATAAAATGTTTCAGGAGCTTTTACACAAGCAGCAGTAGAAAAACAAAAAGCAATTTGAACTTGAGAGAAGCTATTTGTTCTGTCTTATGAGTTAATTTGTAATGCCAAAACATACCATTAACTAAAATAACAGTTTATTTGTAACTTCATTTTAAGTTCATGAGCAAAAAGAAGAAATTATTTGCAGCACTGCAAATTGTGACGATGCATTTATTTAGAGTGGTTCATATTGCAGATTTTGAAACTCATTATAAAACAAGGAGCAAGCCAGCATTTTGTAGATATAAACCAAAAGATACATCTTCCTCAGATACCATTTTTTCCCACAGAGCTCTGGATCTCAGCTTTGATCAGAGCAGCTAATATTTTCAACAGATGCTGAGGATTGGATTTTCTTCTTTTAAAACAAATAAAAGGCATTTGCCATAATATCTCATCCAAATGACTGCATCCTAAATTTAGAGCAGTATTTTAATCTTCTAATCTGTACAAGACCTTGTTCTGAGATCATGTTCACTTTAGCATGTCCATCGTCACTGGCTTGAAATTCAGATGAGAAGGGAAGGCACTAACAATTGTTTGCTGAGGAATATTGCTTTGGAGAAGGGAGGAGACTTATTCAACACTCGTGCACATCATCTGTCTCACTAACATTCCAGTCTTCAAAAAGCCCCCTGAAAATTAACTTACTGTTGAATTTATCACGCCTAATTGTACAGCTCACCAACCTCATCTTTCCCCTTAATTTCATCTAAAGAAAATTAGGCCAGAGTCTACACGGAAGGAACCAGACTAACTAGAAACCTGCAGGAAAAGTAGGTTGCCCAGAAGTAAGAATTCAGTTTCAGGTGCCCTGATCCTTTCCCTGCCATTCCCACTTTTAGGAATTTCCTCTGTTGCATTGAAGACCAAGAAACAAGTCGGGTGCTACTCCCCCCAGATGGAGTATTCCCTGCAGACACCTACCCAACCCTATAGCTTGTCATAATTTTTGAGAGCTGCCTGACACTGAAGTAAATGCAAATACACTTGACACCTCTGGTTCAGCTCCATATGTGATGTCCTACATTCAGGGAGCTCAAAGTGAAATTATGTTACCTCCCTACATCAGCAAGGTTCAAAAAGTCAAAATATAACTCTTCCAGGGTTGCAATAAAAGAGGAGGAAACGGATGCCAACAAAAATTAAGGCCGTGGCTGCATCCAAAGCCTCTCTGCGTCCTCAGTTTACTGCTTCTAGATAAATACATCATCTGGGTATCTTGCCACATTTTAAGTTTGATTATCTGCACTGCTCCTTTGGCACTGTGTCAAGAGACACATATATGTAGTTGTTATTCCAAGCAGGTTTTATCATTAGCAATTGCAGAGTTTTCTGCACGTTATCAGAAAAGAACAAAGTTCATATGCAGAAACTGGAACAGTTTCTGTTCAACAGGTGAAAGCAAGAAAACTTTTTTTTTTTTTTAATCAGAACAGGGATTTGATTCATATGTGGATAAAATTTGGTGATTTCTAAGGTGAAGCAACGGGATGTATAATGTTAAAAATCTTTGTTTGAACCAGGTTTCATCTAATACAATAACCCTAACATCAACATTGACTGGACTGGTATTTTATCCCTCAGCCTCAGTAACTGTGTTAAAGACTGTGATTTCCCATGCCACTGGTTAAGCCTTTTTAAACATATTCTTTATTTTGCCTTTTGTGCTTTCCATCTTTCTATGCACTGTTCATAGCACCAAGTACCTTCTAAAGTATTTTATTAGGATTTATATTAATATAATGCAAATAACTTATAATAAAACAAAGATCAGGGTGGAGAGTTGACAGGATTTGAATTTTATTTGAATAGTCATTGCAATGTCATGCATCTTATACTAAACAGGAAACAATATGTACCCACATTAAAACATAAAATATCTGCATAGTTACTGGCTTCCTTTGACACGGAACAACACAAAAAATTAAGTCATTTAGACATAAATAAATCTTGCATCAAGAAGTTCATGAGCATAATAATAAATTCTAAAGACAGTTTTAGACTGTTTAGTTCATCTAGAGCTGAGGAAGGACTAAAGCTCCCCATACCTGTTACATAGGTTATATTTTCTAGGTATGACTTTAAGGTGATGAAAATTCCATTGCTTCCCTTAGAAATCTAATCCACAGGCTACCAGACCTCTGGGAGAAAGTCCTGGCTGTAGCAAATTAGTCTAGTTCCACTGGCTTCAGACTAACTAGGTTGGTTTTTCACCAGCTGATATATTTTTACAACAGTACAGAGCAGAGCAAAATTAAATATCATTTTTGTAATTCCCCCCCTCATTTAACTCAATCTCCCTTAAAACACTCCAGCACTGCAGATTTCTTTGTTTTAAATGTTTAAGCAAGAGGTGAAAATGCTACCCAATAAATAAAGGGCCTTTTAAACTCCAAAGGCATTTTCCTATGTTTCCATGGAAATGGAACTTCACTCTTTAACCAAGATGACATTAATGATCATATGCCCAAAGTCACACAAAAGAGAGAAAGAGGACAGAAATTGCCAGCTACCCCAGAGCACAACCTCCCCAGTTAGGGATAGGACTTGATACCCTTCCTGCAATGCAGAACTTCAGCAGAAGCAGCTCTCACACAGCATTGAAACAGAGAAGGGTTGCTGCTTTATTTTTAATTTAGCTCAGTTACCATGTTTGCTAACTATAGAAGTAAAACAAATAAATCAATACCATCATCATCTGAGGGAGGAAGAGGAGGAGTAGGAGAAAGAAAGGACAGCTTTAATAAAAGTAACACTCTAAATATGCTTCAGCCCCCTCACAGTGTGTCTGTATCTCAGTTTTCTCTAGCCCTGCCACCCATGGCTGTGTGCTGATGGCTGGAAAGGATAACTCTGGGTTGCTGTGTTGGTGGCTATCACCATTACAACACGAGCTGGCAGCAAACACCAAAGCTTTACTGAGCTGAGGACGTGTGCTGCAAATGCCAGGCCTTGCTGTGATGAGTGTTGGTCTAAGGGCGAGTGGAAAGGGAGCAGAGGGGTGAAATCATTCATCCAGCTTCCATCTTTTCCATGGCCAGGACAAGACTAGTCAGGTTTCCTCAAGATACTGTGAATAACGAGGCTCACTTTCCTGGTAAAATTTAAAAATGTTTAATAGAGACAATAAGAGACATAGAAATAAAGCAAACATTAAACAACCAGGTGCCTTGGTGCTCTGCCAAGAGCATGCTGGTGTCTTGGAACCACCCCTTTTTATATTGTTCTTCATGCAGGGACTTATGCACATTCACTTTTCCAGGAACTGTTCTGCATGGCCACTCCTTGGGTCTGTCAAGTGCAGTTCCACTTTTATTGGGTTCTTATCATCTTTTAATTTGGGCTTGGGTCTCTTTTTCCCAGGCAGTGAATGCTGAGAGTCACTTGGGCCTCTTCTGGAAGTTATCTATACAGGCAGCTGAAACACTCTACATCTAAATTCCCAACTACAGCAAAGAAAAACCTTATACAGCTATTCAGGTAGTTAAAACACACTAAGAACTACAGAAAAAAACCCATCATACTTATAACATTCATTCCAACACTTGCGAAAAGCCAACACCAAAATATGCATTTATAACAATACTCATTGCATCTGATAGCACTGACTCTGTGCTGAGGAGACTCTCAGCCTGGCAGACCTGAACCACAGATGACTTAAGCTGTACCTGTTCCTCATTCATCCACACCAAAATGTCCTGACTCTCCACCTGTCCCAGCTGCAATATCATCATTTCTTTACTGAGCAGAGCTGGAGCCTCGAAAAGGATTCAGTGAAGAATGTGCCAGATCAGTTTGCACAGTGCCCACCCAAAGGCCAAAGAGACATCACAGGTGCTGAAATGCCAAGGAAAATCCCCCACACTCTGACCAAAGAAACTCCAGTCCACCTTGAGATCCATACATAGAACAAATAAAGGACAGATCACATACAGACACGTATGTTTGGCAGTGAAAATATCAGCTAAATTACTACTTTTTGGGACATCAAAAGAAGATACCAAAACCCAGCATTTTCTGACTACTTCTATGTATTTGTTTCTACTTTGGATTTTGCTGTTCAGTGCTACTCAGAACATGAATCTCCAGAAGTGTCCAACCCATTGGAAACTGCTGCTGAACTTTGATTTTTAACATAGAATTAATAGTAATAAAGAGAAAATAACTTTGGATCTGTGAGAAGGGTTGCCAAACAGAAGTCACATTGTGGAAATGAAAATCAGGCCTGATTTATTAATATGCTCTTCTAGGAATGCAATGCCTTAGGGGGACTGCATACAGGGGGGAAAAAAAAAAAAAATCTTCCCTTCATCCCAAATTTAGATCCATAAAAGAAAGTGGCTTTTAGTTAGTCTAGAAAGCAGAGCAGCCTGTGATCCTTTGCACCATGACAACCACTGAAGGTCTGGGGCAACAGATCTATGTGGAATATTTTTTCCCCACATATTCTGTATGAAGGTGTAAGCCCTACCTCACACTAGCTCAGGGCACCAGAAGGTAGAAGGAATGACAAAGGTGATCCTTTTGTGCAGATTAAAGTAAGAGATTAACAAACATTCAAGAGTTCTTAGGTTAGTTTAAACTTGAAATTCTCAGTGATTTAAATGTGAATCAGAAGCAGAGAAAATATTTAAAAAAAACCCCAAACCTAGAATTCCCCAAATGCTGCAGAGATCCTACACATTATTCTGGAAACAATTACCATTTTCCAAATCCACATATTTACAGTATCCTTTAAAAAAAGATGGAATTCAAAGAACAAGAATAACTTTCAGAGTAATATACATTATATATGCATTCACTACTACCTGAAACAGAGGTTCTAGTGAAAATCTGAAATGTGGGTGACTCATTTTACAGCTTTGGTGTTTCCCTTCTCTTTATTTCAAATATGGTCCAGTCAAAAAGCTCCACAGAAGTCTAGTCACCACTCTGGTTGTGAATTGACCACCATGCAAGTGAGTCAGCCTGATGTCCAGTCACAATGGCAGTAAATTAATTATATGGTATTGAATTAAGAATCTCAAGGAACTCTGATGAACTGGAGTCCCTGATGCAGACAAAAAGAACAGTCAGTTGCTTTGTTTTGGTTTAGGTTTTACTAATCAAATACAGCAGTGCTTTGCCAGCTCGGACTCCAAAACTCCGCTTTACATGAAGACCAGGACTAGAAATAACTCCATGTTTTGGGTAAACTGAGTGAACATACAAAATGTAAACACTAAACACAATCTGTGATATTGACTACAGCAAATGTATGAATCATTGTGATGCAGTTACATGTCAATATATTTTATACTGGGATTGCCTTTGAAGCTAATATCCTGGTAAATCAATTCAAACGTAACCAGCTGAGTATAAGAACAATCAATTATTTGGCTTTTGCCACAATGAATATTCCAGCATCCTCTGACAGTAATTCGTCTTTCTAATGGTACCACCAAGGTAGAGAAGCAATAGTTTGGCTATAAAAAGAAAAAAAAAAAAAAAAAGAAACAAGATTACACTGGTGGCTTGTTCAGCTTCCTACAAAAACTCAAGAGCACTGAAGGAAATCTGAGCTGGGCTTTCAGACTCTTACTTGAAGCTGGCAGCCCCACACATTCTTTTCTACATCTATTACTGTTTATTTGCAACAGAATGCTGTGCTAACCTACCAACTAAAAGAAAGCTGATGGTATTTGCATCTTCTCAAAGCACTGCTTAAAGGGGAAAAAAAAGAGAAATTTCGCTGAAACAGACAAGACCAAGAATAATATGAAAAGAGAGGGAGTGTGGGTGTAAAAACAACTTTACCTTCCCTATTCTTTAGGTTTTTTCTCCCCTGTGGTTGCCTAAGCATTATATTTACAAGAGGCATGGTGCTCTGTTCTGCTACAGGATATCTATGAAAATAATTTTAAAATCACATATAGGTTGAAAAAAAAAAATACATATTACCATGACAATTTATTTTTAAAAGCCAGGTAAGAGGAGGAAAAAGCTTGAACTGGGATTTGAAATAGGACACTGGGAATGAAGACAATAACGGAGATGAAGAAATCACAAACACTTGGTAAGGCTGTTGGTCCAAAGCACATCCTCAATTTTCTTGCATTCCTATGGTTCCTGAATGGAATCAGGACAGCATCCGGTATCAGACAGGTCCACTGCAGAGTGTTCATAAAACACTTATGCTGTTATGAAGATGAGCAAAAAAAAAAAAAAAATCAAAACCATGAGGGCGTCTGTAATTCCTCCCTCATTGTGCGGCCTGAATAATGTCATGAGGAGCAACAAGAAGAAAACAAAATATTGAATAGCTGCTCTTTAAAACAACAGCGGGCATCCCATGCACAGAGGGATCCAGGAATTCTGCAGGAAAAGCAGTGTGCAACTGTGTAATTAAAGACTGAATCACGAGGCATATGTGCAAGAGGGTGGGGAAATCCACATCCTGGCATTTCCTAACTTCTGCATGTTTGATTTCACAGTCACATGAGCACTCTTCCCACGTGTCAGGAACCTGTGTCCAGTATGTAAACAAGCACTCCAGGCTGCAATTCAGCATTGCTCTCCCAAAACTGAAGGACTGCACTGTACTAAACCACTTCCTTGAAGCCACAGCCACCACCTGGTGCCCCCACATCACAGCAAGGATGGGACTCACCTTGCAGTTCTGCAACTGGGGAGAGTGCCCAAACCCAAACCCAAACCAGCATTATCCTCATTCTATACGAATATCCTCAAATGAATTCAGGTCCGTTTCTACAAGTGAAGGGTTGACAAGACAGGTCATAAACTCATCAGGACTGCAGATGGAGCAAAAATAGCCTTTGAGAGAAAAATGCAGCTGACATTAAGACTAACACTCATGAGCAGCTTGTTGCAACTCGGAAGAAGGGAATCCAGAGGAGAAGTCCACCACTAAGGGAATATATTTCAACAGCCAGCTGCCAAGCATTGTTGTAGCATCAGTGCAGGGGTGGAAGAAGAATAAAGGAAAAATCTGAGTAGGACCTCTTTTAAAAGGACCTTAAAAAGCTCTTTTAAAAGGACTTAAACTAGCTGCATCAAGTAATTCTGTTAACAAGACAATCCCTCCAGTGCAGGAAAGTTTCCCACTTTCTCCTCATAAGTCCTGCCAGCCAATAAAACATGTGACAATGAATAATTGGACTCAAATAATCTGGTTTTTGCCATTTGAAGCATAACATGAGCAGTTCAGAAGCTGCTGCTATGTGTTGTTTCCTCCTCTTGCAAAATAAGCTTTTGGGTTAAATTATTCCAGCTCAAAGCCAACAGCTCAAGGATTCCAGGGGCTGACTCTATTGTATTCACTTCCAGAAGAAAGAAAGGAGGAAGGTCACATTTTACATCTGGATTACCCATATAAAAAGCTGTAATTCTTCCAGTAATTGTATATTAAGCACTATTTAATAACAAGAGAACAATTAATTTGCTATATAGCAATTTTCATTATTTTCACCTCCTCTGCCTATGAACCGAATGCAGACAAGAGAAGTCAGGAGGAACAGAAAAGAAATATCAAAAAAATAGAATGCCATCCTTAGGAATAGCTGTACTTCTGTCCCCACTCCCAACTTCTTGTCTCTCTGACCAGTCTTCCTCAGGTAGCATGTCTGATCCCCATCAATCTTGTCACAAAAACTAACCAAGCCTCAACAGAATAATAGTAAATACAAAGAGCAACAGATTAAGAAATGACAAAATACTTTCAGCAAGAAAGTCTCCACGCTGAAAGACGATTTTGTCTCAGATTATGTTAAGGAATAAAAAGCTCCATTGCCACAGGAGCTGTCAGTTCCAATGCTGCAGTTTGGCTGGGTCTCCCTAGGAACATGCCTTTGTTGTTGGTCCATGTAGACTGCTGCAGAGCAAACACAAATGAGCTGCTACAGTGGATCTGATTCTCCGGGACAGCTCTGTTACAGCTGGAAAAATCCCAGTACATTTAGAGAATTCCCATCCCAGTTCCATCCACAAGATAATGTATGTCCTCATTGCAGAGATTTCCATTCCCTCAGCATTATTCAACCTGCTGAATTTAAGTGCTTTTGGGCAGTGTCCCCAGTTGTATTTATTTACCCAGCCACTGCCTGGCACTAACAGTTCATTCTAAGAGTTGGACTCAACATACAAGTCACCCTGGCAGTCACTGCTACAAAACCCCTTCCAGCAATACAGAATCTGTTTTCAGTTGGTTTTGGTGAGGAAAATGTGGTTCTACCAAAGCAGAAAACTCATGAACCATTTGGTACATTTTAAAATAAAAGGCATTATTTAAAAATAGGTACACAGTACTACAGTTTAAAAAATGCCTAATTACTTTAAAATACATAAGATCTATTTGAGTCCTAAATGGTTCCCTTGGGCCATTTCAGACAGACAAAAGAAGTTAATTCCATACAGGTTTGGTCAGAGAAGGATATTCTCATTGAAGAGGCCTGGGATGAAAAGAAAGTCTTGATTTTCCACTTGGGGCTCTAATGATTTTTAAAACATACAAACCAGTACAGAATACAGATACCACATAAAAGGTACAAAGTGTATTTTACTCGCCAAAAATAGGTTTCTCATTTTCAATAGATGCACATATGGAAAATACAGTCTTTCCAGATCCTTCAAACTAAAATTACATGCTTTATTGACAATAGAGTCTTTCTAGCATGTGATGCATTCTTCCATGTCAAGAAGTCATTATAAAGCATGATTTAGTTTCCTCATAGGCCTCTTGATCATTACTCCCTCCAAAACCATGAGCAACCTGATTATTCTTATTTTTATTTCTTTACTGTCCTTGTTACCCACCACAGATTAGATTCTGTATCCTCTTAAGTTTACTTTCTGCACCAGTTTAACCATTATCATCCTCCCTTTCACATCCCCTCTGAAGGCCTACTTCTCCTGCATTGCTTATGAAAAAAAGAGGTAGGTAAGCATAGCTTTTTTACCCTTTCCCTAATTTGCAAGAGTCAAAACATGGAAGAGAGGGAGCTGAAGTGGTGTTTGGAGCTGCAGAACTGAGCACTTCAACAAAATAAGCTAAACAATGCAATCACTAGCAGTCACAGCTAGCAAACCACAGTGCTTGTGCCACCTATGATTCCCTCCCAGACCTTTCAAATTTGAAACAGTGATTGCACTTTCCACTTTTGCTGGTATAGACTTGGCAATAAATTGCTTTTGTGGGAAAATACTTTTTAAAAAAAACTAACGAAAAATATTGGAAGCTAGGAGGAATGTTGCTTTTTTAAGTGCAGAACTCTCTGTCAAAGCATCTATTTTCCCTCAGTTTGACGCATTACCTTATGATACATAATGTGCTTGGAGGCAGCTCTATGCACTGGGTTCACCTCAGAAACATTCTCAAAATGAGCAGGCAGAAGGGCAGGTCCTTGAGTGAACTTACAGACTTTAAACAAAGAAAACAGGGCACTCCATGCAATCAATCAATCATGTGATTTCCCCAGGTTGTTCATTTCAGGCAAATCAGAATATCCTTGTTACTTGTGCTAATGACTAACAAATCCCACTCATCTGGCACTCCCGCTGGGAAGAAAAGCAGTAAACTCCCCCAAATTTTTTTTTTCTGTGTCTTAAAAGAGAGTGATATGTAACAAGGCCTACAGCTTTTTCTTTTTCTAGGCTAAGATATCTCGCAGGAAAACATCTCTCCAGACAGGTAAAGCAACAAGACCTTCATTCTCCAAGCCCTTGCTGCTGGAGCAGAAAGGTGAGAGGTGCCAAACAGATGGACAAGATACAGGAGAGAAGACAAAGGACACTGGATCCTCCTTTGGCTGATATTTGCATCCAGGAATGTGTCAAACAAGTTCTCCTGAGTGGGTGCCACCCACACCATTCCTCAGCAGCTCGTGTAGCACCAACCTCCACTGACCCAAGGCTCCTAATTTCCTACCAGGTGTTGCTCATAGCCCTGGAGGTCAAACGAGGGATGTTCCCAACCCAACAATCCTCGTCTGCACAAGTGCTGGGAAAACACTTGTTCCAATGTAGAAAGGTCAGCCTGGGACCTCACAGAGAGTGGAGACAGCAGCCTTCCCCCAACACACCAGTGCCAGAAAATGCTGTTTTCCATGGCCAAAGATAATTCTCAAAAGATCAGCCCAAGGGTGCAGAAGACTTAATTGAAATCGGCAATAAATCAGAGACAATACAATCTGATCCCATGCACCTTAATTTGGGTACTTTATACACAGCTAAGAATTAATTCTGTTCTTCCAATATACATTTTTTTTTCTGTCTTACGTTTTTTCTTGTAAGGCCTGTTTTGCCTATGTTCTGGAATCTGAGGGTTGTTTTTCGGAGTGGTTTGGGTTTTTTTGTTTTGATTGGTTGTTTTTTCAAGAGCAAAACAAAGCATTTTTTCTTTCCAATTTTCAAGACAGTGTGATCTTTGAGATCAAAGGTAGGCTAATCTACCTGAAAAAAAAAAATCATCTGACTCAACATTTTTGGCTTTTTCATGGAAACTGTATATATCTTGTGCTAGGACTGAGGGCAACAGCTTGACTTCTACTTTAACCCCAGCTCAAGCCAGCAAGAGAAGACACTCAAACAGAAAAATAATTCTTAAAGGAAGGAAACAAAACAAAAATACTTTTCAACTGGAAACTGTAGCAAAGAAGTGAGGTTTAAAATTATTTTTTTGGTTTTTGGGGTTTTTTTGTTTTGTTTTGTTTTTTTTTTTGTAAACCACATTACTCTTCGTTAATGTAAAAGGCAGACCTCAGAGGACTCATGGAGGGCACCGTGTACACATATACAAGAACTAGAAAGTATTTTTAATTGTTTTTCCTGGAGACTATGCTAGGATGCCAGATGCTGAAGGACAAGTGGATATATACTGAGTTTGTTAAAATCAATGATACTGCCTTGCAAAAAAAGTCCACTACAGTTTTGGAAAAAAATAAAAAAAAGCAAGTGCTGAACGTCTCATAAATCAGCTTTTAGCTAGTATAAAACTGCAATGGCAAAACAGAGCCACATCAGTGTGCAGAGGACAGCACCGTTCTGTGCAGCTCTGCAATCAGGAATAGAACATCAAGAAAGTGGACAAAAAAAAAGACAGCAAACCCAGCTTCCATTCTTGCTCTTTTGGCCTTGCATACACATCAGAGATCTGACAAATGCAACAATTTCCCTCTCTGGCAGCTCAGCAAAAGTGCTTATTTCAGACTGAGTTTTATGGAGTTTGAAGGATTTTCTAAGCCTTCAACAGCAAAACTAGAAGCTTGTGGGTAACAAGGATTATTTCAAGCTTAGTGAACTTTCTCAGCAGTTCCTGACTGGTTTTAGCCCATTAAGACACACATGAGGACAGCTACATTTTCAGCTTTCAGCACAAATAAAAACAATGAAACATAACAGGAACCATCTGTAAAAAAATAGGCTCCAGAACAACTGCTTGAGGCAGAAGCAGATTCATGTATTTTAATGTGGAGTCTTGTAGATACATTTTTAGATAACTGACCCCACAAAGAAATACGGGCTCCCTACATAATATTTTATGGAGAGGAAAGGAATTAGGTTCTTCCAAGTAACATAGCAACTAAATTGGCTAGCAGGGAGGTGCAAGGAGAGTGCAGCAAGAGTGGTCTCTACAGCTGCTTAAAATTCACAGGCAGTCCTGCCGCCTCTGTGACAGCAAGTGCCTCCCTGTCTGCACCACCTCACATGAATGGGTCTCACAGGGAGCCACAGGACCCAGCAATGCTGCTGGCAGGGTGTTTGCACCAGCCCAGCATTGTGTCAATGAGATGAGCTGTCCTTCAGACTCAAGCTCCCAGCCCGTACCCTGCAAAGGGCAGTATAATCTCACCTCTGTGCACTGTAGACAGATTCTAAGAGAACACTCTGACTGAGACAGACCAAGTGTTTACCTAAGCCAGCAGTTCTTGCTCACAGCAAATTAGTGATGGGTGTTAATAGAGAAGGCATGAGAACATGGCAAGTCCAAAGGTATGCTGCCTTCCATGTAGCCATCTTCCCTTTAGCAAAGCAGGGTTTTGGTCTCCTTCCCCTTAAAAGCATCCAAACCTCCCACTTCCTGTTCACCAGTGCATTCTTAGAGTTCATTCATCTGGATTTTTAACACAGATATGTTTGCCTTCATGACATTTCTTGGGTGAAAACCAACACATAACATTGAATTGTAAGCAAATGATATTCCTCTTCTTTTAAACCTGTTCGACAAATTTATTTGGCTCTCACATCACTTAAGAGTTTCCTACCTGCCTTCTGTTTGCTCTCCAAGCCATTCAAGCTGGTAAAACTTTTTCTATTTAGTCTTTTCCCAGCCATAAACTGTTCCATTTCACTGATCAAATTACTATTGCTCTACTTGAGCAGTAAGCAGAAATATTCAGACTTATCTACAGCGACTACTAAATCTCTCTCCAAATGGGTAATAACTAATGCACAGTCCATCCTTGCCTGAGTTAACTGCAATGTAGTGCAGATGGAGAAAAGTAGCCTTATTGACACAGAATTGCAACCCCCATTTTATAGTCCAATCACTCACTACAACTGATCTTCCCTTCACTCCACAGTTAATTCTCGTTTTAAATAGCTTAGAGACAAGTTTCAGCACCCTATAGTTTATTTCCTCTTTCCAAACAATTTCCACGAGTGCACTTAGCACCAACTGCTCTAGCTCCACATAAATCTCTGACGACACCCCTCGAGTCCAAAAACCACTTACTCTTTTGTAATCGGCTTTTAGACCAAGAACCTTCACCCCACAGAATGCAATTTTGTTTCTTCTAGCCCAAGAAGAATGGCGTTCAGAAAAATAAAACAGTAGCAAATACAGATACATTACATCAATTAGATAATAAAATAAACAAACAGCTTTGGCATCGGGACCAGAAGTAGTGTGACTAAGTACTGCCACTTCAGCCCATCTCCAGCCTTGAGCAATCCAAACTCAATGCAAGCAAATCCCAGTCAGGCTTAGGGATTTGTCTGCATATCAATAGTAAATCCAAATCCCTGGAGGATTCACAGTTATCTCAAAGCTCCCATGTATGGGAAATAAAGCACTAGCCACTCATCCCCCAAGCTGTAACACAGCACAGCTCTTGCTCATGGGGTAGTTATTGATGGTGCTAAGAAAAGGAAGTAGTTTGATTATTCCTGGAGCATTTCTGGAGGTCGAGGTGAGTGGGAATGCCATGCCTTCACCATAATAAAAAATAAAAACCTTTCTTACAGATACAACTCAACTACTGTATAAAACATGGAGGCAGCAGGCATTGGCCAATTTTTTTGCTTTAGATTAAATAGATTGAGGTAATTTTAGATTAAATGCAATCAAAGCATGCCTCAATAGCTGCTTCTACCAGGCTGCTAAAACACTTTGGCTGTCTTTCAGCTGCCAGATAACTCTGCACAATAACTACTCCACACCACTTCCCCAGCAAGGCCAGCATGTCCCAGGTGTCTGCAGGAAACTGTGAATGGCATCACAGATGAGAAGTGAAAGTGCTCAGAGCCTCTACAGCAAAGACTGGGTTGCTAAGGAGGATAGATACACCGTAGAGATGTAAATTATTTTAGCCCATTAGTGATCTTCCATGAGAAGCACTAACAATGAAGAAAAAGATTTGGGAATTCAGCTGCATGTATTTTTTTATTCCTGCAATTCCCTTCAGTTCACTGGGCTGTGCAGACAATCATTTTCAATACAGTCCAATAGCTCCATTTGTTTTTTCAGACTTCTTCCAATTTCAAGCCCTGTAGACTTCAGCTCTGCATTGTTTTAAGAGAAGCATTGTAAATCTCTTCAAATTCACATGCATCTCTAAATTAAAGTGCACTTCTGAAGCTTTTCTTACCCTTTCCCCTTAAAAGCATCAACAGCCCTGACCTAAGAGGAGGGCCACAATTATGGTTGTTTGTCAGTAATTTTGTTCATAGAAAGGACAATGCAGATTGAAATTTATTTTTCATAGAAAAACACTTGAACAGCAATGCCAAATAGCTAGAAAACAAAGAAAGAGGTGACTCTCTTATGGATGAAAGGCAAAATCCTCTGCTAGCACATCCTTTTCTAGGGCTAGCAACACAGACATGAAACAAGTAAAATTCAGAAAGAGGTCCAAATGCATGCCAAATAAATTATAAGAGAACTAAGCCTCATATTGACCAGGACCAAGAAGTGCTAAGCTGTCACTGAAGCCCAGGCCATTTGAATTTGTTTTGTGTTCAGGAACACTAATGCTGATGTCAGCAGAAACATTTTCAGAAAACCATTTCCTTCCCACATAAGGAATGGCAGAAGAGGATGCAACCCAGAAAAATGCCAGTATAGATCAATTCAAGGGTTTATTGACCCTACAAATAACAGCAATTTTGTCTTTTCCCATAGGATGTAATTCTAAACTGCCCAAAGTTCCACTGTTTGTGTAATGATATTTCTATGCTATACAGGATAGAGACAGGTTTTTACAGATTCACTAAAATAGGAACTGACCCCTAACATACATGAACACTTAAACAGGAACTAGAAAAGGATCAATTTGTTTCTAACTGATATTAGACAACTTTCATGGAGTCACATCCCAGCACAAAGTCTGTTGGGTTCAGGGTAATATAAATGAAGACCTTAGGAGAAAAATAAAGGAACTCTTGAATAATACCACTGTGCTAAACATTTTACATGGCAATATTCTCACCTAAAACATCCTGCAGAGATGTCCTTATTAGATAGAGCAGCTACAAAGAAAGGTCGTCTGCTTATTTTGCTTTGAAGAAACAAGGTTCACCTGAAAACACACACAGGAGTGTTCAGTAAAGTGAACTGTCAGGCAACCTTTAAATACTGGGCTAAATCAGCTGCCTTGTCTGTCAAGAGCAGAGAAACCTCAGGGGGCTGCAGTTACATGCCTGGATCCAACAGCCTTCCTGAGACAGAGCAGTGAATATTGCCAGTGAGACACCAAACCCCATCCTTTTGAATAACAAGAGCTTCCACAGCTTCTCATGCTGCTCACCTCCCTGCCTTTATTCATTCCAGCTCAGCCCATGGGAGTTGATTCCAGCCTCATTTCAGGGAAGGCAGGAGAGATGCTACAGTTCCATAACCGTTCTCCCTTCGGGCAGAGATTTCTGCCATCAGGAACTGTTGAGTGCTTTTAGTACTAATTTGTAATAGCCACACTCATTGCAGCACCACTTGGTGAACACAATGATGTGAAATGCAAAATCTGTTGAAAGCAAAATCTCAGACCGTGATGGAGAGTAACAGCTCTACCTCTGCATCCCAGTTTTTTCAAAACATCCTGGTAACAGGCTGTTCCCTTCCCATGGAGAGGCACAAATCCCAACCCAAATATTTTAAAGGGGTATATTTCCCAATCTCTATACTCTTTCCAAGTCCCCACACCTCTGATGCTTTTTCTAAGGGTGCAATCGTCAGTTTCAAAATAATCTTTTTAAACCTGATCTAAAATAACAGTTTCCTACTTGAACACAGAGCTATGTGAGCTGTTCTCTGTTCCTCCCCATTGCCTACATATTCACCAGGAAAGAGAGAAGTAACAATACACAGGAATTCAAATGCTTTCTTTAAAACAACATAAAAAATAAAGACCTTGGCAGTAGAGTGCTTTGCTCCTTGTAGGAGCTCCTCCCCAGCCAAAGGACTCCAGTGATTCCTTCACAATTCACAATGATTAGACCAACATTTTATATCTTGAAGCTGAAGGGAAGCCTTGAGTTAAGGGGATTTCAGTAAATATGGAAACACCTGGTGAGTTTTATTCAAGATCTGTGCAGGTAAAAAAAGAGTAGGAGTTAGGCAAAGATTTCCCACCTCAGTGCTGCTTTTGATTAATTACAGTGAAATTGCACTCTTTTATTCACTATTGTTAGCAGAATAAGAGTATTACAAAAGAAATTGATCCCTGATAAAATACAGAAGACATGAATGAACCCAGTTGTCCACTTGAAATTTCAACCTGGCTTCCACCGTGTTCCTCAGAAGACCCCTCTTCTGTCTTGTTTTCCCCTTTTCCAGCTGCAGCAACGTTCTGTTTAGATATCCTCATTGAATATCCACAGTGACTTTTATTCCTTAGAGAACTCCACAGCTCCAGAGCACATCCCTCTCTGTGAATTTAGGCCATTTTTGCCAGCACGCATTACTTGACATTTAAAGTGTCGCCATGATACAAAGCTCCTGGCACACCAAAATCTACTTGGAGATTTTTGTCCTCCTTTACAGTCTCTACCACATGTTTTCTCCTCTCCTTTTTTTTTTTTTTTTTTCCAAACAAGACTTTTCTTCAAATGAAAAAGTACCCTGTTGACATGCCTGTGAAATACTTGGCCTCTCCAAAGAGCATACAGGTTCACAAACAGATGGAAATTTATACGTTCAGCTTTATCTCAGTGTGTCAATACCATCATATAAAGGGATCACCCTCCTAAAGGAAGTGGATGCTCAGGGTCTAAAGTCCACAGAGGTCTTTATCTCCCTTGTTCAGATGCCCCCTTGGATTGTCATTTAACACCAGTGCTGAGAGCAGGAGGTTGCAGCTGTGAACTGCACAGATGTTTCCAGGCACACACATGTATGCTTTCAAGTGTTTACAGCATTCAGAATACACAAATACACATCTGGAGTTTTAAGAGAACATGTTCTAGCTGTGTCTGTCTTGGAGGATTTGGTTGCATTGGGGTTTTTTTGAGGCTCTTCAAGTACTAGGAATATTTGATGAAGCAGCTGGCTGCATGCAGATTTCCAAGAAATGAAAGAACAAAGATACACTGGTGAGCTGCGTTTATCCACCTCCAGGGTGAGATATAAAATGCATGAACTGCTTCAGACCAAAACAAACAGGAATTTAAGAACCTACTGACTAAAATGATAGGACAGAGATGAGAGCTGGCAGAAGTTATACTCACTTTTTAATTATTATTGTCAGCATTTCATGATACATCCTCCAAATTTCAACAGATACTCAGTGAAAAGTCTTATGAAAAACCAAGTGACTCAGGCCAGCTGTGCTGGACTGACCTTATTCTGTGTTCATATGTAGTCCCACACCTGTGCCACTTCATACCAGCAAAGTTCAGCATATGTAAGACTCCACCTTTTGAGTGAGGTGGCAATTTGACCCCAGACTTATGTGCTGCCCTTTGCTATCCCAGGATTCTCATTCTGTTCCCCTGCAGTGACCAGGCAGCTTGCCCACTCCCTGCTTTCCAGCAGCTTGCTGCTCCAGTTTGGAGGCAGATCCCACGCTGGTGCTTTGTCAATTGTCACCAACAGCTGTTGATTTTTCAGGATATATCACATGTCCTCATCAGTACCAGTGCTATTTCACACTTTATTCCCCGCAGTAACCCAAGACCAGTATCATCCGGTCTAGGTGATCCAACCTCACATTCTTTTGTTGCTTTTTATAAAATAGGCACTGGCAGATCAGAAATCCAGAGTACTGAGAGTAAGCAGTATGGAGTAATGTTTTCTTCCTGATGTAAAAATCTCAAATTAGTTTACAACAAATATTTCCATATGAGGTTAAGTTGATTTTAAATTTAATCACATTGCCAAACAGATGTTTGCCTCAAGACCACCACACACAAATGGGAGCTTGCCACCTTGAACCTGGTCGTAACCTACTGTTGTCTGAAAATTCTGAAACACAGTTAAACTGTAATTTTCATAGATTAGTGATTCACATCAGTTTTCCAGCCTCTTTCATTGGTATTTCTGATCACTACAAACAGTGGCATGAATCCACATTTTAGGCAACCAATTACTGACTCAGGAGTCTCCAGTGTAGAGCAATTGCTGCTCTCCTACTCGAGGAGCTGTGGCAAATTAGACATCCAGTAATGGACCAGGTGGGGAAAAGTGTCTTTGAATTGCCTATGTATTTGCAGTTAATAATTTGACCTGTGACTTTACCTTTAATCAGAGGAGACTAAACTTGTCAGCCTAAAAATAGTGTATGAGCTGTTGACCATTACAGATGAAGAAACAAGCAAGCATATGTTATACCTGCAATTTCCAAAATAAGGGGAAAGAATATGAATGAAAACTCCTTACCACTCATATTTTCAAAATTAATTTGAAGTAAATAGTTAAACAAACAAACTTGCAAAGGACTTTTCCAAAAATTACCAGCGTGAGCATCCAACATGACCCCTTTTCCCTTAGGTAAAAAATAAAAGCAATATACCATGTTTTAAATCATATGTACATTCAGATACTACATTAATTTTCTAATAATAAAGTTAATAAATGCAGAAAAGAAAAAGTTTTTCTCCATAGAGAATAACACACCCAGCTAAAGTCTTCTAAACATGTGATACAGGTAACCCATACAACCATACAAAAATATTTTGAACTGCCAGATCCAGGAGCATGTTTAGCATCCCCCCTTTGTCCCTTTTATTTCAACCCCTACTTCCAGTGTTATAAGAGGAGACAGAATCTTGGCTCTTTTTTTATTAGTTTGGGCTTTTTTTTCTAAGGGTTTCAATTTATCAATAGTGCTGGATAAGCTTGACTGCAATGAGCTGACTAAAGAGTCTTCTGAACACCACTGCTCTTCTTACACGTATTAAAATTTTCTGGAAACTGAACTCCAAAACGCCTGGATTTAGTTCAAACATTCATTTTTTTCCCAGGGATTTATTTGGAATTTTCCAAGCTTTCAACTGCAAGATCAGTCTGCGCCTCCCATGAGGAGCAGCTGGGCTCCTTGCAGCTTGGCTGGAGGCATAGGGGGAGTACCTATGCCCAAGGGAATTCCCCAGCCCTCCCCACAGGAGGGCTGTCAAATCCTCAGAGGAAGGCTGGAAAAGGTCTGTGCCTATGAGACACAGTTGCCATACTGAGGCAGAATGCTAGAGACACAGAGGTGGAGAGATAGAGCTGAAAAACAACAAATTGCTAAACTTTTTAGTACTGAAGGCAGCGAGAGTTTTCTAATTCCTTAGAGATGTTTCAGCAGTGAAAGGAGCTTTTGTTTTTTATCTTAGATGGCCAATACACATCAGGATTAATTAGTAGTCATTAGAAGGCATTTTCCAATGAAAAACAAGCCAACTAGGAAAAAGAGGACCTTCTGAATGTTTGAATTCAAAATGAAGCACAATTCTCACACAACACAGCTCTCATTACAATTTCTTCCATTGCCTTGGAGATACATATTTCACTAGGTAAAAATTATGATGTTCTAACAGAGTGTGACTTCAGAAGCCCAGTTCCTCCATGGGCACACTGCTATTTTCACTACACAGACAAGTCAAAATATGAAGGATAACATCCTCTAAACAAAACCAGAGCATCACACACCTCTGCCAGTTCCACTATTAATTTGTTCTGGAGAAGCCACTTTCAAAATTAACCTGAAGCTTGCAACTGTCTTGTGAACAGGAAATGGTCCCAAACACATAATCTGAAACTTGGGTTAGAAGATAAGTTCTTTAATCAATTGTTTGAAATATTCTGTCTTAGATCAATATTAAATTGCTAGTTGGAGGTAGAGAATTATTCCATTACCTCTTTTAGAAGTGCAGAAAATTGCTATAATTTGTCAATGGGAAAGGGAGAGAAGTTTTCAGGCTTCATCAATAGACATCAATACAGTCTCACCATAAACCTCTCTTCCAACACCTCCACAAGTAATCTTACAGTACCAAAAAGGTAATTGTTTTCTGTTACAAGAAAACTAAAATGCACTTGGCAAAGATTGCTGATAAACTAGGTTTTGTACAGAAATCTGCTACCAATGAATTGAATAAAGTTCTTTTGCTTTCTTAATTAGTGAGCATTATTCAGTATAAACCTGGGGTGTGTTTTTCTGGTTTTTTGGGGGGGAGGTTTTTTGGGGTTTTTTGTGTGGGTTTTTGTTTTGGTTTTGGTTTTTGGGGTTTTTTTGGGTTTTTTTTTAAATTTTGCTTTAAGTGTGTTTGATGTAATGAAGGACAGCTGAATGGCAGGATTCCTCTGTTCCAAGCTCAGTGTGATGCTCACATGGGCAAATAACACCCTGCCATTAGTGTGTGCCTGGACAACGAGGGACAGGGTGACAAAGGCAAATGGAGAGGTGAAGAAAACACAGCTACAAAGTAAAGCAGATCTTCACAGGAATCAATGGGAGCTTGGAGCCTGATCTAAAGTCTCCTGCAGATGATGGCATCCCTGCATCAAACCCTCTGCATTACATGGCAGAGCTCTGCTCCTGCTTTGCAGGAAAGTCGAATTCCTGCTCCCTTGCTTGGCAGAGGTAGAGACCTCTTTTCCAAGACTGTTAGCTTTTGAAGGAAGCACTACTCCTTCCTCCTCAGTCAGGAAAAAGACCGATTTTTGTACAATGGAGACTCTTTCAAAGGGGGAAGAAAGGGTTATGCATGAGCATTCAGGAGGGAGAGGTCCCAACACACAGGTGCAATAACCACCCATCAGTAGAGAGACATACAGTATGCCAGAGATTAATTCAGACATTCATTACCCTAGCCCAGAAAAATGGCATAACAGATCATTGCAAGTAAAACAACTGGCTTTTCTGAATGTATGCTTTCCCCTCCCTCATTCCCAAAGCCCCTCTTGTCCTCCCATCTCAATTCTCAAGCCATTCTCCACAGCACTGAGTGTGCACAGTACTGAACACCAGGAGCAAACAATCAGGGAACTGTGCTAAAGGCAGCTCATCTGAAAACACCAGCAGCATCACTTGTGATGAGAACTGCCATTCCTCATGGATTAGAGAAAGGCATGCAGCAATCTCGTAACACCTTCAGTGCTTGTGGACAAGATTGGCCATTATGTCACTAAGCATTATGTCATGAAGCTCTGCAAGCTTAAAATTCAACAGTTCCTGCAAGAACCCACTTACCAGCTATCCAAGGAGCCTGACACAGACATTTTACACCTGTTCTGTTTCCTGCTGCTTTTGCAAAAGAAATCCATGTATCTCACACTCATAACTTCCAGGAAAATTTAAAAAAAAATCTCCAAGTCCGACACCTCAGCCAGGCTAGGTAGAAAACAGAGGAGTGCCTCCCACCAGTGTGTCAAACTGAAACAGGGAAATCTAAAGCAGGAGGAAGAAAAGAGGTAATATAATCAAAGGCCAATTCCTGGAAGAGAAATGTTGCTGGTGAGCTGATCAGTATGGGTCTGCAGAAATGATGTATGGCGAGGTGGGGAGGGCATGTGTGCACACACATGCACACAAACGTCAGCCCCTGCCTTGGAAGTGGATTAGGTGGCAGATGGTGTCAGAACCTGAGCTGCTGTCAAGAGCAGAGTTCACACTGTCCTGCTCTCCTGTGCTTCGCGATGAAAGCAGCAAAGACAAGCCTTTAAAAGAAAGGCTGATAAATAGCTGACAATCAGCTTTGTCACTGGCAGGGAGTGGAACGACATCCCTTCATTTCCTCCCTTCTCCCTCCAGAGTTTTTAGAGGTAAAATCCTCTCTGAAATGAAGACAAAAGAGGAAACAAACGTGTGTGCGATCTCCCAGTGTGACAAATACCAGAGGCTCAGTTTTTCACAGAGAAACCAGAACCTGCTATTACCAACGCAAATATAAGAACCCAGGACAGAGTAGAGGGAGGCAGAACACTCAGCTTAAGATGTATTAAAAGCAAAGTAAGTAGGGGAAAAAAAAAAAAAAAAAAAAAAAAAAAAAAAGGAGGAAAAAGCCCACTGCTGCCCTTGATTGCCTACACAATGAAAATAAATGAGGGAAATAATGCTTGGGAGGGGCATACCAGCTGAAGGAAGTCACAATGACTTTGTGCAGGCACCCCTGTTATTACTAATTATTACAGATAATAAGGGTTTTCAGGCTCAGCAAAGGGATTTTTTTCAATTCCTAAAAGCTCATTCTCCCTGTCCTGTCACCTACCTCCCTCCCCCCCCCCCGTTTTCCTCTCGCCTTTGAGCACCTGCTTTACATAGCTTTCCTTGTATTATCATTAGCTTCCTGGATAATTGATAGCTGTACTCGTCCAGCTGATGCTAAGAAAAGCACGACAAGGTGGTTCGACACACACTTACTATAAATAGATACACAACATGGCCAGCGTTTGCCAACATCTGATGATGCCTTCCCTCCTGGGTACTAAAGTTAGCTAGTTTCTCAAAGTCAGGGAAGAAACGGAAAGCAAGGTAAAATGCCTTCAATAATTTTGCAGAGATTGAAGGGATAAAAATAAGAGTGGGGCTTCATATTTTTATGACATGCTAAAAATACCCACTTTATGAAACCTTCAGTGCAGTTTACAAAGCAGTGTTTCAAAGCCTTTTTTTTTTTTTTAGTAACTGTGAAGCTCCAAATATTTATCTGGTGATGGGGTCTTGGTCAATAGGGCTGAAAAGAGCTATGAGCAGGTCTCTGCTGAGTACAATGTGTGGGACCAAGACAGGATAGCAAGGATAGCACAGCCCTCCCATCTGCATTGAGCCCCAGGTAGCTCTGCAAAGCCCAAGGGCTCATGCTCCGAGATTGAAGGCTGTCAGTCCTGAGTGCATGGCTGGCCGGAGGCTCAGGCTGCCTCAGGCACTGACTCAGCAGCAAAGCCTCAACTCTGCTTGGTTCTGGACTCTTTTGGGGCAACCTGCTGACCTATCTATCCCTCCCCAGACATGCCAGAGGTAGGCTTCCAGCTGGAAAAACCTTAGTCTAGCTTGGCCCATCACCAAAGGAGGTGTGAGACTCCATGCAGTTCCCCTTTGGTGAACACCTGCTTGCTGTGGACCCTCCCCAGAGCCCTTTCCAGTACTGCAGTACAGAAATCACCTTTGCAGAATTCACCCAGACTCTCGGCAGGTTCACGCCCTGCCCAGCTTACCCCACTTCCCAACCCTGCCTCTCAGTGCATGTTCTCCTCCTTAGATAGAAAGCTATCCCAGCACAGTGTAGGCTCCAAAATCACCTGCTCCCAAATTGGAGCAGACATTTCTCTCTTTTTGCCTTATTCATTGTATCCAGCTGCACTTTGCAGATCAAGTCGATATTTCTTTCCCCCTATGTAAAATTTTTATTTTGGGAAATTCTTAGTGCCTTCCATCTACAAACACTAATATAGGCTCAGTTCTCACTCACTAAGCTTCATCAGTACAAATAAGGCAAGAAGCAGTTTAAAATTTCTCCAGCTGAGGAAAGCAGCTGCAGGAAATTATTTGCACATATGATACCAGCACATGCCAAGGTATCAGCACTGCTTTTGTCCTTGCAGTAGCCACCTCCCATTTCAGAGCTGATGAACTCATAGATGCCCTCAGGACTCTCTCATTTTCTTTCTGAAAACCATTTTAGACTGCAGGAGTACAGCAGCATGAAAATAAACAACTGTTTGTCCTAATCCTCAATGAAATACGGAAAGATAGATAACCTGGCACCGTGTGTTCTCACACACAGCAACCAGTCACGACACAATAGCAATATCTCAGACCTCAGGGAAGGGAAAAAAGAAAAGAGCCTGAGCCAAGCCTCCATGCAGCCCTGTGACAGGCAGCCTGCACACAGCAAGAACAGTGGGACAAAGCCACACAACTTTGAGGAGTGGGAGGAGGACGTTTTTCTTAAAAAAGCTCCAGAAATCTGCATAAGAGGAAAGCTTCATCTTAAACTTGTAGCTTGAAGCTACCAAGAAAAGCTTCATTAGGAGCAAAAGAAAAGGTTTTTTTTCTTTTTATAAAATTGCTTACCAAGTCAGTGCAAGAGGGCAAACACTCTATGGATGAAACAAAGAATAAAAGCATTCAAACAGTTTTTCCTCTCACAGCCAAAAATGTACCCACTAAAATGGAAGATTTAAATATTTAATGGCCAAAACAACCAAGAGAATTTACTCAAAACAAGACTGCTGGTTCCATACAAACCAGCAGCATTCACAATAAAGTTGATAGAAGTTTTACATTAGCTGAGCTAATACCAGTTGGGGACAGAAAAAAAAACACTCACAGAAGAGAAGATGCAGGTTCCCTTTACAGTAGTGAAAGACAGGGATCAAATGAAGAACAACTGACCTTTCCCATCTTTGTTACACTTGCACAAAGCAGTTATCACCAAAAGTGTGGGAGACAATTTAGCAGTGTTCAGTGTTTGGAGTCTCAATAGATTATGTTATAATTTTGAACTTGTGTAAGAGAACATATTCAACTTCTTTATAAATCTTGTCTTACTTTAATAGATTTAGTGGATGTCAGACTAGAAATAACATCTTGCATTCCTTTAATTTTTGTACTGATTGACCTCCTTTCAACAAATATCCATTATTTGAGCACTGGCACTATTAACCACATGGTCAAACCCTCAGCTACTTGACTGGAGTCTTAATCACACACTTGTGACTAAAGCAATCACCACCCTGAGATCAGCAATGCCTTTCTCACAAGCTCAGGTTAGCAGAAACCTTGGAGATTTTCCCACCTTTCCTTAGAGCAGATGGCTCTGTGTATTTCCTTAAGATCACCTGGGTATTTTCCTACCAAATTCCCACTCCAGCAGGGACCCAGGAAGCTGGCAATGTCTGACATCTCACTTAATGCCTCCTTGCAGGACAGGAGAATTTTTCAAATACTGTGCTAGAGAGCTTAATTTTGTTACAGGGATATGAGAGTTCCTTAAAAATTTAGGTACAAGAAAATTTAGAATTTTTTTTCCCCCCTATAAATCCAGACTTTTCAATGATGGTTACCTGCAATTACAGAAACAGTATTCAATGATCATTGCAGTCCTATCCAATTCCTTATTGCTCCCCACTTATTTTTGGTTTTACATGTCTAATGTTTTACCCCCCTCTTTGCTTTCAAAAATTACAGAAGATTTTTTTGACAGGCACACAAGCCTGCACCCCTCAGGTGCAGAAAAGTATTTTTCTGTACATTAGCCAAAGATGTGATTGATTTCCACCCATGTTCAGCCTACCACTGAAATTCTGCATTTCAGATACAACTTTAATACAGCAACCTATTTTACTTCAAAGTGGGCTGAACACACAGAAGTTACTGCTAATGGGGAATTCTAGTGTAGAGGAGACAGGAGTGGAAAGTTTCCAGATGAAAGGAAAAAGTCATTTCCCAATGAAAACATAAGTCAAAGGAGTGATGCTCATGATGGTGACAATTGCAGAAGGAAATCTAATTGGAGATCAAGAGAGGCAAGGTGAGCTGTCAGGTAGGCTGAAACTGAGCCTGGGAAAGTGAAGCCTTGCTTAGAAACATCATCATGCCTTTATTAAACTCCACACAGAGAGCTCAGCCTGACAGATTCTATCTTACTGAAGATCCCTGAGGCCTCGCCCCATCCACCACTTACTCTGTTGACTCAATCTTCGACTGTAAATGAAAAATTTATAAAAGGCCTGGTAGGAAGAGCAGTTGAATGGCTACAACCCCCTCTAGAACAATTCCTTCACGGTGCTTACAAACCAGAGCATGTGTTTGGCACTTCCCTCTCTCTGACAGAGCTCAGCCACAAGTGAGTGCCTGGGGTGGGCATCCCAGCTTCCCTTAAAACGCTGCTCTGCAGGCAGACCAGAGCAAGGGAGGAACAGTGTGTGCTGCAGGCTGTGCTCATGAATTCATTCAGAGCACAAGACACTGGGAAGTCTGGCTTAGAAGTGGTAACATTTCTAGGCACATCCCTTGCTGCAAGAACAGATCTTGCAGGTTTGCAGGAGAATCCCATGCATCCTCCTGGATTTTGCCATTCCTGGCTGGGCAGCTTGAGCTAACAGGAATTTCCCTATAACTCTGCCTGTCACAATTTGTCATGGCTGTTCCAGGGCAGAGCAGAGTTGCAAGAGAATGACAGCAGACTCCCTTTAAAGACAGTTCAGGCATTGATCACAGGACAATTTTGAGAATTATTTGCACTGTGTAGTTTCATCTCAAGCCACTCAAGATACACAGATCACTTCTGCTTCTTGAGAGCAGAATTTGTTCCTATCACTAAAATAAAATCTTTATTACACAAGTTACTCAAAAACAGGCACACTATGCAGTGCTGCATACTCTAAGGGTATTTCTGAACAGCAGGAAGGTATTACAATCTGGAATTAAACTGTGTCCTCACCCTAAATTTATGTAGCAAATACACAGGCAGAGGCAGTGTGGAGGGCATTTCTGCTAGGTCATCTAGACAGTCATACCCTGTAGCTGTGGAGATTTCATTTCCTTTGGCAAAGGCTGCCCACTTCCATCAGTGAGACATGAGGGAAAACACAAATATAAGCTTATATGGGAGCTCACAGGAACACATGTATCTCAGGAGTTTATGAAGGTGCTGTGTCTGCAAAGTAACACACAGTCAACCCATGGGGGTTCTTTCTTTTTTGCTTGTCTCCTTTTATTTTCTCACCTTTGTTGTTGTTTGTTTTATGGTTCTATTTTTTTTTTCCTGAGGTTTATGGTGTCCACTGGTCTCTCCATCCCCTGCACTCCCCTCCCCTTTTAAACTAATGCGCCCTCTCTCTCAAACCCTTTGCTTTCCCTTGGTAATAGAACATTTTCTCCTCCTTTTCCTGCTCTCACCTTTGAGATCCATCCCCCACACCATTTTAATTCAGTACCCTCGTTACACTTATGTTCTTTGCTTACCTTCCTTCTTCCACCTTCTCCATTTAATCTCCTCCCTCCCATTGCTTTGCAAATCTCTACCTTCCTTGCCCTGTTCATTTTCTCCACTAACCATTCCTCCCTTCCCCTTTTATCCTGCTCAGTTCCTACTCCCCCACTCCATTCCTACGCTCACAGCATCCATTGTGCCTTTCTCCTCCCGCCCCAGTTTCAAACCTCCTCATCATATTTCATTTTCCTGAATTCTATTCAGGTTCTTATATCAGCCTATCTCCCTTCATCACGTTACTGTATATTTCCCATCTCCTACATTTTTCCTTCCCTATCCACCCTTTCCATTTGTAACAGTAGCAGGATTGTTCCTCTTACTAGCAGCTATAACCTATTCAAATTTTGGACGTACATTTTTCGGGTCAGAGTTAAAGCCCCTCCATCCTCCTGTGCTATTTATCCATCTATAAGCCCCACACAAGTCTCATTCCTGCTACATGCAGTCTTCTGTCACAAGCAGGGCAAGTGCTCTCCCAATATGGAATGATTTAATCCTAGGGCAGCCCATGTCCTTGGGACTGTATCACACGAAACAGCAGCTCTTTCTGGTGGGACAAGTCCACCACTTGCTATTTACTCCATGAACACTGAAATTAGCCTGATTTCAGATTTCAGCTGCAGATGGATTGACCAACTCACTTTCTCTCAGCCTTCCCAGCACAAGCTGGTACACATCTGTGTGTGCACAGCCCAGGATGAGCAGGGAACTCTTCCCTGTGTCCACTGCTCAGCAGCAACACGAGTTCCAGTGAAAACTACGCCAGCCACCAGATGCCAAGGCACAAATACAATTCTTTCTCAATGTGAGGTGTAGGGGATTTTTTTAGTAGACAGAGGGGCATGATGATAATAAGTTATTTAAAAAAAACAAACTAACAAAAACCAAGGGAGATCAACAGACAAAACCCAATTAAGAAAATTACTCGATCAACCTCCCAGGGTTGGGGTTGATCAGGGAACCCTTCAGTAGGATCTTCAATACAAACAACTGAGGTTGTATAAAGAAGGTTCTTTGCAGTACTCTGCTCATGTAAACAGAAGCTATACTTAACCTCCTTAGTCCTCTCCTTACTCCCAGATTCAAATGACTCCATGATTTGGCATTTCAAATCCAAATGAAAAAACACAATACCTGGTGAGAGATGATGTTCTCAGCAAGAGGTCTGGCATCAAGCAAAGAACAAATACAAGCACCCAGGCTCTTGGAGCAACTACAGCACTGGGGAAAACAATATTTTAAAAAAAAACAAACAAAACTGACATTTTAAAGATTTCTGCTGCTTGTAGATACACTTATCCTCTCTGATTTTGTTGAAATGGCGTTGTCTGAAGACCAGAGAAGAAAGTTGCTCTACAACCTTTCTCACATCTAGGACAAGGGATGTGGCTCCTATGGCCTTGCAAAATAGGGGACAGAGCTTGATCTCATCTCCACAAACCTCAACTGTGTCCCTTCTGCACTTGCCACTCAGCTTCTAATGCCCCTCCATCTTCCCCTCGTCATCTGCCATCTCCCACTCCTCTCCTTCATCCTCCTCAGAGAGGGAACATGACAGGACTGCCAATAAAACAATCCCTGCTGACTTTGAGGCCTTACTCAACTAACATGGAGAACATGTCCTCTGCCTCTGGTACAGAGGACATTTTTATACATAAATGTTGTATTTCAGCAAACAAGCTGAGAATGCTGCTGCAGCTGGGTAAAGGTCTCTTTAATCCAAACTGTTAGAACCTTGTACTCAACCATTCCATCATTCTCCCCACTCCTCCCCAAATCCTTGAGGTGCTTCTTCTGGTATCTAGTTGCCATAGGAACCCTAATCTTTGTGTTTTTCTTGTTGAATAAACTAGCATCAGAACTCTTCTTTTTGGTTGCTCTGTCCTTCTCCTCCCGTTACCCCTCCCTCCCTCCCTAAAAAAGAGATCAAAAAGATAATATGCTTGATAATCATCCTTTCCTCCTCTCTTTCTTTCTCCACAGCTCCTATGCGCTTTCCAAGCCCAAAATCCATAATTTGGCAGAAATAACCAGTGTGATGCAGAGGGATGCATTAGGCCTGACTGTTCTCTGGATTTGTCCAGAGAGGACTCAGAGGCAAGGCAGAGAGCATCAGGTAGGATAATGCAGCTGGAGAACCATGCTATGATAACAGAGACACCTAATCCCAGCTATTTTAGATGAAACTCTCCAACACTTCCCATGACAGCTCCCTTCTCCCACAAACCTTATTATCAGCCTTGTCCTACCTCAGAATGCATCAGCAATGCAATTTTAATGCCATTATTGAGGGAACAGCCCTAAAAAGGTATTTCAGAGATGAAAGCTGAAAACAGAAAGCAAAGGAGGCTAAACATATGAGAAACACCAAAAAGACATTTGCAGTGGCCTAGAGCTTTTTAACATGAAGTAAGTTTTTTTTCTTTCTATGGACCAGAGATCTAGGCCAGAATTATGTAGGTTACAAGCAAACCTTGTTTCATCTGGTCTTAAGCCAATACTTAGAAGGTGATAACTCCCACTCAGACACACATTTTCTTTTCTTCATATATTTTCTTGTAACAGAGACAAAAAACTAAAGTGTGAAGAGATGCTAGGTTAAGGAATAAATCCACATATCTTTGTGTACATATTTAATTGTCTAACCATGTATTCCATCTCAGGAGGAATACATATATATATATATGCTAAATGCAGAGATTCCAAAGTTGTTCTTCCCCTCATAAATTTTAGTACAACAAATATCATCCAGAGAAAGAGCAATGCTGTATCACTCATTTGCATGGAAGTAAATATCTAGAAAATTAATAGTTTCAAGATGGAAAAGAACAGGGAGAAGGGGATTTTCAAGAGGCTGAATTCCCACCTCATGCAACACCAAAGCAGGTAAGTAAATGAAGACCCTGTTTACCTAAAATTAATAACTAGTTAATCCTTCATCCACTCCACAGCAAAATAACCTCACACCATAGCAGAAGCATCAGTTTCAGGATCATTTGGGCATACCCAGGGATCTGCAGCAGCTGTTCACTGGCATATGAATCATGGTCCCCATGGAAGACATTGCATTGCTCAGCCTGCCTCCAGTGGATAAAAGCACAATTCTGAAAGCAGTTGGACTACTGATTTCTAGCTAATTCAAGGCTTGGGCTGGTCTGAGTTTAACTGAAAGGCCCAGCAGCTATGGCGAATAATTGCCAGAGAAACAGTTGCTGTTACAGTGTGGTTTTCAATTAGTTATTGCCAGGCTCTGCACAGGTCCCCTGCTTGCTCAGCACACATGGATGCTCTTATGCCTCTGTTTGTCAGGAATGAAGCTAGGCTTCCCCCCAGACTCTTTCAGAAATATACCTTCTTAATTTTAAGTGCAAGGCTCAGGCATAATTCGGACAAAGTTTCATACATGCAACTTGGCTAACTTGAGCCCCACTAGTCTTTACTCTGTCAAACTATAATCTCTTATGATCTGGATCCCTCTGACATGCCCACTACTTCTTACTCCTTACAAGGGTGCTGGAAACAGCACTCAAGCAGCCATCTCTGGGAATATTTATGCATGTGTGACCAGGCCCACAAGTAGAAAGAAAAGACAAGCAAATAAAATTACACTAAGTTGAGTTAAGGTTCATTCATATTGTGGATGAAGGTGCTGCAAATGCCTGCTTTAAATGAATCTGTCCCGTGTCAGATGTCTCTTTTCTGTGATAAAGGTGGTCCTTTTTCTTCAGGAAAGCCATTTTTAAATCCAACCTGTTTCCTCTCTCCCTCTACTTTGCTTTTTTTCATTTCTCTGTGGGGGCTGCTTTTTTTGAAGAGGTGTACATGGGAATCCCAAGTGGCTTTGCTACCCCCCTTATGTAAAGCATATTCTGGGCTGTCAGGGTGCACAGATCAGCAGTAAAGCATTGTGGGGGCTGTTTCTTCTTCTTTAATCCCCATGAGTCTCCTACCTCCAGTTTTGCTCAGGGATTCATAGCTGAACAACCTTAGAAACAAATTCAGCTGAAACTATTTCAACTGAAACCTCCTTTGAGTTTGTACCTGAACTAAGAAGAGGTGGTCTAGGGGCCAAGGGGAAAATTGTCCAAGATGTACTCATTAAGTTAACCATATGCCACTTACTTGAGATTAGATTTCCAGTCCCTCAGAAGGTTTGCATGCTCTATTTTCACAAACTTCACAAGGTAAACACTATGAAGAAATAGGTGGGCACTGCAAAGAGCTCAAAGGCTACTTCACAAGAGCTTGGCACAGCAGTTTTCATTCCTTTCCCCTCCACAGTTCAGCCCATGCAAAATTTCCAGTGTCCTCCTCAGTTTATGAATCCTGCCTCACTAAGACTTCTCTGCCACCACCCCCACTCACTCAGTGACTCAGACTTATTAAGATAACTTCTCTTTTTCTAGTTCCTCACCTCCAACACACTCAGTGCATTAAGGCACATACTCCTGCACATATTTGAAATCCTCACCCAACCACCCTCTCTCATCCAACTTTCCTCCTACAGTTCTTGCACTCCCCCATCCTGGGATGACAGAGCCAGTCAAAACCCACCCAAATGAGTTCAACTTCTACTTATACTTCTGGCTTCTCTCAAGATTATATTGAGCTGGTGCTTGAAGACACCAGGACAAGAAGGTGTGAGGTAGCTCTCCTCTTCTACCAGCACAGGCTTTGGCAAAGGTGAGGTTCATCATGCACAGAAGATCAGCCACGACCAGACACATGGTGGGGAGAGGCTTTAGTGCTGCTCTGCAGCTCAGTGCATGTGCTGCACAGGGGTCTGGCTCTGACCCACAGCCATGGTGTGCCATGGACTAGTTTAGGAACCTACTGGCTCCTTTGAATAGTGAAATTTTGTTCCATGCAAGAAGAGGGACTTGTATATCACTATTTCCCCGGCTTTAAGATGTTCAGGGCAACAAAATCATCTCACCAGGTTTTAGGAGCAGCAGGTACCCCAATTTCCCACCAGGCTATGGATGCTCTGTAGACAGTTGTGCCTGGGTGGTCACTGGGTATAAAGAAGGAGGCTGAGGCAAGACAAGAAAAGAGTCCTTCCAGCCCCTGGGTCCAGGGTCCGTGCCAGCACAGGGAGGACCACGAGCCGCAAAGCAACACTGGCTCTGCAGGGGAAAGAAGGCTTTTGCTAAAGCTGGGGATTTGCTCAGATTGACACCTCTGCTGCTGTACAGAGCTCTGCACATTCGCTCATGCTCGCTTTTGTTCCTTTTCCATAAGCAGCAACAGGTGGGGAGGAGTGGGATGTACATGCGGAAGGAGGATGCGGTGGGAGCAGAGAACATGTTCCTGACATTCAGGGATATGTGTAGGGAAAGCTGTCTGCCTGGAGCAGAAAGGGACTGGGAAAGGCAAGGGGCCTGCAGAGCTGTGGGTCGCTTAGGTAGGAACAGGGACAGACTTCTAATTCTGGCAGCATCAGGTGGGAGTTGAGAAAATGGCTGAGGAGAAGGTTGGAGCAGAAGGAATGCACAGATCAGATTAAATGAGGGAATCTGCATCCTTTGTACCAAATGTAGATGCTCTTAAAATAGTCTTCTGTCACACTTGCATACTGATTAAGAAATAGTGCCCGTTTCTGAAGCATAATTCTGTGTGTCTTCATTTCATATCCACTGGCAAAATGCTGGAAACACCTGGAGCTAGGAAAATGGATTTGCTTTCTGTGCAAATCTCAAGTCTTTTGCTGTTTCCCTGATCCATACAACAGTAGTTCATGTGCACCCATTCTACTCCAACATTACAGTCTTCCCTGACCACAGGCTTCCAAGTCTAACCTATTTGGGGTGTGCATAACCAAACAACCCTGCTGGAAAATGACAAGAAAAATTAAACTGTGGCTCATCTCAGGTAAAAGACTCTTCTGTAATTGCACTACAACCCTTCCAGCCACCTTCTCCAGTAGGATTCGTTTTGTTTCTCACTCAGAGGCCAGGCACACAGCATTTATTTTCTCAGTGTCCAAATTTGCAACATAAGCCTCACACATGAAACGCCAGAGGGAAACAGAGCAAGGGAGAAGAGACATAAGAGAAAAGTTGTCCTCTTCACTTTTCTGGGTTTTTTTTGTTTGTTTGTTTGTTTTTTGGTTTTTGGTTTTTTTTATTGGGTTGAATTTTAAACAGTCTGGAAAGTTGTTGGACTACTTTACCCAAAAAGACGTTTGATCACTCTAATTCTGAGTCTGGATACCTGGACAAAAGATTCTGCTATTCAGAGAATAACTGAAACATCAGCAATAGCAGAGAGATAGCACGTGATCCAAGACTCCTCAGCTTTGAGCATGAAGATACCAGACCTATGAGAGAAGGAGATATAATATCTGGACACAAACTAACCTAGGCCTCTGTGGTGAGCTGCCAATAAGTGCTTCAGCTCCTGTTAATTATGGTGGTGCTTCTACAATGATGAGATGACTTCTCTGTGGAGAAGAGCTCTCATCAGGAAATTGGTTCTATTGCAATTAACATCTTTGAATATCCAAATTTAACATCCTCCTTGAGCCTTCTCCCTTATTTCAGGAAGTTTGTGATCAATCGAGTCCTGAAATAGAGCTGGAGATCTGGGATTCAGAGAAGGGGGAGGAGATCTGTGTTCAGGGGCAGGAGGGTTAAGTACACCACAGTTTCAAAATCAGCTGGTTGAGATCTCCAGCAGCATTTCAACCCTTCATCCCTATATGCATAATTTCCAAGAAAGCTGTTATCATCATCATCATCACAATTTAGAGGCAGAATAGGTGACAAATCCATTGCCTCAGCTCTGTCTTCGGGTTCAGCTGAAAGCCTAAAAACAAACATCCTCTCCTGAAACAATTAACACAGTCTGTCATAAAACACACCTTTCCTCTTCCCCTCCTTCAAAACAGAAATCATCTGTTTTCACTTCCTAAGACTCTGTCATTCCATCATTCCCCCCTACTGCAGCTCCTCACAGAGCTGAGGTAACGAGAATTGATGCCAAAGGAGAAAACAAAACAAAAACATCTTGCTCATCTTGCTCTGGACCACACTGCAACTGAAACACCCAGTGCTTCCAGCAGCAGCCCTGCCACTACCCAACTCACAGGAAGAGGGCAAATTAGTATTTCTGATGTAAAAACCTTTCAGGGATGAAGGAAAACAGGTTTTCTATTCCCAGCACACTTAAAGAAAAGCATATAGGCCTAGCCACCAAAATTTTCCTCATCTTGTACCACCACAAGAAGTCTGAACAGTAAATGCACTCACTTTATGGCACTGTAAACAGCGGGGGGGGGGGGGGGGGGGGGGGGGGGGGGGGGAAAGCAGTCATACACAGGAAGGATATACCAAAAATTTCACTGCTAAATAGCTATTAAATTTTAAAACTGTATTTGCAGCCAATACCATCAGAAGGATAAATTTTAAGGCTCAAAATTAATAACCATGAAATAAGATTTTTTAATATTATTAAAAAAACAGATTACTTTTGCTATATTATATTCAGTTATATAAAATCTGATTTCCTGCTAGATAGCATTAGACCCTCCCCAACTTGCAAAATGTAAACACTGAGTGCTTACATACTTATCTGAGCAAATCACAATGACTAAGAAAAATTGTATTACATTCAATTAAATGGAAATAAAATGTAGCACTTTATGTTCTACAATGTCATCTCTTGTCAAAAATGAAAAAAAAAAAAAATCAATGAAAGTTGAGAAATAAGTACAATAGGCACAAAATTGAGGTGCAGAATCTTGGACCACAGCTACAGCAGCTCAGAGAGTCATCTACACTTGTTTAATAATCAGGAAAATATGGCTCAAAATCACTTTTAGACAATGTAACCCAGGGTAGCCAGAGAAGAAAACACAGGGATTCAGTCTGTCTGTTCCAGGAGATACCAAAATCGATGTGAAATGAACAGAAAACTGAACAAATTAATCCTACAGCCTTTCATACTGAGTCCATCTTTTTTTTTTAATGAAAGATGCTGCTGAGACAGAGACAGGAAAACACTTGGATAAAGGCCTGTTGAATTAAGTTTTAGAGTTAGAATAGGAGAAATAGAAACTAGAGAACTGATGGGTTAGAAAACCCCTGCACAGCATGAGGGCTCAACAGCTGAGAAAACAGTGCAGAGGGGTTTGCAATGTTCCGGGCCTTCTGCAGGGCTGCCACCACTTTCAAAGGAACAAGTGAAGTTATAAACCAAGTATGATTTATGAAGGTCTACACACAACATTATGATTCATTAGTGAAAGCTAGGAACTAATAATTTGGGTCCCCTTGTCCCAAATTATTCTATATTTAATACAGTCTGTTCAGAGGCTGTTGCAAACACATCATCCTGTCTTCCAAACCACTGTGATTTGTGGGCACTCACACCAAGAAACATCTTGACCGTGAAGAGTTACAAATACAATTGAGGGGTTCTGAAGCTACTAATTTTACAGCTCTCAAAGCCAGGGTAATTTCAACAAAAGAAGGAGAATAACAGGAAAGCAGACTCTTGGGGATCCCATAAGAATTGCACTCACTGGAAACCAAGGGGAGGGATAAGCAGTAGGGATGAGTGCTCCATCTCTCCACTCAGGTGACCAAAGGGCCAGTCATAGAGGAAAGGTCTCTTGAGTGCCCTGGCATGCTGAAGGTGGCTCAGCTTTCTGTGCCTGCTGCATTCAGAACATCACGCCCTGACTGCAGGAGGAATGAAAACGGCACAGACCAGGAGCATCCAGTAAGCTTTGTTCTTAGGGCAGGTCAAATTTCAGTCCTCTTACCCTTCACAAAACCCCTCTAAAATTCTTGCACTTCAAGGCATGAATTCACAAGAAGTTATGAAAAGCATAACATCATTTAGAGTCTGCAAAGTCGTCTGTCACACCCAAGTACTTCAAGTGTTCTGCACCATACATCTAAAGCCACTTGGTCCTTGCTGACATTAAAGGAGAAAATTCCTCTATCTCTGCACTCAAATTGCCATGACAGAAACCAACAGGGTGAGCCCTTTAAAGAGCACCTTTGTTTCCTCACTGCAGGAACTCACTGTTGTACACACACAAACAAGCTGACACACATTGCAACTGACTTGGGTCACATAGCTGGCACACTGAGAGATAAATACACACATGACAACCTGGACCACATAGATACATATGCACCAGCACCCAGGAAAGCTTCCAACCTGCGTGTATTCCAAGGATGTTTGTCTTTCCACCGGTCCCACATTGTTGAGAAGTTCTGCTGGCTCCTACCCCCAGCATCCAGTGTCTGACTTGCTTGTCAACTTCAGAATATTCCCAGCATGGAGACAAGAAAGCAGTAGATCCAGGGAGGCTTGAGGAGCAGCCTGTGACTGACCCAGAGTAGCCAAGTGAAAAAAAGAGATGAGGGAGAGAGGGAGGGAAGAGATGGTTCCTGAGAGGTCACTGGAATAACTGTCATATGAGCAGGCTTCACTTCCTTTCCCATTTTTTTTATTTAGGTGAAAACATGAGTACCTACTTATGAAAGGGAAAAAAAAATAAGAACAACCTCCTTGGATTATATTTTTCCATGGAGAACCTGACAATGTTTGAACATCAGGACAGCAAGTAAAAGCAGAGTAAGCAAAACCCATGCAATTTCCACATTTTGCTGAAATTTTACTTCAAATCCAGGGATAAGCATAAAGATTTAGAGCAGTAAATAAAGAATCCTTTGCTTTTGCTTCAAGGAGATAACCACTGTGGCTTTCTAAAAGCTCCGAGTGCTGTAGCCTTTCATAACAAGTAACAAAGCCAGGCAGAGCACATAATAAACCTTACCCTGTGATGAAGTATAATAATAATACATTAACACAGTTTGTTGGTACATCTTTATACATGAGTAAGAAGCTACTGTGTTTTTCATATAAACGTTTTGTCTAGCTATAAGCAAAGCTGTTAAAGTCAGAGTGAATTCAGGAATAAATTCACTTCATTTACAGCGCACAGCAATTGTCCATCCCATACTAACAGCAACTCTTATGTTTTTGTCAATATGTTACTTTTATTGGGAATTTGGATGGCTTTTTAGCTGGTTCATTTGCTATTTTGTGTCACGCATCACCTGCTCTTCTCTGCTGGTGTTTTCCAGCTTTACAGCTGAAGATTATCCCTTTGGGCTGATCATCCTTTTTTCAAAAAGGTAATGCTGTGAAATACAGGAAGCAAGTATTAACAAATCCAGAGAGGAAAAGCCTTTCATAGATGTCTGCCAACTTTTCCATCTTTCCATTCCCTGAATGCTCCCTTCCCCTCAACACCTGCTACCCTCTTACCAAAATGGCTGAGATTCAGCGCACACACAAAGTCTCCTCCCCAAAAAGTGGTCACAGCATCCCACCTTCTGCAGCTCCCCTGGCTTCACCAGCCAAGGGCAGTAACAGCCTCCACCACCTCAAGTCCAGCTCCAAAGGCCTCTAAGCCAGCTCAGATAGAGTATTCAGTCTCTCCTTCCCCGAAATTCAATCTCCCACATGTTTCTGTGCCTAGGAGACCAAGGCACTCACTGACCTGGGTCTGCAGCCCTGATTTTCCCCTGAATAACTGTTGTCTCTACCATAAATGGCCAGCTGGGGACTCTGGGCACAAAACTCCCAAAGAAGACCCTTCTGTTTAGTATGATCTCAATTTCTACTACTTTTAACACTTTGGGATAGTTTCTGCATTGAGACAAGTAAATCTCCCATCTTCTCTCTCAGGGACAGAGAGACACTTCTGAAATATTTCCATTCAGCATTTTTTCCAATCATCTTTTAAATGTTTTTCTTCAAATCAAAGCTGACTCATCTGCTAAAAACAAGATAGTCTGACTCATATTTAACACTTTTTTCTCCATGGCTCATTTTGGTCAGCAACTGGCTTAGACTTTTCTTTGTACTACATATAAGGGGAAAGAAAAAAGAATGTACTCTAAACATCCATTCACTTCCAAACCGTTGACAAATGCTTAGGATAAATCTGTAGAGAGAGGAAAATAGTTTCAGCACCTAGAGACCTATTACAAATTAGAACAAAAATGAAATTTTTCAGCAAGAGACAGATTTGTAGTTTCATGTTCCCAGATTCAGATGAAAAGGGGGCTCTGTTCAAGAGATATTTGGCTAGAGGGTTCTTTTTTTTTTTTCATTTACCATCATGAAAAACCTCATAAGACTGAAAAACAGTGCTTCAGAAATGAAACAACAAGCCAGAAATAATTTCCCACTTACACATGGGAAGTGGGATAAATTTCATGCAGTGAAATTTATTACTAAATATTTCTAAAATATCTGCAAAGGGGAACCCTAAAAAGTGAGGCCCAAATTTAGGTGAGATATAAACAGTTACTGCTTCACCCATGGGAAGCCCCCATTTCAAACAAGGACAGCATCAACATCCTGTTTAGAACCACAAAACCCTGATCCACAGAAGGCTCCTGTGAGGTGGATCCAATTAAACCACCCACAGCAATTTTCCAGAGGAATACAAAAAGCTGGAGAGCAGATCTTATGGAAATTAATGGGATCTGGGATGTTTGTTGCCTCTAGCTTTCTTTCAAAGACCTCCAGGCTAGCCTCAGAGCCTGGTCTTCTCTTTGAAATGGAGATCACTAATAAAACCAAAACAGTGTCTTTACTCATTTGGGAGTAAACTAAGATTGCCTATGCAAAGGCTTTTCAGTAACTTACAGGTGGTAGTCCCAGCTACAGTGAAATACACCCACAGCCTAGAATTTAAGAAGTTGTTTATGAGATTTGGGTAGATTTAATAATCTTCTGATCAATTAGGACAAAGATAAAATACTTGGGGAGAAGAGAGGAGAGATTTTGACATAGCAAATGGAAATAGGTTTTAAATGTCAGAAGGTGAAACAGGCTTAGTTTATGGCTGTGTTTTGGAAAGAAGCAGGGAACTCCAGACATCTATATAAACACATAATTGAAGCATTCTGGCTCACAATTCTTACCTAGGTATCAAGAGACAGAGAAATTCCCCTTGCTTCACCTACTTCCTCCGTGCTCTGGCAGATGTTAACATCCAGACCCACTGCTCCCACCCTCTTTTTAGTGTAGTCTGTATTTAATGCCTCCTGAGACCTCAAGACCTGCACTTTTGCAGCCCAGACAGGCAGGACCAGTCTCTAGAAAACCCTCCTCCTGAGGGCAGAAAGTGCTGCTGGCATCCATCCCTGCAGCATCTGAACTCTGCAAGGGCAAGGTGACTTTGAGAGCGGCTGCGTTCCTCTAGAGATGTACTTCACAGCCTGTTTGAAAGGAGGGACAGCCCTGTCCTGTTCCTCACCCACAGAGAGGCAGATCAGAAGCTCTCCTGTCACAAGGGGCACCTCCACCACTGTCCCCAGCAGGCACACAGTGCAGAGCCAGGCTGTTTGCTCTCCAGGGCCAGGTAGCCAAAGGTCCAACTCATCGTGCGCCTCCACCATTCGTCAGCTGCATGTGAGCACTCGTGAGCAACATTCCCCTGCCCAGCTCAGAGGCACAGCTGTGCCTTCTCATCGACCACATGTCATACACAGACAGCCCAAGACACAACTGAGATATGCTTATTTCCGTGCTTTATAGCACAGGAGTTAGAGCAGAACACTTTCCTTCCAGCTGAACACCTTGCCTTTGCTATAACCAAGAAGGAAGCAATCTGGTACAGCCTGTTGAAAGCTAACGGAATGGCTCTGATTTTACAAAGCAGCACTTGGGATTTAAGGGGGAAACCACATCCGAGAGGAAGCCAGGGCTGTGCTTTCTCCCAGATTCACCCCTCTGAACTACCAGCAGCCCCCATTACTATATTGGTGGCACCTGGGCAAACCTTGAGGAATCCTAGCACTGAGCTGAGGTGTTCCCAGGGCAGTCAGAGCATCTCTATATGGGAAGGGAGGAGCTTGCAGGCTGCTGGACAAGCATGGATGGAAAAATAAAGTAATTCCTTGGGAACTATATTCTCAAATTAGCTGAAGCTCCACACCTGGTGGTGGGCACACCTTCTCATTCTGGAGGAGATGATAAAATTGTTTGTGCCCTCTTAGCTGTTCCTCAAGGAATTACTGTCATGATCTACTAGGAGACTTGACGAGATAATCTACTTCGGAAGAGAAGCACCAGGGTCCAGACAGCAGAGGGCTTTAGCTCCCCCTGAAAGCCCAAATTATTGAGGTCTGTGCTGGCACATGCTATCTGCCCTGCTCTGTGCTCATTGTGCCCCTGTCCTGCACTTACTGCTCCAGGACTTGGGAGCACAGAACTCCTCAGTCTGCCTGCACAGCTCAGAGAAGCAATGCTCCTACTCTGGAATATTCCTACTGACAGACAACATGGAGAATAAAAATTTTCAGTTGACTTGAAGTTGCAAAATAGAGCTTAACGACTAACTAGCAAATTGCATAAAAGCGTGTAAAAGTGTGCACACAGGGTGATAAACATAGCTAGAACCAGTGGATAAAAAGATAATAGGGAACATAGTGGCTTTTGTGGCAAAGTTATGTAAAAAGAAATAACAGCATATGCCCCAAGAGAAGTTCAAGGCAAAGTCATCACAATATTGGGGGCTTTCAATGAATATGACCACCAGAGACCTCTTTAGATGACCCTTCAGGACCATAAGAGGACTTCCAGAAAGAGGCAGAGGCATGCAAATTAATTCTAGGAAAAGTGATATTCATGTATTAGCTAGGAAATATGTTATAATGAATATGTTTAATCATAATGGAATAAACACCCTGTTGTAAAATGTCACAACACACATTCAATTAGAGGATAAATCCCCCAGATATGTCCAGCACTCTAATAAAAAAATGCCTGCTTTCTAATACTTCCAATTGTGTTAAAAATTTGTTCTCAAGCTGATTTCAGTATCACTACCTTAGAGGGCAGGACCAGCCAGAGTACAGCTCATGGCAGTTACAAACTGTTCTTCCCAAAGTATTGCAAAACAGCAGGGTTGGATCCTTGGCCAGCAAATCCTTTGCCTGAGGCCACAAGGGCAGATTGAGGTGAAATTCTGTACACTGGGCTGCTACATCCAGGAGGAATGAAGGTCAAAGGCTTTGGGAGAGAAGAGACAAATGAAAGACTGTATTAAGAAGGCAGCAGTCGGAGAAAGAACATCCAAACCTACTGGCACTATACCCAGAGAAATCCCTTATAATTGTGGTAAAACCTTTAGCCTGGCTAAAAATTAGAGAAAGCCTCTTAGGTGCCCCAAGCTCATGTGTCCCTAAGCAGGTACTCTGAAAAGACTGATTCACCCCTACAAATGTCTGAAAAATTCATATTTTAACCTTTAGTCTTGAATTTCATCTCCTGTGGTAAGAGAACAGCCTGTCCTCTGACACCCCAGTGGTGTTGCAGAGATTAGTGTATGCCTGTATAGGATTTTGAAAACCGCTTTACAGATCCCCAGAGTTTGCCATTATTCCCCAAAAAATGCTTCAGAGAGAGGCTTGTGCTCAGCATCCAGTGGCCAAGAGCAGGGCCAGAGCCACAGACCCCCAAGCTCATCTACCACCAGCACCCCAAGGCAGAAGGCAACCCCAGGAGGAACACATCACAGGAACACCTGGCATACAAGTCGCTGTCTGCAAGCCAGTGCCTCCTGGTAAGGATTCCCATGCACTTCAGTAACAGATGCAAGAGCAGCTCTGCTCAGCAGCAACAACCAAACTCTGCTGTTCTTACTCCACTTCAAAAGTCACAACCAAGACCAACACCATGGCAATAAGCAAGAGAGCTGTATCCCCAGAAAAACTCAGGAGCCTCAGGGAAAATGACTGTTTCCCCTCCCAAACAGGCTGAAACAGTCATTCCTCTCCAGCTCATAAAAGAGACACCAAGAAGAGCCAGGAGGAGAGAGGCAGAGAGAGACAAGCAAATATAACAACAGCTAGAGAGACAACAAAGCACTGACACACACACACACACACACACACACACACACACACACACACACACACACACACCACACACACACACACAAAACCCTCAGGCAGTTTTTGCCACTGAGTCCATCCCCAAGTTCACACTGCTTCTCTATCCCCTGTCACATGTTAACAATTCCTGTGGCTGTCCCCTCTGCTAACACACTCCAGCCAGAGCTGGCAGGGTCAGAACCAAGGACCCCACCTGGCACTGAGGGAATGTGCAGAGCACACCAGGGGACATGGCAGCCAGCACAGACATTCATGCTGCAGGAACTACTCAGACTTGGTTTTACACATCTCATACAATCAGCAGCATGGAAAATGTGTAGGAACCAACCATTTAATGCAGTAGACCCCACCAGCTTGGGCACAAGAATCCCATCTGCTTGATTTGCTCTTGATTAAGTAGTCCTCCCAGCTTTTATAGCAAAGGCTAAGATAATCTATACTGAAGTATGCTAGCTCCAGGAATCCTGATTTTCTTGACAAAACCAATTCCAAACAGACAAACCACTAAAATTTCAAACACCCTCACAAGTGAATATATTAAGTTGCATCAAAATTCATTTATCTTTTACATATTGCTTTCCTCATACTTATTCTCTAAACTAACTACAGTGGAAAATGAACCCCAAGTACACATAGTTTTTCAAGTTTAAATGCACACATAAAAAGATGCACAGAAATAAAAAAACTGTGGAGCATCACACCTGGAAAAGTCCACATGAGACAGGAGATCTGTTGCTCATTCTAGCATTTCTCTACATGAATGAGATTTGCTTTAAAGTGCAGCATCCTGATAGATTGCAGAAGCTTAGAGCAATATCCTTCTGGATCCATAACAGTTCCTTCAGTGCATACTTACTTTCATGCAGCCCATCATTCTTTATTTGGAGCTGTATTTTTATGCACAAAACAGTAGCTTTCAGAGAAGGCAGGAGTTATTAAAAAGTTCATCTGTTCCAGCTGCTTAATCCTCACTTAAAATCATCATTAATCCTTTTTTTATGACACCATAATTGTCCCTATGGCAACCAATTATGATGTCACAAACAAGATTAGAATTTTAGATAAGGGAACAGAATTAGCTTCTTTGCTATGTGCTGAGGTCCTTAGTGGCTGTCAAATCACTGCCCCGTGAGTTCAAGAACTCTGCTCAATATCCCTCCAATACCTATACTGGTATTTTAGGGCAAGGCAGAGAGGAGCACAGGCAGTGGCTTGTACCCAGAGAAGGATGGGAAGTTGCAGTGCACAGACACTCCCTTTCTAGCCCCTCCAGGTCACGTTCTCAGCTCCTGAAGAAAGAAATCATTGGCAGCTCCAATGACACTGTGGGTACTCAGCAGTCAGCCTTGTTACGAATGCAATTCATTCCTGTAAAAGCCTAATCCTTCTTTGGATTCTACTGAGTATTTCTCTTCAATGATTTGCCGCAGCAGTGAAGTCCCTACTAAATACACACAAAACAATCTTGTATGGCAAGTAAAGAAAAAGCCCCTGAGCTCACTTATTTCATGATATTTTCTTCTACTTACAAACCAAATAACCACAGTCTGTCATCTCTCTTCCTGCAGAACAATCACAAACACACTTGAATGCCTCAAGTGATTTACCCTTCTTTAGTCCTTTTTCATTTCATCTATAGCTTTTCAGGCTCCCAAAAAAACAAAGGAAGGAAAACGTAAAACTAATAAAGAGGTCGAATATCAGCCACCCAGGTGCCATTCAGCACATCAGCAGCAGCTGGAGGTGTCACATATTCACCATAAAGATGATTTGTCCCCATTCCTTTCCCCCCCTGCAGGTTTTGTTTGTGCTATTCTGGCGAGGCAAGTGAATTAGAGTAACAGCAAATGTTAAGCTAAGAGCAAAGCTCACCAAAAAAGGGACTGTCCCACGGAATTACATCAGCACTAGCACAGAGGCACCTGCTCAACCTGCCTCTAACACATGCTCCTTTCAGCAGCCAGAGCTGGCTTTGAACCAGTAAAGAACAATCCTGAGAGACCAGCAGTCATGGGCAATCCATGCATTTTACTTTCCAGGGAATCTATTGTAGCTCACAGAAAACACAACAAATGTGCCCCCCTACATAGAGATGCCCTAGAGAGGCAAGAGGTTTGCTTTCATGTCCTGCACTAGGACCAAATCACAGAACAAGTGGCTCCCAGCTGCCCTTGCAGCTGGCAAAGAAGTTCATTTTCAAGATGCAGTTCACAGCAGGCAGAATGGCAACATCTCTATTTGGCTGTAAAGATATTGCAGCACTTTATAAAATTGACATACTTGCCAGCATCCACTATAAGTCACCACTTCCACTTCAAAACAGATTTATATCATGCCCCCCAAAAAACCCAAAAGAACAATAAAACTAAAAGAAAAACAATTTTTTGCAAGAAAAATTCTGTTTTGCTCTTTTTTTTTTTAATTTGAAAGCATTTGTCAAACACTAACAAGCATATGCATCTGCATCTATTCATCCTATTTGTAGGAGGGGTCCACATAAAAGTTAATTTTAAGACTGCTTTCCACAAACTGCCTGCAGTCAATAGAGATAGGCTCTTTCAGAGGACAGTTTGGAGCCAGAATTATGTTGGCAAAATGGTCTTCTGGAGAAAACTCTCACATGCTAGCAACCATTGAGTAGGGGTAGTCTCCCCAGCATGAAATTATCCTCAGGGATAATTCCTCCCCTCCTCATACTGACTTCTTCACACATACCAGTACTCACAATTTTTCCAGAGCCAGCAGGGCGTGACACCAACCACCAAGGCATGCACATGGGGACTGATTCATCACAGCAGAGCCATTAGATGGAAATGCATTAGTCTTAATGGCAAGAACTGCACATTCACATGGTCTCTTCCCAAGAAAGTTCTTAAATCCTGTGGGAGACATATGTCTGGAACAGCAAAACCAGTACAAGCAGACACTGTTCTGTGACTGACAATTCAGCAATCCCTTGTCCAGATATAATTTACTGTAACAAACACTGCCTTGCTATTTCACCTCTCTTATATTTGTTTCCAGGCTGCAGTTACCAACACCCTTCAGTCTTGTCCTCTTCTGCTGCCCAAACCAGCTGGATGGGAGCTCCTCAGTCCAGAGAGCCAAACCTCACAGAAGTTTGACTAGTACAGAATTCTTGCCCTGCTGAGCCAAGCACGCTGTGGTGCTCAGCAACCAGAGCATGGTGGGAGAGAGATCATCATCCTGCCAAGATCCACCACCCTGGCGCCCCCTCCCTGAGACAGGGTTATTGCTGATCCAACTGCTCCATGCTCAGAAAGGAGCAGCCAAAGAACAAACCAACACCTCTCCAGGGCAGAAGCCTTTTCAGCTCTAACATCAGATATCGCTTTCATCCTCTCTGTAAGACAGAGTTATTGCCAGCAGGTGACTGCTCAGCTTTCTACTAACCAGTTACTTCCACCAGTAGCTGCAGAGGAAGCCTCCAAGACACAGAACATTCTCAGAAAGAGAAGGAAAAAAACAACCATTAACCATACACCTGATGTACATTCAGCTTTCAGACATCCCCAGAGAATGACCTCCCTCTTCAGCTGGAAAAATTTGGATGGCCACCCAATATTACTCTAATAACATATTTTAATCATGCCGTAAAGAAGCTCCTGCTAGCAGTCAGAGGACAATTCATCTTCCATGTTCCTTCAGTTTCTGGTAGCTCAGAAGAGTCTGTGTCATAGGGCTGACCAGCACTAGATGTGATTATTAAAACACATTTCTATCATGAAAAATAAATCACGGCCAAGACAGTTCCACGAACACTACCAAATAACAACTTTGGCTTGCACTCCCATTCATTGGAAAATTCTCATATTTCAAATCAAAACAAAATCACATTTCTCATCCAAATCAGAATGAAAAGAAAAATTCAGGATTAAGAAAAGGAATTACAGTATCAATCATTCTATACTTTACTTATAAGATGAATATATGAATACATTGGTTCTGTTGGGAGGCTTTTTAAAACAAATCAACATCTTCCACAGAAGACTTCAGTTGGAAAATATTATCAAAATACTATTAACAAAAATGGTTTTAAAATGGGAATATTCCACTGGGAATTTATAAGCTACCTCTCTCCACTACTGAAGACTGGAATTACCAGCAAATGCATATATTGTGGTACCTTCACAAGTACTACGTGATGTCCAGCTTCCTTGGAAAGAGCAAAAGGTCACCATTTTAAAAAGCAAACATGTTTTTCCACTGCTTCTCTGTTTGAGCAGACTCTTCACAGAAGGGCTTTGAAATCTCCCTTGTGTTTCAGCACACACCCCAGCTCAGCCACATCAGGCACGAGCCCACCAGGCTCTCCTGTTCCTCAACACCTTCATCACTCCAGCCAGTCACTGACAAACACTGTTGTGCCTGCAAACACCCATCAGGAAGATATTTTCGCTGGTTTTCATTTTTCCTCCTATTATTTGTGGTTCCACACATAATAGAAGCTGCTTTGTCTGCCTGTGTAGTAAATTTGTCTCATTGTCTCACAACCTCGCTGTGAGAAGCTGTTAGGATTGATTCACAATAGGGCCAACATTTCCATCAAGCAAATATCATGCTCAGCACCTGACAAACTGTGACACTGTTTGCAAAGTGACTGACTCAGAAACAAAAATAGCTCCCACTGTGTGTTTGGGTAGGGGTGGCTGGGAAAGGGGCTACCCTGCAGGAAACAGGGGCTGCTGTCCAGGCACAGCTCAGACACAGAAAAACCCAGGAGAACCCGGTGTTTTCTGATCATGATGCTCATAATGCAGGCAGGGAACTGCCTCTTGAGACAGCAAGCTGTGTCTCCTACAGCAGGGGAATCCACATCTTTCTCTTTTACAGACATTGGATCAAATTGGCTGGAGTTGAGTGGTGATTTGGCTGTCCCAGCTTATTTCCTCCCTCTTTTATTTCTCTCTGTATTTCACATCCTTATTGGCTTTTTTCAAGCTTGGAAGAATTTTTGTTACAAAGTATTACTTAGTGCACTGTAAGCGAGACTTTCCACCCTTCCTTCCTCTCCCTCTCTCATTTTATAATTGCTGGTGACCCACTGGAAAAGCCCATCTTTGGTCAGCTGGAGGATACAAAGCTCTGTCTGGGTTGAAATAATCAAATCCCTTTTTTATGACCTGCAGCTCCCAGCACAAGCAGATGGGAGAAGCAGACACATGGAGCAGGCCCACATCCATATCCTTCAGGAGGCAATCAGGCTCAGCTTTATAACTCATAAGATGCACAGCCACAAAGGACAGCAAAATAACATCACTGGTGGCAGAAAGGAAAGGCCATTTGGTATCTTGGCACTTCACATGTAAAATGGGATGATCTCCAATTTTCCTGAAGCAAAAGACTTGAGTAATCTTAGGACAAAGGCCAAAGACTGAAAAGAAAGTGAATTACCTTCTGTTTCTGCTAAGTCAGAAGAGGGGTATAATCAGTGTGTGATGGAAGCTCTGCCTGCCTCTGTCTGCACTGCACCTCTCCCTGAACAGAAAACAGCCCCTACCAATTAGGAAATGGGGAGGAATGAACCCAGCACTTTCAAAGCCATAGGTCAGCTCCCTTCTTCTATCTCCCTCCCCAAATTAGTCATCTTATCTCCTCTTCCCACAGAAGAATAGCATGGACTGTGAAAGGAGAGGAGCCCTCAACGCCTGGGCTCAGCAGCTGCGGCTTACTGGACCAGGTACTGATAGAACACCAAACTCAAAGCCTTTCCTCAGAAAGAAGGGAAACTGGAATTGTGAGCAGCTATTGTATGGGCAGGAAAACAACAGCTTCAACCTATCATCTGCTGATGGCAGAATTACATTTCAATGCTTTCCTTTCTGCACTAAGGAGGTGGGGGTAAGGGGAGAAGAGTGTACTGAGCAATCCAGGGATTAGGGAAAAAATACCATATTGCCCGACCAAAGGATTAGATTAGGTTTTCCTTTTAAATTTCCTGCTATCTGATCTCTCCCATTTTTGCCAGACATGAGACAAAAATTGGAAAGAGTGCATTCCTTCCTCTTGAATAGGTGGCTCTAGAAGGTTACATATGAGGAAATAAAATTACTTGCATGTCATATTAAACATCTCACCCAGTTGCAGCTAGAGACAGCTCATCTTGGTATCCTTCATTAAAAAACATATAGGAAAGTTTAGCAGAATTTACTCCTCTCAGTCTCTCGTTGTTTTGTTGGTTTTTTTTTTTTTTTTATCACATGTGAGGTTTTTCTAAACACATTCTTTAACACGGGAGCTCACACAACACTCTCTCTGGCCTTGTCCTGTCCTGGACAGCTTTTCTGGGCTTGAGACTGCCCAGAGGCTTGGATAAACATGTATAATGCCTGACTTATGTTGTTGATGTCCACCACATCCCCAGGAGTCAGGAGTGTGGACAGCAGCTTTCTGTGCACTGGGAAAGTCCAGTCTATTCCCAGAGGGAAAGGCAAGCAGTATCTCCTCTGGAAAGCAGAAAAGCTGTGCTTCTGCCAGCCCTCCCTTTGGAGGGTACCAGAGCCTGCCAGGACAGACTGCCTACAGCCATCCCTGCTGAAGGTTATGGTTTTTCTCCCTCTCAAATGGATTAAGGTTTGGTTGGCAAGGGGATTTTTGGGTAAAGAACTGCCACTCCCCTAGACTGAAGGCCATCGGGGTAGCAGTTTCCAAACACCATCTGTAAAATCTGTGAGGGGGCATCTTAACTTCTTCCTTGGTCTCAGTCCAACTCATAGCTGCCCCAGCATCACAGCCAACATTACTCATCCTTCTTTCTGCTGAAAAAAGAGAAATAAAATGCTGCCAAGACAGAGGCCAAATAACCCAATACTCAGTAATTTTGCTGTTCACTCTGGAATGTGGCACATTTATCAAACGATGATATGGTCCGTATCACACTCAAGGAAATGAAAAACACTGTTTTGTTGTTTGCTGTCCAGGCTGAACCAAGATTCACAAAGCCAAAAGAGAGTCCAGGCAAGCACCACAGCCCTACCCTGTACCCAACCCACTGGGAGCCTACTCCAGCACTGTTTGCTATGCATCAGTGAAGATTGTCGGACACCTCTCAGCATTTTTTCAATACCTGAAAAAGCTGGAAATAAATAAAAGTCGAAAAGCTGGAGAGGGTAACTAGAACCTCTTCCTTTTTGCCATAGGTTTGCACTGTACTGACAGGAAGAAGGAAAACTCAGTTTCTATTCCAATTACACTTTAAAAGAGCGTGTAACCCCTCTACCTACCACTGCAGGGCTTAGAAACTCCCTATATTGCAATTTTAAGGGGGAAAAGGAAGCAGCTTATGAGCATCTTGATGATAAAGAATCAGAGATAAAGCACTGTACTATAAAGCCCACACTATACTTGAAGGCAGGAAAAAGCTGTGGGAGCAACCTCCATGACTTAAATCTAACCTTGTAGAATGTGAAACCCAGTGTTCATGTAATTCTGTGTTCTTCACTCATTGTACCATGCACTGCACAGCCCCAGGTATATAAATAACACAGAGCACCAGGGGCTTGGTGAAGGCAGGGCAACAAAGGAAAACTATAGAACTAAAAGGACAGAGAGCACCTAAAAAATATAGAAAGACAAATTCTCTCATGGTAGACACAGGTCAGGGACAAAACTACCTTCTGCAAAGCCAAATGCAGTGCCCTACAAGAGAAGTGACAGTAGCCACTGTTGGCTACTTTCAGAGACAAAAATGAAAAACAAGGAATAGTTTAAGTTCTTTTCACTAATGGGAGGCCACCCACAACCAAACACATCAGCTGCATCAGTACTGTTGCTAATTCCTCCTTCAGTGTCATTTTAAATCAAGCTAAAATCCGGAGGTGACTGCAGTGCCAGAAGGAAAGGTTCCTACAAGCACAAGCAGCTGGCAAGGCACTGGTACTAGATATCCCTTGAGGCAGTAGCATCAAAGGCACTTATCTTTTGTTTCCTATCAGCACGAGGGTTTTTAAATTGTGAATTCTCTCAGTGTCTCAACTTACAAGTAACCTCAAAACTCATAATGAAGCTTTATTCACATCTTTGGCATTTCACGTGCTTTCACAGGAGAGTCCATTGCCCTCTAGGGCTCCATCTCAAAACCATAGATCAGGCTAACATCAGCAATTAGTAATGAAGGACCTGGCCTAGCATGCACCTTCACATGGCATTTCATTGCCTTCAGAGCACCTGCAGGATGCAGTGCTCCAAGAAGAATCAACCTCCATGTGTTTTCACAACAAAAGGGTATACTCCTGGGATCACTCACTAATTGGATGAAAGCATCAGAACTACCCCATTACCATCCCTAGGGGAAACTCATTAGCAACCTAATGAAATAAAGTGATGACAGGAAGGTATTTTCTCATCATCTTTTAATGCTAACGGGCTTTAAAGCTATCTTGCTTCCTCATCCTCTCCTGTGGTGCCCAGAAACCCCATGGCACCTCTCAGAGCATCACAGGCAGTCCCCTCTCCTGCATATTACACAACATCAGGGAGCAGTTTCAGAGCACAGAGGGATTCTAGGGTGTTCGACTCACATCTTTGATGAATCTGTGCAATTGAAGCTTAATCCCTGCCCCACTTGGAAAATGCTCCCCAGTGGGTCAAGCTTCCTGATGAGTCATACAATTTAGAAGAAATATTATCTGACTACTAAGGACTTTGCTGTTTGGTTTTATGACAAGCAAAACTTGAGAACATTTGAAAGAGATTAGAAATATCGAAACAAATTTTACAAATTTTAAATACTTTGAAGCTGGTGAAATTACAAATATCGGAGAGTGTTCTACATAAGCATAGTGCTTCTAACAATTATGTCTCTATTAAACATGATAATTTCCTTCTCCTTCTCTAAAAAGCAGCAGCTCATACCCCCAAACACTTCTGTATCATATAGCCTTAATATGTACATATTTTAGATGTACATATTAAACACAAACTCCTTAGTAACAGCAAGGGAGGAATGGATAATTTTGAATAAAACTGAAAAGGATATTAGAATGCAAGACAAAGTATTCGCCCACCACATTCCCACTGCCCACACCTCTGATCACTAAACACCTTCCTCCAAGTCCCTAGACATTGAAAAAGAGCCCACATCTCTCCACCAGGAGTCAGACCACCAAAAGCACCAATATCATTTATCTCTGTGACACATGTGTAGGCTAGATGAGCTTGAAGGGCTGCCAGCAGCACCACTGCCAATAAGTAGCCTGGTTGCTGATGGTACACACCTTATTGGCAGCCCAAAGGAAGGGCATCCTGCATCTTCTCATCTCTCATGTTTAGCCACAGGAGAAGCCGTGAAGTGCTCAATTATAGCTCAATCTCAAGTACAATTAGACACCTCCCTTCTCTCTGGATGGCCACTTGTCTACAACAGTGGGGATTAGTGCTAGGTAGTCCTAGGGCTGGTGAGCTGGAAAACTTTGTAGGTGGAATTTGAAGCTATAACCCCTCAAATAAATAAATAAATAAATTTAAAAAAAAAAAAAAAAAAAAAAGTTTGGATGAACCAAATCATGAAATAGCACTTTCCCATTAGGAACTGTAAGTTTCGAACTAGCTAAGCTTTCAAACAGCTGTTAAATGGAAAGGGCTTCTGGCAGTGCCATTCAAAGCTGCATTGGAAGGGAAATCCAGAACTGAAATGTTCAGGACCTCATTACCAAGGTTTTTCTAGCAGAAGCATTTCAAACCACCAAGCTTCCTCAAAAATGCAGTATAGTCAGGTATTGGGAAATATCAGGCTCAATCCCAGAGCAAAGATAAGGTCACCTGCACCAGTTTACTTTGTCATGAACACAGTAGTTAGTGATCATTCATTCCTCAAAACCACCTAACAAATCTTTCCCTTTCCCCTCAGCCTCTTTCCCAACTTTATGCTGAGCCATTTCCCTTAATTAACCAAAAGTGTTGAGACACTCAGAAGAACCACTTAGTGCCCTGAGGCAGCCTCAGGCTACAGAACATCTTCCAAAAGGAGCCCTCCCACTTACTCAATGAAATAAGTATGAAGCAAAACTTCATAGAAACAAAGAATGCTTTGGTTTGAAAAGGACCTTACAGATCATCTTGCTCCAACACCCCTCCCATAGGCTGAAACAATTTCCACTAGACCAGGTTGCTCAGAGCCCCATCCAATCTGGCCTTGGACACTTCCAGAGGTGGGCATGCACAGCTTCTCTGGGCAACCTGTGCCAGTGCCTCACCACCCTCACAGGAAAGAATTTCTTCCCAATACCTAATCTAAATCCATCCTTTTTCAGCTTAAAGCCATTATCTCTTGTCCTGTCACTACATGCCTTGGTAAAGTTCCTCTCCAGCTTTCCTGTAGGCCCCCTTTAGGTATATTTGGGTATATTATACTCTAACCAAGATCAAATTATAATATCCATGCACAGCTGTGCTAACCTGTGGCACACAGCAGCCAACACATAAGACAAGATGGTGCTGGTGTGAGGACTGCACACATCTTAATCTTCATGGACAGAATCCCTTTACGGGCAAAACACAAAAGACAGGTTTCCAGGTAGAAAAACAAAAAGCCTTTATGAGCCGGCTGAGAGGCTGTCAACTTCCCTGCTGGCAGCATGAAGTAGGCTGCACGTGCATCAGCAACAGCCTCACCAGGAGCTCAACATCCTAACAGGAAGGGCAAGAATCCAGAGGCTGGCACAACGTGGCACCAGGGAAGCAGCTGCACCAGCACATCCATACCAAGAGACATGGGAAAACGCATGGGAAAAGCACAGTATAGACAGAAATGAAAAGTGAAACCAGAGAGATGTGGGGACTTTTAAAGAGAAAGAAATGTGCCTGAAAACCTGGGATGTAACCATTGGCACTGCCCTTTCCAGCAGGGCTATGGCCTTTGCCATGAGCAAGCACATTAAGGTTTTGCATGCATAAATATGATTACCTTAGAGGAAAGGACAGGAAAAGGCTGAAAACTCACACACTGTACATTGGAATTAGCAACGAAATGACATCCCTTCATCTTTGCCCCTGGATAATAATACAGAGCTTGCACCAAGGCCCATAAGCACACAGCACATCAGGGTAAACATTTCTCAACCCACACAGGGTCCAGAAATTCTTCGGTGAAAGCACAGATGGTTTTCCCACATGATTGCAATTTTTAAGACACTCAGCAAAGTCCTTTTTGCCCATGTGCCACCATAAAAAACCTCTTCACCCTGAAGGGGCATCCCTTTAGCCACACACAGCCCCCAAATACCTAGCACTAACCCTCATGGAGGCCCCTGTAGTCTCCCTGCATGCACATGGGCTTTTCTAGAAGTACACTTAGCACTTTTTTTTTTCAAATATTCCCTGTCCCACATGGCTTTTCTTTGCTAAGAGCAACAAATCATAGAATCATTCAAAACCTAAAAGAAGCAGGTAAAAAAAATGTCCCCAAACAAACCCTGGGACATGTGGGTGATCATGTCAAGTATACCTGAGTCCATGCATTACTTCTGCTCATAAAGAGCTTTTAAAAACCAAAACAACAGCTTTGTAAAGCAAGACAAAAAAAAGGGGCTCCAAATTTCTAGATCCATTTTATTCCAAGGCAAAGTTTCTCACTGACAGTTTTGCAACTAGAAGTAGATACAAAGATGAGAGGCTGTCATTCCTGACTACTTTTTAATTATTATTCTTTCCCCCATTCCTCTTTTCCTTAACATCTGTGAAATCCTTTGTCTGACTGTCACGTGTGTATCTCATGCCCAGGCTCTGCTGCATGTACCGTAAAGGAAGAGCACAGAAGATTTTTGCCTGTACACATCTTCCAAAAAATTCAGCCAAGCTGCAAAAAAAAAAACCCCAAAAAAACCCCTCAAAAAACACCAAAAAACCAACCAAACAAAAAAATAACCAAACAAACGAATCTACCAAAAGTCTGGTGAGGCTTCAGGAAAATAATTTCATCAGCCCCATGGCTGACTCAGGAGAGAAGAACTGACTATCTGCTCATTTATTCCAAAGGACTAGAGAGAACAAAATCGGTTTTCCACTTCATCAAAGTTATGTGGCACCTGATTCAGCACTTTTTACACGATGAAATTTTCCACCTGCAGGGCAATCTGAGTGTACAGGTCCGTGCCTGTGCTACACAACAGCTTCATTATGTGCTCACAGAGGCTCACCCTTTCAGATGACTGAGGCACTTATCGCCTCCTGACTATGTACATAATTCCATTGCAGCTCATGTGTAATTTTAGTCAGAGTTACCACGCACAACATCTCTTTTGTGAGGTGCTGCTAAGCCCAGATAGAGAGGGGAGAAGGTTAGACACACTCTAAATTCAAAGACAGTCCCTTTATTTTGTGCTGCCTAGAGACACTGATGGCCAGATTGGCAGCCACACATCAATGTCAGGAGGGAACCTTAAATGTCAACTTGATTTTCCCCATAATAGGGTTCTTCTTTCTGACTACCCTAGCATTTTTCTGCAGCACAGAGTTTCTACCTCAAAACTTGATAAATCAAATAGCTTCATGAAGGCCTCCTCATGTATCAAAAACATCCAGTGATCTGCTCTGGGAGGAAACGACAAAATGGTGATGAAAGTCTGGGTGACAAAGTAAATCGAGCTACTGTTACAAGAGTGGGTGGTAACAAGACGGCACAGAACCTACCCACAACTCCAAACAAAGACAGTTGCACGCAGATCCTCTGAGATTAGGCCAGAGAGTGAGAATTATTTCCTTGACATTTGGTAGAAGATAAAAACCCATCCATCATTTTCATGCAGAACAGCCACACTCATTTATGGCATTAGAATGTGCTAAGATTCAAGGAAACATAGGTAAAATAAAACAATGCAATCATAAGATCAAAGGCTTGTGTTGGGCATTATCATTTACAAATGTCATTCAGCTTTAATTATTTATAATACTTCCCAGTACACGAGTAAAGGCTGTCACATTTCATAGAACAATTAACTCTTAGTAATAGGAGACACCTCTATTATCCTGTCTATATTTAATATTTACTAAGAAGTGGTGTGTGTTTTATGACTGTTATCATGTCTGAAAATAAAAGGGAAAAAAAAAAAAAGGATGTTTCCTATGTTTACATTTCTATTTTGGTCCCCATCTGTAGTCTCAGGTACTTAAATGTTCGTCAGTAGTGACAAGGCTTGCGCAATCAGGATTTCCCAGAATTTCTTTGCCATAACTTTTTCCCCTTCAAACACAGTGACGAAACCAACTCTAATTCTAACTCCTGTTACTTGTTGCCACGGCAGACAAGCGGTTCTTGCTGATGGTGCAAGGGGGAGAGGCCAGCTCGATTCTTGGCTTCAGCTGGCAGAGGAAGGGTCGGGAAAGCACACAAGGCACATCCCAAACAGATTCATTTGGCAAGCGGCGGGAGAAACCTCAGCCAAGGCAACTGAGCGCACGTCCCCGAGATGGGGACGGTTCGCAGTGACTCATGCAGCGGGCGGGGAGCTGCGGGCCGGGCTCGGGGAGCCAGGGACACCTCCAGCCTCTGCCGCTACCACCAGGGCCGGGCACCATTCCCCGCTGGAGCGAGAGCGGCGGGCACCGCCACCGAGCTGCCAGTTAGCGGCACAGGACTCCGGCGTGGCTCTTGACAGCCCCACGGTCAGAAATTCCGGACTCAAGCAGGAGCAAAAATCCTAAAGCCTGCCCCCCACTGCCTCCGTCAGGGTTTCTCAACTTGGTCAAAATGAAATTGCATTTCTCTAGGAAAACTACTCTCCAGTGACAAGTGTTTGCCAAACACCACTTGAGCTCTCACAAGAGGGCCATTAAAAATTGGAACTTTATTTTTGTTTCCAATGCCACTAATCAAGATTCCCTGAATTTCTAAATAATAATTAATTAAGAAATTAAAAACCATTTGGTCTATTGATCGTTTCAGTTAGCTTGCTCTAAGTTGTGTTGTTTGCTTTGATTTTTAGGGATGAGTTTTGTTTGGTTTGGGGTTTTATTCGTTTATTACTTTTACTATTTCTCTAAGCTTAAACAATTAAATTACAAGACCGCATTTCAAATTAGAGTTTGGAGGTGCATATACTTGCAGGAAACTACCAGATAACACACTATTGCCCAGATTTCCTCTTACCTTAACTTTTTATTGTGGAAATATTCTTACTGAACATCCATCTTCAGTATAACCTGAATTTCTCTTTATATCAAGAATTGCTTCAGGAAAGCAACTTTATCCTCTACTTAATCTAAAAGACACCAAAGGGTTCCTCACAAACTTTGCAATGACAAAATAATAAAAATTAAAGGGGAAAAAAATTACCTCACAGCTTTCTGTCCCAATACCTTGTAAATATTCTGCTGGTTCTAGAAATTTATGGGGTAAATACTACTCTGAGAATCAAACTGTAGAAAGCATTTCTCTCTGGCAGATGTACATATTTAACACACTTTTCAGTTTTCATTTGCCAATCTTCTCACAGCAGGGCAGAAACTGAACTTTTGGTTCTATCAGTTTTTAAAAAAAATAAAATAAAATAAAAAAAAAAAAAAAAAAAAAAAAAAAAAAAAAGCTTTTCATTTTGTGAGCCAATATTGCAGATTTTCAGCAGACGAGCCAAACATCGTTAAGATATTTAACTCCATATTTGCAGGGGAAAACCACCAATTAGGGTTAAGAATTGCAGCTTAGCTGTTGGCATCCTGATGTCAGCCGGGTCGGTCGGCCTCGTTTACGAGCGTGGGGCTGGAAAGGGAGATTTCTCCCCTGAAAGGGAAGATATCTCTAGCAGCAAGGGACCCCTCAGCGAGGGACTGAAGCTTCTGTTGGCAGCGCCGCCCCTCCCCGGGGCCCGGCTGCCCCGGGCAGATCCCGGCGGGCGGGGCCGCGCTCCGGGGCCGGGGGAGGCGCGCACGGAGCCGGGAGCGGCCGCTCCAGCGCCGGCAAGGGATGCCCACTGCCCGTGGGTCCCTAATGACAGCCCGGCGCCGGGCAGAGGGGCACAGCCAGGGCAGGGGCACATGCCCATGGCCCGTGTGTCCCTAATGACAGCCCGGCGCCGGGGCACAGCCAGAGCAGGTGCGCTCCGCACGCAGCTCCTGGCACGGACAGCGAGCGCCGGACACTGCCAGGTGCAAGGCGGAGGTGACACGGCAAGGTCATGGGAATTTTAAAGCTCCTCACGAGCCTCATGTCGTTGTTAAAGCAAGTTTTTTTTCCCTGCTGGTTTGACTGGGGACAAACACGCCTGCGTTGGTGTTTGCTACGCAAAGTCATGGCATATTTAGCACAGCAGTTTCTGCATTTCAAGCTATGGGCCACATCGGTGCAAAAACACTGATTTCTGAACACGTTACTCGTGCGTTTGGTACAATTCTAGAGAAACTAACGAGTTATTTGCATGCAACAAAAATTTCAGCTCATTAGAGATGTATTACATTGAAGATATTTGCTGCTTAACAACGAATTACAAAAGAATGGCGGGTGGAAGATAATAGCTTAAGCCCAGTCTCAGGCAAACTACAGTTTGATAAAACTAGTACAGAAGAAGTTTTCTTCCTTTTTTCCCCCTGTAACAATACCTTGACCTCCCATTTCACTCCTTAAACTGCCACCCCTAGATTTATTTTTTTTTAACATGCATTTTCATGTACCTTTAATATTTTTAGCAAGTTCCAGCTGTTGGAATTCTTTTTCCTGAATGAATAAAAACAGCTCTATGGGTGTGTATGGCAATGTAATGCACCTGGATAGAGAGCCCTAAATGAGCTGCTTGAAGCCTTGAAAATTTTCTATTGTGCCAGTGGGTAAGCGAGTCCAAGTGCCAATGTAAATAGGTTTTCCTGGACCTAATATAGCCATTTACATTAGCAAATGTGTTTCAGCACCATAATTTACTGAGGGAAATGGTAGCAATTTAAGGAGCCTGGGGTTGGAGGGGGTGGAGAACTCAGTGGAGGTCCTCTGTGGAAGTTTTTGACTCTTCTGTCTATCCAGATTGTTCTCATTATGGATAAATGATAAAGTACGTATTATCTGTGGGAAACCAGCTGTAAATGAGGAAAAGGTGTGAAAATCCAAGGATGCAAAGAAAATGTATTTTTTTGCACATATCCTAAGTCAAGTAGAACAAGTGATATACATCAAGAGATGCTTAAGAAAGGCTTTTATATCTGAAGGTTCATGACTTGTTATATGCTTGCATAGATGGAGAGGAGAAGGAGGGGGAAAAAATATCTACGTTTCCTCCTAAAAGCATTTATTATGAAACCCTTAAAAATATTGGCCATGCAGAAAACTTCAAGAATATCCACATCTTTAACACACTTCTAGACAATCTAGAGAGCAGAACATTAGAAACAGATTTTAGTATCTCCTCTTCCCTACTTCCATGCACCCCTCAAAAAAGCCAAAAGACTTATTGCAAACTCCTTGCCTTCTATCCCAAGAGCAGAAACATGACCCACCAACCCTGCCTTCTTAGCAGCCACTTAATTTCAGCGGCTCACCTCAGACTCTGCCTTTACCTGCAATGCATTTACCCCTAAATGGTACAAGCTAAGAAAACTGTCAGGGTAGAGATGCAAAAGTACCGAGAGCTGACTGATGTAATGTTTGTTTCAGACGTGTCCAGTAATTTTCATTTTCACATCGCTCACCTTACTGAGCCTAGGATGAATCATCCCAAACTTGACACTCATCACTGGGACCAACAGCCCTGATAGGGAAAGTCTCTCTGCACACATCAAGTATTATATAAAACTAAAGCTATGAAGAGTGTTTAATTACATCATTTTTAAGCCCTGCCACATGCAGAGCTTAGACTCAGACCAACTTCTAAGTTATCCCAGCTGTAAATTGAGAGCACATTAAGCATCCCCATGGCTGGGGAGAGTCTTCAGCTGATTAAACCTGGGGTTAGAGACACCCTTGTCTTGCAGGGACAAGTAACAGCTCTGTGTTTTCTGTCCTCCCAGCTGAGAGGGCTCTCCCCTAAGCACACTAGAACACTAGTTACTGCTGGCATGCTGCCCCCACAGTGGCTCTGCAACTAGAATTAGGTAAGACTCAAAAACTTTTTGGCATGGACCTTAGACGGCAATCCGTTTCGGCAGATGCTGTCAATTAGCAGGTCCTAGTTGGTAACAGAGGAGCAGACAAGCCCCACCGGCGGCCCCTTCGCGCAGGTGTATTTACAGGAGGAACAAACCCAGTTATGTGACATCAGACATACGAGGTAAATGCACAGCTATAAAAACGGAAGACCCTTATTATGAAAGTAACGTCCTGCTCTGGCCATAGCAGGGCATGTGGCACCCGGTGGCGGCCGGCTGGTGGCCCTCAGCCCGCAGCCACGCGTGGGGCTACGGGCACCGCAGCCCCCCTATCTCAGCATCCACTGGGGCTTATGCAACGGCGGCCGGCGCGGGTGGGGACAGGCAGGGAGGGGACACTGCCCTCCGGGAGAATTCCCTCAGAACAGCCCCCCCCGGCAACAGCGGAACCGCCAGAAAGGTGTTTCCGATCCCCGTCACGAGCGTTTGGAGGCACCGGGATCACGGGCGGCTGTGTTTTTACTGAAAAGGGGGAGCCCTGCTCCCCAGGCAGCCGGGCAAGAGCCCCGACTCTGGTTCGGAGTAACTCTGAAGTTCACCCACTTTGCCCGTCACGCTCCCCATCTCCCCTGGCGCTGCCGCGCCGGAGGAGCGCCCTAAACCTGACGGCAGCAGCGGGGCTGAGAGCACCTCGCTTGCTGGCTCAAGGGAATGCAGATCTGGGAGAGCTCTCTTAGGCTTCGGGAGGAAGCAGAAGCCCCTCCGGCTCCAGGGCGCTGCCCTCACGCCGCTGCCCGGCCGCAGCACCGCCGGACCCGTCGGCCGCCTCCCTACCCACCGAGAGGCGCCCGCCCGCCCGGCACCCACCTGTAGGACACCTGCTTCCTGAAGGTGAGGCTCCGCAGCTTCTCCTCCAGCGACTCGTCCGCCCCGGACAGCCCCTGCTCCTCCGGGATGCCGGCGGCGCCCGCCGCCTCCCCGCCACCCTCGGCCCCCCGGCAGCCGCCGCCACCCGCCGCCCCCGTCTCCTCCCCGCCGGCCGCGGCGGGGGGGTTCATTGCGGCGGGGCAGCGGGGCCGAGAAGGAGGAGGAGGAGGCGGGGGCAGGGGAGGGCCGGCCGGCGGCTGCAGGCGCTGGGGGGCGGCGGCGGCGGCCGGGGGACCGCAGCTGCCGGGGCCGCGGGGCGCGCTGCGAGCCGCGGCGGCTGCAAATGGCAGCGCGACCGCGCAGCATCCATCGGCGGCCGCACTGCAGCGGGGCATTGTGGGAAACTCCTGGCCGGCCACGCCCGCCGCCACGCCCCGCCCGCCGCCGGCCAATGGGCCCGCCGCGCCCGCCGCGCCCCCGCGGCCACGCCCGGCCCGGCCCGGCCCGGCCCCGGCCAGCCCGGGGCCCCCGGCCGTGCCCTCGTCCACCCGCGCTTGCTCGTCACCAATTGCTTCCAGCTCGTTCCCCCGGTGATGGCAATTTGGCGCACCCAGAATCAAAGCACCCGGTGGCGGAGACGTCTTCTGACAAGCATCACGGGGACCCTTCGCAAAGTGGTCCCACCTGCTTCTCCCTTTTCTTCATCAGGGGACGGTAAGGAAAACTTCAGCGGAAAGTGTCAGCGTGCTTTCAGCACAGGACCTGACAGTGACAATAAGATTAAAAAGTACAGAAAAGGTTGAGGTCTGTGGCTACACAGAAATTTACAGGAATTATGCACAGATAGTGCTTTGTTTTCTGCATCCAAAAGTTCTCCGAGGTAATGCAATCCAAATTAGAAAGGCAAAGGGGAAAAAAAAATAAAAAGAGAGAGAAGCATGAACAGTTATGCTCTACAAAGAAGGCAAACCCTACACGAAGAGATTTCACAAACTCTCGTGCTCCACAGATGACTTCCCTAAGCAGCCTTGCCTCTTCTGTGTGAACCCTGTGCCAATCAGGTTTATGACAGCCAACAGATTCCTTACACCTGATCCTCACTACTTCCCATTCCCAGATTCGGCTTCTCCACGTGAAGCACTTATTGTGTACACATCTTTCACCTCAACTTCAGCACTGACAGGCCCTCCAAGCCAGCCAATTAACGTCTCCCTGTCCCCTCTTGGCAGTGGCCATCAGCACCTTGTTGGGCCATGAAAAGTGGGTCTTTTCACTACAGCGTGAGTATTGAAAAGTTGAGCCAACCTTCAAAGGAATGTTCTACAGCCCTATGCATAACCAATGCCTACATTCCCTGCATGCACAGGTGCTTCACCCAGTACATGTTTTCTCCCCCAAACCTCAGAGTACTTTCAATTACTAGTTAAGCACATAAAGCATAATTAAGCAATGTAGAACGTTTGCTTTTTAGAAGCAAAACTAAGGTTCTTATGCAGGCCTGTAAAAGGCAGGTCCAGATCCTCCTCTGAGCTGTGTGCAGAGATCTACAAACCAGCATGAAGTGCCACTGGAACCATCAGTGCCTTTTCCATTGGGGGGTTGGGACCTCAGCTGGAAAGACTCCAGTTGAACTTCCAGGGAAATCAGCAGTGAATGTTGCTTGTGAAAACATTCAATGTAAGATCGTGTGAAAAATATTTTTCGCAGAACCAAACTAAATCATCTTGGGGTGGACCTGCTAAAAAGCAGTTCAGAGCCAGCCCAAAAGCCAGCTTCAAGGATGAGGAGTAGCACCATAAGTCCCTCTCTTATCAGTGCTATTTTTGAGGTTTTGTCAAACCGTGTGGCCCGTTGCTATGAGAAGATGCCAATGACATGTGCTAAAAAACCTGCAACTGCAAATTAATTTTGCACTCAGAGAGCAGAACACTGTGCATCTCAGAGCTTTATTCTCTCAGCCCTTGGTCCACATGAGAACAGCTCTGTGGCCTGTGCCCTGGCTAATGGCTTCACCTCCCCCAGAGCATCTGGAGCAAAGCCTAACAACTAATCAGGATTTCCTACCCCCTCTGCAGTGAACATCCATGCCACTGAGCCACCTCCTCCTCTAGCACAAGCCCCCCTGTAGCTCCTGCTTGTCAATAACCCTTTTATCCACATGACCAAATTTACACTCTGCTCCAGGATTACCTATTTTTCCTCTGACTGCTGCAATTTGCATGACTCATTTGCAACATGAAGAGCTAAATTGACTTCCTTTGCCTTTTTTCTGAAAATGAGCAATTATGAGAGTCTGAGGCTCGTGAAGGAAAGCCCTGCTTACGCAATTACACCTGAGGTGTAGCTGTCAATCCCTGTGCATACTGCAAGGCAGCGACAGCAGAAACTTTGTAGGAGTATCATGTTTGCTCCGAGGTGTGGCTGCAGACATACCACTGGGCCAGGAGGGAAAGGATGAGCACAAAAATAGATTTTTAGCAGGTTTTGCCAGTATCTGGGATTATCATGCTAACAAAAATCCAAACTCTCAGGTCTGGGTTCTCATCTCTTAAGCGCTGTCAGGTTAAATGGAGCACCTCACATCACACCGCAGTGCTTCTCCTGATTGTCAGGGAGAGCTGACAAGGTTCAGCAGGTGGGGTGCTCTTTTTCCTGGGTGGAAACTTCTCACCTTACTGCATGCCATGAATAGCAGGGTGGATGGTGGGAATGATGGAGGAAATGCAGCGAAAGGAGGGATTTCAGCCTTTTGGAGTAAAGCCAAGGGAAGGTTTATTCCATTACTCACACGCCTGTTAAATCCCATTTTGAACACTTCAGTGTGCACAGACTGTGTGCACTGCAGTGAGTTTTATTCCAAGCATGAGGGACTGAAATTTCTTTTTCTAATAGAAAAGTGATGGATATATGAAAATGGGGATGAGGGAAGAAAAGGGTGAGGCAGCCTTACTTTTTCAGTATGCCAGGCTAGCCAGTGAGAAGTCAGTCTACTTTAAATGCTCCATATTCCTTAAGTTCATACAAAATTCATCCTCTGGTTAGCCCCCAAAATTCAACTTTCAGGAAAAACATACAAAACATATTAAAAAAACCACATAGGCATGCGTATGCATGTTTTGCATCTCCTCCAATTGTAAACATTTTTTTAAATGTGACCTTAGTGGCCAGCATCCCTTTGCAGATCCAATTTCGATAGATTGGATCCACCCACAGCATTCCCTTTTGATCAGCGTTTGAGGGTCTAGTAGAACACTGTTCATCCTTTGGGAAACTGAGGGATGTTGAGGCTCAGGGAGGAGGGACCCACCTCATCTGAGCAGATCAAACACTGGGTTTTACCAAAGAGGTTTAAAAGAAAGGGCTCACCAGATCCCAAGCATTTCTTTAGACAGGGAAAGTGAGACAGCTCAACAGACACAAACTCAATCTACAATGGTTATCTTCCCTCAGCTGTACCACAGCAAAGATAGGGGCTAGAACTTGTAATTTCCTCCTTCCTAGAGATACACAAAATAATAATTTTATAGCAATGTATAGAACTCGTGCAAACACCATGTAAGATTAATTCAATAATGAAAGTGTAACCATTTGAAGCCCACACAGATGCAACACCAAGAAAATGAGAAATCAAATAATTCACTTCAACTTTTTGAGGCACAAACTGGAGGGAGACAAGACATCCAAGCATTATTTTTCATTAGGAAGGAAATATACTTTTGGTTCCAAGGATCACCTTGCTTTGCTTAATCTTAGTGTGATTTACAGAGAGGAGGAAACTTCCACTGGCTTTGCAGACCAGGAATCTGAAGCATGGAATAAATAGGGCAAGCCAAATTCACCAGCATGCCACAAGCACGAGCCCCATGTTTCTAAAAAAATCCTAAAGCAAACAAATCAGGAAAGGGAGCATCAGGAATGAATCTTCCCTGAGATACCTTCAAGGGGGGTGAAGTCTGTGCTGTTGTAAAATAGGTTCAAACAATAGCTAACAGCATGAGAACACTTTCTACCCAAACGCGCCAAGAGAGGCATCACAAACTGCATTTGGACATCCTTCCTCCTGCCCTGCAACAGGAATCAGCCTGAAAAAGGAGTATCAAAATCTAGCCTTGAATTCAAACAGTAGGATGCTTTTCCAAGAACAGCATGTCCTGGAGGCTGATAGGCAGGGAAGGCTGACAGCTCACCACACAGCATTTCCCCATTGTGTGGGGGTTTCTTCTTTAATCACAGACTCCCTGCAGCATCACCTGCTGTGTGATGCTTTGAGGGTCACATGGAAATCCCAGGAGATTCTTTACCAATGGCTGATCACGGGCCTGTGTTTTGTTTGTTTGGAGGAACTGAGCTCAGCTAAAACTAAGCTGAGGGTAACTTTCCCCATCAGTCACAGTCGAACGATTTTCCTCTAAAAATGCTATATATGGCTTGATGCTGCAAACAAGTGCCCTGGATCAATAGTCCTGGCAAGCAAAATTGCCTGTTTGGAAAACAAGAGGCACGCAGGGTAGATCCTTGGAGAAGAGCTTCTTTTTTTTCTTCCTTCACTGCCAATTTCTTTTGCTACTTTAACCTCTTTAGCCCAAAATCAAGGCAGTTCTGAAAATCCACATAAGCCACAAATTTAGTGCAGGCCACGGTGTTCCCATTTTCATGGTAAGCTGCTTTCCCCAAATTCTAAAGCAGCCTTCTTTAAGAGGCCTGGGAAAGGAGGCACCAAAGCCATCTGTCTCACTCCCATTTTCAGTTAGGCTGGAACTATTATTTCCATGGCCAGTATTTCCTGCAGAAGATAAAATCTTGGTTGCTGCTGTAGGGATGCATGGTACTCTTATATGAGGTCTCCCTCCTAGTAAAAAACTGGGATAAAGCAAATTACTCTACCATGTGTGATGCCAGCTCTGCACAGGGTGATTTTCCATCTGCACTAGGTCATCCAGCATCAAGTTCTCTGGGTGACCAGCAGAGCCACAGAGTGCCCAGACTGAAAGCAGACTGAAATCAAATTTTCTCTTCCACGTCTACTCAAAGTAGCAGAGGTCAGCTCTGTGCCCTGACTGGATGCTGGTTTGGGCTGTGGGCTGTAAAGATGAATGCTCACACAGGCAGAACAGCTTCCAGACTGCTGGAGAAAGCTCCCTAATTATCTCAGGGCTGAGGCAGGGTGGGAAAGGAGCTGAGGCCAGCAGAAGACCCAATCCCCAAAAGCCAAAGCAGAAAGTCCTCTTTTAAGAGTCACTCCAGTTTAAACAAGACCAGGGCAGGGAAAGGCCTTACCTTCTAGAGTGCTGCCCCAGCAAACCCTGGCAGACTGGTGTCACTGGGCTGAAGCAATGTCCCCTGCAGCACCAGCTTTCCTGGCCCCCACTTTGTACAGAGAACTCACTGCTGATGGGGCTGTAGCACAGCCTTGCACTGAGTGTCAGCACCACTGCTAATGCCATTTGCCTTCACCTGATTTCCACCCATTACTGAGATGTAACTCTCTGCTAACCTCAAAAAGCTTCAGCAGAACCCCACATCCTTCCTTTTCTCTCACTAAATTACCAGGGTTCTGCCATGTTGAAGACAGACACATGGCACATGCTGGCACACCTGGCAAAATCGAGGGCCCAGATTTTTTCTGATCATCAGGAAATCAAACAACTAGCAATTGCTTTTTTTCTACAGAAAATATTTATTTGCAAGAAATGAAAAGCATACATACTTCACTACATACATATTTAGGCTACAAAAGCAGGTAGTCTGTTCTCTCACAGAATCAGGCAGATGATTTAAAAAGGAAAAACAGCAACGTCTTTCCACCCAATGCACATGTTTGCAGTGTGAACAATCAGGTGGGACCATATCCAGATGACAGCACTTGTACAAAAATAGAAAGGTCACTGAACACAGACACAGAGTTAAATAGACATGGCAAGAGAAAAGAGATATCTGCAGTCAGAAGAGGCCCCAATGAAGTTTACCAAGGAGTTTGAGGGGATGGGGGGGGGAAGTGTGCTTATGCAGTAGTATCATTTTCTCTGTCATCTTACATAGTTTTAAACGTTTGCACAAACCTATACTGCATTCACACAAACAGAGGGAAAGGGAAAGATCAGCTTAAGTGCCCTAGGGGTGTCACAGCAGAGTGACTTAGTCACAAGGTGCTGTTCTGCATGGCCCAAGGCAATGGAATTGGCCATGGATACTTCTCTTCCAGAGAGCAACCCCAAGTAATTTACCCCTGGAAGGCCTAGTGAATCTCAGGGAAACTGTGATGTACTTGCACCACCCTCTGAGAGGAAACTGCTTCCCCTGGCTGGCACTCACTGCACCCGAGGGGTGGTTAGGGCATGTGGGCTCCCAGGGGCAACCTTTTAAGGTTAATTTACACCACTTAAAGAAAAAAAAAATATTAAAGAAGAAAGCATTCAAAGCCATAATTCTGCAGACTAAAAATGATACCAGAATATAAAGTAATTACTTTTTGTACCAAGCCAGAACTGTTTTCTAGAAATGCCAGACAGTCTCTGCACACACACAAAATAACACAGTGCAACAACATTCAGTCGACAATTAATCACAGGACAGTCCTCAGACAGCAATTCACACAACAATTTTATGAGTGCTCAGTGATGTGGAATGTGAACAGGTTTCAGAGGGAAATGCCTGGACTTTCTGCTGCACCAAGCCCAAAGTGCCCTATGTGTTCAGGTAGATGCCTTTATTTAGCAACACTTATTACATAAAGAAAACTCTGTTTTTGAAACCTTTTGATCATTCAGCATGCACATGTGCACAGATGCACACATGCTCATTCTCACTAACTGTACAAATGAAGAAAGCAAGATGCCATTATATCAGCACCACTGAATTAAAATCTGTTATGGTAAAGTCAGATATGAGCAGAGTTCTGTTAAAAAAAATTCAGTACCTGCCTCTGCTTCCCCCTCTCTCTCTTCCACTCCCTTCATTATGGACTGCTAAGGTTCAAAAAGATTTTTACCTGATGTTTAGAGGGTAAAGTGGGATATAACATAAAGGTCAGGTATGCATAAACAGGACTGCATAGCATTAAAGAGCAAGGAGAGTAGGAGTAAAGCTAAACCTAGTAGGTAACTAATGAAAGAGGCTATCACTCCTGACTTATGGAATCAAGAACTAGATTTCCCTGTAATGCAAGGAGTCCCTTCACCTGCCTTTTCCTTCACCTTTTCTGTAAGGCAGGTCTACAAATCCAGCTTTCCCATGTTCTGTTCTCACCTCTTTAGTTGCAGATGTTGGAGGAAGAATCTGGAGATTGGTTGTAGGGCAGACAAGAGACTACGGCTAATAAAGAATATCCAAACTCCATTCAACATCGGATCCAAACAGCATCATAAATGAATTTCCTGCATGATGCACTTTTTTCTACACAGGAACTGGATTCATTCTATTATATATAATATACTACACACACACACACACACACACCTTGATGAAGTAGAAAAAGGCCTGACATAAAAATGAGAAAACCAAATTGCAATTTCCCTCTCAATCCTGGAGTCTCTAATGGATGCTGATCACCTTAAGCAAGGCAGTATTAATTGGGATCAACCTTTGACAAATCCTCTGAATGCCCAATGTAATTTTATTGGCCATGAGAAAGCTTTGTGATGGATTGGATCCTTATATTTTCTTTGTAAAGACCTCACTTAACACAGTTCATTCCCCTTTGCAACCCCCAAAGTTGTTAAACTTTAACATTATATAGTGCAAAGCAGCAACACATCATAGCACTCCACTGTAATATAGGCTGGGACAACTTCTGTAGCTACAAAGTACTGACCTATCATTTCACCTTCAGAATACAAAATGTTCCCTTTTTAATTAGTGACTTGAGAAAGAAATATTTTAGTCACCAAGAGTATAAAAATACTCTGTATTCCTCTGTTCTTGGCTGCGTGGGTTTTGAACAATGGCCTCTTGGCATTCGCTGGAATCTAGAGCCCAAATACTCAGTGGAAATCCCTCCCAACGTAGCAATTAGCATCATTCACTTACTTGACCTACATTCTAAAAGCATCTAGACAGAATTCACTACTGATAGTTTGGGAGGATGGGAGTGGAGAGGTGGGTTGGTTTCTTTAGCAGGGAAAAAAAAAAAGTTTTTAGATTAATTTTTGGTCTGTGTTAGAAGAATCAAGAGCACATCAAGATACAGTATTACACAGATGAGATATGGAGGAAGAGGTCTCCTGTCAGTATAAATCAAACCTGCAGCCTCCAAGAGCAGTGTGTGAGAACCACACTGGTTGTATCAGCTGGGATGTAGCCTAAGAACCTCAGCCTAATCCATTAGTCTGTGCTGCTGAAAAATATTGAGTAGTACAGGTGAAATGAAAGTGCAGCAAAGAACTAGACATGGCCTGGGGAGAAAAAAACCCAACATTATCTACACACTGGTAACAAGGCTGGAAACGTCACATGCCCTATGCTTCAGACTTTTTAAATACACATATATATAAAATAATGCCCTACATTCCTTCATAGCTTATCTCCCTAGAAGCAATGACCCAACAGATCTAGATATGCTCTAAAGCCACAGGCCAAAAGGTAAGTTTACTAGTGTGTATAAAGTTGTGCTGATGAGCAACATAACCTTACAGCTGAGGACTCTAAGTTTATCACTTAAGTCCTCAGCTGGAAATGGAAATTCTGTAGCAACAAGGCCTGTCCACACACACACACACACACACACACCACACACACGATTCCACAGCACCAAGTCACTGATCACCAGAAAAAGCCCACTGCAGAAGGCTAAGGCCTCAAGTAATAGAGTCAAACTAACTAAAAGCACTTACTGGCGTCCTCCCTAAATATGCCTTACTCCTCCTTCCCCATGCCCTGAACTCAGAGCACAGGAGCTGCCTCTCCCTGCGGTCTGCAGTGCATCAACATTCCCACCGGGGTCCCCCCTGGATGCTGAGGCTGGCAGTGCAATGGCACTTGGTCCTGCCTCCCCCAGCCCCTGCTAGGCACAGAGCACGGGCAAAACTCCCTCTGGACATTGTGGGGTCCTTGCCACACCACAATCTGTGAGTAGGTGATGACAGGGGATTCCTTGGCCCCCAGCACAGAAACCTCTTCTATTGAGGCCCCTGAAGAAAAATGATCATAAGCATACCAAAGTGAAGCAAAGATTTTCCTTATTATAAAGTAACCTGTAATACAACAAATCCCCAAGCGACGTGTGTGCTAAGTCAAGAGATTCCCTAAAAGAGTACCTAAAAATAACTTAAAGGATTACACAAATTAAGATTATAGCAATAGATTATCAAACACTTAGAAGAAATCAGTATGGCCATACTGACTTGGGTGAATTAGTACAGAGGACTGACCCAGACCATGGCCAGTTTAAAATGCTCAGGATGAAAACATGATTATCTTCCAACCAGATTTGAACCAATATGCCCAAATTAAACACAAAAAAAAAAAAAAAAAAAAAAAAAAAAAAAAAAAAAAAAAAAAAAAAAAAAAACACAAAAAACCCCAAAAAAACCCAAACAAAAAAGGGCAAAGTTCTAATAGTGGCCAGTGCAGTAGGTTTCAGAGAGGAGGATCCATTTTGGTCATGCAAAATCATCTATCCTTTAAGAGCTGAGAAATAATTCCACTTTGGTTTTCACACAGTGAAGTCAGCCAGCTGTATCTGAAATGGGAGGTGATCCATTTAGCTGGCAATGGGCTGGAGCTCAGGCTGCACAGTGCAAACTGCCAGACTGGTAAGTGGTGGTGTGCTTCACACCCTGGGGCCTCTTTTGCAAAACTTTTAACCACCTGGTTGCCCTCGAAGGTGCAAATCAAGGGTGCTCTGGGAAAAAAAGACCATTTAAGGAATTTTCTAAACTATGACCTTGCCCACTTATACTGACTAGTTTGGGGTCAATCCCAGCTTTCTCCTGTCACTTTGCTGACCTCATGTGGCTGAGCAATGCAGCCATCCCCTGTGGCACTCACAAGAGATCACTGTTTATGTGAAGCCTTAAACCATTTAAAGAAAAACCCAAGCACGAAAGCTGTTAATGGATATTGGAATGATTCAGAGAACCCAGCAGGACCACTGTGAAGGGAAACAGACTTTCCAGTGGAGGCTGACCCATGCCAAGATGGGAACACTTGCAAAACAGACTACAACAGCATTTCTCCTCTCATTGTCACCTCAGGTAAAATAATAAGGCACTTGCATAGAAGAATAGGGCATTACTTAGAAAAGCATATCTGTACACCAAAACCAGATCATGGAGTCAGGCACTTGTTTCACTGTCACTGATGTGAAACACCTTTTTAAAATGGCACAGAGGGGACTGATCCACAATCCCCTCCAATTCACCAAATGCTTCCATTCATTTTACTGAATTCTGAGTCAGGCCTTAGGGTGGCAAATAGGATGCCAACAGAAGAAAGTCTAAGGAGAATGAAGAACAAGAAAGGAGCTTGTGTGACAGCTGCTGTAATAAAATACAAATTCAATATTTTACAAAATAGAATAGTTGCAGGAAATATCTACTGTACATAGTAAAAAATTATTTGTAAGGTTAGGTTAGCTTTTCCCTTATTTATCATTAGGAAAAAAATAAAAGAAAAAGAGCTTCAAATCACTTTTTTTTTTTTTTTTTTTTTTTTAATTGACTTCTTCTGGTAAACTGTAAAGTAACTATGCTAGCCTGCTGAATTAGGATTTTCACATTAGACCCATCCTCAATGGAGCACGAGTGCCCTTCTGTAGAAACCAGATAAAACCTTGCTCCATTTCTGGACTGAGTTCAACTCTGCTCCTGCAAGGACAAATTGCTAGAAGCACAGCTCAGGCAAAGGCATGACCAGGGTTCTGAGAGAGAGAGGACACGAAGACAACAACATGGGACAAGAAGGAAACAAAGCATGGAGAAGAGTCCTGGACCAGGATCAGACCTGAATGCTGCTCTTGGCTTTCTCAATGAGCCTGGGCCAGCCGCTTCAGCTCCCCACGTGCTCATCTCATTCCTCCTTTGATAGGTCTCCTGCCTACATAATCAGCTCCTCAGATCAGAGGCTGCCTTGCCATACAGTTAATACAGAACCCACCACCTCTAGGCATGAGCTGGGCCTGTCTGTACCCAAAGCAGTTGGTCTCAGATCACATCTCTGGAAAAGCAGGTCAGAGGAAAATAAGACACGTTGCTTTATTTTAGGACAATTCAAGCTTCAGGGGAGGAAATGGGTGTTCAGTGATGTTTGTGTGTCCGATTTCAGGGTCTGCCCAGATCACTGCAGGGTTAGGAAAGCTCAGTTCTCTTCATTGCAACTGCCTGAACAGAATTTTTCAAAGGTAATAAATACTATTTACAACAGTAACAGGAAGATGGCAAGGAAAGGAAAACACAAGACAATCTGACACTGGGTCTACACAAGAATTGTCATCAACCAGACAGAAGCCAGTAAATTAAATCCATATGGTCCTCTCAGGAGGCACTTCTGGTTTAAGCCTTACATTGATTTAGTTTGTTGGGAAGGAACTGACTTAAACTAAATAGATTAGCCTTAAGCAGACTGAAGTGTATCCATCTAAAATATTGCATAAATGTAACAAAACCTGCTTTCCAAACAGATTTAGTTAAACTAGTGTAATTCTCCCACAAAGAGTGTGGTAAGACAGCAACAGATCCTTGCTTAATTTCTCAAGGGTGGAAGCAGGGAAGCTTACCAGGACTGTTTTCAATGCACAGAGAAACCTACCCTGCTAAGTGATGAAGAGACTGGAGGGGAGAAGAGAGAGAGCTTAGGGGAGGACAATTCAGCAGCATCATGGACCAGCCCCCTCCTGCCTGTGCTGGGAACTCAGCAGTGTCAGGGCCCTTCCCTGCCCCTTCAGAAGCAGGCTGCACATGTGCCTCTCTATCCCCCAAAAGGCTCGAGCGCTGTAGACCAGTAGGCACAGAGCTGTGGTGAGACTCTAAGCACCATCATGCTGCATCTCCTCTCTCTCTCAATTACCTCCTCCCAAGAAACCTATCACCCACGTGCTCCCACTGGTTTTGCACAATTCACCCCTCTCCAGAATGTCTTTGTGCTCAGATCAGGCTGTGTGCATGTACAGGCACACACACAGCCACCAGCCACTGGCACACTGCTGGCATCATCTGCCATCATAATTCAATCCTGCCCTTGCAGTGTTAGACAGGAAAGGGATAAAAGCAGAGACAGGGACTGTGTGCGACGTGAGGGAGTTACAAAGACGAGATCCCATCTGTAGTCACAGCCTCACCAGTCAATGCAGAAGTTGAACTCCCTCTCTTTTGTACTTTGGTTCACTGAGGATGACAAGTCAGGGGAACTTTGGTTGAAAATATGTGGGAAAGAGGGAAGTCAAGAAAAAAGGCCTTTTTTTATTTTTAAGAGGTGGCATTGACTCTTCTATCTAATTCAATTATCTTCAGTGTTTCATTTCCTTCTAGGTCGGAGTTGACTCTGTAGGAAACAAAAAAACCAAAGGTTAACGCTAATAGTAATTTTTTTAAGTACATATCCTGCTTGATTTGGCTAACTCTAAAGAGCCATTCAGTATTTACCAGGAAAGTATTTGTCAGTTAGGTGAGTCTGGTAACATACTGAATTATACTGAAGTAGTCATCCCTTTAGTTCCAGGCAAGTAAAGGTACAGCAGAAAGAAGCCCATGTATTTAAACCAGTGATTCTCTCTCTTTTCAGAGGCCTGCAAAACTTACATTTACACTAAAAAAAAAAAAAGAAAACTGACAAAAAATCCCTTACATTTATGCTAAAAGTGAGGGAACTCAGTGTAGCAACTTAAGTAGTCAGATAATTTTGCACGCCTGTCTCTTGAGACTGAGTCCTGCAAACTTTCCACGGTAATGCTTTAGTAAGATCACTGCTGTGAGAAACTCCCAGCTCTTCATGCCCTAACCTCACTGAAATTCCAGTGAGTCACAGCCTCACACTTCCATGCAACTGCCAAAAGCCTATTCCCCTGGGAAGCACACAAGCAAGTGCTTTAAAGAAGTGGGTAGGCCCAACTAACAGGCTTACAGGGGTTAGGTTTCTGGCACAAGTACCCAGGTTGGTAGCTGTACCACTACAATTCTGTTGCAACCACTTCACCAGAGCAACAGGAGTTGCTCAGAGTGACTTTGCCTATAGGCTCTCCAGATAAAAACCAAACTCTTACTTCATGTTTCATGGTGCCCAGCATAGCTGAGCTGCTAGTCTGACCTCTGGCCTTCAGGCATGAACAAGAGTGACACAGAACACCCATGCGACAAGCAGCCCACCCTGCACTCACCTGTGCTGCTGCAGGCCCAGCAGCACTGATTTCTCTAGCCTTGTCTCATTGGCTATTGTGAACTGCATGATATCATCCTGCTGAGTCCCTGACACAGCTTCCAGGGACAGTGTTGTGAACTTGGAGGTGTCTGTTTGCCTGTCACTGCGATCTGCAAAGGAGATCGGGCTTGATGGCTCCTCCAGCTGGTGGGGCTCTTCATAAATTAGTAGACTCCTTGACCTCACTGTGTGCAAAGACAGAAGGCAAAATGAGATGAGCAACAGATAGCGGAGAGAACAGCCCTGGTCATTTCAGGAAATGGAAACTGGTAGGGCAGAGCCAAAGCTGCAAAGGCCTTGCCTTTTCATAGTGATTAACTGGCAATTTGACAGCTGAAGAAAGAAACTACAGGAATGGCCCAGGTAGGGATCAAAATGCTCTAAATTATTCACAAAACCAGAACAAAATTAAATAATAACTTTGATAATATATTGGTTCATTATGGTTATGTAATACTAACAGTTTCTCATTCAGTCCTTGGACTCTTTGGTGATGACTGGCAAAGAAAACAGCAATTGAAATAATTTGTGCATTTTAACAGTATGAACATTTGCTACCAAGGAGAAACCCTGCTAACTTTAGTTCCACAAACAGAGGCAAAAAATTCTTTAAACAGAAGTACCAAGCAGGCTAGTGGGGAAAAGGTTTTGATCATTTTTATGAAGTCTGCTGCCATCAGCATAGTTTGACAAGCTACCCTTCTTAGAAAAACACAGGTATATAAAAAAAAAACGGCCATTCAAGGAGCAGAAATGCAAGAGGTGCTTGAGAAGGGGGCTAGGAATGGGTGTGAAAAACAAATGCTTAAATACAACCAAGCAAAGAGCAAGACTGGAATAGCTGTCACTTACCAATGGAATCTGTGTAGGACTCTGGTGAGGAATGCTGCCTGGGCAACACCATCTTTGTAGCAGAAGGATATGGCCCATAGCTCTGAGAGAAGCTGCCAAAAACTACTGCAAAGCACAGCACCACCATCTGGCAAAGAAAGGGAGGATGCAGGAGAGGTGAGTGCACTTGACCCACATGTGCACATGAGAACCGATACTTTATCAAAACAAATCATCTGAGGCCATTCTCAACACTGCATTCCTGGCAAAGGCACCTACACAATAACAATTCAGCCTCTTCAAGGGCACATTTCAATGCTGGGGTTCATTTTTTCCATGTCTGCTCCATTCTGACCAGCTGCCTTATTTACTCACAAAGCTGACATGCAGATAAAGCTGCTGTGTGTATTTTACAGGTACTGCTGAGGATTTCCAAGGCTATTTCTGCTGCTGGCTCCAGTCTTGCTTCCAAGTGATAGTGAGGCTAGATTGGGAGAACAGCTTAGGCCTTGCAAATGATTTCCATCAATTTACAGCACTTTAGGTATAAAGGGAACTTACTAGCTGAGTGTAAGGAGGGAAAAGGAAACGCTTCATTCTACTAATTTTCTTGAGTACTACTACTGAAATAGGACACAGGTAGACTTAAAGCCTCAATCATATTTTGATTTGGTTGAGCAAGTTTGTTTTTACTGGTATCAAAAGCACCAAGCCTCAGAGGTGACCCTTATTTTCATTTTACAATCCTAGGCACAATTTCCACCATAAAATACTGCAGGAAATAATCAAGTGGGTGACCTGAAGGAGCATTGCTCCTTCTTTCATCACTGCAGCACCCAACCAAAAGCACAGGCCCAGGCTCCTCCAGAACTCAGTACCTTCCCACAATCATTAATCTTCATCAGTCACAAGTCTTGCCTCCCTCAAAAATGTCAAATAATGAAAAGGAAGCTTTGCAGAACAAGAGATGTGCCTTTGAGGAGTGGAAAGAGATTCTCATTCCCTTAGAATTCGCAGCCTTAGGGCCACTCACCATAAGACAGGTCCCAGTTTGTGTGCTAGCTGCCTTACAGGAGCGGGACACTTTGCCAGCAACCATGGCTTGGAGTCTCTGCAACTGCTGCAGAAGAGTTCTGGAAAGCAAAGTCAACAGACAAGCATCACACACACTGCTTTGCTTGTTGGTTAAATAGATTTTTGTTTCAAATTCCACACATGGAGATAATACAGCATTTATGTAGATATAGTTAAAATATTAGGTAGAGATAGTTAAAGTCTTCTCCTCAAAACTACTAGCAAGGAATGTTGTTGATTTTACAAAGATTTTACACGTATTAACACTGGAACTTTCAAGATCTTTTGCTTTTCCTTCAGCTGATGTCCCCAAACAATTATTTCTTTACTATTTTCAGTAAGTTCTTATAAACAAAAAAATGTATTTTCAGTGTTTCTATACAAAATGGCACACTAACAACTGAAACTGTTCTACATGCAAGAGACCAGTTGCATATATAACCTGACTCAATGTAATGAATTCAGCAGGAATTTTGACATTATTTTTAAAGATGCAGAATAGAGTTTATAACTGCTCTAGCTAGTTATCAAAACCTCCAACTGCTCTAGTAGGTTATCAAAACCTCCTTTTCCCAAAAACTTGTTTAGTGGTTTAAAACACATGCTGGCTGACTTTTAAAGAGAAGGACTTCAAACCAGACATAGGCACAGACTTCAGTTCTCACACTCATTTCTTAAATAAAACACTTTCATGCTATTTGTTAAATACTGCAGAGTTGACAAAAATTGCAGATGCTTCAAGTGCTACTCTGATTTTCAGAGGTCCCAACCACAAAGACAATTCTCTTGTGGCTGGATTCAACAGCACCAGACCAGAAGAGCCTTTCGGACTGTTATTTTAGTTTTTCTGCTGCAGCATCAATTACTACAGTCAGAATACAAGTAATTTAAATAGGAAATCATCTCAAAGTATTACTGGTACAGGGTTTTCACAGAAGTTTTTTCAACAATCTATGAGCAACACAAATGCCTGTGCCCAACACAAATATAGTATAATTTTACATCAAGATTTGCTGTTTGTTTCCGAGTTTACTTTTCACTTCTCCTGTAAGTTTCACAATCTCCTGTGGAGGATACCCCACAGAAACTCCAGATGACAGTTTTGGAGGCTGTTACGTCAAAACCTAAAGCAAGAGGCAAGGTCAGGATGTCAGAGAAAATAGAAGGAGTATTTTAAGACCAAACTGGCTAAAAGCTAATTGTAGGACAGACCCAGAGGTGCCTTCACAGCTCAATATACACTGGTCTGCCTATTTCCTTTTTTTTTTTTTTTTTAATCATCAATGTTCATTGCTAATTAGAGTTTAATGAATTCAAGGACTTCAGGAATACATTCTGAAATGAGCACAAGACATTTTCACAGCACAGATTTATCTGGGCCAGCAGATCCTTCTCATCTTGTTAAGAAAGGATATCTTACATACTCTTGAGAGCATGGCTTACTCTGCAACTCAGTATGTAAAAAAGAGCAATATGTCCAATGTAATCCTTTATTCAGTAACAGAGAGGCCACAGGCAAATTAAGGGATACAAACAAGTGTCCACCTAAATGAGACCATCCTAATTCCTGCTCCCTTTGGCATTTATCCCCAGCTCCTTCTGACATCCTGTGCCATTAAGTGGCACACCAGACTTGTGCTCATCATTGCCTGGCACAGAACACGTTGCCCACAGTATTCCCACCACCAGTATTCCCACACCCATAACCAGCTGTGTTAGACAGCAATGCCCTTTCCACCCTGAACTTTCTGTGCTATTTTGGAAGACTAAATCTTTCCCTCATTTCAGGCCTGACTCAATGCAGAAGAGCTCTGCAGAGTGAGGAGGAAGGAGCTCTCCTCCTCCTCAGCTCGGGGGCTGGCAGCAGCAGCAGCCTTGAAACGCTGATCATTCTTGCCACTTTTTGTGGAGGCGTCAGTGAGAAAACAGCTAATGGCTGGTGAGGAAATCACCAGAGAAGAGGCAATTCTCCTCATTTCGCTCATCTCTGCCTTTTCATGCTCAATTTAAAACACCTGTTGGGCAGAGTGGGCCCAGAGAGCCGATTATAAAACAGTGTCTTTGGAAAGCATAATTAGGCAGGTATTCTGAGGTCTCCTATACACACGGGAAGAGTCATCCCCCACCTTATTTACCAAATACCTTCACATAAAATGTCTTTCCTCCCCAAGTCGTTTATCTGTTTGAGCAGAGCTACTGTTTTCTTCTCAACAGACAAGGACTCAGTGTTTGGAGCTGACAGGATACAGGTGCATTTGCTAACTGTGAGCAGGAACCAAGGCAAGAACAAGAAATAAGTTTGATCAGAGATGACATCAGTTTATCCTGCCACTGCCAAAATGGAACACTTTGTGGTGCTTTTATTCTCTATTTGAATCTGGAATGGTGGAAGACTGGACTCTGAGGTCAAAAGATTCCCATGCGAAAGCTCGTGACAGCACAGCTGCATGGGTGATCTGGACCAGGAGAGGAAAAAGGAGCAGATCTCTGCCCTGCAGAAAAGGGACTTTCCTAAACTATGATGCTCCCTCTAAGTAGCACTAGAAAGGGCACAAATGCTTTTAGTGGAATACACTGCCTATGGCTAAATCCTAACAGGAGAAAATGCAACCCAAGGCAGCATGCTAAGGGGGTTTGCAGCCACAGGGATTGTTTTCACTGCGTCTGACACATTTGCCAGGGTTATTCCATTAGAGGGTCAATTCCTTGGAGCTGTGAGCATGCTTTCACGCTTTCCCCTGCCGATGGAAGCACCTCATAGGAAAGCTGTAAAGTGACTGAAGACTCCTGCACTTCCTTCCACATACTGCCAGCAAACTCATCTGTCTGTGATGTCTTGGTTTTGGTGCATATTCATCTTCAGAAGAGGTCTTTTCACTACCAAGTCAAGCTTTCCCTTCTGCTTCCAGTGATACTTTAATTAAGGAGAGAAAGCTTGTCACTACAGAACAACCTGGGAGGTGTTCTGTTTAAAATCCAATATCGATTCAAACAAACAAGACATCTTCTAGGGGACACCAAACACTTAATCAAAACTTTTAGAGGATTGTTCCTATTGTGTGAGGACCAAAACCTAATTCTGATAAGGAGGGAGAAAAATTATACAGTCTTTTAACTCTACACAGATATTCCTTCTCTGCCTGTCCCATTTGTAGGAAAGGGGACAAATCCCAAAGTAAGGTTTTAACTAAAAGACCACTTAAATCCACAATTTTCCCTCATTTGAATTACAAAGAAAATCTCCAGCAATTTTTCATAAAAGATGTTTCAGCATGAAAACCAGAGTCCTGCTGGTCTGAAAGTACAGAGTTACTTCAGGGCTGCCAAGCTTTGTCAAATACTGTAAGAGAAATTAACTGCAAGATATCCCACTGCAACTTAAACCTAGATATTTTACTCCTTGAAAATGATTTGGTAAAATGACATTACCCCAGTCTCAAATGAAAGAACAACCAAGCAAGTCAATGAAGCCTGGCAGCTTTAGTGCTGATAAACCCTTGGTGGGTCAGACTGATGTGCAACTTGATCTTTAGATGACTGGGAGTTGGAGAAATGGAAGAATATCCCATTTTTATTTACAAGGCATTTCCTTTAAGGCATTTGTTAGTACAGATTGACACATCTGGCCACTGTTACTGGGAGCAACTCTGGCAGCCACTTGCATTCATTGTCCATGTGTGACACTCCCAACCACACATGCACACATCCTGTGTCTATCATTTCTCCAAGAAAAGGGATCACCAAGATACTTACAAATATAGACTCAACACAAGTGAGAAGCAAAAGCACTTCTTGACATGTCATACCCAGAGCCAGACATTTCAAAATTGTCTTTAAGAAGCCCAAACAGACCTGGCTCCCAGGAAGACAATGCTGGTGTCAGAGAATGTTTGCAACCCTCTGGATCACTGGCAGTTTCTGCCTTTGGTCTCAGTGCCAAAATTTGAGTGGATCAAGCCTTTTCGGTGACTGGGACAACTCAGTTCAATACCAGTGCCAGCTTCTTCTACCACCCTTGGCTTTCTAAGAGAGCTGTGTCCCACACGTTTAGATGCTACTCAAACCAATGGCTCAGTTGTGGATGTAAGACAAAAGAGATAAGCATGTAATAATGTCCTTCCTTAGTGTTGAGAAAACTGCCTAAGAAGGAACTTGGATGGGTTTCTTTTAAGGGATTGAGTCACATGAATTAGGAGAGGTAACATATGCTAGTGTTCTAATACTAAAACTGAGAAAAATGCTGTGCTCACCCACTCAGAACAACGAGAATTAAAAACTCCTGCATCTTGATCCCCAGCCTCCTGCTTTGTCTTTTAAGATGTGTGAATGCCAAGGGAGATGCTCCTGGATGCAGTTTTTGTGACCACACTGGCACCTTTGACATTGCACCTTTTCAGACCCAGATTTTCAGGCTAAGGCTGGCTTTCAAGGAAGAATCTTGTAATTTTTTTCATGCTACCGAGAGTAATGAAGGAACGCTTTTATCAGAAAAAAAAAAATAAATCTAGTGTTTCCATGGTTTGGAGACAGATTTTTACAGCAGGGTTTCCCTGAAGTCTTAGGTATGTATCTATGCAAATGTTTTCTATATATAGATTAACATACTCTTAAAATGTGATTGCACATACTGAAAGGAAACTGCTGTTCAATAATTGTATGTTTGGGAAATTGCCTTTCAGTTCCTCTCAATGCAGCTACACCACACAAACATGATAGTGACTGATAGCAGTATATACTCATGAACTTTTAGGTAAGCAACTATAGCCCAATTTTTCAACAAGGTAAAAATCCAACTTGATCTTCATTTATACTTGAATGCATCATTTTAACATGTAACCACAGCTCCTATTTTCCTGTTATCTTTCTTCCATTCTTACAATCTTTCACAAAGGGAGAACAGCTCTGATGTTTGTCGATCTACTCTTAGATAATATGTTCAATAATGACTTCATTTTTTACTGCAATGAACACTCAAAGTTACAGCTAAAGTCAACTAGGGCTCTGCTTTGGGCATAAGATATGTGTGTGCATAACTGTGCTAGGTACTTCAAGAAATAAAGTCCTAAACATATAAATTTGGGCATCTGACACACCAAACTGACACTAAATAATGTTGGCCACCACTGCTCTGAATTTAGATTCCTGACTGTACGTAGGAGATTGAAGTTCTGTCTATAGGATGCTGTAAAGACAAGTTCTGAAACATGTGAACAGTTTCTGGATGTCATGCCAAGGCTGTGTGCAAAGTACCAATGAAGAAATAAGACATTTTGAATTAATTGTGGGATGTGGATAACGTACATTAAACCAGGGCCTGGAACCATTCTCTGAATGAGACAGTTGCACAATCATACAGTAAATAGAAAAAGATGATTTTTGGAGTTAAGGTGAAAAACCCCATTACATGGTATGTTACAAAACCAGGTTTGATGAAAGCAGGCACTTTAACACATTTCTCAGTACTTCACATGTAAGCCTTAGCATATTTTAGACACAGTTTATATCTAAACAGCCAAAACAGCATTGCCATGAATTACAAGAATTTCTGTGCAGAAGGATGAACATCTGCTTCTCTGCATGAGATTACAGAACAATATCAATGCTATTGCAGAGGGAAGGAAACAATACAACTCATCCCACATGGCTGAAGTATGAAGGATTTGGAGATAATATCACTTACCTAAAGTTTTTTAGAGCACTTAGCATGAAAGAATTAAGATAATCAAATAATAGATAATATGCTAAAGGTCCTTTTTGAAAGGATGGATAACACCAACAAAGCTGTTCTCATGAGTGCATCCTCAACAGCTCAGAGAATAAAACTGCTGGCCAAATTTATCTTCACTGGAGAGAACAACTCCGGGGTTGACAACATGCTATCCCCAAGGGTATAATCTACAGCTGCACCTTTTCTTAAGAGAAGGTGGCTTCAGTACCTTCTGGGTGAGACATCCCTTCTCCACACCTACAGAATAGTTCCTGGTTCTTTTATGTCAAATCCTGGAGGCTGATATAAGAGGCACAGAAATGGCTTGGCTCTCTTCAAGCAAGCAGCAGATGTCTTTATTCATGAGCAGTGTGTGGGAGACACTCTCCAGTAAGTCACAGAGCTACAGGGTCTGGCTTCATGAAATTAGAGATTGGATCCAGAGCTTGGAAACAACACATGCCAGTCAATTAGCACTGCACTGGCTGCCAGATCAGCTCTAGGACCATTTTCCATGATTGTGGGTCTTATCTTCAAAACCCAGCCTCCTCCCACACTTCAGGGTCACTATCATGTTCCTTGGTAATATTCAACCTTCACTGCAAATGCCTCTGACTGGAAAGTGTTAAGAGTGGGCTCATCTAGTACCTAACTCACTGGAATTTGCCACAGTGAGCATAAACGAGGGCTGACACTGCACTTTCAGTTAACACCCAATTAAAAGCTTAGCTATTCAACGTCTGCCATGTGTCCTTTGAAAAAGCCGCCACTGAGTCACCCATTTCTTCAGAAATAAAGAAGCAAGAAGGTGATTTTCTCCTCCAAATTAAGGAAATTCTGGGGTGAGAGACGCTTAGAAGGGTGCACAATAATTGCAAGGACATCTAGTAGTGCATAAGGAACTAATAATGACTCTTGAGTTTTAGCACTGTAATTTCTGGAAGTGTCACGTCTCAGGTTAAGGCTTCCTGGCAAAATTTCACTAAATAAAGACAATTAGGAGAGCTGGACTGTAGGGGTTTTTTTTGTTTTGTATTACTAATTACATTCCCTTGGGCAGTTGAAAAACTCAGAGAAGACTGCAAAAAGGTTTCTCAAGAGCAGCACAGGCTGGGGAGGCAGTTTAAGACATGACATCAAAACCACCCTGCTTTATGTCCCACTGCAGTCACAATAACTAGCCTTCCACATCTTTCTCTGACATGAACCCCATCTGTTCACATTTCAGCAACTGTTCACATTTCAGTTCATCTTTTAACCTCCAGATTTTCACTTTTCATGGTAGTATCCTGCTACCAAGTTTTGTTTGATGATCTCCATACCTTACCTGTTAGTGTTCTCCAGGACTTCAACCTTCTTACGCAGCTCACTGTTTTCATTTGAGCAGGTCTCAACTCTGGAGACAGCACAATGAAAGAGAAATATAAAAACATCAGTTATTTATTCAAGTGATTGTAAAACAAGCCAAACTTGCTTCCACTGAGAGCTCTATGATCTTGCCTACATTTAAAGAAAAATTACACCAATGAACTTCAGTTGTAATATTTAATCACACTTCATAGTGTGAACACATAGCAAAAATTGCATTAACTGTCTGACAAATGCCATGCTTCTGAAATCAGAGTCTCAAATTTCAAGTTTATGATGGTTAATAAGCCATGAGAGCAAAGACAGTGCTCAAGACTGTCCCAATATACTACGCATTTCCAAACCATCCCTGGAAATCCCCAAACTAAATGAGATTGTCATGTAATATATAAGAGGTCCACGTAAAATTTGTGACTCCTCAGAAGACAAACAGGACCATCCTAAATATCTTCAAGAAATAAAAAGGGAAAAGGAAATAGCCTTGATATCTGGTATGCATGAGGTGGAATTTCACAAGAGTAACTCCAAGGAAGTGAGACAGAGCTAGAAGGAGACAAGAAAAAACTGGAAATTACATCAAGGATATAACCAAAGATGGCACAAGGGTTTTAACAGAACCATCTGGTGAATTGCATAAGAGTAATACTAGAATATTCATCTCCTGGAAGAAAGATTAATTTGGGATATAAATCACTAACAGGGGGTTTGGCTCCTGCTTGCTAAGGGAAGTTGATGGGTCACATGCTATTTTCCCGAGTCCTGCTTATTTTCCCAGGCAGCCCTGACTCACCCACTTCCTATTTCTGTTTTCATCTGCGCTAGAAGACAGAATTTACTCTGGATTCATCTTTCCCTGAACACTGCCTGTCCACTAGGCCAAGACAGCTGCCTGAAGAGATGGCAAATACAACTGGGTCTTGCCTAATTTAAGGTGTGATGTGTTTGCTGGCACATTTGTGACCTGCTGCAGGCAAGCACAGTCCTGACCCCAGCAAGCAGCTGCCAGGAGCAGGGCCTTTTCTCAGTCACTGCCACGAGATGGCAGCTGGTACTCTGTGCATGGAACTGTCCCAGCAGCCACAGCTGGATCCCTTCCCAGTCCCACAACTAGTGCTTAATGGCCTGCTTGAAACAGGAAGGAGGCTGGCTTACTTTTTTTCCAGACTGTCCATGTATTCTTTCTTTTTTCTTCTACTTTCCTGGGCAGAGATCTAAGGAAAAAGGAGGAAAAACACCAAATATTTGCACAGAAAACAAAAACATCGAAGATGAATTAACAAACCGGTAAAAAGACCCAATGTTATTAGATTCAAGCCTCAGTCTTGTTCTCATTTCTATTCCTGGCAAGCAAAGCACTGACTTGATCTATTTCCACATTCTGAAGCAAGACTCCTCCTTTCAGTCACACAAAAAACAATCATCCCCTGCTAACCTTAAAAAGCAAATCAGATTCATCTGGAGAGAACATCCTAGGACAAATACCAAAAGATGATCCCAGGATGATGTCCAGCATCTGGGAGAGGAAAAGCCCATGAATGTATTAGAAAGAAGCTTTGCAGACAAGGACGTGGGGTCCTGATGAACAAGTCAAACATCTGTCAGCAATGTACCCCTGTTGGAAAAGCAGCCAACCAAACGTGGGTCTGCATCAGTGAGTTTGTAGTTAGCAGGTCCAGAGGAGTGGTTCTTCCTCCTCTGGTGGCTGCAAAACCACAGCTGAGTACAGCAGTGCAGTCCATGGCTCAGAAATAAATCCTCTGGATGTGCAGAAACAGGCTCAGAAGCACATCTCTGCTGCCATAAGCATGCCATAGCACATGACATTTCAGGAAAGGCAGAAAAAGCTGGGCTTGTTCAGATGAAGAAGGCCAAGGAGAGAATCCTATTGCTGTCTTCAGCTATCTCGTGCAGCAAAGGTGATGTCAGAGCTCCCAGAGGCACACAGCGAAATGGCAAGAGGCATCAAGTAAAGCAAAGGAAATTCCAATCATACATTAGGGATTCTATTTGTTTTTACCACTAGAGTGGTCTAATATGAGAACACAGTGCCCAGAGACACAGGGGGACTCATCACCCTTTGGGGCAATAAAACATGACTGGAAAAGACCCTGAGCAACCTACTCTAAGCTGACCCTGCTTTCCAAGCCAGGGCTGTGACCAAAGCACCTCCAGATTTCTCCTCAATATAAACGACTCTGATTCTATGTAACTGGTACATGAAATGCACAAGATCACTTCACAAAATTTTGAAAAAACACATTACAACACCAATTACCAAACTCCAATTGAGTGTGTTCAAATTCACACCTCTATCTGCAAGACCAGTAGGAGAATATAGTAACCACGAAAGATGTGCTAAAATCCTCTAGAACAACTGGGCTGGCCAGGTCTGAAAAAAATTGCATTCTTCCCTATCACTAGGATCTTCCCCATGTCAGAAGAAAAAAAAAAAGACTCGTAGGGCATTTGGCATCCTTGGTATCAACTTTACAAGTCACTGAATTCAGTGATCAAAAGACTAGTGCACTGAAATACAGAGTTATATTTTAAAACAGGAAACAGAAAAGAACACCTTCCTCACCACGCAAAGAATACAGAGCTCTTTGCCTACCATAAGGATAGGATTGTACTGATTTTTAAATGGAGCCAAGCCACAGCAACTTGATACCCTGTCTGCTAAATACTCTATTGTTAGTGGGGTCAGGTAAATACCTACTCCGAGGCACACTCACACTGACAGATAATTTGATGGATGTGTTCAGGAACAAAGAAAAGCACTTTGTTAAAAGACAACATACAGCATTCAACAGAACCACAGACCATTACTGCAGAATTCTGCAGCATTTTTTAAAACAAAGGACAAGAAGGAACCACCCAGCAAAGCTCACTAACATTTACCTTGTTTTTTATTTTCCTGCGAATTTTCTTTAGAACTTTCTCCTCTGCTTTTGTCAGGGGCAGTTTGGTAGGGATTGGGTAGCCCTCTGCTATCAGCGTCCTCTTCTCTTCCTCTGTCAGGATGAGGGGCCAGTCCCCTGCAATTTCTTCAAGGGTCATAGAAATGAAATAAAATAAAACAGTAAGTGCACACAGTCCTAGAAGAAAAGGTTGTTAGGGAGGAGAGGCAGCACTTCAGAGTGCTCCACACTTCCTCCCACTTCAGAGAGGACTAGGCCTACTAGAACAGCCTCCTGAAATTGGGAATGTCTGGAAGACCATTCAGGTAACTTCCATTCAGAGTTCAAACCTTTGGGACAGAATTCCCTCAAAACAGTTGTTCTTGGCCCAGCTCTGTACACACTGAGGCCAACAGTAAAACTGCCTTTGGCTCAAACAGGGAAAGAGACACATGAGAAACACTACTGAAAATCCCTCCCTAAAGATCACCACTTGCTAATGACATGACAACAGGACAGATGCAGATCTACCAGAGACAGGTCATCCCAGCAGGGCTGGGCCCTAAGGCAAAACAGTCCATGATGGGATAAACCTAATAACACCAGTGAACCCTGTCTCAACTTAGAGGAGAGGCACGTGCTGCTCCCTGTGGGAACAGAACAGACCAGTGAGCAAGAATTACTGGATCTACAGTTTTGACCAAAGATATAATAATCGAAACAACAACATAAAGTTAGCAAATCTCTGTCGAAACCAGTAATATATAAAAAAATAATTAAAAAAAAAAAAGACACAGATAAATGGTGGAGAAAGCCAGCTGAACTCACATGTGGAGCAGTCAGGAGAGGGGAGTTGGAGAGCACGGAAGCGGCGCGCGATGCAACCTTAGCTGTGGCCTGCAGCTGGATGGGGCTGGAGGGAGGCAGGGATCGAGCTGGGCTCTGCCCTCCCTCGGAGTCACTGCCGTGGCTGCTTGGAGGGGTGGGAGGCAAATGCAGAGGATCCACTGCTACACGGCAAGAGAGACAGAAAGCAACACAAGGGTTTAAGGTGTTTCAATTGCCACTACAGCCGCCACCACCGCACGGTTTCCAAGACTAGGAGTGTCTGCTAAAAAATGGATCAGGCAAAAGTGGCAACTTGGAAGAGGTTCGGAGCATGCAGGTCTCCAAAGAAGGAATGAAATGCAGAAGCTATCTTTAGGTTTGACAGACAAAACAAGGCTCTGTGCATATGCTCCAGTCACTTCTACCTACACTTCAGCTCCTTCTTCAAATGCTTTGAGGTTCATGTATAATGTAAAGTACAAGTTCCATGTTCCTGGGAAACCAGATTAACAGAGGGGCTCTGAGACAGCACACTTTCTCTCCAAAACCAATAATATTTTTTTATTTTTGCCGTGGATTAAACAATTTGCCAGTATCTGCAAGGGAAGGGATCACATCCAAGGAGTTACATGATCAGGAAGAAGAGAAAGAGCTCCTAAGGACATGATTTGGCACAGCTGAGAAGTGACTGACAACCTAGTGACAGCAAGGGCTTCAATGCACTGATGGAGCAGGAGCAGCATGGGCAGCCACCACAGGAACCTCTCTCACACTGTCTATCCAGGGTCATAAGATAACCTCAACTGCAGCCAAAAGAACCTGCTCTAGAATTGTCAAAGCGCAGCTTATGATCAAATGGGTCTGGACCGAGAGAAACAGGCACATCTCTCCTACTCTTACTAAACGGACAATTTAGCAGATGCTCAAAACAGACATAACTAAGTCATTTTTCCTCCAAGCTAAATTGAATTTGAAGTAGGAAGGGCTAATCTGCCACCTTCCGCTTCTTTGCAAATTTGAGCAGAAAAGATCAAGTGTGTGCTGAGGGAGGATGGAAGTAATATAGTAATAAAAAAATCTATAATACTCTTTTTGTCTCACATGTTAGCTCTTGCAGTTGCCAGAAGAAATGTATCTGAAAAACAGAAAGGCCCTTAATTCCACAAAGTGAGCAAACAAATCTACACCTGGGTTGAATACAGCCTCCCTTTATCCACCTGCTACACCATTTGCTTCTCTCCCTAGAGCAGTACTACTTACCCACAGAAATGAATTCACTAACAGAGTATCAAGTGTTTCTAACTGAAATGTAGTTATCTGCTCAGATTTCAAACCAAATATTTGTCTCTTCAAAGTCTTCTTGGCTTTAATTGTGTTTAGCTTTCAGGGTAGGGATCTTTGCTCTTCCTTCCACATTAGAGTGCAATATAAAGAGATAATGATTGTTCTTAAAACTAATATGCTACAAACAGATTCGCCTACCTTTTATTTTCATATAAACTCACATCCTGCTTTTGCATCAGAGACTAATAGTAAAGTTTCTCATATCTTAACTAAGTCTCCTCAAATTGATTTCTATCCTAAATAATCCTGTACTTGAAAAATTCAAGGTCCCTTCAGTACAATTATTAATACCCTATGGAGAAAAGGGATCATTTCTCTGTGATGAAAAAGGGGAGGAAAAAAAAAGAAAGAAAGAAAAAAGAAAGAAAGAAAGAAAGAAAGAAAGAAAGAAAGAAAAGAAAAGAAGAAAGAAAGAAAAGAAGAAAGAAAAGAAAGAAAGAAAGAAAGAAAGAAAGAAAGAAAGAAAGAAAGAAAGAAAGAAAGAAAGAAAGAAAGAAAGAAAGAAAGAAAGAAAAAAGAAAGAAGAAGAAAGAAAGAAAGAAAGAAAAGAAAGAAAAGAAAGAAAGAAAGAAAGAAAGAAAAAAGAAAGAAAGAAAAGAAAGAAAGAAAAAGAAGAAAGAAAAAGAAAGAAGAAAAAAAACCTCACATAAAAGCTCAGAGAGACTCTGACTCTTCAATAGCCTGAGTTGAATCCCTATAAAACAACAGTTTCAGCCTAAAAACTAACATGGTGAACAAGAAATCCAAATATTTAATCAGGGTAAAGTACAGTTATTGTACTTTTTGGACAACTCCCCCTTACATTTTTGTTTGGTATTTAACAGACCTTCCTTAGAAGAGAGGTTCAGGAACTGATCCACTTCATGGGGCTCCAATTTAATCTCTGGAAGAACTTTCTGGGTCAGTGGTTTCATCTAGAAAAGAGAAATTATCAGCGTGAAAACCTGGAGTACACATCTTAAAAATCTTAACAGAAGGACACAAGGATTACATCTCCATAAATGGAGAGGTTTCCTCTCCTCCTGCTTTGCCACAGGCAAAGCTTTAACTGCTTCACACAGTTTGCTAAACCAGGCTACAAAGAATACTGCCCTGGCTACTCCCACCATGGCTTTTCTTACTACTATATTTAGCTAAAATAAAAGATTACGCCTCAGAGATGACATTTCAGACTGAAAGCTAACACGTAACCCACTCAAATTACTTCTCTTAGCAACAGAGCTGCTGCTAGGATTTGCTGGACTGCACGGTCTGTTTGAGCAAGGACAGGATCACCCCTGGGAGCCAGGGAGAGCCTGTTAGGGGCCACTGTCATCTGGGAGCAAGAGCAAGGTGCCAGTCACTGAGCACCAGGTTTTGGATCCAAGTTCCTCTCACAATGCTGGGAAGCAGGAAAAGAGACAGTCACTGCTGACTGAAGCTGGGAAGACACCTGGCTTGCCCCAGTGGCAAGGCTGGGGCACCAGGCTGCTAAGCTGTCGCCCTGAGCCAGTCTGTGTGCCACAGCCCCAGGCCTGAGGAAGCCAGGCTGGCACACCAGCAGGTGAACTTCAGCCAAAATCTCCCTCAGTAACCTGTGTACCTAATCCATGCAACAGCAATGAGCCACCAGCAAATCCCAATACTCTGCAGATCCGGGCACCCCAAGCTACAGCAGGACTACATCCTGGGAACAGCACATTCAAGCTAGGAGGAAATTATGGGAAATTTGTGCTTAGCTTTTTCCAGTTTCTCACAAAATAATTTCATTGCACATATTTCTGATCCACATCCAAGTGGAAACATTTATTTTCAGCATATATCAACTCCCTCCAGCCTGGACTGACATTGCATCCTGGGGGCTGACAACAGCCATGCCTCTTCCTCCACTGACTGGGGACCATGGTGAGCCACCAGCTGCTGCAGTTCATTCTCCTTAACCCAACCACAGCCAAACCAAGCTCTTTAGAATGCCACTGGCTGCTCCAGCTGTGGCCAGAAAAGCATCACAAAGCACCTTGTGAGGCTGGTTGGTCCGGAAGCAGCAGCAGCTTGAAATGTCAAAGCTTCAATATCTGCAAAAGCAACTTTGCAGGGAAACAGGGAAACTCTCCAATCAATCCAAACAAGGAGTCCTGTTCTTCTTAGGGGAAGGCACAGCAGCATTAAAGCAAGTTCTTATGAAAGACACTTAGCTTGTCACAGGCTTGAAAGAGCAAATGGATTAGTCAGTTCAGGTGCAACTGGTTCATTAGAAACTATTCAACTATTTCTACAAATGCAAGAGCCCCAGGCTTTGGGGCTAGCATAGAAGACAAAGTTGTATATCCAGCCATTAAGAGCTAAAGATGCAGGCAAGCATTTTGAAACACAAGCTCTTACAGCAATTATGGGACACCAGCAAACATTAAAAACCATTAAAGCAGACTGCAGTGCGCACCCTGAACTGCCAAGATCTGGCACCAAGGAGGCTACACCAGTATGCAGCCTTAGGAGAACCTGCAGCTAACCATGCAGAGAGAACAGAGAGTTTGCAGTACCAAGGCATCTGTCTGTAGTTCAGGCTGTTCCCCCTCCAGCGACGTGGCTGTGACGGTGAGACTGACTGAGGGAGCAAGGCCTGATGTCTCACACAGCCCTGGCTCAGTCTTTATTGCAGCTGGAGTAAACTCTGTAGCCAGACACCATTCCTCATTTTCCAGGTCACCTGCCAGGGAAGGAAATTGGACACCACGTGTTTAGATCAGGAACAGAAAGACTACAAATGAAAATAATGTCATTCCTCCTCCAGAGAAGGGAAACAAACACAGAAGACATTTTAGTCTATCAACAAAACTCTGCCCTTACTATTCAGCCCTCAGTCAATGCAGACAACCATGCCATTTCAGGGCTGTAACCTAATCCTAGCCCCAGGATACACAGAGGAGCAGCAAGGAAAGACACAGTGCACTAATCACCATACATTGCTGAAAGCTGCTAATGCGTAGCAGAACAAGACTAAACAAGCCACTGGGTAAAGCAGCTGTGTCCTAAACAGGCTAACGCCTGCTGACTCGGTTTTATTCCTCCTTCTAGGGATAGCCTTTAGCCAGACTTCTGCTTCTTCTAGTGCTTGTAGGCAGCAAATAGCTCAAATGGTGAGATTATACTTTTAAGAACAAAGTATCTGTCACACCCTTAACTTAATTTTTTCGCCCAAGGATTCATTTAGTACATGCAAAAGAGGATACAGGCTTTGATGATTTCACAGGAGCACCAGTGCTATGGTGATCATGCTAATTTCCTCCACAGAGCCTCTGGAAAGTCACAGCACAGAATGCACATTTTATCTGGGAGCAATGAAAGGTGCATTATGTGTTGGCAGAATTATCCCCTAACTCCGCTTATTGAAAGCTCACTAGTCAAGAAAAAGCCGTGCAACTCTTTTCTAGACAAAGCTGAAGGGTTTGCCCAGCACTGTCAAGAACTGGAAGAAGGCTGGCACGGTAAGTTTTGCTTCCCACTTCCATTCCATTTCCATTCACTGTTTGACTTGCTGAAAAAGGACTTATTTTCCCAGGTCTGAAGTATAACAGAAAACCAAGAACCTGGAAAGACTCAACAATTGAAACAATTCTGCAAGGCTATTAACAGCCCCTTTTAAAAATACAAAATAATCAAATGTATTTTTGGCAACTGCAATTCTTCCTCAGAAAATTTTCTATTCCAACTGAAAGACTTTAGTCTTTCCTCTTTCAGGAGAATATCCTACACCAGTGGCACTGCATCCCAACTGCATGTGGCGCAGTCCTCTGCCTGACGACTGAGCAGTAGTTGTGAGAGGCATATCCATTAAACAGAGAAGCTGGAATCTGAAAGCAAATATACATAAAAGAAAAAAGAGTGCTGATCTTTCTTTCAAAGCTTTCTGCTCCCTTCAAATGGATTCTTTACTGCTTGTACGAAATTGAAAGAGAGAGCAAAAACATACAGCACAGGTCTGGTAAAAAGTAACAGAGCTCTGAATGAACTGTGTGCTGCACCAACATCCTGAGAGGCAGCCGTGGGGCTGTGGCTGTGCCACCAGCACTCTGCAAGGCTGCACAAGACCCTCATTCACAGCAGAGTGTACCAAGCTGGTCAGATGTCAACAGAGCTCAGCTGCAAACAGCTAACAAAAATAAGAGTGGGCTTACAGCCTCTGTGCTGCTGTGTGTCCTTGCTATTAAGACCACACACACACAGAGCACACGGGCCCTGGGCAGAAGCTGGGTGCCTCGAAGAAGGGAGAAGAATGTACATCTCCAGTGCTAGGAATTACTTTGTGGTGGGACCTAACTTTCACCACTGGCAAGGAAGGAGGTAATCTGAGTAAAGACACAACAAGGAATTAAAAATGAAAAATCTGTATCCTGTAATCAGAACCTCAAGAACAGCAAGGCCAGCAGCTCTGCCAGATTTAACTGCAGAGCAAGGGCTAAACACCATATTTAAGTTTCTGGAGAGCTTACTCCCAAAGCTTCCTGGGAAATGCAAAAATGCAAAAATAGAAGTATCTACGGGAAAAAAAAATCAGTAGGCTTGTCTAAATATTAACTCAGGAGAGAGGACATTGCTCTTTTTCAACCCTCCCTGAGCCTCTCTACTCACAAACAGAAAAGCCCTCCCAGCTTGCTGTGGTAATCATCATTCAGGTAAAACCTTTAAAGAGGAAATAGAAATCCAGAATCCCTTGGCAAATACAACTTTCTAATGCCCGTATGGATAACTGGCATCAAAACAGGCCCCACATCACACTGTGCAGAGCCTCTGTTAGCTGCCTCCTGCACCTCTGGGTCGAGCTCCCCCTGGGGCAGCATTACTGTGAAGGCTATGGATAAATGAGAGCTATTAGTGAAGACAATAATTAAAAATAGCCCTTAATTTTCTCAAATTTGTATCATGATGAAAGCAGAAAGGAAATCCAGCCATGGGTGACCAGCAAAACAGGACATGTCTTCTAAGGCTGCACTTTACCATGTTTTTCACCTCCAATTCCCAGACTAATCAGGAATATTCAACTGCTCTAGGACAGCGAGATATGCTGGCCTGTGGCTGGTCATTTCACTCCTCTGGAATCCATCATTTTATTCCTCTGGAAGCCGACTTTGCTGATTAACCTGACATCCCTGCCATCACCACTTAGATCTGCATAAACTACTCAGAGTTATTCTAGGCTTTAAGCCAGTCTAACCAGTCTGTAGGGTTACAGATGGTTTGCAGTGACAGCAACACACTGCATTTAGCGCTGAGAAAATTCTGAAGAACTGCATCTGGCACTTTTCTGACACTGCCTCTTACAATGCTTGGTGACAGCTGTCATTCCAAATGAACAATCCCGTGAAAGGAAGGGATGGAGGACTGGTCAAATCTCACCTTGATACTCTCCTACCTCTCCTCTTTTTCCAAGCCACTGTAACACATTCCCTACCAGGATCAGGGAGTATTGTGCTGCAAGTTACGTTCTTTTGACACATTCTACCTTCTCAAGTCACCAACAATCCATCCTCTGCTCCAAGGCAGCTGCAAGGACATTTCCCACTCTACTTTCTCCTCTTCCTGAGCACAGCACGTTGAAATCATCTGAAATAATTCTTAGCTTACTCTTATAATAGTTCCTTAGCACCTTAATGTACTCTTCCAAGCACTGTACTAGCAGAGCAAAGTGGCAACCCTTCTCCCAAAGCCCTTGAGATTGTAACACAAAATCAGAAAAACTTAGGCAAAGAGGAAAAATGGAGCAGGCAAATAGATCAGTGGCCATACAGAGAGGTATGGCACACCCTCCAAGACAAGAGTATTTCTGATAGGGGATTATAGAGAACCATGAAAGAGGTTTCACAGAATAATGAGAACAAGCAGGAAGATGCATGTGAAACACTGAAATGAAAAGGACAACAGGGGTTGGCCCAAGAGACCCATTGGAGGAAAAGGGAGGTAGGTGTCTCCTCCAACCCAAGCAAGATGTTCTGTGGTAAGAGTAAATGACTGGTGTCAAGAAGTTAGAGGTGTTTTATATTTATGTATGACATGATCTAGGAGGTACATGTGACCTTTTGAGGTCACAGTCCAAAAGAGGAAGCTGAAAGTATAATTTTCACAATGATACAAATTCTAGACAAATATGAACAGGGTAACAGAGCATCCTCAAAGGTGAAACAAAGTCATTCCGATAGAGAATAAAGCCTAAAAATAGATTTATCTCTCCAAATGGCTAAGAAAATACACACCCTAAGTATTGTCACTGTCGCTCTTTAAAAATCTCTTCTCAGGCTTCAAAATAATTCACTGTTGGATAAGTGATCCTGGCTGTCAGTTCCCTCCCCAACTGAAACTTTCTCAGAACTCTACCATGCAATGACTGTTTACATGAGTGGCATTCCCCTTTACCTACACTTTCATAAGTCCATGAATGCTAGGCATTTTGGCACGTGGAATATGTAATTTAGGGAGTCCACACATTACTTAGCAACATCCCAGCCAACATTTCTACGTGCAAGGCACTTGAGCTGGTAAACTGCACGTGAACTGAACATTCAGGTTGCAAAGCACCCAGGTATTAAGAAATACCCATGAATGTTTAACTCAGTCTTCTTTTGCACATCACATACACCTAAAAATAGGAATGTTTAACAACGTGACCAAATAATTTCTCTACAGAAGCCATGCTTTATCCAACAAGCAGAACGCATGGTGCTCCACTAAGTGAGAAGATACTCCATGTTTTGTTCTTTGCACTGTCTCATGCACAGCCTCACTTCTCCTTTACCAAATACAATTCAAATTTTGTTCCCACAGGGCTATTTAATTCCTTCCTAGGGGAATGCTCCACAACCTGAATTCATTTTCACAGTGGAGCTGAAAATTCAAGTGAGAAATGGAGAGACTAAGGCCAAAAAGTAACTAGTAATTTAAAATGGCCAACTGGAGACAACTGGAATTGGATTTTTCAGATGATTAAGCCCTGTTATTACACTTGATCAAAATCCAGTATGCACTGAGCTTTCAGGTTGAGCTGTGAGCATCTACCACTGCTGCAAGTAAAACATCAGAGTTTCAACTCAGGCATCCAAAAAACCCATCCATCACAGACACACAGGATTTGTGACACAGGCACCTAAGATCTCCTGTGTCCAAAACTATAATTACATTTCTTCAGAAAGCTTTTGTGTGCTTATTCTCTCATCAAGCTTGTGCCTCTTCTCCTGCAGGCTTGTTTAGTGTGCATCTTCCACTGCACAACCTCACATGCTGTAATGATGACTGCCAACAGAAATGTGCTCCACCAAGCACCACAGCTGCAGCTGCAATCAGTGTGTGTGATTTAGGCACACACCAAAAAGGCACAACCAACAACGGCTGTGGTTTTACATGTCATAGTTAATACATCCCATTTCTGTGTTTATAAAACACATTTTTAATATAACTGTATTTATACACAGATATAAAAAATTCGACATAGTCTCGTAAGATCATGTGCAGCTTTCTAGGATATTCATGTCTCACGGAAGAACTGCAACATTTTGCTTCTTTTCTTGTTCCACGGATATGTTATAGAAAAGGCAGAGTAGGAAAAGTGGAAAACAAGGTCAAAAATGCTTTCTTCAACTATACAGTTTTTATAATATCAGAGTTCACAGAAAGTTTTGCTTTCCTTTTTTTATTTCTATCCAACTAATTTTTCAATCCTGTCCAACGTACCACCTCCTTTACTGTGAAAAAGTATACCTTCTCCAACATTGACTAAATTTCACCCTTTCTGATAGATGTACAGAAAAACAGACCTTACAAAAATAACTGAAATGGTGTCCTTTGCTCCCCACATTCTTTTAGGCACGCTTCATTAGAGTTTACAGAGACACTTATTGCTGGATAATTAAGATCCATGTGCATTTACCATGCATTTTTAAATAAATGAGAGATGCACCCTGCATCTCACCCTCACTCCTCTCAAGAACAGAGAATGCAAGTATCCAGAAAAACATGGTTTCACCTTTTTCTCCCCTGCAGCAAAAAGCAAGATAGCACCACTATGTAAACAACCCACATGAAGGGAGTCAATTGAACCCAATCTTTAAGGGGAATAAAAGCCCATACCACCACTACAGATTTCCATCACAGAAAACAGATTCATGCACTGAATGTCATTTCGAACCAGTGTGCAAGCAAGACCTCTGGAATCATCAAGGGATATATCCTTATCAGTATCACGAGAATGAAGGGGCAGCTTTTGCCTCCTCCTTGAAGTTCACTGCTCAAGTGACAGATAAAGCAACTCACAGAAAAACAAAACTGAAAATTTAAGGAGGCCACAGACTATCAGTCAAAATGTGCTTCACTGGTATCAGAAAAGCCATCTCTGAACAGGGTAATGCAGGAAGTTCCCTAATGAGTCAAAGTGTTCTCCAGCCAAGTGTATTTAAATAACCTCCCTCTTCAGCCGTGTTACAGATTCAAACAACAGGGCTCCAACTAATTCCTTCTGGAGCATGACAGCCCTTACACGGTCACCACGCACCACAGGGCTGGATGCACAGCCCACCTGGCTTCTGTCCAGCATGCCATGGACAACCATGTCAGTCTCAGGCTCAACTCACCACACGTTACTGACACACTGTGATGCAGGTGGTGCTTAAACTGCACCAAGGGTCCCTGAGTGCAAAGCTGGCCTCTGGACAAATGTCCAGTCCTCACCGGAATCCTCCCTCAGAGGGGAGAGCCTCTATACATGGAGCAGGAGGAGCTAGGGGAGCTCACCAGCTCTTCCCACAGAACAGCTGCCTACTGGGAGCAGGCTACTGCAAAGGGAAAGCACCTCTTGGAAGAGGCTCACAAGCTGTTAGTGGGGAAAATGACTGCTGGATGTGTCAGAGAAGCACCTCTGCACCCTGAGACTAAAAGGGCTGCTGATGCAGACATTGTGAGCATGCTGCTGGACATGCTACTTGCAGGGAAGGAAGTACAGTGTCCCCAGCTTTGCAGTCTGAGCCTTTCCAGCCTCCCACAGGAAAACTGGACCTTTCTGGAGAAACAACTGTTTCCTTCTCTATCCCCTGAGCTCGGATGGCTCTCAGTGCCCAGCTCTGGGCTCACATAACACTCCCTGTCAGACACAAGCCCTGTTTATTATGCCTGAAATGCTGAACTCCAACGCCTCTACCTCTCCCCCTCTCCTTTGGGAGGTGAGAGCCCACATTCATCGACAAACAGTTCCTCTTACAGATTTTCCAGATGGCATTTCCCCTCCCGGCGTGCACACGCTCCCACCGCAAATAATGAAACCGAAGCCCTCAGAACTGCTGTGACAAAAGAGAGACTGTTTGACTACCAAACGTTGGGGTCCTTTTTAAAGTGCCAGGAAGGGAAAATTACATAAAGGGGCAAAGATGAGCAGCAGTGATACACAGTAATTACAGTGCATAGAAGAAATAGCTTTTTTCATAATAAATGGTCATCGTTCATACCAGCATCCCCTCTGACCAGCATGGAGTCCATGCAAAACCCACAGATACTTTGCATCAATATCAAAGTTACTAAGATAGAAACAAATATTTATCACCTTTATATACATGGCAGTCAGGCACAGATTGAGGTGGTAGCTGGACTTACAGCCTTAAAGTTGGGTAACATTAAATGTCCTACGTAAGATTATGATTTTCTTTCTTTTAAGGTATGAGAAAGTTATCCACAGAAGCACTGTGGCCAAATAAAGCAGTTCTCTCTCAGGTCTGAATTTTGTTCCTCACATCCTACACAGATGCTGTGAAGGGAGATCTGTGTTATGGCTTCAACACACATGAAATGGACCTGATGCTCACAGTACATAACTAAGTGAGCACAAACTGTCAGTGCAACACTACTGAAAAAAATGAGATCACTGGTTTCACAAACAGCAGGACTGGAAGTGGGAGGAGTATTCCCATAATATGCATCATCAGTGAAACTATTCCTGGGAAATCAGTTCCCGTAGTCACTTGACAAAGAGTTTGAAAAAGAAACTGCAAAGGTCCCTGTATTGAGAAAGGCATGGCAATAGCTGAAGGTCCAGAAGATTCCACCTAGGGGGAAGCACCAAGGAAGTGCAGCTCATTTAGGCTGCATCCAAGCAGCACTCAAGAGGGAACTTAATCACAGCCTACAAACACCTAAGGAAAGAGGCTTCAGAGAGCAGATGGTTCTTTAAAAGAAACAAAGGCTATAATGAAATCTCATCTATGTGTAACTGGAAGCTAAATGAGGCCAGACTGCAAATAAAGCTGACAATTATTAACAGTAGCCATAAGTAAACGCTCACCTCTAAATCAAAACTAACATTTTTTAGACATGCTGCTGCTCAAGTAGGAGCTACAGGGTTGATGCAGAGTGACCCATTGAGATTGTTGACCCTGGATATATGGAAGTTCAAAAATCTCATATTCTGGTCAGAATTTAGTTGTTCTCATACTGAGCAATGCTTTCAGGCACATGGTGTGATTCTTGGGGTGTCCTGTGCAGGGTCAGGAACTGGACTTGATCATCCTCAAGGCTCCCTTCCAACTCAAGAGTATTCTAGGAGACTATGACTTTAACACTGTAGATGGTGACAAGGACTGACTGTTACCTTTCCACACAAAAATCACTCACATACCAGCCACTCCCACTTAATGGCTTTCCTATCATTTACTAAATAAATAGACAAAAAAAAAAAAAATGCAGGAAAAAAAGTTGCAGGAACATGCTCTAAAAAATTACCACTATGGCTTTAACAGCAACTTTTGAAAGCACAAGTGAATTTCTTCTTTTTTTTTCTGTCTTCTTTAAAGTCAGGGCAGAAGAGATTCCGATTTTCATAATTCACATTACATTGATTCATCATTTGGACAAAAACAAACTGTGGCAGGACATTGTACCTCACTATATATAGGTTACATAAAAAAATTAAGATATGTAATATAACTTACTATAAATAATAAAACTCTTATGACTCACATATATACCATATTTACACATGTATAATATATGTGTGCATACATATGGATACAAATACAACATATGAAGATCAACCTGAGTCTCAAGCCCAGAGGCGCCTCTTTGCAAAGAGACAGCACAGGACACTGATTACTGCTTGTGAAGTTCACACCTAAGCAAGGGTTTTTCTGAGATGAGGGCTGGATTTATTGTTGAAAGGCTACTTGCACTGGAAAAATGGGAGCCATGTTTTTGAGGTTTTGTTTGGTTCATTTGGGTTTTTTATTTGTTTGTGTTTTTCTTTTTCAAACTGTGTAGGGAGATGGACTTGAAGCTTAAAAGTTAAAAAAGAAAATTGAAGTTTTAAAAGCACATTACAGAAAAATATAACCTCAGTAGTAGAAAACCCAGTAACAATACAGGTTACAGTTTGGGGCCAGCCCCAGTTTTGGCACAGCTAGGAGTAAAATAGAAACACAGCATTTCAGCAATCAGTCTGTCAAACCGTCAGCCAAGACAAGCCTCTTCAAATCCAAAGGTAACTTCAAAGCATTCCTGAGCAGGCAAGCACGAAAAGGAGGGGCAGGTGAGGACCCAGACTAGTCTCAAAAGCAGAGCCCTAAGGGGACTGGGAAAGGAATGCACCCAGCCACCTGGGCACAACCTGAGGAGGTAGAGCTTACACACGGCCAGCTGGCCACTGTCTCTGCCTTGCCAGGCTCACAAAGTGAAAAACACCAGAAAAATCAAACACGCCCACCTCGAAACCCCCCCAGCACTTGAACTGACCTCAGAGGATGAAGAGCCCCACACAGATGCTACCTTCACATTCCTGATACACACCAGCCCCTCAGTATTACCTGTACTCAGCCGCTACTTATGCATCTCATATGTCCAAAATATATGGGACAGCCACGATCCTAATGTTTGTGCCCTCAGCTAACAAGATCAAGCATGGGAGGGCAGGGAAGGAGCCTACACTCACATCTCAAGTCCCAAGCAGAATAACCATAGTACCTGCTGAAACTTGGGTCTTGCCTTGCTCCTGGCTGTCTGACCCACAGCCCTCCCTTTCTAAAAGGCTGCAGAGACTGGAACACTGAAGACAAACCTGAACCCACCATAACAAAAAATTTGGCTTCTTTCCCTATTTCTTTACAGCTGTCAAAAGTGAATTTATGCCCCATAAGGCTGCAATGAGATCTTCCTTTGCCCATCAGCCCTATTCTCGGTCTGCCCTCCCAGCTTCTTCTTGTCCTTTCAAGAGCATTTTCCACTCCACAGCTACCCACTGGCCTTCTCCACAGCCATCTCCACAGCTGTTTCAAAAACCCCAGGGCTCAAAACTAGAAAGCAGAAACCTGGTGTGAGAGAAGTGGCAGTGCAGCTGGTGTCGATGGTTTATACACAGGACACAGCCTCCTTTTTCTGAAGCAAGACTCCCCAGGTCATATGCCTTATTCACCAGTTCAGGCAAACAAAAGTGATCAGCCAGCTGCAAGCAGGCAGGTCAAGCCTGTAAATCTCTCTCCCTCTAGTATCTTTAAAGTTTATGCAAAACTGAATCTAAGAATAGATTCTAGTTTTGGGGAGAAACCAAATAACACATTAAATGCCAGATGTCTTGTACACATGTGCTTTAAAACTGACACCTTCAGAGAGCCCACACTAGCAACAGGCTGCAAGTATTCAAAAATGTTATTCTGTACAAAGCTGGGGAAATGGCCTGAATACAGTGAAATCAGAAGAGTAACTGGGGAAAGCCAGTGTTTGGACCTTGACTTTATGGACACTTAAATGTGTTGGCACATTGAACTTAACAGGACTTCTCGGAAAAGTTAAACCCAGGCTTACGAGTTTCCTAGGTTTTACAGTTCTTGTTCCTTTTAGAAAAACTTTTTATAAAATATACAATTACAGGAATAGGTCAATTGAGCAGTTGCAGGAATTACGGTAATGGCCAAGCAGTGGCCAGCAAGAAACAGCTTACAGCAAAAACTACTCATTCTCCTGCAGGAGTGGGCAGGAAAATGGAGCCAGAGCAGCCAATCACCTCACCAAAATGGCTGAGAGGAAACATTAAATAACTTTTTCAATAAGGTGGTGGGAGACTCAGGGGAGGAAACACAAAAGACAGAAACAGGCACTGAAAGGCTTAAACCTGTCTTGAAGATCATATGCTGAACAAGGCCAGCCTTTTTCTCAGCCTCCCTGCATGCTGAAGCTCAAAATCCATACCTCGCCATGGAAAAAGCATGAAAACACCATAAGAGCTCACCAATGTGCTCAGTGGCATAGGTATTTGGAGAATGCAAATTTTTTTGAGACATTCTATATATGTCTCAGCTCCTGCCACTCCACAAAACCCCTCCCAGCTCCCCAGCAGCAGAGGATCATGCTGGAGACTATGGACCTCCCCCTGCACACCCTGTACTTTCTGGTTCTCACAAGGGCACTGGTGCTCCCAGTATCTGTGCCCTTACTCCACCAAGGGGACTGGCCTTCATCAGAGTTGTCAGCAGCACTGTGTACCTTCACTGCCTCATAACAGAGATGCTTTCAACCTCCAGTGTCAAGCCCTGCAGTATTGCCATCCACAAAATCCTCTTTTCCTGCTCTCACAGATTCAGGGAATGAAAAATCATCAAGGTGATGCCTTTGAATACTTGCCAGAAAACCAGGTTCACTCTAATACTGCAATTTCCTTAAGTATTTCTCTGAGCTTTACTGTTTTGAAGTCAAGAGGTGCAGAAAGGTCGTGAGCATGATTCTGGGGTTAAGATTAAATAAAAGCCCAAATACCAAAGACAACTCCTCCTCCTCCTCTCTTATGAAACACTCTGCAGAGTGAACATAAAATGAAACATTTTCCATTCATTTTCTATTTTTAAATCCACTTGTTAATGTTTCTTGGCTTTTTAAAACATCATTTGACTACAGCTCTATTACAGTGGTCTCAGCAGCATGAATTTCTTCAGGAATTTTTCCCAATGGAAATTCCCCTCACTTTTAGCCTAATTTGAAGCTTCTCCCTACTAACTTCCAGAAAAGCTTGGTTTCTGATGTTTCTTGTGCTTGTTTTCTGTTCCACAATTAATATCTCCTGTATGTGTTAATTTAAAAATATTCACATAAAACAGCTAGGAAATAAAAAACCGAAGACTTTCTGCAGATGATGTTTCCCAAACATTTCCAAAAATCCTGTTCCACACTGAAAAATCCTTCTCACAGGTTTTATTAGTTGTCCTCTTGTAAAATCTCTAAAATATTTTGTCTTGTTCCAACAGAGCACTTTGGACTACAAAACTGTCAGCCTTTGAAGACCTGTCTGGTGGATCTTCACAAACAGCTTAGCTGGTCAGGTCAATGCTTAGCCACAAGCACTAATCTCTCTCCCTTTTATTGTAATGCAACTTAATACTCCACTGCTTTGGACAGTAAAGCTAATGGTGAAGACAAACCAATTATTAGGAGTCCAAGTCTGGCATTGTAATGATTCCTTAAGAGTTACCAGATATTCATGGTCTTGCTTCTCCACCAGCCACTTCACACCAGAACAAGAAGGTTGGATATCCTCCTCCCACCATTCTTGCCTTTCCCCTTTTTCCCCTCTAGACGTTTATAACTGCTGAATTACAGGTAACTGTTAAAAATGCTTTGGGTTTTCATCATTGTTTATGCATCACCATTTTCCAGAGCTACAGTTCCATCATCCATTTCATTACTGCATCACCACAACAAATGAACGTGGGCTCAGTGTGTTGTACCTTCATTAAAGTTGTCATCAGTTGAGATGTGGGTCAATGGAGACTGGGGTCGAGAATCCCCACAGAGGGAATAGCTGTGTTCAGCCTGGATGAGGGGCGCGGGGGATGCCGGAGACAGTTCCACTTCCATTATTTCATTCTTCTCAGACAAGAAGGGATCATTCAAGAGCTGGCCTAGGACATCAGGTGAAAATTCATCCAGGAACTCTGTGAAGTGCTGTGGAGACAAAAAGACAGGGGAAAGTTTATCTCCTTGCCTGTCTGTCATGCCAACCTCAGGAGAGATCAGAACAATTCTATACATGCCCTGGTCATCCGTGCCAGTCAGCAGCAGGATCTGCCAGCCCTGTTTAACAACCTCCTCCTCCAATCACTACTTCAAGCTGAAGAGCTACAGCTAGAACAAAAGCCCTCTCAGAGGCATAAATTACAACAGAAGGGCCTGTCATTAAACTGCAACAAAAATGGCAAATGGAAGCATGGCACTCACATCCTGAAGCAGTCTCCTCCCACCACACCAAAGGTACTCACTGCAGTGCACCACCAAAAAGGGGAAAGCACATTTCCCCCAGAGAGAAAGATCCTGCAGGATCTATCACCAGAACATATTGTGTGTGGAACAGAATACAGGGGTTAATGTTCCCTGAAGCACAGAAGAAAAATGAAACACATTTCAGCACAGACTCTGACTCCACATGACTATTTTAGCTGTGCAGAACATTCCATGTGCTCCAGGAAAATGAGTCCATGCACATCCGCAGCCAAGCAATTAACACATTTGCTATAAAACAGGTTTCCTGATAGATTTATGTATCTATTTCGGTAGTATTCCACCTAGAGCCCATATCCAGCTTCTAGGCCCCAGAGCTAAAGCCAGTACTAATTACCACTTTGTCTATTGCACTGAATTCATTACACCAGCACCACATGTTAGATCTGTGTGTAGCAGAGTAATTTCATGTTTGTTTATTATTCAAAATGAGCACAAACCAAACCTTGCAATCTATTTCCTCCAAACTCCAATGCAGTTCCCATCAATAGCCAAAAACTTTGTCTCTTCAACGTCTTTCCAATGACAGAAAATTACATTTTCGGGAGATGAAAAATCTGCACTGCAACAAGTCATTCCTGTTCATCTCATTCACACAAAGAATTCTATTTTTATATAAAAATACTTGCACAGTGAATTGTAATGAGATTTTCTGAACAATGAGGCATTATCTACCATCTTATATAGGAATCTTTGTCGACCAACGCCTGATGCTATAAAAAGTCTAAGTTTGTTTGATTTGTTTAGTTTTTGCAAGCAGTATTGATCTTGGCTCTTCATCGTGCTCTCTTCTGCAGAAACAAACACTGAAATTCAAGATTCAGCTTCCTGTAGGCTAAATTAAGAATTAAAGAAGTCAATATTGTATAAACCCACAAGGGAAGCGGTGTGCTCACACCCTCACACACTGACTTTTCACAGCTCCAGCAGCACCCATGCTGGAAGAAGCCTCATGCTGAAAACCCTGAGCACAGCTGGCTCTCACAGAGCTCCCTGGATGTTCAAGCACCTCTTCCAAAGGCTAACTGTGCCTTTTTTCAAAATCAGTATGTCTTGAGTCAATTCTGACTGACACTGAGGAAAAGAACATATTGACTGAATACAAGGTAATAAACAGAGGACCACAGCTGCTATGCTAGAATAACAAGATAGCCCAAGAAAAGCCTTTACAAACGGCAAAACAGACTTGTAGCCTCATATTTACTTACTGTAAACGACAACACTAATAAACTCTTAGAGGACTCTGCAAAAGGGTCAGACTATCTTAGAAAGCCTCATTTATTTTAATTTTGATACCCAAGGACTTGCCAGCACTTCACAACCAGGTGCCTCCCAACGAGGGTAAAAGCATAAACTACAATACGCCACTACACAAAGAAGAAAAAGGATGCACAAGGGTCCTAGTACATCAATAAAGACAGAATAAAACAGAGTAGGCAGCCATTAACGTGTAAACAAGGCACAGAAATATTTCCCAGCCATGAAAGAAGTCAAGGATGAGCCTCTAAAAAAGCAGTGCCTTTCTTAGGGACAATGTTTTTCCCTCCAGTCTACATATTTCTTTTCATTTGGAGTAATGGCAAGAGTCATTTATATTTGTTTACATATTTTCCTAAAGCTGGAGCATTTCCTAATTCTTGCATGCATTATTCTGACTGATGAGTAGCAGATGCTGGAATATGGCTGCTAAAACCATGGGTTCCACATGCAGCTACTTTACCACCAGCATCACCCAATTTCAGGATGCCATCCTTGAAAATATCATACCTACATGCTGACTTAGTCTGACACTATTTAGATGTTATAACTTAACAGACTCAGCTGAAAGAAACATGCCCACAGGCTACTCAGCTATTTATGGCAAATTCACAAATAAAGATTTTTATTAGCCTTCTGTCTATCACTGCTTTGATATGGAAGAAAAGCTAATCAAATGTTATTTTACTTTTCCATTTGACTGAAGTTAGGTCCATCAGATGGTTTTTTTCCTATCTGAATGGGGAATTTTCCTAAAACCACATCAGGAAAAGCAAAGGAGGAAACAAACATTCAACTTCATAAAACCAGAGAGATAGAGGACCTTGGGGTGGGGAAGGATGTTCATCATGTTTAACAATATTTGTGCTTTCTTCTTTTCTCATGCAGCTGTAAAGCAGCAAGCTGTGAGCAAGAAAAGAATATGCATTTATAACAGAATTGTCTGAGAGCAAATAAATGGTTGGTTTCTAAAGTGATTTCCTAGTTTCATTATAATTCTCAAGTTTATTTTTACTGGTCTGTGATATAACATTGTACCCTAGCCAATAGAGACTGCCACAGGTCAGACTGCACAGCTACTGAACTCAGCAAACAGACAATTTTAGGGATCTGGACTTCTCACTGTGACTAAAAAAATCACAGACTCCTTGATTCACGGCAATTTTCCATGTGTTATATACTTTACTACAGTGAATGCTTAAAGCTAGATCACTTTTTGTCCTTAATAAAACAACTATCTCACTGAAAGTGGATCCACTTGCTTAGAGGACTAAAGAAGAAAAGGCATCTGAGCAGCAGGCTAAAGCAGAAACCGTCTGGGGGCAGCCAGACCTCCAGCTCCCCAAAACTTCCACCTACACCTAAAGCTGCTCCTTCTGTCTTTTCAAAGCACATTCTCCCATTGCCAACCACCCTCTTCCTCCCCTCTCTGCTCTCTCATGCACCTCAGCAGTCACTAGCCACTGCCATAGGTGGAAAGCCCCAGAATAACCCTCAATTTTGACAAGGTAGCAACCACACCTGCGCTCAGGAACAGGAAAGGGCAATTTTGGAAGGAAACTGAGACTTTGACCCTTACAACCTGTATATAAACTTGTTTGCAAAAGAAAGAAATTCTTTGTCTATGGCTTTCAGCAGGGCATCTTTCACCCAGAGAGTTCACCTTTACAAAAATTTAAAAAAAGCAAAGGAGAGAGTACTTCCACTGACAATCTGCCTTATTTTTTTCCCTTATTTTCCCTTTTTGTTGTTAATACCTCTGCAGACAGCTCAGCTGCCAGTTTCCTGCTATCCTCACACCGCACTGGCAGCCCCAGCACTAATTGCAGACGTGTTAGTACAAGGAGTCTGTCTGAATTATTAAACTATTCTCACCACATAGCAAAGAGATGTGTTCAGCTGGGATTTTAACCTCTGTAAAAAGTCAGGGATTTAGGACAGATGTAACCTTATTTTCTGCCTCCCCTTCCCCCAGACCCCTGGAAAGACAAACAGAGCAGCAGCACTCCTGTTTACATACAGAAAGGAAACTGCAGCCCTGCGGAGTTTCAGCACTCATCTGGCTGGACATTGGCTCATGCCTACATCCTGGGTGTTTTTGGGGAACACAAACACGTCCAGACCTCGTGCTGCAGTAAGCAAACAGAGGAAAGCTCTCACATCCGGGTGCACAGGGGACTTTTGCACAGCTCTTGGACAGTAGTACTTGGCTGCGGACCAGCTGTGCTGCGGGCTGCAGCTCTCCACAGCATCTGCCTCTTCCTGCCACACAAAGGCCCTTTTCTCCAACTGCCTCAGGGACCAGTGGGGTTTTTACCTTCTTGCCTGATCAAATGAAGATCTGTGCAGCAAAACACTCAGGTTTTGCTAGGTGCATGGCAGTGCTGGCTTCTCCACCAGCTGCCCTGAAGCCAGATGAGAGTTGCGCTAGCCCAGCTGGTCATTTGAAGACGAGACATTACCATGCCTAAAAATTAAACTCATCTTCAGAAAATTGACCTTCTAAGAACTCATTAAAAAATGAACACAGAGAAGTCAAGAGCCCCAAATGACTCTTCCCAATTATATTTAAATTTCTAAACAAGTAGCAGGCTTTGCTGAGCCTGGAAAATGCACTGCATCAGCTGCAAATCCCACACTGCAATTGTAGCAGCACAATCCCACCTTTCCCAGCAGAGCCATGCCTGAGGGGAGCTGCAGGGACAGCACCTTTTGCACACTGCAAAACAAGCCCAGCTCTCCCAGCAAAGCAGGGCAAGGCAGCCATACAACATGCCAGGGTTATAAACACCCACAAATTCAAGATATTGCACTCCTGGGAGTTAGTGGCTCCTTGATAGCTCACCCCAAAATCTCCCCATCCTGGAGGGATCAGTCATCCCTCCACAGGAGGAACTGTCAGATACACATAAAAAGGCATACATTAAAAAAATTCCCACCATTCACCTGTACATACAAAGAACCTGGGTTTATGTCTTTATTATACTGTAAAATAATTTAATATATTCTCAGTAACTGAAAATCCCTCATTTGTGGGAGAACATGAAGAGTAACACAAAACTGGTATTTGAAACCAGCAAAGAGATCCACTGTAAGAGCAGACACAATTGTTTGGACTCTCACACCAGCATTTACTCATTTTAAGCACTTTTTAAAAAATGTGGACAGATAAAAAAAGAAATCCACTAAGTGAATAACATACAGGTTGTGTCATCAGCAAAACAAATGCCAGGAAATTCAGAGCTAATAGATTTACATGGTAATTAAATCTGCACATCTTCCCAACTTGCTCAGGTTACACAGTTGGAAATGCTCAAGTTCATGCTGAGCAAATCTTATAATCCACTCCATTATGTACACATGTATGCACACATTTCCATTGCAAACACTCAAATATTTCCACCCCACAACCAGCAAAGAGATGCATTTTTTTTAACTAATCTGGGGGATTTTCAAGAACCATGCTTACTCCTTTGCCTGTCCTCCAAAATATTCTTTCACTCTCTTCTTTAATAACTCTCACCAAAAAAAAAGGTATTTTGTATTTAAAAAGATAATCAAAACCTAAATGAAACTCTCAAATAGACAGGACTAAATATGGGTTAAAGGAAAGAAAAACAAAAATCAAAGAAAGAAAGAAGCCCTTGTGCAGCTGAGACAAGGGTGAGAAACAACCCTCAAGTTCAGTCTTTTAAGGCCACTGTCTGCAGGAGAAGAAAAGGATGCTATTGCTATTCCTAGCCCAAGCCTCTTGGGAGTCATGCAAAATAGGAAAATCCTTCTCACACTCCCCTTGCCCTTCTCCCAGAGTATAGCTCTTGGATCTAGCCTAACTTTTCAATAGGCTGGGTGCATGTTTTGCTATTTCCCACCCTCTCAAAAAAAAGCCAAAGCCAGAGGAGTGAGTCACTGGGGCCAGAGCAGTGAGTCAGTGAGCTGGAAGTCCTTCAAAAAGGCTCCCCCATGTGAGTCCCTGACCGAGACCTCAAAGTACATTATTAATTCTGTGTTGCAACTAAGTACTTGGATTATGCTCTCAGGTCAGATGGAGCTGTTCTTTTGTCTCAGCTCTTTCCCCCCACCCTGCTCCCCCAACTCCCCTATCCCCTTTTTTTATCTCCCAGCTGGAGCAGCAGAAGCACAGAACACTGAATCTCTCCATTACTTTGTCACCATGCCCTACCCCTCACCCAGTGAGCAGCAGGGTCACACTTCTCTACCCCCAGTGATTGCAGAGGCTGCAAGACAGGCCTGACTGACCCTTCTACATCTCACAAGCCTCTAAGCCACCGAGAGCAGGGAAGAGCCTCTCTCTCCCTGCCACCTCCAGCTAGCCTGGCTCACACTACATAGGAGAGGAGCTCAGCTTTCAAAGTTTAGGCACTGGGGTCTCCAATGATTTTTGGCACCCACACAAGATACCTAAAGAAACCAGTTATGTATGTGAAGACCAGCTGCATAGTGAAGAAAAGTATGTTTGGTTGGTTTGGGACCTTTTTTTTTATCCCCAGCTACACCATGCAGTGCCAAACATAAATATTTGCTGTGAGATAATATTAATTTGCTTGGTTATACTCCAGCTACACCTCCAGGCTCTATGGAAGAAACTTGCATTTACTGCAAGTTTTACATCAAACTCGTGTCTTCCATGGAACCCACAGGGTTAAGCCAAAATATAAACAGTGAAGAAAGTTTTCAGATTGTATACAAATTTTACAATTGAATAGCGGGCATTTATGCACTTTGCTGCCCAAGAGCTCGGCAGCAGGGATAATATATTTTGCCTTGCACAGCTGGTTCAACTTACAGCCATTTTTAAAAGAATATGGTTGCTCCAGTTCCTTCTTGACAAGAGACAGATCTTAACAATATAGGAGAGTTTTACACCATTTGGGCACACTGCACTTGGCTTCATTTAACATCTTCCCTCAACATGGAAATGGGAGAGGATGAAAGCAAAGAAAATACATCTCAGGCCTCATGTAAGAACATCCTTTGTTGATGGGTACAGATGATCCCTTTGTAAAGGGCACAGCCAGCACAGCACATGTATTTTAAACAAAATCCAGTAGTCTTACATGCATCTTTAGGGATCACAGAATATCTCAAGTTGGAAAGAACCCGTGAAGATCAAGTCCAACTCCCAGCTGACTTTAGAATTATAACAGGAAGGAGGACAAGATAACCATTGATACTTTTAGGAGACCCCAGAAAAATCATAATTTCACATCTAGTTCTCCATTAGTGCAGGGGGCCTCCTGCAGAACACTGATACTTTCCAGTTCAGCTGTTTCATGTTTAAAGTATTCTCAACAGCCTCCTCCCTGAGGACCAAATTAGTATCTTTCAAAGGAGGATCTTTCACTAGTCTGACTGGTGTAGGTAGGAAATAACTTCAGCTCTATCAGCTTGCTAGTCCTAACTGACAGGACACTTGACATTTCAAATAAAAACACTTATTATTTTTTCCTTAAAAAGTGTTTCTTCTTTAATGGTTGCAAAGTTTAAATGGCAGGGTTCCAGCTTGCAGGAGCCATCGTTCTTTCTTTTTCCTAACACTGGCTGCAAACCTACACACCACCCATCGAAATCCTGCTCTTTAATTAAAGCTGTCAGTTATTATAAAATAAGTAAGGCTTTATGATCAGTATTGGCAGCTTAAAGAGAGACTGGGCATTTTATTTCACAAAAGAGTTAGTAGTCTTTGTTTTACAGATTTACAGTACTGGGGGTTGTGTTCTGCTGCATTGTTTGTTTGTTTGTTTGTTTCTAAGAATAGAGCATAGAAAACGAGGCTTGAAAAGACACAAATTTAAGCTCCTCAATGCTTATCCTCTTCAGTTTTGAAGAGTCAGACTATCAAGTGCCTAAATGCAGACACCCTGAGTTGATTATGGAAAATATGAATTAGCTTGTATAAAAACTACCAAAAATTCATACACATAATGGTTGAAATTGCAGATGCATGTATAGCTGTAAAAAGAAAAAACACACCATTGCATATATAACCCTTTCTGGAACTCAAGAAACAGGTGTTTGAGCACAGTGGAGAGAGAAAAAAAAAGGAGTGGTTTTGTGAAACAGATGTAAAGAAATCAACAGGTCATACTGCCCTGCCCAGGAGGATGAAGTGCTCGACCTCGCAGAGCTCAAGGATCGGCAGCCTTTGGCTACCAATGACCTGAGCTGCCACAGGGTTTAGACCCTGCCCAGCAGGACCTGTGTCTCCTTCACACAGATATCTACTATCAGGGCAGAAGGAGAAACACACTGGCAGGACTTTGTGTTCAGTGCTGCTGTCACTGAGGGTTACACACTAAGTACCATGCACTAAAAAAGTTGGTTGTGTGTCAAATACTATTCCAGTGCGTGATCTCACCAGACAGCAAACAAACCACCACACTGAAGAACGCCTTTCCAAACAAGTCTCTACCTTGCTTTCAGTAGAAACATCCTGGGGTTTGACCTCACCCTTCCCATGAGCTTGCACTAAGCCCAGACACCATGGATGCACAGAGAGCTAGGACTTCATCAACAGCAGGTATCATCACAGACTTCCCACCCCTGACTGTCAAAACACTTCCAGTTTGAAACTTGCAGGAAGTTTCATGTCAACCTGCAACTGCCCCAGCAAGCTAATGAAGAGCAGTGTGACAGCACCTGATGACAACACCAAGAATATCCCTACCCTGTACCTGAAAGAGAACGTGGTTTTTGAAGCCATGACACGGGAGCTGCTTCAGATGAGCCAGCCCTACCAAAAGCATCCCACAGCAAAAAGCCTTGCCTTTTAGAAACACCCCCAGTGGTCCTCTGTACCACGAGGTGGATACTTCAGGATACCCACACTGCACTTGTACAGCCTTAACTCTGCAGAAATTCACACAGGAACCCAGAGAAATGCTTTTGGCACCTCATTTTGTATGGACCAGTACTTCCATCAGCACTGGTACTCTGGGGACCCTTCCTCTGAAGGAAGACCCATTTCATTTTATGTCAAAATTTTATGTCTCAGTGGGTCACTTGGTTTTGACTCATGTCAAAGGCAGACAAAGTCCGTTTTGAAGCCCTGCTGAAATCTGCAGAAAGAAAAAGGAGACAGGATATAAAAATGATCAAATAAATACACACTTAGAAGCACGTGTAGCATGCATCTGGATAAATAATTTTAAGATACCCACACCTGAGAGCTGGTATTCCCATTTCCTATGAAAAGCTTTTTGTCACACTGCCAGTAAACATTACTTCACTCAGTTTTATAAAAAATTAATAAATAAACCACAAGGGGTACTGGACTAAGGTTCAGGACCCAAGATAGCAGTAGATAGAAACATCTGTATGCTAAGACCAGGTCTTAAACAAAAACAAACTTGTGTGCCTATTTCTCCTCCCTGCTTCCTTCCAGAGATGCAGGGACTTGTAGAACAGATTATCTAGAAAGAGGTATGGTGGCTCTCTCTGCTCCTGAGTCCTGGGAATACAGGGGAGATTTTCAAACCAGTGTTGCCATCATTTGTCCGTGAACTGATATTTCAGCTTCTTTTTTTTAGCCCTTTCCCACTCAGAGCACCCCTCTCCTTCATCTCTACCTCCTCTCTGTATCTTCCATTTCCAGGCCTTTGCTCCCATGCCAGTGAAAGAGAAGCCAAGCTACTCATCCCTTTGCAGGACACAAAGAAGAGCAGCAGAACTGGGAATAAAGCTGCAAAGTGCAAGCAATGACTCTGGAGGAGCAGAGCTAGAAAAGCAAGGGAGCAGAAGGAGAACAAGAGAAAGAGTCAAAGTCACAGCACCTGGAAAGGGATAAATAAACCAATGACAGATAAGCAGCATATTAAGATTGTGCAAGAACTTCCTCCATCCCCAGCTGTGTATTTTTGCCAAGTGTAATTAACTTTTGTGCATTGCCATTTAAATCTCAGTGTACTACAGTGTTTACTCTTATGACTGCTCTGGACTTTTTCTCTCTCTCATTTGTTCCTCCCCACCTGAAAGGCAAAAATACTGCCATCTCACAATGGCAGGTGAAGAGAAAACCACACAGGGAAAACAAACCTGCTTGCCATGGGAACATAAATATTATATATTTGAACTACTCGGAGAAAGGAAAATTTAGCAAGAAGAAACATAAACGAGAATCTAGAAAACAAGAAAGAGTTAATAGAAAATGCAATTCAGAGGGAGAAAGATTGCTTCTGAGTTTGTCAGGATCCAGAGGAATGTTAATTATAGATCAGGCCATTGCTTGGCTGCAGTTACTGGGGGGTGAAAAAAGAAGATCAAAATGTTTAATTGAATATTCCTGGGAGGGGGTGGTTCTGAATTACTGCTTTTTATATAAGACCAGATGATACAGCCATCCCACAGATGGTAATAAAATGACTTTTATCCCAACAATAATGGAAGAGAATATAAAAACAGCTCAAAGTTGGCCATTTTAATTAGTTGACCTAGAAAACTTCAATCTGAAAAGTCTAAATAGAGCTTCTAAGGAGCTCTTGACACTATTTTCAGTAGGAAACAATACTAATGGACTGTAAGAAATAATACGAAAATATTTAAGTGTAAACAATGCAACTAAAGAAACAGCAAGTCAATCTAAAATCAAGTTCATTTTTGATGAAGGGAAGAGATGGAAAAGAAGAGAGTACCAAAGAGCCCAAGGACTTCGAAAAAGAAGAGAAATCTAATTTATGCTTATACTTGCACAGTAACTGATAATCAAGCTTCTTAAATTTTATCTCATTCTGAAATAATATCACAAGCTTAATACCCTTTGTAGCATAAGGCAATTGACTTGGTGCTATACAAACAAAGCTGGAGTGAGATGAAGTCAACAGGCCTCATTCAGTGTAACTAGGAAATCAGAAATCCCCAGATGTGAAACACCAATGAACTGATTGTGCCACACGCGTTCAGTGGGTTCCCACTGGGATTAGCTCTTGGCCCCAGACTCTAATATTTTATCAGTGACATGAGAGGAAAGCCACCACCACTGAAGGTTGCAGATAATGCAGTATCAGCAGGGGCAGCAAGTAACAAAAAGGTCAGGTCGCAAAACCAAAACACAGAGAACTTGGTAAGCAGCCAAAACCAAGAGACATGTCTTAAGTAAAGCTGAAGGCAAAAAAAAATAAAAATAAAAGTATTTAATGGTGCAAACAAGAGGCTCCAAGTCACACTTGGGCGACTGACAATGAGAAGCCAAGACCCCAGGACCCTGGGAGAGACATGGCTGAAGGAACATCTGTGGGACAGGTACCCCAAGCACCGAATGCTGGGGAGGAATTACTGCAGATGTGTGCTCATGCTCCAGATGCAGGAGACCCCTGCTGTACTTCAGGTTCAGCCCCTCAGCCAGTGCTGAGGCTTCACACAGTTGCAGGTGCAGCCAAGCACCGGGGACTCGTGCATGGCCATCCCATGCTGTGGGGCAGCACCCAAAGAACGGCAAGGAGGTATCGTAGAAATTCTGCCTTTTTTATTTATTTAGGACTTCTCTTGTTTGTACTTATTTCTTAAATGAGAAACTAAAGCTCAATCCCCACCTACAGCTTTGTGCTGCAGCCTCACACTTGTCACACAACCTGCTGCACCAGTCTGTGTTCCCTGAAAAACCCAGAGCACACGAGCTTGAGGACTTCAGAAGACAGAGAGGTGTGAAGCACAAATTTCTCCCTGCTCAAGCTGGATGCAGCTGCTACTGGCCACAGCCAGGCTCCACTCCTATGCCACCAAATTTCAAAAAAAAGGAAGTTGGACAAGTGGAGAAAGTTCAGAGAATCACAAGAATCACTACAGAAAGGGAAATCTTGCCTTAAAATAAAAACAAATAAGAAAAGAAGAAACCAATGTATCCAGCTTATCAAAGAGGAAACAAACGCAGAATGTGAATGTTCCTAAGAAATGAAATAGGGAATAAGACTCAAGAGGATGGCTCTACCAGCTTGCAGCTAAGTTTACCAGCTGGAGCCAGATCCATTCAATGTGGTTCAAAATATTAATAAAAAAAAAAAGAACAATCAATCACAAAGGAACGGTGTGAATTCTTCGACCAAGCCATTCTTAATTGAAGACTAGAGGTTGCCCTAAAAAGATAAGCAAGAATTTAAACAATCTGGGGAAGTTTTCTAGTCCTTGATTTACATAAGGTTAAAATAATTCATGGAAATTGTTTCCTTTGGCCTTCTGGCAGCAAAACAAGGCTGTTTATTAGAATGGCAGCGTGTTCTAGAGAAACTGATGCAAAGCCAGAGCTGGGAAACCTGCTGATGCAGCTTTGCATTCCTGTATTCCAGATAACTTGATACCCTTATCAGGAAGGCAGCTGGGGAACACAGTTCAAGAACCCAGGTTTAAGACCAAAGGTTGTCCGTGTTAGACACAACGCCTGCTTCACAAGCCTGCTCCAAACACAGAGCTCATCAAACATCAAGGAGCTGGCACATCCCACAGTGTTAGCCTACTGACAGCCTTTTCCCTTGTTTCTTTTTAAGGCTGGGCTCTCCAGCTCTGCTCCCCAAGTGAGTCAGCTTTCCTGCCCACACCAGAGGCTGGTGAGGGCTGCACATATCTCCCAGCTAGCTGGGGGAGAGAGCCCCTACACCACTTGCCATCACTGAAAGAGCCCCACCTCAACAGCGAGCTGGGAGAGAGGGTCTCAGAGGAAAGATTTGGCAAGCTTGCAATGGACTGCAGCGTTTCTTGATCAGAGACTGAAAACACAAACATGCATGCAAACTATCCCCTATCCTTCTGAAACTGATTTGTTCCTCAGGATCGGAGGGGCAGCTGCAGCCACGCCACAGCACAAGCGAATGGTTGTGACAAACTGCAAGGACTCACAGAGCACTATGATCATTTTCAGAGTCCACATTTGATTTCCACAGCCAATAGATGGTGAGTTTCAGTGCTGATAGGAGACTCCCCATGAGCCAGGCGAGAGGAATGCTGAAGTGCAGGGGGAAATTAAAAGGGAGCTCCCATGTGAAGTCATTTGCTTCAAAAGAAGTCATTTAGCAGTTGCTCATTTCAAAGTCTCTTTTACATCTTCTAGTTAGTAAAGCTGCATGTGTCTGGGCATCTCTTTCAGGGCCTAACATCCTTTCCAAGCACCAGGTCTGCAGCAGCAGAAGGCTACCCACAGCGGAGAAATCAAAGGCAATTAACTTTATTCTTGCCTTAAATCTGACAAAGAGCACAAACACAAGTATGTAATGTGCAACCCTGTTCAAACACAGTGAGAACAAAGTTACTTGTGCTTTTATTTTACATTAGAAATAAGCTGTCTTTAAAAAAAAAATTAAAGCTTTTTTAGTTTGATAAAGAAATGCTTTAAAAGCAACCAGCTGACAGAACAAAAGGAGAGGGAGCATTTAAGGAAAGGAGGAGTTTCATCCAGTTTTAAAGATGAATTACAAGGTTAATGCCAGCAGGCAATGTGGGTTTCTGGGACTGGAGCAGAAGGTGCTCCAGCCAGCACACACACACAGAGCCCTGTGCAGCATCTGCCCTGTCCACATCTCTGGAGCGCTAATGCACAAACAGAGCCGCTTTCACTCGTGGCACTGAAATTTAATTAATTGGATATACTGAGAGAGCCAGTGAGCTGTGCAGCGTGGAAGATGCCTCTGCTGAGACCACAGAAAGAGCCTGCCAGCATCCTGGGGACAGAGACAGCGCAGGGAAGTATCAGACATTGCATAAGCACAGGCACACGTAATTGCTCATTCCCGCTATCCTGGCCAGCGCTAGCTCAGACCCCTGCCAACCACGGCCAAGATCTATTCCAGCTATTCAGAGACGGCTGGGTGCCTGAATGGGGGCACAGGGAGGGGAGGCCCAGCCTGGGGGTGTGCCTGGGGAAGGACATGGCACCTGTCCCAGCACCCAGCCAGCGCCTCCAGGGGCCCCTCAGCCCCTGCTTGTGCAATCATTACCCCACGGTTTAGAAGCTGGGGGAGTAAAGTGGAAAATGTGGGGTTTCCCAACTTTAGCAACACGTTTTCCTTCTTCTAAGGAAAGAAATATGGCCTGATGGTTAGAGGGCTGGCTAGGAGTTGCCATCACACACCACCTGGGCCAGCCTGGGCCTCTGGTGTCGAGGCAAAGGCGCCCTTTGCCTTCCCCTTTGCCACACGCCCAAGGGCAGTAAGGAAGCAGTATGGAAATGATACTCTCCAGTCACAAGGGAGGCATCTCAAGGGCAGTGGCACTGAAGATTGTGTCACATTCAATGCCAAGATTATGGGGATCATAAGGAAACCAAAGCCACCTGGGAGATAGAGAAAGTCCCTTGTAGCAGGGCACAGCACTGGACGCTGTGTGAAGGAGCGAGGACACACACACACAAGCACTTGGAATTGTTTAGGTTAGAAAATACCTTTGAGAACATCAAGTCCAACCCAGCACTGCCAAGTCCCAACACTGTACCTTGTCTTTAAGTGCCATATCTGCAAATCTTTTAAAAATCCCCAGGGATGGTGACTCAATCCCTTCCCTAGACAACCTGTTCCAGTGCTTGACAACCCTGTTGGTAAAGAAAAATATCCCATTATCCAATCTAAAACCTCCACTGGAGCAACTTGAAGCCATTTCCTCTTGTCATACTGCTTATCACCTGGCAGAAGAGACCCACCCCACATTGCTACGACTGCCTTTCAGATAGCTGTACAGGGAGCAAGAAGGTCACCCCTACACCTCCTTTTCTTTAACTAAACGACCCCAGCTTCCTCAGCTGCTTCTCACAATATCTGTGCTCCAGATTCAAGCACCTCGCTGCCCTTCTCTGGACTTGCTTCAGCACCACAGTGTCCATCCTGTCATGAGGGCAAACAACTGATTCAAGATGCCACCTCACCAACACCACATACAGTACTTTAGGCTCTGAGGGACTACCCAGAGGTAAAGTGCAAGCTCAGGAGCTTAGAAATCAAAATCTGCATTCCAATTTCAGGCATTGTGATTTCTTCCATGCAGCCTGTAAGCCACCTGTGGTGCCTGGCCACAGGAGACCCCACTGCCAGGTACCAACCCAGCACAGCCCCCACATTACACAGCTCAAGCAGAGAACACCCAAAGGGAGGAAAACTCTCCTAGAGCTAAAAGAGTTTCTGTTTGGAAACACAGGTACAGAGCGAGAAAAATAATCAGGGGAACCTTGTATTGCTTATCAGCAATGTGTAACTCCAGAGCCAGTCAGGACTATATATACATAGATTTATATACATATATATACATACATTTATATACATATATGTATGTATGTGTGTGCGTGCTTGTGTGTCTGTGTGTATTAAATATAGATCACTTCTTTAACATGGCACCGTTGGCTGCGTAACATTTCGGATGAGCATCTGCTACAGACCATCTGGGCTGGGAGGGAGGGAGACCAAAATGCTATGGGACTCTTGAGGAATTTGAAACTTGCAGCGGATTTTACACCGAAAGCTGTTGCGTAAGGGACACTGACAAATGTGTGGTATCAGGAAGGTTCTTTAACTAAAAGAAGGGAAAAAAAAAGAAAGAGAACTGATCCTAAAACTGTTGCTTCCTGTGGGGGTTGGAGCTGGCTACGGATGACAGGACTGACTTCACACCACTTAAATTCAACATCATGAAATGAAACGAAACCAAGTTGCCAGGACAGGCATCAGTATGCCAGAAGAACAAGCACTGAACTGATGCTGCCCCAATGAACTGAAAGTGGTACCTGGTGTTAAGTGGGTCAGCACAATGTCTTTTGCCTCTGTCAACAAAAAAAAACCAAACATCAAAGCTACACAAGTTTTAATTCATTAAACTAACATACATGAACAAATGGTTCCTCTGCAAAGCATCCAACATCCTTCTAATCAAGACAGCTTCACATTCATAATGTTTACGTGTAGACAGAATCTCAACCACTTCCCTGGGAAGACTGTTCCAATACTTGACAGCCCTTTGCACATATGTTTTTTTCCTATTATTCAATCTAAACCTATCCTGGTACAACTTCAGGCCATTCCCTACTGCTTGTTAGAACTGGTAGAACAGATTGATCCAACCTCCTTTCAGGTAGTTGTAGAGAACATTAAGCTCTCCTCTGAACCTCCTTTTCTCTAGGTTAAACAACCCAGCCACTCCTCAAAAGAGGACTCCAGACTCTTCAGCAGCTTCTCTTCTCCAGAGACTAGAACAAAGTTTCACAAACTAGAAGATTTTATAAATCAAGGCTCACAATAATCACATCTTATGCACTAACAATACAAAGACTCAGACATGCCAAAACTAAAACCATCAGATTTTCAGAATTGCTGAGCATCCTCCACTCTCTGCCTCTGTTCTTAATTTTTTTTTCTGGTTACAAAAGCTACAAAGTCTAACAAAGGAAACTAAAGAACATGAAATAAGTCCAAGTTTGCAGAGTCCGCAAACACCCCTGGAAAAGTGCTGGGTGTGCAAAAACAGCAAGGTATTTAGAATCACTGCTGTGTTCTACCAAAAAGTTGTGGTTTCAGATGGCTTTGGAAGATCTGGTCGTTGGCAGGTCAAAATGAGCATGGGTGGCATTAATGCCAAAGGGGAAGAACTCAGTATTTCTGGGATTTCAGTAAGTTGAATTGTTCCTGTGTTGAAAGCATGTACACACTGGGAAGTCAAACATAGGACAGTAGAAATAGCTCTTCCTTTGGGAAAAGCTGCTGTCCCTCTTTCCCCACTAAGTTATCTTTATTTCTCTAATAATGCAATAAAAAATACCTAGTAACATTTCAAAAGGTCCAGTAGGGTATCATTTTGTAAAAAGAATACACTACCACTGTTTTACAGAAAGACCTAATAGTTTTGTTCCACGGAAGGGTTCTGTTACACAAGTAACAGAACCAGTTTGAGCTTTATGGGGACAGCCAGGCACACCCAGAAAAGCCTGCAAACAGATGGAGATAATAGAAATTTAAATGGACCATCCAGCTTTCAGCATAACTCCCATATGTGCTATTCTACAAGCTGCCAGGTGAGTGGGATGGGGGGAAGGAGTGGAAGAGATCATCAATCTCCCCATCCTGCCTACAGTGCTTCAAACTCCAGTGCATGTAGCTGCATTTAGACCTACTCCCCTTTTCACAGGATTTGTTAAACCAGAAAAGGCTAGGACAGAATATGGAAACGGGTTAAAACCATATTCCCATGCTAATAGCAATTCAAACTGCATATTCCCTAACTAAAATAAAAATATTAAATAAAAGCAGTGACAATCTGATGTGCTTTTAAAGGTTAGTGCTCTAGCCATTCTTATTTAAGCATATGATTTGTGTGATCCTGATGTAAATCCATTCTTAAAAAGTGCAAGCAGTAAACAAGGGTACATGCAGAGAATCAGCCTTTTTTGATGTGTAGACATTTGTATTCCTGGCTTTTGTGTTGATAGATAGAGGCCCTACACACAGTGCTGTACCTGCAGGAATAAAAACTGGATAGGACCTTTCATACCACAGCACAGTATTGTTAGGTAACACATTGTATTATCAGACAACACTACGATTTTGCACCTCCCAGAGGGCAAACAGGGCCAGAAAGCAGATGGGCTACAGACCCAGCCAAGGGCTGAGAAATCTCTCCCTGCTAAGAGATGTCCATGCACATATTCAGATGTTCTCCAGGGACACTCTGAAGTCGGTGCTCTGTTTAGGGAAAAAAATCCAGCACCTAAGGAGGACTAAAGAGAGGATCCCTACCAGGACTTAGAAGAAGCACAACACAGACCTCATAAAGTCTTCAGTGATAAGAATAAACAAGACACAAAGACACAACTGGGGAGCAGAAGGGGGATGTGCAGAGCTCTCCATCTTGCCGTTCAACACTCAAATTCCTATGGCAATGACTCTTTTCTTCCTGGAAACAAGAGCATACTTGTGAAATTGGTGCAGGAACACCACCAGCAAGCCTCCTCTGCTGATATACACAAGCTTCATCCTCGACAGGATAACCTCTAGCAGCTAAAAGGTCCTGTGGTCATTTACCTTGTTCTGCCTTTGCCAGTGGTGGCAAAAGAGCACACTTGTGAGCCTGTGATGGGAAGAGCTCTGGGGATGTTGGGGAAAGGGACAGTATTTCACCAACAGCCACCTATGACACCCCAGGTGCTTTTTGTGTAAGATACCTATCTAGCCCCAAGATACCTGACACCTTCAGTCACTGCTCAAAAACTCAGACAAACAAGTTCTAGAAAAATATCCAGAAAAACAGCCCTGGTTTAGGGTGACACATGCTGGACACCTGCAGGACCATCACTCTCATGATGGCAGGAGCAGGCCTTCACCACTGCCACTCCTGTTCTCAGGAAGGGACAAGATGCCCAGCTCGCCTTCCTGGGCAGGGCTAAGCTAAAACACCGGTGCATAAGGCCCAGGCACCTCCTCCATGACAGTACCCAGCAGAGACACGGGAGGGACAACTGGAGGCAGCAGTATGGAAAAGCAACACTGTGCAAAGAAAGACCAAGGATGTGCCCAGAGCAGCATCAGGCCTGCCTCAGCCCAAAGCACAAACACAGAGTAGTTGTCCTAGGAAAGAGACGAGAGCATCCCCACAATTCACCCCACAGGCGTCCCAGCCATGCTCTCACACTTTATATTTAACTACCAGTAACCGATGTGTTAACCCCTCCCTGGACTTACATCACCCCCTTGGCAGAAGGAAACCACATGGATTCCGCGGGGTTTGGTTAACAGTTAAGCACACATGCCAGGCTCAGTGGTCCCAGGGTGTCCAAAGCCTGAGTGTGGGCGCTGAGCCCTTCCCCCCGCTCCGAAGCGCACACACACACACACACACACACAGGACACTTGTTGCGGAGCCGCGGGCGCACAGAGCGGCACTGTGCGGGCTGCCCGCCCGAGCGCAGCGCTGCTCCAGCTGCCTCACGCCCGTTCCTGAGGCTCGCTCCTCCCGCAGCGCAGCTCGACCAAGACACATCAACAGAGAAAGCGTGACATTCCTGAGGAGAGGCAGTCCCATCGCCCAGCGGAGAAAGAGCAGCAGCCCCGCCTCTGGCGGCAGTCCCCGCCGAGGCAGGGCTGGCGGGGATCCAGCCCACCCGGACACCGCGCCAGCAGCCTGCAGCTGCAGGAATGTCTAGGACCGGGCGCACGCAGCTTTCTTTAATTGCATGCCTCTGCTTCCACCGTCTCGGACTGCCCTGGCTGCGTACATTTTGGGGTCGGCTTCTTTTTTGTCTTATTTCTTTCCCAAGTTCTACTTTTAAGTGGATGGGACAGAGGAGGGGCAAGGGGAGCAATTATAAGGCAGCCTATTGGGATGGAATGCTCCTCTGCCTATTCCTAGACTTTCAAGGGAAACTCTCCAGCATAAATGACCACAATCTTATCTTACCCTCATTTTTGGGTAACGCTTGGGTTTTTTCAAACTCCGAGAAGGCCATTTTTCTCTGTTGATAGTGGTGAAGAAAGTGGGGATCTCAGACGACACAAACCAGCATGAACAAAGCTGAAGAACACATTACAGAAATCCTCAACGTGCCTGAAAACCCAGCGTGCAGGAAGGAGTGTTATAACAATATCAAGCTATGAAACATACTTTGGCAAACCTATCTTTAACAGCTCCAGAGTCTAAATGCTGCTCATATCCAATGGATGAGAGCACATCTTGAAAACTGAGCAAGTCCTGGCAAAGTCACATGCAAGCTACTCAGCTCTGCCAGCTCTGTCATTAAAACTCAGACTGAGCACAACAAAGAGGCATATTCCAACTTCAAAACCCAATTTGAAGCCATCACGCCAGACTGCAAATGCAGAAGGAGTTAATAAATACACAGTTTCTTATAGCCTGACCTTCCATCCTGTCTGTTTTCATCAAAAGGTGTGTTTCACCCTCTTTTCAGCGTCCCACAGCATCAGTAGATCACCCAAAAGGCCACCACCAAGAAAATCCTAGTACTGCTGTCTCACTGGAATTCTGAGATAAAAATGTTTTAATAGCTATAACCTGCAGAGAGATGTGCCCTTCTGCTAGAAACTTGTGGTTTATTCCTCATATTCAACAGAAGGCACCATCCTTCCCAGAGGTCAGTGTTCTCTCAGAGTGAGCAGCTTCACTCCACATCTGCTGCTCCAACCCAGTTCCACCAAGATGCATTTGTGGATTATTCAATCTTACAGAGACCACCTTGGCAGAGCAGTAGGTGGGAGCTATTCCAGGTTCAGTTATGCCAGCAGCACTAAAGTCAACAGCCAGATCACCTAATAACCAGTTGTTATTTCTTGTTCTCCCTCCCACTGGTGATTTTGGCTTTTTTTCTACCTGTTTGGTCGATCAGGACTAAATTAATTTAAGAGATCAGCAAGCTTCCACAACTTTGGAACAGCAGCAACCCAAGCCCTGTACAAGTGAAGCTGTCCCAGCAAAATCAGGATTTCTTTTTTCTCTCCACCTCTCAGAACTGCATTGCTTGCAGTGACAGCTCACCCCATAGCCCGTTTCTTCTTGGAAATAAAAGAGCATGTAGAAGTATGTAATTCAGTGCTTCCATGCAGAATCTTACAGTGACATGATAAAAAATCATGCATTCTTCCTGCATCATCTGGTGTAAGTCTTTCTAAAATGAGACATTATGATGTAGGTTGTTTAGGCTGCTTCATCTAAATCACACTGCCTTGCAGAGAGCACTGCTCCCTTTACAGGTATTACGATTGACAGAATTTGGTGATTTAATTGCAACAATTAGACCATTCTGGCTGAGGTCAGGTACACAGAACTTCACTGAAGTGAAAAACGCACTTCCATAAAAATATAAAAAATAAGACCCATATTGCAGCAGATCTTGACCAACAATATGGGCAACTGTTCATTTTCTGTAATTATTCCATAAAACACAGTAAGGTATGTTAGCATCTATTTTCCAGATAATGTTGTGCAAGAAGTTACCTCCTCCAACTAAAGCAGAATTTGGCATTGAAAATTAAACAAAAATTTGAGTATTCCTGTAAGGGATCTGCAAATCTACCTATCCCTGTATGTAGAAGTCTAGAGAAGAGATACTCTGTCTTCGGCCTCAGGAAGAACCAAAACTGGTAGAGACAACAGACATCTTTAAGAATTCTTAAATTCATGGAATGAGTGATTTGAGCTCTATCAAAGCCTTCACAAAATGTCTTTGTGTGAAGATGCACTTTCAAATCCAATTTCACTAAATTGTCACACCACGATTGTAGGACAAGGAAGAAAAAGCAGATTGATCTGGACATCTTGTCCAAGTTTGCACTGCGTAGCTGTACTACCTCCAGGGTGAACAGCTCTCCCTTAGAGAAGAATGTGTGGTTTGTGTGGTTCCCTATCCTTATGATCTCATGGATTAGCCTGAAATGCCTCGGGCTCTAGTGCATCCGGACCAGCGCATACTGTCTCTTACAGTGTTGCAACAACAAAATTTAAGTGCTGAGTAGATTTCCCCAACCCTGAGTCACCGACTGGCTGGAGGTGTCAGAGGTACCATAAATCAGCATAATGCAGCAGGCTATACAGACAGGACTGCCACTGCAAGCTCGGGGAGGGCGCTGGCAACACTGCTTCCTCCAAAACCCGTGCACACTTCTGTGAGAGCACACACACAGGACTACTCCCTAGGACAAACCCCTCCTTACCAAAGGGAACATCTGCTTCTGGCAAGTAATGTTCCCAAATCCCACCAAAAAAGATTACTCTAGGTAGCCACATACTTCATGATGGCAACAGATCAGCCTCAAACTGCGCAATCTACTCATCTCTGGGCCATCTGCTATCCCCCAGACACAAAGTACCTGACTTTGTTTCTTACTACAGAAACAATCCAGACATGCTCTAGCAAATGGAAAATAAAATTCAGCTGAAGTTCTTTTGGCCTGACCACTGCAGTGGGTTTTTGGTTTTTTTTTCTGGTCTTCCATATATAGTTGTGACAGCAGCAGCAAAACATTCGCTCAGCCGCCCTCCGGCAGCTGAGCCTGTACCCACCCACACCACAGATGTACTCAGAGGTACAAACCCCTCCCTCCCTATTTACACAGCGTGACAAGCCTGGGATGCCGCTGGCTGCAGCACTGCTGGGGCTCCAGCCCTCCCACAAGATCCCAAATCTGTGTCTCCTATGCAAGGCAGCACCTGTGCAACGTCCAAGGAACAGCACAAGCCATGTACAGCTCAGATTTCTGAGAAATGCCCTTCCCATGTTGCCCAAGATCACTGTGGGATCAGAGCTGGCTGGTAACTGTCAAAAACTCATACCGGGAATGATTTCATTCTTACAAAGTTATCAAGTCACACTTTAAGCACTGCATATACAAGAGCAGATTTCAAAATATTTCACACTTCCATGTTTTCTTCTTCACATATGCTTCCACCTAACAAAATCCCACTGCATTAATGAGCAAGATCTTTAACTTCCTTCTGGTTATGCATAAACCTAACTAAGCAAAACATGCACCTCCCAATTAAATTTCTTTAAGTTATTTAAGCTACATTAGTTAAACATTATTTTCCTAATGTGCCAGTGCCATATTCTGATATATTCTGCTTTGGATGGTGCACTCCCACTCTTTTCCCAAAATACAGAAACTGTCTCCAAAATACTGCACACCTCCAAGAAAAACAACACACCAGGGGACAGATGACAGTTTCTTGCTAAGGCTGGGTACAATCCTTCCCCTGTTGAAGAGGGAATCAAATTTGGATCTTCTGAGGTTTGCATCACTTCCTGGTAAAGGCACATTTTGTCTTCTTTTTTTTCCCCCCTCTCTTTAAATCTCCTTTAAACCCCTCCAAGCCCAGCCAGAATCCAACCAAAGTGGTTGAGCCAGCTTGCACTACACTTTATCAGCCACACTTTGACCAAAGCAAGCAATGCAGATTTCCCAGAGGCTCCTCTGACCAGCAGGCCCAGCTTCCCACAGTGGCACTGATACACACAACTGCATGTCTGCCAGGGAAAGATAAAAAAGCCCAGTCTGCAGACAAATATTCTGCTGCTAAGTCATCATACATACACTAGAAATACGGGATAAGAGGAACCCAGCCTCCTATAGTGATAACTCTTGCTTGTAAGTGAGATTACAGCTTACTTAAAGCAAGTTTCTGCTTTCTTAAATCTCTTCCTGGTCAGTCCAGCTAGTCTTTATTAAAGTTTTATGCTAAGAGAGCTCCTTGCTATTTTTTCCTCCCAAATTCTGTCGAGCTGACTGTTGTCCAGTCTATGCCCTATCCCTCAGTCTGAACCCCCTGAAAAACTCTCCAAAGCTTAATATGGAAAAGGAAGAGCTTCTCCTATTAAAGCATACTTAGCAGGAGCTGACAGGTCTGGGTTAGATACACAAAAAATTTAACAATGAGAGTGTTAACAATGAAGTGACATGCTCCTACACTCTATGGTTTCTAGGGCAGCAGTTGGCTGAAAGAGTCAACTCTTCTACTTGTCTCTGCCCCTTCCCTGGCTCCCCTCAACAGATCCCTTTTCCAGTAAAATAATGGCAACCCTTTTTACACCCCATAGTGGTTACACTTGTGCCCCTTCATATGAGCCTGTCCACCAGTGTGAGAAACTGCACTAGGCTGTACAGGAGAAGACCTAAATGAGGCAGAACTGTTCCTCACATAAAACTATAAAAAAACTGACAGTTTATAGCCTTTTTTTTTATCTCCCTGTCAGAGAGGGATGGAAGAACTCTATCCTTTCTCCCAGCCTTATTTTCCTGTGTGATGTTCAAAAGAACACCACCAGGTTACCCAATATTTGCTAAAAAGGAGACTCTGAGAAGTTGGCAGTGATCTCGAGCGTTTGAATACATTGCTTGCAGTTACAATGACCATAAGGTCCTAAGGTTCCCTGCTCACTCCCTAAGTGAGGAACATCCCTGCTTGGCTTGGCTCAGCTTCCTGAAGCCCTGCTGCGTCACTAACTGGAAACAGGCAGGTTTGCAGGGAGATTCCAAGAAAAAGCCCAAAGGAGTGATGCAACCATGGGCACCACTCCTCAAACCAAATCAGGGGAAAACACAGGATGCTGAAGGAACCAGGTCTTTGCTTGGTCCCTGGCTAAGCTAACAAAAGAGGGTTTAAGTGTCTCTGTGTTGCAAATAATTACAGTGAGGAACCTGAATGTGCTGGTCACATTAATTTTGCCCTTGTTATTCAGAGAAATCCCTGACAATATGTTTAGATACCAGAAAATCCAACCTCCTCCCTGCTGCTTATGAGACAGCACCAGGCCTCAGCCCCCTGTCCCCTCCAAATTCCAGAGGGAAGATCAGCTCCTCTATGGGTACAGCTCCAGTCCAAGATTTGTCAAGGATTCCTGCTTAATACAAGAGCTGTGAAGCAAAGCATCACACAGACACATCTCAGATTGCCACAGCACTGCCTCAAAGCTCACACACTGAAGCACCTGCCAGGGACTGAGCTGGTCAAAGAGCTGTTTCCCAGCCCCAGCACTCTCTTTGCTAAGTAGTGCATACCTCTGAAGTCACAGCCTGGGCTGCACACAATTCATTACATTTCCTTACCCCATCTGCCTCCACACGTCTTCACACCCCTACTTGGTTCAGGTTTTCTCAGGCATTTGCTCGCTCACTTCATATCATTTCCACAGAATTCTGACTCCCATTTTTCCCTGCTGCTTGACTAAGCTGAAGGAATACAGCCTGCCTGGCTCAAATGCCAGATCTCTTGTTGGAGATCTAAGCAGAAGTGGGAAATGAGATTTTTGGGACGCCTACTGGAAAGTGCCTTAAGAGGGGACATGCAAGTCAAGAGAGACCCCTCAAAAGCCTTCTGGTAGTCCTCTGAAAAGCCAGGCATGTCTTGTCCTGTGGCTCCACTGCCATGGGTTACCTTTGCACAATGATGACGGCAGTCACAGGAGGAGAACTTGCTCCACAAATTAGCTGGTGCTGAACGACCAGGACTGCTCATTTATTCCATCCCCAGATAGGCTCCAGGGTGACACCCAGCAGCACGTAGCTTCAGCCTCTCCTGGTGGAGCCTGACCAGCCTGACAGGATCATCAGGCTGAGGAGCTTCATTCCTTGCCAGACATTCTCCAGGAGGCACTCCATGCTGAGCAGGTCAGGAGGGGGCCACTCCACGAGTGCAGCAGCATTCCCCCACACACCATCACATCACAGGCACACTGGGACTTCGTGCCAAAAGAAGAAGAAACACTGCTTTAGAGAAGATGGGTGCTCTCTGGTCATTGCCATGTTTCCAATTCAGCCACTTTCAAACCACATCTGCTTTCCACACTATACTTGAATAAAATATTTTTGCTTCTAGCATATTCCAGAGAAAAACCAAAACAGCATTACCATTACAAAAGGTTATGCCGTGCCATGGAAACAGTTTAAGGCAGCATCTGCTGTCTGCCAGCTACCTCAATACAGAGATGCCAAAGGAGAAAAATTACTCAACCTTCCCAAATGTTCCAGGCACTCTCGCCCTCCTGTTTCAATATGCATGTCAGAATTAAAGACTATTCCCCTGTAAACTATGAGGAGACTGACCTTGGATCACGTAGAGATCTCCAGGCTTGTTAAAATGCTGCAGAAGTTTTGGACAGACGTTAATGAGATAAGACCTGCCACAGCAAGGGATTTTAAGCTTTCTCCAGCTGATGGTGTAGAAAAGTACAGGGTTGCAATGTGAGGCAGAGGGACAAGAATAATCTTCAATTGTTAAATGCTGGGGTAAAAGTTGGTATCACTAGTGCAACTGTAACCATATCAACCACCACCTTCCACTAATTATATCTTTAAAATCAAAGCTACAAACTTTGCTTTTTTACTCTATATTTATCCCATCTTCTCATGCATTCCCTTTTTCCTAATACCTTCCCCTAACTGCCTTGCCATCTTCTTTTCCTCTGTCCTTCACTTGAAGACCCTTGGCACACTGACAGCAATCATGTGTGTTTTACCCAGTCTACCCCAGACAGAGGCTTGGAGAATACAAGGCCACCTTTGGTACTCAGCTGCAAGAGGGAATATACATAAAGGTGGCCTTGTATTTTGGGACTAACGCCTTTTCTCTAGCAGAAATCTCATCCTTCTCCATAGGCCTTGTACATTTTCCTCCTTTATATGTGCAAGAGGTATCATGATAAACACAAAACTTCACTTTTTAAAGTTCAGAAACAGCTTGAAGCAATTAAAGCACTTATTTAAACCACACTGAAATCAACACTTCAGGAAAATGACCAAATGCTGGGATGCGTGTCATGTATTTTACACCTTGAAGGATCCAGAGTCAACAGGCCCAGCAATAAAGTTTTATAGCATTTCAAGCTAGAAAGGACTATGAAACCCTTCCTAATCTTCCCTGTCCTAATCCACTGTTTCCATGAAGTACTCTTACATAGGATCTGATAATTTGTTGAAATATAACAGCCAGAAGACAACATGGGTGTGCCTCAAAGGTTAAGGAATGAGCATTTTTCTTAAATATATTTTTGCACTTTTTTTGTTATGCCTTCCAAGTCTTGATTTTCAATGTGTATTCACCTGTCCCATAGGCAGACATGATTTTTTTGTTCCTAGTCACATAACTTTGCTTCCAGACCATGGATGAAAACCTTGAAAAGCCTGCTGTCTGGTACCTTTTTGCAGAACCCAATTCTGTACCAACTACTTTGAGTCAGTCCTTTAATTCCATACACTTTGTGGTAGAATCTTTCAACCAGTACAATGAAATAAATAGCCAATTGCTAGTTAAATGTCTTCATTTACTATCATTTTTTTTTTTCATCTCAAAGAATGAAACCAGGTTTGTCTTACTACATCTGCTTTTCATTAAACTCTACCTACCAGGGTTAAATCCTATCTATATTATTGCACTCTGTGACTGTGGAATCCTAAAAGATTCCAAATATTTTTACATATCTTTGGTACCAGGATCTCCAATGCACAGTTTTAATTTCCTCCCCTTTACTCTATTAATCGGATATTTTCAGATATTTTCTCATATGTCACAACCCAACAAAAATCAATGTCAACAAGCCAAACTTCTCCTCTGGGACCTTCCAGCCTATCTGGATTTCCAGTTATTAGATTTATTTCTATTAAATAATATTTATATATTATTTATTGGTTCCAAGACATTTTCTAACCTGATTACTGACAGTAATTTTCATAAGACTAGCTAATTTTCATAAGACACCATTTAAAGAAGTCTCCTTTCTACCCTTAAACTTGCCAACAATGTGTTTGCCCCTTGGATATTCTTTGTTGATCATCATCAGCTTCTCTTTACTTCACACTGATTCTTTTTCACCCATCTCTAACCTGTAAGCATTAGATTGGACAAAAAGAGAAAAGGTACTATCAGTGGACATTAGCAGTTTAAAAAAGGCACAGCATAATGACAGCTTAAGATTCATAATCCCCTTTATGATAATTTTAATCTAAGCACAAAGCTCTGAAGGGGTCTTGCAGCGAGTACAGAAATATTCATTATCTGTGTGTTATGAGAACCACAGCTGAAATCAAAGTTTTCACAGACACTCTATTCTGGTAGTATTACTGAAAATGACATTACATACATCACATGAAACTGAGAAAGATGCCTCAAGAATAGTAATGTGAGCTTAACATAAACTGTTCTGATTGCACCACTTCCTCAAACTCCTCCAAACACCTGTCCACCTTCAAAGCAATACACATTTAATGTTTGCAATCATTTCTCACAAACCTGCTACTTCAACCACTTACTTTTGTAGCTGTTCTTGGAATTCTCCCAAATCAGCCTCTCTTTCAGATATCCAGGTGTCAAGAACTGAAAAGTCCTCAGCCCAACTGACATACTGACACCTGCAGGACCCAGGTTTTTAAGAATGTCCCCAAACCATACTTTCCAACACTTTCATCATCACAGTGGCAGGGGCACTCTTAATTTGCCATCCCTAGCCACAACCCTGGCTCCTTTACACCCAGACTTGACAGCTTTCTGCAACCAATAACTGCTACAGAAGCCTCTTCAGCAATTCAAGTTTCTGCAGACTCCTGTTTCTTGCTTACAATTTCAAGCTCCCTTTTCCCCCTCAAATGCCTGTGAATTTGAAACAATTTCCTTGCAGCTCCAGTGGCCCCATCCCAGCCACTACACCATGTAATGTCCCTCTTGAACACTGAAGCCACATCTTAAAACCAAGGAGGATTTTTTTCCATCCCCAACTAATCTTGCCAACAAGTTGTCTCGAGCAAGGTTCTTTTTCATTAAAGCTAAAATGAGACGTTCTGGACACAAAATGCCTTTAAACTTTTTAGAAAAGTAATCAAGATTTTAACTCCATAATTTCAAAAGTCAGAGACACTTTTCGTGCTCATTTTGATCTTACAGTGTTTGTAGCTGAGGAAAAAAACAGCAACATAAATTAAGTTCATCTTTTCCCTATTGTTTTAATAACATATTTCTAACAACCCAACAAACAAACAATGGCAATAGGGAAACATTCCCAAGTCACAGAGCAGACTGCCCGAAGCACTTTTCTGATGGAAATTTAGCTGAAATTTTGCTCTGAATTAGTACAGCCAAGTGAGAAGTCACAAGTCACCCTGGGCAACTACGAAATACTACTTTTTCCTCTTTTAGCCCTTCTGGCAAGTGACAGCATCCACTTAAAGACATGAGGAGCAAACGAGCTGAACTGAAAAAGGACTGCAAAAGCACTAAGGCTGGAGAAGGAGATAGTTTTTACATCCAGAAAGCTCAAGCCTTCAAAGCAGTGCCAAAGCTCATTCCTGCCATGCCTGCTCCTGCAGGGAGTCGCGCCAGAGCGGTGGAGAGAGCCGGCTGCGGGTCCCAGACACTTCTGCAGCACCCCCGCACATCTGGAGCCCTCCTGCAGCTGCCAGCTCCTGCCCTCTCCCAGTGAGCCTCGGGCTTAGCCCCTTCAGCAGTACTCTGAGGAAAGGGGTCAGCCAGACACGCAGCCATCCCTCTGGAGAGGCAAGGGGGAAATGCTTCCCAGGGGGAGGAAGGGCAGATGGTGCACAGCCATCCCCAGCGACAGTGGACATCCCCAGAGAGCCCTCAGTCCCTGCAGCATCGCACCAGGGAACACCCGAGGCACTACAGCCATATGCAGGCAGTGCCAGTTTGCCTTTCTTTTCTTTTTCTAAAAAGAACCCTTCTGCTTTACGCCCTTTTTCTAAAACATACATCTTACCAGCCAGCTTGAAACCCCACACCACTCCCAAGCCTGAGTCACACACCCAGCTGTGCAGGGGGGAGGCACAGAGGAGGAGGGGAAGGGAGCTGCAGCACCAAGGAGCTCAAACAAGACATAGCATCAGTGCTGATGACGAGGCCAGTTACACCCATGATGAGAAAGACAGATGTTTTGCAGAGAGTCAGCCACTGCCTCATTTTAGGAGTTATGAAAGTGGAGAGCTAGACATCATATTTTCCCTCAGTCTTCATCCTTTGCTAACCAGGACAGATCCCAGAAAGCCAGGTGTCTGGCTGCAAGAAATACTGCAGTCTAAGTTCTAAGTCCTTAGTCTTGGCCTCTCCTAAAGACATCACCATGTCCATAAAAATCACAGGCTAAGGCAACCATGCCATCACTGCTTTGGCAGTGGTGAGAAAATCCAGGAGAGAAGATCAGTTCCCTGCTGCTCATGAGATTTGGTTCCACACATACACAAATCTCTCCTGTGGGTACCAGAGGCTTCATAAAGGAGAACACACATGTCTTCAGATAACCCCCACAGAATCAAAACATTGCAGGGAGATTACTGAATCCAACAAAAAAACCTACAGGAGACTGGGAAAAAAAACAGCCCTGGGATAAGCATTCTCTTGTGCAGAGCATTTGCTGCAGGGATGAAGAAACAGAGATCTGCTTGGTATTCAAGGACTGGAGTTTGGGGGGTGTGGGGTTTGGGTGTTTTTCAGGTTTTAGGTGTACAAAACCTCCTCCATGCCACTCACACAGCTAATCCACGAGATGGTCTCTTCCCACACCCATAGTTTCAGGGTTATCCACAAAAAGGAAACAACACAGGTATGAGGTAGCAATGACAAACAGCCTTGAAACAAACAAGTCTGCTGCCCAGCAGCACCCTATCTCAATCTGAGCAGGTCAGTGCCTTGAGTTCCACACTGCTGTGAAAGGAACCACAGCACAGCTCCAACTGGAAGGGGGCTCAGGCCTTCTCTACCCCAGCCTTCTGTCCAAGCAGGGCCAACTCTAAGCTATGACCAGCTTACACAGGGCTTTAGCCTGTTGGGTCTTAAAAACTTCCAAGGAAGGAGGTGGTGCAGTCTCCCTGGGCAGCTCTCTCTCCAGTGCTCAGTTATCCTCACTGTGAAGCCCTTTTCCCTTACCAGTCCAAACCTCTCTCACATCTGCTGATGAGCATTTCCTTCCCCTCTCCTGCCATGCTGTGGTGTAAAGAGCCTGACTCTTTTCCCACTCTTTTCCACAGACCTTCAGATTACAGCATCCAGACTTTGGAGAAGAGAAATTAAACCAGGTACTCCTAAGCACAGCTACTGAAAGATGCTTCTCTTGCTTCACAAGCCACCAGTGTGGCTTCAAAGAATTTTGCCACAGCTGAAGCCTCTGCTCATGTCCAAAATCAGGGGCAGCACTCAACCTCTCTGGTGCAGAACAAGGGCAAAACGACTTTCCTCCTGTCTACTGGAGATCAGCCCCTTTTACCCAAAAAGTACACTCCTTACGTCTGCAGGCAACTTCAGCTGCAGCAAGAGCTCGGAGAGGAGCACTGCAGGGTCACCACACGGCCTGGGCTCATCCCAGCAGAGCTGCAGGAGTGCAGTGAGCCCAGCTCCAGGTGGGCCACTAAAGCCCACCAGGAACACTGCTCTTTGCCCCTACATTACAAGAGAGGAGCCTCCACCAACTTCTGCCCTGCATCGCTGCTCAGGACACATCCAATCTGGCAAGGAAGGAGGCCTGAAGCTCCCTAAGTCACCCAGAGCTCCCTCAGAGGTTATTAGAGCAGCCTGGTCTCTATTTCTCCCCCCGTATGACTGACAGACTGCATGAAAGGACAAAGACAGCCCAGGCACAGCTGCAGAACACTGTTTTCCTCTGGTAGAAAGGGAAGAGATGAAGTAGGTGTCACGTTTTTCTATTAAATTTTTGCCTGTCACCACAGTGGAGCCAGATCACATACAGAAGATTGAAAGCCAGTTAGCAGCAGATGGCCAAAAAAAAAAAAAATAGAAGGTAGTAGCTCCCAAGACACAGAGAAGGCACAGAAAGGTCACTGGCAGTATTCAGCTCCACATTTGGATGGATGGCACCTATGGGGACAGCTCTAGCAATTAAGGTCTATCCCATTTAACCACACTTTATTTTCTCGCATTGCCTTCTCTGCTTCCCTACTCACCCTCAGGAGAGGGAATGCTCATTATTTGGTAATGAGTAGCCTTCCTGCACACATTTAGCACTCAGCTCGATCCAGTGACTTTCTGTTCTGCACTTGTGATCTGACAGCTCGCAGACAGAGAGAATGAGGAGAAGGTTCCTCCTCTGAAAAGTTCAGCATCTCAGACTGAATGTGCACCTCAGCTATGCCTTGTTAAACCCCACCATTTTTCACCTGTCTTATTTATTGCCTATTACTCACTTCATTGAGGTGAAAGGGCAACATATTTGCCAGCAAAACAGTGCCCCTAAGCCAGGCTTATTCTTTGCAAGCCATTCATTTCGCTTTTATGAAAGAAAAATAATTTAGCATCCAAGGCAGCCTCCACTTTTCACCAGCACCTGACATCATGACACCATCGTGGGGCCATTAACCAATCCAACATGAGTGCTTCCTTGGACATCAGGTCTGTCTACTTCTCTGCTACATACCCACATATCCTTCTCAAGCAACCCTTTTTCCTACTGATCCTTGAACAAATACCTCTTCCAGGCAAACCCTGTTCTTTCCAGTGACACCCAAATAATTGTCCACTGGTATCCCATAAAAACAGGCACATCGGGCTTGGACCTAAGCACAACTCATAAATCTACTCTGACTAGTCCCACTGCACATTCCTTTAGCTCAAAAAGCACTTCCCTACCCCTTCCCATCCCAAATATTTCTACCTGCCCTTTCATGTCAGCATCAGTACCTGGGCTGCTACAGGACAAGCTGTGTCAGGGAACTGATATCCCTGAAAGCTAATTTCTGGCAAAAAAAGTAATTTTAAAATTGGATGAGCTCCCAGGCAGCTGCCACAACAGCCTATGGTTACATCCAGGTGCAGAACTGCACTGTCAGGTCTTGTCACCCACAAAAAAAAAACACAGCCAGAAGGCATCTCCATGATTCAGAGAGAGATGAATAGGGAGCAACAGCACAAAAGAATGCACCCTCCTGAAAACACAGACTAAGAGCTCTACTATGAGAGCACCCCTCAGGGACCCACCAGGAACCTATTTCTCTTGGAAAAAGGCAAGATGCTCTAGGGAATCCGAGGAGTTAAAGGGGGGACCTTGGAAGTTCAGGGTCGGCAGCCAAGACAGCCTGTGACAAATGCCATCAAGGCAGGTCAGAAACTGAGTCTGATAGCAATTTCACCTATCAGCAATTGCTAACATCTCACCCACAAAATGATCCTTCTCCAAAAGCAAGAGAAGCAGCCTAAGAGGATACAGATGATGGATGTATTATGAAGTGACTGGAAAACAGCTTTTGGGAATGCGAGGAGGAAAGTGTACAGACAGCAGTAAGGACAGCAAGGCCTGATAACCAACATATGGGTACAAAAAAGCAGGACCTATCTGCAAGTACAAAGCCAGCAAGAAAACTTGCCCAGTCAGAGACAGGGGACTGCTTTCAAAGGACCACATCTTCAAAGCAACCAAGTATTTCAGAGGGACCTTGTAAGCTGAGGGACCAAGAGAAAATGAGTCGACAGTGACACAGAGCTCCCAGCTCTTTGGAGGGAGGAGCAGCCAGCAAGGCATAGCAAACGCTGGCCTCCTCTACAGACACAGATAATCCTAAAAAAGCAAGACTGCTTTAATAAAAAACTGATCCCCATCCCAGGACAGGGGAAACTCACTTAGCCCTAGCTAAGCAGGGACTCTTCACATTACAAAGACCTGCAAAGAGCACAAGTTCCCACCAGCCCTGTAGATAAGCTGAACAACTCCAGACACAGGAAAGCCCTGTCTGGTAACACCATAAGTGAAATTCCTTTACCCCTGCTATCGTGCACAACCTGTGCCATGCATAAGGACTGGCTTTCCAAAGGAAACATTTACAGAGGACAGGGCACATCAGTCATGTCCATTAGGAAAAAGAATAAATAGTGGGTTTGTACATTATGCTGGCTCATTCTTATCTACCATGCTTCAAAGTCAGTCCCAGGACAGACTAACATGTTTTCCAGCTCCTGTCTTCACTGCACATCAAGCACGTCACTATACAGTTACAGCCAGTCCAAGTGAAACCAGCTAGCAACTCAATACCCCCATTTTTCTAATTTTAACTGTCAGAAAACAGCAGGGTAAAGTTTCAAGTCTCCTATTTGTGTTTATCTCAGCTTTTAGAGGAACTGTAGATCAGTTAGACCCATTACAAGTACGTGACATGTCTCTTGGCAAACTCGAATAGTTTTCCTATTTAAATATGAGCAGAAAACGAGGAGGAGAAATGGTTTACAGTGCAAGGCACCATGTACAACTACTTTTACTGTTCAGAAGTTGTCATGTTGACTTTTTTATTGACATGGAAAGTCATTGACAACATTTAACACTATTGCTTTGTATGAGCTCTGTACACAAGTATTTTAAAATCTTACTCTCTCATTTCCCCTCTTTACTGCACTTTTGGAAAAAATCTTTGCAAGTACTGACTGTACAAATATTTTACATAAAGTCAGTTGCAGGTGTACAGAGAAGAAAGAATGACATATTTCAGCTTTATGGTCTGTGGGCAACAGACCAAACCCTATGTGCAAATAAATGAAGTAGCTCTCCCCCTACCAAAATGAAACAAAAATCGGATCCAACTATACTGACACTGAGAGCTACATGCAGCCACCATGCAATAAGATACAGCCAGCTCCACTTCGACACCCACTGCAGTAACCTCAGCTTTCAATTAAATGCACACAGACTGTAGAAATCAAGCACTGTCATCCATTAAAATAACGACTCCCATACTCCAAAAGCTCGAGGGACTCCCTGGCAGCTCATCCAGAGGCAGCTTTCCTGCAGAAGTCATTAGAAACACAAAGTAACAGCAACCATCGTTTCTGTGGCAGAGGAAATGAGTCACCAGGCAAGCTCTGCTGAGGTTCGCTGTTTGTAATGGGGAGGGAAGCAGGACTGCTCAGAGTTTCCCCAGTTCATCTTAGATGACAATCACAGCCCGGACCATTAACCTTCACCTTTGGTTTTGCTTCCACAGGGAGACAGAGACTCCTCCTCTCTTTCCAACCTACATTATACCCCTGTCCCAGGGCTGAGCTGCCCACAGCATCTCCACTGACATGGAAACAGGTTCACAGGGCTCAACCACCACTCAAGACAACAGCAGCAGCAATGTGACATTTCACCAATTCCAATTTTTTCACGAATTCCAAGTTCAAGAGTCAGGTCCTTTAATGAATAAACCATTTGGGCTACTTGGCATTTGAAGTTACCTTCCAGTTAACCACTCATCCAGACACCCAGGAATGACATCTAGGAATTCAGTCCTAAATATCTAAGCCAGCTGCTGTGCCCCCATACCTGTAGGGCAGCTGCAGTTCTACATATGCCATGCCAAGATCACATCCATGCTTGCATTCAGCTGCATTTTGCTACCATCTGGATGCAGCAGCCAATGAGTTAAAATAGCCATGAAAACGGGGGAGGGGAGGAAATAAAACTGCCTCCTCAGTATCACATAAGGAGGTTTTAAACGTCAAAGGCTCCTAAGAACCACTTCCCTTCCAGTCCCCATCCAGTAATGGGACAGGTAATTGGCATTTCACAGCGTGTTTGTTGGACTTATCCATCAGCATCAGATCTGGCACTTGCCACAGAAGACAGGGCCATGTCCAACCACAGATCAATTCCAGAGGAGCCCCACGGCAGCCAGCAGAGTTTTCCTACTTGTTCAAGCCCATCTGTGTGTTATGGAAAGCAACAGCAGCAGCAAGAAGCTGGAGGTTTTGCCACCTGGCCATGCTCCTGCTCCCTTAGACAGTGGCAGGTGTTGTGTTCCCCTTCCATTTGACCACCAGGAAAAAGCACAGAATAACAGTAATAACACTAATAATAACACTGCCTTGCACAGTGCCAGCACATGGCACTACCAACACAGTCACAACAAGCTACAGCATGGGTGTAATTATATAATGCAGACACGTGACACGTAACACGAACACGCCTCTGGGAACACTTTCAGCCTTTGCTTCCATGGGAAACTAAACCACTCTGGAAAAATAACTGCTATAAAGCCATCTGGCATCCAGGTGAGCACTGTGAGGACTTTAACGAGACACCTCCAGGACTGCTACCTGCCAGTAGCAGAGCTGAGCTCCTCGAGGCTCCACTTTCTCCAGGTACAGCTGATGATATCACTGACAGCACCAGTGGGGTGAAGGAACTGCTCCTCACACAGCTCCAGGCACCGGTGAAATCATCAGCTGTTAAAGAGAAATGTAAATCCCAGGAGGTTGGATTTCAGCCCTGGTAATTAAGGCAGGCTGGAACAGTTTAAAATAGAGGTCGAGTTTTTAAGTGTATGCATACTTTCACACTTGTCTGCTAGCGTCAAATCAACAAGAGCCAGGAACAGCTTTTTTGGTTGTAGAAAGGTTAAATTTTAACTCAAAATACACAACAGGCAGTTGGCACAGAATTCTCACCTTCACCAGCCTGTACACACAGGTCTGACTGTGGAATGGCACTGATCCTTCTCCCTGCTTGTGAGCTCTCCCCTCAGTCATCATCATCACCATCTCCTCCCTCCTCCCCTGCCAGCCCAGCTCGTGCTCCCAGGCCTGCAGGACTGTCCCAGAGACCTTTCCCAAGCCCGCGGTTTCCTTGGATGCAGCCCTGCACATCCACCTAAGGGGCACCTCAGGAGTGTGTGAAGATCACAAGATGCTGGTAGGACACGTGTTCCCTGGCTGTGAGGGTGACAGCATGGGCATTCCTGCAGAAGGAGCACGGGAAGGGTCTCCTCATCATCCCAATCTTTCCACAGAGATCCTGAAGTTTAGAAACAGCAGAGTAACTGGGTCAAACCAGTCCTCCCAGATGGAAAGCATAACCCAGAAGAAGAACACATGTTTCATCCAGAGAGCTTGTTTGTTTGTTTTGGGTTTTTCAAATGATTCTATGAAGTTTTGGCCAGAGGTAAATAGAGACCTTGTGTTTCATGGTATCCAGCACAGTATTTTCCTCAACATGCAAGGGCACATTTGCAAAAGAAAAGTTCAACAGGCAAGAAGCGTGGGTATTTTCACTCTAAGGAATGTTCATTTCATAAACATTCTTCTTTAAAGATTGCAATACCTCACTTTTACACCTACACTTAGTTGGGTTTTTTTTAAATGAAACTTCTTTCAGAAGAATTCTAAGAACAACCAAAAAGAGAAATTGATTTCACACTTTTTATTTGGCTTCAAGAGGTCTCTGAAGAAATCTTAAAACTCCTAAAAAGACCCAATCAAAAACGCAGCAAACACAAAGAAATCAATGTCAGTGTTACTCCCCAAAAAGAGGTCATGACAGCCCTAGATTTTGCAGATCCAGCTACGAACTGCCTCTTACAAAATGCTCATCCATCATAGTATTTGAAGGTGAAAATCCCCAATAAAACTTGACAACAGAAAAGGGAAAAGCATCCCATTTCCATCCACCACACAAACTGGATGTGTTCTTTATCAAGACACATTTCATTCTCAGGCTCCTTGAAACAGGGCAGAAAAGACACATATGCATGTCACTGCAGCCACAAGTTCTAGCCCAAGTGCAAGATCTCCTTCAAGACACTAATTAAAGAAGACATGAGAACACTGAGTAAGAAAACAAAAGTTAAGCGTGACAACTCCATTCCCATTACAAGAATTCAAAAAGAGTAAGAGTAAGTATGCCAGCACAACTGAAAAATCTGAAGGGGAACACTTTCCAAAGAGCCTCTCATTTAATTCACAATATTCCTGTTGATAAAGAAAAAAAAAAAAAAAAAAGAAAGAAAAAAAAAAAAACACAAAAAACCAGCTGTTTGAAGGACGAGCTTTCTATTGTTAAGTGCTCCCTCTGGCTCTTTAAAAAACCCGAGTCACCATAACATGATTGCTTTTCCCCGGATCTACCAGAAGATACACATTGCGCAAGAAAGCCCAAGACTGTCAAAGACAAGCCAAACACTGTTTAAAGACCATCACGCGTGCGGCAGGCTCGCTTCCTGCTCGAAGGAGGCTTGGAGCTTGTGACGGACACGATCCCGGATCAGTAAGATACCACACACCACCCACAACAAATAAGATTTCCCTTGTTTGCCTTATAAGACCGACGCCAAGACGGGCACAGAGGCAGCGGCGGTAGGATCGCCGCCGCTCCCATGCCTCACTGTGTTTGCACATCACCCTCCTGGGTGCCGAGAAGAAAGGCTTGGCACGGGGCAGCCCCTGCCAAGCGCCGTCCCTCGGGCACAGCCACATCCCCGCCGCCACCACCGCCTTCCTCCGGGTCTCCATCCAAGCACGTGCTCGACAGCCCCACCGAGCGTGGCTGCACCAGCGCTGCTGCCTCCCAGGCGCTCCGGCACTCTTCCACTCGGGGTTTACTCAGGTGCATCGCTGCGCTTGCGAGAAACCTCCTGAGTAACAGTGAACCAAGAGAGCAGAGACAACAAGACACGTTTCCTCGGAACTGTCCTAACTATGCGCGAGCCAAAAATACGGGGATTCCAGCCAAAAAATAAACAACAAAAACACCGAAACTTGTGTCACTTCCTTCCTGCGCTTGGGGAACGGGACGGAGCCGGGACAGTCTCGTCTTGAAGAAGACTCGGCGGCGACCCCGGCGCGGTCGCCCGGGAGAAGCGGCAACGCCGAGGGAGCCCCGGCCGGGCAGGGGAAGCGGCGACGGACGGAGCGGGGGCTGCGGGACCCCGGTTACCGGCAGCGCCGCCAGGCTCGGAGGGGAGGCAGCTGAGACCCCCCAGCACACGGGGGACCCCAAGGCCTGCCCGAGGACGCCTCGGCCCTCGGGGGAGCAGCGCCGGAGGAGCGGCAGTCCCGGCGAGGGGAGCACCTGTTTGCCGAACCCGCCCGGTGCCGACCCTGGCGCCCGCCGGGCCACCTCCGCCCACGGGGAGCCCGAGGGACCCGCCACGGCCCCCAAACACGGCCGGCCGCCCACGGCGGCGGCTCAGCCATCCCACCCCCGGCCTCCCGGCGCCGCCCGGCGCCGCCGCCCGCCCCTCACCGTGCGGCTCAGCAGCGTCTCGGGGTCTGCGGGCTCGCACAGCTCGCTCAGCTTGCGGTCCCAGTGCAGCAGCGGCGGCTGCTCCCCGCCGCTCTCGCACACCTCCATGGCGGCCGCAGGCACCGGCGCCGGCCCGTCGGTCTGTCTGTCTGTCGCTCGGCCCGTCCGCCGCCCCGCTGCCGGACCCTGCCCCCGCCGCTGCCCCGGGCCGCGGAGCCGCGCGCTCGCCCCCGCCCCGGCGCGCTCCCCAGCCGGCGGCGGCGCGCGCGGGCGTCGGCCGGGTGGGTCACCCCCGCCGGCTGCGCGCCCTCGCCCCGCCGGCCACGCCCCCGCCGCCCCGCCCGCCAATCGGTGCCGAGCAGCGCCGGCCGCGGGCCAATGGGCGCGCGGGCCCCGGGAGGCCGCGGCCGCGGGAGTGGCGCGCGCGGCCAATGGCGCGGCGGAGCGGCGGGCGCGCCAGCCAATGGGGCAGCGACAAGACTGCGGCCGGCGCGCCGCCCCGCCCTCAGGGAGGGGCCCGCGGCGGGGCAGGGGCGGGCCTGAGGGGCCGGGGTGCGGGAGCCGGGGACACGGCTCGGAAGGCACCGCGGGAGAACGGGAACGGAACCAGCCGCACCGAGGAGGCTAGACCTGCCTTAGGGCGGGCCCAGAGCGCTCCTCCACCGGCGGTAAAAATAATCCCGGGCAACGGGAAATTACGGTATTTTAAGACTTGTGTTCCTGCCAGGCCGGGGCAGCACTGACATTCCATTGTTCTTTAAAAGGGAAAAGTTGCCAAGGCTTTAGGATTCAAAAAGCTGGGCATTCCTCAGTGCTTGCGTGCAGCTGCCGGCGCTCCGGCACGGCCCGGGGCTGTGGGGTCAGCTCAACGCCAATTGACATTTTCAGGCTGCAGGAACCAGAACTGGGATGCCTGGCATGGTCTCTCCTCGACCTCCCTTAAGACATCAGCTCCTGGGGCAGCTGCTTCCCTCCACTCATAGAGGCAGCTCCACTCCTCACTCAGGAGAGCCCAGACTATCCCTTCCAAACAACGCCAGAAGAAGTTCAGAGCACGTTACCGGCACAGCAGCAACAAAAATAGGAAACGTCACGGTGATTTCATCAGGTTTGTTCCTGTAAAATGCATTAAACTGATGGAGTTTGATCAGGAAAATAATTTAGAAGGGTGAAAAAAGTTACATTATATACATCTCCTGCAAACATTAGTTATTTTAAGTTAGTAATTGTGAAAAGTCAGTCTAATATTTGCCTTCAGGAGCACAGAAAACATTTAAGGCCAAACCTAAAGCCAAAGTACCAGGGCCTGAATTGCTACACCTTCCACTTTGGCAAGCCGTCAGGAGTATAACCTTCTTGTGTCCTGGCACTGCCAGGCACTGCTATCAAAGCAATTCCATTGTGCCAGTCCAGAGATGCAGATTGTGAAATTTATAAAGGTCAGTTCCTTATTCAGGAGCCTCTGTGTTTTGATTGGATGTGTTCTTCCTTTCAAAGCTTTTGTGTCCTTATGATAATAATCCCTTTAACAAGAGGCTGTCCATCACCATGCTGCTGAGATTAGCACCTTATAAAATCACTTCTGTGATGGAATAATTTCTTCAAGCTGGGGAATCTCTTGCCCATAAGAGAAGTCTAAAGGGAGACCCCTGTTTGCCTTGTAAACCAACAAAATGAAAGCCACCTTAGGAGAAGGTGCTCCTGACTGGGTGAGTGCAGCTTCCTTAGCTGAGCATGATGAGAACAAGGAGCTCCCAAGGACTGGTATTTGACCAAGAGTGCTGGGGTGAACTTGCTCACCCTAACACATTTCTCAGGCAGAAATATTTATTTAAGGAAGAAGTTGCACAGGCACATACTTCTATCATTCCCCCTTGAGTAAAGCACTCACACAACATTACACACCCTGAGTAAACAGCACACTGCTTTTCCCAATAGTTTCCACTCTTCCTGCACCATACAAAAAGTTGTGTCCCTCTCCCCTCTGCACTTCCCCAAGAGCTCTCTTATCATTGGTAGTGAGGCACAGCTGCTGTTGTGGGATGCAGATCTGCTGAGAATTCATAAGTCTGCTGGAAGACTTTTTGGCCACTGAAATATTTCAACAGACAAAACTATCAATTTCTGGGGCAATAATAAAAAATATAAACCACAGTTTTGGTAACTGGGCATCCCGTCCAGTTACTGACACATTATTAAAATTAGCATTCAAGGCTACATGTAAATTTTGAGCTTCAACGTCCCTAAAACAATTACCCAAGACTTTGTAAGGAAATGTGACCAATTTGCTTTGCATGGTGGCAGGTTACAGCACAGAGACCACACTGATGTGTTTGTGCTGCAGCACCAGTGCTTCTTGGGAAAGGAAATCTGAAATGGCAAGGTTCTGCTAGAGACTGACAGCACATACAAGGCACCAAGAAGGAAGAGACAAAAACAGAGGCAACTAATCCTTTCCAGAGAAGATTAATTATTCAGCATGCTGATAGAACACATGGGAGAGCAGTCTAACATGTCACATACTGCTGCCCAGACTGACACTACACCAGAAATCAGGGACTGGGGAGAACACTTTCAAACACAGGAACACGATACAGACACAGCTATCCTAACTTTATCCCATGGAGGATTTAAATAGTGGTTTTCAATAGGTACCAGCCTGCTGAAAATCAAGGCTGTTTCTCCACACTTCATTACTTTTATCTTAGAGCAGCTATAATAGTATTTTTAAGTTCCACCTCATGTAATTCTGAGATTATTTTTGGTTTCTTCTTTGGGTAAGACCCTTTCCTCACCCCACTCTTCTGAAGTGGGTTTGAAATCACTCTGCAGCACAAGGGGGAGAAGGCAAAAATTGACAAAAAAATCTGCAAGAACATAAAAGGGTGGGGAGTTATTGTCTGCACATACAGAGAAGATGAAAGCTCAGCTTTCGTTTACTGAGAATTCTGTTCCCTTACTGCAAGGAGCAGAAAGTCCACACAGAAAATACGCAAAGAAAACCTACAGAGAAAACCAAACCAGCTAAGAACGAGGAGGCTGCTAAGGCAGAGGTCCAAACAAACACCACTTACTTAAAATATCAAAGAACAAAGCTAGCAACTATACAAAACCTGGCAAGGGAAAGGTGCTCTCTTTCTTCTTGCAGATCCTGGTTACAGAAGCCACAACTCCTGCAACCACATCATTACTCAGTTGTCGATCAGGTCAGCTGCACAAAGGTTCATTAAATATTTACAGGTGACATTTTTCTGACTTGTGGCAACCAGGATCAAGATAATCATCCATTTTCTACAGCCACTCTGTTCAAGCGAGTTTGTGAAACCAACCAGCAAGGAAAAAAAAAAACAGCAACAGAGCCCAGAGGATGAAAATTGCCAGGTTTCTGTCCAGCTACCAATAAAAATCTTACCCCTTGAAAACAACAGAAGACAGCCACAGCTAGAGATTTCTTCAACAAATAAAGCACCTCTAAAAGAGTGCAGGACACAAATTTCAGGTCTAAGAATACACAGAATAAACCAGCAGTTGATGTCTAATCACAGTAGTAACAGAAAATTTTTGTGAAATCGTCAGGTTTGGTAATGAGCTGAATTTTTTACATGGGTCTAAGCAACACACAGAAGAAAGAAACCTCACACGCACATTTCCCACAAGAGGATGTCTCAGGAGAAATCCTGTGAAAGTTATTTCTTTGTGTGTTGTGCAAAGACTTCACTTGCACTACCCAGTGTCTGGCAATGCACTAACAAAGAAAATGTCTTGTGTAAATGAGATTTAAATCACACTGATGTGCTGAGAAGCTCACCACTGCCAAGATAAACAGACACAAATCCTTAGTTTGTACATTCAAACATGCTCAACTACTTGGCTAAAAGGCTTCCTCCACAGAAATTTCAGAGTTAAAAATAGAAGGTGAGCTTGAGAATAGTAAAGTTTTCTTCCCACAGTCCTGGCATTTTATTCCTTTTCTGACACATGAAAAAAAGTGGAATAGCAAGTCCTGAAGTCAGCCTGTTGCTAAACCCACATAATTGGTACACTGAGAGAAGCACAGGCTCCCTTTACCAGAATCTTCTTTGCTGTTGTACCCAGGGGCTTCTGTAAGCTCCAGTTCAGCTTTCCTGCCTTTGCAATTCCTGCCCCTCTGCAAGGGCTTCCACCAAGGCCCCCACAAGTACTGCTGGCATTGACCTGAAGTGTGACTTGTGTTTGGGAACACAGCCATGGTGCCCCAACCCCACAGAACACAGAGGATAATGAGAGGGCTATTTTGGTGAAGTGGGACTTGATGCTTCAGTCAAAGAAACCTCCTACTTCTTCAAGCCTCATAATTTCTGTGGACAGAGCAATTTCTGCAGATTAACAAGAACTAAAGCTGAAGGCCTTCTTTGCTGTGTGACACAGGCACAAGCCCGTGGTGTCTTCCTCAAACCAACCACAAAAACAAGCAGAGAAGAGTGTTTCCTACACCTTACAGCAGGCTGACAGAAATAACTGAGTGCCATGGAGCTGCCTTGCACAGCAGAATAGCTCTGCCTCAGAGCTTTTCAGAAACTCCCCAAATAACTTAGTGAACATGCTGACATTTTAAAAAGAAGTCACCCGTATTTATCTTTTCCAATTATCTCCATAAATAAATAAAATAAGTTCCTTGTTAAGGTCAAACACTTCTAAATATCCTGGTTGAGGCGAGCACCCAGGGTTTGCCTCATCAGGTTTACACAAGATGCTGACACAGACAAGAAAAAGCAGAATACCATTTTCCAGGGGACACTGTGGGAAAACTCACATGGCCTAGTAATAAACAAAGAATCACTGTATTTCACTCAGGTAATACCATTCCCATTCCATTTCCTCACGGAACAAGTACCTATCCATAAAAAAAAAAAAAAAACAACCAACCAGATGCTACAGGAATGCTGATTTCACACAGGATTTTCTCATAACTGAAATCACTTAGTTGCAGATTAACTTTGCCCCAGAGCAGCCATAAGAGATGAACACAGAACAAGCTTTGCCACTGATTATTTTAGCCATAACTAAGGCAATGCAGAATCATTTAGGATGGCCTACCTTACTGCCAAGCTGTGCTGAGCATTCAGCACACTGCTTCCAGTGTGTGCTCAAAGTCAGTATGTTTTATCTTCCTAACAGGTCAACCTTGAAAAGTGTATTAGCTACTTTAAATATAACTGGAAGGGCAAGAAAACTCAAAGTTCTTGAGCAGTTATTTTTCCTTGCTGGCACGTCTTCCTAATATCTTGTGCTAGCTCTGCTGTCTCCAACTTGAGCCAGGGACAGAGATTAGCAGGAGTCATGCAGCAGTTGCAGAGTTCTGGCCACTCCAGGGTGGTGGTGAGGGGAATCCTTGCTGCCACTTCTGCCCTGAGTTTGGAGCAGAAAGGCAGCTCCCAGGCCCCAAAACAGACACTGCCACAAGCTCCTCCACCACAGCAGAGTGCAAACGAGGTGACCACTGAATGGACTGAGGCTCAGCACATTTGCTCAAGGCCTCCTAGCAGAAAGTTCGAGACAAACCCCAGCTTTTGGCAAAGGAAAAATTTGTGTGGACCAAGCACAGACTGTATTTGGATCACTACTGTGCAAGAGCACCATCACAATTCTCACAGGAGTACAATAGGCTCAGATTAAACAAGTAGTTAAAGGAATAAAAGTCAGGACTTTCTATTTAAAAAGACAATCTCCTGTGGGCAACAACCCACTGAAGTAGCTAAGCCTTTGCAATACATCTATAACACTTCAGTATGCCAGTGACAGGGGCTCAGATACTTGCTAGAGCTTTAACATCAACCAACAAGAGCTGCTGAATTGAAAGAATTGAAGTTTTTTGTTAGTACAGGCAATGTTCACAGGGCAGGAAAAAAAATCCCCAAAATTATGTAGGGGAAAGAACTGCAAAGACTATTAATGTGTCCTGCACTGGGCTTAGAGAGAGATGAGATAAAATCCCATCAGCTCTGAAGGCAGAAAACTGTCACCTCTTAATACCTGTTCACATCATGTTGTATTACAGTGGGAATCTCACCTTCTCCGTGCAGTAGAATTAAACACCTTCTAGCTGAGCAACTTCTTACCAATAATACAACAATTCTCACTCTGACAACAAAACGAAGTGAAACAAGCACCACTCCCACACTAAGAATCCCCGACATGGAATGTTTTTCACGGACGCCCCAACGGCACAGACAAGGCAGTCGCTTCTCCAGCTCCTCCTGATGGCAAACCACGGGCACAGCGTCCGAACGAGGCACTGGATGGGAACGCTGATATCATCCTACACCAAACACCACAACAAACAACACCTAAGCAGGGTTTGGTGAAAGAGAAGACTTAGGATCAGCAGAGGGGAAGATGCAAATGATCAGGAGGCCTTCTCTGGGACTATGACAAATCTCCAGCTGTGCACTAGTCAAGGCCAATGGTTCTGCTTTAAACTCACTGTTTAGTGAACTGGCTTAGTGAAGGAAAAACAGGGGATGACACCTACAGAACAGAGCAGGGATGTCAACAGTGAGAGGGGATCAGGAAGGCAGGCCCCACAACACAGAGGAGAGCTTGAGGCAGCCAAGGACAGAAGGTGTGAAAATGGCTGAAGATGCAGAGTGACTCCCATTTATATACTCATCAGCTCAAGAACTGATACAGCTGCATGGGGTACCTTTTTTTTTGAGAAGAAAAAAAGAAAGGAATCCAAAAGACCATAACAGAGAAAAAGCACATGGGAAAACAAAACACACAGAAGTAGCCTCTAGGTAACAAACATTTTATTTATTTCTTAAAGAAACTACAGCAATATGCGTGATTACAGAATTATGAAGCACTGAAAAAACGAAGGAATGAAATGGCCTGGATGCAAGCACTAAGGACATCACACCTTGTCTCTCACAGAGCCATCACTCAGAAAAATCACATTATCTGAAAAGAAATGAAAAAATTAATCTTGAGCATTGTTTTACCTTGTTGCAAGCCTTCTCACCATGACACACAGGTATTTGTGTTAAAGTAAAAGTTGCTAAGATGTGGATTTTGGAACTGAGTAATAGTTCCTAAAATAAAACAGAGTCCAATACAGGTTTCTAAAACAGAGTCAAATATAGAGTTCTTTCCCTACCTCCCCTGAAAGCAGACAATTCGAGGTGGCCATACGTACCATGAAACAAGTGTACTAAAGCTCATGAAGAGCTGCTGAATGGTCAAAGACATTAGAAATATTTTAAAATAACAGTTTAATTCTTTGACTACAATCACTATCAGTTACAGCTTATTTCCTTTTTCTTTTTCCTAGTTAATCAAGCCTAAGGAATTTCTAAAGGGTCTTGATCTGGGCCTTTTGAACAAGAAACCATTAGGAGAACACTAATTAAAAAAGAGAATTGCGTCTCCCTTCCCTAACTTATAGCACTGATAGCTTTTAAAGAGGCTGCAGAAGCATCCAGGAATATAATTGTTCTTTTTCCTTTTTTTTTCCCCTTCCTTCTCCTCTGTCCTAGTTTTCTTAGACATACCTGTGTAACAGAAGTGTTGGCTCTATTACCCAATTAATTTATCCCTCACTTAAAAGCAACACAGTAGCAGCTCTACCCACAATAAAGATGTAGGATGCACAGGCTATTTAAAGGCTCAAGGAAAAAGTTGAGTTTCCTAGTTTTCTTTGTTGTGTCAATCCAAGGCACAAGTCTACTCCTTATCCATTCTGTGGGGTAAGCAAATAACACCCAACTGTTTAGTCTCATTTTCTGTGTGTTCACAAGCAGTGCCAGAGGAAATCTTCCGGTACACTCTATCCATTCTCTCAAAATCCAAGTGTGGATACTAAGGATGAAGACAAGCCAAGCTCCATTTCACAGGTCCCCCACTCCCTTTCCATTTTAAAAGTGCACCTTAGCACTTTGCTCCTTACCTGCTATAATTGTTGTGGCCTGTCGCCTCACATTGTTCTTATCTGTATATTCACCATAATCTATCTTCCCTTCAACAAAGATTCGAGAGCTGAAAAAAACCAAGAACTTGATTTTGGTCAGAGAACTGTGCTGTTTTCCACTCTGTAATCATAGAATAGTTTGAGTTAAAATGGGATCCTAAAGACCATATGTTCCAACCCCCTGGCTACAGGCAGGAATACCATCCACTAGATCAGGCTGCTCAAAGCCCCATCCAGCCTGACTTGGAACACTTACAGGAAGGGGCAGCCAAAGCTTCTCTGGGCAACCTGTCCCAGGGCCTCACTACCTTGACAGTAAGGCTTACATCCATATATCCAACCTAAGTTCCCCATCTTGGAGCCCATGACTCCTCCTCTTCTCACTACACTGCCGGATGAAAAGGCTGATTTCAGAATCTGATGGCAAGTGCACAGGCTTTTGTATCAGTCGTTTGTAACGGCTCTGATAACTTGTTTTATGGTGCCTGTATCTCACTACAGCTCCTGGTCACCATAACTGTTACAGTAATCCATTGTTAAGGCATTAAATCCTCACACATAACATTTGTTATTCACTTACCCCTTCCTCACATACTGATAGGTGACATCCCTAAGGCCCGGTCTGAAGACAGAGATCCTGTGCCATGTTGTCTTCTGACTGATATCACCTAAGGTACACAGAAGTAACAGAGCTGGATGCCCAATCTTCTTTGTCATACAAGACTCAGAAATTAGCTTCAACACACTGGTATTCTCAAATTATGAGAAGTTATCTGAAAACAGAAGTATACTAGCACACCATCTCCCACTTCACTCCAGAACTAAGTATTCCACTCGTCTGTATCCAAACAAATTCTTGTGCAGAAGCACAGTTCAAACCAAGACATCACTTCCTGTAAGACAGTGCTCATGCTATTAACTTTTTTCCCCTCAGACATTCCACACTGAACAGAATTTAGAGAATGAGACATCTGTAGATGCAAAGTGATGACAGAATAAATGAGAACATTATCTTTTCTTTATTTTTCTCATCCTGAAATACAAGTAAGAGGACAGAACCTGCTATGCCTCTGACAAATGCTACCAATGACAAACTGCCCACTCAATACACTCTCCTCTCCTCCTGAGAGATATATGTATATTCAGTATAGGCTGCTGGGAATCAGGAAGGGACACACAAATGCACCAGCATCCCTGCTGACCTCAAAGGAACCTTCCTGCACCCCAGAGATTTGCAAGTGTGGTGCTGCTGGCTACGCAGCCATGACCTGGGACACATTGCTCATGCAGACTCACCTCCCTGGCCCACTTCACTATCTCCTGTCCGCCACATCTCATTGGTTGCAAGGGAAAATATGGTAACAGGATTTTTTCCTTCCACTTGCCTCATGATAGGGTCCTGTCCAACCCGACCAAGCAGCTGAACACGATTCATGGCTGAAACAAGAGAGACCAAACACACAGGTGAGTTACGATGCTTCTAAGCAAGGCAAGCCATCAGTCAGCAGCTTTTCTCAAGGGCCAGGACAACTTTCTGCACCTCCTAAGCATTCTTGTGACATTTGGCTTTTTCAGGCCCCAGCAGATGGTTGATTTTGTCTGTACTGTCATTATCCCCATGAAATAACCGATTTAAAAATCCAAAGGTTCTTTATTCTTCCTGTTTCAAACTCTTTCACAGACACATCCATTTACCACTCGAGACTAACTCACATTTACTTATCTTGACTTTTATTTGTTTCATAATGGTAAAACACAATGCACAGCAGTACCCTTGAAGCAAAGTTGCATTACTGTACTCCAGCCTCTGAATGAGAGAGTCAGTTCTTACACTGGTACCAGCCTGGGCAGACATGGTCTATCCCTTCTCCATGTTCAAGGAGAACTGGAAGAGGCCAGAGAAGTATCTCTTGTGCACAAGGAGTATGCCAAGTGAATAGTGAAGGCTGAAGTACACCTGGAGCAAATCTTGCTGGGGCAGCAGCACACACACAGGTGCCCCAGGGACCCAGGAGTCAGAGAAACAAGCAGACGAGAGACAGGAAGGCAGGTGTCAGAAACCATGCCAACAGCACACCCAAACCACTGCCACAAGCAAACTACAACTACCTGCCCTACAGAGGTGGTAATCCTTGTCAGGGCTTTCTTCTGCTCCCCCTAACCAGCTGCTTCACTTGACAGACCAGACAGCAAACTCAAGAGTCTGTGTGCTTGAAACAACACATTCTCAGCTGCTACACTGAGAAGCTACCCTTCCTACCTGCCTCTCTCCTGCCCTATTTCAGACCTTCTAAACCTGAGATAAACACAATGAGTAACAACTGAATTGCATCTCAGGAATTACTTACATCTTTCAAGTACCAATGAGGAAACCGTATCAGAGTCATGTCTTACAAACTGGCGCAGCACCTGACAGAACAGAGAAATGTGAGCTTTCAAGACACAAACTATGAACAGCATTCATAAGCCTTTACACCTCATTTTCTGAACGCCTGAAGAGATTCTGCAAGTATGTTCTTTTCCAGGTAACTAATGGGGGAACTGAGCAAGGAAACCTGTTCAGCCAAATGAAGCTAGTAAGATTATTTAAAGAACATGTGGTTAAATCAAGGTTAGTTGCCTAGCAAACTGTGTGGCCGGAAAGTATACCTCCAGCAACTACTTTTGGGACATGGAGTAGCTAACTACTGTTTTTTTGTAGTACATAAATAGGAGGGGAAGAGGCCTGTAGGAGAGTGGGGGTTTAGTTGTTTGAGCTTTAGTCTTTGCAAACAAACTTGTCTGATGGTTCTGCTTCATTTCAGAGATTAACCTGGTATGCCCAAAAAGTACATCCACCCACTGGAATGAGTACTGGATGCACTGACATCCTTGTTCCCAAGACAAATCTAGGGCACAAAACTCATAGTACTGTAAGTGGGAAAGCAGTAAAGGAACCTCAATTATTCCAGCAAATATTCCATCCTAGAAAAAAGAAGGGGAAAAAAAGCCCAGAAACACTTCTGCTAAAGGTCCATGTGGAGGGATTAGAAAAAAAGGCTGACTTCCCATAACACGTGGTTCCCGGCCCGTGAGAGAGCTCGCACTCTCCTCCCCAAGAGCAGCCCCGGCCCAGCGGGCACGGCCGGGCGATGGCTGCGGGCGCTCGGCTCTGCCCGCCCCTCCCCTCCCCTCGCCGGGCGGCCGCCGAGCGCCGTCCCGTGTGCGGAGCGCCGCTGCCAGCCCCGCGGCGGGCACAGGGGCTGGAGCTGCTGCTCCCCCGCCCCGAGGGCACCCGGGCCCGCCTTCCGCCGCGGCCCGAGCGCCCCCCGGGCCGCCCCCGCCCCGCCCGGCCCTACCTGCCACGCCGGTCGCCGCCACATGCTGCCGCCGAGCCTGCGGAGGGAAGAGCAGGGCTGAAGCAGCGCCCCAGGCAGCCCCGGCCACGCCGCCCGACCCCGCGCCCTCCGCACCCCTGCCGCCGCCGCCGCCGCGCTGCGCCCGCGCACGGCCGGAAGAGGAAAGCGGCGGGCGGCGGTTCCGGGCGGAAAGGCCCCGGGACACCCAGAGCAGCGCGCACCGACACCAACAGAACGGCATCACTACAGCAGCGGTTAAAAATGATAAAACCTTTATTCGCACGAAACGACAGGATCGAACAGTTAAAAGCCAGCATGTGCAACATCAAAAACTAGTAAAACCTGGAAATATCCGAGCGACCAAACTCTCTCTCATAAACAAGTGCAGCGCTCTGTCCAGCCAACACAAACAAGCGACCCCCAAAAGTTACGGTTAGCGGGGAGAGAGGGAAGGGTGCATAAGATCTCAAATACCAAAGACATAGCCCCATGAACATGGGCAACTCCAAAAAGCTGGAAAAGCCCTCTCTAATTGTCTTGGCTGAAAGGCTGCAGTTTTCAGGCAGGCAGCTGCGCCCCATGCGAGGTGCTGGAGGGGAAATGGGCACAGGCAGACCCAGCTACCTACACACTGCAGCTGTCTCCCCCACACGAACAAGGAGTCCTGCCCGATTGACGGAAAACACGTCAGGCATCAGGGACTGACTACTCGGTTAGAGCACACCCACTTACAAAAGTTTTGTTGCTAAAATTTGAAAGAGTCTTTTTCTTCAACTAGCTCTCCCTTAACTCTAAGCATTTCCTATTACTGTGTCCCCCGTCAGTGAAACACCACTCCAGCTGCATCCCGAGCCCCCCCCAGGACAGCTGTGTAACCAGCCTGGCTCCTGATGTGTAAACCTGGCTGCCATTGTCTCTGCCTACTTGCTCCTAGAAGGAGACAGCTGTAGATGCTATCTCCCTGTACAGCCATTATCAGCCCTCTAAAGGGATAGTCAGCCCAAGTGTTAAGACCACAAAAATCACCCATAACAGGGCCCAACTCAAAGAGGGAAGTGAGTAGAGAAAACAATCCTTTCTTCACAGCAGAGTTACACTGAGTCTATAGCAAGGCCAATTACACAAGAAATTAGGTAAAAGACTGAGGACAACCTTAAATCCCATGATCCAACACTTGTATGCCAGTCATTCTTTCCTCAGCCAGTGTCTCATCATAACTAACAAGGGTACAAAAAAAAAAAAAATAAAAAGGGAACAACAGGGAGACAATATGGGGCATTGGTCTGTGCAGACCCTCTGCTTTCACAGGGCCATTCAGCAGTCTTTGGACAACACAGAAATTCAGTAACCCAGAGTAAAGCTAAACGAGCGACAGCTCTTCCCTCCCACCAGACGCTTGCTCTTCTGCTTAGAAGAGGTTTCAGCCTCTTGTAACTTGGCACTTCCTAAGGCTTGGTCCTTCATGAGGGTCTGGGCAAGGCGAGCTGCTTTAAGTTCCCTGCAGGGGGGAAACGGAAGGAAGAGGAAAGGAAGAAAACCATGTCATGCATGAATCCCCATCAGCTACAGAAGCAAACTATGAACAATCTTGCACAAGAGAGTTACTATAATACTCCAGCACTGCTGGAAGGGGGCAACTTCTCAGCCTGGAGGCTAACAAAGATTACTGTAGCTGTCTCTAGAGCTTCTGCTTGAAAAGGTAGGAGCGCTGAAGATTTACCAGAAGAAAACTATGTATCAGGTCAGCAACACACTGGCAACCAGAATGAGGAACCCCAGCTCAGTTTTTCTCCTATTGCTTCAGATATCTGATAATGGTTTAACTTAGATAAATGTCATCTCCTGCAGCCCAAATACCTAAATAAAGGCATATGCTTCTTTTCCATTTCCTTTGTTCCCTGGTACTTGCTGTCTTCTACAGCATTCACTCTTCTGTCTACACAGAAAACCCACTCCCCAGCTGACGACCGCACTTTGAGGGGTTGTAGGGTAGTTGTTAGATCCCAGCACCTCAAAACACTACTGCCAGCAGCAGTGAGGGGGAACAAGGGAAAAAAAAAAAAGATATCTGTCACCACCTGGTATTTTTCTTCCTTCTGTGCTTAGCCCACTATCTCAGTGCATTATCAATTCCTCATCTGCTCACTGGCTGTAGGTTGTATCAGCATCTTACATCACCAGTGATTGCAGGAAGCACGAGTTGACTACTGTAACTCAGCCAGCTCCTCCAAACCTGAGCTGAAGCCCAGCTGCTGCCTGGGCACTGTGTTTAACAGTCCCATCATCCCCCCAGCTCCAGGCTCAGGAGCTGACCAGGGGTTTCTGCATATGTATTCTCCCTGCACTACCACCCTCCATTCAAAGCTGGTGACCAGCACAGTTGTGCTAATGCACCCTCCCCTTCGTGCCCAAGCCAGGCCTACCTTTCCAGCATGGCAGTTTTGCATTTCTCCACATTTAGCTGCTCCTGGAGCTGCACAGCTTTTCCACATGAAGGACGGAGAACCGGGTGTTTGGTGAGAGCTGTGGCAGAAGGTCTCTGCACTGGGTCAGGATGGATCATGAGCTAGAAGGCAAAGGAGTTCAGAGTTCAACACTCTTGTCACATGCCAGCTGCAAAAGCCACCATCCTGTCCAGACTACTTCCTCACCTTAAGGAGCTCAAGAAGGCGGTGGGGAAGTTTCTGGGGGATGGGTGGGATGTTGCCTTTGCGGATGTGGTGCCACAGGGCCCCGTTGTGAGGAAGTGGTGCTGCCCCAGCTGCCAGGGCCACTGTGAGTGCCAGGGCAAAGATGTCTGCCTTGGGCAAGTAGCAGTATTGCTGCAGAGAGAAGGGAAAGGCGTTAGAAAGGAATCTTGCTACATTAAGTAGAGGTGAGTTAGGGTATGAGCTCAAAAAGAAACAGCAAGTGTGTATGTATATGGCACTGCCTTCTCCACCCCAGTGAACTGTTTTTTCCTCTTCAGGATAAAAACACTGTCAGCAGACTGTACCACTAATCAACAGCATGTTGGCTTTCAGCCAGCCATAAGGACCTTGCAGGCCACGTTGGGATCACCACAGTAACTCCAGAAGATGGCCTAACACACGTACCTCCAGCCTTCACCACAAGGCAGCACACTACCTATGCCCAATTCAAGCTGAAGACTGTATCAGATACATTGGCCTGTCAGTTGCTAAATCCACTTGCAGTACAGACACGGTCACCTAAACACCTAAACTGAATAACACATCCAACCTGGTTGTTCAGTACTATTCCCTTTTCATTTCTTGGCCAGAATGACAAAATTGCAGTCAGTTTTAAGAGGGGTGTTGTACCTCCCACCACTACTTGTTCAAGTGTTTGTTTTACAAGCGTCTGGGTAAATATATTCCTCAATAATCAGATCCAGTAGTTTAATCTCAGCTGGATATGCAAATCAAGTGTCTTCAAACTGATAAAGGTTTTGTCTCACTGATCCCTCAAGGGGAGTAGTTGCAATAATCCAGTGAGAGCTGCTTATGAAGTAGTTACATGGTAAGACCCACACCACTATTGTTCATGATAAAGTGCTAATTTCACAGATTTCACAGCCAGACCAGACAGAAGAAAGAGGAGGTAAGGTAAGGAACAAGTCAGACTTGTGACTGCTCCACAGTCAATCTCTCCCCACTGCCCTGCCCTAGAAGTTGTACCTCTTGTAAAATCTCATTGGCCAAAAACCGTCTGTCTCCTTCCTCCACCTGAGGGTTTGTAATTGATGTCACATGTCCAAGGTCACCTGAGACAAAGAACAAACAACTGAAATGTAATGAAGCAAACTGAACTAATTCTCCAATAAAACTCTGCATTTTATAGGCACCAACCAAGAAATACTGAGTAAGAGAGCAAGCCTGCTCCTAACTCAGGAATCTGCGCTTGGAGACAAGCACTTGAATCTTCTGTGACTTGTCTTCTTAGGTAATTAATTCTGGTGAGTAATTGGGGCATTCATGACCATCCTATCAGTTTGGTGTGCAAGTCTCTTCAGGACATGGCAGTATCAAGCAGCAATGGTCAGCTCTAATCTTAGGCCAGCTGTAAAGTAGGCTAAAACCTACCAATCTTATACACCACGCCAGGAGAGAATTCATCTTCACTGTCACTCTCCTCCTGCCCAGCAGGGCCTGAAACTGCCAGCTTGTGACAGATAAAGATATTACCTGCAAGACAGAAAAGTTTAGCAATGGAGTGATAAAAGTAGTCAGGTTGACAGCAGCCTGACAACTTTGTAAAAATCCCACCTGTCAAAGTAGTTAAGCTTCGCAGCCAGAGAAATCATGCCCATGCTTTTCATCCAGCTTTCTGCCCAGCTCACATTCAGGCACACAGCTGACATAAGACAGTTGTGTCTTGTGCATAAAATATCGCAGTGAAATCAATTTTCCCCTCCATCTGCCCTCTAAGCTAGAAGCATAATTATAGCTGGTAAAAGGAGCTCCTCTTGAAGATTATTAACTATGTGACAGGGGGGGGAACATTGTCCTGGAGGTGACCATCCTGAACTGCAGAGAGGAAACCTTGCTACTAATTTTGCAGGAACTTAATCCCCTGAGGTAGGTACACACAGAAAAGCCAAGTGTTGTGCAACAAGACAGCAGTAAATAAGGAAATCCCCATCTTCCCTGGCAGCCCTACTCACTCTACCAGTATGAAGGTGATTCCCATGAGCCAGGATTACAAAGGTCATGAGACAGATTAAAATGCTGCCAGCTTCAGAGACGGCTCAGTTTTAGAGCAGCAGTAGTGGCTGCTCAAATCAAAATAAACATCAAAAAAAAAACCCAAAGCAAAACACCATACAAAAGACAAGGGCAAGGTCCTCTTGTCTTTCAAGTACTATAATCAGTCCACACAGAAGGATTTATTACAGATCCCTGAGGGATCTCTAGGAAAACCCTCCACAAAGGAAGAGGGCACTATACTTACTAGGTTTGATATCCAGGTGCACAAGGCCAGAGTTGTGGATGTATTTCAGTCCCATGGAGACCTGCAGCAATATTTCCTTCAGCTCTCGTTCTGGGAAATACTGCCCAAGCTTTGCATTTTCCAGCAGCACATCTTGGAGACTCCCACCTAGGGGAAAACAGTCAGTCAGAGACCTGACAGAGGTTTTATGGAACACCATGTTTGAAATAGCTCAGCTGCCCAGGACACTTGGAGGTTGCTAGTGACAAGCCCCAATCACACCAGCTTTGTGTGCTCTAGTGAGCAAACTTGGACATCATCGTTGGGTTTCAGCCTTTCCACTGCCCCGGAATGCTCAGCCTCCTGCTGGACAAGGACAAACTATTGCAGTTCTACCTCCAGCCTACAGCTCTACATCCTGCCAGGAGGGCTGGCCTGTTAACGATGCTGATGCAAGTAAACAGCAAAAATTGCTTCTGCTGTGCTTAGATGCAGACAGCCAGTGTAGGAATGGTGGAACAAGGAAACGAAGTTCCCACTAGCAGAATTTTGACTGAAAAGCTTTAGCATTTGACACAGTTTTGAGGGTCTCCATTAAGACTCTTTAGGTATTTCAGAGCTAGAAGATATCATAGCCTCTGTCTCCATCAGCTTACTTTTCACCACCTGTTTCAGTGTCAGATGTTCAGCCACCTGTACACAATCAATACATCAATCCTGCAGCAATGAGCTCTACACTTCATGGTTGCCTCCACCAGATTTGAAAGCAATACTCTGAACAGCTGTCACCACTCTTCACTGAGCCCCAGGACTACAGGTGCAGTTGAAAGATAAGCATTACATATTTGCCTTCAGCAACTCTGGCAGCTAAAGGTATCTCTTCCAGTTTCTCTCAAGCAGTGGTATTGCCAAGGGCAAACTCAAGTAGAAGTTTACCACCCTGCCTGCAGCACACCATTTATACTTTGGCTCATCATTTGCTCCATTCTTCTGCAGCTGCCAACCCCTTTCTTCTAGTCAGGATGCAAGGTGCCTTCATCCCAACCAGTCACTACCCACCTCCATCAGGAGCAGGCTCTTGCCAAGACACATGGCCCTTAAGTCAGCAGTTCTTGAGTCACTCATATCAGTTGTTACCTGGCACAGCTCTAAGCATTAAAATGGGGAATGCTTTTTCAGGCCAGCCAAAACAAAGAAACCATTTCCAAACCCCAGAAATACAAGGACATTCACTGCTTCTAAAACATCAGCACCACTCAGAGCTTCATCTAAATATTATGTACCCTTACTGGATTCTCCATAGAAACGCAGCCCCAGGGCAGTTTGCCTTCTTTTAAGCCAAAACACTCCACATTTAAGTGCAAAGGAAGGTGACTTTGCCCGTGCTGAGATCTCAGCCTTGAAGGCTGTCCAGCTCTCACCATTGCAGTGCTCGTTCTGGATAATCATGTGATCGTCCTCTGCCCAGGCCGAGTAGTAGCGCACGACGTGGGGGTGGTGCCCCAGGACAGCATGAGCATAAACCTCACGGAGTGCCAGCTGCCTAGGGGAGCACACAGGAAAAGCAGAGGTGACAGGCTGCCAGAGGCTGCTTGGCACCAGGAAAGGAGCCTTGGTTTGCAGACTCAAAGTCCTGAACCCCTCCATTCCCCCCTTCTCTCATTTTGTGACAGACAGACCAGCTCCCATAGCTGCTGAAGCAAAACCTGCCCTTGGCCCAAATGCCCTGAGCAGCTGTTAAAGAAAATAATCGCTGAGCAAGTATTTTGTAAAAAAGGTAAAGGCAGCAGCAGCAGCAGCTTCAAAGACTTGGTTTAACATACAGGAGAGCACAAGCTGGTCAAGACAGATAAGAGCAGTGCTGGCCATACAGCAAGGCAGGGACAGCTGTATGTCTGTCAAACTTCTTGACATTTATTGTAAAGAAACTGTCAGGATGAAGGCAAGGTGTTCAAGTACGCCATCCTCTCCCTTTGCGGAGCATGCGACTCCTTCCTTCCCTCGACATTTATATCCAATAGTTGTGTAGTGGTATCTGCCCCCACTCTCCCAGCTGTTACTTGGAAGTGCAGCCAAGTTTTGCAAATGCCACCCATCAGATACCTTTAGATCCACACTCCCTCCTTCCCATCACACCTCTCAAGAACATGCCCATCATTTCAACATTCCAGCAAGCACACTCACTCATCTGAGGATCCTGCCAGAGGCCTTTTGGAGCGTTTGATGGCATAAACACACCCATCAAGGCGTTTGATGCACTTGTAGACAGAGCCAAATTCCCCACACCAATTTTTTCTAGTTCCAAGAACTCCTTCTTGTAGCGGGAAACCATATTGCTGGCTTTCAGAGTATATCCCTGCAAAGTCAAAAAAACAGCAAAGACAAATAGGAGTTGAAACTCTTAATGGCTGTCATTGCTTTAGAGGTGTGCAACACTTACTGCCATTAAGAATCCACATTGCTCCCTCTCCCACTCTGGATGTTCATACATGCAGATGCATGGCCAGTTCTTGAAACAGTATTTTCAATTCTTGAAATTACCCTTCACTTGTGTTTTTTTCTGACCACTTAAAGGCCACCTTCCCTGCCTTCACCAAGCTGCAAGGCTGTTGGGTTGGTTTTATAAAATCAGGACTTATTAGCCATAGAGGTAAAAATTGTAGTTAAGGAGAAATTTATTCTAGTTGGCTGTATATGCCTAAGCCTCCTTGGGTTACTGCCATCACATCCCTTCCCTTGACAACCCAGACCAGTTCCTAGACCAACAGCTGATGGAGTCAGTCAGGGATGAACAGCAAGCAACAAGGTACTGGCCTAAAGACAGGACTTGAGAAGACTTTAGATCTATTGCCTATTTTGAGCCCAGGAGAGAAGCTCTGTGTATTATCTTCCTGTAACTCCATCTATGCAAGAGCTGTTTTACCCTGGCAGCTAAGGTTGCCTGCAGCCAAGGCCATTCTACAGCAGTTGAGGCTCTCCAGGTTTGAAGCACCAGCTGTTGCCTAACGGCAGATTAGCTGGTCTCAGAGTATTTGTTTGTATTCCCACTGATATCTCACCCAGAAACACTTTTCCACAAAGGGTTGAAAGCCGGCAGAACTGTTGGAACATAATTATTGCTATAATAATGGCCACTAGGGATCTGGGAATTGCTGCTACTGCTGGTAGAGTGATGCCTACTGGCAGGGAAAAAAAGTAAAGATAAGCACTGGAGCACGAAGTCAACAACAGGAATGGACTAAGTGATTTTTCTCCATCCCTTACAGGGATAGCAGCTCATGCTGCACAGTGGTTTCCAACAGAAACCACTGCTGTGACTGTTGTAGTTTATGCTACATGAGCTTACAGAAGAGGAAGTAAGAGTTGGTCCTCACAGCCAGTCAAATGCTCACATGAAACTGCAGTCCTTCCCAACAGGTTGCATTCCATAAAGCAGCTGTATTTTAAACCATCTTTAAGACCATGGAAGTAAAAACACCTCCTAGTACACGATTTTATACCTATATTACATAGTCCATCTCATCAGCACTCAAGCAGAAAAATAGTTCAGTAATTCACAAGTTACTTGAGGTTTTCCTCTAGATAAAACAGTAATTTTGGCAGCCCCGGGTGTTTCCTGGTGGCAGATTTTCTCTGCTGGTGTAGTTTTTCCACGGAGACCATTTCCCTGCAATCCCAGTCTCCTCGGCTGGAGGGCACCGTTGTCCTTCCATAAGCCTGGCTAGCCCACAGTTACAAAGAACAATATTCCTCCTTTTCCAAGTTCGGCACCTCGAACCAACGTTAACTAAACATTCAGCTTAGACTTTTTCTGTCACAGGTATTTACCCTCTGACACTGTGCCATGGTTTATACTCCACTAACAGAATAAATTCCATCAAACACTAAGCTTTCACAAACATCCACTCCATGGGAGGAAAACGTACCAACACTCACCTTTATGGGTAGCTGCTGTTTAATCTGGCTTCCTGGATAAGGATCATTCCTATGACAGAAGATTAAAGAAGCCGGGTGTATCATTTCAGTGCAGCAATCCAACTAGATTTGAAATCAAAACATCTTACAAAGGAACCTCCAAACCTTGCTTCATAGCCTAATCATGTATTTTATAGAGTTGATAAACAAGTTTTCAGTTGAGATCTTAAAGACTGCCATCCTAGGTTAGGAATTGTATCCATTTAGAAGGCCTCCACAAAGCAATTTCAGTACTGCCCACGGGACAGAGTGGCATTGTCCTGAGGCATCATTCTCCTGGCCTCCTTGTTACTGGTTTAGCTGCATCCATAGCACTACAGAGAGCTGTTGATCCCCCTCTTACCTTTCTGAACAGAGGCAATGATAGATTTTAATTTATATTTCTGTTACCTTTATACCTCTGCTAACATTTACTCTGCACCAAAGAATACTACACAAGTAGGTGATTCATTGCTGGCAAATAAGCCCAGATACTGAACATCTCCATTACTTATCTCCTTCCAACAGTCTGAGTTCAGTCTACTGCCTAAGAGTAGCTCACTTACAGCCCTCCTCTGGCCTTCCGTTTGCCATTGGGATGGAAGAGCATTTGCCGGTAGGACTCTGGTGTAAAGGGATTAATGTTGACAAGAGAAGCATGGGAAGAGTCATCAGAGTCAGCCCGAGGAGTAAGCCTCAGGTGTCGGAAGCCTTTGGGTGGGCCCTTGGTTGCAGATGAAGGAAAAGCTGTCTTTGATAACAGGCTCTGTATTAAGAGAAGAAAAAAAAAAGTGGCAAATAAACCAGGAAATTGTTTTGTTGCTGCTGTTTCAGAATAAAATTCTTGTTCTCCTGTAAACCAAGGAGAACTCCACTCCTTCTCTTGGAATAGCTGAATCATTAAATCCCTGTGTCCCTAGTTTAGTCCCCACAGTTTTCATTTTCCACAAAGCATTTCATTCTTTGTTAAGCCCTTTCATATTCTATTCCCTGCTCACTCGGGTGAGGCCTGCTGAGCCATTTTGGCAAGCACAGTCCTCAAGAGGAGCCAGCTGCTCCCCTTTCCCTCCTACAGAGAGGTAGACATTGCATCATATGTTGCATTAACATGGAAGGCCTAGTTCTGCCAGGCAGGGACTGTTGCATCAGTTTGGTCAGAACAGGTTTGTCAGGAGATGAGCTAGAACACCAAGTTTCCCAGCACTATGCAGCATTAGGATAGGGGAAGTCCCTAGAAATATTTTTTTTTTTTAAATATGGCTACTAGCAAAGAAAAAAGAACCCATTTCTACTCATGAATAAAAAGAGCTTCAGAAATTTAAGTTCAGAAAGAACCTCTAGATCTTCTATAGTTCACTTTGCCACAGAACACAGGCCATTGTGTTTCACTAACTAGTCCAGAGCCTTGGGCCATGGAAGGCATAGACACCAGTCTTAAGCTGAAGACAAAAACCTACTCACTCTGATTTGACTCCTTCAGTAATCATCAGCTTTGAAAACATGTTGGGTTTTGACTTGTTACAGCTTCAAGAGAGTGGTATAAGGTCTAAAGGATTATTTAACATAGTCTTTCTTCAAGTTAAAAGCCCTTTAAGAACACAGAAGTCTCCCTGCTGAAGACCAAGGTACTCTTGTATCTTTTCAATCCTGCAGTGGACTCACTATTAGGATCCTGGAGCCACATCTCCACTCACATCTGGGGGCTCTGTCTGCAGTTTTAGACAGGGCTCTGCTCTCTCATCCTTTCTATCACTTTCAAATGTTCTAAGGCCAATGTTCCCAGCTTTGTCTACAAGCAGATTCAGGCTCTTTGGAGCCCGTCTTTTGCAGCATGCTTGGAAAACAAGACCTTTATCCCAGGAGAGAAAGGAAAAGAAATTGTTGATTCCATGCTATTGCTGCTTATGGGCTACAACATGACAAACTCCAAGCAGCGTGTTTTGAATTATCCAGCCAACATGCTATCTGCACAATGCACAGCCTGAGAGCAGCCTTCACTACCTGCAGCCCATCTGGTCTGGAAAAGGTTTTTATAGACGTCTATCGTGGTTTAACCCCAGCCAGCAACTACACCCTCTGCATGTGAACCCTTTGCTCACAACTAAAATGCCTTCTCAGTGGGATGGGGAGCATAACAGGGAAAACCAGATAAAAGCTGTGGGTTAAGAAAGGAACAAATTAATGATTAAAATAAAATACTATAACTACTATTGTTATCAAAGAGACAATAAAAAGAGAAATAAAATCTAAGACAGACAAGTGATTCACAATTGCTCACCACCGGCTGACTGATGTCCTGCCTATCCCTGGACCCTAATCAGCTCCTCCTAGCTAATTGCCTTCTGTTTATATGTTGAGCATGACATTCTATGATATGATCTTTGCTCTGGTTTGTTCCTGGCAGCTGCCCTGCCTCTGGAGCCACACTGCTGGTGTGACTCTGGTGGTACACCAGAGAAGCTGCTGGTGCTTCTTTCTGCTCACTGGCAGGACATGGGAAACTGAAAAGTCTTTGACTTTGGGTAAACACTACTCAGCAACAACTGTCTTTTAGCAACACTGTCCTTAAGCCCAAAATTACAGTTGAGTACCAGTTATTAGGAGAAAATTAGCTTCATCCAACTTCTCACCTATGTTAAGGTGAGACTTAGGGAGATTTTTTATAAAGGGTCACTGCAGGAAGTTTTTGGATGGATGCCCTTTAGTCTGCTTTCCCCTAGAGAGTGGCAGGCTATTCCTCAGTAAATATTCCCACACAGTCAATCACATAAGGCCAGAGGACATTCTTCTCTACACATAATCAGTTATTTTGAAGAAGAACAGAAGTCAAATCCTAGCGCAGAAGCATTAAAGGACTGATCTTCTGCACACCACTTTAGCAAAGGAGCAAACTATCAGCAGAGCAGGAACATAGAAGACCAACAGCTATGCTTCACTGCTTGGAAGGTCTGGATTGCTTGGAGCCATGCACACACCAGAAATTATCTAGGAACAGAGAGGCTGGTGCCAAAGTCTCCACCTGTGCCTACTCAAGACAAAAAGCAGCTGTATATATACACTCTGCAAGAAGTTACACATAAAACAGGGGCTGGGATAATTCTTCCAAGAAACTGGCACAGTAGCTAAGTTGCATTTTAGGACAATGACACAGGTGAAGAGAGGCTAACTTCCCTCCACAAGCACACAGTTTGCTACCCCTTCCATAGGAGATTTGCTACCCTGAGAACAAAGCCCTGCTTTCCTCACATTCACTGAGCAACTGTTTCACACAAAAAGAAAAACTCTGGCAACAGATAACAAGCTGGCTGGAACTGATCAGACTTGCCAGGCAAAGTACACATCCCAGCCATAATGCCACTTTCGATTTCCACAATAAAACCCACATTCATCCAAAACCATGCTGCACAGAGCAACAAGTGCAGCTGCCTACCCCCAAATTTCCCCCAGACAACGAGCTTTCTGGAGGGAGATACATTTCTCTTCTACAGAGGTGCTACAGCCCTACCATTACCTTGGGAGTGTGCGGGGTGTCACAGAGCTGCAGCTTTTTCCAGGTGATGTGCAGTGGTGTCTCAGGTTTACTCCAGCTCTTGCTCACAGATGGGGAAGACTTCAGGGTGGGACTCATCCAAGCTTTTGTCCTGCTCAGGAAAATCTCACTAAGCTTTCTCTGAGGGTTGCTGGCAGAGGACTGCTCTCTTGACATTTCCGGAACTCTGAGCTTCTGGGGGGGCTCAAGCTCAGGCAGTCCTCCTCATTTATGCTTCTGTCTTCACTCTCTTCACCACAACTAGAAAAGTCCAGTCGCTGAATGAATTCATTGCTGTTGTCCCAGTCATCCATGTTAGCACATAAAACAGAACAGGTAGAGCTGGTACTGGCCTGTTTTGTTAGAGGAATAGAGGTAGAGAAAGCATTATTTCTGCTGACCACACTCCTCAATCCTACATACACAGAAACCTTGGTCATTCATCAGTGTAATTAGACAGCACTGGTTAACAAGGAGCACCCCAGAATTACCAGGTACAAAGCCACTCAGCTACTGCTCACAGAACAACAGGTCTTGTTTTTTCCCTTATTGGCATAAGTCAGATACAACTCAGAAGCCACTGCCTTTCCCAGTAAGTTTCCAAGAGAACTCTTCCATCCACTACTCCCATCACACAAAGAAACACATCTTCTCCACATTAAATTTTTCAAGGAAAGGGGTGGGGGGGGGTGGGGGGAATAAATTCCATGCTACATACAGCCGTAAAAGCAGAGGGTGCCCCAAGGAATTACCAGACACGGCACAGACAGCCTCTCTCCTGCCCTGGACCATTTATAACCACCCCACACCTGACCCAATGCTAATGGGAAACATCTGAAGCTTGGCAGCACCTGCCACCAGTTGCCTGTTGAATGAGGGATTTTCTGTGGATGTGGATCTGCAGTGCCAACAACCAGCTCTGCAGGCAGCCAGGACTCCCTCTCAGTCTGAGTCATCTCCCTGCTCCTGCACACTCGTCCCTTCTCCAGCTTTCTGGGGCCTGTAAGGGGGGTGATGTTTGCTGACAGCCTGTCTGCTCCATAATTCCATCAAAGATCTAGCCTTTGTGGGCTTTACCTCTATAAGTTACTTGTCATGTGATAATGGAGCCCTGTGTTTCCTTCTTGAAGGCTGAACTTCACTTCCTGCATTTCGATATGTGTTAGTTTGGGCAAGCGTTGCAGCCTGCATGGAGAGGTCATTAGCCTATTTTATAATGTATAGATTTATGAATGTATAATTTGTAAGACTTCAGGAGAGAGTTAGGAGCCATACCTAGGTCTCAGCATAGCTTCCCATTGGAGGTTTCGGAGGTGAGGAGGGAGGAGCTGTCTTGGTGAAGGAAGCCCCAGAGGTGGGGTCACTTTGTTGCCCCCTGGGAGCAGGTCAATGTCTCCCCTCACTGCACCTCCCTGTGAAAAACAGGAATCTTCTGAGCCTTTCGGAACATGTGTTTCAAAGTGGGACTAGAGCAAATTTTAACTAATTGTGAACAAGGTTGCAGCAGCCTTTTTCCTTAGCCTTGAGGAGAGCTGCTAGAAGGATGTGAAGAGACTGGAAGTGGCTGCAGCCCATAGGAGATGGGTGTTTGGCAGAAGCAGCACCTGCTTTCCTTTGCACACAGCAATTCCCAGCAGAACACACAGGGCCACATTGGTCTGAGGTCTCTGTGCTCTCCTAACCCCCTCCTTAAATGAAAAGTACAGCTGCATGAGTCTCTGAAATTGTCTGTTAAGACTGTGATGACCAATTCATTTGATACAGAAATTAACTGTATCCAATTCACCAAAACAGCCTCAGGAGGACAGCCCAGGAGCACAGTACTGGTTGCATCTGGCCCAGAGGTTTGCAGTGTTTCTTGCAGGCACAGAACTGTCGCTGCCATGCAGACTCTCTCAGCCTGAAATGCAGCTGCTGCATCTCCCTGTGCCTTGTCCTGATTGAGGTCCAAAAGCCTGGCAGTGCCAGCACTGGCTGCTTTCTGCTATGACAAGCTGTGTCTGCAGGATCTGGCCAGCTGAGATCCAGGACCACTTTAGTACTGCTGTGATCTGACTGCATTCATCAGATGTTCAGTACCTGAAGCAGTAGATTGGAATATATTAATTCTGAAGAAATAATGCTTCTAGTGCCCATGACTACATGTTTTTAATAGCCCAGCAAGGAAATTCCTTCAGTTTTCAATCCCACCTTAAACAATTTTTAAACTTTTTTCCCCCCTCAGGATTTAGAGGAATTATCCATTTTTCTAAGGAGGGATGTGATATGTAAAGGAGAAAACATGGATGTGCTGTGTAAAGAAGGCTCAGCTTGTTCATCTTGCATTTTAAAAATAAAAGCTACCACACTTCCATTTACATTTTTCCTGACTGTTCAAAGACCTGATGACAATTTCCTGAGCCCTCAGCTGGAGGGAAAAGGTGTTAATTTTCTTTTGAAGTAGAGTTTTTATTTCAAAAAGGGTAATACCATCTTCCAGCCTAAATCTTTTCAATTTTGGTGAAATAATAAGTAGAAAATGTGGCCTTTGTTTTTTGCATGTATCCAACAAAGAGTGTGCCCTCAGCTGGCCAAAGCCATATCAATTGCTCTGGTACCACCAGGTCACTTATCCCGTTGGCTTTTTCAGCAAAGCCGGGAGCTCAGAGCATGATGACCTTTTACACAAGGCAGAGCTGACACTGGCAGCCCCTGTTCCCTGTCACTGGTTGCTCTTCCCACTGCATCCCCTCCCTCATGCTGGGGCAATACTGGCATGACTGCACTGCTGAGGGGACCAGGAACAGCTCTCCAACACAAATAGCTCGTGTGGGTCATGAAGGAATTCTTATTTGGGATTTGTTTCCTGCCTAGATTGCTGGGGGACAGACACTTGACATTTGTAGCAGCACTACTGTGGAGATGAAGATAGAAACGAGCTGTCACTTCCACGTCACCAACATGCAAAAATATATTCATCCAAATGAAGATTGGAACTGTCTATATATTTAAAGCAAAGCATGTGGCCAAGTATTTGCAGAATCTGGCTTTTCTTTACACAGTAACAAAATATTGTGCAGGGTTTGTTTCTTTTTTTCTTTACCAGTCACCTTCTATGAAAAACTCCATCTGCTAAAACCCACCTACTCTGGTCTATAGCTCTGCAAAGTAAACTTGTGCGTGGGCTTTGCGAAACAAAATGCCCACTCAGTGTTGGAGCTGTCTGAAATGAAGCTCACAGGCAAATGGATGCTGATGTTACAAAAAAAAAAAAAAAAAAGACAGAAAAAACCCAAATCCTACTGCTGAGGAAACTGGATGATGGGTTTCTTAATGGGGTATTGAACACTGAGAACTGCTCAACAGGAAAAAGTTAGACAATTAAGGCTTTTATGACAATATCTTCCTTTTAATTGTGGTCTGCTTAATTGGGTAATTCAATTAATCGGAAAGACCTAGGGAACCAAATTAATCCTAATGACACTTAATGACATTGGTGGTGGCATAAGGAGGATGGTAATTACAAAAAGTTGGCTGCTTGTAGATGCCTTGGTCATGCTTGTGTCCCCATCTTTCAATCTCAAGGTGATTCTGCTTGCTCTGCTCAAAGCTGTTTCACAACCTTCTGTAGCATATACGAACGTATATATATATTTATGTATATACATATATATATATACGCACACATACCAGTACATACTGGATCAGTATCCCTGACTCGTTCAGATTTGCGTCTCGCAGCTTTCTCGCACAGGGGGTGCGAGCCTGCCCCGTTGCTGGCCCCGAGGCTGCCCTGCCCGATTCCCGTGGCTTTCCCGGCAGCATGGCTTTAACAGGGCCGGGGGAGGCAGCTGCCCGGCACTGGGGGCACAGCCTGGGGGCACAGAAGGGGGGCGGCTGGCTCTGCCCTGCGCGACGAGGCGAACCACGGGCAGGCGGACCGACTCCAGCGCCCCGTGCTCCTCCAGGGGCCGCACCGGAGAGCTCCGAGCCGGGACCGCCGCCGGCCGCCCCGGGCCGCTCCGGCCGCCCCCGGCGCAGCCCCAGCCCCGCCCCGGGCCCCGGCCCCGCCCCGCCGGTGACACCCCCGTGCTCCCGCCCCTCGCTGCCCGCCCCCCGCCGCTGCGGCGCGGGGGGTGCGGCTCGGCTCGGCCCCGCTCGGCTCGGCTCGGCCCTGCCCCGCTCGGCTCGGACCGGCTCATCTCTGCCCCGCTCGGCTCGGCCCGGCCCGGCCCGGCCATGGTGGAGCGCTCGGACGAGGCGCCGCTGCTTTTCTGGGCCGAGGGCCCCGCCGTGTCGGCGCCGCCGCCCGCGGCCGAGCCGGGCAGCAGCGGCAGCGGCGGGCGGCGGCTCGGCGGCGGCTGGAGCGCGGCTCCGTGGGACGGCGAGGGGCCGGCGGAGGCGGCGGGGCCGCCGCGGGCCGAGGCGGAGGAGGACCAGATCGTGGCCGTCTTCGTGGTCACCTTCGACCCCCGCACGGGTGAGCGGCGCCGGGGGCGGGCGGGCGAGCCGGGGCGCGGGGGCCGGGCGTGGGGCTCCCGGTGCCGCTGGAGAAAGATGGATGCGGCCGGGACTGGGCATCCCTTTGGGGGCCGCTCGCCCCGCATCCCGCCTGCCAGGGACCGCTCCTCCCGCCGCGCTGGGGCAGCGTCGCCGGAGCCAGCGCTGAGCGGCAGGCGGGAGCCGGGCTGACTCTGTCCCCACGGGGGACCGCGGCTCCACCGCACGGCTGCCGGTGCCGGGACCGGGGACCGTGGGCACGCGCCGAAAACGGAGCACAAGGGGGATTGCGTTTGATCTCCATCCCGCCGAGAACAAGTTCTGGCGGGAGGAAGGCGCCGCCCCTGGTGCCGCTCCGAGGAGAGGGATGGGTGTATCTCTTCCCCACGGCGGGTCACGGCACAGGGAGTTTGTGGACGGCGCTGGGGCATCCCCCCCTGTGCCCCTCACAGATTTAGGCCGAGTCTCTGCTCAGCGCTGCCTGGAGGGCACCAACCTGTTAGCAACATCTTAAGAGCATCTTTCTGTCTCCGTGGAGTGGCGCAGACCTGCCCGCAGCTATCAGTGATGGATGGCGTTTGTGGCAGGCGTAAATCCGGCAGGCTCGCAGGGCATGGTCACCAGCAGCAGCAGCAGCTCGGCTGAGTACTCCTTGGTGACCAATGTTCCTAAACCAAAGTTTAGAAGCTGGCCTCTGGTGGGATCTCTGGGACTTAGTGCTTGGAAGGAGGGCTGTGATCCAGGAGGGCAGAGGAGAGGGGAAAGGGAATATATTTTCCACTTCTCACTGCCATATCCATCTCTCTCAGTGCTGTTGGACTGTGGTGTATCACTACTGACAGAGGTTATTAATTTCAAACCTCTAAATCAGCATTTCAGAAAATGTCTTAACTTTGTTTTCCTAGTCCTGCTGCTCCCACAGTATCCATGAAACAGGATGTTAGGACACAGATAAGAAGTTAGCACCTGCCTTGCACCTGTGAACACAGGTACTACTGTGCATCGGGTCTGATGTCCTGACTGACTGACATTACTGGGTCTTTTGGCTGCCAGGCACAACCTGGAGTTCAAAGGCAAGAGAGAGATTCAGGAGCCCACTTGCATCCAGATGTGAGAGTGAGCTTCTTTTTCTTCTCTAGACAGGCACTGCCTTAGCAAATCCATAGCAAAAGTGCAAGAGGCAGGAAAGAGGTCTGTAAAGCACAGTGAGGTTGGTTCTTCAGTGGGAGGGGAAAGTATCTGGCATCATACTCGCAAGAACGCCTTGGTAGTGAAGATTGAATGCTAGTCTTGAACTGAAAATCCTAAGGAAGTAGTGAACAGGATGTAGCCCCTGGTGTGATGTGCTGTCAGCAATGCCCCCTGTCAGACAGCATGCCTTCTGTCTCCCAAAACACCCAAGGGTTTTGAGAAGTTACCCTTTGATACTGCAGCAGAGAGAAGTGTTGTCAATCTGGAGGTCAGAGGCTCTTCACTAATAAAAATCCGAAATGAGATTGGATGTCATCTTTCCACCAGGAGATGGAAAATGGAGGTGTTTCTCCTAAGTAACCAAACCATGAAAGAGTCTGGGTGACTGCAGCAACAACAGGTTGTCTTTCAATCCGGCAGCATATGCCTTCTATGAAATTGTGAGATTTTCTTGAGAGTTGGCAGAAAGCTGAGCTTTCTCAGGAGTTTTTCTGAACCAGCTGTTGCTTTGAATGAAGTCCAGGGAAAGTTGGGCAACAGCTCTTCTCACGTCTGATGTGCAGTTAATGCTGGGTGTCATCAGCCTTGGAGTAGTCTGTCAAGTCCAGGAGGATTCAGCCGCCAGCATGGATGATAGGACTGTGAGCAATATACCAGCAAGTGTCAGCTTTACAGCTGGGAGCAAAGTGCCCTACGGAGGGTGTGGACTTGGAAAAAGAGCATGAAGTTGCAGTGGTGTGAACATGCTAGGGTCAAAACAAAATATGGGAATTACTGGTCAACCACATCAGACAGTAGGCAGGACTTCTGTATTGTTTGTAAGGGTATCTGATCCTTGTGTATGACTTAAAGGAAATAATCCAGTTAGTTTCTGAGCTGGAAACATGCTTGATCCTGCCCAGGAAAAGCACAGCAGACCACCTTTGGCAGCTTGCTGAGGCACAGGAACAGCCAAATTTCTGGTGGTGGCTGTGCAGGTAGTTATGCCAGGAAGTGTCTGTTCAACTACAGGCAAGTAGGTGGGCAAGAGAGCCTTTACTGTAGAAGCATGAAGTGGATACCACGCTAATAGAGAACGTAACAACTTCCCTCCACAGACAAGCTCAGTGTTCAGCAGTTGCATGTGATGAGTTTCCAAAGGTAGGTTATGGGGTTGCCAGGTCATTGTTCCAGTTCTGGTGTCCCTGTGACTGTCAGTGCTCGTGTGAGTGACTGATGTGAGAGCCAGAGGCAGCTTCTGAATCGGTGCTGTCCTCACCTGCAGCATGGCAAACCCTGTGGCACTTGAGAAGGAGCTCTCTTCACTGCTGCTGTGGGGCAGCTGAAAACAGTCACCTTTGTGGAGGTCCCACACAGCCTGATAGCTGAAAGGGTCTATAAGTAATGGAGAGAGACAAGGAGGGAAGAGAGGAAGGTAATGTGTTTTGCACCAGTACACATGAAATATTCTGGTTTTCTGTCCTGTAATTCTTCCACACAGGAAATGGAGTGAATGTGATGTTTAGGTTACACTTTATGCTTCTCCTGTCCGGGCACAACATGGTAGCATTGCACAGCTGGGGACCCTAAAGCCCTCGGGAAACATCTAATAGTGAGGAGGGCCAGGTGATGACCCCCAAATGCTGGTGACAATATCTTCTTTGTGAGGATATAAAAATCCAGTGGAAAGAAAATTTGAGGGAAAGAGGAAGAACACCCTTAACTTTGCACACTAGAAAATGAGTGCTGGCTCAGGTCTGGCTCAGACCTGACCTGAAGGTGGGAGAGAGCTTCCAGGAGATGAGATCTATAGCAAAATCACTAGCCTGCTCTCTAATGCTGGGTGGCTCTCACTTGGAAAGTCTCCTGTACGCACAAGAGCTGCTTTCTCCATGGGGAAGGGCAATGCTTCCTGTTTTTCTACGACATTGTTCCCTCCTCCCTCCTCTGGTTTCTCAAGCAGGCTGGCAGTCATATTGCATCTGGGTGAAGTCTTTCCTTTGTTTGCTCTCCTGTTTCACCAGACTGACTTTCCTACTTTTTAATCTCCGTGTTTGTTCTCCGACTGCCACGTCGCTCATGTGTTCATAGGGCAGGGTGGCGTGAGGAACAGCCAGGAGCACAGGTGCAGGTTGCCCCTACAGATCCCAGAAAAAAAAGATAGCTACGTGATAGGTGAGCTGGTTTTGAGGTCACACGTAGGATAAAGATCTGTTTCAAGGCATCCTTTCCTTGTTGCTGCTACGGAACAGGCATTGTTCGAGCAATGTCCACCTCAACACCTCTGCAGTGGATGTGACACACCTGACAGTGTTTGTGACCAAACTGAGCAAAGCCAATCTTCCTGTGCTCTTGATGGCACTCTCACCTATTGATCTATTAATCTACAGGTAATGACCGATAAGGGATGCTCTGTGGGGCAAGGCTTTAAAAGCACATCTGCCCTTAACCAGAGTTTTGTGGTTATGAGGCAACAGTCTCAAGAGTTGACTTCCTCACGCTTTCAAGGAAGGGTCTTGCGCCTTTAAAAAGCAGACCAAACAGGCACACACAAACGCCGAACAACAAAAGCCACCATCTATATATAATCTGCAAGCCCTCCAGGGGAGCGCGCGGGCTGCTATGATGTCAGTGGCTCTCTCTGCCAGCCTTTCACACGCCTCAGAGGCCGAGGCGCTGCACAGCAGCGCTCTGTGGTTTCGCGGGTGGCTGCGCAGGCTGTGCTCGGGGTCACGCGGCTGCCGCTGCTCCCCGGGCAGCCCGGCTCTGCGGGAGAGGTCTGCTGCTGCCCTGCAAGTGGGCACTGGCATGCACAGCTTCTCCTGTTGCCATGCCTAACGCTGTCAGGATTTTTTTTAAGTCCTTGCCAGGCAGGGCTGGGGGAGGTCTACGGAATACAGCATCTATGTGAGAAGAAAAATAGCCTATTTAAATGTCAGTAGCTAAGCCCTATTCCTGTGCAGACACATACTTGTGCAGTGTGAGTAATGAGACAAAAGACAGGCTTCAGAAATGAGGCCTCAGATTTAAGTATCTCCAAGAGTCTTGGCTGAGTGTAAGGCCCTTCCAAATGTATGCTGTCCATGTAAGCACAGCTGGAACGCTCACCCCAAAGGGCAGGGAAAGGAGTGAACCAGTAGGAAGCACCTTTGTGCTGCATCTGCCATTGCATTATCCTGAAGAATTTTGGTTTGTTTGCCTTGTTTTTAAAACTGAGCCACATGACTTCAAATGCTGTGGGCAGACTGACAGAGAACAGAAACTTGGTGGCTAAATGTGAAGCACATCTCAGTGCAGCGGGAATGAATGTCCAGGTGAGCAGCCTGGGCTCTGAAGTGCTGGAATGGGAAAATGTGAGACTCCTTTTTTGGTCCATGGTTAAACTTGTTGGACTTCATTTGCTTTAGGGACATTTTGTGACTTCTCTGATAGCATCTGCTCCAGGATCAGGCTCCTCAGGTGGCCTTTTCCCCTGAACAACTGCATGCTTTCTGGCTGGGTTGGCAGGTGACAGATGTTTGCTGATCTTGATCTAGCTTGTAATTTATGTTCTTTTTTGTTGGTTATTCTAGCATACACAAACAGATTCCAATACTTGGATCACCTCAGCCTCCATATAAAGGTTCAGCTCACTCCTCCTATCCTAAAGAAAATAGGAGAGCTTTCAGGGAAGAAGCGATGACTTGGATGATGGCTTAGGGGTTTCTGTTTTACCAGGCCTGCCAAGCACAGGCAAAGAACAATATTGGTGGTGTGTGAGCTATTCCAGAAATTCATCCTAAAGAGCAACAGTTTGTCCTTTGGTTCTTTCTGTATAGGATGGATACTAGTGTAGACCAAAGCTTATCCACCATCAGGTAAAATCGTAGCTGCTCTGTGATTAAGCTTATCAAGGATAAATCCACAAAATAGCACTATCTTCAGAAGTGGCCCCAAATGTCCTGCAGTGTCTGTGGGTTGTGCTACAACAAGTAACATTTACAAGAGATATGTGGAGTATTGTATGTCACCTACTGTCTGTGACAATTTAGGAGTTTAGGGTTAGGGCACTATTACAGGTATCCCAGGATAAGAAATGCAACAACTTGCTGTTGATGATGTATGCATTTTAGAAACCAGTGCTGAATTCAAGCTTACCCAAATTTATTTGCTTCTCTGCAGGCAACATGGTGGAATGGTGTTTACCCCAAGATATAGATTTGGAAGGTGTGGAATTCAAATCCATGGCAAGTGGGTCCCACAAAATCCAGTCAGATTTCATGTGAGTATGTCTGAGTTATATTACTTCTTTCTTTCTTGGTTGTGCATCTACACTACCAGCTCTTAATTCAGAACATGCAAGGAAAACACCATCTAGGAAGCTTGGGTCCTGCAGAAACCTGCTTGCTAAACTGTTTCTACCAGAGCCAAAGATACTTTTCAGACACTTTGAGTATCATATTAAGTACCAGCTAGCTGCAGGGATCTGCTGTATGACTGCTTTGCCCTGTATGACAACTGGCTCAGGCCAGCTTCTCACTCATGTGCAAATTTTAGTGTGTACTGGGCAAATGATCTGCACTGCCACTATTGAGACTGTCAGCAGAGACCTAGGGTGAAGGGCAAGGAATGGCAGAACTGAAATGGGAAGGATTTTTCAGGGACAGGACTCTAGAAAAATGTTCTTAACTCCGCCAGGGCTTTTGGTTCCTCTAAATGTTGTTATAAACAGGTCTCACTCACTTTCTTCTTTGCTAGCTCCTTCAGTGGAAACACAAAGGAGAGGAATTTTCTGCATTCTGCTAACCCAATGTTGCAATGCAGCAGTGTTTTGCAATGAACTGCAGTGTCACAATGCCTTTTGGTCAGGAATAACAGTAACTTTCTTAAAGGCATGTGAACTGAACCCTTGCAGTCTGATAATGTGAGTGTGCTTCAATGTGCCGGCACCCAAAATATGACCAGATAGCTGTACTGTACTCAGGACTGCATTGATTGCAGGCTTCTTCCTTGGAGGAAAGGCTCTGCACTGACTGAATCATGCATTCTCTTGGTCTTCCTTCCAAGTTATTTACTTATTTGCATTCCTTACCAGCCTGTGATGTGGCTTTAGTGGGAACTCCTGGGAACTCTTGCCTTAAATGTTTTGTTCTGCTGCTGAGAAGACTGGGGCACCCAAGGCCTGCCCTCAGCCCTTCAGCTAGCACGGTGAGGATTTCAGGGGGTTCCTTATAGAAGAAAATATATTTCCAAATCAGTAATCTTAGCATTCAGTTACCTTTCTTTCTTCTTCTTCCCTCTTTTTAACGTTCACCCTTCTGTCAAACCTTTGTCTCCAGTTATTTCCGGAAAGGGCTCTGTTTTGGCCTGGCCTGCTTTGCCAACATGCCTGTGGAGAGCGAGTTAGAGCGTGGTGCCCGCATGAAGTCCGTGGGCATCCTCTCCCCTTCCTACACACTGCTGTATAGGTACATGCACTTCCTGGAGAACCAGGTCAGGTAAGTTCCCTTGGGAATGAGCCTGGCCATTTCCCACCTGGGAGAGGTAATGTTCCTTCTGTGGGGAGCAGTTTTAGGCAAGTGAGAATTCAGTGACAATGCTCTGCTGTGATTTCCTTGACTGACTATTTCTCCGGAAAGTATTACAGGTTCACAGTATGAAAGAGACAAGGAACTGATTAGCAGCAGTCTGTTCCTTCCTAACAGGCTAGTCAAATGCTACCCAAACCCTGGTTATTGTAGGTAGACAAAAATGTCACAGGAAGAGTTGAGAGAACAAGAAGCTCCCCTTTTTGCCTTCTGAAAACCATTTTACATGGGGCTTACAAAAGGCTTCTAATTGTGTAATGGTGATCCTGGCTAGATGTGTGCTTCAGTTGTGTTGACTGGATCTAGAAGCGAAAATGGTGATGGTAGAAAAGAAAACTGTTCCTACCTGAGTGTATTTAAAACAGGACCAGGACAATGCACACGCCAGCTCACTGCCTGTGTCAGTCCTGTGTGTGTTCTCCGGCTGCACTGAGAGCTGGTAGTCCTGATGTTTCCTCAGCCCTCCTGGATCAGACTGTGCAACTGAGGCACCCAGGATCCCTTTTAGCTGGGAGAGCAGATGTTTTCTGGGGGCAAGGCACTAAACAAGTAGTCTGGAGTCACTACAGATCTCCCCTTTTTCCCTTCTTTTCCAGACACCAGCTGGAGATGCCAGGGCACTACTCCCATCTAGAGGCGTTCTATGATGACAAGAAGGGAGTTCTCCCTGATAGCAAAGGCACCCCCAGCTCTCAGCAACCTGTCCACTGGCTGCCTTCCATCCACAGATACATGTACCCAGAGATGAAGGTGAGGCCTGCAGGAATGGGCAGAGGGCTGCTGCTCCTTGCTGATGCCTCATACTCCTTTATGTAAGCAGTCACTCCCGCGCATTGTAGGCTGCTTTAGATAAGATTCTGTTACTTGGACCAGTGCAAGCTGTGTGCTGGTCTTGCTCCCACATTTAGACTTAGCATCTGTGCATGTGTCCCTGTTTCACCTCTGAGCTGTTTTCTTCCCTTTCGCTCCACCTGCAGATCACACACCCTGCTGGCTGTATGTCTCAGTTCATCAAATTCTTCGGTGAGCAGATCCTGGTCCTCTGGAAGTTTGCCCTGCTGCGCAAGCGCATACTGATATTTTCACCGCCCCCAGTTGGAGTTGTCTGCTATAGAGGTATGTTTCCAGGGACACTGCAGAGCTCTGATCTAGTAGGTTGAAGCATTGCAGAAATGCCTGCAAGTACTGAGGGGACAGACGTCATGCAGGTCTTCAAAATCCATTGTGACCATGCCTCGTGAAGATACCACTCAGTCTGCATTTACACGTTTCCTACCAAATGCTTTTCTTCAAGCCTTGTGAGTAAGGACACATCTGGCACTGTCAAACTCAGTTCCTGTCAGCACAGGACAATAAGAGCACTGACTGAATTTGTGGATTCTAGCATGTGGGATTCCTATGGGAGAACTGATGATTTCCTATGCAAAACAGGATGTCATCACTTGAGAAAATCTGGTGTTCAAGGGCGTTTCAGAGCTCTGACCATTACTTTCATAGAGGCCTGTGGGAGAACTGGGCAAGTCAGGTTAAGAGTGCCCTTGAGGGAAACCAAAAGCATCTCAGGATATACTTCTCTTGTCCACAGTGTATTGCTGCTGTTGCCTTGCAAATGTTTCTCTGCCTGGTCTTGGAGGAACTGTCCCAGAGTCCAAACCATTCTTCTATGTGAATGTGGCCGACATAGAAATGCTGGAGACAGAAGTATCATACGTGGCCTGTAAGTACGATGGATTAGGCATGAAGTTTTTAGCTTCAGGCTGCAAAATGTCTTGAGACACCAGACTGTGGAATAGAACTGATGAGAAATAGGTTGTGCATGGAATGACTAACTGCAAGCAGGAGAGAACAGTTGGTCTGCTGGGAAAGCAAGATACTGCTCTGAAAATCTTCTCGTTTTGGCAGGTACAACAGAAAAGATCTTCGAGCAGAAGCGGGATCTTTATGATGTCTATGTGGACAACCAGAATGTGAAAACACATCACGAACATCTGCAACCCCTCCTGAAAATTAACAATGCTGACAAGGAGAAGTACCGACGGCTCAATGACCAAAGGTAATCACAGGCATCTGGGTAGTCCTGACAGGAGATGTGGAATAAAGAGGACACTGCTCCTTTGTACTTTCCTCCTTGTAGCATTTTCAAAATATCCCACTGGTTCAGCTCATCTCTTGAAGATTTTGGTCGTCTCATAAAGCTTTGATGTTCACAGTAGGTATGTGCAATTAACTTGTCTCCCTTCTCTCAGGCAGATGTTAATGTATTCTCAAGAAGTGGGTGAGGACTGCAGCTCCTGTGAAGAGGACCTTTTCATCTTGTGAGTGGCTACCTCTAATACTTAGTTGGACACTGCTAGTCTTAGGGAGCCTCTTGCACTGATTTTGTGTTGCACTGTTTGGCATATTATGAAACAGTATGTTTGACATGATTCCATAGTCAGCTTTCTTCCTCTGGGGTTCCAAAAACAGACTGGCTCTTCCTCTTCAGATCACCTTCCTTTCATTTTGAAAAGCCAAAATGTAGTATCCACTGGGGTTCCTTATGTGCTGGGAGGGACAAGTGAATTTTAAAAACACAATTAGAGATGTAAGAATGTCCTCACAAACATAAGCACTGTAGGATTTTCTTGCCAGAACATTTGGCTCTGGAAAGGACAAGGTTCGTGGGCAGCAGGCACTGTACCATGCTGGGGTGGAGATAAGACCTGCATGTGAAGGATTGGCTCACTGATGTGGCTGACTTCATACCTGGCAAACAGAGGAGCCAGAACTGGGTGTTGAGTGGAAGGCACAGAATTAGATAAAAACCACATGTCTACCACCTCTGAAGCCCTCAACTGCCTGTTGCTATTCCCACTCTGCAGCAGGGGAGAAGTAATGGGATGAAACTGTGTGAAGGGCTGTTGGGGCAGAGCTCTGATTACTGAGCTTCACAGGGGTAGCCAGAGCTCTGTCTGAATAGCTTTGTGTGTTTCCAGGAAAGCAACAGGTAAGAAGTAGCTCTCACTGGTGTGTTCTGCACCAGTAATGGAGAATTTATTTACCCACTGGCTTATCGGATGGGTGACAACACTGTTTCCTCCTTTACATTAGGGGAGCTGTAGGTGTGACCACAGAACACGCTTTAGCTGATAACGTGGCTTCTTCTGAGGGAAATGCCACCCACAGACGGGAGCACCGCTGTCAATTAAAAGTTACTGCTTCATCTTTGTTTATTCTGGGTCACCCATAGAGTGAATGGTACCACAGTGCCACCTAACAAGGTGGGAGCTCTGACTAAGGGGGTTAAATGCAGTTCTGGGGCTCTGCTGCCTGTTTGGTCAATAGGGGCTGTTTGGAAGTCAAATGCAATCGCTGTCGCTGACTTTGCCCTATAGGTTTTTCATGGAGCAGAACAACCGCATATTCCAGACACTGATGGAGGTGTCAGCCAGCCAGGACAAGACACTGACAGCTGACCACGCACGAGGCATGGGCCTGGATCCCCAAGGGGATCGAAGTTTCCTTATGGACCTCCTGGAAGTGTATGGCATTGATGTTATGCTAGTCATTGACAACCCCTGCTGCACTTAAACCAAGGGCAAGAAAGATGGGGATCAAAGATCACTTTTTAAAGACTACCAGACATTACTTAGGAGGATCACTGGAGCTCACCACAGCCACAGTTATTTAATAACTTTATATGGAGAGTATTTATAATTTTGAAACAAAATGTGATTTTATTTTCTCACACTCAACTTCCCAGTGAGTACCTGCTCTAGGGTTCCTTTTGGTTTTGTCTCCCTTTCCCTTTCATTTGTGGGTTTTTTTTTTTTTGTTTTGTTTTGTCTAGCTAGGACCAGTGGCACCTTTGCACCAAACCTCACTGTTGCCAGTGATAGCTAGGTTCTGGCCTAGCCCGGATACCTGAGGGCTGAAGACTTCAGGAAAGCACTTTGTTTGATGACAACCAATGTGAAATGCTATAGCTGAGCTTCCAGACTTGGCTGGAAAATCCTCCTATCAACTGCCCTTTCGACTTGGGGGACTGAAGAGGGCTTTAGCACAAGCTGTTAATGGCCCAGTCTCATAAAAAGCTCCTACCAAGTTTATTGGTGGGGACAGTTAAACCAGTGGTAAGAACCAGGACTCCTTTAAACACTCCTCACCCAATTTTAAGGTGGAGTAATGCCACCCATCCTTGTAAATGGCAGAAGCAAGTTCGGGGTTGGGGACACTACAGGATCTTATTACTTTGTTTACTGGAGCAGCAGTTTCACTTCCAGCATCTGAGGTGGTCTAAACTGGTAGAGACTGCACCTACCTATCTCATAGCTGGAGAAGAGCACCCTCTCTCCTCAATCCATTCCCAACACCTTCTTTGGTTTTTAGTTGCATCACACCTGCTGTTTTGGTTTAAAATCTTCAAACCAGCAAGATGGTGTCCCATTTGACAGGGACCAACACCACTGAGCCACTTTGCAGTCACTTTGTTGTCCAGCCTCAGCTCGGATGGTGCAGGGCTGGATGGGGTAGGATAAATATGCTTTAACTAATGTCACTAGACCTTCCTTTGTAGCTCATGTGACTTTGTTGCTCCTTTGCTTTAACACTGTCTGCTAATCCTCCTTTTGTTGAGCCTTTAGCACTGCCTGCTGTTATACCTGGCTTTCCATGTGAGACAGAGAACAGACCTTTCAACTGGAACAACTGAAGTTTGCAGGAGGTTCCTTTGGAGTTTGGCATTCTTAACTGGCACAGCTGCTGGAGCAATGTTTAAAAGCAAGTCTATCTTTTTTCCTGGGCAGAGCTGTAGAACCAGATGAAACAGAGATTTTCTTATGCTGTGGAAAGAATAAGATTCAGTTCCTGAAGGACTGCTCATTACCTCCAGGAAGGCTATCCTGGTAAAGAGTAATCCCTTTGCAATGCAAAATCCAAGAATGGTACTGTGGGTTACAGGTGTGGCACTGCTTTGCCCCAGATCCTTCAGCCAGTAGCAGTAATCAGCTTTAAGCTGACTGTTCTTCCTGAACGGTGGCTATAGCTGATTAGTTCTGCTTCTACCCTTACAGATTTCAGCACCCTTGGAAGCTTTCTGTGTGTTGTAGGAATGCAAACTGTAGCTGATGTATCCATTTGTCCTAGAATGTTATACAATGAGACAGAGCCTGAACTACCAAGATCTCACCCACTCTAAAGCACCTTTTTGAAATAGGTGAAGTTCCTGCAATTTGCCTGTCTCTGAGCAGTCACTCTCCTGGCTGCTTTTTCCGGGCTTTGGATGTTTTTGTACAGAAGAAAATATGTTGTTGTTCATACTGTCAGTTGCTCACAACAACTGTAACATCATCATCCTTAGAAGGCCGGGGGAAAAAATGTAGAAAGAGGTAAAAACAGCTGAGTATCATTTAATGGAAAGACCAGTCTCTTTTCCTTAAGAAGTGGCTTTGTTTATAATTGACACCTGAAGTGTAAAAGTGGCCCACAACCTCCACGCTTTTTCTCTAACTTCCGCTTCAGTTTTAACATGCTGTCTGCAGTGACAATCCCTGAGGAAGTACAGCTGAGCTACCCTTGCATTGCTGTCACTTCTTCAGACATCAAAAGGAAAAAAAAGCAGAACTGAAACTAGTCTCTGTCAATTTCTCCTCTTACTTTCTTGCCGGTTTGCTACAAAGTTTAACTGTGGTCAGTTGTTAATGACTTTCCATTCTCTTTGTCAACAGTTCTTTTGCTAAACTAAATGGAAACAAACACTTGATTTAATGTTGAAATTTCAGTCACTGCAGGCAGAGGCTTTCTAACACCCTGCATTAGAGCACTGTTGTTTACAAGCTGTTGGAACATGAGGTCCAGTAGCCTGCACTGCCAGAGCCCACTGAGCTGAAGCTCCTGAAATTCCTATTTGACATTTATTAAATCTGCTTTCCAGAAATTAGGTCCTCAGTTGTTAGCAGTAGTATGGGTGCAGAAGCATCAAAGCAAGCTACTGTAGTAGCATCCATGTGCTATATCCACTTGGATAGCTGCAGCCTATTTTGTTCTTCCTTGTAGTTTTGTTCCTCCTTGTAATTTTGCTCCTCTACCAAGTCTCTCTTGGCAGGCAACTGCTACAAAAGTCAGGAAGTTGTCCAACAGAAAACAGAACAAGACTTTCTCTCCTAACCCTTCCTTATTTGATTAGCTGCAAAAGGGCTTTCACCTGCACTCCTTCTCTAAAAGATACTGCTTTTATTTTTGTTACATGTGAAAAGTTCTCAAGAAATGGGTAGTGGGTACATAACAGAAACAAAATGTTACAGCTTGGGACATGAAGGACTGTTCTATGGAACCAGTTAAACTGAGTCTTATCTTTCCAGAAGATAACATAATCAGAGGTAAACTAGCTAGGTACACATATTCAAAATCCCCTCCTGGGCACTCATCTGGTGCTTCGTCACAATCTAGCAGTGGGGAGACATCTACTGGGTGTGTTTTGAATCAAGAGGGAGGAAAGCGTGGCATAAGATAGGATATTGGTGATTTCTCCCTTAGAAGTACTTTGCCTTTACAGTGGTGCCTTCAGTTTCTTGGGTGTAATGCTCTGTGATCAGAGCCCAGGTTTGAATGGTGGTTACGGTAACCAGGTCTATGCTGTTGTTCTCCAAAACTCAAGTCATTGGATAGCCAGTGCAGGTTCTCAGCTGGTACATGCTTGACTTTAACTAGGAGAACAAGAGCTTCTAACTGCATCTTAACTGAAGCCCCTCTAGAAATGTGTAATCAAGCAATGAATTATTACTACTTGTACTATCTGCATGGAAGGGTAAAGCTTATGAGAGACATAAAAGCTCGGGTTTCAATCTGAACAAGCAACACCATGCCAGACATTTAAATCATCCCAAAGTCTTCTCACTTGCAAAGTTAGGCCAAGCTGCATAAAGCCAAATACAATAAAGAACTATGATGGATACTAGGAGAAAGGCACTTTACGGAATCAGAATTCAGATTTGTCTTACAGACACGCTACTACCTTCTTTTCTACCATATTTACAGCCTTAGTTTCTTACAGCCAACGGTCATAACTCTCACAGGAGCTGAGCTTGCCTGTCCACCATCCTTATGGGCAGAAAATTCCATCACTGAGGTAACTCAGTAAAGCAGGGTTATGGTGAAAGCCCATTTTAACAGCTATCAAAGTTAATGAGCAAAAGGCTGGGAGTAGCTGTGGCCCTCCTGGCCGCAGACTGTGCAAAGGACAGGCAAGCTTTGCTCTGGGAGGTGGAAAGACAGTGGCTCCTGGAACAGCAGGGCAAGAGCACTCTATCCTAAAGCAAAATTCTAGGTACAAAGCATGCACACTAACCCATACTCTCATCTTAGCCATTACTTCTAAACCAGTTGATGTCTTCCCACCTTCCCAAAACCAGTGGAGTAGTAATTATGGGAAAAGACAACATAAATGTGATTTACAAGGGACTGGAATGTATTGACTTAACAGTGTGATCTGTCTAAAAGAGAGGGTAGTAACTGCCTGTGAACCAGAATTTTGGATCTTGGTTAATGCAACATGCCATTCAAATGGGAATGTTTAAATGTGATCAAAATAAACAGGTGCCTTGAGCTGGTCCATCATTAGATTGTTATCCTTCTTCTTTATTTATGTTACAGTATTTTAAGCCCTTCTAGAATGGACTATGAGTTGAAGCCAGGATAAGTGTTTTCGTGAGTGGGACCTAGGATTCTACTCCTCTTTCCTGTTTTGGAGTTTGTACAAAGAAACGTTTTTGTGTTGCTGTCAGGCAGAAACATGAAAACTGAGTCCTTTCCTCAACACTGTAGATAGTGAGTTTAGCACCTGCCTATTTTATGTAGTGTCTGTCTCACACCTCTCCTCTGAATGTTGCAATTCAGAAGTCTAAAATTACCCTATACTGGAAGAACTCTGAACTGCAGAGGAAGGAGAAAAATTACTTAAAACAGTATTTGTACAAGCTACTCAACTTAATGCTGATATGAATATTTAAAACCAGCCTGTATCTCAGATGGTCCTTGGTAGTTCAATCAACAGAACAGCATCAGCAATACCAATTCTGAGGGGATATCTTGGTTACCCTCACATTGCAATGGGAGCTATGGAAGAGAACTAGTGATTTTCCCTGTGAAATGGTACAGAGGAACAAAGAGCCAGTTCGTACATCTCACCCCTTGCAGCAGGCTGGGTGTAATTCTAACAGCTCTGATGTTTTTGCATCTTGCAGATGTGTGGTTGCTCCCATAGGCCTGTGGCTCTGTAGAGAAACTGCTTACTAAAAACATGGGTATTTTTTAATACAATTAAAGTTTCCTTTTTGAAATGGCTGCTGCCTTGTCTTTCCTGCCACTGGAGAAAAAACACATTGCTGATTACAGAAACATCAACTTGAGGAAAAAACTCCAGTGGTGAGAACTGCCTTGACTCTGAATGAGCCAGGGGCTGCAGAGCAATGTCCCAGGTGTCTCTGTGGCAAGCAAAAAGAGCAAAGAACAACCTTGGAGAGTGCTCCACTGGGCACTCTTCATTACTGCAAACCAAAAGACAGCACAAACCAGGTCCTATCACCAGCAGAACTAAAAAAAGGAACTAGCAGGCTTCTACCTTCAGTCTCAGTCAAGAATTATAGAACAGCTAGGGCTGGAAGGGACTTTAAAAATCATCTAGTTTAGGTAATTTGTCTCTCCACAGTGTAGTCCAGGGAAGAAGAACATTCAGTTTGGTTTCAGCATCATGAAGAAACCCAACCCCGCTTCCCCTTTCAAGGCATTTTTCCTTTAAGATGTCTCCAGCAGAGGATGCTGTTGGAGCACAGGCTGCCAGGGTTCAGTCCTTGACAGGGCTGTTGGAAGCCAACTCACTTATGTCTGTGTTTTGATAACAGCAGAGTGTCAACAAGTAAACTTAGAGGAGACCACAGTGTAACACACTGACTACAGACAATCACATGACAAAAAAAAAGGATAATTTTCTTTCTTCCAGTAAGCAAGGCAGAATCATGTGAATTTCTAGAATAAGGGCAACGATAAGCTTGCCTAAGTCTGTCATACTTCCTTTGGGCAATTAAAGCAAAGCTATAAACAAAAGCTCATAAAAGCAACAAAACTAATTATGGTACTGAGGCTCAGGGGGATGGAGGTTGCATATGGAGTGGTGAGCACTGTTTACATTAGAGAAGAGCAATCAGACACAATAAATAATAAACGTTATTTGGATGTCTTTACTGGCCTTATACTACCGCAGGAATAAAAGGAATACTTGCCAAAAAAAAGACTCACTCACCTTGTTAAAGAGTCTTTCCAAATGTACTTCATACAGCTTTGGGTCAATGATGTTTTCCAGTCTGCTTCTGTGCAATATACCTAAATTGATCAAAGGAATACATTTCTACTATATAATTACTGGAACTCTGTGCTTTTGAATCTGGCAAGATGAAAAAAATTAACTTAAATATCTTATCCAGATACATAGAAGGAATTTTTAAACTTGCTCTGAAGCTTTGTATCACCAATCTCCAGTTCAGTTTGTGACAGAGTAGATAACCAACCATCTGTTTTAATATGACAATTCCAATGTTTCATAGAATTCCTTAGCATTACAACCCCCCCCCCCCCAAATATTTTTTCCAGGATCCCAGGTTTTGCAAGAATTTTATATGGGTAAGTAAACCTAAATGGGTAAAGTAAACCTAAACTCTTAGAACACAAGGACACGTATACTTAAATTTTACTTTAATATATAATTGCATTACAGTAGTAGCATCTGGCACACAGCACTCAGCCTGTAGTGCTGTAAATGGAACAATGATGACTTCTTAGGGGAGGGGGAAAAAGAGATGCCATCGAGTTAACATGCATTTTTCAGAATTTTCATTTGCATTTTTAACCCCTTTGAGACCAGTCAAATCATACGCTTCCAATGGAAGTACCTCACACATAAAAAAAGCCAAAAGGCTTATTAGTCTAGTGGGGTTAATCAAGTTTATCAGGTCTCGTGTGCCTTGAAGAGACCCTGGTAGGACTGGTGAACACTGTCCCCTCTGCCATGAGTTCTCATTGTACTGCTGCCTGTAGCATCTGCTCTCTCATTCTGGGATCACAGAAGAACCGGAGCTTGCGGGGTAAGAGCTTCACCTCCACAGGCACAGCTTCATACTCCTCATTATCAATGCCAAAGGAGCCCTCCGTGCCCTGTGTGCACATAACAGTTAAACAGCAAACATGAGTTCAGCAAGGCTGTAATGCTGATTTTACTAATAAAATGCAATTGCATACTTAGCTCAGTCTCAACCAAGATGACCCCCTGCCTCTGCCTTCCAGCCCATTTGCTCTCCACAGCACAGGGAGACCTATCCTTCACCACACAGAATGTATTAAGAATCTGGTGCATAAGATGTTACCTCACTTAGTTACTAATTAGTGATAATTAAACACTAGGAAGCTCTAATGACCCACATTGGTTATTCACATTATTGAAGGATTCTTTGCTATTGGCACTACAATTATGTGCACTTAGATCTCGGGTCTGCCAATGGTGACATAAACTAATCTGCAGAAATGCCTGTTAAGTAACTTCTATGAAATCCAAGTTACAAACCGCTTTCAGCATTGTTTTACAATATTGATCTGAAACATGAGATGCAAAGCAATTTACTGGCCAGGAATTACTCAGCAGTAGAATTTTCTCAAGTGTTTAACACTGATAAAGTCACCATGTGATTAAAACCATTCATCAAAATGGCAGGCTGACTTTACCTAAAACCAACTTCAGTGACTGCTTTGCATGCCCTTGGCTCACAGGAGGGCTGTGCTGCATTGATACTCAAACCAACTCCTAAGGAACTGGGACACCACAGCAGCACAGACTAGAGGAACTGGTACAAGTTCTGGCACTCAGAGGTACAGCAAAGCAGTCCTCCTCCATCAACATAAGCTGGTGAGACTCATCTGAGCTGCCTCCAGTTCCTTCAGTGGAGCTGGGCCATGGAGTCAAGCAGCACCATGCACCCATGTTCTGAAGATCTTAGAGGCAGCTGCAGCATGAACAGCTCATTTTATACCACAACCCTTACTTATGGTCTGGCTGTACTTAGCCCAGCACTGCAGGGTATTCTTTCAGAATCACGTTATCTGCCATGATCTGAATTCAGTGGAAGTACTGGGACCGTGATATCATGATACTGTTAATCATGACATCATAATTCATGATTTTTACTTGGTAGCAACACAATTTTTTGCTTTTCAACACATTCTTTATCCCTTAATATGGAATTATTTTGCCAAATGATAGATCACTTGAAGGCAGAAATCATCTATGAGATTGATTTCATGTCCTTGTTAAAACAAGAAACTGTCCTCCCAGGGCTGCAATAGCAGCTCAGAGGCAGGAAGACGAATCTAAATTACACAGGCAGGCACAGCTTTGTCCTCTTTCTCAGCTTCATCATTTCAAAGTTTTGAGGCATTTCCTTATACTGACCTCAGCTCCCCTGCCCTGTATTACTCTCCTTTATCTCTAATATTTATCTTCTTCCTCACAGCACAAAGCCTTCTAAGGCAGAATGTACACATCTTCAATGCTAAGGAGATCTGCCTATCACAGAATCACAGAATGGGTATATTGGAATCAACAGTGGATCATCTGGTCCAGCCTCCCTGTTCAAGCAGGATCACCCCAGAGCACACTGCACAGGATTGTGTCCAGGTGATTCTTAAGTATCTCCAGTGAGGGAGACTACACAACCTCTCTGTGCAGCCTGTTCCAGTGCCTGGTTACAGGCACAGTAAAGTTCTTCATGTCAGGTGGAACTTCAAGTTTGTATGCAATACACTTAAGTAAGTAACCCTTTACCCACCATGACTGTCTTCATAAAAGATCTGCCACTATTTCCTGGCAGAATAAAGCTCCCCCTTCAGGTTTACAGACCACTTGGGGAACTGCAACAATATGCCTGTCGTGGCAAGGGACTCATTGGCTGCACCATGAGACTGAGTGTCTCACTTGCAGTGTAATCATTCTCCCAGATTCAGAGTAGGAATTTATTAAAGTTCAGCATCAACAGGCACACGAAACAAAGTGAAAGTTTTTCAGATGTCTCAGCTTCTCACCTCTGGAAGCTGCAAGATGCATCTGCTGGCTTGGATGCGTTGACTCCCCTCAGAGCACATGTGTGGATCACGCATCTTTTGACTTCTGTCCAAACCAAAAGAGAGGTAAGGTAAGGAAGGACATGCTTCTCTCAGGAACAGCCTTCTTCAGGGATGACATTTTGTTGTGGTAAATCACTATGCATTTGGTAAACTTAGAGGCTGTATATATATACACACAAATATTTGAAGGTTTAACTGTGAAAAAGTACAAGAGTCCTTCCCTCTTCTGCTGCAGTCAATGCATATCAGAATGCACTGACAGCCTCCAGCAGCTTCTGCTCTGAGGCTCACTGAATATGTTAGAACATTGAGCACAGTTCTGTGCTCTTCACTTCCATGCTGAACTGTGCACTTCCTGCAGTGATTACCATCTCCTGGTATCTCCTGCACCTAAACTTACTAGCAACCTAAACAACCTAAGCCAAGAAAAGATAGAAACCATAGTTACATTGAACTATTAAATTACTATCCAAAAAGAAACAAACCCACCACATTCTTTATATCAACACCAATCAGCATGATATTTCTTATCAGCTGCTTGTATTATCACTCATGAAGAAACCCTCGTCATTTATCCATTCCAAATAACATATCCAGTTTTAACAGCTTCTCTCTTCTAGTGCCTGTGATATTCTTATTTATGTACTGTACTTAGGTAAGTGCTGCTTCCTTTCCTGCTTCTGCTGTTGTCAAAAGGGAGCACACAGAATGCAGTTTCCTGTCTTGGAAAGCTGGTGTTGCAAGTGCCACCTGGTCTTTTTCAAGGCTTAGGCTGCTGTCCTGTCACTGGCTCAGCTGTTAGAGAACAGTGACCTGTGATTCCTTTTCCCTACAAGTGCTGCTGCAGAGTGAGCACAAGCTCTGGGCTGTGCTGACCTTCCTCTGGCCTCCTGACTGACCACACACAAAACCTTTTGACTGACCACTGGCAAAGGGTGCACTGCACCCCAGGCAGCAACCTCTCAGCTTGGTCTCCTCTCCAGAGAGATGGCAACATAAAAATAGCAAAGAGAACAGCACAGAATTAATGTTAAAACACAACTCTCAAGCATGGCAGAATTATCGCAGATATTTCTCTGACAGGCAATGCCTGCTGTCCCCAAATGCCATCTCTAGACATATATGAAAGAAGGATGTATTTAAATATTGCTTAGCAAAAGAACTCACAAAAGCATGTCACAATCTCCCTGTACACCAAGCCTTCTATGCCGCGAGGAAGGCAGTGCCTCTAAAGTCACAGAAAATCCCAGGGAAGGAACATGAGCAGAGAGGGCTGAAACAGGAGATGAAAATCAAAGACAAAGGAAGAAAAGCTAAGGAAAGGGCAGGGAAGGACGGAAGGAATATTAACTGTGGAAAGTTTGGTTTTAATCAAATATGTATACACTAAAAGATTGATGAGTGACTGTGAGGGAATTAAACATCCTCCAGCAATATAAATTATAAATCATTGATGGTATGCAATACTGTCAGTTTATACAGTGCTTTACAAACAAGCAGCAAGATTCCCCACTTAAAGTTTAACATGGTTGGAGTTTATCATACAAGGTCCTAGATACTAGATACACACAAGGCATACTCTGGTGAGCGAGCAGATTTTTTGGTCAATGAAGGCACATAAAGCTCTATAGAGATGTAATTGTGAGGTCAAGGTAAACTCAAAAGAGCCAAGACATGGAATTAAAGATCAATCAGAGGAGAACACTGTAAAAGCAAATAAGATACAACTCCACTTGCACCAACTGCCCCTCTAGTGGTCCAGCATAGAAAAATCATAATTCATTTCCCTTAGACTCTGCTCCTCACTCAAGACCAGACAGCAATATAACACAGGAACAAGAGCAGAAGTCTAACAGCAAGTTCCCATTGATTGTTGCATCCCACTCTATGCTGAACCACAAAAATAAAGGCAGAGAGAGAACCACAACACTCTACTGCACATAACACAACTGTTTTCATACCCACTTGTTTTCATACCCAGAAGCTGCCAATGTTAAATGATTCAGACTAAGGCCTCTAAGAAAACCCCCAGTCTTCAACACTGTAGATGATAACTGTAGTGATGCCTTGGAGTGACAGCTCTCCATACTTTCATATACAGAATCTAAACTGGCTACCAGGATGTGGATTACTGATGCCACGCTTTCTACACCTGCGCTCCTTCCCTGCAGCACTTCTTGGTAAGCACTCCATTATAAACAACTTTTCTTCCTCCATCTTATCTAAACGTCAGCTCTATGGCTGCTGTGGATGTTCTTGTTCACACGAATCTGATCCACAGCCAGAGGGCACTTCTATACACCTGGGATGACCTCCTCCTTTCTTGTAAATCCAACAGCAGCTGCCCTCCAGCACACTGATGCATCCCCACACCTCCCCAGGCACACACACTGCCTGAGCCTTCATGGTAATTTCCTGCTGGATGAGTGGTTTTCTCTGTGTGACCCATCAGTTCTCATCACCTCTTGTCTGTGCCCTCTCCAATATAAAACCCCCCTGATATCTGCACTGATAAGGTATTTCCCCTAAAGCCCTTTTTCAACCCCCCAAATTCTGGTATTTAAACTATGCACTAAAAAAGAAGAAAAAAGAAAGAGCTGTTTCACACATTTCCAAAGACAAACCCTGTTGGTGCTAGGCAATAGGCTTAACTCAAATCCAGCTGGCAAAGGCACAGTGGGACTCTGAACACCCTGATTCTGCCTTGAAAAAACAGGGCACCTTTTTTTCTGCTGAGACTCCTCTCTGTACAACTAACCACCCCCACCCACTGCACCCCCACCCCACACACTCCTCTTTGTCTTTCTTTGTTACCTGCAGGCTTTTTGGAACTATTTAATCAAAAGAGCTTGTAACTCTGAACTTTGCTTGAACAGCTCAAAGGTTTCAGTACTGCCTCTAATTAGCTCTCAACAGCAGGGCAATGGAAATGCTCCTCAGAGGCTTTTTCTGCAGGACACTGTAACTGCAGTCAGAAAATGTGTCACACTACTGCAGGAAGCATGTCCAGTCATGCTGGAGGTACTGTTTGCAGTGGGAATACACTTGACTATGCCTCCATCAAGTCACACAGGCTCATCTACATTCTTCTGCTAGCAAAGGGTTTGAGAACCCAGAATAACATCTCTTTTATCTCTCTCCTTTACAAGACCACGTTCCTCTTGCTTCTAATAGGAAAACTGCCTCCTTTCCCTCTGTAGCCTTCAAAACAAATCAGTCCCAAGCAACCACAGTCCACATGCTCATGCAATGTAAAAGCAGCTGCAGGTGGTAAACTGACTTTCAGTGTGTGCATAGGTCAGAAGATTCTATACCCACTGAGGCTCCTGGGATGCTCAAATAAGGAGTATGAGTTGCCATCAGTATCACAAACAAGTATCTTGCAGGAATTATTAGGATGATGACAAGCAGGTAAAACTGCACTGAAATCCTCCCACTGATTTCACTAGAGGGAGCTCGAAGACTGAAAAAACAGCAAATTAAAAGGGACTATGGAGAGAAGCTCCTTCAGATTTAGCAGGAAAATCTGTTGCTGGTAAAACCAGCACTGAAGATACAATGTATCTGTGAGTGGAACAGTAAAAAGGAGTAGGAAAAGGCAGCTCTGAATTGCGTCTTGTGAAAGCAGGAGGAACAAGCACACTACCCAACATCACAAGCACAAAGGAAGCAGCAGCATTCACTTTCTCCACACACTGCTTCTTCATACCTGCAGTCTTCTTACTCCACATACAAGCAGGACCAATACATTTGCCTAAAGTCCCCCTTTAAATTCATATCTTTGAAAGTTCTTCCAGCTCAGACCTAATTCCTCACAAGAGCTATTGAGGCAATGAGGCTCTTTTCTTAGAAGAGGGGTTGTCTAATCACAGTTCAAGAATTCCCAGGTACCACTAGTAGAAACACACCAGCTCTGTGACCCACCTCTAAATCCACTGAGCAGCTAGGGCTAAAAGATTCTGGGTAAGTCTGCACAGCTGCCTACAAAACTCAATAATGACAGTAATATCCAAACACTACTGACTAACAGCAACAGGGGAAAAGAGAAAAAAGGTATAGCAAACTCAGAAGCTAGGAGGAACTCCAGGTTCTGAATACCAACACTCCAGGTTGTTCTCAAGTTCTGCCTTGTTTACAGAAACAGAAGATGAGTAAGAATTTTAAAGAACAGAAGTATTAGTCCCCATGAAGCAGTACAGACTGGTGTGCTTTGCAGTCCTCTGCTTCTGAGGATGCAGCACAGCATGAGAGAAAACCAGCACACTGCCCAGAGATCCTGTCCCCTTTCTGCAGCCTTCCCATACTCACCCTCTGTGAACAAACTGCCCTTTGCTGACACTCTCTGCTTCGATGCAAATGTCCATGAAGTCTTCAGTGCGCTGTGCAAAAAAGAATTCAGAAATCAAGCAGTCAACATTTGAAAATGCCACACCCATGATACTGAAATATGTTCACACAATGGCCAGTCCTTTGTCCCACAAAAGGAGGCAGAAGATGCATTTCTGCATTTCATGCTTTATTCAAATCTCAACTTGAGATCTGAATTAGAAATTACAGACAATATTCCCCCATTAATGAATATTCAATAAATACCGCAACAAGCAAAATAATGAGTCACATGTAATATTTAAAGACAACAGCAGATCTCTTAGATTTACATATTTAATTTCTATTCAATGGGTCTTTTATGAATGTAAGCAGTAGTACAATGATACAACATTTGGCCACCAAACACCACAGTAAGAGAATTTCAAACAATACAAACTGGAAATCAAAGTGTCCTTGGTAACAATCCTTTAAACTCCTTACTTAGCTTCTTTCCTATTTGCAGCCTGGCCTTAAACTAAATATACAGTACAGCTTTTTCCAGGAAAGCAACTTTGATTAAGATGCAACTTTTTTTTTTTTTAATTTTAATATTTCTGTCCTGGCAAAAGTCCTAGAGCAGATGTAATCAAAATGACAAAAGTAAAAATAAATCCATGTGTAACTTGGTTTATTCCTCTGCTATTCTGCAGAGGCACTAACTGAGATGCACCTGTGTGGCTTTATGAACTTCTCTTCAGTGGGGCAGCCTCTGCTTGAATCTGAGGTGAGACACAGAGACAGGAGTGGCTGGCAGCAGTCAGCAGACATGGCCTGGTGTTGACTCCAGAGAGCTGCTCTGCTCTGTTCAGCTTTGAGGGCTACAGGGACAATGGTTTCAAGAGAGGGATTTTAAGGCAGTAATGAGACCCACACTTGTAGAAAAAGAGATGCACTATCGAGATACTTCCAACTCTATAAACAGGAATGTACAACTGGTCTAACATGCACTTGTCCACTTTTCTGGGCTATGCAAGAGACCTGAGAACCCTACATCACTTCTTTCTTTTAAAAACCAGTATTAAAATGCATCTTGAAGGCCTATGGGAGAAAAAACAAACAAAACAGAAAGAGCAGAAGGGCCAGTCTGTGGAAATCAGATACATTCACTGTTCTTGGTAGGTCTGTTTTTACTATACATCACTGGCTCCAATCCAGTACAACAACCAAAACTCTTCTGTTCAAGTGCCACCTAGAAACCACTAAAAAAAATATCCAAATACTAGTCTCTGCCTAGCTTCTCCCATTACTGAACACTGACAGTACAAATCATAAACCATGACAAAGAAGAAATTAAAGTTCATGTGGTATATTCTCAGGAGAACATTTAAAAAAACTGTGTTGGCCTGTTCAGGTTTTTTTAGTCTGATCCTACAAGACAACATATAAATCACGTTTTCATGTTCTTAACAACCCTGTATTCTAAGAAAGAAATATGCTGCAGTAGGTCCAACACCTTCTGTTAACCTGGGTATAGTGGCAAGGGTTCCTGCAACTTTAAGGAGGAAATAAAGGGAAGCTCACAAGTACAGGATCACTATGTTAGCATTTTCCTGTAAAATTAAAGACCGACATCTATCCAAATAGCTTTCACAACAGTAAAATTGCAGTGAAACACGGGTGTAAGCCAAAGAAAGGTTTTAAAACAGTGAATGAACAGCATGAACATGTTGAGAAGCTTATGACAGGTACAGTTCCTTTGCTGCCTTGCTTCTATTCTTTCAACCACCTGCACTTCCCTTACTTCAAACCAGTGTAGCCCCTGTCCTTTCCCTAGTACCAATTTTTAACTCCACTGTGCAAGTCTAAAAGAGAGAAAAATCAAAAATTCCAGCCAGACACTCAGGCTCAATTTCCTTCTAGCAGCAGTTGATAAAAGAGAATCACTCTCGCATAGGTGAAGAGGGAAAGGAATGCTTCCTGGTGCTTTGTTTATTCATTGGCAATCCTAAAAGTTCTGATTGGCTACTGAAACCTTGTACAAATTCATTCTGATCCCACTGCATCCCAGTTTTACATTGGTCTCCAGTGTTTTTATCATGGCTCTGAAATTTGCCCATTCCTGGATTCAATCATGGACCTCTTCTTGCATGAGGTAGTAAATATTATGTATATAGACACAAGAATGGGAGTTTAGAAAGACAGGAAAACTCTGTGGGCAGGCAGCATTTGGAATCCAATTATGTTATGTTCTTACTGTTAGATCAAGCTGCCTGTTCCGAGTTGCAATGGAAAGCTCAATGGTGGACAGCTTCAATTCTTCCCAGTCCTCTGGGCTACCTCCTGGGGGAATTCTGCATATCAGGAAGAGAAGGTATCAATCATTAAGTGGAATTTATTTACACAGATCACTATGAAGCAGATGCCAGATGCAAAAATCAATCTCGGCCATTTTGGCCGCTAGTTTTGTTTCTCTAAAATGACAAAATCTTGAAAAATTAAAAGGGAGCTTGCGAATACTGAAGAAAACATACAATCGGCATTTACACAGTAGCAGAAAAGACTGTCAAGCACAGTACATCCCAGCCCTGTGAGTACTTATATCCAGGGATTAACAGATCTCCTGGGCTGGTGACAGGAACTTCTAGAAAACCCATGAAATGCTAATACCAGAAATCAGGAATTCAATGTTCAGGAGGCTGTAGTAACACATTTTCTACAGGAAGCAGCTCCACAGTTCAGTTCTTATAGCCAGGTCACTTGGTTTGTGCTCCTGCACCAATCACCTCTGCTAGCCAAGGAGGAACAAGGCCTTTGCACCAGACTCTGCAAAATACTCACTCTCCTTCCTCCTGTGGCCTGCCATGTGCAGTGCTCAGACAACAGCCCAAACTCAAGACAGGCCCAGAAAACACTAAGTTTATGGTACTGAAAGAATTTAACATACTAAAGAGAAATTTAGGGCTTCTGCATGGCCCAAATTCTACTATTCTATTTAAAGTAACATCTGTTGTTCTGTGTCAGCAACTCTCCCCACCCTGGAAAACAAAGGCTGCTCCTCTCTCCCCAGCTCACTAAGAAGCCATTCTGCTAGAAGAAGATTTTGAGAAGCTCACTCAAAAGTGTCAAGCATCCTCTATGGATGCCTCCACTGCAATGGCAACTGTGAGTCCAGGGAATGCCCTGGGTTCTTTACAAATGAGTATTTGTTTATGAGACCACAAACACTGGCAAGACTACTCTGTTCCATTTCTGACAGAATCCACTATAACTGTCTTGGCAAAAATCACAGTTTAAATATATTAAAAAAGGAAAGAGACAAATAAATAACAGTAATAAAAAAGAGAGCAGTAAAGTAGACATGCCTCCACACAACACACCCCTGGATCTGTTAGAGGAGTAGAGCCTGCATGTGAGTTTATGCCAGAACACACCCAGCCCACCTTTTGGACGTGACCAGTACGATCGAAGTCGTCTGTAAAGCCTCACATACAAAGGAGGTCTGGATAGCTTCTCCTCTGGCTCTTCTGGAGGTCTCTCAGTTGGACCCAGGTACATGAGAGCAGCTTGATGTTTCTGAGGCCACTCCTTGGAATTAGACAGAAAGAAAAGACAGAAGATAAAAGGGCATTTTGTTTAGCATTACCTGCTTATTCTGTTTAGTCCTGTAGCCTATTTATTGTGTACTCACACATAGTCCTGCAGAACTACTCAGACCCCCCACTGCCTCAGCCTACTTTAAGGCTCTCCAGTCTCCAGGTTCAGTGGTGAGATGACATTTCTGCAGTTTCAAAAAGATTACCCACAGTTCCCAAATCCAGTAATCTAATCCTGCCCTGCACTGAAGTGAGGGCGTTTTCCCCTCTAAGAACAGAGGGTGAGGGGATGTTTCCTTTGCTGCTGACATGTGCCAGGATGACACAGCTGCTTCTGGCTGGAGGGAGCAACCCAAACCAGCCAGGGCAACAGTAATGTCTGAAAGCACAGCTGGCTTCTGCATGGCACAAAGGCAACCTCAAAGAGCAACTGCTCACCAGGATCCAGTGCAAACAAAGACTACAGTGCTGTGTGCAGCCAAGGGGCACTAAAACCTGAAAGGCCTTTGTTCTGCAGCAACTCAAACAATCCAGCCCTGAACTGATAATCAGGTGTTTCTACACAGCAACACAACAGCTCTTGAGGCAAGTCACATGAGCTTTATAGCATCTTAAAAAAAAGTACTAACACATTATTCTTGGTGATATTTCTGATTCTAGTACCAGAGCTACAGTAGAACCTTATCTTTTGAAATATCTCCAGATGCTGACCAAGTTTTTCCTGTCATTGTTTTGAAAATAATTTCTGAAATGCTCCAAACATAGGACTTAGGGAGAGAATCATTTAGTTGTTTTTTTAAATCTATATACTAAAACGACACAGCCAAGAGCCCACATGAACTTAGTACAATTATTTTTCTATGTATAAAACTTCAGAAGTAGTTTTGGATCATATAGCACAAATTGTTAAACTAATTCCCCTCACACCTCTAAGAGCAAGGAAAGACTCCACTCTCATATTTACATAATAAACAGGACAAACAGAGGTTGTATCAGTAGGGCAGTACACAAACAATAAATATTAATGATTAAATGAAAAAGCAGCAATGCTGTGATAATTTAAGCTTGTGTATTTTAGAAGAGATGATAACACTCAAAACAATGCCCCTACCAATATCAGAGGTGATATTTGCCATTATACTTCTTTTCATCTACAGGTCATCCTGTTTCAAAAGACGCCCACAGTAAAACCAGAAAATATGAAGTGTGGAGCAGCAAACGTAAACTAGGAAGAGATTAAACTCCACAGGCTGGAGCCTCTTCTTGTAGAAATTAACGAAATGATAACATAAGAGGCACCTAAAGCAATGAATACCACAATTAGGTGAGATCAGGAATAAAGTTTTCTATCTAAATGCCTGAAAAAGTGGGCACTTCTCTTTAACCTTCAGTAGGTTAAACAGATCTTTTTAATGTACAGTTAATAGCTCATCAGAGAAATCCACTATCACTACCCTCAGCTGAGCCAAAAGACTCAAAGGAAGTGAGAAAGGAGGGGGACAGAAAAGAATACGTTTCTACCTAGAATGCCAGAACAACAGAAGCATAACATCAAGTTGTGCGGGGATGAGGGGGGGAAAACCCACCCCAACTTTCCTGGACACATTACTATTAAGCCCCCCTTTACAGGAGTTTCCTATAAAGGAAGCATTGGCACTATCACAGACAGCATGGCTAGACTGCACTATTTGATCTACTGTACCAGCTCCTGGGAATTTTCACTGCCTTTCAAGAGGTTCCTTGTATGTTCAGAGAACAGGAAAACCACATGAGTGAAAATGCCTTACCTTTCATGTAGGCCAAATTTTAATCTTTCCAGGATCAATTTTAAGCAACAGAAAAGTTTAAGGGGAGATAAAAGCTATTCATCTTCATGTTCATTTTACTACACAAGGAAGTCTGATTATCAATGTGCATGAGCAGTCTAATTATAGACCCTTCTGCCAGATGAATAAATCAGAGTGAAATGTTATTACAAAGACTGTTGAGAAAAGGTGGCTGAGCACTTTAGCACTTCACCACTGCTGCTCACCAGTTTCACAGGGGGTTACTGGCTTCCCCTGGTGATCTTGCACCAAAAAATTTTTAAAAAAAATTTTAAAGTATTTCTCTTCCTCTCTTCAGAAGTAAGTCTATCAACTGGTAGGCTTTTTAATAAGTTGAGTTTTAGTCACATTTTATATTGCTACCAGAATCCTTCACAAAAGCTTGCAGATAAGATTATACAAAACAAAGTCAGGCTGTTCATTTTCCAAACAAAACCACTTTCTTCATAATAAATGTTTACCTTAAATGTACTGAAAAAATGAGCTGCTTTGGTTTTCAGAGGCCCAAGGTACCAGTACCTGAAAAAAGAACAGAAATAGAACTTCTAAGATATCTAGGGGTCAACACTGAGAAAGGGAGAAACCTTGCATGAAGTCAGAGCACACAGACTTGTTTGCCACTGAGTTAGTGCTCCCTGACAACCTTTAGCTTTTTGATACTGTAAGATAGTTTCTATACATCACCAGCAGCCTAGCAGTGACATCCCTATCCTGAGTTACACATCACCAAAATGCAGTGTATAATCTTCAGTACGGGCAGCAGGACATCTCACTATCAGAATTTTACTTCGTTACATGAGACAACTGTGGATGATTTAAAGATCTGTGTCTAAACAGCTGGTGGTGTGCATCTCCACAATATGCAATACAGCATATTTCCAAAGGTCAGGGGAAACAAACAAAAACTCAAAAGCTTCAGTGACAAAAGAACCAGTAAACATTCATTAGTCCCAAAGGATTTTCACATTGAAATTAGCATTTTACAAAATAAAAATCCTGCCAGCCACACAGCACTGTATAGAATCCAAAGATGTGACTGTATTTAGGCAGGCTTGGTACACATTTTGATCACTGTCTCTCACCAAAGAGGGTCAACAAAGCACATTAAACACCACCAGCTCAAGAGTACTGCAGATCTAATGATCTCATTAACCATTACGGCATACAACCCTGCCACCACTCTCCTCAAGCCATGAAATTGTCTGTAAAATAGTAACAGAGAACAGCACCATGTCTCCAGCAGCACAGTCCTTAGCAGAGGGATAGTCAGACACACTTCTGGAACTGTGTCTTATGGCTTAACTCCCTTTGACTTCTTTTCAGTTTAAGATCAGCTGCACTGGAACACACCAAATGTTTTTAGTCCAATAACCCATCTCTCATAGGGAGCAAAAGTGGACAAAGTGGGAAGGTATAAAAACAGGACAAGCAGATAAGGATTTTTTTCCAAGCAGACTCTGAGCACCTGTTCATTTGTTGCTGAAGTGCTTTCCAAGCTGGACATGTTTCTCTGCATTCAAAAACATTTATGGAAGGAAGCAAGGCTTGAGCATGTTCATGTGCTTCACGTACCAAAGGTGCTGTCATGCCTCCAGCACTGAGCCCAAAGGATTCTTTCCAAAGGGAAGTGCTGCAGGGAAAGATGTGAAGGCTGACACCAGGAGAAAACCAGGACATGGGCAGGAAGCCCAGTAGGAGTGCAGAGCAAAGTGCACTTCCTTGAACTGGGGGCTGCAATTAGCAGGAGAGCCTGCAGCACAGCCAAGTCAGCACCTAAACACCCTACTAAGAAAGTCCCTGGCTTCCCAGGGACAAACAACCTGACCATTTACTGCATCTCCCCCATCCCACATCACCTGTCAAGCATTTGCCAGACAGACTCCAAAAGTCTGCTACCTCTTCCTTCCTGGCAAAGACAGCTCATTCACAAAGCACATGGTGTTTCCTTACAGCTGCATTTCCTCCATAAGAGTTTGGGCAGTGAGCTGCTTTGGCTCTGCTGCTCTTTCAGCAGATAATATCTGTCATTTGATACACAGACAGTGACATGCTAAATGTCCATTTGGAGAAAGCCCAATAATTATGAGTTTAGCATTCATAGAACAGTCATCAGATAGCACAGTCCATGCCATTTCTGGCAGGAACTGAAGGGCATTTCTACTGCATCTGATATCCTTGTTGGACTTGAGTTTCAGAGTATTCACAAAGCTTTTCATTGGCAGATGATGAAAAACAATGGCCAATTACTTTACTTAGACTTTACTCAAGGGAGAGCTTTTCTCCCTGTTACAATCTCCCTGTTCCAGAAGCAGATAGCACAAGGCAAAAAGAAAGTAAATGCTTAAAAGAATAGGTCAGTACCAAGTAAGTGTTTATTTCAAATTACAAGAATTCTGATCCATCTCACACTCCTGTGTGTGTAATGCAAGACCTAGCAAGAGTGGGTGTCTCTGCCTGTCAGATGCCTACACTCAAAAAAAAGGGACTTACTTGAGAGAGTGGGGTGTGTCTTTTTAGGCAACAGATGCTAAAAAGGGTACAGTTTCAAAAAATAGTATTTTCTTACTTGCTAACTTTAACTCCTGCATCTCTGTAAGACCCCCATCTTAAAGCAGAGACTGCAAACACAGGCTGCTCTTTTTCTCCCTGTAAAGAAAAATAAACATTGCAAAATTGTTTCTTTGTTTCCAACTTTATTTTGTGAAGTTGGAAAAATAGCATTTCTACATAAAAACTTCTGTTAAATTTCTACACAGAAATTTAACAGAAGAGGTATGACAAAGAGCTAACAGCAATAAAACTTAACATAATTTAAGCATTGTACATTCCATCTGCTCCAGGAAGGAATATAAGAGGTGAAGTTTTGGACAGGTAGCCCGATGTGGCTCTGACTGTCAGCCAAAAGCAAGGAGCTCTGCACAACAACACAATGCTCTCAGTGCAGAAATGTCCATTCTACAAGTGAGCAGAAAAATAATATTCAGGAACCACACAAGGCACAGTCAAAGGTTTTCCCATTTTGTGTTTTCAGTTTGTCAAAGAAAGCTATTAACTTCACAATACATGTGAATGCATCAAATCAGCAGACAGCTACTGCTATCTCTCACCACTGCTACAGAAATAGCACTGTAATAAGTTTTGTATTCATCAATACTCTCTCAATCTCAAAGAAAGGCGATGTTGAGGCATTCTAGTATTTTTTTCTGTTTAAACTGTCTGATGCCATAGCATGTGGTGGAGAAATGGCTGCCAGCAGAACTGCTGATACCATAAACTAAAATTCCTAATAGCAATACATGGAAGAAAACCATATAAACATAAAAACATAAGAAAAGGAAAGCTTTAGGAGTGTTGGGTTCCAAATAAGTAGATGCTTTCACCTTGATCTGCAAGACATCAAGTGGAACTGTCTCTCCTTTCAAAATGGCCAATGTAGCATTAGTAATATGTCTGCAAAACAAACAGAAAAAAAAAAAAAAAGCAAAGGATAGCAAAGAGGAAAAAAGGAAATTACTAAGTTATTTTAAAATTACTTTTTTTTTTTCAGCAAATTCTACTATGAGTCCAACTAGGTATTTTTTCAGCAAACATAAAAACCCCAGGGAAACATGCTGCACTTAACTGAAATCAGAAAGCAAAATGGGTGGTTGCAACACATGACAAAACCTAACAAACAGCAAACTACACAAATAGCAAAAGGAAATCATGATCCTAAGCCTTTGAGATATTCCTCCTTTTTGATCTAACCTGGCAGGTCAGAAGTAAATGTGTTACTTCCTGTTTCAAATACTTAATACACTTAAGACCCAAATCATGGTTTTATTTTAATGGCAGCAAGTATTGCAGCGTGGGAGAGAAAGGGGAAGCATGGCTGGTCTCAACTCACGTGTCTGAGATTGAACTGCATTAGTATGTGCTAATTTATTTTGAAGCTTTTAATCAACGTAAATCTACCTATCAGCAGTGCTCATATAGTTTAGGTCTCCATTAAGCTGTGGACAGTAGCCAGGGCACTTTGTCATTCCAAACTGCAAAGATTTTGCAATCAAAGTGTCTAAGTCCACTAAACAGTCCATTTCCAAACCTTGAAGCACATACTTGATTGAAACTCCTTCCTTGTTTTCAAAGCTGGATAATACTTAGTTTCCACACTGCATACATTTTCAGTGTCTCAGCTGGACTAGGAAAAAATGCAGTTTTCAGATCCAGCCCAATATTCATGTGAATCAGTGGGAGAAACTGCCCTTGGTTTCACCAGGATTACAATACTGAGACAGATAAGGAAGCTGTTCTTCCCACAGCCCATCTTCTCTCCCAGCTCTTATCTTTCTCTAAGATACAATTTCTACACTCCAAAGTAAGAGAGTGCTGAAGGAACCAAAGCCCAAATATTTCCTTGAAAAATATCACTTCTGGACTTCTTAACTCAGGCTCTGTTACTGGTGCGGGTTGTTAAGCAGCCTATTGACCAAATTACCTTCAACTTCACAAGTGTGCTGCAGTCCCACCTGCACAGTTCATTACCTTGGGACAAGATCATGAATTTCAAACAGCTTCTTTAGAACCCAAAAATAAATTATTATTTAAATCTTAGCTGCTGATTATGGCCTTGTCCACCTTTCTGAGCTTCAAAGCACTCTGGTAGTTTTAATGGAGGATGTTATACCAGTTCACTCATGGGTTTTATGTATGATGGATACCAGCAAGGGTTCCACAAAGAATAATGTTAATGAGTTACTGGGAGAGCAAGAGTGAAAAGATTTCAGGATCAAGAAGAAATATATTTATTATCATGAGAGGAAGGGAAAAATTGGAAAGAAATGAAGTGTGGGGAAAAGAAAGATTATTTGACTCCCTTTTTTCTTTATAAGTGGACAAAACAATTCTGCAACAAACTGAACTGCAGGCAACAGATACCACCAGACTGGATCATATCCAGGATACTGAAGATAAGAATGGGGTTTTGGGTTACTGCTAGCATCAGTCCCACCATAGGGAAAAGTCAGACCTGCCCTGTAAAAGTAATGGGATTCAACCTTTCCCATTCTGTTGTGTGCCTTACTTTGCAGGTCCTAAGCAAGCTACATGTGGACTGGCTTGTAGAATTCTTAGACTAGAAAAGGGTCAGAAAGAGGACTTATTTTTGGCTTATTTTGTCATATCCGTGCTATATCCTTGTCATACCCTTTCTGCTATTCCTAAGAGGCTGATCTTTTTAATCCCTTTTTCTTTTTAAACTCTCATCATCACACGATCACAGAGAAATTAGCCACAGCCAATGATTTCTAATAATACATACATTTCCTTCTTTTAATTTTCAGTCAGTTTTTGAAAGTCAGGCAAGTCCAGAGAATCATCATCTCTACCCAGAGACTGCCAACTTCTATGTAACACAGAAGAAAAAGAAAAGCATCAAGCTACCAAGAAGCATGGCTCCTTGAAAACAAACAACCATGTTTCAGAAACATACTTACTGGACTTGATTTGAGCTCTCAGGGTACAGTGTGTGGCTCAAAGTGCAAGTTTTTCCAAGGGGTATGAATCCTATAGGAATCTTACTGAAGGCAGCCTGGACAAATAAGGAGAGTAAATTAACATTTGCATGAAGCTTCCTGTGTGGAGATCACAGCTGTGTCTGGCATCACCCCTTTGGCACTGAGCAGCCAGGCACTTCCTCACACAATGACTCAGAACATGGCACCCAAATCTGTGAAGCCACCACTGCCAACTGCGTACAAAGGAGCTCTCTGTAATCATTAAGAGCATTGTTATATGCATTTTGGCAGCCACATCCCAACTAAGGCACGGACTCTGTCAGCAATCTGCCATCTTTCCTAATACCGATGGTGGCATCACAGGCTCTGAATCCCATTTACCACTGCAGAAATCCCCCTCTGACAGAGTAACCTTGCACAGCAAAGAGATTTTCTCACTTAAGGAAAGGAAATTAATTGATTCCTCTACCATCCAAATCACGAGGCAGCAGAAGGTCTAATTTTTGGAAGTCACTGACCGTGCTATTTTTCTGCACTGCTGTTCAGCAAAAGGGCTTGTTGAAGGAGCAAGTTATTACCCTGTACCTCGTCTTAAACCTTGCTCCTTGAAGCGTGTCAGCAAAGCGGTGTAAAGTACCCCATAGCCCAGGGCACCATCCCCCTGCCGGGCGACGCTGCCAGCAGCACCGGGACTCTGCCAATCCCAGCCACTGGGAACTGCGGTCTCCCCGCACGCACAGCCGCTCTCCCTGCGGCGCCTGTCACCTGCTTTGAGTCCTAACGCTCTCAAACACCCTGCTCTCATCCTCTCCAGCACTGCTTTCCAGTGTGCAGATGAGAGGCTGTCTGCAGCTCCTGCAGTCATGCTCTGCTCCCGCAGCTGCTAGGAACAGTGCTTCTGGAATACCTTGCACAGGCTCTCATGCAGGCAGCAGTGGTGTGACACCCCCGAGGGAAAAGGGAAGCAGGGCACAGAGAGAGCGAGCTCGAGCGCAGATCCCTGCTCCTACGACAGAGTCACATGAAGGACAAAGATTCCTTGGCCAAAGACATGAAGTGACACAGTGGCAATACTACAATGCAGTATTCCACCCATAATTGTGCTGGATGCAGAATTTCCTACACTACTGCAAAACAATCCAAGCTACACCAAGATAAGAAGCCAAAAAAATAAAGAGAAACTAGCCAGTAATGCCTCTAAACTTTTCTTCCACTATTGTCAGATTATAAAAGTCTCAGGATCCAACTATAATATTAGATTGAAGACAATGATTTCTCAGAATTGATATAACTAGCTTTCCTTTAAAAATATTGACTTGGTTGCAGAGTCCCCCTTGTCACATTCAGACAAAGCAAATGCCTAAACAGATAAAATTCTAGCTGGCAAGGGTATCATCATAATCTCGTCTGGATCACTTAATTGAGTTTTTGCCAGCTCCTGCCAGAAGGTTTTGGGAACAATGATTCCCTCCTTTCTTCAATAACACTGTCCTCCTACTTTAAAAAGAAAAATCTCTCTAATTTCCATTCACAACGATCCACCTTGAGAAGTTAAAATTTGCTAAGTACAGCCATCTGCATAGGTAAGCATGCACTGCTTGAAGAAACAGCAAAGCAATCCCAAAGCAGTAGGAGTGTGCCCGTAACTGAATTCAGTTTCAAGCCTGTACAAATACAAGAAAAACATGTACTTTTGCCCAATGCTTCTGCCAAACAAAGTGGCATGCACAGCTGGTCCATGGGTCTTTGAAAATTGAGCACTTGGCTTCTCCACAATCCCTGCTCTGATGCTGGAAACTTCCCAAAGCCATGGCTTGGGAGTCACTGCACTCCCTCAGAAAGGGAAGAAAGAACAACAGGCAGCATTGCAGAACAGCAGCCCAGCTGGACTGTTGCACAGCAAGCTGACTCCAGAGTAGTAACCAATGTATCTGCTGTAGGCAGAGCAGTGGCTGCACAAGACACTCCAAAACATAACACAATTTTTAAAATTACACCTTCTCACCTCATCTGCTCTACGGAGAAGTCCAGTTATGACCTGAAAAACATGGGAAATGCTCAGCTCTAAGATTTTTATTTTTCAGTTACAGTAAAAAGCTATGAAATTCTTAACCACATTTACTCTAAGACTTAAGGAGCAGCTACACTTTTATGGAAGGTGCTACAGTTGTTTACACGGGAAAGGAGGACTGTTGGGTCTGCAAACATGTTGGAAACAGCAGGTTTATGAGTGTGCCTGAGGTACATGCTGGCATCACAACCAATGCCAGTGTAAATGTTTTAACAGAATGATGCTCTGTATAATGCAAAACCAGCACTGGTCAATGTCATTAACAAAAGGCCAGAATGAACAGGTGTATTTTGATCACTTTCTCTTAAGGTCATTGCATTCATTTATCCATTGTCTTATGAAATCAGTAGTTAGAAACCAGGAACTGCTTGAATAAAATACAGTCTTGAAAAGAAGAGTATCCCCCAGTTCTGCTCCTGTCATTAATCATCTTGACAACAGACATTCATTAAATATATTCCACACTTTGTTATCATTCCCACATAGTTTTTAAATTATCAGATTCCCACTTAGCAAAATATGCATTCCTCTTGGGGAGTTTATAGAAAGGAAGGGACTTTGAAAATCAAACCATTACAACTACATTACACAGATAGAAAAAGTTAGAACCATGTCCCTCCAAAGAGTTTGCTCATTCTAGAATCAAGTTCTGGAAAACAGTTACGCACACAATCTTTTTGTCCCCACTCCCATCATCTCTTTAAGACTAGTACCAACAAGCAGAGTGTTCTGTCCCCAGAATATTAGAACATTTACTGAAATAGATACTAAACTGGACAGAAATCTAGGAACTGTTGTTATGATGCTGCAACATTACACAGACTCAATCTTCTTGCCCTCAGCCCAACTATGATTCTCAACAAACCAGGCTCCTGCAGTACCTCTTGGACTGTGCCATCTCCTCCTGCAATAATGATCAGATCCGTGTTTTCCATTAATTCCAGAAGCTTTTTTGCTTGTCCCTCATAATCAGTCTGAAGAAACAGATCCAAACATGAGGACTCAAATGACTATTTTTATTGTAGATCTGTTATAGAAAAAAGAATCATCTATCCATCTGGTTAATAGTTATTTTTATATAGGCACACAGTACTGTATATTACTTCCATTCAGAGATTTTTCTTTCAACTTATAAAATCAGTTTGATGGATAATATAATACGTGCAAGTAAACACACACACACACACACAGAGGTTAAATGAAATACCAGAGTAAATCTTAATAGATCTAGAATATCACAGCAATCATCTTATTTCCAGGTAAAATTACATTAAAACAAATCCAGAAGCCAACCACTTGCAGAAAAAAAACCACTATCTTTAACAGCCAAAAAGCTCAAGTGCATCTCTTGAAACACAGCATCAACTACATCAAAGGCCACTGCCTGACACCAACTGACAATGGATTTAGCAGTAAAGAGTATTGACTTTTTAAACCATCAAAACTGTTTTCTACAAAATTACTGTCCTTTAAAGAGCCATCTCAGCCTCTCTTCCTTGCCCAGCCCTGTTTTGCCAACTTGTCAGGTCTGATGCTACCAAGCATCAGTTTTAAGTCTTGCAAAATAATTTCTTCTCTTCAGGTGGGACTAGGTATTTTTAATGATCAGAGAAAGGGATTAATAAAAACAGCATTTTAATACTAAACCTTGTGGAAAATATTCCAAGACAGAAAGATGCATATCATAGTACTTTGCTGTTAGGACACACTAGCTATTAAGCAATCCACACATCACAGCCTCAAAAAAACTGCAGAAAGATCAGAATCCCTTCAACATTTCCTTGTTCTTCTCTTTCTAAAGAAAACCTGTTTGTTAATTCACATCATTTAGAGCTCAGTGTTCTGCTTTTGTGGTGGGAATGTTGAATTATTTGGAGGGACACAGAAATAATTTCAGTGTGAAGATAAAAGGTTATTTTTAATTAATCTGAACAGTTCAACTCCATGTCAAAATTCCTCACTTTTCAATTCTTCAAGTTCAGGCAGAAATGACAAATTCAACAGCAATGGGCACGCACCACTAGCCAGCACTCAAATATTTAGAGAGTTTTCTCTCAAACATGAATTATAGAAGGGATACTTTAGACAGACAAACAAGCATATGTACTGCTTTAGATGAAAATTAAAATCTCACTACACTGTTTGAAAATTAACTGTGAATTAGAAAGATTAGCTATCAGCTTAATATCTCAGTTATTTATTTCTTCCCATAAGATGTGTACAGGACAACTGAGAATTTCAAATGCATACAGATTTGAATTTCAATTCTTCAAGAGGAGAAAGAACAGTCAATATTTCCATAGTAGCAGAATCTATCAGTTCTTACCTTAACCACAGTTACATCTAAGCCAGATAAGTGCAAAATTGGTGCAGCATTCTTTTCAAAAAGGTTCCCAGCTTTGCTAGAAATAACAGAGTAAAAACTGTTTAATGAGACTTGTGGCTGAAAAAAAAAATTTAAAAGGAAAGAAACATGAATAGCAAGAAGAAATCTACTCAAAACTGAGTATTCAATTGCCACAATCAGTCACTCAACCTGACAGCCAGGAAAGATGAGATTTTATGTGGTTCAAATGTATTACATTTCTAGTCTCATATCTCAGATGTCAGGGTTTCGTTAGAGTCTTAATAAATGCACAAGATGCTATCTAACTTTTGCAAAAAAAAAATTTAAAAACCCATTAAAACAAATTTAGATCTCCAGAAAGAAATTTATTAGAAAATGAATGACTTACAAAGTACCAGCCTTCAGGATCACAAAAAAGGCCCATATAGACTTCAAGAAATAATTTAAAAATCCCAATTATTTATTACTACATATTATTAAATAAGGTTAGAAGCAAAACTCTATCTGACCTTTTTTCTTACAGGACTGATAATTTTATGCCAGTCATTTCATAATAGAATAATTATATCACTAACTATAAATTGTTTACAAGTAGAAATATGAGACTTAATTAATACTACGCATTTTCCAGACTCACAAAGGCACATGAGTCCAAGCACTTCCATGTCAGCTGTAATATTCTCCTCACACTGGTAGTAACAACTCTCTGCCCCTCTCCAAAATGCAACTATTCCAAAGCTTAGCTGATCAGCAGAAACAGACACATATCACATCCAAGATTATGGTTTTTCTGCTAACGAGCACATAAAAATAGCAGCCAACCTCTTCAAGGAGTCTTGCTCTGAGCCCATATTTAGCCTCTCAGTTTGTGGGCACATCCCTTTCAAGGGCAGTTTCCCACAGAAGTAAGATCACTTCTTGCCAACTTCAAGTCTTGAAGCAATCAAGGTCATCTCTTATTTCTATAGTTATTCAGGATGGAAATATATCACAAGGAAAAGTTTGGAAATGAGTACAAAGGAATTCTATATATGAAGGAATGACAAAGGCCGAAACACAGGATTAAAGAAAAAAAAAATACATATATACATTTAGAAATCATTCTTCCACCTCAAGCAACTAATTCTAATTCTACTTCTCATCCAAATATTTCTGGTGAAATAAAGTTTGGCATAGTTACATAGCACCAGCTTGGCATCAGAGGGAGGCAAAAATGAGCTCAAAAATCTGGCTGGCTTTTATAGTGGATAGCAGAGCAAAAATGCAGAAAGCATGCCTCTAATGAGAGTGATGGGAAGGGGGAATTTTACCCTTTGCAAGCTGCTGGGTTGAGGAAGACTGTTGCTTTCTTCAATGGCATAGAGGCAGGCATCAGCTGGTTGCCAAAAGCCTAAGGAAGAGAAAAAGAGCAGGGCTCAGTTTATCTTTTAAGCATACTCCTAAAACAGTTCAAAATAATGCTTCTCTACAAATGTCAATGGGCTTTCAAGCCTCATGACATTGAAATGACTTCCATCTTCAGCCATTGTACAGGTCTCTTATTCAACGACCTGCACTCTTCGCAGCAGCTCACATCACTGTCATAAGTACTCTTTAGCTCATTTTTACAATTCCACCACCATTTCTTTTCTGTCAACCTCTGGTTTTCTGCAATGGGCAGAGATCCAGGGAGGTCTCCTTGACTCCAAGGTTACTGGATTTTCTTTCCTTATGTAATTCTCATACACCTGCCTGCCACCTTCTTTCTGCATTCTTTCCAACTTCTGAACTTTAATTCCTCTATCTCTTCTACTCATCTTAGTATTTTCTATGCTTCAGTTTTTGAAGGCAGAAAAGATAATTACAAGAGAATCTGCCCTGACCTATAAGCAAATCCACTGTTTCTTACACTTTTTTTAAACTAATCTCTCTCTATAAGAATCATTCAATTCCTCTTCAACTTTTAATACAATTCTGAAGTGGTGTCTCAGTTTTAAATTCTTTCAGAGTTCCTCCCCAAAGCCTCTTGCACTTTGTACCTATTTCCAAAGCTATTCAGCACAGGTAAGGATAAGCAAAACTTCTACGCATGTTACGTCCTGCTCTGCAAGCCTCTAGAAGGCCACTTAAAAGCGTCCTCATTAAAAAACCAAATCAAAGTGGATTTGAACACAAGGAATACAAGGTATTTGGCAATACCATCCAGAAGCCCCAGAAAGAGTAGGAATCAAAGACCACTGTGCTGAACATGGCCCAGTCAACTGTCCCTGGCTTTTCTTCCCCTTTCCCTTGAAAGTTAACCCCCCTAGCAGGTATTTTTATACTGAAGGAAGTGATAGGGTACACAAAGAACAGTACATTTTAGTGGTTGTTAGCTGTTCAAACTCATTATTAATTCCACTTGCAAACTTTGCTCAGGAAAACTCAATTCAAAGAAGGGTACAGCTGGCTGTGCTGCTTAAAACATCTGAATTTCTTCTTCAGGAAAGAAAAACCATGAGAAAAGTTGCTGAGAGTAAAGAAATCTTCAAAGAAACGATAACAAATCAATAGGTCTTAAGCTTTACTCGGAAATCATCTGGAAAACAGACCAAGTTATTATATTGCAATTGTTGGGTGAGAATTGGGGAATAGGGGACCTCTAGTGTGTTACAGCTGTTAGAAACAACTAATTATTTGCTTAGGGGCCATGATACGATGTATTTGCATGCTCCAAACAATCTAACAAGGCTCCAAACAACCCAAAAAGGTTCATGAAGATTTTGTTAATAATCACGTAATTGCTTCTTTATGTAACATACTTAGACATTTATGTTACATACAGGGGCATTTCTAAAGCAAATGCTGATTTGTAAGACAGAAAATAAAAAAATAATAATGTAATATTCTTGAAGTCTTTCAGAGTAAAATATAAGACAACTAATAGTCATACCATAAAAGTGGTTATTAAATATATATATATGAAGGTATAATTTAGTTAAGTCAATGCCTTTTTCACTTTCTTGTCAAAAGCACACTGCCAGGTATTGTATTTCTGGACTTCTAAAAAGACAATCACTATTTTACAACTATGAAAAACCTTTTATACATAGCTTTTATAATGCTTTATGAACACCAGCAAAGAATCCACATTCTTTTACAGAAAACTATCCTTGACAGAATAGTTTTCGAGCTAATCAGCACCTCTTTAACACGTGCCCAGAGTTCAGCAACAAGGTCGATCAGCAAGACTGATATGCCAAGGAAGTCCGAGACAACTGACACTGACTTATTCCAGAGACAGTGGTGTAAAATGTTAAAAATATGATAAATAGGTTCTTTATTATAGAATCTTTCCATAATCATTTGCCACAACAAGGCTGTCATCATAAACTGGTATTTAAATTCAGACACTTGTGGCAGAACCTTTGCACAAAATACTGCTGTCATGTGTACTTTCTGAGGAAGGCAGCTCCCTCATCAATTTGATAATGTAACAGGCTTAAAAACCTAAAAATTCAATGTAAAAATGGTAAGGACTTCACACACACTTCATTCAGACTAAACCGTTTCTTTGCCTCTATTTTTTTCCAATACTTATATAACAGCACTATAAAGGCAAGGAGCATTTCTCAAACAATTTTAGATTGTTGTTATTCTGAAGAACATACCAGACACTTAATGCCTTAATGCAGTACAGCTGTGTGTTTTCAAGCACTATTTCCACTGACACATCAGTGAGAATGGAAATTACAGCAAGAATTGATTACTAGGCTTTCTGGTTCATTCCTTCTAATACAGGAGTCTTCTGCAGGACATTTTCCCAGGCTTTAGCCACTAAAATTGCAGGATGCTGTACTGACAGTGCTTTTGTATTTCCATTTGTAAGAATAAGCCATAATGGAATAGAAACTATCACTTAACAATTGGATTTAAGAAATGGGAAATTCATGATTTCCACAACTGAACTACCTAGTGGTACCAGTCTTTTCCTTAGCACTTACACCTTTTTGACAATACACACAAACCACTTCATCAGGTCCTTTTTAAAAAATTGGTTTAATTTGGTCAGCATGCTTCAAGTACTGAGGTATTAATGGCTATTTTTTGTGATATAAAAAGCTTCTATCACTTTGTTATTATGCAGTAAAAATGAATATTGAAAACATAAGACTTTGAAATTACAAGTATGGTTTTTGAAAGCGGTATTTTCAGGGGAAGATATTCCTGTTTTTTCATGAGCAGTGAGTTCCCTTACATCTATTCTGGCATGAAAATCCATTGCACAAGACAAGTTGCTATGAAAATCTTTCAACAGCAGACAGGCTAAAATTGGGATAATTTAGGTGCACAACACTTCTCTACTGAGAAAAATAATTTTCACCATTCTACTCAGGCCTCAGTACGTAGCAATGATGGGAGCAGTGTTACACCCTGCAAAATGTCAAAGACCTGTCGTGAAGAAGCAGGTTTAGAATAAACTATTTGTGGGAGGTAAAACCTCTTTAAAATCCTACACAAGTGGTGTCATCCATGGGCAGCAGCACTTACACTTCCAAAAGACTGCTTATTAAGGACAAGGTTTCTTTGAGGGAATATTACAGTATGGGAGTTTGTTGACTGCTGTTTGCCAATGCAGGCCACAAACCATGAAATGCAAGTCAGTACCCTGAGAGAGTAACTCTCCCCCCCCGAATAGTGGCCTTTTTGTCACTGATCAGCAGCAAGGCTGTCCCCATTAAGTTCCCAGTGCATGGTTTCCAAGAGGGCTGGGTCAGTCAGTCACCACAGCTGGCACCCCTGATAAAGTCACTCAGGGAAAAACAGAAAGGACAAGGTCTCTGCAGCTGAGCACTGACAGGGAGCGGTTTGTGCTGCTTCTGCCCAGACTACACCTCCCCTGGTGGGGCTGGGATTTCACTCTTATCAACAAATCATCTTCCTACCAGAAGTTTACAGGCTCAGAGCAATTGCATGTGCAGCAATGGAGGTCTGGGTAGCTCCAGCAGTGACTAAGATCACCCCAAGGATAACGCTGCACCCCCTGCAGCAGCAGCTAGGACACGTAAGGGACAGTACCCTCTGTCCACCCCAGGCATTGAGGGAAAGATCACAGATGGCATCATTAAAAGGCTTGGCACGTAGCAAAGGCCCACTGGGAAAATCTCAGGAGCCCTGCACAACCAAGATAAGAGGGAGATTTTAATCAAATTTTATTACTTTAAACATTATTACCTGGGCTTCTTGACATGCAGCTCTTCGTACCAGGTTATCGCTATCAGGTAAGACAGAAAAGAGAGGGGACATTACGTTGTGTAAGTTTAAAACAATTTGCTCATTTTTAAAATGTAGGTACCTCTTTTACACACAGTTTAACAGAAAAAAACCCAAAACACTTTAAGGATAAAACACCCCCATTTATGCACACATGCACATTTTTTTTCTGCATGTGCACATGAACGTTCTTTCCACAGAAAAGCAAAGCAGAAAACAAAGACCAGGATGCCAAGTGTGCTGAGATTACATAAGCTCTGGCACACTGTGTAACTGTGATTTATTTGTTAAATTGCTACATAATTGTACTCCAGAGCTCAGGTGTGGGTTTTTCCAATGTTCACGCTGCCTGGTGTTTACACTGAAGGTACTTACCATTCTGGAAGTGTAGAAGGGTTCTAGAGAGGACTTAAGTCTTTGAGCATTACAAGTGTGAACTCCCCTCTCCATCAGTTTGCAAGCCAAACAGACATTAATGCAGCACCTCCCACTCACCTAGGTCTGAGCACGGCCCAAAGCAGTAAACTCAGAGAGGTAAAAAACACTCATCTCATTAAGTGAGGTGTAAAAACAAAAGAGAGATGATCAGTGTTAGATATGTCACAGATAGTCCTTTCAGAAGTACATTCCTGACTAATCCTTGTCACTGGCAAGCAGGGCATACAGATGGCAAGCACTGGAGACACAGCTACTGAGTGAGGAATGAAAGCCCATTGCTTCCCCAGCCCCAAAAACGCCCAATTTCCCTTTGCAGACAAAATGGCAAGTACTGTTCTGCCGCGCCCAGAGTCCTGTCTGTCCTCTAGGTACCAACACTCTCCATCCTTCAGCCTGCCCTTGCCAATACCTGGCAAGAGTATGTATTATTGCCTCAAAATATCACATACAAAACCCCCCACTTACAATCAGCATACCAAAACAAACCCTGTATGACCCCAAAGAATTAAAGGCGAACGAGACAACAACAGGGGATGGGATATCAGCACGCTTCTGCCCCATAGTGTGGCTCATCAAGCCAAACCCTGCCAAGGAAACAGCAGAAGGGAAGGCAAGGCAAGGCCAAACCCAAGTGCCATTATTTTATCCCACTGTTTTACAGTCTTGATCTGTCACTGAAACTATATACACTGCTCTTTTTGTCATCACCATGAGATGCTGCAATGCTATAAAAACGAGAAGCACGGTGACTTCAGGTAAGATATAAAATTGGGTTCTGAGAAAATAACTACGGTAAAAAAGCCACAGATTTATTCCAGGTAATAATGAAAAGACAAAGGAAGAGTTCAAGCAGGGAAAAAGAAAATATATGAATAATACCTCATCAAGATAACAAGTAACTGGAATCTCTGCAAAAAAAAAAAAAATCCTCAGAGGCATGCTGTTCATATTTGCTCCTTAAAACCAAAGGAGTAGATAATTTGTATTAAGCACCTGCAACATCACTTAGAGGAGTGCCAGCCTTGGGTTTGATTGCAGCAATCTGATGGAAATGCACGGGTTAAAATACCCCTGTGAAGGTTGGTGTTCCAAGCTGTGCCACAGCAGTGTCACAGCTAATTCCAGCTCCACCACGACAGTGTGACAGGCTGGGTTCACGCTGGGCCACTGAGGGCATGAGCCCTCACACAGGAACATTCCCCCCCTCTGTGACTACGTGTGCCCAAAGCAAACAGAAAATAACTGCGATTTCAATACATAGAGTTGAAACATTATGGTATATCAAGGACCGCTACTAATGATTGCCACAGAGTTGATGTCTTTGAGAATTGCTGTCCTAACCTTCTGAACAAATCCCAGCCAAACCCACATCATCTGTTTATTTCACATTGATGCTATTTTATTCAGAAGTCAAGCTCTGTCACACTGTCAGCCAGTCGGTTTTCCTGGTGTCCCCAGCTTTATGCTGCAGTGTTAATTGCCTTTAAAATGAAGTCCAACAACACTTTCCAAATGCAAGCAGAAGATCCTGTGCTCTCTTTTCAATCTCAAAGATCCTCAAAACAACTGTCAAGGATTCACCTCAGTGAGTCTTACCCATAAAAATTAAGTTTGACACTTTAGATGTCAACATTTATGCTGATTTTCTCCTGCACTGAAGCACTTAAAGAGACAGAAGAAGTTTACTTCAACACTTACCATTTTGATGTCAAAGTAAAAGTTGAGATTCCAAGACCAGAAGAATCATTTACGATCCAGCAATTTTCAGGTGATTTGTCTCACTTGTCCAGCAGTGCAGCACCCAGAATCCCATACCATCCCACCCATACTCATAAGATTTCCACTTAATTCAACTGGGCCATTTCAAAGTCATCTGAGTTTGTCAAAGAAGACCCAAGTTTGGTTTAAAGATGCCAGATAACAGGAATTTTTTTATTTCCTTAAAATATTATGTCAACACTTAACTTAAGTGTTCAAACTCCAGAAAAAACAGCACAAGTGCACTCACAGGAATGCATCAGGAAGAACAGCAGTCCTCCTCCTCATCACAGTTGTGCATTTACTCACCTCACATGGCTCACCTAAAGTACTCCAAGTGGGCCTGTAAGTCCTCTGCAGGTCATAATGATCAATAAATAGAGCTAGAAAATTGTGGAAACCAGCTAAAAGGTAACCTCTTAAACCCTTCTGCCTTGGCATCTATTCATTCTCACAATATGACTGCTCACCAGCTCCCAGAGAAGATGAGACTTTAAAAATTAACATAAGATTTTGTTGCCTTTTTTTGTACTTTATTGTCTACTATTAGGTAGTAGCAAAGCCTTTTCAACAATGCTCAAACATGAGCAGGTGGAGGCTGAGGGAAATCGCTCCTCTGCCTTAAAGAACACACAGATTTCTCTGACATGCACCATATCCATAGCAAACTAAAAATCAATGTTTACTTTACGTTTTCCTTAAGGCCTTATCTACACAATTTGGCCTTAAAACCAAACAGTCAAGCAGTGTTGCATCTGCTGGCCAACTCAGTGCTGTCTTCCTGCTGTGAGAATTAAGCATCACATAGCTTACAGCTGGGCCAACCTGCTTAAGCAGTAAAAATTTGGGAAACGGAGAGGAACAAACAGTGGGAGCAGGGTATGGAAGAAAGAGGCTGTCCTAGGCTGAACCCACAGACTGAACATCCCCAGCAAAGCCTCAAGGCCAGCAGCCATAGCAGCACAGGCTCTGTGCAGAACACAGCAGGCTCACACCAAAGGATGGAACCAACACAGGAAGGACACAGGAATGACTGTGCAGAGCTCCCCACGTCCCAGCTGTGCCAGGCTCCAGCCCACGATGCTTTGGGAACACCACATCTGTATGACTGGCCAGGACAGGGCTGTTCTGATTTCTCTGCAACACCCCTAGTGCAGGGCAGGTGGCCACTGCTCCTGTCCTGAATGTTCTCAGCTGGAATAGGGCATTAACATTATCACACACAAGCACAAGATCCACACAATTTAGTATGGACGCTCCTCAGGCTGAGAGAGAGTCCTGTGCCCAAGTGCCAGCAGAAGCCATGGGTGGAAAGGACAGCTCCCATGATGAAAGGTCACCCAGGGCAGCAATGAATGCAACAAGCAGAAGAAACCAAGCTGAACTGAAGCTGTTTAAAGCTCTCAGCTGGAGCAAGGGCCTGTCTTAGACCAAACCAAAGCAACTCCCCTAAAACTGATCACACTTCAAATGTAAAAAGAAGCTCAGGATCTCATTCCAAAATGGGTTATCAGCATTAAATCTAAGACTATTAAATATACTCGAACATGAAGAAGCCTAAAAACTTTAAAGCTCAGTGTCTGCACCAAAACACAGAGTTTTGTGAGGAGAAACTTGACCAATGCTGTGCACACAGGATCAATCCTCAAGAGCTATATCAGAGCTGAAAAAGATTTTATCTTAGCAAAGAGCTTTTTTGGCAGCTTCTAATACAGCAAGCACACAGAATCCTCTTTACTGGATACTAGAATTTACTTCCATCTTGACCTTGGAAGGGCATGAAAGACAAATCTTATGTTTTATCAGCTTTACATAAGACTCAGAATTTATATTTTTTTTTTTTTGGACAAAGTTTTGATGAAATAAAGTCAGCTACTCAGGAAGTATATGCAAAAAGGTGACAAAGTGAGTTATCAGCTGGCAAACACACAGAGACTAACATTCAAATTGTAGATAACGGCACCACTCAGGATTACTGGCAGGCAGTCAAAGGCTCAGGTGCTTTGCCAGCATTTTCTACTGAGAATGTCAATACTTTAACATAGACAGAGTAAAAGTAAGTGATGAGTCCACTGCCTCAGTAGAATATTCGGGGTCTCCATCCTGACATGGTGATGATCATTTATGCAGTGACATCACTGTAACAGTCTGGTCAAATGTGACAATCAGTTCAGCAGATGTTCATCATGATGGAGATTTCATTTCTGCTGATTTGACAGAGCTGGTAACTCACTGCACCCCCTGGGGATACAAAGAACATCTGCAGCTCAATTCAGGAAAGGTGACCCAGGAAATAAAGTTGAGAGGGGATTCCAAACTTGGTGAAAATTTTAGAACAATCCTATGGTAAAGAACAATCTTTATTTGTAATCAACCTCACCTGTGTATGTTAAGCAGAAGTATGTTACTGTTACTATGTATGAGCACACATCTGACAATCTGCGTACCCTGCAAGATCTAGGATATTAAATTAAGTGTCCCTTGTACCAACAGCATGATAGGCTATAGATTAAGGTGAACATAATATATAAATTCATGCAATCCAGAGAAATTAAAGATAACCTCACATGCAGTAACAATGAGTTATCCTCCTGCTTCTCAGATAGCACAAGAGTATTTGCTGTCTTAAATGCAAGACAATGTTTTTTTTAAAACATATACTTTTATGAGAACAAAAGGAATTTTAAGTCTCATTACTGTTTTGCAAGAATAACAATGGGGTTCTAGTTAACAGTAATTTAACCAGACATAACTCCTATAATTTGACACATGAAAAACCTTTGCCACCTCCTGCCTGACAGCCCTGTTGAAGAGGTGGCTTCACACTCTTAGAAGGGATGAATAACACACAGGGGACGGGAAAAAAGCACAAGTTTTTTGTCCTTTTATTCTTCCTGCTCATCCAAAACTCCTTGCTTTTAAATCAGTCAGTATTTGGACAAACACCTCCCAAAGTGAAAGGCTAATACACTGATCCAGACACTAAATGCTGCTGGAAGAAAGGCACTTTCCAGGACTAAGAGCTCCTCAGCCTTTATGTTACTGCCATTCACAGCCTTTGGACCAACTCAGCAAAGCCCCATCACACTCCATGCCCCTCTTCCCTTTACACCCTAGGGAGCACAGGGGAATCCACACCAGGCTCCACAGCAGTCTTCAGTCTTCACGGGGGACTCCCACATCCATCTCCAGGCAGGGAAGAGGCACTGGGAAAAAGCCTGGAAAAGGTAATATTCTTCTTGTCCATACAGCATCCTCCAAAGTCTTAAGGAACTACTTCAGAGCTTTTCTGTCCCTATGAGCTTGTAGAGACTGACTACAGAAGAGCTGCCATTTATCTGCAGGACAGATTGTTATTTACAATATCTCCACTTAATGCAGGCATCACGGCTACTGCATCCAAAGGAAGAAGGAACCTTGGAAAGTCAAAAAAGCAAATAACCTTCTCCTTGCAAGTGAAATATTTCAGAAAACCCACAAGGACAGGAAGAGGGATGCAAGATGGCAAACAAAAATTTTCTTCAGCTGCAAATAAATGACCTATACCTCAGCTACTCCCAAAAAGTCAGAGGCTAATCTGAACCAACACTGTGCTAAAGCAAGGCCTTCTTCAGGAACTTGTGATGCCAGAAGCCAAAGCACAAGACCTCCCTACACTTTAAATGTGTTCTTGAAGGGAAAATATCAGTCTAGTCAGGTATGGCTCATGCACAGCAACTGAGCCTCTGATGTGCATAACAACAAGCCTCAGGGCCAACACAGCCCCTTCATTAAGCTCTCCCAGCATTGCCTGTGGCAATCTGTGCATGGGGCAAAAGGCACCTCTCTGCTCCCCAGCACGGCTGGGATATAGAAAAAGAAACTGCGAAGAGGGAATGTACTAAAACACACCAACAGCCATCCCCACAAGCTGCACAGAGGGAATCCTGGCCTACTCCCTGCTGTCCACCTGCCAAAAGGTAAGGTCCTCACCATTCACAGAGTAACCCAAAGACCACCTTTGAATTCTGCTTTACACTCTTGACATCAGGCTCTTGTTGTTCCTCATTTTTCTCTAACCTGGATAAAACAACTCTCCACAAAGAATGGCCCAGAAATTGCTAAACAGTCGTCAGTGTCTCCAAACTGTGTTTAAAACTCTGAAAGCAGTAGCTATGGCCTACATCAAAGTCTCACTGAGTTGCCTGTCATCACAGGATTTCCTACTTTGCATTTCCACGGTCTGCTAAGGAAATGCTGTATTCTCCTTTACAGATAAAAGGGAGACTGGAGAATGGGATATGTAAAATTTTTTTGCCCCCAGTACCTCATCTGGGTAAAAGCACCATGCCTACCTACACTTGGGGCAAACAACCCCCACACACTGAAATTTAGATACCAAAGATTCCCTTCTTGGTCGTCTGTATTTCATATTTTCCTCCTTATTCCCCACCACATCACCTGTGGCGCATTCTGCATTCTCTGTGATCCAAACACAATTTCACTGCTACCACAAAATAAATCAATGTACATCTGAAACCAACAGCACACGGGCACAAGAAGTCCCAGACACAACAGACACAAAGGAGACACTGAGCCTCAGTGCTTCAGGTAAGGAGCAAGCAGCTAAAGCAGATGTACCATACAAAACAAAGGCTGATTTAATGCCAAAGTCCCTAGGCAAAAGGATGTGAAGAAAGAGAGTATAAAAAGAGCATAAACAGAATTACTTTCCTAACTTTTCCACCGAGGTTTTGGCAGCATTGCAATGTAAGCAGAAAGGAGCACTGTTAAAAACCTGACTAAACAATTAACAGTCATTAAGACAGTGAAAATAAACAGCAGAACCAAAAGTAACAGCTTTTAAAAACAATTTGGCTATACCTGCTTTTCCATCAAATGCATTAAGCATAATCTTGAAGGAGAAGGATTAAAATATAAACTCAGAGTTTTAAAAAACACGAATGATGATTTTACTTACTGTAAGGGACATTTACTGCACAGGTAAGCAGTGGGAATGACACTCGGTATGACTTATGGCAGGAGCAGCTGACAGGCTCCTTCCAAGCTGGGGGGACGGCAACAACCAAGACCACACGGCTGCCGGTGCCAGGCATCAAGAAAAAGCCAAGGGCTTCTTCTACGGCAAAAAGGAGGTGGGAAAACCCACGGGCACCAGATCGCCACGTTGGGATGGGCCACGCTCAGCACTTCTCGCCGGCCTGGTTCCAGTCACCCTTATAATACGGGCTAAAAGCAAGCAAGCTGAAGGCGCGCGTAGGGCTCATGACATTCTTTTTTAGGGTTGGAAGACGGAAAACCACCTCCTGTCCGAGAGGCCCCAACGTGGTTCATGCCAGCTAAACATCCCCTCCGTTTAAACCTCCCGCCTGAGCCGCCCCAGGCGTACACCACGGCCGACGTGGGCAGGCAGAGAAGGCTCCCCACGCCCACAGCTGCCGAAGCAGGGGGGAGCCCCATCCACCCATCCATCGATCCATCCATCCACCCATCGATCCATCCATCCATCCATCCACCCATCCATCCACCCATCCATCCATCCATCCATCCCCTCCGGCTGCCGGGGCCCTCCGACAGCCCGCCCCCACTTTCGGCGCTCCCACTCCCTCCGCCCGGCCCCGGCCGGCATTACCAGTGCTTCCCATAGAGCCAGTGTCCGCCCCAGCCCAGCAGGCAGGCCCCGAATGTGGATTTCTTCCAGTGGTGCCTGAGGGCCGCCAGCACTTTCGCCATCGCGCCGGCCGCCCCCGGCCCCGCCGCCGCTCCGGTGCGCGGCCGGCCCGGCCCGGCTGGAAACGGCTCCCGCGGCCCGGCGTTCCGCGCCTCACCGAAACAGACGAACAAACCAAAACAAAAAAAGAAAAAAAACGAGAATCCCAAGGAAAAGAGTTTTCACTCTTCCCGGAGTGCCAGCGCTCGCTGCCCTGCTCCAGCCCCCGAGAGGACCTGTTGCCGTCGGCTCTTGGCTGCCAGCGCTGACGCTGCCGGGAGCACGGGGAGATGGAGATGGAGGGTAGCGGAGGACAGGAGTCAATAGGGCTTTTCTTCCACATCAATAATATGCCCCGCCCGAGAAAAATAACAAACCACAAAAATCCCAAGAAAACCCCAAACCCGCCAAAAACACCAAACCCAAACCGAACAAAACACAAGAACAGCAACAAACCCCCCCAAAAATCACAAACAAACAACAAACCGAAAACATTCCAGAATACACAGTTAGAAGAAATGTTATCCAGCGGGTATTTACTGTTTAAGCCTAACCATCGGGATGGCCATAAGAACCTGGAGAAACGTCTCCAATCCCGCATGAAAAACACCAGTTTCACAAGGATGCTATGCAGCCATGAACATCCTGCCAGGGGAAGGTGGAAACACCAAGGGGCAGGATCCAAGCTCCTCATGGAAAAAGCTTTGGGATTGTTATAAATGCATATTTTGGTGTTGGCTTTTCACAAATGTTGGAATGAATGTTATAAGTATGATGGGTTTTTTTCTGTAGTTTTTAGTGTGTTTAAACTGCCTGAATAGATGTATAATAGGTTTTTTGCTGTAGTTTAAAATTTAAGTGTAGTGTGTTTCAGCTACCCAAACAGATAAAATAACTTCCAGAAGAGGCCCAAGTGACTCTCAGCATTCACCACTTGTGAAAAAGAGACCAAAGCCCAAATCAAAAAATGATAGGAACTGAATAAAAGTGGAATTGCATTTGTTGGACCCAAAGAGTGACCATGCAGAACAGTTCCTAGAAAAGTGAATATGCATAAGTCTATGCATGAAGAACAGTATAAAAAGGGGTGGTTCCAAGACACTAGCGTGCTCTTGGCAGCGTGTCAAGACACCCAGCCAGCCGTATGAACCTTTGCTGTATTTTATTTCTCTTATTGTCTCTATTAAACATTTTTAAATTTTACCAGGAAAGTGAACCTCCTTTTTCACAGGTCAAACTAGTGGTGGTAGCCTCTCCTAGCATTAGGTTGTAACCAGTATTCTCTATAACTATTTTTCACAAGGTAACCCACCCAGTTGATCAAGGGAAGCCAGTACATGTAATCTTTTTGGATTTTGGTAAAGCTTTTGTCAAGAAAATCCACAAACACCAGAAGTTTATGTCCAAAAGGAGACAGTGGAGTCCTACAACTTTTATTTGAATAAAGGGGGAGAGTCCACTGGGACACAACCCTGGGATTTTCTCTCTCCAGGTTTTGAAGGGTGCAGCCTCCTTTTATCCTGAGCTCCTGGCCGAATGTTGTCCTCTTCCTTTCCCCACTGTACTAGTACCTTGTACTGAGGTACTAGGAAGGTACAGCCTTCCTAAACTGCTTACCACAATCTCCCCTTGAGTCTACTCTTTCACCCCAAAGTTCTGAAGCTCAAGCTTGTGCAGACCCTTGCTGTTTCAGGACCCAAGCTGTCTGGGCTCTGCAGCAAACCTGCTGCCCAAAGCCAGAAGGGGCATTAAGACCTGTTTCAAAGACATTAATACCCATAGCTTCACCCATGGAACTGTTTGTAAAGAAGTTACCATTCCTCTCAATCTCTCCTTATTTCTCAATTTATCTTTACAAACCCTAGTTATTATTAACTTAAGCCTTTTTAAACAACCTGGACCATTTAAAACGACCCCTCCCAGACTTTTGCACGTCTGGTCCCTGCACCAGGTGTGGCAAGTGAATACAGAGAATAAAGTAGACAATGTGAGTTCATATTCGCCCATTATTCACTAGGGGCCCTTGTCCATGGCTCCTGACAGCCAGGTGTCCCATCCTTTTCTTCCAGTTGAGAAGTCCAAATCTCCAGGGCTTTAGAGACCGTGACCTGAGTGTGATGGGTCCAGCCGTGTCCAGCTGTCCTGGCTGCTGTTCCTGCAGTCCTGGATGGATGTTCTGAACAGCACAGTCCAAAGGCAGCATCTGTGCTAAGTGGGCTTCCTGTTCAAGGAACCCCAAATGGCCTTAGGTAACCCTGACCAGGGGCTCCAATGACCTCAGGTCAGCTCAAATGACCTCAAGTAACCCCTTCTAGGCACTCCAATTACCTCAGAACAGCCCAAATCACCTCAGGTAACCCCTACCAGGCACTCAATGACCTCAGGTAACCCCTACCAGGCACTCAAAGACCTCAGGTCACCCCAAATGACCTCTGGTAACCCCTGATGTTCTGCACTCTCAGCTCCCAGGGAGGAGCAGCCTGCACCCCCCCACAGCAGCCCATCATAACCAGGCTGGAAGGGGCAGGGATATGGAGCAGACTCTCCCACAGCTTCTGTCCCAGCCTGGTCTCTCCATCATCTTCTTGAGGAGCTGGCTCCTCAGCAGCAGGATCTGAGAAATCCAGGGAACTCACCTGGCTCATGGGAGCCCTTCAATTTTGCTGCAACCAGCCAGTACAGAGTCTTAAACAGGCTTTAAAAAAACCCAAAAGCAATGGATATTGTTACAGAAAGAAAAAGTATAAAACAACTCAGTGGACACAAGCTACCTTCCTGTTCATGCCTCATTCTTCCTGACCTCTCCCAATCCTGTACAATGTGTTTGAAAGGAATAGGCAAAGGCAGCTATGAAGATAACACACACTGTGGGAATTGACATACCATACCCACATTCACCAATCATGGCTGAATAAAATGCACCTGCTCATCTTTCTTACCTATCAAAAGAACATTTGAACAGTTGTTCCCCCTTTGGCACAAAATTAAAATTAGAGACGTTCCCGTGTCTACTAGGAGACACACTTTGTGGTTCAGCAAGGGCTCTGGTGTGGTGAGCCCCTGGTACAATAGCAGATCCTGACACCCTTAACAATCCATTTCTAATGTTCTTTTTACAAATGGCACCTTGGTTCCTTCCCAATCACTGTCCTGGTGGCTGTCCCCTTCCCTTTGGTCCCGGGGCTCCCTGCATTTTTTCCCAAAGTTTCTCATCACTCATGAGAGCGGGTGAACAGCTGCAGAGATTTTACAAAAGTGCCAAGTTATTCAGAGAGACCCCATCCTGTAAGAAAGGAAGAGCGATGTTGGCCATTCCTAATGATCCAATAGATCATTAGGAATTACTAAATAAGTGTAATGCTGCTTTTGCAGGCCACTCTTGACAGGGACCTCAGTTTGTGGACTCAGGAGAACAAGGATGCACACTGGCTCAGACCAGAAGGTCAGGGTAATGAATGTAACACTGGACAGAATTTTTTTTCTGAATGCTTTTTCCCCTCTTACAAAATGCTATTTTGGCAATTCAAAAACATCAAAGTCAAAGTAAATAAAATGGCGGCTTTTTTTTTTTTTTTTTTTTTTTTTTTTTTATTTTTTTTTTTTTAAGGCTTCTCCAAATCCTTCTGCTTAAGAATGTCAGGATGGGATATGAGTTGTAACAAGGTGGCTGCTTGAGGCCAAATTTGGGATTCTGGGTATGCAAAAGTCTGTTCTGCAAAAATCAAGTTGATGCACAAGATAGTCCAGAAGACACACTGCTGCTAGTGATAAGAAAAGCTAATTGAACCCTTCCTATGGATTAAATTCCCTACCACGTTTTGGGTTCTCTTTTCCCTTTATTTTGTAAGATCTGGGATTTTTTTTTTCTTTAAGTAAGAAAACATTAAATTATCTTCTGATGAATATTTCAGGTATAACTTCATACAGTAGCCATGGCTTCCCACTTAAATATTCCAGGTTCATCTGTCCAGTGCACCTCAGTGTGCTGTGTACATGTACTTGATGCAGTGCTGAATATTCCAGGTGGTGTGGAGTGATTAAATGTCCTACTTTTCTTTTGGTGTTTGTCCTACTTTTTTAGAGGATTCAGGTGGTATGGCCAACTGTTAACAGCAGTGATAGCCACAGATATTAGTACTCTCATCCTTTTCTTCACTTATGAAAAGATTATATGCTGATAAATGCTTTCCAAATTCATAATTCTCATGTGGTGCCACAAATAATTTACAAACATCTATAACTTCCTATTTTGCAACCAAGTCTACCGAGTACAGTTATGTTCATTAACGATGTTTCCAAAACAAGCTTGAATTTTTAAAATAAAACCTCTTTAGTATTCTAATACACGTTCAGAACAGTCAGAAAAAAATGCTTAAATGTATGAAAGACTTGAGTATCTCTAAGATGGCTGAATGGCAATTTCCCTGTGTTTATACCCATGAAAACACATCAGGGTTAGTATAGGTGAGAAATTTTACCTCAGTTGCCAGTTGCCCCAAGGCTGCCAGAGCTCCAGGAGCATTTGTACACTGCTCTCAGGGATGCACAGGGTGGGATTATTGGGATGTCTGTGCAGGGCCAGGAGTCGGACTGGATGTTCCTCGTGGGTCCCTTCCACCTCAGGAAATTCTATATTCTTGAATTTGTCTTCAGCATCCCAAGCAGAGGGACTTGACCCTGCTTTGGGCAGGGTGGTTGGACAGGGTGAGCTCCAGGTGTCCCATCAATGTCCCAACCCCTTCTGGGATTGTGTGACACTATCTGAGATTTTGGGTTGGTGATTTTTGATGTGGGGCTTTTTGAAGAGAGCTGCCTTTAGAAGAAAGAGACAGTACAGACAGCAATGACAGATTGTGCGCTCGTCTTTTCACTTGGCTTTACTTAGAATGTAGCGTCCATTCTGAAATTCCTGCTGGCAAACACGTATGTCCTAGTTTTTGGCTGTGGCTGTCTGATCACCCTCAAGCTAGATCACACCTGCCATGCTGCTGCATGTACCAGGTACTTCTCTTTTAGCTGTCCTAGTTTTCTGCATGTCAGATCAATAGAAGCAGGTATTAGAGTGTGTGCAATGGAAAATGAGAGGATAAAGGACTGATCTTGAGCATCCTCTAGATTATGCGCTGTTGTAATTTTTTAGGCCAAGTAAAATTCCTGCTCTCTTTTTCATAACAATGTTTAGAGGAGGCTGGAATGTGTGATTTTGTTTTCTTATGATTGCTGGATGTTTTTTGTAAAAAAAAGATGAATTCAAAAAGCTGCCCTGTAACTCTTATTACTTGACTGGGGACATGTCACCTAAAATTGTCTCACAAGTTGTGTATGAAGATAGGTGAGCACCTCATCCTGGTGACTCATATCTGACCCTTTTATGATGAGCAATATTTTATCATCCTATCTCTACCATCTGCCTGTTAGCAGGAGAAGCTTCAGATACATGATAAAGCTTCAGGCACATACTTCAATAACAAAGTATTTGTTACTTTGGAAAAGTCACATCCTCAGTCATCTCAATGCTCAGCCACATCATGTAAAGGAGACACTTGAGAGGTTTTTGTCTACTGCTTGGCAATGCCCTACAATTGATAAGGACATAAAGTCATTTAGTCTCCATTTCTGTCCAGCACAACCTGTGCCTATGTTTGCATAAAAAAAAAGGGACCTCCCCAGTCCAGTGTAGTCCTTCTGTCATCCTTGCAGCAATGGAGGATTGGGACCCCTCAGCCTGCTGGCTATTCTGGCATTTCAGACTCGTTTGTCAGTGGTCTGAGGGTATGGAACAGCAGTGCTGTAAGCACATCCCGTGCCATCACGGTAATTCTGTCTCTTCAGGTGCTTTCTTACAAGTAAAATGGAAATAGCTGCTTGTGTTGCAAAGAGACAAAATTTACTGCTCTGCAGGAGCTGTGTGTTTACTGCAGCGATGCAAGTCCGTGTTCCTGCCAGACCGAGGCAGCGTTGTCTGTCAGAGTCTGCCCCCGTTTTCACATGATTAATATCTCTGTGGCCAGAGTGACAGGGAAGAGCAGCCTCACACAACCTTCAGGCTTTTGTGCAGCTCATGAGGAGAAAAACGGAATCTAAATATTTCCATGTCTCTGACGCAGCAAGGGAGATTATAATTTGCTTTGCTTTAATTCTACAACACCTGAACACTAAGCATGGTTTAAACTGAGGGGAAGCCCTTCTCCTTGGTGGATGTGAGCAGCACTAACTGGATACCTCTCCAGATCAGGCCGTGGGATGGGAGCTCCAGCCTTTCAGGAACATCCACCTCTAACTTTTCTTAACCATAAGCCACAGGCATAGGCTTGGCTGCAGACAGAGCTCTTTCCCTACCTGTCCAGAGGGTCCCTGAGCTAGCTGAAATCTCTGGTATGCTCCCCAGTCTGTGTCTCTCTGCTTCTGTTCTGTTTTTTGCATCCAGGGCCTGAAGCTCCTCCTCCACAGTGTGTCCCACGTCCCATTCTACCATGGCCAATGATTTATGTAAGAGAGAGAATCACTGCAGCCACCGAAGCTAATCACAGAAAGTTCCTGCCTGTGAGAGCAGAGAAAGTTCATGATGGATTCTCTTGCCCTCATTTCCAGCTCTGCCTGGAGGTGTGATTCCCTGGGGCAGTCATGTCTGCAGTCAGTGCCCGCTCCACTGGTTTGGAGAAAGAACTGAATCACATTGGCAGGGTTTTTGGTTGGGTAACTCAGAGAAACTCTGCACAAGAATAATCCCTTTTTCCCCCTCCTTGCTCTTCCTTTGCTTTTCTGTAAACAGAATGTAACCTGAGCTTCACCCTCCCTAGAAGGAAATTTGGGAGCGTGACTCGTGTATTTATGTGGCAAAACCCACCACGTTTACACATCTGAGCTATTACACAGAAATATTCCCTGATTCTCTGAGTTTATTAACCTTTTTTCCAAGGGAATGAATAGAGATGTTCACAGCTTTCGAACAGCAGCAGAAACCCATTAAATTGCTCTGTGGAAATCTTGTCAGGAATTTATTCCTTTAGCAGAGACATGTTTCAGAAGGCTCTACACTGCCTCACAAACCATTTGGATTCAGTAAATGCAGGTGCCACTGAGGCATTAGCTTGAGAAGCCCTGGACTCTAAGCTTTGAGTGTAGTTAGATCTCCTCTGGGTCTGCTCCAAATGGGGGAGCAAGGCCCCTGCCCTGGGACTGGGCTCTGCCCATTCTCCCAGCAGCACAAGCCTCTGCACAGAAATGTCTAGCAGCTCCTGTGCTAATTCTACACTTCACTTCTCAGTGAAGGTCTCAGTGAGAGCTACATCAAAGACATCAGTTCTGTTGCTGGTACAGGTTGCTATCCTCAAGAAAGTCCTGCTGGCTGAGGCTAAGGTCACTCCTCTCTGGGCTCACACTGTTACTATGGTACTGCTACATATTGGAGGACTCAGCATAGGAAATAGGATAGCAGGAGAGAGCCTGAATGCACAGTGCAGATGTGCTTGCAGGATGTGCATTCCCCTCTAAGCAGCACCTCTTTGGAAGGGATGTAGCTTCCACCCAGCAGGCTGGCAGCACCAAACCTCTCCTGGCTTTACATCTGCAGGCAGGAATTGTCACTTTGCACTGAATCTGAGTGAGAGATGTTACCATGAGACTGCTCTCTCGGGCATTTTGATTTTGGCAGAGGTTAATGCTCATTGTTTAACAAAAGAAATAAGTCATATTCTCTCCTTTTGTCCCTGTTGTACAGCTGGTTGAGAGAGAGTAGGAAATTAAGGCTTTTACACTGTTCCTTGTTTTCAGGGCATCCACAAATATTACATATGCTTACCTATATTAACACTGAAATACTGCCTACCCAAAAATCCAGCTACTGCTGTATACCGTCCTGGTTATAACCCACAGCCAGATGATCTCGTATTCAGAAGAGCTCCTGAAAACTACTAATATATCTGCAGCAATGGTTCATTTTTCACTGAGGCAGTGACATCCTAATCTATGGACCAGATGGAGAGGGGCCTTGGGCAATTGTAATCAAAGAGCAACAGCCATAGTTTGAAGGAAAGAGATTCCCTGTTGGTTTTCTATTAAATGCTTCTATTTTCATTTTCTTTTGACTCAATTGTGTGCATCACCATGGCCCACTGAACACATCTGGCTGACATCTTAGATCAAATACCCAGCACATTACTGTGATTGCTCAAAGTTTCACTCCTTCCAAAGTCAGTGGCAATGCTCTGTGACAACGACTTTTTTATCCTCGTCCTTAGGTGAAGTTTGGGGATCGACAGAAGCAGTTGCAGGCAAAGGCAGGCTGAGAAAATCCATCACTGTAATGATGAACCACTCCCATTCCTTTTCACCAACCAAATACCTTTGCTGCTGTAGAAGGTAAAAGTTTAATTTGATTTGGATGCTGGAGTGCAAAATATGAAAAAGTGTAATCCCACTGAGTTACTATAAATTGGTCTAGTTCATCCCATGCCAAAAGATACATTCTACATCTTATACTGACAAGGACCTTTGCTCACAAATTGTAACTGGCCACTTCATCAGTCTGTGAAGAGGTCTTACTGTCTTCAGGTGTTGATAAACACATAATTGCATTTTGTCTTTTTCTTTTCTCTCAGTAAATCAGTTAAATTAGAATAAAAGCTGATACTCTGTTTTCTCCTAGCTTTCAACTATTTAAAGGTAATCACTTTTCCTGTGAGAAAAAAAAGTTGTTGGAGTTACAGATTGTGTCATATCTACCGCTTCCTTAGGTTTGGAAAAACAATAGAGGGTTCTTCCAAACATTTTCTGTAGCATTTTCACCAAATCTACTTCAACAAGCTCTGTGGCTAGTTTGGTTTTGAACAGTATCACATTGCATTTATTCTCCAGAAAGTTACTAAGTGATATGGTTTTATAAATTGGTTTTGTTGTTTTCATGTTGTTAATTGACATGCAAATTATGACTGACACAGGCATTGCTTTTAAATCCCATGTTTCATACAGTGCATATTCTTTGAATTCCTATCCCATTGTGATCTGGTGTCAGTTTTTGGCTTTGCTTTTCAAGCTGTTTAGACATTCTTTTCTCTTAATATGCTGCTTTAAGATATGATGAGTCTATGATAAGATGTTGCTGAGGGCAGTGGGAGACTCTGTGACTTGACTAGACTGGATTAGAACAGCCATGTATTTTACATTAAATGAAAGTGGTTTGAACCACAGTAACGAGCCAATACTTGTTATCCACGCTCTCCAAATGCACAGGCATTATTGACTCCATTTATGTGACATCTTCCCTCACTTTGTTTTCTTGCTTTCCCTTGCTAAGAACAGATGGGAAGAGTAATTTAAATACCGAATACCATAAGGTACCTGGAGTAAAGTAAATTAAGGAAATACCATAAGTGAGAGAATGAAGTGTTAAACTGCTAACAGGAGATTTACAATTAAGAATTAACAGAGAAGAGAAGCTTTGCCAAGAAGCAGCAATCACTTCACAGAGTGAACCTTGCAGAGGATGGGCAGGGCTCCACCATTACAAATACATGGAGGATCCCAGGTCATAGAAAAGAGGAGACTTGAGATGTCAAACATGTAAAACAGTGTGTGGATTTATGCACACTGTAGCAAGCAACATAAGTTGGCATAATGTTCATTCCATGACGAAAGAGGCAAGGAATACCAGACTTGAGTTTGCTTCACAAAAATATGTGAATACCAACAGAAGGAATATATAGGATGGGTAACGAAAACAAGGACAGCACCACATGCTTAGATGAAAATTATACATAGTGAAAATGTACAACATAGCAGCCAAAGATGAAATTATCTAACTGGAAATAAATAAGACATTTATTTTTTAACTGTTATACAGAAGCATATGTGTTGCCAGAAATACTTTTGGAAGATACTTGTGGGAGAGTCACACATAGCAGAAAGCAAATATGGAAACAGAATGGGCAGCAATAAGCTTATTAAGCACAAAGAGGTATGTGAACAAAACTGGAAAATAAATGGGCAATATACTGGAAAAGGCATAATTTGTAATATTGACCCAGAAAATATCTCAACTCCCTTATCATCATGTTGTATGCTCCCTGCAGTTCTTATCTTCAGGAAAGATACCCTTAAATCAGAGGCAAAGATGTTGGTAGGATCGCTGAATGGAGGATGTTAGAACTATCACATTAATTCTTGTTGGAACAAAGCACAGCTCCTTCTAGAAACGGGACAAAGCTAAGCAAACAAAACAGAAAATTCTAGATAATGCAAATAATGCTGGGATAAATAACATAACATAAAAACTGCAATGAGTATGTCACGGGTGAGATGATGAGGGAGAGCCTGTCCGCATAGACAAGAAAATATGTAAAGATTCATTGGGAAGGCTGCTAACATTTGCCCCTAATCTGGCTGCTTGCAGCAACCACCTGGAGCACTGCTGCTTGCTGATGTTTAATGGATGTGCAGTGTCAATATTAATACAGATTCTGAAAGAGTTTATTAGGGGACTCTATTCCAATGCTTCACAGCACAAGAGTTAAGGTATGCATTCATTTCTCCAAGGACACTATTAGTGGTCCTGCAAAGCTTAGCTCAAAGCTGCAAAACAAGGACTTCTGTTCCACAGATGCCAATGAAATGTGATATTGGTGTATTCTAGCAAATAAAGAGATTTTGGTTTTTTTTCACAGAAAACAGTGTCTGCTGAAATTGGCCATGTCACACTACTGAGATTGCCAGGCCAGTTCATCCTGGGAATTTCTGCTTGCAGTTAAATACACAGCTGGCAGGCATTTTGGGGGACTAGAGCTACTCCCCGCTACCTGTGTGAAAATGCAGCAAGTACAGCTGAGAATTACATGTTGTGTATAATGATCTGTCTTTGAAACAATACACCTACTATCCAAAGTTTTGCCCAACCTTGAACAGAAGACAGACTGAGATTACCAGAGATATGACAGAGAAGAGAGAGAGAGACTACAGAGAAAATAAATGTTATTAGCATAATTACTATTAAAATTCTGCAGAAACCCTCATTAGTTAGGACCAAAATGGATCTGTGAAAGTCCTTAAGAGACTGAAAAATTTAAGTGAAGAGCCAGGAGAATATTCCACAGACCATTAAAGGCAATAAAGAAGCTGGTAAAATTCGCTAAATATACCAAAGCAAGCAAGAGATTTAGATGGTTCTTCTCGATGGTGGAGGACAAGCTGCAGAGCTGTGCATCTGCTTGTGTGTGTGCACTGTTGTTCCCATCACCTTATTGAAACAGTGGGATACAAGCAGCTCTGTACCCTGGGGAGTTTGTCACTTGGAGCACTCAGTTAGTTGTGTGGACACACCGCCATCCAAGAAGGGAGGGAGGAAAGGGATGGTGAGCCTGTTGTTTCAGCCAGGACAGCTGGGCAGCCTCAGGATCTGCAGGTTCATGGATATGTGAATGCTTTGTCCCCAGTCAGCCTTGCAGACCCAAGAAGCAGAAGATTTCTTGCACTAATACTGATCCTGAAATGTCATTAAGCACTGATGTAGAAACGAACATGTGGCTTTAAGGTTACAACTTTGATGGCCAAGTGTCCCTGTCACCGCTGTGCTGCCGAGCTTCTGTGTCCATCACACACGAGTAGCGGAGCTGGGCCAGTGCAAGGCACAGCTCCCAAAAGCCAGGTGTTGGAACCCAGAATGCAGAGAATATTTCCCTTCATGTTTTGAAGGACCCGAACCCCCTGACAAACTGTTAACCTTTTAACTGTTAACCTTAAACTGTTAAACTACTGTTAACCTTTGTCTTGAAAGGGCTTCCCAGGCTTTGGGATGAAACAGAATTCTCAAGAATGTCAATTAGATAGTAGCATAGTACGGCATTTATCACAGGGTGAGAAATTTAGATTTTTAGGTTTGTTAGTATGGTAAGTAGATGAAGACAAGATGGAGGATCCTTGTCATTTTTAGGCTGCTTCCTCCTTCTTCATCTACTCCATGTTCTGCACTGTGGGTGACACAGGACGATTGGCTGAAATTTGCCACAGAGTTGCATGAACAGAAATTTAGTTAGTTATTGGTAGAAAAGCAGAAATAACTAAAGTTCTTGGTGATAATTTGGTGAATTATCATTAAAAGAACCTTGATTCCGTGTGTTTGGGGCCTTTTGGTGTCTTTTCTCCCGCACGCTAAGCTGGTGTAAAGCTTGGTGTGCTGAGATTGCTGATAAGAAAATAATAAACAACCTGGAGAATGAGAACAACCAAGAGTCCTGTTTGCACTCTTTCTTAACGAGGACTTCTCCAAAAGGCCTCCCCAGTCAGGGGAGAGATGTGTGGGAGTGGAAGGACTGCCACACCAGGCACAGTTTGATCACCTGGACCTCACCATTCACAACCCAGCATGTTCATGGGAGGTCTGCTGGGTCCCACCACATCCTGGCTCTGAGGATGCTTGTCCACAGCTGCTTGTCCATTGACACCCTGGGCAAGGCTTTGTCCTACAGCCTCGCGAGTGGATGGGAGAGCCTGGACCAAGCATCAGTCACTGCAATCTCACTGTAACAAAATGTGTATCCTGGTAATTAGGGTATAGTTGTATCTTAGGTTAATAGCCATTGACGTCTTCCCTCACCAAGTTTATTTACTCCATGACATAGTTACGGTGTCTTAAACAGAAATCACCCTCGAGGTATCATCTAATTATCTTCTCATCATTTTGCAAATCTGTTTCATATTACCAATAATTTTATTACTACAACTGCAACATTCATTAAGCAAATGAAGAACAATAAAAATACATAGAGTAATAACAATCAAATTAGGTTTGAATCTCACAGTGAGTGATGGATAATTCTGGATCAGATTGCTCTCATTGATTTTTCCCCATTATTTTCTAAAAAGGTTTAGATAGCTCAAAAAAATTCAATTACAAGGTTCTCTTCTAGAGTCTGGACATTTTTTGTGACCTGGTTACCACAAAATGGCACAGTCAGGACCAGAATTGGTTGCAGAAGCTTCCCTTTGAGAGCAGGGAGACCTCTCAGCAGAGACAACATTGCTGGGTTCCCATAGCAAACACTAGTCCCTGCACAGGCCAGGTGAGCTCTGAGACAGTGATCCAACACCTCTTGGGTATGTTGGATGCTTCTAGGTGACATCCTGAATGGGCTTACATGGGACTGGGAAGCCATCACTTTCTTCTTGACATGTAGTGGCTCCCAATGTTGCCTGAGCAAAGAAAAACCACAGATTTGTTCTGAGCCACCCATATTTAAAAGATCTGGGGCTTGATCTTCAGCTCAGGGAGTAAATGGGAACACATTCATGAAGTGTAGATGGGTAGATTTTCAAGCTGCTCTTGCCTATCAGCTGTGCCTGTTTATATTTAGGTCTGTTACACCTGCACAGAGCCACTTGAACATGTACCAAAACAACTCCCGCCCCTAGCTGTGATCTGTACTCTCTAGTCCAACAACAGATCATCATTTGTCTCACTGGTAAAATAACTGCTGAGGAATAGAAGTGATTTTTTCCATCTGCAAATGCACAAAAATATATTTGGAACATTTTATGGGTACATTGCACACCTGATGGAAACATTTATGGCTGCTTCTTCTCTGGGTACATCAGAAATGTCCTCAGCCAACTTCACTGTTTTTATCAACTCTACTCTTTTATTTTATGTTCATTCTGGCCTGGATATTTTTTTTTTTTTTTTTTTCTGAGCATCACAGGTGAGTTTGTGACCACTTTGGTATGCTCTGCCAAACAATTGTAGAAGAAATCCAGCCTCTGAAGTACAGTATGTCCCATTAAATCAATGAGGGGATGGTGTGATATATGCTTATGTGCATGTGCAAATTGCTGTGTGGGAGAGGGCCAAGGCAGAGAGAGGTGCCTGGATTTGGTTTGGACTTAGGAGAGGCTACTGGTCATTGCCTTTTTGTGCTGGCCCAATGCCTTCCTAGTTTGTATTCCTCCAAATAATTAAAATCCTTTCTTGTTTTAATATGCAAGCTTGCATTTACCTCAATAATTCAGTACCACTACTACAAATATAATATAAATATAGCTGTGCCCAAGTACATTTTTTAGCAAAATGGGCAAAGAGATGATAAATAAGAGTTTTAAAAAACATAAAACTTTCCTGGATCCATAAAAAAAGAATAAAATGGGAAGATGGAGCACAATATCCCACCCCTGATGGTATAACAGCCTGTAAATCTCTTGTCCTTTTTCCATTCATGTTGTATGACCCTCCTGTCTGGGCTGTACTTGCCTATGACTGTGCTCCTGTAGAGAAATACAACCCAGATGCTCTATGCAGCCAGTTTTAGGAGGAATCAGGAGGGTTCCAGGGGCTATGCTGTTCCAAGAGACACAAGTCTTGTGGTGTGTGAAGAGGAACCAAAAGGTCAAAGGGAATCAGCTCTCTGGCCAGCTCCCCCATAACTCACATCCTGCATCACACACTGCCAGTGTTTGTTCTGCTGCAATCCTATCTGGGCTCAGTCACGAAATGCAAAAATGCAGTCAACTCTGAGAATAGAAGTGATTTGTGCCCCTGGTTTAGTGTTTGCCACATGTCAGGAGCCATCTGCCAGCCCAGTGTTCTGCCTGGCTACAGGTTCCACTCAGGACCCCATTTCATCCTTTTCCTGTCTCCTCTGTCTGGAGCTGCTGAGGGAGGGACATCTGACCTCCAACACCCTCACACAGTTTAATGTGGGCTCCCCAGGATGCAGAATGTGTAGGAGATGTCTTTCCAGCTAGCCCTCCTGGGGCTGCAGGAGGGAGCCAGGACAGAGCAATACTTTGTGAGCTCCCACAGCTGTTTAGAAATTTGGAAATTACTCAGAACTGGAAGAACTAGAAATCAGTAACATGGCTCTTCCTGGCCATTCTCTTGGTGGATAGAAGCTGAGCTGCAGACTTTGGGAACTGAGTTTGCCCTCAACCTCCTTGGATCTCTGCAAGCAGAGGGCGTGTGTTTTCTGAGCTGGCAGGAGCAAATGTGACAGCAAAGGAGAAATGAGAGAGGAAGGAGAACGAAGGGCTCTGCACAGAGGTGACACCCTTGAGGGCAGAGCTGGCAAACAGAGACCTTGGTCTGTTTTCACCAGCGTTGCTATTTGTGGCTGGCTGCAGACAACAGTGAGGCAGTAAAAGGCCTTTTATTTAAGGTGCTGACACCTCAGGAGAAAATGAGAAAAAGAGAGGTGCTAAAAGAAAAATACATTGCTTTTCATTCTTCTGTCCTTTCACTTCTTCCTTAAATTTTATGGGATGAACTTGCTCAATTTAAGTACTTGTCAGCTAAGGTCTGACAGGACCATCAAGAGCCATCCACCATGCCGGCTGGGAACACTTCCAGGGGCCAGGTGCTGGCAGGTACCGTGGCACTGCCTGAAGGGACAACACTGCTTCCCTCCTTCTTCTCCCCTGCCCCCTCCCCACCAGGCAGTGAACCTGGTGCACAACTTCCTGTATTCCCATTAGCAAGTCCTGCAAGCCCCTGGGCTGCAGGAGCACATTCTGTGTTCAGGAATGAACATGCTCCTAATAAATGGGCAGCTTGAGTCAAGCTCTGCAGAGAAGTTGTGAGGCTGGTGAAAATTAATTTGTTGCTGGCAAAACAGCAAAAAGGGACTGTTTTATACAGACTGGGACTATGCCACCTGGCAAGATTTGAGCAGTGCTACCTCAGTAGATTTCACAATAAGCTCTTGCAGATGTTAGCCTCCATCCCTGCTTACTTGTGGGCAAAGCAAGGCTGGCAGGTGGGTTGTAAGGTTTCCTGCAAGGCCGTTCTGGATTGTGCTGTTAGAGCTGCAGGAGGGAGGAAAGCCTGGCTGACTGCCTGTCCTGAGATATGTCTTCCCTCAGGTCATCTTCCCATCTCTGCAGATGTGTTTCAACTTGCGAGGTGTACCTTGGGAGCATTCAGATACTGACTCAGACAAGGTGGATCTCCGTTCTGACCATGAGTGTTCCCATATCACCCTCCCTGGTGGGCTCCTCTTCAGGACTCAGTCCCAGAGCAGAGATCTCAACAGCAGAGCCTCCCAGATGAAAGGAAGAGCCAATGTGACACACCTTAACAGCAGTGACAGCTGTGATGGGCAAAGGTGTCACCCAGGACACGGAGCTGCTGCTGCCACCTGCGTCCCCTGACTTGGCTGGGCCTCCTGGGAAGCTGTGCATCTTTATAGAAAAAGCTGAGCTCTGAACATAATATTTTTAGACTGGTTTCCTAAGGAAATGAAGGTTCTGTTGCTTCATGTCTGCCCATCTGTCCCCATCAAACTTTGGACCCACTGGTTATTTGCAAACAAGTTTGATGGAGCATTAGAAATTTCAAAAATATTTAGATTTCTCTCTGTGAAAATCAGCAGCCAGGAAGAGACAAGAAGTGCAAGGTAATGCATGAATCTCTCTATGACAGAGGGAAAGGAAGGGAGGACTCAGCAGTCACCCATTCTGTCTGAAAGCTCTTTACAAACCTCGGCACATGGTATTTCTTGCTGCAAATACAGTGGGTAGAGAATTCCCAAAGGGAATGAGCTAGGTTAAATGAAGCAGAAACTGCAACCTGTCAGAAACACCCCAAATGTGAAAATGAGAACTTGAAGCTTTGTTCAATGCACAGGGCAACACATTTCACTCAGTCTCCTTTGCTCTAACAGGTTTGCAGGAAGCTTGTAAGAAAACATTAACAGAAAAGAAGGAAATCTGCATCACTGTGAAGGTGGATATTTGGGGCTGTTTCATGTTTCATATTTTACCCACTGAGGGCCTTGTGTACCTGTGCATGCTCACTTGATTTAGTCATTAGAAAGCATTGAAGTACCAAGTGGCTTTCTGTGCATAGCGGTTTCAAATATAAATGGCCAACTCCAAGTGCCAACCGCTGCTGTAAAGACTTTGCCTTTCTGTTTTAATCCCTTCTCTCATCCTCTCCTGCCTCTGCTTTTCCAAATCACATGCTCCTTATGGTAGGGTTTATTATTTTTCTCTTTATGTTCCTGGCATGCATTTTGAGTATTGCTGTGAAGAGTTAGCAAAAGCCAAAGGCATTAGGGATAAATAATGCCTTCAGGTCTCCTATTTAATACTTCCTGTAATACCCACCACCACCTCTGACTTGAAAGGGTTGTCTCTGGGGAACTGAGCAGGAGAGAGATGATGGACCAAAGCTTGGACTCTGTGACCTCTCTCCAACTGTATCTGCTGGCAGTAGACCTTTCCTGCTGCTGGGCATGCCCTTGGGCCACCAGCTCATTTCCTGGTACAGGGCTGAGGGCTTTGCTATCACAGGCAATGCAGGCTTCACTCTGTGAGCAGCCTGCTCCTGGTGAGGTCTGCTTTGAATTTCAGAGCTGAGAAGGCCAAGAGTTTATCTCAGGATGAGAGGAAATAGCACGGAATTAAAGAGTCAAAGGAAGAGTGCAGCTTCTTACAAAGAAGTGGTCAGTGGTCAGTCTTTGCAAGTCAATAGCAGATGCAGAGTAGCAGAGACACTGTTTGAGGCATGCTGGGAACCCTGGGGCAAGTCAGGGGCCTGCATGGTGAGCTTTGGGATGGCAGCAGCTTCTGTCACTCCTGGCTGGCTACAGGCTCACTGCTCTGTTTGGCGTGGGTTAGCAGGCAGAAAAAATCAGAGCTGAGCTGGTGTAGTTCTTCCACTTCTGTCTCATGCAAATGAACAAGACCACGCTCCCTCTGAGAAGAGAGGGAGCAAAAATTTTAGTAAATGTAGCTTGTTAGGTGGTCTGGTTTTGGTCTCTGCAGGAAAAGAGCTCAGCCGTGACTCTTTAGTGGGCCCCTGGGGAAGAGCCCGATAATGTAACAGAATAATGAGTGTCGAGCTATGAAAGCATTTCATTACCAGCATCCTCACCCCATGCAGCCCCAGTCTGCTGCACTTCTCATGTGTGCCTGACAAGAAAGGTCACAGTGAGATTATCCTGCCTCTGAAACAGAGCGCCTACATTCCAGCAAGGGGGTCCTCACTCCTGGGTGGGCACAAAACATTAGCAGATTCTCAAAGGAAAGGGAAAGCTGAACTTTCGGGTGCTTCTCAGGGACACAGCAGGTGATTTCTCTGCTCTGAAGAAGTGGAGTTGCTGCTGCCTGTCCCTCTGTTCAATCTGCCAAGGCCCCACTGTGTTGCAGATGAAGCTGACAAGTAGATTTCTTTCTCCTAAACCTAATTCTCAAAATTTGCATTTTTTCCCTTCACAACCTGCTGGAATCTTGAATAGATGGTGTTAACTGAAAACAGGAGTTGGACCACGAGAGATGAGCATTCCTGCTACACTTCCCAAACAGAGCTGCCAAGCCCAGATGCCCAGAATTGGGGGAGGACAGTGTCTGTGTATGACAGCCCCAGCCCTTGCCTTCCTGATTGAGACAAGGGCACAGCAAACTCCTGCTCTCTCATGGGTGGCTTGTGTGATGTTGGGTTATTCAAATCCCTCTGTTTGTTTCCTCTGTGGTGAACTACAGTTAATGAGTTCTCCCTTCTCTTGCTGTTTGCTTTGTCTAGTTGCATTGCAGGCTTCTGCGTGACCCCGTGGCTCTGCCTGGCATATCCTCTCGTGCCAGAGCAGCCAGACCCCAAGATGTGAGCAGCAGCCTGGAAAGCTCCACAGAGCTGGCAGCAGCAGGGCTGGGCAGCTTGGGCACTGCAGGGAGCAAGCACGAAAGGTGGGCTTAAAATTCAGCCCTCACGTGGCTAATGCAAACCTGGACTTATATGCATAAAGCTTTCTTGAAGTCAGGCCACTTTCTTTCCAAAATGCAAGCCCTTCCACGACAGCATCTCTAGCTCAACCTTTAAGGAGCAGCTGGCTTTTAAAGTTCATGTTCTTCTTCCCCCTTTCCTGTACAAGTGCTGAGCAGCTGAGCCCTCTGCCCCTGCGGCCACGCTCCTGAGGCTTTCTGTGCCGCCGCTGCCACAGGAAAGGGCACCTGCTTTATCCCTTGCCACAAAGCAGGCTCTGCAGCCTTCCATTTTTAGCACGGATGAATCACGTTTCCCTGCTGATGGCAAACAGCAAAGGCCCGAGCAGCCCCGACCGCCGGCATCGCTGCTGAACGTGAGCAGCATGAGTGAGCAGATGAGCACGGCTGGGCTGTGCTGGGGGCACGGCAGGAGTGCACAGGAGGCGTTTCACCCAAAAGGTTTGGACACCTCATGGTGCTGGATATGCCACTGTAACACCTCTGTTCCCTTCATTTGCTCTGGGGGGGTTGCACCTTCTGCACCCCAGCCAGCTCTTCCCTGCTCCTGCCCTCTGCTTTGCCCCACAGATTTTATTTGCAGCAGCAGGCAGGTCACAAGCACTGGCAATACAAGAGGGTTCTCCTGAAACATGGCGAAAAGAGGCACTGTGTTTAGTATATCATCAAGATTTCTCCCTTCCTCAGCCATTGGTGCCAGGGAAGAGGTCAAGAAATTATACCAGTACTGATGGGGTTTTTGACAGAGAATTGTCCTTTACACTTCTCCATTCTGATCCTTCATTTGGTTCCTTACTACCACTGGTTTTGGAGTCCTGCCTCTTTGGGGAAGGAGGGACTCCATCCTGAAAACTGCAGGAGACTGTTTTTCTACAACCCATAGCTCGTTATGAGAAAAACAGTCAGCATGGGAAGAACCATCAGGTGCCCTCTTTTTTTTTGCCTGTCAGGTCTTCATAGCTACAGTGCCTAAATCAGGTAAAAAGAATCAACATAGTTATTTAACAAGATAACCAAGAAAATAATCATGTTTAAAAATACCTTGCCATTATTTTAAAAATAGTTTTGTTCTAGACTAATTTAAAACTCAATAACTTAAAAAAAAAATAATATTTGTGCTTTTCTCTTTGATCCACTCTTTTGCCTTTCTTCTGCTAGGACAGTTGCAAGTGCTCTTGTCTATTTATTTGAATTTCTTTTTTACACATTTGAGGTAGTTTTGATACCTTTCCATTTGTTATGAGTACCCTGAACGCTGGGTGTTCAGCCTGGGACACCTGCAGCCCTACTGGCTACAGAAAGCCCTAAGACATACAGAAAATACGTGTCTGCTGTATGATTGTCCATCTGCTGTATGATTGTCTGCTGCATTGTTGTCGGCCTGAGGATACAAGCACAGTGAGGAAGCACTAATATCAGTGCAGCATGGTGACTTTCCTGAGGCCCTTACAACTGAGCACTGGAAATCTGACAGGCTCCAATCCATATCCAGTTTTTGTTGTCCCTGAAAATAAGCCTTCTGATTTGTTTTAGTATAGTAGAGTCAGTTCTCATGAATTGTAAAATAAACAAGAATCATGTTTACATTCCTTTGTAAAAGATATCACCTGATGGACTTCTCAAGTGACCAGTGAAGATGGAGAGGTGGGAACTTCTCTGTCCAGTCTCTGGTCACTGTCCAGAAACTAATATATACGAAGTCAACAATAAACTAGAATCTTCTTCCTTTCTTCTTCTCTACCTGAACACCTGTTGTGTGTGTTGCTGTGTGTTTCTATCTACGTCACAGTAACAAGTTTTGGTTGTTTATTTGCTGGGGGAAGGTGGGAGCTAAGCTATTCTGATGTCTCTATACATTTCAATCAAATCACAAGACTCCAACACATTAAGTGGCTCCAAAAAGAGATTAATGGTGTTAGAGTACATGCAGTACTTTAACATCAAGGCTCCAGCAGGAATCAATCCCTTCTATGACAGACAGAAAACCTCCTCATAAACAGTCACGTTGAGATCCTGCTTGTGTTTGCAATGTTTTGTACAGTGATTCTGATCTGATGCCATCTAATCTTTATTATTGTTAGTTTTCAAAGAGCATTTCTAGTACCCCATAACTCAGAGACCACCCACCTCCCAGTTTTGCTCTTTGTCCTCCATCCTTCTGTGAGGATGAGGATGGTGAGAGGTGTCCAGTCCCACTCCTGACATAAGCAGACGCAACGTCTTAAAACACACAACATTATTTTTTTATTTGTTTAATCAGTTTACATTCCACAACTGAAAGTTTACTTATTTATTTTTTAATTTTCCATGAACAAGTTGTTAAGTTAGTTACCAGACAAGATTTTAATCGATGGAAATACAGTATTTTGTGCCAATCTGAATAAAACCAAAACCAAAATAAACCAAAACAAAAGGGAAATTGTAAGATGTAGCCAGTTTTTCGGCAAAGTCCTGTGAAGCTTTCTGCAACTCTTGTCTTTCAAAGTTATAAGGATTTGTTCATTCTCCCTATTAGTTCCCTGATCTCAACCCTGCCACTAAAATGTTCCTTTAGGGACACAGTCCTGCAAACACTGATGCATGTACACAAACACCCATGTGTCTGCACATTAGCACCTCGGATTAACAGAACAAGAAAATTGGGGGTGTTTCACGTTTAAACAAATTCTGTTCACCTCTGCTGCAACAGATTACAGGAAGAAATGGAAAAGTACAATACACTTGATGTCACATTACTTGTGAAATTAGCCACCACACTCACATCTCACCAGAACAACCCAACAAAATAGTCAGTGGTTGTTGATATATTGTTAGCACCGATGGCCACAGGAGCCACTTCACCTCTTAGAGCAGCACAGAGGTCCCAACCTCACAGGACATGTCACTCTCTATTACTTCTGACACCTGGATGTTACTACCCAAAAGTCATAAAATTCTGTGTGTATTGGCTAAAAAGTGCTCCACTTGGTTGTGCAGCTGCATACACAGTTCAAATATCCTTTACAATGCCCAAACCATAATCAGAAATGGATATGGTTTTTGACTTTTCAAAACATGTTAAAGTTTCATATATATTTCAATGTAATTCCCAGTCTAGCAAAGCACTTAGGCATGTGCCTAGCTTTAAGCATGACAATAGCATCCTTAATGGGAAATTAATGCTTGAAATTAGGCAAGTGCTTTGTGGGATCAAAGCTCTGTAGCAGTGCTCTGAAGAAATCAGGATCCTGAGTGTCCTAATCCTGGCTTTCACATTTATAGCCACCACAGATTTGAGTAAACCCAGCTATAGTCTGGATTTTCAAAAGTGCTGAAAAGAGAAGGCTCCATCTGCAGCTGGTAGAACTTGTGAGGGGGCATCAAACCACTAAATAGGTCTTTTCCCAGGCTTTTGGCTTCCCATCTCCAAAATGGCTATAATACCTACCTGCCTCAGACAGGTCTGATGGGACTCATACTTGTAAAATTTTCTATAGAGAAAATATGCCAGACAAATGTGATATATTGCTGAATTTCTCTGAATATGCCTGAGTATTGTGGCATTCTAGGTCTTTCTTAATCCAGCTTTGATGTGTGTGTCTGCACTTAGAGGAAACATAAACAGCTGGCCAAGATGTATCTGCATGACAAATGTCCTGTACCAGTCATATTATTTTACTTGGGAATGTCCTAGCAAAGTGCTGACAAATTTCAATTTGCAGGCATTTAAGTGAATTATTATCCTAAGCCTCCCAAACTGTCAATTAGAAACAGTGACGACTGCAACTTTCATCATCATCAAAGGATGATTATGGGAATTGCTTCATTTCTTCTGAGCAAGAAAGAGAAAATCATAAGGAAAAAAAGGACCAACGAGAAAGTCAAGGAATGAAACACCTCCAAAAACTTTCAGCCAGTGTGGTTGTGTGTGGTTGGGCTGAATATTACTTGGGGCAGAAGAAATCCTGAAAAGTAATATCTTCATGAGATACACCTACAGTGGATGGTGAGGAGTCCAGTGTGTCTGATTTCTCCCTGCCCCTTGTACCCCACACTCGTGCCCTCACACAGGAGTGTTTTCCACATCCACACACATTTCCCATGGACACAAGAGGGAGAGGGGGAGTCAGACCCACGTGCTGAACTGGCTGAGAGGTTCATGAGCAGCAGGGGAGCTTGCAGGGGAAGGTGACACTGGAGCTTTGATGGCCTGAGAGCTCGACCCATTCTCCTTCCTTACTGCCAGGATTGTCCTGGAGCCAGGCATTGCTCTGTCCCATGGTGCCTGGGCATTCTTTCCCTGTGGTAGGGACACAGGAGTGGTTATGGCTTTCATTAGGAGGTGAGACGGGTTTTTTGAGAGAAAGTGGAAAGTTATTCAAGATAATCCAAGTACATCATGGGGGTGAGAGGTCAGGCAGGCCCCTCTTGGCAAGACACACCTTGGCAAAGTGAACCCAGCAGGGAGGAGAATGTGCATGGCTGGATGCCAGGACTGTTGTAAAGAATGGGAAACAAAGATAAACTGATATGGAGTGACCCCTTAGAACTTCCTCCCACATGATGTCGTGCATTGACTTTTTCATCTTTTTAAAGGAGCTATCTTTTGACACTAAAATTGTGAAAAACCTGCAAAATCCTTGTGGGACACAGTGAGTCAACAATTTAAAGAGCAACCTTTGAGCGTCCCACATCCCAGTACCTTCCTCATGCCTCTCAGAGAGAGGGAGGGCAGATGAGTGATGATGAGAATTTAGGACCACTCTGAAAAATCTTGCAGAAAATGGTGCTGCATCCTTAAATTTGATATATTCTCAAGCTCCTCTTCATTTCCAGAGTTCACTCTTAAAGCCTTTATTTCTTTTTCACGGACATCTCAAATAACAAAACAGTCACATATGCAAGAGCTGGTATGGAATGGAAATTAGAGAAAAATCTCTTTACAGGAAGCATGTCTGTATTATCACACACAGGGAGGAAAAGGTAGAGAAAGAGACAGAGATATATATCTTACTCCTCATAAAAGGGAAAGGGAGAACAGGAGAATAATGTCAGGATGGTACACTACAGGTTGGGCAAGGTAGAACCATGCTGAAAAATAACATTTGATCCTTGCGACTCAGCTTTATCTTCCACTTTCTAAATAAAGTCTTTCCTTAAGTACTAGTACACAGTATTGACTCTTCATTTTACAGTTCCCTGCAGGTCAGCTGAAGTCCCTCATATCAAAACCTTAACAGTAATTTTAAAAATAAAGTTGTTCGAAGAGACGGGTGAAGATTGTCAAGTCACTGACTTAAATTTAGCTGTAGAAATGAATAGGAGTGACCATACATTAGCACATGATCCAAAGTTCACTTAGCCTTAGAGTTTTCAGAAATCAGTTTAATTTTCCTACTCCTCTGACTGTGTTTGGTTTATTCAGGTGATATATGGGACTATACAAGAGTTCCAAACTTCTAATACTAGATTAAATTGCCGGTCCTTCTAGGTAGACTGACAATCAATATGCAATTCCAAATTTTGGCTCTCAGAGACTCTCACCATGAGATGGAGACGTACGTTCAGCCTTGTCAGAACAGCTTTCTGAATAATACAGCCACAGTTCATCCTCTTGTTGAGTCCTCAGTTTGTTCTTTCAGAGGACAACTATAATCCCAACAATAAGGGATGAAATTGCAATCTCTTTAATCTCCATGTAAGCTGTTTGTAAAGCAGTTATTAACATTGAAAAAAAGAATATGAAACTATCCAGACTGTATCTTGGAGGAGAATTTTTTGATTATCGCTATCAGCTAGATGACTTTTTCAGGCCAGTTTGGGGATAAAGCAAGGAAAGTAACCTTTGAACAGCTCAGCTCTTCAAATGTTTAAGATCTAAATTCACTCTTCGAACTGCTTCAGCAATGCCCAGGACTGGCAGAGAAAGGTGAAGAGTTCAGACCACACACCTCTGACCTCCAGCACTAAAACTACCCAGTTATCTGTGTCTGGAGGCCACCACAAGGCACTCACCTCAAATGCTATTTCCAGGAGTTTGGACAAACCCTATCCTTTGCAGTCATGTTGCAGTTTGGGAGGGGAAGGCTGTTGTGAACATCTCCTTTTGTTCCAACAGGCTTTCACAATTAAAACCTGTGTTTTACAGGTGAGCCCAGGCCATGCACCTGAAGCACACAGACACGACTGATCTCCAAATGGGTGCTCTTCTGCATTAGGCACCTGATTCACCTCACCAGGATTTAAATCTTTTGAGATTTTGGGAACAACCAAGATAGATGAGATTTCGTGAAGCAAGAAGGAGCTCCTAAAGCTTAGATGTCAGTTTTGCTACGTCACCATCTGTAACTAACTGTCTCACTTCACTACCTGTACAAGAAGCCAAGGGAGATGAGCCCATTAACATCACCAACTCAGTTAAGTGCCTAAGGTTAATGGGGACAAAGGCAGGTGAGAAAATCTTGGCCTTTCAGTGACTCAGTGTCACACACAAAGGAGCTACTCCCAAACATACACCTAAAGAGAAGAACAGCATCTGTACAAAGGGCCTCCTAATAAAGGACAAGAGGATCAATTGAGAGAACTAATGCTGAACAGAATTTATACCATTGCTTTTCCAGTCCATTTCTTTTCCTTAAAAAAGCCCTTGAGACCCAGTCCTTTGACTGGACGTACATGTGTGGATGTGCATGCCACGGACTTAAGTGTGGTACCCCTCCTCAACTGGTGCAATGGCAAAATGAGGATTTTCCTGGGAAATAGTACTTTTCTAGTTTGTTTTGGTTTAAATCTGATATATGTGAGGATTGTGAAAAAGAAACAGTCCTTTGCCTGAAATTTTGTACATCAACCTCGGGTTATTTCAGGCAATCATGAAGATACAGACATTTTTCATAAATTTACAAATATATATACAAATATACACATATATACAAGTATATGTGTGTCAGCCTATGGGCTAGATTTAATAATGCTTTATTCCAGCCACACACAAGTATAATGGTTGTTTTTTTTACAAAAAGAGATTGGTAGAAAGTTGGAGCAACTTAGCAGTGACGTTTCCTACATCTATGCAAAATATCCATAAGTGGGCTGACCTGGAAGTGCAACCCCCTTACCTATCCCCTCATCCCATATACACATAAATGGTACCCAGTCTTATATCTGCTAATGAAACAAATTTCTTCTTGATCCTATTGAACTGTAATCAAAGAGAATTTTACTTGAGAAAGAACTGAAAGTTCAAGCCCATTTTAGATGCAGTTTACAGTTTTGAAAGTTGTAAAGTCTGTCATACTAGCCCACAAAATGCTTTAGAATAATTAAAGGTACTGCAGAAAAATACTTTCAAAAGTTCCCAAATATGCTTTTCTGTGTAAGTAGGGGAAATTTTGTGCTGCAAAAGATCAAACTGCAAATACATAAACACTCTAAGTGATGGAAATTGCCAAGTAAAAATAGTAACAGTTTAAATTAGATATCTGTGATTGCTGTTGGTGCCCAAGAGTTATAAATAATTCAATACACTCTAACTGAACAGTCTAAGGCTGCAGTTTTGTTGTTCTGATTACTCAAATCTTTTTCTTATGATCTGTATTGTCAATGAATAACACTTTGAAAAAAAAAATAGAGCCTTATGTTCTACAGCCAGAAGAAAACTCTTCTTGAGATAAAACATCATGAGAGCTTAAGCAAATTAGGAGTGTATAAGTTTTTTTTTTTAAAAAAATATGTAGGAACCAGAAGTATTTAGTGTTTTATTCACTGTCTAAAGAGGAATTGGATGCTGAAGCTATTTTGTGTATCCAGTCCCAGGAGACTAAGCCATGACTGATTCACACTCCTTGGAGTCCACATTATTTTGAAACTGGGGCAAAACCCACAGGTTTTTGAAGGCTTCACTCTTTATCTCACCTACTGCAGAATCACTGTTGGTGCTTGAGTATTTCTGACCCGCTGGCATAGTAATGAGGCCATTTGAAGGAACTGCCTTTACAGAGATATTCCTGTGTCCTGCTGCTACAGGTAGGGCTCAGACCCACGGGGTGTGAAGCTCCCTGCCGTGCCCAGCAGCTGTAATCACAGTCTTGATGCTGCCAACATCCCAGGCCAGCCCTCTGCAGCCTCCTCAGGAGTGTCCTGCCATGGCACTGCCTCTTGGCACGGTGGGATTCTTACACTAGGGGATCGTCAACATTTTTGGATTGGAGGGGATACATTGCCATCTCTTCCTTGAATATCCAAATACTTTTTGATGGAGAATATTTGGCCCAGTTGTATTGTGCTTCCTCATGCCTCTCCAGCAGAGATCTGCATGCACAACCTAACAGGGACACAGACGGCACTAGAATTGCATCGCAGCTCCTGAGTTAAGTATAAAAGAATGGAGAACAATTATGCTGCATTTTGCTATGTATTTTCTTTCTATATAGGACACTTTCACATATTCCTGGAATCTGCAGTGCCTGGGATGTGCATATGTGTGTGTTTAAGGAAAGAAGGGAGTGAGGGTGTCCATGTGTACATACCCTATGCAAGAAAACTTTGGAAGTAACTTTTTGCCACTATGCAGGAGTATTAATCAGTAAAGGAAGAAGAGAAAAGTGCAGTCCTAGAAGGGACTGACAATTCCTGCAGCTGATGCTGAGGGTGGCATTGGATTATCCTCACAGAATTCTACCAGTTTTGAAGCAACTGCTGTTGGGTCTCCTTTTTTTCACTTTCCCACTTTCCCCTGGAGATAACCTGTCTGAGAGTGATATTTTCATTGAAAGTCTTCCTGAGCAAGGTAAGGACAATTGATCTCTGATTCTGGAGTGCTTTACTAGAAGTGACCAGAATTTCATTTTCCTCTTGTGGCCTATGTTGAGGCAGTCATCCAGACTCTTTCTCAAGTTAAATACTAAACTTGTGCAAGGTTTACTGCAATTAAATTGCCAGCATTGTATCAGGCTCCTTTTCTCCAACAGATGTCAAAATGGAGCTTGTCAAAGCCCCCTGGCACCAGCAGCATTTGTTGTCAAAATGTTGCAATCTATAATTATGGCTCTGAAGAAGTCTGTATGATTGGGGTGTTGGTGAAGCATACGGGATGGAATCCCTAAACTGAACCGGGGGGATGGCAGGGAGGGAGGGGAGGAAGCATCTGATGACTCTCTTTCTAAAGCCAAAGAATAGATATTGTGTGTGTAAGAACACACTTCATTTTCAGTGTTAACCAAGACAGCACTAAAATATTTTCTAAGGCACCTGAGCTTTCTATTAACCTCAACAGACTATGGAATAGTTGCATTATATTCCTGGCTATGACTGGAAACAGTGGACTGTAAGTTTTGAGCTAAGCCCTGGTTTTTGAATTTTTACCTTAGACTGTCAGAATCAAGATTTTATGGATTTGGCCTGGAGTTAGAAATCAAATTTTAGGCTTTTTTGAACTTTGGTTCCTGACCTTGGAAATTCATCTGTCACTATTCTTTACATGCTGTTTGTGTTTCATGCCCATTTTTTACCCTTTGTCTGTTGTTGGTACCTGGCTATCATTCAGAGCTGTCTCTGTTTTTTACCTTGAGTCTTCCCTTGCTGACTGGATGAACACAGCGGTGTGGACCATGAAAGAGTGGGAAACCTGGGGGCAAGAAAATGCACTGGTGGTTTGTGTGAATGTGCCTGAGCACTCCTGTAGCCATTCCAGCTTATGTAGAGACACACAGAAGAAAGAGCCCCAATAATGCATGTCTTTATTTAAGCTATACTTGGTAACATATTATTTTCCCTCCATTTCGCTGCTGGCAGTTAGCGTGGCGCTCAAGAATTAAGGACAGATTACAGTGATTTTCTTCTGAGCTCTGCTTATCAGTGGGGCTCCAGGGATGAGCTTGATTCGGAGACGCTGCACTGTGGGTAAATGGACAGCCATGGAGACACAGTCTTCCAGGAATGCTTGGGAATCTGAGATAGCCCCTGCACATCAATCCCCTCCTTCACCAACTTTGCTTTTTTCACCATCCATTGAACTGCATAGCTAACATGCCAGAGCTAAAAATGGTCCCAAATGACTTGCATTCACAGGAAAGCAGAATACCTGCACTCTCATAATTCACTCCTGGGAGGGTGAAGATCCTGTTTAGAGGATTCTGAGGATGCTCTTTTTTCTTTCATTTGTTATTGCAGCTGGAATAACATTTTAAAAAGTAATGACAATTTTTCAAAAGCAACATTTCAAAGAAATTGCTCTGGTCACTGGTGGTTTGCGATCCACTTGTGACTGTCCCTGGGGTAGGAGAAAAAAAGCCCAACTAGAAAAAGAACTGGAGAGACTGTTTAGATGAGGAAAGATCAGTTGTGTGTTTGCAGAGGAAGAAGGGATTGATGATATATACAGGCAGCTAACATGGGTCAGAAAATTTAGCACACTAACAGCTTTAGCTTGAAGAAGGAGGAGTCCCGTAGGGTACATAGGTTACAGGGCACGTGTGCTCCTGCCTCACAGCCCCTTCACACATACAGTGTCCCAGCAGGGATGGACAGCAGAACCCCTGCAGCTGACTCCTTACAGTCACAGGGCAACCCAACTGAGTCACTGCACAAAAAAACCTCAGTCTGCAGATCGCAGTGGCGTGAGCCGGTTCATCCTGCATCCTTAGGATGGGTGTTTTAGGATATCTGCATTCACTGCACTCCAGTGGCTCTGTGGTCTCTGGAGCATAGAGATGTGTCATCCCAGAAGTGAAATGTGAAAGGCTACATGTGAGAAAGAGCCTGCCAAATATGGATCCTGCTTTTCCACCTCACAGCAAGGCAGACCAAGAACATACTGGTTCCTCAGCCTGGGACAGAGTGTCACCTTAACAACAGGGGACAGACAGGAAAAGAAGAGCGTGGGCTGGACTCTGCAGGAAGCTGAATGTCATCCAGGAAAACACATCCTTGACTTTAAGCATATGAATAGTCAACCAAAGTTAAGGGGATTAGTCACATGCTTCAAGTAAAGCACATGCTCAGGCACTTGGCCAGAGCAGATCTGACGGACAGGGTCAAGCCCCTTAATGCTGGGATCACTAATAACAGATTTCTAGTTAGCTGTTCCTCCAACTAAGAAACCACACACTACTCAAAAAGCTTCAATCTCTGTTCAGAAAGATACTTCAAAGCCTCCCCCAAAATGCAGAAACTCAGAGCAGCTGGGAGTAAGCTTCAGCTCAGGAGAGATGGAGACACTAACCATCACAAATTTGCATCTGGATATATTCTGGATCAACCGTGCTCTAAAGACAAGGCTAAGCACACAGAAGGCGTGGTGGGGCTGTGACCCCTCTTCCGGGGTGTGGAAGCACATGGGACCCCTCCCAGTTCTTTGAGATGCTCGGAGGGAAATTCACACTCTCCGAAGAGGTTCTGCCCTGACTTAAAGCAGTGATGAAAGAACCGGTGTTTGGACAAATGGTCCCTTTGGGGATCCAGCTGGAGATTAAGGTGACACGATCACCTGCTGCTTCAGACATTCCCATAGCTTTTAAGATGCTTCACAGCCACGCAGGCCTTACAGACCCTATGCTAGAGCAAGTGGAAAATCACAGAACAGGCCCACAGATTCAGGGTCAACACTTTTCTGTTGTAAAAAAAATAACCATAACCCTCTTCCACCACTGCCACACACGGACAGACACACAGGCTTATGTACAGCTTGTAAACCAACACCATCAGAGAATACTTCATCAAGGCAAAACTGGTTTTATGCCAGCTGCAGAAAAAAAAAAAAAGGAAACCTTTGAAAAATCCATCAAACAGCAAAATTACTTCAATTTTTTTAAATCTTACTGCTATACCACTTTCAAAACTGTATCTCTAAAATGCACCTTGTGAACACTCATGGACCACACAAGGATACATCATCAGAGGAGCTTCTATACTGCTCTGCGTGCCACAGGGCCTGATGGTAGACTCCAGATAGGTATCTCTGTGATTCTGGTTTACCTGTGTCACTCCAGAGATCTGTATTACATTAAACACCTTTCCTATCATATTCAGCACTGCAGAGGAGGAAGAAAGCTTGCATTCAAAGCTCTTTTAATTAAACAGCTGTAATTTTCCTAATAATTTCTTACCAAGAAGTTCGGGTTTTTTTCAAAATTTTTCATGCTTTGAAGAAATGAACAATTTTTTGGTTTCCAGTTACTGTTTTTCTGCATTCAGCTTTCATTTAGCTCTCCAAGGCTGTTTTTGTTTTAAATTTCCTTCTTCTGTTCAATGGTAATTCATCAACCTCCTTACCAAGTAGGCACTTGCAAATGATTTCAAAACTTTTCAAAACCACTCTATTTGAAAACCTTCCCAGAAAAAAAACCCTAATAAACCAATTTGCTTAAAAAGGAAGTTTCTTCAAAAAGCTTGTATTTGCAACTCGAATAAATAAGTAATTTCTCTGGTCACATTTAATGGAAAATGAAAGTGTGAAACTTCAGTTGACAAGGATGGCACTTCAGTGGAAACACACTGACTTAGTAGCTGGCTTTGGCATGTCTGGGGAATCTGTACACAACAGAAAACAAAAGCTAGGTAATTGAGCAAGAATGGAAGAAACCCAAATCTACTCAACTCCAACATGCCCTCCAGAAACTTCATTTCTTTGAGCTTTGTTAATACATGTGTATTAACAAGAATTATTTGCTAGCTGGATATTTTTAAACCAAGTAATGCTGTTTCTTGCCACCTGTGTAAATGGCACGGCCTGGAAATTAATGCCTGCATTTCTGTGCAGCAGGCACAGGCTCCTTCTCCTGGTGAGTATATCAGATGGAAAGGATGACTTTTTATTGACTTATGAGGACTGACATCATGCAGCTATCATGTAAGAAAGGACTGCTGGTACTATCCCTGAATTAAGAACATTTTGGGTTGGATTGGTTTTGAGGAGACATTTTTTCTTTGCCCTGTCTCCCTTTGCCTGCATATTTGTCAGTGGTGCCTTCACTCTTGCACGTGGCAATTCAGTCATCCCTCTTCAGAGTCCCTTTGGGTACACCCTTAGCCCTTCTTCCCCACAGCCACTACTACCCTGCAAGGACCCACTGTCCTCACAGCCAAAATGCATTTCTTCCTATAATGGCATTCACGCACCTCTCCAGACTTAGCTGTTCATTTAGCTCTTCTGGGACCTATGACCCGAATAATGGGAAGAGCAGAAGGAAGGAAAAAGGAGACAATAGGAAGAGGAGTAGCAGGAAAAAGAGAAAGACCAAAAAAAGAGAGAGAGTTCCATTTGCAGATTCACAGTTATATCATACAATGCTTAAGCTCATGGGAAATGGATCTCTGTTCTCTGCATCTGACCCTTTCACGTCCATCCGTACACAGTTCTCCCAGATGGAGAGAGGAGATGTCCAGTGAACCAGGGCAGTTTCCAAAGACAACATGGGGGAAGGTCTTATTTGGCATACTTGAACACAATGAGAGGCATCTCTTACTTCTCTTCTATAGAAATTAGCTCCCTTTTCCTCCTCCGCAATGGCTTTTGCCCAGTGGTCTCCAACATCCAAACCGGAAACTTGATGAAATCCCATTCCAGCAAATCCATGGGAAGAACAGCTACCAGGTCTCCCCCCCACTCCCTTCTCTTTGTTCAGTCTTCCCCTGTATCCACCATCCTCAACCCTCAGAAGCTCCATTAAAAAAAAAAAACCTGCTGAAATCCACCAGAGAAGGTGCGCTGTCTCAGACCTGGCGGCTTCCTCGCACTTCTGCCGTTGCGGTGCCTCAGTCTTGGGCCACAAACACAGCATGGATGGTTTAGTGGACAATCACACTGCAATGTTTTAAATTTTTCTTTTTGTAAAAAAAAAATAAATAAAGTAAGAGGGAAGAAAAGGTTATACACACATGTATCACAGCATTTTCAAAAGGCCTTCTGCTGCATTTATATTAGCAGTTCAGCCTTGGTTGTAAGCCTGGATGTAAGGCAGCTGGAAGATTAAAACCACATTGTTGGAAAGTCCGCTGAGATGTCCTCTTGGAGATTTTATTGTTTCTGGGTTTATTTTCTTAGATGTTTTTCATTATTATTAATTATTATTATTTTCACTTGTTTGCTTCTCTCAAAAGTTTGACAGGCAAAGAGAAAATGCTTTTCTACTTTTCCTCACGCATTCTGTCCATTTCGTTTTGTGCATTTTAAGGAGGAAAAAAACCCAACAAAACCCCAAAACCAATGATATGATAGGCTTCTGTCATTTTGTTTTAAGAAAGAAAAAGACTGTGGGTGGGTTTCTGATAATGGCCTTGAGGAGGTACATTGTTGAAGTGGCTCAAATGCTTCATTTGTTCCTTTGCTTGCTGTTTGCATTTTCCCTTCTGGCTGCAATGGACACACTTTTTGTGTCATCCCCCCACACCTCTGCCCCCACCATGTCCTGTACAGATTCTGGCTCCAGATTCCCCCCATGGATCCCCTGTTCCCCCTCCCGAATGGCAGTAGGTAGGTGCAACTGTAGGCTCATTTAACCTCTAAGGTATGATGCTGAAGTTAAGAGTTGGATGGAAGAGCCACGTACGAGAAAAGCTTTCCCATCACTGTGAGAAAGAATGAAGCAACACGGAGTCCACTGGAGATGTGAGTGCCATGTTGGACTCAGCTCTACCTTGGCACTGGCATTAATTTGAGATTTTATATATATATATATAATTATATATACATATATATGCATGTATAGGCATACATAGGCATATATATCTATATACATATATATGTCTCTGTGTGTGTGTGTATTTGTTTGCGATTTGTTTTAGCACACTGTCCCATTCTCAGGTCTAGATTTGGGGCAGTTGGTCCTGGGGACAGGTTGGACAGAAGGGGCCAGAGTGCAGAAGAAGCCAGAGATGAGAGTGAGGCCCAGGCCCCCCCACGCACAGAACATGGACCAGCCATAGCCGTGGCTGATGTCGTCGGGCAGTCCGTACAGGTAGCGGGGGTAGCGGGACAGCTCAAAGTTGATTCCAGCCACGCACGTGCACAGTGAAATGATGCAGAAGGTTCCTGGAGGAGAGCGGGAAGGGGAGAAGGAGGGAGGAAAAAGAAAACAGAGAGAAGTTAGAAGAGTGATAGACATACCCCTTCCCAAGCTGCCCGAGAACAGCAGGTGTAAGCAGTAAGGAAGTGCCTGGGAGAAGATGTTTGTATGGAGAGTGGCTTAGCCTGGAGGCTCCATGGGGGAAGAACTGAATGCCACCAGAGCCTTGAATATTGATCTGCTGCTGAACAGAGCTGTATGGAGAAACTTCAACAGGAACACTTTTTCATTATGAGCGCTCCCTTGGGAACCAGAATGCTTCATAGAACTATTGATTTTTCTGAAACTTTGCTTTAGACAAATACGGAGCAAATAATCTTATTTTGACATTTTTGGGAGGGAAATTTTTTTGTTTCATTCCAATTTTTTAGTAGTAGACTTTATTACAGTATACCTGACATATTTTGGCTCTGTTGAAAGGTACATGTGAACTTATGTGGGAGATTTTCTATATGCTTTTCTTATATCAAAATACAGAATTTTTCATTATACAGTCTCCTTTTAAATATCACTTAAAAAATCTTTAAATCCTTCACAAAAGTCAGATTCTGCCCTCTGCATGACTCCAGTTTCAATCTAGATGCCCTCTGCCATGTTACTGAAATCTTCAAAATATCCTGTTCTTGTTTTCCATCTCTGCAGCAATATTTCATTTCTTATTTCTTCCTGAGAACATTGCGAGGACAAACTTCATAAGCCTGTCAGGTGGTGTTATGGAAGGACACACATATCAGATGAGGTCGACCCTTATCCCACCCAGCTGAGTCTAATTTTGATCTTTGGCCTCCAGCTTCATCACAGCTAAACTCTGAGCTCCTGAAATGTCACAATTGCCACCCACACACCAAATAATGGATAGATACAGATGCTACATACCTGCTACAAGAGATAACACCTCAAGTCAGCACAAAGTTGGCACTTCATTTTTCCTCTCTGATTCCTCCCTTTGTGGGCCTCTCTGAATTGCCTGGAGAGCCCTGGGCACAGAAGGCAGCCTAGAGGACTCGTGCTACAGGACACACACAGTCAGTCCTGTGTGTCCTCCCTCTGCTCGTGCATGGATCAGTAACATGTGATACATGCTGCTGGTGCAGCACATCCTGCATCTGTTCACTTACAGCTGCTGCTGAGGAATCTCCTATTTCTGGTCCCACCCCTAAACCAGCACAGTCTTCCAAAGCACTCACAGTCAGCCTAGTTTCAGTAAAAGATCCCGTGCTTTGGTGCCCTTGCTTCCTTCTACTCCTTTCTGCCTCTGGCTCTGCTTCTCTTCTGCAACACTTTTGCTGTTGTTTCTCTGCTGCTTTGCTTGTTTTAGTTGTAGTTGCAATGAATAACTGAATTTGACACTCTGAACACAGAGGTAAGATTATATGGTGAATTTACATGGAATTTGGTTTGGAAACTGGGCGCATTTGCAGGAACATACACACATCACCAAAATGTGTGGACTTTCCACTATACCCACCTCCTTTATTTAGTAAGAACATCACATAGGCATTAAATCTACAGGCAGATGTCTCTCATGAACCTGCTGTGAGATCGCTGTTCTCTCTCTGTTCCCTCTTCTGATTACTATTGTGTCCATTTGTATGGTACTTTCTCCACCGTATTTTGGCATGTCACTGTAGATAGTCTGTGCTGTAAAGGTCAGGTGCTTCTCCTAATTCCATGTACAGCTGCCAGATGGCTTAGGATATTCATAAATATTCGTATTATGGAAGAGCCACTGGGTACCAGTGAGGACCAGTGAGCTGCTGCAGTAGGTACTACACCTATTTCATTCATAACAGCCTTCTTATCTCCCACCACACCCCACCAGTCTGCAATCAGTGATCTCGATTCTTGCAAAAGCCTCATGGGATCCCAGGCTCTGGAGCTGTCTTTGAAGATGTCCTATACTAGTTCAAAGCACAGAGTAGAATAAAAGGGGAGATCACCCTCCCACAATAGTCAAAAATCAGGTTGTTTGATTTGAAACCACATGATCATTCCATGTTTTACTATGTTACTTAGGTTATTCAGTAATACAAAGATGTCTGACAAGAATGCGGTTGCTCCCTGCATTCTGTGATAGAATGACTAGTACATTGTGGGAGCAGGGAAAAAAATGATGCCTCAGAGGCACTGTGCTCTGAACTGAGCTCTATGGCTCATTTCAAATGGTTGTGGTTAGAAAATGACAGGGAAGGCCTTTCTTTGCTAGTAAGAACATGGTAATTTCAACTCTCTCATAATACAAGATTGTTAAGAGAGGTGGGTGGGAAAATCTGTGTGGCCAAACTGGAGCTGCATTTGCTAAGTACAAAAGGGAAGGAAATAATATTTTTTTCAAATACTCTCCATGCTCTCACTCTTTGTCTTGGTTTTGAGTTTGTTTTGATCACAAACTCTTCAGTACAATGAGCACTGCTTACTCCTTGTACTTGAACAGCGCCCAATATATTGGCACTCCACCTTGCTGTGGGTATTCTGCCCCTTAACAAAGGAACAACAAAGAAGAGCAAGTAACAAGACTAGAGAACTAAGAAAATCACAAACATGAGACTTCTCTCAAAAGAGCCTTTCCCCTTTCTGCAGAATGTGCTAACCCATGATGACAAATAATGACTGCTTTGCACAATGTCACAGAGTGCAGAGTTTATGCCAACTAGAAAAATCATTAAGGCCATTTTATGAGTCCTATGTGTTGCTTGTGTTCAGCCAAGCAAGGAAGTTTCTACCTATAGTTAACCTGGCCTCTCACCAGGAAGGCTACTGATGAAAAGGGAGTAAGGTTCCTACCTCATGTCTTTTCAGTAGTTTCCCTCATGAACTGGCAATCATAACACAAGAGAGCATCCTTGCAAATTACACAATTGTTGGCCACTGTAGTGAAAGAGTCATGGATAAAAGTGACACAGAACCTGCTCTTACCTCTGGAAATGAAGCCCTGCTAGTCCAGGTAAGACATGGAGCTGAGGTGGCAGGAGGAGGGAGGCTGTCTCTCCTGCCCATGATGCTCTGTGTTATGGACATGATGCTTCAGAGGCAGCACAGGACTGCAGGAAGTCATAAGCATTCCCAACCCTACGATCCTTTTTCTCCCAAGAACTCAAACTGAACCCTTATGCAGTCTCCTCTCAAGTATTTGCTGTCATTGAGGTGCCCTCCTACATGTGCACCAATGCCCCAGATACCCTGGAAACTGCATTAATACAAGCTTTAATTTCTTTATGAGAAACACTCCCCATAGCTGCGGCCCAATGAGATGACCAGACCTGAAGGTTGGTGGTCCATTCATGGCCCTGATGTACAAAACATGAGTGACAAGTGGTAATAAAAGCTTGCTGGTACATGAGCTGCACAGGGAGATAAAGCCATCTCCTTCAGCAGCTGAGAGGAGTAGAACTCACGAAGTTCTTTGTGCTGGGATTTACACATTATCTTCCCAAGTGAAACCTAATGAATGAGACAAGGCAACAGTGGGATTTTTGACAGGTAATTCATGTGTCACTGCAAAATGCTTCAATCAGATGAGAGATGAAATTTCACCACAGAAACTGCTGTCTGACATGTAGACAAACCTCCATCCTGACTCCTTGTCAGGTAGCCTCCCTTCATCTTGGCCTGGTTCTGACAGTGCCTGTCTGGCTAATGGGGTGATGATCATCAGTGGTTGGAGAACCTGAGCTATTAAATACCTCTTGGTTATCTTGTCCCTGTCTCTCTTATATATTACAGAATAACATTAAACAATTCACTGAATGTCCCTTTCATTTAGATTGGAAGGTCTTTTAGGACAGAGATGAACTTATTTGCTCTATCTGTATATAAGATTGGTGTTCTGCCATCCTTGCTGCAGGGGCAGACATCCTTTGAAGAGGGATGGTAGGAAAAGGTAATATTGTTGGTCGAAGCCTAATACCATGTGGATTATGAGTCAGAGACTTTCACTGTAACTGTTTTCAAGCATGATTACATCAAGTAGAGCCATGGGCCTCTGCTGCAAGGAATTAATTTTTTTCTTTTTTGTAAATGTCCCTTTCTTTCCAATCAGCCCGTCTGTGTGAGGGTCTGCAATGCCTCCACAGTTTTTAAACCTCACCTCCAGGGGAGACCAAGAGTGCTTGTGAGTGAACTGATTTAAACACAAACAGGCTCAAATCATCCATACCAAATCTGTTTGAATTTTCCCTGATGCTAGTATCCACTTAAACCATGTCAGAAGCCACATCCCTCACCCACAGACCTGGCTCAACTTCCACAGTGATAGAGCTTGAGGGATTTCCCAAGGTCCCTGGTGCTTTGTAAGACAAGAACTGGTGCCTTTCTTAGGTGCACTGCAGATGAAGGTGAGCCTTTGTGGTGCTAGGGTACAAACAGACCCTGTTGGTGAGAGCTTCATCTAAACATCCTCATCCTTACTATTAGGGAGGAAGTGTCTGACTGGAACCTGAAGGAGACATCACCAATTTGAAGGCATGGGAAATCCGAAAAGCCAGTAATTAAAATGATCTGGGCACCAAGCCCATCTCTGAGACCCTCCTCTTACAGATCATTTGTCTCGTGATTTGGAAATCACTTCTTTTGCATAAGACAGAATGATGCTCATTCTCTCCCTTCCCCCAACAACAGACAGAAATGACTCACAGACTGTGCTGTCAGATGTACAAAGTAAACAACCCCAAAACTAATTCTTCTCGCCTTCTGTTATTTTTTAAAGCATGTAGAAATGTCAAGTATTACTTATAAATTAGTAGATAAAAAGAGAACTGCAAAGGTATGGTTTGTAAGATGTCCTTTGAAACCAGGCAGTTTTCAATAAATGTAAATCTCTGCCTTTTAAAGTATTTCTAGTAGCTTCTTGTGGCCACTAATGTTCTTTGGAAGGAGTGCTGATTTATTTAATTATCATCACTTTCTTTTACTGTAGGGCTACAGGAGGAAAAAAATCTCACAAGTGAAACATTATCTTTACTTTCTCTCTGCCCTACTACCTTTTACTATTTTCAAGGTACATCAAACAAAAAAATAAAATTAGGTCTGATCCTAAAGTGTAGTGTGTATTTAAATTATACCCCAATCAAATGAAATTATTAAAGAATACACCGAATTCCCTCCCAGTACAGTGATGACAAAAGCCTTTTGGAGGGAGGGAGCAGCTTTGCAGTAAACTCCTTCTGTGGACAGATTAAACGCCTCAGCAGCACGCAGCTCTTGAGAACACTTTATTGCTCTGTGCATACATGCATAGAATATAAATTATTGCTTAATTATGTACTGTTCTAGCAGAAGCAGCTTGCAGCATCACCAATAGGCTGCAGAATAGCAAGGGGTTTGCTGGGAAATTGCCCTTATGAAAAAAGCAGAGATGGAAGGATAAATCTGACTGGGTGATGGAGATTTAGTGCGGTGTCCTTGTGAGATTACATCCCCACCTGGGTTGGGACTTAATGCATTTTTATCTTATACCATGAACCAGACAAACTGCAGGGTCTGTCGTGATATTGCATTATAGCCCCTCTCAGAATGTGGTTTGCATTTGGCCTTTGGCCTCCTGCCTCCCAAGGTGCCAGAGGGCCCAGCCCTTGCCAGAGCTGTGCACCTGCTGCATGTCACCTCCCCTGTGTGCCTGTCCAGGGACTGCTGCTCCACAAGCTGTAATGTCTTATGGCACCAGAGGATTTTGTGTCCTCAGCCACAACCCCAAACACTTCATGCTTAGGCTTGTGTAAATCAGTACCTCATACACAGGAACAAGGTTACAGCAGCTGAGGGCTGAACTCCAGTTTGCCCTGCTGATACAAGTGTCAGTCCATATTTCACACTGCAGATTTGCACACGGTGACATTTCTGTGACCGTATCCCTCGGGGCATGGGAGTGCACAGGGAGTGGACGCCCATGCTGTGCACGGCAGCAGCCTGTGAGCCACAGCGATGAGCAAGCACTCTCTGAAGCTGTGAGCTGGCACATAAGGCAAAAGCAACACTACTTAGCTAAAGGCACAATGGTTTGATGGACTAGGGAGAGAAGAAAGCTTTTAAATCAAAGCCTGAGTGAATAAACTTCTGAGTACTTTAGCAATGGTGATTCCTATGACCCAACCGAAATAACCTAGCAATAATAAAGCGGGTTGACTACAGCCATTAAACAAACATAAGAGGTCATGGACTTGCAGCCACAACACGTAAGACAGCAAAATTGTGCCAGCTCTAGTACTGTGATATTATTCAGATTTTACTGGAGCAGAAAGAAAGGACCTCAGTGTCAAAATGAAGAAAAATTCTAATCCAAGGCAAGAAAAATTATCCCATCTGTGTGCTGCATGGTAAGCACCATGCTTGGTGTCCTGGTTTAAGGTTAATGTGGGAAGAAACCTCCAAATGGGTTCCTCTAGAAAACAAATCCAAATGGCCCCTCCCCCAACTGGTTCGGGAAAAAAAATTCCTTAGAGGAAAGTGGAAAAAATGTGTTTATTTAACAGGCAAAGCACTCCCCAGCACAACAAATGAATAATACTAAACAACAAAACCTCTCGCCTCTCCAAAGAGATGACAAATTCAGGAAGTCTCTCTCGTGGGGTGCAGCTCAGCTCACTCAGTCTGTGTCAGTCCCTAGCACTGGGAAATGCCAGGCCCAGGTCAGTCCTGGTTTGCCACAGGTGTGAGCTCCTGGTGCTCTTCTGGATTTTAGTCCAGAGCAGGTTCAAACAGTTCCAAGAGGAAGGGACACCACCCCCCACACACACACATTCTAGAGAACTTCTCTGTTTCAGCTAGCCAAAAACTAACAAAAAGCAAAAGAGAGCTCTCTCTAGCCATCCACACTGCAGACAGCACAGGCTGTATGAATGAAAGCTGAAAACTCTGATCTTTATATTTTGGAAACAAGCACCTCAGACATTCCACCGCTTCTCCTTCACGCTCAGATCCAGCTTTAAAGGCGCAGAACTTATTTCTGAGCTAAACAGACGAATGGGAATACAATTCAGCATCAAACCAGTACAGTTGGCAATATACAGAAGCTTCTGGCAGGTTCTTCCATTCTCTGCCCAGGCAGAGGCCAAAAGATTAAACAGAAAGAGGCACTGGAAGTCTGAACAATCTCAAGTGACTCCATCACACTTCAGATTTGCCTTAGATGAGGACACATAAGCTTAGTATCAAGCTGTAGCTTAGGCAGGTGCCCACCCTAGGCATTTGTCAGAGCCAAAGGGAAACTTGTGGAGTCAAGTTGGGGTTGCCTTGTCACAGGACATGTTCTGTAGCATGAGGAATCTGTGCACCACACTGCATCTGGTCTTTTAGTAATGAGGTCATTACACTTCTAAGTATCTAAGACCATTTCCTTACAGTCAAAAAATTGGACATCTCTCAGAAGGAGCCTCAGAGGATTCATGTAATCTTTCCTTTGCCAGAAATGCTAAATTGCTGAAAAGTCTACTCATTGATGTTTTTCAAGACAAGTGAGAGTGGAGAACAGGTAAATTCAATGCAGCCTTCTTCCATATTGCCTACTGTGTGCCACTATGAATACCTTTAGAGGGAATACTTTCAGGTATAAAAGGATAGTTAGTCCCAGGCCTTTTTAATTTTTGTTTGCTGAAGGCAGTACTAAAGAAGCCATTGTGAGCTTGGGGAGATGGTGGTGGCTACCTGATTTGGATATTTTCCCCTTTAGATGCTGGAGAAAGCCTAGCCATTTGTTTTTGTCAAGTAACCAAAGGACTCTGCTTGCACGACATCCAGGATCTTTACTGCAAAAGTCTCTGGGCTCTATTACTGTTTTCCTGAGCTGACCTGTTAGGAGCAGAAAAATCCTTTCTATATGTGCTGATACAGTTACTGATATAGTATAGTAAGAAATCAAAATAAGATGCAATTTTCTCTGATCAGCAAGAACCACTCAGTGCAGGGCACCTGTATGAAGTTTACATCATCCACATAAAAGCTTGCAAGCAACAAACTAGACTGACCCTGTACAGCCCTGAAGGATCACCTTGAAATCTCCTTTCCTATTGCAGAGAAAACTGTTCATCCTCTGTAGCCCACACAAGTACATTGGCATGACTGATCTCTGCATGCCCTGGAAGAGCCAGGTTGGGCAGAAATGAGGAAGGCCCTACTCATTTATAGTTTTTTCCAAGTCCAGTTGCTTTTTAAATGCAGTTTCCAGTGTCCAATTGGATTCTGTCTAGGCAGATTAGACCAAGTGAGTGTGGCAGTGATTTGCCCAAAAGGAATGTTGTTTTCTAAGCTGACAACCTGAGGAGCCAAGAAAGTGAATCTAAATCTTGTTTCAATCTCTGCATTTATCAAAAGGATCTGCCACACACAGAAATTTCCTCCCCATTCCCTCCGTAAGGTTTTCTTTTTGTCTAGCAAATCATGCTAGTATTAATCTTTGTCCTGTTGCATGTACAATCTTTCCTCTTTTGTTCCAGACATGCAAACAAGTCAGCAAAATTTCCTTTAAAAAATACCAGCCCAATAATAAATTCCAGTTTTATTTTCATTTTTTCCTTTGGTTTTGGTGCATCTTGCCATTGGAATTCAGAAGCCAGCAACAGATCAAACACCTAGTGACATTATTAAAGGATATAGGACAACCACTGAATTTTAAAACACACAGAACTTTTTTTCCAGGGCTGTGGGTGGGAAAGTCTTTTGTATTTCTATGGAGTCTCCTCTACTTTATTTCTACTTTATGTTACCTTCTGTCAGCTTCCAAAGACCTACCAACATCCCTGAGAAGCAACTTGATTGCATGCCCTTCAAGGACTACACTAAGTTGTCTGTTTTTGTAACTTTAGAAGGTACTGATGCTTCTGCCAGTACCTCCCATCCTGGTAAGGGAGAAATTACACGTCAGTATAGCTGACTTAAAATGAACACACAGAGGAATATGAACAGTTCTTCTTGCTGAAAAGCCAGACAGAGCTGCCTCCTTAATTTACTGCACGCCAAGTTCAGGGAGACAGATTTGAGTTAGGACAGAAAAACAATGAGTTTAGAGGCGCTACTAAAGGCACTACCTGCCCTGTCTTTTGCTCCAGCCTATAAGATCTCTGCACCTCATTAAAGAAGCTTTTCTCTCCTCTTCCTAAGTGCCAGAGCCCTCCCGTGGTCAGGTACAAGGCTGGTGGAATCGTGTTGGCATTTCTTCCCCCACAGCCTGCAAGTGCAGGATAGAGCATCAGAAATAAGCCACAGGAAGAAAAAAACAACCCACAACACATTTGAAGGTTGACTTTGAAGTCAGCTGATAATGTTTCCATGGAGATCAAATGCTATGGAGTCGACAAAGAATTCTCTTGTTGAGCCTTTCCTTCCAGGGGGAAAAAAGCCCAAAGAACAATACTTCTAAATGACTAAACTCTGCAGTACAGTTGTGTTTTTGACTTGGAAAAACACATCTCCATCTCACCCCTGTTTTCTTACAGAGATGTTACCTCTTAGGACTCAACAATTCAATGCCAGGTGTGCCAGTATTCACCTAGAGAATCAGATATATTCCTGAAAATAATAGCATCTAGTGAAAATAATATTCTGTGAGACAAAAGATATAACTCTGTGTTGGAAATGAAGAAGTTAAGTTCCTGTTTGAATTTTAGAAGGAGAAGAGAATATATTGAATCATAGTGAGACAGAAATAAATTTTTAGGCTTTCTAAGTGTTTTTTGATGAAAAGCATCATGTAAGCTGCCTGAGTAGCTGTAGAGGGCCAGTGCCCTAGAAATCCAGATAAAGTTTATTATTTCATAGACATAATCAAAACACAGTACAATATTGTTTTACATTTTTGGATAGAGTAGTCTACAAAAACAGATAGTAGCAAGGCCAAAAAATAAGTTAAAATATTCAGATAATATCAAAGTAAAAAACATGATAAGTTCTGCACGTACATGAGAAAAACAACTTACATAAAATCCTGTTGAAGTGTGTAATGCTTTTTAGTAATTTTAATATGTGTAGAGAACTGGTCTCAGATTCATGGTTTTAGCTAATTGGTCAATTTAGAGTTAAAACCTGGTCTTAGAGGCCAGCATAAGGGAGACAGAAATCCTTATCTATCTAGTTGCTATGCTGCTGCTTTGCTTTGCCTGCAAAATCTATGGAAGAAAAAAGAAGAAAAGAAGAAAGAAGCAAGATGGTAGCACAGTTGCAGCCAGCCACCAGCCAGCCACTCAGATCTCCAGGTCCAAAGCCCAGGACCCCTGAAGAGAATCTCGGAGGCTCTGGAGAACTCCCGTGGTTCTCTGGAGCCTCACCCTGAATTTATCCCTGCTGCTGCCTGAGCTTCGTGGCACCAAGAAGCCCCAGAGGCCCCGGAGTCTCTCCAGGGCTCACCCAGAGAGAGCCCTTCAGCCAAACGAGCTGCACCTTCAGAACTTGATTGGACTGATGCTTTTTAATAAATAACTTTTAATACTACAACAGGATTCCAGCAGCCTGGCTCCCCCTGCGCCGCATTAACAACTCTGCATTTGAACTTACGCTGTAAATGAGAGTGATGATTCCCCTTGAAGAGTATTATAACATGAAATTATAAAAGAGCATTTTAGTTACTGATATGCAGTGACACACAGATGTCAGTATTGAGAAAGTGGGTGATCTTTCATATTTCCAGAGTCTCCTTTTCCTTTTCAAAATGTGTACCAGCATAAATAAATAAATGCAAAATGTGTTGTTGGTGTGCCAGTGAGCAGAGAGAAGTACTAGAAGTAAAGATATAACATGGACTCCCAGCTCTGCCTTTTAAGCCTTGTCCTGCCATCAGCTGAGCAACTTTTTTTTAATCTGGAAAAGGCCATCTTGGCATTATATTATCCCCAAAAAATGGCAAAGGGGATGTATGCCTGCCTGGGTGATTTCCTAAATATTTATTTTTTGAGTGAATATAGAAAATTACATTGCATTCAAAAGGAAAGTGGTAACAGTTGCTAAAGGCTGATTACTAAGGGTTCACTGGTCTGGATAAAGAAGCACTTCCAGTTCTACCCCCATATCAGGACGTGTGTATGTACAGTGAATCTGTATCCATACAAATATGTCTGACATGTATCTATCAGTATCCTAGCTTTGAAAGACATAACAAAAGAAAAGCCACATTTCAGACTCCAGAAATGTGGCCTAAAATGGGACCAAGGAACATGACCTTCAACCAGGTCTGTGGGAGACATCACAAACTGTGCAGGGAGAGATGTTTTAAAGGAATCATAAGATTGCTTACATTGGAAAAGATCTCTAAGACCATCAAGTCCAACCAGCACTTCCAAATCCACCACTAAACCATGTTCCTAAGTGCCTTATCTACACATCTCTTGAATGCCTCCAGGGATGGTTACACCTTCTCTGGGCAGCCTGTTCCAAGGCTTGACCACACTTTTGGTGCAGAGGATTTTCCTGTTATCCAATCTAAAGCTTCCCTGGTACAATTTGAGGCCATTTCCTCTTGTTCTATAGCTTGTTACTTGGAGAAGAGACCAACCCCTTCATACCTACAATTTCCTGTCAGGTAGTTGTATAGAGGAATAAAGTCTCCCCTGAGCCTCCTTTACTCCACAGTTAATAACCCAAATTTCCTCATCCACTCCCCATAAAGAGGGACAAATCCTTAAAAGTGATGATAAAGCACATTTTTAGAAACAGGTTGACTCTTATTTCCTGAATATGAATGCTCTTGGCCTTATTACCTTATTTTCTGGTGGGCACAAAGCCTGCATGACTGCTCCAAGCTCTGCTTCTCCTCACAGGTCCAAAAAGACCCTCATCAGCTTCTTTTCTGCCTTCCACAACACCCTTGTCATGTGTTTGAGGGTTTTAAACAATCAAGAGCCTTTGAGAGGTTTAAACATTCAAAGCCTATTAATGCTGTACATTAACTCAAGCTTTTTCCAACTCAAAGCCTTAAATCACTTTAGAGCATAATGCAAAATTTAACCAAAAGCACAAGTAGGAGCCAGAGTGTTCACGTGTGCAGCAGGGGAGGCATGGCAGAGGGAGGAATAATTTTGTTGTGCTGAGGCTGGTCTCAAAGACTTTCATAATCCCTTTATGGCATTTCTTGATACAAAACAGCCTTTGTCTCCATCTGGAGGTCACTTCACATACAAGTTCTCACAGTGGTCTGTAGGGAGTTTTGCCAAATTTTTAAGCTCCTCTGCAGTCATCATTAATTTAGTACCTCCCACAGGAATAAAACATGAGTGGTATCTCATTTTTTTTCCAGTCTTTCAAATATTTTTGAATTATAAATACTCTTCAAAGTGGCCAAAGGTATTTTGCCTTTGTGAAAACTATATTTATCCCAAACTTCACAGTTTACATTCCAGTAACTTACTGCAGATCTTGTTTTTTCTCAAGATCACATACTGCTGTTTAAGATTTGTCTGCGTACACTTGTGCACGCACATGTGCATTTACACTTGCCTTTCCATAGGGAAAAAATAATTGATGTAAACTTTTTAAAACTTTTCCTTTTTTTTTGGAAGGAGCACAATAAACTGAACTTTCAAAGAATAATGTTGAATAAATGAAAAAAATAGATATGATCACAGAAAGTACCTTCCATATTCAGTGTTGTGTCACATGTCACCACAAGTAAACGTTTTGAAGAATGGATAGAGACCTTGATTATTAATGGAAAACAGAAATTCTAGGTGCCTCGTGGGACATATCATATTTCCCAGTGAATTCCAAAGGATGGGTCTTACTTTCTCCCTCTGTTTATCTTTCCCTTTGCTTCCTCTCGGCAGCTACTATGAAGGTACTACCTCATAACAGCCTAGGAGATGTCAGTCACAGAGCTTTGCCTTACACTTGCTGCATTAAATTGCTCCATTTTTGTTAAATTATTCAGCAGTGGCACGATTATTTTGAGACGCCAGGACCACAGTTGTATAGAGTAAACACTCTTATTTTCTACCGTTGCATGCTATTTTCAAAGTACAGCGAGTTAAATTTGAGACTTAAATGACTCAACAGCTGGTAGCGATTCAGGGCTGCAAATACACTGATGCCTCCGTTGTCATCTGCTAACACAGGCACGGCACAGAGGCTCGCGGATCTGGAAGACAAGGCTCTCTGTGGAGGCGGGAGGGAGAGCGGATCCGGATGTGCTACACCAACCGCAGTGCTGCCCGGGCTCCCAGCCCTGCTTTGAAGCCCCACTTTGGGATGGGGTTGGCATACCCAGCCTGGCCCTCAGCTCCTGGGCACGGCTGATGGCACTGGCACGGAGCCCTGGCTGTGTGCACCTTGCACTGCCCCACATGCAGAGTGGCACAGCTGGGGCATGAAGAGGTGACCCAGCCTAAATATTCGTCCTCTGGCTGCGAGGATAAAAAAGCATTTTGTTGCCTTACCCCTGAGCTGAGGAAAGGAATATTTTGGTAGTATTTCTGAGAAGGCTGGAAATTACTTATTAAAAGCTATTTCTCCCTAGTTTAAAATTTAAACAAAAGAACACACTCATGACATACATAAGTGAGGTTTTTTATTTCTTTAATGAACATTCTCTCTTATATATCTGAAATAAAGCATCACATTATGCCAACACACCTGCATAACTTAATTTTTTATTCTCTCTCACTTGTCTTTCCTGTCTGCTTATCTTTACTGCAGCAGTCAGCATTTGAAAGAATAGGTGATCACCTCTGCTGTGGGAAAGATTTGAAGATTTTCTAACCCTGACCTAGGTCCTCTGCATATGGACGGGCTACAAGGAGTAATGTCTGTGCAGCACTCTTAGAGGAGCTCAGAAGAAACCCAAATCAGTGGCAAAAGTGGAACTGGCAAATGGCACTTGAAACCCCAGACTGGCAGATCATCACTGGTGAGGAGGGAGGAGGAGAGGACGAAAGAAATTCCTGATGTTTTTGAAAGCAAATGCTAGATCAAAAGATCGGACCAGAAGAGCACTATACTGCTACTATATGTGTACAGCATGATTTCCAGGCCTTTCAGCACCAGTAGAAAAAGAAGTTTCAGACTCCCAAGCAAAGCTCCGAGCCCAGTACCTCAAGCAGAAAATATCACTAGGCGAAGACAAGAAATGAGCTGCTATATGAGACTCCAGATCATTTTATTAAAGATCTGCATGGTGAAGCCAAATCACATATGAGGGCATTTAACAGCAGGAATAATTTCCAAATAGACTAATTAGAGACTGAATTATTAATGGTAAAATTTCTAATTGGCTCAAAGCAAGGTTACGGCAAGAAACTCACTTGACTTTGCAAAGAATAATGAATATTTGCAAGGCTGTTAAAATTACATGCTTCTCTAAGGAAATTGTTAGCAAATGGGGAAAAAAAACCCTAAAGTAATTCTAAAGTGTATGTCACAAGACAAAACTGGCAGAGACCAGATAAGAGTGAAGAGAACAGGTAAAACAGTAAACAAGTGCAGAGATGATTTATTACATTCATTTGCAGTAAATTTGGAACAAAATAAGACAACGCAGAAGACTCTCCCTGAAGGGCTTCCTTGTTAGGTATGCAGTAAAACCCCTAACTATTTCACTGAAATGCGTTCTCAGTACAAATTACAGACTTACAAAAGGAAAGTACATGGATGTGCAGCTGAAGGACAGAGCTCTGATAAGGATGATAAAACGTCATTCTTTGTCAGTCTTTTAATACATTTACAAAGGCAAGTGATGTAGCTTTGGCCAGGGATAATTGTGTGCTGAAGTGAGTACCAGAACATGATATTGGAAGTGCCATTTTGTATTTCCAGCTGGGACAACAGACAGCAGTTCAGCAGGGAGGTGCACAAGGTAGGGAGGGGAGGATGAAATCCCTGCCAAAACACTGGCTCATGCCACCAGGAGGCAGCCACCCCACTTTCCCCACAGCAGACACTGATGAGGAGGAAAAGGGCTTTGAAGCATTTAGGTAGAAGTCAGCCCTGCCCTCAAATTAGAAATAATGCAAGTCATATGATCTTTCAAAACAGCCGACTGAAATCAGCTGACCTGGGAAAACATGAGGCTATCAGACATTGTGTTTAAAAAGCGATTTTATAAAGCAAGTACAGTAACAGAAGATGTGGGGAGGTTGGGTTTGCATAACTGCAAACCTAGCAGAATCTAAGAATCTGAAACATGAAAATCCTAAGGGTGAATGCGCTGGAAAACAGGTAGAAAAACCTAGGGTTAGATGGATCAGCTTGTTTGCTGATCACGATGCAGGAAATATTCTCAAAAAACTTGATGGAGCACTGAAAGAAGAGATTCCTGGAGACAATGGAATTTGCCTTGGTAGAGTTACCCAGGGTGCCAATTCATAGCATCTCAGCTCTTTGGAGCTGGAACTAAAACTGACATTTGACCTTGACAATACTGGCTAAATTAGATGTTGAGGGAGTGAAGACACCAGCCAAAAGAACTGACAGGTTTGCCAAGATGATAAACTCAAACAAGTCAAGGATTTGGACACATTCAAAAGAACTGCTCAAAGCCAGAAAATGTGAGCACCACTTCATGGGAACTGATGTAGGCTTGAAAAAGCAAAGGCATAGTTTTGGTGCAAATAAATTTGCTTTGGTCAAAACACAGTGTATAAAATATCCCATATGCATTTCCCCAGGTAGATGTTTAAATGAATTCCTGTTAAGACTAGGTACTTGATGAGCATGAAAGCATCACGTTTGCCACAGGACTCTGACATTTGGAAGTAGAGTTACAGATGCTCCTAAGGTTCCAGAAATTTTTATAAAATTAAAAAATGACTGGTTGCAGCTTTTAGTGGAGCACAGATTTTCAGTAATTTGCATGAAGAGAAAACAAAAGAACCTGCAAGAGGATGTGCTTGTAGTCATGTATAATTTGAGTGCGACCCACTTCTGTAATAGAACTAGACAGTCACAAGTAAGATGAATAAAATGAACGAATCACAGTGAAATTTAAGAGCACAATTCCAAATGAAGGAACTCTCCTACCTTGCAGGGTAAAGTGATACTGACAACACTGGAATGCAATGACAACAGACAGTGTAATTCTGGGTACAGGAGGCTTTGCAACAGTACCATCATGGAAGAGGAAATAAAAAGTGCTAAACATAATTTACCAGCCAGTATCCATCTGGCTATGTAGAAGATGAGGGAGTGGAAAAAAAGTCCTTCTGTGGTCAGGTAAACACTGGTGTTCAAGATAAGAAATCCAAATATAAATCGTGCAATAACTACCAAAAATTATGGAAAAGAACTGTGGAAGCCGTAAGGGACCTGTGATTGCTGTTGATACAGATACATTTGGGCTAAACAGAAAAGATGAATTATTAATAATTTTTATCTTGTTACAAAACATGCAGAATAACAGTGTAAAACAGACTCTACATCACAGTTTACATGTCCTGGATTCCAGATGAGCTAAAAACCAAATAATGGCCTGCATTTCATAAATGACTTGTTTCAGCAATTTGCTTGAGAAATTAGATCAAGCAAAGTAAAGCAAGTCCTTATGAGGCACTGCCACTTGGGTTAGCAAGAGGACTGTTTGGTAAATATAATAAAGAACCAGAGGTCCAAGCAAATGACATCTGGTCTAATTAGATTATTATAGCACAGTTCTCAGTGCTCTGTTGAGACTTCCAATTCAAAGAACCATGGGCAATAAGGGACAAACCCCACAGATATGTTAAGCTGGCAATGTTTAAGCATTGCAAAAGAGCTATTTGTCTAGAAATAAAAACAGAACAAATGCTACAAATATAGCCAAGGCAAGTGGTGTTGAAAATGGAAGGGAAGGTTAGATTTCAGTCTGATTCTATGGCTACCAATTGAACACAGTCTTCTCTCAGCTGCAATGAGGTCAGATGGCAGAAACCTTCCAAAGCAGTTTTCCCATTATTGGACCTGAGAAAAAGGCAAAACTAAGAGGCACTCTGGCTCCATGCATTTTAAGAAACAGTACAGTAATATGTTGACAGCATTTATGGCATGACAGAAGCAACAATTTTGTATTCAAAGACAGTCCAGCAAAAAAAAAAGGTTTAAATTAAAGGACTCATTGGTTGTAAAAGGAATGAGTGTGTAACACGTGACACAGTCTGAAAATATTGATAGCTACTGACTTTTAGATTAGATGGCTCTAGTTGTGTATTTTATTAAGTGACTGCTTCAGTTTGTAGATGTTAGTTTATGCCCATTTGCTGTTAAAAGAAATCAGTATAGCAGTTGCTATTGACTCATGCAAAACAAGGAAGAGAGTAACCTTTGGGTAATACTGATCCATGTGTCTGCACTGAAGCAGAAAATAAGTTTGATCTCCTCCCAGCACATCTTTATTTATAATATTACACATCTTGACAGAATTTGGCAGATAAAATAATCTGGTGCCTCTCATTTAAATTAGTTTCAAGTTTCAACTGCTGGATCTGGTTATTATTTTGTCTATGCAAAGAGTATGCTACTATCAGATGGCTTCTCACTGCATAGGTACTTCCACTTTGTGTTCAAGTCAATTATAAACCTTCTGGTAAACAGTTTCAAGCAATTGGCTTTTTGTGGCATGCTGTCTTCTTTTTCTTCAAATCACAAGTCATTTTTGTAGCTCTTCTGCAAACCTCTCCCATCCTTTCCACATCCTCCTTTAACACTGACACCTGATTATGATGTCCAGAAACAGTTTTGCTTAGCCCAGAGATAACCCCACCTTGTGGTCTCATTGTATATTCTATTAAAAATGACACATTTAGCAGCTGCATTGCACTGAGAGCTCCTGTGCAGCTGGATGATCCCAGCATCCACGATTCCAGAGACCTTTGCAGAGCCACTGCTCTCTGAGAAGGGAGCAGCTTTTCCGTGGGGATGACTGAGGCTCTTCCCAGTTGCATGACCTTGGCTCAGGCTCCACTGAAATGTGTGTTGTTTGAGCACACCAAAAGATGGCTTTGTAAGCTCTGAGGGACCCATGCCACTACGCATGGTTAAAACTGAATCTTTTTTCACCTGAAAACTTTATCAGACATCTTTCAAATCACTCACAAATAATGTTGAGCCAAAAGGTAATCTCTACAGCTGCACTGGAAACCAACCCATATATAATGGTAATTTCCAAATAGTAAACAACACATAGCTAATTTCTAATAAATTTACGTTTCCTGTATTTATTTGGTATACTCTTAATGTTTTAATCTGAATGTTGTGCTGTAATAAGTTAAACAGTACACAGACATCTGAGCAGACTACAGCAAAATGGCCCCTGTGCAAACTAAGCTTTTAAATAAAGAAGAAACACCAAGCTCATCTGGCAAGCCATCACCTATAATGTTTTGACACCCACAACAAACAACTTACAGACATCCCCACGAAGACCAGTGTGTGCTTGCACAAGATCCCAGCAGATTTCAAGTGTGTTTGTGGGCACAGAGAGAGCTAACGTCTAATGTCACCAGCACAACATCACCAGAACATAAATACTTGTTACTCCAGCACTTAACTCCTCTTCAGGGACTACAGGTTCTTTTCTCTATGTCACACACTGATCTGTGTCACACCACAGTACAGATAAACAGATGATAAAATGCACTGAAATGATGATCTGCCTGGAGGGCAAAAACCCAGCTAAACAAAAATCACCAGCAGAGAAAAGGAGAACAGAAGTAGTGGTGTCCACTTTGAGATATTCATCAAGCGCTGTGTTTGGGACTTAACTCTCACGCCCTTCATTTCAAATAACTGTGCCTTGAAATTTGCTGCTAACAGAATTTTGGATGGCATCTATAGTAAGGAAGGCTGGTACATTACATGGGAAATGTTGGGTGACCTTAAAGGCTGGTATAGTAGGAGTGGGAAGAAGTTCAAAAGCACAGCATGTCAGAGCATGTACCTGAGGAATACTAAACAAAACCTCTGCTGTAAATTGGGAGAGAATCAGCACGAAAGTACAAAGGTGGAGAAAGACCTGCATGTCTTACCGAACTGCAGGATGACTATGGGTCTCTAATGTGATGCAGCATGAAAAAAGCAAATATAACCACAAAATACTTCAGGGAAGGAATTACCAGCAGAGGAAGGAAACCATCACCCCACTTGTGATGTGTGACACACACAAGGCATTGATCAGACCTTGTTAGGGAAGGAACCTTCTCATCCATATTTGAGAAAGGCAAGTACAATCTGGAACAGGTGGCAGAAAGAGCTGCTGGACTGATAATTGTTCTTACAGAGAGAAGTCTACAAGAAAGTATGTGTAGAATGGGAAAAGGAAAAGAGAACGTTCCTCATAGCTACAGCAAAGAAAAAGAGATATAAACTAAAGGTTACATTCAACTCAAGAACAACTGATGAGTAATAACTATAGATTATAACCCTCAGCACAGTTTCTAGGTATCAGCGTCCCACTGTGAAACTAGATAATGGTGAGAATAACATCTGCATAACCTTTGGATTTTTATTACTGAGCTTACTAAGTGACAGTGTTATTTCCAATGAGGGAGTACTGTACTAAAATTCTCAGATTACCCTTTCTACTACTATGAGTTACAGACACTGCAGACAAATTTTGTGGTGGCTTGGTGATCCTTGATACGCACCAGAAGGAGCTTGGAATGAAACCAAGACCAGATCAAGTAAAACAACTCTGAAAACATATTTTCAGTGACTTAGAAAAGGAGGGACATGTGGAAAGAGGGCACATGAAAACAACAAGAAAAATGCATGTCTTCAAACACCAGCATCCTTACCTCCCATGAGGAAGAGAAGCCCTGCCACATACTGCATAAGGCCTCGATCCCAACAGCACCCCAGCACGCCGATAATCCATCCAAAGAGGATGATGGCCACAGCCATGCCCATGAAGCCAGCTGTCATCCTGCGCAGATCTGCAGTGGGGAAGTCAGAAAAACAACATGAGTGGGAACAGTGATAAATCAGCACCATCAGGGGTTCATAACAGTCGTAATCCAAAATTCTACTGATCTGCAAGGACTTTGGTATGTGCTGGTATGGGACGAATTTAGGTAAGAATGATTCAGAGCGAGGACAAACCATAAATTAAGTCACTAACTTGGTCTGGGGGGAGACAGAGCAGGTGACTATTTTACCACACAGTGAAGCTCAGTGAACATGCATTCAAGTGACTTGTGACAGCTTGCTCAGGAGCTGGAAGTTGTAAAATGGCCTCAGTGCAATGCTGTGCCTAGTAACCTCCAGCCTCTGGGCGCTAGCACAACATCTGTTTACATCTTGCCTTCTCATCTCCATCCATTACTCCTCTTCATCACCCTGCTAAAACTGATCAGCAAAGTAGTTTCTATGCTTTGCACCAGCATAGACATGACAGAGCAATCACCTCAATTGTGACCCCCTGTGTGATTTTGGGCAAGTCACTGAGCCTCTCTGGGCCACAGCTTCCCACGTGTAAGTTGGGCCATGGTGTCCCATGGTGGTAGGAGTGAAACATGGTACCTCAGAACAGCGAGGTACACTGACACTCTGGTGTCAGACACCATTAGATGCACTCCAAATACACAGCTGGGACAGAGGACACATCACTGTCCTCTCCTGTACCTCGATTATGACCTTGCCAGATGATTTTTGGTGTGGACATTTTCAACTGCTCCAGGGAGCACTAAGAGTAGCAGGAGGGCAGGGTGCTGGAATGAAACATTTTTGTTCTTCAAGTGGGGACTGAGTACATCTGATGTGGGTGACCGAGGCTGACCTGCATTTACTTCATAAATAAAGGAAAAGGGTCCCCAAGTCTAATGAAAGGAATCCTTAAATAAAGACCTGAATATGTTGCATATTTGCCTTCTGCAAAAACGATGGGACTATGGGACTTCTTCCTGCATGTGCTGGAAAAAAAGTCCTTCACAGTTGGTTTGGATGTGAAATGTGGGCAATGAAACCACCTGGTAATTGAAAGAGCAAGGGCTATGTGAGCTAAAGAGCACCCTCACACCCTCAGATAATGAAACAGATGGGGACATCTTCACTAATATTTGATTATTCCCCGTCCTTCCTTCATGCACGTATAAAAAAATGTAAGCACTGATATGTCAAGAATATATGTACAGAGAAAATTCCAGCCAAGTCAATTCTCTAAACATTTGTTTCCTTCTTGAAACCTTTCTTTCTTTTGCACAGCAATGATTTTACTTTTTTTTTTTCAAGAAACAGAATGCTTATGACAGAGGAGAAAGATTTGAAAACTGTGCATCATCCACCAATCTCTATGGCAGCTTTTCTCCTTGGCTCGCCTTTGACTATTTCTCATTTTCTGTTATTTTTAATGCTTTTCCCACAGTGGATAAAAGGACCAGCAATACCCACAGCACAGATTCAATGAATTTTGTGCAGAGTAATAAATTACCGTCACCAGAGGTTTATAAAACTTCATTTCCAAAACTCTAAGTGTCCGCAAAATCTATAGGTATGCTGGGACAGAATGACTTGAAGGCAGTTTCTCAGGCCCATGTTCATTATAGCACTTTGTATGCAAGATCAAGTTGCAGAACATAACCCCTCCCTTGAAGCTATAACTCCTTCCCATAGATTGCCACTGATTTTCCAAAGAGTCTCTCTTGCAAAATAAAATAACCAGGTCTTCAGCCCACCAGTGACCAGGCTCTTTTAACAAGATACACATTTTAAAATAAGTACTTTTATCTTAGGTTTTGTGACTGTCCCACCACATTTGAGTATGTTCAAGGAGCTCTAGTGCAGAAAAAAACCCAACGTTTCCTGCAGAAACTTGTACTTCCCCCAGGCAATGTCTCTGTTCCTTGGGAATTTCTCAGAGTGAGTCCTAAAACAAGCAGTTAGTGTTAGTACGCATCTTTGATGGCCAAGCATCTTCCTACTTTTGTCAGTCCATAAGGGCCTGGGCACAATTTGAAAATGAAAACATAAAATCTTTACTGTTTCCTACATCATCTTCCATAACAGCACTGCACATCTCTCCAAGGTGCTGCACTGCTTGTTGTGTCAAGACAAACCCCTTGCAATTTAACTTGTGACTGCTGACTCCAAGTAACACCATTTGCCTCTCCTAATGGAAACAGACCCTAACAACCTGCATCTAATGAGTTCAGCTTAAACAGCTTTGTTCAGCTGCAAGATGTCCAGAACCCCTCAGATCTACCCCAATGCCTGGCTGATGGACCCAGTTTTCCTAGTCCCCAGAGCTGATCACAAGCATCCTCACATCATGTATGCCAAACTCAGGAATGGTGTTTATCCTGCTAAAATCTGTGTGAATTTTGCCATTAAACAGAAGACTTAAAGGAGCAGGACCAAGATTTCTAGGCCAAATTTTGACATTTGTTTCTCTCAGCCTCTTTTGCTGATGGAGCCTGAAATTTCCTTTCTAACACAGAGAAATCCAAATTGAACTTCTTTATGAAATCTTAGTTCTCACAAGTTCAGTGAGCTTAGTTTAAGATTGTCACTGCTTAGGCCAATTGCAAATCTGTTCCTCACAAGTCCATCCACTAGGGATTATCTGAAACAAATAAAACATACACTTTCTTTTCTATCTAAAACTATTTGGCTTTTGTCTTGCCATAACGTTCCTTGAGGGGAGCCCTTGCAAACGGCAGTGCTGGGAAGGGGGTTGTAAAATTGGTTTCAATAACAGCCTGCACTTGTCCAACAGCATCTTCCTGGTGCTCCTCCCCTGTCAGTGCCCAGATGAAGCTGAAGTCAGTGCTGGGATCAAGTCTATTCCAAGTGATTCTTTTGTGGAAAAGTACTTAATGGATGTAAATGAATCATCACCCTCAGGCTATTTATAGGAATACGAGCCTATATTCCCTAGACTCAATCCCAATTAATGGGGTTGTTTACTGTTTGTTGGTGTGGTACTTGACATGGAAAGGACAGAAGAAAAGCAAAGATTTGCACTGTGTACTCGAGGCAATATCTAAATTCGTTCTGCTAATTTAGGATAGAGGGATGATGTATAAATAAACAATAGCTCATCAGTACAAATTGATGGGGTTTTGTCTGAGTTTGATTTGCACTAAGAACCTCCTTGAATGCATCCTGCAAAGGTAGAAAGGGTTATGCTGTCATGTAACACCACTTTATGATGTTTGAGCAATTTCTGGGTTTGGTTTATTTCTCTGAAACTGCTTTTATTTATTTTTAGACTATGAAATTAATAGTTCTTCGCATTCTTTCTCTTTCTGAAAACCCCTCTGAGTACTAGGATCTCAGGGTCATGACATGACAACACCAATCAACTGAAGGAGTGACTATGACAACAAAATTAATTGTTGAATCTTATACAGCCAAATGGGAGCTGCAACAGCAAACAACCTTATCTCAGTGCATTCGTGTGCATTGCTTAGCTGGTCCTGCAGCTGATCCTCTCCTGGGTACCCATCCCAAGTCCTCACACTCCAACAAAGTGCAGGGACACTGAATTCCCCTTTGCCACCATCTAGCAAACCAAACCTTTAGAAATGTAGCTAAAAGGTGAAAGTAAGGAATGTATTACATTGCTTATTCCATAATCTATAATATGGAAGTTAATTTTTAATACCTTGCCTATATGACTACTAGTTTCAATGATTTACTATGTGGACATAGATACCAACATCACTTGTGGATCAAAATACAATATTATATTTCTACACATTTTTTAGAAACGCCTTTTTCATCCATTTTTCTTTTTAATGTTGAATAAAATCTATGAGTGAGTATCTTCTCTTTGTGAGACTTCTCATATCTAGCTCTGGTACAGGTGCTGCTGCATGAAAAAGGCAGGGAACTCAATCCTGACTCAAAAGCAATGTGGATCATCAGGTGAGGAATACAGGTATCATGTTCCTGTAGGTTGGGAACAACAAACTGCTTGACTGATAACACTGGAGAAGGGACAAAGAATAGAGTAATCCAAGTCCCATGATGGAAGCTGAAATTATATATTTGAAAGTCACGAGCTTTGTGATTCATTACAAAAATAGAAGCATTAGCATTGTAGACAACATCCTTAAATTACAGAGATTCTCATAAGCTAACACGCATTTCCTAAAAGCATTTTAGTTTTCTTAACTCTATAGGTTTCCTGAAGATAAAGAAAGGCAGACAAGCTGATTAAGAGTCATTTATTTCCAAGCAACACGTGATGGAAGGTTCTCTGTCAGTTTGCAAATGCCTCTGCCCTTCCTTTCACCCTGATATCTGTCCATCTGTATCAGCTATGAGCAATAAAGTAATTCATGCTGGTTATCACAATGTGGAAGTTTCACACCCCAGCAGCTGCAAACATAACATGTTCTGATTCAGCTTTGTTTTGAAAAAATTTCAATATGCCTTTTTGACTTCTGACGTTCTGCTCTCTTGCTTGAAATTCCAAGTCATCTTTCTAAAGCAAGGACTCCTCAGTCTTCCTGTTGATATCTATCTTCATTCCCCAGAATTTGAAAATACCTCCAAAAACCTAGAGATTGTTTTCCTCACAACACATACAGGACGAACCAAATGAGACTCTTCTGAAGGATGAAAATAAGTCAAGAATAGTCAACATGCCTGCAGCTACATGGAAGTTTGTGGAGAGTGTATAATTAAATCTGTTTAGCAGGATTAGCAGGATTTCCGGACAGCCCTTGAACCACACAGCCCTGCTTTTGCTTTCATAACTGCTTGTTCTTGAGTGTTTGCTAGCAAGTCAAACTACAGTGCTTATTATCAGATCCTCAGAAAGTGCCATATTGCTGCAAATAGTGCTACATGTTCCTCCTTCCTTCTCCCAATAGAGAAAGATCTTCAGGGACTAAGCATTCTGAAGTCTATATCAAGAATATCTAGAACAGCTTAGAAGACAATGTGGGTATAACACAGTTCTTTCCTGAGGTGTCCCAACAAATGGGAAAATTGAAAATGAAATCACAAATGCATTTCTGTGCCCGTCTAGGAACAGATGTCAGGATATAGTAACGTCACAAGTAGAAATAGACTGGGATGGCACAATTCTTTAGCATAATCCGTCATTGCAGGTCACTGTGATCTATAGCCTCCTGTACTAAATTCCCTCTGCTTTGTCTTTACCAGGGATTGAGAACATTTGTACTTGAAAAGAGTCAAAATCAATCCTTTTTCTTTCTTTTCCAAACAAATATATGTATTGGAAATTGTTCAAGAACTGCACACAGCCCTAGAGCACAATTTACCAGATTTCACTGAGCTTTGTTTAAATTACTTTTCTTATGAAGAATTAGCAGCACAGAGGTATCTTTCTCTGACATAATCCCTTCTCTTATCTCACCCCAAAACTTCAGGGGGGGACAAGATGGAATTGGACAGACATGTCTTTTATTGAATGCCAGCCCTAGCAGCTCCCAGCTCACAATGAAAAAGTGAGTGTTAATGCAGGCGATTTTGAGTGGCATCTTCTGGCTCTCACGATTCTCTCTGCAGAGCTTAGAAGTGTATTTAGGATGAGGTTGGCAAATAGAGGGTGAGGGGTTTTAATCTTTTCTTTGTGCTTCAGGTATGAAGAGATAAGAAAAGAAATGTGTATTAGCCTACCTGAGACTCTGTTAAAATCTCTGAGTGCGTTTCACTGAATCATGTGGTAACCCAGCCCTCAGTTTAAAGATCACTCTAATGCAATCTCAGTGACTACACCCCACTTCAACCAAAGTAACAGTAGATTATATTTACACGTATCTGCACCAGAGAGACTCGGAAATATGCATGACACAAACATACACTGAAACACAATTCTCGCAAAGCTGAGAAGAAGAACTGCAGAAGACCCTCACCAGCTCTTTCCAGAGGGGAAAACATCTCCATCAAGGATGAAGAGAGCCTTCATATCTCAAGAGGTACAATGGCCTTTATAAGACATGCATAATTTCTCCTAAACCACAAAATCCCATTACCTTCTCTTGACTAGAGGTCATTATTTGTGTAATAAATTGTTAAGTGTTTGAATGCCAGCAATGTCTGAACCCACCTATATGGAAAACCAGACAGGAAGCTTCTCAAGCTGTCTGTGGTCTGTGCTAGTTAACATGTCCCTCAGGATGAGGTGTATGGAGAGTGAACATCATGAGATTGATTTATTCTTGTCAGGACAGGCCACCTATATGGATTTCCTCCCTCAGAGTTTTTAAGTGTTCCTACAGTTATTTAAAACAGAAACAATCACAAGAGGAAGGTGCCAGCTACACACTGCTAGCACTTCAGTCTGCCTTCATAAGAAATCCCAAAATTTCAGAGACAGGTGAATAGTTCATCAAGGGAGGAATGAAGTCATGCCTTCTACAAAGGCTGACACCTTCAGAGGTTTATGCTGACAAATAGCAAACCCCACATGACCCTACAATTTCTTATCTCTGGTGAACTGTCATAAAGCACCCGAGGAAAGGGGTCTCCAGACCAGGTCACATACTGGTGTTACTGTCTGAAAGCAACTCCTCCACTATTGGGGAAAATTACAGGGGCCTAAGAAATTCTGCAGTGTCTGAAAGTGCTATCTGGAGCTCAGATAACAAGTTATGATTTTATTCTTGCCTTTTCTTCAATGTAGAGCAGAGAAGAGGCAAAAGAAAACCCCTAGATGGTAAGGGAGGGATTTAAGGAGGCATTAGAGAAGGAAGAAAACAAGGTTTAAGTACAGGGCAGAAAAGGATGAGAAAAAGTGTCTCAGAAGGGTGAAAAGATGGAATTGTCTGCAAGACACTTTATGATATGGATATTAGAGTGTTCAATGCATAAATGGGACATCTGTACATCAGGAATTTAACACATCTAAAGCAGTTCTACTTCTAGTAGAAGTAGAACTAGTAGAACTTCTAGCAGAAGTAGAAGGTGCAAGACTTGTGTCCTGGGAGAATACCATCCCATAGGAGGGTTTATCCTTTTGCTCCAATCCTACTTTCCCTTACACTCAAAAAAAACCATTGACCAGAGAAGTAAAAGGATATTTTTGGTATCTGTTGTGTTGATACTCAACTCTGAGTGATAGCAGGGTAGGAAGGAAAGTTTTGCCCTTACAGCCTCCGACCTAGTGGGCCAGAGTAGCTGAGCCTATGCCAAAGCATCATTCACCTCAACTTTACTCTGTCATACCCTATTCTGCCTTACCTACTTCACACCATTCCCTCTCCTTCTCTGATTCTGGTGAGGAGATTTTATCAGAAAGTACCTGATGCTGATCATTTCTATTTCTTCAGCAATATTCAAGAGCTGATCTTAGAGAGTCTTTCTCTCTCCAGATTTACTATCTGTGATTTCAGCACTGCATTATATGATCATCTAGAAATATTTCCAAGCTTTGGTCCCAGCAGAGTACACTTGCAATCTGCCCAGTCAACCCTTTCATCCCTCTTTTCCTTCTCTCCTCAGACACAGGGAAGTCTGAGGCACCTGCAACTTTGGCCACTCTTCTACATATTCATAACTTTAATCCTTCCAGCTCCTGCTAGGTGAGGCTACATAAAACAAATATTTCTCAGTTGTGACCAAGTTAAGAGGCTTTTCGTTACATAGCTTATGCAGGTATTGAAAAATCTGAGGCATTTGAAATAAAATGGCTTCTTCTCAATTTCAATGGGGTCTTTGGGACTTTATAACATCAAAGCTGTGCTTTTAAAATTTTTCTTCCTTCCTGTACTTTTGAAAAACTCAGGTAATACACACATATTTATGCTGGTCGTCTCTTACTGGAAGTGACCTCTACCTGAAGCCACCACAGCACAAGTATGATCCTGATGGGGAGGAAGGAAAACACATCCCTCAGTATCACATTAGCCTGACCTGAGGGATCCTTCCTGGAGGATTCCAGGTGCCATCTCCCTGCTCCCAGCACCTGCACCCCTGGTGGGAGTGGGAGAGGCCATTTCTAAATGGAAGTCTCCCTGCATTCTCCAATGGTCAGGAAGAAATGTGTGATGGGCTCTGGGTTCAGGGCAAAGGTGACTCCCTTTATTGTAAAGTGCTTTCAGTGCTGGTGAGAAGTGCTCTCAGACACCACTAAGACTGAATGCTCCATTTATGCCCCCACAACATACAGTGCACAGAAGGCAATGCAGAGCAGGGCACCAGGGCCAGCTTCACCACACAGCCCTGCTGCCAAGCTGGTACAGGCACCTGGAGATGCCTTGGGGACAAGGAACTGAGCATCAGTGAAGAGCCCAGAGAGTTCTACTTTCCCTGAAATCAGTAGGAGGGTTGGGTGCTCCGAAGCTTTTCTCTGAAAATCAGACTTTCTCCTGTCTCCCAGGGGGCCATGGAAGCCAGTTTATCACTTCTTCTTCATAGGCATACAGATAATAATGACATACAGGAACATTTGTATGAAAATAATCTGGACAAAGAAAGCCCTAAAACCTATTCTATATATTAGTTACTTCATTATTTAGTTTACAGATTTGCCCTTCTGCGGTGAGCAGACTCTGCCCTGTTACAGTCTGCTTTTTATATGCTGGTCACCATCACAGTATCTACATATCCACATGAAATTTTATTAAGAGTTAATCTTTAGTTATTATCTCTTGAACCACTTCTTGCAAAGGTGGATTAGGCCAGAAAGAAACAGAAGAAAAACCAGAAACACTCTTTTTCTTTTCTTTTTTCTTTCAATGAGGAAAGAAAAGTGGACAAAAACAGATGGGTAATTGGAAATAGTGATGAGAAAAATTAAAGAAAAGCTTAAAGATGAGAACTGGAATGTGACAAGAAGCAAAAATCATAGTTGTATCTAGAACTCCACTATTAGACAGTGTTAGGTGTCTTTCATAAAAAGCAGATTTACCCTAAGCTGTTCTCAAAGATAAAAGAAGTTGGAAACATGCAGCAACGGAGCAGAGGAGGAGCAGGAGGGGTAATAGAGAAAGAGAGATGCTAGGTAACAGCACCTTTGTTTTTTCTTCTTCCCTCTGCATTTGACTTCCCTCCTCTGCTGCCTGTCCCAGCACCAAAGCCTTGCTCACAATCCAGAGCAACTAAAATATTATGCAAAAGGTTTTACTTCCTTTTCACCCCCTGCCCCAACCATTGCATGACCCTGAGCATAATCCCAGCACACAGCATTCAGAGCAGTGCATTTGATAAATGGCCAGCATGAAAAAGTCTGGAGGTGGAGGGATTGTGTCTCTGCTTTATCAGTGCCCCAGCACTCTGCTCAAACACATTCATTCCACAGATCCCAGCATTAAACATTTTCATTCAGGAACTCTGAAAGATGTAATCTTGTTTTTAAAAAGTCTATTTAATGCAAGAGAAGCTGGGCTGAGGTGTAGGAAGAAAGGAAGGAGGACAGAGGAGAAGGAGGGAAGAAGTAGAGAAAGACATTTAGAGATGTGAAAAAACACTGTCCCTTATGGAAAAATTTTGATTTTGAAGTTTACTCTTCTATTAACATTTAAATTGAAAGGCGTTTCTTCCAAGCTCCACATATGAAACGAGAAAATCTGCATTTAAATAGATACCATTTAAATGTGGGGAAAAATATATATCAGCATTGAATGCTTTCCCATTTGTCTGAAAAGAACTTTTCTTGTAGATGATTATTAATTTTTTTCTTTTTTTCTTTCAGTGTGCTAAAAAGAGAAATTGGAAGTACATTAAAATTCTGGTTGGCATAAGAAAGAGGTGGGGGATGGTTGCTTGATTGACCCTGCTCTGATTCGCAGCTCAGATTTTCTCCAGGAGGGCTGCTGGAGCCTGCAGGAGGCAGTCCAGCCTGCTCCCAGGGTCAGGACCAAGAGGGGCCTCTCCTGCCTGGTCCTGGAGACACCCAGGACCACGGGGCTCCAGCTCCCACTGCAATGGCCATCTCACAGGGGATGTCACCAGGCCCCCATTCCCAGCTGGAGAATCAAACTTTCTGCAGTTTTGTTAGACTCCTCTGGGGCTTCAGGACACCATCTAGAAAACAGAGGGACACACCTCCTTGAAATCCACAGAAAGTCATGCTTTCTGTGCCTCAGTTCTCATAAACTGTAAGAATCTCACCTCTCTAGGTCATTTTGAAGAGTAATACATTAAAGACTGCCAGCTAGGTTCTCTGCAGTGGTAGCCCCAGAAGTCCTAAAAAGGCCTTGGACAGATGAAAACTGGTGTATGGGAATTTCTTCAGAGGTGACTTGGAATTCATTCTGATTAAATCCAAAAAAGAGCAGAGATATGTAAATAAAAAAAAACAGTAGCTCTCACCTAAATACAGGCATCTATAAACTTAGGGAGAGCAACTGGAAATAATGACTCTTATGGGGCCAAGCTGGTATCATGGAGAAAAGGACCTACAATCTCCCACTTTGACACTGGGGTTTCATCAGACCAAATTTTTGCAGCACAATCTCATCTCTAGTCACTGGATTGGTGAAAATAAACATCTGTTGTCACTCAATGCTCCAAAGAATTTGGCCAGCTTGCCCCCTTTGCCTCCCCATCTCCCTCTCCCAGCTTGCTGGAATCTCACAAAGAACAGCCTCATTGTTCGTGGGGTCTTCTGCTGATTTTTCTCCTATGGAGACTGCAACTACTTTCTGAAAACATAATGTGACAAGAATAAATATTTAGTAGAAAAAGCAGGTGCCTGTAAAATAGATTCCCATTTGTCCTTCCCTGCCCCTCTCCAAAACCCAATCATTTCTGTGTTAATAAGCTCACTAACTATAATGTGGCACTAACCTTTCACAATTGATGCCAGCGACATTTTGACAGTTCCACATATGGGCCTGCCAAAAGCAGAAGGAAAATAAATTTGCAATTTGGTAAAGAGCTGGGTGAGCAGCCAAAGCAGCCTGGGGAATGCAAAGAAAACCGCCAAAAAGCCAAACAAAAGCCCACTGCACAGATGTTACACACAGCAGAAAGAGAAAGCACATCCACAGCTGGAGAACCCCAGCAAATGTGTGCTTGGACAAAAAGCCTTAGGCTCCTATTAAGCACAGTGTAGCTTGAGATGCCTCCCAATAAATTCTTCTCTGTGGCAAATTTAGGAGTCTTTCCTAGCAGAAGGGAAATGGGACACGGCCTTCAATCTGTACAAACTACATGGTTAACATCAGATATCACAGGACTCAGCAGTTGCTTTAACAAGGAAACTTCAATATTCCCAGCAATGTGATTAGCTGTAGGGAAGCAACTATTTTCTAACTGTTGTGTGAGGTGTCTTGGAATTTACTTTTCAAAGTATTGCACAAAACATGACTGACAGTTCACAGACTGACTCAGCTACTTGGTGTCTGCATCACACCCCATCTTCTTAAAATTACATATACTGAATCTCATAATATTTGGCTAAAGAAATAACTTCCAGAAAGAGGTCCAATCATCATGTGACAAGATGAAGAAAAGAAGAATGTTGAATGTTGAAGTTTGTTCAGGGGGCTAATTAACCCTCAGTTTGGAGAGGAAATCTATTCTTTGAGCTGAATAGGTCCAGTTTTTGCTGCCAGGCAGTTACTGGTAGGGGGTGAGGTAAGTGGTGCTGTAATCAGTCCTCTTCCTTTTCATTCCAATTTCAGCAAAACTGAAATCACTTTTCTGAAATTAGAGGACTATGGCTTTTATGGTGGTACACTGATGCCTTGGTGGAAAATGTGAAGGTGTGTTTGCTTTATTTGTGCATGTAAATAGTCATGTGTTGTAATGGTATAGCTGATGTACATGGCTAACCAGAGATACAAAATTACTACTAAAAGATAATAGTTAATTGAATTTTCTTTAGGACAACGTGGATCTTCTTGGAACACCAGAAAGAGAGGCATCACAAGGGTCTAGATAAGCATACTACAGCTTGAAACTGAGAGGAAATGGAGCATGCTCTTTCCATATTCAGAAACACAGAGCCAAACATGGAGCCCAAAGGAGCTCTAACGAACCCTAAAATACTCCCTAAGCAAGCAGCTGCTGGTGGAGATGGACTGATACTGAAAGCACAACTTAGATAGCTGAGTCTTTGCACAGGCTGAAGAGAGTAAGCCTTATTATAAATTGTCACAAGCACTCTTTTCAAAACATTTTCCCTGAAGGGTTTTTGTGTGGAAGGAATAACTGCAGGGAAGCTGCTGGACCACTGTATTAACCATGCTCATGGGAGTGTGAACTCCAAGACCTTTTTGAAGTATTGTCACTTGATAGGCAGGGCACTGTGGCCAAGGCTGGACCACAGGTGGGTGTTTGATGCAACTGCAGAACACAGGTGACTGCCTCCAGTGTGACATTTGTATGGGGTCACACCTGATGGAATTGGGAGGATGGTGAAGGTGAGAAGTACAGAGTGTCCAGCAGGTGTGACAGAGAGCATGCTGGATTTCACTATGGTGAGCTTGATTAGAAGCCATTTACATGTCAGACTTTGGGAAACAGCATGGAGCTGCTTCCAAAGCCAGTATGCATAACTCTGACTGATTCTGGCAGCACATTCCTTCACCTAAAATAGCTGGTAGGATCCAACTTGGCATGTAAGACTATCTGACCTCATCAAATTAAAAAAAAAAAGTGGGAACTTGGTCATTGTTTGGCCACAGCACTGCAAGCATGTAGGGTTTCCACACATGGCATGGGACACAGTGAGCCCTTACCTTGTCCCAGCAATGCATCTGACACAGAACAGCCTGCAGGTGCTTAGCCAAAGCTTTCTCCTAAAGTCAGCTTGTTTTCAGTTTTGCAGAGGGCCTCCCTGTCCCAACACCCAGCTCCCACTCCCTAGAGGGCTTAAGTTCCTTCTGACTTCCCGTGCTGCTATTTACACTTTTTCAGACCAGCTCTTGCACAGGTTTCCCTGATGGCAGCAGCCGTGGAAGTGCTGGTTAGCAGCAGATTTTCCTTCGGCTCATATCACCAGTCCTGCTGCTGATAAAATTTCATAAGCCCACACCAAACTGGGACAACTGTGGGAGATTTTCTGAGAAATAACCTCATGCTAATGGAAACTGTCCAGTCTAAACAGCCTCCATGCGCTGACTGAGAGTGTGGGAGTCCGAACAATCTTGGAGCTGTGTGTGGTCTCGCAGGACCCGTACCTTTTCATGGAAAGCACCCCTTGATCTTTGCTAAGGAGAGCAGTGAGTGCTGCCAATGCTGCAGAGTCCTGTGGGCAGCACTCTGACTCGGTCTCACAGAGTGGTGTGAGGCCATGAGAGAGGGCCTAAAGTCTCTGAAGGGACTGATATTTGCATGACAAACGGGATGGAAGCGCCCAGATTCCTGAGGATACTATACTATATATTCTAGGAAATTATCTAAGATCACCTAAGCCCAACAAACAATTCCCCCACAACACCACCAACAGACCCTGGTGGTGTTCCTTAATACCATGTACTTTACAACTATCATCCCAAAGGGTGGATCATTGTTGTTGTCATATACTTGACACTCCTGAAACCAAGTCCCTGTGCAACTCTGTCTCTGAAGTCTGCGGAATGCACAGCAACGTGAGGACAAATGTAACCATCCCCCACCTACCTCATCAATCAGCCAGGAGCAGGGCTGATTATGTGTTTGGAGACAGGCAAGAAAAGAGACACGGAAAGCAGTGACAGTTATAAATGTTTTGCCACCTGAATGTGACGTTAATGTATGTATGCAGTGTGTTCACAATGTTAGGTATTTGTGCACAATCCTAATAAATACCATGTTTGACAGCAGTTCTGCAAGACCACTCAATGAGCTAGAAGAACATGCCATGAGACAGAGTTTCCAGTTTTACTCTGAAAAAAAGAAATATCCCTGTACTAGTCAGATCCTTGACTTAGTGGAAATCTAGAGCAACTCCAATAAGCTCCATATAAAGTGTAATTACTCAAAAAAATATTGAAATGACCAGACAGATAAGTGATAAAAGCCTGCTCCATAAGACACATTTGATTTCTATTCCCCAGAAGAGAACCTTAGTAAGCTTCTGAGTTAGATCAATCGCATGGTAGTGCAACATCTCCATCTCAGGGACTCTTTTTTTTGGGGGGAAAGGTACCGTTATCCTGTTTCTTTCACTGGATGATGATGATCTGGTGGCTGCACTCCCAAGTCAGAAATTCATCATACTACTCAACCTGCCTCATAAGTTCACCTTAAAGGCCAAGTCTCTGATAGTGATGTAGATCAGAGATATTTTTAACACAAATTGGAAGCTGACTGGAAAACTACCCTGGCAATTTCCTCATGCTGCCCAGGGGCTGTGGTGCTGCATGTGGACACAGGTGGGCCTGACTGGGTGCTGTCCTCTCTGAGGGACAGCCACACATCCCCATGTCAGCAGAGCACCCCAAAAGCAGTGACACGTGTCTGTGCAGTTGTCTGCTTGATTCTGCCTTTCTACTGTTTTTGAGATGTTACAAAAGAGGGAAAGTTAAGTATCACTTAAAAATGTTGATATACTCTATATAAAAAACCCAAAAGGTCTCATATGGGCATTTTCTTATAAGAAAGCTTCTGGCTTTTCGTTTCAAACTGCCTTTTTAAAATTTGCACTTACATTTTAAAGAAAAAATATTCAAAAGTATTAAGACAATCAAAGCACCTCAATTCAGCCAAAATTCTCTTGGATGCTCCAAAATAAACTGTTGTTCATTTTGCTGAAAAACTTTTAAAAGCCACCTGCAGCCCTGCCACCATGCTGTTTTATTCACTTTGCCTTTCCAGCCAGAAAGCCCTTTCATTTCAATAGCCCTGTCCATCAGTGCAGCACCTGAGCAGTGGCAGAGGGCTAATAATATCCCTGGCAAGAAAAGAAAGCTAAACTGGGAAGCCAAGCTTTGACAGCGGTGGTAAAACCAGAATTGATTCTCAAATATTTTGGTTTTGAGATGACATACGGTTCCATTTTTGTGCCTGCACACGAGTGACTCAATTTGGGATCTGAAATCCTTGTAGCACATTTTCTTGCTTTTGAGAAGCATCTTGGTTCATCTGTATTGGCTGGTTCACTCACTTCCTAATGTGTCTCCCTAGATCTGATACAGCATTTGAAGCTATGGTGGGTACATATGTGAAGGAGGGGGAACAAATGAAGAGAAGGACCCACTGTGCATTGCTAGCAGTCACACATTTCTAAAAAGCTGTGGTTAGGAGATCCCTAATTCACTTAACCTCTTTGATCTCATCATGCAGTATGAGATGCTGAAAGGGAAAGAAAAGATTGCAGGCAAGCTCTTCTACATTTGCACATCAAAACACATGCCTCAACCCAGTACAGAGCAGCAGACAGATATAGTAAACACACTTGTGAGAGATGGAAAAAAACAACTTTTGATTGGGAAAGAAGAGCTTTACTTCCTGGTGTAGTACTTCAGTATGTGCAATAAGAAAAAAAAAACCAGAAAACTCAAACTGTTTCAGGAAGCTATGCACACTGGGGCCAGGATTCATTTCTACTGCTCTCCACCGGCTACAGGCATGATTTATCTCCCTTTTTTCCTCGGTAATTAGCAGTACAGCACAAGGCAGACATTTGTGCCTCAGACAACAATGACCTGCACCTTAAAAGAACCTATTCTGCCAAATGCTCAGGCACCAAAAGATGCATTTTATCAGGGTTGAGAACTCCATTCTCTTTTCCTTTAACTGAAATCTGTCTATCTAGAAAGCTAAGACACAAGACCAATGCACGCCAATATCTGTATTTTAAGAAAACACAAGCTGTTGATCTGCCCTTCCAGCCGTCTCCCCACCATCTTCCCTTCTATCTGTCCCTCTATCCCCATCTCTGGTGCAAGTCCCTCCTTTTGTCAACCTGCCCTTCTCTGCTTGTCTTCATTTTGCATTGTCTTTCACTTCTCCTTTCTTAACACACACCTCCCTTTCCTTCCTAACATCCCCCTATAATTTCCTCCCATTTCCTTTCTCTCTCTCACAAGTCTGACACATCTTAACACCCTCCCTGTGACTTTCAAGACACATGAAAAGCTGTAGTCAGGTATTAGATTCCTTATCAAGTCAAAAGAAAATATTAGGGAAGTCAGTGGACAGATGCAATGATTATGGTTCAGTGTGGACAAGAATGACATCAGTCTCTATGGTCCCAGACGTGATTTAAATTGTTGGTAAAATGCATCATCATTGATTTTCCACTTCCTCCCTTTGTGGTATCTCATCAGGGCTAAGGTAAGAGAGTTTGGGTACCTTATCTCTGCCTTTCTTATCTCAATGCAGTTGCTTTCTCTTATATATGAAGTCAGCTATGAATATCCGGAATTTGTGCAGTTAGATATTGTCCTCTACTATTTATTGCTAAGTTACTGATACTCTTAACTGTAACAGCACTTGATGCTTTGCTTAGCAATTTTTTTTACTGTGCTTGCATTTATTTATTTTTTTTTAAATCCCACCTAGTGAGGCATAAGGAAGCCCAAGAGGATCCTACATTCTGATATTTCTAATGGCTTGCTATCCTGAAGTATGAATTTTATACTGCTCTTTCTAATTTAACCTTTTCAGGACATGTTCACTGTGTTCCTGTGGTGTCACACACACAAAGCACGCTCATGACTTGGCTTTTCATCTCTGAGCAGTGTTTTTACCTAGGGCCCTACCCATGAGCCTCACTCACCGAGGGGTGCAGGGGATGCTCAGATGAGTCTCAGTGTCCCTATGCAGGTTCCATTTTCCCAGAGGCAGTGCTCCAGCCACAGGGAGCCATCCCCAAGGCATGGTGGTTTTCTGGGTCCTGCCATGTCCCTGCAAATGGGACCTCCTCCTCTAGGGAAGGGACATCCCTAGTGCCAGCAGGTGCCTGCAGACCATTGTCCTGCTGTGTTCAATGAACCACAAAGGAAACACAGCAACAGCTTGGGCTCCTTTGTCTGCAAATCCAAGTGACCCAAGTCTGGCACAGACCCTGATCACCAGAGCAACTAGACAGCATTAACAACTTAGCTTAATTACATCCTAATGTCTTTACAAAGAGCCTATGAGCAAGATTTCAATTAATTTTAACTATATATAAATTTAACATCTCTCTATCATTCCATTAAGATGATCTGGGACAAGACAAAGATAAACATAGATGTTAACATTCTATAAAGCATGAGATTTTTAATTAATTTTAACAAAAAATTAATTATCAAGTTATTTATAAAGCTCATAAAATTCATTTTCTACTCACAGAATGTACTATCTGTACATTTGGGATCGGTTTGTTCTGTCTCTCAAACAAAACAGAGATTCTCAACCCCTTTTGACTTAATCTGGTTTTACTATGGAGCATAATCAGCAATCCTTATTAAAAATAGCTTTGGAATTCTCAAATCAAAAACCCATCTAAGTGCAAAGTCCTATTAATGTTTTCAGTGAACATTTTTATTATCATGTGGAAAGCAAAATAAGGTTTAGCTCAGGCAGGAGCCTGTTTGACTGAACCAGAAACGCATCTTGCTGGGAGTAACAGCAGGAAAGACGCCATGCCCTTAAAATGAAGCTCCTTTAAAGTCAAGCTGTGCTCTGGCCCAAACAAAGTCACTTCATTCCCAGGACAGGGTTTGAAGCTCTGCAGGCACATCATTAAGTAGGCATTTTCAAGCAAAGAATCCCACCTGATAAATCACGAGATGGATCAGTCTGTGGAAGACGATGCGTCCTGAGTTGAGACTTTCAATTCATTTATTAGAGGGCAGCTCAGTTTCAGAATTGCCAGGTCAGGGTTTGCTGGCCATTAAAGATGCCCAGCTTGCTGGCTGTTAATTTTAAACATGACTGCATAAGCTTCCTGGCCACAGAGCTGTAACTTGTAGAGACACTCAGAGCCTAGGGGTGGCATCTTGAGGGCCCCACCCAGGGACAGCCATTTCCCACATTTAGGGCAGTCTGACTGCACCCACCTGCAAATACATTTATGGGGACATTTCTCAAGCTGTGGACATGTTTTCTAGTCCACCCCCTGCCCCCACAGATGACTTTGAAAAAGCCTAGGGGATTTGCTCCAGAGAAGCCAGACTTCTCTCCCTGGCACATGGCAAACACAGTCGTACCACTGGGCTTGGTGCACTGAGAAGCCCCAACCCTGAATCTCCTTCAATCCTCCCCAGACAGGCTCAGGGGTCAGAAGCAGGGTGCAGCCACACCAGCTGCCATCCCTATAATCAGGGCCATTAGCAGGTTGCTATGGAAGTTTCCTCTCCCTGGAGAAGGTGTCAGGGCACTGCTCAGGGGAGACAGGAAATTAAAGAGGAGGAAGGGAAAATGCAGATGATGGGTAGAAAAACATTGTCGGTTGAAACTCCCCCCAGAGCATTATTGCCTTGGCCAGAGCAGACCACACACTTTATAGGCAGGACTGTGTATTTTGTCTCTGGAGAAATGCTCGCCTTGGCATGACTAATACAAGCAAACCCAGCACAGCAGAAATGTCACCAAAGTCTCTCCCACACAGGACCTGTGATTACCATAACTGAGTATTCTTAACCTGCTGCACCTTTAATGGGTAGCTAAGGAAAGATGGGAAGGAGGAGAAAATTATGCTGAATTTTAGCATCTTCCTGAATTTCGGTAAAAACATGTCTTCTGGAGAATAAAAAGAATTAGAAGCATCAGGAAAGTTCAATTCCCTTTCTACTACATATTCCCAACTTTCAAACCCTGGAAAGAAACAGAGCAAATCCCTCACAAAACCATATCTCCTGACTGGGAAGAAAGTGCAGACAAGACTTAGGGAGAGGTTTAGTTACCAGCCCACACTGACTGCTGTAACAGTGGGGAGAAGCAGCTGAGGAAAGAGACTGGAACGAAAAGCCTTTAAATGGTTTTTGTTCCTCCAGAGTCACAGGGGGTGAGAATCCATAGTCTAGGTAAATCTAGATGTAAAACGAGCAGAGACCCAGCTGGAATCAGTTTAGTGATATAAAGACACATAGTCTTAATTAAGGGAGTTGCGATTTGCCAATGAAATCCCAGCAGGGCGTCTGTCTGCCTGATCAAAGACTCAACTTTCTGATGGAATCTTAAGTGCATGAGCCATGAAATTACTTTTTGAGAAGGGAACATGCAGCACAAAGAGGCAGAGCAAGAGGGGAGGAGGTAGAGGGGAGAAGGAAGGGAGGTAGGGAGAGATGGGGAGCAGATTGGAGCTCCAAGGGATGCTACTGGAGCTCCATCCCCTCCCTTCAAACAAAGCTAGAGAGGGGCAGGCTGGGGAAAAAAATGATGTCAAACTACCATCAGAGTCAGCACTTAAAATCATTATCCAGCCCACTGAATAAAGACACATTGCTAACTTGCTTTTCTTTCTTTTGTGTTTTGGGGTTTTGGGGTTTTTTGCAGTAACACAACACATTTCCCTCCATTTTCTTGCAGAAGAATGAAACAATAAGAATATTTGCTCCGAAAGATATCAAGCTTTTCAGTATACATAGGAAGAGTTTCAGATCAAGTCCCAAAGTAGGCAAATCCTGCATGATCTGGAATTAAAGTGCTGTAGAGCCCTAAAACACAGAAAGCTCCATAAATCAAGACACGAAGTTGACAGAAGACAATTTTCCAGCTTCATTTATCATGTCTGTACCACATAAGCATTCCCACAGCACTCAATAAACTTTCCAAGTCCCATCTCCTCACATAGCAGACTCTGTACAGAGCTACATGGAATTAACCCAGAAAAGCCTCACCTCTGTTAATGAAAGTCTAGCAAGGGATCCAGGGGTCATGATGTTTCCGAACATCTCACACAGGTCTTCTCTGACATTTAAATGTGTATTTTTTTAAAAAAAAACCTCTCATCACCAGACTAAAACCCAACACAGTGATCACAGAAATTATTATATCAGAAAAAGCCCACCATCACCTTGTCATGCCATCTTCCTCAAAAATGACCAAGCAAGGTCTTCAAAGGAAGAAATAAAGCACCTCTATGCACGTGCAGTGCAGGGCAGGGCTCCATTTCATGGAAGAATAGTCTCAAGCGAACATGCTGGGCCATATTACTGGTCAGGCAACAGCATGAACCTAATAAATCTCAATCAGCATATTGATGCCATGCCAGGATTTAAAGCAGAAGAGAAAATAAGCAATCAAGCCCCATTAATTTCTAGCTGCGTTCAAAATGCCTGGAAGAAAGCAATGGACTTTGTAAAATAAAGATTAAAGAAAGAAAATACTCCATTTTCAAGCATCTCCACCCATTTGTGTGGCAAAATGCCTGCAGGTTTCTGACAAGTGGCTGCACAGCACAGAGAGCAGCTCTGATCCCAGCCTGGTGGCAGTAACATGGTGCATCCACTGCTCCCCACTGCTCACTTGGTCCTTAGTGACACTGTTAGATATACAAGGAAAACAAATCTCAGCAGCATTCCCCAAGTCACCTCTAAAGCACTGCTTCAGGACTGTGAGCCCTCGAGAAAAAAAAAAAAAAAAAAAAAAAAAAAAAAAAGTTGAACAAATAAATAAGTGGGTCAGAGAATTTAAACATTTACCTTAATTACCCTATATACACATGTGGGTGTCTCCCTTCATGCCCCACTCAGAAAGTGTCAGTCACCCCATTAACTGAGTAAGGTATGGTCAGCCATGCAGCAGCTGCAGAACACCTGCTCCTGGAGACAAATGGGAGCTGCCACAAACCAGAAGTTGACCTCTTGGTCACAGGTGCCTTGCTTGCAGTGGTGGGAGAACTTTTGAAATTTGCATTGGTGAAAGAAATATTTTCCTTGCAGCTTTTTGCCCCACAACACCTGCTGTCATGAGGCCCTTTTCTGCATAGCTTCACCACTGTGGGATGAAAAAGCCTCCTTCAACACAGCTGTGGCCACCAGCTCCCTTTCACTCAACCAGCTTTTCTCACTTCTCAATCTTTTCAGAGCCTAGGGAAATGGATTTTCTCTCTTGCCTCTTCTCCCTGTCTCCTGCCACTCATTATTGTGTGCCAGCTGTTCCTGTACTTGACATTTTTGAAGAGCGAGTTTATGTAAGAGATACAGCTCAAATATAAGGGAAGGTGTTTTCCAGGAGCATATAACAATTTTTTTAAAAGCTGTTTTTAAGGAGGATTAGCAGCTATATCATCTATGGGCCTTCTTCAAAATACTTTCTTCTTACTATTAGAAAAGGCTTCACAGTGAAGCAGCAGTTTTACAAGCTTAGGTTTTCCAAGCAGGTTCTGTGCTGTGCTTGAGGGGATAATTAGAAGCACCAAAATACACTATTAATTTGTGCATCCTTAGTCATAAAGTGCTGGCTCTGCTGTTCATCCCCAAGCATGCTGAAGATCTAGAGGAAAATATCCCAACATAACTCCAAGTTCTCAGTTACTCACACTTCATTTTCCAAGCCAAAGAGCAGCGAGCAGCCAGTCAGGGTCAGGAGAAAATCTAAGCTTCTAGTTGCCTTGACAAATAGAATTTCTGGTGCCTGGGACTTCATGTTTTCTCAAGGTATCTGACTCAGGACTGCCCAGCACCAGCTGTTGAGCCACCACCTACATCTGTACGTGTGCATATATGTATGTATGCACCTACATCTGTATCTGTGCATGTGTGTGCATGTGTGTATATGGCAACTGCACATATATGGCTGTTAATGCTAAAATATGCACACTACACAGTCTTTTTGAAAGTTTCTTTGAAAGGCTTCCTTTAGGATACTCTTCTGTATTTCACTGAAAAATCCAAGAGGCCAGAATCTTGTAATGCCACACCAAGTGCCTTTTATCACTACAGGACCAGATCAGGAGGATGGTTTTCTACTCATGGTAAATATGAATACCAAGGAGAGGTGAGTTCTGATCCTGGACTGCAGCCTTCCACCCAGGGAAGTGCACATCTCTCCTTCTTTCCTTCCCTCTATCCCATAAGAAAAGTCTTGTCACCCTTTGAGATGCTACAGGTACATCAGACCAAATGAAAACAACAGGAGTGAGGTGCTCCAGCCCTTCACAGACCATGTTTTTTTCTGCTCTCCTTGTCATGTATTTCTGAGCACTCCTGCTTTCTCAGAACTCTCTGAGTTCGGACAGCATTTTCTCCTTTTAAGAATAATGGTTGCTTGTAGAGAAGACGTGATCAAGAGTCACTCCCTGCATGCAGCTCTCTTGCTTGTTTTGCTCATCAAGAGATTCCCCCTTCCCCCCTTCCTTATATAATGAAAAAGTCCTAATCCCTCTCTCCCCACAAACACTCTGCTTAAAATCAGCACTCATTGTAGTTGGTCCTGAGATCTCAAAGGGCATTAATTGCTTTGGGCTTCACCTCCGAGCTGTTGAATACTGATAATAACTGGTTTGCCTGGGCTTGGTGCCTAAATAGCTGATAATTACAGCCCAAGAACAGCAAGGAGCATGCTGTCTTTCTGCCACAGCCGTCTGTCTTCTGGTTTGCTAGGCATCTGTCCACCTGTCTCTAGGCAATTGTTCCTATTTCTACTTGACTTTCTTCTCCATCTCTGTCACATTTTTGCTTCTCAGTCTTTCTTTTTTTGTGGGATTTATTTTCAGATTCTGACATCTTTGATCTCTTGTCGACAAAGAACCCAGCTACACTTTCAGAAATCCAAACATTTTATCAACCCTCAGAAGCAGGGGTGATGTGCTCACTCAGGATGTGTCAGGTGAAACGTCACAAACAATTAGAGAAGGAGAGAGACTTTCCAGCCCTCAGGGGAACCATCCTGTCTGCATTCTGTGCTTCACCTTCTGACTCTGCGGGAACTGGAGCACTGAGCTGCTGCAGCACCCATCCAGAGAGACAAGTAGGAAGAGATACAAACATGCAGGGAAGATGTTAAAGGTTTGGGAGAATAAAGGGGTTCGTGTCCTGCAAGGGAAACCAGGTGGATCCTCATCTACCTTCCTCTTTAGCTGTGACAAAATGGAGCCATCCCTGTGCATCTGAGACAAATGTGTCCCCAGCAGAGACAGTTTTCATATAACCTCACTGTGTTATTGTGACCATCTGCTCCCCCATCCTTGCCAGACTCCCATGGACCAAGAGGATCACTGTACTGACCAGGAGTCAGGCACTGAAATAGAAGCACAGTGTTACAAGCCAGAAGGGTGATGCAGAAATTTGGGTCGTGCTGTAGCTCAGTGCACTGGAAACACAGAAGGATAAAAAGAGCACAGAAGCCTAAGAGTAATGTGGGCCAAAACCCAGGGTTGGCATATTGGTTTGCAGACCATGGTGAGAATCTGTGGAGCCTCTGATGTCTCCAGAGCCTGCTGGGTACAGTGGAGAGAAGAAACTGCCTGCCGCTCTGTTACACCATCTGAAGAGTCACAGGCCACCTGGGACTGCTGGGATGAGCTGTTCATACAACCTAGAGCTCCCCTACTAGGATCACCATGTGCAGAGGGCTTTTCTAGTAAAGGAGCTTACAGAACTTTTGCTCCCTACGTGGTTGCCTGAACAGCGTAGATGGGCAGCTGAAAGAGCCCTGGACACTGCTGTACACATCTTCCCGCAACTCTAAAAAAGTGGTCATTTGCATCTTCTGTGAAAGTTTAGGTCTAAACTCCCCTCTCCTGCCCTTGCCTCCCTCTCTCATGCACAGATTCTAAGCAGGCAGCTGTTGGGTCCTGGAAGGAGCAGCCTATCTCCACCCCAAGAAATTATCTCAGCTCTTCTCTTTCTCCTGTCAATTCTACAAAATTATTCTCCTGCGTTCTCTCCTTCCCTCTCCTTTCCTCCTGATCCAGCAAATAATGCTTTTCCTTCCTGAGAAATAGCACCATTGCCTCTTGTGTTGTGCACCCTGCCAGATGGCAGGGGGAAACAACTATCTGCACAAGGAAGCGTTCTGGCTCTCTGTGCACAGGAAACAGCCAAAAAGAAAAGGAAAAACACTTGCAGATGATGTGCCTCCTGACACAGACTGATACAAATCCAGGAGACTGATAGTTAAGCCTCTTGCACTTGTCCTTCATTTTATTTTTTCCTGTGCTTTGATCTGTGGGAATAGATGACTGCCAAACAATAGAGGCTGGAGGGAAGTAAAGGTCCAAGCTCTTACAGATGCTGACCTAGTATTAGAACTCCATGTCTTGGCTGCTGCTTTCCAGCCCATGGCTGTTTAAAAAAAAAAAAAAAAAAAGGATGGTGAAAGAGAAAGCCCTTTCCACTCCAGCTTGATATGCTTTCTCTATAAGTCATACAGCCCTCTCCAGAGGTGGGATGGAGGTTGTGTTTGCCCGGATAATTGTTGCAACATCACGGACAGTAATGCATTGTTTGCTAACTTCAATCAGGATATCTGGGACGTGAAAGATGTTTAATCTTGTTCTTGTCACAACACTGTGGTTCTTTACTGAGGCTCTGATGACATGGATCATGTCTTCAAAGTCTTCCAGGTAAACCAGCCCCAGAGCCACTTGTATGTTCATCCAACCTGACCTTAAAGACTTCACCTCAGATTTGGACCTGAATCCGCAACTTGAGGGGACATGGATTTAACCTGATGTTGAAGAATGCATATACAGCAACATTACTGCTGTGGCCTAAGGCACCTCAATTATATCCTCCACTGTTCTGGTTTAACGAGCTCTCAGTCAGCCTATGGAAAATATTCTATATTTGAAAACCACCTTTAAATATGTGTGTGGTGTGTGTATTCAGATACGACTTCCCCCTGCTGTTACTGAAAGAAATTCAGTTTGAAAGTCTCCTTCATTTGACACTGTACCTAGGAGGACAGGGACAGGTTGCTTGGGAAGTGCAGATCTCTGTACTCCTAGGCTGTCTGGAGAAGAAAACTGCCTGGTGTCTTAAAATTTTGAATGATTCAACCTTTAATAGCAGTGAATGCAAAACAAAATGAGCCTGACGCCATTTTCTCCAGTGATGTGCCATGGCTTATTAGGAAGGGGTTATAAGCTGCTTTCCAGTGAACTTGTTCTCAGACAGATAAGCTGACTAGTGGGAAATCAATCACTATGAATTTTGATAGCAGCGCCTGCTGAAGTAATTACTTCAAACATCAATAATGCTGCTCACCTGCCTGTGCAGTTTTCAGTCATGCTGAAGGTTAGATTAACACCACAGAGCTCCTGGGGACTTTTGTTTGTTTTGTTTATGTTTTCCCTATCTTTTTCCATCTACTTCCTTAAATATTTTTCTTAAACACTGATTTAATTGAAATGCCACTTTGTCCGTTCCTCTCTTTCTCTGTCTTCTCACCCAAGTAATCAAAAGGAGTTTGCTTGTATCAGTGAAATTGTCTCTGCAATTCTGTGTGTACGGGAGCTGCTGCTGATCCCTCCTGGCAGACTCACTGAGCATTGAAAGCTCACGTCACATCTCTCCTCAGCTGTTTGTGCCTGTGTTTAAGTTAATATGTATTTAGAGAGATGGTCAATAACTCTTCAGTGCCAAATGCTCTTAGAATCATGGAATAGTTTAGGTTGAAAAAGGCCTCTAAGATCATTGAGCCCAACTCTTAGGCTAGCACCATCAAGCCTGTCATTAAACCATGTCCTTAAGTGCCACCTCTACAAAGCTCCAGGATTCCAGTGGTGATTCCACCACTTCCCTAAGCATCCCATTCCAATGTTTGACAATTATTTTGGTAAAAATATTTTTTCTTATATCCAATCTTAAACCTCCCCTGGAACAACTCGAGGCCATTTCCTCTTGTACTATGACTTGCTCCTTGGGAGAAGAGCCTGGGCTCTGTGCTCCTTTCAGGCAGTGGTGGAGGGCAATTAGGTCCCCCATGAGCCTCCTACCTTTGGCCTCAGCCCATTGATTCAGCCAGTCCAGATCTTTCAGCAAAGCCTTCCTACCCTGCAGCAGATCAACATGCCCATCCATCTTACTGTCATCCAGATATAACTGATCATGATATTACACAGGGCTGGCCCCAGCTGAGCCCTGGGGGACATTAGTGACTGGCCACCAGGAGGATGTAGTACCACTCACCACAACTCTCTACACCTGATCATCCAGACAGTTTTTAACCCCCCAAAAAGTGCACCTGACCAAGCCATGAGCAGCCAATTTCAGGAGAATGTTTTGGGAAGTGGTTCAAGGCTTCATCTAAAATCTAGGTAGTTGACATCCACAGCCTTTCCCTCGTTCACTAATTGAACTGAATATTTTCACCCTGGCCTGTGTATGATGTGATTTTAGTTCCCACACAGAAAAACTTGTCATTCAGGTTTTGCCCTACAGACTGGGAGCACTGATAATTCCTAACTTAAAGCACATCTTACCAAAATGTTAAGATAATACAAGAGTGCCTAAAATGTGACTGACTCAAAATTATTTCACTTTGGAAGAAACAAGAGAATGGTTGGTAAAACACGTGTGTGCATCCTTGTATGTTCAGCATAAGGTAAATTAAAGAGTTATTAGTCCACAGAGAAACTAATTATTTCATCCAGTTACTAAACACCATGATAAAATTATAACATTATCTAAAATGTGTATTATTTTCATTTTAAATACAATGAATGATCTGAGTTTTGGACTACTGTGCTTCACAGACTGCAACCTCCTCCATTTGCCACAACTCCTAAGCCCCACGCTATCTCCTGCTGCCTTATGCTAAATATCCTCAAGGTCTCCCACTGCTGCCACTTTTATACCCAAATTTCACACAGCCCCAGAAGTTCTGCTCTCTCTGCTGGAGCAGCAATATATTTATTACTATATTATTATTGTATTTCAGCTCGCAGCTATAGTAAACTCCATCCTGCTGTAACCCCTACCTCCATCTACCATTAGACAGCATGGGATTCCCACAGACTTGGCAAATTTGATAGATTTGTTTATCAGCTCATCAGAACTGATGCAAGCATGGACTTACTGCCTGACTGAAACTGAAAGCTGGAAGAGATGTGCCAGGGGGTATTTTTCTCACTTTGCTTATCTTTCTCCATCCAGTGTGGAGAGCAAATAATAGTGATACTCCAGGAAACATTAATTTGCATTTGGGTTTCATTCCTATAAATAGCCTACTCCTCTCCAATTAAACATTCTGGAAGCTCCTTTTATTGTCCATTACACTGAGCTAATATAGCTAATATCTAGCTTATATAGATGTCCTTTGTTTATAGCAGTGATTGAATACACATCACAGATTTCAGAAGAGAAATCCTCCACAACCCAAATTTCAGATCCAAAAAGTGTTCTGCTGATGATTGCCCACACAAATCCAAGCAAGGAAAGAAAGAAAACCAAGTACTTTCTTGTCTGAATGACAATTTCTACTCCCAGCAGAAGATGACATCCATCACTTTAGCACTACTTAGCCAATCACCACAGCCACAGTAAGAAGGGACAAGCAGCTCAGGGAAGAGTACTCAAAACCATGAATAATCAGGATTTTTTTTCATGTAGGCTTCTTACTTATCACTTAGCTGAAGGTAGCCAAAAGCAAAAAAAAAAACTGCACCTTTAACTAAATTCTAATCCCATTATCTTAATTCAGTTTTACTGAACTCAGGTAACTAAGAACTGAATTTGGTCTTGAGTTGTGCAATCCCTTCATGCACAGTCATTCCCCAGCTCTGCCCAGCCCCTCTAATATGCAAATTGCTCCGTGAGTCCTTCTGCGGCTGCGCGGTGCCCACTCGGGGTCGCACGGTGGTTGTTGGGGATGAAGGCTGGTAGTCTTCCTCAGGGTTGAGGTTCTCACCACAGCCCTCCACACATATGCTCTCTGAGCTCCTGGTCTCAGTCCAAGTCAGAAGGCTGGCTCTATCCTGTTGCCTAGGTCTTATGAGTTCCAATTATCTGGAGGTCTTGTGAGTCTGGTATGCTGCACCTGCATTTTTGTAGACTATTTCAGTTTATCATGCCTTCTTGCATACTTTTGAGGTTTTTTCTGAATGTAAACTTCATCTACTGTGAGAGCTGTGTCTCATCCTACAGTCTGTAGGCCTAGCATGAGTGATTTTAGGCAATAAGCATGTTGCGCTTTTGGTAAAATCTAAAGAAACTTCTAATTTCTAGTCTCTTTTTTCAGTCTGTATGACAAATCAATCTTTGCTGACCTCCTGTGAGAATGTCCGTTCAGTTTATTAACAGGAAAGTGCTCTTAATTGATCTAACATTGTTTATCCCATTGTTATCAAAACTCCTCCATACAGGAGGAGTTGGGAGAAATGAGGACACCTCAGTAAAGAGGAACTTAAGTAGAAGAAAGAAGATTTTGGTGGCTGAGAAGGGGATTTCAACACTACCCAGACAGGTAACAGTAGGTCACAAGAATGGTTCCTGTCTGGATTTTGAAAAAGATCTTACACTACTCCAAAATAAAATTGGGATTTTCAAAAAATTCTCCTCCTTCTTTGAAGTAGCAGGAAAATTGTGTGGTAAAAGATCTGAGATTTCTGATATTTGTTTAGCACTTCACATAAACATGTTTAGAAGGAGTATATGAAAATGAGTAAAGAGGAGGTTATTAAAACTCCGAACAATGCCATTTATTTTGATCAAGAGTAAAGAAGTTGATAAAGACTTTCAACTGAACCTGGTGAATCTGTGAATGAGCACAAAGACAAGAAATGAAATTTGGTGCTGAAAAACGTAAGGTACCTGAAGGAATAATTTGAACTCATTGCACAAATTACTGACTTCTAAATTATCCATGAATTCCATGGACAGTTCAGTGTGTGTGGCAAAGGCAATCTTCAGGATAAATTAAATATCAAGCTGTATGAAGAAATGAGAAAAGAAGAACATTGAAATATGGTAGTTTCTTTATAGTAATTCATCATTTCCATGTAGGGAAAGAATTTAGTTTAAAATTTGGAAGGGTATGACTAGAAGGAAAAAAATCAGTTACAGAAAGAGCAACTGTTACAAGTCTGGAAACACGGAGGAGAAAAAAGACTATAATGACTTCTCAGAAGAGCACACCCCATTCCATAGGGAAGAATTGCATGGAAACAAGAATGGTGAAGAAAAGTTAAATTAAGAGATTTTAATTCTCTCTTCCTCCTATGAGAAAATAAATTAATCATTGACAAATGACAGTTGCCTGGAAACCATTACGACCAGATTACAATCAATAAGGGCAACAAAAGTTCAACATCTGCAAGCAATACTTACATACCCACACCCACATGCATACAAAGTACACAGGTACCAACAAATGGTCTGAAGGCTTCAAGAGAAGGTATTTGAAGAAAATTGGAGTGAAATCGAGAAGAGACCAAAGATTACAGAGGAAACATGACTGAAAAGTGGAAGTACTTTATATAAGAGTTAATTGTCTAGTCAAAATGCTGGTATCACAGTGAAAAGCTTACAACATTGGATAAGAAAACAATGCTTGGTTTGATGGCAAATAAAGCAGTAATTAGAAATTGAAGCAACATATGGTAAAATGTAAGGCAGCAGTTACAGGTGGCAGTCAGTGCAAATGAAAATTGTATGGGGTGTACAGTAACTGATGAGGGAAGCTGAAGAAATTAAGGAAAAAAGCCTGGCTGACAGAGTTAATAACAAATCCATAGAATCATTAAAGTTGGAAAAGACCTCCAAGGTCATTGACTCCAATCCTTGACTGAATCCCACCATATCCACTACACCACAACACTAAGTCCAGCTGTTTCTTGAACACTCCCAGGATTGGTGACTCCATCACCTCCCTGGGCAGCCCATTCCAATGCCTAACCACCCTATCAGTGAAAACTCTTTCTTGATATCCAATCTAAAAATTCCTTATGAAGCTATGTCCTCTTGTTCTGTCACTAGCTGTAAGGGAGAAGAGGCTGGCCCCAGTATTCCTTGGTCTTGCTGGCCATCCTATTGCTGATACAGGCCAGGATGTCACTGGTCTTCTTGGCCACCTGGGCACAAACTTCCTCTTGTACAGCCACTGTCACCAGCATTCCCAGATCCTTTTCCTTCGGGCAGATTTCCAGCCACTTTTCTCCCAGCCTGTAGCACTGCAGGGCATTTTTGTCATCCAAGGGCAGGACCTGGCCCTTGGCCTTGTTGAATCTCACACAGTTGGCCTTGGGCCATCGATCCAGGCAGTCCTGATCCCCCTGCAGAGCCTTGCTGCCCTTCAGGAGATCAACACCCCTACCCAGCTTGATGTCATCTGCTGATGACTGAGGGAGCACCTGAACCCCTCATCCAGGTCATCAATAAAGATACTAAACAGGCCTGGCCCCAACAGTGAGCCCAGTGACTGGCCACCAACAGGACATAACTCCATTCTCCATCATCTCATTCCCTAGGCCCAGTCATCCAGCCATTTTTTCACCCCCCCAGAGTGCACCTGTCCAAGCCCCGAGCTGCCTGTTTCTCCAGGAGAATGCTGAGGATATCTAAAAACACTCTGGGAACAAAAGAAATCTGCTGTAAGTAGAAGTAGGATACTAGATAAAAGTGGAAAAATTGTTAACGCCGATGTAGCAAAATGTCTTATAACCATTGCTGTGGCTGTTTAACACACTATGTATGTATTTAATATTTACTGAGTTGGTAATAATTAATTCCAAACATACTGGGAACCAGGGACAAGTTCTATGGGCCAAACATGCAATACCCATAATTCTTGAAAGGCTAGCTTACAAATATTCCTTGGCACCATGATGTCAATTTTTAATACACTGTAAAATGTTGAGAAATTTGTTAGGATTGGGGGAATCTTAATGTTGAGTCAACAGTCCAAAAGGGCAGAGGAAGAAGGGAGGGTTCTCAGGTTCTCAGCCTGACAACACTCATAGGAAAGATCACAGAAATGCTGAGCCAATATTAAATATATGAAACATTATCAATAAAATTCATGCCAAGAAACACAGGATTATGGGGACAAAGAATTTTTAAAGCAATAGAATTTCGTACTCTAATTAAATTACAAACTCCATCGACAAAGGTAAGTGAATATCCTACAGAAATTTTGGCTTTTGTAGAGTTTGTGACTTATTATCTCATAGCACTGTGATTGCATTATACCTTGACAATAAAGTATTCAACGAAATGAGGACTATCTGAGGAATCTCAAAAAGGAACAAAGAGCAGAATCGTCATTCAGTAGGAGGATTTGGTGTGAGGTTCTGCATATATCAAGAGTAAACAGAATGTGATTTTACATCTCATCACCAATGTAGAAATAAATGCAAAATACTTGTAAAGGTGAACTTTGCAAAGACTGGTAGAGAAGAAGAAATATTAAATAAAGTGGATCCCTTCTAAATTATACCTGTTCAAACTGAATACATTTTAATTCAGCCAAATAGAGAGTAATATGTTAAGGACCAAGGAATGCAGACGATATCTACAAAGCAAGACACTGCAACTGGGAAAGCAGGGACCTTGAGAAAGATTAAGGTTCTCTGTGGATAAGCAGAAATATAGAAAAATGGGTGAATACAAGCCTGTAAAGTGAAACACCTTCAAATAAGAAATGAGGCAGAAATTACACTGCAAGTGATTAACTACTGGAAGAAATTACCAAGAGAAGCAGTAACTTCTCCATCTCTAAGATTCCTCACATAAAGAGTTGATGCCTTTTTGGAAAATGTACTTTCACCAAATACAAATTATCAGCCTCCATACAAATGGAAGTCAATGAAATTAAATAGCCTGTGTTCTATAAAAGTCCCACTATTACAGTATCTTGCATCTTCTGGCCTTAAGGACTTTGGCTTTGCAAAAGAAGGCTTTTCAATGAACAAAAAAGATAGCAATATAAAAAATGCAAACAGCAGAGATTTTCAAACCCAGAACATGGAAGCTTTTTACCCCACACTTTGTTGACTAACTATGCTATAAGCTGCTGCATTCTTGTCTCAGCAAGGATGCTACCTGCAAATCATTGCTGGTCTCTCCAAAAAATCTGCTGGTTCTGTGCAAATCCTGACCCTCTTCCTGCCACGACTCAGGGTCAAGGCAAAACTGAGCTTCCTTGCCATATCATAACAGGGCTTGGGTTTGGTTGTTTTGTTTTGGGCAAGAAAGGAGCACAATGGGATGGCATAGGAGGATTGTTACTCTCATGACTGAGCCTGTATCCTCACAGCTCTCTGGCCTTTGGAAAGGTGCTGAGACTATGAGCCACCTAATGCAGTTGAGTGGGAAATAGGAGCCATGGGGCTACAGGGAGAACACATCTGTCCCACAGAAGGGAGCTCAGGAGGATGCCAGTCATGGTCCCATATCTAGAGGAACTAAAGGACCCTGGCCAGCAGTGGATGTACATCTCAGAGCTACATTCCCAGACAAATCTGCTGATGTTCAACAAGTCATTCCTGCAGGGTGGTCTCTAAGCAATTTGGCCAAAGAAGTTCAGACTGAATTAAGAGGAACAAGTAGTCCTAACTCTCATTCTCTCTCAGTGTTAGTATGTTAGTATGTAAACAGTTTCCTTACAAAACTAGAGTAAAAAAAAATTCAGTATTTATAGTCTGGCTTCATATCTGTACTATGCCCCTCAAAAATATAGTGGCCCAAGAGGGAGCAGAGAACTGTAAGTGCCTAGAAACAGGCTCCGCCAACATACAGTAAATACAATCAAAACGAAATTAAGCTATTTATATGCAGTTTTGACACAGAATTCAAGGTATAAGGCACTGAGACATGCAGACCTTTGGCACACGTGCTAAAAGGATGTCTTGTTTGCCCTCACAGCTGACAATAGATAACTCTGTTATCTCTGTTGTTAGGTGTGAGGGCAAAGAGAGGGCAGCATGAAGAGGAGTGGGCAAGATGAAGGGTAGGGCTGGAATGAGTGTCTGAGGCTGGTATGGTTTCTCATGACAACTTGCACTGCCATATCCTGTTGCACTAGATCCACTGGTATTGCCCTCAACAGCACGTGACAGCCGGAATTGAGGAGTCCTATCTCAAGGTGTGAGTGGTGAAGTAAACCAAGCCATTCCCATGACTTCATCCTGCCAAGTCACAGGCTGTTTCTGAGCATGAAAAGAGTATTAAGAGAAGACACAGGAGTAATGTAATCATGTCTGTGAGTATGAATCCTTGCATCAAAGCAGGCAGTTTGTCAACTACAGTAAGAATAACACCCAGGCTTTGTCTTATGACCAAATTAACTACTTCTGGTTTAGAATATTATGTGTGCATATATACACACACACACATACGTATATATGTACACATGTATATATGCATATATATATGTGTGTATGTGTGTATGGATATATGTATACAAATTTATACATTTATACTATTTTCAGTATGTACATATAAATAAATATACATATACATGTAACAGTAGGACCCTGGCAAAGCAGGACACCAGAGCAAGAACCTAATTTCTGGACAAGGAAGTCCATGAAAAAAACACAAATGGGTAAGAAAGAATAGTGTGCAAAAGAGAAAAGAGAGCAAGGGAAACAGGGAGGCACTGATTATGTGTCAGAGATCCTGGGAAAAGGCAGGAGGGATATATAAGGAAAAAGGATTTGGAACAGGCTTTTGGATGAAGCAGAACATGGGGAAACAGCGGCAAAAGAAAAGTACAAAAGGAGCCAAACATAATGAAATGCCAGAGAAGTAAAATAAACTTCAGAAGGGAATTCACAGATTAAAAGATAGGAAGGGAAAAGGACATTTTTCCCTCCCTGCCCACTGGTTATACTTCTCCATCTCACAACTTTTATTCTCTCTCATGCCCTTTCTTTTATTCTTACCAGTCCCTTATAGATGTTTCTCTTAGAAGCATTAATCGGCACAGATTCCCTCACTGCACCTCTGCCCCTGCACTTCCACCCCAGCACACAAGGATGATAAGAGAAACCACCTCTACTTCTCCCCAATGTGATCTTTTGTCAGCTTTTTAACCACTGCTAAGTACGTGATGCAAAGACAGGACAATTTACCATCATACAGAAAGGCTCATTCTAACACTCCAAAGTTTGTTTCCATCAGAATATGTCCCCAAGGGGATGGAGTTTTACAAATCATATGCAGTGTAATATTAATTTTTCCATGTTACTTCAAGCTGACATGCTGTCTGTTAGATGACTATTTTTTTCCTAACAGGACTATTCCACTGGGAATAAAGTTAACTCTTAATATGCATTTCTCTTGTATTCTGCTGGGTTTCTGTTCTTACTCTCTTTCAGTCTCCCTCATATATTCCCTCCACCGGCCATCATCATTCTTTTCCCTGATTGCTGTATCCCACTTTTGCCTTTCTTATTCCTGCCTTCCTTATTTTTTCTTCACTACACTTTTTTCTTTCTTCCATCCTGCCTCTTTACCCTGATTTTCCCATTCCATAGTTTCCTTCTTTTCCTTTTTCCTTATTTTTCTATTTTTCTGGTTTTGATTACTCCCTCTCCTGTCCCATTCCCTTGCACCCAGAAAATAATGTTCTAGGTAGTTCTGCAGCCACAGAGGTATAAGAAGAGTCAGGCCTATTTAGAAACCCAGCCAGTCAGCCCCATAGAGCTGTCAGCATCACATGCTATTCTGTAGGCTGGTAATTTCAGCTCCCACAGACATAAGGGAACCAGAATAAAAACCAGCACCCTCTGTAAGCAGGGGTTCAGCATCTTTGGGAACCTAATTCTAGAATCCTACTTGGTCTACACAGTGCTACAGGCTTTGAGACAGACGTGTAGAGACTGCCCTTAAACTTCAGTAGCTGTCTTGTTTAACGCTCCAATATGGTGCTGTAATCAGTAGTAAGAGAGAGAGGAACAGTTCCAAAGAATAAATTATTCCATAATAAATAACTGACTCAGGGTAGCTGTCAAGAAGGCGTCAAAACTAGCCTAAATTAATAGCCTGACTTTCAGACAGTAAAAGCTATGTAACAGGAAACACTTGAGACAGGGGAGAAAATAGAAAGGGAAACCTGCATGAAGTTAGAAAAATGGTAGAAAGGAGAAAAAAATCAAGAAAGATGAGAAAGGTACCTTTACTAGCGGACAGAATAAAAAAAAAGTCTTTGCTGAATCAGCAATACATAGAGGACCAGAGTTGCAGACAAGTTGAAGGGCTCCCATTGATTTCTCCCACATTTCAACTGCTCAGCATTTCTAGAAGGCAGAGAACCCTAACACCTCTTCTGAGCTGGGGACTCATCTAAGAGTTTTGCCTTTCACAGCTGCTGCTCTGGCCATGTCACCCCCAGAATGCTGACTTCATTACATTTTGCACGGAGCTGCTGCTGCTGCTGCGAAGAGCGGAGTGAAAGAACAGAGAATTAACGCTAACGCTTCTCTCAGAGAGGCGGTCAATAGCTGAGAAACCTGTCTTGGGCTATTTCGCCCACACCTTTTTCCACAGTATAATTTAATCTCTTGACAGCACAGCCTGTCAAGCCCTGGAGAGAGAGTGCATGTGGATGCACAGGCTGCTGCGCCTGGCTGCTGAGGCAGCGGCAGCTCGGCTCTGTGGAGATGTACACAGCCAACTGCCTCTTGCCAAGACTGGGAAACACACGGGACTTTTTGGGGGGGTAAAATCAGTGCTGCCTTTTGCAACTGGTGGGAATTGGCCGTGTCATGTGTTTATCCACTCTGTATGAAGAAATGGGATTTAAATCATCAAACGGAGTGCAGTGATGCTTAGCCAGAGGTACGGTCTGCTCAGGTTCCTGTTCAAAGCTTCTCTGCAAGGCACGGTACACAAGGAGCATGTAGGAGAAAGGATAAAAGGTAGAAGATGGACATTTCAATGAAATTAAGAAAGGAGGAGGCAAACATAAACCTGCAGCATAGGCTAATAACAATTCCATAAATAATCAAAGCTTTCTATGTGCAGGACATTCCAAACCACTGCAAAATTGGTGGGTTTTATAGATGGCTTAGTCCCTAACCAGCACCCAAGACCTTCACTTGCTTTTTGGAATTAAGGGACCCAATATACTACAAAAGTAATGTGGTGTTAAAAATGTTGACTCTGACTTAGGAACAGCATGCTGACTGTACCAAAACTTCTGGATGGCTGGGAGGAGAGGTCAATGGAGAAAACTCCTTCAGCTGTTCTGGTCTACAGAGAATTAGCTGCACAGTACCTGGGATGTTAACAATCAAACCTCTTGTGAAAGAAAAAAATGCATCTACAGAAAGAAAAGCAAGCAATTTCCAGAATGCTTTCATAGACAAAAAGGATATAAAATGGAATCTATAGTATAGAGTATTTTTTTACTTTTCTGGATTTTTTTTCATGGGTTTTGGGTTTTTTGTGTGTTTTCTGGTTTTTGTGGTTTTCTTTTTACTTCACTTGTGTAAAGTAGCTTCAAAATAGCCTGTGAACTAGTAAATCAATGGAGCCCTTTGTCCAGGAATGCTTTTGGTTTGGTTCCCGTGCTTAGTCTCTAAGCTATGCTGCCTTTTCACTGGCCTCTGACAAGTGAGAACATTGTGACTTTGGAGATGAGATTAGGACATCCCAACAACAGACCTGCAGCCCTGGAGTTCATTTTCTTCATTGGCCCTGGTCAGCCTGGAATTGAAAAGCAGTAACTTATAAGGTTTATAAGGAATTCTGGAAATCGGATTTTACCCTAATGAGAAGGTAGTTTCCATTTTCTAATACAAGTTAGTGTGTAGAACTGTGTGCTACTCCTACCTTAGCCTTCGTGATCAAAGACATATGACTTTTCTGTAATTACATGTATATTAGACTCACCCTGTGACTATTATCTTCTCACATTTTTTCCTGCCATAAAAGAATTTGCACTGGAGAGGCATTAGAAAACGAAACAATGACACTATTTGAGAGTCATGGATGCCTGTGCTCTATGGCCACATATAATCTATTAAGTTAACGTGCAACCTTACATCTTACTGTTAACATTTGGAAGATTCATCTGGCATTTCTTTCTTTTAATTCAATATTAATAAGTTTAAATAAGAAATGTTAGTCTTGGTGAGGAAGAGCCCGGGTTTGAAGGAAATGTGGTGTCTGGAAAATGCCCCAAAGGAAGGAACAAAGATGGAACATTAAAGATTTGCCTTTATGTAGGGGGCATACACAGAAGCCAAGAGACACAGAGAATCACAGAATAGTTTGAGTCAGAAAAGACCTCTGAGATCAAGCCCAACTACTAACCAGCACTGACAAGTCCTCCACTTAATCACGTCCCTAAGTGACACATCTACAGCTTTTAAATACCACGAGGGTTCTACCACTTCACTGGACAGACTGTTCAAGTGCTTGACAACTCTTTGAGTGAAGAAATCTTTCCTAATATCCATTCTAAACCTCCCATGGTGCATTGAGGCCATTTCCTTTTGCCATACCTCTTGTTATTTGGGAGAAGAGACCAATCCTCACCTCACTACACCCTCCTTTCAGGCAGTTGTAGAGAGCAAGAAAGTCTTCCCTGAGCCTCCTTTTCTCCAAACTAAACAACCCAAGTTCCTTCAGCTGTTCCTAATACAACTTAAAATACATCTATTCCAATTTATATTGTATTTAGTTTAATATGTATTTCAGAGGAAGTGATGAATACGAACAATAGCAGTGATTTCACTATTAAATATGGATTTCTGAGAAAAAAACAAACCAGGCACCACCTATGAACAAATATGAGTGGGAAGAAAAAAGAAAGAGGTAGTTTGGGCTGAATCACTGCTGGGTTAAAGGAGACAAACCAATGTTTGTGTGTATGGAATTTAGTGTTTTTTGGCAAATTCTCCCCCATTTTACCTTTTCTCTCTTCATTTTAAGATGAGGGGTTATGCTCCTGTCCTAGTTTGACCAGCCCAGGGAAGTGAGCTGGTTAGGTTTGAGATTGACAATTTATTGGACCAATGGGAAAGCAGTTTCTAGTTCTTATTACCTTTGAAAGAAGCCCGGGAAGGTCTCTTTCCTTCCGGCTGTCAGAAGACACACACCTCTGCCCTCTCTCGGCCCTGGACGAGTGTGGGGGAGAGGGGAAGGCGGCAGCGGGCTGGGCCCGCTCGGAATTCTCCGCTCCTGGAGGGGCGGGAGCGGCTGCCGAGCCCTCCCCGAGGAACCCACCGGGCCTGTCCCGGCAGGGGCAAAGGAGCCAGCAGAACCTGCAGAGCTTTTGTTCCAGTCAAACCAGCAAACCATGCTGGCCTGAGGCTGTGTCGGCATCGGGAGCGGCTGAGCATGGGGACAGCACCTGTACGGGCACCAAAGGAGCTGAGCATGGGGACAGCACCTGGATGGGCACCAAAGGAGCTAAGCATGGGGACAGCACCTGTATGGGCACCAAAGGAGCTGAGCATGGGCACCAGCACCTGTATGGGCACCAAAGGAGCTGAGCATGGGCACCAGCACCTGTATGGGCACCAAAGGAGCTGTGCATGGGCACCAGCACCTGTATGGGCACCAGAGGAGCTGAGCATGGGCACCAGCACCTGTGGCCCCAAGTAGTTCGTGCTAAAGGCAGCCTTGAAGGCCACAAGCAGCCCAGACTGAGAGCAGCTGGCCACAGCTCACATGGAGTCGGCAAGAAGCACGAGTGGCAAAAAAGTGAAAGACAAAGAGAGCTTGTTTATAATACAGGACTTGGACGAAATCAACTTTTTTCAGTGTTACAAGACTTTGTACTTGAAGAACACTAATTCTGTCTTAAGCTAAGAAGGAAAAGAAAAAGGGAGGTGAAACTTTGTAACAATAACCACATGAAATTGAAGTCAGTAAGAAAAGAGTCAGATTTTAGATTGTAGGGATTTTGAAAAGTTTGTCTTAAGTTTAGGCTGTAAAATTCTTTTGTGAAGCTATGGTAAAGATATATTTGATATATCAGACTTTGGGTTTTCCCCAGTAAGTTCATAAAATGCTTTGGGGGTGGTGGTAGTGTTCTAGCCACAATCATGAGCAGAGGCACCAGTGTTAGAAGTTTGATAAGAAACCTTGGCCCCGGGGATAAAAGGGAAAGACCTCTGTTCCCAGAGATGAGTGAAAGGATGCTAGAACGGCTCATCCTTAAAAAAATGCACCCCAATAAGCTGACATGGACTGAAAGCACAGTTGTGAGGAAAAACTGTGAAAGATGGGAAAGACTTCACAAAGGCAGCTCTCGGGCACCTGCAGTTTGTGAGAAAATGAAGCCACAAGAGTTCTTTTCTTGTGGGGAGCTTTCCATAGCATTACCAAAGAATAATTTTCTCTCTAAACGAACTAAAGAAAGACTATTTGTAAAGGCGAAAAACTGACTGAGATGTCTGAGTGTTGTTGTCTTTACATTGTTGGTTAAGAGGAAAAAAAGGGTTGTGGAGAGGGAGGAAGAGTGTTTTGAACATTCTATCCTCATTCTTGTTGTTTTTCTTTCTTTTAGTGTTAGTTAATAAAGTCTTATTACTTTTAAGCTTAAGCCTGCTTTGCTCTTGATTGGAAACTTTGAAATTGGCAAAATCAAACCAGAACACTCCCCAAAGCTGTTGTCAGTGGGGAGGCTGAGTAGACCAAAGCCCCTTTGACTACTTCCCACTGTACCTTTCCTTTCAATAAAAACTACTGGTGGAGGGCCATCTTCTCAAGCCTCTTGTCACACACGTGCTGACATGGCTGAACAAGACCCCTCCCCACCTCTCATTCAGATCAGGGGGTGAGTGTGAGGAGACAGAAAAGGAAGAGATTACGCAGAAAGTAGAGCAGAGATGGAAAAAGGCATAGATAGAAAACAGGCTAATAGAGTGACAAAGCTATTATTCTCTGTTATAGAGAACCTCACCCTCAGGAAATTAGGCAATCTGGGGCTTTTCAACAGAATGATTAAGGAAAAGTAAGAACTATTACCAAATATAATTTATTTCATAGGGAAAACTGAAAAAGCTAAAAGGATGGCTAAGTAGGAAAATCAAAAAGATATGTGTACAAGGTGTCCTTTGTACTTCTGGATCACAGAGGACACTAGTCCTGGAGCCCACAGCACAATATAATAATTATGGTTAAACTATAAGAGGAGATATTTAGATTACATTATCAGGAAGAAAATTTTTACTGTGAGGGTGGTGAGGCATTGAAATATGTTGTCCAAAAAATATTTGTGGATATTTCATCTCTGGAAGTGCTCAAGGCCAGGTTGGCTGGGGGCCTCAGCAACCTGGTCTAGTGAAAGGTGTCCCTGTCTTTCACTAGAAAGCAGCAGAGGTGTTGGAACTAGCTGATTTTTAAGATCCCCTCCAGCCCAAACCATTCTATGACTCTGTGATTGTGAGACACAGACCTCAGAATGCTCCACACATAAGGTGCCCACCTAAAAAGTACAAAGGGAGTGCAAAAGGCAAGCAATCAGTGGTGGAGGAAAAGAGATATTCTCCAGATGTGAGTGCACATCTATCTCCATGAATTTTTTCTACCATGTATACTTAAGCAAGTATTTAGGAACAATGGGATGAAAATTAGCATAATAAATAAGAGAGTGATTTCCATGGAAGCTGCTCTGATTCTGAAGACTGACTGACCCAGGCAGAAGCTCCCTTGTTTCCACATGAACATTTAAACTTGACTGAAGACTGTATTTGAGAAAACAATAGTGAAATATATTATCTAGGGAAGGGACATGCGGTGATACTGCACCTTAGAGAGGAACCTCCAAGCTCTTGCTAGTTCAGCTCTGGTTGGCACCATCTCCCTCTCCTCCTCCTTTCATACACAGGCTCATGAATGATGCTATTAATCAGCATCAAGTCCCCAGAGCACCTCCTGCTCTGGAATGCCACTGATGAGCAGATGGGATTTTTGGCAAGAAATGACCTGGCATGAAAATGAACAGAGGAGAAGAGTACTAGAGGGGAGGGGGGACTGCCTGGAGCTCCTAATTTAAAAGAATGGAGGAAAAGAGATTTATCTTCTCTGCAGATATCACATTCCAATGTACAGTCATATAAGGAATAATCAGAAGCCACCTGTGCACATCAACACAGGCCAATTTGCTTTCTTAAGAGTTTGGTATATCTATATTTGTGTGGGTATATCTAATGGGTAATGTTAGCAGCTACCTACAGTGGTTCAATGCAGCTTAACTGAAAAATGTTGACTCTGGCTCTTGGCTGAGCTCTGCAGCTCACACTGATGCCCAGGCAGATGCTGTGCTAAGTACCCACCTGGCTATTTTAAAGTAGCAGGGCCACAACTGTCTGAACTACAGCAAAGTCAGCCTAGAAGAAAGGCTTGACCTAAAGTCTTTAGAAGCCTGTTGCTCATTGCTCTTCCATATATCCCTGTGCTCAGCAAATAACAGACAGGCTTCCCTCTGACACTCATTAAATTCATGTACAGGAGGTGTGAGCTCATATTCTTCAGTCATGAAATGGACAAAACATCTCAGGAAGTTTTTCCACATTAAGTATTACAGGAAATAGCCTCACTGTGAGTGAAAAGAAGATTCGGATCTTGCAGGTCAGGGAACACTCAGTTTTAGTTCTGTAAATCTCAGTAGGTGGTAGTGGAAGCTGGGGAGGTACATCCCAAGTTACAGTCTGCACCTTTGGAGTGCTACAATGCTGAAAATCACGTCACACATCTTGGATTCAAATATGAATGTAATACTTGAAACAGCAAAAAAGACTATTTATATCTGACATATTTCTCCTTTTTATAAGAAATCTTGTGTATTCTTGCATTTACTGAATTAAAAACACACAGCAGAACACAGAGTTATTCTGTCAACAAAGCAGTGTGTGTGCAGCCTAGAAGACAAGCAACTGCTCAGGGATCATTAGTGATTGGAGAGGGAAATCCTTCCCTGTCCCACACTCTCACTTCACACACACTTTGAAGAGACACGCGGTGCATCGTTGGGTGATGCACATGGCACAGAAATGCTTCTTTCTATAGATCATGCCATACAAGGCTCAAGAAGCACTCTACAAACACTAACAAATGAAGCCCTGTCTCTATAACATCAGGGTTACCTCTCTTGATTTTACCATAAGTCTCTCAACTTTACTTGTCCTACCCTATTTTATGTGAAGCCCTAACTCTCAGAAGTCAAATGATGTGCAAGATCCATAGCTATACAATTGGGCAGCAGCTGGCAAAACCCAAATCTTATGATTCAGAAAACAAAGTAGTTGAAAAACTTTCCACTTGAGGGGAAAAAAAGTCTTGCTTCTTAAGTAAATTCTCTTATTGTGTGGCTGGCTTCTGATTTCTAATTCTTGGGCTGGTAAATTGGAGCATTTCTCCATTAACGGGCAAGTACTCTTATCCCTAGCTGGCAGATCAGAAAATTACAAGGCAGCACTAAACCTGGCTACAGCATAAGTGAATATTCAATGCAGCTAAATTCCTGTAACACAGCAGCATTGAGCTGTGCCTGTAAAAAGTGCCAAATGATACATTTAAGAACAAAACATGAGCAAATTCTGGAGCAAATCCAACCTCTTAATCTTAGCCCAGTGTTTCAACACCCAAGCATGCTCTTGTCTGAACCCAGAATTCAGAAACAAACCTTCCTATTTTTAAATAAAAATCTGCAAGCCTCTCATATTTGAGGAAAGAAAAACCTAGTAAAAATCACTGGAGCCTCTCATACCTAATTAGGGACCTGAAGAGAAAAAGGAGGACATTTTTAACGGACTTTGAAAGTACTGCCTCCTGTTTAGATTGCAATAAAGTAGGGATGATTTCCCTGCCCAAGCAGCGGCAAGAATGACAACAACTCTTCTAGACCCACATGAAGCAAACCAGCTCAAAAGACAGCAGCAGACAACAACAGGATTAGGGACATTTTCAGGAGCTAAGGAGTTAAGCAGATTTAATTCCCATTCATTAGACATCCTTTAGAAGTCATTATAGAGCCATCTCTAGCATAGCTGGGACCCAGGGAGCTTTTGTTTGGCTTGCAGTGAGTGACAGGAGCTGGAGCCCACACGGTGTTCAGTGCCTGCTGAACAGGGTGATCGGAGCTGTCTCATGCAGTGAGGAGCTTGCACATCATTGCCAGAGAGTACAGGGCTACTGACTTTTTACAGGCAACACCTTGCTGTACAAACAAAACAAGAATCATACATTCTCCTCTGACTTATCCTGCTGTCCCCTCTGTTCCACTTCCCCCTGATGTGACTGAAAGCTGAACACCTGGAGGAATACAGCAACTGGTTTATACCACCCAAACATGAAGGAAAAGTAACAGCAAAATGAAAATTAAGCAAATGCAAAAAAATAAATAAGCTCTCTCCTAAAAAGAGAGGAAATTAAACTGCCTTTGCAGGCAGTTTAATTTCAACACCTATCTAAAGGGAACAAGAGGACTGGATGGCATTAAGGTCCATAAAGTAGATTATAAACAGTTCCACAAGCACAACACCATATATTGTAACATGCAATTTTATAGAGCCCTTCAGATGAAAATAAAAACAACTGGGTAGCTGCGGCTCTCTCACATGCCTACAAAAAGTGAGGAAAGAAGAGATGGTACCAAGAATTGATAAGCTGCAGAGGAGAAAGAAAGCACCAGGAAGAAAGGAGCCAGTAAACAGGTTTTTTTTAAGTATTGTTTTGCTTCAAAAATAACTTGGTGGGTCACTTCAATTTATTTCCAGGTTAAACAAACTGAGCAAGGCTTCTATGAGCTCTCTTCAAGACATAGCGGTTAGGTAATGAAAAACATTCCCTTGAGTAATAAGTAATCAAGCCAGGAAATAAGGAGGGATTTTAGGAACAAAATACCCTACACAAATTAGTTAGTAGCCATCTCTTAGATGTCTTCATTCTTTTTTTAACCCTGGGGAAGAGAAGGGGTGAAAGAGATAAAGAAAACAGAAACAAAATTAGAATAATGCTTTGTCCTTCCTTGTATCTGTCAGGATGAGAGTGAAAGTTTTTCCTGGTAGGTGAAGGTCAGGGGAGAGAGCTACAACACATGGATGTGCATGTCCAGGAAACCAGAGGACCTTCAGACTTCCCACAATGGAGGAGCTTGGCCTCATGTACCCTGCATTGATCTGCTAGCACTTTCACACGTTAAAATTGATCAGATTGAATCTATCTGTGCTCACCCAAGGGATTCTGTCTATAAGCCACTTCTTTTTGCTCCCAGACCAGCAGATAATCTGAGCAAACTTGTCAGAGCAACAGTGTGGGCCCTGTGGCAGAGCTCACTGCCACAGTGCATTTTGAACTGGATGTTGACAGCTCCCTCCTCACAAACCAGAGCTGAACCCATGAGAAAAAACACTGAGTTTACACCAGATGATGAGGACCTTACTCATCTGTAAAAAACTTCATGTGTGAATACAGAGTACCCCTCCCAAACAACGTGCAGCTTCCTGGGATGTGACCATTATCACCAACACCACACATATGGCCAACTGGAACATGCAGAGCAGGTTAATGAGGGGGCAGAAATCATCCACGCGTGAAAGGAAAAAAATCTGTCCTGCAAATGAACTTTTTCACAGATGGAATCAATTTCTGAGAAGGTAAGTTTATCATTCCCACTTTCCACAACGGAAACAAGTCTTTCTTCTTTTCTCTCTTCCTTTCAATGTCTCTTTTTCTCCCCATCAGTGACCATTGTGTGTCATGTGGGCCACATTCCTGTCCACTGTAAAATCCTCTGAGTGCAAAACAGAAGGTTGCAGCAGAAATATAGCTGGCACTGAGTGCCAATTCCCTCATTTCCTCCTCTATTTTTCTCTCTCCATGAGTCAAGCTCTTCCTCCCTGCTTCCACACATGCACAGAGCATGGCACAGCACCCTTCTGTATGAAAGCAACATTTTGTTAAAGCAGCCTGAATTCTAAGTGAATTCCTACTCCAGCTTTTACCCTAACACTATTGTCTTGTTCTAAATCATGTAGCTTTCATGTAGCTTTTCCCTAGGTGGTTCCAAAATAACAACACTTCCTAACTGTACCATATGGCTGACAAGGGACAGCCAGCCATAGGTCACACTCAGACAAATTCCAGCAAAGGCTTATTCTCTGCAAAGAAACATTTGAGAGCCTTTTATTAATGCTGCTGTTTGCATTAAGCTATGGAGTCACAATCTCAAATAACAGGAAACATTTGCCAAGGAGACAAAGGAAAAAACCAACAGTGTAGTTAACATCCAAATACCCACTATTTTATTCTGGGTTCTGATTTGAAGCCTTCACTCCCCTTTATAAACTAATTAGCTTTATATACCTAGTGGCCCTACTACTAAGATTTCCTTACTTTACTTCTGACCACCTGGCTCAGTATTCCCAAATGAACTTATATAGGAAGAAGTAACTATGCAATTACAAATGCATCCTTTTGTGGTTCATGTTATTTCACCTTTCACAGATCCCAGTTCTCAATATCATACAGAAGGTAAATCATCATCTCCCAGGAGTCCATATGAACAGACCCAAGAAGCTTATTCACTTGAGACCTTGTTTATCTCACGTTCTAAAGACTAACTGATCTGAGCAAGGAGGGACTGATACAATCTGGGTTAAAACCAATATATATATCTAGTGACAGTAATGACTCTCATGCCTTCAACAGAAGCAGACAGATGCTGCGGGTGAGGCTGTTGCTTTCCTCACATCTTTTATTTCAAATGAAATAATGCTGTTAAAAAGCACCGTGCTGACAGCCTTAGAGATAGAAGACCACCATGTGCATAGACAGGTAACAAAAGAAAGCAGCAGTGGTGATCAAACATCTGATAAACATGACCAAGAGGGGAATTGAGGGTGAATTCAGGGTGTCTAGTCTCCAGGAAGCTGAAAAGAGGTACAGCAATCTTGAGATGTATGAAAGGAAACTGTGAAGGCAAGCAATAAGCAGTTGCTTATAAGAGTTCCTTGCTCACAGGGAACAGGTCAAGAAACAAGTTTAAATTGATTATACTGAGCAAGACACAGGTTAGACTTTGGGAAACTGTCTCCAGCAGGGGTTCACCATGGGAGCAGACAGCCTAGGCTGACTACAGAACTTCCAGGGCAGAACAAGACATGCAAACATCTGGCAGAACAGGTGTGAATGTGGCTGGTTCTGCCTCCACACAAGGCAATTCTGCCTGGCTGACAGAGATGTGATTCAGGCCCTTTTCCAGTGACTCTCAGATGTCAGCATTATAACCTTTGCATTGCCAGTGTGCTTGTACTGTCAACTGGTGATGCCAACACCAAAGTTTATGGGCTCTCTCCCTGCCCATGCCATTCAGTAGATGGTTTTACTGCTCAAAGTGCCAGCAGAGTTGCTATGCAGTGCAATTTGCACTTTAGTGTTGCTAGCATCAGTCTATTTGCAAAGGAACTGAGATCAACTAGTGCAGGGTATTTCAAGTGATCATTAAAAAAGACTGAAACAAACCAGAAGTAAAAGAAATCACTTCCAAAAATCTTAATAAACAACATCTGCGCTGCAGTGCTCCATGCCTTTCTGTGTTTTAAAGACCTGGTCCAGACATGTCCATCAAAGAGGCCAAAAACTAGTTCATGATGTAATTAGGGAGTGTTAAAGGACACCTAGGCTCCAGAGGCATGCGCAGCACGTGCACACCTGAGAAATCTGCTAAGTACTTCTCCAAATATGTCTATAGCTTTATCATAACCCTGGCTACTACAGATAGCTCTGAACTGCACTCGGTGGCTATTGACCATGGTCCTTCCCTTTGGATTATGTCTCTTGTGCCTAAAATATGAGGTGGAAGTACCTACAAGCCAGCAACTTAACTTTAGCCAAGTTATTTGGTTGCAAAAACTTGCTGGCCCATCCTCTACAGAAGTAGTTGGAAAGTTTGGGCAGTGGAAAACCTGGGTGCACCTACCCATGCATTGTGGAGTGTGCAATGGAAGAAAATTAAGACAACAAAAAAGCCAATTTGTTAGAGTTCCCATTTGATTCCAGAAAAGCTACACCAATCTTGACAAAGTAAAAAATGCCTCCGTTTTCACCAGTGTAGCCATACTTTCTGCTGTTATTGCCCCTGGGACTCAATGCTCCTAGAAGCAGAGTGGAATAATCTCTGTGATCTCTAGCCCAAATTCCTCTGGCTCCCAGACACCACATTCTGTCTTCTGAACACAATGTGTTGGGAGAAGCAGGAGAAAAACAGAAAGATGTTGGTGTCAGTGACAATGGTCTCCTTGCCTCGAATGATGAAAAATAAAGATGGCATTGACACATCATGACTACAGTGATGATTATATTGCCTGGAGTTAAACAGATGAGGGAATAAATCTGTCTTCTGTCACTGACAGGATGACAAAAGGAGTTTGTAAAGGATGTAAGTAGCACTCAATTTTCTATTTTGACTATTTCTCCCCTTCCAAGTTCCCCCACCTCTGCAGTTGTGACTGCAAAGAGCAGTGGTAACCATTCAAGGGTACGCTGACCAAGCTAATTTGCTTTACTTGCTCCCAAATCCCTCATTCATCCACTATATCTTAAAAAGCAGCTACTAAGCCACTGGTCTAACGAAGACATTATTGTTATTAAAGCAGGGTCTTTGGTGTTGTGGTGCAAATTAGCATAACGGCATCACACCCTGTGGGGGGATTAAAACAATTGCTTTTATCATTTCAGTTTAGGTTTTCAGAGATTGAAGCCCCTGATTGTGTAATTGCTCTCAAAAGTCTCATTGAAGTTATCCTGCTGTATCTTATTAGGATGAACCAAATTCCAAAGATCACATCTGTGATTTTCTTTAGATACTACTGAAAAGATCCAGCATGTCCTAGCTCTCATAAAATATTAACACATTTACAGCTACCTTGGTCTTCCAGTTATGTAAATACATTTTATCACAAAATGATAATCTGGTTAGTTACAGTAACTTGCTCAGGGAAAAAGACAGTATATAAAAGTGCAGGTTGGTCCTGCACTTTGTAAACTGCCTAAAATGCAAACTAAAATTATTCTTGTACACAACTGCAAGAGCATAAGTTATAAATCAGCAAATTTTCAGTTGCTGACTAGCCATATATAATGTCCTCACATGCTGTCATTAATTTTTTTGCAAAGAATAGGAATTCCCTCACCTTCATGCATGAATGTCAGGATCCCTGGTACCCTGTGTTCCCTGCTTACAGAAGGAACCTATGCTGTGGAAATGCCCTAACCACACCATATGACTGGGGCAGGAGTTCCAGCCCCTCCTCTTTCTGGTCCTCTTCAATTACCTGCAAGTAGAATTATTATTTGTGAATAAACCAGGCAACAGTGCAGAGGTGTGTGAGCTCTGCCTAGCTCTGTATAGATCCAGGCAGGAGGGGTAACCATGACTCAAACACATGGTCCTGTGTGGGAACCAGGACATCCTTCTGACTGTCCTGGAGAAATTTATAAGTTATAAGAATTTTGATAGAATGATAATTAGCATGTCACAGGGTGAAAAAGTAGAATTTTGGGGTTTTATAGTGTGAGATCAGGAGGCAAAGATGGAGGAAATGGGGTGTGTCCCTGAGCTTCTTCATCTCTTGTTTTCCATCTTCTGTGGTGGTGTGGCACATTTTGGTTGGTCTAGAATAAAAATACACTGTTCAATGTAGTTAAGAGATATTTGAGAATTGTTGTAAATAAAGCATACATAATTTTAATATAAAAGATAACACCGTACCAAAGGGTGGGGAGTTCAGCACAACCTAGCCTGCAGAGAAGACTGTAGCAAGCCAAAGCAACAAATATAAAATAACAAAGAATAAACAAATTCCTAAACACGAAAGTAGACAACTCAACCTCTTCTTCAGACACTAGGCTGAGAAAAAACAGAAACCTTCACCGAAACAAGTTAAGTCAAGTGAAAGCCAAGCTCAAAACCCCCAAGAAATAACAAGAAAAAAGCATTATTTTTAATTTTTTTTCTTAAACCCTAACAGTCCTGCTTCCAGACCAAGAATCTGTGTGTGTGCCCAGCATCCATTTGTTGTGTACACAGCTCAAAACAAGGTTTCTGCCCTGGCAGCTGTGTAGAGGACCCTCCTTTTCCATGCAGAACATGTGTCAGCTGGTGGAGCAGCCAAGAAATGTTTAAGCACAGAAGTTCACCCTGCTGGATGAGACCAGTCTTAACTGCCTTCCCAAGACTCACTACGCCCTTTCTAGGCCACTCTTCCAGCCCAGCTGTTCAGGGAAGTCCTGCCCAGGGGTGGGATATCCACCAAGCCTCTTCCTGTTTTGCTGGATATGTGCAGCTCCAAGTACTGGCTTGTCCCTCAGGTACTGGGCAGGACAGACCAATAAGTTTGGTTAAAGCACCCAAGCTAGTTCTGTAGCAGGTTTGCTTTTGAGAGTAGAAACTTATATGGTTTGTGGTTTTCCATACATGGAATTATCGTTAAATGAAGTATCAAGGAGTTTTCAGTATACAGTCAGCATTGATACATCACTGCAATTAGAAGAGCAACTCTTTCAAACCCTTCTCATGACTATTTTAGCTGCATCCACCTCAAAATAGCTGGTCCTTTTTCAGGCCAGACCATTACAAAAGAGAATCAGACCCTTCAGAGTAGGGATTTCTCTTGAAGTCTGGTCCGTGGATCTTGTTGAGTTTAAGTGATTAAGAATAGCAGTCACTGCATTTCTGACTCTGACCTGTGGACTCCCTTTGCACTGCAGTGCTCCACTTCTCTGTGCTGGACTGAATACAGCTTCTGTTTCTGGCTTTCCAGTGAGTCTCCCAAAAACACTGAATTCCAGCTGTGACACTATTGCACAGAGTGGCAAACTCCAGCACACAGGTTCTCCAGGGACATGCCACAAACCTCGTGATGCCCTTGCTGAGCATCAGCTGTTTGTTTGCAAAGAGCTGCCTGATCATAGTCCCCACCTAAAAATACATTACATGCCCTCTTAAAATTACTTTTTTCCTCAGTGGGTAGTTGCCACTGCTTTCACAGGGAAATAATGCGTTTTTCAGCATCTGGGGGTGTTTGTGCAAGATGGCTAATTGGAAGAAGTGCACCAGCAACTCTTTTTATATTAAAATATGGTTTGCAGTTGTGAAGGAGACTGAAAGGACCTGTAGTGCAGTAGCTGAGAAGGGACTGATGTTATGAATTACACCTTATCCAAGATGAATAACAATTCCTGTAGAAGTCCAGCTGAAGTGGGCCACAACAGGATGCGTATTATAGGAGGCTGAATGACATTTCTACTCTAATTTGAGTGTCTGGATGAGAATATAACACTGGGTGCTTTCTGTGGTGGTAGGTAGGTGACACAAAGTCACTTTCATGCTGCTTTCGGTGCTCTCCTCTTGCCTTGTGTTTATACAACTGAAAGAAAATGTTTCCCTGTTTTGACTGTGCCAAAGAAACCCTGAGCAGCTCCACTCTGTGTGCTCATCTTGCTGCCCTAAGAATGAGCCCCCAGAACAGCCAAGACAGAGGCACTATGTCCTGCCCCTTTCTTCTGCCATCCTGAAGACACCCTGATCCCACCTGAGAAGCTTCCTTAAGGTTCTACTCCTCAGAATAGCAGCAGGCCTACTATCCAATACTGTTAACATACCTCTGGGACTAAAATCCACAATCAAAACAGCAAATACTGGCCTGTGGTGTCAGCTCTCCAGCTACTGTGATGACAGCTCAGAATGAGCTGACACCACACACAGCCTTGATATGAAGGCAGAATAAAATATGAGGCGGGAAGTGAGAATATCAAAAGGAAACATGAGAGGATGCTATGCAAGGCAAGGTTCTTTGAAAATATGCTGAAAGACTGAGGGTGAAATAAGAAAAGTTTTCAGCTTCCCACTGTGAGACTTCTCTGTTTTGCCCTGTGATGGGTGCTCAGTAGGGACTGACCCAAGCTGGGTAATTTCCATCCTATCACCTGCACAGCTCTCTACTAGAGCCTGAAAAATGATCTTTATGATAGCCCTGCAAAAATAATGACAAACTACTGTAACTCAGATGAAGCAGTGAAATGCTGAATTCCTGCAAATTGTGGTGGGCTGCACTAGCAGGAAAAAGGGATTTGCAATAAGAAGGCAAACAGAGAAGACCACAGCTAGAGAACTGAATGTGGCAGGTGACTCAGGTAGAAGGAGTGAAGGAAGGCATGTGGCATCTAAAAATGAAGAAAAAAGAGCTGGGTAGGAGGCAGGAAGAAAAGGGCAAGGCTGATGCAGCCACACAGACTGATTCATTCCAATGGCAGCTACAGTGGCACAAACCTGAGCCGAAATGGAGCAGTGAGTCAGCCCCTGATAATTAGTCCTGACTGGCAACGTAGTGAAAGCAGGAGGGTGGGAGAAACAGCAGAGCAAATTCTGTCCTATATGTATTGATGCAAGTCAATAATGAGTAGCTTTATAATTCATCTTACCAATGCTTTTTTCAGAAAGACTAAATAAACTCATATAAATACTGTACAGGCAAAGGGCTTTTTGAACCACACGGAGAATCCTAAAACTTTCCCATTTTCCTTTTGCAGTACAGCCATTTTCAGATCTTCAGGATTAATGTCACAGGGGCTTCCATATTTCTAGTAGTTTTTCAGGAGACATCACAAGCAGAAAGGAAGTTATTTCTCATGGCACAACACAGCCACTAAAAAACAGCCTCTAACTATTTTTCATTCAATACAGCCTATTTACTTGACAAGTTAAATGTATCAATACAAGTTGAGAACTACATTTCTCTGAAGACAGATTTTAGTGTAGAATTTTCATCAACAGCTGTTTATAGAAAAGAGACGGCCCTGTGAGTCAGGACACTGGCCTCTGGGAACCTGAATTCACACTTTAAGTGAGCACAATGAATTTGATAATTTTATTCTCAGCAAAAAAAAACCCTATCAATATATTTCACAAACACACATCCTTATCCAATGTGAACAGCAACTTCTCCTCAAGATCTAGGAGTGGAGCACAGAATAAGTTACTGCAAGTAAAATTGCTTGGGAGATTTAATGTATTTGCAACAGGCCCTTTCATCTGTCTACCACATGGCAGCATACCAGAGGGATCATCTCTGTTCCTGCGCTAATGTAATGAGAGCTAAATACAGTCATGATGCACTTGCCATAGGAGAAAAGCCTTTCATCCCTAACTGGTGACAAGGACACCCAATGCCAATGAACCCTCATGGAAACTGAACTACAGTCCATGTTCTACTGTTAGAAGTAATGGGAGACAGGTTGGGTTACACCAGACAGAGACTCTTCATGCCTCCAAGTGCTGGCTGTGTGTGGAGCCCCAGTGGGTCTGAAGCTTCTAAAACCAGCTGGATCCACAACTCTTCCATGCAGAGTAACTCTCCTAACATTGCTCCCTACCCCCAAGCTCAGGAATACTCCAGGGACCCAAGTGGCTGCACTCCTGGTGGAGGTGTTGTGGCCCACACACACAGCATTGAGCCTCAGCTAATAACCCTTCTGGTGTCAGGCTGCCCCTATGTCCAAATCATAGAAAACCAGCAAGTCAGGAAATATCTTCCTGCTCACTCTGCATCATGTGGCAACAGAGGCAAGGCAAGGCTCCCTCTGCCAATGAACTCACAAGGTAACAGGGGAGCCTTCCCAAACTGCTCTACCCATGCTGACAGACCCCAAATGACACCCACCAACTGCAAAGCTAAGTCCAAACTTCTCTTAGAAGTGGAAGACTGGAGTAAATGTGACACTGAAGTAAAGGAGGAATTTATCTTGTCAGCACAAGTCAGCACAGAACAACATGTTTCTTGCTGTCAAGCTCCTCAGCACCAGAAAGGTATCTGTTCCATAGCTGCTACCCAAAGGCATTTATCTCAAAGTTGTGAGTAAAATTCAGTAGCCTATCTCTGGATGATGGTTTTTTACACTGAAAAAAAAAAAAAAAAAGAAAAAAAAAAAGCTTCACTCTAGAGTGAAAGGAAATGAAAGTGAAAATGACTTGTTTCACTGCCACACTTCCCATTTGGAAGGACAAAAAAGTGGAGAGAATTTTTTTTTTAAAAGTCTTCTATCAATTATTCTTTCTGACTTGGAGCCTTCAAAAATCAAAAATCAAATCGGCTCAATGGTGCAGGACACCTGCTGAGCCACAGACCATCATGCCAAACTGACCTCCAAATGTACAGGTTATTTACAAACTAATGGAAGCGGCAAGTAATTCCACTGCCACTGCTGCAAGGGGTCTTGCCAGCAAGAGGCAGATCAGGAGACATCACAGGCTGATTTAATAGATCATCGAAGGGAGTGATTGAATGTTCACATCAGACATCAATCTCGCTCCTCGGTCAGTCTTTATGACATAGAAACAGTTATAGAAGGACCTCTGTGAAGAAGCCAGAGAAAGACCTGCATTTCAAAAGGAGTGAGTGAGTCAAGGTGGAAAAATTATATCTGTGATTCACCAGAGAAGAAAACTGCTCATTTTAGTTACGAAGATTTACTGACTAATCTAGACAGAAGGAGAGGCAGGAGATTGGGGTGGCAAGGGGACTACTGTTTAACTGCTCCTTGGATTTTTATTGATGTATCAATAATTTTCTTTTATTTTTCTAAAGGCTCATCGGTGTCTTTGGAAGGATTTGTAATGGGGTCTCCTCCTGGAAAAAAGGTAAATTTAATTCCATCTCAAAGCAGTCTTCCTTCTTTCTAATTCTCCTCATTAAAACAAGAACAGATGTCACCAACAAATTCATGTCTGTCTATTAAAAAATTACTTATTTTTTCCTGCTTGGGCCCCAAGCCTGGGAGATAACAAATGTTCTCCACTGCTACCAGACAGTGAAGCTCAGAGGAAGGCCTTGGGGAGGATTAGACACCAAATGTCACTATCCCAAATTATCCCCCCACCAACAACTGCCACAGAGAGCTTCTAGGAGAAGGTTGGGACTGGGATTCTTGGGGATGGGTAGGAAAAGGCATTCAAGCACCAAGAGTGAACCTGGAGGATTCTGTGGCAAAAGAATAAACATAGAAAGGTCTAACAGTAGAGAAGCCTAAACGGAAAAATAAAGAAAAATCCTTTTTACAGAACGCTGAAAAGTCATTTTGCCCTTTTTATTGTTGTTCTTGCAACTCCTAGTTCCTCCTAACCCTGACAGCACAAAATAGAAGTATACACGAAAAACACATGTGGTTAAAAAAATAAAAAACAACCCAAACAATCCAAAACAAACTGAACACTTCTGGAAAATTTCCAGTTGGAAATCTAGAGAAAAGGATGAACTTGCTCTGCCTCCCTCCCTCCTCTTTCCCCAAACACATCCGACAAGAAGACACAGGTAACAGACATTGTCTGTTCCTGATCCATACACTCATTTTTGATGGAGAGAAATTAGAAATTCAGTTCTCACCCACCTCCACCCACCCACTGGAGATGAAAATGATAGTTCAAATTAAAATGGTGATATTTCCCTTTTAGTCTCCAGGGGAGTGGAGAGTTTTGGGGGTGGGAAGAGCAATTTAACATAGTCTTTTCAATTTTTTTTCCTTTTTCTTTCTTTTTTTTTCCCTTTGGACCAAGTGTGAGACAAAAAAAAAAAACCAAACTTTATTTGTTGTGTTGAGCTGTGAAAGGTGTGAAAATAACCATTCTGTGAGATAAGCAAAGAGCTGCTTCCCCCCTTCCATCAAAGCTACTACACCCACAGCCCATGAAGAGCAGAAACCAGCAGGAATAGGGATATGGCAGCACGAAGAGCAGGAATACCCTGTTTTTAATTCAGAAGTCGTCTCTGGCAGTCTTTTGCCTCTCTCATCTCTGCTGGTCTCCATGGCAACAGCAGCCCAGCAGAAGCATCACTCTCCTGCCGGCTCCAGCACAGAAGAATTCAACCAGGGGTCAAAAGCAGCCCAGATTTCAGGGAAGCAAGAAAGTGTGCTGTCTTCCTTCTTTCCACTGCCAGCCTCTTTTGTGACTTTTTTTTTTCTCTTTTGTGCACTGGGGTGGGGGCTAACCTATCACATTTGTTTTTCCTCAGAAAACAACAGAAAGAAATGTGCTTTCTTTTCAGTCGATTCTCCAGACAGCCTGATCAGCCATATTGCATATGGGTTGGGATGCTCAGGACACAGACATGCCAACAGAAAGCCAGGCAGGGATAGAGGCCTCCAGCCCGGATGGTTGGACACACATGTCATGAGACGTGCTGTAGGAGAGCTGCTCAAGCACCCCCACACTGGATTGATGAATAAAAACAGAGGCTGCACCACTGAGCCATTAATAATTGCTGCATTGTTGTTTGTTGCCTTGTTCCTTAAATATCTTGACAGATCCGTCTTTTTGGATGACTGACATCATCCAAATTGACAAGAGAAATTTTTTACTCTCCACTCTCCCTCTGCATTTCTTCTATTTAAAATGTTTCAGATACCTGGTTAAAGAGCAAAAGCAGCACCGAAAACCTACTCCGTGGACAAGTCAGTTGTGCAGCGGAGAGCAGAGACCTTTATTGAGCAAAAAGTCCCACACTACTTAGACAATACTCAGAAAGAAAGCATTAGCTAAAATCAGAATCAGTTTGCAGACAGAAATGAACCATTTTCACTGAATATTTTATCTGGAATTAAAAATTCTCCCAATTATTTTTCTGATTCTTTTGGTTTGACAATAAGCTTTGTGTAAGGCTACAGAGACATAAAGATAAATTGTTAAATGGCTCTGTATTTTCTGAACACATCTGCTACCACAGGGCACTCATGAATTTAAATACAAGGGAACGACATTAATCCTATATGCAAAATGTATCACCCTATGCAGAGTGGCATTCAACATCTTGCTTAACCTGAAAGAGTCCTGGAAGAGAGAAGGGTGGCTAAACTGCACCCTTGCTTCTCTACCACTTTCTTCTCACTTTGTCTTTTATAAACTCACCAGCCTTCTCAATCCCTACCACAGCCTCTTGCAAATTTTAGAGGATATGTCTAAGTCTGCCCTGGCTCCAAGGCAAAGCTGTTTGCTGTCCCACCGTCAGTCCTTGCTTCCATTGCAAGGGTGGGCAGGAGGAGCTGGTGGTGTTGCTGGGAGTCAGGAGCACTTCAGGCCATAAAAGTGTCACCCATCTTCGTGAACAGGATCGGGGGAACCACCCCTGGGCAGTGGGAGACTAAAAGCTGTGAGACAAACATTTTTAACACTGTCACGACACACAATGCTGTGTGAGGATCTGCTGCCAAGAAATGCAGTATCTGACAGTATCCTGGGGTCTGGTTCCCCACTGGAGAGCAAAGCATTTAAACGCTTCTGAAATGTTTTCTGTCTTCTCTCCAGGCTGGGAGGTGCCACCAGCTGCCTCTCTCCATCCTCTCATTACCTTCAGATGTGTCTCAGCGAGGACATTGCTCTCCAACACCAGAAAGAGAAGAAAATGGTCAGAAGTACATATGTGATCTTTAGGTGGCTGTGGGCCCTTCCCACTCTTGCTCCATTCCCATTCATTTCACCCACTCCCAAACTTGTTTTCACATGTCACAGCCACTCCTACTCTACTTCCACAGGTTCCATGTAGTCTTCCTCAGCTTCCACCTGCCTCCCCCCTTGCTTCCTTTCCATCTCCACTCACTCGACCCACTCCTGTTCCACTTCCATGCGTCATTCCACTTCTGACATGGGGAAGGGTTGACAGCCTTAATGCTGAGCTATTACAGACTCCCCCCACTCTCTTCCCAACCTTGCACCTATTTATACTGATGATAAACTTCCATCTCCCCTTCAGTACTCCCCAGATGGCCTAAAAAGCATAACTACTAATTTTGATTACCCATCTGGACTCTGTTTCACAAACAACCCTCATGGCAGAGACTGTGAGAATATTTTGGAAAGGCTTTAAAGAAGCCAGTATTTCCTTAGCCCAGAGGTCACCACTGCATGAAGATCTAGGATTACCTTTACAGCCTTAAAGACAAGCAACCCCAGAGCTAGCATGCGTTTTCAGGTTTGGAGAAACACTGTGGTGCTGCCAGAGAAAGTAAAAAGTAGCTTTGTTTCCTCAAGATAACCAATATCAAACAAAGCCAAGGTGGGATGAAAGGGAACATGATGGATAAGAAGGATTGTCATGAGCTGACAGGACCTTATTCCTTCCTGATACAGCTACACTGAGGTACACCTTTTCACATCTGTGGATTCTGACTGACATCCAGCACACCAGTTAATAACCTCCAGAACAGCAAAGCCTTGGATGTTTGATCAGTAAAGCTTTCACTCATAGGCATCCTCAAGCTTTAATGGAAACAGATGTCAATTTACCTTGGGAGGTTTTATTGTGAGAGACACTTGAGGTGTCCTGAGAGGGTGTACTGAAAGACAGGAATGTGCACAAAACACACACATCGTCACCTCTTACTTTTAAATAATCACAGTGGTCTGGTGGAGGCTTTAAATCATCCTGCCGCTGAAGGGAGTGGTGCACTGACTGGAATGAGGTTGACCCAGGAGATGAATTCAGAATTAGAAGCCAAGAATAATATATCTGTTCTTTTGATTTTCAAAGCAGAACACACAGTGGAGAGTGAAGAAAGAGAGAGACTGGAAGAGAAGGGGAGTGCATAATTGCCTAATTAACAGGATTTTCTCCACTGATTATAATCACTTTCAAATTAAAGAGGGTTTAACTGCATCATAACCAAAATTTTTCTTACATCTTTTTGCATTAGAGAAGTGCCAGCAGTGTCCAGAAGACCACTTCAAGGTTGGAGCTCCAGAGACAGAGCTCTCATTAGTCACCTGGGACCAAATTTTCACAGCTGGCCTAACCTGGCATGACTCCAGTGAAGTCAGCAGATTAAATACAACCTCAAGACTCATTCACCTACTGTGCTGTGGAAGAGTGGAAATGCAAATCTTATCTGGGTTGTTTGGCAGCATCCAAGAATGTTCAATCAAACTGCAGAAAGGATTTCAGCGATTATTTTGGAAAAAGATTCTCGGTAAGCATCTAATACACTATTATGCTGTGAGATGGGAGAACAGGACATGCTCTGCAAGGCAATAGCTCAAACTTCATCAGATGAAAATTTCATGCTATGCTCCAAACTGTAGAATTTTCATGCATGTTTCTTTACTGCTGCAGACTGGTACTCGAGCATCCAAACTTTGGAGTGATTGCATATTCAGCCATCATTTATTTGTGTAAGTGAAACATGTTACAAATTTGCATTCATTACCTTTCAAGCTTAGTTTGCTATTGTTTTATTACTTTTCAACCACAAGTAGGAAATACTAACAAACTGTTCAAAAGCATTGTCTTTGTGAAACTTCACCTTAGTTATGGCAAAATTTAAAAATATTGCAAAAACCAGCAGAATGTTGCACCAAATCTCTGAACATTTCAAGTGAAGAGCACTCTTGGAGACATGGTAACCACAAAAGGGGCAGTATATAAAAAGCTTTGCTTGCCCTGGTTATTTTTTTTTTTCCTTATGATAGCTGCAGAAAGACCTAGTGATAGCTCTTTTCCAGCTGAGGAGAGGCACTGGGCACTTTAAATTAAAATTTTTATGAGTGAAATGGACTTTCATCACTTAGACATGGAATGACCTTATACTGCAAAATGAAGAGCCATCTTTAACTAATGAACTGATGGCTCCCTGCAGAGAACATAATGTCATACCCTGCACTACACCGGATCTTTCTCTTCCTTTGAGGAACTCTCACAAACATTATCGACTTCCCAGCAGAAAAGAAAATGACCTTAGGAAACTACACTTATATTTCTCTATATTTTACAATAAAAATACATGTGTATGCATAATTTCTTCAATAAATCCACAATATTCTTATATTTGAAAAACAAGAATGCACAAAGATGCACAAAGCATAGTATAAATATGCAAATTTTACACTCAAATTTTTACCTATAACTCAGGTATCTACAAGCACAGACTTGGGCATATCTAACATGCATTCCCACTTCTGAAATATACACCTGACTTTAACAAGCAGTAAATGATGATGGCAAAAGTTCACCATGCTTGTTCACTAATACATTTTCACTCCTGTCTATTCCCCATGCACACACTGTTGTGATCCCATAGCTGTGAGTGAGCATCATGCTGTGTGAGACACAGCCACGTTCAGATGGAACTTTACATTCCTATAATGCCATGCAAGGGTCCTTCGCTAAAACACGCACATGCAAGTAATCCCCAGGGAATCAAAGAAATGCATTACAAATAATAAATCTCTTTAGGTTACCTCACCCATTCTCTGCTAGTATAGCATAACTCCCTCGAGATTGCTTCCTATTTACATTGTAGATGACAAAGGCACTGTGCACAGAGATGCAAAGCATTTCTGAGGAGCACTGAGGAACACATCAAAAAGCAAAGGGCAGGTATCAGTCTTCACAGAAGGCATCATATAGAAGTACATCATGTAATGTCTCACATAAAGCATTTCCCCCCAGAATAAAGAGATATAATGAATGTCTGACCCTGGTCTCCCTGGGGAGCTGAAATGACATCTCTAGCTGCCTGTTTATCACCTCCAGTCCTTGACAGTACTGGCAAGGCCATCCATATTGCTGACACTTTCCTCCGCCCTCACCTCACTGCCACCCTCGCTTGCTATGGCTGGGTAGCCCTGCTAATGTTGCCATTTACAAGAACAGCTGAGACAGTAGTGCTGATAAAGCATTCCTAAATCGCCATTATCGATTCAACAGGCGTATGGAAAGCCGGGGGGTGCTCACAGTTTGTCTGTGTACTTGCGAGAAAGAGGGAGAGTTGCCGAGCTCAGAGCTGCCTCCCTCTGTGCCGATATGCCTGGCTCCCTGCGCCTCCCGAGCACACACCATCCCCAGGCTGACCCTGGATGCTGAACATATCTGCCAAACCCATCAGCAACTTGGCCCTTTGCCATAAATCAATAAGTTCTCTTTAGAATTCTACCTTCCAAAAATATTTACTGTACATAATTTAATATAATACTCTCCTGGACAAAGAGCTGACATGTTTAATTACTGGCTCAAGTGTTTTTCTTCTAGAGAATACTGTACACCCACCCAGGAACACGGACAAACACAGCAAATTTTTAATCTGTTATGAGCTTGGGGAGGGAGAAATTTCAGTCTAGAGACTCTCCTCTAACAGTGTCCACCCCTCCTAGGATGAGTTTGGGTTTGGCCCGAGGAGGGAGCAGCATCCTACCCACACAGATGGAACAGGTTCTGCCTTGCCAACACATGAAGGATTTTCAGGAAGGGAAGAGGTGCTGAAAAGAAAGTCTGTATCTTAATCAGCTCAGCAGATCACTGTTGCCATTGATCTGATGGTATGACCACTTATACTGGAGGGACTTCTGGACTGGAAAGCACTTGCAGAGTTGTATGTCACCCACTACTGCTTTATAGTTTCAAATATCCAGGACTCCTGCTAATGGGCCAGCCTAATCACACTGAAGAAATCCACCATTTTTTTCATCACAAATTTTAGACTGTAGTTCTGCTTGAAAACAATTTTTTAATATTTAAACCTTTATTTTCCCTTTGCTTTTATCTTTCACCTCAGCACGTACATACTGCCATTAGTCAAACGTGGCATCCTTGTCAAATGCAATGCCTCCCCTCCCGTGCTCAAGATGCAAAAAACCTACTGACTACCATCAGCAACTGTGGCTTGGGTTTAGCCCTTCTTCAGTCTTCTTATGAACAAACAACCCATCTGGAGAGTTTTAATTTCAAGATCAGGTTCTTTGATCGCTCATCTCATGCTGCCTGCTCTAAATTGCATAATCTCAGTGAATCACTCTCAGAAGGCATGGTAGGAACCAGGGATGGACTGCTGAATACGGTAAAGGGAGAGAAGCTTGCATGTAAGAGCACTTGTAGGAGCCTCAACAAATACAGTTCACCCATACTTTTGCAGACTTTGACTTCTGAATATCCAAAAGCTCCAAAACTTAAGACAGTGCATACAGACATAAATTATCTCGCATTCACTTTTGTGGGAATGAAAATATCCCATTTTGCTTTTGCTGCTGAGAAGTTTCTAGTGACCTCTGCCAACTGCTTCCCTTTGATGACCAGATGAAATCACAACTCTGCATCAGAGCCAGAAGCAAAGTCCATTTTGTCTTAGTATTTTAAGAGATGTCCTTTTTTCCCTGAATTATATATGTCAGCAAAGTTTTCTTGGGAAATATATATATACCACTTCTCTCACATTTTCATGAGGAGGTCCAAGTGCTCAAGGTGTGGTGAAGAAGCTTCTCTTTATGCATATTTTTGTTATTAATATTTCTGTTTCTACTGTGCATTTCTTATCCTATTGTTATCTCAACCCATAGTCTGTGCCTTTGTCTCTCTCTTGCCAAAGGAGGTGGGGAGGAGTGGCTTATTTGGAGTTTAATTTCCAGCCAGTGTTAATCCACCACAATCTCTTATTCGAAACAGAACCCAAATTTCATTTTGTTCTCAGAGGAATCCTTTGAACTGACCGTCAGTGACTCTCCTCTAACAGGAGGAGACTTCTGATCTCAGTTAAAGCTTGGTGATCACACTCAAATGCAAATCAAAACATACTTCTAAAGTAGCAGACGTACTTTGAGCAGAAAGGTATAAATTTAGACCCCAAATGTTTTCATAGTAGGAGCTTTGTCAGATTTGCTGACAAATCTGCTCCCTCTCTCAATAATGCAGGTATATTCTCAACACTTTTTTTTTTTTTTTTTTTTTTTTTAATTGGTTGCTTGGTTGATTGATTAAGGGGTTGGGCACCCCAAGGCTGGTCTTGGTTGGTCGTTTGCTTGTGTGCAGAGCTGACGTGACACTGCGTTGGGTGTAATGCTGTCATGCCTGACATCCCCTGGTGATGACAACATTGCACGCTCACAGCTCACAAAACTGCGAACAGGAATCACTACATAGCTCTTGAAATGCAAGGAATATGAAAGGATTTGGAAGCTCTTCTGCTAAAAACAGTCTGAAACCTTCAGAATAGCATATCTGTGGAAGGGATAGAGAAGCTTATGTTACATGCTCGATCCAGTCATGCACCATGCAACCTCTCTACGCGTAAGAACAGATCACTCTTGACAGTGCACCTCAGTCTTCATCTGCTGTGCTTTCTGCTATTCTTGTCCCCAGACATCCTTACACAGAGCCAATCATCCCAAATTTGGTACTAGTGACAAACAACTCACATGTAAAAATAGCCCTGAACCAAATATCTCTTTCTTCTGGCCAATTCCACAGGGCTAAGAGAATACAAATTAAGAGCAAACATTTGGATTTTGCAGATGAAGTTAAAAATCCTCCTAATCTTTGTGCTGTGTGAATCTGGTACCTTTATAAGCTCCATTCAGACCTGCAGTCTCCAGATCACCTGTTCTAGACAGGTTAATGACCAGTTCTAGACAGAAATCACAGATTTGTTTTGTTTGTGACCTAACAACAGTCACTGAAAGCAGAGTGGGGTTTCACTGTATTAGGAGGTCTGAATCAGGCACTATATCAGCTTATGAAACAGATTTAAGTGCAGCCAGTGCATTTACCATTCTGTATTCATATATCCTTGTCTCGAGTCCCTCTAGAAGAGGAGAGAGCTTTGCTCTTCCATAACATGCTGCATACCAGCTCCCTCCTTTTCACACAAGCTAACTCCTACTCTCCCCAGGAATAGCTTATCAGAGTCTCCGGCATTGTTTAGCTGGCTATAAACCAGCAAGCAAGTTCTGTCTCCATGGTGAATGATTCTTTGTCATCTTTTCCTCAAAGCTTTCTAATTAGACATCCTGTAATTTGCAGCTTTTCTATAACATATTTGCAGTGGGGTGGGCGGCTGTGTGCGTAAAGAATAAAAATTGAAACATGGCAGTGAATTGGCAGTCTGTAAATAATTGCAATAAATAAACAAATTTTAATTTTTTTTTTTTTTTTTTTTTTTTTTTTTTTTTTTGTTAATGAGACAGGGACTGCATCTTCCTTTCAGGCAGGCAGCTGGTCATTTTATTCCTTCATCCTTAAATCCCCAAACCAATCTGCCATAACAAAGAACAAATTCAGTTTCTGCCTATTCTCAACATTATGAGATGACATGCCCCATTTTGGAGGTCCATCCCACAGTCTGGGGGTGAAGCAAAGAATGAATGCAAAGAAAGTGAGACCGCAATAAAATAATGTGCTGTTTAAAAAACCATTCACCTCCAGTTTGGAGTTACTTCTCTAGTCAAGAGCAGATCAAAATTTGTTTGCATTTACCAGTCATCTAGCTGGCTTTTCCTTTGTGAAATGTGCTGCTGATTTCATCTGGTTCCCTTTGGACAGACATTTACCCCACAAAAGCAATCTTTACAGCAAGTATTACTTATCAGGCCATAGAGACATGCCAAAATTAAAAAGGGAGCTATAAAATAAAACCCACACTGAAAGGGGTGGAGGCAGGGGTAGTGGGACAGAGGAGAAAAGGGAACAACCAGATCTAGTGATTTAAATGACTGCTTTTCCCACCAAAGATCCACATAGCTTAAATTCTTATGGCTGTGTCCCTGCCCTTCCCATGACTGCGTGGCCACCCAGAACAGAGTCCTGGACACTGGTGTAGTCTCCTCTGAGAAGGCTCCTTGGCTGCACCAAGGGAGTGGAGACTGCACTGGCTGGTAGACCTCCTGGGAATCTCGAAGCATGGAGTTACTTCAAAACCTAGACCCTCCCCATAGAGCATACTCCATCCTGACAGAAGAATACTTTCTATTGGAATATTCACTCCTTATTCAAGCAATGAGTAAGCGCTCTACTACTGCCTTAGGAGCTTCTAAATAAAATATTCATATTAAAAATGTGTTTTTACATGATACATATTCTTGCATGTACATCATACATGCTCTCTCAAGCTTTTTTGATATTCTAGGAATACTGCAAAGAAAAACTGAAATTTCATCTGTCTCACTTGTTCCCTGGCTAAAGTTGTAAACCACTGCTTCTAATAATGCAATCAACTCCACAGAAATATATTGCATTGTCACAAAGACAGGCTTACGATTTCAATTTAGGAATAATTAGATGGAACAGATGTGAATGTCAAGAGTATCTGTGTCTGCAAATTCTTCCAATAATGCGTCTGATGACCACAAAATGTTTTATGAGGTTCAAGCCTCATCCACAACTAATGGTTCCCAGTTAATAGAAGCAGTCAAAGGGCAAAGAAAGGAGAGGGGGTGTTCATGAATATTTATGAAGCAAAATAAGCAGCCAAGATATTCCCTTTTAACAGGCTTCGTTACTTCTTTCACTCTCCTGATGAAGTAACAGTATTAAAATCCAGGCATTTGAGTGTTTCTCATCCACCACTCAAAATCAGACTCATAAAATCATTTGAACATACATATATTTATATCTACAAATGGAAACAAGAAAAATTGGAGACAGTCTATTGCTTCCAAGCTATTCTGTTGCTTGAGGACAGGACCAGATTGACAGACAGCCGCCTTCTCTGCCTCGTTCTACAAGCTGCTGAGTGTCTCCTGAAAACATCAGAGCCATGAACAAAAGATGAGAGCTGAGCTTTCCTGAAAGATGTTCAGCAGTTGGCAGGGTTACTTTCTTCATCCTCAAACCAGAGGCAGTCTGGGAAGGCTTCATCAACATGGCTTGTGTCTGTGCCCTTGGGCAGCATGCCTAACTTCTAACAGAAGGCTAATTCATGGTTGGTCTTGGTTACCCCTTAACAGTTCTGGTGAGAAGATTGACAGGAATGTGCCTGGATGTCTATAGGCATGTCAAAACTCCTGGGATCAAAGCCTACCAACCCATATTACACTTGCCTATCAGTAGCAGTGATTTTCTACTCCAAGCAGGTTGGAGATGCCTAGAACCAGCCTGCTTGTCTGAAGCAGTAGGCTAACACCAGCAAGCAATTCTACAGCTGGACTTGCTCAACCTGGTACAGTCCCTGAATGTCACAGGTTACAGGAGAACTCCCTTCACCTAGGTATGATGCCAGGCAGCCATCAGCATATTGGAAGGCAGAAAGTGATGGATATAGGAGTGGACAGGTTCTCTGTGTGCTGGATTTATTCACAGCACTGTCATAGTTCACCACAGACTGCTGGCAGAAGCTGCGACCACATCAAACCAGGCATGAAGCTCTGAGTTCCTGCCCAGGTCTGCAGAATCCACACTGTCAGGGAAGTGTGCACATGCAGAAAATACTCTGTGTATCACCACGAGATACAGAAATGTACCTAAATTCAAACCACAGCACAAAGAGGTGGGTTATGATTGTAACTGTAGTGTCTTGTCCCTGCTGCTCCCAGCTGCTCACTCAACAGAGAAATGGCACTGCAAAAACAAAGTTTTGCAAAACCTCAAACAATAATATTCAGACACACTAATCAAGGCAACCTAATTGATACAGAGAACATTCACTTGGGCTGAAGTTCGATCCCAAGACCTTGGGAGATGAAGGCTCCAAGCAGCCCTTCTCTACCTCCCAAGCTGTCTTGACCCTGAAAACTTTTGGGAGGATGAGGGTAATATGAGCTCTGTATGCCCAGCTATATCCTTGCAAGCTCTAAGGATCAAACAGAGAACATTTAACAGTATTAAAAGCCTCTGTATCTTGAATTTCAAAAATAAGTCTTAGTTGGGTCTGATTGCAAACTTTTAAATTTGAGAATGTGCTGAGTCTGGAGGCTCTCAAATTAAGCCACTTGTTAACAACCATATAGAATCCCCATATCCTGGCCTGACTCTGTTAGTTAGTCCTACCAACTCTGTTCTACGGAAAAAAACAAAAAGGAAGTCAGCAAAGGGGACAAAAACCAGGGCATCTTCTCTTGGTGTCTTTCAGTGTCTTGATTACCACAATGAAGTCCAAGTGGGAATATTTATGCACTTTTCCCCAGAGTCTGCTGCCTAGACTGGCACATCAATGATGCAGAAGGTTTGAAATGGCTGCTTGAGAAGACACTGATTTTTTTTCAGAGCCCAGCAGCACATGCACAGAGTCTACTGACACAACCTGGGCAGCTCCTCCCTACACCAAGCCTTCAGAAGCTCCCAAAACCATGATGCCCACAGACACATTGCTGAGGTCAAGGCAAAGCTCTTCACTTACTTCTTTAGCCTCCAAGCTTTTCAGCCTTTCAGGAGGCTGAAACACGGTTTGATTGGATTTCTTTCCTATGGACACTTGTAGCTACAAAAAATTCAGATTCTTCTCATCAAAAACTCCGACAAGTAATGCAAACTTCTATGAGAAAATAAAACTTGAATGTTTAGGTTTGGAGCAAATGCTTGTCTAGATGTTCTAGGTTTTGGCTAATAATTTGTAAACAAAGACATATTCTTGTAAGAAAATACTAAAAACAAAAACAAAAGCACAGTTTTGGCCAAAATAAAATTTCACATCAAAAAACCTCTTGACAGCTAATTTTTCTACTCATCTCTACCCAAAATTGTATGCATCAGATATGCCATTTTGGCACCCCTGTTCCACATAGGAATAAAATGGTACATCTTTTTAGCACTTTCCCGGGGCAGCTTCTCAAGCAGCTTTCAACATCTACAGCCATGTACCCTACTGTTCACGCCACCTGTTTGCAAATGTTTCAGTCTTGATTGCTCCCAAATTATCAATGTCTATACTTTGTCATAAATGGACCCAGTCTTTTTCAAAGCTCTTGACCTCTTATCCTTACCTGCACATGTAAACCACATTAATTCCAGAGATTTTTAGCAAAGAGTAGACAGTTAATGGATATTCTAGAATTAAATATGGATCAGCCTGTCTATGCCATTTTAGCCCCCTGCTGTTAAATGTGCAATGCCTCAGCAAGACATATACCCTGACAAATCTCATAGAAGCCTGTATGGTAGAACCAGAATTATCCTTCTTGCAGGAGGAAAATGTTCCTTCCTTCTTTAAAACTCCCCTTAGTACATTATATTTGCTAAATGGTTTTTTTTTTTGTGTTTGAAACAATGAATTTTATCTTTGTCCTACATTAACATAATAAGCATGAGACTCCTGTGATATCTGTGCAGATATTTTTAATTTATTCCAATAGAAAGGCAACTAGGTTTTCATTCTGCACTTATTCTCATACACAAGAGATATTTTTTCCACATATTCTTCACTCCTGAAAGCCAATGTAATCCTGATAATCAGATTATATAACTTATTTGTCTAACATACAACTTTTTGCCAAGATGAGAGGAATAAGCAACAACCTTTGCTTCAGTATAAATTGGGATAGATTTGGCACTCACGGCTCACATCTGTTACTCTACACTCAATACTGCAATATTGCAAAATGTACTTAAGTCATTAATGGATTCTGAAATATATATGCATGGTCTAAACTAGAGTTCATCTATAAAGTGTTGTTCCCATTGCCTGGAAATATTTGGGGTCAAGTAAAGTTGAAGGCTGTTAGTCACTTCTAAGCTCTTGATCCCAGGCTGCTCCCTCTGACACCTAGCTGCAAGCAGTGGTGGCTTCTCAAGTACTCGTGCAATTTTCTGTATGGATTACAAAACTACCCAGAACCTTTTAATCCCTTTAATAAAAGTAAAAGTTTTGCTAAATATATTCAAATGGATGCTTCGTAAATTTTAACCTACAAAGAAAAACTTAAGTTTGCATTTAAACCTGCAGTGGCACAACTTTTGGGTTTCATGTACTGACAGTACTGGAGCTTATTAGGAAACAAATTATTTCCCAGATTAATAGAATACTGGATGTCACACTGCTACAGTTTCATTTCTGAAGGATTTTTATAATGCTCAAGCCTAACAGAATTGTTTCCATAGGGCTATATATTAATTTTAAAAAGGAAGAGAACAGTAGAGGAATCTTAAATATAACATAACAGTCTGCTCTGGTGATTACATCTCTGTGTTGGGGCATAAAATCTAAAATTGAAACTGTGCAGAAAATTAATATATAGGCAAAAATGAAAACCACTAACACCTCATTAACAGAGGAAACTTGCATAGTGGTCAAAAAAATGTGAATACTGAAAAATTAAAACTATCATTTTAGTCTTCAGTTTTAATCTCCTAAGGTTATTTTAAATACCAAAGTATGTACATTTGTTTCATTATTATTTTTAAATAGAGAGACAAATTATTTACTGAAACATATCTGTGGTGTAATAGCTGCACCATGATTTTTCCATGATCAGACCCTTCTAACTTGTCTGTTTTTAAGGAAATTCCACCCTTGTTTTGACAGAACCCATTCCTCTCTTTAGCCTGAAATTCTATGTATTTTTGAGGGATTTTTTTTCAGGAAATAATTCAAGAAAAACTCTTTGGAGATCCAGAAACTATCTGTGGGAAATCTAAGGTCAAAAGTTTCTATTACAGCGTTCTAGATGATGTATCAAAGATACCCCCCAAATAGATGTCCAAATTTCCTTTCAAAACTTCCTAACTTTATCAGAGGCTGCTCCCATTAGCTCCTTTAGAACTCTGTGACATCCAGACAAAAGTGCAGGAGAAGTATTCCCCTACTTAGCTTCTTATTTGCAAACCCTTTTATAAACCTGGCCTGACACCTTTCAGCCCCAGAAGCTCCAAAGTGCCATTGCCAGCAGCTGTTGTACTTCATGAAGAGGGTCACAGCACCTGGAAGAGCTTCACAGACCAGTGCAGAAGAGTGTGGCTAACCACAATCACCATCTGAGATTTCTCCTAACTGGATGGGCATGGGGACTGTAGCAGAAATTCCACCCAGCAGAGATTTAGGAAGTGAGGAATCTCATATTAGCCATTTTAGGCAGCTGAGTAATACAGAAACCACAGCCCACACTGGTGACCTTTCAAGCCACCAGCTTCCCTTTTCAAAGAAGTCAGCTGAGAATCTGGCACAAACCCAGACCTGTGGCAGGGTGCTGGATGACCTTTGGTGCCCTTTGGACCAATGCACAGCATGAAGACAGGACCTGCTGCTTGCTGGGAGGAGGGACAGGCATAGTGTACCTCTGTTCTCCTGGTTTTCACTGTCCTGTAAGGTTGCAGGTGTGTTCAGGGACATCCTTGAAGCAGGGTTTATACAGAGAGATACTATCTTTTATTTAGACTAACTGATACAGTTGGAAGAAACAGAGACTGGCTTTGAGCTTGAAGAACCTTTTTGTTTTGCTTTCCAGCTATGCCAGTTGAGCTAATAAAACATATTCTCTCCCTATAAAACTTGGCCTTACTTATGTGTTTTAGACAATCATCACTACAGAATTCCTACCACTGATTACTTAAACCACTCTGAAACAGCCCATGATCCTTCCTCTTTGGTCTGAGAGGTTAATTTTTTCTTCAACCTCCACAGACTGTGTGGGTCCATTCCTCCCCTACCCAGGCTGTTAGTGATAAAACCATAAGCATGCAGATGACTCCACCATGTATTATCTTCTTTAAACCAAAATAAATAGCATCATTCCCAGATTTTTGAATATAGGCTTGCAGAAGGAAGGAAACACATCAAAGACCTCCCACTAAAACAAGTCTTCTACCAACAAGTTAATCCCACATGATCTCACAACCACTGCCATAAGAGGCATCCTTGCCTTCTCCAGCCATCCATCCCCTTCATTGTCCTTTCACTGATGGCAGGAGACAAGATTGAGGACCAAATCCACATGCATTTAGTATATCTTAGGGTCACCAAATACGAAAATAATGAAGTCAGAAAGAATTACACTTATATCCATTTGGTGCTGTATGGATTACATCCCTTCTCATCAGACATGTCTGACTATTGTGGTGCCATTTTCCATGATGCTCATATTTGTCTGTGTCATGATTAAACTCCAGCTAGAAGCCAAGCCCCCCGCAGCCATTCACTCACTCCCCCCACCAGTGGGATTGGGAAGAGAATTGGAAGGATAAAAGCTGGAAAACTCGAGTTGAGATAAAAACATTTTAATAGGGAAAGCAAAAGCTGCATACAAAAGCAAAGCAAAATAAGAAATTAGTTCCTTGCTCCTGTTCCCATGGGCAGACAGGAGTTCAGGCATCTCCAGGAGAGCAGGGCTCCATCACATGTAATGATGGCTTGGGAAGGCAAACACCATCACTCCAAACATCCCCCCTTTCCTCCTTCTTCCCCCACTTTATACATTAAGCATGATGCCCTACAGCATGGAATATCCCTTTGGTCAGTTTGAGTCACCTGTTCCAGCTGTGTCACCTCCCAGCCTCCGACTTCCTCACCTGTGTGACCCTATGAAAAGCAGAAAAGGCCTTGGCTCTGGGTAAGCACTACTCAGCAATACCCAAAATACCCCTGCATTATCAACCCTGCAGCACAAATCCAAAACACAGCCCCATACCAGCCACTGAGAAGAAAATTAACTCCACCTCAGCCAAAACCTGCACAGGCTGTGACAATTAGTGGTGTGTAGTTATCCAACCACATAATTAGAATAAGCTTCTGTGCATGTAAAATGAACTTGCTTACTTATTAGTAGCTATATCAGGTCATTGTACACATTGGAGACTCCTCATTAAGTTTGAGACCATTTCAATTGCTCTGTCCTCTGCTGAAGGTTTTTTTTTTTTTTTCACAGTATTGACAGCAGCTACTCAAGGGATCTCACCATAATCTCCAAGATAACAGCACCACACCTACATAATAACACCACTGAGCAGCAGCAGGAGGCTCACAGGATGCAACTTCTGCACACCAGAGCCATCACTCACATATTTGTTAAAAGTGCAGGCATGCCCACATTTAGAGCTGAACACAAACCACATCCCTGTTATTGCCTGTCTCTGTGGAATTGCAAGTCATGCTTTCACCTGCTGCAATACACCAGATACATATGCATGTACATGCACAGCCTGTGGAATGGGAAAAATTATTATTAATATTATTTCACTCTTAATGCCTTAGCAAAAGTTCACACACTTGATGTAAGAGGACATTTAAGCATTCATGTGATAGCTTGACCAATCAACAGATCAGTGGCTCAACTGATCACTTCTCTTTCAGGATTATATCTCTTAAGACAAAAGACAGTTCTTTCAAATACCTTACAAAAAAACACATGTATCAGCTGTTTCTCTGGACTATATCAGTATTAACAATCACAGGATCCTTGTAAGCTTCTTCTTGTCTTCTGCATCTTTTAATTTCTAGCAGCATTCAGTTGCTGCATAGAAGTAGATGCATTTGCATTATTTGCAACAAGCACTGAGGATTTGAATGAAAGCACAGCTAAACCTGTGAATCATGCTCAAGCCATGTTTTCATTGCTTTTTATTGTAGGTCCTCTGGTAAACTCAGTTCTTTAGCTAGAATTTTTGACCAGAAAACAATCATCAAACACTACTGCTTCCTAAACTACTTCACATCACTCCAAACATCAGTCAGTTCAGCAGGTACAGGAACAGAGTCTAGATTCTCAGATCCTCCTCTTTTCTATGCAATTACTTGCGATCGAATTTGGAAAAACTATCCAGCCTTACTCTGACCCAATCACTCAGCTTAAGGAATGGATGTGCTGTAGCACACCATGCATGGCAGGTATTGCTGACCAGCATCAGTGAAGACTCATGTCTGGCTCACAGGAGAACTGAACAGGGGTCTTGTGAGTGCTGAAGGTGTTAATTCTTCCAGCTTCAGGCAGATGAGAGGTTACTTGTACTGCCCTCCCACCCAAAGGAGGAGGCACAGAGACAAAGAGCATACATGCTGCCCGTGGCACAGAAAATCAAAGCCTCTACAGTCTTCTGTATCTATAAAGGGTTCTAGCTCTGGAAAACAACAACATAGGGATGACAAAGCAAAAGGACAATTTGCAAACCCCTTTGCAAAGGCAAGTCATGCTCTGGGGAAGCTCAGAACCAGGAAACTGAAGGATCTGCAGAAGGCAAGGGTCAAAGCAGCAGGAGCTGTTATCACAGACAGTGATACATGATCCTTGATTCACAGTGAAAGAAGAGTGCTTGGAGCAGAGGCTGGCAATTCTCCAGTGCCAAAAGAAAATTGAAACATGAAGAAGTGATGGCAGGTCCATCCATCATATTTAGATTTCTAACCACCCCATTCAGAGTAGAGGGTCCCTGGTAAAAGAGGCTTACCATGTTTCAAGTGAAAATACTCAATGACAAGGATCCTTACAACAGAAACTGCTGATTCTTTAAGTTAGGATCACATCTTGACACTAAGATCTGGCAGGCAAGACACCACAGGAAAGAGTTAAAGTAGTGTGCTTAATTTCTAGGAAAGTTGTCTTATGAACAGAGAACAGAAAGGACACCAAAGAAATCGTCTCCAATGGAACCCTCCTACTCCTGCCAAAACAGTGACAGGATGTGTTTTTCAGGAATTCATTTAGGCTGAATAAACTTAATGCACAATTGGCCAGATGCTTGGCCAGCATAAATTGGTGCAGCTCCCCTGATTTCTAGGTGCCAAAACTCAGCACAGGGTATACCCAAAGTGCCAGACATTCATCATTACCAACATAACACATCACTGCACACGGAAGTAAAGGTTTTAGTGCTGCTTCAAGACCCACTCATCTACAGTACATTTATCTTTCCTGCTGTTCAGTTCTTCTCTGTCTTCTTGAAATTAATGCGCAGATTTGTTAAGCTATTGTTGTAGTAATGTACATTACTTTACTTTCTTCTGGAAAAAATTACACTTCTTTCATTTATCTCACAACACACATAGACATTCGGAGTGTATACAATCAGTCTGTAAATGTCATGTGACCTAGCTGGCTGAAAGGTGCTCTATGAGTATCATAAATCATTTGTTATCTGCCTTAACTCTATTTATAAATATCACATCTTGACTTTCTATGTCTTAAATGCTTTGGACCATTTCATTTGTTTAGATGGTAAAAACAGTGATGAGAATTTGTTTATGAACAGGGAAAGAAAGACAGGTATTAATATTTCCGTACTGTAGCTGAAAGCACAGTCCCAACAGGAGCTGAATTTCCAATCTTTTGTATAAAAGCCATCGACGACGTTTTTTCACTGGGCTGTCTGGGATGTTGTTTAAAGCTCAATGCACGTGAGAAATTCCATGTAAATTAGCCACCTGAGGGTACCAACACAGACCCATGATTATAATAGAAACATATTGACACAAAAAAGGCTAATTAACTGCTTCCCTTCTGCCATTTGCACACTGTGCACACCGTGCTCAGCAAATTCTGGGCTGCTGCAGACACACCAGCAAATACCCTCATTCCATGAAGCTCAGCACAACAGCTACTTAGAAGGTCTGCAGAGATGCACAGAGGAACAGCACTATGAGGGGATGAGTGCTCCACAAGGAAAGTGATAGAGAGTTCAAACTGTATCCCTTCGCTTCATGTGGAGCAAAGCTCTCTTCATGCATGCACCATTTCTGGAAAATTAGACTTGACTTCAGTATTTTTATTCTTCGGTACAAAGTGCCACTGAACTGCTGTAGTCCTCTGCAGCATGTTTGGGGCTGATAAGGATAACAGTGTGTGGGGAATTCAGTCCTTCATTTCTCACAGAGGAGGACAGACTGTGGCATTTTCTTGCTGAAAGACAACCCCAAAGAAGGCTGTGAACTCACAGCATCTGGAGGTTAAAGTCAGGCAATTCATCCAAGAAGTTGCACATTCTGATTAGAGGATCTTAAGGTGTTAAGTAAAAACCAGTACACTTCCATGAATGCTACTGAAATAAACTGAATTACCGAAGTAATTCTCAAGCCGTACAGGGCTTGATTGCCTTGTATAGTGATTTGCACTCACACACTGTATCAAAAGCAGGTGTTAAATGCATGCAGTAGAGAAATAGGGGATGCTGATTAAGGGCGTTTTATAAACACACTGCCCTGAACTTACTAGGTATGAAAGTGTACTACAAGGTAAAGAGCAAAACGTTCAGTCCCTAGAACTTAATATACACATCCTTTGTGGCTATCGAGCCCTTTATACTTGCAGTTGTACTGATACTAATGCTTATTCTTACAATGCACTAGAAAAAAGTCCATAACAAAATCTTTTCTAAGTCCCAGAAAGATCTCGTCTAGCTGAAGCCCAGTTTCAGGCTTTCCCGTTCATTCCTATTTTTTCGGTTTATAGTCTCTACAGTGGTTTTTCACTTGCCTTTTTTCTATGTCATGAACCACAGAAGATGAGCACCCCTTCAGTGTTTTCCCTCTAACTGTTCTGCATCCACAGCACCACCTTCCACCCAGAGAACCTTTGTGTAGCCATGGAGGTGACGTCAGAATGAGCAGCTGCATGTGTCAGGTCCATGGAAACGGACAGTAAGCCTTTCAGTTGGGGTCACCAGCAAGAATCCAAATCATCTCAGCCCAAAATGAAAGTAAAATGTAAGTTCTTCCTGTTAATGACTTTTTGGTCAACTGTGAAAAAGGAGCTAGCAGTTTCACAACAGACTAAAATGTCAAAGAATATAAATAATATAAAACATAAGCAGAAAACAGTGCACTCGTGATGCCAACACTACCATACAACAAAAGCAGCTCTGGAAACCAAAGTACTAACTTCACTCCTTTTATCTCTTAGTTAAGGATGCAGGTGCTCTGGTTGGAAGCAGAAACAGACATTTCTGTTGCCTCTGCTGTCCTCATTCAGAAGTAAAGCACAGGACTCTGTGTCTAGGAATGTCAAGTCCATACTAAAGCCACCACACAACAGGGGAAGAAATTATGGAAATGCAGGGTACTAGCAAGAGATATTATCTGCTTGTTCTTTCCACAGTTGCAGTCCAAGTAGCAACAGAAAATGCTCCTCCGTAATATCAGGTCCTCCTGACTTAGCATTAAGATGGACAGACACAGCTCTAGGGTAAAGCTCTTTATATGTCAGAGAGCACCAGAACAAAAAAGAGTAATTTGTAAGCAGCCAGCACCCCTACAAAGGTAGCTCATTTCACATTTTTATATCCTCCACATCTATCTTAGAGATAACACTTTCCCCTCTGGCTGGAAATTAAAACATCTTTTTTTCCTCTTTTATTTCACTGACTCTGAGAAAAAAGCAGCATGAGAAAGATAATGCTGTGGCAAATGCACAGTGAAAATGCTAAGAGTTAACAAAAAGCCCTGGCTAGGAATGGGAGATAAGGTTAAGGGCAATGACCTCCTTTTTGCTCCTAAAAATGTAGAACAAAGGTTAGCTGTTCTACTAACCCTGCTTGCTGTTATTTTTTGACTCCTCATGGCCCAAAGAAGGCCCTGAAGTGAAAAAACCACCTCAAATTCTCATGGCCTATTTGAGGCGCATTCTTTGAGAACCTCTTTCTTTCATCAGATACAAAGCAGCCAATGAATAAAGACAGCTGTCCCTGAAGAAATGAGAGCACCCAGCCACAGACTGGATTCAAGGTGCTTGGGGCACTCTGGCAGCCATCAGCAAAATTTAGGGAATTTATTTCTCCTGTTATATCCCATCACATAAACCACTGCATGCTCAGTTGGACTGCTGCAAAGAAGAGGGACAGCGCTTAATTTCATAGCCATCACTGACTAAAATTCCAATAAAATAGGACAGAAGAATAACGCTGGAAGGCATACTGATCTGTCACTATCCTAACATACCACATGGTAGTTGACCGTAAAAAAGAAAAAATATCTCACACAGCAAACCCCCACCCCCCAGGCCTCCAGACTAATTCTGACTGCTGTGGCCATTCTGAATTGGTTTTTATATCTTATTAACAGCAGCAGTGATATCAGCTTCCTCTGTCTCAGAACACTGCTTGATATTGGAGATTTGCTTTCAAACTCCAAACAGCTTTTATGCAAGAAGCTTGCTTGCCTCTTTTCTTCTTAGATGACTGTCTTTAAAGGAAACTGTAAGGCTGGCAGGACTGGAATGAAAAAAGAGCCATTAAACCTTGATAATTTTCTGCTAGAAGAAACAATTTAAGCTAAAATGACAGTCAGATCAGGAAAAAACACCCATTTTGATAAGCTAGTAATTAAACAGAAGCTGGTGAGGCAGTGTGATCAGTCAACCATGCTGGCCAAGATGTTACTGTCAAGTAGGACACCAAGTTTTAAAGGCAAATTTTCCTCATCACCCTCTTAGAAGATGCCACAGATAATTCACTACAGAGAAGAGGTCATGTACAGAAAAACAGGAAGGATCCTGGCCTTACAAGGAGAATGTCAACAGAATGAAAAAAGCTAAAGCAGAGAAATGTTTTTAGCACTTTATTGATTTTGTCACATGTCTGGTGATGTGTGAGCTGCAGGATAACTGACTTGGAACTCCTCAGACAGCACATTAAGTATCTCAAATGTCCCACGGCAATAAGCCATCAGCTGGAGCAATCATAAAGCTGAAGACTTGGGAAAGTATGGGTTTACATGGCATATTTTGCGAGGACCAGAACTGGCACTGAAGACCTAGGACTCTTGGAAGTGATTGTGTGCCAGAGGAGTTGAAGGAAGGGACAGTACAAAACTCTCTGCAGAGGAATGGGTTTGAAATCACATCGGCTCAGCCTATGGAAACTGAGCAAAGGCAGGTGGGACACTTCACAATATTCAGGCCTGTGAAAACAACCAACTCATGTTAATGAAGCTGTCAAGCTTTGCAGAGCTCTCCCAGCCCACTAGGTTTGCCAAAGCTGACAAAGCTGTTGTTACCAGTCCATTTCTCTCCTTCCTCAGTGCCAGTCCCCAGCATGAACAAGGCACATGTGGGGAGCCTCTAGCACAGGGCTGAATCCCCTGCTTGGGCAGGGAGCTCTACTGGCCTCCACACAGGCCCTCACATCTGCCAGAGAGGAGAGTGGGACCCAGAGGTGCCACTCATTGGTGGTGTTCAACCATGAAAGAAGCAGCCACAAAGCCCTAGTGGCACAATTGACAAAGAATGCTAAAATCCAGCCTTGCTCCATTTTTTCCCTCTTTCTCTGCGTGTCCAGCCCTTCCATGCCCAAAAGAGATTTGGCAGGCAAATCACTTATTTACACACCCCAGAGATTGCCCAGTCCTGGTAGGTTTGAGTGAAAATCAGATGTGTAGGAACTGCAACTCCTGTGACATTATAAGTTCAGTATGTAGCTATCAAGATATCTCAGTTATAACTTATCAGACTGACAGAGAGACCAGCATTTTTTTTTTAAGTTAAAGAATTTTAAATGGCACAAGGTAAAAATATAAAAATTATATTCCTTGTAACAATATTAAGGCTTATAAATCTATGTATGCAACAGAGGCCATCACAAGTGGTCTATTTCCTATTTATTACAAAACACTGAGGGTACAGGACAGGTTATGCCTAAACAATGGAAAAATACAAAAAATCCACAGCAATCATTAACAAGATTAACCAATGACATTTGACATCACTAGAAATTTATATTGCCTCCAATGGATACTGGATTAGACTTCTGGAGATCACTGGTGGATCACAGGAAGTGAAAAATGGAGGCGGAACGAGAAAAAAAATAACAAATGTGTAAGGTGCTTCAAAGCTACAAGGTTCAGTTCAAGTTTCAGACCCCTCCAAATACACAGGGAGTCTAATCTCTAAAATTTAACTTCAAATTCATAATCTAAACTTCTCCAAAACAACCAAGGATTTTTTTAATTTTTATTTTAAGGTTTGTATTTGGTCATATGACCTCCAAAACTGATAGAAGTTTCCTGGTTGCTCTGAATAGTCTGAAAGATTAAACACCAGTAACATTTCCATTATCACAACCACAGCTTCTCTCAGAGCAGGGAGAGCTTCTCACTCTTTGCACTTAGATAAGCCACAGAGCTTCTTGAGTGTTGGCTGCTAAACAATTGATTATTATCCTGTGGGCTTTTCCCCATCCTTTCTTTTATGGAGGCTCACTGTGTGCCTGCACAGATGATAGGGTGTATATTTTGCAGCGTGCTGTTTTAGCACATGGCTCAGCATGCAGAGCACATGCTCTCCAGTCTGACTGTCAGTGTTCCCAGCATCAGGACATAGATAAATAGCTCTCAGGATAGGGCTTATTAGGCTTCACCAAATAGCCAAGAGGAGCAATAGAAGCCATGAAGTGAAAGCATTCACCAGGTGGAAAATACTCATCACTGGATTTGAGCAAGGACACATGTTGCTCTTAAAATACTTCCTATTTAAAAAAATCTAAAAAAAAAAATAAAGAAGATATATAAAAAAAATTGAAAATCACATTTGAATTAGTTCTCTCTGGCTTCATCTTCACTGAAGGGAAGGTGCATTCTTCAGCACACCTCCTCATCCTGGGGTCCACTTAAAGGGGGAAACCATTGCAGCCCTGTCATTCCCATGTGCCTTGGTTTTCTGTCCAAGGAAAGAGGAACAAGTTGGAAAATGACATCTGCTCAAGCCCTACCCTGACAGACAGCTGTAACACCAACAAAATTCTCATTGCAAACAGCTATGAAGACTTCCCAATCCCACTGCTTAGATAAATGGGACCATATCCTATTATTTTTATGTTGAGTTCTTTGTCTGCACTCCAGAGGCCTGAAAGTGGCCAAACTGCACATCTTGATTCCTAAGATGCACAACACTTGAATTCACTGAGTACACTGGAAAGCATAAATGGAAAACAAAGGTGATGACCAGGCATTAGGGTTCACTGTGGCAGTACAGCTCAGAGATGCTTCCTGATGGAAAGCTATTTCCATGTCTTTATTTATACAGTGGAGTTCTCTGGTACTAACACTGAATTTAAGAATCCCTCATGCCCCACTAAGTAAATCTGCATGACACAGAACTAATTCAGTACAGGCAGAATAGTTCTACAGAATATTTTTTGTGCTTTTGTTGTTTTATTTTAAACCTTCTCATGATTACTCTAAGTAGATTGAGCAGGAACTTCTGCATAAAAGAGTTCTCTGAACAGCCCATGTTTGCAGGGTGAGTGAGAGGCTAGAAATTTCATTGCTGGAAGCACCTGCTGCAGCAGCAGGGACATGGGGGCTCAAGGAATTTGCCTTCAGAAAAAGCTCTATCCAAATGGAGAGAGAGCTGGCTCCTGATCGTGAGGGATAAATAACAGCCTGGGGAGAGTTGAAGGAAACAGAGCATCAGGTCAGAAAATGAAATCTGTGAGGAGACTGAGAAGTGATGAAAACTGCCATAGAAGAGGCATCATCATCACCTTCACACAGCCCTGCAGAGGGGGCACCGCTGGTGCCCAGGCAGAGATGGCACCCGATGTCCCCAGGGAGAGGAACAGAGTGGGAGGGACCCATCCCTGCCTGTCCTCCTCACTGCCCTGGGCGAGGGGGTGGTGTCAGGACTTGAACCAGCCCTCTGACACCAGAGCTGAGTGAAGCATTGCATTCCCAGAGGAGTCTTTTCCCTGCTGCTGCTGACAGTGCAGAAACAAGTTCACGTGTTTACTGAGACAGGGAACTGTGGTTTTTATGCTAATGCTGTCCCTACTTTGGGCTTTTTGTCTTTTTACTGCTGATGCCTGCTCTTACTGAGACTAGAAGTCCCATATTTACATGAAAATTGTTTCATTTCAGGAATTATTAAGTGCTTAAATATTAAACAGTCAATAAATGCCAAATCAAGACAAATATTCATTTAAGATGTAAAGAGAAAAATAGGTTTCAAGTCAGCAAAAGCCAGGGAGATGTGAGATCCCACTTAGGGGAGTACACAGGCCTGACTGCACCAGAACAGATGTCCCATCCCAGAAGCATTGTTTCAACTTCTATTGGCACTTCAGGACTTCTTTATGGATTTTGTTTTGATTGCAGTCCCAACTCCAAGTTTACCGCCTTTTAGGAAATAAAATAGTAATAGAATGGCACACATACAAAATGCATTTCACACATGCAATTCCTGAGGGGATTTAGAAATAACATACAAGTCATCCCAAGCTAAAATCTTTCATTGTCCAGTGTTTCATGTAATTGTCCAGGTTGCAGCAGAGAAGCACTGGACTGGACAGGTTTTTCCCCACTGCTACCAGCCCCAGATATGATGTATTATGGCAGGAGGGTGCCTGCAGGCTGTGCTCAGCCTCTGCTACCTCACAATGGATGAGGTCGATACCAGGCAGCACTGAACACCCCTGATGTGAAAATGTTGCTGAGCACAACATTCACTGCTGAAAGAAAAATCAACAATTTCTGTAGTCTAGTTTCAAGCCTGATGTTTTAGTTTTCTGATGTTCTTTCCCAGGAAAGTAGGATAAACAACATAGTATGTTTTTGTAATTGTGTCTATGTTGTACACTCCTTATGAGAGGAGAGATTTCTCTTTATGTCCCTCCGGTTTGACCAATGTGGATGAAGAGGTTTGCCCTTCTTTCACCAATCACATTGGTCTGTGTAAAATTGTATATGAGGGGAAACGATCCCTAATAAAGGGTCATCTTTGCAGCCTTGAGAAAAATCACAAGAGAGTCTGTGTAATGTGTGATATAAAACAATGACAACTTTCTGTATTGCTTTGCCTGTAGTGGCATGCTCAGGGGCCCACTTTCCACTGCTGCACTCATCAATATGGCAAAGCTACAAGACCCTTTAAGTTGCAACCATGATTATTCATGCCTTACCTAGCACTCACCTGTATCCTTGAGAACATATGGGAGGCCTAAAAGGGAAAGATGCTGTATAGAGAAACATTTTGCCAGAGAAAAAGCATTCTATGAAGGCAGTCTTCTTGAAAAAGGAACGTGGTTAGCACACAACCTGAACAAATTGCTGGAGAACCACAGCAAGAGGAAGGTCACAGCTGCAGAACACATCAAGGTGAGAGACAGGAAAAAGGCACACTGAGTCTGATTGAAACCCCAGAGGATTAAAGTCAGAGGACTTAAGCTCAGGTTCTTGCTTAACAAATCCTCCCAAGGATTTCCACACCAGTGAGGTCTGCATGATTTTACATCATTATGCTGAAGAGTGTGAGTCACAACACCTGCAGAAGGTTCCTAGAGGTTCTCTGTTAGGTGTTTGTAAAGACACATTTAAACTGCATTTCCTAAATCATAAACGAATACATAAGGCTTCCTGATTTACATTCGAGGTGGGTTTTTTTTAACATGAAGATCACATTGAAAGCTACAGTGCAAAGAGATAAATCAATTTATCTCTAGCATCATGGTCCTGCCTCAGCCTGCCATAGCAAAAGATCCTCGCCACATGAAAAACTCATTTTTAACTCTCATTCAAAATGGACCTGCCGCAGATTTTGAATATACAGCTATGATTCAAGAGCACCTGCCTGGCCACTTCTAAGAGTTGTCTGGGTAGTAAAGTGAAAGTTCCCTTGGAGCTTTGCTTATTTTCGAAGTAACTTTTGATAACCAATATGGTTTTGGAGATATGATGGTGGCTCTAGCAATCAGAAGACCTGGATTCTATTTTCGGCTCTGTCACTGACCTGATGAATGACTCGAGGCAAATGACTTCCACACATCTGCCAAGTTTCAGAGAACAAGTGTGAGACTCACATTATCCCATTTTCCCCCAAGCTGTCCCTTCACAGCCCCAGCTTCCCACACATTTGCAGCACAGTCATGACCTCTGTTATGTCTTGTGATACCTTATACAAGTTACAGCTTAGCAGCCACCTCCTGACATGCCAGCCTGCTGTGCCTGGGGTGCAGAACCCTAAAACAGAAGGAAAGGTTCAGTCCTACAAGTCAGTTTAATTAAAATCACCAACTTCAGCTCTCCCGCCATGAATTAAATCTAGATACATCCAGGGGGGTTTTATTCCTGGAGCACAACTCATGTACTATCATCAGCTGCACACACTTAGTGTTCACCTGCATACATCTCACAGAGATGTGGAAAGTCAAGAGGTCCTCTTCAAATTATGTGCCTCTATTTTTCCTTCTGCTACTTCCACTGACAAGAAAAATCCTTTGGCACAAGGATAACATTTTCCTTTTCCATGGTCTGCACAGAAAAAAGAGGCTTCAGCTCTCCCAAGGACGCCAAGTGCTTTTCTGTACCTTCGTGACTACAAATTCATTTTCCCACCCAGTAGATCCTCCCTGCACAGAACCATCTCTGTAACCACTGAAGTACATCACTAGTGATCCCACTTCCAAGGGCTGGCACCGATTATTTCCTGAAGGACATTTGGAAAGTATTTTACTCTCATGAGCTTCTGTATCTTCTAACACATATATCAGTAAGAATATATCAATAAGAAGGGAGCGCTGTAATCTTTGACTGAAAAAACTTGCCTGTGAACCACCTATTATAATTTTTGTTGAATATTATGATTATTTCATCCGTTACTCCAACAAAGGAAAATATGTACTACGACTAGGAATCACTAGGGGATTCTCTGCCCAACCTGATATGACTCTTGTCTGTAAATAAAGACTGCCTACAGCATATTGATTTTTGTTTACCTTTCACATTTGAGAAATGCATGCATTTCTTGATTTTTTGCACCAAAAAGTGCTACGAGGAAAGATAACTACCTGTACAATTTAAATTAGACTTATGTGCATAAATTCATTAGTGTTGCTCTTCATTTGGTACCACTTGAAATCAGCAGAATTCCTACTGTTAGAAGGGGAATGGAAATTCTCTCTTGTTCTGAGGGGAGGAAGAGCCCACAGCAAGCAGCAAATGACCAGCCCTTTCTGAAAGCAATTTTAGTCTCTGTGTGCATGATGTAACACCAAGAATGACACCTCTGCTTCTTAAAAATACACTTCAGTTTAAGTTATTTTATGCAAAGTGTCCCCACAGCCCCTGGATTGTAAGAAGAGAGGAAAACACAAAGCATCAAGTCATCATCACTATAAATGGCAAACACACAGGGGAAGAGAGAGGATAACAGAACACAGAACAGGTGGCAGAGGAAGAAAATCTCAAAGGGAACATCAGCTGTCAGTGGAAAAACCCTCACAAGGCTTCTCCCACCAGTACTTTTGTAATAACATATAATAACAGAAATGCCAGCAAAGTAGAGGGTATCTGAATAGGAACCATACGGAGTGACAACAGTGAGCCTGAACAGTCTAAAAAGTACATGATGAAGAGACAGAAAAGAGAAACAGAAGGACACAGAAACAGAGCCATCTGACAGAAGAAATACTGGAGTTAAGGGATAACAAGTTCAACATCACAGAGAAAGCCTGTTTCAGAGGCAGGAGTTTGAGAACAAGGTAGTGCCCTCACCTGGACAGTGAGTGCCCTGACAAAAAAGAAGCTGATTGTCTCTGAGTGTCCTTCAGCAGTGAGGAAGTGGGAAACTGGAAGAGGCTGAGGAAAAGAGTTCACCTGGCTTTGCCCAAAAATATATGCTTCCAGAAGGCAAAGAAAGTGAGAATTTGTTTCCTTTTAAGGAAGGACATAACTTTAAGCAAAACTCAAGAGTAAATACTTTGTCAGGAAACAGCCCAAGTCCTATAATTGAGAGGTTGGATTAACCACTCACACAGGCTTCTCTTCCATCCTTGTTAAGTGATTCTTATCTCAGAGAATAGCAATATTTTTCCACAGTTTTTACCAACCTAAATAATCTTTAATGTGGAAAACTGGGAAACATGTAGTTCCTTCACCTTGGCTTTAAGGTAGGGTCCACAAGAGTACAGAATAGAGACCATTCACCCACTAAGCTTCATTCCCAAGGAATCAAATAGCAAGAAAACACTCGATCCCAAGCCTTATTCTTCAAGATGCCTATGGGAGGACTGCTCAGTCCATGCTGCTGCCAGCCCAAGGAACCAGGAGTTCCTCAAGGTTGGAGCTTGAGATCCTCCTCAAGCTTACTCTGTGCCGAGAGACATTTGTGCCTCTGCCTCTGAAGTGTATACCAGCAAGAATCCCACAGCTCTATTTTACTGCTTCCTACTTCATGATCTTCTATTTTTGTAATGCTGCCAATCCCAACTCATTGTAGACTATCCTCAGTGGATTTGCAGATTTATCTGGAGGAGCTTCTGGCTGTTCAGTGCACGAATTCTAAACCCTGACCTTGGGAATGCAAAAATTTCAATGCTAGCTCCATCAATATCTCAGGTCAATAACATTACAGAGGTTGTGGTCTTCTGAAGAGCACAGCCATGGAGCAGGGAGCAAATGCTCCCATGGCTGAGTTATTTTGGAGGGTCAGGATATGATTAACTATTTACAGATAAGGACCAGTAGCCAGGTTAGCTGTGCATGCCAATGAGAAGAAGGACGAGCAGCCTCCAAGATGTGAGAGCACTGTGGATGCTCCCCCAGCAAGGCAGCACTCCTCTCCAACAAGCTCAAGGCTTAAGACTCCTTACTTAGAGGCAAGTAAAACTCAAGCACTGAAGACACGGGCATGACAGAAAGGAGAATGGAGGATTACATGGCTCTAAAAAAGCCACAGGGAACCCATCCACATGAAAGTGAAATGAACAATTCACCAAAAACATGTGCTGTGGATATAGCAGCTTGTTGTCATCCCCTTCACTGCTAGCTATTGATTTTACAGTATTTGTAAGATTTATTCCCTTTTATTTTCACCAGGGGAAATTAGGCTGTCAGGATCTATTAACCCAAAACAAGCCATTATCCCTCTCATGATTATCACCTTCCAGGGCTGGTGGCAAAAGGCCCCCGGGTTCCATGTGACAGGGAAAGAGGCTGCTGGCTTTTACACACCCCTCACAGGCACCCTGCCTGTCCCACTCAGGGTGCAGCAGTATCCAGCTGACCAGCCTGCAGAGGATAAAGCCAGAAACCTGTGCCCGAAGGGACACGTGTCCCCCTTCTCCACCAACACCCAAGGCCCTGCAATTGTGCCCTGCAGCCCAGACAATCCCATTGAAGAGCATCCCTCTCTCATGTCCCTGTAGCAAAGCAGGAGATGGCCAAGGCAGGCATGGACCAAAGACATGAGTACATGTGTGGCTCAAGACAACATGAGCATTCACACTCAGATGAAATATGGGTTTCTCCATTTACTTTTTTACAGTGTCTATATCTGGTTACTTTAGGAGGAAGAATCAGAATTATCAAAAGAGATACTATCAAAGCCACAGGGACATCAAGCATCCACAAACAGAGAAACTAGTCGGCTAAGCACCAGGATGGTGCTCTCACCAAATTTTGTTTGAGAAGTGTGCAGACTTGTTAGCTGCAGTTTCTGAGACTGGGGACTTGAGTCTGCATCTGACCTCAGCTGAGGCACTGCTGTGGAGAACAACCGTCCTCAGGGGCTCTGTTAATTCTCCTACTAAAATCTCTGCTCCAATCATTAAGCATGGGATTTTCAAAACCCCTTAAAGTGGTCAAATAAAAATTAGTCACCATTGGATTAAGGCCCTGTGCTGTTCCCCAGTGGTGACTATTTCCATAACAAACTGCATCTCTCAAACTCCAGCTTGCTCAGCACCAGTCAGACACACTAAATAGGAGTTGTGCAGTACAGACCTGGAAATAGGATTCATGCCCTCTTGACTTCTAGAGCTGAGTGCATATCCTCAGGGAACAAGGGCATTTTGACTGGTGGAACAGCAGGCACTATGGGACACTCTTTTCTTACCTTAAGTTTTTCAAGCCACATGAAAAACAGCCTCTGCTTTTAAAGGTCTTTTGAGGCCCACCCAGTTGACTGCAGAGTGAAGTTAATTCACTCACATACAGTGCCTCATTTCTGAGATGCACACTTAAGCCCAGGAAAAACACTCCACAGTACAGGCTCAGTATGTGATTTTCAGTGCTAATAGTGTGGTAAAATCAAACCCAATTTCCTTTGGAAAAAGGCCACACATCATTCTCCAGTGAGGAGCATTAGTGCCTTAAATCACAACTTTCAAACATCTACCATTATTGCTGAAAAACAGCTTAAGAAAACCATCACCACCTAAAAGACATAACCTCCTCTTTTATTTTTCTCAGGAATAAATAACTAACCTTGTTCTTATTTGAAAGGACAGAAACAGGAAAGAAAAGAATAAATGAAAAAAGCTTTCTTTCAGACCAGAAAGCAAGTATGACAAATCTTTGCCAAACGCAGAATGCCTCCTAGTCTCAGTCTGAAAACAAGATTTCAAAATTTCAAGTACCTTGATAATCTTTAATGCAATATTAACTGCACCAGTTCCAGCTAAAAATATTCGTTCTCTAGCATTTCTGTCACTTAGAACTCCCAGTGGATATGGGAAGGGTGAATGTGAGAAGTACATCAAGGCAGATGTGTGTTGGTCATTGCTCTGCTAACTGAAGAACAGCTGGCTTCCTCCTCACAGCTGGTTACCAGACCTGGCACTGCAAGTGAGAGCCCAGCTTGGGATTCAACCACTGCAGCCAGGTTATGGCTTGGGAAAAGCTGAACTGCACCATCTGGAGCTGGCTCAAACCTTGCCATGGGGGCATCTGCATTCCTCTGATGTTCAGCCTCCCTCTACAGAGACACACACACAGCCAAAACAGAGACTGTTCATCCCATGGATGTGATTTGTGGATGTGTTTTCCCTCCTGACAGCAAATGGGGATCAGCTCTCTAAGTTCTGGCCAAAGGCAGGTATATTGCCAAGCGAGCCACCAAAATAGTATGTTTCCATGCATGCAATACCAAGGGACAGGGAGACAGGGTTAAAAATAAACTTTGTAGAGCAAGCTCTGATCCTGCATTGGAAGCTCTATGAGTTGTGAGCCATGCTCATGGATTGGAATTTGACTGCTCCTGCAAAGAAAATGGTGTCCTGGAGTCTCTTGTAATGAGGTACTCCCAGAGCAGCCCTGGTGGCTCATGGAGAGTGTAAAAGCCCAGCTGGGAACCTAAGGGCCAACCAGCACCACGAAGCCACTTTGTCTTGGGGATCTTTAAGCTAGGCTTAATGTGTTGCAGAGCTTGTAACATCAAAGTGCTCTGGGGAGAAAGGAAGGGAACAGTCTCTGACACACCATTCCTCATTTAATTCCCTCAGGAGTGGGATAGTGCCAGGGCTGGCCAGAGTAATTAAGCACACCATCTGGGCCCCTGAATCTCATGTATGAATAGACTAGGCCTGCATCTAGTTAACCCTTCTGCAACCAGTCACACACTGAGAGAAGTTACACAATAGGATGAACAAAAATTTGGAGTAGGCACAAGGGGCACAGCTGTAGAGGCTTACACAGGTGCACTTGGCACCGCCAGGCTGAATTAGACACTCTCCAACCCAGCCATGGGAAGGAGCAAATGATCCAAGGATGGACACGGTGCCATGTGGGTGATCAGCCACAACACTAAAAACAATGGTTGCGATCTTTCAGACTTGTCAGTGAAGTCAGTCAACCCTTTCCAGAGAGAGAAATTTTGAAAACCAATGAAAGTGACCCCATCAGCAAGAGCTGGGAACTGGCCAGATCACAGCTGCCTCTACTGAAGGATTCCCAGGTTCAAATGTTGCAAGTTAGAAGAGGAGCCAGTGTCCAGATGGTTCATTGCAGATAGAAAGCAGCAGAAGACCTCACAAGGAAAACCCTGAGTGAAGGCAGCAAATAGGCCTCCTTGGAGAGAGATCATCAGAAGAAAAAACCTTTGGGACCTCTGAAGATGCTTTGAAAACTCTTGCTGTATTTTGTTTCGCTGAAGTCAGAGAAATAAAATTTAGTTTAATTTTCTTGGGCAGAAATTAGGTTACAGCACATCTTCTCTCTATTTTTTTCTACTGACTTCCAATCCTAAAAAGTCCTGAAGGGCCACACTTCAGGTGGCTACAGAAGGAGCAGCACATCATCACCCAGCTAACAGAGGTGGCCATCAGCAAAACCTCAGCTAGAGAGATCAGAGGTGCAAAAAGATTCGTTCACTAAAACAAATACATTTGGTAACTAAGACTTTTCCCAATGACCGGATTCAAGAAAGTGAAGATGGCAGCGATATTGTACTTCTCATATTATGCAGAGATTCACGACTAAGGATATGACAATAGTCATGTTAAGGATTATGGAAAGACTAAACAATAGACAGGTAACATTCAGGACTGGGGAAAGAAGAATACATTCTAGCATAAAACTCAAGAGAGTCCATTCTGTGATGTGAACTGGCCTTAAATGTGCAAATACTGCAATTCATTCCAGCAGTAACAGGCCAACTCAGTAAAGAAAACACCTGTTAAGCCCTGCCTGAACCAGAACCATTCTAAGGCTTAAGGAACAACCCTTTGCTATGCCTATAAAAATGCTTCACTGAAAAGCACCTTGGCACTGCACAAAACCAAACATCCCTGTCGAAAATGAGACGCATGATAAGCACAAAGAGCTCTCAACCAGCTGAGAAAGCCAGCTGCCCTCTCTGTGCCTACCTTCAGAAGTGCAGCAATGGACAGGCAGAGAAAAGCAAACCAACCAGTTCATAAACACACTCATGACATCTCCAGGGAATACCATACGACTTTCTGGTTAATCAAACATTCCTTAGTGATTCTGGAAAAGGCGTTGTAATAAAATACAGGATTTATGTTCTGTTACCACACCATGTATTCAAGTAGCTTTGGAAGCCAGGGAGCAGCTTCCTCCACGGCTCTCAAGGAACACAACCTACATATGCAAAGGAAGGAGAGCAAGAGCACCATCTTGTTTCCTGCTTTTACTGCCAGGGCACACAAAAAATGCATTCCTTTATTTCAATCAGCCATGAAGCTGCATCTTACTCCTTTACAGTCTTGGTCTTTAAATATGTGCTCTGCAGTCTTAGACATGCTTGAGTGCCTTGAAAAGAGCAAAGAAGGAAAACATGAAGCCGTGAGCAAGGGAGCCAATAAATGATGTGCAGTGGCAGACACTGCTACGGTTGCAAGGCAGAAGTACAGCCTGATGGATAGAGCAAACAAGGACAGAAATGTAACATTCTTCTCCATTTTGCTACTGGCTTCCAAAGTGCTTATGCAGCATCCCATCTCCTTCACCTGTTAAAGGAGAACAATAATGCTAACTAACCACAGGGAAGACTAAAGATGAGCAATCTCATGTCTTTGGAGAGTGCTTTGAGAACTTGTAATGGAAGGTAGTATAAAACACCATGTCATGGTTTTCCACAAAGGATCATACAGATGAATTGGAATGGGAACAGGTAGCTATGTACATGGTCTTTGTGTCATACAACCATAGCATGCTGGGATGTGGTTAGATTTATGTTTTATTTCAGTAACATGAGAAGGGAGATTTAGTGGTAGCACAGGAGGAACAAATGAAATCCCAAGGCCTTTCTTCACTGCCAGATCTTCCTCTGAAAGTCCTACTTATTACATTTTCCCTGCAGCAACAAAACCAGAGCAGCAGTAGCTATTTCTGTTTCCATATACAAACCGCATTAGACAGAATTTACAATATTAGCTGTCAAAAAATATCCTTCCCTCTACCACCCACTCCTTAATATACAACCACTGATGTGAGAAAATGAAAATTTGGGTATTGGGAAGGGGGGCATGTCTTCAGGCAGGGATATTATCTGCTGGGCATGCCAGGAAGAAATGCAGAATTGAAAAGGAAAGATAAAAGGGCAAAATCTGAAGTATTTTCTGTGGAGATGACTGTGCTTGAATTTTCTAAGGGTATGTGCTGTTACACTGCTACCAACTGCCTCTTTCAAATGATGTGTAAAACTGTGATCTTTATCTGTATTCCTGAAAGAAACTGCGCAAACAATGCACCATTAAAACCAATTTTTGTTTTTCAACAAAACATAATAACACATTTTATTTTTATGTAAATTCTTCCACCTTGGAATCTCAAAATAATTTTGACTTTTATTATCATCATCATAATACAGCAAAAGGCTGCAGTCCCTTTTTATCAACAGGACAGCTAAGGCACAAAGATGTCGTGCAAGCAGGTTGTGGTCACAGTGGACAGCTGCAGGATTAGGAGTGGAATCCAAGAAGCCTGACTCACAGAGCCATGAAAAAACAGGATCTCCTCCCTCCTCCTCCATGTGTTTAGCCTAAATCAATCACATCCCCCAGTCCTGTCTGCTGTCACAAATATGCCAGGTCCAGAGCAAGCACAGCTCGCCTTGGACACACACCTCAAAACAAGCACGACATGTCCACCCTCCCTATGCACTTCTCCACTTGCTGAGAAGTTCCCTAGGACAGGTGAACAACCCAAACAGCTCCACCATCACCTGCAGCAAGGAGAGGGACAGGATCACTTCTGGCCTCTCGACAAAGACATCCTGTACCACACACCAAAAGGGAGACCAAGATGAATGGACGGCACCAGCAATCCTGGGGAAGCTCTTTCCTGTCCAGCACCATATAAAGCATTTTATTTCAAAAGAAAACCAGACTGGCACCACACAGAGCCACTCATTGGGCCCTGCACAACACCACCAGATCAAAATGGTGGCATTGTCAAGTTCCTTTTGCAGTTGATGCACAGGACCATAGATGGCATAAGGCAGCAAGAGAACAGAATCTATCCCCCAGCCATTCTCCCCGAAGATCAATCGGCTGTCAGCCACTGAGAATCCTCTCACCTCTAAAGATAACAAAAAAAAAAAAAAAAAAAAAAAAAAAAAAAAAAAAAAAAAAGTCTGGCCAATGACTTGACTTGCAGTCACTCCTTGCAGTCCTGTACATGTCCATTCCTTCACACCAACCAGATCACATGGACATACTTGGGAAGGAAAAAGCAGATACCTTCAGAATGCAAAGCTTCTGTACATGAACACATACAGTGAAAGACACCTCTGGTTGTGCTCACAGCTTTGACACACTCCCAAATTGCTTCTGCAAATGCAATTGTTCACCTTCTGTCAACACACAAGGAAATAAGTTTGCTCTTTTGTGGCAGTTTCTTAATGGGGAAGAGGAATTAGCATCAACCTTCCATAGAGAATGAAGGTCCACTTCATCATCACAGTCGATTCCACCCGACTATGGGGTCTAAGCATCCACCAGAGGGGGGGAAGGAGGGGAAGGAGGGAACTATATCAAGTAGACATTAGTTCCAGGGACACTTCCACTATACTGGGATTATACCACTGCTGGTATTTCTACAGCAGACTGGATTACAGTCCTACTGTGGGAATGAAATATGTTTGGGGAGCTAAAAGACAATCTAATATTTAATATCTTAACCACCCATCCAGATAACATCAGCATCAATATTATTAAAGTGGAAGGAACTTCAAACATGAGATTCAGGTTTATGAAGGGTCAACATGTGACACTCCCTGTGTTTTTTAAAAATGTACAAATGTACAGAGACATCAGTGTTGCTAAAACTAGAGGAAGATAACTTAATTTTACTGATAACTCTTAAAAACAACCCTTAAAATAATTGCAAAAATAGATGTAAAATTTTAAAAGAAAATCTTCATTTAGAAATTAAGTTTTCGTCAACATTTCGGGGGGGGGAGGAGAAGAAAACAAACCCCTCGAATTTATAAATAATGCTTACAGGATTTTCCACTAATATATGATATTATTAAGCTTGCTTAATTTCCTTACCAAGGCATCTGTTTATGGAGGTGGTTTGGCGGGTTGAGGGGAGGAACATTTCTCTGGGGTTTATTTTAATATTTTGTTTGTTGGAGTTTTTCCCTAAAGAAGCTTCAGGATGCTGTGGTGTGGGCAGAAGCAGCACCTTTAGTTACTGGAAAGTTGCTGCCCATCCATAAAGTCTGCATGAGCCAACCATCAGAGGGAAGTACTTAGCTTCAGGAATCTGGCACTCTTCCTTGTTGAACTTGATCCGACTGGTGATTGCCCAGTCCCCTAATTTGTCAACATTTCTCTGCAGGGCCTCCCTGCTCTCCAAGGAATCAACACCTCCTCCCAGTTGAGTACTGTCTGCAAACTTGCTCGTTATCTCTTCCAGTCCTGCATCCAAGTCCATCATGAAGATGCTGAAGAGCACGGGGCCAAGGAGGAGCCCTGCAGAGCCCCACAGTGACAGCTGGGCACTCTGATGTCCCCCACTCACAGTGACTGTTGGTGCCTGCCTCCTGAGCCACTGCTCGCCACTGCTGTGCTCATCCGGCCACCAAACAGGAGGAGGAACATGGCACAGCCTGGGTCAGCCAGGCAGATATTCCCCCAAGCAACAAACCAAACCCTTCCTTCCCCTCCATTTTGGCTGGAGACAATACTTCTGTCAATCAAAGGAGAAGTGGACCCAGTATTAGCATGCTCATCTCTGCAGAACAGGTAGGGATACCTGCCAGGAACAGGAACTGAGGCCAGAGGAAATTAAGCCATAGGGTGCAGCTACAAGTAATAGCATGGGTATCACCCCAGCAGTATCTGGTGTGGATACAGCGCTGGGTTGTTCAGTTTTAAGTAGCTATATTTTACATTTTCTTGCCATGATTTTTTTTTATGATCTCTGTCCATTTCCCATTGTCATACAGCACTTTACATTGTAAGATGTCAGCATAACAAGTGACACCAACCCCTTTAAGAAAGCTTCCCTGATGTTTTTTACTCCATGTACAGTCTCCAAATATGATAGTAATAAGAGCTTTGTAAAGGCCAATAAATAGAATCTACAGATTTTGACACCTGCTAGTATAACAGGCACTTTTCAAAGATGAGGAACATCAAAATGTTCAGCAAACTGCCACTGTCTGAAAACCTAATTCCCTAAAGCAGAACCCAATGTAAAAAAGGCATATACTTTTGAGAGCTATTATCACTCGCAAATCCCTTCTTTTGACCAAGGCAAAGTTACTGAGCTAATGGATCTTGTATAAAACACACTTGCACTAAAAGGTTTTCTTGTGACAATTTCTAAGCCATTAAAGGTGCAAAGTCCTTACAGAAATTACTAGTCTAGACTAAAAGACTCAATTTTTAAACTGAATCATTATTTAATTTTTTTTAAGCATTCTCTCTATTTGTGTACCAACAAAAATGAAATTAAATGCTTTATAAAACATTTAAAGGCATGTAAAATCATGCAATGAAGATACTTAGACTTAAGCAATGGTTAACATGGCTAAATGACAACACAGTATTTATTCATCTATAACACATGGATAACATCTTGGGACAAACAAGCAGTGATATTTCCTCAGGCATCAGTCACAAACTACAATACTAGTCCAACTTGGAACTAAGTACAAATGTATTCAACACAGCAAAGCGAAGCACCACCCACAAAATGTGCAGCTCTTATAACTGCTTTCATCTTTGTTCTGTCAGGTAACGCATGCCACAGTTTCAGAAACAGGACCAAAATTAAGGAATATTTAAACTGGCCTGTGTGTAGGAAAATTCCTCCCTGGGGTGCCAGGTGATCCTGATATGCCAGCTGAAACAAACAACTTCCACTCCTCATTGCAGAGTAAAGAAAATAACGACGACAAAACAGCATCTGTACATTCACCCTTTACCACACCACCTGCTGAGCGGCAGTGTAGAGCCTCAAGATGTCACCAGTGAAATCCCAGTCGCCAGCCAAGAGAGGTGCACATCACCATGACACCTCCTGACACATCCACAAGCTGTGGTTGCATGGCTGCCTTCAGACTTAAGTGGAAACTGATGACTCATTTTCATCACAGATTGGAAGAACAGAGACTTCCTTTGAAAAATCAAGGGTGTGAAACCAGAGAACAAATATGATCTGGTTCAATTCAAGCTCCAGGAAATAAACAGCTAAGGGGTTCATAAACTGCATTCTGCCCATGGAATAAACACATTATTATTAAGGGGAAAAAGTACCTTTCATCACAGCTCAGAACCTCTAAGATGACATGTAAAGGATAACCACCTCAGTTTTGAGCTCTGTTTTTACTGTTTTATGAACAATGACTATTTTTTTTAAACATATCTACATTTTACAAGGAATTTTTCTGCTGATTTCTTACATGTGAAATCTGGTTATTTTCTGGAAGATGTTGTAATGACTTGAGAAACTGTGAAAGGTTATTTATCATAAGTCTAAAGCCACAGAAACTCTAAGGGTCGTTAGTGAATGGGATTGCAATCAGGCATTACATTTATGATGTGTGGGTTCAGCTGTGTGAAGAAAGCTGCTAGCTTATTATCTTACTTGCTAATATCAATTATACAGCACTTAAAGGAGAATAACCCATTTTTAAAGATTCTTAATCTCCATTCAGTTGTATAAAGCAGTTATAACCTGCTGCTGGCCCACCAAATCATGTACTTGATCCTAACACAGGCAGAACGCTGGACATGCACCAGTGCCCTTCAAGAAGATCAGAAGTTATATTTCTCATCTTTTCAGAACCACTTTGAACTATCACAGGCAAGCTTGAACATTCTATTGACAGTAGACACAAAAGGTTTATAAGACAGTCAAAAAGCAGCACTGCACGGGAAGGACACAACATTGCCAACATCAAGAGATGCCAAAAGGCTAATACCACCCCAGGTAACAGATACTACATTTTCTGATGTAAAACTTAACCAGGTGGTAAAAAAGTAGTATCCGTGCTGCAACATTGGATTTAGGCAATCACTACTTTGCAAAATCTTTATAATTGCTTCTTCATGAATGCCTGCATTTTGTCTGCAATGCAGAAAGCACTTACTCAAGCCTTAAACCAAGTGAAGCAAACTTTTTGGTTTGGATCTGTCTTGCTTACCTAGCATTACAACCTTAGGCATTTGCAAGGCAAAACTTTAAGTAAACTATATATTTCCTGAACAGCTGTTTTCTAATGACCTTGCTTTGCCCACCAGAGACCTTACACACAGCTCAGCATTGAGTAGAGGAAGCAAGTTCACAAGTATAACTTTCTAAAAATCACAGTTCTGTCACAAATCACAGACACACAGCACAGTATAAAAAGATTGATGTTAGGATATACAACAGGACAGAGCTTCTTGAAAGCTTTTTGGCTTTGTAGGTAAAATGTACATTTTAAGCAGCAACAGGGAAAGTTTGGGATTGGGGAGTGAGAAGCAGTGGATACCAGAGGAGTGAAGAAGGCTGGGAATGAGATAAAAGCTCTTTGGATATGGTGAAACAAGAAGCCGAGACAAGAAAAGACTTTTAGGAAATCCCTTTATTTGCACACATTCTGCTCTTCCCCTTGGCCCTCTCCCTTGACCCCCATCCTCTGGGACAGAGCACTTTTATTAGTTCAACCTGAGAGCCCTAACTTTCTGCTTCCAAGCCATTTCTACCAGAAAGTCTCTTCCTCCAACCTTTTCCCCCACATAAATCTCTTTTCACTCTCTCCTGCTAGAAAGGGCTTGAGAGGAGGAAAGAGAGGAGGAAAGGGCAGGGCTGGCCATTGTTCCACTCTTGCCTGTAGGGCTGGATCAGGAAGGCAGAGTCCCCAGAGGGCAGGGATTCTGCTCCACTCATGCCAAGATTGTAGCCAGAGAAGAGGATAGGGCTGTGATTTTCTGCTATTATAAGACACAACATCTCAGAGCAGTTGTCACCCCAACTCCCACTGTCCCTTCCCTGGCCTCCCAAAGAGCTTGTCTGTACCAGTACAGCTCTGCTGTGGTGGCCTCTTAGAGCACAGCAGAGTCTGCTCTGCTTCGGGGCTGCTGGAGCAGACTGCCAGGAAGGCAACCAGCCTGGTGACAGAGGGCTAGAAGATGTCACTGGAATAAAGAATGGCAAGGCAGGGGCTGCAAGTGAAGACTGCCAGGAGGAGCTCCTAAAAGGCACTGCAAAGAGGCAGGGGCAGGATAGAAGAGCTCCTCACCATTTCTCAAGAAAATCAGGCCAGCTGCCATCCAAGCCAGCCTGTCCTCTCCCTGGGTCACTTCTGGACAGCCTGGATCACTACAGATTCATAACACACTGGCTTTGAGGGAAATGCTGCTTCTGCAAAGCACCCCATGGTGCTGCATGGACCTAATGCCAAGCACAGGTTGTCAGGTGAATTCCAATCACTGGGCTCAAGAAGTAACCTAACCTGAAAGAATGCCAAACCAGAGGCATCTCCACAATGGGGACTACACAGCACAGGAGAACATACTGAAACAGAATAAATCCAACAAACTGCAGCTGGACTACAAGGAACCTATTGGAAAACAGTTATTTACTGCTCTGATTGAGCCTGGCCAAACAGTGCTGTGAAGCAAACCCTTCCTGAGAAAAAGATAAGTAAACGGAGCTTGCTGTGAGAAATAAAAAGGCAGGAAAGGGTACAAAGAAGATAGGTAACTTTTCCAGAAGCTCTTACAAGTTTGTGTGTTTAGAGAAAATATCAAGTACCATATTCCAGAAATGGGGGCTAGGGATCAATTGCCATCTTATCACAGAGTATCTAGCACTAGCTATGCTGTCAGTTTTTAATTGCTTCTTCCAGCTCAAGGATTGGTTGGTTTTCTGAGATTGTATGAAATGACTAAACTATATGTGACTCAGTTTCCTTAGCTCCAACATACAGCAGTTGTTTCTCTTCATTTCATTCATTCACAAATGCATCTGAATTTGCCACTCTGTAGCCTGTTTCCCCAGCTTTACCCCATGAATGGGTATGGCAGCCTAAGCCCTAACTGCTACCCTCTGATGAAGGTTCAGATTTCTGTTCATGCTGCTATTGCCAAAACAGGAGGAAAGGGTGGGTAAAATGACAAAGCAGATGCTCTCAAACTGAACCAGTCTGGGAGATGCACTCACTGCTCATGGCCCCTGGGTGACCATCTTCATGAAGGGAGAACATCAGCAGTGGAAGAGAAGGAAACCGAAGATGAAGACTTAAGACAAGTGTTGAAAGACAAAAGTGTCATAAAGAGATGAGGAGATGGAACACAGGATAAGGAGAAAGAGAAAAAAACAACTAACAGAGAAGAGGGAATTATCATCTCCTGCATTGAAGGTAAGAGTGTGGCCATCCTACTCATGTCAGTGCCTTTACCACAAGCATCTGTGAAGTGAGTGTGGGTCATTTTTAATATGGATGACAGTCCCCTTAAAGGGATACATGAGTTAAAGGACTGTGCACAAGACAAAAAGGATTCACAGTTTCAGTACTAGTTCTCTGGATGCCTCTGAGCTAATCACATAACTTTTGTACATCAACTTTTGCATCCTTTGCAGGAAATGGAGTATATCTCATTATCCTCACAAGGGGTTATTGAGCCCAAATTCAACATTTTCCAGGTTTCCAGGAAAAGTTGGGTAACCAACTTTTGTCGGCTTTAAAGTTGTTTCAGAACAGCAAAAATTAGTTGACCTGTACTGAAAATCAAGGCACCTACTTTACCCAGACTTAATATAGTCATACCATTAGATGGCCTGAAAATTAAATAGATTAGCCCTAGGTAGTGCTAACAGATGGCATAGCAGAGCACACACATGGCAGAGCAGCAAGGCACCACTTGGTCATCTCCCTGCTCTGCTGTTAAACTCGTGGTGCTCCAAAGTTGTATTCAGCAATGGGCATTGGCCCCATTGGCAAAGTCATCTTTGCCTGGGATTAGGACAAAGACGGAAGCCTTGTACTTGTGTCTTCGTTTGGAAGACAGGTATCTGCTAAGGACAAACAGGATCCTCTCCTGAAATGGAGAATGAAAAAACTCCTCTCTCCGAGTTGTTATAATTTAAGGACTAAAGGGCTCTCAGACAAAGATATGAGGATACGGATAACAGTTCTTTACTTGTGTTTAGCAAGGCAAAACAAAACAACAATAACTATGATATGAAAAACAGACAGAACCAGGGAAACAGTCACAGTTTTCTCTGCCGCTGGCACCCTTTCCCCGTTGGGGCAGTTACCGTCACAGGCAGCTGTGGTGCAGAGTTCCGGGGTGCTGGAGATGGATCAGAAGCTCCCCGGCGGTGGCTGGAGCTGCAGCACGAGTCCCGGCAGGACAGGGGGTGGGGGCTGGGGCGTGGAGAAACACTCCAAAACAGAGGGGAAGGAACAGCGATGGGGGCAGGAACTGCAGCGAAGGCTCCCGGTGAGGCAGACAGGGGCCAGGTTCAGGATTCCCGGGACACACACAAAGAGATCGTGGCAGGAAACCCCGAACTCAGCTCCAGTGGTGCCAGTGGAAAAAAATCTCCCCCGAAGTCTGGAAACCACAGCCTGCTATTTTTTCTTCTCCCAACAAGCACCCTCCCCACCAAAAAGTGAAGTCCACATGCTCCTCCTCTCTCTCCACCTCAGCCACTTCTTTTATCTTTAACTCTCCATAAGTACCCCGTGATCAGTTCCCTGGCAATTTATGGGAAAAAAATTCTACAAGAGGATCCAACCCCCAACAACTTGTCATGCAAAATCACACATTTTAAAAGCCACACTGGGACTCCTTGTTATGGTTCCTGTTAAAGGGACTGTAAAGTGCAATCAGTTAATACCAGAAGCAGCAAAGAAACTCAAAGAGACAAGGAGCAATTAAAAATGCCAGTCAGAAAGGGGCAGAGAGGGAAAGAACAACTTAAGTCATCATTAAAGGGTTGCAAGCACACAAAGAAAGGTGCACAAACCTCCTTCAAAAGGGGACTGCAGACAATTTTCCAAAATATCTGTTGAGAAGACACTGTTTTTATGTAGCTGGTGCAGCCCTGAAACCAACAGTGCTGAAGGAAGGGAGTACCTCCTCTCTAGCCAGGATAGCCTGGTAGTACAAGAAACAAATATTCAAAGCAAGCTTTGCCAGTTCCCCATTTCCCTCTGCAAACCCTCCCCTCCTCTCTACCTGTACCCCAGCAGAATAACAGAGCACAAGAAGCCCTGCCAGGGGCAGATTCATTAGCAGCTTTCAGGGCACGCAAGATGGTAGGTTTTCACTTGACTGTGCAGCAGCAGTGCTGTGGGCATGGGGCACACAGAGTCCCTGCGAGTGAAGCGCCCTGATTTCCCCTCGGAAGAGGCTCCGAGCGTTGCCTGCAGCAGAGCAAGCGCACTGCCATCTCGTGGTGCCTCGGAATGGCTTACGCCAGGTAAAACAGCCAGGCTAATCAACCAAAGCCGAAATGGGGCTCATCATTTGTGCTGGGGCCGGAGCTGTCACCCCCAGGAGCGTGAGCAAAACGCCAGTGTGGGTGAAGGGCAACACAACCCCTGCCTTTCCCAGGAGCAGTGCCTCGAGTCTCCAGAAAGGACTGATTTCAAAAAGATCTTATTCCTCCCGTTCAGACAATTCATCAGACATGCACCCAAGCAAACACAGCTTCCATTTCACACAGAGATCCCACAGGGACCAGTACAAATGACACGAATTTGAGCAGCAATATGGGGTGGAAATAGCTGACAACATAGCACAGGCTATGTTCACCCCAGGAAGCAAGCGATGCTCTCCTCACTGCCCACCTGCCATAAAATCTTGTGCTGCAGTGTGGCACAGCATTAAAGGCATCTCTAATCAGTTCTGATTAAAGCCCAGGATCACATGCACAATCCAAAGCCCTAGAATTGCACACATAGTGTGGAGAAACCTTTCTTTTTTTTTTCTTTTTTTTTTTTTTTTAAGGCCAGCACCTTCCTCATCTGTGATTGTGAAGATCCAGGGAGTTAATTTAAACCAGCATCAAATAGGGAACAAAGACCTTGTGTATAAATAGCTCATCACTACATAGAAATACAGCTGTGCAAAAGCAAAAGGAAACAGACTTGTACATCTTACTAAGTTTCATCCAGCAAAAGGAGTTTTAGGATACAGCGGTGGTTTCAAAGATTTTGCAGAACTACTTTTCCTCCTCAAGATCAACACTAGGTGAATGGGCACACATATGATTTAGTTATGCTCTGATATTTTAACCTACTGGAATGGTACTAAATCCCAAATTAACATGGCCTTGGAGACTCCATTTCCACTCCATACAGAAACCTGAATTCAGACTCACGATTAGCAAATGGAGCTCATTGCTGCCTCTAGGGTGAAAGACTCACAAACCTTGACAGGCTACACGATGTCCAGTTCTGCTGCTGGGAACACACACCTACCTGTTCAGCCCCACCCTTTCCAGGCTCTGACCTCCTGTGGGCCAGCAGACCTCCCTTCCAGAGAGCAAAGCTAACATTTACCTCAGTTCTGTGGTCAGTAAAGGTAAAGAGCCAAGTATCAAAAACAGGAAAAGTCTTTGGTTAGCTGCAACTTGGCTATTAATTCTCCAGAAAACAACAACGAAAGATTAACTCGGTCCCCACATTTCTTCCTTTTCCTGCATACGCCTAAATAATCTTTCTTAGGTAGAAAATTTCCACCCCTGCCTCATGCTCAGCCCAAACATGAGCCCAAGCAAGATTTAGGGACAGGAAGAGTGAGGCCACTTGACTCTACAAAAGGCTACATTGGATGTCTCTTCACCCCTTCATACACATTCTTCACTCTTAACTTTCTCATTAATATATTGATATAGTTATTGTTTCAATGTCAAATATCCAGATGTCAGTAAAACTATCAGTCAAAAAACTATGTAACTCAGGTTTGAAAAATCTCAAGAAGACAATAAGCATGAAATAACAGGCAGCACAGGCATATGCTTAAAAAGGAAAACCCTAAACTAACATTTTAAAAGACCTTCTAAAGAAGTCATACACTTTTGTCCCTTTTATAAAAGAGGCAGAGACAAGAGAAAAATAACAAGAATTTTAAAATGGATGGAGGAATGTGATTGACCAAATTCCCTCCATGCATACAGGAACTCACCTGCACCTCCATACACACTGTGTGAGGGATGTCCATATGATCTTGAGCTTGCCAAATGGAAAATCCTACACCAGTTCTCACATACAATAGATTTCTAGGGCAAGGATTCCCTACATTTTGTGGGAATTCTGCTGGGAAGAGATGCAAAGCTTTGTGTAACTCAAGGGTGCAAACAGTCAGCAATGGGTTAAAAAAAAAATTCATACAGCCTCAGAGCCTCAACAGGTTTGCAGCCAGAGGAGGGAGAAGAGGAAGCTGTAATGACTTTTATTACAGTTATTCTCCTCCTTACTCAAAGCTATAAAAAGGATGCCAAAGGAAGGATGAGGATGGTGGCAAAGACTGCAAAAGTTTATAGCAATTTTAGAAGGTGCCTAAATCAGACTCAGGGCTCTATCACGTCTCAGCCAAAGCTTCAACAACTATAGAGTGCAATAAAGTACAGAATATAGAGCAAATCCTCTTCTGGATGCACAATCTGATCTTTTATTACACATTATCCCTCCACTTATATCTGCATGCACATGTGCCATATTAACAAATACATATATGCACACAAAGGTTTGACAGACACACACACGCATAATGCCGACATTATTTCAAAGCTTTAGTGATAAACACTGTAGACAACAAGAACACTATGAAGTTACATCAGGTAGATCTTGTTTCAATATCACTCACCAGAGAAAAACAGTTCAGATAACTCCAACAGAAAACAGGAAGTATGGAATACCTACAGGTTTCGTTAGGAGTTTATACTAAGCACAACTCAGATTTATGGAATGAGTCTTCTGGTGACCTACAAGACACAGATTAGCCACTAACAACCCAGACACATGCAAGATCTACAGGATGGAGCTCCTGTTCTGCAATCTTCAAAAGCCTTTTGCTCATGGCACAGAGGAAGGATGTGATGCTGGAGTGAGGGCAGTGCCTTGCCATAAAAAGCTCTGTGCCTTTTCCCCTTGTGAAGGTTGGAGGATATGGACTGGAAAACACCTCAAGTAAATATGCCCCTTCATATTTAATAGTCAAAAAGGAAAGTGTGAAACAGACATAGCTTCAAGGAGAAAATTAAATTAATTTGTCCACCTGGCAGAGAATACAGAAGGCTAAACTGATGCTTTTGGTGTCCTACTGGCTCATAGGCATGAAAGTAAATGTCTTGGTTTAGGGGGAGTAAGTGGTTGTAATTCTTTACTGAAAGTGGTTCCATTACATGGGCTCAACATTTCATTTAATTTAAAACTGTCACATTCAGGCACTGCTCTTTATGCCTTTCCCCTTGTTCATCTGATTAAATATTCTAGTGAAAAACTGTGTACAGAGATGGCAAAACAACACCAATTCAGAGACCCATGTGTACAAGCAGCCCTGCCTTGACACAGCAAAGCCACTTCCCCTGCTCTCACACCCCTGCCCCACTGCACATCACAGGGGCTGTGGGCCCCTCCAATCATCTGGGCTGGGAAACTGATTCAGAAGAAAAATCAGGATTTTTTTTTTTTCCCCTCTGTGGGTCTTTATTAAGGGGAATCATCTCCCTGATCCAGGTGACTGTACAGGCACCCAAGGTTCGGTCTGGCAGCAGTGAGGAGATGGCAGAGAGGAAGGAAAAGTGGCAGGAAACAGCACATTGCAGGTAGAAATATGCATATCACAGGACTTCAAATGACAACATCATGAACTGCACAGTGTGTCTGTTCCATATGAAGTGGACTTCATAGCCTACTTCCAAAACTTTGTGCTATCCTATATTCTCTATGTGCGCCACGATAAAAAAACATTTTTCAGAACGATACAAAGAGATTTCTAAAGTGCTGCTAGGACTGTGTTACTCATTTTTTCAGCACAAGCACCAGGTGCTTTAGTTACAACCACCCCAACCACAGAGGGCTCAGAGGGAGACGTTGAAACTGTGGGGAAAAGAAAATAAAAAAAGGAACATAAAACCAGCTCTCATATCTAAAAATACCTTAAGTCTTATCTCAGACCTTCTGAAAGCTGTAGGAGAGGGCTTTTCCTATAGGAAAAAGAGGGTGACTTCCCACACACAACTCCCATCTCAACCTTTGCATGGCTGCAAGTTACCTCACTTTTGCCACATCCTATAATTTTGTCCAAAGGATCAAGCACAAAATGATGACCATTCTAGGTCATGTTATCTACCCGGCAGAAAAAACAAATAAGATCATGGTAGGAGAGGAAGCATTACTCTCCCAAGCTGATTATTTTTTATTTAGTGTCAGTATTTAATTTTTTTAAGATGCTGGAATACCCTCAGAAAAAAAAAAAATTACTGAACAGAAGCCAGCTGACATACGTATTTAATTGGTATCACATGACTTCCCAGTTTAATATCACCTCTACATCTGTGAGGGGACATTCGTGTGCATCTAATCTACAACTGCTGCCAAGAAACGTTGAAACAGTAATTTTCTCTGTTTATGTAGGTCCTATGTTATGTTATGATTTCCAGCTCCAAAACAAGCAGAGGGAGCATCTGCTAACCTAAAAAAAAAAAAAAAACCCAAGCCAATTCCCAGGGCAGAGCAGACATGATCCAACATAGTGCAGGTGTTTGAAATAAGGTATTAAAGCCATGTTAAGTTTTACACCTATTAGAAAAATAGAATTACAGAAAAACATTTCAAGTGACTGTCATATGTCTCTGTCCCACATATACTTAATGGCATAACACAAAGGATGGGAATGTTATTTATACCCCTCAAGAAAGTAAATAAATATGAGAAAATATTAAAAAAAAATAACAGAGCAAAAAGAAAACTGAAATCTTAGTTTTCATGTCAAAAATCTGGCTCCACTTACTAGTTCTTTCAGTCAGTTATACAAGTACTTCAAAGTTCCCTTTACATCTAAAAGCCAGAATTTCACTAAGGCCCACAAAGCTGTCCTTTAGAGCACTTCTCTCCGGCTGTCCAGCCAGAATCCAAAATTCTGTCTCAAGTGTTGCATTTTTAACACCACTGTGTATTACATTCATCTAGGTAAGAAATCACACTGCTATGCTAGCAGTTTACCACTGGGCTTAAACTGACTCTTACTTCTTTCAAGACGGTGTTACTTGTGGGGAAAAAAAAAAAACCAAAAATAGGCAGCACTGCTGCCTCTATTGGATTTTTCTCCTTTGAACAGTTGACAAACACGGCTCTATTTCCCTGTTCTTCCAAAGCCTTGAATACCAATGTAATTCCAGTTTGGTTTCTGCTATGTCCATACATAAGTATTACTATCTGTCTGTCTGTCCCTCAGACTTTCTGAAGTACCTGTGACAGTAGAAGAGCACAAAGAGAACTTTGATGGAAAAATGCCGGGTTTTGTTAGAGCAACTGATAGAAACCCCACGATGCAGTCAGGGACACAGCCCCCTCTCCAGGGGGACACATGACCTCTTGCTCAAAACATCATCTCTTCCTGCAAGACTTGATGCAATTATATTGTGAAACTATCATGCCTACACTAACAGTGTCAAGAGTATTTGGGTGCTGTTCATAGATTATACTCAGAGCATGCTCACATAGTGCCTATAGTTAAGCACTTGCTTCTGCTTTTCTATTCACGGCTAGAATTTTCCAGCTTCCCTTTAGGGAAGTATTTGATGAAATGGGAGATTCTGCAGTGAAACATGAAAGCAGCAAAACTTGGATGTCTTCTTGGTGTACCACTGGAAGCTTTCACAGAGGATGCTTGCCCACTGCCATGCTTCATGCACTGCCTCTACACGATGGACTGTGTGTGACTCACACAGGGTCATAACTGGGCTCTCTCTGCTGCAATACACTGAACAGCTGCAGCTTTCTGCCATGTCCTGGCAGGCTTTGGGACCATAGAGCTCCTCCCTGTGCACAGGATAAGGCTTATCACAACACCTGCCCATTTCATAAGCACAGCTACAACTTCAATTTGCAGTCCTGGAAACTACAGAGTATTAAAGTTCTTCAGTCTTTGAGTTCCATCAGCAGAAAAAAGTGCATTATCACCAAATACTGTTTCTATTCTACAAAATGAGAGGAGACTTTTTAAATGTTCTTTTTACAAGTCTGCCACTGTGAAAAATATATTAAGCAAATTGTTTAGATATTGAGATATTTAAATATGTAGAGCAAATTTACTTCTCCAGCTCCAGTTCTGATCAACATCCTAGAGAGCTGTGCTTACATATCTAAGACCAGAATTCAGTCCCTACTGTTCAGAAGCAGGCCTAGATCAAAACACACAGTTAAGATACAGGGCTTGAACCCAAGGCATGCTCTTAGAGACAGATTTCTTTGGTAATAACTCAAATGTCCAAAAATTAAACCGAAGCAACCTCGAATATTTAATATTATTTAGTGCCAGAGATTTATGTCTAATCAATTACCTCTACCATGACAGTAACTACCGTTTATGTACTTTCTCATATATATTCACTCAGCAGACTGGAATTCTACTTCAGGTTGAACTTCTTTTCATTCTACTCATCCTTCCTCAGTTATGTTCATCTACATTTCTGCATTATTTAAAGGACCTTCATTTACATAGTATTTAAGTACCTTGTAATAACATCAATCCGGGAAGCAGCGTTTATCCCCATTCTACAGAAAACAGCTGAGGGGCTGCAGTTACATGGATTGCACACAGCCACATCAGCAGGCAGCAGTGATGAAATCTGGAACTCGATTCTAAAATCAGGCCTACACACTGCCTCTCCTTCCAGTCCATTTCTAGGAAGGCAATTCTTCTTTATAATCCTGGTTCACTGGTATCCTGATTGTTAGCAAGGTATGTTACCAGCATGGTTTAAAATGAGTGGTTCTGATAGAAGCAATATCTGTCCAGCTTATCAAGTGGTAATGATTAACACCTACTACCTGAGGGCTGAACATAAGCTAAAGTTCCTGGTCCTTGAAAATTAAATAACATTATGGAATCAAAAGCTGGACCCTGTAGCCAATATCATATTTCTACTACACCACTATCTCCATTCAACAAAGATCAAAACCTATCCCATTGAAAAAGAAGGAATGGACACCCACTTGCAGAATGCCCAGATTGCTGCACTGGTTTGCTGGAGTGATGGAAGGGAAGTGAAGGAGTCAGAGAGTGACTTCCCAGTGCTTAAGCAGTGGGCTGGCAGAGGAATCAACTCTTTCTAAACCCATCATAAAGAATGGGCCAGGGACACAAGGAGTTGCACTAGAAGTGGCTTCTGGGGTAGAAGATAAAAAATAACCCCAGAGCAGCTTCCAGGACTACTCTAACTCCTGCCAGTCCTATCACATCATTTTCCCCTACTATTTCCTGATTGGAGCTTCTGTGCTGCACTCTTCCAATTCACCAGTGACTTGTGCTAGGAGTGAAGCTGGTTGCTGGCACTACACTGCCTACTTTCAGCAGTGGCAAAAACAAGGAACACAAATGGTTGTGACAGTTCCAACAGGGACATGGTGGTGCATGGTACCTCTTGCAGGGTGTTAATGAGCATGACAGGGAGCGGGGCTGAAGCACAGCAAAATGAGATTTTGTCCACAGAAATCCCCCAAGGCCCATAGGTGTCAGTGCTAAAGGAAGTAGCTCAGAGGCATGAACCCAATCTCTTATGCTGCCAGATGTTGCCTAAAAAGAGATGTAATATGCAGCATGTAGGCTTTGGGGGTTTTTTTAATGAATAGAAAAAAATCAAGCAACCCGCTCCTAGATGCTTCCTATGAGCACTTCCAGTGCTTGCTGGGCTGCCCCTTTTTGGCATGGACAAAACTCCCTTTAAACATGGCATGATACTAGCAGGGAGGTGATGGGCATGTTAGCAGCTCAGCTGTGAGAGGAGAAGCAGCAGAGAAGCAGGAACTGCTCCAGCACACAAGTCACGGCAGAAGAGAGGACTATCTCTCGTCAGAAATCATATTCAGTTCCTTACCACTTTTTAAGCAGAAACTTGCATGAAGCAGGGTAATTGCTGTTTTACACCACTTTCAGTACTGTCAGATAAAAAGAGATAATAAACACATTTTATACCTCTCCTCTTTATTCCCTGACTCACTCATCCTTGCTGTCTCCTGCACTTTGACACTCCATCCTTTGCAACTAATTTTCACTCCTTTCACTGATTATTTTTAGCTTGTGCTGCCGAATCTCTTTTTTGCACTGTCCTTTCCCCCCATCTCACTCTACATAGTCACTGGCTCCTTTTCTGTCCTTTGTTCCTCACATCTCTGTTTTACCCCTACACTGCACAGAAGTCTAAGTCTTGTCCTCTCTCATGCTTCTACTGGCCCTTCTAAGGAGATACTTCTAAAAATGAAAGGGTGTATGTAATAATCTCAGCAAATGAAGAAAACAATCTAGGACCCTTTATGGCAGGTGCACTTCTTGGGCAGGAGTCACTTCCTCTCATTCAGTAATGTGCTGAACACTGCAGAGTGACCCAGACGTGGGAGACACTTCAAGGCCTGCCACTCTCCCACTATTTCATGTACCTCTGTAATACTGTAAGATATCAGCTAATCCACCTGACTAGAAATCAGGGTCGTTACAGTGTTCTGGTAAACCTCCCCTTTGAAGCAGAAAGCAAGAATTCCATTTCTCTTTCAGAACATTCATTGCTTTGCATTATTAATAGCATTTGGCATGCTATAACCCTTAGGTAACTAATCTTTTCAACCACTTCTTGCCTCCAGCCTGTCAGGTAGAGAAGTGCTATCATTTCAATTTTAGCATAACAGACACTCAGAAATAGCAACTGAGGTGGTAAAAACCACTGGAAGAGGAAAGTCAGAGCCAGAAATGCCTATTTCCCAAAATCATTATTCCATCCTACTCTCTGGGGAAGAAGGTGGCACTAATAGCATCTTATTAGCATATATGTAGGAAAGCTCAGTGGGAGGTATGGTTTGCTATACTCTCCTGGGAAAAGGCAAGAAGGTGACCTAGAAGAGGGATTTAAAGGCTCTGACAGGCCTGATATATGGCAATCTAGAAACAGCCTAATTGGAGAGGAAGGCTTAAGGGCAAATCCATCCCAGGGAAAGGTAGCAGCTGAAACTCACCGTTAAACCCAGAAATAGAATCACTGGAACATCCTGCAGAGGTGGCAGAGGCAGGAGGGGACAGGCTTGCTCAGCTCCCGGTGTTTGGGAGCTCCTCAGAGCTGGGACTGGCACTTGTGCTGCCCCAGGTGCAAGGTGAAGCTTCCACTGGGCTTTTCACTGCACTGCACCACGTGGCATGAAGAGAATTTGTGTTGTTCTGGGGATTCCACACTGGACCCCACCATACAATAAACACATCATTCTGGATGCAGGATAGCACTGTATTATCTTGAGCACCTCAGAAAAAAAAAACCCAGGAAACAGGTACATAAAGAAATCTGAAACAAAATCCATGCAGTCCCTGTCAGCTTTTCAGAACATCTGATTGCTTATATGTGCTATTACACCTTTCTGGAAAGTATGCTAAAAAAAATACTTATGTTTTAAAGTGGGGAGCCTTTTAACGCAACATTACTCAGAAATTATTCAAAAAAATCTGTTAAGACATCTTTTTAAATAGATAATTAGATTTTTGACAAAAATACGTGGAAAACATTCTCATCCCTTGAGAAAATAGAGGTTTTGTTGGAAGAAAAAATGCTGAAGACTTTTCAGTATCTATCTGAAGTTTGGAAGGTGTTAGGAAGCTATAATTTTAAAAGACAAGACACAAAAGAGTTTTGCCTGAACACTATAAAAGTATTGCTGGGAAACTCCAGCAAGCACCTTTTTTTTTGTCAGGACTTCTAATGAAAAAACATTCTCCATTCACTCTTATTATTCATAGCTGGAGCAGTCATAACTTGATTCATTTAAAAAAGTAGCTCCAGTTCATGCTTTCTCTCGTACATGTTATACTACCCACTTGTTTTATTCATGCAAATAAGTTCTGTTCTACTACACTAACACAAAAATGAATAAACTGAATTCTGCCTTGCACATCAAAGCAACTATGAGCTAATTTATTTCTGATAACTTTCCTTCATATCTTCCTGCAAAAAGCACCCACCTTGTATTTCAGAACAAAGGTTTGTTTTAAAGGATTATGCAACTGGATTGTATTTTAAATAAATTCAATAGGAAAACCAAAACGGGTAGAGAATACTACTGCTCTTTCCACAGATACTTTTCTGTCTACAGATTCCCTCTTCACAGCTCTTTCATCCCCTATCTCATTGCTAACAACCTGTGTGGAACAGAGGAACAAAACCCCGGTATCAGAATTTTTATGAATAATAAGGGTTTATTTAAAAAATGGTAATCTTAGAGGTGCATTTCACACAAAATCAGCATAAATATGGAATTTAGAAAGCTGGGGCAGGAGAATTTTTCTATTGAAGCATATTTATTAATAATTGTTTTCTCCTCCTTGCTAATGTAGTGCTTCTGGAAGTTGCCAGATTGCAAGCTCTGGAGGCACAAGCCCTATTTATTCACAAAATAGGTCAAAAATAGTCATTGAAGCAAACACTTTCCAACACACACATCTCAGCCAAGAATGCACTGGAGTTTGTGCAGATTCAGTGGTGCCAGTTTTCTGTGCTCAGCTGCTAGCAAAGATTTGCTCTGCTTAATTGTGCTATGGACATCTGCCTCCTGTGAACTATACTTGCATGTCAAATCTTTAAAGTGACATCACATTGTAAAGGCTTTTCACTAATTTTAGGCCTGATTTACCTTGAGGCTCGACTTCCCCTATGAATATAAAGGTACTTTTGCCCCTTATGAGTTCCAAAGCTGTCAGCAGTTTCTGAGGTTTTGGGTATTTTGTAGAAAAGAGGTGTACATACAAAAAAATGAAGATATCCTACTGCTCTTTCTAGTGCACACACCTTTAAAAAACAGAAGAAATAGTATGGTCATCTAGGAACCCAAGTTTCTCTGTAAGAATTCTTGAGCATTAGTAACATCCCCTGCAGTTGACAACAAAGACAACCTTCATTAGAAGATACTTCCATCAGTCCTCAAAACAAAAGAATCATCCTGCTCTCATCCAGAATTCCACGCTCACCTGCTCTGTCTCTTTTACACACATATACTGACATTCAATAACTATAAACTTGGCTGTAAAATCACAAGAAACATTAAAATGTAAAAGGAAAGAATGCAGTTCTGTGTTTAGAAAAGCGTATCTGAGAAGAAATATTCACAGAAAAGAAATTAAAAGGGAAGCGATAACACACCAGAAACTGGTACCCTCCTTCAAAGAGTTTGTGCATCAAAACTGGAGGCAGCTTCTCTATAAAGATCATGTCAGTAACAAACACCCTCAGTCTGTACCATGACAAAATGCAAGGCTGGCTGTGAGACAACCTGGGCCTCAGCAAGCTGGCAGGGAGTGAGGCAGAGATTACAGAGCAGCACAAGACCACGCTGTGATGCTCCCCCTCCCATCCTTGGTGAGCTGTCAGTTTTTGAAGACTGGTGAAAAGCCAGAAAGATTGCTCATGTCATTATAAAGGCCCAGAAACAGTTTACAATGAATAAATTTGAATGAGGCACATAATTTCATGTTTTAAAGTAATTCTGGGAACATGTCTTTTTCAACAGGACTAGCCAGAGCACCTGCCCAAAACTTTCAGACAGGTGAGATGCTTCCTAGTTGCAAACAAGCAAAAATATGGATGGTACCCTTCATGACATGACACTTTTATTGCTTAAGTAGTTCCTCCAGTACTGCTGACTCATAATTTAAAAGCCTCCAAAAGTGCAGCCATGCACACATGAGCTAAATCCAATATGCATGGCAGAGGCATGCCCTTGCCTGTTTCCACCCCAAATGGTATCTTATGAGGTTTTTAAAAAAAACAGGGAAGGAAAATAAATCTGCTTTTCATGAAACATTTTTAACATATTCACACATGATAGGTACCTCATACCTGACACTCAGGTGGTTCAGCTCCATTACCAGTTCTCTTTCCCAGCTTGCTAAAACACACTGCATAAAGTCACTCTGGCATCCTGAAATCTGCAACATGTTATAAAAAATTCAGCTCAAGCCTGCTCTTGAGATTTCAAGCAAAGGCTCAGGAACCCTCTTCAGAACCCTGTTGCTGGGGTTTATCTCAAGCAAAGTTATCCCAAGCCTACTCCCCCCACTGTCTCTATTAAAAGTCTCCCCCCTTTGACAAGCCAGTAGAATCCAGATAACCCCTCCCAGCAGTGCAAATACTTGCAAAAAGTACAGGATGATGATGGAAAACATTGCCAAGTAGCTGCTGTTGTGTAGTTTAGCGTGGGTGAAAATTTGCTGTACTGAAGTCACCAGTTTATTTACACAGCAGAAAGAGCTCCCGGGGTGGCAGCTTGCAAGCACAGTTAAAATGAACAAGAACTCATCTCAGCTGTGACCAGGAGGGAGCTCACCTGCCAGACTGAGACCAGCAGAGTCTCCCCATTGGTTCAGCTCTTGGCCTCTCTTCTCAGTCTGCTACAAGGTGCCAACTGCATAGGAAGCTATGGAAAACAGTTGTGAAGCTCACACAAAAAGCAGGGAGAGCAGAACACCTGTCTCCTTACACTGGGGAACTTGCTCTTCCTGTCTGAGCACAGGCAAAAACTCAGATGTGTTCTCCTCAACAGCATTTCTGTGTCCATCTTAAGATACCCATTCAGGGCACTACAACTTTGAGCAGGCATAGAGAAATTGTGCAATGCGTCAACATAAGTGATGAAAGTTACAGATACCATCCAACTCTCAGAATATCCACTTGCATTGAGTTCCCCAGTGTTTATAGTCAGCATTAATAACAACCAAATGTTTATATTCACCTCTTACACACTTGGGATTTACAGGCAACAAGAGCTTGCCCTCAGTCCCATTTATGTGTACACGTGTGTGCTACAGATGTAAGAGACAGGTTCTAACAAGAATGAAAACACAAGGCTGTAGTCCTTGGAGCAGGGGAGCATTTATTATCTACACTTAGGCAATCAGAGCACACAGAAGGCAAAAGTTGATGCCTTTGAGTTCTTGCTTGAAACAATAGAATAACTGCAAGATAGTCCTGTAATGAGCAGAGCACTGAGGACTGAACACCAAGAATGCTCTTGGTATGACTGCCATCCCTCAAACTAGAGGGGATTTAGGACAACAGAGGATCAGCTACAGCAGAAGTGCTAGAAGAGAGGCAGCCTAATTCTGCACGGAATAATTTAAGTAAGCTCAGTGGGAGAAACAAACCCTTCATCTGGAAGATGAGATGTGAACTGTGAGGAGAAAAGCCCAAGTTAATATTCTTAGGTATCAGCATGGTTCTGCTCTCACTGCCCTGTGAGAAACCATATAAAAATACTTGTAGGATGAAAAGGGAGTACTGAAGAAAGTTCTCCTACAGAATATTTATGGCATAGGAAAAGGCAGACAACTGCAACCTAAGGACATCACTGGGAACTGGGGAAGGGCTTATCAAGACACTTGAAGGCTCTTGTCACTGTGAGAGAGGCAACATCAGTCTTTGCCCAGACCCCTGAGATGTTAGCTAAAAATTTCTGCCTGAATAGACCAGAAATGCCTCAGCCAGACTGTTTTTTAAGAACATTCAACCCCCACACACACTTCTAAAATTGAAATGATATGTGTGGATAAGGAGCTATAATTCTAAATTTATCTCTAGCCACTTAACTCATTCCAAATAAAACACCTTTGATATTTTGTGCAAGCAGTCTGTTTAAAATCATGTGTCCTGAAGAAATCCCTGACTACAAGATTAATCCCTTGGGCACTCCTTGGCTACGAGTTGTTGGTTTTTATGCTTATGCATTCTTCATGGAATCTTAATGTAAAACAAGATCTGTCTTCATTTACCAAAGGGTTAACAAAAATCCCAATAATTTAATTAGCAGTAATCACCTAAGGAGCTCCCCAGTGCCTAGTCTAGTACACATCAATTCCTTTTCTCCTCCAGGATAATGGACCAGGCAAGAAAGCTTCCAACCACCCCCTGCAGGGCTGTGGCAGGCATAAATGTGTATGTGCACTGCCCTGTCTCTCTCCTTCCATCCACAGCTTGACTCCAGCTCTGTGTGGCAGCTACAACATCACATAAAAATGGACCAGCTCCCTTCTGATTTTCCTGCTTTCTCCAGGGCTGAATCCAGCCTAACAAGACAACAGCAACAAGTGGTTAGAAAGTGAGACTTCAAGTTATTTAAAAGATCCAAATATAAACTTGTCCCAGAAAATCAGAAGTTACAAGTGATGTCAGGATAGCACCTACAAATAGCTTCCAAAATCCTTCCAACCTCTCTGACAATGCTTTCTTTCCAGCATTCCTGGAAAACAGGTGAAATCGCTGAGACAGGCTCTCTCCAATGGTCATTGTTCTTTCTAACCAAGAAGAGCATCCCTCCCCTCTCCGTATGTTAAAATGTCAGTTAAGATCCTTGAGGTGGCAATAACCACAAGGCTAGAGCAGCCACAGAATCTTCTCCTACAAACTTTGGAAGATGAACACTCTGTCTTGTTCAAGGCATGTCATAAATTGGGAAACAGAGCTTCCAAGAGAGTCACATCCATGCTGGAGCAACATCCCTGACAGTAACAGAGCACAGCTCTTAGTGAATAACATCACCAAGACGTTCTTGGTCAACAATCAAGGGGATCATGCTGCATCCTGAGCAATCACACTGCCAGTAAAATATATCTGCCTATTTAGGACAGAGCAGGATGCAGTCCCAGAGGAGGAGGGCAGCTGCTTCTGTCCCCAGAAAAGGAAACACACAGGGTTTTTTCCAGCCAGAGATCCATGGCTCACTGCTGCTGAGGGCTTCCCAAAGACTTACTGCATCAGCACATTGACCCATCAGTTTGGTTCTGCTACTGCCCAAAATAGGCTGGTTTATTTGTGAGCAGCCACAGCTGGAACCAGGGGTATTTGAAAAGCTCGTGCCATTTTGTCATAATCCTAGCAGTAAAAAGCATCCACAGTGATTATGAAAATAATTTTGGTTTGATGCACATTTATAAAGCACAGTACATGCTATTTGTTTTGCACTAGGGAGTGTATGTTTGTTACTAAAAATATGATGGTGAAAAATTCTTTGTCCAATTCAGCATTTACAAGTCAATTTAAATTTTACATCAAATGCTTATACTACAGGGATTTTGAAATTTGCAAGAATCAACAACAATAATCAATACTAACCAACAACATCCACCTTGCCACCTACTTAAAGAACATGGAGAAAGTGAAGCCTTAAATTTGTCCCTGAGGGAGTGTGAGGTGACACATGACACAGTAACAGCAAACTAACTCAATCTTTGGCATCAATATTTTTAATGTAAAATGAAAAATACAATCTTTTTTCAATATTAACTGCATCAAAACAATAGTGCAAGTATATAAAGAGTGAATTAGCTGTGTATTACAATTAATAAATAAATTCTAGGCACTGTTCATAAATATGCTAATAGCATTCAGCTCATAATGCTGATATTCCTCAGATACTAGAGCTGTGTGACAGCTGTGTCTGAATTTTATTCTGTGATTCAGCTAGAATAATAACTAACTAGTTATTTTCTTCTCTTTTGTAAGAAGAATGTAACAAAAGATATCCCTGTGATAAAACCAGCACAAGGTTAAGGAAATTACATCAAAAGATTACAAAAGTAATTCTGTAATGCAGGTAGCCCACTCACTGCTAGGTTTTGCAGCAAGCACATTTCAAAAGCTATGTACAGTTAACAGACCTCTAAAACTGAGGTTCATGAACTCAGACAAATTTTCCTAACTAAGAAATAATTTTAACTAAATTAAAATTCAAACCCTGGCTTGCTGTACCACCTGCTCTGTTGTGACACTGCGGTAGTGGAGTTTCTGCAGCTCTAAAGATAGAGTTGTGCAGTCAGAGCCTGAGAGCTGCCAAAGCAGCACAGGAAGCACCTGAGCAGCCCAAGGCAGCAGTGCAGACAGAGCAACTGCTGCCCACAGGATCAGGAGCCTGGCAGCAAGGGGATGGGGCTGGCACTGCAGTGTGTGCAACATTACAAGAGACATTTTTGAACAAGATCTAATTGAACCGTTGAAGAACAAACTTGCCAGAGCAGCTCAGTTGTAAAAAAAAAAAAAAAACAAAAAAAACCCCCACAACCCAAAACAACGCAAGTCAAATTTCTGCTGATTTTGGCAGGGATTGAGTTAATTTTCTCTATTGTAGCTATTTTAGTGCTTTGTTTTGGATTTGTGCTGGAAACAGCATTAATAACACGAGGATGTTTTAGTTACTGCATTGCTTAAATAGCTCCATTTTTATTCCTCTCTACACCTCACCAGTGAGTGGGCTGAAGGTGCACAAGAAGCTGGGAGGGCTCACAGACAGGACAGCTGACCCCAAGAGACCAAATAGGTCTTGTTCCCTCCCAGAAAAATCAGGGGCTCATGCTGGGCAAATGCATTGACAGAATCTCCTGAAAAATGCCCCAGCCCACGAGCTGCAGGTGTTATTAACAAGGTGTAGTCTGCCCTTCTACAGCTGAACTGGACATGGAAAGAGGACAGGAGGGAAACAGAGCAAAGATGAGGTGTACAGACACATTTCATCCATATAATACTAGTTGAAAATAACTGCTTTATTACTATTTCTAGCAGCAAAAATTGTTGACCCTGTCTCCCTTAGGAGAGACTTCCTTCAGCTGAAAAATACCCTTATCTGACGAATAAATACCAAGTATTCAATAACAGTGGGGTGTGATAAAGCCAATGAAGGCACAGGAACAGATCTGTCAGGAAGCAGTATGAGAATTTAATAACTAAATTGTCTCTTATAGAAAGCATCCACACTGACTTTTTAAGTCAAGGATTTTGGAGTCTGGCTGCTGTGACTTTTGCCTGGTAACTCCTAAATCCTATTAAGGAGTTAGACAAGAATGTTTCTTTAATTGCTATGGATTGCAAGTCAATAATGGAAAAAAAAATTGGGTACTAGTTCATACTAGAGCTTGGAGAAAAGACAACAGATGAGTATGATGTCTTTGTAAATGTATAAATTTGAAAATTCAACTTATTGCAAGTAGATGCTATTTTGTGCAATTACAAGCGTCTTGGGAAAGACAAGCTGTTTTTTCTATGTTTGGTCTTCAGGAGTTCTGAAAATAATCAGGCATCTTTTTCTAAAAATTCTGGATTATCCCATATTTCTCTAACATGCTCTCAAAAAAATGAAACTCAAGAATAACACTTGTGTACAATGGCTTGACTTGATGATGACACTGTTAAACATTTTGCTGGGCACATAAAACATCAACACAATCTCAAGCCAGTAAAGACTATGCCGCCCAAATAAACAAGGCTTCACTTGCAGTACAATCATGTTCCATTTGTAGCTAAACTGGAGTTTTCTATTACTCAGTTTGAAACAGACCTCTGCTAGTAATCATGGTGATCTGAAAGAGGGTGTTTCAGGACTGAAAATGGGGAAAGGGGACAGAATTATATGGCATGGCCCAATAGGAAGTACTGAGTCCTGGCTAAGAGCTGACACTAGGCAGGCTGCTACCTGGAGTAGCAGTCACACACTCCAGTAGCAGCTGCTGGCACCAAATGTTGTTCCCAGTCTCCCCACAAGCCCCACTACTGGCCCCCACAATACTGCAGATTCTTAGAATCATAGAATAGTTTGGGCTGGAGAGCTGAAGCTATCTTTGAAGGCCATCTAATCCAATCCCCCTTCCACTAAATTAGGTTGCTCAGAACCCTGACTAACCCAGCCATGAAAGTGTCCAGGGATGAGGCATCACCACATCTCTGTGCAAATCAGTACCAGTGTTTTATTACCCTCACTGTAAAAATCTTATTAACTATATCTAGTCTAAATTGACACTCTTGTACTTTAAAACCATTATCCCTTGTGCCACCACAACAGGACCTGCTAAAAAGGTGGTAAACCTTCCTTGTAAGGCCCTTTAAGTACCAAAAGACTACAATAAGGTCTCTCCAAAGCCTTCTCCTCTCCAGGCTGAAAACCCCAGCTATCTCAGCCTGTCTTCACAGAAGGTTGCATGTCTTCAATCATCTTTGAGGCCCTCTGGACTCACTCCAACAGGTCCTTCCTGTGCTGAGGAACCTGGAGCTGGATGCATCATTTCAGGCCATCCCCCATATCCCTCTGTGAGACATTCTAACAAGCAAAAACAGAAGGGTCTATGTGCAGCCATTGTCTGCCTAGCTCCAGCTCATAGTTGAAATAATGTTTGGTATAAACTATGTTGCTCTTTGCCTATTCAGCTCACTGAGAAGTTATCTTGGCCACCTCTCATCTCCCTCAGATCAAAGGAATGCCAACCTCTTCTCTATCTGTTTACAGTCACCACAAGCAAATGCAAGGAAATGAACCCTCAATCTGACATTCCATTCTTCAAATAACTGAAAATTCTCTCATGTGGAGGTACCTGGCACCAGCCTCATTGCTACAAAAAAAATCCAAAATCAGGCAAAACAAAATCAGCTGGGAAATGATCCCACAGGTACATTGAGAAAGAACAAGGATATGCATATCTCAATAATTTAAAGTTAAAAAGAATAAAATATTCATGCATTTGGGAAGGATGGGAGGGGAATAAATGCAGGAAAGGTGAAGAAAAAAATCCAATTATTTTTTGAAAGGTGGGAGGGAAAGGGAATTCTAACTTGGGAATGACCCACTCTCCCAGACTGATACTCAGGCTCATGCTGCAAGATCACTATTTCAAATAGCATTTCTGAAGGACTCATGGTTTTGCAATGCAATATACACATGTAGCTGTAATTATGACTACTCATCTCAAGGCCAACTTAGCATCCAGGAGGTCCTTTGACTTATGCTGTCACTTACCACAATCCTCCCAAAGCTAGTTCCACCACTGGAATTGCCCAGAAAGTTTGCATCCATCATATTTTGTGCTGGTTCACCTGCTCTGGGAAAAGAACATGGAATTTCCAAGATTCCCTTGTAGCTTTCAGGGTCATTTGGGAACCCAACTAGCTCAATTGCTTTTAGAAATCAACATAGTATGGTAATTTATTTCAGAATTACAGTTCTCTTGCTTTTGGAACATCAGTATTCATTGTATGTGTGGAGGAAGCTTTCCACACATAGCAAAAAAATCCAGTATATATCCAGTACTATGGTGCAATTTTGCACACAGCCTTTTCTCCATGAGTTGGTTCCCAGCCAAAATCCTTTCCTCCACTGAGGAAGCAGCATCTTCACTAGAAATCTCAGACCTAACTAGCACAGTAATAACAAATCCAGACAAATCTGCCAGAGAGACACCTTTGCTGGATAACTGCCTATACATACTAGAAGGTAATGCTGCACATAACCACGAGCCAGATGCTGACAATCGTACTCAGTCTCCTGAGGAATGCTGAGCATTTCCCACTGGCCATCAGGCCCTTTCGAGCATACTTAAAATCAGATACCTCAAAAGCTGGTACCCCAATTCACTTCCCTCTGAAAAATCCCATGCTTTTGTAAGTAACTCTCTCATTGATAGTACAGCTATGCTCAGACAGAAAAGCTTCTATCAAAGCTGAGGCAGAGCTCTGTTTGCTTTTAAATGGCTGCCTAAAGGTCATATTGTTCTCCACAGCTACTAATCCCACATGTGCAACAGAGGGTATCAAATATGTTTATGAAGTTTTGGTCTCTTCTTTGTAAATACAGCCTGGAAATCTAGTACATGCACAAGCTCTCGGCACTGAAGAGCTCAAGGACATGGGAAAAATGACATCCTGCTCTCTTCCCACTTCAAGGCCCAGGGCACAGCAAAATGTAATGGCATAGAAATGGATGGAAAGCAATGCCACTGCCATAGACAAAAGAATTTACAAAAGAATTAATAAGTGACTATCACTTCCCTTGCCTCAGAACTTTTCTGGGTAAATTATTACTCTTTAAAGCAGTGCACTGTGAGTAAGCTGCCTGACTCCCATTAACATTAGTAGCAGCGGGATAGCATAAGTTTTATGTGCCAGTTCTAAGGATTAATCACAAAGTTGTATCTGTAGGGCACTCGCTTTGAACTCAGCAAATCTGCAACAGAACAACTTTCCTCTGTCAGACTCCTCTTTGAAGAAAAATCACAAGAAAGTGGGTGGGCTGCCATCTAAGCGACTTCTTAACCCACCAGCACTTGCCCCATAACTCCAACAAAACACAAAAGCAACAAGTGAGAGCATTAAGTAGCTCTCTTGCTGTATTTCCAGTAATGTTAGCCAAGACAGGGGAGCAAGCAGGGATAATTATTTTTGTGCAGGGAAAAAAAAAAGGGATAAAAGAAATCACATAGAATTAATGCAGTAAATGCACCATCAAGATGAGACCAGGTTTTTTTAATACAGGATGAAAGCTGGAACACTTGAGAATAATTTCCATGTATGGATTTGGAAATCTAAAAATAGCACCTCATTTAACACAGCAAAAATACAGTAACTGACCCTAAAATAGATGGTGATGAATACATTCAACATGAAATTTTCTCTATTTTCTCTTTCCTTCTATGCTTGCTGGCACCTTTCCCACAGCCCACCCCTTGTCATTTCCCTAAAGGGGGAGGAGAGGCAATAATTCTGAGCAGCCTCAGAGCAGCTTTAGCAGAGTAGGACAGCCACAACGGACAAAGCTTCACTGCAGAGCAGCTCCACCAACTTGGGTCTTGTTATTGTTTGCCTGGGGTGCTTGGATTTTGTCTCACTTCATGCTACAGTCACAAATAGCCACCTCTTGATTTCCACATGATGTAGCTCTGGTAGCTTTCAGACCTCCCCTTTCTGCAGCTCTTCTGTGCTCCTCTCAGCAGAAGTACATCTCCCTGGCACAGGCTTTTGATTTGGTAAAATCCCCAAAATGACCCAACACAGAGGCACCATCAGGGAAAAGGAGAGTACAGAGATGCAGCCAGCCTGCCAACTTCAACCTTCCCATCCCAGGGGCTGGAGGAAGGCCCAAGCCCCCTCCACACCACTGCAACTGCACCTTCAGCCCACTGCTTGGGCTTCAGCTCACAGAAAGCCAAAACCACTGACTCTATGCTAACTCCATTGCTTCTTCTTCAAAACTGAAGAAGACCTCCTTCACAAAGCTCTATCTCCCCAGTAAAATCTACTGACAAAACAAGTTTTTGGGACCACCTCTGTCAGGCCCAAGTACAACACATTTGCATCAGGGGCCAAAGTGCTTATAGACAGCTCTAATGTGAGAAGCATAAAAATGCATCACACACAGACTCTGCCAGCAAACCAGAGGCTGGCTAAAGCTGAGACCCTGAAGAAAAGGGCCATGAGTAGAACTCATACCTTATTTACCAGGGCTGAAATCTTCCAGCAAAGCATGGCACTGAAGCAAGACACATTCTGAGCTGAGTGCAGACCTGGGAGCCAAACTGCAAGGCTGCAGGTGCCATAGTGCTGCATTTTGGGAATGGCAGGGCAATACTGCAGGAGAAGACAGCAAACACAGCAGCAAAGCCGTCTAAAGTTAAGAGAGAGCTCGGCACCAACAAGGGATCAGCTCCTCCTAGAGCAACAGTTTGTACACAGTGATGAAGCACAGTGGTGTGGCTGTAACTGGGAAACATGCCCAGTAACTGCCTGGGTTCAGCTGGTGCTCTCAGGTATCTTGCTTTCAGGAGTAATATATCATTACAGCCTTCCCACACACACCCCCCTAAATAAAGAGAAAACTCAGCTCATTGCAGGAGCTAACGGTCTGCTTGTTCATTCACACCAGAGGCTCGTGTCCGACACATCTCACCTTTACTGATGAGGCCAGCATTACAAAAAGAGAAACAAAATGCAGTAAATTAAAGACAATTGAAATACCCGTTTTCCACTCCTTCATAAAAAAAAAACCCACAAGGATTTATCATAGCCATTGACATCTACTAGCAGCAATATTTCACTTGCTCTACTATCCTGTGCCATTTGTTACATATCCACCCCAACATTCACAATCAGGTGGGTATAAATGGGTATATACAGCAGTGTCTACTATAAAGTCTTTATAACTTGGTGGTCTAAGTAGTTAGAACAATACCAAAACAGTGATTTACTTGACCATTCTGTATACTGACAGACATTTAAAAAATACTTCACCAAGACCTCTGTTTTGATACTTGAATGCAACAGTGGGTAAGATTTTCATTATGCAGCACTCAGTCAGGAAATGAGTACAGTGAAACTCACACAGTGCCTATTCATACTGCCCTCAAACCATACCTGTAAGACTTGTTGAGGTAAATGCACTGATGGGACAACATGCCACATGGTTCGTTGAATCATCTTATGACCCCCAAACGAACTCATCATCCCACTTCCCAGGCTCCTCTGTAAGCCAAGGAACCAGATGTGCTCTATTACTGGACAGCTACGTGTGATCTGGTACCAATGAACCCCACAGATGTTGATTAACATCAAGAACAGCCCCATCTTCACATCACCTGCAGCTCTGCCCTGGATGTACACATGACCAAAGCTCTGTGGTATTTTGCAGCCAGTATCATGGCTGTCAATAACAAAATAACAAACCTAGCCCAAGCCAAGTCGTTTGAATTTTCCACACTCATACCTCAAGGCACATTTACCTGTTGTGTAATCCTCAGGTCTGTACAAACAGACCCCATCCCTCCGCTGGGGTCAGTATAAATAATGTGCAGGCCAGAGGTCTCTTCTATGTGCCTTGGTACTTCGGTTTTAGGAGCTGCCTGCTAGCTATCAGCTGGCAGGTGTTAAGAAAAAGTTAAAATACAATTTTAATATCTGGTTCTGTTTTGTCATTCAGTCGAAATTAAGAGATTGTTCTCTATTGATCTGTGGAAAGGCTCCATCAGAGCCTTATCAGAGTTGCTTATCAGAGTTGTGCCAAGTGCTTGACATAAATAAACGGAAGTAAATTTCAAAAAGTAATGAGTGAGCAATAGCAAATTCATGCCAGTCTCATTCACCATCAGATTTAGCTGCAAAAGAAAGTGACAGAGGCAAAAGCTTCTGGTTATAGTCTCAGCATTGCCTGCAATGTAAGGAATTGGTTTGATTTTCGCATAATTCTAATGCATCCACATCACTGAATAATAAACAGAGGAGAGAACTTCTCCCTATACACAGAAGAACATCTAGGCATCACATTTTTATTTCCCCAGTAGCTTTTCCATTATGCTCTGTTTTCTTTTTTAGCTTCTCCCCAGGTGTTTACACACATCACCTTAGCTCCCTTATTCATATTCTTAAAGGCACCACTAAAAGCTCATCCAATTGTATTCTCAGAAAAAACACACCAGAAAACACACAGAGCCTCCCAGGCATAGCCTCCCAGGCATACAAAGCACTCCTCTCCGCACTCACCACTCCTTCAAGGCTGTAAAATTCCTGCTCCTACACCGGGAATATTTTCTCTACTCATGCCTACAGCACAGGAATAAAAGACTTAGAAAGCAGCAGTATCCTTCCAACTGCAAGCCATACCACTAAACAGCCACCACCAGATGTTTCTCCCTTTGTATCAACATCAAAATGAAGGCAGCTGTCTAAACAGATGGTTTTCTGTCCCAAACTAGGTCTCCTCAATCCCACCAAAGTGAGGTTGCTGTGTGGACTGGAATCCTCTGCAGATAACTTGGGGCCACATGAGTAACCTATCCATGTCCTCCTTGGCTGATGTTTCTCCTGCCAACTTCTTAGATATGTGTGCAGTTCCTACAGGCCATCAGTGCCTGGGGATTCATAGTCCTCTCTTAGCTCATGCATCTTCTGAGGACAGCACCAGCAGGTTTAGGAGTCTCCTAGACGTTCCTACCAGGTTTTAGTCCTAGAACAATGTTTACTATGCCTTCCTTAAACACTGCTTTGGTACAGTGACAAATCAACTGATCTGCTCTATGAGGAAAGGACAGCAAAACCCATCACAAATCCAACAAGCCAGTGACAAATGGGCTCTCTTCTCTAGCTTATAAAACACTGATGCTCCCCCAGTTGTAAAGAACCACAAATATCCTTACCTTGTATCTGTCATCTGACTGCCAAAAAGTGGGGATTCATTTACCTCTGGAACTCTCTTACTTGCAGAGAGGATTGGTTCCCATTGAAAGCTGATGCCAGAACTGCTAATCAGAGAATCCTATGAACTAGCAGCCAAAGAGATTCATCAAATGATCTAATCCATCCGTGCATCACACAGATTTTCAAAGTGCTCCTGCCTATGCAACACTTTGTCTTGTCAAAAAGCTTCACCTAGCAGAGCTGTCAATTCAGCTTTTCAGAGAACCACTGATTCCTCCTGGAAAACTGGGCAGATACTCTGAAATACTAATCCTATTGCCATGTCAAGGGGGTTTTTCTTGCATTTCTCAGCCTGGTTTCTTGTTACAAAAGCCTTTCATTTTCAGTTACTTCCACATGAAATACCTGGTCCTCTGCGGAAGTGATGACACCATGGACTTTACTACTTCTACAACTCAAGTCCACACAGAGGAGCAGTGCCCCAGCAAAGGGTTAAGTGTCAGAGACAAGGCTTATTTAAAGAACAAAAATCCTACCTTCATGTAAAGACCTAAACATCAATAAATCAGCAGAAACACTCAGCACATAGGTCTTGGAAACAATAGGTTTTGTAAGGTATGAAAATATTCCTGAAACAAGCCAAAGACGAGTTCAGCCCAGGTTGATACGGAATAAACCACAAGTAGCTCTAATGCAGCCTCCAGCAGCAGACAGTTCACAGCTAGTAATCATGGCCAGGACTATCCTTATCAATTAATCATTTCCTGGCCCATGCCATTTTGGGAAGAGGAGCAGAGCTGGATGTGGCCCATCTACTGGCCCAAAGCAGATTTGTCACCCATAACAGGTTCTGCCCAGGCCATATAATTTTTACATCATATGCCTACAGTTATCCTTTCAGTGTGCATTTCTTTCAGATTTTATGTCTCTGCAATAGAACTGATAATTATTATTTCTCAAAGCGTACTAATTTAATTATTTTTCTAATGGAATTATGGTTAAGATTACTTGCAGGTAAAACCAAATACCAGTAAGTTATTTGTGCTGTATCAGTTGTCATAAAATCAGCAAGGACACTGGTGTAGAGTACAATTTACACATAGCAGAAAAAGCACAGCGCCTACAGATACTCTAATGGACAACCTTTGATCTTTGTTCCTCACCCTCATATCTCCAAGGACCTGGGTTTTAGCAGGTTCTGAGGAACTCAGGCTTCGTTATATTTAATCCACTAGCAACTTCTCAAGGTGGTTTTGCTATTTTTCTAGGAAAAAATGTATACATCCATTTGGATTCTGGTTTTGGCCAGAGAGATTTCATTCAAAAAACTTAATTCTTTTAAATATATTTAAAACAAAAATCTTGACATTCGGTTTTGCAAAGCTTTTCCAGGAGATAGGCTGCATAATCCCTGACACTACAGGACACAGCATTGTCTAGCAGTTACAGCAGTGGGAGCCCAAAGACCTCAGTTCTGTTTCTGGCTCTCACTCTCCACATGACATTTCACAAGCCAATTCACTTTTCTAACTTCTGTGAAATGGGTATACTTGGGTTGCATTCCTCCTTTGGCACTCTGTTTAAGTCCAAAGGATACTGAGTTAAAACCATTTCCTTAGTGTTTCAAGATTATAGGATAGGAGGTGCACTGTGCACCAGCAGTATAACAAAAAAACTTGAATTGGGGGACCTGTCAATTTTCATTGAAATGCCAAAAAAGTCTCAGATCTCAAGAAGCCCTCTAATTTTCCTGATATCTCTTGAGTATTTAGCACCCAGATGCTGATTTCACACTGTTTTCATCTTAGAATATCTATTGCTGTTTCAGTAGAATTATTATTCTGGTATGAATATAGGCCCAACTCAACTATTAGTCCCCAGCCTATAGATCCCTTCTGATTAGGATCTGTCTCTATATGCATGCATACCTCTACTGATGTCCTCAGTAAAATGAAAAAAGTTTAAGCCTTGTCTTGGCTGTTCAGCACTTCTCTTCCCTTGGCAACACCACCAGGCATGAGAGCAAGTGGTAAGGAATGGCATTACATCATGCTGAAATACATGACTATAACATGCTGCAAAATGGATTCTACAAGAAGGACTGATTTAGTGTCTGCCTTTGATGACTAAAGAGCAGCTGGTACTGAACTAATGCATTGCTGAAGACTGTATCAGATTAAGTCAGTAATTCACTCACTGCCATGTCCTCTTCCATAAAATTTTAATAAACCCTATCTTATGGGAGGAAAGAAAGAACAGGGACCCTAATGAATTATTTATAACCTTAGTTATGTATGGCAAAGAAGCCCCTCTTAGGTGAGCAACTGATATTCTTCCATTGATTTTCTTCTCTGAGAATATCTAGGTGAGAATCAAGTTTGAGGCAAAAAAAAAACATAAAATACACATAGATGCAAATGGCAAGCCAGAAAAAACAAAGTTGATGAAGGCAGAGATGGGTTTGTATTTATGAAAGAGATATTGATCAATTGCACACACCAGTGGCAGACAGACTCAAATTAGCTGTCATGATTCCAGTGATGCAGAGGGACATGCAGGCTCAAGCTCCATTAAATATAACCTACATCCAGAGCAGCCAGATGAGATTTGCAAGACTGAATTCTGAATTCCCACAGGAGATACCTGCAGTTGATTTATATTCCTGATTTCTTATTCCCCCACCAACTGTGCAATCAGTTCCTGGATGTGGGTGGGGAATAATTGAACAGCTAAACTGTGATTCATCCAGCCAATTAAGGAGTCTTGGGATGGGCCCCTAGATAAATTCTTCAGCTTCATCTGGTCTTCATGGACCACAACTACATTCAGTTCTGACAACATGGCCAAAATCACAATGCCCAGTTAATGCTAAGAATCCGAGGAACTACAGCTGCATTATGGCTTCTGCACATGAATGCTGACATAGTCTATATTTTTATCAAAGCAGAAGAATGTTCTGACTGTACATGAGGTTTAGGTTTATTCTGTAATTCCATATCTGAAGAGCATCACTGCAAAACAGGAATTAAAATGGCAACCACTTCGTAACAAATTTTATACTGACATAAAATTCACCTTCAGGTTTCAGCCTGTAGTTTCTGTCAGGTCATGACCAGGTTGTCTGATTAAGAGTTTCTTGTCCTCTCTTCTTATGCTGGCTACTATGATGTTGCCTTGTGGATGGTGCACGGCTTTGTGAACAAATTACACTAAGCTCATTTCCAAAATGTTCTACTTATGTCTATCTTCTTGCACTGAAGTAAGGAAGCACTTAACTCCTCATTAGTAACTCTGTATGTGGCAAATAATCACCTTGAAATATTTAATTGCCAGGATTTCATCTCGCTAACATTGTGGGGTGGGGCATCAGACCAAGGTATAAACAAACTGGGACATAAATCATCATAAACCAGGCATTAAATTGGTATATAAATAAAAAATTATAGAAGTCAGATGGATGGGACCCATTAGTCTCCTGTTTGTTCTTACCTCTTCTCTCACCCTAAAGAATGCACAAGGCATCATTCTTGATTAGCCAAGAGACAGAAGAACGCCCATCTCTCCCCCTCTGTGTCTCTCAAGAGGAAGAGAAGGGAAACACAGAGCTCTGTATGCATATTAATAAAGCTATATTTTGACTGGTTGAATGACTGGAAATTATTAGCAATGGTATGTTTTACCTGTCAACATCTCCACAATCCAACAGGCAAAAAATCTCTAAAATTGCTTTGCAAAAAATCACTAGTGGGACTGGAGAGGGTTTACTCCCAATTTTTCTGCACTCAGAACAGCTCTGCAAATACCTTATGACTCTCTTCAACAATGAATATAAAAATGTTTTCTTTTTTTCTGTATGACAGTGTGAGACAATGCAAAACATCACCTAAGCCACAGTGAATCTAAGCACCTGCATTTACACATATAATTAAACCTATCAATATGAAGGCTACCAAGCCAAGCATGCCAAAGCTAGTAAATACAGGATTGGGACCCTTTGAAAGGGTCAGTGTGAAAAGTGAGAAGACAAGAAACTCCTCAGCAAACAGCAATCAGAGCAGAAATCAGTCAGTTGGCTACACCTCCTCCTCCCTCTCACACAAGCACTTAGCTCTTCACTTACTCTAAAACTCCTTGGTGATGGTAAGCCAGTCCAAGAAATTTCCTTAGAGGTGGTCCCTAGCTGTGTTTTTCTCATTTACTCTGCCTCAGTGTGAGTTGGGTGGCCATTTGAAGTTTGATTACATAGTGTGGAGCTCTTATTGCTACTCTGAAAGTCAGTGGGAGCTGTGCTCTGGAAACATATAAAACTCAAGCTTTCTTTCTAAACCAACTGGACACCCAAAACCCCCAAACAAGTTATCTTTGATTGTCAAGCCTAAAATGAAAATTATAGCCAACCACTAGAGGTTATTAGATACTAATATATTCATATGCTCTTCTTCTAAACAATGACTAGAAATGTGGAAGTGGTTAACTCCATATTTAGGATCAGGAGTTGTGTAATTTGCAATTAAAGAGGCCAACAACCATATACTCAGCAATGAAAAGAAACCAAATAGAGGCATCATTACATGGAAACAGAATATCCCAAATGTATGGAACAAGGAGAGAGTATGTGAATACAGCTAAAGACTCAAAAATTAGTGTGCTTAGAAGACATAAATTATGACCAAGTATGCAGCCCAAACTGTGTCATATCCTACACTTGGCATGCCTGTATTTGCAACCTTAAAAATGCTCATTTGATTCTAAGTGAACTTTAGGCAATCAATCTGCAAACCCAGAAACTCTAGTGTGGAGTTTCTTCCCGATTCAGAAGAGTGGCAAGAGGGTCATCAGAAGAATAAGACCATCCTGATTCACCTGTGAGCCAGGGAAGAACCTACTGGTTGAGGGAGAAGAATGAGGCCTCCCTCTGCCAGTGTTCCACAGCTGCATTAGCAGTAGATATTCAGAAAGACCTCCGATTTGTGCACTTGGAACAGGGCTTCAGAGAGAATCCTATACTTTCCTGTTTCTTCCCCACTTCACTCCAACACAGAGTTTGACCATTCTTGCACCTACTCTTCAAAATTGTTCCAATCCACCACTCCAACCTTTTTCCCAATGCTTAGTAATTCCTTGTCTTACCTCTCCCAACTATCCAGCACTGTTTTACCCCTTCGTTTATCCTCATTTTCTCCCTACCCAAATCTTGTCCATACTTGCTATCCAGGCACCTCTATCAGCTCAGGACTAGAGGGTGTACTGACCTCCTCCTTACTCCATCCCTGCTCTTCTAAGAAGTAAAAAGTAGTATACAGTTGGAAAAGTTATTCAACAGTCTAGGTATTAAGGTCAAAGGCATATTAGCAGATCCTAAGATGAAGCCTAGCAGAAGGTAATAAAATCCCTTACAGATTGCAAAATAGGTCTTAGACTTCAAGGCCAAAAAAAAAAAAAAAATATATCTTAGCTTGAAAGCAGGATATGAAGAAAGCCCTACAGCAGAGAGAGGGAAGTGAGAAGGGCTGTCACTACCACCTGGTCATTAGCTGTGGGAACAATGAATGCAATGAAGGTCCAACAACACAAGACCTGCAGGCATTGTGAGCACCTGCTGCCTGACTAACCTCTGAGAGGGCTGTCCTGCCTGCTGTCCTAAGCAGTGCACTAAGGAATGACATCACAGTGCCAGCCGAATGGCACTGACCAGCAGGACAGGTCCATACTTGAGGGTGTACATCCATCTGGGGGCCCGGGTAGCTAAAGCAAAGTGAGACAGGATTTCCTCATAGAGGCACAGAGCAATGGAAGAAGGCAAGAAAATAAAGGAGAGAGTGAAAGAAAAGAGAAAGAAAAGTGGGATGCTGCCTATTTACTTCAAATACTGTTTTCAGTAGACACATGAAAAGAAAAAGCAGAAATTTTCTGCTCTTTTAAGCGTCAGCCCTTATTAAAAAGGCAATAGTTAAATATTTATTTTTACTTATAATAGCAGATGGGGCTAAGTCCCTAAGTCTGCTGGTGTTACCAAGGCATTGTCAAGCTATCAACTGTGCTTCGGTGCAAATCTCAACTTTGTGTTCTGTGGAATGAGAAGGCTTGGGAAGTCTGCAGAAAATAGAAGTCCAGATATTGCAAAAATTTGAAGTACTGAGTTTTAATTGTTGCTGGACATTTTCCCAGTAGTTTTACTGGCTATAAGGAAGCATTTGAGTGCTTTGTAGGCTCCTGCAAAATTCAGAGCATTAAGGCAAATAAAACCCACTCAGCTTTCAGCATAGATGCTGTGTGAATTAAAATATTACCACTCTCTACACCCTATAGAAATTCTTAATTACCTCCAATACTTGCTCTCCTCAGAATGTGCCAGGGTATTACCTTTAACTTCAGAATTCATTTTTTATGCAAACAGCTTTTAGACCACCACAAACACAGGAGTGTTGCAGTTCCAGAGTGCAGATGAGTGTTATCGTTCCAATACAAAACATTATGATTGTTGTTCTGACAATGCAGCCCTCCACACTGATACTTGAAATTCAGAGTCCGTGTCCTGTGGTCCTGCAGTAGAAACATTGGGGTAGAAAACAAAGGAGATCCCACAGTACTATGCAAGGAGTAGTTTCAAAAAGCCCAGGAAATACTAAACACTTAGGCAGCATCAGCTACCTGTTTATGAACTAGTTCACTCTAACGCAGTCTGGGTACACAGTTTCTAAGCTGTGCATGAAAAAAATCAGTTTCCATAGCAATTTCAGCCACTTCCTGCCCAGATGCAGTACTCTTCACATTGCTGAACACAAAAAACAGCTGCTGTGGAAGACAGGCTCAGGAGGCAATGGCAAGCTAGAGAAGAACAGACAGACAAATTCCCTCTTTTGTGGCAGTGTTAAATCCAAAGTACAAAACCAGGTTTCTGACCTATAGGGAGGAAGGAAAAATAAAAGGCTTCTAGACCCAACAACCTACCTCACACAATAGGCTCTGTGAATCAGCAAAACAAGAGCTTTTGGAGATAAGGAAGAATTTTTTAATCTCTCTTCTGTTGTATAGACTTTCGTGCACTATAATACAAGTCATTGGGAGCTCTGCCAAAGGCTCCAAGTGCCATGCAGCACTTGCCCCATTTTCACCTACCAGGCAGGAAAAAGGGGAAAGGGAGGCATTGCACTTGTTCTGAGAGAAAAACAAATCTCACTCTTCAAGAACACACATCAGCAACTTGGTTGTTTGTAGCACTTGAAAGCCACAGTAGTTTCATCAGCCTTGGGGGAAATATGGTTCCTTTATATGAAACAGTTAATTCTCAGAGTGCAGCATAAGATGAATATAGAGCCTGGGTTGCCTATAGCTTACTAAAAAGAATACAACAAAACAAACACACCCACACAAAGCCAGAGAAGGATGAAAGTAAAACGGCCTTACTACAGTCCTTCTGGTGGTTAAAAAAAAAAGAAAACACACCCCAAACAACAAAACAAAATAACCAGCATCAACCCAACACATGCTTGTTCTCCAAAGAGCAACACAGTAGACTATACACTCCCTGGGCTTTGAATGCCTTATCCCTAGGTGGCTTTAAGGTACAGCTCTGTTGGCTCCTGGAAGATGCTCAACTGAATACAGTCATCTCCCCTTGTTGCCTTGGAGGCGCTGCCATTTTCAACCACTTTACCATAATATACCAGATAACGATTTCCTGAAGATTTTGGGACAAGGAAAAAAAAAAGGAATTAACATCAACATAGCTTCCCTTTTACTGTCAGCTTCCTTAAAGCACAAGCATCCAGTTGAAATGCTTATCCTACCACCTGAAAACACTTCTCACCCTTCCCAATGCCAGCACCATATTCTACAGCTCAAACCCCTGCCGTGAGCACATTCCCATGTTTTGTGAACACATCTGTGGCATAATGCAAGTGAAACTACAGGAACAGCATAAAACACATAGAACAAAGTATGAATGAATATAGACCTGCTCACACTTTCTTGGCTTTTTACTGCAATAATATACCTCCATTTCTAAGAGCATCAATGATGCTGGTCTCATTTTTCAGAAAAAAAAAAAAAAAAAAAACCAAAAAAAAAACCACAAACAAACTTTGGATCAGGTTTTGCACTCAGGGCCAAAGTGTGACAAGATAAATGCCTAATAGTGACCCAGTCATATCACCACACCAGCAGCTTCCATAAAGACAGTTACTTGTGCTCAAAGTCGTCAGACACAGCTTTCCTCTGCTTCTCTTCCTGTCCCAGCTCACACAGAGACTTGTTTTGCCTAATTAGATGAACATTTATCTCCCGACAGGCAAGTTCTGACAAATACTACAATCATCCTTCCCTCCATCCCTGTTTAACCAGAGATGGTTGTGAGGAAGTGATTGCAGAGAAAACAAGTCCTATTTCCCCAGCTCATACTGCTAAAGGCAATCAATTTGGAGCAAAGGCTCCATCTTGAAAATGTCAAACAGAATGAAAAAAAGATAAAATAAAAAATGGTAAACTCAGCTCCTCTAGGACTAGCTGCTCTCTCAGGTTCTTCCAGCATAGCTAACAGCACAGCTAGAAGAGTATCTGCTTTGTGTGCTGAACAGTGCCATGGGTTCCTCAGCCTAAAATTAATTGTCCCTCACCCACTCCTGCAATTCAGGAGAAACTGATGGAGCATCAGTCCTGCCCATCAATCTGAAAAACAGCAGTTTACAGTCCATGGTGGGACCCTCCACTGATCCCCAACACACAGAACATGCAAAACAACAGATTTCTTTCCCAGGCACCACAGCTGGCTGTCCATACACGAGCAAAAGAAAATAACCACTACTTAAATATGGCAAATGATAATAGTGGCTTCAGCCTGGAAGAGGCATTTTTGTTTACTAGGGTGACCAAATAGTCTGCTTTCACCTTTCCAGTTCCTCTGAAGTTCTCCAAGATGCCATTTTGCCCCTGTGTTTCTTCAGGAAATAGTTTTTTTTTCCTTATCTCATGCTACAGAAAAATAATCCATGGCAAGAGAAAGAAGACATCCAGGCCTGGGCCCTGCTTCTTTTGCTGTTTGTCAAAACATTTTTTGATAGGAACAGGAACATATTCAGGAAAATAATGGCCAGGTTGACTTGGAAATATCAGTCTGACCAGTGCTGAGAAAAAGTAGCTGTGTCCTGGATGAAACTAGTCCAGAGGCATGGAGCAGGGTCAGTTGCTAAGGCAGAGGCTAAAAATAACAGGGAATTACTGAAGATACTTACCCTACTTGGTCTACTGCAATGCAAAAGGTGAAAAATCCCCTCAACAAAACCACAATTTGAAAAGATGGGTATATGCCTTATCTTTCAAAACTGGTTACTATTCCTCCACAGGAAATCATCATATAGATTCAGTTCATTCTTAAATGCACTGACCTTCAGAGCCACCAGTGGGATTACCCCATATATCAAAGCACTCTGCTGCATCAACTGATCAGGAGAAAAGAGCTTGAGCAAAGTATTTATCTCCTCCTCCATCTTTAGATAGGTAGATGCAGACATCTGTTCTGTCTACATTTCCTTACACTTACCAGACTCTCAAAACTGGCAAGAAAACTTGGGTCAGAAATATGTACCCACACTCAATGTACCCTCTCTATGTGAAGGGGACAAGCAGCCACACCATGAGAGTGCCTCAGACCAAACCAGATATGTAAGTGTCGGAGCAGTGTCTAGACTCTACCCTTGGAGACTGACAAATGCCCTACCAACACACAAAGCTCAGGAACTTGGTGATCCTACCAAGGGATGCATAAAACCTTAGACAACCAGATGTATAACCCTTTACTTGAACCATTGCTGAGATAAAGAGTAATTTTAGAAAATAATTCTTATATTAAACAGTGAGACTCCCAGTAGATGGTTGCAGAAAAGTCATCGTTACTCAAAACAATAACAAAACCACACATACACAAAAAGTATAAACCAAAGCCCCTTCCTAGTACCCTAAGAGCCCTAACAGAAGATGTCTTGGGTGGTGGGTGCACTTCTTTTTTTGCCAATAGATGAGCATTGTTGTATTTTACATTAACATAAAACCACCATCAGCAGAGAAAACAGGCGGTAGAAGAAAACCTGAAGCAAACTGAACCTTCTGATCTTCTGATTTCAGGGACAAAATAGCACAGCACAGTATTTTGCAAGGCCAGCCTCTTACAACCTGTTGAGAGGCACAATTTCAATTATTTCTTTTCTTTATTGTGTCACAATAAAACCACATATTTATCCACATAGACACATTAAAAAAAAAAAAAAAATCAATAGGTATTTAGCAAGACCCTCTACAATGTTCTTAATTCTTTACCAGAGCGGGCCAGAAAGGCCTACAAGCATCAATTAAACTCAAACCATGCTGGACCTCACCCATGCAGGAAATAAATTAAAAGATTTCACCTTCCTCTCCTCAGATCTTAAAAGGACCCTCTCAAATCAAGAGCCACAGGAGGGAGGAGAGAAACATACTGAAAACGATGGAACACCAGAGGTCTTGCACAGAGCTCAAACTGACAGAGGAGAAGTTCACTATCACCTTTCAAGGTTCTCACCCAGAATCGAATTGCCTCAACCCCGCCACCTTCAAGACTTAACTGCTTCCACTGAAAGAGAACCACTCAGGACATTCATTGCTCCCCATGCCTATGTAGTAACAAGAGCAGTCGCATCGGCATTCTTATGGAATTTTACCTCTTGCATTTGATCAGTAAAAACCCTTTTCCACCTCCAAGATGAGAGAGACACGATTTAAGGTCAGCCAATACATCCCAAGGCAATTCCATCCCTGTCATATTTTGTCACTTCAAACCCTACAAGTTGGTGACCACTGGCTACAATTATCACTGAGGGCTAAGCTCCTTCCCCGTGCCTTAAAGGGTGCAGCAATTCCCTTTCAAGATCTTCAAAGGAGAGTGATGTCACACTCACACAGGAGCTGCTGGCAGCAGGACATATTCTACAATAAAAAGCCAGCAATGAATTCTCCTGGAAGCAGGAAACTCAGCAGCAGCAGCAATGGCATGAGAATGTGCTCACGTACAGAGCATTTCACTAAATTAAAAAATAGGGCATCGATTTTGTTATTCATTTTTGTATTTAACTCAATATTAATCTCTGCATACAAATGCCTTTTCCCTGATGCCACATTCTCATGCCTCAGCAGAATTCCCAGTCAGCAGCTGAAACAGAGATGTAGGTCCTAAGAACAAATCGATTCGTCTGCCACAAAGACACAAACTGTATGTGAGATGAGGGCTCTGAGCAGGCTGTCACTCAAAGCCTCTACTCATTTCTCAGGGACCACTTCCCACCTGCACAGAGAAGGGTGAAAAAAGGCAGCAACACTTACGCAAGGCGTGCCACTCATCCTGGCGGATGGTCTTGGTGATGTTGTAGGTAAGGTTCTTGGGGATGGTGGCTGAGGAGTAGTGGTACTTGATGTACGAGCACCGCTCAATTGCTCCTGGGAAAGGCAAAATGCAGAAAAGTAGTTAAAGGAATGTAACCTGTCCTGCCAGCCATAGGCCAGATGGCAAAAAAAAAAAAAAAAAAAAAAAAAAAAAAAAAAAATAGCAAAAGCGAAGAAAAAGTGAAGCTTAGAAGCAAAGGAATCGCTACCATCCGTGCCCACTCTGACAACCAGCACTCTCTCTCGACACAACACGTCAGCTCAGATCCAAACTGAAGATACAGGAAGTTGATCTTGCACACATGACAGGGAATCTTCCAGACTGGCCCTGGAGTAGCTGTCAGCATCTGCTTTCTCCATGAGATGTGTGTGGCAAATAACTCCTTTTCTCGTGTCTTCTCTGAACTATGAGCTAGCAACTGCCCTACGGTTACTGTACAGAAACTAAAAATTGATGTCCTAGCTTTTGGTGCAGTCATGGTCATGACTCAACATACATATCAAAGGAAATACCTTTGATCTTTCCTTAAATAAAAACACAGAAAAACTATACAAATAGATAGTGAACAATTTCCTGGCCCTTTATACCCCACAGCAGAAGGGCACGTGACAGGCTGCACTGTCTCCTGAAGGTACCCAGACACTTGCGCAGCAAGTTCAGAGACAGGAATCATAGGCACCCCTGAACAATGAGGCTCAGATGGCAACATGAATGGTTGAAATTGGCTACTTTTTTCCCCTCTGTGTTTTCCTTAGGATTTCACCTCTGTTCCATGGAAAAAAGCACCATGTGCTGCTTCTGATGTCTTCCGGTCACATCATGACATCTCCTTTTACAAATACTTTCCTTCCTGTACAGTAATTGTCCCTCCAGGATCTGATCTGACATCTCCCTGAATAGTTAATGTCCTTCAAAGAACGGGTCTGGTGTAGTTCGATGCCTTCCATGAATTATAGCCTAGCCAAATTTCACATCTGGTCAGACACCTGTAACAGTGTAACTGTTCTTGTATTGATGAAAGCCAGACAGGTTTCATACCTTGCTTTTGCCAGCATTCTCAGCTAACACCAGCTTTATTAGAGCTTCTCAGTAAGCTGTCAGAGTCAAAGCTCATGGAAGTCATTTTCCCACTAACATTGTTATTTTGGCTCAGGCCTTTAATAACTAAATACAATCCTTAATGTGGTTGGCCACGCTGTTTGTTACTAGCTACCACTAGTCAGAGAAGTAGCTATGCTGGAAATGCTTTTATGTATTAAAAATACATTAAGACAAGCACTCAATAGAATAAATTAAGTGAAGCAATGAATTTTATAAATAATAAAGAGCGCTATAGACAAGGAGGCAGGTAGAGGACACTTACTGCCAGCCTGAACAGAAAAGGCAGACCCATTTAGCCTTGTATCAACAGTTCCACAGGGTAAAATATGCTTTTAAACCACTGCAAATACAGTTTGCTACTAAGGGTTGTAAGATACTACTTGGCACAAACTTCTATCATAGACCATGAATTCACAGCATGAAAGGAAAACCCACAAAAAAAAGTTATTAATTACATCAGTCTATCAGCATCTTCCAGAGTTCGTGCACTATAAACACTTGAGGTCCTCACTGTTTGCTTCTCTTAAGTATTCTTCACATTCTGCCTTTGACAGCAATTAGATTAGACAAAGCCAAATATTATAGGGGGAAAAGGCAAAATATTTACATATGTATCCGCCTGCCCTGACAGCGTGATGGGCTTCCGTGTGAGTCTGCACCATCTGGGTACCAAATGCACGCCCAGAATTAAAGTTTCAAACTAAGAATAGTATTTAAATAAAGAGACAGCTAGTGTGGAAAGAGCTTTTAAAAAAATCCCCAAATCACAACCTTGCCTTCTTATAGGTTTTCCTACCCCCTTTTGCTCAGTTGCTTTCATAGATTAGAAGCATCAGCAAGAAAACAACGAATGCTCATTTGTCAGAAATTAATCTTGAAGTTCTCAGATACCTGCCCAAACAAGAGATTTATATACAATAGTAAAAAGGGACAGAGAGTCAAGATAGAAAATAAAAGCTTACAGAAGGAAGGGATAAAAAAATCCTGTTCTATTCACAGCTGTTCTGGAACCAAAACAGCTGATTTCTAGTAAGGTCCATCGGATTTCTAATTCTGCAAAAATTTTGGTGGTAATGCAGCAAGCTGTTCAATATCACTCATCACCGAAGCCTAAAGCAAAAAAAGATTATTGGCAGAATTCAGGTCATCACTTGACCATATCCATAATTTTGGGCTTATGCTTACTTCCCCATAGCTTTAATGAGACTTAAGCAACAAAAATAATTTTGGGACTATTATCAAGTAGGGTGGGCAAACAGGGCATGGTACAGCACTGAGCATGGCAGTTCACAGAGGGCACTGCAGCCCTGCCAGCTCCACCGGGGAGCAATGGTGTCCACTTAGCAGCAGCAGGCAGTATCTTCCTGAGAAGCTCAAGATTTTCATGGTCCAAAATGACAATGGCTTGTGATGGCTTGGCATTTAAACATGAACCACTTACTTAAACCCACTCTCACAAGTGCAGGAGAGTGACTATGCTGATTCAAAGCAACTACACCAACATAGATCTAACTGGAGAGGTGAGAATAAGGTTTTGAACTTAAGAAAAAGGCTTTCGATTGCCTGGACCCGGCAAGAAAAATTAGGAGAAGGGTGAGCTTATGGGCAATGACATTTTCTTACTTCTGATGTTTCCCTGCTTGTTCTAGAAGAAAAGAACAATGTTCAAGGTACCCAAGGATCCCAGCCCTGAAGGTCGCTGTGACAGCAAAAGCAGCAAGTATCAGAACTACTTCTTTGCTGGAAAACCTTCTCAGAAAAATGCTACAAAATCCTTACCTTCAGAAGAATTACTAGCTATGCTTATCCAGTCTTTGGGGTAGGAAGCAAAGCAAGCTTTCCCTTCCATATCCTCAAGAGGGTAACGGCAATTTATGTAGCACCTCCAGCCTTCAGCACAAACAGACCAAATGGAACTGCAGCTTTACTCTGCACTTTGCTCTAGTAACAGTATTTATAGAGCAAAGCAGCAAGTAGGTTTTTTTTTTAGATATGAGCCACCATAACAAGAGTTATAGCTGGCCACAGGAAACAAAAAAACCACAACAAAGCTGGCTCCAGGGATAGATGTAACATACCCTATATTTCTCTAATCAAAGGGAAATGCTTGCTGAAAATCCTAGAGGAAAGAAGCTGACATCTTCCAATGGAGTGCTAAGAAAAGGATCAGCAGAAGGATGCAACTAGAACCATACAGAGCAAGCCTCCACCATACCATCATCACAATCACAGATGTTCAGGGGATTGAGCAGCTGTTAATTGTGGCTGGCAACCCCCTGTTCCTGCAAAGGTCAGACGACAAATATATTGGAGGTAGGGAAACTAGAGATAGATTCATCTTGATAAGCTAGGTATTCACAACATGAAACATGTACCTCCTCTTACTGACTCATTCAGCTGCTCAGTTTGCTTCCCATATCTGCTGATCATTGCTCCATACTATCACCTTATCATTCTCTAATACTTGCTCTTCTCTCCATTAGAGGAGAAATTTTTTAACCCAGGACACAGCAGAAATAGCGCCTGAAAAACCTGATTTTTTTTCTATTCAATCTTCAGAACTTTACCAACTAACACCCTGATGTTAGTTCACCTGCTAGAGAAACTCCAGTACCACTGCATTACTGGTGCTGTAAACATCATGCCAGTAGAGGCGTCAAACTGTTTGGTAATGCAGGGAGTGACTGAACCATTACCCCACCTTAAACAGAAGAGGGTTGATATCAACTAAGGTCATAGTGCTGGTGTACAGACAGACTGTATTTGTCTAGTAGGTAAGCACACCATTTTTTCAGAACTTTTGGATCAGTATTTCTTCATCACTGTTGTGCCCCCACCACTCCCTTTAGTATAATATTTGAACTCTTTCAAACTGCTCCAAGCAACAGTTTTTACCATGGCTAACCCAAAAATAGAATGGAAACTAAAAATGCCACCAAGGTACCAGTTACTTCTGCAGTAAACTTTGGATGTCAGAAGCATCCAGAAGCATTTGCCCCGGTAACTTCGTGTTGGAGGTTTGGGTCTTCTTGTAGCCTGTTTTCCCCTAAGTTGCTAGCGAACTAATTACTGGGCACTTAGGGGTACTGAAGAAAGACAAAAGAAGTAGCTGAAGTCGGGGGAGAGGGTGAACACCTGGACTTCACTTCTCTCTGAGGAGTGTTTGGCTCTGGAAGGGAACAGCCAGGCTGTGGATTCCAGACTTTGGGGAGATTTTCACCGGCACCACGGGAGCTCAGCACGGGGTAGCCTGACATGGTCTCTTCATGTGTGCCCCGGGAATTCTGAACCTCGCCCGTTTTTGCCCCTGCTGTTCCTTCTCTCCTGCTCCGAGTGTTCTCCACGCCCCAGCCCGCACGCCCTGTCCTGCCAGGACTCGTGCTGCAGCTCCAGCCACCGCCGGGGAGCTTCTGATCCATCTCCAGCATCCCAGGACTCCTCCTCACTCCGGCAGCTTGTGACAGTAACTGCCCACTGAGAAATGGTGCCAGCGGTGGAGAAAACTGACTATTTCCCTGGTTCTGTTTGTTGTTCATACTAGAGTTATTGCTGTTCTGTTTGCCTTGCTAAACACAAGCCAAGGACTGTTATCCCTATCCTCATTTTTGCTCCTTAATTCCAAAATGATAACCATTTTCAGAGAGTACTTTTGCATTCTCCATTCCCGGAGAGGATCCTGTTTGTCCTTAGCAGATACTTGTCTTCTAAACTAAGACAGTTTGTCAACCACTCCTGCAAAGGTGGTTGACAAGTTTCACAAATTGATAATGTCTGTGTGATCGTGTAATTTAGTATTCTACATAATACAGACTAACCCATCTGAGAGCTGGCAACTGAAAGTGGTCCTTGACATGGGCTTTCATCAAACTGGTAACCTGTGACAACAGTTAGGTGCCAGTAATATCACTTCAGATCCAGCCAAGATGGCACAGAGTTAGTTGCATGGTTCATCTGAGAACTCCCCTCCTGTATTGAGGACTACAACATTTCACACTCCCCCCCCACCTCAGCTTTCAGGGCTGCCGATTGTGGAACCATCCTTAAAGATTTAACTACAGATTAACCCAATGATTGAGAATAACTTACCTTCAGTAGCTACAGGACTTGCAGATACACTTCAAAATTTCTCCTGCACTAAGATTGTCTGCAGCAGTCCCTGACAGAGAAATCAGCAACCTCAGATGCAGGGAGCCAGCAGCTCACTCACTCCAGAGAGCTTTGGTGTGGCCATTCCAGACTCCACAAGCTAGGACTGAGAGTCACCTTGCATTCTGTGACATGCAGAGATCTGAACCAGGGGTACCCATTCTTCTCTTTTAGTGCACATATCAGTTTCTAAGAAGGACCCAGCTGTATAATTAGTATTTGTTTTACTATATTTCCTGTCAAAGCTTTTAATATTATGAGATTCCCTGAAAAGACTGGTGTGGATATTCTGAGCCACTGTTACCCCAGGCAGCTTTTCCTTCCTCTGCATTGCAGATACCCCCAGATAAACTGTTTTGTAGCAAGCAACTCCACAAAATTCATCCTTTGTGCTAGTTGTAATTTTCACAAATCTGTTTGAGAATTACTACACAAATACCTCCTAGTAAAAGGAATTTTAGCCTCTGGCTCTCATACTGCACTCCCCACATATATCTGTTCTTCATTATAAAAAACTGCCTCCAGAATGAGAGATGGCCTTATTCCCATGGTTTGGTTACTGTTCCCTCATTGGGTAATGATCTCTACAGCAAACATAGACATAGATTGGTCATTCAGCCTCTAATTGTTTCACATGATCTTCAGAAAGTCTGTAGAGCAGAGGAAGTTCATAGTGGCTTGTTCTTCTTAGCATAACATTCCAGTAAGGTTTCCAAAAGCTACCATCATAGTTATGACCAAGAATTGGTTACAAAAAGCAATTCCATGGGGCATATGTATATATTATTGTCTTAAGTCTTTTTTTTCACCTGGCAAAGTTCATTGTTTATTTGTGCTAGAACTTTCTCATCCCTCAAACTAGCCCTGGCAATTCAGGCTGGTGCAAACTCAGAATTACCACCCTCAGATGTATGTGCTGCCCTCCACTACTTTAATCATTTATGAGTCATCAGAACTCATGTGGAGATACCTTAATATAGACAAGACTCTTGCAGTTTCAGCATGAATTAACTGGTCAAATTAAACCTTGGAGGAGGATAGAAGGAGAAATTAAGTTCTAATTTGACCAGCTGCTATGACATAACTGCAATCAGAGATTGCAATCATGCAATCAAGATATGCTGACTAGTTTATGAACTCAGGATGACTTTTTTAAAATGAAATTAGATACTTATCAGAAAATATTGTGACACCTTTACCATGATTATTTTGTTACTTCTGGAGTAATAACAACCATGAAAGTACCAGTCACATTTTTTCCCCCAGATCTATAAATAGATTAATACCAAACATATAAGAACACTATTCTTCAGCATTAGCTGTAGAATTATTTATGTTTAAAGGGTTCTCTAGTTGTCAACCAGCCCAATGCCCTGCTCAAAAGAGGCACAACTTGAAAGTTAAAATCAGACCCAAAGACAGTTCACATTGCTCATGGCCTTGCCCAAACCAGTTTTAAATACCTCCAAGAATGGAGATACACACCCATGTGCACCTATTCCTACATCTGACCACCCCTAACACCTAACCAAAAATTCCCTTGGTGTCACATGACTATGTTGAATAATAGAATACCTCAGAGTAAAGGGCTAAAAACCTAGGAAGAATATGCAAGAAGCACCACTTTAATCAACATGTTTGGTGAATATTCATTAAATTATATGCATAAATAAAAGACAATGTTCTAATGCATGAAGCTCAACATAGATTTTCAGTTGCAGCATGAGCCAAACTATTAGAGTAAGATGTTTCTTCCTAACTAGCTCTAGCATCATTCTGCACTGAGGTTCAGCTTGATCTGCCAGTAGGACTTGTTGCCACTTGTCCTAGATAAAGTGAAACAACTCTGGGTGCTCATTGCTGCTTGCTGTGAGCTGCCAGGAAACTGGGCTGATGCCTCCCTTCAGTTGATGAGCAGGAGTTTGTCTGCTGGGTTTAAGACTCAGTTGCTAGCCCCTAGCTGCCTCCCCTGCAAGTGGGTAGAGGTACACGGTCAGGTCCTACTCACTTCTGGCTACCTGATGAAAATCAGAGAGGGGACTGATCCAGTGCCCTTTCCTCTTCACAGACTGACCCAAGGGTCACATATTGGGAGAAACAATGAGGAAGTCTATGGCAACACATAGCACGGATCAGGAGTGTGCTTTTGGAGATGACCATCTGATCATGGCTAGTTAGTGTGCTTCAGTTCAGAACACAGTGTGCTGTGTTCTCATTAGATTCTTCACAAATAACACTAAATCAGAAGATGTGCTAATGGAAATTCAACTAGTGGTACAAGATCAGAGCCAGTTTGAAGTAACAACCCCACCTTGAAAACACAAAGTGACCATTAGGTCCTAAGCACAAATAGTTTCTTTTGAAGTCAACCGTGCTCTACCACACCAGACAAAAAAACCTGAGCCAAAAAATAAAAGTTTTGTACAGCTGCATAACTGTATTAATCTGTAGCTTATTTTGATGCCCTTAAAGAATAATTTAAAAACTGTATTGCAATTGAAAGTCTGAAAAACATACTCTGAAAATTCTAGCATTTTTCTAAACTTCATAGTTTTTTTTTTTCAGCTGAAACCACAGCAGCATTAGATGAAGTTTCACAAGTGGTTCTGTTCCCCTTTCATGCTTTTTGCTTCAGAAACAATTTTCTACATGAAAATAAACAACAATTTCCTAACTGCACTTAAGAGTAACTATAAATGTACTTAAAAACACATTATGCACCTATAGACTCCCTGTGGGGTAAAACGCAGAAAGTCTGCAGTACAGCCTGTTAGGCTGCTAGTGGCATAAGGATATTTCAACATAAAATCTTATTTGAACTTGCTTTTTAAATGTAGATGCCACAACTGACCACCAGGAAATGCAATGAACACAGAACTTCAGGAAAACATGCTCAAAAGATTGCAGCAGCACCCTCTGTTTTACCTGAAGGAAAAGCTTGCCTGTACCCACCAAGTTGAGAGCAGTGGAAAGCATTTATAAAATAAATATTTTGTCCACAAAATCGTACATAGCCAGCAAATATATTAACAGAATGAACAGCTTAAATACTTTCACTAGCAAAGTGAGAAATTTTTTTTCAGAGTAAGAAGCAGAACCACGATGCTCTTTTTTGCGTCCATTTTTCTTCTAGAGCTCATCTCACTTAACTTCCAAACAGAGCCTCTAGCTTAGTGAAACTTGTTAGGCAATGCTCATCTGGTAAAGCAGTATTGTCAAAACTTAGCAGGGGGGATGGTTGAAAAGATCCAATATATGGTACTATCTGTACAGAAATGGGGTAATAGACAACAGCGTGCCATTTCCATTCTTCCCAGGTCATCTGGGATGAAAACCTGCCACCTCCCTTTCACAGCTGACCCACGAGATCTCTAGAGATACAGGAAAAAATCACATACAATGCACATATGAAAAGGAAGTAATCCCTAAAGACAACAGATCTCCAGACACAACAGCTTTGTTGTCTGTGGGCTTCGTGTGACTACAGTCCACAGACAGATTTCTGTATATTTCAGACTGTTACACCTACAGTACAATTTCTATTTCTACATCAAAATACCTAAATTTTCTTTTCAACCACTCGGTGAGCAAAGACAGAGTTGCAGAAGACACATAAACATGCACTGAGTGAACAGCACATTTTCACGGTAGAGAATAAAATAAATTGCTAGAGCAGCTTTTGCCAGACCTGTTCCTCACATGCTCTCTGGTTAGTCCAGCAATAGCAGCTTACTTAAAGCCACCAGCTGGCAGAAGATAAATATTCCACCCATGATAAGAAAAGAATCCAAGTATGAGACCAAAAGCTGAATTTGCACTGGAAAGTGATGAGCTCATACTTTCTCTCCAGGGACCAAGGAAAGGGGGCTGGCAAGGAAGCAGGAGCAAGAAGAGGGTTATGAAACACTTTTTTCTCTTCAGCTATTAATAGCAAACTCCAAGCCACAGGGCACTTGAGAGGAGGAAGGCATCTCCTTGTTTCTATTAATCTTTTTGTCCACCTATTTGCTTTGGGCTGGCCACAGGGGAGAGGGAAGCAGAGTACAAATGAAAAGTTAAGGAGGTTAAAAGGGCTGAAAAATATTTGCTCCCACATGTTTGGAGGCAGAAATTAAATGATCAATAAAAAGTCAGTGGGACAGCAATTACCAGTAAAAACCTCACTGATGATGACCCAATAGCTCATGGAACAAAGCAATATCTCAGCACTGCTGTCAGGCCAAAGAGAAAGCCCAGCAAAAGCTATTCCATGGCCAGTTTCTCCTATATCAGTATACACCCTATGATTCTCATATTAAGATGCTCCCATGAAGTTTGGTGCTTAATGAACCAGCTTCAAAACCTATCTCAAAGGGATGTCTAAGAAGCAGTGTGCCAGATTGCCAAGAGGAAAGTAAGGGTGGATCCATTGATATCGTTCATTCTGCTGACTATCTGTGATGGCATGCAGTGAAGTCTAACGGTGCCTATCACTTTACCTTGAAAAGCTGTTTTGTATGCTGCTTTGCAATGTAAATGTGGCTTTCTAGACACATTTAGTCCTCTTCTTAAAGTGAGAGGAAGATAAGCTCTTCCCTGTATACCCTGTTAGTTTACATCAAGCACCACAAATAACTGAGTTGGAGAAAGCATTTTAGTTTTCTTGTAGCACTTCAACCTCATGTTTAAACAGCAGAAATCACAACATGACAGAACCATTCACATGCTTGCATGCAACATCGACGAAATAAGGCTGAGATCTGACACAGACAAATCTCCCAGAAGATCCCACTTACAGGGGATGTTACACTTACTTCAGCACTACAGCAGTCTCTTGCAAAAATCCCATAAATGAAAGGACCTAGATGAGCTATGCAGCATCTTTATGATATCATTTTCATGTAGGCTTTGTCCTGCAACTAAGTGCAGGGGTGGCAGGCAGAGTTTCACAACTTGAATTAGAACATAAGTTGTGGTGAGGAGAAAGGAGAAGGAAGAATAAAGTTTGTGGCAGGAGTCATAAGATAGGGATTTGTAGAATTAAACTAAGGAAACAGTTTTTCTCTTACAGTCAAAGAGACTTTTACTTATAAATTGAAATTAAGATGCATTTTTCTAACTCACATGTTATATATAAGGTGAATTGGCTTGCCTTAAATTTGGGAAGTACAGCCCTGTTAGCATAGATCCCATTTCGCACATTTTAAATTGAAGGTAACTAGGGGAAACCACAGTATTTGAAATCATCTCAGCTCCAAAAGCAGAAATACCACCAGGTAATGAGCCAATCAAAGAAAAAAAAATGAGAAAGAAATCCAGTATCAGCTTTGCAACCAGGCTGGGCTTTTCCCCCATGAGCAGACTCCAGCATGGATAGACCAGAAAGAAGACACCCTGATATTCCCATAAACTGTTCTCTCTACATCCTGTGCTGATGAGATAGACTAACTCCATCCATCGAGTACTCTATTGAGACTTTAAAACTGTGCAAACAGAAGACTTAGTACATATTCTCTCTTTGGTAGAAAGATTCCATTTTTAAATATATTCTTACATCCTAGATTCTCTAAGATGCATTAATCTTTATTATGCTGTCCCTATTTTAGTTATTTCAAGAAAAAAATAGGGTACTGTGGTTGGAATAAAGACATTCTCAAGACATCTTTTCATATATAGGAAGATACTTCCAAGACATAGGTCCCCTGCAGTTATTAAATGTATGAGCAGAGTAAAGCTACCAGATGAGATCATCCCTAAGTGAGCAGCATTTCTCCCTGCAAGCCCATTATGTCTCTTGCCTCGAACTCCACCAACTGAATAACTACTTCGATGATATAGGCTGATGTACAAAAGCTACTAAAACTACCTTGAAATAGACACTGAGATTTTTTTCCTGGTGAGTAGATACCATTAAATTATACAGTATAATGTATTCCCCAAAGTGGACCAAGAGGAACAGCTTCATGTTTGGCCATGAGCTTTCCCAGTAAAGTCATTCCCTGGATTGCCCTTGTTCAAACTATTAACTGGTGAGCCACCATCACTAAATTGCAAACCAACTCCATCTTGCTTTGTAAAGGAGTACACATTCAGAGGGACAGCAGGCTGCAGAGCTCACTGCCCTTCCCTTACAAGGCTGTTTGCTGCACTATTGTAACTGGACATACTATTGTGCATGAAGGCTTAAATCAAATAAAGGCCTTGAAAAACTGAATGTTATGTAGATATATAAAAAGGGACCCTTGAATAATCAAACAAACTGAAAGACAACTAGAAAGAAAAAGAAAGGAAGATAGACTGTGGTGGTAAGAAGATCAGACAACTGTACTGTGAAATCCAAGATGAGCAAAAAGCACAATTTGGTCATTCTAAAGCCTATGAACCACAGATATTGTTAATCTTTCCACAGCCATCTGAAATCAAAGGCGGTTTCTCCCACCAGAAGGAAATTATTCTTGAAGAAGTATTTCAAATAGGAAAAGTTGGTGGATGCGATCAAAAATATTTTTCCAATTGACTGGACTGTGCCCTTAGTTATCTGGTGATGAGTTTTGCAATACCATCATATGCCCTTGTGTACAGAAGGCTTAGGCATTGAGCACCTCTCCACAAATGCTATAGTAATTCATTTCTGGTGCATCAAGTTCTTGCTGCACTCAAATGTACTTCAGTCAAACAACTTTGGACTAGAATTCCAACATTGCTGCAGACACTCTGCATCAAACAACAATACACTTTACAGCAGATGAAAAAACTGGAAGGATAAATTCCCTTATGTGAGGGTAGAGGGAACCAGAAACTAAGAAGGGACCAACTTCTCTCCAGCCCTAATCTTCCCTTTGCTTATTCCCAGTACAAAGATGCAAGGATCAGAGTATGCAAATAGCTGCCAGCTATGGGAAAGTTAGCAGTGAGATGACCTGTTGCCAGCATGATCTTGAACAAGGAATTAAGTTACTCTAGTCAAGTCCCAAAGGTATTTATTATCCAAGCACCTTAGCTAAGATTCATTATGTTTCTCTTAAGGCATGCATGGGATGTGCTTTAATGCAGAAATAAAAAGTAGCAGAAGCCAGCCCAACTTATGTAACAGGGCAACAGAACACAGTAGGGGAAACCCTAGAGGTCTAAAGGCATTATTTTTTTCCATGGCAAATAGAGTGTTATAAAATTATGTGACCCTAGCTTAGGCCCATAGCTGGTGTATATTTAAATGTATTGAGGTGTGGAATGAGAATTTCTTATCCCATCTACTGCTCAGCCAGTGCAAACTGGAGGGCAGATTGGAACTTGCTTTGGGAAGGTATTGTACCATCATGTTCCCTTGTAACATCCTCTTGCCTTTCCATAAAGGCCATCTACCATTCCTTGCACATTCCCATCTGAAACATCAAATCAAATCAGAGGGTCACAGTATCAAGATCTTGCACTCACTACAAAGTAAGATTTTCTGACCAGGACTAAATATTTCTGCTGCCTGTCAAGAAATATGTGTAGAAGGAAAGACACAAATCCAAGTGCATTGAGCAGCATTTGATAAGACAACTCCATGTACGGCAGCAATAAGCATTGTCTGAAAGGTAGACACTGCACATCTGAACACTTTTATCACCACCATCCCTGTACCTGAAAGGCCAGCAGAATCCCACTGGGGTTTACAGCCTGAAGAGATATTGAGCCCTTTACAATTCAAGAACCTGCTTTATGATCCTGACAGAGGAGGTGGCAGCCATACCCCAAATGGTCCATCACCACACATGGGACCAAAGAGGAGCTCCCTTCCAAGCACCACTTGAAAGGCACAGACCAAGCCTTGGACACCACACTGGTAAAATTCAGATTTAGAGAGAAGGGGCTAGGAAACAGGCATTTATTCAGACACTGTCATCTCAGGGTGTTTTACTCTATACTCCTAGTCTGAACTTGAATAAAACCTTGTGCCTCAGTAGCCTCTGATAACACTCAATGGACAAACACCATACAATTACAAGGAACAGAATCTGTGCTGTGACAGACTTGTGCTGATCCTGTTTAGTACCTTCCCTGCTCATATAGTTAATTTTGTATAATATGTAAAGATAAGTCTTGAACTACAATGTTTGATTTTAGAAATTAAAAACCTCCATGATTCAGCATACTATTTGCTTCTGGATACATTTTATTTGTACAATTAATTCTAGACCCAAGTGTTATTATGTGTTGTAGTCAACGAATGCTTCACTTTCTATTTTACTTACTAGTCTAAAACTACCTTGCAGTCTATTTTTCCATAATATCTGAAACCATTTATTAAAGACAGTATTGCTGCTCAGCATTAATTTACATATTATTCTCCTCCCAAAAGAGCATGAGGGTTCAGTTCAGTGAGCACAGGATGAGGTAAAAAATATTCAGGATGATTCTAAACATGCCTCCACTGGATCATCAGCCGCTCTGATGAAAAGGATGAAGACAACATGCCAACCTACCAGAAAACACATTCATTGGAAAACATCCAAGCCTTTAAGAAAATATGCCATTATCTTCATATTCTTATCTCCCAGGGTTCTGCTATATCAGGTTTAATTACAGCAATTGTGACAAAAATCATAGTAAAGAGATATAGCTGCAAGCTGATCTTGCCCAGAGATTCTACCCACCAGGGAAGAAGCAAATGCAGAATCAGGAAAAGACTGCAGTACAAGCTCAGTGAGTTGTGCATGCAAATCAGTTTCACAAAAAATATTTACAAGTACAGCCTACCTTAAAGGGAACAAAACATTAACACGGCAGGCACAAGGCTCAGATTCAGGAAGCACTCCCAGGACAAGGAGTCTTAAGAAGGAGAACCAAAATTCCCATCTCATACTGCAGCAGAAATACAGCAAGGGTGCATATGTGCCAGACTCACTGGCAGCACAGTCAACACCCCAAACTGATCACCCAAGCCTGTTTTATGACATGACTGGAATCAGCCAGAGATGACACTTGTGTGTCCTCCTCAGGCAGCTGACCAGCCTGATCTCACCTAGAGAAAAAAATACCCAAGTTTAGATGGTTAACAGGAGTTACAGAGTTTATGCTTCTAGCTACACAACTGGGCAACAGGCATAAAACAAAGAAAAAAGGAGCTGGCAGCACAGAGCTCTAAAACGAGTGAGAATTGAAAGACAAAATAACCCAGTTTTTGGAATTGATACCATTATCATCTAGGTTTTATTGCTTATTTGAAAACAGCAGATTTTATACTTAAAGGATTAAATAGCTTTTCTGAAAGTAGCCACAGCAGATACAGGATAGACAGAGAACCATTCTCAGTACAGGGACACAGTTCAAGTAAAATCCTGGAATATCAGTAAGTGAACAGTGCTCAAACGTGCAGCAATGTGTCTTAATCCACATGAAACAGAAGCCTTTGCCAAGCATGCACACAAAGGCAAGATTGGATGCTGATATTTCATAGTGGACTTAAAAAAAAACTACTTGGGAAATACAGAATCATAGAATAGGTTGGGTTGGAAAGGACCCTAAAGACCACCTAATCCTAACCATGTCACCACAGGCAGGGACACCCTTCACTAGGATCATGTCGCTCAAAGCCACAATCAACCCAAAGAACAGTTAGGTTGTCTTGAAAAGAAAGGAGCAAAAGAAAAACACTTGGTTCTCTGCTTAGACTTTCTACAGACCTGCTGACATTTCAAGCAATCCTGCAATGCTGTGGCAACGACTTGGTCTTGGACCAGGTTCCTATGAGCCCAGGCACTGCGTGAATGTGAAACTAATACTGTCCCAGACCAAATTTCTTCACCATTTGATAAAAATTTCAAGTGTTTCCATGTGTGTCCGGTATCACACCTATAAGCTGATTTTGTACTGGGGTAGAGAGATGTACTTCAACCGTAAAAAAAAAAAAATCATAGCTAGATATAGTACTAATATTCAAAATCCAAGAAAAGACATAACCAAGTGGAATGATCTCATGATGCTCAAACTGTATGTGTCACCCACAAGAGTTGTTATTTGAGGCCAAGCCTGTAATTTTATTATTCATATTATACCAGGGCAAAAAAACCAAAACAGTCTTAAATAGTCCTAGTTGTTTAAAAGGCTCAGAATCTTGTACCCCAAAAGGAAGTAACAACATGTAGATCCTTGGGGTCCCAAAAGGAAGTAGGTCATAGTCATGTAAGCTGCACATTGCCTCTGTAGCAAACTTTAAGCCTCAACTCATGCTCCTCTGATTTTGCCTAATTGTGGTAATTTAAGCGTGAGGCTTAGATCATACTGGAGCTCTGATTCCATGCTATGAAGTACAAAAACAGTAAAGAGGTTTACTTGAAACAGTTGCACATGACCCATGGCAATAATATAACATTTGAATCACTTGAGCACTAGACAGTTCTGCAACATCTCACCACTGATGCTGCAAAACCAGAGAGCCAAACATGCTGACCTGGACATGAAGCTGAGCTTGATTTCCCTCAGCTATTACTCCTAATGCTATAAAGTGAATCTGAGAAATACAATGTGCCCATTGTGCACAGTAGTTGAAGGATGCCAGTCTCACTTCTAATAGGAGACAAGCAGACACATCACCACAGATACTCCTACTAGGAGAATATTTATGAGGAGACTTAAAATAATTTTGAAGCTACACTAGATATAGTCAGTTACATATCTCTATTCTCTCATTCTCTGGAGAACACTGGTGCCTGCTGGATCCTCAGCCCAGAGTTAGAAAGGACCTGTCCTTTCTTGGACTTGTCCTTGAGGGCAAGACACTTAAGTACCTTGTCAAAACAGGTACCAGCATATTTGCAGCAATGTGCACACTTGCAGCCAAGCTGCATCAGGGATGCAGTCAGGCATTGCAAACTGCATTGCTCTGCCACATCACTTAGAAGCATGGTGGAAGGCTCTGACAGCATCTTTCATTAGGGTTAGGGCTATGTTGCTCACATCAGTCAGAAGGAAAGTGGAAGCACTGTCCTGCCAGAGTCCACAGTGTGTCTTGGCAAGCAAGCCCAGACTTCTGGACAGGTAATGAATTACCTAGTTGGAAGAACTGCAGCTTGTTTCAATACTAAAAATATTCCTTTCATTGGTCCAACATTTGGTCCCTTAACCCTACAGTTCACCTTTCTGAACTACAAACAGCAATCACAACTCCTGAGTATTAAGGGAGGGACAGTAGCTTCTCCCTATATGAGAAAAGGAAGCATGAACTGCACTATTTAGCACGATCCCACACTAGATGATAATGAAATGAATTAGCAATAAAAATTTATTTCATGTATAAAAACCTTTTAAAAGAGAAATAAGCCAGGCTCCAAATTACCATTAAAATTAACTTCCATTGATGCTCTGCCAGTGCTGCTGAACTAATGCTCTTTGCAGAAGCCAAGTGGATTGATGATTGAGTGGTATCAATTAACATGAACTGTTGTGCTAGTTGCTTCATCTGAAGATCAAAGCATTTTGTTTAAGGAGAACAAAAAATGCAGCACCACTTTCGTTTTCCCCTTCTGCATTCCTCTCCATTTCCAACACCTAGTCTCTGGCACAACTAGTATTCCTTCCCAAGCATAATTCTCTGTATTTAAGTAACCATTAACCATAAAGTCAAAACAAAACTTCCATCTTCTGGGAATTAAAGCTCTAAATAGAATGGTTCAAACAACCATTCAGGCAATTGAAATGATGTATTACAAAGCTATCACACAACTAACTATGGCTGAGTGATGTTCAGGTGACTGGATGTAGCTTGGGCTGTTTTCTCTCCCTGTGACTCCCTGACAAGATTACAAATACCTGTTCAAGGTGGCTGCCTGTTTTTTAATACATTTCCAAGCAACACTACTGAGTCTTTCAGCCCTCTTCCTTGTCAAATATCCATTTGAGAGTGAGACTCTTATATTTCTCAGCTTATAAACCACCCAGTTTTGTTGATCCATGCCAGTGAGCAGCAGCTGGAAACATCTAAGCCATGAGCGAGTCGTGACAATAGTGAAGGAGCATCAAGAAGGGGAAAATTACACATGGAAATAATTCTGACTGCCCCAGAAACTCACATACATTCTGTCAGATCACCCAAAACACTTCCAGTCAGCACTCTAGACTGAAGCAAATATCTGGGGAACAGTGCACAAACTATTGTGGCCTTTGTGATTTGTGCCCAGTCATCACCTGAGTGTTTTGCCTTCACCGCTGGCAAGGCAAGACAGGTACACAGCTCTGTCTCTGGCCTCACCAGAGTTTCTCTGTACTGACTGCAAGTCCCACTGTGACAACCAAATTCAACCAAGTCATCTACCTGGATCTCAAAGCAGGAAAATTCACTACAACACGCTCAAAATGTGGGATCTTAGCAAACATACCTGTTAAAGACATGGGAAACAGATTCATGAGATTTGTTAATATTAACATCTATATTAGCACAAGAGTTATGCCTGACAAGAATGGACAACTTAGTACCTAAAGTACATCCATTGCTTCTCTTTGCTCTTTAGGGGCAAGGAAGGATCTACTCCAGCAGCGGTAGCCAAACATGGCTTTACTTGGCTCTAGAACACTCTCCCTGCTAAATCCCAAAATAGCCTCTAGAGACAAATATAAAACAGCAGGTAAGGAAAGGAGTTAAGGAACTGGCAAAGGCCACATTCTCTTCTCAGTTTTGAGATGAGGTGGAAAGTCAGTGGAAAAAAAACCTCACGCTGATGGCAAGAGCTTCAACAAAGAAGACCCACATCAATAGAGCAAGACTATCTGCTGTGAGAAGGCAGAGATTAAGACTGAAGCTAAACCTTAAAAAAAAAAAAAAACAAAAAAAACAAAAACATCAAAAACCCACCTCTGAAGGTGCAGTACCACATTTTGGAGTCACCCAAGAAAAAAAGACCCTAAAATTTATTTCTTCACATGTACCTTCAGATGTTTGTGTCTGTGATTATACATAGCAGTTGCTTGCAATAGCAGAAGACTAGACTGACTCAGCAGCTCTCCCTAGTCCTGAACAGCAGTGTCAGGAGAAGTCAGTAAAAATTATCTGTATTTCTTGGATGTGAACAGGGAGAAAAACACAGGAGTAATTAAATATTTTAATTCTCCTCTCAAAGTTCTGCCACTATGACCTCATGACGTTGTTTGAAGTACCCTCTACTCTGCTAACATTTTTATTATGAATAAACCACCTCTAGCCTCCATTCCACTTGAACCACCATTACCCACCTCTAAGACTTGCTCAGCATAGCCACTGAAAGCCCTCTGAACAGCATCAGAGCTGTGCTGCCTTGTACAACAGAGCAGCAGGGAATACTTTAATTAGTGTTTTATTCTGAAGGGTAAAAAAATATTCTGAAATTACTTTGCCCGGTAACAAACTGCATGTTGCACACTATTGGAAAACTGAAACTGATTCCTGCTTCATGTACTTTCCTTAGTTTAACTTTTTTGTTGTTTTCTTTTACAGATTTGCTTCTATCACAGTGAAAGCTACACAAAATATTACAAAAGCAATGGAGAAGGGAATGTCAATATTGAGGGAAATTAGGTTTTCACTTACCCTGCTAAAATAAGTTAGTCAAGATGAGTGGGAACAATCCCAGCGGAAAAAGAAAACTTACAAACTAGTTTATTTCTCCAAATTTCATTTGCCTTGCTCACAGGGTTACTTGGTTCATTGGCTCTGAACTCAGAGTAAAACAGAGGTCACTTCTACCTCTCAAAGCAGGTACAGCCCACCCACACACACCAGCAACAGAAGTCTACATGGGTCAGGTTCTGGAGCCATTCTCATGCCAAGCCAGGCATCCAGTCAGCAGCAATTCCAGAAACAATTAAACACGTTTTCCAGCTATGCAAAGAAGTGCTTTTCAATAGTCTTGTGTAGTTATTAAAATGTTTCCCAATAGAAGACCTCCAGAATGACGAACATGCATTAATGACTACAAGACTACATGAAAACTACATCAAATAGGTGATCACAGTCAGAGTTAGAGGCTGTTGTATATTAGGTCAACATCGTGCTGCTCTGCTGTCACAAGGGCAACTTGCAAAGAGCCATTCCAGCCCAAAATTACCTTGCATGCAAGAAATGACTCTGGCCAACAGCAACCCCACATTCGTCAATCATCACAAAAGCTTCAGCCAAGAGAAGCAAGGGCAGATCCAGGAATCCATGAACTGATAATCCTCAACTAACTTAACAGCTGAGCCAGAGCACAGATTGTCAGCACAACTGACTTCAGGCACCTCTAAGGCTCATGGGCCAGGGGGAGGAAGGAAGGGCACAGCCAGATCCCACATTTTCCCACGGGCCATGGGATCACAGACTTACATCTCAGCTAGCTGAGTCACCCACACCTCAGGAAAAGATGACAGAAACTCTTGCCATGGCAGCAGGCAGCTCTCACTGCCCACACCTGACACAAAAGGTTCTCAGTGAACAGCCCAGAGCATAAGGCTTGACTGGAGTTAATAGAACCCCAGAAAACACACTCAATGGGCACTCTGTATTGAAATAAGGGGGTTGAGAGGTCTTTTGCGATAAAGGTAAGATTTTCCCTGAAAAAGCAGAGTAACAGAAAATCTAGTACACTGTGTTACAAGCAAACCACTTGATATTAATATAGCTTATTTTTGTTCCAGCACAGGAAAAAGCTATTTTATTGGAAAAGCTGGAGTTGAAATAAGAAAACTCAGACACCAACATTTTTTACAATTAGAGAAATTGCTAACACATCACTAGGCTGTTTGAATTTTATACCCATGTAGAAGAAAAGGCTTGAAACACAGTTTACATATAATTTGAACTGCAGAGTACTGCTGTGTCTGATGCTCAATCAGAAGAGCATAGAAGTTTGGGTACTTTCATTTGTACACATGAGTATTTGTACATATGCATGTTTTAATTACGCCTTATTAATGTACTTAGTCTATTTTCTCACTATAATTATACAGTTAGGCAGAAAAACATTCAAAAGCCTAGATGACTCAGGAGTTTGACAGCAAGACATGAACTTCCAAATTTAGTCAACAGTACAACCCCAGCTACCCAGCTTAAATCAGTAATCTGGAGCGGACAGTCATTTAAACACAACTCTGACAAGTTTTATCCTTATTTCTTTGTTAATTGTCTGCTAACAGGCTGCAAATAAAATCTGAAATTTATTCATTATTCAAAATGATTCATAAGCGTCTTCCCTGACTAACCCTCTGCCTACAAATATCTTAAGCTATGGCTGTCACAAGTAAGTAAACAATTTGCAATTCATGGCATAACTTATGTAATGAATTTCTTCACCTTATGTAACCAGCTTGAACAGTTTAAAGAGCTGACAAACACAGCATACATTTTTAATTGCACACTCCCAGTTAACAGTTGGGTGGTTAAAGGAATCACCCTCCCAGAAAACATACAGCACCATATGATTTAGGCTGCAAACATCAAATCTTTTGGTTGAGAACATGCTTTGAAACTCACTTTCTTTGCCCACACCAAATGAAGTAGGCAAGCCTTCAAGATATAAATGCTTTTCCACACATCCTTATGCTGCTGTAGTAGTAGTATTAAAAAGCCTCCAATTTAAGGACAATTCCTTAAACTTCAGAGAAGGACAACTTATTCCATCTTCTTTACAGTACTGCAAGATTTGGAAAAGGCACCTTTGCCAGGAAGATACTGCATTCTTCCTAACACCATAAAGGATGTCTACAAGCTCTGCATCAAGGGTTAGGGTACACTAACACAGGTCATGAGCTCCTCTTGTCTCTTTCCAATGCTGCACTCCAAGACTTAAATATATATTATTAAATATAAAAAAAATATATAGTTAAAACATATAAACATATGGAACGACACAGCAGAAGATGGCTTAAAGCAGTTACTCAAACAAAAGCTTCAAGTAACATGAGTTTACCATTTGTCTCAGAATCCAATTCCACAGTTAGCACACAATTGTCTTGTACTGAACTAAAATTGTCTATTTCAGTTCATTATTAATCATTTTTTCTGTACATTTCTCCAAACTGCTATTAGTAGAGCCGCAGAGAGTGTGATGACCTCCTGTCTTTCCCCCCCATTTTTTCTGCCAAGGTACAAGCCAGATGTCAATACCATTAATAGGGCTCTTAGACCCTTTCAATTGTGTGTTAAGTAAGGAGAAGGAAGGTGACTTTAATAGGACTACTACTGAACATGAAAAAAGCTCTGAAATCTGGGCCTACTGATATAGCTTTGCAAAAAGAAAAAAAAAAAAAAAAAAAAAAAAAAAAAAAAAAAAAAAAAAAAAAAGAAGAAACTCCTAAGCAAATCATTCCAGTGCCCCAGTTTTTAGTGTTCTTTGATTTCCCCCAGTATTACTCTGATAGAAAAGAGAAATATTTCTGTGCAACTTGTTCTGGAGTACTCTGATGCTTTGCCCCACTTATAACACCCTTTAAAATCATGTCGGTTTAATCTCTTCTGTCACACAGGTTACAACTTCTATCTTTCACTAAAAGGCACAACTCCTAGAGAGGATTCTGCCCAACAGCAACAAGAACTTTTCAAGAGCCTAGGCATGAAACAGTAAGCCCCCACCATGAGGGCACTGGCACAACATCTGTGAAATATTTCTTGACAATGACTATAGGGAAGTGGTGAATTGGATCCCAGGTCAGTGGCTTTAAATTAAAAAAAAAAAAAAAACCCAACACTTTTCATAACCAAATAATAAAAGTTTTCCCTGTTGATTGGGCTGGGTGTTTTTATTTCAGCCAACTTCCTTTACTGTACTTTCACAGAAACATTACTAAAAACTTGAATGTAACAATTAGAAAAGAACAGTTTCATTATAACAACTTAGAAGACTTTAAAGATGCCACTGAAATTTAAGGGAGGAAAGACCAAAAAATGAGCCTATCTTGAACTACCAAGAAAACCTTATCTAAAAAGTCTGGTACTACCTTTCCACAACTATGTTCTCATTTTTCAGACAGCTCTCACCCCTGGGACCCCGTCTGTCCTCAAGATTTTCCTTTACCAGTGGTAACATGTTCCTGATGATTTGCCCTGGAGGTATAAACAGCCCTGTGTACTCCCTCTGTCAACACACACACTTGAATTTCCTTCCTTTCTGCCCATGTTCCACTGCTATTTTAGTCTATTCTTCTGTCTAGACAAATTTTACAGCTATTCATGTTACTGGGCTTTCCTAATAAAAATACCCCTGTGTAATGTGCCATCACTGTGCCTGTGCCACTTAAGATAAATGTAAACAGAAAATAAAGCTGAAAAGGCACATGGGCCCCATAGCTTTCTGGATATAAAAGAGCCACACAGATATGAAACCCAAAAGCAGTTATTGCAGTTCTTCAGAGGAGGATTTATTAGACTGTTTTTTGAAGAAAACCCCCACAGTATAGGTGATGCTCTCACCAACCCCAACTCTAGCAGTATATCCCAGGAAAATTATCTTTTTTAGACAACTCTAAAGCACTTGCAAGAGTAGCATGAAATTCTGTATTATAAGCCAACTGCAGAGCAGGAACCTTTTGTACTTTACCAACACCTCCCACAGTATTTTGTGTGTTAAGACTCAACTCTGAGAATGTAGCAACTAAACCCATGGAGGAGGACAGCTGAAAACTTACTCTGAATATCTGGGTATTGATCAATAACCAAAAAAAAATTAAGCCAATATTTGTCAATCACATATGTTTTATAATTCTCAATTTTTTTTTAGCACTAGATTGAATGTTTTTTTTGCACATTTGGAATGGGTGCTGTCAAACAATCCACAGAATAAAATTCAAATATCCATGAGAGTATTAAAATTTAGATATGAGACACAAATCCTGCATCAAAGAGACAGCCTTTATAATACTTTTGCCATATATAATATACCTCTCAGCAACATCTGGCACAGAGTAGCAGTTATTCCCTAAAATATCACACAATGTGATACATATCACAATAAAACTCATTTAATATAATTGCTTATAAGACATAAGATGTCAATTCAATTCGACTGTCACCATTATAGCTTCCCAGTAATAGTTTGCTCTACAAAAGTGTGACCTAGCACTCTTCCTATTTGTTACTCTAGAAGGGAAAAAGTGGTGCCACTGCACTGTGTAAGGAACCATCAGAAGGTAAGAAAGCTGTCAGAGCCACTGGTTTCAGCCTATTGAAACTCATGGACCTATAAAGCATCTCAAATGGAGGTATGGATCCCTGAATAATGAATTTAAGCCTAATGACAATAGCCTCACTTTTCTCATTATCTTTCACAAACCCATAGAAATAGTTCCTGGATCACTGGTCGAAGACCATTACTTTAGGGCAGAGAAGAATTACATGCTGACACTCACAATACTGCTGACCGAGTAATAAAGTGAATAATTACACACTGCAGCAAAGCACGAACTCCTGGGGCTGGCCAGTCCAAGGCTCTGTGCCAGCACACAGGGACCTGTGTGAGTAATTGCTCAGTAAGCAGGCACTGCAAAAAAGGAAAATACACACACATGTTAAACTGCACACAGCAGTATTCACTGGGCAACAGCTTAAGGTTACAGCTTGAGAGCTTTTAGCCATCATCCTCTCTTGCAAGTCAGCAACCCCACACGTTCAAAAACCTCAAACTGAGCACATAACTCTAAAGAACAGGAAGGGTCCTATTAAACCAATTGAACCCATTTTTCCTGGTCCCTTTGGCCCCTCAACCTTTTGTGGCCAAGTGTTGATAAATTCTGTTGTTTAAATCTATCTTCACTTACTCTTAAGATAGACCAAACACACATGCAGCACTTTTCCCTTACTGCTCATTCACCAGCTCCACAGGCCCAGTCACACCAAGTCCTGAACCCCTTCAGACCCACAAGCTTGGATCCACTGTGTCCTGCCAGGGTTGCTACAGCTTCAGGGGAAGCTCTCAGGCCTAAGTAGACCCTAAGCTACAGCCTCCCTAAATGAAAACAAAGAGGCTGAACATCCAGCCTGCATGGGGACAAACTCATAGGCCACCAGTTTTGTTACCAGGATCACACACAACTGTTCTACAAGCCAAGATGGCATCACCCAGCCCTAGCACTGTCACTCCCCAGGGGGATGCCACTGCCTTAGGGGGGCTCAGGGAAGAAAGCCCCACAGCTCCTCCTAAGAGGTGATGATCCCCAAATCAACAGCCAAGTCTCTTCCCTGCCTAAGGAAAGAGGCAGGAAAGTAAGAGATGGCATCCCATCCCACAACTTACACAGTGTTTGTTTCTTCACACTGAACAAGCCATGATGATGTGGGGGAGGTACCTGCACCACCAGCAGCAGGTGCCCTGTCACCTCCCAGACCAGGGAAGCTCCCCATCTGAGGGAGATGCCACCTCCATACCACAGAGCTACACTCGAGGGCACACAAGGAGCCTCAGCCAGCTGCTGCTTTTCTTCCACATTCTGCCTGCAAGAAGAGCTGTTGCCAGCCTGGGAGATCATCAAAGCCTGCCCTGCTGGTTTGGACCACAGAACCTTGGTCCCCAACCTGCAGGGACACCCAGCACCCACTCCAAGCACCTCAGGAGAGCCCAGGTGAACAAAGCCAGGCCCTGCCTGTACCCAGCCATGCACATATCTCATTCAAATGGCTCGAAGAGCCTCACAAGGGGCACAGACCCACAAGACAAAGCACAGGGGCTGGTAATGGGGTCCATCATCACAACAATGAGCCAACCAGGACCATGGCACCCCTCCAAGTGTAAACACCACCTTAGAGCAGAGCTTAGGGAAGAACCAGCACCCTCAGGCTGAGTTGAAATGGTCCCCAGGATGGACACTGGAGGCCCAGGCGGAGCCAATTAGGGCCATGAGGGCCCATGATGACCCCCAGCTGGCACAGCCTCTGCTGAGGAGCAGCTGCACCTGCCACAAGAGCCATGTGGCACCAGGGGCTTGTTTTCCCCACAGAGACCTGGAGGAACCATGCCCAGAGGGGAGCTCCCCATCACTGCCTCAGTGGCCACCCACAGTGCAGGTCACTGGGCTGAGGGGTGCAGCTACTGCAAATAGTATCCATTCAGGATCTGGCCCTGCTTGAGTGAAGTGTGGCTTTTCCTTTTCCCTTCAAGACAACTTCTAGCTGATAAAAGGCAAACAGATTCCCTCATAAATTTTCTTATGATTATTTACAGTGTTCTTTCAGAGAGAGTGATTAACAACTAGAGGCCTGACATATCTCCCCTTCCAGCAGTACACAGCCACTGAAATAAACGAGTTGTCTGGCAAAGAACAAGAGAAAAGGGCACACAACTTCCACCCCTGCACCACTGCTTGGATGACACTTGTGCTTCTGTCTTTCACTTGCCTCACTCCTCCAGAAACCCCTGGCATGAGCATCCTTCTGGTCATGGTCTTGGATTTTTTTCTGCACCCCACCAGCAGTCCTGGGACAGTGACCAGGCAGATGTCATGCCTGCCAAAAATGACCCGTGGAACTATTTAGCAAGCAAGGACAAAAAGCCTGATCCAAAAATTTCTGTCTTTGGATGTAAACCATCCACTATGCTGCAGATGAACAAAACACAATCAGTCTGAAGTGCACATGGGGAAGAAACCAACATGAAGAGAAGCACAAATCTTACCCCTGAGCATGTGGGGGCTATGGATCCTTTTGTAGGCTAGACTTAGAAGAGAAGGTGGGTGTCTGGCAGGAGAAATTTGTGAATCAGCACAATGGAAGTCAAAAAAAAAAAAAAAACCAAAAAACTTTTGTTCTTCTTGCCTGTGTGGCAAGGCACCTGAAGGCTCACCAGATTTTCATGGGTTTAGACTAGATATTAAGATCATACATTTGAATGATTGGGCTAAATTAACAAGATGGCTGACACTCGTACACTCACTGGGAACATAATATGGACGTCATAACCATGTAGCAATAAATCGATATGCAGATACAATGTGTTGGGTTAGAAGACGTCACTTGACTAACTGATGCATTCACAAAGACTGTTTTGGAAGAAACAAAACCTGTGATAGAGGAAACCTCAGACTGGTAAACAGGTCATCTCCAATTCACCTCTCTTCTAGAGCAGGCTGATTCTATGCAGCAGTCTCCCCAGTCTTGTCTCCAGGGCCCATTACCTACCTCTGTAGATACTTCACTGACAACACAGTACTATATGTTTTGACAGCAGAAGGCTCTTTATTCAGACTATTATGTCACTTCCTTCTGTGTCATTTCTTACGATACACCCCTTTAAATCACGCAAATTAGTTCTCCTCTTAGCATTAACACCCACCAAATATTTGTAGTCTCTTAGTGCATGCCCACCTTCATCATCTCTTACCCACATTAAAGTACACCTAACTTTTCAACCTAAACCAATCCTGATAATTTTTGTTGGCTTTCTTTGAACTCCTCTCAGTTTGTTGAGATACTGCTATGAAAGTTTTTTGCAAAGCTTGATATGATAGTGTTAGATGTATGGGGATGAGAAATGCACAGAATTAACCTATTAACGTTGCAGACCTGTTGTTAGGGGTAGAAATGAGCCAAGACAAAGACTGTCAATTAACAACATGAAAAGGGTCCTGGCTTAGTCTTCTTTCCAGCTCAGCCATTCTGACTCTGACTACAGCAAGCTCCTACTATAGGATCCAACTGCAGACTTTGACTGTTGGTTATTTCCTGCTGGACTATGACTGCAAGTATCAGGTTGCTGACTCTGACCACAAGCTTTTACCTAACTCAACTATGACTGCAGGCTCCAACCCCATCCGGCCCTGACTGACCTTATAGCTGAAACTTTCTTTTGCTCACAGCAGCAACTCTCTTCCTTGTTTTATTCTTTATGCTTCTCTGGTCTATTCTTGCTTCTTCAGCACTCCGCGACCTCCCTAAGGTCCTCTTTCTCCTCTTCCTCAAGCCTCCCCTGACCAGCAAACCCACCCCTTTTATCATACTTTTATTAGTCACAGCTGCAACCTATTAAGGGCAAGGCTGTTCCTCTTCTTTGGTAATTAGTACAACTGACTTATCAGGGGTGAGGTTACCTCTAATCTACACCACAATTACCACCTTGAATTGCAATATAATGTTCTTGTATATGCAGTGCAGATTAATACAGAATGTCCTATCCTGAGTTTCTGAGCAGATCTCCAGGATTTTGATTCTTTTTGAGAGTCATGAATTCAAGATTATTTTCATACCTTGCTTTTTCCATTAGTAGAGACACAGATTCTGAAAAATCTCAATAGAATTAGTATCATAAGATAGCATAATAAACAGAAAAGAGGGCTTCAATGTATTTTTCAAAGTCTCCATGACATTTTGCCCTAAAGAAAAAATTGGTTTGGCTGAATTTTTGTTTACTCTTTGTGTGTACAGTGATTATTGCTGGGACAACAAAGGACCACCAAATCCCACAATCCTGACACCACTGCAGAGCATTATCCATCGCTATCTACAACTCCTATAGCCTTGGGTTATGGGTAGCTGTACTCACATGGTGAAGGAAGCTCAGTGACAGGATCACAAGAAGACGTGGTACAAAGTCTTGCTGACGGATGCACAGGAGATTCAGAAGAGTGAGAGAAAGTACTGGAGAAAGGGACTCAAAGTCACCCAACTCATACATGGGGCAAATAAACAAGTACACAGAGGAGGATCCCCCAGGCATCTTTAAGAGGCCCAACCTTGCCTCGTTGATACTGGACTGATTTACCTGGACTGACTGCTGCCCACTCACTGTGTTGAGGCTCCCTAAAAAAAACAGTTACCTGTGTGTTCCTGCTGTGAAAGACCATGATTGCTGCATGCTGGCCACCTCTGGTTCTTCCAAGATAGGAAACATTATGAGTTACACAATTTGCATGGGAAGACACAGGGTCTATGCAAAAGAGGCAGAAGATGAAGACTATAAATAACAGGCCAACTTGAAAGGACAAGACTAATAATAATAAAATGGGACTAAGGAAAGGGACAGAAAGAACAGGAGCAGAGAAGAGTAGGGATCAAAGGAACAGGAAGAATAGCAGTATGGAGAAGAAAGGTGGTGACAGCCCCAGACTGTCACAACCTAGGGTGGAAGACTGCATCAGGCCATTAAGAGCACAATTTCATGTCACACACACATATGATCCAAAGGAAGTCCTGGCAGCTCCCAAAGGACCAACCTCTGCATTTCAAACACACAAAGAGCCCCAGACTGAGCCAATAGTAGGTGAGTCAGTGTTTGAAGGCAATAGCCAACAGCCATTTCTGATGAGACAAAACCTGGCCACACACCTGTTCAAGAAGTCAACAAAGATGTCATCTTTGTCCAGACAGAACCTGAGTCATTCTATCAGCATTATGACAATAATAATGCTTTCTCTAATAGCACACTCTTTACTAACAGATTTCAAATGCCGTACAAAGGAGGGGTCTCCATTGCCACTAACAGGTAAGTTGGCCGAGCTGCAGGGGGTGAAGTTGCTTCCTAGGCTGGTCTAGCACAAATCAGAAAAGAGAGACTGGCCACTTCTCCTCTGCTCCAGTGTGCTACTTGCAAAGAAATGCCTCCTAGAAGCATGATCTCTTTCTCTCTCTGCTTAAAGGGCACCACTTCTTTAAACTGATTATGCTTCCTCTGTTTTTTTACAGCTACTCTGGTGACAGGAAAAAAGCCAGGTGACATCCAGTCTCCCCTTTAACATTCATCATCAGACACGAGGCAGGTGTGGTTAAGGGAAAGTACTAGAGCCCTCCCAAGCAGAGATACCTCACTTACCCTGCACCCAGCCAGCTCCCCCCCCACCTTGCCTGACTACTCAGCATGCTAAGTACATGACAAGTGGATTAAAATAACATTTAAGACAAGGCCTAACACTCATTAAAAAGAGGGGAGATCTGAAAGCAAGCTCAAACTGCATCATCACCTCAACCTAAAGAGATGGGAGATGGCAGCTTGCCGCACAGACCGCTGGTGCTTTCTGTCACAGCAGGTGTCAGGCTGCCACACATGTACATTAAATACACAAATGCACATGTCAACGAGCTTGGGAGGGCATTCAGTATCATGTTCCATACCCAAGAGATACCATTCTCAACAAGGAGAGCTATGGGGCTGGAAACCCCAAATCTAACTTCATCTTCCATTGACCAGCTGATCCCTTTGCAGAGCAGAGTCCCAGATAGTCCTACCTTGTCCCATTTCCCCTACTCCTTCCCCTTTTTAATCCCATACACACATTTTGCTTTGGAAGATGGGCACAAATGTGAGGGGAAGGAAGGCAAAGGGATTTCTCCCAGGCCTACTATCACATGGGCTCATCAGTGGATTTGTCTGGGAAATACTTTAATAGAACAAAATGCATTTGTGGTGGAGAAAAGCATTGCATAAAACGAACTTCATTTTAGGACATCTGCACTTTGGATCATCCTGTTCTGGCTTGTTTTACAGATAGCACACATTAACCAGCTAATGATGAAGAGTCAACCTGGCTATGGATGAATGGCTTGGATTAATCTCTTTTGTCTTGTGTATGATAAACACCAACTTATCAGCTAAATCCTGTCTATAGAAACTTTATTAAGGATGATTATGCATGAGTCAGAAAGGACACAGCTTGACTTTAAGATCCCAATTTCAGTTTAAGGGCTGGCTGGTTAGAAACATCACCTTGAAAACCAAGTAAATTTGATCTGGATGCCACTGAAAAGAATAAATACAGAGTGGTGAAGTCATTTTTCTCCAAAGTCACTTTTCTGTCTGAAGCAGAATTTTACCTTTATTTGAACAAAGACCTTTCTTTTGAGTTTTCCTGTCTTTGTGCTTTATAAACTATGTAAGAAATAAAAAAAAAAAAGCATAAGACAAAAAAATGGAAAACATAATTGTCAGTTTGGGGCAATGACATTCTTAGCTGTGACACTACGTATAGCTGCAGAGGACAGAAACCAATAAAAGTTATTTATAGGGATTTTAAGTTGAGTAGATAAAGGTCAAGATGTTTACCTGGACCATTACTAGAGTCAATGGGCTGGAGGATGTTTTAAAGAAACCAAAGGGGGATGAAATATTTACATATCCATACTAAAGTTACACGTTATGAAAATTTAATGCCTTTAATTTTCAACTTATTTTGCCTCTTTTCACATTCAAGTGTGCAAGATCAAGCTAATGAATGTTAAGATGTTAAGAAAGATCCATCAGAAACAGATGGGAAAATGAGAAAAATCAGGGAAAAATTAAATTTTAATCGAGAAGAATACAATTTTTAAAGCTTTTCAGTGAAATGTTAAGACAAAAATATAATTTTAGGTCAACCCAGAATGTTTTGGCAAAACAGTAATAAAATGCTTTGATTTTTAACTGGATCAATTTTTCCTTGAGAATTATTCCCTATAAAAAGGAAGTCTATTTTTATAATATTAGAAATTGTCATAATTTCCACAATTATATCTGTTGTATTTCACTGACTAGTTTCCCTTGACCCCTCCTTGCCTTCTGGCACTATAATGATTATTTTGTCACTGTGCTTGACAAAAATTCACAAACCCCTTTGATTCTCCCCCACATGGATAAGTTTACCATTTATGAAAAAAATTGGACCAGCTCTTCAATGCCAGTAGTTCAGTCATGCCATAGAGATACGGCTGAACTACTCCTCTTTTCTGTATGTCTGATTACATTGACCTGAGGCTTTATTCAGAATCATAATCCTGGAGACAAGAGTCTCTATTTCACTTCATTCCCTAGGCAGACAATTACTAGAGCTATTCAGGAAGAAAAGATGCTTTTACAGCTAAGGCATAAGACTAGGGGTCAAGAGCTTTGGACACACTTCCAACTCTAGCTCAGATTTTTGTGAGATTGCAGACAAGGTGCCTGAGTTTCTTGGCAAAAAAAAAAAAGAAAACAGAATATCTCAATAATTCTTTCACTGTTTAGATTTTATGCTTTGAGGCAGTATTTTTCCTCAGGACAGTAGTCAACTTGGATACACAGTCTCCTTAATCAAGGACTAGACCTTTTGCTGGGCCCCTTGGTAGAAATCTCATCCTGAAGCTCAGTTTTAGTGTTTTGAGGTGAATTTTAATGTACCCATGACTTCAGGACTACACACAGCTGCAGAAGGAGCCCATGTGCAGGCACAGAGTAAAGCTTTCCCCCACTGTAGGGAAAGCCAGAAAGTCATGAATAAGCAACAGCAAAGAGTTGGCCTCCAAGAAGGCACTTCCCAGTTCTGCTTCCCTATGGAAGGGCAGAGACATTGCAAGCATGGTTTGACTGCCACAACCTGGGAAGAGAAGAGGGGTGGAACAGAGGAAGTTCCGAGGATTTAGCAGCAGGCAATAGTCAACATGTGCTTACCAAGATAGATGAATAAATAAAGCAAAATCAAATTTAAATATCTCAGTTACTAAATCAGGGCATTTCAGCTGACTCAAACTAAATGTCTACTTTGGTTTTCAGTTCTGAGAAAAATCCACTACTTTGAATTTCCGGATCAGTTCTCACAAGCCTTTCCCAGATTGAGAATCTGCTGCCTGTAGCTTAAAGCAGAATGGACCAACTGTTCTCTCTCCTCCTGGGCCATGGCTCTGGCTCTGCATCTCACCCCATCTGCACCCCAACCAATCTGAGTACCTCTGGGTCGTCACAGCAAGTCTGATGGTTCTCTGTAGCTCAAAAAGACCTGGCAGACATCATCCCTATTTCCCTATGTCCACAGTGTGATATTCTGTGCAGAACAAGGCTGAGCATGTTGTATTGGCATACCATGTAAAAACTGATGTGCTGGGCACAGCCTGGGCTGCTGGTCTCTGCTCTACCTCAGCAGAGGAGGGGGAAAAGGCTTCCAGAAAGGCTTTCTGCCACCTTGGTATCTTCTGAAGATGGGGGCTGTCTGGGGAGTGTGACTGTCCCATGTGTAAATTAGAGCAACCCTGGAGACTTCTAATTTATGCAGACCTGAAATACCTCTTACAGCTATTTTACAGCTTGTGTTATTTACATTCTATTAAAAGTGAATAAGCACAAAAGTTCAAGTCTGTTCTCCTTGTGTTTCTGCAGAGGTTTCAGTCCAGCAGTACTGACCCTGCCTGTGCTTAGGACTTCCCAAAAAAAGTACCATTTGGCATGGTGGTTTAGTCATGCAGACAACTGTCTGCTTATAATTGACTGAGACCAATACATTTCACATAAGCCACTTATGGTAATGACTTTTGGTCACTAGTGAGGTGAACAAGGTCAGCTTAAAACCCATGGGTGAGAGACTGCATAGTCCTTTTTGAGTCCCTGGGGACATCCATTCTCCAGTGATGATAAGTGAAGTAGCAGGGTGGATTGCCGGGAAAACTTAATTTGCAAGCCAGAAAATATCTTGGAGCTTGTGCAGCAAAGTGACTCTGCTGGGCTGGAAATATTCTGAGCGAATATGATAAGGTGAAACTGGCCAGCACCAAGGCCTCAGCACCATGTCACTCCCAGAGCTCTATTTTAATGATGTAAGAGAGATTTAAGTTGTGCAGAAAAATAAATTTCTCCCCACAAACAGAAGTTGTCTATCCCAAAAGCAAAACAAACACCAAGTCATTTTAATTTCTTTTTTTTCTGTTTACCTGCATCTCTTCCTTTTAACTATTTACATAACTTGCTTACTCTACCAAAATGGAATAAGGTCTGAACTGCATGTTGCACAACACCAGTATAGTAGGAAACAAAATCTGACCATCCGTGACCTGGATCATAACTAAAGGACTCCAATCATAAAGGAAAAAGTTCAGCTCATCAATGTTTAAGAGATTCTTCACTCCCTTTCATTTCTTGCTAAGCAGAACCATGCTTCTCCAGAGGCCACCAGCTCCTCAAAGAGCAGCCCAGAACCTGCTCCTGCAAAGAAGGTGTCAAGGGCAGGAGATGTAAGAGTTCAGGAACTAAATAAATATGTGGCCCAAAAGAGCTTGTTCTCTTCTTTGGGTTGCTTGAGAGGGGCTGGGCAGTGAACACTTCTGAAGTTTTGGCCAGTAAGTGCAGATTCCCTGCAAATTGTACTCCATGATTACCTGCAGGCTATGGGGAAAAGATAAATTAAGTTCTTGCTTTTTAATTGAAATACAGTAAATCTCTGATTTTTAAGTAGTCTGTTTTCCCATGTGGTATAACATGTACGTAGCACTTTTTAAGTGACATGATGCAGCATGTTTGTATTTAAAACAACAATAATAACAATCTTATCTCAAGCCCTCAGCATGCTGAGGGGTTCAGCATTGGGTAAAATGTCACCCTTGCAGAGGATGGGCTGAGGAATTTGTGTGCAGCAGTAGCTTGTGATCTGTGCACAAGGGTTTAGAAAAGGGCTGCGTTTCATGACCTACAAAAGAGAAAAAAATGAGATTTACATTCCAAATGTGCTGAGCAGCCCTTTCCCTTTAGTTATTAGAGGCACTCGGCATAATTCATAATCGCCTGATGCCAGGGGGAGGGGAAGGTGCCTGCTGCCATTCAACATCAAAATCCCTCCAGAAACAGCAGTAACAGGGTTCTGCTCTTATTTATATTGTGACAAAAAATGGCTGGCAGGAAGATACCAGCAAATATGAGAATAAATAATTCAGTAAGTGTAAAAGAAGGTCACAAAAACTAACAAACGTTTCTGTTTCTTCTCCTTTTCTCTCTCCCATCTTTTATGTATATGCTCTTTCTCTTCCCTCCCAAATTTCCCTGATTTTGTGTGCAATGCTTCTCTCCCTTCTTTTCCTTATGTACAGAAAATTATGGCTTAAAATGCAGCTTTCCCATTTCTCTGCTTTTAAGCCTCTGTTGTGCTGCTGACAGTTTTACTGCATCTGTCATTCATCTCTAACTTTCCCTTGTATTCTCCTCTTTTACTGCCTGCTCCTGTCATCACCCTCCAGATCCCTTCTTGTGGGACAGCTGATCATGATGACTTGCCAGGGCGAATTCAGTTCTGAGTTATGTTACAGTAAAATGCTCCTGATGTTGATAAAATCCTCTGGGCTTGCACTTGGAGCAGCAACAGAACGTGGCCCTGCACTAAGAGCCCTCCTAGGTTACATTGCTGTGGCACCAGATCCACCCAGTTACCCAAAGCTTTGAAGTGGGTCCATTTATGGCTTTGTGTACTTATACACATAAAATACTCCCAGTCTTGTTCTACATTCAGGAAAGCCAGAGAACCCTTTGACTGACAGGTAAAATCTGAACTCTTGGTGTCAGGCACTCATTTTTCAGAGCCACAGCTTCCATGTAATGTTCAGTCATAAATTATGAGTGCAGAAAGCAGCTCTGTGATCACTCACTCAGGTGCCCAGTAGAGGCCATGGGACTGTCCAGAATTCACTTCTGTTCAAAAAATGCAATCTAAGTTTTCACGGTGTTTTCAACGGAGAATTAGCCGCCTCCAAGAGGAAGCTGTTCCTGGGGTTAATACCTTCCCCACTAACTGAGGAAGGCATTGATCATCGCTGGCCTTATATCTCATTTGAATTCAGCTGATTTAACCTCAGCTTTCCCCTGTGATGAACCTGGTATCTGCCTGCTAGATACAGAGTCCTGTCTGAGCAGGCTCCCTTTCCATATGCAGCTTTATAGCCTATGGTGAAACCATCCATCAGTCCACTCTTTGTTAAGCTTGGCTGGTTGAGCACCATAAGACTTGCATTACCAAGCGAGCTCTCCTCAACCATTTCCATAGAGCTAGCTGGTTTGCATTATTATTTAGCACTCCCCAAACTATTATTAGTATACTTTATGGATCGCTTTGTCATGTTTTTCCCTAGTTCTTTAATAAAAATGATAGCTAGCCTAATGCAAAAAGCTATTACCTGTAACATCCTGTGAAATCCATTTTATGTCTACAGAAACTTTCATTTTAAACTCCATCATTTACCCAGCTTTTTAATCCATTTAATGTGCATCGTGTTGATTTCTGTAGTTTATTAATAAAAATGTCATCTAGTACCCTGTCAAGTGCCTAAAAACAGAGAAGCAATATTCAATCAACACTACTGCCTTTATCAACAAAAATTACTTTAGTGAGATCTATTGTTATAAATCCATTTTGATTAGCATAAGTTAGCATATCTGTATTTAATTCTTTATTAATTTATTCATTAATTACATTAGCTGCTACATTACTTTTCCTAGTATATTATATTTTATAGTTTTTGAGAATTTGTATAATACCAGATTCCTTCTAGGTCTTTGCTATTTCACCAGTATCCTGGCAAGTTCTGAAAATCACCATTTATATGAATTAAGTCTGGACATTTCCTTAGCCAGGTCTTTTAAAATGCTTGAAATCAAATTATTCAGATCAATTAAATTAAAATTACTGGATTTATTAGCTGTTCTATCAGTCTAAATTACTGTTGGAGACAAAAACATTTTGTTGTCATCATATGGCAAAAAAATCTCATCTAGGATTTTCCCAAAAGAGAAATAAAAATTATTATTAATTAAACATTATTAAAGATATCCTTGAGTTCTACGGATTTTCTTAATCATTTCCATTTAGCAGAAGACAAATACTACTGTTAGCATTTCTATCATTAGTATGCTTTGCTATTACAGAGTATATAATAATAATTTACTTGAAGTGTCTGGGTTTTAATTGCTTTTGGAACTTTGCTTCCTGTATCAACACAGCTACCTATAGCTTTCACTCTGGTGCTTCTTCTCCTATATAGCTGTTATCATTCCAAAGTTTTAATTTACAGATATTTCAGTATGTTGCCCTTCCTTCTTCTTCTTGCATGTGAGAAAAGGGCCAATCACAATTTTTATATCCTGCTATTTGTACTTCCCTTCATAACAAAGCTATTGTATTTTTAACAATATTGTCTTCTTTTTCAGATATAGCACTACAGTTTTTTGCAGACATGTAGTAGAATGTTGTCAATAAGTTCCCAATTACCTGTCAAGATTGTTTAGATTTTATCTCCAAATTAATTTGGTCCTCCATTATTTTCAGCTTTGTGAAATTTTACACTGTTCTTCCTCCTTTTGCTTTCAGCCTTCAGGGCTTTATTCTGTTTAGTATACTTTGCAGTTCAGTGGGATCAATTTCTCAACAGGCAAATATCTACAACTCTTGGATATTTACCTGTCTCTGCATACACAGCTGCAGGCATGCAGAGAGGGAAATGCTCATGCAGAGGGATAGGAAACGTGCTGGATCCACTCTTCCAATGCCAGCACAGAAAGACTTCACAGGCCCAAATTTGCCATCATGTCACCATACAGCCTGACAACCCCTGTGCGGTTAGCACCATGCTGACCCCAAAGTCAGCAGCCTGGCTTTAGCTTAAATCCCCTGTACACAACTACAGAGTCATCTAAGTGTCCTGAAAGCTCTGAATCTGTGCTCAAAGGAACAATTTAAGAGAGCTAGGCAGAATGATTTCAGTCACTCCTAGCTATGCAGTGCTCTGCCACCCATGGGTAAAGCAGGCAAGTTTTCTAAGCAAATCCTTTCCCAGCACATGGGCTTAGTCATCAGTGAAAGCTGCTGGCTCGCTCCCATCCCAACTGTGGTTCAGCTGCTGCTTGGAGGTCAGCTCTGCAGGCACTTGATAAAGCTTCAATTAAGTGCTTTTCTTGCAGCACTCGCTGATTTACACATCTTGTGCCCGCATCGGCCATTTTGCTGAATAAGCCCGCGTGACAGCAGGGACCGCACACACACAAGTGCCCAATTTCCCCTGCCTACAGCACAATTAAGCTCCTCAAGCTTGGGCATCACCAGGCAGCTTAAAATAAATAACAGTATTCAAAGAAGTGCTTTAAAGGATGGGGGGAATAGAACTGCAGAGACCATAGTACAAATATTACTACAGATGCTTCAGCTGGGTAATTAATAATACATGGCGCATCTATTCCAGTCAGTTTCTGAGCTGTTATTTCCTCACAGAGTTGTGCATGTCAGTGTTTAAATGCTACTGTGATGGGACGGTATAAAAATTTCAGTGACATGGACATCATGGTATGCTTCTTTAGCCTGTGTAATAGCCTGAAAGATCAGCATCCCCTCTAAAAGGTTACGATGGAAAGGCCCAAGCTTACCTGCTTGTAAATGGGGGTCACACTTATCTGCAGTGAGCAGCTTTTATCGAAGCCTCACACTCGTATTCAATTGCTTGGGCTACAAGTCAAAATGGAAAGTGACTCGTAATGATGGCAAATCCCTCTGGGAAAAATGAAAAAGGAACAAGCCTAAGACGATGGAAATTGTTTGGTCGACACAATGCGCATCAAGGAAGATCTATGTTATTTATTTGTGAGTGAGACTGGTTGAAAGGGAACGTTTACATTTGTAGCTTTCACAGAAGAAATGAGTTTTACAAGACACCACAAAGTCAGAGGTGTACTGGATTATTCAACCAAAGACCTAATATTTTTATTTCTAAAGGTAGTTACATGAATTGTTATAAAGTCTTGGATTATTTTCCCTTGAACTTTTTTTGGGCAGTCGTTCAGAGTAGCAACCTCAAAAAATTCATTCAAATATTTATCAGCCCTGGCACAAAATCTTTTTCTTTGCCAGGAGCATAGTAAAGAAACAAATGAACATAATTTTATTCTCTCCTCAGGAAAAAAAAATACATATCCCCGCCAAACAGGCAAATGGAATTTGGCAACACTGAACTGTTGACATGCTTTTATTATACCAACAAATAAAATGTTAACTGCAAGTGTTGCATGGCACTTGCCTTGTATATAGGTCATTTTCTCTAGGCAAACCTCCTGCTCCACTCAAGGTAATATTTCAAGGGACTATGCAAGAAGGAGTGATTAGTAAATCCCTGGGAGGTTTGGTTTAGAAGGCCTTTCTCCATTTTTTCTTTAAGACTTTTCACAAGCAAAAATTAATGCTGGGCAAAACCTGTGTCCCACTGAAGTCAAAGGCATGCTTGCTTCCAACTTCAGCAAAGCTGACTTATCTCCCCTGGACTTAAAAGCAGTTTTGCTTGAGCAAGAACAGAGTAAAAGCTGTATGTGATCTTCAGCATGTTGCCCTGGGCTAACTCCAGGGAACACAATCTTCTCAAAGCCCAGCTGCAGACATGAGAACTTATTTAAGACTACTTTAAAATGCAAATTACACTGGCGTGCTCATCATATGCCTGTGGATACACTAACATGAAAATACGCACAATCCAGAAATATCCATGATCTAACTCAACTCTCAGCACCAGCATTCTGAATTAAGAGTAAAAATCCCATACAAGGGTCCATCCTGAAGTTACACAACAAAGTACAGTCTATCAGCATGGATTTGCTCTGATTTTTCATGCTTTTCTGGATTTAAGTCTGAACCCCTAACCTCATTTTAGTACAGATTTTCTGCAGACTCACTGACAGAACTAATGACAGGCACCCGTGAATTGCAAGGATTTCCAAAGGCCGAAGCTCTGTGGCCAGAGCTGATACAGTGAATGATTATTATCACTGATTACTTCTTGGCACTCCATTTTGCAGAAGCAATCTGATCACTGATTATTCGAGGTAGCAAGGAAAAAAAAAATATCACCACAATTACTCTCACTTAATGATTCTGTCAACCTGAGTTTGTTTTGCCGTGTTGATGCTACCCACAGCACCAGACCCATGGCAATGTCCCAAGGCTTACAGGCAGGACAGAGTTAACCAGGTCCCATGGAAATGGCCATCACCAAGCAGGAGCAGTTCACCACGGCAATAGGAGCCCACACAGGTGTAGCATTGCAGGGGGTCACAGTCTGCACAAGGAGGGGGTGCATGCCACGTGCCACAGGGTGCAAGAGGTAATGGGCCACACAAAGGGGAGCTGTCAAACCAGACTTCCTCCACAAATCACCCCACAGTGATGGCTGTGGAACACCTGCATTGCCAAACACGAGCCTGCAAGGACAAAGCCAGCAAGGGGACTTTGCTAGGGTTGGTGCTGCCTGGAGGCTATGATCCTTCTGTGATCTGTAACCCTGTCTCCTCTTCCCCTTCCCACACTTCTTGGTGCAAGGCAAAGCTGCAGAGACCACAAACTCCTGGAGATTTTGTCCCCAGCCTGAACTTGTTTAAGGGTTAATTCCAAAAGGCTCCTGAATCCTCTCACATACTCCTCTGTACGCATACTTCATGTTAGTCACAGCTTCCTAGCAAAGCTCTGTGCTCTGATTCAGGCTAGACTCTGCCCCTGCCTAAAAAAGGGACATGTTCAGTTATCTGTCCTAGTAGTCCTGATGGAAACAAGCTGATGCCTGCTGTATTTCACAAGAGTTATGTCCCATCTAATTTTAAATATCACTCGTAATAGCTGGTTTTCCTTCCCCAAATAACTTTTGTAGCCCTGCAGTTGAAGTCATCTGAAACCACAGGACTGGAGTTTGAATGGTCCCTGATATTATCAGTGAGCCCTAGCCATTGCTCTGCACCTCAGCCACCATTTTCCCTTTCCATCCTTTACTGAGATGTACGTGCAAATCCAGAGGAACCATTCTGTTAAATGTGGTGAAGCTATCAAACACATTGCTTTACTTCCACAGCAGAAGAAGCCCGCCTAAAGCCAAGGAAATATCTAGTTAACTGTAGCCAATAGAAGGATTCAGGGCTTTCACAAGGCATGACAATGTTGTCATTAAAGCAATAGAGCAGTCCTGGGATCTTGAAAAAATGCAAAGATAATAGTGTAAACAACGAGGACTTGTTTGATAATAAGTTATTCCCAGCATACCACAGTATGCTCTTAAGCCTCCTGAATTCACTGCCATCTTCAATGCTCATATCATCCCCTTGGAGGAATTCCTGCACTATCCAAAAGCTCTATTATGCAAACTTACTCAGAGTCCTTTATGATGTTTGGGTTATAAGGCTCATGCTGTATATTGATTTGTCTTCTCCTCCTCCCTGCTCACCTCAGGCCCTTATTTCCCATTTTGTGTACACTGGTTTCCTGGATTGCAGAGGGAATTGTCTCAAGGTCATACCAAGATGCTTCGGTATGGCTCAGCTATGTAAAATATATGTAGCCAAAAGTATTGTTTAAAAGCAATAGACTGAATATATAATGCCTGTGGCCTGAAGGATCCCTGGTGTATTTAAGATACAGGGATATAGAGGCAGACTTTTAAAAACTGCCCGTACTTCACCAGTTAAAAGGATGAGAACAAATGAGGCTGTGATCTGTCAAGTGATCCTTCATCACTACCAGCACAGGCCCATAATCCTTTGGTTGTGATTATGCAAAAGAATATTACATTGATCCTGTAAAATATCTCTGATTGGATCAATGTTATTTTCTCTCGCATTGACAAGGTCTTACCAGAGAATGACTATAATTCCACTGCTAACACTGTCTTAGTGAAATCCTCCAATAAATCCTCCAAGCAGCACTGTTAGTAATACCTTTATTAGACTAACTAAACAAGATATTTATATGCAGGGCTTTCCAAAGAACTCTGTCTCCTGCTTCAGTTTCTGGAGGAAAACTTGATCAAAAGTGCTCTGTTGGAAGAATTGCCCCCAAGGAGGCTCTGCAAGGACAGAAATGGCAGGTGAAATAACCCTTTCAAAATGAAAAAGGTTAGTCCCTGGTTTGCCCTTGTCCTGCCCCTACTACACCAAGGACCCAAATGCATCTTTGTCAGCAAAAGCTCACCATGAGTCTGGTTCACAGGCAGGATTGGAGTTCAGGCTCTTCCCACACACTCCACAAACATGCCATCAGTACAGCAGTTTGCTAACAGCCAAAGGGGAAATGCGGTCTTTATGTACCTTCTGTCATGTCAATATTTATTCAAAGACAGATCCTGGCCTTCATACTCAACAAAAAGCCTGCTCCCCTTACAGCCACTGCCCTCTCTCCTTACCAGTGCTTCCATTCTCTTACACTCTTCCTCTTCTCTCTTTGCCTAAGTTTCCTCTAACTTTGTCACCATTTTCCTTTCTGCACAACTCCAAGCTTTCTGTCTGGGTGGTTTCATTCTCACTCTGACCACCCCTTCATCAGTGAATTTGAATTTTCACCTTCTGGCTTGAAACACGATGCTCCAGAGAAATGGCTGTGATCACCTTGCTAAGTCATTCTTCCAGGCTGCCTAAGGGTTCAAGCACCTCTGCTTTCCCTTGGTTCAGTTCAATAAAGTTACTTTAATCCATGAGAGCTACAAATTTATTTCAGATTTATCTTCCTAAACCTTTAAACACAACCATAAGAATCATGAAAAAAAAAAGTAGTGCTTCTAATATAAAGCTGGAGCACAGCTGAAAGACCAGTATATACAGCCATGTATCAATTAGCAGATGAAAAAGCTACAAAAACAATATATCAACAGAAAAATGTAAAAAACCAGCATGGCAGACAATAAGGCTTCTTAAATCCTTTGAAAGCAGGTTGGAATCTGCAGTGGGTAAACTTTGGCTTTTACATGGTTCACGTGAAAACTATCCCCATATTTTTACAGCAATATACCAAAATGTCAGAGGAGTCATTTCTCAGTTCCCAGGCCCCTAGAAACACAGGAAAAATAATTTATATATTATCTTTGAAAAGGAACAGCCTGATGGTAAAAGAAACTGTTAAAGACCATAGAGAGAACTCCTGACCTATTTCTTCCACTGACATCCAGTTTTTTACATGTTGCCTCTATCTTTTGGTTCAAGTATGTGTGGGCCAGATGCCTAAACCATGATGTCAGCTTTGAAGATCATTGCCATAGCTCTGATGGAGAGCGAAAATTTCTCAAATTAAAACTTAAACTCAGGAGCACTGACCTGCATTTTAGCACAGACCAAAACCCTGGAAAGAAAGCGTCGAAATGAATGGAGAAGTGTTCATATTTGGTCCCCAAATATTAGAACCAAGTCCTATGCTGGTGTAAATTGCTGCCAGAGTAGATATAATTGGTCAGTTTGTGCCTTCTGAGAGCTAAACAGTTGGATGTAATTTCAAAACACAGGTCCTAAAGACATGCAATGAAACACTATCACAAGCAGCCTGAAAAGCCTTAGTCCTCAGAGGAGGTATTTCAGTGCCTAACTCATGTGCCCATGATGAACATTCAAACAACTTAATTTTCTAGGTGACAGGTACAATGTACCATCCAGCCACAGCAATCAAGTGCAGGCCCCCTCAAATTTCAGGTTCAGGAAGTCCCAAAATGCCATGAATGACATTCAAAGGAAGGAGAAACTTTAAAGAAGCTGTGCCCTTCCAGTCATCCTAATGCCACCAGCCAAAAGCTACACTCTGGTAACACAACCAAATGGACATCAAGACCTCCCAGATGAAGCAAGGCTGGCAGCAGATGAAGCAGAGATTGAGTTTGAAGATTTTCCCATACCTCAGTACTATGGGCAGCTTTCCACTAAAGGAAGTCCTGCTTTTTTCCCCTTTCTCTCCCTTTCTACTTTTATTCTTAGAGTCACACATGGCTAAAGAGGTGCTGAAGAGTTCATCTGCTCCTGTTCCTGATGCTTCCTCATTTGAAGGCATTGACAATGCAATTAGTTGCTGTGTCACAGGCAGGATGCTAACAATAACTGATGACCAAGAGGGAAAGGTGTGCCACAAGTTCTGGTTTGGCAAAGAGTGCAGGGGACACGGGTAAGAACAGCACAGGGGACAAGAAGGAAAGGTTGAGGGAGATGCAGAGGCCATCCCTGTAGTGCCATCACTGTCAGTGTGAGGGAGACCTTACACTGACATATATCTTTCCACCCAATGAAGTAGCCTCTCCCTCCTTCCCTGGGAGACACTTAAATCGCCACACTCTTCCCAATGATACCTTCTGTTTAAAAAAAATGTTTGAAACAAGTTCCCATGCTTCCTCCAAAAGGAATTTTCCAGGTCCAGAGGCCAAGGCGCTGAATAGACCTATTCTGATAAACATGGATGTTATGGAGTGGTCAGTGAGATTTGGTCCTGCTCCTGTCCCCACAAAGTTGATGCCGTGGGAGTCTATGACTGCCTTTCTCACCAGGATCAATGAGTTAAAAGGAACAGCATTTGAAACTGGAGGCTCCTCAGGACACCGAGTAGAAAGGATTCCTCTTTCCTCTCGGACACAAAATATCATTTTATGGAAAAAGGATGGCTTAAGTCTACACAAATGAGGCAAGAAAACCACTTATCTCTGCCCCTGTTCCAAACCCTCAGCAGTGTATAGTGGCTTACACAGCTCACATTCACACAGCTCAGCTCACAGGCACAGGACCTCACATCCAGCTGCTCCCGCATATGTGGCATGCCTGTAGAGGCAATGCCATCAACCCCATCTTCCCCTCCTTGGTCTCTGCCATCACCCTTTCCAGTTCATTCAAAGCAGGATGGGGCCTGTTCGTCCAACTGTGGTCATTCCTCAATGGAAATAGAAAACAGAAATCCCTTCTCTGATTCACCTTAGATACAGCCCTGCTTCTGCAGGTGCTCAGACAGAAGGCTGGGTCGCAGTTCTTTCCTATGATGCAGAAAGCAGCTTTGCTACCAGGAGTGTCAGACAATGTTCTCTGAACTTCCAGAAAGGAAGAGCACTTGTCTTGCTCCATACTGATGTAATCATGCTTCCACCTTTCCTGGGAGCTGAACTATAGCCCCAAAATGCTATCCTAGATGATGTTTACCTGACCTTAGTGCTGTGGAGCCTTTATGTTCTCTGTAAGACCTTTCCCAAAAACTTCTTTGAGGATTGTGGTCTCCTGCTTCACACACAAGTGAATAAGGCTCATATGGGGTTGTTTAGCCCTCATAAGGTAGTGGATCCTGTGCCAAAATCCAACCCAATACAAGGAAACTCACCCAACATCACCAGCCAGAGGGTTGAACATTTTGTGAGTTGAAACAGACATCTCATGATACTTCAAATATGTGCAAAGAAGAGTTTAATTCTGCTGCTGCCAGCCATTCTGGATGTTTAAATATAGTACAGAAATTCTCTTTTATTTTATATAAACTGATTTAATGAAGAAACTGAAGGCTCTGCATTCTCCTGGCTTATGAATACAAATAGCTGAGAATCTAATAGGCCTCTGTTGTTGTTGAGCTAAGGCAGTCTGAAATGAAAGTAAATGAGGGAGCCAGGAAACAAGGACCCTACTAATGACATTATTTCAAGGAAAGGTGAAGTATGCATTAAGAGCTCAGAGTCATCATCTCTAGTCCTTCCTGGATGTATGGGGTGTTACAGGAATGAAAAAATGTGTGGCTCAGATCTGAGAGACAAAGAAGCTGGGATAGCACAGCTGGATTTGCCTTAGGTCCCTTCCCTCTCACCAGACACTTGTGGCTGGTGTTAGGCAACCCAGAGATGAACACTCTTTCCATCAGGTCCTGCTTGATACAGAGCTGAATATGGTCCTTCACAGGAAAAAAAAAGAAAAAAAAATGGAATTAACAGTAATATTAAATTACTTCTTCAGAGTCCTAGGGATGTTACATAAGCACAGAGTACCGGAAAGGACTCTTCATTTTTCTTGCATAGTAGGCAATATATCATAGAATCATAGAAACATTTAAGTTAGAAAAGGTCTTTAAGGTCATCAAGTCATTCTAGTTGGGCCTTTGACTTTCTAATTTCTTTTCTCCATAACCTCATGACATCCTTATAGTCTTCCTGAGCTGCCTGCCTCTTTCTCCAAAGGTCACAGTCTCTCCTACCAACACACCACTAACTCTTGTGTCTTTATTGCCACATGGATCTCCAATCTCTATCTCCACTGCAATAGCAAACCGAAGGGCCTTGCTAGCACGGTCCCTAAAACATTGGAGTGCTGCCCTCAGGCTTATCTCTAAGAAGCCTGGCTTTATTTCTTTCCCCCCTTCAAATCTTGCTTAAGTTCTTTCAATGCGCCCTGCTAACTGCAAAGGTGCTACTGGTCCCCTCCTTCAGGAATTCTACTGTTGATTTCATCTTGATATTTCCCCTCTCAGCGCTTTTTGCCTTCCATCAGTCAGTTCCTTAAACCCTCTGGAAATTGTGTACTAATTACCTGAACATTGCAAAAAAAAAACATTTCCTTAGGGGCAGAATATAAAATCCTTTACCAAAATCCTCATAATTTATGTCTAAGGCATTTCCTTATCTTAAACACATTATCTTCCTAGCAAAATGCATCAGGGTAGTTTGGCACACTTCAAATAGGAAAACATACATTGCATGTTTATTTCATTTTCCCCTGTGCATTTAATTAATCTCTCCTTTAGAACTTACTTTAAACACTGCTTGGTATTATGATCAAACTAAAAGGTCCGCTGTGGCCCAGACACTTTTGCTCCTTTCTTTAAATATAGATTTGCTACACTTCATTCTTAATGTACCACCCTAATTAGACAGATTTATTGAAAATCCTTTTTACTGGACTTCCAATGTCACATCTTTCAGAAGACTGAGATGGAAATTGTCCAACTTCCCAATTTGAGCCCATTAAGTTATTTGAGTTTTTCCATTTTCCCTGTTCATGTTGACTCCTTTGTCTCTCTGATCACCATAACACTCCTCCCTTTCTCTTTAACCATTACAGAATATCATTTGAACAAAACTGGACAGTCTTGGGAACTGGAAAATAGAAAGGGGATGAAATTTAACACAAAATATGTAACTAGGGATCAACAATGACAAATTTCTTTCCAATGCAAATTGTTGTCCTGAAGAACTTTAGCATTGTTGAGCAACTGTTCTCTGTGTAAAACAGGGATAATTCCACTCTTCAAATTCCTTTATGTTTAAATATCAAGAACAGTATTCAGATACTCTCTTAATCAGGGCCACTGAAGTACCTAAGACAAAGCAATGTAATTGGATCATCAGCTATCATAAATCATCACCTCTTCAAAATCAGTCTTGTGACCCTAACCTACACGTGTAACATCTGAAAAAGTTTTTGTTTCTTTTGTTTTTGTTTGTTTCTGTTATAATATTAATGTCATTAAATGACCATTAGGCAGAAAGCAAATTATCTACACTATAAAGGCTCTTTTGCATATTCAAAGATAGGCACTGATTAATACAGACACAGAGACGAGAATCATACATTCATATTGAGGCAGAAAGATCTTTCAAATAGCTTTTGTTATCCAATAAAATTAGCATAACTGTTTTATCCTATTAGAAAGTCTAGAAATACATTTAGGAAGCTTTTTTTCAAATGTCTGCTGTTAAGACTCAAAATTAACAAAAGCTCTCATAATTAAGTAAGGGCTGCAATGAGAGACTCCATGTCTTTCACTCAATCTGCTGGGTTTATCCTAACAGGATCCACACTGCTGTATACATGGGACATCCTGGAACTCCTTTTCCTTAAAAGCTCTCAGCTATGCAAATACCATTCTCCACCACACACACCACTTTGTGGAAAATATCCTGAATTAATACTGGGTATTTATTTATCTTCTCTGAGGTTCAAACTGAGTACTGGAGCATGGCTGTTCCAAGCACTGGACAAACTTGCTGAACTCTGCTAGGGGGAGCCATGCTTACACCACTGGTAAGGTTACACAGGATAAACTTACAGCAGGAAGGCAGAGCAAGTTATAGAAGAGTCAGTGGCAGTGACTTTTCTGCCCTTTAAGCCACATGTTTTAGTGCCTTGTCTGTTCAGTGTACAACTCTGATCCAGTTAGTTACCAAAAAGGCAGGGCTTCATACTGTACCCTGTATTTTCTCCCCATCCTTTTCCTCCTCCACCTGGACAATCCCCTGGACTCTTCCCACAAGCACCAGCCACCTCTCCATGCTAAGCTTTCCTGACCTTTCTGACACCTGATATCATCAGCATTAAGGACTCTGACCTGTCCTTACTCTTTTATCACCCTCTTTATCTTTCCTTTCCTTTCTCCACCTGTAGATGTTATCCATGCCACATTCTTTCATTCACAGACCTTTTGCCTTGCACTCTCCTACCTATTCCTGCCCTGTACCCCAAATCCCAGCTGATCTATACCAGCTGGTCTCTGCTATGTCCCACACAGCAGGGCATCTCTAATGGGAGCCCTCCTGCCTAACTTTCTCCTCTACAAATGCATTGTTCCCCACTCAGTTATGCTTGTTTCCTAGACATACTACTCCATCTCAGCACAGTTAAATCTCAGACTCACTGTCACAATCACCTCTTTGCCACATTTGACTCATTCCTCAGACCCTCCTGCCTCCTCCATCCCCCACTTCAGCTGTCACATAAGATTTAATCCAGTTCTTCCATAAGAAAATGACAAACCGTGATCTTACAGCAGTTTTGCCTTCTGTTTCCTATTCCCTTCCTACAACTCCTTCCCCAGTCTTCTCTCCTACAGATGAAAAACCTCCTATGTGTCTCTCTTCCTTTCTTTTATTTGCCACTGAGCCAGTCTTACCCTGCCTTTCCTTGTAGCTGCTCTTGTCCTCTTGCTTTCCCTTTGCCTTGACCTCTCCCGCCCTTTGCCTCTTTACTCTCATAACACAAATACCATTCAATCTCTTTCCTCTTAAAATATTCTCATCTTAAAACACTTTCATCTTAAAACATTTATTTTCCTCTATAAATACCCTGTCTTTTTCTCTCCTCCCTTCCTCACCACCCTCTCTGAATAAGCCAGAGCTACCAACATTACCTGGAGTCCTCCCCACTAGTTCACTGCAGTTTCCTCTCCTTTGCAACCACAGCTTAAATCTTTACTTAACGTTCTGGACAATCTTCAGCACAGTCTGAATACTCTGTTCTCACCTTCTGCAGCACACTGCCTACCTGCAGTAGTCTCGTGTGCTGTTTAAACCCAAAGCAGTGTCTCTCTTCAGCTACTGTACACCTCTATTGTGCCACCTGTGAATCTGCTCCTTCTGCATGACCTCCAGAAGACACTTGTCTTCTCCCAGCTCTGCTGGGGTTCATGGAGCTTTTCTCTTTCTGTATTTCACTCCTTGATAATCTCAAGCCCAAAGAAAGATTCTGCTATGATTTCCATGTAGCAATTGCCAGGCTCGCTCCTCCAATACAGACTGATCTCCCTAGGTCCATACCAAGTATCTCCAGTATTTCTTCATGGACACACATATAACTTAGCTTATTGCAATTAAACAGCATTCCTAACGATCTTCTTCCCTCTTTACTATATGCTGTCTTCAGTAATTCCCTTCTAGATCATCACAGACAATACTATTACTTTTCTTGTTGTTCTGGTCAAGAACTGGAGCAACATTTTCATCTAATTTCTCTCACCATGTATAAAGATCCAGGGGATGTCTAAGGTTTGCATATTCTTTCACCATCCAGGCTCTCATCATCTTGTGCCTTTATAACTACAATATTTCTTTTTCTGACCTTTACAAATGTGAACTTGCCCTGCATGTATCCATTTAGGAAGCTGCTAGAAATATAATTTTCCTAACACATCACTCCGACCACGTCATTTCTCTTGGCAGCTGTAGACTGCTGTCCCCATATCTATCCCATTAGTGTAGTCTACTTGTCTTCATTAAGAAAATGTCAGCTTCTTCCTACAGCCAACCAAAGAGGTCAATCCCCATCACATATTTATTAGTATTTCAAGCAGACATGACCCATGGTTTTTCTGGTGCCATACCTCAGTCTTTGGAAGACCATCCTGTAAACATCCACACTTCTTATTCATTAACATTCTTTACAACTTCACAAGTGTAGGAATCCCACATTTTGTGATTCTCACAGGAATGTGGTTTCCTTCCTGGTGTTCTAAAGCCACTACCACTTGCACTGAACATAATTACTTTGTAGTCTCGTTGTACTCTCTCATAAGGCTGCATTTGCTGCCAATATTTAAAGTGCAGCCACATGTCAAAAGGACAGGGACATTTTTCTGATCCATGATTTCTGATCCATGATTAAGGCTAGTAAATCTGAGGGTAGAACATGAACTGGCATTAATAATAGTGAACAAAATCCCTATTATATTGCTACTGAGCTGAGGTATGAGAGATTTAGTCCCTTGCCTCAGGTCATGAAGAAAGACTATGGCAGAGCTTGGACTGAATTCCAGCTTTGTAAGCCCTGCCCTAACTGCAGTACTACCTTTCTTTCATCTATTTTTGTGCTTATCTACAAAGGATTATGATTTCAGCAGGCTCAGCTGGGCAGTTCTGAATATTTATTTATAAAAGAATTAGGCCTAATGAGAAAAAAAATGGACAAAGTTCCTTTTTTTTTTACTCTGATTTCTCTCCTGCAGGGAAAATATGTTAGTTTATATTCTTTTCTTTTAAGTGAATTCTATTCCAAATGATCTGTTAAGGGAACTTGGATTCCACATTATTTATTTATGCATTCCTTAAAGTCTAAGAAATACCATCTCATTTCTTTCTTTTGCTACTTAAGAGGTAAATGTGTAGTTAAGAGTTCCAGCAGCAGTTTGTGAGCAATGAGCCATTAAGTAACTCACATTATAAATGACTGTCATTATTTCTGCTAAACCTACAAAACATGAATGGTTCTTACCTACTGGTTCTGCAATAGTTAATGAACTCATTTCCCCTCTTGAAGCTTTTCTAAATGCACAGAAATACATTTTCAATGAGAAAAAGCAGTGTTAGTATGGATTTTTATTGTGGGAGATGACAAAATAGTTCAGGCCATTTCATCTCTGTTAAAGTAAAATTATCTTTCAAATTTTTATTTTTACAGTGAATAGAACACAACTGCACTCATATTAAATCTTTCCTCCACAGCTTTTACAAATTTTTAGCAGTAGGCAGAAAGGATAAAAATGCTGAGATTTCTCCAAAGGATTTGGATGTTCAATTAAATGAACAGGAATTAAGCATGCAGTCCTGGAGGCAGCTCTGCAAATATCAGTTTCTCTTGAGAAGGGCAGGATCCTGTCATTTTTACTCAGGCAAAATTTCCATTTGTCTTTCCTGGCAAATTTGTTTGAAAGCCAACAGTTTGATTGAAATTTGCCCTTTAAAAAGTAATGATTAAAACCAGTTGCTGTTCTGTTAAATTACATATATGTTCTTAGTATTTTTAGCAGATATATATTATCAAACTAATTATCTCAGATGTGTCAGAGGAATGTGTCAGGTTCTTATTACTTGTGGCAAAGAAACTTTTTTAATGAATAGCTATTTAAATTTTTTGCAATTAAAATATTAAATTGCTTATTCAAAATATGATGGGCCAAATCCTCCTGGAACTCCTAGGCATGAACCAGTGCTTTCATCCACTAAAGTATTTTAGAAAATCCCAGAACAAAACAATGGCTTTGCTGTATTTCAGTGGTTTGACTTCCAGTCTAACATCAACAGACTAAGAATAATTTCACCATCAAAAACTGCAAACCCAAATACCTGGATAGCCTAAGAGTCAACTCCAGTGCTGTCTGCTGCCTGAATTTCAGTGGATGCCTCAAGCAGAACTCCAGCTGTGACAGGAGGGAGCACAGACCTTGCACTGGCCTTTCTACCCAGGGACAATTTTAACCTGAAAGGAAACACTAAAGGCCTGAACTTGCTGCATCACCATGTTCAATAAAACATTTACTATTGACTTCTCTAGGATCAGACTCAAGACTTCAATAAGGTCCTTTTTTTAACGAGGCCATTTGGAAAACAGTTAGGACTTCAAGCACAGATTTTAAGCAAAGAAATTGAGTCATTAATGTATAAAGGATACATGAAAAAAATGGCTGTCCTAATTTACCTGTCAAAACCATTGCACTTTAAAAGTCAATCTAGAGCATTGCAAGGATATTGCAAGAATTTTTTACAAAAATAAATATTTTTGCTCCTAGATACAGCTGCAAGTAGCCTCTCTTCAGTAGCCTCTTTCCATATGTGTATAAATAATCCCTAGTGATGGCTAGAGTAGTCCTGTTAAGCCTTTCTTCCTCAGTTATGCCGTGCATCTGACAAACCAAACCAGAGAATGCTTTCATCCCAGAAATCTTGCATATTATTTCAGGTGTAGGTAGGCTGCAAAGGAATTACTTAGGTTTATTTTTTTTTTTTTTTTTTCAGTGGTGGCATGGGCTAAGTATGCTCACAATAAAATGTTTTAAAAATAGGATTTACTATGACTTCCACAGATCTCAGGTGAAGAAGGAAGGTAAAAGGAGGGTTGAAATAATAAAGTCATTGTAAATTCTGGTTTTAAATAAAAATTGGATTCCAGTGGCAGGCAGCAGAGTCCCATCCAGTCAGGTTTAACTGGCAGCCTTCCAAAGGCAAGATAAAAGGTCCTCTGAGTAGTAATTGTCTAAATGGAACAGACTCTGGTTATTGTGCAACTTCTTCATCTACTTTATTGTACCTTTATAATTAAATTATGTCATTCCCTTTTTTCCTTTCTTGTTTTCTTCTCAAGTACTGCAGGAAAGCATCTGAGCAACATTGCCATAGGATGCAGGCAGACTCTGTGGCTCACCATTTTTTTTCTGGCTCACTAAAAATTGTATACAAGGAGTTGCGAGCTGCTGGTTGCCAAAGCAAGATATAAACTCTGCCTTCTCCCAGACATTCACCTGCATTCCAGCTCTCTGTTTGCTTAGTGCTGCACTTGGTTGGCTCACTCAGAGTTTTAGCTTGGGTGAGGGATTGCTGCTTTTGCTAGAAACTCTAAACAGGCAAACAGTGGATCTGATAGGACAGAGTGAACACTGTGCTCAAGGGGGCCTCCAGCAGCAAGGCTTTTCAGTTCGTGGGGCAGACTGGACAAACACCTGAGAATAGGAAGAATTTTAGAATATTGTGCTGAACAACCCCAGAGCCAGCATTTCCTGACTCTGCAAGGCTTTAGGAGTGAAACTCTGGTCCTGACATGTTAAAATGCTGGATCAGATGTGAAAGCACTATCAGAGGAACACCTCTGTTAGCTCTTTTTTTTTCCCAGGTCCCTCTGCACCCTCTGCTTTTCCTCAGTCCAAGTAGTCCGTTCCCAGAAATATAGATTATTCAGCTGAGGAAAAGTTAGCAAGACTGTGATCTCAGTTTGCATGTTCAACTCCAAAAATCTTTTACTGATTTTAATTTCTGTTGTTTCTGATTTGTTTTTTTTTTTTCATGATGACAAAGAGAAGAAATGAACTGCCTAATTTTGTTTGCAGCTTTAGAGTAATCCTCAGGTCTTTGGTCTCATGCTTGCTTGCCCGTCCCTGAGTATTCTTACTTGTGACAATCTCTTTAAATTCACTGCCTATTTACCTAATTGTATTATTTTAAAACAAGCACATGGGTTCTATGAAAACAAAAAAAATGTATAGGAGAAATAAAAATAGGACCATCTATTTTATATATGTATTACTGTCTATTATACCTATATATAAGAAACCTGAAGCAACAGATCTCCAGTTTTTCTAGGAAAATCCAACATAAAGGTCTTGATTTATTCCCTAGAAAGTAAAAATTAATAAATACAGAATAGAATTACAGAAGCAATTCTAGACAACCTATTCAGGAACAGAACTGGTTTTTAAAACCAATGGTATCAGAATACTGCCAAGTACTAGAATTCCTGATCCTGCCACAAGCCATTGCCTATAGCTTGTATTAATTTCAGCAGAGTTCATAAGCAGAATAACTGCAGGGTATTTGCAAAGCTAGTTAGGCTCTTAATGACCATTTTTTGTTATACTTTGATAGACAAATCTCAATAGACCATTCTCAATACTGGAAGTTTTGCCTAGAGAAAAATGTAGGATCTGTTTTAAACTAAATGGATCACATATCCTGTCCAGCTTTAAAACAATCAAACAAAAAAACAAAATGCTCAATAAAATTTACATTCCGTTATATATAACATTACACACAATATTTGGGGCCAGAACTTGCATTAGTTTATCCAGTTCTGGAAGAGGTATTACATTAAATTAACAGAGGAAAGAGAATCATAGCTCTTTGTAACAATATCATCCTCTTTTGTAAGGTACTTGCCCTGGATCTCAGTGATTTCATCTGTGCAAGGATTTGTGTCCCGGTCAGGTTATTTGAACACTACACACAGAGAATATCTGCAGCCCCTCACACCTGCACATGACATACTCGGTCCACACACGCACCCCTGCAACTCCTAACTCCCAAAAAGTATCTGTCATGAAAGCAAAAACTGCTTTTAGTTTTTACTTTCATGATAGATCCAGTTGGTATGAACCTGGAAAACCTGCCTTGTTTTGAACTCACAGCTCTTCTCAACATTGGACAGCAATAACACTTCTCTTTCATCATATAAGTGAGGATCAAAAAGGAAACATCTCCATTTTTATTTCTGAGCAAGTCAAACGGTATTTTATCAAATTGCCATTATACTTGCTTTTTCTGTGTTTCAGTCTAGAGGTGCCAAAGAAACACACACCTCTATAGCATTTATGGGTGACTCTTCATCATGGCTGAGAGCTACAATATGAGAGATCCTCACCCCAGAAAGGCAATCAAAAGAACTAATATGCTGTTGTTCATTGTTACGAGTCTCCCTCCTTTAATGCTCCCCTTATCCGACAATGAAGTTTGTCAGAAGTATCAGAAATCACTTAGAGCAGGCAAGGAGTGACACACCGGGGTATTTGCACACAGCTACTTCATGTGCCCTAGCTGCACTTCTGACCTGGGGACAGTGACTGTGTGAGGTGGCTCTCTGGCCGTGTGCAGACACATACCCAGGAGTGTGTGCAGGGACACTCACTGCACCTGAGCCCAGGGGAGCCCTGGCTACCAGCTGGCTGCTTCATGTTTAGAGTTAATTCACTCCACACACACATTCATTCGCATACATGAACACAAGCAGACTACACGAGATCTTTCAAAGACCACCTTCTCCTGCACTTAACCACCTCATCTTGATTTGTCACATTTTCCCTATGGCTAACTGTTGTGGCGTGAGACCCCAGGTACCTCCCCTGAAGATTCCCTCCCAGGTGTGCCAATCATCCCTCCTTTCCCCACCCCTGCCGAGCACTGTCTGTCACTCCTGGAATACCAAAAGGGCGTCGAGTGATTGGCAGATTCTAATGATGCTCTCTACCCCTGGGGTAGACCTGGGTAGTCACCATCCAGGTGTCCTTTGTCCCTTAAGATCTCCTCTCCTGTACCTGGATGGTGGCTTCCTGACCTCTCCCCTCGCCCTCTCCCCCGGGTAAAAGGGAGAGCAACCACACGGTTCGGGAGTTCTGTTGGAGCTGTTGATAGATTCAGAGGCCTGTGGGCCAGAATAAAAGCTCTGGGTTAAAACCCTCCATCAGAACCGACTCCTCTCCTTCATCATCGCCTTAAAGCTTCTCCAGCAGAAGAAAACCCAGAGCGAGCCTCCACAGAGGAAGCTCCATCCCGCTGCTCCCTGAGCCCCGGCTTGCCCGGACTTGTCTCTGCGGTCCCAGCAGTATCACCAGCTAGCCAAAAGGGTCTCTGGGGTGATGCACCACAGCTGACACTATCTGGTTCAGCAGCATGGGCCCAGACAAGCCAAGCCACGTCCCAACAGCAATACTGCTCATTCCAGTAGTTAACACTTAGCAGAGCTGCCATTATACATAACGCATAGCCACGCAATTTCAGCTGTTTCTGGCAGGAGAAATGGACGTTCCTGATCCAGGTCAAGGCAGGTGGAGAAGGAGGAAAGAGTCTCGCTTATTTCAGGCTGAAAATCCTCTCTAATAACGGCAACTCTGTTTGCAAAGGTGAGCTCTGTTGACATGTTTGCCTGCTGTCAAGGTTGAATTTGTTTATGACCCAAGCACAGCGAGCACATGTGGCAGAAGAATCCAGCTCACCACGGCCAGCCTGTACATACCATCCCCACCTAGATGGAGAATAGGAATCACTCCCTTGGCACTGAAACCAGCAGCAGGGTGTCTGGGTGCTGACAGGCTTTCAACATGTCCACTCGCCCTTCACAAATGGGGCTGAAGGCACCGATCTATTTCCTAGGATTTGTTAAATAGCAGCTGGAAATGAAAGGACCCTAGCAACACAGGCAGGATCCCAAGCAGGGGTACAGGTACACCATCTGTTTGGACTGGTTTGGTACAAGTTTCTACTATTCTACTCACATCCAGTGCTCACTCATAAAACACATGGAACAAAACATGTACATGGGCAAATGTGTGAGAGAACGCCCCTCCTGAATAAGTAGCTTTAAGCAATAATTCCACTTGTAATGTCTGAGGAGGGAATTAATGAAGGCTATCAAGAGAGTTTGGGATAGAGAACACTCTTGGAAGACAAGCATTTTGGAAGATGGCACTGTGCGAGAAGCAATGATTTCACTATGATGGAAATAAACGAATGGGGAATCTTCTGCTTGCAACACAAGAACCACGGGAGGGAAATGTTATTTGTAGTACAGAGTAACCATGCTGTGGGTAGCAAAGACTCCTTTACTAAAACCCTCATCATCCTGCAAAAACATGCATCTTCTGCTTAGGCAGGGGTTTATGCATGTGGCCCCTTCCTGTACTTCAAATCACAGAAACATTTGGGGCAAAATGATCATCATATTGAACTGCTACACTGAGGGAAAAATTAAGACAAAGTACCAAAAGACTAGTCAAAAAATAGCAAAAAAAAAAAAAAAAAAAAAAAAAAGCTACAGGCAAACAGATGCATCTCCACCCCAAGAGAAAATTATTCCTTTCTGATAAATTCATTTAAAATATTCCAAAGCATAGCTCAGTGTAAACAGCAAGCTGGGTGTCCTCCTGCTCTTTAGCATTTCTCTTTGTTTACTCTCCATTTGAGGACAGAAAAAGCCTACATGTGAGCACTGCAAATGGTGCATTTCAGGATGGATGGGGCATTCAGAAAGGCAGTGATGAAACACAGACATATGTAGCCTCCAATAAAATACTACGTACTTGGCCCAAGCCACCAGGTTCAAACAAATATATAAAAAAATAAAAATCCAGTGTCTGATTTATAAATGGTTCTTTTCTGTGTGTGGAAATAATCTGATACCATGGTGATGGGAAGACTATATCAAGATTAGAGAGAGAGGCATGAAAAAGATATTCTGGGGTTTATGTGTTCTCACCCCCATCGTCTTCTTGCTCCCAAACCCCATGTCTCAGGAGTAGAGATCCTGTGGGAAATTGCCCTGGCAGTGCTTCTGCAAGCAGTGCCCGCCAGACCAGTTCACCTATTGCAAGGAGAGGTACTTGGCTAGAGACGCCAGCTCCCATCTGTGAGCCCAAATGGCTCTGCTCAGCCCCTGCTTATCTCAGGAGAGCTTGGCATGTTCATCTGGTAAAAAAAGCAGTCCTTACCTTTGGCAATCAGCTCCTCCAGCTCCTGGTCGAATCCTTGTCGGTGGCATTTCCTCCAGAGCCCCATATTGGTGGAGTTGTACTGTCTGTTGCACTCGTCGACTGTGCTCATAGCAAAGATCTGCCTCCTGTTTCTTGCCAAGAGGAGTTTCCCTTCCCAGCGGTCCAACCTAGACCTGCTGGCCCTGAGAGGCAGGTTGTTGTTGGAGTTATAAATGAAGCCAGGATCATTTCTCTTAGTGGTGATACTCTTGCACCTCTCTCTGTGCTTCCTGGCGTCAGTTTCGTACCAGTGGTCAGAGCAGATTGCCACAGCCAGCATGCCAAGGGCACACAGAGCTAAAGAGAGGCCAGCATAGAGCAGCAACCTTCCAGCAGCCATGCCTCAGCTTCACAGAAACACCATGGACATCTTCACAACAGGCAAAGCCGTTGGGGGTGAGACCACGCAAGAGCCACCGGAGCAGCTGCCAGGTGTCACTTGGCACAGACTGCCTCAAACATCCCCAACTTCCGTGGCTCACATCCACGCTGCAGAGGGATGCTGAGAGCACTACAAAGTTCTGCCCTGGAGGCAGTCTTGGAGTCTCATCTGCCTCTTCTGCTCTGCAGAGGAGACCTGGTAAGGAGAAACACAGCCTTTCACCAGTGACCCCCTCACCGCAAGCACCCGAGTGACAGGGGCCGAAGGGATGAATCCCCCTGAAGAGACCTGATGGCTGATCAGTCCATTAATCTCTTTCAATCTGGCCCGCTCAGAAATCCAGAAGAGATGGCTTTCAGATCAGCTAGCTCACTAGAGCATCATCACAGGACAGAAAAGTTCAACAGCCTGACATCTCCTACTTGCAAGCAGCCAGCTGTCCCGGTTTCAGGAATGGATGACGTGCCTTTTCTTTGTCAGTGGCTCAGCAAGAGCATCATCGTCTGGACGGTCGGTCACTTGCTTGGGTTTAAAGCGGGGTCGGAAGGGAGGGAGCAAGGGGGGGGGGGGGGCAGGGAGCAATCTGTTGTTGTTGCTGCTGCCGCTGCTACTACTGCTGCTGCTGCTGCTGCTGCTGTTTGAAATCGTGATTAAAACATCCCCTCCCCGGCTGGCTCTGGGAACGCGGGCACGCACGGGTCTCTCCCTCAGCAGACTTCGCTGACAGCCCCTGGCATCTTGGCTTCAGAGACACCTCGGCTTCTCTCTGCCAGCCTTGCCATTCACTCTCCTGCTTTTGTCGTAGGCGCTGTCATTCAGGCAGCCGAGCGCCGCGCTGCCTGTCCTCCGCGGCGCGCCCGGGCAGCGCTCCGGCAGCCTGCCGGCTGCGGGCCGGGCAGAGGCGGCGGCAGCAGCCGCAGCCCGGCAGGAGCCGCCGGCGGCCGCGCACCGCCCGCTAGGCAGCGCGGGGGGCTGCCCTCGTCCCCGGCATCCTTCTTCCACACGCACGGCTGCCCCCCCTTTCCGCCGGCAGCTGAAAAGCTTCCTCCGTCCCCGGCGCTGGGATGTGTTGTGCACAGTTTTCCTAACACGGCGGCAGGTTAGCCATCTGCAAGATGAAGGCAGGCAGGGCTACGGCTGGCGAAGAGGATGCTGAGGAACGGGGAGGGGAGGGAGGTCGGGGGAAACCGAACCAAAACAAACCGGGGCGGAGGGGCGGAGGGGCGGAGGTGGGGGGGGGGGGAGCTACACACCTTACACGGGGAGAGGAAAGCAGCCCCTAACTGTTGTCAACAGCTTTCGGGCTGCACCATTTCTCTGCCATATGGCCCGATCTCCTCGTCGGAGCTGAGATTTTTTAGCTCAGCAGCTTCGGACGAATCGTATCCCCGGCATCAGTAGTTATATATTCAGACATATTTTTTTCTCCTTAGATTTTCACTCCCTTTCTCTTTAATGGGAATAACTCACCCATCTTGTAGAGATCAAGTGCAACAGAAGGCGAGCTGGAGTCCCCAAGCTTTAGAAATCTCATTTCACCGTTTTTAACCCAAATAATAGCAAATCCAATCTTCTGTACACCTGGGAATCTTTCCTTGTTCAAACACCGAGCCCTGCAGCCTTGGCCGAAGCCTACAGACCAAGCATACAGAGCGCTGAGCCAAAAGCCAGTGATGTCACCCATGCAACGTGAGACTCATTTCTTATTTCTCTATCCTCCTTAAAGATAAACTGCACCACTTCCCAGGCAGGAAATGTCGAAGCCTTACTCTCTTAAGAGAGGAAAATGTAAAACCTGGATTTAACTGGATCCTGATCATTCCTTATCACAAGCCCTTACATTATGTCAACCAAATCCAAAACAAGGGGAGCTGTTTCTCAATGCACCAAAAAAAATCCCAACCTGCTACATAATAGAGAGAACCAGCTTGAAAGAAACCCTGGATTCTAGACCTTCTGCGTGATCCAGAAAGCTGAGGCCTCCAGCTTCTGAACTGTACTGTTTAAAAAAGAAATACACATGGTCATTTCCCTTGCACCAAAAAAGGGCTGGATGCTGGCACATCCTGATCTGCGAGTATTACAGCCTTTTGGAGCTGACAGAGGAACCAAGTTAGCCCCATCTAAATATCTGGCTCCCACTGACTCCACAGCATGAAAGGCAAAAAATGCAGTTGCTCCTACTGCACCAAAAAGTCCACAGCCCAATGCCTCCCCACAGATGTATGCTGCGAAAATCTACATCCATGCTGGATCCTAACAGCTTTTGGCCCCTGAATGGCAAACTGTGTCATCTGAATGGAAAATAAGCACAGCCTCTCTGGGGATCCTGGCCACAAGAGGGGAGTCCTGGGATTTTGTTAGCTTTTAACCCTAGCCACCCAAATTATACTTGCTCCAGTGGGGAGAGCAGATGTAGTAGCTCTTTGTGTATCAGAAATACATACCTGGATTGTCTTGTGGAATACAGATGCACCAGGAAAAAGTGAACCCATATGGCTGGATCATAACAACTTTTGGCACCAAACCAAATTGTATTATTGCAAAAAAAACTGAAATATCTCCCATTTTACCTGACAATTCCAGAGCCCATATCAACTTGGAGTTGCAGCTATGGAAAAGTATCTGTGTCACTAAACCATTTTTGATGTGAAATGTACTGTATTCTCTAACCACCTTGCAGGATTATGAAACTGGCAAAGAAAAGCCAGTCATCCAAACCATAAAGGTTACAATCATCTGCATCTATTGAACCAGGTCTATTGCAAAATTTCAATGCTGTGTTATAAATATGTATCTGGAAATATGTATCTGGAAATATGTATCTGGAAAGCTCTAGGTAAAGTTAAGAGTTTTGCTGAAAAAAAGGGACTAATTTAATATTTTTAGCAGTAACTTCCCTTTGTTGTTAATAATAACAGCAAATATTTAAGGATCTCAGTTTTTTTTTTAAATAGTTCAGCACAGATGGATCCACTTCTATAACTGGATTTTTCAAGTAACTACATGTCAGTAGGTAAAAAGATTTAGATGTTACAGCAGGCCTGGAGCAGCCATACTTCTTGTCTGTTCAGAGATAAAATGTAGAGTTTGGTGGCCGAAAAGCTGTTCACTCCTAAGAGAAGATGACAAACAGGTTTCTCGTATCACACCCACATAGAGATGAAAGTGCACCTGGATTTCTTTGTCAATTTTTAGCATCAAGCTCCAAGATGAAGGATGAGAACAGGGAACAGGCTTCATTTTACCAACAATATTTTTTGGCTGATTGTTGGATTTTCTGTTTAAGCACAAGAGCCTGCTATGCTTATTCTCTATTTAGATTGAACTGGGAAACAAAACTGGTTTTTGTCTAAACAGCCAGTTTAGACAGAACTGGAAGACTGGGACTAAGAGCAGAATGGAGGATACAGCTACTGCAACTGTTATTTCTCATGATACTAGCCAAAGATATGTGAGAGGATGTGAAAGTCATATAATGGAATCACGCCTACACTTCTTTCTTGTTAGATATTAGGATTACAGTCCAAAGAGCCAAGATTTGGTTGGATCCAGGGATCTAACAATTCTTTCTTGTTAGACATTAGGATTACAGTCCAAAGAGCCAAGATTTGGTTGGATCCAGGGAGATCCAGGTGATAGGTTTTCCCATCACACTCCAAGACAGCAGGACAGTTTGGGGCAGGAGGACTTTTGTACCTGGATAAGCCATACTTGCTCCCTCCTCATTCTTAAGCATGGGTTTGAAAGCAAAAAATTCAGTTCCAGGTTTTATCTTTTTCTCCAGAAAGGCATTTCAGTGGCAGTTTCTATGTAATCTTTTTTTTGCTTGCATTTGAAGCTTTATCAGATGCAGTCTATATCTTTCTGCAAGTCACTTAAAACATATAATTGTAAGAGAAATTGTTGGATTTTAGCCCTTCTTTAACTCTTAAAATTAAATATTTTTGTCCATCATCATCATAATTCCTTTTTTTTTTTTTTTTCAGGAGGGGAGAATATTGCTTGCTGTATGCATTAGGAATCTTCCCTATGTCTCTAATCGGAATTATTACAGACAGCCCCTTTTCAGCACAAACAGATCATTATTAAATTCTCTTCCTCCCACCCCACCCCCGTCTCACCACAGGGGGGAAAAACAATCCTTGTCGATCTTCCGATGAATGTAAGCTGGGAGAAAGACATTTTGAAAAAACCCCAAAACCCACAACCCCTCCGCACGCACTTGGGCACAGGACATGGAAACCACTCCCGACATTGAATTAGGGTCATCTCAGCACAGGGAGCTAATTCACGGCTCTGAAACGAATCAGGGAGTGAAAATGCAGTTTCAGCGACGGACTGGAAGCCGAGGCTTTCTTTTCTGCGGGTTACGATTTCAGTGATGCAGGGAGAAAGCCAGAGCACACGGGTGCTCAGGAGAATGTCTGAAGGCACGGGACAGAGGAGCGGAGCCCAGCGAGCCTGCTTCGAGCCAATTCCTGGTGACAATCCCTGCGTTGTCTGCATCCTCGCTACGGATGGTACCCACAGCCAGGGCCAGCCTCCTCTCCGCTCCCTCCCAGCATCGTTTCCGCTCTCCTGAGCATCCTCCGGCGACCACCGCCAACCAACCGCCTCTTCAGAGAACTCCAGACACAAAAAAAGCAAAGCGAGCGCCTGTACAAAGGTACACAGGGGTGCGGGCTGGGGCTGGGAGGGAGGAAGGGCAGAGTAAAGGGACAGAGTAAATGCACAACCAATTGCGATTTGCTTTCTTTCGTCATTTTCTTTTTTGGTGGGGGGGGTCTTTTTGGGTTTTTATGGGGGGTCTTTTCTACATCAAAATTACCTCCACCATATTTTTCTTCCTTCCTCTGTTTTTGTTTTTTGGTTTTTGGTGTGGGGTTTTTCTTGTTGTTTTTTTTTTTTTTTTTTTTGGTTGTTGTTGGTTTGGTTGTTTGTTTTTTTTTTTTTTTTTTTTTTTTTTTTTTTTTTTTTTTTTTTTTCGTTTAAAGCAAAAGAATTCAGTGCCATCTAGTGGGGGAGGGGATCGAGCAAGTCAAGGTGCTCCCCATTCCCAGGGATCTATACTTCTAATTCAGTTATTCATCAGGGAGAGATGACTCTCAGTATTTCCCTGCTCTCTGTGATCTTCAGCTCCCCGGAGGTGATGTTTAATTTACATGGGCTCCAGCCTTCATTCTTTGTAAAAAATCACCTACTGAAGTCAAAAGAACTCATCCTAGTGTTGTATTACCTGAAGCAGTACTGGCTCTGGAGGCAGTTCGTTGCCCTAATTACAGGATTTCAAACACAAGACAGTAATCAAACCAAACAGAGATATAACAAATTATGTCTACTAATACTTTTTATCATTCCAGTGCACCTTGAATCCTGGTCTCCGTGAATCCTGAGCATGTCAGTCTTTCTAACAACACAGCCATAAAAGATGCTACCATAAAAGCATCTTATAATAACTCCCACAAACATTTGACCCACCATTCAAACAGATTTTGGGTGTTCAGGTGACTCAGAACCAAGCAGAGATTCCATAAAGGAAGATCTGAACTACAAACACGCCATATAAAAGTTTGTAATCTAAACGCCAGGCATTAAGCAGTTGTCAAGGTCCCTTCTATTTATTTTTTTAATAGAAAAAGAGTTTTTCAAAGGGAAGCATCAGCCAGCTGCATAAACACGGGTTAGCCACGCACACATGCAGAGACACAGAGGACAGGCACACAGCTGTCTATGCACTCATGTGTAGCTGTGCACACACTGATATCTAGCTGCACACAACAGCACCTAGCTGGATGTCCTCTGCCCTACCCACTGGCAACTCTCCATAGGTCCATAGGGTTTAGTTTTGCTCTCTCCAAAAAAAAAAAAAATTAAAAAAAAAATTAAAAAAAAAAAAAAAAAAAAAAAAAAAGGAAAAAAATATTTGGATTGCAAAGTTAAGCAAGTTAGTGAATACCAGGTTTAAGATCACCCACGGAGCATTAATTTGCCCAGCATGCAAACACACTGATACAATCTTTAATAATACAATTTTTGTGTCCATGGGTCTCCCATTTTTTACAGTGCAAAGGATGAATGTTGCTCATTTAATGAACTCTATTCAAATTTTCTCTTCTCCTTATCATCCAATGTGTGGCGTGTGTACTATTTATTGCAGAGCATCCAGATCTTGCATTGCATACAGAATGATTAATTTCCTCATGGGCTTTTCTATAGTAGTGTTCTAATTGTAGTGTTGGAGGGCTGGGGGTTTTTTAAAAACATCAAGGAACTTATCTTCACAGCTCCCTGCTGAGGATCAGAGATAAAAGGCAGTATTTTCAAACATGTCAGTGTATTTTGGGTAGTCTATTAAAGGAACTTAGAACTTAAACTTCCAGAGTATTTAGCACTTTCCTTCCTCAGACAACAGTTCAAGGCCTCTTTTGCTCTGGGCACAGTTGACAGTATTTCCAACAAATTAATCATGGGTGACTGAAACTGGATACACAGAAAATGGGGACCACATGGAGAGAAGTTGGGAAGAATGTCATTTTTTTGAGTTACCAAGCTTTTTAACAGTAACTCTCACAAAGGGTGAAACAAAATCCAATTTTCAATTTCAATCCAAATGCCCATGACCATGATTTTTCCTACCTGTCCTCATCTGCTAGGCACACTACTCAACCTTCAAACTGTTCACCAAACAGCCACCATCTCAGGACTGCAGAGCCCTGGTTCATCTGTCATCTACCATGAATGGAAACAGAATCTGGGCAGAAAGAAGGATGTGATCTTGTACTTTACCTCATGACCACAACTCACAAGTGAATGGCAGTCCATGGGTGATATTTATTCTGGTGTTTTTTTAGAGTCTTCATTTACTGACCTGAGGTTGTGATGAACAGGGGAAGCACAGAGGAGCTGAGGCAGAACTGACCAGGGATCAGGAGCTAGATGGAGTGTACCATCAAAAGAACAGATATGGTTTTGGAGGAAACAAAATTAATTGTTGGGCAGAAGGCAGGAGGACAGGTAGGGGAGAAGTCCTATATAATTTTTTTCAATAAAGCAGAGGGAGTGATAAACACTAAATGGCTTCACACAGACACCAGTAAAAGACAGTACACAGATAAAAAGAACCACAGTATAGTGTTTGTTTTCCAAAGACAAAACAAAGGAAAAAAACCCAAAAGCATTGGCTTTTCACTAAAATTGCTTCCTCCTGTTTAAACTTACTCTTTGTTACTTAGCTGTCAGCTGCCAAATCCACATCACTCTTAACAACCTAAGGCTGCACTGTGGGCATGTCTATGTATGATAATGACTGCTCCTCATGAGAACATCTCCAGGAATGCTTTTAAGCTCAGGCAAAACCATTTAAACAAAACTTTTCCCAAAACTACCCAGTGTGGACATCCTGCTTGTAAAATGTCAGCCAAAGCTGTTGAAGTTTAGCAGAGCTATAAGGTACTGAAAACAAGGCCAGGGAGACAAACTCAAGCTATTAAAAACATTATCCCTGAACCCTTGCACTGCCTCCACACAGCCTGAGTGTCTGTGGGCACTGTGGTGAACTGCAGAAGGACTTGGGAGGCATTACCAACAGCTTTAGTTTTTTAGCCAGGTGGTATTATCCAAATGTAGATCATGACATGTTTTAACATGATGAGTTCTAAAGTAAAATACTTGGGAAAGCCATTCCTGTCTCTCGAGTCCTGGGTAAACACTCAAGTGCTTCCAATAACAGAGGAGAAACAAGAAAGTTTTAAAGAAAAAGAAAAGGCCTAAGCGGCACAGGTGTAAGCCTCCACTGAAAAAGAAAGTTCTGCTGAGAGATAACTCAGCTAAAGCACAGGGGTAATATTTAGCTCTCAAGGCTCTGTCTAATTAATCTCCCTACAAGAGAAAACAGACCTTAGCCCTTAGCCTCAGCTTCCACAAGCAGAGATTCAGCTCCAATCTGCTGCTCTCTGAAATCACAGCAGCCACTCTGTGTCCTGCTTACTGTCTTGCCAGCTTGGTAGTCAGCACCTTCATTTTCTACAACTTCTTTTCCTCTGAGCTAGACAGGCTTCCGCATGAACAGACCTGTTTCCCCAAAAGCCTTGCTATGAGAACTGCTGATTTATTCAAGCCTATATCTGCTTCCCCCTGTTTACCTTTTAGATATGCCAAGCCCAGCCTTCTACCAAAAATCCTGCTACAGGAAAAACCCATTGCCTGCTGCAGTGACGAAGGTGACATTGCTCTGAATGCAGGAGTCGTATAGCAAGGACACTTGCTGCCCAAAGCCAGCTACAAAAGCAAGATGGCTCTCAACTTCACCATTGGGCTCAGCTGAAAACAGGAGATATCACTTCATTAAAATTCATTGATCTTGTGACTTTTATAGAAATAGCAAGAAGAATCCAGGATGGCAGAGACGAGATATCAGGGCCAAAGAGTACTGACTGAGAGCAAAATCCCAGACCTCTGTCTGCCAAAAATAAACATATTTGGCAAGAAGTGGGTTTTATTCTTAACGTTATATCTAACACATTGATCTTCAATATATTAAAGCCTGATTAATTCTAGTTTTTCTGTACTGCATCAATATGTAGTTCATATAAGCAGCCTAACGTAAAGGTGCATCTGCAGTACTGTTATTTTGCATGACATGACAAGTCACACTGTACAACCTTCCCTAAACTTCTAACAGATTTCAGAATATATTATTCATTCCCAGAGAGATTTTTTGACATAGTTTCTATTAGCAGTATTTTGTGAGCTAATCCAGTGAAAGATAGTGCCACAGCCTTTGTAGATGGATAACGTGGTGTTTCATAGTGAGTGTATCACATCTGTGATTGGCTCTCAGCTACCAATTAAATTTGTTGCTTCTTTTAGTCCCAAAATAAGAACAATGATTAATTAAAAATCAGAATTCAGAGATCATAAGAAACCATCATAGAAGCAACTAGAGAGAAAACCAGTAAGCAAAACAAAAACCAGCACCTGCTTGGAAAAACTATATTTTCTAAAAGCACTCCTTCATTTTGAACAAGACTCAGAAGCAAGACTTCAGTCTCCATCTATTCTATTTGGCTGTGAAGTCCCAGCAGAGTTGATTAATTTAATTTTTTTTTTTAATAGGTATAAAACTATATTATGTGTTGCTGTAAAAGCAGCTGACATCTAGGATGACAAACTCTCTATTTAAACACAAGCATGCTGCCATCTTCAACAGTTTTGTATTTACTTCTCTTCATTTATCACCAAGTATGTTTGCATCAAAATAAAGTAGTTGGTTCTTCAGAGTTCATCCATTTGTGCAGTTCATGTCCCTATCTCAAGCTTTAGAACTGTGATATCACAATTAAACCTTGCACTCTGAAGTTATTCCAGTGAGAAATATGGAGCCATGAAAGACAGGCACTTATTCCCCTTTGCTTTCCATGCAATGGCCTCCAGTAAATGTCTACCAAATAAGAAACCATGGAGAGTATCAAGCTTCAGTGACCATACCCTGATTACTCACGATAAAGAAAGTGGCCTGCAAGAAGTTACTTCTCTTGATTGTTTCCAGAGAAATGGACTGGAAGACAAAAATTCACAAATGAAAAAAAAAAAAAACAACCAAAAAAACAAAACCAACAAACAAACAAAAAAAAAAAAAAAAAAATTGGGACTCACAGACATAAAATCTGAAGAAGGAATTTTTCTCAAGAAAAGGAATCAAATGTCCAGAATGCATGTGTAGGAGTACGACTTACTAAGCTTGAGTACTAGCAAGGTCAGAGAGAAAGAACTGAACCAAAAAAAGCCTCTGCAGAATGCTTCTTACAGGCTGAAGCAACTGAGGCTGAGAAGTGTGTGCCGGATTGATTATGATTCTCTAGACAGGCAAATTCTAAAACAGAGACCAGCTCTGGTTACATAACTAACAGCAGCCTCATGTCACCCACCAGGACTGCAGCAAAGAACTCCAAACTAAAACCAGAACTATTCTCTGTGTCCATTACTCTGCCTTCAAATGACCCTGTGAGGGGGAAAGGTCGATCAATGATGTTTAGGTCTACAAAGAACACTACTGAAACCTGGGAGTCCAGCCAGATCTTGGACAAATCTCCTGACTTACAAATCAAGACAGCGAGAGTGGCTATCCAGAGTGCCCCAAAGACCTAACGGCATATCCTGTGATCAGCACAGGTCAAGCTTTCCTAAGACAAGAAGGGACCTAAACCAGGAAAACATGAGAAAGAGAAATCTGCATTGAAATCCATCATAGAGGTCCAAAGGGATATACAAAATGAAAGTCTGCTGAAACTCAGGGGAACCACCAGCTCACAAACCCAAGAGGTTTCAATCCAAGACAATATCTGGAAAAGAGTTCAGCTTCAAGAAAGAGAAATGTGAACTCAAACAGACCCAACTAATCTCCTTGGATTTTATGTTTAAGAGATTGATGTATTCCTGAAAATTCTATTGCTGGAACATTTTTATTCACTCTGTTTTCACACTTGGTCAAGCAGAATTAGAGATTAACAGCTTTTTGACCCCATTTGAAAGCCTTGGTGGATGTCCTTTCGGATGAGTGTTGCAAGGAATGATGGAAGAGAAACTACAAGAGCTTTTATCAGCAGTGAGCCAGATGTCTCCATTATATCTTCTCTTTTGCTGATTCTGTCATTTTAATATTTGTTCCTTTTTTTCCTCCCCTCTGCAATCCTCTGTTCCAGACAAAAAAAGATGTGTCTTTGTTACTGTTGCCTTTAAAAGTTTTATGTGCATGTTGTTAGTAAAGTAACAGCACTTCTGGTAGTATGTTTTTCACAAGGGGAAGCTGAAGCATTTTCTAAGAATCAATTAATCTTCACAACCCATTTCTGAAGCAGACGTTATTTTCCCCAGTTTACAGAAGGATGAAATGGCAGATAGGTTAATTAACTTGCTCAAGGTCATCCAGTGAGTCAGCAATGAAGCTTCAAAAAAATCCCAAGATTCAACAATTCCCATTCCAAAACCCTTCATCTAACCACTAAGAAATATCCCTTCTCTTCAGTCTTAAGTACCTCATGGAAACATATCACTGACCATTTATTCTGACATATTGTTGAACTACAATCTAGTCAGTCGAAATGACAATCATGGAAGGGTGTGGAGATCCACAGCACCCTTTTCCTGTTCAGCTTTGTGCAGTGCCCAATGCTGGAACCGCAGATGCCATTTTAGGCATCATTCCACAAGCACTGCACAAGAGACAAATGGCTCTGGCTCTCTTTCCCCAGGAGGAGGGAATGTTGCCTCGACAGCCTGGCTGTTGGGGAAAGCAATAAACTCAAGATGCCAACTGTCTTTGAAAAATAACTTCTGTTTTCCTCTCATGCTGCATCTCCTTCCCAAGTGTTCCCAGCGCTAGATAGCTGGAGCGGCAGTACTTAATAGTGACATCTTTGTGGATTCCACCCTGGAATTAGTTTGATCAGTTACTTTAAAGTCAAAATATCCTTCAAGTGCCCACCCAAAGTCTGTCAGTCTCTTAACATCACACATTCTCTACAGAGGGATTTGCAATTCAGACGTCTCCGTGGCTCAGCTCAAATCGCTGTGCAACAAAATACAGTTGAAGTTTGCCAATTAATCATGACCACTTAATGAATAACAAATTATTTCTAATCATGTATGTAGCCAATGCAGTTTTACCAAATGCTCAGACGGTCCTTCTACTTTCTCAGATGATTTTGTTCCCTTATGTCAGTATTTATAACAAGAAAATGCTAGAGATCATGTTACAGCACAATAGTTCTAAGCATAATACTGAGAAGTGAAGTTGATCACATTGTCATACAGGTACTGCTCAAATGCCTCATTTCCAAGATCAAATTATACAAGTTCAGACTCTTCTCTCCTCTAAATGTCAATAAATAAGCACCAATGAGCAAACTGTCACCATATTTTTTTTCTTTCTGGGTATACCTTTGCCTTCTCAGGACAAACAATGGATCAAGTGTTCCATTTTGTCAAAATTTTGCCTTAAAGCTGTCATTCAATTATAACTAAAATACATACACAAGATTAATTAACTAGATAAACAATTCCAGATCACTTTTGATCAAATACTATAATTCCAGACAAAATTACTGGCAATTATTTGTGAAAAGGTCTTTATTGTATTTTATCATGAGGCGTCTTCATTTTTTTTTTTTTCTGCTTTGCATGTGTTCCATGAATGTCTCTCCACTTCCTTCATCTCTTTCTTCCACAACAGTCCCTGTACAGAGAATGCCCATGCTGTCTTCTACCCCATTCCAACTCACTCTCCTTTCACTCCTTTATAGAGTTTTCAGCTTTTTCACTCATCCACCTGCCACCAATTTTCTTGTAAATAATTGCTAACAAGTCCAAACACTTCATTCTGTTTGCAACAAAAAGCTCAGGAGGATCTAACAATGTGTCCATGTTGAATTCAGCTGATCACAAACCTATCCATTCCTGTAGTCAGTCTCTGCTGGATTCTTCCATTCCCTTGGCATGCCAAGTCTCATTTGGACTGTGAAAACCCCAGAGTGGGGATGCTGAGTTTACACTACCTGGAAGAATACAGGCAAACACAGTGTCCCAGAGAAGGTAAGCAAGGCTTTTTGGGTCCATGGGTTGCAAATCAGATCATTCTCTGTCTCTGCAAATTTGCAGATGTGTTGAGTTGTTTTGTTGACTGATGTGACCCTGATTTTCCATCCTGAGTGTCTGTATGCTGCCTTACTGGCACGCTAACCCTGGCTGGGTGCCCTGCAAGCAATTCTCCTCATAACCACAGCAACAACAGTGCTACAGTGACATAAGTAGGCTCTTGTAAGTGCACATTTTTACTTTGATTTAATAATAATAACAGGAATGGCTGACAGGAAAAACAACTGAGTAAAAAGGCAGAAAAATTTAACTAATGCAGGTTTTTCATATTTGTGCTTCCACCACACCAAAAAGGCCATGCTGGAGCCTGGAAGTATTGGCAGCAATACTTTGAGGGAAAAGAGGAAGATGTTTTCCGGTGGTCTATATGCCAGTTTTCAGAGTGTGGGTAACACGTAAGTAAAATATTTTCATTGATGAGGAGAAATGAGATCGAACTGATGTAACTACTGAATAAGGCAGGATGATTTACCAAAATGGAATATAAAAATACTTTGCCTCAATCCTTTACCATAAATAAAGAAATTTGAAGACTGAGAAGGTAAGAGTGCATATGCAACCACCATCATTACTTTAGAGATGCAGAGACAGTAACTTGTTCCAACTAACCCTGTTGAGGAGGGGTGGAATGGAGTGGAGATGGCTGCAGAGAATCAGGCTGCTTATCCCTCCAATGTAGCAGAAGTGTGCTCACTTCTTAACTGAGTGAGGAAAAAGCCCCAACAGCCAGAAGCCACGTCTAATTACACTTTCCAAAAACTTCTTTTCTATGACAGAAGTTATTCCAGTCCACATGGAAGAAGTATTTTTGAACTCATAATGTTTAAAACAACTTAATCACAGAACAAAAAGGGGGTGATTGTTTAGGAGCCAGCAATCATAATTAGATTATAGCAAGGACAGTTGTTATAACAAGGACAAAGGGCAGACCCAGTCAGGGAAATTGTCTCTCTCCTCCCCCTCCTCTCTCTCTCTCTCAGACACACACAGATGCTTCAGAAAGACCTTCTCCATCAAGATGGGAGAAATGACAAGAAAATTGCGATTCAAAAATAGAGATAGAAATGTAAATGAGAATACTTATGATCTTACTCCATAAAGTCATGATTGCTTAATTAACAAAATGGCCAATTTTGGCTGAAGGACAACTTTGTCTCAGCAGCAGGGTGAAGAAAACACTCAGAAGTTAAAAGCATGGTATAGAACAACATAGAAAGGCAAAAATATAGGAAAAAATGTTTTGTTAATTCAAAAACTGAAGACTACAGAAAAAGCATAAATGGTGTAAATACAGACAGTAAAATGAGGGGTGCAACAATGTGTGTGTCTAGAGATTGTAAAAGAGCACAGAAGTCACAGAAATGCTAAAACCCTCTATTTCCTCCTTAGAAAGATTAAGGAAGAGGCACTTTTCTTATCTTGTAGGAAAAAAGAAAACGTAAAAATAAGCATTTTTCTGTCTATTAGTCAGTAACGAAAATGGTAGGCAAGATCTACTAGAGCAAACATTTTAAAATTAGGGTATCTAGAGAACTTTCACATAACAGTGTTTGAATAACTGGCTAAAGAAATTCCATGAATATTAATTCTTAATAATCACAGAATCATGCAAAGGCTTCATATTTAAGGTCAGAAAGGACCTTAAATATAATCTAGTTCCAACCCCTTCCTGCCAAGGGAAGGGACACCTTCCACTAGATCAGGAATATAAAGGAAATTAGAGGATCATGCCAATATTCAAAAAGGACAAGAAACGGGACTGGGTTGCCCAGGCCATGAGGCTGCTCTGCCTGTGACAAGCATGGAAAAGGTGACAGAAAATTAATCAAGGAAGGTCAACAGAATAAAAATTTGTTCAATGCTTAGCAGAATCTGCTCTTCTAGAAAACAGGGCTAGCCAGACAAACCAAATTTCCTCCTTCGATGGCATTAGACATTTGGCATATAAATGCAATCACATAATTGTCATTTACTCAGATGTTTGCACAGAGTCTGATTTAGCACCTCCTGGTACTGATTAAAAATTAGCATAAATCAAGCACTGGGAAAGCTCATTGTCTAGTGGGATTGGCAGTGGCCAGAGGGGTGCTGGGGGAAGCGTAGCAGGGTCAGGAGCCCAACCCCACAGCTCAGGGGCTCCCCTGGGCACACAGCCCACTCCAGGTTTGGGGCACAAAGGTGAGTGACCAACTCACCACCTTCATCAGCATCAAGAGACCAAGAGGACACTTGTGCTGAAAGACTGAGATTGTGCAGGCAAATTTGCCAAGGCAGATGTATTTACGCAGCTGAATAACCATCTTTGAAAACAAGCAGCAGGAGGGAAGCAAAAGTTATGAGGGTAAGGACTGGCAAGGAGCACAGGAGACGTACGCCCTGAATTTGGAGTAGAGAAACAATCTCCCAAAGTGGTTTGGAAATACAGAGAATGACAAACGTGTGTGGCTCCCAAACTCTCCCTTTTTCATCTCCTTTCAGTTAAACTAGATTTTGACATTTGTCGCAATTTGCAGCCTGGTCAAGGCCATGAGTGAAGACACCCGGCTTTCAGCTCTTTATGTGAACTTATGCCTTCTCCCAGCAGTAAAACCAGCTTGGTTTTATTAACCTGAACACATGTTCTTATGGAGCGAGGCTGCTGACTGGACGTGTCACTGTGGACATCTCACACCACCCTTCCCTGGCAAAACCAAACAATAAGGCTCCACGTAGAGAAAAAAGCTTGTCATCAGCTTTTAATGAGGACAACCGCTTTTCTCATGTCGTTATTAGATTAAGCACATAACTCCAAAGCTGCTTACAGCTGGGAGGGAAACAAATGAAAGAGCGGGAGTCACAACGCCAACGTCCTTGAGGCAAGCGGGTGTCACCCTCTGGCGGTGTGAGGCACTTCGGGTTGTACTGTGCAGAGAGCTGGACGCGACGATCCTCGTGTGTCACTTCCAACCCAGGATATTCTGTGATCCCGTGACTCCCTGACCGCGGGGACAGCAGCCCCGAGCCGCCTCCGAGGACACACACCAGCGGGCGGAAGAGGAGGAGGAAGATCGCTGCCTGGGCCGCCCGACCCGCCCCTCGCGTCAGCCCAGCGCGCCGCCGCCCCTCCGGCAGCGCCGCCGCTCCGCGGGCAGCGTGGGTGAGCGGGGCCCAGCGGGGCTGGACGGGGGTCCCGGGGTGCCGGGCGGGGCCGTGTCCCCGGGAGCCGCAGCCCTCGGGCGCTCCCGGCCCTCCCGTCCCGCAGGGAAGCGCGGCTGAGGCGGCGCCGCGCCCGCCGCGGGCTGAGCTCCGTGGCGGCCTGGTCTTCCTTCCGCCTGTGCTCCCGGGAAAACCGGGAGTAACGCGGGGAAAAGAGCGTTCTCTTGGCGTGTTCCGAGTGAGAAGAGAGCGGTCCCAAACAAGCTGGCGGATCGGGAGTAAAAACCAGCCCAGCGCAGGAGGGGAACGCTTGGCCGTGGGTGGGACTAGGGAGCCGGGAGCAGGCGGAGCGGCAGCACGGAACGCTCCTGTTGGTTTAGGTGTGCTAGTTCCTGGTGGGCGATCCTGAAGGTAGCATTGCTGGAGGTGGCAATAACGAAAGTACTCTTTCCTCTCACAGATGTAACATCTCACTGAATCGCCCTAGAATAGGCTTTGGATAGCTCTGGCTCTTGCAGCCTTTGATTTGCTTCTTTCTCAAGCGTTCTTAGTCGGGCAAGGATTAATGGACATCTCCAGCCTTAGCTTGGGCTTTTATAATTCCTTTAGCCATTCAGACGTGAAAATCAGGTTCCTCAGACTACAGGCTTTGTAGATGATGGAAACTTTATAAATGTTCAGGGGCTAAAGGTATTTTCATTTTAAGGCTGCAGTAAGAAGATATTTAAAAAATTGTGCGTTTGGTGATAAAGACAAGCTTTTGGAGTTTTATGTGATGAAGAGTTTGGGGGACAATTTGTTGCTTTCTGTCTGAATGTAGGAATTAGAACTGGCTGTTCTGAAACATATGATTTAGCAAAACTTAGTGATTATTTCCCCCTGTAATAGATGCTCACGTTGAAGTGCTGGCCTGCAATCATTTAAGAGTTTCTGTCTTCTCACACAAGGCCTACTGCATCAGCTCGAGGTCTCTGATGGTCTTCCCTTTTGTTACTTTTTCCATTATTCTCTCTTCTCAAATTACTTGTATTATTTTCATACCTGATTTTTTGTTTCTCTTGCTTCCTATAGAGTGCTTTTCTAACAAGACTAAATCAAAGCAGGTCCTCCAATTAGCAGATATATGTATATGAGGTTATGAACACTTCAGATTTGTATTAAAAAACAGACTCTGTGCAATCGTACTGAAGTGGACCTAGTTGTCCTGATGATTACTCTTATGCATGATCTTTAATTTGTTATGCTCATATTCTGGAATCAGCTGAGCAGTATATTTTAAAACAAGAATTTTAAACTTTAACCTCAGTGTCATGCTCTTGAACAAACCTGCTTAATTTCTCTGAAGACTTCTATTGTTACTCATTCAAAAAGGCAAAGTACAGACACGATACTACTTCAAATACAGGAGTATGGGATTCCTGTTCTTGCCCAATACAACCCATTCTGCAAAGAAAGAGTAAAGAAGACTTAAAATGGGGAGGGTTAGAAAAGCTGAGAGAACACCCTTCTGATCCTACTTTGGCAAAGTGGATGTCTGGTGGCCTAACATCAGTGACTTTGTCTTCAGGACATTTTTGTTGCAAAGGTTTTTAGGTGAGAGACGACTAAAAGAGAATGGGAAGCTGCTGATGGATTTTCTTGAAAAAAGAATCTGGCATGGGAAAACTACTGTTTTCGTCTCAAAAAGAATAGGTATCGTGACAGACTGAAAAGAGAACGGAGAAAAAGCTGATAGTTATATTCAAGGGAAGGGAATTGAGATGGGAAAGATCTGTGTGATTCCTATAGAGAAACGTGATTTATTTATAGCCCATTGTTACATGGATTACAACAATGTTTTAAACAGGGTGAGAACCTTTCATGAGGAAAAACTTCCAGGTCGTTTTCTCTGTATGTTCAAGTGGTGCCTTACCTTGTGCTCCTGTGGCAGTCGGTGGTATCACGCAGGTGTGATTGTTGGTAGCGCTCACACTGTAATTGTTCCTGTGGCTGAGGTTTAAGGGTTGTCTTGAGCGAGATGAGTGGGTTTACCATGCTAGCCATGATAAATTGTGCCGCAGCGGAGGTACTTTTGTAGTTGGTATTGCTGTCTGTAGGCTGGGAATTGTCCCTGAATTCATGTAGATGTTCTTTATATGCAGGATTACATGCTAAAGTATTAGACTGTTTTTATGCAAGGAATGTGCAATGTCAAATGAGTGATCAGTGTATGATACATTGCCTTGTTTACCTTAATTCTGGGACAGCTTGTTCTACTCAGCCATCTTAAAAGTTGTGGCTCTTCTGTTTCCTTTTGCAGGCAGGTCCATCTGTCTGTGTGTGCCCACTGTTCCTGGTGAGATGTCCAACGTTTCCAGCTACGCCCTTCGCATGGCCCGGCTCAGTGCCCAGATATTCGGCGACGTTGTCAGGCCCACTGACTCCAAATCCATGAAAGTGGTGAAGCTGTTCAGCGAGCAGCCCCTGGCCAAGCAGGAGGAGGTGTACAACTGGTACCCTCCTCACAACACCTACTATGGCCTCATGAAGAAACTCCGCTACTTCGGGCTCTACAGGTACTGCCTGTGCTTGTAGGCTGGGAGCAGGACTGGAGGTGGGAAGGGGATGGGTGGGAGTCTCATTGCAGTTGTTTTCCTCAGGGGAAAGAGGAGAAATGTTGAGTTCTGAATATGGTACATATGGAAATAGGCACTTGATTGTTGTACTGAGGGCAAGGAGAGCAAAGTGACTGCTGTCCAGCTTTTACCATAAGTGGAACCTTTTGTGAGAAAGACTTGAGTGTAGCTGTGGGCAAGCAGTTACCTAAGAAATTGCTCCTGCTTTTGTTTTGTGGGGAAGAGAAGACAGCTTTCTGATAGACAAGAAATGGGTGTCTAGTTCTGAATATGGCAAATGAATGTGCTACAAAGAGGTGATGTTAACACCAGACTTACCATATATTTCTCGGTCATTCAACAGCTACAAAGTAAAATTTAGAAGAGAGAGAAAGCCTTTGTTAGGCCAGAGGGCCTTTTTATTCTTCAAAATAAATTAAATTAAATTAAATTAAATTAAAATGTCTTGTTAATTCCAGCTTCATCAAAACCAGTTGTCTAATTTCTTAATTAACTTCCACAGTCTGTATCAGGGAGAATTGTACTGAACAAGATTACTTGTTGCTAGTATGACAATACTAACCATCAAGGATTGCATCCAGGATGCTCTTGATTTAGTTGGCTGTGCCAACACTTTCTGAAATGGCTGTTTATTTATACAGAAAGCCTCAATGTGATGCTAATGTCCTTTTTTCTTCTCCTCCCCCTGATAAGTTCCTTCTCTTGCTGCTCTGTATACAGAGAGCTGGTAGAAGAAAAAAAAAATTACTAATAAAGAATCGTAGACTAATGAGGCTGGTAATAAATTACAGGCTTTTTGTTTCTATTTAGAGAAGTTATGTTTAAAAATAGCAGCACAGCAATCTTAGGCCACATAGGATGCAGTTATGACTTTTGAAAATCACTTTGCAGAAAAAAAAAATACAGGGACAGATTAATAGAACTTATTAGAAAATGGTTAATTATATCCAGCCCCTTCATCCTTCTTCCTGTTTTATTCTCTTACTAAGATTCTACCAGTACTGATGCCATCTTCATAACTCATTCTTGAAGTCACCAGGGAGCAGTACCACGTTTTATAATTACTGCTCAGCATGGCCCTGTTTCCCTGGGAGCTAATGACCTGAACACAGGAACACAATGTGCTGTGGCTGCACTGCTGAGCTGCATAACAAGGGGGGAAAATCTTATTCTAGTCTCTTGCTGATTTTTGTGTTTTACTGCTCATTTAAATAAAGGGGATCAATAAATGCAATTGAAATAATACATATGTGCACAAACTCTTTGTTGCTGAAAAGGACAACTCTGTTAGTTCTGAAAGTACCAGAGGAAATCTCTCATGTTGTTATTCAGTGATACTGCCAGTAGTAAACATAGAATGCATTTCAGCAAGCTTCAGTATGAACTTCATGGTTAAAAGAAGTTTTGATTTTTGTTTTCTTTCATTAGCATATAGTTCAAAGAACTATTTGTATCTGCATGCCAAGGAAAAAAGTAAACCTTATTCCTTCTTCCCCATCTAGGGATGAGCACCAGGACTTCAAGGAGGAGATGAGGCGATTGAAAAAGCTCCGTGGGAAGGAGAAACCAAAGAAGGGGGAAGGAAAGAGAGCTCTCAAGAAGAAATAGTGCTGTTTGAACAGTGTAACTGACTACTCTTGAAATGCTGGGGAAGGGCTGGAAGAGGCTTGGTATGTGAGGTGCCTTTGGGGCACAAGAAACAGACTGTGAAACGGTGGACTCCACCTTGAGAATAAACTTTGGACTTCGAAGTTTTACTGGGTTTGAATTTCCATACTTCAAGTATACTGTATATTGCAGCATAGTAATAAAATAAAAGTGCTCAGTGTTTTTCTTCAAACAACCTGTAGGTGTTTCAGTTTTTCTTGATCTGGAAATTGTTTGCTTTTCATTGTCTGTTTAACTTTCTTGTATTAATATCAACACTGTTTTGCATGTGGCCACAAAAATACAAGGATTCCTGCATCTGCTGCTGCTTGTCAATCTTACCTGTTATAATGAGTTTCATTTCAGGTAGCTCTAGTGCTAATTTTTTTTAAAGTTTTTTAAGTTGCTGTTATACTCTGTTGTTCTGTGCTTTTCGCTGGGCAACACTTCCCATACCACTGCCTGCCTACAGCACTTTTATTGTACCCTAAACTTTTACCTACTACAACAGAAGAGGCTGAAATATTAAGTAACTAAATCCGTATAATTATGGAAGTATTATATGCAATAATGAAATTTTAAATTGTTTAATTACAGTAAACTTACTTTGATTGCCTGGAAGACATGTATGAAACACTACCTGAGAAAATGAACATTTTTATTAGCATTCAGTAGGGGTTTTATCATTAGGCTCCTTTAGTGGTTCTACATAAATTTGTAACAGTTCAACAGCTCTACCTCATAATGGTTATTAGTTGAAGAGGTGCTGATTGTGTTAAAAGGTGTTTCTGGTGAGCTGCATAGTTCTTGTTCAGTGTCCTGATTTCATGTTACCTGTTTTTCTAAGCTCTACAAGAAACTGATTTTAGGAAATCTGCAGTGTTGTAGGAGAAGTATCTGGATTCTTACCACAGTCAAAAAATGCTGTAGAAGTTAATATTTTATATGCACTGCAGTGGTAAGTTTCTCTTTTATTCTAATTTCAAATCCTTTTAGTAACTTAGAACTTTTCCTCTACTGTAATATGCTTAAGACATTTTTGTGTTCCATGTGTTGTCTGTGGGTTGTGACTTGTCTGGTACTGAAGTACCCAGGGCCTGTGATGGGCCCTCCAAGGAATTCTTGGTTCCTGAGACATGTGCATGCAGCTGAGGGGAAGGGTCTGGCTCCCTCAAATTCAACTTTGGGAAGAAGGGCAACATGGACTCACACGCTGGGCAGGAAAGAGTGTTATCCAAGAAGGAAGAATTCTACTGCCTGACATTTTCTGGCTATGAGTGTGAGGGGTGATGTTAGGTTGCTTGCTTTGGTGAAGAGAAAGACCGATTCTGAACCTCTTCAGCAGAGCTACTGCAGCTACTGCACATCTCTTGATGCCTTCTAAATCTAAATCCAAGATAAATAAAAATGTTTTCGCTGATATTTAAGATGAAAAATCAAGACCATCTCTTCTGGTGCTGTGAAACTCTTAAAGCTTTCACAGTATAAACACACAAGGGACCAAAACTATGCATGAATCAAAAAGGGAATTGTGGTTCTGTAAAGGAAGGGCAGACTTGGCTATGAGTACGTTTATACAATATATAAAATACTTGTACAACGTAATGAAAATGATGGAAGTGCCTGTGAAGTAGGAGATGTGAGGCAAATGGACCGAATCATTGATTTTCACCTTTTTTTGTGCAGCATTTAGAAAAGCAAATGGATGGAGGAAAAAAACCCAACGACTTCCTGAAAAAGTGTAAACGCAAGAGAGGTTGTCCTGCCTAATTTTTCATGATTTTTGTTCTGTAGTACTCATTTGCTAGAACTTGGTCTTTTCAAAAATGGCTGTATCCCTTCCCTTAAGCCTTCACTCTAAAATAATGATGACTCAACCAGTACTGGAGCATATCCTAGTGTTAGTACAATCCATTGCTTGCTGGGACCATTAGCATTAACTATTTGTTCCAGAAAAAACAGCCTTCTCTTTTCCATAGCTGGGATAGAAATAGGCACTCTCCTACCTCCCTTCTCACCTGTGCTCTGCCATTTAGGAATAGGCATGGCCTGAAGAAGACTGCATTTTGACAATCACAGGGTCTAGACAGATTGGGAGTCAGTCCTGAAGCATCACATGAGGTATTAATGCAGTAGGTGTATTTAGGAGAGGAAGGAGAGTTCCAGCCACGTTCTGAAGGGTAAGGTATCTCTACAGCGACAGGATAGGAACATTTATGCTTTGTACAGCTATTGGTATAATGGTGGTTCATGTACATCCATTTTATGTGCAAATTACAAGCCTAGCTAGATCTTTGTTTTCAGTTTTCTCTCTAAAGTTATTTTTTTCACCAACTGAAACTGCTGTGTCTTATTTCAAAATTCACTCTTTTCCTAAGGATATGAACTGACTGCCCTCAGAAGATGTATGTTTTAATTCAAGGTCAGAATAAACCTGGTTAGCTGACCTCCAAGGTGCTAACTGACAGTATAAACTAACCTCTTCTCAATCCTGAGCAGCTTTATTAAGTGTCACTGTTTCTTTATTTTGCAGTTCTTTAGCTATGCCTATCTTTAATTAGACTCTGGTATGATGTATTCATAGCTGCTGAGCATTGCTGTGATAATCACAAGCTATTTTGTAAACAGGCTGACCCAGTTGCTGTATATATCCTATAGGGAGTGCTGCTATTGCTAGAACCTCTTACTATTGCAAGCCCTGCAGACAGGCAGAAGCTCACTTGCATGTGACTGCACTTTGTAATGGTGAAAGGAAAAAAAAAAAAAAACTCAGTCTTGCTTTCTGGAAGAGCTACCAGTGTGTTAAAATATCTGTGGTCAGCTCAGAAAAGTAATAACTTGAACAAAGTTTCTCCTAATGTGGAGAGTCTGTTCTACTTGTTAAAACAGCATGCTGAGTTTACACAGCTCAGTGAAATGCACCTGAGTTGCTCTAAGGTTTTAGATAAATGCTTTGTCTTCCTTGCCTTTGCTTCCCCAAGAGTAAAATTAGAATAGTGATCAGTTAGTGAATAGCATCATGAGGTTAAGCTGCTTCAAGGATGGGAGTTTTCCCCAGGAGAATCCTGTAAAGCACAGCTTAGTGTGGCTGTGTTAGGAATTGTAGCTCTGTGTGTTTCAGAGAGATGGTTGCATGCAACAGCCGAGGACATTTTTAACACATAAGCTGTGGTATGTTACTGTGTTTGCTGTTCTGCTTTAGATGTTTAAAATGTCAAATGCTGAAAAAATCTTGATTTGGTCAGAAAGTAAAAATAAAATCACAGTTATTTCTTGAACTATAAATATTTTGAAAGTTTGAAGTACTTGTGTATATCTTCCTCTACCACTTTGAGTTTGAAGACTATTTTAGGATAATTTAAAAAAAACAACAATCAAAAAAGACTATATTTTTGAAAATATACACAAATTTGAAAGGCTGCTTTGATGATGGAATGACTGTGTTTTGTGTTCTTTCTTTTTTTTACAGCAGAAAGGATAATATGCAAGGAAAACAAATGTTATGGGGATCTTGGATCAATTTCCTTAAACTCAGTTCTCCTCTGTAGCTGATTGTGGAACTGCTTGTACAGTCCCTTGGCAGTAGATTCTGAAAAGAAAAACCTTCAAAAGGACATTCTCTGTTCATCATGTTGAGATCTGTAAAAGCAGAAACTTTCTGGTTAACCTCCTGTAGGGGCAGCATCATTTCTTTAAACTATCCAAACAACAATGGAAAACTCAAAGGTTCTAATAAAAATTTAAGAGGAAAAAAGATTGTATGATGCAAGTAAGAGAAAGCAGAAATGAAAACAATACCCTTATCAAAAATCCTAGAGGTAAAACTTGAATTATGTATGTAGGCCAGCTGTTCAGAATTGATCTCTGTGCCTGCACAGCTGGGGCAGCATGAAAAAAGGTGGGTTTGTCTTTTCACTTCTTTCTTCTTTCTTTTCCCTGTCCTTTACCTCAAATGTAATAATAATAGTAGTAATTATTGTTGTTATTGTTTAGATGATGATGATGATGATGATGTCATGAATACAAAGAGGAACGAACAGACAGGAAAACATCTGAAAGAATTTCTTGTGAAGGCTCAGTCACAGCAGAGCACAGCAATAATGTGTTCAAATGAGGAGGAGCATAACTCTAGACAGATGTTAGAGGGACATCACCACCACACTGGCTGGGAAGTTGTTTAGGGTTGTTTAAGGGGATACATATGAAGTCAACAGCATTGTGATCATGACATCAAAGTATCTTTATACATACTGTATTGAATTGTTCTGGGTGGAATACTGGGGATAATTCCACAAAGTGAAATATTTAGAAAAACTGCGAAGATTCCCAAGAAGTGGGTTTGGTTTATGTTGTCTGAGTCAGAGTTGGGCTGAGCCAAGTGTTATAAAATATAGCACCATATATATAGCAAATATATGGGACCACTTCTCTTCTGGAACAGGAGGAGGCAGGCTGGATTACCCAATACATTTTCTCATATCATAGCTAGGTCTTTGAAAACAAATCTCAACAAGAGTTAAAAAGGGATTTTTATATCTATTAGGTTTTCTGTCTCTGCTTGAAAGTACTTCACTTCATCCCAGGGCTCCTAAAGCTGTTTGTAAATATTTCATAGAGCTCAGAGGGTCTCTCACTTCGGTTGTTTCTGTGTGCCTGATGTTTGCCTCATGGGCTGCTTCAGTAAATAGGCTTTTAATGGCATTAGGAGCAAAAGGTACCTGAGGTCCAGAAATTCTAAAAGCCATCCTGCTGCCACACACAATGGTGTGTTGCTGCAAATATGTAATTGTGAATGCATCACATTCCTCTGTTTCCACTCCAGTCTTGACTGGATAAAAGTGAGTGGGGTCACTTGACTCCCACCTTTCAAAAGCAGATCTCTAAAATGTGATTCCAAGTTAAAACATCTCCAGAAGTGGCCTCACTTTAGAAGGTGCATAAATAATTAGTGTCTCCAATTGGTATCAATGGTATTTACCAATGTGTAACAGGTAAATCCAATGCCAGCCTTTGGCTGACAGTGGTCTCTTCAAGACAGAGGGAATGAAACCTCATCTCTCCAGAGACTCTGTCGTGCCTGTGCATGCCAAAGGCACTTCCTCAGTGACAATCCCCAGCTGGAATGATCACCTCGATGATCCTTGCAGGTTCCTTCCAGCTCAGCATATTGTGATTCAGTGTTGATCAATGAAAGGCTCTGTGGGTGCCATGCATTGGCTTCTGCAGAGAAGAGAGTTTCAGTGGCTCTAGGAGAGCGTCATCCATGAGAGACTATGCTGGCACCTGGGTGATGGTGACTTACTTACAACCAGAAACTACTATGGACAAGGTGAGACTTTTTAATTTCTATACTTGCATGCAAAGGAGCCTGTGTGCAACAGGCAGCAAACATCACGCTGCTGCTCAGAGTTGTGGGAACCAGGACATCCTTCTGACTGTCCTGGGAAGATTTATAAGTCACAAGAATTTAGATAGAATGATAATTAGTATGTCACAGGGTGAAAAAGTAGAATTTGTGGATTTTAGGATGTGAGATCAGGGGACAAAGACGGAGGAAATGGGGTGTGTCCCTAAGCTTCTTCTTTGTCCTCTTGTTCTCCATCTTCTGTGGTGGTGTGGCACATTTTGGTTGGTCTAGAACAAAAGTACAATGTACAACATAGTGGATAGATATTGGAAAATTGTAATAAATAAAGCATATGTAATTTTCAGTATAAAAGATAGTGCCCTCCCAGGGGCGGACAGGGGGAGAGCACAGCCCAAGGAGAGAACACCACAACCTAGCCAGGAGAGAGCACAGTGAGGAATTCAGCACAGCCTGGCCTGCAGAGAAGACCGTGGCAGGCCAGGGAATGAATATGAGATAAGCAAAGAATAAACAAATTCCTGAACACGAGAAAACAGATGACTCAACCGCTTCTTCAGACGCAGGGCTGGGGGAAAACAGAAAGCCTTCACAGTGACAGAGACAAATTAAGTCAGCGAAAACCAAGCTCACAGAAAGCCTCAAAGGCAAGGCCCAGACAAGAAAAACAAAACAAAAGAGCAAGAAAAAGATATTTTTATATTCAAAAAAAACCTAACAGGTTAGGTCTGATTAGTGTGTGGACTATAATATATCCATTCATGGTTTTTCTTAGAAATACAATTTTTCAAACAACCCTGGGCATCTGACCACTGCCTTTAGTCTTTTTTGAATCCCCAACAGTTCCGTTCTCCCACACATGAGCTACCTATCATTATTGTGCAAAAGAAATGGATCAATTATTTTGAAGCCCACTTAAGGTGGTGTACTGTGCATTTCCCTAGTTTGGAATTTCTTTGTTTGGAATTCACAGACACGGTGGAACTGTTGTTTTACAAACAGTAACACAATAGTTCTCTGCGGTTGGTTCTGGGTCCAGTCAGTGGAAGATAGTCAGTTGGCACCTCACTAGGGTACCTCGGCTCATGCCCATTATGAGTTGTGTCCAGTAAAAAAGGGAAGAAAGGATATTATTGTTGTCCCAAGTGTGTTTGTGTACATATTTATCTTTATTCCTGCTTCTTCAGGAAAGGGTAGAACCTGGCAATTACTTTCTTTCATAGAAGCAGCCATCAGCTGACAGTGAGGGCCCCGGTTCATGTCTCCAGTGTTCTACAGCCGCTCTCGTGAATTCTGCCCTTTCTAAGCAAACAGAATTGTCAGAGGTCAAAAGTGGGTTGCCTTGCCCACCTTGTGCACACAAGAGGTTAAAGCACTGGTTCACCCATTGTTTGTGGCACACTATTGGTCTTGAGGGAGCCCAGAAAACAGACTGAACAAACTTTCTCATTGTGTTCTCTCATTCCTTGTGGTTTCAAATGAAAGGCGAATTGTTGCTGGCCTTTAAGAAGTCAAGGCTGTACCTCTTGGTGCTCCAGTTCATCTGCTCATGTTTATATGCATGTCTACACATAGCATGCATGCTCAAATGCACTGAGCAGAGCATCTGGTGGTGCATATGACTGGGGTGTATTGCATGTGAAACTTGGCAGTGTGGGAATTCTTGTGCGGGCTTTGCATGTTTTGCTGGATTTTTAAAATTTGTTCTTTTCTCATTTATACTTAAGGGGTTTTACATGTCTTAGTGTTTCAGAGCTTATAGCTACAGAGAAATGATATCTTAATAGATACTATATCACAAAACTGATTTAACAGCTGAGTTTCTGTATGATCCATCTTAAGATCCATAAATATCCTTTTCCTGTATTGCTTAAACTAATTTGCTTATCTCTTTTTAGATGCCTTGATGAGAAAAGCCTTCAGTTCTGCCACATTTAATTCAGATGCATTCATCACAAACCTCCTGGTCCACATGGGACTACTTAAGGTGAGGAAGCAGGAAAGAGTTAAGCCATGGTCTGTTTAGGCTGTGGAAGGCCAGACTGGCAGGATTTTGGGTCCTTATGTTGCCATGGAAGCAGCTGGGTGCCTGTGCATGCCTGATGCCCAGGGACAATGGAAGTCTGCAGGTCGAGCAGAAACTGCAAATTGCAAGGTTGCATTAGGATGAAGGATGTGTCGCCTTTTTTGTACATCTCTGCTTAATGTACTTTGCATTCTCAGTCATTGCCCGAAGGTAGGGAGGGTCAGGTAGGGCAGTAATGCTGCTGCTGGACTGTAGTGTTTATAAAAGCCATGTCAATGTTATTGGTTATTGGGGTCCTTTAGGGCATTTCTTGAGAGCATGTCTCAAAAATGTGTATCAGCTACTTATGTCAGATGGATCGCATTCACCTTCATGCTTTGGGGACTCTTTGCCAAATGCTAGTGTTAAGAAATTAGTTGCAAGGACTAAACTTATTGTGAGGAGATGGACAGTGATAGGAATCCTGTGATTTTCATAGAACTAGTAGCTTTATTTTTGGCGAGGTGACTGTCTGCAGTGGTGGAGAGGTTTCTGTCTGCAGGACTTGAAACAGCTTTGCCTGCTTATGCTTACAGGGGTTACTGTTTTCTCCCTGCCTCAAGACCTGGAAGCTGAGAATATAAACTTGGACTAAGACAATTCTAAACTACAGAAAAGCCAAAATTTGTTATAGCAATCTGCTATTCAACAGGTTTATGAATGTCCTTCTGGTAATCCAGTCTGGGGTTTAGACCCTTGCTGACATGCATGGATATGACTTAATTTCCTAAAAATCCATTTAGACTTTTCCTGTATTCATTGTATACTGGACCAGCTTGGAGCTTCCCATTTCCCAGAAAGGTCAATGGAACCCAAGGTGGCTTTTGGTTCTGCAGTATGCCTGTTTTGAGGACTGCCACCTACCTCTTAGCCATATGGAAAATAGCAGTATGTGTGAAACACGAAGTACAAACCTGTGCTCCTGACACAAAGCACAAACCTGCTTTCAAACCAGGAAGTGGCACTGATGATAAAGCCCTGGAGGATCATCCTGCTGATTGTCATCTGTAATGTGCCTAATTCATCACCAGTCCCCTACTTGTGGAGAAGGCGCATACTCCATTTTCAGTCCGTTTTAGCTGGAAGCATGTGAGCAACAGATGTTCTTAATATTGTGAACTCCAAGGTCATATAGCAGGCTCACAGGTCTATGTCCTGTCTGCAGAATGAGGAGTTTTGTTGAAATGCCAGTAGAGAAATAAATGAAACCAGTGTAGGAGTTGGGACACATAGGGTAGCATTGCGTTAGGAGTAAGAATGACTTAGGCATCATGTAAGCAAGGGGGTGACTTTTGTCTTTCTCTTGTACATAACTGTGAGACCAGTTGTGGGAAGAGTGCATCAGGTTCTGGAGGGAGCCTGTGAAAGAGCTGGAGGTGGTATAAAAATGAGCTACAGAATAATACAATAAAAACTGTTAAGGCAACTGAATTCTTTGTGGACTGAAGTCTGGTGGAATTCCTCAGGGGAACGCTTTGACACGGAGCCTCTGAGAAGATTTGGCTGGTTTCACTTGCAGGTTGGCTAGTTCCCTTTCTCTGTTAGTACTACTGTCAGTTGATAAATACTAGAATATTCTGGATACATTACTTCAGGTCGTTGGAGACGATGGAATTGGCCACCTTTGTCTTGTACTTAATCTAGGGACCAGCTTTCTCTGCTGCAGTGTGTGGGAGCACTTCATTCAGCAGAGAATTCCTTGTCTGTGAATTACAGTGGGTTAGATCAAATCCCAGTTGTGTGATGTCTGATTTCTTGTCCATTTCTCAGAGTGAAGAGAAGATCAAAACTGTTCCAAGCCTCTATGGTATTCTTATGACCTTGAACCATATGGTCCAGCAGGATTATTTCCCTAAATCCCTGGCCCCAGTTCTCTCTGCTTTTGTTACAAAGTGAGTATTGTATTTGGAATGTAGTCTTCTCTGTGGGTGCTTGTGAAACTGTTTGAGGGTTAATAGCTACATGTAAGCTCTTGTGATGGCCCGCTAAAGGTCTGTTCTGAAATTGAGAATGAATAGCTTAATGGGCCTCTATTTTATCTTGTTTACTGCAGTATGTGAGGTTTGGAGTTAAAAAAAATGCTCAAGAGGGAAAAGTGGGAAGTTGGCTCTGTAAAGAAGTGGCTCTGAAGGAGAAACTGCTAATGCCTCTCACAGAAGAGCTGTTTCGAGCTTAAGGAGACCTGCTGGGTTTCTGGCCACTGCATGAGTGAGCTGTGGGTACACTGGATCTAACTATGCCTTCCAAGTCATCTTTCAGAGTTAAGAGGGTCAGCAGAGCTCTGCCAGAGTTATCATGCTGTGTGACACTGAACACCAGCAGATGAGAACGGCAAAACACAGAGTCTGAATTTGTTTTTAAATGGAACTTTCTACTGTGACAGCAACAGAGGTAGCGATTTTTCCAAGAACTAGATGGGGAGCATAAGTATTGAAGAAGCAGCTTTTACTGACTGCCCGTACTTTGTGTCGTTACTTCCACTATAGGTATAGAACCAACCCCTGCCCCACCAGCTTGAGCTTTTTTAGTGTATTAAATAGTTATGGAAATCCGTGTCAACTTCAGCATTGATGAGATTTAGGAGAAAAAACCTACCCAATAGATTTGCAATAGGATTGCATACTACTCTTCAACAGTTAGAGAAACAGTCCCAAAATATCACGTTTGACAAAACAGCAGAGGCCTGAAATCTGTTTGGAGCTTGGTGTCTGGCTCAGCATGGACCACGTGCTGTGTAGAGTGAGAGCAGGTTCCAGGATGAGGCTTAAGCTTTCCTGAATTTCATGGTATATGGGTTAGCAGCAGCTGCATAGGCTCCCTTGCTGGTGAAAGGTGGAGGCATCAGATGTTGTGGTCACTATGAAACACGGACAGTAGGAATTCAGCCAAATATTGGTAGTCTGTCTTGGTTCCACTGGGCTTGGAAGCTGGCCAGTTGTGATAGAGGAAAATCATTTTTCCAAGCATTGGTGTGGCTGAAGCTGTCAAAATTGATATGTAGGAGTGGTTTGTGTCCATAAACACCAACCATGCTAAGGTCAGTTTTGGAAAACATCTTGTTTACACGTGTGCAAACGCTAACTGAAGGCCCTTTTTGTGGAACAGTTTGCCTGCTGCTTCCTCCCTTTGTGTTGATCTGGTTCAAGCCAGTGACCATGTGCTTTACCAACGGAACAAATATTCCTCCAACTCAATCATTACAGGTTTAAGCAAGAAGTACCAGGACTTGCCATGTGAAGTAACCCAGACAAATCACTGGATTTCTGCTGTTTCCTACACTGCTGCCTTGATCAACCCCCAGCCCTGAAAATGGAATTGAAATTGTTGGAAGCTGAGAATACAGAAGAAATATTTTGGTTCAGGGCATTTGACTGTCCTGATTGTTTATGTCAGGTAGCAGTGCTCAGAGTAGCCTCTTAATTCGAAGTGTCCTAGCAAATTTTGTTCAGAAAAGACACTCGTCTCTCCCCTTCCTGTATGTGTGCATGTAGGCTTTTCCCAAGGAATGTTTTTAAGCTGTAACTGATGCTGTATGTGACAGATGAAGAGTGAAATTTCAGTCTTCGTGAATTCATTAACAAAAATCCCATTGAATCCAGAGGACAGAGAGGGGAAAGTCTCTTGGTGGAAGTATGAGACTGTTCATAGGTTCTGTAGAAGCTGAGTGAGAGCTTCTCAGGGGAAGGCAGATCTTCCTGCCTTCCTGTGGGATGTACCACTGTTTAATGCCAAGCCTCCACTGCCCCTGGTGCTGTGAAATGCTTGGAGCTGAAGTTTTCTGCTTTACAAACTTGTTGCAAGCTGTGATTTGTTTTTTTTTTCTTTTTTTAGGGCAACTTTTGTCCTGTGCTGCATAATGAAGTCCTCACTAGATAGAATCTATCTTTCTTATATGAACATAGGCATTTCTTGCAGTGCTTTCCCTTAGGGGAACAAGGACAGCAGCTCTTAAATCTGTGTATAGGTAAATGTGAGCAGTTCAAGAACCCCATAGTCCAGTTAAAACAGCCTGTTGTGTTTTAACCCCAGCTGCTGCCTAAGCCCCACATAGCCACCTACTCTCACCCCAGTGGGATGGGGAAGAGAAGGGGAAGACTGAAAGTGAGCAGACTTGGGGGTTGATGTGATGATAAATTAATAGGTAAAGCAAAAGCTGCATCTGCAAGCAATGTAAAACAAGGAATGAATTTACCATTTCCACCATCTCCAGGAAAGCTCTATCACAGCTAGCTTCTTCCTTCTGATTTATCTGGGAAGTATGATACCGTGTGCTGTGGAATCTCTCTTTGGACAGTTGGGGTCAGCTGTCCTGGCTGTGTTCCTTCTGGCTTCTGTGCCTTGGGCCTGCTCACTGGTGGGGTAGGGTGAGAGACAAAATGTCTTGATGCTGTGTGAGCCCTGCTCAGCAGTAATTGAAACATCCCTGTGTTATCAGTACTGCTTCCAGCACAAATCCAAAACACAGCCCCTCCTGTGAAGAAAATTATCCCAGCCAAAACCAACACACAGCTTCTCAATTAACCTCTCTCCCTTGTTTCTTCTTGGAATTCTGTCAGAGTTTGACTCCAACTCTCTGTTTCTGCAACAAATCTAATTCCCCTCTGTCAAACCTATGATTCCTTCACTTGCAGAAAACTGGTATGCATTTTTGTGGTGTTTCCTATTTCTTTTCCTTTTGGTTTGTAATTGCATCTTTTGGGCTTTTAGAGCTGTAAAGTTCTTGTAGCTGCCTAGGCCAGAGCTCTGCTCTCTTTCACTTCAAGGGGCCTCTGGAACAGGCACTTAACTCCTTCTCTTTGTGACGATTTGTTGTTTAGGCAGTGTTTTCTATTCAATAATAATTACAGAATTCTGGGTACAGACTATAAACAGCATCCACCTTACTCTGCTTGCTGTCAAGCCTTATTTAGGTTGTTTGGACGCAAGAGGGTGCTGTGAATCCACATGTGCTTTTCCATAATTTTTTAGGTGGAAATACTGTAAGTATGTGGATTGTCTGCCTGCCCACTTGTGACTTGCTGGGGTTTGTGTCTGGTTGGTTTTTTGGTGTTTTTTTTAAATGTTCCTCTTTGCTGTTGAATTGCAGAACATCACTGGTCTCTTTCAACAGTTTGTAGCATAGAGTGGCAAGCAGGTAACTCCACAGCAAAGAAGGAGGATTTATTGCTAGAGGAGGCTTAGCGTTAGGAGAGGGGGCTGAGGGATCTTGTCTGTGATCAAAATCAGTGGTCCAGGTTCTCTATTTGCAAAAATGGGCAGCTGCCTGGGTGGAACCAGCTCCCTCATTGCAAACGGGGTTGGGTCTTCCAAAGATGAGGGTTGAGATATATCTCCCAGCCACGTTGAAGCTCTCAGCTGTAATTCTGTGACACTCTGTGTTCAGTGTGAGGCATTGAATGGCTCTCATGGGGAATAAAAAGGGTTAAGTCTTCTCCAAGCTGTGCTTCTATTAAACTGCAGCAGCCATGGAGTGATGTACCAAACAATCTCTGCAGCTACTGATCGTGGGCTGTACGGCTGAAGGTGAACTCCTTGCTCCTTCCTAGGTAGTCCACTTGATTTCAGCTCACCCTTCTTTCCCAAATTGAGTAGGCTTTGCAGCTGTTCATTGTTAAAGGTTATTTTGCTGCAGTGAGGTGGGAGGGAGGTAGAACTAATGATTTCTATTCTCAGAACAGTGGAAAATGTTGGATTAAAATTCTTTGGAGGAAGTTCCCTAATGGACAGATTGAGACTGGTAAAAGTTTCAGGGATGCTGAGCCAGTAGTTAGCCTGCAGAAACAGAAATATACATTACTGGGAGGCAATGGAAACATTACAGAAATTTAGCCTCATGTTAACACTGCTGTGAGTGTATTTCAATGGTTTATTTTCAGGGAGCAGGTTATTCTGTGTACATCTGACTTAGCTATTGCAGCCTCTGTCTTGGGCCCTTTCAGGTGGTGTTCTGTGGGCCATTTGTAAGGCACCCTGAAAGGTGGCCCTGTTGCCTTTCTCCCAACCTGGAAATAAAACTTGAGATGATTTTAAGGATGTAATATAAAAGAGGATCGTTATTAGAAGGCCTCCAGGCTCAGTTACGGAATGATGCCCACAAAAGCTCACCTTCCCAGGGCACGCACATTTTATAGGTTTTAGGAAATTAGCATAATTGATGAAAAATACCAATTAGGAGGATAAGTGGTGATGCAATTCCCCTCAGGTCAAGCCTCTTCTCCAGAGCCCTCCCCTCAGCACTAGTTATACTTGGTCCATGAAAATGTATCCCCAAGAGTTGCTCTCAGCCTTGGTTCCCAGGAAGAACCAAGATAGCACAGGGCCTTGTACCTCCCAGGGCTTGGAGCTCTGAATTGGTTTGGTCTTTCTGCTTAAGGAAAGACTATGGAAAAGTGGGAGAACTGGTAACTAATACAATAGACTACATAGCTGCAAATACATGTGTGAAGAATACAGAGAACATAGAAAAAAAGGCAAAACCTAAATGGCATCAGCCTGTCAAAGCCAATCAGGTGTTATTTGACCTCAGGAAAGAGTAACAGGAGGTTATGCTGCCTTTTTTAAAGACTTTAAAAGTCCTGAGACCAAAGTCACTATCAGATTATAGAGTAGGTGATTTGTTGAGAAGATTTGAGTGCTCACAGGATCATCTCCTGTGTTTTGGGGCTCTAAACAGTGACACTTAATGGAAAAACCCATTGCCAGAAGAGAGGGAAGGGGGTTTCCACCTTCACCATTCTACCCAAAATGGGACACTGGGCTGCCAAGATAAAACTTAGTAGCAAATTGTTTATAGTTTGGGAAATAAGTGTTCTGATTCTTGGCCACTGTCTTCCTGACTTGGACTCTCAGGAGAGAGAGTTTTCCACAGCAGGCTCTGGATGGGAAGCAGTGATCTAGGCAGAAGTGATGGAATGGTTTTGGAAGAGATAACTGAGGGCAGAATTTGTAGGCATGCACACCCAATGCATTGGAAATAGTGTTTATTTGCTCAGTCAAGGGCAGACACAAAGCTATTGTTAAATTAATTGGTTTAAGTCTCTCTCTCTTCTTTCCACAGACCCAACCGTGCTCTTGACTCCTGTTCATTTGCTCGCCACATGCTCTTACAGACCCTCCACCAGCTGTAAGAGACAGAAGATGTGCCCTTCCTTCCTCGTGGGACTGTCATCAGCAGAGAACTCAGAGCCACGTAGTGGGAGAGGATCCCAGAGCCCATACAGACATACAGTCCTTTATTTTTCTTCCTGTAGGAAGTCTGTCCTTTCTGCTTTCATAAACTTGAACAAATCCTGCTGAATTGATTCCTCCTCTTGAAGTGATTCCCTGGTCTGTAGGGCAGGTGCTTACGCTAAAATAAGTCTGTACTGCTGTGAGCTCAGCATGAATTGAAGAGTTCTCCATTTTGGTTGCATTGGCAGGGGTGCCAAGACTAACACGGGGCCCAGAAGAGCTCTCATCTGGATCAACCCAGTTGGGCATTTTATTTATTGGACTTGGACTCCTGTGTCATAGCATTTAGCACTGTGCCAGAAGGAAGCTCTGCTGCTGCTGCTGCCCTGCTTCTCTGGACCATGGCAGTGTTGCTCATGGGTCAGAGAGGTGAGATGTGATCCCCTTTGGTTCTTTTTTCAAGTCGGTTGTCAAAGGCAGTGTGTGGTTGATTTTTATTTTATTGTACTCTTCCCCTTCTGCTGTAGCTTGGAATATTTGTGTAGTGTGGCTGATCCGGGTGGCCATGGCTTAAGGGAACAAGCATATTTTATTGTAATTTTTTTTTTGCCATTGCCTGTGTTGTTTATTCTTCCTGCCCTTTTCCTTCTTACCCTAATTAAATAGGCTCAATTTGGAAATTAATACAATCCTTGAAATCCCTGTGGAATGTGTCCCTTTGTCTTCCATTTGACAAACACTGGGTCTGTGTGCACTGTTCACAGTGTTTGAAAGCCATACATGTGTAAGAATACGGTGAGAGAAGGCTGTGCTTTTCCCTTGCACTGAACAAGTAGCAGCAGACACCCCTAAATCTGGCTGGAGGATTGTCCATGTGCCCATACGTGCCTTTGAACCATCATGACGTTCCTCCGCACAATTTAACAAATGTTTATGTTGATTGCCTGAAGTGTTTGTAAATAAAAATTAACTCCACGGCCTTATCATGATTTCTAAAACCTACACTGGGATTTGGAAGCCTGTTTTGCAGCTTTGTGTGATTGCAGAGTTTGCAGTGGAGCACAAAATGGGACTGGAATGGAGCCTGGTTTGTGTGAGGAGAGAGGCACCGGTAAAGCGGGGGAGCCGAGCTATCGAGCCACAACCCTTGTTTCTGCAGCACCCCATCTATTTTCTTGGTGCTCTCCTGCTCCTGTCCAAAACAGGAACATAGCAGAAGAGCAGGTTTCCCTCCAGGCATCTTCAACTTCCTAGGACAGTCTAAATAGGAAAAGCAGTGCCAGCACTTAGGAGCACTGTCCTGCTACTCAGCTGTCAGTAGTGTGAGGCAAACACTAAACTTATTACTGTCCCGCATTCCCAGGATGAGGAAAATTTAAGCACTTCATCTCATTGACTAAAACACCAGGCTGGAATTCACAGGAATATTCACAGGAACCTGTGAGCTTTCCTTAAGAGGGATTGGACTAAAAACTCCATCACAAGTCTTTCTGGTGTGACTTCATGCATGGCCAAGTTTTGGCCAGCTCATGTCTTGCTGAATTTCCCTCTGGAAAGCTGTGCCTTGATGCTCTGATCATTTGAGTGCTGATTTTTTTCTCCCCCTTATCAAAATGTATGTATTAGTTCTTGCATTTTGCAGTGGTTGTGATAAAACAACTGTCATCAAAGGGCTAGATCTCAAGCAGAGCTTCGTGGACTTGTTAAGGTTGTGCTGCCACAGCGTTCATAAGGGTCAGATGGTTAGGAACTCATGAGAGCAGCATGACATTTAGGATTTGGCAAGACTCCAAACTGGCATGGTCAGTCTTGCTTTTCTTCAGAATTTGGGGTTTACTAACTTATATCTACGTGCCCTTTATAAACATGCAAAATAATATTTTTAAACATGGCCTACTTAGCAAACCAGAACACTCAGCTTGCCAGAATGTGTCTGTGCTTTGCTCTTAGAGCACAGTGGCTTTGTATGGGGTCCTCCCTCAGTGATTTTGCACATCTACAACTTGTATAGTGTACTGTGGTTGTGGGTGCAAAGCTCACAAGCAGGTGAGGAAAATGGAAGCTCCAGCTCAGATTCTCAGCCACAGTCCTGAGATTTCAGATGAAGATTTTTCTCCAGACAGAATAGGGAGGAGTTCAGATGTTGTGATGTATTCTATAGGACAGCAACACCTCTCTTACGGCCTCATTTTCCTGAAGATGAGAACAAAATAATTTTAGATTAATTTTGGCTTGTTAGAACTGTCAGAGTGTCTCACTCTTCCACAATTTCCTTCACCTTCCTTAGGAAAGAAGCCTTTGGATCCAGCAGCTGACAGGAAACACAACTAATGATGATTATTTGTATAATCTAAAAGTGTTTTCCTTTCATTTGGGAGCACTTGCATTCTCTGTCTGTGTCCCTGAGTTCAGCTGAACAGCAAACTACATCACTCAGTTATTTCATTAGTTTTATAGAAAGGGCAAGACAAGCAAGAGAGCAAGGCTGAAGTAAGAAGGGCTTTGTTTCAGGGGTGAAAAATGGGTTTCTCTGTACTCTGAGAGAGAGATGAAAAACCTGAATTTCAAATTAATCTAAGAAACACAAGAAAAAAATATTTAATATTCCTGACTGTAGGAGAAGCAGGAGCAATAGAAGAAAGAAGGATGGATAGAATTCTTTAAGCTCATTAATAGCTTTGCAGGAAAGTTTACTGTAAAATGTCATCTCTGACTTCTTGCAAGCCTGTGAAACAAACGGAGGTTCTGAGTCCTAAAATCCATCAAATGCTGAAGAAAAAGCATAAATGGGAAATCCAACTTCATTAAACTTTCCAAGATCATGCTATCGGTTAATTATTCAGTCTTTTCATTAAATCACGGAACCCCAGAATGGTTTGGGTGGAAGGGACATTAAAGCTCATGTCATTCCCCTCATGGGCAGGGACACCTTCCACTCTTCCAGGCTGCTCCAAGACCCATCCAGCCTGGCCTTGGACACTTCCACGGATCCAGGGACAGCTACAATTTCTCTGGGCAACCTGGGCCGGGCCCTCACCACCCTCACAGGGAAGAATTTTTTGTCTTCAAGAAAATTACCCAGCTGATCAAATTTTTCAGCATTCCTCTTTTGAAAGCAACAGGAAAAAGCTCACCTAGGAAATTAAAAATTCTTCTTAAAAAATATAAAATTTGTATTTATACTTTCCGAATGAATGTAGGATCTGTGACAATGCCACACTTCTTTTCACAAAGGACGTTTTATTTTCAGGGAAAGATTCATATTTATGTGACCCACCTAAAAGAAATAGAAAACTAGATTACAAAAATATGCAGTTATAAATAAGTTAGGGCTATTCTACATAAAATTTATATCCACGAGCTATGAAATAATAAACTTGAACATCGTCCTATATTCAACCAACCCCCATAAAACTTATTTACCATTAGTAGCCATCAAATCCCATCTCAGAGCTCTTCTGGGAGGGATTCCCATTCTTCAGAGGTCTGCTGCAATCCAGAACTGTCCACATGGTGTGACTCAGCTTTTAAAGGTAATAACAACCTGGTTTTGTCTGTCCTCAAAGAAAAGATCTTAGGTGGTGTTGGTAGTATTTGGGTTCTTCTGAAGAGTGGCGGTGACAGATCTTTTTATTGATTGTGGATGCTGATTTGTTACTGTAACGTAGCTAGAAACACACAGTAACACACACGACAGGTGTTCAGGCAGAGAAGAAGAAAGGAAGTCTAGTTTATTGTTGACATCGTATATATAAGATTCTGGACAGTGACCAGAGATTGGACAGAGAAGTTACCACCTCTCCATCTTCACTGGTCACTTGAGAAGTCCATCAGGTGATATCTTCTACAAAGGAATGCAAACATGATTCTTGTGTATCTTACAATTCATGAGAACTGACTCCACTATACTAAAACAAATCACAAGGCTTATTTTCAAGGACAACACTGATTCTCATTTTTTCTGAAGAAAACCCCCCATATTCTAGATCTCCCATTTAGATCTCAAAGTGCTGAACAAAGGGCACTTACAGCCTTAAAAAAAAATAAAAAAATTGCACATTTGCAATGGATTTGTAGTTAGTCATTAAAGGTCCTGAAGATGTTGACTGAGATTCTCCAGTCCTGGGAATGGCAGAACACTATGGTTATGGTTCTGGGTCACCCGTGAGTGCTGCAGGCTGTCAGCTACACTGAGAGTCAGCGTGCTACCAGCCTGTTAAAAAACTGAGTCTGTCCAGAGAGCACCAGAAAGGTAAAGTGCTTTATTTTCAAGAAGAGGAAAGTAAAGCTTTGGGTGTGATTGGGGATGTTCATAGGAAACAAGAGAGCAAGCTGGAAGAAGGTTACTTGAATGCTAAGGGATAAAATAGGACAGGATAAGAGGGAAGACAGATGGTAGGAAGAGAAGTAAAACTGTAATGCATAGTTGAAATGGATATGTAAAACAGAGGAATTGGAAATTTGTGGGGTGGGAATGAAAAACCTATAAGAAATGTGACACTAGGGAGAAATTGTTGTGGGCAATTGAAAAACCAAGAACAGGGAATTTATGGTAAAACATGGATGGCCCTGCACCCTGACAGGACTGCACAGTGTTTCAGTTTGTGAGGGAAAATGCTGAGTAACTCAGAGGCCACAGCAAGAACTTGAGAGGGAAGGAATGCTGGAATCCTGGCATCACCCAGACGACACAAAAATGAAATATTTGGAGGTAAAATTGAGGAGTTTTATTCCCACTGGACTGTGGGAACAAAAGATGCAGTAATTTGTGGAGGAAATATAGCAGATGTTTTTGGCAGGACAACATGAGGCGATCTCTAGACGACAAATTTGGTTGTGGAAAAGACAAGAAAAATCCGAAGTAATTTGGGGAGGAAAAGCAGAGAAAATGTTGTGATTAAACCTGAGGTAAAATTAAGAGCCGAAAGAAATATTTGAGGTAAAATCTCAGGTTATCTGCAAGGGGCTAAATGAATATTTTTGAGGCAAAAACTGAGGTAAACTGTGAGGGACGATTAGAGAACATTTTTGAGGGAAAATCTGAGGAGAATCAGTAGGGGCAAAATGGGCATTATGAAGGAAAAACCTAAGGTAATCTGAAGGGACCACAATGAACACTGAGGGAGAGGTGGGTGCCCCAAGTGATGCTGAGGGGATGAGAGGGTCACTGAGTGAATACGAGCGACACTGGGGGGACGGGTATCCCTGAGTGAGTGGCAGGTGCCCCGTGTGTCACTGACACCGGAAGAGGTCACTAAAGGAATGGCGGATTCCTCGTGTGTCGCTGGGGGGAAACGAGGTCCCTAGGGGCAATGCCGTTTGCCGTGTGTCCCTGAGGGGCATGCCGGTTTGCGTGTGTCTCTGAGGGAATGCGGGTTTGCCGTGTGTGTTCTGAGGACACGCGAGGTCGCTGAGGGGAATGCGGGTGCGCCACTGAGACACGAGGGAGGGGGTCCCGGTGCGGCCACTGGCTCGCACGGCGCCGTTCTCCTGCCCGCGCGGCGGCTCTGCCCCGCCGCTCCCCTCAGCCGCGGCGGCGCTCACCGGAAGCCGCTGTGTCTGCCTCTCGCGGCGAGGCGCCGGGCGAGTCCTGCAAACGTTCTGGGAGGCGCCAGGAGGCAGCCCCCGGGCTGAGGCACGGGCGAAGAACGGAGGGCGGCCGTGACAGGACAGCGCGGAGTTTGGGATTCGTGAGGGGAAATGCTGAGGTAAGTCAAAGGGGACATCTCGAGCTTCTTGGGGAGGAGTCCTGGAATTGCCTGGCGTCACCTGTGGGGCACAAAATTAACTTTTTGGCGTGAACTTGAGCAGTGCGGGAACAAAAAAGGAGGACACGTAGCGGACATTTTTGGCGAGTAAACCTGAGGTGATCGCTAAGGGAGAAAATTGTTTCTTTGGGACAAGTCTGAGGTAATTTGTGGAGGACGGGCAGCGAAAATTTTGTGGAAAAGCCTAAGATCATTTTAAAGGGCCAATAGGAACGTTTTTTTTTTGGGTAAAAGCTAAGGTAATCTGCAGGGGACCGAAGAATATTTTGAAAGACGATGATGAGGTGATCTGTAAGGACCCCAACGAACACTGAGGGAGAGGTGGGTGCTCCACTGGCTTTGCTACTGTGCTTGTTTTACCTGCACATCTTGTTACATATTACTGGTGGATAACATTTTGGGGGGGGGGGGGGGGGGGGGGGGGGGGGGGGGGGGGGGCGGCGCTCACCGGAAGCCGCTGTGTCTGCCTCTCGCGGCGAGGCGCCGGGCGAGTCCTGCAAACGTTCTGGGAGGCGCCAGGAGGCAGCCCCGGGCTGAGGCACGGGCGAAGAACGGAGGGCGGCCGTGACAGGACAGCGCGGAGTTTGGGATTCGTGAGGGGAAATGCTGAGGTAAGTCAAAGGGACATCTCGAGCTTCTTGGGGGAGGAGTCCTGGAATTGCCTGGCGTCACCTGTGGGGCACAAAATTAACTTTTTGGCGTGAACTTGAGCAGTGCGGGAACAAAAAATGGGGTAACGTGTGGAGGACACGTAGCGGACATTTTTGGCGAATAAACCCGAGTTGGTCGCTAAGGGAGAAAATTGTTTCTTTGGGACAAGTCTGAGGTAATTTGTGGAGGACGGGCAGCGAAAACTTTGTGGAAAAGCCTAAGATCATTTAAAGGGCCAGAAGAAACATTATTGAGGTGATATCTCAAGTAATCTGAAAGGAATAAATGAAGGTGAAATCTGAAATGATCTTTATGGTATAGAACATTTTAGACGTAAGGTCTGAGTTAATCTGTAGGAGGTATTTTGGAGGGAATATCTGAAGACATCTGTGAGTGCCTAAATGGATATTTTGGGTGCGGAATCTGAGGCAATTTGTAGCGGACGTTTTGGAGGGGGAACTTGAGGTAATATATACGGGAGAGAAAAAAATATTTCATGGAAAAATCTTAGGCGGCTCATAGGTCGCAGCTAGGTGACGTTTTAGAGGAAAAAGCAGAGGTATTCATTTGGGGTGTCCGATGTCACTTTCTTGTCAGAAAACCTGAGATACCTCACATGACACAAACTAGCGCTTTTGTAATGGGTGAATTTGGGGTAATTTAGAGAGGGAAAATGAGCCTTTTTGAATGTGAGTTTTTGAGAAAGCCGGCTTATTTATAATTTTTATTAAAGTTTCTTAAGGTATAAGTTTGTATCCAGCACTGAGGTGTTTTGCTGATTGGCCAAAACCTACACCGTTAGCTTAAAACAATGTTCTTTATATACTGTTGCATTACGAGTAACATGCATATTCATAAGAGTTTGTATACATTTTATCCTTCTTGTGAGTGTAAGTGTTTCAAGAATTTTTTGTTTGGTTTTAACCTTTGGCTTCTCTGCATGCCATATTTCAGATTAAATTAATTTTTTTTTTTTTTTATGGTTTTATCTTGGTAACAGGGAGTCAGTAAATCGGGTTCTGGTTTTTGTCCCTGTTATCATGCAGATGAGATAGACTACAAAATGTGAGGAACTACTTAATTATCTTGCATTATTGTTTCAGTTAGTTACATGAATAAAAGCATTTTAACATTAGATAGTCTATTTTAGTATTATGTTAGGGCTTAAGATATCTATTTATTACACTACTATTTATATGAGCAATATGGTGCATATGTAAGTTGACAGATTATACTAAAATATAATTTTAGTTATAAGTAAATAAAATTTACAAGTAGTTACAAGGAATTAGAAATTGTATTATATTAGAAACTTTGTGATTAGTAATAACTTGCAAAAGCTAATAACTATCTTTGTCACTTATAACAGCTCTTTGTTCTTACTTTATTTGGCTTGAGTGTAAACTTATTATATTTGATACAGAGAAAGAAAAAGAAAAATCTAGAAAAGGAAGTATGCCTGATGGCAAGGGATAGAGAGAGTGATGGGTTAGGTGGAAGCATATCATTCCTTATCTGAGGGTTTTAATCATGTCTTGTTTTCTTTTGTTTGCTTCTTCTAAGTAGGAACACCTGTGTCTCTGTTCTACAGGGTCAGTTTGACATTATCTTTTGCAATCTTCTGGATTTGATGCATTATGCTGTACTGTTCTGGTGTCTGGGAGCCTTTTGGGGAAGTTTTTGATGGGTCATGGCATTCCCTTCTGCTGTGGATGTCTCTTCTTCTTTTTTTTTTTTTTTTTTCCTTCTGGGTGAAGGGATTCTTCAGCTGGGCTTTTTTGCTCCGTGGAGGATGGCCACTTACTGCACCTCTGATCAGAGACTTTCTTTTGACCACTCTCTCCAAGCTTCTGTCTCTTCTTCCCCCCTCCACCTTTTGGTGTGAGGGTCCGTGCAAGCTGTGATAGCTGGAGTACTGGGGCTGTTAACTCTTCTTTGAAGGTGCTAAGCTTGTGCTTTGTGATATTTCCATCTTGAGTTATTACTTCATCTTATCTTCACTAGTGAACGGTGTAAGGCCTCTCAGAGCCCCAGTTAGGGGTGTGGTGGTGATCTTTGCAGCTCTTGTAACACAGTGTTGTTATTGCAGGTAAAAGTCTTTAATGAAAATTAAGTTATTAATTATATCTCAGTCTCTGACAATCTACCTCATGACTTAAACATCGTAATGATGTTTTCTGATGTTTCTCCAGTTTGTGGGTTGCCCATGGTGGGTAATACACAAGAGTGGTTAGTAAGAGACAAGATAGGAGATGTAATAATGTGAGCAATATAATAGTTATTTTAATTATTAAAATGTAAATTTAATTGCAATTATGAATGTTTATTAGTTAAAGGGATCTTTAGTTCTTGTAATATAATTGTACCTTGGAAAAATGTGAATAGATTTGTTGAAGATGTGTGCTTATTCTACTTTAAAGGTTGTAAAATAGGTTGACTGTGTTAACATATAATTGGAAGAATTTTATCAAACACATTTTACATCAAGGTTATGTTATATTTTTTAGAAAATAGATTGGCAACCGTTGTAATCTTATTTTCTGACTTAAAACAGCAATTGTAACTTTATGGGTAAAAAAAAAAAATTAGTTGTATTACTTTAAGAAACTCCTTTTTCTTTTGACTTCCCATGCTCTGTAACTATCACGGGTAGAGTGTGCTAGGGTTACTACATCGACTAGCATAATTAAAGGAAATGAGGTAGAATGAAAATGTTCTTCCCAGATATAGGAAGCTTTACAGTACATTGAAGAGGTTTAGGTGGGTTCTGAGAGTTGGTAGAAGATGGTTTTCTATTTTATTTATAACCTGTTAGGCGTTTTTAGTCCACTAATTAATAGCATTTTAAATAAATTTAGCTGATTTATTATAAAAAATTTCTAAGATAGAATTGGGAAGTCAATATATATATGTAGGATTTTGTATATGCATAAATTCTTGTACTAACTTTGAAGATAAAATCAGTTTCAATAAATTACATACTTATAAGACTTTTGCTATATTATATTTTCTTTCGTAAAAAGATGAAACAAACTTGGAAAAAGAACTTAACTATATATAAAATGCTTTGACTAATATTTGATTTTTTTGCATTGTAAACAAATAAATTATAAATGTTATCAAATTTGACAATGTAAGCAATTATTTAACAGTTTCATTAGTTTTCACATAGATTTTTATTTGATGGTATGTTCTTGTAATTAAAACTGAGTATTTTGCTTATTATAAATCAATATGAGAAGAAACCAAAAAGTTCTTGTGGGTTTTATAACTTGATAGAGCTTAAAATGAAGAAGTAGTTACTGCATCCAGGTGCCAATCTGCTGCTTGCAGTTTCCTGTTCCTGACTTGGTTTTCCTTATCTTCAGTGTAGAATTTGGAATTCCGAGAATAAACTTCTTGGGTAAAAAGTATGCTTAAGTATCAGTTGTTAATCATATTACATTATTATTATTTAAACAGGGCTTTAGTTTCTATGTTCTACCTTACAGTTTTTCAGTGGTGTCTTTTCCAGTTGATTTCATGTTCAGCTAAAAGAGTGGTTTAGGTATTGGCACTGCTTTTCTTTTAGGGCAGTAGGCTTCTCTGCTTGGAGTAATTAGCCTTATTATCTTTACAGATAACAGTTGCTCTTTTCCCTCTAATGGTCTTAATTTTGCTCTTCATCTAGTTTTTAACTATTTTGATGTACTTTAGTGACTGGATTCTAATTTTGCTGGGTTAATGAATAGGTTTTTTTTTTTTTAGTGGCTAAACATGGCACATTATTTGGTAACAGTTTGTTGACTTTTGCTAATTTTAAAGTCAGGGTTGACACACTTTTTGTTATTAAATATCAATTAAAATATTCTGCTCTTTATTAGTACAGTTTTGTTACTCTATTTTTTTTTTTTTTTTTTTGCTGAACACAACAAAGAAAATTTGAGTTGTAAAACAAGATTTCAGAGAATGTTTTAGGTTTAAAACTTCAGTTTTTCTCCATAAAATTCTCTGCTGTTTTTAGTCCAAAGCTTTCTTTGGACATGACAGTTACGTTTAGTCGCAGGCAATGACTTTGCTTACAGCCTTGTTTTGAGCTCTCTCAGCAAGCAGGGGAGAGAATTAAGTAATGATTACTTGAATTTTACACCAACTGTTTTTGTGTTTAGATTATCTTTGCAGAAGATGACCTGGCACTAAATTCATTCAGCAAAGAAAACAAAATTGGTGCTTTATATTTTATGTTTTATATTACTTCAAAGGTCGGAATAATAGTTCTTAAGGGGTGCTTGGCATAAGTTAATTTTCAAAAGTCTCACTCTTCTCTCTGGGAAGGTGCTTATTGTATTAAATTAAACAAAACTAATGTTATAAACATGGGAATAGTTTCTCTCGAGGGGTGTTCCTTAGAAAATATATTCTAAGGTTCTACTTTTTACATTTTGAGAGCACTTTGTCTTTTAACCAAGTTAGAGATTGTAAACTTCTAAATAATCAAGTTAAACAACCTGATTTTAACAGTTCTGATTTATTTGGTTTAATTTGGAACTGATGTACAGTAATGTATTTTAAGTGGAAACCAAAGAAATAGGAGGGAAAAACCTTTTCAAAAATACAATGAATAATTGTTCTAATATAAAAGCAAAGTGCGATGTCAGATTTTTTTTTTTGAAAACAACTTAAAACATAATGCTCTAGATATTATTCTTATTCGTTACAGCAAAAGTATTACTTAAGTAGCGCACTAGAAGGATATTATGCATTAGCAAGTTGAAAATATAAATCTATGCTTATGGTGTATTTTCTCTCTTTTAATGCCCCCATGATGAGTATCTAGGAAAGGAAAGGAGCGGTTTTTGAGAAAAAAAACTTGTGTGTTGTTATACTGATGGCTATCCTGGGTAACTAGAAGAGTTTTTAGGGTATTTTTCAATGTGCACTAAAAAAGTTAAAAATAAACTAATGTTAGACACGATTATAACAGACTTATTTCTTAGTGTAGAATGCTAAACACTACCTAATGCTTACGACAAATAAAATAGTATCACCTTTATACTTGTCACAAATTTATGGATTTCACACGGTTTATTTCTTTGCTTTAAAAGAAATGAATGCTTAAGTGAAGCATGAACTTTGTGGGGTTTTTTAAATAATATTAGTTCTGAGAAGAAGAGATGGTAAGGGGGAAGTAAAACCAGACCATATCAAGAAAAGAGAACTTGCTTTAGTGATTTATATAAAAATAAGTTTCCTTTAATTTGTTTAACAAGAGAATTTAGAAGAGAAGGATTTAAGGCTTTTTTTGATGATAGAGTCAGCTCGTGGAAATCTTTGATAACAAGTTCTAAACTGATAGGAAATTAGATAAAATTTAAAAGATGTGGCTTAAATACAGGACCTCTGGGCTTTACAGCAGGGCCTAACAGCTGCTG